>OY284486.1:56247080-61502490 GCA_958336395.1 Ctenicera cuprea
CATATTAATTATGTTTGCAAAAAGATTGCGAGAAAGTTGGGAATATTACATGGATGTAGTCGTTTTGTGTCGAACAAAACGAGACTTACAATTTATAACTCTATTGTGCTTCCACATATTATATACTCAGCTTCGATCTTGTTTATGGCCACCCAAAACGAGTTAAGTAGGTTACAGGTGTTACAGAAGTAGTTCACAGCAAGCTCTATCGGTTCACAAAATTTAAACAAAAAAAAACAGTTTTGGCAATTTTTGAGGAATGGTTTTTTGAAATTGTCCATAATTTTGACAAGCCAGCATTTTTACAAATATCAAGTTTTAAAAAAATGGTTACATCACATGATTACATTTCTTAATGGCTATTTAATAGTATAACAGTTTGTGTTAATTGAATATTTTGTTCTTGAGTAATCGGGCATTACAGTCACAATTTTCACAAATTCGTAGCGGCCTTAGTTTTGAAGATACAGCATTGGAAAATCAAAGCCTTTAGATTCACTACAACTTCATTGTTTTTAAATATTAATTAAATGTTTATAAAAAAATCTATGCCAAAAAACACATCTAATGTCCGTTTCCGATTCCGGTTCTAGATCTTACAAAGCCACCTGCAACTAAAATACTTCCACATACCAGCTCTTACAATGGGTTCCAGAGATATAGGGAAACTGCCGCACCCCAGACAAACAATTAAAAAAACACTTTTTTGAGAAATTAAATTTTCATACTTCAGTAGGAGTATAGGAAAGTACTAAACTAATAGTGAACGACAAATTTTTTTATAGACATGGAAGTTTATCGTGAAACATTTGAAATATTGTAAAATCGAATAAAAAGCTATTAAATCTACATATAATACAGAGATATTTGAAAAAGCTTTCATGGTTATTAGATTATTCCGTTTTATTGATCTAGCGGAAAATGAGAATTAATGTTCAGGCTTTTCAAATATAATACATTGTAATATTTGCTGTTAATAGTAAGACGACATTTATAATTAACCCTTTACTTACATGTATAGCTTTAAATACATAATATTGATAATTTACAATTACTGTGTTAAATTAAACGCACTTCAAGTATCTTATGTATTTCTTTATTTCAGGAATTTCCGTAGCATCGAGTGTTTTCACGATAACAGCGATGGCTGTTGATAGATATTTGGCTATAACACAACCATTTGGATTCTGCAGATGGTTCAATAAAAAGACGACAGTTATAATGATAATAGTATTATGGATAACTTCCATGATAGTCTTCGCACCGCTTGTTTTCGTTGCACGCTTAAATGAAGACTTTGTTACTGAAAACATCACCCTTTTCTTCTGTCAAGAAACCTGGGAAGACTTCTATCTATCGAGAGAAATTTTTGGAATAGTCTGCTATGTTGTAATGTTCGCTGTACCAGGTAAGATTTTTCGTTATAGCTGAAAGATAGAAATTCTTGATTTTTTAGTATATTATTAACCTCGCCCTGCTATAAAAAGCTTGTAGCATTAAAGACTTACTAATGTTTCTAAAATACTTAAAAAGTTTTTAAATAATTAAATCAATTAAGGCGTTCATCAAAAAATTGTTTTCAAAACATGTCGGACTGTGGATGGGTGGGTGTGTGGGTGACGCCTCTAAAGGCGAAAGACTAGACCGATTTTTATAGTTCTACATAAGCTTTCCAAAAAAATCCGATACCGGAAGCTGAAGATAGACATGTTTTTCGGTAGCGTTTTTTTCCAACACAAAATTTTGTAGGTTTAAACACAGGATCTAATAGAAGACTTAAGGCAAATTAACAACTTTTTACCAAACTCTATAGCTTTAAAATAACGACCCCTAGTATTTTTTGAAAGTTTCGACATTAACGCCCATTTACTCAAAAAGTGTTATCTGAACGGGATCAACTACAACTTGTTTGATAGCCTTTTGTGGGTAATATACGATAAACCAAATTAATTTTAAAATTCTAAAAACGATTACAATTTTCCAAAATTTTAGAAAATTAAAAAAAATCTTTCAAAATCTGCTAACACGATTTTGTTAAACTTTGTAGGCTGCTAGAATCGAAGATTAACTACAATTTGTTTTTTTTTTGCTGAAAGCTATAATTTCACTTTGACGCTTTCTATGTGTTTTTGAAAATTGAAAATGTATACCTGTTTTTTTATTAAACACGATCAGATATGACGTTTTTATTAAGCAGAATTGCTCATCATGACTAGTAAAGCCAAAATCTAAGGTTAGGTTTTAGATAGTTTTACACTTGGTGGGGATATTGTAGAAAATGTAAATTGCAAATATTTGAAATTTTCAAAATAATATTAATCAATAACTACGTTGTTTTAACTTGGTAGTTGTATAAAGGCAAATACGGGCTACAATCTAACTTTTTTGCTGAATACCATAATTTTATTGTGGCACCTTCTATGAATTTTTGAAAATCAAAAATTGGCACTTCTTTATTTATTAAACGGGAACCCATAAATAACTTTTGCTTAAGAAGAATTACTAGAATCAAGAGTAGAACTAAAATCTAATGTTAGTTTTCAAACAAGTTTACATTTGGGGGCTGCACGTCGACGTAGGAAACGTAAATTCCAATATTTGTAATTAAAAAAAATATGATTTTATTTATTTACTTCACTAATTTATTTATGCAACAATCTTACATACATTAATGCAATGACAAACCAGCGAGGTATTTTGCCAAGAAAACCTTCTCTAGAGAAAAATGCTCGCACTTTCTGCGGTTCGGAGCCCGCCTTAAACTGTAGGCTTATGCACACTCACCACAGTCATAGGAGAGAAAGTCACCACGTTTTTTCAAAAGCAAAGGCCCCTAAAAAATATATATTTACATAAAAGTTCAATCGCATTTTTAAATGTAACTTTTAGACACACACTGCAATGTTGCTCCATTATTTACAATAATTCAGTTGTAAAGCTTTTCTAAGAAAATTGTGTTAATTTTAAAACAATAATCTGTGTAAACAAAGCTTCTGTTCCAAGTTACTTTTATGAATATGATGTATTAACAGCAGAAGAAAAAGCCGTGTCTTAAACCATTTATGCTGATACTAAGGCATTGCAGGAGGTGTAATATGCTGCGAAAATTTAAAATGATATTTGTTTCTTGAATAACTATAAAAGTAAAATTAATTACTTGCTTATAACATTTGTGTACTGACTCTTTTCAAAGACTGACAATTTAAACAAGAAGTTTAACAGATTAATAGAAGCAAACATTTCAAGTGCTTTAACAAATGTGTACAATGTAAATGAAACTACAGTATTAAACATGAACTTTAGAAACTGCATGGGTGTTGTATCTTAGAACTATATGAAACCATTTGATTTCTATCGACAGTTTGCTTATGTTTCATACAAGAACATTGTGCGCTTTTTTATATAATATATTACCGCAATTAATAAGAAAGACTAAAATAAAATCGTTACGTAAAACATAATTTCTTCTGAGTATATTTCTCTACAAAAGTTTTTCAGCAATATCTAAAGTTAAAAAAAAATTGAAAAGTGAGGTGTTTGGAGACTCACGCCTACCAACGAAATGCCTGAGGTTGAAGTAAATGATGACATAAAAGTTTTTCCTGATTTCGTAATTTACGGGATGAGATGATAGCTGATTGATCACAGAGGTCAAAATTTTCACGAACGGATGAAATATTGTAGAATATGGTCAAACGTTAAAAACCTACGAACTCATCCGAAAACAAACATTCATTCTATGCCACATTTATTAATAAATGAATGAGCAATAAAATAAATTAAGTATAAAATCGGTAGCTATTTATTAAATAAATTAATTTTAAAATAAGTGCAATTAAGAAAAGATAATGAAATTAATCTCACAACAAAGTATGTATATCGCGTTTTGTCCCGAATCTTGATTAAATTAAAATAGTAGTTCTGAGTTAATCAAGTTTTCCGGCCGGTTTTAATTGCATTTGGTTGGTCCTGCTATTAAATTGAAAATATTCTAGAAGAAAGAGAAAAGCTGGCACTTAACACCCTAGTAACGTATCTGAATATGCCATTAAAGGTTTCTAAATTAGTTTTCTTCCAGCCTACTAGAATATTAATTAGGGGTTTTGTGATATATTGGACTTAGTTTATTAAAGTTGCACAAAAAATGTGCTCGAGATGTTAAAAGATACTTTCTCATACATTTAGTAAAAAGGAAAACAAAGCTATGACCAAGCAGTGGAATTTATTAATGAACATGAATTAATAACATATAACGATTGTTCGAACTATTCCGAATTAATTACCAAGATAAATTTATTGAGAAAATATATATAAGATGACGAACTACAATTATTTTATTTCGTATTTATTTACAAAACAATAGGTAATGAAACAGCAGAGTTCATCACTCTTGTTTATCTGTTCCTTGGTTAGTTTAAACTTATACTCTGTTGTCTGTAACTTGACAAACGGGTGGCTTTAATTTTATCGGAATTGTTTCTTGAGCCATATGTGCCAATAATTAGTGCAAAATCGCCAATTATAATTAGAAGACCTTCTCGAAACCATTGTGGGTTTCATATTCTCTGGACCATCTTCCACTCAGTTGCACCTTTCCGTGAATTATGTATGAAACTTATTGGTCTATATAAGTTATCTAAAGATAAACGAAGACAGAAAACTCTGACGACTCTTAAAAGGGGAAAGTTCCTACTATAATAGTTATTTGTTTATTTTATCGACAGAACCTCTAATAATAAACTTTTAATTTTATTTTAGTGTATCTACATAACCAGCAACTTAACAACTGATTTTTTTTTATTATCAACAATCAAAAAAAAAACAACTTACCAGTTATACTTTTAAAAAGCTGTCGGTCAGCCACCACAAGCCTTTCTCGCGTCATTTCTGCCTGCTGCGTTCTTCCTTTTTTTAAATCATTACATTATAATCAAAATTTTAAAAAAATTGAAAATTTCAGACAACATTAATTTTTAGTATTGAAAATTTTGATATTTTCTTAAATTACAAAAATTACATGCCAGTGTGATTACGATTTTTAAGCATATATAATTGTAGAAATAAGCATAAAAGTCTTTAAAATATGTCCAAATAATTTGAGTAAATGTTTCAATAAGCATCAATAAGTTTTAATATTTAATTTCTTTCTTTTAATATTTTTGTTAGGTATATAATGTTTATTTCAATATTTTTCCAAAAATGCTTTCAAAATAGGATTTTCCACAGTATTCCACGGAATATTTGCGGCAACAAGCGCACATTTCTTCGATTAATTCATTTTTCTTGTAGGAAGCTAAAAGGCGCAGTTAGAAACGTCGGCTTCAGTTTTGTTTTACGATTGACACTGCTCTGATGTAACACTGTCTGGATGTGCTGCTGAAGTTGACGCTTTTTGTTGCATGAAACCTGTAGCAAAGCAAAATCACCTGGTATAACTTGCGATATTATAGTATTTATATTACTTAGTGCTACCTTGAAATAATAAAAGCAACACAATTATTGTTAACTTGTTTATTGCGGTAGGCGAAAAAAAAGTCTCTGAAAAAAGTCACGGAAAAAAATTCCACCGAAAAAAGTCCCCGGAAAAAAGTCTCTAGGAAAAGAAGTGTCCGGAAAAAAGTCTCCGGGAAAAAAGTCTCCGGAAAAGTCTCCAGCAAAAAAGTCTCCGGAAAAAAAGTCTTCAGGAAAAAGTCACCAAAAAAAGTGTTTGTCAAAAGCCAAAGATAGAACCGCTTTTCAGTTAAACCGGAAGTTGGTAATTTTGCTTTTGCGCCCAGAAACTGCATCAGTTTATTTTATTACATGTAATAATAATAATAATCTAGCAATTCAACTAGCCCTGAATTTACCGGTATAATCAAAATATAAGCTTTTTAATAAACTTACTGCCAACGATAAACAATGGTGCTCTTTCGATCTTTACCATTCGACAAGTATCTTATAACGAAGTCAGAGATGCTGTATCAACCCTAAAGAGTAAACATTCTTGCGATCACTACGGATTAAATACTATTCTAATTAAAAGCATTGTTAATCTCATATCTGTTCCTTTAACAAACTTAATTAATAGTTGCGTATCCCATGGGGTATTCCCAGATGTTCTTAAAATATCCCGAGTGGTCGCAATATACAAATCAGGCGACAAGAGTGTTATGAACAATTATCGACCTATATCTTTAGTGCCCATTCTGTCCAAAGTTCTAGAAAATCTTATTAAAACTCAAATCGTTAATCATTTTAACAGAAATAAATTGTTTTTCCTAAACCAATTTGGTTTTAGAGCTAAAAAATCTACTACAGATGCGATAAATAACCTAATCAACTTCGTGATAAGCGGTACTGAAGATGGCCGATATGTTGGCGCAACATTCTTTGACCTTCAAAAAACGTTTGATTGCGTACCTACTGACCTCTTGCTTGAAAAACTAAAATATTACAGTTTTGACATTCAAAGCCTTAGCTTAATTGAATCTTTCCTTAAACAGAGAAAACAATATACCTTTGCGGATGGCGTATGTTCCAGTGAAAGAGATGTGGTCTGTGGAGTTCCTCAGGGCTCCGTCTTAGGACCACTCCTCTTTCTCATTTATGTAAATGTTTTGCAACACCCCCTTCAGGATGATCACCTGTTGCTGTTCGCGGATGATACTGCTCTTGCTCATAGCAACTTTGATGAAAAATGCCTTCATGCAGATATGAACGTCGGACAAGCTAAAGCTAGCGAGGGGTTTAACATTAACCGTCTTAGCTTAAATATAAATAAAACAGCCAAATTAATTTTCACACGCCGAGATATTTGCCACTATGGTAATCCTGAAGCGGTGAAGTTCCTAGGTGTAATGATGGACTCCACTCTCACTTGGCGCCATCACATAGACTATTTATCTAACAAACTTGCTAAGACATTATTTATTCTTAGAAATTTAAGCACTATAGTTAACTTGGATGTAATTAAACAAGCATATCATGCCTTATTTGTCTGTCATATGACGTATGCTGTTATATGCTGGGGGCATTCGTGTCATACAACAAGGATATTTAAACTTCAAAGAAGGGCTGTACGTATCTTGTCAGGCAAGGGCTTTAGAGATGACGTGCGATCGGATTTTACTAGACTAAAATTATTAACATTTCCATGCTTGTTTGTATATTATTCTCTGTTGCATGTAAAACACAATTTGCATGCTTACTATAAAAATAGTGATGCATATGATCATGGGACTAGAAATACTCATCGATTACGACCCCCATATCTTAGACTACAATCTAGTCGTAACACTACTAATTATTACGGTCCTACGTTCCTAAACAAATTGCCTCTAGATATAGTGGAATTACCTGTAAATCGCTTTAAAATCCTGTTAACAAACTTTTTAATAAAACATGCTTTTTATAGCATAAACGAATTCTTAGATTTTCACATTAACGCTACCGACTTTGTTTAGCTTAGGTTTGTTAGCTTAAGTACAATTATTTTATTGTTATTGTTATATAATTATCCCTGACATGTGTAAACATAGGGTGACCAAATCATAAACTTGAAAAAACGGGACACACCCAAGGAGGGCTTGGGGGCGATACCCTCCAGCTAAAGGGGGGTCCGAGGGGCCTCCCTCTGGACGTAATCATTGAAACATGCTCGTTTTAGCTATTTTGAGACCTATAAATCTTTTTCAATTTACCTTTGCTTTTGTAATTTAATTTAAATTGTGAGGCATATAATAAATTAAAACAATAATTTTGCAGTTAATACTTATTTATTAATACATACTTCAATGCATAATTAAACAAGATAACTGAAATCGTTAGTCAAACTTATGTTAAAAATCACTAGGATTTGAATTGGGAATATTTTGCTTTCATTCCAGCCATTTTTAAAACCTCATTCTTATCCAATATAAAGTTGTAAAAACTAGAACAGTCCATTTTGAAATTGTACAGTACTTGCAGGATTGCAGAAAGGGTATCCACTCCCATCTTGTTCCTTTCGTCCGTCCATTGAATGTCCATCGTCTCCGTTTGTCCAACCCACCACCAGCGTCCTCAGAATAGGGGATGGGAGGGGGAACAGTGCTGCCACCATGCAAAATATTACATCACAATCCAATGAAAAGCACTCAAAACTTGGTTCCTTCGACCACTCTTCAATTAAAACACTGCTCTTTTGTGCAACTGCTTCTTGTAAAGAATAAAATTCCAGCTCATTTGCTGCATGTATCCCCTTTCCAGGTACCTATTGGGTATACAGGTGCTATGTACAACTATTGTATGTACTAATCCTTAAATTACTGGGTTTTCTTTCTTAGAGTTGCACAATCATTTAACTTTACCTGCACTGCAAGCTATCTATTTACCTTAAAGATGACCTAACAGAATGTTTCGGGTTTGCAGGTATAAAAATTAAGATTTAAAAAAAGATCTGCAAGGAACATTATTGGCAAAAGTAACTGCTTGCAAGTAGGCAAAAAATTTGGTTTAAAAAGGGCACATTACGCACTAAAAGAAGCATATTAAGCACTAAAAAGCACGCAATAACAAAATGGCGCAAATAAGCACAATAAGCATTTCTAAGTATAGCTCATTTTCTTCTAAATTTTATAAAACGCTTACATTTTAATTTTCACCAGGATATGCCAAACCCACGTAAATAAGCAATTGCTTAGAAATCCGAGGTCTAATTGTCAGTATGACTGCAAGTTTCTGTTGTAGTTTAATATTAAAAAGTATAATTCGGCTATTTTATGAGATCGCCGTGGAAATAAGTTAATTTTTTTGTATAGATTGTCGGAAAATATATTTATAAGATTCAAAATTATTGACCGGTGCTATCTGCTTAGAAATACTTCTGCAAATAATATTTGACTTCCCCTGCAACTTATTGAAAACTTTGGTTACTAAGATCTTAACGATTTACCAAAGAGTGTCCAAAAAGTCTTTCATTCCTGGGCGGCTATGGATTGCAAAACGCATGTCTTTACTATCTCGATACAATATAACCTCAAACAAAACGTCATTTAAGATGACAATGTGGGGGTAACAGTTTATTCCTGGTACATTTGAAGTTTATAAGAGTGCATTTGAAGGTCTTCTGAGAAAAGAATATGACAAGTTACTGTATTTAAATCTAATTGTTGATAGCCTTCTTACCAAAGTTGTCGGTTTTCCGTGAACTACAATCTTTGTATGTTTGACAACATTTTTAGTTCTACGACGATTTGATTCCGTTCTTGGTCTGTGATTTACAGAACCCGTTTCTTCAAAACACGTCACTGTTCTCAAAAATTCACCGGAAAATGTGTTATTATGTAAAATGACATTTGGGTATTTTTGTCGAAATTCTTGTTTACGGGCATTAATGAAATAATTCCAATTTCCGTTTTCTAATTGTTGACCATTTCGAAAATAAGATTTTACAATAATTGTTTTTATGTTTGCGTAAACATTTTATAACAAAAAAAGCTTTGTAAAAATATACAGAATGTATATAATTCAGCATAAAAACGTTTTACATCAAATTAACTAAGTCTTATTTAAAAAAAATAACGGGTGTCCAGAAAGTTTTTCAGTTAGGGCGGTTATGGACTGTATAACGCATGTCTTTTATTCAGTCATATCTAAGTAATTTATTTGACATAAATCAAAGTCAATTTGCATTAAAAGGTTTTCATTTTGAATTATTTACTTTCTGCATATTTCTTTTTATAAAATTTTTACGTAAGAACAAAAAACCTTTATTGCGAAATCTTATTTTCGCAATGGTCAACAATTTGAAAACGGAAATTGGAATTATTCCATCAATAGGTGTAAACAAGAATTTCGACAAAGATATTGAAAGACATACGTTATACAATCCAGAGCCGTCCAGGACTGAAAGATTTTCTGGACACCCGTTACTCTGATATAACTGAAAAAAGACATGCATTTTATAATCCATAGCCGCACAGGACTGAAAAACGTTTTGGACGAATCTAGGAAAAAAGCCCTCGAAAAAAAGTCACGGAAAGAAGTTCATGGAAAGAAAGTCTCTGGAAAAAAAGTCCCCGGAAAAATGTCTCTTGAAAAAAGGTCTCCGCAAAAAAGTTCCTTAAAAAAATATCCGGAAAAAAGTCTCTTGGAAAAAAAATCCCCGGAAAAAACACAGAAAAGACGTCCCGGAATAAAAGCCTCTAAGAAAAAAAGTTTGAAGAACTTTAAAACTCATGAAAACACAGAAATGTTTTTAATATAAAATAATTTAAAATGAACTTGTTTTTTTATAGTGTTCATCGTTAGCAGTGATGAGTTTATTAAAAAGCCTATATTTTAATTATACCGGTAAATTCAGGGCTAGTGGAATTGATAGATGATTATTATTATTACATACAATAAGAAAAACTGATGCAGTTTCTGAGCACAAAAGCAAAATTACCGACTTCCGGTAACTGAAAAGCGGTTCTAGCTTTGGCTTTCGAAAAACATTTTCTTTGGTGGCTTTTGTCCTGGAGACTTTGTTTTCGCCTACATTTTGGACACCATTACAATGATTCTGAATATTCCACTCGCATTGTAACAGCCAATCTGTCGTTCACTGACGAACTCACTTGTGTTGATGCACGATAATATCACTCGTCTTTAAGACTCGTAATATTGTCTAGCAACAACACAATTCCGTTGTCAATGAAGCGAAAGAATTATAATAATAATTTTTAATTCTCTTGTGGTATTGCTGTTGATAATGTAGTCGCCTTTTATGGATCTCGGTTAATAGTTTATGTTGTAAAACTATGCCTCTCACTGCATGTTACAACATGACCACGTTCTTCATCTATTTGGACCAGTTCTAACGATAATACCATGTCGAACCGTTGCATTTTCTCGCTTCTCCAAGCGAAAGTACTTCTCCGATTTTGATGAAATTTTAAATCAAGAGGTGTATCGAAAATTTTAGTTTTAGTTAAGTTTTTCGGAAACAGAAGTTAAACATGTTTTTTGGTAGCGTTTATTTCAAAAACAAAATTTTGAAAATTTGAGCACAAAATCTGAGAGAAGAACTTAAGGCAAATCGAAAACTTTTTTACCGAACTCTCTAGCTTTAAAATGGCGGCCGTTACAGCTTTTTTAAAGTTTTGCCTTCAACTCCCATTTACTCAAAAAGTAGTTGTCTAATCGGGCGATGCTTCTAACTTTAAGAATTTTCAAAAATAAATTTTTTATAAACTGCTCTCCAAATTTTTTAAACGTTTTGAGCCGATAGAGCTTGCATTGAACTACAAATTTATTTTTTACTTATCTTCCAAATTTTACTCTGCGCCTTCCAGGAATTTTTGAAAAATTTGAAATTGAATAATTGTTTATTCAAAAACGCAAACGCCAATCGTTAAAAACTTTTATTAGTTCGATAGACTATTTGAAGTACTTTATTAGGATGTGCAAGATTTGTTGATTATTGTAAAAATGAAGGAATTTTCAACAAAGTATTATTTAAAACCTGTCTAGCTGTTTTTCTTTTAAACTTTGTGAGCTGTTAGAACGGAATATTGGCTACAATTTGACATTTTTCTGAAAACTATATTTTCACTGTGGCGCTTTCTGTGAATTTGGCTGGATGGGTTTGCCTATATAGCTTGATTTCTAAGAAATCTAACAGTCCGCGAAAAGTACGTTATAATTATAACATTTACACTTTTGCAAATACGGTCAGTAAGTATTAATATCTAGTATGGGAAAGTCCACTCGAAGTCCACACTTCAGCTTTTTACGCTTGCCGTCACAGCGCTGGCGATTTCAGTGCATTAGTTTTCCATTTCTGTCTTAAGTTTTTGCCGTCTGATTGTTTTTACTTAAAAATTCAGTAACAGATAGTTTCACATATACCGGTGCTTGCTGTGGCGTGCCATTTTAAATTTTGTTTTGGTAAAAAAAAATTTTATCCAGCGCCACAGCAGTAACCCCGAGCGGACGCAAGATTTAAATTCTGATTAATAGTCTCTTTTATAAAACCACATGTGATAGGTTGCCAATTTTTAAATAAAATTTTATTAATAGAATTCGTTACCTGAAAGCTTTCAGAAAATGTCCGCTCTTTATGGCAAAGCACAAGCAAAGCCTATTTAAATAACTAAGATTAAAACGGTTCTAGTAGAAGACACTGTGTCTTAAAAATTACTTTTTCAATATATATAATTTCTAATTTATTAAGAATTTCCAGCATTTGATTTTAAGATTTCACTTTTAATTTGGATCTTACCAGATAACTTATTTAACGTGATTTTCAAGAAACTTTGGCGCGTTATTGACATCAGAAGCTAAATTAAATTTCAGAAATATTTCTGCGCTAAATAAGAAAGTCAACAAGGTTTAGGAATGAAGTATAATATTGCGAGGACGTTCCTGACACGTCTCATCATCAATATTCTCGTTCAAGAATTCCCAAATTCGTAGTCGACCGTTGAATAAGATTCTAGTAAGTTATTGGGCCAGCAATCTGGAAACGATCGATATCTCGCTTTTTCGATTATTTAGAGGATTATTTCTATTCTGTCAAATTCAAAACTTTTCACGCCCACATATATTGCAATGAAATGCGTGGTCTTGTGACTACTAGAAAACAATTCCCTAAACTGTTTGCAATTCACGCGATTAAATTAAATTTTCTATGAGACTCTTCTAACTTTCTCAGGGTCGTTATCTAGCTTGTAAAATAAGTTATTTAAATTAATTTACAATGGAAATAAACACACACAACGATATCAACTTTACAAAATAAGGTTTTATTAAATAACTGATTTTGAAATGTGTTTTCCGAAAAATTAAATGAGTTTTATTAATTACAATCGTTTTTTTTTTAAATAAACACTTATCTTAGCGTCTCCTTATTAGGATATTCTTCGCTCGAGCAAAACGCTGAGTGTCCAACTTCTATTTCGCTCTGCTGGTTTCTCAAGTAACCACAGATACTCGCCTTTACTCTGAATCTTCTTCTGCTCTGTTTTATTTTATTTCCAAATTGGTTTTACCACCATCACAAACGAACAAACTTCCTCGATCGCCTTTTACTTGTAATACTTCTGTTTTTTTTTTATAATTCGTTGTTACTTCTTTGTATTTTTCTCTTTTATTCTCGTAATTACTTTTATATAACTTTTAGACCCGTTTTTCCTCTTTTTTCTTTCAGAGGATCTCAATTCTCTGTATCTATTTACACAGACGAGCCGTAACTTACTAAACAAATTTCTTTATATCTTTTGTCTTCCTTCTTTGATTTTCATTTTTATAACAAACAAATAAATCTCATGTCCATGAGTATCCTTTTTATATGTTTGTCATTTTGACACTGACATCCTGGCTGACATTTATCGACGCAAAATCAAGTAAGTTTAAAACTTCTTATAAATTAAACCTTTTGAACAATTCTGAACTAAATTATAATTACAACTAACATAAATAAAAATTCGTATCAATCTGTTGTGTTTTTCTTTTCTTTCAGTAAAAACAAACCATATGAAAAATAACAATTATTAGAATTTATAACAAGAATTATAGCAAAACTACGCAACCCTGAGTTTAAAAGTTAGAGTGTCAAAACCTTACAGTGTTCTTAAAACTCCAATCACAAATAGAATTGCAGCAAGCATTTCAAAAACTGCTTTCCAAGAATCACAATACTCCAGACAAATCAAACACCTCTAAATATCATAGCAATATATAATATTTAAAAGTTGCTTTAATAATTTATGTAGATGAAATCTTAAGTATATATTGTTTACGCCCAATTTTCAATCAATGTTATACTGAACACCGTTTTTCTAGTTTTCTACAATTAGCATTTGTAAATTCCCCTGGATGTAAACAAAAACAGCATTACACGTAACTGAATTGTCCCTGGTTTATTCTGATAAAGTCTGAACTAATGGACTTCTCTCTAGAGAGTACGTTATTATATGGGCGGTAAAAACTTTAATTAACCTACTTTTCTTGTATGGAAAATACGGTGTAGCTTATTAGATTAGTTTCATTTTAAACTTTAGGGGTCATATTGGTTCAGTTTACCTAAATAAATAGCTATTTTATGGCCATACCGGCACTCGATAACAGTTACTAAACACATAGCACATCGGTTCAAATGCCTTGTTATACATATTTGACTTGGGTTGACAAAAAGGGTTGTAGGTTCAATAATCGACACAGTAAGTGCACCGTAATTAACAACTTCTAAATTTTATTTTTGGTTTTTGTGCAGTTGTCTATACAGTCAATGCGTAACTGTCTCACCATACCACGGCAACGGGCTCTCACATCTCCAGACAGCTTATTAATTATTTTGAGCATGTGTTTACGTATCAGTCACGTAGGGTGGTTTGGTACATACGGAGTGTTTCTTAATTGCATGCTGATATTTAAAGATCTGATTTCTTAGCTGATTGTAAGTGAAAAAGTTTTTATAAACATATGTTCTAAAACACTTTGTTTTCGAGATAATAATGTTTAATTGTTTAAGTTTTTTTAATTTACGTCACATTTTTTGTGATAATTGGGTCGAATTTGGTACACGGCTGATTTTTGTTATATCTATGAAAGCACATTGCCCAAAACTCAAAACAATGTACAGGGTGATATTTTTTTGAGTTAGGATATATTTTAACCCCCCTTCAAACTTTTGTTTACGACAACACTGGCTATCTTTCAATAAAAAGTCAAGTTTCTCATTTTATTATGAAACTTTTTGGTCTCGTCCATTTTTTTGATATTGTGTACCGTTTACAAGTTATTTGGCAAATTTTCCAATGGGGCAGACACTTTTTGAGTCTTTTAGATCGATACGCTTAATTGGCTATTTTGTCGCATAACTTTTGAATCGAGAGGGATATCAAAAAAACTTAGAGAATAAAAATACACCACGTAGTATTTCGCCCAGAACATATTTGTAATATTTCTATTGGTAACAAGAAAAATTGACTAGATAATAAATTTTAATTCAAAACTTTAATTCAATTGAGAACAAAGACTTTTAGGATCAGTTAAAAATCAAATCACATCAAATTTATGACAATTTACATTATTACACTTAAATCATAATTACTTCTAAAAATAATACTCCCTTATCGATTATGCATGCTTCTGCTCTTCTCCTTATTGATGCACGTACCCTCTCAAAAATTCCAGAAGTATTTTGTATAGTTTCACATCCAGCCATAATGCAGGAAACCTGATACGGTATGCAACATCGTACGGTTGCATATATAAATTGTTTTCTTAAAAATCTAACATACGGGTATTACATGCAGATTTATTAAAGTTAATAAACTACAAGAAGCACTTACACAACAATTTCTTAACTCACGACGTCACGCACAAATAAAACATCAAAATTCAAAATTTTTGAAAACTGTGACGACTAAGGAGTTAAGGACTGCTTTATTTAAAAAAAATTATAATCAACAGTTGCGCAACTTATTGAAGAAAATTACTTACATACAACTAAATACATTTATATACAAGTACATGCTTGTCTCCGCTGTGTTCATTTATTATCTGTCCCATATCCATTACGTTATTATCCTTCGCGAAATAATCGGGGTAACGGGCACGCTCGGCGTTATGGATCCGGTCGGCGTTTTGGACATACGAAATAGAGATGGTCGATCCCGTGATTTTTTAGTAACGCCGTGATTGGTTACCGTTACTTTTCAGTCACGGTGATTTTAAAGTGTTACTGTGATCACGGTTTAGAACAATAACTTACGTGCTGAAACTGCTAAACGTATTTCACTTTTCACTAGTTCTTGCTTTATGTGTTATAGTGATTCATGTTAAAGATATTTACTGTTGGATGTTTTTCAAAATTAGATATAGATGTTTTGTAAGATATTTTTGCTTTACAAATATTGCAACTTGCATAAATTTCGTCAATGGGCTCGAAGAACTGCTACACCCCACTAGTTTTTCTTTCATTTTTTCATTCAATTCATCATGATATCTTCGAAATTGCAAAGGTAGAACGAGAAACATGTGGAAACAGCGAAAACAACGGTTTTTTTAGTATTGGAGCTGCCTAAAAGCATTTCCGCCCAACACCGCGATAATAGAAAGAAAAATTAATAAATCACTGGTCACCGTTTTTTCCACAATTAAGTCACTGTCACTATCAGTGATTTTCAAATAACGGCGAAACAATCACCGGTAGTGAAATATCGCCTATCTCTAATACGAAATATGGAGTCCAGGCCCCATGTGACCTAGAATGGAGAAAAGGACGTAGAATAGTGAAAACTCGTTTGTCTTCTTTTTATCAATTTTTGTAAAAGAAAACAGGCTGTGGTTAAATTATATGGAAATTTTGAAAATTTTTAAGAATTTCTTACATTTAGGGCAATTTTACTAAAATTTCTGAAAAATTCCAATATTTTCGTAATACTTTAAAAATTTCATTAAACGCAAAGTGGTTATTGCGCGACAGTTTTTTTCTATAAGATCCATAAAAAACAAATACTGTCAAAACTTTTATAATAGTTATTATTATATTAAACATTGGTAATATTTGTTTTTGTTGTACATAGTGTTAATAAACTTGCTAACAATCCTTAAAAAATCATGGGGTGTAGTTCAGGTTCAGCCAGTTGACATTTAAAACCATAATTATCTTATACGGGGGTTTTCAGGAAAGTTGAACTACTGCAGAATGAATGGGAAATTATATTTTTCTATATATTATGTCTTCGGGAAGCTTTGGCTAATAGTTTGATTTGCATGCTTGTTATTAGCTGTTATTACTTAGTTCCGTTGTTCAAAAAATAATAGTTATTACATTTAAAATTAATGAACATCTAAATAAATACTTATAAATTCAAGACGTGTTCTTTTATTACGAGGTTAACAACAATACATCGTAATGTGTCGGTAACGACGCTGGTACAGCTGATGGCTTCTTAGTAGAAGTCCAGGGGTAAGACAACTTTATTTTTTGAAACTGTTATTCTTTCTTAACATTTTTTTTGCCTATTTTGCAGATTTTTACGGGAAATTTTTCGTTCTTTTCCTCTTACATTTCCTGATTTACAAAGACCTTAGAAAATTTTGGTCACATCAGTAAGCAGGTGCGCCTCATGGTGCCATATAACAATAATATCAAAAATTCTATTTGCTTTATATGATTACCGAAGTCGAATTGGATAAAAACATCTAGCTAAATGGGATTTACGCGACCAAATCCATATCTGCAAATCCGGATCCTTTCCGCTTGCCTCAACTTTTGGTGGCGTGGGGGTTCCACTGCTACGGTCCACACATTTCCGCGTTTATTGCTTAAGGCAGATATTCCTTTGCACGGCGACCCGTTATGCTTTACGATAAATATAAGTAAAATCGCAGAAATAACGTTTGCGTGACTGATTGTGTTGCCTGGCCCTGACTAACAACAATTTGTTATTCGACTACACACTCGAGAAGACGAGGATATAAACGAGCCGGAGCGGTACCGGTATCGAGATTGGAATTATGCTGTTAATACTACCTACCAATAGTTATTAATAAGAACAATAATATGTAACCAATATTAAATTTCCACCCAGCTACAACTAGTAACAACAGCGTAAGTACTATAAAACATTTCACGCGAAATACAATTAACGCGAAAAGCTTAAACTTCATGACAAAAAATAACACTCAGAAATGACGGCGCAAATCTGTTAATCACAAATTCTGCTATATACATTTCATCACTGGAGCTTTACTTTGAATTTGCTCATGTAAGCCAATGTCGTTTTACAGAGAAAGTTTATTAATTCCATCAATGGTGTACAATTTTGCTTTTGCTTATAGGGTATAACGATTAATTTCGGTTTACGGTAAAAACGTCTCTGAAAGAAGTCCCAGAAAAATTTTCCTGAGGAAAAAGTAGACGGAAAAACAGCCGATAAAAATCGTCCTAAAAAAACTCCACTAAAAACAATACTGCAGTAGAAACATTCCCCTGAAAATGCAACCGGTAAAGATATAGCACTACATATTAGATGAAGAAGCTAGTGTGAAACTAAAATGATAAGCAATACCTGCCTATACGCTTCACCAAAACTCAATTAGGCAATTCAGGTTACTGTTAGTATTATTACAATTAATTATCACTAATAGCTTAAGAACGTTGTGATAAATGTAAAGATAGGTCGATAACGGCAGATTTAATTGATTTTTTACAACTGTTTTTTCATAACTTTGCGTTTATTGTTTATAAATTTTGGTGATGTTTAAGCAAGTACTAAAATTTTGTTTGGCTCAGAAAAAGCCAAGTTAATGTTAAGGGTGCATTTCCAGGTTTCCCCTAGTGCCGCCACTGTGTGATCAATTTAAAATCTATTGTGCCAAAACTAACAACTCAGGTATAAATAAACAAAACTATGGTATCAATATTACAGCCAATATTTCACAATCCCCACTCAATGCTGACCGAGACCAAATTGATGTTTACACGTTTCATTTCATTTGCTCTATAGCAGATTCTTCCGAAAATTTCAGCTACACTAAACGAAAGTAAAACATCGTTAATCATAGAGGTTCCTGAATAATTCATTCAGGATGTACATTCACCGTGAACCGTGTAAATTACCTTTTAGATTTTTAGAACAATTAATTCTTTTCTAATTTTGTTTCAGGTGCTATAATGCTGTGGGCCTATTCTTTAATGGGTAAAAAGTTATGTTCGGTGAGACCACCTTTCGACAACGAGGGCAGCTGTAGCACGCAACAGGTATTTTGCTTTTAATAACTTTATTGTTACTTAAAAGATATTTCCGTCTAAAATTAACTGCAAAAGTGTCATGGGGATACTCTGTGATACCTATAAGCAACCTCCAATCGCGCGCCGCAATGAATTGTAGTTTTTTTTTTGCTTAATGCAATCATGTTTAAATTAATGTGTAGAAATTCTTGAAATTTTGAGATTAGTATCGCCAGCTGTAAATTTCCTAATGCCGTATTATTTTATTTGTTGGAAAATGCAAGAAATTATCGTTTTTTTTTTAATTAACGTTTGTCACATCATTTCAAATTACTGGTTTAGTTAAATCTATTAGTCGGAGAGCCGGCTGCGTTAAAGGTACCCTGATTGATCTGCCGAACAAAATATGGACGAATCGACAGCTAATGTAGTGGTCAAGGGTGTGCCGGGCCTAATAAACCCTATAACTTGTCGGAAATGTCGAAAGAAAGGCCACTTCCGGTTTGGTCTTTCGGAGTATTACTCCTTTATCGATCTGCCGGTTAAAACTAGTGCCAATCGACGGGGGAGGTCGAGTCCTTTGAGAAAAACCCGCGGTGCCACCCCCACCTTGGCGGGGAGGGCGGAAGCCACCCCTGAATGTGACTCATTTTCGTATCAGACTACCCACATCGAACTTGGGGCAGGGGTGTGCCGTGCTTTGCCAGCGTTCCACGCCTTTACAGGTTGTGATTACACGGCGGCCTTTTATCGAAAGGGGAAAATACGTCCGTTTGGAATTTTAGTAAAAAACATAAAATTTCACCCCATTTTCGCTGGTATGGACGACCCCCTGAAAATTTTCGACGACGAAACTTTCTATAAACTACCAAAAAAACTCCATATTCCAAGATCCTCTAGAGATAATGTTTTAGAATTATTAATCAGTAGATGCCTTCTTTATTGTGGATTAACAAGATTTTGATTAATTTTATAATAAAAAATTAACGAAACACTTCGCCTGGACTTTCCTATACATTTAAATACATTGTTTTACATTTTTCAACACTTTCGATATACACCTGTCTAGACACGACTAGTTAAAGTAAATAGTTCTTATAAGTTGTAACATCTTGAAGCGGTTGAAGAAAGACAGTACAGAGTATAGTAACATATTGAAGTGAAATCACATAAAGAAACATGGTGACAATAAAAGCAACAGGAATGATATACTGGAGACGTAGTTGTGGTTTAACAAAATTGGACCGAATCCCAATTACAAAAATTAAAAGAAGATCGCTGTAGAAGAAACAGTTGTGTGCAGAAGATGTAACAGAAGAGGCTACGAAAATACTTTATGAGCACCACCTCAAAGAAGAAAAAAAAGAAGACTGCGTACGAGAGTCTACGAAAGCAAGAAATCAAAATGGAGGAGATTGGAGAGACAGAGGCAATTGGAAAATAGGGTGCGAGATACGTCCTGTGTGATGTATGGAATTAATATACAGGATGTATCAAATTGCCTGTTAAGATTGAAGAGATACGACGATGATTAAATTAGAGAAAAGTTGTGAAATTTTATGCCCACTAATAATCTGAAAAGAAACTGGAGCTATCTTGCTTAGTTTCTAAAAGAACTGGAAAAAACTGAAATTTTGGATGTTTTGTTTTCAGCGATAACTCATTTGTCATTTATATTACATATTTCTAGTTTACGCATTATTCGGACACTTTTTCATGCTGAATAACTGTTACTCATTGCTCATTTTCGACTGTCAACTTTTTTTTCTTATGGTCGAAATTTTAATTTTTTTTATATTTGAATAGGGTTTTTAATTCTGATTTTAACGATGTGTCACAATTTGCATTTTGCTTACGTTTTGAGCATTTTATTGCAGAAAATAAAAATTTCATAAGAGTGCCATGGAAAGACCACGTCATTTAATTTATTTTGATAAAATTCTAGTAGGCTATGAACTGATGGAAGTAAAACAAAACACTACAACCAAATACAATATAAATCATATCACTCATTATATGCGTTGTTTTTAGGCTAGGTATATAACCAAACCAACAAATTACACTCGTTTATAATTGTAGCTGTAATGGCACAACTGAACATTGATCGCTCTGATTTGCATCTAGGCGACCTCACTTCCGTCCCGCTAATTTCGGTCCATTACTCCCGTCTCACCAGTTCCGTCTTGCATTCGCGAGGTTACTCTCGCCGGCAAAAAGTTTTACTTCAAAATGCGTGCTAGTAGGAATAGGAAACAAAACTGAAAATCTAGTCAAGAATTGGAGGATTACCGCACCGACAGAAAAACATCGTTAAGATTCGCTACTAAATTTAAACCGCCTTGTCAGACAGCACTACTTAAAGTTTTAATTATATAATACAAAAAATTATAACGTATTTTTAAATGGTATAATAAGGAAAAGAATGATCAATTACAATTTTAAAATGTAGAAACGTTTTGGTATCAGAGTATTCAATTTTAATATTAAAAGATAAAATGAAGCCAAAATAGATCCGTAAACTTAATAATTCGGAAGAATACAAAATTTGGTTCAAGTAGGTCACAGTCTTTCAAACAAGAAACTTCTAAATTGCAGGCAGATTCATTTATATAACTCCTGTCAGTCGTATACGAATTATTCATTGTTACTGAAATATGCTGCTTGGAATTCAAATAACACTTTTAAAACAATACCAAGCCTCCTTGCTGATTATTAACGGTTCTTAAGCAACTTTAAAACTTTAAAAGGCGGTGTATGACGATAACAATGAACTTTCAGGATGAGTAGTTACTTTGTAAAAGTTTCTTGAAGAGGGATGAGTAGTAATTAGCTGAGTAGTCGTATTACTAATTTTACTAATTTACTACATATCAAGTATGACAAAATTTGAAACAGAATATTTATGAGGCAAATGCAAAACAAGGCATAACTTTGAAAACAGCAGAAAATGAAAGCTTTTTAATCTACTTCATTCTTGTGCCTACAGTTTTCAAAAAAAAATAAAAAACAATTGAATTTATTTTAAAACATGTTTGTTTGGTCCTTCTAGTGTTTTATTTATTAATTTTCAAAAACAATATCGGCCAAATGGCCGCCTCTAGCCCTTATGCAAAGTTGGGCTGTTTTTATGGCATTTTCTATCACTGTCTCCGACATTTCGGCCGGTAAATTTTTGATTTCTTGGCGAATGTCGGTTAAATTGGGTAATCTTGGTGGCCAGTGTATGCTGCCAAAACGTGAGATTAAACGACCAAATTCCAAAATCTCTACGGTTTTCCAGGCTGTGTGTGATGTAGCGCCGTCTTGTTGAAACTACATATTGTCCAATCCAAGTTCTTCCATTTCTGAACCAAAAAGTCTTAAATCTTTTCTCTGTAGCGTTCACCAGTGACAGTTACCGTTGCACCATTTTTGTTCTCAAAAAAATACGGGCCAATCACCTTTTCTGCATAAATGCCACACCATATAGTAACTTTGGTGGGATGTAGCGGTGTCTCATGAATTATTCTTGGATTTTCAGTCCCCCAATATCGGCTGTTTTGTTTACGTCCACTAAGATGAAAATGGGCCTCGTCACTTATGATGATGTTTTCATTAAAATCAGCAATCGCTGCAGACTACGTCAAGAAATGTCCAACTGCACAGCACGTCATTTGGTTGATGTTTCCGGATCTTCAGCTGTGCAGTTGGAGCCGCACGATTACCATCTCTTCTGCGATATTCTCGCTGCGTCAGCACAATTGATGATTTTTTTAAATAAAAATAGTCAGAATTTCCGCACGCTCCTATGGTGTGTATTGTTCGTGATGAATTTCGCATTATTCTGCTATGAGGGCGGGATTAAATTAGTTAGCCTCCACATATGTGGCGCTAGCATGTAAAATATTTATACATAATTTTAAAGTTCCATCTTTTAGTTGACAACACTGAAATGATAGAGGCCAGCTTTCAAATAGTTTGTTGTTAGCAGTTGTTCAGAGAAAACGTGTTTTGTGTTTTTGTAACAATGGAATATATTGAGCATCGTGCTGTTATTAATTTTTTGCATTTAAAAGGCTTAAAGGGTGCAGAAATTTTTGAAGAGATGCAAAGTGTATTGGGTGAAAGTGCTCCATCATATGCGACCGTAAAAAATTGACTGGCTGAGTTCAAACAGGGTCGTACGTGCATCCAAGATGAACACCATTCTGGACGCCCAACAAGTGTCACTACAACAGAAATGGTCAGCAAAATCCATAATATGGTTTTGAAAGACAGACGACTGAAATTGACTGAAATAGCTAATGTTATGAGCATCTCAAAAAAGCAAGTGTTCAATATTTTAACCCAAGAATTGGGTATGAAAAAGCTGTCCGCGCGATGGGTGTCGCGTTTGCTTACAATCGATCAACAACGGGTGCGAATGCAGATTTCCCAAAAGTGTCTGGGCCGTTTCATGAAAAGTACCACTGATTTTGTACGTTGATTTGTCACCACCGATGAAACCTGGGTTCACCACTATACGCCAGAAACGAAACTGGAATCAAAGCAATGGACAGAACCTGGTGGCTCGGCTCCAAAGAAAGCAAATACCTTCAAATCAGCTGGCAAGGTCATGGCATCAGTGTTCTGGGATGCAAAAGGGATTTTGATGATCGATTACCTTCCAAAAGGAAAAACGATAAATGGCGAATACTACGCTAACTTTTTGGACCAGCTACGCCAAAATATTCATCAAAAAAAAGAGGGTTAGCGCGTAAAAAAGTTATTTTTCACCAAGATAATGCTTGTTCTCACACCTGTGTTACTGCCATGGCTAAAATCAACGAATTGAAGTACGATTTGCTTCCACACGCACCGTATTCGCCGGATTTGGCTGCTTCTGACTTCCACTTATTCTCTAAGCTGAAAATTTTCCTAATTGGACAGAGATTTTCATCCCATGAAAAGGTCAAGACCGCTGTTGACGCCTATTTTGCAGGCCTTGGGGAAAACACGTTCGGTGATGGGATCAAAGACTTAGAGCATTGTTGGACAAAATGTATTCATCTTTCAGGAGATTATGTTGAAAAATTGAAATGATTTTGAAAACATAAAATTGGTGTTTCATTAACTAGGCTAACCAATTACCATCCGGCCCTCGTACACAACTGTCAACTAAATAATAACAAATGGCTTTTCAATAAAAAATGACGGCATTGTCCAATAGAGTGATGACATATGCGCCACCTGTATTTATTAAGTACGCCGGAAAGATGTTCCTTAGTTCCTGTAAAATAAAACGGTAGCAATAAATGCTTCTCATGTTGTTTAATTTTGATTCAAAAGCATATTTAAATTGACAGTCTAAGGAACTTTGAAACGCGCGACGTATTAATTTATTATGTTGGAAATTCCAGCAATTTCATTGTATTAAATACATATAATACAACTGAATACAGCAAGTGCCATTTAACCTTGCAAAAAAAATGACGGTGAGTTTAAAAGGCGAGAAGCCGTTACACTCTCAAGCAAAAGCAAGGTTTTTTATTACATTTCTAGTTTCTTTGCTGTATTTTCTATACGTAACCTAAATTATCGTTAATCCCTCCTCAAAGCAAACTGTTTCTAACCTTATGGCGCACGGCCTTTTAATTTGTCAAAGAATTCACAATTTTTCGTAAACCATAAATAAATTGACTTTCACTTTTTAGTAGAGTGTACCACACTGTCCAACAGCCAATTAGAGTTAGTTTAAGTTACGACTACCGACGAAACAAAGCGTAAGTAGCCGAATCAAAGCCCACTAAAATTTGCAAGGTTAGGTGGCACATGCTGTACAAACGAGTATTTCATTAAACGGTATTTATTGCACTACTATTTTTAGAAATAGCGATTCTCATGATATAAAATAGTGAGAAAAACACGGCTAGTTATTGTATCGTCCTAATGCACAGAAACTTAAATAAAGCTTTAAACTGCTATACGGCATTGCATTTTTTGACGTTATCAAATTCTTGGTCAACAATTAATCAAATAAAACTTTAAAGCCGATCTATAATTTTTCAATAAAATGTTTAATTAAATTTTGGTAGGCATTAATTTATTGGTGTGCACATTACTTGCCTCCAGGCCCAAAGGTTTGTGTTCAAATTCAAACTTATTTATTACTTACTACCTTGTCAGAATTGACTGAAAAAATAGTATAAAAAAGGATTTCTTTAAATAATTATTTAACGCACGAATTGCTTGAAGATTGATAACAAAAATATATAAATTTATACAATAAAATTATTTAAACACATTTATCGTGTCTTATGATAATACCCAAATCAATGTAATTTTCATGTCACGTTATTTCGTCCCTGTAATTTCAAATTAATTAGTGCAAATCATTGCTGCATCTGCTGCGATTGGTCTGATGATATAGTCGGCTGGTGTAATCTGATAAATCTATTCATGAAATAAAAAGGGTCGTAAAACTGGGTTGCAAAGTTACTTCTTCTTCTTCTTTCTCTATTTCCCATTTATGCCCTAAGGCGTTGGGTTGGAAGATTTAGAGAAACAATATGAGCCTCGGACAAGGATGCAAAGTTACTTTGAGAATTTATTTATTTTTTTTACATTGTGTTTGTGCTAACAAAACAACTGTTTTATAATAATTTATTAATCATGGTAAAAACAACAATTTGTAGTTATTCGACGTACACTTTAATTGTTTTCTTCATAATTAAGTAATATTCACGGAACCCAACGTGTGAAAATGTGTTTACACACATTTTATTTTTGTGTGTAATTAACTGACATATTTTCTTTTATTTCTAGAGTTACAGACTGGTTCGGGAACGAAAAAGGGTAGCGTGGATACTTCTCCTACTAGCTCTGATGTTTGCCTTTTGTTGGCTTCCCTACAACACCATAAACTTATTGATAGACACAAGAAACGTTAAAGCAAACGATGTAGTTGAATCTTTGGCCAACCTGAAACAATACATGTTGCTGTTAGGACACGCCAACTCTGCTCTGAACCCAGTTATTTACTGCGTCATGTCACGGAACTTCCGTAGGTCCGTAAAGGAAATCATCTTCTTCACCAGGATTAATTTGGTTTCCAAGCAAAGCCAGCGAATGCAGGTAAGCCATTTTTATAAAGAACTGTTATTACTTAATGTTATTGTACCGGTCAAGCGTAAAGGTTGATGTAAATTACCAAATGCAATACACACAAACGAGTTCTAGTAATAGAGATTACAAGCTTCTGTTATTGTTTGAAGTTCTATAAGTAATTTATTCGGACAATAATGATAGTTATGATGAAAAGTATTAAAATGGTGGTTTTTACTTATTATTATATTCTAGTAATTGGAAGATAAATCCTAAATTTTAGCCGAACGTAATATGCAATCCTACCTCAATATCAAATTAATTATTGAGGTAGTGTTCATTAATTAGTACCTATTGAAATGAACGATGAACAAGATTTAAGTTCACAAATACAATTTAACATTAACAATAGTAATAAGTGCAAATGATCAATCTCTTATAACGAATTTAAATCTAAAATAACTTTACTCTCAGCAGATATGAGACAGCATGAGAACAAACTATTTTAGTGAGCATTAAATAATTCACGTTTGCATCTTTTATTTGGGTCTGACAATTCCTGAAACTGCTTTCAGTTAATTGCGATAGTGCTCTCATTCTTCTGCTGCTCGGGCTACGCTAAAGTGGTAATGGCATTTCAAAGCGTTCAAAAGTAGGTAATTGATCTGGAAACTTTACCACTAAATTAAAGTTTATATTGCGAAGATTCATTACAAGGGTCATTAAATAGAATGAAAGATTTAAAACACCTACAAGTCTTAAAGTTTTATGATACATAATATCTATAACTTAGATATTAGGGTAGTTACAATAATTGTGATGGCACAAGGGTTAGGTGTTCTGCATTTGCAGTCTAAGAAATTAGCCCTCAATTTAATGAACTATTTTCAACGAGAGAAGGAAGCCGGCGGCCCTTTGATTTCAATTAGCAAAGTGCAAGAAAGAGTTGCGGAAGCATTAAATATCAGTTGGGAGGCTCTCACGTGATGTTACAGTTAACGTGCCTTGCGGACCAAAAAACGTCGGCGCGTAAAACCAAAATCTGTTAATGTCTGTGAAGGGGTTAAAATGGCAGTGCGGGATGTGATTTATAACTTCTACAGTAGCAACACCCAATTTACATTAAAAACTTTGCTACAAGCTGTAAACGATCGGGAAATTATAAATATAGGTTTAAAAACGTTTTCTAAACTTGTAAACAACATTGGTTTTAAATATAAAAAGGACTGCAAGCGGCGGTATCTTTGTGAACAATCACACATTGTAAACCAAAGTGTACATTTTTTGAATTCATTTGTACGTAAGTTGAATACGAAACTCTACAAACCCGTTTTTCTGGATGAAACTTGGACTTTTCAAAAAGGCAGTGTTCGTAAGTCTTGGCAGGATAACTCGACGAAAAGTATAAAAAACAAATCAGGGTCTGAAGGAAAACGGTTCATGATCGTGCATGCTGGTTCATCAGCCGGTTTTATTCAAGCGGCCAGTTTAATTTTTTCTACCACGTTCAAAAGCGCGAATTACGATGATAACATGAACAGCGAATCTTTTGAAAAATGGATTGAAGAAAAGTTTATTTAAAACTTAGAAGAGCCACCTTTAGTAGTTATGTATAACGTATCGCATTACTCTCGATTGATGGAAAAGCAGCCGACATGCAGGTGGAAAAAGGCAGAAATCGCGAATTGGCTTGTAATGAAATACCGTTTCCACCAAACGCCTTAAAAAATAGTTGCTTGCCATTACAAAAGCACATAAAAAAACACAAAAATAAGTTGTTGATGAAATGATCCGCGAAGCTGGCCACGAAGTTTTGAGACTACCGCCGTACCACTGTCATTTTAATGCAATAGAATTAATTTGGGCGAATAGAAAACGTTATTATGATAAACATATCGGACGTGATGGTTTTGGTGATGATCAGGTGTTAAAACTGTGGGAGGAATCTTTAAATAATCAGTGTGGTGAAATACAGTGGCGAAAGCGCGTGGAACATACGTAAAAGCTAATTCAATTTTAGTGGTA
Source organism: Ctenicera cuprea (assembly GCA_958336395.1). NCBI lineage: Eukaryota > Metazoa > Arthropoda > Insecta > Coleoptera > Elateridae > Ctenicera > Ctenicera cuprea. Next base: position 56,274,856 of record OY284486.1, read on the forward strand.
ACGTGAGATTATAGTTGATGATATTGATCCTATAATAATAAACGTAGGTGAAGATTCGTCGGATAGCTCAAACCAAGAAAGCGGCGATTCCTCTAATTAAATGTATTCTAATTAGTTTTTTTTATTTTAAACCGTTTTAATTTAATAAAGGAAAATTCAAAATACGAAAATTGATTTGATTATAACAAATAAATTTTTAATATTATAAATACAATAATCAATACTTCAACAGTTTTATTTTTTTTATTATTATACGTATTTCGATATGTTTACATACCATTATCAAAAAAAATTTTGTGAAATTCTTACTGCACGAAAATACTACGTTTAGATGTTGAGAACTGCTGAGCATTAGCTCGCGGCGATCTTTGTGCCTGTCAAGTTGGAGTGCCTCCGAGTATTGAGTACTGTCCAATCTCTGGGCTTAAGATTTATCTATGCGAGTCAATTTTATAAACTTTTGTTCCTTGCCGTTGATTGAAGATGTACAAATCAAGGCTCCGAAATATTGGCTGAAATATGACAAGTACAGTAGCGTGCAGCGTTGAGTATTGGATTTCGACTTTTTTTTTAATATGAAGACACAATACCAGTCAAAAATAGGGATTTGCGTAAACAAAACGATTACGTTTTTTTATTTTACGAAAAAAAAATCCTTCCACCCCCGCAACCCCTTTGAAGTAAATTAAAAAAAAACAGCTTAATTTTCAAATACAATAGGGCTCAAAGCATAAAGTAGATTAAAATAATGATTTTTGATAGTTACAATTTTTGTGCAAGATATCATTTTCCACCCCCGCAACCCCCGCAAAATTAAAAAAAAAATATATTTTCAAATTTTCAAACACGACATGACTCTAAAACCAGAATATGCTAAAGTAATAACTTTTTCCATAATTAACTTTTCTTTAAAATATCATTTTTCACCCCCGCAACCCCTTCTAAATAAAAAATTATACTATGATGCTAATTTTATTATTCACAACCCATATTTAATAAAATTAATTACACTGCTATCTACTAAATCATATTTATTCAATACAAAACATAACACACATTAACTGTCAAAAATAACAAACGATAACTTAAAATTTTATTATTAAAGTCCTTTACTTGTGTAATAAAAACTCTTTTTTCGTATTGAATTTTGGCATAACAGCCCTGGAAAGAATCGTGTTTCTAATAACTCCGTCCCGCTTTTTTTGACCGGTTACTTTCATCGAAGTTTCTGCAACAAGCTTGACTGCCCGTTCTACAGCTTGAGTATGGCACGGAAACTCTGCTATTTCCTTAAAAATTACAGATTCAAATGGATTTTCAAGAATATTTCTTAAATCGTTTTCAGACACGTTTCTCAAAAGCGGTGGTTCAGTAAGGGCACATCCCTGCCAATCGTCCAAAAGATTACAATAGTCACTAGCCTCAAAATTAAACTTTGGCAGAACGAATGTACGAACTTTTGTTTGAAGATCTGAATGTAAGCGGATTTTCATAATTCGCCTAAACGCCAATTCTCTAATAATTATACTACTATCAGCTAGCATTGCTAGTAACACATTCTCTGGGTGTCCAAAGTAGCCATTTCTTTGAATTACAGGATCGATTACATTTTTTAGATCCTGTGGTAGATATCGTGAAAGTTGAATGGTATCGAATAAATGTTTTGCTCCATAAACGCATGATGGTTTTGTTTTTATATTAAACCACATTGGCGCGTAAACCTTTGTAACAAACTTTGCTAGACTTTCAAGATTACTCGTTGGGTTTTCCGTTGACACATAAAGCCTTAAGATTCTATTGGCAGTCGTAAGCCATCGGGAATGAACTAATTTTCCTGGTTGTCTTTTCATTAACCCCTCATCACACAATCCTGTTGAAACTAACTGGCAAATATCAAATAGGTAAGCCTGATCTGTGCTTAAGCTTTCCCTGGAAACCTCTGGCAGTGTTACACTTATTGTCGTGAAATTAACCAATTGAAGTTTTTCGCAGTTTTGAAGCGCCTTTCCTATCATTCCTGACAAAACATTCGGACCTGTAGTATTACCATCTATGTGCTGAATTAAGTGTCGCAGAGGCAGTTCATTTGCGTGCAGCTGACAAACAAACCACTGAACAGGAGCATTAATATGTTGCTCCAAACGGACAATGATACCATTTTTATGTCCTGTATTTGTAATGGTTCCGTCACAACCAACAGCTTCTATTTTATTTATTGATTTTAAAGAAGTCTCAAAGAAATCCTTAATACTTTTAAAAATATTTAAAGCACTGGACGATGCGGGCGTCACGTGACCTATATATATGGATCCCGGTTCTTCGATTAAGACGATATGTTCTTCAACGCTGGAGGTTCGACGTCTTGAATCTTCTGAAAGTGAAATGGTGTGATCCTTACGCCCGTCAAAATATAACCCTCTCGTTGGATTTGGTATTACTTCAGATTGTAATTCATTTCGCTTCTTTGTTCTCGCTCGTCTTATCTTGCTCTGGTCTATGATTTTAGATTGATCTTCTTTATTAATTATACCTACATCGAGCAGAGTCGCCGAAGCTATTGCAGCACCCACTCTGTCAGAAATCTTATATCTATCGAGTACACTGGGTAAATTACCAAGCTGCAGAATGTTTCTAGTTTTTATTGTAGTGGTCTTATCATGTAAGCATCCTAGATTATCATTTCCAGTAAACTCAGAATTATCTTGTTGAGATTTAGGCATTTCTTCAGGGATTTCAGTCGTTTTTTTTTTCTGTGAAGTATTGGCTGCTGCCAGATGAAGATGCAGGGCATATGCGAACCTCTTTTAGCTTGCGTGCTTCAAATTTCTGACAATATTTTTTATCAATTTCTCCTATCTTCAGTTTGCGACTTGATCGCTGATCTTTAATAAAATCCCGTTCTGTAGGAGGTATCTGGAAAACATAACCCGTATTTTAACAAATAATAATTAATATGAAGGGGGTAAAAAAAACTTACTTTAAATATTTTTTCACAGCGACATTTTATGTAGTCAGAGCATTTGCAGATAGCAATATCAAACAGAGATTTAGTCGATTGTTTAAAATCAGTAAGTGATGTTTGAAAAGATTGCTTTTGGCTATCCCTTTTAAAAGATTTGAGTAAAGGTAACTTTCGATTGTGATACTGTTTAAGCAAATATATAACCCTTGCTCTCGAAACAATTGGAATTGAGGCGCGTTCCAAATATCTTCGCATACCTCTGCTACAGTCGTGAATGCTTGGGAGTTGATGCAATATTTATTTACTTTCTGTTTAACTAAACTATTTTGAACAAACAAAAAATACTTTAAGCACTCTTCTATTGTTGGCAACATATAACGGTATAGTTCTTCTGGTTTTCCAAAAATCGGGCACGTTTTTGCAACGCCGCGAGTTGTTACGGATTTAGACATGATAAACCGACACACGCACAACGCCACTATTTAAAATAGACTGAGACTCGGCTGCTGCACTTTGCAATTTTGCCTGATATTCAATATTCATACCTCCCCTCCACATTTATGGGTTGAGCCAATATTGGTGTATTGTTTGAAGGTTATTGGTAAGAATAACAGGCACAAAATGAGATACAAACATTATTAATCTGACCTTGTTACAATAATGTTAAAGCAGTATAAATTTTTACTTCGAGGACGTTGCGGAGGTGGAAAAATATATTTCACAGAAAAGTTGATTATTGCAAAAATTTTCATTTTAACCTATTCTAGTTTTTGAGACTTGTTATGTTTGAAAACATAAAAATATATAATCTTGTTGATTTCAAATGGAGTGCGGAGGTGGAACTCAATAGTTTACTCAAAAGTGTGAAATAAAAAAATTGATTGTTTTAACGCTCTTTATTTTTAGAGACCTGTTGTGTTTGAAAATTTAGCAAAAAAAAAATATTTTTTTTCAAGGGGGTTGCGGGGGTGGATAAATTGATCCGAAAAAAAAAATAAAAATACTGTATTTATTCTAAGGCTAAATGCCAACTTTGAAGATGCGTTAGATTTTTCAAATCAAAAACAAATTTTTACGCTGCACCCTAAAGTACAGGCAATAATTGCAGAAATAAATAATTATTTATGCCGGCAGAATAAATAAGCAGCAAGAGCGATATTACTGTAGAACCAAAAAACAGCAGTTCTGCAGCAAGAGATAAACCATACACGGTGATAACAATGAATAAAAACAAATAATAACATTTGCTTCCTGAAAAAGAACGCGGCAAACATTCGGTTTATAACATTTTAATACGAAAGTCAACATATAATCATTAAAATGGGCTAGACCTAAATATTCATCAGTCGTGTTTTGGGCGTAATTTGATTACACTTCGACGCGACCAGAAATGCACAAAATCGAACTAAGTTTTAAAACAACGAATTCCAACACTTACTACGTCAACTGAATACTAATTTTTGTTACGTCATAACCTTTGGCTTTCTGTCTGTTTGTTTCTAGTAGGAAAGAGTGGATAGTTCTAGAGCCCCACGAAGTCGGCGCCTCACAAGGTCAGAACCTCACAAGGTTACAGCTTCACAAGGTTACAGCCTCACGAGGTTACAACCTCACAAGGTTAGAAAAGTCACATAAATTAGAATGAATGCAAATGGTTTTAATTACTTTGACAGAAAGTGAGTAAGTTGTCTGGAGAACAACCAAATAAAATTAAATGTTCTGTAAAAATCTTTTAGAGAAAAGGTTAGAGCATTACAAGATGAGAACAGCATATAAGTAATACAGGTGGGGAATCGGGGTAAGTTGTAAAGGTCAAACTAAACAATTAACACTTTACGTAATATACTAACTTTAAGGTAACTACAGGGGTTGCAATCCTAGCTGACCAATATGTCTAAAAAGTCTTATCGTGAAGGTGGAGTGCTTTGTAGGTTTATATGAACTTTAAACTTAAGCCATGAAAAGATTTACAAAATAATACCAGACGGTTATATCTACTTTCTTTTTTTTTTTAAGTCTCGCTTGTAAATGTAAAACTTGTCATATCTGTGGGCGTTGCAGACATTGTTAAATCAATCCGCATATCATCTATCATGTCGTACGGATCCACTGTAAATGTTCCATAACTATAGGTATCGTCTTTATCTTAAAGACCATTTTTCTTCTTCTCGTTAGAATGTTTTGTTAGATACATCACGCTCGCTGACAGTCTTATAGTTCTCTATGACAACAATGTAAGAAGTTTACAGCAATGGACATGCTCACAAGTCAGTTATCACAAACTAAATGAAGCAACTTCGCTTAGGTTATTTTTATATAGCAAAATTTATTACTCCTAATTCTTTGCGGTAAACGCGCATGAGCAGAATAACGATGAGTTATATTCTTCTCAGTGAGTTACCGAACCAACGATAGCAAAGTTTTTACATCACTGAAATAAACAAACATTTAACGATTAAGACATGGATACATATTTCATGAACAAACATTAACGAGCTCTAGATAACGCAAGGCGTTAATTACCCCATCTCTATAAGGCAAATTTTTATCAGGACCTAAAACACTAAATCTGCAAAGTTTACCTCAACAAGAGCCACGCAGTATTTTTAAAGTGCAAAGGTTCAAGTTAGACATACAACACTTTACGTAAACTACCGTCCTTGAGGTAGCTGCAGGGGTTGCAATCCTGGCTGGCCGATACCTTTAGATAGTCTACTGTCTCTTATCGTAAGAGCTGAGCGTATTATAGGTTTATTTGAACTTTAAACTTGAACCAAGAAAAAAATTACAAAATACTTACAAATCATAACTAAATAAAAACTTTCTTAACATTCTTTTAACCTTATAAGTTTATTAATCAAGCAATATAAGCAATAAGCATTTGCTGTGAGTAGCCGAATAGCGCAGAAGGCTCGATGTGCAACGTAGAACGCAGAGGGATGATACCCCAATAGCGGTACTTTTTAATTTGACTTTTTTTTTAAACGGGTCTACGCGAGGTTACAGATCTGAACAGGTTTAATTAAAAAAAAATACAAAAACAAACTGTAGTAGCTCGTTGATACATTTTCACGGCTCATGCGCAAACTGCTGGTTATTTTATTTATTGTAAAATTAAAACGTTTAAGAACATTTTGCATAGTGCTTGAGTGGTGTCGTTAAAAACGGACTTGTAAACATTTCGCTTAGAGTACCTTTTACTAGAAATACAATAAATTTGTATTGCCATTTTTTCACTTTGAAATTATCAAAAAAAAGGCCGTTTATGTCTTTACCAATGGGTAGCCCGGTAGTAATTACGACTGGGGGTCTTTTAGAATGCACTATTAATTTGGTTTGCTAGTAAATTTAAATTAATATATATTTTTAGGCTGTCAGTAGCCGAGCGGTACCGACCGTCACTGAACCGACCGGTACCGGCCGTCACTGAGCCGACCGGCAGTTTGCGCATGCGCTCTGAAAATGTATCAACGAGGTGCCACAGTTTGTTTTCTTGAAAAAATTCTACCTATTCAGAATTGTAACCTCGCGTAGACTCCCCAGCCGACAAAAATGTTAAAGAAAACAGGTTAAATGAAAAAGCACAGCTATCGGGGTATCAACTCTCTACGACATACGCCGCACGCCGAGCTTTCTGCGCTATTTGCCTATTCACAGGAAACGCTTAATGAAAGAATATTTAAATATAGGGGCGGTGGAGCCAACGGCGGTCGGCACTTTTACAAATTATACAAAGAGATTTGGAATAATTACTAAGGTTTTGTTACACTTATACTTGAACGTCCAACATTAGAGAACTTGATTGTTAAATTTATGATACTATAAGAAGATCCAGGAAATATTTTCTGGTATTAATGATAAGATAACTCTTTCATGGCTCGACTTCAATTGTTCAAATAAACCTATAATACGTTCAGCCCTCACAATAAGGGACAGTAGACTATCTAAAGGTATCGGTCAGCCAGAATTACAACCTTTGCAGTTACCTTAAGTGTAATGACCCGATTAGGGCCATAGGGTTCGTTTAGCGCCGGATAAGGAATCTAAAATTTCCGTAATGTTTGGTAATGGAAATTTGTCATTTTCAATTTGTTGGTTTAGCAATCTATAGTCAAAGACGACTCGAAACTTTTTAACACCTCCTTGATCTACTTTTTTCGGAACAATTAAAATTGGTGCTGACCATTCCGATCGCGCTTCTTCAATGACGCCGTCTTTCAACATTTGATCAACTTGCTTATGTACTTCTATTTTTTGTGTTTGCGGTATACGATAAGGTTTTACATAAACAGGTTTAGATCCTTGTTTTAAATGTATACTTTGTTTACAAATATTAGTTGTTGTTAACTTGTCGTTTTCCAAATGAAATACGTCAGCATATTTAGCACATACTCTTTGGAGTGAATGTATTTCGTCTGTGTTTAAATGATTTGTTTTTATTAATTCTAACAGTTTGTCTACGCGATTAACTGATGCTACATTATTTTTGCTGAATTCAAGTATTTGATAGTCCTTGAATTTTTCTATTTTAGGCTTAAAATTTCTAAGTTTAATTTCTTTGTCTCTAACATTAAGTATTCTAACCGGTATAATATTACTATTTGGTGTAGCTAAAACTCCTGCAACAAAAATTCCTTCCCCTAATTCTTCTGGCAAATCAATGCAATCTTCGTTAATGTCAACCCAACAGTATTTAATTACTTCGCATCGCGCTGGAATTGTAGTACAAATTTCGTATTTAGATTGCATAGGTACCGTAATTTTTATTTTATTTATCCAAAAACAAAATACAAACTTTTCATAATCTATAGTAGCAGAATACTTGTTAAAAAAAACTGAGCCAATGACTCCTTGCATATCATGTGCAAAACTATTTGTAATTAGAAACGTATGACACACATTTGTATTGTTTACCTTTAAAGAAATATTTGCTGAACCTTGCGAAATAGTAGATCCTGAGATTCCTTTTATTTTAATTTTCTTTGAAAAATTAATTACTTAATTTTCATTTAAATAATTCTTAAAAATAATACTTACAGATGCACCTGTGTCTAACAAAAATATTAACTCTTTCCCACCATATTTCATTCGTATAAAATTTAAACCATTATTTAAATTTAAAATTAGGGGATTATTAATGTCTTCATTATGTCGATTTCGGGCCTCGAAAAAATTCGACAGCCGGAGTTGATTGAGAAGAGCTAGTACTGACTGTTGCGTTTGGTTTCTCGTTTCCTGCATAAAAATTTCTTTGACTGCTATTATTTTTAAAATTGGTGTTAGGGCCGTTATATTTATTTTTTCCTTTGAAAGAGGGTTTGTAGCTACCTCTATTATTATTACCACGACATCTAGAAAAGTTATTTGAAAATTGTCTACGATTGTTTTGATTAGAAAATTTGAAATTAATGTTTCGACGATTATTATTGTAATTATTTCGTTGAAAATTTCTGCGATGTGGACCTCGCATGTGATACACCTCAGATGTATCCTGTCTAGGTATTTCTTCATCTTTGGCTCCACGGATAGCTTCACTTAATTTTGAATAATTGCGCGCTTTAATGATGGTACGCAATTCAGAATTTTGCAGACCATTAGCAAAAGTATTAACAGCAATTTTTTCGTTAACATCTGTCAGAATTTTTAAAGCATCGTTATTTCCATCAGCTTGAGCAATTGTTAAATCTACAAGTAGTTCTTCGACTGTTTTACCAAAATTATCAATAGATTTTCCACCTTGCCTAACGGTGCTTAATTTAACTGACAGCGATGAAGCAGATTTTTTGGTTAAACAATTAGATTTTAAATCTGTAATTAATTCCGCATTTGAGGGATAACTATTTTTCAAACAAATTTTAGTACTTTCTGAAATTCTAGTTTTTAATACGTAAGTAGTTAATAATTTTTTCCCATTATCATCTAATAATGCGTCATATAACTCAATGGCATTAATTAATTGTTTTGTTATATTTTCTGTACCGTCCATAACCGGTAACAGACTTGCAGCAGTTTTTAAATCGAATTTTTCTGACATATTGCTTTCGTCACCGGAGCAATCTGAATCTGATAATGAACTTGTATCTGAATTTAATATTTCTGCTGTAAATTCGGGTTGCTCAGTACACGATTCCTTAAGCCTAGAACCTTTTTTTTTTTTTTTTTAAAAGAATCATGAAGCCGTGCGTGAGCACGACCCCATGATTCCTATCCCACCCCCTTACCCGGGCTCAGCGGACTTGCGCTCTTTCACCGGTCTATCATGCACCCCACCCCTGAAGACATGCAACCCAACATACACACCTACATACACCATCCATGGACCCGTCGGATTTAACTTGTTCAGAAAAATTACCGCCGAGCAGTGGATTCGAACCAGCTGCCATTGAGAGTCTAGTTTCAAAGCCTGGGACTTTAACCACTAGACCACCCGCCGGCCCTAAGCCTAGAACCTAAAATTACATTTATGTTTTCAAAATACTTAATAATAGCATCTACGTAAGTTTTAACTTCTTTTATTATACTTGCCTCATGCTGAGTGTTATTAAATGATTTCCTTATATTTTGAAATTCTACTTTTAATTTATTAATTTTTCTAAACTTACGATTCGTATAAAGAATGTTCTTACGCCTATTAATACCATATTTTCTTTTTTTTTTTTTTTTTTTTTTTTTAAGAATCATGAAGCCGTGCGTGAGCACGACCCCATGATTCCTATCCCACCCCCTTACCCGGGCTCAGCGGACTTGCGCTCTTTCACCGGTCTAACATGCACCCCACCCCTGAAGACATGCAACCCAACAAACACACCTACATACACCATCCATGGACCCGTCGGATTTAACTTGTTCAGAAAAATTACCGCCGAGCATTGGATTCGAACCAACTGCCATTGAGAGTCTAGTTTCAAAGCCTGGGACTTTAACCACTAGACCACCCGCCGGCCCACCATATTTTCTTAAATTACGATCAAACACTCTTAGTTCTTCCAGTAGATTCTGAAATTCGCGCGGAGCGGACATGACATCTTTGTAGACGATATGGTGATAATACCATTTTCACTTCACTATGCACTAATTTTAATATTACTTTTCACACCCACGCACTTTGTACCTTTTATTTTTCACTTAACGTTCACTACACTTGTTCTTGGCTTCTTGAAATCTCCTCTCGGATCTTCTTTAGTATCGTCGCTTTGCACCGAGACACACAGAACCAGAAAATTATGATTATGGCCATGATTAAAACCACTAATTCGGAAACTTCCTTAATTGTCCATGAAGAACCTGCTATGTTATTCTTCAAGCCACCACTGTTTCCAGCTTCTGCAATTATTACTTCCTCCTTCGATTGCGATGATGGCATTTTAATAGATTTTTATACCCACTTTAAAACTTAACTGGTAGGGCTTTAACTGGTAGGACTTAACTGGCAGGAACTTAACTGGTAGGGTCGCCATGTAATGACCCGATTAGGGCCATAGGGTTCGTTTAGAAATCAAACATTACATGTTCCAAACTACATCTTTATTCCAACAATGCACAAACATGACTAATCTAAATTCCATCTATTTAATACAAAGTTACTTATTAGTTATGTGTTTATTAAACAGAATAAGCAGTATTGCACATTATGGTGGACTTTGTAAGGCGAACGAACCAACGAAGTATTCGCTGAATGTTAATTATTAAATTAACATAGAAAACAATTTAAAATATTATTTGATTCATTTACCATTACATAAGAATGGTAGTTTACGTAAAGTGTCGTGTGTTAAATTTAAACCGTTACACTTTAAAACCCTTATGTGGATCTTCCTAATGTGAACTTTGCATAAACTAAGCAAAGTTGCTTTATTTAGTTTTTATAACTGACTTGTGAACATGTTCATTGTTGTGAACTTCCTACATTGTTGTCATGGATCACGGTGTGATTGTCAGCAAGCGTGATGTGCCAAACAACAAATTAAGAAGAAATAGTCTTTAAGATTAAGAGATACCTCCCCTTTGCAGTGGATACGTACGGGCATGATAAAAAAGCTGGCTTATTTAACGACGTCTGTTACGCCTACAGAAAAGACAGGATTTCACGTTTACGAGGTAAAATTTTTTAAACAATAACTGCCTGGCATTGTTAGTATTATGGTCTAAATTTTTTTATGGATTAATTTTAACGTTAAAATAAACCTATAATACGTTTTGCTCCTATATGTATCGGTCGGCCAGGATTACAACCCCTGCAGTTAACTTAACGATGGTAGTCTACGTAAATAAATATCTATAAAAATCAAATAAAATGACAGAATACAAGTCAAATCGTTGTTATTATAATACGTTTTGCCGTGTTTAGATGTCCTCGTCGCTTTAAATAGTTCTGACATTTCATTTGATATTTATAGAAAGTCTACCCACACTGACAACATCATTTCCTTTTATTTGAATCATCCTATTTAATATAAACTTGATTTCTTTTATAGCACTTTCTATCTTTTACTTTATACCCTCTTTCTGAAAGTAGCTATATCATAGAACTTAATATTTTAAAACAAATTGTTGTCAATAATGGTTACCCTTTGAAACTTAGTACTATTCCGAATAAACATATCCGTAAATTTTAAATCAGCTCCAACACTTCACTTACCGCTCGTAGTAACAACAATAATAATATTAAATTTTATAAACTCTCTTTCGTTGGTGACCCCTCTTATACCATTGCGATTTTTTCAAAAAATACCAGTTTAAAATCATCTTTAGCGCTCATTCAACTCTTTGTTTTGTAAAATTGAATCAAAACTCTGTTTTAAATAATAGTGGTATTTACCATCTTTATTGTACTACCTGGAAGGATGTGGATGACGCCTTTATCTCATCGGGAGAACTAACCGTTCTGTCAATGTTATTAGGCTTAAGGAGCACTTCCGTGCTTTGCGTATTAATAATTTCCCTTCGGATCCTAGCACTATAAAATCTACTTTTGCCCTCCATCTCTTTGAAAATGTACATGATTTTAACTCTTTGGCTCTTTACAACAGCATTATTAATTTTGTTAATGAAAGTCTCCCCTGAAGCAATAGTGTTATACTAAATTTATACAGTAATTTTTATTCTAAAGTTGAATTCGAATTTATACAAATATTTTAAAGTTAATCTTATTTGATGTAGTTTGTTTGTAATTGTTGTCATTGCTAAGCTTCACTCTGTATTTGGGAATTTTTTTGGTAATGACACATAGTTAAAATAATTTTTTCCAGGGTTAGCTGTCACTTTCTGCAAGTCGTTGAGTGTATCAACCTCATGGTTACTTAAGTTTATTGTTTATTTAATTATTCATCGGTGTTTCGGACTGATGTATTCTCAACCGATTATTTAACGCTTTTTATATTCATAACGTTTTGTAGGTATGTAATTGGCAAAAATGATTTCTAGTAGGTTTCACAATGTTTGTTGTGTAGTATTTAGGCCTGTAAATAGCCGTTTGCTTTTAGTTTGCGACCAAAATAATTGTAACTGTTTATATATTAAGTACTACTGGGGAGACTAGCAGTTATCTAAATTTATTTATTCTACCAACTACTCTACTACACCAAAAAATTCTATTCTGTTATTTGTTTAATTTGAATTTTACAATTTACCCCAGTCTGTATTACTTATGTATTGTTCTCGCCTTGTGATGTTCTAACCTTGTCTCAAAACGATTCTACATACAATTGTAATTATACTCAATTAAGTGGTTTTCCAGCCAACTTACTTACTTTCGGTCAACGTAATTAAAACCGGTTGCATTCTTTCTAATTTATGTGACCTTGTCATTTTTTGACTTCGTGAGACTCTGGCCTTGTGATGCTCCAGAACTCTCCAGTCTTCCCTACTGTTTTTAATACTACAACTAGAGCCCTTGCGGTACTACTAATTACCATAGTTCGGATGTGTAGTCTTGTATTTAGTCAGTATTTAAATTATGGGGTAATCAATTAATAATAAATCTTGGAATAATTCTTTTAAATATATAGTTAGCGCAAATATGTAATTTTAAACAAACTATTTACAGGCATACAACAGCAACACACGCACATGTTTGACTTAATTTCTTTTGACACGTATTATTGATCTGAACATGTGGTTTATTATCTCGAGCTATTTTATTTATAACGGAGTTGATAAGCGTAAGGTATGAATGGTCAGGGGTTTTAAAAATAATACACGAAGCAATTTTATGAAACTTTGCCAACATGTTATTGGGTGCAGGATCTCTGGCTTAGCTCAACAATAAAGTAACAGTGAACGAAACGATGTATCTCAAATATTGCAGTTGTAGGTGTAGCCCTTGCAAAATCGTGCAACATGTTTCACGTATAACCGAATGGATTTCAGTACACTCATGGTGTTTGTTTACTTATTAAATTTTAACGAATGTTTTGTTGTTTTGGGACTCAAAGTCCAGTCTTTGCGTAATTATTTAATTTCAAAAAAATCAGTTAACATTATTAGCTAAATTGCTACATAATCTGTTGCTTGCTGTCATTTCGATATATTACCGAGCAACGTGCACCAGCGCCCGATTCCGCTGTTTTAACTAACGTATGCTGACTCCGTCGTGTGCAAGTATTTTATTAATTTAACTTGTACGTTCGATTAAAGTTTTATAATAATCTGAATTGTACAGATATTGCGTTATGACTATCTACAGCAATCTTGTGTCCAACCAACAACGCGTGTACTTTAATTAATGAAAAACTTCCGCTACGTGAACTTACACTACAATTTTATCGAAAAATCGCAATCACTTCTTGTGTTATTTATGATAAAACCAGCCGCAGTTAGCAATTGTTTGTAGACAAAGACGTGTAACGTAGTCTACGGGTTTTGCTATTCTATTGTAAAGGTAAAGACGCGCTTAACAAAAAATATCATCTTAGCAATAAAATCAGTTACAGTAAAAAGTTAGCAATTGTTTGCAGCAAAGAAAAGCGTGTGGCGTAGTTTACGAGTTCTGCTGTTTTAGTGCAAAGTTTAAAACGATTTGTAAACATGACTGACGTTGTTATTTCATAGAAAAAATGAATAATCTGGAAGCACACCTTCCTCGTATATCAATGAAATAGTTTATGAGGTCTGATATAGTAAAAAATAGGGGATTGAAAGTAAAGGTTAGACATTCACTGCGTTTAATGATTAGAATAATAAAAAATAATTGGAGATGGGCGGAAATTAAACCTGTGCATTTTCGTTGCAGTTGTTGTGTCGCGAGCGTGCAACGCTCGTTTGCAAACTACGCTATGAAGACACTTATACGAAGAAGCGCATCTAGTTTCGGAATTGTAAACCGAACCTGCTTATTGCAATCGTAAATTAATTAATTTAAGAAGTAATTAAACGGAAGTTTGCCGAAATTTCTACAGTGTAATACAAAAATAGACGTTTTTCATTGTTGTGACGTTTAAACATTGACGGGAGCATTTCAGGGAGATATTAGACGAGAGTTTCAGTTTTCGCATGTTATCTGCCTATGTTCGGCTAGTCACATTGTGTAATGAAATAATAGAATTATAATTTCAATACATTTTAAAATCACAAAGCCCTTACCACAATCCAAAATATTTACTCGGAATACGTATTTCGGTAGCTATGCTACCATCATTAGCGAAACTAATACTAAAACCTAACTTTCGCCAGCCTAGTCTACACCCTTTCCACCGTCGGAACGGTAAATTTAGTGTAAATAGGTTAAGTTAACTCTGTATAGGTTGTAGCATTAGTTCTGGCTGATGATGATAGCATAGCTACCCAAACACGTATTTCGAGTGAATATTGTGAATGTTTGTGCTTTGTGATTTTATATTGTATTAACTACAACTGTTCCATATCTTCAATACATTTATTTCATTAATTATTATTAAATAGTTATTTGATATAGATTAGAGAAAAATTACCTGCTTCTATATTTATTATAGTATTTATTTGTAAAAAACTGAACTAATTTTAAAATATAAAATTTTTAGCTAATACGAATTAAATGCAGGCGTAATATGCAGATACGTATTTAATTAATGAAACAATGTTTAAGCCTCATATCATGGTAATTTAAATGCGGTAAATCTAATATGGTAATTACTCTAGTTTTAGTTAAAAACCCAATCCATTGTTGAAAGTACATGCGGGTTTAATAACATACAAACTTTTCACAAAACCCGAAGATAAATGTAAATTTTAATTTACATTTAAATAGGAAGTGGGAATATGCCAACTGTATAAGTAGACTTTACAGACAAAAAGAAATACTCACCAGCATTTAGAAATGCTAAATTCATGTGTCAGTAATGAACACAAATTCAAATTACATCTTGTATGACGCGTCTGAAAGAATTTAAAAAGACAAGTTCAAGCAAATTGTAAACTGAAAGAAAAAAATGGAAAAAAACTTTAATAGGACTTACAAATATCTAAAGATTAAAATCCATCATATACCGTCTGTCTATAAAGTAACACCCCCTCCCAACTAACTTATGAACGACTTGATATTTTACCACAAAATTTAGTGTGCTGTAATGGGAAATCAAACTAATAATTAAATTTTGTATCATTCAAAATGACGGCTAGGCGTCATTCAAAAATTTTTTTTTTAGTGGAAAGGGGGCTCGAGTGACACATCATTTGAAAGGTCTTTTAGTTTTGCGTCTGATCCTAGAGTTTCAAAGCAAAATATTCAGCCATAACAAAATGGAGGATTTTAAACAAATGGACTCACTCAATTCAAAATTGTTTTGGTTTTTTTATCCAGTAGTTCACTTTTTCATTTACAGGGCAAAATTTTATCAGAAATATCTCAGGTGGCTGGAAATAATATTGACAACGTTGTGTTCCAACGAGACGGTGCGCCGCCTCATTATTATAGGCCTGTTTCTGACTTTCGCAACGGACACTTTCCTGGAAGATGGATTGGTAGGCGGGGTCCTGTAGAATAGCCGGCTCGCTCCCCAGATTTAACCCCTTTAGATTTTTTTCTATGGGGATATCTGACATCGAAAGTGTACAAAACCCGTCCAGAAACAATTGAAGAACTGGAGCAACGCATTACAGCAGTTTGCAGAAATATCACTCCAGAAACTTATCAAAATGTAAGGCATATCAAAATGTAAGGCAGGAATTTCATAACCGACTTTTTATGTGCCAAGAAGTGAATGGTGAACGTTTCGAACACTTAATTTCATTTGTTTTTGCTTTAATTCTTAGTTTTTTTAAATAGACTTCTTCATCTTCAAACATTTGTTATTTTGTTATGGCTAAATATTTCTGTTGAAACTCTAGAATCAGGCGCCGAACTAGGAGACCTTTTAACTGAGGTGATACTAGACCCCCTTCTATTTAAAAAAAATTTAAATGGCGCCGAGCGGCCATTTTGAATGATAGAAAATGTAGTTATTGGTAAAAAAATAATATGTAATTTCCCATTAAAGCCACCAAATTTTGTGGTAAAATATCAGTCGTTCAAAAGTTAGTTGGGGGGGGGGGGGGGTTACTTTATAGACACAGTGTATTGATATTCCATGTTAAATAATACGTAGGAACTATTCAAAATATTTCAGTAAAATATAAAATTTACACTAATAATTAAAAAATGTTTGATTGTGCGGTAGTTATTGTTTGTTACGCATTTTGTGTTTTTCCTATCAAATAAAAATACCTTGTCATTGTTTACTATTCTACTTGCTATTTATGCACTTATTTCAATATTAAATCAAAGCTATAATAATAAGTTCCTTTATTATTTAAAGAAATTGCCTTTCTACATAACTAGCGCACGAGTCGCTACTGATTGTAATCATGGTCACCGTTTCAATTCTATAATGTTCATTCTAAGCGTCTTTTCAGAAATAACTAAGTAACAACAGCTTGTTGAATTCCAAATCTAATTTGCTGAACGTGACTAGAAAATACTTAAGTTTGGTACAGACCAAAGAAAGTATGGAAAAAAGTTTCATTTATTTGGCAACGAGACGGAAAGAAATACTAATAAATAAGATACAGTTAAAACAGTATCAAACCTATATCCTGCCCGTGTAGTTTGTACTGTGAGTTGTCCATTAATCATACTAAACCTATCAACTTACAATATTATTATAGTTCGGATTTCTAGTCTAGTATTTAGTCAGTATTTACATTATACGGCAATCAAGTAATAATAATTTCTGGCAAAATTTCTTTAAATATAGTTGGCGCATATATTAAATTTTAAACGAATTATCTACAAGCCTAGAATGATAAGACATCCATATGTTTGACCTTGTGCTAGCTTGTGTAAATAGTTCTTATTTATTTGGTCAGCTGGAATTGATGCTTGTGTAATAGTAAAATCAGGGTTTGACAACTCAAAAGTAACGTTAGTTTTCTTATTTCAATGGGACTAGCAAACATAGATTTTTATAAAATGGAAAACACAGTCCGTGAACTTTCCCATGCAAAAATTCTAATTTTACATTTTTAAAATTGCTTATTTCAAAACATTCTGAAACTAATGTTTTGTAAGAATCAGAATACTGCTAATATTTGGCCGCTCAGAATTGACCTCAGAACGCTGTGTGTAAAGTGCTATAATTGTATATACATTCCGCCAGTTTAATTTTCTATGCAAATAAGAAGTAGAGATCCCTTTCTGTGTAAGCACGCTTTGGTTGTCTAATTGTAATTACCGGAATGTTAATGTATTTTGTTTTTTTTTAACAAACACATCATTTAAAGTCTCTCTAAACACGAACCTTTACTTGCAATCTCCCAGTATTTAATACGTCTTACATCATAAACTGTTTCATTGATAAAAGAGGTAGGTGTGCCTACAGCTTATTCATTTTCCTTTAAAATAACGTTGCTCATGTTTACTAATATCCGCAAGATAGAAATTCGTAAACATTTGTTGACCAAATATTTTGGGATACAGTGAGACTACCAGAATTATAGCAATCGCAAATTAATTTGTAAAATGTTCTTTACAAAGAACTGCTAACAGCAGCTAATTTTATTGCTAATATGATATATCTTTGTTAAGCGCGTCGTAAACTTTACAATATATGATTTTATTTCCAATATGATATTGCGGTACTTATACACAAAGCTGTATTACGCCCCATAATCACGATACATATGCCCAGTCTGGGGAGCAGCATTTAAAACGCATATCAGCAAACTCCAACGTACACAAAATAACATCTTTCGTATCGCAATCAACGTTGTTTTGTTCGTGAATTTTCAAATCCATGAAGAATTAGGAGTGCCAATAATTACAGAATTTATCAAACAAATCACATGTAAATACTTTAGAATAATTAAATCGTGCTCCTGCGTCAACGATTATTTTGTAACAAGTCAATCTTGAAACAACAATTTTAAAAAATCACCAAGATTTGTTTTGCTGTCTTAGTTTCCCAAAAAGGCGCTGGTTGGACTTCAAGCAGACTTTAAGCTACCAAGTAATCGCATTAAAGCGCCGTTCTTCGTTGAACCTTGCCTACCAACCAACCTCCCTAGAAGTTTCGACAAGTATAAAACCCAAAGACTTACACAGAATTCACTATTTCTTCTATTTATTTAATTGAATCCAGACGTATTTTACCAGCTAGTAAATGCTGATTCAAAGAACCCGACCTGAACTTAGCCGACGAAAATTGACAGCATTTTATGTTTACTTTTAACTTACAGAAAAAATTATCCAGTTTGAATTAAACATATTATTTGAACAAAGTTTATGTTTTTTGGCATACTGGGGCGGTCACTCATTTCAGTGTGTCCAAAACATAAACGTACTGGAATTCTAATTTATTACATTTCCTATTTTGACTTAAAAGACGTGAACTATTCCATTCAAATTAACAAATTGTTTACCAGAAGTTTTAGTATATTTTGAAGACCTGTAAGATGAAAATATCACAGCGTCAGCCTGCCCTTTAAATTTTGCCTGAATAAATTTGATTTTTATTTCCTAGGAGAAGTAATTCTTTCAGATTAGCTTAACGACGATTTTCTAGATGTTTTCTTTGTTTTTGTGGACCCACGAATTTATAGAATTGTCCACATATAAACTTTCATTGTTATTTTTCACAAAACCGTAGTCTTAAACTATTTAATATTTTTATATCAACCAGAATCATTAAAAAAAAGGGTAAAGATTAGTAATTTTCACCCTGATAAATTCCATAAACTATTTAGTTAAAATAGCTAAAATTCATTTACACCGAAACGATTTTTAACGTGACGTTTCGACGTAAAATTTCCACGCTATACCCCGTATTATCACCACAAGCTTCGTAGATACGTTTAATTATAATTGACTAAATCAATTAAAGCCAGTAACGAACACAATTCATTACTCACCTGATCAAAAATCACTGGGAGAACACACAACAACTAACATTGTTCCTAGATAACAAAATACACCTGAAAAGACGAACCTGATAAAGGGTCGCCGCAGTAGCCAGGAAACATCACTATTTAAATACTTCTTATTTTAGAACAGACAGCAGTGGACTTCATTTCGAGTGAACAAATTATTGTTGTGTGCGAAAGATTCTTTATTTATTTACAGAGAATAAGCCGTCAGTTATTGTTTAACTGTTGTTATTTAATATTGTAAACAAAGAACCACCATTTTATTGTGTGAAATACACACATAAATATTTAAAATTGTATAAATAAGGGCAATAAAAATTGTATATAATTATTATCCACGGTCCAGGTACACTGTTTATTTCCGACGAATAATGGCTTCTGAGTTATCCAGGGTAGTTTAACTTGTCCAGACCATTCAGTTCAGGAGAGGGTCACCTGTTACAATTTTATTGGATTAAGATCAATGCACGCTTGTTGTTAGTGATTGAGGAACCAATAGGATTACCTCACTAGCGATTGTTAAAGCTAAACGGGTTTATATTATACCATCTCTTTCATGTGTGGCATTCCGTATGCTGAACTGGTAAAACTAAAAAAAAAACGAAAAAGATTATTGTAATCGTGGAACCTGCAAAATATTCATCAACTGCATTGTTTGAGTTGTTTCTGGGATTGGATTAATCAGAACTTGATTTAACGGAGGATCTAGTTTGATTGGCAAAATAATCTCTTCATCAACACTGGTACACTCATCGCCTACTGTATTGTCTCTGCTCTCGCTATAGTTATGAGGCTAACGTTTACAACTTTTTACCTCAACCGAACATCCTGCACTTACGTTTATAAATTCAACATTTAATTTAACAGAGCACAAAAGAAATGTTAGCACTGAAAACTACAGCCACTTCGAATTAAGTTTTCGGTTATGCTGTCGTAAATATACAGTCCTAAATGCCACGTTTTCGTTTTAAGAGTTAATAATCTAGAATGTCCTAACAGCACAAAAAATATGTTTATTTAGGACTTTCTAACATTTTAAACGCTTTTAACCTACGAGGTCAAACTAGCACATGTAATTGGAGGGTACACAAACGTTCGACGTTTCTTTGACAGTTAAAAGTACGTTGACGGTTAAAAATGCCAAAATTAGCAGAAAATGCGTAATTAGTGCATTTGATTACTCTCCAGTCATGCAACAAAATAGCCGCAAGGTAGTTTTAACTGTCAAAAACCGTCAAACGTTTAATTATGTACCCTTCAATCGGGTGATAATTTGAGCCATTTTACAGTCTTATTATAAGAGCAGACAGGATTTTTTAATTTAGCAGGAAGCTAGAAAATTAGAGGTTCGTTGCTCTAACTTTAAAAACTGAAAATTGATTTTTTTGTAGATACCGGTGTCCGGACACATAAACACGCGACACATAATCATAGGACATTTAATCACGGACAGTTAAACACGCCGACAATTAATCACACGGACATTTAAACACATAGACATTTAAACACTGAGGCACATAATCACATGGATATAAAAACACAGATTCTGCAAGTAATCTGTACTTTTACTAAATATCATCTTTAACGTTAAGAATCTTAACTTAATATATAAATTCCAGCTTTACTTTTTACGTTAAAGTCCTTAGTCCATATTTAATGATTATCTGTATATAATAGTATATTATGCAACAAGTTTTAGAAACGGTATTTTAGTCACGAGTTGTATTAGGCACGAGCGGAGCATAGCGGAGCGAGTGTTTATTAAAACGAGTGTCTAGAGAAGTTTATAAAACGAATTGCATACTACACTTTTTCTACGACCATCACAAAAATACTAAAATTTGGAAATTATTTTATCATCTTAAGCCATATTAATTATTTTGACAGATTGATGACAAGTGACGACTAACTTGATTTTCAGTTGATTTTCAATTGATTTTTGCGATTAAAAACCTAGAGCTAACTTCAGCCCGTGACTAAAACGCACAAAGTCACAGCTTGTCGAGGTGTGTTTAAAAGGTCACTTAGCGTCACGGAAACGTATGCGATAAACGGCATTTTAAACATGGAAGTAGAAAAAATACTTAATTACGTTAACAATAATTATTTATTTTAATCTTATACGTATTTCGGCATGTTTATATTCCATTGTCAGACGTTATATTAGGAAGTAAACAGTTAGTGTTGTTATAGCAATAGAACTTGGTGACTTGATCTCGGTAATCGTCTGCAGATGACTTGATTTCTCAATCCAAAATGTCCAATAGAGGAGAATTTAAGAGATCAATTTGCTCATTCATTAACGGTACAGTTTTTAAATGTTTGTGAATTTCAAAAGCGTGTAGTATATCCAATTTACGTTTATCATTACAAAAGTGTAAACATTTTATGGTGTTATTAGATGACATTAAATCATTGTGTTCTAGTAAGTGTTTAGCGTAATTTGATTTATGTGAGTGTTTGTATTTGTAACAACGTACGTGTTCTTTATACCTAATATCAAAATTTCTAATTGTCTGGCCTATATAAACCGAATTACAATGCGAACAATTTAATTTGTAAATGCCTGATTTTAGCAAATTGTCTGTTTTAGATTTTGCATTAAACAAAGATGTTTCTAGAAACTAGATTGCAATAAAGCTGCATTTGCCATATTTTTTTATATTTTAGTTTTACTGCAGTCATATAAGAATTCAAACACAATGTGTTTATACGCCAGTGTGTTTATATGTCCATGTGATTATGTGCCTCAGTGTTTAAATGTCCGTGTGATTAATTGTCGGCGTGTTTAACTGTCCGTGATTAAATGTCCTATGATTGTGTCGCGTGTTTATGTGTCCTATAACCATACCGTTATTATCATTATTAGGGCAGTTTGGAGTTCGCTTAAGGACATTTTATTTAATATTGCAGGATAACTTCTTACAGGCGTATTGAAAAACGCACATGTTTTTAAAGCAACTAAACTCATTTATTTTAATTTTTGAAGTGATAGATAGATACCACCTTTTAACTTAGCAAGGCAGCACAATCGGTACCAATAACATTCGAAGAAACAATATGCAAAACCATTGAAGAGGCATGGACACACACAACATGGTACCAACAGAATAGACCAAAACAATGCGAATCGCTGTCGCAAAAATTAAAACCCCTGAAACAACAGCCGACTACAGATACTAGAGAATATATTCTTAGAAATACCATCGTATCACGCAGCTTTTCTGAGAAAAAGATCGGTAAAATACGTCTTACATGTTACTGCTAAACTCGTGGCTTCAGCCATTTGCTTTCTTTGATAACTTTTAACTATCGCGTCGCTCTGCGTGGCAGTTATGTAAACATTCGCTCAAAATAATAAATCATCTATGTCAAGATGTAAGAGCCCATTATCGCGTAAAGTTGAGACAGTTCCGGATTTAATATGTAGATGTTTCAATAAATATTCCACGCAAGCACGCACGCCCACACACACGTGTAGCTTAATGCTTTATATTTGTATAAATCATTATAAATATATGTATCTTCTGCATTTAAAGTAACTTTAAAACGTAGAGATAAACAGGTCAAAAATTTAATGGGTTTTGTATATGTTGAATGGAGTTTTCATCAGACAGAAGCGTCCTTTGCTTAGCGCGCTTAAAAAACACGCATTTACTACAGTGTGAGTGACGTTTCAATTAATCAAATTTATGTCACTTTATACAAAGGCCACGCTTAGTACGGAGTAATTAAAGATCAATTAATGTAGCTTTTCCCATTTAGAAGGTTTTTTTGTGAGCTGCATGGGAATTTATAAAAGCAGGCATCATACTATGTGTATTGCTGATTTTTTTGTGCCGACTTGCTCGTATTAATTTGTTGAAATAATACAAAAAAAATAGGAATAGAAAAATTATGCTTGCTTTTAATACTGGAACGTTTTAACACCCACAAACCTCTGGCCGTTATTAAATCATTGCCCAAATTTTAAATACTCATCTAGATGCCTCAGAGGGAGTACTAACGGTGGGTCGGTGTTCAAATAAAGTCATAAACAAAAATTATTTTTCATCATCTCCACGCCAAACTCAATTACGAGTAAAATAAAGAATTATTCATTCACATCCCTATAGATAGATAAAATGTAATTAATCTGCTAGTAGAAACGGATAAAATACCGAATCAGGTGTCACTGACGGTTGATGACGTACAAAGGATTAAACTTTGTAAACGGATAAAAGAATATGAATGTGAATTGATGTCACATTTAAAACAAAGCTATTGAAACAAAGAGTTCCGGAAAAATATCGACAGTAACTAAATCGATCATGAAGTCAAAATGCGTTGAAAAAGATAATAACTTACGTTCACATTAAATAAATACAAAAAATAAATTTAGAAAAGTATTAATTACAAAATAAACTGCATTTGACAGTTTTTCTTTGCAGCAAAAAAAGCAGGTGACTATAGTTTATGTTTTTATATGCTTTTAAGCTTTAAAGCTTTAAATAGTAACAGAATGAGAATAGGGTTGTTACGTGTCAATTTATACCTTCATTTTACTTCTGGTAGTTAGGTAACCCTTAGGTCTCTCTACATTTTTATTGTTTTGTTTGATTCCAGTTTAGTAATTTTCAATTTTTTAGTATTGTTGTTCCTACTTTCCTCCTGAAGTTTTTAAATTTCTGGCTAAGTCAAGGGTACTTTAGAAGTAATTAGTAAATTCCTTACAATCATGAGACGAAATATTGTTTGAGATTTAGATTTTGAGTAAATCTTGTCTCAGAAACCTTTATTTGGGAGTTTTGGACTTGATTTTGAAGATATTTTGGAAATGATTCTTTATTGGATTTGTTCGTCTTCCGTAAAGTAAATCGAGCTTCGTCAAGGTCAGATAATTATTCTTCATTGTAAATGTTTGCATTCTATGTAATTGTAATTGTAATGTATACAGGGTTTTTCAACGAAAAGTAGCCACCCTCAGTATGTTTCAAAATTATTTTTTGCTTGAAAATCGCCAAGACATGTCAACAAAGACAGCAAGGGGGACATCTTTTTACGTAAAATCCGGACGTCTGTTATCAACCCCTTAGCCGCCACAGCCACCCCCTTGGAAAGGTAATTTAATAAGGAATTCATTCTACTGCTTAATTTTTTTATTCACCTGAAATTGAGAAATAAAAAAAATAAAAACTATATTTTGTTTATTTCGGTTAAGCTGCTGAATATAGCAGTACCTACAGATGCTTTGGTTTCATCTTTTGTTTTGTCATCTGTCAGTCAACATTTAGTTCATTTTGAATATTATAAAAGTGTCAACATGGTTTACACCACTGCCGAAAGAATCGAGATTGTGCGTCTTTATTTCAAAAATAACGACTGTGCACGAGCTGCAGCGCGTGCTTTCAAACAAATTCATCCCGATAAATTCACTCGCCATCAGTATGTTATAAAGTTGATGCAAAAGTTCATGGGAACTGGCTCAGTGACAAACAAAAAACATCAACCAGAAAGACCAATTATTAATGAACCTGTTGAAGTTGCTGTTTTGGGACACGTTGCAATGGATAACAATCAGTCTTCAAATCAACTTTCCCAGGTATCGGGGGTTTCAACAAGCAGTGTATGGAGAATTTTAAAAAAACACAAATTTCACCCATACAAGATAAAACTTGTTCAAGAACTAAATGAAGACGACAATGATCGAAGACTAGAGTTTTGCGAAATTATGTCTAATAATCTATTGAACAACGTGAACTTGTTGTACAATATCTGTTTCAGCGATGAGCGTACGTTTTTTTTGAACGGAGAAGTCAACAGGCATAACTGTAGGTATTGGTCAGACACGAATCCGTATTGGTATAGGGAAACCCATACCCAATACCCACAGAAACTTAACGTTTGGGCAGGTATTCTAGGAGACCACATCGTTGGCCCGTTTTTTACTGACGGTAATTTGAATGGCAATATTTACCTTGAGCTTCTTGACACCACTGTTGATCCGCGTATAACAGAACTACTGGAAAATGACGAACATTTGTTTGAAAATGAATAGTTTTCCAGCAAGATGGTGCACCTCCTCACTACGTGATTCCCGTTCGAGAATTTTTCAACAATCGGTTTCCTGGACGATGGATTGGAAGACGTAGTCCCATCGAATGGCCGGCTAGATCACCCGACCTGTCTCTGTTGGATTATTTCTTATGGGGGCACTTGAAATCCAAAGTATGCGCAACACAGCCGGCCAACATTGAAGATCTTAGGCAGAGAATAATAGAAGAATGTCGAGAATTGACACCGCAAGTTCTCGCAAATGTTCGTTCTCTCTTTCAAAGTCGTCTGTATTATTGTATGGAAGTTAACGGAAGTCATTTTGAACAATTACTTTAACGGTAATTGCTATATTCAGCAGCTTAACCGAAATAAACAAAATATAGTTTTTATTTTTTTATGTCTCAATTTCAAGTGAATAAAAAAATTAAGCAGTAGAATGAATTCCTTATTAAATTACCTTTCCAACGATGTGCCACACATGGTATGGTGCCATTTGAAATTTTAGAGGGGGTGGCTGTGGCGGCTAAGGGGTTGATGACAGACGTCCGGATTTTACGTAAAAAGATGTCCCCCTTGCTGTCTTTGTTGACATGTCTTGGCGATTTTCAAGCAAAAAATAATTTTGAAAGATGCTGAGGGTGGCTACTTTTCGTTGAAAAACCCTGTATGTGCTAGTTGCCTGAAACCGAGCTTGATAGATTTAGTTAGTTTGTAATATTTATCTGTTGTTTCACCTGTGATGATTTGTTTATTGACACTTGAACTTTAATTTATTTAATTAAATTTGATTACTTACGATTACCGAAAAGTAATTATCTTTCTTTATTTTATTAGTTCTATCCTGTGGTTACATATCCGACACAAGTGCATTTGATGGTTAAGTATTACTTTTCTAATTATGTCCTATACTTTAGTTTCCCTTTTTATTTATATGCACTTTAATTTTGCAGTACATTACATTTATTCCAACGTCCTTTCCCCTGCTTGTTTACCTACTCTTAGTTTGTTTATAACTTCCTTTGTAGGTATCACTGAGGTTTCTGCATTATAATATTTAACTACTAGCAGTATGCCTTGGTTGCATAATTTGCTTTTTAAATGTACAGATATCTTTATGTACAATATAGCTTTTAGCTTTCCATATGCGGCTTAACAAATCATATTCCTCTGTCTCCACCTTTTTCATATTTCTGTTACTTATGTATCGCGACTCCTCTCTAGCTTGTCATAAATTGCGACTTACCAAATTCATTTCCAATCCAACTCTTATTTAATTTCAAGTTTTGAATTATGTAGAACAATAAAATATTTAGATTATCATTAAAATGTCTCTAAATCGATTACTCTACGTTCATTTTAAGTAGGGATCAGTTTCTAGTATGCATCTAGAGTGTATTTTTTATTTATTTTTTTTAGCTGAAAATGTTTTAAAATACCAAATTGGATCATTATTTACGTATCTGCGTTCAAACGTTTCGCGTCCAAACGTCTATGCAAACATTCTTCCACGTGTTCACAGCACAGCTGGTTATAAGGTTACTGTTTCGAGCATCCTATTAGTTTAGCCAAAAAATGGTCGAAACAGGTCGCTGGTACTTTCCCATACTTTTAACGTTTTAAATATTCTCGCGACAAGAAGTGATTGAAATTTACATGTAGTCATCTCCAGTCGGTACAAGCCGCTCGCTCCAGACCTAAAGCGTTGGTTACGTAAGTCGAACGCCGACTACGTAATGGCGCTAGATAGGCGCTGACGACCTCGGATCAATAATGGTTAAAACAATTTTATTTATAGAGTTATCAAAAATATGCAAATTTGACATTAAAAAGTATCGTTGTTCTTTCTTAATTTTTAAAAGAGTTGAAAATAATATTAATGCTAATGAACTTAACTTTAAATGGTCAATTGAACTGTTTAAAGTTTATAACGATTGGCATTTGCATCTTTAAATAAAAGATTAATTTTAAATTTTTCAAAAATTCCTGCAAGGCGTCAGAGTAAGAGTTTGAAGATTAGTAATAAACAAATTTATAGTTTATTGCAAGTTCTATCGGCTTAGAAAATTCTTAAAATGTAGTGTGGGCAGTTTTTGATGAGTAAGTTTTTGAAAAGCTAGTATATTTACAGTTTTCATATTTCCAAAAATAGTTTTACATCACTTGAAATACTTAAAATTTCAAAAAAGTGATCAGAACATAATTTACACCAAAAAACAGACCTAATTGCTGTTTCCGGTTTCGGTTCCGATTAACGACTTTACAAAGAACTACCTGCAACTAACAAACTTCTACACACCAAGTTTTATGAAAATCAGGCAATGGGTATTTTGGACCCCAAATTGCGTATTTTCGTTAAAATCTGAAATTCGAAAATTTGCCTGAAATCATAACATGAATATGTAAACATCAATGTCGTCGCTAGATCATTCACAATTTTCCTAATAACTTCGCATTTACACACTGCAATAATTTGGTTCTTCATCTCAAACTAGCTGCATTACATTGAACACACAAATTTCAAGTAAATTGCAATATTAAGACCAAGTTGCTATAGCATTTAGTTTTAGTTGAACATAGGTACATTGTTTAGTATTCAATGTGAACTACTTTCTCCAACGTCCTGTTGTTAATGGAAAATAAATTTAAATGGTGTCGTAAAACTTAGTATTATGAAGATGAACATTGAATTCAAACTGAAATTGCATTACGGTTTTCAACCATCTGCCAATTTAAATAAAATAAAAGTCTAGGTATCTATAAAAGAGAGAAAGAGAGAGAGAGAGCTAGATACAAATAATTTTACGTTAAATGCAAAGGTGTCAAAATAGCGTTTTCTTACCCTAATACACTGGACTCGGTGTTCGGTTACCTCGGTCGGATCACTGGTGACTGTTTTGGATGCTGGACTGTATTCGGCTTGTAACATCAAAACGCTCTGGTTAAAATTCATAATTTTGAATTTATAGCTGGCATTTAAAAATACTAAAACGGATGCTAAATTAAACTAAACTTGTAAAAAACTATTACAAGGCTTAAACAAACGAAATCCTACTTATTTTAATCTTAAAAATAAACCCATAACGGTAACATGTTTCAAACGGAAAAACTGAATATAAAATAAACGTAAAACTTTAACAATGCATTTTAAACAGAAAACTGGCATATTTTAACCAACACATAAATCCAAAAAATAGTAACGGTTCGTTACAAAGCGAATTAAAAATTATCGGTAAATCTATCGCTTAATTGACAAAGAAATTGTGTGGTTGCTAGAAACAATTACGAGTTCAAATGGGGATCCTGACTGAATTGGTGGGTTTTGTAGTCAACTTACAAAGCAAAGTTAAATGCTTTGGGAGGTGTTTTTTTCAACCTTCTAGAAGATTGCTACAGATTAATGTGCTTAAAAAGGTGGAAGTTCTAGCATAAAGAGACTTATGAGCTGTTTAGCTTTTAGACTCAAACTCAACACCTTATACTGCAAATACACAAATAATAGTTGATAATTTTAAATAATATCAGCTTATTAACATATATTCATTTATTTTGACCCTTTACGACTTTTTCGTAATAACTCGTTCTGATTTTTAAATTAAATCTTACGAAAAAGCTCATTTCTATGCACATTTTATTCGTGCTTCTTCTGAAACATTGAGAACAGCGAATAAGAATTTAATGAGTTTGTTGAAACGCTATTCAATAACTGGACTAGTTCTACTTTTATAAGAGCTTCACGCATACATATCAGAAGCTTTCAATTCAATAAATTGATTTTGAGCTGAACTATATTCAGTAATTGAAAACTTAATAAGTGCAATCAATAAAAATTAATGCTGTTCATATAAATATGATTAAGCTTGCTCTCGTATATTATAAGCTGGTTGGATAATTAAACGAATTTATTTTATTGTTAATACATTTTTTATGGAATTAGTTAAAATATTTATTATACTTCAAAGCAAAAAAAAACTTTAATTCCAGAAAACAAAAATATTTCAATTTTTGAAACAGCAAAACCTACCTTTTGTTGAGTAACACTTGTCAATTATTAAATAACTGATAGTTTGCAGCAATTACTGTTTTATTCTTGTTATAATTTTTAGAAACAACATATTAATTTTTAAAAAGTTATATCGGAATTTCCAATGTAAACTTTGTTATTACTAAAGGCCAAAACAAATTAATTAGTCTCTGTGCAGCAGCATTTACTAAATAAACTTTTACAGTAATACATATTTTAGAGCACCTGACCGAAATATTTCAAAAAGTAAAACTATATTAGCTTTCCAAAATGCCCCCGCTATATGTCGTAATCTTCACATCACAGAAAATAAAATGGGCAATCAAAATGTTTAGGCTCCTTAAATCTCCTGGAGGCTTTGGAGGCAGTGAAAATATTTATGGCAAATCTCACCCTAGGATATGTACCTCGAAGATAGAGAGCAGTAGAAGATATATTCATTCCAAAAGCAGGAAGGTGACCTAGTGAACCGCCTAAGTTCTTTAGACCAATCAGTTTACTTCGTTTCTCTTTCAGACAATGGAGAAGGTAAGACAACCACATTGGTGCTCTAGAAAATTATCCTCTGTACCACAACCAATTAGCATATTAACCGGGAAAATTCACAATTGATGCCTTACATTCCTTGGTAAGTAATATTAAAAAAGCAACCGACGAAAAGAATACTTCCCCGTGTATAGTCATAAGACATCGAAGGAGCCTTTGATAATACGTCTTATGAATCTATAGCAAAAGCAGCAACAAAACATGGCATTAAGGCACCCACCGTAGGCTGGATCAAAGCCATTCTGCAAAGTTGAACAATCTCTACAGCAATGGGGACCGACAAGCTTGCAGTAACAGCAGTTGGGGGTTGCCCTCAAGGTAGGGTTCTTTCGCCACTTCTGTGGTCACTAGTAGTTGATAACTTATTAAAACTACCAAATAACGCCTCGCCGGTTTCTACGTACAAGGTTACGCAGATAAACCGATAGTTGAAAAATAGGGGCAAATTGGAGTGGACAATCTGCAAGTTCGCACAAGTTGTTTTTAACAAAATAAATAAATGGTGTAAGGAGAAACAATTGAATGTCAATCCACACAAAACAGTTATGGTACCTTTTACAAGAAAAAAAAAAGAATAACTAATTAAGATGTTCCACTTTAAATATGGTACAAATTGACTTCTTTAAAGAAATTTAATATCTAGGAATTATCCTGGAGTAAAAACTTAGTTAAAACACTCATAAATAAAACCTTAGAAAGATCAAGATTGATATTATAGACTTGCCAACGCCTCTCTGAAAAAACATGGGGGTCAAACCATATATAACTTACTGGATGTACACAGCAATAGTAAAACCTATGCTCATATTAGGTTCTCGCATATGGTGGTCAAAAACCAAAGTTAAAACAGCGCAGAAAAAGCTCAGAAAGCTTCAAAGAACTGCCTGCCTATGTATCACTGGAGCTATATGCTCTAGTTCTGCTGCTGCTATAGAATCGCTCCTAAATTTAGTATCACTTTACGTAGTAGTAAGAAAGGAGGCAAGAGATAGCGCCTACTAATTGAAAATAGGAAAAAAACATATACCAAGTTATCTTGCTGGACACACAAAAACTTTTAAACAAATAAAAGAGGAGCCTGAGTTTAACATGATTAAAGATAGAATGATTCCAAAATACAATTTTGTGCGGCAATTTGCTGTAACCCTCACAAAAAGAAATGAATGGCAATCAAGATACCCTTAAATCGAACAAGGTTCGATAGTGTGGTATACAGACGCTAGACGGCTCAAAACAGAGGCACGGGTAGGCATAGGTATACACGGTTTTTGGCTTAAGGACCTCAAAACCCTTTAATAAACCCCTTAATGTCTGTCTTTCAAGCTAAAGTCCAAGCTATTAAAACTTGATTACAGGTAAACATTGAAAGAAACTATCTTAACAGCAGAGTATGCATATTGTTAGACAGCTAAGAGACTCTTTTGGCAAATGCTGATGAAATACAATCAAAACTGGTATGGGTATGCCGGGAAAATCTCAGTTACCTCGCTAGGAGAAACAAAATATCACTGAAATAGGTCTCAGGACATGTAGGAGTAAAATATGCATACACACTTGTAAGAAAAGGTGCCAAATATTCATTTGTAGGTCTAAAGCCTTTTTGTAGTGTCTCAGACTGTTTCTTCAATTGCTTGAAGGACAACTGTTCAAAGAGAAAAACTAATATACTGGGAAGAATTGACCCAATTAAAACATGCTATGCGATTTATTTTTGCAACCCCCAACAAAAGCTTACCAAATATTGGGTTCCAACAGAAATGACCTAAGAATATTTGCAGGATTATCAACTAAAAATTAAAAAAGGTAGGTGTAGTCCAGGATAGCAGCTGCCGCTTATGCCTCCTATAGGATAAAACAGCGGGGCTTATACTATGTGAGTACGATGCAATAGCCCGCACACGCCTCTACCGTTTAGATCATGAGTATCCTTTGCCCATAGACACTTAGGTCGCTTTACCCTAAATAGATCCTACTCTTCATAGAGGACGTAGGACTAAGTGGGGAACTGTAATACAAATTTACTTCGGCTTAGACCGCGTCGTCATTTGAGAACTACGCCCAGCATAATTAGGTAAGGACCGACCTGTAGCTTGTCTGCCTTTACAAGCATTTGCTGTATAAGTCTGAGCAATATTTGTTCGTAGGCCCTGCTTGCCTAAACAGGACCGTGTGCTTAGATTATTCAAACCTTGAGGGGGACAAGGATTTGATCTTAATGTATTTTGTTTGCCAGGACAATAATACTTAATCGGCTTATGTCTGTTAGCTGTTTATGAACCCATACAAACTAACGTTTCTCAAGACGTTGCAGCTTGCATCTTCAGAGTGAATAAAAACACTGAAAAAAACTGCGAAAGTCTCAAAGAATATAAACTGTAATAAGGTTTTTTTTTTCAAAAAGATCCTTAAGGTCGCAGTGCAAGAGATTCTGCTGTAGCCTGAACCACCCATCTTTGAATCTACAACCGATATACATGTCTAATTTTTTAAACAATGTTGTCGCGTCTCCAGAGTCTATAAGTTAGTTGTCAAAGCGATAGTTTTTCTGAATTACAATAATTGGCAACTATTCCCCTACATTTCTTGAAATGGCGGACGTAATACACAGTTCGAACGCATATGAAATAATAAGCCACAACTCGTATTTGGTCTAGGAAAAAAATCGATACCAAAATTGGCAATCGATTCTTTAATCTAAAAAAAGATCGTTTGATTTTTCGAGCTAAAGCGATTTTTTGGTAATCGTTCTTTTTGTACCCTATTTTTATTTCAAACTTGGGATTTGTCAAATGGATTTTTGGGTAATCGTTATCAGTTTTGCATTTTTGATGCTATTGCTTTGGCTATACAACGGTTTAAATACTTACTTCGTACTTTGTCTAGGTGGTACATTTATAGTGACGAAGTACAACAACTTGCTATTTCAGTTAGTTTCATTGTAAACGTGTATTATAGTAAAAAAATGTCTTTAGCAACTAAATCCCTGCAATACGAATGAAAATTACAACAGTAAATTTTTCCTGTTTAAAATAAGGCAACATCTGATAAATAATTGCTCAAGTAAGCTTGACAAATAATGTGGTTTGTTAATATTCGTATAAGTATTCTTTTTCCAGAAATAACTACATAGGTCTTAAAGCAACCAATCAATACACTTAATTGATTATTATAAACAAACTGTTATGGAACCGCTGAACGTACTGAAACCTTGTCAATAGCAATTATATTTGGTACAATTTGATACAAGAAACTTCACATTATTAGATTGTAAATATAAGAAAAATCGTTTATTGCACAAGCACGCCCAAACGAAAAGTACCGCTTAACTAACGTTTGATTACATGTTGTAAATAATCGATTAATCGAGTAATAAATATGCTTATGAATGTATCTATTAATTAACCAATCAACTACTTGATATCTACCTTCTTATTTTACCTACTTACTAAGTAAGCAAGTACTAAACGATTAAATGATTATTTCAATAATCATCTATTTTTTGTAATTAATTATTGATTTTCATGCACAGTTTTATTACTTACTTCCAAAATTCTAGCCATCACACTTAGTTTTAATTAGGTATTATACTTCGTACACCGGCGAGGAAAGACAAAGTACGGGATCAGCTTTTTAACACGTCACCGGTCAATTAAAGTTGACGTTCAACTGTGTAGAAAATGAAAAGGCGTGGGTTAAATTATCTTTGGTCAACAAATCTCTCTGGAAATTACCTCAGGCGTTTTAGTTTCTTTTTGTACATTTCGTTAAGAAGTTATTAAAATTTCAATGTTCATGGTAGTTTCAAGTAGTTATTGTGTTTTTGTCACCTTTTACTTTCCCATACTTACAGTATTGTGGTCGCGAAAATGTTCGATTTTGAAATTTTGGCGGAAATACAAGTTTTGGACCTCCAAAACCCCCAAAAAAGTAGTTTCTAAAATGTCTGTGTGTAACGCGAAATCTCAGAAACTATTGGACCGATTATAATGAAACTTGTTATACCTAGTTATAACTAAAATTTGTCAAACCAAACAGATTTTTTACGATCTGGAACCGGAAACATTTTTTCTAAAAAACGATTTTTTGATATATGAATATACGGGATCTGATAGAAGACCTTAGGTCAAAGCGAATGCTTTTTTTCTAGCTAATTTTCTAGCTCTAAAATGGTAGCTTCTACGATTTTTTGAAGATTATGATATTCACGTCTTATTATTCAAAAACAGGTCGATAGATCGAGTTAAAATTTTGTATCGTAATAGCTCTATAGAAGAGACACAATGTTACTGTTCACAGTAATTTACGAAAAATATTCAAAAAACATGTCTTAATAACTGGCCACACTATTTTTATTTAATTTTGTAAGCCTATAGAGCAAGAAATAAGCTACAATTTTGTTTGTTTCTCAGTTTCTTAATTTTTCTGTGTCGCTTTTTATGAATTTTTAAATATCGAAGCTTTTCGTCCTTTTTTTTAAATAAACGGGAGTCGATAAAAAAACTTTGGTTTAAGCTAAAGTACTCATGAGCAATAGTTGAATAAAATCCAAAACTTAATTTTTGGATGCAGCGATATTTAAGGAAGTTAAGGCGTTATTGCGCACTTTTGGGTAATCAATCGCTGCAATTGGGTGAATTCCTCAAGAGTATCATTACGCGGAGCTGTTGTCATGCGGTAATTAGGCGTAACGTTTGAAGACACCTTTAGGAAGAGACTTAATCAGACGGTACAGTTAATATTAGAGTCCGTATTGTCAGCTTTATTTGCTACAGCTAGTGTACAAACTGAACATACAAATTTTACGCTTTACCAACACTTACATCTGTCCACAAAACTAATTAAATACTTTAAAAGCTTCTTAAATTGTATAAACATCTTTTCTTTTTTTAACGACTGTGTAACTAAAAATAACAGTAGCTTTTTACTAATTTTAACTAATGCCATCACTAAAATTTACAAATAAATGTATCTCACAAAACTGACCAATGTAGTTTTCATTTAATCAAGTTTTAGAGAAAACTATATTTTAACTGTTTCATGAAGCAGACCTATTCCAGTCTACTTCTTGCACTGTAACTAATTTCATTGGCTGATACGTTTAACCTAACACTAATTTTGAATTTTGTTTCAGTGGGTAGACAGCTCAGGCAGCACATTGCGTCCGAATCAGCACAAACTGAAAATGTTACCAACTCTTCACAATAAACGTCAATTAAGTCGTCTTCAGTCGAGTCAAAAGACGACAAAAACTTGTGCGGTTTAAAGCCCGGAAAGCACAGAATCAAGCACAGAATGCCAAATTCATATTGGAGACAAGTAAGTGCAACAAAAGGCGTAGAGGGCAGATATGATTGTTCAGTGACAGACAACAGAGAAGATAAAACTGAAGTCAGTCTAAAATTAGTCATTGCTAAATTGGACCAGCGTTTGCTTTTCGCTGTTCCACTTGTAAATCACAAAAAAGACTTCGTATAAATATAGATAATTTAAAAGTAATTTGTTTATTGATAACTATTATAATTGTGATTGTGAACCTACAAAATTTACTTTTAGTAAAAGACTGTTTAAATTTAATATTACGTAAATTGTAAAATTTGTATAGCTATTAGCAAGAAAATCTGTTACTTGGCTTACTGTCAGATTTTTGTGTTGCACATTGTGACCTTTTATGTATATTAATTAGCTATTTTTTTTTCAATTATTTATAACTGTGTCCCAGCCGTGTTGATTTACATAAATAAAGGTTAAACTAAATATTACCGTACTTCAATGTTCTTAATTTTTTTAAAGACTTTAATTGCAGTTTTACTCGAAAACGCGTGTTGCAACTTCTCCACAGCGCGCAGCGTATTCTTTTTTCAAAATTTTTTAATGAAAGATACTAGGTATTTTACAGTTGCTATAAAAGATCCTGCGTAGACTGTTCTTTATAAAACTCAAATTACCTAGAGGTTAAAATTATAAATTTCGTATAAAACTACAAGTCTACTAAAATAGTTTTTTCCGTAATTAAAAATAATTAACTTTAAAAAAAAACCGACCTCAAATAAAAACACAAAAGTAACATAAGTTAACTAAAAAGCAAAAAATAATGTTTTTTATACAACAGTTTAATACTTATTTGTTGTTCCGTTCAATGTTATTAAGAAATTATTGTTTATTATATAATTATTAATTGTTTTATAATTTTAAAGTCGGTGCCAAGTAAAACATAAAAATTCGAATCTAATTTGTTTTTGTAGCAAGATATATAAGTTTTATGTTTTACTTGTCACCGACTTCAAAATTATAAAACAATTAAGAATTATATAATAAACAATAATTTCTTAATTACATTAAACGGAACAACAAATAAGTATTAAATTGTTGTATTAAAAACATTTATGTTTTGCTTTTTAGTTAACTTATGTCACTTTTGTGTTTTTATTTGAAGTCGGTTTTCTTTTTTTTTTTAAGTTATTTATTTTACAATTTTAAGTGATGGGTAGACCTAGTAAGGATGCTTCTCAAGTGAAGAAACGACGGCTAGTTGAAACGGAAGATGATACACGGAAACGCTTAGAAAAAAATAGATTTTGAGGAGTTCCCTGGTGTATCTTCGAAGTTCAAGCTCCAATACCAATGAAATTATAATGGGACCACCTTGGAACTATACTGAACCCAACGCAAAGAATCATTAATATCGGTTCATAAACAAAGAAGTTATGCCCGAACATACATAAAAAACAAATATACACTGTGTCTATAAAGTAACCCTCCCCCCAAACTGACTTTTAAACGACTTGATATTTTTCAACAAAATTTGGTATGCTGTAATGGGAAATTAAATACTATCTTTCAAACCATATTAAAATTTTGTATCATCCAAAATAGCGACTGGGCGCCATTTAAATTTTTTTTTATAGAAAGTGAGGTCGAGTGACACCACATTGGAAAGGTCTTTTAGTTCTGCGTCTGATCCTAACGTTTCAATGAAAAATATTTAAGAATAACAAAATGACAATGTTTGAAGATAAAGACGTATATTTAAGAAAACTAAGAATTAAAGCTTAAATTAATTAAATTAAGTGTTCGAAATGTTTACCATTCACTTCTTGGCACATATAAAGTTGGTTATGAAATTCCTGCCTTACATTTTCATAAGTTTCTGGAGTGATATTTCTGCAAACTTCTGTAATGCGTTGCTCCAGTTCTTCAATTGTTTCTGGGCGGGTTCTGTACACTTTCGATTTCAGATATTCCCATAGAAAAAAAATTAAGAAAGTTAAATCTGGGGAGTAAGCCGGCTATTCTACAGTCTCCCGCCTACCAATCCATCTTCCAAGAAAATGTCCGTTGAGAAAGTCAGAAACAGACCTATAATAATGAGGCGGCGCACCGTCTTGTTGGAACATAACGTTTTCAATATTGTTTCCAGCCACCTGAGTTATTTCTGTGACAATTTTAAACTACAAATGAAAAAGTGGACTACTGGATAAAAAAATCAAAACAGTTTGAATTGAGTGAGTCCATTTGTTTAAAATTCGCCATTTTGTTATGGCTCAATATTTTTCTTTGGAACCCTAGGATCAGACGTAGAATTAGAAGTCCTTTCAAATGAGGTGTCACTCGACCCTGGATTAAGAAATCAAAACAATTTTGAATTGAGTGAGTCCATTTGTTTAAAATCCGCCATTTTGTTATGGCTCAATATTTTTCTTTGGAACCCTAGGATCAGACGTAGAATTAAAAGACCTTTCAAATGAGGTGTCACTTGACCCTGGATTAAAAAATCAAAACAATTTTGAATTGAGTGAGTCCATTTGTTTAAAATCCGCCATTTTGTTATGGCTAAATATTTTTCTTTGAAACTCTAGGGTCGGACGCAGAATTAGAAGACCTTTCAAATGAGGTGTTATTCGACTGCCCTTTCTGTTTAAAAAAAATTTCAAAATGGCGCCCAGTAGCCATTTTGGATGATACAAAATTTAGTTTTTACCTAAAAAATAGTATTTAATTTCCTATTAAAGTACACCAAATATTGTGGTAAAATATTAAGTCGTTCAAAAGTTAGTTAGGGGGGGTTACTTTATAGACAGACAGTATACAGACGAATTGAGAACCTCCTTTTTTTGAAGTCTGTTAAAAAACTATATTTTTTGGTATCTGAAGGATCGCCGCTTTCATACGCAGAAACTATGATAGCTAATTTTAAGTGGCGAGGAAAAAATACCTGTCAAAAAAGATTATAGATATAGAAATAAGCCAAAAGTGGTAGAATGGAATCTGCAACGTTTTTCAACAAACTACAAAGCACTTTATGTCGACCAGCAGATTTTTTTGTTTGAAGCGAAAATATTTATTTTCTAAAGTTCTTCTCCCGCAACAGGTAAGCAGTACATAGAATTTTGAATTTTTCAATTTTGGGCGTCAACATTACACGTCAACACCACGTATTCAGCAAAATGAATGTTGAACGTATTAGCAATATTATTTAAATCGTTAATAACAAAGTGACTGTCAAAATTTACAGTTTGGCAATTGTTATTTCCTGCTTTTTAAATTTTAGTAATAATTATGATTTTTTTATGTAGTTTATGTATTGTAAACGCAATTTTTTCACAAAATTGATTATTGTTTGCATGATTTTCATTAAGGGCGGTACACTTTGTTTTTAAATAATGTAAAACGTAATTTAATTGCGATTTCAACGAGTAAACGTTTAACATAATACAAAAATAAATTTAAACCAAAATACTTACATACAATAAAAAACCTACATTCTACAATGTCGTTTTGCAGTAATAAAAGTAGAGACTGCGGCTCGCAGCTTTTATAGCATATCATTCCAGTATATCATTGGATTGTTTCGAGAACAATAACTACAAAATTTTATTTTAAAATTCTCGCGTATTTGATGATTTGACA
Source organism: Ctenicera cuprea (assembly GCA_958336395.1). NCBI lineage: Eukaryota > Metazoa > Arthropoda > Insecta > Coleoptera > Elateridae > Ctenicera > Ctenicera cuprea. Next base: position 56,313,702 of record OY284486.1, read on the forward strand.
TCTGGCGGAATATGGTTATAGTATTTGAGAACATTATACTAAAATGATCGTTCAGAAAGTGCTGATCTATGTAGAGGAGGACTTATAAGACCCTTAAATCAAATATACCCGTTGTGCACGCCAATTTTAAAGTAATTTTATAGTACATATAATGTGGTTGTTCAAAAGTAAGTATACCCGCAGAGTAATATAAGCGCTGACTCTAGAGGCGTCGGATTGTTTTATAGTAAACTACGTAATATCATCTAATTTATGTGAAACACTTGTGTGATGATACGTATCCAAACAGCAATGATAAGCCGGAGAGCAATACACCAACTCGCATTACATTATAGTTTTAATATTGAATAAATGTCAGTGTGCATAAGAGTATTTAAATAGTTAATACAGGGTTAGTTTGGTATTCACGATTCACATTCACCTTTTAACTGGAGTTCTGGTTGAAAGCCAACCAGAACTTCGCCGTTCTGCCCGACTGGCTCAAAGGGGTTTAAATACCTCCGCTTCCCGAATTTGAATTCAGTGTTCTATTCACTCTGGAGATGCAAGCTGCAATGTCTTGCGAAACGTTAGTTTGTAAATTAAAGATGTAAAACAAGTGGGAATAAAGTTAAAAAAACTACAGCAGGTGTAACTGAAGTAAGTGAAGAAATAAAACCGTTTCAAAGAATATCTGCAAGATAAAAAAAAAGAAACCACCAAATTGGTATGGTTTAAAAACACAAACTTTTGATGAGGAGCCAAGAAATAGAAAAAAAGCTCTTTTAACAAGGTTAGTTGCTCAAAGGTTTTCTCCGAAATATGGAGAAGATTATGACGAAACATTTTCACCTGTGGTAAAGCAGACAACGTTAAGAACACTTTAGGGCTGGCAACCGGATTCGGATTTTCGGATATCCGGATTTTTTTTAGACGGAGATCCGGATATGGTGCAGGCTAAGAATCCGGTATTCGGATTTATCCGGATTTTGTTAAAATCCGGATTTCGGATTTTATATTAAAAATCCGGATTTCGGATTTTATATTAAAAATCCGGATTTCGGATTTTATGCTAAAATCCGGATTTCGGATTTTACATAGCGATCCGGATTTCGGATTTCACATAGCGATCCGGATTTCGAATTTTTATATGTCGATTCGGAATTTGGATTTCTTATATCGATCCGGTTTTCGGATTTTCTATACGAATTCAGATGTAGGATTTTGTTTTCATCCGGATGTCTGAGTTTTTTTTAATTATAATACGAATTTTAGATTATCCGAAGAATATTTTATTGCATACATGTTGAGGTATGCAGAATCTTATTTCCGCGAATTCGTACTTTAAAATTCAAATCTTTAAAATACAGTTTTAGAATATTCAGATTATGTGATGGTATTAATTTGATTATTGCAGTGTTTGCATATCGATACGACCTTTTAAAATATCAATTTTATTTGCATTTTTAAAGTTTTATTTTTTATTTTTAATACGGTTTGTTGTTAACAAAGAATGCGTGAACTAGCTCGCTGATTAATCGACGTTCACTACTACTCAGGAATGTCTCTCGAAGATATCGACTATTCAGAAAAAACGACAGCTATAATTTTTCAATGTTATAAATTTATTTAGTCAAAACGACTACACTCGCAAATTTTAATTTGTTGCGATAAGTGCATATACTTTAATAGCTTACAATTCTTACCAATAAGATTTAATTAGACCAATAGTTATTCGTCAATATTTAGCATTTTTACTTTCCCATACTTCAGCAAGGGAATTATTGTGATTGCTAGCTTACATGATATGATATATTTATGGAAGCAAAAAAAGAATACTTATGTTAAAATTGTGGGGAAGTCCAGGCGCAGTTCATCGCTAGTTGTTTCTTTTTAAATCTAATTTTGCGTAAAGGACGATTTAAAAATTAATACTGGTTGTATAATAACACGAAGGAAAGTTTATCCAAAACGTCTGTTTAGCATTAACGAGCACAGTACAGACTACCTGATGCTGTTTGTCAGTTTTATTTAGCATTTAGCCCTGTAATAAAATTTTTGCAACACGTCGGAGAAGAATTTTGGTGGGAATTTCCATTTAGAAGTTTGAAGAGACCTAAACAAATTGAGTATTAAGGTTTGACAAATTTTACTGTTTGTCTTTTTATTTAATAAAATATACATTTCCTTCAGAAAATAAATTTAAAATTTTAATTTATTGAATAAGGAATTTGTGATCACTAGGCTTAGGATAATTATGCATTTGCATATTTTAGACATTTTTGGTAATAAATGCATATTTTATTATTAATGCACAATTTGCAGCATTTGTATGTTTAAATTGCATATTTATACAATTTTTTGTTATCAAGTACAGATTCACTTCGTCAGGCAGTCTGGGAATTTCCAGAAATTTTAAATAATCTTCTAAACTCATTCATTCTGTATTTTGAATAGGTAGGTACTTTCTTAGTCGTTAAGCTTCGAAAAACAAGCATACTTGGAAATGCTAAGAGGATTACCAGGGTTTGATGAGTGACCCTGTTGCGTTAACGGGAAAACACCTGTGAAAGTTGAAAGTTTAACAATTTATCATTTGATCAACAATCAGTTTTGCAAAAATTTTTTGGGTAGTTATTTGCTTTGATCGACTCTATGCTTCACTGTAGGGTGTCGCCTAAATAGTGGTGTCAACTGTTAAGCGCCATCGAATTTCGTTCAATATAATGTTAATACAACAAGTAGCCCTTAACTTTAAATTTATATAGTTTGCTTGGCGGAGGGGGGGGGGGGGAGGGGGCAATTAAACTTATTATCCCCTCGTCAATCAGCGCTTGTGTGAAAGTTTTAATGCTCTATTTATGTGTTTCCAATGAAAACAGTAATAAAGGCCAACTGCAAAAAAAATTTTACCATACAAAATTATTTGCAACCGATGTTTTTGTTTTCGGCGTTATTGCATACGATACTATTTCATTTTTTATTGAAAATCGCAAAAAGTATGACCATAACTAAGTGACCGATTTCTGATTTGACATTTATCTGACAATTGATTCAAAATTAAAACAAAAGTGTTAATTCCGTTTTAGTCTTGTAAGTTTTTAACGGTCGTCAAAAATATTCCATGACACCAACACCACCTATATAACAAAGCCAGACAGCTCTGCTGTGACGTCACTGCTAAGAGGCCAAGCAGCAAGTGCTTATAGAAACACGCGATGTTCCAAAACATGCTCACTTGTAATGCGATTTCGGATTGTTTTCTCTATTAAAAAAATTAAATATTAGGAACCCCTTATAAACACAAATAAAACACATTTGACATGTAGGTATATGACAATTACACTATGTGATTTCGACATAATATTCTAGTTTTCGGTAACAGTAACGTGTTTTAATTTACTCTGTAATTCCTCGAAACTTGTAAAGCTGAATTTTTCTGTGTGATCCAATGCAGTTTTTGTACTTTCTTCTATTGCAAGCTGCAGAGCTTCAGCTTCCAATCTAGTTTTTTTTGCAGATGGTGCTTCCCTTTGATGTTGATTCGATTTACTCAAATGAGGACAATTTGGAAGTATACAGGGCACTGCCCCGTCTTTTAATTTTGGTTTATCTAGAGACACCGTTAATGTTTTCCCGGTCTTCCAGTCTACTGCACTTGCACTGTAGCAAATATCAGTTTCCAAAAAATGTTTGTGACAAACCTGTAATACAAGAAAAAAAGCTATAACTTATAACTTGGTTATTAAGGCTTATTGCACGCAAATTTTGATTGCATTACAGGTCAGCACTACTTTAAAAACCGATAAAAAATTACAATTGAAACATGTTCATACACTAAATTTTAAGCATTACTCACCACAGAATGTTTTGACACGTTGAAATCTTCCCTGTGAACAGCAAGTAACCATTTATTTCTTATATCATCGTCTTTGGGAAACTTGAAAGTATGTACTTTATCACAGTTACCCTTATAATTACCGGTACATCCCGGTACACAACATTTATTCACCATTTTTATAAAAAAAAACACACAACAACTAACACAAACAAATCAACAAGTACTTGTAGCGTACGCATCAACGTTCAACACTGATAAAAATGGTGGCTTTATGCAGGCGGATGGCCTCTTATGCGTGACGTCAGCGGGCCGCACTCGGTCAGTTGTTAGGCTTTGTTATAGAGGTGGTGTTGATGACACACGTGCGGAATTTGTGTTTTGGGCCACTTGGCGGTAACAGAGTTCGACAACCCAGGTGCCGAAAACACTCATCACACATCATAAATATCTATTCTAGTGTTTTGTTTACGTATATTATATATAAATGTTATTGTATTCGGAGCTCTGTTAATAATTTTAATAAATAAAATTATCGCAGGTTAATGTTTTGGCGTTACAATGCTAAAATTCTTCTTTCAAGGCTCGGCTGTGCAGATGTACGTTTTAAATTTTAAAACTAAATTCAAACTTCAATGAAAGTGATCTATTATCTAAAAATTAAAAGATTAAATTAAAAGAAATGACATTTTCGCTCCACATTTGTACATTCGTTTTTTTTGAATAAATGTATGAAAATTACTGTCGCAAAACATTTACAATTACAAGGCCGACGACGCTCGGGTACAATAACGAGGTACCATTGCATTTGACCAGGGGCAATCTTAGAAATTCTTACAGAAATATACAAATGAATGACCACTATCCCAGCTTAAAAATACCTTTTTGCCGAATGAGTGAGACAGGTTTATTTAACACAGGTAGACCACAATTGTTTAGATAGCATTTTATCTAACCCAGCTTGCATACCTGATTTTCTTGAACATTTAATTTAATAAGTAAACGCAAATTCACAGAACGAATATTTCGGATGAATGAAACTAGATATCGGATTTTTCAGATAAATTCAGAAAACGAATTTTCACTTAAAAAATCCGAATATAGGATTTTTCAAAAAAATCCGGATATCGGATTCTTCGGATAAATCCGGATAGCGGATTGTTCAAATAAATCCGGATAGCGAATTTTTCTGATAAATCCGGATAGCGGATTTTTCTGATAAATCCGGATAGCGGATTTTTCGGATAAATCCGGATAGCGGATTTTTCGAATGAATCCGGATAGCGGATTCTCATGACGGATTTTATCCTGATAGTAAAAATCTGACGGATTACGGATTATTCGGATACCGGATAATTTAAAATCCGAAATCCGGATTTTAGAATGAAACGGATTTGACAGCACTAAACACTATTAGCACTTGCATCTCGAAGACGAATAATAATAAATCACGTTGACGTACAAACAGCTTTTCTAAATGGCGATTTAGAACGTAACTTTTATTTTAAACAACTTGAAGGTTTGAAAACTCCGAGAAAAAAACACTTCGTGTGTAAACTAAATCAGAGTGTATATGGATTGAAGCAATCTGCTCGGTGCTGGAATATTAAAGTAAATAATGTTTTAATTAAGTACGGTTTTAGAAGGGGACACGCAGATCCATGCTTGTTTGCAAAGAATTCAGAAGATAAAATTGTGTACGTTTTGCTTAATGTTGATGATATTGTCATTGCGAGTACTGAGAACAGTTTAATTGTTGATATAATTGAAGAAGTAAAAAGTCATTTCGACATAAAACTGCTTCGAGACCTGAAATTATATTTGGGACTGCAGTTTAAAAGAAATTCAGGTGTATATTTTATCCACCAAAGGAATAAAATCAACAAATTATTGAAAACTTTTAATCTTCAAGATGCGAAAGTTTTGAAAGTTCCTATGGATTCAGCTTACATAAAATACAGCAAGAAAAAAGAGAAATAACCTTTGCCTAACAATGAACAGTATGGAAAAGCAACTAGTTTATTATTATACTTGTTAATTCTAAGCCAGGTACTGACAGTAAATACATTAACAATGCAAGATCTCCTTGCCCCAAAATCATTTTGTTATTCGGGCTCTTCAACCTCTTCCTCTATTCTATTTTTTTAAATTGTTCCATAAAGTCTTCTAATTAAACTAATAACACTAATTCCAATAGATTTTAGATTCTGTTTTGTTTCCTTTTTTATAGATAGATGTAATATAGGCAGTTTTCCAATCTAACGGAACTAGTACACGGTTTAAACATTTGTTAAATAGCACACCTAGAATGTCATGTAAAACGGTCGGGGGCATACTTAATTAATTCAATGGTTACATTGCCAGGAACTTTTCTATTTTTTATACAACACAAAGCTAATTTTATTTCTTCCACGATTATGTCTTCAACTTCATGTTCCGAGTTTGGTTTCCGTAACCCTTCCTCTGCTTTCAATTTTCCTCTAGGTATTCTCTTTTAGTAGATCTTTATAATAATTAGCATGCCTTCGTGTCCATCAAGTTCTAAAATTTTTCAAGCTAGGTAGCTCTGGTATTTCTTTGACAATTATTTACTTCTTCACACTTCTTTTACCATTCATCAGTTTTAGCTTTATTTACACATTATTTATTCTTCTCGTATCAATTACTCTATTTCTATATTACACTAAATTTGGTTTGGACCTCTTATGCGGGTATTAAGTTTTTCTCTAGAATTTTGAAATAATAATACAATTTGTTGGTTTAATTAGAAATATTTTTTTATCTGTACGAGATAAGGTATTTATTATGAGTTGGATGTTTGAAAATCTAGTCCCAAATGCATTTGGGGTATTTTACGCCTTGACATCTCATGGCATTTAGAATCTTGAACCTCTACAAACAAAGCAATTTTCAGATATATTTCAGATATATTTGATCGTACTCGCTGACATCGACGGTAATTTCAATTTTAGTAAATTTATTTATTGATCAATTTTATGGCCTCTTTCATACATTTAAGCTCTACATCTACCTTATGCACCGGATGTACTACATCTTATGACCTTATGTAATGCACCTACATTAGGATATATAGTGCCCGGATTTTTAGTCTAGTATTTAGTCAGTATTTGAATTATGAGGCAATCAATTAATAATAATTTCTGGCATAACTTCTTTAATTATATAGTTTGCGAATATGTAAAATTTTAAACCAATTAACTACGAGCTGGAAATGGTAACATATCCATATGTTTGACCTTATGCTAGCTAGTGTAGATAGTTACTATTTATTTGGTTAGCTGGAATTGATGCTTGTGTAATTTAAGTTTTAAAAAATCTTCACGAGACAATTTTATGAAACTGCAAATTTTTTTTTTTTAGAATTGTACAGTAGCAGCCACGAATTGATAACAATAGAGCTTCTTCTTCTTCCACTTATAATAGAACTTTGTCCTGTTTGTTCTATTATCACCTTCCTTCTTGAGATTCCGTTGTCCAGCTTTCACACCACCGCTTTGGTGGTCTTCCTACTGGGCGTTTGGTGTTAGGCTTTTGTGATTTAGCCCATTAAGCTAATCGTTCTGGGCTCATCCTATCCACGTGTTCTCTCCAATATCGACGGCGTGCTCTTGTCCATCTTACGACATCCTGTACTTCTAATTCATTTAGTATCGTGTTGTTACGTATCCTGTCTCTCAGCGTCACACCTTTGATAGTCCTCAATGCCTTCATTTCATTTGCCCTCAATGTTCTTTTTGTTCGTGTTGTTTCAGCTCTTGTATCTGCGGCATAGGTAAGCACAGGCCTGATGCAGGTTTTATATATTCGGATCTTATTCTCTGAGCTCATGTACTTGTTTCGCCATATAATATCTCTTAGGTAACCCGCAATTCTTGCTGCTTTATTCGCCTGGTTTCTTACCTCATCCATTAAGTATCTATCACTTGATATGTCCACTCCCAGGTAGTTAAAACTCATTACCTGTTTGATAATGTGGTCGTCAATTACGAGCTTACATCTTATTGGGTTTTTAGATATTACCATAGATTGCGTTTTTTCACGGGATATGAGCATATTGTATTTTCCAGCTGTTATTTTAAATCTGAGGAGTAGTCGCTGTAGGTCATCCTCATTCTCTGCCATAAGAGTGGCATCGTCGGCATAGCATAGAATTTTTATGGATCGGTCACCCATTGTGTATCCTGCGTTTACTTCATTTACGCTTTTGATGATTTGGTTCATCATAATGTTAAAGAGACATGGGCTTAGACTATCACCTTGTCTGATACCTGCTTGTACATTAATTTCTTGTGTTAGGCCGTGGTCAGTTTTTATTCTGGTTTTGTTAGCACTATTCAGTTCTCTGATTATATTTATGTACTTCTTATTTATGTTCTTTTGTTCTAGCAGGGTAGTTACATCGTTTAGTCGCACTCTGTCAAATGCCTGTTTTAGATCTACAAAGCAAATGAACAGAGGCTTGTTAAACTCTATAGACTTTTCTATTAGTTGCCGCAAAAATGAAGATTGCGGATCTATTGGATCTGAATCCTTGCTGTTCTTCAGATATGACTACTTTATCATTAAGTTTTTCTGCTAAAATTTTGGTTAGTATTTTTTGTATTGAGGTTAATAGTGTTATGCCTCTATAATTGGCAGGGTTGTTTTTTTGCCCCTTTTTGTATATAGGTACAGTAATGCTGGTTCTCCATTCTGCAGGTATTACGTCATCTCCTTCTGCATGTCATTCCCCCCATACTTGATCAGTTCATTGGAGATGTTGTCGATTCCAGGTGAATTTCGTGTTTTCAACTTTCCTACCGCGACCTTTACATCTTCTAGTTTTATCTTGTCATTATCTTCGTCTTGTATAGGTGGTCGGTCTTCCCGTTCTTCGTTATTTGTTTCTGTATGGACAGAGATGTTCAAAGTGCGCTACCCACTCTTCTATTTTTATGGTGTTAACTTGTACTTCCTCATTAACTAACTTCTTTCTATTTCGTAACATGTTCCACACTTTTTTCTGCCTTCCGTATAGGTCATACTCCATCTCCATCGAAAACCTTTCCCAGTATTGTTTCTTAAGTTGTTTAATCTCGTTAGTTGTTCTATTTCTGATACCCTTATATGCCTCGTATTCTTCTGGTGTTCTATTATTAATATATTTTATGTATGCGTTTCTTTTTTCTTTCGCTAGTTCTTTAATCTCCTAGGTGAACCAGGGTTTGTGATTTTTGGGTCTATTTGTGTCAGTTATTCTTATGCCTATGGCCTCTGTGGCAGTGTCTATTATATTAGTTTTAATTTTCTGCCAGGATGTTTCAGCACTGTCTTCCTCTAGAATGGCATTATGGGCGATTTTTTCTTTTAGTCTCCTTTCATATAGGTCTTTTGTACTATCATTCTTTAATGACTCTATGTTAAATTTAGATACAGGGTTAGGCTGTTTCTTTTTTTGTTATTATTCGAGATGTTCGGTGCTTGCATATCACTAGTCCGTGTGGTGGTGTAACAATAGAGCGTGTAAATTTATTAATACAACTAGAAAATTCCACCAAAAGAAAGTTTGGACTATCAACATTCATAGGGGGTTGAATAAAAAACGTAAGAATTGCAATACACAACAACAACTTTTTCTAAATTCTCAGCCGAGAAATTAGTTATTTATCGGACAAAATACCTTTAAACATTGAAAATGACCTCTATACGTCGCAACAATGGAGCAAAACTGTAAAAGTTGGCCGGTGAACAACTGACTGGATTATTTGTCGGCTTTAGTATATTTGCAATTTCTAATAATTGTGAGTAACCAGGATCGCGATGCAATACTTGTTCAATATATATTCTCTGCAGAATGTCAAATTGACAATCATAGAATGAAAGTGGTCAAATGATTCTCATAGGGACAATTTTTTTCCTTCCAATGATTTTATAACTTCAGGAATATTACCAAAACGATTTTCCTATTTTCTATCATAACAAGCACATGCATGTTGAAGTTAATAAAACCCTGTTTATTCATTTCTTTTGGAACCCCCATTGTCGCGAAACGAGGTACTTCACAACATTAACTTTTAGAAAATATCGCAGTTGCAGAAACCTTGCAAAATCGTGCAATATATGTTTTACGTATAACTTAATGGATTTGAGTACGCCTTGGTTATTGTTTACTTATTGAATATTAACGAAAGTTTTTGATATTTTGCCCATGATATGTTGCGTTTTTAGATCATTGAAATCTGCTGGTTTAAAAGCAGAACTTTTTCTGGTTCGATAGCTTTCGTTTTGTGCATGAAATATTGGGGAACCTATAAATAGGCTGGTTGTGTATGTTTTCATTGGCCGTTGAAACAATGCGAAACTGTGAAGGAATTAATTTGGATGTCAATTTTAGAGGGATTATTTTAAATCTCTCTACCGCCGTTCTGGGGATATATTGGGACTTCTAGGAAGTTCAGAGAGCTTCGTAAGGTCAGATCAATTTCAATTTCACTAACTTCGTTGTATATAATTGTATTATGTATGTTGTTATTAATTCATCTGTGAATGAGTAACTCATTTAGCTATTTTGTTAATGATCTTGCTAATTAAACTGCAAATTTATGTAGGTTATGAAATTAAGAGATTTTGTGAAATTACTAGACTTTAATTATTTAATTACGTCATTTACATAGAAATTGATTGTTGACACAAATTATTTATAAAACTGTATTCATTAGTTTCAATTATTTATAAGTTTGAAAACAGCTTTAAAAATAGGTTCATTATTTTAACGACTTTAGACAGTTTATGTAAATGGTTATTTACTTGCAATTTGCATTACTTCTGAACACATTGAATATACAAATCTTTCAATAAATTTAAAACATGACAGTCGAACAATTTAGCTGCTTGGTCCAATTTGTAGTTCATGTTTATTTTAAATATTTTGGGATTTTCTTTGTACAGTTAAGACTACGAAAATGTCTCAGTTTCGTTTTAACGTCATTCATAACATCGTGACAGTTTTTGCTGTTTTCTGGAGTTCTCACAGACAGTAGTTAATTTATTTAAAGCGTGTTGGTATCAGTGTAATTGTGTAATGCGCTATAAATGCTCTATATTTTTTGCGCTTTGTTTGTATTTCTCTGTTTAGGAAAAAATACGTTTGACAGTTTAATTTTTTTATGTAATTGCATGTTTGTTTAAATTATGTATTGTGTGGTATAATTAAATCTAAACAGTTATTTGGTTCGACTGCATTGTTTTAAAAAATTTAATGTATTAATGACGTATTTAATTTTTGTTAATTTAATAAATTACCCAGAGTTACTCGCTGCTGTTTTTCAATATTGGTTATCTGTCATATGAACGTACTTCACTTAAATCAGGTGAAGTTGTAGGAATTGGATGATTGCGAATTTATTTTAAGGATGTTGGTGCCAATTTATAAATTATTTCTATTTAATTTTATATTTATTTATGTCACGGAAATCCACCCCATTCGCAAGAGCGGCCGAGTGCTACGACTCCTGTTATATATTTATACAAAATTAAAAGCAATTATTGTACAAATACTCAATAACTCATGCACACAGGAATAAATAAACAAGTGCAAACCTGCAGTAAATAAAAAATAATAATAGTTTTGCAGCAAGAGCTTAACCATACACAATGATAACAATGAATAAAAAGAAATAATTACGTTATTTATAAGTTCGGGCTCTACTTCGTTGAAGTTCATTTTAATTTATTGTAAATAAAACAATTCTTAACGTCAACAAGTTTTGTAGTTTAGCCTTATACGTATTTTGACATGTTGACATGTTATTTTCAGAGGCAATATTGAAAATAAACCTTTTGCTTTGCTATAGAAACAATAAATCTTCATAACTTGATCTTGGTTTCCTATATCTGCGTCCAGATGACAAGATTTCTAATTCCAAAACGTTCAATAACGGTGAATTTAAAAGATAATTACATTAGCTTCCTGAAGATGCACGAGGCAAACATTCGCGGGTTCATACTATAGTAAACTGAGCTAAACCACACATATGCATCGGTCGTGTTTTGATCATAAATAATCTGAATTGCACAAATACCGTTCTATGTCCATCTACGGCAATATTGTATGCAAGCGCGTTCTGTTTAATTAATTAAATAACTAAGAGGAAAATACAGTATATAGATTTTATTGAAGGTGATGATCAGACCGATTATGAACATTACACTACAGAATTTCTTTCCATTATGTGAGTCAATTATATCATGGTAGCCAACTGACATTTATCATGCACATTTGTAAAATAAAAATAATGAACATACAAAATAATTTACAATGCTCACTTCCTAATTGGTTAAAAATGTTAAATATATGTAATAGCAGTAAAATAATAAATCACCCAACTATAATAATGGCTCCACGATTTGCAAGCTAATCATCGACATAACGAGCTTATTTCATAGGCGACTGCGATTAAGTTTTTATTTGATCGCTCTTATGATTTTGATATTCTTATTTGCATATTAATTGTAGCGAATACACTAACGATACGATGCGCTTACAGTAATATTATGCAATTAAAACAGCTATTTTCGTTTCGCTGTAAACTCCATTACATTTGCTGAAGTAGTTATTTCATTTATTCAGTTTTCATTCATTTTCTTAAAAGTACTCTGATATAATTGATTAATATCTATAGACCTTTAATGGGTACAGTAAAAACAACTGTAAAAAGCTTCCTCCTATTCACTCTCAAAATGTTCGTGCATCCCTTCTTTCATCTTCTAAATTATAGAGAGAAGCAATAAATGTAACGAGTGTTCTATCTTTAACTGCAGACGACGAAGCAAATACGCTTCACGGCTTCTAAACTTCAGAGCGAGTTCAATCGTTTATTATCATGATTTATAAAATAACTTAGCAATTGATTCAAATCTGTCACTCATATATTAGTAATAAGGCGTTAAGTTCAAAAATTTCAACACATTATAGCGTCCGTCATTTTTAAGCTAGAAAGTTCGGAAAAAGCGTTGGATTTGCTCCAAGAACTTCTACGAAATGCCTTTTTCAGATGTAGAAAATTCGTTTACCGGAAAACTACTATCTAAGAAACATTTTATTGGGAATTTTTGATATACCCCCATATTCCATAACTCCTAAAAATTAGAACATTCATTCGAGAGTTATGATGCACCACACACATATGCACACGCACAATATAGCTATACTCCATATAACGGTGAGGAAGAAGCAGATAGAACAAATGAAATTATTGCAATACGTGGAAGCGGTAACTAGTGAAATATGATTTAATTTGTAGCTAAGAAGTACTTTTGCAATCCACGTATCGCACTGAGAAGTAGAATGAGAAATTTTAGTTTAGCGCTGTAATTTTACTCAATCCACATGTATAAATGCAAAATATATTACTGTACATGGCTATAATCTACTCAGTTTAATATTTAGCTACACCTCAAAATTGAAAATTTTCATAGTTCTCTCTACAAGTCATGTTTCTTTCCACACGCACTCCGCTCTCCGAAAATTTTTCACCTCAACCTTGAAGAACTAACTAGCCTTCCCGATCCCGGTCTTATTGCAAACTAGAACATTGGAGAAATCAAAGTTTGTTGTATTAATTCTGGAGAACTCGCCAAGAACTTTGAATTGCTATTCAAACCGAAAGTTTAGCCCTGAGTTTTATTTAAACCGAAAGTAAATTTCACCGATTCTGCAGCTTGAACTGCTGAGAAATCAGTTTTCGTTTGTATGAATATTTACAATTAGAGTTCTCAAGATATCTATTTAACGTTATATATTTTCACAAACAAGTTAGAAAATTGGGAAAGTCCGACCCTTGATCTACCAGGTTATTTTCACTGCCAGCTTTGTGCTTAACAAAACCAAATTTATTTTACAAAACTAAAAAATAATGGTTGTTTTATGAAATTTTGATGACAGATGAGCTTTTCGTATGCACTATACCATTTTCAATAAAACAAAAATACTTAAATCGAGGTGAACAGCCTACAACGTCATATACCGGGTGGGGCATAGTGCGTGGGAGTTCTATAGCTCGTACACCGTAACAGATAAAAAAAATCTTTCTAATGCAAATGTGAACTGTGGGTAAATGTGCATACATAGAAATTATTTTCAAATATACAGGGTGTTACAAAAAAGTGTGGCACGCTTAAGGTAATTTTTTTTAAATGCAATGCCCTGAATATTTTTGCATATTTAACACTTCTCTTGAGATGTTTATTCACATCTAAAATATTAGCGCCATCTAACGTCCGGTTGAGAAATAATAATATTTTTTTCAAAAAAATTGATTTTTACATTACTCCACTTAACAATTCACCACTTCCGCGGCCGCAGCTTTCAAGACGTAATTAAGTAAAGACCTTATTGTAGGAGGTTGTAGGGTGCTCTTATTTAAATATCGTAGGGATACCATGTACAGGGTGTTCAACATTAATTTTCAAATTTTAAGAACTTCCAAGTTATTCTTCTCAACTTTTTCAATTTTTCGAGACAGGACAACTTTTCACCGAGGTTTGTATACTATTTTATTCACAATCAGTTTTATTCACAATCAGTTATTAATTAATTATTGAATTTTAAACATAGTTTCCATTAATATTTATTGACAGTTTTATCATAATCTGATTAGTCTACTCTAACAAAGAGATCTGTGGAAGTGTTGCTAGATAACATGTCAACATTTTTATTTATTCTGTCAGTATGGTTTTCAAATTATTTGCTTTTATAACTATTATCATTTTAACGCATATTATGTGAGTTAGAGTAGTTTTAGTAATTTAATAAGTTATTGTTTAGTTTCTTATTGAATAAAACATTATCTTCATTGTGGATAGTTTTATTCAATTCGACTACTCAAAATGATACTAACATTTAAGCTGTTGAAAAGTGACGTTTAAGTAGCCTGAAAAGTCTTTTCCAGCTAGCCGGAAAAGACTTTTCCGGCTAGGCACACAATGTATGACTATTCAACTTTTTAAAAACCGGAAAGTGACATATTACTACTTGATTGTGAATAAACATATATTCTGTTTCTTTACTAACTTTGTAATGTATATGTACTTATTTTGGTTAATACAAGTATAGTGTACATGGAGGGGAGTTTTCAGTTTTGGGAACTGAGTTGTTCCCAGTCAGTGTATGTTTGGTCTTCGTTAAATAAAGTATATTAAACAGTCTTGCGTTTTTTTTAGAAGACATTACAGTGGCGACGAGGATTTGATTTTCTTTATTTTCGAACCGTAAAAAAATGTCGTCTAATCAAGGTGAAACAGTGGTTTTAATTATGTTGGGCACTTAAGAGAATTTAATTTAGAAACTACCGATTGGGCAATCTATAAACCGCGTCTTGAACAATATTTTATTGCAAACAAGATAACGGACGATGCAGTGAAACGAGCTATTCTGTTAAACGCATGTGGTGATAGTGCCTATCGACTAATTTTTAATCTGTGCATACCCGAAAAGCCCGAATCTAAAACGTATGGAGACCTTATAGGGAGATTTAATAATCATTTCCAACCAGCTAGTAAAGCAGTTTTTCCGGGGCGCTATGTGTTTTATACGCCACGCAGGGAAACGGGTGCTTCACATTGTGATTTTGGTGGAGAACTAGAAACAGTGATGCGTGATATTTTCGTTATCGGCCTAGGTAAAGCAGCGGCTATGGATAGGTTGCTTGAAGAAAAAGTAGGAGAGCTGACTTTCCAGAAAGCAGTGGAGTTAGCCTCCAGCAAAGAAACGAGTCGCAAGTTTTTTGAGATGCAGCCGAGTTCTTCGGGATCGTTTCAAGTCAAACAAGCGCCAAGCTATATGGATGATATTCATCGTTTACGTACAAATGACAAAAAAAGTAAATGCAAGGTTTGTGGTTACTCTAATCATAGCTTTGACCAATGCAGGTACCGTAATTTTAAATGCAATTTTTGCTCTAAAGTTGGACACCTGGCGTCTGTATGTAAAGATAAGTGTAAAAGCAAGAAACGCAACAGGTTTTCTTTATCAAACGCTGTTCACAATGTTAAAAAAGTTTCGGAATTTGAAAATTTATTTATGTTAAAATCTGAGTGTAATAAACCCATGATGCAAACTGTTGATATAGAAAACATTCCGATAGAATTTGAAGTTGATACGGGAGCTAGCGCCTCGGTAATCTCCAAAAGCATGTGGCAACGACATTTGTCGCATATCTCTTTATTATCAACAAACAAAATTTTTAAAGATTATTCAGGTCACATTTTTCAACCCATAGGCGTAACTAACGTTGCAGTGAAATACAAAAATTTAACTTATTTGTTAGATTTATACGTTATGGATAATGCAGGACCACCACTTATGGGTCGAGACTGGTTATCAAAATTTAATGTTGGGTTAAGCGAAGTAAAGATGATGAGAGATTCGGATAATAATATAGTTACTCAATTAGCTAATAAATATAGAAAAGTATTTTCTGATCAGCTAGGGTTATTTACCAAAGAAGAAATTTCACTAAAAGTTAAAGAAGGAGCTGAGCCGAAGTTTTTTAAACCAAGACCTTTACCTTTCGCGATAAAAAATTTGGTTGAAAAAGAAATCGATCGATTGGTAAACGAAGGAATTTTAAAGCCAGTCAGTTTTAGCCGATGGGGAACGCCTATTGTTCCGATTTTAAAAATGGATAAATCTGGGTCTTTAAAATTACAATAAATCCTTTATTGGAGCAGGAAAAATTTCCATTGCCTCGAATTGAGTCTTTGTTTTTAAAACTACAAGGAGGGGTGGAGTTTACTAAGTTAGATTTAGCACATGCTTATCTACAAGTACCTGTTGAGGAAAATTCTAGAGAGACGTTGACTATAAGTACTCATAAAGGACTTTTCCAATATACTAGACTTCCATTTGGTATAAATTCGGCACCGGCAATTTTCCAAAGAATTATGGAAACAGTTTTACAAGGAATTGACGGTGTAATTGCTTTTCTGGATGACGTGCTAATTACAGGTGCAAATCGAACTGAACACGTTGAACGGTTATAAAAGGTTTTAACTAAGTTTCAAGAATGTGGTCTTAAAATTGCTATTTCAAAGTGCGCATTTTTTGAAAAACAAATAAAGTACCTTGGATATATAATTAATAAAGAAGGGTTGCGTCCAGATCCGCCAAAAATTGAAGGAATTTCAAATGTAGCCAGGCCCAAAAATGTCAGTGAAGTAAAAGCGTTCTTGGGTATGATAAATTATTATCCTAAATTTATACCGAACACTGCAGATTTACTGGGACCACTATACCAATTATTGAAAGTGGGAACGAAATTTGTATAGAACAAAGAATGTTCCGAAGCTTTTGAAAAAGCAAAAAAGTGCTTAACTTCACTCGATGTCCTCGCTCATTATAACCCGAATTTACCCGTAAAGTTGGTTGTTGATACTTCACAAAAAGGAGTAGGAGCTGTAATCTCACATGTTTTTCCTCGTGGAGTGGAACGGCCAATCGCTTATGCTTCTCGAACGCTGAGCAATAGTGAGAACAAATATTTTCAAATCGAAAGAGAGGGTTTAGCAATAATTTTCGGAATAACCAAGTTTTATCAATGTTTATTTGGAAAAAATTTTATCTTTGTAACGGATCATAAGCCGCTAATCAGCATCTTCAATCCGAAGAAAGGTCTTCCGCAGATGTCTGCGAGTAGGTTGCCAAGATGGGCATTACTGTTATCAGGGTTTTCCTTTGACATTCAATACACGGAATCAAAGAAGAACGCTGATGCTCTTTCGCGATTACCATTGCCAGCACCACCACAAGTTTACTATCAAGATTTGAAGTGTGTAAGTTACGTGTCTGAAAAGTTCGAATTAATTAATTTACAGGACATTCAATGGCACACCGCAGGTGATAGTGTTTTAAATCAAGTGATGAAGTTCGTAAAGTTACGATGGCCTAAGAAAGTTGCTAGTGAATTTTTGCCTTACCAAAAATGCAGAAATCAATTGCATATTGAAGATAAGTGCTTAATTTTTGATTATCGTGTGGTGATTCCGAGTAGTTTGCATAGTGCGATTATGAAAAGTTTACATCAGGCGCATATGGGCATTGTCAAAACCAAATCTTTTGCACGTTCTTATGTATGGTGCCCGTCAATGAACTGAGATATAGAGAATATGATAAAAAGTCGTATACCATGTGCACAATCCCAAGCGCAACCAGAAAAAGCAGTTTTAAAATCGTGGATTTGGCCTAACAGTCCTTGGTATCGTTTACACGTGGATTATATGTCAATTAAAGGCAAAACATTTTTTGTAGTGATCGATGCTTACTCTAAATGGTTAGAGGTTTTTTGTACGAATGGTATGACTACTGAAATTACTATTAATATATTGAGGTCACTCTTTGCACGTTTTGGGTTACCCCGTTTTTTAGTAAGTGATAATGCTCAAAATTTTTGCTCTGCTGATTTTAAGAATTTTGCAACATTAAATGGAATTACACTCCAAAGTGATGCTCCATTTCATGCTGCTACAAACGGGGAAGCTGAAAACGCAGTAAAAATTGTAAAAAAAGCATTGACCAAAATGATGAATCATGATTGTGTTAATTTAAACTTAGCTTTAAATAGATTCTAGATGGATTACCGTAATACCCCGCATTGTACGACTGGTGTTAGTCCAGCAATCTTGTTAATTGGACGAAATTTAAGAAATAGATTTAATTTACTTAAACCAAATGATGTTCAAACTTGCAATGATAGTATGATTCGTAATCATGTGAAAAATAAGCAGTTATTGCAACGAAAATACTATCATGGCAAAAGAAATGTAAAATTTGTTATGGGAGATGAGGTAGTTGTACGAGATTATCGAACTGTTAATAAGCCTACATGGTTTAAAGGTGTTATTAGCAAAGTTTTAGGTTCAAGAACATATTTAGTTAAACTAGTCGATTCGAATCTTATTTGGAAACGTCATGTTAATCAGATACGTAAAGTTAATTTTCCTGTAACTGATAAAGTTGTACCCTCATGTAATGTTGAACAAAGTGTACCGATTACTTTTAATTCACCTGATATGGAGAGCCAAAATTTAGATATTTTAATTAATACTAGACCTAAACGTAATGTAAAACCTCCAGAAATATATGATTATGAAGAGTTTTCAGTTTTGGAGTTGTTCCCAGTCAGTGTATATTTGGTCTTCGTTAAATAAAGTATATTAAACAGTCTCGCGTTTTATTTAGAAGACATTACAAACTTTGTATGCACTCTTATAAGCTCTTGACTTATACTGAATTTTACATTCAAAATTTGGTATGAATTTCAAGTCACTTGTTACAATAATAATTTCCAAGTACAATTACGTCAATTACCGTTCATTTACATTTTCATGAAATTTATGTATTTGGTGCAACAAAACTGTAGTGGCGACCCTCCAGCTATAACGGTCCAGTTCTATGCACAAAAATACGTCGCACGCTAATTGGACAAAAATGCACGGGAATTCAAACTTTCAATCCAATTCAGATCCCTCTTTTAAACACCCTAATTTTAATTTCCTCAGGAATCACTGTAACATCAGCATAGATAACAAGTTTTGAACAGCAAATATTTTGTTAAAACTCTATTTCTACCACAAAATTTGTGTTATTTCTCGTGAATTGTATCGGGATTTAACACAAAAATCTTTATAACAGAGTAGTCCGTTTTGGATTTCGCATAAACATCAGGCACTATGTACAGAGAAAATATTAAGATGGTAATTGGCTTATTCGAGTTGATTTGTGCGGTGAATAAGCGCCAAGATTTGATCAATTTTGAATAAGACATAGAAAAGCAGAAGCCGTAAATTATAAATCCGATATAGACGCCAGAAATGATAATTAAGTCGATCCGAAAAAGATCACGCACTGTTCTATGTTCTACCAAAATTTAACTATTTTATCTAAGTCGTTTCTAGATGATCTGTGCAGTCGAGTAATCGTAATACATTTGACTAGTTCGTCTGTAAGTAAACACGAATACAAATGTTTGGTAAACAAATAAGTGGTGTGGATTTACCTGGCGCTTGCCAAAGACAACAAAAGCATTCGTAAATTCGCCGAATACACCAGTCGCAGTCGTCTGAAGCCGATTTAGGTGTAACTTTCCAATTGTCAACAAAAAAATAGTTAGTACATGTCTCTTTTCGGATAGATCTGATTATTTTACATTTAAAACTGCTTAATTTTAGGGAATCTTCTAAAAATATTACTCAAAAACTGACAACACCAATTCTGTTATATTTTGCAGGTTCATAGGCTACGATTTGGGTCTCCCAATTCCTTATTTTTTCAGTGACGCTTTCTATGATGATTTGAATGTCAAACATGTTTTTTTATTTGACTGAAAAATTAAATTTTCATGAATGATAGCAAAATAAATTACTAAAGGTATTTCCAGGTACCTACACAATATTTTGTGGTCTTAAATTTTCCCCTAGTTCTAACATTTTAGTTGACAAATTTGATCTTTGGGGCTTTCTAACATCAAAAAATGTTTTGCCTAAAATTGAAAAAAAACGCATTTTACAAAAAGTTTGAGTTTTTAACACCCTAACTGACTAACACGTAGCCTTTGTGTGTAAACCTAAATACCGCTGATACCGTGCAGGCGGGATGTTACGTTTAAGTTTACTTCAGTCCCTTGTTTTAGGTTTTCTGCTATCATTTAATTTAGACTGTATTTATGACCGTCCTACCACGTAAATCCAAAAATAAAAATCGTCGGTGAATATGCTGACTAAAGTACGCTCCTACAGCTATAGTGCTAGAAGTGGTGCTTGTAATCACTATTAGCTAAAACGTTTAAACAAAAATACTTTTGAAAATATCACAATTCGTGGCGATTTCTAAAGTTTAGTAGTTTATATTTTATCTGTTATGCTTGTGTATTTTAAACAGGGACGCTTGTTATTTTTAAAACTTTTGGTTTCGTTTTATAGACTGGGGTCTGCTACGAATTAATGTGGAGCTACTATTTCTTAGAAAATAATGTTGCAATTTCTTTGTAATTATTCTTTGTTTTATTATTTTGTGTAAATAATAATGCCAAAAATGTAAGAATAAACTTAACATATTACGTCGACCTTCTGATTGAAAGCTTAACTTTAACCCGTCTTTAACAAATCTTACTTATTTTAGGAGAATTCATAAATCATATTAACTGTCACAGCTTAAGCCGTAGTAATACATCATGTTTGGCTTTTATAAGACGAAGATGCTTAAAGATCGAAATAATTACTTTGTGTGGGACTTCAAGGGCTCATTACTACCAAACTGTGAAGGCAGAGTACAATTCTCAAACACGAAACCATATTATTTTAATCCGTTTATTTTGCAAATGTGTTTTTTACAATATAAATAAAGTTATTTTGGGATGTAAATCAAATGGCATCTTTTAATTAAACACAGTGTGCAAAAGACACAACAATAAAATCTCATGACAGCCAACATAAAACTATTTTAAAGCAAACATTATTTTATTAATAAGTTCTAGCTTTACTTCGTCGAAGTTCATATTAAATTATTGTAAATAAAACAATACTTAACTTCAACAGGTGTTTTTATTTTAACTTTATAACGTATTTCGACATGTCTACGTCATTTGCAAAGACAAGTATTTATTTACTTAAACCAACGGCTACAGACCAGTTATATGTCGAAGGATAATGAGTAAGTTTACGTCCAGTTGTGCTTTTTGTATAAACAAGAAAGGTAGTAATAACAATCAAATCAGAAACAGAAATGGTATTAACAGTAATAAGAAAATCATTGCAATTATACAAAAATAAAAAGAAATGCGATAATAATAATTACTAAAGCTGATCCCAATTCCGGTTGAGCCTATAGCAACCTGCCTAGCGGAAAAAAATAAATTACTCACAGAACCGACAGAAATACTCATAACATGAATATATCTGTGCTCTCTAAAACAAAAAAAAATGGCAAATGAACATCAAAATACGAAAACTACAGCTTACTTCACAATGGAAAGAAATACAGGAGCACAAAGGCAACACTTACTACACAAAAAGTCTAAAAATTATATCTAAATAATAGATTACATTCACAGGTTAATTAGAATAATGCTCAAAACGGAAAAACATAAAAAAACATATCATAGCAACATACGCACCAGACATGGAAAGACGAAGAGAAGAATCTGAAGAGTTTTACAACAGGCTAAAAGAGCTAATAGATAAAATAACACACAAAGATAAAATAATAATAATAGGCGACATAAACTCAAGATTTAGCGGCAACACAATAAATAGCGTGACACAGAAGTACAACCAAGGAACTATCAACAACAACAAAACCACAGTATTAATATACATGGAGAGATACTAAAAGAAGACAATTGGTAATTGACTATGTAATCACAAACAAAGTTGTGCACATAACACAAATTTCAGATGTAAAGGCCTTAACAACACCTAATATAAGATCTGACCATAGTATGGTACTATGTTAAATAAAACTAGAAACTGTCGACAAGAAGAAAAACTTCCGTAGATAAGCCTAACTATGATGCTCTGGCGTACACAAACACAAGACTGCTATATTAAAACCGTCCAGAACAAATAATACAAATTAGAAAAATACTGCGGGAAAACACAAACAACCAACAAACTTTGGTTTACTGAAGAGTTAAAATATGCTACTAAAGAGAAACGAGAAGCGTACACGTACATACTATACATAACCCCATACATAACGGCCGAAGCACGAAACAAATACATCGGAGTTAAAGCCCGTACTATAATCGAAAGAACTTTAACTTGGCAGGTACAAAGTTCAGTTTGTATTAGTATGAAACGAGTAACGTCGTACTGTATTATTATCGAAGGGCACTTATTGCAGGTAAACGAGGGTCGCGTCCAGAGGGTAGTATGTCTGCGGAGCTAAAACTTGTGAAGATAATAAGACGCACTGCGTTGATAAGTAAGAGAGAAAAAGAAGCAGCTAGTAGCAAGTCGGTGGTTCACAACATGTTAATGCTGTACTATTTTCACCTGAAATATTATAAATTATGATATTCTAGATTTGTATTCGCTTTATTTTTCTAAAATAGATGAACTAAACTGAGTTTATTTAATGGTCTAAAGCGTGTAATTTATATTATTTGTCTATGAACCAATCAAAACGCATAACTTACTAGTTAGTAAACAGGGTGATTAAAATGTAATTAGCACAGGCGGATATGAAGTGTTATCGTTTGTTGGCGACGGGGTAGTTACACTTGTGATGCCACAAGAGTTAGGTATTCTGCATTTGCAGTCTAAGAAATTACCCCTCAATTTAATGAACTATTTTCAACAAGAGAAGGAAGCCGGCGGTCCTTTGATTTTAAGTGCAAGAAAAAGTTGCAGAAGCATTAAATATCAGTTTAAGATCAATTGGGAGGCTCTCACGTGATGTTAAAGTTAACGTGATTTGCGGACCAAAAAAACGTCGGCGGCCAAAACCAAAATCTGTATATGTCTGTGAAGGAGTTAAAATACAACAAGATTTTAAAAAAATTATACCTACCACAGACACCATTTTCCTAATAAGACAAGTAGTGGAAAAGTCAATAGAATTAAACAATCCGGCCTTCATGTGTTTTGTAGATCTCACCAAAGCCTGCGATAAGATCCGTCTACGGAATGTCTTACAACTAATGCGAGAACGTAAGATACCAGACAAAATAGGAAATATTGGATTTTAAAATTTTATTTTTTTCAACGCTCCAAAACACCTGATCAACAACTGTCAACATATTGTTTATTGAAAACTATTTTTCAATTTACAAAAGACAAGCTTATATATTAAAAAAAATACATATTTTTATCACCCACAAATGTTCTAATTGAAGAGACCAGTTCTTGAAATGGACCAAAAGTTCCTTAATTAAACCATATAAAAAAAGTATCTTAATAATGAGAAACAGAAGCTCAGAACAGTTTTAAAACCAATAGTATATTGTTGCTGATCGAGTGACCAACATTCACGACGCAAACAAATTTTTTGAAGTGAGCTTACATTTCCGCACAATGCATGTGTATTTCATGCACTGAATCAAACATTTTTAACCTCTTTACATGTTGTACAAAACTATGCATCTTTCGTTAATGGTTTATTTGCAGCTTCTTAACCGGCGGCCTAGTCGTTTTTCTTTTTTTTAGTTTCGTATGTGTTTGTTAGCTTTAACAAAGCAGTCCTTATACGGCGTACTTGTCTATTTAGCAACCTTTTGCGCTTCTTTCGCTTTTCGCTGATCCATTTTTGGACTGGGCACAGGAAAAGGAAATGGGCTCTCAATACCTACCGTTGGTGTTGTTCTTTTAAAAGAATTTTTGGAGTAGCCATAAAACATCAAACAACCGGAAGTTTAAAGCTGGTCCATCTCGCTTGTTTGTAACAATAAAAGTGGGTAGAAGGGTATTTACATTAGCGAAGGTTTTGCTTTCGTTAGGTAGAATTACATCACTGAGAACATCTGGTTTAGAAACAGAGTATGTAGAACAAGTTGCCTGCATTGTGTGGTGTGTAAGGTTTTCTTCATTTTGATCAAGATTATCTGCAGCAGCAAAATGGTGATATCAAAAAACATGTTTGTCGACCGGCCATGTTCCAGCGGCTTTACAACCATTCTCTGTCATTTTTACTAATGCAGCCGGTCCATAAGCTTGGTTTAGTTGAGATACTTGATATTGAGAAACTTTAGAACCGGGTCTGGTTCTTAACCACTTGTCAATATTACAATATACTTTCGGCTTAGACCGCGTCGTCATTGGGAACTACACCCAGCATAATCAGGTAAGGACCGACCTGTAGCTTGTCTGCCTTTACAAGCATTTGCTCTAGAAGTCTAAGCAATATTTGTTCGTAGGCCCTGCCTGATTAAATAGGGCCGTGTGCTTAGTTTATTTAAACCTTGGGGCGGACAAGGATTTGATCTTAATGTATTTTGTTTGCCAGGACAATAATACTTAATCGGCTTATGCCTGTTAGCTGTTTGTGAACCCATACAAACTAACGTTTTGCAAGACATTGCAGTTTGTATTTTCAGAGTGAATAGAACAGTGAATTCAAATCCGGGAAGCGGAGGTATTTAAACCTCTTTGATCCAGTCGAGCAGAAGGACGGAGTTCTGGTTGGCTCTCACCGTTGGGCAAAGACGGATCCGGTGGAGCGTGATCGTGAGATCGATGATGTTTAGCAGTCCTCAGAAGATAAACTAGCGGAGTCCAAGCTTTACTGAGTCTAAAATCATCCTCCCTGTTTATGTTGTCAGGTTGTTCTCTCAATTTCAATTGATTTACGTATAATACGAGGGAAGTAATGAGGTACTCTGGCGAGTACCCGAGCATTGTCAAAGTCCATCTTATGCCCAGTTAAACCAGTATGTTCAGCCACCGCAGGTTTTGTGACACGTTTGTGTTTTTGCATTCACCTTTGTGCTCTCGCAATCTTAACTCATTGGAACGACCAGTTTGTCCGATGTAGTTTGAGCCACAAAAGCAAGGGATGTTGTAGATCCCGGCTGATTTTAAATTTGATATTTGATCCTTTGCGGATCTGAAACCGTTTCCCAAAGTGTCATTAGTTCTAAACTTGCCCAATCTTATCAGCAATGCTTTTACTGTAAGGTAGAAAAGCTTAGCCTACCGGAGGTGCCAGTTCCTCCTTAGCCTTGAGCTGTTGCGCATTGCGGATTGCTCTATGAATTTCTGTGGCTGTATAACCATTTTGTTGTAACGACATCAAGAGGTGAGTTTTTTCTTGTTGTAGGTGTTCTGCATCTGATATTTGGACTGCTCTGGTTGTCAGAGTTTTTAGCACAGTTGCTTTCTGCATCGGGTGATGATGCGAATTTTCATTTAAATACCTGTCTGTATGTGTTTTCTTTCTGTAAACTGCGTGCCCCAGGCTACCATCTGGTTTACGTGTGACATGTACGTCTAAGAATGGAATACTACCATTTTCCTCTACTTCCATTGTGAATTGGATATTATTATGAATTGAGTTTAGGTGTACTAGAAATTGTTCTAGTGTTTGTCGTCCGTGAGACCAAACGACAAAAGTATCGCCTACATATCTAAACCAGGATTTAGGTTTAAGATCAGCTGCTGCCAAAGCTTTGGTTTCAAAGTTTTCCATGTATATGTTTGCAATAACAGGTGATAGCGGTGAACTCATAGCCGCTCCTTTAACCTGTTCATACAAGTTGCCATTCCAACTAAAAAAGGTGTTTTTCAAACATATTTCGACTAATTGGTTTATATCTGTAGGTAGTTTATCTCTTAGGAACTCTAGCACACCATCTACCGGTACTTTTGTGAAAAGAGAGACAATGTCGAAACTGACTAAAATGTCTCCTTCACACAGCGGTAAACTTTTGATCTTGTTGACAAAGTCACAGTCTTAACCACCTCTCTATTAGTACAGATTCTTAGACCCCAATATGAGCCAAACTGTTCACTTTGTAATAGAAGCAAATAGTTTTGTGAGTGCATTAAACAACTCAAGTGGAGCGTTTTAAAAGCAAGGCCCATCTCAGAAATGCCCCACTCCCCCGTAAAACTCGAACTCACTCGCGGTGCTTTATTGTTTTTTTCTGATAAAACTATAAAAGATATGTAAATGCTGTTTTCACTAAAATATTCGAAAAACTTGTAGTTTTGAAAGGAAATTTTTTCCTTGACATTGCAATGGTCTTTAATGTTTATTTTTCATATTAATTACAAAACTGAACGACTTCTTTTTCATTGTTATGCAATTCATTTTTTGCTCATTACATTGAGCTAAAACTTTGCCTAATAAAAAAGAAAGAAGAGAATGTATGTAATAATGATTTTTTGAAAATGCATTGGGTAAGTTACAACGCGCGGATCTTTCTTTGCTGATTTAATGGGGCGCGTATAGCTTATATTCCCAGCTAAACATGTATGTATAGACTCGCCATTTCGATGTTTTGAAATCAATTTTATTATACTTGGTAGAACGTTGTATACAGTTTAAATACGTATTGTTTCATGTGAATATAAAAATGTGGAATAATAGTGAAATCAGAAGTAAATATATTACACCTTTAGTGTGTATTTTATAAATGCAATTATTTAATTATTTTTATTCCTCCTAAGGCTTTACGTACATATTAAAGGTAGTGTATTTACTTTTAGATTGGTTGTAAATATTAGCAAATCAAACATTAATTTTTAATTTTTGTGTCCTGTGTCAAATAAATAACAATAAATAACTTGTTAAGCCAAGTACCTACGCAACAACTGCAAATTGTATATTACAGTTAAATGAACTAAAGTGTTATCCTATAAGTAATACCTTCTACAAAAATATGCGAATTAAAATAATATAGAAATATTGTTTCAAGAAAATAGTGCATACTGGCACAAAGATTCTGCAAACAAACTAAATAATTGAAAATTACAGAGGGCCTTAAAAAAGTGCAAGAACAATATCTTAAATACCGAAGCCGACATCTTACCAATTGGTTAACCAAGCTGTTCTAAAGATACAAGGAACCCCAAACTAAAACCGACACAAAAAACATGTTTGTGTTGTGACCAAGCGGGTAACATTCTACTACATCATGCACAGACTATGAAATTAGACAAACAGTGCGAAGGTATGCCGCGGAAATAAATGATCATAATATCCTCTGAAAAATATGTACCGAAGACTTAATTGCGCTTAAATTAGAATATCATTTAAGCTGCCTACAAGGGATTTACCGAGGGGTTGAACTATTTCGAAAAGAAAAAATATACTCATCATCATCAACATCTAGTTCTGTGGAATAATAGATTTTATTTAATCCTTCAGAGCAAATATTAAAATGTATAAAATGAGGGAATTATGTGCAATGTATAAAAATAATCTGAAGTTGTTGATTTAGCTGATGGATACAGAATAAATTCAACTAGATTAAAACATAGAATACTTTCTATGCTTCCTGAATTAACAGCACATATGCATGGTCGTGATACTGTTGTACGTTTTAAAGAATTCATTAGTTCAGCTATAAAGTTATTAGCCTCAAAAACTCTAACAACGAGAGAGCTATTTTATACAGACCGTTAAAATTTTAAGAAAAGCTATTTTAAAAAATCAACTATAAACTACGATTTCTCTACAACTTTTTTACAAATCAGTTTAGGTTTCATCAAGGTTCTGCCAAAAAAAGATAAAAACAAAACTGCCCTCTATGAGTTAGCAGCTAAATATCTCGCAGGAAAGATTTTTTAGGTAATAAAATTGTTGTATGTACTTACTAAGCCGGTACAGTTTGTA
Source organism: Ctenicera cuprea (assembly GCA_958336395.1). NCBI lineage: Eukaryota > Metazoa > Arthropoda > Insecta > Coleoptera > Elateridae > Ctenicera > Ctenicera cuprea. The sequence goes on from OY284486.1 coordinate 56,341,847, forward strand.
AAAGTGAACAGTAAATGAAGACATCGCGATATGCAACCACGAAGAAGCAGATACAAGAATATCAAGAGATCCAAAAAAAAACTGATCCTCGCAGCAGGCTGTGAAATCAGAAGTCACGCCTTTGCTAAGGGAATGTTTATAATGTCAGATAATAATTAGTTGTCATTTTTTATACGAATCTGGCAGATTGTTAAAATGATTTTTAATACATTTCAAAGAGCATTCATTATTGAATCTTACTTTCGGAACAGCTTTCAAGTTGACGGAGACTGGACCTATAAGATTCCTCCTTGTTTTGTGGAATTCCAAGAGAGGTACCCCAATGAAAATATTACATATCGAAAATTTTATAACTTGGTAAAAAATTTGGTCAGCAATTTTCGAGAAACTGGAAGTGTTGGAAGGAAAGAAGGGTCTGGCCAAAAAGAGATAACCTGCTTTAATTGAAACTGTTAGACAACAAATTGACGAGGCTCCAAAAACACCAATTAGACATTTATGCCAGCAAGTTGATGATTTACGTTACGGTACATTCCACAGAATATTGAGACAAGATTTGTATCTGCATCCTCACCGATTTATTTTCGTTCGGGAGTTTTAGAACAGGATTATCCAAAAACAGTTCAGTATTGTCGTTGGTTTTTGGATAATCTTAATGATGAGCAGTTAAATTTAACCCTTTTTACGGACGAAGCCTGGTTTCACCTTAATGGGTATATTAATTTACAGAATATGCGGATTTGAAGTAGCGACAATCCACACGTTACAATTGAAGCTCTCCTTCATCCACAGAAAATAGGAGTCTGGGTTGGAATGAGTCGTCGTAGGTTAGTTGGGCCAATATTTTACGAAGGCACGCTAAATGCAGCAAGGTACAGGAACGAATTATTGCAACCTTTCCTAAATGAACTTCACGATGATGAGCTACGGGGTGGTTTTCTGCAACAGGATAGCGCACCAGCTCATGCAGCTGCAGATACAATTAATTTTTTACGCGAATATTTTGATGACCGGATCATTAGTAGGAATACTGCAACACCCTGGTCTCCTCGCTCTTGTGATATTACTGTTTTGGTCTTTTTTCTATGGCCCTACTTGAAAAACACCATTTTTAAGACTCCGGTTAATGATTTAAACGAACTGATACTTAGAATTGAAGAACACTGCCAAGAAATTAACAACTCACCTCAATTATTACAAAATGTTTTTGAAGGTATGAAAAGACGAGTTCAAAAATGTTTGGAGGAAGAAGGCAGACATTTTCAACATTTGTTATGATCATTACATTAGTTCAGGTTTTTTCATTTCTTTTACTGTGGCTCAATTAAACATGTCTGCTCCTAGAAATGACGTTTCATTATTATTTAATTCCAGCTGGCACAACCTAACCTGAAATTGACATTATAAACATTCCCTTAATCTAGTAAAGACGTGACTTTTCATTCCACAGCCCGCTGAGGATCAGTTTTTTTTTTAATCTCTCGATATGTTTGCATGTACACAATTGTTTTAATAACGGTCATAAAAAAATATTAATCAAGACTGTAGATACGGACGTTGTGGTTTTGGCAGTGTATGTTCACAAAAGGTTGCAGATGGACGAATTATGAGTTGTTTTTGTAACGAGAAAAATTTAAGGTACATTTCTTGTCACGAAATTTCTTTACATATTAAGCGTGAAGCACTCGGACTTTCCCTTTCCACGCATTTTCTGGATGTGACACCGTGTCTTCATTAAATGGCAGAGGAAAGAAGACAGCGTGACAGGTATGACTATTATTTGAATGAGACAGCAGAAGTTTTTGTTGATTTAACATTAAACCCAAGGCATCCCAACGAACAACAGCTGGAAGTTTTGAAACGATTTACAATTTTGTTGTACGACCGCTCGTCTGATTTAGAAACTGTGAATAAAGTTCGAATGGATATTTATTTATTTTTTCTATTATTTGACGAGCTGTTTATCAAGGAGGCATTATATGGGGACGATTAACAAGCACTGAACTGGACCAGTGGGGTTGGAGAATAATCAAACTTGTAAAGTGCAGTTGCAAAAAGTGTACATCAAGATGCAGTGTGGCAAATTAAATCTTTGTGGTAGCGGTTGTGAAAGAAATTAGAATATAATTTAAAATTTTCTTTGTTTTTATTAGTATATTTCATAACGTTTAGGAAAATTGAGTTTTGAAATTTTGGGTTATTGTTACTAATATTCCGGTCTTTTCTTTTTATTGAAAAAAATTTTTGCTCAACTTAATAAGAAAAACATGCATTGCAAAATTATGAAACGTGAATGGTTCAGTTTTGTAATTAATATATAAAAGAAACATGAAAGACTATTACAATGTCAATGAAAAAAATTCCGTGCAAAACTACAAGTATTTTCAGTATTTTACTAAATATCACATGTAGCTATCCATACATATATAAAAGCTCCAAGGGTTTTTTTCTCCGGTTCCTCCAGCGGCTACCGCTTCACCAATTTGGACCATTTTTTGTTTAAATAAAAGGTCTCTATCCACAGATGGAACATGAAACATTTTTATATTTTTATTCTACGTCGATTTTTCAATAATAATTATTTTAATTTATAATATATATGAAGCTCGGCTAGACGCGCGTCACTTGGGGCGCCATCTACAAAACTGTCGCGTCTCATTATTGGAACTAATGCATCGCCAGGCGGTCAACGCTGAGTCTGCCGTCGAATTTCGGCAAGGTTACACTAGTCTTTTATAGTTATAACAAAAAAAAAACAATAAAGCACGGCGAGTACATTTGAGTTTTACAGAGGAGGGTGTTAGGGGAGGGGTACTAGTTTTGAAATGGATTTCGCTTTTAAGATATTCTATTAGGTCCCTTGGTGAACCTACAAAACATTTTGCTTCTACTATGCAGTGAACAAATAAGTCCCTAAAGAGCTAAACTATATGAACTGAATGTAAAATACTTCAAGCAGGTTAAAAAATGCTAAGTCTTATGGTAGAAACAGGTGAGTTGTGTGTCCCAAGAGCTGAAGCAGGATCACTCTATTTTCACGTGCAAGAATAAAACCCTCTAAATTTTTACTGCGTGTGGTATGACTATTAGTTAGCAGCAACACTTTCTTCTCCTTACTGGGATTAAAGGTTTCAATAAAAAAAATTTAATTATTTCTTAAACAGCTCTGACTTAGTGTACCCAGTATCAGATATTTTAACCAAACTGCCTTGAAAAACATTTATTTTTAATTTCTGAGCTTCTCATTCGTTTAAATATTATCATTGAGGATATATATTGGACTGATGCGCTCACACAACATACCATTGGCATTGTAGTGACACTATCTTTTGCAATTTTTATTGAACCCTGGAAATTATAAATTTTAGTTCTGTCTAACTTATTTTCATCGTAAGTTTTTTTAAAATATCAAAAAAAACTATTAACGTTTTTCCTGTTAAAACCTTTCACGCGTTCAATGGATGTGGATTCTGGTTGTCGTAAAACTAAGCTGCTATGCTTATTCCTAATGGCATAATACCATTATTAAAGAATTGCGGTATATTAATTTTGTCTGCAATTTGATAGGCAAGTGTCTTTGTGTCTTTGTTAAACCAAACATCATCTCTTCTAGTTTCAAAATGTAGTTTGCTAATTTGTTTTCGATGCACTTAGAAAAGGTAGCAAGCCGCCCAGATTGTCTAAGAGCCCCATTGGTTTGTCGGTTATTGTTCTTATCGACTTGTCTTTTAATTGTCGCCTTAGGAACATTAGTAATTTTTTTGCATTTGGTTAGGCTGTAATCCCCATTTAATTATGGGGCCACTGCTAACGTCACTTCTTTGGTAGTCCGTCCACTTTCTCGATTTCATCGCGAGCTTAGACTGCAAAAAATGCCAAAATAATTAGGTAAGTACCTTTACCTAATCATAACTAATCAAAACCTATTTAACAGTTGGGTTTACTTAAATTGGACCGGTATAATATATGAAACATAACGCGGTCTAAACATCCTGCATTATGGCCGATTCTCTGTAATATATATGATACCTAACCTCAGAAAGCTTTCAAAATTATAGCGACATTGGCACTTCTTCTTGTTGTGCTTTAAAAGCTTATATTAATACATTATGAAAAACTTGCCGTTTACTCCTTTTATCAGTTTTGCTCCGTACCATAAGCTTTACACTATCACGCTCGCAATCTCACGTTTGAAGAAGAACTACTCAAGTTAGTCAGAGCTACAGATGGTTGGAAACATTTTGGTACGCTTCGTACTCTGATGTTTAGTCAATAGATGTCGGAAAGTAAGGTTTTATAGTGGTAGTTCAATTTAGGCAACGGTCTTATTCAGGCCACCTTCCCTCTATAGTGAAAGAACTCAACACGGGAAACGGAACGAAAATTTACAACTCTTTCTGAATGCGTATGTTGGTAGCCCAGTTGGCAAGCGGGTATTGCACGCTAGTGACACAACAACGGTATTCAAAATGCAACGGTTCAAATCCCGCTCATCGCTAGTTCGTTTATTATTTTCAATTATCTGTTTTATTTAATAAAAGCTAAATATTACATTTGTACTGTTTTTTGTTAAAAAAAACGTTATACTACAAAAAATATTATATTTAATTAAATCTTCATTGACTCATCTTTCTATAATGAAGTATTTGACAATTAAAAACCTTAAATAATAATTTAGCTATTTCACAACTGTTAAATGATTGTTCAAATATTAAATGGTTAATGAAAAATGTAAAACTATTTAGCAAACAATACGCATTGAATTACCTGTAAAATCAAAATTTTTAATAAATGTTGAGAAACTGTAAATTAACCTAAACTTTTACAAATCAGCTTATATTAATTCAATTAAAATATCTAAAATCGTATGATGCAACAGTTGTGAAATAGTTAGAATTATTATTATGAGTTATTATTTGTTAAATACTTTATTATATTCAAAGATGACTCCATGAATATTTAATTAAATATAATATTTTGTGTAATTTAATAATTTTGTTTTAAGAACAAACAGTACAAAAATATTATTTAGCTATTATAAAATAAAACAGATAACTAGAAATTAAAAAAATAATGTGATCGGAATTTGAACCCGCTGCACTCTCGGTACCGTTGATACGTCGCGAGCGTGCAACGTCCGTTTACTAAGCTATAAACACGCGCATTTGAAGAAGCGTAATTTTAGAGTAATAAGTCGAACTTGTTTATTGCAATCGTAAATTAATTAATTTCAACCGTAATTAAACAGGAAGTTACCAAAATTTCTACCGAATAATACAAAAATAAGCATTCTTCATAGTTATGACGCATGCAATTAACGGGACCGTTTCAGGGAAGAATTATACGGGAATTTCAGTTTCCCAATGCTTTCCGCCTATGTTCAGCTAGTCCTGGGACGGATTTACTATAAATAGTTTTGCTTAAAAACAATCTTTTATCGTCTCCCATTTTTTTAATAAAGGTCATAGATATTATAGATATATTTGTGATATTCACGTAACGTACTTATTGTTCGACTAAGATTAATGTACGCTGTTAGTTTATTAGTATTCATCTTCAGGGTGGCGACGATAAAGTTAAAATACTAAAATCCTAAACTTACAAATTCATTCAGGTTTGGCTTCATTTTAAAGCTATTGATGTTCAATTAAAAATATTTTCGACTTTGTGAGTTGTATTGACATTTGAAAGCACAATACTGTAATAACGCAATATGCACGTTTTAGTGTTTTCAAAAATAAGTAATTTTATGTGTTATCAATACAAAACTTAGGCGCCAGAGTAGCCGAGTGGTTAGAGCACTTGGCTGCTACGCGGAAGGTCTTGGGTTCAAATCCGAGACTAGATGCCTGGCGGGCGGCCTACCCAGTCGCTTTTTAAAAATTGGGAACCAAACCTCTCGAGGGGCGAGGGAAGTAAGGCAGCCGTCTAAGGCGTGGTGCTTACCACACCACCCCGTACTTCATATAAGAGTGCGAGACGGCTGTGTATCGGAAGCGATGGTCCGGTTGCCCTGACCCACCGCATTGCAGGCCAAACTCCTCATTGGGTGTAGTGCCACCGACTTTACTAATACAAAACTTATTACATTCAGGTTAAACAGCGTAATTTTCTAGAGTCAGGTTCAATACTTTCTCATCGAATTAGATCTAAGGATCTCGGAGGAACTTCCCGTTTACTGGCGTTGGGTGTGAAAAGCCCAACATCTTTGTAATAAATACTATCAAAACTCTTAACACTTTTGAAATAAACACGATTTTTCAAATACAGGGCCGTATGAAGATAAAATCTAATATACGTATCCTTCCACTGCATGATAGGTCAGAACCGAATGGATATTTTTTCTACTTCCGTTGGGTAATAGACAACGAGCACAGTCAATCTTGATTTTACGGATTGATTTATAAGTGCCATGAAAATGTCTCAAATTCGTAATTTCAAATGCACTTTTGTATTTATTTGAACGGAAGTCGAAAAAAACATTGCATATAACGCGTAAGGAAAACGGGTGATTATTTCACATGTGCCTAGCGGCTTGTGTTGCAACTTCCACATTCGTGAAATAATCACCCTCATGTCCATGCTTGTTACATAAATAGCTATTACCACAGATAAGGTTAACACTACAGATATACGACCCTTTATACAAAATGTCCGCTCATATTTGGAGACGATATTAGCGTTAGTTTGGCTACAATGCACCAGACCAATTTTAGGGCGCTGCTATCGCTATTTGTTTATTACTGTTGAAATGTGTTGGAAACTGTTTTATCAAGGATTTGAGTGCATCTGTCACATCATGAATATAATTTAAGTAGAACTGGCTTCAATATTAATTATTTACGAACAATTGCGATTTGACAATTAAGCATGGCAGATGGCTGTCTAACTTTTGGTTTGAATATGTGCTAAGTAATCTGCTCAATTACAGTCATCTGTGACTTAATTATAAATTGTCATTGTAGCGCCATCTTTTTACAGATTATTAATCATATGAAACAAGCTGCCGATAGCTCACATATTTACCGTATATCTGTAGTGTTAATCTTATCTGTGCTATTACCTACGTTGTATCAATAATAATTTACAATTCGGAAAATGTAACACCTTCTGAAGTATAACCTCCTTTGCCTTGGTGGCATGTTATTAAGTTGTGAAGTTTATTAGGTTTAAGTAATAAAATTTTCTCTTTTCCAGGTAATAAAATAGGGTTCTATAATGAAGGTACTATAAGAGTTTCGACTAGATTTTCTTTAAGTACTGTACCCGTTGATTACATCACTTAGCACGTATTCGTCGCCCCATAAAACGCGATGCGGTCTATTGGCAAACAATGTATTATTGAACTTAGCCAAAGTCAACATTTGCAGGACATAAAATATTGTACCACTGTTTGTTGTTGGTATTAATCCCATTTGTCATAGTTTCGACAGCGGTTAATTTCACTCTTGCAGAATATTAAAATACTGTAATGGAAATGTTTTCAGCAAATTAAAAAAACGCAAATCCCAAAGATAGAAACTTTTGAATAATTGAAGATGGGTAATATTGAATTAAACAATTCAGTAATTGTTAAGCAAAAGAAATGTTACTATTGTATCGGTATAAATAAATTTAAACCACACAAAATCTCACATTCTAATAAGAAACTGCTGAAGTATTATTCACTTTTCCAACCTCGGAACTCAAAAAGGTTGGCTAATTGGGTTTTACTCAGCTTTAGTAGAATAAAGAGGTTGTGGGTTAGATCTTGCTAGGTCCGCAGTAATTGGAAAATGTTACGACACATCCGACTAAAAGTTATTTCCGTATGCTTTTTTAAAATTAATATAATAAGCAATGAAAGCAGTGGGATTTATATTTACAATTAAATTAGGAAACTTTTATTGACACAGAAGTTACTAAAATCAACTGCAAATGAAATTTACTTTTTATGCGATGAATAGGAAATGAGAATACTAATAGTTATAGCAAATTTACATTACAGAAATGAAACGTTCTGCCTGCCATCAAACATACAACGAAGTGAATCATCTAGGCCACATTCGTACTAAATTAAATCTCGAACTCACTTCTGGCTTTAATCAGATTTAGGTATACATCCATTGTGTTTTAAATTAAATATTTTCGCATGTAGTGACTAATTTCATTTTTGCGACAGTCCTAATAAACACAAATACTGCAATGTTTGATTCTTCATTTTGTAAAGATTGTGTCTATTAATTATTACAATAGATTAATATGCAACTAATACTTTAGAGCAGTTTTAATACTATTTGTCAGACCATATACTTACAAACTTCTATTTCAATTTTAGATCTCATTTATGATTGTCCGGAAAGTTTAACTTGAATGTTTTGAGTTCTAACTTTCTGGACCTCCAAGTTGGAAGTAAAAACTGTGCAACGTAATCTCAGACTGCTCTATAACTTAGAAAACTTTGCCGACATACGTTTTTTTTTTAATTTAAAAGATTCAGTTGATCTACATCGCGTTTGGCAAATTCGCGTATCACGATGGTAAACACATACGTACTTTTATTTTGGTGTAGGTATTTGGAACGTTCGATATGTAAAATAGCTTAAAATGCTCCTGCTGTGTTACCATGCAATAATGTTAGAAAAACATTTAACAAAAGTTTAGTTATTTTTCCTCTGTTAGATATTCTTATAGTGAATTATATACGGCATAAATTGTAGATATAAATCCATTGTTATAAATTTCGAATTAATTTTATTCAGCTTTCACATCTGTATATCTTATTTAAGAGTTGCTTTGAAAAGTTAATAGCAATATACAAAGTCATATTAAAATTTTTTAGCTAAAAGTACTATAAAACTAAGGTTTCTCACTAAGGTTAAAGTTTTATAATTAAGATATGAATTTTGTCAATACAGACAACAGATTTCGCGTTGATATTAGTGGTAAGACGTTGAATATTTATTTTTTCACATTTTGAAGCATCCAACAACGCAACGTGAGAAAATTTATGTTTAAATTAAAAAGACGAATCTTCATCAAACTATTGACAGTGAAACTGTAGTCTGAAATTAAGGTGAAATAATGTATATTGCCACGGTACGGTTAGGCCGTTTATATAAACAAAACGGTTGTTCCTAAGTGTGACTTAATGTCTAGGTGCATCACAAAAATTGCCAAAATTCAACAAAGATATATTTAGTTAAAAGTTCTACATTATCACTTAATACTAAGATAAAACTACTTACATGAATTATAATAGTTTGGTAATTTGGGGCTCAAGGCCCCCTACATGCGAGAGGTATGAGAGTAGTAGTCGATGGTAGAGTCAACTTTAGACTGACGACTATTCTTCGTACAGAGAGTACGTACGCTTTTATATATTTTAATCTAGGTCAGACCTGTTACTTATAAATCAATAACTGCATCTAGGACATTTGCATTGAGCCCCAGATTGTATCTACTTTTAAACCTTTAAACCTGGATTAATACTTATATAATGAAATCTGACGCAATCTTTATTATTTTAATAGTTGCCTAAGCGACACATGTGACAGTATATTACATTTAGAATCTTTCCGCCTGTCCTCAAATTTTTAGTGGTGATGTTTCCCTACCACTAGAGCTCACATATTTACCCGTTCTTAATTAAAGCGCATTTTTCTTTGTACAGCCGACTGCTACAGTTTTCAATGCAGACAAGCAAACTGAAGTTCACAGTACATGTTTGAGTTAGTAAAAGCATGTTCGCTCATAACTTGCAATCATTTACAAATTAGACTCGGCGACCGGCAGAAGCATCCGGGGAAATTGCTGTATACCGCGGCGCGCACCTGAGTCTAGATTACAACTTGCGTTTACTTCCATTTAGCTGTGCAATCTATACGACTAAGAATTAATAATAGCAGTAACATAGTTATCACTATATTAATTAAAGTACCATTCTACTGAAATGACATATAACGCGGAAAGCAAATACTTTCATGGATGAGAGCGCACGTTAATCTCCGTGACGTGCCACGACGTTGCTTAAATATTGGATTGTATAGAAATTAATGCGCGGCTGCCTTATATACTTGTGCATAAATCAGTTGCGCCTAACTTTGCTTTTGTTTATAATAAGCGCCATAGTTAGTTTACGGAGAATACGTTCTCGAAAAAAGCCGACCCGCCGACAAAAATTCTCGGAAAAAATACCCCGGTAAAAATATCCTCCCGAAAAAACGACCGCAGTAAAATAATTTCCCGAAGAAACAGTCACCAAAAAACATCCCCTAAACAAAATCACGTGTATTTTATGCTGATAATAAAATTAGGAAAGTGCTTTCCCTGAAGTAGAAAAATAAGTATTTTTTTTTCTTGATGATCGATTTATATAAATAAGAACGAGTTTTATTTGGAAATTATATGCAAATGTCTTAAAAGGTTTTCCTGTTTTTTTTAAAGGAATTCTGGGACTCATTTTTGGGCACGGCTTTTTCTTAACGTTTGTTTTTCAAATTTTCTTTCCAGCCGCAGCCCTCATTCCGAAAGGAAACATTCGGAGCGCCAAAAAAATGGCGGGCGTAGCTCACGGTTTCTGCTGGTATGATTTAAAACTCTTTAATTTAACTTCGAACATGAAATACTAGGTTTCATCTAAACTTTTTATTAACCTAAAAAACATTAAACATGAAGTAGCAGCAAGGGCGCTTCCTGAAATAGTATTTCTATAAAAACAATAAAATATCAACATGGCTTGCTAGTTCGCGTATATGAAACGTACGGCTGCTGATGTAATGAAGGAGAATTAAATTTGTTCGGGTTCAAACGTGTTCTTCTAATCTTGTATAAAAATTTATTTTCGTGAGATGCATGCCACGCTCCAAGTTTATTGGCAGTAACTTCGTTTACAGTGCTGCATTTGGTGTAAATGCACTTTTCCGTATCATTAAAGTGATATGAAAAGCTTTACACAGATACGAGGCAAATAGAATTTCTTTCGTATAATCAACTGACGACACCATTTTCTTTTCTACTGCATTGAATATTCATGGATTTATTCCTCAAACCAACATTTTTATAGCATAACAAGAAATACGTTCCTAAAAATTATAACTATCGATCTTTAAATTTATATTCTATTCATTCACCGCAAACATTATTTTATGGTCGCAGCGTAACCATAAGAATTACGTTATGTACAAGTATTTATTTTTAGAAAATAGCAAATTAATGTAGATTATATCAAAGTTATTTCAGTTTATCATCGCATCGCATGGACACGTAAATTACATAATTTTGATAATTTAAGATAATTTGAAATGGTCGTTCTACTAGTTTGTCATTGATACATAATAATTTTTCTCTGATGCTTTAAATATACAGTGTGTCCATAAAGTAACGCCCCCCCCCAACTAACTTTTGAACGACTTAATATTTTTCTACAAAATTTGGTGTACTGTAATAGTAAATTAAATACTATATTTCAGACCATACTAAAATTTTGCATCATCCAAAATGGCGACTGGTGCCATTTTGAAATTTTTTTTTAAATAGAAAGGGGGGTCGAGTGACACCTCATTCGAAAGGTCTTTTAATTCTGCGTCTGATCCTAGAGCTTCAATGAAAAATATTCAGCAATAACAAAATGGCGGATTTTAAACAAATGGACTCACTCAATTCAAAATTGTTTTGATTTTTTTATCCAGGGTCGAGTGACACCTCATTTGAAAGGTCTTTTAGTTCTGCGTTTGATCCTAGAATTTCAAAGAAAAATATTGAACCATAACAAAATGGCGGATTGTAAACCAATGAACTCACTCAGTTCAAAATTGCTTTGATTTTCTTATCCAGTAGTCCACTTTTTCATTTGCAGGACTAAACTTTCCCAGAAATATCTCAGGTGGCTTGAAATAATATTGAAAACGTTATGTTCCAACAAGACGGTGCGCCGCCTCATTATTATAGGCCGGTTTCTGACTTTCTCAACGGACATTTTTTTGGCAGATCGATTGTTAGGCGGGGCCTGTAGAATAGCCGGCTCACTCCCCAGATTTAACTTTCTTAGATTTTTTGTATGGGAATATCTGAAATCGAAAGTGTACAGAACCCGTCCAGAAACAATTGAAGAACTGGAGCAACGCATTACAGAAGTTTGCAGAATTATCACTCCAGAAACTTATGAAAATGAAAATGCTCGGTCGCCATTTTGGATGATACAAAATTTTAATATGGTCTGAAAAATAGTATTTAATTTCCCATTACAGCAAACCAAATTTTGTAGAAAAATATCAAGTCGTTCAAAAGTTAGTTGGGGGGTTACTTTATGGACACAGTGTAGATCTGGTTTTAAAATGGGGCTGATGTTTTGGCTTTAGCAGCAATTCAACCACAAAAGAGTAGTTAGATTGGCATAAAAATTGGTTATGGTAATCGCTTTAGAAGATCAAAATTTTAATCCACAAGAATTTTTGAAATCACGAAAACTGGGAATTGGAACCATTTTCAAAAATATGACAATTTTCGAAGAAACATTGTGTAAATTAGGAAAAAAATAAGCAACTGTGTGAAGATTATAACAATAATGAAAGAAAAACCTTTAGTTCTCACAAGAACAATTATTACTACGTTCAGATGTACATTTCGGCTGCTAAACAGCCATCTTCAGTGAACTGAAACGTATGAAACAAACACTACGCCGAAGTGGAAAAACAAAATTTACAGTCGAAGTAGAAAATTCCAACAAACTTCTGTTTCTCGATTTGAAAGTAATCAGAACAAATCAGGAAACATTAGAGTTTGACATTTTTAGGAAGAAAACTCATTCAAACAGATAGATCACAAACGATTTGTATCATACTCCAGTCCATAAACGTGCCGTTTTTAATTCACTCATCCACAGATTAATAAACATTCCACTATCTGCACAACGTTGCAAGAAAGAATTAAATTACAAAAAAAGTTGCTAATTTCAATGGTTTCTCTACTTCTCTAATTACCAGCATTTTAAGAAAAGCTAACGTCAATAAACAAATTTCTCAAAAAACTAACTTCAAATCAATTCCTCAGTCACCCAGTAACATTGGATCCCTTTGAACTACCATCCACTTGTTTCTAACCAAACAAAAAAAGGTTTTAGCAACGCTGGGTTGTAACCCACAGTTTCTACTAAAAATCTGTTAGGCAACACCAAAGACCCTGTTGAGAACGAAGCAAAATCTGGTATTTACCAAGTTAATTGTTCCTCTTGTCCCAGCCATTACATAGGTTAGACTAAAAGAAGAAATAGTAAACGTTTCAAAGAACACTTGGCCCACTTTAAATTTAGCAGACTAGGCAAATCTTGCGTATTCTGGATTTGGAATTGGGAGTGTGAGTTACCTCACGCGCACATAGGCCACAATAGGTGGGCCCATTGTACTACCTCCCCAGCAGCTCTCCACATTGGACGTCACCCAAGCCATCCTTTTGGATGTACTTTAAAACAATCGCAATTGGAGTGTTGCTGATTTCGGCCTTGTTAGGCCAAAAGTCCCCCAGCATGGATCCTCTGGCTGTTGCGAGAGCTGGGCAGTGACATAGGACATGTTCTGCCGACTCATCGTCCTCGTTGCATGCACGACAGTTTGGGCTGTTCGCCAGTCCCATCCTGTGATGTGTTGCTTTAGGGTGCAGTGTCCAGATAAGATACCCACAACTAGTCGTAAGTTCTTTCGGAACAGTTGCACACAGTATTTGGCTGTTTGTTTTGGCGAGGATGCCGTAATAGCAGCCCTTGCTTGACGACAGCTTTGAGTGTTAAATCTTGCGTTGCAGGCCATATTCTTGAAACCGGACATCCAATACAAGCCAATGACCTAAAACTTTTAAAAACAATTTCAATTAATAGACAACACGATGCATGGGAAAGCAGGTTTATTGAAAAATAAAAGCAATATTTTAAATCACAATTCTGGCCTTGTTCCAAACTCAGCTCTATTAAAATTCAAATCAAATCAACACAAGAGAGAAAGTGGGGCACACATCAGGTATAAATACAGCAACACAGAATTAAAACTTGTGAATTCCGTTGTGCTTTTCCACTTCGGCGTAGTGTGTGTTTCTTACGTTTTAGTTCACTGAAGATGGTTACTTAGCAGCCAAAATGTGCATCTGAACGTACTAATAATTGTACTTGTGAGAACTAAAAGGGTTTCCTCATTATTGTTAAACATTGTTTATAAAATTTTTTTGAACATTTTAGAATTATAAAGCTTTAGTTACGCTACAGTTTAGTTGGTGTTCCAAGGCACTAATTTCTCCTTAATGCTTTCTAGGATCCCTGTGTGGACTACCTTACCAGAGCCAACATTGATCGGCAACCAGTTGAGTTGAGAAAGAAATGTCGTGACTGTAAAATTTAATGATAATTTATATCAACTAAATATGTATATTATATTTGCTCCTATCTTCAAATGCCATGACACAAAAACTGCGAAATGAAAGTAAGTTACCAGTATATTCTTAAGAAACCATAATTACTCATAACCAACGTTCGGACTTTTCGTGCCAAAACAGCAAACAATTTTGTTAAATTCAGTATTTAAACAAAAACCATGGGCGTACTCAAATCTAATAAGTTATACGTAAAACATGTGCACGATTTTGGAAGAGTGCTGCAACTACAACTGCAATATTTGAGATACATCGTTTTGTTCAGTGTTTCTTTATTACTGAGCTAGGCCAGAGGTTCTGTATTCCGTGTTTTAGGATGAGAAAAAAATAAAACATTGTGAAAGGAGGAAGAATTGCTATTACATAAAGTAAATAGAAAGATTAAAATTACATATCTATTGTTTCGTGTAGTACTTTAAAAACCCGTGACTATTCATATTCTACGCTCATAAACTGAGCACTTAAAATAATAAAACAGCTGACCAAATGAATAATAAGTAACTAAATAAGCTCGCTTAGGTCAAACATATATGCGTCTTTCTGTGATTGTCACGTAGATAATTCGTTTAAAATTACATATAAACGAACACTATACTAACAAGATTTGTGCGAAAATGTATTTATTTAGCAGGCGGTGATTTAACCAAAAGGAGAAGTAGACAAGCAATCAGTTTGAATTATTCTCGCGTGCGTCGACGCCCTTTTAGAAACAAGTATTTGGAAATGAAAATAAATACGGCGGAAACGCTGTTAGAATTCAGTACGGTATGCAGAGCATTTCCTACAAATGAGCAAAACCGATTACGAAATGGTGATTCTTTCCAAATCAAAAGCGTACCTGCATACCCGTGTATTTTATCCAGCCGCTTGAAAACACGATTACATTGAGGCGTTTCACTATAATGCGGTTTCGATTGGCGTGATCTGAAAAATGGAACCATCGTATTGGCTCATTTACTATAGCATTGAGTAGTAATTATAATGGGTACCTAATTGTGATTTTTGTACTGTTTTAAATATGTGTGATTTTTATGTGACTATTATTTGGTAAGAATTTTTGTTAAGATTTTCTGCAATTTTCCTTATTTTGTGAATATGTTGATTTTGACGATAAAAACAGGAATCAGTGGAAAACTGATTTTGGTTGCCAAAATGATTTTTCATGGGACATTTAAAAAAAACATCTACCACTAACCTGGAGACGCGACAACAGTGTTGCCTAAACGGAACGAGACTGCAATTTTGAGTTTGAGTTATACAAATATACATAAATATGTTTTGTAAAAAAAGCTGAATTATAAAAGCCGTTTTAGATTAAAAAAAAAACAATATTCCGATATTTTCCTTCGACCCGCCTCTGTTTGTGAGATATATAAATTGTCATCCCAGTTTTGTTGCAATATTCCAAAAACTTTCTAATCACAGGCAAATGACGTGTGGCTATTTTAAACTGGACTGCGCTCACTGTACGCACGGTAGGTGTCGTAGCGAAAAGCGCGAGGTGAGATTGTTTTCCTTGAAACTTCTCCACTCGAACGAGACCAGACTAAACCTATTAGCCTCTAGCCAGTTCAATGCAACAGCCGTTCCTACGATGAGACTTGCGCAGTTCCTATGTGCGCACGCATTCACGCATTCAGCTGGCACTTCTGTAGAGTTTTAGCGATATCCTTTAAGTTCGAAGTGACACACATGGAAACGCGGGTGTATGCGGGTGTACTGCTTTTTACTGTATAAATGGTTGAGGGGTCGAATCTCGGTTGGAATAATTATCTTTCATTTTATTCTGCTTTTTTTACTGTCTAGCCAAGGTTATGGTTAAAAGCAGTTATATTTTTAAAACAAAAATACGAAAACAAAGTTGCATTCGCTGACTGCGGTTGACGGCATACTAACTGCGCAAGTCTGACCGTGTAGGAACGGCTGTTGCATTGAACTGGCTAGACGCAAGTACTCAACCTGACAGGTTGATTAGTTTGCTTTCAAGCATCGTCTTCAGAGGACACTATCATCTCATGTTGCCGCAACCATGCCGAGTTTTAAAAGCGCGGTAACATGACATTTCTCGAGGGTAATTGCATGTCACGTACGGAAGGAAGCGGAAAACGACAAACATCCGGGACGGTCGAGCATGTTGAAAACTGACGAAAACGCCAAACTAAGAAAGTCAATCAAATCGTACGAAGAGATCGACGTCTGAGCATCCAAATGATAGCCGAAATGGTAAACATTGACAAAGAAATGGCACGGCAAATCTTGCGAGACCGTTTAAACATGAGAAATATCTGTGCAAAACATGGTCCCAAAAAACTTCACGCAGGACCAAAAAGACAACCGCAAAGACATTTGCTTTGACATCCTGGAACGCATCAAAGAGCTACCAAATTTGCTGGAAAATGTCATTACATGTGACAAAACGTAGATTTTTTAATATGACCCAGAAACAAAGAAAAACACTGGAACACTTCCACTTCGCCGACAATGAAAAAAAGTCGAAACTGAAGCGATGTTGATTGTTTTCTCCGACGTCAGGGGCGTGATTATGGTCGAGTGTATGCCTTGGGGTCAGATGGTTAATCAACAATACTACATGGAGCTCCTGACCAAGCTGAGTGAGGAAGAAACGGCCGGATTTGTGAAAGAGCGACTGGTGGATTCTGCACCAAGACAACGCGCCAGGTCATAAATCCGTTTCCGTCAAGCAGGTTTTGGCCGGTAAACGCATCCCGGGGTTTGAGCCCCCGCCGTATTCTCCGGATTTGGTACTATGTCACTTTTTTTTCCAAATATATAAAGCGCGTTGAAGGAAACCCATTTTAAGTCCGTGAAGAAGGTGAAAACAAAAACGGCAGACTTGCTGAAGAGGCTGTCAGCTGCTCAGCTGCAGCACTGCTTTGAACAATGAAAGATTTGTATGCAGCGGTGTGCAGATAGGGAAGGGGAGTATATTGCAGGTGATAAAAGTTAAGTTGTGAAACTTTTCCAATAAACTATTTTTTTCGAACCAGTCCGGTTTTCAATTAGCCACACCTCGTACATGTAAACCAACAAACAAAGAGACGAACATCAGAAAATTCTACCTTGTTATGATTGGTTCTTTTTTTTTTATAGTGCCATACCCTATTTAGGGCATTAGCTACCTCTCTCCTTTGTCTGTGTTTAGTGCGCGGCGATAGATAATTTGCACAGACAGACATAAGGGACCTACAGTTAACCGTGAGCTCCGAACCACAGGAAATGCATGCACTGCTTCTCCAGAGAGGTTTTCCTGGGAAACGGGTTTCCCGTTGCCTTGCGAGGGAGAACGACCGGGCCGGGGGATCGAACCCGGATCCGCCGCATTGGTAGCTCGCGCTCTTTACGGCCGCTCTTTTATGATTGGTAAGGCATTTAAATGCTTTATTTACTAATGGTCTTAGGGTTTAATAGTTTTATAGATAGGTCCAATTTTCAATAGAAATTTTTTACTTTCCATGGTAAAATTGTACCTTACTGAATATTTGTCTGACACTACATATGCAAAAAAGTAAAATATGGAATTTATATTTTGAATTGTATAACAGAGAAATTTGGTTTCCAAATTTAAGTTTCAGTTGTATAATATTGTCAAACCTAGAGGCCGTACAACCATGAATACTTGCTTTACATCCTGTTACGAGTATTGTGTTACAAATTTGAATAACAAGTGCACATCTAAAATTTCTTCCTTATTTTCTTTTCAAAAACTTTCTTGTAAATTTTACGCCAGTGTTCATTATTATGTAAATAGCATTTCAACAAAGATTTGCGTAATATATGAACTCCAATATGATATTAAAAAAGTTTTATTTTAAGAAAACATGAATAAATTTGTAAATCTTAAGACTTGAAAATTAAAACTGAGATGTTAAAATATAAGTTCTTACCATTATGTTGTAGAATTTTTAATCTAAGACGTCAACTCCACAATAAACTGTCATGTATTTGGAGTGCTTAAATTTCATAACATTTAAAAAAGCCCGCCCATTTAGTATGGAACAAAAAAGATCAAGAATTCATAAACTGTGTCAGACAACATGTGACATGACTGCGAAAACTATTCTGTACACGATATAGGAAGCATAACTGAGGACCGACAAACTGCTATTTGAATTTATATATTTTCTCTGCTAAACGAAATGATGCGAGTATAACGCACATTTTCCTGCTATCACGTAAAATCCATTTAGAAGGTTCGATTAGTTGTTGGACACTAAAAGCCTGTGGTCAAATCAGATTTATTTATAGCGTCAGAGTGCTCTACGGCAGATAGTATGCTCTGGAATATATATTTTTGTGAGCGTATCAAAATATACGGATGACATCCAATACTTGATATGAGATTGTTCACTCGTAAAAGCGTTTACCTACAAATAAAGCTATATAAAAAGCCACTCATCCGCGAACATGTAGAATCATCATTGCTACTTGAACCCTTCGCAAATGAAAGAAAATGATGGCCACGTGGAACTGCAAAATTTATAAAAAGCTGTAGGGCAACCGCCACGAGTGTCGAGACATTTATCGCAATTGTTTAAATTTTTTAACTATGTCGACAATTTTTGAGTATTTGAAAATTCTTGATATTACGAAAATTTTTTAAGTTGTTAATTTAATTTTTTTCTAACTTTTCTAAATTACGTAAACTAGAAAATTTTGTCAGTTGAAAATCTTTAAAAATTTTGGAAATTATTGAATTTTGAAAACTTTTAAAACTATTAAAACTATTAAAAATGTTAAAAAATCCACATTTATAAAATTTTTGATGATTTTGAAATTTTTTAAAATTTGTTTAAATGCTTTTCTGTTTGTGTTATTTAGAAAGCTGAAGCTTTGACATGTCACTATAAAATAAATAACAGAAGTACTAAGAAACCCTCAAATCAATGAAGTAAATTGCAAGGTTTTAAAAAAGAAATGTGTGCCGCGCACGCAAGTTCTAAGTGAAACTTCTTCACGTACTCTCACTAAAAGCGTTTTTCCCTTTAAATCGTAAGACATTTATTAGCCCTTCACTGCAAATACGGCACCTGAACTAGCAAAAATTACATTTGCATTTAAAAAGGTTTGAAATGTTGCAGGGAGCAGAGATGCAAAAAATTGTAAAAACGCGCAAGTAGACGAGGATGATATATAGGAAGAAAATTTTAAGTTTTGATTTCTTTGTCAGGATCTTGTCCATTTATAGTTCTCAACTTAAGAATTTTTTTATATTCTAGCGTCTTTAATGTGTTTTACAGCTAAATGTTTATTGCAATAATAAATAATTGCTGATCTGCACGATTACGTTTCTTAAACAAATATTTGCGTCACGTTCATGTTACAGCGAGATAACATTATACGTACAATTCTTACTCTTCCAACGCCCAGCAAACTGTATAAGTATATCCTTCTCGCACCCATCCTTCGACATTTGGACAATATGGACAAGTCCAACTGTAAGCGATCTAGCGAAGTTAATTTTGAAACGCAACTATACATTATATGAGACAGAAGGTTCTTTAGATTGTAACGGAAGTTATGTTTATAACAAAAAACAAAATTGATATCGTGAAAAAAATAGATATCGGTATATAAAATTAACAGAATTAGATTAGAGTTCGTAACAGTGTACAGCAAAATTTTGCTTATAACACATGTATTTATTTATACCTTATGGTTATAAATTATGCACCACAATAAAAGACAATTAATGAGCTACATGTTTAAAAAATTCCAAGTCAGTAGGTCTTTTACTTGTCAACCTAAAGCTTTGAGAGTGCTGCCGACAAAGTATCCTTCATTCCTTTCTTCGGCTTACGTAAACGTGTACAGCTCACTTTGCATCTGCGTACTGACGGAGTACATTACGTTACAGCATTAATTTTCGTGATAGTGCGTGATTCCACGATCACATGTTGCACCCGCCGGCAAAAAAATTTCACTTCAAAAAAAGTGTTGAAAAAAAAACATACAAAGAAAAGTGTTTATAATTTGACTATTGTAAAGTGAAACCATTTAACTCTGACTTGGTCCTTCTTTTTAAGCGGTTTTCCGGAGTTTTTATGTGGCTGTATAATGTTCACAACATCTTTTTTTATACTTTTATTAACATTTACGGGATTATGGGATTGAAAACGTATTAATCCTAACCAGAATGAACCAGAACCCATACAACATACGGAATTATTTCTTTCTAGTCCGCTTGGAATCATTTAACCATTTAACCTTTTTACTACTGCTAATTGGGCCAGCGGGTGGTCTAGTGGTTAGAGTCCCAGCCTCTAGAACTAGACTCCCAACGGCAGTAGGTTAGAATCCTCTGCCCGTCGGAAATTTTTCTGAATAAGTTAAATCCGGCGTGTCCATGGACGGTGTGTGTGGTGTGTATGTTAGGTTGCATGTCTTTCAGGGGTGGGGCATGTTAGACCAGTGTATAGCGTATAGTCCGCTGAGTCCGGGTAAGGGGGTGGGATGGGAATCATGAAGTCGTGCTCACGCACGGCCTCATGATTCTTTTAAAAAATAAATAAAAAAAACTACTGCTAACACGCCTTCGTTTAAAATTCTCACGAGCCGGTTTATGTTATTTTTTGCTTATTTTCTTCTTAATATTTATTTTGTTATGTGACACCTTCTACTAGAATGTGAAATTTACGAAGCATTTGTAGATTCTTATATTTCTTGACCCTGCCATTGGTTGCAAATTGGATTCTATCATCCGATTGTAGTTTCGTACTAATCAAATCGTGTTCTCTGATTAATGAACCAATTTTTTTACATGCCTACGTCAACTAAAATTAATATTTTCAAGTACCTCGGGGTACACTACACTTCAATTTTCAATTCGTAATCTTTTCTACCGATTTTCATTAGCCTAAGCTTAACCTTAACTATGATTATCTGTTACAGTTTTTATTACAGCAATTTTAAACGTTGTGTAATTAAACATTTGCTATATATCTCGCACCTTCAATAAAAAATGTCTGGGTTTAGTAAAAGACTGATGGCCGTAGATATATAAAACAAATGCTACCGAAAATCCGGCCAGGGGCGTTTACTTTCTTTTATAATATTTTCGCAAAATAATGTACCGGCTTCTGTATCTCTTAAACGTTCATTTCTGATCTCGTTCATCATTTGCAATTAGAAGAATAAATTCGCAATCTAATTTAAATTTAAAAAACCATTGGGTTTAAATTTGGTTCACTGCATTTAATTGCAGTTTTAGAATCAAAATTACAGCTGTTAAAAAATAAATATTACTAAAATATCAAAAATTGTAAAACAAATTTGATTATAAATAGTATCAGATACTTCTGCTGAAACAAAAAATTGGAATGTAAAACGCAAGTAACTATTAACAGAGAATGTTCCAAAATGTAATGCAGTCTGCAGATGAGATCAAATTATATTCGCTGAACTATTTGCCTAGTAACAGTTTGTTGAAGTGAGCGTAATGAGATACGAATCCGCTTCCAAGCTGTGCAGTTTAGAGTACCCTGAATGGAAATCTGTCAGAGTTCATTCAAGATACTCCAATGCAGATTAACAAAAAACTCTTCATTATTCATATTTATATCTGTCAGTTTAAAGATTTGTAGTGATTGGATGTATGTTCTAGGTTTCTTGGTCTTGAGTTAATTTTTAAACTCAATTTCCTTACTTTTAAAATAAAGTTCAAACTTATTGGAACTGAAATTCTGATGCGAGTGTATTATTTTCCAGTAATTATAAATTGGAAAACACTTAAAGTTTCAAAGCTTATCAGTAACAATGTTGTCAGCGTAATCCTCTAGAGACCACCTTTCCAGCATTGTTAACACCGAAAAGAGTTGGTGTCTTTGTTTTTTATAAAGCTAATTAAAACCAGCAGTAGAAATCTCTTTGCACTATCAGTTGCCGTTATTTAAATAATTGACACTGGCGTTGCTTACGTCTATACTACGAGTTATAACTCAAGCATTTTTTCCGGAAATTTTAAATTGGGAGTTACTTTCTCGACGCTCGGTTTTGGAATCTCACTTGTTTGAAGAGATACGAGGACCCTTAACTTGGGTCAAAGTTGCGAAATTTGATAGTCAATTAAATCAATCAATCAAAAAATTAGTAAGCTATATTCGCTCAGTGTTTGAGAAAACTGAAAACGCTGAATTTTTAGATATTTTGTTTCAGGCTGTAATGCATTTGTCATTTATTTTACATCTTTCTCGATAACGCATTATTAAAACACTATTTTACGGTGAATCTAATTGAATAGGCTAGAAAAATATAAGAGATTTAGGTATAAACGAGGTTGTTAAGGATTTTTAATGCGATTGGTACTACAAATCCGTTCAGAAGAAAAACGTCTCAATGAATCAACTCAATCTTCTAAGCTGCCTTGAAATTTCTAGTTACTAGAAGAAAGTCTCAACTATTTTAATGAGACCCTGTTTCTATAAAATAAAGATGGTACAGTAGAAGAAAGCTTCAGTAAATTTACGAAGATGGTAGCAAGCATAACATTATTTAGTCTTAAAATGGAAGAACACGCAGAAGAACTGTTCTCACATTAAAAATGATAACACATGTTAGTGAGTGAATAACTAACAAAGCAAAACAGGTAAAAGCAGAAAAAAGAATACATAGACTTATACGCCGGGGGCGATTGACGTTTCGTCCCAAAGACCTGATTAGCGCTAAGCTTCATTGACGTTTCGTCCCCAAAGAAAAATTAACACATTAGACATAATAAATAAAAGTTGTAGATTTTAGACATTTATTAGTTATTACTTAATACATACATAATTTATTACAAAATATTGCTAAAATAATGTGACGATATTTTTACAAAGTGAAGTCGCGATATTTTTTATATTGTCTAAATCAGCTATTCTGGCCTTTAAGTAGCATTCCCGTTCTTGCGTATCCGAGTTAGGTTTATAGGATTTATTAGTGCTTTGCAATTTAATATATATTTCACTTTGATAAGATTTTAAAAAATCAACGAACATAAATATATTCGGGTGGGCGCAATTAAAACTTTTATTGTAGAAGCTGTGAAACGATTCGCAGGCGTTAGTAGTACGAGTACTGGAAGCTGTTTTTGCTGCCCATATATGTGGGGGATATGACGATCCTTCTAAAATATAGATAAGTTATCAACCCAATAATCTGAAAATTTTTGAATCTTCTCATCATTTGGCTGAATCGAACATAAATCGAATACAAAACAGTCTCCGACGTCTTGAAGTTCTAAAATAAAAAAAAAATTATTTTAGTAAAAGTTTTTCTTTAATAGAAGGAGCTTATATTACCCAAAAATAAAAGACCAAAGCAATAACCCAATCATTTTCCAATTTCCGTTTTTTCCTTGTACTCCTTTGCAAGGCCTAGCTGCTGTATTTTTCTCCACCAAGCTTGACTGATGTGAAAACGACAGCCAATGATTTCAGCATCAGGCCACTCTCATAGAATGGAATTTTGGGTAGCCTTTTCGAAATCAGCCACAAACGCTTGCGGAAACCAATTATACCCTATGATGTTGCACTGCTCTTTGATTATTTTAAAACATCTGATGTAAGTTTCCGTACATTTATCTGCTAGCAAGCAAAACACCAACGGGACTTAATGTCCATTTCGATGTCCAAATATAGTAAATAATAAAAAAAATATTTTTTTTACTGCTGCATGCACTTCTTGGCGGGATCTGGGTAGTTGCGGGAGAAGTTTTCTCCTAGCATTATACATAACCCTTTTTATATTTGATAAATCGCTGCACTGAATTGCGTCACTTGGAGTGTTATCACACAAAACCTGTCGCAAAATTTTATTAGGTTTCGAACTAATGTCGTCGACGGCCTTCCGTTCAGCAGCAACTGAAATGGCTTTCTTTTGAACTGTCGAAGCAGACATTTCAGCATGATTATGTTCCAAACTACACTTAACTATATTGTAGTCTTCACCAGCAGTTTTAATTGTTGCTAAACATTTTGGGGTACGGCACCGACAAGTTTTTCACCACAAGCAAGATCTCTTTTAAAATTAAACTTGTAATTATTGACAATTAAAGACACTTGCCCTCGACGACTAACACTTTTCAACACTTGTAAGTTTCCCATGTTTATTGCTCGGAGCAGCATAAGAAACTAAAATATTTTTCTCAAACATTTTATTATTTGCATACTTTAAACAAAGCAACCTATTTGTATTGGTTACAAAACAACTCTTTCTATTGGTTCATTAATTACGCTTAATTGCCCTCCTTATCATGAACTGTTATCTTTCGGGACGAAACGTCTATGCGGCTTAAAAGTTACTCGTATAGGATTAGGATTAACTGTCATTACGGGGACGAAACGTCCACTGCCCTACGCCGCCGCCGGCCAGATATAGCCGGGGTTTAAACTGTTGACTCTTTTGGATTACAGTGCATCCGGGGAAGTGGGTCTAAAGCTTCCAGAGTTTTCTTCGCCATCTGCGTGTATTTTTCTTGAGATTTTTGTAGACTACCTACTACATTAGATGTGTGTTTAACTAAAGATTTTTGTAGTTCGCACATTTAGGTGTGTCATCAATTTCCTTGCAGTACTCCCTCCATGAGAATCTTTTCGCCTTTCTCATTGCGTTGTTATATTCAGTAGAAGATTTTTTATAATAACCTCAGATTTTCAAGCATTTGTTTGAGTGAATGGCCTTCTCGTCTCCGCCCGCAGCAAGGAGAACTTCCTGTTCCATCGTGGAGTGTTTCTGGAGGTTCTCTTTACTATGGCGGCAGCATTAGATGCGCAGGCTGCAATTATGGTTGAGATAATGGTCTTTGCCATCATTTATGTCTCGGCGGAGATTCTCGTCGTAGACGGATATTACTCCAAGTCCTGCGACAGTTTCTCTTGGTCCAGTCGCAGTTCCGTAAATTCCTGTACTCAGGAGCACTTGCCCTCGGCGTTTTGATATCGAATTTTATGACTGTAGGAGTATGTGGTTTAGGAGGCTGGCAACGGTTTTAGACAACTTGATCCAGGGTTTTATTCCCGGTGGGCAGAGGTATGGCCGTCATTGACCGGAACTTCCCTTGAGTTACCTGAAAAGTGTTCCGGCCGTTGCCTTATTCACCACATAAAAACGCGCCTGACGAGTATCCCAACCGCATAGGTTTGGAATGTTCAGTTTGAAAAAAGTAAAAACATCCCAAGAGTGCCATAGAAAAACCACACAAAACCCATTCTAGGTAGGCCCTGGAATAAAATATTCATGTGTGTGATTGAGTTACTAATTTTGCAAATTAGTGACATTAGGTTATGTTTGTCATAGTTATTTTGCTAGTACATTTTAAATTGCTAAATTACTCATTTCAATTGCGTTAGCAATGCAAACATTATTTAGGGGTTCAGCCGTGTTTTTGTTCTGCTCAGAAAGTTAATGGCGTTTAGCAATATTCACACCCTTCCCTCATGCACAGGTTCGACATAAACAGTTTAATAGTGTTTTGACACATTCGATAAATACATTCCGAGTAATTGGCAGCGTAACGAGTCGACAGAGAAAAAGTCAACCTGCAATACGAACACCTAAAAAGATTGAAATTGTTTGGTAAATTGTTACAAAAGCATGGGACTCGTCCCGCTTTACAGTTGTACATCAGCGTCAAGTTCCTGTTTATACACGCAAGATCGAACCATACCCAAGCATTTGTACTTCAAAAACTATTCCTACTACAACGACCTTACACAACCGAGAGATGAAAATTAAGTGTATAGAAACAGTAGTTCAGCATGGAAAGATCACTTTTTAGTTGACAACAACCACCCCAGACCCAGGGGCTTCCCAGCAGTTTTCTGGAAAACTAGTCCGCCAGATTGTGTGTCGACTACAAACAAGCCATCAACTAAATGCAATTGTGAGTCCACAACCAAACCGACTAAACCAGCCCAAACATACCAAACCAATTTTTCCCAATTCACGTTAATTACTCTACTTTAGAAGGTGCGATTAAAGAGTTTCAACGCAGTTCCATACCAAAAGGGTGAAGTTCGGCTTTAAAGAATTTCTATTAAAAACTAATAGTTTATTAATAAAATAAAACGCTTGGTAATTGGTTCACAATTTTTTTTTCAAATTGTGAAACAATTGCCAAGTATTTTATTTTATTAATAAACTATTAATTTTTAATAGTTTAGTATTTATTAATAATGTTTCACCATGTGCCTACCACACAATCAATTCAAAATATTAAAGAATTTCAACTCAGTTTGATCATTTTTCTGTCAATTACACCCTATCTACCTTAATTAACTAAAATAAAAAGTAAAAATATTTCTTGATTCTAAAAGGTATTAAAAAACTCCATAATAAATTATGCAAAGACACAAGACGGTGATACGCTAGGTACAAACTGTCAACAGTAAATCAAAATACATTAAACAAACTTTATGTTAACCGTTCTAAACCAGACGAGATTGCCGTTGTAATGATGCTTATTTATTTTAGATTTTATTTAAGTATTAAAATGTATTTTATTTAAATTTTACTGTAGCATGTAATTTAATTTTACGCGTGACGTCGATGTTCAGTCGAGAAAGCGAGCGAGTTCGCACTCGCAAACTGGTTTGTTTTGAAATATTTTAGTCTCCACTATGCAGCTAGGCTGTAAAAACAAAAGCAGAACGTAGCAAAGTCAGTTCATCATTCCAACTTTAAGTCTCTAATCCAGCACTACAACCGCACACCAGAAAAGCCAGCTAAGGTAACTGACTCTAGGAAGTATACCGAGTGAGTAGTACTTGAGCCATTCTGGTGATTTTTGTATTTACTTTATTATTGTGTTTATTACCTGTTACACTATTCTTTCTCCCTCGCTCGGCTTTCTTTCTATTTCTCTCTTTATTTCTGAAGTTTATCGCGGCGACCCGACACGAGCCAGTGTTTCTTTCTTTTTTTCTTCACACTTTTTCTGAAGTCTGCCGCGGCGACCCGATACGAGGCAGCTCTTTTTTCTTTGTGTACTTCTTGCTTTCTAATATACCTGTCATCATTCTTTTTATCGAACATTTTTGCAACATGTCTTGGCTCAGGTCATCATCAGGCAAAATATAAAGACAAGTAAAGTATCAAATAGAGAAAAAAAATTGAATTAAACAATACAATTACAAAAAATACGTGAAAACATATCCCAAATTGTATAAAGATAAGTGCGAATCATCATAATACGCTAACAACAAAGTAAAACTGAACAATTTATAAGTTCAAGCTTTACTTCGTTGAAGTTCATTTTAATTTATTGTAAATAAAACAATTCTTAACTTCAACAGGTTTTAAATTTTAGCTTTATACGTATTTAAACGTGTTTACACGTCATTATCAAAAGCAAGATTAAAAGTAAACAGTTGGTGTTGCTATAGGAACAATAAATCTTCATAACTTGATCTTGGTTTTCTATATCTGCGTCGAGATGACTTGATTTCTGATTCCAAAACGTCTAATAACAGTGAATTTAAGAGATCAATTTGTTCATTTATTAAAAGTACAGATTTTCAAATGCTTTTAGTATATCCAACTTACGTTTGTCATTACAATAGTATAAAAATTTTGTAATGTTATTTATTAGATGTCATGGAATGATTGTGTTGTAGTAAGTGAATTGGATTTATGGTTTTTTTTATACTTGTAACAACGTACGCGTTCCTTTGTACCTAATATCAAAATTTCTAATTGTTTGGCCTTTATAAACCGAATTACAATGCGAGCAATTTAATTTGTAGATGCCTGATTTTAGTAAATTGTCTGAATTACATTAAAATTAAAATGCACTAAGTGAACTACGTTTGACATGGAAGTTAGACTTTCTAATAATGATTTGTTTATAGTTCACTATAATTATTTTAATATGAATTAAATGACGTGGTCATTTCATGGCACTTTAATGGATGTTTATTTTTTTTCAAATAGAAAACCCAAAATTAAAACAAAATGTAAATTGTGATCCGACGTTAAAATCAGATTAAAACTTTTTTATATTTAAATAATATGAAAAACTTTAAGATGTCGCTCATAAGAAAAAAAGTTGACAATCGAAAATAAACAACAGCAGTAATGAATCAAATCTGATAAGATCTTATTTTAGCGTAAAAATATGTCTTAACATTTCGTTAGCAAAAAACGTGTAAGAAATGTTAAAAATGTTTTCTCAAAAAATAAGCAAAATAGCCCAAACTGACTTAAAGTTAAAAGTGAGTTAGAAGTTACACAATTTTAGTTTAACCGTCCTCGAATTTTTTTAAATGAGCGAAATCTCTATAGTGAACCCCGCAAAACGAGCATCTTGTACGTGTAGGTCCGCTGCTGTCGCAACTCTCTGCTGCGAATAATTACAATAGCAAATAATTAAAGCTTCGGCAATTTACTAACTCCGTTTAATTCTATTACGTATGAAAGTTACGGTTATAGGTCTTCACTAAGTTGCCATTGTGTATGCAAATGTTAACCTCTGCATGACTCTTACGCATAACTACAACTGAAATGCAAAATTCCATCAGACGCCTGAAGTTGACGTATAATTAAGTCACCAAATGTAATTAACATTAACAATAGTGTGGTGTTCTTGCATCATCCAGATTTCAAGATTACTTTATTGCTTTGACAAGCGCAAAATTAAATTAAGTCTTTCATGTAGCCAACAGTAAATCCTGCAAGATAAGCTTTATTTTAAAGGCAACCGAACACTTGAAATAATTTAGTGGGAAGCAGATTTAAGTCAAAGCAAATAATGTTAAAGCTATAAGAGCAAAAAAGCTGTTGGACAACCGTAACGGGACCTTCCTCGCGTTTATGGAAGTTTTTGAAAGTTTTTAATATATTTCGAAAATATTTAAAATTGTATGGAAATTTCGATATTAAAAAATTCTCGAAAAAATTGCGAATATATATTGTACCGGGTGCTTTTTAAAAATTTAATAGTTTTGCTTTTATTTTCATTTTTGGAAAATTTTGATGAAATTAATAAAGTTTTTGAAAATACAAAATACTTTGATTTTGAAAATTTTTAGACATTGAAAAATGCAAAATTTTAAAATTTTCAAACATTTAAAAAAATTTGAAGATTTGAGCATTTTGTAAAATCTAGAATTTTTTTAAAATTTTCAAATTTTTTGAAGATTTAACCATTTGCAATATTTTTAATACTACTGAAACATTTTGCAATTTTCAACATTTTGGAAAATTGAAGTTGTATTTTTTTGGTTTTTTAGGTATAATCTTTAATTCTTCTTTTACAATTAGACTCCCAAAGGTGCTTTCTCAATGGAAGATTGTACCTATTGTCATTTAACATATTCATACCGATTTCTAAGCCGAAATTCGTACATAGAACACGGGGGAGGCCGGGCTTGCGCAGATCGGCTATTCGACATGTGCAAAATACGAATCTAAGGTTCTTTTGCAAGCCCATCTATTTTAAAGTAGCTCTCCCCCTCATTTTTAAAGTAATCTAGTGGTTTTATTATATTTTGTGTTTTCTAGTTGCAACTAATGTTTATCCGGTAAAATCTTAAAATCTATTTCATAATTTGCTGAATTGTTTTTTTGGCGATTAATCAATTAATCTGTTCAGGTAAACGACCAAAAGGAAACCTCCCAGTGGTGTTTTTCCAATGGAAAGTTATTCCTATTGTCATTTAACATGCTCATAACGATTTTTAATTAAATTCTTGTATTTTTGAAATAAGCAAAAATCGGTGGTGGGGTCGATGGGGCGTGATAGGAAAATCGCGTTTGCGCAGATACAGATTACAAATGTAAGGTTCTTTTTCGAGCGCGTCTATTTTGACGTAAAACACCCCTTCCCCTCCTTTTTTTATTGGCGGACCAACCTCATTTTCTTGCAGTGTTATCCTATCGCAATTAGCAGTCTTTGAGCGAAATTTATTTTTTCTGCGTTAAGGCGTCTGGACTGTAATGTGTATTCAGAAAACAAACAAACACACTGACAGACACACAATCACACACGGACACCTCTGTAGCGTCCTTTTTATCGGTCTTCCAAGGCCCTAGAAGCTGTTTATTAGTTAAAATGTTTAGGTTGAAAATGTTTGACATAACCTTTCGTTTAAGCGTAACTCTTACATTGGTCAGTAAACTCATAGCTAGAAAAACTTCGCTGAACTAATTTGCTCCAAATCTAGCTATTAGTATAGCGTAAAAGGTAAAGGTTGATAAATTTCTAATCTGTTCAATATTTTTCTAACTTATAAAAGAGTGGGGCTCATTCTTTCTTATGAAAAGGTGGAAACTTTGAGCAGGACGCAACAGTTGAATTTCTCTTATATTTATTTACAGAGTAAGTTCATGGTTCAATGAAGCGATTTTTGGATGCTATTGAAGTAAAAACAAATTTTTGTTTGCATAAACGTTTACAGTCAACTGAATTCGTTTGAATTTCTATACGCAATTTCTTGTTAATTATACGTTACCTACAATGAAAGTATAGTTACTGCTTCAATAATATTATAAAATA
The DNA here is from genome assembly GCA_958336395.1 of Ctenicera cuprea. Lineage (NCBI taxonomy): Eukaryota > Metazoa > Arthropoda > Insecta > Coleoptera > Elateridae > Ctenicera > Ctenicera cuprea. Next base: position 56,372,730 of record OY284486.1, read on the forward strand.
CAATAATATATTTTAATAGTTTACATACTCTTTAAATTTTCCGTTTTTCATTATTATGCCCTTATGATATATTTTGCTACAGCTAATTTTCCAGTTTTCTAAAAAGGAGCTATGCAATACGTAGTAAGTGAAAAGGAAGCGCGATCAACACTATGAAAATTACAAGTGGCTCCACCATGTTGAAGGTTACCCCCGCATCAATATTTTTATACTAAATCTCTAACTATCTCACCATAGCAACACGACTAACAGCTTATTAATTGTTTGGCTGTTGCTGTCACTTACGTTGGTATAAGTTGGTTCTTTAAGGCTTGCTTAAATTCTAGCAGCTAAGATATGTGTATTTATCGCACTGACAACAAATAAATACATATCACAGGAATTCGACTATTCATTGTCTTACAAATTGCGGGCTCGAAAATGTTTACTGCACTTGCACTTGCAGTGACGCAATTTTTAACACATCTTACATCATCCAGACAGCTTAGATAGTTAGAAGTTAAGTTGGCGGGTTTTAATATTTACGTTTAAAGCACCTATGTATTAATTACATCTTTATGTCGCACAGCATATGTAGCTTTTTGCTTCGTCTATATAATACTATAACATTGATATGAGCGATTGTTTATGAACCCACAATCAGCAAACTCGGCTATATTTACATATTTTCCTGTGTTATGACAGTCACATATATAAGGACGAAAATGCACGAAAACAGGAAAGTTTAATACAACGGAACGAGTTGCAACACCTTTTACGGGAACACATAAATCATCTAAACAGAAGCAGGTGTACTTTCGTGGAGGTGGATCAGTATATAAGAAAGAGCTTTCCCTGAAAAAGATAAGTGTTTTTTTGTTAACCGATTTATATGAATACGGGCGAATTTCATTTTAGAATTATAAGCAAATGTCTAACAACATTTGTTTCGGTGTGTTCAGTATATTAGATGCAAAAACATTTTTAAACATCTCTTTAAGGCACCACCCTGGAAATGAAAAAAATTGGTAAGTTTAACTAACATCTTTCCCGCTGTTTTTTAAAGGAATTTTTTATGGGGCTATAAAATGACCTTTTCGTGGGATGTTTATCCGGATGGTTTTACGGGGGTTTTTCTTTCTTAAAAATTTGTTTACGGACCTGCTTTTTTTCCAGGATGTTTAAAGTTTTTCCTGGTCTGTTTTTGGTCTGTTTTTCGTTATTTTCGCGGAACTTTTTTTCCGGAAGCACCTTTCAGTCCCGATACCCAGCACAGGAAACATTTAGAGTTACAAAAAAACGGGGGACGTAGTTCCAGAATTTTGCTAGTTATAATTAATGAATTAAATACACATCGGCTTGTTGCCGATATTTTACTCACTAACAAGTTACCTTCGGTTAAATTTTTATGTAATAAGTTGTTAAAATTTAATGTATTTGTAAGGTTGTAATTCATTAGGATAAATTTTCTTTTTAGCACTCAAGCTTGTTACAGTTTTGCAACTTCACTCGAATAACCGATGGAAAATATCAGTTACACTCTTACAATTGCTAAGCAACCAGCTTTCGCACAACACACAATTTATCTAAACAAACTATAAGCTTTTGTGGTATTCCTGTAGATTGCTTTTAAGATTGCTACACAATAATTTTGTTTTATAGTTTATTTAAACAAGACCAATTTTACAGTTTTCTATATTCTTATACGTAGAAAAATTCAATCTATCACTCCTGCGTTGAAACCTAATGGGGGCAAATGACTTAAACCTCCTACATGATAACTAGTGTCTGTTTGGTTTAAAAATTTCAAGCAACGTTGTTGCTTTGCACATTTCATAATTAATGCACAACAAACTTATTGAAAATACAGCTATTTTTGTGAAATTCTTCAATTATTATAATCAGTAGTAATCTGTTTTAAATAATCTGGTTAAAATTTATGTAAACAGTGGTAAATGCAGCGGATCCGCGTTCGACTCCCGGCCCGGTCGTTCTCCCTCGCAAGGCAACGGGAAACCAGCAATATGGATTTTTTCTTCAGGAAAACCTTTTTAGAGAAGAAGTTCATGCACTTCCTGTGGTTCGGAGCCTACGTTAAACTATGTCTGTATGTGCAAAATATCTCCGTGCACCAAACACAAACATAAAAGAGAGGCCGCCAATGCACTGAATAGGGTATGGCACTAAAAAAGAAAAACAATAATAGCATTATGCTATAAATTAATTAGCAATTCAAAAGAACAAAATTACATTATATATCGGGTAGCCTGGGAAAATCTACCATAGGCTATCTGATGAGTCAATGTAATTATAAATTTATTTTTTATTTTTATTTACTAATTTTTAAGGATTTTAGTAAAAATCGTTTTGTTTTTTGAAAAATTTGTTATGCAAAACATACGAAAATGATACATTAATTGAAACAGAAAAAAAATTTTTTTTCAACGGTGGGCGTGTAAATAATATACGGATCTATTTAAAAAAATCGAAAAAATTGAAAACTAAATTTCAAAATAGCGTTATATAAAAACGGCAATACATTTTAAAAAAATGTATAATTGATTTGGATTAAGCATTAAATGTTTAAAATATTTCGTAATAGCTTTTAAAACCGTATCTCTTCAAATAAAGTAGTTTTGCCTAGAACACAATGTGCACATTGATTTATTTAGTAACAAAAAGAAACCATTGCAGTCCTAATATAAATTATAGTTGCGCTTCTGCTATAAATGAAGGTAAAAAGCAATGTATGTGGATTATAAATTTTTCTGAGTCCGGCATGACAGTGTCTATAGAAATTCAATCACAATATTATAATAACCTACACATTTTTCATACTATATATCCACAGCTTTCCGCTATAAGACCGAATTCCGTGTTATGAATAATGTAGTGTTCCAGAATAAAGTTTTCGCCAATATATTGATAGATACAAGAAACTTACATTTTTTATAGAATTATTTTTCATAATTAATAATGATGAAATACTTATAGGTTTATACGAATAAAAACTAGGATTCTTTTAAATTTTATCTACTAGAGGACAACAAGACCAAACACGGCTGTAAAAATTTAGCTGATACAATAACGTGTTATTGATTTGTTACACATAAAGATATGTATTTTTTTTCATTATTTCAAACGTTAGAAAACATACACGGTTGGGCAATAGTATGGAACTATGCAAATTTCTTTAATACGGCAACCGCGATTTGGACAAACATTTTTACATGAAGGTTCCGATATACGGCGGATAATCAATAATTCTAGAGATATTGAACAATAATGTTTCGTACTTGTTATCTAGCAGCTCATGAAAACAAAAGAATGTGAGAAGCCTAAACAGTTTTGTAAAGTTGTCAAATATGCTTGGTTCGTGTTGTGTTGTTTTGATTTTTGATAGATTGAGCAGTGTGGTTGCAGTAATCAATTAATTAACCAAGATTAATTAAAACTGCCGAATTTAACATCAGAAATGGTTCAATTACAGAAAGAGAACGAATTCAAATTTTAATTATGCTTGGTTTTGGTGAGCGTCGTAGAACTCAGCAAGAAGTTTGTACTTTATTTAAAAATTTGCAATCTTTCTGTTAATTGAACCATTTCTGATGTTAAATTCGGCAATTTTAAATAATGTGGTTAATTAATTGATCACTGCAACCACACTGCTCAATCTATCAAACAACACAACACGAACCAAGCATAAGTGACAACCTTACATAACATAAGCTTCTCACATTCTTTTGTTTTCATGAGCTGCTAGATAACAATTACGACACATTATTGTTCAATATCTCTAAAATTAAAAAAATAAAGACATGAAACCTTATATCACTGTTCTATCGATATATCAAAAAATATACAGAATGTTCCATTTAAAATAAAAAAATTGATATCATTTCCGGCTAAACTGGAAGTTCTTTTAAACCGCTGATACTTTCATTGTATCCGACGTATATCGAAACCTTGATGTAAAAATTTTTGTCGAAATCTCGGTTGCCGTATTAAAAACATTTGCATTGCTCCGTACTTTTGCCCAACTCTGTACAATAGTAATTATTAAAACATTTTGCATCGATTATTAGATTAATATATATTTTGACAATAACGATTAAAACGTTAATATTTTGGTAAATATTATCTGCCGCCACAAAATAAATAAAATAGAAGTATTTAGTGTGACGTAGTTAGACCTGTTAGCAACCACTTTGCGATCCAAACAACTTGCACGGTAACGGGCTTGCAAGTGTGACAGTCAATTCTGAGCTTTATTTACAGAGTTCATTAAGGAGCCGTGTAATGCGTGTAGCTTAAGGTTTACGAACATTGAACTTCTTTTTTTTTTTTAAATAAAACGTAATTTTGTGCATTAAAAATGATGTGTTTTGCTCCTGATTTCAAGCACCATAATGAAAAACGTACGTACATAAGTTTTTTACGTTTCCAAAGGGTCCAGCGGAAAGGCGACAGTGGATAAAACTTACAATGTAAAAACTAGGTTATGTTGATACTTTTTTAAATATCAGATTTTTAAGTTTTGAGGACGTTACTCAGTATTTTTGTAACTTTTTCCATTTAGGAGAGCAGACAGAGAACCCAATAATGGTTCGAGATAATAATTCCATAATTTATTGGTTTTATATGACAATTTATTAGCACAACTTGTATTTCAATGTATTATTATTGTTAAATTCTGTATAAATACTTTGTAGTTATAATAAATCAATATGTTCACTGCAATTAAGAATTGCTAATTAAAGGGGTTAAGTCTGGCCTCGGTGGATGTATTCAAAGAACTTAAAAAATGGTATTTTATTTCAAAAGATTTATTTCTCACCAAAAACAAATTCCCAACTAAGGGAACACTGTTCAACTAGAACTAGATATATGCGGGACAAAACGATTAATAAAAAAGTGTCTCAGCACATCTATGTTTTCCCCCCACTTTTCTGGTTTTTTATATGCAGTGCTACAAACATACGAGGAGTCCATATAACAAGGTAACAGAGTTCTTTATTTAATATATGTAACTGGCCTTGAATTTGGTGAAAATATTCACCATCATTTTTAATCAATTTCATTTAGTTAGGTTAGGATAAGTTGCCAGTATTAAAAATAAATGTAACTTACCTCAACTTTATAAATTTTGTCTTTCATGCTAGCATGCACTGAACCATTAATAGTTTTTGTGTCGTCATTGTACTTCATGTTAAAAACTCTAACGCATTTTCGCCTTTTTCTATGAGTTTCATCTCATCTTTGAAGTAGTTATTGTTATTCATAGAAGATAACTTTAACACGTGCTGTTGAGCCATCTTTACTAACACTTCGAATACAGGAGAACTATGAACACTTTCTAGTTTTTACAACCTCCTGGGCTTAACAGTAATTAAATAATAATTAAAATAGTTTCAGTTAGACCAAATACCACAAATAGCTCAATCAACAGCTCTTAACGTGTTTAACAATAAAGACCAATTTCGCATATAACGCTTATTGCAACAGTTACTAGGCGAGTTGTTTGGATCGTGACATGTTTTCAGCCGCCACTAGCTACGTCATCACTAAATACTTCTATAGCATTTGGCATTGCGTACATCTACCGACTACTTGGAGAATTACAAAACTGCGTCTTTTACGATACAAGGATAAATTCCACTATAAATTATCAGATTGGATACATGTTGCAGAGAATCAGCAATATGGTGTTATCCATTTTAGATTGTCAGCAGTACCTAATGTTATACAGTCCATGGGCGTTTCCTGTTTTTAAGGCGTTAATATCGTTTATTGGCACTAGTTTTGCGACAAGACACAAAGGTAAAGTGCACTGGGATTCACAATATTTGGTAATTGTTCATTGATTTTATTTTTGTTAATAAGAATATTTGCCATAAGTTGCCCATGTTGCAGTAATGTTTATTAAACTCCTTTGCTTTTTGTTTCATATTTTGCATAACCATTCCATTTTCCAAAATAGTTATTTCCATAACAAGTTCGGAAAGTACGTATGTCCCACACGAAAATTACACAACAAGCAATAGCTAGTTCTGTAATCAAACGAGTGTGAGAAGCACGCTTCCCAAACGTGTTATGAACAACGTGTTTTCTACAATCGTACAGGCAATACAAAAAATATCGAAATATGCGAATAATTTTGCCGCCTTCCTCATATTTTCAATTTCTGTGACAGTTATCAAAATTCTGTGGACATGGATATGTTGAAAAATTAAACAAATAATAGTATTTTTTTCATGTAGTTTCAAAAGCTACCTCCGAAGAAAAATTTGGTACTACATATTCCATATTTATTTAATTTTTGCCTTAAGAAATTACGAATGTGACTTTTTGGTTTCGATGTAGTGAACTTTTTACTAAGCGACATTTTTTCTATTTGTAGATTTTAACCTATACATGAAGCCAACAAAATTAAGAGTAAGCCTTGAAAACTATTTTAAAGAAAAAAATAGATATTATATGATCATGATCTTGATGGTATGCATTTTTTAACGAAACGCTGCGACGATCACAGTACCCACTGCTATTACGCGCAGGCTGCGTAAAATTATTATGCATTTATACATCTGGCGGCTTATAGCAATTTCCGCAGCGAACTAAATTATGCCAAGACCGTTTCCGTTTTCTGTAAAACCAAAAAATTCAAAAAACACTTTCAGTGAGAACAGGTTAAGAAGTTTTACTTGGAACTTGCGTGCTCAACAAAAATTTCTTTTTGTACACGTTTTGCATTTTTTGTACGGTTTTTCTGCAGTATGTGTTTTCTACTATATAGTACTTTTACATTGTACATTCATATGCTTTTTCCCCATTCTGTGTTTCGTTCTGCTGTTTCAGACATCTCTCGTCCGATGATATCGGGTATTTCCTAATCGCTGACATGTTTATCCGTTGAAACTTCCTAATTGAATTTTTGTTTTTGGGACTTTGTTGTTCTTTCATTAAACTCTCTAAAGGTACAAATGGCGTTTCATTCTCCAACTTGTTTATTTGAACGTCCAAGCTAGCACTAATTAAGATTGAGACGACTTTTTATGCTTCTCTTTTAAAAATTTATTTATAAAACCGCCTTTGTATTCATACAGTTAAACAGCAATGTTTATGCAGAGTGTTTTTAGGGCTTATTTCTGTATTCGTTCGTTATGACCTCATTTACTTTGCGCTCTTCATGCGTTTGTATTAAAAGTCTGGACTCTAAAATACGAAAAGGTAAAAAAATTATAAAATGAATTGAATTGGTGAGTGGAACAAGGGAGTACATTATTTGTTTTCTTTTTTGACAAATTTACTACTATTAAAGGGTTAACTATTATACGTCTGTAAAAATTGTGCATATATGACCTACTACATATAATGTATTAGAATAATGTTGCTAAATTCTCAAATTATATTAGCAAAAAGCTGCCGGACATCCGCCACGAAACCTTCCTTGCACGAAGCCCTCTGCATAAGAGTTAAAAAATTTCGTTTTTTTTAAATTGGATTGTGTATGATATTTAAAAGTTTATTAAAGCAGTAACTACACTAAACGCTCTTACCTGACTAAAAATGATTCCTGTACTACATTAATTTATCAATGTATTCAAAATTGCTGACTGTGTTCTGTGGGGGATCTTATGCTAACCGTAAACCAATACTGCTAATGTAAACATTCAAACAATTACCTCTAAGAAACAAAAGCAACGTTATACTACAATAATTGCGTATTGAGCTTGCTCGTTATCATTTTCAAGTTATGATTTTTTCACTAAACGACACGTCAATTTTGGAGGGTTGTTTTCCAAGAGGCACATTATATTACCTCGCTCGATATGGAGTATAGCAACGGGAAGGTATTGTGAGCACATCATGCAGGATTTGGAGAAAATGTGATTATTCAGACTTGGGCTTACTGGCAGATATAAAAGTTATTATATTACAAAATTTAACAATTTCCAAATATTTTAAGACTCACAATTTTTCAATAATATTATAAAAAACCAAATTTTTAAATGACTCAAAAAACATCAGCATAAACATTGAAATTTTAAATGTTCACAATTTATAAAAATTTTGAAAATTTCATAAATTGTCAAAAATTTTCTAAATTTTTCAAGGTTTTTAAAATTTTTAATATGTCAGTAATTTTACAACTTACAAACTTTCAAAAATTGCAATGTAAAAAATTTCGTAATTTTTTTTAATATTTCAAAAATTGAAAGGAATGTCTTGCGATGGTTGCTCGACAGCTTTTCTTATTTAGTAGAGTTTTAGAAATGGTGCTTCTTTTTAATTGAAAAAAATTTATCTGGTTTTATGATTGTGAGGTAGGCACGTGGTGAAACATTTTTAATAAATATTTAACTATTAAAAATTAATAGTATATTAATAAAAAACAAAACACTTGGCATTTTTTGTACAATCGTTGGTTTTTATTTGCTCGACTCGAGTTTTAACCATCTCGGTTATCTTCAGGAGTTTACAAATAAAACTAAAACTGAAACCTAAAGAAGCACAAAACTTTCTATTTCTAGAATTCTGTCGTCGCCGCCCTGATTTTAAGTGTTAACACGTGTTTCTATGCTTTGTTGACTGTAGGTCAAGGAGGGGTGAATTACCTAAATCAGTGTGGTCGTTAACCATATTTTTATTATTACTTATTGCCTTTTTATTTTAGATATTTTGTAATTTATTTAAACGCTCAACGTTGCCCTGGTTATGTGTAAAATTTTAGTATCTCTATGTTTAAAAAGATGATTGTGTGTAAATACAATGTTGGGAAATGCCAGTTGATTTATGATTAACGAACCACCCTGAATATCTCGTGAACCACACCAAATATCAAAAAAATAAAAGTAATTTCAATTCTTTCAGCTAACGTATAAACCAGTTTTTAAATTTAACTAAAATCTCCAACCGCAAAGTAAAACACACACAAACACTGTAATCAATGTAACATTAAATTTGCACAAATGTCAAAACAGCATTCAATTGTTTCTGCACAGCCTGTGCTACTTTGTTTAATTTTAATATTTTTTTAAATTTCTCAAAAACAAACCTATCGATTTTAATTTTCTTTGCTTAAAAAAATAACATTTTAAAAGACCTTTAATTTGAGGTGTCACAAAGGGCATAGTGCCGTTTAAGTTTTTCAAGGTAGGATAAGGGGGTGGCGGGGTGAGTATTAGCGCGACGCGGATTATGCAATCGCGTGTCCCCCATCCTCTATAGAAAAGCGCTTTTACATTTTTTTGATATTTGGAGTGGTTCACGAGATATTCAGGGTGGATCGTTTTCAAATGATCACCCTGTATACAATGTGTATTAAGTAACCTCCCCTCCCCAAACTAACTTTTGAACGACTAGATATTTTACCACAAAGTTTGGTGTGCTTTAATGGGTAATTAAATATTATTTTTTACCTTATAATTAAATTCTGTATCATTCAAAATAGCGGATTGGTTAAAAAAATTTTTTAAATAAAAAGGGAAGTAGAGTGACACTTCATTTGAAAAAACTTTTAGTTCTGCGTCTGATCATAGAGTTTCAAAGAAAAATATTCAGCCATAACAAAATGGCAGATTTTAATCAAATGGACTCCCTCAAATCAAAATTGTTTTAATTTTTTATCCAGTAGTCCACTTTTTCATTTGTTTGCTTGCTGCTGGTGGTCATTTATAAGCTAATAAGTGTAAATTCGGTTGGCATTTTCACTTAAAAATGTCTACGTTATTGTAAATTTAGGTCATTATTTCGTCTGAAAAGGCGTTTAAGTTTTAGCTTCAAATTTGCATTGCACTGTTTTCCATTTTCTCTGACACGTTCATAGGCTCTCTAATTATGCGTACCGTAGAAGAAAGAGTTTTTGCCGTAAAAGTGTTCTACGGATCCCAAAATAATGCCCATGAAGCTGTGCGATTATTTAATGATATGTATCCAGATAAACCAATTGACCGAAAATATCTTCGAGAACTCATACGAAAATTTTAAGTGATCGATAATGTGGGAAACGTCAAAAGAACAGGAAGACCGACCGACAGAGTGTTTGTCAACCCCTACTCAATTCAGAGATGACCTGTATGTGATTTACACCGGCACGGCACTGAAAGTATAGGAAAGTAAAAATCGTAAATTCCTCTTGTGCCACCGTTTTCAAGTAACTTCATTTCTTTGGTTAAAGTAGAAGATAGCAAAACATTCTTGGCCGTCTTAGCACCTGGCTGAAATGGCTCCCTAGATTTCTTCAGACCGTCCTTCAATTTTTTTTAAATGACGCACTCACACTATCGTAGTTTTCGTACTTGTTTTAATTTAGTGAGATTCGAAAGGGGTAGGTTATCCTCATCATCAACTGTTATCATCCGCTTTTTTCGCGTGAGGCTCAAAATTCGCGGACTTCATCGATATTACATTAAACTTAGTTAAAAAATTAACTGACAATAACATAACAATTTCTTTACCTTAAATCCAATTAATATTCAAAATAGTCTAAAAAGTAACTTTTATTTAGAGGCAATGATGTACTTAACTTATGCACGTAACTGAACAGCGTCCAAACTCCACACAATTTAAATCAAAACTAACTACTACAAAAACTTTTGTTTTGACTCATAAAGAAAGTACTATAAATAATTCTAGGAAGTACCGAACAAAGCGATAAGACACGCGCCTTGAATAGGGATTATATATAAAATCAGAGTCGATCCCGAAAATCTCGGGAACGAAACTAGTGCAGCCCCGGATTTTTGGAGTTCAAAATTTGGCGGGATCCCGGGATTGACAGCCCTAACTTAGACTCTTTAAAGAAAATTATATAAAAAAGTACTTTTACTGGTTTGTCGTAGCACCAACCGTTTTTGAGAAAAAAAATTTATTTGGGATTACTGCATAACAAAAAGAATGCAGTAATCCCGTAAAACTAAATTTTCTCAAAAACGGTTGGTGCTGTTACAAATTAGTAAGAATATTTTTTATGTAATATTTTTAAACGAATTTAAGCATAGTGTCAAATTGACAGAAAAAAATACTGACCTAGAAGTCGCGCTCCTCTCTCCAGTTGCGTACGCCTATGGTTAAATTATTATTTTGTTATTGCCTCAAAATAATAGTACTTACTTAATATTAGTCGGAATTCCAAGTCTCATCACTGTACCTAATACTGTTCAGGAAGTAATAATTAAAAACTGAATTTTGGACACCCGTACATACAGGGTTGGGCAAAAGTACGGAACAATGCAAATATCTTTAATACGGCAACCGCGATTTTGCCAACATTTTTTACGTAATTGTTTTGATATACGGCCGATACAATGAAGGTATTATCGGTTTAAAAAGACTTCCGGTTTAGCCGGAAATGATATCAACTTTTTTATTTTAAATGGAACACTCTGTATATTTTTTGATATGTAATTTGCAAGTTCAGTGATTTAAGGTTTCATGACTTTATTTTCAGTAATTCTAGAGATACTGAACAATAATGTTTCGTAATTGTTATCTAGTAGCTCATGAAACCAAAAGAATGTGAGAAGCCTAAACAGTTTTGTAAAGTTGTCAAATATGATTGATTCGTGTTGAGTTGTTTTGATGTTCGATAGATTGAGCAGTGTGGTTGCAGTAATCAATTAATTAACCAAATGAAATAAAACTGCTGAATTTAACATCAGAAATGGTTCAATTAACAGAAAGAGAACGAATTCAAATTTCAATTATGGTTGGTTTTGGTGAGCGTCGTAGAACTCAACAAGAAGTTTGTACTTTATTTAACAATTTGCAATTTTTCTATTAATTGAACCATTTTTGATGTTAAATTCAGCAGTTTTAATTAAATTAGTTAATTAATTGATTACTGCAACCACACTGCTCAATCTATCGAACTACAAAACAACACAACACGAACCAAGCATATTTGACAACATTCTTTTGTTTTCATGAGATGCTAAATAACAATTACGAAACATTATTGTTCAGTATCTCTAGAATTATTAAAAATAAGGACATCATACAACTGTATATCACTGAATTCGCAAGAAAAAGTTCTGTCGATATTTTAAAGAATATAAAGTGTGTTCTACTTAAAATAAAAAAGTTGATATTATTTCCGGCTAAACCGGAAGTCCCTTTAAACCGCCTTCATTGTATACGCCGTATATCGGAACCTTTATGTAAAAAATTTTGTCAAAATCGCGGTTGCCGTATTAAAGATATTTGCATTGTTCCATACTTATAAACAACCTCCCAGTGGAGTATGTGGATGAATTTTGCTATCTAGGCAGTATAATAACTGTGAACGGCGGTACTGAAGATGACACAGGAAACCGAATAAAGAAAGCACGAGCAGCATTTGGAACCCTAAAAGACATATGGAACAGCGCACAGCTAACACTAAACAACAAAATACGAGTATTCAATACCAACGTGAAAGCCGTACTATTGTATGGTTGCGAAACCTGGAAGACCTCGAACACCATAAACAACAAGCTACAGGCATTCTACAACAGGTGCCTACGGAGAATAACGAAAACCCGTTGGTCAGACTTTGTAACAAACGAAGAACTGTGGAGAAAAACGAAACAGACAGAACTCCGAATAGAAATAAGAAAAAGAAAATGGAAATGGATTGGGCATGTGTTGCGAAGGGAGCCAAATAACATCGCTAAAGCCGCATTAGACTGGAACCCCCAAGGCAGCAGAAGAAGGGGAAGGCCCAAGACAACCTGGCGAAGAACAGTCCAAAAAGAAGCAGAATCAACGGGAAGAACGTGGCTGGAAGTCAAACGTATTGCCTTAAACCGGACAAGATGGCAGTCATATGTGGAGGCCCTATGCTCCAACCCGGGAGTTTGAGGACATATATACTTACCCTGTATAATTAAGGAATATTTCAGGATTATAAAACTAAATTATTTTTGGTAAGATTCTCAAACTAGTTTATTACCATTTTTTTGTTCTGTAATAGTTATTTACAAACCAAATACGGGAAAGCAATGTTCCGGCATGAGCGCTGTGTTGAAGCATGGGTCAGCGCTAGCGAGCGAATGCCTTCATATGCGCGAATGCGCGGATTAAGCTTTCTCGCATAAGGTTTGTACAATATGTTTTGTATCGAACAGAAATACATTAATAAAGTAAAATGATTACTAATTTAGAAGTTCAAGCGAATGCTTGTATTTTCAAGCCAATAGAGGTAGCCAAAAAACAAAGTAGGTTGATAGCAATTGTTTTATGCAGTTGTCGACTGACATTTCATATTTTTAATTTTTCAGAATTTTATTATAAATGATTAGTCTTCAATTTGTAACATTTAATAAATGAAAATCACGGAAATGGTACTTTATAAATTAAATTTTATTATTGTAAAGACGATTATTTTGTAAAATGCCTGAGAGGCCCAGTGCTTTTTGCTATTTTTCCTGGGTAAGTAGATCGGGAAATTGACGTTTTGATTTGCCACTAGAGTGCGCGGAAAGTCATATTCTACGAAGTGAGTATAAAATGTTGTTTATGTTGTCGTCCTAAACAACATACTAACAGTCGCTATCGACAGGACGTGTGCGTTCTCTGTCACCTTGAAACAATGATGCCTTTTAGGATTTACTTACTTATCGTTGGTATTACAGGAAATAGTAGGATATAAAAGTTTCTTTTCTTTCCCTCTCTTTCTGGTTCTCTACTTGTTCAGAAGTGGGAATATTCCCAAAAGCCTTCTGAATTTTGAAATTTAGGGTAGAAAACTGGTAATTTAATTTCCTGCCCTTGCTCTTAACTGCGATCTCAGATAATGCCAAAGAGGCTCCTTTTTCATAGTATCATGGAAAATGCACCATCCCTTGACGTCAGTTTAGGGGTTTTGCACTGCCAAGCACCGTGTAACAAACGTTGTTTCCTCCGCTTCCCTAGGTATTCTCACTGTCGCTTTGACGAGTCTGGATAGTTGACCACCTGGACCACGTCTAGACGTGCATCCTTCTATAAGACAGAGAAACTGCCAACCGCTGTTTGTAGCCACTCTCTGAACTGGTCGTTCTCAGAGATGATGCTGAAGATTTTCCCAAAGTACAGCCAGCCCTTAAAGGTGTGTAAAACTAAATTATCTTTTAGAGAGCACAATGCGTTGTTTATGGTATTTAATAATTCATCTTTAAATAGGTCCGCTTGGTGCTGGTTTAGCTTCCTTAATGTATTTGAGGGGCTGATAATGGTCAGCCTGAGTTACCCAGTGGCAGCTTCCTTGTAGCTGGTCGATGTCATCTTTGGAAATGGCCTTTTCGCGTTGTTCTCTTGTTGAATAAAGTCGGCGTTTCTGCCTAGGGTGTAATTTAGGTGGATTGCCGACTGTATTCTTTTCATTTAGTCAGCTTAACTTTCTTTTTTGGGTTAGCTTTCAAAGCTCTTGGGTGGGGGTAAAAGAGTTCGCTGCAGAGTTGCCTTTTTCCTTATTCCTCGGCCGTTAGACCGTCTTTTTATATCTTGTAATAATAAATAGCCACTTCAAAATAAACCTTATTTGGTTGGTATTGCGGTATCTAAAAATGTTCATTTGTACTCTGTTCGTTCATAATGATTGCTAATAGGTGCTATAATTATGTAGAGTTTTGTAATAATCGCGATGTTTTATTCTATTCGTGGGTTTGTACGTTTTAAAGCTTTATCTTTGAATTTCATCATAGCGTTGCGTTGGTAAACAAAAAAAATTGTATATGTAGAGACCCGACGGTCAAAAAATTTTGCAAATTTATTAAAGAATGTATATACCGTCATTCGAGGTCCATTATTAGGATCTCGCTTATTTTAAGAGAAACGAAAGTGGGTAAATGGAACTAAAGTAGTAATAGTATATTTATAGACCAAGGTAGAGAAGAAATTTTTCTCAGCCGTGCAGAAATATTTCCCGAGATGCGAAGCATCGAGGAAAATAAGTTGCGAGGCTGATAAGTCTTCTCTACCGTGGTTTATATATTATTTTTTCCACTACTAGTACCTTTATTCCTTTTATAATTAATTGATTTTGCATTAATAAAAAATAAAATTACAAATTCAAACATGCACAAAAATAAAGTAGCCTTGCTTGAAAACAAGAGAATAGTTAATTTCAATTGACATTTATGTAAGATATATATTTTATAATAGTTGTTATAAAATGTCCAATTTTGATGATTTGAGTGAAAATTGCACTCCTCCTGAAATTAGGGAAGGAGCAGAAAGTGTTCGTGAACAGTTATTACCAGTAAAATCAAAAGATTTTTACATGAAAATTTATAATTTTAAATAGGCATGTGAGTACTAGATAGCAATTGTTTTCATTATTAACCAGTAGTTAAATAGAAATATTATTAACCACTAGGAAAGAAATTCATCTTCTTGGCTCTAAAACAAAGTAAATAATGATATCGTTTAATGCTAGAAGTGGAAAAAATTTTATGTTCATTAATACTCTAAAAATATATTTTAATTACCTCGTTTAATTTCTCAATAAACCAAAAAAAATTTTTTTTTTAATTTTCTATCTAAATAGACTTATTTTTATTTTAACGATGTACCTCATTTTACATTCTGTTTAAAGCTTGGTCAGTTTATTTAAAAGTATAAAAACTGCATACAAATGTTTAGGAAAAACTACATCATAATAATTTATATTAGAAACATTCACATTATTGACAATACAATACAATTGCTCTACAGTATACATTCATCAAAATACAAGATGTGATATGATATAAAATAATACATTCCACGACACACTATAATACTAGCAAATTTATGAACACTTTAGTATCCAGGAATTCTTTAATGAATTAAAAGCTGACCTACTGGATAGATTCATTTTTTAATTTTAGTGGTTTTTAAGGGAATTACTATTACGAACTTGCATAATTTTGCCAAAAGTAACGTCGTAACAGTTGCATCGGTGTTTGCTAGATGAAGTACCACCACGCTACGAAAAAAACTTGTGAAAGTTTGTTGTTGGTCGCCTACCGGGACAGTTTATTCAGTAATCACCAAAAAACTCAAAAGCGAAAAACAGATTGTAACACTCCTAAAAAATTTAATGATGTGAGAGAAGGATGCTTTACTTCAATATAGATGCAGTCAAAAACATAGCACAGATTCGAATTTTATGGCTTTATGGCTATCCAAAGACTTCTAAATGATATAATAAACTCTTCTTTGAGAAAAACACCTCGGAAAAGTCTGACTTTGGTCGCTAGCTTGAACATCTTAACTTAGTAATGGCCAAAAAGACGATGACGTCCAAAGTAGAAAACAGATTTTGATATTTCAGTTGATAGAAAATGCCAAAACGAGATGACTGGTTACAAAAATAAGAGTGGTGGAAAAAGCGTGTTTTATTTCAATATAGGTGCGAAAGAAGAAGAAGCTTAGATTCGTATTCTACGGATACCAAATAGCTGATTTGCGCAATCGTCAAAATCTCCTGCTGTAGAATATGTTCTAAAAGTTTTTTGGTAAAGCTCTTTTACACCCTGTGTATGTAAGGTCATTTTTATATACAGCAGCGTATATATCTGAAGTTTTAAACAAAATCATTATATTTTTCTTAAAAACTTTAGCAAAACTTGAATTTTACGTTTAGTGTTCATCGTTATTTTAACTAAAAACATTCCTATTTCTAATTAGAATTAAGCTCGACTTAAATAATCAAATATACAACTTGTTTAATAAGAATTCGAGCAGTGCGTGAAACTAAGTAAAAATTTGCATACTGTAAATGTATCTTCCGATTTGCATACCAGGCAACCAAAGTTTGCAGGCTTATTATTCTTAATCAAATAAACAGCGTTAAACTAATTTGAGTTTCCTCTTTTGATAATTTAGAAATAGTTACTACAGTGCGTTTGTACACTTCGTTACAAGGGAATTGTCTGTAGTAGATACCGTATAGCAAATAAGTAATTTAGTTAAATAGTAAGGAAAGTTTCTAGCTTATTTAAATTGGCCGATTTTTGTTGCGAAAATATTTGTTAAGGAATTTCTAATTAGTTATCACAAAAAAGAAAATTAACTAAAAAACTTTAATAATAAACTTTTGCCAAGGTTATTTTTGTTAAAGCTAAGTATCACTTTAATTATTGCGTCTAGACTTATGTATATTGTATAATCACAACTTGTCAAGTAATTGCTAAGTTTTTTGGTATATTCTTTAGAGCAGCAAAGATTTACGCGACAAGTATTTCATTATAATCTTTAAGTTAAATTTTATTTTTTTTATTTTTACTATCTTCAGAAAAATTAAAATACATTTACAAAATATTTAGCAAGGTATATCGACGTATGGAAGATGCTGAAAGAAACAAACAGCAAACATTTTATATGCCTAAAGTTTACTGAACCTTTACGCTTTGGTTCGTTTTGTAGCGAATGAACCAATTTGATGTGAACAATAACTGCCGCTTTGCACGGCACCCGCAATTGGAAAATTTAATTTGGTTGAAAAAATATGCTATCAAATATCAAGTTCCTTTTGTGTTGGTTTTTGCCAACAATGCAGATTGCCTTCTGTGTTGCTTTATCGTTAGCATCGTTACTTATTAATGAACAAAAAAACAGAGGAATCTGTAATAAGCAACAGTTAATGTCCGTATTTATTAAAACCGAGTACAAAAAGTCGCCGAAAAAGTGGGTTGCAGCTTTAACATGTAATAGAAGCCTTTAATTAGATTTAAATGCTACAGCCAACTTAAAACATTCAAGTTCAAATGCAACAGAGTCCACAAAACAGCGGAACATTGGATAAATGCTAGGATTTCAATGCAGGTTAGTTATAAACTAATTTAAGACCACTTTTGCTATTTTCTAGGTAAATAATAAACAGCATTGTTAATTTTTTTACATTTTCTGATCATGTGTCATTTATTAAAGTTTGTTTTTTTAACCATTATTGTTTAGAGATCTGTTTTGTCGATCAACAGTAGAACAGCACTAAGACGTGCTTTACATCTGTTCTTTCACGTAAAATGTAGGCAACCCAAGCAACGCATAGTGTGTAATAGCTGCATGAAGTATACAAGAACTGGTGGAGCTTTCCATAAAATAAACATATACGGTTCCCTATGTTGCGTAGATTTATGAACCCACTGTATATATAAGTATAAATATTTATACGCAATTGCAGTAAAAAAAAAAAAACATAAAACAAATATTCCTTAGGGCCAGATGGCGTTCCTACAAGGGTGTAAAATTATTTCATTTTCAATAATTAAACCATTAACTGCACTTACTTTTAATACAAATTATGAAAAATGGCGCCGGGCAATGACACGCCCGCGAATGTGCCTCCGAATAAACCCTGCAAAAAGTGCAAAACCATGCCTGTCACAGGCCTAAAGTGTGTGATATGCAGCTCAGTATCCCATCCAAGTTGCATTAAGCTCTTAAAAAATGTAAAAATAATCGACAACAACCACATTATTTGTTGTGCAAATATGGACACGCCATCCGTCAACGAAGATGAGTACGCCCGCCCACTTAAACCGGTCATTTAAAAGTACACCAGACCACACGGATTTAGCCAATATGGAAATAGCATACCTAAAAAATTGGTAAGTCAGAAAGACTTAACCATTCATAATCAAAGCGAGCTAATTAATTCGCTCAAACAGCAAATTACACTCCTACAATAAATCTCAAGCTCAACGCAACTGCCATCTAACAGACGCGACAAGAGTGAAGCCACAAACCACAACAACGCAACGCAGCTGCTCAACAAGTCCCCATCAGTACCTACGGCCAACACCACTAACCTAACAGACAACAGCGTAAATAACGTAAACAATCAAAAAAAGACGCACAACATAAACCAATCTATAAAGAAAACGCCTAAATTGGGGCAAGCTAACATCATTAGTAATCAAATGGTATCTGCTGCTATACAGGCAGCAAAAACTACAACTGTGACTAATTCCTTAATAAACTTGACCAACCCAAAGGAAACGGCCAAAATCACCACTCAGTCGACGCAGCCTGTGCCCAGGCGAACACACAAACAAGTGGGCACCGCAGTTACCTCCGATTCTGACAAGCAAGGAGGCTTTGCTGACAGAGAAACTAAACCGAAATCAGGTAAGAAGATCTGGCTATTTATATCACAAATAAAGGACCACGTTACATCAGAGCAAGTAACAGAATATAGCTCAAAAAAATTAAATAGCGAGCAAATCTCTCTGAAACTATTAGATACCCGTCATGCAAGTGTTGATAACAAATGTTTTCTGGTGGGTATAGACCCTCAATTCCTGGAAATAGTCTACCAATCAAACTTCTGGCCATCTGGTGTAGTTCACGAGCGCTTTAACTTCAACAAAGGAAGACTATTTTAGATTCCAGCAAAGCCAACCCCATACCCAACACCTAGAATTCAAGAAGAACAATTTAAATGATACAACAACCAACGGTGACTTATTACTCTGGATAAACATAAGAAGTTTAAATAATAAAATTCCGCTGCTTGAGGTACTCTTACATGAAATCTACCCTAATTTTGTATGCATTTCAGAGACCTGGCTTAACGAGGAGGCCTTGAAGGTCAGCTGCCCTGCGGGATTCTGGCTAATCAGCTTCCACTGCCGAACAGAATCCAGAGGCGGTGGCACAGCCATATGGGCTAAATCCGGACTGAAAGTAAAAGCACTCGACCTTCGCGAAGAGTCCGCAGAGGATATCGTTGAATTCTGCGGTCTAAGATGGACAAAAAATAACCAAACCAAGATAAACATTATCACAGTTTATAGATTGCCCTCGGGCAATAGACACGAATTTATGTTCCGTTTTTTTAGAGCATTGGATAAAATTACTAACGCCGGCCAATATTTAATTATTGCTGGTGACTTTAATATTAACTTCAAAGTTAACTCGTAGATAAAAACAGAGCTTGCAAACGTGCTGCGACAGTTTGACCTTCACAGTGCGGTGAACATCGATACACGAGTAACAGCATCCAGTAGCACACAAATAGATAACATCTTCACAAACATCTTAGATTCAACCAGCGACGCAAGAGACACTTATCTCTCCGATCACCGAGCTATTATTCTTAAATTCAATCAGTCAGCGCACACAAAAGGCAATAACCGATCAAAGCAGTTTCATAGAAAGTTTAATATAACTAACAAAACACAGTTTGCCAGATACCTTCAGGAAGAAACCTGGGAGGAAATGTATGCAGCCAGTACATACAATGAAAAATACAATGCATTCGTCGACACTTTCCGCTACTACTACCTCCTCTGCTTCCCCTTGAGATTGTCGAAATACAACTCGGCAAAGGAGCCGTGGATCACGAACGATATTGTACGAGCCACCAGAGACCTAAACGACCTGTATGTTTTACAGAAACTTTATCCTGCACTTCGTGGCGCTTTCCTGAATACGAAAAGAGCTTCACATCACCTTGTTAGATCCTCAAAGAAGAGATACTTTCAGCAACTAATTACAAACTTCACCAACAAAAGCAGAGCAACTTGGAAGATAATAAACCAGTTACGCAATACCTCTGACCAACCAAAAGAAAACCTTCATATCCAGTGTGAAGACACACTACTGAAAAACCCACATGAAGTTGCAGACCATATAAACGACTACTTTGTCAACGCTCCCAAACAAATAATCTCTAACATCACTCACGCAAACGGTGCAACAGACTTCAAATCAAAACACAATCCTCACTCAATGGGCGTGACATTCTTCTCTGAAAAAGAACTTCTCATCATAATTAAGAAATTGAAAAATAAAATGACCTGTGGGCCCGACGACATACCCTGCAGCATCCTCAAAGATTTTGGTCAGTTAATCGCAAAACCGCTAGCATACTTAATTAATCTCTCACTTGAAATAGGAGAATTCCCAGACAAACTTAAAATTGCAGCGGTAATCCCTGTACACAAGAAAAAAGACAAATGCAAAGTCGAAAACTACCGGCCAATCTCACTCCTATCGTCTATATCCAAGATTTTTGAATACTGTATGTTAGAACGACTGACCAATTTCATCGAGTGTTATAAGCTTATACCTGACGCGCAACACGGCTTCCGCAAAAATATGTCAACCACAACAGCCACTTTAAACTATTACAATAACATACTGGAGGAATTAAACAACAAGAAATGCCCTCTCGGAATCTTCTGCGATCTAAGCCGCGCTTTTGACTGCGTTCCTCATCGGCGCTTTTTAGACAAGCTCGAGTGACTGGGTATTAGAGGAAACATCCTCAAATGGTTTGAATCCTACTTGGAGGACCGTCAACAGTACGTCCAAATCATCCACGTAGACAACAAGACTATTAAAGCTGCTTCGTCTACCCTTCCAGTCACCGTAGGAGTCCCGCAGGGAAGCATTCTCTCCCCTACACTTTTTTCACTGTACGCAGCTGACATTGTAGACCATCTCTCCGGCTATCACATCACACTCTACGCAGAAGATTCCTCGTTCCTGATTACCGAAAACACTATCAGTGACGCCACGACAGCCAGCAATATCCTCCTCAAGAAGCTTTCAACGTGGTTTACAACTAACGAAATCCATCTCAATGCCGAGAAAACAGAATTTATGGTTTTTCACACCAGGCAAAACAGAAGTCCGCTTGAGACTACTCTACAAGTAAACAACTCTTTTCTTAAAAAATCCGTAACGGTCAAATTTCTAGGTATACACTTAGACCAATGCCTAGACTGGTCACTGCATATTACCCACATGCTTAATAACATTAGTTCTAAACTGTTCCAGCTGAGATATCTCAAACCCGTTCTCAACTTTAATGTGCTTCCGCAATTCTATTACGCAGAAATCCAGTCGCGATTCACCTATGGTATCCTTCTTTGGGGTTCGTCTCTATCAGCCGGCAAACTACTGGTTCTACAAAAGAGAGCTCTGAGAATAATGCTAGGTATGAAATCTACTGACTCTTGTAAACCAGCATTCAAGGAGCTACACATACTCACTCTTCCTGCCCTATACATACTCGAAGCTATCATGTATGTATTCAAAAACAAAACCCATCTGATCCGTAACAAAGATCTACATCAGTACAATACAAGAGTCCGTCACGACTTCCACAATGCATCATCCAACCTACAACTACACCTAAATAGTCCATTACAATTTGGCATTAGGGCTTTCAACCAGCTTCCCACCGATCTAAAGAACATAAAACCTCAAAATATCTTCCGTATGAATCTCAAGAAACACTTGATCGAGGTATGCCCCTACGAGGTCCGCCTATGAGAGAACAGCTAGAACCTGAGCGCCTTTTAAATGTAAAACTTAAATGTAATATTTCTTATACAATATCTCATTTATCCTCATATATTTTTATATATTTTTTTAATCTGTTTGTGCAGGTACATTCTACACTTAAATATCTACTGTATTAACTATGTTTTATATGACGTAGCTATGACACTTAACAAAGTGCCAAAAAAAGCCTAATAAAATTATTATTATTATTATTATTATTACTTACACTTTCGCGTTTAAGATGTAACACAAATTTTAAATAAATAAAGTTTTAGGCTCGCAACCTCTTATATGGAGTATTTTGACAGCTTTCCAAAAAAGGGCGAGAAGAAACAAAAAAAACATGATAAACAAGAAAAAATGTAACATGTCTTAAAGTTGTCAAACCGAATAGCTTCCAAACCGTTGTTGGTTGTATGAAAAACGTTTAAGTAACATTTCATGAGCTCTAATTTGCGTCCAGTACGACAAAATAGTTAATGTTGCTGGAGTAAATAGCAAAATAAGCGAAGTAGGTTTTAGCTCACGCCCACAACCAATATTTTTTATGGCTTGTATCAAAGCGTATATAATAGCAATTTTAGCAAAAGCACAATTAATATGAAAATTAAAAATTCTGTTTAGCAACGATTTATATTTTCCATATTCATTGAAAAAAAATGATTTATATGATTTTAAATACTTTTAATATACTACTCCACAAACAACCACAAATTTAACACTGAAAATTAGCAACGATATTTCAAACGAAAATTCACATTTCATTGGTTGGAATAAAACGATAGAATGAAGTTGACTTGCTGGAGGAAGTCATTTAGGAAATGAACACATAAATCAGCAGTCAGGTAATATATTATCTATTTTATTTATTAATGAACATGTTGAACCTTGGGTTTCATAGAGGAATAACAGAACTGGATTACTCGTATATGTAACATAAATTGCTGAAAGCTTCACTAATACAACCCGTATCTACAAAATAATGACAATAATTTAGTTCTCTACGGTTCTTTATAAAACACTCATCGGCGCTTTGCCAAACTCAGATTTTACGGTTTACATTCTCGGAACATTCTGCCCGGACAAACTTTCTACAAAATTACTTTGTAAAAGATCTGGTCGCAGTTGTTTCCCACTAATGGTCTCTAAAGAATTAAAACAAACCCTCAAAATGAGTATGAATAGTAACCCTTGTGCAAGATTTTCACTCATGCGTACTGTCTGTTCATAAAATAAATAGACTGAAATTATAAAGGAGCGTTATGGTTCATATTTTAAACTGGCGAACTAACTTGATGTTAACTTATTATACTAGTTGATAAACTTTTACATTATTTGAAGTCCGAAAGACTTAAAACTTTACCGGCACTTTACCGGCGTGTGTGGAGAGTGGATCTTAATGAAGGTACTACAGCTCTTAAGAGATTAATATACCAAGTATGCGCTACTTTGAAACTTTTAGCCTATGTTAAGAAAAACTTAGAGCTGTTACTTCTTCGCGCATATGCCACAATGTAGATTACTAGTGCTAAACCGGTCGGAGTAGTGTTCTATGTGCCAGTTTAAGAAATACATTTAAAGCAATGGCACATTTCACGCGACTTTTATGAATTTAGACGGTTTGAAAGGGTTTCATCCATTACCATTACAGTTTATAACCACGCACCGTCAGCAGTTGCTTTATCGCCACTTTAGTCTTAGAGTTCTCCAAGAACACAACTAGAAACAGAACAGAAAGGAAAAAGATAACTTCACAGCGTTGTAATTATGATTATTATAGCAAGAATTAGTAAGCACACATTATTTTCTATTACCATTTATTTATTTATAAAATACAATTAGCGTAATAATTGTAATTAACTAATAACGAAATAAATGTAGCAGCTAAGTGCTAATGTAAAGAATTACAATTTACATGTGTGTACGTACATCTTTGAATTCAGTGCTAGAGTAATCCTGATAGCACGTTGTCGAGACCAATGGCAAAAATTGAAACCTAATTTTTTTCGAGTTGGTGGCCAGAATTGTAATTTTGAAAATGACGATATTCGTTTTTTGTTGCTATTAGCGAGCACAGTTATACTCGTAAAGCATTTAGTTGTGCTATAGTGTTGTGTAACTTGGAAACGTGTATTCGCGTTAACTAGTTTTTCACACACTCTGCAAATTCAAATGCCATCATTTGCAGTAGAACACCATTTTTGCATACATAACTACGGAGCGCCACTTTTTCTATGCCTATGTTTTCGCAGCAAAATTTTAAAGCAAAACACTGAAAAAAAAAAGCTCAGAAGCTGGGTGGGTAGAAAACTTTTGTCATTGTAACTATCGGAGTCTACTCCGCGGTAGTCAGTTCCAAACGCGATTACGAAAGGAGGAGAATCATCTCTCAGCAATAAACGTACCTAGACTTTGTAACATCGAGGAGGTGGAATCTTAGACGAAACTCTAGCAAGAGGCGATAACGGCTTCCTCTGAGAACAGTTATCCTCTGAGGAAGAGGACTAGAAGGAAGAAAGATGTAGAAGCCAAACAGAAGAGGGCTGTCTGGAAAGATTTTTAAGAAAGCAGTGCAATACTTCCAGAAGCCGCAAGACGGCGTAAAGCCCTTCAAAAAGACAGTTGCACCAAACACCACAACTTAGAGTCTCTAAGCTGGCGTAACCAAACAACTAAACTAAAAAAATTCTGAAAGTTATGAAAAATCAGCGCCATCGCAGGGAGAAAAAATTCGTAAGCAAGACATAAAACAAGTTACTGTAAATGGAAGAATAATAATAGTAGGTAATAGAGAAAAAGCGAATGCATTTAATAAATTTCTTATTGAAACAGGTGAAAAGTTAGCGAAAAAAAAGTTAAAAATAAATTAATACAAAATTTAAATCAAAGTGTAAATAACAATTCCTTCTTTCTTTATTCAGTTAAACAAAATATGATTTTAGAAATTACCAAAAAAATGAAAAATAGTGCTTCACCAGAACCGGATAGTATGTCAACTTGCACAATAAAATAAATACAAAGTATATCGCAGCAGCATTGTGCCACATAATAAATTTAATGATTGAGTCAGATACAGTCCCTGGTTGTATTAAAA
This sequence comes from Ctenicera cuprea, assembly GCA_958336395.1. Classification (NCBI taxonomy): domain Eukaryota; kingdom Metazoa; phylum Arthropoda; class Insecta; order Coleoptera; family Elateridae; genus Ctenicera; species Ctenicera cuprea. The sequence continues at coordinate 56,398,045 of OY284486.1, forward strand.
AAAATGCCACAACGGTAATAAACCATTGCGAACTACAGACCTATATATCTTATTAACAAGTTTTAAAAATTATTGAAAAGTGTATCAAACGTAGACTTGTTAAATTCGAAGAAAAAGAAGATATTATATCCAGTAGCCAGTACGGTTTCCGTGTAAAAACGAGCACTGAATAAATTGTCACAATTAGGTGAAACTACTTTGGGTTCCCGGTCATGGTAACGTTAGTGGAAACTGATGCTCTGGCCAGGAAGGGCTCTTAAAAGCTTTTTTTGGCCCAAAGTCGGCCCTTGGACTCCCCAGAACTGTCGCAAGCTAAGAGATGGAAAACTAGGTTTGTTTTCAGTTTAAAATCAAATAAACCAGGCACCTAGGACTACGTCAGTCGAAGCTTCTTCTTTGAGAACCTTGGGCTTGGCGTTTGAAACAAGTCCTACGCTTAAGTAGGCAACCTATCAGGATCGTGGTAGATTTTCTGAGTGGTCATGGTTTTTTAAGAAACACCATGGGCGTAGTAAACAACTCCACGTGCAGGTTCTGTAAAAAAGAAGAGAAATCTTTCTTCCATATTTCCACCTATGTAACCGGTCTTTGCTTTTTCACCTTTTTATTTAAAAGGAACCTACCACGGTTTAGCTCAGCCCAACACTTATTAGTTATAAGGCTCATTTCTCAGGACGATTCAGGTTCTAAAAGATTCATGGGCTGCCAATCCGGCTACAAATTCAATACTCTCTAAAAAATGCCAAATAGGATTATTACAAACTGTATAAGGAACACACAAAGTACAAGAAAATGAGTGGAATATAACTGCAATCCTCTGTCTCTGATTAGCTAAATAATATAGAAACAATAATCATGCATAAATACAAATTAATACATGAAAGATAAAATGTAGAGCATGGCGCAACTTCTTGACGCACTGAAATTTGTTATATAGTTGATATAAGCACTATCTGACTCACCATTCGATGTGAGGTGCGTTGTTCATTTGTTTTCTGTTTGAAAAATTACCATTCTTCCAGGGGGGAGGGGCTTGTTGTCTACCCAACTTCTACTACGCGGTGTTGAATTAGCTGCAATGCCGCTAGATTCTGCTAATTTTACTATCGCTGGTATTATATTACGCTATCAAGGTTGAAACGCAGTCTTTCCTGCTATATGAGTGCCGAGAAGAAACGTGGTTCGTCCTTGACTTTTTTCTGTTCGGTTAATTTTTTTGTAGCCAATTTGATGCACTTATTATTTATTAGACAAATTCAGCGCTTGTACCTGTGCTGTAATTAGTCAATTCTATATTTGTAGGAGTTTTAAACGTGCATTTAACAACGCTGCACTTTTGCAAAACACGTTACATTTTAAAACAAAAGACTTTGTTTCATCTCGCAAGCAATACATGCCTGCCCACATTGACTATTTAGGGCAGACTGACTTTATTCCTCCCCGCCAACACAGACAATGGCAGCGTTTATTCAAGGTTGAATCATGTATGCGCAAACTTATTTAATATATTTACAAGAATAAGTGACTGTGGCTCAACTTAGAATTTAATAAAAAAGGAATTATTACAAATCTTATTAGTAATCGGAAAAGCCTCGTTACACCTATCGTACCAGACTAGTGGTAGTGGTACTGAGGCTTCGACACTTGAGCATCCCTTTTCTAGAGCCAGAGGATATATAGTATATCACTATCAGCAGAGTAATCGCCTTTGGCCTAAGTACTGGTCTGTATGAGGAGAACTAGCGATAAATACACAATAGGCCATTTAGGTCTGTGTGCTGCGGCTTTCTGCAGCGCCGTAAAAGAAGAGGAATTCTCAGCAAGACTATCAATATAACAATTGATGTAAAAACATCCTGCTCGTGGAAACTACAATATTGATCTTGGAACAGGATGGATCATATGACGACGAACATAGCGAGAAACAGAACAACAAAGAAAAATAACATAATAAGGATGGCTACTAGGATTGTACACTCGTGGAACACGAAAAAACCATAAATGGTAATCGAAATGGATAGTTGCAACATCGATATATGCACAATTAACGAAACAAAGACAAACAGAAATGGAGCAGCAATAAGAGAAAACTAGCTAACGCCTACAGCGGAGTAGCAAAACAATGGAACATATGAAAGCACATGTGGGGGTGGGAATACTAACACACAAAGAATATTTCAAGAGTATAATAAGAACTAAATACATAAATGTAAGAATACTGCTTCCTTCTTTACCTCTTGGAATAATAAATATTCACATAATGTCTATGTACGCACCTGATGCAAGTAAAACCAAGCAAAAAGAAAACTTTTACGACTTCCTCCAAGGACTGCTTGATAAGCTACCAAATTACGAAAAAGTACTTTTTATGGGAGACTTCAGGGCACGTATTGGGTATAAAATCATACAAGGAATTAATCAAATATTCAAAGAAGGACAAGTAGTAAGAATAATATGAAAACAAAAACTCCACGGTTTAACAAATGAGTAAAGAAACTGTTAGCAGATGAAAAAACGTATTTAGAGTACAGGAATACGTTAAATATGTAAAAACAAAAAATATAATTAACCAGTAGATAAGAACAATAAAACAAAATTACGGGAAAAAGTTTAGCAAAGACATGGGAACGACCTACATCGAGCGTAAAAAGGTATGGAAGGTAATTCAGAAAAATATGGCAATGATGACAAATCAACTACATAGAACAAGACCAATAATGGAGAAACAATTTACAACTCTATATATATATAGAAACTGCAAGGAATGTAAAAAATTATTACCTCATTAATAACAAGAACGATTAGCAGAAAAACATATCAAGAGAAGAGATAAAGGAAGCAATATAAAAATAAAAAAACTAAAAGTCGGCCCGTCTTGATAAAATAGTCAATAAATTACTAAAGTATGGTAGTAAGAAATATAAGAAAATAATTAATAAAGAGAAAATACCTGCAGAATGTAGAAAAAAATACTACTATACTCATATTTATGAAAGAAGACAAAGAACGACCAGGAAATTGCTGTAGAGTTACATTGCTCGACTTAATCCGAAAACAACTAACGTGCATTATCTCTTTTTTCTCTTTTTATAGGCCAATGGCATGTTTAATACCAGCAACTAGTGCGGGTTCTGTGAGCCCTCTTTGCACGTATGCCGGGCAGGAGGCTGGCGTTACCCGTCGAAGGGAGAAGAAGTTCCACTAAATGATTTACGATTGCCAAAGATGTTAGTATGACAACCGGAACCGACGGTTTAACGTGCCCTCCGAAGCACGGTTGGTTGCAGATATACCCCTATATTGGTCACCCATCCGAATGGGGACCAGAGCGGACAGTGCTTAACTTTGAATATCGTATGACCGGCATCCGCAGTTCTCCGCTGTACAACCAACTAACGTGCATTATAAACCGGAAAATACAGACCATCGTCAAAATAACAGAAGAACAGTGTTACTTACTTATTTTTAACAACGAATTTTATACAAACATATAGATTGTGATAGAATTGATTTAAGACATGTGTATGGCACTCTTATTTGACATTTTAGTCATAGTCAGTGTAAGATAGATCATTCCGGAAACAAATTTTTGCAGAAAGTGCGTTCAGAAAACTAGGCTAACATGCTCAAAACCTTCTTGGTCGATTAGTTACGCCGGTTTAGTGTATGTCTAGAAAATGTTTGGTATCACCAAGATGGAGCTACTGCTAGAAAAAGCATAAAGGTGTTACGAAATATATTCTTAGATCGCATTATCTCTAGGTTTCCCGATATTCCTTAGCTCAGCAGATCTTTAGATCTAAGCGCTCTAGTTTGTGGAGATATTTAATAAACAAAGTTTACCAAATATGACCTCACACTACACTGGAATTGAAAAATACAATTCGCGAAGGAATTGCTTCTATCGATAATTATTTGCTGCGAGTTATGATGCGTTTAGTATAGAGAGATTACAAGAACGTGTTCAAAATAATGAAGCGCACATGTCGAACGTGCTTAACAAAAAATAATATTTGTAAAATAAATTGTCATTTGTGCATTTTATTTTGATATACGTAAAATTTAAATAGACTTATTTATTTGTTGTTATTTAAAAATAGTTAATAGTTAAAAGCCAACACACAGGTTATCTAAAATACATTAAAACATCATTTACTAGCCCGATAAAAGTATAAAAATATGCAAGTTTGTTTGTATTATCAAAAATGCGCATGAATTTAGAAAAACTTTAAAAACATGCATAGGCGCTTTTTAATTTAATGAATTTTATCCAAAATTCAATTAAACATCCATAAAACATATTTAGCATGCAATTTCTAGTCGTACAGAAAGCATGTAAATGTTCACAATTTGTTGCCCTAAGTTGATTATTAAAGTTTGCTCTAACATGAATTTTCTTTGTTGAAATAAAGCTAATCGTAAAGCCACATCAAGGTACATAATTATGAAAAGCTTTTGATCTTGTGCACTTGGCTATTCATATTCAGGCAATGGACTGGGCTTTGAGACTAATGTGTACAAGCAACGCAAACTGCGTTACATCTAAAGTGGCGTTATGATTTATCAAGCCTCTGTCAAAGCTTTCACAATTATTGACAAAGAGATTAGTTTCTTAAACATAGTTTAACAAGACAGGTAAGTGACTATATTTATAGAATCGGAATAAGCAGAGAATAACTTCCACAAAATTAGAACTGAACTGTGGTACCAAAATTAACAGGTAAGTTACCACTCGTCATTGTATTGATTTATTTAATCGTACCTTTCCCTGTTCAATGAGTGCGTATTACATTAACAGAAAGCTGATGAGCTAACATGGAACTCATGCAGAAGAAAGACCACTTTTAACGTCATCTTCTTCTCAAATTACTAGACTGGTTCGTTTAACTTTAACTGAAAAAACCTTATAGTTATTTACCAGATAAACATGTCATTAAAAAACTGTTTCGCGCGTTAATTAGGTATAAGCATATAAAATTGTTACTAGGTATTTTGTATGGTCTCGTTGCAACTAATGTTTATCTGTTAAAATCTCAAGGTCGATTTTTCACGTCCTATACACCTTTGGATGACCCAATGGAACTGTTCAGGTAGACAACTAAAATAAATTTTCTTAGTAGTGTTTTCTTAATGGAAAGTTGTTCTTATTGTCATTGAAAAAGCTTATACCAATTTTGAATCCGAAATTCGTAAATTTTTGAAACAAAAAAATTCGTTGGTAGGAGGCACATCAAACTGTTTAGGTGGAAAATGTTTGCCGTAAATGTACCTTTCTTTTAGGCACAACTCATACATCGGCGAGTAAGCTTATAGCCAAATAAACCAAATAAACTGCGATGAATGATCGCATTTGCTCTAAATCCTACATGACGATGACAATACCTTGCCCTACAGCTATACTCTATATAGCAAGGGAGGTAAAAATATGTTTAAAAATGCATTTTCTACCACCACTTTAACACGACTTATGACACGCAACTTATGACTCATCTTGTATAGTATGAGTAAACATGAGCGATAAGCACTTCACCTGAAGTTTCCTGTACTTCAGAAATTGTCACTTACCATATTTTTAAATCTATTTCTGTACTAATAGTTTACGTGCCAACAGTGACTACAAGATCGTACCACTCGTACTACTCTAACATACGTTACTGTAGTTCTGAAAAATATGTTAATTTTTTTGGCAAAAGTTGTTTGGAATTAAAGAACACCAGAGACCAACGACTAAATTCGGCATTCAAAAATTACCTCAACTAAGTATTAAATTATAAAATTGAATCCAAACTGCTATTCTACTATTGATGAGGAGTGACATAGCTTAAACAGAAGTATGTTACCGTCCCTTGTCTATTAAATTATAAAAAAAGCAATTTTCAATTTTCAACAATCAATGGAGAGCGCGACTGAGAATTATAAAACTACTACTAAACTGGCGTCTCCCGAGCTCTAACAGGCTACAAATTAAAAAAAAACATGTATCCAGTTTTTAAAATTAGTGTGTACAAAACTATTTCATTCCATTTTTTTACAGCGATTGTCGATTAAACTTTCCAGTTAATAATAGGTATGCAAAATCGCAGTATTATTAATTCAAATTTACGCAGTTCAACCAACATATGCTCTCTGGTGGTTTAACGGTTCAAACAAAATTGAAATAATACTGTTTCAATTTTACCTAAATATATTAAACTTTTTGGTTAATCACGGTTTAAATTTAATTCTGAATCTTTGAAGAAGACGGCTTGTTCTGGTTCTGACGTTTAATCAAAAATATTTTTTTTAGAATTCTGAAAGAATAATTCCGTAAGAATAATTAAACATTTTGAGCCGGTCGTCGGGTTTTATACCTGACGAAAGTTTAAGGCAGGTTGGATGGAAGTTGAGCTTCTCCGAAGACCGTCGTTTTGGCGCGGTCACTCTGCGGGTTGAAATCCACTTAAAGCGCCATAAGCGCGTTTTCTTGAAACAAAAGCAACAAAACATATTTTAAGAAATTTTAAAACTGTTGCTCGTTACAAGAAACGTCATAGGGAAGCTTCCAGCAAAGACATTTCAAAAACATTTTTGAAACGTTCTAAACATGTTCCAAAGAAGCATCTAAAATATAATATGAAACTTTTCAGCATAGACTTTTCAAAGACATTTGTGAAACCGTAATGAAAAGATCCGAAATGCCTCAAATAATTACTTTAAAACGCCTTTGACACAAGCAAATTTTCCTAGGAGCTTTTTTGAAACTACAGTGAACCGTACGAAAATCATTTCAAAAAGCACCTTTGAAACCAGTAGGGAATGTATTTACAAAATATTTATATAGCATACAGAGCGATGAAAAAACTTAATTAATGGAGCAGCGCTGAGAAAGAAATCGCGTGACTTTGATTGACTTTTAAAACTCATTTTTCTGAAATTAATGACAGATACCGCAAATATGTGGATGAATCTCAGACATGGGCTTTTTGGGGTTTTACCGCCCCCGTTGGTTAAGTTTAATCCTAAGCGTTCTTACTAAAAAAAATTCAAGTGCATTATAATAACGTAAAAAATTAAAACTTCAAACATAATTCTTCAATACGTAGTAACAAATTATACTTTCTTCAAATTAACGTAGTCACAGAAACGCATTTTAATTATTAAAGTCGTTAAATTATCAACAGTAATACTACAAGTGAATTAAAGTTATCGATAATTCTGTCTTTTCATTGACAACAAAATTGTGTTGTTGCTAGAAAACATGACGAGTCCGAAAGGCGAGAGATATTGCCGTGCTTCAATACAATTAAGTTCGTCAATGAAAGACAGAATTACAGATGATTTTTAATTCACGGGTGGTTTTCATTATTTATTATAATTGTTTATTATGTACTAACGTATTAATGCATATTTAGTTACTAAATGCAAAAATCAAAAACATTTGTTGGCGTGTTGCTATGATTATACAACGCCGATAGCACCGAAGCTTCCTAAAAAAAGTATTATAGCGGCCAGCCAGGGTCTAATTGGTTAAGAGCCTGCAAATATATTGGTGCCATTGGTTGTTACAATGCGAGCGGAATATTCCAATCCAACTATATCCGAGCTTTTTATTTTCTTTGAATAAAATTTCATTTTACCAACTCAAACTTAATTCAATAAACTAACATTAGAAATTATCGCTCGACCTGCAGCTTCCCAATTTTATCTTGACAGTTTGGCTAATCAAATTATTAGACAGTTGTTGTAACATTCGTTTCATTTAGTGACAAAAGTGGGCCATTATATGAACGTTCCGCATATTTTAAAAACTTTTTATTCTACCTGAGAAGTTTCAGCCTATTTCTTACCTCGATCTTTTCGGAATGCCAATTTTTTAAATGGAATACGAGTCGTGAAATCATCGTTCCGTACTGACGAATTCCGTGCATCTATCTATATGTCTATCAATCAATCTATAAATTCAATCTTTAAATATCGTAATAACTTGGCTATAAATCATGTTTATCGGCCGTCTTTGTTGCTAAAAACAAAGTTGCATGCGAGTAGCTTAAAATAACAAGCCTGCTTAGGACACGTTCATACACAAATATATTTTTATTTTATTATAACATGATCCACTGATAGATCTCATAACGCAAACAGACTCAAGACATGCCAGGAGAGCGACCGGCGAGCGCTCACATAAACTGCACCCAAGGTAGCCACGGGCCAGTGAACAGCTTCGGTGGAGTTAATTACAGAATGCTTTAGCTTACGCTATTGATACATACACGCATTTATTGTTGTTGGCATATAAGTTTCATACACCCCTCAGCAATTAGTAGCAACTATTCTTAAATTATTGCGGATGATGTTATTGTCCCTAAATACCTGTTAGTCGATCACTGTACAATTAAGAAAGAGATATTCTCAGAAACAGTTTTCTCCATGATATAATCAATTTCAATAAATAAACGCGAATTTCATTTTGGAATTACATACAAATATCTTACAAGACCTTATTTCTGCGTATTTATTAGTTACAAAAACATTTTGAAAATCTTTGTTAAGGCACTACCCTGAAAATGAGGAAAAGTAATAAGTTAAGTAACTGTTTTCTCGCTTCTCGTTTTGGGATCTTTTTCTGAGTGTATGACAGTGTTTTTTATTCGAGAATGTTTTTCCTGCTGATTTTACGGAGATTTTTTGTCTTAAAATTTTTTTAAATTTTTATTTTCTGACCTGTTTTTCCAAGTTTTTTTTCGGTATTTTTTTCAGGACTGTTTGTACGGGATTTTTGTTTCTTCCACGGGATTTTCTTTACGGGAGTGGCTCTCAGTTCCGCGATAGGCTCGATGAAGGCACCATTTGAAGTTACAAAAAACGGGTCGTGGTAATAATAATTGCATGCTGAATTTTTTTATACAGGGTGTCAATTTGAAAACGTACGTTGTGTTATATCTCTGGAAGTAAAAAGGGCATTTAAAATTTCTAGAAACTGTTTTTACAACATGGAGGGAAAATCATCATGACTCATAAGGTAACATTCCCCATTCAGCCCCTTAGGCTCTAACTACCCCAACAAAAAGAATTTCAAATTGTAACATCCACCTTTTTGAAAAGCTCTTAAAACTGCTATAACACTGATTTGTTTCGAAAAAGTTAAGAAATAAAATGGTTTCTAAGTTCTCCAGATTTGACCCCATTAGAATTCTTTTTATGAGCTCACTTAAAATCTGTTGTCTACAAAACTCAGCCTCAGTCCATTGCACAACTGCGACAACGAATAGTTCAGAAGTGCCGAGCTATTTCGCGCAAAAACTTCCAAAATATTTGGTGAGAATTTGACAGTAGACTTTACTATTGCCTAGAGAATAATGGTAATCATTTTGAACATTTAATCTGGTATTTTTAAATTTGAATTAAAATAATTGGTTTTAAATCTTTTAATTTTGATTTCCTAATTTTTCCGAAACGAATCAGGTCAAAAACATATCTGCTACTATTGAATAGCATTTTTAACGAGTTTTTCAATGAAGCATCAAGAGGTGGGTGTTGCAATTTGAAATTTTTTGTTGGAGTAGCTAGAGCCTAAGGGGTTGAATGGAGAAGGTTACCATATGCGTCAAGATGATTCTTTTTCTACGTTGTAAAAACAGTTTCTACAAATACATTGAACGTTTTCAAATTAGCACTGTATGTAACATGAAGGCCTGTTGTGCGGTTAAGTAGTGTTTTAAAATACTATCTAATAATATAAGAGAACCTCAAGACTTGATTGGTTTTAAATAGTCTAAAGTAAGCAAAAATGTATAGTAAACAGCAAACCTATTTTTCTGCAAACTTTCAAACAAGCTAGTTTTGCAAGTATGGTAGTAATCACTAACAAATTAAATAACATCGCTGTGAAATTTAACAATCCAATGTAAATAAAATTACTTAAAAATAATCAAAATTAAACACGCATTTTAGTGGTATGTAGTAGGTAACAAACAACAAACAATAACAATTGGAAAAGAAAACCAAGAACTATAAATTGACAGAAGGATACGACAATGCTGGGCAGCATATGGAAAATTAAAAGATATATTGACGATGCAAATACCCATATCACTAAAATCTGAAATATATAACCAGTGCATACTGCCGGTGGTGACGTACGGAGAGGAAACCTGGGTCCTCACAAGAGCAATAACCAACAAGCTACAAGTCCATCAAAGAGCTATAAAAATAAAAATACTAGGAATTACTTTGAAAGAACATAAGACTAACACTTGGATAAGACAAAACACAAAAGTAGAGGACGTCATTAGGCGGACAGCATCATTGAAGTGGAGTGAGAAAGTGATTAGATGGAGACCGTGGGTTGAAAGACGAAAAGTAGGTAGACCCCAGATGAGATGGAGCGACGATGTCAAAAAAGTAGGAGGTTTAAACTGGTATGAAGTCGCACAAAATCGTAAAATTGGAAAAACATGAGGGAGACTTATATCCAGAGGATAGAAAACGGCTAAACTAAGAAGAAGAAGAAGAAGTAGTAGGTTATATTTTTTGAGGCTTTCGCGGTTTCTCAAACTGTCAATATTACGATTTACCTTCGGCTTAGACCGTGTCCTCATTTAGGAACTACACCCAACATAATCAGGTAAGAACCGACCTGTAGCTTGTCTGCCTTTTTTTGTTGTAACGACATCAAGAGATGAGTTTTCTCTTATTGTAGGTGGTCTGCATTTGAGATTCGGACTGATTCGGATTCATCTCTTGATGTCGTTACAAAAAAAACGGTTGAACAGCCAGAGAAATTCACAGAGCAATCCGAAATGCGGAACAGCTCAAGGCTAAGGAGGGACTGGCACCTCCGGAAGGATTAGCTTTTCTACCTTACAGTAAACGCATTACTGATAAGATAAGGCATGTTCTTAGAAGGTACAGCATAAATACAGTTTTTAGGACTAATGAAACTCTGGGAAACGGTTTCAGATCTGCAAAGGATCAAATATCACATTTAAAATTAGCCGGAATCTACAACATCCCTTGCTCTTGTGGTTCAAACTACATCGGACAAACTGGTCGTTCCATTGAGTTAAGATTACGAGAGCACAAAGGTGATTTCAAACACAAACGCATTACAAAATCTGTGGTGGCTGAATATACTGGTTTAACTGGGCATAAGATAAACTTTGACAATGCTCGGGTACTCGCCAGAGTACCTCATTACTTTCCTCGTATCATACGTGAAGCAATTAAATTTGAGAAACGAACCAACAACATAAACAGAGAGGATGGTTTTAGACTCAGTAGAGCTTGGACTCTAGTAGTTTATCCTCTAAGGACTCATAAGCATCATCGATTTCACGATCACGCTCCACCGGATCCGTCTTCGCCCAACCGTGACCGCCAACCACAACTCCGCCGCTCTACCCCGATTGTCTCAAAAGAATTTAAATAACTCCGCAATTTCGGATTTGAATTCAGTGCTCTATTCACGCTGAAGATGCAAGCTGCAATGTCTTGCGAAACGTTAGTTTGTATGGGTTCACAAACAGCAAACAAGCATAAGTTGATTAAGTATTCTTGTCCTGGCAAACAAAAAACATTAAGAATTAATCCTCGTCCGCCCCAAGGTTTTCATAATCTAAGCATACGGCTCTGTTTAGGCAGGCAGGGCCTACAAACAAATATAGCTCAAACTTTTAGAGCAAATGCTTGTAAAGGCAGACAAGCTACAGGTCGGTCCTTGCTTGATTGTGCTGGGTGCCCAATTGACGACGCGGTCTAAGTCGAAAGTAAATTGTAATACTGACATGAAGTGGGTCATTACTCTATCTTTTGAAATTTTCTTGTTATTAGTCTTAGATCGTTAAATAAATAACGTGGGCGATTCAACATCTAAGGTTATGTTATCGCATTTATTCCATAGTTCATGCAAGTTATTTCCTGAATTTAACAAATTCTAGTCGCAGAATTCTAGAAGACTATTCACCGTGTTGAACTAGAAACCCGCGCTTTACTAGGTCTATCCTAGAGGTTTAACATGCCTAAAACATTTTAGGTTTACTTACATAAATTTAAATAATAAAGCAACGCCATATGGTTACCTTACGTCCTATTCTGTGATCTTAATTTCTATGTAAAGTATGAACCAGACGGACCCTGTCTTCAATCAGCCCTCCCACGATTGAGGTTACCGCGTGGGAATAACCCCAAGTATCAACTTTAAAACTCCGCTTTTACAAAATTTAACTATATTATAAAGTTTCGTACGCGCTGGGAGGCAGCGCTTTTTGCTTCATCTACTACTAATAAAGCAACAACACGATTCTCGTATTATCACGTAACTCCGTTTATGTTATAGTAATAATATAACAATTAATTAAGCTAAAGTTGCTTTTACAAAATTTACCACTCTATATTTAAAAATAAAATTTTAATGAATATACAGGGTGTTTAATAAACATGCGGCAAAAATTCAAGGGGTGATTCCCTGAGTTATTTCAAGAATATGTCCTTTAATAATTTTCGGAAAGCCGCTTTGTTTCGAAGATACATGGCGATATGTTTAACCGTGGTTTTAATACATGGTTGATTACGTCTCGTGATTTCTACCAAGAAGACTTAACGGCGAGGTGTATCGAAACTTTTTGGAACAATCGCTACCTGAGTTTCTAGAGGATATACCATTGGCAACGAGAATTACAATGTGGCGTACGCACGATGGTGCACCAGCGCATTTTAGTGTAGTTGCTCGTGAGTTTCTAACAGCAACATATCGAGAGCGCTGGATTCGGTCGAGGTAGACCGCACTTATGGCCTGCTCGATCCCTGGACTTAAACCCCTTATAGGGCTATCTGAAGTCATTACCTTACACTACTCCAGTGGAGAATGTGGAAGATTTGAGAAATCGGATAATTTATAGATGTAATTCAATAAGAAACGATCCTGGTGTTTTTGAAAGAGTTCAGCAGTCAATGAGGAGAAGACTGTATTCATGCATTCTAGCTGGTGGGAGTCATTTTCAACAGTTCTAGTAGATTAGGAAGCTTTACCTGTAATATTTAGGTAATAGCATATTGTTATTGTCGACAAAGGACAAAATATTCTTAAAATAACTCAGGGTATCACCTCTTGAATTTTGCCGTATGTTTACTAAACACCCTGTATGTGTTCAGTTTTAATGTAATTATTTCTACAAAAATCAAAATTATCTTAACTGATTTAAAAGGAGTGGTTAGATTCAACTAAATAAAATTATAGATATAAGTACAGTGAGTTTTTCTTTTTTGTATACATACCAGCTATGTATACTTTTATAAAAAAACATGTCAATGCATTGCTTTACTTCAATCTGTAGGCAACCAACTATACACTAAATTTCAAGCTTCAATTTTTGAAAAGAATAGTCTGCTGTGGAAACGGTAATCAAATTGTTTAATGGCAAATTAATAGCAATTAGTTTTGATTTTTTGAATTTAGCATAAAATTTGTGCATTATTGATATTTTATGTTTTTAAAATAAGTTTTATTAAAAAAATTTTGATATTCAAATAATTTTGCGTTTTATTCACAAACATGCTCATTGAACATAACCTCACACTATGAGGAATAACCTTTCTCTCTCTATTATTTTCTGTACAGTTGGTTGCCTATAGATTGCAGTAAAACAATGCATTGACATGTTTTTTTATAAAAGTATACATAGCTGATATGTTTACATAAAAGAAAAACTCACGGTATATTTCAATGCAAGACAAAAATAGCAACGTAAATTTCTCACACTTCTCTCCATCGTAGGAAATTCGCATTCTGTTATATCCATATCGACACATGCCATGTAAATTCTTTGATACTGGCGTTCCTTCTTTTTAAAATTCAACTATCTACTTTTCCCTGGGGCACTGTTATTTGCAACCGTATTTTTCAGTACCTTTGTTATACCTATATGTATTGGAGTGAATAGCCAGCTTATTGCTTTTGTGTTATCAAATAAGAATTACATACTTATACTTTAGTGCTGCTGATCTTATTGTTAACAACTGAGTAATTAAGTAGGTTTAACTGTAAGTTTAACTAGACCGAATTAACCGCTAGAAGAAATGAGCAGGAATTTCTTGTAAAACTTTTGATATCACGTTTGCTGTAATATCTGTTTTATATTTACTAAGCATTTGAATCCTCTATTTTGTTATTCTTTTTGAGAACAAAGATGTGAAAAATACGCGCATCAACGGACAGCTTAGTGTGTGAAGCTGAATTTTTTAAATGCCTTTTAAAGCAACATTTACGACTCAATAGTGCACATAAAAGATTTATTTTGAACAAACACCCTACCAACAATGTAAAGGAAGATAAAACAGCCACTGTAGATTTTTATTAACTTCCTAACATCAACAGTAAAAGCACTTTGGGCGAGCTAAATGTTATTCTACTCGGCGCTTAAACCCAGAAATTCTCGTTACCTGAATTTGGAGATCTTTTTTTTAACTAACGTTTATCCGATAAAAGAAATATTATTTTTCCTTCTCTAGTATCTTCTATAATTATTTTAGTGCCTTCGGAAAAGTTATTATAATAGGCAAACCTGCAAATCGTCGATAGCGTATTAGGGAAATACTTTGCAATAAAAAATTAACCTAAAACTCACAATAACATACACATTCATTTATTATTGATACTACGAGGTAGTTTGTAGTGCTTTTTTTTAAAATTGCTTGTTTATCCTGCATTTATTAAAATTTTATTTTGTGGTAGTAAAGATTCAGCTAGAGATGTATTCTTTTGAAGTGTAATTTTGTAGGATTTTTATAAACTTGTTTAGGAATTACGAATACACTAAGAGTTTTTTGTGAATGTTATTTTTAAATGAAATATTTTTTACGTTTTCAATATTGGTATTTTTAGGTTTTTAGGAGGTGGGAGTGCACCATAACGTTACTTGAAAGTTCGTTTTAGAAGGTGCACGTACACCAGCGAGTGATTTGTAGTAACTTTTTTACGAATACTATTACTGATATTTCGAGAAAATTTCATTTAAAAAAATGGTGTGCAGTAGGAAATGTTGAGGTGCACTACGTAGTGGTTTAAATAAGGTACATTTTAAGGATGAATCTTGTCAGTTTTCAAGTCAGTGCAGCGTAGAGATCTCCAAAGAGTGGTTTTAAGAGGTAGACAAGGGCGCTAATAAAGTAGCTAACCAATAGCGAAATAGGCGATTTCTATCCTTGGAACAAACTTAGTTTGGGCAGTACAAATTATCTTAGTCTAGTTCAGTAACCGCTAACTAGTCTGTCAACCTCTGACATTTTATGAAGAGTAGAGACAGTTTTCTTTCTCAAACTTTTTCCTAGAAAACGCTCAGCGTTCTTGGAAATTCAGAACATCACATTTCAACTATTACAATTCTATTACAATTCGAATATTGTAGAAATTTAATTTGTTTGTAATACTTGTAGACAACCCGTCAAACAGTTCAAAAATTATTTGAAACCAAAACTGATTCGACCAAACGACTTTTTTTTTTTCTAGTTCGAATATTGTAGAAGTCGAAGTTCGCTTTTATATTTGGAAATTTTGAATTTCTGAGCTTGTTTTAAATTGAGCCTTCGAGTAAATCATTGTTCTTTAAAACAATGCTTAGAGCGTATTTCAAGAGAACTCAGTGTGAACTCTGGCATTCGTAATATATACTGAGCCTCGCATATAAGTCATACCCGTAGAAATAGTTTTAGTTGACATTGAACGTTACCGAGTGACTTCAAAAAGTGAGTATCAGCTTAAAGAAGACTCAAATATTATAGCTATTAAGGTAAAATGTGCACATTGCCGCATGTACATT
The DNA here is from genome assembly GCA_958336395.1 of Ctenicera cuprea. NCBI lineage: Eukaryota > Metazoa > Arthropoda > Insecta > Coleoptera > Elateridae > Ctenicera > Ctenicera cuprea. The sequence continues at coordinate 56,413,836 of OY284486.1, forward strand.
AGAATGCATCATTAGCACTAATTAAAAAACCTATTTTTTAATTGTACAATATGTATTCAGAATTTAATTGTACGACATCGTCTAGGCACGACGAGGGAGCTTCAGCCGTCCACGTCTGTACCATCTTCTACACGTGCCAGAATTATGGTTGAATATATTTTTTTCCCTTACTACAGGATATGTTCTCTACCGTTTAGTTTTAATTGAAGTATCCATTTAAATTTTATATACGTAAAAGCACAATATATTGTGACGGTGATAGATGTCCCTAGAGACATCTATATAATGTACGGCGAGGTATGAAGTATCAAAGCTACAATTTACGCAAAAATGGCAAAACCGGGCTAAGCCGATATCAAACTGTCAGGTGGCCTCCGAGTACAAAATCACAAACAAAGTCGTAATAAACCATAATAATAAGTTAAGAAATACTAACATTTACAAATAGGAACAACCTAAGACGCGTTTCACCCTTATTAAAACTTTTCAGTTAGATATAGTTCCGATTTGTGTAAATGCAAGCATCAAAAGCACTTAAGTCTTGCCAACAAGAACAATAACGGTGATAGATGTCCCTAGAGACATCTATATAATGTACGGAAAGGTATGAGTTTTGGGTGGATTAAAGCGTTGCTACTTCATCCATCGCTGTGCATTATATAGATGTGTCTAGATACATTTATCACCGTTAATGTTATTGTTGGCACAACTTAAGTGTTTTTGATGCTTGCATTTACAAATAGGAACTATACCTAACTGAGGAGTTCTAATAAGAACGGAACATATCTTATCATACAATCATACCAAACATGAAAATTAGAAAGCTGACTCTAACATGCAACCAGATTATCACCGTTTGTGAGAAGCAGTGCAGTCCGGATTAGGTTGGATTCTAAAATACTTATTTTTTTCTAAAGTTTAGGTTTATGCAAGCAACAAATTTGCAGTGGTGGCCTTGCCGTTTGCAACCGTTTGCTTTTGAGGACAATAATATGTCGTAACCTTTTCCTAGCTACGTTAATATGCGAGTTTCTTTAGTCAACGCGCAACATATCTAAAGATGTTCGATGAAATTGCGAAAGAAGTACAAAACAAAGTAAAAGCAATCTACGATTATGATGTATCTAGTGAACTATTTTGCACTTTATCACAAGCTAACATCTTTAAGAGCTCAAAGCACTTAACTTTACGCAAAATGTTTAGCTAATATTTTTATAAACAAAAAATTAAAACTGCGTTTTCCATTGATACTGCTTACCATATTGGTTGCAGTTGTCATTCTAGGGTTTGTCTCCATTGCCTTGTGAGTTTTTACTGATCCGAGTTTCACTTTACTACAGCTAGTAATGCAAATATAGTCTGATATACTATACACTGTGTCCATAAAGTAACCCCCCCCCCCCCAACTAACTTTTGAACGACTTGATATTTTTCGTTAAAATTTGGTGTGGTGTAATGGGAAATTAAATACTATTTTTTAGACCATATTAAAATTTTGTATCATCCAAAATGGCGACTGGGCGCCATTTTAATTTTTTTTTAAATAAAAAGGTGGGTCGAGTGACTCCTCATTGGAAAGGCCTTTTAATTCTGCGTCTGATCCTAAAGTTTCAAGGAAAAATATTCAGCCATAACAAAATGACAATGTTTGAAGATAAAGAAGTCTATTTAAAAAAACTAAGAATTAAAGCTTAAATTAATTAAATTAAGTGTTCGAAATGTTTACTATTCACTTCTTGACACATAAAATGTCGGTTAGAAAATTATTGCCTTACATTTTCATGAGTTTCTGGAGTGATAATTCTGCAAACTTCTGTAATGCGTTGCTCCAGTTCTTCAATTGTTTCTGGACGGGTTCTGTACACTTTCGATTTCAGATATTCCCATACAAAAAATCTAAGAAAGTTAAATCTGGGGAGTGAGCCGGCTATTCTACAGGCCCCCGCGTAACAATCGATCTGCCAAAAAATTGTCCGTTGAGAAAGTCAGAAACAGGCCTATAATAATGAGGCGGCGCACCGTCTTGTTGGAACATAACGTTTTCAATATTATTCCAAGCCACCTAAAATATTTCTGGGAAAATTTAGTCCTGTAAATGAAAAAGTGGACTACTGGATAAGAAAATCAAAACAATTTTGAACTGAGTGAGTCCATTGGTTTACAATCCGCCATTTTGTTATGGTTCAATATTTTTCTTTGAAATTCTAGGATCAAACGCAGAACTAAAAGACCTTTCAAATGAGATGTCACTCGACCCTGGATAAAAAAATCAAAACAATTTTGAATTGAGTGAGTCCATTTGTTTAAAATCCGCCATTTTGTTATGGCTGAATATTTTTCTTTGAAACTCTAGGATCAGACGCAGAATTAAAAGACCTTTCAAATGAGGTGTCACTCGGCCCCCTTTCTATTTAAAAACAAATTTATAAATGGCGCCCAGCCGCCATTTTGGATGATACAAAATTTTAATCTGGTCTGAAAAATAGTATTTAATTTCCCATTACAGCACACCAAATTTTGTAGAAAAATATCAAGTCGTTCAAAAGTTAGTTGGGGGGGGGGGTTACTTTATGGACACAGTGTATAGTAGAAATATATGGTTAGTTATTTTTGTTTTCTATGAAATGAAAAAAGCGTAAAGTTATTTGCCTTTACAAAATGCTAGTAAATACTAGTTGAGTTGATCTTCTTCTGAAAGAAGTAGGAACAATAAGAGAATACTTAATAATTGTTATCAACATTTGCTAAAAAATTATTTTTAAGTTGATGCTAAACAGTTGATCGAGTTGGACAATGCAACGAAGTTCTAAAACAAAAATATTATGTGTATTTTTGGGCAGTTTTGCAATACTTCGCAACGTACCGATATCTTGAAGTGGTTGGCAATTATTTAAAATACGAATAACCATTTTAAAAATTATTAGACATATAATTTTAATTAGAAGTAATGATTCAGGAGTTATAAGAATAAATTTTATTTTAAAATTAACTGTTTACCCCCAACTCGAAAATACTTTTAGACACTTTACCGCGATATATTAAAAAAATTAAAAAAAATTACCACATACTCTCATTGTCCCTACATCTTTAACCGTCAAATATTGCCGAATAAATATTTAAGTTTTCGTACAAATGTATATTAATCGCATACGAGAATAAATGCGGGGCTGTGTTGTTGAGACTCGCCGTATGGGTGCACAAATTCTAACAAATATCTTTATGCATAGAGTTCCTTTTTTATTATTTAAGTTTAAAAGAAAATACATAAAATATCCGATAGCATACAAATTAACCTTACATTCAGCAGCATTCTTTCTACAAATGGCACACACATGCCTCTAAAAATTAGCATTAAACATGTACTTCTCTTTTTATGGGTTGTACTCTAGGTACGCTCATAAAACAGTTTCAGTAGTAACGTGAAACTTTGTAGTATTTGTAGCTTATATTTTGTAGATACAGACAATTCAATTAGCGTGCAAATATGGAAAGCTTTTAAATTTTTCCTTTTTACGTAAAAAATACAGTACAGTTATTATTTACAGCTTCACTAAATTTATAGTAATTAAGATAAAAAAATTTACGAAAACAGAAGAGATGTAAAACAAGAAATGGTAAAGGGACTGAGAGAAACGTATTATATTCGTAGGCAAATTGTTTTTTATTGCATAACTATTAACAGTAGTAGGGTAGAACTGATACTTAGAAATCGGATTTTCTAAAAACGTATATTTTATACCATGGGACTGAAGTTCTTCATTTAATCCCGAGTGTGAAAGTTTATTGCCTGAGCGTAGCGTAACGGAGCAAGGGCAATAATCACACAAGGAAAAATAATTATAATATTTAATTTTGTACTTTTGTTGATAGCCATATTATTATACTATCATTATGGAAATAAATTAGAATAAAATTACATGAAGCTGTGCTATTAAGTGAAGCGCTGCATTATTCGCTGCACCAGATGAGCCGCCACCGTTAAGGTAGTTCTGTAGTTTTGTTCAAATCTTAAGAATTGACTGAAATTAAAGTATGGTGTAAACACAACCTTCATAAACCGACTGGCTAATTTTTACATCGATCCACCGTTTAGTTTGAGAGATAACTGCAATTGAAAATGGGTCATTTTGTACGTGATGCCTATACCTAACACGTGAACGGATAGCACTTTGTTCACATTTTTTATTATAGACGCTAAACGGATCTTAAGATTTTTAAATAAAACCACTCATGTATGCAGTACTATTATGGGATTAATGTGAAAAAAATGACAATTTTTGACCGTTTAGTTTCGGAGATATCGACTGATGATATGTATTAATTTTATTCGACACGGAACGGAGACAGTCAGCTGTGACGAAATGGCAACAGTGGAGTCCATTTTGATATTATGCGTATCCTACAATTTTTTTAAATTCATTTCTACATTTTTAATAATTTTCATTATAACTTACCCAATACAGCTTTGGTATTCACATCAGGATGGGTATTGTTCTCGGATGTTATATGCGTTTTGCCCGTGCGTACTTGTGTTATAGCACAGCACTTATCGCAGGAAATGTGCAAAATAGAGTTCAACCTCATCCGTGTTTCCTTCACTGTTTTCCTCAAAAAGATGTCTTTTTTACAGCAAATGCAGTTCAAATGCTCGGCAAGATATTTTGTATCAACGATCCGACGTTCTTCGACAGCAAATTCTTCATCGTTGAGGTTATGTACCGCTTGATTGCGTTTAGCAGCATTTGCTCGCCACATACCCGCCACAGCTTTCAGTTTTCTATCACGCACTTTTTTTAACAAACTGACCATTCAATGTCAATTGAGTTGCCATTTATACGCTTTTTTGTTGACAAATAATTGAGACTTCATAAAACACTGACTCTTTGAGGTTCGACGCTACTAATACGCGAGAATTGCGGTGTTGCCACGATTACAGCGCCGCTTTCTATATGTGTAGGGGACCTATCCATGCATGAGGTGTGAGTGTGTAGGACATACAGAGTGTACAAGCTCTGTCAAAATTTTTTAACCGACAGCACCGTACAAACATTGGATTTTACTGTACGCTGCGGTCGAAACTTTTACCTCGTACGTGTACATACAGAACTACCTTAAGCCGAAAAGTAAGTGCCATCATGTTGAACTCATGCGACTATAGTAATTACAAAAAATCATAACAACAAATGAGTAAAAGCTAAGTTTCCTTTCTCATCGTAAAAACTTTTTACCTTCTACATTTTTCCAACATATTTTATTGTTATTAGTACTAGAACACTAGCTAAAATGTTTTACAGAACCTAAACCAGCTATCACAATCACAAATACACGACAATTGCTTCGACTCTGTAAAGGCATCAAGAGTACATGAAGCTCAAACTTGCGACGTATTTTTATTCTCCTAAAAATTAAACTGTTGCAAACGAGAAAATCGCCACTAGAATTATGTTGCTCGTATAAACTTCAGCTCTAGAAGAAATACATACTTACTTACTTACTACATTTCGACGTGGTTCAGAAAGCACTGCCGTGAATTTGACTGTACGTTAGAGCCAAGTTGTAAATGTTTATATTCCGTATTCATTAGAATCTCACAACAATAGCACACAAAAAGTCAACTTAAGAACAATACAATGTGGCATGTACAATTATAAAGCTATTTTAATTAAAATCAAAGAGTATAATATTCACAGTAAATACAATCTTACCTATAATATGTATGTATGTTTTACTCAAACTAATCGTCACTTCAAAAAGCTCATTTCTGCTCTAATAATCATAAAACAATAAATATGGATTAGATTTACCAAAATTTAATTCGGCCTGGTTTAGCTTAAGGTTAGAAGGAAGTTTAGTAAACCTTCTTTATATTTTTAACAAAGATTTAGTAAAAATTTCGTATTTGCAATAAACCACTAGGTAACGTTCAATATGAAATAAAGTGCTTTCTACTAGTTCGCGACTTATACCGAGGTCTCTCAGAATTAATCTTTAGCGATTGTTTTAAAATACAGTGATTAACGCGAAAGCTCAATTTAAAACCATTTCAGAATTCTACAATAACTGATTTTTGTTACAAGCGAACTTTGATTTCTACAATATTTGAACTAGCACCGAAATCTACCACAGTCTGTGAAGTCGATTTTTAGTTTTAATTAACTTTTGAACTATGTGACGGCTCTAGAGGCCAGTTTTGGCCTATGAATTTTTTCCATTCACTCCGGGTAGGCTCTTTGCTGTGTAGGTTACTGAACTAACTTAAAATAATTTTTGCGGACCAAACTTCCAAACCAAAGTTCGTTACAAACTAACAACAATAATGTAAAATTAAAAAGCTCATTTATGGTGTACTGTATGCATGTCCGAAAATGCGAGTGGAGAGCTGTAAGTGCTAATTTCTAATTGATTGCTTACAATATAATGATTCTTACCTAAGACCGCTCTCTTTGTTACCAGACATTTCAGCGTGTTCAATTTTCTACTGTTCCGGTCATTTAATTAATATAACATCTTCAGAACTAAAAATGTAAAGCTATTTCTGAGATAATTCCAATGCCAATTTTCTCAATTCAATAATATCTTGCTAATAAATCAATCTTGTTTATTTCTTACTAATAATTCTACCTAATGCTAATATGAACTTAATGGGGGCTAAATCACTTTTACCTACCTTTAGATTTACGACTGCTAATTCTGTGCCTCTTTAACATAAAATAACATCTTGCTGAAACGAACCAATTGCATTACTTGACACCGCAGGAAGATAACATGTGGGTTTTGGCCAATTACCGTAGTAGGAAAGAGGAATTCACTGTACTTATAGTTATAAGAGTGTAGTTGTGTGTAAACTAAAAATTAGATAATAAAAACAGCCTAATAGGATACCACACGCTCGCACTTATACGTACCAGACACATATTTAAGCCTAACTTCTCCCGATTTAATAAATAAAATAAATTATTCAAGATCATACATCATTTACGCCCCTCGGGTTAGTCGTTGGTATTTAAATATCTTGAAACACGAAAGTCGATATTTACCACAGTAACCTTCAGAAAATTTAATTAAATTAATCCGTAAGAAATACTTTGGTCCACATTGGATGCCTTTAGGCTTTCGCAGTTACGCAAGTTATAAACTTAAATTAATTAAAGTTTTCGTATCATTTGCTCATATTTGCGGTTGCTAAGATTATAACGTTCGCAAATGATTAAGATGCCATTCTGTAAATTTCTTGTATCTTACGGTTAATCATTTGCAACATTTGTGTTTGGTTCATTCGCTAAAATTTCCTACGTTTACCAAAAGTGCAAAACTCGCTTTCCAAATTTCATTCTGTAAACGTTTGGAGTAATTTCTATAATATTTCTGCTTTAATGTTTTTTACTTATAAAGTGACGTAAATTACCAATGATACGGTGTTCAAACATTCTATCTTTAACCATTGGGGGCCAGCGGGTGGTCTAGTGGTTAAAGTCTCAGGCTTTGAAACTAGACTCTCAACGGCAGTAGGTTCGAGTCCTCTGTCCGTCGGAAATTTTTCTGAATAAGTTAAATCCGGCGGGTCCATGGATGGTGTGTGTGGTGTGTATGTTGGGTTGCATGTCTTTCAGGGGTGGGGCATGTTAAACCGGTGAATAGCGCCGAAGTGCGCTGAGCCCGGGTAAGGGGGTGGGATGGGAATCATGGAGTCGTGCTCACGCGCGGCCTCATGATTCTTTGTAAAAAATAAGAAAAATAAACCATTGGAAACATATAAATTGAAACATTTTCTTTTTTTATAACTTCGGATTACTACAAATAATTTTTGATATAATAAATAGGTAGAAAATTCACACATGTGCTACGACGAAATGGTTAGCCTTGTACCATTGTACCAACCTATTTTATCTACAGTTCATAGATATTGTAGTTGTAGCCGGAATTCAAATAAATTGAAAATGTAAATTATTCTTCAATTCTGGATGAAGTAAATGCAAGGTATAGGTCTTGATTTAAATGAATGCAAGGAGGAACTTTTTTTGACTGGGCTGGTTTAGTGGTTTTATACCCGGTGGATATGGAAGGACAGTGAGTTATTACAGGCAGTAAAAAAAGAGAGAAAACCACTTACCTTAAATAATCAGTACCAACTGCTGCAACTTACCATGGATGCCAAAAACTTACCTGCAACATTTATTTGGCAAGAACTCTTACAAAAACAACAATAGCATTGTGGACATGCTATAGGTTGTTTAAAAAGACTTTGGGCTTAAATCGAAAAATAGTTTATTGGTCCTATGAAATGGTTATAAAGCCCATTGTCACCTATACTTCACTTGCATGGTGGCCAAAAACAAGAGCCATGAGCTCATGTCGTACAGCAGCAATGGAGGCACTGCTGAACCTCCTACCCTTACACGTATGTGTAAGAAGGGAGGCAAGGCTGAGTGCCCTTAGGCTCAACAGGTAATCCAGTTTAAACCAGGAGAGCTGGTTGGGTCACTTAAGGATTGTGAAGTCAATTCAACTAGAATCCGCGACTAAACCTACAGATACAAAGGCAGCACAGTAAGATTTTGACCATCCTTGTAAAATGGCCACAAAGAGAGTAGATCAGGTAGAGTACAGCTGGAGCGTGGAGCGAACATTTGGTATACAGATGGCTCCAAAATTGATGAATAGGTTGGAATAGCCATTTCAGGGCCTAGGTGTAGGATTTTGAAATGCTTAGAAAACACCCCGTCCATGTTTCAGGCAGAAATCTACAAAAGGGGCCTGCATGGAGCTAAGATTTACATTCTATCAGACAGTCAGACTACCCTAAACGCTTCTAAATCTAACATTTTTGAGTCTAGAATAGCCTGGCACTGAAAATCTCGGAAGCAACTGACCAAAAACAACACATTAACATTAATGTGGGTACCAGGGCATGCAGGCATTCAAGGAAATTAAATTGCCGACAGCTTTGCAAAAAAGAAGCAAAGACGCCATTTATCGGACCAAAGCCGTTTTGTAGAAGCCACATAGCGGAAGAGGTGAGAATTTGGGAAAATACTAAAAAGAATCTTACTGGAATAACACTCCAGGGCAAAATCAGGCGAAAAGTTTATAAAATACTCGCCAGTGAATGCTAAACGTTTCTCAAACTATAAAAAACGAAGATCAAACTAATAACCAGTCTCCTAACTGACCACTGCCATCTGAGATATCATCTCAAAAAGATGGCCAAAGCCGACATTGAAATCTGCAGATTCTGTCAATCGCCAAGTAAAACTGAAAAACACATACTCTGCCATTGTAGTGCACTAGTTTGCAGTAGGTTCAAATTTTTAGAAAAACCTTATATTACGCCTCAGGAAACAGGAAATGTAGCCCCAGGAAAATCATCGACTACATCAAAAGTCTAAAAACCCTGGAAACTGAATAAAGTGTGAGGTTAATCACAAAAGATCTTATCAGGTTGAAGTGATGAAAAGCTTCTACAGCCAAACAACCTCTGAAACAACCTACAATCTACACTCTACTATGGAAGGTAAAATAGAGAGAAAGAGAGGACTAGGAAGACGCAGATGCTCGTGTTTGAGGAATTCCCGGAAATGGACCGGAATGGACAGCCAAACACTGTTCAGAACAGCCAAAATCCACACCTTCATTGATGAAGACGGCACCTTTAGAAGAACGTTAGTAGTAAACTGACAATTTCAAAGCATTAAGTTAAAATATTTTTCTGAATCTCTAGAACTAAATATTGTTATGATCTTAATATTAGCATACGTATTTTATATAACATGTAAGTTTCATATGTGTCGGTTAATATTTTCGATTAAGTGTTCATGTTGCAGTTTACTGTGTAACAAAATACGCACGGCACTGCAGTATACTAACAGGAAAGTGTCGATAACGGCGGCCGCTTGTTCTAATTTTCTTAAAACGACGAGTTGAGAATTATTTTCTACTTAAGCAAAAGTTATGCTGAAAATAAAAAATATTTTATTCATAAGTATTTTAATAATCGGTGGTTCGATATGAGTGAAGTTCTATTATGATGGTCTAATGAAATCATTCAAAGTATACAATTCGTACAATTATAACTTGTTTCTTAACTCTCTATCCTAATAAATTCCGACAATTACCGTGGGTGTAAAGCAATAAACTGTAAATGATGTTTACTGTTTACAAGAGTTGGAGAAGTACTTAATTAGATATTGGTTCGTTAAACGGATGATTGGAATTTGTTTCAGGAAGTAATTATATTGCGCATCTAATTAGAGAGTGTGTATAAACATTTATAAATTGTATTTTATTTATAAATTCCAGCTTTACTTCGTTAAAGTCCATATTTAATGAGTATCTGTATATAAAAAACTTAATTACTTTAGCAATATTGTTAAAGTAATTAGGGAAGAACAGAATCCGTCAAGAGGGCTGATCTGGTACACAGATGGATCCAAGATGGATAACGGGTCAGGTGCTGGAATACACGGCGAAACCCCAAGGCACAACATGCATGTCTCACTGGGGCAAAACACCACGGTATTCCAAGCGGAGATATTCGCTCTGGGAACCTGTGTCTGTGAGAATTTGAGAAGGCAAACCAAAGGCAAACCTATCCACATACTCACTGACAGTCAGGCAGCCCTAAAGGCATTAGCATCAAAGCAGATAAGATCCAAGCTAGTCTGGGAATGCCTGCAAAACCTGAAAACCCACACAACCAAGTAACACTGGTGTGGGTACCAGGTCACAAGGGCATAGCAGGCAATGAAAAAGCAGACAAACTAGCGAGGAAAGGATCTGACGCAACCTTTATTGGTCCTGAACCAGTACTAGGTATCACAAAGGCGACAGCACGTGGAGTAATAACTGAGTGGATCAAACAACAACACCAGCAATATTGGAACCACGTGCAAGGACAAAGACACAGCAAACTGATGATGGGAAGACCATCTCAGACTCTAACAACTGAAATACTGAAACTCAACAGAAATAATCTTAGAATTGCGACGGGGCTACTAACCGGTCATTGCAGTCTAAGGAAACACATGCACAGATTGGGCGTATATACAGAAGAACCCATATGCAGACTCTGTAATGAAGAGGAAGAAACTGCCTCTCATGTAATCTTTGAATGTGAAGCATTAAACTGCCGACGTCACAACCTGTTGGGCGAAATAGACCCACAGGTAGGCATACCGGAAAAAGATCTGGTCCACAGGCTACTAAACCTAATAAAGGGTCTTAACCTGTTCACCTAAATCAAAACGCAAAGGCAGAGAAACACAATAGGCCTTATTGGCCGGGGTGTTCAGGGACTCACAAAACCGTGCTCTGCAATTGCTACTACCAATAACCAATAAAGTAATTAAGTATTTTATGTACAGATACTCATTATTTATAAATTGTGTCCATTTATGTTCTGCACTATTTCAAAAGTATTTTTTTCTAACAAATATTGAACATTTAATATTTCTGTACTACGATACTCGTTTTTGACAACTGTTTACAAAACTCAATCAATTATAATTTTTTAAAACTGCTTAAAGAAATACTTTAATTCACGTAGTAATATGGAGAATATTTTAAGTTATATTAGTGCCTTTAATTGTAATTTTTACACTAATTTGTTATAGCCCATTTTCAAATACCTGTATTTACTTTGGTGTTGCTTATATTTAGTGTAGACTTCAGTAGAACATTTCTTGTGTGTACAAATTATCCATTCATTATGTTGTACTAATAAGAACGGAATTAGTAAAAACGATTCGTGCATGTTTACGAAAACAAATGGCAATGGCAATGGTTAAGGAGTTAGTGATAGAATCCTGCTGTATTACGAAAATCACAACGTTGTGTTGTACTGAATTGTTTAATTATACACTTTCGATACATATCATAAGCTGATGGTTAACTTAGAGTAGTGGTGCTGTAGCATTTTGGAAGTTTTTTGGAAGAACCATTACAGGATCTGGTCCGAACACTATTTGCACGTTAAAGATTCCTACTCGTCGAAGTTACTGGCTGCTAACTCTTAACAGCAAAAGTAGGTCGACTATAAAGAAAAAGAGATATAATTAAAAAATATGTTCATTCACTATTTTTCATTGTTTTCTTATATTATCATGTGTGACTACAAAAACCTTAACGTTGGTTATCTTCCTTTTACTTATTTCATTATACTGTAAAAATTTATGTATGTTAAACAACGTAGTATAGAGAGCAAATTAAAAGCTAACGAGTTTTCTGACTATATTGACTACATTCTAATGTTGTGAAAAAGGATTTTCATGTGTTGTCCACTTCTGTAACAATAACACTTACTTTACTTTCTTAATCCAGATGCCTGTTGTACCTTTCGGTGTAGGCGTAGCAATAACACCAGTTCGTAAACAAATGTTTGATATCATCATATCGAACATTTTTTTCCTTTTTTCAGCAATAACACCAGTTCGTAAAAAATGTTTGATATAGTCTTGCTCGATTTTGACAAACGAAGTTGTGTTTCTTTTAAGCAACACGACTGAGGTTGTCAAATGTGGGCAAAATTATGAAAATTGTTTATGCACGTGTACTATTTAGTAGACTATATACCAAGAAAAATACAATCAGTATTGTAACACTGAATACTGGTACTTTAACAAGCCAACCATTCTATAATGTGCGACACTTGGACTTCTCCTTCAATTATCATGGACTAGTTACAAATGAGATGAGCCGCCGATTGAAGTAGCGGTCTAGGGTTCGATTCCCGAGCGGTTTTATCACCGGGTTTTAAAAAATTGGCATGCTCCGTTGGAAAGCAGTTGACAACCACCAACTGCTCTGTGTGAATTGGGTTGCCTATAGCTCGTAGAACCTTCTTTGAGGATTAGCAAGCTTTAGCTTTACTTATCACATTTAATAATGTCTTAGTAAAATCTTCTCTGGAGACTTTCGTCTTTCGGAGCCCGCGTAAAGCTGTAGGTCCCCATTGTCCTGTGCTACTGGAAGCATCACACAGGACAGAAGGTGCGAAGATATGCTACACCTTGCAAGAGGTATGCTACTATAAGAGGAAGAAGTTACAAAGAAAGACTAGAATTTTTTTTCGGAGCAAATGGTGTTCGCAATGAATGCAAGAAAAACGTTATTTTTATTTTAGCGTAAAAGAGGAAATTATGCGCTCACTAGTCACCCTTTTAACTCCAAGAGATCACTGAGCTGCTTAATTAGATGCAAGTTTTACGCCTGCCCTAAACGAAATTGTACAACTTCCACGGGTAGTTTTGTAGAAGGTTCTTAATTGGAACCGGAACTGAAAACAGAAATTGGATTGTTTCTTTGGTACAGAACTAAACATGTTTTTAAAATTTTGAATACATACCGTTGTAGTGCATTTAAAGACAAATCAAAATTTTTACTAATGCTATACCTTCATAATGAAGGGCGGTTCGAATTTTTGAACATTTTGATATTATTGCCCGATTACCAAAAAACAAAGAATTTAATCAATACAAATTGTGATATCATCTACTAGCCCTCAATAAATATAATCAGATGATGTAAAAATATTTTTGTAAATATGAAAATTGTAAATATGCTACCTTCTCAAAACTTTGTATATTTAAAAAAAAAAGTATTCCTAAAACCTGCCCATCCGTATTTTTTTCAAATTTTTAGCTGATAGAGCTTGCAGTGAACTACAAATTTATTTCTGATTAATCTCCAAAATTTTGCTCTGACGCTCTCCAGAAATAAAAAAAAATTATTAATTATTTTTACAGAAACACGTGAACGCCATTTTGGTCGGGATTCAGCATCGACCTGCATATCGACCTGCGTGCCCTGATAACCAGTGATCGCGCGCAAACAGGCATATCTATCAGCTGAGAATCCGGCGCAGAACCCGTTCAATGAAATAAAATCGAGCAACCATAGTCGACTCGTCCCAGAGAAAAATTTATTTATTTCGCAACATTTTGATTGTGTTTAATTTTATTATACATAAAATTATTAATTTTACATTTCTCTAATACAGTAATTTATTTTTGCACTGTAAATAGGATTGAATAAACATTATAAATAATTTGATTTGCAGTTCGATCTTATTATTTCTCCGAACTCTGGTTCTAAGCTACCTGGGAAGAGCTGGGGTTTTATAATATGTTTGATAACTCTTCAAATAAAGCCTTTATGGCGATTTTGGTTCGACGTCCGAAACGCATCGAATCAGCTGTGAAGCGAGGTTGACGTGCTTTTGTCCTATGCGGCTAGCCAAAGTTATCGTAGCACCGTTTTCATACGATACGTGATGTATCGTGTTACACAGGCTATCGCAAGTTCAAATCACCGCTGGGACGTTACTTTTTCTTTTATTCTGTTTTCTTGCTTTAAATTGCGTAAAATTAATGTTATTTAGTCAGTTAATGAAGCGCAAGTATTTAAAGCGTAAAAAGTATGGAAAAGTACCAGCGAGCTGTTTCGCTCATTTAATCTCCCTCGCCGTGTATTTGTATGCTCTCCAACTCAGACGCTTTACCGCAGTAAAACCAAACTAGAGTTAAATAGTTTGCTACCAAAAAGAGTACAGTTTTCTGTAAGAAATTCTTAAGAAATCAACTCAAATTCGTATTCTATGACAAAACACACCACTTCAATTGATTTCTAGTTTTTTCAAGAACTTTTAAATGTTACTTAAATTTGGTGCCGATATGAAAATTCATTCTAGTCTATTACCTGAACCGTCTTCTCCGTTGATTTGTGAAACTGACGTTAATAAAACGTCAATTCTTACAAATCAACGCAGGCGACGACCTGAACACATACAACTTAAGACACGAAGAGGTAATAGTGGTAAAGCAGAACGTTCAAAAAACCTCAGTTATAAAATATCGTTTTTCTACGCACTTGTCAAAAGTGACAGTTCTTGACAAAGTTTTGAGTGTCAACAATGATTTTTCTAAACACTTCTGCAAAACAATGTTTATAAGCACTAGCGCAAAAATAGTTACTTTCATAACAAGTTCGGGAAGTAGGTGTTTCTTACAGGCGTTTGAAAATTCTTTAATCAAACAAGTGTAGGAAATAGGCATTTTGCCGCTTCCTTCGTATTTTCAGTTTTTATGACAATTGTCAAAATTCGAACTTTTATTTTTTGAGTTTGGTTGACATGGATATCTTAACAATATTTAAATTTTCCTGCACTAGTGCAGGAATTACTTTGCGCAAAATCTATACAAACCATAGCATGGGCATTAGACAAAATCAAATGCAATACTGTCAGATACTAATCAAAGATAACTTAAAAAAACGGTTATCTATTTTTTTCCAATTATGGTTGCAATTTATTTTTACTTTTGACATGCACGTAGAAAAAGTAGCGTATGCAACACGTGCCAAGGCCTATCGGCTCGGTCTACAACGTTCACATTCGTGCAAAAAATTGCTCTTTTGATGTTTAAATAATTTTGTGATTTAATCAATTTTTTTAATTTTCAGTTTTTTCTTTGGAAATTTAACGATCAATGCATATTATAACACCTCCTTTCAATTTATATTTAAGTTACAGTAATTCTGTATAGAAATGTTGAAAACAGGATTATAAAATATTCCTTGGGCCGGCGGGTGGTCTAGTGGTTAAAGTCCCAGGCTTTGAAACTAGACTCTCAATGGCAGTTGGTTCGAATCCAATGCTCGGCGGTAATTTTTCTGAACAAGTTAAATCCGACGGGTCCATGGATGGTGTATGTAGGTGTGTTTGTTGGGTTGCATGTCTTCAGGGGTGGGGTGCATGTTAGACCGGTGAAAGAGCGCAAGTCCGCTGAGCCCGGGTAAGGGGGTGGGATAGGAATCATGGGGTCGTGCTCACGCACGGCTTCATGATTCTTTTAAAAAAAAAAAAAATATTCCTGAAAGGAGTTCTTGCCAAGTACCTGAGCCAGTACCATGGGAAAAAATGCTTAAAACGCCAAAAAAATTTTAAAAGAACGCTATTATTAAATACTTCCGTTTGGTAATATATTATTCTCAGTACTTGTGAACTAATAAACAGAGTCTTTAGTTGGAAAAGGCTCGTGTACTTGGCCGCTGGTTTGAAAAGATGTCAATAATTCCCACAATTTGTTACTTTAAGCTTCTTTGTATCAGATTTAAGACTCGGCATTTCAATAGAAAATGCTTGCTGCTTAATAAAAGCTCACTAAAATTTATTGGCCAAGTACGACTTCCCAAGAAACATATTAAACTTTGGATCTTCCCGGAATTCAGTAACGTCAACTTGAGAAACTGGTAACATTATAAATACTTTCCTGTTTCCTCGAAGCAGAAGAAATCGCATACAACCTTGTCATTATTTGTCTTTGAAACTGCTGCGTCTTACAGCGGATGACACAATGCAAGTAATGTAGTTAAAAGTTTATTTTTGCTTAGAAGCAGGACGTAAATCAATAACTCAATGAAATAGATATAAATAAAAAAATTTACAAAACCCACGAGTAAAAAAACACGATTAAATAAAAAAAAAGTAAAAAAATAAGTAAGAAATAAAGTTAAAACTGTCACGAATGAAATATTTACAAATACAAGCACAATTCCTTCTGGGCATTTATTATATTAATGTACCTTATAAATTCACAAAATTGTTTAGGGGCAAAAAGACGGATGTTAATAAGCGACATTTTTATTCTAATGCTGTTTGAATTTATAATGCTAATACTATAAGGACTTTCTGTAACTTTTGAGAGAAAAAGGTATACTCAAGGGAAGGTGAAATATAAGAGTTGTGGCTTCGCCTGTGTAATATATAAAGTGATTTATAAAGCAACGCTCAAGTGTAATTTTAATACTATTTTTTTATTTTCAACAAGTTTTACGATGCCTGGCAAGAGAAATGATTGTACAATTTTATTATAACGTCTAGCATTTTACTTCAAAGTGATACATAATAACCTTTATTATTTTGTGTTTCTAAATATAATATTAAAAGCAATTTTGTGTTCTGTTGTCGCAGTAAGTAGCAGGTTATGCTTATTCCTATTCGGTTAAAACCTACCATGGTGTGGTTTAAAAAGAAATAGCTACGACTACGAGATTTGACAAACAGCAAAAATTATTGTCAATCCATTATTTTGCAATATGTTACCAAGAGTCCAAGACCCTACGCAAAAGACATTTAACACTGTAAAAGAGAAAGTGGGGCTGCTAGTCTCCCATGGGGCGCTTCCCCAGGTGGCTGATAGGGGAATGCTCGTTAGGTATGGTGAGTAAAAGGAAAGATAAAATACCCGGGGTGGACCAAAACTAGCACTAACACATATATGAAAATTAAGCAATGTTTGATTAGAGGCTTTCTAAATAAAATAATTAAAGAAATGTTTTACTTTTAAAACAAGACTTACACGATTAAATTTATTAAAAGATATAACACTTTTAAAATTTTGTAAAAAATTTATTTACAAGATCAAAAGTGGAAAAAAACTCCAGCTACTAAAAATTCAAGTCAAACAAATACAAAAATAAAACGAGAAGCATAACAACATCACATCAAATTGAGCAAGTGATGGGCCATAAAGAATTTCAACGATCCATAATATTTACTACCACGGTATAGATATAACTTGAAATACAACAGGGACGACCTACGTCGCAAATCCACTGCTCGCCAACGATGCTACTCGTAGATGTTACATCCTTTTACTTACTCGCATATGTATTATGTACGACTGAAGGCTAGCTCTAGTTAGTTTGTCGCTTAAAGCGGTAGGTTACATGTAAATTACCTCAGGGAAAATCAAGATTTTATTGACGCTATTAGACTTGGAAACGCTCAGATTTTGATTTATAATCATGAATTAGCAGTAGCCAAAATATCACTTGTTGCTCCAGATAAAGAAAATAGATTTATTTCAGCTGTGTTCGTATTATTAATAACTTTTTCATACATCTTATTTCACACCTATAATTATTGATACTACGTCCATTGTAATAATTATGTATAAGGTGCATATTCCTTTGTACAGCGGGTCACTGCAGTTTTCGATAGAGACAAGCAAAATCGAATGTCTACAATTTCTGTGTATGGTTAGAGCATAATTTTTCGGTAGCTGACATTCCAACACAGACTACGCGGGGAGCACATATGTTGAGCTTACGTATCCTTTTCACTAGGCTAGACTTTTACGTACGGCAGGATCATAGACAGATAAGTACCAAAAAGAAAACAACTATTAAGCAGAATGCAGGTCAGATCATGTAAATGATGCCGTGGGCATAGATAATCATAAATTATTCAAATCAGATTTACAAATTACATTGCAGCTGAGATTTTAAGAAGTCCGATATCTGGAAATGTTTTATTCCCTACAATTATTTTGTTGCTTTGGAGTACTGGATTACCATTTACAATTTAAAAAAAAACAATTTTGAATAAGACGAACCTTGCGAGCATCGTTTGAAATGTACGTGGCCTAACAAAGAAAACGCAAGTTTTTTGGGCAAAAAATTATTTTATTTTTTAACCCTGCTGTTTCCCTCGGTGGGACCACACACTTGTAGTGCTTGGGGTCATATTGACCCGATATTCTAAAATACGAAATTAAACCAAACAAACGTAACTCCTGTTCAATATTAACTTTATTATTGTAAAAAATGCATTTTAAATATAACATAATTTCAAAATGATTATGATTAGATACTAGAGAAAAAAAAGATAAAATTGTGTGACGCGTTAATTCTTACATTCTGGACAATAGTACGCCACATGTGCTTTACATAAATATTTTGTACATTTACAACAAGTCATATTGGTTTTGTTGTCACATTTAGGGGGGCAGAATTTACAGCGTCCTCGTTTGTTTTCTTTTGCTGGTCCCAGGTAGGGGTTCATGATGATCTGCGGCTAATGGTGCTTGAATAGCTGTCACTATACTAGCAGCTTCGGCGGTACGAGGTAGATGTTTTCTTGACAAAATGTAGGGCTTTATCAATTGTTTGCCCAGTTCTTCCAAAAATATTCTTCTTTTGTATAAAAGATATTTATTCCAATCCGGGTTTATTTCTCGCCATAAAACGAACGCGTTGTAGGCACTAGTATCTAAGATATTATAAAACAAAATTATGGGCCATCGATTTGTTTTTCGTTTGCACGTGTAGGTAGCGTTTAGCTGATCTAGTGTATCAACTGCGCCTTTTCGTCGAATTATAGTCGAATATTATTTGGGTTTTTTTATCGTCTCAACCACTTACTTGCTTACTGTGATGGAGTGTACTCATTAGGACGACATTCTTATTTTTCTTAGAAATATATGACACTACTGTAGTGTCTTTCCTAAAATAGAAGTTGGAGCTATAAATCTCTCTATTATTCATACCCATGACAGGAAGCTCAGGCTTGTTTTTCCTTACCGTCCCTAACATGGTAACATTTCGTTTGAGGAGCATTTGACCCAGTTGGTATGATGTAAAAAGATTATCACAACTCACATTTTGCCCCCTAATCCCGTAGGTGAGATCTAGAACTACTCTCATTACTTGATTTTTTTCAGGTCGTGCGCTCCAGGCATTTTTCCTGTGTATACTTGAAGTTCTAGGGCGTAAGAACTTGCACTATCACAGAGCGACCATATCTTGATGCCATATTTGGCAGGTTTGTTTGGAATATATTGTTTGAAGGGACAACGGCCTCTGAATGCAACCAGTTGTTCATCTACGGTGACATTTTCTCCAGCATTGTACAATTTCGGCAGTATCTCTGCCCATTTTTCAAAAAAATCCCTTATAGGAGCCAGCTTATCGCGCTGCCTTCTCTCTTGACGGTCATTTTTGTTGTCAAAACGTATCACGCGTGATATAACAAAAAATTTTTTCTGTGACATTGTTGCCAGAAAAATAGGCCTGCCTGTTTCTGCATTCCACAAACTTTTGGTAGATTCACCGTGTGATTTGTAAACACCAGCTAGTAGTAGCAAACCTATGTATGCTTGCAATGTTATTGGTTATTGGTTATTGGTAGTAGCAATTGCAGAGCACGGTTTTGTGAGTCCCTGAACACCCCGGCCAATAAGGCCTATTGTGTTTCTCTGCCCTTGCGTTTTGAATTAGGTGAACAGGTTAAGACCCTTTACTAGGTTTAGTAGCCTGTGGACCAGATCTTTTTCCGGTATGCCTACCTGTGGGTCTATTTCGCCCAACAGGTTGTGACGTCGGCGGTTTAATGCTTCACATTCAAAGATTACATGAGAGGCAGTTTCTTCCTCTTCATTACAGAGTCTGCATATGGGTTCTTCTGTATATACGCCCATTCTGTGCATGTGTTTCCTTAGATTGCAATGACCGGTTAGTAGCCCCGTCGCAATTCTAAGATTATTTCTGTTGAGTTTCAGTATTTCAGTTGTTAAAGTCTGAGATGGTCTTCCCATCATCAGTTTACTGTGTCTTTGTCCTTGCACGTGGTTCCAATATTGCTGGTGTTGTTGTTTAATCCACTCAGTTATTACCCCACGTGCTGTCGCCTTCGTGATACCTAGTACTGGTTCAGGACCAATAAAGGTTGCCTCAGATCCTTTCCTCGCTAGTTGGTCTGCTTTTTCATTGCCTGCTATACCCTTGTGACCTGGCACCCACACCAGTGTTACTTGGTTGTGTTTTGCCAGGGTTTTCAGGTTTTGCAGGCATTCCCAAACTAGCTTGGATCTTATCTGCTTTGATGCTAATGCCTTTAGGGCTGCCTGACTGTCAGTGAGTATTTGGATAGGTTTGCCTTTGGTTTGCCTTCTCAAATTCTCACAGACACAGGTTCCCAGAGCGAATATCTCCGCTTGGAATACCGTGGTGTTTTGCCCCAGTGAGACATGCATGTTGTGCCTTGGGGTTTCGCCGTGTATTCCAGCACCTGACCCGTTATCCATCTTAGACCCATCTGTGTACCAGATCAGCCCTCTTGACGGATTCTGTTCTTCCCTACGACGCCATTGATCCCAGTCCATTTGGATTTCAAATGGTTTGTCGTATGAAATTTTTGGAATCATAATGTCGCTACCCATGTTTAAAAGAGGGTTTGCGATATCATTTGTGATTCTGGTGTGCCCAAGGTTGTTCTGGGTTTTCCAGTTCATGTTACATGTCAGCCTGTATGCCGCCATCCTGGCCTCTCCCCTGATGAAAATGTCGAGGGGGGGTAGGTTTAGCATTATTTCCATGGCTGCCGTGGGTGAGCTTTTCATTGCTCCTGTTATGCATAGGCATGCTAGCCTCTGAATTTTTGTGAGTTTTGCGATTGCCTGCTTTTGTTTGACCTTTGGCCACCAAACCAGGCAGCCGTAGGTTATCATGGGTCTTACCACTGCAATGTATAACCAGTGTACCATGTGTGGCTTTAATCCCCAGGTTTTTCCAACTGTTCTCCGGCACATCATTAATGCCGTTTTACATTTGTTGGTTATGTTGTCTAGATGCTGATTCCAGGTCAACTTGGTGTCTAGGAACGCGCCCAAATATTTGACCTCTCCTCTCATCTGTACAACTTGGTTAAAGAGAGTTGGCAGCCGTAGCCCATCCAGCTTTCTTTTGTTAGTGAAGGGGACTAGTGTTGTTTTTGTAGGATTTACCCTTAGGTTTTCCTTTATGCACCACCCTTCAACAGCTTTTAGAGCTCTTTGCATGAGCTCTGATACTGTATTGGCATATTTCCCCACTATGAGTATGACGATATCATCCGCATACCCCTGTGTGTAGTAGCCAGATTTGTTCAGTGAGACTAGCAGTTCGTCTACGACCAAGTCCCAGAGCAGGGGAGATAGGACTCCGCCTTGAGGACATCCTCTGGCCACAGACACCTGTGCTGTCTCACCTGCCAATGTCGTCTGAATCTGTCTGCCTTGTAACATGGCTTTCATCCACCTGCATAGGGTGTCTTCAACTCCACGGTTACTAGCAGCCAGTATCATTGATTCAAATGAGGTGTTATCAAATGCGCCCTCTATGTCAAGAAATGCAGTTAATGCTATTTCTTGGTTGGTCAGTGCTGTCTCTATTTTTGAGATTAGCTGATGTAATGCGCTTTCGCACGATTTTCCTGCTTGGTATGCATGCTGATTAGGGTGTAGTGGCCTCTCTATTAGACAGGTTTCCCTAAGATGCTTTTCAATCAGTTTCTCCATTGTTTTCAACACAAACGATGATAGGGATATAGGTCTATATGCCTTTGCCTGGGCGTATGAATTCCGCCCCGGTTTTGGTATAAAGACGACCCTTACTTGGTTCCATGCTTTTGGCACATACCCTAGTGCCAAGCTGGCTCTATATATTTTACATAAGATTGGTGCTAGGTCTTGCTTGCCCTGCTGTAGCAGAGCAGGGAATATCCCGTCAGGACCAGGAGATTTATAGGCCTCAAATGAGTTAATTGCCCAGATGACCCTATCGTACGTTATTACCCTATTGGCTATCCGCCAGCTGTCCCTAGATGCTCTACGATAGAGTTGTTCTAGGTTTTGCTGGTCATTGATAGGCTCAAGGTTTACGTTCATCGAACCTGGAAAGTGCACTTGGAGTAGGACCTCCAGTGTTTCCTTACCATTGTTCGTATATTCCCCTGTGGGTTTTATAAGTGTCCCCAGTGGATTTATCGGGTCCTTTGCCATGAGTTTGTAGAGTCTTGCTCCTTCAGATGTAGATTCTACATCTTCACAGAACTTCCTCCATGAATCTCTTTTGGCTTTTCTTAGTTCCCGATTGTATTCGGTGAGTGTTTTGGAATATTCCAACCACTCATTCGTTTTTTTCGCCTTATTGTATGATTTCCTGGTTTTCTGCCTTAACTGAGCAAGGTTTTCATTCCACCAGTTTACTGTTCTGCTGGTGATTCGCCTTACTTGAGGGCAGCTTTCATGATAAGAGGTTATTATTGCCTCTTGTACCTGTTCTGAGGCTACCTCAATTTCATAAGGATTTCTCAGACTTTGCATAACCTGCTTAATGTTATTGCCCAGTTCGCTCCTGTAACCCAGCCAGTTGGTTTTACGTGGGTTTCTGTACATCTCCAATGTTTTATCGTCATTGACGATTTCCAGGAGTATATACCTGTGATCTGAGTGGGATGGCTCCTCAGACACATACCACTTAGCCACCTGTGTGCTGATATACGGAGAGCTAATGGTTATGTCAATTACTTCTTTCCTTACCCTTGTAACAAAAGTTGGTTTATTGCCTTTATTCAAGATTACCAGATCTCTGGAGATTATGAATTCTAACAGTGACTCACCTCTGTTGTTCGTGTCAGTGCTGCCCCACACGGTATGGTGAGCGTTTGCATCTGCTCCGATGATCATCTGGAGGTTAGAGTCCTCACAGAATTTCTCCAGCCTCTCCACGTGCTCTGAAGGTGGTGGGTTGAGTGAGTCATATGGGAGGTAAGCAGAAGCGAATATTAGCTTCTTGCTGGCTCCGTTTTTATGATAGCTCAGTCTTATGGCTGCTAGGTCTCTAGAACAGAAATTAAGCAGTGTTAAAGCCTGTAGATTCTTCCTGACATAGATACAGGATCTTACATTGCCAGAGTGTAAGTCATAAATAATATTACCTTTGGCTTCTCCGAGGCCTGCTACACGGCCCTTGACTAACCAGGGTTCTTGTATGAGGGCCACATCGATGTTGTCTGCTGCTAGCAGTCTGCATAGTGAGGCAGAAGCCGCCTTACTGTGCTGAAGGTTGATCTGCATTACCCTCAGCATTTTTAGGCATTTCCTTCCTTCCTAAGACTTTGAAGTTGAGCTGAGTTAGTCCCAGATAGGGTTTGAAGCCCATTCCGCTCAGCGTCTTCAAAGAGCCATCGTCGATGCTCATTACGAGAGTTGTCCCTTTGGGTTCCTCTTTTCGTGTGACGACGTGCCACTCCTTTGTTGATAGGCCCATATTCTGGGTTTCCAGCAATTGGAGTATCTTTGGTGTTTGAGTCACGCCAAGGAGTTCTGTTGGCACCCATACTACGACCTTGGTGGTCTTGACTATGTCCCTCGCCAACCCCACTTTGAGGACTGCGCCTTCCCACAGCTCGAGTTTGGGTGTCCACTCCGTTAGCCATGTCTTTGACTTTTCGTTCGCACATGTGAAGTACACTACTCCTTTATCTGCGTAGCTGTTTTTAAACTGGGGTGCGGTTTCTGGTTTGCATTTCCAGATCTCTCCCATAACAGCCATCTGTATTTTCTTTGACTGCTCTTCTGACAGTTTTTCTTCTGGATGCTTGCAATGTAATTTGATCTAAGTCTTGCCACTGATCACCATACACTCTACGGCCTTCCATATTAGTCATTTTCAAAATAATATTTTCCAGAGAACTGTTAAAAATAAGTTGAAATGCAGATTTGATGTCTTTGACTCTTGTAGTGCAAAACCTAGTCGGACCGGGTGCAACTTTTATAATGTTAGCACTAGTTGCTCTACCTTGTTGTAGATATGGATCAAGACTCCAACGTATTGTATTGTTTTTAGATTTAACAAACGCAGTTTGTACTGGAGCATTTGTTTCAGGGGCATTGTCTAAGTCACCATTATCTGACTCCTCTGGGTCATAATTACTGTCCTCGCTAGTATGATCTTCTTCTTCAGAAACTTCGTCCTCACTGTCGCTTGGATTTTCATGTATATCTGCCAGTTCTTCATCACTGAGAAATTTTCTAGCCATTATTGTTATTTTTACCACACACATGGAAATAAAACAAATAAACTGTACTTCACTCTGTAGCAGCACAAACTGTCTGCTAATCACAACCGATAGGTACGCCTGCGTGTACCGATAGGTACACGCAGGCGCAACATATTGCTCAACTATTTGAAATGACAATACTGCAGAACAAGCATTTGGTATTAGCAAAATAATCGGATTTGAAGAAAAAAATAATTGAAGTAAAAAATTATCTGCCCTGTCATATTGACCCGAGGAACATCTGTGTAACAATTGTGATTAAAAAATAAACAAGACGTTCGAAAAAGAAACAATGTTAAATACATAATCTTCAACAAGTAAGAAACAATGTCTATAAATACTGACCATAAATATTAAGAAATAAAGAAATTATTGAATCTTCAATTTAATTTTGGGTCAAATAGACCCGAGGGAAACAGCAGGGTTAATATAGTTTCCTGCTCGCTCAACGCACTTATTCCAACAATGCTCCAGAGCAGCAATGCCGTCTTTGTAGGTCGATGAACCCAAGTCCTCAAAATAGCTATTTACAGCAGCGATTACCTCGGAATTAGATGAAAATCTATTACCGCAGAGCCATTTTTTCAGGTTTGGAAACAGATAAAAATCGCTGAAAGCCAAATCTGGCAAATAGGGCGAATGAGGCACTAATTGGAATTCCAATTTATGAATTTTGGCTATGGCGATTGCAGACGTGTGTACAGGTGCGTTATGTTAATGGAAAAGGTTTTTTTTCGCCAAATCAGACCGTTTCTCTTTGATTTTGTCGCTCAATTGCTGCAACAATTTGGCATAATACTCGCCATTTACTGTTTATCCCCTTTTCCAAGTAGTCGACGAAGATAATTCTGCGAGAATCCCAAAATACAGTTGCCATAACCTTTCCTGCCAACAAAACCGTTTTTGCCATCTTCGGTGGCGGAGAACCTTTGTGTGTCCATTGTTTGGACTGTTCCTTGGTTTCGGGAGTGTAATGGTGGACCCAGGTTTCATCGACGGTTACGAAACGGCGCAAAAAGTCCTTCGGATTGCGGCGAAAACGTGCCAAAAGGTCGCGAGAAACAATCAAACGATTCAGTTTTTGCTCCGGTGTGAGCAAACGCGGCACCCAACGCGCGAAGTGTTTCTTCATTTCCAATTCTTTAGTTAAAATTCTGTGCACAATGTCATTTGAGATGCCCACTATGTCTGCTATTTCGCGAACTTTTACTCGGCGTTCATCCAATACGATACGGAGGACTTTTTCAATCATATCCGAGGTAGCAGCCGTTTTTGGGCGTCCACTGCGAGGTATCTTTGTATTCTTTGTACTCACACGACCACGCTTAAACTCGGACATCAAAAATGTCGAATCTAACTCTGCTTTGATTTCGGTTGGGGTTAAGCCTTTCAAATAAAAGTACTTTATTGCTGCTTGCAACTAAGTTTTTTTCATTATTTACGAAATCACTCAAGACGGTCACTTTGGCGCACTATCAAACACAAACTAATTGACAGATCGCTCTATACTGTCATATTTAACCCAAGAAAAGATGGTTCTAAAAAATGGTAATGTAAATTCCGCCGAATTAGCGCCATCTCTGTGTTAGGCCACGTACATTTCGAACGATCCTCGTACTTAACACAGCCTACCATTTACAACCGCCATTAACAGGACTCAAAGAGAGACATTAATTTATACGGTTAGAAGAGTTTCAAATGTAAAAATTTTAACTAAAAAGGAGTAAATTTAAGGGAAAGGTGTGTACAAATTTGTTTTAAACATTATTTGATGTTGATCACGTTATGTAGGAATGTAACCACAAAATAATAATAAAAATCGCATTATTACTTACTAGTTACGTACGTTCAATTTAGTGGTTGACTACATATTTGAGGTTATACAATACCGCGGGAGGCATATGGTACATTTCTTGCATCTCGACACAACTTATTTACCGCACTTACAAAAAAAGTTTGCAAATAAAACATGGGGCGTAGATAAGTTCCGCTAGTATATTTGCAATTAAATAATTAAAGCAGTACTTATTAGGAATATTTACGAACCATAATTCAGAATAAAACATGAATAAGTATCAATATGAAATTTGACAACGCATTATTAATAAATAACACAAGTTTTCTCATTTTATACCTATCTTGAAAGGTTGTTACCAAATTAAATTTTCAAATCGAGTATACGCACACAGGCGTTTAAGACATTTTCTAAATTTCTTCGAACTTCTCTTTCAACAAGTCTTATACGGTAAAATTCCTGGGGGATTTTGTCTGTCCGATCTTTTACGAAAGCTTTCTTAACGAGATCATCCTTGTGATCGAGGAAGTAATCTACTTTCACAAGCTACGCGTTAACGTACATTTTGAGTACAAAACCAACTAAGCAACCATTTCAAAAGATTTTTTTCAAGAAAATCTGGCAAGGCTTTTACTTCAACAATGAAGTGCATTATTAGTCGCCAACTCTTTTACATTATTTTTCTCATAAACATTTCCTCCTAGTTAATGATAAAAATAGATCTTTGAAAAGAACGGTACGTGTAAACTCTTACACAGCGAGAAACTTAAAGCGATCAATGCTCGTAAATAACAACAGACTTTCCATTGTTGGAGATATATTTTTATGGCCGTACAGAGAGTTTTCTAACATTTTATCGAACATTTGCGTCGTAAAATAAAATGGTTGTTTTTTTTAAACCAAGAAAACATATTGCTTACAAAAACGCAATAAACTATTACTTTAGTTTTAATAAAGCTTTACAAACTATTCTTTTTGAAGTTTCATACAATTTTCAAAAATTTTTAATGCTTTGCGACATATTATCGAAGTCTTAGTTTTATTACATAAAAATATGTTTCTGTACTCCTCAGCTTAGACAGCATATCTAACAAAAATATATTAAACTTACCAAAAAAATTGTCCTTAAAATTTTCACGAAGGAACACGTTTTAGAGTAGCAGAAATCTAAAAGTATGATTGATGACAACCGCTTCACAGTATCTTTTTTTTTGTAATTTTTAAATTTTAATTTCAATTTTACATTTGGTATAAAAATATGTAAGAACTTGTTAAAAAAATATATAAACAAATAATGCATCGTTTTATTTGGGTCGCTTTCCTAAGAAAGTACTCTTGAGAACACATAGGCAATTACAAAAACACAAAATGCCTGCAGACTCGGTGATGCATTCGTTTCTAAATTTTAATGACACTATCTATGATAAATCTGTAACTGTCTCGCCATAAAAAAACGACGGCGCCGGCAGCAGCATTTTTTCATTTCTAATAAATTCTAATAAATTGCATTCAATAGAAAACAACAAATCCCCTTTTTTTTTTAATTTATTACTAAACTTGCGTGTTAGTATGCCGTCAATCAATGAGTGAATGCAAATTTGTCGTCGTATTTTTTCATTAAAAATATAACTGTTCTTAGCAAATAACTTCGCGTAAACAGCAAAGCGCAACAACAGTGTTTAAAAAAACTATAAAATAAAAAAAAATTTTTGTCCCAACCGAGATTCGACCCCACAACTACTTATGCAGTAAAAAAGCAGTACACCCGAACACACCCGCATATCCATCTGTGCCACGACGAACTTGTGGTTTACACACATTCCAGCTGCATGCCGAGGAAGTGCGCAAGTCATGTGTGATAGGATCGACTGTAACCCAAGCCACTAGACGCTAATCCCTTTTGGGCCTAAGATAATCAAGAACCGCCAGAAACTAAAATAGAAAAATAGACCCGGTCGTTGTATTTCAAAGCATGCAATAAAAAAAATATTTTAATTTTTATGGCGAGTATAAAATTCTACATGGATGCGTTATCATCTCACCCATCAATCAGCTCCTTAATCTGTAGCCTAAATAAAAGCATAAAACCCCGTCAGCGGAATAACTAGATAATAGAATTAAGGCCGGTACAGACCGAGATCAAATACAAACGAACGCCAACGAACGCAAATATGGCGTTGGCGTTCGGGGTTGGAAACAATTCGTCAGCGTATGCTTGCAGTCGTCCACACCAAAGTTTCGCATTCGAGCACTGGCAGTTCGGAGCGGTTGGTAAACGTTCGGTGCTACTCTGTCCAAATTTGAATTTACGTTTTATTTAATAATACAGTAATTAATTAGTCATAATATTAGTATGTCCAGCGATGATGAGGAATGTGTGGTACCTTCAAGGCGCATTTCTCGGCGATAAGATGATAGCAAGCTTTCCATTTTTTTAACTTCCGGAATATCGCACTTAAATTCGTCTGCAATGCTTCTCCAAATATCCACCTTCTTTTTGGTTAATTTATAGTGCATATTTGTTGGGTCCCATAGCATGGGTTTGTCGCGGTAGCACTCTATTAATTTCAAACTTAACTCGTCGCTCCACTCCATCTTTATCTATTATTTAAAAAATTTTATTGAAATACGTCCCAAACAGTCCAAACGCTTACCAACGACTGAAAAGTGACAAATCCTGTCCAAACCAAAACGAATCTTTCTTTGAGGTACCGCTCTACTAGCGAACGCAATCGAACGCCAACGAACCCCTTGGCAAGCGTTGGTAAGCGTTCGTTCGCGTTCGCCAATCCCGTACACACCAAACTCAAACGGTTCCACATGTGCCTTCGTTGGCGTTTGTTTGCGTTCGGTCTCCGGTCTGTACGGGCCTTTAGGAAATAATTATTTCAGTTTCAGTTTCAATCGTGGACGTGCATGTATATATATTAAAAATTAAAAATATAATTCAGGTTTAATTTTAAAGTATATATTAAAAACGAATCTAGCTAAACTACTAATGTCTGGTTGCACATTGTCCACTTTAACCAACTGTGTTCCGTGTTGTTTAATAATTATTGTTATCCTGATGTTTTTGGCCATTGTAATTTACTGCAAAATTATTTGTCAATAATAATTGTTTTTATTTAAAAAACCTTCTGTCAAAGTTTACGGTCTATTAAAATTGACAATCGTTTGCGCAACCAGATGTTAATGGCGCAATTAAGCAAGGAAAAGTGAACTTACATCAAACATTTTAAAAATACGCTCTTGCAATTCACAGGATAATTTTATAAAAGATGCTAAGAGAAATTTAAGTTGCAGGCTTCCACGGCCGTTGTTAATATTATCTAGTCTTCCGGGTTGGAGCCGCGTCATCGGTGCTTGAACTGCCGACGTTTCGTCCTCGGTTGCATGGGACATCTTCTGGGCTGTGGTCGCTTTGGGATCTGGAACACAACTGGCGAGACCGGTGCAGGCACCTGGTTTATAAGGGACAGGTGAGTAACAAGGTGTGACTGCTGTGTCTGTGATTGGCTGTCAGGCTGGAGCGGTTGCAGGGCGGCGCTTTCGTTCAGTCGAAAATAGTAGTTTGTAGGCATTGTGGAGGGGATAGCTGTGGTCTCGGTTAATATTGTTAGGAGTTTTGTGTATTTCTATGGATTCACGGATCACACGGTTGAAGTAGATGGAAGAACGGGCTAAGATTTTGGTCTTGTCAAATTGAATGTTATGGCCTGTATCGAGGTTATATTCTGCAATAGCCGACTCTGCGGGACGTTACAGTCGAGTGCAGCGCTCGTGTTCAGAAACTCGAACGCTGATCGGCGTCTTCGCCTCACCGATGTAGGCTTTCCCACAGGAGCAAGGTACACTATACACACCGCAGGATTGGAGGGTAGGTAACTTGTCTTTGGTCGGAGGAAGGAAACTGGAAAGTTTTTGAAAGGGTGTAAAAACGGTTTTTATGTTTTGTTGTTTAAGTAGTCTGCTGATGCGGTCGGTGGTTTTGTGTATGGGTAGAAATGCTAAAGAGGTAGGTGGTGTAAGACTATTCGTACGTTCTGTGTTTGTGGGTTGGGCCTTTGAGTAATAGCGTGTTGGATGTCTCCTTTGTTGTAGCTGTTTTGGGAAAGGACAGTCGTAATGTGATTGAGTTCGTCTTTCAGGTAGGTATTTAAAAAATGTACGGATAAAAAACCAAAACCGGAAGCGAAAGTAACGTTTTTTCAGAAACGGCAACATTCAAATTGAATAGAGGAATCTGATGTAAAACCCTAGAGCAAAGTGAATGGTTTTTGAACGTACTATAGCATTAACAAGGCAGCCGCTATGAATGTTTAAAAATTTTGACTTTAAAACGCCATTCTAAAAATTAGTTGACAGATAGAAATGCAATTTGGTACTATTATAACAATATGAAGGCACAATGCCACTACGTAAAAGAATTCTTTTATAAATAAAGAATTGTGGCGTGAAAATTTTCAAACTAATGTTGTTTTTTCTAAATTTTTTTGAGTCGAAAATACATGCCTTTTTACTTAATAAACGCGAACCAGTGCAAAAATTTTGTTGAAGATAAATTGCTCATGAGTAATAGTAGCATAAGTTTCACAAGTTAATTGTGAAGTGTTGCAATATTAAAGGGGTTAATTGTCTCTTTCCTTTCACTCAATATTTGGCAGACGAATTTGTCTTCTCATATTTAGTTTTCTTTATATTCAACGAAAAACTCAAGGTTTTACAAAATTTATATTATTATTTGTATGTATAAGTTTTAGTATCATGGAGGGCGCTATTATAATATGACTATTAAGCAGCTATCCTCTCTAGCAAAACAATGAATAGAGGTACAAAATATGTACCATGTACCTAAAGTAGAAATATATGTTTAAATTTTAATATAATACGCATTTTTTGTCAGAAATTTAAAATTACAAGACGAGTTTTTTTATTCCGAACATTTCCAATAGGAATTTTAATTATGTGCCTACCCACAAATCGTTTTTCAGTGACTAAGCACAAAAGTCAAATTATTACATTTTTTAATCGTAATCTTTAATCATAAAGACCTTTAACCTAATTTCGAATACCAGCCTTCAGAAACCTATTTGTATAATTGCCATAGAAACATTACACGAAGAGGGAAAGCAACATAGACAAAATGTCAACAGTTAATCAAACACCGCAATATGAGGAATACAACTGGGTAATACATCACTTAAACCGAACACTTTTAGAAGCTGCCTCCTGTTATGTATCTTCATAAAAAGAACTAGGTTTGACATCATTGATATTATATTACAGTTAGTAGAAGAGTTCATATTAAATGTTTTATATTGACACTTACTGAAAGGTGCTGCAGCGTGATCAGCAAACAAAAATTGGCTTAGCGACAGCGTTTCTTGATTGATGTTACATATTTTCTATCAAATATAAATAAATCAGATCTTTTTGTTTGTCTTGTTATTTAAAATCAATACGATGCGATATACCAAATGTTTCACTGGAAATAGATGACGCACTTGTTGGCTTGTATAACAACGTTTTTCTGTCAAATGGCAGCTAGCTCTTGTTTATTCTACACCGAATTTGCTGTTAACTAATTTATATTAAAATTGGTGAAAATCAAAAAGGAACAGCAAAAAAACTATTAATTGACAAATTAGTGACAATAAAAGGTAGATAATGATAGCAATTTTATACTTAATAACAAAAAACGTTGACATGCCAAATTTAATTAAAGTCGGTCAACGGATTCAGAAGCTATATGGGAACAAACCCACCCAGGCACTCACTCTCGAAGAGACATTGTTAAAACTACTTTTTTTTTGTTCCTTTTCCATTAAATTTCTGGATCCTCTAGAGATGTTCATTGACAGTCGCATGACCTGTTAGGAAACCTGTGACGATCGTGAGCTGCGATCAGGCTAAGTAGTAACAGTAATGCAGTTCTTTTCCTGCAAGATCCGTTTATGAGCGCCTTACTGTGGTTGTGTCTTGGTCTGTTATGCCAGTGTATTGTGTGCTTATCTCGCATCCAGTTGCTGATATAGCGACGAACTGCGCTTTTTGGTACTCCCAGGGCAGGTTCTGGTCCGTAGTAAGTTTGTTGTCCTGCGCACATTGTAGACTCGCGTATATCTCTGTTTGATATACGGAGGCGTACTTGCCCAGAAGGTAGCTAAGAGTCTCCTTTGGTTTTTCGCCGTATATGACTGTTCTAGTACCCGTCTCTGATTTTGAACCGTTCGTGTACCAGATTAGACTTTCGAGAAAGAAACCTTGTCTAGGTTCTGTCCATTTTTTACGGTTCTGGATTATTACTTCAAAGAGTGTATGTACAAGATGTTTTAGAGTCATATGGTCTGTCCTCATTTCAAGTAGACAACCTCCTATAATTTGACGCGTTGCAACAAATGATCAATACAGTGTTGAATGCGGTGGATGAGTATGCAAATTTGTATGAATGGTTGAATCAACTGTTTATCTACTATCCAAAAAAGAGCTGTACAGCATGATACTAAAAATAATCGAATGCGTGCCAAATACTGATCATAGTTTGGTTTCTACCAGTACTATTTAAAAAAATTATCAACTATTAATAAATTGAACGTATCATTAAATGATGCAGATAAGGTTAATTTAATAATATGGGGGGAGTGGGGTACTGACGACATGGAAATAAAGTTTTCCGTCAAATCACCGAATATAACTAACGTCGCAACATTGGCAACATACTTGAAAGCGATCGAAAGGAAAACAGAAAGACCAACAATTAAGCGCACTGACAACACACGTGTGATACGCGCTAGCTAGCGCACCGGTTACGCTATCGGGAAGCGCTATTACTAATACGACTTACCCTACTTTTAATCGGGAACAGTAATGGGACTGCATGGGTTGTTCCTAAACTAGCAAGATTCCAAATTATACGCATGAATCATGACGATGTTGGGCATTTTGCGGTAAACAAAATTCTGGAATTATTAGCCAGTTAATATTGGTTTCCGCGTATCTGTTGATTTGGTACGAAATATGTGAACAGTAGTCTAAATTGCCTATATTTTAAATCCCATTCTAAAAATTCCAAAGTTAATCCACACCGTACATATAGCCATTTAGGCCTATTTGTTAAGACTAGCAAAGGGAACACGCAAATATTAGTGAAAGCTAATGCTTTCACAAAATTTATTTTAATTTATCCGGTAAGGAGCTTTTACAGCTCTTAGAGCTTTGAAAGGCATGGAAAAAACGTTTGCTGCGATTTGTCATATAATTAGTGCTCAAGGCAAACCTTTTATTTTACAAGAATTCTTACCTTTTTGTGTTGCCATAGATTCAACTCACTTTTTAAATGCCGAAGCTCTCCCTCGTGGCAACGACTAGGTTGAACGGTAAAACGGGGCAATAATTGATTTGTTAGCTACAATGGGAACCAATGTCAAAAAGATGACCAATGAATTGAAAATTTTGAAAACGTATAATTGGGATTAAGCACAGCTTAGACGCGTCCTACAAGGAGGACGTAATGATATTTCGAGTGTTAGCAAATGCCGCTATAGGACACGGTGACAAGACATAAGCATTCTTAACGTTACAAAAATACGGTAAAATATGTGTAGACATCACACAAAACATTTAGAAGACCAAAAATCACGTTTCGTGCCATAAGAAGTCGACCATATCAGTACGATGTCGGGGCTTTAATTTTACTAAAGGTAACTTATATTCCAACAACCGGAAGTGGCGACAAGTTGCTTTCAAAGTGGAGAGGCCCATTTAAGTGTCAAAAACTCTTGGAAAAAACCGGTACGAAGTCAAAGACATTCTTGAAGTCGGTCGAAGAGCCCGTATCTTGAAGTACCCGGGATTGAAAACAGAAAGCTTTATTTTATAAATGAGTAAGCACGGGTAATAAGGTAGGTTTGGACTTTGATTTTGTCTGTGTCTTGAACTGTCACTCTGTGCTGTGGACTGTGGTTTAAGTCTGTGTCTTGTACTGTGACTATGTCTCTGTTCTGATAACCGTGACGACTTTCCTGGCCAGGCTTGTCAGTGTAACATGTTTTTTCATATATTGTTTGAGACTTTCGCGGTTTCTCGAACTGTCAATATTACTATTTACTTTCGGCTTAGACCGCGTTGTCATTTGGGAACTACACCCGGCCTAATCAGGTAAGGACCGATATGTAGCTTGTCTGCTTTTACAAGCATTTGCTCTAGAAGTCTGAGCAATATCTTTGTTTGTAGGGTCTGTCTGCCTAAACAGGGCCGTGTGCTTAGTTTATTTATACCTTGGGGCGGACAAAGATTTGATCTTATATATTTTGTTTGCCAGGACACGATCACGCTCCACCGGATCTGCCTTTGCCCAACGGTGACAGCCAAACCAGAACTCCACCGTTCTGCCCGACTGGTTCAAAGAGGTTTAAATACCTCCGCTTCCCGGATTTGAATTCAGTGTTTTATTCTCTGCACTCTGCCGACTCCGGCTAAAACGCCAGCATTATAAATTATACTGGGATTCTAAATTGCAATTGTAATGGTTTATATATTATATAATGGTTTAGCGTTTAGCAAAGTGTGTCTTACGAGTGTTCGTTATTTTGGACATGGTCGGCAAAGTGTCCCGTAAGAGCGTTCGGCATTTTGGGCATAGACGGCGTGGCGTTTTGGTTGCAGTCCTATTTCGGGGTTTTAGACTCAGTCGGCAGAATGTTCCTTACGAACTTTCGGCATTTTTGGACATGGTCGGCGATTTGGTCGTAGTCGCGTTTCGGCGCTTTAGATGAGGTCCATAAAATTTACTTTGCGAAATATTTAGCGTAATGGAACGCAAGGTTTGGTGTTAATTTATTATTTTTTCTTATCTGATTATGCTAGGTGTAATTCCCAAATGACGACGCGGTCTATGGCAAAAGTAAATTGTAATACTGACAGTTCGAGAAACCGCGAAACCCTCAAAAAATGTACTGGTCAATGCTGTCACAAGAAAATAGTATTATTTATAGTAAACAATGTACCCAATTATTTTCTTCTTCTTCTTTATCTTTCACCTCTTATACCCGAAGGTGTCGAGGACTTTCACTCCGGGTAAGCGAAGATTGTGTAATACGAGGTAGTGGGGCCTTTGGCCTTTAGACCGCTACGCTCCTGAAGCTTATGCAACCCTTCATGCCCATTCATTCAATGTCATTCACACACATGTGTTTAATTGTATGTTTTTATATTGTTTATGACTTTGTTACTTATCCTGGTCAGTCAGTAATCAAGGTAAGTGCCGTTAATTGTAACCCAACGAATGGTTGCCGAGCTCGATAGCGATCCACGGAAACAGAAAACTTTTCTGCTTCTTCCGGGATTTTTTTATAGAATATAAATATAAATATAAAACAATTATTGGGAACAAGTAATAAGAAAATAAAATGCAATAACGTCTCAAAATATACTTTTAGTTGATTACAACATCAAAACAAAATATTTATTACTACTTGCGGTTAACTGTAGCTTTAAGGGGCATAAAATTAATCAATCAATCAGTAATTAACTACCATCCTTGATTTAATCATTATAACTGTACAACCATTCTCGTTTTTGTTGACGAATATACTACTAGCCACAGAAACTGACAGCATCTACAAATCTATGCATGAAACGTAAATAATAATATACTCAGTGGGTGATACTAAGTGTGTTTCGGTAATAGTAATTTCAGTAATATAGAGATATGCAACGTTTTATACTATTTTATTTATCTTTGTTGCAAATATTACACAATTTTTACGATGTTGTGTACAGGAAAAGTAGATATTGTTAGTAACAATTACTTCAAGAAGTAAAAATAGTTCACTTTTTTTATTTTATTGTAAATAAAACAATTCTTAACTTCAACACGTTTTTTATTTTAACCTTATACGTATTTCGACATGTTGACATGTCATTTTCAGAGGCAATAAAATAACATGTTAACATGTTGAAATACGTATAAGGCTACAATAGGAAACCTGTTAAAGTTAGGAATTGATTTATTTGCAATAAACTAAAATAACTTCAACGAAGTAAAGCTAGAAATTATTAATAAAAATAATTGAACCTTAACCAATTGCGTAAGCTTAATTCTTATTAATAATTCTTGGACAGTCTGTCGGCTTTCAGTTAATAACATTAAAATTCAAACACAGCGCGGTTTCACCCAAATTAGCTTTTACTTCCATAAATTGCTTTGTCAGTTAGCAATTTAACTGTTGACAATGAGAAATGTTAAAACGAAACGGAAGAGACAAAGTGTGCTCAATCATCAGATAATTTTCTTTTTCATTTTCCATGTAAAGCAACTTCTAGAGGTTTAAGGCGGCTTGATACTGAAATTAATAACATTTCCATTCAATATATTGGATACTTAAAAATTCATTTACTAGGAAATTGAACTATTAAGTCCTAATTCCATACATTACACAAATATATGTCAAGAAAACTCGATCACAGTGGGTGGTATTTATGCTATTTTTAGAAGTAATCATTTGGTAATTTTGTTTTGGAGTAAATATTAACCCAAGCCAAAATTCATTAATTTTCGTAGGATATTAACATTATACATATAAACTAAAGAGATTTTGTTTTAGTTCGTCTTTTAATAACTTTTGATGTCAGAGACACATCATAAGCATATCAGTCAATTTTAACAGGATATCTTTGTTATTGTAATTTGTATAGAAATTTAAACAGTTTTGAAACAACAAACTGGAAACGAACTTAGCGTTCGCACACAAGCAACTAAATACCAGATACATGTTTTGAGAGCAAAGCTGTCATCATCAGTGGTAAACTGACACTTAAAAATAAGAATAAGAGTTAAGAGTGGTGGTATCAGTTTATCTTATGCAAGATTGCAAAAGCATAGTAGTAGAAGTCCACAGTATAGTATGATGGACAGAAGACAATTGAAGTATCTGGAGACATTGGTAAGATTTTAGATATTTGCACGTTTACCAATTTTTCCAGATAACCAATTCATCACCCAACTTAGTGGCCACACAAAAATACTTTATAGTTAACTTTTGTATGAGATTTCTATGCGAGAACGTTTATTAAAGAGCTGCCCCAGGATCCAAAACGTTTGAATGTATGAGTATTTCGCGCGCATTAAACGAATCTATGCGAGGGTCGTTTGGCTGTCAGTCACCAATTCAGCTATACGCCACCGAATAAAGCCGCCGTCTTAAAAGGCCTTCAAATGAATAAGAATGAAATAGAAAACTCATTGCAGTAAAATTCATATTACACAAGCTAAAAGAGGATAGAAGTATCTGCATATTAAGGACTTCAGGTTCATAGACCCACAATTTCTGAGAATTATGTTGTCAGATGTCCGTAATAAGCGTATGCCAATAGCCGCCTAATTTGCGGAATTCGCACGTACACGACGTAGTGGTGTGAAGACAGTTGTTGATTGTGTAATCATAATTTAGTGGTGTTGTCCGTGCAAAATAATTTTGGATTGTGAATGCCATGTAAGAAAATGCTTTCACTTGTTTCCACTGTCTGCTATTTTGTGATAATTCATTGTGTGATATTGACAGCAAACATTTAAAAACTATAATTCAAACAGATTTCTTATCGGTAAACCACATGAAAAATTTTGTGCATTTTGACACACTGGCAATGTGGGTATCAATTTAAAATAATTTTATTAGAAAGTGTTTATCGAAAGTCTATTAAAAACTTCAATGAAAATGTTGGTTAAAATAGCTCATTTTGCCAACATAAAGGATGGGTTTGAAATATAAGGCTACCTAAAACTTGGGTAAGAACAATTTTTTTTTTAAATAGCTACTTTAAAATGCCTCCCAGTACACCATACTACGAGCCGTCACTGCCTCTAGCGATGGTAGATGTTAGCGGAGATTTTTAGTAGCGCGTATAAAAACAAACTAATATTCAAACGGAATCGTTCGCAACAAAGTGGCAATTAACTCAGGTATACGCGCTATTATCAGCGTTAGCTCCTCAGAAAACAGCTTTAATAAAATGACGTATCCCAAACAAATTTCGTTTGCGATAATACTTTGATTACGTTAGTTATAATGCTTTAAATAATTATGTAATACCAAATTATGTCTAAAATAATATCACATAGGTGGTTTGTAATTGGCAACAATCTCGTAAATTAGGCAAAGCAACTTAATCAAATATGCAGAAATGCAACAGTGTGATACCAAAGTGTTTCATAAATTAAAGAACGTAACGGTTAGAGGTTAGATGATACTCAATAGAGTAATGAAACAAAAGTTGTTAACTTGTGACGATTTAAAACGTAACAGATTCGAAACATGTTGGCTGGTGATTCCGCGCCTTTTACATTCACATCGAAATCTTCGCTGAATGATAACGAAAAAGAGTAGCTAAAACTTTTAGAGACAAGGCAAAACAAGCCAATGAATGAAGACAGGCACTTCTTCTAAAGGTTCTGTGCCCTACATAAAAAAGTTGATACTTTACAATCTTATAATTTAACTATCTTTATAACATAAATTCATTAAGAAAAATTATATATTCCTTTTCATAAACATGTTAATCTTTCTTCTATATTACAATTAAAACCTGTATTTTTATTCTTTAGGCTGTAATTGTTAGCAATTTGCATTAATAAATTTTTATTAACTATAGGTTATTACTTTATTATTTATTATCAGTTTTTGTCATCTCCTTCTAGCAGGTTATCTAACGTTTTGTCTTTCCATTATTTATTCCAAAATGTAGTCGAACTTGGACAGTTACATTTGTAGCTATATGTAAAGAAAAGATTTAGATAACGTGTCAATTCTTTGTAGAAATGGTAAAATACATTCAAAATAGACCGCTTGCAGTTTATGCGATGAACACAATATTTTATACCTAAAAACATTTTTAACGCAAAACCAACCACTTTGTTAGAATTGAACAAAGGCAATCGTCGTTACTGTCCCACATTGTCTAAAAGGCTGGCTTATATTGTGAGTCCCGTTGTGAAAACCCATCGGGGCTTATAGAGTAATCTACCGGGTGATTGTAAAAAAGTGATTCAGAGCAGGCCATGACCGAGTTGTTAAAGTTGGCAATACTTAATATAAGCCAATTGTCAAATGTTGACAGCTGTAAAAATGTTTGGTTAAATACATTAAGTTAAATATAACTAACCAAAAATTTTTACAGCTGTCAACAATTGACAATATTGGCTTATATTAAGTATTGCGAACTTTAACATTTCGGTCATGGCCTGGTCTGAATCATGTTTTTTACGATCACCCGGTATTTTCTATCATAAGATATTTTATCGCCAACCGTCATGTCAATAGGGCCATGCATTACCATAGCGATTTTCGGAAGTAAACAAAAACTTTATCTTACTGTAAAAATCAAACACTTTATCTGCCGCTAATATTTATCGACATAGCCAAAACAACTGTTTGTCAGAAATGGTTTGTCGGTGTCACGGCTCCAACAGTAAAAGTTTTGTTGCGAATTATGTATAGAAAATAATGGAAGAAGACATTCAGTGCACACCGCCTGAAATTCAGAAGAACTCGTTAGAGACGTCCTTCGAAATTCTACCACAAAAATCAGCCGAAAAATACAATCACCAGTATGACATATTCATGGAGTGGTGCAAAAAACATGGAAATAAAAAATATAGTGAAAAAGTTTTACTGGCGTATTTTACCGATTTATCGAAAGAGTATTGTCCTTCTTCGATGTGGTCGTATTATTCCATGCTAAAAGCAACCCTTCCACCGAAAAATGACGTTAACATTAGTAACTTTAAAAAACGTACGGCTTTTTTAAAACAAAAAGGAAGAAATCATATTCCAAAAAAGTCCAAAACTCTTTCACAAGAAGAAATACTTAAATTTTTACTAAATGCACCGGATGAAATCTACTTCATGATGAAGGGTAATTTATGCAAACTTTTCAGAACCAATTTGATATGAATGTAGTTATTATTTTAGATTTGGGTTGTGATTGGCATTGCTGGAGCTTGCCGTAATGATGAACTTCTGTATTTAAAAGTAAGTGACATAGAGCACAAAGAAACAATTCTGGTTGTTCGTCTAACTAAAACAAAAACCAACAGGCCTCGATTATTTGTGATCACTTCGGAGTTTGAAGGAAAAGTAAAATCCATTGAATTATTTAACAAATATCTAGCTCTGCGTCCTAAGCAGACGCCCCACGACCGATTTTTCCTAACTTATAGAAATGGCAAATGCACAGTCCAGCCAGTTGGAATCCATACTTTTGGAAGTGTACCAAGCAAAATTGCCAACTACATATCTGCATTTGCCAGAACCATCAGTTTATACGGGACATTGTTTCCGTCGAACGTCCGCCACTCTCTTTGCCAACGAAAGCGGCAGTAAGGAAAGTTTAAAACGGCACGGGGGGAGGAAAAGCGACACGATTGCAGACTCCTATGTTGTGGAACCTGTGCTCAATAAAACGAAAATTGCAAAGACGATTTTAGGTGAAGGTCAAACTGATGTTACCATTAATAATTCTACTGAAGATTCACATAATCAAATTATTAACATAGATAATAATCCTCAAACATTTTCAATTCAAACTCTTTCGACTTCCGGAATTAATTTTTATAATGCGTCAGAGTGTGTGTTCACGTTTAATATATAAAATAATAAGTAGATTTGTTTTGTACTCGCTGTTATTTTTCTATCTGTTTACTTTGTCATATAAAATGTGACAAGTTATAATATCTCCATTTTTTTAAATTATAAAGTTTTACGGTTGGCGATCAAAGTTTGTATGCACCACGTCAGTAAAGTGTCTTTATCGAACTCGCCTGTTACTCGCCTCGCTTAGCTCATAATCTCAGACTCGTTCAATAAAGAATCACTTTACTGACTTGGTACATAAATAACTATTAAAATCAGTTTCTTAGTGAACATATCCTAAATTGCATCTGTTATTCGAGGCGTTTCTGGCCAGTAAGCGAACAGTACCCAGTGATAGTAGACACTATCCTTGGCTATGTGATAAGGAAAGTAGATAGTGGAAACAGTACCTACACAATTTGAAAAACAAAATGGGGCATGGTCAACCTGATATAAATATGAGTTTTATTATATATCTATAAATACAATGATTTTTGTGAGCAGAAAGATTAAATGCATGCAAATAGTATTAAAGAAAATAAAATACTTTTTAATCAACGTAATTAAGATAAACATTAAAACATGAGAAAAAATGAGCAAAGCACGTCTTTGGTACTTTGCCATACTGTTTACGTTTTAAATATTCTCGTGCTAACAAATGATTGAAATTGACATCAGCCATCTACACCCGGTGCACACCGCCCGCTACAAACTCAAAATGTTGACACATCATGCATTGGAGATTACCTACTAACGTAATGCGCTAGCTAGATATTGCGCTTCCGACTTTAAGACAAAAATTGTTATAACTTTTTTTGAAGAATTATCAAAAATTATTATTTCTATTATTATTATTGCTCTTAACTCGATACAGGTATACAAGTGAAATAATTGTAGTAGATAAAATGTTTGTAACAGACAAAATGTACAAATATATAAAACATTAAAATCTATGGACCCGTGTCGGTGACTAAATAGGCCAATTTGAGACACTCCGGGCACTTAAACTCGTTATTTACAGAATAACCCCTTCTGCGTGGCTGACTTCCCCTATCGTATTTTAGAATTATCAGTCTCCAGTCGCTGAGGTTTTGGGCGATTTTTTCTATTGGTTTCCTGCTTCAGTACTTTTGAGTACTTTTCGTACCGTTTAATTTGGCCGCCGTGTTTTCTCCTCTTTTCCAGTAGTTTACTACACAATACATATTTGGGGAGTAGATTATCGTCTCTTATGATGACATGGCTGGTCCAATGTAACCTTGATTTTGCTATAAGTACTTCGATGCTACTGCCGTTAGATCTTCTAAGAACTTCAGCGTTAGAAACGCGGATTCTCATCATTTTTTGTAGATATCCGCACTAACGCGGTTTTCAATTTCGTTGTCAATGTTGGTCTTATCATTTACGATACTTATCAAAAATATGCAAACAATAAAAAACCTATAATAAAATAATAAACAAATAAAACTTCAAATCTCGTCACTAATGTTGCATATTTAATATTTAAAATGTAAAGCAGCTACATGTTTCGGTCCTACTGTAGGACTATCATTCAGGCCAAGTATAAAATTAAGTTGGCGAAACGAACAAAGTCTTTTGTTTTTTAAAAAACTAATAAACTGATTAAATATTAACTAATATAAGATACAATGGAAAAAACACATCCAAATGGATAACCATAACTAAAACAAAATACTAAAAAAGGATGCGAAAATTTACATCATCCTGATGTATCACAATTACAAAGTAATTAATTTAATAAATCTTAAAAGCACGCGACTACATCCCACACCACAATCAAAAAATGTTATCATAATAAAAAACCTATTTATTAACTTGAGCAAATTAATAAGAGTAGTTAAAATCTCGTAACTTCCACAAAACGCGTTGCTGATATCAAAAAGTATCTTTTTTTCTTAATTTTTTTTAAGTGGTTTAAAATTACATCTTATTTTAAGAAACTGCTTCAAATAGTTTATTGAACTGCTTAAAGTTTGTAACGTGATGCTTGCGCTTTTAAATAAATAATTAATCAATTTTAGGAGTTTAAACAAAAAAGTGTGGGCAGTTTTTTCAGAATTTTCTTCTTCTTCTTTTCCTTTTCCCATATACCCTAAGGTGTCGGGCCCTCTGTCCACTTTAGAAATTCTCTCCTATTCCGTGCCAACCGTTTTGCCTCTTCTATGCTTTTCCCTTTTTTCTCTACCACGTTCTTGATCGTATCCAACCATGTTAATCTGGGGTTTCCCCGTCTTCTCTTCCCTTCTCTTCTTGCTTCCATGATTTTTCTTGGTAACCGCTCTTCTCCCATTCGCACCACATGGCCATACCATCCTATTTGTTTTCTTTAAAGTATTTCCACTAGTGGCTCTGTTTCGAGTTCTTCTCTTGTTGCTACATTTCTTACTCTGTCTCTTCGAGTTCTTCATACTATTCCCCTTAAATATCTCATTTCTGCTGCCGTAATCTTGCTCTTATGTTTATCTTGGAACGGCCAGCTTCCTGCGCCATATATAAGAGTGGGTACGTTAATTGATTTGTACAAGTGTAATTTGGTCTCCTTACTTAGTTCTCTCTTGTTCATTAACGTAGCATTAATTTGATAATATACACTTGTTGCTTTGGATATGCGGTTGCGAATTTCTTGTTCAATTGTTCCATCCTGACTTATAATTACCCCTAGGTATTTAAATAGTAGTTTACTACATCCAGAGTTTTCCCCCTACATTCAATATTTATGTTTCTTCTGGATCTTGTTTATTTATGCACATATTTTACTTTTGTTGGTGTTAACACTCATTCCTGCTTCATTTATTTTCTTACTCCATTTGTTTACAGCTTGTTAACATTCATCAGTTTTTCC
The DNA here is from genome assembly GCA_958336395.1 of Ctenicera cuprea. NCBI lineage: Eukaryota > Metazoa > Arthropoda > Insecta > Coleoptera > Elateridae > Ctenicera > Ctenicera cuprea. The sequence goes on from OY284486.1 coordinate 56,457,776, forward strand.
TTTTTTATGTTTTCTTCCCAGTCTTTGGGTATATCTTCTCCATCCTATGCTTGTTAACATACTTTCCAGATCCAGCTTTCTAGTCTTCTTCCTCCATATTTTATCATCTCGGGACTTATCTCTTCCAGCGGATTTTCCTAGTTTCATTTTTTTGATTGCTTCTTGCACCTTAGCTTCACTTATTGCGCCTGCTTCTTCTTCGTCTGCATGTTCTTCTTCTGCGTTATTCATGATTCTCATTCTTATTCTTTCTGGTCTAGTTTGAGCTGTGTTAAACTTCTTGTCGTAGTACGGAATACAATTTTGAAAATTTCCAAAATTTTGCGAAATCAGCTTTTTTACAATTTTCATATTTTCAAAAATATTTAAGCATCACATGATTACACTTATTAAGAGTTATTAAATAATACGATAACTTGTAATGATTGGATATTTGGTTTTTGACTAATCGGACATCAAAATCAAAATTTTCAATAATTCATAGAGGTCTTCGTTTTGAAGATATAGCAATCGAAATAAAAACGAACTATTTTTCTCTTAGATGCACTTCAATATTTTAAAAAATTTTGCTCAAAAACTCTTTGTTAAGAAAGAGAGAACAAGATCTTATTTCAGTTTTAGAGAATAATTTTTTTTTAATTTTTAAAGTTTTGAAAACCATTTCACAATTTTCATATTCCATAAATATTTTAATGTCACATAATGATATTTATGAGGGCTATTAAGTAATATAATAATTTTTCTTTCTTAGATATTTTTTTGTTTAGTAATCGACATTAAAGTCAACATTTTTAAAAATTCGTAGCGGCCTTCATTTTGGAGATGCAGCGTTCGGTAGAAAAGCATTTAATTTGTCTTTGGATGCACTGCCATTGATATGTTTTTAAAATTTCAAAAAACTTTTAACAAAACAATCGCAATCAAAAACATGTTCAATTTACCTTTCCAGTACCACATCTAACAAAAGACTACCTACTACTAAGAAACTTTTAAAAACAGAATTTGATGAAAATCGGTCAAAAGGTTCCGGAGATATTGACAAACGAACATACATACGCACTCACCTACAGATTTGAGAAAAAGCTACGAATTAGATGTAAAGCATCTGGTTTACTAGCTGCAAAAACCATCTTTCAATAACAGTTCATAAGTTCACTATACAGAAAACTTCGAGTTATTTCGATGCAGAGAAGTTCGTAAAAGCACAAAGCCAGAGTTTGGTCTATCTCACTATGATACTCATCTTTCTCCTGCCTCAAGCAATACACCATCTCCTGCACTTACTCCTCTTATTCGCCCGCCGCTATAGACATCTCGTTCAATTAAGAGAAGTAGAGTGTTTTATTAGCTCAATAGGCACCTGAATCATTTCAAACGAAAACATTTGCCTTTGCTCGTTTATTATTTGCTCTCGAGCAGTTTCAAAGCCCTTATATTCAGATTAAAATTACGTTTCAGTATTCAAAACAATGTTTTAATGAGTTGATATTAGTGAACGTAATGAACCAAAATTACGAGGATTGTAAAGAAATATGAATATCCAACTTTGCAGATCTATTTAATGGGTCAATAGGCAATTAGTAATAAATTTAAAACGCGTTTAGCGAACGACAAAATTTAATTACATAATTATTAACGAGTTTAAAGCAATAATGTTCGTGAAATCACAAGTAAAATTTCTTGAACCTTGCACTTTTAGCTTCAACAGCATCTACCTTTAACATGTTTCGATAGGCGAAAGTGGAAAGTCGGTTGAACAATAGAATGCGTGAGACAGTTCGTGTTCTGCTTTTAACTAATAGCAGAGGATTCCAACTTTCCATTTCATTGTTCCAATTAGCACCAACCTTTTTGTGGGTAGTATAGCATAAAGCAGATGCTTGGAACATCCTGCCAATTTAAATTAGTATTATAGGGCTGACGAATGTTTATCGTATTTCTTTGTTGAAAGTAGGACACATTATTTACCTACTCGATATTTCTGCGAAAAGATCAATTTGTGTGTGTTTAGTTTTGTAAAATAATGGAGTCGTTTAGTGAATTAAATTTAGATCCGTACTTCCCTACTTAATTATTTGTTAAATAAATCAAATATAAGCAGAAAAACGGGGTCTAACCACCAGTGACACTGGATGCTTTGACAGTCATAATGCAACACGTCTCGCGTACGAGGAGGCGTTTTCTGAAAAAAATTAGTATCTCGATTCAAAATTTAAAATATTGTTGTTTAAACACATTACTTTTATTTACTGAAATACAAAAAAAAATATTTTTATGTTGCACATGTCACATTATATGACAATCCAAAAGCTTCGCTGTGTAGGATGAAGATATTGCTTGATTTAGATAAACGTTTATGACGTCGGTCTTATAGCAGATTACAAAGTTTGTACCCCTAGGCAATCTAAAGTTCTAAAATTTTTGTTTTGCATCATTTTTTATAAATATGCCCTTTATAGAAATTTTTAATTTAAACATGAAAAACATAACAACTACACTGTTAGCAAAATTTTAAAAGACATTATTGTGTATGATATTCATATTTAGTTTTGAAATATGCCGTTATCGCCCTAGATTTAAGTGTGGCTCAAATAAAACCATCCGGATAATCTTCGCCCCAAACTGAGGTTGACGCTTCTATTGCCATCTCCACACTCCTTTCTGCCGCCTAAGTGTGGCACCGGTAACAAGGAAATTTGTCTTCAGGGGCTGCAGCAATTTTTAAGAGGTCCTGCAAACACTAAATATGAAAAGTCTGAGGTCCCTCGGATAATTCAATTCCATGAAATCAGATAAATATGTATAATCAAAGGCCTCAAAGTTAAACTTAGGTATATTAAACGATTAAGTTTTTTGTGAATCCTGTCGTATTAAAGAAGTTATGCTCAACATTTGCCTATATGCTAATTGCCGGGAAATTAGAAAAAATTGCATTAATAATAATAACTAGCAGACCAACGCGGAAACATTCTCAGAAACCAAATTAATTTCAGCATGGTAAATCTTCTTCTCAAAGTGCCGTCTCTTACTGTCAGAGGTTGGCGATCACAATGGCATACATTGCTTTGTTTTCTGCAGCTCTGAAGAGCGTGGCTGCATTCATTCCCATCCATGATCTGATATTCCTTTGCCATGACGTTTTCCTTTTTCCTTCACCACGTCTTCCCTTAATTTTCCCTTTCATTATTACTTGTGCCATGTTGTATTTCCCATTTCTTAAAATGTGTCCTAGGTATGCTGTTGTCCTTCTTTTAATTACTGTGGCCAGCTCGCGATCTTTTCCCATTCTTTGTTGTACTTCTATATTGCTTGTATGTGTTGTCCTAGAAATTCCAAAAAGTCTATCATATGCGTTAAAACCTATCCGGCGCGGACACAGCCTCAAATTATAACATATTGTGCGCTAAACTAAACTAAAAACATCAAATAAAAAAAACTAAAGGGTCAATTTCATAAACAAAATTTGAGTTGCAGCTTTAAAAAAGTCAAAATGTGAGAGAAACTTTTACATCAATGAATTACACAACATCTTACAAGCAATATCACAGAACGTTTTACCTAATTTGAACACGTAACCTAAATAGGAAATAATGAAAAATACAACAACAGAAGCGAGGAGACTACTTCAAGTTAAACAATAAACAAGAAACACGAATGGATGACTAACGAAATACTATAAAGAAATACAATAACACTAAACTTGTTAACTTGTCACTATTCCACTTTATTAAATAAATTCTACACAATATGTTTTATCCGCTAGGACATTACCAAGTGTACAACATGTACAAAAAACATATTTTGTAGAATTTATTTAATAAAGTGGAATAGTGGCAAGTTGAAAAAGTTTAGTGTTACTTCATTTTAATGTAAATGTCCACAAAGTAACTACGGCATCTGTTAAATATTTGAAATACTTTAACTAATGGACCAACATAGAGAATTGAAAAACAAAAATGAAAAAGAATATAAACAAATATAGTGCCATGTAAACGCGATGAATCCAACGTACACAAAAAGGTCAAAGAAATCACACGGATACAACGCAGAAAAATCGCGTTTATACTAAAAACCAAGGAGGTAAAGCTCTACGAAAGTCCGAAGTTATAAAGCAAGTGTGGAAAAGGTAAATCAGCGAACTATTTAAAGACAATCGAAATTTAACCGTACAAAGAAATGCCAGCAGAACCAAGTCCATGCATTCTAAAATCGGAAGTTGCAAAAACAATAAGACAAAGTAAAAACGGAGAAGCACTAGGGCCCGATTAAATACTAGCGAAATGGCTTAAACTCTTCACAGATGACAATGTCTTGGTTATTACATAGATATTCAACTAGATTTACAATACAAGTCATATTCCAAGAGATTGGCTGAGAATTACATTTATCACACTTGTTAAGCAAACCAACAATAAATCAAGCAACGGATGCAGACTAAGATCAAAATCAGATGTAAAGAAACAATTAGTAAAAAACAATTTGGCTTCGGAGAAGAATTAAGAACAAAAGAAGCATTGTTCTGTATGCAGACTCAATTCCAAAGATGCTGCGAAATAAATATACGCTTATCTACATCTGCTTCATAGATTATGAAAAAGCTTCCAATCGAGTGCAACATGATAAGCTTATCGGAACTCTGAAGAAAATTGGCCTAGATGAAAAAATGTGAAGCTACTGACAAATTTGTATTGGAACCAGTCGGCAACAGTTACCGTAAAAACGAACAATCAAGGAAGATTATCATCAAAAGAGGTGTTAGGCAAGGCTGTGTCTTCTTTTCCGTTATCTTCAACATCTACACAGAAGACATCTTCAGAATAGCGTTAGAAAAAGAGAAGGGAGTCAGGATTGGTCAATAATATTAGATACGCAGACGATACAGCAATCATGGCTGACACAATACAAGAGCTACAACACTTGCTTAATAAAGTAGATAAAAAAGTAACAGATAAGGTTTCACCATAAACACAAAAAGACAAATATAATGGTAGTAAGCAAGACAGATGTAGGTTCGATACGACTAACGTTCAAAGAAAGGGAAATAGAAAAAGTATCGCACTTTAAATATTTTAGAAGTTGGATAAACCAACCAACCATCTATGAATATAGATCAAAAATAAAACATTAAATAGAATTATTAACATCATCTTTCCTGAAACTTAAGCCACTGCTCACTAATGGTCATCTTAATATAAAAAAAAAAGATTTATTAAATGCTACGTTTGGCCTGTTCTTCTATATGGTTGCAAAAAACATGGACGCTGAAACAAACCAAGATTCACCGCATTGAAGCGTCTGAAATGAGGGTGAACAGAAATATGCTCAAAATACCATGGACAAAAAAGATTAAAAATGAAGAGGTACTAGGAGGACTAGAGGACTAGGAAAAAAGTTAATGACAGTTATGAAACTCAGGAAACTAGAATACCTTGGCCATATACTTAGAAGGTCAAAAGTTTAATCTTAAATGGGAAAACTGAGAGGTAGGCCGGAAAAGGCACTCATGGTTAAGAAATTTTCGACGATAGACAGGTTTATCTGTGGAAGAATTATTACATTCTGCTCAAAAACGTGCAAATTTAAAAAATCGTAAACATGGGTGTTGCCAATGCTTAAATAAGGTAATGCACCAGGAGAAAGAGAGAGAGAAAGTAGTGAACCATTTAACGTGTGCAATTTTTTTCAAGATTCTTTTGACCCACGTCTAAGGGGTAAAGTCTCACAGAGAAAATATGACACATTCTTAATACATATTTTTGTTCGATGTTAAGGTCAGATTGTTTGATATTTAGAGGTACATGTGTCTTAATTTTGGCAGACATTACAATAGAAAGTTTCTGACACTTTTCCAATTTCTTTCAGATAAGCCCTGAAATCCCACAAGGGCGTGTGGTTTCGCCGTCCAGAATGTCCAGTAAATGGCGAAGAAGTAATCATTTGCATGCAATTGGCATACTATGGTCATACCAGTTCTTCTAGAAACCTAATGACACCATCTTTTGCAGCAGTATTTACTGCAGTCCTATCACATCTCATCTACGATACTTGCTTTAATGTTTAAGCTTTAACCAGATATTGGTGTAACATGGCCAAATTAATAGATCCTGGTTCTTTTATTCAAGAATGGTGTTCTTCAGGTACCGTAGTACGATGAGACTTTCCACTGGTAAGTTGCTGTTTTATGGTATTATCTTTTCGCCCGTCAAAATAAACCAAATTAAACGGATCTTCTAATAACCTTTTTCTTAAATCTAATCGAATTCTTTTTCTGGCCCTTTTGGCAGTCATACGATCAAGTACATTCAAAGCAAAATTTTTAGTCACCAGTCCAATATCCTCCAGCACCGCTCTGACAATTATTGTTGCAACTGAACGACTGCTTCATGCAACCGAGCACAAAAAATGCTTCAAGGCAAACGAGTTTGATCTAAGATTGCTACAAGATGAATTCTGAACAAGTACCCTGCTAGATCGCTTTTTGTACCGACAATATGCTAACTCGTGAACCGTGACTTCGAGTCCGAGTTTGCACTTTTACTTTGCTGAAAACTCCTACGTGCACCGGTGCCATCACAAGCCAAAGCCAATTAAAGCAACTGACGTAAGTACCTTTTGAAGTTGAAGGTTATGCCAAAGGTGGTGTTTGTGGCCGACGTGGTAGACCGGTTATATTGTCTTCGCTTTCAAATATTCTCGATGCTGATGTTGTCGAAACCGCTGCTTTCAAAATTTTTCATTAGTTTTCACATCGCTTAACTGCTTTCCATTTTACAAATTATTTGTTTTGTTGTTGTAAGCGCCACTATACGAGACGCTACGATACACATACACATATCGCGAGATGTTTTCTGAACATTTTAAAAATGTTAGCTCTTTATCTGGCACTTTGCGGCTTTCGTCGCATTGCATTTAAGATGATCGGAACTTTTGCAAGCTGAAATATCAAAAAGTTGTTGTCTCTTGTTGAAATTTCTTTATTTTACAAAAGTACGTAGGCGTTTTTGAAGAGCTTCGAAGAATTTCAACAATTTTCTGCACTTATTGTAGTACGCTCCCATTAAATAAATATTTAGGTGGAGCTAATTGCATTGCTTTGCCCAAATTGACTCAATTTTTGAAAAAATAATTTTGTATGTTTCAGAAATGTTTGGTTCCTTCTTCCTAGTCATCATTAAATGATATTTGGTCCGTAACTCCTACTTTATTACATACCAGCAGGTTGGTAAATCATACAGTAACAGTTCCTAGAGAGTTCTAAATATTTCGTATATCGTCTTATTACGGGTTTTAATTTGTTTGGTCATTTTTTATAATAATTACGATCATCAGTCCTAAAACTAAACCCAAACCATAGTTTGGTTATATCCGCAATTTGCATGGCTTAAAGCTCTTTTAATAACCGTTGTCCAATCACGTTAACGCGCTAGACATTGAGCTCCCAATTTCGTACCAAAAATCGCTGTAAATAGTTTATTTAAAAAATTTTAAAATGTATGCAAAGCATAAAAAATACATTTCTTAAATAGAGCTAATTTATAATAAAAAGTATCGAATAATGTCTTAATTTTCAAAATAGTTAAAATTTTTCTTATCCTAATAAATTACTCCAAACACTGTTTAAAATTTATAACGATCGGATTTTGCGTTTTTGAATAAATTATTAACCAATTATAAATGTTTCATATATTCCTGGAGGACGTCAGACTAAAATACGAGAATCTAATAAAATACAGATTGGTAGTTCACTGCAAGCTCTATCGGCCAAAAAGTTTAAAAGAGAGTGTGAATGATGTTTAGGAAATAAAGCCGGATGAAAACAATAAATTAAAATTTATTCACCTACGTTTATACAATTCAATACAAGTAACTGTGTTTAGAATTAGTAAATTATTACACTATAACACTTTGCTAACAAAAAATGAAAACTGTGAAAAAAGTTCAGTCAAAATTTAACGAACAGCGAAAGAAACGTAAGAATGATATTATTTCATCATCAATGGACTTTTATCACCAGAGAACCGTAGGTAAACTAGGAATTGCAGACTTGTAATCACTATTGTCAATTATTACTACGAAACTAGGTTTTTTGTTTTAATTTTTAAATGATAAATAAACTATCTTTGTATATAGCTTTATTGTACTGTATACGTATATTTGCGTAATTATTTATATAAGTATTAATTTGATATAAATTAGCATAAAAATTAACGAAGTAATACACAAAGATCTTTATAAAATTTAAAACAATGTCAGGAGGCTTCAAATTGACGTTGCGCCTCCAGCTTCTAAATGCATAAATAGGATGTGGTTATTACTCCCAGTTCTCCCCAATTATAATGTTTCACCTAACTAAATATATTTTTATTTCTTGTTCAAAGTCAAAAGGCAAACAAACGAAGCTTATTTTAATGAGCTCCAAGTAAAGGTACAAAAGAAAAAACATATTTACCTTGTGTCATTGCTCATTGGTATTCCATGCAGGTAAATTTTCCACTGTAGGAAACTACGAAAAGGTTACAACAATCTAACTGAACACTCACTGTTGTTTCGTCCAGAAAGAGTTCTCGGAGCTAGTCTTAAGTAGTTAGTAATCTATAGTTTATCAGAGAAAACTAAGACTTTCCCTCGTTGTTAATCGCAAGGAAAAAACACACTTTTTAAGGCGCCACAATTTCACACAGCTATTTGTGAAGGAAAAACAAAACAAGTGAAACACATAAAAATTCAAAACAAGTCCAAAAACAAATTATTTATTTAATAATCTATTTTAAGTAGATTATACACAGAATAAGTACCTACTTACAATACTATTAAAGCGCTTTTTGCTTTCCATATTTCATTTTGTACAGAATACTAATTAAAAAATTTAAATTTAAGTAGGTTTAATTATAATTAAAATGGATGGAATAAATATGAGTTAACTGTGGCTCACTGTTTTTAAAGTCACGTATAATAGCGCGTTGCCGTATACAAGGCTCTAATATATGGAGAATGATTTTGAGTAAAAGTTTATTGTAAACCGCGAGTACACAGACAATTGTGTTTGTGGTTCATGAGGCTTCGTATACCCGAATACTTATTAGTTAGAGCAAGTAATGTCACCTTTCGTTACTGTTTATAAATCCTATTGATAAGAAAAAGCAACTTTTACGTTTATTGACAATTAATTGCTACCCTATTTGCAAAAATGCGTTTTTTTTAAAACATACCAACGAGAAAAGCTCTTGTAGTATGCTTTAATTCAACAAACAAAAATTGTTAGACGCAGCAAAATTCACCCGCATTAAAAAATAGCCGAAACAGGTCTCTTAGACGTTCCCATACTTTTCACGTTTTAAGTATTTTCGCGTCATTAGGTGACCAAGAACATTATTTTAACAAAAATATAAAGGACACTAGCATGGGTACGCGTTTTAAAGACGATTGTGGAACGAATATCAGTAGTGTAAACGCGTGGACCCTCACCTATTATGGCAAAGGTCCTCGATTCTGCTCACCGGCCTTTTTTTCAATTACTTTTGTCAAATACTTTATTTGTTTATTTTGCACATAGTGGCCTGCTACTGTTTATGCTACCTGAGGTGTGTTTAGCGATAATAGCAAGTGAAATTGAGTTAGAGTTTGGTTATATCCGCAAGCTGCGTGGCTCAGCTCAGACCTCTTTCAATAATCGTTACTTACTCTCGTTAACGCGCTAGATATTGCTCCCAACTTTGCACCAGAAATCGCTTTAAATAGCTTATTTAAAAAGTTTTGAAATGCATGCAAAGCATAAAAAGTATATTTCATAACTAGAACTAATTCATAGTAAAAAGTATCGAATTATTTTTTAATTTTTAAAATAGTTTTAAAATTATTTTTATCCTAACAAACTACTTCAAATACTTAAAATATAACGGTTTTGAATTTTTAACAATCGGATTTTGCGTTTTTGAATAAATCATTCATCAATTTTAAATTTTTGAAATATTTGGAGACGTTAGATTAAAATATGAGTCAATAAAAGTACATATTTGTAGTTCACTGGAAGTTTTATCGGCCAAAAAAGTTAAAAAAAAAAACGGTGTGGATAGTTTTCGGGATATAATTTTTGAAAATTTCCAAAATTATTTAAACATAGCTGCCATTTTACCGGTTTTCAAATTACACTGTTATGAAAAACATTAGGAACCATACTTCCCGTATAGAAGAGTATCGATCACATGACAATTTTAAATTTTAACGAAGAACCTCTTTTTTTGCCTCCCGTCTCACAGAAGTTTGATAACAGTGTTTAGTAAAGGTGTTGTCTGTGGGTAGAGTGCGTTCGTGCCTTTCTTTCTGTTTAACCGTTCAGCTGGAACGTCAAAGACCCTCACTTCTATAATAGGCGTGAATAGCGGCGCTTGCACCCGCTTTGAAACGACTACCTCGATGATTTCAGCTTGCTGCAATAGTTGCAACTCTTCTTAATTGGGAGGACTGAGTGTGTGATTCTACGAGGTAAAACTTGCTACCAAATTTAGTTCTAAAACCCGAGCTACAGTACATTCGCTCTGATTAGGTTACGCTTCTGTCAAAGAGACTTTATGGTGTCAATTTTAACTAGGCAATATACCGGGAGGTTGGAGGCCATTGATAAGCAGATGAAGGTATAGTTCGGGAAAAAGTAGCGTGTCTATCGAAAACAGGGACATGGCCTTAGGGTTGAGGTTTTGCTTTACCTCTCATGCCTACAAGCGTCGACCCTGGGGCCTTTATTCCCGGTACTGTTCAAGTATCGGTCACTATGACCTGACTGACTACTTAGGTCAGTAATATGTGTGTAGTCCACCAGCACCAAAAACTATGAGTAGCTTAAACTGAGAGTGGCAACTCTTTCTGCTCCAAAAAGTCTAACCAGAGACTTTCAGTAGTACCACGTCGTCCAGGAGGGCACAACGAGAGGATGTTGTCGGCCTGGAAATTGCCTCATCGTCGCGTCGATCGAGGTGCTGGGTGAACTCAGACACTGAGATGCATAATCAGTAGAGGTTTGAATAAGCTCGCAGGAACTAGTGAATGGGTACCTATTAGGGCTCAACTTCGAACTGGTAGCTTGTTTTTCATTCGTCTTGAGCAAGCGCGCTGATCAAGCGTACCTCAATTGCTTACTAATGGTGGCGGACTAAGCCAATACATAGGTGTCATCACGCTAAAGAAAAAGGAAAACCTTTGACCTTCTGTTCCCGCTCCCAAACAGATGATAGGATTTTGATTAAATTTAAAATGTGGAAGTATAAGTATAATTTCATCGGTAAAATACACTTAAAAGAAAACCAAAGTTGAAAAAGAAGTTAGACGTTGTTTTTGTAAATAATGTTTTTCATAGTCCTACAAGAATGCAATGTTTAAGATCAATAATCAGCATTACAAAGATTCCTGTTTAAGACTGACAAATTTTATTTTATAATTATTGGCGATATTTACTCTCCGTTTTACTAAAAAGTATAAAACAATAATTTTTTGTTTCCAAGATCTTGAATAATAAGACTTTTGACATGATTAACCAACGTTATGTCCACGACCAGCCTTTCATCCTCAAACAAACGAATTTTGGTACACATGTTTAAGCGTGCAGAGGTAGACTACATTTTTTTAGGTTTGTGAATTCTTCCCATGCGTTAACAAATAATAAAGAACGTTTCTTTGTATTATTAAGCAACAACGGTTGCGAAAAACGTATATAAGCTGCGCATTTGCACAAAAAAGTAAGTTGATTGTCGGGATGAACAATTAACTTCCGGTTCAAAAACCAACGCCCGAGAATCTCTATCGGGATCGAACACAAACTTCCGGATATAGCGCAAGTTATCGGTCAGAAACAAACCCGCACAAAGATCTCGATTTGAAGCGTAGTAAAGTGATTTTCAGATTGGCCATAAGATAACAGTCTAAAAACCAACGTTTTGAGGGTTGAGTATAATCTTCCAGTGAGAAGCAAACCAACCCTCTAAGCTCATCTTAAAGCACTCTATCAGCCCACTTCTTCTAGAGCCCTGCAGCACTCCGAAACAAACAGCAGGACTTGGCAGCGCTCTACCTCATCTACACGGATCCCCAGCTATAGAAAGCCGCTGCTTCTCAGCCATTCCCGTAATTGTCCCGTAAGACAACGTTTGTTGTGTATTTAAAAGTTTTTTTCGAATTTTATTTCGGTTTTCTTTGCGACAGCAGCTCTCAAAAAGAAAACGCAAGAGGCATAGCCCACCGGTTCTGCTAGTCTATATGTTAAATCCAAAACTTTGTAGAAAAATGTTTGCGAGATACTATTTCTTATATTTGGGAAAACAGTTTCAGTTTGCAAGAAAAGTAGGCAGTGCAACTACCCCTAAGGTGACATTATTTTGTTAATTTACGATAATAATAAATTTAAGCAAGTTTTTCTATTTCATTTATATGCTGCAACCTTCCAACCGATATCAGTTATTTGAGTGTAACTTGGTTAACTAAGGTTATGCCATCAGTATAAGGGGTTTCCATGTTCTTATTTCTATTCTTTTCGACATTATTTTAACAAGAAAAGTTTGAATGCCAAATTTTTGCAAAGACAACCTCATTACATGCATATTTTTTTAACTTACTACAAATTATATGCATAAATTTTGTGTTTACGATACTAAAACACAAAGCAGTTTTTAAACTTTCGGTAAATGAGCAACCACATTTTCGTACAATATTCCTGGAATTTTTGTTCGTTCCTCTTAAAATTAGATCACGTAACAATCGGAAAACTTTGTGTTGTCATAAAGTTTGATATGTAATACAAACTTTTACTTTCTGAACAACCTTTACTTCAGCAAAAAATGACACAACCTTTAGTATTATGGTTCACATATTTCATTTTCACAAAAAGAAATTTCAAGCCGGATATCCAGCAAATACGCATTTGATTTCACACTGTCATCAAAGGATACCATCTATAAGATTGAATATTGCATAGCGAAGACTTGCACGACAATCTCATAAAAGTGTAACTACCGAAAGCAGAAATCGGGAATTTATTCCGTTCCAAATACAATTTCATTAAGTTCTCTTTCAAGATTTGCCGTTACCAAAGAAAATTCTATCTAGAGATGTGGTAACTGAAAATTTGAAGTGTAATGTTTTTCTCAAAATTTACATAATAATGTGATTATAATTATTAAAAAAAAAATTAGAATATTGTTTCCACAATAATATACAGGGTGTGTATAAATTGGTGAAAGAACTACACGTGGCGATGTTGGTCATAAAATTCTGAGTAGAAAATCTTAATACTAAAATGTTGGACAATGCTTCCTCTGTCCTCAGAAACCATTTTAAAGGAACGTACATTTGACAACATTGGATCCACACACCACAGGTGTATTGTTATAATGCACGGTAACTAAGGATCATTGAACGTAAAATCCATTGTTAGTGAACGAATATTGTTTTACAATGCTGCCATATGTATTTTTTACAATAATAAGTTACGAAGAAATGTTTAAAACACGCTTTTGGGGCTGAAAAACAACATCTATGAAAAAATATTTATTACAATTCTTATTTCTTCTAATTTGCAGCTCTTTCTGTCAACAGATAATGAATTAAAACACTTATTAAAATACTTCATTTTCAAACTTTGATGATCCCGTGCATACCCAGGAAGCATGGTACAATATTTTGGTATTAAGATTTTCGACTCAGAATTTTATGACCAACATCGCTACGTGTAGTTCTTTCGCCAATTTATACACACCCTGTATAAAACTAAGTTGTTTTTAAAACTCAAAACGTAAACGATAATTCACAGGTAAGTCGATGCAAAGACAGTCACGTACCGACTATTCGTTTATTTATAATTACGACATGTACAATATAAATTGACAACAAATGACAAAATAGTCGATTAATATTCATAATAAGAAATTAAAACCTTTCTCATAAGAATGTTGAATGTCGATATTAACGTAGGCCGGTCTCCCACCAGCACTACGCGACTGCGACGCTACCTCGACGCAACAGTTGCTTTTAGGTCGCTCACATTGTTTGTAATTGCAGCTCTCACATCAAAAAGATCGCGACGCGACAGCAACGCCACGTGCAAGAAACTAGTCTCGCGCGACGCAAATGTTCAGTCTCCAGGCGACCGTCGCGCTATAACTTTTGATAATTTCGGAGTTTTCGGCGTAGTAAAGTGATAATAATTTTACTATTATTATGGATGAGCAAGGAAACAGTCTTTCGACATGCGGTAAAAAGATTTGAACCTGGATTCGTCATTTAACAACTCCTTTTGCACACACAAATGCACTACGACGTACAATATTTACGTTGTAGGAATTAACCCAGCAACTGCGTTGCTTTTTCTTCCGTTGGTAGGCGTAATAATACGCAACAACAAAATCTTCATCACTAGACATTTTCCAACGCTCTGATGACAATAACCTTCAAAGACTCCCAAGCCGAATACCAGACGCGGTCTCGTAGCTTGGTTGTGCGAACCTCACAAAAATACAGTCGCCGTCGTGTAGCGTAATTTTGATCGCTTAGAAGTAGCGTCGTGGTCGCGTAGTGCTGGTGGGAGACCGACCTTAATATACGAGGGCGATCTGAAATGTTTTAAGCCTCAACATGAAGATGGCGTTAGTCGCCAAAATTATTCTGGTACTACAATCGTACATGCTTTGGAAGATACCTGTAAAAATTTTAGCCATTTTGGACGGTCAGTTGTTTTTTGACAGTCGTTTGTATCTGTCGATGTGTATTGTGTATGTTTTTGTAAAAATGAACAAAATCGAATATCGTGCCGTGGTTAAGTTCTTGCATTTGAAAGGCATTACGCATACGCAAATTACACACCGAGTTGGACGCTGTTTACGGAGACTCTGTTCCATCATTTTCCTCCGTGAAAAGATCGGCAGCGGAATTTAAACGTGGTCGCACCAGCTTGGTTGATGATGAGCGTTCGAGAAGGCCAACAACTGCGACCACCACCGAAAACATCGAAAAAGTTCACCAAATGGTGCTGTTGCATCATTGTTGGACCAGTTAAAAGCAGCAATTGCCGAAAAACGGCCCCATTTTCAGCGGAAAAAAGTGCTCTTCCACCAGGACAACGCACCAGTGCACACTTTAGCGGTCGCCATGGCCAAAATTCACGAACTGCAGTTTGATTTGATTGACTACCCAGCGTATTCACCAAATCTGGCCCCAAGCGACCATTTCCTGTTTCCTTATCTCAAAGTTTGGCTCGGAGGACAGAGATTTTCATCGAACGAGGAGGTCACCGCAACCGTAGACGCCTATTTTGCAGAGCAAGACGCCAACTACTATTTGGACAGGTTAAAGATGTTGAAGCATCGATGGAAAAAGTGTATCGTCTTAGAAGAACACTATGTTGAAAATAAAAACTGAATTTGATAGAGAAAATACTTGTTTCTATGTTAGGCTCAAAACATTTCAGACCGCCCTCGTAATTATCAAGTACGTAGTTTGCCTAAAATAAACATTGTTTCACTGTTAGTGTATCCTTTTTTCTGCATAAAATAGAATTTTAGACCTCAGACAGTGATCTAATTGAAGAATATTCCAACAAAACATTCAACTAGAAATTGTAGAATAATAGCTATATGTTTCGGGAGCAACTTACTGTTCTTATCTTCAAGCCAACAAAAATGACAGGCTAAATAACATAAAATTGAAAAAAATATTTAAGAATATTCCACTCTAATCGTAACAGAAAATGGCAGCCGTTTAGTTTCAAGCTTTTGACCAATTAGACCCTGACTGGTCGCGATAATACTTTTTAGTGAACTTTGGTGTTATCGGTGCTGTATGACCATAGCAACACTTCATCAAAATTTTTCATGTTTGCATTGAATAATTAAATAACGCGTTTGTGCGTTAGTACATTACAAATAATTACTAAATAATAATTTAATGTTTTGTACGTGGATTATTCTGAAAAATAACACCGGTGAATTAAAAACTATCTACACCTCCGTTTTTCATTGACGAACTGAATTGTGTTGGAACACGGCAATATCACTTGTCCTTCGGACTCGTGATATTATCTAGCAACAACATAAGTTCGTTGGTAATGATGCGGCAGCATTATCGATAATTTTCAATTCACATGTGATATTACTGTTGAATATCCCACTCGCATTGTCACAACCATGTTATTTTTAAAAGATTAAATACGAACTACAATTTTGACAGATGATTGTATCTCATTCAATGTGAGAACCCAAACATACAAAAAATACACTGTTGAATTCGCATTGAAGTAACAGAAATAGGATAAAACTGTATTCTTGTCTTGAAACGAATTTGCGTATCATTGGATTTATATTTGCAGCGTACATGCAAACTACTGAATTTTAAAAGTGTGTTTTACTTTATTATTTATGATTTACACGAAAGAACTCATAACATGAACTTAATGCTTCAGTGCATAATATTGTGAAAGGATCAATTTAAAATTGATAGAGTGAAACTCAAAATGCGTGAAATTTTCAGTTAAATGGTGCATGAATTTTCTTGTAAATATCGTTTCGGATTGTACCTTAATGTGCCATATAAGTAGTCAATCGTATTATGACGTAAACCGCAATGAAAACGTCTGCTCAATTATTAAAAGAAACTAATTTCCATACTACATTACTAATTTAACTTTGGTGCCCTTTTAGAATCATTTTATACATTACTTCTAATAATCTTGCGATAAGAGCAATGTAATGTAAAAATTATATATAATGATATGTAAAATACTGAATAAAATGTAATACATCAAATTTGTAACTCCCTTGACAGTTCCTGAAATCTGTAATAAGTTTCGAAAGCAGCTTCTAACATCAAAAGAAATGTTACCGAATTTAAAATATTTGTTTTTATACTATGTTTTTTTCCTTTGCGAAGTGCCGACAATTTATAACTGAATTTCTCTTTTAATCTAATTTCAATGCAGATTCTGCTGTAGCGTATCCTAATTTATGAAACAACACATCGGATGAAATCGTCACGCTTATTATAAGCAGAATTTGCTGCCAAGATATCTTAATATTATATTCGCTAGTAATTATTTATACCATATGTAGTGCAATTCCTTTTTACCTTCCTCACAAGGAAAATATTATTATTTTCAAAACTTTAAAAGTTGAGATTTTGACGGATATGCACATTTTAGGGTCCGACAATACCGAAAACAACGTGTGTCAGGGTGTGTATGTGAGTGTGTCACACTTTACACCCTGGACGCTTTATCAAAGAAAATTCAATTTAGCTTTAAAACCCTGGAATCACACTGGGATGAAACCGCAAAGAGCGAAATAGGTGCACAGAAAAAGGAGGGGAGAAGAGGAAACGTCAAAATCACATTTTTGCATTTTATACACCATAAGACGAAAAAACGAAACTTTGGTAAAATGAAAAATTTTGCAGATCAGAAAATGCCTAAACGTTTCCCATACTTTAAAATACTAATGTTTTATATTATACATATAAAAAGTATTTATCATCATTATAAGAACGTAATCTGAGCTTTCATGGTAGTGTTGAACCTAGAACGTAGTGATCAAAACGCTTGTCTACAAAAAAACCGTACAGTGGAAAAGTCATACATATCTAGATTTTTGGAGAATAAAATCTCAAACTTACAGCGTGTTAATAAAGTATAGATACAAGCCCACATATATATTAATAATTTTTTGTTTTTGAAAGAACCATCAGATATGTTAAAGAGTATTTACTCTAGGGAATAATTAGGTGTACTTGAAAAAAAGTTCCTCACCCTTTTTTGGAAGTAGTGGCATTGTAACTAACTCGTTTTGCGTTGTTAAAATTATTTTAGTTTAATTCAGTAACGCAATGTTAACGCAAACCAGTTCGTTAACCCTTCACCCTCCAGCATATTCTCAACATGAGCGCGCACTGAAAGATTTAGTAAGAGTAGCATTAAAAGCTCCTCTAGACCAGTTTCCCTATAAAACGCGCCCCGCAGTCAGAAAATGAAGAATTCTTTACCTAAACTCTAAAGAGCCCACTAGCTTTCCCGCTCAGTCATGTTACAAATTCAAATATTGTGAAATCGAAGTTCGTTGTAGTCAATTCGGAGGATCCGTCAAAGACTTTAAGTTTCGAATTCAAACCGAAAGTTAGACGGCCCGTGAAACCCTACACTTTACAGATTTGTTTTATTTTCCCGAAAACCCAAACGTTTTAAATGTTGTGTTACAGCCCGCGGTAACTTAAAATCTTTTATACGTTTGTAATATTTAGAGTTCCCAAAATATTCTAAAAAAGAACCACATTTTAACTCCGCCGAATTCACTAGCGGATCTGGTCGTATTACAAATTTTATTACTTTTGTAATATTGCTGGACAACCTGTCAAATAGTTTAAAAGTTATTTGAAACCGAAAACCATCGTCGCTAGTAATAATATTCACAAAGTATATAGCATTCTGAGATTGCTTTAAAATGAGCTTTGGAGTTAATCACTGCCTGGAAGATCTCAGTATTGAATTCTGCCACCCAGAATATGTACTAGATCCCGCATACAGGATGGATGACAAAATCCGCCCCAAGCTATAGCGCTTGTAATTTAAATCGCTTTGCAACGGTCGATATGCCAATCCAAATAAGTCATTAAATACCACGTTTTAATCTTGTTAGAATACCTACTTGACTACCAATTCCGCAATTAGTTTTTAATAGTAAGCTTTGATTAACAAAAAGTTGTTAGCTGTCAGCGCAATTTTGTGAATATATGAACTCAAAAAACGGGCTTATTCTGAATTAACTAAAATATACATAGGTGTCCATTTACAAACAAGAAGTTGACCATCGCTGCTAAAATTAAGTAAACCCTAAAACTGTTTTAACATCAAAACGTAGCATATCGACCGTTGCAATGCGATCTCAATTCAAAGCGCTAAAGCTCGGATCAGACTTTGTCATCTCTACTGTATAAGTAAAAACCCCGTAGAAAGCAATTCTGTTTCATATTGAACTTCTCTGAGTGACTGATTGCAAATTCAGGAGTTTTATAAACGTTTCTGTTAAACTAGAAAAAGTCTGTTCACCTCTCTGAATTTGTTAAATATCTTCCAGTTTTGTATTGATTAAAGCAAATTAAATTTTAGTCAATCTAATCTATAGCTATTGTTTTATGTTAATTAGATGAGGAGTCAAGTTTTAGAATTGGCGATCAATTTGAATAAAACATAAATATTATAATTACGGTGAACAGCCTTCATTGTCAATAAAGTCAAAAGATTCGGTTATCACGTACCTGCACGCATGCAAGTTGTCAGGTTCGTAACACCTATTTTAAAATTGTTTTGTACTTACTTTTAATCTATTTGAAGTTATTTCAAGTTTCTGGAGTTCGCAGTTTTGTGAAACCTGTTTATATAATTGCACTTTATTTATAATTTATATTAGCTTAACTCTCCGACATCGTCAAGGCTCGACAAAAGTACTGCAGCCGTTCACGCCGTATCATCTTCCGCACGTGCCAGAGTTATCGTTTATTATTATTTTTCTCCATATCGTACGAACCCCAAACTGAATTTTGTTTCTATATAGTTACTATACTTGTTTAATTTTAAATTAAAATGCCATTTATAATTTGTACATAATTTGAGTTAACGTCCTTGTGTGTTATTTTTGTAAGATTCTAATGCCTAATACTGAATTACAAATTCAAAACTTCTAAACTCGCAGTCATTCAGGCAGCCCATGAGAAACCACTGAAGTCCGAATGCCGTCTAATTACAAAGTATTTTGAATAGATTGTGTGGTAGGCACATGGTGAAACATTATTATTAAATATTTAACTATTAACAAAATTAATAGTTTATTAATAAAATAAAACTCTTGGTAATTGTTTCACAATTTGTTGGTTTTTATTTACTCGACTCGAGTTTCAACCATCACGGTTATCGTCAGGAGTTTACAAATAAAACTAAAACTTAAAACCTAAAGATGTACAATACTACCCATTCTGTCGTCGCCGATTTTAAGTGTTAACATGTGTTTTTATGCTTTGTATACTGTAGGTCCAGGAGGAGTGAATTACCAAAAAATTACCTAAACGACACCGATTTAGGTAATTCACCCCTCCTGGACCTACAGTATACAAAGCATAAAAACACGTCTTAACACTTAAAATCGGCGACGACAGAATGGGTAGTATTGTACATCTTTAGGTTTTCAGTTTTAGTTTTATTTGTAAACTCCTGACGATAACCGTGATGGTTGAAACTCGAGTCGAGTAAATAAAAACCAACAAATTGTGAAACAATTACCAAGAGTTTTATTTTATTAATAAACTATTAATTTTTAATAGTTAAATATTTACACAGTATTTGTTTTCTGTTTCTGGAATTTATGCGAACAACAAAGTTCCATTGACGACCCTACCGTTTGCAACCCCTTATTTTTAATGGCCAAAATACGTAGCAACGTTATAAAAGTTTTAAAATAACACTTACTTTTGGTTTCGACTTAGGGGAAGCTACGATACTTTTAAAGAAATTTTTAGAGCTTATTTAAATACAAATTAACAACAAGTAATATTCGTACTTACAAGAGTTTGCTTGATCGAATGACAAGAATACGAAAAATGATGAAAATCTCGAAATAGCTCTTATGTAATTCAAAACAATTTATGATAAAAAAAAATCCCATAAAAAAGTCAAAACCAAAACTAAAAACATAATGTGTCATTCCAAAAAAAATTTAATGAACTCACTACTTCAAAAAGGGATGCGGAAATGTTTTTAAGTACACCGAAACATCCGCAATAACAAGACTAAATACTTTTTGACATGTCTGCGGTTTTTTTTTAAAACCCTAAAATTATTGAGATATGAGCTTGTGTCCAATACGTATTAACACTCTTTATATAACGTAAATGTGGTTGTAAAAACTATGCTACTACGTACAACAGTCTGAAAGCGAAATTAAAGTTTACAAATCTATGCCATGTCAGTGAGCCACAGTTACATATCACAAAGTAATAATATTCATAAATGACATGTCATATACTATAAAATACATCTACGTGAACAGCGTACAAAACTATTTTGTTTCAGTATATTCGTTTATACGCATAATGTTTACTAGCAAAAAATTAATATTTTTTCTTCAAAATTTAAAATACTTTCATGTGAAAGTGAATAATTAATTACAATAACTTTAATTACACTAAATATACCCTCACTTTCTGCTAGTCTGTTATCAGATCTAGCTTACGGTGAAGGCATTTTTTGCTAGAAAAACCCCACACCAAGGAGTATTTATTCCAACAAAAATCGTCTCAACAATATCTATTTTCCGTTATTTTTACTTATTCAACTTGATGCGGATCTTTAGTAATCACTAAACTCAACTCTCTGAACAATTTAATCCGGGCCTGTTTTATATTGTCAGAATGGGAGGAGAAAATTGTACCCGGTTCCGCTTTACTTATCAATTTTCGATTAGTGTCCCTTTCATGTACTCCGATTAACTCTGCTTTCGAAGAGCTGTTTAACCCTTGTCCGTCCTCTCCTTTAATGCAGATATGCATCTAACATCCTGCGCCTGATTTTCCGCTATCCTGGTTTTAAACGGCACAAGTTTTTGTAGTCTTCTGGCTCGATTGAAGGCGACTCAATTGGCGTTTGCTGTTCGGTGCTGCCATCATCTTCAGCCGCTGCTGATTGGGGCGTAACGTACTTGCAGAACTATCTGCCCACTGAAATAAAAAGAGTTACCATTAGAATTATTAATTAAGGCGGAGATATTCCTAAAACATTTTAAAAATAAGTTAGTATTCTTACACATTTCCGCCCGAGACGGCCAAACGCTCTTATTAGGGCCAAGGTGATTCAGCGTAAATGTCACAATAAAAAATTTAATTAATTTTTTTTTAATTAGTTTTTGCAACTATTTATCGTACTTAGGAACATTTAAATTCGATTTACAAATAATATGTCACCACTTCCAGTTACAGCGGAAGTAAGAACACGTTTTTTATCTTAAAAGTACTGCATATTTATTCTGATAAATTCTAATACAGTATTAAATTCTCTATTCAGCCGTGTATAAAAATTTTTCAAAAAATTAAACGGTTGGCCGCTAGAGGGCGTTAAAGTGAAGATATTTATAGTTTTACGACGTAGAGGTTAGTTATGCCAAAAAACGCAATAATTTATTAATCCTTTGGCAGGTTTCACACAAAGTAACTAAATTGCGCAATATAACTTGTTATTCGTCTCAAAAGGTATAAGTTAATATGACCAAGTTTGGATGTCTTCCAATCAACGCAGCTGCTCATACTGTTTTATGAGAATTGTTCTACATATTATTTCTATATTCATGTGTGGGTTAAACAATTTGCGTAACTTGTATTTTAATCAACTAAATTATATTATTGCTGAAACTTGTGTTTAGTTCTACATATTCCTTCTATATTCATGTGTGTATTAAACAACTTGCGTAACTGTGTATTTTAATGAACTAAATTATATTATTGTTAAAACTTGTATTTAATTCAGACATCATCACGTAAGGGTTTCGGCAATAAAACCATAACGTGATAATATCTACTACAACTTTTTCAAAGCGGTTGGTGTCATTAAAAAATTAAATATGTAATAAAACATAGTTTTTATCTAAACTTTTTAGACTGTTTAGTAGGCAGTTCTGCCAAGAACAAGACATGATAATATCAAATACGTTCTTCAAACTACCTAAAAGAAGACTGTGCACATGGAAGTCACCAGCTGACAATGACAATAACATAGTTAGAAATCAAATAGAATATGTGCTGATAAATAAACGATATCGTAATGCCATCAAATCAGCCAAAACATACCCGGGTGCAGATGTAGCAACAGATCACAATCCAATAATAATAAAGCTCGAAATACACTTAAAGAAACTAAGACCACAACAAAACAAAAAACACCTTCAAATATCACAGCTAAAAAACCAAGAAATAAAAGACCAATTAAAAGAAAAAATTAATGAGCAACTAAATAAAACGGAAATAAATCCAGAAGGAGACCCGAATAGTAAATGGAAATCATTCAAAAGTAAAATAATAACTCCAAGCAGAGAAATATTGGAGATAACAAAGACCAACAACATGAAAAAAGAATGGATGACTAAGGAGATATTGGAATTGATGGAACACCGAAGAAGTTTTAAAAATAGAAACAACGAAATGTATAAAACGATACATAAGAAAATAAGAGAGAAAATACGAGAGGCCAAGAAGAAATGGTTTACAGACAAATGTGTAGAAATAGAAGAATTACAAGCAAAACATGACGACTTTAATTTACATAAAAAGGTTAAGGAAATGGCAGGTATAAGAAAATCAAATAAAAGTAACATCTTATTAGATAAAGAAGGCAATATAATTCCTGACGTCCAAGGAAAATTAAAAAGATGGAAGGAATATATCCAACAACTATTCGAGGACGAAAGACAACAAGAGATAACACAAGAAACGCCAGAACAAGATAGCGGCCCATGTATAACAAAAGAAGAGGTGATACATGCAGTAAAGATGGCGAAATGTAATAAAGCCCCAGGCCCGGACGAAATTACAGCTGACATGATAAAATTAATTGAAGAAGAACAAATACACGTATTAGTAGAGCTGTATAATACAGTATATAATACAAAAATAATTCCTATAGAGTGGCTTAAATCGACGTTTATTACTTTACCGAAAAAGACAAGTGCAAAAGAATGCAATGACCATAGGACAATTAGTTTAATGAGCCACACTCTTAAGATATTCCTAAAGATAATACATCAAAGAATCTTTAAGAAATTAGAGCAGGACATTAGCGAAACCCAGTTTGGTTTCAGGAAAGCAATGGGCACCAGAGAGGCCCTGTTTGCATTTAATGTGTTAACGCAGAGATGTATGGATGTTAATCAACCAATGTATGTTTGCTTCCTTGATTACAACAAAGCATTTGACAAAGTCCGTCACAATCATCTCATGCAACTACTTAAAGGCAAAAACATAGATATGAAAGATATGAGAATAATACTTCATCTATATTTTAATCAAACCGCTAATGTTAAAGTGGATAATGAATTATCAGAAGAAATCCAGATAAAAAGAGGAGTGAGACAAGGGTGTGTACTCTCGCCTCTGCTTTTCAATCTATATTCAGAGGAAATAATCAGGAACGCCCTGGAAGAAACATCAGTCGGGATAAGGGTTAATGGGAAATGCATGAATAATATCAGATATGCAGACGACACTATACTCATTGCAGAATCATTAGAAGATCTACAAAGAATATTAGATGAGGTAGTAGTAAGAAGCCAGGAAAAGGGTCTGACACTCAACGTTAAGAAGACCAAATTCATGACGATCACAAAATCGCAACAACAACAAGAAATGTTATGGATTGGAGGTGAACAAGTGGAGAAAGTACAAAAATATAAATATTTAGGAACAATTGTCAACGAAAATAATGAATATACAGAGGAAATTAGGGCAAGGATTGGACAAGGCAGGACAATGTTTAATAAAATGAAGAATGTATTATGCAGCAGAGACCTGGACCTACAACTTAGAGTCAGAATGCTGAAATGTTATGTATTTTCAGTAGTATTGTATGGAACGGAGGCCTGGACGATGAAAAAACATATCAGCAACAAACTAGAAGCATTTGAGATGTGGACTTACCGAAGAATGATGAGAATAAGCTGGGTAGAAAGAATAACAAACGACGAGGTGATTAGGAGAATGATGAAAGGAAAAGAAATATTAAACACAGTTAAAATAAGAAAATTACAATATCTAGGCCATGTAATACGAGGAGAGAGATATGAAATCCTACAAAACATCATACAAGGGAAAATACAAGGAAGAAGAAGTAGAGGAAGAAGACGTATCTCCTGGTTAAGTAACTTGAGAAAATGGTATAACTGTAGTTCCATAGAACTGTTCAGAGTTGCAACGTCAAAAATACGAATAGCCATGATGATAACCAACCTTCTAAGAGGAGATGGTACCTAAGGAAGAAGAAGTAGGCAAACTTTGTCTTCTTCTTCTTTAGCCATTAACGACTGCCCCGTTGTTAATGCGACATCCGTTATCACCTACTGCCATTCCGAGAGCACGAGGTACCGCGTTGGCTCGGCTTTCGCTCATCCATCCAAGTACTGACCAGACAGAGCTATGCTTAACTTTGCTGATCGCACTCGAATGGTTATTCTAACCGCGCCAACTCGGGACCCAAACTTTGTCCAAAAATGTAACTTCATGCAATTTTCAGGGTTTTACTTATATCTACAATTTTAAAAACTCGTTTCTTTCACCTAATTATGATTTTTTGCTCATTGACTAAACAGAGAATTTATAAAAATTTATCAGAAAACGTATAAGCTGTTAGTTATGAAAAAAAGCGACGCCTGCTTTTACACTGTAAAGAACCTTATACAATTTGTATTTAGTTATAGAGTTTTGGTTTTGGTTATTTTAGTAAAGAATATTTTTTTATTACACAAATACGTTAAACATATTATTATACAAGTAAGTTATAAAACCTCGATTTCTGTTCATTCTAGCTTTGGTAACGTCAATTGTCCTGAATTGAATTACGCGTGTTTATAAATAAAAAATTGGAATGTTAGATTCATATTAAAATGAGGTTTCAAACGATACATATTAAAACAGTAACAATAACCCACCACATGTTTTAAAATCAAAGACCTTATTATGTGCCCTTCCTACAGCTGCTGTTGTTTAGGGCCTTTTGGGTGGATTTCTAACCACCGGAAGTTCTGCTAATGACAGTAAAGCTTACATTTTCACGGAACTCTTGGGCCGCAGAACATACCCCGCAACATGGCCAAAGCTTGGCGGAATAGATTACATTCAGCCACACTGAAACACGCGATGATGTGACCCCAGGATCGAACTGAATGAAGTGAGCCCACACAGAAGCGCACACTCGTTTAACTGAGCCGCGGCGGAACTAAGCGCTTAATACAGGGCTTGCAAGCCCCACGGGACCCGGCTATCAAACGGCCCACAAAACGACTATCCCTTAAACCTAAAATTCCCACATGACACAACTTTTTGAAGTGAAACTTCTTTGTCGGCAGGAGTAACCACGTGGATGCAAAACGGAAGTGATGAAACGGAAGTAATGGAACGGAAGTAATGGAACGAAAGTGAGGTTGAACAGCTGCAAACTGAAGCAAATAATTTTATTATTAAGTTTTAACTTTGCTTCCTTGAAGTTAACCTTAATTAATTGTAAATAAAAAAAATTTCTAACTTTAATCGGTTTTTTATTTTTGTTTTAGCCTTCGACGTACTTCAACATGTTGACATATCATTTTCAGAGGCAAGATTACAAGTAAACAGTTGATGTTGCTATAGGAACAATAAATCTTCATAACATGGTCTTGGTTTTCTATATCTGGATTAATGTTCAGTTGTGCCATCACATACATACAGCTCTAAACGAGTGTGTTTTATTGCTTTGCTTAAATACGCAGCCTACGAACAGCACACCTAGGGAGAGATATGACTTCTAATATATTTGATTCTTTGAATTACTTTCAAATTGTACAGAAACATGAAAATAATCATTTTAAAATTGAATATCGACAATTAAAACATTAATAATATTTTTATATAAAAATAAATAAGTAATTAATGAAAATTCTATGTATATTCGGTAAACGGTAAAAGCCGCTTTTTTCATAAAAAAAGTTTTCTGCGTAAAACTTAATCATATCGACATATTCTTGTTAAGTTTGTTATTTTCTAGACAAAATGAGCATTTACGACCTTTTTGGTCGGTACCGAACTTTTTTATTAACACAACATTTCCAAATCGTCAATTTTCATCAGTGTTTTTTTTTATAATTTATCGTAATATATCAAGAAGTGCTTGGCGTACTAACTTGATCATCTTTGTTTACAAGCAAATACATTGGCGCTGTCTATGATCTCATTTTATTTTACTGCAAAAAAATAACTGTATGCCGAAAAATTTACGAATATGGTGTCAATATAGTTTACTTTTTACTAAGCGACAAAAGTTTTTAGTTGTAGATTTTAACATATACATGCAGCTAACAAAATTAGGAGTACACTTTGAGAAACATTTTAAAGCAGAAAATAGATATCATATGGCCATGATTTGGATGGTATCAATTTTTTTACCAAAACGCTGTGCGCTTTTTGTGCAGCGTCGATGGGTAATCCTTAATAGTGCCTGAATATAAAAATAACTTTAGTAGTTTTCCTTTTTTTCTTAATTATTAATAAAACGCGGAAAAAAATATTAAAAATATGTGACAATATAAAAATAATAAGGTGAACATCAACGAGTAAAATTTTTTTAAGAAGTTCTTTCTATTTCTGAATCAGAATCTTTGAGTAAACTATTGTTACAATTTGGACAATTGCATTTACTGCAGCGTTTTGATCCCCCTTTTATGCAAAGATCTATCCATGTTTGTTTAGACTTTCTGAAATAATATTTGGAAATTTATTTGAAAACCAGATTTGTCACTGAAACCGTTTGCGGTTTCTGTTAAATCGCAGAATTCAAATAGCACTTATCACCTTAGCAGTTTGGAGGCCTCGCAAGGGACACATAAAGATTATGTTTATTATATGCAGAAAAACATTTGCATAGTAAAGAATTTGATATAACTGTATGTACAAACGTCTTTTTAAGAAAATTACGGCTTTCGAAAGTTTACATTTTTATTTCAATTATATCAACAACTTTAGTAAGTTTGAAGGTAATCAATAAAGACCGGAATTTTAGTCGCAGAAAAGCAAACAATTTCTTTAAAATTCAATAAGTAAACAAAAACCATGGGCATACTGAAATCCATTAAGTTACACGTGAAACATATTGGACAAGAGAACTAATGTTTCGGTGAAATTTAGAAGAAGTTGTTGCGTACTGCAATTCTTAAGGTTTTTATTCAACGGTGGTTTTCCGTCCCTTATAGTTCAATGTTCTCTTTCGTAGAACTTTCTAGTTGTATTAATGAATTTACACGTTCTATTTTCATTAATTCGTAGTTGCTATTTTACATTTTAATTTAAAAAATATTTCTGCAGTTTTAAAAAATTGTTTCGTAAAATACTTTTAAAATTCATAACCATTTATATTCTACGCTTATAAACCCTGATTTATTTTATTTTACTATTACACAAGCATCAATTCCAGTTAACCAAATATTTAATAACTTATCTACACGTGCTACATAAGGTCAAACATATAGACGTCTTACCATTCTCCAAGCTCGTAGATAATTCGTTTACAATTTAATATATGCGCCAACTGTGCGTTTAAAGAAATTTTAGCCGAAATTACTATTAATTGGTCGCCTCATCATTCAAATACTAAATTAGAAATTCAGACTATAGTAATCCTAATCAAACTCGGTATGTGTTAGTTTTACAGAAAGTGCACAAAAACTTAATCAAGAGAGCAGTGCAAAAACATCGCATGTCTAATTTCAAGAGTTATTGCTGTCGAGGTCTCGCTTGCAACAAAATTAATGGGTCGCCAAAGCAATAAATTTAAAATCAAATACTCCTACGTGAAAAGTATAAATATTAAAAATAGTCATTAAATATTTTGTTATAGGAGTATCAGTGATTGGTGTTGTTGATTCCCAAAACTAACAACGCTCGTCCTCTTGGGAATTGATTCAGCAAGCCAAAAATAAGTCGAAAATGTAGGTTTACAAAATGTGCCATTGGTCTTCGTTACCGAGTTAATGTTCAAAAAATTAGTAACAGTAATGTATTTATTATTTATTTATTTTTATTTAATACACATAGAACACTAACACATTGTGTTTAATTGAAATTGGAATAAGATTAAAACTTAATTTTTAAGTGCAGTAGTATTTAGACGGCTTAATTTTTCACCTTCTACTTAATTTTTGCTTTATGTCTCTGGTTTTCTTTAATTTCAGGAAATCTCTTTTAAAAACTAAAACTATGTTTTCTAACAAAATACTTAAAAACTTGATTTTTTCATATCCCACGACACTGAAAGCTGGCGTTAGCTACTCGCCCTCTGATTCATTATCATAGCCACTAACGTTAATACAAAAGTACTTATGAAAATATAAAATAAGGCAATTTTTACGTTCAGTCAAATTGAGTATTCTACTTTCCTACACTTTCAGTAGGGTATGGAATTTAGGTTTTTACGAAAATTTTCGTTTTCCAGATTTTGACGGAAATATGTCATTTCGAGCTTCAGGCTCTCAAAAACGTGATATGTTTTGTGAAAAATCTCAAACCGAAAGCGGAAGGGGGGCATGTTTTTGTGTTAGCATTTTCTCAGAAATTAAATTTTTGAAATCTCAAAAGAAGGATGTGATACAAAATCTTCACGGTACGCGACATTTGGACGGCGCCGTTTGGGCGCCGCTGCTTGGGCGCCCGAGGTTTGGGCTCTAGTTTCGTAAATTTAATATTTATTCAATAGAGTAGGATAGTATCGAAATATATCTGCTCGAATTCCATTTTATATTATCAACAAGCATCGCATTTAGCAGTTTAACTGTCCTGCACACCCGACGGATGTAGGGGATAAACTGAAAAGCATCAAACTTGCTTACTTTCCTCCCAATACGACCTCCTTATTACAGCCAATGGACCAGGGACCATAATCAAAAATCTAAAACAACATTATAGAAAACGGATTGTAAAGAAAGTTTTGGTCAATATGAAGGAGGATGCCCCTACAACTGTGACGTTACTTGGCGCAATTAGGGACCTTAGTAAAACATGGGATGTGAATGTAAAAGAACAGACAATTGTCAATTGTTTCCGGAAAGCAGGATTCGTTAAAGATGAAGATGTAAGATATTGATTATTGAGATGAAGAAGATTTTCTTCCACTGTCCGAATTAAATGTTCTATGGGCTTCATATAGAACCGCAGCAAGTATGGATGATGTAAAATTTGAAGATTACGTAAGTGTTGATGATGGTACATGTACAATGGATTATCCTACTGATGAAGATATTTTAGCAAGCATCTTAGACAGTCGTATTTCCAATGCAAAAGGTATGTAATTCAGACACATTAACTGTAGTTTAAAAAGTCAAATTTTAGGATAAATAAAAAAATTAAAGAAAATGTTTGTAGAATCAGACTAAGATGAAGACGAGGACGAGGACGAAGGCGAATCTAATGTCACGCCCACATTTGAACAAACTTATTCTTCGATTGAAAAGCTAAGATCTTTTATGGAGTCTCGAGATAATGTACCTCATAATATTTGTCTAATATTATTAAAATCTTAAAAATTTTTGAAAATTTTTATTATTTTTGAAACTTTAAGAAATTTTGAAATATTAAAAAATATAAAAAATGTTGAGTTGAAAATTTTTGGTAATGTTGAATTTTTTGAAATTTTTTTAAAAAATTGACAATTTTTGCAAATTTTGATCATTTTGATAATTACTGTTATTTTTAAAAATTTTGAACATGTTTGAAATTTTGAATATTTTGGTTAGTTCGTTAAATTTCAAAATTTACAAAAAATTTTAACGTTTAAGTTAGGAAGTACAGTTATTCTTGCAAAAGCAAATGGTTGCTTCTACTTCCTAATAGTTCTAATTATGAGTACCAACATTTGGTGACATTCAATTAGGGACTAATTGATAATTTTACTATTTAATATTTCCTTACAACAGCAGCTAAATAGCTTCTAAAACATTTGTAATTCAAATACTGTTAATAACAAACTATCGAAATCCAAGTTCGTGCATTGTTCTGTTTGTGATTTATAGAACACCAGATCGGTTTATATTCTAGTAAACTTAGTTCGCAGAAATATTTCTCTATGAGTTTTGTTTAAAGAGAGGTGTTCAAAACCTTGAAAAATTTAAAAAATAAAATCGAAACCTTATACGACCCAAATTTATCACAATTAATTAATTAATATTGCTAATAAAACAATCTGTTAGTGAAGGAATCCTAATAATTTTATTTATAAGTTCGAGCTTTACTTCGTTGAAGTTCATTTTAATTTATTGTAAATAAAACAATTGTTAACTTCAACAGGATTTTCTTATAGCTTTATACGTATTCCAACGTGTTTACATGTCATTATCAAAAGCAAGATTAAAAGTAAACAGTTGGTGCTGCTATAGGGACAATAAATCTTCATAACTTAAGTTTGGTTTTCTATATCTGCGTCTAGATGACTTAATTTCTCATTCCAAAACGTCCAATAACGGTGAATTTAAAAGATCAATTTGTTCATTCATTAAAGGTACAGATTTTAAATGTTTATGAATTTCAAATGCTTTTAGTATATCCAAGTTACGTTTGTCGTCACAAAAGTGTAAAAATTTAATAGTGTTATTACATGAAGGATAGTGTTCTAATAATTGTTTAGGGTAATTGGATTTATGGGGTGTCTAGACTTGTAACAACGTACGTGTTCCTTGTATCTAATATCAAAATTTCTAATTGTTCGTCCTATATAAACCGAATTACAGTGCGAGCAATTTAATTTGTAGATGCCTGATTTTAGTAAATTGTCTGTTTTTTCTTTAGCATTAAACAAAGTGTTTAAAATGTTTTCTGTTGTTTTAAAAGTTATTTTACATTTATTTGTTTTGTTTATAATTTTGGCAATTTTTTCTGATTGATTGCCAGAATATGGAATTGAGGTGTATTTCAATTTATTTGATGAAGTAGTTGGATAAATTTTCTGAATAGCTAATTTATAATTTTTCTATTTAATTAGTGTATCAATAAGTTGAGTATTATAACCATCACTGTAATTCGGTTTATATAGGACAAACAATTAGAAATTTTGATATTAGGTACAAGGAACACGTACGTTGTTACAAATATAAACACCCCCATAAACCTAATTACGCTAAACACAATCATTCAATGACATCTAATAACATTATAAAAATTTTTACACTTTTGTGATGACAAACGTAAGTTGGATATCCTAGAAAAATTTGAAATTCATAAACATTTAAAAGCTGTACCTTTAATGAATGAACAAATTGATCTTTAAATTCACCGTCATCAGACGTTTTAGAATGAGAAATCAAGTCATCCAAGACCAAGTGATGAAGATTTATTGTTCCTATAGCAACACCAACTGTTTACTTTTAATCTTGCTTTTGATAATGACCTGTAAACACGCATAAAGCTATCATAAAATCCTGTTGAAATTAAGAATTGTGTTATTTATAATAAATTATTTATAATTACCGACATTTACATGATCATTAATATAGAAAGCTAATTTACAAAAATTCTATAACCAAAAAGATCTGCCGTCAACGAAGTTGATGAGTTCCCTTTTCATATTTTATAAACTAACTAATCAGTGACCTGTAAAACCGTGCGCATATTTAATCTGCTTCAGCTTGAGGGAAGATTAATGAAATTCAAAGTTATCCATTTCTGTCAACTTTCGCTGATATGGAGATGGATAATACCTATCTTTTAAAACATATTATTTTTTCGTTACGTTATGCTAAATTAAACTTGCTTGTAAATTACAGTTCTTTATACTAGCCATACAACACCGGCAACAATGTAAACTAGCTGTCGTACCAGATCTTCCTCGTAAAAGTATTGCTCTTTTATTAAATTTCTTTTTTCCAAGATTGGAAATAATATTCATGCTGTTCTATGTGGAACAACCTTGTATTCTAATTGTATGTCTTCTGTAGTTTCGAGCTACGTTTATCTGTTGAATTTCCAAAATTATTGAGAGTTGAAAGTCTACTTGAGAGTGGTTTAGAGGTGTTGCTGTTTAATAGAGGAGTAGCGGAACCCGTGCGTAAGTTAATTAACTAGGTAGTGTAGCGGGCCACGTACCGAAGTCATAGTTTTATGAATTAAAACGACCTGTCTTAACTTGAGAGGAATACAGCTGCAGCTAAGATTAGGCACCCCAAGCTGCGCTATACGTATTATTTTTTTATAAAAATGGGCAAAACAGGTCCCTGGTACTTTCCCATACTTTTTACGTTTTAAATATTCTTGCGTCAAGAAGTGATTGAAATTTACATCTAATCAAGCCGCGATACAAGCCCGCTGCAGACTCAAGATGTTGGTTACTTATGGGCTGCGCGCGCTGCTGCAACGCGACGTGAAAGGTGCTAAGATATTTAATGCGCCCACGAAAATAGTTATAACAGCTTTATTTACACAGTTATCAAAAATATGCAAAAATTAAAAAATATTTATTTTTATTAGAGCTAATTGGGAGGCGTAGTTAAAATTATGTAACTGCCGGAAAACACGTGTTGATATTAAAAAGTATCGTTTTTTTCATTAACTTTCAAAATAGTAGAAAATTTTCGCCAATCCTGATAAAGTACTTCAAATAGTCTATCGAACCAATAACACTTTATAACAATCGGCGTTTGCTTTTGGAATAAAAAATTAATTAATTTCAAAATTTTCAAAAATTCCTAGAGGGCGTCAGAGTGAAATTTGGGAAATTAGTAAAAAACAAATTTTGTAGTTCATTCCAAGCTCTATCGACTCAGAAAGTTTAAAAAAAAGTGTCGTGGGCAGTTTTGAGGAAAATTGTTAAAGAAAATGTCCAAAATTTTGAACCGCTTGTATATTTACAATTTTCATTTTTCCAAAAATATTTTTGCATCATTTGATTATACTTATTAAGGGCTATCAAATAATATAATAATTAGTGTTGATTGGGTATTTTGTTTTTGAGTAATCAGGCATTAAATTTAAGATTTTCAAAAATTCGTAGCGGCCTTCATTTTGAAGATACAAACATTTGGAAAAAAAAAGCATTTTATTTGTCTTCAAATGTACTACAATGCTATGTATTTTAAAGTTTTTAAAAAGTGGTTAGAAAAATTTCTATACCGAAAAACAGGTCTAATTTCCGGTTCCGGTTTCGATTAGCGACCTCACAAAAAACTACCTGCAACTAAAAAACTTTCACAGACCAAATCTTATAAAAATTGGTGAAGAGGTTCCAGAGATATAGGGGAACGAACGCACCCACTTAAAGGAAACACCCCTAGCCTGCGGCTCAGACTGTTCCCAAGTAACACCACTACTGTTACCAAACCAGGCAAGATGATTGTTGAAAATTTCTAAGGCACTCATGTTATTGCTACAGACTATAGCACGATATTGGTATTAGTATTCGTAATTACAAAAAAAATTAGGTACCTACTCCGGTTTGGGTTTGAACACAAAGCTGCCTTTGTGTAATATACAATATACATATAATCGAGCTACCGCAACACATCAATAATTGCCACTAAGTCAATAAAATGTGCCTACAGTTTTTTTCGTTCTCTTTAAGTGCAATTGGCCTGATGGCCTGTGAATGGTAATAATCATGCTTGTATATGTATATATATAACAGTATCAACTGTACCATGCTTTGAAAAGGTTTGTTTATGGAACAGGGCATTAAAAAGATACTCACCCTACAAAACTTCCATTGGAATTATCTGTATAAAAATGTCTACAATAATTAACAAATCAAAAACGTGCATAATTATAATTTTAATATACCGATGGGTTTATATAATTGCATATAAAGAGACTCAAGGTGAGGTCTTTAACAAATGTCTAAAAGTTGAACTAAAAGCTCTTAAACTGTAGATTACCCACACATGAAAAACACAGCACCTTTCCACACAAGTACCTTAATTCCAGATAGCTAAGTTATCATCATCAGTGGTAAACTCATACAGTGTCATTTTATTCGGCATTAAATTGCTTGTGTGAAAGGGTGGTGTATTTTTCAACTTGTAAATTTGTTAGGCATTCATTTTCATTATTATGTATTGATAATAAAGCGGTATCAACTGCATATTGAAATATGTGCGATTTTAGAATTTCTATATCCGAAATATTATTAACATAAATATTGAATAATAAGGGAGATAAAATGGCTCCTTGGGGAACTCCAAATTTAATAGGTTTAAATGTACCAAAAAAAGTTTCCAATTTTTACTGTTTGTTTGCGATTTGTTAAGAAACTATGCAGCAGCGCAGCTTAATTTAATTTCCCTTGTTGCAAATCGATAAATGTTTAAGAATGTATGTACAAATGTATCATATAATTCGGAGGGATTTGTAATTCGCAGAAGGCAGTCCCAGTCCACTCGTGATATCATATCGTTTACTTTATGATCTAGTATACAAAGACCTGTTTCAATGGCATGGTTTTGCAAGATAGTAGCTTTAAAAAAATTTATACCTGTTAAATAATGATCAGCAATTTTGCAGTTAACAACAAAGGATTCATAATTATCCTTTTATACCGTAAGCAGATATGGTCGATACAGGTGGATGTGGTTGTGCCGTCTACGATTTCTTCCCTAGTTGATAAATTGATAGTTTGTATGATACCAAAATTTCCAAGAGTATCAATATAATGTTTAACACCGGTTTTCTTATAATCTAGAAGGTCAAGATTTAAGTCTCCTATTATCATAACGTTTTTCTAATTTCTAGATTCCCTAACCAATTTTCTAATTCAGCGGAAAAAGTTATGGCACTTGTATTTGGTGGCTTGTAGATACAGTTTATTATGCAATCAAAAAGTACTTTACCATTAATTTTTTTTGTAGCTTCTATGCATATTGTTTCGGCATTATTAAAGATTGATTTAATTTCGCGCACCACTAGTGATTCTCGATAAAAGACACATACCCCCCCTCCTCTTCTGTTTTCCCTACATTTCACATAGGTACTTATTAAATGCTTCAATATGATATATTTCAGATTCCATTTGATTTACGTTAATTTCTGTTAATATTATAATATTAAGCACGTCTAACCTACTTTGAATGACCGCCTGAAATTCACACCAGCGCTTCTTTAAGCTTCGAATGTTGACATGCACTATTCCACATAAAATGTTTTTCTTTAGATTGTCACTATAACACCATGTCTTCAGGTCTTCATATAGATGAGCCATTGGGGACACAAAAAAACACTTACAATTTTTGCAACGCACATTATAATTTTTTTAGGTCGTTTTTGTTGTTAATGAGTATCGGTTTGGAATTCTCTTCTTTTCTAATAAGCAATTTGCTGTTTTTGAACCAGATGTATTTATAATTTCTTTCTTTCCTGATATTTTTTGCTTCGAACATTAGATTTTTGTAGTAAGGTGTTAAATATGCATTGATATGAATTGGGGTCGGCTTTAGATCTGCAAATAAATCTTTTGTGTTGGGCTTTCTGGATTTAGCTTTCTGCAAAAAAGCATCTCTGGTGGTTCTATTTGTGAATTGTATAATAATTGGTTTTATTGCTTTTTTTGCGGCCGTTTCAATTCTGTGCAAGGCTTGTATGTCCTCGTTTACTATTGGTTGCTGGATTACTATGCCTAGATTTTTTATAATCTGGGGAAGGTCCTCTTTAGCCGCCTCCGGAATACCATCAATTTGCAGATTTTTGTTTCGTGCGTATTGTCCATCCTGTTCTATTGCAGTTTTGAAGTTGTTTACTTCATCTTCCAGTGTTTTGTTTTTTTCTTTTAATATGCGGTTCTCGTCTCTCAGTAATTTCATTTCGTCCCTTACTTCTTTCATGATTTCGTTACATTTGTGAAGCATATGCCCAGTAAATTCGGCCGAATCCTTGCATGTTTTTACTTCCCCGCTGATCATCTTTATATTATCGGTTACCGTTTTAATTTCTGCCTGGAGGACACTTTCTATCGTGTTTTTCAGTTCATCTATGTTCACGTTCATATTCGTGCTCATGGTACCTGTTTTCGATTCTATGTTATCGTTTATTGATGAAGTTTTGGTTGTGCAGTTCATACAGCGCCAGCTTTATATACATACATTCCTAAAATAGAAATTTTATTTTGCCTTTTGGCCTTTTTTCACGGCTTTGAATTATTTTGCCTTTTTTATTTAATTTTTTGTTATTTTGCCCT
This sequence comes from Ctenicera cuprea, assembly GCA_958336395.1. Classification (NCBI taxonomy): domain Eukaryota; kingdom Metazoa; phylum Arthropoda; class Insecta; order Coleoptera; family Elateridae; genus Ctenicera; species Ctenicera cuprea. The sequence continues at coordinate 56,494,716 of OY284486.1, forward strand.
TTTAGTATATTTTGTGCCAAAAATTTGAGTTAAGAAAATTATTAACTTTTATTTTTGTTTTCGAAGGTTTTTTCTAACTTTTGAGTTTTAATTAAATTTTTGTAGAAAATTTATGAGAAAGCAAATAGTGTGTCAAACTCTTTAAATTAATGGAAACTAGTTTGTTGAAAAGTACTCTCTTTTTAGTTATCTTTAATTTTTAATTTTCTTATCACTAATGCAGTAACCTACACATTATGGTTCAAACAAGGCTCCTAACCTATCTAGTACATGTATGATGTATACTGTTGCAAATACAAATAAAGTCTGTTTTTCTATACTCAACTAGAATGTATAATTGCATTTGTTATTTTAACCCGTTTTCGTTTTTCTAACTTCAAGCGATACATTTTTAATACTTCTTGTTTGTGTTTTGCTGCCTTTTGTGATTTTTTCTTTTTTCTTTGTATCTTTCTTATTTAATATTTATGGTTTTTGTTTGTCTTTTTCATGGTATTATTTTGACTAACTATCCTGCCTAAAGCTACAGTAGATTTGACAATTGTCTGCGGACTGCGATACATCGAATTCTTGCATTTTATTCATAAAAAAATGTCTAAGCATTTATTTTTAGACCGAATTTTAAAAACTTAGGAAAATTGGGGTATAAGGGATAGTGTTATATCCTTTTCTATTTAAATATAAACGTCTTCTACCAGTCGGCTAACTCTGTTTTCGCAGACGAGGATTTGATGACCCAGGGGTGAGGTATATAACTCAGTCCCCGTTTTCCCGAGGGGCCCTTGTCGTTGACCAATCACTTACAACCTATCAACGATTGAGAGAACTAAACAGATTTGTTGATAGAAAGAAGTAAGAAGAATGATATAAATTAAAAACTGGGATATTTGAACCTTAATACGAAAAAAAAATGAAAGTAGAAAAAGAAATTAAAAGTTATAATTAGGAAAGTTTAAGTACGTATCAGCGAAGTCAAAAATTAAAGACAAGGCGCTGAAAGTGTAGCAAGATGCTACAGGCTGGGGTACGCGGGAATTTCTGTAGGCAGGGCAAGAGAATTATCACAAACAATGAAATAGATGGCAAAGTAGAAAACTGGGAACCAGTAAATTACATATGAGGTGTGGCTATTTAAAAACAGGACTGGTGCGAAAAAATGGTTTATTGGAAAAGTTTCACAACTTAATGTTTATTATCTTCAATATACTTTTTTCACCTATCTATACACCGCTTTATCGAGTTTTCCATTGTTCTAAGCAGTGCTGTAGCTGAGCAGCTCACAGCCTATTCAGCAAGTCTGCCGTTTTTGTTTTCACCTCTTCCGCTGACTTAAAATTGGTTCCCCTCAACGCGCTTTTTATTCTTGAGAACTAAAAAGAGTCACAGGATGCCAAATCCGAAGAATACGGCGGGTGCTCGAGCACCGAGATGTTTTTACCGGCCAATAACTGCATGACAGAAACGGCGTTATGAGCTGGCGCGTTATCTTGATACAGAATCCACGAGTCGCTCTTCCACAAATCTGGCCGTTTCTTCCTCATTTGTTCTCTTAGCTTGGTCAGGACTCCGATATAGTATTGTTCAATAACCGTCTGACCCTGAGGCACCTACTTGACCATAATCACGTTCTTGACGTCGAAGAAAACGATCAACATCGTCTTCAGTTTTGACTTACTAACTCGCGCTTTTTCCATTCTCGACGAAGTGGAAGTCTTCCAGTGCATTGATTGTCTCTTTGTTTCTAGGTAGTACTGGAAAATTCACGTTTCGTCACATGTGATGACATTTTCCAGCAAATCTGGTAGCTGTTTGAAGCTTTCCAGGATGTCGGAGCAAATGTCTTTGCGGTTATCCTTCTGTTCCTGCGTGAGTTTTTTGGGCCATGTTCGCGCAGGTCTTTCTCGTGTTTAAACGGTCACGCAAGATTTGTCAATGTTGACCATGTCTGCTATCATTGGGATGCTCAAACGTCGATCCTTCCGTACGATTTCATTGTCTTTTTCTACGTTTTCGTCAGTTTTCGACGTGCTCGGACGTCCCGGATGTTCGTCGTCTTCCGCTTCCTCCCGACCAGCGCTGAATCTTTTGTGCCACTCAAACGGCTAAGTACGCAACATGCAATTATACCCGCAGACTTCCGTTAACAAACGAAAACTTTCCGTCGATGATTTTTTAGGTTAACGACAAATTTCATGTTAACGCGCTGCTCGATTTTTAAACTATGCATGATTCCGGCAACATGACGTAGTAGTGTCATCTTCAAACGACGCCTCAGGTTGAGTCTGGTCTGGTTTGAGGGGGAGGGTTCAAGGAAAACAATCGTAACCCCCGCTTTTCGCTATGACACCTACCGTGCGTACAGTGAGCGCAGTTCGGTTTTTTAAATAGCCCCACCTCGTAACTATCACCATAAACCTTAAATTAAAAGAAAAATACAACTAATACAGATATACGTACCGACGGAGGATGCAAACGTGAGCAATAAAGAGATTGTGTAACGACCGCCCGGAAAAGAACTCAGATGTAGAATTTAGAACAATAGGAAAATGGAAGAAACTCTAAGCAATATTGGAAAATGAATAACAGCTTTTTGTAGATGAGATAAACAATGACATAATTTTAGACAAAGTAAACACAAAACGTAGGTTACTGATAAAGAAAACTATACTTAAAACACTAAGAAAGAAACTCACAAAAATAAAAATCACTGAAATTAGAAGTACCAGAAAAGGTAGAAGCAAAAGAAGAATAACACAGCAAACTAACAATAATATTTGAAAATATATTAGAACTCCATAAAGATAGTTAAGAATGGGACGTAAACTCTTCTTCTAGTAGGCCTCTTCCGTAATCAGAGGTTGGCTACCACTCGTCTGAATTGCTCGCGGTCTTCAGCTAATCGGAATAATTGTGCAGCCGTCCTACCCGTCCATTTGCGGATATTACGAAGCCTCTTTTTTTCCTACTGGCCTCTTTCCCTGTATTCTTCCTTTGTTCCATAGTTCCGTAGTTTGAAGCAGTTTATATTTATCATTTCTTAAGATGTGTCCGAAGTAATGCAGTTTTTCTCATTTTAATGGTTTTTACTAATTCTTTTTCCTTTCCTACTCTCCGCATTACTCCGTTATTCGTTGTTCTTGACATCCATGAAATTATTAGAATTCTCCTATAAGTCCACATCTCAAAACAATCGATTTTCCTTATAATAGCTTTCTTTAACGTCCAGGATTCCATTCCAATTGACCAAAAATAACATTTTAGAAACTTTAATCTTAGTGTTAGTCGCAGGTGGTTGTTACATAGCATTGATTTGTACTTAAAGAATCCGTTTCTTGCTATTGCTATCCTGGTGGTTATCTCTATATCTGGGTCTAGATCAGCGCTTATTAAGCATCCTAGATATTTGAATCGTGTGACTTGTTCTATTGCTATTCCATCTATTAATAACTGTACTGCTTGTATAGGCTGTTGACTTATAACCATAAATTTTGTTTTATTCTTGTTCATTTTTGAACCTATTTCGTCACTAGTTTCTTTAACTCTTTTCATGAGGGTTTGCAGATCTTCCAAACTCTCCGCAATTATAGCGGTGTCGTCAGCGTATCTAATATTATTTATTATTTCACCACTTACTCTGACTCCTTCTATCCTCTCCCACAATGCCTTTTGAAACACACACTCTGAGTATATATTAAACAAAACAGGCGACAAGACATAGTCCTGTCTCACACCTCTTTTGATTGGACAATATTTTGTTTCGTCATTATCAACACGTACAGTAGCACTTTGGTTCCAATATAATTCTCTGATTACTCGTACATCCTTTTCGTCTAGTCCTATTTCCCCTAATGCCTTTATTTATTCGCGTGTTGCACCTTATCAAACGCCTTTTAGAAGTCTATAAAGGCTACAAATACCGGTTTTTGGAATTCTCTACATTTTTGTAACAGAACATTCATCGCACTTTTTTGATATTCTATTTTGAATTATTCTTAATAGAAGCTTCAGTATCTGACACATCAGGCTGATTAATCGGAAGTCGTTACATTTTCTAACATTGTTTTTCTTTGGCAGTGGAACAAAAGTAGACTTCATCCAAATGTCAGAACGTTTACCGTTGTCATAAATATGATTAAAAAGTTCTGTCACAATTTGTATATTGTTCTCGTCCAGCAGTTTTATTAATTCAATGGGGATTTCATCAGGTCCAACCCCTTTACCACAATTTGCTGTTCTTATTATCTGATTTCATTATTTCTGGTCCTTCAATATCTTTATCTTCGACACTATTTATGTCTTCGCGGTTGTCGTCAAAGAGTTCTGTAATATATCTTTCCCCTGTTTTCATTAATTCATGTTTATCTAAAATTACTTTATCTCTCTCATCTCTAACTGTGTAGTGTATCTTTTGTGTACAATTGCCGGTTACTTTCTTGAGTTTTTTTATGTATGTTGAACGTTGATGTTGAACACGGCTTAGCAAAAACTAAAGAAATTATAATAACACCAACTGAAGTACAAGAAATGTGAGGAACAAAAAGAATCAAATATAATAAAATGGAACAAATTGATGCAATAATACAGCGAAAAATAAGATAAAATAAAAGAAAGCAGCGTTAGACAGATACCAACAAACTATTACAAACGAAAACATAATATTTTATTTATAAGTTCGAGCTTTACTTAGTTGAAGTTCAAGAAAAAAACAGATAATTTACTGAAATCAGGCATCTACAATTTAAATTGATCGCACTGTAATTCGGTTTATCTAGGACAAACAATTAGAAATTTTGATATTATGTATAAAGAAACGTACGTTGTTACAAATACAAACACCCCAATAAATCCAATTACGCTAAACACTTACTAGAACACCATCATTCAATGACATCTAATAACACTATTAAATTTTTACACCTTTGTGATGACAAACGTAAGTTGGATATACTAGAAGCATTTGAAATTCACAAACATTTAAAATCTGTACCTTTAATGACTGAACAAATTGATCTCTTAAATTCACCGTTATTAGACGTTTTGGAATGAGAAATCAAGTCATCTAGACGCAGATATAGAAAACCAAGATCAAGTTATGAAGATTTGTTGTTCCTATAGCAACACCAACTGTTTACTTTTAATGTTGCTTTCGATAATGACGTGTAAACACGTCGAAATACGTACAACGCTAACACAAAAAATCTGTTGAAGTTAAGAATTGTTTTATTTACAATAAAATGAAAACATAGTAATTTATTACCAAAAATTCAAGAATTTAGAAAAAACATTGAAAAAGATTTTACTGAAAATCTGAAAGGTTTTTGTAATACCAATAAAAGCCTAGAAAAGAGCCAAAGGTAACAAATAAAGAGAAGTAAAAACAAAGAACAACAAATTAAACAAGAAAACTTAAAAGAAAATTTAACGACATGGAAAAACTAATACGAAGGAACATTTAAACAAATGAAAAAGACATACAAGTGGTATAGTAATGAATTAAAAAAAGTAGATGGCCCTTCGGAAAATGTGGTAAAAGAAATATTAATGGAAAAAGTGAAAAAAAACGAAAACCGCGAAAAAGCTACCGGAGAAAAAAACATCGCGCTTGAATTGGTAAAAAGAAAGTAGAAAGAAAGTAGAGGAAAATGAAAAAATAACTAATAGAAATAACCAGAAAGCATGGAGACAAAAATTAAGAAATGACAAGATGTAAAAATTACAGAGCAGTAGGTATGCCTATCACCGGTTGCCCTAAAAATATACACAAAACAAATAGAAAAAGAGAAGCGATGGCAGTAAAGTGATAGCAATACAGCTAACGACTTTCCGGCCAAAAATGCAAATGCACGATCATAATATACGTTGAGAACATTAGTAGAAACGAATTCGATAAGAGCAAGAACATCTAAACGTCAGTGTTATCAGCTAAGCTGTCTTCGTTTTATCTGGCTTCAAGGTACACAAAGAATTGTTGTTTCCGTTTAATACAATTTTCTAGGAGGCTATTTCAATTTCTAAAATATTTAGGCACAGACTTGCTCCTGTTTAATTTATAGCAGCTTGACAAAAATGTCAACTCAGTTTTACTTTATTAGACACACAGTGTTATCTAGTTGTCTTATTATTGTTATTGCACACAGATCTGTTTTTTTAATTAAAAAACTTATTTCTAGTTTATTCTTTACTAAACCGTGGTCTTGACAAAGAACTTATATACTGCTGACACCATGTAACATTTGGCATATGTTACCCCATTTTGATATATTTAATAGCACAAAGTATAGTAATATCTTGTAACTTTATTAACAAGCTTAAACGTCATCTGGTGCCGTAATTTTTCCAAACTGTAAAAATGTCTCACATTGCAAGGCACACATGTTTATCACAACACAAATAGATAGAATGTCGCTGACAAAAGAAGGGCTTTATCTGTAAGGAGCCTCACTTGCCTATCTAAAGAGCCCACAGTTTGATTTTTGCTGCTTAATTTACATAAACTGCGCAACAAGGAGTGTTGAGATTTTTTTATTCTTGTTCGTTCAAGCTATGACAATTATGGAAAAATAAGCGTTTTAGACTTTTCCATATATCGAGTTGCAGGGGCAAGTAAAGATGGTATGAAATTGACGTGGATTTGTAGAAAACATCGTTCAGTAAATGGTAGATATTAGGCTAAGGGTTTCGGTACTGACATGTATCAACTAATCACAGTAGACGCTGAAACGACGTAGTATGTGTATATATACAAGATGTATCAAATTGCATGTTAACTATGGGGATCTCGCTTATTTGAAGAGATACGACGCTAGTTAAATTAGAGAAAGTTGTGGAATTTTATGCCCACTAATAATCTAAAAAGATATTAATAAACTAAAAAAAAACTGAAATTTTAGATATAGAATATACTTATTACATAGTTCTAGTTAACGCATTATTAGAACACTTTTTCATGCTGAATCAACAAGTTGTAGAAACTTATTTAAAGAATTAAAAATACTCACCTTAGCGTCTATACATATAATTGAATGTGCCACTTTTATTCATGAAAACAAAATAAACTTTAAGCAACACGTGGACTTCCACTCATATAATACTAGGAAAAAAAGTGACTTTGTGATACCCTACCACAGAATCAAAACAACCCAACTCGGCATCAACCACAAGTGTATTAAAATCTACAATAAACTACCTGAAAACATAAACCAATTACCAGTCTGTAAATTTAAGCAAAACTTGAAACTTTTTCTTATGGATAAAGCCTACTACTCAGTAGAGGAATATTTATTAGTAGGCGATTAGCAGATTACATTATCGAACGTGCATTGTCTAATCTGGGTACTGTGATTGATCTGATTGATCTATGTAAGTTGTCTTTACTTTTTACTTATTTTTATATTATATTTGTTACTAGTTACTACATGTACGATTTTTTGACAAGTGTATAAAGATGTACTCTTTCTAACACTAAAATAAATTATTATTATTATTAATAAAATATTTTTAAGTCTGATTTCAACGATGTGTCATACTTTGCATTTTGTTGAAGTTTCAAGCATGTTATTACAGAAAATAAAAATGTGCCCACAGAGCGAAAGAATGGTCCCAAATTATTCCAACCAAAAGTATTATGATATGCTGATGTCACTTACGGCTTCTAATAATCAAGCAGGACGAGCGGTACGTTCATATGCGGCCATTCTTTCGCACTTCAGAACGATTTCAATATAACAAATGCGATACCAAATTACAAACTAAATTCAAACCAACAACTAATTATGAAACAAGTAACGACGTGCTGTTTTCAACAGCCAGTTGTATGCCACTGCTTACCTCAACACGTAAATACGAAATATTTGTACACTTTGAACAACGTTTGTGTTTTTTCTTAATTATCATTTCAAACTATCTCTTGTTTTTTTTGTAATTTACCATGGATTTACTTTCTATATTTAATTAAATACTTAAATTTAAATATGAATGTTCGTTTTTATCATTTTCCGATTTGTTAAAACAATAATAACCTCAAAAATGTTGGTCAAAACGAAAAATCGAAGAGGAACTCAATTTTCAATTTTGTTCGTAAAATATTGTCCGACAGTTCGCGTCCGAGCGTTTTGGAACACCCTGTGTAACAACATAATAGAAAAATATCATCACAAATGCTTCAGTTAAGGTTTACATAATTCAAACCTGAAAGTTATAAGAATTTATACCATACCAAGTAAAAATCATGCAATATCATAAAAGTTCCCTATAGTACATATAATAAAAAACAAAGTGCCACAAGTTTCGTATAAAGACATTATCTATAAGAAAAACACATTTTTCAGTTTTCCCACGTTGGATAAGTCGTTTAGAAACATAAGGGCAAAGTTAAAACTTTATTGAATTATAAGAAAATTGGTAAACTCCACCTGTGACTTTCAGAACTTTTTATGTCAAGGAAGGCGTTGCTTTTATTTTTACGATATGTGTTACACCTCTCTTAGCACGCTTAAAAGGTGTTATTTTTTTGATAAATACTTATGTAATGCTAATAAATTTTACATTAAAATAGCTGAAATAAGTTCAGTTTGCTAAGTACCTTCAGATATGAAGTAGGTACGTAATACTAATACATGCTTTGAAATGTTTGACTCGCCTTCTCGTTGTTTCCGTAAGAAACGCTCAGACTTTCATGGTAACTTTATTGTTTTACAAGAAATTACATTACTGAAATATCGTAGGATTTACCAGTTCTAAAAATGAGCCGTTTTGTGTATTTCTGTATGGAGATTTAAATTTTTAAACCAAATATTTAAAAACTGTAAAGATTTAATTAACCGCAACACGTCAATTAAAAGTTTCATCCTAATGCTGGGTAACTTTATATGTAACATAATGTACGGGTAAATATGTAGTGGTGTATGCACGCTACGAATTGGTGCTTACTTCAATAAACATGTCCCTTAATTTAATTACAGCTTTATTAGGCATACTACAATACATCTTAAAAATCAGTTTAATAGATTGCAAATGTGGAAAATTAAATTATACACCAATTTTACCTGTGCAATGGAATTGAATCTGATATTCCTAAAGATATTTTGCTTAAAAATTTCATTAGAGAATTTCGACAGATTCTGCAATCTGTTTAAACAAACCACACACATCTTGTTAAGAAAAGCGTTTGCAGAGTTAAAAATAAGCGCTTTTCCGTAACACGTTCGCGACGTGTGCGTTTTTAATGTTTAAATTGTAAAATTATTCTTTTATTTTCAACCTCTAGTTTTATTGTTCTGTAACTCTATAATTTGTGGTTCAATGCGCCACCGGTGGTATACCAAGAAGCATACACCAATCCTACAGTCGTAGCCGTAATGTCTAATTTATATGTAATATATAAACACGGTAAGTTTGTATGTAAGGCCGATAAAATGGATTTTTGAAAGCTGTATGTTAGTGCTATAAGGCTATAACCGTATATACATTCCGCCAGTTAAGTTTTCTTTGTAAACAAGAAGCCCTTTTGCGTAAGCTCGTTTTGTTTGTCTAACTGTAGCTTTCTTATTGAACATAGCTAGACTAGAACTATAAGATATTACAAATTACTTATTATATTGACATAAACTATTTCATTGATAAAAAAGGTACGTGTGCACAGATGTCTGTCTGTTTCCAACACTTGCCTTACTTTTACGAACAGAAACGATATTTGTTTGCTCAACATTTATAAAATGCCATGTCGGGTGTTAACAAGCATCCGTAAGGTACGAATTCATAAACATACAGTCTCAGACATTTAAGATACAGTTAGATTGTAAAAATTATAGCAATATTGAAACACTATCAGAATCCGTGGACTGCACCACACGCTTTCTTTACAAACAGTTGCTAACTGCAGCTGATTTTTTGCTAATATGATGTTTCCTTGTTAAGCGCATCTTAAACTTAAAAATAAAAAACAAAACCCCTGGACTACGCCCCACGCTTTACTTTACAAGAAATTGCTAACTCTAGCTCATTTTATTGCGAATACAATATTTCTTTGTTAAGAGCGTATAAAACTTTACAACAAAATAGCAAAACCCGTGGACTACGCCACACGCTTTTCTTTACAAACAGTTACTAACTGCGGCGGATTTTATTGCGAATACGATATATCTTTGTTAAGCGCGTTATAACCATTATTATATGCAATTTGTTTAATAATTGAAATGTCTTTATTATAATTAATTTCATCTAAATTTACACTAGAAACTGAACATTATAAGTCCATTAACTTTTTAGATTTAAACATAAAAATTAATTCAACTAATAAATTTGAGTACTCTATTTATAGAAAACCTACACAAACAGACATTACAAAACCACACAATTCTTTTCATCATAAAACACATAAATTAGCAGCATACAGGTCCCTGATACATAGAGCTTTGATGGCCTCTTTAGATGAAATTAATTATAATAGAGAAATTTCGATTATTAAACAAATTGCATATACTACTGGTTATAATACTAAGCTTATTAATACATTAATTAAAGAAAAAAAATTATAAATTACTTATTTAAAAAACTTATCCGAATACCCAACTTCATTCGATACAATTAAATATGCCTCGGTCCCATATTTTGGTGACAAATCAGAAAAAATTGCTAAAATTATAAACAAAACAAATGAATATAAAGGAAGTTTTAAAGCAACTAGAAACATATTACACACTTTGTTTAATGCAAAATCGAAAACAGACGATTTGTTAAAATCAGGCATTTACAAATTAAATTGTTCGCATTGTAATTCGGTTTATAGGTATTTATTAGGTATAAAGAACACGTACGTTGTTACAAATACAAACACCCACATAAATGCAATTACGCCAAACACTTACTAGAACACAATCATTCAATGACATCTAATAACACTACAAAATGTTTACACTTTTGTGATGATAAACGTAAATTAAATATACAAGAAGCTTTTGAAATTTACAAACATTACCGGTAATGAATGAGCAAATTGATCTCTTAAATTCTCCTCTATTGGACATTTTAGAATGAGAAATCAAGTCATCTGCAGACGATTACCGAGATCAAGTCACCAAGTTCTATTGCTATAACAACACTAACTGTTTACTTTCTAATATAACCTTTAACAATGGCATGTAAACATGCCGAAATACGTATAAGGTTGAAATAAATAAATATCGTTAAAGTAATTAAGTATTTTATATACAGATAATCATTATAAATTTTTGTTGCTAAAGAAGAGGCCCGCGTGAGGCAAGTTTAAAAAAATAATCATATTTCAGACAGAGACTACAGAGACCATTCTTTATTGTTGGGACGTACAGTTTCATGCTACTTTAAGCAAATACTATCAACAAAACCTCAATTATTATGATAATGTTATTGTTGATAAGTACCTGATGGTGGATCATTGCACAATTAATAATTAACTTTTTAAAAAAAAAGGGAACCGACTTTAAATAAAAACACAAAAGTGACATAAGTTAACTAAAAAGCAAAAAATAAATGTTTTTTATACAACAGTTTAATACTTATTTGTTGTTCCGTTTAATGTAATTAAGAAATTGCTGTTTATTATATAATTATTAATTGTTTTATAATTTTGAAGTCGGTGCCAAGTAAAACATAATAATTATATACCTTGCTGCAATAACAAATTAGATTCGAATTTTTGTTTTACTTGACACCGACTTCTAAATTATAAAACAATTAATAATTATATAATAAACAGCAATTTCTTAATTACATCAAACGGAACAACAAATAAGTATTAAACTGTTGTATAAAAAACATTTATTTTTTGCTTTTTAGTTAACTTATGTCACTTTTGTGTTTTTATTTAAAGTCGGTTCCCTTTTTTTTTTTTAAAAGTTAATTATTTTACAATTTTAAGTGATGGGTAGACCTAGTAAAGATGCTTCTCGAATGAGGAAATGACGGCTAGTTGAAACGGAAGATGAAATACGGAAACACTAAAAAGTCGGTTAAAAAAATAGATTTTGAGGAGTATCTTCGAAGTTCAAGCTCCAATACCAATGAAATTATAATGGGACCACCTTGGAACTATACTGAACCCATCACAAAAATGCTTTAAATACAGCTCAGTTACGTAAACATACGCCATTGTCACTTGAAGAGTTAAATTATTCCCTGCACTGTTTAGTAAAAATCGCGCAAGGCGAGGCTTTTGCGCAAGAAATTGCTGATTTAAAAAAGCAGTCTGCAGTAAATTCAAAAAGTAAATTGTTGCGATTAAATCCATTTATTGACGAAGTGGGTTTGATAAGAGTTGGTGGTAAATTAGACAATTCCAACTTTAATCAAAACAAAAAACATCCAATTTTGCTTCCCTCCAAACATAAATTAACGCTATTAATAGTAGAATACGAACACAAAAGAATCTTACATACAGGACCTCAAGCACTACTGGCCTCCCTTAGAGAAAATTATTGGCCCATATCAGGGCGCAATATAGCAAAACAGATTGTGCATAATTGCATAAATTGCTTTCGTGTAAAGCCGCGAATCACTAATCCCATAATGGGTTCTTTGCCAAACGACCGCGTCACACCTTCTTGCCCATTTAGCATCTGTGGTGTAGACTATTGCGGACCCATCTTGATCAAGGATAAAAAAGGCCGAGGTTGTAGGTCCATTAAATCGTATATCTGCATTTTCGTTTGCTTCGCCACCAAGGCTATGCATTTGGAATTAGTTTCCGACTTAACAACCGAGGCATTTTTGGCCGCTTTAAAACGATTCGTTGCCAGAAGGGGTAAACCCGCAAAGATTTACTCTGACAATGCGAAAAATTTCGTAGGTGCTGACGCGGAGCTAAAATGGTTCATTCAAAGTTTAAATTCGCAACCAGCAAAAAATTACTTTGAAAATGCATTACTTTCTGATGCTATTTCTTGGCAGTTTATACCTCCACGATCACCGCACTTTGGTGGCCTTTGGGAAGCTGGTGTGAAATCAGTAAAGTTTCACTTAAAACGGGTTGTAGGTAATGCCATGCTAACTTTCGAAGAATTATATACCACTCTCACTCAGATCGAAGCAGTAGTTAATTCTCGTCCACTTTCCCCTTTATCCAACGATCCAACCGATCCAAATCCTTTGACTCCTGCTCACTTCTTGATTGGACGAAGTTTAGTCGCCGTTCCTGAGCCTAATTTGGCAGATGTAAAGGAGTCCAGGCTATCCCGTTTTCAGCGCGTCCAACAGATTGCACAGCATTTTTGGAAGCGCTGGTCAAAAGAATATTTGAGCGAATTGCAAGGACGCTCAAAATGGCAGCAGAATCGTCAATGTTCCATTAAAACTGGAGCGATGGTTATCATCCGCGAAGACAATTTGCCACCTCTGAAATGGAATTTGGGACGTGTTGTGGAAGTTCATTTGGGACCAGATGGTATTGTGCGTGTTGCAAGTGTAAAAACTGCGAGTGGGGTTTATAAGAGATCAGTGTCAAAACTTTGCGCTCTTCCACTGGATCAGAATTAATAGTGAATAGTGATTATCTTATGTATCTGTTACCAGTTGTATTCATTTTATGCTTATATTGTATTTTCTTGAAAGCCCAACCTTTCAAGGCGGGGAGTATGTTTAGTTTAGTTTATTTTCTAACAGTTTGTAAATTTGAATTTACCGAGTAGACACTAGACAAATGTCGTGTTCTTTCGGGAACCCCTCCAGAGGGTAAAAGCAGGTATTAAGATTGCGGGGGCATGAAAGACAGTTATAAGTAAGAACTCCAAGACACCACTTGTGCATTATTTGTAAACGCTACCAATTTATACGTTATGTTAATAAATTATTTTAATAAAAGAAAAGTTTAAAGTAAAAACAGTACTTATTAACTGCTTCGTTAGTACTTCGTGCGGGTGTTTGGTATAGTTCATCTAAAAATCTCCATTTCCAGCACGAATCTAAGAATGAGTTTTTTACTTCTCAAGGACTCCAATTTCAAGTATTTATACTGCCTCAAGTATTCCTTAATAATTTCAGAATATCAGAAGTAGTTTCTTCACAGCATTTTATTTCTTTTTGACCTAAAAAACCCCGACTTAATAATAATTTTTAATACATTTCTAAAAACTTAGAAGTAATTTTTACGTACAAAAAAATATTTGGCTAATTTAAGAACTTAGCTAACTTAAGTACTCCAAGGAAGTTATACTTCAAGCTTGTTAGTGTAAATAATTTTGCATCGTAATAACATAATAACTTGACATTTGTTACGTGACTTCGAATAGAAACTTCATGATCTTCATCGGTTGTTTACGAAATTTGCACCTTAAACGACTTCAGAATTAACTGTGTAAACTACAAAAGCATAGTGCGAAACCTTCAAACTTATAGTTCAAATAAACTTCATCAGTGAACTTTTTATACTAAAACATTTCAGGCATTATTCTCCAATTGTTCTAGAATATCGGAAAATACTTTGATACTTCGCATTTTTGATGTGCTTCGAAAGTACTTTAACCTGTACTTAAGCGACAATCATGTACTTAAAAAGTACTTCATACAACTTTTACAGATCATACTTCATCGAGGGAAATAAGTTGCGAGGCTGATAAGTCTTCTCTACCGTGGTTTATATATTATTTTTTCCACTACTAGCACCCTTATTCCTTTTATAATTAATTGATTTTATATTAATAAAAAATAAAATTACAAATGCAAATATGCACAAAAATAAAGTAGCCTTGCTTAAAAACAAGAGAATAGTTAATTTCAATTGACATTTATGTAAAATATATATTTTATAATAGTGGTTATAAAATGTCCAATTTTGATGATTTGAGTGAAAACTGCACTCCTCCTGAAATTAGGGAAGGTGCAGTAAGTGTTGGTGAACAGTTATTACCAGTAAAATCAAAAGATTTTTACATGAAAGTTTATGGTGAATTTAAAGATTGGTAGCAATTGTTTTCATTATTAACCAGTAGTTAATAATGAAATATTAGTAACCACTAGGAAAGAAATTCATCTTCTTGGCTCTAAAACAAAGTAAATAATGATATTGTTTAATGCTAGTAGTGGAAAAAAGATTAAAGCGTTGGCAACAGCTCAAAGATAGAGTGAAAGGGTAATTTAAGAAAAATAATGATTTTATGTACTTCCAGTTTCAACAAAAATGACAACTTAGTTTTTCTACGTACTTTATATTCATTTACAAAGTGTTCATTTTTCTGAATACAACAATGTCCCATGTGCCCAATACAATCTCCTTATGTGTAAAGTGCCTACAACAAATGACTAACGCTACGAAATTTATTGCAGATCATTAGGAAATTTTCATACGCAGATGTTTTTTAAAATACTAATGCAAAAATAACTTCTAGTACATAAAGTCTTCCACGGCTCAGACTACCGCAGCAGAACACGAGGGGAGAGACCATACGGTGCTTTAGTCAGAAGACTGTTTTCTAAATAAACCAAATAAAACTAATTATTTTTAGATTGTTCAACAAAACATGTATTTAGGTTACGTGTGACACAAATGATTATAGCCAAATATATTAACGCTTATAAAGCTTATAAAATACACACACTGCGTCTATAAAGTAACATCCCCCCCCCCCCCCCCCCCCAAATAACTTTTGAACGACTTGATATATTTCCACAAAATATGGTGCGCTGTAATAGAAAATTAAATACTATCTTTCAGACCATATTAAAATTTTGTTTCATCTAAAATGGCGACTGGGCGCCATTTTGAATTTTTTTTTAAATGGAAAGGGGGGTCGAGTGACACCTCATTGGAAAGTTCTTTTAATTCTGCGTCTGATCCTAAAGTTTCAAAGAAAAACATTTAAGCATAACAAAATGACAATGTTTGAAGATAAAGAAGTCTATTTAAAAAACTAAGAATTAAAGCAAAAAGAAATTAAATTAAGTGTTCGAAATGTTTACCATTCACTTCTTGGCACATAAAAAGTCGGTTATGAAATTCCTGCCTTACATTTTCAGAAGTTTCTGGAGTGATATTTCTGCAAACTTCTGTATTGCGTTGCTCCAGTTCTTCAATTGTTTCTGGACGGGTTCTGTACACTTTCGATTTCAGATATTCCCATAGAAAAAAATCTAAAAAAGTTAAATCTGGGGAGTGAGCCGGCTATCCTACAGGCCCCCGCCTACCAATCCATCTTCCGAGAAAATGTCCGTTGAGAAAGTCAGAAACAGGTCTATAATAATGAGGCGACGCACCGTCTTGTTGGAACATAACGTTTTCAATATTATTTCCAGCCACCTATTTCTAGGAAAATTTTGTACTGCAAATGAAAAAGTGGACTACTGGATAAAAAAAATCAAAACAATTTTGAATTGAGTGAGTCCATTTGTTTAAAATCCGCCGTTTTGTTATGGCTAAATATTTTTCTTTAAAACTCTAAGATCAGACGCAGAATTAAAAGACGTTTCAACCGAGGTGTCACTCGACACCCCTTTCTATTTAAAAAAAAATTCAAAATGGCGCCCAGTCGCCGTTTTGAATGATAGAAAATTTAATTTTTGATTAAAAAATAGTATTTAATTTCCCATTAAAGCACACCAAATATTGTGGTAAAATATCAAGTTGTTCAAAAGTTAGTTAGGGGGGGGGGGGGGGGTGTTACTTTATAGACAGACGGTATATAAAAATGCACATGGCAATTTTGACACGTTTCCACGTGACAAACCATACAACTTTATAGTTATCAATACGCTATTAAAACAATAGAATAAATGAAAAGCGGGCACTTAAAATGAATTTGGATAAACGTTGAAAATAAATTGAAATTGAAAAAAAACATGCTGCAATTAGAAGCTGTCACAACTGACAAAGATAAAATTCTGCTATGCTCCTTAAATTAATAACTTTAATTTAGAATGGGGTTTTTAGTACCCCAAACCTCTTTTATGATTACATCGTATTTACGTCATTGTTATGACAATAAAGTGCACAAGTAGAAATTGTCACTGTCGAACCGTCAGTGCTGTGTGCATAAAACCAGAATATGCTCTAAAAATTCATCGTCTACCCTTAATTCACTTTTTTGATGATCACTCGTTACTTAAACCAGGTTTCTTACAATAAAACGGCTTGTACAAATGTACATGTTAATTTAAAATTACATTATTACGGTCCTGCGTTTTCAAATAAAATAAAAAAATTTAATGATTGTAGTAAGAAAAATAATTTAGGATTTTCTATTTGAATTTGTAGCACGTCAGCCTTGAAACTAAATAATAATACAAAACGTATGTTCTATTATTTGCTCTTTAATCAAAACCCATGCGTTTTAAATTAAATTAAGACGGTTGTGAGCTCTAAAATTAAATTTAGAATTTATGTGTAACCAAAAACGTTTAGGTAAACTCCTCCCATTTACTTTAGACAATTTTTTAAACAGTTTCGAAATTTTTACGACTTTAACAGTTTTATGAAATACTCAAAAAATTTGAAAAAATTAAAACCCTGAATTTTATTTAATTTTGAAAATACATAAAATTTTAAAGACTTGAAAATTTTACACTTTTTGAAGATTTTTAAAAAGTTTTAAAAGAATTAAATGTTTTTGAAGTAGTATAATATTTTGAAAATATTTCAAAACTGTTAGCTTTTGAAAATTTTTGAATATTTTTGAAATTTTAAAAATTTTGGAAATTGTAAAAATGTAAATTTTTAAAATTTTTAAATGTTAAATATTTCAAAACATTCTGAAAGGGTGTTGAAAATTTCTTGTTTTTCAATATTATCTAATTACAAACAATATTTATTTATTGAAATCTAAAATCAATTTTTAATTTGGTCGTTTTTCTGGTGACTATCCAATTAAACTGTTCAGTTGAACTATTAAAAAGAAAGCTCCCAGAGGTGTTTTCTCAATGATAAGTTGTTCTTCCACCCACTTAACAATTTCATACCGATTTTAAAGCCCAAATTCTTTTTTTTTTAACAAAATCGGTGGTGGGAATGACCGGGGTGGTAAAATGATCCAGCTTGCTCAAATTGGCCACTCAACGTGAGTAGAATACGAATTTGAGCTTCTTTTTCGGGAGCGTTTATATTAAAATAAAATACCCCTTCCCTCCCTCTTATTCTTTGACGTATTTTTCTGGTTTTACGATGTCTGGCAACAACGTTTACCTGCTGAAAGCTGAAAATCAAATTTTGGCAGTTACTCATTTAGAATGTTCAGGTATACAACCAAAAGCAAATGCTTATACGCTTTTTTCCAGATAGAAATTGTTTGTATTGTTATTTAATACGTTTATATTATGAAGTCAAAATTCGCAAATATGGATAAAACAAAATATCGGGGTGGGAGTCACCGGAGGGGAAGGTCTATTTCGGACTAAAACTTGCTTATAATTTCAACTTCCAGAATTTTGACAATAACCAAAATTTTTTATAGCTATACTGCATATAGCGAGAAGGAAGGAAGAATCACCTTGTATTGTATAAGCAAAAACGAACGTCTTCGCAGGCAATTTGCTTTGTCTGTCGCTTATGTCGGAACCACGAGATTTAGGGGCCAATTTAATTTCAATTAAATATCGAGAAACAGACCTCATGGCGTATTTTTTGCCAATACGATACATGGCACACTGTGAGTAGTGCTGACGGAACAGCCTATTTTTTACGGAAATCAACGTACTTTTTAAAACCTTTTTATGTGTAACCATTTAATTAATTAATAAAATAATACATGCCATAATTTTGACACCTGCATTTATTATTTAAAAGACACTTATTTGATTTGCAATTTTAATCTAACCACATGCAGTGGTATTTTAAAACTATTTACCCCTAATATCATGCGAATCAGTTATAATACCAAAGTTAATCTAACTTTACTTTTTATTCTTAAATAAACAAGACTAGTAGGCTGCGTAACCACCGTCGTAGTAAAACTCATCCCCTCACTTCCAGCTACCCCAACTTGACAATCTAAAATAGCAATCTGTCCTTGACTATACATATATCACACTAAAAGTCTTTAAAAATGCCATCTTAGTCGTATCAAAAGCGGCAAATGTAACAAATGCTTGATAAATGTATGTAATAAATATATAGTACATATTATCTGATAAATGTAGCTAAAGGCAAATTTGGCGGAAACACACAGCCAGTCTACCCTTTAATTTATTTGCAAATCAACCATTATAGCTGTTGCATTAAATTTGTGAACAGTTTGTCTACACCGTGGTTCCTAAACTTGGTTTCACAAATAGTTTACATTTTGACTGAGGGAACAGAAGTAACTATTTTTATTAATTGAATTGAAAATCGGTGCGTTCGATAAACGGCTGCTACTTCTAATTAATGAAACGCAGGAAAAAGTATAGCACGCGTATGTATTAGATATGATTTCACAATTTAGAAACGATCTATCGCGAATCTTCTTCTTATAGTGCCGTACGCTATTCAGGGCGTTGGCTACCTTTCTCCTATGTTTGTGTTTGGTGCGCGGCGATAGATTATTTGCACAGACAGACATAGGGGACCTACAGTTTAACGTGGGCTCCGAACCACAGGCAGTGCATGCACTTCTTCTCCAGAGAGGTTTTCCTGGGGAAAAATTCACCTCGCTGGTTTCCCGTTGCCTTGCGAGGGGGAACGACCGGGCCGGGGATCGAACCCGGATCCGCTGCATTGGTAGCCCGCGCTCTTACTACTGAGCTACGGCCGCTCCGGTATCGCGAATAAAAGAACTTAAAAAAGACTGCTCAAATTTAGAACTTTAGGGAACTTTGCTATTAATCCAACAATTTCATTTTATCAACATTATAACATTTTTTCGATTCAGTTCACAGAATTCTTAAAAATAATGAAATCTACCCTTATAAAAGCCAGATTCACCATGAGCTAAATACAAACGACTTACGCAAAAATTAAACTTTATGAAAATCATGGATATGATATAGAACAACAATATTCATAATTAAAGAGTTTTGTTAATAAAAATAAGTATCGTAATTAAAGCAATAAAAATCTTCAGAGCGTACCAAGGGCCAGATCCTGTCTTATCAGTTGTACGGGCCAAAATGCGAACAAGTAACACTATTAGAATTAGCGATTTTCAAAACATCGAATATTACTTGTTTACCAATTGAGGCGCTTGTGCCGTCACGAGTACAAAACGCGAGATTTTACAGCGGGCATATCTCCGCACCCATGAGGGCTTGCTCCCACTACAATAACCAATGATCGTGGTATAAAAATAACAACATAAAAATTGAGTTATCAACCAACTCAATCCTTAACCAGTTTAGCCAGCAGAACTTAAAAAATTTTTGGGTAATTAGTCCAGGGAATACTGGATCGACTACGACCAGACCAGCTAGAAGAATTGCGTGTCTACAACACGTCTAACCAGAGAAGCCCTATCTAGTACCTAGTGTACTAGGTGTGGACAACCTCTAAACATAACACATTAAAGTTACGTCAAAAATGCTTTTTCTTTGGCATAAAGAAAATTAAAATTGGTAGTTTCGTTTTAAAAAATTACGTAGAAACTGTACTATTTTGTAAACGATAATGGTGATATCAAAATGGAACCATCGTCGTTAGACAACCTTTTAGATAAAAATCCGGATGACGGCTTTCATCCTTACCAGAAACTACTAGGCTAAAAAATCAGGGTTAAAGGGTGAATAAGTAGTCAGAACTAATAAACTTTATCATTATCTTCTTACCCTACCACACGCTGTTCTATTTTGATACCATTATTTATAGTTTACAACATATTACAGTATCTATGTAATATTTTTTTAAATGATTTTATTAATTTTAATTTTCTTTACGCCAAACAGTTTTATAAAACTGCAAAAATATGTTGCAAACACGAATTAATGCAAATAGAACGTGTAAATTTAATAATACAACGACAAAGTTCTACGAAAAACAACTTTGAATCATAAGGGCGAGAAAACCACCGTTGAATAAAAAACTTAATAATTGCAGTACACAACAACAACTTTTTCTAAAATCTTATCGGAACAATTAGTTCCCTTCTCCAATACGTTTCACGCCTATGGTTTTTGTTTACTTATTGAATTTTAACGAAATTTTTTTTGCTCTTCTGCGACTTAAAGTCCGGTTTTACTTACCACATAATAGAATAACATAAAAAACTACAGCATACAAAAATTATGTAAATGTATATAATCATGTAAAAAGCACACAATAATTAGTTGTATTACATTATTAAGTATAACTTTATTGATATGAATAGGAATATTTTCACTTCGTACTAACTGTTTTTGTAAGCCAATTTCAATATCAAAACTTTAGCATATAAAAAATGCAGGATACTTGCTGCCCGATTAAGCAAAGCCGCAGTGCTTAGGCATTGTTTAAGTAGATCTACAACTTATTATTTGAAAACTTTGTATTTAATAAAACAGCAAGAAGAAACCAAAGCCAATACATTTTCAAAACAATTAAAAGAATTAGTTTAAGACTAACGCTGTTACTGATTATTGGTTAAACATGTTAACTGGTTATAAACGCTGGTGTTAACCACGGTTTTCAATTTCTTAATAAGTCATGACGATTTTAGATGAGGTTTAGAGTCTACTGCTTGATGCTGACACCTACTGGACGAGGTCCGGTTAGAACTTGGGGGTGGATGGTGGATGCAATTATTGGAGAAATCGCCGATTGTACCACGATAATTCGGTTGCGAGTGAGTGCAACGGCTACTGGTACTAGTGTCGATTTCCACCGGAGAGTGACGTCGTTGCACGTTAATAACACAAACTCTATTAATCCTCGTGTTGCAAACTGGCACTCATGACTGAACTGAGGGTTAATGCATACGTCATAACAGCAAAAAAAGCAAGTGCTTTGTGGATTCCGGCAGTACTAGCAGGTTGTTATGCCAATCCGCGGCTGACACTTTAAACCTCAAATAGATCTCGATAATACTACAAACTCTGCAAAGTTTAACAGGAAGTAACCCGGATTCCAGAATCCTTCTAAACGAAAGACGAAGTGGTCGGAGTAAACTCAATTTCGAGGAAGTTAAAAAAGCGGCGAAGTTTTCTGAAAACACGAGGAAAGTGGGGGACTGTTGGTTTTGCCAAAAGCTGCACGATGGAGGATTTTGGGGCTTTGTCATGATCGGGCAGGTCATCTAGGTGTCAAAGATGCAATTGAGAAAATTCATCAAAATAATTGCTGGTTTTCTAACATGTGTAGCTTCGTGACCAAATATGTAAAGGCATGTTTGGGCTGTTTCTATTACGAGTATTACTCGGGCAGGAAGCAAGAAAGGTTACAACCGGTTGAGACTATTGGCGTCCCGTTCCACTCGATCCAAATAGACCACGTTGGACTGTTGGCAGCGGTGGATGCCTTTACGAAATTCATTGTTGTGGGACCGCTGAGGTCACAGAAGATCGCTTACGCCAAAAAAACGATATAAAGAATTAATGTCAATGTATCTGTTTGGTACGCCTATGCGAATATAATTAGCGATAGTAGCAGTGCGTTGACGTCAAGAACATTTAAACTTTTAGTGAAAATTACGCAATAAAACGTATATTGAACGCAGTTGCTACGCCGAGATTCAATGACCAATGCAAACGGTACAACAAAACAATTTTTAGCTACTTTCAGTGTAAATACAGACGGTGCCAATTAGATAACCACGTGAAAAACGTCCAAAGCGTCATCAACACTTCATACAACCAAAGCATCGGTACTACTTCGTCAGAAGCTTTACTCCGATATAAAGTTCATCCCGCAGCACAGGCACAGCTTTTTGCCGAGGTACAAGACCACATCGAAAGGGTTCCTGACGTTTTGAATACACGAATATAGGTGCGAGGCAAGGGGAAAGATGCGAGGGGTCTGAGCGTAGCGCTGTGGGAGACCTGGTTCTCGTTTGTATAGCAAGCGAGCCCGACCCGGCAAGGCGGCGCGATTAAAAAGTCGTTGCGAAAATTTCGTGTAGTCAAAGTCGTGCTTGGCGACCGCTGCAAACTGGCGGCTTTTTGGGAGAAGCATCGCCGTAGCCACATGGTGGTCGCCGTGGGGAGAATAAAGCCCCGTATGGCAGTCCAAGCTGTCATCTGAGTTTAATGTTAAAGGTGTGTTAAGTTGGTGTAAGAACTGTTTGTGTCTAAATTGTGGTGGCCCTGTGACAGTTTTATGTGTCGGGTTATGTACCTTATTGCCTAAGGTTGTATCCCCGTACTACGATTAGTACCCAGGGTTGTAGCCTTGTTATTACAATTAGTGTCTGGGATTGCAGCCCTAATGTTACGTTTTGCGTTGAGGGTTGTAGCCCTGTTGCCATTTGTACCGGAAACCAGTAGTTGTTGTCACATCGTTTGTGTCATGTTTTTGTAAGGTTGTAGTCTTCACGAAAGTTCTGCTACTTTGTTTCAGGATTCCAACTTGTTGCGGTCTGAGAGCAGTCCGCTATGGTCAGGATGGCCGATAGTAAGAAATAGCTGGGTGAATCTTTGCGTAGTTACAGTGGCCTATTGTACAATAGTGTGGTTATATAGATACCCTTAGGTGACCAGACAGTCAGTTATCGATAGAGCGTCGTACCAGTAGTAACATTGATTGATAACATGTATTCTTAATTCGTATAGTTCATTATTTAACTCGTAGTTTTCTGACAGTTGAGACTGGTATAACTTTTGAGAGTTGCCCAATGTCAATGTCAGTGTTGGTTATTTTGTTAATTTATAAGTATTGTTGCGTATGGATTATAAATTATTTATTAAAACACTTCTAGACTAATGTTACCGCTATATATTTTCCCTTTGTTATAATGTGGCTATTTTTATTATTATTATTATTATTATTATTATTATATAAAAATGCTGTGATGCATGCTGTTCAATACACTTTAATAAGAAAAAAAAACGTTTGCGCCATTTATAGTGTGGTAGCAGTTTAGTAAACTAAATCTAGTAATATTCATAACACTCTTTTCCACGCATTGTTTTACAACCTTCACGTAAACTATTTCAAATGCCCTATGAAACATGATTAAATTTTCTTGAGCGCCTGTGTGAATAAAAATGAATCTATGGTTTTACCCATTTTTACGCCATAATTTTTACAAACGGGTTCCCTTTGTTTGAAGACAATTTTAAATATAAAAATGATGCAATGTTGCACTTCTAACAAGTTTACACATTATACCGACCTAATTTTAAAGTAAAACTTTTAAAAATGTTTGCAAACAATAGTTGAAATATACTTGTTTTCAGTCTGCTTAAATAAAATTCAAATATTTTACTTTTGATCTACTTTTTTTGATAAATAATAAACTGGCACAGAAAGCGTTTTTGTCTTCGTCCCTTATCGTGCCACGCTTAAATTACTCGCAATTGCTATAGCACGCATACTTCGTACACCTACTGTTTTACATGTTGTATTAGCCTAAAAAACGCTGCCAATATAATTTTGTGTTAGAATTTGACTTACCTGCATCCGTTGGCTTCGCCTTGATAAAAAGTTGATCCTAGTGAGGAAAATTAATTCCTTAACAGATCTACGAAAGTTGCGCGACATAACGCAGTAAATTACTGGATTTAGTGCGGAATTGGCGTGTCCTAAAAGCAACATGTACTGCTTCATGTTGGCTAGAGATTCCACTACATCTTTTGATTTAACGTTTTTTGTGTCTATCAGTAAGTTTATGGTGTTGTATGGGAGCCAACAGAAGGCGAACACCAAAGCCAGAAGTAGCAGTATCCATGCCACTCTTTTTCGTTCTCGAACTAATCTGTAACTCTGTAATAAGGAAACAAAAATAGATTAGTTTTTTATATTCGTAGAGCTTATGAAAATGAAAAGTAAACGTATGTTGAGTATGCACAAGAAAAGTATTGATCTTTTACATTTGTCACTTTTCTGTGAATACATAAATGGAACTGTGCATATTTATATGAACACACCAGTAGATGAAAGTAGTACACAATGAGACGGTGGACACAGTGAGAAAGTCCATTTATTTAAAAATCCCGCCATTTTAAAGCAACTTCGAAGCGTTGTACATGTACCTAACCTCGAAACGCATACACAGTGAAAGACTGGTTCGTTTATCTAATCGCAATAAATTGAATTTTAATAAAGTGTATAACTGAAGGTAAATTGTCTACTTTTATTTTTTTGTTGCATACGTGCTAATCTTAAATGCTTCGGATTCTTTTAAACTTTCATTATTTTACGATGCGTATATGCTGGTACTATAACCTCACAATGGTTTCATTCTAAATCTCTTGTCCATTCCTCATTTATTTTGCGTTTACTATTCTAACTGAGACAGCACCAAACCGTGTCTCAGTGTGTACTACAGTACCTGCTGGTAACTGTTTTAATCGATTTTTCAGAAATGGTGCGAGTGCAAAAATCCAGAAAAATTGGCGCCACGTCAAAGGAAGCCATGACAAGAGCTATAAGGTTAATTATAGATAAACATCACTTCTTAAGAGAAGCTGGCGAAATTTGTGGGATTAAATTTTAGACACTAGCAAGATATGTTAAAAAAGTGAGAAATGAACCGGGTGGACACAGTTATGGAACCAAACTATGCCAATAGGCAAGTATTTACGGAAGAAGACGAGAGAATGCTGTCGGAATATATAATAATAAATTGTTCTAAAATGGCCCACAGGCTCACGACAGATGCCGCTAAGAAATTGGCCTACCAATTTGCCACAGCCAACAACCGTAGTATACCGGATTCTTGGAACACGAATAAAACTGTTGGAAATAAGTGGCTGAGATCTTTTCGTAAACGATGTGGAAACCTAAGCATTCGTCAGCCTGACCAATGCAGCTTAAGTCGACTTACTTCTTTTAATGAGTTTAATGTCAAAAAATTCTACTCAAACTGGAATGGTATTTTAGAGAAGAACGACAAATTAAAAGACCCCTCTAGAATATTTAATCTAGATGAAACCAGTACGACAACTGTACAAAAACCAAAAAAATTGTTGCTGAAAAAGGGGCGAAGCAAATCAGTCATTGTACAAGTGGTGAGAGCGGAGTTCTTGTCACAACGTGCGCCATTGTTTCGGCATCTGGAAAACATATTCCGCCTGCAATGGTCTTTCCTAGAAAGAATTTCAAACCGCGCATGATACGTGAAGGTCCCCCGGGAACACTAGGATTTGCAAATCCTAGCGGTTGGATGACGGTTAAATTGTTTATGGACGTTTTAAATCATTTTATTAAACACTCTAGAAGTTCTAAAGAAAATCCTTCAGTGTTAATATACGATAATCATGAGAGCCATATATCAATAGGTGTCGTCAATATGGCTAGAGATCATGGAGTTACAATTTTGACTTTAACTCCTCATTGCAGCAATAAAATGCAACCTCTAGATCTCTCCATTTTCGGACCATTCAAAGCATATTATTTATTATGCTGCAATCTATTCTTGGCTTCTTCAAAACCTAGGAATAACAATCACAATTTACGAAATAGCAGAGTGCGTTGGTGCAGCTCATGCCAAAGCGTTTACACCTGCTAATATTATGGCGGGTTTTAGAAAAGCTGGAATTTTGCCGTTCGATGATACAGTTTTCACAGAAGCTGATTTCCTAACATCTGCTGTTACCGACAGACCACTACTGCAAAAGGAAGACCAACCAACTGCATCATCATCTTCTAGTAAAAGATCAACACACCAAGAGCAACAACCATCTACATTATTTATTGAAGAATAAAGAGTACGGGAACATGAAAGGCAATCGTGCAGCAGTCCTATACAAGAAAATCATGGAGAAATCAACAGAAATTCACCAAACCAAGACAGAGGAAAATCTTATACAATCACTCCCGAATCAATCAGAAGTTACCCAAAGGCTGCACCTAGAAAATTAAATAAAAATCCTAGAAGTAAAGGCAGGACCACTGTTATAACCGACTCTCCTGAAAAAAACAGCAATAGAAGAAAAAGGAGAACGACAAAAATATGCAAAGCTACAAAACAAATGCAAAATGAATTAGGAATAAATATCAGTAAAAAAGTCAACGTCAGCAAACGATAGGCACTAAAAGGAAAATAAGCAAAATTGACCAAAACGACTGTAGCAGTGGTTCCAGCAGTGGCGATGATGTGTTGCTAATTAATGATGAATCTTCCGATAATGATCACTGGATTCCAGAGAATGAATTTCAACCAGACTACCTCAAGATTGCAATGATTTCGCCTTGGTAAAGTTTCCCAACAAAGTGTTTTAGATTGGCAAACTGTTGTCTGATATGGATGATGAAGGCGACTACGAAGTTTCTTACATGACGAAAAGCGAAAAACTTGGAGGTTGTTTTGTATTCCCAAGTGTTCCAGATGTGCATTCTGTAAATAATGGAGACATTGAGTTAATACTCCCTGAACCTACAAGTATCCAGTCAAAAAGACTTTCATCAGCTTTAGTCAAATTTTCTATTTCCTTCCGTACGTATAACATACGCTAAACGTTGCCTCACACTGTACCATACATGGTCCACACTGAGACGTTTGTAACAACTTTTTAACTATTTTTTTTAATTACATTTTATTATTTGACTTCAGTAAAAACCCTATAGTAAGTTAGAATTATGTTCATTTTCACATTTTGTATCAGTTAATAAAAGTTAATAAACGTAATTAAAGTTTCTGATCAATTTGTTTGATTTTCGTCTCACTGTGTACTACCTTCCCCAATTACATTTTTGCATTACAAGTTAAGTTATTGCATCATTTTTATATAAACAAAAAAATACGGAATTAAATATTTTCTCTATTGTTGTAGCATGTATAAAATAAATTATATATTTAATTGTTGCAATGTTGAGTTTCAAGTCCCGTGTAAAGTTTATTTTTAAGAAATGAAAATTTAAAAACTATTAAAAGAAAATGTCGCTTATAACTGTAATAACTGAACATATTCTCTAACGTCTGCTATTATACTAGTACTTTTTTTAAATCATACATAAAATGATACAATATATAACTAAACTACATCGATAATGTCTAATAAAAAACATTATAATTCACAATGCAGAATATAACCTATTTTTATAATCACCGACTTTTATTAAAGGTATGCTTTCAGAAAAGTATATAAATTTATTTTTTTTATTTAATATTTTTTATAATTCCCTTGTTTCGTTTGTCCAAATGCACAGTAATTATTTCTTCATTTAAGTACGTACTCTGTATAACTACAGTTTTATACTTCATAAACTTTTTTTGATGTTGTATTGAATATTCACAGCAAGGGCTTGCCAATGGGTATTTTCAATTATAAGCAATGTCTTTGATCACGACTGATTAGGCTCTACCTTTTATTAAAGATTCTTTTTTGTTCTGATCGCTTTATTTAATTTGCTACTGAATGTTATTAACGTCAGATTATTTAGAGAATTTAATCTAAAACCTCATCGTTCGTGAAATACAGTGCATCTGCAAAGAGCAATATCAGCACAGCTCATACAAATATTCAATTAGGAGTTAAGCTGTTTATCATACCTTTCGTGTTTAAATGCAGTTGGCAAATTATTTCTAAGCGTGCAAAGGGGCATAATTAATTTTATCAAGGCCAGCTTTGCGAATATCATAATAAACAGTAAACACCTTTAAGGTAGTTCTGTAGTTTTGGTCAAATCTTAAGAATTGCCTGAAATTAAAGTATGGTGTAAACATAACCTTCATAAACCGACTGGCAAATTTTTAAATCGATCCACCGGTTAGTTTGTGAGATAATTGCAGTTGAAAATGGGTCATTTTGTACGTGATGGCTATACCTAACACGTGAACGGATAGCACTTTGTTCACATTTTTTATTATAGACGCTAAACGGATCTTAAGATTTTTAAATAAAACCACTCATGTATGCAGTACTATTGTGCGATTAATGTGAAAAAGAATGGCAATTTTTGACCGTTTAGTTTCGGAGATATCGACTGATGAAATATATTAATTTTATTCGACACGGAACGGACACACAGTAAGCTGTGACGAAATGGCAACAGTGTACGCTACCCCGACTGATGGGCGCGGGGAAGGATTTGAAATAAATTTATTCTCTCAACAAATGTAGTTTATTTAATTCGTTGAATAAATGAATAAATTAACTTTTATATAATATAAATATTACCCTGGACAATATTCATAACGCTCATACTTATTAAATAAAAATTCACGAATAAACTATATAATATGCATTGAATGCATAAATAATTTTTGAACAAATATTAAAAATAATAACAATAAACTTTTTTTCAATCAACAAGTTGCAGATTTGATCCAAAACGAAATTAAAGCTTCCTGCCGATCCTGAATTGCGCAATATCATGTAATATTGGCTCGCATATGTGCGAGTGTGAAATTTACATCGAAATTTGCATTGTTAAAGCCGATTTTTTCATTGCTAATAAATTGCATTCAATAGAAAACAACAAATCTTTTTTTTTTAATTTATTACCAGACTTGCGTGTTAGTATGCCGTCAGTGAGTGAATGCAAATTTGTCTTTTTTTTTCTTTAAAAATATAACTGCTCTTAACAATTAACTTCGCCTTGGCAGCAAAACGCAACAACAGTGTTTTAAAGAAAACTATAAAATAAAAAAAAAATTTTGGTTCCAAACGAGATTCGACCCCGCAACTACTTATGCAGTAAAAAAGGAGCACGACCGAAAACACCCGTATATCCATCTGTGCTATTACAGGGTTCTGGTTTGCACACATTTCAGTTGCTTACATATTACTAATACTCGAGAATTGCGGTGTTGCTACGATTACAGCGCCGCTCTCTATACGTGTAGGTGACCTATCCATGCATAAGGTGTGAGTGTGTCAGTGTACAATCTCTGTCAAAAGTTTTTAACCGACAGCACCGTAGAAACATTGGATTTTACTGCACGCTGCGCTCGAAACTTTTACCTCGTACGTGTACATACAGAACTACCTTAATATAACGTCCTGATTATAATGTTTAAAATCTATTTTTTTTCCTATGTTACCTATTTAGAAAAGTAACATTCAGAGAACGACTTACGTTTTAAATTAATTACTAATGAAGTATATAGAGCCTACCCCGAATATACAACATTCTGTATTAAGTTCTTCAAATGGTTCTAAATTTACAACAAACTGAAAATATTGTAGCGAAATTCATTACAAGCCAAATTTAGTAACAACTACCGACTAACACCTGTAGGAGAGCCTATTTATTTAAACAAAATTGTTATAGACGAATAATTAAATTGTTATCATTAATTTTCTCCATTTTGGGTAAACAGACAGTTTTTAACCTTCATAGCCTACTTTCGAGTCATGCAACTGTTTGCGCTGCAAAGCAGCCTAAAAACATTTTAACCCTGTATAAATACATACATATATAGCGGTTGCATTTTTTAAGCACAGCGCTACCGCTTCCTAGTAGATCTGTACTTCGCATTCGCATTCCCACTCCGCCACGAACTAGTAAAAAGTAGTGAAGGACAAAATCGAATTATTTTCATGATGGGATGAATGAAGCTGACAATCGAATGATTCATACGGATGTTTCTATGCGGTATTAAATAGTAAAAACCCTCGCCACTTGCTTCTCCTATGAAAAAATGTTCGTTCACATTGTTTTTTCTCGGGCCGCTCGGCTGAAAAGCATAAACCTTCAGCTTCGAATAGTACTTTTATTAATTTCACATGTCATTCCTAATTCCGCCCTGTTTTTTTTCGAGTAATAATTCTATAAACCACGAAGGTTGATATAATTTTAGTTTTATAAATAAATTATTTTTTTCTGTGACGGGAAAAAAGTTAAACATTTTGTCTCTCTTGGCAGGTACTAAAGTATCACTTTTTATGAAATTACTTTTTTCCTTTTACCCGGGGAAACAAGTAATTACTTTTTCCCCGGGGAAAAAAGTAATTACTTTTTTCCCGCTACAACAGCTTACTAGTTTAAAAATTCAAATTCCACGTTGACCAATTTTTCGACTTTATTATATATGTTTTTCAATATATTACATTTTTTCCCGTCACAGAAAAAAATAGTGTATTATACACAGGAAAAAAGTAAGATTTTAGCCCTCGGTGTGAAACAGACACCTCGAGCTAAAATCTATTACTTTTTTTGAAACCAGGAACAAAAACAGTATTTAAAATTTAAAAAAATGAAATCATTCTTATCTCGTCGTCTTCCATGTTAGCATTAAAACGCTCGTATACTATAATTCGGGATCAGACAGTTCGAAATTACAAATTTCTGAATCGTGATACACATCCATGCAGTGATGCAGAACTAGTCGTACGGTGGGCAGCGGCTACGCTTTATTATGTGACCTCGGGCTTGCTGCTTAGTATCTTAAGCACATTCTTGTTTATTTACATACGCAAAATAAACTTACGGCTTCTCGTCTAAAAATAAAACAACATTAATATTTTACGGTATGTTAACATTTCACTGCTAATTGTGCCCTACTTTTTGAGCATTATTTCTATATACCGCAAAAGTGAATACATTATTCCTTACTTTTAAATAACCCTGTATATTGCAATGATATGCGTGTGCATGTACTTACTAGAAAACAATTCCCTAAATGCCCGCAATTCATGCAATTCTAAATTATATTTTCTATGAGACTCTTTATTAACTTTCTCAGGTCGTTATTTAACTTGTAAGATACGTTATTGATAAATAAATTTGAAATAGAATAAACACAAAACAATATCAACGTTACATAAAAAAGGTTTTATTTAATAAATCAATTTTTTAATGAAATTTGCGAAAAATCAAATAAATTTATTTAACAAAAACACTTATCTTAACGTCTCCTTATTGGGATATCCTTCACTCGAGCAAACGATGAATGTCCAACTTCTACTTCACTAGTTTGCAGGTTCCTCAAGTAACCACAAACACTCGCCTTTAGTTTGAATCCTCCTCTGGACTGTTTCTATGTTATTTTAAACTTGGTTTTACCACCATCACAACTGGAAAAACTTTCTGGATCGCTTTATACTTGTTATTCTTCTGGAACTTTTCACAATTCGTTGATAATTAGTTGTATTTTCTTCTTTTATATTCACAATCACTTTTACATTACTTTTAAACTCGGTTTTCCTTTTTATTCATCCAGAGGATATAAAATTCTCTGTCTTTGTTTACAAAGACGAGTCGTAACTAGCTAAACAAATTTTCCATTCTTTCCCATTTTTTTAAACAAACAAATAAATCTCATGACAATGAGTATTCTTTTATACGTTTGCGACATTGACACTGACATCCATAATGACATTAATCGATGCACAAAACAAGTAAATCTAAAACTTCTTATAAATTAAACCTTTTGAACAATTCTGAACTAAATTATAATTAAAACTAACATAAATAAAAATCGTATCAATCTGATTGTGTTTTTCTTTTCTTTCAGTAAAAACAAACCTCAAAAATATGAAAAATATAAATTATTAGAATTTATAACAAGAAATTACAGCAATAATACGCAACCCTGAGTTTAAAAGTTAGAATATCAAAACCTTACAGCCTTCACAAACCTCGAATCTCAAATTGAATTGTAGCAAGCATCCCAAAAATTGCCTTCCAGGAACTACAATACCCCAGCAAAAACATACACCTCCAAATATCATAGCAATATATAGGGCCACGGCCATTCTTATGTTATTGTGTTACCACGTTATATGTGTATTACCACAGATAAGGTTAACACTACAGATATACGACCCTTTATACAAAATGTCCGCTCATATTTGGAGACGAAATTAGCGTTAGTTTGGCTACAACGCACCAGACCAATTTTAGGGCGCTGCTATCGCTATTTGTTTATTACTGTTGAAATGTGTTGGAAACTGTTTTATCGGGGATTTGAGTGTATCTGTCACATAATGAATATAATTTAAGTAGAATTGGCTTCAATATTAATTATTTACGAAAAATTGCGATTTGACAATTAAAAATGGCAGATGGCTGTCTAACTTTTGGTTTGAATATGTGCTAAGTAATCTGCTCAATTACAGTCATCTGTGACTTAATTATAAATTGTCATTGTAGCGCCATCTATTTGCAGATTATTAATCATATAAAACAAGCTGCCGATAGCTCACATATTTACCGTATATCTGTAGTGTTAACCTTATCTGTGGTATTACTTATGCGCCGTAGTTACTGAAAATAGTGGCGGATAGCGTCCGTATAGTTAAAGCGCTGCCAGTATTTAGTGTAAGGCATAATTAATCAGCTTTTCTTAGCAGTCATTTGACGGTAATCAGCTGACAGGGTTGTGTTCGTAAAACACTTTCGGTATATCTTTGCACATTTATCTACAACTTTACATTATTTTTATTATTCTCATGTCGGTGGGCATTCAGCTGATTTTTCCGTGGGCGAACGGGTTAATAAGTGAGTATAAACTCTCCAACTTGCATGCCTCCTCCAATCTCACTTAAAACGGAGGCGCAGTTGATCCTTTTGGGTAATTTTGTGCACCAGAAGATTTGCCACATATGCCGGTTGTTGTTATGAAATAGCCATAAATAGCGATTTTTATGAGAGTGCAATAATCATCAATGGTAGTAGTTATGTTAAAAAAAAGCCAGCATATCATCATAGTAGGTTCCATTCGGCATCTAGTTAGAATGCGCACTGAAACGAGGGAAATGCTGTTCCCCAGTGAGTACATTCAACGATTCAACCTAATGGTGAATGACAGATCAGTAAATCCTTGTTTTATCTTGCTGTATGTGGCATAGTCGCCACTAGAGAGAGAATTTGCTTGCTGTTTGAGGATTCACTCACTGTCTCCAATGCTTTGATTACCAAGGGTGGATGCTACAAACTGTCAATACCTTTTCTAGCTATTATTTAAATTTTCCTATCCCAACAATCAACATAAACAAACGACTAGATTACCTAAACAAATCAAATTAAACAATAAAGTACTGACTGGTTAACGCAAAAAAGGCACAAACATAACTATTAAACTAAATTACTCAAAAAGTAAAAAAAAAACTGATTTTTAATTGGAACGGACCAAAGAAACCACTGCGTCAGGAACTCGTTGTATTCCTTGGACTCTGGGTGAAGCTCTAAGAAGTCAACATCTACGGCTGGCTGATTGGGCCTGTTAGTAGCGACATCTGTCCGGTGTCAGTAGAACGGTTTTAGGCCAGCGGGCTAATCAGTTGTGGCTCTGGTGTTCATTCAAGGATGGTGTATTCGGGGCCGGTAAAGAACATCTTGCTCCTTACCCGGTCTAACCAATTCAAGCTGGAGTCGGTTCTTTATTTCTGAAAGCGTACTCAAGATTCATGCTCAGTCGGCATGGCTGCATCAGATTTCGAAGAGAGAACGGAATTGCTTGTTCCAGTTGAGGTGCAAAATAGATCGTCCACGTTCGACCTTGCCTTTCCTCTGGACAGAATTGTACTGTGGATTTATTTTTTTGGCTTGGTTTCCGTGAAGTACTGGAAAAGGCTTATTAGAAAGAGAAATTCTACAATCGGATATTTACGACGTGCGTGTTGTTGCGGCTTTGATCGCCTGCGTTTAGCTGTTGCACGTCTACAGGAGAAGCTGCAAGGTTGCTTAGTTTTATTCTTCAGATTGTTCCACTTGATCTTGTTTTAAAAATAAACTAAACTCTCTATTCAACCAAGTTTACTTATATACTACTTACAAATAACTTTTCTTGAGTAACGTTGCATATCAACAAACATCTGCAGATGAGGTGAATTTTTAATACCAAATTGAAATTGATTAGTTAGTTACGTCTCTACAACACATACATACATTTACAGACCGAATTTAATAATTTTTTTCTATTTCGGTTTTTTAAGGTTATTCTTAAAGCACTGTTTTAGCTAAAAAACAGTGTTTTAAGGGAGTCTTTTAAAGCATTGTTTTTAGTAAAATTTCACCAACAAAGATTGGTATTCATGATATATTCATGATCAAATTTGGTAAATTTAGTATGTATGCCAACATATACATACTAAATTTACCAAATTTGATCGCAGCAATTTGAAACTTGCTGCCAACATATACACACTAAATTTACCAAATTTGATCACAGCAATTTTTTATATTCATTAATTCTCCTCAATAGAAAAAATAGTATAAAAAACTCGTTTCATAAGGCGTCTTGACGCACTCGTCCATTGAAAAACTCGGTCGCAACGCTCCCTCGTTTTTCAATCTTGGACTCGTACGTTAAAACAATGCCTTATGCAACTTGTGTTTTAATATACTATTAAAATAGAAGTAGCCGTTGACTAGCAATGTATAATGTCGTGGTCAATTTAATAGTTTATAAATGGAAGTCGTAGTTGCCTAGCAATGTACAATACAATTAAATCTGCATAACCGCTGTTTATTTGAGGTTAATAAATTTTATTCCGACAGCTTACAATGGCTCTCAAGCATGGCCTAAGCTTAATAAATCATGTCATCACATTTTTAAGAACTAATATTGATAATCAATAGGAGTAGAAGTAGAGTAAAGGCTATCCCACAAATTTCAATCATCTTGTTTCAATTATTAAATTACTTTCCCAATTCAAAACTGTAAGTTTAAAAATATAAGGAAAGTTGCATTTTCTTTGGCGTTTTCTACAGTTTTATGTTTATTAACTGTAAAACAAAAAATCGTAAATACTGGGCATGCATCAACATAATAGACTTTGAATATTTATATGAAGTTTGTTGACTACATCAAATGAAGTCTATGATCTCATTTGCTAAACAACTTTTTAGTTAATAAACTTCGAAACAACAATGAGTAAACTTTCGTTCATAGTATTAAATTTGTTTCATATTAAAATCTGTATCGTATTGAGCAACGCTTCGGTACGTATGCTTTAATTTTTTGCAACAGTTTCATTTTTCTTAGCAGGACGAAATGTTTAATTATTATTGTATACAGACAAGAAATAAATGCAAAAACCAATACTAAACCCTGGTTCTCTTTGATACAGAAAAAAAGTGTAAATTGTAATGTAAAAAATACGCCAAATTTGAATTTCGACAAGAAAATACCAGAAATTACCTTCTGCTTGCGTTACGGGTTCTTTTTGGTACAGATAAAAGATTAAATTCTGATGCAAAAAATTCGCTATATTTGAATTTCTACAGAAAATGCAAAACGTTACGTTTTAACATTCTGCGGGATCTCAAAATACTATAATTATATATTTTTTCGCATTTCATATTGTAACTGACTATATTTCTATACTCAAAATCGTTCTGTAAAGTGGTACTTTACAGCATAGCAACCATTACAGCATAGCAACGGAGTTTGCATAAAAAAACTCTTGACAAACGGAAATTATGTATTTTTAATCTGTATAAATATTAAAAGTACAATTATTTAAATTTGAAAATGTAACAGAACTTGATTGGACGTTTACCTTTTCAAAAAAGTAAGCCAAAATAATGTTTTCATCGGCTCCTTCCACTTCTTTCTTCTTACTCCAATCGCAAAATTGGCCGTAAGTTTTTTCGTAACGGTCTTTTGATTTTTGTGGCAACAAACTAGAAGACGCTTCTTTCGCTGCTTTTAGAATAACTTCTTTAGCCGAAAATTCACTTCTTATTTCACATTCTTGTTCAAATTCTTGAAATTCCATCGCTCTTTGTAAATTTTTTTTGCAAATATTTTTGTTTGTTTACTTGTCTCTATCGATTGTTTAGGTTACTATGTTATTGAAACAACCTACCTACTATTATTATTTTATTTTCAATGCCAGTAATTGTGACAGTTATTAATGTCACTTTTATTAAAAACTAACAAAATTAAATTTTCACATGAAATGCGAAAAAATAGTATACGCAATCTCGTTAGAAAAGTGTTTTCACTAAACTTGTATGGCTTTTTAAGTAACTCGCTCGCTTCGCTCGCCCGTACTCAAACCAGCCATACTCGTTTAGTAAAACATCACTTTTCTAAACTTGTTGCGTAATATACTATTAACGAGTCACCAAAAATTTATTAGTGTGCCTATGAACTTGTATTTTGTTGTAAATTGTAGCTTGAAGTTTTGCGAATCTTAAACTTTCCCGTTTCTTTACAAGTTTGTTCATTTAGTAGTCCAGGGACGAAAAAACTTATACTATGCGTAACGCACATCTTAACATGCTTACCCTGTTAGAAACTTCGTTATCTTCATAACTAGAACCCCTGCCCCCACGAGACATAGCAAGTACGAACAACTTGCAAGACAACCCCCTAAAAATTTCGCATGATCTCAATCATTTTTATACAGTAATTCGGTGATGTAGTTTATATATATGTTGTGTAGATATTTTTTACATTGGTGATTATTAGGTGCTTTATGCGACCTTATTCGTTTTGTAGAATTTTTCTTATACATACGCTTACATAGACTTGATGTGTTTGTGGGACTAGAACATGTCGTACGCGTAAGAGAAACATCTACAACAGAACAATTAAAGTAATATAAACCAGTGTTTACCAAACTGGGGTACGTGAAAAACATTCAGTTCGTCGGAAAATTTTGTTTGACGCACGTAGGACGAAGTATAGTTGGTACAATGTATATTTTTTACAATATATTTTTTGGTCGGTATAAGAAAATTACGATAATTTGCTTCATAATACTCGACGCCAATTGGGAAAATCCAACACTTGGAAATTTTCTGGATTTTCTGGCTCATAATTTAGAGGCCGATAAACAATGAGTTATAAAGGTTATATATAATAAAATCATGGCAGATATTTTAAAAATAGAGAGAAGATCAAAACAATTAAGGTAAGTTTATATCAACATAAGTCCTGAAACGCTTCTTTACGGACTTACACTCTCGTGGGAATGAACCACCTATAGTTAGCGGTGGGCGATACAAACATATCTCTATCGATACATCTTTTTGTATCTATAATTATCAATATATCAATAACTTAAAACGTATCGATATATCGACGTATTTTTACGTATCGTAGCATCGCTACACATCGCTATATCTAAAAATCGATACGTCGTATGCACGAGTATCGATAGCATATCACCTTATCGTTACAAAGTGCCATATCGACGGGTACCTATCGATACGCCGACCCAGACCTATCTATAACCATTAATTGTGCTTTAGTTAATAAATCCATCATAATAAATTGTTTAAATTTTAGAGTACGCCAATTCTAGCATCGCTACAGTATCTCTTAACGCATTTTAAACACTCCTAATAAATACAACGAATCGATAGAAGAAAGCTTTAAAATCAAACCGTTTTGTACATTTTTGTAGAAAAAAAACGAGTGACCATGCTCCTTTGACGGCAAGTTCTACACATCCAAACAATAAAAACACATTCGTGGGAACGTGGTCCCAGAAAAGTGTTGTTACAAAGCTACAGCCTTCGGAAGAGGAAACAGTCCCAACAGCAACTATGCCGTCTTTCCGAGGCCGTAACTCCATAAGAAAACGTTGTCAGAATCATGCCAATAAAATGTTTTCTATTGTTTTAATTTGTACAGTTAATCCTCAACGTTTTCATAAACTATGTTCACATCTTAAGGAAACACTCAGACTTTCCTGGCATTTCGATCTTTTACAAAAACTAAATTTATCTGAAAAACCGTTGGATTCAAGCATTTTTAACAAGGGTGCTTATTTCGCGTATTTTTGTATGGAGATAGTTAAATCGCAAGTTAGAAAATCCGAAGTCTGTAAAAATTATGTTAAGAAATATGTCGAATACCCTCTATCATATACGACCTCAATGGAATCGTTAATGGAAGTAAACAAAAATACGTGAACATGTTAACAATTAATAGCAAAATAGCCATACCAATTTGAATCAATCGACTCAATTTATGACGAAGATAACAATTAAAGCATTATGAGAATGTTCCATTTTTTGAGAGACAGTAAAGAAGCGTTTAAGGACCAATGATTATATGAAATTTTCTTAATGCTTTTTGATCTGTTATCTATTCTCAAAGTATTTACTGTTTATTTTGGAAATATCCTGTATGCAAAAATTGTTCAAATGAAATGTCCATAAAATTTTATTAATGTGTTTTTAAAAAATAAAGCATAATTTATAAAAAAAATACGCCACGTTATCAACGAGGCAGTTTCTATCAAAAATATTGACAATCAGTGTAAAAGCTACAAATCAACAAATTGCTAAGAAAATGCTCTAGTGTACGCAGAAATTCCAGGGGGCAAAAATTTTACGTAGAGTCCGTACTTGCTATGCTATAAGAACCCGAACTGCCAAGCTAACAAATTTTCTCCATAAAACGAAGTAATGTATTTTACGCAACTATCAAGAGATAAAAAAAACTGATC
This sequence comes from Ctenicera cuprea, assembly GCA_958336395.1. Lineage (NCBI taxonomy): Eukaryota > Metazoa > Arthropoda > Insecta > Coleoptera > Elateridae > Ctenicera > Ctenicera cuprea. Next base: position 56,534,013 of record OY284486.1, read on the forward strand.
CTCAGTGGGCTGTGGAATGAAAAGTCACGTCTTTACTAGACGGAGGGAATGTTTATAATGTCAGATAATAATTAAAACCTAACCTGAAATTGACATTATAAACATTCCCTTAGTCTAGCAAAGACGTGACTTTTCATTTCACAGCCCGCTGAGGATCAGTTTTTTTTGGATCTCTTGATATACCATTCATTTTTCTAGAGTATTAAATGAATACACTTGCAAAGAAATGTAACAGTGGAAGAATCTCAAAACTTCAAGCTACAGTTGCCAACAAAATTAGAGTATATTAGCATAATAAACAAATTTTGGTGATAAATTAAAGTATAAAATTTTGATATTTTAAAATGAAGATCATAAGTCCTTGTTTTGACGACTTTCAAATTAATATAATCTGAATTCAGATAGAGGCCTTATAAACAAGTGAAAATATTAGTCCTACTTTTAAAATGATTTCTTAACACTTTTAATTTTCTTTTTCTACAGACGTCAAAAAATGATGTTATTTTTACATTAATCTCAGTATGCAAAATGTCACATTGGAGTTGTTTATCTTGACAACGTGCACGAAGTATTTCGCGCACTAAAGCGAAAAATATTCCGTGCATGACGACAATGGTAACATTTTTAAAATAAATTGAAATAGATGAAACAAATCGCTTTATTAAAATATAACAAAAAAACACACTAACTATTATTATTATTGCTATAAATATTAAAGTTAATAGTGTAACCACTGCATGTCCCTATATTTATTCCACTCGTAGAAGCTTCCAAATTTTGTTTACAATTGTTTTTCGCATACTTTATTAATATTCTTGATTACAGTACATTGTGCTAGTGGGGCACTAGTACTAGTAGAAATACGTGTAGATGGATTTTCAGCTTCACAACCCGAAATGGTTTTTAATATTTTAATTTTATTTTCAATGGAGTCTTCAATGTACCCTTCTGCAACACTGGAAGATTTCTATCCTCCATGGCGCTTCAGATAACTCATGTCCGCTCCTGCATTTGCGAGGAGTGTCGCAGATGTCCTCCTGAAACAGTGGCCGGTGTATGCTGTGGCATTTGGTAGTTGAAGGTATTTTGCGATCATAGATGGGACTAAACCAATAGTGTTAACTCCAACTATTTGGTTGAAACATCTACCTTTTTGGTATTTTAAAAATAAACGCTTATTTGAAGTAGCATGAATAGGACGAAGGATCGGATGTGATTGAGATCTGCCACTGTGAATGTTCGTGGAACATTTGCCTTGGTATCGGATATTTTAATTATTAATACGCGATCGGCATCCTCTACGTCATCAATTGTCATCTTCACAAGTTCATACCGACGGAACGCCCCTAAAATGCTCATAATCAGCAAAACCTAAAAAAAATCTCATATTATATATCATATCATGTTAATTATAAAAAATCGCAAAAATCACCTTCATCAATAAGTTAGTGTTCATTATCCGCTTCTGTTATGAACAATTATTTGTTTCCCCGTTAAAACTTTTGACTTCTTTGTTTGATGTCCTACAGATTTTTTCTTTAAATGAGGCACTAATTTCGTAAATTTCGTCACATCAATGTTTTCTTTAATGTTCAGAGTCGATTTTAATATAGAGTAGAGTGCCTATAGTGTAGAAGATTTAACTGATTTGGATTTATCCTCAAAATAAGCGAGAAGAACGTTTTCACTCACTTTTGATTCGTTTTTGTGCAAACGCCAATCCTTAAACTGTTTGTACGCATTTTCATATTGTGCTTTTGGTTTTTCGGGTAATACGTTAGCAATTGCATTATTAGTTACTTCCGCAGTATCAAAAGGTATATCTTTTTTATTTCCAATATTTCCATCATATCAATATGTGTAAAATTTTGTTTCCGTAGTAACAAAGAAACAGACTAGATTGCGATAAAATAAACTCTTATTTTTGTATTTTGTTATGATTTTATTTTTGTGATGATAAACGTAAATTAGATATACTAGAAGCTTTCGAAATTCACGAACATTTAAAAACTGTACCGTTAATGAATGAGCAAATTGATCTCTTAAATTCTCCTCTATTGGATAGTTTGGAATAATAAATCAAGTCATCTGCAGAGGATTACCGAGATCAAGTCACCAAGTTCTATTGCTATAACAACACTAACTGTTTATTTTCTAATATAACCTCTGACAATGGCTTGTAAACATGCCGAAATACGTATAAGGTTAAAATAAATAAATATTGTTAAAGTAATTAAGTATTTTATATACAGAGAATCATTATTATGATATAACTTAATTTTTTTCAGTAAGTCTGCAAACAAAATGTATGCAACTCGTGCGCGAAATTTCTTCGGTGCTTTCGAATGATTTTTGTCTCGGCTGCCGCCTCGACAAAAAACTTTCATTCTCAATCACCAAAGGATAATTTCGTGCACTAGATACATAACTAACTATTGTTGCATTGGTCCGTTCTTACTAAGTATAATTATCTGTAAATAGTGAAGCAAAATTAAATTTCCGATTTAATTTTGTTTTTTGGAAGATCAGTAACATTCCGTAAAAGTTTTTACTTATCCCATACAATTTATTATTATTGTGAGCAAAATTGTATAAAGCAGCCATTTATCTAGATCCAATGTTACACCATAAATTTCTTGAAATATACCGTTTGCTTGACAGCTTCGTAATCAAATCCGTTAAAACCAAACAGCAGTAGTTCGGAATGTTAGCGAAACATATAACCTTCGGCAGTATTATCCGAAACACAATTACTGTACTACTAATTAACCATTAAATATAACATCGACCATCTTCCTTCTCAACCAATTAATTTGTAATTGATCGTTACCCTTTCAGTGGGGTAGTAAAACACGAAAATATAAAAGTTAATTGGATCTGTATAAAAAATAAATTGATCATAAATAAATGACATCAGTATACTTTTATGACAGTCAACTACACGCACGGATAAAAAAATATTTGCTTTTAATTGTAATACGACAAGAAAGCTGCTTCCTGAAAATATAAGTGAGACGCGTAAAAATGAAAGAAATGCCAACGAAAGGTAAAATGTCAAGAAGAACACACGTGAAAACTGCGGTCCCAACTCCCATCCTAAAATACCGTTCGTTTAATCACATAGGACAAGGGTACCGCTATCCAGTGACACTTTTGGAAACGGACTTCGTAACTACCCATTTGGTTTCTATAATTTAGCAGATGAGACTGTCGTGCACCTGTATATTTCGTTAGTCACGTACATGAAAACATTTACTTTTTAGATGTACAATATATTGAAGAAACAATATATTGCGACAAAGGATTTGCATATTAACTTGTACAATTTAACGATAATAGTTTAACAATTTTTCTGCCCATTTACTTACTACCTTCATTTAAAAACGTTAGAGGAAGTATTGTAATGCTACACGGTCTGTGCTGTTTAATATTTTTATTACCAAAAATATTGTTAAAAAATATATTTATAAATGATCTAACTATCTGCAAAATACTATCACTCAATGCAAGCGGCGGTGGCTTGTGCGTTTTAGGGCTTTGTTTCATTTTATGGTATGTCTCCCTAAGAGCAAGTAGTCTAACCGAATCAGTGCCACTTACCTTTTATTTTATAAACCGTTTGAAGAAAAGCAGTTTTTCTTAACACAATTTGCTTGCTATCACCTGAACTAGTTACATCATTCTATGTGATTAAACTGTGACACACAGGGTTGGGCGAAAGTACGGAACAATGCAAATATCTTTAATACAGCAACTGCAATTTTGACAAAAATTTTTACGTGAAGGTTCCGATATACTGCGGATACAATGAAAGTATCGGCGGTTTAAGAAGAAATGATATCAACTTTTTTATTTTAAATAGAACACCCTGTATATTTTTCGATATATCGATAGAACTCTTTTTTACGAGTTCAGTGATATAAGGTTTCATGTCTTTATATTCAATAATTTTAGAGATATTGAATAATAATGTTTCGTAATTATTATCTAGCAGCTCATGAAACCAAAGAATGTGAGAAGCTTAAACACTTATGTAATGTTGTCAAATATGCTTGGTTCGTGTTGTGTTGTTTTGATGTTTGATAGATTGAGCAGCAAGGTTGCAGTAATCAATTAATTAACCAAAAATAATTAAAACTGCTGAATTTAACATCAAAAATGGTTCAATTAACAGAAAGATTATTAATTATTAAATAAAGTACAAACTTCTTGCTGAGTTCTACGACGCTCACCAAAACCAACCATAATAAAAATTTGAATTCGTTCTCTTTCTGTTAATTGATCCATTTCTGATGTTAAATTCAGCAGTTTTAATTAATTTTGGTTAATTAATTGATTACTGCAACCACACTGCTCAATCTATCGAACATCAAAACAATACAACACGAACCAAGCATATTTGACATAACATTACTGTTTAAGCTTCTCACATTCTTTCGTTTTCATGAGCTGCTAGATAACAATTACGAAACATTATTGTTATATCTCTAGAATTATTAAAAATAAAGGAATGAAACCTTATATCACTGAACTCGCAAAAAAGAGTTCTATCGATATATCAAAAAATTTACAGGGTGTTCCATATAAAATAAAAAAGTTGATATCATTTCCGGCTAAACCGGAAGTTTTTTAAAACCGCTAATACCTTCATTGTGTCCGCCATATATCGGAACTTTCATGTATAAAATTTAGTCAAAATTGCGGTTGCCGTATTAAAGATATTTGCATTGTTCCGTATTTTTGCCGAACCCTGTATATAATTTTTATAAAATGCGCGACATAGGTATGTCTCTAAACTTCTGTTAATTTGCGTCTATGCTTTCCGGGTCGTGGTAAATACATCCAAAATTCTATTTAACTATCGGAACCCGTGGGCTATGCTCTACGATGTTTTTGATTCGGTTTTCTTAATTAATAAATAAGCCAATTGAGTAGGTAGTGTAGCGGACCGCTTATCCAAGTACTAGTTTTATAATATATACAGCGATTGCTGTAACTCTTTCTAAACATTAAATCTAGACCTTTTCGACCTGTCTCAACATGAGAGGAATACGACAGCAGCTGAGATTACCCAACCCAAGCGGGTCGCGACTGTATAAATGACAGAGTATGAAGTCGGCGGAATAATAGTATATTATAATACAAGTGTATAAGCAAGCCTTTAAAGCACGCGCGACGGGTTTAAAAGCACGAGGCAAAGCCGAGTGCCTTTTAACGGAGCAGTGCTTTAAAGTTTTTAAAGGCTTGCTTATACACGTGTATTATACGCTATTTTTTATTATACCTGTACTACAATCTGAAAATTATAACAAAAAAGGAAATTAAAATCCCTTTTTCAAAGTAATCTGTCATTAATCGTTGATATAGAAACGGTTAGCAATTGTTGTTGTTTCGTTGCTATGTATATTTATTATGAATTTGTTGATTTGTGAAGTTTGTTTTGACTTTGTGTTCGTGAATTACAAAATGAACGAAAACATGGATATTTCATCCGAGATTAGAATGTTAGCCGAACAAGCGGAACAGCGATTAATCCCCGAGAAATGTAAACCAGCGTATTGCAAGGAATACGAAAAATTATCCAATTGTACGTTTCATATTTATTTAAGTACCTAAATAAAGATTAGTTCTGATTACCTATGTATTTATCATTGTTCAAAATTTGTAGGTGAATTTGTTGTTACCTAGGCAACTTTAAAACACTAGTGCTTTAAAGGCCCGATTTTACAAGGTTTTTTAGTTTCAAAAACAGAGATTATGATTCAGGTATAATAAAAAAGATATTCCCAACTCACCATCAAACAAAGAAGAAGAGAAAGAGATGGTGGAATAATGATTTGGGCAGGAATATCTTTCGATGGTTGTACAAAGCATATTGTCATGAACGATGCTATAACAGCTGCCTGATATATTGAGTAAGTTTTAGAAGAAGCTGTTGTTCCATTGGCACCATTTATTGGCGACGATATTATTTTAATGCAGGACAATGCAATACCACACGTTGCAGGAATTGTGACTCACTATTTGAACGAATTACGGCACTCTAGACTGACCAGCATGTAGCCCTGACCTAAATCGCCTATAGCACCTATGGGATAAGACTCAACGAAGAGTACGACGTCGACCAGCCGTTCCGGAAACTCGTGCAGAATTGCAAGTTGCACTTCGTGAAGAATATGACAACATTCCGCAAGAATTTATTCAAAACTTTATTGCTTTCAAAGTCGACGCGTATGTGCACTACCATTAATGCCAGTTGGGGGAATACGCCCTGTACTCTGTCTGTTTTTTTTTTTTATTAAATTAAGATTTGTTTTTATGTGTAAAATTGTTCCTCCTTAATATTTTCTTTTTCGGTTCTTTAAATCGAAGAATTGATATGTAATGTAAGTCAAGAAAGTGTTGTAAGATGTCGATAAAAAAGCACATATTCCAAAAGTAGTAGTATTTTATTTTGAGATTATTTAGGTGGCCACTTGTTTTGTCGCTCAGTGTAGTTTATTTGAAGTCTCGGTGTACGTTTCTTGTATACTAACTACTAACTAAGACGAATTGTAATTCGTAACCTTAGAGTTCAAAACTAAGTTAGTTAGTGTTTGACATACATGGTTGCTGCATAGTACATGTCAAGGGCAAATTTACTACCTAAAAATATAATCACGGGTAATAAATTTAACCCAAATTATTTTTTTCTGAAATTTAAGTGTAGTTGTAAAACAATATTTCAGTAGCAACCCTACAATCTGTGTATGCCCAAATTTTGCTTAAAAATACATCGCAAACACTTCGACAAAATGGATTTTTTTTTGTTCTCTTTACTGCAATTGAATGATAAATCCTAGGATACGAGATATGTAAACATGTCCATAACAACCGGGCGTAATGAGAGCCCGTAATGAATTCATTACGCCCTCAAAAAATGTATTTATTAAGTTGATTTCAAAAGTGAATATTTACTCTATAGCGACGAAGGAGTGTATTTTCCAGACTAAAAACAAAATTAGACAATAATTTTACATATGAATATATGTGAAACTTACCAATTCTTGAAAGTACGCCAATAGTACAGTCTCATTTACATTCGCTATTTCATGTTTTGATTGCCATGTCCTAAAGGTTTCGTACTCTTTTTCATATTTTGCTTTCGATTTAAACGGTAGCAAACTTTCCGTTGCTTTTTGAGCATTTTCTTGTACACATTTTGGTAGCGTATTCATAATTGCAATTCAAAAACAAATTTGACAATTATAAGTAATGAATCTGTTTTTGTTTCATAGGCTACCAGATATTGTATTTATGTAGGTAAAGCGTACACTTTTTAAAAAAATGCACCACGACGTCACCGAATGATTACGCCCATCGAACGATATCCATCTCTCGGGCTAAAGCCCTCGAACTGGATTTTATAGTTCTCCTGGCGTAATCATCGTAGTAATGCGTGGTCGGTGGCGGTTCGTGCAATACAACGTCACAATGTCAAATTTAATGAATACCAGCAAACTAAACATTGATTTTATAATTCTTCCCATTTTGTTTTCCATTTTGTTGACTCCAAACAGTATTTAATTGAGTAAAACTAGCTAATATTCTTTTCTTTCAGATTTTTCGAGCGCAATGATTAAAAACATGAGATTATCATATTCACGGGTATACATGGCGATAAATTCACACAAGCAAATTTTTTTAAATTAAATAGGCAAGGAAATATCAATTTGGCATATAATACGTTTACTTTTGGTAACTACCAATACACAACGAACACACGTTCCTATATTGCTTTATCCAGGAAGGACAATGGTTATTGGAAACCCGAATAGTAATGGAAAATCAGAGTGAGTTTACAGAACTTATATTCAAAGCTTGATGTGGGTACTCGTATCAAAATGACATAGCCCTCAAAATTGATATTGCTATTTCCTTTTTAAATTTATGTACAGATCTGCAATGCAACATTTACCATTTCCTATTCACATTAAATTACAAACAAAAGCATTTTGATAATACAGAAAAATATTATAATTATCGGATTTTAAGATCAGCGTGTGAACACGGCATTTTTATTAGTTTTTAAAAATGCATCTGTCTAAAATGCAACAAAGAGGCTTCGCACTAAACAAAGCTTAAGAAAGATCATATCTAGTTATTGTATAAGCTTGAGTATAAGGTAATTCATAAATCAATAAACATTAATGAACTCAAAAGTTACAAATCCATAGCTGTAATAATATGATTCCCAAATTACCTGTGAGTTCTAGTAATGAACACGAATTAAAAGAAATCGAGATATAACTAGGGAGAAATTTTCTCTATACTTATTTCTTGTTTTTTTTGTTAAGGTAGGCAACTGCGCTTGACACATTTATACTAACCTTAATTTATAGTTGGTTGGCGGTACTTTGGATGTTTTATTACTAAAGTTAATTATTACTGCATTAAGACAATTGTTTTATTTGCTAATACATTAAAGTACACCCCAGTTAATTTATATGCAGTTATCTAACAGTCAGATATATTGCAATGATATGCGTGTGCATGTACTTACTAGAAAACAATTCCCTAAATGCCCGCGCAATTCACGCAATCACAAATTAAATTTCGTATGAGACTCTTATTAACTTTCTCAGGGTCGTTAATTAGCTTGTATGATAAGTTATTAATCAATAAATAAGAAATAGAATAAACACAAAACAATATCAACGTTACATAAAAAGGTTTTATTTAATAAATCAAATTTTTGAATGAAGTTTTCGAAAATTCAAGTAAATTCTGCTAACTACTATCGTTCTTTAAAAAGAGAATACTTATCTTCACGTCTCCTTATTGGGATATCTTTCACTCGAGCAAACGATGAATGTCCAACTTCTACTTCACTAATTTGCTGGTTCCTCAAGTAACCACAAACACTCGCCTTTGGTTTGAATCTTGCTCTGGTGTGTTTTTTTTTATTATTTTAGACTTGGTTTTACCTCCATCACAACTAGAAAAACTTTCTGGATTGTTTTTTACTTGTTATTCTTCTGGAACTTTTCACAATTCGTAGATAATTCGTTGTATTTTCTTCCTTTATATTCACAATCACTTTTACGTTACTTTTAAACTCGTTTTTCTCTTTATTCACCCAGAGGATATAAATTTTTCTGTCTTTGTTTACAAAGACGAGTCGTAACTCACTAAACAAATTTCCATTTCTTTTGTCTTCCTTCTTTGATTCCCATTTTTTTAACAAACAAGTAAATCTCATGACCATGAGTATTCTTTAATACGTTTGTGACATTGACACTGGCATCTATAATGACTTTTATTGATGCACACACAAGTAAGTCTAAAACTTTCTTATAAATTAAACCTTTTGAACAATTCTGAAGTAAATTATAATTAAAATTAACATAAATAAAAATCGTATCAATCTGATTGTGTTTTTCTTTTCTTTCAGTACAAACAAACCTCACAGATATGAAAAATATAAATTATTAGAATTTTACAACAAGAAATTACAGCAATGATACACAACCCTGAGTTTAAAAGTTAGAGTATCACATCTCATAGTTCTCACAAACCTCCAATCGCAAATTGAATTGCAGCAAACATCCCAAAAGTTGTCTTCCAGCAACCACAACACCCCAGTCAAAACATACACCTCCAAATATCATAGCAATATATGCACTAAAAAAGATCAATTATGCAGCACAATATACTGAAAACCTCATTTATTTATTTACAAAATTACATTAGGTAAGATACGCTAGAAATTACACTAGATTAAATTATACTCTGTTAACGTAACTATATCGTAATAAATTATATGATGTAAGTGGTATTTGAATGATTTTTGTAAATAATCTGGTATACAATTATGTCTTCTGTCGATCAGAATGGGTTTGTATTTGGAGTACTATCGTTTAACATCGCAGGATATTACTAGCACATACGTTGGAAACCGGAATGGGACGTTTTGCCGTCGCTGTTTTGTTGTTTATTGTACATTGTATTGGGTTGACGGCAAAATGGCCGACGGCGAAACGACCGACGGCGAAACGACCAACGGCGAAACGGCGACGGCAAAACGGTGACGGCGGAACGGCGACGGCGAAACATTCTAGACCGTAGGAAACAGGTCTACGTTTATTTTACAGTCAGTTAATCCAAAGCAACTTACAACTGTCACTATTTATAATATAAAAAAAGTAACGATGAAAAAAATTAAATAAAAGTGCAGGATGTATTTACTGTGAAATATACACTCACTGTTAAAGTATGCATTCATATACAATATAACAGTAGAATTATTTTACTTAGAATCATGTAAAACGCAAATTAAATCCAAAAAAGACCAGCGCTTAGCTGACAAAATGCAAATGCATATAAATTCGGCCTTTAGTTATTGTATAGTAGAGTCGATTATCAGTCGTCGTTCTATCTCTGGTGTCACAAACAATTTCATTAACAACATCCTAGTAATCATCATCATAATCTATCCTCATATACCTGAAGGTGTCGAGGTCTTTCACTCCGGGTAAGCTCTTCGCTTGTGTAGTAGAAGGTAGTGGGGCCTTTGGCCTTAAAACAACTACGCTCCTGAAGCTTATGCCGCCCTTCATGCACAATCATTCAAGCCATACGCACATGTGTTTTATTTATATGTTAATGTTGTGTGTGGCTTTGTTACTTGTCTTGGTCAGCCAGTAATCAAGGCAAGCGCCGTTAATTGTTACCCAACGTCGAAGGATAAAAAATTTAATTTATATTTGACACAAAATACCACGAACTTCTTATTTTTTATTCCACAATATTTAACGGATGTTAGAGATAACAAAAGCATCAACAGAATCACAGTAGTTTTCTAAATTATAATTTTAAATTGTATTCCAAGTATATAATTGTTGCATCTTATTATTTCTAAAATTCATAGTAAGTCCGAGATTTCAGAATTGTTTGTTGATTAAAGTGCAACTTAGCAAAACTGTAATTCCTCACAGCAAATTTTCTCACCTGAATTGGTACCTATACTCGAATTTGATGATGAAAGTCATATCAGCTCTCCCAGTACCACTACTCTTAGTACATCAACACCAAATCACAAGCAACGAGTTTACAAATTTTTCACAAGTATTTGAAAGTGTTGGCACACAACCCGAGGAAAAGAAGGAAGATTACTGATTCGGTAAAACAATTGGCAAGTCTCTTGAAAGAATATAATGCAAAAAGACCAAGACAAGATTAAACATTTTAATTTTTAAAGTTTAAATAAAACATGAAAAGTAATATATTTATTATTAAATATTTTAACACATTCGGCTTTGTAATTTTAAATACATTTTACTGACCAAAAAACGATTTCTCTTTACATGGTGAGCCTGTAATATCTTTACAAGCTTTGAGGACAAATTCACATCAAACATTAAAAAAGTGTAATAATATAAACATGCGTCCGAAAATGCTCCCTTACGGAGCTACAACCTCCGGAAAAGGGAAAAGTCTGGACCGCTAACACTGTTCCTTCTTGTAAAGTTTGTAATTTTGTCAGGAAGCATATCTAGCATATCTAAGAAGTTTATACAAAGAATGTTCCTGTTAAAAAAATTAACTTTCTGTAGATAAAAGGACCGCTAGAAGTATAATTATTGATAACCTAGACGTGAAAAAGGTCAATTAGTTATTGGAAAGAGAAAAAGAGAGAAAAGAAGGAGAGAGGCATAATCGCAGTAGCTTAAACCTTTCATTACCATCCACTTCCCAATAAAAAATTCAAGTGAATCAGAATCAAATATAGAAGTATGCTGATGCTCCTTCACCAGCTTTCTCAACCAGCTTCTGTTCTAAAGCCCAAGCAAATATTATATTTTATATTAATCTTCCAAATTTAGCGAGATAATGTGATAGACACAGAATTACTTATCGTGGTGCCGCATCTATTGCAAGTGCGATGTAACAAGATGTTGGTATTATTGACAAAGACGACAGAATTCATAGTATTGAAACAGCAAAGTACGAAGAAAACAGAAGAAGTACCAAAAAGTTTACAACCAAAAATAATTGGTGATCTCTGTGGACCAAAGACTTAACAAGGGTTTAAAAAGTCAAAGGGAGTAATCTTTATTACAAAACTGCCAAAGGACACATTACACACATGTAATATGGGTCAACTTCTCAGGCTAAGGCTTTCTTAGTAAATTCGTTTTGCTATAGCCGCTAAGTGCACTCGTAGCATTGTACAAAAAGATTTGTCTGAAAGTGTTGAATGACTGAGGTTGGCGCCCGATCGCTGGGGTCGATTCTTTGTTCTGCTCACGTAGGGAGACGCCAGAACGGCCAAGTGACCTAACGGTACCCCCAGGACGCCGAGGAAGGCGTGAGAGAGTGGCGAAGAACGTGAGGGTAGATAAGAGATGACCGCAAGCGGTCGAAGGATGAACACCAAGAAAACCACCACGGGTTGTGGTGTTTACTGTGCAAATTAAGATTTTAAAAAGCGTCGTTGTTAGTGAAGGGAGATTTGTGGGCATTAGCTCTACGCAGAGCGGTAAAAGTGATTTTAGTGCGTTAATACTACGCCGAGAGATCCACACTCGAAGAAAAGCAAAGATCTGGAATCCACCATCTAGCCAGCGCAATGATTCTCACCACTCTCAGCGACCAACGGTGGAAATTCTATATACTGTTGTCTTATTTTGTATCTAGAATAGTTAGCTAGGTAGGGCCGATAGGGTTAATTGTGTGTTTATTAAATTTAAATGTTTAGCAATAAAATTCGTGTAAAGTGTATTTAGTGAGAAAAGTTACCTGTAGTCCAATTTGCTCCTATTAAAATACATTCTTGACATTAATTTTAAAATAGATATCAAAAGTATTTGTACAAAATATGCTAATCATCATGAGAAAACTGCCCTGATGAGTTAACACTTAAGAAACCTGGGCCTATAGTTTATTTACGATGGTTGACAGCAGCAAAACCGAATTATGCGCATCTACATTTCAACCTTGCAACTTTCAAATAATCTTGTTATTCTAACAACGTTTGTAATGAAGGTATATGCTTCAATATGGTTTATTGGTAAAACAAAACAGTGTTGTACAGAAAGTTTTCGCCATCTGTGAAAAATGGTTTCATATTCTACATACAGTAGATTCTGTTATCTACAGAAATGTATACTGTGTACATTCAGAGGATATTCTTCTACCTATGACTACTGGCAAACCAGAGAATATCAGAGAGATTGCAAATCAGAAGAATACTGGCAGCAAGAAAAGAGAAGTTTTTCGTCATTAAGGGTTCGTCAATTTAGAGTTCCAAAACTTAATTTAGAAGCTGAAGATTACATCGGTTTGGTGAAGTGGTAAGAAACTGAACGATCCAAACCACCTCTAACAAAATCTGTTTCTGCTGGAGATATTAAAGCTTTTATGTCTAAAGAAAGAGAACTCATTTCCATACCTGCCAAAGTTGCCGTATCACACACAAGCTACAGATGCACTAAGCATGTAACTAAAGCAACCTCAGCTGTTTGAGATGAAGATCGGAGAAATTAATTCATTCCAACTAAACTAGAATTAAGAACGCTTATACAGATTTCTTTACAAACTCAGTATTTAGAGCATTAGTTTACTATTGGCGTAGCATTTTAAGGTCACAGTAATTTAAAAACCCATGTTAGATGTTTATTTGGTTATTCTGCTTTCATGTATTTCTCTTTCATTGTTATTAAAATAAGTATGTTAAGAGTGCCATTATGAATAAAAATGTGTTTTGAAATGTTCTAAATGTTATTCATTGTATAAAGTGAGTATTTACCGTTGACTAAGGCAGAACTAAAAATTGAGATAGTAATTTGAAATTGAAGTTCCTGCCATGATAAGAAAAACTTTTTCATCCCTGACAAGTAACAAAATTGAAACGCAAATTTTTTGCTACATCCTAATTTCCAATCCTTTGATTAACAGACCGTTTTTCCTTATTTTAATGTAACTTACCCTCAAAATTTGTACAAAGTTTCTTTTATTGCAAACTAATTTTTAAATCCGCAGGAACTTTTCCTGCCAGTACATGTTACCACTGCCATGGTACCGAACCAACACGAGATTTAAATCACTTAGCTCTTTAAACTATATTATGCAACTAGGGCCATTATTTGCCCCTATGCAATAATTTATTTTTTCCACTACTAGCATTAAACGATATCATTATTTACTTTGTTTTAGAGCCAAGAAGATGAATTTCTTTCCAAGTGGTTACTAATATTTCATTAGTAACTACTGGTTAATAATAAAAACAATTGCTACCAATCTTTAAATTCACCATAAACTTTCATGTAAAAATCTTTTGATTTTACTGGTAATAACTGTTCACCAACACTTTCTGCACCTTCCCTAATTTCAGGAGGAGTGCAGTTTTTACTCAAATCATCAAAATTGGACATTTTATAACCACTATTATAAAATATATATTTTACATAAATGTCAATTGAAATTAATTATTCTCTTGTTTTCAAGCAAGGCTACTTTATTTTTGTGCATATTTGCATTTGTAATTTTATTTCTTATTAATGTAAAATCAATTAATAATTATAAAAGGAATAAAGGTGCTAGTATTGGAAAAAATAATATATAAACCACGGTAGAGAAGACTTATCAGCCTCGCAGCTTATTTCCCTCGATGCTTCGCATCTCGGGAAATAATTCTGCTCGGCTGAGAAAAATGTCTTCTCACCTTGGTCTATAATATACTATTTATTACTCCTCCAGTTCCCTTCATGTTATACAGTACCTTCTTTTATATATTGAAATTTCTTCATCATTCTTTTGCATAAAATTATGGGCTGTAGTATTAACAATTCGCTTAAAGGTATCGGTATTACCAATTGTTGGTTTCTTAACATGTCGCAACGCTGTGTTAAAATACTGAGTATTCAATTTGTGGTCCGACACGCGATCCGCGATAATAAAAATATCTATTGTTTAATCTAAATCCTGCCCTGCATATGGCCGCATGTTATTTATAAATGCAGAGCGAAGTCTGAATCGGCAACTTTAAAATGTAAAATTATGTTACTGTTGGCTAATGGGTGCAAGGCCAGGAATTTTTAATTTTTAGTTATAATAGCACTGCCAAACCCAGACTCCAAAAGTACATACCGGTCATGGTTTGTTCCAGCAGCTCCATTATCTTTCAGAACAAATCTGTAGTACGCATCACACGTTCCCATTAGTATGCAATCGTAAAATGGAGGGATAAAAAGGCGCAATGGGTGGTAAATACTGCACAAAATCCTTTTTATAATTGTAGCAATTTTATCCTGGATGTTTTGTGCTTAGAATATAGTAAATCTGCCACTACTGCAGTTACGCCACTGCCTTAAGCGGTGCCGTAACTAGGAGTGCGAAGGGCCCGTGAAAAAGCTGTGTGATAGATAGGCTCCCTAATTACAGGAGGTATCAAATTGCTTGTCAAGCAGTGGTATCTCACTTATTAATGAGACATGAAAACGGTTAAATTAGAGCAAAATTGCGAAATTTTGGGTTTATTATAAAGCTGTTTTGGATAGTTTCTAAAATTATTAAGATCCTTTTGAAGGCTCATTCTTTTATCTGATTTGATCTAACTACTACCACTGTTGTTTTTCTACTGTAAATTTTTTTCTTTTCTTACAAACCGCTTTTTAAAGTTTTACATTGTTAAATAAACTTGTTTTTTACCCCAACAGCAACAATGTATCAGAGTGTGAAAAGTTTTGATCATTTTATTTCAAAAAATAAAAAGTTATTAAGAGCGCCATGAAAATATGACGCCATTTAAGTTATTTTGAAAAAATCAAAGTAGGCCGTGAAATAAACATTATTATAAAAATAAAACAAAACATTTTTAGTACTAGCTTCTACAATTGTAAAAACAAAACGTAAAACATTTGCATATTGCTACGGCAATACGTTCAAAACAAAATTCTTTGATATTTTCATACACATGTTTTGAGAAAAGAGAAAAAATTGTGCTCTTTTAGACGATCAGCTTCATTTAAAATAAAAAACTTATACACGTTACTTTAAGAATAGTTCGTCCACAGCATTCACTCATCTGCTTAACTAGAATAAAGAATCAACAGCAAGCAATACAAGTCCGCCAAAGCACATCAGCACAAGTTACGGTGCACAAATTTTACAATGTTGCGTTTTAAAACGGAACCCATACATTACATGTATAAAAATATATACACTGCCCGTCATTTGAAGTGGATCACAAATCATAAACCATGTAATTCGATATTTATAGGGTTTTATTACGACAAATGAGCACGCAGTGAATATTTAACGTTCTATACATGTATTGTAGAGCAAACATTCTACAACTAAGAAATATTAACACATAAAAAGACAATCAGTATCTAACATGCTACAACATTAAGAACGACTAATAACTAAAAGCTACTTGTCATTTGAGTACTAATAGGTTATGGGACCACCTCTTGCACGGATAAGGGCTTCACATCGTCTTGGCATGATTTCAATATAGGTATCAATTGTGGCTTGAGGTATCCTATTCCATTCCTCTGCAATGGCAGCACTCAATTCATCCAAGGTGTTTGGCTGGTGAGCACGCTTTTGTAGCTGCAATTTTAGAGCAAACCAAACGTTCTCTATTGCATTAACATCCGGCGAATTTGCTGGCCAGAGCATACGGATGATATTGGCCTTCTGAAGGTACTCGTTAGCGATCGCCGCTCTAGGAGGTCTTGCGTTATCGTCTATAAAAACGAAGTTAGGCGCAATAGCGGCTGCTGTTGGGATTACAATGGGCTCTATAATGTTACCAAGGTAACGTCTAGCTGTTACCGATTGATTCCTGAACTGCACCAGTTCTGTACGGTCCCCTGTTCGCACACTACCCCATATCATTATCGAGCCGCCACCAAACGGAACACGTGGCACCATACAGCACTCAAGATTTCGCTCTCCGAGTCCTCTCCAAACTCGTACTCTTCCATCATCGCCATGTAAAGCAATTCGAGACTCATCGGTGAACAAGCATCGTGACCAATCCTCAGATCCCCAATGTAGGTGATCTCTTGCAAACTGAAATCGATTTCGTCGGTGTTCTGCAGATAAGTTCGGATGACGAGCAGGACGTCTTGCCCTCAGTCCAGCCTCGTGGAGTCTTCTATGTATCGTAGACACTGAAATTGGCCAATTTACCACTGCCTAAAGCATGTTTCTTAGACGTGGAGCGTCAATTGTTCGGTGTCGTCGAGCTGTTGTTCTCAAATAGCGGTCGTTTCTGCAGTTGTGATGCGCTGTCTACCTCCACCATGCCGAAAGTTAGACGATCTGGTTGTCAAAAACTTATTCCATGCACGACTGATCACACTTTGGTTTACATTAAAACGCTCGGCCACCCTTCTTTGTGGTAAACCACTTTCTAGCATACCAATGATTCTATCGCGCTGAGATGCATCTAACAGTCATAAAACCATTGCTTAAAATGTAATCTTGAACTTTCAACGGCAATTTGTTAATAACAATAGATTATTCGCGGTACAAGTACAGAACAGTCTACACAATAAATCACGCAAAGCAATTCTTAGACATTTACAATTCTTTTCTTTTGTTGAATCAAACATATTTGATCTATGTTTCATAAAATTCCTATATAATATTAAAATCAACAGTATGTACTAATTTCGGGTACTAAAACCATATAATTATCGAGTTATATGGTTTTTCATACGTGATCCACTTCAAATGACGGGCAGTATTTTTATATTTTGCGTTTCGGAGCCGTATGGACCTCCGCAAGCTCTAGGCCTGTGGCATTTTGCAACTCACGCCACCCCTATTCAACAAAATGCAAATCAACTTCCCCGCACAATAGCCGCAGGCGATTTGTTTCACTGTGCAACTTTCATACAAGTAGCTAATAAACATTTTATAAAATGCAATTTCCATTAACTCTTATTGTTAATACTCATTGTAAAGTCATCAGTGTCATCACCAAACGCATTGCGGGTGCTAAAAAAAGCAATATGTTTCTTACAAATATAGTTCAACATTGGTCAGTAGCAAATCCAACTTGTCGGGACGGATAAGGGCGAATTTGAAAAATTGCTATTCATCTCTTTCTTTAATAAATTTGACAAGGGTCCTGTAACGACCATACTTTTTGCATTGCCGATTAGTAGGTCACCTTGCTTATTAACGTTGCGGTGCGTTTTACACACAAGCACCAAACGCAATTTTACATTTTTCCTAAATTATGGAAAATCAAATTACGTTTTCTCAAGTCGCTAAATAATTTTTAACATCAAAAATTTTACACATAACAAATTGAATTCTTCTCCTTCTTCTTTGCTTATCCCTTTTTGCCCTTGCGGCGTTGTGTGTCGAAAATTGATTTATTGATCTAATTAAAAATTCTTCGTAAACGATAAATAAATTATATTTAGACGTCTATATATAAGTGTTTGACGTCACTAAATAATTTGCCACACGGTATTTCAAGTTAAACACTCTCGGGTAGGGTCTCCAATCGGATGCGTGACCAATATAGTAGTACATCTGCAACCGGCCCTGCTTCGGAGAGCAGGTTAACCTTTCGGTCATACTAATACCTTTGGAAATCCTAAACCTTTAGTGGAACTTCTTCAATGGGAAGGCCTCCTGTCCGGCATATACATGCCAAGAGTGCTCGAAAAACCCGCACTAATTGGGCTACTAAAAAAGTTTTAGCCTATATTAAAAGAAAAAAGTGTAAGGCAAAGAGATATGCTTCTGCATAAATAATAAAATCACAACATAAAGTAGTCCTTGGGATAAGCCGTATCAACATTCTTTGGTACATAATCTTGTATACACGCAAAGCCAATATAAGGCGCATTCTTGTAGCACGTATGTTATATACGGGCAAAAATTTTAGCGTGGCAACCGACTAAGACTTCGCTACTACGCCAGCTGCGTCGTTGGACGGCAGCATTTGTATATTTTATTTACGACTGCTTGAATGAAGACTGACTATGTTATTTATTTAACAGTCGTGGATAAATTTTTGTATGTCACGCGTGGGATAATTCATTATTTTGTCACTCGTTCGATTACACGACTCAGTCAACGACCTCGTCGACTTTACCGTTTTTATATTTTTATTGTTAATAATAAACGAGTCCAGTATCTAAATTACAATATTCAAGATGTCGGAATAACTATAATGGAATTATGTCATAAGTGGTATTAAAGAGATTTTCGGCTGCTAATTAGGAATCCAAAATCTAAATTATTAACTTCATGGTGGCGGATTCTATATAGCAGAATTATTTCATAAAGTTATTGCAATTGCATAAAAAATGGTATTCGAGAGGTTTTGGGGCTGCTAATTACGAACCCAGGATTAAAATTAGAAATTTCAAGGTGACGGGTTCAATATGTCGAAATTATTTCATACAGTTATCCGGCTTGCATAAAAATTGGTATTCGAGGGGTGTTTGGCCTACTTATCACGAATCTAAGATCTAAATTAGAAATTTCAAGATGGCAGAACAAATTGGCGGAAACATTTCATAAAGTCATCAGATTTTGATACAAATTGGTATGCTTGGGGGGTTCTGGAACTGTTAATTAAGAATTTAGGATCTAAATCGTACAATTACTAACACACATTTAGTCATTACACGCTAAGTTTCACTTAGAACGTGCGTGCTCGACACACATTTCTTTTTTTTACAATTTATTCAATGTTAAGCACAAAAATAAAAGATCTAATAAGAGTAACAAAAGTAGAGCGACGCAAGACGATACAATTAATTCGTTTACGAAATAAAAAGTACTCCCATCAAGACGAAAGAACTGTTCTGGTTTCGCGTTTGGCGGAATCCTAATTAAATCTTATATCAGATATCAAGCGTGCGTACAAGAACTCATAAATTTTACTAGAAATCATTAAACTTCTAAAGCAATTTGACAGTCTATTTAACTGAGGTAAAGTAGAAAGCAATGATATCAACAAAATTCAACACGTCCATGCGGTACCGTGATTCAAATACGGGTCTGCTTGATCTCTAAGTTAACGCTTAGCCCACTAAACCACCGCGGTCTTATACTTTATTTTTATATTGAAATACCGGAAGTTTTGAGGTTTGAGCTCAGAGTGTCTTAATAATACCCTAAATTCATTAAATTCCATAAAATTATATTAGAAGTTTAACTCAAAATTTGAATAATCAACGAACAAGGCATAAAAATACATTTTATTTAAATTTCACTGAGAGTATAATAAGATTAACAAGAATTCTTTGTCAGTAAACATTTCCTGAATGTCTCTAATGAAATTTCTCGGTCCAATTAAAATTAATGTATCTCTAAATTTCAATGAAATCTGACTTAATAAATTTTGTGCCGTCATTTAGATCCAGAGATAAAGTAATAATGATAATTTATTGGTACGAAAAGATTGGGATTAAAATTACAATTAAATTACCGAAATTTTATCTTGTACAACATTAAATCATTAACGGTTGTATGATGAATGGTTTAACTTCTATAGAATCGTGTTTAGTGGTTATATAGACACGAACATCTTTCTAGAACGAACAAATACGAGGTGTTTTTACAATTGAGTTTACTTTTGCCTGATATAACTCCTTTCTTATAATTATTCTTAAATGTATTAAACAAAAATGCTCTTTTTTAATTATACCCTGCAACTTTCCAAAACGATAATGTAAGTAAAAGCAAATACCTGTTGCGTGCTGGAATTGCCTTCGTTGTCGAAAGGTGGTCTCACCAAACACAGCTTTTTCCCCATTAAGGAATAGGCCCACAGCATTATTGCGCCTGAAACAATATCAAAACACAATTAATCCTCAGAAATTACTTTTGTAACTGATACATAAAGAATGTTTATTAAATTTGCAGAGCTCGCTGAGACTAAAAGGTACCTATTATTACTGTAGGCGGCCTCAGCCTTTTAAACTAATTAAAGAATTTTAATTGTTGAGAGTTCCGTAAAACTTTAATGTCTTACAAAAGAAAAGGACGAAAAGGAAAGTTAAAAGTAAAAAAAGCTCAGGACTTTGTTAATTTTCAACGAAGGAATCGTTAATGGTTAATATGTTGGTTTTACCTTCAAGGCCAATACATTATTAAAAAAGTGTAAGTAAGTAAGGCGCTAATTTTGAAACTTTTTGCATTTTCATTGTTCGGCTTCATTTTTTTTCCTAACTTCAACAAAAACCAAAAACAAATAAGTGTATAAGTGAAATAATACTACAAAAATTTCAATTTTAAATTTAAGGATGAGACCGCAGTGGTTGTCTCCGCTACGTCTGCCTGTGTAGTGTGTATGTTAGATGGGGGCTAATAGTCTTAGCAGTTAAAGCCTCCATAATGAATGACTAGCAACAACCTTATGGCTCTGTTTATAATGAAATTATCAAAAATTAAAATTTATTTTTAATGTGACAATACAGGAACGAATGGTATTGAATAGTAGGCATACACCTAAAGTTGGTATCTTCTAAGCATACACCTAAAGTTGGTATCTTCTAAATATTAAATCCGGATCCCTTCTACCTATCTCATCACTGACTGCTACCGCGTCCCTTCAGGAACAAGCAAGGTCTGCAGGCAGCCATTACATAGGGCGCATACTTGCATCTGATAATAGCTGCTAGACCACTACAACTACAGATATTAATTAGCCAATGGATTTACCGGATATGCTTGGCTGACTGTGCAGAGAGCGCAGCGATGCTGTATCACAGCGAGCGGATGCGTATACTTCAGTTGCAACATGTCATATCATTTCTTAAGAATAGTAAAACCAATAATGGGGCAAACAGATAATTACTCATACGGTTATAATAAATAGGTTAAGAATCTGTATACATTACTTTCATTACGAAAACATTTTCATAAATGACCGAAAAGGATTTTTAGTGAATTAAACACGCTGTGAGCTAACATACGCTGGCCCAATCACGATCTCGGATATAAAACAAAAATATTTTTAATGTTAATTTTATGGATATCGAAGGAGCTTTCGATAATACATCCTTCGACTCGGTGAATGACGCCGTGGTAAGGCGTGGGGTCTGTCCTACTGTAGCCAGATGGACTGACTTCACGTTGAGAAATAAAGAAATAATCTCTACCCTAAAAGAAGCCACAGGAAGGCCCGTCGTTCTACGGGGCTGCCCACAGGGAGGGGTCTTGTCACCTCTCTTGTGGAGCCTAGTGGCAGATGACCTTCTACAGCAGCTCCAAAAATGCGGAGTATACTCGCAAGGGTATGCAGACGACATCGTCATTCTAGTAAACGGGAAGTTTGAGGGCGTCATCTGCAATTTGTTGCAGCAAGCACTCAACACCGTTGAAAGATGGTGCACAAAGGAGGGACTCTCGGTTAATTCCGCAAAGACCTCCACCTTGGCCTTCACAAGAAAAAGGAACCTCAACTTGAGGGGCTTAAAACTGTGGGGCCAAGAAATAATGAGGGTAACAGAGGTTAAGTACCTGGGAGTCATTTTAGACACCAGACTCACCTTTCAACCTCATGTTGCAAACATAACAAACAAAGCCACAAAAGCCCTCTGGGCGGGCAGGCGAATGTTTGGGAAAAATTGGGGGATAAAACCCGCAATGGTACACAGGCTATACACCAAGGTGGTACTACCGGTAGTTACCTATGCATCAATTATTTGGTGGCAAAAAGCAGATAAGGCGGCAATAAACGCCAAACTAGGCAAGCTACAAAGGCTAGCATGCCTGGGTATCACTGGCGCAATGTCAACTACCCCAACGGCAGCCATGGAGACACTGCTGGACCTCCCTCCCCTCCGATTGGTGGTGGAGTTTGAGGCCCTAGCAGCGGCATACAGGCTCAGAGACAACATCAGGGGAAGGACTCCCTGGAGGAAAGACTCTCACCTAAAGATCTTTCAAAAACTAGCCGAAAACAGCATACTACAAATGCAGTCAGACAAAATACTCAAAAGTTATCACTTCAACAAACCCTTTAAGATTATAATCTCGGAGGGGGGAAGAAGTGCATTTACAACAAACCGTACAAACAATTTTGGAAGCGTGTGGTACACGGACGGATCCAAGATGGGAGACAAAACTGGAGCCGGGGCATATGAAGAAAGCACAGGGAATGAAATTATCATAAACCTGGGCCGTTATGCCACCGTATTCCAGTCGGAACTAACAGCAATAACCAGTTGCGCACAGGCAATGGTGGAAAGAAACTATGAGAACAAGCAAGTTCTCATTAGGTCTGACAGTCAGGCTGCCTTAAAGGCCCTACTGTCAGAGGAGGTCAACTCCAATACAGTAAAAAGCTGCCTGGTAGCCCTAACTGAACTGGCTGCCCGTAACAGAGTTACTCTGGAGTGGGTACCAGGGCATCAGGGAATAGCAGGAAACGAAAAGGCAGACTCACTAGCTAGGAGAGGAGCCGAACACACCCTGATCGGTCCTGAGCCCACCTGCAGTATTGCTTATAGCAGGGCAAAGGGCTATATAAAGGACCTCCTCAGAGAAGCACATCACAAGCATTGGAATGCGTTGCCTGGACTGAGACAGTCAAAACTGTTTATTCAAGACCCGTCCAGGAAGACTACCAAACAAATCCTGAAGCTTGACAGGAGCAACCTAAAGAGACTAACAAGTCTCCTTACAGGACACTGCAAGATGATGAAACACCTCCACACGATGGGGATAACAAACGACCCTGCGTGTAGAGTGTGTGATATGGAGGAGGAAACCCCATTACATATAATCTGTCGATGCGAAGCACTGGCAGCAAAAAGGCTTAGGAGATTCGGAGTCCCCTTCGTGGACGTAGAAGAACTCCAAGCCATCCCCCTCAGGGACGTCCTGGACTTTGTGAAAGATACAGGACTGCTTGAGGGAGACTAACTATTACAGGGGGCACAATAGGCCTACTAGGCCGCAGTGCTGTGGGCAAAGACCCCAACCCTTAAAAAAAAAAATGTGAATCGAGCTAGTCTGTTTATTTTTATTTTACTGGGTTGTCAAGATGATCGTCTAAATACATATAAATCGCGAAAATGATTCAACGACAGAGAAAAAAATAAACGTTTTTGAAATGCTTTGTTCGTTACACACATTACGTTAATATTGCTGTACGAACAGTGGCGCCACTTCAAAAAAACCAAATAGATGCAGCAGTTGGGAGCTCTCTTGCCCATTTTATTTTTTTTTATTAATTGTATTTTTTCGACTTACATTACTCAAACGGATGCAGCGATATACCAACAATTCATCGATTTGATAAACTTTCAAAAGAAATCCGAAACCGGAAGCAGAAGTTAAACATATTTTTTAGTAGCATTATTCTTTAAACCAGTTTTTTCAAATCTGAAAACAGACTTGGATACAAAACTGTGAGGCATATCTAACCTTTTTTCCGAGCTCTCTAGCTTAAAAATGGCGGCATAAAACAATTTTTTTTAACATTTATCTGACATATTTATGTAACCCTACTGATCCAGCTGATGCAAAAACCGAAGTTTTATTTATGTAAATGCGTTCAGATTTATTGAATATTCAAAAATTTAGAATAAATGTACTAGATTTATTAACATCTTTAATGATTTAGGCGATATTGGAATATTTAAATTAATAAATTTTTAACATATGGGTGTGTATATATGTATAATAAACATAGGAACATCTATATTAAATCCGAAACTGTCTCAACTTTAAGCGACGATGGGCACTTACATCTCGACACACTTTATTTATTATTCTGAGGGAATGTTCACGTTGGGTGACGCGGCAGAATATCAAAAAAGCGTAGGGCAAAAATCACGTGTTCATTAGTAACAATTAAGAGTTTGATCGATAATAACGTTCTGGTATATGGTATTATTCACATAATGTTGTCTGTTTGACTTTTGAATGTATGAGAGCAGCCTATTTTCAGCAACTTGATATATACAAAGTAAACACAAAATGGCAAATGTGAAAGGAAAGATTAAAAAAAACAAAGCACTGCCATCTAATTTTAATTATGTCAAATAAAACGATTCCAGAAACAATTTTGACTTTGAAGAAAAATATGAAATGAATGAATCTTGTTTCCTTGCTATCAATTCTGCAGGATAGAAAATTATAATAATTCACATTACAGTAAGTGTGTGATGGTGTAGTAATCGCGTTTTTTTGTATGGAGCAAGATATATTCATAGGTTTCTGAAAATGTTATGTTTCTCCACTGTTGTAAGTTCCACGCAGTTTGTTCACAAATTTTTAATTATTGAACACATATAAACAGTAAAATTACTTTATTAAATAAAGCAGACCCAAATCATTCAAAAGTTTGAAGTTTCAGTTTTTCTAATCAAGTAAATATTGCATTAAAGTGAATTATATAACGTGTTTCAAAAGTATGGAATAGAATTCCTAACTTTGTTTTTAATTATTTTTGGGAAAACGCTTCAAGGGGTATAGCGATTTAAAATAAGGAAAATATTTGGTACTATTAATGTAACTGTGCCTTAATAATAATGATATAAATTATATTAAAAATATTTTAAAAGAAAATGTAAAAAAATAAAACCGTAAATTACATCGAAGTAAAGAATGATCTAAAAAACTTTATAGTATTGTGCTCAGAGAAACAAAACGCTTCAAATAACCGAGTTCGTGGCCACTTGGAGCAGTGAAGTAGCCGATTTGTAGACCATGTTATCCTTACTCTAAAACTAAAAATCGCCTCAAATTGTCCTGGCCCAAAGGGCACAATGCAAAACATTGGAGTTACATACATGGCCGGAAAGTACGTGTTCAAAACTATCAATACATCAATTTTTGTTAACTTGTGTGTAGCGGTCATATATTTTTTTTAAATTTGATAACGGCGAAATGCATTAGCAACGAAAACTAAAAACTTGTTTTTCTCGGTTCTGATGTCTTTAAAAAACAATTATTTTTAGATACATTTTTGCTTTCCAAAAAGTATCTCGATAACCGCTCATGTTATCGAACCATTTCCTGTGTATTTTTATAGCTTCAATATCGAGGATGCTAACAGTTTGTGTTTCAGATTTTAAAGACTAATAATAACCAAAAAAACTACTACATTTTTCTGTCCGCTTGCCTCATCTCACCCCCAATACGTCTATTATCAGAAGCGCAGCCTGTATAAATTATTTAAAACTAAACGACATTTACAGTGTTTCTAAATTTAAAAAAAAAAGTGTTTTTATTTTTGTATTTTGAACAATTGATTTTTTAAAGGTAAGCTTTAAAAAACTTTTTTATTGATTATTATTGTTTTATGAGCAGAATAAAAAAATAAAGTTTTTAAAAGCTTAATTTTAAAAGTTCCAAAGTACAAAGTACAAGAAATATTAAAAATTTTATTTCAAATCTAAAAACAACACTGTAAATTTCATTTGATTTTAAATAATTTACTAAATCACAGGAAGCGCTTCTGATAACGAAGTAGTGTTTCGCGAACTTCTTGTTCTTGTCTTGCTTTTTCTTGTTCTTGTCTTGTTCTTGCTGCAAGAACAAGAACAAGAAGTAGGTATGCAAGAAACAAGACAAGACAAGACTAGCTGGAGCAAGAACAAGATTTCTTGTTAAGACGTTTGCAAGAAACAAGATTTCTTGTTTTATGTAGATATATGAAATAAAAGTTTCAAAACGCCGATTTTAACGTGCGTGAAAACAAAATGATACTGTAGTTCAAAATAATAATTTATAAGTTTTGTTGCAATGTAACATGAGCGATAAATGAGCTATTTTCATAATAGACCCATGATTAGGCAATAGGATAGCCCCTGCCAATTAAAAAACAAACAAACACATTTTGTAGGTAGGTTCCAATCTGACCAATAAATTCAAAGTCAGTAAATTGTTCTACACTTAATACAGATAACTCTTAATAAGCAGTGCGTTTCAAAAAAATGCAAAAATCAGAAATATCAAAACCACGTTTTTTCGCAAAACTGCTATTTTAGCTGTCATTTCTGTACAATAAAACCATGGGGAAACCGAAGCAGATGTAAAAGTCAAATACTAACAGTTCAAAAAATTAATAAATAACATTTTTTTGCTATTTGTTTAATATGTGCTTCATTTGGAACGCACCGATCAAATACAAAAATTAAATTGATAATGCAAAGAAACCAAATAAAATATATGCAAGTATAGCATGTATGTTAGTCTACTAACTACCAAACGCGCTAACAAAATATAGAAGTTTCTTAGTCAGTACTACGCGGTACAAAGGCGATAAACGAATAGGCGCACGCGACGGGAAGCCGGCGCCGCTTTATCGAGACTCGATAGCTCGGGAAATCCCCCAACTAGCAAGAACAAGATATAAGCAAGAGTCTTGCTAGCACGACAAGACAAAAAGTTGCCGAGCAAGACAAGAAATCTTGCTTTGTGCATCACTATAATGGAGGTATTCGGCGTGAGGTGCGGTAATCAGAACGGTTTCTGAGGGAAGCGGCGGTAAAGTCAGGAGACATATTTTTTTGTTGGTTCCTCGAAAACCAGAACATGTGATTTTATTTGTTAAATTCTTAAGATTGTAAATTTTCGTAAAACGTATTAATCTCATGGAAGTTTTCAGTTTATAGATTTTAGCGCAAAAACACGTATTAAACCTAAGAAATTCTCAAAAGATGTTTTTTAACATTGACTGTCATTAGGTTTGTGAGTCCGCTTGTGCAATCGAGCGTGCAAATTTAATAATATTTAAAATGCTTTTTAATGATATGTCGACACCGTAAGCAGAAACAGAAGAAATCCATGCGTTTTTGATGAAGCTTGTTGCATGTTTTGTAATTAAATCGATGCATCTCGTTAAAAAAGTTTGCTTATAATTTAAATTTACGTTTTTAATGACTTTACTTCATACTGTTGGCACGTACTGGCATGAAACGTAAATTCACATTACACTGACTGTCTGTAACTAATTAATTAATATTTATTAGCATTGTTTCACATTCATGTAGATACTAATATGGTATGGCTTATAGGTAAAACACTGGTTTACTTGCTGTTCGTTCTGGAGAGGGCTCGATTAATTCCGGGTCCAGATTCATTATCAAAATGAACCAGTGAAATGCAGTTACCTGTGGTCGCTACCGCCCAAGGGAATATACGAATACAGACGTTGCGTTATACGTGTTCTGTAATCTGCTCTGGGTTTTAGAAAGCTCTAAACAATTTCTGAAACTCACTAGGTACACCCGAAGAAAAATTTTTCTGATGTAAAAGTGAAAGCCTTTTGGAGAAGCAAATAAACAAGAAACCCAACACATGAGCTTGATATAGCCAGCATTAAACGAAAACAAAATGTTTAAGTAAAACCAAAAACGTGTACATTTTCTGACATAAAAAATGCATTTATGCGAGACAAATCTTTTAAAAAGACCAATAAGGAATTTTTATACTATTTTTTAAAATTGCATAATATTGTTTACTTTAATATCGCTCACCATTGAGTTCATGGAAACTAAGTAATAAGAATTCGGATTAGAAGCAAACACGTTTCGTAATTTTCATTTATATTAAATATATTTCACATAATTGTATAAAAAGTTTGGCTTATTCCTGAAATGTTTAGACAATGCTGAAAATTTATTTTTCTTTAATACGTTATTGCCTAAAGTATTCAATCGTAAAATAAAAAAAATTATAATACTGAGAATTGCCGAATCTTTATTTTATTTTGAGATGCGATAGTTAACTTTTTTATTGCTTATGGATTTCGGTGTCAAATTGATTTTATTTTAATCGGAATACTATTTGTAATAGGAACGTTTAAAGCGTTAAAAAATGAAATTATTCTTCAAATTAAACATAACTTTACTTTTCGAAATTAAGCGTGCCATGAAACATTTGCAGTAAATCTATAGTTTATAGTTTTTGTAAACTCCATTAACAATATTGATAGATGTAACTGTTTTTCGGTTCCTTTACATTGTCTCAGCAGTGATAACAGTGGCGGCTCGTGGTGTGGCATGGTGGGAGAGCAATTTTAGAACAAAATGAAAAATCCTCCGAAAGCAAATGTTTTTCAAATGTAGACGTGGCGTATTTGAACGTATAAGAGAGCAGACAAAATTTTAAGGTATCCTTCTAAAATATCCGTATGTGAGTGGGTGGTCCCAAACGTGTGGTCCGATTTCGATGAGCTTTGGAATGTGGGGGTATATCAAAAATTCCTTGGGAATGTAAGCTTAAAAAAAGTTGGAAACCGTAAGCGGAGGTTAGACAGGTTTTTTGGGTAACAAAACGAATTTCTTAAATCTGAAACCGAAATCTTACAGAAGACCTTACGCCAAATAAAACGCTTTTTTTTAAACATTCTAGCTATAAAATCGCGGATATTAGATTTTTAAATATTTTGATTTTATCACCTTTTTTTACTATAAAACGAGTTGACAAATCGGGTTCAAAATTTTTCTTGTAATATTTTTTAAAATACACAGTCTTAATGCGGACAAAATTTTTTAATAAGCTCAAAGGTATATATAAAGTATATATAAAGGTATAATAGAAACATTTTCAATAATCTGGGAATTTTCAAAAAATATTACTCAATAATGGCCTCACGCTTTATTTTTATTTTTTCAGCTCATAGAACTAAGAATGAACTAAAAATTTTGTTGGTGTCTTTGAGCGCTAATTTATATATCACGTTTTTTACGAATTTTTAAACATTACACCTGCATAACCAATTCGCTAAATCATACGACCTTTTTCTAAGCTATCTTACCACACCTTCATTTGTTTTTTTATTCGTTTCACACTGTGATATTAATAAATCTGGCTTTGGAGGTTCTCAGTTTTTAAATGTTAGTATAACATTACAAGTTAAATTATTTTGATTAATTAATTCGATCAAACAGTTCCTGAACTGTACGTAGCCGTATTTGTGACAATTTGAAACGAACTATCCCTCGCGCATAATAAACAAACTCTCACAGCAACTATTAAACGCTGTAAATCTCCACACAAAAACAAAGAAAATTACAATCTACACTTAATCCACGGTTACACATGTCATAAAGAAGCAACATTTAACTAACCAGTACACAGGGGTATTTTTACACACTTTTCACAGAAGTGCCTAATATTGTCTATTGATTTCAAGATGAGCTTGTATAATAGTTCCAAGGTATGCGATCTGCGGCCAAATGATATCCTGAAGGATGCACTCCCATTCTAGCAGAAGAGCCTTCGTGAGCTTCTAGATGCTCTATAGGGCTGCAGCCTGCAGGGCGATTTGTAGCCTTCCGATCAAGTTTATTTTATAAAAGTTTGATCGGTTTCAAGTCGGACTTGAAGAAAAAGTTTATTTGCTAAATTTCGCGTATTTTAAGGATATTTGTTATCTGGACTACGACATGCGTCATAGCGTTGTCGGCCATTAACATGAACCCACGACCCTTACTAACAGCAGTAGGTATCAGCACTTCGATGCCAAGAATAGAGGCTACGTCAAATAAACACTAACAACTAATTGCCTGTGCAGTTAAGATGTTACTCTTAGATTTTAAGGGTTAAGGTGTAATTGGGGGTGACGCAGAATAGCTATTAGGTATGCGTAGAATACGAATCTGAGTTTCGTCCCCACACCCCCTTTTTAGGCAGATCTACGTAGTTTCTATGCGATTGTGTGATTACAAATCTTTCTTTCTTCTTGAGTACACACCACAAGTACATGCCCGAGCGGCGCACGCACGCACACACAATGAAAAGAGATTAACAACTCTGACTATAGCATTGCTTTCTACTATTGATTTTACATTTAAAGAACAATTTCAATAGACAAATCTTGAATATTGGGGGATAGTAGTAATGTAGATAGGAAACTTTTTAACATTTTAACAGACTTTGCGCATCTCTTATCATTTTCGAGGTCTCAATAGTGACCCAAATTAAAGTAAACGCTCTATACAACCTGTAAAAATGTAGTACTGCTGCTACTTCACATGTTATGTAAAAACCCACAATAGCTTATATTCTGAAAATAGTTTTAACAATCTAAATAGTTTACTACTGATATATTTTAGTTTGATTATTCAACAACTTAAGCCTAAAATTTAATTTCACGCCTGACATGAAATTTGGAAATTCATAAACGTGGGTGCGAAAGATGAAACCTGTCAGAAACTTCCTTGCTGTGTATAAGTTGATGTCACTTCATTCTTAAATCGCATCGACCCTCAACCAAAGAATTTATTCTAAAAAATAATTCGTATATTGACTTGATGCAAATAACCCGTCAATGTTTGATAAAATATTAATATACATAAAAACCTTGCGGTAACAAAACGTAAAATTAGTAATTACCGTCACAATAACCAGATTCTTAATTTTTTTTACAAATTACTAATTAAAAATGTCAAAATTTACATCAAACAGTTGGCTAATATAACACAGAATACAATTAGTGTTAAGATACCTGAAAAATCTTTCTTTGCTAATGCTTTAAGGATTTATAATGTGTGACAAATCACAAAACTTTGACTAACTCCTTTGAAATTTAGGAAACGAAACAAAAGATCCTTTTTCATAAATTACTATGTTCTCTATATTCAGGTTGGTTTTAGGTTAAACCTGCAAAATTTATAATGAAATAAAATAGAAGGTAGCGGGTAGTGACTACGAGTAAATCACATAATTAGTTAGTATCATTTTATTACTGTTGGTCAAGTACCCAACAGTTTAACTAACTACTAACCGAACCGGTGGACTACGCCCCCCCCCCCCAATTATTTTTTTCGGTGATTTTACACTCTGCGCTAGATTAGTCTTGGGAATGATAGCTACCACTAGAAGGAGAAATACGCCAAAAACAGAAATAACAATGCATTCTTCTAGCAAGGAAGGTAAAAAAGACCGTAAAATAAACAACAAAAAATACCAACAAATTCCTATCATAACCCCAGAAACAATACTTAAAAAAAAACAGAAAAACAGTTAGTTAAACTGTCAAACTTGCACTTTTCCCCATTTCCATCGGGGAGTGCCTTAAGGGAGATGTCAAAACTATTTTTGGAAGTAATAAATACACACTTAATAAATGTTGTTAGACATTTATACATATTTCCTAAATGAAATTTGTTTTTGTTCATATAAATCGATCAGCAAGAAAGAAAACTTATATTCTTTTCAGAGAAAGTTTTTTCTTTTCTATGTTGTTATCCACCAGCAAGAAAAAGCACGTGGTTTTGTTTAGGAGATGTTTTTTTGGCCCTTGTTTTGCGGGGAAATTATATTCCCGGGTTTGTTTATTCCGTGGAATGTTTGTACTGGAGCATTTATTTACCGGAGTCTTTTTTCAGACGACGTTTGTCGGCGAGTTGTTTCTCTATCAAGTTTTTTTTCGGCAAATTTTTCTAGAACTTTTTGAGGTATATTTCCACCGTAAACCGTTAATAGCCCCCATAAGCAAAAGTTTTTTTGAGTCGCTTGGTATTAAAGTGACCGCAACTCGGAGAAGGTAATGTTTAATTATCTCGTAGAGCCGACGACGTGGCATCTCAAACTGCAATAGCCCGCGATGGCAACACGCTCTGCTCCGTGTCTACAGGGTGTCCCAGAATAAATGTTTCAAAACTGTCCAGCTGATACGATATCCAAAAATAAGCAGAACGTTATATATAAACAAACGCTTTAGTTTCGAGATACAAGATGTTAAAGTTTCGGGAAAAATCGTTTATTTCCAAATATTTCTAGAAATGCTTTTTCAAAAGTTTTCAAATTTGGCACAACGCTTGAGCTAATCGTTCTTTATTATTGACAGATTACATATTTGACATACCTCAACCATTGACGTAGATGTAGCGAAATACTAATTTTAAAAAATCTGTAATCTCGACGCTACCGGATTTTCATCTGATTTAATATCACCTTCTAGTTTACTGTTCTATTCCAGAAAATAAAGTACTCAACTCTTTTATTTTTATCGTAAAACGCATGGTTTTTATGAGAAAACTAGTTTAAATCACGTTATTCGAAAATCCTACAATCTTGTCAACTAAAATTTCTAACAATAAATTCCAACAGCCATGATGATTGCGTCGACGAACATTGTTTTGTATAATAAAATGGCAAAAAAAATATTTCTTTTTAATTTCTGTCATAAGTTAGTTCAATTCATTTTCCGAAAATGCAACACCATATGTCTATAAAACAAAGCGTTTGTCGGCCCATGCTCATATGAAACTTTCTGCTTATGTTTCAATGTTAAATCAACTGGTGAATTTTGAAAGAGTTATTGTGAGAC
This sequence comes from Ctenicera cuprea, assembly GCA_958336395.1. Lineage (NCBI taxonomy): Eukaryota > Metazoa > Arthropoda > Insecta > Coleoptera > Elateridae > Ctenicera > Ctenicera cuprea. The sequence continues at coordinate 56,567,275 of OY284486.1, forward strand.
CAACTCTGCGCAGCAAGTCGGAAATGTGTATTTATCGCGCTGACAGCAAACTTATACATATTTCGAGCTCGGCTAAGTTCTCCTTATAATTAAAAAGTGTTTACTACAAATTGTTTGCTATTAATTGTCAATGCTGCCGTAGCAACTCCAATTTTAGTGTCGGCGCATCACGCAGGATCCTGTCGTCATCTTGAGACAGCTTGAATATTTATTATATTTGCGGGTATGAAAAACAGCGAATTTCATTTTGGAATTATATGCAAATGTCTAACAATATTTTATCGCAATCAGCCTTTGCGTCCCACTGTTGGGCACCGGCACTCTTCTCTGCTACGTACTCTCCTTAGCGCTAAGGTGGAGTACGGGGACCTACAGTTTAACGTCGAATCCGAACGACTAAATACCAGAAAAGGTTTTAGGCATTGAGACCCCACGGCTGCCTACACCGGATTGGGGAATGTGAGTGGCGGGTTGTAACATAGATTTTTATTGCTGCTTGGCTTCCGGGGAATCGAACCCCACACCTTTAGCGTTAGAGGCTAAGTGCCTAACCTCTGAGCTACCACCACAGACAACAGTATTTTATAGGCTGTATTATTTAGTTCCAAATTCACTTTTGAAAATCTCCGTAATGCACTTCCCTGGAAATGAGGGCAAGTTATAAGTTTAACTAATTTTCTTCCAGTTTTGTTTAATTAATTTTCTTGAACTATGTTAGCATTTTTTATCGAGGAATGTTTTTCCTAAAGAATTTACGGATTTTTTTTATTATGGGGCTGCTTAACGGGTTTTTCTTTTAGGTTTCTTCCGGGGCTGTTTTCCCCTTTTTTTTTTCTTTTTTTTACGCAGGCTTTAATTCCGGAAGCAACTCTTATTCAATCCGACTTAGCCGAGGAAACAACACGAGCGGCAAGCGCCGGGTACCTCTTTATTAAATGGAGGACGATACAAAAATTTGTTTAAGTTAATTTGGGAGGTTAACTTTAACCGCCCCTCCCCTTTTCGGGCAAACAAATTTGTCAAAGTCGATTTATATAAAATTCATGCAATCTCGCTATAAAATTCACAAAACTAGAACTTCGATCTATACTACCTATTTAAACAACTTAACTTATTTAGTATTTTAATAAACGTGGGGCGTAGCCCTCAGCTTCCGCTAGTCTATAGTAACTCCGTTACTATCTCACCGTAACGCGGCGGTATAGAATCTCACATCTCGACACAGTTTATTTTGAGCAAATGTTAATGTACCAGTCACGTAGGGCGGTGCGGCACATACCAAGCAGAATGCAAACAAATATCAGAGCATTTTTTGTAGTGGCTAAATAACTTGTTTTTAGAGCGGCCGTAGCTCAGTGGCAAGAGCGCGAGCTACCAAAGCAGCGAATCCGGGTTCGATCCCGGCCCGATCGTTCTCCCTCGCAAGGCAACGGGAAACCAGCGAGGTGGATTTTTCCCCAGGAAAACCTCTCTGGAGAAGAAGTGCATGCACTTCCTGTGGTTCTGAACTCACGTTAAACTGTAGGTCCTCTATGTCTGTCTGTGCAAATTATCTATCGCCGCGCACTAAACACAGACATAGGAGAGAGGTAGACAACGCCCTGAATAGAGTATGGCACTATAAGAAGAAGAAAACATGTTTATCACATGCTATGTTTATACAAATTTAAGTATAACTGAAATTAAATGACAAGTAAAGGCAAAAATTGGACTAATATATAATTACTCATCCAGACAGAATAAATTGGCAGCAAGAGCAAAACTACTGTAAAGCTAAATAACGCCCACACGGGCGTTTCTGTGTTTTGTGCTTAGAGGCCGGTGCGATCGCAGATACCTGCTTAGCAGGTTCCGATCGCAACTTTGCCGGTTTGTTGCTATGCAACTTTTTCTCGCCGCACATAATAGAGGGCGTTACTAGTGTAATTCCCCTTTAGTGTTAAATAACTATAGTTCTGCAGCAAGGGCTAAACTATATACTGTGATAACAATGATCAATAACAAATAATTACATTTGCTTCCCTAAGAAACGCGTGGCAAGCATTGAGTTTATAACATCCTCACAGCAACAACAACACATAATCAGTAATATAGGTAAGGCCTCAATATTCAGTGACTGTGTTTTGGTCATAAATACACTTTGACGGGGGCAGAAACGCACCAATTCAACTAAGTTTTAAACAAACGAATTTCAACACTTACTTCGGGAACTGAATAATAATTTTTTTCTGTAAAAAAACTAACAAACGCTGACCTCATCGCGGACAAGGTACGCCGGTATTTGATTAGTATTTTATAACAATCTGAATTATACAGATACTGATCTATGCGCATCTACGGCATTATTGTGTCAAACTAACAATGCTTGTTCTTTAATTAATAAAAAAAGTAGTTAATAACCTTAGAAGGAAATGCTACAATTGTTACAGTATTGATTCTATTGAATGTGATGATTAGTCCGATTATGAACATGACACTACTAAATTTCTAAACAGCTTAACACCATCCTGTATGCTGTCCCACCATCTGCAGTTAAAGATTAGTGCTGTTGTAAGTTTGCTATCAAAGAAAAAAAAAAACATTATGTAGCGGCGTTAGATTAACTGTGAAAACATAATTTATTTTTAAAGTTTATTGAAGCTAAGATTTGAAAAAGACAGCTCTCTGGCAATGTGGTTTTCTACCTAGAATTATATTGTATCACTCTCAGATACTGAACTAACATTTCAACTCAAAACAAAACAAGTTCCGATTAGGTTAGTATTCGCAATCGCTATGAATAAAGCTAAAAGACAATACAAACTAGGACAATTACACGTAGCATTTTCTATAGTAAGAATAATTTCAAATGCGGAAATTAAAGTCGATAACACTATTTATGGTTCAATTTAAAGAAAAAGTGGTTACATTTACTAAGCCTTTTGAATTTTTATAATTTCTTATAAAAAAAACTATATATTGCTATATGTATTTATATTACCGTGTGTAGCACTGAAATAATTTCAAAACGCGTATAAAAGTTATCGTTATGTTAATTGGTTATATCTATTTTCTTATACATAGTTTTAATAAAATTGCTAACAAGCGCGGGTGTAGTCCACGGGTTCAGCTAATTTCTATAATTTAGAAATAAACTTTAGTTTAAAAATTTTTGCTTTTCGTATTTATTTATTTGTCAGTTATGTATATTAATACCAAAGTTCCAGCCCCAACAGTTACTATTTGATCACAATACTCAACAATGCAGCTTCTGAGGTATTGATGTCTACAAGATTTAAATTAACTGTGGTTAAAAAAATTTCATAAGAAAAATTTTTAAACACCGTAGACCGGAGAACAATAATTGGTAAAGAGCAAACTCCTGAAGATAACCGAGATGGTTGAAACTCGAGTCGACTACATAAAAATCAACAGATTGTGAAAAGAACACCAAGTATTTTATTTTTTATTATTATACTATTAATTTTAAATAGTTAAATATTTACAAAGTATACATCTTATTCAGCTTTCACTGATTGACAATTTAGTTTAGACAAGATTGTGTTATATCGTTCAGTTTATTAAATGAAAGAGCATAGATTTCCAAATTTCAAATTCATAAAGCGTCACATAGAAATTAAAGCTTAGGGACAAAATCAAATTGTACTTTGTACCTATATCTAGGAGCCTACATTATTAAAAAAATCGTGTGGCCGGTAGCTAGTTTAGCAAACATTTTTTTTAATTTTTTTAATTTTGAAACAATTTACATTTCACAGTGTTCACGTTCTTATTAATTGTTATACACAGTAACATTGTGTTTTCTAAATATTATTATGATACCGAAGTCTATCGCAATTGCGAACTCATTTTTAAATAAATAGGTACTAAAACCAAATTTCCCAAAACATTGTTCCAACCGCCAATTTGAAGCTAGAAATTTCGGAAAAACCGACAAATATATAATACACTACTCAAAATGAATATAGAGACACTTATAAAAAAATTGAATATTTTTGCTTAAGTAACACTGGATTTGGTAAAAAGTGTCTTCGACTTTTTGAAGAAGATTACTCTTTAAGATGCGAAGATTTCTTCAGCCTTGTTGAATAAGCTTCTAAGAAAAAAAATTTTAAAAATTGAAATTGGGAATCATTTAATTAACAAACTTTTAAACAATCAACAATAAGAATACAATAAATTAAAAAAACTAATAATGGGTGTGGCCTCCTCTGGCCCGGATGACTTCAGCGCAACGACGGGGCACACTCTCAATTAATTTTGAAAATGTTTGTTGAGGATGTTGCTCCCATTCTTGGGTAAGAATTTCCTCAACCTCATCTAAATTTTCAATAGGCTGACGATTCAGCAATCTTCTTCCCAATACGTCCCATAGGTGTTCGATGGGGTTAAGGTCTGCACTATTAGCCGGCCAGTCCATTACTATGATATTGTGGTGATGAAAAAAAATTGTAACTGTCCTAGCCACATGTGGCCTGGCATTATCTTGCTGATAGATAAAGTCAGATCCCATTTCTCCAGCAAACGGAATCATATGTGGTTCTAAAATGTCCCTGATGTAACGCGCCGCCGTGAGAGAACTTTCCCGAAGAACCACTAGCTCGGTGCGACCATTCAAAGTTATGCCGCCCCATACCATAATGGAGCCTCCACCAAAACGGACAGTTTCTTGAACAGTGGAGTCTAAATAGCGTTCACCGTGGCGTCTCCACACACACATTCGTCCATCGTTATGGTCTACGCAAAACCTGGACTCGTCCGTGAACATTACATTGCTCCATTGTTCTCTAGTCCAGTTACGATGTTCTTGTGCAAAGTTTAGCCGGGCTCGCCTCTGTGCTGGTGTTAACCGAAGGACTTTAACTGTTCTCCTTGCACGTAACTGAATCTCGTGAAGCCTATTCCAAACTGTTTGGTCCGAAATTCCGGTTCCACTAGTGGCAACCAGTTGATTTTGTAGAGATCGGGCGGTAATTCTACGTTCTCTAACTGCCCAAAACCTCAATAGGCGGTCTTCGCGAGGTGTAGTGGCTCTTTGTCTTTGAGGGTAAGGACGTCTTCTTACGATACCATTATTTATATATCTGTTCCATGCCCTAGCTATAGCAGAATGACTCACATTTAACATTTGAGCAACGCGTCGCGTCGTCTTGAGTATCCCTCTTCAATTAATGTCACCGCTCTAACTATCTGGTTTTCATTCAGATATACTCTTGGTTGTCTCCTTTTCCCTAACACATCCACATTCATGCTTCCACCAACAAATTACACTGCGAAACGGTAAAATCAAGTGAAAAATTTTTTTTTGTGGAATTTAAACTTAAACGTCTTTTTTGTTGTTTACTTTGTTTTGTAAAATCTCCAAGGAAACCAGTGCCTACTTTTTTACAAGTAAAATATAAGGGTATGTTCATATTATCTGCCAAGTTATAGATTGTTTCGTTGAGATTTACAAAAAATACACACTAATAAGAAGGTGTCTCTATATTCATTTTGAGTAGTGATAATATATAATTTTTGCTATCTCTGGATAGCAGCCTTTTTTAACCACCCTCTAATGCATTCCAACCCCTAAAAATAATTGTGTCTTAAAGTAATGAAAATCTCGTTTCAAAACCAATATCTCTCAATACATCCAACTGTTAAACACTACAAATTACTAAAAATGACGAAAATTATTTCATTCTTAAAAACGATACCCCTAAACCAACATTTAATACATCCTCAACTCCTACAAAACAGAAATTTCGATAAATGATGAAAATCGACTCTTTTTGAATACAATATTTTAAACCACCCTCTTATGCACAACAAAAAGCATCTTCTTTTCAACAGCAACACTTCTAAATCACTTTTTGGTGCACAACCCATGTCTACAATAGCTTAATACAAGTAATCGATTGCTGTTAACTAATGTTAACGATAGATGTAGCTTTTAAATTGTGAACGAAGGAGTTATCCTTATCAGTTAAAAAAATTAAAAATTTGAATAAAAGAAAATTACTTTTACTCTCGTTGGTAGTTTAATATTGATGATTTATTAGAAATAGATGTGTGTTATTTTTGATTATTAAGGCACTAAAAATAGAAAATAAATAATACAACTCCATACTTCAATGCAATTTAAAAAGAAGAGATATACAACGTGCAATAAAAATTCCAATTTAAAGAACATTTTATTACCTCAAAGCAAATAATACCACGAATGCATTTTAAATGTGGAATTTTCGCGAAACAACTGTGTACCTCGTAAAGAGCATTCGGCGCTTAACATATTCTTTTTATGTTAACAAATCCCATTTGTGTTGTCTGCTATAAAACAGAAGTAGATATGAAAAGCGGTGGGATCTATATCTATTCTCTTTGATATTTTATGAGTAGCGTCCTCTTTTAATGTTAACCAGTTGGTTTTCGTTCCAACAATCAGTAAAGAGTTTTTAAAAATAATAACTCAAATACAGACTTTAAAAATAAACGAAACGCGTTGTCTAGATTTTCTGTTACTTTATAAATTATTATAACCAATCAAATTATCTAAAGTATTTTTGTATAAGCGTCTTATGCGCCAAAAGTGATTAACATGGCACCAATGTTACATATAGTCGAAGTAAAGATATTTGGTTATCTTCTTAAACGCGTAATTGTAGTAATCCTATGAAAAACCTATTAAAAAGGTTTACTGTAGGTAATATACCAGAACCTGCTTTTAAGATCAAGTGTGATTTCTTTAAAGTAAACAATAATGAAAAACAGAATTTACTTTCCATAAAATAATTTTTTGAACAAAGTTTTATAACTTATCGTCCACTTGCAAATAATTTATCTAACTTGTCAAAATAGTCTCAGCCGCTTTCATCCTCGCCACATAAATTAATTATCACATGTTTATGAAAACTACACTCATTTATGTAACTATTTTCTGTATCAATTACATGACGCACGCAATTTTTCCAACTATTCGGAGCAAAAATTAGTCACGTCTTGTTGTATAAGTTGCATCACTTAACTGTCCAAATTAGGCAATTGGTGACGTTTGCGAATATTATTTTTGAGCTGGTTCCGTATTAGCTCAATTGAATTAAATACACAATAATATGGCAGTAAACGTAAAACTGTATGGTGTAATTTACTCGCCAGATCGTCAATGTAAATTTGCTTAGAAAAAAAAATTGTTTTAAGCACATCTAACAATGCCTTCTTTCCAGGATATCATGGGTGTCATACCATGTTTCATCTAAAGCATATACATTTGTTTTCTTCGATATATACTTTCATATTGCCCCTAGATATTATATAAAAAATGTCTGTCTATGAGTGGGTGGGTGCGTTTGTTTCCCTACATCTCCAGATCGATTTTTATCAGATTTGGTGTGTAGAAGTTTCTTAATTGCAGGTAGTTCTTTGTGAGGTTGTTAATTGGAACCAGAAACGAGAATTAGACCTGTTTTTTTATATAGATTTTTTCTAAAAAATGTTTTGAAGTTCTAATTACATAGCGTTGTGGGGCATTTAAATACAAATGAAATGCTTTTTTTCAAGACCGATACGAATTTCTAAAAATTTTAACTTTAATGCCCGATTACTAAAATACAAAACATACAATCAATACAAATTATAGATAATAAGTATAATCAAGAGATGTAAAAACATTTTTGGAAATTTAAAAATTGTAAATATACTAGCGGCTCAAAATTTTGAACATTTTCAAAAAGTAATCCCTCAAAAACTGCCCACATCATTTTTTTTAAACTTCATGAGCCGATAGAGCTTGCAATAAACTATAAATTTGTTTTTAATTTATCTCCCAAATTTTACTCTGACGCCCTCCAAAATTTTGAAAATTTTGGAATTGTCGCGTTTTCCGGAAGTTACGCCATTTTTACTACGCCTATCCATTAGCTCTAATAAAAAAATTTGTTACATACTGTGCATATTTTTGACAACTCTATAAATAAAGTTATTATCAGCATTTTCGATCCGCGCATTACCTATCGCATTTATGTAGTCAGCGAGCGCACCCCGTACGTAACCAACGCCTTGAGTCAAGAGCGAGCGGCTTGTACCGGCTTGAGATGACTAGTAGATGTATATTTCCATCACTTCTTTAAGCGAGAATATTTTAAACATAAAAAGTATGGGAAAGTACCAACGACCTGTTTCGCCCATTTTTGAGTAATAATTTTGTGTAGATTCCAAATCTTTGTGGCTATTTTCTACTGCACAGTTTTAATTCTTCCAAAGATACTAAAAAATAGTAAAATTGTGTTCTTTTAGAGCTATTACATTAATGAAAGTTTATGTCGATCTAGGAACTCGTATTTGAGAAAAAGGCGTCAAAAAATTGTAGTTGTCGTCATTTTGCAACTAGAAAGTTTAAGAATCATTGTGTTCACACGAAAAGTCAAATTTTTAAAGCTTATTTTGTAGATGAACTTTTAATAGATCACTTCATTCTAAAAATAATGATAATTGGTATATGCATTTTGAAAATATAAGGTACACATATTCATACACACCCACAAAATTTGCCTGAAATTAATACTTCCCCATACTGAAAGTATACGAAAGTAAAGAGTTAAGCATCTACTTAGAAATTCAGTTTAAATAATTCTAAGGTTTGGTTCTTCCAATTTTACTATATTACCCAACAAACTGTAGTACGAAGTAAGTACAGAGCGAGCATAAAAGGTTAATAACCACGTAACCATTGACTAATTCAAATGTAGTGAATTTTATTTTCCAATGTTGCCTGCCGTGCTGATTTCCTTTTTGCAATGTCATTTTGTTTCATTGGCGTTCGTACTTAGGTTATAATTTTATCCACGGTTTTGTTTTGTTAATTAACACAATTATAGAACTGCGACATTGATTTAAAAAACAGTTCTTTTCAGAACTAATTGATCTACCTTTAAATCGTTTAAGGTAAGTGAACGAATGCAATTATTTTCAAGATTGAAATCATAACACAACTTCATATTTCAGATTTGATTTATCATGTCTTTTACAACTGAACAAGACGCATTTATTCTTATAGCCCATTTCCGGAGTGAAAACCGGAACGCAGATGGTTCATGATCATATTCGTTGCAATCTTGTATTGAACAGTTTAGTAAAGTTTTCCCGAATGAGAACGTAGGTTATGAAAACTTTGTAAACCATAAGCTAGTTCTTGTCCATCGCTTTGAAAACAAAAACTGCATTTGTAAGGGCAAGTCTACAGGTAGACCTACTATACTTACAGAAGAAGTTGTAGAGCAGGCATGGGCAACCTTTTCAGCTGATGGGCCAAATAAAAACTTTAGAAGTGTTCTGAGGGCCGGACCGAACCAGTTTTCGTGTTACTAGTAAAATAAATGAGTAGTAGAATTTATAATAAACGTACTTTACTGCGCAGAAGAGTGGTGGTAGCTCAGAGGTTAGGAGCTTAGCCTCTTACGCTAAAGGTCTAGGGTTCGATTCCCCAATCCGGTGTAGGCAGCCGTGGGGTCTTAATGCCTGAAACCCTCTCTGGTATTTAGTCGTTCGAATTCGACGTTAAACTTTAGGTCCACATACTCCGCCTTAGCGGGAGAGCTAATGAGAGTACGTGGCAGAGAAGAGCGCCGGGGCCCAGCAGTGGGACGTTAAGGCTAATTGCTGCTGACTGCGCACACAAATTTGAAACGTAAAAAAGTCAAAGCACATAGTTGTTGCTCAAATCAAACTCAAATAAAAAGTAGAGGCGATCCTTGTATTTGCAACACGCAGATCATTTTCCAGATTAATGTCAATGAGTTGGCTTCTAGTTTTGGATTTAATAAAATTCATCTTTGTAAAAAATTGTTCACGGCAATAGGTACCTACTTCCAAACTAAGTCATTATGTTTCTAACAAAACTTGCAATATTTGGGTATTGAAGTTTATTTTGAAAACTTATTATGTTTGCAAAAGACTCATGAACAAATTTCCCGGGAGTTTGTAGCTGACTATTGAGTTTATTTAATAGTTATTTAAGTAACAAGGAATGTAAAGACGTAATAACATTCAAGGTAGGTAAATACGAGCCGAGGCGAAGCCGAGGCTTGGGGCCTGCCGAGAATGTTAATAGTCGATAAATTCCGTGTTACTTATTCAATTTTTCACGCTACAGGTAGAAATTTAATCATTTTAAAAAATTCGTTTTGACTGCTGTCATCGGAATTATTTTTTAAAAGCCCCATTATTCTAAGTTGCCTGTGCTTGTTACCATATCAACGAACAGTTAAAATCAACATTTTAGTATTCTGTTTGAAATAAAATATTGGAGTCTGTACCTTGTTGCTTTAGTTATTATCCTAGGAATGTAAATGGCACTATTAAGTTCCGTAGTCAAGGGCAAAAAGTAAACGAATGTTATTAGCCATTTTCATCTTTTGTAGCTATGGATGTATCGCCTATTTACGTTGCCTGTATGGTGAAAATGAGTTTTAATGTCACCATGGAAGCACATTCATTCATTATTTTTTAATTCATGGACTGTTTTTCCTTTTATATCCATGAAATGGTACACACCATCTTACAGATGCTAGAAACGTTTTAACATCTTTCCATTTACTGCTGCAATTAAACATTCTTTTGCAAATTTCCCTTCCGAAAATGGCTTTGAATGCTTAGTAGTAGTACACAGCACCAACACAACACTTTTCAACTTCTGAAATAGACACATTACAATACTGCAGAAGTCAAAGTTGGCAGACGTGCACGTACAGTAGGTACTTATGATTCATGGTCAGTGTCGGACACGAGTAATCGTCGGCTGGATTTATATGTAAATACAAAACCACGTAGGTTTTTTGTGTAAACAAAAAAAAAGTGATCGCGGGCCGCATTTATATCTAAATGGAAAAACTTTCGCGGGCCGTAAGAAATCGCTTCGCGGGCCGGATCCGGCCCGTGGGCCGTAGGTTGCCCATGCCTGTTGTAGAGGATATTCAAGCTCGAATTGAAAGAAGTCCTCATAAATCAATGAAGACGTTATCTGCACATACTGGTAATGTATACAATCAATTAAGCTAACTACAGCTAAAACTTATTGTTTGTATAGGTAGTTCTTATGGAAAGGCACTCAAAAAAAATTTGCATATGCACCTGTACAGTGTATCGGTAGTGCAACAACTGTATCCGCAAGATTTTCCACAACGGGTACAGTATTGCCAATGGTTTATGGAGAACTTGAATAATGACGATGTGCTGGATCTCTCCTTTATGTCCGACGAACAGTGGTTTCATTTGTCTGATTATGTTAACAGTCAAAACTATAGGACATGTGCCACCGAAAATCCATATACTTACGTTGAAACAAGTTAGCACCCAATCAAAATTGGTGTTTGGGTGGCTATGTCTAGACGGCAAATTATTGGTCTCATATTTTTTTTACGATACAATAAATGCAGAGACATATCGTGATAGTATATTGCAACCGTTATTGAAAAGTTGCTCGATGATGAGTTAAACCAGGATTATTTCCAACAGGACGGAGCGACAGCTCACACAGCAAATGCTACTTTAAATTATTTTAAAGAATTTTATGACGATCGACTTATTAGCCATGGACGATGGCCTCCAAGAAGCCCCGACCTCTGGATTTTTATTTATTTGGCCATTTGAAAAATAATGTGTTCAAAAATCGTCTACACACTCTCGAAGAACTACAAGCGGCTATTGAAAACGAAATACGTAACATTACTGTAGATGACTTACAGAGAGTTTTTAATAACATGCGGAGGAGCGTTCGTTTGTGTTTACAAAGCAATGGCACTCATTTTGAGCAGCTATTGTAATTTATAAATAAAATATGTTTTTCCGGTAATTTATACAATAAATTAAGCTAACGACAGCTAAAACTTATTTTTTGTACAGGTATTGCTGTAATGTAAGTAGACTTGTAAGTTATATTCTTCAATAATATTGTCCTGTCGATAGAACTTATTTGTTTGATTAAATGCATCAATACTGGAAATGGTTTGGTGTTATTTATTTGGGGTTGTGTCCAGACATTGATCATGATTCGATTTATTGGGAATAAATCGGATCGTGAAGAACTTGAACAATGAGGATTCAGTTTGTGTTTACAAAGCAATGGCACTAATTTTAAGCAGCTATTGTAATTTATAAATAAAATATGTTTTTCTACAATAATATTCTTAAATAAATCCTATCATTTATTTTTGCTTTATTGAATGTTTTTACAGAGTTTTTTTAAATTGTGGCGTGCCAAATTCATTTTTTTATGAAAATATGTTTTCTGTGCCCCAATTTCTACGTGCTACGCCAATGGTAATTGCTACAACTGTCAGATTTAGTTTCCTGAAGCAGGGTAGCCACTTCTGTACAATAGGTTGCCTATGTTACGTGGTCACGTGGTTCTCGACTTTTTACGCTCACTCTGTATCAAACCGTGAAAACATTAAACAATATATTTTTTCTACAATTAAAATAAGTTTGAAACTCACCTGGCACAGCAAACATAACCACGTAGCAAATTATACCAAAAATTTCTCGAGATAAATAGAAATTATCCCAGGATTCTTGACAGAATACAAGAGTGACATTTTCAAAAACAGCATCCTCGATTAAGCGCCCAACAAAAAGAAGCGGTGCGAAAACAACCATCGAAGTTATCCATAATACTATTATTACAATAATTGTCGTCTTTTTGTTAAACCACCTGCAGAATCCAAATGGCTGTGTTATTGCCAAGTATCGGTCTACAGCCATCGCTGTTATTGTAAAGACGCTGGATGCTACGGAAATTCCTGAAACAGAAAAATAAATACATAACTCAACTGTTCTATACAAGATAAGCAGCATCTCATAACTTTATAATATCTTGGAAAACTTCACATTATCCTGTGCTGTATACATTTAACCTTCAGTGAGAAAGCTTGTATAGGGAGAATAAACAATGTGTTAAGTAACTCAAGTTAATCCATTAATTTTAATTTTTCGTTCAGATTAATTCAACAATTTGAAACAATTTTGCAAATTCCTCTTCTCACCATACTAGTTAATCGGCTTGTATTAGCTAACACTAGATATAATCTGTAGTATTCCTGTGTTGTAAATCCCAACATTTCAGAATGTAATGCCAGACTTAACATCTGTGAAACGCTTTATCACTCCCCATTAGCTCATGATTATAAGGACAATAATATTAAAGCGAAGGACTAATAATAATCGTATCTGCAGTAGACACAGTAAACACTAATTTGGGATTGAGATTGCTTGTGCTCTCAATTCATGCTTTCATAATGTCGAGTGTAATTTTTGTATGAGATACTAATATAACGCGTATCTAGTGATGTAAAATTTCATGAAATTTATTCTTCGTTGCGAATATTCGCAAATATTCGCGAATATTCTTTTTAAGCTCACACTTCTACAATTTGCGATAAATAATGCTGTATCTAATCAGGATCTAAATGGCGTATTTTTAAAATTTTATTTCATGTTATACTTTCTGGCATATATCTGCTTGTTTGCTTTTGGTTTCAATTATGGTTAGAATTATGTCCACCTGATGAGTTCAAATAAGAACGAAACATGTAGTGGTCTATTCTAACCATAATTGTAACCATAAATCTCTTCTTTTCTCCAAACATTTTCAAATTGTTCATAAATGCTAAAAAATATCAAGATTTTAAAAAATGTTGTTATTATTTTAGATTTCAACAAATTGTTTGCAGTTAAGAAATACTAAAAATTTAGAAATTTCAAAAATAGAAAATATTCCAAAAACGTTTAAAATTTCCAAAATTTTGACAATTGTAAAAATTTAAAATTTCAAAAATTGTCAGAATTTTCAAAACATTTTTTAAATACAACAAATTAAATTTTTTTATACATATTTCAAGAAATATTCAAATTTTACGATATTTATCAAATTTCCAAAATTACCTTCGGTATAAAGTTAATTTAAAAAATGTCTGTATGCGGGTGTGTGTGTATGTGGGTAAGTGGGTGGGTATGTGACACCTCTGCAGGCGAAAGTACTGGACCGATTTTGATTAAATTCTAAATCAAGAAGTATTTCAAAAAAATGTAGTTCTAGTTAAATTTAAAAAAAAATCCAAAACCGGAAACGGAAGTTAGACACGTTTCTTTAGTAGCTGTTTTTACAAAACTATTGCTATGATATGAGGCTATGTACTTACCAGAAAAACAATTCTTTATATGCCTGCAATTTACGCAATAACTAATTATATTTTATATGAGACTTTTATAAAATTTCTCGGTCGTTATTAAGTTTGGGAAGAAATATTATAAATAAATAAGATTAAAAAAAATACACAAACCAATATCAACGTTACAACAGCTTTTTATTTAAAAGTCAATTTGGAGTTAAATTTTTGAAAAATCAAGAAATTTCCTTTTATTCTCCTGTTCTTAAAACTGAACACTTATCTTTGTTTCTTCTTTATAAAGGTATCCTTAACTCGACAATTGTTGCATGATAAACTCCCTCTTTTCTGGTTTGCAGTTTCCACAAAAACCACAGCACTCGCCTTTAGTAAGAATCTTCCTCCGCTGTAGTACCAATATGTACTGGACTGCTTTCATGTTTATTATGACTTGATTTTTTTCTACCATGATAACTGTAAACTCGTACTGGGACGCTTTTATATTATTATTCTTTTGGATATTTCCAAAATTAGTTGAGAAACACTTGTATCCGTTTTGTTATAGCTTCTATTCGATTCAATACCACTATTTATTTCATATAACTCGTTTTCTTTTTCTATTTCTTGCAGAGAATGAAAAATACTGTGTCTTTGTTTTCAAGACGAGCCGTAACTAACTAATAAGTTTTCACTTGCTTTTGTCTTCCCTCTTGATCTCTCATTTTTTTAAACAAATAAATCTCATGAAACAATGAGTGTTCTTTTTATACATTTGTCAAATTGACATTCACATCCATAACCCCCACAAATGACATTTAACGATGCACAAAACCAGAAGTTTAAAACTTCTTATGTATTAAACCTTTTAAACATTTCTAAACTAAATTATAATTAAAATTAACATAAACAATAATCGTATCAATTTGATTGTGTTCTTCTTTCTTTCAGAGTAAACAAAACTTCACAAATATGAAAAAATAACTGATATAAAAATAACCACATTATTTGAATTTTAAAACAAGAAATTACAGCAATGATACGCAACCCTGAGTTTATAAGTTTGACTACCAAAACAGTCGTCACATACCTCCAATCGTAAATTAAATTGTAACAAGCATCCCAAAAACTGCCTTCCAGGAATCACAATACTCCAGTCAAATCATACAACTCCGAATATCATAGCACTATATTTTAGAAATTTGAGCACGGGATTTGAGAAAAGAACTTAAGGTAAACCTAAACTTTTATACTAAACTTTGTAGCTTTAAAAAGGCGGCCGCTACAACTTTTTGAAAATTTCGAATTTAACGCCTATTTACTCAAAAAGTAGTTACCTGATTGGTATCACCTACAACTTGCTTAAGAGTCTTTTGTGGGTAGTATACGATAAAGTAAAATTATTTTAAAAATTCGGAAACGATCACAATGGCGCGGCTTACCTTGCTTTCGTGCAGTTTAGTCGCTGCTACTAGCCGTACAGTTACGGTAAGTAAAGAAGCTTTCACTACATATCTACCTCGGTATTGCATGTTTTCAATCAGCGATAATAAAAGTTACACCTTGCTATCGAGAATTTTTTTTTAAATTTGCTTTCTATTTGCAATCTGTAACATCATTACAATAAGCAAGAGTGATGTGTAGTAATAATGACATGAATTTACATGAGAGTTTGGGTCCAGTGACCTTAAACCCTAAGTTTACTTAAAACTATTTACAGCTTAATCTATTACTTAAATAATACATATTAACTACTTTAAAATCTATGTGGTAAGTCCAGGGGTTTATATCTATTTAGTCGTTGATTGTTTTCACTATTGTCTAGGAGGTTTAAGGCTGAGGTATTATTGTGGTGTTCCAATTTGTTTAGATATTTTTCACTACACTTACTTATTGTTTGTTTCACTGTATCAGCTTTCAGATCACTCAAAATGTCAACATTTCTAACGAAGTAAGGGGCGTCACACATAGCTCGTAGCACTTTTGCCTGGAATCTTTCTATGATCTCAATGTTGGTGTTTGCTGCCGCGCCCCACAGCTGAATGCCGTAGGTCCAGATTGGTTTAAATGCAACGTTGTAAACTAATAGTTTATTTCGTAGAGATAATTTAGATTTTCTACCAAGCAGCCAGTAGCGTTTGCTGAATTTAATCCCAAGCTGTTTCCTCTTACTCATTATGTGCGTTCTCCATGTTAGACCCTTATCCAAGTGCATGCCTAGGTATTTTACTTCAGTAACCTGTGGTAGTGGTGTGTTATTCATGTATACTTCCGGTGATGTTCCTCTGCATTTTGTAAATGTGATGTGGAGAGATTTTGTTTCATTTATCTTTATTCTCCACTTTTTGCTCCATTTTTCAATACGATTTAAATGTGTTTGTAGCATCCTAGCAGCTATCACTGGATCTTTATGTCTGAACATGATTGCCTTGTCATCAGCAAAAGTGGCTGTGAGCGATTGTTCGTTTGTGGGCATATCAGCTATATAAAGACTATATAGAAGAGGTCCCAGTACGCTACCCTGGGGTACCCCAGATTTTATAGGATGGAGTTCCGTGAGATGTTGACCATACTTCACTTGGAAAAATCGTTCTTCTAAATATGCTTTCAATATAACATAATAGGAGTGTGGAAGTGTACTTTTTAATTTAAAGAGAAGTCCATTATGCCATACCTTATCAAATGCCTGCGTGTCGTCCAAAAGGGCAGCCGTGCAGTATGATTTCTCTTCGAAGGATTGATTTACACAATCGACTACTTTATGAACTTGCTGTATTGAGGAATGTTCTTTTCTAAAACCAAACTGGTGCTCTGGTATTAAATTGGAATCTTCAATGATTGACGTAAGTCTTCTAGCGATAAGCTTTTCAAGAAGTTTGCCTAGTATAGATAACAGACTGGTCGGTCTATAAGAAGCCACTTCATTGGGCGGTTTACCTGGTTTTGGGATCAAAATTACTTGGGCCACCTTCCACTGCATAGGATAGTATCCTAATCGCAAAACTGCATTGTATAAATTAGTGAGCATGACTAGGCCCTTTCGGGGGAGTTCTTTGAGTAAATGCCCTGTTACTAAGTCAAAACCGGGGGCCTTTTTTGGGTTTAAATCATTTTTAATCGCCTCTTTGACTTCCGTAACGGAGAAAAGCTTTGGCAATGGGGACATTTGGTACGGTACTTCCAAAAACGTTTTTATGTCGGATTCTTCCTCAGGTGATATAGCCGAAGTTAGAGGCTGAAAGACTTTTTCTAAATGTTGAGCAAATACTGTTGCTTTTTCTATGTCCGTTCGTGCCCAAGTATTGTTTTCTGTTCGTATAGGAGGAATTGGTTGAGTTTGACGTTTTATTCTTTTTGTTGCCGTTGATAATGCGTAATTTGTATCTTCGTTAGGAGTTAAATTTTCAAGGTACTCCTGAAAGCTCTTATTTTTCAAATCTTTAGTTAGGCTTTTGAGATCAGTGCATTATTATAGCGCATTTTATCTGATGGGTATTTTGTATTTTGCCAAATTCTTCTTAGCCGTCTTTTTTCTGCAATTTTCTTTTTAATTGTTATTGGACAGCATTCCTTTTTCCCATTAACTACCAATGAAGAAGTAGAATCAGCAGTAGCTATCGAGAATTAAAGACACTATTGTTCAACTAAATAATTGAATACATTTATCATTCACCTTCACTATCTTTCAAATGATGTAAATAATCTGAAAAATATTAATTAGCAAGTCGTCACAGCTGCAAAATAAATGATTAAGAACGAGAAGTAATTTACATCCGGCAATAAGCTCAAAAACGAATTCTGGTATTTTATCTAGGACGAAGTGAACTTTAGCATTTAAGTTATAAAATGTAGCAAAATCCAATATATCAACATTTATTCGGATGCATTTCCAGTAGAGTTCAAATCAGGGACAGCGCTAGAAATTAAACTGCAAATCAAAATTAAATGGAATTACTTTCTACGACATTTTCTAAAGTATGTTGACTGTGATTTTGCAGA
Organism: Ctenicera cuprea; assembly: GCA_958336395.1. NCBI lineage: Eukaryota > Metazoa > Arthropoda > Insecta > Coleoptera > Elateridae > Ctenicera > Ctenicera cuprea. Next base: position 56,585,409 of record OY284486.1, read on the forward strand.
TATCTTTCACTGCAAATACTTGTTTATTTTAAAGTTTTCTTAAGAAAAATATGCAATAAGTAAAATTTCGCATTTTCATTAAAAATATTTTGTTTACCATTTCAATCAAGTAGAATAATCAATATGAATAAAGGTCGGTAAAATTAGGAAATATAAAATTAGCTGGGATAAATTAAATTCGGATCTCTTCCACTTGTCTCATCTTTTGGTGGTGAGAGATTTCCACTACGAGAACCCACATATTTACGCGGTCTTTATACAGGATGTTTCTTAAGTAAGCTAAAATAATTTAGGAGGTGATTCCTCAATCAATATTATGAAGAAGAGTTCCTGTAAACATGTGTGTTCAGAGTTTTAGTTTCGAGATACAGGATGTTGCAAATTGTTATTTATTTTAAATGTTATCTAATATCTTGAACAACTTCTGAGATATTACTCTGAAATTCGGTACACACATATCTTTTAACAAGAGCAGCTATAGTAGAATTTTGACGGAAAATAATGTACAGGGTGATTTTTGTTAAGGGTCCAAATAGATAGCAATATAGAGTTAAATAGACAAAACAATAGACCTATGATAGATCAGGCCACCGCATTAAATTAAAATGGCGGCGTGCGAAGTCATAAAAGCTTATCTCTATTAATCAGTGTAATGCATAATACTCTTAAATTTTATAACAATATTATGCATCCAGGTAGAGGGGTAATTTACTTAAGTTTAAGAAAAAATCATAAAATAAAATTTTAAATGAAATTTTGAAAAGTTCCATTGAAAAAAGACCAGTGCAATTTGCAGAAAAAAATTAAAAAACGCGATTTCCGCAGCGTTTCTAGTCAAAGGTCGCGGCGCCCGCGCCCGTTTGAATTTTCATATTACGCGTTTGTCTTGAACTTAAATAAATTACCCCTCTAACTGGATGCATAATTATTGTTATAAACTTTAAAAGTATTATGCATTACATTGATTATTATGTTTAGCCTGTGCGTAACTGCAGTAGAACGGGAAACCTTTTATGACTCTGCACGCCGCCATTTTAATTGAATGCTGTGGAATCTATCGTAGGCGTAGTCTATATACGCTCAAATGTGAAATCACGCGGGGCTGCCGTGAAGCTGCTGTAACGAAAACGCCCTATCTTAATAACAGTTAGTACTAATAAATATTAGTGATACATATTCGATGCATAAAATTATTAAAGAAGGAATCCACTGTATCAATCTTGACATATCTCACACGGACACCCTGTACACAAAATGTTTTTTAAACATGTCCGTGACACGTATTTCCAACTTATTCATGAATAAAGTACATGCGAGTAGACGTCACTTCCACTGGTATTCGCAATTTTTTCCATAAAATTGTTAACCGTCACATGTACACGTATAATGCGTCACCCCTAACAAAAAAAAAATAAGATATACGTATCTGAAATACGATTTTGGTAGATATTTCCGCAATATCAGCGTTTGCATATTATTGTATGTATCCCGTACCGCGTGCATTCCTGAATTGGAAATCTTTCTGAGGTTGAACTTATTATATTACACACTGTAATACAATAGTGACTATGATAACTGGTATTAATATAAAAATAATACGTAAATTTTGAAAAGTGCGAGTGGCTTAAATTTTTTTATACTAAAATAAACTATTCCCAATATAAATAAAACAAAATGGCACATTACCATGCTAACAATCGAGTACATTCAAGCCATAAAATAACAGCAATTCATAATTACGATCCTATTGTCGTACAATGAGTTTTTTTTTAAACTGGCAATAGGTTTTTACATGTTAATGTTTCAACCCTCTGTTAACTTTTATTTGTGTGAAAAGTACAAAGCTTTGCGCTATTTTTAGATTAAATATTAACGTTAGCAAGTCGTTTATTTCATTTTATGATAAATCTTTAACGACAGGGAATCAGAATAGGTACGTTACAAACAAAATGCTATTTGCGAATAAATAGTCTGAATGCCAGAAAAGAAACACCAAACGCTAGAAGCCGCCTCTTATGTATGTCGTAACCATTTGAATACGTTCTTCAACGATATAAAGAGACATGTTTGTAAGAAAAGAAACCTTTCGTATAAAAAATTGTGGAATTGTTACCATTGTCAGAACAAAATTACAAATGTCAGCTAAAGTTTCAGCCTGCTTGAAATTAAAAGTAGCAGCAATTAAAAGCAAACGGAATTTAAAAAATCTTTTTTGATAGCTTTTTCGTCGTCTCTAGACAGATAAATGGAAATTGTTTTAACTCTGTATTAAATCCTACAACTTTATTGCAAAACTGGGTTGCATATTTTTATGAAAACAAAAGTTGAAAGGGGGTTGAAACATTAACATTTAAAATCCTATGGCCAGTCTTTAAAAAAACTCACTGTATACAAATTGAACATTGAAATGTCACCAAAGCAGTTTCACCTGAAGTTTCCTATATTTCAGATGTTCGAGTTGTTCATATTTACTAAAATCCCTTTAAATCTATTTTTATTATAATACTGCAGTTTCTATCAAATCAAAATCCTTGCCAATTTTTTCATCTACAACTAGGCTTAACTGCGCATTAGCCCAGGTTGAGCTTGGAACGACAACGGCATAGCATAAAAGTATATTTTCAATTTCAGCTTTCGATAGATAGTTGGCACGTGCGTGCATGCGTGCGTACGTGCGTGCGTGCGTGTGTGGGGGTGAGTAACGCCTCTAAAGGCGAAAGAACTAAGCCGACAAATGTGAGGTTGAGTTATATTGGGCAAGACAAATTCTCGAATAATTTAAACACTAATTTTCTAAATTTTATTAATTGAAACAATGTAACTGTTGCAAACTAATCTTTTTAGAAACGAAAACATAAGCCTTGCCGACGGGATTTTATCGCAGCAACGAGCTTTTTTGGCAAAGACATTTCTTTTCTCGTGATAAACGAAATGCGATTGGCTGAAATTTTCGTTGTTGCTATACAACAAATGAGGGAATTTGTCTTGTTAAGAAAAATTACTCATCTTGACTAGTAGAACCAAAATTTTATACTTGGTGGGGCTACACGTCCCCTCCTTTAGCTCTTTGGCTGACGTATTTAGGATGTGGCTTGCTACTGTAGAAAATGTAAATTCAAAAACTTAAGTAATTTAAAAAAAATATCATACAAAAACGTTTTACTTGAAGAAGTTAGGATCCGAACAGTATAATTACTATGCTGGCATCTTTTTGCTGACATCACGAACTCACCAGTTTTTAAATGTTTGCAGTAAATATCACACAATGAATTATCACAAAATAGCAGACAGTGGAAACAAGTAAAACCATTTTCTTACATGGCATTCACAATCCAAAATTATTTTGCACGGACATCGTACAAGACCACTAAATTATGATTACACAACCAACAACTGTTTTCACACTACTACGTCGTGTACGTGCGAATCCCGCAAATTAGGCGGCTATTGGCATGGGCTTATTACGGACAGCTGACAGCAGAATTCTCGGAAGTGCTGGGTCCGTGAACCTGAAGTCTTTTTGAAGGCCTTTTAAGACGGCGGCTTTATTCGGTGGCGTATAGCTGAATTGCGGACTGACAGCCAAATTTCCCTCGCATAGATTTGTTTAATGCGCGCGAAATACTCAAACATTCAAACGTTTTCCGATCCTGCGGCAGCTCTTTAACAAATGTTCTTGCATAGAAATCTCATACAAAACTGAACTATGAAGTATTTTTTAAATATTAAAGTGTATGATATGTACTGAACCTGAAAGTAATTATTAATTTTTTCTTATTTCATTGGGAGGTCAATGACCATTTGACCCAATGGAGAAACCGCCACTGCTTTACATAAAAATAAAAAGGCGACAGTCGAAAATGAACAATGATAGCAGTTATATCAAATTTAGTAAACATTTAGATTCAGCATAAAGAAGTGTCCTAATAATGCGTTAACAAGAAATGTTTAATATAAATGACAAAGTAGTTATAGCCGAAAACAAAAAATTCGAAATTTCAGTTTTTTTCAGTCTTTAAAAAACTAAGCAAGATAGCTCTAATTTCTTTTCACACTATCAATGTGCATCAAATTTCACGACTTTTCTCCAATTTAACCGTCATCGTATTAAATAAACGAGATCCCAATAGTTACCACGCAATTTGATACATCCTGTATAAATATATACTGTGGTGGTACGTTCTTCGCATGCCATGTGCCTTCACATATAAAAATTTACAAACATTGAGTTTTGGGAGGTGAACAAACGTACAAAGAAAAAAAAGCAAGATAACCTTTTGATAATTACCGACTGAATCTAGACCTTCGTGACTGTTACCCTCTGCATCGTTATCTTTGATGCAATAATTAGAGTTCGTTATAATTAATTTGCAAATCTAAAGTATGAACTGTAGTGTCTCTATACTTCACTGCGTCTTGAATACAATTAAAAGTAAATGAATTTATAGCGTTAATTAGTAGCTTAACAACCAAGCAAAATTGTTACAAGTTTGACATTTTTTACAACAAAAACAAATAACTAAGAATTCTGTAATTTAGAAGTACCTAACAACGTAAGGTTATTTCTCCAAAACTTTCTGTTACAAATGTAGGTACGAACATTACATCTTACTCGTGTCACTCTATTACTTAGCGCATGCATGTATTTCGCAACATCCACTTCAGAGACTTAATCCACAATTTAAACTTAAAACAAGTGTAAAGTGCGCAAGGATTCGCCAAATTAACAAGTAAAATTTTGTAAGCGTCTACATTGTTTGAGTAAATTAGAGTAGGTGGTAGGTAATTTGAATACAGATGGAACTTTAGATGTAGAGCAACAGTTTAATTTTGTATTAAAAGCCCAAGCGGCATTCAAAGCACTTCAGTCTAAGAAACGGGATAATTACTGCCGGTAAGACAATTCAAGCAAAAGCTTACAACAGCTGTTCAGAGCAAATGATTTCTCGCCTAAGCAATATACAGGGTGTACCAAAAATAGGTACAAAAACTTAAACCCATAGTAAATTGCAGTACATATAAACCAGAACAAACATTTGTTAAAGGAACCCGTACAGTACGAGAAAAAAATTATTGTAATTATTTTATTAATGTTAAATACCAATATGTTGATATACAAAAAGTGTCTTATCACCTTTAATAAGGTAATAACTTAGATTAGGTAATAAACTTTACCCAGTTTATTATTAAAGCTGGCAGGAAGTACGAGGGCGGGATTATAATTGGTTAGCGTAGCAATGAAAGACCGATTATATGTTTTCATAATCATTTTTTTGTTTTCAACATAATCTCCTGAAAGTTGAATACATTTTGTCCAACGATGCTCTAAGGCTTTGATCCCATCACGGAATGTGTTTTCCCCAAGGCCTGCAAAATAGGCGTCAACAGCGGTCTTGACCTCTTCATCGGATGAAAATCTCTGTCCACCTAGGAAAATTTTCAGCTGAGAAGTCGGAAGGAGCCAAACCCGGCGAATACGGTGCGTGTAGAAGCAAATCGTACTTCAATTCGTTGATTTTAGGCATGGCAGTAACACAGGTGTGAGAACGAGCATTATCTTAGGGAAAAATGATTTTTTTACGGGATAAACCTGGTCTTTTTTGATGAATATTTTGGCGTAGCTGCTCCAAAAAGGTAGCGTAGTCTTCGCCATTTATCGTTTTTCCATTTGAAAGATAATCGATCAACAAAATCCCTTTTGCATCCCAGAATACTGATGTCATGACCTTGCTAGCTGATTTGAAGGTCTTTGCATTCTTAAGAACTTTAGACACTCTTGGGAAATATGCATTCGCACACGTTTCTGATCGAGTGTAAGCAAACGCGGCACCCATCGGGCGGACAGTTTTTTCATACCCAATTCTTGGGTTAAAATATTGAACACTCGCTTTTTTGAGATGCTCACAACATTAGCTATTTCAGCCAATATCAGTCGTTTGCCTTTCAAAACCATATTATTGATTTTGCTGTCCATTTCAGTTGTAGTGACACTTCTTGGGCTCCAAGACGGTGTTAATCTTGGATGCACGCACGACCCCGTTTAAACTCAGTCAGCCAATTTTTTACGGTCACGTATGATGGAGCACTTTCACCCAATACACTTTGCATCTCTTCAAAAATTTCTGCACCTTTTAAGCATTTTAAATGCAAAAATTTAATAACAGCACGACGCTTAATATATTCCATTGTTACAAAAACACAAAACACGTTTTCTCTGAACAGCTGCTAACAACAAACTATTTGACAGATGGCCTCTATATTTTCAGTGTTGTCAACTAAAAGATGGAACTTTAAAATTACTAGTGTTACCCCAGCGCACAATGCGCTGACAGACTGAGCGTTGACAGAACCAGCAAAACGCTAAGTCACGTGATGCATTAGTTCCATAAGGGAGACGCGACGTTGGTGTAGATGTCGCCTCAAGTAAAGCGCGTCTAGCAGACTTTCATATATATTATAAATTAAAATAATTATTATTAAAAAATCGACGTAGAATAAAAATATAAAAATGTTTCATGTTCCATCTGAGGATAGAGACCTTTCATTGAAAAAAAAATGGGCCAAATTGGTGAAGCGGTAGCCGCTAGAGGAACCGGAGAAGAAAACCCTTTGAGCTTTTATATATGTATGGATATATAAATATTTTACATGCTAGCGCCACATATGTGGAGGCTAACCAATTATCATCCCGCCCTCGTATTTCTATCAAATTGAAAAATGTTACTAATAGTGAACTCACTGATAATGTCATTATTTACGAGAAAGCCCTAGGAAATGCTTTACAGGAACGACAAATGTACCTTGAGCAATTTTCCAAACATTCACATTAACGGGATCATGACACTTTTTAATTACAAACACATGCTCACGGTCGTGCAACAGCAGAAAGGGCTGTTACCGCAGATTCGCGTGTCTTGGAAACACTGGAAGAAAACCCTGGTGTTAACACTAGAAGACTTGTGTTACAAACTGGCGTTTCCCAATCTACAGTTTAGCGGATTTTGCGGGAACGAGTACTACACCCCCACAACGTTCAACACGACAAAATTTTACAATCAGGGGATCATATGCGTAGGCACGCTTATTGTGATTTGGCTTCTTCTAAGACAACAACATTTTTCTGTAAATGTATGGGCAGGAATTGTAGGTAATCACCTTATTAAACCACCCATTTTGCCTGCTCGTTTAATTGAAGCTGGGTATTTACATTTTTTTAACGAAGATCTATCAGAATTGAGATTTTTTCTCTTTTCAATGGTATAAAAAATACTGCACCCTTTCACACAAGTAACTAAATACCAGATACATATTTTGACAGCAGAGCTATTATCATCAGTGGCAAACTGATACTTGATGTCTGTTTACCACTGATGATGATAGCTTTGCTAGTTACTTGTGTACCTGTGGTGTTGTGTTCTTCAAGTGTTTATTATTATTATTCCACAGTTCAAATGTTTTTATATTAATGATATAAAACTTGGTTACTACTTGGCACTAGTTTGTTTTGAAACTAATTTGCTGTCTCTCAACAATCAAATACAATTGAAAGAACAAAATAATAGTGCTATCAACAAAGTGTGTTAGTACCATTTTATTATAAAGTTAAAAAATGTAATTCATCGCATTACCGTCGTTCACTTAAGCGAAGAAAACAAATCAAATTTTAATTATGGTGGAATATTGTAACGGACATTTTGTTCTTTCGACTGCTTTTGATTGTTAAGACATCAAATAAATTTCAAAGTAAAGTACTACGATCGTGGTGGCTGTACTCAGGGCCTGCTAATATAAATTTTTTTGCGTTTTCACAAAAAGTTTGTATAGTCCAGTTACATTAGCCGGAAAAAAGCAGCATCTGCCGAAAAAATCCAGGTGAGCTGAAATTTTGCTTACACCTATATTTTCACATTACAAATAATGTCTCAAAAGTCCCCATCGATATCGCGCTTGCGTTTTCAGTTATTCAAGGTCAAAGGTCACATAAATCAGTTTTTTGCATATATCTCGCTTCGCATGGGTCGTATGACTTTTTAGTTATTACAAAAAATGAAGGCTAGGAAATTCTCTACAAAAAAGGTTATATAGATTTTTTCGTACAACCAACCATTTTCACGCTATACTACAGTTTTCTTCATCAGTTTAAATCGTGTTCCCGAGCAGTTCAAACGCTTCGTTTATTCGTTATTATTCAATTAATCGTCACGATGGCTGATTATTGTTTTATTTGAAATGAATCGCTCTTGGAAGGTGATACGGTGATTGTAAAACGCGGTATAGACGCTTTGAGAGACGCAAGTGCGGAAAGAGAAGATGAACATACAGAACGTTTAAAGAGTGCGGATTCGGTGACGATACATACACACTGTCGCAAGGAGTATACTCGTAAGAGTAGCATAGTGGCATTTAAAAGCGCCGAGTTGACGAGGCTGCTAGTACATCTCAGTATTCTCCTCGTAAAGTACGCTCTAGCTTTGCTTCTTTTGATTTTCGTGCATTGTGTTTTTTTTGTGGTGAAGAAGCCAACGTTGAAGGGTCTTAACTGCTCGGGAACACGATTTAAACTGACGGAGAAAACTGCGACGGATGCCGCTGCTCATTATTTCTCTAAAGTATAGTGTGAAAATGGTTGGTTGTACGAAAAAATCTATATAACCTTTTTTGTAGAAAACTTTCTAGCCTTCAATGAGTATCTGTATATAAAATACTTAATCACTTTAACAATATCTGTTTATTTAAACCTTATACCATTGTTTTTATATCCTTATAGTTAGCCAACGCAAATGGAAATATTGGGGTATCGAATTGTATTAGCAATGACAGTAGATAGTGCTGGTATCTGGTTACTAACTGTAACACCTATTAGTGAAAATGCAAACCTTCTGTAATACAATGAATTTCTGATAGCTCAAGCACTACACTGTAAAGTGTATATTTGCATCTGGTAAGTAAAACCGGTTTGTTATCTATAACATTTTAACCCACATTTCGCAGCTGCTTTTTACTTTCCTATACTATCAGCATTCTTTAACTAGTCGGGTCTAGCCATGTGTATATCAAGAGTTGAACAATGCAAAACAATTTTAGTAGGTGCTATTTCAGCTTTTTTGTTCATAAATTCACAATATTTCTACATAATAAATTTAAATAATGCAATTAAAGATGTTAATCAAGTTATATAGATGTAGTGATGTGAGTATTTATAAACGCAACAATCACTACTTTTATTTTAATTTAATTACCGGCCGTTTTGAAAACAGCAGCTATTTTGTGTTCAGAAATGTTTTCCAAAATGCGGTTTTCCCGTAAAATTCTGTGTAACTGCCCTACTTTAGAGTTAGTGCAAACTACATAGACTTTGTTTATATTATTGCAGTATATAAATGCTGTATTTTAAAGAATAAAGTGATACTTTTTGTTTTTTTTGTGAAAATATCAAATTACTATTTAGGGCAATTTACCCCCCACTAAAAATTTTTTTGTTTCGTCCTTGATTCTTATGCACGTTAACAATTCCGTTCACTAAAATTGCAGTTCATATAATGTGTTTTACCATTGTTTTCATATTAAAAACAATGGTTTTACCTTCGATAATAAACAGTCAGAAATCATACTTATTTTTTAATGGATTGGAAAGAAAACCAGTAAAATGTTATTTAGTGAAATTCCAAATTTATCGATAAGCAAAATTAATTAAAATTAATTCCTAACAAAAGCGGCAGATATTAAAAACTTTATAAATGAAATGAACATTTTGAAAATTCTACATTTATACCTAATACAAACAAATATAAACTAAACAGACTATTATTTTATAATACAATACAAGAAACAAACAAAATTTACCTATTTATTTTTCAATATTTTAAGTTTCGGGTGAGTTGTTACGCTGTCTACTATTGTCTTTTTATTATTGTTTATGCGTTGACAGTGTTTATATAAATTTACTACAAGGAAATGTTCTATTATGAAGAGTCTGTGAACTTCACACTGTTGGCTGTTTAAAAAATCGTTACACCCTTCTTCTTTAATTGCTTTAATGATTTTTTTACGTAAATACTTCCTAACGTTATTCCGGTAGTTCATTTTTATAAAATGCTTTTTAAACACTGCAAAGGCTATTTCACAAACTTTGCGTAAAATGTCACTAGGACTGCTAAGACTACGAGAAGAAGGATGTATGTTGTCATACATACGGTAGGCTATCAGTATCTGATCTTTATCTGATAACATTTCACCGGTAGACTTTACTAAATACTTTTCACATTCTGTACAACTGAATTTAGTCATGCACTTTTTTGCTAAGTAGCCAGCAAAGTAACTCACTGAACAGTCTTCTAGCCCTGTTGTTGTATTTTTGTTTGACATCGACGAAGAACTACTTGTCTGCGTGTCTGCGCTCCCATCTGATAACGCCGTATCTGTATCAGATTGGTGTTGCACATCTCTGTGGGAAGTTACAGGAGATGAAGCACTTGAAGCAGGATATCCTTCTAAGAATGTATCGTCATCTGCTTGACAATTTGCATTCGTTGGTGGTTTCAGAAGACTGGCAATTGCGGTCATTCTAAATGTCAATCGAAACATTCTCACAGTTGGGTTACGGTTGTAACCTCCTCTCTGTCTTATAATAGAAAAAAGGTTCTCAAGTATATCCTGATTGAGGCGCCAAGTAAGTAAATACTTTTTGCCTTCCTGTTTTTCTTGTTGATATAGATATCGCCTGTCATTGTCTGAACTTTTATTTTAATTTGGTTCATGAAAATGGGATTCATACCTGGTTTGAATTTAGATTTTCCAATCCAAAACTTAATTGTTGAAACAGAAGGTAATACTATGTTTTGTCGCAACAGGTATTTGTAGGCTGTTGGAGATTTATAATAAAGGGAAATAGCAAATTGTTTTTCATCTTTTAACCATATTCCACGACTTTTATGTAATAACTGCATTCGTACTAGAGCTTTAGAGTGCGGAGAAGAATACTTTGCAGACGACAAGACGTTGTATAGAGAAGTAGTACTTTTTATTTTGTTTATTTTACTTTTCAAGCTCACTAATTGAATTGTTTTTTTACTGAGGTTTTTTGAAGATTTCCGTAACTCCAGCTTCAGTTTCTTCTTTTGCGGCGTATCTTGTTTGTTCGGAAAAGAAAGCTTTCGTTTTGCCGGTTTCTTATTTTCGCATTTTGACACGCCATACGGCAAGTCTATTAGCTCTGTTACCCATTGTTTACTCCCTGGACTTATTTCCACAACATCGGCTTCAGAGGTTTCCCATAATATGTCAGAGTGTGAAGATGTACCTGGTCCTAAATAACACTTTTTTGGTGTCAGCACTTTTAATGGCGAAGTGTCTGTGCCTTCATTTTGAATACTATTATAGGGCACAGGAACAGAATTAAGTTTTAGCCGCAAATTTTTTTCGCTGACATAGACATAGATATAAAAACAATGCTTATACGTATTTCGGCATGTTTACATGCCATTGTCAAAGGTTATATGAAAGTAAACAGTTAGTGTTGTTATAGCAATAGAACTTTTTTACTTATCTTGGTAATCGTCTGCAGATGACTTGATTTCTTATTCCAAAATGTCCAATAGAGGAGAATTTAACAGATCAATTTGCTCATTCATTAACCGTACAGTTTTTAAATGTTTGTGAATTTCAAAAGCTTCTAGTATATCTAATTTACGTTTATCATCACAAAAGTGTAAATATTTTATGGTGTTATTAGATGTCATTGAATGATTTTGTTCTAGTAAGTGTTTAGCGTAATTAGATTTATGTGGGTGTTTGTATTTGTAACAACGTACGTGTTCTTTATACCTAATATCAAAATTTTTAATTGTCTGGCCTTTATAAACCGAATTACAATGCGAACAATTTAATTTGTAAATGCCTGATTTTAACAAATCGTCTGTTTTTGATTTTGCATTAAACAAAGTATTTAAGATGTTCCTAGTTGTTTTAAAGCTTACTTTATATTTATTTGTTTTGTTTATAATTTTAGCAATTTTTTCGGATTTCTCACCAAAATATGGGATCGAAGTATATGAAAATTTAGAAAATGTGTTAAATTTATGAAAAATATTCAAGTTTTATATTTTACTTTATTTATATTTTATAACAGATGTTTTTCAAAAAATTAAAAAAGTTTTCACTCTTGAAATTTTGAAAATTTTTGAAAATTATAGAAATTTTGAAAGTTTTGGAAAATTTTAAACATTGTGAATGTTTACAAATTACTAAAAATTTTGGAAATTCTGGAAAATTTTCAAAATTAACCAAAATTTATTAAAATATTTATTTTGAAATTTTTTGTTTTGGAGTATTTTCTAATTGCAAACAATTCGATAAAATCTAACATCAATTTCTGGCGTTTATCCAGTTAAACTGTTGTAGTAAACCACCGAAAGGAAACCTCTTTCAGGGTGGTTTTCAAATTGAAAGTTGTTGCTATTGTCATTCAACATGTTCATACCAATTTTGAAGCATGTGTAGAATACAGTTCTGTTTCGAGTGCGTCTATATTGAAGTTGAGCTCCCCCCCCCCCCTATTTTATGCAGCAGTCGGCTGGTTTGATGACAATTTGTGTTTTCTGCTTGCAACCAATGTTTATTCGTTGAAACCTTAAAATCTGTTTTTTATTTCTTATATAATTCTCGGTGTTCAGGTAAACGACCAAAAGGAAACGCCCTATAGGATTTTCTCAATCGGCAGCTGTTCCTATGGTCATTTAACATGTCTACTTCCCCCATCTTTATTTTGGCGGAGCTATCTTGCTACTTATCGGTTTCATCCCAGTGTGATTACTAATATTTTAAACTTCAATTGAGTTTTCCGGATTAAGGTGTCTGAGCTGCCATCAAACAGAAACCATGGCAAAACTTGGTTTTTCGGTATTGTCAAACTCTTAAATTTGCATATACGTCAAAATCTCAACTTCCGAAATTTTGACGATAAAAATACCTGCCTCTGTATATCGAGGAAGGTAAAAATAACGATCTCGTCACTGCGCTTGCACCATTTAATAAATACAAAATAGTGAGAACGCATTGGCCCAGAACTTTTCAAATGTAGAACTATGGAAGAAAACCAATCAATGTGATATAAACACCTAAATTACTAAAAAAATATATAATGACTGCGACATCCTCTACGAATATGGACCAAAGAAATGGTTACATAGAACGGCAATCAAATGGAAAGTAAAACAAAACGAGGAAAATAAAACGTACAAGAGTAACTTGGAGAAAGGCCATTGAGAACGAAACCAATCACAAGCCATTACAGAGCTAGCGCCGTAACCAGTGTAAAGACAAATTGAAACAATTACCAAAAACCTTATGTCCCGTGGGGGAGTAGCGGCAATAATTGTAATAATTTACATTTCCATTTTAATTTAGGTTTAACATGATCTAAATACTTAAACAGTGTTCTGTTTAGATTTTTTACTGTACCCTTAACAAAAATCAATTTGTATGAAAAGTATTTTTTTTGTTGTGGGAAAAGAATTTAACAAATTATCAGCGCACTAAAAAAATGAATATAATAAATAACAAAAAATAATGTTTTGAGTGGCCGAGAAACACCGAGACTAAAAGAGCTTTACGCAAGATTCATGGCGGAGGGTTCTAACGTCGCAGCGAAAGCTGGGTTCACCTTAATAAGGGAGATTATTGTCGCAGAACTGCAATTTGCCCTATTATACGAGATGACAAATTATTCAGATCTTCTACAAGAGGGATTAGGTAAACCCCAGATTAATAATAAGTAGAAACAAGCTATACCAAACACAAAGTTTCAACAAAATGTTCATGCTCCTACTGGTCCTTGCAATACTATACTATCTATAAATGCAATATTTTCGTGTTGACATATACATATATTCATTTTAAATAAATTTATACTCTGTTACCACCTAAATTCACAAATTAAAAATGTACATCAGCATTTTATTTCTAGTACCTAATAAAACAATATCTTAAAAAACTAAAAATTTTCATGGCGCAATTTATTTGTCCATGCACTAATAATTCTATAACTATAATATTGTTTGTAGAAAACCACACGTTTCGTAGGATTTTATATACATGAACTTGATAGAAACAAACCAGAAGTTAACGTTCGTACTAGCATTATTTATTGTTCGGTAGATTAATAAAAATATATTAAATTGTTTCGTAACATGTCCATAAAACATCTTCCACCATTTTCATAGTATTATTAACAGTGATCGCGAGAATATGCATAATTTTTTCTGCTTCATCAATCACTTTAAAACAGACAAGAACATTGTGATTTGTGTCGATGCAAAGACCGGTTTTTTAGTACCAGAACAGCCAAAAATTACGTTATATTTCAATATGTAAATAAAAACCAAGGCGTACTCAAATCCATTAAGTTATACGTGAAACATATTTCATTATTTTACAAGTTTTCTTCAACTACAACTGCAATATTTTAAATACATCGTTTCGTTGAGTGCTACTTTATTTTTGAGGTAGAACAGAAGTTCTGCACTCCGTATCTTGAGATTGGGGAAGAAATGAAGCTTAGTGAATTGAAAATGGAGAATAAATGGTATTACATAAACAAAGTAGATAGATTAAAATGACATATTCATAAAATATTTTTAAAACGTGTGACCATTCATATTTTACGTTAGTAAACCCCTTATAAAATAACTGCAAATAATAAACCAGGTGGCCAAACAAATAATACGTATTTACAAGTTCGAGCTTTGCTTCGTTGAAGTTCATTTTAATTTATTTTAATAAACCAATACTTAACTTCAGCAGGTTTTATATTTTAGCCTTATACGTATTTGAACATGTTAACATGTCATTTTCCGAGGCAAGATTAAGAGTAAACAGTTGGTGTTGCTATAGGAACAATAAACCTTCATAACATGATTTTGGTTTTCTATATCTGTGCCCAGATGGCTTGATTTCTTATTCCAAAACGTCCCATAATAGTAAATTTAAGAGATCGTATGCAGTGGCGTTCCGTGGGTTTAAAATTTAGGTAGGCAATGGCAAATGCAACAATATTTTAAAACTAAGATTAAATAAACTAAAAATTATTTACTGGAAAATTAAGCTCGCTATCTTTATTAAATGTGCGTGCGCGGCACGTGCGAGTTGATTCACGACATTTTTCATCTTCGCTGCAAAGTGCAAAACTACGTAAAATAATACACACTTGTTTGGTGTCATATAACTTATCCTGCACGCTGCGCCTGATTGCAGCTGACTGATATACAAATAAAAACTATTGCGGTGTTGCCAAGTCAAAAGTATAAATTTCACCTAACTATCAGATATAAAAGTTACTATTTTTTTCACTAAAACTGCCTACCCCCTTGCATTAAAACTTTAACAATACAAAAAATAAGTAGCTTTATTAAAAGCACAAGTATTATTTGAATTGAGTATTATAATTTACTTCTTCTGATTAAATAACGTACAAATAATAGGTACATTAATAAACGACTATTGTGGAATGGTAAAGATAATGCCTTAAGAAGAATAAAAAGGCGAAAATTCATATAAATCTGCAGATTCGGCTACTCATGGCTGTTGTAATACGTCCAGCCGGTTATTATTTGGGGGAATAACCGAATTCTAACAGTATCAAAATAATCCCGTATTCCTCAATAGCGGATTAAGGTCATTGTAAGCCTTAAGCGTAAATGTACTACGCGAGGGGCCTACTGAAAATTTAAAACGGACAAATAGACCTATGGTTTGCAGTACTGCATTGTCTTACCAATGCATTATAAGCGTAGCGACCCCTGACCGATCTTCAACACTGTACTAGGCAAAGCGCATGCTCTCTTGTTTGCGTAGAACGTAGACGTGTGCCGCCACTCGGTACAAACAGTAAGTTATGGTTTGTCTCAAGTACTTACTTTCTTATCTATCTTCACCTCTATTACCCTTACCGGATATCGAGGTATTCCATTCGCTCCAGGTTTGGCTTATTTGCTATGTTCCTTAGTGTAGTGGGGCCCTTTGGGCCTTTAAGCAACTACGTCTCCTCAGCTTACGCCAAACCCTTGGCATTACATTCATTTGACCATTTGCTAATCCATCTACACTTTGAGGGGACTTCCAACCTCTCTAACGACGGCCAAGGTATTAGCTTGACCGCCGGGACCGATTATTTACGTCTCATCCGCCAGCCGTGTTTTGCGCGACGTTGGGACACCCATCCAACTTCCAACCACGGAGAGCACTACGCAGTCGCAAAGGAATGGGCATCCTAGCAGCGCCCGGGACCTTTGTTTCAAGTAACTGACAATAAAAGTTTTGAAGGTGAAAAAAGTGAGTTTTTTCTTTACTTGCTTTGAGGCTCTGCATGGCTCAAGTAAGCGTCTTGTGCGCCGGTGCGGTAATCCACCACTAATGCCTTTGTAAAAAGTTGATTTTTTTGGAATGATTGAAAAATCACCACATTTTTGCTTTTTACCAATCACTCGACCATTTCTCAAAATCATCAAATCTGGGCATTTTCGCCAGACCTGGCAAAACTGAATTACAGGAACACGCGCGCCTATCCGATAGTTACTGCATCCTGACATCCCTACTATTTCTTTGCATCTGGTCATTCGTCGTCTTAGTTTACCAACGTGTTTGCAGACGTATAAAGAATAACAGATTGGTTGATTATTTCGCAGCTGGGAATCAGTGGGAGCGAAGAAGCTCGCCTTCGCGTATGCAAAGCAATGTTTAAAGGTAACGGTCTCTTTATTTAACGCCCAATTTTGAATATTACGCGGTGGTCTTCAAATATGTTTTTTTTTAAATTATGGGTAGGCATTGCCTACCCTGCCTAATAGAACGGACCGCCACTGATCGTACGTAACTAAACAAGACATAAGGTCAAACATATAATCGCCTTGCTGTAATAATCTCGTATATAAGTCGTTTAAAAGTACATAGAAGCGACAAGTATGTATTTACATTATTAACAGAAACTATGCAGGAATTTACTATAAATTTATTGCTTTATATTGCAGTACTGACTAAGCGCTAGACTAGAAATCCCGGCTATGTCTGGATGAAACAGCAATAATAAAAAACTAACTTATATTTATGGAAATTAACAATTTACACATTATTTTGAATTAGAACGAAAACCTATACGTTCGAAAAATTTAATCGTGTTTGAGGTCTATTTTGTTCCTACCTTACCGATTCTGTTAACACAAAATGCTTCCCACAGTAGAGTAGCTACCGTTTTTACACATATTTCTCCAAATAATAATGAATACTCATTGCGTATGCTTTGGTGTGCTTTCAGTAAATATTCTCAGAACGGCAATAAAAATTTGGCAATCATTTTTGGGGCGTGCAAATATCACCAATATTTATATAGCTTCAAATGTTACGTCGAAAGTATTGATTACCGATAGAAACTCTGTCAGTAATAAACGGATATTCTTAAATAGGAAACTAGCAGAATAAATTCCATAATACTGCTACCTGAGAAATCAACCAAAAGAAACATAGATTTCCGACAAAAAATTAAAAGTTAGAACAGAAAAAAAATTATTTGTAATCAGAGGTGCAATAGTAACATCGGTAAGCGTATGGTTAAATGCTGCGTACTACCAGTCCTACTTTATGCAGTAAGAGAAAAGACATGAACTTTAAAAATAAAAATGGCAGGAACGTGTCGCTGGTACTTTCCCATACTTTCTACGTTTTAGTTATTCTTGCGCCAGTAAATGAATAAATAAGATTATTTCAACAAAAATTAAAGAAAATGGCAAAGAATTGAAAAAAAGGAACGCCCCACCTAGAATTTGAGTATGCGATAGGAGCTCGTACCGTATCTGTGAACATGATGGGCAGCGATAATTTCGGCTAAACTGCACCCACTCTACGTCACAAAAAAACTACATGCTATTAAAAAACTTCCACATCCACCCGCCCACCCACAGACAGACATTCTTTAAAACCACTTCGTTGGGTTTCTTGGACCCCAAAACCTGCATTTCCGCTAAAATTGAATTTCGAAAATTTGCATGAAAAGAAAAATGAACGTAAAAGTTAGCGAAACAATTGTCATGGACCTAGCTATACTTTAGAAATTTCTTGTCATATTTCAAAGTATGTTTGTAATTTAGTAATTAGTAAATAGTAATTAACATTCTATGCACGAACAGTGAGTTGTAAGGTCGCACCAGTGCTGCCTTTATACCGGCTCGGCCAAAGAAGCGTAAGATTTTTTAAAGGAAAAAACATCAATTTTTGCTTTTTGTAAAAACATTCCTTGGGATTAAGTAAACCTAAAAATGAGGATGGCGAAAAACTAACCCCCTTAATATTGCTGCACCTAAACATTAAGTTGTGAACCTTCTTCAACTAACCCTCATGAAGTCATGAGCAATTTAGCTTAAACGTAAATGTTTTACCGTTCACATTTATTCAATTAAATGGCATGTATTTTTGATGTTCAAATTTTATACATAGATAGCGCCATAGACAAATTTGCGGATTGAGATGCAAACGAAATTGTAGCTCTTCTATAGTTCTAAGATACCATACAAATTTTAAAAAAAATTGTATAGCCAATTTTCGAGCAATAAAATACTGCCCAAAAAATAAGTCAACTTCCGCCTCCAGTTTCAGATTTGTTAATGCGGTAAAATTTTTGATACACCCCGGTATACCATCTGTTCTGGAGTTACAAGGCGCACGACCCATACAACCACCCACCTACCAACAGACATTTTCTTAAACTTTTTTTATTTTCTAGAGCTCAAAACATGTATTTTCATTAAAATCTCGATTTCGAAAATGTTTATGACCTCAGTACCACTGAGTGAGTTGGTAAGTTTGTTTCTTCGTATCTCCTGAACTAGTAGACCGATGTGAATGAGTTTGTGGAATGCGGCGATATATCAAATGTTCATCCCCAAAAAAATTTTATAAAACTGAAATCGGAAGTGGATGTTACACACGTCTGCTTTGTATCATTTTTATTAATCAAATTTTAGAAATTTGATAAAAACTTTAACGCAAATTCAACGCATTTTAAGGAACTTTTTAGTTTGGAAACGACTGCAACTACAATATTTGGAAAATGTTAACGTCTTATTACTCATACGCGATACAATTAAGTTATAATACCCTAGGGAGATGCAATGGCAATACGTACCAAAAGGTTTTGAAACATGAAAACGGCGAAGTGAAGCAATTATGAAATTTTTAGAAATCTGCAAACAAATATTTCTCAAAAATTGGCGACACGATCTTTTTTAAAATTTGTGGACTGGCAGAGTTGAATATGAGCTATAATTTGGTTTAATCTAAACGCTGCTTTTAAAATTTAAAAATTAATATATTTGTACTTAATAAAAGTTTAGCTTATAGATAACTTAATATTTAGAAAACGTTTTCTTTCCTTTACACCTACTTTCTGAATGATAAATCTTTTTTGGTTCTAAGGAAACTCTTTGCCATAAATCAAAAAATTAATTTTTTTTCACAATAACTTAAATTTTTAAAGAATTTTTAAATAACACTAACGCTGCAGTGGTGTGTGTGATGCGATCTGACAATTGATGGTAGCGGTAAGACGTTCATACAAAAATACTTTTGAAAATATAAATAGGTAACAACATGTAAGCTCAGGTAAAGTGATTCGCTCATTTTTAGGCTCTCTCTTTCGATTAACCTATCGAGAGCGCAAATGAAAAAAAAAAGGTAGCTTGTTGCTCTTCAAATGTTGAAGTTGGATATTAATTTACTAGTTATTATTAGCGATCGTTTACCTAAAGGTCCTATCTAGACTTTCTTTATGGTCTTATAATTAAATCAATTTTTATATTTAATTGTCAAAAATTCAACCCGATTAGTTTATACATAGCGGGTGCTCCATTTAACAAAACACGAGGTTGATCTGGCGCTTTCATATGAGACACCCTGTATAATACACACTATATGTAAAATGTGCTGCTATGAGAATATCAACATTTTCTTATAATAATTTTTTTTTTAATTTTTATTGTTCGAATAAAAATCATCCATTCTCAGAACATCCAAACACCGTATATATAACTTAAATCGGGATCCCTTCCACCTGTCTCAACTTTCATGGATACGGGGCTTCTGATACTAGAAGCCACATCATTGTGCGTCTATTATATAAAGCGTAAATTTCTGTGTACAGCAGTTCACTACAATATTTAATAAAATACAAACTCCGAAGATAAAGCGTGCAGGCCGAGCTCGAGGCTGTTTATGTGAAAAGCTGGCGCATCACTCGATTTCAACCACAATTGTTGTTAATGACACGAAGCCGCGCGCGGCGGGCAAAAAAACTCATATTTTACTAATATCAGCGCAGCGGAGGAAACATTTGGAGTTATTTAAAAAAAATGTCAAAGCCATGGCTAGCTGCAACAAATTTGATTCATTTTTAAATCATGCATCTCATTTTTATGAAAAATGGTTGTAATATTTTAAAAAGTAAATTAAGCATTAGATGCAGTGTTTAATGCTAAACAAATTATTTCTTTCCTACTTTGCTGTAAAATAATTAGAGAAGCCAATATTTTCAATAGTTTAATTTTACGTGCTAAAACCTTATGACTAAATCAACACTGATATAACGGCAATAAGTTCAAATAGTAAACAACCCAAATCACGTGTAAAAGAAAGAGATGGACATAAATTTGCTTCAAATTTAGTAGGAATGATTTTCACTTATTAAAAAAATTATAAAAGTTTAATTTTACATGGTGAAGTCCTATCTCTCAGATATAAATCATTATCTAACGTTGTAATGTGACGCATGCAAAATGTTTATTTAGAGCAAAATAGTTCAGCAATAAAAACTGCATCAAATGCATGATTTACTTTTTACGTATTGCAACCATTTTCTATAATAAATAACTTTAAAAAAAAAAGAAAACCGACTTCAAATAAAAACACAAAAGTGACATAAGTTAACTAAAAAGCAAAAAATAAATGTTTTTTATACAACAGTTTAATACTTATTTGTTGTTCCGTTTAATGTAATTAAGAAATTGTTGTTTATTATATAATTATTAATTGTTTTATAATTTTTAAGTCGGTGCCAAGTAAAACATAAAAATTCGAATCTAATTTGTTATTGTAGCAAGGTATATAATTTTTATGTTTTACTGGGCACCGACTTAAAAATTATAAAACAATTAATAATTATATAATAAACAACAATTTCTTAATTACATTAAACGGAACAACAAATAAGTATTAAACTGTTGTATAAAAAACATTTATTTTTTTGCTTTTTAGTTAACTTATGTCACTTTTGTTTTTTTATTTGAAGTCGGTTTTCTTTTTTTTTAAAGTTATTTATTTTACAATTTTAAGTGATGGGCAGACTTAGTAAGGGTGCTTCTCGAATGAGGAAACGATTGCTAGTTGAAACGGAAGATGAAATACGGAAACACTAAAAAAGTCCGTTAAAAAATAGATTTTGAGGAGTATCTTCGAAGTTCAAGCTCCAATACCAATGAAATTATAATGGGACCACCTTGGAACTATACTGAACCCAACACCAAAAATCATTAAAATCGGTTCATAAACAAAAAAGTTCTGCCCGAACATACATTAAAAAAAAAGTTAAAAAAAAAACATATATACAGACGAATTGAGAACCTCCTCCTTTTTTTGAAGTCGGTTAAAAATGAGTCAAACCGTTATAAGAGTTAAGCAAATTAGTAACGGCTAACCTTAACTTTCACAGCTAAAAGCAGTCATTGTTATGATAATAATTATTATTATTACTATTTTTAATTTGCCAATAGTTATTATTAAGTATTAAGTAACAATTATTATTGGCCTAGAACTGAGCCAATGATTGTTTTTAGTTGTAAAAGTAACCGCTAGCTACAATTAATGTGTTTAATTTTAAAAGAAATTTTTTAAATAATGGCTGTAATGCATTAGATGCAGTGTTTAATGCTAAACAAATTTTATCTTCACCGTTTTGCACTAAAATAACTAGGGGAGCCAATATTTGCAATAGTTCAATTTTACATGCTGAAATTTTATATATGAAATTCTAATCAACACCGTGTACGTATTTCTTTCTTTCACAAGTAAATTAGTCTGTTTGCTATTTTCACCTAATTGCTATTATATATAGATAGGTCCATAACCTATATACTATAATCAGAACTGTCTCAACTTTATGCTACAAACGCGACTATTATTATTATGTTCGCCGGTTTGGATGCTTATGTTACAGTTACGTAGGGCAACGCGGCACATGATTTCAAAAACATATGTTTTAAAAGAAGTTAGGTATCAAAAAATGCGTGGAGCGTAGGCCACGGGTTCTGCTAGGTTATTTCTAGAGCATAGAAATACAGGTTGATATTTTTAAAAGAATGTAAATCCGTTCTCTAGTTATAAGTGCCAGGCATTATCTTCTAGTACAAACTACAGAGCCTTCATTAATTACTGATACCCACGTAACCACAAAATATAGGCAACCCAACTTACACTGTTGGTAAGCCTTTATCCAAAAATTCCCAAGCCGTTTGTTAACTTATCAAGGCTTGCTTGTTTACATACATAACCACACTTTGAGTGTTGACAGTGACACTTACAAGGAATTTTTAGTTACCACGAGTACCAATTCTGAACTGGCTTCAACATCTAAAACTCCCTAAGTCACTGCGGACCAAAGGCCACGTGGGTATCAGTCATTAACGAAGGCTCTGTATAAGCAGAAGCAAAATGGCGACCTGTTTTTCCATTGACTACATGAGCATGGAACATGTTTTATTTTGACAAAAGTAGTCCTGATTTGATGTCCTAAGTCTTAAAATAAATCAATTAATTCCTATTTTTGAGATAATGCAATACTGTAATTACATTATTTGTTATTACTTTATGGATAATGAATTAAGTTTATAAATCGGTTTCCTTAAGTAGTTATAGACTGTATAATATTCACCTTTACTTTAAAGATTTGTGAATAAGTTAGTACTAGCGGAACCCGTGGTCTACGACCCACGCTTTTTGGTAACATTTTATTAAAATGTAATAAGTAAGCTGTGTTGAGACTCGAGACGCAAGTCATGTGCCAAATGCGTCCCGCACTATTGTATATTTTAAAATACGGAAAGTCACCACTAAACTGAACATGAGCATACGTAACTACTAAGTAATAATGCAATGTTTATTATTTTGTATTTATAACCCTGTCTAGGGTGATCGAGATCAAATAATAGTACCCACTTTTTCTCCAAATTGGCACCGTTCATTAGTATTTTCATTTTTAATTTTCACATTATAAACTGCAGAAATGATTGTCCGTTCTTGGTTCCTATTAATGGTGATTGTGTATAGCAGGTTCGGCTAGGTACGATTTGTTTTATTTGAAATGTTGTGTTTTTGAACTGTAAGTGGTAATCCAGTACCCGACAGAGTTAAAATAATTGTAGGTAATAAAACATTATCAGAAATCTGCTGACATTTCTTGAAATCTCAGCTGCAACGCAGTCTCTAATTCTAATTTCAGTTATTTATAATTATCTTCGTGAATGGCATCGTTTGCATGATCTGACCTGCATTTCTCTGCAGAATTTTTGGTACTGACCTGTACCTGATCCTGCCATAAGTAAAAGTGTAGCCCTATGAAATAAATAATAAACTTTTCTTATGTTTATCAAAACCTGTAGCGCCCAGTGGTACCAACAAATACGCGACTTATACAATGGAAGCGTAAATACGTGGCTTGTAGTAGCAGAGGCCGCTCGCCACTAACAGTTGAGTCAGGTAAAAGGATTTCCGGTTAACATAAATACCCGTAGGCCATGCTCTCCGTAGTTTTTGGTAACAATAAATAAGCGAATAAAGTAGGTATCTTTATCAAAAACTGTGGCGGTTAGGCGTACCAAACAAACATGCGCCTTATATAATGGACACGTAAATATGTGGCTTCTAGTAGTGAGAGCCCCTTGCCACTAAAAGTCAGTTGAGTCAGATGGAAGAAATCCCGATTAACATAAAAACCCGTGGGCTATGCCTTCCGCTCTTTTACAATAAATAAGCGAACAAAGTAGGTAGCGTATCAGGCTTATAGCAAATCCGGATTCCTTCCCACTGTCTCAACATTTAGTTCTGACGTATGCAGCAACATTCTCAACGCACCTTATTTGTTATGTTTGCGGGTTTCAATGTTTATGAAACGGTCAAGCAGTGTAGTCGGTGCCATAAAGTTGCGATACCGGCGAAATGTATGAATTAAATTAATTTAATCTCTTCTAATAAATCTGCTAGCAATTCTTTGTAAAGAAAAGCGTATGTCGTAGTCCACGGATTCTGCTAGTTTTATTAATTAATTTACTATAATTTTTGTATTCTAACTGTATCCCAAAATATCTGGACAATTAATGTTAATGAATTCCTACCTTAAGGATGTTTTTAAACATGACCATAACAAACCCCATCCGAGATGGCATTTTATAAATGTATAAGCAGGCAAATATCGTTTCTGCTCTTAAAATTAAGGCTAGTATTAGAAACAAACAGGCAAAAAATATATATACTTCTTTTATCATTGAAATAGTTTGTGATGTCAGATGCAGTACCTAATCTGTATTATTTCATAGTTTATAGTCTAAACATTAACAAAATGGAATTGGAGATGGGACCTTGCCCTAGCTAACACTCAACGCCTTTAATATATAGGTAAACGTTGCTAAGCGTAAATTTCAAATAACTTATTTTATCTTTCATATTTTTCATTAATTTGGGATTTTGTTTCCTAAAACAAATGAATCCTTTTTACGGCTGTAATGTAAATCGATTATTTTGTATTGATTTTGAACGCCTTATTGAATTTATGACAAAACATTTGTATTGATTTATTATTTGCTGTTCTGCGTTATTTTATTAAAAAATTTTTTGGCAACAGAAAATTTTCACTAACTTTAATTACGACTGGAAGCTATCACAACTTCTTGTTTCTAAACTTTTCAAGGAAACCTGTAGCGTTTTACTCAAAGTGAGGAGCAATCAACTAAAAGGTACAGCCTTAGGCATCAGCTCATTTTTTTTATTACTCTGAAACTGGTGTGGTATATTTTATAGAAATGCTTTTCTATACCAAAACAGATAACCTAGCTAGGTTGTGAACGCGTTTAGTAAATGTGGGTACGAGTGATTCCAATAAAATTACGTGATAAGATAAGATGAGAAACAATTGCTGTCTTTATAATGGAAATAAAGAGTATTGGGCGTTTCAATGTTTGCGTTGTTTAATAGACAAAAAATCTAAAACGTTAATCCAGCAAATCATACACGAGTCCACGTTGATTAATAGGAAGATAAACCAACACAATAGAGAAGAAACTCCATGCGTAGAAGTTAAAGTTGAAACTAGGATATTTAAAACTTTTAATCGTGAAATATTGCATCAAACAAATAAAAAAACTAAAAATGCGACGTAAATTAAATTTATGTAAGAAAACTGTTAATACATCTGCGAAACAAACACGAAGCAGCTGCATTCATTAGAAGAGCTGCGGGTTTCGTTTAAAAATGCTAAGGGAATTATAACAGAATGCAGATACGTGGTTAGAAGATCTCGTTTCTTGGATAAGTCACCTCATTCTCTAAAAATTTATAAATACCTCAAATATTAAAGAGTTCTTTAGCACTTTTCTAATTGATCTTTAGCACATCATCCATTGATAATAATTCGACTCGTGAACACCGAATCTGCATGATTCAGTAACTATGTCTGTGCTAGCTAGTTTGTGTTTCTTACTGTAAATTAAACCTTTGCTTTTTTCAATGTTTGGTTATTTAAAATATATATATAAAACTATTATTTTGATTTTGGTATCAGACATGTTCAAATAATACAGACTGATTTAGAATTATGGTGCAAAAGTTATATGACGAAGTCAACTACTAACAATAGGCACATGAAACGTGCAAAGCCTCCTGCAAACTGGAAAACCCCGTATAGATAAATGAGAACTTGCACGAACTCGCACCAAAATATGTGAAATAAGCGAAACTCGTTGGAAAAATAGTGGGCATTTAACACCCACCACACCACAGTCTATTTTTTAGGAAGTACAACTCAGTAGGTTACCGCACTACCTACTACAATACGCAACCTACGTTCAGATGAAATGTGGAAAGCAGGACAACGATGGATACAACAAATAGTAGAGTAAAAAACAACATTGAATATCTAATGTCACATACTCCCTCGTTGAACAACGTAAGATCCTAAAAATTTTGTTGATATTAAACATCTTAAATCTGGTAGAGCAATGGGCCCGAATACAATTCCTACAGAAATGATTTAAACTTTTAAGGCAACAAGGAGTAGAACTTTTACACAAAATCTGCACAAAAATAGGGATTTCCGGAGAGTGGTCAAAAGAGTGGTGCTAATCAATATTCATTACTTTACATAAAAAAGGGTCTACGACAGACTGCACTAATTACCGTCTCAGTGCATTGATACCTCAACGAGCGTGTAAGACACAACCTTCTTCTTCTTATTCCTCTTATTAAACGCCAATGCAATGGCCTGTTTAATACCCGCAAATAATGCGGGTTCTGTGAGCCCCTTCGCAGGTAAGCCGGACAGGAGGATGGCCGTATCCGTCGAAAGGAAAAAAAGTTCCACTAAATGGTTCACGATTGCCAAAGATGTAAATATAGCAACAATCTCTCTTATCAAATTGCTGAAGAACAAACAGGTTTTATCAAAGGCAAGGGTATACGGGAGCAAATATTAAACGTACGCCAATTAATTGCGAAACACGAAAATACAACGTACCCTTGTACCTTTTCTTGTAGACTATCGACGTGCCTTTGATTCTGTCAACTAGCGTAAACTGCGGAAAATTTTGAGATACATTGAAGATCCAAACCATTTCATCTATCTTATTAAACAACTTTATGCCAACAGCAATGCAAAAGTGAAAATAGAAGAAATATCATGCAAACCCTTTACTGTACACGCAAGTGTTCGTCAGGGGTCCATACTGTGTTCCTTGTTATTTATTGTATACGAAGAATAGATTATGAGACGTGTACTTGATGATTACCAGCAAGACATATCTATAAACGGCAAACACATCAACAATCTGAGGTATGCTGATGAAACCGGCATTTTAGCAAAGAATGCAACAAAATTTAAACATATTATGGGGCGACTATAACATGAAAGTGAACAACTAGGTGTTTGTATTAACCGAACGAAGAAAAAATTAATGATTATTGACAGAGTCACCAAGAACCGCCCAGAAACTCAACAAGCTCTGTTATTACGAAAGTAGGTAGTTGCAAAGCTGAAATACCGAGAAGAACCGAAATTGTCAGAAGTGCAATCATAACATTTACCAAAATATGAAAAGATCGTAATGTAACTAAGGCTACCAAAACGCGTCTACTTCATTGCCTAGTCTTTTCCATTTTTACTACTACTACTAATACGCGTCAGAAACATGGACCCTTAAAATAAAAAACCGTAAGAAAATAGATGCGTTTGAAATAAGATCTTATTGAAGAATCCTCGGCATATCATGGATCCTAGAAGATTTAAGTGTTCAGAATCGAATCCACAAAACAATCTATCAACGAATCCTTACTTATTTTGGGCCTGTATAGCAAGACGCCAAACATATTTAGAACTCCTACTCCTAATGATAGAAAGAAAAGTCAATGAGAAACGTTCTAGAGGCCGCTCTCCACAACGTTGAGCTGACATAATCTAAGAGATAACTGGTATCCAGGATCGCCAAGCAATTAATACAGAAAACGACCACAAGCAGTGGCGAACAATAGTCTCAGAGGCAGTCACCACGCCCCTGTCAAGAGGTACGGATTGAGAAAGAGGTACCAAAGTAAGTAAAAAAGTCCCCGCCAATAAGCGTCGGAAAACGCTTCGTTAGAAAGCTACAGCCTCCTAAAGATGCAGCATTGTAATCACTCATATAAGAGAACAGGTTACGCAATAATGCCATTCTAAATATTATTAGTATCTAGATTTCTAGTCTAGTACTTAGTCAGTATTTAAATTATGAGGCAATTAATTAATAATAATTCCTAGCATAATTTCTTTAATTATAATAATAATATAGCCCTACCTGAAACAAAAAAAAAGTTCGGGGATGGAAGAAATAGACAAATACTTACACATATACAGCGGAGTACCAACGGAAGAAAGAGCTACTAAAGGAGTTTCCCTGCTGATTAGTTATTTTAGATGCATCTGCACCAAATAATGATGCACCAATTATACTGAAAGATGAGTTCTACAGAAAGTTACAAGATGTTATTGACGAAGTAGGTCAACATAGAGAAGTTATAGTAATGAGAAACTTGAATGGAAGAACAGGGTTGAATATAAAGGACAGGGTAGTGGAACCATACGGAGAAAATATTACAAACAATAATGGAGAAGGAATAAAAGATTTTTGCAAAAATAACGTTATAAAAATTATGGACGGTTTCTTTAAACATAAAGAAATACACAAATTTACCTGGACGCAAGAAACAAGGAAATTAAAAACCATAATCGGTTACATTATAATAAGACAAAAAGCAAAAATTAAAATAGATGAGGTGAGGGCACATAGAGGACCCAATTGTGGGTCCGATCACTATGTGGTACAAACACAAATCACATTCCTATACCGAGATGGAGATGACAAAAATAAAAATAAACACAGAAATATAAGTGAACAAAATATGGAAACTATTGATAATCCCAGATATAATCTAGAAAGTCTTAAAGAATGAAGCGTTCGATTCCTATACCAACAAAGATTAGACGAAAAACTACTAGAAAATGCATATGAAAGTGCAGAAGAAATATATAAGCATATAAAGGAAAGTATACACCAAGCTGCAAAAAAAGCTTTGGAAGAAAACCCAATCGAAAAGAGGAATGGAAAGCTACTCTGGTCCAAAGAAATAGAAGAAGCAGTACAGGAAAAAAAGAAAGCATATCTAACATGGCTTAACACCAAAAGGCTAGAAGATAGAGAAGAATGGACAGTATTAAGAAGGAAGGTGAAGAGAATGGTGGTACAAGAGAAAAATGAAGTATTGGATAAAAAATATAGCGAGAATGTATATGGGCGGACGAAAATGTACAGAAGCGTGGAAATTTATCAATAAGGTACGACGCGAAGACAATAATACAAACTTACAAACAATCCCCGTAC
The DNA here is from genome assembly GCA_958336395.1 of Ctenicera cuprea. Classification (NCBI taxonomy): domain Eukaryota; kingdom Metazoa; phylum Arthropoda; class Insecta; order Coleoptera; family Elateridae; genus Ctenicera; species Ctenicera cuprea. Next base: position 56,614,619 of record OY284486.1, read on the forward strand.
AAAAATGGAAAGAACACTACAAAAATCTACTCACGGAATACAGAGTAGAGTTCAAAGAAGAAGAAACTGAAGATCATAACATAATAGTACAAGTAGAAAATGTAAACTTAGAAGTAGAAACAACAACAAACATTATAAAATTACTAAAAAATGGTAAAGCTACAGGTCCTGGAGGAATAAGTGCAGAATTGATAAAGAATGGAAGTCAAAAACTATTTAGATTAGTAAACCGGATGTTTATTAAGTGTATAAACGGAGATGCAATACCCCAAGAATGGAAGATAGGATAAATATCATCAATACATAGAAAAGGGGATAGACAGGTATGCGGAAACTATAGGGGAATAACTGTAACAGCAACATTGAGTAGACTGTATGGGAGAATATTAAGGAACATAGTAGAAAAAGAACATAAAAGAAATGAAGCAGAGGAACAGAGTGGTTTTAGAGCGGGGAGGTCAGCCATAGACAATATATTTGGCTTCAAACAAATAATTGAAAAGAAAATAGCTACGGGAATGGAAATACATCTGCTCTTCATAGATTTAACAAAAGCATATGATAATGTACCCGTTGTCAAACTATAGCCAGTAATGCAAGAGTCTGGTATTAACCATACAGCAGTAAAAGCACTTAAAGAAATGTGCAAAAACTCAATATCAAAAGTACGGGCAGGAAAATACTTATCAAGAGGATTTGAAAGTAGCAAAAGTTTAAGATAAGAGGGGTGCGAGCCCCCACTTTATTTAAATTTCTATAGAACAAGCTCTAAGCCAATGGAAGAAAAAATGTTAAGGTATGAGAATACAAATGGACAACAAAAATGTATACACATTACAGTTTGCAGACGACCAGGTCTTAATAGCACAAGATAAAGAAGACCTAGAATACATGACACGAAAACATAAAAATGAATGCAGAAAAAGGGGGCTTAACATTAATATTGACAAAACCAAATATCTATGTATTGGAGGTCCATCACAAAATTTACAATTAGAGGAAGACGAAATAATATTATTGTGTGAAGAATACAAATATCTGGGAATACAAATACAGAAAGATGATAAAGATACACATGAAATAAAACAACGAATAGCTTATGGACGAACCGTAACTAGAAGATTAAACGGAATTTGGTGGAGTAACGAAATTACAAAAAAAGGAAATTTAATATATACAACGCCTTGGTGAAGAGTATAGTGACATACGGAGCAAAGGTATTGAAAATAAATGAATCCAAAAAAAGAAAAATTCAAGCAGTAGAGATAGATGCACTAAGAAGATCAGCAAGAATATCTAGAAAGGATAATGTAACAAATCAGAGGGTAAGAGAAATTATGAATGTCCACGATACACTAATCCAGAACATACAACAGAAACAATTAATCTGGTATGGTCAATTGGTCACGTAAGACGGATGGAAGAGGAAAGGCTACCGAGAGCAGTGATGGAATGGTTACCTCCAGAAAGGAAAAAACCTGGAAAGCCACGCAAAACATGGGGAGAAGCCATTAGAAGAACTATGAGCGATAGAGGCCTTACAGAAGAACAAACCAACAACAGAGAAGAATGGAGGGGAAACTTGGGGATCGGACGGCAACGTCAGACACTGTGAAACCGATAGATATATATACACTGTGTCTATAAAGTAAACCCCCCCCCCCCCCCCCCCCGGCAACTAACTTTTGAACGACTTGATATTTTTCAACAAAATTTGGTGTGCTATTGGAAATTTGATACTATCTTTCAGACCATATTAAAATTTTGTATCATCCAAAATGGCGACTGGGCGCCATTTTGAATTTTTTTTAATGGAAAGGGGGGTCGAGTGACACCTCATTGGAAAGGTCTTTTAGTTCTACGTCTGATCCTAGAGTTTCAAAGAAAAATATTCAGCTATAACAAAATGACAATGTTTGAAGATAAAGAAGTCTATTTAAAAAACTAAGAATTAAAGCAAAAAGAAATTAAATTAAGTGTCCGAAATGTTCACTATTCACTTCTTGGCACATAAAAAGTCGGTTATGAAATTCCTGCCTTACATTTTTATAAGTTTCTAGAGTGATATTTCTGCAAACTTCTGTAATGCGTTGCTCCAGTTCTTCAATTGTTTCTGGACGAGTTTTGTACACTTTCGATTTCAGATATTCCCATAGAAATCTAAGAAAGTTAAATCTGGGGAGTGAGCCGGCTATTCTACAGTCTCCCGCCTAGCAATCTATCTTCCAAGAAAATGTTCCTTGAGAAACTCAGAAACAGGCCTATAATAATGAGGCGGCGCACCGTCTTGTTGGAACATAACGTTTTCAAAATTATTTCCTGCCACCTGAGTTATTTCTGGGAAAATTTTGTACTGCAAATGAAAAAGTGGACTACTGGATAAAAAAAATGAAGACATTTTTTAATTGAGTGAGTCCATTTGTTTAAAATCCAGGATTTTATTACGGCTGAATATTTTTCTTTGGAACTCTAGGATCAGACGCAGAACTAAAAGACCTTTCAAATGAGGTGTCACTCGACGCTGGATAAAAAAATCAAGACAATTTGGAATTGAGTGAGTCCATTTGTTTAAAATCCGCCATTTTGTAATAGCTGAATAGTTTTCTTTGAAACTTTAGGATCAGACGCAGAATTAAGGTAGTTCTGTAGTTTTGGTCAAATCTTAAGAATTGCCTGAAATTAAAGTATGGTGTAAACAGAACCTTCATAAACCGACTGGCAAATTTTTAAATCGATCCACCGTTTAGTTTGTGAGATAATTGCAATTGAAAATGGGTCATTTTGTACGTGATGCCTATACCTAACACGTGAACGGATAGCACTTTGTTCACATTTTTTATTATAGACGCTAAACGGATCTTAAGATGTTTAAATAAAACCACTCATGTATGCAGTACTATTGTGGGATTAATGTGAAAAAGAATGGCAATTTTTGACCGTGTAGTTTCGGAGATATCGACTGATGAAATATATTAATTTTATTCGACGCGGAACGGACACACAGTCAGCTGTGACGAAATGGCAACAGTGTACGCTGCCCCGAACTGATGGGCGCGTGGTTTAGTCCGGGAATGTGAAACGTGTTTTTTTTCCTGGATTTTAGTAATTATGGGAAGGATTTGAAATAAATTTATTCTCTCAACACATGCAGTTTATTTAATTTGTTGAATAAATGAATAAATTAACTTTTATATAATATAAATATTATCCTGGACAATATTCATAACGCTCATACTTATAAAATAAAAATCACGAATAAGCTATATATGCATTGAATGCATAAATAATTTTTGAACAAATATTAAAACTAATAACAATAAACTTTTTTTCACTCAACAAGTTGCAAGTTTGATCCAAAACGAAATTAAAGCTTCCTGCCGATCCTGAATTGCGCAATATCATGTAATATTGGCTCGCATATGTGCGAGTGTGATATTTACATCGAGATTTGCATTGTTAAAGCCGATTTTTTCATTGCTAATAAATTGCATTCAATAAAAAACAACAAATCCTTTTTTTTTTAATTTATTACCAAATTTGCGTGGTTAGTATGCCGTCAATCAGTGAGTGAATGCTAATTTGTCTTCGTATTTTTTCTTAAAAAATATAACTGCTCTTAACAAGTAACCTCGCGTTAGCAGCAAAACGCAACAACAGTGTTTTAAAAAAAACTAAAATAAAAAAAAAATTTTGGTTCCAAACGAGATTCGACCCCGCAACTACTTATGCAGTAAAAAAGTAGCATGACCGAACACACTCGCATATCCATCTGTGCCATTACTGAGTTGTGGTTTATACACATTTCAGCTGCATGCAGATTACTAATACTCGAGAATTGCGGTGTTGCCACGATTACAGCGCCGCTCTCTATACGTGTAGGGGACCTATCCATGCATGAGGTGTGAGTGTACAATCTCTGTCAAAAGTTTTTAACCGACAGCACCGTAAAAGCATTGGATTTTACTGTACGCTGCGCTCGAAACTTTTACCTCGTACGTGTACATACAGAACTACCTTAAAAGATCTTTCAAATAAGGTGTCAATCGACCTCCCTTTCTATTTAAAAAAAATTTCAAAATGGCGCCCAGTCGCCATTTTGAATGATACAAAATTTAATTTTTGGCCTAAAAAAAGTATTTAATTTCCCATTAAAGCGCACCAAATATTGTGGTAAAATAGCAAGTCGTTCAAAAGATAGTTAGGGAGGGGGTTACTTTATAGACAGACGGTATATAATTTCTTTAAACATATAGTTGACGCATATATAAAATTGTAAACGAATTATCTACAATCTTAGAATAGTAACTCATCCCTATGTTTTAGCTTATGCTAGCTTGTGTAGATTATTATTTATTTGGTCAGCTAGAATTGATACTTGTGTAATAGTCAAATAAAATAAAACAAGGTTTATGAGCGTAGAATATGAATGGTCATGAGTTTTAACAGAAATTTTATAAAACATCAAAAATATTTTTATTATATGTAAAATAGCAACCACAAATTAATAAAAATTAAACGTGTAAAATTCATTAATACAACAAGAAAGTTTCACGAAAGAAAAGTTTGGACGATCAACATTTATAAGGGACGGAAAATCACTGTTGAATAAAAAACTTAAAAATTGGAGTACACAACAACTTTTTCTAAATTCTTAGCTGAAAATTTTAATGGAAAGAATGCATTGATTGCTATGGAAACGACTTTACAAACAGTAATTTCAGTGATTTGCATTATTACAGTTCGTTTTGAATTAAATTGAACTTGAAAGTTTTGAACTTGAAACTCCAATATCGTAGAAAAAATAGCATTTCCTATTCCTACTCGAGATGAAATACGTTTTTTTCGTTCGCGAACTTGCCCCACTCGCCGCTAACGTGGCTCGTGAACAACTGTTCGCTCACGAAAAGACGGGATTTTCATCTCTTGTTGAAAAATATACTATTTCAATGTCGCAACTCGTTAATAGAGCAAAACTGCAAAAGCTGAGCGGTGAACAACTGACTGAAATATTTGTCAACTTTAATAATTGTGGGTAACCAAGATTTTTAATTAGTCCCATTTTCCATTTTTCTATCATAACAAGGACATGGATGTTGACGCTCATAAAGCCCAGCTTATTTATTTCTTTTGGAACGCTAATTTCTCGGAAAATCAAGTACTTTACAACATTAACTTTTAGTAAATATCTCAGTTGTAGAAATGTTTACTTATTAAGTTTTAACGAAATATTTTGCTTGTCTGTTACTAAATGTCCGGTCTTCGTATTATCATACACTTTTTGAAGTTTAGTTTATAGAATAATATTCTCCATAAAAATTACACAAAAAAGATAGATACTCTGTCGCAAGTCGCTAAATCTAACAGTTTTCGAGAAAAGTCAATGTTTTTGTAAAATCTACTTGCCATAAATGTCTAACCGTTTTTTAAAACAGTATCCCCAAATTATTTCGAGGTTAAGTCTACACATATGAACAATAGAAACAGTTGTGATAAACATGAGTTCGGATGCGCATCCCCAGGGAATTACAACGTCCAATGGAGGGTTTATAGACTTTTATAAAAAGTTTGATGTAACACAAAACGTGCTGTAACTCTCCAGCGAAGCATTTCCGGATCAACATTTGTATGAACTGTTTTCATTGTTTTAATGTGTAGATTTTAACGTCAAAGTTTGTTACTCAACATTTATATAAAATTAAAGATAATTTGTTTAAATCATAAGCCCTTAAGGGCTGGCAGAGAACAAACCTGGTGACCATGTCTAGTTACAGTGAAGACGAAGTGATGTGGTTCGAAATTTTGTGTTAACAAGACCTATTGGTTTATTACAGCAGAGTTTTGCAGTGTCATTCAGCAAAACCGATAAACCTTACAACAGCCAAACTATTCTTCAAAAACAAAAACCTGTAGGCTGAAAAAAATGATGAGCAGCAATCAAAAACAAAAATATAAGTGAACAATAATTTAAGTAGCAAATACCGATAAAAAAACACAGTAAACAATTGTTTGATGTTTGGTTCGTAGTTAAAGTAACTATCCGTATAGAATACTACAGTAATGAATAAATAATAAGTATGCAATAATAATAACTGGAAAGCGTTCACCCCCAACAACAATTATATAAAAATACAAAGTGTAAATAGGGCAAAAATACCACGGACCAATTCCTGTTAGAATTAAGGCTTAAAATCAATATCACAATAATTACTTAATAAAAATAAATCTTTAAAAGTTGCAAGTGGCTTATGTAGTTTATAAATAAATAATTTAACAAATTGACAAATGTGTAAAATATCATAATTAATCTGACTATACAAGCAGGTAGCATAATCATAACTATGAAACAGTAGCTGAAGTAAGATGTATAGTACCTTCTCGATTTAGAATAAAGTGAGTGATCGTTCCGGAGAACGGTTTCCTTAAGGCAGTAGTACGTGACTGGACAATTTAACAAACAGGTAGTGAATGTCGGCAATTCGCTCACTACATCATACGGTCAGAGATTTTCGTATCTAAGCACTTAGCTAATTCTGTGGCGTGGTGAATTGAATATGTCGCATCCAGTTACACAGTGGAAAAGAGCCTGCACAATCAAACTGGGGAAGAGCTTGACAATATTACTTCATACGCTTTTAGTGATATCCAAAGTAATCTCACAACCACCTAATTATGCGTGAACGACCAACACAAGTGTGGAGAGCTTCAATTAACTTCGGAGAGTAACGTCGAATATGTGAGGTTATGTCATTTTTAATTGCAAGACACCAGCAGTAAAAGGTAAACCCAAAAAAACGACTTGAAAGGGATAATGACAGATATAGACAACGACAGAGAATAACTTGCAAAACTTAGGGGAAGATGTTAATTGTCCTAGAGAGACATTTTCTGGACAATGTTGGTGAGAACTCAAAAACTGAAAAAAAAAAAAAAGGCTTAAAATAATGCCTCAAAATGAGTTGAAGAGTCACAAAATATATTCTTTGAGACTTTCGCGGTTTCTCGAACTGTCAATATTACAATTTACTTTCGGCTTAGACCGCGTCGTCATTTGGGAACTACACCCCGCATAATCAGGTAAGGACCAACCTGTAGCTTGTCTGCCTTTACAAGCATTTGCGCTAGAAGTTTGAGCAATATTTGTTCGTAGGCCCTGCCTGCTTACACAGGGCCGTGTGCTTAGATTATTTGAAACTTGGGGCGGACAAGGATTTGATCTTAATGTATTTTGTTTGCCAGGACAAGAATATTTAATCAACTTATGCCTGTTCGCTGTTTGTGAACCCATACAAACTAACGTTTTGCAAGACATTGCAGCTTGCATCTTCAGAGTGAATATAGCACTGAATTCAAATTAGGGAAGCGAAGGTATTTAAACCCCCTTGAGTCAGTCGAGCAGAACGGCAAAGCTCTGGTGGGCTGTCACCGTTGGGCAAAGACGGATCTGGTGGAGCGTGATCCAGAGATCAATGATGCTTACGAGTCCTTAGAGGATAAACTACTGGAGTCCAAGCTTTACTGAGTCTAAAGCCATTCTCTCTGTTTATGTTGTTAGATTGTTTTTCAATTTCAATTGCTTCAAGTATGATACGAGGGCAGTAATGAGGTACTCTGGTGAGTACCCGAGCATTGTCAAGTTCCATCTTGTGCCCAGTTAAACCAGTATGTTGCGCCACCGCAGATTTTGTAATGCGTTTGTGTGTGCAATCACCTTTGTGCTCTCGCAATCTTAACTCAATGGAACGAGCAGTTTGTCCGATGTAGTTTAAACCACAAAAGCAAAAGATGTTGTAGATCCCGGCTGATTTTAAATTTAATATTTGATCTTTTGCGGATCTAAAACCATTTGCCAGAGTTTCATTAGTTCTAAAGACTGTTTTTATGCTGTACCTTCTAAGAATATGTCCTATCTTATCAGTAATCCCTATACTGTAAGGTAGAAAAGCTAAGCTTTCCTGAGGTGCCAGTTCTTCCTTAGCCTCGGGATGTTTCACATTGCGGATTGCTCTATGAATTTCTGTGACTGTATAACCGTTTTGTTGTAACGACATCAAGAGATGAGTTTTCTCTTGTTGCAAGTGTTCTGCATCTGAGATTCGGTCTGCTCTAGTTGTTAAAGTTTTTAGCACAGTGCCTTTCTACATCGGGTGGTGATGCGAATTTGCATTTAAATACCTGTTTGTATGTGTAACATGTACATTTAAGAGTGGAATATTGCTATTTTCCTCCTTTCAGCAGTCTAAGCCGATTAAGTATTCTTGTCCTGGCAAACAAGATACATTAAGATTAAGTTCTTGTCCACCATAAGATTTAAATAATCTAAGCACACAGCCCTGTGTAAGCAAGCAGAGCCTACGAACAAATATTGCTCAAACTTCCAGAGCAAATGCTTGTAAGGCAGACAAGCTACAGGTCGGTCTTTACCTGATTATGTTAGGTGTAGTTTCCAAATGACGACGCGGTCTAAGCCAAAAGTAAGTGGTAATATTGACGAGTCGCAAAATGTTTTAGGAACTGAATTAAGACAAGCAAGTTCAACTGACAACGCTCTGGCGATCAGAGCTGCAGCCAATCAAATAACAAGGTTTAAAATATTACCAAATGTGAATCTATGTTTTCACGAAAATCATTCCAAACGAACGGAATGTAAAAACGATAGGTGAGAATTGCAGACATGAATTCGACGGACTAAAAATGAGGTACAATGAAATTGAGCAAGACATTTGTAATTTAATAATAAATATGTAAATAGTATGCCTGATTCTAATAAATAGCAACAGCACATGATGGCTCTTATACTAGTGGTGCTAAAGATAAAAGAAAAGTTGTTATAATGCTGAATATAGTGGGCAATGAAGGTTTCACAATTTTCAACAACTTTAAGTAATCTACCGAAAAGGTGATAATATGGCGTACAGTGGTAGGCAATCCAAAGAATACTGAGATTCCAATTTAACTGGGTATTTGAACACTACAAGTTTATTTCGTGTAAGAAGATTGCAGCTGACAACAACCGTGAGCATGATATCATACTCAGTAATGTCTTAAAACTAGCTAAACTTAATGGTATAAAATTCAATATATACCGAACTTGGCCCAAGTAACTACAGCACTTTCCGAGTTAACGAAGAGCCGTATTGCATGGCATTGGGACCACATTCATAATCAAACACTGAAATAATTAAAAAATCTAATCTTTACTGCTCATTCTGAACCTCCCTCCCTTTGTGTTCCAAACAGACTCTTCCAAAAATAAAATGAAAACATGTGTGCTGACTAATGGAAAGCCTCTAGTCTATGCATCTCGCGCTCTCTCTGAAACTGAGCTGCGCTTTGCTCCTATTGAACAGACACTTTAGCTCGTAGTGTGGTGTAGAGCGTTTCCACTTCCTGGTTTATGAACTTTCATTGAAATTTTTTACTGACTACAAATCGCCTATTAGCATAGTTGAAAAGGATGTTAATAAAATGTCACGCAGACTTTAGGGTATGCTGCTGCGACTTCTTAAATACCAAATTGCAGTTCGTACCTCCTTGCAACGATATGCTAGTAGCTGATACTTTTTAGAAAGATTTTGTTCCCAATAATGGTACTCTTAAACTGAGTACGTTGCAGCAATCTTCTGTCATTGTTTACATACTAAAAAAACTGCTCATGTCCCATAAAATTAAAAGGCAGTTTTAGCTTGATACAGCCAAAGACAAGACATTGCTTACGGTTTATAAGACGATAGAGCAGAATTCCTGACCGGACAGACTAAAATCGTTCTACTGCACTTTTAAACCTTACCGGAAATTAAAATAGTATATTAAAGTATAAGTGGATAAAAAGGTCTTTAAAACACGCGCGATTTTTCAAATAGAGCGAGTGTTTTAAAGACCAGTTATCCACGAATACTTTACGCTATTTTTTTTATTGGTGCACTTTGAAATCATAAATACTGGTATTATTACTACAAAAAATGGAAATAAGAACTAATAATGTAATGGTTGAATTCGTGATGTGACATCAGTATACCTTTCGTTGCCATGGAAATGAGAAAAACAGAAATTAATTTGCAATTTGTCATCAAAGATTAATTGTTGTCACCGCACTGCTTAAAAATGAATTCTAATATCGATTTTTTAAATAGTAAAGCAGAATCTCGGTTAATACCACAAAACTCTAATGATGCGTATAAAAAAGAATATGACAAGTTCATCAAATGGATGGAAGAGCAAAAGGTAACAGATATAAATGAACGAGTTGTGCTTGCTTACTTTCAGAAAATGCCAGAGCAGTACAAGGCGTCGACTATGTGGCCTATCCATTCGAAATTACAATGTTTGTTGAGGATAAACAAAGGAGTCGATATAAAATCATTTGTAAAAGTGCATGCATTCATGAAGGCAATTAGTAAGAATGACGTAGCCAAGAAGGCATATATATTCAATGAAGATGATTTGCGGAAGTTTTTCATAGATGCACCGGACATTACGTATTTATTTTTGAAGGTGGTAGCCATTTGCGGTATCTTTGGGTCTTGTAGAAGATGTGAATTATGCGATTTGCGCTTACATGATATCAAAGAAGAAGGAAGCGTATTGGTTATTACTATCCGACCGTCTAAGACAGTGAAGGGTCGACGCTTTACGTAGCCGACAGTGAAGCAATTAGTTATGTGCGTTTGGTGAAGCTGTATTTATCATTGCGCCCCCAAAATTTAAGTACAGACCGAGTTTTCTTACGATATGATAAGGGGAAATGTACCAATCAAGTGGTTGGTATTAATACATTTGGATCATGTCCCTTGCAAATTGCACATTATCTTAAATTGGATGATCCTGAGAAATACACGGGACATGCTTTTCGACGTACGTCCGCTACCATTATGGCAAATAGTGGCATGACAATAGATCAAATCCAACGACAAGTAGGATGGAAATCGGCAGCTGTGGCGACTGGTTACGTTGAAGAGAGCATTAGCAATAAGAAGAATGTTTCAAACATTATTGGGAGTGCCATTAATGGAAGTTCAACCTCATTGAGTTCTGAGAATGTTAACAGTATTAATTTAAATACCATTTCCTCCGATTTAAAAAATCGAAATATTAATATCTCAAACAATACTAACTGTACTTTCCATTTTCATTTATAAAATTAAAATTGTTAAATAATGTTTGAATGAAGGTTTTGCATTTGTTAGTAATATTTTATTTGACGTTACAAGGTACTCCTGTCAGATCAATAATCAAAAAATTGTCATTTAGACTTTACGTTTCTCGAGTTGTTGATGTTGCCATGGTAACTTTAAAAAGCGTGCGTTTTTGAAAGTTCGATTTAAACACGCTGAGGCGTGCTTTAAATAGGTAAAATGGGGCACCAATAAAAAAAATATACTTCTACTTCTAAATAGTTGATATTCTTAGGCAACGGGGCTCTATTTCCTAAAAGTTTGCAGTTCTTAATCTTTTACATCAAGATCACCAGGCCATGGTTAAGTGTAGGCTACTTGCGCGCGAAAAGCTTTTTGTGGATATAAGTGAGCTCAAACATGAGCCCTAATAGATGGTCTCTCTATGTATCAAGTTTTCGCCAAGAATATACTTGCTAATTCTAAACAGTTAATGACCATCAAACTCATTCCTAACAGGCTATGCGAAAAACTGGAAATAGATCTACTGGAGTTTGGTGAAGGGAACTATCTTGTCTTACTGAACTATTTCTCCAAATGGATATAAACACCCATTCCTTCTAAATCGACTCCTGATATTAAACAATTTAAAATTTTCACACATCATGGATTTTCTGATAAAATAATTTCAGATAATTCAACATTCGTCCCATGAATTAGTCTCATACTTAAATTCTACAAATGTCAGTCCTCTAGTCCTAACTCCCCCAGAGTATATAGACAAGCAGAAAAGCCGTTTGATATATGCAAGCGAATATTACGCAGAACTGCTCAAGATGACCTGCATACGGTTCTTGTGTGGTATAGCAATACACCCACTCCTGGCATGCTGTTATCCCTTGCACATATGTTATTTGCTGCTCCCTAGAAAACACAATTTACAACGAACATAACAAAAACGTAAAATGTTACTTCAACGAACTCAAAATCTCCGTTATGATAAAACCACAAAAACTTTGAAACCTTTAAGACAAATGATGTGGTAATAATTAATCATATACCCAATAAAAAGTGGGATGAAAGCGTAGTAGTGCGCTTTCATGATACTCCGGCATTTATCCATGGTAGGGAACCAGAATGGTAAAGAATTTTGGCCGATCGAGAGTACTTAGCTAATATAAAGGGAAAACTTCAGTTATTATTCTCGGAGATCTCCTCTGTTGTTAACGCTACCCAGTACCCATAGCTTGAGCTTTCGCGACACTGATACTGCGATATTTATGTTGTATATGGGCAACAAAGGAGGCTGTCTTTGACAGGTGTAATTCTGTAAGTCTGATTCTTAATGAATAGTAACACCTCAAGTAACAAGTTAGTGAAAATTATTGCGACATTTTACGAAAACCCTCAGAGCTTCATGGCAACTCGATTTTACAAAAACATTTCATTATTTCAAACCTATTAGATTTAGCAACATTTGATAAGAGTACTTTTTATATACCGGATGATCGTTAAAAAAAATGATTCAGAGCAGGCCATGACCGAAGTGTTAAAGTTGGCAATACTTAATAGAAGCCAATATTGTCAAATGTTGACAGCTGTAAAAATTTTTGGTTATACATTTAACTTAATGTATCTACCAAAAATTTTGACAGCTGTCAACATTTGACAATGGGCTTATATTAAGTATTGCCAACTTTAACACTTCGGTCAAGGCCTGCTCTGAATCATTTTTTTACGATCACCCGGTTATTGTATGGAGAATAATATTCTATAGACAAGTTTAAAAATGGTAAAGATTAAAAATATTTAGAAGAAAATATTACGTAAACTTCCTTACCCCTGGGAACTAAATGAGCAATGTTCCAATATAATATCTCAAAATTTAAGTGCAACTAGTTATTGACAAATTAGTGATAAACTGTTTTTTCTTCATGAGACTGTAGTTCTGTAACGAACCGTTTTCGAATCCATATTTATCGAAACGTTTTTACTTAGTATGTGAATGGTTAACACTCCAAAAAGAAACCTTTTAAAGAGATAACGCTCAGAATTTGCTGTGGTAATATAAAATTCGAGAAGAAACTTTAGTACTTTTATAAAAATTATATAATATATTATTTATATAATTAATCAGGTAAACTTAAGCAACATGTTTATGAAAGCAGTTGAACCAATTCTGTGGGAAGACGTCAAATTTATTTCATAATGCACTCATCTCTCCAATCCTATGCTTACAGCGAAAACTGCTGCTACCAAGCAAGCGAGCAGCCCCACAACGGAAATTCTCAAAACATAAAACCGTATCTCTCCTCCATAAAGTTTTCCATTAGAAGTAGGATATCCGGTTCCTACGAAAACATAAGCACATAAAACTTGTAATTAACAGTCTCGATTTAGCGCAGTCTCGCTAACAGTCAAAGTACAAATATGAAAAGGAAATCTACCTTGATTCGGCATCATTGAAAATCAATAAATCACCAGATTACATCTTATAACAAAATGAAAAGCTTAGGATTACAAATCTAGCTCCTATAACACAAACAAACCTTGAACGCGTTTCATAAGCTTTCGCTCAAAGTCGAATTAGTAAAACGCGTCTAAGGGAAGGATAAATTAAAGTATTCCTTAAATATTTTAAACAGAATATAAATATGCTAAGAAGATATTATTACGTAAGCTATTACCCCATGCAAAAACTGATTAAGTAAATCTTGAAATGCGTTTTATGTCAAGTGTACGGAAGAAAGCAGGATTTTGTCACAAGTGTGACACAAAATCGTCAGAAAATTGTAACGGCCGCCATTTCAAAGGTAAAAAGTTGGATTTTTCCTAAGGTCCTATATCAGATTCCGGTTTCAGATTTACAAAATATGTTTTACGAATCAAATGCTACCAAAAAACATGTCTAACTTCCGTTTCCGGTTTTGATTTTGTTCGGAAGTTTGCTTTGTCGATAAATGTTTGATATAACCCCAGATTCCAAAACTCATCAAAATCCGACCATCCGTTCGGTAGTTATGATGCACCAAACACATACATACCCACATAGTCACCCACCCACAGACAAACATTTTTAAAAACCACTTGTGGTTCAAAACATGTATTTCCGTCAAAAGCTAGATTTCAATAATTTTCATAAATTCAAAAAAAGACGAAACTGAGAGCAGAATACAAATTTTTATGATATTACTTTTTTAAAAAACGGAGTTTTGTAAATATGTAAACAGAATCTAATAGAGTATATCAACAACTGTACAACATCAAAATGGCGATCGCTACCATTTATTGAAAATAATTACTATAACATCAGCTTACTCATAAATGATTTGGCAGATTGGCATTGTACAAATTCCGTGAGATTGGAATTTGCGTATGACGTAATTCCCGGGGTGGGTTTTTTACGCCTCTTTGTGCCTTTTAGTTTCAGCACTGATCAGATAACGGGAAATAAGATTATTTATTTCTCGTTCGTAGCACTGATCTTAGAATAATAAATTGAACACTATTTATTTTTAGTGTTAATTTATTTACTGTTGGAGGTAAATACAAGATAACCCGGACTCTGGTTATTAAAGCTTATTCCTGACTAGCCTTGTAAGAACTCGTTTATTTAATGTTGTTACATGGTATTTATACAAAATTTGATTAATAATAATTTACAATAAAGGTTTTCAATTGGTTGACCTGACATCATTTTATGTAGTTTACAATTTATAATTCTGCAAGCTTATGCATAAATGCGTAAGACTTGACCTACGATATGCATAGTTGCAGTTTTGCAACTAAAGATAATATTACACTTTATAAGAATGTGGGTCAAACATTGCATTATTAGAATTAAAATTAAAATGAATTTATGCGAACTAAAAGTTTTGGTCATGTTTAATAGCGAGATTAAACATTTTGCGACCTCGACGAGGAAGGAGTAGTGTTGTCTGTCTTGACGTCCGTCCTGACTCGTGCATACAAGGGCTCCATCATAAATTCTTCTTGGATGGTTTGATTGCGTTCCGGCTTTCCAGGACTTCTCTGGAAATAATGGATTGCGACTTTTCCTGTGATTACTATTACCACAATTATAATTAATGTGGTTATTGTTGTGATGCTGCTGGTTATAGCGGAATGTTTTTTGATAGTTTTCCAGTCCTTTTCCACCAATTCTTCTGTTTCATCATCTTTGATGTTCCCTATTGGATCGGATATTTTGTAGACTGGCTCTTTGTTGATCGGTTTTTGGGGGTTGTCGTGCCATTCTAACGACATGTTGATTGGTCTGTTTATGGTTTTGACAAAACTATTCACTCTTATGCTGTCAAACACGTTTGGTGTTAATACGTTTTGTGCCGTTTTGATGACGCAATCTTGTGATATTTGAATTAAGCCTGTAACATTTATTGTTACATCTTGCCGCACTCCACTGCAGATGATAGCTATTTTAGCCGGTTTATGGGTAATAAACATCCAGGTGTTAGGCATGTAGAGTTGCTTCCAGATGATGGACCACAACTTTTTCTTTCGAAGTGGGCATTCTGAAGCTTCTGATTTTTGATATATTTCGTCAATGATGCAGTTACGGTTATTTTCTATATTGTGTACTACGCTTGGAGAACACAAAAATTTGTTGTTTGGCAAACTGATTCTGTTGTTAAAATCCTCATTGTTTAACTCAAAGTACAGTTGTGAGTTGTAGTCTATCGCTAGGATACTATTTGGTACTTCTAGTGTCCAATATGTTTCATTTTTGACTTCTATCGGGATAGGAGTTACTTTGATGGCGTCGAATTCTTCTAATTCAGCCATAAAGAAATATCCAAAAATATGAATGCTGTTAGGGCTGTGTTCAACCTTGGTTTTGATGATTGAGTCTGACAGTATGCTGATGCTGGAGGGTAATCGTTTGGATGCTGACGATATGATGTTAGCAACGTGTGCTGGTGACAGAAATTCGTATAAATGTCCTCTCCTGAAGTGAACATCTAGTAGTTTGTTGTAAAATTGTTGTATTTCGTCAATGTAATTTGCTGCCAATTGATAGACTTGTAGTAGTTGTATATTAAGGTGGTTTTCATTAATGGCTTTGTACCATCTGTTCATCTCGTTTATGGCCTGTAGGCCTTCGTTCAATTTTTCTCGAAAGTGGTTTAGTTGTCTTTCAACTCTGGCCTCTGTTTCATTAACAGCTGCAAGGGTAGACAGCATGAACTTAGTTTGATGACTTGATGCTCTTATAAGTTCATGTTGATTCTTGTCTAGCGCTTCAATATCCTGGTATACTTCGTCGTTAACTCCAAAGATTGAAGTTAAAAGATTTCCCAACATTCCTCTTTTTTGTCGAGAATGTATGATGCTATTGATGTTTCTTAGTGTCCGATTGAACTGCTTGTATTCTTCATCTAGGTGGTGAAGTAAGCTGGAACATTGAGTTAGATGTGTTAATTTTTTTGCTTCTTCGCAAAACTTCTTCATTTGATTAACTGTGTTTTGGACCATAGCTTCATCTTCTGTTAATCTTAATTTTTGAATTTTTAGTTCAATTCTAAAAATTCCTCGTTCTATTTGTGTAGACCCGATGTGTTCCACATACAATCCTGGGGCTGGATATTTAATGGTGTAAGTTGCTTGAGCTAATGGTGCTATAATGGTTGAGAGTACGCATGTCATCAGTATGCTTCTCATGATGTTACCGCTTGTTAATGATACTCTCTTCGTTGATGTTTTTGAAGGATTTTGGTTTTGTATCAGTGCTAAATGTGCCTTGATTGTTGATTGAATTGGGCCGTCTTCTTGCCTTCCTTGCTCGCGAATGGGCAAGGGAATAACCTTTGTTATTGGTCTTTTTAGAGTAGCTCCTCCTGCTTGTTGAAGAGAAACCACCCTTGTTGTCCCATCTTTGTTTGGATGTACTTGTGTTATCCTGACTAGTGGCCATTTGTTTGGACTAGTGTTGTCGTCTTTTAGCAACACGAGATCGCCGACATTTGTATTTTCTTTTAATGATTTCCATTTGTAACGTTGTTGTAACCCAGTAAGATACTCGGATGACCAGACCTTCCAAAAGTCTTTCTTCATCTTTTGCAAGGCCTTTCCAATCAAAAAATGTCCAGGGGTTATCGCTTCGAAATCGTTAATATTGTTGCTGAGTGGACATAGTGGTCTTGAGTTCAGGCTGGCTTCGACCTGGTAGACCAATGTTGATAATTCTTCATAAGTGAGCGTTGAGTCACCTATTATCCTTTTTAAGTGATACTTCATAGATTTTACTCCTGCCTCCCATAGTCCACCAAAATGTGGGGCAGCTGGGGGAATGAAATGCCACTGAGTTCCCAGGGATGTAAGAGATCCTTGTATCTGGGTTCCATTGTTGATAGCATGAACTTCTTGTAGTAGTTGTTTATTTGCTCCAACAAATGTTGTTCCATTATCACTGTACATGTGTGCACAGTTACCTCTTCTGGCGGTAAACCTTTTAAATGCTGCTAGGAAAGCGTCTGAGGTCATGTCGCTGACTACTTCCAAATGAATTGCTTTCGTAGCAAGGCATACAAATATTGATATGTATCCCTTGTAGGATTTGTGTCCACGTCCTTTTGTGGTTCTGATTTGGATTGGACCTGCATAGTCGACTCCGGTGTGAGTGAATGGATGTGATTGTGTGATTCTGGCTGCTGGCAGATTTCCCATTAATTGTTGGGCTGCTTGAGCTTTGAATCGAATACATCTGATGCATTTGTTGATGATGTTGTTTACGGCTCGCTTTCCATTGATAATCCAGAATTTTCGCCTAGTGTAGGCTAGTGTGGCTTGGTTACCACCATGCAAGGTTGTGGAATGGGCATCTTGGATAATCAACTTGGAGATATGGTTTCCATAAGCCAGTATGATTGGATGTTTTTCGTTGAACGGTAACTGAGCGTTCTCCAGTCTTCCTCCAACGCGTAAGATTCCATTACTGTCAATGAATGGTCTCAATGTCGATAGGGTGCTTTGTTTTGGTACTTGATTGCTTCTTTTAATAGAAGTAATTTCATCCTTGAACTCCTGCTGTTGTACCATTTTTAAAAGTCGTACAAGGTTTTCTTCATATTCTTGGACGGAAATGTTTCCTGTATATGAAGTTTCCTTTTTACATCTTTGTATGAATCGAGAACAGTAAGATATTACTCTAATCATTCTCGTTAGAGATGAGAATCGCTCTGTAATGGATTCCCTATTTTTCTCTGTTACAATGTGATGACAGAGTTTGGCTTCCTCTCTTGTGGGAAGTATTTCTTTTTTGTGTTTTTTCCATTGGTCCGTTTCTTGTAGCCATTGAGGTCCTGACCACCATTGTGAATGGTTTTTTAGGTTGGGAGGATCGATTCCTCTTGATAATACATCTGCTGGGTTATCTTCTGTTTTTACGTGTCCCCATGCGTTTGATTGTAGCAGCTCCTGTATTTCTGCTACGCGGTTGGCGACGAATGTTTTCCATCTCCCTGAGTCACCTTTGATCCATGCCAGGGTGATCATTGAGTCGGTCCAGGCATAAACGGGTACATCTTGGATTTCCAAAGCTGTCACTGTTCTTTTCATTAACTGTGCCAGTAGTAGGGCAGCGCATAGTTCCAATCTGGGCAATGTTTTCTTCATTTTGATGGGTGCTACCTTAGATTTCGCAACCAGCAGCGTGGTTTTGACTTGTCCATTTGGATTGACTGCCCTGCTGTATATTACCGCTCCATATGCTTGTTCTGATGCATCGCAGAAACCGTGTAGCTCTATTCTTGTTTTTGTTCTTATGTATTCCAACCACCTTGGAACTGAGATTTCTTCTGCGGCGTTTAGCTGAGCATGGAACGTTGTCCATCTTGCTTTTATTTCTTTGGGAACCTCCTCGTCCCAATTGAGTTCGGATGCCCATAATTCTTGTATCATCAATTTTGCTTTAATGGTAATTGGAGCTAGCCATCCCAATGGATCGAACAGCTTAGCAATATCGGATAGAATGGTTCGTTTGGAGATTTTTTCTCTGTTTGATATTTCGACTCTAAATCGAAATGAGTCTGACGACGGGTTCCAATTGACTCCTAGGGTCTTCTTGGTTGTGGCTTCATTGATTTCGATGGTGGTTTGATCTTGAAGATGTCCAGGGAGTGTTTGCAACACTTTTTTATCGTTGCTAGACCATTTTCTTAGCGTGAATCCTCCACTTTTCAGCAAGGCGATCATCTCGACTTGTAGTTGGAGTGCTTCTTCCACGGTGTCTGCTCCTGACATTAGGTCGTCGACGTAGAAGTCCTTTAGTGCTGTAGCGGAAGCAGTAGGAAACCTGGCTTCTTCGTCTTTGGCTAGCTGTTGCAATGTCTTTATTGCAAGGTACGGTGCTGAGGCTGTCCCATACGTCACCGTAGTAAGTTTAAATTCTTGGATTGCTTCGCTCCTTTTAAATCTCCATAGGATTTTTTGGAACTTTTGATCCTCTTTGTTTACCTTTATTTGGCGGTACATCTTCTCGATGTCAGCAGTAATGCTGATACGATGTTTCCTCCAACGTATCAGGATGTCAAATAATTCTTGCTGCAACCTTGGACCGGTGTGCATTTTTTCGTTAAGGCTTATTCCCTTTGACGTTTTGCAAGATGCATCAAACACTACCCTCAATTTTGTAGTAGTGCTTGACTCTTTTATGACTGCTTGGTGGGGTATGTAGTAGGCGTCTTCTAATGCTTCTTTGCCTGGGAGTATTTTTACCATATGTTTCAGGTCTAAATACTCTTGCATAAACTTTATATATTGAGCTTCAAGTTCTTTGTTTTTTGAAAATCTTTTCTCCAGCTGTAATAATCTCGCAATGGCCCTGGGTTTGGATTCCCCTATGTTGGTGGGTGTTTCCTTGAAGGGTATCCTCACAGTGTAGGTGCCATCGTTGTTTCGGTAATGTGTCTCCTCGAAGTAGTCTTCGCATTGTTTCTCGTCGTTGGTGAGATGACGGTCTTGAGGAACCTCTTCTATTTCCCAGAATTTGGTCAGTTGTTTGTCTTCCTCGATGCGTGTCATCATACTTGTTATTTGGGTGTTTTGATTCTCTGTCTTGATAACGTTGCCAGAAAGAATCCACCCAAAGCTGGTGTTTTGTCCTAACATACCAGTTTTTGTTTTCTGAAGACCCTCCAGAATGATCTTTCCATACTCTTCTGCTCCGAGAATGGCGTCTATTGGACCTGGTACATTGAAAGTTGGGTCTGCCAGAATTTGGTTCTGCCATTGCTGGTTTTCAATGTTGCTCAGTTCATTTGATGGGAGGTTCTGAGTTAGCTTACTGAGAACGATGAGTTCAGTGTGAAGATTGAAGTTGCTTGGGTATCTTGGGAAGAGTACTGCTTCTATTTTAGAATTAGAGATTTTTGGTGCTCCATCACCTAGACCTGTGATTTCAGCTCTAATTTTTTGTTTTGGTAACGCGAGTATCTGTGCTGCTGCCTCGGTTATGAATGATGCTTGGGATCCTGGATCAATGAGTACTCTCAAGAAGTGAGGTGCTCCTGTTGCTGTTCTTGCTTGGATTAGTGCTGTTGCGAGGAGAGTGGTGCAGTTCTTACGACCAAGGTTGCTGGTGACTGTGACTTGTTGCTCTTGCTCGCTGGAGGGTTCAGATGCTACTGTGGCGTGAGAAGTTGTCTTAATCGGGCTTGACGACTTTCTTGGCTGGGCATTCTGACTCCTGTGTAGTAACGTATGGTGTTGTTTTCCACAAGTTAAACAGCTTCTTTGAGATTTGCATTTTTGGCTGGCGTCATGCCTCATGCAGTTGTAGCACAGCTTGTTTTGATTTACTGCCCGGATCCTCTCTGGTATTGGAAGTGATCTGAAGTTCGGACAGTCATAAATGTGATGCTGTTGCTTACATAACTTGCATGTAGGATCTTTTTTTGTTTGATTATTCCATTTTTGATTTGGTGCATATCTAGGTCTCTCTTGGTTTCTTTTTGTACCTTCCGAGATTATTTCCAGAGATTGGAATCTTGTTTTTAGGAAGCTCATGACTGACTTGAAGTCTTGAATATTATGTGGATTCGCTAGAGCGTATTTATACAAAATTTGATTAATAATAATTTACAATAAAGGTTTTCAATTGGTTGACCTGACATCATTTTATGTAGTTTACAATTTATAATTCTGCAAGCTTATGCATAAATGCGTAAGACTTGACCTACGATATGCATAGTTGCAGTTTTGCAACTAAAGATAATATTACACTTTATAAGAATGTGGGTCAAACATTGCATTATTAGAATTAAAATTAAAATGAATTTATGCGAACTAAAAGTTTTGGTCATGTTTAATAGCGAGATTAAACAGGCATAAAATGCTATATTATAAAATGTTATAATGTAAAAGTAGGAGTTTGAAATCTGTTATAATTTAACTTTCAAAGAATTGAAAAATTTGAAAAAAAAATATTTACAAAAACCCAATTTTGTCTTGAAATATGCAGATTGATATACCTAAAGGTTAGAAAACAATTTCGTTTTTGTCTTATTGCTTTAATATCTCTGTAACACCTTCCACCACCAGTATTAAAGTATAATAATTAATTTATTTATAAATACGAGCTTTACTTCGTTGAAGTTCATTTTAATTTATCATAAATAATACAATTCTTAACTTCAACAGGTTTTTTATTTTGTTTATACGTATTTTGGTATGTCATATTCAGAAGCAAGATTAAAAAGTAAACAGATATCTGCGTCCAGATGCCTTGATTTCTTATTCCAAAACGTCAAATAATGGTGAATTTTAAAGTTCAATATTCTCATTCATTAAAGGTACAGATTTTAAATGTTTACGAACTTCAAATGCTTCTAGTATATCCAACTTACGTTTATCATCACAAAACTGTAAAAAATGTTACAGTGTTATTAGATGTCATTGAATGATTGGGTTCTAATAAGTGTTAAGGTAATTGGATTTATGGGGGTGTTTGTACTTATAACAACGTACATGTTCCTTGTACCTAATATCAAAATTTCTTATTATTTGTCCTATATAAACCGAATTACAGTGCGAGCAATTTAATTTGTAGATGCCTAATTTTAGTAAATTGTCTGTTTTTTCTTTAGCATTAAACAAAGTGTTTAAAATGTTTTTTGTTGTTTTAAAAGTTGTTTTACATTTATTTGTTTTGTTTATGATTTTAGCAATTTTTTCTGATTTATTGCCAAATTATGGAATTCACGCATATTTCATTTTATCTAATGAAATCGTTGGATACATTTTTTGAATACCTAATTTATAAACTTTTGCGTTAATTAGTGTATCAATACGTTGAGTATTATAATCATTATTGTATGCAATTTGTTTAATAATCGAAGTTTCTCTATTATAACTAATTTTCCCTAAAGGAACCTTTAAAGCGCTATGTATCATAGACCTGTATGCTGCTAATTTATGTGTTTTACCGCACGATTCTTGCCATCATAAAACACAAATCAGCAGCATACAGGTGTATGATACATAGCGCTTTAATGGTTAAACGGTTAAATCTAAATCTGCTAACAAAATGTTGTTTGGGAATCTAAAGAGGGAAAATTGGCATTCAACACATTTAAGTTTTATAGTCAAATAACTAAACTTTAAAAAACCGCAAAGGCTGTCTTTTTAATGCAAAGCTACAGCCCAACTAGGAAAAAATTAGAGATTAAAATTTAAAAGATTGGTAATTAAAATGCTCGAAATGTTGAACAGGCGCGATGCAATCTTAGATGTTGAGTCGTTTATAATTCCTAACAATTTATCTACTTAAATGAAAGTACATTCCTAATTAAAATAAAATCTATAACATGTAATAATAGAACGTCACAACTCATCAATATTCATAAAGCAATAAAGAACACTAATTTACCTTGCAAATACTTGGCAATCTTGCAGGTAATTTCTCCAAAGCTCCACAGCATTGTATAAGCGTCCCACGCAGCAATGGGCATACAAACCAATGTCACCAGCAGATCAGCTACTGATAGATTCACGAGAAAATAGTTTGTTACACTGAAACAAAGTAATTTTATTTAGTGAGTAATATAAAACAAGATTGTTGATATATAATAATCGTATTAGATTAAGATTACCATAAGAAAACACCTTATTCTATTATGTATGACATTATTATACCTACATGTATTGGAGATGCCAAAATCTACATGTATTAGAACTTAATACAACGTTCCATCGTTCAAGTGAGTCAAGAGGTAACTCAGTTCTCACGGTATCTGATCATTTGAACGCCCCAACATGAAAACGGCATGCGTTCGTGCTTCGTTAGAGCTTTTCAGTGTTCCACGAATCAGGTCAACTACAAAAAGCGTTTACGGTGTATTAAGGTATTTACGAGGTCTAAGAGGTGGTTTTGACTATTTTCTCTGTTCTCTACTTCAATGTAGTGCTTTGAACACATTACCAAACTGTTTGTATTTGCGTCTATTGCAAGTTCTTTGAAAACTTATAAATACTTAGTTCAGAAAGTGTCACACAGAAATGATAGATTTTAATACATTCGAAGGAAATAACACTGTAAACTCACAAAATTAAAATTAATCCATTATGATCAGTTTTTGAGATGATTTCCTTGAAAATTGCCAAAACATGGGACAAGTCTTTTGATTTCAAAAATACCAACATAACAACATTGTGTGTCTATGAGGCTATTAAGATGTAAATTTTTATGGTAATCCGGTAACTCGGTTTTGAGTAAACAGCCGTTAAAGTCAAAATTTGTAAACACCAATTAATGGGGTATTAAACGAACGAGCACAGCAACTCAACTCTTTGCAGCGCTGTTTGGGCGCCGCAGTTTCACCGCCGCCGTTTGGGTCACACCTTTTCAGCGACGGACTATTGTCCGCCGGACGTTTGTATTTATTAATTTAATTATTAATTAAATTAGTATTTAAATATATTTTGGTTGTCTTTCATTTGCTCGAATTCTTTTTTTACATTATCGACAAGCATCAACTTTAACAATTTTTCGTAATTTAAAACTAATGTCTATCTATTATAGCAAACGGTATTCACCTAGTGTGCTTCGAAAACGAATCATGTTGCAATGTATTACAATAACTGCCAAATAAACTCAATTGTATTCTAAAAATATAGCATGTAATCGTATTTTAAAGTAACTTTTTTACAATACATATGTGTTTTTTTATTACCAGCCCCCAAACGTCCGGCGCCCAAACTGTGCACAATCCCCCATAGACTAAGCGCCCAAACAGCAGCTCTAAACGACGTCGCCGATAAAGTATTTTAATCCACATGCTTTAATTAAAAGCCTGCAGTGTTCTCTAAGATTTTAAAAATCTTAATTAAACATCTATTCATATACCTACGTATAAAAACCAGATCCTTTTCGCCTGTCGCAGCTTTTGATGGTGTAGAGCCCCCACTACCGCAACTCACATGTTTACGGGGCCCGTATATAAAGAATTTTCTTTTGTGCACTGGACAGCTATAATATTCAATAGAAATACGCTCCCTTCGTGTAGTATATTTGCATTATTGCAGCACAATTTGCTAACACCTTAGTGCAACAACAAACTTGAACGAGAGTAGGTACAACGCTACACGGCCACGGCTACAGCAACCAGCCGGCCCGCCAGCGCCGCGTCGGCGCTGTGGATAGATCATGCGGCAGTATACAGGCTGTTCAAATTCGAGCCCCACGATGGGGATCTCGCTTATTTGAAGAGATAGAGAGTTGGTTAAATTGAGGCAAAGTTGCTAAATTTTATGCCTAATAATAATCTGTAAGGAAACTTAAAGTAGCCACTCCGGTTTCTCAGATATCTGGAAAAAACTGAAATTTTGGATTTCTTATTATATTTTATTTATCATTTATGCTACATATTTCTAGTTATCGCATTATTAAAACACTTTTTTATGCTGAATTTAAATTTTTTGTCAGATTTGATGTAACTGTTACCATTGTTTATTTTCGACTGTCAACTTTTTTTTTCTTATGGTCATTATTTTAATATTTTTTTTTATTGGTGCCCCATCTTACCTATTTAAAGCACGCCTCAGCGTGTTTAAAACGAACTTTCAAAAACGCGCGGTTTTTTAAAGTTACCATGGCAACATCAACAACTCGAGAAACGTGAAGTCTAAATGACAATTTTTTGATTATTGATCTGACAGGATTACCTTGTAACGTCAAATAAAATATTACTAACAAATTTCTGAAGGTAAGCAAGCACAACTCGTTCATTTATATCTGTTACCTTTTGCTCTTCCATCCATTTAATGAACTTGTCATATTCTTTTTTATACGCATCATTAGAATTCATTTTTAAGCAGTGCGGTGACAACAATTAATCTTTGATGACAAATTGCAAATTAATTTCTGTTTTTCTCATTTCCATGACAACGAAAGGTATCTGATGTCACATCACGAATTCAACCATTTTACATTATTAGTTCTTATTTCCATTTTTTGTAGTAATAATACCAGTATTTAACATTTCAAAGTGCACCAATAAAAAAAAAATAGCGTAAAGTATTCGTGGATAACTGGTCTTTAAAACACTTGCTCTATTTCGAAAAATCGCGCGTGTTTTAAAGACCTTTTTATCCACTTATACTTTAATATACTATTTCATATTTAGATAGTTTTTAATTATGATTTCAACGATGAGTCACACTTTGCATTTTGTTTTAGTTTTGAGCATTTTATTACGGAAAATAAAATTTTCATAAGAGTGCCATGGAAAGACCACGTCATTTAATTTAATTTGAAGGAATTCTAGTAGGTCATGAACCGATGTATTTACTTTTACTTTTAGATACATTAAGTATGCGAAAATTTCAGGAAACTTTGTTTTATTCGGATATCTGAAAAACCAGAGTGGCTACTTTAAATTTCTTTACAGATTATTGCTAGACATAAAATTTGGCAACTTTGCCTCAATGTAACCAACTCTCTATCTCTTCAAATAAGCGAGATCCCCATGGTGGAGCTCGAATTTGAAACAGCCTGTATTTGAAGGCACAGATAAATTGTTATTTCAATTTTGTAACGCAAAAGTATTTTTTTGTCAAATTGTTTATATTTTAAGAATAAATAAATAATTTTTCATTCAAATGCTTAATTTTTTCTGGCGAACGAGGTACTTAATGGAAATGATTTGATACCATTATTTTAGGAAATAAAAATAATAATGTTTTTATAGTGCAGAAAAACCACCACTCGCCCATAGTACGTGGCGCGGTCGCGCTAGTATTTTACACACAGTGGTAACGTTTTTTTTTAAGATTTCATTTAAACTGGTTCTTCTTTTCCTTCTTTATCTTAATTTAAGACTGGATCTTGTTAGTTCCAAATCAACTGTCATTTCCTAATTGGTAAAGGATGCTGACGTTCAACATGAACTACTGAAAACACGTAATTATCTACATTACGTAAGATAAAAGTGAAATATTTAATTGCTTTGACCCCAACTATTGGTTATAATTGATTCATTAAGCTAAAAAAATATCTATAATCCAACCTATTTGTCTCACATGCCTCGACATGGCACACTGAGTAAAATGCTAGCGCGACCGCACCACCTCCTGTGAACGAGTAGAAAAAAAATATGTTGCTAGACATCACTAAATGTTATTTTTTCTTAACTTACCAAAATTTTTTTTCGCAATTCTAAATATTGATTGTTTTTAAATTTAAGACATTTTCAAAAACAAAATTGTTGATCAGAACAAAAATGTTTCAAATAATTTTGTGATTTTTTCTAAAAGATGAAAAAAACTTGTGGTAAAAACAAACCAAACACTACAACTGAAAGTAAAATAAAATAATTTTCACGCTACTGGCAGTGTAAATAGGCCTTACATCCATAGCTACAGGGATCGTAAGTGGCTGATAACATTCGTGTACTAGTTACCCTTGACGACGGAACTTAATAGTGTCACTTACGTTCCTAGGAAAATAATGTTGATTTTAACTGTTCGTTGATATGGTAACAAACACAGACAACTTAGAATAATATAGCTTTTAAAAAATAATTCCGATGACAGCTGTCAAAACGAACTTTTAAAAATATGATTAAATTTCTACCTGTAGGCCTACTTACATTGCCGGTAGCGTGAAAAATTTAATAAGTAACACGGAATGTATCGACTAATAACATCCTCGGCAGGCGACAAGCTACGGCTCCGCCTCAGCTCGTATTCGCCTACCTCGGATGTTATTACGTCCTTACATTCCTTGATACTTAAATAACTATTTTATTATTATTATTTAACTGACTCAATCTCAAACAGGGTTGCATACGTATCTAGTGATGACACTGTCGAAAAATAACATAACACTAACACGCTACTTAGTACTTTTAAAGATTCTACTCGAATTTAAATGTGAAACAAAAACCGGATTCTAGTTGAAATTAATTTTGTTCGAAAGTATACACAAAGTTATTGAATAGGAGGAAATAAGATACAACAGCTGTCAAAATTTAATAACTCTCCAGGACTAAGAAATTAAATACCTAAATAAAAGCGATATTCAATTTTTAGAAGTGCTTTGCTTTTCTAATACTTTCGTATCGCACACTTCTTCCCACGAATAAACGTTTCTACCATTATCTATTAGCAGTAAATATTAATATGTTATATTTAATTATTGAACTGCTTAGCACTGTTTAAAAATACAGGAATCCATTTAAACCAGCTCGTATCGGCGCATAGGTATGAAAAACTTTTCGGATTCAATGTTTTTATGGGAAGTGTTCGGGATGAAGCACTAATTATGAAAGTGCATGTTGCTGGTCGGAAACATGAGCAGGTATTCTTTAAATCAAAATTGTTTTAAACCATTAGCAAATATTTATTTTTTTTTATTGGTGCCCCATTTTACCCATTTAAAGCACGCCTCAGCGTGTTTAAATCGAACTTTCAAAAACGCGCGTTTTTTAAAGTTACCATGGCAACATCAACAACTCGAGAAACGTGAAGTCTAAATGACAATTTTTTGATTATTGATCTGACAGGAGTACCTTGTAACGTCAAATAAAATATTACTAACAAATTTCTGAAGGTAAGCAAGCACAACTCGTTCATTTATATCTGTTACCTTTTGCCCTTCATTCCATTTGATGAACTTGTCATATTCTTTTTTATACGCATCATTAGATTTTTGCGGTATTAACAGCGATTCTGCTTTACTATTTAAAAAATCGATATTAGAATTCATTTTTAAGCAGTGCGGTGACAACAATTAATCTTTGATGACAAGATGCAAATTAATTTCTGTTTTTCTCATTTCCATGACAACGAAAGGTATACTGATGTCACATCACGAATTCAACCATTTTACATTATTAGTTCTTATTTCCATTTTTTGTAGTAATAATACCAGTATTTATGATTTCAAAGTGCACCAATAAAAAAAAATAGCGTAAAGTATTCGTGGATAACTGGTCTTTAAAACACTTGCTCTATTTCGAGCAGTCCGGCTGCGCCGTCGTGCTCGAAAAATCGCGCGTGTTTTAAAGACCTTTTTATCCACTTATACTTTAATATACTATTTGCATCCACAAACTTTTTGTCATATTCTTTGCTCATGTTCCGACAGAAAATGTCTAATGATTTTTTGTTGTAAAATCAATATTTTTTAAGTTATAAATTTTTGATAGTTTGATAACACATGAATTTGCCTATTTTCAACCCTTAGAATGTATTTTACAAAATGAGATTCTTTATGAAATACAATTTTTTACATTTGTTTTGACCTGTGTATAATAACCTCTACAAAAACAATTTGACAGTTTTTCACTTTTAACCCTTGTTTCTTAATTGTATTCAACGCGCATTCGCTAGTCTCCTGGATTCCCTTGAACTATTTCTGTCTCTTTCGCACTCACCCGCATTACATGATCTCTCGCATCGGTCAATACAGTAATCGAAGAAATACCTTTTGCTGTTAATTATTATTTAATTATGAATCAATAGTACTTGATGAACTTAATAAAGAAAGATTCTTTTGTTCACAAACATAGGATTGTTGCATAATACTAATTAAAATTAATTGAAAAAAAGAATAAACAATTAGTAAAGTAAATAATAATAAATTTCATAAACAAACATAAATAAATAAACTGTTAGAATGAAAAAAAAATAATAATCTTGTAACGGTGCTATAACGAGCGACTTCAGCTATTTTATACCACCCAGCATGGATGCAAAAAAAATAATATTTATTGATTGTTCAAACAATTTTTGACTTAAACGATACCTGACTGGGTTTCCGGCCGACTTTCATAATTAGTAAACACAATCCCAGAAAAAAATGAATGCGAAAAGTTTTGCATACTCATGCGGTGATACGTCCTGGACTCAAAGACCGCACTTACAGTCGTAAAAAATGTTGTAAAAATTAAATAAGTAAACAATAACCATGACATAACAAATCCATTCGGTTATACACGAAACATATTGCACGATTTTGCAAGGTTTCTATAACTGCGATGTTTACTAAAAGTTAATGTTGTAAAGCACCTTGCTTTACGAGAAATTAGCGTTCCAAAAGAAATGAATAAGCAGGGGTTTATAAACTTCAACATACACGTGCCTGTTATGATAGAAAATGGAACTTTATTACTTTAAATACAAACTTTTTCGTTGTATAATGAATTCACACCTTCTGTTTTCATTAATTCGTGGTTACTATTTTACACTTCAATTTAAAAAATGTTTTTGGAGTTTCATAAAATTGTTTCGTGAAGTACTTTTAAAACTCAGGGCAATTCATATTCTACGCTTATGAACCCTATTTAATTTTATTTTACTATTAAACAGGCATAAACTCCAGCTGACCAAATAAATCGTAACTATCTACACAAGCTAGCATAAGGTAAAACATACGGATGTGTTATCATTCTAAGCTCGTAGATAAATCGTTTAAAATTTTATATATGCGCCAACTATATATTTAAAGAAATTATGCCAAGAATTATTATTAATTGATTGCCTCATAATTTAAATACTGACTAGAAATACGGACACTAGTCCTGGTCTATTGCAATAATCACACACAATCACAATCAACACTTAACACGTGAAATGCAACTGTGTTACACGTGCAATGCAAAAAAGTTGTTTGTTATGACACGTGACGCATTTGCAAAGCCCTTAGAAAAGCAATTTCTTTTTTAAACGGTTGAGGCATAAACTTATTGTTAATTTTGTTTTAAAATGTGACAGAAAACTTCGCTAGTTTTTCCTGTTTTGTTTGAAACTTGTTAAAGAAGTTTCTGCTTTACACGAAAGAGTTTAGTGATTGTGATTATGATTGTTGTTGCTAAAGATTATCATTTTCACGAAACAGTTTCAGGGTTTAATGAAACAATCATGTTTGTCAGAAATAATTGATTGACAAATTTAGAAGAATAGCAAGTATCAGGGCTAATAAGAAATCTGGGTACCCATCAATTGGCGAAGAAAAAAAAATTCATGTTTTAGGAAAAAATTCTGTTAATACTCTGCAGTCTTTGCCAAACGATCGGAACCTTACGGAGACGACCACTGTTCATAAAACTCCAAAGAAGTACAAATTCCATCTTTATAATCTTCAAATCTCACAACTTGCAAGAGATAATTTTGAACAACGCATACAAGTTTGTAAATCGATGGTTAAACACATTGCTGGGGTTCTAAATATTTCAAATTTTTTGTTTGTTGAAAAACGGATTATTGCTGTATCAAGACACGATTTTTTTTGCCTTAAAACGCGATTTTATGTCTTGGCTTGCTTTTTAATACAAGAAATTAAACTTTTCTTGTTTTGTTTGTTTATTGATGATTCATTTATTGTCTTGAGCCAACAATATTGAAATTTCTTGAATTTTCGGGATTTCACTGACGCTCTAAATTTGTGATTAATACGACAGGAACTACAAACGGATTGTACCAACAAAACAACAGTTATTCTGGGGAAAACAAAGTTAGTGAATGGATATTACGGCAAGCGGTTTAATTACTAGTGCTGTCGAAAAAAGAATTAACCAGTTAACCAGTTGTACAATTTTTGACCGGTTCTTAAACAAACCATTTTTGTACCATTTCAAACTAAACCGACCTACAAAACCGGCCTGACAAACCGATCTGAAAAACCGGTCGAAAAACCGGCCTAGAACCCTTTCTTAAAACCGGTTTTAAACCCGGTCTCAATGCTTCCATAAAAACAGTAATTTTTTATCATATGCCGGTATATATAAGGAGAATTAAGTTTAAATGATGGCAAATAAATAAAACAAAGTTACAAGTATATGGCTCTGTACTTATTTTCTTTTTATGCAACGTTTCTAAATTTAAGATTTTCAAAAGCTAAATTGTTTTTAAATATATTCAAACATTTTTTTAAATGTCCAAAGTTTGGAGTTTGCAACCAGAAGAAACCGGCAAATGAAATAAATAATAATACAGTTTGTAGCAGTTAATGAAAATTCTCCTTTAGATATACAAATTTAAAATATATAATTATATATAATTTAACACTATTAGTGTTAAATTTAATTTAAAAGCATGTATAGTTACGAGAATCCCCACTTTATATTCTTTTCTTTTTGCATTCATTACTTGCTTATGTTTCCAGTGAAATAGTAACACTGTATATTATGCAGAATATAAATGAGGCTAAAGGCTAGGCTAAAAAATCTAACAGTAAAACATTCTCAAATCAAATGCTCGAGTATCACACATTTATATTACATTATTATTATTTAAAAAAAAATTGTACTAGAATAATTAGTAACAATTTGCGACGTACATTATCCACCAATGTGTAACTTGCCCAAAAAACTAGAAATATGATAAAATATATTTGTGTTAGCGCTTCTTTTGGCATCGCAGCAATGTAGATTATTTTTAAGCTGTGTGACTGCGTCTGTTCCTCTGTCAAGTAATTTCGTCTTTAATAACTCACTTTACTACCGTTTGCAGTAAATTGGTCTCATCAATAAATGAACTAAATTTCTTATTTGTTAAGTTTAAGGCCAGCTAAAGGGAGATCATTATATTCTTATAAAGTACTTTCTCAAACTAAACTAAATTGTCCTTAATGGTCTTGGAAAACTCGAAATGTTTCGAAGATCCTCAAATGTAATGTTAGCAACCGTACTGATTTAATCAGTAAATGTTTGATATACTTGTTGTATTTGTAATGACGCATTATTTATTTCAGCATTTATTTTACTCAAATGTAATTCATTTAGTTATGGAAATTAATTTTACCGCAGCATGCAGTTTGATTCAATTGTTCTACGATTTATTTTATTAAAATGATAATTATTTTTAGCATTGAAATTTATTTGGGGGCAAGTAATTCAATTTTACGCGTGACCTCAAGTCGGCCGCAGAAGAACGAAGCGTGTTCTCCGCTCAAAACGAGTTTGAAACACGCACAGATTTTTGAAGAAAATTGAGTTCCCCACTATGCCCGTTCCCTATAAAAGCAGATTTCATACCGTAGCAAGTACATTTAGGCAGTTTTTCTTCTCCACTTTGAGTCTCAATTTCAGGTCACAGTTGAACACCAGAACAACCAAATGAGGTAAACAATCCTAGGAGATATACTGATGAGTAATACTTGAGCCATTCTGGTGATGTTTGGCACACCTTATTTTTCTCTTTTTCACGCTAGTGTGTCGCAGCCGTTCGTCACGGGGCAGATTTCTTCTCTCTTAGTTTCTGACTGTCGCGGACCCTAGACAAAAGGCAGTACTTTTCTCTCTCTCTCTCTTATATCTCTCACAATTCCGTTTGTCTGTTATACCTGTTTTGCCCATTGATTTTAAATTCATTTACGTTTGCACCAGAACGTCTCATTGTTGCTTAGATAGTTACCTGCTACTACCGATCTATCGGTGCAATCTACATACAGCGCCAACTAGTAGAAAAGGCGATAGAATACGACCACCCACTGCCTTTGGCCGAGTTCAGAAAGACTATGTTCTAAGTATCCTGAAAGAAAATAACATCTCGCGCAGAATAGAAATAATCGATGGCATCAACACGGATAGCACCACAAGAGTGATAACATCTAATGAAACAACGGAGCCTATAATCATAAAAAAGGATAAAACGAGGAGAATCTCTCATCCCCTTCCTTTTCAATATGATAATAAACAAATTATTAGAAACAGTGAGAAACAAAAAAAGGCTGCAAGATGGATAGAAACAAACCAAATATTATATGTTTTGCTGCGATGCGGTTCTGCTAGCAAACAATAGAACGACCTCAAACAGATACTGCATCAATTCAACGTGACAGAGAAAAAATACAACATGGAAATATCCGTTGAAAAAACTAAAGCGATGGTAATAGGTAAGAATCCGATCAGATGCAAATTCGAATAGATTATGGTATGGTGGAACAGGTCGTGTCCTTTAAATACCTAGGCGCAGAGATAACAAGCAGCAGAGACCTAAATAAAGAAGTCCGGAAACAAGCAACACAAGTAGCAGGATATCTGAAAAGCACTATATGACGAAACAAGTATATACGTCAGGACTGCAAAAACAAAATATATAAAGTGATGGTACGCCCAATCTAAACATACGCAGCCAAAACCAGAGCAAAGACGGCTAAAACGAAGCAAAAAGTCAGAACTGTAGAGATGAAAGTCCTAAGAGCCATCTCAGGGATAGCACTTCGGAACAGACACAGAAGCGATGACATCAGGAGAATCTATAGTATTTAAGACATGGTGAAATAGACCAAGACCGAAAGAAAAGAGTGAAATAACCATGTGGAGAGAATATAGGAACAGCAACTTTCCCGCATTTGTAAAACTGGACGACCATCAGGAAAGAGACCACCAGGACGACCGTCCAAAAAATGGGCCTAAAGCTGGCAATCATCGTCCATCGAACAACAATAATAGGCCGAACGACAGGAACAATCTCCTAGCTAAAAGTGAAAGAAGAACAGGAAGAGAAGTTTGCTACCGTAGACTACCGTGTCTTATTTGCTACTGTTTGCCACTATTCCTGTAATTAGTAAGTTTATAATTGGAAGAAGATTACCTGCTATTTAGCTTTAGAATAAAAAGTATATTTGTACATCAGGCTAGGCAGAGATCTCTCCAATGTACTGTGTATTATTCACAAACTTTAATGTCATATACTTTATTATACATATATTTTAGTTAGAAAACGAGTTGCTTTCAAGCGATGAAATATAGCTGTTTTGAACCGCAGTACTATTTGGTCGAGCGAAGTTGGCAGTGCGAATGAATACATTCGGTAAATCTACAATCAAGTTCCAATGGCGAAACGACAAACCAAAAACTGACCAATCAAGGGAAAAGGTACGTTTTAGTTTGCAATATAGTTTAAATTTAGTACCACGGAATTAATTTGTTTTTCACGCTACAGGCAAGGTAAATAGACGATACATCCATAGCTACAAAAGATGAAAATGGCTAATAACATTCGTTTACGTTCTGCCCTTGACTACGGAACTTAATAGTGTCATTTACATTCTTAGGATAATAATTAAAGCAACAAAGTACAGATTCCAATATTTGATTTCAAACAGAATACTAAAATGTTGATTTTAACTGTTCGTTGACATGGTAACAAACACAGGCAACTTAGAATAATGGGCATTTTAAAAAATAATTCCGTTGACAGCAGTCAAAACAAACTTTTAAAAATATGATTAAATTTCTACCTGTAGCGTGAAAAATTTAATAAGTAACACGGAATGTATCGAATATTAACATTCTCGGCAGGCCACAAGCCTCGGCTTCGCCTCGGCTCGTATTTACCTACCTCGAATGTTATTACGTTTTTACATTCCTTGTTACTTAAATAACTATTAATTAAATAGCAATATTAGGTCAGATTTATAATTAATAGTGCAAATAAATATGTTACATGTTTTATAATATTGTTTCAGTCATTAAAGTTGCAGCAATAAAATACCGGCGCTGAGGTACTCCGAGGAAAGTTTTGGAAACATTACAAGCTACCCGATGACGCGCTTTGAATGAATGATTTTTTAAGCTTTGAAAGGCTCATTTGTTATCAAAAACGCTAATATAGCCGACTGTGTACTTACGCTAATTAGCTTTCTCTCTAGCTTTCTCAAAATCGTAGAGTATGGCTAACAGCACTTCTGTTTGAAGTAGCTTTTCTACAAACCCCACTAAGCTGATAGTAAATAGCCTTCGTGTTCTGCTTCTTAAGGTTACCTCAAAATATCCTTTCTATCAAACTCAAAACCCATTTTTATTTTGCGTTATGTTTAGCGTGAAAAAGCATTTAATATTAACGAAAAACATTTTTTATACAATCGAGCAACTCTGAAAAAGCTGTCGGGCGGCCGCCACGGCACCTTCCTCCTATTTATAAAATCTTTTAAAAATGCTTATTCTATTTCGAAAATTTTTTCAAATTTATCGATATTTAGAATGTAAAATGTACAATTTTGTTTTTTTTTTAATTTTGGGAAAATTTTATTACTATCAACATTTTTATAAATATTATAAAATTGAAAGTATTGAAAATTGTCGAAAATTTTAAGATTTTAAAGAGTTTTGGAAATTATGAAACTTTTTGGGTTTTAAAAATTTTTAGACATTGAAACGTATTGAAATATTAAACATTTTGAAAATATCGAAAATTATTGAAAGTTTCGAAGTATATAATATTTTTGAAATTTCGAAAATTCAGGAAAATTTTAAAAACTTTAACATTATAAAAATTTTAAAAATTTGAGTAAAAAATGTTTTCAAAATTTTTTGAAAAAGAATTTAGAAAATTTTGGAGAAAGAAAACCTTCTGTAAACATAATAAGCTTTTCAAAGGTTGTTAAAAATTAAAAATAAGTTTAAAAGTTTTTCAAAATTTTGATAATTTTTAGTAAACTTGAAAATGTTTGAAAATTATGAAAATTTTGAGTTTCAAAATTTTGAAATATTGAAATTTTTTTTAAATTTGGAAAATTTATGAATAGAAAATTAAAAATTAGTAAAAAAATTATGTAAATTTAAATCATTTGAAAATTTTGAGTTTTGTTAATTTCAAAAAAAAGAAATTTGGTTTGAAATTTTTAATAAACAATTTTTGAAAACTGGTAGTTTTTAAAAAATAGATTTTAAAAATGAAAAATATTAAATTTTTGAAAAATTTCAAAAATAAAAAAAATTTTGGGAAAAAATTTTATGATTTTTTTTTAGTATTTGTTAATTGTAAACAATATTTATTCGTTGAAATTTAAAATTGATTTTATTATTTTTTTACAGTCTTTATTTTAGCAATTATAAATTTAAAAATTAAACTGTTCAGGTAAACGACCACAAAAAAACCTCCCAGAGATGCTTTTTCCATATATTAAACGATATTGTCATTAAATATGTTCATGCCGATTGTGAAGACTAAATTAGTACTATTTTTAATACCGAACATTCGTTGGAATATCGGGCTTGCGCAGAAGTTTCTTATTCGAGCGCGCCTATTTTGAAGTAAAGCATCCCTCCCCCTTCTCCCATTTTTTGAAGCAGTCGTGTGGTTTTATGATATTGTATGTTTTCTAGTTGCATCTAATGTTATCCCCTGAAATCTCAAAATCAATTACATAATTTGACAATAGCCATTTTTTGGCGATTACTTAATTAGTTCGGATAAACAAACACACAGACACCTATGCAGCATCCGCTTTATCGGTAACCCAAGGTCTTAAATCCTGCTTATTTTTCAAAATGTTTGATATAGAAGTAGGTACCTTTCTTTTATGCATACGAGGATCGTTGGAAATGTACGTGGCCTAACAAAGAAAACGCAAGTTTTTTGGGCCAAAATTCATTTTGCCTTTCAATATAGTCTCCTGCTCGCTCAACGCACTTATTCCAATGATGCTCCAAAGCAGCAATGCCGTCTTTGTAGGTCGATGAACCCAAGTCCCCAAAATAGCTATTTACAGCAGCAATTACCTCGGAATTGGATGAAAATCCTTTACCGCCGTCATTTTTTCAGGTTTAGAAATAGATAAAAATCGCTGGGAGCCAAATCTGGCGAATAGGGTGAATGAGGCACTAATTCGAATCCCAATTCATGAATTTTGACCATGGCGATTGCAGACAGGTGCGTTATCTTGATAGAAAAACACTTTCGTTTTCGCCAAATGAGGCCGTTTTCTTTGATTTTGTCGCTCAATTGCTTCAACAAATTAGCATAATACTCGCCATTTATTGTTTCTCCCTTTTCCAAGTAGTCGACGAAGATAATTCCATGAGAATCCCAAAATACAGTTGCCATAACCTTTCCTGCTGACAAAAACAGTTTTTTCCTTCTTTGGTGGCGGAGAACTTTTGTGTGTCTATTGTTTCGACTGTTCCTTGGTTTCGGGAGTGTAATGGTGAACTCAGGTTTCATCGACGGTTATGAAACGGTGCAAAAACTCCTTCGGATTGCGGCGAAAACGTAGCGACAGGTCGCGAGAAACAATCAAACGATTAAGTTTTTGCTCCGATGTGAGCAAACGCACCCAACGCGCAGGCAGTGTTTTTTTTCAATTCCAATTCTTTAGTTAAAATTCTGTGCACACTGTCATTTGAGACGCCCAGTATGTCTGCTATCTCGCGCACTTTTACTCGACGATCATGCAATACGATACGGAGGACTTTTTCAATCATATGCG
Source organism: Ctenicera cuprea (assembly GCA_958336395.1). Classification (NCBI taxonomy): domain Eukaryota; kingdom Metazoa; phylum Arthropoda; class Insecta; order Coleoptera; family Elateridae; genus Ctenicera; species Ctenicera cuprea. The sequence goes on from OY284486.1 coordinate 56,652,401, forward strand.
GGGTAGTAGCCGTTTTTGGGCATCCTCTGTGGGGTTCGTGCTTTGTGCTCACACGACTACGCTTAAACTCGGCAACTCAGTTTTTAACCATTGAAAACGAAGGAGCGGACTTCAAAAATGTCGAATCCAACTCTGCTTTGATTTCGGTTGGTGTTAAACGTTTCAAATGAAAGGACTTTATCACTGCTCGCAACTCAGTTTTTTTTTCATTATTTACAAAATCACTCGAGACGGTCACTTTGGCGCGCTGTCAAACACAAACTAATTAATGAAAGATCGATCTGACTGTCATATTTAACCTAAGAATGGTTCTGAAAAATAGTAATGCAAATTCCGCCGAATTAGCGCCATCTCTGTGTTAGGCCACATACATTTCGAACGATCTTCGTAACTCGTATATCGGCCGGTAAACCACAAGCGAAAAAAAAATCGTCGAATAAACGCAGTTGCTCCAAATCTTACTTGACGATTACAATACCTTCCTCTATAGCTATACTTCGTATAGCGAGGAAGGTAAGCATAAATAGATATAATAACTGCGGGTAAATTTAAATTTTTTATGTGAGAATCATTTCTTAAATTAATTTACTGCGATTGACTGCAACCCTCATGTCATATCATCATATCATAGCACCGACTACAAACTGTATTTTAACCGGAAAATTCAATTTCGTGGATGTTATAAAGAGAAGCAATAGTATATTATAGACCAAGGTAGAGAAGACATTTTTCTCAGCCGAGCAGAATTATTTCCCGAGATGCGAAGCATCGAGGGAAATAAGTTGCGAGGCTGCTAAGTCTTCTCTACCGTGGTTTATATATTATTTTTTCCACTACTAGCACCCTTATTCCTTTTATAATTAATTGATTTTACATTAATAAAAAATAAAATTACAAATGCAAATATGCACAAAAATAAAGTAGCTTTGCTTGAAAACAAGAGAATAGTTAATTTCAATTGACATTTATGTAAAATATATATTTTATAATAGTGGTTATAAAATGTCCAATTTTGATGATTTGAGTGAAAACTGCACTCCTCCTGAAATTAGGGAAGGTGCAGAAAGTGTTGGTGAACATTTATTACCAGTAAAATCAAAAGATTTTTACATGAAAGTTTATAATTTTAAATAGGCAATGTGAGTACTAGATAGCAATTGTTTTCATTATTAACCAGTAGTTAATAATGAAATATTAGTGACCACTAGGAAAGAAATTCATCTTCTTGGCTCTAAAACAAAGTAAATAATGATATCATTTAATGTTAGTAGTGGAAAAAATACTTTTGTGAGGTATATACAATATCGTATATCCCTACACTCTATCCGCTTTAGTTAAACAACGTGTAAACCTTTTTGTCGTAAAGTGCCACCTAGTGTAGCGAAAACAAATCTTTAACTCTTTAGCTTATGCACGTTTCATTTTCAATTTGTAGCTAGTGTTTCGTAAAATACGATATTCAGCTATTCAGTACGAAAAGAAAAAGAAAAACTCGATAAGTAATGGCGGTTGTACATACACCGAGAAACCCGAAAAGAAAACAACCTTTACCAACTTTTCAAACAACGACCCTGCAAAATATTTCAGTATTGAACAAACTGCTTATAATACGGTTTGTTTACATAAAGTGTTAAGGACTTGAACACTTCCGAATAAATCGGTGGCAAATTTCTAACCGTAAACACTTTACTTATCCTATATAAACAAGACTAATTTAAATATTAAGTGTTTTTTTAATTGCTTCATTATACATTACAAAATCGGTAGAGTTCGCAAGCGAAGGGGTTGCGCAACTAAAACGTGACGCTCATTTATCAGTAGCAGATTTTATCGTTTGAATGAACGGGTATTTACCAAGGGTTAACCAAGGTCTTATGCAAATTAATGCACGCAAATATCAAACAAGAATAAATTATACAACACAGTGCAATTAATCTATAATTATATGCACTTAACCATAAACCCTTTAAAAAACTATTACCTGGTCTCTAAAAACATTTCCCACCACCCTAACTAATTCTTCTATGCATTTAACTCCTTCAGCTATAAATATAAGGCGTTTATTGCAATTTAATGTAGAAATAGTTAACGAGCATTAAACTTAACATACATGTTTGAAAAATATGGCAATAATCTAAATGCTTTCTTCGTATTTGTTTGGCTACTCGAATTGTAGTTCTTTTGACACTCAACATTCCACAATGAATTAAAAAGCCGAATACCTCCGGGATATGCATAAAAACGAAGTAACAACTGCATCAGATAATTAAATAGTTAGCTTAATTGATGATCGGAAACCAATGACATACATTTATCGTAGAAGGTGTACAAACTCACCCTTGTATTCTTATGTAGAAATACTATCCACAATTTATAGTATGCTGCGCCTCAAATGCATTGCAAACTTGTCTATAAATTAACATGTAATTAAAATGTATAAAATTTCCTGTACAAAATTTTAGTGTTCAAGATCTACGACATGTTACGTATAACAGTTTTAAAAGTATTCTTTTAATGATTTACACGCCAACAGTGACAATAATAATGCGTTTTTTGCTAAAGATTGTCTAACACCGGATTTCACTTAGAATGGTAGGACAGCACCAAGCGGAAGGCTACTTGCGTGTCAGCGTGTATTTAGAACCCGATTATACAAACATTTTGTGAGAAGAAAGTCGATTTTTGGAAAAAATTATTTAGGATTAAAAAAACAAGCAAATTCATATGCCAACAATTGGGGTATGGAAAAAAATGAAGCTTCTTTAATATTGCTGCTCTTAAAAATTTTGTTGTAAATCTTATTCTACTATCGCTCATGAGCAATTTGGATCAAAAGGAATGTGTAATCGTTTCCCATATACTACATATAAGCGTATGAGTTTTTGATTTTCATGGATTCGTAGAAAACGCCACAAGAAAATACAGGGTTGGGCAAAAGTACGGAACAATGCAAATATCTTTAATACAGCAACCGCCATTTTGACATAATTTTGTACATGAAGGTTCCGACATACGTCGAATTAAAAGGACTTCCGGTTTAGCCGGAAATGATATCAACTTCTTTATTTTAAATGGAACACCCTGTATATATTTGGATATATAAATAGAACTCTTTTTTGCGAGTTCAGTGATATAAGGTTTTGTGCCTTTATTTTCAATAACTCTAGAGATATTGAACAATAATGTTTCGCAATTATTATCTAGCAGCTCATAAAAGCAAAAGAACGTGAGAAGCCTAAACAGTTATGTAATGTTGTCAAACATGCTTAGTTCGTGTGATGATCGATAGATTGAGCAGTGTATATTCGTTGCAGTAATCAATTAATTAACCAAAATTAATTGAAACTGCTTAATTTAACATCAGAAAAAGTTCAATTAACAGAAAGATTGCAAATTGTTAAATAAAGTTCAAACTTCTTGCTGAGTTCTACGACGCTCACCAAAACCAACCATAATTAAAATTTCTATTCGTTCTCTTTCTGTTAATTGAACCATTTCTGATATTAAATTCAGCAGTTTTAATAAATTTTGGTTAATTAATTGATTACTGCAAGCACACTGCTCAATCTATCAAACATCAAAACAACACAACACCAACCAAGCATATTTGACAACATTACATAACTGTTTAGGTTTCTCACATTCTTTTGTTTTCATGAGCTGCTAGATGACAATTACGAAACATTATTGTTCAATATCTCTAGAGTCATTGAAAATAAAGGTACAAAACCTTATATCACTGAACTCGCAAAAAAGAGTTCTATCGATATATTAAAAAATATACAGGGTGTTCCATTCAAAATAAAAAAGTTGATATCATTTTCGGCTAAACCGGAAGTTTTTTAAACCGTCAATACCTTCATTGTATTCGCCGTATATCGGAACCTTCATTTAAAATTTTTTTTAAATCGCGGTGGCCGTATTAAAGATATTTACATTGTTCTGTACTTTTGCCCAACCCTGTATAGCGGACTGGGACACCAACACCAGCTCATCCCTAACTCTAGAAGCCCAAAAACAGTGTGTAACCTGTTTTTGAGCAATATTTTTTTGAAAATTTAACATTGTGTTCCCCTAGGGCTTTCATAACTAAACACAATGCCGATCTGGCGTCTCGTTTTAACTAATACGGCATTAATGTATAATTATTCAAAACATTTTCAAGCTAGAGAGTTTGAAAAAAAAAAACTTTGAATTTGCGATACTCTTCTCAGTATTAAAAATATTTAATTTCTGAACAAATGTTAATAAAAATACATGTCTTCTGCTTCTAGTTGCAAATTTCTTTTATATTTATTTTGTCAGTGAAATTTAATACACCGTCACATACCGATTCTTATCGGAACAAGACCATCCGTTCGGAATTTGTGACGTTTAAGAGAAACATCAAAATAAAAACTTCTTTGGGTTCTTGGGGAGTACGAAAGATAAATTTTAGTAAAAATCTCAAAATTGAACAATTTCATGAAACTAGTTCAATATTCTCATATCACCAATGCTCTCTTTAGTGTTCCCTTACACTAATTCGTAACTTTGTTTGTGGGTTTTAGGAACTAAAAAAAATTAATTTTCAAATCTACTTTAATTTTTCATTTAACGTTTCGGTGCATTCTGGCCCTTCTTCAGAAATCTATAAATATCCTCATTTACTTTTAATTAATACATTTTCTTTATTATTTACCTATTTTTACATATTAAAATTTCACTTAATATACTGTAATAAGTCAATCCTCTTCTGAAATGAAGGTTTAGGAAAGGTTGAATTACCGTGGATAACTCAGAAACCAAGATTCGTCAGAAATAAACAGGAAACTATAAATACAAATTAGTGGGGTCTCCTCAACCGCTACCAAGGGACTGGCTCACAGAGCAAGCCCCAAGGCGGCCGGTTCCGGTGGTCCTACACCTTCCACTAGCAAAAGGATTCGATCGGGTGGAAGCACGCCCTCCACCTCCAATCCAAGGAAGAAGGTCAAACCTGACCATAAAGTCACCGAGAGGACAGGTGGCTACAAAGAGGCCCTTACCAGGCACCTCCGCGTGGCCATCGTGGATCTTAGGACCCCCCTCGGCAAAATCACCCAGGTCCAAGCGGACCTAATAAAAGCCCAATTGCTAGTGGCTCTGGACAACTACATGTTCGCCCTAGTTGAAGGCCAAATCCCACCCACTTTTAGGGGCTGGCAGTACTCCGGGAAGATTCTTCGAATCACCTGTGAGGACGACCAGACCCTGAAGTGGCTGACAGACGCGGTCGCGAACCTGCCTGCCCTGTGGGAGGGCGCTCGCCTCAGCGTCGTTCAGGTGGATCGGCTGCCCAGGCTGGCGAAGGCAGCTCTGTGGGTCCCGGGGAAACCCTAGCCTACGGAGACTGTCTCTCGTCGACTGGCAGTGCAGAACCCCGGGATGGGCGTTGGGGATTGGCCCCTCTTCCACACGGCCGAAAAGAAGGAGCCACTTGGTAGGCTCCTAATTTTTGGCCTAAGCAGAGAGGCCGAGACGGCCGTCAAAAGCAAAGGAGGTAAACTGCACTATCAGTTTACCACCCTAAGCATAAAAATTCAGAAGCCTGGAGATGCACCTCCAGCCTCTGAAAACCAGCCTATAGGGCAGGGTGCGTCTACGGACACCCCTCAACCCTATTTAGTTACAGATCAGGGTGCGTCTGCGGACACCCCTCCACCACCACCCGTAGAGCCGCTACCAGAGCAGCCATCCGAAGAGGAATCCCCACAACTCAACACCCCCATGGACACAACCTGTGAGGAGGAGAGGATGCTGATGGAGATACTGTTGGAGTCCGGGTCAGACACCGGGGCCGACTAACTCTTTTTGTTGACCCCATGTCCACTCAGCCTGGACTAAATATTATACAAATTAACCTGCAACACTGTCGAGTGGCTGCTGTCACTTTACGCAGACATCTCGACAGTCAGCAGGACACTGTTGCATTAATACAAGAGCCTTGGATTGTAAAATCTAAGATCTGTGGATTAAATAATAATAATGGCGCTGTCTTTACAGATAACTCCCAAAAGAAACCAAGGACGTGCATCTACTGTCCCAAGCACCTACAAGCCTTCGCTTTGCCACACCTCTGTACGCGTGATATTACGGCGGTACAGGTGAGTTGCAGCATTAACGAAGGAAAAGAAGATGTTATATTAGCATCGGTATACCTTCCCGGTGACTCAATCGACCCTCCGCCCAGCGCGGAGTTGATCGAACTGGTGGATTACTGTGAGAGGGAAAATAAACACCTAATTATTGGTTGTGATGCGAACGCTCACCACGTTTCGTGGGGTAGCAGTACCATCAACACCAGAGGTAAATCTTTACTTGAGTACCTAGTAAGTACAAACCTAGAAATACTGAACCGCGGATGTGAACCTACCTTTGTCACAACGCGCAGCCAGACGGTGATTGATGTCACCCTGGCATCGTTAGGTATTTCCAATAATATTGTGGGCTGGCATGTATCACCTATTGTATCCATGTCAGACCACAGATGGCTCTGTTTCAGATTATCTGGAACTACGGCCATACCAAAACAATATCGGAACCCTAGGCAGACCGACAGACTATCTTATAAAGTAGATCTGGAAGCCCACCTGGCGGAGTCGATTTTCCCAGACACGATTGCTCGGGTAGAGGACCTGCAGACCAGCGTGGACATTCTGCAAAACTCGCTCTTACAATCCTATGAATCATCATGCCCCCTGAAGACACCCAAGGCGAGTCGCACAACCTCTTGGTGGTGCAAGAAACTCGACAGGATGAGATCAGTGCTGGGTAAACTCTTCAATAAAGCAAAGAGAACTAGAACTACTAGTGACTGGGAGGCCTACAAAGTCCAAAAACGAATATATAAAAAAGAAATCCGCCGGAGGCAGAGGAACTCTTGGAAAACTTTCTGTGGTTCTATAGAGACTACTACCTCAGCGGCAAGACTAAAAAGGATCCTTTCAAAAGACCCCAATCAACAACCTGGCTGTCTCAGGCAAGGGGATGGTTCTCTGACAACCAAACCCGAAGAGACAGCACAAGTGCTAATTCAAACACATTTCCCAGGCTGCATTGTTACCCCTGACTGTGTATGGCCAAGGCCCGACACCCCACCTCCCATTGAGGAGGATTGGGAAGTGGCGGACCGGGTCGTAAGGGGCGACAAAGTAACCTGGGCTATAAACTCCTTTCTCCCCTTCAAGTCGCCAGGGGTGGACGGTATCTTCCCAGCCCTATTACAATGGGGTCTGGACCTGATAATTGCCCACCTGGTGCGCATCTACCGGGCATGTATCGCCTTTCGATATATACCGGAGAGCTGGAGAGAAGTGAAGGTAGTTTTTATACCCAAACCAGGGCGTGTTGACTACACCCTGGCCAAATCTTACCGTCCCATTAGTCTTACATCTTTCTTATTAAAGACTCTTGAGAGACTTTGTGACAGGGAAATAAGGGAGAAGGTGCTTGTGTCACACCCACTGCACCTGAACCAACACGCTTACATTCCAGGGAGATCTACCGAATCGGCGCTACATGCCGTAGCGAATCGGATCGAGAGATCATTAGACAACAAAATGTCTACCCTGGGAGTTTTCATTGATATTGAAGGAGCCTTTGACAAGGCCACCTTTGAAAGTATAAACTCTGCCTTACGCAGACTTGGTGTTGCACCTACTCTTTGTGAGTGGATAAAACACATGCTTGCAATGAGAGCAGTGCAATTTAACGTAGGAGACAGCTCAATTAGAGGTGTCGTGATGAAAGGCTGCCCACAGGGCGGAGTTCTGTCTCCACTGTTATGGAATACAGTGGTGGACAGCCTTCTAAGCGCACTCAATGATGCTGGATTCTATACCATTGGATATGCGGATGATATCACCATCCTCATCACGGGGAAGTTTGAGGGCATGCTCTGCACCTTAATGCAGACGGCTCTTCGAATAACAGAAAAGTGGTCCCTATCTGTCAACCCCTTGAAGACAGAGATGGTACTCTTCACAAAGAAAAAGAAGGTTGGACCCTTACGTACACCTCTCCTATTCAATACTTCTCTCAGATTTTCAGATAATGTCAAATACCTGGGAGTTATTTTTGACAAACAGCTGAACTGGGAGAAACACCTGAAAGCTAAAACAAACAAAGCATGCATGGCTTTCTGGCAGTGTCGCCGCGCTCTGGGTAAATCTTGGGGACTTTCCCCTAGAATTACCTTGTGGCTGTATACTGCCGTGATTAGGCCCATGCTATGCTACGGAGCACTTGTCTGGTGGCCCAGGGTCAGACAGGCTACGGCAGGAACCAAACTGGGACACGTGCAACGTTTCGCCTGTCTCAGTTCTACAGGTGCTATACGCTCAACCCCCACGGCCGCCTTAGAGGCGATCTTATGCCTTCCTCTACTTGATCTCTTTGTGGAGGAAGTAGCTGTGAGAACTGCTTTAAGGCTGCGCCACAAGGGGCTGTGGCAGACAGCAGGCAAGGGAGGCAGACACACCCGCATCCTGGATGAGGCAATCGTCAAGATTCCTCTTCTGGATGCTATGGTGGACTACCTTCCTTTACAATATGCCTTTAATAAACACTTTAGTGTCTACGCGAATGCTGGACCAACCCAGCATATGGACATATCCATCTTCACCGATGGATCTAAAACAAATCATGGAACGGGTGCCGGAATTTTCTCCGATGACCTAAACCTGCGCCAGAGTATACCACTAGGCAAAATTGCCACTGTCTTCCAAGCGGAGGTAGTGGGAATAATGCATGGTGCAAATGCAATTCTTGAACGACAAATCAAGAACCAACGTATTGGTATCTACAGCGATAGCAGAGCCGCTTTACTAGCCCTAGGCAGTTGTAAAATCACCTCAGGAGTGGTACTGCGGTGTCGTGAAGATCTCGACGATATCTCAAAAGATAATGCCGTTTCCCTTGTAGGGTGAAAGGACATGACGGAACCTACGGCAACGAAAAGGCTGATGAGATTGCGAGACTGGCCTCCGGACAACCTCTCTGGGGGCCAGAACCCGTAATTCCCATATCCCTGAAGACATTAAGCTTTATGCTACACCAAGAAACCTTAAAAAGCTTCACACGAAGATGGGTTAACACTCAAAGCTGTCGTCAAGCAAGGGCTGCTATTACGGCACCCTCGCCAAAAACAGCCAAATACTGTGTGCAACTGTCCCGAAAGAACTTACGACTAGTTGTGGGTATCTTATCTGGACACTGCACCCTAAAGCAACACATGCACAGGATGGGACTGGCGGACAGCCCAAACTGTCGTGCATGCAACGAGGACGAGGAGTCGGCAGAACATGTCTTATGTCACTGCCCAGCTCTCGCAACAACCAGAGGATCCATGCTGGGGGACTTCTGGCCTAACATGGCCGAAATCAGCAACACTCCAATTGCGAATGTCCTCAAGTACATCCAAAAGGTTGGATGGCTTGGGTGACGTCCAATGTGGAGAGCTGCTGGGGAGGTAGTACAATGGGCCCACCTATTGTGGCCTAAGTGCGCGTGAGGTAACTCACACTCCCAATTCCAAATCCAGAATCCAGAATACAAATTATATGCAATTTTTATTACTCCTAGTTATGCAATTCTAAATATCTCTGTGTGTATTTCATCAATTTCATGTAATTACATTATATTGTTTTTAATAGTAATAAAAGTTGAACAACCCCTCCCAAACGGTACGTACGATTTTTCCCGGTGTTGACCGAAACCTGATCAGACGGCTAATCGAAATGTTGGTCGATATTAACCTATTTATACCTTCCCAAAATGGTTGGAGGCTTGATCTCCGTAATTAAATAATTATTTCGCACACAAAAGTAATTTATATACTGCGGAAGCAATCTGCTTTATGTCTGTAATAAAATAAATCGGTAATTAAACAGTGATATTTGTTGGACACTCTGCTGTTACTTCCTCGAGCTCTCTTTTCGGGTTTTCTGTTATTTAAGATAGAAAAGTTAGTTTGTTGTGTGTTGTCCAGTGAATATTTGATCAGGTAAGTACATATAACTGTATTCTTTACTGGTTTTAATAGGTATAGTGATTTGTGAATTGAATAAATATACGAAAGTTCGTGCTAAATGGTCGTTGTATTGCAAACCAATGCCAACTGGTTTATGGAATTTTACAGAGTGAAAACTACTTTTGAAAACCTCTCGGAGGAGCTTTCGTAGGTAAGTTTAAATAAAATGAGTTTTACGTAGCTATATTCTCATAATCCGAAAACCGAGAGATTGCTTCCCCAACAGTATTCAAATGAATCAAACTTTCTGGCTAATTACGGTTGTGCAAAACCGAAAGATTGTTACCCGATCTTACCCAAATTAACTAAAATAGAATTTCAGATAGTTTAATGATTCAAATAAAGCCGAAAAATCACTTTGTGGAGTGTATTCAAATGTATTAAACTCACGGGCAAATAACGGTTTTAATTCAAATCGGGTTCTTTGAAGAAGAGGTTTGTTCTGGTTCGTAGTGCTCGTCAGGAATAATTTTGAAAAAATTCTGAAGGAATAATTAATAATTTTAGAAATAAAGATAATCGGTGTTGGTTTATTCGCCGTAAAGGGGCGGGCCGCTGTAGGGGTCTTTCGGACTCCGCACCGGAGTCCCAAGCCTTTCTTCAGCCGAGAACTTAAAACAAGAAATTTGTATAAAGAAGGATTTCCGCAGAAAATATTGTACCAGTTGTCACCTTTTGCCCTTGCAAAACCGAGGAAAAAACCTGAACCAGGACAATCAGACGGGGCAGGGATACAACCTAGGCTAGAATAACATAAAACAGATAAATTTTTAATTATCGTTGCTTTAAATAGAGGTAATTCAATTTGAACATTATTTCAAGTTTTATGAGTTTAGTCGTCAGATTATTATTTTTTTTCCTTATTCCTAAATAATTCGGTTACTTTAAATGTAAAGAAAAAAAAACGAAGAAAAACTCTATAAGTAACGGTATTGTAACTGACATTCTAAGAAACAGTTAATGTTATCTGACATATGCTGAAGAACCAAAAACATAATTGAATTATAAAAAACGGTTATTGATAATCAATAACATGTAAATAAATAACTAACCAATTAGAATCCTTAAAAACAGGAATCAAGTGCAGTCAATGGGAATTGTATTAGATAGCAATTTTACTCACAAATTCTCGTACCGTTGTTATCAATGTACAAATATAATCTCAAATATATCATTTTGTCTGTATAACTAATGTTATATTTACAAAATATCCAAATTATTTTAAAATTAAAAAAAATATATTAACTTCTTTAATTCGTAGAACTAGAGCTATTTACGTATGTAAATTAAAAGAAATTTTTTAAATCGTTTTTTAGTTCTTCTATTAACATGCTAGAGATGTGACTTTTAGACCTGACACGTGGTCTGCATCCACCCAACCCTATAACCCGTCTGGTTTACGAGTCAACTCGTTTGCAAATAATATTAGTCAGGATTAGGATCACATTTATTAACGGGTTAGCGAATCAAAACTGTTGTTAGTATACAACTGGGTATGAGGGTCACTACGGATTGTCGAGTTACGACAGTTCAAAACTAAAAAATGGATTCAACTACGTCTCCAAATCAAATTCATCCTGATACTGCGGATTAATAGGTCTTGACGAGTACAAAACTGGTCAACGGGTCAAAAAGGGTCAACGAATCAAAAACGCCAACGGGCTAAAAATGTCGATGGGTCAAACAGCGTCAACGGGTCAATAAGGGTCAACGGGCCAAAAAAGTTCTACTGGTTAAAAAACGTCGACGATTAATGAAAAGATCTATGGGTTAAATAACGTCAACGGGTTAATAGGGATCAACAAGGATCAACGGGTCAAAAATCGTCAACAGGTCAAATTAAACGTACATATTTGAGGAACAGCACAAATTTAACAAACACATTATTGTAGCAACAGTAGCTGTTGATTAAAATCATTCACAGATTTGGAAAAGTCAACACAGGATGTTGATTGTTGTGACACAATATCGCATTAACCTGTTATTGCAACTTGCATGTCCAGTGAGAGATGATTTTTGATGGCTGGAAGAATTCTGGAGAAACGGGGTTTTAGACTGAATCCAGTAAACTTAAATTAAAATTCTTTTTAGATTATGCAAAATGCAGAAATGCTAATTCTTTATTCGCTCTCTTTGGTGTTTTTGAGCATTATTGACGTTACTCTGAAGCATTTTCTGCATTTTTTTAAGTGCTTTTGCATTTATTCTTACTATTACTTTACTGCAAAGTTTTTTCCTTTAGACTTAATATTTACTAGCTAAACCCGTGCGCTACACCCCACTCATCTGAAGCCCGCGGAATTTGGTTTGGCAATGAGAGGTGATGAGCGGTAGCAGCTGGTGCAGATCTGATTTCATAGTAGTATGTGCTCGTCGTCGTGTAAAGTTGACACAGCTCCGGATTTAATACATAGAGAGACTAGCTGAACCCGTGGACTACGCCCCACGCTTTAAATGATAACTTATTTTAAAATACGCATTTAAAATCAAGTGTAGCGTTACCCTAGGTCACTATAACATCAACATCGAAACCGCCTAACAATATAATAAATGAGCTTCTTAAAATTGGCTGCGTCGGATCACGGATCGGGTCGATTTGTGTTTGTTTCAGGTACGGATCAGGTCGGGTTGGAATTTTTTAAAAAAGTCTCTCTAGTACATCTTTTTATAATTAAATATATTTAAAGTTTCACTTTAATTATTATTTCTCAAACAGTTGTCTTTGCTCATATGTAATAATTAAGAAACTAATTAATTGCCGATGGGATTTTTGCAATGATTCACACAAATTTCCAAACTATTCATTTAAATGTGAAGTGTGTTAAAACGCTAACTTTCAATTCATTGTTCAAGAAACAAATAATAAATTTCAAATACGTTAATGGGAAAATAAATAAATTAGACAATGTCATGTACTTTAGTTTTTGAAGATTTAATAAGCTTTCAAAAGACAAACAAACCTTTATTTTTCAGCATCGAAAAGCGGAAGCTTTGTGAATGGGGACGTATCTGAACTTGACATATTTCTAATGATTTTCGAAAAAATGAAGTTGTTCCGCAGTCACTTGTATGACATATTAAAGCAGCGCTGTTAATTAAGAGGAAATATGATTTATTGTTCTGAAGTTTTCCCTTTTTGTTTTTTCTAATTACTTTTTAGCAGTAAAAGTCTATTGTTTAATTTTAATTTCTGCTTTACTGTTGATAACTTGTGCACTGTAACGTGCAAAGTTTAAACAATTAATTTACAGTACAATGTTGATTATTTGTATTAAGTTAAAAATGGAATAACACTTAGCATGAGTTTTAAACAAATTAAGTTATTATGAACTAACCTCGAAGCGAGCAAATTTCTTATATCTTTAATTGTAACATTAAATTGTTATAATTAATTTTCTCTAACTTTAGATGTCTTAATAACGTAAAAAAAGTCACGTTTTGACATCGCAAATAACCTTTCCATTTTTTTTTATATGTTTTTATAAAGATGCTATTAGTGATGCTGATGTAACATTAAACGGCTTTATAATCGAAACTTAACTACCGGACCTAGCAAAAAATGAAGAAAGGTTTCCTTCTTGTGGACATCATACGTGCTGTAGCAAAAAAGACATTATATGGTTTCTTTTCAGTGGTCTAATAATAGCATGCTTTAACATCTTTAGGGAAAATAATAATGGCTATTAGCCTAACAGTAGTAGAAGCTTCCGTTTTCGAAAAGAGGTGTACAAGTTTAATTAACAGTTTCACAATTTAATTAGATTAGAAAATAATATCTCGATCAACCATATATGCAATAGCTACAATTGCTTACTGATTAGTTAATGCTTTGTTAAAAATAGGGATTAAAAAAATTCATGTAGACACAATGGCGTAATAAATTAAGAAACTCTAAACGACAGCTGGGCGTAAACTTAATGTACAAATATTTTTAATTTTTAATATTTTTGAAATTTCCTGAAACTCTTAATTAACAGTTTTCATCATTTAGTTTTCTCTAGATTTATGTTTTGATGTCACACACAATCAATCCAAATATTAATATGTTAATTTTCTAGCCCGTGGGATACGTCAAGGCATGATGCTCAGCTGGGGCAACTGCACGAAGCTACCAATTAATCATAGTAATGGAACTATAATTACTAAATTCCCGATTTTTACTAATTCAAAGGTTAATTTATTAAGTACTTCATTAAGTTATTGCATTAGCATAACAAAACTGAAATAAACCATAACATTATTCTTTGCCTTAACTGGTATTTATAAACAACTTCAAAATACGCAAAAAACATAAAATGTTATTGCATAATAATCATAAGACAAAAATATAAATAATATTTAAACCTTTTATAAACCTCCGCGAGTTCGTATATTCCTGTTTACTTAGCATTTCGTTTATCCATGTAAAAATTCTGCACGAGTCTTCTGTAAAAGCTGTAAGCAGACGATTTTTACAAGCCATTGCATTTACAAACAGAACTAGGTTACGCAAAAATTCAATACAAGGCGTTATTTTACAACATACCAAAAGAGTAACCAAATACCTTAGAAAAATTCGTACCTAGTTTTTTGATTATTTAGTTACTGTTGTATATTTCAAGATTACTAGCTAGTAAACTTCTATTTTCTATAGATTACAAAACTACATATAAATCTTATAAATTATGATCAATAAAGACCGGACTTTTAGTCGCAGAAGAGCAAACAATTTCGTTAAAATTTAATAAGCAAACAAAAACCATGGGCTTACTCAAATCCATTAAGTTATACGTGAAATATATTGAACAAGAGAACTAACTTTTCGGATGAGAATTTAGAAAAAGTTGTGTACTGCAATTTTTAAGTTTCTTATTCAACGGTGGCTCTTCGTCCTTTATGAATGTTGATAGCTCAAATTTTTGTTTCGTAGAACTTTCTCGTTGTATTAATGAATTTACACGGTCTATTTTCATTAATTCGTGGTTGCTTATTTACATTTCAATTTAAAAAAATATTTTTGCTGTTTCATAAAATTGTTTTGATCATTCATATTCTTCTCTTATGAACCCTGTGTTATTTTATTTTAATATTACATAAACTTCAATATCAGTGTACCAAATAAATAATAATTACCTGCACAAGCTAAAATAGGGTCAAACATATGGATGTGTTTCCATTCTAAGCTCGTAAATAATTCATTGAAATGTTTAGGTATGCGCCAACTAGAGATTTAAAGGAATAATGCCAAAATTGCTTAATAATTGTTTGCCTCATAATTTAAATACTGGCAAAATACTGGACTAGAAATCCAGACTATAAATTGATGAATAAAGAATTACAAAAAACTCGTACTAAATTACATCTGTGATAAATTTTAGATATGGTTGTCTTGGTAAAATATGGTATCAACTAAATGCATAAATTTATTTAGCAATGACAACAACAACATATATAGAAGCAAAACTTATTTAATGCAAGCACCGTTTATATTACAATATAGTAGAAAAAGATTACTTAATAAAACTAGCACAGACGATAAATTGATTTAATTTAAGTTTATTTGTAGTTGTTAATACACAATTTAAATTAAAATTTCTCGCAAATTAAGTAATTGGCACAACCACAAGCGGAACAAGATGCCAATTGACAATGCGCCGCTGGCTACTGTACTATGCCTACTTCTTCTTCTTATTCTCTAATCGCCTCTGCATGCCTTGTTCTTATTAAGCGACACATTATAGAAATCCTACAGCATTACGGATGCTCTGAAACCCTAGCAAACTTGCACTATAGAGAATATTTATTAATTAATATTACTTCGTTGGTTGCCTATTGCCCTGTGAGGTGGAAATGGTAACGGTTTTCTAAACATTCAGTATTGTAACGGGCCCAAAAATAAATAAATATGAACAAGCACGATATTTAAAATCAGCAAATATTTATAAATTTGTTTGCAGGCTGACGTGCTGGTGTCACTAGTACGAGACACTAGGCAAAACTGCGCACTGGAATCCATACTTCACAAATCATTTCTACTATAACGTCCTCACATGACCCAGAGGGTAAAAATTAAGAGTTTAAAATCAATATCTCGGGTTGAAACAATTACTTCTTCGAGTCGATATCAACCGGCACCAGTCCAGAGCCAGGGGCACACCACGAATTTTCTAAGAAGCCAGTCCGCCGGATTGTGGGTCAATAACAACTAGGCCAGCGGGTGCAGTTTGTGTTTCCACTACGAAACCGACTAGACCAGCCAAACAAAATACTAGAACAGCTCCAAGCACTAGCACCTAAACCCGTCAACCGAGAAGGTTTAATGAGCTCCAGGCGCCACCACCTACTCAGTCAACCAAGAGGAAGAATTCAGGTAGCATCAGTGCCAGTTCGAATTTAATAGTACAGTCGAATGTAATTCAGAATCAGGTATCGATAAATACTAACCGTATTTCCTAACCTAAATACATGAAATTTGCTGTGAAAGGTTTTACGCGCTTATGCTCCTAAGTAAGCGGTTATTTTTGACGTTGAACATCTTCAATCCATTTTAGTATTTTTTCTTTTAATTACACTAATTACCTTAATTCACAGCCCAACAAAAAAAAATATTTTTGCGTTGTTTATGTGATTTTAGGGTACTTTGGGGCATTGAATTTAAAAACAATTTTTGGTTTTTACTGAATTGGCTTTAGTTTTTTAGATAATTTATAACCTTCAAATTTAGAATTTACCTCAGTAACACTGCACTTTCTTGACGTCTGCCTAGTATCCGACCGTTGTAATTTTTATATTACGCTAAACAGACGCTTGCTATGACGCGTTGTAACAAGTTGCGACATGTCACAACAGTTTGCATGTACGTTACCGCACTCATTTACTTAGTTGTATAGAGCGAGCCGTGGAAAAAGGGGAGTCAGCCAAGCGACCTTTACCACACAGCGAAACAATTCCTATTCCAGTTTTTACCTCACAGTCCGAGCTTCCGTTGTCAGATGTCGAAGTACTGCCGGACTCACAGCCCACCACACAGTCTTCTAGTGAAAGTGAATATGATAGGAGCTTATCAACACCACAACAGTTTTCTCAAGACGAGCTGAATGATTTGGTACGGGATCTAAATCTGTCAAAACAAGCGTCTGAACTTCTAGCATCCAGATTAAAAGAAAAAAACTGTCTAAAGCCAGAAGTTACAATAACAACCTACAGAACAAGAGAGCAGGCAATTCTTCCGTACCTCAGCGAAAATGAAGAGCTTGTTTATTGCAATGACATTCCAGGACTTCTTTTAGAAATGGGTTTGCCTGAATATCAACCAAACGAATGGCGGCTTTTTATTGGCAGTTCTAAAAGAAGCTTGAAATGTGTTCTACTGCCCAACGGAAATCGCTATGCATCCATTCCAATTGGCCACTCAACGAAACTTAAAGAAGAATATGAAAACATAAAAATGGTTTTGCAGAAGATCCGCTATCAAGACCACCAGTGGTGTGTTTGCGTTGATTTAAATATGGTGAATTTCTTGCTTGGACAGCAAAGTGGATACACGAAGTACCCTTGCTTCATCTGTTTATGGGATAGTAGAGCAAAGCAGGATCATTGGACGAAGAGAAAATTTGACTATAGGTACAGCGAACATCGTGAACGAGCCATTGCTTGACAGAGATAATATCATTCTCCCACTACCCCACATAAAGCTAAGACTCATGAAACAATTTGTTAAAGCCTTAGATAAAAACGGGGAATGCTTTAAATACATTTGTACATCGTTCCCTAAACTAGGTATGGAAAAATTAAAGGCAGGAATTTTTGATGGTCCTCAAATTCGCAAACTCATTAACGATTCGCATTTCATAAAATTTATGACTGATGTTGAAGCTTCTGCCTGGTGCTGTTTTGTCTCAGTTGTTAATAACTTCTTGGGTAACCATAAAGCAGAGAATTATGAAGAACTAGTGCAAAATATGCTCGTTAATTTTGAGAAATTAGGTGCTAATATGAGCATTAAAGTACACTTTCTCCATAGCCACTTAGACAGATTTCCGAAAAACCTGGGTGATTTTAGTGAGGAACGAGGGGAGCGGTTTCAGCAGGACATAAAGACTATGGAGGAAAGGTATCAAGGCAGATGGGATAGGCGTTTTACCGAGCATTAGGAGTGATTTATGATATGATTTTTAATTCTTAACATGTTCTTTGCAAACAATGTAATACTTTTTAATATTCCGTTCATTTTTTTTGTATAATTTGTGATTTATTTAATACACTTTTAATTTTGGGTTTTCCTTGTTTTTTTCTTTCGCGCTTTCTAAAAGGCAGCATTATTTCAAAAACTAGAGCCAATCTAATAAAACTGATAGCAAATTCGGAATTAGCTGCACAAAGTAACCCTAAAATTGACCTAATACCAATGACAATAAAATCATTGTTGACCAGTGATTATATAAAAGAAATTAAAAATCTTACGTGATCCTCAAAGGTTTTCATAAAGTTCATATTATAAATAATAAGTCAAAAGCACACGACGTTAATAAGTGCAAAACTGTCATCAGTAAGTTAGCAAACATTGACGAAACTCCTTGATAACTAGTCCGAAAAACAGCGTATACTTTTAGGAGATTCATCGCAAGAAATTCAGTTCATGCAACAGAATCGTTAGTAAGTTAAACTTGTTTAGTTTGTGTAATTACTTTTATTAATAGCAGACCAAGCAGGAGCAGCCCCATGTGTGCTGTTTCCAATAAATAATTAAGTGTTTGTTATTAATCATAGCATTGTTTATAAAAATAAAAAGCAGATACATACAAATTATCTTTAAGACAAAAAGTCAGTGGAATTGAGAGGTCAACCATCTCTGCGATTACACACACACGTGAGAAAGATACGGCAGTCCAGGTAGTCTAATGCAATTTAAAAAGTGAATGGATGGTGTTACTGTTAAAAGCATTGTTCAGAATTTTAATATAATAATAACGAGTTAATTTGTTTATTTCAGAACCAGTTATTTTTAGTTAAAGAAAGGAAACATTTTATTTCAAATAAATACAGCATTCGTTAATTAATTTTCTAAACAATATGGTGAAGTAAATATGTGTTAAAAGTTTATTTATATGTTCTAGCTTTACTTCGTTGAAGTCAATATGTTAAAAGGTTTCATTCAAAGCTTATTATTTCAGCAGTATCTGTAGCAATCGAACCTTTGCACTAAGCTACCTAGGCCGAGTGTTGTTTTCCAAAACGTTACATTATAGCGAAGTACTGATTTCATAAAATTCCTAAATCCTAGATTTAGATGGAAATACATGTTTGGACATCGAAGAACCTAAAACAGTGGTTTTAGGTTGTCCGTGGGTAAGTGTGTATGTATAAACTCACTGTATGGTCTCTGGTCTCACGTCCACTTCTGCCGCTGGAGCCGAGGCGTAGCACCTATATCGTGACTTTAGGTGTGGACGCCCCATATCTCCCGAACAGATGGGCCGATTACGATGAGTTTCGGAATGTGGAAGTCTATCAAAAATAGGCTTAAAAAAATTCGAAACTGTAAACCGAGTATTCTTTTGGTAACGTTTCTCGGAAACAGGATTTTTTGCTTAATGCTTTTCTCAAACTTTCTGGCTTTAAAACAGCGACTGCTTCTTCTTACATAAAAGCTAGTCGACTGACCGGGATTGAACTAATAAAACTGTAAATTCAAGATTTTGACAAATATTCAAACAATATTGCTAAAAACTAGCTACATATTTTTTTCTTAAATTTTGTAAAATTGTGAAGCTAAAGATGAACTACACTTTCGTTTGTGTTCAGTCCGCTAATTTCTCTGTGACGCCTTGTATGAATTTCTGAAAATCGAATATTTTAATCCCTTTATTTAATAAACGGGGAACGATAAAAAGATTCTGATTAAACTACATTGCTCATGAGTGAGTTAACTTCACGGCAACGCAGTAATAGGGGACTTACTTTTTTCCCTCTAACTCAATATTTAGCTGATGAATTTGCTATATCGTGTCTGATTTTTCTACCGAGTGATCGTTTTTCAAAAATTCAAGAAATAGATTTTTTTCTCAAATGAATTCGGTGCTAACGTTGTAAAGTATACCCATGGATTTTATAATACTTTGTGTAGACGGATCCTAGCAAAGCAACAATGTAAAAGGGGGTAGCAGCGGTGACAACATAAGAGTGGGCGAGGTCAATTGCGTATTACATAGACGATCACAGTATAATAACGTGAAAATTGTCAGGTCAACCTGTTTATTTTACATCTTTCTCTACCAAGCGTACAGTTTTAAGGCGTTTGATCTACCCGCACGCCAACCGCAAGCTCTTACGTGCGTTTCATGCGATATACAGAAAACACAATTTTATGTTTGATTTACCATTTACGCTACCATTTTTATAAGTTTAACTTTTGAAATAAAACTTCTTAGCCGGCTGGTGCAACATGCGATCGTGGGTTCACGATGGCGCACTCACCATAATGGAAATGGGCGGTTTCGATGTCGCATCCACCATAACCAAACTAGCACTGTATTTAACGTAACAGATGCACCAAACTGTTCTAGGTAAACATTTAAATTATTACACTTAAGGGCTTTGAGACATCGATAAAGTAGGTGATGTCTGTGTGTCTGTGTGTGTATGTTTGAGTGCATGCCGGTGTGGTTATGTGTCTGTATACACTTTGCAGCAGACTTCTTAATACAGAGAATTGAAATTAAACTCACCGGATTATTAATCACACAGGTATTAACCCGCATAAAAACAAGGTTGATGCGCCAACAACGAGGAAGTTGGGGAGGAATACTTTATCTCATTACAGGCTTACCAGAGAAAGAAGCTTAAATTCGTATTCAATGTATGTCGAATAGCCGACCTGCGCAAGCGCGAGCTTCTTAGCTTTACCCTAGTGACAGCCCACTTTCGATTTTTATTATTACAAAAATGGATTAATTTCGTCATAACAATCGACACAAACAAGTTAAATGACAATTGAAGCAACTTTCCATTGAGAAACAACTTTTTAGAAGTTTTATTTACGTCTTTTACATGAACAGTTTATTTGAGTTATTCTCCAAGTGCCAATTGCAAGACCGATTTGGAGATTTCAACAGATAAATATTGTTTGCAACTAGAAAATACCAGAAAGCAATCAAGCCAGATAGGGTAAAGAGGTGCTCTATTTCAATATAGAAACGCTTGAAAAACAGCTCATATTTGTATTCTACGCATGCCAAATAGGCGAACTGCGCAAACGCTAACTTACTAACATCCCAAAATGTACGTATTTTAGCTTCAAAATCGGTGTAAACATTTAAAAAGACAATAGAAACAACTTTGCATTAAGGAAAACTGTTTTGGATGTTTGCTTTTGGTCGTTTACATGCCAGTTAATTTGAGTTATATTTTTTATCTATTTGAGTTACCTTCCAAGTCCCAATTACGATATCAATTTTGATATTTTACCGGATAAACATTGGTTACAACTAGAATATAACAAATAATAATAAAGCCAGATGGCGTCTTAAAAAAATAGCGGGGTGGGGTAGGGGTACTCTACTACTATAGACGCTCTTGAAATAACAGCTTAGATTCATATTCTATTTCAAATAGCCGAACTGCACAACCGCGATCTTTCTAGCATCATCACTAATTTTTCGTTATTTCAAAATTTTATGTATGTTAACTTTAAAATCGGTGTTACGTATGAACATGTATAAGAATAGCTTTCCATTGACAAAAAAATACTTTCCTTTTGGTCCGCTGGTACGCTGCTGCATTACAGACGTGCTGCAACAAGATGCTCAGATTCGTATTTTACACATACTAAATAGCAGAGTTGCGGAAACGCTATCTTCCTAACAGCCCCAATGCCCCCCACCAACATGTTAAATGACAAAAGAAACAACTTTTTGTCTATTTGGTCGTTTCCGCTTTTATTACAACGATAAGGTAGATAAGCGGTTAATCAAGAAACACAAAATTTGGCCTTGGTCTTAATCAGTAAGTCCCTTCAAAGTATAATCGAGTGTAATAAGACTTACCCAAGAATATTGTGTTGTCATAGAATATAATGTATATAACTACCAATAGCCGAGGTTGGGGTACCGATGTTCTACACACACTAGGTAGAAAACAAACAGACAACTTCTGTGTTGTTAATATTATAGCAAGTTTTCTAATAAATCCAGTTATGCAATTATTTACTGCGATAAAAATTTGTAATTAATTTTATTGCAGATTACTATACCTAATTTATCAAAGAAAAATATAAATACTTCCGACAGAATTATCAGGTCAGTTTGAATCTTGAAAATTTAAAATTCAAAAACTTTACTGGTTAACACCACTTGAGGGTGCTTATAGGCTTTGAATAATAATGACGAGATTTGTAAGATAATGTAACTTTTACATCCTTTACGAACGGATGCTCACTTCATCAATTACTGGCGGCCAGTTAGTAAAAAATAAATGCCGTACAAATAAGACATCAATTAAGCATTTATTTACTCATGCACATTTCACTAAACTGTATTTTATTTTGAAATTAATTTTACGCAGACCGTGAGAAAAGTCAACGTAAAGCAAGCACGAGACTCCTCCCGTTGAGTTAACACGCGCATTTATTTACAGTAGATTTTTAAATATTTCAGTCCTCCACTATGCGCGTTCTCTATAAAAGCAGATTTCATACTGTAGCAAGCACAGTTAAACAGTTCCGTGTAAAAGTCTTCTTAAGCAGCCGAAGTAAACGATTCTGAGAGGTATACTAAGTAAGTAATATTTGAGCCATTTTGGTGATTTTTGTATTCACTTTATTATTGTCTTGATTACCTATTACTTTATTCAGTCTCTCTCTCTCTTTATTTCTAGTCTGTCGCGCCTCTCTTTCTTTTTCTCTGTATTTCCGATCTGTCACGGACGTTTGACACGAGGCAAATCTTCCTTCTCTCGTTGTAACGCTAGTTTATCGCGGCCGTTTGATACGATGCAGATTTTATCTCTGTTGGTTTCTGACTATTGCGGACATTAGACATGAGGCAGTACTTTTCATTCTTTAATATCCATCACGATCCCGTTTGTCTACTATACTTGTCTTACCCGTTCATTTTAAATTCAGTAACGTCTGCACTTGAACGTCTTAATATTACTTGGTTAGTTGTCTGCCACCGTTTGGTAAGCATAGGCTACCGCATCTTGTCTGCTACCGTTTGCTACCGTAGTCTACTGTGTCCTAATTGCTACCGTATGTTACCGTTTGCCTGTCTTGTTTGCTACTTTACTTTGTCTGCTATCATTTGCTACCGTAGGTTACTGTATCTCAACTGCTACCGGCTACCGTATGCTTTTGTTTGCTGCGGTATCTTATTTGCTACCGTATTTTATTTGCTACCGTATTGCTACCTCACCGCTTCCATATTTCGCTTACCATGTGTTGCTTCGTTATTTTGCTTTTGTTTATATTTTGTTTTGCTTAGCTGGTAATACTTTGCATTTTAGTGTAATAATTATTTTTATAAATAGTTCCCGTATTTAACGCTTAGCTTTATTTAACAATATATCGTTTAATGCTGTAGTTGTTGTTTTGATTAACATTACCTGGCACAAATAATTTTGGTAAGTAAAACTATTTAGACACCTGGAGACCGTCATCTTCACTACAGTTATTCAGGTCTTCAACTAGGTACCGTGACCACCGAATGGGGAAAAGCCTTCCTCAAAAGTGTAGTCGAAATGGGGAAAACGCTTCTTTAAAAATTTCAAACAAGAAAAGCCCTGTTGGTAGAGTATTATAAAATCTGAAGCCCAAGCATTTCACCAAGATTGTACGTACAAGCCAACCTACAATACCACCCGCAACATCGACTACGTAAAAAAGAGCATCAGAAAGGCTGTAAATGATATAAAAAGAGACACAGTTATTAACAATGTTTAAATGTCTCGTTGATTATTTTTATTGCAACCGTAAAAATATTTTCTAAACGTTAACAAAACAAGGGGGCAGTTAGCAAAAGCGTGTTAATGTAAATAAACTGTTACTAATTTAATTTATTTATAAATCTCTCTTAAAGTAATAGCTTAAAAAAATTAAGTTTAAAACAACCAATACCAACAACAATCTAGTGTTTTCTAAGGTTAATTAATTGAATAAAATATAATCTTTATATAATACGATATAAATAAACCGGCGCAATTAAAAGCTTGGACTAACGAGAAAACATGATAACAGGCTACTTGAAACGTCATAGCAGTGAAAAAAATTCCATAAGTATTATACTTTGATTATATTTCTATTCAATTAGACCCCAGCAACTGCTTAATTAAAAAACGAAGTAATAATTAGATTCCTTCAAAGCAGCGAGTCTCATTTACAATACAAACTGAATTAAAAGTTAATGAAAACTCGAGAAAATTAACAATTCTTCCAACTGGCAATTATTTAAAGGAAATCTTATCTCAAAGTGTTAAATAGATGTAATATAGTCTAAGAAAATTAAGAAACCAAGTTCGGCTACGCTAAGCAAAAAGTTTTATAACCACCTACGCGTTTTTTGCAGTTTTATAAACTGTTGTGGAAAAATAATGTTTATTTACCACACCATCTCCAGCACAGTAGCAATTATTACCCCTAGTGAAGATTGACGACATAGTCTGTCACTGATAATGGTATAGACATCCGCGACGCCAAACCATTTGAGCTTTCCCAAGAGTTACACTAAACTACTCTAGAGATATATACAGATATATTAATTTGCGTGGAAACGTTATTGCCTGGCGATCTTAGAAATTGACGTATAATCAATTGAAGTTTCTCAAAATGTCACCCCAAAGCCGCCAACACTAATCATTCCTAATTCTTTAAACAGTACTGTTAGATGAAATAAATGGCAGACTAAGCATTTATAAAAGAGTTGTTGGAAGAAAGCTTCTAGGCTGTGGCTTTATTGTTTGCTTCTAAAATGCATTTTGATACCGTAGTCTTGACGTAAATGAACACTGCTTTTAGCTTTAATATTATTAGATGCGAAAATGGTACCTACATTAAGAGTCCGCTCCCTTTATAATGTTGTGCACCAGTAGAGCTCTTTACTGAACATTTTTAAAATTCATTATCGACAGCTTATTCATAATTCTTATACGCCTGGGAGCAAATAGTCTTTTCTAGTCGTAATTTACAAAATCATTTGTGCAATTGTTGTATTACGATTGAAACATTGAAATATCGTTCTTATTCGGACACACAGATAATGATTTTAATTCATTTATTCTATCGTTCTTATCAAAAAGATCTCAGTTGGAGAAATTAGTTGATTTCGGAACGACTTCGAAAATTTGTATTTGAATATGGTAATTTTTGTAAAGTGCTGCTCAATAATAACTTCAAAAATATAAACAGAAGCGTTAACTTTATTTCTCACTTACGAGGATCGTTCGAAATGTACGTGATCTAACAAAGAAAACACAAGTCTTTTGGGCAAAAAATCATTTTATTTAACAGCTAGGCTTCCGGGTTGGAGCCGCGTCATCGGTGCATGAACTGCCGACGTTTCGTCCTCGGTTCCACGGGACATCTTCAGGGCTGTGGTCACTTTGGGATCTGGAACACAACTGGTTGTGTTCCAGATCCCAAAGTAACCACAGCCCTGAAGATGTCCCGTGGAACCGAGGACGAAACGTCGGCAGTTCATGCACCGATGACGCGGCTCCAACCCGGAAGCCTAGCTGTTAAATAAAATGATTTTTTGCCCAAAAGACTTGTGTTTTCAACCAGTTGTGTTCCAGATCCCAAAGTGACCACAGCCCTGAAGATGTCCCGTGGAACCGAGGACGAAACGTCGGCAGTTCATGCACCGATGACGCGGCTCCAACCCGGAAGCCTAGCTGTTATTAACAACGGCCGCGGAAGCCTGCAACTTAGATTAATCATTTTATTTTTCAATATAGTTTCCTGCTCGCTCAACGCACTTATTCCAACGATGCTCCAAAGTAGCAATGCTGTCTTTGTAGGTCGATGAACCCAAATCCTCAAATATTTACAGCAGCGATTACCTCGGAATTGGATGAAAATCTTTTACCACCGAGCCATTTTTTCAGGTTTGGAAACATAAAAATCGCTGGGAGCCAAATCTGGCGAATAGGGCGAATGAGGCACTAGTTCGAATCCCAATTCCTGAATTTTGGCCATGGCGATTGCACACATGTGTACAGGTGCGTTATCTTGATGGAAAAGCACTTTCTTTTTCGCCAAATGAGGCCGTTTCTCTTTGATTTTGTCGCTCAATTGCTGCAACAGATTGGCATAATACTCGCCATTTATTGTTTTTCCCTTTTCCAAGTAGTCGATGAAGATAATTCTATTCGAATTCCAAAATACAGTTGCCATAACCTTTCCTGCTGACAAAACCGTGTCGCGAGACACAATCAAACGATTCAGTTTTTGTTCCGGTGGGTGCAAACGCGGCACCCAACACGCGCATTATTTTTTCATTTTCAATTCTTCAGTTGAAATTCTGTGCCCACTGTCATTTGAGATGCCCACTATGTCTGCTATCTCGCGCACTTTTACTCGACGGTGATCCAATAAGATACGGAGAACTTTTTCAATCATATATATATAGTAGCCGTTTTTGGGCGTCCACTGCGGGGTTCGTCCTTTGTGCTCACACGATCGCGCTTAAACTCGGCAACTCAGTTTTTAACCATTAAAAACGAAAGAGCGGACATCAAAAATGTCGAATCCAACTCTGCTTTGATTTCGGTTGGTGTTAAGCCTTTTAAATAAAAGTACTTTATCACTGCTAGCAACTCAGCTTTTTCTATTATTTACGAAATTACTCGAGACGGTTACTTTGGCGCACTGTCAAACACAAACTAATTGACAGATCGCTCTATACTGTCATATTTAACCTCAGAATTAGCGCCATCTCTGTGTTGTGCCACGTACATTTCGAACTATCCTCGTACGTCCCATTTTTTATAACAACTATAATACTTAAATTAAACGAGACTTGCTGGGAAAGGAATTTTACCATAAATTGTTAACTAATACGACGAAAAATAAATTAAAAATTGTAGTTTTGCTTAAAATCTGTAATTAAAAATTGCAGAATATAAACAATCCCGAGCAATGCATTTAGTACAATTAAGCTGCTCTTAAACGTTAAACTATAAGAAATAAAAGTATTTCCGTCTACTTACGAAAAATTTGTAAAAAGAAAAGAAAATATTTGAAGTACACAGCTTTCGTTTTTTATTCCTGTATGTTACACCCACAATGAATGTTTGTAATGAAAAGGGAAATAAACAATAAATAGTCTGGAAGTATTTGTCCTGTCGTAGAATCTTTAATTATACACGTGTGGGCGATAATGTATTTGTCTTGATGTAAAGAATAAGAATTTTGAGGCTTATAAGCTCTAAAACGATACCGAATGCTGCAAAAGAAATAAGATGGCTTCCTGTAACTGGACCACACACTTATTTTTTATGTTATGTAATTTTGAAGTTTGTAGTAGATGCATGTGTCATAACTGAACCCAATGGGTAGAGTGAGATTCACCAGCAGCGACCCTTCCAAAGGTGAAGAAGAAAGGCCGCTTGAAATCAAATGATCATTATGCTTTCCAAATACTTTTGTTTAAATTTTCTGTTGTGAGTATAATTATACTTTTAAAAAAGTAGAAACACTGGCGTAGACCAGATTGTCTATGGGTGAGGGGAAAATTGAAGCTGATTTTTTACTATGTTGTTTTGCACGCACCGCTTCGTATTTATATTCGCAACGTAAAATTTGAATATTTTAATTTGATAGAGCAAAAGCTTATCTTCTAACTCTGTTTTTGTTTTTAAAGTATGAAAAACAATAAGTTGGTATGTTTAATGTTTACACTGTTATGCTGCCTTTACTGTAAAGCTTAATTGAACTTCTTCTTCTACAGTTTCTTGCTGAATAGCTTGCAAGTAATGAAATTGTAACAAGCCTTTTGGTAACTCTATTTTAATTTTTAATGTATAAAATATAATAAATTGATATGTTTAGTGTTTATTGTAGAGCCTAATTAAACTTTTTCTTCTACAGTTTCTTGCAGAATTGCTTGCGAGTAATGAAGTCAAGCCGTGTGCTACCTTACATTTCTTTGCTTCAGCAGCTGAGCGTTCAACATAAATTCACCACCGAAAGGGTCTTTTATTGATCTGCAGTTTTATTCGCCCCAAAATGCACGATCAACGACGCATTCTACTACTTTATTGTAACTATTTTTGGTTGTATTTAATTATTGCTACCTCAAGTGTTCTTTTACAGTTTAACAGTTTGATGCGCATTTTGCTAAAATTTAAATTTACAAGTACGTTTATTAACATTGAAAATGAGAAAAACATTTGTTAACGCCAACAGAATAATTCAATTCAATTCAATTTATTAATGTTAATATACACAAACAAATGTATCTACATAGGTCAACGTACAAAATTAATAAAGTGGTTACATAATATAACAAAAAATATGATCACAATTAAGGGATAACATATAGTATAAATATAAAATTATACTGAACTTTCATGAAAACGTTTAATATTATAGAAATTTTTTTGATATTAAATGGCACTTTGTAGTAACTTTGAATATTCCCACAGGCAGCAATTTTAATAGAAAATTTGCGGTTGATTTATTCCTAGTAAAGAACGTGGTATCGTCGACAAAAAGGGTAGTATTTACTGAGTGAATATAATTTGGAAAATCGTTGATATATATAAGAAAACGTAAGGGTCCCAACACCGACCCCTGTGGAACTCCATGCTTTAACGGTAATGTTTTTGATGAGCTACCATTATGTTGTACATACTGTTTCTGTTCGACAAGTACGATTTTATTAATAGCGGTATATTTCGACTGAAGTTGTATCTGCAGCATTTTTGTAGACGAATTTCATGGTTTACACAGTCGAATGCTATAAATTTAGCCGATAGAAATTAGCTTTCTTCATAGGTTTAAAGTATATCTCTTGTGAAGAACAACATTGCTTCTGTAGTAGACAGTTTTTGACGAAAACCAAACTGAGATGTAGTAAATAAATAATAAGATTCAAAATAAGAGGAAATACAATTTTTCAATAGCTTCTTAAATACTTTACCAAGTATAGTCTACGACGTGATTGAGGTAAAATTTTTACAATAGTTTTGCAATGTTATTAAAAAACACATTAACGTCATCAGCTGTTAGCGTTACATCTGTAGAAACGTTATTATTAAAACGCCACTAATTTTGGAAATCAAAGAGTTACAGTATAATTATTTAACAACTTTCTGATCTTTTTGTATACGAAATATCTCAATGTGAATTACAACTTACTTCCAGAGTAACTGGATTTTACTTCATGCGTATTGCCACCATCTTGTTTATTTAAAACATCCAATATCTGTCCTGCTTCAAAGCTTATTATTCTACAAATTTTTATTCTGCCCATCAAGGCGAAAAGATCGAGACCTCGCCAACACTTGTATTTTTAAAGAACCGACGATAACTGTTTTTGAGCAGTTTCGACCAGGCTATACAACATTTTAAAATAGTACTGTATGTGTAAATTTCTGAAAAAAGTTAATACACAAACATTTTTAAATTATTTTTAACGGAAGTGTACTTTTATAAATAAAATTTTTTATAAATTACAAATTTGTACTTTGCTTGCTATACGGAGTAGGTGGGTTGATCCTTATCGTCAAAGTTTCGGAAGTTGGGATTTTCTAGGACTTGTAGGGTCCGAGAATACCAAACACCCGGTTTCACCATTTTCTGTGACTGTGTCCATCCGTATACAGGGTGTTAATGAATTGTAGGGACAAACTTCTAGGGCTTGCAAAACACAACAAAGCAAACAACTTTTATTAATAAATGTGTGGTCAATCCTATTTCCTTTAGAAAATATAGCTTCTTAAAGATTCTTTAAGAAGTACCTGAAAATTGGCAACCCAAATTGCGTTTTCAATTATTTTGCACAGGTCACACGGAATATTGAAAAAAAAAGATCTAGACATACATGCGTTCAAATAACGTCAATTTTGACACAATTCGATATATTTGTGATATTTTTACACTTTTCTTGCATTCGTTTCTTTCTGTGCCTTTTATAATTCGTTTTTGTTTTTCGTTCTGTGATTTTTTTGATAATTATTTTCTTCGTTATTTTCCTTCTGTGTTTCGTATTTCTGTGTTATGGCGAATTATACTTTCGCCGAACAGCATGACATGATGTTCATGTATGGAGCTGCTTGGGGTAACGCACGCGAAGCTGCTCGCCTTTACCAAGAACATTTTCCGAATAGGAATCATCCATCGCACAAGGCCTTTAGTGTAGTAATACATGAGCAGCAGCTACATCCATACCATCCACAGAAGGTACAAGCCATGGTTCAAGCAGATTTTCCCAGAAGGATATAATTTTGCCAGCAATTTCTGCGGCGGTGTAATGAGGATCCAGAATTCCAAGTAAACGTTCTGTTTGCTGACGAGGCATCTTTTACGAAAGAAGGAATATTCAACAGTAGAAACAGCCACATTTGGAACGATGAAAATCCCCATGCTTTGGTTCAAAAAGGATACCAGCAAAGATTTTCAGTGAACATTTGGGCCGGGATTTTTGGCGATAGACTCATTGGACCATATCTGCTACCCCAAAGGTTAACAGGAGCAATTTATTTAAATTTCTTACGCCATGTCCTGCCTGAACTTTTGGAAGATGTTCCACCTCAAATGTGGCTGCAGCACGATGGTGCACCTGCTCATTTTTCGGCGGAAGTTAGGAAATTTTTCAAATAACATTTTTCCCAAAAGATGGATAGGTCAAGGAGGGCATGTCGCGTGGCCTCCACGTTCTCCTGATTTGACCCCACTTGATTTCTTTTTGTGGGGTCATGTTAAAACATTAGTGTATGCTACCCCCGTTGAAACTGTAGAAGAACTTACGGCGCGTATTCTTGCTGGATGTGAAGAAGTTTAACAGACTCCTGGTATATTTGGAGCGGTGCGCAGAAATTTACTTCGTAGATGTGCTTTGTGTGTAGAAGCTGGGGACGACATTTTGAACATTTACTATAATTTCGTTAATTTTGAATTAGTTATAGTAAATTTTTCAAATAGTTGATTTTTGCTTTGTAATTTTGTTTTTTTCTATTGCTTAGCTCTATCCCTGAAAGGAAACACTTTTGACCACACATTTATCGACAAAAGTTGTTTGCTTTGTTGTGTTTTGCAAGCCCTAGAAGTTTGCCCCTACAATTCATTAACACCCTGTTTACACACATATAAAGAAGCGCGAAAAAGATTATATTCGTATTCTAGGCATGTGGATCTGATTTTCCTACCACGCCCCAGTTACTATGTTAACTGTTCTAAGTACGATAACTTACGCTGTGTTACTATATATTGTTGAATCTTTCCAAAGACCACTCGCGATCAAAATTTTTTAATACACTGTTTTGCTCAACAAAAACCCTCAAATGCCACTCGAGCTTCAATCGATGTTTTTTTTTCTCCGGCGAAATTTTAACGCAACAGTTTGCAATAACACAAAACAGTTTAAAAAAACGTTTACCTCTCCAGGTATTACCCTTGAAAATTGAATACTAATAATGCTTTACATAAATTATTTATTAATAATCAAGCCACTACTGCATTGATACAATCGGTTGCGTAGTCGATTTTCAGCTGTCAGATGTGTCAGATCAAGATTTGAACACAAAATCTTTCAGTTACAAAGCAAATCCTTTACCTGCGCTCGCTATGGAGACATCTGAAAATCGACTTCGCAACCGATTGTGTCAATGCACTAGTGGCTTGATTATTATTAAATAATCTATTTACATTATCAGTTATTATTATTAACGTTAATTTTTTAGTAAGTTGCCAGGTAGTTTAAAAAAATGTTTTATTTTCATTTAGGGCGACTGCAATTAGAAATTTTTCTAGGGACATAAAATGCATCTATTTTAGTTCTCGCATGCTAATCGGCCATGTTCCACCTAAATTAGACTTTACCGTTGAGCGTAGTTTACAGTACAGTTAAGCTGCAGAACAATTCTATTAGATAAAGCGATTAAAGATTTAGTACATTTAACAACTTTGTTCTGTGATAAAATTATTCTTACGTTGAACTACTTTTCTGACTATTCTCGTGAAAAAAACATTTCGAATTACTTATTTTGATTTGCACACTTCTTATTGTTTCTAAAAACTTGTAGGTGTTCGTCTTATGAATTTGTAAATGTGTAACAATTTACCTAAAACTTATTATTATTATCAGAATTTAGTAATTATTAAAAAATCGATTGTTAAATTGTTCGTTATTCAAATAATTGAATATTTATTCAAATAGTGCGATCCAAATACTTCGATATTTATGCGAATAGTTAGCTTCTTATTCGAATAATTTGATAGTTATTCGTAAAAGTCGATAGTTATTCCAATAATTCGATGATTATTTGAACAATTCGATACTTTATGGAATTTCGATATATCAAATAATATTCAATATTTAAGTTTAGTTGTTTTTCGACACCCACTGTTAGATATTGAACACCCCTTTTGTTAGACCTTTCACCATATTTTGAATAAACAATGACATATACGTTACCATGTTAATTAGGTGTGTTTTTACCACATGTAGCACACGATAGATAAAGTTCTAAACATTTTAAACTTTGAACTGCCACTGGAATCGTTTCAAAATGAGTAGGTTGCGCTATCTTGACCTTAATTTTTTTAATTACACAGGTTTGTTAAAGCGACAGTCTATACTTAATTTATTTATTATTGAAACTTTTCTTCCATAACATACGGTAAAAATATATAATTAATGTTTATCAACTATTTACGTTTATGGAAATCGCTGATTCATAGTTTCTGTGTCCTCATAGCTTTTAATGAGTTGAACTTTAAATTATTCATTCAACAAACAAGTTTATCTCACGCTTTCATCCTACAGACAAACTGTGTGTGTAATTAAGTTTCGGAATAAACGAACATTTGGATAACCTACAAAACAGTAAATTAATAGCATACAACATGCGACAGAAAAAAATGAATTCTAGAAGCCATCGACGCCCCACTTGCATTGTAAACATAATTAAAACTGTAGTAGTGCAGCATCCATGGCCTTTGAAATGGCTTTGGTGGATTAAGCCGTAAAGTAGGTGCTGCCACGCCAATCAAAAGAGACAGCTTAAAGGCTCCTGAAACGGTCCTGTACTAGGAGATCGAAAATCGATACCATGCCTCACATAAAACTAAAGTAATTTAGCAGTCAAATATATTGTAAATTATTAGTTTTAGAGATTATTTAAAGATATTAAAATCGCAACTAGCAACTAAAGGTATTTTAAGCACTGTTACTAAATTTAAGCTAATGCCAGCTTTCGATTTTATGCGTCTACATACTTTGAGATAGATTTGATCGTTTCAAATGCTCACAAAAATACAAATAAACATCGAGATCATAATTTACCAGGATATGGAGTCCAGTTATCAAGATTAAGCTTGTACCAACTTACTACTTCATGCAGTTAAACGAGTCGAGAAAAATTCTAGCACCTCAAGGGATAAAAAATAAAATTTAAGCTTTCAACATTGTTCTTATCTACACCCATTTACATCTGCTTTCCAGCAAAAATTTACAGTGGCATAATTTACGCAAATGCATTGTTTACAGGAACACAAAGACGTGACACCAAATCATGATAATCTTATAAGATTTAAGGTTACTTTTAAGGCAAGCAGCAGGTTTAAGTGAGACTTTAAATACTATTTCTGTTCTACATGTACAAAAATTTATTTAATTTAATTAAAATGCTTGCGGTTATTCAAATAATAACTACTAAATAAATAAATATTCTGACTCTGTTTTTGTAACTAGTAAAAAAAAAGCTTTAATCTAATTTCAGTATTAAAGTGGTTATATTGTCACGTAGTTTGCCTAAGTCATATAGTTGCTTTCTACGAAAATGCAATCAAGATCCTGTCTTTAATTATGAATCAACATCAAAGCTTGGTGTAAACATTAACCTAAGAGCAACTGCACTATACCACAAACATTAGTTTCAAACACGTATACGGTTCGGTACTTCTAGGTTTCTGCGGTACACTACATCACCTAAACATCAGTTGATGTGTTTAATTAAAATAACGCTAGGGAACGTTTACTTTAATTTCAAAAGCAATATTTAAAGTAATAAAGTATCCATTTAAAACCCGTATATGGCGTATATACTGCTTTCGCGCAATAAGAAAATTTCAGTATTTATTAAATAATTTAATCAAATAACTTTCCAGTATTCAACGCCCCAATATCAATTTATAAACGTCGCAACATACAAATTTAAAGGAGAGGGGTAATGTGGCGATATAGATTACACTCGCAGTTTTATTTAAAACAGCCAATGAAATTATGCTGTAGTAATTAATAACATACTACCACAAAAGCAAATAATTGAAATATACGCTTCAAAGCCACATAGTAATGTATGTACAAGTTTCAACACAAAAATAACTACCTGGTAGTTAAATGGTAATTTAAAAGTTGATACCACAAACATTAGTTTAGATACCTACCAAAAAAAGTTCAATGCCAACACAAACAGATACTATTTCAGAATACAAAGTGAAAAAGAAGGATGATTTATATATTTTATTTCAATGCAAGTAGAACGTGAAAAAGGTCGTATTCATTTGACAAACTTATCAGCAAAGATCGCTTATGATGTATTTGTTATATTTACGTACGTCCAATTACTACTTTTACTTGTACATATCTTAAGGAATGTTTTATACTTTAATAATATTGTGTGTCATATTTTACAATACATTTTCTCAATGTGTGACTAGTTACTTTTCGCTAATCGGCTTGCGTCCGCCGCGTCGTTCGGATTACGAATGAAGGCTGAGCGCTTTGCGATCCAATCATCTAATCAAATAGTGTAAACCTATTTTTCTTATTTGGTGCGAAAACTGTATTGGTTTGCAACCCATCAGTACATACGAATATGCGCCTTATATAATTAACGGGTATTGGTGCGGCTTCTATTAGTGGGGACCCGACGGCAGTAAAAGTTGACACAGATGGAAGAGATCCAGATTTCATATATAGTGGTATGATATCTTGAAGCTGGTTTGTTTTAGCTGGTTTGGTGTAGTTTTTGGTTATTCAAATTTGTAATTCGAAGATGCGTAAATTTGATTTATTTTCTTGTTAAAGATCGTATATATTTCATACCATATATTTTTATTTGTTAAGTGTCTTTACTGAAAGATAGAGGAATACAGTCAGATTAGTACGATTATATAGTTTATGTTTATTTTAGTCATGATTTAGTTTAGAGATGTTTAAGATATAGGAAGTTTAGACTTATTTATTTTCTGAGTTGTTAAATGACGTTTTGAGGGTTATGAATGTAAATGACGTTTTAATACTTTGTCAAGTGCAAACTGAAACACTCGTTGATCATGAGAGTTATTTGTCTAAAATAGGAGATCTGGGAGGAAATAGTATATTATGTAACAAATCTATAATAATAGTTATTAATACACTAGTGAAATTACGACCGAGCGGCAGCGGGTGTCGTACTTCAAGCGAGTGTATTAATAGCCGGTATATAAGAGTTGCATACACTATTTTTTCTACGACTAGTAAACTTATAAAACATTCATTAAAAATATTTGAACATTATATACTTAAAAAACCTAATTTTTTGCGATGTTAACTTAGTAATGTCAACAACTCTTGTAACCATGGTTACCAAAAACAATGCTTTGCTGCTATTGCTCAATTTGGGTTGTTTCTTACTGTAAATCTGTATCGAAATGGGTACCAGTATAGTATAGACAGCGCACACTTAATAGGTAAATTAAAACATGGGAGTAGAAAAAAAATAAGACAAGTGTTGCTTAATTATCTGTGGTTGGTTAGTTACGGCTGGTCTTGTAAACAGAGAAGCTGGATTTTGATTCGCTAAAAGAAAATAAAAAAGTAAATCAGTTATATGGAATAAAAATAGTAGTTTTCGTTGAATAAAATCTATAAGAAACGAATAGAGGTATTTTCACACATTTTGGAATTACTCAAAATTAAGATAATATAAAAGCTGTCCAGTACGTGTTTCCAGTTACAGTGGAGAAAGGTGCTAATTAAAATGACAAATCTGAGTTAATAAACAGTAATAATCTTATTGTTAAGCTGAGAGGTGTGTTTTCTGGAATAATTCGACCAGAAAAAAAAGTAACTCATTCAACAATTATCAAGTGAAGGATAACAATAGTAATTGTGAAGGAACAAAGATAAGTATCTGTTTAAGAAAAATAAAAATAGTAGTTTTCGTTGAATAAAAGCTATAAGAAACGAATAGGGGCATTTTCAATCATTTTTGAAATACTCAAAATTAAGATAATACATATAAAAGCTGTCCAGTACGTGTTTACAGTTACAGTGGAAAAAGGTGCTAATTAAAATGACAAATCTGAGTTAATAAACAGTAATAATTTTGTTGTTAAGCTGAGAGGTGTGTTTTCTGGAATAATTCGACCAGAAAAAAAAGTAACTCATTCAACAATTATCAAGTGAAGGATAACAATAGTAATTGTGAAGGAACAAAGATAAGTATCTGTTTAAGAAAAATAAAAATAGTAGTTTTCGTTGAATAAAAGCTATAAGAAACGAATAGGGGCATTTTCAATCATTTTTGAAATACTCAAAATTAAGATAATACATATAAAAGCTGTCCAGTACGTGTTTACAGTTACAGTGGAAAAAGGTGCTAATTAAAATGACAAATCTGAGTTAATAAACAGTAATAATTTTGTTGTTAAGCTGAGAGGTGTGTTTTCTGGAATAATTCGACCAGAAAAAAAAGTAACTCATTCAACAATTATCAAGTGAAGGATAACAATAGTAATTGTGAAGGAACAAAGATAAGTATCTGTTTAAGAAAAATAAAAATAGTAGTTTTCGTTGAATAAAAGCTATAAGAAACGAATAGGGGCATTTTCAATCATTTTTGAAATACTCAAAATTAAGATAATACATATAAAAGCTATCCAGTACGTGTTTACAGTTACAGTGGAAAAAGGTGCTAATTAAAATGACAAATCTGAGTTAATAAACAGTAATAATTTTGTTGTTAAGCTGCGAGAGGTGTGTTTTCTGAAATAATTCGACCATAAAAAAAAGTAACTCATTCAATAATTATCAAGTGAAGGATAACAATAGTAATTGTGAAGGAACGAAAATAAGTATCTGTTTAAGAAAAATAAAAATAGTAGTTTTCGTTGCATAAAAGCTATAAGAAACGAATAGGGGTATTTTCAATCATTTTGGAAAAACTCAAAATTAAGATAATATAAAAGCTGACCAGTACGTGTTACCAGTTACAGTGGAGAAAGGTGCTAATTAAAATGACAAATCTGAGTTAATGAACGGTAATAATTTTGTTGTTAAGCTGAGAGGTGTGTTTTCTGGAATAATTCGACCAGAAAAAAAACTCATTTAACAGTTATCAAGTAAAAGATAACAATAGTAATTGTAAGGAACAAATCATCAATTTAAAAAAAATAGAATTTTAAAACTTCATATAATTTCCTATAAACGAGTATAATTTGAGATTGACATTAAATAAATACCTTTCTTTGTAAGTGTTATCTGGTTGTGTGTTTTCTGTTTCTTAGAGAAAGTAGTAATTTTAATGTTCCAATATTTTTTTAAATTACAAGTTAAAAATATTTTGGCCTTCTAATACTTGTATTTAAACAGATCTATATTTTTGTTAGCAAAAGATTTATCTTATTCCTGTTAGAGCATTTTATAACAGAGGTAATTGTGAGATACAGGCATTCTAAGATTGTCTTTCAGGTAAGTGTTTTGGTACGTGTATACAATACAGCAGTTTTTACATCACTTTATATAGAGGCTGTAATGCGTAGGCTCGTAACTTAGCAATAGACTACTTCTCTTTGAGAACGAGTATGTCGTATAAAAATTGTTTGATTACTTAAAACTACACTGGTGCAAAACTATCTACACGTACAAGATTCCAATTGCGAATAAAAAAAAGTTGAAGTGTTGACTTCGAGTGGACTTTCCCATACTAGATGTTAATACTTACCGTATTTGCAAGAGTGTAAATTTTATCATTATAACGTTGTACACTTCACTGTCTGTTAGATTTCTAAGCAAACAAATTATAAAGGCAACCCTCCATTCTATCCATATTTCAACCTTTATTACAGCTGTCAGTTCGCGCTTAGCCATCATACTCGGATCGTAACTTGTCCACGTCCAAAAATGTTTGTAAGTAAGAATTTCTTTTAACTACAAATAATTGGAATTTACATTTTCTAAAAGTTGTCGCCATTTTAACTAGAGAGTTCGGTTTGCCTTAAACTCTTTCACCGTATGTTAGGTTTCTAGGAAAACAATTTATATAGGCATTTAGGTAACCCTACGATGTCGCATACCGTATAAGAATAGTAAGAACGGAACCGCCCGCCCTACAGCTGTTTAGTTGCGCTTCGGATTTTGGACTAAAAATCAATATAAATGGTTTATTTAAAGAACTATCAAAAATACGCACAGAATGAAAAATATGTTTTAAAACTAGAACTAATTGATAGGCGTAGTTAAATTACGTTAAATTTTCCAAACGTTCCTGGAAAGCGTCGAAGTAAAACTTGAGAAATTAATAAAAATCAAATTTGTAGCTTATTGCAAGCTCTATTGGATCAAAAAGTTAAAAAATATCAAGTAGGCAGTTTTAAAAAAATATTTTTTTGAAATTTTTTGTAATTTTGGAGCAGTGCCATTGCCATCGTTTTCAGATTTTCGAATAATTTTACTTATACTACCTATAAAGGGCTCTTAAATAAGTTGTAGCTGATCAAGATCACACAACTACTTTATGAGTAAATAGGCGTTAAAGCTTGATCTTCAAAAAATTGTAGCGGCCGCCATTTTAAAGCCAGACCCTTCGGTAAAAAAGTTTTTAATTTGCCTTAAGTTCTTTTCTAAGAT
This sequence comes from Ctenicera cuprea, assembly GCA_958336395.1. Lineage (NCBI taxonomy): Eukaryota > Metazoa > Arthropoda > Insecta > Coleoptera > Elateridae > Ctenicera > Ctenicera cuprea. The sequence continues at coordinate 56,691,479 of OY284486.1, forward strand.
TCCGTGCTCAAATTTCCAAAATTTAGTTTTGAAAAACCGCTACTAAAAAAACATAGATAACTTCCGTTTCCGATTTCGGTTTCTTTTGAAAATCTTAACGAGAACTGCACCCAGACTCGTCTCGATCTGGACTCGAACTAGATCGTGTTTGGTAGAGCAGTGCCAAGGCAGCAACGTTTAACCGCTGCTCTGCCACCGATTTCTAATAAATAATTATTTATTACACAATAATCTACAAACATTTTGTAATTTTCGTTAATAACCGCAATCCCCGGTGATTTAATTGCCACTGCAAGCATTTCTTCTCTTTCAATTTCCATTTGTGATTTATGGTGTACCCTCAATCATTTCCAGAGGTTTAAAATTTGAGTACCTACGTACAATTTAATTTGTTTTTTGCTTATATCTATGTAAAGCGGTTAAATGGCGCAAGTAATATATATCTCGTATTTTACTTGCATAAACTGCGTTCCTTAATTTAAGCTTTCTTTTCTTTTCCAGTTTCAAGTTCTTGGGAGTTTTATGTTTAAAACTTCTTATTTCTTTAGTTTCTTGGAAAGTTTTGTTTCTTCTAGTTTCTTAGATGAAAATAAACAAACGACTTCTTATGAGAGGGTCTATTTTCTCTTCCTGTCAAACCATTTTTATTTAACATTGTCTTGCTAACTGACGTTTCCTTCGCATATTAACCATTCTTTACAATGTACTATCCCAACTGAGTGGCAGCTCCTGTTTATACCTCACGGTATTTATTGTTATTTTCCGTGATGTTTTCCCGTTTTAAACTCGACTTCAGTAAACTTTTCCTCAAGTTTTGTTGTTTGCACTAATTTTCTTAGATTATACAGCACATTTTAGCGAATAGAAAATTTCAAGAAAAGATAAATAAACACAAGTCTCTTAACTTACTAAAATACGTATCTAACCATTCCAGTGGCGGCTCTTAAGATAGGCAATGAAGGCGACGCCCTCCCTAGTAAACACACAAAACAAACAACTATACATACAACGTACTTTTTTTTTAAAACGTATAATAGCGTTGTTTTGTTACAGCAGCAAGCTGTTATTATAAAAGGTTACTGTACGCTGGCAAATCTTATATATGCACGTCGTCCAATACAAGCAACGTTGTTTTCAAAATAAACGCCAAAAGTATCCTAAACCATCGAGATAAAACATACAAAATCATTTTGTATTTGTGCTTTTGTGTGGCTTTTGCCTAAGCAGTGTGCTGCGAAACAAAATATCATATTTTAATATTTATTTAAGGCTGCGTTGTTTTGTATAGGTGCTTACCACAATGTTCATGTTTTCGTGTAAACAAACCTGCTTGCTCTAGCTTAAACGAATGTAATAACATCCGTGGGTTTTTCCACCACTTGTGTACTATCCGGTCATGCTTAAAAATGTCTACTACCTAAATTAATGTCGCAAAAAATATTTTGGCTATTATAAACAAACCGCAGCAGTTTACTTATGAGGTAAACTCACCCTGTTCTAACTTCTAACAAATTAATGCGAAGTGCGAAGTGACGAGTGTTTTATTTTTAGTTATTTGTTTAATAATGGATTGTGGGGCATCTGATATATCCTTGACAGCGACCGGTGTTACCAATTTAAAGTATTAAAGCGGGAAGGTAAAACATCATTATTCAAAATACCCACATTTTTAACGACTTGCTGATTGGCCAATTTGCGAATCAGAAACTATTAACATTAAAAAATACGTTTTAAAAATGTATAGCCCTCCTTTAGTAAATTTTCCTGTGAATTATTCACTTTTATATCGACCAATCATTATTGACGCTACAAAAATTATTTAAAATTAATTTTAAGCTAGCTACTCAATTGTTTTATTTTCCTTTGTCAAACGTAATATTAATTTGAAATGTATAACTCGTGTTTGTTCGTCTTAAAAACACACACTCGTTGGTATGCAACAAGTTCTCGTAATTTAATAAACCGAATACTTTTCAATCCACTTATGGTACTTCTTCTTCTTCTTTAGCCATCCCTTATGACCTTAGAGCGTCGGGTTAAAACTCCTATCAGCCGTTTTTTTTGTACCTCTGTATTTGAGGAGACTTCCAACCCCTCTAACGACTTTTGTCTTGTTTCAGGTTTTTCAATTGGCCTTTCTGCTCGAAACGTTTTCAAACTTTCTCGCATTCTAGTTTGGTATTATTTTTAATTAAGTTTTTAATTTATTTATTATACTTAAGTTAGCATCTTTAGTGTCACTTTTACTTTGTTTGTTCTAAATAAACATTTTTGTTCTGGTTTGGAACTGATTGTTCAGAGTTGTACCCTACGATTTAGTATTATGTCATTTAAAGTTTCTCGTGGCTTAGACGGGTATTTTCTATTATCGCCGTTTCTGGTATGCAATGGTTTTCTTCGTTTATGGTTTTGTGATGGTCTAATCTCACTCTTACCTTTCATCGTGTTAGTTTTTTAAAGTCATAATTAAGAAGTATTTTCTTCATATTGATTTTTATGCTGTGTATTATTATGTACTATACTATTTTTATAGTTAACTTATCTATTGGCCTGATGATAGAAACAGTGTTTCCGAAATATGTAACTTTTTTTAACCGACTTCAAAAAAAGGAGGAGGTTCTCATTTCATCTGTATATATATACGTTTTTTTTTTTTTTTAATTTATGTTCGGGCATAACTTTTTTGTTTATTAACCGATTTTAATTTTCCGTTGGTTCAGTATAGTTCCAAGGTGGTCCCATTATAATGTCATTGGTATTGGAGCTTGAACTTCGAAGATACACCTCAAACTCTATTTTTTAACCGACTTTTTAGTGTTTCCGTATTTCATTGTCCGTTTCAACTAACCGTCGTTTCCTCATTCGAGAAGCATCCTTACTAGGTCTACCCATCACTTAAAATTGTAAAATAATTAACTTTAAAAAAAAAAGAAAACCGACTTCAAATAAAAACACAAAAGTAACATAAGTTAACAAAAAAGCAAAAAATAAATGTTTTTTATACAACAGTTTAAAACTTATTTGTTGTTCCGTTTAATGTAATTAAGAAATTGTTGTTTATTATATATTTATTAATTGTTTTATAATTTTTAAGTCCGTGCCAAGTAAAACATAAAAATTATATACCTTGCTACAATAACAAATTAGATTCGAATTTTTATGTTTTACTTGGCACCGACTTAAAAATTATAAAACAATTAATAATTATATAACAAACAACAATTTCTTAATTACATTAAACGGAACAACAAATAAGTATTAAACTGTTGTATAAAAAACATTTATTTTTTGCTTTTTAGTTAACTTATGTTACTTTTGTGTTTTTATTTGAAGTCGGTTTTCTTTTTTTTTTAAGTTAATTATTCATGTTAGCATTGACTTATTATATACTTACGTATATTGTTTGTTTGTTTGTTTAATCTTTCACCTCTCATACCCGAAGGTGTCGAGGTCTTGACCTGGACACCTTCGGCTATAAGAGGTGAAAGATTAAACAAACAAACAAACAAACAAACTTAGGTGTATAATCAAAGATATTGGTTATATTAAATAATAGGAGGCTATAAGTTTTTATTTATTTTCTCACGTTATTCTATTGTTGTTAACTTTAAATGCCTAACCAAGCTTAGTGATGATTTCATAAAATTGAGGATATTTTCTTAATCAACATAAACTTGAGACTTAGTTGAAATGTTACTCAGTTGGCGTATCATAACATAAATTGGCGATTTATGTCCGTAGAGTTACAGCGACCAAAACGACATCATAAAAGGCAACAGCATATAACTAGCCTTGGACATAAAATACATGAAAAATAATGTGTAAATTCGTAATATGAAGCTTGCTATAGGCTTTTATCACAATTTCGTCATATTATTAGATATTAGTTAAACACCCCTCACAAATCATTTTGGACCTTATTAACTATAAAACAGTTTAAGCATCAGTAATCAGTATGAACTTAACCCAAACTTATTTTTTAGAGCTCTATTAAATTTAATGCTTTGGGAAATGTTCGGGTATGGACATAATACGAACAGTGTTTAACCACCTCTGCTATTTACGTCGCTTTTGCAGTTTGTTTTTAATTAATCTTTAGTAATGAGTAATGACTTAATGAGCAACATAAAATTATCAATAACCTTACAGTTTTTACGTACCGGATATAAACGGTAATCAATAGCCTGTTCCTTTGTCTGACGCAATTTGCCTTGCAAAACCTTCCAATTCCTTTGATCGAGTATCTGTCGTAGAAACGTTTTAAATGTAAGAAAAACGGCTTCCTTTGCCACAATATCTATGCAAAAACCCCACTTTTGAAACTAAAGAACATGCACAATGGAAATGTAGTCAATTTACTGGAAATCCTTATTCATGGACGTGTTCGACACTTTATTGCAACAAAAAGTGAAAAAATAAATCCTCCTTTTCAAGTTTGCGAATTCTATAAACTACAATTAATAATGTAAACATTTTCAGATCTACGAAGTGTACGTCGAGGAATAGCCAACAAAATGGGCATAGCTAACGTGGAGTCTACGATTTGAGCTTTAAAATTAATAAAACATTGTTTCTGTTTTGTTAACTCATGTTACGTTGCACGGGTTAACAAAACAGAAACAATATTTTATTAATTTTAAAGCTCAAATCGTAGACTCCACGTTAGCTTGGACAATTTCATACCCATATCGCCCTCGTGAAATTATTGTACTGATCCGCTGTAGACAGTTTCACGTCTTAACTGGCACCTGTTAACAATGAACCCAAGTTTATCGAAAAAACGGGACCACTAGTTGTAATAATTGTGAGAAAACATCACCTTCTAAAGAGAAAATTCGAAAGCAAGTCATAGCATCCTAGCGACTATGCAAACCAGTGGCGGTTCCTCCATTGGGTCAAATAGTCATTAACCTCCCAATGAAATAAGAAAAAAAATATTTTTTGTTTGAGTACATAACATATTACACACTATAAAATTTAAAAAATACTTTATAGTTAACGTTTGTATGAGATTTCAATGCGAAAACGTTTATTAAAGAGCTGCCACCGGATCCGAAAAGTTTGAATGTTTGAATATCGCGCCGAATCTATGCGAGGATCATATGGCTGTTTGTCCACAATTCAGCTATACGCCACCGAATAAAGCCGCCAGCTTAAAAGTCGTTTAAATGAATAAGAGTGAAATAGAAAGCTCGTTGTGGTAAAATTCAGATTACACAAGCTAAAGAAGGAAAGCAGCTTGTGCGCATTAGAGACTTCAGGGTCGATGACCCCAGTTTCTAGTTAAATAAGGCCCGGTCTTTCCACCTTCTATTAAACTTGATAATAACTTTATTCAGCTATTAACTTCTCAAAGCGTCTTTCCACTTCCCAATAGCGTTTATTTAGCTAATAGCGGCTCTTAGTAGCTAGATAAGTTATTAGGCAGATCAACCTCCTAATAAGCCCAAGAAGTTCCTATTAAGCAATTCACGCGTGCGCATAAATAGCAGTTTGTGGTACAACTGTCAGATGGTTTTAAATTGTATAACCTCAAATTTGAATTTTGTAAACGATGAACGTTTTCGAGGATTTTCAAAATATTTTGGATAATGATCTCGCTGAAATTGTCGATTTTGTGAATCCCGAGCGGCATCCATACACAGTACGCCCAAGGCCAAATAATATGGAAAGATGGAACGAAAGTGAGTTTGTCAAGCGATTTCGCATATCAAAAGATTCAGTAAGACAAATACTTGCTGAAATAGAAGTGCTATATCAATTAAAAACCTTACGTCTAATTCGATAAAGTTTACCGCCCTTTTCCTTTTTTGCTTTTCCATTTTTCAAATCACGAGGTGTAAAACAATGTACGCAAAATTCAAGTGACAGCTGACAGACAAGGTATATAACCATAGAACTTCTGTCAGATACTGCATCTCTGTCTACGTTACGTTTTGTGCATGATAGCTTGCTTTATCTAACCAGACCGAAATGAAGTTGTCTTTTATGTAACTTTAGTAACAACGTGATCAACATAACAGACACTACTACCCTGCACTTTAATAGCTAAATAGTTACTTAGCTATTAACCCTGAGTGGAAAGACGCGCTTGAGAAATTCATCTATTAAAGGTTCCTATTAAAGTTATTAGCCAAATAGCTAGTAGGCAGTTTAATAGGAGGTGGAAAGACCGGGCCTAAGTAGAATAACAGCGCATGCTAATCACGTTTAGTTGGTGTATTTCTTCACACGTTCGTTTTATGTTGGTATGGCACAAGGTTAGTAACAAACGTTCTTTGTGTAGAAATAATCGGAAATTTTTTCGTAGATTGTTTTTTTCTGTGACATGTTCTTGGGTAGTAAATCATAATTGTGTAGTAAATCTTAATTTAGTGCTATAAAATATCTGTGAAAAAAATAATGAAACTCTACGTGGTTTGAAGTTTGAGGAACGTTTGAAGTTAAAAGAAAACGGTCGCTCACAACCAACTTTAATTATTAAACAAATAACATTGTAAGAAATAAGGCCGTTAACAGGTATTTTAATAAGTCCATACTTTATCGGATTGGATTTGTGGATGTGAAACGCTTTCTTCTGTTTCCCGTGTCTGTTATTTTGCGATGACGCAATGTGGTGTAAAAACGGCATCATTGACTTAAAACAATTAAAAATTAAAGTACAAAAGCATTTTTTATCAGCAAATTATATGAAAAATTCTATGAATTTTGCCACACTTAGTAATGTGGATATCAGATTCCAACTAAACAGTGCTTATCGAAAATCTATTAAAGCTTTTAATGAAAATGTTGATAAAAATAGGAATATTTTAAATAAAATTATAGATTGCATAAAGTGTTGCGGAGTAATATAGAAAAAGTTAAGCATTACATTCTTAATAATTTCGTGCTAGCTGCTCCATCTACATGCAGAAAAAGAAATAAAGTAAATGAAAATTCAATACTTCTAATTGCAGTAGAAATTTACGACATAATTGTATCGGAGGTTGAACATAGATTTATATTTTCTAATCATTTAATTGTTTCGCAATTATTTCAAGCAAATAAATTCGAGGAGTACAAAAAATGTTTTCCACAAAATGTTTTTAATTTAGTCAAGACTAGTTACCCCGTTATAAACGATTTAAAATTAAAATCCTAACTAGAAGAGCTATACGATTGTGAAGATTTTTATGAAAGTGCTGGTGCTGTTGCAATACTACAATTATTTATAAACAATAATCTTTGTCAGACTTTTACCGAGAGTGTAAACCTTATTAAAATTTTGTGTACTTTGCCGATGACAACGGTGAAAAGCGAGCGTTGCTCCTCTACTTTAAAAATCATCAAAACATTTTTGCGTAGGACGATAGGGCAAGAAAAATTAAATGCGTTAGCTATGTTAAAAAATCGAAAAATCGTTAATTAACAACGCTGACAATTTTAATGAACTAGTGATAGATCATTTTTCCAACTCGAAGGAGCGAAGGATCGACTTGAAATATAAGTCTACCTAGAATTTGGCTGGGTAAGTACATTTTTATCGAAAAATATTTCAAAATGACCCCCCAGTACGCCACACTACGAGCCGCCAATGATGCAAACAAAACGCACTTTTTTGGACATAGCAACGACACCAAACAATTGAGTGAATAAGGATTGCAGCTTCGTTTCTTAACCGTGAAATAACGCATCCACGTACCATTCGAGATTATACTTTTTCCGCAACAAATTTCATGGGTTCATTCGCGCAAAAATTTTGCTATTGACCACCCGTAATCGACGTTTTGACAATTTTGGAAAAAATTTCAAGGGCCTTATGATCTAAGATTTTTTTTCGTCTTGTTTAACGGTACCTGTCGACTGCCACGAATTTTATCCAACAAAATTAGCATCACTTGTGTATTATATTATGAAGCGCCGCCGGCCGTTTGGAACATACTTATAAATTTAAAATATATGTTTTTAAATATACATATATATTCCACATTTTCAAATATTTTATAAAAGTTGCAGTTATATGAAAATTTTACAGAAATAGTTTTTATATGCAAATATATGTAGAAATTTTAATTAACAAGAAAATAGAAGTATACATTTTACTGATGCATAAATATTTTAAATATATAACAATATTTTACTTGGGTAGTTGTCATTTTGATTATAAACAGCGATACCACATGTGAATTAAAAATTACCGACGTTCCTGTCGCTTCATTGACAAAGAAACTGTGTTGTTGCTAGGCAATATCACGAGTCCAAAGGACTAGTGATATTACCGTGCATCAACACAATTGAGTTCGTCAACGAAAGACAAAAGTGTAGCTAAATTTTAATTCACGAGTGGTATATTTAGAATACTCCACGAACAAAAAAATGAAATTATTAATTTAGGATAATTATTTTTATCGCCAACCGTCAATAAAGCCATGCATTACCATATCGATTTTCGGAAGTAAACAAACACTTTATCTTACTGTAAAAATCAAACACTTTATCTGCCGCTAATATTTATTAACATAGCCAAAACAACGGTTTGACATTGATTTGACATTAATCAGAAATCGTTTGTCGGTGTCACGGCTCTAACAGTAAAAGTTTTTTTGCGAATTATTTATAGAAAATGATGAAAGAAGACATGCCTGTTACTCGCCTCGCTCGCTTCGCTCGTTCGGCTCATAATCTCAGACTCGTTCGATAAAGAATCACTTTACTGACTTGGTACATAAATAACTATTATTTCTAACGTACAAATGCGTTATTTAATTTTAATAATTAAAATAAAAAATATTGTTAATGTGTTGCTACGGTTATACAGCACTGCTAACACCGGAGCTTCATCAAAAAATCTTATCGCGGCCAGTCAGGGTCTAATTGGTCAAAAACCAGAAACAAAACGGTTGCCATTGGCTGTTACAATGAGTTGGGATGTAGTGACGATGTATGTACGGTAAAACAGGTAGGTATGCATTAAGTTTTCGGCTTCGTTTCTGGTTCTCAATTTAATTAACTTATTCATCTTTTACTTCCCACTCTCATCAAATACTATTTTAGGTTTACGATAGCATTCCCCACCAAACCATAAAAATTTACTGTACTAATGCAAAGCCAGACTAATTATATTTTAAATTCTTCGTCTAGTTTCTGTTTAAAATTTGAGAAAATGATATCAGTCGTTTCATAAAGTATACTAGTATAGTAAATACTGAGAGAGAGTGAAGTGAAGAGGAATAAGTATGTAGTTAAATATATGTAACTTTCTAATCAAAAATAGGCCATCATTTCATTCCGATCGAATAATCACAGATTGTTATTTGGAGCTGAGTAGTGTGTTTTTTAGAAATAATAATCTAACCAGAGAAGAAAAAGTATATCATACAACAGTTATCAAGTCAATGACTACAACAGTAATTGTGAAGAAACAAAGATGAGTGTCTGTTTGAGGAAAAATAGAATTTTAAAGTTCTTGATACTATATAGATTAGTATAACTTCAAATTGATATTTAATAAATACCCTTATAACGTGATATTTGGTTGTGTGTTTCTGTTTTAATCATCTTATGTTATTTTTTTCTAAAACTTAATAACGACCTTGAGCTTTAAAAAATTGGTTAAAAATATTTGGTAATAGCAAGATACAAGCGTACAAAAATTGTCTTCAGGTAAGTGCTATGGGGCTGTGTTTTGTAGACTCATATTATAGCAGTAAATATTTATTTCTTGTATTGAATACTTAGGCATATTCTAATAACATTAGCTTGTATTATTATAACAAAAACACTTGAAACTTGGACCCCAATGAAACTGCATTGGCTGCATTGGCGAAGTTACGCCACTGTGCACGTATTAAGTACACGTGTTACAGCTCGAAACAGCTTTATTTAAAAGTTTTAAAAGAATATAATAATAAAAAAGTGGATTTTAAATCTTCCAATATGTGATAAATCTTAATGTGTTTACAGGAATGTAAAAAAAATGATAAATGTCAGTTAAAGATATTTAATCTTTAAGCACAGTGGCGTAACTGCACCAATGCAGCCAATGCAGTTTCATTGGGGCCCAAGTTTTAAGTGTTTTTGTTATAATAATACAAGCTAATGTTATTAGAATACATACGCCTAAGTTTTGTTGCCGTTTGACATTTAGTTTTATTTATCGCGTCAAACGGCAACAGAATTGTTTTAAAAATTTATAGTACGCAAACGCATACTTTAATACATTTATAATTATCTATTTTCATTAAACATGTAGCATTCGGAAACGTAATTTGCCAATACATCGTTTTTAAAACGGGATTTCGTAATAAGTGCTGGCACGTATAACACATAGGAAGGCGGGTAATCTATATTTGCATTTGACTGTATGTTTAACATTCTCCTTTAAAATACCGATTAGCACTAGTTCAGAACTGCCTACCATTCATACAATAATTTACAGTAATTGCTCATGTCTATGTCATTTATTGTAGAAACGGTAACAAGCAGTGTCAACATTGTGTTATCGTGTCCCTATTCAACAGGTTAGTGACACGATAACTACAGAACTGTCATTAGGTGTGCCCAATTAGACTGTATTGTCTACTCTACTGTTTACCCAGATATGCAAAGCTCATTACAACGTTGTTTCGTCCCAATATTTATTTATTAAAGTAATAGATTTCTTTGATAAAGCGGAAAGCGTAGTATTATATCTAAAACGTTTCTAACAAATCTATTAAATCATTTTTTGCCTCCTTACAAAGAAACTAATTTGCCAGTTATTGACTCAGCTTAAAAAGGCTTTCGGAAATTACACTTACTTATGTCACCAAGTCGCACCACTGTGCAAGGGATTGAACTATTTGCAAATTTGAAAAAAATATGCAATTTCTTTTTTTTTCATTTAATATACTGCTATGATATTTGGAGGTGTATGATTTTACTGGGGTATTGTAGTTCCTGGAAGGCAATTTTTGGGATGCTTGCTACAATTCAATTTGAGATTGGAGGTTTGTGAAGGCTGTAAGGTTTTGATATTCTAACTTTTAAACTCAGGGTTGCGTATTATTGCTGTAATTTCTTGTTATAAATTCTAATAATATGCATATTTCTGAGGTTTGTTTTTACTGAAAGAAAAGAAAAACACCATCAGATTGATACGATCTTTATTTATGTTAGTTTTAATTATAATTTAGTTCAGAATTGTTCAAAAGGTTTAATTTATAAGAAGTTTTACACTTACTTGTTTTGTGCATCGATTAATGTCATTATGGATGTCAGTGTCAATGTCACAAACGTATAAAAGAATACTCATTGTCATGAGATTTATTTGTTTGTAAAAAAAATGGGAATCAAGAAAGAAGACAAAAGAATGGAAAATTTGTTTAGTTAGTTACGACTCCTTTTTGTAAACAAAGACAGAGAATTTTATATCCTCTGGATGAATAAAGAGGAAAAACGAGTTTAAAAGTAATGTAAAAGTGATTGTGAATATAAAAAGAAAATACAACTAATTATCAACGAATTGTGAAAAGTCCAGAAGAATAACAAGTATAAAGCGATCCAGAAAGTTTTTCCAGTTGTGATGTAATATAAAACAGACCAGAGGAAGATTAAAACTAAAGGCGAGTGTTTGTTGTTACTTGAGGAACCTGCAAACTAGTGAAGTAGAAGTTGGACATTCATCGTTAGCTCGAGTGAAGGATATCCCAATAAGGAGACGTTAAGATAAGTGTTCTCTTTTTAAAGGACGATAGTATTTAGTAAAATTTATTTGATTTTTCGCAAATTTCATTAAAAAATTGATTCATTAAATAAAACCTTTCTTTTTTGTAACGTTGATATTGTTTTGTGTTTATCCTATCTCAAATTTATTTATTAATAACTTTTCTTACAAGCTAAATAACGACCCTGAGAAAGTTAATAAAGTGTCTCATAGAAAATATAATTTAGAATTGCGTGAATTGCGGGCATTTAGGGAATTGTTTTCTAGTAAGTACATGCACACGCATATCATTGCAATACATACACCACAGTAATACAAATTTCCAAAAGTAAATTCCAAAATATTAGTTTTTAAGGGTTTGGCTACTTACATTTGCTTATTCTTAACGTTCATAAGTATTGTACTAAATTTACTATATTGTAGTTTGGAATGTTTGAATGGCTCACAAGGAAGTACATGCAGTCTCCATGGATTCATGCATTATTTAGGCGCAAATGTTTGCTCTTGCAAAATTAACTTATAGTCCCACAGAGCATCATTAAAGCGGTTGACCCCATTACAATGTAACATGTAGAAACAGGTAATTTACTTCCTGCTCCATTTGACATTGAACATACAATTTAAAATAATATTAATAATAAACGTAGCACGTCTTGTCACACTGGCAAGGGCAATGTCAAGTTCTGTGTAATATTTTGAGTGGCAACAATTATTCTATAATCTTGTACGTATTATTACATTACTTTAATGAATATTACAACTCGAAAGCATCGCTTGATCGCTTCAGAACTCGACAATTACAAAGCATAGTTTTATTACTTAAATTATTCTAGAAATTCAGATGTAGGATTTAAGAAACAGAAATTAAGGCGTTCTGTGAGTAAGAAGGTAGGAAAAAAATGTACAGGGAGTTGCAAAACTACTAAATAAATAAATACCAATTCTAAATTTTATATCGCTTACAGATATTTGGACGTACTAGGTCAAAGCCTAATCGTATTTTATTTTCCTTACTTTCACTCGCAGCACAAAACAATAAAAAAAAAGCATTTTTATGTTTCAAAACTTTCAAATACGTAATGTAAATTAAACATTTTTTAATTTTCATATTACTTAATATAGCAGAAACTAAAAGTAAGAAAAAGCAATTTAGCCTAAGTTATTTATATCAAAAATTGCATCGTTAAGGAGTTACAGCTCTTCAAAAATTTTAATTTAAACTGTTTAGTATGTCCAGTTATTTTCTGACATTCCTCCTTCTTCACCTGTAAGAGATGTAGCTACTTAAATAAATTTTAAAAATTTAAACTACTGCAAAGAACAGTTTAACAAAAGCTTGGTGTACATTAGAAATGCGTAAAAGTATACAGTGGCTATAAATAAAAGTTTGACGTATTTAAAGCGCTTTTCTGAAAAATTTACAAAGTATGACTCCCCCTTCGTTGCCTGTACCCTTTAGTTGTAAAGCAGTTGTAGAATCAGATTTAACAACGCAAAATCAACTTTTTTCTAGTCTACATTTGGTGTACCACAAGGAACATTATTGGGCCGATTACTGTTTTTACTGTTTATTACCGACCTACTCGTTGTGATTAAACATTCCAAAATTCTTTTGTTCGCAAAAAATTTAAAAATTTTCAGCAAAGTGCAAATACATTATTTCAACATTTAAAATTATATAAATGAAGTACTGGAGTGGTGCAATAAAAATAAGTCAAAGTTTAACCTTCAAAAAATGTAAGGTGCCAACATTTAATGAATCAAAATAAGCGACTATTTATAGTATACTGTGTTAAGTGAAAATCTGGGAAGAGCTGCAAAAGCAAAAGATTTGAGTGTAATTTTCGCTAGCGACCTTCATTTTAATGAACACATTGAACAACCAGGTATTACATGTTATGTAACGCTACGATCTATCATAAGAAATAGCTATAATCGTTTTAATATTCTACTTTATACCGTGTTATAATTTATTGGTTAGATCTAAACCAGAACACGTAGCATGCATGTGGACACCGAATACTTTCAACTTATCTGATATAATAGAAAAAATTCAGAAAAATGTCTTAAAGTTATATTAAAGCGAAATAATATTCTCTTCTCAGTACAGCATTGCTTTTTGCGCTTATCAAAAATAATACTATTTTTAAACAAACCGCTTTAGCAAATAACGCAGCTATATTTTACATGCCCCCAAGCAATTAGTAATACAGATACATTTACATAAATACATTAAAACGACTGATATTCCCAGCGTCATGTTATTGGAATTTTCTGTCTGATTACTAGTTAAATAAACGGGCTGTAGATGTCTCTAGAGGCATCTATATAAAGTACAACAAAGGAATTAATGGAGCAAACTACAATTCACGCAAAATTGGAGTAAACCAGCAAAGATGGCATACGAATACTACATATACAATGCAGTTCGTATTCGTCTCTAGGAACATCTATCACCGTTTATGTTATTATTAGTACGCCTTAACTGCTTTCGATGCTTGCATTTACAAATAAGAACCCAACCTGACTGAATATTTTAAATAAGGACGATACCTATCGTAGGTTAATTTTATCTGCAATTGCGAGCACCTTTTTCTTTAAAATAATTGTTCAACATTACTAGTTTATAAATATATTATTGTACCACATTTGGTTTATGCTCAACAATTTGGTTTTTAGTGCTCAATTTAATAAACTTCTCAAAATTTCTTCATCGTTCTATCATTTGCAATAACTCAGCATTGAATAAAGAATATATTTTAATACTTAAAATTTAGTTAATAAAATGCTAGCAAATCAATTACCAAATTACATCAGTAAACATATTGGATTTAACAGATATATTTGTAATTATGAAGCTATATTTACTAATAATTTTGTTGTCACTAAAGACAAAACTTTGTTCACAAAATAATTTGTATTATGAAGAGTTAAAAACTTATGATGATACGGCGAATAAAGCCAAGCAGACAAACAATGTTAGAGAATTAAAAAAATATTGTTTACATTTTTTTCAAGATAAATATAATATATAGGCAGTTACTTAGTTAGCTCATAAAGTGATCATAGATGGCGTTATAAATTCACAACTAAAAAACATGTCTAACTTTCGTCGGTTTCGGATTTTTTTGTTGCTTTGTTGCTTGTGAATTCTTTATGTATTCTAAAATTAATTGAAACCTGACTTTCTCTTCCGGAGTTACGAGGCGTCACCTACACACCCAACAACCTACAGACCTTTTTAAACCACTATTTTGAGTTCCTAGAGGTCCAAAACATCTTGAAATCTAACATTTTCATGAAACTCATACCTATACTGAAAGTATAAGAAAGTAATATGAGAAAGTAGTAAATATTTAAGAAAAGGTTTAGAAATGCAATCATACACAGTGTGTCTCCAAATTAAACCCTCTTTCTCCGCTCCCCATATTAAGTTTATATAGCGTTGGTTCGTGGGGCGGCCGTAGCTCAATGGTAAGCGCGCAGACTACCAACGCAGCGAATCTGGGTTCAAACCCCGGCCCGGTCGTTCTCCTTCGCAAGGCAACGGGACACCAGTGAGATGAATTTTTTCCCAGGAAAACATCTCCGGAGAAGAAGTGCATGCACTTCCTGTGGTTCGGATCCCACGTTAAGCTGTAGGTCCTCTATGTCTGTCTGTGCAAAATATCTATCTCCACGCACCAAGACCAAACACAGACATAAAAAAGAGGTCGCCAACGCCTTGAATAGGGTATGGCACGAGAAGAAGCGTTGGTTCAAGTCGACTGACACATTATTTAAAAGTCCTCTATGATAGGTACACTATTTCTTTTGCAATTGCGCTGGTAGACGTCAAGACGCCACTATGAGTATAATGCGATTGAAATTTTTTGTTGGCCTAAAATATAGTACTGGTTACGTAACCTCAGTTTTGTTCCTCTGAACCAAACTATATAAAAATATTAATATGAAGGGAGGTAACCTTATAAACGCGCTGTCCTCTGCCTCTACTAGGTGCAAATATTATTATTCTGCAGATGCGATTCTGACTCAACAAAGCTTTATTGAGGCGAAATAACCTAACACGTTTATTATCAGCTTTATTTCTACAATGAAAGATGTACGTGCAATATTAACGCTCGAGTACAATTAAAGCAAATCGACAAAATTTATGGGGTGTTATAAATTTTGCTATTCTCAGCCGTTTTGTGGATTATCACCGCGCCATATATTACTAGATATTTTTAAATTGCATTTCCTGGCTCTTGACTTATATTACCTGTACTATTATTTTCCGATACAAATACACTTTTATGACTGTCCGTTCACCTATTACGCAATATTGCAATCGGATAATAGAAATTTCTTAGAAAACTTCGAAAAATTGCAAATTTACGTAGACAGAAGTTTTGAAATCGAATGCAGTTGTCAAGCTGCTTGAATTCTATACACACCTGGCAGTTCTCATCAGCACTGCCACTTACAAACTTTAAAGTTTAAATTCAAAGGCGTGGTAGCTAAAAGAAATAGGAGAAAGGGTAGAATTTATTAAATGCATGTAGGTAACTCTCAAATGTCCAAATCATTTTAACTTTCCCTTTATAACAAACAATGTCATAAATACAATACGACTCGATCATCACAGTGTGTGTGAAATGTCCAGAATTATCTTTGAACTCTGTCATTATGCTATTGATTGTAACAAGATAGTGTAAAGCATTCCACAGTTTATTAAGAAACTTTTGTTATCTGAGGATGCGGCTTCATTCAACAACTATTAAGTTTAGATTTGCATTACAACATAACCATTGTATTGTACTAAATAATTTACTAGCATCCGTTGTTGCTGGTTCAACAATGTGGTATTTAACTTTAGGGGTTAATTGTAAATCTACCTTGCAACGTTATTACTCCCCTGAGATACGTGTTTTGAACGAAAACAACATTTTAAAACTCAAAAACAGGGTTTTTGCAGGTCTCGACACTTCAAATAATTTTGTTGGTTGTTTTACTTTTCCGTTGGCATTTTTAAATATTTTCCTGTAAACATGTTAACTGTGTCCTCGGAACAGAACGTTTAGACGCGGCGCTTTGGACGTATAAAGACGTTGGTATGCCAGGACCTTTAAATGCAAATATGTTTAGACTCGAAAGCATTTAAATTTAGACGCAACACATTTATTATAAAAATAATACTGTTATAGTACTGTAATTCGTATAGTTTCTGAAATTTCTCAAGGTGTTTATGTTTGTAGTTGTTAGGTAATAAGGTGTTTTTAGGGCTATTTCTTAAATCAGCCGATAGATGTCAGCAGGGTCAAATGCGGTAAGATAAGATAAGATAAGATAAGATTTATTACTCTATCGATTTGTACATAGAAAGTCAAATGAATACACATACATAAAAGACAATTAGTCATAAAATTCCTTGATATATTAATTATAAAGGTATTCATGAATATCGTAATAACATTTGGATAGCAAGAAATCTTTGAGTTTAGTTTTAAATTTGTTGGTATTATATTCTAATTTAATTTCGTCCGGAAGTTTATTATGCAGCCGAATACACATGCATCTAGGACTGTTACTGTATAATTGGATACGTTGCGTAGGCACTTGCAACTTATTTCTATTTCTAGTGTCATGCGAGTGAATTTCATGATATTTAACAAACTCATCAGAATTTTGCTTTACATAAAGACAAGAACAGTATATAAATAAACAGGGTAGAGGTAATATCTTAAATTTTTCGAACAGCGGTTTACAATGTGCATCAAACTTAACATTAGCTAACAATCGTATGGCACGTTTTTGAATTACAAATATTTCTTTTGCCTGTGGTGCAGAACCCCAAAACATAAGACCGTAAAACATATTTGCTTGAAAAAAACCATGATACGTATTTCTAAGTACATTAATAGAGACCTGATGGCGTAATCTTCCTAGAAGGTAACACACACTTGAAAGTTTTTTCCTAAGAATGTTAATATGCTGGGTCCAGCTTAAATTATTTTCAATATTAAGTCCTAGAAACTTAACATTATTTATCAGCTTCAAGCTAACAGATCCGCATCTGATTAATGGCGTCGAATCTTCAAATATATGATTATTTTTTGTTTTAAAGCACATAAGTGAGGTCTTTGATTCATTTAACGTTAAGCTATTTACTTTACACCAATTATTAATTTCATGATTAGCAGAGTTACACAAACGCACTGCATTTACTGGGTTGTTTTTGGATATAAAACAGGTACAATCATCGGCAAATAGGGTAAGAACACAGTCACTACCGACACATGTTGGGAGATCATTAATATACAGTAAAAAAAGGACGGGCCCCAAGGTAGAACCTTGTGGGACACCATACTTTATTATTTTTTCTTTAGATTTAGCTGATGTCGAGTTAGTAGTCGGAATTCTCACAACTTGAGTACGGCCATGTAGATATGATTCAATCCAGTTGAGAGGAATCCCTCTGATTCCATAGTTACGTAGCTTATGTAAAAGGGTGGAGTGGTTCACGCAATCAAAGGCCTTTGTCATGTCGTAAAAAATCCCGAATGTGCATTCTTCATTGTCCAGGGCTTTGTAGACTTTATCCAAAAAACTAAATATCGCTGTGTTGGTATTACGTCCACTTCGAAAACCATTCTGTCGCATGGTAATAATGTTATTATTTTTTAGATGAACTAACAACCTTTTCATGTAAATTTTCTCAAAAATTTTCGAAAAGACAGATTGAATAGCTATAGGTCTGAAGTTATTGGGTTCATTTACGCTACCTCTATTCTTATATATAGGCAATACTGCAGACATTTTTAAATTATCAGGGAACTTTCCATTCTGCAATGAGACATTAATTATGTGTGTTAAAGGACTTAATATTTGATTGGCACATTCTTTCAGTAAGTAATAGGGTACATCATCTGAACCAGCACACTTACTGTTGCCTAACTTTTTGATAATCTCACAAATGTCATCTGTGCACGCGGGGAAGAGATACATAGAGTTTGCAACTGCATCTTCGTTCATTGGATGGTTTACATTTTGTGTTTTGATATCGACAATGTTATCAATTTCGGCAATAAAATAATCGTTAAAAAACTCAGCTATTTCAGACGGAGCAGTGAGTTGAATACCATTTGGTTGGTTTATTCGATATTCGCCACTTTTCTTATGCTGAACTGATTGATCCTTGACAATGTTCCATGCGGCTTTACTTCTATTATCCGCGGACAATATTAGATTGTCATTATATGCTTTTTTTGTGTTATTAATTAATGCATGAAATTGATTTTTAAAATTTTTTAATTCTTCAAAGGATTCTTTGGTTTTTAACTGACGAACTCTGTTATGTAGGTCTTGTAGATGTTGTTTAGCTCGTATAATTTCTTGATTAATCCATTTGCAGTTAGTTTTGTTAGTTCTCTCTTGAGCGCGAACACTGATCCTGGGAAAAGCTGCATTAAATGCATAATAGAAGTTAGAAAAAAAATCGTCAAACATGACTTGTGGTGCCTTATTATTATTAAACATTCTGCACCAATCTATCTTGCTTAGAAGAAATTTAAAATCGGCAATATTCAGTTGGCTGAAAATCCTTTTGTGAAGAAATTCGTCGCAAGGGCGATTATTATCACTGAATAAAGTGAACAGAATCGGTTGATGATCAGAAACTGAAAATTCCAGAACACGAGACTTGTATCGCTCTTTATGTAGGGAAGTTAAGATGTTATCAATCGTTGTAGAGCTCGTAGCCGTAATTCGTGTATAATCTTTTATAGTTGATTCAATACCATAGGTGGTCATGATATCTTTCATACGAGAGCAAGCAGCACTATCTACTGAAAAATCTATATTAAAATCACCTGCGATAAGCAGTTTGTAATTAGGAAAATATTTAGATAAATGAGACAGAAGGGCTTCAAATTTAATTAAAAATTCATTTATATATGAAGATATGTTAATTGGAGACCTGTATACAGTAACAATAGTAATAGGTTCTTTATCAATCTTTATAATACAACAGCTGCATTCAAATATTTGTTCTACGCAAAACTTGTTTACGTCTTTAATATTGTCAAATTCGATATCATGTCGAACAAAGATTGCAGCACCACCACGTGTAATTATGCTCCTTGTGTAAATATCAGCTACAACATAATTTTTAATTGCAAATGTCTTACAAGAGTCAGCATTGAGCCAATGCTCGGTCAAACATATAATCTTTGGATTATATTCATGAATAAGTATGTTAATCTTGTCATAATTATGCATTATAGATTGCGAATTAGTATATAATATTGTGGAATTACAAAGAGTTTCTTGAGAATCTCGGGGACCGAAAGGGCCGTATTATTGTATATTGAGGCCAAATTTGCGGATTAAAAATGTTTTTTTCTTCGGACGAAGGAATTACAACCTTAAACGCCGCTACTTCTTTTGACTGTATTTCTAGTTTCTCAATATTAAAAGTTTTAATCTTGTGATTTCGTAAATGGTTACTTATCTGGTCAGGTGTCGTACAAGGCTGCAACCTTGATAAGAAGACCGTCCGTCGACTTTCAACAGCTGCAATTTCGCAGGTTGTAGTATTGGTACCTACAGTTGTGCGGTTATTGGCCCTACTTTTTCTATGTATAACTGGCTGAAAATTGGAATTATCTGAATTGATATTTTGCAAGTCACTTGTTGGTATGCTGTCTAAGTTACAGTCACTATTTAAATAAATCAATTCAGAAAATGTATTTCGTTGATTGTCTTCCAGATTCTTCTTGGTTTGTTCTGGACTCAATTTCTTATTGAGACCAGGGCTCCTATGATCAAAGTTTGAATTATTTGTACCGACTTTGTCAGTAGCTTTGTTGTTGTTTACATTTGATGCACTTAAATTGGTGTGCGACTTCGATGCGTTATTTTTCCTGACCGCAGAGTACGCCAGTGTAGGAAAATTTTCCGTGGATTTTGTCTTATAGATAAGTGAAATTTGTTGCTTTAGCGATTCTATGAGATCATGTTGATAACTGATAATGGTATCTTTTTGTTTTATATTGTCTTTTAAGTAATACAATTCGGTTTTTAAAGAGTCTATGTTAACACTTACTATGCTTTGATCCACAACTTCGCCTTGTGATAAGGCAGCACTCGGATTTTCACAACATATTATTTGTTGATCATCAATTTGCACCACGTTTTTTATGTATTTAACGCATCCAGGATGTGTCAATGAACCACATTTAATACATTTTATGCCACTTTGGGGCAGTTTATGACAGTTTTTACAAGGTTTATTGGAGGTATTTGAGAGTTCACTTCCACCCGGCGCCATTACAAACTCAATTGTTACTCGGTGTTAATTATTATGTGTCAACAGATATATCGAGGAAGATATTTATATTAAATATTTACTTTTCCATTGAACCGATATTGCCACGACATTTATATTAATAATTATACAGGGTCGCTATTATGTATGGGACCAAAGCTCCCCTGGTCAAACCGTTTGAGATATGCATTTCATATTTGGTATATGTTAATTTGAGGTTATTTTGCATAATCTGAAGCAAAACAAAATTTTGCATATAGTTTTCAAGCGCGGCCACCATCTTGAATTTTTTTAAATAGCAACCTAGGCTGTGTGGTACATCAATAGAAAGCTTATTTTTTTCTCTTTTTTAGAAATATTAAACATGTATATTGTATAGGGTTACATGAACAAATAACGCAGAAAAATTAAAAAAACATTTGAGGCATGCTTAATTCGTCGCTGCACATTTAGTGAAATCTAGTAACCATTGCATTAATAAAACGTCATAAATAAACAAAACACAAGCAAAAACAAGTAGTAAGAGTTTAATAAGCGACAAAATAAACATCACACATTGTTAATTCTTCCTGTAGTTGTGTTGTCTGGCAAATAATCTTTAGAATTCTGCAATATGGATCGTTTATCAGAAGGAGAACAGGTAGAGATTCTCATGATGATTAGTTATGATGACAGAAGACGAACACACGACGAAGTACGTCATTTATTTAATACGGCACATCTCGATCGGAATCCAATTAGTAGATCTACAGTAACTAGGACTTTAGAAAGATTTACTGAAAGTGGAAGCGTAAAAGATCGTCCTAAATCTGGTAGACCAAGATCTGCCACAAATGAAGAGAATTCCCTTGAGGTAGTACTGGATGTAGTTGAGCAACCTCAAACGTTTGTGAAGCAACTTGCCTTAAACCACAATAGACGTTCCATTCAAACAATTTTAAGAAGAAATAAGTTTTACGCCTACAAAGTACATTTAGTACTGGAATTGGCAGAAGACGATTTCGACAGAACCCTTGAGTTTTGTGAGTGGGCAATGGAAGTTATTTCTGAAAATGACAATTTTGCCAATTCAGTTGTATTCTCGGATGAAGCTACTTTTCGTTTAAAAAGATCTGTAAACAGGCATAACTGTAGATACTGGTCTGACACCAACCCCCATTTCAGGAAGAAGTTCACACCCAGCGACCCCAGCAAGTTAACGTATGGGCTGGTATCGTTGGTCACAATATTATTGGACCGTTTTTCATTGAAGGCAACCTTACGTAAGAGAGATATCTTCAAATGCTGCGGGAAAATATTGTTCCTCAAACTATAGAACTCTTTGCAAATCATGATAACCCAAATGCAGTCAACGAAAACATCTGGTTTCAGCAAGATGGTGCCTCCCCACTATGGACTTGCAGTGCGCAATTATTTAAGCGACATTTTTCATCGGCGTTGGATCGGGAGAAGAGGAATCGTGGAGTGGCCCGCTCGGTCACCAGATTTGTCTCCTTTAGATTTTTTTATGGGGTTATTTAAAAAGTCGCGTTTATTTAAATAGACCTGACAACTTAGAAGAATTAAAAAATCGTATTCGTGCTGAAATGGCTCCTATTTCTTGCAATTCTTTGCGCGACTCTTTAGACAATTTTAAAAAGCGCATTCATTATTGCCAAGAAGTAAATGGGCAGCAATTTGAACATCTCCTCTCTTAACTACTGTTAATCAATAACGTTGTTTTCAAATTTAGTTAAGAAATGTTGGTTGTTATTCTATTAATTTTAATTACTGTTTGTGTTTCGTTTATTTA
The DNA here is from genome assembly GCA_958336395.1 of Ctenicera cuprea. NCBI lineage: Eukaryota > Metazoa > Arthropoda > Insecta > Coleoptera > Elateridae > Ctenicera > Ctenicera cuprea. The sequence continues at coordinate 56,714,261 of OY284486.1, forward strand.
TGACGTTTTGTTAATGCAAGGGTTACTAGATTTGAGTAAATGTGCAGTGACGAATTTACCAAGTACACCAGTTCGAAGTAGGTCCCTCCATCTCCTTCTGCGGAACTGTTGTGCGATGTAAAAAAATGTTATTTTCAGAACTACAATGTTGTTTAAAAAAATAATTTTCCTAAAAAAAAAAGTTAGTCCTAAACGATGTAAGCATGCCTCAAATGTTTTTTTTTAATTTTTCTGTGTTATTTTCTTATGTAACCCTATACATGTTTAATATTTCTGGAAAGAGATAAAAATAAGCTTTCTATTGATGTATCACACATCCTAGGTTGCTATTTAAAAAAATTCAAGATGGCGGCCGCGCTTAAAAACTATATGCAAAATCCTTTTGAAGGATCTGTCTAAATTTCATATTTAATTCAAAGTTAAACTTTACCGTTTGGCCGTAAATTACAAACTACTATACGTTAATAATATTTTTCCCAGCAGCCCGTCAAACTCTCTAAATTTTATATTAAATCCGAAAGTTAAGATTTTATACGTTTGTATTATTTTTCCGAGAGCCCAAACACTGTGAATTTTGCGTATAAACCGAAAGTTAAAACCTTTACTGCCCGTCCGTGAACTACAAATTTTCATACGTCAATTCATTAATGAATTATTTTATAATCTGTAATTTATTGATAAGATGAGGAAAAAATTTTATTTTATTATTTAAACTAAAATTGCTATTGGCTGCATGACATCTGACAGACATCTCATAGTATCATTGAACATGATTATAAAAATAAAAAAATATGACGTCAATGTCGTTGCCAGAAAGTAATTTCAAGTCAATAGTGGGTGAAAAGAGTGGTGGTAGCTCAGAGGTTAGGCGCTTAGCCTTTCACGCTAAAGATCTAGGATTCGATTCCCCGCCGAAGCCATGCGGCAATAAAAATCTATGCCGCAACCCGCCACTCACATTTCCCAATCCGGTGTAGGCAGCCGTGGGGTCTTAATGCCTGAAACCTTCTCTGGAATTTAGTCGTTCGGATTCGACGTTAAACTATAGATCCCCCGTACTCCATCTTAGCACTAAGGAGAGTACGTGGCAGAGAAGAGTGCCGGTGCCCAGCAGTGGGACGTAAAGGCTGATTGCGAGTGGGTGATAAGGATTTAAATCTTACTATAGAGTTGTCGCTTAATTTATCCCTATAACTAATTCTTATCCGAATATTAACAGAGGTGCAGCTAGAGAACATTTCCTTAAACTCTGCTGTCAGGAGTTCGAATAAAAGCATTCTGTGATCCGAGATAGTAGTATCAAACACGCGCGGTAAAATTTCATAAGCAAATTGTCAATAGTTTTAATTAATAGTAGTTCAAGTGACATGTGGTGGCCACCTAACTACGGAAAAGAGCTCGAAGCAGGCTAATGCATAACTCAGTACTACTACAAAGTCCTTTGTAGTAGTGTACGAGTCAACATTTAAATCCCCGCAAAGAATTAATTTCATACTGGGTATAAACACTTTGTTCAGCACATCGATAATTCTACTAACAAATAATGGAAAATTACCAGATGGCGATCTACAAAAGTTTACAATAATAGTGGTGCTATCAAACTGTTTCCACAAAATAGCATAAACTTCGCAAACTTCTTCAATACAATACATGTCAAGAGTTATTGATTTTAACGTTAAGGTCAGATTTCGCCTAAATTGCAACACCTTCTTATCAACGCCCGCAATGTCGTCAATTGCATCGAAAAATGCTTTGTCCGTATCCGAATCTTGATTAGTACTATCACAACAGATAATCACATGTTCGCCGATAACTTTAACATTAGTCCACAACTTGGTACAACATAAGTGAATGATATTTCCACAGTTTTCACATTTGAAACCATTCACAACATTCTTATTACAAAAATTTGCAAACGAAATTTGCAGAACTGTGAAAACCGCCCGCCATTACAGAACATGTACAAAACTAAGTACGTGTAATATTTCCAAGAGAGTACGCCAAGCACTTTAAATATGGAGTTCCCAAGGTATTCTAAAAAAAAAGTCATATTTGAACTCCGTCAAAGTCACTAGCACTCCTGTTGTGACACATTCAAATATTGTTAAAACGAAGTCAGTTTGTAATATTTCTGGGTATTCCTCACCGTGCTATATTTTATTGTAACTTCGATACTGTTAAAACGAAGGCTAATAGTAATAATATCCAGAAAGTATAGAATTGTGAGATTGTTTTAAATTGAGATTTAGAGTTGATCACTGTCCTTAAAAACAATGCTCATAGCGTATTGTGGGAGACCTCAGTGTTCTGGCACCCACATAGGTACCAGGGACCCTATTCTCGACTCGTGATTTTCCGTATACTTATATGACGTCATTCTATATAAAATTAAATACAATAACGTCATATACGTACACGAAAAATTTTACGCATAAGTCGAACCCAGATTCCGCAAAAAAGTCACAATCCAATAGAAAGCGATTTTATTAAATGCTTATAATTTTGTTTAATTTATTTATTATAATTTAAACATAATTATTCTTATCTAAATCGACATATGAAAACAAATTAATGAATTGAGTGGATATTATGACAAAAATAGTTTAACAAACGCATTGAGACCGGATTTCAGACCGGATTAAAAACTAGTTTTTTCAGACCAATTTTTTGATCGTTTCTTTTCAGACCGGTTCTTTCAAACCGGTTTTTTTGGCCAATTTTGTCAGACCGACTTTTTTAGACTGGGTTTTCATGTCAGTTTATCAGATCGGCTTGAAATGGTTCAAAACCCGTTTTTTTAAGAACCGGTGAAACACCGCAAAACCGGTTAACCGTTTAAATTTTTTTAGAAAGTTCTACTCCTTACTCTCCTTTCTCGGCTGGAAAGAAGCTTAGGACTCCGGTGCGGAGTCCGAAAGACCCCTATAGTGGCCCACTTCTTTAAGGGGAATGAACCAACGCCAAACTTTACTTTCTAGAAAGCTCTTCTTAGTATGTTTCTTGCAAAGAAAACAGTTACTAATTCTACTAGCTTAGTATATACCTGTTTTACCTGTGTCTCATTATCTTTGTTTTGTCTTGTATATGCAAATCCTAAACTTTTACAACTATGTACAAAAACTTTCCACCCTAACAACCACATTATGCTTGACGTATTACAATGTAAAAGTAATTTTACTTCAGTCTCAAACATGATGTATATAACAACATCTTCGTATAGAAAAACAAATAATAGCCAGAAGAAATTCAGTTTTGCAGCTTTTTTTTGTATCTTCCAAGGAAATATGCTTCAATTTTGTGAATAATTAAATTTTTAAAACCATTCAAACAAGGTCATGTAAGTATTTATAAAATGAAGTATAAAACTAATCCAAAAACCAATTTGTCTGAATTAAGTAGTTCCATGTGTCTTTTATGCTTTTAGCTCAGCTGTGCAATATGTCATCGCGAATTTTGAATATTTCATCTCTTGCAAAGAGAACAAGGATAAAAATTCTAATACACGTCATTCAAGCTAGAAATACAATTTAAACTGAAAGCAGAATGAAGAGTCTACAAGTAACTGTCATTTGCTTTTATTAAGTCGACATTTCACATTTGTTATAATATATTTAAGTAAGTTACAAAACAAAATCTCAAGAAAAGATAATTTTTTAAAAAGTGAACATTTTGTATGAAAACAAAACTTTTCAACGTTTCGCTAATTATTGGATTTGAGAGTCTGATAATGATAAAAAAAATTGTAAAATTATCAAGGAGAAATTTTAGTATGCTATTCAGATAATAGTATTATGTGTTAAGCGATTTTTAAAGATGTCATTGTAAGATTGGCTCGACTACGGCCACGTACCGACTTCGGCAAATTTAAGCGCAAGAACAGATTGTGCGCCCCATTTATGTGTACGCGTAGGGCTTCTTACACATTTAAGCATTCTTCCGTGAGGTAATCGGTTCTATCAATTTCACTCCTTCGGTTGTTCTTTTACTTGTTATTTCATCAGTTTGCGTGCGCATACCTATACAAGGTGATTTTGGGAACCGGGCCGCTATTGCCAACTTTTTTATTTTTAAAGATACAAAGTTGGCTAAATTAGAGAAAAAGTGTAACTTTTCTTCTGGTTACGATGGTAAAAACCAAAAAACAATTGCGCATCGCGTTTTCGAGTTATTTGTTAAAATGACTTTTTTTTAAAGGAAACACCCTGTATTTTTTTATATTTTTGAATTGCAAATTTTATTGTCTTTAAAAAAGTGTAAGATCAAACTATGATTAAATTAACAAATAACGCCATATTTTAACTTTTAATGATTTAATATCATAATCGTAACAGCCGTGAAACAAAAGCTACTTGTCTTATGGTATAGGTCAAAATATCATTAAATTAATATGTATAAGAGTAATTATTATAGTCACTGTTCAAATTGAGCACTATCATTATCTAGACAGCAGTAAATTCTTGAACTACAATATTCGAAGCTCGATGTAGCATTCCGTGGGCAATGTTTACAATGCATTTCTAATGGATGTGACTAAATCTCTATACTGTTGTATCTATCTCAATAAATGTTATCTTGCGATTTATGTCAGGTGACCGTGGGGGCTAACATACATCTTAAATGTTAAATAAAATTAGCACAACTGCTAAATGTCAAAATAGAAACAATAAAACAAGCGAACTCTACCTTTTGTTTCACGGCTGTTGCAACGATGTTATTAAAGTATTAAAAGTTAAAATATGGCTGTCTAGAAAACGATATTGCCCAATAAGAGCAGTTACTATAATAATTACTATTATACATATTAATTTAATGATATTTTGATCTATACCATAACACAAGTAGCTTTTGTTTCACGGCCTTTACGATTACGTTATTAAACCATTAAAAGTTAAAATATGGCGTTATTTGTTAATTTAATTATAGTTTGACCTCATACTTTTTTAAAGAGAATAAAATTTGCAATTCAAAAATATAAAAATATACAGGGCGTTCCGTTTAAAAAAAAGTCATTTTAACAAATAACTCGAAAAGGCGATACGCAATTGTTTTTTCGTTTTCAGTATCGTAGCCAGAAGAAACAGTTACACGTTTTTCCTAATTTAACCAACTTTGTATCTTTAAAAATAAGAAAGTTGGCAATAGTGGCCCGGTTCCCAAAATCACCCTGTATACTATAACATAACCTCAAATCTGTTTTAAATTTTCAAAACTTTGAAGCAGCGCCATTGCGATTGTTTTTGGATTTTTAAAACTAATTATACTTCATCGTATACTACCCATTAAATACTCTCAAATAAGTTGTAGCTCATCCCGATCAGACAACTACTTTTTGAGTAAATGGGCGTTAAAGTCGAGATTTTCATAAAGTTGTAACGGCCGCCATTTCAAAGCTAGAGACATCAGTAAAAAAGTATTCGATTTGTTTTAGGTTTTTCTCTTAGATCCTGTACATTAAACTACCCCAAAATTTAATTTTTGAAGAAAAACTACCAAGAAAACACATCTAACTTCCGTTTCCGGTTTACAATTTTTGATATACCTCTTGATTTAAAATTTCATCAAAATCGGTTCAGTACTTGTGCCTTTAGAGGCGTCACACACCCACACATCCACCCATTCACAGACAGATATTATGAAAAAAACACTTTTTTGGGTGCCTTGGGCCCCAAAACGTGTATTTCCGTTAAAATCTGAATTTCGAACATTTTCATGAAATCATTTTTTCCTTGCCCATCTGAGTTTTCCGTATACGTTGCGTTTGGATTCGTCGTGTCGAAGTTTTCTTGTTTTAGTTATGTTTATAATTAATTATGATATTTTATATAACTCGCAAGTGATTTTTAAGCGTCAGTTTTTTAGTATAAGGTGGTTATAGAAACTGCTTAAGTTTTTACTGTTCCTTCTGTCGTTGATACTGTGTTTATCTTGTTTTTATTCTTATCATCTCGAGCACTAGTATTTTTTCTATTTTGTTCCTTAATCAGTATTTTCACATTTTGAAAGTCAAAATTATATTTAGCTGCAGTAGCATGTTTTTTCAAAGCTGATTTTTAGCAGTTCTTTGCCGTAATCACTTCTAACGCCATTAGCCCTTGAAAACATTCCAGGTAGATTAAGTCAGAAGATATTCGAATATACTTAGGTGTGTAAGAAGCGAAGCTAGTAGTTATAACAAAGACCGAATGTGAAAAGGCAACAATGACGATCGAACGTCCGCCAGGTGGCGCTATTCTGCTACACCTCACTGTATTTTTTCTTCTCAAGTTTATTAATCCCGTGCTTAATGTTTCTACAACTAGAGAACGTAGCATTTTTTTTCAGTAATAACTATTTTTTCGGTTCAAAACGGAAGTTCAAAAATTCAAAATAACACAACAAAATACCAAATCTAACGGCGATTGCAGAGCCCCTTGCAACGTCAAATCGTGTCAGTGCTTTAGTATATCTACTGGCTTTGGTAGTGAGTAGACCCCAGTGCCATCTGTTAACAACTGAACGCGTTGCCCCCAAACTACCTACTATTAAAATAAAAATTTGAGTAAATTTATATAACGTTTTACAAGCTTGGATACGCTTCTGACACCTATTCTGTAAGATCCAAAATATGTAGTTAAAGGATTTACCTATTTATAATTCCCAGTTGTTAAGAACAATAAATACCAGAGAAGGGTTCAGGGATTACGACCCCACGGCTGCCTACACCGGATTGGGAAATGTGAGTGGCGGGTTGTGGCATAGATTTTTATTGCTGCATGGCTTCCGCCTTCTCTAGTATTTAGTCGTTCGGATTCGACGTTAAACTGTAGGTCCCCCGTACTTCGCCTTAGCGTTAAGGAGAGTACGTGACAGAGAAAAGTGCCGGTGCCCAGCAGTGGGACGTAACAGGCTGATTGCGATTGCGAAAACAATAAACATCCTGGAATGTGACTTAACTGCAAACTTTAAGTGCGAAAATAAAATTATCGTTCGAAGACTGTACAATAAAAGAAAACATTAGTTATTGAACTGTTTACAAACCAGCTAAACTGTTTAGAGAATAAAATTCCTCATGACAAAGTGAAACTGCTTTGTCGTCTACCAAAAAATAAAATGCATAAAAGGTTTTGTTTTTATAAAGCACGTTTTGTTGTTAATAATATGCGGAAATAAGGGTCTACTAAAAGATCGTTCACTTTTCGTAAATGGTATAATCCCTGCAAATTATAAGTACAGCTGAAGCCACGCAAACACACTATACACGCGAAACAATCATTGCTGTATGAAAACACGCTAAAATAATTGTCACTTACTTGATCCTAGCATTCGGGTTTATACATTAAATTAGAATTAAATTTAAGTTACATAACTAAATAAACTTTTTCTATTTATAAAATTTTGTAGTTTCCTTTCCAAAAGAAAAATAAAATATATACAGAGTGGCTAGGAAAACCCCGGCCACTTTTCTTGAGGCGGTCAACAGATGGCGCTTTAGTAAAGAAAACTTAAATTAAAATACTAGCAACAACGCAGAATCCAAGACGTTTTGATTGTTTTGATTTAATATGGGGCGTATTTAATAACTAAAGCGTCTTGAATTCTGCGTTGTTGCCAGTATTTTAATTTAATTTTTCTTTACTAAAGCGCCATCTCTTGACCGCCGCTAGAAAAGTGGCCGGGGTTTTCCTAGCCACTCTGTATTATGATATTTAATTTATAAAATTTAAGCAATACCTTCGACCTTAACAAATTAATCATAAAACTTTTTGTTGCAGTAGTATCGTGGTAATCTAGCTTAAGCTTTTAAAAACTTATAGAACATGACAAGAAAATTTTAAAATACGAAACAACAGTAGCATATTACAATAGTTGCTTGGTAAGTAATATTGAAAAGGCAATCAACGACAAGGAAACTTCCCTGTGTATGTTTATAGACGTCAAAGTAGCCTTCTATAATACGTCTTACGAATCTATACTATCTATAATATGTTATGTATTTTGCTTGTAAAATTTTGGATGAATAAATAAATAAATAAATATACAAAAAGCAGCAACAAAACATGACATTGAAGCACTCGCAGTAGGTCGGATCAAAGCCATGCTGCAAAGTAGGATAATCTTTGCAACAATGGGGAGTGAAAAGCTGCCAGTACCAGCAGTTAGGTGCTGCTTTCAAGGAAAGATACTTTCGACACTTCTGTAGTCACTGGTAGTTGAAATTAGGGGCAAATTCGAGTGGACAATCACAAATTGCGCCCTTAACACAATAAAAAATAGGGTGAAATAAATTAAGATGTCCCACTTTAAATTGCGTACAAATTGTCTTCACTAAAAAAGCTTAATATCTAGAAATTACCTTAGAGCACAAACGTAATTGGAACACACACTTAAATAAAACGTTAGAAAGAGCGAGGTTGGCATTATGGACTTGCCAACATCTCTCTAAGAAAACATGGAACGTCAAACTACATATAACTTACTGGATGTACACAGAAATAGTAAGACCTATAATCACATTAAGTTCTTTTATATGGTGCCCAAAAACGAAAGTGAAAACAGCGCAGGAGAAGCCCAAAAAACTTCAAAAACTGCCTGCTTATGTATCACTGGAACCATATGCTCTAGTCCTACTGCAGCTATAGAAACGCTACTTATTTAACCCCACTCTACCTAGCAGTGAGGAAGGAGACAGACTGCAAACAGTAGAAAAGAAATGCCAAGTTATATTGGTGAACATATGGAAATCCCCAAGCAAATGAAAGAAGAGCCTGAATTCAACATGATTTAGAATAGAATTAATGCAAATATAATTTTGAGAGGCAATTTACTGTGAACTCTACAAAAAAACCTGCAATCAAGATTCCTTTAAATCGAACAAGGTTAGTCTAGTATACAGACGGCTTAAAAACAGAGGAAGGGGTAGGTATAGGTGTACGTAGTCCTGGCTTAAGGATCTCAAAAGCCTTGGGTAAATCTCCTACTGTTTCAACCCAAAGTTCAGGCTATTAAAACCTGCATAGAAATAAATATTAAAAGAAACTACCATATTATCAGACGGCTGAGGGGCTTTTTTGGCCCTAAGTGCTGCAAAAATACAATCAAAATGGCGTGAGAATGCGGTAAAAACTCTAGTACCTACTTCGCTAGAAGGAACAAAATGAAATGGGTCCCTAGACATGTAGAAGTAAAAGGCAACAAAATTGCAGACATACTTGCAAGAAAAGGTGCCAAAACTCCACTTGTAGTCCAGAACCCTTTTGTAGTGTCCCAGACTTTTCCTTCAAACGTTTGAACGACAGCTGGTTAGACAGACAAAAACTGATATACTGAGAAGAATTGCCCCAATTAAAACATGCAAAGCGATTTATTTCAGTCAACTTGCAACAAAAAGCTTACCAAATATTGGGTATCCTTCACCCATAGACACTCCACCTCAAAGAGATGCATAGAGGGCGTAGGACGGAGAACTGTAATAAGGGTTCTTTTTCACAATACATCTTCAAGATTGCAGTGAAAGAGAGGCTGCTGTAGCCTGAACGACCCACCTTTTACTCTACATTCTTCATTACAATAGTAACCAAATGTATACATTTCATTACTTTATGTTTTGTCAACTTCTTTGAAACTAATATGCTTATATTTTCAGATAACTGTAGTAATGTTACCGTGTTTTTTGTCTTTGAAAACTCATCTGATAACAGGTTTATAATAAAAGTAGCAGCAATAATTTTTCATTGAACAGTTCTCTATTTCTAAACAAGATACTTAATGTAGTGTGACAAAAACTAACTCAAGCATAAAGCATTGTCACAATAACTTACAAATCTATCTTCATCCTTCATATTTGCAACAGCCACTTTTGTTCCAACTTTTGCAGCATCCGGAACATGGTTGTGAGGGGCACTTCTTACCACTTCATCATGTAATGTATGCACTCTTCCTGGACAATGGTTCTTGTTGGAATTCCATATAATTTTCTCACTACTGGTTTTCTCTTTTTTGTGTATATAACCATCATATAGTAACATTTTGTTACCTCGTTCACTTATTACAAACTGCAGCACCATGTTTACACCTTAAAATACTAGCAAAGTTTAACTCTTTAAGAACAGTTTTAAATTTATATATAGGCAATTGTTTGTTAGAAATTTACATTAGACCAATGAGACTCGCAGAATGCTCAGCATATTTCCAAAAACGCCCTCTAATTACCCCTAACTACCGTAATTACCGCCTCTGTTAAAGCGTGTTATCTTAATTGTTGTTGTTGTTTGTCAACAATTCAAGACGGTTATTAAGCTAATCCTTTTTTAGAAAACATTTTAAATCTAATGAATTTCATTTGCAATATCTTATTACAAATTTACAATCTAAATAATAGAGTATCTAACCTTAGTCTAAAATTAAACGTAAATAACCTCACAAATTCTAATAAAACTTATATTAAGTTTATGAACGCGTCCAATTGTCTCGCGTCCAATTATCTGGCGTCCAATTGACGCGCGCGTTTAATTGACGCACGCGTGCAATTCATCGCGTCCGATTGTCAGTCGTGCGTCCAATTGACGTAGAACTCTTGGGCAGCCACCGTAAGGTGCAGTTTTGAAAACTACAACCAAATATGTTGACGGTAGCTGCCGTTCAATTTCCTTTTCGAACAACACCATTATGAGTTGGGCCGAAATTTAAATTTCTCTAACAGCAAATGTCAATACAAAATTTTTAATTTGTAGAATTTAATTTTCACTTTTAATATTCTGAAACAAATCAAAAGTTGATATTTTCGCAGATAACTTTGTTTCAAGTTAGGGGAAACTTTGATAAAGTTTTTAATTTTCTACACTTCGTCATTTTTCAATAAATCAATGTTTTATAAACTGAAATTAACCGATATTAAATTTGAAAACCCAACTTTTAATTAAGAGAGCGTTTGTGTTTTAAAGTACGAATATAACCAACAGTTAAATTTAGAATTACTCGTTATAAATTGTTGTACAATAAATGCATTGTGGTTTTTAAATCAATTTCGGTTAAAGTAAAAGACAAATGCGGTTAAGCCTAATTATTAATTTATGTTTCTGGGTATGTCAGCATATTTTGTGTCACGTGTAACGAAATGTACAATGTATCTACTACCATGCTGTTCATTAAGAAAGTTAGATGTATACCGAGTGTAACTGAATTCTGGTAGACCTCAAATAATTTTGTTATTTATAAAACTATATTAACAAAATATTGTACTATAAATATACTTGTAAATATTTCATGACAGGGGAATTACAACAGTAATTTCTTCTAATGTGCGGCGAGGAAAGTTGCAAAGCAACAAACCGATATTTGGGTGCCAAAAAAACCCTCTAAGCGAGTGTTTCGTGTGCTGTGCCTAGAGGCCGGTAGTGATTGTAGTTACTCGCTTAGCGGGTTTTTTTTACACCCAAATATCGGTTTGTTGCTTTGCAACTTTCCTCGCCACACATTAGAGGGAATTACTGTTGTAATTCCCCTGTCATGATTTTGTCTTCTGGGTATATTCCTGCCATTTCGGTTTTGATTTCAACTGTAGCTAGGTTTGCGTCCACCTGATGAGTTTCAATAGAACGAAACATATCGTGGTCTATCCTAGCTATAGTTGAAACCAAAATGTTTTTCTTGACTCATAAATATTTGTTAGATAATGTACAAGTAGGTATTTATTGACATGTTACTGATCATAAATGCTCACAACTTGGTGCCAATTTAAACGTCCTCGTATCTCTTCAAATAACACGTAGTCTGCGGGTAATTTACAACCATATAAACAAACTCTAAAAAGTGATTGAGCCAGACATTTCCAAGAAATAAGTTACATAGGTTCAATTTCCACCCGTTACAGAGATAGAGCAATTTAAAGATTTTATTAAAGGTGCATGAATCAGCACACTTGATTATTTTTAAATTACTTATAATTTTATAAAGAACGAATAGAACAAATAAAAATAAGTAAAGCACTTTGTCTGAACTTTCCTATAATTTAGATATTATTACTTATCATATTTAAAAGTATTTTTAGTTTTACGCTCCAACATTAACTATAATAACATCTCACTACTATACCGAGAGCAGCAGAGCAGAGCAGAGCAGAGCAGAGCAGAGCAGAGCAGAGCAGAGCAGAGCAGAGCAGAGCAGAGCAGAGCAGAGCAGAGCAGAGCAGGGCAGGGCAGAGCAGAGCAGAGCAGAGCAGGGCAGAACAGAGCAGAGCAGAGCAGAGCAGGGCAGAGCAGAGCAGAGCAGAGCAGGGCAGAGCAGAGCAGGGCAGAGCAGAGCAGAGCGCCCAGAGCAGAGGGCCCCCAGAGCAGAGCTGCTCAAAGCAGAGCAGAGCAGAACACAAAGATAGGGAATAAACATAGATTGAAGTCTCCATACGGCCTCTTCGTACGCCCTGTGGCGTCATACAGCAGCTTTTGTTGAAACAACATATCATAAATTCCGGCACCAAACTTGCGGTTTGGCCACAGCGGTTCTACCGCGATTGTTTTTTATGTTGACACACTTTTGCGAATCTGGTGTGCGGTTTTAAAAAAGCAGTTGATAGATTGTCAGCAGCATATGTTGCGTGCTACTGTCAAGTTTATATTGTTTTAAGAGTGCACTTTGACTTCCAAGAATAACATGAAATGCATGAGGTGGTTAACTTAGGTACGTTGCTAGAGTTCACAGTTTAATTGCGGCATGTTGCGGTTAGCACGGTTGCAAATGCAGTTCCGTGTTATATAAGACTACGTGCGTTTTTAATCTGTATCTAAAATACCGCGGTAGAACCACGCGGTTAAACTGCAAGTTTCGCGCAGGTCAGCCGTACTTATCAGTTCACGCAGGAAGTCATTTCTTTGCTGATAGTTCAATGCATTTTTGTTATAGGATTTACGCTATCCAATCGCTAATTTAACGGCATCGGTTAGTAGGGCCTCTGCAATACGCGCAATTTGTTGCAAAACGCCTGATGCGGCAGGCCGTAGAGATACATCAGTTGATGTTAAAGGGCTAAAAAAGTGGTTAAATATTAGCTGAAATATGTGTTTTCTAACCATTTCGTAGCCACGGCAATATGGTATTTTATAGAATACGCAACATATTTAAGATTGCAATAAAGTGAATCAAATGTTGAAAAGCTGAAATAAATAGTAAAATAAAAATTGCCAAAGAAGTACAAAATAGGGCAAAATAAATATACGATATTAGTGTATCTAAATAAGTTAGCGAAGTATTTTATACCTTACTGTATAAGTTAACATCTTTTAAGAACACAAAGCACATAACCTTACGCAAAATGTTCAGTTAATGTGTTTATAAGGAAAAGATGCTGAGACTCTAAAGCGATTTATTTCATTGATACTACTGTATATTGGTTGTATTCCTCCCACTACCGTCTGCCTCGATCATCGTGCGTACGATCTTACTTGGTTTTATTACTGCTAGCCATACCAATTTAGAACTACAAGTAGCCATGAAGTTGTCACTGATTATCTGATCTATTATATCTACGGTAGAAAGGTATTTGTTTAGTTATTTTTGTATTGTGGAACACAAAGAAGGTGTAAAATTGTCTGCTTTTGCAAAATACTAGTCAATACTCGTTGGATTTATTATCGCCTTAATTCAGAAGGCTGTGATTTCAGCCTCAAAACTATAGAAACATCCAAAAAGTAGCCATAAGTATATTTCCTGAGAATATTTAAGCACAAATATAAGAAAATGTGTGGAAAGTGAAGTTTTTTAAATTAACAATCTCTTAATAAACACATCCATACATATATAAAAGCTCAAAGGGTTTTCTTTTCCGGTTCCTCCAGCGGCTACCGCTTCACCAATTTGGACCATTTTTTTTTTCAATGAAAGGTTTCTATTCTCAGATGGAGCATGAAACATTTTTATATTTTTATTCTACGTCGATTTTTCAATAATAATTATTTTAATTTATAATATATATGAAAGTCTGCTAGACGCGCTTCACTTGAGGCAACATCTACACTAACGTAGCGTCTCCCTTATGGAACTAATGCATCACGTGACTTATCATTTCGCCGGTTCTGTCAACGCTCAGTCTGTCAGCGAATTGTGCGCTGGGGTAACACTAGTAAAGTTATAATAACAAAAAGATATCACTAAACTGTTTGTTTTAATTTTGTTTAATTCAAATTAACTATGTACAAACTGAAATAGGAAAACCCAAGAATATTCGGTTTATAGCTGGGTGTAGTTGTATATTATGCAGAATCGGTATGTTATGTAAGTCAGACACTGAAAATTCACTATTCAGAGAAGATTTTAGTTGTGGTAAAGCACGTATCATATTAAATATTTTCATAATTACAAAGTGTATAAGACCTTGCAATATTTTTTATAACTTTGAAACTTTTTAGGGTAGACGTACAAAAAAGAATTTTGGGTATTTAAGTCTAGCTAGCGAAGCCCGTAAGCTATGTTCTACGTTTTCTTTTTGTTAATAATAAATAAAATAATAAAGTAGGCAGTGAAGCGGACCGCGGAACAAAGTTGTAGTTTTATTAATTATTCAGCGTAATGTTTGGTTTGTTATTGTAACGCGAACTCTCAATATTTGGGTAAAGTTTAGTTTTAAGGACTCTTCCAACTTCCCTGCTCGCGGATACTCATAAAATGCATAAATAATTGTTTATTTTATATACATGATTGCTGTAGTTTGTTTAATGTACCTAAAGTAACCATAAATTAAAGATGTATAAAAATTTTGCCTCTGTAGTTCTTATCAATAAGATTTTTAAAGAAATTCGATAGAATAGTTGTCTATAATATTAGTTTGTTCTAATTAATTACTAAAACATAAATAGTAGTAGACCGCGAATATGTGTATATTCTTTGAATTATCCAAGCAAATGTTCCCTAGTGTAAATGAACATTTATGATAAAGGTAATAATTTATATGAATCTGTATCACGTTCCGCATAATATATGTTCAGTTTCTGATTCGCATTATTCAGTTAAACAGGGATAGCGTTAACTGCACATACGTTAAACTAAGCAATTACTACACGGCTAAGCTATCCAAAATTTCATTCTGAAGTACCCGTTTGGACGACGCGGGTGCTATTTACGAATATGCGACCGACCGACCACCCAAGAAACCAACTTATACATGAAGATCTCCACCGCTTCGGGTTCATCCAGTCGCCCACTGTTAATACATCATACAATTTTTTTTTGCTTCGAAAACTGTATTGGCCCGCTGCTTCCAAGTGCATACAAATTTATATACCGTCAACGATGCGTCTTCTAAATAGTAACATAGTAGCGGACACCCAGCCCTAGTTAAAAGTGAGACAGGTCGAAGCCATTCGGATTTAATATGTAGATTTCTCACGTATGCTAAATCAGTCAACCCGAAATCGTTTAGATAAAATTTTTCCTGGCTAAACTTTTTTGTTCTTTTTAAGATTATAAATCCATTGTTAACCCAGGTAAAATGTTGCTTTTTTGATATCTTTTCTTTTAGTAATAATTGTAGCTATTTATTTCTTAAAATAGATATTCAAATGCAATATTTTATTTCTTGCAATGTCTAGAACGAATTTGAATTTTTTAGGTTTTGTTAAATTAGAAATATTTCAGATAAAACTGTAAAAAGACTACATTTAATAGGTAAGTACATGCCTAAAATTACAAAGTATTAATTTATTTCGTGCTCTTTCTTTGCTTTAAAATTAAAGCAGCTCACATTTCTGAAACTAATATTGAATGAAATGTTCAGTCGTTGTTGTAACATTTAAAGCTGTAATATTAATATAACTCGGTTGAGTAATTAACTATTTGTTATAATTAATCCAATTCTAATAAACAATGTTTAATTCAAAATAAAATTCACTACATTTAAATTAGACAATGGTCACGTGGTTATTAAACATTAACGCTCACACTGTAGTAGGTACGAGTAACTCGACACACTAATGCATGGTAGGGCTATTATCGAAATGTTGGTGGTAATGCATCTAGGGGTGTGTTTGAGTTGCCAAACACACAATTTGAAGGAAATTCTATATCAGACATTTCGTTTTAGTAGCTGTCTCAGCTTTCAGACTCTAGAGGAAACTTGCTGAGGTTTTCCTGGAGTTGATTTCGACGCGATATAACAATCAGTATAGATTACAGTAACAGAATATAACTGTACGGAAGCAAATGTGGCTTTTAGCTATTAATTTTATAATTTACTTTTTGTATGCATTTATATGTCTGCACGTGCTCCACACTGCTCCAACTGTCAATTGTTTCCTAATAAGGTATTATTGTGTATTACTACAACAATAAAAGCAAAAATCGACAGCTCCTACGATGCAAAAAAAATCACGTATTAACTGCTATTTTATTAACAATTTTTTATAGATGATAACTATACAGAGTGTTAATGAATTGTAGGGACAAACTTCTAGGGCTTGCAAAACACATCAAAGCAAACAACTTTTGTTAATAAAGGTGTGGTCAAAAGTGTTTGCTTTCAGGGATAGAGCTAGAGATTCTTTAAGAAGCGCCTAAATGTAGGCAACTCAATTTACTACCTACTATTTTTTCAAAATCCGTGTGACCTGTGCAAAATAATTGAAAATGCAATTTGGGTTGCCTATTTTCAGGTACTTCTTAAAAGTTCTTTAAGAGGCTCTATTTTCTAAAGGAAACACTTTTGATCACACATTTATTAACAAAAGTTGTTTGCTTTGTTGTGTTTTGCGAGCCCTAGAAGTTTGTCCCTACAATTCATTAACGTACAGTGTGGCTAGGAAAACCCCGGCCACTTTTTTTGTGGCGGTCAAGAGATGGCGCTTTAGTAAATCAAATTAAAATACTGGCAACAACGCAGATTCCAAGACTGAAGTAGTTTTGATTTAATGTGGGGCGTATTTAATAACTAAAACGTCTTGGATTCTGCGTTGTTGCCAGTATTTTAATTTAATTTTTCTTTACTATAGCGTCATCTCTTGACCGCCGCAAGAAAAGTGGCCGGGGTTTTCCTAGCCACTCTGTATAATAGGATATACCGAGTGATCATTTAAATTTCAGCTCTAGTTTTCTATGGAAATTTAAGTCATGACTCATGACTTTGATTAATTCACAAAAACAAAATTAATTGAAGTGTCAAATTATGAACTGTCACTAGTAAACATTAATTATTTTAGTATTTTTATTAAAAATGGTTTATACTACAGCACAAAAATCATTTATTGTTGAGGCATACTTTTGTACATGTCAAATAGTTAATAGCGAAAAGCAATTTTTAATTCCGGAGTGTACGGCAGCATTTCACGAGAGATTTCCAGAAGTGGCAGTCGAGTACAAACAATTTGTAAATATTTTGAACCATTTTGTGGATTTATTTAGAGAAACTGGTTGGTAACTAGAGAAGAAGGTAGTGGTCGACCTAGAATGAGAACCGCTGGAAATATTAACAATATTCAATAAATAATTACAAACGTACTTATGACATCAATCCGTAGGTTAACACAGCAGAAAATTAACCAATTGTTTTTGTTAATTAATCAAAGCCATGACTTAAATGTCCATAGGTAACTAGATTCTAGAGCTGAAATTCAAATGATCACCTGGTAATGTAGTGTCTTGTAGCCACTACGTTTAGTGTTTTGTTTTTTATTAAAAAGTATATTGAAATACGATGCAATATCCTGTCGTTTCTGTATCAACACGCAAAATTTCTATAGCAGTAAGTAAAGGTTATACAACGCGTCAACGGCAAAATCAATTTGTGTGTGACGCCTTAAAGCAAAACACTAAACTAGTTTCAAAAGATCGGTAATTGCACTCGATTGAACCGTAAACAAACAAGGTTGGTCCGACAAAAGAAGGTTCTTAAACAATGTGAGTGAACCTCTCGGTAGTAGGGGAATAAATGCTAAACTAGAGCGTTTTTCCACTACACTCAAAACAAAGTTTCCTGAAATTTTCGCATACTCAATGTATCTAAAAGCCAAAGTAAATAAAAGTGGTGTTTTGTTTTACTTCCATCAGTTCATGGCCTACTAGAAGTTATTCAAAATAAATTAAATGACGTGGTCTTTCCATGGCATCCTTATGAAATTTCTATTTTCTGTAATAAAATGCTCAAAACTTAATCAAAATGCAAAGTGTGACACATCGTTGAAATCAGAATTAAAAACTCTATTTCAATATAAAAAGATTTGAAATGCCGACCATAAGAAAAAAAAAGTTGACAGTCGAAAAAGAGCAATGGTAACAGTTATACTAAATCTGATCAAAAATTTAGATTTAGCATGAAAAAGTGTCCTAATAATGCGTTAACTAAAAATACGTAATATAATTGACAAATGAGTTATAGCCGAAAACAAAAAATCCAAAATTTCAGTTTTTTTTAGTTTATTCAGAAACTAAGCAAGATTTTTTTTTTTTTTTTTTAATTGCTATTTATTTGCAATCTGCTACATTAGCAATAAGCAAATCAGATAACTATACTAGAAATACATAGCAGTGTAAGTTACATGGGAGGTAACGCCCTTTGACGTTCCTCAAAATGAATTTACTTATACAACAGATTTATAACTAATAAGTAAATAACTAGTAGGGATATTAGAACTGATTAAAAACGATTGGGAAGATCTGACGGCTTGAATCTAAGCAAGATAGCTCCAATTTCTTTTTAGATTATTATTGGGCATAAAACTTCACAACTTTTCTCTAATTTAACCATCGTCGTATCTCTTCAAATAAGCGAGATCCCCATAGTTAACACGCAATTTGATACATCCTGTATAGTCAGTTGCAGCCAAGAAAAATTCATCCCTTGAAAGTCGGCACATAATTATGTGTCTAAGTTTAAAGTGAACGTTCAACTGGTTCGTGACGAAATTAATACAATTTATAACACAATGCTTCAAAACGACTAAGAACAGACGACAGCAATAGAATTGCAGCAACAGAAGTATTTGACATTGTTATAACCTGCAGTAAATATACATTTCAGTTTTACTTCTTTGCACAGAAATGTTTAAAGGCCTTTGACGTGTTATTCCAAAAAATATGTTCAAATTCGCAAACAGGTTATTCATTTATTCTTTGATAGCTGTGGTAATATTCATAATAGGAAAAAACTTTATCACAAAAATGGTTGGTAATTAACTACTTTATAAGCTAAAATTATTATGAATTATAGTGGGGTTTAGTTACGCCCGTACAGCACCGTACTTTGTTATTTGAAATGGAACACTCTGTACAGTACGTGTGGCATTTAAGATTCTAAATTTAATTTCTGTTACAAAAGAAACAGTAATCTCAAAATTAACGCTTATCGAGTTATTTGCATTATTGCAAAAATTTTGAGATTTTGTTGACTAACATCAAAGACTCTCTCTCCCTCTCTTAGACAGCTCTTGTAAATGGCAAATTGTGCTAAAAAGCATGCCCTCGACAGAAGTCAAGTACACAAATAATAATTTTAAATTTACGTAAGCATCTATGAACTAATTACTGCAGTCAAAAATTATGTTTATCGGTCATTTCACAACCATTTAGCGCAATAATTGTTACGTGAAACAATCAAAAGTTCCAAACAACGTTTACGAAGAAACGAAATGGGACTGTAAAGATAAGGTAGTGATATTCTTGCATGGCTTATCTTAACCGCCCCTTAAATTTCGAAAATTTTGAGTACAAAGCATTTCCACTATAAGAAATACCACAAAACTATACCCTGTATATTTACTTTTAAAAAAAGGAGGTTGTCTAATTAAAAGTTTGAAAATACGTTATTTATTAAAATTGGTATAAAATAAAGTGATTATATTTATTTATTTGTATTTGTTTGTTTGCACAGTTTAGTTATGTGTATTAACTGTAGAAAACATGTGCGTTGATGTATGAATAAAATACTTTACAACTTCAACAGTATTAGTATTGTTGAAGTAATAAAGTATTTTATTCATACATCAATATGCACCTAAATGAAGTAGAGCTAGATCTTATTAATTAACTTGTGTGTTGTTTAACATTCTGTTAAAATTAGTGACAAAATTTCATTATTTAATTATAATCAAATCTTATAAGTAAGTACTTTTTTAAGAACTTAGTTTCCTTTTTAGCAAGAACACGAATTTTTAAATTTTATACCCAAAAAAGAACTTGAACGTGATAAAACTCTTTTTTATGCTAAAGAATTGAATGTTTTGAAGGTTAAATTGAAAAAAGAACTTCCCAACACTACCTTGATTATCGATTTGTAGCACTTTTAAAAACAAAATGAGTTCTGACATAAAAATAATAGTAGATTGTTTTACAAGTAAAGAAAAGTGGTAGTTTTCCGGCGAGTGTAAATGTTTAATTCACGAGCGAGCGAAGCGAGCGAGTGGATTAATTTTTACCGAGCTGGAAAACGCACTTTTCTTACGAGTAGAACATGCTATTTTTTCGTGTACTTAATGAATGAAACAAAATTAAATAAAATACAACTATTAAATAATAAATTAAAATTTGGCATAATAGTATATTAAACAAGTTTCATAAGACATGATTTTAGAGCACGCGTCCAAGTTGTCTAATGGACAAGTGCGCTTAAATGTCTTATGAAACGTTTTTTTATACTACTTTTTCTATTTTGGTCCAAAAAAGTTAAAAATTACCTTATTTTATATTTTAATTTAAAAATTTAATCGATTCGGAAAATTTTATGTTTTTTGTTTTTGATATGTGGCTGTTGGTAACATTTAAAGCAATTTCATACAATTCAAACTACTGTCAAATTAAAATTTAGACAAACTGTGTTTGAAAGTGATTTAATTTTTAAAATACCTAAGATTTGAAGATAAGATGGAAGAAGAATTATCTTGCACCCCACCCGAGCTACGCAAAGTAGCGAAAAATACGCTAAATAATTTTAACTTTTAGAACTTACAATTTGAAGGTTATGTTTATAGTGCGTGAAGGTTTTGTTGTCACATGGTTTTCACCAACCAACCTAACAAAATAAAATTTCGAATTCTTTAAAGAGTTGCTTTATGAAATCCAAATGAGTTTCATAAAGTAGTCAGTAAAGAACCAAAATAGAAAAAATATTTTTAATGAAAGAAGCTATCTAAGATCTATGTGTTGTTGACATGGTAACAAAACATCGCAACATCGAGTAATTAAACGAGGTTTTTTAATTTTGCGAAATGAATCAATCAAATAAAGATTATTCTGATATTTTAAAAGAAGTTGCAGAAGCTACCTTCAATTTACTCCCCACAAAATCAAGTGAGAAATGCGAAAAATGTTACGAGGCATTTTGTCGGTGGAGAATGGAGAAGAAAGTGGACGAAATTAATGAAGATATTTTAGTAGCTTATTTTTTTGAGGAGGTAAGTCTTACTTATTAATTATATTACTTTCCAATATTAGTTTTTACGTATTGTTATAGGCTAAGACTCTTAAGTCTTCAGCATTGTGGTCGGTTTATTTGATGTTGAAAAGCACATTGCAAATTAATGAAAATGTGGACATTTCTGTAGTATATAGAAAGTTGCTTGCATACCTGAAACGTCAAAATGACGGATATGATGCAAAAAAATCTAATGTTTTGACGATGGATAATGTGATAACGTTTTTAACTAAAGCTCCTGATGATTCCTTCCTTTTGATCAAAGTAGTATTAATTTTTGCTCTGCATGGGGCATGTCGCAGTGATGAACTACGTATGTTGAAAGTTGATGACATAGAAGATGCCGGATCTGTTTTGGTGGTAACATGTGTCTTTACAGTTACTTCAGTAGGAGGTATCAATGGAATAGCATTATATCGAAAATATTTCAGTTTAAGACCAAGAATTGTTGACCATCGTAGGTTATTCATATGTTACCGTAAAGGCAGATGCACTGTGCAGCCAGTTGGTATTAATACTTTCTACGGTATGCCAAGCAAAATTGCAGAATATTTGAAACTTCGAACCGCCAATAGTTATAGCGGACATTGTTTCCGAAGGACTTCTGCGACTTTACTTGCGGACAGCGGGGCTGACATCCAAATTTTGAAAAGGCATGGAGGAAGGCGTTCGAGCACAGTCGCCGAGGGATATGTTGAGGAGAGTATAAATTAAAGACATCAAGAAGAATTTTTAACTGCCGGCAGAACGTTGATGAGCAACCTTCTACTTCAAGAGGAAATTTACACGACCAGCAGAACGTTGCTGAGGAAACTTCTTCTATCGCAATTTCTTATCCCCAGTATCAAGCGAGGAGTTAGCACTTCATCAGTTTCTGATTTCCAGTTAGTGGCATCTTCTTCTGGAATAACATTTAATAATTTGAATAATTGTATATTTAATATTTATACTAATAAGTTGAATGAATAAACTGTGGTCGTTGCTATGTAGAAAAGCGTTGCTAGGGCGTTGCTATGAAGAAAAGTGTTGCTAGGTCGTTGCGATGAAGAAAAGTGTTGCTAAGGAGAAAAGTGGCACTTTTCTTTACTGTTTTCTATTAAGAAAGAACGTTCTTTGGCATTGAATACACGAAAAAAATATTTTCTTAACAACGACCTTCTATTGCGAGCAAATTTCTGGAAGATTTCTTTTTAACCGAATAATTGTATTGGTCGGAAATATGCTAAAAGCCATCTACCGTTCAAGTTTAAATCAACATTTGAACTAAATTTTGATCATGCCAACAATAATGAATCGTTGTCTAGAAAACATCCACAGCTACAATTAAGAACAACATGAACCATGATTGTGAACTTGTTCTAAATCACAGGTCTAATCATTAAACAACGTAAAAATTGAATGGGAAAATTAACTTTTATCGTAGTAGTAACTTGTTCTTACAATGACAGTATACAATAATAATAATGCTAGCAATTTGTTTGTGGCTGATATAAAAACACTTTTTATTACTCAGAAAAAAAGTTGATATTTGTTTAATGAGAATAACGTTCTGTAAAATAATATATCTGTTGACGTTACAAGTTACATAAGTAAATGTAAAAAGAAAATAAAAATTCTAATACCATTCTTTCATAGGAAGGAGACATTACATATGCAAACAGGTTATTAAATAAGGGGCCCGTAAAACGGATGGTGTAGCTGTTCACAGTGAACTTAATGGGATGTAAGTTATACACCGCAAAAGTGTGTCCTTAAGTGACAACCAAAAAGAAAAATTTTTATTGTGTTTAATTTGCATTCTCGCGAACGAAATATTAGTGCGGTTGTTGTATTACATAGAGTTTTTTTATGCAAAACTGTATCAAATGAAATGAAACCTTTTGTGAATATTCGGCTACAAATAATATCTTTGTAATATCCTCGTTACAGACAGCATTTTTGAATGCAAATGTTTCGAGATAAGGTATACTGTTTTTTTTTACAACCAAAGTTTCGAGGGACCCTTTTTTCGCATAGTCGCATAAAGGAAGTAAAACATAAAAACAAATATAAAATGAAATGTAACCTTTGTTATTGCAGAATATTTTAAAGCCCATATGTTTCGTATCTGTAAAAATGTTTCATTTTTGATGTAAAGATATTAAACGCCCGTGGGCTTTGTTCTTCTAATTTCCTATAAAAGAAAACTTTGAAAAAAATAATTTTCATTTTCATTTTCATTCCAAGTTTTTGTTGCCTAATACCTTAATTGTAACAACCGCTTTAGAATTTGAAATTAAAAAAGATAAAGTATAAACTGAGAAACAACGTATAGTAAGTAAAATGTATATACAATTATTCACAACAATGCAGCAATCGTGAACTACACCGGTACTGTCACTTTAAACTATACATTTTTTTCTTTATTTCTTTTCCATATGTGCAATTATTTTACTAACTGCTAAATTAAGGTTAAAATCACCTCAAAGCTATTTAAAATTAAGTTTTAAACATTTCTTTTGCAGATAGTAGTTGACTTATAACGAGCACATAAATAAATAAATGTGAACAAGCATGATATTTACAATCAGCGAATATTTATCTATTGGTTTGCAAACTAACGCGCTGATATCGCCACTAGTACGACACGGAGAACAAACCACGCGCAGGCATCCCTACTTTACAAATCAATTAATTCCCAACATAACATCCCCATATGATCCAGATGATGGAAGTTAAGGGTATAAAATCAATATCTCGGGATGGAAAAATAACTGCTTCGGGTCGACAACAACCGGCACCAGTTCAGGTCAAAAACACTCCACGAGTTTTCTGAGAAACCACTTCGCCGGATTGTGGTTCAACTACAGCCAGACCAGCAAGTGGAGTTTGTGTTTCCACTAACAAACGGACTACACCAGGCCGAAAAAACACCACACCAGCACATAGATGCATCAATTGACAGGGAGAATCAGCTCCAGACACACACAACTGACGATATAGATGAAGCAGTACGACAGTACACCGAAGTAGTGAAAACTAGCATCCAACCTGCAGTAACGGCAAGGAATAACAACAAACGAAGCTATACATGTACATCACTAAAAATACTAAACTTAATTAAATTAAAAACAAAACAAGGCGTGCATGGCAAAGAACGCGTAGACTGCATTTAAAAATACTAACAAATCAACTCGCCCATAAAGTTAGATGAGAACTGGAAAACTGTAAGCACAGTACAACAAATAAACCACGCGATGCAACATATGAACTATGAACATATCTTTACACCAAATGACACAAATATAGCGCATGATTATTTACAAGAAGTGAGCACAACTGTCAATGACTATATTACCCAGAATCCGAGACAGTTTACACCAACGTCACCAACAGAAATTAAGAAAATTATCACAAAACTCCCAAACAAAAAATCCCCGGGATCAGATCCAATAACAAAATCAACAATTAAACAACTTACAAAAAAGTCAGTAGCTTTCTTAGCTACAATCTTTAATGCATGTCTCAGACTTGGTTATTTTTCAAATGAGTGGAAACATGCTATTATACTACCTTTTCGTAAAAGTGGAAAAGATAAACATAGATCTGATAGTTATCGTCCAATAAGCTAACTTCCAACGCTCTCAAAGCTACTGGAAAAAATTATGCACACACGACTTCAAATAATACTGGAAGGGCAAAACCTTATACCATATCATCAATTTGGTTTAAACAAAAACACTCGACCATGCACCAGCTTTTAAAATTAACAGAAACAATCGAAAGAGGTTTCGAGAACAAGGTATATACGGTTGTTTAATTCATTGACCTTCAAAATGCCTTTGATGGGGTATGGCACGAAGGACTAAGATATAAAAAGATCAAACTAGGACTTCCAGACTACTTCATCGACGTCATAACATCGTTCATTACTGGTAGAACATTTGCTGTTCGGGTGCACGCTACATTGTCCACCAAAAGAAAAATTGAAGCAAGAGTACCGCAAGGTAGCGTACTCGGACCAACATTGTTCAACCTCTATGCCCATGGTCTAGCAACCACGAATAATTCTACCTTAACTGTGTTTGCAGATGACACAGCAGTCATCACCCAAAATGAAAATCTTGAAACAGCAGTTAACAGTCTTCCAGGTATGTAGGTATGGCTGACATTCCCGGATATAATATTTAATGTGTACATATAAATATTAGATCTCTTCTTCCTAAATTAAATATGTTGAAAAACATTTTTGTTTTAAGCACAACGTGGTTGAATAATGATATAAGTATCAACAGTATCCATTATGTAGGTTATAATTTTGTACGTGCTGACCGTAGCAGAGCTATAGAGTATGTATCTATATCAGTAAAAACTATGTATATACAACAGTAATTACTAACAAAAAAAAATAATTTCACTTTGGCTCTGGGCGCTATTTACAGACATCCAAATTTAAATTATAAATATTTTTGTGATAAAACTATTACTTATGCAATTATCTGTTGTAAATAACATTATATTGCTTAGGTGATATAGATATAAACTTATTAGATTTAGTGGCAGCTGATACAAAATATTAAACTATGTTGGAGGCGAGAAGATTAGAACAATTAATTACTGATAATAACCACGTACATGTGCATGGCAAGGAATCGCTGATTGGCGTAATCATAACCTCTTTAAGGGATCGTATTGCTGACTCTGGTGTTGGTGGCAAAACATTTTCAAACCACGAAACCATGTATTGTAACACTGACCTAAAAAGTTTTTACAACGTTGTGGAAAAAAGAATCAGAAGTTTTAAACATTTTGATTTGAGTAAATTTCAACAAGACCTTTAGCTGATTCCTTGATGTAACATTTTCTATGTAAATAACATAAATTTAAAAGTTGTATTTCTCCAACAAAATATATCTTATGCAATCAGTAAACATGCCCCTACAAAATTCACCTATGATAGATTTAAAACAACAAAACATCCTGGCTACTGGGATTATTATAAAACATTGCGCAAAATCACAGCTTGAAACTTTCTTTCGAATTACATATACCGGGTGGGGCAATAGTGCGTGGGGCTTCGATAGCTCGTACACCGTAACAGATAAGAAAATCTTTCTAATGCAGATGTAAACTGTGGGTAAATACGAATACATAGAAATTATGTTCAAATATACAGGGTGTTACAAAAAAGTGTGGCACGCTTAAGGTAATTTTCTTTTAATGGAATATCCTGAATATTTTTGCATATTTAACACTTCTCTTGGGATGCTTATTCATATCTAAAATATAAGCGCCATCGAATGTCCGGTTTAGAAGTAATCATATTTTTTCAAAAAAATTGATTTTTACATTACTCCACTTAACAATTCACCACTTTCGCGGCCGCAGCTTTGAAGACGAAATTAAGTTGGGACCTTATTGTAGGAGGTTGTAGAGTGCTCTTGTTTAAATATCGTAGAGCCACCACGTACAGGGTGTTCAAAATTAATTTTTAAATTTTGAGAACTTCAAAGTTACTCTTGTCAACTTTTTCAAATGGAACACCCTGTATATTTTTCAACGATGTTATGTAGAATTAAATAGCGAACATTGTATGTACATTAGGGTGGAACGAAAAAAATTTTTTTTTAATATATATTGGTCATAGCAAAAAAAACGTGCCTTTAGATGAAAAAAGAACATTTGCTAAAGCACATTAAATTATTTTTACATCTTCAGGTTCCTCGTTGAATTTTAAGTTTAGTCCACTTAAAATTTGTTAAGTATATTTCAGTCGAGGCTGATTGTCAGGAATATGTTAGTTACAGTTTGTCATACCGCACAATATGCCTCTTTAAGTGAAAAAAGTTAGCACGTCAAGCCTGGTTGAAATCCATTGATGTCTGGAGGTTCCTCTTTGACCTTCAAATTTGCTATTTTTCGCTTAAACTGCGCCTGGCGCAGTGACGGCAACGTTGGGATTTAAACGGTGAAGTCATCGCAAAATGAGGTGGTGGGAGTGGTAACTTGTTGCAACTTGCCGATTGAAGACTTCGTATTATATTAACTTCAGTTGTAAGTTGAGTTTGGTTCAGTGAATGTTTGGCTGTGGGTGCATTAAACTCTCTTATGCAATGGCTACTAGAAGTCAATGTTATTGTGCCATTTTTGGAGATCCAAAAGACCTAAATGTTCGTGTGTTACCAACTTATCGAGACGTAATGTTATATTATTTATTTGTTCAGAATGACCTCAAAAACCAACAGTCTGGTAAGAATCCAGCTGTCTCTGAAATACAAGTCGTAGTACCGAATATCGAAAATGTTTGGCACAGGTCATCTATTCCTACAGTTTCTCGCCGTCGAATATGGAATATGATTAAGGATTTTCATCAAAGCTACAAACATCTACTCAAAAATGTAAAGTCTAGGGGAAGCACGGCAACTATTCAATTAAAGATAACTTTTTTAAAAGTAAAGCGTTTCGATTGTTTGACATTGCTATCTGCAAGTGCGACTTCACAAATTGCAAATGCGAAAAAAGCAATAAAGTCACAGTTATAGAGCAAGAGTTCCTTAAAGATCAACAAGCGAATAGGGTTATGGCTATAGGATAAGTGGATGTCAACACTTCAAGAAAAATAGAATCCACGGAGAAAAGAAAAGCTCAAACACAAGCCCGTTTGAGCAAAGCGCAGACTGCAAATCAAGATTTACCATCGTGTAGTGGCCTCACAGTTTATCGCCCATAGTCAACATCTAAAAACACCATTACTATCAGTAGCGAAGATGAATGGAAACGGTTTGAACCACCAAGTACTTTGTCTTTGAATCCTTTTTCGTCAAAAAATCCAACAGGTACTTTGTCGTCGTCTTTGCCGTAGTCTACTTTTAAAAATGCATTGTTTTATTTCGTCGAGGGGGTCAGACACTTATTCAAAATGGTGAAGTTATCCAGGTATTTACCAGAGAGAATATTAAAAATCATTGATCCAGTCATTCAACTCAACGGATATTTTGGTCATGTAGAGAATATATTGGTTAGTTTGCTGACTGATGAAGATGGTAAATATAGAGAACTTGCAATAAGACGTATTCTTAAAGCAAGAAATACTGAAAGCTCAGGAGTACGTGTATTTACTGTACCCACAATAAATTTTGGAGCAAGCCATTATTCCGAGTTAATTTTTTGGAACGACGAAGTCTTACGGAACCACCTATGACTGAAAATATGGAAATTAACTTGCTTCAAGCCACAAGTATTCCTAGCTTTCCGAATCTTCCATCTAATACCCAAGCGGTTGAACGATGTATTCGTCTGGTTACAGAAGCGTCAATGTCTGTTTGTGGGCACGAAAACCGGGAAGGCTTTATACTTGCTCGAATAAAGTCAAAAGCAGAATTACCATCATTTGAAACAAAATCCGAATATTTTAAAGAATAATATAGTTTGTATTGTAAGATTTTAAGTAGTATTTAAAATGTAAGGTTTATTTTTGTTTTCTTATGCTCAGTACAGAGTAAGTAAGAGTTTTTTGTAATTTTAGTTGATGTTTGATTTTTCTCTTTGAACCTAAAAATTAAAAAATAAAAACTTTTTTCACAAAAATTGCCATATTTTTCTTTCTTAAGACCGGCTGAGGAACCTGAAAATATTAAAATATGACGAAGATTTTTTGTAAAATGCT
Organism: Ctenicera cuprea; assembly: GCA_958336395.1. Classification (NCBI taxonomy): domain Eukaryota; kingdom Metazoa; phylum Arthropoda; class Insecta; order Coleoptera; family Elateridae; genus Ctenicera; species Ctenicera cuprea. The sequence continues at coordinate 56,743,267 of OY284486.1, forward strand.
TCAAGACAATAAAAGGCACCATTTGACCAATATGACACATGATTTTAAAACATTTCAATTTTTTCCCTTTATTTCCGTTTTTGGGCACAGTGAGGAACCTGAAGATATTAATATATCACCTTGGATTTTTGGGAAATGTTTTAAGTTGCCAAAAGGCACCTTTTGATTATTATGACACTTCTTACAAAGATATTTTTAATTTTTCCTTCATTTTCGTTCCACCCTAATGTACATCCTTATGGCTATTTGTAACCACTTTTGATTTATTGAGCAAAAAGTACAAAATTCAACAATATTTATTTAAAAAAATTAAGGTTTTTCAAATGAAACAAAACACCATGTTCAGGGTGTTCATGTTGCCCATAAAAGCAGCATGAATATGAAGGATAGGATAATACATGCTTTTAGAAGTATCATACCAGCAATTTTAAGAAAAGTAGAAACCTCATTTCAAAGGCGCATAGAAATGTGGTAAATCAAAATGAGCAACATGTAGAGCACTTAATATAATTTTTTTCTTTTGTTTTATTTGAAAAAGCCTTAATTTTTTTAAATAAATATTGTTGAATTTTGTACTTTTTGCTCAATAAATCAAAAGTGGTTACAAATAGCCATAAGGATGTACATACAATGTTCGCTATTTACTTCTACATAACATGGTTAAAAAATATACAGGGTGTTCCATTTGAAAAAGTTGAGAGGAATAACTTTGAAGTTCTCAAAATTTGATAATTAATTTTTAACACCCTGTACATGGTGGCTGTAAGATATTTAAACAAGAGCACCCTACGACCTCCTACAATAAGGTCCTTACTTAATTTCGTCTTTAAAGCTGCGGAAGAGGTGAATTGTTAAGTGGAGTAACGTAAAAATCAATTTTTTTGAAAAAAATATTATTACGTCCAAACCGGACATTCGATGGCGCTAATATTTTAGATATGAATAAACATCCCAAGAGATGTGTTAAATATGCAAAAACATTCATTGCATTCTATTAAAAAAAATTACCTTAAACGTGCCACACTTTTTTGTAACACCCTGTATATTTGAAAATAATTTCTATGTATGCGTATTTACCTACAGTTTACATCTGCATTAGAAAGATTTTTTCTGTTACGGTGTACGAGCTATCGAACTCCCACGCACTATTGCCACACCCGGTATATTATAAACACGTAGATGACTTCATCACTGTAATAACTTTATTTTACTTTGTTGTTCGAAGAGCAAAAACCGAAGAAAAAAATATGTTTATTAGAACAAGGATTGCCAGCGGCCCATCTACAATATTATCCGAATAAAAAATTAAAATATAAGTAGATGTAAAAAAGCAACAAGGGATTACGAGTAATTGATTTAAAATGCATGCATTCGCTGATTTAATGTAAGTAGATAAGTATTAATTGATTTATTGTAAATAAAACAATTCTTAACTTTAACAGGTTTTGTATTTAAGCTTTATACGTGTTTCAACGTGTTTACACGTCATTACCAAAAGCAAGATTAAAAGTAAACAGTTGGTGTTGCTATAGGAACAATAAATTTTCATAACTTGGTCTTGGTTTTCTATATCTGCGTCCAGACGACTTGATTTCTCATTCCAAAACATCTAATAACGGTGAATTTAAGAGATCAATTTGTTCATTGATTAAAGATACAGATTTTGAATACTTATGAATTTCAAATGCTTCTAGTATATCCAACTTACGTTTGTCATCACAACTGTTTAAAAATTTTATAGTGTTATTAGATGTCATTAAATGATTGTGTTCTAATAAGTGTTTAGCGTAATGGATTTATGGGGGTGTTTATACTTGTAACAATGTACGTGTTCCTTGTACCTAATATCAAAATTTCTAATTGTTTGTCCTATATAAACCGAATTACAGTGTGAGCAATTTAATTTGTAGATGCCTGATTTTAGTAAATTGTCTGTTTTTTCTTTAGCATTAAACAAAGTGTTTAAAATGCTTTTTGTTCTTTAAAAGTTATTTTGCATTTATTTGTTTTGTTTATATTTTTGGCATTTTTTTTTTCCTGATTGATTGCCAAAATATGTAAATGAGGCGTATTTCAATTTATCTAATGAAGTATATGAATAAATTTTCTGAATCGCAATTCATAATGTTTCTCTTTAATTAGTGTATCAATAAGTTGAGTATTATAACCATTAGTGTATGCAATTTGTTTAATAATCGAAATTTCTCAATTATAACTAATTTCACCTAAAGGAACCGTTAAAACCATATGTATCATAGACCGGTATGCTGCTAATTTATGTGTTTTATGATGACAAGAATCATGTGGTATTTCAATGTCCGTTTTTGTAGGTTTTTTATAAACAAAACATTCAAGTTTATTACTTGAATTCATTTTTATGTTTAAATCTAAAAAGTTAATAGACCTATTTTGTTCAGTTTCTAGTGTAAATGTTATTTTTGAGTGCTGTTAATAAAAATCAAAAATTTATTGATTAACTCAAATGAACTATCAAATATGTAAAAATGTCATCAACTTAGTTGAAACAGAGAAATTTTATTATTAACCGAATTGCATACAATAATGGTTATAATACTCAACTTATTGATACACTTATTAAAGAGAAAAAATATAAATTAGCTATTCAGAAAATTTATCAAAGTACTTCATTAGATAAATTGAAATACGCCTCAATTCCATACTTCGGCAATCAATCAGAAAAAATTTCCAAAATTATAAACAAAACAAATAAATGCAAAATAACTTTTACAACAACAAAAAACATTTTAAACACTTTGTTTAATGCTAAAGAAAAAACAGACGATTTACTAAAATCAGGCATCTACAAATTAAATTGTTCGCACTGTAATTCAGTTTATATAAGACAAAAAATTAGAAATTTTGTTATTAGGTACAAGGAACACGTACGTTGTTACAAGTATAAACACTCCCGAAATCTAATTACGCTAAACACTTGAGTTCTCGTTTGACTTTGACCGTGCATAGACGTGTTCGGGAGCGCTTATCAAGTGATTACAACCAGACATTACAGTGGTATCATTTCTCGCGAGGTGATATCCGGCGACCCAGCCGCGGGGTCGTCACAGTTATCGCGACGATATGGCAAACAACAACCTTGTGCCAACGATAACAGATCAAAGCAATGCAGGTATTGTTTGCACAACTGCAATGCTAGAAAGCGAAATGATTAAAAATTTACAATTTCAACTGCAACAGGCCTTGAACGAAATCCAGGTGCTGAGAGGTCAACTGATGACCTTCCAACCCAAGAATAACTCTTATAGTCCGGTAAATTCGGACGAAGAAGAAGCCCTAGTTGCTAGAGAAACAGATTGGATACTACAAAAAAACAAAAGCAAAAATAAGAAAAGAAAGGCATCAAAGTCGCCTGAAAAAGTCGAAAATAGCCCAAAAGCTAAACCAGAGAAAACCTCAAACCCTATAAAGCCACCACCTATTGTACTAAGTAACGTAAAAAATTATGAAGACGTTACAACGAAATTGCAAATTAGCAAATTTAAATGCAACACCAGTATGTTGAACAACAATCAAATTAAAGTAAATGTTAGCTCTGAAACCGAGTATAGGGAGTTAACTGCATTCATAAATAACACCGATTTAGAATGGCACACATATGAGAATAAAACCACAAGACCTATCCGAGTCATGGTTAGGCATTTACATCCATCTGGTGACGCCAAGGAGATTGGCGAAGAACTCAAAAATAAAGGCTTTAAGGTCCAAGAAGTGACGCAAAAACTCAAGAAAACGAAAGAGAACAACAAAGAAAAATATATTCGGCTGCCTTTATACATGGTGACGTTTGATAAAACTGAAGACATCAAAAAAATATTTAGTATTCAATATCTCAACCATATGAAAGTTAAAATTGAAGCGGTGAGGAGCAGCAATCTCATCCCGCAATGCAAAAAATGCCAAAGATATGGCCACACTCAGAAATTTTGTAATCGTACCCCGGCCTGTGTTAAGTGCGCAGGTAGTCATTTGACAGTGGAATGCACCAAGTCTAGGAATATCCCTGCAACGTGCACTAATTGTTCTGAGGCACATCCTGCCAATTATAGAGGATGTGCCATCGCCAAAGAAATGCAAAAGAGAAGGGATAATGCAACTAAAGCTAAAAAACCGAAGTCATTTAACCCTAATAATGTTAGAGTAGGGGTTTCTTATGTACAAGCGACTGAGAAAAAACAGCCTGCTACGACAGCTATAACCGTCCAAAGAGAGGGGACTTCAATGCTACAAATGATGCAAAATATGATGCAGACGTTAGACCGAGTTAATACAAGACTTGACAGACTAGAAGCCAGGAGCACTGGCACTATTCCTAAGAGGATATAAATTATGGATCCGCGAGACCTAAGGATCGCTACATGGAATGCAAATGGCATTCTGAACAAAAGACAAGAATTAGAAGTGTTCTTAAATTCTCAACATATTGACGTATGCCTTGTCTCAGAAACACATTTAACGGCACAATCCTTTCTCAGAATCAGAGGCTATAAAGTGTATCACACTATCCATCCTGACAATAAAGCTAAGGGTGGGAGTGCGGTCATTATTAGAGAATCCATTTATCACTATGAAGAATGCCATCTGCAAAGCGTGGAGATACAACTCACCATGATTGGTGTCAAATCTACTAAACAAAATTTGATGGTTAGAGCAGTATACTGCCCACCCAGACATAACCTTAAAAAAGACGATTATAAAACACTCTTGCAACATCCTGGTGAAAGATTCATAGTAGGAGAGGATTTTAATGCTAAGCATGTTGACTGGGGATCCAGACTAATCACGACGAAAGGGAGCGAACTAAGGAAGGCTGTCCGGGAAACAGGATGCAATTTCCATACCACTGGTAAACCCACTTAGTGGCCCACTGACCAGAATAAAATTCCTGACATGTTAGATTTTTTCATCTCAAGGAAGGTTTCACCAAACTTCATTGAAGTGGAAGAAAACTTTGATTTAGATTCTGACCACTCTGCTGTTATTTTGACACTGAGTGAAAGAATAATTAAGAAAGAAACTAGGCCTGCATTAGTTATTAAAACTACTGATTGGGAAAGCTTTAGAATTGACCTTCAAAAGAGCATTAACCTAAACGTCTGTCTAAGAACAACCGAGCAGTTAGACAAAGAGACTGAGAAGTTTACTAGGCTAGTTCAAGTCGCAGCTTTTAATAATACTAGAGAAATTACTCATATAAGTAAGGGAGTTAACTACCCAGTTGAAATTAGGGAACTAGTCAAGGAAAAAAGAAGTGCTAGAAGAAGATGGCAACAATCAAGAGATCCAAATGACAAAACCATCCTGAATAATAAGACACAAAGGCTGTTAAGTTTATTTAAAAGTGCTTTATTGGTTTGTGGTGGCGCGATGCATTTTGTGTTGTGGCGGTGGGGGTTATATTGAAAATTTTGACTATTGTTTGTGAGTATGGCACAAGTGGCCAACAGAGACTGTCCGTTTAATTTACGCACCTTGTATATTCACCTTTAGATAATTGTTACAGTCCATTACATTACCTATTTGAGTTTAATTATATGGGAATTAAATTACCTATGAGTTTTATTTCCAATTTACAAAGAAGAGTATTAAAATCGGTTATCAAGTTGAGATTAATAAACCGAAAAACAACATGGTCCTTCGAGCCGGATGGAATCGTAAGGTTGAAAATTGAACGAGCAGCGTGCTTAGCCGAGACAGGTAGACAACGAGAGTAGAGCGAACTGGTTCGAGAATCTTCGCGGTCGAGCACGTACACAGCTGAAGGCAATATCCACGAGAGGACTCTTAGCGAGATCCGCTACACGTTACGATAGGAAACAAATGTGAGTCCTTTTTTCCTAAATAATAAAAAGGAGTTGAGATAATCAATTGCACGAGTGAAATACTTAAATATTATTTATTTTAGTATCTATTCATTTGTTTCGAGTTTCAAAATACCTAAATATCATCTATTTTATATTTTGTTACAAATTTTCTTAGTTTTCGAATTTTGAATTAAACAAAATTTAGAAATGGAGTTATTAATAAGAAAGAGAGCCACTATTAAAGGCAAGTTAACAAGTTTTAACAAATACGTTGACAAAACAAAAGCTAGTGTTAAAGCGACTGCATCTAAGGAGTTCACAGATACGTTAAAAATCGAGTTAGATTTTAGAATAAATAATACTCAGGGTTTATTAGAGGAATATGCAGATATTCAGAATCAAATAGACGCGATATCGGACGATTTAGAGGAGCAGATAAACGAGCGTGAACTTTTTACAGATTTGTATTTTTGGAGTATAGCTAATGCAAAGCAATTTTTAAATGTGTATCTTGAGAAAAATGAAATTGTTAATCGTACTTCGGTAGTTGGTTCGGCAACAGATGCGCGGGGTGAGGTAGGGAATCAAGCCATTAGGCTACCTACTATAAATTTACCCAAGTTTGACGGAGTTTACGATGGATGGCTAGAATTTAGAGATTCTTTTGATTCGTTAATCAATAAAAATGAAAGCATTAGTGATATTCAAAAATTTCACTATCTTAGAGCGTCTCTGAGTGGGGGCGCATCGCAGGTTATTCGTTCATTGGAATTTTTCTCCGATAATTACAGTGTAGCTTGGAGCACCTTATGTGCGAGGTACAACAACGATAGGCTTCTCGTTCACAATCACGTGAAGGCGCTTTTTAATGTAGAAAGCATTCACAAAGAGTCTCCAAATTTAATTAGAAAATTAATAGATTCGGTTAATAAACATTTGCGTGGTTTAAAAATACTAAAGCAGCCTACAGAAGAATGGGATACGTTGATAATTTATTTAATAAGTACTAAATTAGATTCGGAAACAAATAGAGGGTGGGAAAGCTTTAAGGCAGGCAACCAGGTACCCACCTTGGACAATCTAAAAGAATTTTTAAAGGCACGTGCTGATCTCTTAGAAACTTTAGATGCGCAGTCTGAAAAAAAGAGTAACAAGTCTAAAAACAATTCTTTTTCCAAGAGTTTCTTAGCAACAAAGGTTGTTAAATGTAACTTGTGTAAAGGGGAACATACCCTACGTACATGTCCAGATTTTTTAAAGTTATCAGTGCAAGACAGAAGCGAAGGACTTCAAAAAATCAGATTGTGTTTTAATTGCTTACGGTACGGCCATTCGGTAAACCAATGTACTTTGGGGGGTTGTTTAAAATGCGGAAAAAAGCATAACACCTTAATACATATTGAAACTGAGACACCTACAGAGGTGACCGCACACTCAGCAAATAGTCATGATTGGTTTGGACAAGTAATGTTGTCCACTGCGTTAATTTACGTATTAGATAGTAGCGGTGAGCCACATATAGTTAGAGTTTTACTAGATTCCGGATCACAAAGCAGTTTTATAACATTGGAGTTATGCATAAAACTAAAATTAAAAAAGGAAAATTTTAAATTGACCGTGGGTGGCATTAATCAAGCCAAGTCGAGCGTCACACATAAATGTGTAACTACAATTAAATCAAGAATAAACGGGTATCATACAAGCATTACCTGTTTAATCGTATCGGAGATTACTGGTAATATTCCAAATTGCAAGGTAGATAAAAAATTATTGAGTATTCCTCCAAATATAGTTCTTGCCGATCCATATTATAATGAGCCAGGTAAGATCGACATGCTGATAGGGGCGGACATTTTCTGGGATCTTCTAAGCGTTGGTCAAATAAAATCAAATAAAGGTGGGCCGGCTTTTCAGAAAACGCGTCTTGGTTGGGTTATATCGGGAAGAATAGGTAGTGAAAACTTTAGTGAGACTAATTGTAATTTAGCAATGACATTCGACTTAAGAAAATTTTGGGAGATTGAGGAATGCTCAGATACTAGCATATACTCAATGGAGGAACAAAACTGCGAAGAACATTTTGTAAAAAATACGAAAAGAAATGCGGAAGGTAGGTTTGTAGTATCAATCCCTTTCAAGGAGGATCCCTCTCGGCTGGGGGCCTCTAAACACATCGCGATGAAAATGTTTTATGCCATAGAAAATAAATTTAGCAAAAATAATACATTTAAACAGAGATACGAGGCCTTTATGGGCGAATATGAGAGCATGGGTCATATGACTGAGATCCAAAACGATTTAAATTCACAAGTAAGTTATTATTTTCCACACCACGGTGTGCTAAAAGAAAATAGTCTTACGACTAAATTAAGAGTAGTGTTTAACGGATCTGCTAAAACTAGCAGTGGGTTATCGTTGAATGATTTACAAGTGACAGGTCCTCGTGTGCAACAAGAGCTTTTGAGTATTTTGATTCGATTTAGGAAACATAATTTCGTAGTCGCGGCGGATATCGAAAAAATGTACAGGATGGTTCTTATCAATTCTGATCAACGCCCACTACAGAGGATTTTATGGCGGTCCAGCCCCCTAGAATCATTACGAACTTATGAACTAAACACAGTAACATACGGTACTACTGCCGGCTCGTATTTAGCTATTAGGTCATTGTTTCAAGTGGGAGTCGAGTGTACAATACCGGAGATTGCAAAAATCATAAAAAATGATTTTTACGTGGATGACCTGCTCACCGGGGCAGATACCCAAGAAAATGCTAGTCGAATAGCAAAGCTAGTTGCGGTCGAATTATCTAAGGGATGTTTTAATTTGAGAAAGTGGTTATCTAATAGTGAAGATCTTGTGATCGGGCATGCGAATTCGAGTAGTGTTATAAAATTTGGTAACAATGAGAATAACAAAACGTTGGGGTTGCTGTGGAATAGTAAAACAGACAAGCTTTACTATTCTATAAACAAAAGTAAAAACAAAAATGTATCGAAAAGAACAATATTGTCCTGTGTCGCACAGATTTTTGATCCCTTGGGATTAGTTAGTCCTTGTACTATCATTGCCAAAGTTATAATTCAACGCTTGTGGTTTGAGAAATTATCATGGGACGAATCTTTGCCTTCATCTCTTCATTCAGAGTGGCAGTTTTACCATAACGAATTAGATAATTTAAATAACATTCGGATTGACAGGCACATTGTCTGCAAAGGTTTTGTAGACGTTCAGGTTCATGGTTTTTCCGACGCTTCTAAGCAAGCATACGCAGCGTGCGTATACTTACGGTCCGAAAATAGTCAAGGAGCCAAAGTTAAACTAATTTGCGCTAAAACTAAGGTCGCACCGTTAAAAACATTATCTATACCGAGATTAGAGCTTTGTGGAGCGTTGCTTTTAGCTAGCTTGGTCGAAAAGGTTAAAATATCATTAGACATGAATATTAATAGTTTCACTTATTGGTGTGATTCGACAGTAGTGTTAGGTTGGCTAAAACATTCGCCAAGCCTTCTGGAAACATTTGTAGGAAATCGTATTTCAAAAATACAAACCAGTTCTGAAGTTAAACGGTGGAGACATGTGCCTACAAAGGACAACCCGGCAGACCATGCCACTAGAGGCGTAAGTCCTAAAGAAATAGGTCATTTGAGTATTTGGTGGGATGGGCCTGATTGGTTGAAACAAAGCGAAACGCGTTGGCCTAAGTTAGATTCAGATAATGTAAACTTACCCGAACTTAAAAATTCAAAAAATTTAATCTCCTTTGTTTCTGTTTCGTCAGATTCATTCTTTGAGAATTATTCTGATTTTTCAAAATTACAGCGTATTGTTGCTTACATTTTGAGGTTTAAAGGTAACTGTCTAAAGACCGAGAAAACGGTTGGGCCTTTGAATGCAAACGAAATTAAGAATTCAGTAATGTATTTAGTAAGATTAGCTCAAAAGGAATCATTTTATCCCGAAATAAGGTGCTTGTCTGAGAACAAGGAGATTCCTGAGAACAGCAGAGTTAAATCATTATCCCCGTTCATAGATAATGACAAAATATTGCGCGTAGGTGGTCGTTTAAAAAATTCTAGATTTAATTACGAGAAAAAGCATCCGATTTTATTATCAAATAAACACAGGTTTACCAAATTGCTTTTTGAGAAAATTCATCTACAATTGCTGCATGGAGGCCCCCAAATTATGTTGTATACGATTAGAGAAAACTATTGGCCCATTTTAGGTAGAAGTTTAGCTCGCCAAGTTGCGCATAAATGCATAAGGTGCTACAAGGCGAACCCGCGTGTGATAAAACCCATTATGGGAGAGCTGCCTGAGATGCGTCTCCATGCTGAATTTCCGTTTCATACTACGGGAGTTGATTACGCTGGTCCTTTTTCGGTAAAGGACCGTCATGGTCGCGGTTGCAAAATTACAAAGGCATATGTTTGCCTATTTATTTGTTTTGCAAGCAAAGCCATCCAACTTGAATTAGTGTCAGACTTGTCGACGGAGGGATTTTTAGCTTCTCTAAAGCGTTTTATATCTCGTCGAGGTAAACCCGTTAACATCTACAGTGATAACGGTAAAAATTTTGTTGGCGCTAATAATGCGTTGGTTGAATTAGGTGAGTTTCTTAATAATAACTCCTTTCAATTAACTCAAGAAATTAATAACGAGGGTATAAACTGGAAGTTTATACCAGCTCACTCCCCTCACTTCGGAGGGTTGTGGGAGGCGGGTATTAAGTCTTCTAAGTTTCATATTAAAAGAGTAGCTGCTAATGCAATTTTGACATTTGAACAAATGTACACCTTAATCGTGCAAATTGAGAGTATCTTAAACTCCCGTCCTTTGTCCCCCATGTCATCCGATCCCTCAGATTTTATTCCCCTTTCTCCCTCTCATTTTTTGTTGGGAAGAAGCAGTAACGCAATAGAATCACCAGATTTACAAAATATATCTGAGAATCGTTTATCCAAATTTCAAAGAATAGAGCAACTTAAGCAGCATTTTTGGGTCCGCTGGGCCAAGGAGTATGTATTCGAATTACAGATTCGCACCAAGTGGAAGTCTAATCAAGGCGAACTGAAGATAGATTCCCTTGTTCTTATAAAAGAAGATAACTTACCTCCAATGCGCTGGCTTCTAGGACGCATTGTATCCCTATTTCCAGGAAAGGATGGGGTATCCAGAGTCGCTGGCATAAAAACCCAGCGTGGTATTATAAAAAGGGCATTTTCCAAAATCTGTCCTCTTCCGTTATAGAAGAAAAAACCATTTTATCTCCACAACCTCCAGCTCATTCGAGTGTTGAAATATATTTCAAGGCTGGGGGCATGTTAAGTTTATTTAAAAGTGCTTTATTGGTTTGTGGTGGCGCGATGCATTTTGTGTTGTGGCGGTGGGGGTTATATTGAAAATTTTGACTATTGTTTGTGAGTATGGCACAAGTGGCCAACAGAGACTGTCCGTTTAGTTTACGCACCTTTTATATTCACCTTTTGATAATTGTTACAGTCCATTACATTACCTATTTGAGTTTAATTATATGGGAATTAAATTACCTATGAGTTTTATTTCCAATTTACAAAGAAGAGTATTAAAATCGGTTATCAAGTTGAGATTAATAAACCGAAAAACAACAAAGGCTTAAAAGAGAAATCCAGAAGCTTAAAGAAGAATCTATCGCTTCTTACTTACAAGATTTAACAGCAGATGAGGAAACGGACTACTCACTTTGGAAAGCCACCAAAAAAATTAGAAAGCCAGCAACCTCCATTCCCCCAATAAGGAAAGATAATGGGCCCTGGGCTAGGGATATTAAACAAAAAGCTAGAATTCTCGCAGACCATCTAGCAGAGACCTTCCAGCCTAATCAGATGCAAGTACAAACCACACTTGACGTTTCAGAAAATCATCGCTCAGAAGAAATTACTCTAGTTACACCAAAGGAGATAGCAAAAGAGATCAAGACCAATTTGAATCCAAGAAAAGCTCCAGGATTCGATTTGATCACAGGTGAGATTTTGAAACAACTGCCCAGGAAGGGTATAGTTATGCTTACTTACCTCTTCAATGCGGCATTTATATTGAAGCATGTCCCCTCCATTTGGAAAGTAGCGGAAGTAATAATGTTACCAAAACCCGGTAAACCTCCTCATGATGTGAAATCCTATAGACCCATATCATTGCTCCCGATCATCTCCAAACTTTTCGAGAAACTGTTTCTCAAAAGGCTGAGAATTCTAATAGAGGATAATAAGCTGATTCCAGACTACCAGTTTGGCTTCAGGCAGAAATATTCTACCATAGATCAAGTACATCGGATCGTGGATGTAATGGAAAAGGCCTTAGAAGAAAAACAGGTGTGCTCCGCTGTCCTTCTCGACGTAGCTCAAGCGTTCGACAAGGTCTGGCATAAAGGATTGATCCATAAATTGAACAAGACTCTACCGAAACAGTATGTTAAAATTCTAACATCTTATATTTCTGACAGACTTTTTCGTATTAAACAGGAAGATGAATACTCGGAACTCAAAGAAATTCTTGCGGGTGTGCCCCAGAGTAGTGTACTTGGACCAGTGTTGTACCTGCTCTACACCAATGACATCCCAGAGATGCAAGAAATTACCACAGCTACCTTCGCTGATGACACAGCCTTGCTTGCAGTAGGACAAAATGCAGGGAACTCCACAGAAAAATTGGAAAGAGCTTGTGACAGAATAGTTGAATGGACTAACAAAGAAAAAATTAAATTGAATGAGCTGAAGTCCAGCCATATCAATTTCACCAATAAAAGAGTGGTTGATCCACCGTCCATCAATATTAATGGCACTGTTGTCCCATTTGAAAACTCGGCCAAATATCTAGGGATGACCCTAGATGCGAAGATGCGATGGAAGGAACATGTTAAGAAGAAAAGGACAGAACTGGGCATTAAATATAAACAGCACTATTGGCTCCTGGGTAGGGACTCTAAGTTGCCAATACAGCATAAAATTCTTATCTATAACCAGATCCTCAGACCTATCTGGCTGTATGGTATACAGCTATGGGGCTGTACCAGAGAGTCCAACATCAAGACCATACAAACGTTCCAAAACAAAGTACTGTGTAACATGGTAAACGCGCCATGGTATGTACGCAATAAGGATATTCATCGTGATCTTGGCATTCCCTTTGTCAAGGATGAGATTAGAAGATTTGCAGGGAAGCACGAAGCTAGACTTCATCAGCATGTCAATGTGGAAGCTCTTCGACTATTGGACAATCAACATATAGTCCGCAGGCTGAAGAGAATCAAGCCATTCGAGTTAGTGTAGTGTTTGTGCGATTAAAAGCAGAGCACAGTGAGCAACTGAGAACTATGTAAGCGTATTTGTACCAGTTATCTCTAAACCTAGGACGTCACTGGATGTACCTAAGTATATTTACCTTATACTTTTAAGATTTAACATAGGAAAATTAATGGTTAGTCAGTGTGACCAGTTTTAATATATTAAACACTGTACGGGTGTTGATTTAAGAAAAAAAAAAAAAAACGCTAAACACTTATTAGAACACAATCATTCAATGACATCTCATAACACTATAAGATTTTTACACTTTTGTAATGACAAACGTAAGTTGGATATACTAGAAGCATTTGAAATTCTTAAACATTTAATGAATGAACAAATTGATCTATTAAATTCACGGTTATTAGATGTTTTGGAATGGGAAATCAAATCATCTGGACGCAGATATAGAAAACCAAGATCAAGTTAACACTAACTATTTACTTTTAATCTTGCTTTTGATAATGACGTGTAAACACGTTCAAATACGTATAAAGCAAAAATACAAAACCTGTTGAAGTTAAGAATTGTTTTATATACAATAAATTAAAATGAACTTCAACGAAGTAAAGCTCGAACTTATAAATAGAAAAAACATTATTTAATTACATTATTTATACCAATTTTCAAGTCGAAAAGAGTACATTTTTGTATAAAACATAAAATGGATGATGGTAGCAACCAGGGGGTGATAGAAAATGTGCGCTTGCGCAATTCGCCTGTTCGACATGCGTAGAATACAAATTTGAGCTTATTTTCCGAGTGCGTTTATACAGAAGTAGAACATCTCTCCCAACAACCCTTTCGTTTGGTGAACCAACCTCGCTAGGTTGCGGTTTCATCCCAGTGTGATTAACTATCTTTTAAATCTAAGTTGGATATTCTGGGTTAAGGCCTCTAAGCTGTAACGTGTATACAGACCCACACACAGACACAGATGCATACACCGTGGCAAAACCTGATTCTTCGGTATTATCGAACCCTAAAACATGCACATCCGTCAAAATCACGAGATTTGCAATTTTGACGATAACCAACCGTCCTCTAGCGAGGAAGGTAAGAAAACATTTGAGAAGTCCACTCACTATACAAGGTGAAGAAAAAGTAAGGAACATCGATGCTACAGCCTTAAATAATAACTTTACGAAAAAAAGTTTCTAACAAAAGTTTCCTATCAAGTTTTTTGCCACAATTTGGCGTTTTTAATTTTTTTTTTCAATTTTCATATGTTTTAGCTATGACGTCGTCGACATTTTTTTTAAATGGCATGCTATACTTTTTATGGCATGACCAGTTAGTGCCTTTTATTCTCTATACAGCGATGTCAAAATGTCATACAGTTGCATAATACAAATTTCAAGACAAATCACGATGAACATTTATTTTTGTCACTGGCAACATTTTTCATCAGGTACACTTATTGCAAGATAAACAAACGACAATAGCAGGTTCACAAATTAGTAAACTAGTTTCAAATCATATTTAACATCAATTTAAGAAAGCAAATGTTCAAACTGTTCCCCATTCACTGCCTGACAGTGGGTAATACGATAAGAAAATCCTCGAACTGCATTTTGAACTGTAGCAGGTAATATTGCTCGTATGTGCTCGCGGATACGAATTTTTAGATTTTCCAAATTGTCTGGTCTGTTTGTATACACTGTACTTTTAAGATGGCCCCATAAAAAGAAGTCAAGCGGGTTTAGATCCGGAGATCGCGCTGGCCACTCAATATGTCCTCTTCTTCCTATCCACCTATTTGTAAAAATTCCATCTAAATATTGACGAACATGAATGCCATAATGAGGTGGAGCACCATCTTGTTGCAACCAAATTCTATCTTCGGCGTGTCCGGATTTTCCGCATTTGGAAATAAAACAGCTAGCGCGGGAACAAGTTCCAACATCAAAAAATCCAAGTACCGATCAGCATTTAATGTGCCATCATTGAAAAAAAGAAGACCAAGAATTCTGTCTCCTATAATTCCCGCCCACACGTTTACTGTTTGTGGATACTGTATGTGTAATTCTTCCATCCAATGTGGGTTATGTCGCGACCAATAACGGGAATTGTGCCGATTTACAGCTCCATTTAAAGAAAATGTGGCTTCGTCGGAGAAGATAATAGAATTCACAAACTGTGGGTCACCATCATTTCTTCACAAAACTAAATTCGCCTATCAAAATCATCTTCTGATAATTCTTGAACAAGTTTAACCTTATAAGGATGAAATTTCTCTGTATGTAAAATATGCAGTACAGTTCTTTGACTAACATTATTATCCAGGGCTAATTGTCGAGTTGAAGTATGAGGATTTTCGGAAACTGTAAGCACAATGTTCAACATTTTATCGTCTGTTGCTATTTTTGGACGGCCAATTTTATCCAAATCTTTGACGTGGCCCGTTTCTCTAAATTTTCTATTAATTTTGGTGACAGTAGACCGCGCAACAGGTTCACGATTTGGATGTACAGTATTAAATAAAGCGCACACATCGTCGTGAGTTCTCTTGTTATCACCGTACCCGATCATCATCAAAATTTCGATACGTTCAGTTTCTGTTAAACGTACCATGATGAGAAATTCGTATTTAACACAGGACACAGACTAAATTTTAATCACTTATTAATGCTAACTGTCACCGAATTGACATCACAGATTTGCATTTGTTCAATTTTAAACATTTTCAAACAATTGCCTACTATTGTCGTTTGTTTATCTTGCAATAAGTGTACCTGATGAAAAATGTTGCCAGTGACAAAAATAAATATTTATCGTGATTTTTCTTGAAATTTTTATTATGCAACTGTATGATATTTTTACATCGCTGTATAGAGAATAAAAAGCACTAACTGGCCATAGCTAAAACATATGACAATTGAAAAAAAATGAAAAACGCCAAATTGTGACAAAAAACTTGATAGGAAACTTTTGTTAGAAACTTTTTTTCGTAAAGTTATTATTTAAGGCTGTAGCATCGATGTTCCTTACTTTTGATTTACACTGTATATGAAAACTAATTAATTTTATAAGTTCACTTAACAAATTAAGATCATTTTACTTCATGTTGTTTCAAATATTGCAAAAAATTAGCTTAAACGCAACACATATAATATAATTCAATGTTAAAACTATTTTTAAGAAAAACGATCATATTATAAAATGATTTTCATTAAAAATTTATTTAGATAATTAACCTCAACAATTATTTCTTTTTAAAATGCTTGTAGCTTTTACACTGAATTAATATTTTCTAAACGTACAATTCATTTGCTATATGTATTAAGTTAGAGAAAACATTATTAATATTGATCAATAGTGAAAATTCTCTGTTATGTACAAGCTCACTTCAAATTTTAGCAGTTAAAATAATTTCAGAAAGTAAATTAGCAGGTTACAAAAGCTCTCAGCGTGAAAAACTCAAATGAAATTTAAATGCCATTAACTAAATAACAAAGGCCGAAAGTTACGGTATAAATTAATGAAGACGACAGTAAAATTTTCACACAGAAAGGAAATTAATAGCTCTTTTTGCTAATTAAGTATAAGTACTTTAATTGCTAGCTCGTTTTCTGTACTAATTAATATAATACATTATAATTTGTTCGTTAATTATTATTTAAGCAAAAAGGAATTTTGAAGACTTAAAAATCAATTCTGCTTATCAAACAAATATGAAATTTGTCAGTTTTTAAACCACAATACTTTTTATCAAACTACTGCTTATGTTCCACATTTAAAAAGTAATTTTAAGAACTATGCCACTCGCATTTTATTGAACCAATCACCTTGAAAGTAAAGTAGGGATGAAATGGAATTTTGTCAAGTTTCCTCTTTCATAAAACGAACAAATTGCGTTTGTTTTATACTGATTAAACTGCATGGTCCTGTTTAAATAAGTGATTAAACCCGCAGTAGCTTCGGATAATCGTTCTTAAGTATGAAATTAACGCGTTTAAAACTAGTGTGACTGACTTTTGGGTATATTTATTATTATTTTATTACAGTTTTTCATTGCTTCGGCCAGAAGTAAGTATCATATTTAATTATAACCTAATTTATGAATTAAAAAAATAATTGTCTTCTACAAGCAAAAAGCAAAAGACGTGAAACGCCAACGGTGGTCGATAATAACAATGTCAATGTCAACCAACATGAATCGCGAGTGTTCAAATCATAGTTCAAATCATGACCAACCCAAATTTTAGTGTACACCTATCTTCTTCTTTAGAGTATTTTGCTCTCGAAAGAACGTGGTGACTTTCTCTCCTATGCCTGTGGTGAGCGTACTTTAGAATCACGCAGACCTACTGTTTAACGCAGGCTCCGAATCGCAGGAAATGCAAGCACTTTATTTGCCATTGCCTTGCGAGGGAGAACGGCCGTTAAAAATCCGATTTTCCGGTACTGGGATTTGAAACCCAGACCTGAACCATAGCAGTACAACGCTCTAACCGCTAGCCCACGGCCGCCTCCTATAATAAATGTAATAATAACAGAAATATATATATTTACAATAAAATTGTATCTTATTTAACAGGTTATATGAACAAAAATTTTAGACCAAAATAATACACATACCTTCAAAAATTTTATGAAATACCACTTAACGATTTTTCTCCAAAACGACCCATTTTTACAACAACACTTCACAGCAACAGTAAATAAGAACGTCAAAATAAGAAATTAAGTTTACAGAAGGATGCCACTACAAAACATTTGAAAACAAGCGAACAATACATGTTAAGAGCACCGATTCCCGAAAACACCCGAACCTTTCCGACTAGTTCAGTGTTACCAAAAATGTGTCAAAATTAATGTGAGTAATATAGTCAAGACGAATACGACTCGTGGTACGATTTTTCTTTGATAAAATTGTGGTGTAAGTTAACTCGTGCTAGTTAAGATGTAGACATTCGTCGTGGAATTACCATCTTAACTAGCACTCATAAACTTACACCACAATTTTTTCGAAAAATCGCAATCACTCGTTTAATTTATGAATATACATATCTATCTAAAAATAGTAAAATGTAGAAAAAGTAAAATCACTCACCTTCGCATATAATGGTATTTGATCACAACAGCGATAACGAGGGTATTGGCAGTTAGTGCCAGTAGAAACACAGGAACATACAGCAAAATGATGTCATATCTTCTGATTAGAAACGCCTCAATAATAATATCTCTGTTAAGATCAGTTACCACATTACTGCTATTAAATGTCTCCGTGGCGTTCTCCATAGTTTAGATATACTGTGCAACCATATTACTATGAGCAGTTTAAAGCACAACACTCCGTAAACATATTAAGTCAATAATAAAAACGTTTGTATCACTAGATTTATCTTTTCAGTCACTTTGGTTTTTATTTTTAAACTATTTTATCTGAAAGTATCAAATTAGGTAAAATATTTTGCATTTTTATATCATTCAAAGAATTTAGGGAGAGCTCACTATCTGGCTCACTTTCGCTGATTGTATACCTTTAACATTTCTAAAACAAATGTCTGTTGTTTAGGTGCTATATTAGCAAAAATAATAATTGTAAATATTGCTATGATATTTAGAGGTGTTTGATTTGACTGGGGTATTGTGGTTGCTGGAAGGCAATTTTTGGTATGCTTGCTGCAGTTCAATTTACATTTGGAGAATTATGAAGACTTGTAAGGTTTTAATATTCTAACTTATAAACTCAGGGTTGCGTATTTTTGCTAGAATTCCTGTTATAAATTCTAATAATTGTTATTTTTCATATGGTTTGTTTTCACTGAAAGAAAAGACAAACACAACAGATTGATACGAAGACTATTCATGTTAATTGTAATTATAATTTAATTCAGAATTGTTAAAAAGGTTCAGTTTATAAGAAGTTTTAGAGTTACTTGATTTGTGCGTCGACTAATGTCAGTTAGGATGTCAGTGTCATTGTGACAAACATATAAAAGGATACTCTTGGACATGAGATTTATGTGTTTGTTTTAAAAAATGGGGATCAAAGGAGGAAGACAAAAGATAAAAAAAGAAGAGAGAATTTGTTTTAATTAGTTACGGCTCATCTTTGAGAAAAAAGACAGAGATTTTGATATCCTCTGGATGAAAACAGAAAGAACGAGTTCAAAACGTAATGTAAACTGATTTTCAATATAAAAGAAGAAAATATAAGTGATTATCTACGAATTGTGAAAAGTACAGAAGTATTACAAGTAAAAGGCGATTGAGAAAGTTTCTTCGTTTGTGATGGTGGTAAAAGTAAATTGGAAATAATATAAAACAGATCAGAAGAAGATTCTGATTAAGGGCGAGTATTATTTGTTGCTCGAGAGACCAGCAGAGCGAAATAGAGGTTGGACACTCAGCGTTTTGTTAGAGCGAGGAATGTCCTAATAAGAAGACGCTAAGATAAGTGTTCTAATTTTAAAAAAAGGACGATAGTAATTAGGAAAACTCATTTAATTTTCGGAAACCACATTTTGAAATTCATTTAATAAAATAAACCTTATTTTGTAAAGTTGATATCGTTGTGTGTGTTTATTTCTATTTAAAATTAATTTAAATAACTTATTTACAAGCTTATAACGACCCTGAGAAAATTAGAAGAGTCTCATAGCAAGTTTGAATTTAATTGCGTGAATTGCAGACAGTTTAGGAATTGTTTTCTAGTGGTCACAGGACCAAGCATATCATTGCAATATATACCACAATTAACACAATAACGAAAGATTTTTAAAATAAACACCATTGATTAGTAAAGAGAATACTTTTGCTATTTCCGAAATAAGTCTAATTATTGAATATCTACTTTTCCATACTTTTTACGTTTTAAATATTCTCGCGTCAAGAAGTGATGGAAATTTACATCTGGCGTTGGTTACGTAGGTACGGACGGCGCGCGCTGCTACTACGTAAAGAGCACTAAGACAGTTAATGCGCTCACGAAAATTGTTATAACAACTTTATTTCTACAGTTATCAAAAAATGCAAAAAATTAAAACTGTTTCTTTTATTAGAGCTAATTGATAGGCGTAGTTAAAATCACGTAGCTGCCGGGAAACCTTTTTTTTTTTCTTAATTTCTGAAATAATTGAAAATTCTTGCAGATCCTAACAAAGTAGCTTATCGAACTGATAAACGTTCGGCGTTTGCGTTTTTAAATAAATAATTATTCAATCTAAAACTTTTCAAAAATTCCTGGAGGGCGTCAGAGTAAAATTTGGGAGATAAGTAACAAACAAATTTGTAGATCATTGCAAGCTCTATCGGCTCACAAAGTTTTAAATGGTGTGGGAAGTTTTTGTACAAATTTTTTTTAATGTCCAAAATTGTGTTAATTAGATATTTTGTTTTTGATTAATCAGACATTGAAGTTAACATTTTTAAAAATTCGTAGCGGCCTGCATTTTGAAAATGTAGCATGTGGGAAAAAAAGCGTTTGATTTATATTTAGATGCACTACAACGTATTGTATATGTATTCAAAACTTTAAACAAGTGTTTAGAAAAAAATCTATACCAAAGAAACAGGTCTAATTTCCGTTTCAGGTTCCGATTAACGACCTTACAAAGAACTATCTTCAACCAAAAAACTTTTACACACCAAATCTTATAAAAATCAGTTAAAGGGTTCCGGTGATATAGGAAAACGAACGCACCCACGCACTCACCGACGCACGCATGCACCCACCCACAGACAGTCATTTTTTAAAAGCCCCTTTTTTGGGTTCCTTATACCCAAAAACGCGTGTTTCCGTTAGAACCTGATATTCGAAAATTTGCATGAAATCATAATTTCCTCACTGTAGTAGAAGTATGGGAAAGCAAAAAGAATACATTTTATTTAAATTTATTGTATGTATTTTTTGTAGCTGTGTTTCGAGATTTAACCGCATCCTACTTTCGCTTTCCTTCCATTTGTTTTTTGGCGATACTTCGTAAGTTTGCCTGCATGTTTCTCTCTTCTGGGCTTAGGTCACTATCTACGTAGTGTTTAGTACCTTTCAGTTTGTACTTGTTTTCCATTATTTCCATTTTTTCTTCCCATTATTCACATTTTGCGACTACTATCGGTGCTGCTTCCCTTGTTCTTATTATTTGCGCTGCCTCACTCCTAGTATTTTTTCAAAAAACTCTTTTACTCCTTTTTTACACATTTGTTCATGAAAAGGTACTCCTTTTATTACTACATTATTTTTTCTCTCCCTCTTCTCTGCAACTTTCAACTTTTCTTCAACATTTTCAATTCTATCGTTTAATTTTTTATTCTCTTCTTTTAGCTTCCTAATATTAAACTTTTAATTTAAATATAACAAAACTAAGGAAGACCCTTTTCTATCATATTAACATTCAATCTAGTTCCACCACCGTATCCTCTCTTGCGATTACGTTTCACTTATTACTTCCTTTCGCAGAATAAGCTTCTAGCTCTATTAAGAGTGGTACGAGAAGGACTGCTGTAAACCTACGTCCCTGGGGCACTCTAAATCGCCGCGCATCGTTCACCTATCACATACTGTTTGAAGGAATAGCAAACACAAAATTTTGACTAGGTTTAGGCAATCAACACAATCCCCATTCTTACAATTTTCACTAAACACATTTGTTTATTTGAAATAGGTTTTCAAAAATTGTGAAATATTATGGATTTTAGAGAATACACGCAAATGATAGGAATAGTTTCAATATTTATTTGTGTTAAAAAAACGTTTTGTTAGAAATGTAAACTACCTTATTATATTATACGCTCTACAATACAGGTCAAGCTTGTAAAAGAAGAGATAGAGACGCGGTCACGCAGTCTTGAAACGCGATCATATAAAACGGATGCGTGTGTGGAATAAAAACTGCTGCCAGTATGCAAATAACAATGTTTAATTTGATTTATCTTATTGGGGATGTAGCATAGAAATGAAGCTATTGTTGCTAATCCATTGTTTATGGCATTATTGCGTGCTGTTATAGTGGTTGAGAATTGATTAAATTCTTTAAAACAAGTAGTCGTGTTCTTGGGATCTAATAACTAGGCTTAGTTACTAAAGTTCCTCTACCTGGTTAAGTGAAAAATTTTCAACCAATGGCCCCAGAGTGTATACCCTGGGGTGGCCAACGAAAGGTCAACTCTGCTTAGATTCCTTGTATTTTACGTACATAGGGAAGGGCTGGTGAGCACGATTAAAACTCTATTGCTGGATTTAAAAATCAGTTAATCGATATCCGGCGTGGTAAGTATTCTATTCTTATTTTACAGATTCTTAAGTATATCGAGTTAGTGCACTGAAGATAATGCTGTAATACAGTCAAAGCTGAATGTTTGATGTGTCCAAGAGCAACAGATTTACGAGCAGTATGTATCTAGGGTAGGCCTGTGCGTAGTTCTATGAGAATAGAACCTGACTGCATCAGCCGATCTGTTAAAGACCTCGATGAGTGAATATCAACTTATGCATTTACGTTACGCCGTTATATTTTAAAATTGAATCCCTCTGTTAAACTAAATCTGTTTTTACCCCGTTTTCCCCACTTTTTACCCATTCTACATGTACTTAATTAGTTTATTACAAATCTAAAAAAGAACAAGTTCCCCACAGCTGAACTGAAATTTAAATAATTTACTTATCTGACCGTAAATTAACGAAGTGGTAGTATGTCTTTGAATGCCTATAGAGTAAATTCAATTAGGGGGTAATTAGAAGTGGAAAAAAAATCATCAAAGAAGTCAAGAACAGTGATTCAATTTACATCACCAATAGCTCGACGAACTTCGGAGATATCCAAAAGTTCATTTCTTTATTTATTTCGTTCAGACTCCTACTGCTTTCCTCTGTCGAACCGCTTTCTTAACACAATTTATTTAATTTTCATCTTAAAATACTACCCTACCTGAAACCATGGGATTCGTACAAAGATATTTTAATTTATCTTTGAAATCTCTATAAAGTACTAAGATAAAATAAGCTTTGGGAATCAAATGCACGATGCAAAAACAATATTCTAGTGTTTATGATTGTAATAAATTATCGGCTATAAAGATTTACAATTTCATTCATAAATTGTATGCAGCAAAAATAAAACAAATTTTATCATGTTTGTGCATACCGGTGACGGCAGCGTAGGTGTTATGCATATTTCATTCACGGCGAATAAAGAAATAATTCTTTTTTAGTTGTATCAAGTAGTTATACAGAGCCATCATTAATTACTGATACCCACGTGACCACAAAATATAGGCAACCCAACTTACACTGTTGGCTAGCCTTTTATCCAACAATTCCCAAGCCGTTTGTTAACTTATTAAGGCTTACTTGTTTACATACATAACCTCACTTTCAGCGTTGACAGTGACACTTACAAGGAATTTTTAGTTACCACGAGTACCAATCCTGAACTGACTTCAACATCTAAATCTAAAACTCCCTAAGTCACTGAGGACCAAAGGTCACGTGGGTATCAACAATTAACGAAGGCTCTGTAGAAAAGATTTTCAGTAATTTTGCAACCTAAAAATTTAAAGAAAAACTAAATTTTATTGCACTCTTTTTACGTTCCCCGGCTGAAACAATTCGTGAAACTAATATTCTTTTTGCACTAATTTAATTCCTTTTTTCAAGAACTAAAGTGTCACTTTTACCGCCAGAGGAATTAAATAAAAATTTCCAAAGTCCCAAGGGATGAAATGTATATAAATTGCTAAGATGTATATAAATTGCTAAGTTATCGAGTATGTTTTGTCACTATCAGAAACTAAGATTTTAATTTTGACGTTTTAAAACGCTGAATTGTCACGTTGACAGCATATTTTAAAATTTCGACTATTTTGATTTCAAATTGTTTGGAAGTGCAAAAAATAGCGTATACATCATAGGACTGGGGTGCTTCATTCAATCCCTCGCGTGGTTATTGCCTTAAATGAAGCACTTCAGTCCCTTGGTATATAATATACTACTTTCTTAAAATAAAATATGACATTTTGTGTACACCTACTACACAGGTTACATTTTAGCATTATTTTCAGTATAATTTTCCACATTTTGACTTCCCATAATATGTTTAATTGGCAATTAAGATCATTGTGAAAGCAACAAAAAACAAATATTATTTACCATCTTACGAATAATAATATATATTGGGGGATGGAAGCTTTCGAAGCTTTATTGGACAACGTCCGTCCGTGCGAAAATCAAACCGCAAGCTATACATTAAACTAGAGCAACGGGAATTAAATTAAATTCAAGTTAACATGTTGGTATTAACGAGACGTCAAACTTTATGGTTTTGCTTGTATAAGCATATAAAACGCAAACTTTATTATTAGCATCTTATTAGGCTAACAGTAAAGCCGTTGACCTGTAGTAATCCGTGGTTTTGCGGTTCAATGCAGGAATATGTATATCAAAGATATACAGGGTGTTTGACTAAGCAGGCCCCGGCTAATTTACCAGTTACTTGTGCAGATAACAATAAGTTTTAAAAACAACGCTGTGCAAAATTTCGTCACCAATAATTAGTACAATAAAAAAACAATCAAATTGAAAAAGTTAATTGAAATTGTTAAAAAGAAACAAATTTATCTCTTAAAGGTTAGCTTGTGTGAGTTATAATTATATTTTCAATTTACCTGTGTTTAACATATTCCTGTGGCTTTAAACCTTTAACTAAGGATTACCACACTCCACTCTGAGAGGCAGTAAAGAATTTTCTTGTTGCAGCTTATCACAACAAAAAACAATGATTCATCTACCGACCTTTCGTATATATAATAATAATATTAATTATAATAACAATTAAGATGTTAGTACCCAGAATAATAAAATTATAGGGATAACAATTAAAAAAATTAAACAGCATACAAATAAATTAACCAAAATAAAACAAAAAATAAATGATAATAACTTCCACTATGACCAAACAACAGATACATAAATTAGGCAATGAAGCCTCACAGTATGCAATTCAAATTTAACTATTTATTAAGATGGAGTGTAATTTACGTTTAAATATTGAGGGTGGACATTTCCTTATTTCATCAGCGATGCTACTTGTAAATTTTAAATACTTGGTACGTAAAACCACGTTTATATAGAGAAGTACGATGCAAAGGTAAAGTAATAAGTTTCTTATGTCTCAAGTTTTTGTCATGAGTATCTCTAGCAAACTGAATTTTATTATAGTAGTAAAACAGACATTTAAACCATGTAATATTTGAAAACGGCAAAATGTTAGCATCATGAATCTACGAATCCGTTCCTCATATCTCACTGCCGAGACATCATTGCTGAAGACACCATCAGCTGCACGTCGCATCGTACTATAAGTAACCAAATTTATCATTTTTTTGAGTGAAAAAAATGGATAGATTCCGCCATCAAAAATTTGGTGGGAAAGGAAAAATTTAACCCCCGTAAATATTACTGCACCTAAAAATTAAGTTGCGACTCTGCTATATATAGCAATGAGCTATTTAGCTTTAACAGAATTTCTTTACCGTCCTCATAGAAGACATCACAGACATGATAAATCGTTTTTGAGTAAATCGGCTTTAAAAAATAATCATGACGTGGCCTGTTTACATTACAGCTTTTAGCATTTCGGAAGTTTTTGTAAACAGTAATTATTACAATACCAAATTTAAACTTGATCTGTTAACTTGTTTTTGAGTAACAAGGCGCTTAAGTTAAAATTCTCATAAAGTTGTATCGGCCGCCTTTTTAAAGTTAAGAAAATTAAAAAAAAGTGTAAGATTTGCCCTAAAGTCATGTATAAAATTCTTGTGCAAATTAAAAAAAAATTGTTTCGTTGTTTTTCGATAAACATGTTTATCCAATAAATTTTTGATATGCCCCCCCCCCGCCCCATGCCGAAGCTCATTGAAATTGCATCATTCATTTAGGAGTTACGGAGCGCGCACACGCCCAGACACCAACATACTATGGAGATCTAAAACATGTATTTCATTGAAAATCTCGAATTCGAATATTTTCATGAAATCAATACTTCAATACTGCAAGCATAGGAAAGTAAAAATCCGAAACCGGAAGCGAAATGTTTTTTTGGTAACATTTTTTCTAAAACAGAATTTTTTAAATCTGAACACGGGATCTGATAAAAGACTAAAGAAAAATCAACGTTTTTTTCGAACTGTATAGGTTCAAAATGGCGGCGGCTACAAATCTATGAAATTTATGAATTTAACGCCTTATTACTCAAAAAGCAGATCGGAATTATATTTCATATTGTGGTAACTGTAGGGAAGCGAAATGTATGAAATTTCTCAAACGCATGCAAACTGTGATTGTGATTAAAAAAAAAATGTTCAAAAAAGTCGTGCTCGAAAATTGGACACGCATATTATTCCTTTTCGTTGCACCGCGACTGATATCTTCCGTTATCTGTACGCCGCGTCGCGACGTCAACGTTCATTTGCGGGATAATATCAATGTGCGCTTATTTTTTATTGTCATTGCTGTGGGGCTACAACGTTGCGCATAATAGTTATTATTTTCGCGAAGGAGTTGCATACAACATTTTTTACACAGACTTACTGAAATAATGAAAAAAAATTAAGTAAAATCATAATAAAATACAAAAATAAAGACTTTTTCTATCGCAATCTAGTCTGTTTCTTTGTTACCACAGAAACAAAATTTAACAAATATTGATATTTGTCATTTATTTTTTTCTAAACACTTGGTCGGCGTCCTTTTTAAGAAATAAGGTTACCATTGTCGTCATGCACGAAATATTTTATACTTCGTGCGCGTTGTCAATATAAACAACTGCAATGTGACATTTTGCATACTGAGAATAATGTAAAAATGTCATCATTTTTTGACGTCTATAGAAAAAATACTTTAATGTAGAAAAAGTAAAAGTTTCTCAAGTATAGAAAAGTCTAGGCGAAGTGATTCTCTTTAGATTAATGTCACATAAGTGCACTTTTATCAGCAAAATTATTTAAAAATTACAAATTGCAATTCCAAACGTTCAGTTATAATAGAAGCAATTATTATTCTGAACAATGGAAACAAAATGCAGTACGTGATTACTAGATCAATTTTTATTTTTGATATTTTTACTTTTCTAAAGACAATTTCAATATCTACCACAAATGCTTGTACTATACAGGGTGTTGCATTAAAAGAAGTTATATCTTTAATTTTTATATTTTATCTTCAACTGTTTTATGGTTGATTAGTTACATCCGCGAGAATATTTTGTACAACCTTGGCTTTAAAGCTTATTTTTATCTGGAAAAAACTGAAATAGTAGCTGGGTCCTGCTCTGTCAGACTCAATGTGCTATACGGGTATGCCAGACTTTATTCCCCAGGCCTTTATATCGATCATTTTTGAAGGTAACCTCATCAAACTCTATATATTCGTAAATGGGATAAAATTTTCTACAAGGTGGCGATAAGTAATCGCCGATATCTCTGTACAGGTCAGAGAGGCGACATTCAACTTGTTTTTCTTAAGTAGCACTATAGGTATTTTTTAGCTATTCTGATAGAGTTTCTCATTCTATTTTCGGCCATGTGATTAAATACCACTGTTACGCTACAATTTTCGAGGTAAACGCAATTAAACTTTTTAGTAGTAGTCGGCCTGATATAAAACTACATTTTTTTTAACAAAATATCAAGTAGGTGCATTTGATGTTCGGCTAAATCTATTGTATCGTAATTTTCAGTGGTTTATAAATTCAAATCTGTTAATTATTACATCCCGTTTATTTTGACAAATATTAATTCCGAAAATTTGACATGATGCCAATGGCGGTTTGTGTGGGAGTAATTTCGGAGAGGCAGCTAGAAAATACAGAAAACAATATCCAGGTAGAAGACATACCTATCATAAAATGTTTATACGTTTGGAAAAAATATCCGGGAACATGGATCATTTTCAGTAAACCAAATAATACCGCCGCTTCCAGCGAATAGACGTGCTGCTGATGCAGAACATGCAGTACGTGTTCTTGGATATGTGGAAGTCAAACCTTTATCTTCCATAAGACAAGTAGCCTTAGAATGTAACATTTTGAAATCATCAGTGTAGCGCATTTTAAAACAAAGCAGGTACAGACCATACAAATATATTCGCATACATAAACTTTACCCTGAAGATCCAGATACGAAACTTATATTCCATAATAATGGATTGGTTTCGATACAAAATTCTAGATACTGCGGTATTGACACGAAACAGCCACGCTGGCTGAGATAACGGAATGATTAACGTGTTTGGGGAATTAATGTCTGGTGTGGGATACTTGATTACTATTTAGTAGGACCGTATTTTTATGGGAGAACTTTAACTAGCAATTGCTATTTGCATTTTCTGGAGAAGGAATTGCCGGAATTAATAGAAAATGTACCTCTTCGTACAAGACTGAATATGTTTTATCAACAAGATAGTGCTCCTGCACATAACAATGCTACTGAACGGAATTACTTGGATGATAATTTTCCTGGGCGATGGATGGGAACATATGGTCCAATACAATGACCAGCGCATTCTCCTGACCTCATGCCCTTGAACTATTCTCTGTGGGGTTATTTAAAGAAGCGCGTTCATAAGACGCTTTTCTTAAATTTAGATGACTTAAAAAACAATAAGAGCAGAATGTGCAAAACATTACCAGAGATACAGTATTAAAAATGACAAATAGACATTTCCTGCGTCGTCTAGAGATTTGGTCAAATATTAATAGAGGCAATTTTGAGCAATTCTTGTAGTGAAGTTTTCTAACGGCTTATTTTACTTGGTTTTTTTTTGAAAATGCTTATTTTTGTTGTTTTTTTTTGTTATATTTTGGCATTTATACAAGCTGTCTAATGTTAATACTGTCGAACAGTCAATAACGAAAAAACCATTAACAGCTTATTCAAACTAACAACAAACTGAAAACAGCAGTTTTCAATGCGCACTTGATGGAATTCTAAACATGGGTAGATTTCTTGGCCGACCTCTACTAAAAAGTTCAATTGTAGTTATCTCGAAAATTTTGTGATGTAAGTTGTATTTAATTACATGGTTGAAAGAGAATGGAAAGCTATATCGGAATAGCTAGAAACATACCTATAGTGCTATTTAATATAAAAAAGTTTAATGTGGCCTCTCTGACCTATACAGATATATCGCCGATAATTTACCGTCATCTTGTATGGTATTTCATCCCATTTACGAAAATATATAGTTTGATGGAGTTATCTTCGAAAATAATCGAGATATAGGCCTGAGGAGTGAAGTCTGAGACACCCTATATAAAAAATAAAATTACAGTCTTTGCATGCTTTAGAATTAAAAAAACAAAATATAATGTCACTTAACATTTTTAGGTTAAGCTTGTAATTTGTCTATAGCTGCCTATAATATAATGATAACCATTTTGATACAGATTTTCATTATGAAATGAACAAAATGGCCAATAGCAGCAAAGCATTGTGTTTAGTAACCATCGTTACAAGAGTTATTGACACTTCTCAGTTAACACCGCAAAACAGTTCGAGTTTTTTTAAGTATAATGTTCAAAAAATTTTTTTAATGAATATTTTTTTAAATTAACTAGTCGTAGAAAAAATAGTGTACGCAGCTTTTATACCGTCTGTCTATAAAGTAACCTCCCCCCCCCCCTAACTAACTTTTGAACTACTTTATATTTTACCACAATATTTGGTGCGCTGTAATGGGAAATTAAATACTATTTTTCAGACCATAATAAAATTTTGTATCAGTCAAAATGGCGACTGGGCGCCATTAAAATTTTTTTTTAATAAAAAGGGCGGTCGAGTGACATCTCATTTGAAAGGTCTTTTAATTCTGCGTCTGATCCTAGAGTTTCAAAGAAAAATATTTAGCCATAACAAAATGGCGGAATTTAAACAAATGGACTCACTCAATTCAAAATTGTTTTGATTTTTTTATCCAGTAGTCCACTTTTTCATTTGCAGTACAAAATTTTCTCGGAAATAACTCAGGTGGCTGGAAACAATATTGAAAACGTTATGTTCCAACAAGACGGTGCGCCGCCTCATTATTATAGGCCTGTTTCTGACTTTCTCAATGGACATTTTTTTGGCCGATCGATTGTTAGGCGGGGGCCTGTAGAATAGCCGGCTCACTCCCCAGATTTAACTTTCTTAGATTTTTTTCTATGGGAATATCTGAAATCGAAAGTGTACAGAACCGTTCAGAATCAATTGAAGAACTAGAGCAACGCATTACAGAAGTTTGCAGAATTATCACTCCAGAAACTTATGAAAATGTAAGGCAGGAATTTCATAACCGACTTTTTATGTGCCAAAAAGTGAATGGTAAACATTTCGAACACTTAATTTAATTAATTTAAGCTTTAATTCTTAGTTTTCTTAAATAGACTTCTTTATCTTCAAACATTGTCATTTTGTTATGGCTGAATATTTTTCTTTGAAACTCTAGGATCAGACGCAGAACTAAAAGACCTTTCCAATGAGGTGTCACTCGACCCCTTTTCCACTTAAAATATTCAAAATGGCGCCCAGTCCCCATTTTGGATGATACAAAATTTTAACATGGTCTGAAAGATAGTATTTAATTTCCCATTACAGCAGACCAAATTTTGTTGAAAAATATCAGGTCGTTCAAAAGTTAGTTGGGGGGAGGAGGGTTACTTTATAGACACAGTGTATAATGTCTATTAATACATTCGTTTGAATTACGACAATCGCTGCCGCTCGTGCCGTAATCTCACTCGTGTATTAATAGCTATCCTTATAGATTTGTTGCATAATATACTATTTTATTAAGAACTATTAAAATGCAGGGAACAGGAACACCTAATATTGGTATGTTTAAATATTACTGGTTGCACATATAATAATAGCTAATTTAAAATTTGAGGTGCTATTTAAAAACAATATACACCAAAAGTACAATTTAGATGTAAAATATCTGTTGTAATACTCATGCTTCCTCATTTGTTAGTTTTCCGTAATATTTGACAGGAAAAATCGACGAACAATTTTTACACTTTTCTTAGAATAAAATTTTTCTTTCAACTTAATGTCCCCTGAGTATTGCTACATATATATGAATACATTCGCAGAGCTATTGAGACCCAGAAGAGAACATCACAGCTAGACTTTGATCATGATAATGTAATTCCGTCTCCGCCGTCAAATTCTCATTCAAGAGTATGTAATCACACAACATGAATATTTCACCAGCTAAATTTTTAAACGTATTAAATTATTTTTCCGCATTACGTTCTTTCCTCCATTCCCTTATCTGCCGAACGGGTAGTCCATTGTAATGAAACTTGGAATGTAAAGAATATCATAACCGCAAGCGATAGTTGGAAATATTATAATGCTTCAAACTCGCGCACCTAATCGTTTTTGGAACATTTTGGCCTTAATGCTTGTTTACTTAAAACAATGGAGACAAACTGGTATCAAACTGGATTCCGTGATATTCGTAGTAGAGCAAAATAGCATGATATAAAAATCTTTCACTATCTTCAAAGTATCTCAAAATTAAAGCATTACAAAATATTTAAAAAATATTGTTTTTTGATTTGTAAGCTAATAGAGCAATTATAAAGTGCGATAAAAAGACAATTACTGCAGGCTTTAATCAGCGTGCCTCATGTCTTACCAATATTTAAATAGTTATTTAAGTATCAAGGAATGTAAGGACGTAATAACATCCGAGGTAGGCGAATACGAGCTGAGGCGGAGCCGAAGCTCGTCGCCTGTTGAGGATGTTATTAGTCGATACATTCCGTGTTACTTATTAAATTTTTCACGCTACCGGCAATGTAAGTAGGCCTACAGGTAGAAATTTAATCATATTTTTAAAAGTTCGTTTTGACAGCTGTCATCGGAATTATTTTTTAAAAGCCCCATTATTCTAAGTTGTCTGTGCTTGTTACCATATCAACGAACAGTTAAAATCAACATTATTTTCCTAGGAGTGTAAGTGACACTATTAAGTTCCGTCGTCAAGGGTAACTAGTACACGAATGTTATCAGCCACTTACGATCCCTGTAGCTATGGATGTAAGGCTTACTTACACTGCCGGTAGCGTGAAAAAACAATTACACTTGTCAATGAAAATCCTAATTGTAATTTGCTGAATATATCTCAGACGTGATCACGTAATGCACGTTCATCAAGGCCTATTTGATTTTTGACTGCACGGTATTAAGTTTGCATTAACTCCGCCTATTTTTGTATTCAATTAAAAGTTTAAAGTTGAAACCAATACAATCTTCAACTGCGGAAACCGTGCTAAAAGCCAGTGCAGTGTGAATAAATGCATGTTGTCTAATTATGGTAGCAATGTAGTGGTAATTTTGTTTTTCCAAAATGTTCATGGCTTACTAGATATTTCTTTAATTTTACTCATGTAGGCGGCGAGGACGAAAGAGCTAAGTAGACAATTTTTTAATCATATTTATTACTTATTTCGAATAAAACAAATAAACTGTATGTATTGTTCTAATTTATATGGGACCAAACAAAACAGCATCTGAAATAGACCATAAAACTCACTACCAATTTGAAAAATAGACATTGCCAAGTTTCATAAAACTTTTCACGAAATTTTTAAAACATTTTTGAAACAAACATATGTTTTGTAACAATGATAAACAATAAAATAATATCAACTCTGAAATTATCATGATTTTAAGGATTTACTATTATTTGTTCCTTTCCAAGTTCGTTAGTTCTCTTGTTAGGCACTGTAGAAATTTAACCATTTAATAATTAGTGCCATTATATTTAACAACGGTAACTAATAAAGGAAACGGCTTTAGCTAAACTCCTCATTCGTTAAATTAAATTCTAAGCTTGTTTTTTAGAAACAGTTTAATGGAGCTATTTTTCTTCTTTCTTTAATTTTGTACCTGGTCTTTGCCGTTCTTCAATTCTCTACAGTATCTACTAAGGGAGAAAACGTAGGCAACGCATTCCCCAACAATATTACAAAAATCTCCACTTTTCTAAAACGTATAAAACCATTTAACTTTTATTTCAAGCAAGCAATATTTTTATTTAAAAAAAGTTCAACTATGCACCCCTCACGATTGCACCGTTGTTTTTAGAACCGAACATGGGCTATGTGAGCAAACGAAATGCCACATGTCAGGTGGATTTGTGCAAGTTAGAATCAATCAAAATGTTTGTCTTTTGGAATTTTGTTTATCATTTCTATTACGATTATGATTTACCGTATAAACAAACGTTTCCGCGGGGTTGAAATGTCGTTGCTGCGGCCACGTAAACACACGAAAAAGAGCTATCTTTTCAAATCCTAGCCACCTGTTCAATTACAAAATGCTAACGCCAACAACAAAGGTACCGACGAATGAAACTATTGATTCTGTAAGCTATAATACTGTGGTTCGGTTATGATTAACTACTTACGGTATCTGCTACCAAAATGAAAACAGTTAAAACATTTTGATTTAAAAAATAATTCGCAATAATTTACTTGAGCAGCTTTTACAGAATGGCGGCAGCGGCACCTCACCTCATCTGACCAGTTAACCAATGAAACAGCAGTGTCTTGAAATTTCTTAACAAAAAATTTAATTTTAGGTTAACGTCAACGAAAAGTCGCCGCCGCTGTTCTGTAAAACCGGCTTTACGAAGTAAAGCTTTAATTAAGACATACGATAAAAGCCCATTCTCGTCCTATATTACAAATTAATCAGTTTGGCAATAGAAAAAAATTAAGAATATATATTCAACATGATCAACATAAAATACGTATAAACCTGAGAACTGCCATTGCTGGTGTGAAATGAAAAGTGTTGTATTTATCTAATAAGCAACGATGCATTGTGGTGTGTCTGTGTTATCCTAGACAGCGACCTGTGTGTTAAACCATTTAAGTTTTAATGTAAAAATATTAAATCAAAAAGACGACACTTTTAATGACTTAATGATTGAGCGTTTTGCGAATCAGAAAGAAAGGCGTATGGCTGTAACTTATACAACTGTTAATAAAAGGTGAGAACCTTCCTTGACCTGATATAAAAATTTCTTTCATAAAAAATGGTTTCTCCCTGATTTAATAAAATCACCAGTAAATTGCAATGATACAATCAGAATTGCTAAATCGTAATTTAGTCTTGATATGAGATAGTTTAATTTTTTATATGCGTCATTGTGAATTTTCGTACCATTTATAGAAATAAAGAGCTTTTGACATAATGCGTTGTTTATCAGAAAATGTTTAATAATAGTTCTCTGCACGACCTGCTAAATATGAGATAAAACCTACTTTATACGTTCTGTACGTTTGATTTCGACCCCATATATTACCTTTTTTATGAAAAACGTTAGTTTTTTTTGCGGTAGTTGCCTAGTGTAATTACAAAGCTCAAAAGTTATAATTACATAACAAAGTTTTGCTAACAATTTTTATTTAAATTAATACCGAAACTATTCAACTAAAAAAAGTATCTACAACAAAACCAAATTAACGAGACCTAAATTGGATGAATAAATTCGTGAATGCACTAATTATTACAAACTGTCAAATTTTAACAAAAACGATTGACTTCGCGGAAATATTATTTTAAAAACAACCACTTATCGAATTATTTAAAATACGCGCACGTGTTATGCAGCGCCATGCGGGGAACTCTTACATTTCAAAAATGTGCAGGCCGGATCAAGAGACTTTGTTTCGTATTTAGCAGCTTGTGGTTGTGCTACATTGATCAATTAAATAATGACAACCAGAACAGTTAAATTCAACTATTACAAAACCAGTTCTCATAACTTATAACAACAATGAATTTACGAAAAACAGAACAAACGATTTGAAGTGTTAAATACAAAAAGGTTTTTTTTAATTCAGAGAACAATTATAAAAATTGTTGTGAAAAATACGAGGATCCTTCAAAATGTACGTGACCTAACACAGAGATAGCGCTAATTCGGCGGAATTTGCATTAGCATTTTTCAGAACCATCCTTTTTTAGGTTAAATATGACAGTATAGAGCGATCTGTCAATTAGTTTGTGTTTGACAGTGCGCCAAAGTAACCGTCTCGAGTGATTTCGTAAATAATGGAAAAAACTGAGTTGCGAGCAGTGATAAAGTACTCTCATTTAAAAGGCTTAACATCAACCGAAATTAAAGCAGAGTTGTATTCCACATTTTTGAAGTCCGCTCCTTCGTTTTCAATGGTTAAAAACTGGGTTGCCGAGTTTAAGTGTGGTCGTGTGAGCAAAAAAGACGAACCCCGCAGTGGACGCCCAAAAACGGCTACTACTCCGGATATGACTGAAGAATAGAAAATGAAAAAATACTCCGCGCGTTGGGTGCCGCGTTTGCTCACACCGGAGCAAAAACTGAGTCGTTTAATTGTTTCTCGCAACCTTTTGGCACATTTTCATCGCAATCCGAAAGACTATTTGCGCCGTTTCATAACCGTCGATGAAACCTGGGTCCACCATTACACTCCCGAAACTAAGGAACAGTCTAAACAATGGACACACAAAGGATCTCCGCCACCGAAAAAGGTAAAAACGGTTTCGTCAGCAGAAAAGGTTATGGCAACTGTATTTTGGGATTCTCGTGGAAATATCTTAGTCGACTACTTGGAAAAGGGAAAAACAATAAATGGCTGGTATTACGCCAATTTGTTGCAGCAATTGAACGACAAAATTAAAGAGAAACGGCCTTATTTGGCGAAAAAGAAAGTGCTTTTCCATCAAGATAACGCACCTGTACACACGTCTGCAATCGCCATGGCCAAAATTCATGAATTCGGATTCGAATTAGTGTCTCATTCGCCCTATTCGCCAGATTTGGCTCTCAGAGTTTTTTATCTATTTTCAAACATGAAAATATGGCTCGGCGTTAAAAGATTTTTATCCAATTCCGAGGTAATCGCTGCTGTAAATAGCTACTTTGAGAACTTGAGTTCAACGACCTACATAGACGGCATTGCTGCTTTGGAGCATCGTTGGAATATGTGCGTTGAGCGAGCACTATATTGAAAAATAAAATGATTTTTTGCCCGAAAAAACTTGCGTTTTCCTTGCTAGGCCACGTACATTTCGAACGATCCTCGTAACACATCATTTTAAAGATTGTTTTTTTTCAGTCAAATGGTAAATGAATTCAAATAGAAAAGATGGAAAAATGGTTTGACATAATCATAAAAGTAACAAAAACACGAAACTTTTCTGTAATTTAAGAGACTTAGAAGCTCTTATAGTTTCTGAGATTCCAATGTTTCGCCAAATTAAAGTGAACACCCTTACATACATATTTACAGCAAAACTGTAAACTGCCAACATTTAAGTTTACAATTTCCCAATTTTGAAATCCAATAGTCCTTATACACTCTGTTTAAAACCGAGCAGCAAAAAACAGCAAAGACCTTGCAAACAGACGTTTCATCTGGTGCTTAACTACATAAACTGTTTACCAATTACCACTGTTTACATTACTATATTTAAAACCAAAATTGAATTAAGTGGATTATCTCTAGTTGGCTATAAAATTTTGTTTAACCGGAAATGTCAATGCGTCAAAGCGGTTATTTCTTATAAAGCAGCACAAACATTCAGCTATTTATTATTTCTTTATCAGTTATTAGATTGTTTACTAGATACACACACATTTTTAGATACCTGTATTTCTCGGCATGCAAACACATTTCGTGTTAATTATTGCATACTAATTTAAAAGAACTATGATATGGAAAACACATAATCCCTTTTTAGGGTAGATTAGCTTTTAAATTTTAAAATCCCCCCCGCAATGCCAAACACTTGAAGTGGTTTAATTATTCTTTTAAAGATAATTAAAAATACCGTACATAATGATAACTTAAATTTTATTGCGTAAATATCTGTTGGTCGTTGATTCTTTATGCTGCAGTTTTTCTATCACTTTATCTGACATTTAATCATTGGCCGAGAAGTGAGTCGAGTTCTATAATCGTAAAATGTCAACATTACGAGCAAAAACTCTTACAGTATTTTAAGGGGAAAATACGAATTTACTTAATAATTCAAAAAGGCCGAGTTACATTTTTTAAGATTATTTTAGGAATATTCCTACAGGGGAATTTCTTTCTACGCAATTTGTTGCTGCAATGCGGTTACTACTTTTTAAATATACAAAAAAAAAACGAAAAACCTTAGGTATTTCACAAATATATTGCATATGCTTTATACTAACCATATTACTAAAGATAATTTAATAATTAATTAATTACAAAATGCAGTTTAATTTATCATCTAATTTAAAAGTGGTTTTTAGAGGTAATATGACCATGGAGTCATTGAACGCTAACCTGGCAACGCTGATAAATATTAATACATAAGCTATTACATTATAATACAAAAAGCGAATTAACACTTTACCTTATTTAC
The DNA here is from genome assembly GCA_958336395.1 of Ctenicera cuprea. Taxonomy (NCBI): domain Eukaryota; kingdom Metazoa; phylum Arthropoda; class Insecta; order Coleoptera; family Elateridae; genus Ctenicera; species Ctenicera cuprea. Next base: position 56,780,813 of record OY284486.1, read on the forward strand.
TTTCGATTGCACGTGGAAATATAAAGAAAACTCCGTTTTTATGATATAACAATAAACCATACGTCGTCAACGCAAAACGTTCACTACAGGCATATGTTAACAGCAGGCAATGATACCAACAACAGTTATCTTATTCGCCAAAATAATAATAAATAAGTACTAAAACGCATGTGCATCAGATAAAGTCATAATTTTAGTGTTTGTTGAACTTCTTCTAAAATACAAATTTCAATTATTTTGCGTTTATTAAAACGTCTATTTAAAAAATTTAAAAATATGATAGTAAATTTTCCTTCTACGGTGTAAATTTGAAACTAAAACAAAAGTAATAAACAATTCCATTCTGTAGCAGCAATACATTTGCAGCAACTGTTGCGTTTACTCTGAGAAATTTTTGAAAAATCACATGCGATTCACGAATTTAAACTGATTCTATTTTTGCGCAACTCATTGCAGCAAGTATATGAGTTAACAACGCAGAACATCGGTACGTGCACTTTTACAGAGTGTCAAATATTAAATTAAACCAGATTATTTTTCTCCCAAAATATGAAAATGCACAATGATGCCACAAATGGGTATTACCGTGTAATTTTATGTGCTGCTGCAATAAATCGCTTCAACAATTTGCATTAATGGTGATTCCACTTATAATAGTACCTATAAGAAATAAATATTGTTTAAAAAGGAAGGCTACTAGAGATCAACGATAAAAGTTAAAAACTCACAATTGACTTCACGTAGTTTGAGCCAATAAAATCATAGAATTTTAGACACGTGGCCAATCAAAATTTGGTTATCGTGACAATTGCCCTTCTACTACGATAGCAACTGTAGTTGATTACTAGATATTTGTTTTGTAAAATATATAAACAATTTTTTAATGCTTTTGTTCGATCAGTTACCTTGTCGCATGCCACTCGTGACTTGATCACACTCCTATGATCTCGACAGCAGATAATGGTGGCAAAATCTATGTTACTCCGTGGTATTATAGAAGACCTGCTGGTTAATAATATTTTTGATATGTATTTCATAATCGCACTATCGTTTATCAACTATTGGTTGCTGAAACCTTTATTGTGACTATATTTAACATTTGTGTGAAATGATCGTTATTTAAATTATACTAACGGTCTGTTGTTCTGCGTGAAAGATTATTTTCTGTATTTGTGCTTTAATTTTATTTATATTTGTCCCCGTTTAATAATGTCTATTTTGTACTTAGGACTAGTTATTGATAACAGTTTCAGATACAAAACACAAGTTACAAAATACATAAAACAAACCTGTACTAATTTAAAGCTAATTTATACCCACAGGCACTACCTTTCTCAAAAAACAAAGGCTTTATTTATTGGGTGAATCTCTCGTTTTGTGTCATTTCTCGTATTGTTCGCAAATATACGGTCCTTGTATTACTAATTAATTTACTCAACGCATACAAAGAGTTCAAAATTCATGTTTACGATAATTATTTGGAATTAGGAAATATGATCATATATCTCATAAATTATCGGAATTATCTTGGTTTAACGTGCAAAACAGAAGGCTGTTGCACGCTGCCTGTCTCTATCATCGAATAATTGTAGATAACAGTCCGCTGTATTTATATAACAAAATTTCGTTTCGAACAGATGTACACAATTTAAATCTTGGGTTTAAAGGTCGCATTACTCCACCTTCTCATGGAACTAGTCTGTTTGAAGGTTCTTTTTCTTTTAATATTTATAAAGTGTACACCGAAATTCCTCAAAATATAAAGATTTATCCCAAATTGTAATTTAAACTTCGGTACCGTCAGATGTTGTTTCATCGACAAATTACAAATTAGCTGAACTATTTACTTGTGTAGCTATACAGTCCCGCTGTGTTGGTTCAACTGCTCTTCGACTTGCCTCTGCAGAATAATTTATGTTTTATTTTTATTTTTTGTTTAGTTTAGTTTAGTTTAGTTTTAATTTAGGCATTTATTATTTTTCGCCTTTTGTTTTATCCGAGGTTGCAGTGGAAGATCAGATGTAGCAGCTGCTACAGTTAAACTGCAACCGTGATTTTCCCATTGGAATGCATGTTTTTCATTATAATTATTATAATTAATTATTTTATATTTTTTTCTGTATTGTTTTGGGTAATTTTTGTTCTTGTTTTTGAATGTGGAAAATGAAGATATACATAATTATTATTTATTACAGATTCATCTAATTTTAATATAGTTTACAAAATTTTAGTTATTCTAATGGACACCGATTAAATGACTTTTAATCAGATGTGCCCATTAGCTTTGTTTTTCAACTAACTAATAGAAATTAACGCAATATTTAAATATTGTTGATTTATATCCCCACTTCAGTGTAAACGTATAAAAGATATAGCATATAGGGTGTTCCGAAACTCGCGGACATAGACTGCTGGGCGGTATTCTACCATAAAAACTGAACAAAAAGTTGCTCTACAATTTTTCGTACAAATGACGAACTATGATACAAGTAAATAATGACGTGTTGTGTTCATCGGCCAATAGCGGGCCACTGCTTAATTAAACACGTAAATTTGAGTTTTTCAGACACTTTAATCAGCACTTGTAATTTTTTCTGTCAATTGTTATTTTGAACTATCTCTTGTTGTTGTAATGTATGCCGGATTTATTTCCAGTACTTGTTCAAACACCTAGAGTTTAAATGTTTATTTTTTGATTGTTTTCAGATTTTTCAAAACTTTAATACCTCCAAAAATCTTGGTCGAATCGAAAAATCGTAAATAAACGTTTTGTTTGGTTTTTATAGTAGAATACCGTACTGCAGTCCGTGGCCGCAAGTTTTAGAACACCCTGTATATAGAAATATATTTCTAATATAATTACATTATTAAAAAGGCAGAATTATCTACCGGGTGATCCTAAAAAGAATGATTCAGAGCAGGCCATGACCGAAGTGTTAGAGTTGGCAATACGTAATAAAAGCCAATTGTCAAATGTTGACAGCTGTAAAAATTTTTCGTTAGATACATTTAACTTAACGTATTTACTCAAAAATTTTTACAGCTGTCAACATTTGACAATTGGCTTATATTAAGTATTGCCAACTTTAACACTTCGGTCATGGCCTGCTCTGAATCATTTTTTTTACGATCACCCGGTAGTATTGTTTGCAAAGAAAAATGCTTTAAATAAAGTAGACCTGTTAAGCATAACAATCAACCGCAATTGTTAATAAAAAAGTTTTTTTTTAAATGGTGATTAATCTAGATATCCCAAGCAAATATTTCAATTTATTAAAATACAAATTAGCTTTTGTAACCGTTTATGGTACTTTTTTTTTAAATTTATTTACCAGCTCAGCATATTATATGCTACACACAGTAATGTTATAATGTTACAGTATTGTGCTTTTGCGAAGAGGACAGCTAAGGCTCCTCAGTATCTAAATTAAGCTAAGTAAGTTTAAATTAAGTTTATGATATTGAAGAGTTAATCACTGTCATCTGTTATTGGGTAAATATCTTGAGGTAATTGTCTCTTAAGCCTGATATGTATATTTTTCTGTCCCGTACCGAAATGTGTTCCACTGGAACATTTGTCTTTATTACGCAAAAACTTTTTGGTTATTTTTTTAATGTGTTCTTCAATGTGTGGTATACCGAGTTTATTATGTAATTGCATGTTTCTAACAAACCACGGTGCGTTTACTATTATTCGTAGCACCTTATTTTGTATTGTTTGTAATTTGCGAATATTTGTTTTGCTTGTATTACACCACACTTCACATGCGTATGTCAATATTGGTCTTATCAAAGATTGATAAATTAATATGCCGCATTGCACTCGTAGAGTAGATTTTCGATTCAATATAGAATACAACATTGAAAGACGGGAATAGCACTGATTGAGTTTATTGTTAGTATGTATACTCCACGTCAAAGTGGTATCCAGATGCACCCCTAGGTACTTGACAGCTTTATCCCTCGTGTTCCATGCAATTTGTTGTCCATTGATAATTAATTCTGGTGGTTCCCCTATTCTTCTCAGTGTGAATATCTTGGTTTCACATTTGTTGGGATTTATCTTAATGTTCCATTTTTCAAACCATTTACACAGCTTATTTACATTCATTTGGAGTTCTTCTATTGGTTGATAAAATTTTGCCACTTTGAGAAATCAAGGCTGTATCATCTGCATACATTCCTATTGTGCTACTGGATGCTTCGCCGATGTCATGCATAAAGATGTTGAAAAGTGTAGGACCTAAGATTGAACCTTGTGGTACTCCGGCTCGAGTTTCCCTATTGCTGGAATACGTGCTATTAATCGTAACTTGAAATGTTCTGTGTTGCAAAAATGACGCGGTAAGTATTGTTAGGTATGGTGATATATTTAGTTGAATCAATTTGTATAGTATTCCAGCGGCCCAAACTTTATCAAATGCCTGTGCTGTGTCGATAAATGCTATTGTAGTATACAATTTGTTTTCGAACCCGGTCTCAATAATTTCGGTTATACGCTTTAGCTGATGGATTGCTGAATGGTGGGCTCTAAAGCCGAACTGAAAAGGTGGTAGTATGCTGTTGTCTTTTAATATTTTGTTAATTCGTACTAGGATGATTTTCTCTAATATTTTGGAAAGTGTGCAGAGTAGACTTATTGGCCCGTAGCTTTCGACATTTTTTCCATCTTCATTGGGTTTTTTAAATACAATTATATAAGCATGTTTCCATTTTGTTGGGAAGTATCCTAAGTTCATACATCTATTGAATATTGTTGCTAGGTAAGCTAGAGCTTTTCTAGTCAGCTTTTTAAGTATTATATTGGGAATAGAGTCGTGCCCAGGCGATTTTTTTATTGAGAGTTCTTTGAGTTTATGGTACTAAAACACCTTTAAATTCGTTACATAAACAACAGATTACTACTTTTGGTTACACTGGAGGCCACGCTACCTTTTTTTGAAATAGCACCTTATGTTGTTTCTAATACATTCTGACAGAACATTAAATTCTCTATTCATCATGCAAAAAATTACTGTAATAATTAAACGGTTAGCCGGTAGAGAACAGTGAAGTAAACATGTTGGCCATGAATTTCATATTCAGATCTGCTAAAACTTTTTCAAAGCGGTCAGTGCCATTACAAAAATTGAATATTTCATAAAAGATTGTCTTTATTTAAGTTTTTTCTGCTAAGAAAATCTGAAAGCAACATGAAGAAATCCTAGTACTACCTGCAGGAAATGACATTTTTACCACAGGCACAAAAAAATCTGCAGCTTTTACCACCCTTCTTGATCAAGTGTTCAGTCCAAGAACTACCTCTAGTCCAATACACTGATATGACTGACCAAATCAAGCGATAATTAAAAAACCAACGAAAATGTCCTGGGCACGACCTTATTCCAAACCTAGTATATTAACACAACTAACTATAAAATCTCTAGCTTATCTCTCTTCAAACGTTCAACACATGCCTCTAAGACACTTTCCTCAATGATGGAAACATGCCCATACCCTGTTATTTCCAAAGCCGGGGAAGAACAAAAAGTGCATCGACAATTACAGACCAATAATTGTTCTTCCAACACTATCAAAACTTCTAGAGAAAGTTATTCATTGTCGCCTAATCGACCAAGTAACGTCTCTTAAGCTTAACAGCCTCTCACCTATTCAATTTGGATTTAGTTAAAAGTATTCAACATACTGCCAATACCAATAGAATAGTGGAGATAATGGAATGCAGATTCAAAAACAAATATACTATACAACGACTATCTTTCTAAAAGTAGCGCAAGTCTTTGTTAAAGAGGAACTCAAGAGCAAACTGCTGCGGTTGAACATGCCGCGCTATCTCAACCTGGAGACAACATAATCTTCTCGCGTTAGCCTTTAAAATAAACACCTCAATCTCAGAAACAAAAAACAGGAGTTCCACAAGTCCGCATACTGGGACCACTGCTATTTAATATATTCACATTATATTAAACACGCCAGCTGTAAATGCTACCCTAGCAACTTTATCAGACTTAACAAAAAGCAGTGATCTTGCTCAAGCCATCTCACAACTGCAGAAAACAGTTTGTGCACATATTTGTTCATAGTTTAATAAATGGAACATTTAAATCAACCTCTCGAAATGCCAAGCCCAAAAAAAAGAACTACATCAGTAAAAGTGCTGAAAAAATATTTTTTGAGGAAATGACATTCCGCGCACTCTAGTGGCAAAGCGAAACGTCGATTTCCCAATCTACTTACCCAGGAGAATAGCAAAAAGCACTGGACCTCTCAGGTATTTTACAAAATAATCGTCTTTACAATAATAAAATTTAATTTATAAAAAACCATTTCCGCGATTTTCATTTATTAAATGTTACATATTGAAGACTAATCATTAATAATAAAATTTACATATTTAGTAGTGCCATCTACTGGAAACGCGACGATTTATTTGATAAATAATTTGCATCGATTTCTGATTGATTGCAATCAAAGCAAAAACGTGATAAAAGTAAAGAAATTATTCCTAATTGAAACTAGTTTATTGAAAATAAGGAACTACACTATTTGATATCATTTTATAACAATTTCATTGCTATTTTAGGTTATGACAAAACATAAATCTAATAATAAAGTTGATAAGAAAATAAATATCAATTACAACGTGAACATTTATAATAGACATTTATCGGACAATTTGTACAATTGGAAATCGAAATGCCAGGATCAGTTTGATTTGTAACATCGACAGAAGTTTCCTCTGTCTTCTTTTCAGCTGCCGAAGATGATCCTGCCGCTGGATGCATTAATTTTTCTGTCAAACTTATTTTGCCTTGAAGAGAGTCCTCTACGTAATCTTCAACTACAGCTGAAGACTTCCATCCCCCAAGCCTTTTGACTGACAATAAATCACTACCATGGTTCGCAAGCAAAGTGGCTGAACTTCTTCGGAAGCAATGTCCTGTATATTCAGCAGGACTGTCTAACCTGAGATATTCAGCTATTTTTAATGGAGTTTTGCCGAATGTGTTAAGACCAACTGGCAATTTAATACATTTACCATCACGGTAGGTTAAAAAGAAACGTTTATTTGTCACTGGTCTTAAATTTTTATTTTAGGAGTCAGGCAATCCAAGAAACATCAGTAACTGCAAATCTTCTGATAACGTTGGTTTTTGTGACAGGTATGGTCACAAATACTACGTCGGTTTTAAACTCGATGTCATCAATAGACATTTTCCACAATTCCTCATGGCGGCATGCCCCAGAAATGCCCATTATTATTAAAACCTAAGTTGAAATGTACAATTTATGTTAATGTGTGGATAAATAAATAAAACAAAATGTATACCTTCATTAACAGGAACGAAGAATCTGGTGATTCATTAATAAATTTTCGTATCTGTTCATCATCTAATACTTTTGACTTTTTGGGGTTTTGATTTTCTGTTTGCCTCTTTAAAAATGCTATAAGCTTCGCAAATTTCGAAATGTTTATATTGTTTTAGATTATTAAGCACGATTTTAACATTGAGTAGTGTGACCATAATGACTTCTTACTTGGAAAGGCTTGAAAATAAGCTAGCAAACAATTTTCTGTATAATTTACAATATTTTTTGATTTGCACCACTGAACAAATTTGGAATGTACTAGTTCATACCTGTGCTTTGATTTTACTAGCAATAAATTTTGAATTGCCACATTTGCAGCTTCTCGAATTTCAGGAGGTGTACAAGAAAATGCATCGACCATTCTTCAAAATTAAAAATATGAAAAATATGAAATGTCAGTCGACAACTGCATAAAACAATTGCTATCAACCTACTTTGTTTTTTAGCTACCTCTATTGGCTTGAAAATACAAACATTCGCTTGAAATTCTAAATTACTAATTATTTTACTTTATTAATGTATTTCTGTTCGATACAAAAAATATTGTACAAACCTTATGCGAGAAAGCTTAATCCGCGCATTTGCGCATATGAAGTTATTCACTCGCTAGCGCTCGCTCATGCTTTAACACAGCGCTCATGCGGGAACATTGCTTTTCCGCATTTGGTTTGTAAATAACTATAACAACATTAGTGCGTGCAAAGGAGAGCTGTACATTGTAACCTTAGCAGAAGAAATATTCACACTAGACTTACGCAGAAATTACCGCAAGATCTGCTGTATTCAGAAGGGATACCTAAGTAATTAACAATTATCGCCCATAAATACAAGAGAAGTTAAGCCACCTCATAAACCGTTTTAGTTAATTGATATGCTTTAGCACTGCCTTGTATAACATACATACTTTGCTGATGCGGCAAAAAAATGATAAAGAAAGTTTTAAGCTTTCCAGATTGTTCGGTGGTCAACTTTACCAAAAAACATAATTTCAAGCTATTTCAACCACTTTTTTTTCAGATAGGTTTTTTATTTCATTTGTAAGGAAAAGGAAAAAATAAACTGTTATATGAAACTGCCAAAAGTTTTTTTTTGTTTTAACACGTTTTGTGTTTTATGCAGAAGTAGTCAATTTTCAAGTTAATTTTACCGAACAATTTCAAATAGCTAATATTTGTTTTACAATTTAGAATCAAAATTTCTTACTTCTTGTTTCCCTTAATAAGAAAAAAATCTTTTTTGGCTGAAAAAAACGAGGTTCTGAAAAATAGACCTAAGTGAGCCACTAGCAATGGCTTCAATTTACATTTTTTAACAATGTTGGGCACTAAACTGTCAGAAAAGTTTATATAAAGACAATTCTTCATTAATTATTTAATTTTGTAATCACACTGACATCTTTAAATACATTTTAGCTAATTTTACTTCAACGTCCTCTAGCGATTAATCAATTAACTTTTTGAGTAACTTTTATATGTATATGACTAAATAGAAAATTTACTGTTCTTTGAGAATCGATCAAAAAAATATAAGGTGCTGTTAAAGAAAGCATTTCCGGTGTCACCGGAAGTAGTGACGTGTTGTTCATAAACCGAATTAAAAAGTTTCTAAATAGAAAAAAATAAAATATTTGCTTGACATCTAGGCGTATTCTAAAAACATAAAATGTATGTAAAAAACAGGTCTTATCGAAGTTGCGTATTACAAATTACATTATATATCGATACCCTTAGTTACTTTTCTACATTTAATTGAGACCTAGATTTGGTCTTAAAGGAAACCATCGCAGAAAACCCAATTTCGCAAAGAAGTTGGCAATTGTAAAAGTATGCGAAAAGCTCTTGCCTTGATTGCACAAAATTCATTATCCAGACCAGCTCTAAATTCCAAAACTGGTTTCGAAGCGAACTCTAATTTTCTTTCGCCGTTTGATGTCAGTTCTATGAATTGTCCGTCTTCTTCCAAAGAGAGATAACAGATTTATTTTCAAATGATTTTTTAACCCAGTAGTATCTAGCGATGTAATCGTAAGCAATAAAATATTTTCAGAAATTCTTTATCGATAGTTTGAAATGAAAGTTTGTTGTATTGCTTTTCTGGCTTGGAAATTTTGACAAACTCGTTTAAATTTGCAAGTTACTCTAAAGCAACCTACCGCAAACCTTTCATTTATTCCATCATCGATTTCAATTTTTCATAATTTAGATAGAACAAAATCTGTTTAGAATTGTTGGTTTGAATAAAGTTTTTCATACAGTTACTTAAATATATAAAAAAAACGGCTGTGGCAAAAATTGGTTAAATTCTGTCACCAAACCCAATATTAACAATAACAACTGTTTATTCATTTAATTCAGAGAAAACTTTAAAATCAAAATTGCAAAATTTTAAATTAAAAAACTCCACTTTTATGTTTATGGCTCTTAGGCCCGGTCTTTCCATCTCCAAATAAAGTACCCAGTAACTATTGGACAAATAACTTTATTGGGTAGATTTATTCGTCAAATAAGTAGTACCCGTCTTTCCACCCTACTTTATCCTCGCAATAGTTATGTGGCCAATAACTCGAATGGTGAAAACATTAGTTATGTTGGTAGTAAAAACTCGTTCGGGTCAACTTCATTGTAAACAGTAAACAAAGATAGCCATACACCAATGCGTATGGTTAGAAGCGAAATAGAGTATGCAACCGACAATTGACATTAGCGTTATTCTGTTGTCTTCGATTTGAGGTAATAGATCTCTCATAGTATTCTTTGACAGTCTGTATCTTTTAATGAATTCATTATTGTCCCACATATTCAAATTATCCGGTAGTGGACGTACCGTATATTCACGTCGCTCGCGATTTACTATATTCATTATGTCAACTACATCATTTCCGAATAACGCCTCAAGTCATCAAAAATATCCATTTTTAACTACAACTGTCTAAAATACAATAACGCCGAAAAACAGCAAGAAACGTCAACCGCGTGACGCACTTCAAACATAACCAACCATCACGTGCTTTTTGAATTCTGCGGGCGCCTGTCGTTTGATACCTACGCATATCGGCTACTTTCGGTACTCGTCGCCTGATTTATTGGCAAGATAACTTCTTATGTGCTGGTTTAGGTTGCCAATAAGTTATTTAACGAATAGTGGGAGTTATTGGCCAAATAAAGCTTGTTGGCAGGTGGAAAGACGGCACAGAGGCTTATTGCCTAAATAAAACTTATTGGGAAGTTTATTGGGAGGTGGAAAGACCGGGCCTTAGGCCCACCTACCAACAAGCTTTATTTGGCCAATAACTCCCACTATTCGTCAAATAACTTATTGGCAACCTAAACCAGCACATAAGAAGTTATCTTGCCAATAAATCAGGCGACGAGTGGCGAAAGTAGCCGATATGCGTAGGTATCAAACGACAGGCGCCCGCAAAATTCAAAAAGCACGTGATTATTGGTTATGTTTGAAATGCATCACGCGGTTGACGTTTCTTGCTATTTCTCGGCGTTATTGTATTTTAGACAGTTGTAGTTAAAAATGGATATTTTTGATGCCTTTGAGGCGTTATTCGAAAATGATGTAGTTGACATAATGAATATAGTAAATTGCGAGCGACAAGGCAACAGAACGAAGCAGTTAGAAGAACACTAATTAATTATATTCAAACTTTATTATACTTTAGTTTATTATCTTATAAATAAACATACTGTCATAATGACTATTTTTTTAATATAAAAGATTATAATACATTTTATTTTAAACAAATTCTAACCTATAAACATAATACAAACCACGGATATAAATATAATTCTTATTATATATCCGTGATACAAACGTAATCTAACTATTAAATTTAAATTGTCGGTTGCATAGGTACTCTATTTCGCTTCTAACCATACGCATTGGTGTATGGCTATCTTTGTTTACTGTTTACAATGAAGTTGACCCGAACGAGTTTTTACTACCAACATAACTAATGTTTTCACCATTCGAGTTATTGGCCACATAACTATTGGGAGGATAAAGTAGGGTGGAAAGACGGGTACTACTTATTTGACGAATAAATCTACCCAATAAAGTTATTTGTCAAATAGTTACTGGGTACTTTATTTGGAGATGGAAAGACCGGGCCTTAGACTACTGCGCAACATAACTGCCAGAGAGAAAGAGACAGCTAGAGAGAGAGCGCGACAGAGGAATTAAGTCTTTCGACAATCTTGCGTATTTGTAGTACAGGCGTGGCGTTATTCTTTGGGTTTTGATATTCCATAATGCATAATCTCACACTGCGTATTTGTGCCGCATAAATTCGAACCCACAACTAAAATATTCTTTGATATTAATAAGTTTGAAAGCGAGAGCAAGCAAAACATTGTTGAAGTAACAATACTTTCTCGGAAAACAGAAATAAACCATTTCCTTTTTTTCCGGAATGGTAATCATTCTTTAATTAATTATTTCACGTATACTACAATGAGTGGGGTCTGTATTGCTTGGAAACCCCAGTTTTAGCACCCTAACAAGAAATTCGGGGCTGCATGCGGTTTCATTATGTTTTGTTTTATTACTATAGGTTTAGTTATCGTACTGAACCCTTTTCCCAATTCTCCTGCGGTGTATTGGAATTAGTTATTGATTCAAATGGAAATTAGTGATAATTATTATGCAAATATAGAATTTCGTATTATGACAATATTTGAATGGACAAAAGCAATGTGGAGTGCCTCATCGTTTACGGAAAATATGCTTACAGCATACAATTCTAAATGTGTTCTCACCGACATCGGCAGTGTTTTAAAAATTCTACTTTTTAACAGAAAACGAAAACGGTTGCAGTTACAAAGTTCCAAAATCCAAAGAAACATGAATGGACCTTTACATAAAAGAGGGACTGAAATGCTGCAGTGAATGTATTAGTAAAAGTTGTAACAATAGTTTAATACGTTTACTCGAAGATCCTGATTCAGAAACAGAAACTTATTAAGAAAAGTTTACTCAATTATTTACACGTCATTATTTTTATATTACGTCACTTATAATTCTTTCCCTGTTTTGTCAATAATCAGAAAAGTATCAAGTTTTTTTTATATACAGGCTGTTTCAAATTCGATCCCCACCATGGGGATCTCGCTTATTTGAAGAGATAGAGAGTTAAATTGAGGCAAAGTTGTCAAATTTTATGCCTAACAATAATATGTAAAGAAATTTAAAGTAGCCACTCTGATTTTTCAGATATCTGAAAAAAGACTGAAATTTTGGATTTTTTTTATTTTCTGCTATAACTCATTTATCATTTATGCTACATATTTCTAGTTAACGCATTATTAGAACACTTTTTCATGCTGTATCTAAATTTTTTATCAGATCTGGTATAACTACTACCATTGTTCATTTTCGACTGTCAACTTTTTTTTTTCTTATGGTTGGTATTTTAAATATTTTCATATTTGGATAGAGTTTTCAATTCTGATTTCAACATTGTGTCACACTTTGCATTTTGTTTAAGTTTTGAGCATTTTATTACAAAAAATAAAAATTTCATAAGAGTGCCATGGAAAGACCACGTCATTTAATTTATTTTGAGAAAATTCTAGTAGGCTATGAACTGATGGAAGTAAAACAAAACACTTCTCTTATTTACTTTTACTTTTAGATACATTAAGTATGCGAAAATTTCAGGAAACTTTGTTTTGAGCGTAGGCAGCAGGTTAGGTTATTTTTTACAAAAGCAAATGAATTTCTTTACAGATTATTGTTAGGCATAAAATTTGGCAACCTTGCCTCAATTTAGCCAACTCTCTATCTCTTCAAATAAGCGAGACCCCCATGGTGGGGCTCGAATTTGAAACAGCCTGTATACAGCTTCAAGCACTATTAAGATTTTGGAATATCCTGTATTGTGTCTTACGTCGCTATGCCTACTGCGGTGCGAAACAGAAAGCACAGAAAGTAGAAAAAACAGTGCAAGGCGTTTCGATATAGTATATTAAAGTATAAGTGGATAAAAAGGTCTTTAAAACACGCGCGATTTTTCGAGCACGACGGCGCAGCCGGAGTGCTCGAAATAGAGCAAGTGTTTTAAAGACCAGTTATCCACGAATACTTTACGCTATTTTTTTTATTGGTGCACTTTGAAATCACAAATACTGGTATTATTACTACAAAAAATGGAAATAAGAACTAATAATGTAAAATGGTTGAATTCGTGATGTGACATCAGTATACCTTTCGTTGTCATGGAAATGAGAAAAACAGAAATTAATTTGCAATTTGTCATCAAAGATTAATTGTTGTCACCGCACTGCTTAAAAATGAATTCTAATATCGATTTTTTAAATAGTAAAGCAGAATCGCGGTTAATACCCCAAAAATCTAATGATGCGTATAAAAAAGAATATGACAAGTTCATCAAATGGATGGAAGAGCAAAAGGTAACAGATATAAATGAACGAGTTGTGCTTGCTTACCTTCAGAAATTTGTTAGTAATATTTTATTTGACGTTACAAGGTACTCCTGTCAGATCAATAATCAAAAAATTGTCATTTAGACTTCACGTTTCTCGAGTTGTAGATGTTGCCATGGTAACTTTAAAAAACGCGCGTTTTTGAAAGTTCGATTTAAACACGCTGAGGCGTGCTTTAAATAGGTAAAATGGGGCACCAATAAAAAAAAATTATTCCATCGAAATCATGACCATATGATATAATTATATTTATTTAATTTACAAATATTTTTAAATAATTATTTTGAAGTTTGTTCGCTGCATCTATATATTAAAATCTGCAAATAAAAAGTTAGTCGCATAGTAGAAATTTCACTACATCGAAAGTAACAAGTTATTGTGGCAATTTCTTTGGACAAAAAATAAATGTTTTTCAGAAATGTATAAAGAGGTCATAGACAGCGCTCATTTATCTGCTTTTAAACAAAAAAGTATCAAGTCGATATGCCAAGTATTTCTCGAAATATTACGTTATATTTGTTTTAAAAAAAACGTTTAATTTGAAAATTGGCCTTTTGGAGATTTTTTTATTAACAAAAAAGTTAGGTTCAAAAATGGCTATTTTGTACAGCAAGTAACGTACTTAACAAGAATATGTCGGTAAAATCTAGGATTCTGCGCAGCAAAAAAACATTTTGTATGAAGGAGGCGATTTTTATTGTCAAATTTACATGGAAATTTCTAATTTATTTTGCTGCACGTGGTTAAGAAAATGAAATGTTTTATCGTACCCCGTATATTAAATAAAACAGCAAAAATTTTCAATTTTAAAAAATTCATAAAAGGCGTCACAGAGATTTAGAGGCCTGCCCAAATTTCAAATATTTTGAAAATAATTTTTCAAGCGAAAATTCTTTAAATGTATATTTTATTCCGCTAGAGCCAAATTTAATTCCGGTCTGACAATCATTTTTAAGTAATTTTAAAAAGAAAGTAGAAATTTTCAAAAGTTTTTTAAAAAGTCTATTTTTTAAGGCTTTCGCGGTTTCTCGATCTGTCAATATTACTTACTTTCGGCTTAGACCGAAAGTAAATTGTTTGCCAAGACAAAAATACTTAATCGGCTTATGCCTGTTATCTGTTTGTAAACCCTTACAAAATAACGTTTTGCAAGACATTGCAGCTTGAATCTTTAGAGTGATTAGAGCACTTGAAGCACTTTCATTCCGACAGGTCAAGAATCTCGCACAGCACATTTGATATGTCTTTCAATAACAGAACATTATTAATACAATAAAAGCTTTGCACATAGAACATTATTACAAACGGCATTTGCTTATCGCAAGTTGTGTATATACAAATATGAGGGTGATTGAAATGATATCACAAGTAAAGGTGATAATTGGACAAATAATTACGCCTGCGGACTATGCAAATAAATAAGTAACAAAGTAACAATTAAAACAACAAATTTTAATACTTAAAATTTAATATAAGACAGGTTTTAAACATACTTAGCTTATTTTGCAGCTAAGTAACCTCTAGGTAAGAGCACAGAAGGTATCACAAACCTTTACATGGTAAAAGCTTGCCACTTAACTAATCTAAAATGGAATCGCTCCTACAGCATGCATTAACGTAGATACGTATAAGTAAGTAATTGCATCACTAAAAAGTATTTATATTAGACAATTTTAGGCAATGCGATACACGTTCGTCAATAAATATCATTTGTAAGCATCGACTTGGTATGGGATAGGTAAATTCGACGTGTGATAACGAAAGTCATATAAGAGATGCATAGGCGCGGCGGCCACTGGTGCGGCTAGCTTTCGCAGCAAGCTTCTAGATTCTAGCGTCAGTGCGTCAGTATCAGTACCTAAATGGTGACAACGTGGGTTGCACGCGTTTGCCAAAGGAGAAATAAGAATGTAATGGGAATTAGGTCGCGTAGATGCAAACTAAAGCGATCAATTTTCAGTTGTGCCATCATAGCCACACAACTCTAAACGAGTAGGTATTTTGTTGCTTTACTTATACACTCAGTCTACGAACAGCGCATATATAGAGATATGATTTATAATATGTTTGATTGAAGATTAAATTAATTTTGAATCATATTTCCTTTCTACAAAAACAAAAAACACCCATTTTCAATTTAAATATTGACATTTGAAACTCTAATAACATTTGGATATTTAAATTAATAAAAATTATATAAATTAAATAAATGGTAAAAGTCGCTTTCTTTATAAAAGAAACTTTTTTCTGCGTAAAATAGATCATACCGACACATTTTTTTTAAGTACCTTATTTGCTATACAAAATAGCCATTTACAAACTTTATGATCGGCACGTAAATTTTTGTTAATAAAAAAGCACAGAATACAGTAAATTAAGGTTTTATCAAAATGAAATATTAAGAGGTTTTCTTAAGTCTAAATGTCAAATAGAAGAACAACACGTAAGCGCGGTTAAACGGCAAAAGTAGCGTTACCTCTCTTATTATTATAGCAGAATACAGTAAATTGTTTGTTGTTAATTTCAAGTTAAGCGGTTTTCAACACATACAACGTAATATCTCGAGAAGTACTTGACATATCGACTTAATTTTTTTTTGTTTAAAAGCAGATGCATCGGCGTTTTTTGCCCAAAGAAATTACAAACATGACTTTTGTTTTTCGATGTAGTGAACTGTTTACTAAGCAACAAATACTTTATATGTAGATTTTAGCATATACATGCAGCAGCAAACCAAATTAAGAATACACTTTATGGTTTATTTTAAAGCTAGAAACTAGAAACATCTTTAACACTTTGTTTAATGTATAATCAAAAACAGACGATTTGCTAACAAATTAAATTGTTCGCATTGTAATTCGGTTTATATAGGCCAGACAATTAGAAATTTTGATGTTAGGTATAAAGGACACGTACGTTGTTACAAATACAAACACCCACATAAATCCAATTACGCTAAACACTTACTAGAACACAATCATTCAGTGACATCTAATAACACCATAAAATGTTTACACTTTTGTGGTGATAAACGTAAATTAGATATACTAGAAGCTTTTGAAATTCACAAACATTTAAAAACTGTACCGTTAATGAATGAGCAAATTGATCTCTTAAATTCTCCTCTATTGGATATTTTGGAATAAGAAGTAAAGTCATCTGCAGACGATTACCGAGATCAAGTCACCAAGTTCTATTGCTATAACAACACTAACTGTTCACTTTCTATAACCTTTGACAATGGCATGTAAACATGCCGAAATACGTATAGGGTTAAAATAAATAAATATTGTTAAAGTAATTAAGTATTTTATATACAGATTATCAACAAATATGGACTTTCACAAAGTAAAGCTAGAATTGTAAAATAGAAATAAGTCATGTAATTTAATTTTTGATACCTATAACTTTTATAAAATTCTTTTTCATTAATTAAATTTTCTGCAATATTCATTAGGTCGGCAAAAAGTATTGGAATCGGAAAGCAGTAAAACAACTCTTAAACTTATATCAACGTAACGCCGTTAAACCTTTTAAGTGCTACTAGAAATAACAAAGGTTTTCCACGTTGTTAAAAAATATTGTTTCATAAGTTAACAACAGGCATCAACTACACCTAAAACAAACTAAGTCAACATAATTAGTCATTAAATTTTCATCGTAACAACAGGATTAAATAATGAAACAAACCAAACTCACATAAAATTTCATTTAATTGTAATGAACTAATAGACACATTTATGAGCCATTTTAGTTAAAAGTAATTTGATTTTCGGTTCCTCTGGTTCCACACCGATCATCAAAGCATATGAAATAACACTCATTACAACACTTAAAAATATTTTTCAATGAGGAGTTACATCTTAAATAATGCCTAACGCTAAATCAATTAAGTTATTTATAGATTCAAACTTAAGCTTTTTTTTTTTCTTCTTTGTTTCCAATTTTAATGCGTAAAACTCCCGCCTAAAATTTATCAACATCAAGTTCCGCTGGTAGCTTTGGTGCTTTAAAACAAAGAAGATTAATACGTTTGCCTATGCAAACCAACCTGTATTCTCTTAAATCCCCTGTTTGTCTTCGACTAAATTATCCTTCTCATTTCCCAACGATACACCCACATTCAAATTTTGCCCCTATAAGTACCGGAAATTTCAATATACATTGATTACTAAACTTTTAAGCAAACCCTTATCTTCACAAACCCGAACGTTGTTTACATTTCTAACTAATAAAAGCTACATTTTTCTTGTTTTCTTTAAAACTTTTCATTATTACTGGAGGCACAAAATTGGTTAAATATTGAAAGATCTCAAAATTCCGCAGTTATTAAATGTTAGAAAACACAATTAATCGTGTCTTATTTTGATACAAGAATTTACTAAATAGGTTAAGTAAATTTAAATTACAATAGCACTTATCAAATATATTAATTATAAAAACAATTTACTACTGAGAAATTACCACTATAAGAATATTTTATTATTGTTTGCATGTGCTTCTCTGACCTATTTCTAGTTTGAGCGCTACAGCCATATCTACATAGAGAAAACTTACAGCTTTGGGTAAATACAGATCCTCCAGAAGGTCTGCAAATGCCAGTAGCGCCTCTATTTCACATAAAACCTAAAATAACCATGAAACCGAACCGAATTTATTGAGCTATTGCCAGATAATATTACAAATGCCAATTCCAAACGTAATTGTAGTTTTCTGTATATATTTAACACAAAGCGCAAACTAGCCTGGTTTTTTCAACATTACTAAATAAAGCTGTTTTGAGCACCCCTTTGAAAGACACATATTTCCAAAACGTAGCATTTTAGAACCTATGCTTATTAAAACTTTTCTTCGTATTTTTAGGTCGGCAATCCACTGTATGGCCAATAATAATACTGGGAAATACGTTTTCTAGTTCTAAAGATACCAAGATGCCCCGCAGTTGGTTCGTCATGGTTTTCAAAGATCACATCGCCACGAAATTTTTTAGGCACTACTACTTTCCAATCCAGCTCAACATAAACAATTATCACTGTTGCTATTAACCAATTTGTAGATCCACTCGCCAATTCAGAAATTTTTTGGATTGGCCATTATTTTGGCCTCAAGGTTACAATACCACCTATTCATCTATAACTCCTGGAACATCAATTAGAGCAACACTATGTGAAAAAGCGTCCGGAGCGGCAAACTTACTTCCCTTTCTATGAATAATCCTTAAATCATAGTTCTGAAGAGGCAAAGCCCCACGTGCTAGTCTTCCGGAGAGATTCTGATCCGTAATAACCGTGAATAATACATCCTCGATTTAGGCACGAAACGTTTTTATTCTCCTGCCCACTTCCAAACACTCCAGTTCCGTAGTGGAAAAATTCTTTTTGCTTCCTGTCAATGTGCGACTAGCTACCACTTTTTCTCTGTCCTCAAAACTTAGTACCGGCCCTAATTCCACGGTCGATGCATCCGTTTACACAATAAAAAGTCCAGTAAAATCGGTACAGGTGAGTATTAGCGCTGATGCTAAGCGCTGCTTAAGCAATCTCTGTTTCCGCAACCCAAAACAAACTTTTTACGCTTCTTCAATAATTAAGAAAGCGGTGCTACTCTAGTTGAAAAGTTGTTAATGAATCGTCGGTACCACGACGCTAATCCTAAAAGTTGTACCACCTTTATTAGAGTGTTAGGTGTAGGCAAGTTTATGACAGCTGCAACTTTGTCTGGGTCAACTCCTAAACCATTTCCGTCAATAACATAGCCTAAATATATAAGTTGAAATTTGACAAACCCACACTTATCTCGAGTAACCATCAGTCCAGCAGGTAGCTGTCGGTCAAAAATTGTAGGTAGGATTTGCAAATGAGTCTTGAAGTTTTGGGTAGCGACAATTATGTCGTCCAAATAAACAAAAAACGAAAAGTTCAAACTCTGGTGCTAGTATTGTGTTCAGCAAACGTTGTCTTGTCGCAAGAGCATTATAAAACCCAAATGGCATACGCGTAAAATGAACTAGCTCGCGGCAAAGCACAGTAAAAGTGTTTTTCTTTTCCTAAGTTCTTTTAATTGAAGTAGCTAAATAAAGATTAATTAATTTATTTATTTACTTGTGAATGACGTGAGACTTCTCTGAGCACCCTGTAAGGGATTCATGCATGAGGATATCGTAAACGGTAAGAGATAGAGAATTGGTTGGATAAGAAGAATTCTTCAGCATCTCAAGTACTACTATGATCCACATTCAAATCCTACAATTTTTGCCTAATTTTCAATACAGGCTGAAAAAACTAAAATTTAGAGTTTCCGCGTTTTGTGTATAATATAGCTATCATTAAAAATAGCGCAAAGCGGTTTTGTAAGTAAGACACTTTTTTACACAGATTTTGAATTTGAACGTAAAATTTTTATAGGTCGTTAAATTATCAAGATATTGACATTAACTTGGCTTTTTTAAATATTCGTCAAAGACAGCCATATCATTATTGCATAGAGTTATTTTTTCCTTTTTCTCTGATGTAAGGTTTAATGGGTTTATTTATACAAATAACGGAGTTATAAGCACAAAACTGGTTTCTCATAGTACGCTGTGAATTTGTTAGAAATCAACTCAAGCGTCATCGAATCTTTTTTTAATCCGGGAAGCCGTGCAAAGAAGGTATAATTTTGTGAAAAAGTATAAAACCGATTACCCAGCCCTTAGAAACATTATATTTGAAAACTGAACTCCAAAGCGCAAAAAAGTGTTTTTAACTTTTTACTTTAATATAACAACGTCTCTTTAATTTATTGGATTTTAGATATTAAAAAAATTGTTGTTTACTTCAGTGGATATTTTTTACACCCGACCCAAGATAATATAAATTTTATGTGGATATGGAGAAACCGTCATTATTCAAATTTTCTTAATCGCATCGTTCTGTTCAAATATCTGAGTAAGGCAACATCGCTAAACCAACCGACTTCTTTCTCTAAAATACATTATAACAGGAGTAAAATGGATTGATTTGGAGATTTTCAA
Organism: Ctenicera cuprea; assembly: GCA_958336395.1. Classification (NCBI taxonomy): domain Eukaryota; kingdom Metazoa; phylum Arthropoda; class Insecta; order Coleoptera; family Elateridae; genus Ctenicera; species Ctenicera cuprea. The sequence goes on from OY284486.1 coordinate 56,801,648, forward strand.
CGGAAAATGTGGATTAAGAGAACACCAGAAACGAGCAAAAGATTACTTAAGTGATTAAAAAGCAGAAGATTATTCTATATAAAATAGTTCCTACAATATTTTTATTTTTACGAAAAATGTTTAATAGAACATTATTAATTGTTATATGTATATACTTTAAATAGGAAATTATTTCTAATAGTTGTCTACTATAACATTTTTGCGTCTGTTTCACTTGCAAAGGCCTTTACAAGTTCTACGTAATGCTTTTATGTATTGAATTAACGTAATCCTTAAGTTATGCTAAAACGATGAAAAAGTATGGATAATTATCAAACAAAATTTATCAATATTACAGCAGGCATATGATATCTAGAGTACATTACCATAATTTGAATGCCTTTTAAATGACCTTTAATAGATAAAAAGCATTCGATTTGTCCTAATGTCATCTATTACAACCCATTTTGCTAACACAAAAGCTATGTCTAGCTCTACCAATATTTCACTTTTACGTAAAATTACAGTAATTTTTCAAATAAGTGTTGCAAGCAGGTTTTTATATTGTATTGTATGTTAAAGAAAATCGATATCCTGTCTGGATGTGAATTGTGGATAAAATTTTGTTTCTTAGTTAACCTAAAAGAAATTGTATGTTAAAAAAGTCAACAAATTTATTTGGAATTATAATTTAACGTGATTCATGAAAGATATTACATTATATTATGTCGTAGTAAAGTAATTTAAAATTACTAATTTATTTTATAGGAAAATGAAACATATAATCAATCACATCACCACTTAATAAGGAAACCGCGGCTTATTATAATAAATTAATAACCGTTTTCGTTTACTAGGTGACATGGCTTCCGATATCCAAAGCCACAGGTGGCGCAAGCAGGGCAATGTGGCGAAGCCGTGTCAACTTAAAACCCATCCACTGCTTCAAAGTTGTTTTTTCTTTGTCTGTTTAACTTATTAGTTTTCATTTATAAACAAGCATAGTGTTGCTAATATAAAAACTATCAATTCGTCTTAACTAGCACAATATTTAATATTAAGTAGCTAGTAGGTGTAATAATAGTGTATCATCATCAAGACACGAATTTTATGCAAATGTGTATTTGATAGTTTGATATACCAATGAAATGCTTCTGTGTGTATCTATACCTAATAAAATGCAATCAATTGACACCAGTTTTACTTTGTACATTTTGGGGGTTTGGGGCATGTTTTGATATATTTCTTTATATTCGCAAAAAAAAACGGTAAATTTTAAAATATAAAAGAGAAAAAAATGAGAAATACATTGAATTTTCAATAAGTGCGTTCTGTTGCAAGGTATTCTATAGCGGATGTCCCGAAATGGTGCTACAAGAAAACAAAATATGTTGCAAAGTGTGCAGCAAGGCGGTAAGCAATGTTTGACTTTTTAAAATGTTCAAATTTATTAAATATGCATGTAAGCCCGAAATATCAAAGAATTTTCATCGCTGTGGATTTCATGCGATAAAAAATTCCAAGTGATTCAACATATTAAAACTGCTTAACATCAAGGCAAATGTCAAAAACGCCGGTATTTATTTAGTAAGTGCTAACATACTACCAACAAAATTAAACAATAATATTTTTTTTCCACGACCAGCAGTAGAAGGTTTCTATGGCATCAAAATTGTGACAGAAGTAAAGCATTTACTCTCTAGGGACGAAATAAGACAACAATTTCCCTAGGGGAGTTTTTATTTCATGCCCAATAATTAAACAAAATGTAATTCTTATTTATTAACATTGATAGTAAATGTTACATTCTCACAACTATTGAAATTAATATTCGAAGGAACTTCACTAAATGAAACATTTTCTTTATTCAGATTTATAGTTTTTTGAACCGTAGTTGCAGCTTGTAGTGCTTGATTTGCTACATTTGTTTTGTTCTCCACCGAATTGTCAATGTCAATTATAATTCTTTATTTATGAAATTAAGTGTTTCTACTCCCGATCGTGGAAAAAATAGTATATACACCTCAGGAGAAACCGCCATTTTTCCCTCGATGTATTTGTAGCCCTCGGGCTTTAAATTACACCTCAGGAAAAATAAGACGTTTCTCTCCTTTAGTGTATAATGTACTATAAGTTATTCTTAGAACAACATATTAGCAAACATGTTCCAAATAAAGCACTCTTAGGAAAAATTATGTAAACGAAATTTATATAACAACACTTAAAATTCTTAAAATTATAGGAACTAACTATATTTACTATTTTGCTGATGAAACTAAGGATTAACGTGGACGTTATATATAGAATTTAATTATTATAGGAGTTTTTAAAGTTGACACACCTAGTACATCCTATGTTATTAGCACGAAAGAATTAAATAACATTAACAGTGTCATTATTTCTAGATTTGTAAATAAACGTCTCACAAAGTTTTTTCAGTCGGAAACAGTACCTACCGAAAAAATAATATTAGTGCTATCTAATGCTGCGCCATATATGATAAAAGCAGGGCGAAATATTAATATATATTTTTTTAATTTAATCTATACAACTTGTTTGGCTCATGGTGTAAGTAGAGTTGCAGAAGAAATTAGAAGTCAGTTTTCCATTGTAAACGATGTCATATCTAACGAAAAATAGGAATTTGTAAAAGGATCCCTGGGGGTGCAATTATTTAAAAGAAAATTGGCAAATATTCCGCTGCCTTCTAAACCAGTGCTTACCAAATGAGGTACGTGGTTAAATGCTACTCTTTATTATTCAAATAGTTTCGAAAATATTAAATAATTTAATTTAAATTTAGAAGACTCTTCAAGTTGTATTGTATTATAGATTCAAAAACTATAATAAATAAACCTCAACTTGCAAAACAATAAGCATTTATTAAAGTCAATAGTTTTCTAAGTACAACACTCAATCAATTACAAAATAAAGAAGTCTTGCTATCCAGTTCAGTAGAACTTATTAAAAACGTTTGAAAAATCAATTCATCAAGTTAAATACAATATTCGAAAAATTGTATCGCAAAAACTAACAGACGTATTAAATAAAGACTCCTATAAAAGTGAATGAGATTCTAACTGGCAACTTTAATGATAATGACTTGCAACTACACCTGGACATTATTACTAATTTAAAAAAGCGCCAATAACTTCAGTTGACGTTCACATGAGCTTTTCCGCTTATAAAAACATACTGTCTGATAATAGACAGTCGTTTCATGTTGAAAATCTTGAAACAGATATTGTAATTCATTGCTGTAATACTATAAAATATAAAGATTAAGTATAAATTTAAATTGTTATACCATAGTAATGCTAGTTTTTGAAAACTGCATTTTTAAATAATAATTTTAAGTGTAGCATGCGCATTTATTAGTAAAAACAATTTTTATATCTTTTGTTTACTGCTTTCACTTACAAGTTATTTATACAGGGTTGCAAATTGTTGGATAAAGTACAAACTTCTTGCTGAAATTTTACGACGCTCACCAAAACGAACTATAATCAAAATTTTAATTCGTTCTCTTTCTGTTAATTGAACCATTTCTTATGTTAAATTCAACAGTTTTAATTAATTTTGGTTAATTAATTAATTACTGCAACCACACTGCTCAATATATCAAACATCAAAACAACACAACACGAACCAAGCATATTTGACAACTTTACGAAACTGTTTAGGCTTCTCACATTCTTTTGTTTTCATGAGCTGCTAGATAACAATTAAAAAACATTATTGTTCAATATCTCTAGAATTATTGAAAATAAAGGCGTAAAACCTATATCACTGAACTCGCAAACAAAAGTTCTATCGATATATCAAAAAATATACAGAGTGTTCCATTTAAAATAAGAAAGTTGATATCATTTCCGGCTAAACCGGAAGTCTTTTTAAACCGCCAATACCGTCATTGTATCTGTCGTATATCGGAACCTTCATGTAAAAAATTTTGTCAAAATTTCGGTTGTCGTATTAAAGATATTTGCATTGTTCCGTACTTTTGCCCAACCCTGTATATGTATAATGCTTGCATATTGTGCTTAAAATGGTGCATATTTTGTAAATATTTGATGCATAAATGCGACTATTTTGACGTTTGTTTGTGCATATAAATCAGCGCCTTGATCATCATACTACGGGGCCATTGTTGAGCTGTTGGTAAATCGTGAAAAAAGAAGCGTAGGTTTCGCGTTTAGTAATGCTAAAATTTAGCCAGTTTGAAAGGCGATTTCTATGACGGCGTAAATTGCACGTAAATAGTGTTTTTGCATATTGCATGAAATACATAGAATGTTCCGAAAAGTGCGGACACGAACGCTGTGGGACGGTATTCTACGAAAATAACTGAACACGTGTTCCTCTACAATTTTTCGATACGACCAATGTTTTTGGGGTTGTTAAAGTTTTCAAAAATCTGAAAATGAAATTAAAAAACATTTAAATTCAAATGTTAGTGTTTAGTCAACCACTTAAAATACATCGATGATGAATTACAATAACCCAGAGATAATTCAAAATGATAATTACAGATACATTACAAATGTTGTTAAAAGTGTCTCAAAAACTCAAACGTACCTGTATAATTAAGCAGTGGCACGCTATTAGCTGTTGAAAACAGCACGTCATTCGTTTTTTCAATCATAGTTCGTCTTTGTTTGAATTTTGTTCCTAATTTGATATCGTGCAGTAAGAACAGTTGCATATAAACGTACTGCTTGTCCTGCTAGATTATTAAAAGCCCCGACTGACATCAGTATTATAATACTTTCGGTTCGAATAATTCGTGGCTATTCCTTCGCACTTTGAACCGATTTCAACATAATTGCACGGAACCAAATTGGGAAACAAATTTAATCAACGAACTATGAAACAAATAAATAATTTTATTTTCAACAGCCAATAGCGTGCTACTGCTTATTTGCACACATAAATTCAATATTTCGGACACTGCAGTTGTTCTTCTCAATTATCAGTTTGAACAACATCTTGTTTTTTGTAGTATATCATGGAATAATTTTCAGTACTTTGATTAAACACTGACATTTTAATTTGAATGATTATCTGTATATAAAATACTTAATTACTTTAACAAATTTATTTATTTTAACCTTATACGTATTTCGGCATGTTTACATGCCATTGTCAGAGGTTATATTAGAAAGTAAACAGTTAGTGTTGTTATAGCTATAGAACTTGGTGACTTGATCTTGGAAATCGTCTGCAGATGACTTGATTTCGTATTCCAAAATGCCCAATAGAGGAGAATTTAAAAGATCAATTTGCTCATTCATTAACGGTGCAGTTTTTAAATGTTTGTGAATTTCAAAAGCTTCTAGTATATCTAATTTACGTTTATTATCACAAAAGTGTAAACATTTTAGAGTGTTATTATTTGTCATTGAATGATTGTGTTCTAGTAACTGTTTAACATAATTGGATTTATGTGGGTGTTTGTATTTGTAACAGCGTATGTGTTCTTTATACCTAATATCAAAATTTCTAATTGTCTGGCCTATATAAACCGAATTACAATGCGAACAATTTAATTTGTAAATGCCCGATTTTAGCAAATCGTCTGTTTTTGATTTTGCATCAAACAAAGTGTTTAAGATGTTTCAAGTTGTTTTAAAACTTACTTTATATTTATTTGCTTTGTTTATAATCTTAGCAATTTTTTCTGATTTGTTACGAATACATGAGATCGAAGCATATTTAATTGTATCGAATGAAGTTGGAGTATTCGAATAAATTTTTTGAATGGCTAATTTATAAATTTGTTTTAAATTAATGTATAAGTTTAGTATTATAACCTTTACTATATGCAATTCGTTTAATAATTGAAATTTCTCTATTATAATTAATTTCGTCTAAAGGGACCGTCAAAGCCCTATGTATCATGGATCTGTATGCTGCTAATTTATGTGTTTTATGATGACAAGAATCGTGTGGTATTGCAGTGTCTGTTTGTGTAGGTTTTCTATAAACTGAGTACTCAAATTTATTAGTTGAATTAATGTTTAATTTGATTGCTTTTTTTTATCATTTTCCGTTTTTTTCAAAACTTTAATAACTTCAAAAATATTGGTCAAATCGAAAAATCTTAGAGAAACTATTGGTTGTTTGTTTTTGTAAAACACTATTCCACAGTTTAGGTCCGCAAGTATCGGAACATTCTGTTTAAGACCCATCCCTCCAACACGACAGTGTTACAAACAGAAAATGCTGAAACAGTGGCCGTCTCGTTTCAAAAGGTTGCGGTTAACCTACCGGTAAGTCGAACTATATGCTCGGCAGAAAAATATGTAAAATAAACTGGTTGTCCTGACGCTTTTCGGTTTCTACCACTATCACGTTATTATACTGTGTTAGTATGTCACGCACTATGTGTTTCGCGATTAACCTCGCGTTCTATTATGTTGTCATTAATTCTCCTGTATGTTGCTACTGTGCTAGGCTTTATCGATACGTAGTATTACAGTATACAATCCGTGAGCGAACGGCCAAAAATTTTTCATTCTAAATAAAAACGGTAAAGAAATTTTTATTGAAAAACAGAGATAAAGATTCGGTTAAATTGCCACAAAGTTGCAAAATTTCATGATGATAAACAATCTAAAATCAAATTGACCTAGTTGCTTTTGTTACATATTTACGAGCAAAAAGCGAAAAAATCGATTCTTTTTTTGTTTTTGTTGCCATCTTCATTAATAATCATTTTGAAGATTTAAAAGCCCTTTTCTATGCAACTTTCTTGTTCTGCATATTGTTAACTAATCAGATTTGATATGCCCCGTTTCGTTTTCCTTCAACTTTATTTTTTTAAATAGCGACATTTTTTTTGTTTTTGCATTGTTTTGCAGCATCAATTATTCTGATTTCAAAAATGTATAACACTTTAGCATTTACATTTCATTTCCATACGAAAATATGCAAATTAGAAAATTATTGTTACGGATCAAGATGTGGTAGCCTTAAAACAAATTAAACTCTATTTTCTAGATGAGTGGGTTGTTTGAGCTGCCTTTGCTTGCTTTTCATATCCTTCTTAGAATACCCTTGTTTTATTTTCTTGTTTTATCTGATCGCTTGATTAACTGAAAGCTATTGGAAAAGGTTGCTTTGTGAATTTTCTGTTTTGTTTTTATAAGGGTACGCTATAGATAGAGGACTATAATAATAATGTGTTTTTATTTGACAAGGCACTTGCCGGTGTACAAATAAATAAATAAATGAATAAGTAAAACAAAAAAACGGTGTAACGTGGTTGAAATATTTTACATTTCTCATAAAAAAAACGTTAGCAGCAAGAATGTATTTAGAATGATTTCCTAGAAGACGACAACCAAATAGAACATTATATTAAGAATTGGACCGATATTAAAGAGAATAAAGCTCATTTAATAATCTTCGCCAACATTACAGGAAAAATGAGCAAAGCATTTCGCCTGGAATTTCCTATACTTTATAAATAGTTACTTATCATGTTTTCATGAGTACTTCAGTATTAACGTCGTACGGGCAAACAATGCCAGAATAAAATCTATTTGTAAAATTTTAAATTAATTATGCTGATTTCAAAAATGTAGAACACTTTAGCATTCACATTTCCTTTTCATCCAAAAATATGCAGAATAGAAAAATATTTTGACAATACAAAAATACAAAATACAATAAAACATGTGCCCGAGCAAAGCATACGTTTACCTGAGTTGACGCTGTATGCCTGGTGTGTTAGTATATTGGCCCGCTCGTGATAGGCGCGGTTAGTGTTTCTCTACCCGCATCTATCACGAACGGACCAATGTACTAACACACCAAGCATGCAGCGTCAACCCTCTTAAACTTATGCTTTGCTCAACGACATATCTTATTGTATTTTTTGTTTTGTGTTTTCGTGTTTTCGTTTATTTGTGTTTTCGTGTTTTGGTGTTTTTGTGCTTTTGTATTATTGTAATTCTGTGTTTTTGTATTTTTGTATTGTAAAAATATTTTTCTAAATCAAATTAATTAATACTGGCAATACAATATATGGCCGCTATGGTAAAAAAAGAAGTTGATAAAGGTTCCAGGAAAACAGAACGTAGTATATCAAATCTGATTGGATAGCAACATGCAAAAGAAAAAGTTACTTAGAAAAGTGCTTTCGGATTTTCACATTTTTGTAGATCAAGAAGATGGCGGTAAAAAACAAATATAGAATTTTTTTCTTTTTCGTCTTTATCTATGAAACAAAAGCAGCAAAGTCAATATTTTTACGATGAGGATAAAATTTGAATAACGTTGAATATTGCTGCATCAAAAAATTAATTTGTAAATCCTATTCTACCATCACTTACGAGCAACCGTTTTTGATTTTCAAAAATGTATCAATGTTGTCGTAGAAAAATTACCAAATTGGAACAAAAACCAAATTGTAGCTCATCTCTAGGGGTATGACTTTACAGAATATAAAAACAACTGTATGGCAAGTTTTTGAACAACATTTATGGAAATTTTCACTTTACAGTTTTAAGAGTTCCAAAAACTCTTGTAGTTTGAAATATTGTATACCTCTGTGGAGTTTACAATATCAAATACAAATGTCATCCCGGTCTGATAACTCATTTATAAGTAAAAGCGATAAAACTAGGACGCCACAAAGAAATAATAGGCTGGACACGAAATAAATTCTTGATCATCCTTAACTCTATTAAACTAGGCATTAAAAAAATTTTGTCGCTAGTTTTTGAGTAATAGCTTTTTTAAAATTTCAAAAGTTTCATAATATTTTTACATTAGAATTTTCATCTTTTCAAAATTTTTGTGCAAAGTGACATTGTGTCTCCATAGCGCTATTACGATACAAAAACTGATACAAATCTGTGTACTCGTGTTTGGAGTAATAAGGCACTAAACTGACAACTTTCAAAAATCGTAGCGGAGTCCATTTTCAAGCTGGAAAGATTCCGGTTTCAAAATTAAAAATGTTTTGCAAAAAAATTCTATCAAAAAAGTATGTCCAACTTGAGCTTCCGGTATGGGATTTTTAAAAAATTTATGTTGTCAGTGAATTTTTGATATACCTCACATTCCGAAGCTTAATAAAATCGGCCACTTCAGTATATTTCTAATCTGTGGGCCAATTCTTTCGGGAGATTAACATACGCGCGTCCGCACACGCAAACATAGCCATTTTTCTAAAACAACTTTTATGGTTTCTTGGAGGTCCAAAACATGTAGTTCTGTCAAAATCTTGATTTCGAACATTTCCGTCAAATCAATGCCTATGCCATAAATGCTGTTTGCGTAACTCCGACGTGCAACGAGCGCTGTATTTTGCAGTTGTGGGATTACATTCTTTACCGATTAATAATGTTTACCTGTTTGACGTGGGTATATTGTTATGTAAAACAGTCCAAAACAGTCAATCAACGATGAAAATAATAACAAATAACATAGAAATTATTGTATTAGATACATATTACATAATATTTCCTTACTTTCAACTGTTTAAAGTGATGTCCATGTTGATTTTTACAGCAATGTACACGATTAACAGTACTTTGTTTTGTAATTTAGAATTTTATGTTCCCAATTACTTGTTTTATGTTTTATTGTAAATCGACTAATGACGTAGGAGCGTTAATATGAACTTTGGTTTTCAAATAACGCTAACTAGCTAATACCCGGCGTGCGTTGCTACGCCTCAATAAAGCGAAATCAGACAATAAACACACATTTTCGTAAATATCGCCAGCGCCACCTAGCGGATCTATTTTTTGTAAAAAAAAATAACCTTCCAAAACCTACCTCTCCTCAAAACACACTTTGTGTCAAAGTTTGAGCTCAATCGCCAGAGTAGTTTCGGAGTCTATAGGGAACATACACACAAACATTCACTTTTATATACCGGGTGATCGTAAAAAACATCTTTCAGAGCAGGCCATGACCGAAGTGTTAAAGTTGGCAATATTTAATATAAGCCAATTGTCAAATGTTGACAGCTGTAATAATTTTTGGTTAGATAGTAAGTTCAATGTATCTAACCAAAAAGTTTTACAGCTATCAACATTTGACAATTGGCTTATATTAAGTATTGCCAACTTTAACACTTCGGTCATGGCCTGCTCTGAAATATGTTTTTACGATCATCCGGTATATAGATTACAAAGCATAAAATGTAATGCGAATAATCAGCGTTTCTCGTAGTCTAACCGTTTTAAATAATTTTCTTTTGTTTCTTGATTGTATCGATAGCCTACATAATTAAAACCATCCAATAATAAATTTTTTCTACTACTAGCATTAAACGATATCATTATTTACTTTGTTTTAGAGCCAAGAAGATGAATTTCTTTCCTAGTGGTTAATAATATTTCATTTTTAACTACTGGTTAATAATGAAAACAATTGCTACCAATCTTTAAATTCACCATAAACTTTCATGTAAAAATCTTTTGATTTTACTGGTAATAACTGTTCACCAACACTTACTGCACCTTCCCTAATTTCAGGAGGAGTGCAGTTTTCACTCAAATCATCAAAATTGGACATTTTATAACCACTATTATAAAATATATATTTTACATAAATGTCAATTGAAATTAACTATTCTCTTGTTTTCAAGCAAGGCTACTTTATTTTTGTGCATATTTGCATTTGTAATTTTATTTTTTATTAATGTAAAATCAATTAATTATAAAAGGAATAAAGATGCTAGCAGCGGAAAAAATAATATATAAACCACGGTAGAGAAGACTTATCAGCCTCGCAACTTATTTACCTCGATGCTTCGCATCTCGGGAAATAATTCTGCTCGTCTGGGAAAAATGTCTTCTCTACCTTGGTCTATAATATACTATTAAATAAGTCGAAAACGATTTGATATCGCCAAAAAGGGGCCAGTTACAAAGAAATGTAATAAGGTCAGTTATTTTTATAATTTTAAAAATGCTTTTCATAATTTAAGTGTAGTTTTCAACAAGTTGATATGAAAAAGTATTTGAAACAGCACACAACTCGTAAAAAGTTGTCATGTTTCTGACGTACATCGTTGTTGGCAATCGTTCAAAAGTTAAGGTGTCAGTTAATTTCAGAAACCAGTGTCAACCAACCCTTGTATCAAAAAGTAATTAAGGTAATTTATTACTTTATCATAGCAATGATTTTTTTTAATTATCAAAGTCATGGCTAGCCGCTATTAATTTAGTTGTTTTTTTAACGCATTTTAATGCATTTTTTAAAGCTCAACAAATTATCCTTTTACTAAAATAGTCAGTGAAACTAATATTGCAGTTAGTTTAACAGTCGAGACAATACTATGTGTCCGAAATTCGCAACGAGACGAGAAAACGAACAATTCTGTTCTCGTCTCGTTTCTCGGATTATCATAATGGAAGAAGCGAAGATAAAAAAAAATTATAACTGTCAAATTGACAGATAGATTTAGTTACTGAATTTAGAATGTTTAGCACAAGTAGTTATTGTCAGTGGCGTAACTTCAGAAAATGTGAAAACATTGAGGGTTCCCCCCGTACCCAAATGATATATTCATAATTATTTTATTTTAAGTTTGCCCTGAAAACAAAAGAATAATAAGCTTTTGGTGTTTTTTTTTATTAATTTGTTTGAACATTTTATGGTGGCCAGAAGTTATTTAAAAAATTTTAAAAAAATTTTCAATGTTTAAACGGTCATAACTTATTTTTTCAAATTCTCATACTTGATTTTTATTGCACTTTTGAAATTGACATTTTCTTGGCTTTAATTTAATACCAATAACATACCTTATTATTTCCAAAATAGCAAGAAAAAATAAAATTATTGTATTAATAACGGATATTAAAAATAGCTACGTTTTTGCCACTATAAGTAGGCTTTAAAAACAAAATAACAACAAGGTATGATATTGATATTAAATTAAAGCAAATAAATGGCAATTTAAAAAGTAGAATAAAATTCAAGTAGGGAAGTTTGCAAAAAAATAAGTTAAGGCAGTTTAAAAATTGAATTTTTTTTTAAATTTTCTTGCCACAATAAAAAGTTTTGAAAAATTGTTTAAAAAAACATTTAAAGTCCATTATTCTGTTGTTTTCGAAGCAACTTTAAAAACAATTAATTATGAATATCATTATTCGGCATTTGAGGTTTTTTAACAACGCCCTCTGGCCGCCAAAATTAAAAGCTAAGAAGTAAATATTATACATAGCTGTAAATAAAACTAAAAGGTTTATCCAAACATGCAAAAATATAAAGTGTTCCATTAAAAATAAAAGAATAGCTATGACTTCCGGTTAAACCAGAAGTGCAACTTAACACCACACCGTTTTATGTCGTAGTAAAATTTCAACATCTGTTATAAAATATATTTGAAATTTTTTACAGAATTTTAAAAATAATTAAAATGTCCATAAAATTGTCAAATTTTACGAAATAATTTAATAATTTTCAAAAACTTCCATAAATGCGAGAAAAGTTCCGTGGCGGTTGTCCGAGAGCTTTTTATCTTTTTATCTTTATCAAAAATTTTAATTTAATAAATCCTACAGAATGTTTATTTAATTTTTCGAATAGAAGTGCAAGAAGCCGTATAATGCCTTAAATCAATATCTCCACTGTTTGGTTTGAAGATAGTTTAAATGTAGCACAGAAAATCAACCGACATTTTATTTTTGATGTTTGGTTTCATAGTTTTGTTTTTGTTCTTTCTATTTTTTTATTATTTTGTATGAGAAAAACCATTAAATATGCTTAGTCAAATCTTTATCACAATTAGAATTTTGAATACGAAGCACATCTGATGACATATTACTACTACAAACTTACTTATTAAATAAATTTGCCTCTTTTATTAATTTACTAATGTTTTCCAAAAAATATGATGATTAAGATATCGCGTATTATTATCACTATAGTCCGGGATATCTAGTCTAGTATTTTGGCAGTATTTTAATTAGGAGGCAATCAGTTATTAGGCAATTTTTTCATTATTCCTTTAAATGTATAGTTGGCGCATACCTAATTTTTTAAACGAATTATTTAGGAGCTTAGAATGGTAACACATCCATATGTTTGACCTCAATTTAGCTTGTGCAGATAGTGCTTAATTATTTGGTCAACTGGAATTAAAGCTTATGTAATAGTAAAATAAAATAAAACAGGGTACATAAGCGTAGAATAGGAATGGTCTTGAGTTTTAAAAGTACTTCATTAAACAATTTTACGAAACTGCAAAAATATTTGTTTTATGGAAAATAGAATCCACGAATTAATGAAAATTGAACGTGTAAATTCATTAATACAACGAGAAAGTTCTACGAAAGAAAATTTTGGACTATCAACATTCATAAGGGCCAGAAAACTACCGTTAAATAAAATACTTAAGAATTGCAGTACACAACAACAACTTCTTCTAAATTCTCAGCCGAAAAATTAGTTCTCTCGTCCAATATGTTTCACGTATAATTTAATGGATTTGAGTACGCCCATTAGTTTTGTTCACTTATTGAATTTAACGAAATTTTTTGCTCTTCTGCGACTAAACGTCCGGTCTTTAATTATCACATAACTAACTGTTCCAACTAAATTTACGAGCAGACCTTCCTATATTTGTTCTAACTTGGCATTTGGATTCAATTGATAAAAAGTTTGTAGCAATAAATCTCTCGATTTCGATTTAGTTTTCAGCAACCCTTTGTCGATTTTTTGTAAGTCTAATATTTAAACCTGAGAACTGAAACAAATCTTTTGATCTCGATTTAGATTTAACGCATTCACATCATTTTGAGAAATAAATTATGTTTTAACTAGATGAGTACGATTTGATTTGATAATATTTTATAATTCTCTTGTATTCCAACTAAGTAATCGTATTTATTTTAGTTATATACATGCACATAACGGCACCATTATTAATTTCATCAAAAATTAATTTCGGAAGTGCTTAACATGTAAAATTCGGAACTTTGCGGGGAGAAAATTATAACAGTAACAAGAACGAATGAACTAAAAAGAAATCTATATTAAAAGAGCATTTAAGTGAAAGCTTTTTTGACTTTCTAACCATTATCAAATAAACAAATTTATATTATTTGGTAGCATAATTTACGCCATAAGCCATGTTTTAATGTTAAAGATACTGTTTACTTTCAAATTTAGATTACTTTTTACACTGCATGTTTAATAATAATAATAATAATAAAGAAAGTAATGCAATACAACGAATTAAACCAATACTAAACAAATTAAACAACGTTCGAATTTGTTTAGGATATGTTTTTTAATTTAATAATTTAATACTTTACTCTTGCTACGAATAATAATAAATTTAAAAAAACAATTCCACTGTGATTCTATAAATTTTCCTTTTCTTATTTATAGAATTTTCATGTAAAATTTAAACTATTACTTTTAGTTATTACATTATTTTCATAAACATTTCTTACTTTATCCATTAATTTAATTAAAATCCGCTTCTTAAAACTATAAGCAATGTCCAACTTTAAACACTTACGAAAGTTTTAAAATTTTAACAAACAAACTTTTTTATCCTTCACGTAGTTCATAATAAATTATATACCACATTATTTTAAAGAAGAGAAACGTTAAAAGTTTTCAATGCTTTTAAACGGACATTTTAGTTGCAAAGGACGCGCAACGGCTTATTTTACGTGGAAACTAAAGTGATTGTAACGTGCGATCCGCTACTACGAGGAAAGCGCAGAACACTGTTATAAAGAAAGCTCCAAGCTCGGAAGAGCAAAATATTCAAACGTCGCTGCGCTCGCGCGCTGTGCTGGTAATAATGAAACTTTGTTTGCATTTTTATTTCCTCGGATATACGAAGTGTGTTGAGGAAGTATAGTGATAGTATTTAGAGCTGGTTTGTCATAATATATCGGTTATTGTCGCTACCATGCGAATTTAAAAAAAAACAGGCTTTTGAGCAATATGGTAACTATATACAGTAGCAGTACATTATTTACAAGCTCATCAGAGTATAATACGTTTTAGTCAAATTTTGTGATGGGATGTTGTGTTTGTAGATTTGTGGATGCATTTTAAATTTTATTGCCTTAAAAAAACAATCTCGGATGACGATCTACAGGGTACTGTAGTGAGCTTGCATTAGTTTTCCATTAATTTAACGATTTAATGTATCTACGTTACGAATGTTGATAAGTCTTGTATTTTATTCAAACTTTTTACCCACAAATTTCATACAAGGTGGCCCGTTAGTCACGAAGGGGTTTAACAATGGAATAACTTTTTTGTTTATACATTTGTTTAATATTTATGTTTCCGATTTTACAAGTAACAGTTTGGTAATTAATTATGGAAAAATTCATAACAGAACAAGAATCAAAAATCATACAATTTTATTATCAAAATCAGCAATCAATTATTCCCGCACCTAAAGAGCATACCGCCGCCATTTCAATGTTAGGAATACGGCCTAGGAATTAACGATTCTTTGCTTGATTCGACGTTTCCAGCAACAAAGTTCCGTAAGTGACATGTCACAATCCGGTGGACCAAGTTTAGTCCCCACGGAAGATAACATCAAACGTGTGCAAGAGAGTATTCGAGTAGAACCAGAAACGTCGATCCGAAAACGTTCTGGCCAGCAGGAGGTGTCTGGGACGCCACTGCAGCGCATTTTGAGTAAATATTAACAGTAAGAATTAAAACCGACATATTATCGGCAACGTCTGAATTTTGTACTTTGTTTTCAACAGATGGCCAAAGAAGAAAACGAAGTTTTTACCTGAATGGCTGTGTAAATAAGCAGAACTGCAGGTTTTGGGATAACGAGAATCAGAAGGCTATTCACCATCGTCAAGTGCACGGTCTGATCAGAGAGGGTCATCAAATCTTACTTTTTTGAAAATGAAGAAATGAATGTGCAGCCTGCAGCAACAGTTAATGGTAAGCGGTATCTAGCCATGATCGACATTTTTGAGCGTCCTGCGGTGGAAAACACGACTGAGGCGTGGTTTAAGCAAGATGTAGTCACTCCCTCACACGGCCCGAGCCACAATGGAGCTCTGAACGTAAAGTTTTAGCGAGCGAATAATTTCGCTATATTCGGCAATTAATTGGCCATCACGTTCGCCGGATTTGACGGCACCCGACTATTTTTTTGTGGTTACCTGAAAGATCGGGTGTGTGACAACAAGCCGCAGACAATCCAGCAACTCAAGGACAACAACTGTGCAGAAATCCGAGCACTACAGCCAGAAACATTAACAGCTGTTATAGGAAACCCAATGGAAAGAGGCCATCTTTGCGAAGCCGAAAATGGGGAGCATTTACATGATATTATTTTGTATATATAATTTGAAACATCTCCATTTTGTACATTTCATTATTAATATTAATATAAGTAAATCATAAACAAAAGCTATTGAATCGGTAAACCCCTTCGTGGGTAATGGACCACCCTGTATTATCTATTGATATAAGCAAGTAAACCACTTGTTCATTTGTATATTTGGCGACTTCAAAAATTATTATCGAAAAGATAAAAACTATGAAACGAAAAATATTTTCAAAATAATGAAAATTTTCAAAATAATGAAAATTTTCAAAAACATTAGTTCTCAAAATCTGGCCACGCGTTTTTTTTTGTAGACTTATAGAGTCCGCTAATTTCTCTGTGATATAGTGGCATGCCGAGGGGTTTTGCCGGAAAGGATGTTGTCGAATGCAGCGTTATACATTTTTCAGTATCTGTGTACCGACTAGGGGGTCTGGGGGGGTACAGAGTGCTTTTATCCAAGCGGCGGGTTCAAAATTTCTCCCCCGTAAAATTTTAAAAAACTTGAGTTAAAATACAAAATACACAGAAGCTCAACATCGTTTCCTTTATTATTTGACCCTAAAGATTGTAGGAATGTTCTCTAAATGCCATAATTATCTTGTTTAAATAATAAACATGCCGCATCTATTAATTTACTAATAATGTATCTGTTTGCTGTTAATCTTTCATTATACTTTTCAAAATTATCTCGATCTCGGTCATTTCGATTCGATTTTGATTTCCAAAGTGTCTCAGATTAACGCAATAATCAATATGCTGTTGGGAACGTTCGTGCCATGCTTAAATAATTTAAATCATTGAATCAATTTGTATTCCACTCTTAACTTCCACTAAAAACAAATAAACACGACCACGGTTCTACAAAACATTTTTTGAAAATTTAGGCAAACGCAAATCCAAGCATAAACATTCTTCTTAAAATGTTTCACAAATGATTTTGATTTACTTGTTATATTTGAAGTTGGTATAAGTTTGTTTCTTAAAATTGAGTTCTTTTCGCATATGATCACGAACTAAAATTTTTTTGTAGTAAATTTTCCACTACAATATCGCACGCTTTTATTTTCAGTATCGCTTGCTTGCTTGGTTTTTAAAAACGATTTTTAAAGTTACAAGACAACGAAACACATTGTAACGAACTTATTTTGCGTGTTAAAATTATTTTGGTACATTTCAGTAAACTTTAGATTTTAGCGCAAATTAATCCGTTGACCCCTTCTCTCCCTATTCTATTCTGCGATTGAGCGCGCATTCCGAAATTTAGTTAGAGTAGGAGTAGTTCCCTCTCCAGGCCCTTTTCGCTGTAAAACGCTCTCGGCACTCTAAACGTTTTCCATTTTTACTAGCGCTTTTCTAAGGTTAAATGTTATCTGTACCGAGATAGGTGACTCCGCGGTTAATGCATCCGCCTTTTATTCGGGAGGCTCTGGGTTAGATTCCCGGCTCGGCTGACTGCCCTGGCTTAGGTTTTTCTGCGGTTTTCTTGGGCCAAAAGATAAATACTGGAACAGTACTTTCCGCAAAAATCCTTCTTTATCCAAAATTCCTTATTCTAACGCATCCTTTCTCGGCTGAAGAGTGCGGAATCCGAAAACCCCCTATAGCGGCCCGCCCAGTACACGGGGAATAACCCGACGCCGATTTTCTATTTTCCCGAAGTGAAGAATGCTTTCCCCAGGTTTCAAAGAGCTCACTAGCTTTACTGCTCTGGTCTCATTCCTTATTCGCTTGTAAGAATTTCGGAGGCCTTTAAATTTTTATATATTTTCGAAAGTTTAATTTTACCGCGGGCCCGTGATTTTTATACGTTTGCAATATTTGCACCGAAACCCCGTCAGAACCCGTTCAATTAATATTCAAACACTTTACCGTCCGCCGGTGATTTACAAACTTTTATACGTTTGTAATTTTTTCCCGAGTACCTTAGAATTTATATTCAAACCGAAAGTCAAAAACTTTACCGGCTGTCCGTGATTTACAAACTTTTATATAGTCGTAATATTTTCCCGAGTCCCGTAGAACTTATATTCAAACCAAAAGTCAAAGACTTTACCATCCGCCTGTGATTTACAAACTTTCATACGTTTGTAATTTTATGTTGGGTGTAATCTCCGAATAACGACGCTGTCCAAGCTAAAACTAAATTTTAATATCGAGAGAATCTTGCTCTTGCTTAAAATAACATAAATTTACAAAAGTGGCGAGAATAATATTCTTAAATAAAACGACATTACATAACGACTTCCGTCGACCTCTTAAAATTGAAAATTTATAAATATGACAAAATCGAGTTAGCATGACTTCAGCAATGGAAAATAATGTACTTATCCCGTAACCTCTTCTACTACTAGTATAGAGGATAATGTAATTTAATAATTTAAATCAGATCAATAGGAAAAAAGCGGAGCAGCTATGCGAGGAAGGTCTAGTGGCGGTTGCCGACAGCTTTCAGGTATTACCACACCTGCACTTATGGAATTCTGGATCCTCTTTCAAATCTTAAAATATGTAATAGATCACATTAATATTTGTGCAAGGGGGATACTGTTACCCCACTTTAAATTGTTAATTTTTTTTTAATTTCTGTACTTCAGCATCGTACTTAGCGCGAAAAAATTATATGACCACAGGAAAAAGTTTTCAAAACGGAACATAATTACCGTAAGGTTAGTTAAAGTAGAATATAATAATAAATAAATAATAAAGCATTATGGAGTTATTTAAACGACGATTTGGAGTAAAATTGAGATTATTTTTAATTATGCGTTAATCCTTCATGTATCTGTGTGTGGTTAATAAATTAACCACTTTTATTATAAGTACTTACGGCTCAATATTCAATTATTTTCAATGGCATTTTCAAGCGAATGTGGTCCTATTAGTTCTTTTAGCGCACTCTGAGCAGATATCTAACCACATTTTAAATGTGGTGCGGAATACCGCGATACTCGTGATTAGTGTGACGTAGACTGCTAGACAAGGACGCCTTTTTCTTATTACTAACGAATAGTAAGTATAATAATGCATATACTGATGCTTAGAGATTTATACTTTTATAAAAATTTGCTTGATATGTGTTGTAACTTCAAGTTATAAGCGCATAAACAAATATAACCTCAAAATTGACTTTGTATTTTTAATAAATTTTATTTTTATTTTAGATAAAATTTGATTTTAAAAAGTTTCATGTGGCATATTTTATTATATTATATTATGAGTTGCTAGACTAGACATTAGGGTGGGTCGAAAAAACTAAATATTTTTTTCCCGGAACGCTTTAGTGCGGAAAAGTTGCCTATTGTAATAAGAAGAAAAACGGCATAAAAAAAATTAAAATCGGTTAACATCTTCCGTTCGCGCATCGTACTTAAAGTTAATGAAAAATTTCAAAAATCGTAAATTTTTTAAGTTAGTTAAAATTTTTAAAATAAACACGCTTTAGTTTTTTATGATTGTTTTATGGTTTAAATAACCTAAATAAATTAAAATCTGATCAATAATCTAATTTTTTCCGTTCGCGCAACGTCTTAGAAAAAACAGAAATTTACCAATTTTTTGCAATTTTCACTGTGCAACGCTTCGCTCGTTTTGCTAGAACAAAACGACCCAGAACTCACCACGTGTGTCGAGTTTCACCCACACCCTACCCAACCAACCATCCAATTGTTGGGTGTGGTATTTACTAGGGTGGGTCGAAAAAACTAAATATTTTTTTCCCGGAACGCTTTAGTGCGGAAAAGTTGCCTATTGTAATAAGAAGAAAAACGGCATCAAAAAAATTAAAATCGGTTAACATCTTCCGTTCGCGCATCGTACTTAAAGTTAATGAAAAATTTCAAAAATCGTAAATTTTTTAAGTTAGTTAAAATTTTTAAAATAAACACGCTTTAGTTTTTTATGATTGTTTTATGGTTTAAATAACCTAAATAAATTAAATTCTGATCAATAATCTCATTTTTTCCGTTCGCGCAACGTCTTAGAAAAAACAGAAATTTACCAATTTTTTGCAATTTTCACTGTGCAACGCTTCGCTCGTTTTGCTAGAACAAAACGACCCAGAACACACCACGTGAGTCGAGTTTCACCCACACCCTACCCAACCAACCATCCAATTGTTGGGTGTGGTATTTACATTATATTTACAACTATTTACAAAGACTTTCCATAGAGTAGGATTCTTTGGCTTACTGTGTTTTTTACTTTTCTTTTTTATATCTACTACACATTTAACGTATGATTTTAAGATGAAGCCAACTATTTCTTTTAAGTTTCCGGATGGATCTGATGAACTTATATACAACCTTAAAATCATAAAAGCAAGACAAACCGTCCCAAAGAAGAAGACTGTTAGAAATATCGTACCACCGAAGATAAATTTTCAAGCTTCCGATTACACTGAAATTATTAATTGGAATTCTTGTGTGGTGTATCCTTCCCCAATGCTGCGGGACCTAAGTGAAGATGATATTAAATCACTCATTAATTGTGACACTACGTCCATCAGAGAAATACAAAAATTTCCCTGTCACACCCAGGCTGTGGAGAGGTATGGAGAAGTATGTGGATATGAAGCTAGAGAATAGAGATGGCTATATCCGAGCAACACTGAAGTCTAGATCGGTTATGCCTCATTTCTCCTAAAAATCAAACTTTAAATGTGTAGTACATATAAAAAGAAAAGTAAAAAACACGGTAAGCCAAAGAATCCTACTCTATGGAAAATCTTTGTAAATAGTTGTAAATATAATGTAAATACCACACCCAACAATTGGATGGTTGGTTGGGTAGGGTGTGGGTGAAACTCGACACACGTGGTGAGTTCTGGGTCGTTTTGTTCTAGCAAAACGAGCGAAGCGTTGCACAGTGAAAATTGCAAAAAATTGGTAAATTTCTGTTTTTTCTAAGACGTTGCGCGAACCGAAAAAATTAGATTATTGATCAGATTTTAATTTATTTAGGTTATTTAAACCATAAAACAATCATAAAAAACTAAAGCGTGTTTATTTTAAAAATTTTAACTAACTTAAAAAATTTACGATTTTTGAAATTTTTCATTAACTTTAAGTACGATGCGCGAACGGAAGATGTTAACCGATTTTGATTTTTTTTATGCCGTTTTTCTTCTTATTACAATAGGCAACTTTTCCGCACTAAAGCGTTCCGGGAAAAAAATATTTAGTTTTTTCGACCCACCCTACTAGACATGTCCACTTTCAACAGCAATTTCTCCCCGTTTCAGCTGCTTGTTATTGTCTTTAAAAAACTATGATAACATCGAGAACTTTAAAACATGTTTCTGGGCCATATTGGCTGTAAAATCAAAAGCAGTGTTAGATAGATTATTTTACTGACAAATACCTACACGTAGAAATTGATGCTATTAGTTGTACTCCGATAGTTTATGAAATTATAAAGTAAATTTTGAGGTTATATTTGTTTAAATACTCATAACTTCCAAGTTTCAGTAAATTTTTGTATGAATACTTTTCTAAGCATCAGCGTATGTATTAACTATGTATTAATATACTTATTGATCGTTAATAATAAAATACAGGCTTTACAAAAATACTTTTAAAAATCAGCAATGCTATCGTATACAAGCTGTCGCGTTTGTTTGGATTTTGAACGCTGTCTTTCTCTCACCCTTGTCTAACAGTCTACGTCACAACTAATCACGCGTATTGTGGTTAATATATTAATCACAGTGTTCGAACGTTCAGCTTGAGGCTTGTGTTGTTATTTTACAAAAGTGTTTGTTTTCACTTAGAATGTGATAAGTAATTAAGATTGTTATACATTATTTATCTGCCGATGACAAAACGCTACTATACAGGGTGTTAATTAAGTACGAAGACAAACATTACAGGGTGATTCCTTGGTTAATTCTAATGCAAATAGTTTATATAACCATGAGATCTAAGCGCCTTCGTTTTCAAAATACAGGATGTTCAGGCTTTTTAAAACAATTTTTTTTTTCAGAAATCTGGGAAACGGCTAAAGCTATTCTATTGAAACTTGGTGTAAGTTAATATTGCATAAAGTGGCATTTTTTGGTCAAAATAAATTTAATTTATTTTCGTCAGTGGCGTGCATCGGGGCCACCTCAGTTACGTTATTTTATAAAAATATGCTACGCCACTGTTTTTTAGTCAATATGACAAGTTTTTTAGCTTTATCCATTAAAACGACGGTAGAATGAACCGTTTTTGAGAAAAACGGAAAAATCTTTAAGACAACGCTCTTTAGTTGATTATTATAGCAGCAGTGTATGTAAATAGTTTTTAGATTGTTATTTTCCAGTTTTGTAGCTCTTGAAACATTTCTTTAATAAATAATTAATAATTAATAATTATAATAATCAAAGCTAACTTTGTTATTTTTATGGAAATTATTTTTCTAATGAACAAAATTGCAGAGTTACAGATTTTTCCGTTTTTCTCGAAAACGGTTCATTCTGCCAAAAAACGAAAAAAACAACTTGGGTGTCGTTTTAATGCATAAAGCTAAAAAACTTGACATATTAGTTAAAAAACAGTGGCATACCACACATTATTCTACAATAACGTAACTGAACTGACCCCTATGCACGCCACTGGTGGAATAAATTAAATTTATTTTGATCAAAAAATGCCACTTTATGCAATACTAACCTACACCAAGTTCCAATAGAATACCTCCAAGAGTTTTCCGGATCAAAAAAAAATTTTTTTCAACTTCAACATCATGTATTTTGAAAACGAAGCCGTTTAGGTTCCTTGCTAATTTAAACTTTTTGTCTTAGAATTAATCAAGGAATCACCCTGTAAAATTTGTTTACGTACTTAATCAACACCCTTCATATGTAAAAAATGTTTCTCTAAGCTATAAAATTATTCTAGCCTCATTGCATGTTCTAAAAGATACTTCGTTTTACTTTACAAACACGGATTCAAACGAATTATTTGATTTTGTAGACAACACGATCAACAAGCATATGATTCCGAAATCAAGGGGGGGGTATAACCACAGGTTTTTTAAAAAAGGTGGTGTTAATGACGCACTATAGATTATATATTAACCACCTTGTACTTTTTATAAACACTAAATTGTTTTTCATGTTTTGCTATAAACGTGTTCTATGTACGTCCCTTTCCAACACAACAATTTTAATTATTGCGGAAAAATTTACGCTATAAAGGATTAATGTTATTCAGCAAGTTTGAAGTCATTTCAACGTAGAGTGACTTTCTAAGCTTTCTAAGAAACAAAAATGGGCGACGCACTTCGTCTGGACTTTCCTATACTTTAGGAATTGTTACTTATATTTGTAAAAGTAGCTTTATATAAACGTTTAAGCGCCGACAGTGATCGCAGTCATCTCATTACTTCTACAACTCTATAGCGAGAACGATCGCACATGACTTGACATCCCCCCAGTATTACTGCACCTAAAAATTAAGATGTGAATCTTATTCTACTATCACTTATGAGCAATTTAGTTGAAGCAAGGTTTTTATCTTCCTCTGACTAATAAACAAAGAGGTGTAAATTTTAAACTTTCAAAAATGTATTTAAAGCGCCACAGAGAAATTACCGAACTGGGGCACGAACCAAATTGTAATTCTTTCTTATCTCTATAAACTTATCAATTAAAAACAATTGTGTGGCCATTTTTGAGCAATATTTTTTTTAAATTTCCAAAAAAAACTTTTACTTCACAACTTTTAAGTGTTGAAAAATTCTCATAGGTAGTAATATTGTATCTCTTTGGAACTACTACAAGACCAAGTTTTGTACGATTTGCTAAGTTGTTTTTGAATAAAAAGGAGTTCCGATGAAATTTATCAAAAAATCGTTGCGTGTGCTAGTTTAAAACTAAAAAGTTTATAAAAAATGGTTGGTTTTGCCTTAAGGTCTTCTATATGATTCCGTTATCAAACTTAGAAAGGTCGATTTTCAGAAAAAAAAAGAGGAATGTGTTCCACCATATTAAATTTTATAGTGTAGATCCTCAATTCGTAATTAACAGCCCGGCCAAAACCCCTCAAATACCAATTTTCATGATAATGCGATAACTTTATGAAATACTTCCAATATATTGAATCGGCCGTTCTTAAATTTCATAGTTTAGATACTGAATTCGTAATTAACAAAAAAAGCCTCAAAACCAACGGAATGGGACGTTTCAGCGCCGCCGGTTCATCGCCGCCGTTTCATCGCCGCCGTTTCTTCGCCGAGCGGTTTTATCGCCGCCGTTTCATCGCCGAGGCCGTTTTATCGCAGCCGTTTAATTGCATAATGTATTGCCTGTAAACGTTTTATATGTATGATGCCAATTTGTACCAATCCTTAATTTTTAAATACGAGTATTCTAAACGGAAAATTACAGCTTACGGATTGGTTAAGAGGGTTGGAAAACATTCGGCCTTATTCTTTTGGTCCAACCATACACTAATGAGCATTTTAGGGAGGATTAGTATATCTGTGGTGTAATGTGTTTTTAACGAGAAATGTGAAGTTGACTTCGTTGGGATTTTGGGTATATAATTCGGGTTTTGTCAAATATTATTTAGTTTATTGTCGCTGTCTGCATAAGTTGCAAGTATGGAAGTGCAAATTTTGAGCAAACGAGGAAAAGAAAAGTTTTCCTATAGTGGTCATCTATATGTTTTTGATAAGCAGAGTAAGTGCGCCGAGGATGTTAAATTTTGGCGTTGTGAGCAGATGGGACGTTGTAAAGCTAGACTACACACCAAAAATGGAGATGTGATAAAAGAAATTAATTTACATTCCCATGATTCTTCAGCAGCAAACGTGGAAGTTGCTACTGTCGTTACTGCTATAAAACGTCGTGCAGAAACTACAGTCGAAAACACTGTCCAAGTAATAAATGAGTGTATAGTTAACTTATCACAAGCTGGTCAAGCTGCAATTCCCAATAATTGCGCATTAAGGAAGGCAATTCGTCGCAAAAGAAACGAAGTGGGTGCTGTGCGTACAGATCCTGATTCACTGCAAGACCTTATAGTGCCAGAATGTTACAAATTATACCAAACGCAACAAGGAATACAAGAAAACTTCTTACTGCATGACAGTGGACAAAACGATAATGAAAGAATTTTAATTTATGGACGGGAAACGTGGCTCCAACATCTACAAACATCACAAATATGGTATGCTGATGGAACTTTTACAATTTCGCCAGGATTGTTTTCTCAAGTTTACGTGGTCATGGCAAAGAAACACCGTGGAGTGCATCCTATATTTTATGCTCTTTTGCCAAATAAAATGAGAAGGACATATGTAAAAATGTTTGAAGCTATTAAAAGACTACTGCCAAATTTAACCCCGGAATCCATCAATTGCGATTTTGAGCATGCAGCTATTTCTGCCATGATAGAATGTTTTCCCGGTGTTAGCATAAAAGGTTGTTTCTTCCATTTGGCTAAAAACATGAAAAAGAATTTAACTGAAATGGGATTTACAATAATGATCCAGATTTTTCATTAAAAGCCAAAATGGTGATTGCTTTGGCTTTTGTTCGCATTGATAATATAGACGATTATTTGGATGCTTTAGCAGACGAAATACCGCCGGAATTGCAACCATTATTAAATTGGTTTGAAGATCATTATATTGGACGCCAAAATAGACGTGGAAATGGAAGACGACCTGGTTTATTTGCACCAGAAGTCTGGAATCTGTATAATCGAGTTTTAAACGAAGAAGATCGAACCAACAACCACGCGGAAGCTGCACATCGACGACTCCAGACTGAAATAGGAGTCAATCATCCGACTATTTGGAAGCTTATTAATGGATTACGAAAAGTACAAAAAGGGCGTGATACCTATTACGAACAGCTTGTTGCCGGAAACGAACCACCTTTAAAACTTCGGAAATATCGTCAAGCCGACGAAAGAATAAGAAGAATAGTGTCTGAATATCACAATAGGGATGCAATAGAATATCTCCGCGGGTTAGCTCATAATTATCAGTTTTAATCAAATCTTAAAATATACTTTTTAATTTAGTAAACAGGTTGTACCTATTAATTGTTCTAATTAATTATTTATAGTGCATTAATTGTCTGTAGTCTTAAATACTACTTATTTTCAAATAAAGTGAATTCTTGGCTTAGCCATTTTATATTATTTAACTGTACCATTTTTTTAAATTAATTATAGTCCTGTATGTAATCTAAAATAATTTTTAAATAAAGATTCAATTATGAGATCTCAAAATATACTTTCTCATTTTTGTGAACCGGCGGGCGGTGAATCGGCCGGTGATGAACTGGGCCTGGCGATGGAACGGCGGCGATGAAACGGCGGCGATGAACCGGCGGCGCTGAAACGTCCTAGACCGCAAAACCAATTACCAATTTTTAAAATAAATGGGCCATATTGAATCCGTCTTCTTGAATGTTAAAATTTAGATCCTTAATTCGTTATTAGCAACCCCAAAACCCCTTGTATGCAAATTTTTATAAAAACTGGATAACTTTATAGAATACTTCCGCCATACTGCATCCGTCATCTTGAATTTTACAATTTAGATCCTGAATTTGTAATTAGCAGCCTCAAACCTTTTTGAATACCAATTTTGATGAAAATCGAAACTTTATGAAATAATTTCGCCATATTGAATCCGCCTTCTTGAATTTTATAATTTAGATATTAAATTCGTAATTAGCAGCCCCTTACCTCTCGAATACCAATTCTTATGAAAATCCGATAACTTCAAAAAAAATCTACCATATTGAATCTGCTTTTTTGAATTTTATAATTTACGTTTTGAATTTATAATTATCAGCCCCAAAAAACCTAAAATGCTAATTTTTATAAAAATTTGATAAATTTGTAAAATGCTTCCGCCATCTTGAATTGTGTAATTTAGATCCTGCTTTCGTAATTAGCAACCATAAAACCCCTCGAATGCCAAGTTGTATCAAAATTATTGGATACTTTGATAAAATACTTTCGTCACATTGCATCCGCCATCTTGAATTTTATAATTTAGATCTCGAATTCGTAATTAGCAGCCCCAAAACCTCTCTGAAATAATTCCGCTAATTCCGCTATATTGCGTCCGCCGTCTTGAATTTTATAATTTAAGTTCCGATCTCGTAATCAGCAGCTCCAAAACCCCTCAAATACCAATGTTTATGACAATCGGATAATGCTATCAGATAATTCCGCGATATTGAATTCGCCATCTTAAATTATAAGTTAGATCCTAGATTCGTAATTAGCAGTCCTAAAACTTCTGAAACACCAATTGTTATAAACATCTATAAGTTTATGAAATGTTTCCTAGCATTTTACATTTATTTTGTTTTAAAGTTTATTATTAACGATAAAAATGCTAGTGCAGCATTCAATGGCGTAACGCAAACCGTAAAAAGCTTCCGCAAACTTTTGTAATATGTCCGCTCCCCCACCTCCAGTTTTGTTATAAACAAATTAAAAAACATAGCCCCGGGCGGCAATGTACCTAAAGCTGACTGCGATAATCCACCGTCAATTAGTGCATTGCGATAAACAGCCATGTATGTTTTCTATTGCAGGTTGATCTAGTACTTAAACAATTTCATTTAGTTGCTTCGCATCACTGACACTAGCAGATTCAAAAAACTCACTTCTACTCTTGGTTATGAACTATCAAGGCTTGTACTGCCAGATACCGAAACTGTTAATTTTTGTTGAAACCAAAACTTAACTAACTATTTCTATCTAGTTATTTCGCTGACATGGGGTTTTATGCATAGATAAGCAACCATAGTAATGCTCAATCCTTTGTTCGTGCTGCGTCTTGCTTAACCGCAGAACACAACACACGCAACGACCGCCTCAATAGTACTGACGCAAACGAGGCCATCGTGCACATTCGTTTCAGGAAAGATGACCGCAACTGCATCAATTATATGAATTCCGTTATTTGGCGTGATCGCACGATCGCATGTTGCACCCGCCGGCAATGAAGTTTCACTTCAAAAATGGTACCAAAACAACAAGTTTAACGTCCGCTTCTGCTTTCAGAGTTGCATCAAAATCGGCCCGCCTATCATGTTGTGGCATGTTTTGTGCGTGTCTCCTAAAGATGTGGATAATATCAGACACAATCTGAATTATTGAGGTCCATTTGAATGGATGCCTGCGTACCGAAACTAACGATTTTCAGTATTTTAGCAACTGTAAAAGCTTTCAACGTCCAAAGGCAATTCTGTTCCAATTGGATCGGAATTTTGAAAAATGGAAAATCTTCAAAGCCTGTATTTAAAAATTTAGACCCCCCCCCCCTCTACCTTTTTATCGCTGAAAAAGTTTATGTAAAATAAGATATAGTGAGAATAAGGATCTTGGTTTAGTAAAACATATTTTTTTTTAATGTTGGGTTTTAGTGACAAAATGAATGAAATATCGACTTGAAAAATTAAGAAAAAATGTCCACTATTTTAGAGCAAACAATCTGTTAACCTATCATGTAGTGGTGTGTTCTGTGAGTGTCTCCTAAAAATGTGAATAATATCGGACACGATCTGATTTTTTAAGGTCCATATGCGTGTGTACCGAAACTAACGATTTTCAATATTTCAGCACTGAAAAGGTTTTCAGCGTCCGAAGGCAATTCTGACATCTGAATTATATTAAGTATGATGTTTTACGTGTGTGGTATGAATTTGGTTAAAATCGTTATGTAGAATAGGGTGTAGTGACAGTAAGGAGGGGAGCAGATTTTGTTTTGGTGGAAATTATTTTATGATATTTCTAACTTGAAAATGAGGAAAATATTTCCACTATTCGAGCAGAAACACTCTCAACCTATTATGAAGTACCATGGCTTATGAGTGTCTCCTAAAACTGTGAACAAGATCAGACACGATCTGTTTTTTTAAAGTTCATGTGCGTGCGTACCAGAACTTACGATTTTCAGGATTTCGGCACGGAAAAGTTTTCAGCTGTTCAAACGCAATTGTGGCAAAAATGCGGATAAGATCGGACAAGCTCCATCAGGAGTTTTAATATTTTGATTTAATAACACCTAGAGGTCAGTTTTCCTCTTATGACGAAATTATAGCTCTCTGCAGGAAATTTACAGGCAGTTCAATGTGGCCACACACTTAGCAGGTAGTAGTAAAATTCCATGTAGTCTATTCTAGAGGCCTCTCTGTAAGAGGCCCAGTTGGTATACATGGAATTTTAATACATCAACACGGTAGGTTGGTTGGAGGTTTAGATTTAAAAAATTCTAAGATATTAAAATATTAATAAATTCATCATAAAAATCCATAAACACTAGTATATGCGAAACAGTAAAAATACAGGGTCAAGGAAAAAGAACTACGGGATTTTAATTCATTTACTATAACAGAAATGAGGAAAGCACTTCGCCTGGACTTTCCTATACTTTAGAAATAGTTACTTATTATGCTTTCAACAGAAGGGTACTAAAAAGCACCAAGAAAATGCTACCAAAAAACTTCTCTACCTTCCACTTCCGGTTTCGGATTTTTATAAAAGCTCATTTCTCTGATGAATTTTTGATATAGCCCAGATGTGAAGCTCGTGAAAAGCGGGCCGCCCGTTTGGGAGTTATTTATCGCACATACCCACCCACCCACTCACAGACAAACATTTTTCAAAAATCACCTTTTTGGGTTCCAAGAGGTCCAAAATCTCAATTTCAAACATTTTCATGCAATCAATACTTTCCTATACTGAAAGTACAAGAAAGTAAAGACGGTATGTTTTTATACATTGCTTTTGTGTTGAATCAATATTGACGTTTCTCTTAACATTTTGCTGAAATTATTACTGTTATTATTGTTATTGAAATTTATTGTGTATGCAAAAGTAGTACACTGGCGGGCATACTTCCTTGACTAAAGGCAATCATTGTCAACTGTCGTCGGCTTTAGAATATAACTAGTATAATCTAACTTCTTGTGATAGAAACCCCGTACGTGGCGTGAATAATTTATAGAATTAATGGTGTAATAGCGTCTTGATGGTCGTACCCTTAAAAACTTATACATACTGATTTTACACAGTAAAAAATAATTTGTAATATTGACTACGTTTTCACAAAACTTTAAGAGTTGATTTATTCTAGTTAATCTTGACAAAAACTTTTTGTAAGTTCAACGCTATTAAAGATAACAACATTTGTTAAAATTGGAAATAGTAAGTTTCACTATTTATTTTTAAATAAGCAAATTAAATACTGGATTTTATAGCAGTGAATTCAATAGGAAGAATTTGTAAATCTCACAGAACCTTTTTATAGCCATATCATCAACCAGTGTAAAACTTACAAACCTAATTCTTTAATTATACAAAGTCTCATCTCATCTCATCAGCCTTTATCTTCGGTCCATTTCTGGACATAGG
This sequence comes from Ctenicera cuprea, assembly GCA_958336395.1. NCBI lineage: Eukaryota > Metazoa > Arthropoda > Insecta > Coleoptera > Elateridae > Ctenicera > Ctenicera cuprea. Next base: position 56,832,302 of record OY284486.1, read on the forward strand.
CCTTCCTTATTCTTCGCCATTTGTCTCTATCTTGCGCCTCTCGGATCCACAAAGTAGTATTTTAAAATCTAAATATAAGTATTTTTATTTGTGGGTAATAGAATTAGTCAAAATGACTATGTAGAATGGCATAATTAAATATGAATGGTAAAACACAGAGAGTTAAATTGAAACAAACTACTTTGAATTTTACAAAATATTTTGTATATTCAAATCTGCTGCATAGAATGCAGCAAGATCGGTTACAACCGATGTGTCATTCATTTGTTTTTGTAAAAAATAACATAACCTGCTGCCTACGCTCAAAACAAAGTTTCCTGAAATTTTCGCGTACTTAATGTATCTCAAGGCCAAACTAAATAAAAGTAGTGTTTTGTTTTACTTCCATCAGTTCATGGCCTACTAGATGTTTTTCAAAATAAATTAAATGACGTGGTCTTTTCATGGCACTTTTATGAAATTTTTATTTTGTGTAATGAAACGCTCAAAACTTAAACAAGATGCAAAGTGTGACACATCGCTGATATCAGAATTAAAAACTCTATTCAAATATGAAAACATTTTAAATTCCGACCATTAGAAAAAAAAGTTGACAGTCGAAAATGAGCAATGGTAACAGTTATACAACATCTGATCAAAAATTTAGATTCAGCATGAAAAGTGTCCTAATAATGCGTTAACTAGAAATATGTAATATAAATGATAAATGAGTTATAGCCGAAAACAAAAAATCCGAAATTTCAGTTTTTTCCAGTTTTTTTCAGAAACTAATCAAAATAGGTCTAACATCTTTTTAGATTATTATTGGGCATAAAATTCCACAACTTTTCTCTAATTTAACCATCGTCGTATCTCTTTAAATAAGCGAGATCCCCATAGTTAACACGCAATTTGATACATCCTGTATATCTAGGTACCGTACGTTTCAACTCAAAAATTTATTGTTCTGCAACCTTATCATTTTTTATTTATTGGAAAAAATACGTTAAAATATGAAGTCTTTCTTATAATTAACAAAATCAGCTGCCGTGTCTTAATCATAAATTAACAGATCAAGTGAGTGAATTCTTAAATATGTATTTATTTTAATATCTACCTAATTAAAATATGTGAATACTATTATAGTATTACCTACTAAGTAATGGAAAAAATGACAACTATCTAATACAGTTTTGTTCCAGGAATTAAAAGATTATCTCATAAATCATACAGATGGAAAAGAGATAATAAATTTCTATCGGGAAGAGAAGACGCTAGATGGCCCAAATAGAAAGTAATTAGTAAATATAGTGGTGGATCACATGCTGCAATTTATGCCGCCAAATGTTATGCCCTGTACAGCAACAAACATTGAATATTCTAAATCGATAATAACTCCCTTTCCAAGACTTCGCGACATACATAGTGCTAAGGGATTTGTAAGAACATTTTTATGCGGGTTATCATTTGTATAGTTCCGTATAATGTACATTTTAAGAAACATTTTTTGATCCTGTGTCAAAAAAGGGATTTATTACAACCCGATTAAAAAATTTCTTTAAAGACAAGCCTAAAATCAGAGATGGTAAATACGAGTCAAATAATGAACTAGAGAAGGCTGAAGACTTGGTTGAAGATAAAATTGAATTTTTAAAATTTAATGCTACGAAAGAGCAGACGGATGAAATATTTGCGGTAACAAAAAAAACTTTTCAATTTAGAAATCATAAATCGTCAAGAAATAGGAAAGAGATTGTTTAGATTTGTTGATACAGATGGTTTAGTAAGTTTAGAAATTTTTTAATGATGTTTCTAAAATTTTAATTTTATACATTTTAGATATCGTTCGAGTTCTCTTTGGAAAAGAAACTATCTTTGCAGAAACATTTCGAAGATATATATCTGTAATAAAAGAGGTATACAGAAGAACTGTAACCTTACCAGACCAACGATTATTAAAAGCATCTGATGATAATAATGGTACGAACTTTTTTTTTAAGTCACGGAGAACAATTTAATTATTTCTAGAGTGGAATACCAGCACAAAGGCCTTAATAATATTAATCCATTTACTGCCGCAAACTGCAACAAAAAAAAATCAAAAGAGAAAGTGCTATTCAAAAATTCATAGTGTTTCGAGATGTACAGGTGCCCCTCAGATCAATTTTAGAAGCAAAGCCCTCAAATCAACCCTACATAGTGGGGATGGTCACCTCTAAAGCTGCAATAAGTAAATATTATGTAGTCTGCTGAATTTTCTGATTTGTTGTTTTTTTAAACATTATTAATATATCAATAACTATTTCTTACATGTTTGTTCTGTGATATAAATGATTTAATAATAATACAATTATTTAATTAAGAACCGACTTCTTGGTTTTATTTATTTATTTAAAACAAAGGTCAGTGTGCTTGTAAAAATGAGTAGATACTCAACTGCTTTGTTTTAGTAGCTTATTCTCGTTTTATCTATGGCATAATTAATTGGAACCCCTTGAATACTGTTGCAGAAATTGCACTGCCATTTTAACAATTTCGGTAAAATAACATACAGTAAGACATTTAAACATGGCGGTAGAGGTATCAGACACTTTTGAAATATCGCTGTTTTAATTTATATAAAACACTCAATTTTTTTACAAAAATTTAATGCAAGATGTAGTCATGTGTTTCATGTAGTTAAGACATATATTTAAAGATGCCTTAATTAGGTAAAACGTGTGTTTACAACTTGCATTAAAATTTTTAGAAAAAATTGAAGTATAGTTTTTATATGTATATTTAAAAATAGTTTTGTTAAATTAACAATTGTCTTTTAGTTAAATAAACACAAAAAAGTAGTTAATCCCCTTGCCAAATAAAGTTAATATATACCAATAATTTTGTTAATTCAGCAATTTAAGAAGCACGATTCGCAATACTTTATTATAGATATAAAAACGTAATTTTGTAAAATTTAAACATCCTTACTCAAATTGACACTATATAAAACAAAATCTAAAATAACTTGTTATTTATATGAACAAAATGAAGATGTAGACACAACAAAATAATTTTAAAAATGAGCGAAACACTTCGCCTGGACTTTCCTATACTTATAAAATAACATTGTTTTATATTTTCCAACACTTTCGATATGCACCTGTCTAGACAGAACAAGTTAAAGTAAATGGTTCTTATAAGTTGTAACATCTTGAAGCGGTTGAAGAAGGACCGACAGCTGCGCTCTGGAAGCATATGGTTGGGTAAAATATTTGGACTGATCAACGGAAGGGCGGAAATTGATATTTGAAAATATATTAATAACTCGAGAAGTATTATTGTTAGCAAGAAAAACCTTCAAAACCTTTCTGATTTTAAAGCCAAAATGCCACGTTTCCATTTAAAAAAAAGTTATTTTTTACCGTGGCCGCCATATTAAAATTGGAAACTCAAGTTTTTTTTCTTAAATACAATCGAGAAGAATTTGCCCTACAACTTTGCTCTTGGGTTTGCGAGTCTATCTATTAAAATAAAAAAGTTAGTCTACACTAAACATTAAACGACTAGCACAAGAATACAACTGCTGTAGAAAGTATGTGAAATTCTTCTAAGGACAAAAAGATTATTAAGGGGCAAAAAATTCGATTTTTTGATTTTTTGTAAAAAGATTCTCCTAGAGCAAACAAAAGAAGAAATCAATTTTTTAATTTTGTAGCGAAAATTTTGGGGGGGAGGGGGAACAGTAGCCCCTCTAAATATTAAAGTAGCAAAAAAATATTATGATATTCGAATTTTGCTATCAATGATGAGCTATATTGCTTTAACAAAAATATTTTATTGCCCCCGTTAAATAAATAAAAGGGTACCAATTTTCAATTTTCAAAAATTCACAGAGGGCGTCACAGTGAAATTATAGCAATGCTCAAAAAATAAATTGTAGAAGATTCTCAGCTCTATCAGCTTAAAAAGTTTAAACAAAAACGTGTGGGCAGTTTTTGAGAAATATTTTTTTGAAAATTTCAAAAATTTTGGAGTGGTGCCATTGAGATCGTTTTTCGATTTTCAAAATTAATGATATTTCATGGTATAGTACCCTTTGAAGGGCTACCAAACAAGATGTAGTTGATTCCAATCAGATAACTGGTTTTTGAGTAAATGGGCGTTAAAGTCGAAATTTTCAAAAATTCGTAGCGGCCGCCATGTTGAAGCTAGAGTGTTCGGTAATAAAACTTTTGATTTGTTCTAAGGCCTTCTATAATTTCCACTATTCCAATTTCCAAAATTCAGTTTCTGAAAAAAATGCTACCCAAAAAACATGTCTAACTTCCGCTTCCGGTTTCGGATTCTTTTTAAAAGCTTATTTTGTCGATGAATTTTTGATATACCTCCTCATTCCAAAGCACATCGACATCGGTCCAGCCGTTCCGGAGATATAAGCGTTACCCACCCACACACACACAGACACACACACCCACAGACAGACATTTTTTAAAAACCACTTTTTTAGGATCCTGGAAGCCCAAAACATGTATTTCCGTCAAAATCTCGATTTTGAAAATTTGCATGAAATCAATACTTCCCTATACTGAAAGTATAGGAAAGTAAAAATTTAAGCACATCCCTTTTAAAATTGACAATAAACAAAGTAAAATCTAAAATAACTTTACCTGAAACTAAAAAATATAACATACTTTTTTACTTTTAACAGAGGAATAGAGTAACATTTGAAAATAACTTATTAGTTAATATTCACTCTATGACACGTTGTCAATTTTACTATAAATAGGAGTGGACCTGTGGGAGCTAAAATATTTTGTTAAAATGACTAAATGTTTTTTACTGTGTAGGGGAAATAAGAAACTTTGTTTTGGTTCCTTTTGGTTTGAAAGCTTAATAAGTTTGCAAAATAAGACGTTAGATAAATTAGGTAGCCAGAAGGAAAAACACTACCCTATTACTAAATATGATCGCACCTCAGCACTTTTTTACTAATTAATTTACATAAGAACTAACAAGTTTGAATTATTAAGCACAAAACCTACAAGCGTGAGAACAACACAATTTTGTAATTTCTCTTTTTATTTTCCATCAATATTTATTTTCAAACATACATAAATAAATAATCATTAACTAATTACATATGTTATGACAGACGTAATGTCGCAATAGCAGTCGTGTAGGTATAGGCAACACATATACAGGGTGTAATGAATTGTAGGGACAAACTTCTAGGGCTTGCAAAACACAACAAAGCAAACAACATTTGTTAATAAATGTGTGGTCAAAAGTGTTTCCTTTAGAAAATAGAGCCTCTTAAAGATTCTTTAAAAAGTACCTGAAAATAGGCAACCCAAATTGCATTTTCAATTATTTTTCACAGGTCACACGGAATTTTCTTTATTTATCCTGTATTCATTTCCGTCGTTATGGAAACAAATAGTAGGTAGTAAATTGAATTGCCTACAGTTAGACCCTTCTTAAAGAATCTTTGAGAAGCTCTATCTCTGAAAGGAAACACTTTTGACCACACATTTATTAACAAAAGTTGTTTGCTTTGTTGTGTTTTGCAAGCCCTACAATTCATTAACACCCTGTATTAAGGCAGATGTAAATTACGACAACCGTTGTTACAAAACAGTTGTATCTTTATACCAGCAGTTTAAATCTTACATTGACTTTACCAATCAGTTGGCGTGGGTTAGAAGCACTTAGATCCTGTTGTTTTATTTGAATTCCAGCGAAACCAAAAGTGCAAAAAAATTGGCGCATTATATTGTGCTTTTATGTGCATAATAAGTTCCCAAAATTCTATTTTAATATATTCGTTGATACCCATAATCATTACAAATATAACACACGTGACCACGAATTTACTGCGATAAACTTAGGTTAACTCGTGCTAGTTAATTTAGGATTGATTTAACTCGCTCTTTCCGCTCTTCGTATTTTCAGCTTAACTAGCACTCGTTAAAAAAAATTGGGGTGCAACTTATTGAGCGTCCGGTTGTAGATCCTGGGACCAAGGGACAAACGCCACTATATGAAAAACAAACGATTTCTTTCGATTAAAAAACACCAGGCCCCAAAAAACTAATTCATGAACTAATATTAGTGGGGTGAAGTTAGCAAAATTAAGCTTCAAATTTTAAGTTGCTATCACCACCATAGACTAAATACTACTTCATGAACAATTTAGCTTAAGCCGAAATGTTTTATCGTACCCCGTTTTCAATTATTAAAAATTTATAGACGACGCTTTTTCAAAACATCACAGTTTTTATATTTTCTATAACATTTTCACATGCGGCCATTGAAATAACAAAGGTTTATACTGTTTTGGCGACACGATTTTCAGTAATTATCCACATCCACATCCACATACCTACCCACTGATAGAAATTTGAGGGTTCCTGTACGTCCAAAACCTGCATTTCAATAAAAACAACCAAATAAACGGATAATTTGTGAAATTGCTTGAAAACCTTTAATTTCTGAAAAATCGCTAGTGCTTTTGGAAGACAGTTTGCCTTGGACCGGAAGCTACTGTTCGATCCTGAGGCAGACTGCAGCGCTGGAACGAGCGGCAAGGTTGATTAGTCGCTTTGGATCGTTCTGTTTAATCCCGAAGTAAACTTCACAAGTATTTTCGATCCTAAAAAATAAACAGAGTTTTCGTTGTAAATACGGCTGCTTTTATACCCTCTTTCAAGTGCCGTCGCCTGACAATTTAAACACACACCCACAGATGGGTGAAGCTTTTTAGAAAAATTGATGTAATGTTAACTTCATTTCTACCGTCACCCAACAGTTAGGTCGTAAGAAACATTCATACCCGCCTCTAAAGACGATTACCACAAGACCTACTAACTAGTTTAGAAGATACCAATACCATAGATTAATAACTCCTTAGATATCTGACTAATGGTTATGCTTATTTGGTTAGTACCGGAACAGCCCGCATCGCGTCGCTGTCATCGTTTGTAACAGACATGTACTATCGCTACTATCTGCGCGGTATGTTGCCGTTCGAGGAGTTATTAATCTATGCCAATACTTACAGTTAGGTTGCATTAGTAGAAAACTCAGATAATACTGAGTGAATCTACGAAGTTAGGGAAGCCAACCTCCTGTATGCCAATTATACATATGTTAATACAATATGCTAGCAATATTAACAAAACCATGCATAACATTGTAAGTGTTGAACTGGCTATTCTAAATTAAAAATATATTTGATTTTACATATTTATTTGTGATTGTTGTATGCAGGGTTACTACTAATACATGCAAAGTTACTAGTAAACGCAGGGTTAATTTTAATTTCGGGAGTCTAAAATCATTACAGTCATCGTTGTTCGTGCATTAATACTAATATTATTATTAAATAATAGTATATTAAAAAACAAGTTTCATAAGACATGATTTTAGAGCACGCGTCCACGTTAGAAAACGAGCCGCGAGTTTTCTAATGGACAAGTGCGCTTAAATGTCTTATGAAACGTGTATTTTATACTATTTTTTCTATTTTGGTCCAAAAAAGTTAATAATTACCGTATTTTATATTTTAATTTAAAAATATAATCGATTAAGAAATTTTTTTTTGTTTTTTATATGTGGCTGTTGGTAACATTTAAAACAATTTCAAACAATTCAAACTACTGTCAAATTAAAATATAGACAAACTGTGTTTGAAAGTGGTTTAATTTTTAAAATACCTAAGATTTGAAGATAAGACGGAATAAATAAAAGTTTATAAACTATGTTCTTTCCTTTCTGTATTTTTTATGATTTTTTCTATGAATTTTTAGAACTTACAATTTGAAGGTTATGTTTATAACGCGTGAAGGTTTTGTTGTCACGTAGTTGTCACCAACCTAAGAAAATAAAGTTTCGAATTCTTTAAGGAGTTGCTTTATGAAATCCAAATGAGTTTCATAAAGTAGTCAGTAAAGAACCAAAATAGAAAAAAAGTATGAACTCTGTTTTGTGTTTGACTTCATTGTCAAAAACCACTGATTAGCAACAATTTGTTTTGAATTTATTTATTTCCTATTTGCAATTACAATAGGCAAATGTGATGTATGAAGAGAGATGACACGAGTAGTTAGTATGAGAGTTAAACTCCAATGAGCATCACTGAGAGATCACTTACAAAAGATGAGTTTGTTGATTAGGCAATAATACATATAAAGCAGTGGAGGCACGTGACTCGTGGGGCCCGCCAAGGGCCCCTCCTTTTACAGATTTTTTCCCCCTAAAACTAAGCAAATATCCATTTTCTTGTGTTCCAAACCAAGGTAATTATGTTTTTCATCGTCTATTTTTCGACGAATATATCGATATATCGGTAGGTTTAAAATTTTAGGGTACTGTTAAGTAATAAATTGGGCCAGCGGGTTGTCTAGTGGTTAGAGTCCCAACCTCTAGAACTAGACTCCCAACGGCAGTAGGTTCGAGTTCTCTGCCCGTCGGAAATTTTTCTGAATAAGTTAAACCCGGCGTGTCCATGGACGGTGTGTGTGTGGTGTGTATGTTGGGTTGCATGTCTTTCGGGGTGGGGCATGTTAGACTGGTGAATAGTTAGACTGGTGAATAGCGCTAAGTGCGCTGAGCCCGGATAATGGGGTGGGATGGAAATCATGGAGTCGTGCTCACGTACGGCCACATAATTCTTTAAAAAAAAAGTAATAAATTAGTCCCACACTTCTCTTTATATTTTAACTAGGCGATAATATGACTGAGTAATAGGACAGTTTTTTCTTCCGATTAGCCGCCTTGAAACACGCGGACGAGCGTGAGGGTACGTTACCATGGCAACCGCCTTGCTATTAAATACGATTTGCGAGACCGTTTAAATCGCTTCAGTAACAACGTTTGAACTGAAGTAAAATGAATTCAAAAAAATATGTTTATAAATCGAGTGCCGCAGAACGAAAACAAAAATTAGAAAGAGCAGCAAAACTGTTAAAAACTGCTACAGCTGAAATATCATTTTAAAAATTAAAAAAAGTCGAAAATTATATTAGATATACAATGCTTCAAGACCAGGGGCGGACTGGGAGCTTATTTGCGACCGGGAAATTGGTGAACCGGCCGGCCCAGCCGAAAATTTTTTTGAAGAAAATAGCGTGGCTACGAAGAATGCATTTAAAGCAAATCTCACTTACAAATAATTTAACTTGATATGGATCATGGCACAAGTTTAAAAAAAAATACGAAAAATTATGAAGGACACATGCTTGAACATAAAATTAGAATTTTAAGTTCTAAGGTACTTACATAAATAAAGTACAGAAATGGTGAACACGGCAAATCAAACCAAAAGTTCCTTTCGTAATAAATCACCCTTTTCGGCAACTTTGTCTATAATGGAATCACAGTCAATATTGTTTAAAACATCTTTTTCACCTGCCATTAACATAAATGATTCCAAATTGTCATTTGATAATGTACTTCTCAGTCGATTTTTAATAAATTTAAATTTAGAGAAGGACCGTTCGCAACACACTTGGGTAATTGGAATTGTGAATAAATATTTATATGCCAATGATAGCATGCTGTACGATTCACTAAATAAATTAAATTTGTACAGTATTTGGTAGCAGCAAATAGCACAATTTTTACAGTTTTTGCAAGTTGTCAGTTTATCCGCACTTTCTTCTTTTTGTTCTTTCTCTTCTTCGAATTCATCAAAATCCAAGTTCCGTTCAAGTAAAGAATATTCTTCAGTTATCGAATTTTTTAATCTGTCCCATTTACTCGCAAAATCAATTAACTCTTGAGATAAATTACTTTTAGTGACTCGGTCATCAAATTTAATCAATTTTTCGCTTAAACATTGAAGAGCGTTTTCAGGAATTCCATTTTCAGCGATTTCCTTAAAATTACTAGGCGACAGGAAACTTAGGTTCATATATAATTCACCATTTTTTTCAAATCTAGTTGTCATACTTTCAATTATTTTATCCAAAATCACGTTGTGGACAGTTACTGTAAAATGTTGGTTTGCATCAGTTATGGAAGTATCACGGGTTGTTTCTGACGCCATTCTTTTTTTAAAACGAATTCTTTTAGTTGGAAACGCATTTTGAATTTCTATATCGTCTATATTTCTTTGTTGCAATTCATTAGAAGCTCGTGTTATAAATGACTTTGCCGCGGTTATTATTGTGTTGAAATCTCTTTGAATATCTCTTAATTGTTTTAAAGTCTCTGATACTAATTGATGACATTTGAGTAGATCTAATCCACTTGTTTGTAAGTAATTAGATAAAGGTGTAGTGTGGCTAACAATTCGTAAGTAAATATGTGCCACTAATATTGTTTCATATTTTAAAAGAAAATCTCTAAAATTTTGCGCTTTTGATCGAATTTCAGAGTTCATTTCTTGTTTATCTATAATTGTGCTAAGTACAATAATTATGTCAACAAATAGGGAATTACTGTAATCTCCAAAGTCCAAACGAACCAAAAATTCTTCTTAAAGCCACTTCTTTCGCCCACCACCTTGTTTCGCCAATAATTTGTAATGTTTTCCTTTTTTCGACATCTAGCCAAATATTCATTCGTTTGTAAGATTCTTTGAAAAATACAGCTAACGAATTAAGTAAAGAAAAAAACGAAGCTGCTGCAATTGGATCTTTTGTGGCATCACAAAGTACTAAATTAAGAACATGGCTGTAACACCAAACGTGAATTTGTTGCGCAAAATATTACTTAACCAAGCAGTAAAACCATTAAACTGACCTAACATATTTGCTGCACCGTCAGTTGCATTTGCTATGCATTGCTGTATATCTAAATTATTAAGAAATAAAACATTTTTTAAAAGTTCTAAAAAAATTTGTCCAGTTGAACTTTCGCAGTTTACGACGGCAATTACTTTTTTATTAATTTTACCGTCAAAAACATATCTTATAACAACACTACATTGATCTTTCACCGAAACATCTTGGGTTGTATCAAGTTCTACTGAATACATACCTGCATTTTGAATTTGGTCACAAATTTCTTTTTTAATCAATGAACCAATTGATTGTATTACTACGACTACCGTTTTTTTTTATAACAAGGATAATAGATTTCCTCGTCCTCTTTTGCCCGCTTCATGAGCAATTTTGCTTTTATTAATTATAATATCTAAATGTTCTTTTAATACTACAGCATATTTACTTATTAAGATAATAAGTTCTATAAAATTACCATGGTCAAGTTTGGAATCATCTAATATATTTGCAGCCTCAAATAGTGTTCCCCGAAAACTTAAGCCGCGTTTTCCAATAAGTTTTACTATGTCTACCACTCTTTCTAAAATTTGACATTTATTTTTGATTTGGTCTTTTCTGATGGTCTTTTGTTTTGAAAATAACATGGTATTAATATCTTGCTCGTGCAAGTATAGAAAATAAGCTTCAGTACAGTGGGCATGCATTTTACTACCTTCATGTTTCCAATCACTCATTCCCTCAATAAATGAATTACTTTCGTTTGTTTTTGAAAACGCTAGGCAAACAGAGCAATATAATTTATAATTTAATTCATTATAACTGAGCCAACATCGGTCGTGACCTTTTTCTTTGTGGAATACTTTTTTTGTAAAAGGAAGATTAGTGAATGAAGACGGTTGCTTGGGATGCAATTTGAAAAATAGGGCTATATCTGTAATAGCAGGCCTAACAAAAATGTTTAACGATTCCTTCACTTCTTCTTCCTCATCAATCGGTTCATTTTCTGGCACTATAATTGTTGACGAAATTGAGGTTGGAGCTGTTGCTGTGTCTACAATTTCTTCTATTTCCTCTTCAACAAATTGAAAGGAGGTAGATGGTTGTGGTGATTGTGAGAAAGTCAGAGTCTCTGTTTCTGTAGTAGTTGTCTGTTCATGAGTTTGCTGAAAATATTTGGAAATTTTCACAGATTTTTTAGCATCTTTTGCTAATAATTTTCTTTTCTTTTCGCGAAGTTTTTCTGCGCCCCCTTTAGCCTTTTTCATCTTATTATTAATTATTTAATTATATAAACTAACGACACTAAAAAGTATTGTTTAATAAACGCACTTTAAATGCACAAAACTAGCACTAAATTAAAAACTAACAACTTTGTCTTTTTAACCTAATAATTTTAAGTAAATATTATACGAGTATTTATTTGTTGGGGCCGGCCGATGTGATTAAATCGCATTCGTAAAAGGGACTGAAACTGAAGTAAAACAATTTTAAAATACCTAAAACGTTAGGCAAAACAGTGGTATGATTATGTTTGTGCTTGTAGTATAAACAAACCAAACACTGCGATCGGCGGGCCTCATAAATTAAGCTCCGAATTACATGAAATTCGTAGAATACGTAACATTATAGTATGTCCAAGGCACAGTGCCACAAATAGTATTATTGTATTGGAAACAACGGTCCCAACTTAAGTAGGTGGAATGGTTGTGGATATTATTTACGAGTGTTCTATTTTATTAAGCCGCAAGCAGAGTTGGCCAGAACTGTTATTTTAACGTTTTACTATTTTTCTTTTGCCGGCCCAGTATGTGTCCGGCCCGACTTAGTATAAAAATAATTTCTATAATGGTTACATTATTATATTCAATTTATTTATTTCTTTCTTTAATAAACCGGCCCAAAATGCATCGGCCCACCGGGATTTTTCCCGGTATCCCGGTAGGCCAGTCCGCCCCTGTTCAAGACAGATTGTCATCTCTAGCAATAATTTTGAAAATAACACTGCACAAACTAGACTTCAATGGATTGATCGAAAAATTCACACAAAAGCCAGAAAAGGGAGTTTTATTTATTATTATTATTTTTAATATTTTTGTTACATCATGTTTTTGTCCGTTTTTGTCATACCATTCTGCTTTGTCATCAATGGAGGTGGCTGTGAGTGATCGACCGTTGTTGGGCAAATCAGCTGTAAAGAGAAGATATAGAAGTAGTCCCAGAACGCTGCCCTAAGGTACACCATATCAAATCAGATGGAGTTCAGTTAGCTGCTGGCCATATTTCACCTGAAATATCTTGTTTCTAGATATGAAGAGTTGTGACGATGACACTTTTACTAGATGTTGAGCAAAAGTGTCTGTTTTCTCAAAGTCCATACGCGCCCAATTGCTGTTTTCTTTGTGTAGAGGAGGGACTAGTTCATTCTCCACAGAACATAGCATTGTGTCTTCTGTCGCACTTAAATTTTTAAGATATTCTGAAAAGCTTTCGTTTTTTCGGGCTTTGATTAATTCTTCTAGATCATTAGAAGGTTGCGGTTATAGCGCGTTTTATCCGATGGATGTCTAGTATTTTGCCAGTTTCTCCTGATCTTTCTCTTTTCAGCAGTTTTTCTTTTGATAGACATTAGACATCAGCATTCTTATACTCTGTTAGATGAAATTTCAGGTGTAGCTGTCCAAGAGGATTCTTAGATTATTTTTGTGAAATTTAGAACTGCTAATTCCAGGTCTTCGATGCTTGTGAGTGGAATTCTCATATTAAGTTTGTTATCCACTAAATCTCTAAAGTAATACCGGTCTAACACATTGTTAAATAAACGTATTAACTCTGTTATGTGTTTGATTTTATTATGAAAACCACTGATTAGCTACCATTAAAGCCTCTGTTGTTTGTTATATTTTATTTTTCTACGGCAATTAAGGTATCTATTCACTATATGCGTGCTGTTGATTAGTAATGTAGTGCATTTGTATACGCTTCAGGTTCTTGGACAGTGGTGAAATTAATAAGTAAAAAAAATTCCACGTGCAGGAACCCTTTTTTTTTCATAAAGAAGCAGACAAGTAACGGAACTAACCACATTAATTATTTCACATCTATCCTACATGTTTTTGTACTCGCAACACCCTGAAGTCTCCGAGGAGCTATCTTAAAAATGGTACGTTGGCGAGCATTTAAAGCACTCAAAAATGAGTACATTTCAAGTACATTTACTTGGCAGTATTCATTAAGTCTCGATGAAATAGTTAACTAGCAATTTTGTTGTTGAAGGGGTGACGTGTTATTCCTTCATCAATGTAAATTTTAATTTCACAAGGTATTAATATTTACTTTGTGAAAAGGATTTTTTTGTATGGCGCGCGATAATAAACAAATTAAGTTGACAGATGATGTGTTATTCAGTTTTGTTATTACATAAATGGCATATTTTAATAGTATATTTATATATTATGCAACGATTCTATAATGATAACTATTAATACACGAGTGAGATTACGACACGAGCGGTAGCGAGTGTCGTAATTCAGACAAGTGTATTAATAGCCAATATATAAGAGTTGCATACACTATTTTTTCTACTTATTAATTAAAAAAAATATTCATTAAAAAAAATTTTTATGAAAAAAAAACCTAAACCGTTATACGATGTTAACTGTCAACAGCTCTTGTAATCATGGTTAACAAAACCAATGCTTTGCTGCTATTGTTCAGTTTGGGTCATTTCATAATGAAAATCTGTATCGAAACGGGTATCATTTTAGTATAGGCAGCGCACACTTAATAAGTAAATTAAAACATGGGAGTAGAAAAAATTAGTTATACTTTCCAGTGACGTGTTTCTTAGTTGGATGGGCACAAAAGAGCACAAAATTTTTAGGGTGGGCACAACCATCTTGACATCAAATAGAAAAGGTGTGTTTTTAAGTAGCTATCTATTAATTTAAAAATATGTATTGGAGTATAGTAGACAAAAATATCTTGCCACTGTTAGATAATTTGTTGCACGAAGTTTTATTAAATGTTCCAACTAGAAAAGAATTTCTAAAATTCAAGTGGGCACTTTGATAGATGGGGCACGTCCCCCCCCCCCCCCGCCGTCTCTGATACTTTCATTTCGAACTTACCACGAACTACAGTGTGAAAGTGATTAAAATGTACAAATCGTCACAAGGCGACAACATTTCATAGAGAAAATAGAATATGTCAAGTTTATTACGTTTATTCTAAGGATTCTATATTCTACCATCTGCACCGTCAATACACAAATCTATCCAATTAGTCTTGTAAACTGACATATTATCTTACAGTAACAAAACCTTTCCTGATTGTTGTCGAGATTGTAGTTAATAATGAACTATATAAAATCTTTAAACATTAGATTATTAAAATACTGTAGTAGCCATGACATTGCAAAATTCAGGAGCATTCAGTAATGCAGGTATTGCAGAATACGTTAGGGGATCATAAGATTTGTAATTTGATTTTCTGGCAAAAATTATTGAACATAATTTACATAAAGTCACTGTATAACGGAAAATATGGCGAAAAACAACTTATCTTCTTGAATACAAGAATAATTTAGTGATTGACAACACTATATTGTTTAAGGCCATTATTGATATACATAAAAAACATATCTCTGCATTGAAGAATTCGGCATCTGCTGGTCCTGATGGCATTTCCAACAAATTATTAAAATCAATAAATAAACCTCTCAAAGAGTCTTTCCAAATTATTTGAAAAATGCAATAAAAGTAGACTGGTAATTTTTTTTAACATAATATTGTTTCTTATGTTCAGTTTGGTTTCAGAAAAGGCAGAAGCATAAAAGATGCAAATATCTGAATTTACAAATTAAATTAGATAGATGTCAAAAAGCAATATAGCCATTTTCTTGGATTTATCAATAAAGGCTTTCAATACTGTGTCCCATGAACATCTGATCAAGCTTGAAAACAAGGTGTTAGAGGAAATATTCTAGAACTAATTAAGTCTTATATAGCAAACAGATTATAAAAAGAATTAAAATCAAGAATGTCGAAGGTGTTGATATGCAAGCGAGGTTTGGCATAGCTATCTTAAGGACCAAGGCATCAACTGTCCTGGGCCCATTAGTGTTTTTAGTTTAGATTAACGATTTAGGTACTTAGGGCAGATATAGGGGGCGACTTGATTTTATTTTCAGACAACACAGTTCTGATTGCACAGGATGATTCATGGGATGCAGTATTAGGAAAACTAAAAAATTATATATCAGTTATTAAAAATAAACTTAGCTTCGATTTGTTATAATTTAATATTGAAAAACTAAATTCTTGTTTGACCCTCCAAGAAAAACTTCAACCGAATATTAATTATATTCAAATCCATACCTTAAAATGTAAATCTAGGTATCAATGTAAGCAACCACGACTGCCATAAAATACAAACGGTAGATGTAATCAAGTACTTAGGAATTTATGTTGATTATAACCTTAAATTATAAAAGCGAATTGAATTTTTAACCTTGAAAATTATAAAATTGATTTAGAAAATTTAAAGTTTTAAGAAATATAGCTATTATCTGAGAAAAAAGTAAAAGACGTATTTAGCGTTAGTGCAATTACAGTTACAGTATAGCATTATCGGAAACTGCTTTACTTACAATAACACAAATTCTTTATAGAACCTCTTTGTACATTTTTGCTCATAAAAATTTAATTACAAAAATTGCTCATATTTACACCGCTAGGTCTAGGAAAAGAGGTGTTAGTGTTATACCCAAGCTTACATTAACTTTGGCTTTTGATTATAGTGTGTATAGTCAATGCTTTGGCTTAGAATTATTCTCTCTATATTGGAATGAAATATATAACCTGGTACCAGTAAATTTTAAATCCATTAATTCGGTTTTGCTCTTGAAGAAAATTGTAACAGAATGGATTATTGCTGATACTATACAAATACATGTATATAGCGCTTGCTTTTGCCTATATTGGCTGTGTTAAATAAATTATTTGTTAACAAAATGTTTTTACTTTAAAAGTTACTTTTTTTTCTAATCTCTCCACCATATACAGATTGTCACTATGTTCCTGCAAACATGAGCAACCAATGAATGCAAAAAAAAAGAAACACTGAGCTGCCCAAGTAGGAATTCTCATAATCATATCTTTTATCAATCTTTTAATTGAAAATGGTTGTGAATTTTAAAATTAAATTTAAAAGTATCCATGAACCGCTTCATTATCGCACTCATTAGTTACCCTGTTTTAAGTAATACAGTGACAATTTATATCATTTTAAAAATAAACTTTCAATATAGTTCCTTTATGTTGTGGTTTTTAGATATTCTTTATTTCTCATAAAATACATTGGATAGAATTTAGTTTACTTGTTCATTCAATTACAAAAATACTTATTCCAGTTTAAAATATTTATTTCATACAATATTTACAGTACAAACTTGTATTATAAGTTAAATTAACTTCTTCAACAGTCACAGCGGTCTTTAATACAAACAATGCTTTCTAAAAACAGCTCCACTTCGTGAATAAGACACACGCCTTTTCCTGAAAAATGCATTTGCACGTTTAATTCTACAGAAACGATTCTTGCTATGCCGTTCTGTTCTATAGCAAAAATATTAATAAGGTAAACATATAACATAGCACACATTAAAGCAGTATGTAAAAGATTGTGTGTAGAGAAAATTCTTTTAAAAAAGATACAAAGTAATAAAAAGCCAGAGTAGAAAAAGAAAGCAGAACAGTAATGCTATAGCAGATTTTAACAAAACAATTTACTAAAGTGGCTTACAAAATGGTTTGGACTTTCTCAAGGTGAATAGGCTGGGTGTAAACAGCGAATGGCCAACCCTCGCGTTTTGTTTTATTTCTTAATTTAATTAAATAAATTTGTACTGATTAATACACACATAAATTCCTATTACTTGGTGCAAATTTAAAGTGTTTTTCACTTCTGGCTTCACCAGAAATGATCCTATTTTTCTTATTTAAATGGAACACTCTGTATATTTAAAAATTTTTTTAAGGAATAAAAATTTAGGTATGATAGTACCCATTAAATCTATTTTTAGGATCCTACATGTTTTTCGGCCAAAAACATTCTTTTTGGAGAGTGACATGAATCACATATAATTCGTACAGAGTACAATATTAATTTAAAAATAAAAAACGAAATTTAAACATTATGTGCTTCACTCTGTGAGAGGTTAAAGTTACTAAATAAGTTTCTTTTTAATAGTTGATTTTACCAAATGGACTTACTTACTACGACTTGTTTTTTAAAATAAGCAATTTGTAGCGATTCGTAAGATACCCATAACTCAATATTTTCTGAAACAACGTGCGTAATGTTTACATTTGTCTATTCTAGTTTTTTGATACAGTGAAATGATAACAAGGGGTGTTTCACTCCCTAAACATGTGTAGACCTACTTCGAATTATGGCACTACTTCGAAGTAATTCAAATACTTCGAAGTTCTTCGAGATGCTGCCAAAGTCCTTCGACGTAGTTTGAGGTACTTCGATATAATTGGAGATACTTCGAAGTTACTTCAAGGTACTTCGAAGAAAGAGTAAAGGAGATTTCAATTAGGTTATCCATCAGCATATGTGACGTCTGTGGTTAATAATTTCAACACAATGTTCTTGCTTCATATAAAAGAGCCTATATCATGTCAATTGTATGGAACCATTGATTGTCAATTTCAATATTGGACCTAAGCCATACAACGTAATATAGATTTGATTTTATAATAAATAAATAAAAAAATAAAATAAATAATTTTGTCTGCATTTCTTGAAAATACACAAATTTTCTACCAATATACTAAGATTAATGCAGTAAAGAGCATAGTAATGTTCTGGTTTTAGTTAAATCTGTCAATTTAAATATGTATAATAAAAATATCCTTTTTTAAGAGTGTTCCAGGGGTATTTTTTAAGCAATTCCTAATTTTTCTCTCTTTCATAATTGAGATAAAAATTAGATGACCATGTTCTGTCTCCTAGCCTTGACTTAACATTTGTCCTTCCGTTTTCATTATTTTGATTACGTACATTAAGGTACGATTAACTCACGCATCCGGGATTCATAAGTCGTCAATGACAAGGCTGTGTTACAGCGCCGTTGCCGGCTTGTAACATTTTGCCAGCATCGCATAACATGATATGCGTACTTTACCAGCAGCATGCATTTGTTCCTGCATTGCTGCCACTATTGCTAAAAACATCCGAGGAACATAAACAACAGCAGGTCACCATGAGCACAATAAAAAAATAATAATAATGATAACCCTTACTAATGTATACCATTTCCGTGAAATTAAAAAAAAAGGAACCCACACAAGATTGGAACTTTCGAGCAAACCTTCCCTTACAGTGCTATGTATGTATTCTATAACTGGGCCACAGCGGCGGTTGTTAAATTATCCAATGACGTACCGGCAAAATGTTAACAGGCAATGACGCTTAGATATAATAGGGCGACTAAACCAAAATTTATTATTTATCAATTATAATAATTATTATCAAAGGAGCACCAACTCAAAATGGCTGCTGTTTTCAAAATGGCAGCTGATTTCTAAATATAGGAGACTTGAAAGTAGCAGTGCCAATCCTGTTACTGTGTATGAGACAGCATAAGCTATCTAAGTGTGATAACTATATTTACATGTTTTAACATTATCCCGCAAGGTTTTTCGGTAGCATAGATGGGAAATGCATGTATAGCCTTTTAAAGCATAGTTAGGTGTGGGGTCAAATCCCGTTAGTATCCAACTTTCTTTTGAATTTATACAGCTGTCGGTCTAGGCGGTCTACGAGCCGTTATAGTTTAAAACCGTTGTTTCTTTTAAAGAAAAATACAACGCACTCAAATCATGTGCAGTCAAATCAGATGCATGCGCCATACAAGGATTTGGGGCTAGTGATTTAACATCTCCTTTTGTTCATATTTTAATAAATTCCTGGAAAATACTGTCTAAATGTTTTTTAATAAAAGTTATTGAATTTCAACAAATATTTAAAAAAAGTGCCCTTCTTTGAAGAAATATTTAAAAAAGTTAAAAAAGAAAGTTAATTACCTAAAAAGCTTAAATGTGAATTTTCAAAACAATTAGCGATTGTATTTGTGTTTTTAGAGTTTGGTCAAGTATTGGGTCAAAGTTCACAAAAACTAATCTTAAACATTTTTTCGTTCACAAGAGCAAGTGTACATCTACTTCGACGTGTGAAATGATACATCGACCCCATCAACATTTTTTTTTTGGACTTTCAAGTCAAGTATTCGTGCCTAAATACAATTTTTGTAATTTGATGCAATAATCTGTACCTTTAATAATTAAAAAATACAAAAAACCAACCCTATAAAATACATTTTCCAGGAATGCATTTATACAACTTACAATTATAAGCAGGTATTAAACACCTACCAATTATTTATCATTACAACAAATAGATACAACAAATGTAACTACCAACTATTAATTAAGAAAATCAAGCTGTAATTATGATTTTTAATTATCCTTACGTTTCTTTAATCTTCTTAATAACCTTTCGCCCAAGAAGATCTAGCTGGGTCGAACTTTGTATTGGACTATCCTGATCAGAATTTGAACTGCATTCATCAGAACTTGACTCTTCATAGTAACCTAAACCTGGTAAAATTGCAATGCAAGTTAATCCTGGGTTTTTTGTAACATCAACATTGGTGGAAATTGGACTACAACTTCCTGCCTCCTTAGTATTAACATCAGCCGTTGTCTTTAATTTGGTATCATTCTCATTACTGTCTCCTGTATTCTTGCCCTCACTATGTCCATTTTCTGCTTGGTCTGACTTTAACTTTTTATTACCTTCAGAATTTTCCATATTTAAGATCTCTTCGCTAGCCTTTCGTTTCTTAGTTTCCACTTTGGTAACAATCACACCCTTAAGTAACTTTGTCTGTGAGGTTCTGTTGCTTAAAAATGTTTTTGGTTTATTTATGCCAATTTCAGCTTGTAATTTCTGATCATGCGATTTTTCTTGCAGGCTAGCAACACGATTACGATAATCATTAAGCTCTTTTTCCTCTTCAAGATTCTTTTTTCGGTCTGCTGCCAACTTTGTTCGGTCAACAAGATCTAAGAATTCGATTTCGTCATCATCAAGGCCTTTGATCATATTCTCTGTAAGGGAATGTAATCAATGGTGTAAACGATTTTTCGCATTTTTTCAGAAACTTACTCAGTTTATGCGCTTCTTCATATTCTAACTCCTTTTTTTGCTTTTGCTCTTGCAATCTTTCATAAAGACTTCGAGAATCGTAGGGCTGTTCTGGTGGTTCTGTTGTAGCAATTAAAAATTCCGATATTACAAAAATTTTATACACAATAACGGAAATAAAATTCAAATATACACGCAAAATTATGAATGTTACTAGAAAGATTGTTAAACAAAATTGTTGACAAACCAAAGTAGGTTATGTTACACTAACCTAAAGGATCGTCAGCTTTGCGCACTTTTTCCCAATCTTCCTGCCTTTTCTTTTTTGCTTCCGCAAGTTCAGTTTCTGTAATAAAACCGGAGCTCATTTTAAATATAATAACATACAAACGTCTGTTCAACAATCGGCAAAACTAATGCAAAACAGCTCTCCCTTAAACTAAACAATAAATTGACAGCTAATGGATGAAAGTATCGAGTACATCTCAAAAACTTATTTCTATTTTTAGCGGGATTTTCAAATTCATAAAATTTCAAATATGTAAAAACTATATTTGTCAGACAATAGAAAAACGTATTTAGCAATGATTTAAATTTTTTAAATTTACATAAAGAAAAACAACTTGATCATTAAAAGCGTTTTGTATTTATATTTATTACTTTACCTGTAAGTAAAATGCGAAACCTATTCACTCGACGCTCACACTGAATGAAAATCCAAATTGTGCATGCGCCATGTTGTTTCTGAAACATCCCCTAACGCTTTCAGTACCAACTAACATATTGATTTGCTATTCTGTACACTCTCCGCTGAAAATTGCCAAAAAAGGTGTTGGGGCTGAACAGAGGTGTACTCAGAATCAGTCTTACATAACTACTTCCGCCTAAATATTACAAAATTGTACCAATTGAATGTATTTAATTTATGCATAGGTTTAACATAAATTAGCAAACATATAAAATTCTAAGAAAAGATTTGGTTTCAATTATGGCTAGAATAGACCACTACATGTTTCGTTCTTGTTTGAACTCATCAGGTGGACATAATTCTAACCATAATTGAGACCAAAAGCAAACAGGCATATCCCCGTTAGTTTTATATAAAATTCTGTTAAAATATGCAATATTTAAAATTTATTGATAGATTTTATTTGTTTATAAACGTATATCTACAGGGTATTTGTTAAATACTTCAAATACACTACCGTGTAAATTCTTGGGTAAAAATTATGATGATTGGCCAAAGCTGTTGTTATCTAAACATGCTTTATTGAAGAGCTATAGCCCATCAAAGTTGCAGAAGAAAAACCGGAGAATCTCAATTACTTCAGAACGGTTTAAGTTAGAGCGATCAAACTTGGCAAGAATTTTTTTAGACCTAATTTTGTGATAATTTAAGGGGATATGAAAACACATTGTAACCTCGTTCTCAATGGTTTAACTATTGTTGTAACTTTTCTAAAGAGAAATAATTCTGGGAATGGTGAGAGGGTGCATAATAATTTGTAAAAGTACAAATGAATGAAATATGTATGTAAAATTAATAACTGCTGTTAAAACTTTGAAATGTTTAATGCAAAATTATCATTTGTCTTTAAAACAAATTTAAAGCTAATTTTTCATTTTCATATTAAATGGTAGTCATTGTTAGAACTATATGGATTCTTTTCACTTTGAGTTTCAAGCTTTTTTTAAGGAGATCACTTTACCAAGACTAATTTTCTTATTCAATAAAATCAATTTTGTTTTGGGGTACCTTTACTTTAGTACATATATTAGAAAGGAAAACTCAACAGTACGTCTCTGATGCTATCTCTGAATGTACAGGGATGCTGTAATGTACCAATTTTCCGAAGGTCTGTAGCCGCCGAGATGGAAAACTTGATAATTTTATTTCCAGTTATTGTTAATTAAAGTGATAGTGATATGTTCCTTGCTTTATAACGTAGCTTACCAGTGTGGCGTATGTGAAAGGAAGGCTTGCAAGTAAGTGAAAAGCGAGCATTTCTCTAAAAATTGGTGCTTGATATTGATCTTTGCTAATAGTTTAAAGAAAGTGTCTAGTGAAAATCGTACACGTTAGAGTCGATGAAAATTTCACATCATCCATCTCGGCGGTTAATTAGTTATGTAAATGACAATAAAAGTGCTTCATAACCACGTCTTCCAAATTAATATTTTATACAAATACGTAACTTCTAAATTATTTAGAATTAATTCGGAATAGAATCCGTAGTCTTCCAAGGGCAAAATTTCTCTTAATAAATTATAGATGTCTGTTTTAAACGCAAATAGCATTATTTAAATTAAGCGGTCTTAATCCTAATTAGCCAACTGAGACGGGAATTGGCTTTTCTCGCCTACCAAATTTGATATCAAGAGAAAAAGGATAGATTAAAATGTCGCGGTTTGTTAACTTTCACGTACCCCCAATAAGTGCAGCCGTCAACGTAGCTTGGCAGACCTTACGCCAACAAATGCCCGATAAAGGTTCTACACCAACTCAACCCAGCGAAAGAGTTCGTTTTGCTCAAGTTAATCACACCGGTCCTCCCGAACATCACGAACTTAGTAATATAACGGCGAATCAATGGTCCCCCAGCGAAAAATCACAAGCAGAAGACGCGTTCAATCAAGGATATCAGAGTGGCGGCGATGGCCCCACCAAACAACAGTCCTTCTCATCTTTAGACATCTCCGAAGACGACTTTGTAGAAGGAAAAAGTGATGTAAAGATTAACGAGTATCAAGCTGCATGGAACGTTACTAATGCTATTCAGGTTAGTACGAGAAAGTCATTCATCCGTTGACTATTGATGAAAACTAAAGATTTTTCTATTAATTTCTTTCAGGGAATGTTCATAGTATCGTTACCATTTGCAGTCCTTAGAGGTGGTTACTGGGCAATTGTAGCAATGATAGGAGTTGCCTACATCTGTTGCTATACTGGAAAAATTTTAGTGGAGTGTTTATATGAATTCGATTTACAAACAGGAAAGCAAGTAAGAGTACGCGATTCTTATGTATCTATTGCAAGAGAGTGCTTTGGGAAAAAATACGGAGCAAAAGTGGTAAACGCAGCTCAAATAATCGAACTACTCATGACCTGTATACTGTATGTGGTGGTCTGCGGAGATCTTATGATTGGCAGTTTTCCCGATGGAGCCATCGATACGAGATCTTGGATGATGCTTGTGGGAATTGTACTCATCCCTTTAGGTAGGTTTGGCTTCGTTTTATATTTAGTTTTACGGCTGCAGTCGATAGCACCTCATAGATTTCTTTTAACTGAGCAAAACACAAAACTAGTCTTTAATGGTCATGTGGTATTCGGTAACTCGAAAGGTTTCAACGTCTTAGACATAATAACTCTTTGTTTAATTGTAATTAATAATAGTCTGCGAATTATATACTTACAAACTTACTTCGTTATTTTCAAAATATTCGTTAATGTTAATGCAATTATTTTTATATAATTATAATTAATTAATGTAATGTTTTTACGATAGGTTTTCTGAAATCCCTGAAGAGCGTGAGTCTGCTGTCTTTCTGGTGTACCATGTCACACATCTTAATCAACGCAATAATATTAGGTTACTGCCTCCTAGAGATAGGCGACTGGGGTTGGGGAATGGTAAAATGGACTCTTGACATGGAAAACTTCCCGATTTGCCTCGGTGTGATAGTGTTTTCTTACACATCTCAAATATTTCTACCAACGCTGGAAGGTAACATGGAGGACCCATCAAAGTTTCAATGGATGTTAGACTGGTCTCACATTTGGGCGGCCATATTTAAGTCGCTCTTTGGTTATATTTGTTTCCTAACTTTCCAAAATGATACGCAACAGGTGATAACGAATAATTTACATTCAGCTGGTTTTAAAGGTTTTGTCAATTTATGCCTGGTAGTGAAGGCGCTGTTAAGCTATCCGCTTCCGTATTACGCGGCTTGCGAGCTTTTAGAACGTGTTTTATTCAAAGGACGTCCCAAAACTCCATTTCCTACAATATGGGCTCTCGATGGAGAATTAAAAGTTTGGGGGTTAGCGTGGCGCGTTGGAGTCATACTTTTTACTATCCTAATGGCATGTTTCATACCGCACTTCTCGATTCTGATGGGATTTATCGGTAGTTTTACTGGTACTATGTTAAGTTTTATTTGGCCTTGTTATTTCCACTTAAAATTGAAGAGAAACGGCATGGATTCCCAAACTATCGCTTTTGACTATTTCATAATATGTCTTGGAGTTCTTTTCGGTGTCATCGGTATGTATGACTCCGGAAGCGCTCTAATCAAAGCTTTCGAAATTGG
The DNA here is from genome assembly GCA_958336395.1 of Ctenicera cuprea. Taxonomy (NCBI): domain Eukaryota; kingdom Metazoa; phylum Arthropoda; class Insecta; order Coleoptera; family Elateridae; genus Ctenicera; species Ctenicera cuprea. The sequence goes on from OY284486.1 coordinate 56,857,519, forward strand.
CTTACCGTTTTAAATGAGTGCACAAACGAAACATGGAGTGGAACCAGTACTCCCTCTGTTTCTAATAGTTGTAGTTGGTTTAATTACCAAAAAGTATTTAAATTGGAAAAGTTATATTACTTATATTAGTAGATGTGTGTGACAATAAGCGTGCTATTGAAAAAAATATGCAAATTAAGAACAGTCTGCACCACAGAAAAAACATTCAAATTGTGAAATGGATGTTTCCGGTCGTGCAAAGATATTCGTGTTAGGTTTGTTTATTTAAAACACATGATTTGGTTTTTAATTAATATTTACATAATTTAGTTTAGAAAAATAAACTACTAATTTTGAAAGAATTCTTACATTGTTAAAATGAAAGACTGTTATACGTTCCTCTATATTATATAGTATTATCATCTGAACTACCTAAACATTTGTGCACTGATTTTAGTAAGCAGAAAGCAAACTTTGATTTGACCATGTTAGACGTAAACACGCTAAAGAATAATTGCTTACATATCATAAAATCACATAAAAATAAGAAGAGGGCAATTCTCAGAAAAAAAGCCATTTATACATTACGCTGCTGTATTTCTGCAATGGAAACATTTTTTCCCCTTCAAATCTAAAAAATCAAAACTGATGCAAAGTTAGTTCCATTATGTGCATTTCTTTCTCTGAATCATCTAGACGTTAATCTATGACGTTAGTACTTAAAAAGCGAATAAAATGTAAAAAATCGAATTTAAGAAATTTTCTTTCAATTGAAATATGTACAGAGCTAGCGAAAAAACTTAATCAAGAAAGCGGTAAAAATAATAAGGTGTATAAATTTGTCTTTAATTTTAGAATAATGGCATTTAAGAGTCAATTAAAGGCTCGTGGTTTTGCACCGTTAAGTGCTCACTCTATATTAACTTCCTTCAAACTGAGCATTCTCTAGTGCGTGTCTAAAACAATGAATCGGGTAACGAATTTACCACAAGATGTCCCAAATTTGTAATTTACAGATTAAGCAGAATGTTCAACAGCAATATCACAAGTGAATTAAAAGTTATCGATAATTCTGTCGCTTCATTGACAACGAAATTGTGTAGTTGCTAGGAAATATCACGACTCCGAGGGAGGAGTGATATTTCCTTGCATCAACACAATTGAGATGTTCAATGAAAGACGGAATTATAAAAAATCTTCTACTCACGAGTGGAATTTTTTACAATATTTCACGAACTAATAATTAAAACATTTAGTTATAATTATTTATTACTTACTGACGGACAAACGCGTTATTTAATTATCATATGCAAAAATAAAAAGATGTTGTTGATGTGATTGCTATGGTTACAACAACGACAACACCATAGCTTCCTAAATAAAGTATTATCGCGGCCAGTCAGGATGCGATTGGTTAAGAGCCTGAAAATAAACGGCTGCCATTGCGCTGTTACAATGTGGGTGGAATACTCACGTACGTTTGGTACGATTAGGTCTTTACATTTGGTTTCTAATTCTTTGATATTTTCTAAGGAACCATCTCAACTAACCTTACTATCATGATATTCCAGTCTAAAGCCAGATCTGCAAACAGGGAAACCTAGGCAATTGCCTAGAGGCGCCAAACAAAAAAACGCTTAAAATTCTATAAAACGTAAAAATTAGCATCTTTTTATTTATTTTTATTATTTACCAGTAAATTTAAAACGCACGAAATATAACAGTCAGTTTTAAGTCTAGCTACAACTTTTATATCTCAAAATTTTAACGGACAACCGTCAGATTAAACCAAAAAACTGTCAATTTTTGGACTTCCATCTTCTGTGTGCTATTGAAATATGAGTACAAGTGAATATATTTTTAAAAAAACAGGTACCTTATTTTGTTACAATTTTTGTCGTTCGCCCTCAGTACACTAAGCGAAAAAACTAAGATTATAAATATGTTATTAATATTACTTAAATACATTTCTTCATGTTTCCAAGTCACAGTTAATTTTTACATAGTTTTGTATCTTTGCTGCAAGGAAGGTATGCAACGCGGTTTTACTTTTTCTTCTGAATAGTAAAAAACGTCAAAAATTTAATACTAGACGTCACAAATTGAATTCCAGAGATTAGAAATTGGTTTCCTAATTTATAAAAATCGTCAAATTTTGGATAATATTATTTATTTATTAAATACTATAATAGAATTATTGACGTTCTAAATTCATTTACGTATTATCGTCTAAAATCCATTTTATGACGTTAACAATTATTTCTAACGTGTGAAACCGTTCAAGCAATTTAAAAGAAATAATTAAATTATGAAAAATTATTCATCAATAAATGAATTTTTGACGTTAATAAATGTATTTTTGACGTCAAAATATACTGACATCTAACGGGATACTTATAATAGTAGTGTAGACTAGAACCATACTGCAAATAATTGCCAATAGCAGAGCTACTTGCCAAGAGAAAACGCACATACATTCGCACCGGCTTGTCAAAGCACACTAAACAATAATAAATTAATGATAATGCGTTATGTGCATTAAGGCGAATAGGTAATGCGTGAATCATAAAAGCATAACATAAAATAGTTGTTGGGATGGGACGCATAAACTCTTTTTAGTGTAAACCTTGAATAAACCCAGCATGAAGCGCACTCTTGTAGCAACTAAATCAAATATAGACAACAAATTTAGTGTGGCGACCGACGAAGACTTCGCTACTACAAATTCAGTTTTGACGTTAAAAATAAGTTTTTGCCGTAAAAAATACAATTTCTTGTCAATAATTATTTACTATTGTCAAACCATCTGTTATTTATTAATAATTAAATAGTTTTTTTAATTCCTACATTAAGCATACTTTTTTTGAATTTTTGACGACACTGAATTAATTTGACATCAAAAATAAACTTTAGATGTCTAAAAATTATCTTTTGATGTAAAGAAAACAATTACCATCGAAATAAATAAACCTTTAACATCAAATATATTTTTTGATGCCAATAAATGTTTTTTTTTGCGTCATAAAATCATTTTATGTTTTGACATCATTAAATGCTTAATAAAAATGAAACGGGGGCGCAGGTAATACAAACCCGGCTTTGTATCAGCCAAACTAAGCTTTCAATACCACCCTGAAAAATCGTAAGTACTTGTTAATGTTGGCAACAATACAACTGCAGCAAGAAAATGCTTACGAATGTGGTCCAGTTCTAAATTAGCAACTGCGTGTCTAAGAACGCGCAATATTTTTAATGTAAGACCAGATAACGGCTATGTTGTAATATCATCCAGCGATAAACAGTTTTAGGTATTTGATATTATTACTTTGTTCTGCTGTATTTTTTGCACTAATATCATCACTCATAATATAACTAAGTGATATGATTATTATCGACGATATTTTCGAGTCGAAACCGAGCTGCAAATTCAACGAGTGCGAACGCACGAGTTGAATGTGCTGCTCGGTTTTAACGAAAATAAATCATCGATAATTAATCATAACATGAGTTATATTTAGTAAGAGAATATAATGAATAAAACATTATGGTTAACTAAAATTATTTTACGGTCATTTTATTGTAGTTGCTACGATCGTAAGGTTGTTGCCAACGCAACATACGTAAATAAGGCAATATGATTTTTTGTTTTTTACTACCATTGTGATAAAATGTAACATTTTTATGCATCTGATTGGTTTAAATAACGCCACGTGACATATGAATCATATTCAACAGCAATTAATACCACAAGTGAATTAAAAATTATCAATAATTCTGTCTAATGAGTATCTGTATATAAAATACTTAATTATTTTAACAATATTTATTTATATATAAAGTATTTTATATACAGATACTCATTAAATATGGACTTTAACGAAGTAAAGCTGGAATTTATAAATAAAATAATTCTGTCACTTCATTGACCACGAAATTGTGTTGTTGCTAAGCAATATCACGAGTTCGAAGAACGAGTAATATTACCCTGCATCAACACAATTGAGTTCATCAATGAAAGACAAATTGTAGATAACTTTCAATTCACGAGTGGTATTTTTTAGAGTGTTCCACAAACAACAGAAATTTATAATTATTATTTTGTATAAGTATTCGTTATGTAGTAACGTACAAACGCGTTATTTAATTATTAAATACAAAAATACAAAACTTTGTTGACGTGTTGCTATGGTATACGGCACCGATAATACCGGATCTTCATAAAAAAGGATTATCGCGGCTAGTCAGGGTGTAATTGGTCAAGAACCTAAAAATAAACGGCTACTATTGGCTGTTACAATGCGAGTGGAATATTCTCTGTAATATGTAACATGTAGCAACACTAGTCACTAATCGATTAGTGACTGTTAAGGCATCACCAAAACGTTAAATAATATATTAAAATGGCAGCGGATTTCTGTATTCTATTGTTCTCGTTTCCGTCACAATGACTATTCAGTTATGAATCAGCCGTAATCAATAAATAACATAGGTATATGTTCATTTCAAATTCTCTGTTTAGTAAAATTTTCATTGTTAATACAACTTTTGCTTTTCCTAAATCTGAAAGTTATCGCTGCGTGAAATGTCTCATAAGAGAGTAATATTTCTTGGCTTTTCTTTTTAACTAAAATTATTTCCTATATTTCTTCAGTATAGATACTTTTTCGGCAAAAAAACTAATCATTGGCAAAACTATTTTTTTAATTTGTTAATTGTTCATCCTTAAAATCCATAGATGAATCCACATACAAAATAATGAATTACAGCAAAATGTTTTTCTATCGACTTCTCTGGTTACGCGATTTTAATTTAGCAGCAAGTATTTTACAACTGAATATCTCCAAAGCATCTACGTATGGCTTTTCTGAGAATTGCCAGTTCTAAAACCTTTTATTAGTCATTATTGACGGTAATATGTGATTATTTGGGACTTGTAGCTGAATGCTTATACATACATATAAAAACCTAGTCTCAATGACTCCTAAATAAGATTCTGTGACGATAATGTCCAGGAATAATTGAATAAGTATGACAATAGGATGATGTTTTGCTACATTTGAAAATTTAAAAAGAAAATTGGGTATTTATAATAATGATTGTTAAGTCAACGAAGTCTTCCATTAAAAATTATTGCCTTCAAAATAGTAAGGAGAGGATAAGCTAATTATTGTAATAAAATTTTAAAATTATGTCAATAACGGTGTCTTCTTTTGAAAATAGATGAAATTTATTAAACTCTCTTTGTAAATAGGCGGTAGATGTAGCAAATATTAATATCTCTATAGATGCGACTATATACGAGAAATCAGAAGTTTCACAAACGTGGGAGTTATTGAAAAATAAAGCAAAAGTCAATACAACTTACTTAATGAAGTCCTTAAAAACATTACAGTGCAAATAAATGTCTTCCATTTGCGAATGCAATATGTGTAGTTATAGGTATACAACCTTTGTCTTCCATGATTATTAACACTGTGTAATATGTATTATTAATTATAGTTGTTCGTAAGTGTGTAATTATACAAAGTGAAAATTCTAGAGCAACAAAATGATTACCAGATAAGTGAATTTTATCCCACATCTAAACACGTAGTGAACGTTCATTTTGTTGCTCTTCTATAATTCGTATAAAAATTTACAGTAATTACTACAACATAAGCAATTGTTAGTTCGTTGTTAAGAAATTGTTACTAAAAATGGTCATAACCTTTACAAAAGAAATATGTTGACAATTAACAGTTATGTTTTATTCTTCGTTTCTCTAAGTTCTAATGAAATGATATTAGAGGTCGCTCGTCTATTGTGATTTACATAAACATATAGTTTGAGCATAAACTATAGCCGAAGAACTGGCTTTCAGAAAAGTATCTTCATATCAAAAAATCACGTTATTTGTACTTTTTACTAAATGTAAATTGAGTATATTATTACAAACCTAAAAATGTGAATATTCCACCTGTATAATACATACCCAAAATGTGTATAAGATATTATACATATGGTAGCACATTTTTTTGTAGGTCTTAGTAGTTTTCTTTAAATTATAAATATATACATAATTTTACCATTTTACACATATCATATTACTGAATAAATCTAAATAGATCACTAAGAAATCTCTGTAGCACATGTTACTGTGTATTACACTTTTAGTTATTGCTGATGTATAGTGCAAATAAATAACTAATAGTTACTTGGTTATTTTTACGTTAGACTTTCTATCTTCATTAGATACACACAAGAACTAACTAAATTACTTATACATTGTGACTACCTTTTAAACTTATATAATTTTTTAACTCTGGACAAGCAGTGATTGGTACCTACAGCGTTGGTACTGTATTTACCTATACATTGACGTCTACCAAGCAGTTTATTTTATTCCAATTTATTTCTTAATTATTAATTTTAATCATGGTCATTATATTCCAAAGCGTGTAAGTAATTCTTAATCAATTACATAGGGCCATAGCAGATTGAATTTGACAAGAGGCCCTGCCCTATTGAAAATAAATATTGAAACCTCATACAACCTTATAATGTTTCCATCAGGCTGTATGTGGTGTTATGAGGTTTTTGAAACAACCGGGTTCAGTAGGTATGTGGTTTTATAAGGCATGTGTTTTTTATGAGGTTTAACCAGGAAAGCAATATAAATAGATTACCAGGTTTGATAGGGACGTTGTTTCTTCTATGAGGCTCTATGAGGAATTCAAAACATGTGGTTGTATAAGGAAAACCGGCCATCGTTTTGTATGTGGTTTTATCAGGAATTCCCAACACACAGATTTACCAGGAAACCCCTGTATCTTCTTCTATGCGGTTTTATGAGAAAATTTCAACATGTGGTTTTATAAGGAAAACCGACTATCGATTTGTATGTGGTTTTATCAGGAATTCCCAACATGCAGATTTACCAGGAAACCCCTGTATCTTCTTCTATGCGGTTTTATGAGAAAATTTCAACATGTGGTTTTATAAGGAAAACCGACTATCGATTTGTATGTGGTTTTATCAGGAATTCCCAACATGCAGATTTACCAGGAAACCCCTGTATCTTCTTCTATGCGGTTTTATGAGAAAATTTCAACATGTGGTTTTATAAGGAAAACCGGCTATCGATTTGTATGTGGTTTTATCAGGAATTCCCAACATGCAGATTTACCAGGAAACCCCTGTATCTTTTTCTATGCGGTTTTATGTGGAAATTTCAACATGTGGTTTTATAAGGAAAACCGGCTATCGATTTGTATGTGGTTTTATCAGGAATTCCCAACATGCAGATTTACCAGGAAACCCCTGTATCTTTTTCTATGCGGTTTTATGTGAAAATTTCAACATGTGGTTTTATAAGGAAAACCGGCTATCGATTTGTATGTGGTTTTATCAGGAATTCCCAACATGCAGATTTACCAGGAAACCCCTGTATCTTTTTCTATGCGGTTTTATGTGGAAATTTCAACATGTGGTTTTATAAGGAAAACCGGCTATCGATTTGTATGTGGTTTTATCAGGAATTCCCAACATGCAGATTTACCAGGAAACCCCTGTATCTTCTTCTATGCGGTTTTATGAGAAAATTTCAACATGTGGTTTTATAAGGAAAACCGGCTATCGATTTGTATGTGGTTTTATCAGGAATTCCCAACATGCAGATTTACCAGGAAACCCCTGTATCTTTTTCTATGCGGTTTTATGTGGAAATTTCAACATGTGGTTTTATAAGGAAAACCGGCTATCGATTTGTATGTGGTTTTATCAGGAATTCCCAACATGCAGATTTACCAGGAAACCCCTGTATCTTCTTCTATGCGGTTTTATGAGAAAATTTCAACATGTGGTTTTATAAGGAAAACCGGCTATCGATTTGTATGTGGTTTTATCAGGAATTCCCAACATGCAGATTTACCAGGAAACCCCTGTATCTTTTTCTATGCGGTTTTATGTGAAAATTTCAACATGTGGTTTTATAAGGAAAACCGGCTATCGATTTGTATGTGGTTTTATCAGGAATTCCCAACATGCAGATCTACCAGGAAACCCCTGTATCTTTTTCTATGCGGTTTTATGTGGAAATTTCAACATGTGGTTTTATAAGGAAAACCGGCTATCGATTTGTATGTGGTTTTATCAGGAATTCCCAACATGCAGATTTACCAAGAAACCCCTGTATCTTCTTCTATGCGGTTTTATGAGAAAATTTCAACATGTGGTTTTATAAGGAAAACCGGCTATCGATTTGTATGTGGTTTTATCAGGAATTCCCAACATGCAGATTTACCAGGAAACCCCTGTATCTTTTTCTATGCGGTTTTATGTGAAAATTTCAACATGTGGTTTTATAAGGAAAACCGGCTATCGATTTGTATGTGGTTTTATCAGGAATTCCCAACATGCAGATTTACCAGGAAACCCCTGTATCTTCTTCTATGCGGTTTTATGAGAAAATTTCAACATGTGGTTTTATAAGGAAAACCGGCTATCGATTTGTATGTGGTTTTATCAGGAATTCCCAACATGCAGATTTACCAGAAAACCCCTGTATCTTCTTCTATGCGGTTTTATGAGAAAATTTCAACATGTGGTTTTATAAGGAAAACCGGCTATCGATTTGTATGTGGTTTTATCAGGAATTCCCAACATGCAGATTTACCAGGAAACCCCTGTATCTTCTTCTATGCGGTTTTATGAGAAAATTTCAACATGTGGTTTTATAAGGAAAACCGGCTATCGATTTGTATGTGGTTTTATCAGGAATTCCCAACATGCAGATTTACCAGAAAACCCCTGTATCTTTTTCTATGCGGTTTTATGTGAAAATTTCAACATGTGGTTTTATAAGGAAAACCGGCTATCGATTTGTATGTGGTTTTATCAGGAATTCCCAACATGCAGATTTACCAGAAAACCCCTGTATCTTCTTCTATGCGGTTTTATGAGAAAATTTCAACATGTGGTTTTATAAGGAAAACCGGCTATCGATTTGTATGTGGTTTTATCAGGAATTCCCAACATGCAGATTTACCAGGAAACCCCTGTATCTTCTTCTATGCGGTTTTATGAGAAAATTTCAACATGTGGTTTTATAAGGAAAACCGGCTATCGATTTGTATGTGGTTTTATCAGGAATTCCCAACATGCAGATTTACCAGAAAACCCCTGTATCTTTTTCTATGCGGTTTTATGTGAAAATTTCAACATGTGGTTTTATAAGGAAAACCGGCTATCGATTTGTATGTGGTTTTATCAGGAATTCCCAACATGCAGATTTACCAGAAAACCCCTGTATCTTCTTCTATGCGGTTTTATGAGAAAATTTCAACATGTGGTTTTATAAGGAAAACCGGCTATCGATTTCTATGTGGCTTTATCAGGAATTCCCAACATGCAGATTTACCAGGAAACCCCTGTATCTTCTTCTATGCGGTTTTATGAGAAAATTTCAACATGTGGTTTTATAAGGAAAACCGGCTATCGATTTGTATGTGGTTTTATCGGGAATTTCAAGATGTGGTTTTATAAAGAAAACCGCTAACGTTTTTGTATAAGGTTTTATGTGGAATCCTTAATATGCGGAAGTATCAGGAAAACCCGTTATGGTTTCGCATGCGGTTTTATGAGAAATACTTAATATACGGTGTTATCAGGAAAACTGTTAACGTTTTTATGTGGTTTTACATGAAATTCTGTACGTGCGGATGTATCAACTATTTCAGCATAGCGGCCCCTGCACCGAGTATAAACACTGGCCCTGAGCAAAGTTGTTACGCCACTGCAGACAGGACTGTTCCCATTAGCGCTAAATAGTGATTGACTTTGATGGCTTGATAAGATTTTGTTTAATATATTTTTCTTTTCCAAATTACGGAAGTGTGGGAAAGTTCAAGCGAAGTGTTTCCTTACTTTTTACAGCTGTTGTAATTGTGAACATATTTTGAAACTATAAATATGCAAAAATTTTAACATAGTAGCCCGAGATGGGCAAACCCGTTTGTCCGTCGTCTTTAATTTGGCATTTCATTGAAGGGATACAGTTAGGGTTGATGGTGCTATTGTCATTGTGAGTATACCTGCAAATATTCAAGGAAAAGCTTAAAATACCTAAAAGTGTCTACAGTGGAATATTACCAATAAGTTCTAGAATATCGTCAAGAAATAAAATTTAACTTGCTTATAAACAAACGTAATTTCAACGGAAGTCCATTAGACGCACTTTCCCCGTACCTGCACTCATATTTTTAAACTGATAAGATGACAAAACAATATTTAAATTTAATACACAGTATGTTTTAATATACTGGGTGTTTGATTTATCGGTATCTAACTTATATCGCCTTAAATGTTAGAGATAAATAGAAACTTTGAATAAGTGACGTAAAAGTTTCGGCACTTTGTAGCCAAACACTTAAGTCAGTAATTTTTTACTATTTCCTTCCTTCTCTGTAAAGTAATATAAAATTCTACTGATTTAAATATTTTCAAAAAACGCATCTTTATAGGATTTTACAAAAAAAAACGACAACAAATAACAGAAGTGATAAACATTGGAATATATATCTGTAATTTTTCTTTTTCTACTAATATTATTTTATTGTACTTCTACATTAATATAGGATTTTTACATACAAATAAAATATTACTCAAAAAACCTATATGAACAAATTTCCCTTTTACTAAAGATTGATTACGTATTTTATTACCTTTCAAAACCAATGACTTTAAAAATGGGTTGTAATGTAATACATATTACATAGGTATAATAGCAAATGCTAATCGCGATGCTTTTAAAAGTCTAGATTCCGGTTTCGGTTCGTAAACCAGCGTTTTGACTCGACAAATTTTCCTTTTACCATAGACTAATTATACTTTTTTGTACCTAAGTGTACTAAATTTTAATAACTAGGTCCAGACATTCCTGAGATTTCGCGTCATCACACACTTTACTCGCCTACGTACCTTTTTTTGTGGTCTTATGGAAATGAATGCTATTAAGAAAACCCGATACCATTTTGTATGCTGTTTTATAGGGCGTTCGTAATATGCTGTTTATACGAGGTAAAACCGGTAAAGTTTTAAAAGCCGTGGAAAAACTCCGTGCTAAAAAAAGGGAAAGAAAACAGCGGTAAAAAAGCCGCGGAAAAAGAAAGCAGACGGGGAAAAGCCGACAGAAGAAAAAGCCCATGGATGAAAACAAATATTTATTTTCTTGTACTATTACTAGTTTTCGTCTAACAAATTTAGCAATGGTGCACAGTTCAAATAGAACAGCCTATTATCAAATAATTAATTCAAAATTTTAAGTCAATATTCTGAACAAAGAGCTTAATTTAGAAGTCAATGCAAATCAGAATTTGTGTTCTAAATCTAAACAATTGAAATTTCCTATCCTGAAATTAAAATTCTCAGAAAAGTAAATTTTGACGCTATAATTAAAATTTTATTGTTATACCCAGTGATGACAAAAATTGAAGTAAATAATATAACATTAACTTTTATGAAGTTTGCAGTCAAGTAATGAAAGGATCACTAAAATAACTTAGTAATTGTTATACAGTATTAAGGAATTTTTAAAACTTGTTACATTCTATTACAAGCATTTGCAGTTTTTTTTAGACAGTGCTTTTTTTAGACAGTGCGGAATCACTTGATTAGGTAAAAGCTGCTTATTGTGAATCTATAATGGGATGCTGGTAATTCAAGGAATTGTTTGTTTTCACAATGTTTAAAGGTGTATAGCATTATTAGCCCCACTGTCACTTGCAAGTACTTTCATTTAAAAAAAAATTCAAACTTGCAACGTTCTTGAGTTAGAGGTATGTACTATTTATATGGTTGAAAAGTACCATGATATTCAAATACAAATATGCATTTCCTAGTTTGGTTATACTATTCCCTGTAATGCAAAAAAATTATTAAGAGGAAAGTTATTTTCTCCCATCGGTTTTTTTTCGTCTGCTTTTTTCCCGCGATTTTATAACCGTTTTTTTTGCCTTTTTTTCCAGGCTTTTTTCTGCGGCTTATTTATCTTAGATTCTGGTTTTATACGGAATTTATAGTATGCGATATCAACAGGAAAATCTGTTGGCGTTTTATATGTGTTGAATTAAATAAGTGTGGTGAAGTAACTAGTATAGTGATTCTTGCATCTCCTCATTTTTTAAATCCTTATTCATGGATAAGTTTGTCCTTAATCAAATTAAAACCGGGTTAACTTTTATTGTTACGTGAAAGATGTAAACAATATCAGGAAACATCTGTTGATTAAATTTTAATGAAGTATGAAAAACATTAGACATTAACTTACATGTGCATATATTACACAGCTTCAATTAGAAATACCGATACACGTAAATATGTAAACTAGGTGTGGTGGTGGTGATCGTAAAAAATCGAATTTCAGATTTTGACGAATATGTACGTTTGCAGGTTTTTTGACAAAAAAATGGGACAGAAATGGATTTTGGATGTTGTTTAACTAAATATATCTACCAAAATCGTTTCTGTCCGATTGTTTTCCGTCAAGCGCTAAAAAAAGTCGTAAGTCTACTGGACTAGTTTTGGAAAATTTCCAAATGTTGTGTTTTTTTTTTAATTTCTATACTGCAGAAGTATGCGAAAGCCCATACAATGTTACGCTCATTTTTGTATTTAAAAGTTACGTAAATCTATTCCTTGATTACCAGCCGCTCAGTCGCAATTTAAAACGGTAAGCGGCGGCGATCTTGGCTTTCGTGGAACTTGCAAACATCTGTTGGAGTTTTAAAGCAGAAAAGGTAGGTATTTATTTTTATTTACCTATTGTGCTGATAAGTACCTACCAAACGCAAATGCCCCAAGTCCTAGCAACTGCAAGACGCAAGTAAATTCTTGATCATCCCCAAGAAACACAATTTTCTATCATGTTAATAATTAATTACTGTATTCTTTTAACTAACTTGAGCTCAATTAGTGAAATGGAGAGGTACTGTTACATAATGAGAATGTGATAATAATAAATGTTTGAATTTATAACGTGTTTCGCCCTAGATAGTAAATATGAAGTTTTGTGTTTTAACGCAGTCTACTTTAATTGAAAACCCGGATTTTCAATAGCTGCACGTTTTACAAAAACGTACGTCTTATTTAAAAATATGCAGACATAAGCTGTATTTTCGGATATTTTTATACCTGTTTGAAACCTATCCCTAGCAATTTTACCTGTTCAAAAAGGACCGTTCTACAGACAACGCTCTTAAACTGTGAGTCTGTGAGCGATCTTCGTGTAGCAAACTTCGTTCATAATAAAATTGACTTCAACATGGCTGATATAAAATTTGTATTCTTTAGATTTTTAGAGGATGATACCTTTATGACGGTGCCTATATAACGCCTGCTACATTTTTAATAATAAAGTGGGGTATAAAAAAGCTAAAAAATATAACGTGGGGTGGCAATCAGAAGAAGGCAATGCGTATCCTGCATACGTGATTTGTTATGGTGGTAAGTATTTACTTAGTATTTATTTTAGTTTATACATTATTTAGTTAGGTATTGTAGTGGTCGAAAAAGATCGTATGAAAAAAATAATTCTCGGAAAAATATCTTTTTTTTTCGAATGCTGTATCTTCAAAACGAAGCCACTACGAATTTTTGAAAATGTTGACTTTAATGCCCGATTACTTAAACAGAAAAAAAATAATCGATAAAAATTATATCATTTAATAGCCCTTAATAAGTATAATCACGTGATAGAAGAATATTTTTGGCAGTATAAAAGTTGTAAAGATGACACGTTCTCAAAATTATGGAAAATTTCCAAAAATTATTCTTCGAAATTGTATTCTATTATCTATATGATGCAATTTTGGGATTTGTACTAATTTATTTATTTTTCTTTATCAGATTACAATTCATGACAAGTAGAAGGAGATGAAGAACAGAAGCAAAGAGAAGATAATGAAAAGGAAGGAGAAGAAGACATGAAAGGAGAAGAAGACATGGAAGGGGAGAAGACATAGAACGAGAAGAAGACAAGGAAGGAAGATGGAGAAGGAGAGAAGGAAGAAAAAGAAGAAGCGAAATAGAAGAAAATGGAGAAATACAAAAAAATAGAGGAGGATGGATTAATCCATGATTTAATTAATAAATAATTTTGCTAGTTTTCTGTATATTATATATAGTACATATAATGTTCGTTATGAGAATAAATAATAAATTGTAATGTTTTAAGTTTATTCTTCTTATTTATATTCTTATCCTATGCTCATTAACTTTAAAGGTTTTTTCTACTTTGCAATTATCAAATTCAGAAAAAACTTGGAAAGCCTTATTAATATTTAGCAAGGTAAAGTATTGTTGAATATTTGAAAGTCAACCTCATACAACCGAATTGTAAAAAGTTCTGAATAACCTGACAATATTTTGTTTATGCAAATTTCAAACTGGTCAAATTCTGATACAACCTGATAAAACTCCTGGTTAAACCTTGTTAAGATTCCATATGGTAAACGATTATTCAACCTGATAAATATAACCTTATACAACCTCATTTAAAAAAGTTCGTTAATAACCTGATAAAATGTTGTAAATTTCGAACTTGTCGAATTCCGATAAAACCTGGTAAAAGCATTTGCTATATTTCCTGGTTAAACCTTGTTAATATTCAATAAGGTAAACGATTATTCAACCTGATAAATATAACCTCATAGAACCTCATTAAAAAAAGTTCGTTAATAACCTGATAAAATGTTGTAAATTTCGAACTTGTCGAATTCCGATAAAACCTGGTAAAAGCATTTGCTATCTTTCCTGGTTAAACCTTGTTAATATTCAATAAGGTAAACGATTATTCAACCTGATAAATATAACCTCATACAACCTCATTACAAAAAGTTCGTTTATAACCTGATAAAATGTTGTAAATTTCGAACTTGTCGAATTCCGATAAAACCTGGTAAAAGCATTTGCTATCTTTCCTGGTTAAACCTTGTTAATATTCAATAAGGTAAACGATTATTCAACCTGATAAATACAACCTCATACAACCTCATTACAAAAAGTTCGTTTATAACCTGATAAAATGTTGTAAATTTCGAACTTGTCAAATTACGGTAAAACCTTGTAAAAGCATTCGCTATCTGTCCTGGTTAAACCATATTAATATTCAACAAGGCAAATGCTTGTTTAACCTCTTAAACGCAACCCGATAAAACCACATTAGAATATTCTATAGAATCAACTCGGAATTGCCTGTTTCAAAAACCTCATATAAACCTTACACACATATTTCTATAGGGTTGTGTCAGGTGACTTTCAGTAGGGTGTGTAGTACAAACCTTATTTTACTTTATTTCCAATGTTCTTCTTGTTACGAGCCCCTTCGAATCTCCTGAAAACTAGTCAAAATAAGTTTTGAACCAAACAGGACGAAATTACAAAATACCATTCCTAAAACCTCTTGGCCAGTCAATCTGAGATGACCTTGACCCCATATAATATGTATAAATGTGGTGTTAAAGGTTTTAAGAAAAAAAACGTCTAGTGTTACCCAAAACGATTTTTTTGCTATATACATCTATAATAATTGGCATTTAAAAACCCATAAATGTGATCTGAAAAAATTTATTTATTAAAAGACCATTCTGCTACATAATAATACAATAATATTAGACAAAATTGGGTACCACAGGCTAATAGAGTGATGTTAAAAAGTAGGATCATGTGGGCTTTGAATGCCATTGTTTTACCGAACCTGTCCAGTACCTATAGCGTATGCGGTGCATGTGCTATACTAGATAGAATCGACAAGACGATGGCATCCAAAGTCTAGTTGGCCCTTTTTTTAAACGCATGTTACTTTACATGTCGGTCCAAACATGCAGCAAAGTATACAGAGTGTCTCTGGAAGGTCTATACAAAAAGCTACCACACCTTCCTAAGGTCAGAATAAAGCGATTGAACTAATAACTTACCTCTATCCAAAACAGTCTATCAAAATCCTATTAGGTAGGGTAGGCAATGCCTACCTATAATTTTTCAAATAAAAAATCAAATTCTAAATTTCAAAAAAAAAGCTACATACAGTTTTTATTTTTACTTTCTAACACCACCGCGTAATATTCAAAAATGGACGCCAAACAAAAAGTGGAAGTAAATGCATTAACCAGCATGTAATCAAATTTCACTTAAAGTTAAAGCAACAATAGCAGAATAGTTCCGAAACAAAGCAACCGCAAATAAACAAACAAGCCTTTAAAACACCGTTTTACTTACGAGAGGCCCAAATTATAAGGCCGAATGACTCCAGGGCAGACACAATCAGCCAGTCTGTTATTCTTAATACGTTAGCATGTACATTTATAAAATAAAGCAATGATCAGATGGAAAGAAATAGTAGGAATTTCAGAACGTTTTAAGCATCCAAAAAACACGACCTCGTTCGGTTCGGTAGTGTTTAAATTACTAGCGTCGGTCAGTGGCATTCACGTCCAGCGTGAAGCTATTGAGTGATTATTTATTTCATACGTAGTTTGCAAATATGGAAAATGTCGTTGGCTAGCTTTAAAAAAAATTGAATGAATACTCGTACGAAAAACAAATAGAAATAAAAGAACATAGACGATGTACTTCAAAATTACTAGGGCTGTTACAGACAGACGGTAGGAAGAAATCTAGATCGTTTAATACGAAATGGTATAAACGAATGGACTGGCTGACTGCTAGTAGCATTAAAAATAAGTTATTTTGCTGGAATTGCTTACTATTTTCATCTACATCTAACCCCTCAAAGGTATGGTCTAGAACAGGATACTCTGATTTAAAAAATCTTTTAGCAATTAAAAGACATTCGTCGACCAAAGAACATTTATCTGCAACTGTTAGATTAAAATTATTTGTCAAATCACACATTAACTTGGCTTTGGACGAAGGTTTGCGTTATAAAATTAAAGTGCATAATGACAAAGTGAAATTTAATGGGGACTTTATGCGTAGATTAATTCATTTAACAACAGGTCTTGGTAAATTCGAGTTGCCGTTTCGTGGTCACAATGAAACAGACAAAAGCAGTAACCCAGGTACCTAGTTAATTATATCTAGCTCAAAGAAGTAATAGAGGTTAGGAAGGAGGGTTTCAAGTTAGTTGCACTTAAAGCACTGTGACGGATGTGACGTCATCGCCGCCATATCCAGACACTTTTGGTGATTCATTTGTGCCGGTGATGGTTGTGTATGTTTACAAATTTTGTTACTAAATATGGTTAGTTGTATTTGCTGTGGTTGCTCGAGTACATAAATTAACAAGCAGAAAGGAATAACTTTCCATAGGTAAGTATTTTACCAAATGTAAATAATAAATTTCAATTTGACGTTTGAAGTTAAGACAGTGGCGGAGAGGTCAATATTTCGATTGTTTTATATTGGTAGGAATTTATCTGTTAAGGATAGTGTAAGAAGTCGTCTAACCCATTTAATTTTGTTTAATGGGCAATAAAATACTTGTACTTTGTTTCCTTCTATAATAAATTGGCAACTAAAACAGCATACTCATGTTTTATAATTTGTTCGTTATGCCCTAAATATAATTTTCTGACGCCGCCACTGGTGACACTTCCGCTACGTCACAGTTTGGCAGCCATGTTCAGACACCTTTAAGGTTTACTGGCCAATGTGCATAAGCTCCTTCCTAACCTCTATTACTTCTTTGATCTAGCTATTATGACAGCAATAGTCAACATTATTACCCATGTTTTAGGTAATTATGTGAGTATTGCTAACATTTTAAAAGAATATGATGAAACCTTGCGTATTCCGCTTGAGACATCCAAAGTATTAACGGGTATGTCCAATCATACTCAGAACGATTTAATTGAATCAATTTTCTCGGCTGTATTCAATTACATTCATAAAGAAGTTTTGGATTTCGAGTTTTTTTTTCTTCTGTACAAATAGACGAAACCACTGATATATCCTGCAAGTCACAAGTATCCATAATTATTATATTTACAAAGAAGCGATCAGCAGTCGAAAGATTTTTAGGATTTTTCGATTTAAGCTCGGGCCACAAAGCTGATGATGACTTCAAAAATTTAACTGGATGGCAAAAAAAAACGCAAACGCTGATCTTTATTAACTTTAAGCAGTTCGATAGGATGTTTAACGTGCTTTATTAGGATCTGCAAGAACTTTCAATTAATTTAAAAATTAAGAAAAAAACGATACTTTTTAGTATCAACAACGTGTTTTCCGGTAGTACGTGATATCAATTAGCTATAGTTAAAACAATAATTTTTATTTCTTGCATATTTTTAATAACTCTTAAATTAAAGCTTTTACAGCGATTTTAGTCTGAAATCCGAAGCGCATCTAATTAATTAAATGTAAGACGCGGTCGGCTGCCGTTCTACTGTTCTATGCGTCTAGCTATAACTAGCGCTATACTTTAAACGGTACACGATAACGTATTGCACAGGCTGTTACGAGTTCCAATGAACGCTGGGGCGTTACTATTTGTTTTCTTGCTTAGTTTTTGTTTAAACGATGGTATTTACTCAGTTATTGGCGTTCGAACATTTAAAACGTAACGTAAACGTAACCAACGCCTTGAGTCTGCAGCGGGCTTTTACCGGCTAGATTAGATGTAAATTGCCACCACTTCTTGACGCGAGAATATTTAAAACGTAAAAAGTATGGAAAAGTACCAGCGACCTGTTTCGCCCATTTTTATGCTATGTACTTGCTGTATAAACCAGGGTTATTCAAAAGTGGGGGGAAAATTCGTATATCTGCAGAGCGTTGGTTTCTGAAAAAATGCTCGAACACTTAAATTGATTTAAATATAACTGCCTTTATGTGATATCTTTTGTTTTCTAAACTCAACCTCACAGCCACCTTGACTTAATTTTTTTTTAAATAGCGACCTATACTTTGTGTGGGCTTGTTGAAAAGCTTGAAAAACTGCATTCAAATCTACCATCATAAATGAACTGGAATGGTAGGTTTTCAAGTTACAGTAATTGAAAGAAAAAACAAACTTTTTCCTTATTTTGTTATTAAGACGTTAATATCAAGCAACCAAAGACGTAACAATTTATAACCAATGTTATAAGTGTCCTCTTTCAGCATGACTTCGAATTTTGTCACCACATTCCAGCATCATCAAAATTGCAATTCTCTGTCTTCTGATAAGTGAGGCAATTTTTTCTGTTAAACTTTGCTAAATTGAAAAGTTACGACGTTGTATTTGGCAAGCAACGTGGCATTAAAATCAATTAAACAATAATTTATATACAACATGACATGAGCCACCTTATAAATTATTGTTATGGCTTGAGTTACTTGGTATTAACGTCTTAATAAAAATAAATATGAAAAAAGTGAATTTTTTCTTTCAATCGCTATAACTTAAAAACCAACGATTCCAGTTCATTCATGATGGACGATGGTAGATTTGAATGTAGCTTTTTGCAAGCTTTCCAACAAGCCCACACAAAGTATAGGTCGCTATTTAAAAAAATTAAGTCAAGGTGGCTGGGAGTAAGGAGGTTGACGTTGGAAAACAAAAGATATCACATGCAATTATATTTAAATCAATTTAAGTGTTCGAAATTTTTTTCGAAAGCCAACGCGCTACAAAAATACGAATTTTATTCCATACTTTTGAATAACCCTGTATATTATATAAGTAATTTTTTATGAATAATCAGTAACATCACTGATTGATCCCTTATTAACTGCTTTAATTACATTCGTTCCGATGTTTTTTTTTTATAGTAGCCAATTTCTATAATCGAAACTTGTCATACTGCTTATTTTTTATTAACGCTCATGTTTTGTACTAAACATTTTTGCAATAATCAATTTTTATACTGAACATTTTCTATAATTACCGTTTATCATAACATGTGTTTTATACCCAGCACTTTTTGTAAACTTTATTTATCATACTGACACATCACATCACATACTGATCACATCTTCAGCCATATTCTTTATTAGCTGTTTATCATAATTACCATTTAGATAAATAATCGGGTTAACAAATTCTATTGGCTGCTTAAACAGCAATCGCGGCTATATTATGAATCCAATAATCCATAATATTATTAGACCAAATTTTATTAGAAGATGCCAAATTTACATTCAAACAAACAGATCATTTTCAACATTTTCTTTGATTTTATTAATTTTTTCACATTGGTTTTCAACGAATAGTCGTGCTGAACATCCGGCGAGCGTGGGGCGCGTTACGTTACTACGGCAAAAGCCTTGCTGTTAGATACGGTTTGCAAGACCGTTGAAATTGCTTTAATAACAACGCTTGAAGTGAACTTCGATAAAATGAGCTCAATAAAGTATGTACCTAAATCGGGTGCCGCAAGACGAAAACAAAAATAAAAAAGTGTAGAAAGAGCACTACTAACTAATTCTTCAAAATCAGAGGCTCATGTAGGCTCTATCGGCTATTTTATTACATACAGTCTAAGCCTTACATTTTCTTTAGGTGATTGTCAACATTTCGAAATTTTTAAGAAATACGGTGCTTCAAGAGTGATTGTAGTATCATAGTAATAATTTTGATTGAGAATAACACTGCACAAAATCTGGACTTAAATAAGTTGATACAAAAAATTGTGTAAAGTGCAAAAGCCAGAAAAAGAAGCTTTGTTTAATTTCTTTTTTAATATTGAAGAAATAGAAGAAATTGATTTAGGAAACGAGGAGTATGGAACCCAATTCAACGCCCTAAATAGCAACAGGATTTACGAAGAAGAAGAATATTTTTGTTATTACAAAAACCAACGTACGCTTTTGTTACATCATGTAAATATACATATATACATGACTGCCTGTTCATACATATTTTTAGTTGATATTCTAGTTTCTATGTTGTATGGACCTTTATTAGGTACCTATTTATGTTTTTTTTTATACACTGTGTCTATAAAGTAACCTCCCCCCCAACTAACTTTTGAACAACTTGATATTTGACCACAAAATTTGATGTGCTATAATGGGAAATTAAATATTATTTTTTAGCCAAAAATTAAATTTTGTATCATTCAAAATGGCGACTCGGCGCCATTTTAAAATTTTATTTTAAATAGAAAGGGGGTCGAGTGACACCTCATTTGAAAGGTCTTTTCGTTCTGCGTCTGATCCTAGAGTTTCAAAGAAAAATATTCAGCCATATCAAAATGACAATGTTTGAAGTTAAAGAAGTCTATTTAAAAAACTAAGAATTAAAGCAAAAAGAAATTAAATTAAGTGTTTGAAATGTTTACCATTCACTTCTTGGCACATAAAAAGTCGATTATGAAATTCCTGCCTTACATTTTCATAAGTTTTTGGAGTGATATTTCTGCAAACTTCTGTAATGCGTTGCTCCAGTTCTTCAATTATTTCTGGACAGGTTCTGTACACTTTCGATTTCAGATATCCCCATAGAAAAAAATCTAAGGAGGCTAAATCTGGGGAGCGAGCCAGCTATTCTACAGGCCCCCGCCTACCAATTCATCTTCCAAGAAAATGTCCGTTGAAAAAGTCAGAAACAGGTCTATAATAATGAGGCGGCGCACCGTCTTGTTGGAACATAACGTTTTCAATATTATTTCCAGCCACCTGAGATATTTCTGGGAAAATTTAGTCTTGCAGCAAATGAAAAAGTGGACCACAGGATAAAAAAATCAAAACAATTTTGAATTGAGTGAGTCCATTTGTTTAATACTCGCCATTTTGTTATGGCTGAATATTTTTCTTTGAAACTCTAGGATCAGACGCAGAACTAAAAGACCTTTCCAACGAGGTGTAACTCGACCCTGGATAAAAAAATCAAAACAATTTTCAGTTGAGTGAGTCCATTTGTTTAAAATCCGCCATTTTGTTATGACTAAATATTTTTCTTTGAAACTCTAGGATCAGACGCAGAACTAAAAGACCTTTCAAATGAGATGTCACTCGACCCCCCTTTCTATTAAAAAAAAATTTAAAATGGTGCCGAGTCGCCATTTTGAATGATACAAAATTTAACTTTTGGCTAAAAAATAGTATTTCATTTCCCATTAAAGTACACCAAATCTTGTGGTAAAATATTAAATCGTTCAAAAGTGAGTTAAGGGGGGGTTACTTTATAGACAGATGGTATTTTTAAGTGTTTCTGTGACGATAGGTTTTATTTTTATCATCTACTGGGAAGGGGAGAGGGGTGTTATAAAGGGCTGACCTGAATCTGAGACCCAGGCCCCACCACGTCTAGTTACGCCACAGGACGTGCAATTTTTCTTGGAGGCAACGAAAGACATAACTTTCTGAAAATGTTTCAAGAGCCAAAAGTTTTATTTTTAATTGTAATTTATGGATAATGACAATATAGCGGTACTTCTTGTACTTAGTGTTAGATTCTTTTATAATTGTCAATAGTGCCTTTTGAAATACTCTTTCGAGTTTTTGTTACACAAAATGTAGCAAGTAACTTTAAAGATAATAGAGACAAGCTAAATATATTCCAAAATCAATCTGCAATTTAAACCAATTCGTAGGTATAGAATTATTTCCCACCTTCACATAATCTTAATTTTTGGTTTCGTGTTCCTCTTTTTCTGCAACACTAAGAAATTTATATATTTATTAATAAGTTTTAGCTTTACTTCGTTGAAGTTCATATTGATGTATGAATAAAATACTTTATTTTACTTCAACAATATTTATCTTAACCTTATACCTGTTTCGACATGTTTACATGACATTGTCAAAGGTAAAATTAAAAAGTAATCAGTTGGTGTTGCTATAGAAACAATAAAACTGGATGACTTGAACTTGGTTATGTATGTCTGCAGACGACTTGATATCTCATTCCAAAACGTCCCATAATGGTGAATTAAGGATTAAAGGTAGTTTTTAAATGTTTGCGAATTTCAAATGCCTCCAATATATCTACTTTACGTTTATCATCCCAAAAGTGGAAAAATTTTATACGATTTTGTTCTAATAACCCTATTGAAAATAAATATTGAAACCTCATACAACCTTATAATGTTTCCATCAGGCTGTATGTGGTGTTATGAGGTTTTTGAAACAACCGGGTTCAGTAGGTATGTGGTTTTATAAGGCATGTGTTTTTTATGAGGTTTAACCAGGAAAGCAATATAAATAGATTACCAGGTTTGATAGGGACGTTGTTTCTTCTATGAGGCTCTATGAGGAATTCAAAACATGTGGTTGTATAAGGAAAACCGGCCATCGTTTTGTATGTGGTTTTATCAGGAATTCCCAACACACAGATTTACCAGGAAACCCCTGTATCTTCTTCTATGCGGTTTTATGAGAAAATTTCAACATGTGGTTTTATAAGGAAAACCGACTATCGATTTGTATGTGGTTTTATCAGGAATTCCCAACATGCAGATTTACCAGGAAACCCCTGTATCTTCTTCTATGCGGTTTTATGAGAAAATTTCAACATGTGGTTTTATAAGGAAAACCGACTATCGATTTGTATGTGGTTTTATCAGGAATTCCCAACATGCAGATTTACCAGGAAACCCCTGTATCTTCTTCTATGCGGTTTTATGAGAAAATTTCAACATGTGGTTTTATAAGGAAAACCGGCTATCGATTTGTATGTGGTTTTATCAGGAATTCCCAACATGCAGATTTACCAGGAAACCCCTGTATCTTTTTCTATGCGGTTTTATGTGGAAATTTCAACATGTGGTTTTATAAGGAAAACCGGCTATCGATTTGTATGTGGTTTTATCAGGAATTCCCAACATGCAGATTTACCAGGAAACCCCTGTATCTTTTTCTATGCGGTTTTATGTGAAAATTTCAACATGTGGTTTTATAAGGAAAACCGGCTATCGATTTGTATGTGGTTTTATCAGGAATTCCCAACATGCAGATTTACCAGGAAACCCCTGTATCTTTTTCTATGCGGTTTTATGTGGAAATTTCAACATGTGGTTTTATAAGGAAAACCGGCTATCGATTTGTATGTGGTTTTATCAGGAATTCCCAACATGCAGATTTACCAGGAAACCCCTGTATCTTCTTCTATGCGGTTTTATGAGAAAATTTCAACATGTGGTTTTATAAGGAAAACCGGCTATCGATTTGTATGTGGTTTTATCAGGAATTCCCAACATGCAGATTTACCAGGAAACCCCTGTATCTTTTTCTATGCGGTTTTATGTGGAAATTTCAACATGTGGTTTTATAAGGAAAACCGGCTATCGATTTGTATGTGGTTTTATCAGGAATTCCCAACATGCAGATTTACCAGGAAACCCCTGTATCTTCTTCTATGCGGTTTTATGAGAAAATTTCAACATGTGGTTTTATAAGGAAAACCGGCTATCGATTTGTATGTGGTTTTATCAGGAATTCCCAACATGCAGATTTACCAGGAAACCCCTGTATCTTTTTCTATGCGGTTTTATGTGAAAATTTCAACATGTGGTTTTATAAGGAAAACCGGCTATCGATTTGTATGTGGTTTTATCAGGAATTCCCAACATGCAGATCTACCAGGAAACCCCTGTATCTTTTTCTATGCGGTTTTATGTGGAAATTTCAACATGTGGTTTTATAAGGAAAACCGGCTATCGATTTGTATGTGGTTTTATCAGGAATTCCCAACATGCAGATTTACCAAGAAACCCCTGTATCTTCTTCTATGCGGTTTTATGAGAAAATTTCAACATGTGGTTTTATAAGGAAAACCGGCTATCGATTTGTATGTGGTTTTATCAGGAATTCCCAACATGCAGATTTACCAGGAAACCCCTGTATCTTTTTCTATGCGGTTTTATGTGAAAATTTCAACATGTGGTTTTATAAGGAAAACCGGCTATCGATTTGTATGTGGTTTTATCAGGAATTCCCAACATGCAGATTTACCAGGAAACCCCTGTATCTTCTTCTATGCGGTTTTATGAGAAAATTTCAACATGTGGTTTTATAAGGAAAACCGGCTATCGATTTGTATGTGGTTTTATCAGGAATTCCCAACATGCAGATTTACCAGAAAACCCCTGTATCTTCTTCTATGCGGTTTTATGAGAAAATTTCAACATGTGGTTTTATAAGGAAAACCGGCTATCGATTTGTATGTGGTTTTATCAGGAATTCCCAACATGCAGATTTACCAGGAAACCCCTGTATCTTCTTCTATGCGGTTTTATGAGAAAATTTCAACATGTGGTTTTATAAGGAAAACCGGCTATCGATTTGTATGTGGTTTTATCAGGAATTCCCAACATGCAGATTTACCAGAAAACCCCTGTATCTTTTTCTATGCGGTTTTATGTGAAAATTTCAACATGTGGTTTTATAAGGAAAACCGGCTATCGATTTGTATGTGGTTTTATCAGGAATTCCCAACATGCAGATTTACCAGAAAACCCCTGTATCTTCTTCTATGCGGTTTTATGAGAAAATTTCAACATGTGGTTTTATAAGGAAAACCGGCTATCGATTTGTATGTGGTTTTATCAGGAATTCCCAACATGCAGATTTACCAGGAAACCCCTGTATCTTCTTCTATGCGGTTTTATGAGAAAATTTCAACATGTGGTTTTATAAGGAAAACCGGCTATCGATTTGTATGTGGTTTTATCAGGAATTCCCAACATGCAGATTTACCAGAAAACCCCTGTATCTTTTTCTATGCGGTTTTATGTGAAAATTTCAACATGTGGTTTTATAAGGAAAACCGGCTATCGATTTGTATGTGGTTTTATCAGGAATTCCCAACATGCAGATTTACCAGAAAACCCCTGTATCTTCTTCTATGCGGTTTTATGAGAAAATTTCAACATGTGGTTTTATAAGGAAAACCGGCTATCGATTTCTATGTGGCTTTATCAGGAATTCCCAACATGCAGATTTACCAGGAAACCCCTGTATCTTCTTCTATGCGGTTTTATGAGAAAATTTCAACATGTGGTTTTATAAGGAAAACCGGCTATCGATTTGTATGTGGTTTTATCGGGAATTTCAAGATGTGGTTTTATAAAGAAAACCGCTAACGTTTTTGTATAAGGTTTTATGTGGAATCCTTAATATGCGGAAGTATCAGGAAAACCCGTTATGGTTTCGCATGCGGTTTTATGAGAAATACTTAATATACGGTGTTATCAGGAAAACTGTTAACGTTTTTATGTGGTTTTACATGAAATTCTGTACGTGCGGATGTATCAACTATTTCAGCATAGCGGCCCCTGCACCGAGTATAAACACTGGCCCTGAGCAAAGTTGTTACGCCACTGCAGACAGGACTGTTCCCATTAGCGCTAAATAGTGATTGACTTTGATGGCTTGATAAGATTTTGTTTAATATATTTTTCTTTTCCAAATTACGGAAGTGTGGGAAAGTTCAAGCGAAGTGTTTCCTTACTTTTTACAGCTGTTGTAATTGTGAACATATTTTGAAACTATAAATATGCAAAAATTTTAACATAGTAGCCCGAGATGGGCAAACCCGTTTGTCCGTCGTCTTTAATTTGGCATTTCATTGAAGGGATACAGTTAGGGTTGATGGTGCTATTGTCATTGTGAGTATACCTGCAA
Source organism: Ctenicera cuprea (assembly GCA_958336395.1). Lineage (NCBI taxonomy): Eukaryota > Metazoa > Arthropoda > Insecta > Coleoptera > Elateridae > Ctenicera > Ctenicera cuprea. Next base: position 56,884,042 of record OY284486.1, read on the forward strand.
ATATTCAAGGAAAAGCTTAAAATACCTAAAAGTGTCTACAGTGGAATATTACCAATAAGTTCTAGAATATCGTCAAGAAATAAAATTTAACTTGCTTATAAACAAACGTAATTTCAACGGAAGTCCATTAGACGCACTTTCCCCGTACCTGCACTCATATTTTTAAACTGATAAGATGACAAAACAATATTTAAATTTAATACACAGTATGTTTTAATATACTGGGTGTTTGATTTATCGGTATCTAACTTATATCGCCTTAAATGTTAGAGATAAATAGAAACTTTGAATAAGTGACGTAAAAGTTTCGGCACTTTGTAGCCAAACACTTAAGTCAGTAATTTTTTACTATTTCCTTCCTTCTCTGTAAAGTAATATAAAATTCTACTGATTTAAATATTTTCAAAAAACGCATCTTTATAGGATTTTACAAAAAAAAACGACAACAAATAACAGAAGTGATAAACATTGGAATATATATCTGTAATTTTTCTTTTTCTACTAATATTATTTTATTGTACTTCTACATTAATATAGGATTTTTACATACAAATAAAATATTACTCAAAAAACCTATATGAACAAATTTCCCTTTTACTAAAGATTGATTACGTATTTTATTACCTTTCAAAACCAATGACTTTAAAAATGGGTTGTAATGTAATACATATTACATAGGTATAATAGCAAATGCTAATCGCGATGCTTTTAAAAGTCTAGATTCCGGTTTCGGTTCGTAAACCAGCGTTTTGACTCGACAAATTTTCCTTTTACCATAGACTAATTATACTTTTTTGTACCTAAGTGTACTAAATTTTAATAACTAGGTCCAGACATTCCTGAGATTTCGCGTCATCACACACTTTACTCGCCTACGTACCTTTTTTTGTGGTCTTATGGAAATGAATGCTATTAAGAAAACCCGATACCATTTTGTATGCTGTTTTATAGGGCGTTCGTAATATGCTGTTTATACGAGGTAAAACCGGTAAAGTTTTAAAAGCCGTGGAAAAACTCCGTGCTAAAAAAAGGGAAAGAAAACAGCGGTAAAAAAGCCGCGGAAAAAGAAAGCAGACGGGGAAAAGCCGACAGAAGAAAAAGCCCATGGATGAAAACAAATATTTATTTTCTTGTACTATTACTAGTTTTCGTCTAACAAATTTAGCAATGGTGCACAGTTCAAATAGAACAGCCTATTATCAAATAATTAATTCAAAATTTTAAGTCAATATTCTGAACAAAGAGCTTAATTTAGAAGTCAATGCAAATCAGAATTTGTGTTCTAAATCTAAACAATTGAAATTTCCTATCCTGAAATTAAAATTCTCAGAAAAGTAAATTTTGACGCTATAATTAAAATTTTATTGTTATACCCAGTGATGACAAAAATTGAAGTAAATAATATAACATTAACTTTTATGAAGTTTGCAGTCAAGTAATGAAAGGATCACTAAAATAACTTAGTAATTGTTATACAGTATTAAGGAATTTTTAAAACTTGTTACATTCTATTACAAGCATTTGCAGTTTTTTTTAGACAGTGCTTTTTTTAGACAGTGCGGAATCACTTGATTAGGTAAAAGCTGCTTATTGTGAATCTATAATGGGATGCTGGTAATTCAAGGAATTGTTTGTTTTCACAATGTTTAAAGGTGTATAGCATTATTAGCCCCACTGTCACTTGCAAGTACTTTCATTTAAAAAAAAATTCAAACTTGCAACGTTCTTGAGTTAGAGGTATGTACTATTTATATGGTTGAAAAGTACCATGATATTCAAATACAAATATGCATTTCCTAGTTTGGTTATACTATTCCCTGTAATGCAAAAAAATTATTAAGAGGAAAGTTATTTTCTCCCATCGGTTTTTTTTCGTCTGCTTTTTTCCCGCGATTTTATAACCGTTTTTTTTGCCTTTTTTTCCAGGCTTTTTTCTGCGGCTTATTTATCTTAGATTCTGGTTTTATACGGAATTTATAGTATGCGATATCAACAGGAAAATCTGTTGGCGTTTTATATGTGTTGAATTAAATAAGTGTGGTGAAGTAACTAGTATAGTGATTCTTGCATCTCCTCATTTTTTAAATCCTTATTCATGGATAAGTTTGTCCTTAATCAAATTAAAACCGGGTTAACTTTTATTGTTACGTGAAAGATGTAAACAATATCAGGAAACATCTGTTGATTAAATTTTAATGAAGTATGAAAAACATTAGACATTAACTTACATGTGCATATATTACACAGCTTCAATTAGAAATACCGATACACGTAAATATGTAAACTAGGTGTGGTGGTGGTGATCGTAAAAAATCGAATTTCAGATTTTGACGAATATGTACGTTTGCAGGTTTTTTGACAAAAAAATGGGACAGAAATGGATTTTGGATGTTGTTTAACTAAATATATCTACCAAAATCGTTTCTGTCCGATTGTTTTCCGTCAAGCGCTAAAAAAAGTCGTAAGTCTACTGGACTAGTTTTGGAAAATTTCCAAATGTTGTGTTTTTTTTTTAATTTCTATACTGCAGAAGTATGCGAAAGCCCATACAATGTTACGCTCATTTTTGTATTTAAAAGTTACGTAAATCTATTCCTTGATTACCAGCCGCTCAGTCGCAATTTAAAACGGTAAGCGGCGGCGATCTTGGCTTTCGTGGAACTTGCAAACATCTGTTGGAGTTTTAAAGCAGAAAAGGTAGGTATTTATTTTTATTTACCTATTGTGCTGATAAGTACCTACCAAACGCAAATGCCCCAAGTCCTAGCAACTGCAAGACGCAAGTAAATTCTTGATCATCCCCAAGAAACACAATTTTCTATCATGTTAATAATTAATTACTGTATTCTTTTAACTAACTTGAGCTCAATTAGTGAAATGGAGAGGTACTGTTACATAATGAGAATGTGATAATAATAAATGTTTGAATTTATAACGTGTTTCGCCCTAGATAGTAAATATGAAGTTTTGTGTTTTAACGCAGTCTACTTTAATTGAAAACCCGGATTTTCAATAGCTGCACGTTTTACAAAAACGTACGTCTTATTTAAAAATATGCAGACATAAGCTGTATTTTCGGATATTTTTATACCTGTTTGAAACCTATCCCTAGCAATTTTACCTGTTCAAAAAGGACCGTTCTACAGACAACGCTCTTAAACTGTGAGTCTGTGAGCGATCTTCGTGTAGCAAACTTCGTTCATAATAAAATTGACTTCAACATGGCTGATATAAAATTTGTATTCTTTAGATTTTTAGAGGATGATACCTTTATGACGGTGCCTATATAACGCCTGCTACATTTTTAATAATAAAGTGGGGTATAAAAAAGCTAAAAAATATAACGTGGGGTGGCAATCAGAAGAAGGCAATGCGTATCCTGCATACGTGATTTGTTATGGTGGTAAGTATTTACTTAGTATTTATTTTAGTTTATACATTATTTAGTTAGGTATTGTAGTGGTCGAAAAAGATCGTATGAAAAAAATAATTCTCGGAAAAATATCTTTTTTTTTCGAATGCTGTATCTTCAAAACGAAGCCACTACGAATTTTTGAAAATGTTGACTTTAATGCCCGATTACTTAAACAGAAAAAAAATAATCGATAAAAATTATATCATTTAATAGCCCTTAATAAGTATAATCACGTGATAGAAGAATATTTTTGGCAGTATAAAAGTTGTAAAGATGACACGTTCTCAAAATTATGGAAAATTTCCAAAAATTATTCTTCGAAATTGTATTCTATTATCTATATGATGCAATTTTGGGATTTGTACTAATTTATTTATTTTTCTTTATCAGATTACAATTCATGACAAGTAGAAGGAGATGAAGAACAGAAGCAAAGAGAAGATAATGAAAAGGAAGGAGAAGAAGACATGAAAGGAGAAGAAGACATGGAAGGGGAGAAGACATAGAACGAGAAGAAGACAAGGAAGGAAGATGGAGAAGGAGAGAAGGAAGAAAAAGAAGAAGCGAAATAGAAGAAAATGGAGAAATACAAAAAAATAGAGGAGGATGGATTAATCCATGATTTAATTAATAAATAATTTTGCTAGTTTTCTGTATATTATATATAGTACATATAATGTTCGTTATGAGAATAAATAATAAATTGTAATGTTTTAAGTTTATTCTTCTTATTTATATTCTTATCCTATGCTCATTAACTTTAAAGGTTTTTTCTACTTTGCAATTATCAAATTCAGAAAAAACTTGGAAAGCCTTATTAATATTTAGCAAGGTAAAGTATTGTTGAATATTTGAAAGTCAACCTCATACAACCGAATTGTAAAAAGTTCTGAATAACCTGACAATATTTTGTTTATGCAAATTTCAAACTGGTCAAATTCTGATACAACCTGATAAAACTCCTGGTTAAACCTTGTTAAGATTCCATATGGTAAACGATTATTCAACCTGATAAATATAACCTTATACAACCTCATTTAAAAAAGTTCGTTAATAACCTGATAAAATGTTGTAAATTTCGAACTTGTCGAATTCCGATAAAACCTGGTAAAAGCATTTGCTATATTTCCTGGTTAAACCTTGTTAATATTCAATAAGGTAAACGATTATTCAACCTGATAAATATAACCTCATAGAACCTCATTAAAAAAAGTTCGTTAATAACCTGATAAAATGTTGTAAATTTCGAACTTGTCGAATTCCGATAAAACCTGGTAAAAGCATTTGCTATCTTTCCTGGTTAAACCTTGTTAATATTCAATAAGGTAAACGATTATTCAACCTGATAAATATAACCTCATACAACCTCATTACAAAAAGTTCGTTTATAACCTGATAAAATGTTGTAAATTTCGAACTTGTCGAATTCCGATAAAACCTGGTAAAAGCATTTGCTATCTTTCCTGGTTAAACCTTGTTAATATTCAATAAGGTAAACGATTATTCAACCTGATAAATACAACCTCATACAACCTCATTACAAAAAGTTCGTTTATAACCTGATAAAATGTTGTAAATTTCGAACTTGTCAAATTACGGTAAAACCTTGTAAAAGCATTCGCTATCTGTCCTGGTTAAACCATATTAATATTCAACAAGGCAAATGCTTGTTTAACCTCTTAAACGCAACCCGATAAAACCACATTAGAATATTCTATAGAATCAACTCGGAATTGCCTGTTTCAAAAACCTCATATAAACCTTACACACATATTTCTATAGGGTTGTGTCAGGTGACTTTCAGTAGGGAAGTGTTACGCACTTACGCGTAATTGGATTTAAGTGGTGATTTTTAACAACGTACGTGTTCTTTGTACCTAATATCAAAATTTTTAATTGTCTGGCCTATATCAACCAAATTACAATAATCTTAGAGCCAGCGTATGAAACCTGGAATTATTTGTCAAAGGTTGAAAATTTGTGATTATTTACTTTAGAATAAGTCCGACAACATAGTGTCAACCCGACCTTGAACACTCTACCCTAAGTTTGAAATTAATAATTGAAGTTGTATATATTTTGCATTTATTAGAATTACATGTACAAATCCGTCCTTCGTTTCTAACGGCTAATTGTAAGCAATGAAACATAATAATAAAAGTGTCCTAAAATTCTTTTGGACCAGAGAACGTGTCCGCCGTTTACATTTTGTGTAGTTTTGGTAATTTATTGAATTATTAGTAAATAGCTGGAATTTGGTGCATTGCCTTATTAAGTTCAAATATACATAAAAATTCGCTTGTCCGAAATTTTGAGCTGCACATTTTTGTCGTCCGACGTCAAAATTTTGTTATCGTATTACAAAAAGTGGAATTATTAGTACATGTCGGACGGTTGTACCATAGAAGCATAATGTGATTGTTGTTAATTTGTTTCAAATGTCCGACAATAATATACTACCGTTTCCCGAGTCCGACAAAAACGGTGACGGGCTGTGTCCTCCACGCTGCCGGCGCGGCGGGTGTTTTGGGCGTGACAAAGTCTGCCAAAGTCAAAGTACCCGTTTGAATGCACTTTGTCCGGCTTCAATAATCAGACAAAATGAAAAACAGATATTATTTATTTATTAGATTAAGCTTGGTTCGGTTTTAATGGTAAAAATAACTAAATATGTTTCTTGTGTTCTATAACTAATATTCAATGTGGAATGTGGGTCAATTATAAATATACATATTATTATTCTTCTGATATTTCATCCTCACTCTCACTACCAGCAGATGAATCATCGGTTTCATCAAGAAAGTCTTCTTCCGTACTTTCCTTTGGATCTATAAAATGGAGACAAAGGTTGTCATATCATTTTTAAAAACTATATGTTACATAATACATAGTTGAATTATTTGGTGAAATTTCTTCAATTGTTGGATATTGTTCGCCTTCAAACCAAAGACAATGGAGGGAGTTATCCATTAGGATCCAACCACATTCTTCTGATTTTAGAGTAGTCGGGTCTTTTAAGTGCGCATTACTCCAAATAGAGGCACTGTATAATGATCTTAATATGTGCTGAGTTAATTCTCTACGGCGGCACGGTGGTAAACTCGAAGGATCAAATTGCCCTAAATTTTTCTTTATCAACTTTTCCGATTTGTTTTGTACTTTATACTTAGAACAAAATATCTCAAATCGACCAGCATCAATGTCGTTTTCAGTTTTTAATCTGTATATTCGGCAGACAAACTCTTCTATTATTTCAAATAAGTTTGTTGATTTAATTTCGTCAAGCTTTCTTAGAGAATTTGTTTGTCCCAATTGCGATAAAGCATAAATAAATGTGCTGTTGCTCTGTAATATTTGAAAAGGTTTTTTTTTTAGCTTTTCGATAAAATGCAGAGTTAAAATCACAACCACTAAATGCATGGAATGCTGGAAGGGCAGCACAAAGGTTCTCGCCTATATTTTGATATAACTCATTAACATTTATATATCGCATATTATTTCCAGTGCCCATTTCAATGATAATGTTAACTTTGGCTTTTAAGTGGTTCATAACGCCTAACAAAATAATCACAATGTCTGTGTCTGAACAACGAATGCGAACGTTATAATCCAACAACATCTGACAAACATGATATGCTATTTTTGTGTCGGCTTCTTCATGATTACAGGTTAAATCTTCGTCAATAGTTCTCTTCATTATCCCTTCTGGAGCATGAAAAACGTAGCATTTGTCATAATTAACCAAAATTTGAAAACTTTCTAAATGCTTCAAAAATATTGATTTGGTCGTACTGCATAGAGTACCATCTAAATGGCATAACGAGAACGGCACTGGTGATAATAGATAACTTAATGCTTTTTCGACATCAACGTGGCCCACATGAGAAGCATAAAGCATCCTTCCAAATACATCTCTCTGTATTTTTATTTCTTCGATTTTCCCGTTTATTTTGACTCGTTTTTGGTTGCTAGTGGTGAAGTTTAAAATTTTGTTTCTTTTTATTCTTTCTTCAAAATGACTTGGATTTTTACTACACTTTTCGATAAATTCTCTACGTAGAGAATCGCCTAACTCGTCTACGTTAGATAAAAAGTCATATATCTCATTTGAAACCGAATTTCCACTTGCAATGTTATACAAGTGATCCTTAGATAATGCCTTTGAAAATGGGTCAGTCCGTTCTCGTGTATGTTGTATAAAGTTAGCTATATCTCTAGAGTTTTTTAAAAATTCTCCTTGTTTTAAATCTTTCGTAATGTCTTCATTTTTTTAAAACCGGAAACCTCTAATAGGTACGTACATAAAGTTGTTCTTATGGCATGAGTAACAGCCCATCTTAAATGACAACTGAATGAATGTGTTAAATTAACAACACCAGTTGATTTTCTAGCTGCATCGGAGTTTATTGTTTGTTCTAACGAGAGATCAACAGGAATTTTTGAAAAAGATTTTTTAGTTCGTTTGATTCCAAAAGAACCATTTTTTAAGTCATCGATGAGTCCGGGATGAGTCTGTTCTACTTTCGAAAGATTATCGCTATATAAAACCAAATACCTCGCATAATTTGGCTGATTAAACACGAAGAAAAAATTAGTGATTTTTGTAAGAATAAATTTGTAAAGTTCAAAATCGCCTGTACGTATACTGCTTTCTAACAAAAGATAGTAGTTAACAAATTTAACATAAAGCAAATAATATTTTTGAGTTTTTCCGTGTTTCTCCTGTAATGTGTCTTCAGAGAAGTTTTCATAATCAAGGAAGAGTTTCTGCAACTCTTCATTTTCAATTTTCGAGGACTTTTAGAAGGTTTTCATCTATAGTAGTTTGTTTTTTCTCTAAAAAACAAGCACAGCATACTAACATAAGAGCAACGAGCCATTAACGAGCCAAATCGAACAGAACAGAACCAAGCCGAAGGTAAGCAGTTAGTCAACTTTTACGATATTCCCTCTTTTATGAAATAGGTCAACTAAAAACGCCGGACAAAGTCAGTATGGTAATTTTTTATAAATTTTCTACATAATAAAACAAAACTCGACCTTTTACTAATAATTCCACTTTTTGTAATACAATAACAAAATTTTGACGTCGGACGACAAAAATGTGCGGCTCAAAATTTCGGACAAGCGAATTTTTATGTATATTTGAACTTAATAAGGCAATGCACCAAATTCCAGCTATTTACTAATAATTCAATAAATTACCAAAACTACACAAAATGTAAACGGCGGACACGTTCTCTGGTCCAAAAGAATTTTAGGACACTTTTATTATTATGTTTCATTGCTTACAGTTAGCCGTTAGAAACGAAGGACGGATTTGTACATGTAATTCTAATAAATGCAAAATATATACAACTTCAATTATTAATTTCAAACTTAGAGTAGAGTGTTCAAGGTCGGGTTGACACTATGTTGTCGGACTTATTCTAAAGTAAATAATCACAAATTTTCAACCTTTGACAAATAATTCCAGGTTTCATACGCTGGCTCTAAGATTACAATGGGAGCAGTTTAATTTTTAAATGCCTGATTTTAGCCTTAAACAAAGTGTTTAGTTGTTTTAAAAATTACTTCACGTTTAAGGTTTTATTCATAATTTTAGCAATTTTGTCAGATTTGTCGCCAAAATATGAAATATATGTTCATGTCTCTTACATTTTTTCTGGCGAGGGCCTATGACTTCTAATCAAGTATTCTTGTAGTCTTAAATTTGTGTATTCAAAATACAAGGTGTAGTTGACGATACCAGCAGAAACATTTTACAAGCAATATAAACTTATAGTACATAGCTGTTGAAGATACTTGTAAAGTATCAACTCGTTAAGTATGGGATAGTCCAGCAAAGTGCTGCCATTTTTAAAATTTAAATAATAAAAATTCTTCCATAGAAATGTTACGTTTGATACCTACATTTGTCACATCAAAAATACTTTTAAAGTAAAATCTGCTAAGAAATTCATTAAATAAACAACCGCCAGGTTCCTGATACTGAAACATTTTACAAAACAAACATCTTTGCAAAATTTGTTTAAGCTATTGCATTTGATTAAAAAAAAATGTCTCTGTATTCGTAAGCTAACTTGCCCAGCGCCAGATTAACTATATTAGGGGGCCTAGGCTATAGTTTGGCTGCCACCTCTCATTAAAAATTAATAATAATTTCACTCTACAATTTAAAATTATTATTCCGTTCTTTTCTGTATTTTGCAAATTTGTTCTCGCTTTTACGTATTGCTCCAGTTTTTGTTCATTTTAACAATTATTAGTAATTCACCCAAATAAAAGAAAAAATATATATCACACAATACTCTTATGAACACTGATCACGAGTCTATGCTCAATAAAAATTTCACCATAAATGCTATATGCATTAAAATAAACATAGAAAAGTTGCTTTGATTTGTCAGAGCTACATTTCTAGAGAGTATAAGGCATGTGGATTACTTATCGAGATTTTTACTACCAGTTTGTATTTATTATGTACAATAAAATTTAGAGGTTTGATTATCTATAGAACACCGTTATACTTTTTAAAACATTGATAATATCATCGTCATAATCTATCACCTCTTATACACGAAGGTCTATATTCTTAAAATTATTTCTTTGACAAAAAATTGTTTATCAACATCAAAAAATTGCAACATATAAAATTCAATTGGTGATGTGTAAAATTCAATTTACGAGGTGAGAATTTATAATTTAGAATAAAAAGTATAACGGCGTTCCATATAGTTATCAGAATATCACTTTATGATCGTGATGTGTGATAATAAAATCACAGTTCCTGCTATTTAACTAAATATTTCACTAAAATGAATACTATCTATCTATCTATTTATCTATAACCTCTTATACCCGAAGGTGTCGAGGACATACTAATTTTTTAATAATTTTGATTGAATAGGCTTTTGCACCCCTTTTGATACTGGGGCTCTACGCTGTAGCCTACTCAGCCTAGTGGGTAATACAGCACTGAGCTTACAGGAAAACAGCTGTTAAAAAAACGTTATAAATTTTCTTTTGCGCCACTTCGCATCATTAACAATTCTGCACACACATCATTGTTGTGGAGTGTAATTTTTTTTTTACTATAGTAACTAATATTTAGGTAACAAATGTTTTCACGCTACAGGCAAGGTAAATAGGCGATACATCCATAGCTACAAAAGATGTAAATGGCCAATAACATTCGTTTACTTTTTGCCCTTGACTACGGAACTTAATAGTATCATTTACATTCCTAGGATAATAATTAAAGCAACGAGGTACAGATTCCAATATTTTATTTCAAACAGAATACTAAAATGTTGATTTTAACTGTTCGTTGATATGATAACAAGCACAGGCAACTTAGAATAATGGGGCTTTTAAAAAATAATTACGATGACAGCAGTCAAAACGAACTTTTAAAAATATGATTAAATTTCTACCTGTAGGCCTACTTACATTGCCGGTAGCGTGAAAAATTTAATAAGTAACACGGAATGTATCGACTATTAACATTGTCGGCAGGCCACAAGCCTCGGCTCGTATTTACCTACCTCGAATGTTATTACGTCTTTACATTCCTTGTTACTTAAACAACTATTTTCAAAATATTAAAGCAGGATAATGGTTATATTATTTTATTAGTATCTACTACATGCACAGATGTGCTAGAAAAATGACAGTCACAAGAATAACACAAAATTTACCTTAATTTTAACTACTTAACTTAGATGTTTCTTCTCTTTTAAAATATTAATATTGGTTTTTCATTTTTTAATATATTCAATAGTGGAAATACATTACACTAATTCACCATCTGTTATTTAACAGAATCGATTATTAGCAACAAATATCTAAATTATATAAATACTTGTTCTATAGCCAAACTATCAGCAAAAGGACTTACAATTTCTTTGGTAGCAAAATAGAAAATTAATCCAAATGTAATAGAAATGGGAAGAGCTGGTAAGGCCTTTTTGAATATGGCCAACAGCAGTAACGTAAGGCAAAGGCCCTAAAAAAATAATATATTAATCCACAAGAAAGGTACAATAATAATTAGTTTGTTAAGGATTAAAATATAGATTTTTCCTACACATTAATATTAGTATTATTAAGCATTAACCACAAATACTTACGATTAGAATTGCCACAAAGCAGGCTAGTGTTGTATTCCAGTCTCCATAAGAAGATGCCTTTCCAACCAATACACTGTAAAAAATGAAATCACCAAGACCTAACTTGACTCCACCTAAGCAAACAGATAAAGTTAATAACAAATTATGAATTTCATAAATAAAATTTTATAATTACGTTCTTCTTCGAGATGTTCTGTTTGTGGACGCTGAACACTATGACTTAAGTCTTGCATATTAACTTGTCTATGCATCACACGAGATACATGATTTTGCACCCAATCCTCTGTAAAACCATCATCACCTTCTACAATAATAGGAAACATCTTATTTTTAACTATAATTTCACAATGTAATATTTTTACCTGTGGAATTAGATTGTAGCTGTGGAGAATATTCAGGTTCAGGTTCACTGCCGCTAGCAGTTGCCACATAAGTATACATATATGTTGCTAGAAACAAATTAAGAATATTTTTATAACTTAAAGGCATTTTAAAATTTGAAGCATTATGTAAGTCATTTAGTTTTTATTTACAAAGTTTTCCATAGAAAAACCACTTACATGAATAAATGAGAGCAGGAAAAATCTGTTCGTTTCGCTCTTGTGCAGTTTCTACGAGAATTCTTAAAGGCCCTCGCGGCATTAATACAGCAATGAGATCTACAATACACCCGTAAAATGACAGACAATTTAATACCAAAACTAGAAATTTTCATACCCCAAATAGAAATTACTGCTAATACTGCCCAAGTTGTCCATTCAGGTAGATACTTAATGAAAACTAAGGCCATAAGTGCAGCAACAAATATCAGATATGCCTGTTGAAGAAGCAAAGGACCCTGCCAATGGATGCACACCATTCCTACAAATCCAAAATTCCACATAAGCAGTACAAGAGTTGGATAATCCATAGGAACATTGTATGCTCGTAAGACTTCCCTGTAAAAATACCATTAGTTATTTCACGATGAGCACTTATAGTCAAACAACTTACTCCAGGTATAAGTATGAAAAAATTGACAAGAGCATAAGAGAAGATACTATTAACCAACCATGGATAATCTAAAATCAGAAACAATATTACATAAAATATTCAATTAACAATTTCATTTAACCAGGGGTCTGGACCAAAACACTAACCGAAAAAAAATCCTTGTTTTTTGATGAAAGAAACCGTAACCAAAACCTTAATTTCACTTAAAAGCAATGACCGTAACCGAAACCGTTATTTTACAATAGAGGACCAGTGTTTTAACAGTAATTTTCGGTCCTAACACGGTGAAAATGTTAATCATAATAAAACTGTGTAATCTCATTCTTTAAAAACTATAAATATTTAATACTGCATAGATACTAGTCAGCAGATTTCTGCACGTAGAAGAAACAGATCAAATACAGAAGAAATTACAATGTTCATAATGTTTCACAGTGGCTAGAGCCCCGGTGCCGGCTGGCATTATAATGTCATCAGATAAGGTGTTGCGTAGTTTACAGGCAATTTAAATTTAGCCGGCGGTTGACGTGGTTTATGTATCTGTTCCATGTTTTAACATGTGCTATCAACAGACGCCATGGCTCAATGGTAGAATGCATGTACAGCGTTGTGAGACATAGGTTACTCGAGAATTCGAATCCATGCGAGTTACATTTTTAAAATTTTAATTAATGTTGGTGTACAGGGGATACAACATTATTATTGTTTTTGATTGAGTATTGTGTACACAGTGGCCCATTAATGTTCCCTAGGTTATAGGTTTTCAGAATAGTGGAACGCAGGTGTAGCATAGTGCACACTGTCGGTTCACTGACTGCCTATTGGGAGTAAAAAAGCAAAAATGTATGCTGATGGTAAAGTAAGCATATCACATTATATGATATCATGAAGGCATTATAATTTTAGGTACCAACATAGTATTTTACCTCCAGTGGCTTTAGAAAACGAAACACATATTCCAAGAGAACAGTTAAATGCGCCTACTTAGTAAACTAGTAAAACTTCTTGAGTGGTCTACATTTTTTTACATTAAAAGAATTACAAAACAAATTTGGAAAGACAGGTGCTTTGCTTCCACTGAGAAGAATGTATGGCAGGATTGGCTAGACAAAAAATCTAAGACACTAATAATGCTATTAAAAAAAACAAATAAATGTAATGATTAATCCTTTCGAAGAACATTCTTCTGTAATAATAATTAATTAGCTATAGATTGTCACTACTTTAGTGGAATGGAAACATAGGCAACTAATGAGGGTGACAAGGAAGAGAATGAGTGGGACAAAAAAGGGATATAATTGGTAATTTTCGTAAAATAAAAAGTGTTATCTATTTAATCACCAAAATTGAGGGAAATTTTGTTGACTGTAACCATAACCGTTATTTGTTTAGCTGAATGACCGTAACCAAAAATTTTACATGACAGATGATCATAACCGTTACGTTACGAAAAATCCAATGAGTGTGGACCCCTGCTTTTAACAGAAATTGCTTGCTTTCGAATATAGCTGGATTTATAAAGCCTCCATATTAATTTTACAAAACTATTACCTTGTAGCATCGATATTTGTAAAGTACAATCAGCAGGATTGTCATTAAGACTATAACGGCCATTAAAATCAATGAATTGGCAACAGCATTCCACACCTTGGTACTCACGTCCTTGCTTTTCTCATGGAAAGGAGTGTATACTCTAAAATTTTGTCAAGTATATAGCACATTCCCTAACAAATAATAATAAACTTACAGAAACACATCCTTAACTGAATAAAATTGTACGGAGCTTATAGTGGCTACGACAACAAGCATGCATAATGAAACAGGTGCAAACAATTTGATAACATGTTTAGCTCCATATTTGAGTTCCTCTTCATCATCGGGCCACTCTTGATTTGATCGAGGCATATCTGGTTCGTGTGGTTCGCCGCTTGTCCGTACCCGAACCTCCGGCACTGGGGCATTGCTTACCTGTAATGTAACATGCAACAGATTAATATTAGAGTCCAAAACTGAAAACAGAACGCAATACAACACTCACATCACCACATCCACCTGGTTGCTCTGAAAGATTTTTTGATCTTCGTTTTCGAGGATTTTCTATTGTTCCATTTCGCACATCACCACTTCCACCGCTTGTTGCTACGTGCCCATCCATTAACCTGGTATTTTCAGTTGACAATTCAAATTCGGTATCACTTTCCGACATTCACGTCAAATTTAAGTAGAAATAAAAAATTAAAAAGTATTGGTTAACTTCTTTCCTTTCGCCCACACTGGCTATTTATTTGTGATTCATTCATAAACGAATGTGAAGAGTATTATTAAGGGTGTGTATTTCAATTCACTTGCCTTTTATAACCTGCTAACAGAAGCTTTGAAACGCACAACACGGAGGTTCCTTTCCATTTTCAATAAGTTCACAATGGTTCTCAGGAGAAACAAGAAAAATAATGATAATAACACTAGAGTAAAAAATGTTATACTTATCATAAACGAGAATGATACAAAACAACTTCCGAACTTAAGAGGTTAGACACCCAACTGCACAGCCTTAATAGCAACTTTTACACACTTTCACAAACAAATACCGTCTATGACAATTATTAAAATACCAATTATCACAATATCTAAATGTCAAAAACTTAGTGTCGTTTTAGTAGAACACCACAATACCTTATTTTGTTTGTACCTTTACCAACAGTAATTTTTAACGTGTTTGTTTATCAACTTTTTAATTTTTTTAATTAACATGGGTATACGTGGGAATAAATGTTCTTATCATGGATGCGAAAACTGCCAGCGTATCCATCCGGGCATAAAAATGTTTTCGTTTCCAGTGAAAAATGAAGAAAGATGTGAGCAGTGGGTATTAAACGCAGGTATGTGTTACCATTTGATCAATGGTATAATTATATTTGACTAATAAAAAATTCTTAAAACTAAATTTACTTCCCAAAAACTAATTATTAAACGAATTTTCCTCAATTAATCCACTTTTTTGGGAATTTTAAAGTAAAACTTACGCCACCGTCCCGCAGTTTTGAAAATTTACTAGATATAATCGTAAAAATGAATTAAAATTGCAGGTAATTCATCGCTAGTGGGATTATCGCCGGAAAAGTTAAAAAATAAAACCATCTGTGAGCAACATTTTTCCGAAAAAAGTTTTATAAACGAAACTAAACACAGATTAGTTCATGACGCTGTTCCTTTGATATCACAGAACATTAAACCTTTGGACAAATGAGTAAGGGCCATAGCCCGGAAACCCGCAGGCTGGAAAGGACGTAGGCCGGAATCCATGTTGATATAATACAGCAGTATCAAGGCGGTGTGCATTTTATGTAATAGGCAATCTACTCTACAGCTGTGATCCAAGAAATATTTACGAATAACTTGAAGGGGCTGTTGACCTGAGTTGTGAAATTCTATAAAGTAAAAGTACCTGTAATGCTATATAATAAATATAAATATAATACCTAACAAAGTCTTTGATAATAAGACTGCAAAATCATCGCGTATCTAATATTTTTAAATTAAAATGTTTCAAAACAGGCTGGTACTAGAATCCTGCAAATAGGATCACTAACAAAACTGAAAATCTCGTATAGAAGCGGTTTTATAAGTTCTTTTTTTTTATTTTGAGATATGATTTAAAAAATGGGAATTTACAAACAATCTCGAGTTTATAAAATCGAAATTTAAATTAATGTATTTTAAAATATGCTTATTAATAAAACATTTATTATTATTATAAAAAAATATCTAATGTGCTATTTATTATTATATTTTATTTATTTTAATTTAAAATGAAAATAACGTAATGAAACAATTATTATTATTAAATAAATACCGTCATTTTCTATTTAACGTGATATCTTATTTATTTAAATTTAAAAAAATATATATATTATATTTTAGATATTATAATTGAAACCAAAAGTTCCATTTTATGTTTTATTCAAAATAATCTAAAATGTCAATTTAATTTTATATTTTATTAATTATTGTTATATATTTTTTAATATATTAATTATAATTCAAAATAAAAATTACATAGAATAGTTTTATTATATTTAAAATAAAAATTTTATTTTGTTTTATATAAAAATAATCTAAAATAACAATTGTATTATATTTATTATTATTATATACAGGGTGTTAAGGAAGTCGACCGAAAACTTTCTAGGGGTGAATCAGGGCGCAAAATGAAGTCGAATATTCCTTTGCCATTTTTGTCCCAGATGCATAGTTTTCCCCTAAATCCGTGTTAAAATTGGTGCCGCATATTTTTGGAACTGTTGAATAAATCTCTATAATGCATTGTTTTTTGAAATCTAGCATGTTACTTGCAATACTTTTTTAATATGTCAGTTTTTGTTAAAAATTTGACGTTATCAGTAGAATAACCTGTCAATCATTTTTCGGTGTATTTATTCAACGGAAATGGTAGAATTTACATCTGCAGAATATGGCGATATGCTTTTTGTGTATGGGGAATGTGGTGGCAATGCAATTGCTGCAGTTCGGCGTTATACAGAGCGCTTTCCACAACGTCGAATACCTCATCGAGAAACATTCACAGCGGTGGCACAAAGGGTTAGAGAAACAGGATCTGTCTTTCCTAAACCACGCGAAGCAGGGAGAGAAAGACAGGTGCGTGTCTTGGATGCGGAAGTAGAAATTCTCAACTGTGTTGAAAATGATGCGTCAGTTAGCACACGCGAAATAGCGCGAGAAGTAGGTGTAAGCTATTTGACCGTCTGGAGAACTTTACATGAGAACCTTCTTTATCCATATCACGTTAAACGGGTTCAAAGCTTAGAGGAATATGACTATGCCCCTAGGATTAATTTATGCAGGTGGCTTTTGCAGCAGACTGCACAAAATCTAGAATTTCTTTCCAAACTGCTTATGACAGAGGAGTGTTGTTTTACCAGGGACGGAATACTCAATTTTCATAACACCCATGTCTGGGCGGATGAAAATCCACATGAAGTCCGACAGAAACATTTTCAGCGTCGTTTTTCTATTAACGTTTGGGCAGGAATTGTTGGAGATTTTCTAATTGGTCCATTCGTGTTACCCGCTCGGCTAAACGGTCCACACTATTTGCAGTTTTTAACGGACCATCTACCCGATCTGCTAGAAAATATCCCACTGGCCACACGCCAAAATATGTGGTTCATGCACGATGGTGCCCCAGCTCACTTTAGTCGGGATGTTCGTGACCACTTGGACATAACATTCCCAAATAGATGGATTGGCAGAAATGGACCTATTGCTTGGCCGGCCCGAACACCTGACCTGAATAGTTGCAATTTTTACCTGTGGGGACACATGATAGCTGGTGTGTATCGCACACCTGTAAGAAATGCTGCAGATCTCCAGCAACGCATTATGACTGTTGCTGACAGTATTTGCAACGACGTCGAAATTCTTGCGAGTGTAAGAGAGCTCTTAACGCGCAGAGCCAGAGCTTGTATTACGGCAGACGGCGTCCACTTTGAGCAATTTCTTTAATGGTCATTTTTGTATTAATTAATTTTTTATTTACTGTTTATTTTTTTACATGTTGTTCTTAAAAAATAAAGTTTTCAAACATTGATGATAGTTTTACATGTGGTGTTAATGGGAATTGACAGCGAATCTAGCAACAAAAAAACATATCGATCCATTTTTTCACATCCCTTCTCACATGCTAGATTAAAAACCGTGCATTATCAAAGTTTAATTTCAGCAGTCTTAAAAATTTTTGGCACCAATTTTAACAGTGATTTATGAGGAAACCATCCATCTAAGCAAAAAATGGCCAAGGAATATTCGACTTCATTTTGCGCCCCGATTCACCCCTAGAAATTTTTCGGTCGACTTCCCTAACACCCTGTATTTTACTTGTTTTAATTCTTAGGTATAAAATTGTTTTTAAAAGCGTTTTAATTGTAAATACAGACAAATAACAATTAATAAACAGGTTGAACAACTGACTGAACGCTAGATTGGCAATTAATTTAAGTAAACTTAACATAATAAAGCGTTACCTATACCAATAATTTATTTCAAAAAATTTTTAAATACCTAGGTACTATATTAACTGCTAAATTTGGGAATAGCTTATTATTACAGTTTTTCAATCATACCTATAAATATCGAAAATTTTAAAATTATTAGAACAATCGACGCAATAATTTATAAAATAAATTATGTCTAATGATAAATTCCAATTAAAACACCAATAATTAATTAGCTGATGTCTACGAAGTGATAATAATAAACCTCTACAATAATACACGTTTGCTGTTTTGGTTGCATAAGTCTAAAACTTAGAATTTGTACTCTTACAACTGCATTTCTAAACTAATTGAGAGCCACTGGACTAACGACCTTGGTTCCGGGCTACGGGTTTTCAGCCTACGGGGTGGGTGTTTCGGGACAAATACCACAAACCATTATACTAGGACAAATACGATACGACAAGAGACGACACCAATGGTTGGCGCGCAAGCAAACTCGCTCTTGCAGCTGGATGTATAAATAGTTGCATACATTGCATGCATGATATACCTAAGTATTATTCGCCTAATAACTTTAACTATTTTCAAACTGCATATCATAATTTTATTTACACACGTCTAGCATAGACAATCAACACATTATTTAAGCTCCAATAGAAAGAGTGAATTACCCGTTTTCTATATTCGTTCAATAATCAAACTGCCAATTTTATGACCTGCAGGGCTAATTTTATATTAGCCTTAAGAGGTTTTTTGCAGCTCAGGTGAGAAAACACCCAAACAGTTATTTTATTATAGTTTGTCACATTATTGTGTAGTACTATCAGTAATTTTTTTTGTAGCAACGAAGATGCATCACCACTGAGCAGTGATTCAGGGAGGTCGACTTTATCTTGAATTAACGAAATAACGTACCTATCAGGCTCAACTGATTTCATCACATTTTGTGATAAATGGTACTTGTTTTCGATGAAAAATAGGACAAAACTTGAATTTGTCCCATCAATTTTTGTAATAAAAATATAAATTTGTCCTGAACAGGCAAATGAAAACAAAAGACAAAATGTCCCGAAATGCCTTGAAATTTTAACTATTTTTTAAATACCTTAAAATTTTGTTTTGTCCTAAAAATTTTAACTTTTTTAATATACCTTAAAAAAAACGGTCAAAATCGTTGAAATTTCAATAGCTAGAACTGATATTTACAAGAAGCTAAAACAGCTCAAAATGTATTGATATTTTTAACTTTATAATTTTGGACCTAAAGATCAAATTGTCCTGAACAGACCCATATAGTAGTTTGTTGTGTAAAGTATCCTTACAAAATTATTTTAAAAGAAACTTTAGGAAAAAGTCTCTATGATACCTGAAGTCTAATAATACTTTAACAAAATATTTTTTTAATGCCAGTTTCTTTGCAGTTTTTATCACTATAATTTTGTATTACATTAATTATGCATTTATTCGTGCCATAAAACAAAATGGTAAACTGCAATTATCAGCCAAAAAAAATTTAGCATGGTTTACGCAATCGAGTATTACTATGAATAACAAGAGAAAATGAAAAGTCAAAAATCTACTTTTAATAAGCTCAGGTCTATTTCAGCTTGAATACTAAAAAGAAGTATAAATATCTTAAAAAAATAAATTTATAAATATCTTTATAAATATATAAAATTGTGAAAAAATTCAGTAAGGATCATATTGTAAACATCATACAGCATCGTTTAAGCCAAAAAAAGTGGTACCGTTCCATTTAAAAATAAACAGTTGAAAATCGCTATTTTGACATTTGACGTCCAATCAAAAAACTGATTGTGCCAAGTTGTAGAGCACCCTTCGAAACATATGCATACCAAAAATGTTTAATAAATTCCTAATAATAAACTCACCAAAAAAAAAGGCGTATAGCTTGACTCAGCCTGTATATCCTACAATTGTGTAAATACAAAAATTACCGATAATTTTTTTATTTTATTCAGTTTTCTATGACCTATTATTATATTGTTTTGCATACCAACTTGCACATTGTAACCATTGAATATAGTGACTTTCAACAAGAGTAGCTGTTGCTGCATTGTGTATGTTTGTCTGAAGGATAAAATTTTAAAAGATAAAACGTTTTAAAATATAAGTTAACGAGATACTTCAAGAACCTTACTTGATATATTTGAAAGTGAATTTGTAACACATCAGTATACTGTTATTTCCACATAAATTTTGAAATTAATATATCAATTCATGTCAAACTGTTCCATCTTCAGGAGGCTGTAAATCGATAAGAAACCTTTACAGACTCATGTTCAAGATGCCTTTCTTTTGTTCCAAATGTCTGTCTGGTGGTCTGAATCATTTGCCACAGTTTGGCCAGGTGTAAATGACCCTTTATAAAAGATGTTTTAAATTTGAATTCCCGCGTTTTGTAATTATGGGAATTTCGTATTTCCTTGTAAAAAATAAAAAAAAATTACGTTTTCGAAGGTACATAGCATACTATTGTACACATTTTTTATTAGATTTTTTTAAACATTTGTCGTAGTATCTATTTGACTACAACTTTATTGAAAAAGTTTAAATCTGATTTTAGAGTGAATTTGTTTTCTTTGGTTGGCTACGAACTACGTCGCTTGCATTTGACAGATGACGTTAAGTTTCGCGCCAAATTAAGCTTGTTACAGAGGTTTATGGCGTGTATGTTTTATGGTTTATGGTGGCTTCCGTTCCGATTCCGAGTGCTTTGTATTGTGCTTACTTTAAGAAGTTTAATTAACTATATTGACCAAATAAAGATTCAATGGAAGGCTTTGATGATCCAGGAATATTTTTCAGCGACAATTTCGCTGCCGAAGATAATCAGAATGATACTCAAATTAACCTCCAAGGTATCAAAAAGAAGTTTAAAGAATTCATTAGACAGTTTCACAGCGATAATTTTAATTACAAATACAGGTAATAGTTGCTTTATCTTTACATTTTCTTGTGATCACCGATTTTGTTAACAAATACACAGAGATACGTTGAAACGAAATTACAATCTACGACAGTACTACTTGGAAATTAATGTCGAAGATTTAAGCAGTTTTAATGAAACGCTTGCCGAGAAACTTTTTAAGCAACCTACAGAACATCTACCAGTTTTTGAAGAGGCTGCAAAAGAAGTTGCCGATGAACTTACAGCTCCAAGACCGGAAGGAGAGGAAACCGTGGAAGATATACAGATCATGTTATCGTCAGATGCGAATCCTTCACATTTGAGAGAATTAAAGGTAATATTAAAAACTGTTTATTGAGGATTATTTATATAATGGTATTCTTTATTAGTCAGATGTTGTATCACGTTTGGTTAAAATACCTGGAATTATCGTAAGTGCATCAGGTATCAGAGCAAAAGCAACCAAAATTGCAATTCAGTGCCGCTCCTGTCAAAACATCATACCAAATTTACCTGTGAAGCCTGGACTTGAGGGATATGTGATGCCACGTAAATGTAATACGTAAGTTATAGCCACTTTTAACACCAATTGTTTTAGCTATTAAAGAATAAAGAAAGATTTACATGAGAATGCTCAATTTGGTTTCATGGTTTTTATTTTCTTGAAGTTAAATTTTGTAATTATCATTATTGAATGAAAATTGTAGAAGTAAAAGTTATTCAGAAGTCAATTTTGTTTGAATATAAAATTTCCTATTATTTTTTTAGCTAAATGTTTCATTGATCTCAAGGATCCAATATTGTTATTATATGTAACAAACAATTTGTTTGTTAAATTTTGTCAAAGAATTGTTTCAGAAAAGAAAATCGTAAAAGCATTGCACTACTTAATGAAAATAATGGTAACAATGGTGGTTGTCTCTAGCTTTATGAGCTACCCGACTTGTTTGAATATGATACACATTTATTTTTCCTAACATGGTATCATACTTATTCACCATTACTTATTCATTTTAACTTTTAACTGTAAAACATCCATTCTACTTGATTGGGTCTTCTTCTTGTTCTTCCCTACTTATTCATTCAGGTATTTCTGAATGTAGGTCTCTTCCAATTCTTTCCATCTTTCTCTGTCCTGTGCTGTTTTTTTCCATGCTAATCCTCCGTGTCTCTTTATATCATCCACCCATTTCATTTGTGGTCGTCCTCTGTTTCCTTGACCTTCATATGAGCGCCAGTTTTGGATGATATGATTCCACCTATTATCTGAGAGCCTTTGGTTATGTCCTGCAAATTGCCATTTGAGTTTGGCAGCATGTTCTACTATGTCTATAACTTTGGTCTTTTGTCGTATCCACGTATTTGTTTTGTGGTCTCGTAGAGTTATATCCAGCATTCTGCGCTCCATAGCTCTGTGTCTTCTTTAGTTTGTCAAGGTTTGCTTTAGTGAAGGTCCAAGTCTGCGCTCCATACGTCATTACAGGGAGTATGCATGAGTTGAATATTTTGGTTTTGTTGTTTGATTGGGACCTTCTTGTCTTTCAAGGTAAAAGAGAGTTTACCGAATGATGCCCGCCCCATTCTAATTCTTGTTTTTATTTCGGTTGTTTGGTTTTCTTTATTCATGGGTATCACAGAGTTATAAAAAAAGTTCAAAACTTTTTTCCTTGTTAACCCCAAGTTTTGCTGACTAGTAATACAAATATAACCAGCTACAAAATCACACTCTTCTTAAATAAATCTGTTATTTTACGAATGTTTTGCAACAAGAATGGTTTAATACTACCTATACATCCATTGAAGAAAATATTGATATAATAGAATCACCAGTTGTCCCCATATTCTGTATTCTATTGAAAAAATTGAAATGCAGAATTAAACAGCGTGTATTTTAAAATCACTGACAAGCTTAGAAAGGTGATGCCTTTCGTCAACTTACAAGAAAAAGTCTTGATTAACATGCATCTTAAAATGCTTCTTGAGGGAGCTACAATCCTGTAAACAAGGTGGATGAAAGTTAATTTTTAATTAATACCTCAAGAATCCTGGAATATAGAGTAACGAAATTTAGAATATGGTTTAGTACTAGTAAGTGTTACGATCCAGCAGCAAACAACTAAAATTATTTAAACCAGAGGCGTCCAAAACTGTGTGAGAGGGGTCGTTTTAATTTCATATTTTCTTAAAATTTAATTTCTTTGCCAGTTTTGGTCGAGAATATGTTAAGAAATGCATTAAAATGGCACTCTTAGGGTTTTCTTGTAAGACTAGCTGTATTTTAGAAATCTTGATTTAGACATGTTTTTGCTTCATAATTAAATAAAAAGGCTTTTTTTTACTTATTACTTATTTTTAATTTGGTACCAAAAAATAGTCGTTCAAAAACCTGCAAATTATTGTGAATAAATTTATTTATTTATTGTTCAAATGCCACTAAATAAAAATTTTTAATGGGTGTTAATGGGCACGTATATTTATCCACATCTATTAGTAATAGGGTCCCGAGTTGGCGCGGTTAGAATAACCATTCGAGTGCGATCAGCAAAGTTAAGAATAGCTCTGCCTGATCAGTACTTGGATGGGTGTCCGAAAGCGGAGTCAACGGCGCCTCGTGCTAACGGAATGGCACGCAAATAGGTGGTCCTGGATGTCACATTAACAACGCGGCAGTCGTTACAGGGGTTGGAATCCGCTCCAATGTATAGATGGATAAGCAAATGGACGAGTGAATGTAATGCCAAGGGTTTAGCATAAGCTGAGGGGGCGTAGTAGTTAACGGCTCAATAGCCCCACTACCCTCTGGAACATAGCAATAAGCCAAAACCGGAGTGAATGGGACTACCTCTAAACCGGCCCGGTAAATGAGGATAACGATTAAGAAAAGAAATCTATTAGTAATATAATAAATAATAAAAAAAATAAAATAATGATAAATAAATAATAACTAACTCTATGCATCCTAGAAAGTTCAATCAATTTATTAGAAAAAAAATGCAAATAATGTTAAGCTAAAAAAATACAAGTATAGAATTAATTAAATAATATAATTTAAATGAAAAAATTAATGAATAACTATTTTAAGGAAATGCATGAAATATTTAAAGCCATGAACCTTTAAATTATTGAAACTTAAAGAAAATATATCGAGAATCCGAATATGTATATCAGGTAAATTTATGACATAATTACTTCTTGGAGTGTACCAATAAAACAAGGAGCGACTATGACTATTTCTCAGCACTATAAAAGCAAATTTACTTGAAAGAATTGTCAACTTCTAAATTCATCAGTTTAAAAAGGTGCAGTAAAGAAGACATCAAACAACAAGACTTATAAAATTAAAAGTTTGTAAAAGTTGATAGTATGGCATGGGGTATTGCGTATTGTTTCTGAATATATTTGCTTTTGATAAAGATAAAAAGGAGAACAGACTACCAAACTACTTATTTGTTAATTTTAAAAATACAGTTAATTTGACAATTTTATATATATAGTACACGAGAAATAATACACTCATAAATCTGAAAAAACAATCGGAGTAAGGTACTCAAATTCCTCATAGAAAATTGTGTTTATTTTGCAGAAGAAAAATTTTAGACCTACAAAACTTAAAATCTAAGCAAATTGCTCAATTGTTTTATTTGTTAGTTTTAAAAGTAAAATTATTTTGACAGTTTGGTGTGAGATATATTATTCGTGTAATAATCCAATCATAAACCACTTGTGAATTGAAAAATAACCAAGGAAAATTACTCAAAATTTCCTGCATAGCAACTCGTGTTTGTTTTGCTTAAGCAAAGCAAAACTAACAACCGTTGTGCAACAAGTTTTTGTAGTTTTTTGCCCGGTTATTTACAGATGCACAGATATGCAAGGTATTGTATTTGGCCAATTATTCGAATGCTCGGTGCATCCCCAATATAAATCTTTTTTTTTTTGAATACTCCATACTTCTTGGTGGAAGCTGCTGTCTTCTTTAAATAAGTGTTTAAAATTGATCAGATGATAAAAACAATTGATCAGCATTCTTCATGGCCCACTGCTTGTAGGACCGTTTTTAATCAATATCTTGTTTGAATTTAGAATTAAGTATGTAAATCAAACTGGATATTGTTGAAAAGAGAAAAAAATTACCTTTTTAAAGGTGTAAAATTAATAAAATAGGGTTTCCATTAAAAAAATTGTATGTTTGTGTCGTAATCTCGAAAACGAAACAAAACAAAATCATGAAAATATTTTTTCTTATTACAGCTTCAATAGATCTACAACATTTTCCTTTATGATTTTTTTTTCTATTTTCACTATGAACAGAGATATTTTACCTTAAAGAAATTTTATAAGTTTCCGTTGGTATCTAGTACGCCATTGATATTTTGGGAAAAACAAAATCACTATTACGATGCTACCGTAATTAGACAACATTCATCTAATTATCCGTCTTTGTATCACTTATAGTTGCCGAGATCCCCATGCTTTGCAAGTTATTCTGGGCACTCTGTATAATACAGTTAATAAATAAGTACGAAATAAAAAAGGTTTTATCTCATTCTAAAGAAGAAAAATGTTTAAATCGATTTTTTCTGTAAAATGGTTAGTTGTAAAAAAAATCAATAGTACCATTTTTATGCATTTTTTTCGTAAAATCGTATTACTGACTTGGTAAAAAATTGAAAATTACATATATCATCATCATCATCTTCAACTACAAGGTTTAGGCCATTTGGCCTGTTTGTTAGACTACAAATAAAAATAAAAATGGGGGAAGCATGTCGCTGATACTATTCTATACTTTTTACGTTTTAAATATTCTCGTGCGAATAAGTGATTGAAATTCACATCTACACCCGCCACTAAGAGATCGAACGAGACTCACTCGTCCTGCACTGGGAATTACCTACTCACTTAAGGCGCTAGATATTGTATTGCGGAATCCGGACTAAATAGAACTTATTTAAAATAAAAAAATTCAGTTATCAATGAAAAATAAAGTAGATTGCTGGCTAGATTATTCAAACATAATAGAAAAAAAAAGTAGAATTAGTTTTAAACAATGACAAAGAAATTAGTTTAAAAAATGCAAATCAGCAATAGTTCTGGTAATGCAAAAGTAAAATCAAAATTTATACTAATTTAAAATAACGTTATTTTGTATATCTAATCATAACAATTACAGCACATCTAACTAAGAACAGTTTTGAATTGTTGGATATTTAAATATAAACCCCTGCTAATCCCTCATGGCAAGGGCAACTAACCATAAACACAGGAGGAACAATAGTCATAAAACTCAAACTAGGTACCTGATTAGCAATTTCAGGGTTTTGGGTTAGGCATCCATCAGGTCAACTTTATCCGTCTACTGTCAAGTGGTTATACTATGTTCATCTCTTACTCATTACGTGTTATGCAATCTATGTCGCTCACTCTTCAGTTCTCATTGATGCTCCTATGCAAGTTACGACGAAAAAAGTTTTTTTTTTTGAGAAAAAATCATTTTTTTTGGGAAAATATTCCTCGAGACTAAACAAAAACGGGAGAAAAAATTTGTTTGCCAAAATTAGGGAGGGAAAGGGAAAATTAACCCCCGTAAATTTGCTGCACCCAAAAATTAAGTTCTGAATCGTATTCTACTATTACTCATGAGCACTTTAGCTTAAACAGCAATTTTCTTATTGTCCCCTGTTTATTAAAAAGAGTCACTTTGATTTTCAAAAATTCATAAAAAGCATCACGGAAAAATTAGGTTGCTGCAGCACCAACCAAATTGTAGCCCATTCCTAATAGCTCTATAAGCCTACAAAATTAACAAAAAAAAGTCGTTTTTTCACTTTGTAGCTTTCAATTTTTCGAAAATTTTTGCATAGTAACATTGTGCCTCTACACTGTTTTTGAGGAATAAGGCGATAAATTCAAAATTTTCAAAAAAGTAGTGACCGCCATTTTGAAGCTAAAAAGTTTGGAAAAAAAGAAAAATTTGCTTTGACCCCATTCCGCCTTCATATTTAAAAAACTTGTTTTCCGGAAAAAATACTACCAAAAAAACAAGTCTAACTTCCGTTTCCAGTTCTGGATTGTAAAAAGTCACGTTTTTGGGTTCCTGGAGGTCCAAAACATGTATTTCCGTCAAAGTCTCAGAATCAAAAGTTTTTGCGACCACAATTCCTTCCCATACTGGAAGTATGGGAAAGTAAAAATGATCCAGCCTCCTTTGTGTGCGACGCCTCTGGTTTAAATAATTTTATTCAGATACTGTTATATAGTAGCACTCACTAGTACTAAACCGTGTGCCAAATGTCATTATTTTATATTGTATGTTCGTCGCCTTCAGGGGATCGTAGATCCCTTCAGAAGCATTTTAGGACACATCTTCATGGGAACTGTTTTTCTTAAAAGGGCCTAAGAAATCACCTACCACAGTTTGATATCTAATCACAAATCCTTGCCGCTAATAAATATGGAACTTTATTTTTACATGTTTTACAATGTAGTGTTGCCTTCCAGGGTACTGACCTGGTTATAAATTGCTGTCAATAGCTTTGAACATGGTTGAAACTGTACCCGTAAGTTGGCCCTGTTTGACGGCTTAAAACACACAATAAATTTTAAAATGCAGAATGTTTGCAGCGATAAGAAATATGTACTTGTTTTTCAATTCATAATTTTGAATTTTGCTGGTATTCTCATGAAGGGCCGTGGTTTATTTGATCGAAGGAATTTTTATATTAGTTGTAGCAGCAAAGTTACGCGGTAGTCAAAAATATGAATTTACAGCCAACAAAACAAATTAATTATGGATTACCATAAAAGTGAAAACAAAATTTAATGTAAACGAATCATAGTTAAACATTCATATTTTTCAAAAATAAAACAGTTTTTATTGTGGTAATATTATTATGCCTGTGAGGGGCATAAAAAACACAGATGACCTGTAGCCTGGGTAGAGATTGTTTTGCAATGTTAAAAATGGATGTTACTACACGAGAGAAAAATAAACCTGCTCTGTAGAAGAACTGTTTAATTTATTTATTAACATCAAAACAAATTATTTGATTTTTTTGTGTCTTCTACAGTGAACAAGCAGGAAGACCAAAATGTCCTTTGGATCCATATTTCATCGTACCTGATAAATGCCTTTGTGTAGATTTTCAAGTATTGAAATTACAAGAATTACCTGATGGTATACCACAGGGTGAAATTCCTAGACATCTAACTCTCTACTGCGACAGATACTTGTGCGAAAAGGTTGTACCTGGCAATAGAGTTTTTATTTTGGGAATTTTTTCCATCAAGAAAGTCAGCAAGCCATCAAGAGTAAGTGTTTTTATTCTTTAATTTTAATAAGTATTTGCCAAATTTTGATAAATATTTTAGCGAGAAGGCCGAGAAAAGGCTATTACAGGTGTACGAGCTCCTTATATGAGAGCTATAGGTATTCAAATTGATTCGGAAGGAATTGGTGCACGAGGTTGTGGGACTGTAACTGCCGAAGAAGAAGATCTGTTTCGCAGAATGGCTGCATCACCTAATATATACGAACGTCTTGCAAACAGCATAGCTCCTTCAATTTATGGTGCTGTAGATATAAAAAAAGCTATTGCTTGCCTGCTATTCGGTGGTAACGCTAATTCGTAATTTAATATCCAATAGTACAGTTTATGTTCAATTATATAATGCTTTAGGTGCTCGCAAAAAACTTCCTGATGGTTTAATACGTAGAGGTGATATTAATGTGTTGCTGTTAGGCGATCCAGGAACTGCCAAGTCTCAGTTATTGAAATTTGTAGAACGTGTTTCACCCATTGGTGTTTATACTTCTGGAAAAGGTAGTTCTGCTGCAGGTTTGACTGCATCTGTGATAAGGGATCCATCCACGGTAATTTTCTCCTATAATGTAGTAGTGTTAGTAAATCTGTTAATTATAGCTTAAACTGATAAAAAAAAGTTGCTGCAATTGTATAATATTGGTTGCAGCGTAATTTTGTAATGGAAGGTGGTGCTATGGTGCTAGCTGATGGTGGGGTGGTTTGCATAGATGAATTTGATAAAATGAGGGAAGATGATCGAGTGGCTATCCATGAAGCTATGGAACAACAGACTATTTCAATTGCTAAAGCTGGTATCACCACGACCCTTAATTCTCGATGTTCTGTATTTGCTGCTGCCAACAGTGTTTTTGGAAGATGGGATGAAACTAAGGTGACTTTCAGTGCAATCTGAAATTCATAAAGTCTAAAGTATTATTTTGTAGGGAGAGGAAAATATTGATTTTATGCCGACTATTTTGTCCCGTTTTGATATGATATTTATTGTTAAGGATGAACATAATCAACAAAAAGATATAGTAAGTTAACTAAATATGGATCAGAATTCATTTTTAAATCGTTGGTTTTCAGACTCTTGCTCGGCACATAATGAATGTACACATGAATGCTGATCAGGTAACACAAGAACCAAAGGAAGGAGAGCTATCTTTGGAATTAATAAAGAAGTATATTAATTTTTGCCGAGTGTAAGTATTTAGAGCAGGGAATTAAAAAAAGACATCCAAATCCAATCTGATGCATTTTATTTTACATCCGATCCGATATAACTCAATCCAATCCACTCCGACTCATTCCCATCCGATCCAACTCAATCCAATCAATACTGGATTTGATCAACTCCTTTATTGAACTCATGCCGATATTTAATCTAAATCAAAGATCTGATCTGATCTGATCCATTGTTACATCTACATCCTAGTCGCACTTAACTGAATACTCCATCAGAAGTTCCAAATTTGTCAAATGAACTCAGAATCCTAAACGATTTTAGGATACCTTCTGATTTTGGATAACTTTCAGATCTCGGATAGGTTTTGGATCTTCAATAAATTGCTGATCTCAGATACGAATCCTTTGTGGAACAGTATCGGAATCTAACTTAATGTAAAACTTATTTATTCTTTTTAATCTGACCACAAGTTTTGCAAATTATATTACATCCAATCATACTTCAATTGGATCGAATTTGAATTTAGGTGCATAAACTCGCACCTCTATAAGTATTTTATTTTAATTTTCTTTATACATATAATTAACATACGTCTTTAATCACATTTTTGTTTAACCAATGAATGTTTTTAGTCGTTGTGGTCCACGACTAAGTGCGGAAGCTGGAGATAAACTAAAACGACGTTATGTTATGATGCGTTCTGGTGCCAGTCAACATGAAAGAGAAGCCGAGCATAAAAAGAACATGATTCCTATTACTGTTCGCCAGTTGGAAGCCATAATCAGAGTATCCGAGAGCTTGGCTAAGATGCAATTGCAACCTTTTGCTACAGAATCACATATTAACGAAGCTTTACGTTTATTCCAAGTTTCAACACTTGATGCAGCCATGAGTGGTAGTCTTGCAGGTTTGTCACATTCTTAATTTTAATGAACCGCTGTAATAATAACAATGAGTATATTTAGCCAAAGGCTAGTAAATAAACAAAATATAAACATAGATTTCTACAAAAGGAAGGAAAGACGAAAAAGAACTAAAATATCTAAACCTTATTCAAATACAATAATAATCTATTGCTCCTCTTAGATTATGAATAAAATGCTTGTGCAATGCATGTTTTGTCCTCGTTCATCATGAGTTTATTTGACGCAAACTAGTCTTGTGCAAGTTTTATGCATTTATGATCTTTGTATAAAACAAATAAGGAATATTTTTGAAGTTTAATAGTAAGGTTGTATCTTTTGCAAATAAAGTGGTTTTGGATAATTTAATATTCGGTGGTAGATCATTATAAAACACAATAAATAACAGAGGTCCAAGTAATGAGCCTTGAGGAACTCCAGCTGTAATTGAGAGACTATTTGAATGATTTTTCCTATTTTCTAAATATGATTTGAATAATTGAAAAGGCGACTCACGCTTCATAAAAGCCAAGTTTCTGAAGCAAAACTTTGTGACAGACATGATTAAATGCTTTACTTAAATCTATAAGAATCACGCTTGCCATGTTACCATCATCAAAAGCTTTCATAATATTTTCCACGATTTTTTTTACTAAAAAGTTATTTCTTTTGAAGTATTGTGCTAATGTTGTTTAGTAAAGCTTTCCAAATCTTAGAGAAAATAGGAAGTAGCGATATAGTTCGATAATTTTTTGGCTCGTTTGGGTCTCGTTTTTTATGTATAGACTACTTTTGCCACTTTTTATAGGAATATTCCTACACTGAAGTACCAGTTTATTACATATGTTAACCCTACTGAAAAAATATATAGAAACCTCATATTAACCTTATAATGTTTCCATCAGGCTGTATGTGGTGTTATGCAGTTTTTGAAACAACCGGGTTCATTATGTATGTGGTTTTATGAGGGAACTGGGGTGACTTTCAGTAGGGAAGGGTTTTAGAATATAAGGTTGGGCTGTCTTTTCATTTTTACAAATTATCATACTATTTATTAGCTCTTAATAAGTATAATCATGCGATAATCATATTTTTTGGAAATATGAAAATTGTAAGATTGCTAGTCTCTCGTAACTTTGTACATTTTCAAAAAAATTCCCCAAAAAAATGCCCTTTTAAATACATTCTCTAAATTATTTAAAATATAATACAAACAATAAAGGTTCAACCGTACTACCCTGTGGGATTCCAACCCCAATTTTTTTTTCACTCGACACAAAGTTGCCTACTACATTTCACTTTTTGACATCTATCAGTAAAGTGACTGACAAATCACTTTAACACTGATTCTTTGCATACCATATTTAGATAATTTCTGGAGTAGTCTGTCCCTGGCAAGAGGCTCAAGTACTCTCTTGCGATCTACCGTTATCTTTGCTATCTCTCCAGTCACTAAGCACATGTTGGCATGCTGTGTGACAACTAAGTTTTTCACGAAACCAGATTGGAATTGAGAAATATTATTTTTTAAATATTCTAAGAACTGCTTGTACACAATTTTCTCTAGCCCTTTTTTCATAGAAGGCAGCAGATTAATTGGCCTGAACTGTTCCACTTAAGTTGTTTGCTTAACTGCTTGTACGTATTATGGTTGATTGTACTTTTAACCTATTTGGAACTATACCTTGTTCTAGTGAAGAGTTTGTAAAATGTAATAGTGGCTCCCCTAGTTTATTGACAAAGACCTTTGATAAATTTAACACCATCACTTTTGATTTGTAGACTAAATATTACTTTTTTTTAAATAAAGAATTGTACGTAGCTGAAAAGAGGTGAAATTAAAATTAAATGATTTTTTCTACAGGAGCTGAAGGTTTCACTACAGAAGCAGAACACGAAATGCTTGCTCGCATTGAAAAGCAGTTGAAGAGAAGATTTGCAATTGGTACACAAGTTTCTCAGCAAAATATCTTGAATGATTTTATATATCAGCAGTATCCAGAGCAAGCTATCCTTAAAGTTATCCATACTATGATACGTAGAGGGCAGTTGCAGCATAGAATGCAGCGAAGAATGTTGTATCGCCTTAGTTAAAATTCTTGTTTTTTGTATGTCATAATTATATTAATTTTATAAGTTTACACTAATTCTGTGCATAAACAAAATATTAAACGTAAATTATCCACTGACTAATATCACACACATTCATGTAGCTTGGTTTTTGTGTCAACCCATCAAATCACTTTGTTGGTGACAAAACCACTAGTAGTGTTTAATAAGTGGAAAAAACATGGAAAACTACTACTAAGAAGGGCAGCGAATTATGATCGTAGCTGAGCTACAACATGTAAAAAATGATAATCATTTTCGATAAAATTAGCTTTAATTGAAAATATTAAATAATCAAAATGTGGAGTCGCTACCAATGACAGTTGACTTGTGCTAGTTAATTTAAGATAATTTTCGTCTTAACTAGCACTTGTTACCAATCGACTCAAGTTTATTAACAGATTTCTAATAGTTTTGCTAGATACATGACTACTATGCAAAAATGTAGCCAGCTGCCATTTCGCACTACGAATTTTAAAGTTTAGTGAAATGGAAACAGTGGCTTGAAGTGCACACTTGTAGTTGTTTAAAGTCCGTTTTGACATTTCACAAATTTGAATATTTCAATGTTAATATGAACATTTAAATCTAATCTTCAAAGTTGTTAAACCTTATTTTTGCGGCATGCCGCAAGCGTGTTGTGCGGTGGATTCTAAAAATCGCTGGCAAAAGGAAGGCGGTTTGCAGTTTTTGAAGTGTCAAAAATTAGGTTAATTATGCAATTTTTACACAATCACAGCATAATTTTTTTTTAATATGTAATGCTACTATTACTGCTGTTGATATTAAGTAAAATCTCTTTATATAGTTAACACAGATTTTCCTTGTCAAACAAAGAACGTTTAAACAAATGGATACAAGCTGTAAACAGACAAGATTTTAAACCTACACAGTATACGGTTATTTGCAGCAATTATTTTACACCCAATAATTATTGACTATGTCCTGAATCCAGTGTTCCGCATCTCAGAAATGATGCAGTTCCATCTGTATTTTCATATTCCATATTTTAATTTGACATTTTGACCAACTACAAATGGCTGGTCGGCCTTCACTTATTTCATTGTTCAGAAGTTGGAGTTGTATATCTAGTAAAACTTTTAGAAATCTGAGTATATGAAAATTGGGATCACTTGTGAAAAAACAGCTGGACACGCTTTGTGCAGTTAAATATTGCTATGATATTGATTTTTACTTTGGAGTTTCCACAGATTGAATAAAAAATGACCTCAGTTAATGCAAACTTATAAAATTAATATTAATAGTTATTTACACATATCTTGCATGTAATTTTCTAGCACTTAGTGAGTACTACATTTCATTGATTTATTGGAGCTAATTGGGCATCGAATAGATACTCAAATTTTTGTAACGTACTACTTATATATTCTTTAAAAGTACCTTGTAAAGGGTTACAACAAAAATAAACATTGGTAACAATATATCAGCAAATCCAGTTTTTAAAGAAATGTTTCATAAAATAATTTCAAGTAATACCAAAAAACAACAAAGTGTATTCAATTAATTACTTTAAAGTTTAAATTTTTAGTTTAAAAGGATATTCTGGATGGTTCTCAACACCTTTAAAGAAAAGAAAATCAAATATACGTCCACTTTCACCTTTATCTAAATTATTTAATTTATCCATATCCTGCAATGAAAGTTCAAAATCGAAGATATTAATATTGTCTTTAATTCTTATGGGATTGCTGCTTTTTGGAATGACGATGACATCTTGTTGTATTAAATGTCGTAATAGAATTTGACCTGCTGTCTTACTATAGTGATTTGCCATTTCAGTTACCACAGGATGGCCCAATAAATCAGGAAAATCGGCAACGCTGCAATAATAGAAAAAAACAGTTATGTAATTCTATAACAGACAAATGGCTGATACAGTAAGCTCTTGTAATTATTTTCATCACTTTCTGATACTTTCAGATTTCTTGTAAATTTATAATTTTTGCAAAAAGAAATACAGTTGGAGAAATCCAAAAGAAAGTCTGTTGTAGATATTAACGTGTGGGTGGGAATGTTGGTTCAATAGCTGAAACCAGGAGCATAAGATTTTTGAAAATTTTGACATTAATGCCTGAAAGTTTGTTGCATAACATTTCGTATTACAATGCCCTAGGTATGCAAAATACATATAAAATTATTTGCAAATAAAGTTTTAAAACTGTTAAAATTAAACATTTAAATGCGTTATCAAAGTAGTACTGGGTGGTTGGAGGCCATTAGTTAGCAGGTGCAGGTGACTTTCAGAAAGGAGTGGCGTGTTTGTCGGCAGTAGGGAGCTAGGCTCTAAGGGTGAGGTTTCACGTACTATTTCAACCCCATAATCAAAGTTTCAACTCTAGGGGCTCTCATTCTTGATGCCGTTAATGTACTAGTCACTTTGATGAGACCGGCTAATGATCTAACTTAACGCAACTAGTACAAAGAGCTGCAAGCAGCATAAACTAGGAGGGATAGCTTGTGCTACTTTGAAAAATGCGATCAATGACTGAATGGCTCCACTAGGCCCAGGGTGCCTTGAAGTGAGTACTCTTCTGACTTGGCCAGTGTGGTAGGCCTATGCAATCAAGGCGTGTCATTGTGTGACCTGGCGGGTGAACTGTGTTCCAGCTGGGCTACTGATGTGCATTATCAGTAAAGATTTTGGTAGTCTCGCTCCAACCAGTGAGGACTAGGGGTTGCAGCCTGATGTCGTCCTGCTAGCTTGTTCTTAATTCGTCTTAAACAACTGCATGATTGAGCATATCCTAATCTAAGCCCGGATTGGCTTGGTGGGAAATCGGAAAATTTCTGGTGGGCCAGCGGAAGAAATGTAGCTGTTGGCTACTGTGGTCTTTAGTTGAATAAATATTATTGGTTCCATCATAAAATCTAAGTTTGCACTTATAGTTTAATTTTACATTTTTATAGCATTCCTTTTCTTTCCATTATTATCCATGAAAATGCAATTCGGTAATCTACGCTCTGCTCCGATTTTTAGAAGGATTGTCAGGACTTATGCTGATTCCTCGGGGCACCCGCAGTTATACAATAGTTTTACAACTTTTACCTGCTCGAAGTGGTCTTATGTAGGGTTGTGGGACACAGAGATTTTGTCTTACGTTTTAGGTCTTCTATTTTTACTTTTCTATGCTTTCAGTATAGCAAAGTATTGATTTCATGAAAATATTCGAATTCGACATTTTGACGGAAATGCATGTTTTGGACCTACAGGAACCCAAAAAAGTGGTGTTAAAAAATGTCTGAAAGGGTGACTGTGTGTTTGTGTGTATGCCTCATATTTCGAGACGGGCCAATTTCAATGCACTTTGGAACTTGGGGCTATATCAAAAATTTCATGATAAAATAAGCTTTTAATTAACTTCAAAACTGAAAGCGAAGTTTGACATATTTTTTTCGTAGCATTTTTTTCAAAAACCAAAATTTTAAAATTTCAAGCAGAATCTGATTAACAATCTTATGGCAAATGTTGCTTAAGTTTCATTTTAACCTTCTATTACTGAAAAGCGAGTAGACAAATTGGTATCAAATTTTCCAGTATAACATCTATAGAGACACAATGTTTACTATGCAAAAAATATTGAGAATATGAAAACTCTAAAATAAAAAGTATTTTCAAAATTGTGAAAGTTTTTAAAAAAATATCACTCAACAACTGGCCACTCGATTTTTTTTAAATTCTATAGAGTCGTAGAGCTAGGGATGAGCTACAATATGGTTTGTTCTCACTCCGCTATTTCGTCTGTGACACTTATAAATTTCCATGCCCCTTTATTTAATAGACGAGGAATGATAAAACATTTCTGTTTAAGCTATAAATTGCTCACGAGTGATATTAGAATAAGAACTCATTTTTAGGTGCAGCAATATTCAGGGGGGTTAATTTTCTCCCTCCCACCCAAATGTCAACAAATTTGTCCTTCCGTTTTTAGTTTTCTTTAATCCCAAGAAATAGAGAAATATAACGTGCTGTTGGATTTAATATTATAACTATAAAAATAAAATCATGTAATGCTGCATTTTACTATTGAACTTCACATTTTAAAATTTGTGTGGTTGGTTGCTAGCAGCTGCTATTACTTTCGGTAAAAAAAATTTGCAATCCGGCCCTGTGTGAATCCTTTGCTTGTCAACACAGTGACTATGGCGGATTAAGCCTTCGGCTGCCGTGAAATTAACTGGGATGTAAAGCTCATTTAGCCAATAGTTAAGGTGACAGGGATAGTTAAAAAGTATCAATAGCAAATTAAAGAGAGCATGCAAAATTAACTTTTGCATTAATGTATAAAGTTGCACGAAAAAATAAGGAATAATTGAAATTGCATTTTACATTCAAACTTCTAGCTTACTAGATTTGAAGCTTTTCACATTTTTCTTGAAAAGTTTTAATAATAAGTCAACGAGAAGATTCCGTATCAGATTCAGCAAAATAGCCACATACAGTGAATGCTATTTAAAAAAACATGAAGGTACAAAGCAAGTGAAAACAAATGCAGAAAAGCTGGGCGATTTTACTCTAAGAAATATGTAAAATGTTTGCAAAATCAAATATTTCGTGACTCGGCGGGCGATATGTCGACTTCAGTTGATGTTAACACACGAGGCCATGCTACTGGAGAGCAGCAGAGCCAACTGCAGTGACTCAAAATTAAAGCTCCATGAGTGGCTGGTATTACATACTTCAATTTAGGGAAGCAGTGATTTCATGCAAATTTTGTGTTTCGGGATTTTGACGAAAATACATCTTTTGAGCCTCCAGGAACCCAAAAAATTATTTTAAAACATGTCTTGTTTGTGGGTGCGTACACCCCATAACTCCAGAACGGATGATCTGATTTCGATGAGCTTTGGGATGTGGGGGCGTATCAAAAATTCACTGAAAATAAGGTTTTCAAAACAATCTGAAGCCAGAAGCAGTTAGCAAGTTAGTCATGATTTCATGGTAGGAGTTTTTCTGGAAAACGAATTTTTTAATCTGAAAACGGAATCTGGTAGGACATTGTAAAGCAAGACTAATGCTTTTTTTCGAACTTTGTACCTTCAAAATGGCGGCCGCTGCAATTTTGTGCTAATTTACAAATTAGGATGAAATTTATCGTTTTGTAGTAATTATAGGGGGTACGAAAATTATTAAAACCAGAAAGTGAAAAAACTTGAAAATATTGAAATTCCAAA
Organism: Ctenicera cuprea; assembly: GCA_958336395.1. NCBI lineage: Eukaryota > Metazoa > Arthropoda > Insecta > Coleoptera > Elateridae > Ctenicera > Ctenicera cuprea. Next base: position 56,922,225 of record OY284486.1, read on the forward strand.
AAAATGTTGCTCAAAAGCTGGCCACACCATTTTTTTTTAATTTTCTAAGCTCATGGAATTGAGGATAAACAACAATTTGAGTTATGTCCCATCTCGCTAATTTCTCTGTAACATCTATGAATGTTTGAAAATTTTGGTTTTAACACCTATTTACTTAAAAAAGAATTATCAGATCTAGTTGAAATTTGATATTGTAAATGCCCCAGGAATACCAACAAAATGTTACAAGCTACGAGAACTATGAAAAATTTTGAAATTTAAACAATTCAAAAAAAATATTGCACATTTTTTTTCAATTTTGTAGAAGAATAGAGCTAGGGATCATACACAATTTAAATTGTGTCCCACTCCGCTACTTTCTCTGTGAAGCTCTATGGATTTGTGAAATTGAAAATTCATTCATCTTTGTTTTATTAATTAACGGGGACAATAAAAAATGTCTGGTTAAGTTAAATTACTCATGAGTGATGGTAGAATGAGACTTACAAGTTTTTAGGTGCAGCAATATTTACGATGGTTAATTTCCCCCCTCACCAAATTTTTGGGGGACGAATTTGTCCTTCCGTTTTTGGTTTTCTTTAACCCCAAGGAAACAGGAAATAGATATTTTTCTCACAAAAACTTGGATTCATTCAATACAGTATGACGTACAGCAGATCATATCTTCACCTATGATGTCCCCGCTGTGCTGTATGCAAAGTTTGTAGATGAATCTTGTTCATTCAGAAAGCTGTGTCTATAGTCTGTGTGCCAGAGAAGATTTGACTATAATTTGAGGATACCAGTTTTCCTTCAAACCTCAGCTATATTGGTGCCTAAGAATGGCGAAAAAGTATGATGGCCATCTCAGATACGTAGCTTTTCAAAATGGCGGGCGTAATTCGGCCTCTGATAATCTGATTTCAAAAAACTTCTTAAAAAGAAAGATTATTAAATTTGCAATGAATTTTGTTTGCATTAATTTTATCAAAGTATATAACGGTTTTCTAAAAAAATAAGAAAAAAGATTATATTAACCTCGAAAGATTTGTAGCATCCCGATTAACTATAATATGTTAACATTTTATGGAAACGCAGCGAATAGAAAAGAAAGAGTATTAATAAGCTTTCATTCTGTTTTTTTTAATGAAAACTAACTGCAACACAAGCTGTGATATGCTGTTTGGAATGTTTCAAACCACGTTCGCAGAAGCGTAGAGTAGTAATTATTTATTATAATTAGTTAATACAATTGCATTACTAATATCAGTATTAAATATTACTAGCGCACAAAATCAGTACATCTGTATCATCTGCATAACTTATAATATTCAGCAAATCTTCTGAGAGGCATGTTGGATGTGTAGCATCACTATTTTATTGGCTTCGCCTGAGGCGACGCTAGTTCTGGTACTTTCCCCAATGCCTTTGTAGTAATTTTTAAACATTTGTATTTATGTGTAACGAATACAGTCTTTCTCAAGTTTTTGCTTTCAGTGCAATAACTGGTCAAGGAAAACTGAAAGCAATTAAACTATTCTCAAAAGAACAAGAATTTACACATTTGTTTTCTTTACTTGGCCAAGAATGGACTGGAACCACAGACCTTTTTAATCAACTCCAGAAGTTTGTTTCACAGCTTTATTTGAAAAACAAACTAATTGAAAAAGTCAATAAAACACGTTACCAATTATTTTGAAGCTAACAAGGATGTGTTGATTTTGTTCAACTTCCTCCTTGTGAAGATTGCCTTTATCACCATGCCCTTAGAGCAAATTACCAATCTGCGATTTGGAAACGATGCCTCGAGAACTTTCCTGATATCTCCGTCCCTCAAGATTATGGTTGGATAGTTAACGAGGCTGGAAATCTTTCTGTTCTCGGCTGCACAACAAATTTTTTTGAGTTGCCCTTGTTTCCGTTCTTGTAAACTACCTACTACCTGTTCCTGCTACTTGAATAAGTTGAAGTACATGACTGCTTGTAAATTTACCGACTGTGGCAATATGCCTGAACGAAATGCTAAAGAACATGCTTATGTTACCCACGATGAACTTGAACTTTTAGATAGTGAAGATGAAAATTAAAAGAAACAGTTCTGTATTAATACTGATAGTAATGTGATAACAATATTAAATAATTATAATTAATACTCTAATAATTAATTACCTACTACATTACACTTTGGCATTCGGCAAACGTGGTTTAGTACATTTCAAAATGGCATATCACTGCTGGTATCGCAGTAAAGCTCTCAAAACAAAAACTAATTAAGCTTATTAAATACTCTTTCTTTTCTATTTGACGCATTTTTCCTTAAAATATTAACACATCGTACTTCATCAGTATGTAACAAATCTTTATAGGTTAATATATTCTTATTTCTGTTAGAAAACCGTTAAAGATACGATAAAATTAATAGGAACAAAATTCATTGCAAACAATCTTTTTTTTTTAAATTTTGGAAATCAGATCCTCAAAGGCCGAGATATGCCCGCTTATATAAATCGGAACAGGCACCATCTTTGATTGGCCGTCATTTTGAAAAGCTACCTATCTGAGATGGGCATCATATATTTTTTCGCTATCCTTAGGCACCATTAGCGTTGGGCAAGTGTTTCTGAAATTTACTTTTTGGAATGTTTCCATAAACTTTCCAGAATATGGAAACTTAAGGAAACATTGAGTATTTTTTAGTCTGGAATTGCAATTGCAAAACAGTTAAAAAAACCTTTATTACTGTTTGAGGATTTAGAGTTTAATTAATACATTGAGTTGACATATTTTGTGGAATTACAGAACAAATATGAGCTATATGGGCCAATATAATACAGGGTGTCTCAGACATGACTCCCCAGGCCTATAACTTTGTTATTTTTAAAAATAACTATAATAAACTATATATATTCGTAAATGGGAGCAAATTCTCTATAAGATGGGGAAAGAAAATTTTAGAAAATCTGAACTCATATTGTGGCAGCGATATTCAACTTTTTTTTTTAAATTGCACACTATGCTTTTTTTCGGTCATTCTGATAGTACTCTTTATTCTCCTTACAACCATCTAAACCAATATGGGTCTTACAAAAGAAAATTTACTAAAAAAATACGATTGAAAGTTGAAGTCTAGGTTTGCCATGGAAACAACTGATTTTTGTAATTTGTACCTACTCGTCGGCGATGAAAACAATAGCGTATAGCTGTAAAACAATTGCAATTTACGTTGCAAAGAATGACAGTTATTCTTTCTGTATTTGTATGTTCTTGTTTAAAATCATATTAGAAATGAATTACACTAATTCTGAAAAGCATGATATGATCCTTATTTATGGTTTATGCGAGAAGAATGCAAGAAGAGCAGCAAGGTTGTATGCAGAAAGGTATCTGGAAAGAATACATCCTGATCATAAAACGTTTATTAACTTGGCATCGAACCTTCTTGAGCATGGCTTATTTAAAAAGGACAAGAAAATTCCAAATTTAAATAAACGAACCGCTACAGATGATGCTCATGCAGTGGCAGTTTTGGGGTATGTTCAATTACCTCCTAATTCTTCGCTTAGCACCGTTGCATCTCAGTGTGACATATCAAGGGCTTCTGTGGGTAGGATTTTGAAAAAGAATGTATACCGACCTTACAAATTTATGCGAGTACATGCACTGCACCAAGGGGATAGTAACCGCCGAATGGAGTTTATCAGTTGGGTTATGGCGAATTATTCAGAAGAACCTGACATTCTTAGAAGGATACTGTGGACGGATGAAAGTAGATTCCACAATAATGGACTGCAGACTACACAGAATTCAAGATACTGGTCAACAGAGCAGCCGTACTAGATCAGACAAAGAAATTTTCAGCTCATGTGGGGGATTAACGTTTGTTGTGGCATAATAGGAAAACACTTAATAGGGCCATATTTCTATGGAGGCACTTTGACCGGTGATCGTTACTTGTTATTTCTTCAAAATACGCTTCCAAAACCGCTGGAAAATCTGCCGCTTAATATCAAAAGAAGGTTGTTTTTACAACAAGATGGTGCTCCACCTCACGATAGTCTTGCTGTTCGAGATCACTTAAATTACGTTTATAGAGATCGTTGATTCGGAACAAACGGACCAGTGCACTGGCCAGCTCGCTCACCCGATATTACACCATTAGATTATTTCTTGTGGGGATATGTAAAATCTCACGTCTATTCAAGTCCGTTTGAAAATTTGGATGAGCTAAAAGATAACATTACCACAGTCTGCAGTAATATTCCTCCAGAATTATTAATAAAAGTTACAAGTAGAGAATTTCTGCATAGACTTGAATGTTGCTCAACTGAAAACGGAGAGAATTTTGAACAATTTTTGTAATTATAATTAATTTGTTATTAGCATTCAGTTAATTAAGGTAATATTGTATAAAAATCATGAATAGGTATTTTTTTTAAACTACGCTACTGTTTTCATCGCCGACGAGTACAAATTACAAAAATCAGTTGTTTCCATGGAAAACCTAGACTTCAACTTTCAATCGTATTTTTTTCGAGAATTTTCTCATGTAAGACCCATATTGGTTTACATGGTTGTAAGGAGAATAAAGAGTACCATAAGAATGATCAAAGAAAAGCATAGTGTGCAATTTGAAAAAAAAAAGTTGAATATCGCTGCCATAATATGAGTACAGATTTTCTAAAATTTTCATTCCCCATCTTATAGAGAATTTGCTCCCATTTACGAATATATATAGTTTATTATAGTTATTTTTAAAAATAATAAAGTTATAGGCCTGGGGAGTCATGTCTGAGACACCCTGTATAGTCAAGATAAGATTAAACAGGATCAGTACATGCAAGGGTAAACTTACTTGTAAATTTTCAACTGAAATCGGTAATATCATAAAGAACATAGGTAAACGCATTGATGCATCTCGGAACACATTATTTATTTCGTTTGTAATAAATAGTCGATAAAATATAAAGTTTCCATTATTTTGGAAAATTTTCAGCTACCCGAAAAACTTTCCATTTTTATAGTTTCCGATGGAAAGTTTCCTACTGCCCAAGCAGCATTGTAAATAAAGTTTAAAGGAAAATTGTTACACCCAAATTATAGTCCACCCATCTATGCTGGCACATGACCACTATCAATGTACACCAATGTGTCTTAATACTGTCATGTCTTACGGCAAAACTTATTTGGGACTTATTATCATATTTTTCTACTCTGGTTCGTCCCAAATAAGTTTCTGTGACAATAACAAAATATCTAAACAGCACAAAGCACTAACGAAGTGCTTTAACTTTTTTGTTCCACATTTAGCGTAATATTAGTTAATAACTTTATTAATCAAAAAATTAAACCAGTTCTTAAGTTTTTTTGTTATTTTAAATTTTGTGTCAATGTAAAATTTATTTGGAACTTACCAAAGTAGAAACAATAGACAGCAAAATTTTAAAAATTAGTTCTTTAGCACTTCAAACACCCTATGCTCAACAAAAAAAATGATAAAAGCTGCACTAGCTAGTTACGTTATTAAATATATTTAAATTTTTAATAACATGCGCAGTGCAACTGATTTTAACAATTTGCTTTTGAAACTCATACTATCATCGCTTGAAAATATAAAATAATACTTACGAGTAATTATATTTTGATGTAAAATGATTATTTGCACCAGGGCTTCCTAATGGCGCGTATGCTGTTACAGCAATATTGAGTTCCTTGCAAACACTTCGTAATTCTTTCTGTTGCAGATATGCATGAAGTTCCACTTGTAAAACTGCAGGTTTTATTTCAGCGCTGTTGTATATATCACGAACTTGTTCAGCGTTAAAATTTGATAAACCTACTGCTTTAGTTAAGCCATTTTTTACTTGCTCTTCTAAAACCTAGTAATAGGTACAATTTGTTTAAACAAATATATATGGTGATTTGCAGTTTTTTTTCAGGCAAGCTAACACATACCTTCCAAGTAGCAATATTGTCATTATTTTCTAATGCAAAATTACCATCTTCCTTTATCACAGGAGCATAAGTATTTTCATCACACACAAAACAAAAAGGCATATGAATCAAGTACAAATCGACATATTGTAGCTGAAGTTTTTGAAGAGACATTTTTAAAAATCGTTCTACATCCTTGGCTCGATTACCCACATTTGGTAACTAAAATGTACCTTTTTTAATGGTTAAGCTTAATCCTTAATTTAAAAAATAACCTTCGTCGTTATAAATAAGTCTTCTCGTTTTCCTTTTCCTGCTTCAAACCATTTTTTTAAAGCACTGCCAATAGCTTCTTCATTGTTGTAGTTGAATGCTGTATCTACAAATATGTGCAGTCTAAAATATCAGTAGACAATAATGCATTTCTAAAAATTGATACCGATATGTCTATAACCACTATCGAGGGCTGACAGTAAAGCATTGCTAACTTCGTCTGGTTGTGCTCTCCATGTACCCAAGCCTACAATAGGCATTTTACTAGCACCACTAAGCGAAATATATTTCATTTTTGGTAATATTATTCTTGACATATAATTTCACTATCCCACTTGTTTAACTGCTGATGGTACTATTAATATATCAGTATCAAATATAGAGTAAACTTGAAGTTATTTTTGGATCTAGTTCAGTGTTTGCAAAACTAGTGACAGTTTAGAAATTTCCAGTTTTGTTTAATTCTGCGATAATTTGATATTAAAACAGCTTTTATGGTTACGTGATGCATTTATTGATCCAACTCTCTTCGTATATACAAGTCAGCCAAAAAAACTTGGTTCATATGTATAGACAGGTGAAAAAGCGACCTAATCACTTTTATATTTTAAAAGAAAAACTTTAAATAACTTATTAAGCAATTACTTTATGCCTAGATGTAATTTGTATTGCTTCCACTGTATTGTTGCATTCACATTTATTTACAGTTCTGCTGCTGTTATTTTCATTCAATTATTAAGTTTCAATATTTAGCAGATATGTGTGCCTCGGAAAGTATAAATCATATTGAATAATTGTCCCTTTACTCACGTTACCAAAAAATGAGTGAAGCACTTCGCCTGGACTTTCCTATACTTTCAATCAAAATAATTACTTTTATATATCTAATCACAACAACAATTTAGCTTAATCAGCAATTTTTTATCGTCCCATGTTTATTAAAGAGAGACATGAATTTTCGATTTTAAAAATTCATAGGAAGCGTCATAAAGAAATTAGTGGACTGACACATAAACCAAATTGTAGCTCTATTAGTCCATAAAATTAAAAAAAAATCGTGTAGCGTTTTTGAGCAATATGTTTTTCAAACAGTCATAATGTTAATATTTTTTTCACTTCAGTTTGCGTACCCTTATGGCATACCATTATCAAAGTTGATATTTTTTTCACTTCAGTTTTGGTAGCTTGTAACATTGCGTACCCTTATGGCATACCAACATCAAATTTCATTCTGACCTGATAACTCGTTTTTGAGTAAATAGGCGTTCTCAAATTATCAAAAATTCATAGAAGGCGTCAGAGACTAATTCTTGAGCTGGAACAGAAACTCAATTGTAACTCATCAGCTCCGAGCTTACAAAATTTTAAACAAAATCGTGTGGCCAGTTTTTGAGCAATATTTTTTTTTACTTTCCAAAATTTTTTTTATTTCATACCTTAAAACTTATTGCAAATTTGTGTGCTCAGTAACATTGTGTCTCTATAGGGCTATTATAATAAAATATCCAAACCCGATCTGTCAACCTGTTTGTGAGTAATAAGGCGCTAAAGTCAAAATTTTCAAAAACTCGGAGCGGCCGCCATTTTGGAGCTAGAAAGTACGAAAAAAAAGCTGGAATTGCACTGAAATTTTTGTTTGGGATTCCGTTTTCAAAATTATAAAATTTGATTTAGGAAAAAAATGCTACCAAAAACGTGCCTCACTTCCGCCTCCGATTTTGGATTTTTTTAAAAGCTTATTTTGTCGATGATATTTTCGATATACCCGCAGATTCCAAAGCTCATCGAAATCCGGCCATCCGTTCGGGAGTTACGATGCACCACACACTTACATACTCACCCACATTTTTTGAAAACCAGTGTTTTGGGTTCCTAGAGGTCCAAAACGTGTACTTGTCATAATCTCGAGTTCGAAAATAAAATGAAATCAATACTTCCTTATATTGAAAGTATAGGAAATACTTTTGTAAACCATATTTTGTATACTCACAAACAAAGAAAAAATTTGCTTTAATAAAAATACAATATCTTTTGAATATATTCGCGCATATTACTCTCCAAATTTTTTTTTTTTACGTGCATTGATATGGTGAATGTACTTTTTAAAAATGAAAATTGTTAAAAGCAGTAGGTATTGCAACTTAGTTGTGCCTTCATAAAAATGTGAATCACTTCTGATAACCACTTGCATCAACTACAGTCATTAATGAATGTTACATGAGCATGTAATGTATATTAATGGTTTTATTTTACACACTGTATAATTTAGCTAGTTGTCTACACTTCTTTTGTTTATTGTTATACATTAGGTATGTTCAATACCTCTTGTACAAGTTATAAATAGTGGAATGAATAGAATTGTGTTTCCCAGACCCAAACTTTTATTAACAACTAGCATATACATCATTTGTTACAAAATCATTTTACATTCTCTTCCATCAATGACAGTGGCTGCCTTCCATATACAAATTCGATGCCAGTTGTTCAAATGTACAATTAAAATATGACAGTAATAATGTGTACAGACACAACTAGTCGTGGAGGCGCTTTATTATCTTCTTTTCTTAATCTGTTGTTACAGTAATGCATTAATAGATAGCCTATCTTACCTACTGCGTAAAACTCTACGCTAAAATTCACCATTGTCATAGTTTGCTGGTGTCCCACTAAATCCTACTACAACAGTCTTAGACACAAGCAAACTCGGTTAAAAATTCCAATCATTCCAGTTACGATCATTCAGTAGTTGTTGTTGAAACAGCCAGTAAGCTGGCATAACTAATCAGCTTAGTGACTACCTCACACAATAATATACACAATTTATTACTTTTATTAGTCCTTTTCAGATATAAAACATCGTGATTATGTTACACATACTTTCTGCAACTTTATAATCTATCGATTCATAATTATTATTATATATAACTTGATAAAAGAGATGCTCACTTATATAAAATAACACACAATCCTGCAACAAAGTTTGCGTAACATTGATTGTAGTAGCACCTCTGTTCACTGCGTCTGGTACTTCTGCATGGATGCATACATCAACGATGCATTTGGCTGCTGACCTTGTTGTGGCATCACACAGTACTGCTGATTACTACCGGGATATTGATACTGATACGGATAGTAGCCCTGCGCATATCCTTGGGGATACCAATAGCCCATACTTTGTCCATACCCATAGGAATATTGTTGTGCTGCTTGTGCAGGTGCAGCAGGCAGTCCTTGACCCATAGCATTACCCTCACCTCCAGCTCCTCCATTTTCTTTACCCCAGAAACATTTTACCATCTGGCCTATTATTTCCGTGTTATGGATGCTTTCAATAGCATGCGTGGCAGACTCCTTTGTTGAAAAACGAATGAAAGCATAACCCTTATCTTTAAAAACACGTATATCTTGGATGACTCCAAATGGGGAAAACGTCTTATGCATCAGCTCTTCTGTAAGGCCGCTTGTGAATCCCCCGCAATAAACTGTACAATTAGTTGGCGAGCTCTGATTATATACTTCTTCGAATGTAGGTTGCTTACCTCGCTGCGAACTTTTGTCTGTTCGTGGGGGAGGTGGTTTCCTAGTAGACCAGTTTGTACGAATTGAACGAGAGCCAAGCCATTGGCCGTTCATCGCCTGAATAGCATTTTCTGCATCGGCCTTCTTAACGAATGAAACAAAAGCATAACCCTTAGATTTTAACGTTTGTGGATCACGAACTATTCGGCAATTTGAAATTTCCCCAAATGGTGCAAAGGCCTCTCTCAGCGTTTCGGTTTCAATTTCGGGAGACAAATCGCCCACAAATATGTGATGATGATTGGAAGTGTCTGTTTTAGGTTGGTTGCCAGGACTGGTAGCCCAATTTACTTTCATCTCCTTGTCTAGAAACACACGTTTGTTCATTGCCGCCAGAGCTGTTGACGCCGACTGGTGGTTTGTGAATTCCACAAAAGCATAAGGATCATTTCCTGGCTCTCGAATTATCTTTACTCCTTTGACAGGACCTATTTGTGAAAACAGAGTGCACAGCAAATCTTCTGATACCGTGACATCCAAATTGCCTACATATAAAGTCTTTGGGTAACTTTCGTCCGACATTGTGCAGTCGGCCCTTAATTAAATTTTACAATTACACGATCGAGTTTTTATTATTGCACATAAATAATAGTACTTTAACAAATAACAACCTGACGCGTTCGCAAAATTGTCAGATCAACACGAAACTATGGATGATGGCACTACTGCAAATCATTTAGTAACATTTAGTAATTTCTGTAGCCAACTCTTAACTTTATTTCCCCAAAAATTTACTAAGTTAAAGATTCGTATACGTATTCGCATGGTAAAACACTAACGTATGGCAGTGCTACCAACATTAAGAAAATTATTTAAAATTATATGAGACACTAATTCCATATGTTTTGATAGTGTGGAATATAATTATTGTATTAATAATGGATATTAAAAATAGCTCGACGGTTTCTTTCGGATAAAATTAAAAGTTAATAGGTAAGTATCATACATAGCTGGAAAGGAAATTTAAAGGTCTATCCAAATATGCAAAAACATACCGGGTGTTCCCATTAAAAATAAGAAAATTGTTATCACTTCCGGTTAAACCGGAAGTCCAAATAAATCTATTTTACGTCATAATATGCATTTTTATGTGTATATGACCCAAGAAAAAATTAATAATTTAAAAATTAAGAAAATGGCCTGTTGTTACATGTTCTCGTGGTCACCTAGTATAGATAGTATACCTTACCCTTGCCATGATTTGTTTATAATAAATATAGTATATATATACATTGTTATTAGCATATAGAACTTAAAATACATAGGTTTTCATATTTGAATTTAAAAGTTCAAACAGAAGCACGTTCAACAGTTTGCCACTGGATGCTGTGACAGCACAGTGAAGAGCGTCTCGCTTACGAAGGAACATTATTATATATGTTTTAGTGAAATATTTTTATAGAAACTGGAGGAGAATTTAAAAATCTTTGAAATAGGATATAATTTACTTAAGATTAGTTACAGTAGAGTATCAGGACTCAAAATTTTAAATATTGTAGCTTAAATATTTATCGTTGATTTTTTGTTCAAATTGCAAGTGCACTTTTCCATTGTGTTTCATGCCTCACAGTCAATGTCTCCTTCATCCCACAGTGGATCAGTATAGGGGAGTAGTTCATGAGTAATTCTCAGCATTACTAAACTAGTCCATTAGGATTAGGCAATGGTTATAATTTTGTAGTAGTAAATTTCTACAAATATTTAGGAATCATGATAAGCAACGACGGAACCGTAGAACAAGAAATAAGAAACCGAACATCAAAAGCAATAAAGGTATACTATCAGATATTACAACATTGATAAGTAAAAAAAGAACTCGGAAGAGAAACAAAGCTGCACTTGTATATAATTCAGTTTACGTACCAACTTTGATATATGGAGCAGAAACCTGGCCAATGTACGACAAACACAAGAGTAACATAACAGCTGCGGAGATAAGATATTTAAGAAGAATTGTTGGCAGAACAAGAAGAGTCAGAATTAGAAATATAACAACAAAGGAGGAACTAGACGTAGAACTGGTAGTGAAAACCATCCAAAAAAGACAGCTACAATGGTATGGGCACGTGGTTCGAATCGAAGAAGAAAGACTTCCAAAGATGATGATGAAAGTGAGAGGAGAAGGGAAGAGAGGAAGGGGGAGACTCCAGTACAAAGTGAATGGACACTATCAAGAACATGACACAACAGAGAGGAAAGAATATCGAGGAAGTAAAGAGGTTGGCGATAAACAGAAGGGAAATCCGTAAATGGATCGAGGACCCGACGCACTAGGGTATAAGGGAATAACCAAAGAAGAAGAAGATCATTTTCGGATAAGCTTTGTCAATATTGGTTGAGCAATATTAACTGACACGAAACACTGTAACAAAACGAGTAAACTCGAAAACGAAAAGTTCTAAAAACTGTCAAAACGAGGAGTTTTTTGAAATTTATCCCGAAGTAATTATAATCACAAATGGTATTTGGATGGATTTTTTGCTTAACTTTTTGGCGTCGTTCCTAAATTTAGAGTACTATTCTATACTTCGAGACTTGAAACCACGCCATCACTGCCTCCTGGATTAAAAATCGACGTTAATAAGTCGATGTTATTCGAGGAGGCCGTGGTTGAAATGGACTCGGGAAATTTCTGTATCATTAGAGATTTGCACGTCAAAAAAGTTTTTTTTTAAATTAAATTGCAAAAATAAGTTCCGCTGGGTATGGCGGGAGAATTTTCTGCATACCTTCATTTGTTTGTCCTTGGAAGAATAAAAAAAAATAAATAATATTAAATTATAACATGTCTAAGTGATTTCTAGTAGTACTCATATTATAGCATTTATTTTTTTTATTACCTACTGTTATAAGTTATTACTCTAATGCCCGTTTCCACCTTCAAAAACATGTAGGATCAGTGTAAAATATAAATTTTGGTGCCTTCCTGGATGTTGCCAGCCCTGCTTTTTGATTGAATTAAACCATACCCGTACGTCGGAAGGTATGTACAGTTGTGTTAAGCTTAAAAATTTACATTATTGAGGTTATGTTATACATTTCATGAATTTTTATCAACAATTTGAAATCGTAAATATTACGAATTATCATCATGAAATCTTGACGTATTCATCAAACTCCACCATTATTAAGTTAAAATGTCCAACGAGGATTCTATAGAAATGCGCCAAGAAAATGAAATAGAAGCTCTAAAGGTACCCTTCGACATTATTTTCATATATGTACAAATGCAATATATTAATCCCATAGGCAATATTTGGAGATGACCTACGAGATCTTCGCGGCAAAACAGCGTGGAACTTATGGAGTCCTTTAAATTTAATAATTACATTAACACCACAGCAGGGTGGTTCTGGTGTACAAGAAGTTCACGCAAAAGTGGATCTACATATTATTTGCTCAAAAAAATATCCAAACGAGTAAGCACTAGCATACATTTTCTAGTAGTTCTTGTAAAAATGAAGTATATATTTCTTGATTCATTTTCTTAATGCCTTTGCTATTTATTATATGTTTTTGCTTTATTCTATATATGTATATATTTATACCAGATACAAGTCTTTGTATGTTTCTTAGTTGTATTTATATTATAGAAATTTCTAAAGTTCAATAATTTCTTGAAGTAAAATACTGCTGGAAATCAGGATTTTTGTCTAACTCTATCAACACACACTGCCTACCTCTAAACTGGACCTCATTTTATATAGGTGCCTGGTAGTGTCATTATATCACATTGTGGTTTAATTACTTGTTTTTACTAAAATAAAAGTGCCAAGGGAAAAAATCTGAACAATAGCAACTTCTGTAACTTAAATTAGACATAAGTGCCAGTCTCCGTATCTCGGTCTGTTGGACAAAAAGTTAGTAATGACTAAGGTGACCAATTTTTTTACAATGAAAAGGACGAAAAAATTTAAGAAAAAAGTACAACGTAAATAAATGAAACATTTTATTAATTCAAACAAAAATACACTAATTATGCTTACATCCCTTTTAATTATCTAATTAAACGAGTATTTTTCCATTGAATGAATATTTTTTGTCAATATATCATTTTCTGACAATATATTGTAAATTTCGGATCAAGAAATATCGCGCGGCATCTCTGAATACAGAGATTAACAGATTAGTTTTAAAATATCGAAAAGGAGGACAGGTAGGAGGACACTTTTCGAGGAAGGACAGAATCTACAAAAGAAGGACTGTCCTCCCTAAAGGAGGACGATTGGTCACCTTAAAATGTAGTAGTTTGGGATACAAACCCTCGCCAGGGTATGGGGGTTTGTGTCGCTATATGCATGTGAGAGGGGGGTCATACAACTTTAGCAGTTGGTGGTAAGTGTATGGCTAAAGAAAAGATAAATAGGATGATTTTTTAATCTTGAACAGGTAAATCAAGCAATTATGATTTAAAAATTGCTGGTTAGGATAATGTTATGGTTAAGTTACAACTAACACAGCTGTATAAATCTAGCCTATAAAACCAGGGATGAGTATCTTTCATAATAGTACACCTATTCAAAAGCTCTTCTATTCTACCCAGAGGTGTCGAGGGTAGCCTTTGCTTCATAGTTGTGCTTCCACGAAATTGCGCAATTGTGGTCGATCGTTTTCCAGTTCTTCTGCTTCAGCCCATGTTTTCCCTATTTTCTCAAGAATTTCCGTAACGCTGCTTGTAGGGTTTCTATAAATAACAATAATAATAATATATTTATTACCTAAGAGGTGATAAATAGATTAGAGGACAAGTCAGATGTAAAATACAACTAGACAGTTATCGTACATCACAATTATCAAAAGTATACAACAAAAATTCATTTACAGAGTAGAGTGCTTCTGACAGAATTTTTTAACAGAAGAGATGAACTGCTTTAATTGGCAAATTTTAATACTAACTGGCAATCTATAAATAACACGGCTCCCATATAATATGGTTTTGATTCATACAATTCTATTCTATGGATGTCATATTGCGCCATGTAGAATAATCGTGATTGTCATGTTGATGTTTAAAATCATTTAAGTTTAATTTAACAAGTTTGAGACAGTCTAGTATACAGGGTGTAAATAAAATGGCGAAAGAAAAGTAGGTGGGGTGAATATTTAGGGCTGTTAGAAGAAGAATATTTTGTGTGTATAATAATTTACTGATTCCTTTTCGAGTTATAGCCAATTTAAGAAAATTAAATCTGGCAAGGTTGTTATCTGTAGCTATGCTGCCGCTATAAGTACAAACACAGGAAGCTGAGAAAATCGGTGAAATGTTTCTGGGGTTTTTGGAAGGCATTTTTACTTGTTTAAGGTTGTGTTTTATCGTAAATACTTAGAATAACGTATCATGAAGACTAAGGTGAAACTAACTTCTTTTTTGAAAATTTTAGAGTTACTGTGTTTTTGCTTATAACGGCATTACTGTAAAGCTTGAAATTCAATAACACCAAACAGCAGCTTATTACTGTGGTAGTAGTTTTTTAGTTATTAGTATTAGATTAGTTTAGTTGACAATTTTACAAAGAAAATAAGTTTATTTTAACAAGCCAAAACAAACAATTATTAGCCTAAATGTTCAAAATGACCACCTCCCTCCATGTGACAAGCTTGAGCTCTTTCCGATATATTTCTTACTTTTTCTTTTATGTAGCCCCAAAGAAAGAAGTCTAAAGGTGTTAAATCAGGCGACGTAGCAGGCCAAGCTGTGGGGCCACCGCGACCAATCCATCTTTGTAGAAATTGCTGATCTAACCATCTTCGCACTTGTATCCTATAATGGGGTGGGGCGCCATCACATTGAAGCCACATTCGAGCCCTTGCAGCTAGTGGTACATCTTCTAAAAGTTCTGGCAAATCCGTTGTTAAAAATAACAGAAAGTCATTTGCATTTATTCTGTTAGGTAACATGAGGGGACCTATTACCGCATCTCCGAAAAATCCTGCCCATACGTTTAAACTGAATCTCACTTGATGATTTCGTTCAATTTTCACGTATGGATTTTGATTTCCCCATTGATGTGAATCATGAATATTAAAGATACCATCTCGTGTGAAAGTAGCTTCATCTGTCCATAAGATGTACCGTACGAAATCTTCATCGGCTTCCTGCTTTTCAAGTAACCATTCACGGTATGTAATGCGGTTGTAATAATCGTTAGGAAAAAGTCCTTGAACCTTGGTCAAATGAAAAGGATAAAGGCCATCATCTGCTAATATCTGATGGACTGTTGTATGAGTTGCCCCTAAGTTTTGTCCAATTCCCCGTGTACTACTTCTAGGTTCTTCTTCAACCTGTTGAAGCACTTGTTCTTCTAGAGCAGGTGTTCTTATGGTTCTGGGTCGACCTCTGTCAATGTTACGAACTATGATACTTCCTGTTTCTTTGAATCTTTGGTCCATTCTTTGAATAACGTTTCTCGTTGGATGCCTTCTTTGAGCATACAATCTTGCTGCTCCCACAAAATTTCCCCTACTCTCGCCTAATACGAGGTACATATCCGCGTACTCATCAACGGTAAAATTCATGATAAAGAGTAAACAGCAAACAACAACAAAAAAACAATAATTAACACGAGCCAAAATAAACGACAAACAACAAAATTTAATGAAACAACTGCCAAACTCACAAAAACGAACAGTAACAAAAATAACTTTAAGAGTAATATTACAATACCAGCTACTGACAACTTGCTAGTGACGTTTTGACTGACGTTTCGTAAAACATTCACAGAATTCAACTAACGTGATTTTTTAAAACATAATAATGAAAAGCATGGTTGTCAAATTGTAAACTAAACATAGAGCCGAAGATTTGCCATTTTTAAAAATTGTTTTAGTTCATTGTAGAGACTCCAAAGGCAATAAGGCACTTTGCCTCATTTTAAGATGGCGGTTAGTATTGCATTTGTACACAAAAAACTATCGTTCTAGTAAGAATTACATACGAGCATGTTCCACTATTTTGTTTGTACAATAAAATTCTAAAACAGTAAACTTTCATGTTTCTGTTTTCCGTTGTTTCAATGCATGGCTAACCATATTTTCGTTCTTTTGCCTTTTCCTTCCAGTGTACTACTTTCATTTCAGTTAAGTTCTCTTTTACTACATCCATCTATCTATTTCTTGGACGTCCCTGTCTTCATGCTACTTCTAGGTTGATATTTAGCACTGTTTTTACTTTCCCATACTTTCAGTATAGGGAAGTATTGATTTCATGCAAATTTTCAAAATCGAGATTTTGACGGAAATACATGTTTTGGGCTACCAGGATCCTAAAAAAGTGGTTTTTAAAAAATGTCTGTCTGTGGGTGGGTGTGTGTGTGGGTGGGTGGATGTGGGTGGGTGGGTGGATAACGCTCATATCTCCGGAACGGCTGGACCGATTTCGATGTGCTTTGGAATGAGGAGGTATATCAAAAATTCATCGACAAAATAAGCTTTTAAAAAGAATCCGAAACCGGAAGCGGAAGTTAGACATGTTTTTTTGGTAGCATTTTTTTCAGAAACGGAATTTTGGAAATTGGAATAGTGGAAATTATAGAAAGCCTTAGAACAAATCAAACGTTTTTTTACCGAACTCTCTAGCTTCAACATGGCGGCCGCTACGAATTTTTGAAAATTTCGACTTTAACGCCCATTTACTCAAAAACCAGTTGTTTGATTGGGATCAGCTACAACTTGTTTGGTAGCCCCTTAAGGGTACTATACCATGAAATATAATTAATTTTGAAAATCGAAAAACGATCTAAATGGCACCACTCCAAAATTTTTGAAATTTTCAAAAAAATTTTTCTCAAAACCTGCCCACACGTTTTTGTTTAAACTTTTTAAGCTGATAGAGCTGAGAATCTTCTACAATTAATTTTTTTGCGCATTGCTATAATTTCACTGTGACGCCCTCTGTGAATTTTTGAAAATTGAAAATTGATACCCTTTTATTTATTTAACGGGGGGCAATAAAATATTTCTGTTAAAGCAATACAGCTCATCATTGATAGCAAAATTCGAATATCATAATATTTTTTTGATACTTTAATATTTAGGGGGGCTACTATTCCCCCTCCCCCCAAATGTTTTCGATAAAAAATTAAAAATTTGGTTTCTTATTTTGTTTGCTCTAGGAGAATCTTTTTACAAAAAATCGAATTTTTTGCCCCTTAATAATCTTTTTGTCCTTAGAAGAATTTCACATACTTTCTACAGCAGTTCTATTCTTGTACTAGTCGTTTAATGTTCAGTGTAGGCTAACTTTTTTATTTTAATAGATAGACTCGCAAACCCAAGAGCAAAGTTGTAGGGCAAATTCTTCTCGAATGTATTTAAGAAAAAAACTTGAGTTTCCAATTTTAATACGGTGGCCACGGTAAAAAATAACTTTTTTTTAAATGGAAACGTGGCATTTTGGCTTTAAAATCAGAAAGGTTTTGAAATTCTAAATGCAAATTAATAAGAGTAATTTCTTGCTAAAAATAATACTTCTCGAGTTATTAATATATTTTCAAATATCAATTTCCGCCCTTCCGTTGATTCAGTCCGAATATTTTACCCAACCTTATGCTTGCAGAGCGCAGCGGTCGGTCTTTCTTCAACCGCTTCAAGATGTTACAACTTATACGAACTATTTACTTTAACTAGTCGTGTCTAGACAGGTGCATATCAAAAGTGTTGGAAAATATAAAACAATGTTATTTTATAAGTATAGGAAAGTCCAGGCGAAGTGTTTCGCTCATTTTTGTTGTACAGGTGTGTTGTCCATTTGTTCGATATCAGCAGCATATCTAATTATTGACTCAAAATTTGAATACAAAAAAACTTTGGCTACATAATTACCAGCCATATGTGAAGCCTATTTAAGGCAAAGCAACACCCAGAATTATTTTTTTTACAAACAATTCACATGTTCCTTTCAGTTCAAAGACTGATCCACATGCATCCCTTTCTTCTGACTTTTATTTAGCACCCAATTTTCAGCTCCATAAATCAATGTTGGTACATACATTGTTTTGGAAAAAATATTTTAAAATGACGTTTTGCAACTTACGGATTAAATTCCGACATGACTCCAGCCCCCGCGGTCATGCCCTATGACGATTTCCCTACTCAAACGATAAATTTGGCAGTACAAAATAAGATGTAAAACATAAAACAGAATTGACTAGCACATATGCATCGCATTGCTTCTCAACAAGTAATAGCGCTTTGTAATAATTTCTAAAGCAATCAAATGTCACAGTTTTTAGATGCGGTGGCAGGTTATTATACACAATTGCTATCAGATAAGTACAGACTCCTTGTACGAACATTCATCAGATCTATGAGTGATTTTGTTATATACAGTGAGGTCGTAAAATGTCCCTCCCCCGCTACTAACTTTTGAACGGCTTAATATGAAGCTACAAAATTTGGGTTATTAATTATTATTATTGAAGAACAAATAGTATTTTTTGAAAAACGAATGCCATCTTAAATTCACAAAATGGCGACAGGGTGCCATTTTGAAAGCATTGACATGGGGGGTTGAGTGACTCCTCATTTGAAAGGTCTGTCTGAGTAGAGTAAAATTGTAGATTTTTTTGGAAAATTTTGACAACATTCTAAAACATAACGTATTAAATCTTGTTTTATACAACAAAATCTGATTAATACTAATTAAATAGATATTCAAAATGTGCTCTTTAAACTTTTTGGCAGTAGAAAAACCTATTTAATGTATGTCCCGTACTTTCTGGAAATTTGGACTACGATGACCAATCCATCGTTCAGGATACTTTGCATCAAGATAATGGCGAACAGAAACATATAATTTGGAAGCCTGTCGTGTGTTTTTTAATCAATAAAATTTCAAATGAGGGATCACTCGACCCCTCGTGCTATTTAATTAACACGCCTCTTTTAATTGAATAACACTTCACTTTTTATAAAATTCCAAATACTTTTTAGTTTTCATTTGTTGTAGAATTCCAAAAATGCTGTTGGAAAATAGTAGGGGCATGTCTACACCAAATTTAGAAGAACTGCTTACTGAATTAAAACAAAAAGCAAAAGAATTGCTAGGTGAAGTTATGATTTTTGAACTTGCTCAATGCACACAGTCATTTCTGTATCAACATAATAAACCCGGCTTTAAAAGTTTTTATGAAGAAATGTTAACCAGACAAAAAGAACTGGAAGAACAGCTTCAGCAAGCGCAGCAAGAAGAAAAAGATAGAGAAGTAGGTTGCAGAGCATTTAATGTTCTTACTGAAATAGTGAAATATAAACATTAAATGGCATATAAATTTTAGCGCCAAGTAATATTAAATGAAATACAGCAAAGACAAAAAATTCTAAAATCGGAATCTAAACATAGAAGAGAACGTTTTAGTACAGACAATTCTGATGACAGCCAATCTGCAAGTAGACGAAATTATTCTAACAACAGGTATTTTTTTTTCTTAATTTTTTTTGTACACTTCATGTTTTTATTCTTTTTACAGAAAATATAGTAACAGCTACAGTTCAGCAGATCATGAAGAACAAGATGAATGTTCATGTGAACGTAAAGGCACACAAATAATAGAATTTTCAAATAATGGAGTAAGAGAAATTCAAAGGGGTCGATGTACAGGTAAATATTTTTTACCATTATCTCCCATAATTGGAAAATATTGTAAAACCATCGAACGCCATTTTCCTTTTTATCCTGTATTTTGAAAAACAAAATTACGTTTTCTTCAAGCTATTAAATAGTTTCTCAATTGTAGACGTGACAAATTAAATTTCAGTCGTTGAAAAATAATTTTCGATTTCAAAAATTAATTTTTGACGTCTAAAATTAAAAATAATTTTTTGACGTCTAAAATCGTCAAATATGAAAAAAATATTTATCTATAATAAATACTGTAATCAAATATTAAACATCAGAAATTCAATTATTGACTCAAATATCCATTTATAACCTCAAATAATCACCTCTTGGCATTCAAAAATTGTTCGGGCAATTTGAAATAAAATAATAAAAGAACGAAAAAATCTATGAATAAATAATTTTCAGACGTCAATAAATAATTTTTGGCATAAAAAATTTGGAATTTGAAGTCATAAAATGAATTTGAACTTCCTTTTTCAACCCAAAAAATAGTTTTTACTGAAAAAACTATTTACTGCCTCTAATTGTAGAAACATTTTGTACAGGATTAATAAACTTGAGAAGAAGAAGTGTAGTGAGTTGTTACAGGTTAACGCCATCTGCTGGACGTTTAATTGTCATTTTTGTCTTTTCACATTGGTGGTGGTACATTATCTACTGGCTTTGACTTCAATAAATGATTTTTTTATACCAAAAATACAGTACATATTTGACGTCAATGAAAAAATACATTCTTGATCTCGAAAAATCATTTTTTGATGTCTATAAAATAGTTATTGTTAAATAATAGCATTTTTAAGGATCTAACTGATTTCTTTGTATTTAAAAACAAATAATTATTGTAGGTCACTCACATGAAGGGTGCGTTATACATTACAATGGACTAGATATAGAAACAGGAGAATTATTTTCCATAGGCGAGTGGACTATTGGAACCAAAAGTATCGATAAAACTCTAATGCAGAGACAAATTTCAAGTATAGAGCAGGAAATGAACTATTTAGTTAAGTTAAAACATCCCAATTTAGCTCATTATATCAACATGAAACACCAATTTGTTAGTAGTGAAAGCAAAGCAGTGGTTTATATTTTACAGGAATTTGTTGTAGGTATGTTTTTGTTATATGAAGTTATTAAATATATTGGAATATTTAATTTTGTTAACAGGTTTGAATTGTTCGTCATTTTTAAATGAAAGCTTTCCAGTTGACACAGATATGTTGCGACACATTTCAAGAGGAATATTAAACGCACTGGAATTTTTACATCGAAACAATGTAGTTCATAAGGAAATTATTGAATCTGGTGTTTATTTAAATTCTAATGGTATAAATTTTTTTGTACCTTAATCAAATGCAGTTCTGAATGTCATACAAATTTCAGGTGTTGTTAAGGTAGCCAACTATAGCATTTACAAACGCTTGTCTGATTTAGTTTCACAATGTCATTATCTTAGCAGCTATAATAAGAAGACTGATATTTATAGGTTTGGAATTTTAATATTATCGTTTATACGGGGGACATCTGTTTCTGAGGACAACACAGAAATACCTTTGACTGTGCCTTCCGATTTTTATGATTTTTTAACAAAGTAGGTTACAACTCTCTGAACATTAGCCTTATTCAACTACCATAAGGCTTTAATTATACTCATACAGTTTAAAATATTTCTTTTATTGTTTAGGTGTTTAGCAAAAGACGAAAAGGAACGGCTTACTGCGGCACAATTATTAAATCATTCATTTATTCGTCTACCTCTAGAGCGTTTATCTCCTCAGCGTACTGTAGATGAGATTACGAATGTACAGAATATATCCCCAGAACCTACAGTTGCTGATCTTAAAACATTAGCTCAGTCTAATTCTATGGGCCAATCTAGAGTACAAAGTGAATTTGAAGTCATGCAATGGATAGGAAAAGGAGCATTTGGAGATGTTCTAAAGGTGAAATAACTATAATAATGGGAGGGTTGTGTTCGGGGTGCTGCAATGGATGTTGGGTGTTTTATGTTGTTACCCAGGTTCGGCAGCAGGTGGCTCTGCAGTCAAGGTGAAGTATTAAATTTGTTATGTAAATTTGATTTTGGAAACGTTCAACCTTAAACTCTTTGTGGGCGATCTAAAGCTGTAATTAAAATAAATAGATGTTACAACTAGAGCAAGGAAAACAATTCTTGTTAACCTCAATTTTAGAGCCAACTGCTACCAAACCTAGGCAACAACATAAACTAGCCAACGTTGATTGCAGTACATGCAACCCTTCCATTGCTCCTACAAAATTCTGTAACGTTTTTGTCTTAGGTGAGAAACAAATTAGATGGAGGTCACTATGCTATTAAAAGAATTGAGTTAAATCCAAAAAACAAACAACTGAATAGAAAAATTACAAGGGAAGTCAAATTGTTATCAAAACTTAATCATGAAAATGTGGTGCGTTATTATAATGCTTGGATTGAAAGTGCCATTATAGAAAATGATGATACCGATTCATCCAAAACAGATTCTTCTAACATAATTCCCAATATACCGAAAGTTATTCAACAAAAGGAGGTATGTACAGGGGCGTTCACATCAAAACTGGAAATTGTAAGGTACAGTTGATTTACTTACTTACTTACTTAATACTCTTTATTCCATGTGGAACATAGTGCCTATACTATGCATCTCCATTGAACTTAGTAATTCGCTTCTCGCTTAATTTGCTGCCATGACTTGCCAACAGTTTTAAATAATATATGTACCTACCTATGCATAAGCCTCGTCACATCAATCAAATGAATAAGTTCTTACTGTTTAGAAGGTTATGGAGGGTTACTATATCATATGAACTAGATACATTAATACATGTACTGCACTACTACACGTCAGGCCTGCTGTTGAAATGCAGAGTCGTGCATTTACATTTCGTATTTCACCGGTACTATAAAGAATAACGTGCTGCACCATAACGTGTGTTTTTCCTACACACACAATTAATTTATTGCTGCTCTAGACTTGTACCTACAGTGTCTAATAGATAGTACAACCCTGGTGCTAGCCATGCTCTGTAATTGTTGTACTGTTCTCTGATAATATTTATAAATTTTGGTTGGATTCCGTATAGGCTTGATATTTTTCGCATATGCGTTCTGTCGATGCTGTTGACAGATTTTTTGAAGTCCATGAAATAATATAACGAGTGTTAAAAAAAATGGTCAAGTGGGCTTTGAATGGGCAAAAAAGAATCCAAATCCCACTAAACCCTTATTGTTTTGAACGCATGTTATATTTTGTGGTTCCATTTTAACCACTGCGTTTCACTATGATTCTGACAGCACAAACGATTGTGAATTTTAACAGATGTTAACTTTAACAAAAGGTTTTTAAAATAAAATATTTTTCGAAATTACATTTTTGTTTGATACAGCTCTCACAGCCAAAAGTAACCAAAAGCTGGGAAAAAAGTAATCGCAACAGATTTACAAGTGAGACAATAGACTGTATGGGAACTTTGTCCCACTTAATTTCTCCATATGATAACCTTAAAAAGGCCGACGCTTGCGTAACGGTCAACCTGTTCAGCTAGCCTAAAGTAATCCAAAAGAGTAACATAATGGCAGAGCTGGGCAAAATACCAGAAAAAATTATTTAAAATACCAAATACTAAATACTTGGAAAAGTATTTGAGAAGAACAAATACTAAATATTTTAAAAAGTAAAAGTATTTCAAATATCAAATACATGTCATTCGGCATTTGTAAATACAATTCTTAAAATACCATTGTTTAATTAGTGGTATCTAAAATACTTTAAGGTAATTCAAATACTTAAAATACTCTAAAATGGATTTCAAATACCTACTTAAAATAGTGTACAAATTTTCAGAATACATATCAGTCTTGGTATTACAAGTATAACTTGTTTTTATCATTCAATAATAAAGTACATATTGCCATAATGTTTAATGAGAACTCGAATGCAACTGTAAAGTATAATAATAAAAACAAAAATAATACAGAAAGTACATAAAAACCTAAGCAATAATTATTATTCAATACATGGAAGAATTTGCTTTAAGTAGCACTAAATTTTCAAAATGAACATGGACAATGCATGTCGTCTTGGAGAGTATACCGGGTGGGGCAATAGTGCATGGGAGTTCGATAGCTTGTACACCATAACAGATAAAAAAATCTTTCTAATGCAGATGTAAACTGTGGGTAAATGCGCATTAGGGTGGTTCTAATTTTGCGACCTCGGATTTTTTTTAGCCGCACCCCCTAAAGTCGTTCCAATGCCGAAAATACAAACCTATAAAAATTTTGAGTTCAATCGAATAGTATTAACACGTGCCACCGAGCGCCGGAAGTTCCCAAATTGCGGATTTTAATTGAATTCACTTGTTATCCAGTAATAACTCGCGAACAGTAAGTCTTATCGAAATTTTGATAATAACATAAATAAAAGGAAATTTAATTGACTACAATTTCTGTTATATGAAGTTTCTCCGAAAACCTACTGGATATTCAAGAAAGTTGCGTAAGTATTAGAAAAACGTAAAAAAATCGTGAAAAAACAATTTTTTTTATTAATAATTTGAAAATGTAAAAGTATTACAATTTGGAAGTAATTTCAATCATTTATTCAATTTTAGGCTAAAATTTGATAATACAAGTAAATAGATCTTGTGACATATAAATGTTTGTCGTTCTGTAATAACAATCTTCTACCTACTTTAACTATATTGAACTATGAATCAGTTACGAAAAAAAAAGACTCGAACGGTCAAACACTGGTTCTTTGTTTGTCTTTAATGGCAGCTGGAGAAGCATTTGGAGTAGATGTAAATAATTTGTTAATTAGTCGATCATCTATTTATCGAAGCCGTGAACGACTGAGAACAGAATACGCTGAAAAACTTCGAGCTGAATTCAGATTATCTGAAAAGGATGTAGTTGTCGTTCACTGGGACGGCAAAATTCTTCCAGCATTAACAGGAAAAGACCATGTTGACCGGTTACCTATAATTTTATCGTTCAAAGGGTCTCAGAAATTGCTTGGTGTCCCTGCATTAACATCTAGTACTGGTAAGGATCAAGCTACAGCAGTTTATGAAACTCTCCAAGAATGGGGTGTTACAGATAGAGTACAAGCTTTGTGTTGTGATACGACTGCATCTAACACAGGGCGATTAAAAGGAGCCTGTATAATATTAGAACAATTGCTTGAACGTGACATCCTATACTTTCCTTGCAGGCACCATATCTACGAAATTGTACCGAGAAGTGCTTTTGAAGAAAAGTTTGGAGCAACTTCGGGTCCAGATGTACTGATATTTAAACGTTTTCAACAAGCGTGGAGTACAATTAACGTTACAGTTTTTGAACCGGGAATAAATGATTCAGTTATTAGCCAAGCACTACAAGATGTAGTACATGAGATGCTTTCATTCTGTATGGATCAATTACGCAAACAGCAGCTACGAGAGGACTACCGAGAGCTCCTAGAATTAACAATAATTTTTCTTGGTGGTACACCTTCACGACGAATATTTTTTCGCGCCCCAGGAGCAATGCATCATGCTCGTTGGATGATGAAGGCAATTTATAGCTTAAAGATGTTTTTATTTCGCGGCCAAATCAAAGAAATAAAAATAAACGAAATTGCACTCCGTGATATTTGTATCTTTTTAGTAAAATTATATATTAAAGCATGGTTTGGCGCACCTGTTGCTGCTGAGGCACCGCATCAAGATTTAGTATTTCTTAAAAATTTAGTTAAATATGAAGCGATAGATGCAAAGATATCACGAGCAACATTAACAAAATTTTGCGGCCACTTATGGTACTTGAATCATGAAGCAGCAGCGTTGTCATTTTTTAGCGAAAATGTGACTTGTGAAACAAAACAAAAAATGGTACAAGCAATTAACTCAAAAGAGAAAGTTTCAGAAGGCAGTAACAAACGTATTATATCAAATCCGAATGCTGCATTACAATATCTGGAAAAAGATATCGACGAGTTTATTGCAACAGAATCTGTTAACTTTTTCGATCGTTTCAATCTAAAGAATTCTTGAACTTAGAACCATCAGAATGGAATGTGAACGAAGGTTTCCAAGAAGGTTTTGAAAAAGTAAAAAGTCTTCACGTCACAAATGATATTGCGGAAAGAGGTATTAAACTGATAGAAGAATATAACAGCTTAATTACCAAAAAAGAGGATCAAAAGCAGTACTCGCCACAAGTTGTTAGTGATTATCGGCGTCAATATCCGGAGTCGAGTAAAGCTTCTTTAGCAACAAAAAAGTAATTATTGTGATATGTATATTTCATTATTTTATATTTCTTGCTGTATTTGGTTTAATCTTAAGTATGTATATATAATTCTTTAAATTTATGTAATTTCGGTAATTCATTTTTATTGTTCGTTTTTTTTAAATTGGTAAATACATATATTTGTTTACAAATTATGAATAGAAAACAAAGATTATTATGAATAGAAATTAAAAATTTAAATATTTTTACGTTTTTCTAATACTTTACGTATATTTTTTGAGCATCCAATAGGTTTGCGAAGAAATCGCATATAACAAAAATTGTAGCAAATTAAATTTTCTTTTATTTATATTATTATCAAAATTTCGATAAGACTTACTGTTCATGAGATATTACTTGATAATAGGCGAATTCAATTAAAATCCGCAATTTGAGAACTTCCGGGGCTCGGTGGCACGTGTTAATATTATTCGACTGGGCTCAAATTTTTTATAGGTTAGTTTTTTCGGCATTGAAACAACTTTCGGGGGTGCGACAACAAAAAATGAAATTTTTTTTTTCTACTAAGTATAACGTAGAACCACCCTAATGCGCATACATAGAAATTATTACAAAGTGTGGCACGCTTAAGGTAATTTTTTTTAAATGGAATGCCCTGAATATTTTTGCATATTTAACACTTCTCTTGGGATGTTTATTCATATCTAAACTATTAGCGCCATCTAATGTCCGATTTAGAAGTAATAATATTTTTTTTAAAAAACTTGATTTTTACATTACTCCACTTAACAATTCACCCCTTCCGCGGCCGCAGCTTTGTAGACAAAATTAAGTAAGGACCTTATTGTAGGAGGTTGTAAAGTGCTCTTGTTTAAATATTATAGAGCCACCATGTACAGGGTGTTCAAAATTAAATTTCAAATTTTGAGAACTTCAAAGTTATTCTTCTCAACTTTTACAAATGCAACACCCTGTATATTATTTAACCATGTTATGTAGAATTAAATAGCGAACATTTTTTGTATGTGCATCCTTATGGCTATTTGTAACCACTTCTGATTTATTGGGCAAAAAGTAAAAAATCCAGCAATATTTATTTAAAAAAATTAAGGTTTTGAAATAAAACAAAAGAAAAAAATTATATTAAGTGCTCTACATGTTGCCCATTTTGATTTACACACATTTCTATGCGCCTTTGAAATGAGGTTTCTACTTTTCTTAAAATTGCCGGTGTGATACTTCTAAACGCATGTATTATCCTATCCTTCATATTTTGGATTGTTGTTGGTGTATGTACAAACAATTTCTTTCACGTATCCCCATAAAAAGAAATCCATTTTTGTAAGATCGGGAGATCTAGCAGACCATTTAGTGGGTCCATTCCTTCCAATCCACTGATGTGGGTAGACATTATTTAGGTGGTCTCTTACTGCATTTAAATAATGTGGTGGAGCACCATCTTGCTGAAGCCACATCCTATTTCGGATCCTTTTAGGAAGCTTCACCAATAATTGTGACAGATAGTTCTCCAAAAAATGAAGATAAATAGCTCCAGTTCATGTACCATCAAAAAAATGTGGCCCTATTACATGTTCTCCAATAATCCCCCCCCCCCCCCCCCCCCCCCAATGTTTATGGACCATCTGTGTTGGTTATCAAGTTGCCTGAAAAAGTGGGGATTTTCCCTAGAATAATGGAAATTGTGCCTGTTAACAAATCCATTTTTATGAAACGTCGCCTCATCAGTGAACAAAACATTGTTGAAGAAAGTAGCATCTTCTTGCATTTTACCTCTGGCCCAATTACAAAACTGTAAACGCTTTAGAAAATCCTCATCACTTAATTCTGGTGCATTTGAATGTGATATGCATAGAACTAATTTTTTTTAAGATTCGACCAACAGAATGTCTACTTATTCCTACTAATGAGCTCACTTCTCTCTGACTAATATGGGGATCCTCAATCGTTGCCAGCACAACAGATAACTTATTTTCTTCGTCCGCAACATTTTTAATTCGTTCACGTTTTTCATATTGTACATTGCCGGTGTAACGAATTCAAACACAGCACTTGTTTTACAATCTTTATTAATCTGATGATTTTACAAACACGTTCTTGCACGCAACCCTTGCTATTGCCAAGTGCCTCGCCCGAGCGTCACGTTCTCGGCTCTCCGCACATATCATCTAACACCCGACATAGTTGCCAGATCATCTACTTTACATCCCCTACCTTAAGTTATAGTCTAACACATTCTTATTGACTAACACTTAAATTATCATAACTTAAAAATTAATAAGAAAATTAACAAGCTTTATCTTCCTTCCACAAATCTATCAAGCAGGTTTTGGAAGCTATTAACTTTAGGGAGCCTTCGTTCAGGATACTGTTGGTGGTAAATTCTATTGGCAAGCAAACAATTTCTTTTCGACTCGCCCAAAACAAAAATTATGTCTACAAGTTCTTTATTAAAATTCATTTTGGAAAACTCAAATACTACAAATACAAACTGGTGGTCGATAACTGCGAGAAATGTACGTTTGACGTTTGTGCAACACAATTGCTAGCAAACAGATGCTTTATTGTTTTGTCGAACACAAATTTTTTCTTTTAATAAATATTTTGAATTTTGTACTTTTTGCTCAATAAATCAAAAGTGGTTACAAATAAGGATGTACATACAAAAACTGTTCGCTATTTAATTCTACATAACATCGTTAAAAAATATACAGGGTGTTCCATTTGAAAAAGTTGAGAAGAATAACTTTAAAGTTCTCAAAATTTGAAAATTAATTTTGAACGCCCTGTACATGGTGGCTCTACGATATTTAAACAAGAGCACCCTACAACCTCCTACAGTAAGGTCCTTACTTAATTTCGTCTTCAAAACTGCGGCCGCGGGAGTGGTGAATTGTTAAGTGGAGTAATGTAAAAATCAAGTTTTCTTAAAAAAATATTATTACTTCTAAACCGGACATTAAATGGCGCTAATATTTTAGATATGAATAAACATACCAAGAGGTTACGGTATACGAGCTATTGAACTCCCACGCAGTATTGCCCCACCCGGTATAATGGCAGCGAAAGAAAACAAACGCTCAATAGGAGCAGATGATGGCAATGGCGTATTAAATTTAATAAATAGTTTCTAGATAATGGGGTTATTGTTCAGCATTTCAAGGTTTGTCTTGCTGTCTTGCATGTATTGTAGTATTTCTAACTCTATTTTACTGCTATGTTGTATATTATTTAAACAATCTAAGTTTGTATCTTCGAAATCATATATGTATTTAATATATGATGTATATATTTACATTACATTTACATTTACATAATAAGGGGTAGGCGGCGAACCGATTAGACCCCTATCAAACATATATCACACGATGTAAGTAATTCGTTAGTACATTAAGAAAAAAAGTATATATATGAAAATAACTATATGTATATGAATGTTTGGTAGTACCAATAATAATTAATGTTCGCACGCTAGGGAGATAGAACTAACAAGTCGTATAAATTTTTAAACTTATTAATGGATTCAGCATTTATATATGATATATATATATAATTTAATATATGATATATATAATTTAATATATTCTATAAATTTTGTTGGTCTAATTCAGTTCTTCTATCACTAGAAAACAAACATGAATGACATAAAACAAAATGATGCAATAATAGCATCATTTACATCTTCCGACATATTGAAGAAAGAAGATCTTCGATATAAACCAGCAATGCATGCATTTAAAATAGGACCAGATTGATTAAAATTTTTACTTTTTAAATTATCTAATTTTTTCTTTAGAGATGCTAGACATGCTAGTAAAAATCCATAAAATGTGTTAGTGTACATATCTGCTGGTGAGAAACACTATCAGGAACACCATATTGGAAATGCTCTAGGGGCACAATGTTGCAAGCTACTTTGTAACTACTAATACTGTAAATCGAAAAAAAAGTATCAAAATTTTGACTTTTTCAAAAACGTATTGGTCAAAAACTGGCTACACGATATTCTTAAAATTCTACGTGTTAATAGAGCTATAATTTAGTTTGTGGCCCAATCTGCTAATTTCTCTGTAACGCCTTCTATGAAATTTTGAAAATTAAAAAATATTCATGAATTTTTGTTTAATAAACAGGGATGATAAAAACATGTCTGTTTAAGCTAAATTGCTCATGAGTGATAGTAGAATAAGATTCAGAACTTAATTTTTAGGTGCACCAAATTTTTGTGGGACGAATTTGTCCTTCTGTTTTTGGTTTTCATAAATCTCAAGAAATGTTCACCCGAAAAATAAAAATAATCATTTATTTCCCATAAAAGAATTTCTTTTTCTAAATACAAGAAAGCATGCCCCAGGCAAGGCATAAGTTATGAACTGCTTGCGTTAGATGCGAGGTAGTGTTTCTCTCTTGTGCTGGCGGGTAAGATGTTAAAACTGAAATACTCTTGAAAGCATGATAAGTAACTGTTTCTAAAGTATAGGAAAGTCCGGGCTCATTTTTCTATTTTTGCAGATACTTTAAGTCGCACTATAGCTATTACTAGTATATGTTCCAATCCTATGTTGGTTGCTGTTAGGGTCCCAACATCAAACAGTGATCTCTCAATTTTCTGGATATTGCGATATGGTTAATTGATTTCCAGGTTGTCAAATGGATTTCTTCGTGTTGAAATATTCTGCCACCAATTGCCAAGTTATTGAAAGCAGAGAAATCTGTATATAAGATACCAGTGAGGAAAACACATTTCTTTGAAACAACGATATTTATTTTTCGACTAAATCACTTTAAAGATGATGCATTTTTGCCATCTTTGTGCCAGTGCATTTGTCATTATGTTTCAACCACTAGCACACTTTGTCAGCTTGTCTTCCTCTAAAAATTAACTTCCTTCAATAACATTTTTCAGTACCTCAAATAAATGGAAATTTAAAGGCAGTAAGTGTGCGCCATAAGGGATGTAGAGCAAACATTCCGACCCTATTGTTTTTAAAAGTTATTTGGTTTTAGCTGCAGTATACGTCTGAATTGTCCTATAAGAATAGGACTTCTTTACATAACAAGCTCTATATTTTTTTTCGGAATTTGTCTAGTAACATCATCAAGCTCCATAGTAAAACTGATATTCGAAATGATATGCAAAATTAACTATTCAACTTGTTTATAATGGTGATCTACCATCTACCGCTGCCATGATTGTCACCAACACCTTCATGTTCGTTTTTTGAAACCATTTGTAAACTTGAGATAATTCCAGTGTAACTGCTCCAAATTGAGCTTTGCTCTGCGTGAAATTTGTGATGGTTTGACTTTCTTATTAACAAAAAATTGTATAATATTTTGCTGTTTAATAGTGATCAGCATTCGCCATCTCAAACAGCACCTACATCGTCACTATGACAGCCAAAACAAAAGTTATCAAAGGGAAAGTCAAATGTTCTGTATAATTAAAATTTAGAAATAACCTGGCAGTAAGCATCTTCTGTACCTAAAAAAAAACTCCAGTTTTGACGTGAACTACCATAATATATGATATAATTTTGATACCAGTTCACATTGGGTGTGTGTATATTATTGCAGTTAACTTTTAAAAATGACATAGAAATGTTAGCCCCACCCATAAAAGATGTAGAGTGGTCAATTAGCTACGAGAGTAAATCAAAACCAGGAACAGTAAACGGCAGTTCTTCAGATGAGGATTCCAGCGATGATGATGACGATGAAGAATGGGGTGTTATGTAATTAAAAATTCAAATAAATAAATATTGGGGTATTGAAGTATATTTTTAAAGGTTGAATGTAGATTCATCAGATTCTGACAGTATAGAATTTCAAAGAGATGGATCAAGCACAATTGATTTTGAAGGTTCAGCTGAAATTACTCCAACAAAAAAAGAACCAGAAATACCCAATTCGCCATTAAGCCGTAACCGAGAAATCCAATTTTTGTATATACAAATGGAATTTTGTGAAAAAAGCACATTAAGAACTGCAATAGATGCTGAACTTCATTTGGATACAAATCGAATTTGGAGACTTTTTAGGGAAATTATTGAAGGTAGTTAAATAGTTCAGTAAACATATTTTTTGTAGAAGTTAACTATAATAAAACTTTCTGTGCGTTAATAAAAATAAGAGCTGTTTGAGCATTGTATTTGTTTTAGGTTTGGCACATATACATCAACAAGGCATGATTCATAGAGACTTGAAGCCTGTAAATATATTTTTGGATTTAAATGATCATGTAAAAATTGGCGATTTTGGACTTGCTACAACAAACATACTTAGCAAACCTGTTGATGCTACTAGTGCGAATAAGAGTATTCAAGGTAATTTTATAATTGGTCTCTTTTTCTGTAATGCATAAATTAAATATCAAGGAGGTTTATTAGTTTATGATTTGAAGGAATTGATAGTTGGCTAAAAAATTAATGTACCGTAAATTCCAATTTAAGTGGAACATGGCAGATTAACATGCAATAAAAGAAAAACCTGTATTTTATATCCCTAGAGGAATTGTATTACTTGCAGTCACCCTAAATATAAAGATAACATGTTTTAACATCACTTTATGGCAATTTATTTGAAAATGTGATACAAGTTTTGGCTTTATATAAGTTATTTAATAATAGTCAAGCCACTAGTACATTGATGTAATCAATTGCGAAGTTGGTTTTTAGGTGGGTCCATAGCACGCAGGTAGAGGGTTTGCTTTGTAAGCTAAAGGTTATAAGTTGAAACCTTGATAAGGTATTCTTATTTTTGTAATTACTGTAAAACGACAATCAGGTTTATATTATCATTGTATTGTTACAGGTATTAATAAAATTGTAAAAAAGTGAACCTCATCAAGGTACCAATATCCAATAAATTGCCATCAAGTGATGTAATACAAGTTACCTTTCCATTTATGGTGACTGCAAGTAATACAATTCTTCTAGGGAATTAAATACAGCAATTTCATTTTTTTGCATGTTAATCTTTAGAGAGATTGGAGTAATGCTAGAGCCGAGTTATTTATTTCATCTTTTATTGTTTGATTACAGTCACCTTATCTATAAGGTTCGTATAGTTCCTACACCTTATTTATTAATAGGTTTTAAGTTTAACAATGAAAAACGATAATTGGATGCATCTAATATTGACGATGATTTAGCTATCCGTTTTTTTAGCAAGATGTTTATCTCAGACTGCTCTGCAAGATGGATGTTTTGATTTTTATGCAGGGTGTCTACCCTAGTGATGGGCATAATCAAATGATTGTCATTCGAATGCATTTAATAATCAAATGATTAATTCGGATGTTTCTATATGGTAAAAAGTAGTAACAACACTCTCCGCTTGCTTCTCGAACGCTCCTAAGAAGGAATTCTTGTTCTCATCATTTTTTCTCAAGCCGTTCGGCAGAGCAGCGTAAACCTTCAGCTTTGAATAGCATTTTTATTAATTTCGTTGCTAATTCCGGCCTGTTTTTTGAGTAATATTTCTATAAAACGCGAAAGTGGATACATGTTTCTGTTTTATAAATCAATTACTTTTTTTAAATTACACCAGAGTCAAAAACAATATTTGATTTTTTTTATTTTATAATTAATAAATTTTTATTTATGTTTTGTAAAGTGTACACTTGTTTTTATCAACAGTAATATAGTATTATTCTAAATATTAATAAATTTCTCTTATTTTTATAAATAGAACGTCCTGTACATTGTTAAATAGAGAATGAAATTACTTTTGTATACCTTTCCACACTCCTGTTAACAGCATCATTAACATTTCCTTGATACTCCCGTAATACAAAAACCATAACCACTAACTCTTCTCTTGAAAAATTTGCTGTGCTGCGTTTTGCCTATACAACTACTATACCAACTCACAAAACAAAAAACCATAAAGGTCAAGTTGATAAATAAAAAACAATGATGTCATTTGTTTCATTTTTTTTTCTACTTAGGTCCAAACACCTTGTATTAAAATCCATACATCCGTTTTGTAGACCAGTCTGACATGAACATATTACCTCCATAAGATTTGTTTCTACTTCTTGAAATAGCGAAGTATTGAAAAAATGTGTGCTTAATCACCCTGTACATGTAAACTTTGTGTTAGGGAATGTAATATACTACAGAGCGATCAAATAAACCCTTAATCGCAGTTGCCTTTAAAACAGACACGTCATGTCGATGATTACTTTGCAAATTGTGGTGTTATTATCATAGTTAGTTTATTATTTTACTGCAATTGCTCATATTTACCATTTTTGTGTTACAAAGTGTATGATGAATGTCAGTTGTAAACTTTTGAAATATTTTATGTTGCTTTGTTAAAACCATTTTTACGAATGAAAGAATTTAAATACTGTTTAGAAAAGTAAATAAATAAAGGTATGTAAAAATTGAAGATGTCATTGCGCCATTTTTTTGCTTGCTTCATAGGAGCACAGTAACTATAAATTATGATGAAGAGTAATTTGAATAAATAAGACACATTTTCCATTATAATAGCCTAATATACCATAACTTGCGTTACATTTGCTTATGTTCTGCAGAAAATGAAAAAGATGCATGGTCACATGAAGGAGCTGGAGATGGTAGTTTAACTGGTCAAGTTGGTACAGCTCTATATACCGCACCAGAACTGAGTTCCGTCACGAAGACTATTTATAATCAAAAAGTTGACATTTACAGCTTAGGTAAAGATATTTGTTATGAACCCCTAAAAGCTTTTAACGTTGTACAAAATAGTCCCTTGATGTACATGTCTGATTTGTCAATTATTAAATTAAATCTTTTTTACTGTCTATCTTTCACGCGATTCGATAAAATTTTCTCTATTTTATTTTTAATTTTTATTTCTTTACCATTATTTTAATTTCTATCACTCAAATAAATGTAATCTATTATACCAAAAAAGCATACATTGCTTTTTTGTATTATAATTTCTTTCTTTTTTTTTTATTGCTTTTTCTACTCGTTCATATTTGTATAATGCAAATTATTGTATCTTACACTAATTCCACCAGGTATTGTTATTAAAGGTGTGTCTGCATGTTGACATAACCTTTTAGATACTGTTGTTCCTATCAAAAAAAAATAACTGAATGACTAATTGATGCAAATATACATATAGACCAGTCAAATTAGCTAAAATAATAAAAATAATTCTGAAAATTTTAAAACTTGACAAGACGTTCATATGAGCTCGCTCTTGAATGTGTAAAAAGTCTTGAAGAATTGAAAGTGAGGGAAAGCGAGTCATCTTAGAAAAAAGTGTGCACTTTTACGGTATTTTGCATATATCTTATAAATTCATCAATCAACAAAAGGCGCATGACAAAATTAAAAGAATAAATATTAATTAAATTAATACAAACTGCCTTGGTAGGTATAGTGGGTCAATAACAGAAGAATAGATTATGTTTCTTTCTACCTCTCACAGTTTGTTAGGATTTTAAATTTAATCTTGGCAGTGTGTATGAAGAATGTTTTTGGAGCTACTAACTAAACTACGTACATTCATCGTTTACTAAGAAATTATCAAACTAAGGGGAAAAATTGAGTCTAATTTGACCGGCCTAATAATATGTAATAGTATGTTATATCTGAACTCTAGACTGACCAAAAGGAAATGATAGGTGTCTTAACTTTTTAAGGCCAGTTGTATAACTGTGACAAACCTATCCTGTTAACCAAGGAACTCTAGTTTTAAATATATTTAGCATATGATAGTATATTAGAGAGTGGCTTTGAATAAATATCAAAGATAGAATTAAAAGCAACATTTTTTAACCAATAAAAATTTTCAAATGTCGAAATGAAATTAAAAATTTTATATTTATCAATAAGCTGTCAAAATATTTCCTTTTTCTTCGTGAAAACTAGTTCCGTTACAAAGCCACTCTCGATTATGTTACCTTTTGATTACTCTGTATAAATTTTTAATCGCGTCTCTTATTCGCCCTAAGCAATTTTGTAATTGTACAATTCAATGTTTTATTGCATGGTGCTGCACTAAGAAATTTAACAAACGGGTGGAAATTTTAAATGAGCCCCTGTACAAACTTTGCCAATATTTGCCACTTGCCGTGCTAGTAGTCTTCTACTTATTAACAATGACATTTATTATGACAGTTGTAGTATTGTTAAATGTTAAAGTATTTACACAACAAATTCTGAAACGGATCAAGATAGAGAACAAAACGTTTTGTGGTACAATTTTACCTACTTTGCATACTTGGAAAAAAAAATGAATTAATGCAGTAAGTACTGTGACTCGATCGTGATTTATTTTAAATGGCAACCTAGCAATTTTTTGAATTCGATAGAGAATTTTTTTTCTCTGTTCAATGGTATAAAACTTGTACATAACATAACAAAATTTTCGGGAAAAACGCGAAAAACTTCTTCATATTAGCAGGCCTTGAATTCAAACAACAGCTTATCACAATCGCAGCCATATGCTTTGAAATTTATATGTTATCTCTTAAAAATCAAAAACAATTGGAATAACAAAGTGCTAGTGCTGTCAACAAAGTCGATTAGTACAAGTAAGGTTTATTATAAACTTAAACATTTTAATAATACCCATAACCATGGCGCATTTAAGTGAAAAATAAAGAATTGATGTTTTAATCATGGTTTTTGACACCACTAACATTTTGTTCTTTCAATTGTTTTTGAATGTTAAAAGATATTGTAACGTTTCGAAAAACACACTCAAATATGATTATAACCTTTTAACATATATTTTTTTGAGCGGTCGTAAGCTTGGTAAGCGCGCGGGCTACTGTGATTGTGGTAAGCTGTTGTTTGAACTCAGGGCCTACTAATATATTGTTTTCTCTATCTTGGTTTGTTTCAGAATTAAATTAATAAGTGTTTGGCTGACCCTGTCTAATGGTTAAAATTTTTAGTTAATAATTGTACTAAAATAATAAATTCTCTATTATTCTATAATCAAAACTGCACCAAAGGAAGTGTAGCTACAGCCGCTTTTAAAAATGCAAACTACTAATAACAGATTTTTTAAAGTCTATTGGTATACGATCTGTATTGAAATAAAGGTAGGTATTAACATGAACTGAATATTTTATTGCGTACCGCACCATGCCAAAAACATACGTTTTCAAAACCATTTCTCACTTAAAGCGTGATTAGAGGATTTGTGGAAAGAGCTTGAAGACCTTTGTACCATGCAATACAGCATCTTTTGTAAGTGTGGTTAGTACAAGACATTTTGATAACAATTACTTATTAATTTTCGTAACAGAAACGCATAAACATCATTTACATAAAAATACTATATTACCAACGGGTAAAAGTTTGTTGAAAAACAATTGGGAAAACTATGTTCTTTCTGTTTCACTAACAAATATATAACAAGAATGAATTAGGGAAATATTAAAACTTGAATAATGCACACAACGAATCAAGGGAAAAAATAAAGATGCAAATGTAAAAAAAATATTCAGTTAAAGTAAAAGAGAACCAAGTTAATGAAACTGAAATTCGAACTCAATATTTAACAGAAAACGAGCGCCTTCGGTAAAAACAATTAAACACGGCCGCTTATTTAATAATTTTCTCGTGCAGCACCGTGCAGTAGTGAATTGAATTTCACAATTACAAAAATGCCCAGGCTCGTCTCGCGATCAAGCATATCGTACTCTGTATACTACACACAGGGTATGTACATGGTGTCCACTTTAATTTTACTCATTGTTGCTATCTCGGAAACTATAAGAGTTAGGAAGTCGGTTACATTACAAAAATGTTTTGCATTTTCAAGTCTTTGAAAAACATCTAAATAAACTTGCTGTAATTTAAATAGTTTCTGAAATATTATGATAAAACAAAATTTGATTTTATTTTTATCTGTTATTACTGCCAAATTATTCAAGATTTTTTTGATGAAAATTGGTGTTTATACAGGGTGATTCTAAATATATGAGACAAACTTTAAGGACTGATTCCTGGAGTTATTTTGATCATAAAAGTTCATATGAATAACTGTCCAAAACGGCTTAGTTTTAAAGTTATAGGATGTTTAATAATAAATTAAGAATACAATAAAGGGTAGGTAAACAAAATGAAATTATAGAAATTGTTGAAAATGATCGTCGCCAACTGCAATACAGGCTTCTGTCCTCCGTCATACTGAATGGCGAACCCGTTCAAAAATACCGGGGGTATTCTGAATTGTCTCAAATGATGCAACAATGATTTCTCAGTTCATCAACATTTTCAATGGGAGTTGTATAAACTAGTGATTTAAGGTGAGCCCAGAGAAAAAAATCTAGAGAGCCTGGAGACCGAGGAGGCCTCGGTTTTGGACCTCCTCGCTCTATCCACCGATTTGGATATGCACCGTCCAAAAACTCACCAGCAACTAAACTGAAATGTGCTGGAGCACCATCGTGCATAAAATACATTTGGAATCTTAATTGATATTATAAATTACACGGTTCAGGTATCGTTCTTCATAAAGACGTCCAGCTGCACGTGAATTGCCATTGGCAAGACCGTAAACGTAATCCATATCGCACATCTCAGCATTTGTGTAATTCATTTTAAAGAACAGAAGCTGGCAATAAACTTTAATGAACCAGTGCCTTGACACAATAATATTGAAATGACAAATGGATATTTTCACTTCAAAATGATTGTTTTTGCTGAGCCAACTATGATATTAGATGGTGTAAGTTATACTATACAAATTCATAATTTATTATTAAACATCCTATAACTTTAAAACTAAGCCGTTTTGGACAGTTATTCATATGAACTTTTATGATCAAAATAATCCCAGGAATCAGCCCTTAAAGTTTGTCGTATATATTTCGAATCACCCTGTATATACCCACATGGATGGGGTTCGAAAAAGGGAATACTTTTTAATTTTGATTTCTCAGAAAATTTTACTCTTTCAAACTTTTAAAACTCTGAATATGGAAAAATATTTAGGTTAGTTGCCAAATAAAGTTTTAAATGTGTTTTTTCTTTATTTTGGACTAAACAATTGAAAAAAACAGTTGTAGGAGGATGTTAAGTATTCCTGACTTTTTGTTATTTGTTATTTTGCATTAACAGTTTCTTCAGGAACGGGTTAAGGTATGGCAAATTTGTTCAGATATTCCTTGAAAATTTGAAACTTTACCTACCTTAATTACATATCTCTTATACTTTCCTAGATCATTAAAACAAAAACATTTATGTTGAAAATCTTATAAAGGAGCTACAGCTTTCCAACATAGACATTAAGTCCTTTTTTACCTTGATATTGGCCCAGACTTTTTGTATGTTATTATTTAATACACAGGTATTATTCTTTTTGAAATGTGTTATACACCCCTGAACACCCAAATGGAAAGGATGAAAATACTAAATGGTCTTCGTACAAGAGAAATAATATTTCCATCAAATTTTAAAGAAAAAGGCTACCATAAACAAGAAACTCTCATAAGGTTTGTTTTTGTTTTAATCTTTGTAACTATTAATTTTCTTTACAATTCTATATTAGGTGGCTCTTAAATCATGATGTATCAGAACGCCCTACATCTCAAGAATTGCTACTGTCAGAACTTGTTCCTCCACCAGTTTTAGAAGAAGAAAAATTGAGAGAGATGTTTCGTCATACTCTCAATAATCCACAGTTTAAGGCATATAAATATCTTATTGCATCCTGTTTTCAACAACCTGTAACTCTTGCACAAGATATTACATATCATGATACAAGCTTGACAGTTCCGAGTTTTACGAGATCTTTGCCGATATTCCACTATGTTAAACAAACTGTTACAAATGTTAGTATCACTCTAAAATTCTTTTACTTTGCTTCGAGTAAACCAGGTGATTGATTGTTTAGCACTTAATAGTGTAACAAAAGCGTTTTTTTTTTTTTAAACATGTTTGTTAATAATAGCTCAGGAAATGAAGACTCTTAGCATGAGCAAATTCACCCATTTACCAAACTTTAACCGTGAACAGGGTTCACCGAAAGACGCGATGTTTCCAAGAAATCACCCTGAAATATTACGTGGCCTACGATTTTTACAGCCGTTTTTCCTCGATTTTTTACTATTTTGAAGAATTTCGAGATAAAATTTTAAGTTTGTGAACAATGGCATTTAGATCTATCTTTTTTATTTTTAAACGGCTCCAAATTAAGTTGGCTACAAGAAAAAATATTGTTCGGTACACTTGGAAGATCTCCAATAAGTTAAAGGCTGTCAATATTACAATTTACTTTCGGCTTAGACCGCGTTGTCATTTGGGGATTACACCCAGCATATTCAGGTAAGGACCGACCTGTAGCTTGTCTGCCTTTACAAGCATTTGCTCTAAAAGTTTGAGCCATATTTGTTTGTGGGCTCTGCCTGCCAAAAAATATTTTTTGCATAATCTTGTATAAACATATTGAAAATTAAAGTTTTTTTAGATTTTTAAGCTACATGGTGGACAAAACCTATCTACACCTATTTTCATGCCCAAAAACAAGTATTATGAGGGAACAGATTCATGTGTTAAACTTATGACTCATTCTGGAAGTATTGTTTCAGTACCGCACGATCTAAGGTAATAATAAAGTGGTTGGTGTAATAGTAATAATTTAAATAATTATTTCAGAGTGCCATTTGCAAGATATGTAGCATGGAACGGCATCACATTATTAAGAAGATATTCAATAGAAAGAGTATATAGAGAAAACAAAGTATTTGGTTATCATCCAAGAGAATTATATGAATGTGCTTTTGATATAGTCACACCAAATATAGGTAATAAAAGCATGGTATTGTTTTAT
Organism: Ctenicera cuprea; assembly: GCA_958336395.1. Lineage (NCBI taxonomy): Eukaryota > Metazoa > Arthropoda > Insecta > Coleoptera > Elateridae > Ctenicera > Ctenicera cuprea. Next base: position 56,963,675 of record OY284486.1, read on the forward strand.
AAATATTATTTTAAAATTAAATATTATTCAAATAACACATTGTTTAATGTTGGTTGGAACGCTATTACTTGGTGTAGTAATTTCTAATTTAATATTAACTACAAAACACTTTATATTCAATTTTTAAAGGAAGAATGAGCAGTTGCAGGTGGGAAAGTGTTTCATAATGTTTTTCATGTTTTTACAGGAATCTTGATGTCAGACGCAGAAGTATTGTACATGATGAACGAAGTTATAAATGAATTACCTGGCTTAAAGAACAAGAATGTTCTCATACGCCTTAATCATACCTCCCTTATTAAAGCAATTTTGCTGCACTGTGGAATAAAAGAAAGGCATAATGATGTTTTCAGTGTTTTATCAAAAGCTAAGGTATTATAGCACTCGATTATTTTTCTCTTTTTATTTTAATTATTGTTCCAGGAAGGAAAAGTAGCTAAATTTGATGTAAAAACTCTTTTAATGCGTTTAGAATTATCAGATAATTCTATTGACACCTTTTTTCATCTTCTGGGCCTGGAAAACTCTTTAACAAAAATTTTGAGTGCATTACAGATGATTACAAAGAAAAAGTCAAGTGAAGCAAGTGTTTTAGCAAAGCAAGGCTTACAAGATTTAAAAGTTATTATACAAAATGCTGAAGCATTAGGTGTATCTGTAAGTAGCACAAAATATTAGTTAGAGTATGCATATTGCTGTAAACAAATGAAATCTATTTATATTATTAACTCGTAACTTTCAGATTTTTAGTTATTTAATTTAATTTAAATATAAAATTTAACTTTTTTCTATGGAAAACCGTTTTGCTATTTATTAAACATTTATTGACCTCAAAAAATGTTCTATTGGCGTCGAAAAAAAATGTTTTTCGCGTCAAATAATATATTTTGAAGTCAAAAAATTTAAAAAACCATTTTGTTACAGCAATGAATTTGACGTCAATAATTGGGTTTTTGATGTCAAAAAATCATTTTCTAACTTTTAAACAATTTTTTGCAAGGAATTCACGTCAAAAAAAAATATTTCGGTTTTTGTTTACGGTTCAATTTTATTAAAATTTCCTTTATGTTTACAGTTAAGGTTTGCTGCTACTAAAAATTTCAGTTTCGGTTATGATTACCAGTATTTTTTAGATTTTTTTTAATGAAAAGCACAGAAAATTCTCTACAACATAAAAAAGATGTTGAAGATATCACGAAAAATTGGGGGCACTAAAAAAATTTTCTTTTTGTAAAATAGTAGAAAAAACTGCTGCTGGGAGTTAAATACAAAAAACAAAATAGTTGCAGTTTTCATCTCTTTTCTTTGTCGTAGTCTTTTGGTGAAAACCGTTTTTCACGAAATGCTCAGACAGATTAAGAAATGAAAGGATTTTTTTGAATTATTTAAAAAACTTTCTGTTTTGACAACTAGCCTGGAAACATGGCAACATTGTTTAAAAAAAGTCATGAAGAGGTAAGTTACTTTATGTGACTGAGGTCATGTCTGGGCTTTTTATATAATGCCCAATTATTCTAGCTGTCACCGATATATCACAGTGACTAGCCGGCTAGCAACATTTTGCCGGTATACATATACCGCCATCCGATAATATGCGGCATAGTTTACCGACAATTTAAATTTGGCCAGAGGATGACGTGCTGTTTTTACTTATGTGTTCTATATTTTAGCATCGACTATCAACACACGCCGTGGTTCAGTGCTAGAATAATTGTACAGCGTTGTGAGGCATAGGTTAGTCGAGAGTTCGATCGAACTACTTTTTGAAAATGATGTACATAAGTTATCATTATTTTTTTTGTTGTGTACATGCAGGCATGCTACTGTTTATGTTACCTGAGATTTTTAGCGATAGTGGCAGCATTGCAGGCACAGCAATGTGCACACTGTCTGCTCGCTGACTTCTTCTTCTTCTTATTAAGCTAATAGCTTGTTCAGTCCAGATCATCTTTCCACCTTTTCTGTGGTCTTCCGGGGCTGCGCTTACCCCGGGGTCTTCTATCCCTTGCTATCTTGACTTGTCTAGTCTCGTTCATTCTTGATATGTGCTGATTCCATTCATCTCTACGTCGTTGTACCCATTTTCCGATCTTTTGTATGTTACATTCTTGTCTAATATCTTCGCTTCTAATGTGATCTCTCAGGGATTTATCTGTTATTTTTCGAAGTGTCTTCATTTCCACAGTTTCCAATATCCGTTGTGTTTTAGCTGTGTCTGCCCGTGTTTCTGAGGCGTATGTCAGTACCGGTCTTACTACTGATTTATATACTCTTACCTTCAGTTCTGTCTTTAAGTACTTATTTCGCCATATGCAATCATTTAGGCATCCGGATATTTTCAGGGCTTTATTGGCTTGTTTTTGTACTTCTTCATTCAATCTTCTGTCACTCGTTATTTCTGCCCCTAAATAGTTAAAACTGTGTACTTGTTCTATTATTTGTCCATCTAGTTCGAGTTTACATCGGAGTGGTTCTCTACTTATAGTTAGGCATTTGGTCTTGTGAGTAGCCACCTTTAATCCAAAGTTCTTACAGCTATTTGAGAAATGAAATAATAGTCTCTGAAGATCATCCTCATTGTCAGCAGCTAGTGCTGCATCGTCGGCATAACATACTATTCTAATTTCGTCAGCTCCCATTCTGTAGCCTTGTCTATTCTTGATATCTTCGATTATTTCATTCATTATCATGTTAAATAGCATTGGACTTAATGAGTCTCCTTGCCTAATGCCCTTATTTACTGGAATTTCTTCGGATAACTTACCATTTATTCTAACTTTGCTATGGTTATTCTTATATATATCCTCTATTAGGTTAACTATGTTGTCTGGAACATTATATTTATCTAGAATTTTTAGTACATGATAGAGCTGAATATTGTCAAATGCTTTAGTAATATCTACAAAGCAAAGGAAAGCAGGCGTATTAAATTTAATGCTTTTTCCGCTATTTGTCTAATAACAAATATGGCATCATTGCATGATCTTCCAACCCTAAATCCGTGTTGTTCATCCCTTAGCTCTATAATTTCTGCTAATTTTTGTGTTACATTTTTGTTAATAGTTTTAGTGCACTTTGTAATAGATTTATGCCTCTGTAATTATCAGGAATTTGTTTTTGTCCCTTTTTAAATATGGGAATTATTATACCTGTTCTCCAGGAGTGTGGTATTGTTGCTTTTTGGAATATGGTCTGCATCATCTTAACTAGTTCTTGTGAAAGGGCAGGGCCTCCATATTTCAACATTTCATTTGTGATGTCGTCCTCGCCAGGGGATTTCCTACTTCTTAATTTTCGTAGAGCTCTTAATATTTTTTCATCATCAACTTCCAGTTCGGTGCGTACTATCCCTATTCTTTCCTCGTCCTGCCCTCCGTCTCTCGTGTTTTCTGCGTAGAGTTTTTTAAAGTATTCGACCCATATATCCTTTTATTTTATTTGTTTCTACATAATCTTTCACTTCTTTCTTTTGTGTACGTATCGTTTTCCATATTTGTTTTTGTTGACCGTAAAAATCTCTTTGCAGGTTCGCTGACTGCCAATAACAAAAAATTAAGTAAAAATGTATCCCGATGATAAAGCATGCATAGCATGTTATACGATGGCGTGATACCAACAAAAACTTTGCGTTCGTCTTTGTGTCAGTGGGACACATTTATTATTATTATTATTATTAGTTTGTTCTGGGCTTTGGCCTTAACTTGCCTTTCGTCACTGCGACCCTTAATGGTTCTATTGTGACTTGTGAGCCCATGTCTTGTTAGAGAAGTTGTAGGCTGTTGAAGAACCTAAGTATATCTCTGAGATTCGATTCCCTTATTTCGGTAGGTGTAATAGTCTCCTTTCCAAAAATTTTGTGTCTTCGACGACCGGCAGCATTGCATCTGCATAGGATGTGTTCTGCCGTTTCTGCTGCCTCGTTACATAGTCGGCAGATTTGGTCCTCAGCCTTACCAATCTTGAAGAGATGGTATTTTAGTGGAGCGTGGCCTGTGAGAAGGCCAGTGATGGTTTGTAGCTCGTTCTTGCTGAGAGACAAAGCATTCCTTGCTTTCTTTTGCGAAATAGTTATAAACTGTTTTGCCTGACGTTGTCCCGGTATGTTTTCCCAGTACGAGGACTTCGTTAGTTCCTCCCATAGACACCTCGTGTTTTATGTGGCATTTCTGTACACCACAGCAAGGTTCAGGTCCAATGTAAGGCGTCATTGCTCCTCTTTTTGCGAGTTCATCGGCCTGTTCGTTGCCTGGTATACCCTCGTGCCCTGGAACCCACCATAATGTTACGTGGTTTTTATTAGCCAGTTGCTTGAGGTTACCCAGGCATTCCCAGACCAGCTTAGATTCGCAAGTGTGGGCTTTTAAAGCCTTTATTGCTGCTTGGCTGTCTGTGAGTATATCGATTGTTGCACCTCTATAGCCCTTCTTGAGGTTTATTCGTGTGCAGAGGATTATGACCTCAGCTTGGAAGATGGTAGTTTTGGATCCAAGGGGTTCGTGAATACGGCACCCAGGACCGTAGACACCCGCTCCAGTTCCCCCTCCTTCCATCTTTGACCCATCCGTGTACCATTGGAGCGATCCTCTTTTAAAGGCAGACACTCCTGTGGACCACATAGCCCGGTCTGGGATGTTCACTTTGAAGGATTGATCAAAGTTGTATTTTATTTGCATAAAATCCGATACGGTGTAGGCCGTTCGCTCTAGATGGGCGAGGCTTAAGATTTCTAGGTGGCCAGTAAGGTCCCCTGATTTGAATTTGTTTGTCCTGCCGAGTGTCAGCGCATGTGACATCGCCTCCTTTTGCAGTTGTAGATGTAGGGGCGTTAGTCCTAGCATGGCTTCCATTGCTGCGGTTGGACAGGTGCTCATTGCACCTGTAATACTCAGGCAGGCGAGACGTTGTATCTTCTCTAGCTGTGACTGAGTAGTGACTTGTTTAGTTTTTGGCCACCATACAAGCGATGCGTAGGTGACCATGGGTCTTATAAGTGGGACACATTAATAACTAATCGTTGTTTCGGCTACAACCCAAAGGGTCAAAGGGCTGATTATCTGGAATTCAAAAATTAAATAGTAATTACTTATTGTTAAAGCTACAATGAACAAATGTTGGTTCTACATTTGCGGGAGCAAAAAATACCGGTACATTCTTAAAATAATTATGGTTTTCGGTTACGGTTCAGAAAATTGTGTGGTTTTTTTCCCGGTTTTCGATTACATTGTGGTGCACGTCACTGATTTTATGACGTCAAAATTTGATTTTGTGACAAAATATTGATTTTTTTCCATCTGAAAATTATTTCTTTAATGTAGAAATTGAAAAAAAAACAATTTAATTTATTAATAAATAAAACGGATAGACGTCAAAAAATTTATTTGTTGTAAAAATAATTTATTTATACTTTCGAATAATTTTTTGTTCTGTTATTATTTTATTATAAATTGCCTGGGCGATTTTCTAGGTCTCAAAAAGTATTGTTAGGTCTTTTATGTAAATAAATGAATTTCTGACTGATTTAATAAATATTTTTATCCAAAATTCGCTGATTTTTGGACTTTAAAAAATCGTCCTCGAACATCTGAAATTCAAATTGTGATGTCTAAAATTCAATCAGAAATCGTTTAGAAAATTGAGGAAGATATATAATTTTTTTTTTTCTCATAATTTAGGATAGAAATAAAACAGCATTCCATATTTTTTCAAAATGAGAAAATCGATAGTAACAATATAAATTTTTTTACAGTTTAACATAGTAATAGCACCAGGATTAATTTACAATGTGGCACAATATTCAGGAATGATGTGCCAATTTGTTTGTGAATTGAAGAAGAAGAGGAGACGTGGTGGCTTGGATGTATTAGCAGCTGGTGGCAGATACGATGCTATGATTGCAAGTTATCGAAATATAAAGGAACAGGGAAATACATCAAACAAAGACATACGACAATCTGCTGTTGGCATTTCTATATCCCTTGATAAATTGGTACAAGCAGTGCAACAAGAAGGAGGATCGGAAATAAGTAATACAGGAAACTTGGATGTTGTCGTTTGCTCTCTGGGATCTAAAACACTTATTAGAGAGAAAGCTCGAGTGAGTAAACATAGCAATAATGTTTGGTACAGCAAGAAACTTTTATAACAGCGGTTTTCAACCTTTTTGAGTGGCGTACCACCAAAAACTTTTTATAATTTTAGGTACCACCTAACTAAAATACCTATCTAGGTAATTTAAATAATTGCAATTTATGTGCAACTGAAATTTTTACCAAGAGATAAAATAAAATTTAACAATATTAAAAATATTTTTAATTATATTTTTAGGTACATACACCAAGCGCCATTTAACCTTGCAAAAAGAATGACGATAAGTTTAAAAGGCGAGAAGCCGTTACACTCTCAAGCAAAAGCAATCCCGTAGTTTGAAAGCTAGTATAATATCTAGTTGCTGTTAATTATTTATGTCATTATTATTTTGTCATACGCCAAAATAGGAAAGTATTGATTTTTGAAAATTCTTCTTGATATTACTTTAACTTTTTCTTTGTTATTTGTGAAGTTTTTTTGTGTTATTCTTTACGATGTCAAATTTGGGAAGTGGACGAAAACTACATTCTCAAACACGTGAGGTTGTGCTTAAAGTGTATTCATACTTAAAAGCAATTGCTTATAAAGAGCTGGATATTACAAATTCGTCCACAACAGATTTAAAGAAGCATTTGTCGACGGCAACCGGAGTTTCTGTGAGATTAATCTATACTTAACATCTTGAAGGAGGCAGAACTAAATATTGAGAAATATGACGACGAAGATTACCAAGAACTGAATGAAGCAGTTTTTAACTCGCCAAAAAGGAAACGTCTTCGAAAGAAGCCGGTAACCGATTCAGATGATATTACATCTTATGATTTACGACAAGTAATTTATAATTTTCATAACACTAACAATCAACGCATTACTTTAAACAGTCTGTTGCAAAAATTAAAAGACGATTTTCAATTTTCCGGAACCAACCCGTCTTTACAACGAATGTTAAAAACATTGGCTTTTCGCTGGCGTGTTACACAAAACAATCGCAAACTTCTTCAAGAAAAATCAGATATCAGAGGCCTCCGTATTAAATATTTAGAAAAATTAAAGTTTTATAGGCAACAAAATAGAACAATTATTTACATGGACGAAACCTACCTGCATGGTTCTCATACAAAATCTCATAGTTGGTCAGACAAAACGACGAATGGTTTACTCAGCACCATATCAAAAGGGCAACGATTAATTATGTTACACGCCGGTGGGGAAAGCATTGGATTTGTAAAAAATGCTCTGCTCATATTCAAATCGGGCACTAAAACTGGTGATTATCATAATGAGATGAATTTTGAGAATTATGAGAAGTGGCTGAAAGAAAAACTTATTCCAAATGTACCTAAAAACTCCGTGTTGGTAATAGACAATGCACCGTATCATAACGTACAAATAACCGTAGCGCCAAATAAGAATTTTCGAGGAAGCAAGTTATGATTGATTGGCTAACAGAAAAGGGCATATCTTGTTCACACGCTATGACCAAGATACAATTGTATGAAATAATTAAAAGTATAAAACAACAACACCGTCAGTTTAAAATAAACACAATTTTAGAAGCACATGGTCATACTGCTTTGAGATTACCCCCTTATCACCCTGAATTAAACCCAATAGAGATGATATGGGGGATAGTTAAAAATTATGTGGCATCACAAGATGTCACATTTAAGTTGGAGGACGCGAGAAAACTTGCTGAAGAAAAACTCAACCAAATTAATGAAGAGAAACATGGAATAAAGTGTGCGACCACGTGAAAAGCACAGAGCAGAAGTTCTGGGAAAACGAACATGTTATGGACATAATAACAGACTCTTTAGTGATACATGTGAAAAATGATAGCAGCGATAGTGATTTTGGTTTTGGGTTTAGTGATTCCGACAATGACGATTGATATTATACTAATTGATTTATACAAATAACTTTAGGGAACTCAAATAGTTTATTTGTTAATATCACCATCCATTATTGTTCTGCACTAAGGGAAAAATAAGATTCGGAAGTAAATTAAACTCCTATAATAGAGGTTTTTTATTACATTTCTAGTTTCTCTGCTGTATTTTTTATACGTAACCTAAATTATCGTTAATCCCTCCTCAAAGCAAACTGTTTCTAACCTTATGGCGCACGGCCTTTTAATTTGTCAAAAAATCCACAATTTTTCGTAAACCATAAATAAATTGACTTTCACTTTTTAGTAGAGTGTACCACACTGTCCAACAGCCAATTAGAGCTAGTTTAAGTTACGACTACCGACGAAACAAAGCGTAAGTAGCCGAATCAAAGCCCACTAAAATTTGCAAGGTTAGGTGGCACATGCTGTACATAGGTACAATAATAAAGTGATTAGTGGGAAGGCTGTGCTTGAGTATTGTTATTGTTTTGAAAATGAAGAAACAGCTGTTTGGAGCGGTATTTTTCAGTAGCGCTCCGTCGCGTTACTCGAGAACTAAATATTCTCCGCTGCTGGAACGACGGCTGGTGTTCCATGGAGCGGAGCTAACGGAACGAACGTAATCGTAACCAATCGTAATGAGAGTTCGAGAAGAACGAGATTGATATATTTTAGTTTTCTTTTTTTTGATTTTAGTTGTTTTTTTGTTTGGTTTATTTTATGTGGTGTTGATTTTATGTCTTATTTAACGTACCACCGGAAATAATGATATGTACCACCAGTGGTACATGTACCACAGGTTGAAAACCGCTGTTTTATAATAAAGAAAATTGCAGTATACCAAATAATATTCAATGTCCATTTAGTGCGGCAATCTTCTCTAAAAAAAAACGTGTTAAACAAAAGCTGTATGTTATAATAGCTGCGTAATTTGCTGGGCAGCATAACATGAACTTTTATAAAACATGTATATTATATTTAGCTTTTTAAAAATACTTTTGCGGTGTTGCCGCATTATGCTTTTTTTTGTGAAGTAACCGACAAAAGTACCTAACTGGACGGAAATGGTTCGTCTCAAATAAACATCCTGTAGAATGTGACCAAACGTTTTTAGTGTCATAACATAAAGGATAGTTTTTATTAAGAGGAATCCAAATTTCGTTTCTAAATCCTGATGAAATTAACATCGGTATGCCGTTTTCAAGTCAATCATCTGTCAGTTTCTTTGCAAAAAAATTCATATCCCCTATTTATTCGCCTATACAATTTATAGTTAACTTTTCATTGTTTTTGATTTTGTGGCATTGCCGCATTATTAATTTTATTGTGAACAGCTTACTGATGGTAATTTTATTGGAATTAAGGAATGAAATTTGGACTCGTGTTTTTAAAGACTACTTATCTTTTATGTTATGACACTAAAAACGTTATGTCACATTGTACGGTGTTTTTATTTGGGAGGAATCATTTCTGTCGAGTTAGGCATTTTTGTCAAATAGAATAATAATGTGGTAACGCCACAAATTAAAAAAATTAACTAATTGTATAGGCAGGATAACAATATATAAAAGAACATGAGGTGTTCTATTTAAAAAAATGCATGTTATGCTACAACTTTTGTCTAAAACATTTTTATTAAGATAGGTAACGTTCGTCAGCACCAGTTTTTTTGTTAATATGCACAGGATGGATGGAAGAATCCCACACTAAGTGGACACCCTATATACTTAAATTGTTCTACTGTTTATTATTATTTAGATTTTATAATTATGCATTAACGTTACTCATTTTTTTCTAATCAGTTGAAACTTTAATGTAAAAATCGATAAGGCAAATTTTTAGCTGCATCACTTTCTGCTGTCACCAATTGTAGTATTTAATTGTGTAATAGTATATTATAGACCAAGGTAGGGAAGACATTTTTCTCAGCCGATCAGAATTATTTCCTTAGATGCGAAGCATCGAGAGAAATAAGTTGCGAGGCTGATAAGTCTTCTCTACTGTGGTTTATATATATATTATTTTTTCCACTACTAGCACCTTTATTCCTTTTATAATTAATTGATTTTACATTAATAAAAAATAAAATTACAAATGCAAATATGCACAAAAATAAAGTAGCCTTGCTTGAAAACAAGAGAATAGTTAATTTCAATTGACATTTATGTAAAATATATATTTTATAATAGTGGTTATAAAATGTCCAATTTTGATGATTTTAGTGAAAACTGCACTCCTCCTGAAATTAGGGAAGGTGCAGAAAGTGTTGGTGAACAATTATTACCAGTAAAATCAAAAGATTTTTACATGAAAGTTTATGGTGAATTTAAAGATTGGTAGCAATTGTTTTCATTAGTAACCAGTAGTTAAAAATGAAATATTATTAACCACTAGGAAAGAAATTCATCTTCTTGGCTCTAAAACAAAGTAAATAATAATATCGTTTAATGCTAGTAGTGGAAAAACCATGTTAATTGATCTTTTCTAATGGATAATTAAAATTTACTGTTTTGTTTTTATGAGAGGTGTTGAATAAATAAATGGTTCATTTAATAAGTCAAGGTTATTTAAGGAGTACTTCAAAAATTAATATATTTTTTTAGTAGTTCAGTTGCGCTCACACTCATTTTTTTCTGCAAAATTTTTCGTACTTGCTTGCAATTATATCTAATAGTTAAATATTACTGTAGTAATTATTTTAATTTCGTATTCAATTTATACAATTATTTGGTTTAAGATTTTGAAAGAGTTATGGTCAGCAGGAATTCGTTGCAGTTTAATTGAGGCAACAAACCTTGAAGAAATTCAAGAGCAGTGTACCGAACTTAATGTACCACATGTAGTAATGTTAAAAGATACTGAACAGGGAACTGTTAGGATACGCAGCTGGGAGCGGGACAGGTTGGTTTAATTACAATAATACTAACATACAGATAATATGTTTTCTAACGTATTTTTATTAATGTCATATTTTTAAATGATTATTATAAAACAATTATTTACGTAGGTTTCAAGAAAAAACTGTAAGTGTACCTGATTTAGTTGAAAATATGCAAAGAGTAATTAAATTATGGAATGAAGGGTACCAAGAACAGACTGCATCTATTTTAAGTACAAGATCTGAAAAAATAATTAATAATTGTGAACATCCTCATGAGGCTTTTGTATCGGTGTTATTTGTTACTTCAGAAAAATTATCTTCAAATGCCAGAAGAAGATATGAAAATCAGGTAAGTGCAATGATTTAGTCACACATACATAGTTTATTATGATTACCTACCATTTATTAAAAATGATAAATAAGTAGCATCCCATTTCATGCTGTATTATTAAATTACATATTGAGAGTTGATATTAAAATGTAACATTAAAAGAAATGCCAGGGTTATTTCCCCAAAAAAATAATTTCGAGTGTTTTCCCATCACTAGAAATTTCCATTTTGATCACAATATGTAGCTAAAAATAGTAAGCAACAGTAGTCATAACCTGCAGCCACTGTACCAAGTAATTCAGCTTTGGTGTCCCAAGCTAAAAATTCAATTATTTGTCAAGATACTAAAATTAATTTTTGCATGTGTTTATAGTCAGTGGAGCATGTGGTTTGATAGGTGGACTTAACACATACATTAAATACATTATCTACATTTCAGAAAACATTTATAGTATTTTAGTATTTTATAGTTGCTAATGTACTAATGTGCTATCAGTTCACAAAACTCCGGGACAGTTGATGTCAATACCTTTCAATTTTGCTGTATCTACCTCTAAATTGATTTTTTTGAGTTTACGTCTGAATTATTAAGTGAAATTTAGTTACCAGTTACAGTTAGTAACGAATAGGTTAAATTATACAGTGACTGGCAAAATGTTTGCAACATATGGGTAAAATTAGTATTATTAGAATTTTCCAGAAACTTAGCTTTCGGATCGCCTCTGCATCTCAAAGAATTTAAAAATTTTTTTATTCATAGGTTACATGATTTTAGGTTTGGCGGGAAATTAAAAAAAAATTTAGTGAATTGGCGAAAAATTGCCTTATTTGAGTAAATATCAAAAAAAGTTATTAGTGAAAAGTGTTTAAAATCCTATTCTAATGCCACGTGCAACGTTTAGAACAAAAATATTGATACATTTAAAATAGAGGTGTTTTAAAAATATTTTTATGTTAAATCACCAAATTCCCATTTTCTTCTTAGGAATGAATTAATTCCAGTAAATTTCATTTGTTCAGGTCATAATCTAACACAAATTTTGTTTTTAGCACACTTGGAAGAACTAATTCAAAAAAATTCTTTGTTTGTTAGGTAGCTGCTGGTTGCAATGGTTTGTTTCTAATAATAGCGTCTAGTCTCTTAGCTATCAATCGATCCCACCAAGGTCAGACTTTTTATTGGTGCATTTCTATTGTGCACGTATTCAATAGGCACTTTTTTTAGCGATAACCGCCAGGTTCGTAGTGGCACAGATGAATATGAGGGTGTGTTCGGGTGTACTGCTTTTTTACTGCATAAGTAGTTGTGGGGTCGAATCTCGGTTGCTACCAACATTTTTTTTTTATTTTAGTTTTTTTAAAACACTGTTGTTGCGTTTTGCTGTTTACGCGAGGTTATTTGTTAAGAGCAGTTATATTTTTAAAGAAAAAATACGAAGACAAATTTGCATTCACTCACTGATTGACGGCATACTAACATGCAAGTCTGACTTTGATGAGGTAGGATCGATTGTAGATAAAGCGACTAGACGCTAGTAAAACATAGCAGTTTTTAAATATTATTTCTGTGTCAGGATCAAAGATGCTTTTTTAACTTAGTTAAAATCAGGTAACTTCCAGAGCATTGGTTTTAAAAAGTGTCTTTTATTTCTTAAATTTTAAAATGGTTTATAATTCTTTTTTATTTTAAGAAATTATTTCAAATAGGCTATTGAACTGTTTAAATTTTATAACGATTTGCGTTTGATTTTTTGAATAAATAATTATTCAGTTTAAAAATTTTTTTTTTTTTGTAATTATACAGTTAGCTGCTAGGGGACATTACAGTAAGTTGGCCACGAATTTCATATTTAAATCTGTTAAAACTTTTTCAAAGTGGTCATTTTATTATAATTTTGTCAGTAAACGTAATTGTATGCCACTTTCAGTTTACTTGGTCTATTTTTCAGAACCTCTGTTCAACCAAAAAAAGAGTTATTTTTCATTAAGGGAAAGACTGTCAAAGTTTGTTTTTTGTTTTAACCTGACAGCTTTTTATTGTTTTGTTTTTCTCCTTTTAAGTTTGACACAGATAGTCAATTTCAAGTTAATTTTTCAAGAAAATTTCTAATAGCATTGCAAGATACTCATTTTATGATTTACAATAAACGTTTATTTCTTCCTTTTTCTCCTAATGTGAAAAAAACCCTCTAACAGTTAATCTTTTAACTTTTTGAGTACCTATTATACATTAATAAAAAGTGAATTTAATGCTGTATCAGAAAAAATATAATGTACTATTTAATGAAAAAAAGTTAGGCTCACATTCAGTATAAGCGGAACTAGTGACACGTAGTTATATAAAGCGAATTAATAGTTATTTAAGTAACAAGGAATGTAAAGACGTAATAACATTCGAGGTAGGTAAATACAAGCCGAGGCTTGTGGCCTGCCGAGAATGTTAATAGTCGATACATTCCGTGTTACTTATTAAATTTTTCACGCTACCGGCAATGTAAGTAGGCCTACAGGTAGAAATTTAATCATATTTTAAAAGTTCGTTTTGACAGCTGTCATCAGAATTATTTTTTAAAAGCCCCATTATTCTAAGTTGTCTGTGCTTGTTACCATATCAACGAACAGTTGAAATCAACATTATTATCCTAGGAATGTAAGTGACACTAATAAGTTCCGTCGTCAAGGGTAACTAGTACACAAATGTTATCAGCCATTTACAATCCCTGTAGCTATGGATGTAAGGCCTACTTACATTGCCGGTAGCGTGAAAAGGTTTTTAAGTACCATAAACACAAACAAAAGTTAATTTTGGTATCTTAAAATATAATTGAATATTTGGCTTGGAACATATAAACTAAAGAACCTGGGATACTTAATTTGATACTGATTTTCATAAACACTGATATAGTAGCACATATATGCTACTTGTCTGAGGACGAGCTCGCCATGCCGTGGCAGAATTTTGCAGTTTTGAGATTATACTCTTTGCCAGGTAATAATGTTCAATTATTTGAAGTGAGTTCGTTGTTATGTAAAACAGTCAAAGCTGTCAAACAACGATGAAAACAATAACAAATAATACACAAACGATTTCATTACATAATATTTGATGTTCCTGTTCTGATTTTTGCTGCAATGTACAGAATTAACAACACTTTGTTTGTCATTTGCTGACATTTGGGGTGTTTATTGTAATATTGTTTATTGTAAATCTATCTACTAATGACATAATTATGAGCATTAGCATGAACTATTAGTTTTCAAATAAACCCATAAAATGAATTTTGCCAGGGCGAGATCGTGTGGCTTTGATAGCCTCTACTACTACGAAGAAAAGTGTTCTTAATAGTAGACATTGCTTTAAAAATTAACAAAGACGTCAGTGTTAACAGTTCATAAGCAGTACAATCAGGGCAGTTATTTTAATAATTTTCATAAATTGATATTAAAAATTTAGGGCGAAAAAGTATTTGAAACAATAATTGTTGGCAGTAATTCAAAAGTTAAGGAATTAGTTATTCCAAACACTAGTGTCAATAAACCTGTGAGCAGATGAAATTGTCAGTTGTAAAATTAATATTTTTATTTTATTTCGTTAAGTTTACACTATTGGCTCTCCTAATTATTTTAGAGCAAAACGGTAAAAAAATAATTTGCTTGGCAATAAAAACTGCATCTCATGCATAACAATTAGTTTGTCAAATATTAGATTATTTTCAATAAAATAAAAAAAACTAACCAAATTAATAGCAGCTAGCTATGACTTTGACAACTAAAATTCAAAGTTATAATAAGAATAACACTATGTATTACAGTTGGTTGCACGGTGGAGAACTGCGGATCCCGGTCACACGGTATTCAAAGTTAAGCACTGTCCGCTCTGGTCCCACTTGGATGGGTGACCAATATAGGGGTATATCTGCAACCAACCATGTTTCGGAAGGGCAGGTTAAACCTTCGGTCCCGGTTGTCATACTAACATCTTTGGCAATTGTAAACTATTTAGTGGAACTTCTTCTCCTTTCGACGGGTAAGGACAGCCTCCTGCCTGGCATATGTGCAAAGAGGGCTCACAGAACCCACACTAGTTGCAGGTATTAAACAGGCCATTGGTCTATAACAAGAGGAAAAAGAAGAAGACTATGTATTACTATGTTTCATATTAATAATAATTTATTAATCAATGGCAAATTGAACATAGTAATAATTAATGTTATCATAACAATGATTGTTTTTAGTTGTCAAAGTCATGGCTAACCACTTTTAATTTGTTTATTCTTTGAAACGGTTTCTCTATTTTATCACATTTTATGGAAAATGATTGCAATATTTGAAAAAGTAAATCATGTATTTGATGCAGTTCTCAGCGCTCAACAAATTATCTCTTTACTATTTTGATCTAAAATAATTAGGGGAGCCAATAGTTTGAATTGTTTAAAAGTCGGGACGATATGTCCGAAATTCGCTCCGAGATGAGAAAATAAAGAATTCTGTTCTCATCTTGTTTCGCGGATTACTAATTATTAAAAAATCATAATTGTCAAATTGCCAGATAAATTTTGGCACTAAGATTAGGAATGTATAGCACATGTTGTTATCTTTTTATGTAGCATGAAATCTGTCACATTGAAAGTTGACAAATTGATGTTCAAATAATAACAACAAATTATTTTAAACTTCCACAAAACGGTCTATCTATGTTATGACATCTAACAACACAGCACATATGCTTTAAACTCATATTATATTTTCTCAATAATAAACTGACAATAATTTGCTTGCTTACTCTACCTCGTCCGTTTAGTTGCTTAATCCCAAAGTTGCGCTTTTAACCGCTGGGGCGCGCTGTCATAGCTACGCAGGTAGTCTATATGAATGTTTTTGGAAATAATAACTATCAAATGTCTGAAGTTAGTGTCTATTACAGATTAAGTCACAACTTGACAATATGTTTAAACGTCTTTCTGGTGATGTCATGGTTTTGGGGTTAAATATAGAAGATAATGTGATAAGAACATTAGCATCTTATTTAGATTTTGAATCGGAACAGCTTTATCAAAAATCCATCAAGACTGTTGTAGAAAGGTAGGTGAAATACAGAATATTCACTATAAAGTTAGTAAGTTCATTACAAGATGATCTGCTGGAACCAAGTTAAATTCAAACAAGGAATATGAGTATGAGCAATAAAGAGTTTTTGCATGACGCCTTGTATTTACTTTCTTATTAATTATTTTTAGTAACTTATTCTAGTTATTTAAGTAACAAGATATGTAAAGACGTACCTAATAACATTCGAGGTAGGTAAATTCGAGCCGAGGCTTGTGGCCTGCCGAGAATGTTAATAGTCGATAAATTCCGTGTTACTTATTAAATTTTTCACGCTACAGGTAGAAATTTAATCATATTTTTAAAAGTTCGTTTTGAATGCTGTCATCGGAATTATTTTTTAACAGCCCTATTATTCTAAGTTGCCTGTGCTTGTTACCATATCAACGAACAGTTAAAATCAACATTTTAGTATTTTGTTTGAAATAAAATATTGGAATCTGTACCTTGTTGCTTTAATTATTATCCTAGGAATGTAAATGATACTATTAAGTTCCGTAGTCAAGGGAAAAAGTAAGCGAATGTTATTGGCCATTTTCATCTTTTATAGCTATGGATGTATCGTCTATTTACCTTGCCTGTAGCGTGAAAAGTAATTTAATGTTAGTGTTTACCCTATTTTTACCTGACATCATACAAAAACTGCCTAATACCAGTTCACCTTTTTTAAATAACTTTAACTATGAATACAAGCTTATATTTCAATAATTTTACGTTTTTCTAAAAAACACGACGGACATTTCAAAAACTATTTGCTATCGCGGTGTACTTGAAAATAAATTCTCCCTCCCCTTTTGAAGTGGCGATGTCATCAAGTTTTTTTAAATGACACTATGTATTTTTAATTTCGGTTTTGGGTAATTTATGGCATTTTCTTTATGGTAGTATAAATTTTTTTAGGGTTACATTAAAAACATTTCGAGATTTTCATCATTTTTTGTATTCTTGGAAAGTATTACTTTTAATTCATTCGATCAAGCAACCTCTGTAATCATTGATTAGGACACAAATGAAACAGGATGTGGTTCTGTGTATTTCATCAGTGGTTAAAGTTTTAATTTAATTGTAAAAAATGTCCATCATAAACAGCTAGGCAATGGTATAAATGCTGTTCAAATTCACTAATTGTTTTTTGTTAAACATTCCAAAGGCGGCTTCGTTTTTAAAGAGGCATTTAGAAGATTATAATTAAATGCAAATTAACAACAAGTAACATTTGCACACGTTTGGAACACCAAAGTATTAGAGATCTGTATACACGACGAATTGCAACAAAAATAAATAACAATGAAATCATTGAATCAGATGCAATAGAACAAAGCTGGGAGAAAGTTAAAAACAATATTCTGGATACAGCAAAGGAAGTATTGGGCACAAGAAAACTAAATGTTAATGCTAGCCATAACAAAACTCCATGGTTCTGTGACGAGATGAAAGAACTAGCAGAAGAAAAGCGAAAAGCGTACTTGCGATATTTGTCTAACAGGACTGAAAATGAGCACCAACACTACAAAAGAGTAAGAAACGAAGTAAATGCCAAAATAAGAAAAATAAAGGAAGACTATTATACAGCTTTCACAAAAGGAATGGAAAGTGATCTCTACGGCGCTCAAAAAAAGGTATGGAAAATGCTAAAGAGAAGAAAAAGCAATGTAAACGAATATCAACAAATAAATGGAATCAAAAACAAGCAGTGGCAAAACATTTCAAAGAAGTACATACAAATCAAGAACATACAGAAAGTGGGGACCTCACAACACACGACGACTAAGAAGATATGGACGACACAGAATATACTGTTGACATAGACGAAGCTAAAGTACAACATGCCATAAAGAAACTTAAGACCAGAAAAGCCCTAAACGAGGATGGCATAATTAATGAATTCATCAAATACGGAGGACAAGCACTGACTTTGCAAATAACACTACCATTTAAAAAAATTATCACAAAAGGGAAAATACATATATACACAAAAAAGGAGACAGGAAAAATCTAACAAACTATCGTGGAATAACGTTACTAGAATCTGTGATGAAATTATTCACCAGCATTTTAAAAGACGAAATAAATAAGCACGTAAACATAAGTGAAGAACAACAAGGGTTCCGAAAAAATAGATCAACATCTGACGCTATTTTCATAATTAGACAAATAAGAGAAAAGGCTATAGAATACCCAAAGCAGATACACGCAAAACAAAACAAATCTTGAGAACAAATGAAATGAAAGTCCTAAGATGTATAACTGGAAGAACACTAATGGACCGAGTGCACAATCAACAAATAAGAGAAGAATGTGGCGTTGAAGACATAGTACGATGGGGTAGAACAAGAAGGCGAAAGTGGAATGAACACATCCAAAGAATGGAAGAACACAGGATTGAAAATATGCAAAAACAACACACCCCACGGAACATGCCCAAGAGGTAGACCACCAAAAAGGTGGAAAGACTCCTGGACCTCGACATCACAAGAAGCGGCTTAAAAACTTGAAGTAGAACAGGACAAGATCCTATTAAGAAGAATAAGTAAGTAACATTTGTACCTACAAGAGTTTGTTAACACAATTTAATGAAATAAACAAAACAATGTGTTCCATTTATATCTGAACAATCGTTGCAGAGCTTGCTTGATCGAATGAATTAAAATTACTACTACCACAAGAACACAAAAAATGACGAAAATCTCGAAATTTTCTTAAGTAATCTACAAAAAAAATGTATACCACCATAAAGAAAAACGCCATCAAGTACCCAAAACTGAAATTAAAAACTTTTAGTGTCATTTAAAAAAAACCTTGATGACGTCACTACTTCAAAACACCAAAACATTCGCAATGGTACATACTTTTTGATGAGTTTGAGGGTTTTTTCGAAAAACAAAATTATTAAGGTATAATCTTGTATCCATAATTTATTAATACTTTGCATATTCAAATTATATTAATATGTACTAATAGTTTATTCTGTTCCATAGGCATCAGCGTCATAAAAAATATCTAATGGAAGTATGTGATGAAATATATGAGCAAAAGTCAAAACGAACAAATCCTATTCTAGTTCTCTATAGTATAACAGATTCCTTTTATAAATTAGTCGTGTAAACAGTGACCCACAAATAATAATAACATCTATCAATTTCATATTTCAATTTGCAGAGCACATAATAGTAACAAGTTAGTAATAAAATCATTACATAAATGAGACGGAGATACGAAAGTAAACTTTTTAGTTCCACGAATGTAGTTTTTTTTTACGTATTTGAGTCAAAATCTGATCAAATAAGTTAGTTATGCTAAATAAAACATGGTAGATTATTTATACAAAATCTGAATTATATTTTACCATTCAATTGTAATATTTATGAAAATGTAAAATTACTATCAAAAATAAATGCACAACATTACATTTACAACAGTCACATTGGAATGATTGTAAATAGAACTTAATTGTTCTTTAAGTTTATTTCAATAAATTTATTATTTTGTCATACTATCCACCCTGTGCAAATGATCATCAGCGCCGCTGGGTATAAATATTAACTAGAGAGGGGGGTCCCCATCCAAAACTCCCCAGCCTTATAAGTTATAAAATATTTTGTAATAAACATTTACCCTATTTTTTAAAATAAAGAAGTTGTAAGTTACAACTTCTTTATTTTAAAAGATAAGGTTTTAATGTTTATTACAAAATATTTTAAGCGTTCAATTTCGTAACTTTTAATGATTTACACAAAAATTGTTTGAAAGAAAAACTTCGTTTTCAATGGCATGTTTAAAAGTATATGGAAAAAACCTAAAAAATTTAAAAAACCAAATTTCAAAATGGCGTCACTAAATATAATATACATTTTAAAATTTTTATTGTAGATTTGGATTAAGCTTTGAACGCTTAAAATATTTTGTAATTAACATTACAACCCTATCTCTTAAATAAAGAAGTTATAAGGCTGGTGAATTTCAGATGAGACCTCACTGGTATTGATCATATGCAGAGGGTAGATAAAGCAAAAATTTTAGCCTTGCTCTTCAAATACTTAATTTTGGAAATTTATTCAAATTTTATATTATGATACCGTTAATAACAATTACTGTTTGGTTAATATTAAGGTTAATATTGTTACTTAAAAAATATGTATACCTTAAGGCTGTTTATTTTAAGTGCTTTATTCCCACCAGTTATAATTCATGTATAATCATATGAATTTAATCATTGTTATTTGTTTCCGCATGTAAAGTACAAATTATATTTTTTTACAGTAACTGTAACTTAAAAATAAAACTCTTTAACATATACAGTGTTGTTTAATACCACAAAACAGAATAATAAAGGGTTATCTCTATTATAATTACTAAAAACCGATAAAATTGTGACTACAGAGCTATTTAAAAATGAGCAAAGCTCTTTGCCTGAATTTTCCTATATTTTAGAAATTTTTACATATATTTTCAAAAGTATCCAAGTTTGTAGCCCCAAGAGGTACTATAAAATCACAGTTAATTAACTATATGTAAGTCAATCTAACTTAAGTTGGATCTAAGAAAAAGGCAAAACATATTTCGTCCTGGAATGTCCATATTCAGGCAAAAATATTAATGAAAAGCAGCAAATAACCGCAACTAGGTAAAAATAATCAAAACCATCAAGAATTAATTCAAGTAACTGCTAACATAAATTAATAGAACAACTCCAAGACTAATATAAAATCTAATCAACCTCAAACAAAAAAGGTTGGGGTTAAACACAATTAAAGAATGAGTTACATTTATTTGATGCTTTTGTTTAATATTTTTGCTTGAAGATATCCGTTTCGGGCCGAAACATGTTGCCATAACCGAATAAACAAAAATGTTTTAACAGTGGTGAGACTGTTTTCTTGAAACTACACGCCACTTACGATAGAAAAATATGGTTCCCTTCTGTAATTTATATTAGATCGATTTACATTAACATAATATTTTTTCATAGCTGTTTTAGCTGAAGTTAACTTTATCTTTAGCGGCGGCGTCTAGCGGAGGGTATTGTAGTTGTATCGTGTAACTCATGAATGAAATCTGTTACGGGGTTACTGTGTTGTTCTATGGTTCAAATAGGAGCTAAAACAGGAAACGGCAGGGGCTGTCCTAGAGTTATAAACCGATATATAATTTTTTGTGAGAAATAAAAATCGAGTTCTTTATTTTGGTAAAGAAGATTCCTTGTGATTAAAGAAAATCAGAGACCAAATACAAATTTCAGGAGCAAAAATTGGGGGAGACATAAAAGTTATTTACAGTATAATATAGTAAAATATATTGGCCAAGTGAAACCAAAACAAATTAATGTAAATAAAATTTGAATGTTTCACGTATAATCTATATGTAGCAATTTTTAAATGATAGCGTGGATAATATATAGAGCCTATATAAAGTTAAAATTCTTTGATGTTACAGTATTGGTGTGGTGTGTACTCTGTATTCAGCTCTAGCAATAATTCTTAATGCTCATTTCTGTTGTGTTGGTTGTGATGCTGATCCCCATGGGAGATATGAGAAATGGATAAAGCATAGTATGCGATTTTAACAGTCAGTGGTGTCATTACCTCTGTTATTCTTCTTAAGGCATACAAGGCTAAAGATAATTTGTTGCACATGTGACTTACGGGTTCCCAATTTTGTTTTTGATATAATTGGAAACAAGGAATATAATTGCTCTGCTATAATTACTATCTTTCATATTGACAGAAGGTATGTATATTGATTTTGTGTTTGTTGATTTTTAGGTGGTTTATGCAGAACCAGTCATACTACAGAATTTGTGAGTGTATGTGAGTCTTCAGCTGTAGTGGCTATGGATCGAAAAGATGCGTCGTCAGCGTGGAGACATATGCCGCCCGAAATAATGCTGCACAAAAATTAAGTTGTGAACCTTATTCTACTATCACTCATGATGGTTTGGTTTAAATAGAAATGTTTTATTGTCCCCCATGTATTGAATAAAGAGGCAGGAATTTTTGATTGACAAAAATTCCTAGAAGGCGTCACAAAGAAACTAGCAGACTAGGATACCAACCAAATTGAAGTCTATCCTTGTCTCTCACCAAAAAAAAAGTGGGTAACTTCAGCTTTCAGTGGCTGATTCTTGTTTTTAAAGCTTATTTTGTAAGGAGTTTTTAATATACCCCTACTTCGCAAAGCCAAAATTGGACCACAACTCTTCTGGAGATAAGCGGGAACAAGTGTACCCACCCACAGACAGACATATTTTTTAAACTACTTGTTTGGGTTCCTGAAAGCCCACAGCATGTGATCAAAATCTCGAAACTAAACATTTTAAGGGTAATAAATACTGTAAGTACAGGAAAAAGTAAAAGAATAACAGAATAGCAGTTACTATAATTTTTTCTTTGGCCTTGATTCACAAAATGTGAAAACTTATTAGTTAGTTTTTTATTTGTTATACAATGTTCTGGTATAGGTCTAAAATCTAAGAGTACCTACAAACTTATAGTTTTATTATTGTTTTACTATTTGATATTTACTAAATGTTGCAAAAAATTCAAGCTTTTAAAAAATTAAAAGTTATGCAATAAACATTAAATAGTCATTCTCTTTGTGTTGGAAAATAAGGGGTGAGCATAAATGATTGACATTTTTCCTTTTAGTTGTTTTGACAAAAATTCACAGAAATATAGTGTTTTGTTTATTGCTCTCTTGATTAGGTGTTTTGCCAATG
The DNA here is from genome assembly GCA_958336395.1 of Ctenicera cuprea. NCBI lineage: Eukaryota > Metazoa > Arthropoda > Insecta > Coleoptera > Elateridae > Ctenicera > Ctenicera cuprea. The sequence continues at coordinate 56,986,686 of OY284486.1, forward strand.
ACGCATTCGCACATTTTGACCCAATACATGAAAAAAAAATGTTTTATGTTGCATTACTATAAACTACAATTAACCGTTGACAAGACCTTTTTGTATATGCTTTCTACAACTGAATATGAAAATGAAAAACGACAAGGATAATATTCAGTCGGTAATCTTTGATTTTAATTGATTATAGTCTTATTGCTCCAACTTCAATAATAAAATTAAAAAGTAGTTGAGACCTCCAGGGCGTGGATGTCATAAACCAACGTCGGAATTAAGAACTAAATAGCCATTTTTTTACTACTGTTAATAATTTGCTAAGATTAGTGAATTCTTTAAATATTAACAAATTTTAAAATCTTCAAGCTCGTAATTTTCACGTGCTTGTAAAGTATTATGCTAATAAGTTTAATAAGTAAAAAGAAACAAAAATATCAGGTAGTGCTTGATTTAAATTACTTGATGTAAATCAGTGGCTTAAATCGCGATTTAAATTAAATTTTGTTTAATAAAATCATGGTTTAAATCAAAATTTTAAAACACTAAACCACGTACAAAACTCAGAAATGTACACTTCTACAGACGCTACATGACGCCAGAATGCAAGGGATTATGAATGGTTACCTCACTTAAAATTTCCATTTTTAGTTAAACATTTTAATCCATCGGTAAATCCTCATTGAAAGTTTACAATGCAGCACTAGCATACAATTGTTTTTTATATTAAATATTCTTATTGCTTGGATTCTATGTAGTTACGCATTATTGTATTGGACTTTTACTATTTATGTTTTTACTAAAAACAACCCTTTACTTTCGATAAAAATCGCGAACATCTTTTAGTAGCTAAAGCATAATACTTTAAAAAGAACTGTTAAGTGTTAAATAACAAGTAAATAAATTATATTAAATGGCACAATTTTAAAAGTTTGTACAACTACTTATATAAAATAAATAATTTTAATCTTTAAAATTATATAATTTGAACATTTAAATCGACAGAAAGTTCTCTTATAAGTTATAATATACAAAAAATGTCACTCAAATTGTAAATAATGAATTTTATATAGCATAATCATAAAAATTGATTTAAATAAATAAAAAGATCAATTAAAATCAAAATAAAACATTTAAATAAAGAATCGATTTAAATATAAAAAATTGATTTTTTAATTTTTTTTAATAATTCGAGATATCATACCCTGAAAAATATACAAGATGTTCAATCACAAAAAAGACAGTTATCGTAATTTCTGGTGAAACCGGAAGTAAAAATCGTGGAAATTTTAGTCCATATAATGTGTTGTTATATAATATACTGAAATTTCATTTGTTTATCATAAATAAAGGGAAAAAGGGGATGCGCCATGTTCAATTAACACCCGATATATAACTTTTATAGAGTTGAAAAAAAATCTACACTGTGTCTATAAAGTACCCCCCCCCCCCCCAACTACCTTTGGGAAATTAAATACTATTTTTCAGACTATATTAAAATTTTGTATCATCCAAAATGGCGACTGTGCGCCATTTTGAATTTTTTTTAATGGAAAGGGGGGTCGAATGACACCTCATTGGAAAGGTCTTTTAGTTCTGCGTCTGATCCTAGAGTTTCAAAGAAAAATATTCAGCCATAACAAAATAACAATGTTTGAAAATAAAGAAGTCTATTTGAAAAAACTAAGAATTAAAGCAAAAAGAAATTAAATTAAGTGTCCGAAATGTTTACTATTCACTTCTTGGCACATAAAAAGTCGGTTATGAAATTTCTGCCTTACATTTTCATAAGTCTGGAGTGATATTTCTGCAAACTTCTGTAATGCGTTGCTCCAGTTCTTCAATTGTTTCTGGACGGGTTCTGTACACTTTCGATATCAGATATTCCCATAGAAAAAAATCTAAAGAAGTTAAATCTGGGGAGCGAGCCGGCTATCCTACAGGCCCACCAATCCATCTTCCAAGAAAATGTCCGTTGAGAAAGTCAGAAACAGGCCTATAATAATGAGGCGGCGCACCGTCTTGTTGGAACATAACGTTTTCAATATTATTTCCGGCCACCTGAGATATTTCTGGGAAAAATTAGTCTTGCAGCAAATGAAAAAGTGGACTACTGGATAAGAAAATCAAAACAATTTTGAACCGAGTGAGTCCATTTGTTTACAATCCGCCATTTTGTTATGGCTCAATATTTTTCTTTGAAATTCTAGGGTCAGACGCAGAACTAAAAGACCTTTCAAATGAGGTGTCACTCGACCCCCCTGTCTATTTAAAAAAAATTTCAAAATGGCGCCCAGTCGCCATTTTGAATGATACAAAATTTAATTTTTGGCTAAAAAATAGTATTTAATTTCCCATTAAAGCACACCAAATATTGTGGTAGAATATCAAGTTCAAAAGTTAGTTAGGGGAGGGGGGTACTTTATAGACAGACGGTATAGTCTATCCGATATTTCGAAATTCGATATATTTATTTCTTTATTACCGGTAGCCCCAAGGGGCCCCTAAATGTTCGGGGCCCCATCACCTTGCGACCATTGGCGGTATATAGATGCACCACTGAAGTTAACCAGCTTTAATAAATTTTACTATTTGTAATTATTGGCAAAGAAAATAAATAAATTGTAATAGTATGTATTTAACAAGTTATTGAACAGAACATTTAAAAGAGTTTTGTTTCAAAGAGACTGTCAAAAATTAATTTGAAATTGAAACAGAACAACCATGCGTGTGCAACTCCACAGGCAAAAATCAAGAAATGTTTAGTTCTAACACCGTTTACCGCGGGCGCTGCTTCGGTATCAATCGTATGTGTTCGGATTAAATCGCCGTTAAAAATTTGCAGAAAATTTGAATTCGCTTCTATCTGTCAAATTTACTTTTATGTGCGTCATATTTTTAGATTTTCCGACTACCTATATAATATGTATACTTGTTGTGTACCGCAATGTTTAAATACAAACGCAATAAAACACAGATTTCCTATTTTAAATGCGCAGGTTAGTATTTTTTTTACAAATTATGAACTTAAAATTTTAAATCTGCATTCCTTGCGTAATCTATTAGTTTACTGTTGATCATATAAAAATAGATTTTTTTGAGATAAACAACATGCTCAGCTTCTATCAGTCAAGTACACAAGGGACTTGGAAACCAGTGTAGTCGTTCATTAGATGAAACACAACATTAAAAACACGGAGTTTTTCCGAGAAACTCGAAAACACATCAATACTCCAAAAAATATTCGCCATGATTTTAAATTTCCGCTTCTTTTCATTAGTGCTTACACCGTTGTACATTGTCGCTAGTGTATACATTTATTTTAAAATTTTGTATAACAGTTGCATATCTATATACGTATATATATTTCTAATCTGTGAGAACAACGTTGCTCTGATGTTGACACACTTTTGCAACAAGCTCGTACCTATATAAATGCAAGATTTTTTGCAATTTTATCTAAGAATTCGGTGTATGTCTTTTCTGATGCAGTAAATTTCTTGCTGCCAAAATAAAAAAATATTTCAAAAAATTTAAAAATTTTATTTTGTGGTTTCAACAAAAAACAGTAAAAACAAAATAATGTAGTGTTTACCGTTTACCAACCGTTTCCTTCCCAGGTATCGGGGAAGTCCGTAAACGGTTGCTATAATTACGAAAAATGCTGCCATCTGTGGTTACTTTCTTCCTACACACTTGTTGCAAGTTGTAACTTGTTTATTGCTTGTTCATCAGTTCACTTCATCTTCATGAACGTGCAAGTGATATTTCCGCGGGTGCCGCTCTTGTAATTTAGACGTAGACCTGCTATTCAGAAAACCCCTTGCATTACACTGTTATTACGTACCTTATCTGTGATAAGAAAGACGTACACTTGTGCAGTGATTCGTACTTCGTACGTGAAAAGGTGAAAAACAAAAAAGTTTTTATAGAAGGGTGAGTATACTTTCACGAATATGATGCACCGCCCACACGCCTATATTTCTTCATCAAAAAGAATTGAGCTTTTTAGAATTACCTGTCTTGTGTATTTTATTTTATTTAAATGGTAAAATGTAGCTAGCTCGCTAATTGCGATCTCTGTTTTTTGCTGTACTCTACTCGAAGTAACTAAAACAGCTTTTAATAGGTACATTCAATTCTCTCGAATAAGGTAGGTATTTAAAGATAGTTTAAAGGTATTAATGTTTGAATTGCTGCGTTTTATTTATATAACGCGTTAAATTTTGACAGAATTAATTTTTAGGTTATAATAAACATTCTATCATCAGAAGTCATTCAACCAAGGTACATAAGCAAACCGATAAGTAACGCGATTACTGACGTAATGCGCAAAATCATCCGACTGAATTTGTTTTCAAGACATAATTCATTTAACAATTAAAAAATTTCAAGACCATGTAGTTAGTATTTAAGTTTATTTTTTTAGAAAAATTGCAATCATTCCAATATTCGATGAAAATTGGCTGACATCGCCTAGTATAAATCGGTTTTCCTTCTTATAAATTTTGAAATATTAATCGGTAATATTTTTGGAGACGTGGACTTTTTGCTTAAAAAGAGACGAAAGCTAAAATCATATTAAAATACCAGTCGTATTTAGAGTAACATTATTATTGCAATACAATGATTTGATCACAGTTTTGACTCTAAGTTATAAGTAACAATTATTCCAACAATAAATAACCATCACACCTAATATTCTAAAAACGTTAATAGTCTTTGGGCAAACGAAAAAATTGTCTGATATTAGGTCTGGTTGTTTATTCATGAAATAATTGTTATTTATGAATTAAATTAATTTATTTCATACTGTCCACCGTACACTGCTTTACATCATTAATTTGAATCCGGGAAATTACACATTACAGTACTAGGCCGGGAAGTGTTGCCTCGCAACCTTTCGCCAATCACAAACAAGAAAAATTGTTGCTATCGTTACTTTAAATAAGGCAACCAGATTATCCGTAATAATTTGCTTGATTAAAATATCCTTTATTTTAAAATTTAAAAAAGCGATACGGTATGAAATAAAATGCTGTACGTCACACGGCCGTGAGGTGATCTTACACTACTCGTCTCGAAATTCCAGATTCGACTCCTTCGTCGCCTCATCCGGAAACATCTCGACTCGTTACTGCAATAAGTCGTCTCCCGTCCTTATCGCGTAAATAACTATATTATAACTTTAAACAATTGTTTATTTTATTTATAAGTTTGGGCTTTACTTCGTTGAAGTTTATTTTAATTTATTGTAAATAAAACAATTCTGTTGATTGTTTTATTTACAATAAATTGTTTTATTGGCTTTTCATGGCACACTCCATAGTTATGCTTGTGAGTGATAGGCATTTTAAAGGCTCCTAAATAAGATTATGCAATAATTTTTCAATAAAAAAATCACTAATATAACTTTTCGATTTTTGGCAAAGAAAAAAAATCACAGTGGGCTGGGCTTGGCTATCTTGCAACATTTAATATTTTCGTAAGATATAACTTTTTATCCTCCATACTATAAAAAAAATGAGCGAAACACTTCGCCTGGACTTTCCTATACTTATAAATTAACATTGTTTAATATTTTCCAACACTTTTGATATACACCTGTCTAGAAACGCAAAAGCAGTGTTTTAAAAAAAACTAAAATAAAAAAAAAATTTTGGCCCCTACCGAGGCTCGACCCCCCCACAACTACTTATGCAGTAAAACGGCAGTACACTCGAACACACCCGCATATCCAACCATGCTATTCCGGACCTACCCGTTATTGTTAAATAAGTGGCTATTGAATGCGTGCGCAATAGAAATGCATAGAACGTTTAGAACTCTAGTCACTTCCAACTGCTGTAGAAAGTATGTGAAATTCTTCTAAGGACAAAAAGATTATTTAGGGGCAAAAAATTCGATTTTTTGATTTTTTGTAAAAAGATTCTCCTAGAGCAAACAAAAGAAGAAATCAATTTTTTAATTTTGTTGCGAAAATTTTGGGGGGGAGGGGGAACAGTAGCCCCCCTAAATATTAAATTATCGAAAAAATATTATGATATTCGGATTTTGCTATCAATGATGAGCTATTTTGCTTTAACAGAAATATTTTATTGCCCCCCGTTAAATAAATAAAAGGGTACCAATTTTCAATTTTCAAAAAATCACAGAGGGCGTCACAGTGAAATTATAGCAATGCGCAAAAAAATAAATTGTAGAAGATTCTCAGCTCTATCAGCTTAAAAAGTTTAAACAAAAACGTGTGGGCAGTTTTTGAGAAATTTTTTTCTGAAAAATTACAAAATTTGGAGTGATGTCATTGCGATCGTTTTTATATTTTGAAAATTAATGATATTTCATGGTATAGTACCCTTGAAGGGCTACCAAACAAGATGTAGTTGATTCCAATCAGATAACTGGTTTTTGAGTAAATGGGCGTTAAAGTCGAAATTTTCAAAAATTCGTAGCGGCCGCCATGTTGAAGCTAGAGAGTTCGGTAAAAAATCGTCTGATTTGTCCTAAGGCCTTCTTTAATCTCCACTATTAAAATTTCCAAAATTCCGTTTCTGAAAAAAATGCTACCAAAAAAACATGTCTAACTTCCGCTTCCGGTTTCGGATTCTTTTTAAAAGCTTATTTTGTCGATGAATTTTTGATATACCTCCTCATTCCAAAGCACATCGAAATCGGTCCAGCCGTTCCGGAGATATGAGCGTTACCCACACACCCACCCACACACCCACCCACAGACAGACATTTTTTAAAAACCACTTTTTTAGGATCCTGGAAGCCCAAAACATGTATTTCCGTCAAAATCTCGATTTTGAAAATTTGCATGAAATCAATACTTCCCTATACTGAAAGTATAGGAAAGTAAAAACGGTCTCAATTGGGCTACAAATAAAATTTTGTAGGGGTGTTTCCAAGCAAAGTGGGGTTCTTGCAGAAGAACTACTGGAATATGATGCTGAAGATACTGCAGTTTCGCCACATTTCTTCTGGAGCCGTTCAGTGTCAGTTCTATTAGTACACCCAGCATAACATTTTGTATGATAAAAAATCTCTTTTGTTAACAGTTCTTCAGACGAAAAGTAGATAAAAAGATTTAAAGAAAACCACATTGTAGCTAAGCCTATCGTTTACTGATTGTTTAATTTTTGGAAAGAATTAAGAGTTGATTTATTCGTTACCCCCAGCAATTGACGCAGCACCATTTAATTGTTATAATAGTGAAATAGGTATCAATTTGATTATTTCATTACCTGACGTATTAAAATTACAATTTACTGTACAAATCGCGCTCTCTTTACTATTTGATTGTATATGTGAAAATTAAATAAATAACAGGAAAATAAAAAGTTTGCCCCACCCAGGATTAGAACCCGGGAATTTTGCATAAAAGACGTCAATCTTTAGCAGAGCGCTATCGTGACAACTGGAAGATATCGTTATTACTATTGGATTAAAGTGACAAAAGTTGAATTTATTAATATCTGTATGCCTACTTTTAAAAGTAATAGCAAAGGTAATAGTTATTAACGTTATATAAGGCCGTTCGAGACGAGTAGTGTAAGATCATCTAACAGCCGTGTGACGTACAACATTTTATTTCATACTGTATCGCTTTTTAAAATTTTTAAATAAAGGATAATATTTTAATCAAGCAAATTATTAAGGATAATCTGGTTGCCTTATTTAGAGTAACGATAGCAACCAAATGTTGGAAAATTTTTCTTGTTGCAACACTTCCCGGCCAAGTACTGTAATGTTTCATTTCCCGGACTCAAACAATGACGTAAAGTAGTGTACGGTGGACAGTATGAAATAAAAATTATTATTTTTTGACTAAACGATAGTAGTAACAACTAATAACAATAATACAGTTTAAATTCGTAGCTGAAGTATCCTGGGGACATAAAATCTGGAAAACATAATTGCATATAGTTAAACTTTCCTGAAAAACCTACAAATGTATTAATTACAATGTTTGTTGCAATTTAAGTTCTGTATCTGTAATGTCTGTAAATGTAAAAAAAGAATCAATTGAATAGCAAATGCAACATTATAGCCATCTTTCAGCACACAACACAAGTTCTATTGTTATCCTCATGGCGTTCTGTATTAGGAGGAGGAGCAGGCCGTGGTTATCCCTTAAAATCAGCAAACATTGCAACTTATAGATGGCGCCAAAATTGTAAGATGCTATTAATTTTAATGTATATGCAATTTATAAGGTCTATAATAAACGGCGAAGAGCATACTTACCTGGCGTAGGGGTTACCGTGATCAAAAAGGCGGTTCCCCCAGGGTGAGGCCCTCTCATTGCACTACGATTGGGCTGACCCCTGCGATTATCCCTAATGTGGATAACTCGGGCGCGTAATTTTTGGTAGTCGGGACTGCGTACGCGCTGTCCCGGATTAAAGAATTTAAACTAAAATGCTGTTAGACTGTAATCAATCGAAGGACGTCGTCGATATATCAAATTTTTTTGTTATTTTTATATATTTTGAGGTAGTTTGTATTATAACTTGTACTAATTTTCGTTCTCTTTGAAGTGGATGTTAGCACAGAAACATTTGTGGACATACCAATAATTAGGGGCCCCAAACAAACTTCCACATCATTTCTTCTTTTTTTAATTTATAATTTTCGTAAGGTTGCTGGTCCAACAGTATCGGTGCGGGGCGGGAGTGGTCACAAATTGTAGTTATGCTACTGTTAGTGCAATTAGTGGGGGATCCGCCTTTATTTTTGAATATTTCTAGTTCTTAATAATTGTTTGTCACATTTTACACGTGTTTTTAAAATTTCTTTGTGTTTGCGCCTTAATACGATTGCGTAATCAGATCTCCCATTCTCAGTTTTAGGGTTATAAATTCGTATGTGATGGGAGCGGTTGATCGCTTGTTTTTAACCGACTTCAAAAAAAGGAGGAGGTTCTCAATTCGTCTATATATGTTTTGTTTTTTTTATTTTTTTTTATGTATGTACGGGCATAACTTTTTTGTTTATGAACCGATTTTAATGATTTTTTTGTGTTGGGTTCAGTATAGTTCCAAGGTGGTCCCATTATAATTTCATTGGTATTGGAGCTTGAACTTCGAAGATACTCCTCAAAATCTATTTTTTAACCGACTTTTTAGCGTTTCCGTATTTCATCTTCCGTTTCAACTAGCCGTCATTTCCTCGTTCGAGAAGCATCCTTACTAGGTCTACCCATCACTTAAAATTGTAAAATAATTAACTTTTAAAAAAAAAGAAAACCGACTTCAAATAAAAACACAAAAGTGACATAAGTTAACTAAAAAGCAAAAAATAAATGTTTTTTATACAACAGTTTAATACTTATTTGTTGTTCCGTTTAATGTAATTAAGAAATTGTTCTTTATTATATAATTATTAATTGTTTTATAATTTTTAAGTCGGTGCCAAGTAAAACATAAAAATTCGAATCTAATTTGTTATTGCAGCAAGGTATATAATTTTTATGTTTTACTTGGCACCGACTTAAAAATTATAAAACAATTAATAATTATATAATAAACAACAATTTCTTAATTACATTAAACGGAACAACACATAAGTAGGTATTAAACTGTTGTATAAAAAACATTTATTTTTTGATTTTTAGTTAACTTATGTCACTTTTGTGTTTTTATTTTAAGTCGGTTTTCTTTTTTTTTAAAAGTTAATTATTTTACAATTTTAAGTGATGGGTAGACCTAGTAAGGATGCTTCTCGAATGAGGAAACGACGGCTAGGTGAAACGGACGATGAAATACGGAAACACTAAAAAGTCGGTTAAAAAAAACATATATACAGACGAATTGAGAACCTCCTCCTTTTTTTGAAGTCGGTTAAAAAACATTTATTTTTTGCTTTTTAGTTAACTTATGTCACTTTTGTGTTAATTATGTTTATGCACACTGCATTTGTATGTGAATAGCTTAAATTAATTTTATTCTGCGAGTGTTATTCAGGTAATTTTAATTATTAGTGTTGTAATTATTGTGCCCGTCCTGTACTTTTGTTATTTGATTTTTGTACAGTTTGCAAATTGGCTTTGCCAATTTACGTTTGTAAACCAATTTTGAATTTAGGCATATTTTCCAAGACCTAGTATTAATTTATTGTTTTGTGTTTACTTTGTAAACGATGCCGTGTGGCGTCATCCAAACAATATATTTTGATGACTTACGTCTTCTTTTCTTTGTTGAAAAGCTACGTGCTTAAGAAATTAGGTCAACTTGCGAGGAAGTAGAAGTAGCTTTCAAAAGAAGGATCGTCTCGTTATTGTTATTGTTCTTAAACATCAAGCCACGTTCGTTTTTAAATTGAATACTCGGCCGTTACCGATCAACCCTGCATCTGCAAGAAGGTCTTCACTTCTTCAGGTCCCTTTTCCGTCACTGGCGCTGGCTATTCCGGCGGCCTCTGCAGGCTCATCCGGCTGGTTTTCTGCGTTGGTTCGCCGGCTGCGTTGGTTCGCCGGCTGCGTTCTCCAGGTCTTTTCCGTCACTGGCGCTGCCTCGCCCGGCATCCTCTTCTCCTCCATCTGGTTCTCCGGCCGGGTTCTCCAGTTCCCATTTCCGTCATCGGTGCTGGATTGTCCAGTAGTCTGCGGGCTCCTCCACCTAGTTTCCTGCGCCGGTTCGCTTGCCGGCAACGTTTTCCAGGTTACCTATCCTTTATCTGTCCTTTCACCACCCTCCAAGTCCTGACAGTCAGTGAACAATTTATCTTTACTTTATGTTAATTGTTGATGAGATGCACTACCCTGATTAGCTTTTCTGCTGTTTCCCTAATCTCGACAGGTGAATACCGGAGGTAGATAACTATCAGTCGGCTGCAGCCGCAGTATTTTTGAGGAACAATATTGGAGAGATTCATTAAAAGAAAATAAGAAGTGAAACCGTACTCGTACAAACTTAGTTTGTGTGGATTCACAAACAGCTAACAGGCATAAGCCGATTAAGTATTCATGACCTGACAAACAAGATACATTAAGATCAAATCCTTGTCCGCCCCTAGGTTTAAATAATCTAATCCACGGCCCTGTTTAGGCAGGCTCTACGAACAAATCGTGCTCAAACTTCTAGAGCAAATGCTTGTAAAGGCAGACAAGCTACAGGTCGGTCCTTACCTGATTATGCTGGGTGTAGTTCCCAAATGACAACGCGGTCTACGCCGAAATTTAATTGTAATACTGACAACTTTCCTTACTTCAGTAGAAAAGCGGGAAAGTAAAAACAAAATTTTCAACTACTAAAGAAACTACTATCATTCTCTTCTTGGTCTTCCTCCTCTTCTCCTCTGCTTTCTTTATTTTACTCTCCGTAACTTTAGGTTCAACTTTTTTTGCATTCTCCTACTCTTTATTACTTAATATAAATAAAATAGTAAGTGATAACTTGAACAGATATTTATTTTAACCTTCTACATATTTCAACGTGTTTACACATTACTACCAAAGTCAAGATTAAAAAATAAACAGTTGGTTCAACTTTTTTTGCATTCTCCTACTCTTTATTACTTAATATAAATAAAATAGTAAGTGATAACTTGAACAGATATTTATTTTAACCTTCTACATATTTCAACGTGTTTACACATTACTACCAAAGTCAAGATTAAAAAATAAACAGTTGGTGTAGGAACAACAAAATTTGATAACTTGTTCTTGTTTATCTATGTCTGCAGATGACTTGATTTCTTATTCCAAAATGTCCAATAGAGGAGAATTTAAGAGATCAATTTGCTCATTCATTAACGGTACAGTTTTTTAAATGTTTGTGAGTTTCTAATGCTTCCAGTATATCTAATTTACGTTTATCACCGCAAAAGGGTAAAAATTATATAGTGCTATTTTTTATGGCGCCCCTAATAATCTGTAATGTGTAATTTAATAAGTTAAATGCATTTAAGTTTACACTAGATAAAAAAAACTGTGTTCATTAATTTAATTTATTTGTTTCTTTTGTTCGGTAACAATTAATTTATTTACATAAAGTAATAAATATCATATTTTTTTCAAATATTTGCAGATAACACTCTGAAGAGAAAACCAATAGAGACCGATATAAACATTAAACCTCTTCTCTTCCCTTATTTTTTTTTCCTGCTTCAAACAAAGTAAGAATAATCACATATTTTAAAGTTTATTTAACATAAATTTTTTAACATATGAGAAAATATAAATCTAAAAAACATTTGTTAGAATGAAAAGTACTTATCCTGCGCTTTCTAAAGAAAAATAAGGCCTTAATTTAGCGCAAATATTCGGCCGTTAAATATAAAACATGTACGATGGTTTTTCTCTACTGTTTTGGCGTAGGAGAAAAAAGAAAATTGATGTCGGTTTTCCTCGTAAAAGGGCCCCTCCGGGCGGGCCGCTATAGGTGACTTTCGGACTCCGCACCGAAGTCCTATGCCCCTCTTCAGCCAAGAAAGGATGGTGAACAAGGAATTTAGATAGAGAAGGTTTTTCCGCGGAAAGTACTGTCCCAGTATTCGCATTTTGGCTCAGGAAAGCCGCGGGAAAAACCTGAGCCAGGACAGTCGGCCGGGCCGAGAATCGAACCCGCCAGGGCCTCTCGAACGACGTGAACTGCGCGGTAGCGTTTGGAGGGCTATAAGGAGCAAGTTAATGCACGGTTCGACTCGTTTGACAATACTTGGTGTAGAGTATTTTGGCCAGCTAAAATTGCAATTCCTATTACTGTATGGCGGCAATTTTGGGTTGGCGCTCTTTTGATAATATATGTTTGGGATGTCCCCTTTTTACTGTACCGAAAATCATTGTCAGTGGACAAATGTAATGTCTAAAATGGGTACCGACCTCGAGTATTTCACGATCACGAGGAGGTGAATTTGATGAAAAAATTGTCGACGTATTCGAATTTCTACAAGAAGAAGGTCTTACGGATGGCGAACTTGCCAAAAATTACGTTTTTATACATTTTTCGGGATTTCCAAACATCAAAATTTTATACTTTAATTCGTCACCAAAAGTTTATTAATGCTCTTATGGGTTTGTATTTTGTTGTAATTGCATCTTGAAGATTTGCAATTCTTCCACTGCCCCATTTATTTGCAGATCCGTTCATTAAATAGTCCACGCAGAAGAAAACTCATTTTTTGCGTAAAAAAAATACACCTTACTTTGTTTACACTGCGAGGAACTTCGTTAGCTGGGTAGCTAGGTCCCCTGTACCTGCGAGACATAGCAAGTACGAATTTCAAAGCAACGCCCCTCCCCCCTGGAGTTTTTGGTAAACTAACTAATTGTTCAATAATTTGTTGATATAGTTTTGCCATTATTTTTTCGATTTTTTTTTGAAGTGAAAAATATTTTCATAATTTTGGAAATTTTTAAATAAATATTGTACATAAACTGACAGCTTTGCTCACTTTTTCAATAGGCGTGCAGTTCTGGCCTTGGGATGCTACAGCTGACGAGTCTTAACAAAGTGCTGCTTTGCAGCATATTAATATGTTCTATATTTTTGTTTTTTTTTTGTTTGGAATTTACCGCTAATTTTTGATGATTAAAATATGAATTTTAGAAACTGTTTAGAACTCGAATATGTCTATTTATAGTAACGTTATGTATCCTCCAAATTAACTTTTGTAAATATTGATATTGTCGTATGTAAAAGACAGGAATATGTGTGTTCAGATGGCAGGTGTTACATCTCAAAAATTTAATATACAGCGAGGTGTGTCTCAGGGGTCTGTGTTGGGACCTCTACTGTTTGTGTTGTTTTATTAATGAGTTAAAGCTGCATTTCAAGAGTGAATCAATCAAACTGCTAGGGCTAACAATTGACCACAAATTGACTTGGACCTCTTATGTTGATGTGGTGTGTAAAAAGTTAAATAGCGCATATTTTGCATTGAGAACTTTGAATACTAGCTTATCTGCTTATGGACTTCTTAGTGTTTACTATTCTTAAGCATATACACACATAGCTCTCAATGTTATTATTTGCGGTAACTCTGTAGATAATTTACGTATATTAATTAATCAAAACAGAATCTTGTAATCTTGAGTCATGTCAGCCAGTACTTGTTAAACATGGAATATTAACATTTGTGTCTATATATATTTATAAGTGTTGTATACAACATAGCTTGACCTTATATGAGAAAGGGCCTATTTATTCTTGCACTCAAATATTTAACCACCTTCCTAGCGAAGTAAAGATGTGCAATACCTACTGTTGTATCTTTTAAAAATAAACTTAAAAAGTTTTTAGTAGATAAAGGTTTTTACTCTTTAGGTGAATACTTTGTTAGTCGTTTGTAACGTAAATGTTTTATATTTTTATATTCTATAAATGTCCTATGACTATGCCTGTAATATGTACTTATGTACTATTTTGTTGTCATGGCTGTGAAATAAATGAAATGAAAAATGAAATTGTAATGGATGCCGATCCTTTATCATAGGTTAGTGTTATTAGTATAAGCCGCCTATTGTCAAAATTGAAAGCCTGAAGGAAACATAATTATTAAATATTAATGTAGATATTTTCACAATTTAATGCTATCATTGGCGCAGTGTAATCTAATCAAAATGTTATCTTAACTACCTAGGTGCATATGAAAATATCTTTTTATGAAAAACATTTATGAGGTTGTGACGTTTCCTAATTATTTTCTGCACGTAAATATGAAAAATATGTTATGCTATTATATTACCAATAATTGCAAAATAGTTTCAGTATAAAATAACAAGTACTACTTTTTATTTCATTTCTGCCAAATGGTTTTGATGCTTCATCTATTTATTTATTGTTAATAATTTTTACAGAATCTGCTTCTTCTGCTTTGTAGCCGTACTATGTTCACCAACTTCAAGTCACTTTTGGACGAATCATTTATATGTCGTACCAACAATGAAACATGCATTGAACACAGACAACCTCCAAAATCAATTCACTTTTCAGATAATGAAGCAAGAACAGTACTTCGAGGAAATTGCTTAAGTAAGTGTTGTAGTAGTCTTATAGTGGCATTTGTCGTAGAATGAAAAGCTGGCTTTTTGTAAAATTAACCTTAATAATTTTATCATAGTCAGGCTCGTCCTAAGAAATTTGGAGCCCCTGGGCTTAGAATTTGTAGCGCCCTAACAGCAGTGGTAACATAAGTATCTAGGATAAAACATCCCTTGAAAAACAGACCCGGAAAAAATTCTCGAAAAAGTATCTCCGAAAAAGAAACCCTGGAAAAGTGACCGGAAAAAGAGCCCCAAAAAAATTCTCGATAAAAAGGATACATGGTATGGGTGGGTTTGTATGTGTGAGTGTTGGTTACGCGTTATAACTCTCGAACAGATGATCCGATTTCGATTTCTAACCATTCAAAGTAAAAATTCACCGTCACAATAAATTTTTTTAAAATCCGAAATTGGAAGCGAAAGTTAGACATGTTTTTTGGTAGCATTCATACCGGAAAACGAATATTCTGTAACTGCAAATGGAATTTGATAAAAGACGTTAGGGCATATCCAACTCGTTTTTTCGCTAACTTTCTAGCTTCAAAATGGCGGCCAATTCGATGTTTTGAAAATTTTCACTTTAACGCATTATTACTCAAAAACACGTTCACAGATCGGGATGTAGTTAAAAGTATTAAAATAGCTCTAGAGGCACACAATGTCACTATCTAAGAGAATTTTTGTACAAATGAAAACTGGGAATAGGCTGTTTTTATCGGGGATGTTTTTTCCACGGGAAGTTTTTACCTGGGGATGTTTCTACCAGGCATGTTTTTTCCAGACGATTTTTCTTCTGCAGATTTTTTTAGTAATGGTACTGATAATAGTTATTACCAATGGATTGTTTACACTTTACGCATACAATGCTAAATTCCACTAGCTTGTAACTTAAGTTTACTTTTATAACATATTGAAATCTCTTCTTGTCCTAGGCAGATAATGTAGTTTACGGTATTATTCTATATTTGTGGTGTTTTCACAAAAAGCTAGTGTTTTATGAAATGACCAATGTACGTAGTACACAGATTTCGAATGTAAAACTATTAGAAATCTGTGACGTAGCATTACTATTCCTTTATAATAATCTGTCAATCGTTTGTAGGCGAAAAATTTTGTTTTCCATGGTAATAAATTAATGAATTTGATTTATTCACAGATTTCTAATATTAGAAATCCGTGGATGTTTTAGATAATAATTATATCAGAAACTATGGTTACTATGGAAGTTGGTTGTCTAGCTAAATCTATGACCTTCTTCGTGAGACGGAAATCTTCTGTCTTGTGATCAAGAAGGTCGTGGTTAGATACATGGTCTTTTAAATTGGAATCTTAGACAGCTTACCTGTGAAAACTTCCAGTTTAGAAGGCCACGGTTTCTTCAGTAGCAATTTTTACTTTTGAAAAAAATAAAATTAATACAAATATACAGATCATCTCGATAACTGCATAATTTATAATGGAATGGATACACAAACAGGAGACCTGTTTGCAATAAAAGAATGGATTGTTTACGGTATAAACACCAAACAGAAAGAAAAGATACTAGAACATCTTAGTGTATTAGTTCGTTTAGAACATCAAAATTTGACTAAACTTAAGAATTTTACATATGAACATGTACCTGCAGAAAATAAATGGATATTCTATATTTTGCAAGAATTTATTTTTGGTAATGATGTAATATGTTATTAGAAATGCATGTCTAGTAAAATATTTTTATAATTGTAGGTGCTAACTGTTTATCCCTGTTTTTAATCAAAAATTTTCGTATTCCAATAGACGTCTTGAGACATATTGCAAATGGAATTTTAAACTCGCTTGATTTTCTGTGCAAGAATTCTATAATGTGCCCCAATATTATGGATACATTTATTTATATAAATGATAATGGTAAGATATTCCCATTTTATAATTCCATAAGTTACAATTTTTATTTTAGGAGATATAAAATTAATTAATTACGAAATAAATGAAAACGTCACTAGCTCAGTACGAATGCAAATAGAATTTAATAATGAAAATACGTATAATTTTGGAATTTTACTTTTGTCGTTAATTAGAGGAGAAGTTGTTAATCCTAATTTTGCTGAAATACCCGAAACAGTTCCACCCATTCTACATGATTTTTTAGCAAGGTAGGTACAAAATATACTTTATAGAATGTTATTATAATAATAATAATAAATTTATTCAATCACTTGAAATTCAGCAATTAGAATTAATGGTATTGGTATGCTATGTATACAGTCGCCTAATAATTCTACAAAAATATATGCAGCCCCTACAGCACTGGTGCGTGCTTAGGCCTGGTGTGCATCCTTTCCCGCTATTCAAAATAATATACCATAGATAATTGTCATAAAGCAAAAGTAAAAAATATAATTAATTATTTAGGTACAAAGAAATTATAAATAATCGAAGATCAAAAATAAATGTAGAAATAAATTATGGTTCTATGGCTGAACATAAAATTTCATAAAATGTACGTTGTTGCTTTTTTCAAGGTACAGTTAGGTTAGCAAATTCTGTATAAGCTGCCTAGGTGTTCTGTGAAACCATTCATTCCCTTTCTTTTTTTTTGTTTAGAATGAACCAGATCAACAATACATATTGTTATACATGGTTGAGTTGTAAATATAGAATTAACATAACATTATTAATCCTAACTTAGAGGCAAAATTGACGCCCATCGCTAATTAATTATTCCAATTATTGAGGTCCATTAGTTTATTTTGCGGTAGTTTTCTTCTTAGCCTTGTATGTATGTTTAGTTGACCAAGGTGATGTTGCGCTGCACTAGGGCATTGATTTATGTTATCGAAAAACTTTTGTTCACTTTTTTGGATGAACTGCTTAATAGTTGTTATTCCTAGCTCAGTATGTATCTGCTGGTTACTGATGAACCAGGGGGCGTTGATTGCTATGCGGAGCACTTTATTTTGAAAAACCTGTATTTTTCTTATGTTGGTAGCAGAAGTGGCACTCCATACTGTGCACGCAAAAGTAATTAGAGATCTTAAAAGAGCGGTGTACAGAAGAATTGCACAGTCGGTCCGAAGAGGTGTTTTCCTATTTAGTAAGGGGTATAGTACAGCTAGCAGTTAGGGGAGGCTTACGTCCGACGATGAATGGAATGAGCTAATGATGATGATGATAGTACAGCTAGTCAAGTATAACCCCTCGTTAAGCTTTTTGTTGATGTGTGCACTCCATGTTAGTCTGGTGTCAAAATGTAAACCAAGATACTTAACGCTTGTGTTTTTGTCCATCCATGGGATTTCAGAACCATTCACTTTGATGTTTGGGATCTCATCTGGGATGCGTTTGAGTGTGAAAATTTTGTTGCTACATTTCGAGGAGTTAATTGTTATTCCCATTTTGTGAACCATTTAGTTAGAATGTTCATTGAGCGTTGAAGACGTTCCACTATTTCTGTGATACTGTCACTTTGCATTACCAACGCCGTATCATCTGCATATGTTGCTATTTCACCAATGTTTTGTTGAGGTAAATCATGTATGTAAATATTAAAAAGTGTAGGACCAAGTATACTACCTTGAGGAACCCCTGCATGGAGACTTTTAGGAAAGAAAATAGTGCCATTTAGCTTAACCGCAAAAGTTATTTTTTCCAAAGAGGAGAATAATATTGCCTTGATGTAATTT
Source organism: Ctenicera cuprea (assembly GCA_958336395.1). Lineage (NCBI taxonomy): Eukaryota > Metazoa > Arthropoda > Insecta > Coleoptera > Elateridae > Ctenicera > Ctenicera cuprea. Next base: position 57,005,322 of record OY284486.1, read on the forward strand.
GGAATATTAATGTGTAATAACATGTACTTTATTCAGTCAATCCACACCTTGTCAAAGGCTTTGGTTATGTCTAGGAAAGCTATGGCAGTGAATTGTGTATGCTCATAACCCTGTTCAATAATTTCAGAGATCCTTTGTAATTGGTGGATGGTGGAGTGATTCTATCTGAACCCAAATTGTGTTGGAGGGATTATATTGTTAACATCCCTTTCTTTGTGTAGCTTATTTTAGTGTGGCTGGCAGATCGTAAAACCATTCACCCTGTCTTGTAGTGTTTCTTGTTATTAGCACATTTAGGTAACTTAGTTTGGGTTCTCCTACTTAACGGACGATTGCTTTTCTTTGTTTTATGTAGTTATTCTTTATTAAAAACACTACGTTCGCTTTACAGATCGTGTGTTTAAAACAAATAGATTTTGCCTGCTGGTATAGTTGGTCAATGGAGTAGAGTCGAATTTAATTGTAAATTATTTTTATAGACTTCTTGTGTAGCACTTTTTACTTTACTAGGCGCTGCCGCCCTAACCTATTATTCCATATCTGGCGATCGACAGGAACAATGAGAGGTATACTTGAAACCAATTGTCTCAGTCTATGGTAGATGGTTTTCTATTATCAATTCCAATGTTTTGGCTCATTTGCACTGGTGATTGTACTACATGTGCACTTTTTTTTTATCGTCATAAACTGTTATAAGCACTTTAATCAAATTAATCTTGGAGATACTGTCTTGGAAGCACCAAAATGCAATTTATTTGGTTTTCTCTATATTCACTGTTAGTATATTTTGCTTATACCACTCGAATATGTGATGTATGTTTGTGCTCACTGCGTCTTTTACATCCTCCCAAGAAACGCCTCGGAATAGCGTGACAGTGCATACGAGACAATGAGCCCGTCAAAATCCACTTCACTAAGTTTTTTTAACATATAACTTGAATAGTATAGATATTGTTCCTTGTGGCACTCCAAATTGTATACTTAACATTTCATTTGTTGTAGTTCTATTTTAACTCGTTTTGATTTGCCTGTTAGATACTGTCTTAAGATATTTTGAATCTGCTCTCTAAAGCCAATTTGATACATTTTTTCTAATAGCAGGTTGTGGTTAAGCGTTTTTAAATGTTTTTTACAAATTTCGCCAGGTTCGAAATTAGGGAGGTAGGTTAGTAATTTTTTACAAACGTTACTTCTCGTGCTTGATTGAAGAGAATTAACTTTCTTGAGATGATTAGGTTTCTGAGATGATTATCATATTTACTTTTATGTGTTTACGGTTTTGATATGTGATCTACCACTTCTTTCAGCGAGTTTGGGGGAAAATTGTCTGGTCGTACAGATTTCTTAGAGTTAAAGACATAATGTTGTTTCTTCCACAGAGGTTAAAAACTGTTTTGTTTACTAATACAGTTCTGCAACTTTCGTTTTTTTTCTTGCTATTTTTACTCGCCAAGTTATTTGCTACGTATACAAAAAAGTTATTGAATTCTTTTACCATATGCTTTATATTGTATAATGCTACCAACATTCGTCACTAATTTGCCTGGTGGGGTGTTTTTTTGTTACCTTTTTGCTTTATTATACAGGATGTTAATAAAGTATGGATACAAGGTAATATCTCAACAATATTACGTTTTTTCGGAAAATACCTTCGACACCTCAAAAAGTATTCACACTTGCCGATGTTTTGGAGCACTCGCAAAAATATTTCCTCCTCCTTTTTTGAAACAGTGACGTCACCGAGTTTTTTTTAAAAGACACTGTACCGGTTGTCTATTTTAACTGGGACCCTATAGGGATCTCGGAAACTATGATTGATACAAAGTCGTTTAAATTAGATAAAAGTTGCCTAATTAGGAAAACAATATAAAAGTAGTTTTGTTTTTCTCAAAATACCCATATCTTAGCAAATACGAGTAAGAAACCTAAAGAAAATAATTTTTTTAAGGTAAAATATCTGTTCGTTGTGAAAATAGAAAAGAAAACGTGAAGGAAAAAGTTGTAAACCTATTGCAGTTGTGAAGAAAACGATTGTGTTTTGTTTTATTTTATTTGTAAGATGTAACAAAAACATGCATTTTTTGAAATAACGAAACATAACAGTCGGGAAAAACTTTTTTCTTTGTACAGTTTTGACAACTTTTTCCTTTATTATGATTTTTTTCTGTTTTTAATGTGAACAGATAGGTATTTCGTGAAAGAAATTCCACATTTTCAGTTTTCCACTCGTGTCTAGTAAGCAATGGGTATTTTGAGAAAAGCAAAGTCACTATTACATTAATTAAGCAACTTTTATCTAACAACCGACTTTGTATCTCTTATAGTTTACGAGATCCCTATTGTGTCCCGGTTAAAATAGACGACCTGTATATTTTTAATTTCTGTTTTGGGTGTCTTGCGTCAGTTTTTTTTATGGTAGTATAATTTTTTTAGGATTAGGTACATAAAAAAATTCGAAATTTTTTTTCATTTTGTGTAGGTATTATTTATTTTTAATTTATTTGATCAAGAACCTCTGTAACCATTGATTACAAAACAATTGAAATAGATGTTTATTTCATCAAGTAAGGCTTAAATTTTTAAATTATTTGTAAAATATGTTCACCATTAACAGCTTGGCAATGGTATATGTAAATGCTGTTCAAATGCTACTTTATTGTAAGATTACAGCCAATAAAATGAGAAAAAGACATTTTATAGCAAGCCTTCAGTTTTTAGGCTTGCTGAGGAAGCTTTAATAACTAGGTAACTAACATTTTTGTTCTTATAATTTGCTTTTCTTCCCTAATTTGTAGGTGTGTGACTAACAACAATATAACAGATCTATTGAATCATTCGTTTATACAAACATCTTGTGATTTTGTTAGTTGTGTTGAAGTACCAGACACTCCAAAGATTTTATCTAGACCAGAAGTATTAGAACAAACAAAATCCAGAGTAGAAAGTGATTTTGAAATTCTAGAGTTGCTTGGAGAGGGTGGTTTTGGGAGAGTATACAAGGTAGATATACATATTTAATTTCAGATACATTTATTTTTCATTCAAGTAAAGTAAATATTTGACCTTTGTTTGAAATAGGATTTATTGACTTTATTTTGGTATGAAAGGAATTTTTATTTATTTCTTATACAGGGTATCAATGAAAATTGCCTGGCGGGTACCCATTGAATCCCTATTTTTTTATCTTCACAGTGCTAGTTATTAAACAAAGAGTACTCATAATTGCAATTGTTTTGTTTTTGAGCGAATTTTGAAAAACGGACTCGGCTTTGGACTTACATTTACCCTAATCTACCAAGGCTTTAAATTTGTTCAAGCTTTTCAAATACATCCTATATTTGTAATATAAAACGTTGTTGGTATTAAGTACAAATGTATTACAACTACGGAGAGAGCAAAAATTCAAACGAGAGGGCAGTGAAGAAAAACCTTAGATTGACTCTTAAATATTATTATGAAATTAATAACTAATATCAAAAATTCTGTATCAGTCTGAGACATACAGTTTTTTTCAACCGCTCTCTTGATTAAGCTTTTTCTTTCATAAATATTTAACTATTAAAAATTAAGAGTTTATTAATAAAATAAAACACTTGGTAATTGTTTCACAATTTGTTGGTTTTTATTTACTCGACTCGAGTTTCAACCATCTCGGTTATCTTCAGGAGTTTACAAATAAAACTAAAGCCTAAAGATGTACACAACCAACAAATTGTGAAACAATTACCAAGTGTTTTATTTTATTACTAAACTATTAATTTTTAATAGTTAAATATTTATTAATATTGTTTCACCATGTGCCTACCACACAATCAATTCCAAATATTTTTTTTCCATTCTGTGCTAGACAAATATTACTGCAATTTCTATACTTTTTAGTACTTGCACCTTTACTCTGTTTAAATATAGACATATTGCAATTTCAGGCACAAAAGATATTGGATGGACAAACATATGCTTTAAAAAAGATTAAACTTGATCCCAACAATGAAAAATTAAATGATAAATTAATCAGAGAAGTACAGTACTTGTCTAGGTTGAATCATGAGAATGTTGTACGATATTACAATTCTTGGACAGATGTCGAAAATAGTACAAATAGTGATGAAGAAACTGATTCATCTGATGGTTCCAGAGTTAAGTAAGTTTGTGATAAATTAGTTAAAATTCATTCGTTAAAATCATTTATGATAGTATTACCCAATTACTAGTTCACAATCCATTTGATGAAAATTACATTTAATCATCAGGTAACCTAGGGATAGTACGAAAAACATAGTCATACATTATTTTTTATTCGATTATACAGGGTTGCTATTAAAGATGGAACCAAAGCTCTCCTGCTAAAACGGTTTGAGATATAGATATGAAAATTGGAAGGCTTCCATTTGAAATTATTTCGCATATTTTGAGTTAAAAAAAAATTTTTTTTGACATGATTTTTGAGCGCGGCCGCCATCTTGAATTTTTTTAAATGGCAACATGGGCTTTGTGATACATCATTAGAAAGCTTATTTTTTTTTCTTTCTTACCACCTTAATCATGTATGGTGTTAAAGTAGAAAAAAATGCAGAAAAATGGCTGGCTAATGTATTGCACTTTAAATCTAGATACCTTTGCAATAACGAAAAGTCAAAAATAAACAAAAAACAATAAGCAGGGGTTTAATAAGTGACAAAAACACAGTACATATGGTTTGTTTCCTTACAACTATTGTATTACGTGACAAATAAACCTTAATTTCCTGAAATATGGACCAATTGACAGAAACAGAACGCATTATTTTCTACTTTAACACCATACATGATTACGGTAGTAAGAAAGAGAAAAAAATAAGCTTTCTAATGATGTATTACAAAGCCCATGTTGCCATTTAAGAAAATTCAAGATGGCGGCCGTGCTCAAAAATCATGTGTCAATAAAATTTTTTGTTATCCTCAAAATATGCGAAATAATTTCAAATGGAAGCCTTCCAATTTTCATATCTATATCTCAAACCGTTTTAGCAGGAGAGCTTTGGTTCCATCTTTAATAGCGACCCTGTATATCAATTTGCTGTTATAGGTATTCTATATATTTTTGTTTAATTACCTATGACGGGCGTATCCAATGAATACCATATAAACAAATGAAACAAACTGTTAGATATTTTTTTTGAGCAGCTTTGGCTGTATAATTAAGTATTAGAAAATATAAATTTGTTATCTTGTATAAATACTATGTATTCTACAAAAATCTATCGCCGAGGTCACACCATTTCTACAACTCAACCGCGACATCATAGACGCGGGCGGTGCCAACAACTGACAACTCTGACGCACACGGTCACCGCATGTCTTAACTATAGCTAACGGAATTTTTGTTTTTTTGCGAAAAAGGCCATGTTTTGATTTTTTGGAAAGGTTCCTTGGAATTAAAGAAAACCAAAAACGGAAGGACAAAACTTTGGTGGGAGGGGGAAAATTAGCACCCCTAATTGTTGCTGCACCTAAAAATTAATTTGTAAATCTTATTCTACTATCACTCGTGAGAGATTGAGCATAAACAGACATTTTCTTATCGTTCCCTGTGTGTTAAATAAAGATGCTTGAATTTACAACATTCAAAACTTCATAGAAGGCGTCACAGAGAAATTAACGGACTGTGACACCAATCAAGTTGTAATTCATCCCTAGCTCTATGAGCCTATAGAATGTTTTTGAGCAACATTTTTATGAAAATGTGAAAATTTTTTATTTTATAAATATATGTATATTACTTAAATATTATTTTAAAGTTTTTGCTTGAAAGCCTTTCAAATATGACATTTGATTTTAATGCCACTCAGCCACTGGTTATTGGCGCCTTTTTTGTCAATATTCTTACATCATAATTATAGTGGTTTTTACATTTGAACAATATTTAAAACAGTTTTAGCAATAACAAATAACAAAAAATAGTCAGGTAACGCTAACTGAATAATTAATATAGGGATTCGTTTCATTTGGTCCCAGGGTAATGGGCAAAGACTATGCCACTTATAAAGACAGCTCGGCATCGGCAGTGTGAATCACCTAAAGCGTAGCTTTTTAATGTCACTATCACTATGCGACACTGTTGCTACTTTAACTAAACATAACGTTCAATCACAGACGTACATTGCAAAAGTTTGTCTTTCTGTAATTTCTGCCTATGTGTCTGCAACAAAATTTGCGTCTTACAGACCGGTCAGGGATAGGTAAGGCTTTATTAAGAAGGAATTAAATAATGCCGAATGAATAATTTTACAAGGTAATTACATAATTTATTTAAAATTACAGAAAATCTAAATGATTCCTGCACTAGCTAATGTATACACTTTACAAGAAAAAGATTGTGTATCCATCTATGTATGCAACGTAAATTAAAATGAAATATGCTGTAAAACATGTACCTATTAAAGCTCAAAATAGTGAAAATACGTCAGCTGTAGGTAACCGAATTTATTCAAGTTGTTCGTGAGAAAAGAAAAATCGTTTTTTTTTTGATTTTTTGGAAAACCATTCTTTGGTATTAAAGAAAACCAAAAACGGAAAGATTAGCTTGAACAGAAATTTTTGTATCGGCCCCCGTTTATTAATCAAACATGCATGCATTCTTGATTTTCTTCATCGAAGGCGTTAGGTACTGAGAAATTAGCAAACTGGGTCACGAACTAAGTTGTAGCTCATTTCTACAGTTCTATTAGCCTATAGACTGTAAAAACAAATTCTGTGGCCCATTTTTAAAGCCATATTGTTTTCCAAATGTCAAAATTTTGTAATTTTTTCTCTTCACAGTTTTAGTTGTAAAAATTCTTTTAGTCCATAACATTGTATACCTTTAGGGCATTTACAATATCAAATTTCATCTCGATCTGTCAATTTGGTTTTAAAGTAAATATGTGTTAATACCTACCAAAATTTTCAAAAATTCATCACCTATGAGCCTATACAGATTTAAACAAAATTGTGTTACAGTTTTATGTGTATATCAGGAAGCGGTATCATAGCAACGTAACAAAAATTATAAAGTTGTTTTTTTATATGAAAGTGCCAACACATTTTGAGTTATTTTTAAAATATAATCTAAAAGGGCAACATAGTAGAGATGGGTAACTCACGAGTGAGCTTATTCAAAGCGCCGATCGATCAGGTGAGCTGGTGAACTGCTTCAGAAAATTTTATTTGAGCCAGTCTTTTTAAGTCATCCGCTCTTCTGCTCAAATAGATTTACAGACACAATTCACTCGTATTCGACTCGATATTGGCATGAATGGTCGAGAGCTGCAAATTGCGCGAGCTGTTGCTGCAGCTGCATTTACAGATACAGAATTAGTACAGCACGCACACACACTCTGACTCTCTGTTCAGTTCTGCATTGCTTAGGTCGTGGTATGGTACATACATAACCTTTACGTAAACCCAATGTTAACAGAACAGTAGTTTTTTTGAAAAAGTAGAGAGATACACATATCTGGGTACCAGCGTCAATGAAAAATGGGATCATTCAATTGAGATAAAAGCTAGAGTTGAAAAAGCATGAGCCGCTTTTATTCAAATGAAAAATGTTCTGACTGGCCGAGATCTGAACTTACAACTAAAAATCAGAATCCTTTAGGTGTTATATCTTCTCAACACTACTGTATGGCGCGGAACCGTGGACGCTTACAAAGGGAACTGAAAAAAAAGTTGGAAGCATTTGAGATGTGGGTCTACCGGCGCATCTTGAGAATACCCTGGACTGAACTAATTACGAACCTGGAAGTTCTAAGACGAATGGGTAAAGATCCAGAAATATTGCAAATGGTGAAAACTGGAATACTTCGGTCATGTTATGAGAAATAAGGAAAGGTACAGGGTATTACAGCTAATTCTAGAGGGGAAAGTGATGGGAAGAAGAGGCCCTGGCAGAAGGAGAATTTCGTGGCTCAAAAATTTACGACAGTCGTTTAATGTGACTTCCTTGGAATTATTTAGACGAGCAGTAGATAAACGGAGATTACTATGCTGATAGCTAACATCCAGAACGGAGAAAGCACACGAAGAAGAAGATATAGTTTTTTAATAGATTAGAGATTCGTCATTTGACTGGCTGCTATAAATTGGAATACCCACATACTTTGTTTTCATGCCTAATATTACCAGTTAATCGGTTTGAAATTTTTTAAATTTGAGTGAAAAAGGTGATGCCAAAAGTCACGATTTTTTTTTGACATTATTTATTTTATGAAATTATGCTAAATATTAAGATTGAACAAATAAGGAGAGCTTCAAACATTCGCCTTAATCTACGATGCAATTAAACTTCACCTCCTTGTACCGTACTCACTCGCCCCGCAAGCACACTGAACCATTCAATTTGAGCCGGCTCAAGAGTCAGCTCTTTTATATGAATCAGAAGCAAAGATGCAGGTCTATGAAAAGAATCGCTTAGACCATCTGTACGACAAAGTCATAGTCGTAGAAAAAGTATAGTGTGCAACTTGCATGGAATGTCCATTTCTCACTTGTATGAATTGCAGCATAAGCCGAAGGCGAATAAACCTTTCATAGTTCATACTCGTAACAAATGAGTATCATTCCATGCTCGTGTTTGACAGTATACTATTACTTTACAGTTTGCGTGATTTTCAAATTATTGTACACAGTAACATTGTGTCTGCCTAGAGTTATCACAATACCAAAGTTAATTCTGATCTGCCAACTCCTTTTCTAGTAATAAGGCGTTAAAGTCAAAATTTTCAAAAATCGCCGTTTTGAAGCCAGAAATTTCTTAAAAATGCGTTGGATTTGTTCTAAAGTCTTCTATTGGATTTCGTTTTCAGATTTCAAAACTCTGTTTTGGAAAAAAGGCTACCAAAAAAATTTGTATTGCTTCCGCTTCCGATTTTAGATATTTTTGAGCTACATTCCAAAGCGCATCAAAATTGCCCATCCGTTCGGGAGATATAAGCCCTATACTCACACACAAACATGCATACTCGCCCACCCACAAACATGCATACCCGCCCACCCACAGACAGACATTTATCTGTAAAATCTTAACTGGGCCAAATGATATGATTCTGGGGTAGTAGTAAGGGCCGCCGTTTCGAAGCTAAAGTGTTCGTAAAAAAATCTTTCGATTTGTTTTAACGCCCTCTATCATACTCTTTTCGAAAATTTCCAAAATTACTCTGTATACCACATTTCACTAAGATCGGTTCAGTATTTGCTGACATATCGAGAGTCACTTACAGACCGAAATTTTTTGAAATCCACGACTTTGGATTTTTGGAGTTCCACAACATGTATTACATAACCATAAAGGCCAAATCATTATAATAGTTTAATTAGCACAAATATTGAAAGATTAGTTTTTGAAATAAGTTACCAATGTTAGTTATTTTCTAAAAGGACAAGTACAGGTGAGGAAAATTACTCAAGTTCTAAAGACAACAACTCATCAGAACTTTGTGACAGCAGGATCTTGTACATTCAGATGGAATTTTATGAAGGAAAAACTTTAAAACATGTTATTGAAAGTAATGAACTTCACTGGGATATAAGTCGGATTTCAAAGTTTCTTAGAGAAATGGTTGAAGGTATAAGAATTGAATAATAGTTTATTTTTTTCTATTTATACATTATTCATGTTTTTGTTTGTTTTAGGATTAGCATATATCCATGAAGAACTCATCATTCATAGAGATCTTAAACCGTTAAATATATTCTTGGATTCAAATGACCATGTTAAAATTGGCGATTTTGGCTTAGCTACAACCAATACACGTTATAAGAGGTCCATTGATAAATATAATCAAAGTAAGTATATCAACATTTTAAAAATAAACTTCATTCAAAAGCTTAATTAGACCTGGTCTTGCAGTTGCAATGTCTAGTTAAAATACGGGTTAGGCTGGCCGCCAGATAAATTAGCTGTCGTCTAAATTCTACATTGTCCAAAATGCATCTCAGACCAACATAAATTTCTGGTTAGCTAAATCATTATTAGTTAAATTATATTTACCTGTAATTACTAATAAGATAATGTTGAGGTTCAAAACACAAAATCCGCAAAACAATTAAAGGAAAATATTAAGTAATGGGCTGGTATTAAACAATGAGTAAATACTTTCTTGTGGAGTTGTTTATTAATGAACCTAATGATGGTTGTAAGTCATTTTAGAAAAGCTAATAAGATTGTTTGTTGACGGTATGAGAAGTTAAATGTTGTTTTGTTCACTGTTGATGCTGATATTAGTGTTAATTGCATATTTTGTAATGAGGTATTAATATATTTATGATTTTTCTTTTAAATTCATAATATGCATGATTTTAGATAAAGTTAAAAATTTTATTTTTCAGATAATGAAAATGCTAATAAAGAAAAAAATGGCAGTTCAACTAGTCGAGTTGGAACTGGACTTTATAAAGCTCCAGAGTTATCTTCAAATGTTCGTATTTGTGACCAAACACTTGATATGTACAGCTTAGGTAAGACTGTTTATGAAATCTTACAAATATATACAGGGTGTAAACTTTAACTCTGCTCAGCTTTGCGATCTCGGAAACGGTAAGAGATAGAAGGTCTGTTAAATGAGAAAAAAAATCGCCTATTTTAGGAAGCCAGTTTATTGCCATTTTTAAAAGTTTTGAAACTAAGACAAAAAACTAAAATTTGACATTTTCTTCTTTTTCTCGTAACTTCATAATTTATAAACTTTAACAATTCATTTTTGCAGTGATAGTCTATCACATAAGAAGGAATTTACTGGCATAACCAGAATTTGTATATGACCCACCCTTTTCTAGAGGCAATGGTCAATTTTTTTATGGCTGCTATATCAAATTTTTACATTTTTATAAAGCATTGTTTATTCTCTATTCAACGGTTTATGACACTCTTGAAGTTGATTAGCATTCCACTGATTTCTTCTATCGATGATTCCGTCTGATATATTTGTAATATTACTATTTTCTATTATAATATGCACTAATAAAAAAAAATTAAGTGAGTTTTTTATGCAACTGTTTTGCCAATCTTACCCAGTATAGCATATGCACCACCGCATAATAGTAGGTGTTTTAGGAGAGGATTGTGATAAAAATTACTTTAATCAGCATTAGTATATGAGTTTTTAATTAATAAGAGTTAAACATATTTTAGGGATAATTCTTTTCGAGATGTGTTACGAAAGATTTAATACAGATAGTGAAAGAATCGCAGTTTTAATGAATCTACGTCTTAAGGAAATTAAGTTTCCTAAAAATTTTAATCAACTACACTCTCAACGACAAACAATTATTAGGTAAATATTAGACATCATTTTATTCATAAGTTTTAACTTTACTTCATTGAAGTTTATATTAATTTATAAATAAAATAATAATTAATAACTTCACATCACTAATTTAATGAATGAGCAAATTTATCTCTTAGATTCGCCATTATTAGAAGTTTTGAAATAGAAATCAAGTTATTTGCAGACAGACAACCAAGATCAAATTCCTATAGCAACAGTTGAAATATGTAAAAGGTTAAAATTAATAAATATGTTTGTTGAAATTATTAATTAGTTGAAATTATTAATTAGTTATTATTTTATTTATAAAATAAATATTAGACATTCAATTTTTATTAAAATTCATTTCATTGTATCATTTTCATAATTAATACATATATCATAGAAAACTTCTGAATCATAATCCACTGGAGCGTCCTACTTCACATGAGTTACTTGAAAATAAATGTATTCCTCCTATTTTGGAGGAAAAAAAACAACAAGAAGTGTTCAGATTTATTATAGAAAATCCACACTTAAAACTTTACAAACATCTCATGAAAGTTTGTTTTCATCAAACCAGCTATAACTATAATTACAATAATTCCATGTTTGAGTACAAAAACATAACTAATCTGGATCCTATAACAAATATTCTTACCGAGGTAAGCATAACTAAAAGTTACATATTTGTAATTTTGTTCCATTAAATATTTTCAAAAGCAGTAAGTCAGAAATAAGTTGATGTAATGTAATTTAAACGCTTAGCTTCTATTGTTGTGTAGTGCATATGTATTCAAGCATAGTCTTTTTTTTTTATAGATTTTTAAATTACACGGTGGACAGAATTTACGAATGTCTGCTGTGATGCCACAAAATAGTTGTAATGATGACTGTCAGAACTGTATTAAGTTAATGACCCGCACAGGAAGTCTTGTGTCAATACCATGTAATAACAGGTATTATTATAACATTATATATTCTTTATTTGTAGTCTAAATTTGCTTCTAAACATTATAGAATAGCGTTTGCAAGATATGTAGCAATGAATACAGATTTAACGTGGTTCAGGCGGTTTTCCATAGAAAAAACCAAAATGCCTACAAGATTTCTAGAGGATGTGTATGAGTGTGTTTTTGATATTATTGCACCTATTAGTCCCCAAAACGTCGTACTGGATGCAGAAATATTGAAGATTATAAATGAAATTAAAGATTCATTTCCAGACTTGAAACCTAATTCGTTTCGTATAAATCTTAACCATTCTTTATTAATTAAAGCAATTTTTCTTGAATGTGGTTTTCCAGAATGTGATGTAGTAAGTACTTACTATGAGTTAAACAACCATTGTTTTACAATACATACAAATATAATGTTTAAGGTTCTTTCAAAAGATTCTCTCTTGTATGGCAATTTGCAAGACGATATGATTTCTAAACTTGGGCCGTTGACAACATTTTCATATTCTGTGACGCATACAGAAATATTACAATTATTTACAAATATTGAGGCGAGAAATATGGCAAATACTGCTATGGAAGAATTGAGCCAAATTGTTAAAACTGCTATAATGTTGGGTGTTACAGTAAGTATTGGTATAGTTATGGTGTTCAAAAGAAGTCGCGACATATGAAATATTTTATGCAAACTTACTTTTGTTCCTGTATCTGTTTAAATTCACTTTTAATTAAAACAGCAGTAAACAGGAAACATAAAGAAATTTTAAATTAGAAAAGTCGGAAAGAATAATACAAAGATATAATTTGTGGGATTGACTATAAGCCAATGTTTAATAAAAAATGACCACCATCAAATCAAACAACCGTTTTTATAGTCCAATCATCAAGTCACAAAAATAGGGGGTGCAGGGAAATAACTCGGGTATATTTTTGTTTGCTTAAACCCTTTATTTGGGCTTCCAAAAAAGACCCTGAATTTGTGAATCCTAACTGGGTCGGCAACACAGAGAAATTTTTTGAGAAAGGTGCATCAAATCACAAAATTGTGGATTGTTTGTTTCCATTGCATCTTCATTAGTAGTAGTCGTAAGAGAAGAAAAAGCTGATAAAATTCTAGGTAAACAAAAAAAATATAATGTTCTAGCCCTAATAGTTTCCAAAATACGCCCTTACAAAAAAGAACCCCATTTTTAGAATAGACAAACGTTTTGATATCCAAACAATTCTTCAGAAAAATATTTATAAAAAATGGAATTTTACATTTATATAAATTGGTTTTTTGATAGGTCATATTTCGGAAACTATTAGAGGTAGGACACTTTTTTAGTTTTACGCTGAATTTTATCCTTTCCTTCTAATTTTGCTCATTTTTACATTGGATGCACTCAAAAGGAGCTATTTTCGAAAAACTGCAACCCTACGAAATAGGCTCAAAAATTGGCGAACACATTCAAAAATCCCAGGTGTATTCCGGATTGTGTCGCATGATGCAACTATACGATTCCTTAAATCTTCATTATTTTCCATTGAGGTGGAATAAACCAAAGATTTAAGGTGACCCCAGAGAAAAAAATCCAAGGGATTCAAGTCTGGGAACCGCTAACGCCTCATCAAAAAACTTTCTTTCTCATGCGCTAAAGTATCATTTCGCGCACCAGTTGCACAAATAACTATTTTGTTCCAATGTGCTAATTTATTTGTGACGCATTATATGAATTTTTGAAATTTGGTAATTCATTAATTTTTGTCAACTTTGGATTTTTGGTGTTCTTTAAACTCTTTTCTGAAAAAATCAAAAATACTTTAAAATTTCGCAGTGTTTTGCTACCACTCCTTAGGTACCTAGAGATAAGTTTCGACTTACAGACATTCTTATAGGCATCACAACCTCAGTGGTGGAGTGCTTTAGTGTTAAGAGTATTTTGATATTATAGTAACTGTTTGAGCTAAAGCAGAACAATATTGTGACTGTTCATAGAAAACTCGTATCAAATATGTTATTAAATTTACTCAGTCACCTAACAATATTATGATGTTATACAAAGCATATTGAGGTAGTTACAAGTTGCCCTTATTAGAATATCTTGTACCTAAAATTAGCCAATCCTATCAAATCTTTTTCACAAGACCAGCTTGGCTAACCAAGGCTCTTAAATTAATATATGTTGCAGTGTCCTATTAGAATTACACCAGGCTTAATGAACAATTTTAAGCAGCACTCAGGAATGTTGGTTGAACTTAAATATTATTCAAGAAATAATCAGCATGTGTTAGCAGCAGGTGGCAGGTATGATACAATTATAGACAAATTTAGGACTTCTACGTCTATACCAGAAAATAATCAAGTATTTAAATATGGTGTTGGTATTTCTGTGAATTTAGAAAGCTTATATGACCTGCTTCAAAGAAAGATATGTGGGAAAAATTGTGATGTTGTAGTATGTTCATTTGGCGAGAAAACTTTATCTCATGAAGAAATTAAGGTAGCCTAATTGTATACATTTTAGGTTTGTCTCTATTAGTACCTCTGTTTACAGATTTTACGAGAGCTTTGGTCAGCAAGAATTTCCTGTAGTTTTATTAACGTACCCACAAGAGAGCTTTTACAAAATTGGTGTAAAAAGTACAATGTTTTATGGGCTGTTCTACTTAGCATGGACGATATCGATAGAGGATTAGTTACTTTGGTCAAGTGGAAACGTCATGGCAATATGTGAGTGTATATACCTAAATCATTTTTATTATTTTGTTCATAGCAATTCTCAGGGTGGCCACTTTTCTGGAAAACATGGAAAACCGGGAAAAGTCAGGGAATTTAGATTTTTTTAATTTTGGTCAGGGAAATCAGGGAATTGTACCAATTTCAACGTAAAGTCATGGAATTTCACGAAATAGTCAGGGAAAATTCTGTAAAATGCAATTATTTTAATATTTTTATTTTTGCCTGCAAACCGAAAACTTTGTTACCTAGGTATATGTTTATAAAATTTATATTTGTTTCATTTGGTTTTTCTTTAAAGTTTAGATGTTGTATTTTGTTACGCTTGTTGAAAAATTTCCATTTGCTATAAAGTAATTTAAGTTTACTTTGCTAATTTTTATGTTGGGTTACAATTTTGTTAAAAAAAAAACAGTTGAAATTGAAAACAGTTTTTGTACCAATAAAATGAGTCAGGGAAAACTGAAGTTTATCAGTCAGGGAAGTCAGGGAAAAGTCAGGGAATTTGAAAAGCAGTTTTAAGTGGCCACCCTGATTCTGTTAAAATCTACACTATTTGTGGTGTTCACAATTTCTTTTTCCTCCAGAAAGTGCTAGATGCATAGCAAATACATTTTTGCTAGCTCACGAAAACCCCACTATGGGTCTTTTGGTTATTTGAAGTGATAATGGTACAATTAAATTAGAGCAAAGCTGCGAAATTTTAGGCTCATTAATAATCTGAGATTAAATTTGATCTATCTGAGAAAGCTGAAATTTTGGATTTATTGCTATAACTCATTTGTCATTTGCTTTACATGTTTTTTGCTCGCGCAATATTAGGACGCTTTTTACTTTCCTATGCTTTCAGAAGTATTGTTGTCATCAAAATTTTTGAATTCGAAATGTTTATGGAAATTTATACCCCAAGGGATTCAAAAAGTGTATTAGAAAATGTCTGTCTGTAGGTGTGTGAGCCTCATTACTCTTGAATGGATTTCAATCAGCTTTGAAATGTGGGGCTATCTTAATAATTCACCCAGAAAATAACCTTTTAAAAAATTTTGAAAGTGGAAGCAGAAATTAGACATATTTTTTTTGGCAGCAGAATTTTTTTAAACTGATAACGGAATCTGATAGAAGCAAAGAAAGATACATCCCTTTTTAGCCGTACTTTCTCATTTCAAAATGGCTGCTGCTATCGTTTTTAAAGATTTTGAATAAAACGCCGTATCGCTTAAAAACGAGTTTATATTATAAATCAGCGTAGAATTTGCTACCATGATACCCCTTAGATACAGAATGTTACTATGTGCAAGAATTTTCAAAAAGTTGAAACTGAAATGATAAACATTTACAAAATTTTGGAAACTTTCTGCTCATAAATTAGCCAGTGGCCACATGATTTTTTTTAAATTTTCTAAGTTCTTGTAGTTGGAGAAATGAGTTGCAATTTAGTTTGTGTCCCAGTCCGTCAATTACTCTGTGAATTCTCTTATGAATTTTTGAAAATTCGTGCGCCTTTATTTAATAAACAGGGGTCGTTAAAACATCTATGTTTAAGCTAAATTGCTCCTGCTAGTAGAATAAGATTAACATCTTATTTTTAATTTAGCTTGCAGCAATATTAATATATAGGGGAGTTAATTTTACTCTTGCCAGTTAAATTTTGGCGGACGAATCTGTCCTTCTGTTTTTAGTTTTCATTAACCCAAGTTTCTATTTCTTCCTCTTTTTTTCCTATCTTTGCGTTAAGATCTCCTATGATAAGGTTAAAGTGAGTCCTTTCTTCTTCTAAAGTTTTGCTTGAAACATGTATAGGGATACATGGATTAGGAGAAAGGAACGAAAGAGGTAAAAAGTTGATAGACTTTCTGATGAGTAAGAAAATGTTTGCCATGAACACATTCTTTAAAAAGAAACCGCAAAATAAATGGACCTGGCGCAGTCCCAACGGAAGAACAAAAAACGAAATAGACTACGTGATCACAGATCATAAGTATATAGTACAAGACGTGTCCGTTCTGAATTCTTTCACAACCAGTAGTGACCATAGACTAGTCAGAGCACAAGTTAAAATATACACTAAAGTCGAAAGAGTAAAATTAATAAAGAAAACACTACAAAGACCAACAGACAGCGAAACAATCAGGACAAATACTGAACAGTACGAACAGGAAATAAATAGACAGTTAGAAATTCTACAAGAGGAGGAAAGATGGAGCAATACTGACAAAATAGAGGAACTAAACAACATAATTGCAACCGCAACACTACAAGCAACAATAAAGGTCACTAAAAGAAAGATTCCGAAGACGAAAAACTAAGTGCAAACACTAAGAAAATAATAGATAAAAGAAGAGAAATGAGAAGGAAAGGACAATGGGACACAGCCCAGTATGCGGAATTAAACAAATTAGTGAGAAGAGAAATAAGAAAGGACATATTCGAATATAAAGAGAGAATAACTGAAGAAATAATAGAAAACAATAAAAGCTTAAAAGTCCTACGGTCAAAACTAAGCATGGGAAGAACACAAATTACTAAAATTAAAGACAACACAGGAAAAGAAACAACAAATAGAAAAGAAATAATAAAAGCAGTGGAAGAGTTCTACGCCAGCCTATATCAATCACAATTAGAAGAAGGAAACCAACGACACCAACAGAACAAGAACAAGCAAAGAACAAAACTAGAAATTATGAATGTGGGCTCCGAAGATATGCCAGATATCTCCAACCGAGAAATACAAAATGCCTTACACCAAATGAAAAATTCGAGAGCACCAGGACAAGACGGAATAATCTGCGAACAATTGAAATACGGTGGAGAAAAGTTAATAAAAATAGTGAAACGACTAATGGATAAATGTTTGGAGGTAGGAGACATACCAGATGCTTGGAACACCGCAACGATGATACTTATCCATAAAAAAGGACCCAAAAATGACCTGGAAAATTATAGGCCAATTAGCCTACTGTCTCATCTTTATAAATTGCTGATAAAAATAATAGCGAATAGAATAAATAGCAAACTAGACGCGTACCAACCGGTGGAACAAGCTGGATTTCGCAAAGGATTTGGAACTAACGATCATCTGCAAAGCATAAAAATGGTAATTCAAAAATGCAACGAATACAACATACCACTAGTACTCGCCTTCTTAGACTACAAAAAAGCTTTCGACACTATAGAGATACCATACTTAATAAAAGCTCTCAACGATTGCGGTATAGATTCTAGATACACTCGCATAATACAAAATATATACAAAAAAGCAACAACTATAATAAAATTACACGAAACAACTAATAAAATCAAAATAGAAAGAGGGATACGACAAGGTGACACGCTATCACCCAGATTATTTACCTTAGCACTCGAAAATATATTTAAACATATGAATTGGGAAAAGAAAGGTCTAAATGTGGACGGCAGATATCTATCAAATCTAAGATATGCTGATGACACAGTGGTGATTGCGAAGGACGAGGCAGAGATGCAGACAATGCTGAACGAAATCTATGAACAGTCAAAGATAACCGGTCTAAAATTAAATATGAAAAAGACAAAAATTATGACAAATAGTGAAGTAAACAGGTTCACAATTAACAATGAAGAAATAGAGGTGGTTGACCAATATATATACCTGGGACATAAGTTAAAATTGGGTAAAGAACACCAAGAAGCAGAAATTAGCAGAAGAGTGAAATTAGGTTGGGTAGCATTTGGGAAACTCGCGAATATACTTAAGTCAAGAAAATTCACCAAAAGACAAAAAGCGAAAATCTATGATACATGTGTCTTACCAGTACTCACTTACGGACTTGAAACGTCTGTAATCACCAAGAAAATAGCCAACAAAATAGCAATAGCCCAGAGAGCTATGGAAAGGCAAATGTTGGGTATAACTCTCCGGGAAAGAAAGAGAAACGAATGGATCCGAAATGAAACAGGTGTGGAGGATGCAGTAGAAAGAGTGGCCCAATTAAAATGGAGTTGGGCGGGACATATAGCAAGGAGAACTGATGACAGATGGACAACCTGGCTGCTACACTGGAGACCAAGAACGAGTAAACGAAACGTAGGAAGACCTTTAGCTACCCAAGTAGCACACTAAAGTTGGGCCAATATTGGCTCTGTTATATTGGTGATATCTCTGAAATGTAACGCTTGTTTATAGTGGATATATATTGGCTACCAAGGTTTAACCAATATGCGAAGTCTAGCAAGGTAAGATATCTGAATAGTTTATTGGTCCCTTGTTGGTCACTCTTTTTGGTTACACATTGGCAGCCAAGGTTTAGCCAATATGTGAAATCTAGCAAGGTAAGATATCTGAAAAGTTTATTGGTTCCTTGTTGGTCACTCTTGTTGGTTACATATTGGCAGCCAACGTTTAGCCAATATGTGAAATCTAGGAAGGTAAGATATCTGAAAAGTTTATTGGTTTCTTGTTGGTCACTCTTGTTGGTTATATATTGACAACCAACATATGTCCAACATCAAATACTGACATTGGCTACTTATTGTACAACAGACATGGTCCAATCTTGGGTGTAAATATTAATTAGTTATTGGTTGGCATTACGTGCCCAATATAAAATATTATTGTTGGATTGGTATCTCGAAAACTAAAGAGTTACGAAGTCGGTTAAATTAGCAAAGATTTACAGTTTTTTTTTTCGTTGATTATGAAGCTGTAATTAAAAAACCAATTAAATGTCTAGTTTTAGAGATATTTTTATAAATATTTTTTTAATTTTTGAAACATTCTGTATATTTTTGCATATTTAGTAAATTTTCTATATAAAAGTTAATAAGCACAACCAATCAAATTGAAAATAAAAAAGTTATAAGCAATTTTCTATAGAAAATTGCTTATAACTGTATACAGAAAACCGTGTTATTATAGGATATAAAAATTATGCATTATTCAATGATTATTGCTATTATTATTAATGTAGAAAATTGCTTATAACTTTATTTTCAAATTTAGGCTAGTAGTGCATTTGAACTTTTTTATAAACAATTTAATTTTCCATCGAAATATGCAAAAATACTATTTTTAGGAACTAGCGTTTAGTTGTGTTTTTTTAATTGCAGCATCGTAATCAGCCCAAAAAACTGATATTTGTTGCTCATTTAACCGACTTCGTAGCTCTTCTAGTTTTCGAAGTACAAACGATGTGCATCTCCCATGCCACATCCTATAAGTGCGAGTAAGCTTCAACTTATAATGTTACAATGTAAGTACCTATCAGCTATATAAAAAATAGCCTTAAAAATTTTGTATATTTAATTTTTTATAAGTTTTTAAATAAGAGTAAGTATATTTTTCACGTCTTTGAATTCAGCATTTGCTGTTTCTCCTTCTGGTAGTTTCTTTGATGGGGTTAGATATAAGTTTTTGAATGAAATACATATATGGTTTCTAAAAGAATGTGAATGCGCCTCTAAAGTTTATTTAGAATTAAACAATTACATTACGCATTAACTGTTGTATGTAAACTAGCAAAAATGCAAATAATAATTCAATAATTTATTTTAAAAATATTAAATATAAAAAAAATTAATACATTTTATAAATTATTGTCCACCTCTGCGTTTTCAGTTTTCCTCCTTTTACGTCCCCCATCGCGATCCTTTGCGGTGCACAAAAAGGTTCCCACCCTTCCTAAGAATTCCGTATCCGTAATACTCGGGAATCCTTTACGAATTGCTTCTGTAAATAGAAAAAAGAAGTTATTTTTTAAATTAACACCTAAAACATTTGCAAATTTGCTGTAAGTAAATATATTCTGTAAACCATGTACTAGATCAACGTACACTACTACTATAAGATATTTTGCCGTAAACTACAAATATTGCAAAAAAAATTGCGTTTCTAAACGATATACAGAACCAGCGAGAAATATTTGGGTTATGAAAGAAGTATTATATAAGAGTTTTTTTAAATGCGTTTTTTTTTCTTGCTAATATTAGTACATTGAAATTTATTTTCACAATTTTGAATTGTACAACTAATAATACAGCCAATTTTATTTTCTGGTCTTTGCCCTGAGCCAATAATCAAAGATAAACTTTTAAGAAATAACGGATCGATATAAATCTTACTTTTTGGAGCAGAGCAAATCTTTAAGTCGTTAAAGGATTCCTTTTTTTTTGGCCTCCTCGTATCTTGCAATGCCCCGAGTACTGTATGGCCACATCGGATATTAACAGCCTCTTCATGCAGTTGTATATTGTGGTGTTTTGATTTTCGCCCCCCACTAAATAAAGAATGTCGACCTAAAAATAATATTTTTTCATTAACACCAAATTCCAGACATCTTTATCTATGAATTATGCATAAAGTAGCAATAACAAATACACTATATATAGTTTATACTTACTTGTAATAATAAGCTGTTAACACTTTACACAATTTCAGTCAAAACACTTAAGTAAATAACTAACTAAACTAATTAACTTGTACTAAAATATCAAAAGAACACTTAACTAACTAGCTTAAACTGAAACTAAACTAAGAAAATGATTTTAAACGTTGCTCAACGAAACTTTTTGTTTAAACTAACAGTGAAGCGATAGATAATTTAACTCTCATTTGTGTCGTTAACTGAAGGAAACTCACTACTCCCAACTCGATTTATCAGTACAGTAAAAGCGCAGGTAGCAAAATATGTATCCTTTCTTGCAAAAGGATTATGTAACAGTGGCGTCGGCAGTAGTACTTCACAGAGCCCAAGAAACATTTGCAATTTAAAAAAATACAAATTCACTTATTTGCTAAAATTTTTTGGATTTTTTAAGTTGTTTTGTACTAGTCATTTTTATAAAGTTCTGTTCCGGAAATGCTAAGCCACCCTTTTTTATGCAACCAATTTTTATGAGGATGCTATGAAGCTCATATTGTTTTTTCTGCAATACTAATTTAATAGTGCTGTTTATTTTTTGTCGAGGCGTTTTTTATTCTTTAGAGGATGCGAAAAAAAGTGCTTCAGAACAAAAGTCTAGAAAAAAGTTCCACGAAAAAGTCCCCGAATAAAAAGTCTCCAGGAAAAAAAAGTCTCAGGAAAAAAGCACTCAGAAAAAAGTCTTCGGAAATAAATCTCCAAAAAAATTGTTTGATGTGCAAGCCCCTAAAACTTCTGAAATGTTCGAAATGATCATATGGGTTAGGTGGAATCGGTTATTTCGTTTTTTGTGTATAAAATACTCGTCAACGGAAATTGTATCTATTGCCTACAATATTTAGGTTTTATGACTAAATAAATGAGCACATCAACTGGTTTTGAATTTGCAATCAACTTGTATAATAAAATCATTTAAAAATACAAATTAATTTTGTATCTCGACAAAGGATAAACTTATTCTATGTTTAATAAATTTCTGTACATGTCATAGTTTTTTTCTGAAACTTTTATGGGAATTTTTTTCCGGGAACTGTTTTCCAGATTTTTGTTCAGAGAACTATTTTCCCGGGAACTTTCTGTGGTTTTTTTCGGATACTATTTCCTAGATTCTCTGAATCTCTTGATTCAAAAAATATCTTCTAGTAATGTCATGGTTCCTAATACCAGTACAAATTAATTACAAAAAATAAAACAAATATTACAATTTATTAGAGTATAATAAAACAATTGAGATAATCGTTTTATTTTTATATTAACCGTACTGAATTAGTAAGTTGAACAATTCTAATAAGTAAAATAATAAATTGTAGAATATATGTTTAATTTTAACCTGTGGTAACGCCACTGGAAGCAATACAAACTCTAGTCCGTTGGTAAATTTTTCCAAGACAAATTTGTTTGCTTGCAGCCCTCGGTATTACTCATTTCTTAGAAATATCTATTCAAAAGGTGTTTTCGTTGTTTGCATCTTATGACGCACAGATATTTGTGTAACTGAGTTATAGCATGTAATTTAATCGGTGGTACTACTTTTTGTACATTTACTCTGAATGCTAAATATATTACAGATGGCATGTGTCAACCTTTATCAAAGTAGAGTAAAAAATATTTTGTCCAATTTTTTGATTTATCTATGTACATTGAAAACAACAACACAAACCGAAAATTTTAGTAAAATAGGTATTATAATTAGTATTTTTCTATAAAATAATATATGGGAGTTATAACCATCAACGGATACTTGTTTTATTATAGCTGTTAACATACAAATAAATCCTTAAAAACAGACAAGAAACTAAAGTATAAAAACATACGTAAAAAGCAAGAAAGTGACAAAAAAGGAACCAAAAAGCAAAAATGTTATTAAAAAAAACACCCCAGAGAATTAAATAGGTAAAAATGACATACGCAGATAATTATGCTGTTCTTATCAGTTTTTAAACATTCCATAAAGAGGGATTCACGAATGACGTCATAAAACTTTCTATTTACCGTAGCCATCTCTAGAATATGCGAAGTTGACCTTAATTTGTATATATGTTAGAATACTTGTTCGGTCGCTAATATTATTCTTACGTCAGAATAATAAGGATTTAAAGACTGATGAACTTTTCAGTGGTTTGTAATTGAATTTATTTCAAAAGTTTTAAACATTATTTGCTTGTTTTGGAATTTCTTACAAAAATTAAAATATAGAAAACAGTATGACTGGAAAATAAATTATAAAAAAATGTTTGCACAAAAAAAGCCAAACAACAAAACCCAGATAAAGGGCTATAAAATTCAAAAACTTCAAAAAATACATAATAAAATTTGGATTAAATGTAAATATACTCTTAACGGGGTTTTAAATAGCGCATGCTTTAAATTTCCTATTTGTAAAAAAAACAATTTGCCTATCTAAGCAGGATCCTGTCTTTAGTAATAGTAAACAGAATAATATTTTTTTAATAAATGCAGTGCTGACTGAAATTTAAATTTTAAAAGTGAAAGGTTTTTATTTACATTTAACGTTAAGTTTATCAAAAAATATTGGTTTTAGGTTAATTTCAAATATTGGCAGTATCTCAACTAGTGTTTATAGGTTTCTTATTGTCTTTATATCGCCTTGCCATTATAATTTTAATTACAAACCTTGTTCAATGATAAAATATATTGGCTTTATAATGGCAGGCAATATTGGCAACTGCTAGTATTACATTTACTTGTTCGTTATTGGCAGAGTATTGTAAGGTTATATTGCCAATAGTTTGTTGGTTATATATCTGTTTTATATTGGTTAACCAATATAGTTTTATTGCGGGATTCCATACATTGGTTATATATAGATTTTACCTTTGCAAGTTTATATTGTAAATGGCTTGTTGGTTATGTAACTGTTTTATATTGGTTACCCAACATGGTTTTATTGCGGGATTCCATACATTGGTTACATATTGGTTTTACCCTGGGATACCAATGTTGCTTGTCCCAGGTAGTTTTAACAGTTTGCCAATATTTGGTTACCCAACATGGTTTTATTGCGGGATCCCATACATTGGTTACATATTGGTTTTACCCTGGGATACCAATGTTGCCTGTCCCAGGTAGTTTCAACAGTTTGCCAATATTTCAAAATATACCTTGTATTTCCAATAGTTATCCATTATATATTAGATATAAGATGCACGATAAAATGTTGAGCCAATGTACAACATAAAATAAACCTTGGATAGATATTGGATATATATTGTGTGCTACTTGGGTAGATGGTCGGATGATATTAGAAAAGTGGGAGGACGCCAATGGTTCAGAGTCGCAACCAACAGAGAGGAATGGAAACACATTGGGGAGGACTATGTCCAATATTGGACCAATAATGTCTGAAGAGAGAGAGAGAACCCAAGTAATCGTTTTCAAAAAAAAAATTTTTTTTACATGAAAAATTTTTCCTGTTTCTAAATAAAATGCAGGTTACTAGCATATGGTCTCTAGAGCCGATGCAGCGGACATGCTTTTTTTTTCATTATCATTTTTTAATCCTGAAGCTAATGCTTGTGTCAGATTTGACTGCCCCTCCCGCTATTGGCAAGTATCAGTACCTGAAACTTCATGCCTGCAAATTGGTTGAATAATTTTCTTTTAATCTAAAAATTACAATTTGCCCCTAAATCACTATCACTAATAAGTCAAACTTTTACAATTTATAGGAATGAAGAAAGAAAAATAAATATTCGACAAGTTATTAATGTATTGACAAATTCTGCTCAATCTTTACGTGTTAAGAAACCTACAGTTAAGGGACAAAGATTTCGAACTCGAACTCAGGCTGATGCAAGCTGCAATACAGGGAACAGTAGTAGTAGTAGTAATATAAACTATAATTCCAACTACATGCCTTAAAACTGCATCAAATGTGTGAGAAGAAGATAATGCATATTATATTTAAAACTTCCAAATAATGTTATAATATGTAGTATTATGGTACAGAAGGATATAATGTCCTTCCATCTAAAACTGGCTCTACTACTTAGTTTGCTTGCTTAACCTCATGTTCACTATGCTAATTTTGTGTATCTTTTTGTGTTTATTATGAAACATTACCAAAACCGCCTTTACCCAATTATCTGTTGAAAAGATCTTCCTTTATATAATAGCAATGCCGCAGATACGATAATAATTCTGTATAATTTATTATACCCAAACCAGCGAAGAGTCACCTGTCAGTGGTAACTAATTATCTGCTCTTATTTTTTTATAATAAAATTACTGTATATTTATTTAATAAACCCATTAAATGATTTTCTGTGTTTTATTCTGCTTCTGTAATGCAACTATTCAATATTCTTGTATTACGCAAACCTAAACTATTGTTACATATTCACTAATATATATATTAGTGAATTTGAGATGATAAAACTTCTTTGAAAAAGTAATAAATGTGTAAATAAATAATAAATGTAAACTTCGTATAGCAAAGTTTTTTGTTTCTGTTGAATAAATATAGGCAACATCCTTTTATATAAGGTGTTTGTAAATTACACGTCAATATTGCAGACGGAGTATATTGGGGCAAAATGGAGTCGAAAAGTATTTGGCCATTTTACGCTTACAATCATAGTTTTCACAAAAATTAGCGTTGAAATTTAACTGAAGTAAGTTGAGAACTGCCAACACTAATATTTTTTAATACGAAAAAAACAATGTGTGTAATTAATATTGAAAGTAGGATTTCTGTATTCCCGGCATATGCCGATTCCCGGGAATCGCAATTTAGCATTCCCAGGGAAAACCCAGGAATTTGGAACTTTTGTAATAAAAAGTGAATTTATGTGTTTCCTAAGTTCTTTTTTAATTAAAATATGATGTCTGTCTACAGATAGATGACACAATCAAATCTTTAAAATTAACAGCACACGAAAATGTAAGAAAAATTAACTATGCAAATAACTATAGGAAGATTTCAAAAAAATCTTTGTTTGGTTAGACAAACTGGTGAAGCAAAATGAACTAAATGTACGAAGAAAGGCTCGCCGCGATTTAAATGTGACATGCATCAGGAAGGCGAGCGAATGTTGATTGATTGAAGATTGAAAAAAATCAAAATATTAAGATTTGATATGGATAGGTCAGAAAAGTGTGTCGCACGAGTTTAGCGGCGCGAAATTTTGAATTTTAAACAATTTGATTCCCGTTCCCGGGAAATTTTGATATTTTTCCGAGTTTCGAGATCATAAAAAATTGCTGATTTCCCAGGATTTGCTACCCGATAATTCCCGGTACAGAAACCCTACATAAAATACATTTTTTCCACAGCAGCATTACTTAGACAATAAGTAAAGTTGGAATGCAGGAAATGGAGAAGGGCATCTTTGTCGCATAGAAGTGGTGTGCTCATTATTAGGGTGAATGGCAGGTATATTGAACATCTCTTTTTTGACCACGATACATTGCTGCCATAAAGTTTAAAATGGCAAAAGTTTACAATTAATGATAATTTTGTTAAATATAGCTATAAAAAACAATTATAATTTTTTTTCGGTTAAAAAAAATAGTTTCAGCAGTTCTCAATTTATTTCGTTTAAATTTCAACATTCATTTTTACTTTCCCATACTTCCACTATGGGAATGTATTGTGATCGCGGACATATTTGGTTCTGAGATTTTGACTGAAATACATACATGTTTTGGACCCCCAGGATCCCAAAAATTAAAGAAAATATATTATTGGTGTGTATCGCGACGTCTTAGTAACTACTAGACTGATTGAAATGAAATTTGGTATACCTAGGTATAACGAAAATTTGTCAGACCATACAGTTTTTTTTTACGGTTTGGTAACGAAAGTTAGACATGTTTTTTTTGGTAACATTTTTTCAGGAAAACGAATTTTTTTAAATATGAAAACGGAATTTGATAGAAGACCTAGGGTCTAAGCGAATGCTTTTTGCCGTCCTTTGTAGCTCCAAAATAGCGGCCGCTACGATTTTTTGAAAATTCTGACTTGGAACGCCTTATCACTTAAAAACGAGTTAACAGATCTAGATCAAATTTGGGTCTGTAGTAGCTCTAGGGGGACAAAATATTGCTATGTACAAAAATTTTTAAACCCATGATAATTGTGAAGTAAATTTTCAAAATTTTAGAAATTTTCAACAAAATATTGCTCAAAAACTGGTCACAATTTTTTTTAAATTTTATGATCGTATATAGAGCTGGTGATTAGCTACAATTTAGTTCGTGTCTCAATTCGTTAATTTTTCTGTGACGCCTTCTATGAATTTTTAAAAATTGAAAATTCATGCATTTTTATTTAATAAATGGAGGACGACAAATTTGTCCTTACGTTTTTAGTGTTATTCAATACTGAGGAATCTTTTACCAAAACATCAAAAAAACTGATTTTTTTCACAAAGAATATTTTAACTTATGCAGGCAGGTACATTGGTGCATGCCTAGAATCTCTTTACAGTGTGACAGTCATTGATATTTACGACCCTGTAATATAATGAGGGGTGGCAACCCACATTATAATACAGGGTCTGTTTAGTGCGATTTTAAGGAATTTATAGATGTTTCTCAAAGAAAACGTTTTGTGGTGTGCAAAATCAATTATCTTCTTTTCATCAAGAATGTAAGAAAATAGAAATAGAATTTCGAAATATGATTAAAAAACTGGGCATATCCTTGTTTACTAGTGCACTTTGTGGCCTGCGCTCGCTTTGGAGTGCCGGTAAAATGTTAAGGATTTCTACTTTTGCAGATACGGTAATTACCAATATCTAAAGTAATCTAGGTGGAGTGTTTTGCTAATTTTTGAGAAAGGTATGCATGTAAACGAAAAATGGCTAAGATTTTTCAACTTCATTTTGCCACCATATAGTTCACGCAAACGACCTGTATTTTATTTTCACAGTGTTATGAACGGGTTGGAAGTGAATAAGTCAAAGTGTCTTAAGTTGTCAACATTTCACGCATTGCTATAACATTACCTTGATTTTCTCTTGATTTCTTTCAGATAAAATATCTCTGTTCATATTGCAAATAGAAATAGAAAAAATCATAAAGGAAAAAATTGTAGATCTACTGAAGCTGTATTAAGAAAAAATATTTTCAAGATTGAACTAAAAACACTTAAACTCTGACAACACTTGAAAAATACAGCACCCTTCCACACGAGTAATTGGGCTAATATTAAATTTGGTAGATTTGATAAATCCAGTGTAGCCCTACATATGCTTGAAAATCATATGGTAGACAACATAGAATTATTGCACAACGTTAATAATAAAGGAGAATTAAAATTAAAAATGAAATATCTTGGTTATGAGTGATTTTAAGCATACATATGTATAATGATTTGATTTTGTAAAGTTAGAATTATTTCCTACACAAAAATGTAATACTTTATATTTTTGTGTAGGAAATAATTGTAGCTAAAAGTTGGTACCATTTCCTGTCAAACCGGAAATGCTATAAAAGATTCAACTTGATATTCAAAATGATCGTAAAAAATACTGAAACTTTTCAACCAACTTTCTATCTTTTAAAATAAAAAGTTTTCAGTTTCATGCCAAATAAGGCAAAATCAAAAAGTGAAATATCTTTGTTATAAGTGATTTTAAGCATACATATGTAGATAATGATTTTGTAAAATTAATGTTATTTTCTATCCAAAAATGAAAAATATTCAGGGTGTTCTATTTAAAAATCATAAGTTGGTATCGTCTCCGATTAAACCAGAAATACCATAAAAAATTAAATTTGATATTCAAAATGGTCGTGAAAAATGCTGAATTTTTTCCTATTTAGCCAACTTTCTATCTTTAAAAACAAAAAATTTAGCAACGGTGGACACGTTATATACAAGATATAAAGATGAAAGGTGGACCAATACAATACTGAAATGGAGGCCCTACGTGGGGAAGAGATCTAGAGGACGCCCCCCAATGCGATGGACGGACGATGTAAAAAGATCTGCCGGACTGATGTGGATCCGAGAGGCGCAAGATAGAGACAAATGGCGAAGAATGAGGGAGGCCTATTTCCAGAAATGGACCGAAGATAAAGGCTGATGAGATGAGATGAGGACAAGTTAAAGTTGGCACCCTGTATATTAGTTTAGCTTTGAGTGTCAGTTTACCACTGATGATGATAGCTTAGCTTTCGAAATACGTATTAGGTATTAAGTTACTTGTGTGGAAGCGTGTTGTATTTTTCAAGATTGTATTTTGTTTCATTTTCGAGATATAACACGAACATGCTTTTTTTTAATAGAAACAATATTTTATTTTAACACCGCATTAGGTAAGTAACAATTCTTATTTTAAGTCTATTTTTTTTCTGTTTTATGGCACAGCGATACTAGAAGTGAAATACTTTTTTAATCAATATCCTCTTTAAATTTAAAATTAAGTACCTATATCAAACTGTAAACCGTTGAAAAGAGAAAAAAACAAGTTTTTTAATGGTGTTTAAATAAAATATGGTTTCTATTCAGTGCCGGACACATTTTATGTGGCCGTATGATATAAATCAGTATGAGACCCTGCTTTTCAAAAGTAACTTACCTACTATGTGCATTGGGGTAGCTGCGGGGGGGGGGGCTGTCCTACCTTAATATTTTAGAGAAAATTCTTAAATCTCTGCACTATACAGCAGCAACTAAAGTGTTACAAGTTTTTATCTCAAAACTCAACAAATTATTGTTTTATTTTATGGGATGGAAGGGGCCGTATAGTTGGCTAACAGTGAGTTTTTAAAATGCACCCTATTTTAAGGGGTTCTTGAAAATTAAATTGGATGATATATATAATATCTTTGATTATATACCTTATAGTCAATGATAACATTAAATATTTTTGTAATATCAACATCAAAAGAGGTGCAACATATTTTTTTCAGATATTTTGAAAAACGTTTGGTACCTCTAATAAGCGAGGGTATGAAATTCTATAAATATTAAAAACCGATACAAGATTATTTTTTTAATTTGAATGTGCTTACTAAAAATAGGCAACCAGAATTAGATCAAGCAAAATTTAATAAGAGTGAAAAATTTAGGTTTACGACCTCTAATAAATGGAGGGATGAAAGTGTGTACTATTTTCACGCTAATTACATTTCGCTTGATCTAATTCTGGTTGCTTATTTTTTGTAGGCACATTAAATTAAAATTAAACTCGTTCTACTTTTTGATATTTAAGTATTTTATAGCCCCATTTCCTCAATTCTACATCTGAGCATTACTTATTTAGTTTAGTATTTCTACTAATTTTTGTATAAATAAGTGCATTTTTATTCATTTTTAATTATTTTACGCAGTAACCATGTGTCACACTAGAGCTACTACAATAAGGAATTTGATCCCAATTTGCCAACTCTTTTTTTGAGCAATAAAGTGTTAATTAAAAATTTTCGGAAAGAAGTTCGGGAAAAAATGTTGGATTTATGGTCTTCTATCAGATTCCATTGTCAGTTAAAAATTCTTTCTTCCAAAAAAAGTTCTATCACAAAACGTGGTTTCTTATTTTTTAATAGCTTATGTTTTCGATAACTTTTCCCTAAAATAAACATCATTTTTATTGGATAGGCTCTTGGGTACCTTTTGATACTGGGGCCCTAGGCTAGCCTACCCAGCCTAGTGGCTAATACGGCACTGGCTTACAGCCCATGAAAGTTGCAGAAGCAAAAAAAAATCGTAATAACCATACCGGTTTAAGTTAGAGGCTTAGAACAATTAAGTAGGAGTTTTTAGATGTACTACTAACTTGATGCAATATGAAAAAAAAATCGAAACAGGGAGGATAGTTTAGAGATGGAGCACCCCCTTATCACCCCCAGAATTTTATATAATATTTTATGTAATATAGTTACACCATTTATGCTTGCAGCAGATTATCTCTATAAGTTAGGTACTCGAAAAACTCTTACCAAGTTTGACTGCTTAATTAAACCTAGAGCTTAAACCCTTATGAAGTAACTGTGATTATTCTGTTTTTCTTCAGCAACTTTGATGGGCTGTAACTGTTCAAGCAAGCATTTTTGGCCAATAACATTTTTGATCATAGTGATCGGAGTCATCATGATTTTCACCCAAGAATTCACATCTGCTTTTTAAATGTTGGACAGACCATAGATAAAAAGTATAATAAGTTTGGGCAGACTGTTTTGAGTTTTAAATACCTACTTGTTAATGTATTTTGTAATTTATTTTAAATACATTGGAATTTGGAAAGTGTATTTAGTATTTTGCCCATAAGTGATAGGTTCCCAAATGAGTGGCTCCATAGTTTGCAAAACATTGCACAAACTGTTGTATCTAGGTAGGCAGGCTTTACTGGTGGGATAATACCTATAAATACCAATTACCAAGCTTGTATCACTAATAACCAGATAAGATTGCTACAAGAGAGCACCCGACCCAATGTGTTTGTAATGCCAAATGAAAGAGGTTAAGAACTGATAAAATAGTTATTACATTGTGATCTGCAAAATAGAGATGAAATTAAGTGTTTATATTATATCTTGTACCAGTTAAATACGGAATATTACAGTATGGTTGACATTGCAGGTAAATATAATTAAAATATAAATTCGAGGTCTAAGATATAGGTTAGGTTTTTACAATCTTTAGGAAAAATAACATAATAATTACATATGTAGTATAATTATCATTATCTGATAACTCTATAAACCATTTGAAATTTTTTTATTTTACAATACATGTATTTTCGAAACACCGAATTGAGTAGAAAAAAAGTTTCAGTTTGTACCTACACAATAGGTAATGATAAAACAAGCGCATTTTTTCCTAAACTTATTAGGGAGCATCAACTATTAGCATCATATAGCCCCCCATCTAAGATGCACAGACAAATTTAGGGAAAAAAAATTGTGCTTGTTTTTATTTTAACTATGGCATATTCTCTCCAATACTAAACTAAAGACAACAATACTAGGACTCCTTGCTCAAGCCCTGCTCAACTTTGAAACTGGTTGATATGTTTCAATGGATTCTTACTTTGCTCTATGTATATCATAAGGTTATTTGCAATAAATTGGTTACCCTACTCAAAATCACCTCAGTTGCCTCATAAAACCTCATACAAAATGAACCTGGTTGTTTCAAAAATCGCATAAAACCACATACAACCTGATGAAAACATTATCAGGTTATATGAGGTTTCTATATATATTTTCAGTAGGGTAGTGTCTTCGGTATGCCTAATGCCTCCATTGCATAGTTGCTTTCCATTGATCGATCGATGTGCTTGTCTAAAATCTGTAAATAGTGCATGTATGGGGAGCTTATGTTCATAGCAGTTAGTTTGAATTTGCCTTTAAGTGAAAATTTGGGCTGTGACCGATCTATTCTGACAATCTATTAAGTATAATATTCCTTGCATATCTATACTCTGCTTTTTCTCTCTTTTATAGGTCGAGTCCAATCCCTCTATAATTCTTACATTTGCTCTTGTCTCCTTTTTTGTAAATTGGTATTACTATTACTCTCAACCAGTTTTCAGGTATCCATATTTATTGAACCTGATGCTATTTCCTTTCCGCCTGAACTTTTAGTTTCTAAATTATTCTTTAACCCCTTCTACTGTCGGTGTTTTTATCATTCGATTTTCTTCCTCCGTTAATTCACCATTATGTTCCTTTCTCTCTCTTTCCTTTCTTCTTTGCCTTCTTCTCTAGCCATTAAGATTTATTTTGTTTTATTTATACTAGCCTTAAGTGCGCACAAATTTGCTTGAACTAGGTTCTGAAATTGATGTAAAATTCTGCCTTACGCAACCATTTAACTGTCTCTGTACAGTATACATTCTTCTGAAACATAATAACAGAGATAGCAACGATCAGCCATTAAAGTCAGCACCTTTGGGGAGTAATACTTACTTACTTCATCCGTTCCTCTTCTACCGTTATGACAGTGTCGAGGTAAAGGAGTAATATGGAGTTGAAATAGTTCTATCAACATAGGACTTCTTATGAGATAATTACAGTTAAATCAGAACTGATTATTAAATTGCAAGAAAAAATCGTTTCTATTTTATTACTTTAAATGTTTGTTAAAATAGTAAAATAGAAGCGATTTTTCTTGCAGTTTCATTGTTCAGCATTATGATTTAAACTCATCGTTAGAAAGGTGTTTAAAAATTAAAATTTTGGTAGTGCTACTTAAAAAATTCTGTTATAGTCAGTTCTTTAAAAATATATATATACAAAAATATTCAGTTTTTTAGTGTTTTTGATTAAAATTTAAAAAATGGCATGACTCGTAAGCAGGGTTGGATTAGCCATTAAGCAGAGTAAGCAGCTGCTTGCAGTGGCAAATTTGCAGTAGCAGCAAAAATGAAAAAATTAAAATAAAAGTAATTGCTACTCCCGAAAAATGATTTGCACTAAGCACGACAGCATCGCACCTATGGTAAATATTATTGTATAACATCCACACACATATTTACGCATGCTTCAAAGGCGCCGATAAAAGAATATATCCAGCCCTTCTTAAGGGTTTTTCTAGAGGGCCCTTCGGCACGTTTCTATAGTGCCTCGCCCTGTAACAAGTAACACGTGCAACACTCTTTATGCTAAATTTTGCAGAAAACTTCGTATTCAATTTTCACAAATTTTTAGAAAAAAAAAAAAACTTGCTTACAGAGGCGGATGGGCCCTGCTCTTAGTCTAAACTAATTTCGATTACTTACTATAAATCGACTATTAACATGTTTTCAATGATTGTAACTCTTAGTTTTTGAAGATTGCTAACATAAATATTATTTTTTGGCCATCAGCCTGTAGTAAAACAACTGCTTGATTAGCCTCTAATATATGGTTTTGGGCTCGTACAAGAATCTATTAAAAAGTATACAGGGTGCTATTCAAAAACATGAAGTTGGTGTCATTTCTGGTTAAACAGGAAGTGGTAGATTAGTGACCTATACATCATATAATGCCTTTTTATTAACATCTCGAAGTTTAATTACATTTACCTAAAAAAAGTGTAGATAAAGAGTGGTGTAACTAGTTTTGTTTACAGTCTATATCGTGAATTTTATAACAATGTTTTTATTGAAGTCATCAGTTAAATTCAGCTTTTAATTTTTACTGTATTTTTTAGAAATTGTGGAAAGTCATACATTTCCAGACTTGCATTGCGGTGTTTGCAACAACTTATTATCCGTATCTCCCGTGCTAATAGACGTGTATGGAAAAAATATATGTGGTCGCTGTGAAAGTGATAGCAGTGCTGGTTTACTCCTGCATAATATATATTTTGAAACTTTAGCCCATCAGTTCCAGTTTCCTTGTAGATACAGTAGTGAAGGTTGTACAGTTAAAAAAATTTTCGGAAAAATCAATCATCACGAAGAGGCATGTCCATATCAGTCCATTAAATGTGGGGTTAAAACATGTCTTTGGTCAGGTATTCCAACAGAACTGATACTTCATAGTAACCAAAATCACAAAGAATTAATTATAGAAAATGATTGCTTAGAAAGAGAGCTCCTCGAAGACGATGGCTGCTTCATACTTGCTACAAAAGAGTTTTATTTTTTAATACACTGGAGCTATTGTGAATTCAAGTTTAAATTAAAAATTAAAAATCTGCATTTGGTAGATTTAGATTGTAATATTATGTTTAATTACAGTTTATCCACACTGAACTATGAGCAAACAACTAAAACCTCAGGGTCACTTAAACTAAATAGTAGTGTGATATTAAATTTACAGAATTTTGACGAAGATGTAGCAACTTCAACATCTTTATTATTCTCAGTTCATACAGTATTATCAATTGATACCATTAATAAAAAAGCAGAAGCTTTAAATAGGATTGTGTGTCCTAACTGCAGCTATATGATGGTACCACCAATTCTGAAGTGTCCTATGGGTCATCTGACATGTGTAGATTGCTCAGATCATGATTATGATTATTGTAAAAAATGTGATGATGATGAGATACGCTTTAATCGCGTACCTGAGTTAGAAATTTTAGCAGTTTCTTCACTTTACAAATGTAAATGGAAAGATTGTGGTGAAAATTTTAGTATTAGAGAAATTGAATTTCACCAGCGTATTTGCACTAAACGTGCATACATATGCCTAAATTGTCCATTGTGGAAGGGCTTACTAAATGAAATCGCTGCTCATATTGATGTTTGTACATCAGAGGATTACATTTGCCCCATGTTTATCAACACAGAAATTACAATCCATGCGGCAGATATTGGTGTTGGAGAATATACACTGATCGCCCATAATGACAATTTTTTGTAGAGTTAAGCCCTAAAAATGGTGGAGGAATTGAAGTGGTCGTATGTAATTGTGGACCTCCTTCATTATTTGGTTGGTATCGCTATGAAGTTCTTTTAAATCATACCAAAATATTGAATTTTTCATTTAATAAAACATATATTATAAAGAGTCAAAGCAGGGGTAGGTATACACTTAAAATACCTGATAATGATGTTGCTAAATTTGGTGAACGTGAATTTTATAAGATAACTGTAAAAATTAATTTATTAAGTGGTAGTGAGAAAACACAGAATGTGGCTGGATATTTTCGATGGTTTAAGTGATGGTTTTATTTAATTTAAATGTGTGGTTTTTTTATCTGTTTTCCAAAAAAATTAGGACTGCTAACGGCTTATTATTACTAAAAAGATTACTGTTTTATAATATCGTGAAATGTGAAAATACTGTTGTAAATAAGAAAAACTTTGTTATTCCTCAGTAGGAAAGTAAGAAATATAAGTATACTATTGAATGTTATTATTTCATATAGATATTTATACACAGCAGTTGGTATTTTATTGCATTTAGCTCAGAATGTTGTCACAAATGAATTAACGGGTTATCTTTTAATGTGCCTCATTTTATGTTCTTTAATAAACAAGATAAAACCAATAACATTTAAAATTTACCCATTTTTTTAAGCTTACTAATTCAATCTGTTGAATAAAAATATGTGACTTAACTAAACCACGATTTAATCGGTTTGGATTTCACAATACATTTTTGTATATGAAATTCCACTACAAATTCTTGTTTTGCTCAATATCCAACCAGTTTTATTTGGATCCTTCACTACTTTGTATCTCTAATGAAATGAAATATTCAAGAAATAATAGAAATAATTTTAAAATACTGACTTTGGCTAAGGACTAAGGCGTGGGCTTATAATCTGGCGGCCACAGTACAAATCCGGTGGCGTACCAGTTTTGTTTTTCTTAATTTTTTAATTTATTTTTTGACATCTGTTGCTGCTATCTTATCTTGTACGATATTTATAATTTATTTAAATTATTTTCTTCGCTTTAATTCAGAGCACCTTTAGTACAAATTTGATTCTTTGGTACCTGAACCAAATGTTTGGTTTTTGTGGTGTATATGTCGCACACAAATGGTTATTTTATACAAATAGCTTTTAACTCAGCAGATAGAAATACTTGCCGTTTTTGTTAACTAATTTTGATTGCATACATGATAAAATGCTGCTGGTTATGCTCTCTGGGATGTTTTAGTGGAATGACCGCGCACAAGACTGCTGGCACAACTATGTGCACACTATCAGCCTACTGATGGCCAGAATTTCTATTAGGCAGAAGTTATTTGCCTATAATAGACCGTGAACACAATGTTTTTTTCACTCTGTAGATGCAAGCTGCAATGTCCTGCGAAACGTTAGTTTGTATGGGTTCACAAACAGCTAACAGGCATAAGCCGATTAAGTATTCTTGTCCTTACATTAACATCAAATCCTTGTCTGCCCCAAGGTTTAAATAATCTAAGCACACGGGCCTGTTTAGGCAGGCAGGGCGCATGAACAAATATGGCTCAAAAGACAGACTAGCTACAGGTCGGTCTTTACCTGATTATGCTGGGTGTAATCCTCAAATGACGACGCGGTCTAAGCCGAAAGTAAATTGTAATATTGTAAGTAACTTAATTGGTAAATGAAACTTTAAATGTAATTTTAAGAATCGAAATCTAGCATAATTTTCATTCGGATAGGCTCATCAGTAATTGAATGAGTCAACATCACAGATTTGTAAATAGTTTTAATAGATACACGAATGCAGCTGTTGAACAAACAAACAAGTGAAGCTTGTCAGCCATTTTCTAGGAGGTAAAAATTTTAAATTAAATTGCTATGTATCACATATTAAATACAAAATTATCATTATTCTGTAATAATTCCATCCTTCATAAATTTATTTTTAAAACTTACCTTAAACAATTGCAAACCAGCTTATCTTCTTCAACTATTATTGTAACCAACGATACAACATGCTTGCAACATACCTCCCAACTACATTTTACAATTAAAAATTGTATATATTAATCTTTATCAACGCTGAATTGCGAAACACTATTTGACTTTGTAACATTTCACAAGCTGACCCTGGCCTTCTACAAAATGGCGTTTAGTTTCACTTTTTATATAGAAGTCTATGTAGTAAAACCATATAGTAATATGTGGTCAACATACACATTATATATTTCCAAATAGTTGGGCTAATTACAGCAGCTTCGAAAGGTGAAATGGAGTCGGAAAGGTCTTATCAACATAGTACTGGTAATTTTTCTTTGCTTAGAAAATTACAAGAATGATCATTTTGTTTGAACACAACAAACAATTTAAAAAAAAATTATTTATCGTGAAATTGCAG
The DNA here is from genome assembly GCA_958336395.1 of Ctenicera cuprea. Lineage (NCBI taxonomy): Eukaryota > Metazoa > Arthropoda > Insecta > Coleoptera > Elateridae > Ctenicera > Ctenicera cuprea. Next base: position 57,043,322 of record OY284486.1, read on the forward strand.
TATCAACCGTGTTTTGTTTCACAGATTTGTCAATCTACACTATCAAAGTTTTGTAATTATGCTAATACATTTGGAAATATTTCCTGGTAGTATCTCCATGCTATTCGACTATTTTCTGGACATCCACCTAGCGTAAGGTGGTACGTCTGTGAATACTCTGTGAACTTAGTTCCATTTGAAGCGATGTTACACACCGATTAACATTAAAGATTTCAACAAACAATAGATTGCATTTGTTGTTTCATAGATATTCTGATAATGTCATCAATAAGACTACAGAGTGTAATGTACAAAATTCAATTTTTTAATGTACTCATCAACGAAGCTTACTAGCTCTATGTTGCTGAGCCTTTTCGACCCTATTTCACCTCCTTAAGTCGCTGTGTTAATTAAGTTAATCCGTCTATTGGCATGGTTTACGAGATATTCCGGGACCTCCACAGATATATTTAATTTCATGTAATAATGTTTGCAATATGTTTTGAGCAATTTATATTATAAATACCAATTTTTAAAGGACTGCAACATGACTTGAAAATTTGAATTTTGTAATAATGTTTTTGTTGAAGTTACCTAATTTCTACCTTTAATTTATAATGTATTGTATTTTTTAGAAATTGTGGATAGTCGTACATTTGCAGACTTGTATTGCAGTCTGTGCAACAACTTATTATCTATACCTCCTGTGTTAATAGATGTACATGGAAAAAATATATGTGGTCGTTGTGAAAGTGACACTAGTGCTGGTTTACTCCTGCATAATACATATTTTGAAGCGCTAGCCCATCAGTTCCAGTTTCCTTGTAGATTCCGCAGTGAAGGTTGTACAATTAAGAAAGTCTTCAGTAAAATCCATGATCACGAAGAGGCATGTCCATTTCAGATAATTAAGTGTGGGGTTAAAACATGTCCTTGGTTCGGTATTCCAACAGAACTGATAATTCATAGTAATGAAAATCACAAACAATTGATAATAGAAAGTGATTGCTTAGAAAGAGAGCTTTACGAGGATAATGGCTGTTTTATACTTGCTACGCAAGGGTTCTATTTTTTGATAGACTGGAGTTATTGTGAATTCAAGTTTAAATTAAAAGTGAAAAATCTGCACTTGGTAGATTTAGATTGTAATATTATGTTTAATTACAGTTTATCCACATTGAACATTGAGAAAACAACTAAAACATCAGGTTCACTTAAGCTAAGTAGCAGTGTAATGTTAATTTTAGAGAATTTTGAAAAAAATGTACCAACTTCAACATCGTTATTATTCTCAATTCATACAATATTATCAATTGATGCCATTAATAAAAAAACAGATGCTTTAAATAAGATTGTTTGTCCCAACTGCAGCTATACAATGGTTCCACCAATTCTGAAGTGTCCCAATGGTCATGTAACATGTGTAGATTGCTCAGATAGTAATTATGATTATTGTACAATATGTGATGATGATGAGATACATTTCAGTCGCGTACCTGAGTTAGAAATTTTATCAGCTTCTGCACTTCATAAATGTAAATGGAAAGATTGTGGTGAAAATTTTAGTATTAGAGAAATTGAATTTCACCAGCGTATTTGCACTAAACGTGCATACATATGTCTATATTGTCCGTGGTGGAAAGGCTTGCTAAACGAAATCACTGCTCATATTGCTGTTTGTACATCAAAGGATTATATTTGTCCTATGTTTATCGACAACGAAATTACAATCCATGCTGCAAATATTGGTATTGGAGAATATTCACTGATAGCCCATCAAGAGCAATTTTTTGTTATGTTAAGACCTTATGGTGACGAAGGAATTGAAGTGGCTGTATGTAACGTTGGACCTGCTTCATTATTTGGTTGGTACTGTTATGAAGTTGTTTTACATCATACCGAAACTTTAAATTTTCCATTTAATAAAACATATATTATAAAACGTAAAAGCAATAATAGATATACACTTAATATAACTGATAGTGATGTTACTAAATTTGGTGGACGTGAATTTTGCAAGGTAACTGTAAAAATTAATTTATTAAAAGGTGGAGAGAAAATTCAAAATGTAGCTGAACATTTTCTATGGCTTAAGTGATGTTTTTATTTAATTGTGTAGTATTTTTATTGACTTTTTTCAGAAATAATTAAGAGTGCTAAATTAGACTTATAAATAAATTAAAAAGATACTGTTTTAAAATAATGAAAAATACAAACATGTTTTTAAAAACGGAGAACTAACTGTAATTGCTGTGTAGGCAAACTGATATTATTATACAAATGAATGTTAATATTATAAATACTTATATTTATAAACAGTATTTGGTATTTTATTGTATTAAGATCAGAATTGTATCATAAAGTACTTGTTTGATTTCTTTTAATGTTTCTGAGTTTGCATTCTTGAATAAACAAGTTAAAAGTAGTAAAATTAAATAGACAATAGTTATTTATGATACAATTGTTAAAAGTGTCATTTTATTTGGTTAGTGGGGAACCCCAGAAACAATAAAATCATTTTAACACTTGTGTCATACACTATTTTTCCTATGACTGTTGCTGCAAATCCATTCACAAAAAAAATAAGAAGTTTAAATTATTTTGAACACTAGTGTTAGAAGTAATTACTTTCAACACTCCATAACATCCACTACAATTGAAAGGCCAACTTTTAATAGCAGTCGTAGAAAAAACTTTATTTTTTAATGTTTTGTGAACATTTAATACAAGAAGGTAGGACAAATTTAAAACAAGGAATATTATTTTTTAATTAAGAGTTTTAGTAATGAAATGCCTTTTTTTTACGATGTTCAAATCTCATGTTTGTTGTGGCTACACAATAATACCACTGGTCTTTAGTGTCCTGCAATATAAAGTAGTGTTTAGGAGTTTCAGGACCATTGTAAAAGTGTGAAGACATCGAGTTAAATTTTATCACATGGAAGCGGTTTATTTATTTTGCAAATCCAAATGCAACTATTAATAATGTTTTTCTTTTAAGACTAGTACATCTCTGAGTAATTCTATTCTTTAGATCGGTGATTCTTAAACTGTGTGCAGGTGTGTTGCAAGCACATTTAGATTGGGTTGTGACAAAATTGGTTTTATCTAATAAATTGTAAAAGGTTCGACATTATACGATATTCGTTTTGGAGATAGTTATTGCATTATTTCGAGGAAATGAAAACAGTTGTTTCAAAATTTTCTGCGATGATTTCCTGCAACATTAGCATACCATGTGTTAGGTTGCAAAAATTATTGAATTCGAATGAAGCACAAAATGATAATAGTTTAAGAACTACTACTTTAGATTCAGTTTGAATAAACCTCTTTAACTAAAGTATGGTTTTATAACTAAAAAATGAGCAAAGTTCTTTGCTTGGACTTTCCTATACTTTAGATATCAGGCACAGTAACATAAACTATGTAGCTAGCTAAGTTACAGCTGGTTCAAAAGTAGCTAGTAGCATCAGTTGTACCTATAGAATTTAAAAAAAAACAATGTTAAAATTTTGTTGCATACTTTCATACTCTGCGGTAAATGATAAAAAGTTGCCTAATGGTAATTTATATTTTAATACTAGGTATTTATTGTTATCGTCTTTAACTGTGTTTTTTAGTGAGAAAATAATTTATAAAATTAAAACGATGTTCGTATTACTTAAAAGCTTGCCCAATGGTTGTTTATATTTTAAATTAAAAGTAGTATAATAGCCTTTAATTGTTACAATTTTTAATTTAAAATATAAATAACCATTACCTGACTGTGAACTTCACTTTGAGTACAGCACTTACAATTGATCCTATTTTTTAAAAGTCAACTTTTATCCTCAGCTTTTTTTTCCAGACTTTTGGCGCGACTTTTTTTTCTGGTTTTTTTCAATTACCGCAAGGGATTATGTATTAATGGATGAAATGATTAACTGGCCCTTGTTAGCTCCTTTAAAATTTCCAATCTTACTTATGTTTTTTTATTAATTTTGTTATTATGTAGATAGTGTGTAGTTAGAAAGCAGATTTGCATTGAAAAATTGATTAAAACTAAAAAAAATTATTTAATTAAAATAATTTTTTCCTACTCTATTTCTGTCTACATTTTTTTGTATTTTTTGGGTATGCATATAGAAAATGTAGGTCCATTTCAAAATGACTTTTTTCTGTATACAAAATAAGTCTTTACTTAATGTTTGTATTTTGTATGTTTGTAATTGAAAGCAGGTATTGTAATTTGTAATTGTAGTTGCTTTTTCTAAAGAAATTCTAAATACGGATACAATTAAATCAAAAATTGCATTAAAAAACAAAATACAATCTATCCAAGCGGCTACCTTTACAGCGTTTTTGCCCAGCTTTAGTAATAATAATGAAATACGAGTTTCGAAAAACGGACAGTGAATGGTGCTTTCGTACTTATGATATTTTATTGTTTTTACACAAGTAGTGTAAATTTGTATCCATTATAATAAGTACTTCAATTTTCATCTACATTCTGTGTATTGGTAAGTTTTTAACATTAATTTGAATTTACGTTTTAGAAACTATGGAGAGCAGTTTACTGACAGAGTTGAAGTGTGTATATTGCAAAAGCTTTTTATCAGTTGCTCCTCTACTAATTGACCAGGGTGGAAAAAACATATGTGGCCGCTGTGCAATTGACATTAGTGCTGATTTAAAGTATATTCGCAATACCTTCTATGAAATGCTTGCTCAAAGGTTCAGTTTTCCCTGTAGATTTAATGGCGAAGGTTGTCCTATAAAAAAGAATATTTATGAAATGAAGACACATGAGGAAATGTGTCCATATCAAACAATTAAGTGTCAAGTTAAAAAATGTGAATGGTGTGGAACCTCCGCTGAACTGATTATTCATTATAAAAAACATCATCAAGTACCGATAGTACAAAATAATTATGTAAAAGAACTACAGGAAGAAGAGGGTTGTTTTATGCTTGTTGTAGATGGTTTCTATTTCCTTTTAAAATGGATGTGTCGAGACTATAAGATTAATTTAAAAGTGAAAAATCTGAATGTTCCATATTCATTGAATGATGTTGTGTTTTATTTTAATTTATTCACTGTGGATCCTAAATTTCCTCTAAACATTTTACATTCTATAAAAATCAATTCAAGTGCTTCCCTAGATATACAAAATGCTCTAAACAATTCGTCGCACATTCCTTTATTTTTTTCAATTAACACACAGTTACCTACAAACGTAATTAACAGACGTAAAGAAAACTTGATGAAAATTGTTTGTCCATATTGCAAGCATCTAATGGTGCCACCAATTCTTAAATGTCATGTAGGTCATATAACATGCGTTGATTGCACCACTCCATATTACAACACATGTTTAGGCTGTGACAATGATGAATTAAGTTTTACTCGTGTACCAGAACTGGAACTTATTGCACAATTTTCTCAGTACACATGCAAATGGCAGAACTGCAATGAAAACTTTAGTATTGAAGAAATTCAAGTGCACGAACAGAATTGCCCTAAGCGAATTTATGAATGTAGACATTGCATTGAGTGGACTGGCTCTGTAAATGAAATCACTTGTCACGATGTAGTATGTACGCATAGAATTTATCCTCGCCATATGGTAATGGACACAAAAGTTACAGTTTTGGGTACAGATATTAAGGAAAATATTAGAGAGAATGTGGAATATTGGTTGATAGCATTTAATGAGTACTTTGCAATAGATTTGGAACCCCTGGCTGAAGGTATTCATGTAAAGGTTTCTAATTATGGACTTCCTTCTTTATTTGGTTGGTACAGTTATGAAGTTGATTTGCACCATGTTGATAATTTTAGTTTTCCGTTTAATAAGACATACACTATTAAAGACAGATCTAGTAGTGTGTATACTATTCTTATACCAACAACAGATCTTGCCAAGTTTAGTGGACCTCAATTTTACAAATTAAATGTAAGAATTCGTCTTTTGTGTGATACCGAAAGAAGTTCTAATATGTCTTTACATTTTAGAATATTTAAATAATTACGTAGAATCAATAAACATTTTAAACTAACAATTGCTTATATACATTTTTCATGTAACTATTGTAGGTATCTGTTTACATTAATAAATGTTTTTTTTCCAACAAACTATAGCTTCTATATTATCTTAAGTAACTGATTTAGAAACAATTATTAGATTTTAACTATTTTTATGGGTACCCTGTAAGCGAAACATTCACTAAACTGTTTATTGACATTCGTTTTAGAGAAAAACGTTTTAGACAAATGTTGTAGTTGTAGGGTTTCAATAGCTGTATATCCTAAAATTATTTGTAACTGTAAAGGATGTTCTATTTTTGCTGCGCAGCATAACATGCTCTTTTTTAATGAACACCTTTATTTTTATATACGCTCATCTTTCATCTGTTAACCTATACACTTATATTAATTATTTATAAGTATGCATTATGCATCAAAACCTGTAAAAATAGCAAATAAAAATTATCCACTAAAAAATCAGTTAGTACGGTTTACATGAGTAAATATAACTATTCAAAAAATGGGCCGTGTGGGGGAGTTAGTGCATTCCTATAAAATTAATACTTTTTTAAGTTAAGAAAAAACTAACGAATAAATGTCTAACTGAACAACGGCGGTGCTACCGAAGTTAGATTTAAAATGCAAAATTTGGAATCCTGTTAATAAAGACTATTCTTTAAGTTATGACAGATTAGATACCTACTTAACATTAATATTGTCTGTTAAGTTAGTAAATTGTTAATTGTTTATTTCGTCATTATTTTGTGTTAATTCTGAATTCTTCCTGTGATTGTTAAATGGTCGTTATTTATTGTTTAATTATTCATTGTAAAATTCACTGTTGAATTCGATGTTAGTTCATACTTGTCACTGCAGCATTTATACCATTTATTGGTCCTTGGTCCTCTTCTTTACACCATTTACTCAGTAACTTTAAAAGATGCAATTAAATCTTGTAAATACCATTTTTACGCTGATGACACTCAGCTATATTTTAGTTTCAATCTGCATGATATTCAAACAGCCAACGATTTAGTAAATGCTGATTTGTGTAATTTAATAGAAACTGCCGAAAAGCACTCTTTACATATAAATCCTTTGAAGTCAGTGGTTATGCTGCTGGGGAAATCTAAGGCTAGAAATAATTGTCTTGAGCATGTTAATATTAAAATTAAAAATATCAGTATTCCTCTAAAACACTGCTCAAAAAACCTGAGACTTCATGTCGATTATTCGCTGCATTTCAAGACTCATATTACGCATTCCTTACAAAAAGCTTACAGTAATTTAAAAATGTATAGCAGCATTAAGATTCTTGATTCAAAATTAAAAATTATGTTGACTGAATCATTAGTATTATCCCACTGTGACATGGTATATGGCCCCTGTCTAGATGATATAGAGATTAAAAGAATTCAAATGGTGCAGAATTCCTGTATACGCTTCATCTTTGGTATTCGGAAAGGAGAGCATGTAACTTACAAGTTGAAAGAACTTAAATGGCTGAAAATGAAAGACAGGAGATTTTTGCATGCAGCATGTCAGTATCATAAAACAATTCTCACTAAGACACCGTCCTATCTCTATCGTAAAATTCGTTTCAGAACCGACATTCATAATATCAACATTCGGCATAAAGATTTAATTACTATACCACCCCACAAATCCACTCTTTTTCAGCGTTCTTTTAGTTACAACATTACTAAAGTATACAATCAATTACCATCTGAAATAAAACAATTATCTTTAACTCGTTTTAAATATAAATTACAGCATTTCATGCTAAATGAATTTTTATAGTTTAATTCAGTCAATTCCCAGAATTAGTCAGTAGTCAGTAGGAAACGAAACTTTAACTTCACCTATTTAATTATTATTATCTTTGATTTCTTATTCATGGTGACATTGTCTCATCAGGTTAAATGGAAGAGCAGCTGGCTTTTACGGTTGGTAAAGCCGAGCTGAATTTCGCCTGCTATGTATTTTCATATTTTTAATTTTGTAATGTTTATAAAATGCTTATAAAATAAAGACATGTATTATTATTATTATTATTATTATTATTATTATTTAACAAACTCACATATATTTTACTTTGATATACATAGCATATATTTGTTTAAGTTATTGTTTTCTTTATTAATTGTAGAAGCTGTGAACATCGGATTTTGTCTAGATTTACAATGTTTTTCTTGCAAAAGCCTATTATCAGTATCTCCCATTTCACTAAATGCAGAAGGAAAAAATGTATGTGGTCGCTGCATGAAAGACATAGATGACCATGAGTTTCTACATAATGTCTACTATGAAACTTTGGCAGTTCAATTCATTTTTCCCTGCAGATATTTTACGGAAGGATGTTATGTTAAAAAGAGATTTAATGAAATCAAAGCTCACGAGGAAATATGCCCTTATCAAATAATTAAGTGTCCAGTTAAAACATGCATGTGGTCTGGGATTACAGCGGAGCTGATAATTCATTTTAACTTGGATCATCCGGACTTAAAAATAAAAAATGGTGATGTAGAGGAACTTTCAGAAAATGATGGATGCTTCATGCTTATTACTAATGGTTTTAATTTTATGGTTATGTGGATCTGCTCTGAATCAAGTTTTAAATTAGAAGTCAAGAGTCTAAATTTTCTAACTTCAAATGCTGATATTAAGATTGTTTGTACAATAGCAACGGCTAATTTGAAAAATCCAATAAAAACTTCACGGTGTGCATTATTAAATACCAGTACAATTATTGACTTAGATTATTTAAAAAAAAAATCATCAAACAATTGTTTATTATTTTCAATCAACGTAGTGTTAGCAGCAGATGTTATTAGCAACAGATTGGAGAAATTAAACAAGATTAATTGTCCCTGTTGTCTTCTTCAAATGGCACCACCAATTCTTAAATGTCCTAAAAATCATATTACATGTGTAGATTGCACACGTGCTGATTACGATTTCTGTGGTCAGTGTGTGGAAGATGAGTTGCACTTTACTCGCCTTCGTGACTTGGAATTGATTACAATCTCTTCATTATACACTTGCAAGTGGGAAGGCTGTGAAGCCAATTTTAGTTTTAAGCAAATTCGAGCACATGAACAGAGTTGCTATAGACGAACCTTCATGTGCATGCATTGCTTCCAATGGTATGGCTTTTTCAACGAAATAAGTAGTCACGATGCAGCATGTTCGTCCAAGAAATCTTCGTGTCCTTTGATAACAGGCACTGAAATTACAATTTTGGGTACAAATACTGGTATGAAAGAGCACCTATTGTTAGCATTTAAAGAAATGTTCTGGATCATTTGTAAATCTACAGAGAGTGGTACTAACATATCGGTTTCTCATTATGGACCTGTTTCATCTTTAGACTGGTATTGTTATGAAGCCGATTTAGAACATATTGAAGATTTGAATTTTCCCTTTAATAAAACATTTAAGATTAAGAATAAAGCTTATAATGAGTTTACTGTAGATGTGCCATTTACTGATATTGCAAAGTTTGGCGAATCTAAATTTTATAAAATAACTGTACGAATTATTCTCTTAAATGATGACGATAGAAATAAAAATATGACTGTAAATTTTAGAAGATTTAGTTAGTAATTTCAGTGGCATCATGTGTACTATATGCACTGTAGACCATTAATAAAAAATAAAAAAAAGTTATAAATCTAATAAGTTCATTGCTGTCTACGTTGGTATGTGGGTCTATGTGTGGCTGATGATACACAAATGAACTCAAACGAAGATGTGTCCTTACATCTCGTGACAAAAAACATAATCAACATAATTATTCTGGTTAACCGGGTAGTGCAAAAAAGTGTAATTTATACATGATACGAGTTTATATGTATATTAAACACCTCAAATTTTATTTATTTGTTTTAATAAGCAAAGAGAAGAAAATGCTATGTTTACACATATATGGTATTTGAATATAATGCGTGCGTTACAATATTATATTTTTCTATGACTATTTTAGAATATAAGCATTCTGATACAATTTTTAATTGCGGAATAACTTACATTCTACACTTGTTATAAAATATTCCATTCTAACACTGTTTATTTCATTCTAACACTGTTCTGAATAATAAAGGTTGCGTCTCTCGTCTATCAACTGTTTTTATGTTTTGTTGACAGTTACAAACAAAGCGTATTTTAGAAATGGAACTTAAATTTTCATATTTTCTAAATTTAATGACCTAAATAATTTATAGTCGTAGAAAAGTATAGTATGTAACACGTTTGGAATGGCTATTCGTGAACCGTCCCCCTCGCCTCTCAGATTGGGTGACAAACTTTCCTCTCGTGCAGAATATGCCATATTTGAAACTTGTTACAGAATATACTATTTTGTGTTTGGCAACCCCAGGTACGACCATGCCAGGAAATTTTTGAGCAACAAAAGGATAAGATGCATTCATAAAATAGGATCTAGTAGGCTTTGGATCCAAAGGCTTTTTTTAACGCATGTTATTTTTATTTAAAAGATAGGTACTGCTTAAGCCGTTAAGGCAAGCATATTTGGATGACATTAAAGTGAATTTTCAAAATGAGCAAAGCATTTCCTAGATTTTTCTATAGGGACTTTAGAAATTGTTCTTATCATATTATTACGAGAACGTACTTCTGTACCTGTGGCGGAAGCACTTTTTGAGAAAAAATTCAATTTTTATTAAAAAATTCTGTGGAAGTAAAGAGAACCAGAGACCACAGAAAAATGTGCTCTTCAAAAATTTAATGGGAGGGGGAAATTAGGCCTCTAAATATTGTTGCACCTAAAAATTAAATTGTGTGTTGTATTCTATAGTGACGTAAAGAAGAGTCCCTTATTACATAACTGTATTCTATGTACAATCAGTCACGTGTACCCACAAACCATTATACTGTGTGTACCTAACTTAGCTTATATGTCGTCTCCCATTTATCCCGTCCAAACCTGGAAAAATATTGTCAATGCGAAAGCAACTGTAGTGAAGACTTATTATTGCTATTTTAAGTACCTAAACAGAATTGTCTGAATTTTTCTAAAATCAAAATATGCCAAATAAATTTTTTTCAAATCAGCTACTCGAGTTGAATGGATTATCTTTAGATCTAGTGAGAATTGGGTACTACGATACAGGCATAAATAAGAATTCTTTAAAATACGTAAAAATGGCGACTCTCTAATGTTGCAAGCGAAGCGGCGTTGTTATATGGTAATTTCTTGTAATTAATTAAGTATAAGACCGTTTACAGTACACGAAATGGAAAATAGCGAAGAAACCGCCAATAATGAAACGGGTAAGATATTTTCTTTATTACAAGTGTTTATATAAGTGAATACAACAAATAATTGACCTTTATATGTGTCATCCCAATTGTATGGACAAGCTAGTTAATTTCGGTATTACTAGTTTTAACTTTTTGCATTACATGACGTGATACATTTACTGTTAAAAGTTGTTAACAAATTCAGTTTATTTTTGTAGAAGTGCGACGTACTCGGTCAGGAAGAGCTGTACGTACTCCTGCCACAACTGCAACGAAAGCTTCGGGAAGAAAAAAAAAGAAGATGGTACTGGTTGAAGTAGAAGTGTCTGATGAGGAAGAAGCAGATCATTCTCAGGAAAATAAACTTGGAGCAGAACCGTGCGTTGAACTCGAAAACTCCGATAATGCTGTTGAAGCGTTAGATGTGCAGGAACAATTTCTCAGTCGTCAAAATTCAGATATCGATAACTGTAGTAATACAGCCCAATTTCCTGAAGATTCAGACAACGTTGTGAATGAGCTTAATTCTTTTAAGGGAGCTTTAAACACGGAGGATAACAATACTAGTGACAATGTGGATTTTGCCGAAGTAATTGAAAATGACTTTTCTGCTGAAGAACTACCACCTCAAGATGAAATTCAACAGGAAGAAGATACAGATTCTCAAGCATATAAACAAATACGTGTTCGTTCGCAAACGAGTCTCTTTGGTGAGAAAGAATTTGACGAAGCAGAATCATTATCTAATCAGGACAGTAAAATGTGTACGAACAATACTGAAAAAGAGAAAAATTTGGATACAGGCGATGCAGATAAACAGGAAACCATGGACACTAGTCAGGATTTTACTGCAGTTGAAACTGAGAGCTTAGCAAATGAAACCCAAAATTCTTTAAATGCACAAGAAGAAAGTATGGATGTTCAACATAATCACTCTGAAGGTGATTTAGCAAACGAAACAGAAAAACAAAACATGGAAGTAAGTATAAGTATATTATTTGAATATACATTTTATTTTCGATTTAGTTCAGAAAAATTTACTATTCCATTTGCTATAGCTAAAAGCTGAGTCCGTTTAATGTGTTTGGAGCACTCTGTGCATCCTTTTTACTCTCTCTTGTATTCATCGACAAACGTGCATAAGAGAGATAAGCGAAGGCTAGGAGTGCACAGAACACTTAAAACGAACCCAATTAAAACTAAAGTAATTTGTCAGTACAAATAAATTGTACATAACCGTATATACTTGATACCGATTGAAATACATGTGTATGTTGGCAGCACTGGCGCTATTCGCGTTAGGCAGCTGCGGTGCTACATCTTGATTAATATAAAAATTACAAAGGAAAGTCTTCTTTGTTCTAAATTACACCAACGTATTAATTGCAAACAACAATTCAATTTTTTAATTCATGCATAGAGGTTTTGTAAGTCAATTTAATAGAGCTGCTGGTTTGTTTCTGGTCTCACAATACTAACATTGATATTACTGTGTACTTCTGTAAGGAAGGGGCAGGATAGTTTATGGTACCCTCTACGAACGGTTTTTATTTTATATTATAGCAATTTGGTCCAGCTTCTATTATATCAGAGCAGCGCATGTGATAGTGCTAGCTATGTATTCCATTTATGATTTGGTCATTTGCTTGATGAAAACCCCTTATTTTGCTTATACACAAATTGAAAAATGCAAAATTTTTCTTACTTGAACTTAAATAATAAAAAAACTAGCCTAACGTAACTCTGAAGCTCCTAGCCAGCGCTTGTTGGCAATTGGTACATTTTTACATTTACTATTTTGAAATGTTGAATTTAATTATTAATTAATTTATTTTATTTATACATTAAATATTTGCATTTCTGTTCAAATAATTAAAATCTCAAAATCGGATCACAAATCATACAGAAATATGTTAAGGGAAAGAGTGTCAGACTCTGAATTTGAAAATTCACAAGATAGTTTTTTACACGACACTAATTTTATTGTTGGAGAAGAAGACAAAATTAAAAAAAAAAGTATAATACGTACTGCCTTCATTTTCACTAACTTGACTAGTTTTTCCGTTCTTACTATTTGAATTTTTTTCTTGGTTCATACAGTTGTTCCCTATTTTTTTGTGTCTTAGGCTTGTTAAAGTCTAAAACAGTTTATATAGTCTGTTCTATGAAAAGGGCCCAAGACTAGCGAGTTTTTTTTTTAAATTAACCCCCAGTAAGTTATACACAGGGTGGTAATAAAGTATGGATACAAGCTTATATCTCAATAGTTTTACATTTTTTAAAACACCTTTGGACACGTCAAAAAGTATTTACTTTTATGGATGTGTACTTGGAGAAATTCTTCCTCTCCCCCTTTTGAAGTAGTGACGTCATCAAGGTTTCTTTTAAATGACGCTATATACTTTTAATTTTGGTTTTGGGTACACGTTATACCATTTTCTTTATGGTAGTGTAAATTTTTTTAGGGTTAGATAAAAAAGTTTTGAGATTTTCGTCGGCTTTTGTATTCTTGTGAAAGTATTACATTCAATTCATTTGGTCAAGCAACATCTGTATCGATTGATTAGAAAACAAATGAAATAGTTGTGGTTCTGTTTATTTCATCAAGTAAGGGTTAAATTTTTAAGGTAATTGTAAAAAATTTGCAATACACGTTAAAAACAAGTAATATTCGTACATACAAGAATTTCTTAACACATAAACAAAACAAGATCTGTTTCATTTGTTTTAATACTTTCACAAGAAGACAAAAAATGATCGATTATCAAAATGTTTCTCATGTAACCTTAAAAAAATTATACAACCATAAAGAAAATGCCATAAAGTACCCAAAACTGATATTTAAAATATATAATGTAATTTAAAAAAAAACCTTGATGACGTCACTACACTGAAAGAGGATGGGGAATTTTTTTTTCAAGTACACCGAAACATTTGCAGGAGTAAATACTTTTTTATGTGATCGAGGGTTTTTTCGAAAAACGTAAATTTCTTGATATATAAGCTTGTATTCATACTTTATTAACACCTTGTATATTATCAAATGTCAGTTTTATCTACAATTTGGAGAAAACAATTTTTTAGATGTCATTTTTACTTTCCCATACTTCTACTGAAGTAAGGAAGTTATGATTTCATGCAAATTTTCGAATTTCAGATTTTACCGGAAATACGCGTTTTGGGGTTCAAGGAACCCAAAAAAGTAGTTTTTAAAAAGAGTGTGTCTGTAAGTGGGTGGGTCGGTGCGTCCGTTCCCCTATATCTTCGGAACCCTTGACCGATTTTAATAAGATTTGGTGTGTGGAAGTGTTTTAGTTGCAGGTAGTTCTTTGTAAGGTTAGACTAGTTGGTTTTTTTTTTGGCAATTTTTTTCATAAACACTCTTTAGAAATTTTGAATACATAGCATTGTAGTGCATCTAAAGAAAAATCAAAATTTTTTTTTCCAAATGCTGTATCTTCAAAATGAAGGCCGCTACGAATTTTTGAAAATTTTATTTAATGCCCGATTACTCAAAAAGAAAATATCCAATCAATACAAATTATTATATTATTTGATAGCCCCTTATAAGTATAACCAAGTGATGTAAAAATATATTTGGAAAAATTGTAAATATACTAGCGGCTCGAAAGTTTGGCCTTTTTCGAAAAAAATTTCTTCAATAACTGCCCACTCCTTTTTTTTTTAAATTTCTGAGCCGATAGAGCTTGCAATGAACTACAAAATTTGTTTCTTACTAATTTCCCAAATTTCATTCTGACGTCCTCTGGGAATTTTTGAAAATTGTGAAATTGATTAATTATTTATTCAAAAACGCAAAAGCCGATCGAACTTTTATCAGCTCGATAGACTATTGGAAGTACTTTATTAGGATTAGCAAGAATTTTCAACTGTTTTGAAAACTAAGGAAAAAAACTATACTTTTTAATATCAACGTGTTTTCCGGCAGTTACATAATTTTAACTACGCCTCTCAATTAGCTCTAATAAAAATAAATATTTTTCATTCTTTGCATTATTTTGATAACTATAAATAAAGCTGTTATAACTATTTTCGTGAGCGCATAAAATATTTTAGCGCCTTTCACGCGCCTCGGAGGAGCACGCGCAGCCCGTAAGTAACCAACGCAACGTTTTGCGTCTGCAGCGGGCTTGTACCGGCTAGATTAGATGTATATTTTCATCACTTCTTGACGCAATAATATTTAAAACGTAAAAAGTACGGGAAGACCTGTTTTGTCCATTTTTTTGTGATGACGCCACAAACATTTTTAAAAATTGCATCGTATACGTAAAAAGTATGGGAAAGTACCAGCGACCTGTTTTGCCCATTTTTTTGTGATGACGCCACAAACATTTTTAAAAATTGCATCGTATACATTTGAAAAAATAGGGTGAAACACGTCGCTGGTACTTTCCCATTCGTTTTATATTTTAAATATTCCCGTGCCAATAAATGACCGAATATCATTGTTTTAACAAAAATTAAAGCAAGAAAAAAGAATTAAGAACAGGTAACGCCCCAACGATTATTTGAACTTGCGATAACCTGTACGATAGGGTTTCGTACCATAACCTAAGTATAGTAGCATTGAATAAACCGCATGGAAGTAAAGTAAGCGCCCTACGGCTAATTACAGATTGCGCTTCTAGATCTACCAAAAATCGCTGTAAGTGGTATATCTGAAAAGTTACCAAAAATATGCAAACAATGGAAAATGTAGTGTTTAACAAGACTAATTAATAGGCATATTTGAAACAACGTAACTTCTGGAAAACGCATTGTTGATATTAAAAATGAGCAAAACAGGTTGCTGGTATGTTATTAGACTGGTTCGTATTCGGGCTGTAGCTTGGTGAGGTAGCGCATTGTTTTAGCCTATGTTTATAGGAACTTTCTTCTTATTTCGAAGTTTGCAATAAGTTTCAAATATTTACGTTTTTTGAGACACCCTGATAAATATTTTTTTAACAGTGATGCAATTTAGTTTAAAATCTGTTGCAACTCGAGTAGATATTTCAATTAAAATTCAACGTCGCAAATTATTATAATTAAAAGAACTTTTTTTGAAAATAATAGCATACGTACATACACAGGGACAATTTTTATATTATAGACTGGTGATCCAGATACAGAAGTAATTTCAGAAGATGAATTACCTGGCGTACCAGTTGCCAAAGTACCAGAAACTGAAGAAGTGTCAGATGAAGAATTGCCTGGTCCAAAACGTGCAGAGCTGCCTGCCGATACAGAAGTAAGAAAATATATTGTGTAGTTCACTGTTTTTTACATTTCTCTTTTTCTACACTTTGTATCAAATTTTTTATATAATTTTTCGTTATTTAATTTTTAATTACATTTCTTTTCAGGTAGTGTCAGAAGACGAACTGCCAACTGTGAAAAAGGAAGGAACTAAACGTAAATTAGCAGCAGGAGATTATGATCCTGGTTCGCCTACTTCCGAAAATGAAAGTCCTACCAAAAAACCATCACTAGATGTAGATGGTGAAAAAGAAAAAGAGGAAAAATCCAAACCTAAAAAACTTCCTGAACTTGACAAGTATTGGAAAGCTGTTAATGATGATCCTACAGACTTCACAGGGTGGACATACTTATTACAGTATGTTGATCAGGAGGTAGCTGAAATTTTTTTTTTAGTTATGAGTGGATCGGAAACATATTTAATTTTTTTTAATTAGTTTGTAATTTATTTTTTTTTATTTTAGAATGACATGGAAGCAGCACGAGAAGCATATGATGCATTTTTGTCGCATTATCCATACTGTTACGGTTACTGGCGCAAATATGCTGATTATGAAAAGCGCAAGGGCAACAAGAAGAAATGTGAAGAGGTACGTATAAACGAGTGAAACATTTTTGGTAATATTTTATTCACTCACTTAATTATTTTGCAATCCCTACAGCTCCGCGGTTGGGCCATCTGGCATAAGTCACATATTATACTTATCTTATTACTACTATATCCTATAAAATATTATTATCATACAATATTATATAATATGTATTATTTAGATTACGATGTTTTTGATTTAATAGTGAATGTGAATTTGTATTACCTATATTGCAAAATTAAGCTTTATCGACGCATTGTCGTTCGCCGTTGCGGTTAGTTCCAGTGAGAAGTCGCCGATGGATCAAATTTATGAAATTAAATGTAAGGATTCCATATATTCGATAAATCAATTATGGAATACTACATGAATATATTTTTAATCATTTCCAAATTTTCAGGATCATTATAAGTTGGTATGTATTTGTTTGTGTTTGACAAAGAAACAAATAATTACTGATGTTTGTATTAGACAAGTTACAAACCACACAAACAGATACATACCAACTTTTGTTAGTTTCCACTTTCCTTACTTTTTAAATGTAAAGGTGTTCGAACGTGGGCTGAAAGCCATACCACTGTCGGTGGATCTATGGATCCATTACCTTACCTATGTACGTACTACTCGAGCAGACGACGAGGAGTTTATCAGGTCACAGTATGAGAGGGCTCTTACTGCATGTGGATTAGAATTTCGTTCAGATCGCCTCTGGGATAGCTACATCAAGTGGGAAACAGAAGCAAAACGTTTACAACAAGTAACTGCCATCTACGATCGTTTACTTGCTACACCTACACAGGGCTATACAACACATTTCGATAAGTAAGTCAAGTCAGTATTTATTGTCAAAGAAAATGTACTAAATGCTCTGTTTACTATATACATTTTTAATGTAGTTTTCAAGAACACATTGCGTCGCATCCGCCTAACAAAGTTTTAGAAGTGGATGAATTTCTTGCTTTGCGTAAGGAAGTCAAGCATATGCTTAAACATGATGTTACTTCTGAATCTGATGCTGAGAATCCTGATGTCCCTCCTGGAGAAGATGATGCTAATGAAGCTGTGGTATGATTTTTTAAAATTGACTTACAAAACAACAATTTTAAATATACCAGCTGTAACAGATTTATACAGAGCGATCAAAAATGATTAAATGTGCCGCTTGGTATTGATTTTTTGTTGTCCGCCTACTACTTAAAGTGACCTTGCCAGTGGCTTTGCGTGATATTTCAAATAACGCACAAAAATTGGTAGTGCGATTATTCATTAAAAAGTTCGTAAAGCTTTTGTTTTTGTTATAATTATATTTAGGGAATTTAATGACATTTTTTGTTGTAAATAAAGATTCATGTAGTGTGCAAATAAAATTATATTCAACTAATCTTCCCAAATTCAAATCTGTTTTAACCACAGGCAGTGGAGAGCAAAATTTAGGTGTACAGTACTGCAAAAAAAGATATTCCAATAGTTAACTTATAAATTTTCAAAAAGAAAAGAAAACAATTTAATAACACAATTTAAATGAATACACAAAAAAAGCTATCTTTTTTAGATTTTTTTACAATAATTGCCCTTATAAATTGACCCATCATTATCCAAACACACGATTCAATTAACTAAGTATGGTAATTCTGGGACGTACTGTGCGTAGCCACTGATATGAAAACATGCCTCATCGTTGAAAAATGTCACATCCAAAATGTCATTGTTTAGGTTTTCATTAAACCATGCACAGTATTATGAACGTTATTCAAAATCTGATGGCATCAACTTTTGCACGACTGACACTTTGCATGGCTACAAATGCCATATTTTTTTGCAAGCCTTTTGACATGATCCAAATGAAAGACACCTACAACAAAAATGTTGTGTAATTCAGTCTCAAAAGCAACATGCCCATTACCTGTTTGAGCAGCGAAAGTAAACATCATATTAACCTAAAACTACTTTTTATTCAAAACAAAACTCCATAATTAGATTTTTTTACTAAATAAATCAATCAAATACGACCTTTTAGTCTTCAAAAAGGCTCCTTATATTCTGAGTTTACACAAACATTAACAGAAACTCGAGAAAATCAACGAACACAATGAATATGGACGACTATGAACTGAACTTGACGGGAATAAGTATTGGTAAACAGCAGGTTGGTTGGTATACAAAACGGAACGTATTTTTGATAATAATGCAACTAAATCGGGGTCAGGTGACCTTCGATCATTTTTGATCGCACTGTGGTAGACCTCACATATGTTTTTTGTTTATTAACTTGTCTTAATGAAATTTTAGGACATTTAATTAACCCAAGAACGTGTTATTAAATGATAAGTACCTAAAATTGTTGTTTTTGCTTAGCCCAAAGTGTTATCAACTATCAATATTACAATTTACTTTGGGCTTAGATACCGCATCTTCATTTGGTTACTACACCCAGCATAATCAGGTAAGGACCGACCTGTAGCTTGTCTGCTTTTACAAGCATTTGCTCTAGAAATTTGAGCAATGTTTGTTCTTAGGCTCTGCCTGCCTAAACAGGGCTGTGTGCTTAGATTATTTAAACCTTGGGGCGGACAAGGATTTGATCTCAATGTATTTTGTTTGCCAGGACAATAATACTTAATCGGCTTATGCCTGTTAGCTGTTTGTGAACCCATACAAACTAACGTTTTGCAAGACATTGCAGCTTGCATCTTCAGAGTGATTAGAGCACTGAGGCAGACAAGCTAAAGGTCGGTCCTTACCTGATTATGCTGGGTGTGACGCGGTCTAAGCCGAAAGTAAATTGTAGTATTGACGGTTCGAGAAACCGCGAAAGCCTCGAAGAATATATGATATCTACTAGTTTATCTCAAATAGAACATACATTGTTAGAAAAATTAATTGCTATTTAAATTTTGTATTACAAATATATGTTTAGTCGATAGTTTTTTGCATTTTGCATTACAATTAATGTAGGCAATACAGACACAAAAACCCTTCGAATTGAGAGTCAATTCTACACCCTCTTTTTATAAGTGCCTGACAGTGGCCACAAGGTCGTATTAGGTTACAAGGTTTTATTAATATTAAAATGGTCATCTAGAAAATGCATACTAATTTTGATGCAATTTTGCGCGAAAATTCCTAATAAAAGCTGCTACTATTATGTAGAACATTTTGGGAACCGAGAAAGAGGAGATCATGTTCAAAATGGCGGATAAACTTCAAAATTCATAAAAACTAATGCTATATTTTTGATTCAGTCGCCATTTTGAAGATGATCTTGATTTCCTGGTTCCCAAAATGTTCTACATAATAGTAAATGTTTCATCAAAATTGGAGTATGCATTTTCGAGATATGACCATTTCCCCAATACCTTAAAAAATGAAATGCCCTCTTATGGCCACTGTCAGTCACTTACAGCTAGAGACTCATTGTAAATTTTTAATGTTATTATGACTTCTATCTTCCTTCAAAACAGGGATAGGAATGCTTGTGTCGTTAAATATTTCTACCATGTATATTTACATCTCTTAGTAATTAAGTTATTCTTTTCCTTTTGAAGTAATAGTGGATTCTGATAAGTTAGACGTTAAATTTGAGTATGCCAATTTGTGTTACACTAATATCAAGTATGAGTATTTGGTTTAGGGAAAAAGAAAACGAATCTTTCTTAATGCTAAAATCGGTTAGCCTATTTAGAACAATTGATTCATTCATACTAATTTATTTTATTGTTTCTAGAACTGAAAATGATTTTCATTTCATACTGTACGCTATATACAACTTTACGTCATTGATTTGAGTCCGGGAAATGGCACATTACAGGCCAAGGTCGGGAAGTGTTGCTTAGCAGCCCTTCCCGGACTGCTTGGAGAAAAATTCATCAAACACATCTATTTGTAGCTAAGCAACGAGAAATACCAACAGCGAATGTTTAATTTGACAGAATATAAATTTTAAAAATGACGTTTTTATAAAAAGAAAGTATTCAAATAAAAAATGGTTGTGGCAGTAATGACATAAAATTTTGTACGATACATGTCCGTGAAGTGATTATTAAAGCATTCGTTTAGAAATTTCTAAAAATAAATTTCTAGAAATATCTAAACTCATACTTTAATATGTCACTTCCCGGACTAGTGACGTAAATAACTAGTAAAGTTTTGCATCTTTCAAATTTTTGTCCTTTGATAAGAGTAACACAAAAACCGTTTTGCATTATAATATTTTTCAAAAACTGACCGTATTTTTCCAAACAGTTGAGTAATTTTTTCAGTACTGCCCATGTGTAAGGCTAAAACTGTTTATGTTGTGGATACTCGACTTTATTCATTAACCGTAGAATTTGTTAATATAGGTAAGGTATAGTCAGGCTGCAATAAATTTTCTATTTATGATTGCAAAACTAATCTCTTAACTTTGTACAACTTGCGTTGTAGGTATTTAATTTGTCAACATAGAGATATACAAGTTCCTTGTTGAAGGTTTTGCTGTATTTTTTATAAAAGTAAAGAATTAACACTTCACACTCTTATTTTTAATAAAAAAAGGACAATAAATAATATTCTTATTTAACAACAACGTAAATCAGCCAGTGATTATTTTAATTGTCATTCGTGGTATAGAATGCACTAAATTAAACAGTAAAATATTATTCACTACAATTGTTATTTATCAAATCATCCTTGTTGCTAATTTCAATGTGACTATGTTCAAGAGCTTTCTGCCAGTTTTCAAAATAGTATCTATCCACTTGTTCCTTTATTAATTAGAGAATTTTGCCTAAAATTTTTGCTTTCAAATCAACCCATATCAGTTCAATTTGGTTAAAAATACAATAATATGGTGGCAATTGTAAAACTAGGCGCCCAGATTCTTTTGTCAGATCGTCTATGAAGTATTTTTTTTCAAATTGTTTTGTTTTTAATAATTCTACCACTTGTTTTTTATTTAATTTTCTTCGAAAAACAGGTATTCGTAGCAATTTAAAACCATAGTTATCTCGTACTCGCAATATTTTTTCGTGAAACGTTGCAAGTTAGCATATTAAATGATGTGTTATGGTTAAATGTATGAGCTCTGCCATTGAAACTATATTTAAGATTGAAATAGAGTTTAATGGTTCACTTGAACTGATAAACGGCCAAAATCAACAATTTAAGTAGTACAATTTTTAATTCTAATTTGACTTTTATTTTTTAGAGTTCCGATGAAGAAACGAAAGTAATAAGGGAAAGAATAGTATCAATAAGAAGAAAAATTCACAAAAATACAGTCAATGCAGTTACTGCGAGATGGAATTTTGAAGAAGGGGTGAGTACTTAATTAATTTGGATTTACATATACCAGTTTATCATTATATACTTTTTATTTATAATTGAACAAACACTATGAAAAAAAATACATCAACTGCTATAAATCGCAGTTAAAAATATTATTCAATTAATAGAAAACTGTGATGATTTGCACAATTGGTTATGTCAAGCGTTGTCTTGACGTAACTCTGTATTGTTCTGTAGACACCGCAAGGGCCATCTGAGTTAAAAAAATTTAAATTTTATTGTGTGTTTTTTGAATTATTTTTTGAACAAAATATAATCTACACATGATTCTTTGTTGCAGATCAAGCGGCCATATTTCCATGTGAAACCTTTAGAACGGTGTCAGTTAAAAAACTGGCAAGATTATTTGGATTTTGAAATTGAGCAAGGAGACCAAGCTAGAATTATAGTTCTTTTTGAAAGGTGTCTTATTGCCTGTGCATTGTATGAAGAATTTTGGTTAAGGGTACGTAGTTTGAAGATGCACCACTTTATACTTTTATAAACAAACCTAACTTTTTAGTTTGTACATTATCTTGAAGCATTAAAAGACTCTGCAATGCAACCCAAAATAAAGGATGTCTACGAAAGAGCTTGCACGATACATCATTTGAAGAAACCAAATTTGCATTTGCAATGGGCCATTTTTGAAGAGTCAATTCAAAATTATAATCGTGCTGCTGAAATTTTAGTGAATCTGGAAAAGTCGGCGCCAAACTTATTGCAGGTAATTGTTTTATTGTTGGTTAATGTAAATATGAAGCAAGCCACTTTCAGAAATTATGCCCCTTTTAGCAAATTAAAACAGTCAAAAAATAAAACACTTACCATCCCTATTTTAGCCATCGTCTCTTTTTTGCCTGGTACTCCTGGATGCAGCCCATAAGCCTATATGTAATTGCATCAGCACTGAAAGGTTACAGTTTTGTATTTCTAAAGTTACGCAGTTGACTTTGAGGGCTGAATAAAATATTTTTGCTATATTTTCAAATACTATATATAACTAACTGTGTAATTTCCGACAGCCATGTATTAAAATATTTAATAATTTATTAATTTTACAGGTTGCTTACAGACGAATAAATTTGGAGCGACGCAGGGGAGATTATGATAAATGTTGTCAACTTTATGAACATTACATAAACAATTCCAAGAACAAAGTCATATCCAGCAACATCTCAATAAAAAGTGCAAGATTTTATTTGAAAATATTAAAAAATGTTGATAAAGCCGTGGAGACAATAAATGCAGCAATTACCAAAGATCCAAACAATGCTAGGCTGTACTTGCAGCTGATTGATTTCACTCTGCAGAAAGATGGTGTATGTGAGTTGGAAGTTTTGACTCATATCGATACATTTTTGGAAAAAGACGGTATTGACAATGAACAGAAAATTTTATTTGCTCAGAGAAAATTGGAATTCTTAGAAGACTTTGGATCCAACATTCAAACTGTACAAAAGGCCCAGGAAGATTATCAGAAGTACCTGAAAATAAACAAAGAAAGTAAGAAAAAGGATATCTCCAAAGTGTAAGTATTTTCAGTTATTAGTATATTATTTTCCTACTTTTGAGTCCTGTGGTCTTTGAACCAGTCCCAAAATGATCAGGACATTAAACTACTTGAAATTTCAGTTCAAGTTTGGGTTTCAATTCGATAGAATAAAAAAAATGGTTCTAGTTCGTGTTCAAATAACATTTCACAAACAAATTTTGTACCGTCTGAATATAGTCACTTATTTAACCATATATACATTCTACAATATGTTTCAAAATAACGAGTACAAAACAACGGATACAGAAAGGCCAGATTGAAAGTATGGATTTGAAATAAACCTCTTCCCAAGTTTTCTCTGATTTCACTTTATTTCTTTTTGTAATGCCCTGTATTCTTCTCGGGAACTTTGTCTCTACCACTTGAAGCTGGTTATTCTATTTTAAATGCTGTTATCCATGTTTCACTAATTAAAAATCCACTGCTAAGTTAAGTATTGAGAAATACAGGGTGTCCAACACAGTGGCGGGCCCCTTGCATACGGATTTCGTTAACAGTAAGAGAAAGATTTGGTTAAATAGGACGATTATTTAGCATTTCAAGTACTACTACAAGTCCGGGTGGTCCAGTTGTAGAGGACCAGGCTCACAATGCGTTAGTTCTCGTTTCGAATCCTGGAAGAAACAGACATTTTTTCTGTAATTCTGTGGATCGGTATCGAGCTCGGTAACCATTCGACGTCGAGTTACAATTAACAGCGCCTGCCTTGATTACTGACTGACCAGGACAAGTACCAAAGTCATAAACAACATGAAACATACAATTAAACACATGCATGTGAATGACATAGAATGAATGTGCATGAAGGGTGGCATAAGCTTCAGGAGCGTAGCGGTCTAAAGGCCAAACGGCCCCACTACCTCCTACTGCACAAGCAAATAGCCTACCCGGAGTGAAAGACCTCGACACCTTCGGGTATAAGAGGAGAAAGACTAAGAAAGAAAGAAAGTACTACTACAATCCACATTTAAATCCTAGAATTTTTGCTTAATTTTCAATACAGACTGACAAAACAAATTTTCAGTATTCACTTTGTGTATAATTTAATTATTATCAAAGATAGTACAAAGTGGTTTTGACATTATTAAGACACTTTTTTACACAGATTTGGAAACTGAAAAGAAAATTTTTATAGGTCGTTAAATTTTCAAGACATTAACATTAACTTTGCTTTTTCAAGTATGCGTTAAAGGCGGCTATGTCATCACTTGATGAGCTCTTTTTCCTCCTTTTCTCTAATATAAGGTTTGATGTAGTGATGGGAAAATGCCAGGATTTATTTATTAGGGAAATACTTAATACCATATTTTTCGAGGCTTTTGCGGTTTCTCGAACTGTCAATATTACAATTTACTTTCGGCTTAGATCACGTCGTCATTTAGGGGAAATACCCAGCATAAGGTAGTATACGATGAAATAAAATTTTGAAAATTTTCAAAAAAAATTTCTCTAAAACTGTCCACACGATTTTTTTTTTAACTTTCTGAGCCGATAGAGCAATGAACTACAAAATTTGTTCTTTACTAATTTTCCAAATTTTACTCTGACGCCTTCCAGGAATTTTTGAAAAATTTGAAATTGATTAATTATTTACTCAAAAACGCAAACGCCGATCGTTATAAACTTTTATCAGTTCGATAGACTATTTAAAGTACTTTATTAGGATTTGCTAAAGTTTTCAACTAGTTTAAAAATTAAGAAAAAAAACTGTACTTTTTAATATCAACAACGCGTTTTCTGGCATTTACCTGATTTTAACTGAGCCCAACTTCCCAAATAAAGCTAATATAGTCATTTTTGTCCAACGCCTACCTTGCTTTGGTGGTGCAAGTAGTCGCTGCTTCTATGGGTAGAGTTAGTGTACGGAAACCAATTGAACAGGCTATCAAAAATTCAAATTCCCGCTGCTTGTTTTCTTTGAAATTTAATACTCCCTGAACTGTATACCGTTATAATTATTAAATGTTACACTTTTGCAAATACGGCAACGGCAAGTATTAGTATCTAGTATTGGCTACAATTTTTTTTTTTTTTTTGAAAGCTTTAAGTTTACTGTGGCTCTTTCTATGAATTTGGATGAATGAAATAGAAGGTTATAATTATAAAATTTGCACGTTTGCAAATACGATAAGTTTTAAATATGGGAAAGTCCACTTGAAGTCCACACTTCAGCTTTTTGATTTTATGGGACGGAAGGCTAATAGTAAGTTTTGAAAAGTCCCCCTATTTTAACCCTTTCAGTCACGCAACTAGAAATACGTTTAAAAAAATTCTGAAATTTGGCACATTGGTTAAGTGTATTTTTGTATGATTTTTGACGCTTGTCAAATTGTCTTATCATTTTTGGTTTTTGAGTTACGTAATGTCCCTCATGAAGGACAGTGTGACTGTACGACTCAGAAGTTTTGTTACGGATATTGTAATAAATAATAATACTGGGTTGTATACCTATACTTTTCGAATTTTTATTATTGCAATTGCTAGTGTTACAGAATTAGTATAAAAAATTAAAGTTTAATTAACAACATTCAGATAATATTTTTTCATACTTTGAAATATTTACTATTTTACTTCCTGTGAAAATTAAAAAAACAGTTTCTGTCCTTGATAATGCATAAATGAATCTTACATTTGGTACAAAACATATGTGTCTTATTCTTGCAGCCTTCCATTTTACAACGGGTGTTATCCTTTTTCTCGTCATACTGCGGAAAATGCCCATAACCGTCATAGCGCATTTCTGTCACTGGTTTTGTTTCCGCATACTTCTTTTTGCTAGAAGCAGGTTGTTCCTGATCACTTGGACGGCCCCTTTGTGGTGCGGGTTTGCAAAATATTAAACTTTCCGCAACGCTTTGGCGAAATGCTAACAAATCGGCAATTCTTTTTTCGGGCACACCAAGAGCCCGAGCTTGATTTCTGTATTCGATCCACGAATTTACCAGTGCCAAATCTAATGCATGCGTAAGCATACGTACCGTCCATTTTCTAGATCTTCTATAAGATCGATAGATACTAAGTAGGAAATCTAACTTATCTACGCCTCCCATATTACTGTTATACAGTCGAATTGCTTCTGGTCTAGGAACTTCAATATAAGCCTTAGTGGTCTTATCCCACCTTCTGCAATTGTCCATTTTCCCGACTCCCACGAAATTGGAAGCAATCAGTACTGGTTTATTATCGAACCACTTCGTTATTACAACACCATCAGTACTGAGGGCGATATCACATGAACCCCTTCCTCTTTTTCTGAGATCTTTATCGGTAGGCAATTCAGGGCGACAAAATCGTTGTACTTGTATAGTTCCAACAGCTAGGATAGACTTAGAAGAAAGATATTGAAATAAATGGTAATTACTAAAATAATTATCAAAAAAGAGGCCATGATTTTTCTCGGTACCTATCCTTTCCGCTAATTGCATTACAATTGCAGCAGATGCACCAAAGTGCAAGAACTCTTCTTTTAGTTCGGTAGTAGATCCCTGATATATAATGAAGTCATAAATTAGCCCACTTTGCCCCGCCAAAACGTAAATTTTTATGCCCCACTTTTTCGGCTTGTTTTTTATATATTGTTTGATATTTATTTGGCCTTTGAAGGGCACTATTTGTTCATCTACAGAAAGGTGAGTTTCCAGTTGCAATTCCGCGCACCTATTTCTAATACAATCATGTATACTACGAACTTCCCATAATCTATCCATATTTTCTCCTCGAGCAGTAATATCAACTAAGTGAATTGTCGTGCGTAATTTCGAAAATCTATTGAAAGCCATATTCTCCTTCACTATCGGAATACCAATTGTTGGATGCCAATACATTCTACCTCGCGGATAATTCAAATTTCCCATTATAATATGAATTCCAATAAATTTCTTAATTTCTGCAGCTGTTGTGAGGGGAAATCGAGCAATATTGTGTTGAACGGCGTATAAATTGGTCATTTCAACCATTTCCTCATTTATGGCATCAGTAATATAGTTTTTGAAGAAATCTTTAGGAGGTGGTAACTCCGTAACATCGGAGACAATCGCAGTATGCCAGTTTATTGGACGAGTCTCAAATGTGACATTTTTCATCCATTTGATATCTTTTTTCTCCGTTAGGTCATGCTTTTCAAAAAACTGTGTAACTCGCATTTTTTTGTCCATGGCGGCCTTCTCGTTACTATGTGGTATACTAGTTGCTTCTTGTTCTTCGGTAGCAACCAGTGCATCCTCTTCGTTACTATCTACGTTAGCATCTTCGGGCATTTCAACATCTGCATCACCGATGTGTTCCATCGAATTTCCCTCATCCCCATCTCCCCAGCCATCATCCTCATCATTTGATAGCACTCCGATGTCAGAATCTTCATCATTGTATAAGAGATCCAAAAGCTCTTTCTCTGTCAGATATTTCGGCATCTTTTATACCTAAACAAAATCATTTTTCTAAGATCCAAAACTAGTAAAAGTATATAATGATCAAAACAATAAATTACAAGTTAGGACTAAATTTGGTACCACCAAGTTCGTTTGTCCCTTCATAGGGACACGCGAATTTCCAAAATTATAGCAAGCCGTCCAAAACGTATATTCAAATAAATTCCTAATAAACAAGTCAATTAAAGCTTCTACTTACCAACAATCGATATTATAAACAATTTCCGTGAAAAACAATAACTGTACAATAACAACAAACACAGCTCTATATTACTCAGCATGAAACAACACCAGCAACTAATACAACAGTATTACTGTTAGTTCCGCAAATTACGAATAGAGCGCACCACTTACTGGAATTGGTATATGGGATGCCCCTCCAGAGGTACAACGTGATTTCGGGTCTAAATCTCGTCGGCAAAAGCTATTGCGCATATGAGAAAATGATGTCCCTCCCAAGGGACGCCGTGACTGAAAGGGTTAAGGAATGGGGGAAATTTGAAATGGGATGATGTGTAATTTTTAATTTGTTTTTAATACCTGTATCCAAATAGTCCTTTTTTTTCAGATTTTTTGAAAAACGTCATAATAAATAGGAGGATGTAATTCTATAAGTATTAAATAGTGGAATAAAATTCTTTTTTTTTCAATATAAATATGCCCACTAAAATAATCAACAAAAATAAGATCAATCAAAATTTAATAAGAGTGAAAAATGTAGGTTTAAAAGGCACAAATAAATAATTAATAAAAAATGTATTCCACTTTTTAATATTTATTGAGGGTACTGTAATGTTAGGTTTGGGAGTTGGAAATAAAATACTATTTTGCAAGAGGAATTGTAATGAGTTTTCACTTTTACAAATAATTTTAATGAAAGTTTATAGCAACGTCAATAGCAACGCAAGTCGTCAAGTTACAAAATACAATTGATAAACCGAAGGCTGCTACAGTACTACACGTTTTTCAAAAAATCTGACAATAATACATCTTTTGATGTGGATATAAAAAAAAAATTGAACATTAAACATCATTCTATTTATAATTTTCAAGTTACTTCCTTAAAATGGGAGGGCTTATCAAAACTCACTATTAGCCTAACTTAGGGCCCCTTTCATTCCATAAAATCAAAACAATTTTTTATAGTTTTGGAGATGTCAACTTGCAACACTTTAGTTTCCACATCCTGTGAAGAGTTTTTCATATTCTGTGTTTTCCATTTCTCTTCTGAACTTATCCCATGCTTTGATCTTTTCTTTGTTGACAAAATCTTTTTTCTTTTGTTTTATATTAATTGGAGTAGTCTTATCTCCTCGCTTTGTTGTTAGGTATTTTCTCCTACATTGAAGTAATGGGTCAAAAAATAAATTTGAAGGAATACAAAAAGACTGGTGTCTGAAACGGTTTCAAAAGTGAATACAAAAGAACATATTGAAGAATGTACCGGTTTGCGAAATATATCTTGAACTATTTTCAGTTTTAAGCGAAAATAAATTCAAGGTCTGCTTAATTAAAAAATAACTTTAGTTTACATTGTTGGGTTTGCGTTCTGCTCATTCCGTGACAAAAATGGTTCAAACTGAATATATACAATTTTCAGAAATTCATTAATGTTCAGGGGGCATCTAATCTATCCCTAACCGTGAAATCATATTGTTATGAACAGCAAATTCATTTAAATTGTTAGTAATTAAAAGCGCTAAAAAAGTATACTACAAAATTTAAATCTTATTTCGGTTTAAGATTTCTTAAACCTTAGAAGAACATTGTATTCTGCTACCATTATATTTTGAGTTTGTTTGTTTGTTTGTATATTCGGTGTAATTAATTTTTAATTATTTTTGTAGTGATTCCACATTGTCAAGTAAAAAGGAAAAGAATCCCCCACTGCCGTCTTCGCAATCAAATTCATACGGCAACTATGGCAATTACTCGAATTCTTCAAACTCTGGCTCTTATAATCAGTATTCGGGATCTCAACAAGGACAGTACAATTACTCCCAGTATGGCCAAAATGATCAATACCAATATCAGAATTGGCAATATCCACAAGGAGGTTATGGAGGGTATAATCAATGGGGCAGTTATGGTGGAGGTTACGGCTATTGACCCAATGTTTAAAATACAACCGCACAGCTGCTTATAAAATGAGTAGCCAGTGCATTTACAAAACTGCACTAGTTGTGTGTTTCAATTTCACTTGATGGTTCTTAAAAGTTATGCTGCTGTGTCATTTCTTGAGATGTTCAATTTTAACCGTACCTGTAACTAAGAACTATTTTTTAAGTTTCAGTAGTTATTCGTATTACAGACATGTATGAATTGTTTGTACAACATAACTGCTGCTCATATTGAATTTGTAATTCCAACAAGTTTAGTGTAAGACGTGTTTGTTCACGGTTAATAATTTTAGTGTTTAGTCACTTTTACCTTTTATTCCAAGGTAAATTTAAGATAAGATGTAACTAAGTTTTTCTATTCAATTTATTTTTGTGTTAAATTTTAGAGTGAAGATGTATGTCTTTTAGAGGCTCAAGATCTTGTATTTAAAGTACTATTAAAAATAGGTTATTACAAGGCTGAATTAATTTTACTTTATAAACATTATTGTTGCTTGAGTCTTTAACATTTACTGTGAATATGATTTAACAAATTTATAGGGACTGCTAATTATTTTAGTTGCAAATGCTTTGAATAAATATTACACAGAACTTCTTTATTTATCAATGTTAGTAATAGGTAACTAGATACAATTTGAAGAGAAGGTGTATTCCGGTGTATTCCAGTACATTAAAAAAGTGCAAGCTTCTCATTTGTCTTTGAACTGTGAAATAAATAATTACAATGCAATTTCTCTAAGTGTGCTTTTGTAAGAGAAAAGAAAAATAGTAATCCAACCACCCAATAAATTCGGTTTGATAAATATAAGGTTTGGACAATGCTGAAAATTGATTAATAATTATTGTTAATTGTTTAGTAATCTATTAAATAATTGTTAAACAAGTATACAGGGTGAGTTATTAGTGCGAGATTGTTTTGTAACATCTTTATTGTAGCAGTTAGAAAAAAAAATTGTTAAGAGAAAAACTGTTTGTGTACTGTGCATAACTTAAAATTATTACCAATTATACTGGGTGAAAAGTTGTTCCTATTACTTTGTTGTTTCAAATGGAACACCCTGTATATTATTGCATTGCTAGATTCTGCATTCAATTCTAGATAAAAATGTATTAAGGTACTTTGATCTTAAAATTATTGGTTTTAGAGTTATTTGACTTTTTTCAAAAATTTTGACAATTTTGGACTAATATTAAAAAAAAATAGTATTTTCGATAGCAAAATTTTCGAAAAAAGTCTTCTTCTTCGTTAGCCATTTGTCGTCCAACTTTGGACATAGGCCTCTCTCATCTCTCCCCATTGAGTTCTATCTTGCGCGGCACGTTTCCAGTTCAATCCACCTATTCTCTTCAGGTCGTCTCTCCAATGCATCTGTGGGCGTCCTCTAGTCCGCTGTCCCATCCATGGCCTCCAGTTTTGAATTAGGTTATTCCATCGTCCATCTAGTAACTCGAAAATCGCTAATTTTAAGATCATAGTATTTTAATATCGAGAGATCCAAAAAAACTGATCCTCACCGGGCTGTGGAATGAAAAGTCACGTCTTTACTAGACTAAGGGAATGTTTATAATGTCAATTTCAGGTTAGGTTGTGTCAGCTGGAATTAAATAATAATGAAACGTCATTTTTAGGAGCAGAAATCTTTTATGTAAGATTTTCATTGGGATATCTCTCGAATTCCACAAAAAAAAAGAGAAATCGAATACGTCCAGTCTCTGTCAACTTAAAAGCTGTTCTGAAAGTAAGATTCAATAATGAGTGCTCTTTGCAATGTATTAAAAATCACTTTATGCACCGATGTATCATAAATTGACAAATATACACGAATTTCTTTGTCATAAACGTCTTTTTATAGCCCATGGACCTTTTTATTGCCCATGGACTATAATGAAACGTCAATGAACGATATCATACCTAGTAGAAACAGTTTAAACACTTGCAAACTGAGATTTTAGGCAATATGGCTACCGTTGTTTACACGCTACCATAGTTACGCTTCAAATCTCAAATTTAATCAAAGCAACGCTAGATGTGGGTGGAAAATTCAATTTATTTTAGAAATATTTTTAAATTAAAAAATCTTTATCCATGCATAAAGTTGTGTATGCACCAAGGTCGTAACTTGCTTTTATGGCCTTCGACGTAAGTATATAAAATTATGTCTTACGCCATAATAGTACATTCTTCAACGAGCGTAGAATGATGGCTATTATTCACGTGGATGAAGTTTCCGACACGAGCGAGCGCAGCGAGTGAGTGTTGGAATCATCTAAGTGAATAATAGCCATTCTACGCAAGTAGAAGACTATACTTTCTCTACGACTACAAGAAATTATGAATGACAATAAGTCCTTACCCAAGCAGTCTTAGATAAATAACTATTACATAATATTTTGTATTGTTCTTGCATTCTTTTCATAAAATGCTTATGAAGCCATAAAACCGAAAAAACAATATTAATACAGACGGAGAGTGAGCTCCATTTACGGAGGAATTATAAGGGGTGTCCAGAAAGTCTTCAGCCAGGGCGGCTATGGATTGTATAACGCATGTGTTTTATTCAGTCATATCTAAGTAATTTAATTGACATAAGTCAAAGTCAATTTAAATTAAAAGGTTTTTATTTTGAATTATTTACTTTCTGCATATTTCTTGTTATAAACTGTTTACGCAAGAACAAAAAACCTTTATTGTGAAATCTTAAACAATTAGCAAACGGAAATTGGAATTATTCCATCAATGCGTGTAAACAAGAATTTCGACAAAGATATCCAAAGACATACGTTATACAATCCACAGCTGCCCAGGACTGAAAGACTTTCTGGACACCCGTTATTTAACGTGCCGTCAATCTGTTCTTATGCGGCACGTAAATAACGTATTATTATTGATGACGACACAAACGCGACCGTAATTCGTTAGTTAGTGGCACGTAAGCGTGCCGTTAGTCGCAGCGTTTACCTATTTTAAACATAACCTCTGAAATATAACTTTAAATCTTCCATGCAGAAGAATAAATCATTTTAATAATAACATGACGTCTGCGTATGATATAAGTATTAAAATTATAAACAACACAAAACTATTTAAAGAAATTAAGGAATCCATCAATTTTACGTCAAACTTGAAGGACTATGTGAATGTGCTGCGATCAACCCAAAAAGCTGTAAATGCTGCACTTACAGAAGTCGTAGAGCAGGAAAAGTCTAATGAAACTATTGCAGGTATATAAAATATATTCTTCTAGATCATTGGAAGCTGTTTTCATTTATTACTACAATTTGTAAATGTTTCTTGGTGTTCTCCAATAGTAGAGAAGTAAATTTATTTTTTGTCATCCCTGCCAATCACTGGCAGTTAGCCACATATAGCACATGTAATATTACAAAAACACTTAACATTTTACTTCGATTTTCCAAATTCTATCCTTAGTGATGTCACTAACCACTCGCAGCATTATGGGGGTTCCTTGGCTCTCCAAAATTTAACTGGCCCCTCTGCGTGCCCCCCTCCCAATGACACCTTTTAAGTTTGATGACGCCACCAAATCAGTAAAATGTTTAAGATAAATACAATAATTTTAGTTTATCAAAACTTTTTAAATGTTTTGCTGAAGTTGAACTACAGTTTACACCAGATAATTATTTCTAAGACCAGTTAATAAGAAATATTTATTTTTTGTAGTAAATGCGAAATAAAAACCAATTTTGTTTTGGTCTTAGAGTAAGGAAGGTTTTGGTTTGATTGCTGATACGGCATAAATAAAAATTGCTTCCAATATCAATGTCGATTTCTGCATAACATTTATCTCCAAATCTTTTGGACGCACTTTCCATCACAAATGCTGTGTTATTCACCAATAAAAAAACGCAAAAAAACTTTCGACGCTTACAAATTTTCCGAAATTTCGCGAATAAAAAAGTATATTTGCTGGTTGCCATGAAAGTGAAATCATGTGTAGCTCAATTTTGAGCCATTTTAATTTAAAAAATGGGTTTGGTTCACTGAATAGTTCCTCGAATACCGCATTCTTAGTCAAAGTTCGGTAGATTATTTTTGGGGTGGTATCACTCATGTCCCTTGCGCTTGTGAATAGCACTCGTGCTATTGATCTTTAAACGCAAGGGACGTTTGTGATACCACTTCAAAAATAATCGACATAACTTTGACTGCTTATGGTATTATATTTGACTATACATTTTTTAACAAACCAAGATTGACATATTATAGGGGATAGTTACTAAGAGGGAATGTTTTGCGTAATCAACATAAAATGTACGACCCGTAAATTTATTATAAAAAATTATTACAAAAACTTTTGATTATAAAATTCTCCATATTAGAAATTAATTGATTTCAAAAGGTAAAATTTTATATTTATCAGTCATTTACTGCTCTTAAGAAGCCAGAAAACTTATATTTTACTCTACAATATACAACCTTCATTATGAGAATTCTCCTATACTGTTATTTTGGCATGAAATAATCAGTTAGTTTATTTTATTCTTCAAGCTGCATACAAAACTGAAAACTTAATAACAAACTGTTATATTTTATAGATGAATGTATGGAAGATGAAGACGATGAAGATAGTGATGTAGATGAAAAGCCAAATTCAACTGCAAAGCGAAAATTATTCTCCTGCAAAAATAACAAAAAAATAAAGATGAAGTAAACAATTCTATTGTAATAGTTGTAATAAATATTGTTAACATAGAAAACTATGTAGATTTCTTTTACTTCGTCGTTGTATATATGCTGTTCGTTGTGCGTGGCATACCACTCGGATCTTTGTATGACGTTGCAATATTTTCTGCTTGATAAAAACATGAAAAGAAGTTTGAGCTATCTCATTTAAGCTTCTGAGAAAACTGAAGTTTCAGATTTCTTTTGTTAATTTCAAATACATATTTTTCGATCACCGATCACATTTTATTTATTTAAAGATAGCTTGACATTTTCAAAACGAGTTTGACAACTATTTAAATTTAAAAGAACAACAGGCTGCGCAATGGTCGCGGCGTAATATTTCAAAGCACGCTAGTGCGATTGTGTTAGGTTGTGCCGAAAATTGTTGGGCAACATGAATTATTAATTTTTGAGCTCAAGATAAAGAGCCACGAGAGAGAATAAAAAATTAATGAAGCATTTTACCTGGACTTTCCCATACTTGCATTGTTAGATGTTGTTACTTACCCTATCTGCAAAAGTAAAATTGTTTAACATTTTACCGGCCCACCAAAGCAAAGCGAACGCAGGCCGCAAAGCGCACTAGTAAACGGGGATATATATGCCTAGGAAATTAGTTATTTGGGTCAGTACACCTAAGTTACAACAGCTTTTTTTTCGCGGCTCTTTTTTTTCTATTTTCGTGGCTTTCTTTCAAAGTTTTGTTAACCTAGTCTTCGAAATTCTATATTTCCATTTCTTACTTTATTATGAAAAAGAAAAATTTATTTTAGGCATTAAAACTAAAACTTTTCAAAAATTCATAGAAGGCGTCACATATATATTAGCGGGCTGGGACACAAACTAAATTGCAGCTCATCTCCAGCACTCCAACATTTGAAAATATTTTTCACTTCATAGCCTTTAGCTTTTCGAATTTTTTTACCACGTTTTTTGAGTTCCTGAAGCATATATTTCTGGAAAAATTTCGATTTCGAAAAGGCGGACAAAAGTGCTGAAGATAAAAAAGCTGAGGATAAAACAGTCGGGGAAAAAAGCCGGCTGTGATATTAAAATTTATTTTTGATGTATTGGTAAATAATTTTTATAACTTGCCACATATGCAGGGGAGATTGTCGATTTGGAGAGAAAAATTTTTTGTATAACGTTTTTAATAATGTTATGCGGCATGGCATGATTTCGCAAATTAAATGTTTTCAAAAGTTTCGAAAAAGTTATACATTAATAAATAGGTACTTAGGATTATTGTAGGATTATTCTATTTTTTAAGTAAGTAAGTAACTATCACACCTATTTAATATAAAAAAATATTAAAAATAAAGTTGACATGAAAACTTCCCCGAAAATTTTTCCATGTTTTCTTCTCAACTTCTTTTTTTCAGGGCTGTTTTTTATGGTTTGTTTCGAATCGAGGCAAGGAAAAAATCTACGGAACAAATTCAGGAAAAATCCAAGGAAAAAACTCCAGAGGAAAAATAATCCACGGAATAAAATCAAAGTATAAAATGTAGTTGTTTTATTTTTATTTTTAAATCAAGATTTTAAAACCACAAACCAGGCGTGAGGCACCCCACAATGCCAGGACGCAAGGGATTATGGATTGAAATGAGTAACTGACCCTGGTTAGCTCTTTTTAAATTTCCAATTTTACTTAATTGTGCATTTTAATTCATCAGTAAACATTCTTTCTCATTCAAAAATTTACAAGGCAGCACTGGCATGAAATTGTTAGTCAACCCTATTCGATAAAAGAAAATTACTTAAATTGTAAATAATGAATTTTAATTCAAAAAATCGTGATAATACCTTTGAATTAAAAAAAACAACTAAAATTAAAAAATAGATTGTTCTAAATTAGATCGATTTTTGCATACCTTGTTCTGTCTGCATCTTTTGCATTTTTTGGATATGCACATAAAAAATGTAGGCCCAATTCAAAATAACATTGGGCGTATAATATAAGTTTATCTAATTTTTGTATTTTGTATGTTTGTAGTTAAAAGTGGATATCGAAAGCCAGTAAGAAGTTGCTTTTTCTAAAGAAATTCTTTATTTTAAATATGAATACAATTAAGTTGAAAATTGCGTTAAATAACAAATTAAAGTCTCTTTTACAGCACGTTTACTAATGATAATAAAGTAAACAACTACATTTTATATTATGGATTTTTTCCTACCCATGAGAAATACGCACTTGGAAAACTTTTTTAAATAAAATCGGGAAACGAGTGAAACGACGCCTGGGGAATAATATAGATATAAAAAGAGCTACATTCCAGGTTTTTCCGTAACACTTTCAATTCGGAAACGGTTTTATAAAATGTTAATTCTAAAAAGTTTTACACAAGCTTTTATATTTTTTTGACCGGCATGAATTTGGTTACTCTACACAATAAAGCAGCGCAATATTACAGCACTCAAAATAATTCTGTAAATATTTGTTAAATCAAATTTAAATCAGTAGAGTGGCGTCGAGCCCGCTAGCATTTGAAATTCCATACAAGTTCCAACTTGTTGCAACTCGATTCGGCCAGTCACCAATCTTGCCGCACATCACATTTCATGTTACATCGCCGGTGAAATTGGTGTACCTAGTTGTTGGTTGCGGGTGCGTTTAAATTTGTTTTAAACATTCTACTTCTTGTTTTCTTGTACAAATGTGCAGGTTTTAACAAGAATAAAATGCCTCCTACTCTTGAAACGAAATGTTTAATAATTGTGTTAGTTTTCTTGAGACGCCTTTTGCTTATAGAATTAGTATGGACGACAGAACTAGTAAAACTAAAGTGTGCAAATTAATAGTAAATTGTGCCGCAGTGTTTATGGAGAAAAACTGTGAATTTGAGTGGTCCTGTAACAACGGTGGCATTTTACATAAGCGCGATAAAAGTACTAAGGTCAGGAAATTGTAAGTACCTACTAATATATCTTGTTATTAGTTCTTTTTTGGTAGTTGCATCCTAAATCAAAAATCATCAAAACTGTGTTTTATTTTTGGAAGCAAAACAAAGAAAACACTGAAAAACTCACGTAGAATTTCCCTAACATGAGTCATCATCATTCAAAAATGTTACCGGAAATACTCACCACTAAAGTTGGAACTTGAGATAAATGAGTAGGTAGCAGTATTTTAGTAATGGGACACGTACCTTTAATATTTTCAAAACATTAATCTTATTAGTGAAATTAAAAGTTATTTTACGGGTTGCCCTCTGTCAACTGTTTTGTTTTCGTGCAAGTTTTTTTGGAATTACACAAAGATTTTGGGAAGAAAATTCAAAGATAAAGATTCTCTAAAAGTGCTTTGTAGAAAATTCATCCCTGAAAGAAAACTACAAAAATATAGTGCAAAATCATTACTGCGCAATTTGTTTTTACAAAAACGAATCTAGGAAAAATGCCGTAAAAAAGCTCCCGAAAAGAAAACGAGGAAATACAGAAATACCTTGGAGTTTAGTTTTACTTTCCTTCAATAAAAAAGCGTATCTAACCATCATTTGGTAACTTACTTAAATTATATAATCTAACCTATAAAATACAGTATGCTCAAAAAGTCATTGGATCGCGGTTGCTGTGGAATTTCAAAGCTATCTATAGAATTACTTACTTCTAAATCTCGATCGATTATGGCCAAGTTGGGAAATCTTTCACGGAATTCATTTAAACATAAATTAGGTGAATAAACCCAGTTACCGTTTTCACCACGATTTCCATTACAGTAATATGCTCTAATCATAAAAATTTTATGTTCTATTTGAAACATTTTTAATTATAATCCGCTGACTTTTGAAAGTAAATGTTAAAACTAATAGAAATAAATAATTTCATAGATGACTTGTCAATTCCACAGCAACCGCTATCCAAAGACTTTTTGATGATGTGTTATTTACCAAGTTATACTAAAATCTTTTATTGTAACTAGCGAAACTCGTGGGCGAGGGGTAAACCGCGAGTGGAAGTAGGTGTACAAGACAAGGTAGTGGAAGTACGCTGAACTACGAGTGGAAGTAGTTGTACAAAGTTCTTAAGCGCGGTTTACCCCTCGCTCGTGGGTTATGCCTCACGATGTTTTCGTTTGGTTTTTGATAATAAATAAGCTAATTAAGTAGGTACTAGGTAGCGCAGCGGATCGAAGTCCTAGTTTTATGAATTACGTAGCGGTTACTGTAATTATTTCTATATATTATATCCGGATCCCTTCGAATTGTCTCAACTCGAGTGGAATACGGCGCAGCTGAGATTATGCAACCCAAGCTGCGTGCGATGGGTAGTATTTTTTTTAAGTTACTGAAAACAGCGAAATGCTTCTCCTGGACTTGTCAATACTTTAAATGTTGTTACTTATCATATATTCAAAAGTATTTATTATATTATATTAACGTTTCACGCCCATTGACTGCAATAAAATGCTACTATTTCTTACTACTGTACCGAGAGTATAGCTGCATAATAGTCGTACTTTAAGAACATGTACCATATTATTCTAAAGCTTAACACATAAAAATAATATAATCAAATGGGAATTAGAGGTAACGCTCCCTCTGATATGCGGCGAGGAAAAGTTGCAAATCTTTTCTTTCTTATAAAAATAATGGTATAAACTTTTTGAAAATCTGAAGTTTTTTGGAAAAATATTCGTTGGAATAAAAGAAAACTCAGAATGAGAGGACAAATTCGTCCGCCAAAAATTGGATGGGAGGGTAAAAATTAACCCCCCTTATTGTTGCAACAGCTTTATGCTACTATTTCTCTCATGAACAATTTAGCTTCAAAAACATATTTTATCGTCCCGCGTTTGTTAAATGCAGAGGCATACGTTTTCGATTTAAAAAATTTATAAAAGGCGTAACAGAGAAAGTAGCGAGCTGTGACACAAACCAAATTGTAGCCTATCCCTATGTGTTTGAGCCTACAAAATTTAGAAGAAATCGTGGCCAGTTTATGAGCAATATTTTGTTTTTAATTTTCACGCCCCAGTTTTTTATTTATAAAAGAATTCTTTTACATGTAGACGTTTTGCTACTCTAGGGCTATTATAGTGCCAAATTGCATCGCTATCTGTCAAAATGTTTTTGAGTAAAAAGGCGTTAAAATCAAAAATTCGTAGCAGCAGCCATGGTAATGTTAGTACATTACAAAAAAAAACAGCGCTTTACCCTAAGGTCTTCTATCAGATTCCGTTATTCAATTCTGTTTCTGAAAAAAATTTCAAAAAATATGGAACTCCCATTTCCGTTCCTTTTTTTAAATGCTTATTTTGCTCGTAAATTTTTTAACTACCTTTAGATTTCTAAGCGTCACACACACGCACGCACACACACAGCCGTACATTTGTAAAAACAATTTTTTTGGGTTCCTGGAGGTCCAAAACATGTATTTCCGTCAAAATCTGAATTCCAAGTTTTTGATGAAATTAATACTAAAAAGAATAGGAATGTAAAAAAGCGTAGGTTTGAAGGTTAATTCAGTTCAACTACTAGGTACATATCATCTCATAACAGCACCGTAAACCTCTATAACAAACGAAAATTTATCAATTTAAACATGCTGATTTTTTTAAATTGCATTAGAATAGATTGAGCATATATTACTGTTTATTTGGTCCAACGTCGACTTTCATTGGTATTTGAAACGTCCAGTCCAAACAACTACCAAGCATTTCTGTCTTGTCTATGCTACAGACGGCAAATTTTGTTTATTGTTAGTAAACCATAAATAACCAAATTATAGCAAAAGCGGTGACAGCAATGTAAATAAGTGCCGAAAACAATCAATAAACTGAGTTGAGTTTCAAAAGGCCGCCGTAGTAGTAATATAGTGATAAATTTGGTCGAGAAGGAAGAGCCCGGAGTGTTATGATAGGACAGTTAGGGATTTAGTATAGATTTTGAATTATACTTTCACAACCAGTTAGTGATAATTTGCATTACTAATTTGCTTAATAAACAAAAAAGTATGTTTTGACCATGTTTTTTGTTTTGAAAATTCGCCTGTGTGCGTCTAAACGACGCGTCGTTTAGATTTTCCAGTTCAGGTAGGGATACTAGAGGGAATGTTTAAGCCCTGTCATTAAGTATTATCTATAGTAAGTGATAAAGTATGATAAAGGTATTTGTAGTAAATGAAATTCGATAAATTTTGAAATAAAAGATTTTAAACGAACTCTTCCAGCTCTATTCATACAAATAAGGCAGGGTTGATTTGAGTTTTAATTTAAAATGTGGAGTCACAACAATACAGTTAATTATTAATTGGACAATTGACATATTTAGCAACGTAATTGAATCGATTATTATTTCATAGCAACCGATTACAACTACAACAGTATCTGTATATACATATGTATCACGAACACCGCAAAGTAATTATATGTATATACTTTTTCGCACAATCGTGTTGCTGTATGTATTTACTGTCATTGTTGACACAAGCTGTAAATTGAATATACAACACTGTAGCTAGTCTCCATAGAAACAAAGAAAAAACAGTGTTGTTCTATTTCATAACTGCACTAATGCACTAATGCTGTAAGTATTCAGTAATAGTTTTCACCAATAGATGGCTCATTTATTTACATACAGATACACCCTTGACCCCTTTATTTTGTAAATACGATTGTGCGAAAAACGTTATACTCTACAAGGTTGTTAAGTGCCTAACAGAATCTCGGAAATTTGGGTCTCGATTTTTCCTCCTCCTTTTCCTCGATTCTGTTATAATACACTAATATACTATAATTTTCCGCAGGGCTTTTATTTTAATTCTTTTCCCCTTCCCGTAAAAACGACGACAGGTATCTGCTTTCGACGTTTCTGTCTTATACAGCCGCGTGCGTTAATTAAATATCTTAAATTGAAAGTTAGTTTTTCAACAGCAAATTGATAATAAAAAAGATGAAGTGTGAACTTCGAGTAGACTTTCTCATACTAAAACTTATTGTATTTGCAAAAGTGTAAATTTTATAATTATAACCTTCCATTCCATCCATCCAAATTTATAGAAAGCTTCAAAGCGAAATTATAGTTTTCAAAAAAAAAAACAATTTGTAGCCAGTACCAATATTTGCCGTTGTCGTATTTGCAAAAGTGTAAGTTTTAAAAATTATAACGTTGTACAGTTCAGCGAGTATTAGATTTCTAAGAGAACAAGCAGCGGGAATTTGAATTGGCGATAGCCTGTTCAATTGATTTCCGTACCGTAACTCCACCCATAGAAGCAGCGACTACCTGCACCAAAGCAAGCTAAGCGCCTGCCGGCGCGCCTATCGGCGAATTACAGATTCCGCTTTAGATGTCGAACAAAAATGGCTATAATAGCTTTATTTGAGAAGTTATCAAAAATATGCAAAGAATGAAAAATATATATTTTTAATTAGAGCTAACTGATAGGCGTAGTGAAAATCACGTAACTGTCGAAAAACGCGGTGTTGATATTAAAAAGTATCGTTTTTACCTTAATTTTTAAAATAAAATCCTAACAAAGTACTTTAAATAGTCTATCGAACTGATAAAAGTTTATAACGATCGGCGTTTGCGTTTTTGAATAAATAATTAATCAATTTCAAATTTTTCAAAAAATCGTGGAGGGTCAGAGTAAAATTTGGGAGATAAGCTCTATCGGCTCAGAAAGTTAAAAAAAAATCGTGTAAACAGTTTATGGAATTTTTTTTTTGAAAATTTTTAAAATTTTGAAATTAGCGCAATTGCGATCGTTTTTGGATTTTCGAAATTAATTTTATTTCATCGTATACTACCTAGGAAGGGCTCTTAACCCTTGCCAACCGGAAATATATATTTTTCGTGCTTTCCGAAAACTGGGTTACAATTGACCTAACGTTTTTTATTGAAAATATCGAAATTCTATGCACGATTATTATACAGGGTGTCTCAGACATGACTCCCCAGGCCTATAACTTTGTTATTTTTAAAAATAACTATAATAAACTATATATATTCGTAAATGGGAGCAAATTCTCTATAAGATGGGGAAAAAAATTTTAGAAAATCTGTACTCATATTATGGCAGCGATATTCAACTTTTTTTTTTCAAATTGCACACTATGCTTTTTTTCGGTCATTCTGATAGTACTCTTTATTCTCTTTACAACCATGTAAACCAATATGGGTCTTACATAAGGAAATTCTCGAAAAAAATACGATTGAAAGTTGAAGTCTAGGTTTGCCATGGAAACAACTGATTTTTGTAGTTTGTACTCGTCGGCGATGAAAACAATAGCGTATAGCTGTAAAACAATTGCAATTTACGTTGCAAAGAACGACAGTTATTCTTTCTGTATTTGTATGTTCTTGTTTAAAATCATATTAGAAATGAATTACACTAATTCTGAGAAGCTTGATATGATCCTTATTTATGGTTTATGCGAGAAGAATGCAAGAAGAGCAGCAAGGTTGTATGCAGAAAGGTATCCGGAAAGAATACATCCTGATCATAAAACGTTTATTAACTTGGCATCGAACCTTCTTGAGCATGGGTCATTTAAAAAGAAC
Organism: Ctenicera cuprea; assembly: GCA_958336395.1. Taxonomy (NCBI): domain Eukaryota; kingdom Metazoa; phylum Arthropoda; class Insecta; order Coleoptera; family Elateridae; genus Ctenicera; species Ctenicera cuprea. The sequence goes on from OY284486.1 coordinate 57,087,021, forward strand.
AAGAAAATTCCAAATATAAATAAACGAACCGCTACAGATGATGCTCATGCAGTGGCAGTTTTGGGGTATGTTCAATTACATCCTAATTCTTCGCTTAGCACCGTTGCATCTCAGTGTGACATATCAAGGGCTTCTGTGGGTAGGATTTTGAAAAAGAATGCATACCGACCTTACAAATTTATGCGAGTACATGCACTGCACCAAGGGGATAGTAACCGCCGAATGGAGTTTATCAGTTGGGTTATGGCGAATTATTCAGAAGAACCTGACATTCTTAAAAGGATACTGTGGACGGATGAAAGTAAATTCCACAATAATGGACTGGTGACTACACAGAATTCAAGATACTGGTCAACAGAGCAGCCGTACTGGATCAGACAAAGAAATTTTCAGCACATGTGGGGGATTAACGTTTGGTGTGGCATAATAGGAGAACACTTAATAGGGCCCTATTTCTATGAAGGCACTTTGACCGGTGATCGTTACTTGTTATTTCTTCAAAATACGCTTCCAACACTGCTGGAAAATGTGCCGCTTAATATCAGAAGAAGGTTGCTTTTACAACAAGATGGTGCTCCACCTCACAATAGTCTTGCAGTTCGAGATCACTTAAATTACGTTTATAGAGATCGTTGGTTCGGAACAAACGGACCAGTGCGCTGGCCAGCTCGCTCACCCGATATTACACCATTAGATTATTTCTTGTGGGGATATGTAAAATCACACGTCTATTCAAGTCCATTTGAAAATTTGGATGAACTGAAAGATAATATTACTACAGTCTGCAGTAATATTCCTCCAGAATTATTAATAAAAGTTACAAGTAGAGAATTTCTACATAGACTTGAATGTTGCGCAACTGAAAACGGAGAGAATTTTGAACAATTTTTGTAATTATAATTAATTTGTCATTAGCATTCAGTTAATTAAGGTAATATTGTATAAAAATAATGAATGGGCATTTTTTTTTACACTACGCTATTGTTTTCATCGCCCGACGAGTACAAATTACAAAAATCAGTTGTTTCCATGGCAAACCTAGACTTCAACTTTCAATCGTATTTTTTTCGAGAATTTCCTTATGTAAGACCCATATTGGTTTACATGGTTGTAAAGAGAATAAAGAGTACTATCAGAATGACCGAAAAAAAGCAGAGTGTGCAATTTGAAAAAAAAAAGTTGAATATCGCTGCCATAATATGAGTACAGATTTTCTAAAATTTTTTTCTCCATCTTATAGAGAATTTGCTCCCATTTACGAATATATATAGTTTATTATAGTTATTTTTAAAAATAACAAAGTTATAGGCCTGGGGAGTCATGTCTGAGACACCCTGTATATACCGAAATATAATACAACTCAAACAGTTTTTTATTCATAGAAAAACTCATAACAAAAAAAAATCAACAAATTCATAGAAAAACTTGAATGAACAAATTCATAATTTATTCTTCCGGCCAACATCCATAGAAATCAAAACTGAAAAAAAAGCTAGTAAATTATCTGAATGCTTTTTGATATACCTACCTTATTCCGCGCATGGAATAATTATGATAAGTAACAATTTCTAAAACATGGGAAAGTCCAGGTGAAGTATTTTGCACATTTTTCTTTCTGTTTTTGGTTTTCTATTAATCGCAACCAACTCTTTTTAAAAAATCAAACAATCAAATTTTTCTCTCAGAAGAAAAAATGTTCGATTGGTATGCCGAGCAGTTTAGTAATGTCCCAAGCAATTGCGGTTTAGGTTGTAACGGTATTCACTATTTACCAGCCTGTTCGCATAGCAGGGATACAAGTCACAGCGAGTGTCGTAGGAATTTAACGTTGTATAAATATACTTTTTTAAATATGGTAACAATATCTAAAGTATGGAAATGTTTTGGGCGATATGCGACTTTGGCTTCTCGCGAGAAGGTATGTACAGAGCGCCCATTTTAAAACTCCGAGCCTAATTTTTTTTAAATAGGCAACACACAATACAACCCCCAGATCACTATACATTTCTACCATTTCTTTTTTAAATTGAGATCAGAGTTGTTTTACAGTACATGTATCTACTAATGATTAAGTATAAATTTAAGGTTACTTTAATAACTCAAATTCAATATTTGACAACAATAACTACAATAATTTAATAGGAACATAGTACAAAAACTAACGAAGCAGGTGTTCAAATTGCCTTCCCTCTTCGTTTTCGCAGAGTATAATTCTTCTACGCATCGAACCTCTAACACGAGCTAACATTTCCGGTGTGATAGAGCGACAACATTGAATTATCCTTTCGCGTAGATGTTCTTCATTTCAAATGGGCACTTCATAGACATCATTTTTTACTTTGCCCCACAAAAAGAAGTCTAGCGGAGTCAAATCAGGCGGGCAGGCCAAGGATGCAATGCACCTCGTCCAATTACGCGTCTCTCAAAACGTTGGTTAAGATAATTTCTCACATCCCTATGAAAATGCGGAGGTGCACCATCATTTAAAAACCACATGCTATTCCGTACGTTTTGAGGAATTGTTTGGAGGAGAACCGGTAGTTCATTAATTAAGAAATTCACCATCTAAATTTTCATTAAAGAAATGTGGACCTCATACAAAATCGCCATTAATACCGCACCACACATTAAGAGAAAAAAATTCTCTGAAAATCAGTTATACTGATCCAGCGGGGATTGTCTTGGGCGTAATAGTGGCAGTTATGTCGATTAACCATGCCGTTGTTTGAAAACCTCGCTTCATCACAGAATAATACCATGCTTAAAAATTCCGCATTGCCGTTTAATTGCCGTCTAAGAAATTGACAATACTGAACACGATGCTCATAATCCCTATCTTCAAGATGGTGTATGGTATAAACATGGTAGGGGTGAAATTTGTTCGCCGTAAGAATATTGAAAACAGAACCAAGCTTTGTTAATGTTTAAAGCATTTGCAATCGCTCTTTGACTTGTATGGGGATTATCCGTAACCATTTCAATTACAGCTACTTCGTTATGTTCAACCGTAACTTGCCGTGCCCTTACTTTTGGTTTTGAAAATTGCCCATACTCTTGTAAATTCAGAAGAAGCATTCTAAATGTTTTGTCTGTTGGAATTCGTCTACCTGGAAAGCGTTGCGCATACAAAGTACTGGCAGCACTCGCATTTTTTCGACATTCACACAGAATTAGAAGCATGTCCACTTTGTCAGCGTTGGAATACATTTTGCACCAAAGATTAGTGATCGATAATCTTTGTTTTGCACCGTTCAAGTAATGTGGCTTAACGAATTTGATTAGTAAACTGTCAAGTTAATGCAAACATGATTGCCCTGATCTTAATTATAGAAATATTTTGTTTTAAAATAATAGTCGGCAGTGACTTGTATTGTGCGTTTGTTATTTAAAAAAATTTAGACTCGGAGTTTTAAAATGGGCACTCTGTATACACGAAAACATAAACATTGTTGTAAGAACCTAGACAAAACTTCAGAATTAACAACCAGGCTTTAAATAAATATTAAAATATAATAACTTCTTTTGTTTCTCCCATACTACTTAGGTCACGCATATGCCTGCGGCCTCCTTTTAAAAACAAAATGTGCTAGCGTGTAGGTAATTCTGTTAAAAACATCGGTTGCCTGTAGTAAACCATACGGTATTATGCGTTTTAAGAAGGTGGAGTATCTTAATAATATTTAATATTGTTTGCTTGACTTATTTGCTAAGGGGCGTCGCCCACGTTGCAGCCCTTACGGGTAGTGATGCGCATCATATAGAAATAGAAAATACCGATGGTCAACATCGTTAAAAACCATCAATGCTGTCGATGCATCGTAGCAGAAACATTTATTAAAAAATTCATCTAATAAATTTCAAATTAATGTTGTAACATCGAGATTACGAGCCCCTATTAATTTTTACTATCTGAAAGTTTGTGAAGCACCTACAAGTACATTGTACATGGATAAAGGAATTCCCCTGGTTTAAAACAAACTTTAAGGGAATAGCTGCTTAGTATTCTATTGTTGAACTATACATTGCATAGGGTAACAAAACAATAAGTAGTGGCAACATATATTAATCACTTCAGTTTATTACAGATTAGGTTGCAGGAAACCACAGGATTGTTTAAAACAAGACGAGCAGCTTATAAAATACGGCGAGTTAATCGTATTAGGGTGAGTAGTTTTCTTTTGTTGTTTTTACGGCATTTACCTAAAAAATATACAGGGTGAATTATTTAAGTATCGGCGCCAACTATTACCTAAATCTGAGTATTGATAATTTCAAATTTCTTTCTTAATAAAAGTAGGACCTAGTGAGATACGTTCTCTACTTTCACATGACTGAGTAGTGACTTGAGAAAAATGTTAAAAGCTGATTGAAGTAAGCAGACCATGGTATTAAACAAAATCATTTTAAAATGCCGATTCGTTTGTTAAGCCATTGCTTGAGTTAGGACAACAAATTTCTATTCATCAATCATGTAAAAAGATTTTAAATGTCAAAATGGATAACAATCGTTTTGGCTATGGCCTGCTTACTTGAATCAGTTATCAATAGTTTAGGAGATAGTAAAGGAGTGCCACTTAAATGCTCCACCCTGTATGTATAGAATTTAGAAATGATACAAAAAATGATTTGATTCATGTGCACAGGAAGAATTTTATTTTAGGTATAACGGATCTTTACCACATGGCGACCGCGGTAGAAAAAGAAGTAAATATGTACTTTATAAAAGACAAGAGCCAAATGGGGTTAAAAGATCTGTGCATTACTCAGTAAAAACTCCCCATTCTTCCCAAGCCATTTGCGATGCAAAACAGCATTCCATATCATACACAATCTCAAAACATCGCGCAGTAATAGTTGAATACATTCTAGATGAAAATACAGATATGTTTCAGGTGAGTTAACATGCGTTGTATTTCAATTTTTTTTTACATAGAAAACATGATTTTAAATTTAAACAAACAGTGGTCAGCATAAAGTGTGTTCTGTAACGTTTCGAAAAACACAGACTGGGTAGCTTATTGCCAAGGTTTGATTGCTACAGATACTGTTGAAACAAGATATGATTAAAACCTTTTAGCATATATTTATTACTCCCTATTGTTTACAAAATTAATTTTGTAATGCTGTATTTATTTGAAATAAAATATTTCCCTGCTTTAACTAAAAATAATCAGTTCTGAAATAAACAGGACCATTCTGGACGCATCCTTTAACGTTTACACCGTCCATTCACTTTTCAGATTGCATTAGACCACCAGGACTGCTTTATTTTCTAAAGTGTAACTGTTATCAGAGAGATGATTGACCTCGTAATTCACCGACGATTCGTCGTCAAGAAAGTTCGTATATATCTGCTCAATTTTATAAATGATGTTATGATTCATAACAAACACTTACTTAATTATTCATTGCATTAAGCACAGTATAAATGGGGTCCCTCCTGGTCTGCTATTAATTAAGTAATTACAAAACTAAAGAAGTTTTAACTTACTACCCAGTTTGTTGCATGAACTGAATTCTTTGCCGAGAATCTCGTAAAATTATACGACCTTGTTGGAATTATTATCACGGCGTTTCTTCAATGTTTGCTAATTTGCTGCTGACGGTTTTGTACCTAATAATATTGTAATTGATATTGATTTGATTTTGACCCTTAACTTCCACCCTCTGGATCATGTGGGAACGATTTTTGAAGTAGGGATGCCTGCGCGCGGTTTGGTCTCGCGTATCGTACTAGTGGTGACACCATCAGCACTTCAATTTGCAAACAAATAAATAAATATTCGTTTATTTTAAATATCATGCTTGTTCATATGTATTTATTTTTGTGCCCGTTACAGTTCTGCTATACTGCTACAGTCCAACATTGAATGCATTAAAAGCTGCTGAAGTAAAATGAAGGAAATTAAATTTGCTACCTGGTTGAGTTTAACTATTGTATTGTTTTTACAATTCATGTAATGGAAAAGTAATTTTTTGGAATTTCTAGTAATTTACGTTTTTTATTTTTCTAGATTGGAAGATCTCCAGAAGCACCTATTGACTTTGTAGTTCTGGATACAATACCTGGTACTAAAAGCGAAGAAAGTAAGGTTGAAAAATGTACAATATCCAGATTTGCCTGCAGAATTTTAGCTGATAGAAGTACAAAAATTTGTAGAATATATGCTGCAGGCTTTGATACTTTAAACAACATATTCTTGGGGGTAATTTTTGATTCTAGATGATGTAAAAGTAACAACATTGTAAAATGTCATAAGTTGGTATACTACTTATCTTGTTTAATCTTTAACCTCTTATACCCGAAGGTGTCGAGGTCTTTCACTCGGGGTAGGCTATTTGCTTGTGTAATAGAAGGTAGTCGGGCCTTTGGCTTTTAGACCGCTACGCTCCTGAAGCTTATGCCACCCTTTATGCACATTCAATGCGATTCACACTACTTTTCTTATAATATCAAAAAACAAATTCACATAATGAGTGGGGTTCCGCTACAAAGCTTTGGGGTTGATAGTTTGACACCCATGCCATTTATTTGTCTTCAAACATTGTCTTTCCATAAAAAAATAATTCTAAACAAAAGCACAAATTTTAACCCATTCGGAAAAGACAATAATTGTCAAATCAACCAATTATTGGTTGATTTGACTGGTTTATCAAAATAAAGCAATACTTTATCCTTATTTGTATGACCAGGCGCGTAAAAACGTTTTTCAAACTGGGGGGGGGGGGGGGGGAACAAAAGATTTACAAAATATTATTAAAAAGAAATTTTGTTTTAAACATGTTTATTAAACACACCAAATCTAAAATGTAAGTACATACAAGTACAAATAAAATACAAACTGAAAAAGGATTTTTGTTCCTTGCGCCTGTGTATGACAAGTGTTATACATTCAAGGCACTTGCAGATGTGCAATTTGTTTGCGGTGAAACGACCTAAAATTCGGAAAAAACATGTATGCCACTTAACTGTCATTTAGTGTCCATTTGTTATCATGGAAATTTATATTTTTGACTATTTTTTCAATTTCATCAAACCAATAATTAAAAAAGCTTTTTTTTCGAAAATGCTACATCTTATGCTAAAGAGACAGTTATACATTCTTTGTGTAAGATAAAATTTTATTTCTAAATCTAGGATTAGAAGTTACAGTAAACTGTAAGGAAAAAAAATTATAAATAGAAATCAAAATGTGAACCAGCAACCTTTGCGGGCCAAGGTATTACTTAAAATACTTAAAATTTATTTGTGTAGACCTTTACCAAATTTGAATAAAATCAAACATTTTATTTTTTTTACAAGGAACAAGCAACAAAATGGCAAGAAAATGATGGTGATCTAGATGGTTTAACAACAAATGGCGTTCTTATTATGCACCCAAGAGGTTCGTTTTCCAGCGGTGAAGTTAAATGTGGATATGATTGGTGGGAAACCTCAGTTACTGGTAAAATACTTTCACAGCGAGAGTTAAGGTCATCCCAAGAAAAAGGGCAGTTGGTAAGTTAATAGGCTGGGATATATTGTTTTAAAAGATAATTTTTCTTCGATTTAAAACCAATAGCTAGAGTAGTTATAGATAACTTGGCTGTAAATGCATTTTGCTTATAGCTTGAAGGAAAAACAAATATTTTGGAGGACGGTACTTTAATACACCTTTGCGGAGCAACACTACTCTGGAGATCAGCAGAAGGTTTAGCAGAGTCGCCTGTAAGTTATTAATAAAACATAGTCTAATTTAAAATAGGAATCCAATTTAAAGTACCTACCTATCGCTCTGACGATAATTGGCATTGACTTCTTAATGATTATTAAGTAGAACCTGGTAAAGTAGATAGTAGATTAAACCTCAATATTCATCGAGAAGGAAGGAAAATCGGTGTCGTTTTATTCCCCGTACAGAGGTGGGCCGCTATAGGGGTCTTTCAGACTCCGCACCCGAGTCCTAAGCTCTTCTTCAGCCGAGAAAGGATGGGTTAGAACAAGGAATTTGGATAACGGAGGATTTCCGCGAAAATCACTGTCCCAGTATTCACCTTCTTGGTACAGGAAAACCACGGAAAAAACCTGAACCACGACAGTCGGGCCTCACGAATGAAAGGCGGGCGCGTTAGCCACCTCTCTCGGTATTCATTGAGATAAAATAGCACAAGTAGAACAAATTTACGTTTGCGTTCGAATCTATGTTTTATATTAGCTAATGAGTGTTCAAAAAAATAAGTTCAAATGGGCTTTGGATGACAGTTTTTCCGATCCTCCCCAGTATAGCAGATGCTTTTTTTAAACACATATTATCTTAATTAACTTCAGTTCAAGTGCTGTGCTAGTAAATAACCAATTACCATTTTGCGTTTAATACTATAAGTTACATCTTTTGTTTTTAATAATTTTTGCTTTTAGAATAAACAAGATTTAAGGCAACAAATAGATAAAATAATTACTACGGGACCACAGTCTTTAATAGGTCTTAAAACTTTAATATCTAGTGAAACTGCTAGTCATGAAAATCAGCAAGCCTATGTATATCTTGACTGTGGCCATGTACAGGGAGTTGATGGATGGGAACAAAAAGAAGAATCTGAGACTACAAAGTGTCCTATTTGTTTAAAGGCATGTGGTTTGCAGAATATGTTTTATTACACATGTAGCTATATGTACCTATTTAATAAAATGTCATAACTCTCTGTTTAGTGATATCGATGCAGTTGTTGTTTTGTTTGTACAGGGTGAGTCATTAAAATGTAGCCAACCTACTATTTCCTAAACTATTGAGAATATTAAATTATTTTCTTAATAGAAGTTGCTTGGGGCTGAATGGGCTTCTTTATGCCACACTCCAAAACTGCCCCTAATGTCTTATAACTGAGCAGTGACTTCATCAATAAGTTTTTCTAATTGCAATATAAATATTTTCGTAGGCAGTTAGATTTGATATAAAACTTTCATACTCTTACAAATGTTTTGAGAAATTTAAATTTAAACAAAAACTCTTCAAATGCCGACTTTTATTTGCAACAAAAAATAACTAAGTTGATTCGCTGAAATATGACACATTCTGCTTCACCAATAACTAATAATTCATTTCTACAAATTACGATTACTACAACAAAATTATTATTCATTTTGAAATTAGATCTTGTTGAATAATACAGTGTCGTTCATTTAAAAGTGGCCATCTTTTTTATTTGACCAGTTGGACATAAAGTTCTCAAAGCAAATTTGTAAATCTCTTCCTCACTAAGAAAAATAGGGAAAAAATTTGTATTTTTATTTTCAACATTGCTGCTATCGAAAAAACAATATTTTTTCAACGGCAATATGGTATTTTTCTATACAATTGGATAGCTTTTTTGATTCTGAATAAAAAAGTAAGAGCAATATAACGAAAAAACTAACCATTTTTGAGTTATTCACAACTTATTATCAGATGCTCTGTATGCTATGAATGATTATATAAAATTGTTTTAATTATCCACTATGGAGAAAAATCAAGAAACAAAAGATATTTATTTAAAACAGTTAAACAACAATCAAAACAATAACAAACAACATACAAACGTTTCCATTGCATAAATATACTTCAAGTGTTCAAATGAATGTAATGATTTTTACACCAATGTACACTTCGTTGCACATTCGCTAACATTTAGGGTGTTATGTTCCTGTCTTGCCGTCGTCTCTTTTAACAAGTTATTTTTAGGAGCCTTAACAAATAGTAGTCGAGTAGCCATCGAGATCGCCTGATCTTGCCCCATTAGATTTTTTTATGAGGTTTTTTATAAATAACCTCTTTTAAGGGGCGAGTGAGAAAATTGATTTTTTCCTCAGAAAATATTACCCTTGCTGCCATTTCATATTCTGTGCTTAAATTTACAATACCTCAACCTCAAGTGACAGTCTAAATATCTGCTTCTAACATCTTTCTCTGAACATAGTGTATAGAATTTTTGTACTGCAAGACTACAAAAGTTTTATACCATCGAAACGCGAAATAAATCGTTTTCCAACTGCCTTAGAAAATATTTATATTGCCGTTTAAGGAAATTATCGATGACGCCACTGTTGTCACATGACATTACAAAATGTTTTGGAGTATTGTATTATGCCCCAAACACCTTTTATTAAGAAAAAAATTTAATATTCTCGATAGTTCAGTCGATAAGTGACACTTAAATGACTTTCCTTATATACGGATGCTCAAGGTGTTTGCTAAACTATGAAATTTTTAACCAATACCTAAGTTATAAGTTTCAGCTTTACTTCAGTGAAGTTCAAATTAATGTATAAATAAAATACTCCAGTAATATAGTGTATAGGTATAAAGTATTTTATTTATACATTACATTAGAAATGTTTTTTAGTACAGTTTATTCACTCTTTTAACTACAGTTTTGGTTCTCTTCTTTTGTTAACTTGATTATAATTATATAAATATATTTTTTAGTTGGGACCTGTAGTAGAAGCACGTTTGGGTGTAGAAACTGCCTTCTACGTTGATTGTGGTCCCCCTACATTTGCATTTAATCCATGCGGTCACATGGCTACTGAAAAAACTGTTAAGTATGTGTAGTTTTTAGTGTTTTATTATTTTGAACATAATACATTTAATTAATGTTATTCACAATATACCTGTAATCCTTAAATAGTCTTAAGTTATTATTAAAAAATAATAACAATTGCTTTAGTACCTAGATGATGCTCTTATAATGTAAAATATCTATTTTTAGGTACTGGGCCGATATAGCTGTACCACATGGAACTAACGGTTACCAAGCAATGTGTCCTTTTTGTGCTTCACCATTGTCAGGATCTCCAGGTTATGTTCAACTTATCCTTCAAGACAGCGTTGACTGAACTGATATACTGTATTGTTAAATACTGTTTCCTGTTTATTTACCAAAACTGTTGTAGTATATTATATTATTTTTAAGTAATTTTTAAAGACGATATTAAAACTATTTATTGTTTTTACTACCCCATTTTCATACAATACTTTTGATTTCCAGATTGCCAAGGAAAGAAAATCATATTTTGACACTCAAGGAACCCAAAACATTGTATTTTATTTAAAAAATTTTTTGGGTAGGTATGATAATTCGTTCGTTCTTTCATATCTCCCAATTGGATGGACTAGTTTTGATGAAACTTTAGAATATTTACAATTTATTGGCAAAATAAGCTTCTAAACAAATTCAGAATTTGAAGCGGAACTTGTATATTTATTTTTGGCGTCATTTTCGCGTTTAAATAAGATTGGCTGGCCCTAAGATTTTATGAATTGTTTGCTCAAAAATGACTTTGCAGGCTGATAGAAGATTTGGTATTGTATTGGTTATACCAGGGTAAAATATTTGGATGAGCGATTTGAATCCATAAAAAATGTGAAAATTAAAATTTTTAATATTTTGCTGGTTTTTTGAAACCATATTATTCAGAAACCACCTATATGATTTTTTCTTAAACCTCTTAAACTTGACAGCTTTGATTGTATACAGGGAGTTAAATTTGACTTACACTGCATGGGGATTTCGGCAACTATAAGAGATACGAATCGCCAAATGGTGATTTTTGTTTCCCAAAATACTCGCGGCTTACTAGTTACGAGCGAAAAACTAAAAACTGAATTTTCTTTAAGGAAAATTATCTTTATTTATAATGAAAATAGAAGAAAGTCATGAAGGTAAATGTTGTAGAGTTATTGAGGCTGTATTAAGAAAAATATGCATACAATTGTGTTTTGTTTTGTTAACCCGATGTAACATAAACATGCATGTTTTAAATCAAAACCATATTTTATTTTAACACTACTTAAAAGTTTACTTTTTCTCGTTTCAATATTATGCAGTTTGATAAGATATTGATTAAAAAGCTCCAAGCATCAGTAGGCCATGAAAAAGTCAGAAAGTTGTTTCAAACATGCTTGTGCCTTAGAATACTTAAAACAAACAATTAAAAATAGTTACCTCTACATTGGGATGTTAGCCATGGTCAGTGTATTGGCTCTTAGTCTCAAAACAACAAAAAATGTTGTTAAAAGTTAATAATTAAACAAAATCCATGGGCGTACTTAAATTCATTAAGTTATACGTGAAACATGTTGCACGATTTTGCAAAGTTGCTATAACTGCAATATCTGAGATACATTGTTTCCTTCTGTGTTGTTTTATTATTGAGCTAGGCCAGTTTTGCACTCTGTATCTTGAGATGGAGAAAGAAATTGTATTAGATGAAGAAAGTAGATAGATTAAAATGAAATATTCATAAAATTGTTTTGTGTAGTACTTTTAAAACTCGTGACCATTCATATTCTACGCTTATGAACTGCGTTATCAAATCGCTCGAAATAATAAAGCAGAGGACCAAATAAATAATATGTAACTAAACAAGCTCGCATAAGATCAATCATATAGTCGTGTTGCTGTTGCATAGAAGCGACAACTATATACGAGGTATATTTGCATACTAAGGTCCAGTTGGCTATGACGGCAAAACAAGTGATGCCATAGAAAAATCTCTGTGTCAGTAAGTTTAATTTATTTATTTAAGTTTAATTAATTTATCAGGTATTTTGTCTGTCTCACATAATTTACGTGGCTAAATAGAAATACTGGCCGTAAGTGGGACGACCGGTTGCACATGGTTACACCCTAATAGCCGCTGAGGGGCGCAGCCATTCCATTGAAAACATCCCAGACAACATAACCAGTCCACTGTACAGAGTGCCTATTTTAAAACTCCGAGCCTAAATTTTTTTAAATAGGCAACACACAATACAAGTCACTGCCGACTATTATTTTAAAACAATATTTCTATAATTAAGATCAGGGCAATCATGTTTGCATTAACTTGACAGTTTACTAATCAAATTCGTTAAGCCACATTACTTGAACGGTGCAAAACAAAGATTATCGATCACTAATCTTTGGTGCAAAATGTATTCCAACGCTGACAAAGTGGACATGCTTCTAATTCTGGGTGATACGAGTGCTGCCAGTACTTTGTATGCGCAACGCTTTCCAGGTAGACGAATTCCAACAGACAAAACATTTAGAATGCTTCTTTTGAATTTACAAGAGTATGCATACTCTTGTAAATTCAAAAGCCCATGGGCAATCTTCAAAACCAAAAGTAAGGGCACGGCAAGTTACGGTTGAACATAACAAAGTAGCTGTAATTGAAATGGTTACGGATAATCCCCATACAAGTCAAAGAGCGATTGCAAATGCCTTAAACATTAGCAAAGGTTTTCAATATTCTTAAGGCGAACAAATTTCAGCCCTACCATGTTTATACCATACACCATCTTGAAGATAGGGATTATGAGCATCGTGTTCAGTATTGTCAATTTCTTAGACGGCAATTAAACGGCAATGCGGAATTTTTAAGTATGGTATTATTCTGTGATGAAGCGAGGTTTTCAAACAACGGCATGGTTAATCGACATAACTGCCACTATTACGCCCAAGACAATCCCCGCTGGATCAGGATAACTCATTTTCAGAGAATTTTTTCTCTTAATGTGTGGTGCGGTATTATTGGCGATTTTGTAATAAGTCCACATTTCTTTAACAGAAAATTAGATTGTGAAATGTATTTAAATTTCTTAATTAATGAACTACCAGCTCTCCTCCAAACAGTTCGACGAGGTGCATTGCATCCTTGGCCTGCCCGTAGTCCCGATTTGACTCCGCTAGACTTGTTTTTGTGGGGCAAAGTAAAAAATGATGTCTTTGAAGTGCCCATTCGAAATGAAGAACATCTACGCGAAAGGATAATTCAATGTTGTCGTTCTATCACACCGGAAATGTTAGCTCGTGTTAGAGGTTCGATGCGTAGAAGAATTATACTCTGCGAAAACGAAGGGGGAAGGCAATTTGAACACCTGCTTCGTTAGTTTTTGTACTATGTTCCTATTAAATTATTGTAGTTATTGTTGTCAAATATTGAATGTGAGTTATTAAAGTAACCTTAAATTTGTACTTAATCATTAGTAGATACATGTACTGTAAAACAACTCTGATCTCAATTTAAAAAAAATGGTAGAAATGCATAGTGATCTGGGGGTTGCATTGTATGTTGCGTATTTAAAAAAATGTAGACTCGGAGTTTTAAAATGGGCACTCTGTATGTACAGAATCAAAACTAATGAATAAACACAATCAGTGTTTCTATTTGCCTGGGCAAACTGTTTCCCTAGGCATAAGCTGTTTCCCTAGGCATAAGCTACTATAAGTATTTGCCTGCGACATGGGTACCTACCCTATTTTAATTTTACACAATAACCTGTTTTTATACGAGATTTATTCTCTGATGATTTTATTATTTCATTGAGAAATAATTATTCAAAACTGCAATATTTTGATGCCCTGGCAGCCTTTATCGGGCAAACGAAACGGGAACTTAATAATCGAGACTGTCCCTTCAAAATTGAAAGTTTTATTCCCCTTGCTTATGTGTAACTTCGTATTTTAATATTTGAATTTAAGCGGGATCCAAGTAAGCGGTATCTCAATTTAATATGAAAGTTAACCTTATGCCGTATAGATGGCGTTCGAGTACATTATTCTTATTATGATTAGGGTATGTTTACCCCACCACATTCCTTTCAAGAGAACGTTGTTGTGTACAAGCTGCGCCAAAGTACCTAAAGTGCTACATACGTATAATAATGCAGGCGCCAGCACCATAGCTAGCAAAATAAGACTATTAGTGCGTTTCGTTGTTGCATGTATCGCGTTGAAGTTCGGTTCTTTTCTATTTTAGGGTTTTTATACTATAACCGTTAATCAAGTGCATTAATTCGTGTTAGGAGTAGACTACAGTATCTTTAAGAAACAGCTTGCATTCAACGTGCTTTATAAAGTGCATGGTGTGTATCCGAAAATGAGGCTTTGTAAACATGCAAACAGCGTGATTGTTTGTAAAGTGAAAAGTACCAAGTGAATGTTTGCTTTTAGCTGGTGGTTTAATATAAAGCAGTCAAACTGTTCAAGACTACTGCAGATATGGTCAAAAGGTAAGATTCGCTTCGATGTTTGTTTATTTTTGATCCACGTTATAGCCAGCACGTACGAGCTACCAAATGTACCAGAAATTCCCTGGATTGGTAATAACAAAGAAATTTAATAAATTAGGTACTCGGTACTTAATATTATGGTTTTACGAAATTATCTGGACAAAATAAGAACATAAACTTTTTGTTGTGACATTCTTTTCTCCATGATGCGGACATATGTATTGATTTTGGTTATGCATCGTGATTAGCGTTTAATTATTTAATAGAAGAAAGTCAATAGTAATGTTTACTTGCGCTGCGCTACGTAGTAGGTACTAAAATAACAATTTATTTGGACATCGATTGTGTTTGTTGCTAAGTCGTTTGTGTACTACTTTCAGCCCTTGTGATGATTTTCCAAGTTTAAGTTGCAACTTCAATTTAATATATAGAAATTATTATTATCTTAATTGCAACATTTTCAATTTGTAAATAAATATACTTCCGTTTAAGTTCTAATTACCCTAGTAATTGTTTAAGAAATTTATACATATGTACATTTAATTAAAACAATTTAATTTCGTATTCTTTTAATAATCAAGATTTAGAGTTTTTATTCTGCATCTTAAAGCAAAAGGTTAACTAACCTGAAAATAACGTCTTGAAATGTACCTAGTGAAAATGGTTTCACAAATATAATACGAGCAAAATAGAAAGTGTACTTAACAAACCGCACGGATAGGAACGAAGGCGAATGACACAAACATAATTCTTTTATTACTTTGTTGGTTTGTCTATAATTATATCGCGTGCATACATACAGGGTGTTCAATAAATTAAAGTTAAAAACTAGATAGTTTTATTTGACCGGAATAATGTGCCGTTAAACACGTGAAAACAAATTGATTTGATAATAATGTAGGTGCAGGGTGTCGCAGCAATACATCGTTTAAAAATTGTCTGAATCGCAACTTTCGAATTTGAAAATTCTTCGTTATAGCAATACGGAAAATGTAAAGTTATATCGATTTGTGCGAGAGGTCTACACTGTTGGCAGTACTGGTACAAAATCTCGGCAATATTTGGCACTCTGCAATACTCGGCAATACTTTGCGATGCTTGAACAAAATTACGCGGCAATACAACAATAACTGTAATTTCGGCAATACTATTACAATTGTTGGTCTAGTAGGGGAAGTTTTGATTTACCTTTTCCCGAGCTAAACAAATACTAAGTATATGTATTTTATATAATTATTTAGGTATTGCACTTAATTTGAAAATGCAGACATTAAATTCTTTGACTCTTGATCAGGGACAGAAACCGAAATAAAATAACGTTTCGGTTACGGTTGAAATTGTATGAAATATCGGTTACGGTGAGATGCTACCTACTTCAAATTTCAGTTTCGATTACGGTTACCGGTTAGTGCCGATATTTAATTAATTTTTTTTGATGAAAGAACACGTTGAATTCACAACAAAACTTAAATTTAACTTATAATTTTGATTGAACTCGGGTTGAAGAATGGCTTCAGTGACTCAAGTACAATTTGAGCACTACAAACCGGAAACTATTTCTTTTAAACCAGCTAAACTTAAAAAGGACGATGGTATATTGACTACGTGAAAATGTAAATACACTATACGAGGTTTTGGATTTAAATTCTCGAGAAATATTTAAAAATATTGAGTAAATAAGCTTGTAAGCAGTCTGAATCAAACCGCAGAAAATTTTTAGGTTGATTGGGAGAGCCCATAGATCGTATAGAAGAATTTTGTCTGGGAAATAAAATTTCAAAACGTTATTCTACTTTGTACCCATAATTTCTCATTATAATTGGCGCCTGACGCTACGCTGCAGGAACGGCCATTCCATTAAAAACATCCCCGATAGCATTTCATCATCTACACACGTAAAAAGTTATAAAAACCCATATACACCACTAGTAGGAAATTCCGCTTCATTACATTCGGACACCCCGATCCGGCCCTTTAAAATAGACATTAATTTACGAAGGATATTTTAAACGTTCATCATTCCATTGCGTAAGTACCGTATTGAAAAGTAGCAGCAGCATTTTTGAGAAGTTGAGTTGTACAGAAAATTTTAATACAATGACTGTCTGATTAATAATCATACCCTAATTGTTATTCTCTTGAAATAGAAATACCATGTCATAATTATATGTGCCTGCTCACAGGAGTTCGCCTCACTGCAATTATTGCAATACCAAAATTAAACTTGAGTTTATAAATTTTTGTGTTGACAACTACCAATTAATTGTACAAAATTTGGGTATTTTAGAGCAACGGACGCACGCTGTGGGCTAATTTTTAAGTTGCGTGCTATTTTATTTTTGTTGTTACACCTTGTACCGAGAACCTCCCATATGAAGGATAACGAATTGTAATGTCATTGTAATAGTTGCGCAAAACTTGTATCATTTCATTTTAAATAAACAACCAAAACAGCAATTGGCAATATTGGCGATACTGACAATAACAATAATTTCGGCAATACTCTTATTCAGTTTTTGGGGTGTGGGAGCCCCCTCGACCATTGCAGTATTAGACATGTAAGGTGGATAAGTCGTTTTAAAACAGTAGAAAAACAGCTTATTCGCTGCCCCTCTAATATAAATTTCTTTAAAATTTTTTTGTTTAACGGGGTAATACTTTACAGCTTTTACTTTTTGAATGAGTACGAACAAATAAAGGAAAAGTGTATGAGCTTGGACCTGTTTGAATTAATGAAGTAACACGGGAGTAGAATTTTGATAAAAAGTTTAAACTGAAAGAATAATTCTCTTTCTAACGTACAAATATGCCGTTGCTGACGTGAACCGCTCTTTATTTACCAGTGCGGCTTTTGGACAGCTTCACGTCTAATCATTTGTGAAAAGAAATTTTATTAATTTTTGATTAAAGGTGGGAATCTATGAAAATTCATTACTAAAAGAAATTTTTCTATAACCACAATAGTAAAAATTGCATCGTCGGTGCATTTGTCATCCAACATGACTACATACTTACTGAAGTGAAGCGATTCATGTGTAGGCTTCTTCTCAAAGTATGTGGGTGTCATGACAACGTATCACCAACCGCGCCAAAGTACCACTAGCGTCGTGCAGATTACGACTCGGTATTTACAGCGCTTCCTTAGAGCGCTTTGTGAATATTTCTTAGATAACGAAGTGTCAGTGTTGTATTGTGTTTTTAAAATCGTGTGTGTGCTTTACTTGACACTTCTTTATCAAGATTTAATAATGAGAATACAGAATAAGTATTAGGTTAATGCCGAGATTAGCAGTAAGTAACAACTGTTGATGTTAAAAGTAACGGCAAATCATACAACTGAAACTTTAAAAATGTGTGGTATGAACAACAATATACTGGTTATCTGGGCGTTATTATTTAAAACAAAAATAGATTTGGCTGGCAGTGAATTATCATCGGTAACAAAAATTCCGCATGGATTAAAATTACCTTTTACTTCATTATTACACCGCTCCGTGCTCTGGTGGGGAATCTCTAGGATACAGTTATTAGAAATTGAAATAGGAATTACAAAAAAAAAAAGTTTCTCGAGCCCCCACTGTTTTGTACTAATATTCTCTCACAACACGGGAAAATTAGGGTGAATTGACTCGCTTGCCTGAATCATACTTCATTATATTAGCCTTTCTAAGTAATATTATAAGTAGGTGCATGCATTTAATTTATGGCAGAAGTGCAGATTTATTTATAGAATTTGAAAGTTCTGTTTAATCCTTA
This sequence comes from Ctenicera cuprea, assembly GCA_958336395.1. Lineage (NCBI taxonomy): Eukaryota > Metazoa > Arthropoda > Insecta > Coleoptera > Elateridae > Ctenicera > Ctenicera cuprea. The sequence goes on from OY284486.1 coordinate 57,105,791, forward strand.
TAAAGTCAAAAAGCATTTAAAAAGAATGAAGTTTTAACTACGTGCATTAAAGTGCATTGTTTGTAGTTCAAATAATTATACATACAGTAGCCACAAATATAGCGTACGTGGTTAAAGAAATGAAAGTCTTGAACACACTTTTCACCCGGAATAATTAGAAAAGAAATGCAAACAGTTGCCCATCTCTTTATTAGAAGTTAATAGGACAAAAGGAAAACAGGGTTAATAAGAGACAAGCGGACATACTAGCAAATGTAGATTTTTTTCTGTTTTCCATATAATACAGCATTATTAACAGATAGGTAAATCACTAATGAAACGTTGTTGCTGAAGAAGAAAGTACTAAAACGCAATTTTAATTTCTCTTATCTTATGATTTATATCATAAAGTATAAACAGCACTGCCTACAGTTAACGTAAATAAAAAGTGGTAAACACATTAAATGTGACAATAAGAATGAAATTTCTTCTCTTTTTAAGATAACTTTAATACAATTTTATTTTTAAGGTTTCGTAAGGAAACTAGCCTCCTAAGTCGCCGGACCCGTAAACAATGTTCATCTTATTACACTAAATCATGCACTTCTTATTAAAATAAACAAATTATTTCATTACGTAATTTCGTGTTCTTTTGGGTGAATTTTAAATCTTATCTAATATTAATTGGTTTTACAGTTTTTAAAATAAAGTATTATTAAATCCGTAGGAACCGGAAGTGGTTTAGGTTTTAATAAGATAAGCCATGTTCGGCAACCGTATAGATTTTCCTTGAGATTTTAATAGTGCGTTTCGTGCTGAAATAGTTCTTATTTATATAAATGCAAATAATAGGGTACTATTTTTGAGCTAATTTGTAGGCCTAGGCTTCAGGCATACAGGAACTTGCGCATTTTCTGTTTAGGGAGCAGGTAACAAAAAATAAATAATTTGAAATTAATGATCATAAGAAATTTGACCTTGTTCTTAGAATATTGTTTACTTGTAGAAACCGCCATTTATAATAATAAAAATTACTATTCAGAATTTGAACTGAAAATATCAAATGGCCTTTCTTGTCGTCATGTTTCGTGTTCGTGTATTTAATTTCTTCTATGCCCGCAGCGATTGTTCACAGCAGCGGTCATCGTCTTACCTTCTCAACAACATTTCATCCTGTTCGGATTTTTTTACATACCTCTGCATAACCGACCTTAATCTTAATTTTTGCGTTTAAACAAGTGGTTGTAGGTTTGGAAAAGTACACGGGGGAAAATATCGTGCATAGATACGGTATCAGTATTAGTTGGACCTTTCTGCATCCTTATCGTTCGGAAGGTTTCTTAAAATTATAAAACAAACGACATTTTCTTTATAATAGCCGATTATATGAACCGGTCCTTAGATGAGTGCGTGCTTTACAGCTTTTTTTTAAGTTGTGGTTACCAGTTACCAAGAAGCTGCGGACCACTCTAAAAAATCTGCGTATTAATTTTAGTCTGTATTTTCATGAGTGCCCCAGATCGCAAATATAAGAGATGTATGTAGATATGCAAGTTATGTTATTATAAAAAAAATGTTTTGCAGTAATGATTCACATAAAGCAACCCGGTATAATAAAGATTTATAAGAATAAATACAATAGTGGAAGTAACTACTTAGTATAATATCAAAAACAATTTTATACATGGCAGCGGGCAACACTAGCGTCTAGTCTCTTACTAACAATCGATCCTACCTCATCAAGGTCAGACTTGCCTGTTCGTATGCCGTCAATCAGAGAGTGAATGCAAATTTGTCTTCGTATTTTTTTCTTTAAAAATATAACTGCTCTTAACCTAAACCTCGTAAACAGCAAAACGCAACAGCAGTATTAAAAAAAAACTATAACATAAAAAAAAATTTTGGTCCCAACCGAGATTCGACCCCACAACTAAAAGAGCCAGTACACCCGAACACACCCGCATATCCATCTGTGCCACTACGAACCTAACGGTTATCGCTAAAAAAGTGCCTATTGAATGCGTGCGCAATAGAAATGCACCAATAAAAACTAGGAACAGTTGTTAATCTAACCGACTATCCGCTAATGCGGGCAACTGAATTTATACTGAATGTACGCGCTACGTACAGCGCGAACTTTTATATGGACAAGAACATGCGCGCGGAGCGTGCACGGAAACACGATATACGTAAAGCTTGGAAGCCGCTGCTTTGCACTATCAACTGGTTCTTAAATACATTTTTATCATATATCACCACGTTACTTGTGTTCTACAAAGTAGCATTATAGAAGGAACTATACCAGAAAGTAAGAGAGGACAATTCATAAAATAACGAATTAGATTAGATTAAATTTCCTATACTTTAGACATTGTTACTCACGTTTGCAAAAGTACATTTGTAAATCTATCTACAAATTTAATCTACCTGCATGATTATATGTATTGCTAAAAATGAGTGTCGATGCACGGCTAATCTACCTTTCACTTCAGCAATTTCTTTTTAGGACTTTATAACGTTATACCGTCAAATGACTGTTAATGTCGTTCCACTCGTATCTGTGACTAGGTAGAGCTGGGCGATATTGAAAATTTAATATCGAATATCGATAGTATGCTAATAACGATAATATCGATATATTAACGATAATAACGACAGTATTATCGATCATTTCGATATATTTAATGTCAATATTATAAATGCCGACATTACCACGATTTATTTTTTGCGTAATTTATTTTTAAGTTTGTACACTTTGGCTTCGCTCCTAGTCCTAACTAAAGGCACAATTTACAATGTTTTTAATACAAATGGGATAACCGATCAATTTGAAGTTAAGTAAGCGATTTTAAGTTGAGTCGACACCTGGGTTGATATAGTTCATTTGTTAAGTAGTTAATGTCAACTACAATAATTAATAGATCATACGAACTTACCTTAAGTGAAGTTCGATCTTAATTATATGAAGCTCCGCCCGAGGTTTAATTTTATGTATATCTAGGAACTACAACGTTATTTGTATTCTATTTTTTTTTGCTGTAGCTATTACATTGCGATTTTCTGTGGTACTATTATCGATATTATAGATGTTTCCATATTTTATTTTGTTAATAATTTTGTTGTGGCGTCAGAAATTAACGTACCGAGACACGAACGAAATTGTAGCTCATCCGCAGCTCTATGAGCCTACACAAAGAAAATCGTTATTCCAGTTTTTGAGTAATATTTTTTTTGAAAACTTCATATTTTGCAGGGTTGGCCATGTAGAATATTTGAATATTAAATGTAAAACATACTTATACATGGTTATTCTGCATGTACAATATTAAGCTCTTTTTCTGCATATTCTACATGTAGAATAATACCGATGCAAAATCAGACAGTTTACATCTATTGTCGGTGCATCCTTCGTTAAGGAGCGGACCGCTATAGGGATCCTAAGCCCCTCCTCAGCCGAGGAAGAATAGGTTAAAGCAAGGAATTTGGATAAGGGATGATTTCCAATTTTCATGAATAGTGTAATACTGTCCCAGTATTTACCCTGTGGGCTAGGAAAACACGGAAAATCCTGAGCCAGATCAGCCGGCCGGGCCAAGGAATGGAACCGAGGCCTCCTGAAAGGAACGTGAACGCGCTTACCGCGAAGCCACCTTTCTCGGTTTTAAACGTAAATGAACACGTACACAAATTAACATGTGCCTTAACGAAAGTAAAATAATTAACATTGATAAATTAAAATAATATCCCAAAATGGCAAAAAACTAAAAACCATAAGTTATTGCGACCAGTGGCAGAATCATGATTGGGGGCAAGCGGTACTTCCGCCCCAGACGTAACGATATAAGGGCGCAATTTTATTGTTTAAATTTTTTATGGAGCCAACTTATTTGTCGCTTGATAACTGTTGACAATTACTCTCCATGGTGTCCGTCCCACTCCCTTACCCGGGCTCAGCGGACTTAGCGCTATTCACCGGTCTAACTTGCTCCACCTCGAAAAGACATGCAACCCAACATACAACGTCCATGGACACGCCAAATAAAGTTTCCGACGTGCTGAGGATTCAAACCTACTCCTGGCCGTTGGGAATCTAGCTCTAGAGCTTGAGACTCTAGTCACTAGACCTCCCGTTGGCCCTTAAAAACGTTTTGCAGTGCGGTACGATTGACTAGAGAAAATGCGGCGTGTTCGTACCGTGAGATAGTCACATGTCTCGCTCCCCTTCCCCCCACGCATAGACGTGTACATCTACATAGTAAAGTAAACACAGTAATTTTATGCAAGTGTGTTTCTAGAATCTATCGGTACATATTTTACATATTCTACATACTTTACATGTATAATATGTAAAAAAGGGTAGTTATACCAGTTTTATGTAAGATACATTTTCTACATATTCTACGTATTGTACACACTTTTCTACGTGTAATGTAGAAAATAATATTCTACATGTACAGCTACAACCCTGAAATTTTGTAATTATTTTAACTTCTCAGTTTTTTTTGCGTTTAAAAGTTCTCGTTCGTTTTTCTAAAAAACTTTCGTTTTTACAAGGATGTGCCTACACTCAATTTCGGTATGTAATTGACCTACAGGAAATTCCAAAATAATTCCCGTATGTGTATAATTCAAAATTCCAAAGGACATATTTTTTTGTGTTTAGTAGTAGGTTAAAACGTCAAAAGATAAAAAAATAATAGTGTAATAAAAGTGCACTTTTACAATAGTTTCAGTAAAAGTAAAAAAGTAAAGTCGGTGGCACTACACTCCAATGAGGAGTTAGTGGCGCCTTTGAAATAGATTTTTTCGTCTAACTTGATTGTTTATTCTTAAAAGCCGATTACGCCACTGTTCACATCAGAGAATTGTGATAGCATCTAAGAACAGTACAGGGTTTTGCGACAAAGTCCTCAAACGCAAGTTAAACTACAAAATACTTACCAAGTACTTATTCTTACTTTCTATTTAGGCTTTCTATTCAAGATGTCTGCGAAAGACCTATACGGACTTATTGTTTATGTTATGACTACAGGCCGAATTTATATGCACTAACAGTGTTGCCAGATATGTTGTCGCTGCAACAAATAGGGTAACGTATCTGGTGACACTGTAAGTGTATGTAAATCCGGAATGCACTAACAATGTTGTCAGATATCGTTTCCCTGTTACAACAGGAAAAACGTATTTGGCAACACTGTTGATGCTACTAATCAGGTCTTTACTAATGAGAGATTTTAATCATAATGTGAAACAACAAAATTTGCTATTTCACTATTTTTACTTTTTGTTAGAATAATCGAGTCATTAGTAAAGAAGGCCGGATTTGTGGCATCAACAGTGTTGCCAAATAAGTTTTTCCTGTTTGTAACAGGAAAACGATATCTGACAACATTGTTAGTGCATGCCGGATTTACATACACCAGGCATGGGCAACCTTTTCAGCCCACGGGCCAAATTAAAACTTTAGAAATGTTCTGAGGGCCGGACCAACACCACTTTCGTGTTGCTTATAAAATAAATGACAATAAAATTTATAATAAATAAACTTTATTTGATGATGATGACAAATTTAAAACATAAAAATAGTCAAAACACATAGTTGTTGCTCAAATTAAACTCCAATAAAAAGTTAATGTGATCCTTGTAGTTGTGTACCACTAACGAGGCGGTCCATATTTGAAGAAATATTGGTTGTTGCAACACACAGAGCATTTTCCAGATTAATGTCAGTAAGTTGGCTTCTAGTTTTGGATTTAATAAGTTGCATCTTTGAAAAAAATTGTTCACAGCAATAGGTACTGCCAAACTGAGTCATTTTTTTTCTAGCAAAATTTGCTATATTTGGGTATTTTTCAGTTTAAAAATATTTTTTATAGAACTCTTCTAAAGTAACTTCATTGAATTTCGCCTTTAGTTCCGCATTTTCCTGAAGTTCAATCAATTCCATTTGAAGTAATAGCGGAGCATTATCCACATCAACAGTAAAAGGCCCAGAAAATATGTTGAAGAGAAATTCTTGATTTCGAAAATCTTCAAATCTTAAAACAAATTCCTCTTCAAGGGACTGAAGTTCATCTGCCAATACATTTCCATTAAATTTGTCTTGACTAGGCAGTGTAGAAAAACGGTAAGCATTACCTTCTCGAAGTTGCTTCTGCCAAAGGCGGAGTTTATTTTGAAAACTTTTAATGAGTGCAAAAGAACAAATTTCCCGGGAGTTTGTAGCTGAGCATTGAGTTCATTCAAATGAGTAGTAATGTCCACCATGAAAGCTAAGTCGCACAACCATTCATTATTTGTTAATTCATTGACTGTTTTTCCTTTCATACCCATGAAAAGATACACCTCATCTTTCAGATTATAGAAACGTTTTAACATCTTTCCTTTACTAAGCCAGCAAACATCACAATAAAAAATTAGATTTCCACAGTCTGCTTCGAGGTCATTTGAAAAAACTCTTGAAATTGTCGATGATTCAAAGCTCTCGCTTTTATGAACTTTATACAGAAAACAACCGTTGTCATTATATATGGTTAAATTTAATTGACTTGCCACATAAATTTTCTTGGTGCAAGATACAATGAAATGTAAAAAATGCGTTGTATCAATATCTGTACTAAATAATTCTGATTTGATTTTAGCAATGACACCTGCGTTTGATCCAACCATTGCAGGAGCCGCGTCTGTAGCCACCCCGCTTAAATTTTCCAATTAAAGGTTAAATCCATTAAAAGCCGATCTTATTTTATGAAAAATATCTTCTCCGGTTGTTGTATGCTTCATTAACTGTAGCGCCAGCAAATCTTCTACAATTTTATAATTTTTATCAATCCCACGAATAAAAATAGCTAATTGTGCTTGTATCACTTACGTCTGTACTTTCATCTAACGCAATTAAAAATGATTCAAATTTCCCTGCAAGGTCGTTAAGGCTCAGCTTTATGTCGTCAGAAATAGCATCAATATATCTGCTCAAAATTTTTACATTTTTTAGGACGGAATATTTTTACTGCGGCAATTAAACATTCCTTTACAAATTCCCCTTCCGAAAATGACTTTGAATGTTTTGCAATTTTTTCACTTATAATAAAGCTCGCACGAACAGTATCTTCAGCTTCACTGTTGCGTTTAAAAAGAATGTTTTGTTGATTAATCAAACCCTTTTTAATTTTTCTATCTTGTCTTTTCTCAGAGCACCCTTAAATTTATCATAACATTTTTGGTGTTTACTACTGTAATGTCTTTTCAAATTATATTATTTTAAAACTGATGTTGCTTCGTTGCATATTAGACAAATTGGTTTATCTTTAAACAAAAATTCTTCTGTCCATTTTTCTTGGAACGTTCGGCATTCTTTATCAACTTTTCTGATCTTACTGGAAGATGGTATGCTAAGTGACATTGTATTTTTGATCTTTATAATTAAATACTACACAGCACCAACACAACACTTTTCAACGTCCGAAACAGACACATCGCAATACTGCAATAATAGTGCACGTGCACTAGGTAGCTATGATTCATACCTGGGGTAAGACACGAGTCAAATTTCGCCATCGTCGGCCGGATTTATATGTAAGCGAAAAAAGTAATCGCGGGCCGTATGTATATCTAAGTGGAAAAACGTTGGCGGGCCGTAAGAAATCGCCTCGCGGGCCGTAGGTTGCCCATGCCTGACATACACTAACACTGTTACCAGATACGTTATCATGTTTGCTGCAAGAAGATCATATCTGGCAACACTGTTAGGGCATATAAATGCGGCGTTTAGTTATGACACAGAAAGAATTTCTGGAACAATGACATACATACAATGATTACATACTTTGTTCAATTTTGCGTTTTTCCTTTAACCGTTTAAACAATCAAGGTCCTGACAGTAACATGATAAAGTAAATAATACATCAGATATGTAAATAAATTCACAATATCTAAAGCCAGTAAATATTTAGTATAGATAGGTTTGCAAGAACTGAGTGTTAAAAACAAGCCAAGGTTTAAAGAAACGATTTTACTAATTTTACGCCCAAGAATTTTTTTTTCTTGAAGTTTAATTATAATTGCTGCAAATTTGTAAAATATGATTAACTAAAATTTTGGTGTAAAATGAAACATGGTAAATAAATATTTAAATATGAAAATTGTTTTGTTCATCAAGATAACAAAAACTTTGGCGAATTGTCTGAGTATTTAACCTTGATTTAAAAAGACCCTGGTAACGACTTAACTCTGGCTAATGACCATATTATGTGCATGCAAATTCAACATATAACAAAGGTACGAAATTATAATGACAGTTTCGTGCCAAAAATGCATTTGAAAGCGGTGCAAATGTTTCACGATTTTGTACTACTGCTAAATATAGTTTGAAATCACAAGTATCAAATGGCCTTTGCTGCTAGTTCACATTTTGTGCTCAAATTTACAATACCTTAAAGTGGCAGTCTAAATATCTGCTTGTAATAGCTTGGACTCGCTGAACGCTCTGTATGAAAGTGTAAATTTAAATGCTTTAAAATAAAAAATATTGCACAATAGTCAGAAATCGTAAACGAAAATCCTTCTAAAAACGTTTCAAGATGTAATCCCCACTGTTTGCCATACGTTGGTTTCACTAAACCAGAGTAAGCTTGATTTTAATCGAGTGATATTTAAAGTATGATTGAATTAAGAATTTAAAACCGTATTGGAAAAACTGCAGACACCACATTACTCCTATTGATTATGAATTAAAATGAGTAAATGATCCTGGCCGGCACATTTGGAATTTCCAATCTTACTTTGGTATTTTAATCCATCAGTAAACATCACCTATTTCAAGTATGACTTACGGAATTGGCATAATTAATAATTTTAATTTTCAAATCCTAATTCACAGATTTAAATCGGAAGGCTCTGATTTAAATTGTAAGTAATTAATTTTTCACGCTACCGGCAGTGTAAGTAGGCCTTACATCCATAGCTACAGGGATCGTAAGTGGCTGATAACATTCGTGTACTAGTTACCCTTGACGACGGAACTTAATAGTGTCACTTACATTCCTAGGAAAATAATGTTGATTTTAACTGTTCGTTGATATGGTAACAAGCACAGACAACTTAGAATAATGGGGCTTTTAAAAAATAATTCCGACGACAGCTGTCAAAACGAACTTTTAAAAATATGATTAAATTTCTACCTGTAGGCCTACTTACATTGCCGGTAGCGTGAAAAATTTAATAAGTAACACGGAATGTATCGACTAATAACATCCTCGGCAGGCGACAAGCTTCGGCTCCGCCTCAGCTCGTATTCGCCTACCTCGGATGTTATTACGTCCTTACATTCCTTGATACTTAAATAACTATTAGTTTAAAAAGTCATAAAAACCGATTTAAAACGAAAAACTATTTAAAAAAAATCACCGTTCTGACTCGCCGTACTTGATCCCAATCCATCACTGAAATTCCTATCCAACTGCTAGAATGAGGTAGGTTGGCCTGGTGTAATCCGTGACTGGTAGCAGCGTCGGTTCCATGTTAGGTGATGATAATGATGAAAATCGATTTAAATTAAAAAAAAAAAAGATCTAAATCAAGTGAATGGATTTTCTTCTCTTTAAGAGTAATTCGATTTTTTTTCAAAACCTGAACGCATTGGATGTTCTTTATAGGAACTGCTAATCAGTGTCAAGTCGGGAGATTGTGCCGGCTAATATACCGGCCTGTAGTTGGCCACCTATTGATTTCTATAAACGTTATGTACATATTCGTGCACGAAATGAATCGGCCGATTTTTGTCAAATTAGATTGGACACAGGGGCCTAAAAATTATATTTAAATATTGTCAGTAATTTTAACCCTCTCTTGTTTTTTTTGCTTTTTATCGTTAGATTTTTTTTTTGTACATAATACTAGATTTAGATGTAGAATTTCATTATACAGTGAGTTTTTCTTTTTTGTATACATATCAGCTATGTATACTTTTATAAAAAACATGTCAATGCATTGTTTTACTGCAATCTATAGGCAACCAACTGTACAGAAAATAATAGAGAAAGAAAGGTTATTCCTCATAGTGTGAGGTTATGTTCAATGAGTATGTTTATGAATAAACGAAAAAGTATTTGAATATCAAAATTTCTTTAATAAAACTATTATTTTAAAAACATAAAATATCAATAATACACAGATTTTATGCTAAATTCAAAAAATCAAGACTAATTGGTATTAATTTGACATTAAACAATTTGATTGCTGTTTCCACAGCAGACTATTCTTTTCAAAAATTGAAGCTTTGAAATTTAGGGTATAGTTGGTTGCCTACAGATTGCAGTAAATCAATGCATTGACATGTTTTTTTATAAAAGTATACATAGCTGGTATGTATACAAAAAAGAAGAACTCACTGTATATATTTAAAATGTATAATTTTCTGGTTGGCGTAGGATTTACCGTTTTTGAGAAAAATCTTGCAAATGTAACACCCCCCTCAAAGAACAGCAATGTTCAGAAGTAGCAAGCTAAAAAAGTATTTTTGTATCAACGTTTTACACGCCATTGTGACTATCGATCGATCGCACTACCTCTACCACTCTTGCGGGAACACAGAGTATTGTATAGTTGGCGCCAATATTATCCGGTTAAAAATGTAATTGCAGAATATATTTTTACTACCTGTGTAAGTAGTCTTAGTAGTAGAAACTGTATTCACGTAGATTTAATAGAAATGTTAAAGGTTAGCTTGCATGAGTTATAGGTTATTTTAAACCTAAAATGTTCATTGTAAATGAAATATGCTGAACCTGGTTAATTAATTTTACCTGCGTGTAGCACCTTCATGGGCTTTAACCTTTAACCAGGGATTACTAGACACCCCTCTAAGATGCAATAAAGAATTTTCTGCGACAGACTATTAGAACAAACAACAAAGATTCATATCAACCTTTCGTACATCTCACATCGGGTATATCAAAGCTGACGGCACAATCGTCGTACTATGTGTAATCAAATTTATCAAAAGTGTTTATTAGAAAAAAATGGTTTGTTGATTTTTTAGAAAAAGTTTTTTTTGGGAACAAAGAAAACAAAAAACAGAAGAACAAATTAGTCCACCAAAAATTTGGTGAGAAACATTACCCCCTCCCTACTCAATATTGCTGTACCAAAAAATTAAGTTGAGAATTTAATTCTATTATCCATGAGCAATTTTGGTTAAGTAGACATTTTTTGTTGATTATAGGTATATAAAATACTTAATTACTGCAACAATATTTATTTATTTTAACATTATACGTATGTTTACATGCCATTGTCAAAGGTTATAATGAGAACGTAAACAGTTAGTGTTGTTATAGCAATAGAACTTGGTGACTTGATCTAGGCAATCGTCTGCAGATGACTTGGTTTCTTATTCCAAAATGTCCAATAGAGTAGAATTTAAGAGATCAATTTGCTCATTCATTAACGGTACAGTTTTTAAATGTTTGTGAATTTTAAAAGCTTCTTGTATATCTCATTTACATTTACCATCGCAAAAGTGTAAATATTTTATAGTGTTATTAGAGATGTCATTGAATGATTGTTTTCTAGTGAGTGTTTAGCGTAATTGGATTTATGTGGGTGTTTACATTTGTAACAACGTACGTGTTCTTTATACCTAATATCAAAATTTCTAATTGTCTGGCCTGTATAAACCGAACTACAATGCGAACAATTTAATTTGTAAATGCCCGATTTTAGCAAATCGTCTGTTTTTGATTTTGTATTAAACAAAGTGTTTAAGATGTTTCTAGTTGTTTTAAAGCTTACTTTATATTTATTTGTTTTGTTTATAATTTTAAACATTGAATTGCCTACTCTGCCTGATAGAACCGACCGCCAGTGGTACTTACTTTGGTGAAAACTACAAAAGAAGAATTGTTTTCATTATTTAATTTTAAACTTTAATTCGTCCCAGATACCATGCACTGCATATTCTGCCCTTTAAAATATAAAGGTTAATCTAATCAATGCTTCTTCTTTTACGATTAGATAGTTTCGCTGAGAATAGGAAATGGTAACTATACGAAATATTTGCTTAGGAGAATAATTGTTAACTTTTTCAAAAACAAAAATGGTAAACATAGGCTAGTTAGTCTTATTAACTATACTATTAAATATTTAGACCAACGTGAAATTAAATACCGTAATTATTGTAACACCGTTTCAAGTTTTATATTTTAATTAATAAAGAAGTCAAGGATGTGCAAATTAAAAATACAGCGTTGCAATTATAATGGCATAGAAATAAATAGCTAACTTTCTTTTTATTGCATTGATCAGATTTTGTTTGTGTTTCAATGTTGTTGTATTTATTCTTCGCTTCTTTCTAATTAAACAAAATGAAACGCAGATGTTTCGCCTTTTATAATACGTAATATACCACTGTTTTGTCATTATTATACACCTTGAAAGCGTGATTAATATATACTTTCTTCAAGCATATACCATGAATACTTGAACATACCTAGAGCTGAGAGGCTATAGGTCAATAGTGTATCACAAGCACCATGCTAAATATGTAGGAAAACTTACTTATCATCGTATGTTATAACTAAGAACTATCCGCGCAATTTCTCAAGTATTTTTACCAGAAACTTTGTCATTTATAAATAGGAAAATACGTTAATTTTCTCACATTGACTTTGAACTAAACTTCATACATGTACCCACATAAACAATTATCTTTCCTACACATCGCGTTTGTTCTTTGTTCACCAACTGCTAGTAGGCGCATATATCGAGGAGGCTTGCTTGTTTCCACACACTGTAAATTTTTAGTTCACCACTTAACAAAATGGGTGTAAAAATAGTTATCCCATACAATGCTTTTAAATTCAACTTTAAAAAAATGTAAGTTTTAGGACTCTTTTCTCTTACATCTCTACCAAGTGTCTGGATCCCCCAATACGCTGCAACTATGAAATCTGAACGACACGTCATTAAAATTTGCAGAAGATGATATCATGAAATTGCTCACCACTCTAGGAATTTCATTGTATAAAATAATCTAACTTGGATTTTAGACGTTAAGATGTTAAGTTCAAACAATGGACTTAAAGTTATCAATTCTCCTTTGTTATTATTTTAATAGCTATTTACCTAACAATTTCTAGATTATTGTCTTATCAAACTGGTAGGTCAGGGTCGATAACAGGATAATTGCTTCAAATCTTACAAGGAAAATGAGATTATTATTTTATACATTATTATTACATTTTTGCGGCATACGGTATTTTGAGACGAAGCCTTTTTTTTGTAAAGGAAACTGTAAACAGACAAAACTGTCTGTACTGGACAATACAAAATCCACACTGGATGCACGAATCACATACCTACGCAGCGCCCTAAAAGATTAACGTATGGGCTAGATCGAATGCGATCGAATTCTGGAACCTCACGTGTTTGAAGGTAGGTTGGCAGGAGAACGATATCTGAAATTTATTTAAATACAAACTTGTTCCTGCTTTATTGGTGTTATTTCCTAATGAAGAGGATTCGGATTTACGTGCGTTCAAAATTTGCGTAGGCAAATACACAAATAATTTAAAATTAAATTGAAGAAACTAATAATTCGTTATTTCAACAATTAAGCTAGCTAGCTATTCTTATCAAATATCAACAAACAACAAAACATGTATTCTTCTTTTAAAAGTTGGTTCATGAGATTTTTCATCTTTGCTGCAAACGTGCAAACTACGTATAAAATAAAACTTATTTGGTGTAATATAACCTATCCTGATTGCGGCTGACTGATATACAAATAAAAACTACAGCAGTGTTGCCAAGTCAAAAATTTAAATTTTACTCAACTGTCAGATAAAAAGAATTCTATTTTAACAAACTTATTCAATAAGGCTTTTCACCCCCTTTGCATTAAGACATTAACAACACAAAAAATAAATAGCTCTATTAAAAGCACAAGTTTTATTAGAATTATGTGTATTATAATTTTCTTCTTCTGATTAAGCAACGTGCTAATAATAAGTACGTTGGTAAACGAGTATTGTGATCTAATAATATCAAAATAATTCTGGATTCCCCAATGGCGGATTAAGGTCATTGTAGGCCTCGGGCGCGAATGTATTGCGTGAGGGGGTCTACTAAAAATTTTAAAGAGACATAAGGTCTGTAGCACTGCACTGTCTCACCAATGCATTATAAACGTAGCGAGCCCTGACTGTACCTTCAACACTGTACTAGGCAAAGCGCATGCTCCCTTGTTTCCGTAGACCGTAGACGTATGTTGTAACTTGGTACAAACAGTAAATTATTGCCGGTTTGTTGCTTTGCAACTTTTTCTCGCCGCACATAATAGAGGGCGTTATTAGTTTAATTCCCCGTTAGTAAATTATTGTTTGCTTTAAGTTTTGAAATTTTGAAAATAAACAATTGAGTTTTTTCTTACTGGTTTTGAAGCCTCTACACGGCTTAAGTGAACGCCTTGTGCACCTGTGTGTTAATCCACCATTAATGGCTTTGTAAGCCTTCAGCTAGCTAGCTTTTAGTCCGACTATTTGTAAATGCACCATTGTGCATCCCAGCAGTTGAAACGGGTGGCGGTTTAACACATGGCCACTCCATGGATCAAAATTTTCCAGGTAGATGGATTGGAAGACGAGGTTCTATGGAGTGGTCAGCTCGATCCCCAGATCTAACTCGGTTAAACTATTTTTTGTGGGGCTGGGGATACCACACCAGACCTACTAATTTAGAAGATCTGAAAGAGCGCATTCGACTTCGAAAAATATTTTTTCATCATCTCGGGCACTCCCAGGTAGTAAATGGACTGGACAACATTCTGAATTTTCCACTTAGCCAATTCCCACAGATTTCAACTTCCTGAATAATATCCTGCATAGGTAATCGAATAGAGAAAAATACGACAAACTGAAGGTAAAAATGACCCATGATGTCATTTGTAAGAAAGTATCGATAAAAGAATCTGAAAAACATCAGAATATGCCTTTTAGTTTAAATCGTTGTGCCCCATGCGAAGGTTTTTTTGCGATAAACTTCAATTTTAACAGCAATAGCGAATTTATTCCATACTTTTGTTACACACCGTATAATCGAGGCAAAAATTTGTGTACACCGAAACATGCATAATTTAACTGCCACAACATATGTTACTGGTTTTCAATTAAGTGTTGTTAAATAATGGAATAGCGAGAGACGGTTTTTCTGTTTCACTCTTCACTACCCCTTTTTGAAAACAGGTGGTAGACAATATGGTATATACGGTAGATTATACACTTAGTTCACCCTAAAATTACGGTAGTGTATTGATTAAAACTCCGCTGGTCGTTCAGCTAACACACGTGCAACGTTGAATGGATTAAAACCGCTTTAACTAATATTTTCAACCGTTTTCATTTTTGTGCTGCGCATACCACGGTATAAATACCAGTTATTTATACTGCAATCATACTTTGACTACGTTGTTTTATTTTCAATGCGTTTTAATTTTAAAAATAAAAATGAGCGAAGCACTTCGCCTGCACTTTCCTATACTTTAGATTAGATATGGTCACATTTCATAAACATTCAAAAGTCTTTTATTATTAACGTATTAACATCGATTTTTAAATTTTTTTTTGAAAAAGATTTTTTTCTTGGATTTAAGAAAACCAAAAATAGAACAAATTCGTCCCCCAAAAATTGGGTGAGAGGGAGAAAATTAACACCCTCAAATATTGCTTCAGAACTTTATTTTATTAACTATCACGGACCAGCAATTTAGCATAACAAATTTTTTATCATTCCTCGTTTATTAAATAAAATTAGCGTCTAGCCCCTTGGGCTGACAGCCGATCCTACCTCAATGACTTGCGCACCTCCTCTGCATGCAGCTGGAATGTGTGTGTGTCAACCATAAGTTTGTAGTGGCACAGATGGATATGCGGGTGTGTTCGGGTGTACTGCTTTTTTACTGCATAAGTAGTTGTGGGGTCGAATCTCGGTTGGAATCAATTTTTTTTTTATTTTATAGTTTTTTTTAAACACTGTTGTTGCGTTTTGCTGTTTACGTGAGGTTATTTGTTAAGAGCAGTTACATTTTTAAAGACAAATTTGCATTCACTCACTGATTGACGGCATACTAACACGCAAGTCTGGTAATAAATTAAAAAAAAAAGGAT
Organism: Ctenicera cuprea; assembly: GCA_958336395.1. Lineage (NCBI taxonomy): Eukaryota > Metazoa > Arthropoda > Insecta > Coleoptera > Elateridae > Ctenicera > Ctenicera cuprea. Next base: position 57,121,930 of record OY284486.1, read on the forward strand.
TTGCTGTTTTCTATTGAATGCAATTTATTAGCAATGAAAAAATTAACAATGCAAATCTCGATGTAAATATCACACTCGCACATATGCGAGCCAATATTAGATGATATTGCGCAATTCAGGATCGGCTGTAAGTCCAAGGGGCTAGACGCTAGTTTAAATAAAGGCATAAGAACGATCGATTTAAAAAAAATCATAGAAGGTGTTGCTAAGAAACATGCGAACTTGGACACGAAGCAAATTGTAGCGCAACTCAAGCCCTGCGAGCTACATAATTTAAAAGAAATCGCGTGGCCGGTTTTTGAATATTTTTTGGAAATTTTCAAAATTTTGAAACTATTTTCCACTTAATAGTTTTTACCTTTTCGAGAATTTTCGTGTACAGTACAGTAACAGTGGGTCTATAGGGCTATTGCGATAAAAAATTTAATACTGATCTGTCAACTTTTTTTTAAACAATAGGGCGCTAAAGTTAAAATTTCCAAAAAAATCGCACCGGGCGCCATTTTGAAGCTAGGAGGTTCGGAACAAAACGTTCAGTTTGCCGTAAGGTCTTCTATCAGATTATGCTTTAATAACAAAATTGGACCAACCGTTTCGGAGATAAGATGGTACTCGCCCACAGACGGACATTTTTTAAAAACCACGTTTTTGAGCTCCTAAAAATCGAAAACATATTTCCGTCAAAATGTCGAATTCGAAAAGTTTCATTAAATCGATACTTTCACATGCTGAAAGTATAGGAAAGTAAAAAATGTATTTTCTAGACAAAGCAGGAAATGGCCAAATTAGAAATCAAAAATTATTATTGGAAATATAGATATGGTTTATTAACTTTTTTGAAATGCAGGTCGTTACCCGATTAAACAATATTGAAAAATCTGCGAATTATGTTTTGTTTAATAACGCGTATAACGGTACTAATAATAATATATCTATATTATGATTTATATTATGTTGATTATAACTTATTATACCAACCCGCCTTCTTCGTGTAAATCGCAGCGATTTCCTATAATTAATAATTAAGAAAATAAATCTTTTACGTGGATACTTATTTACTTTTATACCAGTCTTGAAAGCGGGTTTTGTACATTGGGGTTTGTTTTTTAAGATACAGCAGCTTGTTATTAAAAGATTACTAATAACTAAATTAAACGTATTTCGGCTAGTGGTATTTTGTAGGGCTAGGCCATATATGTATTGATACATATCGATATTTGTTTAATATCTACGAGGCGTAAACCGTGCTTAAAAATTTTTTACACGTACTTCCATCAACACAGATACTTCCACCATACGTCCATGTACTTCCACTTACTTCCACGTATCTTACTTCCACATACTTCTACGTACTCCACTACTACTTCTATTTACTTCCACATACTTCACTTTTACTTCCAGATACTTCCACTTACTTCCACATACTTCCACCGTACTTCCACTACGTTGTACGCCTATTTCCACTCGCAATTTATCCTTCTAATATCTATATCACGAATGGTCAAATATCGATTTAACGATATCTGTATATATTGGATATGGATATATTGATTTAACAAACAATATATATTCAATATTGATATATCGATGTTTCGTATTTTGACTAAGTTACACCTACTTCAAATATCAAATATAAGTAGCATTTGTGTATGAGGCTAATTAGCCGATTCCTAATGCTTTGATCTAAAAGCTGGAACCAGACAAATCTCCCTTTTTGCTCCCGTTTTCTTACAATCGGAAGTTGGGAATAAGAATTGCTGCATACACAGGTAAAGCGGGGAATACACGTTCGAACATGCTCGGCTCGGAAGAAAGTACCTCCAGCCCAACCCCGAGCCGAGCATGCTCGTCGACTCTCATACACGTTCGAACGAAATTGGCCAACTTCAGTTGAATCTTTGCAACCGCGAGCATCACATCGCGATGGATCTCCAAACGATGGTAGCGATTTTTGGTGGTTTTGTGTGTTTGGATGACACAGTAAAAAGAAAAAAACGGCGACGCGTGTGGGCTCCCAACGAAACGAAGCTCGCAAGGATTCAATTTTTTCCTTTACAAACTTTTCGTCTGCGCCGGGAAATATTTCCTTCGCCTTTTCCACAAGATTACTGTAGCAATCACTCTTGATGTGTTTATTGCAGTATTCTTTGCTTCGTACTCCCAAAGAGGCCTCTGGTCTCTGTACAAAGTAATGAATTCTGCCCAAAAATTTTTATTATCACTGAATGACATAACTAAAAAAACTAAAAGAGAAAACACGAATATTTAAAATTTTAAAAAGTATGTAATTACTCCTCAAGATTTTAATTTTATATGGTAATCAGCAAGCATACTCGACAGTTTACAACACACGCTCAGACTTGTCCGGCGAGCGGTGGGGGCTCGTAGGGTTTCGCGAGCCGAGCCCCCAGCCGAGCATTCCAACCGCCAACTAGGCTCGTTCAACACACACACTGTCGAGCATGTCCGCCGAGCCATTTACCAACTACTTTCACCAACATGCTCGGCGAGCATGTTCGAGCGTGTATGCCCCGCTTAAGGTTGTGGAAGTAACTCAATGTTTTTATAAAATCGGGGTTTCGGTGTTTTCGTGTGATGCTAAAATAGTTTCCACAAACTTTGAGAGTAAGTTCTGCGGTTCTATACACTTTAAAGCAAAAAAAAAAGATTTCCTACAAACATAGGTCCAAAACGCTTTAAAACAGTCTCTGGTAGAGGCAAGACTGTTCCTACTTCAGTAGGCTGTAGCTCCGTAACGAAGCGTTTCCGAGCTCATGTTTATAGGAACGTATTCATTGTTTTGATGTGTGTAACTTATTACAGAGATAAAAAACTATTTAGGCATCTTAAAAAAAACATTAGACCTTCATGGTAACTCCATTTTACAAAAACAGTGAATTATCTCGAAAACTGTCGAATTTATCGTCTTTCAGCAAGAATACCATTTTATGTATTTTTGTAGGAGAATAAGATTTTATGACGAAAACTTCAATAACTGTAAAGATCTAAAATATAAAAAAGAAAATATTACGTGAGTCTCGCATATGAGACACCTCTGGTGCAGGTATGCAAAAACAAATAGTAGAAATACTGAGCTAGGCGAGTAAAGCTCACCTGTAATTTCAAAATTTTCGTGCAATTACTGCGAAAGCTATCGACAAACGGTAACATTCCTAGAATTTCAAAACTGTTTTCAGCGTACTGCAAACTTTTGAACATTTCCGTGAAAATGCTTAAATATTCGTGTACGTGATGTTTATCAAGATTTCTAAAATTCATTGTTTACGTCGCGTCGGCGCCAATAAAAACGGGACACTTTGGTTGCTTAAATCAAGTTAGTTTCAGTAATAATAGAAAAATAAAAAAATCATTAAAACTTCTTCTGTTTTTTGGTGCCAAATTCTACATGTTATTGTGCTTATATACAATTTATTATAATTGTAGCAGAAGAATGCTTACTGAATACAAGTCTCGTTTTTTTTCACCAACAAACCGTGTCAAGTAGGTATTAGAAAATTAAATTTTTAAAGTGATCACTTGGCATTCACTCTGAGAACCCTCTCGCCTGACGCATCGTGCAAATCACCAAAAATTTACCGTTGTGTCATCTTAAAACCGTTTCAAAAGTTGTTATACCAGTATATGAGATGAAAATTGACCTACTTCCAAGAAAGTACAAGTAGGTAGGCAGATGATCCTCAGCTTATACAGAGTTGGTGCAGCATAAATAAATGAGTTTCAAAAATTGATGCAATTACTCCTTCAGAATATTTAATTAATGAACAATTGGTCAAGTCGCGTAGTAGCCAACAATCAAAACAAAATTTGAAATAACCTCCTAACAATAGATATTTTGTTGATGGTAATAAATTGATATAGAAATTATTGTAAATTATTTTAAATGCGTAATAAATTATTCATGAATTGGCTTGAAAGGTGTAAATTAGATGTTAAATAAGCTGTCATGTTAAATGTGTCAATTCCAAATCTTACAGTAGAAAGAGGGTGTTTCTGGATATTTTAAGACTAGTTTCTTGTAACGGTTTTTTTCAACAACTTTTTTTATTTTAATACCGTAAATGTTAGGAAGTGTTAAATTGATCGTACGTAGTGCAAGCTAAAACACGAAAATATACTTAAAAGTTCCATTTTATGTAACATCACTTGGTTAATGGTTTCTATTTCTGACAGCAGTCGTATAGAATAGTTTTAGGTTAAAAATAAATTGAAATAGGTGTAAAGTTAATTTTTAAACGAATTCACAATCACATTTTTAGGCACTGGAACGTATATTGCACACCATTCTTTCATATTTGTATCGTTATTGGTATTTGAAAGTATATTCGTTTATAAGTTCTATAGCTTTACTTCGTTGAAGTCGAGATTTATTGAGTATACTTAAAATACTTCATTACTTCAACAATATTTATTTGTTTTAACCTTATACTTAAATCGATTGAAGAAAAAAATTCAGTAAATAATCTGATTTATGTTAAGGCAGATAAAGGAAACACGTTAGTTATATTATCCAATGACATTTACTTACAAAAAATTAATAATTTCATAACCAATTTAAATTTAAAAGCTTTAACTAGTAATCTCACCAAAAATTACAGAGGGAATTGAAACAAACATTGGAAAATTGCCAGGTTTCTTTAACAGATTATAAAAAAAAGAAACAATAAATCCAAATCCACAACCACCAAAACTATACGGTTTATTAAAAATACACAACAACAAAAATACAGACCAGTGGTATCATACATACATGCACCCAACCATATTCTAGCAAAAATACTAAATAATATAGTTACCAGTTTTGATTCTAAACCAAAATATTTAGATTTAAACATACAAATGAATTCAACTAATAAACTGGAATACTCTGTGTATAGAAAACCTACACAAACAGACATTACAATACCACACGATTCTTGTCATCATAAAACACATAAATTAGCAGCATACAGGTCCATGATACATAGGATTTTAACGGTTCCTTTAGATGAAATTTATTATATAAGAGAAATTTTAATTGCATATAGTAATGGTTTTAATACTAATCTTATTGATACATTAATTAAAGAAACAGATTATAAATAAGCCATTCAAAAAAAATACTAATACCCAACTTCATCCGATACAATTAAATATACATCGATCCTATATTTTGGTGACAAATCAGAAAAAAAGATGCTAAAATTGTAAACAACACGAATAAATATAAAGCAAGTTTTAAAACAACTAAAAACATTTTAAACACTTTCTTTAATGCAAAATCAAAAACAGATTATTTGTTGCTAAAATTGGGCATTTACGAATTAAATTGTTCGCATTGTAATTCGGTTTATATAGGCCAAACAATTAGAAATTTTGATACTAGGTATAAAGAACACGTATGTTGTTACAAATACAAACGCCCACAGAAATCCAATTACGCTGACACTTACTAGAACACAATCATTCAATGACATCTAATAACACTATAAAATGTGATAAACGTAAATTAGATATACTAGAAGTTTTTGAAATTCACAAACATTTACCTGTACTGTACCGTTAATGAACGAGCAAATTGATCTCTTAAATTCACCTCTATTGAACACTTTGGAATAATAATGGAAAATAATAATCTGCAGACGATTACTGAAATCAAGTCACTAAGTTCTATTGTTGCTATAACACTAACTGTTTCCTTTTAATACAACCTTTGATAAAGGCATGTTAACATGTCGAAATATACGACGTATAAGGTTAATATAAATAAAAATTGTTGCAGTAATAAAGTATTTCATGTATACTCAACAATTAGACTTCGCACTGAAATAATGTATCTATAAGTATGTGGCGATCTGCTACTCAAGTTGATTTTCTTTTACCATGTACAGTTGTGATAATAAATTAAAGTATTGTTTCTTTCGCAGTGTCCGTTGTTAACTAAGGCATGGCACCAATTTAGTTGGGTTAGATGTATTTGGGTGTTAGTGGATACAATTTGACTGTCTAGATTTGTTGAACTAAGCTACATGCAGTTGCTATCTTATTCTTGTCATTTATGTTCATTTCATTAGGCAGTAGGTAGTTCATTGTTCAATTGAAGTGCAATTACAGTTTGCAATCTGTCGTGGTCTCTTTCATCACATAGCAATATACCACGTTATAAAATGAGTACACAGTTGTCCGACTGTTAATGTCACTTATTTGATAAATGTTTAAACTTCAGTAGGTGTGCAGTGTTTATAAGATGCATGTGCATCATTAATTTTATTTATTATATGCCACGCTGTGAAAATTATAGTTATTTTCACGCTACAGGCAAGGTAAATAGACGATACATCCATAGCTACAAAAGATGTAAATGGCCAATAACATTCGTTTACTTTTTGCCCTTGACTACGGAACTTAATAGTGTTATTTACATTCCTGGGATAATAATGTTGATTTTAACTGTTCGTTGATATGGTAACAAGCACAGACAACTTAGAATAATGGGGCTTTTAAAAAATAATTCGATGACATCAGTCAAAACGAACTTTTAAAAATATGATTAAATTTGTACTTGTAGGGTGAAAAATTTAATAAGTAACACGGAATGTATCGACTATTAACATTCTCGGCAGGTCAAAAGCCTCGGCTTCGCCTCGGCTCGTATTTACCTACCTCGAATGTTATTACGTCTTTACATTCCTTGTTACTTAACTAACTATTAAGTAACAAGGAATGTAAAGACGTAATCACATTCGAAGTAGGTAAATACGAGCCGAGGCTTGTGGCCTGCCGAGAATGTTAATAGTCGATACATTCCGTGTTACTTATTAAATTTTTCATGCTACATATTGGAAGCTGTACCTTGTTGCTTTAATCATTATCCCAGGAATGTAAATGACACTATTAAGTTCTGTAGTGAAGGGCAAAAAGTAAACGAATGTTATTGGTCATTTACATCTTTTGTAGCTATGGATGTATCGACTATTTATCTTACCTGTAGCGTGAAAAAATATTTATCTGCAATAGACTAATACCGATAATAATCAAGATTTGCTAAATAATTTAATAAGAATAAATACTTCATTACATTTTAAATAATTATAGGTTATTTCATAGCAATTCAGTTGAGAATAGGTTGGTATTACCTGGGCGTTAAATATATCGATAGTACATATTATTTCACAAATATGTGTGAATAGCAACATATCTGGTTTGTAAAGCAAATAAGAAAATAGCTGAACACGTCCGAGTCTCAGTTTCTCGTTAAAAGATGGTCATGGCAGATACACTGTAAACTGAAAAGGTTGATAACTCTACCTTTAAAGGTATTACCTATATCCAACCTTAAGGTATAATATAAATACCTTGTAGTAAGGTATAATGCAGCCATTTTACCTTAACCGATATTATTGTACCTTAGTTAAAGGTATAAAGTTATACCTCAAAAGGTATATCCTTCTACCTGGAGGTCAAATTGGTGGTTAATGCGGAGGTATAAGAAAAAACCATGGGGTACATTTTTAAACCTCAACCCACTTTAATATACCTCATGTTGAGGTAAATAATTCCATCTCTAGGTATAAATTTATACCTCAACGCCTAAACCGTTACTAATCCAGAGGTAGAAGAAAAAACCTTGGGGCATTTTTTTACACCTCTAGCGATTTTAATATACCTCATTTTAAGGAATAAAATTCTACCTCCTTAGTATAACATTATTCGTTAAAGCCAAAACCCTGACTAATACGAAGATAGAATAAAACACGTTAAGATATTTTGTAACACCTTTACTGATTTTAATGTACGTTATTTTAAAGAATAATGTTCCTCCTGGAAGGTATAACTTCAAACCTGGAAGCATTTTTCTTAATTATACAAATTTTACATTAATTGTTTAGGAACTAAAATTCAACCTTGATGCTAAAAAGTGTGGCCAATATAGTGCAAAAATAAATTTAATTATTTATTGAATTTTAATCTTACAAAACTTTTAAATTCCATACATTTTCTACTGTATTTTAATTTTTATTAGCAGTATGAAGATCTTTCAACAGATTAATTTATTTTCGCTTAAGAAAGACAATGAAATAAATCAGATGTAACAGTTTATACATAATTATATTTATTTATTTAATTTAGTCAAAATATAATACTTAACATATAAAAAAGAAAATTAATCAAAAACAAAACGATATACCAAAATAAGTATAAATAAACATTACATGAAATAATTACAGCATTTTATTAAGGACCCAAGCAATCTGTGCCTTGTATCGACGTAGCGGCTCTTCCAGCACACAAACATTGGCCGACAAAGAACTTAATGTTTTTGCTGTACTTTTTGGGTACTGTATGTTAAATAAAAAATAATGGCTAGAGTAGCTTCCAGTGCTTCTCTGAAGGACTTCACCTCACATACTTTTGTATGATCCGCACACACATAGCATAGTATGTGAAATTATTTGTGCCGCACCACGATGCTTCCTCTGCCGCTACCGGCACAATAGAACGTAGTATTCCAGGCTTCTGCAATTGAAAGAAAATGTGCATTTAGAATAAACTCCGTTTTTGCATAATATTTTTATAAACTACCTTTTTTAATTAGTTGAAGAGGATTTTCCCTGAATAAGAGTGGCAATAGTATTAGAAATGATTTCCCTTCGGTATCTGAAAGTACACACAATAATAATTAGTCCTACACTTGTACTGTCGATATTTCGTATGCTTACCAAATAAATTTAAATTACAGCCTTTGTCGATGGTCTTAATTTTCATCATAGTTCGGGTGTTTTTCCTCGTTGAAAAACAATTCCATTCTATTGCAAATACTCTCTTTGAAAAACAGCTGGCAACTGTAATTTAAACATTAAAATTTGTTTTACAAACTGCTTTGCAAAATTGTAGTTTATTTCATCTCCAACAATCTGATCAGCATAATCGTAAATATCAATATTTCCATGTGAAGGATTCTCATAGATAGGTACTAATGAGGACTTCTGATTTAAATTTTTTATTTATAACACAGTCACGTTTTCGGTAGCATTTAATAACATACTTGTGGTTCTTCTTACAGTGGACAATATAAGAAGATACACGCTGGTATGCTTTTAAACAGCTACCAACGTAACATACTATATTGGACTGCGTTAAATAATAATGGGCAAACTTCATATGTTGCAACATCAATTGCAAACGAAAAAAAGTTTTACCACAGATATAACAAACGTACATATTTAGTTTGTAAAATAATTACAAATAAGAAATTTAACTTACCACTGCAGGAAACAACGTCGATTTATGTTTAACACTTTTAACGTTCTAAACACTTTGACTCGGCTCGTCAGCTTTGATGCCAGTGCATAGATATAAATACAATCCGAAGTGCAATTGTTACCTACCCTCTTGCTGTTTTACCCCACTTCCACTATCCTCAAACAATGGCAGGTAAACCCAACATTCCAAAGTACTACTTATCTATGCGTCATGCTTTCGTCATATAGCTATGACGAAAGTCCAGTTGCCAAACAAAAAGTCTTTAGAAAACGATGGCAACTTTTACTGTTAAGATAATAATTAATAAATAAATATTCTTGCTTAACATATAAAAAATAAAATTCTGATTGGGTATGTTTGGTATGGTCTTTTTTAATACCCGATTGTTTTCCGCATAACGAAAAAAAAGTTCAAATAATAGCCGCCACGTCAATATACAAGGCACAGATTGCGTTGGTCCTTAATAAAATGTTGTATACTTATTTTACTTAATGTTTATTTATAATTCTTTTTGTATCTCTTTTTGTCTTTGTTGAATTTTATTGTTTATATTTTAAGTATTATATTTTGACTAAATTAAATAAATAAAAATAATTATGTATAAACTTTTACATCTGATTTATTTTATTGGCTTTCTTAATCGAAAATAAAATGTGTTGGAAGATCTTCACACTGCTAATAAAAATTGAAATACGGTAGAAACTATCAGGATTTTAAAAGATTAGAAGATTAAAATTCAAGTAACAATTATACATTATTTATACACTATAGTGGCCACACTTTTTAGCATCAAGGTTGAATTTTATTTTGTAAACAATTAATGTAAAAACTTGTAGAATTAAAAAAAATGCTTCCAGGTTTAAAGTTGTACGCTAGAGGAAGAACATTATTCTTAAAAATAACGTGTACAAAAATCAGTAGAAGTGTTATAAAATATCTTAACGTGTTTTTTTCTAGGTAGAATGATATCCACCTCTTGAAGTGGAATTTTATATACCTTTCAGTTTACAGTGTATATATGTACTGTATACAGTTCGGCTGGTGACGATGGAAAATTTCTCCTTAAAAGGTATTTTTTTATTCCACAAAGGTAGAAAGTGCTAAGTATCGGTTAAGGTATTTTATTATTGTTGAAGACGTTTATTTTTCTACGTTTATTGGGATATTTGAGGTAGAATAAAACACCTTAAGTTGTAAGGTTTAAATAAATCTCTTGGGGTATTTCTTTCATCCTTTAATTCCGGATTATACCTTTAAAGGTAGATACAAATACCTCAATGTTTGGATTATACCTTTTTTCAACCTTAAAAAATAACAGTGTAGGTATGGAATTTTCTTTATTTGTAATTATACTTTTATCCGTGTAAGTACTTTTTTTTCTATAGCTTACCAAGAATCACATTGCATTAGTATCTTAATGGTGAACGAGCAAATTGAGCAACGGAGTAAAAACCCCTTGCAACAGTAAACGACAATTCGACAGGATATAGTCATTGTAATTACCATGAACAATGCAATAGTGGAACAAATAAGGCTGCTCTCTCATATTAATTTAGAAGGTTTTACTAACGATTTCTTTGGGATATAAATGAAAATGGTTTTACTTATTTTTATAATGTTTAAGTAGGCAGAAAACTTGACATTTTCAGGAATTATATACAAACCTCCTAGATATTATGTAATTGATAAAAGTTAAACAATATCTGCGCACAACACCAATTAAAATACCTCTGTTGTATTTCATAAATAGTGAATGTCAAAAAAACCTTTTAATTTTAAATTCCTTCACCAGTTAATTAAATCTAGAAGAAATATAATTTATTCGCTAATTTAATACTAACTGCAAGAATTGTTCGGTTTTAACGACTCGACTGGCGCAATGTTTAAAGTAACCGCTATGCTTTGATGATTAATTCTTTACAAACTATTAAAATCATTGTCGGTTTATCACTTGGAAAGTTTTACATTCTTTACCCTTTAGGCAACATTTGCAATTTAGTTGATTGCAAAATTAGTTATAGTTTATTTCTACAAAAACCGTTGACCATGATTCGCTTGTAGCACGCTTGATTCGCAGCAAGTTTTTGTATAATTGGTAGCTCCCTAAAGTGAGGCTGCAATCTTTTAATTTTTACTTTCCGATGCTTTCATTAAAGGGTAGTATTTATTTCAATAAAATTAGATTTCGTAATATTGACGGAAATACCTGTTTTGGACATCCAGGAACCCAGAAACAATTTGGTTCGTGTTCCAGTTTGCTGTGTCGCCTTCTATGGGTTTTTGAAAGTTGAATATTCATACTCTTTTATTTGGTAAACTGGGAACGATAAACAATTTCTGTTCATGCTAAAAAGCTCAAGACAGTAGAGCAGCCGTAGCTCAGTGGTAAGCGCGCGGGCTACCAATGCAGCGGATCCGGGTTCGACTCCCGGCCCGGTCGTTCTTCCTCGCAAGGCAACGGGAAGCCAGCCAAGTGGATTTTTCCCCAGGAAAATCTCTCTGGAGAAGAAGTGCATGCACTTCCTGTGGTTCGGAGCCCACGTTAAACTGTAGGTCCCTATGTCTGTCTGTGCAAACTATCTATTGCCAACGACCTGGATAGGGTATGGTACTAGAAGAAGAGATGGTAGAATACAATTTAGAACGAAATGGTCGAACCAATTCTGCTTTTCACCATACTCTAAAAACATTCTTCAAAATTGTTGTTATCTACATTTTTTGCTAGTTTTTCAAGTGGTTACTAAGACGGAATTATGTTTTATTACCTAAGAGATGATTACCGGAGCTATTTCTTTAATTCTATAGTCTGTTTATAGGCCTGTATAGCCTATTTTTTTGCCGGGTATTTTAATGTTGGGAAACCAAAAAATGACCGAAGCACGTCACCTGGCCTTCCTATGCTTTAGGTATTGTCATTTATCATTAGAGCCCGGAAGTTCCGCCACTAAAATTGCAACAATAGGCGCGATTTAGGCACTGTAAAAATTTAAAATGGGCACCAAAAATTTAAAACTTGGCTTTTTTATTGATTTTAAGATGAAAATAAAGCTAGAATTAAAAATACCTGCCAGGAAGTGAAAGATTAGAGAATTCCTAAAATGCAGCATTCAAATTTACCATGAACCTTCTCAGCAAACAGGCCTACTAAAATGACCGTTCACGCGCCGAAAGACTTCGGTCCAGGCATGGGATTCAGTTAGAGAGGGAGAGCGGTGATATTGTAAAGTAAAGTGATAGTACGCTGAATTTTTTCCAACTGTAAAGAAAATAATTTTTTATTTCGACGTGAATTTTTGATTTTTGGAAAAAGGTTCTTCGAATTGAAGAAAGGAAGGACGAATTCGTCCACAAAAAAATTGGGTGGGAGGAGGAAAAGTAACCCGCCCAAATATATCCGTATGTAAAAATTAAATTGAGAACTTTATACACCCAAGCGCAATTTCGCCTAAACGGAAATTTTTGATTGGCTTCCGTTTAGTAAATAAGGGGGTTGGAATTTTTGATTTTTAAGAATACATAGAAGGTGTCACATAGGATTAGCGGACTAGGTCACGAACTAAACTGTAGCTGATCCAAGTTCTATAAGTCCATAAATTAAAAAAAAAATTGTGTGGCCAGTTTTTAAGCAGTATGTTTTAAAAATGAAAATTTTCATATTTTTCTTTTTCTTTTCACAGTTTTAGTAGTTCGTAAAATTCTAGTAGCTTGTAACATTTTACCCTTAGGGCATTTTCCATATCAAATTTCATCGCGGTCTGATGACTTGTTTTTGAGTAATTAGGCGTTAAAACTCGAATTTTCTAAAATTCATAGGAGGCGTCAAAGAGAAATTAGCGACCCACAGACAGAAAATTTTTTAAAAACACTGTTTTGGGTTCCTGAAGATCCATAACATGTAATTCGTCGAAATCTTGATTTCTAACATTTTTATGAAATCAATACTTCCCTATACCGAAAGTATACGAAAGTAAAAATTCTTCGGGTTTACAGAAGCTAGTTAGTATTTCCAATAGGCTGTACCCTCGGCCTTACAGAATTTTTTAAACTTCATCAGGCAAACACTGAAATGCGCTGGCGCTTACATTATTCATTTACGTAGATTCATATAAGCAATTGCATCAGTAAAAATGACCTGCGATCCCTGTTGTATTAGACAGTTTCAGGAGTAATCGAAACGTACTGTACTACGTAGCATAATATACGAAACAATTTTGACACAAATAATCATCCGCAAACATCACCATCGTGTTGGATAGACAATTTCGAGAAATTATACGAAAGCCAATCCCAACCAATCATAAATTAGTACGATTATTGCGTCTTTATTGCGCGTTATTTTTATTACTCTTGAAGTGTGCAATTTAAATTACCCCAATAATTTACTCTTTAATTCCTAATTTTTATATCTATTTCATATCGTAAAGCCGGGCGTCAAACATTGTGCCTTAAGAAGCTTTGTGAAATTTCCTAATGATTCTTGTTATTGACGATCAGTAATCAAATTGTTAATGTCAAAAATCACTATTCTAATAAAGGATGTGATTAGTAAGTACTGGGAAATACTTTCATTTCTTAGCATGATTTATTTAGTATTTCCCGAAAATACATGGCAAGTGACAATAATAGATACCTGTATAATAATTGGCTTGTATTTCACTATGTTCGTTCGTGCTTTTTCCTTGATCGCCCCAAGATAAAACTATTTGTATTTGGAGAATGTTCTGTACCAGTTACAATAATTACTTCGTGTCCGAGAAAGAAATGAATTTGTTTCTTCGAGCGTTTCTCCAATAAATTCGTGACTGTACACTGTAAATCGCCTTAGTGCGTGTTTCGTATGTCGAACGGGCCTCCATTATTGCTTTATCTGATGCAGGTGTATCTATCTAACGTTTAAGGAAACCGTTAACGGGAAGTTCGTCCCAATTTCGAATTGGAGCTTCCAAATCGAGAACTCGTATTGACCGACCTCGAGTGTCTATAATTTATTAATGCGTTTATTCATAAATCAATGAAGTTTGTTTCGGATTTTAGAACACGGAATAATTGAATATTGTTTCGAGTATGGCAGACCTTGACATGAAATTATTATTCTAAAGAGCGTTAACTAAAATTGACAATAGTAGTATCATTTATTTTTTGTAGACAGTTAAATTTTTTAAATGGTTTAAATGATTCAAGTTAGTTTACGCTTCGTTTTTGTAATAGTAATACAAAGTTCTAAATGTTGTCTATAGAGGGCATTGTTATCTAAAAAAAACATGGGGGATCGAAAAGCTTGGCTCAAATGAAATAATTTTCTCTATAATTAATGTGTTGCGTTGGCTTACAAAAAGCTTCATTACACATAGTTTGCTAAATGCCAAGAAACTATTTTCCATTTTCTTTTGTTCGGTACTTCCTCTTTACTATTGTTGTACTTTCAATAGTAAAATTTATTTGATGTTTTCCCATTCGAGATATTTTCTTATTTGCACATACTCGTTCTAAAGTCCAGGCAGACACTTTCACCTTTACAGGAGTGTAGTTTCTCTACAACCCACAATTTTGATTCATGATTTTATCTCCTAGCATTCCCCACCTTAACATACTATATATTTTTTCATTCTTTTAGTATTGTATTCATTAAAATTTTAAATTTCGAGATTGAAATGAAAATATTCGTTTTGCAGTTCAAAAAAAAACAAAATTAGTTTCGGAAACTGTTGGAGTGTGTGTGAGTTTGTTCGTTCGTCCACTCTCTCATATATTCCCAACGGATAACCTGATTTTGAAATGAAATTTGAAATTTGGGCATTTATCGGAAAAGTAAGTTACCAACATTTAATCCGCTTTGTTAATCACAAAGCTGGGAAAGCGAAAAAACTTTTAACAAATAAAAAAAAATGGTAAACCTTCTAAATTTGTAATAAGTCATTCGGGGACGTTCAAAATGAAATAAAATTGCTTTATACGAGATTTGACCTATTTGCGCGATTCCGTTTTTCCAAGTTCCAGAGTTCAACACTTAGGTGTCTCATAACAGCTCCCTAAGCATTATTTTAAAGAACGATGATTAACTCAAAAGCTCAATTTAAAACAATGTCAAGAATTCTTACTTTCTGAATGGTATTACTGACGACCTTCGATTTCTGCAATATTCAAACTAGCAGTAAAATCTAGCACGGTCAGCGACGGCGGTTTACAGATTCAAATACTTTTTCAACTACATAACGGGGTGTCTACCTATACAAATATTAGAACGGACTTCGGTTTTATACTAATCAAATTGGTAATATTGCGAGAGCAGGCGGTGTAGCTAATTCATTGAAGTTTAAATATGAAATTCTCTTAGAGTGGCTCGGCAACTCTAAATTCAAAGTGCCTTGACGGGTTTCGGGAAAATGTTACAAACGAATAAAAGTTTATAAATCACGACGGGCGGTAAAGTTTTTAACTTTCGGATTGAAAACAAATTCATTGTTGTCGCCAGGACCCAGGGAAGAATATTTCAAACGTATAAAAGTTTTTAATTCACAGGCGGACGGTAAATTCTTTAAATTTCGGATTGAGTACAAAATTAAGGTTGCTGGCGGGACCCTGGGAAGAATATTACAAACGTGTAAAAGTTTCCAATTTACGGGCGGGCGGTCAATTCTAACTTTCGGTTTGAATACAAATTTAAGGTTGCTGGCGGGGTTTGGGGAAAAATACTACAAACGCATTAAAGTTTGTTATTCCCAAGCGACTGTCAAGTCTTTAACTTTCGGAATGAATTCAAAATTCAGTATTTGACGGGCCCTCTGGAATTATTACAAACGAATTTTCAATAAGGCCGGAGCGGAAGATCTAGTAAGCTCTTTGAAGTTCGGGGGAAGAATTCTTCACTGTCTGAGTGCGGAGAGCGTTTTATAGAGCAAAGGGTCCTGTAGAGAGAACTACTCCTACCCTAACTGAATGTCGGGGTACGCGCTCAATCTCAGAATAATATACAAGGAGGATGGGTCAACGGACTAATATGCTTTAAAATCTAAAGTTTACTTAACTAAAATTTTAACAGCACGAAATAAGTTCGCAACAATTTCAATAATATTGTACGCTATTCTGTGACACATTTTTAAGTGCGTATTGGAATTGCCCGTGTTCTCGATTGTGCCACTTTCTACTGCGCTGCTTGGCCTGCGCCTCCACTGGCTACGGTGTTCAGAGAGCGAATGAATAATATTGTATAGTGAATCTTTTTAACTGCTGCAAAAAGTGGACTGACACGCAAGCCTGCAGTGCACAGGAATATGTGCCTTATACAGGCCGAGTCAAGCTATACGCCTTTTTTTTTAGTGAGTTTATTATTAGGAATATATTAAAAATTTTTGGTATGCATATGTGCTCTACAAAAAATAGCGATTTTCAACTGTTTATTTTTAAATGGAACGGTACGACTTTTTTCGGCTTAAACGATGCTGTATGATGTTTACAATGTGATCCTTACTGAATTTTTTCCCAATTTTCACGATTCGGCCGTAAAATATGCATTTATTATGCTAGTCTAGTAGGCCGAGACCTACGGAACGTACTTTGATGTATTTGCACAAAACGATTTAATGGTTGTCAGTATGCATAGTGAAATCATTATTTTAATTAACTTAAAAAAACAGAAACTCGGGCATTTAGATTATATTAAATAATAGTTACTTTAATATTAGGATAACATCGAATGAAAACTATAAATCGTAAAAATTATGAAAAATGCAGTAAGGATCATATTGTAAACATCATACAGCATCGTTTAAGCCAAAAAAAGTCGTACCGTTCCATTTAAAAATAAACAGTTGAAAATCGCTATTTTGACATTTGACGTCTAATCAAAAAACTGCGCCAAGTTGTAGAGCACCCTTCGAAACATATGCATACCAAAATTTTTTAATAAATTCCTATTAATAAACTCGCTAAAAAAAGGCGTATAGCTTGACTCAGCCTGTATAATGTTCGTGTGAATATGTGGGTTCTAGTAGCGGGGGTCCCTCATCATTAAAAGTTGAGGCGGGTGGAAGGGATCCGAATGTAAAATATAGATAGATTACCTTGAAAATGTTAAAATTAAATATTTTTAAAGTATGAAAAAGTAAAGGCGATTCGACACTTACCTCTGGAATCTTCAAAAAGTGTTTCAATTTTCTTCCGCAGGAACACATTTCTGATGTATAAATTTCCAATAAACTCAAAATTCAACTAAGAAGCGAAGTAGTAGGCAACGTAAATGTATGCTATATATAATGTTTTTAAAATCCATGTTTAACCATGCAGAACTTGGCAAGAGCTTTTATGATTTTATAGCCTTTGAATCTCCACCGGGCATGTAGCTACGTTATGTTCAATGTGCAAGTAAAAAAGTCACAAATTACTACTAGTTACATTGATTGTTAAAATTTAGTGTTCGTATATTTCCTCGATTCAGGAAGCGATTTTTTTATGAAACTAATGTTGAAGTATTACGAAATGTGGCCGAGAGCATTGACTGTGAAGCATGACACAAGTATTCGGTATTGTATTTATACAGAATGCTCAAAAGGTATTCCGAAACAGTGCAGCAATTATAAGAAGATCGGAGGTTTTATTTCGTGTTTAAATCGATGTCTACTTAATTGATTTCTGTATAAAAATAATAGCCATATTTTTAATATGTAAAAAAGGCGGAATGGTGGTTACGTAGCTGTAATACGTATCAGACAAAATTTTGTTATTGGAATTTGGAAATACTTAAATCCTTATTTACATAACGATTTTTCTGGTTTTTAGTTTGGTCAAAGGTGAAAGGTCATATCACTTGATACGATATCAGTTTTCATATTAATTTCAATATACCAAAACTAATAAATTGGATGCAATAGTTGAACCATTGCACTTAGAATATTACCGGTAGAATGCAGTTTTAATAAACAAACATTTACAACAAATGAAAGGTTATTCACACAAATTATTCTATTGTTGATCGTCGTTATGGTCTCTAACTAACAAGGTCCGAAATGCTAACTATGTACATCGCCATAATCGGCATAAAACGAATTTGCGAAGCTATTTTTAATTCTCTATGCTTAGTACGTAGATGGTTGGGAATATTAAGGTTAAATATACACAATGACAGTGTACTTGGCCCATCCATCAAAACCAAACTCACTAAAAGCATTACGCAGATAGTTAGCTATAACTACCAAATACCTATGTGTTGTCGCGATTGATTCCTGACAACCAGTAATAAAGGTTAATTGTAAAATAACTAGGTCGCACAATTGAAAAATGATGATGATCAACAAAAGTAGTCGTGGAACAGTCTTATTTGTAGGCCTAGAATAAGACAAACTTAAATTTGCATTAGACCAAATCTGTAAATTGTTACTGTGGAACTAACATTAAACATGATTCTATATACTAAATCCGAATCTTTTCTACTTGTCTTAACTTTTAGTTGTTGAGGGGCCTCCACTACTAGACACCACATATTTACGGTTCACATTTGTTTGTAGCAGGCCAAATCTCGAAGAGTCAAGAGTTATCTGAAGATCCCATTACTATTTTAAAGGCCCTTTTCAATTTGATTTTCTCTTAATAAGTGTGGTGGTCTTCCGTCGGGCATCGGTGTTTAGCCGTAGCAGCAGAAGGAGGCCAATGTTATATAACATAAACAAAACAAAAAAGTCGTTGGCACCACTAAAATTTTGTGAACGTGTGCCAAAACTACATAGTTTTGTTGTTTTAATTTTTTTGCAGAGGAAGTGAAGAAAACCTTGCAACTTTTTTATGTAACTCTAAAAAAATTATACTACCATAAAGGAAATGCCGTACGGTACCCAAAACAATTTAAAAATTTATAGCCTTTAAAAAAAACCTTAACGACCACTACTTTAGAAGGGGATAGGGGAGTTTCTTCAAATACACCAAAACATCCGTAAAGACTAAATACTTTCTGACAGTATTTTTCGAAAAACGAGAAATGATTAAGATATAAGCTTGTATCCATACTTTATTAAAACCCTGTAGAATATATGGAGTATATCTTCCTGGTATACATTTCCTACATTTCACAATTTTATAAAATATATAATAAAAGCTCATCATCATTTAGTGCTCAGTTCTTTCAAATATAGATGTTGCACATAAGAAATATTTATCAATAAAATTACTTCCTGTCGAGTTAGTTGTAAGTGCAACGCGTGTAAATAACAAGATGGCCTATTTGGCCAGTAGGGGGCAAGCTGTAAATAAATGCAACGTAAAGAATTTAAGTCGGCCGTACATAACATTCAGATAGGCGGTTGTCGACCCTTCTGGGCGTTAATAGACTGCAAATGAGGCAAAACGCCGCGGAGTCTAGTTCAGTTGGAATATTACGTTTTGTCTTTGTATTTCTTGTTTTCTGCGCGATTTTACGAGAGTCGCGGCATAAACAAAGTCCAATATGTTACAAAATTTACACATATCGGTTTCCAATCTTCAGATGCGGTTTAATTATGATTTTTACTTTCCCATGCCTTCGGTAATTGATCTCATGAAAATTTTCGAAATCTAGATTTTTACGAAAATACACGTTTTTGGTCTCAAGGAAGCCAAAAATGTTATTTTAAAAAAATTTCTGTCTGTGGGTGGGTAGGTGTGTGGGTAGGTGTGTGTGTGACGCCTTTACAGGCGAAAGTACTGGACCGATTTTGATAAAATTTTAAATCAAGAGGTATATCAAATATTGTAGTTGGTAGTTAAGCTTTTCAAAAAAATCCGAAACTGGAAACGGAAGTTAGACATGTTTTTTGGTAGCTTTTTTTCGAAACTTAGTTTTGGACATTTGACCACGGAATCTGAGAGAAGAACTTAAGGCAAATCGAAACGTTTTTTACGGAACTCTCTAGCTTTAAAATGGCGGCTACCAGAACTTTTTGAAAATGCCTACTTTTAACGCCTATTTACTCAAAAAGTAGTTGTCTGATCGAGATCAGTTACAACTTGTTTGAGAGCCCTTTGTGGGTACTAAGCGATGAAGTATCGAAAATCCGAAAACGATCGCAGCGGCGCCGGCGGTGCTTTAAAATTGTGAAAATTTTCAAAAAATGTTTTTCTAAAACTGCCCACACGATTTTTTTAAAAATTTGTTTTTTTTTATATCTTTCAAATTTTACTCTGACGCATTCCAGGAATTTTTGAAAGATTTGAAAATGATTAATTATTTATTCAAAAACGCAAAAGCCGATCGTTATAAACTTTTATCAGTTCGATAGCCTATTTGAAGTACTTGATTAAGATCAGTAAGAATTTCAACTATTTAAAAAAATGGGGGAAATAACGATACTTTTTAATATTAACAACGCGTTTTTCGGCAGTTACGCGTCTTTAACTACACCTATTGATTAACTCTAGTTAAAAAATATATTTTTTATAACTTTTAAAATAAAGCTTTTACAGCAATATTTGTCCGGCATCCACAGCTGAATTTGTAATTAGCTGTAGGTCGCGGCGCTTACCTTGCTTTTGTGCTTCTAAGTCGCTGCTGGTATGCGTACAGATACGAAACGGAAACCAATTGCACAGGCTATCGCCAGTTCAAATTCTCGCAGCTTGTTTTCGTAGAAAACTGATAGTCGATGAACTGTACAATGTTATAATTATAAAATAATTTTATTCCGCCTATTTTTAAAATCAGATGCGTTGAAAATCCAAAGTATGAAACTATATCGTGTGCAAATCGTGCTAAATGCTTTTTAATGAATGATAATTTACGTTTGCAGTTTTATGAAATTTTATAACAGACGAGGTAATTTTCGTGCTATCGTCCACACAAATTTATATTATAATTTCAGAAACAAAAATATTTTTTTCAAGCGCGCTATTTACAGCTTTTTGAATTTAAACCATAGCTAGTAGTGTAAGAAGCCAGAAAATCAATCTTTACTAAAAGCAAGCTAGTAGCTAAATTTTTGCTGAATTTTACTTAACATCGTAATTAACATTTATACCAAGAGTCAACTGATATTATCTGATAAAACAATTACGAAAACTTGTTGCGTCTCAATGATAGTATTTTAGACAAATCTCTCAAACTTCAATCATATTTCTAAAGTCATTTCAATCCAAAAAAATTCATATTCATATAGGTCCTATTCGGATAAGTTATGGTAGTAAAATGAAAAGATAACGACTTAAAAAAAATGCAGTTTGCTTCAAAATTATTAATATAATGAAACAATATAGGAAACAATTATACAATTTGCTCAAAATGCTCACCTGCGACTTGCCTATACATGGTGCAATACGGAGCATGCCTCATTCTCTAAAATTTGAGAAGTATTTCATATTTCAGCTGCAGCATTAAAACATTTGTTTTTCCCGCGTAATCGAACTGCCTAAGTCGGTTGATCGTGCTGGCATAGGCATACCCCTCCCTCTCAACCGATCCAATGATTTGGATACAGACAATCCAGATACTAATTAAATTAATTATAACAAAGAATATCATAAAGTTAATTATAAACGAAAACAATCACGTCTTTTTTGAAAGAAATGAGGTCGCCGATTGATTGAATTCTAGATGAGGAAAAAAGTCAATCTATAAAACTAAAAACAGTAATATTAATCACAGTAGGCTGACAATTGATTTTGAAGCTTATTTGTTTGTTCATTGTTGAGTTGTTGACTGAAATAATAACTACTTACTAGTCAAATTAATTAAGCAAAATATTTCGTTGTTGTTTTGCAAGTGTCATTATGCGTTCAGTGTAATGAAAGTTTATTAATACTAACGAAAGTACAGTAAGTAGACCATTGCCACTAACTGTATTAATACTTTGCCGAAAAAGTACAAACAATGCCGCAAAAGATATTTAACAAGTCACATGTTTTGTATGATGACCTATTATGTTTGTCCTATACAATTTTGTGTGTAAATTTTTAGAAATGCGGCAGAAAATCAGCATTATGCGTTACACAATCATATCTTGCAGTCTTTTTCGAGCACAGAGCAATTTTTTTAGGTCATTATTATTATTACCTATGACCAGTTTTCTTTTGTCAAGAAATAAACATTGCTGCAACGTAATAGTTTTTGAAAACAATGTAATTATGATTGTGACTACGTTGAATTAAATTTCCAGTTATTGTTGTATTATTGTCTACATTGTTATGTATTGTTTTTTTAAAAGAAATATATTAATCAGTACATACATATATGACACATAGTCGCTGTTTTACTGGGACATAAACAACTAATGAATGAGACAAAGAAGGGATATATGGTTGACCAAGTGGGGATTCACGTATGCATGGATACTTATAAACTTAATGTAAAAAATTTAGGTATCTGATTTAAATTAAAAATTGTCCATGTATACGTCAATCCTCACTAGGCCCGTCAGTTATCTCCCTTCCTGGTCGTACTCATTAGTTGTCTATGTTTCTAGTAAAATAATAATCTTATATACAAATATGTAGACCGCCTGTCTATAAAGTAACCTCCCCCCCCCCCTGTTAACTTTTGAATCACTTAATATTTCAGCAGAAATTTGCTGTGCTTTAATGGGAGGTTAAATACTAATTTTCTGCTCATATTTAAATTTTAGCGACTGGACGCCATTTCAACAAAACATTAAATAGGAAGGGGAGTCCAGTGACACGTCATTTAAAAGGTCTTAATTCTGCGTCTGATCCTAGAGTTTGAAAAAGAAACATTCATCCAGAACAAAATGTTGGCTCTTAAACTGACATTTTGGTTTTTAATCTAGTAGGCTAATTTTTTTTTGTTTGCTTGGTGTTTGCTGTCATTGAGAAGCTAGTATTAATTCAGGTAGCTGGAGATACTCTTGAAAACGGTATGTTCCAACAGGACGGGGCACCGCTTCATTTTATAGGCCCGAACTTCCTCAACAAACGTTTTTCGGGAAGATGGAGGAGGGATCCCGTGGAATGGCCGACACGCTCCCCAGATTTAAACCTCGTTAGATTTTTTACTTTGGGAATAACTGAAATCTCTAGTGTATAGAATCCCGCCAGAAACAATCGAAGAACTGGAGCAGCCCATAACACAAGTTTTGCAGAAATATCACTCCAGAAACTTATGAAAAAGTGAGGGAGGAATTTCAGAACAGACTTTTCATGCGCCAAGAAGTCATGGTGAACATTTCGAACACATTCTCATTCTCTAATTCTCAGTTTTTAAATGAACTTGTTTATTTTCAAGTAGGTACTTGTCATGTTCTGAATGAATATTTGCTTCTGAAATATTCATTCAGAACATAGAATTAAAAGATCTTTCAAGGTCACTCGGCCTTGCTATTTAATTTTTTTTTTTCAAAACGGCGCTCAGCTGCGATTTTGCAAGATACAAAATTTATTAAATGTATGCTTAAAATTATTATTTAACCTCCCATTAAATCACACGAAATTTTGTGCCGAAATATAAAATGGTTTAAAATTTATAGGGGGGGGGGGGGGGGTACTTTATAGACACACTGTATACGAAAACACTGTTTTTTTATTACGATCTTACATATTTTAGAGGATTCCTAATTTAGCGCCCTGTGCAATTTTATTTTTTTGATTCATGTTTTATAATTGTCATTAAATATAGTTTTTTTGAAATTAATTGTAAATCTGAATGTAATTATGTGACAAAAAAATGTATATGGGAATGTTTTATTTCACAGGCATTGTTTGTTTGTATTGCAATAAATATTTCCAAGCTTTAAACGCTAGAATAGTTCAATCAAGTTTCGCCGACGTTATCTAGGTGCTATAAATTGTTTACATGCATATTTTATAACAGAACAATGATACTTTCTGACATTATATAACAACCTGTAACATTTTCATATATTTGTACTTGTTTTCAGTCGCATACGAGGGCGGAGTGAGAAGTTTGCTAAAATTGCAACAGAGGGCGTCACAATCGCAAATCCCAAATGACAGTTACCAATACCATCTGTCACTAGGCCACATTAAAATTTTCAGACCTCTGTCATTTAGTTCAGTTTTGACAGCCATTGAATTTCGTGTGTTAATTAAACATTAGTTTTTGCGTGGAAAAACCATTACGCAAATCAAAACAAAACTTGATAAATATTATGGGAACTCTTCACCATCGATTAAAATAATTCACTAGTGGTTCACTGATTTTCGTTGTGGTCGTACAAGCACAACTAATGACGAACGTTCAGGACGCCCATGAGATCACCACACTAGAAATGGTTGACAAAGTCCATGATATTGTATTGCAAAACCGCAGAGTAAAAGTGCGCGATATAGTTGTGATAGTACGCATCACAGATGAACGTGTGCGCAATATACTACACGAACATGTGAATATGAAAAGCTATCCCCGCGATGGGTGCCGCGTTTGCTCACAATCGACCTAAAACGCACACGTGTAACAACTTCATAGTCAGGTTTGGCGATGTTCAAGCACAATAAAAAGGAGTTTTTGCGTCGCTTCATAACTGTGGACGAAACATGGATCCACCACTATACACCGGAGACCAAGAACCAGTCTAAACAGTGGATTTCTACTGGCGAACCTGCGCCGAAGAAAGCTAAGGCGGTTTTATCGGTCAACAAGGTCATGTTCACAGTTTTTTGGGATGCATGCGGTGTAATCCACATTGATTACCGTGAAAAGTGAAAACAATCAACGGCGAATATTATTGCAACTTATTGGGCCGTTTCAACAACGTTTTGATAAAAAAACGACCGCATTTGGCGAAGAAAAAAGTTCTCTTTCATCAAGACAATACACGGGTGCACACTTGTATAGTTGCCATGGCCAAAGTCCATGAATTGCGCTTCGAATTGCTTCCACAGCCAGCATATTCTCCAGACTAAACCTCCTGCGACTATTTCCTGTTTCCGAATTTGAAGAAATGGCTCGGCGGAAAGAGATTCGGCTCTAATGAGGAGATCATCGATGCAACAAACGCCTATTAGAAATCGTATTATTCGGAAGGGATCGAAAAATTAGAAAAACGTTGGACTAAGTGCATCGACCTAAAACGCGACTACGTTGTAAAGTAAATTGTTTTTTGACCGAAATAATTATTTCTTGTTTAAGTATTGCCAGACTTCTCACTCCGCTCTCGTACATTCATCATTAGTATATAATATAATAACAAACATAGATGTTTTACGGATAGTCTAGTTTCTGAAGATATTTAACGTCTAATATACATTTTGCCCTAATATAACCGGTAGCAGCATTTTTCTGGTATTTTATTCAAACGGAATTCCAGTAGTGGGTGTTTGTAAAAGCCAATGTCTGGCGTAAATAAACTAACCGAGTTTGCGACGATGCTCTAAAAACGAAATGTTTGAAGTGTGTGTATCCATCAAGTCTTGAATTTATGGAGGAATCTGCAACTTTGGAATTCTCTAATAATTTTCTTTTATATAAACAAACGACATTTTTTTCCAGTCGACTTAATATAAATAATAATTTGTATATTGGAGCTGCTAAAATTTACTAAATTTCCAACGAAAAATTTTAAACCAATAATGTTTATCAATTCTATTTAATAATTAATAAACTTGCAACTTTTTCACTTTTGCATTTTTACGTATCGTTTTCTTTTATTGAATTATCTGCATTTTGTGCGTTTTTTATAATAGAAAGTGGACATTATTTTTAGCGTGTGTAAAAATGTTTTCGGCTGCCAGATTCGCTCGTTACCTTGATACGTATCAATGTTTTGTTCATTAATTAGAAACTGATTATTATTGTTATAACAACCAGTTGCATCTAAATCGAAATTTGAAAGTTGGTCAAATGTAAATAAAATTTGATTAAATTCAAAACTACACTTAGTTAATTGCAACGATAAAATTAGGATAATTTTATACTAATTTTAGTAAGTTCAGTATTCTGGCACAGCAGATTATTATCGCTTTAAACACACGTTTTGAACTTGTAATTATTAAAGATGGCAATTACTTAACATAGTAATTAAGATAAACCTTACACGGAAGTCATCAAACGATAGAAAATTATCCTAGCAAGGTTCCGGGCATTGCATGTCCCTATCTATCATTTTTCTAGTAAATTCATATAGATTGACGACGTCAGATAACAACATTTCATAACTTAGTATTTAAAAGCTTGAATTAGTTGATAAGACTGAAATGATTATTCAGTTTAATATTCTGCTACGGACAGGCTAACGAGCAGACCAATTTGCTTTTTTCTTTTTTGTTTATTCGTAACCCTTTAGGTTATTTCTTATATACCGTCTATCTATAAAGTAACCCCCCCCCCCCCGAACTAACTTTTGAACGACTTGATATTTTAGCACAGCATTTGGTGTGCTGTAATGAGAAATTAAATACTATTTTTTAGCCAATAACTAAATTTTGTATCGTTCAAAATGGCGGCTGGGCACCATTTTGAATGTTTTTATTAATAGAAAGGGGAGTCGAAAGGTCTTTTAGTTCTGCGTCTGATCCTAGAGTTTCAAAGAAAAATATTCAGTCATAACAAAATGGCGGATTTTAAACAAATAGACCCACTCTATTCAAAATTGTTTTGATTTTTTTATCTAGTAGCCCACTTTTTCATTTGCAGGACAAATTTTCGCAGAAATATCTCAGGTGGCTGGAAGTAATAATGAAAACGTTATGTTCCAACAAGACGGTGCGCCGCCTCATTATTATAGCCGTGTTTCTGACTTTCTCAACGGACATTTTCTTGGAAGATCGATTGATAGGCAGGGGCCTGTAGAATAGCCGGCTCGATTCCCAGATTTAGCCCCCTTAGATTTTTTTCTATCGGTATATCTAAAATCGAAAGTGTACAGAACCCGTCCAGAAACAATTGAAGAACTGGAGCAACGCATTACAGAAGTTTGCAGAAATATCACTCCAGAAACTTATGAAAATGTAAGGCGGGAATTTCATAACCGACTTTTTATGTGCCAAGAAGTGAATGGTGAACATTTCGAACACCTAATTTAATTTCTTTTTGCTTTAATTCTTAGTATTTTTAATTAGACTTCTTTATCTTCAAACATTGTCATTTTGTTATGGCTGAATATTTTTCTTTGAAACTCTAGGATCAGACGCAGAACTAAAAGACCTTACAAATGAGGTTTCACTCGACCTCCCTTTCCATTAAAAAAAATTATAAATGGCGCCCAGCCACGATTTTGAATAATACAAAATTTAATTATGGGCGAAAGAATAGTATTTAATTTCCCATCACAGCACACCAAAATTTTGTGGTAAAATATCAAATCGTTCAAAAGTTAGCGGGGGGGGGGGGCTACTTTATAGACACAGTGTAATGGCTGAAACAAAGTTAGGTTAAATAAAAGAAAAACACAAACATTTGAAACAGTTAGAAAATATGTGAACACTATTTTTTTTTAATATTTATTCTATTAATCTTGTGGTATTTTGTTCAAAATTAATATTTTTCCAAAACATTTTTGTTTCGATATTTGAAATATTTAATTTTGGGCATTGTCAATTTTTTGACGATGTTAGCGGTAGTTTGTTTATACTGAACTAGGTTTCATTCGTACTTTTACTTGAACCTTGAAACAGAAATGCATATTCTATATAAATATGCAACAATTTTTGTGTGTTGTAGTTAAAATATTCATATTTGCGAAAATGGTGGCAGCAGTATGTAAGTAGTTTGTATTGATTTTACAGCCTAGCAATTGCAAAAAACAGGAGAACTTGGCTTTCGTGCGTCAGGTCAAGGATTAAATTGCTTCTTTTGTAGTCACATCGATTTATATCCTATTATGCTTTCCGTTCTCATACTTTTTCTTTATTCACTGTAGGTAATTATTCACTGCTAATCATTTACCATGACATTAATGAATTTTGAAATAAAGCAAAAATGTGTAAAGCCAACGGTAAAAACCACTAGCTCTTTCTATTGTTTAGTTGTATTTATTTGCATTGCGTAATTATTATAAGACTTAACTGAAATAGAGAAAAAATAATAAAATAGCTATTAATTGCTTAAATCAAAATGATAGGTAGTTAGGAATTGGTTGTATATTAATGAGATTGGCAAAGACCGATTATGAACTGGCTACATTGTAGAAGTCTTAATCGCTGAAGAGCAACGTATTCGGTAATTAAACTTCAGTTGGCCTACAGGTCGTCCTCTATACAAGGTGAGAAATTACTTACATTTCTGCAAGTTATGAAATATAACTTTGATATTTCACAGTAACCAAGCCCACTTGTTTCAAAATTACGAAAGAAGTAGCGTCACAGCTCGCTTAACTATGGAACGCGCGCCGTTTTACTTATTATCCCGAATTATGGAAAACAGAATTACAATTATTACCTCAAGTCTAAAAAGCTCCTGACGTCAAACATTCATTTTTTGAGGCCTAAAAATTGTGAAATTTTGGATTTAGCTATGACCAGTCAGTGGCGATAGCTTAGAAGTTGAACGCTCACCCCTAACGCTAAAAGTGTATATAATAGTTATTTGTGCAACTAGCGCAGGAGAATGTAGGTCTTTTGACGATGCTTTAACAGTCCAAAAATTATTCGAGGGCGCTAAAGGCATTTCCCGCACGATTCGCATACACAATGTTTTTTCTACAACTGAATTCTAATAAAAGAAATTGAGGTAAACTCGGAGGCACTCTAACTTGGCAGGTACAAAGATCGCCGCGAGCTAACGCTGCGTCCAAACTAAATGAGCCAATACTCAGCAGTTCTCAACATCTGAACGTAATATGTTCGTGCGGTGTTTCAGAAGAATTTCACAAACAATTCTTTGATAATGGTATGTAAACATACCGAAATACGTATAACAATAGAAAAATAGAACTGTTGAAGTATTGATTATTGTATTTATAATATTCAAAATTTATTTGTTATAATCAAATCAATTTTTGTACTTTGAATTTTCCTATATTAAATTAAAACTGTTTAAACTAAAAAAAATTAATTGGAAGTAAATACATTTAATTAGAGGAATCCTCGCTTTCTTGGTTTGAGCTAAAATAGTTCATTAAATTGAGGGTTAATTTCTTAGACTGCAAATGCAGAACACCTAACTCTTGTGCCATCACAATTTTAACTACCTCGTACCTAACAAACGATAACACTTCATATCCCCTGTGCTAATTATATTTTAATCGCCCTGTTTACTAACTAGTAAGTTATGCGTTTTGATTGGTTCATAGACAATTAATATAAATTACACGATTTAGAACATTAAATAAAATCAGTTTAGTTGATCTATTTTACAAAAATAAAGCGAATAAAAATCTTAGAATATAACATTTTATAATATTCTAGGTAAAAATAGTAAAGCATTAACATGTTTTGAACCACCGATTTGCTACTAGTTGCTTCTTTTTCTCTCTTACTTATCAACGCAGTGCGTCTCATTATCTCCGCAAGTTTCAACTCCGCAGACGTACTACCTGCTGGACGCGACCCTCGTTTACCTGCAATAAGTACCCTTCGATAATAATACAGTACGTCGTTACTCGTTTCATAGTAATACAAACCGAACTTTGTACCTGCCAAGTTAAAGTGCCTCCGAGTATAAAATCGTTGTAATGGTTTTGCAAAATAAAATGGTATTTTTGTTGTTTAAAGAGCGCTAAAGTTTTCACGCAAGATTCAAGAAATAATTATTTTCATATCAAGGTTTTTCTTCTACCGGCGTGCTTTATCAAGTCATAATTTTAATTGGATTGTTTGGTCCTGACCTGACATTTTTGAAAAAAATTCAGTGATAGTTATCACTTTTTGATTTAATATTAGGCTGCCATAAAGCTTCAAATCTCCGTAGCTGAGTTTTCAACATGTATTTTCAAAATTAATACTACATAAGCTTTGAATTTATCGGTTTATTTCTGATAATTTGTTGCAGATCGACGAAAGGAGCGCAAATTTGGCAAGCTATAATTTTTATCTGATTACTTAACCGAGAAGCATTCAAAAGCTTCATTAAACCAATGGCGGATTTTGTTTATCGTTGTTTATTACCGTAACCATGAAGTAACCAGGGCGTAACTAGGCGTTGTCTAGCTAAACAACCGCAAATAACACGAATAATTATCAAATTTATTTAGGTAGGTTAATACTGCATTTTGATTGGCTTCAATGTGCAGGAATAATATAATTATTCTAAAAATCATTTTTATTGTTTTTCGCACTGCGCGTGAGAAGTAGCGACTTCCCATACTTGTTTTGTGTTTGGAAAAGCTTATTTCCCGCATCCTAGTAGAACAACATACCTTTTTCACGCTGCTATGGACAACGTTAAAAAGCAGCCATCATTAAAAAAAGACATATTTTGCCAAACAAAAACTAAGCTGAAAAAGTTTTTTTTTTTGACAGTTGAAGAAAATTTTGGCGTCGAAGAAAACTGCCACTTAACGGGATGCTTATGATAGTAGTGTGGACTAGCTCCTTGCTAAAAGAGGTCGCGCATACATTCACACGGTTGGTCAAAGCGCGCTGGACAGTTATTAATAATAGTGTGGAATGTACATTAGGACGAATGGTTAATTCGTGAATCATAAAAGCGTAAAATAGTCCTTGGGATGAGACGTAGGTATAAATATTCTTTGGTATCAACCTGGCATGAACATAGCATTCTTGTGTCAACTAAATCAAATACAGGCCACTAGTCTGGTTTCACGATTTACTGAGAGTTCGCGACTACACCAGCCGAGCCGTTAGATGGCAGCATTTTCCGTTAAAAAATCAGTTGTTTTAATACAACTTAAAAATATTTTAGGACGTCAATAAATGATCTTTTGACGTCAAAAATGTATTTATTGGCGTCAGACCGTCAAAAAACTCTATTTATTTATTAATAAAAGAAATGGTCAAAAAATCAATTACTGGCGTCAAAAAGTTATTGTTTGACGTCATCAATTATTTTATAACGCCAAGAAAATATTGTTTGCGGTAAAAACTTATTTTCGGATGTCAAAAAGGTTTTTTGGACGG
This sequence comes from Ctenicera cuprea, assembly GCA_958336395.1. NCBI lineage: Eukaryota > Metazoa > Arthropoda > Insecta > Coleoptera > Elateridae > Ctenicera > Ctenicera cuprea. The sequence continues at coordinate 57,153,133 of OY284486.1, forward strand.
CAGTAAATGTTAATAAAAATAAAATCGCCACCACGTATAATAAATATAAAGACAAATACTTATTTAGGAGCGGTTGTACCATTACAATTTAATTAAGTTCAAACTCGTATCGTAAGTTTCGGCCATAGCATTAACATTCGTTTACTCACTTTTTTTTAAATAACAGTTTGCGTTAAGTTTAAATTTCAACCATGTATCTGCAACTGGCCCCTAATCATTAATACAAATTTACTATTAGTTTTATTTGACTTTATTTACGTAATTTTCTACGTTTAAAAACAATGCGTTATTGTTTCAAATTTTTCTAATGCGAGTAAGAGAAATAAATATGTTAACTTAAAATTGTAAAATTTCTTATAGCATTCTTGCCAAGTAAAATGTCCAAGATATAAACCTACCCATCGAAATTAAATTACTAGTAAACCAAGAAGCGGGATTGTGAATAATTTTTTGTGAAAGCATTTTTGCCTTAACGCGTTTCGTTTGAAAAATAAACGAGATGGTGGATGCGCCGAAGCGTTTGATTGACATGTTTATACCCACGCGCAGGCAACATGACGTCGTTAAACATGCATTTGGTTGCAAAGCATTAAATATGTAACTGAGGGTGACAAACCCTTCAAGTGCCGCCGTGCGTATTTGCGGGGTGGTTTTGAATGACGATACTTGATAAGAAATAATAGGTGGGTGGTCGGGGGTGAACGACCGACCCTTCTCATTTCAAATCAAGGCACGAATGGTGATGGTATTTTGATATGGTCGGAATGGAATCATCAAAATCTGGACGTATAAAAATAAAGTACCTACATTGTCTGTCGTGACGAGACAACTTTTTACACAGTCCTTTATACCTTGTACATGTTTGTACACTTGACAGATTTGTATGTGTGTGTTTCGAAGAATTAATACTTTAGTAGCGGAACCCATGGATTACGCCTTACTTTAGTTTATATACTTTTAAAACAATAAATACGCTATTTAAAGATGTTTAGACAGTTTCTTAAGTGTTTAGCAGTATTTTATATTCTCAAACATGGAAGAAGTTGCGATTATTAAATAACAAGCACGCAATACGCTGTGTAGAGATGTTAGACATGTTCTTAATGCGCTCAGCGCTCAGTGTCTCTGGGTTGTTTTATATTAGTTGAACATGTCAGCGTTTATACGTGTTTATATGACATCATCCTAACCAAGTATTAGCGGTCTACAATAATTACTAAATTATTTCGGTACCCAGATTTGTTTAAGAGTCTAAATGTAATTTCTATGCTCGATTTTTACACGATTTCGAGAGCTTTCTTACAACATAGTACAGACTAATGATGTAGTCTGTATGTAGAAGTAGCTCAACTTAAAAAATGTCAACATTGATATGTAATTCGGCTTGAATAAAAACTAATTTTAATTGCAATTGGCAAACCGCTAAAGCGGTGAAGATCTACACGTCGGCACTTACAGCCTCACGGCTCCCGTGTGATGTTTGTCTTTCGAGTTTGTTTTCGTAATGAGAGCAGGTTATTATCAGCAAACTATGATAAACAAACAGTATAAACCCCAATTTGCTTATTTGTATCGAATATTGTAGTGGTCCGCTGTGCAGAGGAATCTGTGCCTTATATAATGTACGCATAAATTTGTGGGTTCTAGTAGCGGAGGTCCCTCATCGCTAAAAGTTGAGACAGGTAGAAAGGTTCCGGATTTAGTATATAGTTAGATGGATGATCCCATTTCAATACAACTTGTCTTGGGGATATTTTGTTTCTGTAAAATTTATAAATTAGTTAAAACTGGTTTAGATTAGCAAATGTTGGAAAAGCTGCAATCATTATTAGTCTGAAATTTTTACCGAGAAAACAAAGTACTATAGTGTTGATAGACGAAATCAATGTTTACTGTTTATTTCAGTGTAAACTGATTTTTTACAATGTTGTTACATCTAGGCCTTAGGTAGTTAGTTTCGTAAAAGCTACATTTTGTGAGATAATGTGTGACAATAGAGCTTCAATAGCTTCAATAAACAGTTTTATATACTATTTTAATTGTTTTTAAACAAAGACTATTTCGCAAAAAACTATTAGTCTACAGATTGCGTGTTACCAAAAATTTGTTTGGTTACATACAATTAAAATCAAAATGTATGCTTTAGTAGTATGCTTGTATGCTAGTATTTTGTTTAGTTTATTGTTATATTACCAGATGAAGAACTAGTTTAGTAGTTCTTAATAGAAGATTAGAAAGCAGCGGAGTCCTCTTAAATGGTTTGTCAAAAATTCTATGCTAAAAGAGCAAGTAGGGAATGTAACCTTATAATTACAACAAATTCGAGAAAATCTAGAGGTAGACATAGACATTTATCAGCGATGTCCTGGCTTTCCTGCTTATAGTTTCTCAGTTGTTGTAAAACACCATGCACGATAGTTCTTGATAACAATGCGGAAATACTAAGCACTAGAACTAGATGTACAAAACGCATGAAAACTAAAAAAGAACAAGTAAAGTACAATAAGACGTGAATGTATGTTTTCTGTTGATAATAAAATCTTTAAAATAGCTTGCACCAAGTTGTTTATTTCGGTATGACCTATGGGTCTACGACCCAATTTAATTTGCTTCCATAATTGGGACATTGAGAGGCGTCAAGTTACTGCGGTAATATTAAGAACATACCGTACTTTTGACTTCCGTAGCTATTATTTGAAATTTAGCTTTTACTATCGTTTAGGCAATCGACTCGTAAATAAAGATTCATCGTCAAAAACAGACTAGGTATGTAATACACCGAGAGGACCAAACAATCAAATTCAGACCAAGGTGCGGTGTATACACTGTAGATTAAAGCACTTGGTTCACATTTGGTTCAATTGTTTAGTCCTCGGAGTAGGGTTGTATTAACGGCAAAAAATGCGGTGTAAACAGTAGTGAGCTAACAGAAGGACTAAATGCAAGTTACATATTATTTTCTAGTAGTATTTACCGCAATTTAGGGTGGTATAATACAAATAAATTATTATTGCCTCACTTTTATTTGTGATTTCCTTTCCGATTTTTTATTTAATGTTCATAAGTTCGAGCTTTATTTCGTTGAAGTTCATTTTAATTTATTGTAAATAAAACAATTCCTAACTTCAACAGGTGTTTATTTTAGTCTTATGCGTATTTCGACATGTTGACATGTCATTTTCAGAGGCAAGATTAAAAGTAAACAGATGGTGTTGCCATAGGAATAATAAATCTTCATAACTTAATCTTGGTTTTCTATATCTGTGTCCAGATGACTTGATTCTCATTTTTAAAAAGGCGAATAACGGTGAATTTAAGAGATCAATTTGCTCATCCATTCAAGGTACAGATTTTAAATATTTGTGAATTTCAAATGCTTCTAGTACAGCCAGCCAACTTACGTTTATCATCACAAAACTGTAAACATTTTATAGTGTTATTACATGTCATTAAGTGATTGTGTTCTAATAAGTATTTAGCGTAATTAGATTTACGGGGGTGTTTATACTTGTAACAACGTACGTGTTCCTTGTACCTAATATCAAAATTTCTAATTGTTTGTCCTACATAAACCGAATTACAGTGGGAGCAATTTAATTTGTAAACGCCTGATTTTTAGTAAATTGACTGTTTTCTCTTTAGTATTAAAAACAAAGTGTTTAAAATGTTTTTTGTTTTTAAAATTATTCTAAATTTATTTGTTTTGTTTATAATTTTGGCAATTTTTTGTGATTTATTGCAAAAATATGGAATTGACTCGTATTTAATTTTATTTGATGAAGTAGTTGGATAAACTTTTTGAATAGCTAATTTATAATTTTTCTCTGCTAGTGTATCAATGAGTTGAGCATTATAACCATTATTGTATGCAATTTGTTTAATAATCGAAATTTCTCTATTATAACTAATTTTACCTACAGTAACCGTTAAAGCGCTATGTATCATGGACCTGTATGCCGTTAATTTATGTGTTTTATGATGACAAGAATCGTAAGGTATTGCAATGTCTGTTTGTGTAGGTTTTCTGTAAACATAAAAATTAATTTAAATAATAAACTTCAATATTCTTCACTATAAAATTTTCACATTTTTATGGCGATAAACGTAAATTGGATATACTAGAAGCAATTGAAATTCACAAACATTCAAAATCTGTACCTTTAATCAATGAACAAATTGATCTCTTAAATTCACGGTTATTGGATGTTTTAGAATGAGAAATCAAGTCATCTGGACACAGATGTAGAAAACCAAGGTCAAGTTATGAAGATTTATTGTTCCTATAGCAACACCAACTGTTTACTTTTAAACTTGCCTTTGATAATGACGTGTAAACACGTTGAAATACGTATAAAGCTAAAATAAAAAAAGACTGTTGAAGTTAAGAATTAAATAGTGTATATTTTATAAAAATGGTCAACGATTATAACAACTAAGTGCGCATGCGCGAAATGTTTAGCATATTGGAACAAAATAGAATATAGTGCCAATTAGTCCCCGCACCAAAATAGTACTCACGGTGTATACGTAGTCATTGTAGGAACAGAACTAGGGTTTATTCTAAAATGAAAATATTAACTTTTATAATCAAGTTTATTTTTTGTATTTAACGTAGAAACAAAAGTGAGAACCTTAAAAAGCCACATCAAAGTAACAGTATTAGTCTCTATAGTTGAAAGAGAACATTAAAAGCAATTTACCTTCGATTCTTTGTACCAATAGATAAGATTTCACTCCAATAACAGTTGCTTATATATTTTGAACCAACTATTAAAAAAAAGTAGAACCATTTATTTAAAAAAAAGTAGTACAATTTTTTAACCTTTTTCTTTCTGAATTATCATTGTAAAATAATTAAGTATGAAAACGTAAATATTTAATGAACTTTCATTAACATCTGCACATGCGAAAATATTGTTAGCTATAATTATGTCATTATAGCCTGCTCACTCCCAATTTTTCAAGAGTAGTTCGTAAAAGAAACTTGAATGCATTACATTTAGAAGATCACAGTTTTAAGGGGAATATTGAGCTGCAGGTGTCTTTGAACATTCGAAATCATTTTTCATTTCCATATCAATTCGTTATTTTACCGATTAATATGAACTTCCTGTATAATAAAAGCAAAATCAAATTTAAAATTTACTTGTAGTGTAAAATAACATAAACGATGATAATAGATCCCAGTTTACCGATATAGATTTTCTTCTTGTCTGTTATTGTTATTATTATAGTTTTAACGGTAAGCATCTTTAATTAAACCAGGTGCACATGGTAATACCTAACCGGCTGGAAGAGACTATACTTAATTTTTATGGTACGACTTCTTCAACTACTCCCTGCAGACAAAGTAAATGGGCATTGCTTCAAAGATATATCGTATGTATGTATCAGAAAGAACTAAGTCTATTATTATCACAGTTATTAGCTCGGTGACTTGTAGAATTGGTAGTTCAGATCTTCTTTCGGTAGAAAATTTATGAAGGTATAATCTTTTAAAAGGTCGCTTCGATGTGTTACAACAACCTACTTTTTTTTTTTACATATTTTAGTAGTGGCTTAGAGAAGTTTGAAACATTGATATGCTAAGATGTCTAAGACTTTTAAATTACACATGGTGGATAGTTTCATTATCTTGCAAGATTAGTAATAAGTTATTTAGTAACTGTTGCTATTGCTTGTGAAAATGGAAACTGTAGTCCCGAGTGAATGTCTGTTGCATATGTTAACAAGCAGTTAACAACTGCTCGTAAATAGCTAACCGCATTAGTTGTTATCATGGACATGATTAACAGCTATTGATTTTGTAATGTTTACTTTTCTCCGTATTATGAAGGTGTAGTGGTGCATAGTTCGTTTTACTCGTATGTAAGACGTTTTTTTACTTACTCCTACTTCCAGTACAGGAAGGTAGCTATTGATTTCATAAACATTTATAGAAAAACACGTTTTGGGGCTCAAACAATCAAAAAATAAGCTAAGAAAAGATTTGGTTTCAATTATGGCTAGAATAGACCACTACATGTTTCGTTCTTGTTTGAACTCATCAGGTGGACATAATTCTAACCATAATTGAGACCAAAAGCAAACAGGCATATATACGCCAGAAAGTATAAAACTCGCCGCACATAATAGAGGGCGTTGTTAGTTTTAAAAAATAAGCTATTTGTAAAATTGATTATAGGTTTATAAAAAAATACTTAATTACTTCAACAATATTTATTTATTTTAACCTTATACGTATTTCGGCATGTTTACATGCCATTGTCAAAAATTATATTAGAAAGTAAACAGTTAGTGTTGTTATAGCAATAGAACTTGATGACTTGATCTCGGTAATCGTCTGCAGATAACTAGATTTCTTATTCCAAAATGTCCAATAGAGGAGAATTTAAGAGTTCAATTTGCTCATTCATTAACGGTACAGTTTTTAAATGTTTGTGAATTTCAAAATCTTCTAGTATCTTTAATTTACGTTTATCATCACAAAAGTGTAAACATTTTATGGTGTTATTCAGGGTTGTAACTTTACACGTAGAATATTATTTTCTACATTACACGTAGAAAAGTGTGTAGAATACGTCGAATATGTACAATAATATGTAGAAAATGTAGGTTACATAAAACTAGTATATTTACTTTTTTTTTACATATTATACATGTAAAGTATGTAGAATATGTAAAATATGTACCGAAGGATTCTAGGAAAATACCTGCATAAAATTATTGTGTTAACTCTACTATGTAGATGAACGCGTGTGTGCATAGAGGGGGAGAGTGAGACATGTGACTATACAACGGTACGAACTTTTCTACACCTTTTCTCTATTCAAACGTACCGCACTGCAAAGTGTTTTTAATTGTCTGCAGTTATTAAACGACAGTTAACTCCATAAAAAAGTATACAATCAAATTGCGCTTTTTAAATAATTACGTCTGGGGCGGAAGTACCACTCGTCTCCACCATAACTGCGGCACTGGTCGCACTTGTTTTACGTTTTTAGTTTTTCACTATTTTAAGATATTTTAAAATTTAATTTATCAATATAAATTATTTTACTTTGGTGTAGGGGGAGGCACTTATTAAGTTGTATACGTGTTCATTTACGTTTAAAATCGAGAAAGGTGGCTCCGCGCTAAGCGCGTTCACCTTCCATTCAAGAGACGTGTGTTTCATTCCCTGGCCCGCCGGCTGTCTTGTATCAGGTTTTTCCGTGGTTTTCCTGGACCACAAAGTAAATACTGGAACAGTATTATCCACGGAAATCATCCCTTATCCAAATTCCTTGCTCTAACGCTAACTCTACCTCTAACTTTTGATACTAGAACATCGACTAGAACGGTATGATATAAAATTCCATTGAAAATACACTTCATACGCCTCAGTTTTATTCTGATACGGATCAAGATAGAGGAATAAATGTTAACGTTTTACCTACCTTCATCTATAAATGAAAATATTTTTAAACAATTGCTGTGAGCATTGTAACGCGATCGTCACTTTTTTTTATATAGCAACCTTCCAATTTTTTGCGCTTATTTGATAGTTTTTTTTCCTTCTTCAACGATACAAAACGTCTATACTACTACTAAAATTTTCGAGGAAAACTTCTTCATATTAGCAGTTATGGACAAGGACAGTAGCATGTTAAAGTTCATTTTGTATTCTTTACAGTCAAGTACACTTAGAAACAAACAACAATTCCCAGGATCGGCACCGTTTTTTTAAATATTTCGTAACACTGGTCGGTCTATATTAATCCAGTTGGCCGTGCTAATAACTATTCATGTTTTGTTGACAGCGCTAATATTTTGTTCTTTCGGTTGTTTTTGGCTGTTAAGAAATATTAAATGAATTTCAAAGCATACTACTGCGATTGTGGTAGGCTGTTGTTTGAATTCAAGGCCTGCTAATATGAAGAAGTTTTTCGCTAAAAATTGTTAGTTGCATGTAAAAATTCGCCGAAGTGTTTCTCTCACGTTTGATAATATTTCGAATCACGCGTGACTGGCGTATTGTTTGAAAATTTTCAAGGGTAGAATACCAGCATCTGGGAATAGAAAATGAAGTAAACTCTAGCAAATTACTTTAAAATTCTTTTCAAATAATATTGTTCCATGTGTAATAGGCGTTGCTGTCCTATTACATATGTATTTCCATATAAAGCAGAACGAAGCGTTTTAATTAGTTTTTTTATTTGTTACAGAACGGATGGTACGGAGTCACCAATATTAGAAGAACAGGAAAGCGCCAATTCGGAAAAACCTAAACAACTCTTGAAATACGGAGAACTAGTCATATTAGGGTAAGTAATAAAACATTAAAAGCAAACGACACGGGGTGTACCGAGAGCCCCGGTGTCGATGTTAAGGCTTAGCTGTAGAAATAGGCCGACGTTAAATAAAAAATAAATAAACAAAAGTTTGCTGACTGTTTTTGTTTTTAAACGAAAAACCTTGGAACCGAACTTACATGTACCTACTGACGATGTCAGTTCAACTAACAATATATCAGTATTACAATTTCCTTTTGGCTTAAAACTCATCGTCATTTGGGGATTACGCCCAGCATAATCAGTCCTGTAACTTGTCTGTATTTTAAGCATTTGCTCTAAATGTTTGAGCCAAAATGTTCGTGGGGCCTCGCGTCCCTAAACAGAGCCATGTCTTTCTGCTCCTAGCTTATGTGTCTGGACAAGGGAAGCGGTAGGCCTGCGCCTGCTTAGATTGTTTGAACCTTGGGGCGGACAAGGATTTAATCTTAATATTTTCATGGTTTGTTATAATCACAATTAAAGTACAGATGCAAAAGTAGGGAAATACCAATAGTATATAAAGCCAAAATAATCACAGGACCAGTGGTTGTTCCTTTTATCGCTCGATGAACTCACCGAGCGAGAAGCAGCCGCGTAGCGCAGTTGGATGTGCGCTGGCCAATAGTGAGTATACGCTTGGATCACGTTAGGTTTGCTCACGGGCTCGGATCTCATCGCCCACACTTTTTTAAATTTAAAGTTGTGCTGCATACCATACCAGGTTTTCGTAAATAAACGTCTTTCAGTTTAATACTATTCTATCGCCAATTATTATAATTTAATTATCACTTCAATAAATTTCATTCTTAAATTCCACAAGTTCGCCAGGAATTATTATCAATTACTGCTTTCATGTTGATTGTTTTAAAACAGGAATATTGTATAAAACATGATCGCATTAAGTAGGTTTCATAACTAAAAAAATTTAAAAAAAAGTGCGGCGAATGGAATCCGAACCTGTGACCAAAACTAACATGATCCAAACTGTTATACTATGGCCAATGGGCCAACTAAACTGCGTGGCCGCTTCCCGCTCGGCAGTTCATCACGCGATAAAAGTGACAACCAAGTGACTGCATTTATTTTGGCCTTTTATGCTGTTAGTATTTTTCTAATTATCCAAATTCTCCAAGAAAGCATCCATATTCATTTAATGTAGTAGGTACGAAAATTATTGAATTCAAACGTGTGGCGTTATTTTCCCAACACACACGTGTGTTAAGAAAATAAAAGGCGAACCATCGCGATTGGCCGGAGCGCTCGTATCTAGCATCGTTTCTGGCATCGTTTCTCGCCATTGGGCGTAGAGCTGTAGAGGTATTTGGCTATTTGCTCCCGATTGTAACACCGTTCATAATTAAGGATTCGTGTTACATTACGTTGATACATTACGGCGGAGTGCCCAAATGTGTAGCGATAGGATATTTCGAATGAAAATAATCGATCTATTCGATTATCAAAACATCTCAAGATATCTCGAGAGATTACAGCAAAACATTCGAATGATTGAACAATTTTAAAATTTTTTGGTTTTTTCGGAAGCGGGCGTTGAAGCGATACCCATTACATTAGCCAGCACCAAATGCGAATCCATGATACTATTACACTACGAGTCGTAGGATCATGATGCGCTCAAATCACGTTTTGAAGATGCGAATGCAGACAGAATTATGGGAATGCAAACGCATAAAGATGGCGCGCCGCCGCGGCGTGGTTCGCCACGCAAACGGGTGGAACAACGAGATAAGAATGTTTCGATTTGAGCATTTGAGTAATTATTCTGTTCCTAGTCTCATTTAAAAAAAAATTTATTTGTAAAACAGAAATATGCATCCGCTTCCGCAGTTTATATGAATATTACCTTTATAATTAACTTAAAAAAAAAGAAAACCGACTTCAAATAAAAACACAAAAGTGACATAAGTTAACTAAAAAGCAAAAAATAAATGTTTTTTATACAACAGTTTAATACTTATTTGTTGTTCCGTTTAATGTAATTAAGAAATTGTTTTATTATATAATTATTAATTGTTTTATAATTTTTAAGTCGGTGCCAAGTAAAACATAAAAATTACATACCTTGCTGCAATAACAAATTAGATTCGAATTTTTATGTTTTACTTGGCACCGACTTAAAAATTATAAAACAATTAATAATTATATAATAAACAACAATTTCTTAATTACATTAAACGGAACAACAAATAAGTATTAAACTGTTGTATAAAAAACATTTATTTTTTGCTTTTTAGTTAACTTATGTCACTTTTGTGTTTTTATTTGAAGTCGGTTTTCTTTTTTTTTTAAAGTTAATTATTTTACAATTTTAAGTGATGGGTAGACCTAGTAAGGATGCTTCTCGAATGAGGAAATGACGGCTTGTTGAAACGGAAGATGAAATACGGAAACACTAAAAAGTCGGTTAAAAAAATAGATTTTGAGGTGTATCTTCGAAGTTCAAGCTCCAATACCAATGAAATTATAATGGGACCACCTTGGAACTATACTGAACCCAACACAAAAAAATCATTAAAATTGGTTCATAAACAAAAAAGTTATGCCCGAACATACATTTAAAAAAAATAAATAAAAAAAACATATATACAAACGAATTGAGAACCTCCTCCTTTTTTTGAAGTCGGTTAAAAACAGGCAGGAATTGGCGATGAACTGTGATTAAAAAAATAATACTGCAAGAAATTAACTTTGTTTTAAAAGAACACCGGAAGTTTAACTTGCGTTCGTAATTAAACAAGAGACGGTAGTAAGCTACTGAAGCATAAAGCCCGAGGCCCCATAAACATAAGCGAAAAACCTAGAAGTGTACCCTCTTTTTGCCGGGCGACCCGAATAAAGACGATGAGAAGGAAAATTCAATTATCAGGGAGGGTTTTTATGCAAACTCTGAAGACAACGAGATGAGAATTATTCGATTTGAACATTCGGATATTGTTTTTGTCCCTGATCTCGTTTTAAAAAAAATAATTGTGTTATAAGACAGAAAGATGTATCCACTTTCGCGGTTTATAGAAATATTAATAAAAAAACCTAATTGAAGCCGACTGACGGCTTACGCTGTTTATGCTAAGCGGTCCGAGGAAAGATGACGAGAACGAGAATTTATTTGTAAGTAAGAGCATACGAGAAGCAAGCCGAGACCGTTTTTACTACTATTTACCGCATAGGTACATTCGAATGATTTTTCCGAAGGAATCATTAGATTGTTAATACCACTCGAACGGCAATCGTTCGATTATGAAAATCATTCGATTATGCGTATCACTACAAATGTGTACAAAGCCTTAACGAGAAATAATTTTTATAAGAAGTTTGTGACTGTATGAATTAAGTTCAGACATGAGTTTGGTATTCCATGTGATGACCAAACCTTATCAAGAATTCCGAATAGGTTATAGCCAGTATACTCCAGTAACAAGTTTTGATTACATTTTGTTGTTAAAAGTTTATTGTATTATTTATTATTAAAAATAATTAGTTTCTTTAATTTTGTTGTGCTGTATCATTTTATTTTTTTAATTATTATACTGGTAATAGGGTTATTTTCAGAAATATAAAAATACATTTGAACTGTATGTAGATGCACAGTTATGGCATTAGTGGGTTGATTTACTATGCGTACTTTTGATTATACTAGAAAGCATTGGTAAACATGGGCGAAGCATTTTGCCTGAACTTTCCCATACTTCCAAAATAAGGTATCAAAAAATTATATAGTCCCGACAGTTAGTATAAGATCACAATACCTCTAACACTGTGGCTAGCAACGCTATGGCATATTGTGCCGTCTACTGCCTTCTAATAAAATTATTTGCATAGTTAAAAGACGAATATTTTCTGATTTCTCCCTAGAAATAATGCAAAAAATTGATTTTTAATTTTTTCTTCAAACATTATTTAATTTCTGTTTTTTTCAGATATAATGGATTTTTACCCCAAGGTGACCGCGGTAGGAGAAGAAGTAAATTTGTCCTTTATAAAAGGCAAGATGCGAATGGAGTCAGAAGGTCTAAACATTACGTAGTAAAAACCCCCCATTCTTCCCAGGCCATCCTCGATGCAAAACAGCATTCTATATCATACACATTATCAAGAAATCATGCAGTGATCGTTGAATATACTCCAGATGACGACACAGATATGTTTCAGGTAATCCTCCACATTATGGCATTACCTATTTTGAATTTTTCTAGCAAATGTAATTAGTAGTGCAAAAATATATAATCAAGAAAACCTACGTGTTACTGAGCTTTTCACACTTGTGGTGCTTAATCCTTTTAAGTTTATAATTCAGTAAGTGCAGATTATTACTGGCTATAAAAGACATGTAACAGTAGTTTGGTATTTCATTAGAGGAACGTGCAAAATGTAAGTGGGTGGTAAAATTTCAAGCATAAAATTGAGGTAGATATGTATTAATTTGATTTTTACAAAAAAAAGGACCAATGTAACAAAAAACCGCATGAAGCATTTATTGTACAGTTTTAATCAAGGAAATCAAAAAAATTGTCTTAACTGAACAAAAATGCAGTGGCATATTCTTTTTCATATTCAATCGTGCAAAGGCGATTCATACGCACGCCACTGGTAAATTGAAAAATGTTTTACAACACAGAAAAATATTCCTTGGCGCTGCATGTGCGCACACCAACTTAAAAATTAATATTCCAGCGGGTTTTCAAAATTTACGATTTTTTTCTGTCAACTTCATCACCCTGTATTTCGAAACCGAAGGTCTTGCGGGCACATGTCGATAACAACTTTTTGTCTTAAAATAAGCCAAGGGAAATGCCAGTGAATTTTCTACACGTACTTAGGAAACACCCTGTATACTTTATTTGAACTGCATACATTATAAAGTATTTTTTTACTTTTATACAAATTAATACATAAAATAAAAATTTAATTCTGCGCAATAATTTAAAGGTCGGGAATATATCACCATTCCTTACAGACCTAGTTTAATCATAACTCATGGCACTGCTGCTCTGTTATTGGTTCACGCCTATTTACCGCGTGCATTACCGCCATTGTCGCTAAAAACATTCGAGCTATAAGTTTTGAATGACTGCTTAATATTTATACTATTTTATTGTGTACATGGTGGAATGCTACTGTTTATGCTCCTTGGGATAGTTTTGGTGATAATGGAAGCGCGTTGGCACAGCATAGTGCACGCATAGGTGTGAACCAATAACGCAGCAGTATTAGTTCCAAATTCGGGCGGTATTCGAATTTTTTTTAAATTATTTGTAGTCCTGGTTAAGATTCCGCTATTAATAAAATTGGAGTTGGAGTTAAGGCGGCTCGCCCGTTGTATAGCCGTTATGCGCTGATCCAGGGGTGGGGAAAGACAATAGAGCTTGTAAAGGTGCACAACCACAACTAGAAACAAATATTCAAATACTATTTTATTTGACGCGTTAATTTAATTTTTACAGGTGAATTTTATTTTTCAGATCTAATATTTTATTTTTAAGGTAGATAAGGTTTTTTTAATTAAAAAAATCTGTTGAAGCAATAAATCTAAAAAAAACTATTTAAATCAAATAAATCTATTTCTTTTGATATTATTAGAAAAATCACGATTTTTCTGCATCCTGATTAATTTTGTTGGCAACCCAAAATAAAACTAACACGTAATTAAATAAGCGCACAAAAATTATTTGAAAATTAGACGAAATGTAATTGGAGTTACCGGTTAATTAGTTACCTTAGCACATTACATATTTTGTTTTAATTTTCTCGTTTTTTAACACATCGGTCTTTCGAAGTATTTTTCGTCTCGCAAATTAAAGCTCTGGAATATTTGTTCCAAATCCCGATTAGTTTGCTTCCACGGAATTTTATCAGTTTGTTTACATTTCACGTTATTTTGTTTATTTTTTATTAACTATGGTAAAAGAGTCTTCTTTGCTGAAGATAAATCGTCACTTTTTTTACGGCGGCAACTGTAAAACCTGACCTAAAAGTTTGAAAACGAGTTTGAGAGAACAGGAGAGTTTTTAGAGTTACATATTAATAAGTGTACTTATACTTATTTTGTATGGTTTTGTATTAGTAGGGTATTACATTAACCCAGGGCCGTATTATCCATTAAGCACGATATGCACATAGCGGCAATATTTTAGGGGCGGAAACAAATGCTGTGTTTAGGAAAAACGCGCGGTACATGCAGCGCCATTTAAAATCTTTATAATGGTGAAATACGAAGTGTAAATGCCCGACTCCGCATTTCAACGACCGCCTTATTTTTTTTTCTCTAAAGATCACTTATCAACTGTGTATAATTCTGTATCTATAGCTGAGATTAGATATACGATCAATGACCTTGATGTAAAAGAAACCTTGCGGCGCTCTTACGTGGCTAAATTTGTGCCTAGGGCGTAAAACTACCTTAACGCGGCCCTGCATTAACCAAGCGTTTAGTGAAGAGCCACATTATGAATTCAATCTGAAATTATTTACGTACATAATTTCTAGAAATCGTATGTATATTTTGGCAAACTGTCTTAAATATGTGTAACTTATCAGAAATCACATAGGGTACAAAATGTGATATTAGAGAGATGACAGATGCTCGAGCATTTTTGAAGATGCTTAAATCTCAAGCATTTTTGCGGACACTATTGGAATGATTATGGACATTTTTAAGTGACCATTTGTTCAACACGAATCGATTGATCTTGTCAAGACTCAAGAGCTGCAAAATTATACCAAACACTCATATATTTTATTCACATTAGATTACAAAAAAAATGCTACTCACAAATAACTAAAAAACTATTGGAGATAACAGATGGTCAGCGTTTTCCTTCGAAACGTAAACTGTAAAAAAAATGGTGAATTTTATATCTGTCACAAATTATAATTTGTCAGTGTTTATTTTTCAGTAATAAACTAAAAATAAAACGAAAAAAAAAATAAAAAAAATGTAAAATCAACACTTACGAGTTGATTAATAAGTTCGATCGATCTTTACTTCGTTGAAGTTCATTTTAATTTATTGCAAATAAAACAATTCTTAACTTCAACAGGTTTTTTTTTTATTTTAGCCTTATGCGCATTTCAACATGTCATTTTTTGAGGCAAAATTAAAAGTAAACAGTTGGTGTTGCTATAGGAACAATAAATCTTCATAACTTGATCTTGGTTTTGTACATCTGCGTCCAGGCAGGGTTGTAACTTTACACGTAGAATATTATTTTCTACATTACACGTAGAAAAGTGTGTACAATACGTCGAATATGTACAATAATATGTAGAAAATGTGTGTTAAATAAAACTAATATATTTACCTTTTCTTACATATTATACATGTAAAGTATGTAGAATATGTAAAATATGTACCGATAGATTCTAGAAAAACACTTGCATAAAATTACTGTGTTTACTTTACTATGTATATGAACGCGTGTGTGCATAGTAGAGGGTGAGGAGTGAGACATGTGACTATACAACGGTACGAACGCGCCTTTCCTCTATTCAAACGTACCGCACTGCAAAATGTTTTTAATTGTCAGCAGTTATTAAACGACAATTGGTTCCATAAAAAACTATACAATGAAATTGCGCTTTTTAAATAATTACGTCTGGGGCGGAAGTACCACTCGCCTCCACCATAACTCCGGCACTGGTCGCAATTGATTTATGTTTTTAATTTTTGACTTTTAAGATATTTTAAATTTTAATTTATCAATATAAATTATTTTACTTTGGTGTAGGCGGAGGCACTTATTAAGTTGTATACGTGTTTACGTTTACAATCGAGAAAGGTGGCTCCGCGGTAAGCGCGTTCACCTTTCATTTAAGAAACCTGTGTTTCATTCCCTGGCCAGGCCGGCTGTCTTGTATCAGGTTTTCCCGTGGTGTTCCTGGACCACAAAGTAAATACCGAAACAGTATTATCCACGGAAATCATCCCTTATCCAAATTCCTTGCTCTAACGATAACCCATCCTTACCATCTTTTATCGGCTCAAGTGCGGAGTCTGAAAGACCACCATAGAGGCCGCTCCTTCGCGAAGACTGCACCGACAATGAAATTTCTTTTTTTACGGTTAAACTGTCTGATTTTGCATCGGTATTATTCTACATGTAGAATATGCAGAAAAAGAGCTGAATATTCTACATGTAGAATAACCATGTATAATATGTATATTTTACAAGTAATATTCTACATGCCTAAAATGACCAAACGTTCCGTTTTCAACGGCACAGTCCCGTTTTAAAGTTTGCGTCCCGGTGTTTCCGAAAAGGTTTTTGGGACGGCTATTTGTCCCGTTTTCAAATTTGGTATAATGTTTATAATTTGTGTAATAATTAGCAAAATAAAAGTTTGTAGAATTTTTTTTATTAAATAACATATATTTTATTTTGAAGAAATACGCCGCTCTCGAAAGACTCCAAACTGACTTATTTTCTATTTATTCCTGCTTCGTCATTCGTACCCATTCTATTCTACGCGTGTACGTCAGGGAATCTCAACGACCGTAACGCGAGGGTTTCGGGTGAATCCCCCATTTGTTTCGGCTAGCGTCGTGTTCGTGTTCGTAATTTTGCTGTATGTCTACGTTGAGTATTATTTTTGTTCCATTTTTTGTATATTGAAATAAAAATTTACGTTGAATATATCATTTTTTATTTATACCATCCTCCCACCCGCCGCACAATCAATATTTTTCTGCGCGTCCCGTTTTGTTTCTCTACATAAATGGTCACTTTATAGATGCTCAACCCTACGTCCAGATGACTTGATTTCTCATGCCAAAACTCCAATGATGGTGAATTTAGGAGATCAATTTGCTCATTCGTTAAAGGTACAGATTTTAGTTGTATTTCATTTTATCTAACTACTGCATTAAATAAAATGAAATACTCGTCAATACCATATTTTGGCAATAAATCAGAAACAATTGCCAAAATTATAAACAAAACAAATAAATGTAAAATAACTTTTAAAACAACCAAAAAACATTTTGAACACTTTGTTTAATTCTAAAGAAAAAAACGGACAATTTACTAAAATCAGGCATTTACAAATTAGATTGCTCGCACTGTAATTCGGTTTATGTAGGACAAACAATTAGAAATTTTGGCATTATGTGCAAGGAACACGTGTGTTGTTACAAATATAAACACCCGCATAAATCCAATTATGCTAAACACTTATTAGAACACAATCATTCAATGGCATCTAATAACACTACAAAATTTTTACACTTTTGTGATGATAAACGCAAGTTGGAAGCATTTAAAATTCATAAACATTTAAAATGTGTACCTTTAATGAATGAACAAATTGATCTCTTATATTCACCGTTATTAGATGTTTTGGAATGAAAAATCAAGTCATCTGGACGCAAATATAGAAATCAAGATCAAGTTATGAAAATTTATTGTTCCTATAGCAAAACCAACTGTTTACTTTTGATCTTGCCTCTGAAAACGACACGTCAACATGTCGAAATACGTATAAGTTCTTGTCAGCCCCTGTTTTGCACTCTCCAGATCATTTTAAAAAAGAAGTTTCAAATTGCTGTTCACTGTAACCAACTTTTCAGTTTTCTTAACTGTAAGCCGAGTTCTTTTTTTTGTTTTCATTAATGCATACGTTTTCCAACTGGCTGAGCTTGATGGAAATTTGAGAATTTGTACAGTTTACCTTGGAAATAACTTTGCTTGAACATAATGCTTTCCATCATGGTACAGCACCTGTACATGTGTTAGCTTTCCGGATTAGATTTTTCTCCCATACAGCGCCTCTAGCCATGTAATTCACGTAATCGTTGAATAATTCGGACTCCTCAATTTTCATGTATTTACCCTCTTCTGAAATAGATCACAAGCCTACAGCTTTCTCCCCTTACTTTTGCTTTTTAGCTTGGAATTCAGAATATAAACTGTGAAATATGTAAATGCAGATCATAAACAAGAAATAAGAAATAAATTGTACTAAACAATTTCTCATTTCTGCTCAATCACCATTATCTATTACTTGTTTTTTTTTCAGTGCAGGTGCATCACAGATAGAAGATGATAATAAGTGCATTAAATGTTTTTGTTTAATGCATAAATGAATTACTTGATTATAAGTTGAATCCAAATCAAATAAATAGCTGTTGTGATTAGTTCCCTGCTTTCTCGTGCCAAATTTATTGAAACACCAACTGTACTTGTCTTGATATTCTTTTTATGCAAGAAGTTATTCCAAAAACAATGTTGGTTGTGCATATTTAAAGTCTGAATTATATTTTAAAATCATAAGCAGCTACTCTTTAAATAGCATATCATTCGAGTTTTTATTTGTATATTTTATTTCTTTTATTTTAGATTGGAAGATCTTCAGAGTCGCCTATAGATTTCGTAGTTATGGATACAATTCCTGGTGACAAGACAGGTGAAAATAAAGTTGTGCAAAGTACAATATCAAGATTTGCTTGCAGAATTTTAGCTGATAGAAATACAAAAATTTGTAGAATATATGCTGCAGGTTTTGATACTTCTAGAAATATATTTTTAGGGGTAAGTTTTTACTTGTTTTTTTTAATTATTTTGTCCTAGTAAATTAATTAGATGAAAACCTATATTTAGAATTGCCCTTCTCCATGCACTATTAATTTTATTGTAAAAAGAAGGTGCCTGGTTCAGAGAACAAATTGTACAGTTATTATTTATATCTAATGTGGTAATATCTTGCCGCTTGGTTTGTTTTAGCAGTTTGTTTGTTTGAATAGCGTTTTTGTTCCCTAATTTAATTATATCTGTATTCAAAAATTATAATCTGTTGTAAATTGTGAAAAGTGAAAGTGAAAAGATCCTTTGTTCTCTCTGAATGGAAAGGCCAAAACAATAGTTTAAAAGGAAATATATTATTGTTGTTCCCTTGTAAAATATAATCAAGTGATATGCTAGACAAAAATAAACACCTGGTTTAGAACTAAATCAGTTTTCAGAAAATATATTAAGTGAGTTATGTCCCACTGGGGAATAATGGGACTTATTATTATTATTATTATCTGTATATAAAATACTTAATTACTTTAACAATATTTATTTATTTTAACTTTATACCTATTTCGGCATGTTTACATGCCATTGTCAAAGGTTATATGAAAAAGTAAACAGTTAGTGTTGTTATAGCAATAGAACTTAGTGACTTGATCTCGGTAGTTGTCTGCAGATAACTTGATTTCTTATTCCAAAATGTCCAGTAGAGGAGAATTTAAGAGTTCAATTGCTCATTCAAAAACGGTACAGTTTTTTAAATGTTTGTGAATTTCAAATTAAATTAAATTAAACAAAAATTAATTCAACTAATAAATTTGAGTACTCAGTTTATAGAAAACTTACACAAACAGACATTACAATACCACATGATTCTTGTCATCATAAAACACATAAATTAGCAGCATATAGGTCCCTGATACATAGCGCTTTGACAGTCCCTTTAGATGAAATTAATTATAATAGAGAAATTTCAATTATTAAACAAATTTCATGCAGTAATGGTTATAATACTAAACTTATTGATACATTAATTAAAGAAAAAGATTATAAATTAGCCATTCAAAAAAAATTTATCCGAATACCCTAACTTCGTTCGATACAATTAAATATGCTTCGATCCCATGTTTTGGTGACAAATCAGAAAAAATTGCTAAAATTATAAACAAAACAAATAAATATAAAGTAAGCTTTAAAACAACTAGAAACATCTTAAACACTTTGTTTAATGCGAAATCAAAAACAGATGATTTGCAAAAATTAGGCATTTACAAATTAAATTGTTCCTATTGTAATTTGGTTTATATAGGCCAGACAATTAGAAATTTTGATATTAGGTATAAAGAACACGTGCGTTTTTACAAATACAAACACCCACATAAATCCAACTACGCTAAACACTTACTAGAACAAAATCATTCAATGACATCTAATAACACCATAAAATGTTTACACTTTTGTAATGATAAACGTAAATTAGATATACTAGAAGCTTTTGAAATTCACAAACATTTAAAAACTGTACCGTTAATGAATGAGCAAATTGATCTCTTAAATTCTCCTCTACTGGACATTTTGGAATAAGAAATCAAGTCATCTGCAGACGACTACCGAGATCAAGTCACCAAGTTCTATTGCTATAACAACACTAACTGTTTACTTTCTAATATAACCTCTGACAATGGCATGTAAACATGCGGAAATACCTATAAGGTTAAAATAAATAAATATTGTTAAAGTAATTAAGTATTTTATATACAGATACTCATTAAATATGGACTTTAACGAAGTAAAGCTGGAATTTATAAATAAAATATTTGAAGTGTTTACCCTATATTTTTTTACAATTCACTTTTACTGTTACTTTGAAATTAACTCCTCTTTTATCTTTTACAAGGAAAAAGCGTCGAAATGGCAAGAAAACGGTAGAGATATAGATGGTTTAACAACAAATGGTGTCCTTATTATGCATCCAAGAGGATTCTTTTGCGGTGGTGAAGCTAAATGTGGTTATTGGTTGGAAACTTCAGTAGGAGGAGGAGTCTTTTCATTACGAGAATCTAGATCGGCCCAACAAAAAGGACAAGTGGCAAGTGAAGAGCTGATGAGCTGTTTTTTTTGTTTTTATTATACAGATTGGACTATTTTCGGTGCAGTATGTGTATGGGTAAATTTGTTAATATTAAAATTACAAAAAAAAACTGTTTGTGTCGTATCAGCCCAATTTTTATGATGAATTCAAGAAAATTAAAAATTTAATTTGTTTGCGTAACTTTTACATCAACAAAGTTACCCATATACTGCATCGAAAATGGGCCACCCTGTGTATTCATAAAACAAATAAGTGTTTTTAAAATTTTCTTATGTATTTAAATTTGTTATAAAAATACCTGCAAAAAGTGTCTGAACACATTGCTTCTGTCAAATAACTGAAATATAGGACACTTTTATATTTTGAAAAAATTCAATTTTGGCACCTAACTTGAAAACAAAAGATGATTATCATTGCTGAATGTATTAATTACACTTTTTGTTTGTAGGTTGAAGGTGAGACAAATAGTTTACAAGATGGTACACTAGTAGATCTTTGTGGTGCAACATTACTTTGGAGATCAGCAGAAGGTTTAGCACAATCACCTGTAAGTTTTTTATTAATTCAAATACGAATAATGCAATTATTAATTCCACTAATTTTAGAGTAAACGAGATTTAGAACGAGAAATAGATGAAATAAATGCAGGTAGACCACAGTGCCCAGTAGGTCTTAATACTTTAGTAATACCTCGCAAAGTTACTGGCAACGAAAATCAACAGCAACCATATGTGTACCTTAATTGTGGTCATGTACAAGGACTTCATGAATGGGGGCAAGATAAAGATTCCGGAGCTAGAAAGTGTCCTATTTGCTTAGAGGTATAAATGAAGTGGATTTTAGTATTCTTTATTATTTAAAAATATTTAATAAAAATTATAAATTGATATGTTATCAACGTTAATTTAAAAATTATAAGGACAGTGTTTTTTGTTTATTGTAACTTAACTTTTGGAATGTTTTAACATGTAAAGGATGTATCAAATTGTGTGTTAACTATTAGGATCTCGCTTATTTGAAGAGATATGACTACCGTTAAATTAGAAAAAAGTTGTGAAATTTTATGTCCACTAATAATCTGGAAAACAATTGGAGCTATCTTGCTTAGTTTCTGAAAAAACTGAAATTTTGGATTTTTTGTTTTCGACTTTAACTCTGTCATTTGTATTATATATTTCTAGTTAACGCATCATTAGAATACTTTTTTTATGCTAAACCTAGTTTTTAATTACATTTGGTATAACGGCTACCATTGTTGATTTTCGATTGTCATAAGAGTGGCATGGAAAGACCATGTCATATAATTTGTTTTAAAAAGATCCTAGTAGGCCATGAACTAATGAAAGTAAAACAAAAGACTACTTTTATTTACGTTTAGATACATCAAAATATGTGAAAACTTCAGAAAATTTTGTTTTGAGCTTGGTTAGCAGCTTAAGTTATTTTTTACAAAAACAAATGAGTGACAAAGTGTCTAAAATACCTAATTTACTGACAAATTCCACTTGCAGTTTTTATGTTTGCAATCGACATAACAAAATTGAGTAACAGGTTAAAGTAAAACAACAGACAGTACTTAAACTGCACTAATGCAAACAATTATTAAATAAATGTTCAAATTGCAACCCACATTTCAAGACTCATTTGACACCTTTGTAAAACATGCACAGAAGCTTGTCTAAAATAAACTTGGAATTTCTGAGAATCTTTGTATTCTGTGTGTTAGAATCTTTGTCATTAATTTGTTTTTGTAAAAAAATAACAACTTGCTGCCTATGTTCAAAACAAAATTTCGGATATTTTCACATACCCAATGTATCTAAACGACAAACTAAATAAAAGTAGTGTGTTTTAACTTCCATAATAACGTTCAGGTGATGGCCTACTATAATTTTTTTAATAAATTAATTGACATGGTCTTTCAATGGCACTTATTTTTCTCTTTTCTGTATTAAAATGCTCAAATTTAAACAAAATGCAAAGTGTGACACATCTTTGAAATCAGAATAAAAGAAGTTGACAGTCGAAAATGATCAAATTTAGATTAAGCATAAAAAAGTGTCTTAATAATGCCTTAACTACAAATATGTAAAAATGAGTTATAGCCGAAAACAAAAATCCAACATTTCAGTTCTTTTAGAAACTAAGCAAGATAGCTTCAATTTTTTTTAGATTATTAGTGGGCATAAAATTTCACAACTTTTCTCTAATTAAACCATAGTCATATCTCTTCTTATAAGCGAGATCCCAACAAGCAAATTGATACATCTTGTATAATTTGAACATAACATGGTAAGCTTAATAAGTATAAGTAATAATATATATTTTTTAATGGAAATATTAGTTCTAAAACAAAATTTTATTGTTTATAAAGTTGAACTTCTAACACAAAACTGTATATGGTTTTTTATACAATTTTAACTCACAAGCAAAATGTTGTTTTTCCATGAAGTTTGGTGTAATACATTTGAATTGTTCGTAAACAACATTAAATACATAGAAAATTCTTTTTAAAATTTCATTGCCTAAGAATTAATTTCAGTTTTTTATAAACATAATTTTAGTATGTACATTGTATTTATTAAATATTGACTATTTGTTTCAGTTGGGGCCTGTTGTAAAAGTATGTATGGGTTTGGAGCCTGCCTTTTATGTTGATTCTGGTCCCCCTACTTTTGCATTTAATCCGTGTGGTCATATGGCTACAGAAAAAACAGTCAAGTAAGTGTGCATAGTTAAGTTAATTATTATTTATTTAAAGTAGATTATGCCTGTCTACGGAGTGGATATTACCTTTTAATAGATAAAATACATAAAATTTTATGTAGAAAAGTTATTTGGTACGCAGTTGTACGCTGCTGTAAATTACTGTAAAGTAATAAGTTATAACCTTTATGCCAGCGTTGTTGCGTCGCATAATTAAGTTTAAATTTAACGTATATTATGTATTACTGCTTGGTCTCTATTAAAAAAGTGACACAATTATGCTGGGATAATTTATGCTGTGCATTTCCGTTGAAAACCTAGTTCAGGGTTCCCACTGACCCTGGATAACCTGGAAGTCATACATACAGTAAAAAACCTGATTTTCTAGCAGCAGTGTTAACATAATTTAAAAAATTTAAAAATTTTCCGTTTTTGAATTTTTAAAACTGCCGTTTATAAAACAATTGCTGCTAAAGGTTTTTAAAATATCATTGAGGTACTTTTCTTATCCTTGTTAAATTCCAAGGAACGTAATATGGCTTATGATTAGGTGCAAGTGAGACCACCACATACTGTCTTGTGCATTGATAAAAAACGCATAAACGTGATTATTTTTGCGTCTCTAATTTTATTGATTTTTTTTGTTAAAAGTCATGGGTAAGTATGATTTTTGGTCATGGATATCCTGGAAAAGTCATGGATTCTAATTCTTGATAGTTAGTGGGAACCCTGTAGTTGGTTTAGTTTAGATGCAATTATGCTGATATGGAGATACCTCTGTGCCAGTAGTATATACAGGATGAATAAAATTTTACATAACAGTTAGCTATGGAAAACAAAACTCACGTCGGAACCTAATTCTCGACACCATGTGTTGTCTCCTCTTCCTACATCATTAACACTAATAAAGTATTGGGATTCATTTTTACATAAACTATTTTACTTTTTCACTCATAAGTTAGTTATTTACTGAACATTAAATTTTGTACCAATTTGTTGCTATGAAAAAGCATTGTTTATCCATAGTAGTGATTCAGATGCTCAGTAAGCCGACAACAAGATGTCAAGAATAGCAACAATAAAAATAGCAGCCAATCATTCTTAATTATACTGAAAATAAAGTATCTGATTCCCTGTAGAAATCGTTTGCCATTCGAACATACAATGTGAGCATTGGATTGTAAAGTTTAAATACATATAATACAGTTCACATATTCGTATTACAACACAAAATAGCAGTATGATTAACATATTTCCACATTACAATCCTGTAGAAAGTATTTTATAATATAATGGCATTTTTTAATTTGAATTTCTTAAATTTACTTTTAAATTCTTTTAAAGGTAAGCATTTGACTTCTTCTTGGAGCTTATTATATAACACTACACAATATACGTACAGAACTGCTGCTCAAACCTGACGGTGTTATGCTGTAAAGATCGTAACTGTTTCCCTTGCGATATTCATGATAACAGTAATCTTTCTGAAAAGTACCTAAATTTAATTTACAATATATATTATACTTATACTACCAGCTAGTGTTAGGATGTTATTCTTTATAAATGCATTTCTACATGACTCCGTTAGTGCTATGTTAAATATTAATCTCAACATTTGTTTCTTGGCTATGAAAAATAATATAAAAAATCAAGGGCCCCACATGTGATCCTTGGGGAATGCCCGTATTTGTACAGTAAGCATTTGATAGGATATTATTTACCTTACTTCTAAAGGAACAACTTTTCATGAATGACATAATGAGATTTATAGCATTTCCACGTATTTCAAAATTGTGTAGCTTGGCCTGCTATGCTATGTCTGTTGAGCGTCCTTTTCTATATCCATGTTGAGGGTACATTATATTTATATATTTATGCTTACAATTTGTCCAGAAAGTATGCTCTCAAAGACAGGAGTCGAGTTCCAGCAGTGGCTGAGGACACACGCGTTTAACGACGCCACTCCAGCTTTTAAGTGAAAAACTGCGGTTTTGACCGTTTGAAAAGACAATTGTAGTGTAGTTCCAGTTCTCAAAAACAAAGAAGCGAGAATTACCTGCGGGATTAAAGGTACCACCTGGTTTACCTGCCGATGTCACAACAGATGAAAGGAAACCGGAAAATTGATAACCAGCAAACAGTTAAAGCTAAGTTATAAATATAAGTAGTAATTTCTAATAGAGAATAAAGAGATATAATGCCCAAGATAAATAAAGAACAGGCGGCTGTTAGTAGATATCAAACAATACAAATAATTTTAAAAAGTAGATATTGTTATTCTATTAGGGCAGTCTGTTAGGCAATAGAGTTTATTTTCGTCCAAACCCGACAATCGAGAACGCCAACAGACAAATTCCTGGAACTCGACACCAAAGGTCTTGAGCAGGTAGAATTCTAAGGGTATTTTCGGTAGAAAAACGAGATCTGTTACAATTTAGGAATGTTAGAACCAAAATTAATTCACACTCAACAGGCGGGAAAATTCAAGCAAACGAATTCTTTTACGTGCGCCGCGATAACTACAATAAAGTACAATAATTTTCCATTAGATTAATTGATTTAATTACCGGGTATAAGTCGGACCTATTGAATTTCAAACCGAGGGTTAACACAGGAATAAAAACTTTAAATAAAAATCTTAAAATACTCTGTTAAACGTAGTTTCCAATGTAAATTTTATTTAATTATTGAGTTAATTAATTAATGATACTAGCATAGTGTAAAGTGTAAGGTGTAGGTATGTAAGAATGTATATAGGTATAGGTTATATGTATACATAATCTAATGGCGCAAATATAAACGGAAGTGTACACACCAGCAAACCAACGGAAATCATCAGAAGCGGCACAGTACCTACCATGAAACAGGAAACAGTATATACGGACAGACACAAATTGACAGTGCGGAAAATCCAAAACACCGGCATACCTCAGCAGATATGGGAGGAATGGGCAAGAAGAAAAGAGGATATACGAAGAGAGACCAGAGGAATTTATGCAATAATGGAAGAATCGGATCAAGAAGCGATTGAAGAAGAACAGGCAAACGGAGAAGAGGAGGCAGAAAGACGGTGAAGAAGGAGAAAACAAAGTAAGAGGAACACAAGTACGCACCAGGGGGAAAGAAAACGACGAATAAATACTGGTCAACTGCAGAGGGGAAATTTAGAAAAGAAGGAAGTATAATCGAGCTGCGGGAACTTTACAATTAAGTGACAATAAAGTTTAAATAAGTTTTGGGGTAAATATTAAGCAGTTTATCAGCCATTAGGAAATTAAGATATTTGTAGGATATTTGGGGGTAGCAATACCATCCGGACGATACGTAATATTAAGTAGTTTATTAGTTATTAGGAAATTAAGATATTTTCAATTTGTACTCTTAGAACAATAGATACGTATGAAATAAGAACAATGTGAAACTTTGATGCCAAAGTTTATTAAGTTAAAATGCATAATCGCATAACGGTCTCGGTTGCGTACTCAAAAACCCCATTGATGCGTAGCCTACTAACTACCCGGTGTTGCAGCAGCGGTGTCTTGCGGTATGCATTGCAGACATGCTAACGCGGCTCAACACCCCACCCGATCCCACCTATCACATAAATTCCTACCCACCTTACTGGCATGGGGTGGGCCTGGCGTAATCCAGGATCGGCCCTCGTGTCAGCTCCATGCCAGATGATGATGATGATGATGATGAGAAAGTATGCTCTCAAAGACTTTTGAAAGATACTAAGCAAGCTGGTAGGTCTAAAATTCTGAATATCATAATTATCACCTTTTTTTTTGACACTGGTATTGTTATTGAAGTTTTTAACATATCAGGTGCCTGAAAATTATTATTACCCTATTCTTTTGAAGTACCTCTGATAATGACTTGTGAGGTCTGTGGCTCGCGCTTATTTTTTGATTCCCTAACCAAATTCCATTTTGCTTCGTGTTTTGATGGGTTTTTCGGTATTATATCACTGTTTAACATTGCTATTTCATTTGATTTGGCAGATGTTTATATCAACGCAACTACTATTTTTTTAAAAGTTATTTTATTTTCAAACGTATTTGAAGATCGCTTGTCATTTGTTATTGTTGCATTCTCCTTTTGTTTTCCGCATTGTATGTTACACAGTCCAACATTTAGTGCCGCTCTTATGGTAGAGTAAGAGAGGGAAGTTACAGTTGATTGTGCCTGCTTTCTGTCCAAAACTTCAATTTTGTGTTTCACGCTTGTAGATTTTTCGTCTTGCGCATTAGTAACTTTTCTGGAATTTTGACTTCCTTTTAAAGCCATTAAATTTGATAACTATTCTTGAAGTGTGTTGATTACCTTCTGTTGTTGCTTGACACACTGTTCTTTTGCTTGTCTGTTTCAGTTTCTTCACCAGGAGTGTAGTCTTTGGCACTGTTAAAACTGGCATCATGGCTGCTTTCACCTACTATTTCACTATCCACCAAAACACAACACAGTACTGCTTTTTTGTTGGTCCATTTAACATTTTTCATATGTTTTACACAACTCAAATGACTTAACTATACTGCACGTTGTATATTTTATTCCATTTTTTATTTTTCTATACTGTGCCGCACCTTTTGCACGGTTTTGTTGCTCCACTCTACTGCTGGCGCCATTACACATTACTTTGTCTTTAAAACCTTATTTTCCATACATAAATTAACAAAAAAGTCACTCTTGTTTATAATATGTGTGCTGGCCGAGCAATGAGCAATTTCCCGGGTGTACGCTACTTGATTTTTTTTTTACAAAACTTGCCTGTCGATTAGATTATGGCGAAAAAAATCTATTTGGATAGATTCATAGTAAATATAATGTCCCTTATTGTTTAGAAACTATTAGGATTTATATCTCTATGAGCCTTGCTTAAAATAAACACTACTTAAGAGAGTAACATAAACTTAAGAATGAAATGTATGATATCAGCATTCTGGAGTGAAACAAAATTATGTAAATTATTTTTAATGATTCATATATCCACCCCAATAAATCGACCAAAGCTTCAAAGAATAAATAGAGTAAAGTTAAAAACAGTTTTTACGAATAGGTTTGGTCCATGTTCTAAGATGGACAAGAAACGAAGGGGTGGTGTTGAGAGATTGCGGGAAAAGAACAAGAAATTGTTCAAAATAGAAAAACGAAAAATTTAACAAATTAGATACTTTTTTTTTATTAAAGATTGCATCAAAATTTGAAAACTGACTGACAGTGAATCCCCACAATTGTGTTTAATAACTATTCCTTGCACAAGCAATGCTTGTTCAAGCGTGCATGCGTGTGCATGTGTCAGAAATTTTGGAAACACCACCGTTTCCTCTCAGTGTGAGTACTATTAAGTTAAAGTTAGTCAATTTTCCTGTAAAAAGACTAAGACACGTCAAAATAATGAGTGGCGAAATTTGTGAAGACGATCGTATTGTATTTAGATTTACATTTTTTATCATCCATCCTAAAATTTTGTTAAAATTAAATGCGGCCATATACCAACAGCTTCTTCGAAAAACAAAACGAATTAGTGCGAAGGAGGATAATGTTAGTGATATAGTGAACTTATATCAGGAAGCTGTAAACGTTGCAAAATGCGCCGTTTGTGGTTTTAAAGTGTTAATTAACTACAATTTATCTAGGTACTATTGGATGCCACAAACAAAAATTAAAAAACTGGTTAAATATTTTAACTTTTCAAATGTGGCCTGCTCTATAGTCAAATCCTAACTCGCTTTGCCCAAACTAGCACCCCATATTTGCTTAAGTTGTGTTGATAGTCTGTACTGTGGGTTATTTAAAACCAACTATTCTCTAGAACATAAGCGTGCAAGTACCTAAGTGCTTATTTTTCTGTGTATTTTTGTATAGAGAATATTTACAAGGCAAATATTCAACAAGTTTAAAGATCGAAAATATTTCAAAAAAGAAGTATTGGTTGATCTGAGACACTTTAGGTGCACTTGTTCAAACAAAAACAAGTTAATATACTCTAAACTACATTAATAGTCCCAACGGGCCTGCATTAATTTGTTAAAACTGACAGGCAACGGTGACAACATATAAAATTTCAAACTTTTAGTGCAGTTACTGTTATAATTATCATCAAAAAAAAGCAATTAAACTGTTCCTTCTTGGGCGTTTATATGTGTACTGTTTAAGTACTGTTAACCCTTGAGAAGTTATGCAGGGTATAAGCATATAGTCGAAAGAACTTTAACTTGGCAGGTACAAAGGTATCCTCAAGCTAACGCTGCGTCCGAACTATGATGAGCCAATACTCAGCAGTTCTCAACATCTAAACGTAGTATTTTCGTGCAGTGTTAGAATTTCACAAACAATTCTTTGATAATGGTATGTAAACACACAGAAATACGTATAATAGGGTGGTCCTTATTTATAAAAGTCTGAATTTTTTCAAATACGCCCCCCAGTTTTGTTCCATTATATAAAGAATTAAGCCTGTAAAAATTTCAGCCCAAAAAATAATATTAACACGTGCCTCTTTTGGCTCATACATTGAAATAATTTTGATTTTGGAATTTTTCGTTTATATTAATTTTTTATGAATCCTTGAAAGTAAAAATAACTAGTTCATTAACATTTTGTTATTTTCGAAGCAATTATAAATATTTTAATTCATATTTCATCAAAATCGAACGAACATATCAAAACTTATTGTATTTTAAATGTAAAAGCACATTATCGATGTGGCAGGTACAATTAATAGATAATGGAGAAAATAGAGATCCGGATGCAATTCATTTTAAATAAAAATACTGTTTATTGCTTTAAATTTTAAAAACAATTAAATTTACTACTTAATGCAAAAAAGTAATGAAAATTAGTTAAACTAACAAATAAACTTAATATAAAAAAAATTGTTTATCTTTTTGATACGTTGTTTATTCGAAAGATTGTGATATCGTTTTGCAGATATGTTCCGGATATCTTTTTCTACAGTCTTGAATAACCTGCATTACAAAAATTAGTTGAAAATAAAGATAAATAAATACGAAATATAATAGTATTAATTACTTGTAAACGGTACTGTTGTTGATCCAATTTTTTGGTAATTATATTATTAAAATCCAAAACTAATTTTATTTCTCGCTAAGCAGTATCGTTAGCTACTTTCAGAGATTTTATTATTTTAGGATCTTAAAGCTACTTTTCTCTATGTTTTAATTTTTCTGGATGACAATGAAGAAAATCTTGTTTCTATTTTAAAACGGGGAAAAAGTTTATTAGATTACATTGGCAGATATAAAATTTTCTAATTTTCTCAAAACAAATGTATTTAAATCTTCTGGTTTCATTAATAGCCTTTTTTCAAGTTTTTCTTTTTTAATATCTTCTTTATCATGTTGCTAATTAATCTTTGCGGCCATATGAATTTTAGTTTCCAGTGGCAGGCTTTCATCAAAAAATGCAAATGCTGCTGTTTCTGTATTTAGGAACCACAAATGATTTGTAAATTTATTGGCAGTAACAGTTGCAGGATCTTTTAGATTTTTTTAATCCGCAACGTAGATAAAAAATAAAATAAAAAACAAAGAAAAATTTGTTTCTTGTACTTATAATATTAATTGATTAATTGTCGATGACGTCTCTTCACTACGTTTTGGTCTTCATTGTATTTCTTTGTCTTCCCTCTTCATTCTTCGCTCTTCAATACCTTGTAAAATTTTTGATTTTTTCGATTTTTAAGCTCAAAGAGGCACGTGTTAATATTATTTTTTTGAACTGAAATTTTTACAGGTTTATTTTCTCATATAAAGGAACAAAACTAGGGTGCGTATGTAAAACGATTCAAAAAATTTTTTTTTCAAGTATAAATAAGGACCACGCTAAGTCGTATAATAATAGAATAATAAAACTGTTGAAGTATTGATTATTTTATTTATAATAAAAAATTTACTTGTCATAATCATAGTTATTTATTGTACAAGATGATAAAATTGCACTTTATCTTCGAGAGCGATTTTAGCGTCGAGGCGTCAGCCGAGACGCTAATAAGCATCGAGAAGATAATGAAATTTTATCGTCGTGTGGAATACAACATTTTTTTCTATAGTAATTGTTAAAGAAGACCAAAAAATGAAGAAAAATCAATGATAAATTTAATTTAAAAGTGTCAGGAAAAAAACAGTTTCACGAAAA
Organism: Ctenicera cuprea; assembly: GCA_958336395.1. Lineage (NCBI taxonomy): Eukaryota > Metazoa > Arthropoda > Insecta > Coleoptera > Elateridae > Ctenicera > Ctenicera cuprea. The sequence goes on from OY284486.1 coordinate 57,184,929, forward strand.
AATGAGTAGGTGGCTTTAATAACTTTTTGGTTGCTATAGAGTTTTAAAAAAATAAAATACTTTATCTATCCTTGCTGTTAAAGTACTACTTTATCTACCCTTGATGGTAAAGTGCTACTTTTCCCTCTAATTTTAGTTAATAATAGCACGTTTTAACAGTTGCTATAGAAAAAAATCAATTTTTGTATTTTGAATTTTCCTATATTAAATTAAAATGCTTTAAAATAAAAAAAAAATCAATTAGAAGTAAATACATTTAATTAGAGGAATCGCCGCTTTCTTAGTTTGAGCTATCAGACGAATCTTCACATACGTTTATTATTATAGGATCAACTATAATCTCACGTTGCCACCAAGATTGAATTAGTTTCTCCGTATGTTCCACGCACTTTCGCCACTGTGTGGCTTACTTTGCGGATCATTTCATCAACAACATATTTTCTTGGTTTTTTATGTGCTTTTGTAATGGCGAAAATCTTAAGAGTATAATATTTTAAGATATTCCAGGTAAAAATAGTAAAGCATTAACATGCTTTGAACCACCGACTTGCTACTAGTTGCTTTTTTTTTCTCTCTTGCTTATCAACGCAGTTCATCTCATTATCTCCGCAAGTTTCAACTCCGCAGACGTACTACCTGCTGGACGCTACCCTCGTTTACCTGCAATAAGTACCCTTCAATAATAATACAGTACGTCGTTACTCGTTTCATACTAATACAAAACTGAACTTTGTACCTGCCAAGTTAAAGTTCTTTCGACTATACCTCAGCTATTTTGTAACTGATATTACTTTAATTTCAAAATTAGTGGCCTTACCTTTGTTTAAGTTATCCTCTCTTCACAGCTAACTGGAGTTTGAAAGCCGTCGCAGCAAGCAAGACATATGTTTTGTGGTTAAGGTCTACGTATACCCCTTGCGACTTGTTTATGAGATGCTTCACACACAAATGACTTAGAAGTTGAAGCTCTTTTAGAGTTAACAGTATTATTTTGGAATTTTGTACCTAAGAATGCACTATTACCTTTTTAGGATGTAGTTTACAAATGTATTGCATTACATGCACAATAAATAATAGTGTTGTGTGACTTTTTGTATTTATAGTTACTTGTAAATCGGATTGTTTTCTGCTCGACTTCTCTAGGATTAAGAGTTGCCCAATGGGAAAAATACTGAAGACAGCTTATAGAAAGTTTTTATCAACTTTCACCTATCCACTGCCTCAAGGCCTTATATTTCATGCTTTTATAATTGTTTTGGTTTTCTAGGTATTGGGCTAATGTAGCTATACCACATGGAACAAATGGTTTCCATGCAGTTTGTCCATTTTGCGCTTCACCACTATTGGGTTCTCCAGGCTATATTCGGCTCATCTTTCAAGATAATGTCGACTGAACTGGTAAACTTTGTTGTTAACATTTGAACATTTTGTATTCGTGTATTGTTGTGTATGATGTATGTAAGAGTTTGTAGATTTATTTACCAAAGCTTTATTTATAATATATTGCCGTAGCTGTATAAGATTTTTATATATTTAAGTGCTAACTTTTATTGGATAATTTTAACGAATTGCATTAATAATTCATTTTCGATTGCAAACTGTTTTCAGAATTGTAGAAAATTTTGTGCATCATTTTATTTTATAGCAAAATCAAATGTAAGTAATAAATTGTAATTATAATTGTACACAAAATTGATATGAATATGTAGGAATGTATTCGTATAAACAATTTTTTAATATTTGTAACATTATATGCCTTAATTTTATATCACCAATTAATTATGTTAGTAAAAAACAAAAATATTACAATATTTAATTGCTTTTATTTCATATTTTGTTCTATAATTGTACTTCGCCTTTATGTTCCATACTACAGTAGAACATGATTATATCCACATAATAAAAATTTACTAAAGTGAACATTTGTTATTCCACTTAAAAATTGGAATTGCTATTAATAGTTTAGCACATTTATATTAAATAGAATTCCTTTCAATACGCTTCTGCAAGCTTCCATAGAGGTCATAATCATTGTTCTACTGTATTTTATATATGCAAACTTATCACGGTTTTAAGTAATTAATGATTTGAAGTGCAAATGTGTGAAATGGAAGACTGTTAGTCATTAGTTGATTATAATATTATATTATTTATACATAAATGGTTAAGCCTTTTATTCGAATGCATGTGCGAGTCACACTGACATTGAATGTTCACAAAAAATGCATATTATTTTGTAGCAACACTCGTGCATCCTGTAAATTTGTTACAAGTTGGAATACAGCCCTGAGACATGTGATTCAAAATAACATATTTAACTACTTGAATTTATTCTTGTGAACATAATGAGAGGTCTTAAAATAAAAATTACTTATATTTATATTGATCTTCTTACTCCATTTTATGTGATTTATTTACGAACATTTTACTACAGTTTTATACCTTAAATTCCCTTAACTCAAACCTATTTCTTTTTTACAATACCAAGTTTATGATGTGTGGAATATGACAAGGACATTTTTAAAATTTATAATTAAAGAGGTTTTGTGAAAATGTGTTTGAGAAACAATAACAATATATAATTTAGCGCCTTAGAGCACAATGATATGTAATTATCGTTTTTCAAAACTTCTATTTAGGAAAACGACAAACGATGTTATTTAATTAACTTTATTAGTTTCCTTAATCCTGGTTTCTGAAGCAGTATTGACTACAGCTGTAAATTCTAGTAGTGTACAAATAATACGGAATTGTTGTAGATTTCATAATAGCCGTCATCTTTTAAATCTATTGATATACCTATTTTTAAGGTGTTTTTATACTTATGAGCTTTTTTATGGGAAGTCTATAACATAGTAGTGATTGGATATTTCAAATAAAAATAGTCGAACCATTCAATTATCGAAATATCTCGAGAAGTTGCAGAAAACTATTCAAATGATTTTATGATTTTAAACTTTTTGGTATTGTCCTTTTCTGAAGCGGTGTTGAAGCGATACTCCACACAGTGTCAAATCCAAATACATGATATGATGACACCACCAGTCGTGGTATTATGATGCAAATACACAAATAGAAACAGAATTACGGGAATGCGATTGCATAAAGACTAGTGTTTTCCGCAAGCACAACGAGAAAAGAATGTTTTGACTTGAACATTCCCATGTTACTGATAATAGCAATAGTAAACACGGCTATATCCACAGCACTGTTTTGTTTCTCCTGTTCATTTCAGCGCAGGGTAGTATTTGAATATTTTAATATTGCTCTTAAAATTATAAATAATAAAATATAAAGAAATTAATTAATATTTAGAATAATATTGTATTAGTGTTGATAAAAACTGATTATTTATACAGGGTGATTCTAAATATATGCGACAAACTTTAAGGGCTGATTCCTGGGGTTATTTTGATCATGAAAGTTCATATGAATAACTGTCCAAAAGGGCTTAGTTTTAAAGTTATAGGATGTTTAATAATAAATTAAGAATTTGTATAGTATAACTTACAATATCATAGTTGGCTTAGCAAAAACAATCGTTTTGAATGAATGTAATCTTTATTTAGCACAAAGCTAACAAATTCACATTTTGTAATACATATTGAAGTGAAAATATTTATTTGTCATTTCAATATTATTATATACGTTTGACAAAAATATCTAGGGCATACCAAAGTTATCATAAAAAAAAAAGAATTTTTTCTTAAAACTTTAGCACCCTGTAGTTCAAAAGTTAAGACCTTTAGGACATATGTTCATATGAAGTTTTTTTCTCAAAATGGACCCAAGAATAACCTCCTTAAATATTAGCATGTTATTAAGAAACACCCTGTATAGAATAATACAGCTACGAGAAAACACTTGCAAAATTTTGCGAGCACGCCGACGACAAAATCACTTGATATACCAACATAAGGGAAACAAAAAAGGTTCAGCCGGATTAAATAGCGAGAAATTAAAATATGTTTGTAATGAAAGCTCACAAATTAGCGACTTTAGTGACCAAATGCTAAAATTAGCGACTTTTATCAACCTACATAGAAAAAAGGGACTCTTATCTAAAAAGGTGATCATTTGTTAACCCTGATCCCAAACCATATTCCTAATTTGATCTATTTTCAAATGTAAATCTTAAATTCGTCAATAAAACAAGGTTTCAAAAATATCTGAAACCGGAAGCAGATGACATGTTTTTGTCACTTTTCTTGATACATTTTTAATAATGATTCTAATAAGGCTTCGGAATCGCCCGACATTCGCGAATAAACTTTTGTGAATTTCAACCCCAACACTAATTTAAAAACCATTAAGCAATTTTACATTTTATGTCACTTAATAGCTCTAGGAGAGCGAATTCTACAAATCTGGAAGAATAAGGCCATCGAAAAACACCTAAAAAAGAGGAAGCCAAGGAAAACAATCTAGAAAAATTACTCGGCAACATTCATTTTTTAAAACTTGGTGTTACAAAAAATCTTGAAGCTTAAAGTATCTTAATTATTGAAGGTTTATTAGTATTTACTTTATCAGTAGGTATTGCAACTTTCTGAATAAGTAGCTACATACTAATAAATATTCCTACATGTGTATCAACTATTAAAGACTAACCAATTTTGGAGTAGTTTTTACTTGTGCTTAGTTAATTCATCTAGGGGCTGGATGGCTCAACGAAAATACCGAGAAAATCCTGCTAAACATTTGTTTTTACCTTTATTTATTACCTATAACAAATAAATCAAGATTTAACAATTTAAACATAAAATACAATACAAATTGTAGGAAAGGCAACACTTTGCTTAAAGCCTTCTCAAACAAAAAAGACAGTGTATAGACTAGTATACATTTTTGTGTCTTAAATCACAACAGGTATAAAATAAAATATGGGTATAAAAAAATTATAGGATTTCGTTTTTCATTTTTTTTTAAATAGGTACAACAATAGTAAAAGTTATTTTGTAGTTTTAGTTTCATTACCTAATTAACTTTGCTTATAGAAATATCAATTGCCATGTATTTAAAGAGCAAAATTAATTTTAAAAATATTGTAAAACAGACACAAACTCAAACCCCGCCAATGAAAACCCAAACTGACGACAGGTAGGCAAGTGCCAATAATCCATGCCAACCGATATTGGTAAAGCTGCTAAAAGTAAGATTTTTACAGCAGGAGTAAAGACAACAACTGCTTTGTAACGTTTGTCATTACTCGCATATGCCTGAAAACTGTGTTGCCTATACACTAGTACTATTAGCGACATTACTTCCGCACCTTGCTGTACATGGTACTTGAAATACTTCCAAGACTGTGGTTTAAAATGGGCTGTGCTAAAAAAGGATGGTACTGCTTATAATAAAACACTTATATTTGTACTTGATCAAAAGTAAAAATTGAATTTATCTAATCATAGCGACTATTTTAGAAAGTTCTACAATTTATTTAATAATAAATTAATGAAGTTTTCCAGGAGGTGATGGAGTCCTTGACTTTTAAACCATCACGTTCCATCAGCTTATGCCAAACCCCTATCCGCCGTTTTATACCTCGTTGTTAATGCGACATCTGCGACCACCTATTAGCGTGCCATTCCGAAGCCACGAATCGCCGCGTTGACTCGGCTTTAGGACTCCCATTCAAGTACTGACCACGCAGAGCTATGCTTAACTTTGCTGATCTCACTCAAATGGGTATTCTAGCTGCGCCAAGGATGGTACTACTTATAATAAAACACTTGAGCAAAAGTAAAAATTGAATTTATCTAATAATAGCGACCATTTTAGAAAGTTTCACAATTTATTTGATAATAAATTAATGGAGTTTTTGATAATTTTTTTATAAATCCAATATTTTTGTTGGATGTAAGAATTGAGTAGGAGTAGTGATTTTATTTTTTAATTCTTCATACACATAAACATAACAAATATTTTAAAGCAATTATATAAACATATAAAACAATGACAAGATATGCAAAGGTTGTGCGAAACATAAGATGATTGTTATTTTTCTAATGATATCATATCAATATGTGGAATAGTAAGAACTTTTACTTTTTCTTCCAAAGCTTCTTGAACAGATGTAGGATCATGCTGCAAAATGAGGTTACTGTATGTATCTACTGGCATATGCAATTAAAAAGTTTAAATTTAATAACATACTTGTAATATGTGAACCCCCTTCATTGTAAGCACTACTAGTTCTTTAATACCATCTCCAGTTATATCTACATATTTTATACCTAATACAGGAGTTGAGAATTTTTTTATTTCAGCAATACACCACCCTTGATTATTATCAAATTTATATGCTACGATATCCTAAAACAATTCTCAGGTGATAATTATAAAAAGCTACATAAAATATTTCAATTTTATACCTGGTTACTATTTCCAATAAGTATTTCATCACATCCATCAAAATCTATATCGGCAATTTCTGCACAAGATATAACGCTTGTAAGTTCATGTCGTGGCAAAGTTCCGTATTTTTTTAAACCATACTGTAAAATGTCTCTATAACAAAATTTTAAATGTATTTACTTGTGAAACAGTCCATGTAAAATGCTTACGCAAAAAAGACGGCTGGAAGAACAGTGTTAGTAACTACTAAATTCAGCACTGGATTTTTTTCTGGTATAATGGGAGTTTCATAATATTCCTGTTTTATGAAAGGCGGTTGCTTCAATTCATGTCTATTTGAATAAAGGCGGACCACAGAAATAGTATTGTCAAAACGAGTTGAAAAGTTAAATATGATTTTATTTGTCTTTACACATACTTTGCATAACCGCACATATCCACACTCGCATCCAAATACCGTCGCTCTTCTGAAAAATAGGTATAATTGCGATATAAAATAAAAAATAATAATGAATGATAAACTTACTCCTGATAATTATTGTAATAATAAACATCCATCCACACCACTATACTTGGTGGTTTTAAAAATTCCGGAAAATATTCTTTACAATCAATTTCTTTGTATATATGATTTGTTTTATTTTCTTGATAAACATGTACCTTATTGTCGCTGCCCGATAGTAAAAACACAACCTAAAAATAATATATCTATAAGCTTCCTTTCTTGAATTCGAAAGTGTATCACTTACTTCTTTATTGATATTATCCTCATTCCAAGATGCCAAGAAAGTATGAGTTAAATGATACGGAATAAATTTTAGTTCAATGTTATTCAGACAATTTTGAGATATACTTTCCATATTGAATTCTGCACTTCCTTCCCACTCGGAATATATGTTAAGGTAGGTTTCCAGCGCATGTAGATCATTACTATTCTTCAACAACAATTATTGTTAACAGTAATAGTGGCAGACTGTTTTGTAGTAATACCATAACAGCTATGAAATTCACGCTTATATTATGAATACTTGTTCCATAGCAACAACGAGTGCATTTGACTCTCATGATCTGTTACTATACAGGATGCTCGAGTAATATAACCAAAAATTCCAACAAATAAATATAAAGTAAGCTTTAAAACAACTAGGAACATCTTAAATACTTTTTTAATGCAAAATCAAAAACAGACGATTTGTTAAAATCAGGCATTTACAAATTAAATTGTTCGCATTGTAATTCGGTTTATATAGGCCAGACAATTAGAAATTTTGATATTAGGTATAAAGAACACGTACGTTGTTACAAATACAAACACCCACATAAATCCAATTACGCTAAACACTTACTAGAACAAAATCATTCAATGACATCTAATAACACCATAAAATGTTTACACTTTTGTGATGATAAACGTAAATTAGATATACTAGAAGCTTTTGAAATTCACAAACATTTAAAAACTGTACCGTTAATGAATGAGCAAATTGATCTCTTAAATTCTCCTCTACTGGACATTTTGGAATAAGAAATCAAGTCATCTGCAGACGATTACCAAGATAAGTAAAAAAGTTCTATTGCTATAACAACACTAACTGTTTACTTTCATATAACCTTTGACAATGGCATGTAAACATGCTGAAATATGTAAAAGGTTTAAATAAATAGATATTGTTAAAGTGATTAAGTATTTTATATACAGATACTCATTAAATATGGACTTTAACGAAGTAAAGCTGGAATTGATAAATAAAAATTCCAAAGCTCAAATGATATTTGACAAGATTATTTTATGATTACAAAGTATAGCAATGCTATACAAAGTTTTTTTTATTTAATTTAAAACGTGAAAAAAAAGTATATTTATTATGTAATTAAGACATTTCCAAGACATTCCTAAATGCTCGTTTACAAGAAAAACTGCTGAAAATTTTACGGTGTAATATCGTGTAAGTTGATCAATACTGCATTCCAATTGGTTCTAATATATATGAATAAAATGATCTAACTAAAATTACCTATAGATTTTATACAGGGTGTTTCATGTAGTATGGGCTATAGCATTTTAACCACGGTGTAATTTGGTTAACATCAATGTCGATTTTGTTTACAGAATTTTATCACATTACATGCTTGTGTTAATATCCGTGAAATCTTGAGGTACAGTACTCTCTCGCCAATGTAAGGATCCCAGGTTAATTCTCATAAAATACATTTTTTTAATTTATGTTCTAACGACATTTTTATTGAATTCGAATCGATCAGTATTTTTCTTAATTATAACGTCTTTATTACCTACTGACAGTGTTAATTACAGTACACAAGAAAGATTTTTTCCCAACATTTTCAAGCGATTTAGAAAATACTTTAACCACTTTGTATTTAATACAGTGTCGTAGGAACATAAATATACATCAGAAACATAATTTAAAAAAAAAGAACTTTATGGGAATTGAACCCGGGATTCTCACATTAGTAAGCGAGTGCTGTACCTCAAGGCCACTCCCATCAACGGAACCAACTGCATTGCTGGCTCTTATTGCATGGAAATATGACAAGCACGTAATGTGATAAAATGGATAAAATTGTTTAGACAACCTACTTTCCTAAGGATTGCAACATTGTTAAAATGCTAATTCCTGTACTCGGTGAAACACCTTGTATTAAGCAGTTTAGCAAACCACATAGTCATATTATGTTAAATGGCTACAATGTAGAATACTCTCAACTACTACATGAAAACACTTTTGTCAAGTAATCTTTTGTTGGCAAAACTGTTACCCTTTCGTAAATTTAAATGTAGGCTTCATTTTCTAGTTACCAAGTTAAGGGCATATTTTGTTTCAATAAAAAATTTCTTCTGTAAAAATAAGTAATTCGATAATATTAAACTTAATACTTAAAACATTTGATTATGTCAAATCACCAAAATTTACTGCCTGCACAACGGAACCTGCAGGTGCGACAAAAGACGAAACATACTAAACGCAACTTCTCTTTTCTCACTATTATAACTCAAAGATTCCAACAGTAATAAAAATAATAAATGAAGCCCATGCTCTTCTTAACAATTTCTTTCATAACTGTCAAGCAGTCTTTTGTTTCAAAATTAAAAGACAGTATACATGGCGATGTTCTATTATCTTTTAATGTAGGGCGTCCAAATTTATTGTAATTATTTTAATCAACACTAAATGAAATTAAATGTGTTTGTTAAAACTGCTATTGTTAAGGTAACAATTGACTTCGTAGTTACAAATCATGCACGTCATGGCACTCAACTCGAAATTTCAATTAAAAACTTTCGATCTGTCAAAAAAACAATTAAAGTGCACTATTGTATTATTTATAATTTTAATTATACCACTATATTTTCAAAAAAATAGCAATTAAGCATTGTTTTGTAGTACACAAAATGCCGATTATGCGGCGAATATTCGCTAGACTCGAAAAACTATTCGACTTATCCGAATATTTAATATAAAAAAGTCTATTCCGTTTATCAGGTTTTGAAATATACAATACTTACCAGAAATTATTTTATTCATTAAATTTTGCAGACTTGTTAATATACTGAAAACAATATGGTCTAACCATATGTGGACCAGGGACATGAACTGAAATAAAATCACTTAAAATATCAGTTTCAATTATGATAACTGAACCCATTATCTTCGCCTCGCGCTGTTTTGATAATAAACAATCCCTCAAAACAATAATTAACCTGTCGGGACCATCATCGTATTATGGTGAGACAGTTAGAGATTTAGTATAAAAAGAAATAGATAGATAGATGTAATAAAACCATCAAATTTTGATACGAAAAGGATCCCATAAAAAAATATTTCTTTTTAACCAGCTTAACTTAAAAAAAATTTCTGTGGTATGTATATTGACTATGCGTAAAATATAGATACACGTATACATTGAGCTTTTTCGTTTATACTCTGAAGAAATATTTAAAAATACCGAGTAAATAAGCTTGTAAGCAGCCTGAATCAAACTCCAGAAAATTTTGATGGAATGGATGGGAGGAGCCCATAGATCACACAAATAAAAACATTTTGCTAAGGATATACATCCGAAGACCGAAATCAAAACCAGAATAGAATATGCAAGAGAAATATTTATCAAAACGAGATTCTTTACGGATAGAAATCTTAGTTTGAAGCTGAGATACCGCATGGTAAAATGTTACGTTTATTCAATTTTCTTGTATGGCGCAGAAGCGTGGACCCTAAAAGCTAGTTCAATAAAAAAGCTGGAGGCCTTCGAAATGTGGACGTTCAGGAGAATGCTCAAAATCCCGTGGACTGACAGAGTGGCAAACGTGGTGGTGTTACGGTGTATTCAACAACAACGAGAATTACTTAATATAGTGAAAAAGAGGAAGACTTCTTACCTGGGGCACATTCTAAGGAACAATAAATATCGGCTGCTTCAATTAATCATGAAGGAGAAAATAGAAGGAAGGCGTGGAGTGGGAAGAAAACTGACATTGTGGTTACGGAACATCAAGAATTGGACCGGAATGAACACACACGAGCTATTTAGAACAGCAGAAAACAGAGAGGCTTTCAACATAGTTGTGGCCAACCTCTGATAGGAGAAGGCACCAGGAAGAAGAAGAAGAAGGATATACAGTTCAAGCACGCAAATTCCATTGAAAACGTTCTAAAGAGCATAACTGTGAGCATTCTATCATCTACGCAAAAAAAAATTATAAAACACGTACACCACTAACAGGAAATTCAGCTTCATTACATCAGTTGTCGGCTAACGTTACAGCCCTACCGAACTTATCATCGCCATGAATTCCAACTCGAATACTGGGGTCAACTTTTATCTAAACAATGTAACATTTTGCATAATTGTATTCGCCCCTTTTTACTCCATAAGGTTAATTAACTTTAAAGAAAAAAGAAAGTAAACACCTTTCATTTACTGTCTTTACATATGAGGTCTCACTCTTTGCTTCCCATTTGGCATAACTCAAATTAGCACGAATTACTGTCGCTGATTCTGACACACTCACTCTAGCCAAGTTCACATTAGAGACTACAGGTGACTATTCAAACGCGTCTACCTTGAATACCTACTTGTAGTGTTCAGTATCACGTTTGTTATGACAAAAGGTCCGTACAACTCTTGTGCATTCTGCTACTAAGTTACATTTATGTCATTTCGTCACAGAAAAGCAAATTTTATTTTTTTGGTAAGTTTTAACGCTAATTTAACAATCAAAAGCTTGTTAGCGTTCTTTATGAATGTACCTTATTTACATAAATGAAAATGCACATGGAGGTGCAAGCGAGACAGGCATAAACAGAGAAAATAAAAGAAACACATGCATTAATATACCGAAAATATAAATTAACAAGGAAAATATATGAAAATTGACTAACTAGCGCACGTTTCAATTAAAAAATTGCTGCTATATACAAATTTTCCTTGCTTCATTTGAAGCCCCTCGTCAATATTTTCTTTTATGGCCAAATGTGTACTACTTTGTTCGGTGCATTGAATATATTTGGTGATTAATATTCATTTTAAAATGTGTCATAGCGGAAATTTCAATTTAAGTTTTAGCACCACGCAATGTACCTGAAGTTACATATTGCAGAATATTTCAAAATGTGTTTTCTAAAATAATAGAAAATCCTCTCCCTTGCAAAACATGATTTTTTAAATTTTTTATTAGTTTATTTTATTTCGTCTTAATATTCTTAGGTACATTCTTAGACATTTTTAGTACAAAGCCTAGCTTCGAAGAAAAATTCTTACGTTTTAAATTTAATTTTTACTATAGTACAGTGCTAGGGACGGTTTTTTGATTTTTTGAGCAATTTTTGCGTCACGCTGTATATCACCAACTTCCACTGACCTTACAACTTAAAATGCAGCAATTTTTAGTATAAGTAAGTTCAGTTCAAATCAACTTATTTTCACACTCAGAATGGATATGGGATCATTTATTACTACTTTTTTCAATACACCTGTATGTAGCTAATTGATTTAATTAATATTTACAAATCAGTAACATTAATTGGGTCCAATCTATAGAAAACATATTACTGTTTACAAGTAATAAACATTGTTGAGATTCGATAAGCAAAGTATTTGTATGGTTAAAAAACTGGGTTTTCAAAATTTTATATAATTAATATTCAGACTCGTTCAAAATTATTATACATACTTTTATAATTGTTATTCCAATTACGAAGTCGTTACAGGTTTCTGATTTATTGAATGCAGTCAGCGAAATTATTTCTGCCCCATCTGTAAGTACAGAAAATAGATCTGATCAAATATGAATAATTATTTTAGTAAGCTTGCACATGACAACGTGCAAAATAAGATTAATTGTGGGTCAAGTGGAAGAACATGGGGAGGATCTCGATTCTCCCGATGAACTTCGCCTTTGGAGTATTCCCACTGCATGAATAACAACTGTATTTTGCTTATATTGGAGCCTAATAAAATCATTTATTATTATTAAATTAAGTAAAATGTTAACAACTACGTACTTGGTAGATAAGTAAATGATATTTCTTTTGATGTTGGAATTAAAACTCCTGATGCGTTTTCCTGATATTCAAAGCATATTACTTCCCGTCTTAAAGATGCAACTAACAATTTATTTGCACCATTTACTAGCCGAAGTAAAGATAAAGTATAGATGTTTCCTTGCGATGTTAAAGGAAAATAATGTGCATTTTGCAATGTATGCATTTTAAAAAAATTTTTAATTCGCGCCTTATTTCAAAACTGCGTCACATGATTTGCGTTCACTAATCAAAACTGAGCTGGAAGACTATCAATTCTATTGGCAACATTTCTGGGTTAACGAAACAATTTTCAATTAAATTACAGCACGGCTGTCTTTTATCGCATACTGCCTCGAATTATAATTAATATTTGTATAATCGAAACTAGCAATCTTTAAAATTCACAAAAACCGTATTGCCCCTACAACAGGATTTGATCACATGTAGAACCACAGATAAAAGATATATACACCTATATAGATATGCAACTGTTATACAAAATTTTAAAACAAATATTTACACTAGCGACAATAGTGTAAGTAGTTGGAACTAACATTTTACGTAAGTATTCCCAAGGTAGGCGTTCGCGAATATTCCGAATATTTACGATCGATACCGAAATAACGCCATAGTTATACACGCATGTGTAGAACCATTGACTTATAATCAAAGGTAGAACATACAACCTTATATACAAACAAGAACAAATTAGCACTTTTTTTTCGTTTGGTTGGTGCAATTGTTTTGGGGTTGTATTAAAGATGGGAAAAGGGGTTTAATTCAAATTACGCGCTTCGTAGCTATCCACTCCTTTTATCACGTGTTGCGCGCTGACAGCTGAGCAATAGCTTGGGTATTGGTCTGTCATATCCTGCTGCAAAGTTTCATTTTGGCGCGTTAGCATGTTTTTCATTATCTGTGAAGTGTATAAACAAGATGACTAAGGACGGGTATGGTGTTGTCACTCGAGTTTGATATGGGCGTCAGGAAATGTTTGGCGGAGAGATGGCGCAGCAGATCATAGTTATTAAAAAAATACGTTTGCGCGTCAAATTTGAAATCCGCACGCAATGCTATTCTAACCTTACTTTGTTTCTAGTATAATGGTTTGTGGTTTCTACTGTGATATTATACTGTCATATATTCAATATCAATATTGAAAAGGTCAATATTTAATATAGCCTGAAAATTTATATCTTCACACTGATTATCACTGCAGCGAGCACAGTAGTTATGGAATTCAACTTCGGGAAAACGACCGTTAATGCGAGGAAGCGGTAAAACTTGGTTTTGATTTTCTTGGGAAATTCGAAAAAAAAACAGATTTCAATTCACTCAGTTTTGACATCGATAAGGCCTCCAAAAGGCTTATTGCAAAGCAAAAACACAAGAATGGTAGCACCACTGCACGTGTTTTTTCTTAGACGTGATTGGTGCCATTGATAGTTGTCACATACCAGTAAAAGGATAGCTATCTAAACCGTAAATTTTTTCACTCGATTATTCTGCAAGGAATATGTACTGCAAAACTAATATTCAAACATTTGTAGGATTTCCTGAGTCTGCTCATAATGCAAGGGTAAGAGCAATTAATTACTAAATTACACGAAGGATAATATCAATACTTCATTTTAGGTGCTGAGATACTCCTTCTTGCGTAAAAGTGTGGAACAATTTAGGACACAGAAATATTTCTATGGAAAATACCATTTGGTTGGGGACTCCGCATACCCCTGCCAATCATGGTTAATGACAATATACAAGTAGGTATTATCTATCATAAATTTTAATGCAATGTTTTATACTTGCCGTGTTACTGTCTGGTCTTTAATTCGTAGTTTGTAAATAATCAATATTTTAAATAATTATATATTGTTATTTATAGGGATAATGGAAAGTTGTTGAAAAGGCAGAAAGAGCACAATAAAGGCTTGAGTAGAGTATTAGTGAAACTCCAACAGCACACAGCTAAACAAAGGCAAAGGTGCAACTACAACATACAAATGGCTCTTTTTAGGGCCCAAAACTTGTCCAAAAAAGAATTTCTAAAAGTAGAGCCTGTAATCGCTAATTTAAAACAATAAGGAAATTAACAGACTACAAGAGTGTGTTTTTAGTAGTAAGCTCTGTACATATGTTAGCTTCAAAAATTTGATTCTTCCAATGGTTTAGGAAATAAAAGTGGGGCGACACTTAAATGACACCCTGTGTATTTAAATGTGCCCTTGTTAATATGCTTGTATATTGCATTATACAGAAATATACAATAAATGTGCATTTAACTGTGGTGTCTTTATTCTGTATCATTGTACATTAAAGAAATGCGTAAACAACTTAAAATTTTAAATGATTCAGATTCAAAAATATTGGCAACAATCTCCTTTTTCTGCTGCGATCCTGGTAGGTATTGCTCAAAAATTTGAAATTTTTAACTCCACAAATACCTAACAGCACCTTATTTATTCTGTGCTCCTGGTAGTACTTGGTTAGCATATTGTTTCAGGAAATTTACATTTTTCCTTAAATAATTTTGATGCAACACCTTTTTTCTCCTATGGAATCCTGATACCAACTTGGTAAATTTTGATCCCAAAAGTTGAGATAATTATTCAGAAAATTAATTATTGCAACACCTTATTGTCCTTCTGTAATCCTGATAGCAATTGTCTGGAATTTGATTATAAAAGTGTGGTTTTCGAACTTGAAATTTTTACTAGTTGCTACCTCTTTGCACTTCTGTGATCCTGATACCAATATTTTCTGAATTGATTTTAAAATTGAGGTTCTCAAGCTTGAAGTTTCTCCATTTACTATCAGGATCACAGAAATGGGAAAAGGTATAATGTCACGAGTATTTATTGAATCTAAAAATTTGAAATTCTGACCATTCGCTATTAGGGTCACATAAGTGCGAAGAGATCATCAATAAGCAAAAATTTTAATTTTGAAGTCAAATTCTAACTACAGCAAGTGCCATTTAACCTTGCAAAAAAAATGACGATAAGTTTAAAAGGCGAGAAGCCGTTACACTCTCAAGCAAAAGCAATCATGTAGTTTGAAAGCTAGTATAATATCTAGTTGCTGTTAATTATTTATGTCATTATTATTTTGTCGTACGCCAAAATAGGAAATAATGATTTTTGAAAATTCTTCTTGATATCACTTTTAATTTGTCAAAAAATCCACAATTTTTTGTAAACCATAAATAAATTGACTTTCACTTTTTAGTAGAGTGTACCACACTGTCCAACAGCCAATTAGAGCTAGTTTAAGTTACGACTACCGACGAAACAAAGCGTAAGTAGCCGAATCAAAGCCCACTAAAATTTGCAAGGTTAGGTGGCACATGCTGTACTTGCTACCAGGAGTCCAGAAACGATGTAGAGGTTTGTCAATATTATTTTGAGTATAGTTTCAAATTTTGACTATTTGGTAACAGGATTACAGCAATACAGGGATATTAATTTTGAATAATTTTGACTGTATAGATTAGAAACTTTAAAACAAATTTTTGACCACTTGCCATCAGCTGTATTTTAGTAATTTTATGATAAATGACAAAGTTGATAATTAAAACAAGCTGATTGTTGCAAATATTATTTTATTTGTTATATTTTTATTACAATTTGTAATTAACATTTTAACGTATGTAAATACAATAATCAAAATTAATACGAAAAGTTTCACTTTTTCACATCTTCAAAAGATGGGAAGTTCTCTGCTACAAGGCTGATTGATGATTCTACGTCTTCACAATTGAGGCGCCTTGCCATTTCTTGCTCCAATAACAACCTGAAATTTAAAAAAAATATAATCAGTGAATGAGCTATTAGAATTATACTAACAAAAGGAAATCAGGTAAGTATAAATGAAAGAAGGTGGACATGTAAAAAGCTATGTAAATTCAAAATTATAGAAAAACAAAAGTAATTTAAAAGTGTAAACAGTGAATTATTAATCAAAAGTTAATCGGGCAAGAAAGATAGAGCTACCTACCATAAGGAATGTTGTTTTAAGTCGCTCTTTTTCACATCTTCAAGGACACAAGATAGTCAATAGTTGATGATTCCGGATCTTCATAATTGAGGTGCTTTTTACATTTTGTGCTCTAATGGTCACTTAAAATAAACAAATTTACAATCAATAAAGTAATTATCTATAAGTAGGTAAGCTTTGAGAATTAAATACTAACAAAAGGAAATTTGATGAACATAAAATATAAATAAAAGCTGGAAAATCCTACCATCAGCTATGTAGCTCCTTTTTTGCTTTTTCAAAATCGACTAAAGTTGATGATTACGATCTTCACAGTTGAAGTGCCTTTTCGATTTCGTGCTTTAATGACGTAAATATTTAATATACAATCAATTAAGTAATTAATGAGTATCTGTATATAAAATACTTAATCACTTTAACAATTTCTATTTATTTAAACCTTATACGTATTTCAGCATGTTAACATGCCATTGTCAAAGGTTATATGAAGGTAAACAGTTAGCGTTGTTATAGCAATAGAACTTTTTTACTTATCTTGGTAATCGTCTGCAGATGACTTGATTTCTTATTCCAAAATGTCCAGTAGAGCAGAATTTAACAGATCAATTTGCTCATTCATTAACGGTACAGTTTTTAAATGTTTGTGAATTTCAAAAGCTTCTAGTATATCTAATTTACGTTTATCATCACAAAAGTGTAAACATTTTATGGTGTTATTAGATGTCAACACCATAAAATGTTTACACTTTTGTGATGATAAACGTAAATTAGATATACTAGAAGCTTTTGAAATTCACAAACATTTAAAAACTGTACCGTTAATGAATGAGCAAATTGATCTGTTAAATTCTCCTCTACTGGACATTTTGGAATAAGAAATCAAGTCATCTGCAGACGATTACCAAGATAAGTAAAAAAGTTCTATTGCTATAACAACGCTAACTGTTTACCTTCATATAACCTTTGACAATGGCATGTTAACATGCTGAAATAGTATAAGGTTTAAATAAATAGAAATTGTTAAAGTGATTAAGTATTTTATATACAGATACTCATTAAATATGGACTTTAACGAAGTAAAGCTGGAATTGATAAATAAATTAAGTAATTATCTACGAAAAGGTAAATTTACAAACTTCATTCTACATTCTTTTGACCGTTAAAACTTACAAGACAAGTTATCATAGCTGCTTTCCTACCCAAGACATCGAATATCCCTCCAACAACTGGCAATGCAGTAAACTAAACATCAAACTCAGAAAACCACCAAAAAGGATTGAACTGTATTAGTACTGAGGTACACCGACAAGTTCTTGAAAGTAGTGTATTTTATGTGACAGTCACGCGTCCAGTCCTGCTGTCGGTAGTGTTCTAATAATGATGTCAATAGGGCAGAATTATCAGAAAAGCCAGCAGATCCAAAAGAAGTGATATGAAAACGACATAAACCATGGAATCCACTTTTTCTTGGTTATTTTTGCAATTTTTCGTTTCTGCCTTATTCTGCTTCTTCATCATTCAATACGCCCAAAAAAAGAAGTGCAGAACAATTTTCTAATTACGTTTCACTTTTTCTAAATGCTTTCTTGGCACACCCTCGAGTAAATTGTCACACCTGAATTTAATCACTAATTTTTAATTACACCAAAAATGTAAACACAAAATAAGTTAAAAACTGATTAAAAATTAAATATAAAACTTTTAGGTTAAAGCTTCGTCCATTTTTAAAGGTTAGGTTACTTCGTAAATCGTAATCAACCTTTACGTTCCACTGCTGGGCACCGGCACTCTCCTCAGCGCTAAGGTGGAGTACGGGGGACCTACAGTTTAACGTCGAATCCGAACGACTAAATTCCAGAGAAGGTTTCAGGCATTAAGACCCCACGGCTGCCTACACCGGATTGGGGAATGTGAGTGGCGGGTTGCGGCATAGATTTTTATTGCTGCATGGCTTCGGCGGGGAATCGAACCCTAGACCTTCAGCGTTAGAGACTGAGCGCCCAACCTCTGAGCTACCACCACTCAGGTTACTTACTCGTCTTTAATTTTCTGCTGGTAGTCTGTCTTTTTACTAAGCTGAAGTTTCTAATAAATTGAGTTTTGTAAATTACATTGGTGTGTTAATTAATAAATAACCGAAGTATGGTTTTATTCGTTATTTTACTTTATGAACGAATCGAATCGTCAACAGTCACAACATTTCATGAGGATTAGGTTAAAATTCACGGACACTGTCAAAGAGATAAATCTTCACTGCTGTCCTCTCGCGGACGTGCTTCGCAAACGCAGCAAGGGAGCCGTTGCCTTAATAGACTCTTGGCAGTAACATAACCTATCTGAACGCAACTCTAACCTAACTTTTCAGCAATTTAACCTGATCTTACTAAAGTTCTAATATAAAAATAAATTGACAATTCTTTATTTTTTAATACAATTACGACATGTTAAAAAAATAGTTCATAGATAAGTCCCTTAACATGAGCTAATTTCAAGATGAGCAACGAGATTCAAAAGGGCGTGGATTGTATTTACAACAATAAATCTGGCTTCGTAATATGCAGCTGTTCATACTACGGCAGATGCAGTTGTTAATATAATTCATGTCATTTTGAAACTATATATTATTGATCGATTACAAAAAAACTAAAACAAAAAAATCAAGGAACTTTACCTTTAGGAGACCTTTACAATACAAAAATGAGTATACATTTTGTAAGTAAAAAACTGTTTTCTCATAGTATAGAGTTGTGAAAAACAAGTTTAACTTCCGCTTCCGGTTTAGGTTTTTTTGAAAAGCTCAACTAAAACTACAATTTTCGACATACCTCTTCACTTAAAATTTCATCAAAATCGTTCCAGTACTTTCGCCTTTAGAGGCGTCACACATCCATCCACATACCATACATTACAACGTAATGTGCTCTACACGCATAATTAAATACCCAGTATAATTTGTAATAATTTCACGTTATGCAGCAGTTAATGGTAAACAACTTTTATTAATAAAAAAAATTGATATTCTCAATAGTTTAGGAAATAATAGTGCGGTGACACTTAAATGACTCGCCCTGTATACTAGGATCATGAAATTGTAGGCTGCTCATAAGGCCGGTATTACACTATCAAAGATTTGATAAAAGATCTTTTATAAACGATTTTATAAAATATTCTTTTATTCAAAGATTAAAAAAAGATTTGAAAACTAGTATTACACTACATAAAATATTTGATCACAGTTGTCATCCTTGAACCTCGTCTTTAAATTATGAAACAGACATAAGTTGAATAATTTACTTATCCAATCTGCTATGGTTAAAAGTTAAGTGACTTTACTTTTAGTGCAGTGCTTACATGGATAATACAGTAGGTATTAAAGTTTATTCAAGGGCCAAATCTGATATCCACATTAAAAAAATTATTTGCAGTATGTACTCACCTTTATTTTTTCTGCTAAATAATGGCTTCTCAGCCCATTTTACTTTTTTTTTTAACATCAATGTGTGTGCATCCACTGCTGATCACATTGGAAATTTCTTGATACGCCTCTAATCTTTTATTTCTATTTTTGTAATCTTCGTGTTGAACATTATACAAAAATTCATAACTTTCATATTCAGAAATTAAAGTTTTAGTAGCATCAAGTGACCACGTGAACTTAGTTGACGCCATTTTGTAAAGTGGTTGTCAAATCTTTTATCAAATATGGTGGAATGTAGCTAACTCTGATAAAAGATATTTTATAAAAGAAATCTTTTATAAAATATAGCCCATTACATTGTAAAATTTCTTTGACAAAGATATTTTATAAAAGATCTTTTATCAAATCTTTGATAGTGTAATACCGGCCTAAGAAATGTTCATGTTTGTTAAAACTTAATTAGCTAATTACCTTTATTGCAATCTCATTTAATCAATAAATTAAAATTCTACATAACCTAAAAATAAAAAAAAACTAGGTAGACCTAAATGAAACATAGTGTCCCAACATATACCTAGCTCCCTTACCTCCTGGCTAAACACCGCCCCCTGTAACATAAAAACTTCTAAAGTAATTTAAATATCTTACCTTACCTATAGGAAGTCATGTTTGCAGGAAAAAGCAGCCATTTCTACTTTTATCAGATATATGAGTTCCTGATGCATTGGAAAAGGAAAAAATTCTGTCTCCCCCCAACACAAGCTGTAAAAGAGATACAAATTAGCAAAATCCAATCAAATATCTCATCTTCGGGATCATACAAAAATGATACTAAAGTCACTAACTCTTAAATTAATCAGGCAACCTGTTTTTTATTTTCATCAGTTTACGGTATTATCATTTCGAAAAATATATAATTCGCCCATAATTCTATTATTGTTTTAATAAATTTTCACCATTTCAAATTAAAAGCTAAACACCCACTCACTTTGAAGCATTTACAAAACATTTTTAGGAAGTAAAATTATGTAAGTACCTATGTCTGTGCCTATATTGTGCAGAAATTGGTGTTTACTTAAGAGTACACACCACACACGTTTAAAACTGACTACAATTTCTGTACAATTTTGAAGTTTTCACAAAGTAATACAATTAACATATAATTAAAAGAATTAAAACATAACCAATAACCGACATTCAGCAGACATTGCGCGCAAACTAATAAAAGTATGCAGTGGGAAGAGAAAATGAACCAATCACAGAGATTTGTTATAACCGAATCTGCGCAGCTGCAAAGGAAAATTATTTGCAAGGTAAACTGGTTTAAACTGGATTTGTTAGGTGATGTGCCACATGTTACATAAAAACAAAACACGAAACTGATAAGCTGATAATGATAAAGATAGCATTGAAGTTTTGAGGCATGTTGTTTATTATTACTAGTATAAATTTTATTCAAATATTGAAATTAATTTAAATTAAGAAGAAACTGCCAGTGAGGGTTTTATAAGAATTCAGACATTTAGCAGAACTGCAATTTGAAACACCACTAAAGGAGTCCTACAGAAAACTCAAACATTTAAGTTGAAAAATAAATTCTGAAGATTTTAATGTACAAGTTTTGAAATTTGTTTTGATGCGTTAAAGAAAGTTACAGGCTTCTGAAGAAAGAACAGTCTAGTCACTTTTTGTCGTAACTTTTGCAATAGTTGCACTAAAATTTTGAAATTTTATATGTGAGCACTACTGATTTAGTTTACTATTTTTACTTATTTTTGTTTGAATAAGTGCACCAGAGGTGTCTCGTATGGGGTGTCACGTAATATTTGCTTCCCAATATTTTAGATCTTTACAATTTTTGAAGTTTTGTCTAGAAAATCTTATTCTCCATATAAAAATACACAAAAACGGTGCTCTTGTTGAAAGTCGCTATATCTAACAGTTATCAAGATGGTAGTCTGTCTTTTTACTAAGCTGAAGCTTCTAATAAATTGAGTTTTGTAAATTACATCGGTGTGTTAATTAATAAATCATCGAAGTATGCTTTTATTCGTTATTATTTTACTTTTTTAACCGACTTCAAAAAAAAGAGGAGGTTCTCAATTCGTCTGTATATATGTTTTTTTTTTTTATTTTTTTTATTTTTTTTTATGTATGTTCGGGCATAACTTTTTTGTTTATGAACCGATTTTAATGATTTTTTGGTGTTGGGTTCAGTATAGTTCCAAGGTGGTCCCATTATAATTTAATTGGTATTGGAGCTTGAACTTCGAAGATACTCCTCAAAATCTATTTTTTTAACCGACTTTTTAGTGTTTCCGTATTTCATCTTCCGTTTCAACTAGCCGTCATTTCCTCATTCGAAAAGCATCCTTACTAGGTCTACCCATCACTTAAAATTGTAAAATAATTAACTTTAAAAAAAAAGGGAACTGACTTCAAATAAAAACACAAAAGTGACATAAGTTAACTAAAAAGCAAAAAATAAATGTTTTTTTTATACAACAGTTTAATACTTATTTGTTGTTCCGTTTAATGTAATTAAGAAATTGCTGTTTATTATATAATTATTAATTGTTTTATAATGTTGAAGTCGGTGCCAAGTAAAACATAAAAATTATATACCTTGCTGCAATAATAACAAATTAGATTCGAATTTTTATGTTTTACTTGGCACCGACTTCAAAATTATAAAACAATTAATAATTGTATAATAAACAGCAATTTCTTAATTACATTAAACGGAACAACAAATAAGTATTAAACTGTTGTATAAAAAAAACATTTATTTTTTGCTTTTTAGTTAACTTATGTCACTTTTGTGTTTTTATTTGAAGTCGGTTCCCTTTTTTTTTAAAGTTAATTATGAACGAATCGAGTTGTCTCGTCAACCGTCAGAACATTTCAGGAGAGTTGGGTTAAAATTCACGGACACTGTCAAAGAGATAAACCTTCACTGCTTTCCTCTCGCGGCAATAAATTTGTGGGTCCCTGCCAAAACAACGTAAATATTAAAAAGTGAAAACACCAAGATATTGCTATGTAATACCCCACACTTGTGGAATTAATGATTTACATAAACTTTATTACAAATGGATCTATTTTATAACCTCGGCTTGAGCACTCTTTTAAATTCTCAGGGTTCTTTTACTTGTATTAACAAACAAAACGTGGCTTCCCTTTTAGATTGCAAGATTTGGTTCTTTCTTTTTAAATGACGTTAAGCTTTCATGCATAATCTTTTACAATAAAAATTAATATCAAACAATTTTGACATTTAAAATTAAATTAGATAACAAAGCTTTATTTATGTTTTTTAGATATTATTCTTTCTTTTTATCTTCACTCACTTTTTATAACACACAGTACCTTAATTTCTTCCACTCTCTGTAGGTTGTCCTTCTATTCTTGATCGCTATTAATATCTGCTTACGTAGTCTTTCTCTTTATCTTCTTTCTGGTTGTCAATTATGTTTGAAATTTATTACTAATTTACCCATGTCATTTCTTTTAATCGAAGAATCACATTATCCTGGCAACTTGTCATCTCAGCTTTCATTGTCAAAGCAATTGTTTTCTTTTTATAGAATTTTACTATTACCTTCTTCGTCGTTTATCTAGATTTTTTTACAACTCACATTAAGTAAAACACTGTCTTACAAACAGACAAAACTTTTAATTAATATTTTGTACTTCTTTATACAAATTTTACATTTTCTTTGGGAGCATTACAAATTACGTCTCCCTTACTTCGATGTTCTTATTCAGCTCTCTGTTTCTATAGTTCCCACCATTAAAACTAAATTTTTACATCTTAACAACTTGATTACTTTAAAAATACTAAAATTTCTTACTTATCTTATTTCCAAATTAACTTATTCTACATTTAAAAAATACAATTTAACAATTAAATAAAACCAAGTCCTCCCCCCAAGATTATGCATGTTTTATTAGCATATCACACTAACATAAATAATTCCAGATTTCAAAGCGAAACCACGCCAATTTATTATATTTATTTTTATTTACTTCAATTATTAAAGAATTCCTGAACTAGTGAGTCGTCATGCCAAGGTAATAAATTTAAAATTGATCTTTTTATAAATATTTCGCCAGTGTGGTTATAATATCACAGCATAAATTCCCCTCTAAATTTAAACAAAATTTAATGCATGTAATGTACTAATATTTCGTTAAAATTTAAATTCGCACTCATATTCATTCTTTTATTTGCTACCCTTAAATGTTTTACGATCACCTGATCTCCTACATTAAATTTAGATGTACGTATCATTAATACGTTTCCCGAAATATTAACCCCAACTTTCTAATTCCAACATCTCCATACTCCTTATGGAAATATTTTGCTATGTGTTCTGTATGTACTCTTTTTGTTACGTAAAGCTTTAAATTTTTTATATTTTTACATAACCTCCCCTCTACTACCGAATATGCTCTCGTTTTCCCTGGATTAACAAATACACCAGCATTCCTTACTCTTGCTTCACCCATTCTACTTTTAACCTCTTTATCTACTTGTTCTACTTTATAAATTGAACTCTGTTGTCCATTTTCCAAATCAATTATTTTTCTTTCATAAATTTCTTTATTTTCCCATATATCTTCTGTAGTTATTGTTTTTATTTTATCATCTAACCTACTCTCACATTCATCTATTTTAATTCCTATCTCGACACTATTTTCCTCCCTTACTTTACCACACATTTCTACCATCTCCTTTCTAATTTCTCTATTCTCATCTTCGAATTTCCTATTTACCCAACCAATCTTTTTCTCAAATTCTTTATTATTTTCCTCCAGTATCTTCTCTAAGTTTCCTATACTCTTTTCAATTTTTTCCAACTTCATACCTAACTCATTAACACTAGCTTTGATACTATTTTTCATATCCCTATTCATAGCTTCCTGTTTCCTACTTGTAACTTTTAGAAATTTCATCAAATCCTTCAAGGAAATTTCCCCATCTTCGTCATCTGACTCTACCCCAGAAATTATTTCTTCTTTTTCGTTCTGTTCTAAGTTCCTATTATCCTCTCTTTCATTAACCAATTCCTCAACTTTATCTATTTCTACTTCCTCACTATTATTTCTCCCCTCTACTTCTCCACTATCTACACTTTCCTTTAATTCGCTCATATTTTCTTCCCTTTTTGATTTCCTACTTCTAGTTTCCATATCCTAACATTTTATATACTAAAACTTACCACCTTATCTGACCTTACCGTATCTCACCTGGTTATCTAGCAGCCCCACGTTGGGCGCCATAAATAGATGCTATGTAATACCCCACACTTGTGGAATTAATGATTTACATAAACTTTATTACAAATGGATCTATTTTATAACCTCGGCTTGAGCACTCTTTTAAATTCTCAGGGTTCTTTTACTTGTATTAACAAACAAAACGTGGCTTCCCTTTTAGATTGCAAGATTTGGTTCTTTCTTTTTAAATGACGTTAAGCTTTCATGCATAATCTTTTACAATAAAAATTAATATCAAACAATTTTGACATTTAAAATTAAATTAGATAACAAAGCTTTATTTATGTTTTTTAGATATTATTCTTTCTTTTTATCTTCACTCACTTTTTATAACACACAGTACCTTAATTTCTTCCACTCTCTGTAGGTTGTCCTTCTATTCTTGATCGCTATTAATATCTGCTTACGTAGTCTTTCTCTTTATCTTCTTTCTGGTTGTCAATTATGTTTGAAATTTATTACTAATTTACCCATGTCATTTCTTTTAATCGAAGAATCACATTATCCTGGCAACTTGTCATCTCAGCTTTCATTGTCAAAGCAATTGTTTTCTTTTTATAGAATTTTACTATTACCTTCTTCGTCGTTTATCTAGATTTTTTTACAACTCACATTAAGTAAAACACTGTCTTACAAACAGACAAAACTTTTAATTAATATTTTGTACTTCTTTATACAAATTTTACATTTTCTTTGGGAGCATTACAAATTACGTCTCCCTTACTTCGATGTTCTTATTCAGCTCTCTGTTTCTATAGTTCCCACCATTAAAACTAAATTTTTACATCTTAACAACTTGATTACTTTAAAAATACTAAAATTTCTTACTTATCTTATTTCCAAATTAACTTATTCTACATTTAAAAAATACAATTTAACAATTAAATAAAACCAAGTCCTCCCCCCAAGATTATGCATGTTTTATTAGCATATCACACTAACATAAATAATTCCAGATTTCAAAGCGAAACCACGCCAATTTATTATATTTATTTTTATTTACTTCAATTATTAAAGAATTCCTGAACTAGTGAGTCGTCATGCCAAGGTAATAAATTTAAAATTGATCTTTTTATAAATATTTCGCCAGTGTGGTTATAATATCACAGCAATATATATACACTGTGTCCATAAAGTAACCCCCCCCCCAACTAACTTTTGAACGACTTGATATTTTTCTACAAAATTTGGTGTGCTGTAATGGGAAATTAAATACTATTTTTCAGACCATATTAAAATTTTGTATCATCCAATATGGCGACTGAGCGCCATTTTAAATTTTTTTTTAAATGGAAAAGAGGGTCGAGTGACACCTCATTGGAAAGGTCAGAACATTTCAGGAGAGTTGGGTTAAAATTCACGGACACTGTCAAAGAGATAAACTTTCACTGCTTCCCTCTCGCGGCAATAAATTTGTGGGTCCCTGCCAAAACAACGTAAATATTAAAAAGTGAAAACACCAAGATATATATACACTGTGTCCATAAAGTAACCCCCCCCCCAACTAACTTTTGAACGACTTGATATTTTTCTACAAAATTTGGTGTGCTGTAATGGGAAATTAAATACTATTTTTCAGACCATATTAAAATTTTGTATCATCCAATATGGCGACTGAGCGCCATTTTAAATTTTTTTTTTAAATGGAAAAGAGGGTCGAGTGACACTTCATTGGAAAGGTCAGAACATTTCAGGAGAGTTGGGTTAAAATTCACGGACACTGTCAAAGAGATAAACCTTCACTGCTTCCCTCTCGCGGCAATAAATTTGTGGGTCCCTGCCAAAACAACGTAAATATTAAAAAGTGAAAACACCAAGATATATATACACTGTGTCCATAAAGTAACCCCCCCCCCCAACTAACTTTTGAACGACTTGATATTTTTCTACAAAATTTGGTGTGCTGTAATGGGAAATTAAATACTATTTTTCAGACCATATTAAAATTTTGTATCATCCAATATGGCGACTGAGCGCCATTTTAAATTTTTTTTTAAATGGAAAAGAGGGTCGAGTGACACCTCATTGGAAAGGTCAGAACATTTCAGGAGAGTTGGGTTAAAATTCACGGACACTGTCAAAGAGATAAACTTTCACTGCTTCCCTCTCGCGGCAATAAATTTGTGGGTCCCTGCCAAAACAACGTAAATATTAAAAAGTGAAAACACCAAGATATATATACACTGTGTCCATAAAGTAACCCCCCCCCCAACTAACTTTTGAACGACTTGATATTTTTCTACAAAATTTGGTGTGCTGTAATGGGAAATTAAATACTATTTTTCAGACCATATTAAAATTTTGTATCATCCAATATGGCGACTGAGCGCCATTTTAAATTTTTTTTTTAAATGGAAAAGAGGGTCGAGTGACACTTCATTGGAAAGGTCAGAACATTTCAGGAGAGTTGGGTTAAAATTCACGGACACTGTCAAAGAGATAAACCTTCACTGCTTCCCTCTCGCGGCAATAAATTTGTGGGTCCCTGCCAAAACAACGTAAATATTAAAAAGTGAAAACACCAAGATATATATACACTGTGTCCATAAAGTAACCCCCCCCCCCCCCCCCCAACTAACTTTTGAACGACTTGATATTTTTCTACAAAATTTGGTGTGCTGTAATGGGAAATTAAATACTATTTTTCAGCAGTGGCGTAGCTGAAATTTATGAGGCCCCCCCGCAAGATTACTTTTTTGAGGCCCTTTATATTAACTATTCAGAATCGTGTACTGACGCAAACATCGATGTTATTTTAAGGTTCTTTTTAGCAGATTCCTCTTTTGCTTTTTGAAGCTTCCGTTTTTGAGCACCACTTGCATAAAACCTCTTTCCCGCACTGGACATATTGCAGATTCACGAAAAACAATTAAAAATTAAAAACTACCCGCAATATTTACTAAATTGTTTTTCTTTTCATAAAACTATTAACAATCACACATCTACACGATTTCTTACAGACTGAGAGCCCTACATCTAGTTAACATGCAGTTAGACTAAACGAGTTAAATGTTAAATAAAGACCCTTCAAATTTCTGATTTCTGAAGTTATGTTTAATAACATAGATGCGATTTATTGCTGTGACCAATAACTGAAACAAAACAAATATATGGGCGGTTGAGAACACTATAGCTTTGTTTGGACTGACTGTTTTATTTTGTTTTCGATAACACAACCTGATGATTTCTTAGAATGTGTTACAATCAAATTTCAAGTTGTTGTATATCGGTATTCTTTGCATTTCTACTTTAAAGGCACTGATAATTTTAAAGAGGTCCTAATTTTACAATTACTTTATCTCGGCCCCTTGGCTCGGGGGCCCCCCCGCAATGCGGGGTCTGCGGGGCCTTCCGCTACGCCACTGTTTTTCAGACCA
This sequence comes from Ctenicera cuprea, assembly GCA_958336395.1. Taxonomy (NCBI): domain Eukaryota; kingdom Metazoa; phylum Arthropoda; class Insecta; order Coleoptera; family Elateridae; genus Ctenicera; species Ctenicera cuprea. Next base: position 57,213,905 of record OY284486.1, read on the forward strand.
TATTAAAATTTTGTATCATCCAATATGGCGACTGAGCGCCATTTTAAATTTTTTTTTAAATGGAAAAGAGGGTCGAGTGACACCTCATTGGAAAGGTCAGAACATTTCAGGAGAGTTGGGTTAAAATTCACGGACACTGTCAAAGAGATAAACCTTCACTGCTTCCCTCTCGCGGCAATAAATTTGTGGGTCCCTGCCAAAACAACGTAAATATTAAAAAGTGAAAACACCAAGATATATATACACTGTGTCCATAAAGTAACCCCCCCCCAACTAACTTTTGAACGACTTGATATTTTTCTACAAAATTTGGTGTGCTGTAATGGGAAATTAAATACTATTTTTCAGACCATATTAAAATTTTGTATCATCCAATATGGCGACTGAGCGCCATTTTAAATTTTTTTTTTAAATGGAAAAGAGGGTCGAGTGACACTTCATTGGAAAGGTCAGAACATTTCAGGAGAGTTGGGTTAAAATTCACGGACACTGTCAAAGAGATAAACCTTCACTGCTTCCCTCTCGCGGCAATAAATTTGTGGGTCCCTGCCAAAACAACGTAAATATTAAAAAGTGAAAACACCAAGATATATATACACTGTGTCCATAAAGTAACCCCCCCCCCCAACTAACTTTTGAACGACTTGATATTTTTCTACAAAATTTGGTGTGCTGTAATGGGAAATTAAATACTATTTTTCAGACCATATTAAAATTTTGTATCATCCAATATGGCGACTGAGCGCCATTTTAAATTTTTTTTTAAATGGAAAAGAGGGTCGAGTGACACCTCATTGGAAAGGTCAGAACATTTCAGGAGAGTTGGGTTAAAATTCACGGACACTGTCAAAGAGATAAACCTTCACTGCTTCCCTCTCGCGGCAATAAATTTGTGGGTCCCTGCCAAAACAACGTAAATATTAAAAAGTGAAAACACCAAGATATATATACACTGTGTCCATAAAGTAACCCCCCCCCCCCAACTAACTTTTGAACGACTTGATATTTTTCTACAAAATTTGGTGTGCTGTAATGGGAAATTAAATACTATTTTTCAGACCATATTAAAATTTTGTATCATCCAATATGGCGACTGAGCGCCATTTTAAATTTTTTTTTAAATGGAAAAGAGGGTCGAGTGACACCTCATTGGAAAGGTCAGAACATTTCAGGAGAGTTGGGTTAAAATTCACGGACACTGTCAAAGAGATAAACCTTCACTGCTTCCCTCTCGCGGCAATAAATTTGTGGGTCCCCGCCAAAACAACGTAAATGTTAAAAAGTGAAAACACCAAGATATATATACACTGTGTCCATAAAGTAACCCCCCCCCCCCAACTAACTTTTGAACGACTTGATATTTTTCTACAAAATTTGGTGTGCTGTAATGGGAAATTAAATACTATTTTCAGACCATATTAAAATTTTGTATCATCCAATATGGCGACTGAACGCCATTTTAAATTTTTTTTTTTAAATTGAAAAGAGGGTCGAGTGACACCTCATTGGAAAGGTCTTTTAATTCTGCGTCTGATCCTAAAGTTTCAAAGAAAAATATTCAGCCATAACAAAATGACAATGTTTGAAGATAAAGAAGTCCATTTAAAAAAACTAAGAATTAAAGCTTAAATTAATTAAATTAAGTGTTCGAAATGTTTACCATTCACTTCTTGGCACATAAAATGTCGGTTAGGAAATTCCTGCCTTACATTTTCATAAGTTTCTGGAGTGATAATTCTGCAAACTTCTGTAAGGCGTTGCTCCAGTTCTTCAATTGTTTCTGGACGGGTTCTGTACACTTTCGATTTCAGATATTCCCATACAAAAAATCTAAGAAAGTTAAATCTGGGGAGTGAGCCGGCTATTCTACAGGCCCCCGCCTAACAATCGATCTGCCAAAAAAATGTCCGTTGAGAAAGTCAGAAACAGGCCTATAATAATGAGGCGGTGCACTGTCTTGTTGGAACATAACGTTTTTAATATTATTTTAAGCCACCTGAGATATTTCTGAGAAAATTTAGTCCTGCAAATAAAAATGTGGACTACTGGATAAGAAAATCAAAACAATTTTGAACTGAGTGAGTCCATTGGTTTACAATCCGCCATTTTGTTATAGTTCAATATTTTTCTTTGAAATTCTAGGATCAAACGCAGAACTAAAAGACCTATCAAATGAGGTGTTACTCGACCCTAGATGAAAAAATCAAAACAATTTTGAATTGAGTGAGTCCATTTGTTTAATATCCGCCATTTTGTTATGACTGAATATTTTTCTTTCAAACTCTAGGATCAGACGCAGAATTAAGAGACCGTTCAAATGAAATGTCATTTGACCCCCCTTTCTATTTAAAAAAAAATTTCAAAATGGCGCCCAGTCGCCATTTTAGATGATACCAAATTTTAATATGGTCTGAAAAATTGTATTTAATTTCCCATTACAGCACACCAAATTTTGTAGAAAAATATCAAGTTGTTCAAAAGTTAGTTGGGGGGGGGGGGGCTACTTTATAGACACAGTGTATATTAGCTATCCATGCATCTTGTGTATAAACAACGTTAAGTTTCTTGTTCGTTTGCATCTTGTATGACTACTAATTTTGAAATTGTTTAAACCTTGAAATATATAGTTATGTCATATGTGATAGGCAGATTATAAAATTTTAAAATAATAGCCACAATTCTGCCTTTCATTCATAATCTGTTAGTGCGCTTAGGCGTTTTATAAAAGAACTGGATTTTACAATTTGCCTAAGGCAGATACCTCTTTTACTTCTTTTTAATACAGTAATTTAAATATTTGATGAAACATGGCATTTATATGTTTTTTAATAGGTCTCCGAGGAGGCTTCTTTACGAATCGGAACATATTCAACCAAACAGTGACTAAGCACAGCAAAAGATCAACAACTGTAAGTAATTTTTAATTTTGTGGAGTTCTAATATCCAATAAATATCCAATTAGTGGTGTGGCTTAAACGTTTTCGGTATGTACGCAAATAATATGTAAATTAAGAGCTGTAGTTTTGTTGGTATTATTTTTAGATCTCAAGAACTGTAGCAAACAGCATTTGTAACATGCAATTTTGAATATTTGGAACTGCCAAACAATAATTAAAGGAAACCGATGCCAAAATTTTAATATTGTCCTTAACTTAGGTCCGTAACCTCACATTTGTTTATTTGACAGCTGCAAAGTATATGTCCTACTAGCAAAAAACATATTTAAAATAAAAAGCACGATTTACAACACAAAAGTTAGGAGGTTTAGTTTGTTTTAAGCTAAATCAACGGACTTTATTTGACTAAACCAATCTATTTTTAAGTGAAAAAACTTTGACTAAGCGATGTCCTATTATTTTCGGTACACCCTGTATGACGGAAGCAGCTGATCACAAAACAGATGTGTTGTGTCTACTGGTTATTTATCAAAAGTGAGGTTATATCGTGGAAGCTAACAAAAATTTAATTCTTTATTCTTTTTGAAAAGGTATAACAAAATGTCAATTAGTATTGCACATTGTAATGCTCATTTATCTTATTGTAGATGGATAATGACATAACTGACAACATCGAAGATCATTCCCGCACAATCATTCATATCGATTTTGATTGTTTTTATGCTCAAGTTGAAATGATAAAAAATCCATCCTTATATAATGTACCATTAGGTGTACAGCAAAAAAATATTATTGTTACAAGTAATTATTTAGCTCGGGAATGTGGTGTTACGAAAAGGATGTCGATAAAGGATGCAAAGGAAGCTTGTTCAAATTTAGTGTTGGTTAAAGGAGAAGACTTGTACGATTATAGAAAGATTTCATATCAAGCAACTGCTTTTTTACAACAATATTCATCACTGGTTGAAAGGTTGGGTTTGGACGAAAATTTCGTTGATGTTTCTAACCTGGTTAACGATCGTTTACAGACGAGTATCAAAGATATAAAGGTGCAAGGCCACATTTTTGGTGATACAAGCGAAATATGTCAGTGTGGGTGTCAAGAAAGATTAAAAATTGGTTCCGTTATAGCACAAGAAATTCGTGATGGTATAAAAAAAGAATTAAAATTAACCAGTTGTGCTGGAGTTGCACATAATAAACTATTAGCAAAACTAGTAGGATCAGTACATAGACCAAACCAACAAACTACCATTTTTCCTAATAGTGTTTTAGAATTAATGTTAAGTTTAAAAGATATTTCAAGCATTCCAGGTGTCGGATATGCAACAACAGAAGTTTTACACAAATTAAATATTAAAAATGTACAAAATCTACACAACTACGATTATGAAAATTTAAGATTGGTGCTTACAAATGAAAAGGCTAAATGGTTATTAGAAATGAGTTATGGTAGAGATACGTCAGTGGTTAAACCTTCTGGTAAACCCCAAAGTATTGGCTTAGAGGATAGCTGTAAATCAATAAGTGTTGAAACAGAAGTTAAAGAAAAATTTCATCAATTATTAACCCGATTGATAATATTAGTTAGTGAAGATGGTCGCATTCCAACAACTATTAAAGTTACTATAAGAAAGTTTGATAGCGTTAATAAAATCAGTCATCGAGAAACCCGCCAGTGTAACATAAACCATAGTCTATTCAACATGGACAAAAATACAAATTCAATAAATTTAAGTGAGCAATCTGAACACAAATTGTTGTCCATTATAATGCACTTGTTCAATAAACTTGTCGATATATCACAATCGTACCATATAACTCTCCTAGGTTTATCATTTACAAAATTTCAAGAAAGAGTTAGTGGACGAAATTCCATTGCTTCATATTTTGTTAAAGATGTTGCTGTACAGTCAGTGACCAGCATAGAAAATACGGAATCTGCGCAAAATTTCACAAAAAATGTACCTACTACCTCACAAACTTGTTGCAACACTGACGGATCAGAAACAGAAATGGAACCTTCGCCAAAGAAATCAAGATTTACTGGACTTATTGCAAGACGTAAACAATTTAATGATCCAGAATACTCTTCACCTTCAAAACTCAGAGTTGCTGACTTGAGACTAAATTCCAGAGATGGGGATCAATCTGACTTGGAAGTTTCTAGTTTAGATGGTGTAAATGGAAATAACGGTCAAAATATGGATACCAATCAAAACATTCAGTGCCCCCCAAACGCTGATGAAGAGGTATTTCGAGAGTTACCTTTTGATGTACAACAAGAACTGTGGAATGAATGGAAACGTGACAACGGACGAGAGAGTGATTCTGCAAATAAACCTCACAAAAAAGCAAAAACTAATACCCTACTCAATTATTTTGTTAAGAATTAGTACACATACAATCTGCTTGCGTTTCACTTTTAAATAGGTATATGGAATACATTGTTATTTTTATAAATTTTGTAAAAATACATTTTTTATGTCATCTTTTTATGCTTTAATGTAATAAACAGTGAAGTATGTACATAGTTCAAAAAATCGGTATCGTTTTAAAATGAAAAATGCGTTGGCTTGGTGCAAACCGCTGTATATAATAAGGTCAGTATTCCGACGAGTGAGCACCCTATGCTGGCATGAGTGAAGCAATTCGTGTAATACTATGTGAGAGTGAGCGCTAGAGAGGGAATACATATAGTTGGCTAAAGGCAAGTGCATCGCTTGTAGTCTACAATTTGGCCTTTCACTATTAAATATGGGCAAAACGTGCTTTGTACCGTTTTGTAAGAGTGGATATAGCTCAAATTCAAGCAGTAAAGTGTCAATGTTCAAAGTGCCTAAAGACCGTCTTTTGAAATGGAAAAAAATTCTCAGAAAAGAACGTCCGTTATCATTAAAAACTATGTATGGAAAAACCACTTCAGCCCCGAACAAAATAATTAGGAAATTAAAAACTGCAGTAACTTATTCAAAATTATCCTACCAAAGGATTGTTATTTACAGCATGTGCCACCTAACCTTGCAAATTTTAGTGGGCTTTGATTCGGCTACTTACGCTTTGTTTCGTCGGTAGTCGTAACTTAAACTAGCTCTAATTGGCTGTTGGACAGTGTGGTACACTCTACTAAAAAGTGAAAGTCAATTTATTTATGGTTTACAAAAAATTGTGGATTTTTTGACAAATTAAAAGGCCGTGCGCCATAAGGTTAGAAACAGTTTGCTTTGAGGAAGGATTAACATAATAATGACATAAATAATTAACAGCAACTAGATATTATACTAGCTTTCAAACTACGGGATTGCTTTTGCTTGAGAGTGTAACGGCTTCTCGCCTTTTAAAGTTATCGTCATTTTTTTTGCAAGGTTAAATGGCACTTGCTGTAATATCATATCGCGGGTTTGTTTAAAAAATTGTTCTTCACAGATACCGTTAAAAAAAACGAAGTTGTATGTTGGAGCTGTTCCAAGTGTTTTTCCAAAAATATCTTACGAAAGAGGTAAAGAAACGTAGAATTATCAAAAAATTTGAGTATGTTCAAAAAAAAAACCAAGAAAACATGATAATTTGTTGCACTTGCAAAATGTATCTTCCGTTAGCGGCGAAGATTGTAAGTAAGCAAACACTTGTGTTAATTTTTACATGATAGGGGTGTCTTTTATTTTTTAGCAACAGCTATCGTCACAAAAATCATTAAAAATAACAACAGACCAACATATCGGGGAATATCAATGTGGATTTAGGTCAAATAGATCTACAGTAGACCAGATCTTCACTATTAAACAAATACAAGAAAAATGTTGGAATAAAAATATCAAAATTTATGCGCTCTTCATTGACTTTCGGCAAGCCTATGATACAGTTAAAAGATCAAAGATAATAGAAGTATTAAAACAAATAAACTGCCCCAAGAAACTGCAGAGTCTAGTAAAGCTAACACTAAAAGAAACAATGAGTAAAGTAAGAACGAGAAACATAGAAACAAAACAATTCCCAACATACAGAGGACTAAAACAAGGAGACCCAATGTCCAGTACGTTATTTAATCTAGAACTAGAAGAAGTAATCAGGAGAAGTGATATCGAAAGAAATAGTAACATACTCAAAGGACCACATCAATGTCTAGCGTTCGCTGATGACGTACTAATATTAACGAGAACAAAATATGAACTACGGAGAATAGCAAAAGCAATAATAAAAAATGCAAAAGAAGTACCTAGGCCTCGTAATAAATGAGCAAAAATCGCAATACATGGTGATGGGAGAAACGAAAGAAAACGAGTCACTGCAAATTAACATCGAAAACAAAGTATACAATCTAAAACAAGAAGATAGTGCAATATACCTAGGTACGGAAATATTGTCCAATGGGAAATTAAGCGAAGAAATAAAACGGAGACTAATAATGGGATCTAAGTGCGTGGGAGTATACAAAAAGCTATTGAGCTCAAAAGTTCTTTCAAGACCAATAAAAATTAAACTCTATAAAACAATTATAAGACCGATAGTTACATACGCGAGTGAGTGCTGGGTGATGTCAAGACAAGAAGAGAGCAAAGTAGAAGCCTGGGAGAGGAAAATATTAAGATACATATATGGAGGAATAAACGAAGGGGGTATTTGGAGAAGAAGGACAAATAAAGAATTAGAAGACCTCTACAAAGACGCAACAATAGTCAAAATAATAAAACAAAACAGAATAAGATGGATCGGTCACTTACACAGATTAGAAAGCAAAAGAACAGTTAAGGAAGTATACAAATCAGAACCGGAAGGAAGGAACAAGCGTGGTAGACCAAGGCTAAGCTGGAGGAAAGAAGTAAAACAAGATTTGAAGAAACTGCAAATAAAAGAATGGGAAACTGTTACACTAGATAGAAAAGCATGGAAAGAAATAGTTGAAAAAGCCAAGGGCCTTTAAGGCCTGTAGCGCTGTTGTATATATGTATATATAGCTATCATCACAATAACTACTTATGATTGCAATGAATCTCTTCTTTTTAGTCAAGCGATTGTCAAATAAAAAATTAATCGCGTTACCATTTTCTGCTTGGGTCCTGCATTTAATAAATAATGTAATCATCATTTTCAAACTAAACAGAGTTAAATTCAAATATTGTAATGAAAAAAAAAATATTATTCGCGATAACTCCATTAGGTTGCCTGTGTTACTTTCGAACATTTGATAGCTTTAAAAAATATATCAGAAACAGTAAAAAATTTTTAAAGACCTTTTTTATTATACCTGCATCATAATTCTTGTAAAACAAACCAAAAAGCGTGCGTAAACCCAACATTAAAACACCCCGGTGTTTCAAAGTTGCTGAGCAACAATGACGTCATCAATTTTGAAGCAACAAATTACAAACACGCCAAAAAAAAAAAAATTCGAATTCACATAGCAACATAAACAACAAAAAATGCTAACCAATCTCCAGCTAAATGATATGACGTCACATCATAGACTACTATGTAAGATGAATCAAAATCAAAATGCTGCTTCCTAGCTATATTCTTCTTATTTTCTAGATTATGATGCAGGTATAATAAAAAATAGCGTATAATACACGTGTATAAGAGCCTTTAAAGCACTGCTCCGCTAAACCCATCGCGCGTGCTTTAAAGGCTTGCTTATACACTTGTATTATAATATACTACGTACTAGTGTTACCCCAGCACACAATGCACTGACAGGCAGCGTTGACAGACGGGCGAAATGTCAAGTCACGTGATGCATTAGTTCAAATAATGACACGCGACGTTATTGCAGAGGGCGCCCCAAGTGACGCGCGTCTAGCCGACCGTCATATATGATATAAATTAAAATAATTATTATTAAAAAATCGACGTAGAATAAAAATATAAAAATGTTTCATGTTCCATCTGTGGATAAAGACCTTTCATTTAAAAAAAAAATGGTCCAAATTGGTGAAGCGGTAGCCGCTGGACGAAGGGGAGAAAAAAAACCTTTGTGCTTTTATATATGTATGGATTAAATAGATTGAACGTGCTGTTTTAACATTGCCAATTCATCTTCAAATTTTAAAAGTATAATTGCTACAAAAAAGGACCTTTTTTCAAAACCTGGAGGCACAATAAATGCAACGTTCTGATTTTTTAAGATCACACTGTGAATATTGCAAAAATGCATTTTCTGCAATACCTACCTTTAAAAGCAGTAATAAAAAAATAAAGACTGTGTGGTCAGCACCTTCACGACAAGAATCACTAAGCAAATTACGTATAATAATAAAACAGTGCAAAGGAAGGATTAAACAAAAAAATCAGAACATGAATGAACTTAGCACTGTGAAACAAAAAATAATCTTAATACCATGCATTCATCCCAAATTATTAAAACTTGTATTCAGACATGTAAATATAATAGAAAATCTTCAAGAAGGTGTACTTCAGACTGGTTGTTGATATGTTTAATTTTGCTAACAAAAAGTTCCACCACTTACAAATTTTTACGAAATAACGATATTCTTTTGTTTAACTGCCGTTTCTACAATTCGAGGATATCTTTGCATGTTAAAATAAAATGTGGTATAGACGCACGCCGTGTTACATACTTCTTAGATATGTAAAATTTAATTTATGTGTATGTACCTACTTAATGGTTTATAAAATAATATAATGTAATATAACATTACTTAATGGTTTATTAAAATTATTTTTCATTTTGTTCTCGTATAAAATAAATATCTAATAAAAGAACGGAACATGTTAATATTGTAGATACCGTGCTGTAGACTGTAGGAGGCACCGCATTGACAACTATGCACTATCTCTCTAACACCCAGCATTACAAAGCGCTTCAGTCCACTCGCTGCGATGGACTACCTATCTTACTACCGTGGTACAAACCTATCCTAAACAGCATTTTAAAAAACCTGTCACTTAAAAAAGGGAAAATTGCAATTATAATCTCCCCATGGTGTTTCCATTACAATTAAAAAAAGGATCAAAAACACCAAGGAGTGTGCAACTCTTACAAAAACTAAAAAGTTAAAAAGCATTTTGGCTTATGCCAATGCTGGTGGTGCACTTGCCATCATGCCATTGTTCAGAAAAATGATATAACATATAACTGGTGCAGCAGTTTATTATCCCCATCCAAGTTTAGCAAAAATGAACTAATGAAAAAAAAAAATTTTTAAATATTTAAAAAAAATTATTCGCAGCTGTAAATAGCTCCCCCTTAGTGATTTTTAAAGCTATCTCACATTAAAATAAAACTATGTAAAATGTATTTAATATTATATTGCCCAATTATCACATACGTACATAAAAATGACAATTAAATTACTTATGTTACTTTTTTAATAAAATAGTTTGTACAAAAAAAGTAAATACGTAGATTAGCTTAAAATTCCCAATAAAACATGCTGCAACTTGTACACTAAACTTATACAATTCTTTTTGCCAAAAAACGCAAAATTACCTAAAAAATTATAATTCAAATAAGCTCTGAATCTAAAATTTTTTTTAATTCTCGCCCTATTTTTTTCTTCATAAAAGCAATAAATAAAAATTCAAACATCTACATGGTTTTAGAAAATACTATTGGTTAATGCAATGCACTTCACCCTGTTATTTAATAGGTCACAATAAAAAGATTTATAGGTTTCTAAGCGTTTTATGATTAAATTTCCCTACCTACTTGAGTAAAGTAAAGTTTATAGGCAGGATAATATTCATTATCGTAATATTTAACAATCACATGCCCATCTTTTTTTTGAGTCGTGTCAAAACCAATTGGTGGTATATTCATCGTAGCATTTCCAACACAGGATCGTGAGATTAATACTTTCACCACAAGCATGACTTTAATATTTGAGTGCTTGTCACAATAGTGAGTAGCATAATTGGAAATCGGAGAAAAAGAAACTCCTCTTCCAAATCTGTGGCCAGTACCTTTACCATGCAACCTCCAGTCGAAATTATCTTCACAAATGTTGTCAACATTGTGTGCTTTAGTGCCATGAAATAAAAGCTGTTCTTCTGGATATCCAAGCCTACTTGCTAGCTCTTCTTTTTTCAGCAAATATGTACCGTACAAGTATGGATTTTGTACTCTTTCAATACGAGATACCTTGAAAAAGTTTTTATTGGTGCTTTTAAACATCTGTGCAATTTCCATGTACTCCTGAGAACTAGATAACAAATTTACATATTTAACCGTGTCACACGAACTCATCGGTTCCCAACTGCTAGTTGTAGTGTGGTTAGTAACATAGTTAACTATTATTAAATTACAATTGGAGTTGCTTTGTGGCCTTGAAACAGTTCCTCCAGCTCTTGATATTACATATGAATTAGCATTTAAAAGCAGTATTGAAGAAATTCTACGTTGTTCTAATTGACGTTGCCTTTCCTCAATTTCCAATCTTTGCCTTCTTGATTCTGCTTGCAGTATTAGCTGCCTACGTGCTTCCTCATTTCGTCTTCTTAATTCTGATTCCAATATTAGCTGTCTACGTGCTTCTTCATTCCGTCTTATTGTTGCCTGATTACTTTCATTGCTAAACAAATTTCCCATTTTAATAAAACCTGATTAGCTAGTTTCACTAATTTTAAACTCTGCTTGCTCAATAACTACTGCTGCCACACCTTTTGTTCACAAGAATCGTGGAAAACTTGAAACAGAATAGATAAAATTATTTATCACGGGATTGTTTACTTCACTATCTCTTGCCTATCTCCACCCGCGTACTATTACTGTTATTAGTGTTATGTATTCTTTAGTTTTAGGTTAAATACCAGGTCACCTTCAAAGGGGAAGTACCCACAAACTTAGAAAAACAATAGACTGAGTATGCTTGCTTAAATATGTGTACCCAAGTCGGCTAACTTACGAGTCTCCTACACCCCTCACAGCACATTGTCGACCCTTAAAACAAGGACACGGGTTTGTATCTTCACTACATGTTGAATCGTTCACTCAATTTTTCGTACGCACCTGCAAGAAGTGTAAGAATACATTCCATAATAATAGTTAACTAGACAATATGCGACTGCAAAATGGGCATTTACTTACTGATTACATAACCATGTTTGAAAATTTGACATATCGACTATAATTTGTGGCACAGCAAATTTTTGTTACCAACCTGCTCATGAAGGCAATCTTTTGAAACTTATTGCGCCAAAAATAAAACTAAACGAAACTCATAAGATGGCTTCTTTTTAGAAACACTTTTTGGGAGTGGGGACTGGATACATACTCAGTCTACTGTTTTCCAGGTTTGTGGGAAGTACCATTATTCACTTAAAAAACAAGACAAGGTATTGCCATTTTGACAGGGTTGCCAGATCATCGGCATTTTGCCGAAGTGTCAGGTTTTTGCAGGGATTCCTTATTTGTCCGGCATAAAAAAATTAAAATTCTGTTCTATTTACAATTGTAAAAACACGCGGGTAATATAGCCCGAACTCGCATCCAAATGTGTTGGGCGTTGCCATCATTTGACAAGAACACTGCACAGCAGTGGCGGTTCGTAAGGGAGGCAGCGTACTACAGGCGAAAAGTGTTTTTACAATGGCAATGTATATATTCTGCGGGCAATACAGGCAACGTTATTTGTAAAAGGAAGCAGCGGATATATAAAAACACGAGATAAAACTTACAAAACCCCCCTGCTAAGTCAGTCAGGATATTGCATAAGCAGGGTAATTATAAAACAGAGGAAGTTTCATTCTGCGATTTTGCGGAGGTTTTAGGTTATTATCACAATGTTTATGTTTTCGTATACACAAACCTACTCGCGAGAAGCCAAGGTTATATACTATCTTCCCAAACCTCTGTTATAAACTATCTTCCCAAACCTCTGTTATAAAATTCTTCAGTATTTTTTAGTTAAGTAGTTAATATAAAGAACCTTTCTGTTATTGAGTTATACTTAAAAGTGTCTGCACTTTGTTACCAAAATAAATTCCGCAACTAATAGATTATTTTAGAAAAAAAAAAGAATGGCAGCAGTTTACTTGAGGTGAGGCTACCAATAAAAATATGGAGATGTGGCATAGAAATTATCATATATAGGGAATTAAATAGTGCATCCAAATATTTTATAATCCATACATCCACATCCATACATATATAAAAGCTCAAAGGGTTTTTTTCTCCGGTTCCTCCAGCTGCTACCGCTTCACCAATTTGGACCATTTTTTTCAATGAAAGGTCTATATCCTCAGATAGAACATGAAACATTTTTATATTTTTATTCTACGTCGATTTTTCAATAATAATTATTTTAATTTGTAATATATATGAAAGTCTGCTAGACGCGCTTCACTTGAGGCGACATCTACACTAACGTCGCGTCTCCCTTATGGAACTAATGCATCACGTGACTTATCATTTAGCAAGTGTCAAAAATTAATCAAATAATGTAATGCTGCTCATGTGACTATATGATTCTTTTCTCCGACCATTTGGGCGAAAAGTGGCTACGTCAGTTTCTGGCCTTACTTGCAGTCGTCGCAGCGATAAATACCCAAAGTGATGTTTGTTTATTTATTCGTAAATTTGTGTTCCCACCATAAAACACCAATAAAGGAAATTAATTAAAATGAGTGACGGTCGAAAAAGATTGTCCAGACATGAATATAAACAAAAACAAGAACAATTATGCCAAGTGTTATCTAAAACCCGTCTAATACTTTGTAGCGTTGTTTTGTAGTACTTTATTTTTAAATTCAAAATAAATTAGAATGGTGCTGAAAATTTGCTATAAAATTAAAATTATGAAGAAAATAATGGATGACCTTAATTTGATGGGCTCCGTTTTAAGGGCAGCAAAAAGTTAAATACTTCACTGCCCCCAAGTCTATAACCATGTGTGGGATAATTTTTTAAAATTTTCTTCCGCAACAAAGTCGGTTCTTACCCCTGCTCCCTTCGTGGGGAATCTAATCGCAGCCTCATTTTTATAATTATTTACAGTAATCTTTCTTATACTAATCAATTTTTATACAAAACAGCATTTTATATAAATTACACGATGCAAACGAAACATAGGCTAGTATGGTAAACAAATTAAATTGGGAGGAGAGAGTGGTTAACATACAAATCACGAAGTAATATAAACGATGCACGACACGCTCGTTGCTAAAATTTACCTGTCCCAATTTGCAATCAATGCGACAGAGAGATCCAAAACAAGGAAACTATAAAAAGTAGGGATGGTCAACATTTTATTTTAAATGTCAACAAAGGCGGTATATTGGTAGGTTATGTCAGTTCATTTCTTGACAATGTCATATATACAGGGTGTGTAGAAATTGGCGAAAGAACTACACGTGGCGATGTTAATATAATAATAATACCAAAATATTGTATCATGCTTCCTGGGTATGCACGGGATCTTCAAAGTTTGAAAATGGAGTCTTTTAATAAGTGTTTTAATTCATTATCTGTTGATAGAACGAGCTGCAAATTAGAAGAAATAAGAATTATACTAAATATTTTTCATAGATGTTGTTTTTCAGCTCCAAAAGCGTGTTTTAAACAGTTCTTCGTTAACTTATTATTGTAAAAAATACATATGGTAGCATTGTAAAACAATAATTATTCAAGAGTGATGCGACTCTAAATTACTTCTGTCTTGATAACGTCAAAGTTTGACAAGTGTCAAAATTTGTAATTGGACTTGCTTTTTCTATCATCGTTGCTTTTCTCGTAGTTATTAGTATTAATTATTATTATTTTCGTTTTCTTGTTTCGTTCACTAACAATGGATTTTACGTTCAATGATCCTTAGTTACCGTGCATTATAACAAAACACCTGTGGTGTGTGGATCCAATGTTGTCAAATGTACGTTCCTTTAAAATGGTTCCCGAGGACAGAGGAAGCATTGTCCAACATTTTGGTATTAGGATTTTCGACTCAGAATTTTATGACCAACATCGCCACGTATAGTTCTTTCACCAATTTATACACACCCTGTACTGTGGAAAACGAAATATATTTAACATTATCATTTTCAAAACTGTGAGCACCCCATGTATGTGATGGACAGCTTATATTTTCTGTATCTGCCCACAATTCATTAAACATTGAATCTATATTTTTTATTGTAGTAAAATTTAAATGTTCAAAATAATATTTTTCTAGTTATTACCTTTATCCATTTGTGCTAATTTTATATTAGTTGTCAAAGATTCATTAATATCTTCTGAATTTATGCGCTTTTAAAGACTGTTTACAATTTCTGCGTTGGAGTCCATTTGAGTTTCTATTTGACAGATATGAGGTATAATATTAATCAGGGTGTGAAAAAATTGTTTATGAAAAGTTTTTTCACTTTATTTAAATTGATTTTTATGATTATTATTATTAAAGTGCTTTATGTACAATTAAAGTAATTTTTGTATAATACAGTAATAAATGTTTTGTGGATTAAAATCTTTAAATTATTGAATTTAAAAACTTTCTATGTTTGTAGTACAATTTGAACTTTAAAGAGGTGACGTTTACTAACGGAACTAAATACCAAAGTAAGATGGGAAATTTCACACGAGTGTCTACATTAAACAGTTGAAAGCAAAGTGCACTACAGCTACAGCTTCTGTGTTTTTTTAAAGTAGTGCACTTTGCTTTCAACTGGTTAAAAAAGTAACTTAATTTAAATCTACTAATTTAAATTTAACATACCCTGAAATCTATGAATGTTTGGTACTGCCGATTCTACCAACCATGGTTTTTCCAAACAAAGCTGTTGGTGAAACATTTTATGAAATTAAATTCAATTCGTTTAAGTGCTAACATTCAAAACCTTACAGCAAACATGATGTTTGACCATTTTCTAATAATTTGATGTTCTTGAAAGTGTTTTTTTGCCAACATGCCAATTTTGAAGTTTTTTGTCATCTTTCCACTTTAAATTTTTTTTTCCACATTGCTCTTAAAGTAGAATTTTTAGGCGGATAAACAAAGATAACTTTTCTTGGCTGTCTTTCACCACCGTTTCTTTTTTGATTTTTTACAAGCCCCTTTGTTTAAAAACTAGGATAAAAAATTCTTTCCAAATCTTACTATTCACTGCAAAAATTAGTGAAAAGCTTTGGCCATTATTACCTATACATCTTGTGCGATTTAATCACAATTTTAAGACAAACAGTTCAATGTTTTACCGCCTATCTAAAATAATGTACACTTTATCCTTATATTCCTTAACAAATGTATGTAATGTGGATTTCAAAATTAATTTTATGCAAATAATTTTTGTTATTACAAAATACCCTTTATGATTTTCACCATAGTCTTGATTGTCTGCTATGTACATGTATATTCCACATTCATGTTAAAAAGATTTGTTGTAGGTACTTCCCTCTACTGGAGAAGTCTTTAAAGCTGTTCATAAGTTCGTACTGCCTATTTGACTGTATCATTGGAAAACTGTGGGGAAAATTCAAGATTTTCCTTTAGGACACGAAAAAAACCGCTGTTGGCTGTTGTTGACATTGGGATTGTTAAATGTGATAAAAACAGGCGATTTAATAAGCAGCTACTTTCAAGAAGTATTGTGTAACCTGTAAAAGCACAGTTTTCTGAATGGACTTACAGAAAGTTTTTCAAGTACTTGCACTTAGTATTAAAACATCATTTATTCAAATATTATGCAATAGATAGTATCTAATTATAGAAGTACTTATATAATACCGGGTGTCCCAGAAGTTACTGACCCACTTTAACCGCAGATATCTCCGAACTAAGACGCGATAGAGAGATGCGGTTTTCACTGATCAATTTCTTTTTAAACAAAGTTTTTTTCGGTATAAATGTTTATTCAGTCTTATATAGGGTGTTTTAAAAAAACGGTCTTTTTCAATTGCAAATATCGTGGATTTTTTTAATGGAACACCCTGTATATTTTGATACTACGTGAAAGGTGAACTCTTCCTCTTTCCGAAAATGTACAATTTGTTGCAGTTGAATTGAAAAATTAGTGAGTTATTTGGTTTTTAACGATAGGTTTTTATAGGTATAGGTATTTACGGATGGTAATGTTAAAGCATGCTTTGGAATTTTTATAATGTCAGTGAACTGACACAACGAACTGTCAAAGTAATTAATTCTGATTTGAATAATTCTAATATGCTAAGTATGAATCGATTGTTGATACTAAAAGAAGATTTCGTGCGGTATTTATCCACCTTCAAAAACAGCATAAAAAAGTGGCATGCTGCATTTCTGCAAAGTGGCTCTCTGGAAAACAAGAAATATCAAACACGTGATGCTGATGGTTTTTTAAATAGACTCCTGCGTATTCAGGAAACATTAGAAGAACACAATAATCGAATATCTATTCGCAAAACAGCAAGTACAACTGGATTTTCTAAATCCGAAGTTCAGAGATGTATGATGGTATTAAAATTAACTCCTTATACAATTCAAATGCACCAAAAAATTTACGAAAGAGATTTACAAAAAAGACTTGTTTTTTCGGAGACTTTACTAGATTTATACAGAGAAGTACCCAATGTTCTGCTTATAATGTCAGATGAGGCTGCGTTCCATTTAAACGGGCAAAGTAATAAACATAATTGTCGAATATGGGGGTCTGAAAATCCAAGAGTAATTGAGGAATACGAAAGGGATTCGCCGAAGTTGAACGTTTGGTGTGGTGTTTCTAAAGAAAAAATATATGGACTGTACTTCTTTCAAGAACTGAGAATTACTGGTAATGTCTACACAGACATGTTAGAAAATTACTTATACCCACAACTGGAACAAGATGCCGCCATAAACTCTGTTTACTTTCAGCAGGATGGTGCGCCGCCACCCTATTCACTTGTGGCTAGAAATTCTGTTGCAGAAACATTTGAAGATAGGTGGATTGGGAGAGCCAGACCAATTGCCTGCCCACTCACCAGATCTGACGATTCCAGACTTTTTTATATGGTCTTTTATCAAAGATAGATGTTATAATCCTATCCCAGACTCTGGAACAACTGCGATGTAACATTGTCCGAACATTTCAAGAAATTACCCCGGAAATGTTGCGAAAATCTTTTGACAATTTCTTGTTCAGGTTGCAAAAATGTATAGACGAAAATGGACAACACTTTGAACATATTAAAGATTTTTATTAATGTAGCTAATTTAGAATGTTAATTTTTATTAAAATTAGGTATTCATCTTACAATTTTGTCTTGTTATTTTGTACAGATAGGTAGTTATCAGATTTCTAATGACAAAACTCATTAAGGATCAACATGGATTAGAAATCTGTACCTAATGAACGACCATCCTTAAAAACCAAATAACTCACTCATTTTTAAATTCAACTGCAACAAATTGTACATTTTCGGAAAGAGGAAGAGTTAACCTTTCAGATAGTATCAAAATATACAGGGTGTTCCATTAAAAAAATCGACGATATTTGCAATTGAAAAAGACCTTTTTTTGAAAACACCCTATATAAGACTTTACTGAATAAACATTTACACCGAAAAACTTTATTTGAAAAGAAATTGTTCAGTGAAAACCGCATCTCTCTATCGCCTCTGAGTTCGGAGATATTTGCAATTAAAATGGGTCAGTAACTTCTGGGACACCCGGTATTTAATTACCTAGACCATACTGCACCGCTATACTCGCACAAATAAAATCCATAAGATAAGTAACAATAAAGCATGAATCAATTGTTATAAAATATTTTAAAATGCTGTATACTTTTACTAAAACTATTTACTTCAGTATCAAACACTATACAGTCCATCATATATCAAACAGAACGGTATGAGGTACGTAAATATATGGTTACATTACTTACATTTATAATAATAAATTTTATAAGCAGGGTAAAATTCATTATCATCATATTTCACTGTTACATGATTATTTTCTTTCCCTGTTGTATCAAAGCCATCTGGAGGTAAAATCATCTCAGGCTTTCCAACACAGGTCCGTGAAATGAGTACTTTTACAACTAACATAACTTTAATAGCAGAATATTTATCACAGTAATGAGTAGCATAGTATGAAATATAAGAAAAACAAACTCCTCTTCCATATATATGACCATTATCTTTCCCATGCAGCCTCCAGTCGAAGTTGTCATTACAAATATTTTCAATATTTTCTTTGTTGGTTCCATGAAATAGAAGCAATTCTTTGGTATTTCCATATCTGCTTAATAGCTCTTCTTTTTTAATTTTATAAACAACATACAAATATGGGTTTTGAATTCTTTCAATACCACATACCTTAAAATATGATTTGTTAGTACTTTTAAATTTCCATTCAATTGTTCTGTACTCGTGGGAATTTGAAGGTAGCGGTACATAGCGAAGACATTCTTGATTGAACTTCATTGATAACCAATTATTATCTTGAGTAGTAACAAATTTTATTAGTTCAGGA
The DNA here is from genome assembly GCA_958336395.1 of Ctenicera cuprea. NCBI lineage: Eukaryota > Metazoa > Arthropoda > Insecta > Coleoptera > Elateridae > Ctenicera > Ctenicera cuprea. The sequence continues at coordinate 57,233,178 of OY284486.1, forward strand.
AAGTAGGAAATCTGCTGGGTTCCTGCTGCATTCCGTTTTGGAACTGCTTTTGATGCACTGTGTAATGGGACTGTTACTTTTGCCAATATAGTGTTGTGGTCTTGTTCTTGGTTAGTTGGGTGATGATGGCTTTGTCTAGTTTCTGTATGTCTTATGCTAGCACTGTTTGAGGATGATAACTGTAATCCTAATGGCTCTCTTTCAACTTCTTGATTGTGACGACTTCCTTCAAAACAATTACCCATTTTTGCTAACTTCATTCACTATAGCCCACATGCACTTAATTTTGCTGTACTGTAAATGTTATTTGAAAAAAGTTGCAGTTGAGAACGTTGCAATATTTTGGTGTGGTACTTTGTTTCTTGCAAATCAGCTGACCATACAAAATCCCATAAACCAATCTCAAGGTCTTTTAATTCTTGATAATGTGATGTTTTTACATATATTATTTAAATTAATTAATTAGGATCATAAAAAGTATTCTCTTCTACTAAGTTTACGTTGTTATTTATATTAGGTACCTACGTCCTACATGTTTCTGTGGGTAGATGGAAAACAAGTTTATTCCCGATTCTAAATAATTTCTGAATTTTAAAATATTTAACAAAAAATAAAGCTAAGAAGCTTTTTAAACGGCATATAAGAATACCTTATATGACACTGTGTTAAACATGTATGTACAGGGGGAGTAGCTACCTAGCAATGTAGTAATCAAAGCCCGTGTCTGGTAATCTACCTACGCACTTTTGATAGTAATTTGCATTGTGTTGATACATGCATGACTATTATTTAAGATTCGCAGATATGACGTTGAAAATTCAAGTAATTTTACATAGTCAACAGAATAGGTCCATAAAGGTTTTCTTTGGCCTAATACTGAGATAGTATTTGATTTTTGTTAAAAACAAAGCTGTTCATCATTATCAAGGTGTTATTTGTCTAAATAAGTATCTACCTAATCTTTTTTTACGTCCTACTTCCACAACTTTTTAGTCAGATCAAAGAGCCTAGGTAACTTTATATGCTCTTCTCTTTGTCATCTTTTATAGTGATGGCACTAGGTTTTTTAAAATGTTGTATTCTGGCATTGCTCCTGTACCTTTATTTTTAATTATTGTAAGACAACGAGAAAGGTCCCTTCCGTATGGGGAGGTCAAGAAACATGTTTTTCTCCTTTTTTTTTAAATTTAATAGGAACAACAGCCCTATGCTATTTGTATTTTTGGTTGCATACTGTATTTCGGCCGTGCTTTTTGAAAAGAAGTATAGAGGGAGCTTTTTTTTATTGCATATTTTAGTAAACGCGTATGCCTATAGGGATAAATTTCTACCGTTGGTGGCGCTGCTATCGATGTCACAATGGCTGCGTTGTTCAGTAATGACTTCATTTATGTACACGTAGGCCTGGATGTAATACGCGAATTGCACGTGAATAGTTTAAAGTTTTTATATAAAATCGGAATATTTCTTCGAATTGTAGCATCACACGTAAATAAAATAAAATATTAAAGCAATTATTAGTTAAAAAACACCGTCCTCGAATAATTAATGTTGCCTAACATAGCATTACTAAACAATTTTCTAAAGTAACATTTTAATAGACCGAATTCATTTTTAATTTATTTAAGCTGGTTGACTACTAAATTCTTATTTTTCGGGATCATTGAAGATGAAATTTTTATCTTTAAAATCGCTCTTTGAGCATTTAGAAGCAAGCCCAAGTTCTCGATGTATTACTGAAGGAAAAGCTGTTCTTAATGCTAATCATATATTTACATGTGGAAGTGTGGAGCGCCGTGACAATTATATTAAATTACTCGCATTATGTTTAAAAACGAGTGCGCTAACCACAGATCCACAAAAAATTTCATGAATTTTTAAATGGAGGATAAAATAAACAGTACTTGTGCACCTAACATACCTGGTAAATAAAAATCTTCCTTCAAAAAATGAAGGGAACATACTAACATTCTTGGTGTTGTTGGTTTTCCCATTAATAACTTTAATTCCCATGCCTTGCGTCGGTCAACACTTTCCACAACACCTATTTTGTTTTCAACAAAACCACTTTTGGGTTTGGGAAAGGTATGAAAACTAAGCGATGGATTCGCGGATTTTCGGCTATGGCATCCATACACACAACAATTTGTATTGGAAATTTTTTTTTAGAACTTTCAATACTTATTCATTTTACAACAGTGATATTATCATATTAACAATACTCGTGTTAATACTTGTGTACGCGCGTATACCTGTTCTCAAATATTACTGGTCTTGGCGGCCATTACAGTAATTCAATTTATCAACACGGGTGGCGTTTGGTTAAAAATTATCCCCTATGGCAAGCGATCTTTTTTTTATTTAAGTTCTAGCATAGTGGTTAGTGATATAGGTATAAAAAAATTTTTTAATATGTTCTTGCATTTTCTGATATAAATTCATTTTACATATAATGAATTAATTACTGATATCTGAAATTAATTTCTGACATCTGAAATTAATTTCTGTTAAGGTTAATGTTAAAGGTTTTAAAACATCGTTATATATTTAGTGTTTAAAAATGACTGCAATTTAAGGTTTACCTGCCTGTTTTAAAGACAATAGAAATGTTTGTCTTGGTCTCTTGGTGATTTACTTTTAAAAATTGTTATTTATAGAATAATTTAATATTTTAACAGTCATTCATGTTGTGGCAATTTTCTATTATTATAAACGTAACTAACTAATGGATTTGAAATCGATAAATATTAAAAATCTCAGTTAGAATCATAAAAATGGACAATTTAAAAATATTACATACAAAAACGTATTGAAGTCATTCTACTGGAAATTTTATATTTAAAAACATCAACTAGATATGTATATAAATGTGTTAGTCATACTAAATATGTTCATTTACGTATATTGCATGCAAAATTATCTATAATATTACATTCGCATTTTTTTAAAGTAAAAAATACGACACCATCGGTATACATGTTTAAAAATATAATCCCACATTTTTAAAAATATTAGCCAATAATTTTAAAAATATTGTTATGCCTATGTCGTAAGTGGAGGGACCCAAACAAATATGCAACCCAAAATTTTATAAGATAAAACCTTTATTAAAACCATTATCACTATTCTACAGTTAAACTTATACTAAATTTATTTAAAATTAATAATAAAAGAAAAATTATCTTATACTAATAACATAGGGATGCCTATTCTGATATTATCCGTACCATCTTTTAGCAATATGGTGGCCGACAAGAAAGTACTCTTGCTCGTCTGGTTAACAACGTCAACGTTCCTTAGGTACTATAAAATATTTTTAAAATAGGGTTGTCCGTTTCTAATTTTTCTTGTATTAACCGGTTACTTGAAATCATAAACGGCTTCTGGAAAAACCGAGCTTTGATATGTTTTTCTGGATGATTATATGACCTGTTTTCATTTATGACTGGTTATCGGTTTCTCAGCTAATTTGAGCGGTATATGCTGATTACAGTTACACATAAAATTTTAAATAAGCAAGAAATCGAAAGATTTATTTCTAATACAGTAATACTGTTTTTTTTAAGAAAGTTAAAAATCTATTTTAACAAAAATGATTGGTTTAAGCAATAAAAACAAAAAATACCGACGCATTTGGGTATTTTTGCATCGCCAACATTACCTCTTTCAAAGGTTGCCATTTCCTACCACTTAATTCTACAAAATTATTTCTTATATACTAGCTATGCCAATATTCCATTGGCTCTAACCTTTTTTCAATGAGCCTGTATATTGTATACAAATGGTTACCTATTACAAGGACACATGTCCGTAGATATAAAACGGTTGTCCAGAATATCCAGAATTGGATCTCCACAAGACATCCTAGAAAGACGTCCTACAGAATTTTACGTTGGTGTATTGGACATTTCATAATTTTTTTGAATAAAAGATATGATAGATGACTATACCACAAAGTTATTTGAAGACAGCATAAAGAAGTGGATTCGGCGGCCGAAGGAAAGAGCCGAATTAATAGCGAAAGGAAATACTTCATTAAATTAATTTATATTATTAAAATACTTTTATTAACAAATAAAGAATATGACAAATACCTAGTACACTGTTTTTTTTGTAAAACAACAAACACTAAATTACAAAATTAAAACAAAAAAACTGAAATTTATTTCAACTTTCGAGTTTTAAGTGGATATTAAAAGCTCATCTGTTTATGAATAACGGTAAAATATAAAACTTAGTCAAATATAATCTATAAAATTATCTGAATTGCATCCATACAGGACGTTTTATGTAATGTCCATTCGTATATGACGTCTTACGGACAACTATTGAAGATGTCGTAGGTAAGTCTATAATTATTGTGACAAATCAACTACATATGGAGGTTCATACGATGTTCTCAGGCTTTAAACATCTATGAAGGATGTCCATAAAATACCCTATGGACATCCTTGTGCTGTATGGGTAGTAAAGTTATTTAATAATTCTTAATTTATTTTATGTCAAAGTAACCTGTTGTCGAATTACACTTTTGAGGTCAATACACAAAATAATAATAAAATTCTTTTAACGAAGTGTTTATTTAATTTTGATTCGTATGTTAAAAATATAAAGCACAAAACAGAAGTAGCAGTAAGAGATTTTGACGAATGACGTTTTATATGGATATGAGTTTAGCGCTCGAAAACATCTGTACGATACAGGACTGTATGGGTATTAAATATAGTCAAAAAAATAGCCAACAGTAAAAAAACACCGCCAAATCGTGTTATAGGAACCAGAACGGCGATAAATCGCCAAATCTGGCAACACTGGTTATGTAATGAGTTGGGATCATGGTTGCACAATAGTTGGCTTAGAATTATACCGATCCCACTTAGTATAGCACTCGGCTTTAAGTTATATTTACTGATTGGTTGTAAAACACCGCCATTATTCAAATTTCTGCTTTCAAGCACAAACTGGTAGCATACATTAGGGTACTATTCTGTGACTCAAGGTTGAGGTTTTGAACCAAAATATAAGGCGCGTTCTTATTATTAATCGGAAAACCAGTGACAAAATATTAATAGGAACTGCATACTTTTAACTTTATTCTCACAAATAATTTTGCATATTACATGTTAAATATTAATGGTTTCCGTCAAAAAAAAAGAATGTTCGAGTTATTAACTAAAAAACAGCCGCAGGTATAAAAAAAATTGAGCACGGCACTGTAACTTAACACAAATATTGTATTATACCGCCATCGCAAACGAAAGAATCGCCCCCCAAGCAGCAATTTTGGGAATTAACCGAGTAGGGAACACGGGGAACACTTTGAAACGCCCATGTAAAGGTATACGCATTCGTCGAGTTTATTTAATAATATTTCGTTATTTCTGTTCAATATTTTATAATAAGGGGTCTGTCTAAATCTAAAATGTTCTGTTGCGTACCCCACTACAATTCGTATATCGAGAAAATACAAGTTTGTACTATTTTCCAAAGATAAACGCATACGTCAATTATGGGCCAAAGTGATCAGTCGTTGCATGAATCGCCAGTCATTAACGTTTGCATTTATTGTAATATCAACTACATATTGTGCCGAATGCAGGGTGAGAAGTCTGTAATACTAAGGCGTGGGTTTTATGCTCTATTTTCCACATAAAACAAAAAAACGCTGCTCCTTCTCTACCGGCCTGTCGGTGCCTTGCAAGTACGTAAATATGTCGTTAGACACAGTCATATAAAACTAAACGAAAGTTTTGCATTAAAATACAGTCGACTACCGTCTACAAACACTGACAACTAAACTCACTGACTACACTCTCTTATCCAACTAAACTTTTTCAAATTTCAACCATGTTTTCCATACTAAGCGTAACGCCCCCTATAGTCAGCTGCAATTTTTGGAAAGAAACGAGTTCTTCTTCTTAGTCGTAACTCGATTCCGAGTATCGTGACCCCACATGTTACTCAGAGTTGATAACCGCCCGCCATGTTTCCCTGTCTTCTGCTGTTCTCATTACCTCGCGCATAGATAAATTAGTGAGGCTTTTTATTTGAACTATGAATCTCACGCGTGACCGAACGCTTCTTCTTTTTATCAACTTTGCCTTGTATGCACAGTTTTTTCATCCCGCTTCGTCTGATTACGTGACCAAAGAAGCGTAGTATATGGCGTTGAATTATCGGTAGTAGTCGCTGGTTGGTGTCAATTTTTAAATCTCTTAAAATGGAGAGGTTGGTTCTCCGCGCAGTCCAAGAAATTCTTAACGTGCGTCGATAACAAATCATCTCAAAAGCTTCAATTCTTCTGCGGCACGCTGCGTTAAGTGTCCAAGATTCAGTGCCATGGTAGCAATAGGAAATACTAGGGAGCCTATCAACCTTTTCTTTGTTGGTTTTGTAATATGGTGGACTTTCCAAATTTTGGTCAGTTGAAATAATGCCGATTTTGCCATCCCTATTCTTCTTTTTACCTCTTCTTTGCAGTTACCGGTGTTCGAAATGCGTGCTCCGAGGTAAATAAGTTCAGTTCCTCTTGGTATGTTCCGAATATTTTCAAAATGTTGAGGTAGGGTGTTTGCTCTATCAACTACCAAAATACAGCTCTTTGAACGATTAAGTTTAAAACCAGCTTCTTCACTGTATATTTCAATCCGCTGTAAGATTTCCGCCATACCTTCTTCTGAACTAGCCAAAACTGTTGTGTCGTCGGCATATCTTAGATTCGAGATCTTCTGGCCACCTATCTAAACCTCCGTTCCAATTCTCTGTTGCTTTGCGGATAATCTATTCTCCATAGATATTAAACAGGATGGGAGAGAGAACGCAGCCCTGTCGTACACCTTTACTGATGGTGAAGCTCTCTGATGTTCCGTTGTTTATACGAACGAAGGCACTGTTAGAATAATATAAGGTCTTTATTAAATATATTGAGTGTTGAGGATCTGCCATTTCAATTAAAGCCATCCATAGGTAATCCCATTTGGCGGTATCGAATGCCTTTGAATAGTCTAGAAAACAGAAGTCGCTCTTAAATTATGTAGAGCATTATTTTACTCGCATGGCTTATTAAAGCTATTGTTCTATGATTTTCACAAACATCTTTTGCCCCTTTTTTGTGTAACGGAATGTACACTGATTCCGTCCACTCTGTTGGCCATCTTCCGTTTAACCATATTTTGTTACAGATATGATGGATAATGTCTATTCCCACTTCTCCGGTTGCCTTCAACATCTCAGTAACAATTCCATCTCGGCCTGCCGATCTTCTGCTCTTTAGTTTTTAAAGAGCTGCTTCCATCTCAGTTCTATAAGTATCGGTGGCTCAAGTTGTTCCGGTTGTGTTGGTATCTGATTTATTTTTGTTTTCTTCGTTCATTAGAACACTGCAATAGTTTTGCCATCGCTCTATTACCTCCGATTCCTTTGTGAGAAGTTTGCCCGACTCATCCTTAACAGGAAGTCAGGGAATTGGAATTTTCGAGGTTGGCCCCGCATAGTCGGACAATTTAGAAAACTAATTTGTTATGAGAACAAAAGAAATTTATAGGTTTTTTGGTATTAAAAAAACAGAGACGACGCAGCAAATTCATTCCCAAAAAATAGGGAGGGAGGGGGAAAGTTAATCCCTCAAAATATTGCTGCACCTAAACATTAAATCATGTTACTTATTCTTATATAACTCATGAGCAATTTAGCTTAAAGAGAAATTGTTTATCGTCCCCCATTTATTAAATTAAAAGGCATTAATTTTCGTCTTTTAAAAATTCATAGAAGGCATTATAAAGACACTAGCGAACTGGGACCCAAACCAAACTGTAGTTTAGTCTCAGCACTACGAGCCTACAAAGTTTAAAAAAGAGCTGCGTTGCCAGTTGTTGATCAATATATTTTTTTAAATTTCCAATATTTTGAAATAATTTTACTTCACGGTTTTCATGCGTTTAATAATTTTCGTATAGAAGAATATTGTGATCTCCCCCCCCCCCCTTCCCAGAGCTACTACAATGCTAAATTTGATCCCGATCTGCCAAACCTTTTTTGAGTAATGAAGTGTTAAATAAAAAATCTTCATAAAATTGTAGCCGCTATTTTGAAGGTAGAAAGTTTGGAAAAAAACGATGAGTTTGCCCCAAGGTCTTCTATCAGATTCCGTTTTTAGTTTTCTAATTTAATTTATGAAAAAAATGCTACTAAAAAAACATGATTTCTAATTTCCGCTTCCAGTTTTGGATTTTTTAAAGCGTATTTCCCCGATAATTTTTTAATGTACTTATCCCCATATTCCGAAGCTCATCGAAATCGGACCATTCGTTTAAGGCAGGCATGGGCAACCTACGGCCCGCGGGCCGGATACGGCCCGCGAGGCGATTTCTTACGGCCCGCCAACGTTTTTCCACTTAGATATACATACGGCCCGCGATTACTTTTTTCGCTTACATATAAATCCGGCCGACGATGGCGAAATTTGAGTCGTGTCTTACCCCAGGTATGAATCATAGCTACCTATGCACGTGCACGTCTTCCGACTTTAATTATTGCAGTATTGCGATGTGTCTGTTTCAGACGTTGAAAAGTGTTGTGTTGGTGCTGTGTAGTACAATGTCATTTAGCATACCATCTTCCAGTAAGATCAGAAAAGTTGATAAAGAATGCCGAACGTTCCAAGAAAAATGGACAGAAGAATTTTTGTTCAAAGATAAACCAATTTGTCTAATATGCAACGAAGCAACATCAGTTTTAAAAGAATATAATTTGAAAAGACATTACAGTAGCAAACACCAAAAATGTTATGTGATAAATTTAAGGGTGCTCTGAGAAAAGACAAGATAGAAAAATTAAAAAGGGTTTGATTAATCAACAAAACATTCTTTTTAAACGCAACAGTGAAGCTGAAGATACTGTTCGTGCGGGCTTTATTATAAGTGAAAAAATTGCAAAACATTCAAAGTCATTTTCGAAAGGGGAATTTGTAAAGGAATGTTTAATTGCCGCAGTAAAAATATTCCGTCCTGAAAAATGTAAAAATTTTGAGCAGATATTTCTGACGACATAAAGCTGAGCCTTAACGACCTTGCAGGGAAATTTGAACCATTTTCAATTGCATTGGATGAAAGTACAGACGTAAGTGATACAGCACAATTAGCTATTTTTATTCGTGGGATTGATAAAAATTATAAAATTGTAGAAGATTTGCATACAACAACCGGAGAAGATATTTTTCAAGAAATAAGATCGGCTTTTAATAAATTTAACCTTTAATTGGAAAATTTAAGCGGGGTGGCTGCAGACGCAGCTCCTGCAATGGTTGGATCAAACGCAGGTGTCATTGCTAAAATCAAATCAGAATTATTTAGTAAAGATATTGATACAACGCATTTTTTTACATTTCATTGTATCTTGCACCAAGAAAATTTATGTGGCAAGTCAATTAAATTTAACCATATAATGACAACGGTTGTTTTCTGTATAAAGTTCATAAAAGCGAGAGCTTTGAATCATCGACAATTTCAAGAGTTTTTTCAAATGACCTCGAAGCAGACTGTGGAAGTCTAATTTTTTATTGTGATGTTTGCTGGCTTAGTAAAGGAAAGATGTTAAAACGTTTCTATAATCTGAAAGATGAGGTGTATCTTTTCATGGATATGAAAGGAAAAACAGTCGATGAATTAAAAAATACTGAATGGTTGTGCGACTTAACTTTCATGGTGGACATTACTACTCATTTTAATGAACTCAATGCTCAGCTACAAACTCCCGGGAAATTTGTTCTTTTGCACTCATAAAAAGTTTTCAAAATAAACTCCGCCTTTGGCAGAAGCAACTTCGAGAAGGTAATGCTTACCGTTTTTCTACACTGCCTAGTCAAGACAAATTTAATGGAAATGTATTGGCAGATGAACTTCAGTCCCTTGAAGAGGAATTTGTTTCAAGATTTGAAGATTTTCGAAATCAAGAATTTCTCTTCAACATATTTTCTGGGCCTTTTACTGTTGATGTGGATAATGCTCCGCTATTACTTCAAATGGAATTGATTGAACTTCAGGAAAATGCGAAACTAAAGGCGAAATTCAATGAAGTTACTTTAGAAGAGTTCTATAAAAAATATTTTTAAACTGAAAAATACCCAAATATAGCAAATTTTGCTAGAAAAATAATGACTCAGTTTGGCAGTACCTATTGCTGTGAACAATTTTTTTCAAAGATGCAACTTATTAAATTCAAAACTAGAAGCCAACTTACTGACATTAATCTGGAAAATGCTCTGGGTGTTGCAACAACCAATATTTCTTCAAATATGGACCGCCTCGTTAGTGGTACACAACTACAAGGATCACATTAACTTTTTATTGGAGTTTAATTTGAGCAACAACTATGTGTTTTGACTATTTTTATGTTTTAAATTTGTCATCATCGTCAAATAAAGTTTATTTATTATAAATTTTATTATGTCATTTATTTTATAAGTAACACGAAAGTGGTGTTGGTCCGGCCCTCAGAACATTCCTAAAGTTTTAATTTGGCCCGTGGGCTGAAAAGGTTGCCCATGCCTGGTTTAAGGGTTATGGAGCACAAGTGCTCACCCACCAACCCACAGACACATATGTTTTAAAAACCACCTTTTCGGGATCCTGGAGGTCCCAAACATATATTTCCATCAAAATCTCAATATCTAAAATTTTTACTAAATCAGTACTGAAAGTTAGAAAAAGTGAAAATTTACCTAATAAAATGAAAATTGTTTTTTCATAACTTTAATATTGACAAAGATGGGTCACTTCCATTCAAGATATGTTGCCATCTTTTGTATCAAACTCAAATTTTCCGCCATTTTGGGGAGCAGTGACGTTTAAATGCGGACTCGTGATATTACCTAGCAACAACACAATTTCGTTGTCAATGAAGCGACAGAATCTATCTATCTATATATATAAAAATGAATCACTATTTCCCTTGGTCACGCCATAACTTGAAAATGGCTCTACCGATTTGGCTCATTTTTTTTTGTTGTGTTCGTAATTGTCAGGACAAGGTTTGTATGAAAGAAAATTTTGGGAAAATGCACCGGAAAAGTCGGAAAATCCAAAAGATGATTTTGTATGGTATTTTTGTATGAGATTTCGTATGTTTTCGTTTTTGCATGGCTTTTCGAAGAGAAAAATGGAAAGATCGAAGTGGAAAACTCGGGAAACTCAAAAAAGGCTTACTTAAGACCAGCAACGCGGACCGGTCCCAGCTAGTTATCGATAATTTTAAATTCACTTGTGGTATTGGTGTTGAATATTTTACGGGTGTTTGAAAAAATAGTGGTGCACACAAATGTTTTTAGGCGACCTTCATTATAAAATTTACAAATTTGTTAGATTTTAATTTATGATTTATTGATATAATTATTTACACAACTGAACAATTGTACATATTTGTGACTCCTTCAGAAACGTTTATATTTTATTACAAATTTGTTAGATTTTTATTTATGATTTATTGATATAATTATTTATAACAACTGAACAATTGTACATAATTATTAGAAAATTCGACTACCAACACGTATTTATTACAGTTTATAGCAAGATTGGCAGCTTGTTTACTCTGTTTTATTCAGAGATATTATGACATTGTCGGTAATGTCGGTATCATGATGTAAGGTAGAAAATCATCGATAGATGGCGCCACCCTTAAACGGATAATCAAAGATTAGGGAGGGTTAAGATGGGAAACGCAGCAACTAGATCTAAAGTGGCGCCATCTATTGCTTCAGATGTAATCGTGCAAAGAGATCGGTAACAACAGAAAGTAGAAATCTAATATTCTAAAAATGTGCTAAACGTCAAATATGTGTGTTTGCTGTTTGGTTGGCGCACGCGGGTTTATTATTTGATTTCGTTATTAGTATAAAGCATATTGCTGTAGTGTTTGTTGAAGTTGTGTGAATTGTTAATTCGATTTCCGTTTTTGAGTGTTTTTAAACAGCAATTTTTATTGCTAACCATGAGTCACGGTTCCTACTGCATTGTCAATGACTGTAACAATAACAAAAAGGAGCATCAAAAAGCATTTTTTACCCTTCCAAAAAGTGCGGAAGCATAAGTAAAAACTTCAATGCGTTTTTATGATATATTATTAAATTTGGTGATGTTTACAGGGCTAAAAAATGGGTTCAATTTAGTGGACGCAGTGATCTGTTGGTGGCCGATTCGTATTTAAAGAAAAGCTACAGGGTTTGTTGTGATCATTTTTTACCTGAACAACTCAAGTCCACATATTCCAGAAAACTACTAAAACCAGATTCGTTTTTATTGTTATTTATAAAAATGAGATGTCACTGGGCAGTGCGGTTAGAAAATTGAAACAAGGAAAAAAAGGTGTACACTAAAAATCAAAAATTGAAAAATATTTCACACCAATAAGCCAAAGATTAAGGAGGCAATCTTTGGAATAAGCTATGTGCTTTACTTGTATATGGATTTTAATAAAACATTTCCTATGTTAATGTATTTTGTATTTCAGTTTAGTTACTAGATTCGTATTTTGCATTTTTTTACTTTTATGTGCCTAGATTCGATATTGGAAATTTTAAATTTGCCGCCAACATGCATCTGAAAATTTAAATTTGGCGGCTTCCAGTAACTGTCTGCTACGCCATCTAGTGTCTCAGATGTTTAAAAATGTCTCCAACTTGTGGTCGGTATTGGCCACACACTTCTTACCGACGTTTCCCATCTTAACCCTCTCTAATCTTTGCGGATAATAATGAAAGCGGCCAAAAAACGGTTACTTACGGTCGCCTAAAAAAATATTTTTTTCCACTACTAGCATTAAACGATATCATTATTTACTTTGTTTTAGAGCCAAGAAGATGAATTTCCTTCCTAGTGGTTACTAATATTTCATTATTAACTACTGGTTAATAATGAAAACAATTGCTACCAATCTTTAAATTCACCATAAACTTTCATATCCCTACTGAAAATATATATAGAAACCTCATATAACCTGATAATGTTTTCATCAGGTTGTATGTGGTTTTATGCGGTTTTTGAAACAACCAGGTTCATTTTGTATGAGGTTTTATGAGGCAACTGAGGTGATTTTCAGTAGGGATATGTAAAAATCTTTTGATTTTACTGGTAATAACTGTTCTCCAACACTTTCTGCACCTTCCCTAATTTCAGGAGGAGTGCAGTTTTCACTCAAATCATTAAAATTGAACATTTTATAACCACTATTATAAAATCAAGATGCATGGATAGCTAATATATATATATATTGGTGTTTTCACTTTTGAATATTTACATTGTTTTGCGAGGGACCCACAAATGTATTGCCGCGAGAGGGCAGCAGTGACGGTAGATTTCTCTGACAGCGTCCGTGAAATTTAACCTAATCCTCCTGAAATGTTCTGACAGTTGACGAGACAATTCGATTCCTTCAAAAAGTAAAATAATAACGAATAAAAGCATACTTCGGTGATTTATTAATTAACACACCAATGTAATTCACAAAACTCAATTTAGTAGAAGCTTCAGCTTAGTAAAAAGACAGACTACCAGCAGAAAATTAAAGAGGAGTAAGTACTGTTTTAATTTTAATCAAATATGTATGTAGAATAACAATTAACTAGTAAAAACACAGTTAAGAAGTTGAGAAATACTTAAATTAATTATTTTCAGGCAGTTAAAAGAATTGTACTTCGGATCACTGTTGATAATAATCACAGCATATAAAAATTTCCTTTTGCTGTAATTTAAACAATCAACATCCCTTGTATTTTAGTAGGCAGCTACATGTTACAATGGAAAAAGCAGGTTTAATTTAAAATTACACTAATGCTAAATTAACTACAATTTAGCATACTCTACAATTTCTAAATAGTTAGGTATATCTATTTAATTATGTTTCTCATAATGATTGCAATATTTTTTAGGATTCATAACAACACGAATAAAGGAAAAGTTAAAAGAGCCCCTTTACTTCATTTAAATGAAGTCTGCACAATTTTCGTTTGCCAAAGCAATGGTATACAGTGTGATTCATAACATGTGGAACGAATTTTCAGGATAGATTCAGAATCTAAATATAATCGAAAGAATTCTCATAAACATAGGCCTGAAAACCCTTCATTATAGGGTTACAGTTTCTTGAAAATAAACCAGGCTAATCACTTTTTGTAGATAACTTTTGCAGTAATTGCACTCAAATTTTAAAATTTCATATGTGAGCATTATTCACGTAATTAGTTATTCATGTATTTGTAATAATTTTGGTTTGAATAAGAACACCAGAGGTGTCTCGTACGGGGGGGGGGGGGGTCACGTAATTATGTTCTACATATTTTAGATTTTAGCATTTTTTTGAAAAATCTTATTCTCCATACAAAATTGCCCAAAAACATGTTCTCATGTTGAAAATTTCTAAATCTAACAATTTTCGAGATAATATGCTTTTCAAAAATTAAATTGCCATGAAGGTCTAATAAGTGTTTTCTTAATACGATAGAATAGAATAGTTTACACAAAACTTTGAGAGTAAATTCTATAAACATGTGTCCATAAAAGCTGCTTATGAAATTAAATCTATGGAAGAGAATACTGTTCCCACTTCTGTAGACTGCAACTTGCCCGGTAATTAAGAGTTTTTGGGGCACATATTTATAGGAACTTTTTATTATTTTCAGATTCTTAATCTGTACTGAAAGTACATCCCAACATATTATCAATCATCCTGTGTGCATCGCCACATATAACCACAAAAATATGCATTGATTCCTCAACTGCAACTGGTATGTCACCATCCTAGTGGCAGAATTACCAGGTCGAGAACCCTGTGTTATGATTACCTTGTCGACGTGCCATCATAGTAGGACAACGACAAATATAATAGTGACTACTTGTTCAGTGAAAGCTGCATTTGTATTTATTCAAAGCGTACAGACATGCAGTCATGTATGGTTTATGGTTTAATTATAATTTTTTGCAGACTTGCAAAACGCATTAATTATTTTATAATTTAAAAGATTTTTTTAATGAATTTATGTTTATATCAAGTATATGTTATTGGAATGCTTGTCTAGTGCTTAAGTTAACATGATAAAAAAGTACTAAATTAGTTAACGTAGATTTTAATGTTTTCATGTTTTTTTACGTATTTTATGTGTTTTAATCCTGGTTTATACAAGCTACCCTTTGCTATTTAAATCTTAGGTTTGAGATGAATATTATACAATGTTTATTGTGATCTGTATAATAGGCAGGAGCCCTTCTGAAATTTTGTACGATAATCGCTATCCGCACACAAGTAAATAATAAACTTTTGAAGTACTTAAAATACTTGTTTTTATTACTAATTATAATGTTAAAGAGATGCACTATGTCTAGAGTGACTGTCCGCATAGATTTTGTCAATACAGTACAATTTTAATGTAGTATTATGTACTGATTTTTGTTTCTGTTCTATTTTTAATGTTTTAAATTACGTTTATCATTTTGTGCTTATGCGGTTTGTATGTTACACAATTATAATATGTGCAGGTAGACGGTACCCTCGTAGGCAACTGTTAACCGAAATGACATTAAAGCACTGCATTAATTCTACGATAAAATTGCGCAGTTACTTCGTTGTCTTCTAATTCGATTACATCTTTATACTTTACTACTGCTATTGCCTACTTTCACTAAATAATTGCAATAAAAATTAGTACTCTATAGTGTTTAAGGAAATATGTAGAGTAAGCAATAAAGTATGATTCATATGGGTCAATTATCAATTTTTTTCATGTTTCTTTTTTTAATTACAATGCCTTACAGTCATCCCATTCTATAACTGTAGCATTCCACCATGACCCATGCACATAATAAACATCAAATTGGGCGCATCAAATTGCTTTACAGAACCAATTTTGTTTTCGATTTTTTTTTCTTCGTATTTTTGCTTTGCAATAAGCCTTTTGGAGTCTTATCGATGTCAAAACTCAGTGCATTGAAATCTGGTTTTTTCGAATTTCCCAAGAAAATCAAAACCAAGTTTTACCGCCTCCTCGCATTAACAATCGTTTTCCCGAAGTTGAATAACTACAGTGCCCGCTACAGTGATAATCAGTGTGAAGATATACATTTTCAGGCTATATTAAATATTAACCTTTTCAATATTGCAATAAATAATGAATTATAGGAAAATATGATCGAGAATAGTTGTCACTATAATGTTCTTATAATTCTTGAATTATGATAGTATAATATCACAGTATGAACAAAGTCAGGTTAGAATAGCATTGCGTGCGGATTTCAAATTTGACGCGCAAACGTCTTTTTAGTACCTACTGCGCCATCTCTCCGCAAAACATTTCGTGACGCCCATATCAAACTCGAGTGACAACACCATACCTTCCAGTCATCTTGTATAAAATATATATTTTACATAAATGTCAATTGAAATTAACTATTCTCTTGTTTTCAAGCAAGGCTACTTTATTTTTGTGCATATTTGCATTTGTAATTTTATTTTTTATTAATGTAAAATCAATTAATTATAAAAGGAATAAGGGTGCTAGTAGTGGAAAAAATAATATATAAACCATGGTAGAGAAGACTTATCAGCCTCGCAACTTATTTCCCCCGATGCGTTGCATCTCGGGAATTAATTCTGCTCAGCTGAGAAAAATGTCTTCTCTACCTTGGTCTATAATATACTATTACATAAATGTCAATTGAAATTAACTATTCTCTTGTTTTCAAGCAAGGCTACTTTATTTTTGCACATATTTGAATTTGTAATTTTATTTTTTATTAATGTAAAATCAATTAATTATAAAAGGAATAAGGGTGCTAGTAGTGGAAAAAATAATATATAAACCACGGTAGAGAAGACTTATCAGCCTCGCAACTTATTTCCCTCGATGCGTTGCATCTCGGGAATTAATTCTGCTCAGCTGAGAAAAATGTCTTCTCTACCTTGGTCTATAATATACTATTACATAAATGTCAATTGAAATTAACTATTCTCTTGTTTTCAAGCAAGGCTACTTTATTTTTGTGCATATTTGCATTTGTAATTTTATTTTTTATTAATGTAAAATCAATTAATTATAAAAGGAATCCTTATTCCGTGCTAGTAGTGGAAAAAATAATATATAAACCACGGTAGAGAAGACTTATCAGCCTCGCAACTTATTAATTCTGCTCGGCTGAGAAAAATGTCTTCTCTACCTTGGTCTATATATACTATTTTTTATTTTTGCGAGTAATAGCGTATAGCGTCACATGTAGTTTTTTTATGAAAACTTACCTGTTTTTTAGTCTCATTTGATATTTATTAATTCTGTTTTTTAGTGATGTATCACTTCCATACGATTGCATAAGAAATATGTGAGAAAATTTAACAAATAAATTTAAAGCTAGAGTGCTGTTATTTTCTGAGATTGTTGAAAATTGCAACTCACTTTAGCAAAACAAAGGAGAATATACTACTTTTGCTGCATCAAACTTTATTTGGTTGTTGCTGCTTTGAAATTGGATTTAGTTGTCATTAAACCCTTTCTTTCCCAAATTAATTTTTTTTCTTGAAAAAAAATATTCTTTCATTATAATTAGTAGAAAATGGGTTATAAATATGATATGTAACAAAAATTATCGAAAAAAGTTGTGGTATTACTGTTTTTTGCAATGACGCCATGTGGCATCTATGGGAAAGTGTGGTAATCAAAATATACAATGTTTAAAAAAATTTGAAAACTTTAATTCCATTCTTACGATGAATACAATGATAATGAATGCTAGAATGTAATATTATATTCTATGAAATTGCAAAAAACAATTTTTGTCCTTTGTCAGACAGAGAGCAACATTGCATTTGGCACAACCAATTCTCGCATAAGCTACCTTGCATTGTCTGCACCTTTTCTTGGGTTCCAAATGAGTTGGCCAGTGTCCCAAGTTGTCATACCTCACATCATCAATTGGTAAAGGATTCACAGGCCGTTTAGTAGGAGGTACTGGCGATGGTACCATTTCCTTACTAGGTCTTCCTCGTTTTCTTGATAAAATGTTGATATCTTTCTGCAGTAAAGCATGTCCAATTTCTGATCGAAATGCAATCAACTTTTTATACTTGCTTTCTCCTGTCATTTCACAATCGCGCCTGTACAAAAGCCAACTATTGACAATACAAATGTCAATGAGGTGAAACACTATTCTGAGGTAATATCGCTTGACCCCTATTCTTATTCGATATAAAGCTACCAACATGTCATTGAGGTCCACGCCACCCATATAGCTGTTATACTCTCGAACGATACTTGGTCGCTGTATTTCAATATAGTTTTTGTCCGTGGTTGACCATCTCGTTACATTTTCAATAGGCATAATGCCTTTATATGTAGAAGCCACGTGTACACATTTATTGTCGTACCATCTGGTGATTACAACATTTTGATTTTTTTCTGTTACAAAGTCAAATGATCCCCGCCCTCTCTTCTTCAATGACTTTTCATCTTCTAACATTTTACACTGTGGCATTCTTGCTACTCTCACCGTTCCACATGCAAGTATGCCAACTTTTTTCAGATCGCATAATAAATCAAAAGACGTGAACCAGTTGTCCATGAAGAGTTTGAAATTAAGATTTTTTGGGATATTTTTGGCTAATCTGATAACAATATCTCCACTTATTCCCAATTGGGTTGGTTGTTTTATAGTTTCCTTGCCAACATAAACTTCAAAATCATATATTATTCCACTTGTGCCAGCTCTTGCAAATGTTTTGATACCCCATTTATGTGGCTTGTTCTTCACATATTGCTTCAAAGAACTGCGTCCTTTGAAAGGTATCATAATTTCATCAACAGAGTTATATTCCTCAGGTTCAATATGTGAGAAATTATTCTGGATAGCATCTATGAATGGTCTCACCTTGAACAATTTATCATAGTTAGGATCAGTTCGTGCTTTCATCTCAGAATTATCATTTATATGTAGCATTGTTCTCAATTTTTCAAATCTATTACGAGACATTGTGTCAGCAATTACTGATATACGTGTTTGCAGAGCCCAGTACTGCCTGTAACTGGGCATTTTCATAATACCACTCAGTATGTGAATTCCTATATACTGACACATTTCAGTGTAACATGTATTGACAGAGTTTCCTGTTTTTTGCACTGAATAAAGATTAGTTTGTTGAACCAAATTGTCTATTATGTAATCATCACAAAATAATTTGAAGTAAGAAAGTGGAGTCATATTTTGTTTTCTATCATTATTGGTGAACTGAACATTACATTCAGTGTTGACAATTTGTATATCTTTCTTCTCCCAAACCAATTTCTCTCTTTTCTTTTTTTTAGTACCAGTTACATATTTATCACCTGCAAACACAGACAACGGTACATTGTCTTCGTCATCAGAGGAAAAATTTGGGTTTTTTCCTAAATTTCTTCTTATCTCAGATAATGGTATATTATCCTCTTCATCAGATGATAAATGTTCAATTTCATACCTAAGGTTGCTTGTTGTGGGAATTTCGTTCTGAGCAGGAATTTCAATTTCATGAATATTCTCCACATTGTCTTCTTCCTCAGATGAATCTAAATCAATGTCAATATCGGAGATATCTCCCTCCATTAGTATCAGAAGTCGTTCTTCTTCAGTTTTGGTAAGACCTACACGTGTCATCTGAAATGAAAATAAAATCAAATGAAGGTGAAATTTGCCCATTGACGCCAATTGGCATCAATACTTAAAACCTACAAAATGTCACAATTTTTTATTATTTCTTCAAAAAATCACCCAGCAGACTAGTTATTGGGCTCAAATACGTGTAATTCAATTAAAAGATTTAATGAAATCAAAACTCACCTCTATTTTGCGCTCCACTAATACAGAAGAAAAAATTAACCTAGAATCTTTCTGACATTCACAATATTTACGTTGGTACTACGCAAAATATTTGCACTTCTGACTAGATGCTGCCATCTATATAGTAGACTGACTAACTTACCCAATTTTCAAACCAATTTATGTAGGTTCCTAATAGTTACAGGGTTCCAAATCTAAATATGCCATATGGCATCACCGGGAAAGAAAGGGTTAAAGTATGTAAATTTGTTCATGGTCAACCATTATCAAAATGCAAATACCATCAGTTTCTGATAAATAAACCATTATTTCTTAACTCACAGCAAATTACAGCAAAAGTATTATCTTTATGTTTGTTTTGGTAAAGTGAGTTGCAATTGTCAAGAAAACCAGAAAACAGCACTTTAGCTCAAATTTATTATTTTTATTTTTCTCAGAAATTTCTTATGTAATGATATGGTAGTGATACATCATTGACAAGAGAATAAAAGAATTATCAAACGAGACCAAAAAACAACTATGTTTTCATTAAAACATATTTCATATGACGCCATTACTTTCAGAAACAAAAGAATAAATTTCTTGCAAAAGTCGAAAAATATGCTCTGTGACCTCATAAATACATTGGGTAGAAGTGTTTTAACGCAAGCGGTGATTTATCCGTAAATTGCGTTTCCATACTTTTGGCGGACCCTGTATACCACGGCAAAATTGATATCTATGGACCTTGTTTGTTAACAAACTATTTCATTGCACAGCAGACAGCAACTCACATAACATTTAAATTCATCTGGTTTGTTGTTTCGTTAATATGTGCAATTTAGCAATATGTGGATTCCCTTTTTTTTCTATTATTTGGCGATTTTAAACAGCGCGGTTTCACAACCAATCAGTGAACAGTATTTAAAGGTATGCTATACTAGGTAAGATCGGCATAAATGTATTATCGGCACGTTTTAGTAACAAACAACAATAGCAACCACTGAAAATCCCCTATTAATTGAAAAAAAAATTATCTGTTTAGTGTCTTGAAGGTGGTCAAAGTAATAAAAACATAACCTGTTTTTGTTGTTTGTAATATTTTGTAGACAAATTCTCCAGTTACACAAAAATGAACGTTGACACTCAAAGTCCATCTATGATGGAAGTGAGAAAATGTTTAAAAGGTAAAACATGTCACAGTAAATCACAGTCTTTAATAAATATTCATAACTTTCCTTGTTTCATAAATAGAAGCTGATTTTTATGATGCTTCCTTAAGTGAAACTGAAATGCGCGACCTTTATCAAGTTCTGCAAGATTCTCAAAAAACAGCAACTGAAGAAGATGAACAGCGAAGGATCTTTGAACAGACTGAAGCAAACTGTAGTATGATAGATGAACTGCGAAGGAACAGTGTACCCGTACATTCAGAAAAGGAGGACCTTGAAAGTATAGATAACAAAGCTATAGAGACAGATGTGGTATGTAGCAGTAGTAGTGAAGAAGATGTAAAAACTAAGAAGAACGAAAAACCATTTACTGCTAAAAGTTGGTCACTGCAAAAGAAGCAAACAAACTCAGTATCTGACACTGAAGATCAAGTTTCGTCAACTTCAGCACCCACAAAACATGTTCAACAAAAACAAAGTACAGAAGAAGAGGACGGCGATATTGAAGACATTGTCGATGTATGTAATAGTGTTCCAACTGCACATAAACCTTTGAAACGAATGTCTTTCACTCCCAAGTATAGCCCACCATTTTACTGTCATCCTAAAATAAGTGATCTCGATTATAAACAAAGAGCACATATGATATCAAACTATCATCTAGTATTACTTGAAAAATATAGTAACTATCAACAGCATTCAATATTTTCTGCTCCATGGGGCAAAGCCATACAAACTGATTCACGTTTTAATGGCAGTTTATTAAAGCAATACGAAAGACTTGAGGAAAACACCGAATCTTCACAGGAGAATGTTGGTGTAGATGAACTTCCAGAAATAAAGGAAAGTAAAAGTTCTGATGATGATTTTGCTGAATTGTATGTATCAAAATCGGGTCGTCAAACAAAGCGCAAGTTGTACAATGAAAATGTTGATAACGAAGCTTATGAATGGAAAAAAAGATCTAAACCTACTTCAAATGATGAAGAAGATGTAAAGAAAGTTAATCTTAAAAAACGACGAATAGGTTCATTTTCGAAGGAAGAAGTCATGAAACGATCGAAATTGTTTGCAGAAAATAATACTTCAGCACGTACAGAAAAAATATTTAATAAACTGGGAGACGAAGATCTTCGAAAAAAAGAAGCAGATAAAAAAATGGAAAAATTTAATGAAACACTAAAAAATTTCAGTGACGACGAAGGTGTGGAAGATTCGGGTGATGTTGCAGAGCTTGTTCATAGTAAAGAACCATTTATTAGACGAAGAGTTGTGCCTCCATCTTATGGAAAAAAGGCTGGTGGTGCAGGTAGGTAATGTAATAATTATGGTAATGGTAACTAGCAGAGGTGAGATTGTAAGTATCGATTTCTATATTTTGAAAAGTAATGTCAGTAGCATTACACTCCAATTAGGAATTTGACCTATTACAATTTGAAAATCGCCACTGGTGTCATTATTATTATTTATACAGGGTGATTCAGTTTTGAATAGCAAAAATTCAAAATTGTGTAGCACAGATTATTCCATGTACAGGGTGGCCTAAATTCATTGCTTTAGCAGGCTGTTTCGGTTATCTATGAAATTATTTATTTTTATTAGTTTTGACATTTACTTTCAAAAGTCAGCTTGAATCATTTTTAATTATAATCCGCTGACTTTTGAAAGTAAATGTCAAAACTAATTGAAAAAAAATAATTTCATAGATGACTTGTCAATTCCACAGCAACCGCGATCCAATGACTTTTTGATCATACTATACTTATTTCCAATAGCAATCGATTTACAGCAACTTTTCTTTATTTTTATGTTCTACCAACATGTAGGTTATGAATTTAAAACATTTTTTAGAATCAGTAGAAACAGCTGAACTCAGTAAAAACGTTTTAAACAATTCTAAGATGTATCGAAAGTAGAGGAGAACAATTTGAACATCCTCAAAGTTAATATTAATGTGTTTGTTATAAACTGCTGTATTTCTTTGTTAAATGTTTGAATCTGTAGTTTAGTTTTTGTTACTTTATATTATTTATTTAAAACTAGATATTTCTTAAAATTATTTAAAATGTGTTTATTGACTTCAGTTGTTTCTACCGATTCAGAAAATTTGTTTAAATTGATAGCCTACTTAGTAAAACATAAAAAATAAGAAAAATTGTTGTAAATCGATTGCTATTGGAATTAAGAATAATAATATGGTTTCCATTTAAAAAAACAAGTTTGTGTTATAACTCAAAAACAAACGAATGGTTTTAACATTTGTTTAGGTATTTAAATTCTTTATAAAAATATCTGTAAAAAGTGTCTGTACATTTTCCTTCCATCTTTGGAAATAACTGAAATATAAGACGATCTCATATTTTAAATAAATTCAATTTTGAAGCATAGCTTGAAAACAAAAGAAGATAAAGTCTAAAGTTTTCGCTATTCAAATATTCTCAAAAAATTGGCCCATAACATGTTTATTCATTTTATCTAACTGCAATAATAACCCAGATAGCCTGCAAAACCAATGAATTCAGTCCACCCTGTACATACAAAATTTCGTATTAACATGACGTGCTTTATTTTGCTTCGTTTCCAAGATATGGATTTTTAAAGAACTAAAAATGTTACCAACATTTAAAGAACTCAAAATGTTACCAACATCTTTTTATTTTAACAAGGGGATCTTACATAACTCAAAAATATCATGATTTTGTTAGGTACACTTAAAATAATTAATAGAATAACATCACAGCGGTGTCATATATACAAGACGAGTCTGCTAAAACGAAATACCTAAATTAAAATCTTTTGCTTACTAATAAAATTAGAATAACGCAATTTGGTATGAAGAAAGTCCAAAACACATAGATGCAACCAGCATGTTTGAGTGACATTTTGGGTATAAAAATATCCGGTCAATCATAAGAAAACTCAAGTTAACACAAACTCAGAAATGGAAAAAAGTTAGGCATTTCAATCGTCAACTTTATTTAATGTAAACGGGTACTGCAAGATAAGATTGGATTTTGTTTTCATTTGAAGATATTATTAATTATCATCTACACTGATCTCTTATCTGTGTGGTGACACACACAGATCAACGCAGACAACACCATCAATTACTAATTATCATTAGGAAGTTTAAAATCTAACTTGTAATTTGAACTATTTCTTTTAATAATTCATGTAATTTAGGCATTCGAGAAATCAAAATTGATTATTCAAGATGACTCAACAGAAAAAATTAAATAAAATGGTGTAACAAACTCCAACAGAGAAGAGCTTGTCACATGAATATTAATGGCTTGCGCATTTACTGCTGAACGAATGTAGAATAAGTTTCTTACGTCGCATTTCATAGCCGCGTTACAGGCTCTTCTCTGTTTGAGTTTGTTATAGTAGGTACTTGTAATTTTAATTGTAATTGGTCTATAACATCTAATAACTAATTAGGTTGGTACCTACACAATCAAAAATGTAGTCTACAACAAATATTAGTATGCTTTATCGTTCACTTCCAAGCATTTGCAAATGACAGTGGCTATATCCACGTTCGACGTAGTTTTTCCTTGATTCACGTCGGCGCTTTCATTGGTAAAATTATGTCACGTGCGCACTTTGCTCGGCCTATGCTGCGCTTAATGCTAAATACATCCCAAAGAGCATAAACAGTAACATTCTACCATGTACTCAATGAAAAACCATGTACATTAATAATACAAAAGAATAAAAAATACGATACCTAATTAAAACTAAAGATTAACCTTCCAGGGTATAAACACAAGACCACCTATACCTCAAAACGCCGTATACACATTTATCCATTGCACCACCGCGTCTGTTTGCAGCAAATATGTAAATATCACGTCGGACATGAATCATAGTAAATACACGTTTGCCGTGGATGTAGCCATGATGTTTGTGAATTCTAAACCTAAAAACTTTTTCCAAGCAACTATAAGTTGTGCTGACATTATCAAAGCAAATTCATAAAAACAAGTCTAATAATGAGGTAAACATCACCATTTAGTATTAACAATAAATATAAACACAGTTGGCATTTAGGGCTGGGCGATATTGAAAATTTAATATCGAATCATGATAATGAATTTATATCGATATTATCGACAGTATTAATAGTATGATAATAACAATAACGATAATATCGCTATATTAACGATAATACTGATATAATTATCAATAATTTCGATATATTATCCATAATATCGATATTATAAATGTCAACATTACCACGACTTATTTCTTTCGTAATTTTTTTAAATTGTATATACCAGAACAAGGGGATTTTTACGTGTTGACGTTGACTTTGATCCTTATCTTAACTAAAGGCAGAGCTACTACTATTTATAGCTCTTTTAATAAAAAAGGTATAACCATTCAGTTTAAAGTAGAGTAGGCGATCTAAGTTGCGAGACAATATGAGTTTATATGTTTAAGTTGCAAAAATAGCTTCAATTACGATAATCAATTTAATGTATGTCTAGCAACTACAGTATTTCTTGGATTAAATTTTTTCTGACTGTCACTTCTACATTTCAATTTTCTATGTTGGTATTATCATCGATATTATTGACGTTGTTGATATTATCGATATCATCGATATTATCGATATATCGATAAATATTTCCAGCCCTATTGGCAATTGATAGAAATGTCAAAGCTTTTTCTATTATTTAATTTTTTGGCTAACTTAACATTGAGTAAATTTAAATTTATCTTCAACATGCGCAAATTAGAACTAAGTATCAAAACTTAAATTAAGGACTTATTTCTTGCGTAATTTTTTTGTAGTTGTACATACACCGAAGTAAGAGAATTTTTACGCGTTTTGTATCACTATTATCATATTGATATATTGATATTATCGATATAATATCAATAACGATATCCAATATTAAATTTTCAATACGGCTCAGCGCTAATTCTAACATAATTATCTAAGATTGTGTCTATCGAGAGTGCTTATCCCTTTTTATATCGAAGACGGTTATCAAGACAAACTCTGTAATCTCATCAAATGGTCCACTCTGTATATGCAAGAAAAGAAAAATATTATTACCTATTATACTTTTTACTGTGATCTTTAGGCTTCTTTCTACATATTCCACTAAAATTTTCTGAAGTTTTGTCCGGGCTGAAGTTTTACTAAATTTATTTAAATACAACATTGTGTTGTAGACCAAATAGCCCAGGAAATGTTTTGAATATGTAAAACACGATGATTTGCACAAAAAACGACGATACACTTTTGTTGTCATTCTGATAATATTAAGTTTTCGTTATTTATTAGAGAACTTAATTTTCATTGACTTGATTTGTTTTGTAACTTGCTAAACCTTTATTAGTCGGATATTTTGAAGTGTTCTGTACCAAATGTTCTAAAAGTATGCTTTTTAAAAACCGTTTGTTTACATTCTAAAAACAGTATTTTTGTCAAAATTGGAAAAACTTCTGAGCAATGGTCGAATATTTCTTACAATACCGGGTGCAACAGAGAACCGGTTCACCCCCTTTTTTTTTTGTTATTTATTAAGACTAGTGTTACCCCAGCACACAATGCACTGACAGACTGAGCGATGACAGAACCGGCGAAATGCTAAGTCACGTGATGCATTAGTTCCAATAATGAGACGCGGGGTTAATGTAGATGCGCCTCAAGTGAAGCGCGTCTAGCAGACTTTCATATATATTATAAATTAAAATAATTATTATTAAAAAATCGACGTAGAATAAAAATATAAAAATGTTTCATGGTCCAAATTGGTGAAGAAGCGGTAGCCGCTGGAGGAACCGGAGAAAAAAACGCTTTGAGCTTTCATATATGTATGGATAATCAATTCAAATTTGGTATGGTTAATACATCTATGGGATCCTATTGTTTGACGTAGATTACGACATTCTGGGCTGCCGCCGGAAGTGACACCAACTTTCTTATTTTGAACAGAACGCCCTGAATATTGTTACATTTTTGAATTCGGGATGAAATTAAACTACGGTAGTGTTTAACAAAATTTTTGATGCCATAAAAATTTTCGGCGGCAGTAATATGTTTCTTATCTAGAATGCCATGACCCACCCAAAGTCGTTGCTATGGAGTAATAGTTATTTACGCTACAAGGGATGTAAGGACGTATTACCTTCTGCGAATGTTATATCCTTATATTACTTATTGCTTATTATATTTTTCCCACTACTGGCAACAATTAGCTGTTTTTTATTATTAAGATAATAAAATATTTGTATAAATACGGTGCCATTTGACATCTGTCATCAAAACTATGATCAGAATTTTGTTTTATTTATTTCTACTTTGTAAGTTAGCTATGCCTGTTGCTATAAATCTCTATTGCTATTATTTTCTTTTTCTGTGCAAGTTCTATTGGGCACTCTGGATAACTATTTTTGCAAAAAATAGAATATAAAAGGGCCGATACACAATGATCATCAATAAATTTCTTACGGTTTCTTGAAGATTCAGTATGTATTGTTTGCAAGCAGTTTTCTTCCTAAATAATAAATATTGTTTTAATAGGATGTCTCAACTTTCTTTGATAACATCTTTGTTATTAAGTCATCAAAAATATATTGTACACGTGGGCTACTTGACAACTTATTACCGTTTGTGCAGGGTGTTTCATATTAAGAGAGGCATACCAAGCTTATGTTTCTTTAAATTAAACATACTGTATTTTTTGCATGTTTTTATTGGTCGTTTAATTACTTTTCTGAATATCTTTTGGTTTTGAATTCCGTTGCGATGTTGCCAAGTTATTCCACTTTTTTCGAAAAATTTGATATTTGAACACGTCCTGATAAAATCAGCACAAGCTGTATTTCCACAGATTAAACAAAATCTTGTTGTCTAAATGTTAGTCAATACCATTCCCCAGATATATTAAAGTTGAATTTGCTTATATAGGGTGTTTGTTGCAACTGTCCAAAAACTTACAACTCTGTTTCGTATTTTTTGAATAAAACACTCTGTATATTTTTAGATAGTTGGATAGAGCTTTTTGCATTCTGTAAATTTTTCTAAGCTAAAAACTGAGGTAGTTCCAGAAATCCAGATATCATAGAAGGCAGAGGCACCTGATTGTTTGTTTTTTTGCAAGAAACGAGTACAAACACTATTTCAATTCATCTAAGAAATTTGTTTTACATAAATATTGAAATGGTAGATTGTCTAATTTCCCATTCCTTGGCAACAATATCACTTTATGTATTAAAGCAAGTAATTTACGCAAATTCTTTATTAAAAATAGTAGATTGTTTTACAAGTAAAGAAAAGTGGTAGATTTGCAGCGAGTGTAAACGTTTAATTCACGAGCGAGCAAAGCGAGCGATTGTATTAATTTTTACCAAGCTGGAAAACGAACTTTTCTTATGAGTAGAACATGCTATTTTTTCGTGTACTTAATGGAAAAAATTTAAATAAAATACAACTATTAAATAATAAATTTAAAATTTGACAAAATATTGTAACAATGGTAACAAAACATCGCAACATCGAGTAATTAAACGAGGTTTTTTAATTTTGCGAAATGAATCAACCAAATGAAGACTATTCTGATATTTTAAAAGCAGTTGCAGAAGTTACCTTAAATTTACTCCCCACAAAATCAAGTGAGAAATACGAAAAATGTTACGAGGCATTTTGTCGGTGGAGAATGGAGGAGAAAGTGAACGGAATTAATGAAGATATTTTTGTAGCTTATTTTTTTGAGAAAGTAAGTCTTACTTATTAATTATATTACTTTCCGATACTAGTTTTTACGTATTGTTATAGGCTAAGACTCTTAAATCTTCAACATTGTGGTCGGTTTATTTGATGTTGAAAAGCACATTGCAAATTAATGAAAATGTGGACATTTCTGTAGTATATAGAAAGTTGCTTGCATACCTAAAACGTCAAAATGACGGATATGTTGCAAAAAAATCTAATGTTTTGACTATGGATAATGTGATAACGTTTTTAACCAAAGCTCCCGATGATTCCTTCCTTTTGATCAAAATAGTATTAATTTTTGCTCTGCATGGGGCATGTCGCAGTGATGAACTACGTATGTTGAAAGTTGATAACATAGAAGATGCCGGATCTGTTTTGGTGGTAACATTACACGACAGTTACTTCAGTAGGTGATATCAATGGAATAGCATTATATCAAAAATATTTCAGTTTAAGACCAAGAATTGTTGACCATTGTAGGTTATTCATATGTTACCGTAAAGGCAGATGCACTGTGCAGCCAGTTGGTATTAATATTTTCTACAGTATGCCAAGCAAAATTGCAGAATATTTGAAACTTTGAAATGCCAATAGTTTTAGCGGACATTGTTTCCGAAGGACTTCTGCAACTTTACTTGCGGACAGCGGGGCTGGCATCCAAATTTTAAAAAGGCATGGAGGATGGCGTTCGAGCACAGTCGCTGAGGGATATGTTGAGATATGTTGAAGACTTCAAGAAGAAATTTTAACGGCCAGCAGAACGTTGGTGAGCAATCTTCTTCTATCGCAATTTCTTATCCCCAGTCAACAGCAGTATCAAGCGAAGGAGTTAGCACTTCATCAGTTTCTGATTTCCAGTCGGTGGCATCTCCTTCTGGCATAACATTTAATAATTTGAATAATTGTATATTTAATTTTTATACTAATAAGTTAAATGAATAAAGTGTGGTCGTTGCTATGAAGAAAAGTGTTGCTAAGGAGAAAAGTGGCACTTTTCTTTACTGTTTTCTATTAAGAAAAGACGTTCTTTGCCGTTGAGTACACGAAAAACATGTTTTATACTATAAATATTTATACATATACATAAAGCAGTTGAGTAGAACCGCCATTCGATTCGGACGTGTTTTCACCTCGCTCCTAAAC
The DNA here is from genome assembly GCA_958336395.1 of Ctenicera cuprea. NCBI lineage: Eukaryota > Metazoa > Arthropoda > Insecta > Coleoptera > Elateridae > Ctenicera > Ctenicera cuprea. Next base: position 57,263,051 of record OY284486.1, read on the forward strand.
AAATTACTAATAAACTATGTACAACTTAATACGAATTGCAAATCTCAAACTAATTGAAGTGCGAAAAGAACTTCAAAAACGAGGTTTGTCTGTTCGTGGTAACAAATGTGATCTCGTGTTAAGGCTAAAAACGGAACTTGATTCCAGCTTTTTACCAGCGGACGATAACTCTCCTACGTCGCACATATGCCATTCAAATGTTAATGTTAACCTAAAAAGTGATTTAAATAAAACTATTAGTGCAAATTTTAAAAATAATAAGAAACCTGGTGCACCCAGCATCAGTAATAATAAATACTACTTCTCACTCACAAATAAAATACAAATACTCGAAGAAAAATTGAGTTTTTTAGCCACCTGTAATACTAAGTTGAAGAAAGCTCTTGATAAATCGAAACATCTTAATAAATATAAACTTTTCAATGCTGTTCAAACACAAACGGACTCTACAAATATTGAAATCAACCGCGAAAAATATGAGGAAAAAACTCCCGTATTATCAAAAATTGATAAAAATGTCCACACGTTCCCTAAACATCTGGGCAAGATTTTAATACTGGGTGATAGCCACGGTCGTGATGCATCTCGTTATTTTTCTAAATTTGTTAAAAGTGGATATGAAGTGCTAAATATATTTAAGCCCAATGGGAAACTGGAAGATGTTATCTCGGACATACTACGGCTAGCGAAGGACTTCGACGTAAATGATTTTGTGCTTATTATTGGAGGTAGCAATAACATAATTAAAGGTTCTAGTATCAAATCAGGTACTATAAACGATATAGTTCTCCGACTAAATTACACAAATGTAGTTTTTATAACTGTGCCTTATTGGAGAAACAAATTTATCTATAATAAACTGGTGAGTGAATTTAACAGTAATTTAATTAGGGAAACTGAAAGTGCAACAAACTGTAAAGTGATAGATATCAACGCAATAGTAGAAAATCGTAATTTCACACGTCATGGGTTACACTTGAACAATAATGGTAAACAGAAACTTTGGCACTCTATTGCATCAGTGATAAACGATTTCTTGTTTTACGAAAACTCAGACTATCTGCGGAAAATGTACATAAACAAAGACAACTTAATTTACATTAATGCCTCGGCTTCTGAGCCTGCGCCGGCTAACATTGAATCCATCGAAATTTTCAACAGCACGCCACTGTATCCTCGCCTATCTGAACTGCAATTGGATTTTTAGAACGTTCCAACGACAGCCTACAACTAAATTATAATTTTAAGCTACTGGTGCAAAACATTCGTGGTATCCAAAATAATCTTAACGATTTATATGTTTTCCTATCCACACAAAATTTTCCTGAGATACTATGTTTAACTGAGCATTGGTTACGCCCCCGTGAAAACTGTTATTTAAATCACTACTCATTAGGTTCAATATACACTCGAAATAAATTTAAACGAGGTGGTTCACTAATTCTTCTAAAACATGATGTGGAATTTAACTTTGTGGATAAGTATGATTATCTCAGACAGGAATTAGTTTTTGAATTATCTATAATAGAACTTTGTAAACCCAAAATTCTTGTTATTTGTATCTATAGGTCTCCGCTCAGCAATGTTGGAATTTTCCTAAGCAAACTAGATGAATTACTCGGACATTTGCCGGTTAATTCCAATATTGTTTTGTGCGGGGATTTTAACATAAATTACACCGACCACAACTCGGATACTGTCAATTTAAAGAACTTATTTCGCTCTTACAATTTACAAATGCACATAATGTCATTTACTAGAGTTACTAAATTTTCTGCGACCATTATAGACTACGTTGTTTCTAATCTAGATAGAGAATCAATTGTCACAACAGTTATTACAACTGGGCTATCGGACCATGAGGCACTTCTTGCTGTTTTTCCTCAACAATATCCGAAGCGTAAACCTGTTCGAAAAGTTATGACCCGTTCGTTCAGTAACAAAAATTTTAATACATTCAACAAAATTTGCGAGGACGAAAATTGGAATTTTATCAATTCACCTGCAACGATAGATTATAAATTTGAACTGTTCTTGACGCGATTAACTAGCGCACTTGACTCGGCTTTCCCTCTTAAGCCACTAAAAACATTTCACAATAAAGACTGGGTTACGAAAGGCATACGTACTTCCTCGAAAAATAAACGTTGTCTTTATTATATTTCAAAATATACTGATAGCAGGAATTTTATAAATTATTTTAATGCATACAAAAAAATTTTGTCCAAAACTATAAAATTGGCCAAATTTCAATCTTTTAATAAATTACTTAACAATTCTACTAATAAGGCTAAAACTACATGGAACACTGTAAATAAAATTCTTGGTAAAACTTATCAGTCTAAAAATTCTTCCATAAACCTCAAATCTAGTGATGGTACTGTAATTAGCAACCAAACCGAAGTTGCGGATCTGTTTAACAACCATTTTGCGACGATTGCTGAAAAGACTATAAGTAATCTAAAACCTAATCAACATTATGCTGAATATTTGCCTCAGCCTAGATTGAAAAGTTTTGTCTTGCACATGACAACAACGGAGGAACTGTGCTCGGTTATAAAAAATTTAAATAACAAAAAATCAGTAGGAGTAGACGAAATTCCAGTCAATCTGTTAAAGAAACTTCCGGTGGTAGTAATTGAGATACTGGTGTATTTAATAAATGAATCCTTTAATGTAGGCATATTTCCCAACTGTTTAAAGATGGCCATAATTAAGCCGCTCTATAAAAGTGGAAGTAGCGTCGATGTAAATAATTACCGCCCAATAGCTCTCTTATCGGTTTTCTCAAAACTTATAGAACGCTTGGTAAATAATAGAATACATAACTACCTAGAAGCAGAATTTTCTCAAACTCAGTTCGGATTCCGCAAAAACTGCAGTACCAACGATGCCTTAGCTGTTTTTCTTAGTAATGTAAATTCAAAAATCAACAAAAAACATAATGTTATCGCAATGTTATGCGATTTGTCTAAAGCTTTCGACTGTGTTCATCACGACCGACTTTTAACAAAGATGGAAAATTACGGTTTTAGAGGTGTAACCTTGCAGTGGTTTACTTCTTACCTAAAGAATAGACAGCAGCAAGTTCGAATTGACAATCTATACCACTCAAGTACATTACCAGTTAATATCGGAGTACCACAAGGCTCAGTTCTCGGGCCCACGTTGTTTTTAATATACATTAATGATCTGCCGGTGATTCCAATTACAGGCAAAATAATCTTATTCGCCGATGACACGAGTATTACGTGGTCAAATCCAAATGCTTTAACACTCAAAAAAACCATTTGTGACGAAATCAAAATAGTTAAAAATTGGTTTGACAGTAATGGGCTAGCCTGGAATATACAAAAAACTAAGTTCTTAAAATTTTCCCTTTCTCCCTTATATTGCACTTCTCGATTTAATATAAAAATAGGCAACGAAAATATTCCATTTGATGAATCAGCAAAATTTCTAGGTATATTTATTCAGAATAATTTAAAATGGAACCGGCACATATCTGAATTAAGCACAAAACTTGCGTCCGCTAATTTCGCTTTACGGGTAATCCGTCTCGAGTTGGGCCTCCAAGCAGCACAATTGGTTTATAATTCTTACATTGCGTCTCTTTTACGTTACGGCATATCTTTTTGGGCGTTTACTTCTACGCATAATTTTTCGACTATCTTTAATTTTCAGAAGCGGAGTATTAGAATATTAGAACAATGCTCACAGTCAGAATCTTGCAGACCTCTCTTTAAAAAATACAAATTACACACCCTTGCTGGTATTTTAATACTAGAGGCTGCTACTTTAGTACACAAAAAACCAAAATTGTTAGAAGAATTAGAATATAAGGCTACAACAAGTATTAAAATGCGTAATATTAGAGATCTCAAACCCGAATTTCCTCGAACAACGTACTTTTTAAACTCATTCTCGTATAAGAGCGTTATTCTATACAATCACTTGCCTCATAAAATTAAAGCAATTCCTAACGCGTTTAAATTTAGAAAAGAGCTAAATAAGTTATTATACAAATACTCATTTTATACTGTAGACGAGTATTTGAGTTGTGCTTGGCTTACAGTTCTCTAACTGATTTATTTTATATTTTATAATATTTATCTTATATTTGTTTTATATTTGAGTGTTTGTTTTGTTTTGTTTTTATTTTATTTATACACGTAATTTTATTTATACACGTAATATTCTATACCTTGTAGGTCTTTATGAATAAATTTTGATTGATTTTGATTGATTGATTGCATTATTCGTGCCATAATGACAAAATTAGACATATTTTATAATATACTTTAACAGATTGTTAAATTTGACAAAGAATTTTCCAAATTTATAATTTGGGCTTAAAATCAAATTATTAAGAATTAAAAATATTGTGTCAGTTGATAATTATTTTGGGCATAATGAATTTGCTCATAATTTACTGTCAATTATTATTGGTGAATACAAAAATGGTTATTTAAAAAGCCCTTTGTCAAAGGTAACATTCTGTTGAAGTTGACAATCGTTTGTGCAACCAACTGTTCAATGCTTGGGAATTTCTCTTTGCTTGCAAATTAAAAATGTACTGAAATATGATCTGATTGTCATTCCAACCTAAGGTATTCAATAAAGCTAGCTAAAGAATTAAAAATCATATAATTTTTTCTATCAAATAGGTAGTTTCTCATTTATAAAAATTATTTTCTTTACTATCACATTGACCTTCATCAAACTGCTACATGTAATTTTAAAAATTCGCATTATTGATGTAGGAAGGAATAAACGCGCTGGACGTCCAAAAAGTCGAAAAAATGCTGGAAATAAAAAAACACCATCAGAAAGTTCATCACAAGAAACTGTTTCACAGAAATATGATCCTTTGGATATTTCATCTACAAGTGATGGTAGTTCAAAGCAAAAAGCTGCATGCCCTGTATGTTTTGAACAATTCTTTCAGAACGAGTTGCTGGTAAGTTAAAGCTATTATTACTGTAGGATTTGATATTTCAAAGTATGGGGTACAAAAGTGGAAACATTTTTACTCTTAAAGAAATTTTACTTTTTTTGTCAAACCTCCAAATATGCAAATATTTTTTAGGTTAGTTGCCAAATAAAATTTTAATCGTATTATTTCTTTTCAAATTTTGGACTTGAAACAAAAAATAGTTTGAAACAAATATTAATGTAGTGGGTGGTTTTAATCGATTCCTGAATTTTTGTTGTGTCTAACATGCATTCAAAAAAAGGATTAAGCGACTGTTTTGTCTATCCTACCCAGTATAGCATATGCACCATTTTTTAAATGCATGTTATTAAGTACCCTATCTTTTACTTTCCTATACTTTCAGTATAAGGAAATATTGATTTCATGAACATTTTCGAATTTGACATTTTGATGGGAATATTTATTTTGAACCAAAAAAGTGGTTATTAAAACAACTTTCTGTGGGTGGGTATATACAGTGTGTCCGAAAAGTATAGAATATGCTATATATTTCAGTAAATATCCATTTTATGGAAAAATATTTCAAATTAAAGTTGTTTTGTGTTTAGTTTTACATAACAGGGCAATACTAAATTATTATTTTTTTGAAAAACAAAAGCGCAATGAATAACGCTTCAGTTTTTTTTAATGACAAGGTACCCATATGTTCTACTCATTTGATAGAGATTACTTCTCTTTTCAATGACGTAAAACTTTTACACTTACATAACAAAATTTTCGAGAAAAATGCGGAAAACTTCTCCATATTGAACCTTGAATTTAAACAAAAGCAATTTATGTGTGCATATTTTTAATAACTCTTAAAATAAAGCTAATCAAATGTAACACGCGGTTGGCTGCCGTGCTACTGTCCTATAGGGCTAGCCGAAATTATAGCGCTATACTTTAGACGGTACACGATATCGTATTGTGCAGGCTGTCGCAAGTTCAAATCGACGCGGGGGCGTTGTTATTTTTAAAATTTTTTTCTTGTTTTAATTTTTGTAGAAACAATGTTATTTACTCAGTTATTGGCGCGCGAACATTTAAGGCATAAAAGCGTAACGTAAACGTAACCAACACCTTGAGTCTGCAGCGGGCGTTTACCGGCTAGATTAGTAAATTTCCATCACTTCTTGGCGCGACAGTATATAAACCGTAAAAAGTATGGGAAAGTAGCAGCGGCCTGTATTGCCCATTTTTAAAATTTTGTACGCTCATAGAGCTGGGAATGAGCTACAATTTGGTTAGTGTCTCATCCCGCTAATTTATATGTTACACCTTTTATGAATTTTTGTGTTTTAACGCCTATTTATTCAAAATCGAGTTATCAGATTATGTTGAAATTTGATATTGGGGGTGCCCTAGGGATACACAATGTTACAAGCTACGAGAACTTGTGAAACTACTACTTTAGTTTGTGCGGCAGTCCACTAGTTTATCTGTGATGTCTGTTATGAATTACCTAGGGCATCAGTAGTCAGCGCAGTTTACCTAAGTAAGTTAGAACCGAAAGTATATATTTGGAAAAACAACCCTTCTTATTAAAGAAACCTATAGACAATACAGCAAATTTATATATTATTAAACATTATATTGCTCTACGGGGTGGAGACTTGGACATTAAACAAAAAAGAGACGATCAAGCTAGAAGCATTTGAGATGTGGGTTTTCCGAAGAATGCATAGAATATCATGGGTTGAACACATCACAAACAATGAAGTACTAAGACGCATGAACAGGGATAGAGAACTACTGAATACGATTAAAAAAAGGAAAACTTCCTATCTCGGCCACATCACAAGAAACCACAAAAACTAACTACTAAAGCTAATGATAGAAGGGAAAATGGAAGGAAGACGTGGTCCAGGTCGAAGAAAATGTTCATGGCTGAAGAACATAAGAGACTGGACAGGTCTAAACACACATAGTTTAATCAGAACAGCACAAGACCGAGAAGAATTTGCCACAATTGTTGCCAACCTTCACTAAATGGAGACGGTACCACACGAAGAAGAAGAAACATTATAAAGGTGCATGAATTTTTGATATTCAAAAATTCAAGGCGTCACTGTGAAATTAACAAAATTGGGACACAAACCATATATTAGCTTATCCCTAGCTCTATAATCTTACAAAGATTTAAAAAAATCAGATTGACGAAAACTTTGAAAATATTTTCACCTCACAGTTTTTGTTTGTACAAAAATTCTCTTACATAATAACATTGTGTTCCTCTGAGGGTATTGTAATACCAAATTTCATAATGGTATGTAAACTTGTGTTAAAGTAATTAGGCATTAAAATCAAAATCTTGAAAAATTCGTATCGGCCGCCAGTTTGAAACTAGAATATATGAAAAAGTTTTCGATTTGTCTTACTACCCTCTATCATTATATCTCTTAAAGCTTTTTTTTAAATTTTGTTATTGAAAAAAATGATACCAAAAAAACATATCTAACTTCAGTCTCCAGTTCCGTATAAAAAAAATTTGTTTCACTTGGGACATTTTTGTTGTGCCTAGAGGTATTACCAAACTTCATTAAAATCGCTTCAGTAACTCCTGAAATTTCGTTTCACACACACAGAGGAGATCCAGAACATATATTTCTATCAAAATCTCAGAATTGAAAATGTTGGCAATCACAATACATTCCCATACTGGAAGTATGAGAAAAAGATTTTGCAAACCTGAACCAACGATGTTATGCTGAAGCATTCATGGTTTGGCTTGGCACTTTTTGACTGTGAATGTGAATAGTTATGACTAGCACAAGTCAAACCGCACAACCTTGCTACTAGATGACCAAAGCGATCATCTAACAGTACTCTCTAGTAGGTACCGCCCTCATCGAAGGTATAAAGCTGACTTTTAAGTGTATTTGAAATATGCAGGGTGTTCCGAAACTCGCGGACACGAACTGTGTAGGCAGAACTGTAAATTCGCCGTGTTGAGGCTCTATAACGGGTAATTGAGAAGAAAAATTACAAATGATGTTCAAAGTGTGTCAGAAAAACTGAAAATTAAGTGTTCAATTGAGCAGTGGCATGCTCTTGGCTGTTTAAAATAGCATGTCATTATTTATTTGTTTCATAGTTCATCATTTGTTTGAACTTAGTTTAAGTTCCTAATTTGGTATCAGGCAACAGTGGAGGTCCTGGTGCAGTGTACTGGGAGGTCATTATAAAATAATTTTTTGAAAAATAAATTGTACTTACATACCCATGTTTTAGGTATACTTATATTTCAAATCGATCCTTTGGGTTGGCAAAATGATCTATTTTTACCAACATTTTCATTGAAGTCTGTAATAAACTTTTTGCCAGATATGGCAAAACTTATAGAATTATCCATGCATTTGCCGATAGAAAATGTTTTTGAACGGTTTCAAGTCAATATCGCACTTGTTTCATTACATTGCACTGAATTATCGCAAAATAACAGACAAAGGAAGTAATCATGTCTTAAATCGCATCCACAATCCAAAATTATTTTGCATGGACATCGGTTTCAATAAATAGCACTAAATCATGATTCATTACATAAACAACAACTGTTGTCATACTAACGCATGCTAATCTGCTACGCAGTTATTGGCATCTGCTCATCACATACAGCTGATAGCATAATTTGCGGAAGCTGTGGAACCATGCAGTACGTAATACAATGCAATTTATTCTTTTTTGGCTTTTGTAAGTTACAATTTATTGTGATGAGACTCTGACTCATTTAAAGGTCGTTTAACTCTACGGCATTATCCGGCGCCCATACAGCTGCGTGGGGACTACCAAGTACATTGTCCCTCGCATAGATTCGTTTAATGCGCGAAATATTCAAACTTTTAAATGCTTTCGCACGTTTTGGCAGCTGTTAGATAAACGTTCTCGCACAGAAACCTCAAGCATAATCAGTGAAAAAATATATTTTTTTTATTATAATGTGTAATATGTTATGTAGTAAAACAAAAATTAATTATTTGTTTCTTTTATTGCATTGGGATGTCAATGGCCAATTGACCCAATAGAGAAATCGCCACTGTCTTGCAGTACCATTTATTATGTCGAAATCAGTTCAAAGTGTAAAAGAATGGTCGTGTATAAAGGTATGGCTCATCCTGCTTGATTATTAAAAAGCCTAAGTGCCATCAGCATATCAATACTGTTGGTTCGAATAATTCGGGGCCATTCTTTTGTGCTTTGGACCAACTGCAACAGAATAAATGCAAATTGTGCGAACCCAGAGTATTATCACATGCTGATGCCACTCGAGGCTTCTAATAATCAAGCAGGACGAACGGTACGTTTATACGCGACCATTCTTTCGCACTTTGGACTGATTTCAACATAGAAAATGGTATTGTACAATACTTACTAAATTAGGAACTAAATTCAAACAAACGACGAACTATGAAACAAATAAATAATGACGTGTTTTTATCAACAGCCAATAGTACCACTACTAAGTTAAACACATAAATTTAACATGGTAATCTTATAGCAACTCTTGCGACTAGACGTTTATACAAAAAATATTTTAAAAATATAATCAGTAACAACTTCTAAATTATAGGGAAGTCCAGGCGAAGTGCTTCGCCCACTTTCGTTGTTGAATTTAGGAACAGGATTAAAAGTGTGTGGAGAGAGAAAATTATATTGAATAAATGTTATTATTATATTATTATTATTTTTGTTGTTGGTGTTGTTGTTATTATTATTAGTATTATTATTATTATTATTATTATTATTATTAAGCAGATGGTTCTGTTTGTAAATTTTAAATATTTATGCTGACTTGACTTACTACAAGCAAATGTCAATGACATCCACCTACTAAAGTAGAATTTTTTTACAAATAAAATTATATTTGGCAACTAACCTACAATATTTTTGCATATTCGGAGGTTCAAAAACAATCAAAATTTCTAGCAAAGTAATTTTTCTCAATAACTATAAATAAAAAAGTGTTGAACCCCATTTGTGAACCCACTGTATGTTTGCAAAACATGTTCTTCATAAATTATAAACAAGTTCTCTACTTTTTAGGAACATACGCCTGCCTGCTTAGATACTCGCAATCAAAACAGTGTCACTACCAAACCATTAGATTTTTGTCAGAGGGGAATAACATGTGAAACCTGTGATAAAGTATTCCTTCTTGATATGAATTTTGAAGACCATGCCAAGGAATGTTTAAATAAACGGTTAAAAAGTACTGTTAAATAAATTGCATATTACATTTATCATTTTGATGTATCATGTTCTCATAAATTCTAAACTCGAGTGTTGCATTTATAAAGAGAAAGTAAGAATAAAAGATAGCATGGTATTATAATTTTTATTCTTGTGTTGAGAGTTTGTGTTAATTAGTTGTGGAAAGCATTTTGTAATACCCATTATATGTAAATTATTTTGTGCTGGTCATTTAATAAATTAAGGAATTATGGAAATTTATATCTGCTACTTTTAGTGCAGGGTGTAAGGTGACCAGAAACATTAATTTTGTGCTTTGTGCTATATTTACCATTTACCTGCAACTTTTCCAGAGCATATTGTTTTTCTGTTGATGAGTTTGTAAATTGTAAGCATATCCAATTTTTGTAGATATTTAGAAGTTAAAATTTGCATTATTATAGTTGTATTTTTATTTTGTTAGAAAACAAGTATGAGACAGTAGAATAAAAATATATAACTGATGTAAATTATCTAAAGAGCATATAAAGTTTGAAAATTTCCTAATTGGGAATTTTCATTAACACAGTACAAAATGTATCGATCAAAGTAAAATATAAAAAAAGTTTTGCCATATATTATTAATATTATGGTTTTAGACCTTTTTGCAATAATATTGTAAGCAGGCTATTTCTATAACCAAAATGTGGATTTCACAAAATTATGTTAGTGATAGTAATAGCAATACATATATTATTTTCTAAGCTTGAAATAATACAGTTTATTTTGGAAAAAAAATACGGAAACAATTGCATTTTAATTTTTAATTTAATATAGCATATATATCAACTTCTTTGTGGTGTACTATTTTTCCTGTTGCTAAGATTATGTACTTGGTATGCACTTGATTTTGTTCACAATTGGGATCTCGAAAATAATGACGTTAAATTACAAAAGGCTTTATATTTTTGTTACTATTAAGGGATTGATTTACTGAATAGTGATTTTGGTCACTGACCGAAAATTCGGTCAGTCTATCACTGCCTAATAACAAATATTTGGCCTTATGCCGAATGTTCGGCCAAGTACCGAATATTAGGACAAATATTCGGCAAAATACAAAATATTAGGCCAACTATTCGGTTAAGTACCGAATATTAGCCAAATAATAATAATTACTCGATTAAACGAATTTACTTACTGAAGTTTGATCGTAATTATATTTCGTATCTCGGTCTCGAGATTACAATGTAGTACCACTTCTTATCATCAGATGTCACCATATAGTTCAACGCTAACAATAAATTCTGTCTTCTCTCCTGGACCCGGCATGGTGTCACTATCTTCATTCAGTTTAAAGCCAAGAAATAAATTGACAAATTTGGGCTAAGAAGGGGATTACTTATAGAACCATTGAGTTATAACGAGACTAGGGCTGGGCGATATTGAAAATGTAATATCGAATATCGATAATGAATTTATATCGATAATATTGATATATCCATAATATCGATAAAACCGATAACATCGATAATAGCGATAGTATCAATAATATCGATAGTATCAATAGTATGATAATAATAATATCGCTATATTTACGATAATACCGACATTATCATCAATAATTTCGATATGTTACTTATAATATCGATATTATAATTGTCAATATTAGTACGATTTATTTCTTTCGTAATTTTTTTTAAATTATAAGGGTAAGACAAAAAGTAGGCAATAAATTAATTTTTTGTTTATTGAACATTATGCAGGGTCGCTATTATATATGGGACCAAAGCTCCCCTGGTCAAACGATTTGAGATATGCATTTCATATTTGGTATATGTTAATTTGAGGTTATTTTGCATATTCTGAAAGAAAAAAAATTTTTTGGGTATAGTTTTTAAGCGCGGCCGCCATCTTGAATTTTTTTAAATAGCAACCTAGGCTGTGTGATACATCAATAGAAACCTTATGTTTTTCTCTTTTCAGAAATTAATTTTAATTACTGTTTGTGTTTTGTTTATTTATGACGTTTTGTTAATGCAAGGGTTACTAGATTTGAGTAAATGTGCAGTGACGAATTAACCAACTACACCAGCTCGAAGTAGGTAATTAATATGCAAAATAACCTGAAATTAACATATACCAAATATGAAATGAATATCTCAAACCATTTGACCAGGGGAGCTTTGGCCCCATACATAATAGCGACCCTGTATTATTACGAGCATAGGTACATCCAATGTGAAATATTTTAGTTTACCAGAAGAATTTATTATTATATTTATACGTTGTAAAAACGATTAAAATTCATCGGCTGCAGACTTGCCGCAAATGTAATATATCAAAGTTACCGTTTGGTTTTTTAAGGGCTAAGTACTCTGCTCTCTCGAATTTTTTACAATACAGCCATCTATATTTGACTGCTGGGCACGTGGAGACTAATAAACCAATTAATCTAGCAAAATCTCTAATTTTGCAGTGTTCCAGATAGTATTTATTGATTTTTTAAATTTTGCCTCTTTTCTCAGCAGTTAATTCCAAAGAGAATCAGTTGTCAAGAATCTCAAATGAAACCTAGAAATATGAGGCGCAAGGGGGGGGTGAAGCCTACTTTTTCCCTCATTGATCACCAAGCCTAAGTTCTGCAAGAGTGTTGTCGTCTCAACCGCATTTTTGCTGCAGCAGTTTGCATCTTTGCCAAAACAAAAAGTCGTAAAGGTAAGCTACCGATACGAAGCCCTTATTTTGTAGCACATTTACTACGTGTTTTAAAATCTTTGTAAATACATAGGGGCTTGTACGTAGACCAAACGAAAGACATGTGAATTGATACAGAACCTGTTCAAAACAAAATCGTAAATAATTTCTATCGTCATTGTAAACCGGAATCAATACGCCAATAGTGGCCATGAAACAGTCAGATATCCTCCATTTTGAAATGAGCTGTCTATATGAAAGAATTTAAATGTTTTAGGTTCAAAATAAACCTCATTGTACCATCCGATTGTGGCCCTAGAACAAAAATTAGATACAAACTGATCTGCACAGGACTTACACCTTCCAACAGCGCACATTTCAGCAAGCATGTTTATTTCTAATTTTATATTACAGATATCAATGGGAGACCTATTGGTTTAACCGGTTGTATAAAAAAGCGATCAAGAGTATCCTTCAATGCAATATAAAACAAAGTGGTCTGGCGTTATAGCTTTTGAATGTTTTATAAATTTGGCAAGTCTACCAGCGTAATGTACCTCTAAGGTCCGCTTTGACATTTGTAGTTCTAAAGTTAAGTCTTAGTCCTTGGGGGTAATCTTTGATTGAAACCCTTATATGCTGGCATCTGTTGTGCTGGACCCCCCTGACAAGATGGTTTCTTGTTTGCAGATTTTCTGACATTTATACAGAATATCAATTCGTCTATTTGGGTCGTTTCTATCAGATTTTTGATGAATTTATTTAGTCCAGGAGTCATAAACGCTTTTGTAGTCTGAGACAGCTTAAAATGTAGGTTTGTAGTCGTCACTCAAAGGTTCCAGTAATTTCAGTCTTTCTTCCCCCCCTTCGTTGTTTGCTAACAAAACTGTCATGGCATTACCCATTGTAGTTAGAGCGGCCCCCAGTTGTGTTTGTTTGAAACTAAAATGTTTGTTACGTTTTTGGGCCAGTTCTGCTAAAGAGGAAAAAGTTTCTGTACTCATCTTTGGGGATTGTATGACCGAGCAGTTAGTTGGAGGTGGATGTTTCTTATGAAGATCATCTTTAGCCACTGTTGGGATGCCTACTGTTAACCAGTTGCATTGCATTGCGTAAGCGTACAGTATTCCCATTTAACTATCAAAATTGTAACTTTGTTTCAATTGTATTTTAATTTTTAACACAGCATAAAATTTCACAAAATATTTGCAATATAATATTGTTTGTATTTAGTACACAAAATTACAAATATTTAGCCTAAAAAATGTTCGGCTTATTCGGCAGTATCGGAATATTCGGCAAGCTCCAAAAATGACTGTATATTCAGCCAATTATTGGTTACATCGACTATTCAGTGCATCTAAAGAATATCTAAACATTTGTTTATAGCAATTATGGGAGAAATTAAATTTGCCTCTACATTTATTTATAGCTATATGTTAATCAAAATAATTGGCAAAATATTTTGGTATGCTTGGGATTTATAAATTTTCATTTGTTATTGAACTGTAACAGTGAACATTTTTATTTCTTACAGACACCATGTTGAATTTCAACACTATTTGATAGACAAAAAAAGTCATCTTTAAAATAATAATTTTGTTTAGATATACTACTAGGGTAACGACAATAGAAAACGTATTTGTAATTTAACTGATTTTGTATTTCTAAAGATTTTTGAGAATCATAGGTAAAGTGAATATCCTGCACAATAAATTGTTTTAATTACCATCGAGGTTGAAATAAATCTTATTTGCTGCTTAAAGTCAGCACTCATGGTTATATTAATTCCTGTTTTTTTTCATTTCAACATATTCTTTGCAGTTGTTATTTACTGAAAACGTTGTGATAGAGTTACTTAAGATTCGCTTTTGACCGTGTGGCCCTTCATATTTAGTACATTTAAACTTGTTATATGTATTTCAATTTGCAATAAAAAAATCTTTTACACTTTTTACTATCATTTCATTTTTAAATACCTATGTAGTGAACTTCAAGATATTTACAATATCTACTTATTAATAATGTTTTTATAGTAGTTTTTAAAATGATAAAGATTAAACAGACTTTTTCTGTTAAACCTTCGTCAAGACCATGTGCTATCCTCCAGATAAGTTGAATTTGTTATACAGGGTTGTATTACAAAAGAAGTGTAACTTTTTCTTCTGGTTATGATGGTAAAAACCAAAAAAAATTGCGCATCGTATTTTCGAGTTATTTCTTAAAATGACTGTTTTTAAACGACACGTATTTTTTTATGTTTTTGAATTGTATATTTTATTCTCTTTGAAAAAGTATAAGGTAGGAATTTGATTAAATTAACAAGTAACGCGAAAATAAATTTTTTGCACAATCGTGTTGTTATATGTATTTACTGTCGTTGTTGACACATGCTGTAAATTGAATATACAGCACTGTGGCTAGTCTCCATAGAAACAAGGAAAAAACAGTGTTTTTCTATTTCATAACAGCACTAATGCTGTAAGTATTCAGTAATCGTTTTCACCAACAGATGGCTCATTTATTTACAAACTCCCTTCACCCCTTTATTTTGTAAATATGATTGTGCGAAAAACGTTATACTCTACACGGTTGTTAAGACTAACAGAATCTCGGAATCTCCGGGTCTCGATTTTTCAAACTTTTCCTCGATTCTGTTATAATGCGCTTACCAAACTAATAGTGTAATATACTATAAAGCAAAGTCTAAGCATAAATAAAAACACTTAGTTTTTAAATTATTTGTAGCATTATTACTGACATTTAGAACGTATTTTTTAATATTTGTTTAGGGCACACCATGATATCTGTAATCAATTGCATTCTTATTAAATATCTTTGAAATGTTTAACAGTAAGTATATAAACCCCATATAGTTGAAAAGAGAACAAAACAAGCTTGTTAATGGTGTAAAATTGAACCATGATTGCCATTTAAAAGAAATACAAGTTTATGTTATATCTCAATAACTAAACAAAATAGAATTGCTTAAAAATTATTATCTCTTGCAATCTAAAAAGTTGTAGCTACAACTTTTCCCTTTAACTTTTTTGTCTATTTTCATTATTAACAAAGAAATTGCAGTGTAAAAAATATCTGGTAAGCTATGCAATATATATAAAAAAACCGCTACTAAGCTATGCTCTAAAATATCTACATTTATGGTAGTGTTTTACCATGTTAATGTTGCCTATTTTTTCTTCTTTTTATTTTATTTCTGCTGAAGCTTATCTATTTAGGTACGGAAATTTTGCCCCTACCATAGAGTAAATAATGGTTACTCTATGCCCCTACTTATAAACTGTATGTACTATATTACTTTTTAAAGATTAGGTTCAACTTATCAGCTAGTAGTACAAAATTCACTGGGCTGCAAATTCAATAAAATAATAGTTTTAGAATGTTTTGTACCTAGTTACTATTTTTAAATGTAATTAATGGTTACAAATTTTTTGAAATCTTTGATTATTTAAAAATGTATTTTTCAAATGTGAAATGGATTGTTTTATTATGTTTTATTTCCAATAATTGTATTTTTACAACTGGTAAACATATTCAAGACTTAATTGGTACTTGGAATTTAAAGAGTTCCAACAAAGGTAATTCTGAAATAAACATGTTTTGCTTTTTAGAACCAATCATGAATTGTTTTTTAGAATACAACTTCCCAGTTACTGTACCAGGAGGAATTTATACAGATTTGATGCAAAACAATGAAATTGATGATGTTTTTTATGGGTTTAATGATATAGAAACACGCTGGGTTTCCAAAGTGAATTGGAGTTATTTTAGAACTTTTGCAGGTAAGTAAAAATAACTTGAATTTTTTTGTTTTTATAAAAATATTGAAACTTTTGTATGGAAAATATGTATTTGTTTATATTTTTTCAGTTGAAGCAGAGTTACTTGAACATGATAATATTAATATAGTGTTTGATGGCATTGACACGTTTTCAAAAATATTAATAAACGGTAAAGAAATTGGTACTACTGAAAATATGTTTGTGAGATATATTTTTAATGCTAAACCTTATCTAAGGGTTAGTATGTCACTTATCTTATTGTTTGTAATCTTGCATTGCTGTAAACACTTATCAAAAATGAAGTGTTTGTAATTTATGTTATTTAAAGTTTCAAGTTTATATAGGTACTTATAACTTTATATTTTTTTATTATTAAGTTAAACTTTGAACCTTTTTGAAAACCACTTAACTGAAATTATTGTTTACAGGTTGGTGATAACCACATCGAAGTACAATTCACATCAGCAGTTAGTAAATCAAAAGTCCTATTTGATGAGCAGGCTAAAAATTATCCCGTTGTACCTCTCTGTGTTCCACCAGAATATAATGGCGAATGTCATGCAAACCATGTGCGCAAAATGCAAGCATCGTTTTCGTGGGACTGGGGTCCAGCTCTTCCGTCTGTTGGAATATGGTATATAGTTGCTTATTTAATATGTTGCTGCACTCTTTAATATATTTGCTTATACCGGATTTAGAAACTAGGTACCACCCCCCTTTTCTCCCCAACTTTTTAAGATAATGAAATTGAACTTGGGAATGTTTAATCATTCATAAAAACGCATTAGATAACATACAGTGAGTTTTTCTTTTATGTATACATATCAGCTATGTATACTTTTATAAAAAAACATGTCAATGCATTGTTTTACTGCAATCTATAGGCAACCAACTGTACAGAAAATAATAGAGAAAGAAAGGTTATTCCTCATAGTGTGAGGTTATGTTCAATGAGTATGTTTATGAATAAACGCAAAATTATTTGAATATCAAAATTTTTTTAATAAAACTATTATTTTAAAAACATAAAATATCAACAATACACAAATTTTATGCTAAATTAAAAAAAAATACTAATTGCTATTAATTTGACATTAAACAATTTGATTACTGTTTCCACAGCAGACTATTCTTTTCAAAAATTGAAGCTTTGAAATGTAATGTATAAGTGGTTGCCTACAGATTGCAGTAAAATAATGCATTGACATGTTTCTTATAAAAGTATACATAGCTGGTATGTATACAAAAAAGAAAATCTCACTGTATAGGTCACTAATCTAGCACTTCCGGTTTAACCGTAAACGATGCCAACTCCATATTTTTGATCAGCATTCTGTATATTTTCTAATAGATTCTTGTAGAGCATTTTTTAAATACATGCATTTAAATCATACTGTTAAACAAAAAATTTGTATAAAATACTCGTTTCTATTTTATAATTTTTACTTTTCTTTTTAAATTATAGGATAGAAACGAATTTTTTGTAAAATTTAGTTTGCCATTATGATTTAAATGCTTCATTAAAAAGGATTCTTAATTAAAAAAAAACTAAAATATGAGGTTGGTACTATTTAAAAATCTGTTGGGCAATTGCGACGGGACCTTCCTCGCATACACCTGCTGCTTCTTTTGCTATGCTCTGATTTAAATTGATACACTACTACCCATTGCAGAAGTCATGTGAACCTGTTCTTACGAGTTCAGGTAAAAGACCAACAAAAAATTTTTCTAGAGATTGTTTCTCAATAGGAGGTTGCTCTCATTGTCATTTTTATATCAACTTTTAAGTAGAAATACATATATTTAAAAAACAAAAAATGGATGATGACAGTGACTGGGGGCTGGTTGCAATATTGCGTTTACGCAGATGTATCATTGGGTATGCGTAGAATATTTTCAGCATTTTTTAATGCAGCGCCTATATTTAAGTAGACCATCCCTCCCCGTCCCTAATTTTTGAAGGAGTCATCTTGTTTCATAATATCTAGAATTTTATTATTACAAACAATGTTTACATGCGGAAAGCTGGAAATTGATTTTAGAAGTGAATCTTTAAATCAAAATCCGTAAATAATAGGGAAAAACAAAAAATCGAAGGCGAGGGTGACTAGGAGGTGGTAGGATGATCGCGCTTGCGCCGATCGGCTGTTCGACACGCGTGAAACACGAATCTAAGCTTCTTTTTCCAGCACGTCTATGTTGAAGTCTAGCACCCCCTACCCACCTCTTTATTTTTTGAAGGAAATATCTGGTGTTTTGTAATAGACCTTGGTGCAAAAGCCGGGTAACTCCACTTTTTAGGTAAATTTGATTTTCAAACGCTACCTATATAATATAATATACTAATAAGCACATTGATCTTTGGGTACACATTGCATATCTTTAAGATTCACATAACTCTGGTGACGTGCAAAGCAGGTTATTAAAGGCATGGAGTCGCCCGAGGTAGCAGTTTGCAGTAGTAATCAGGTAACTCCAGGAGTTGTCTGATTTTAACACAAAGTATAGTGGGGAGTTGCCTGGAATGGGGTAAACACCTCCACGTCATTCGCCTGATTTAGTGACTGTTAGAATAGGTTTTGGTTTGAAGGGGCTAATCTTCTATGGAAAAATCCTCAGAAGAATGAAACAAAGAATAAAATTTCTGTAAAGGCGATTGTGTTAACTATGTCTAAAAGTGAGTCCTTTGAAGATTCCAGCAGCAACAAACAACAGTTTGGGCAAAAAACGGTTAACTCCAAATTATTTGTTATTTATTTTAACGCTTTCTTATTCTTTAAGTAAATGCGTTTACTTGAAGCAATAAAAGAATTACCATAAAACCCAGTTTAAAACATTTTAGATAGTTTTTTCAATTTCCTAAAATTTAAGATTTTGGATTTACGCGGTTCTTGCCCCAATGCAAACAATATTTTTCCACTGAAAGCTGAAAATCGATTTTCAAAGTCAATGATGGTTGTTTTGTGGCAATTACTCAATTAAACTGTTCAGGTAAACAACTAAAAGGAAACGGCCTTGTTCGTTTTTCTCAATGGATGGTTGTTGCTCATGTCATTTAACATGTTAACCAATGTTGATATCGAAATTTGTAAATTAAAAAAAAACAATAAGTCGATGGGGGGGTGTAGTAGGAAAATCGCGCTTGCACAGAACAGATAAAAACCAGAATGAATACTAAACAGCTATTCGACATGCGTAGAATACGAATGTGAAGGTGTCTATATTGAAGTACAACACGCTTCCCCACCTCTTATTTTTTAAGGAGTTATCTAGTTTTATGATATCTGGTATTTCATAATTACCAACAATGTATATCCCTGAAAGCTGAAAATCGATATTGTAAAAACATGATAGTCTTTTTTTGGCAATTACTCAATTAAGCTATTCAGGCAAACTGCGAAAAGGAAACACCATACAAGATTTTTTCAATTGATGGTTGATTATACCGACTTTGAATTTACAATGCCTACTTGTTAAAAATGGTTAACGTAAATATTGATTTCATGACCATCTTTTTGCACAAAATTTGCAGTTTTCTCCCTCATTTATTAACCAATTTCATATTTGAAAACAAAACAGTAGGAAGGAGATTTTTATATTCTACTAGAATCTATTAATAAATATGCAGGGTGCTGTTTAAAAGCATAAAACTGGCGTTTGTTCCGGGTAAACCGGAAGTGCGGATTAGTGACCGCCATGCTAATCTCACCAAGTTTAATTTCATTAATTTGAAAATTATGGAAAAAATGGAGGTGTATTTAGTTTCATTTACACCAGGTATAACTGAACAGAATCATTACATGCTAAATTTTTCTATAAGACTGAAAAAGTATTTAGGTAATCGAGTAGCAGGAACCAGTACCTAGGTACGTAAGTACTACGCATGTTCTAAAAAAAGTAAATTGACATCGAAGAAATATTATGCTTTAATAGTATACATTACATGCGTAAAATTCTTAATGTTTTGTCATAATAGGCTGCTATAAATTTCATTCAATCACTTCTGTTATTAACCGTATAACATTTTATTTGATCTATCAAACATGCTTTGTGCTTGTGCTTCACTACAGTCGTAATTTTCTTAAAAGATATCGCTTTTATAAGAATAAAATTAAAATTTCTTTCTTCTTATTGCAATTAGCGACAGCTATCGCACTTATAAAATAATGTTCACTTTAGTATCCTCTATGATTTATATTTTTAAATTGTAAATAATCCAAAGTCATAAGCAATTATATCGCTTGTTATAGGAAAAATGTGTATTTGGAAGCATATAAATCTACCGTTTTACGAGATGTGACTGTTAATATATTACCTAATCCAAAAACCGACAATTGGGACCTCGAATTTTATATTTATTTAGCAGAAAATTCTGAAAATGTTATAAGAGGAACTCTTTCTGTTCACTTACAAACTGGTGTAACAGAGGAATCTTCATCTGAAAGTGTAACTGTGCAAGAGAACAACCGTGGTGATTATCTACAAATATTAAAACTGAGTATACCAAAGGTAAATATTAATAAAGGTCTTATTTAACATTGAAAAGTTTACAAGCTCATTATTAATTTTTATCAGACAAAAAATTTTGGTTTTCTCCATTTTTTTTCCGATCTTTATATGTACATACAATAATTATATTCTTTCTGAATAGGCTATTTTATGTTTCGTCAATTAATAGTATGCCATTTTGATATCATTTTGCAAAACTGTAATAATATAGATAGTAATGTTAAATAATATTCACATTATATAATTTTTTTTAGTCTGATGTTGAATTATGGTGGCCAAATGGTTATGGGGAGGCCAAATTATACAATGTAGAAATACATTACACCAGTCCAAATGATGAAGAGTCAGACGATAAAACATTAAGAATAGGTTTTCGCACTGTTGAGCTTGTGCAAAATGTTATAGGTACTGTTAATTTACATTACTGGGTTCAAATATTTTACTTTTTAACTAATTATCAATTTCAGAAAGTGGGAGAATGTTTTACTTTAAAATAAATGACGTACCAATTTTTGCGAAAGGTTCAAATAGCATACCCATTAATATTTTACCTGAACTTGGTCAAAGTGAGGAGACAATCCGGTTTCTGCTACAGTCTGCGAAAGATGTACATATGAATATGCTGCGAGTGTGGGGTGGTGGTAATTATGAAGCTGACATATTTTATGAACTTGCTGATGAGATGGGAATACTTATTTGGCAAGATTTTATGTTTGCTTGTGCTATGTATCCTACAAATGAAGAATTTCTAAGGTAATTTACTGTCGCTGACTAGCTCAAAGTTAAAAAATAATGCTAAAATATTCGTGTTGTCTTTTGATGTTTTAACCTACCTCCCCGATTGATGCACAAAGAAATTTCCTTGATGTCATTTTGACGGTTTTGCCATTGACAAAAGACCCAAAATTTTTAGATATCAAAGTGATATTTATAAATCTAGCCATGCTTAGTTTAGCACTCATTTTTAATAAAATTGAATTTTTGATATATTCTTGAGCTACATACAGACACACGCACACATAGTCACTCACGTCCACAGCAGACAATTTTTAAAACCAAATTGTTTTGGTTCCTGGAGGTCCAAAACATGCATTCCATCAAAATCTCAAAATTTTCATGAAATCGATACTGAAGTATAGGAAGGTAAAAACGGTGTGCCAAATTTAGCAACACATTTTTAAGTGCTTGAGTAGGTACTTGGATTCTAACAATTTTGAATACTTTTTTTTTATCGGTTCTTTTAAAACAATTGTTCGCACATTTATTGAAAGAGATGTAATGAAAACACCACAGAAGAAGGCTGAAAGTGTGATTGGAAGAATTAAAAGAACTGTTTGACTTTTTGCAGTCACAAAACTTGTCTGTCTTTATGCGTATCCTTAGAGCCTGCTTATTTGTATTGTTTTTTCAAATTACTAAAAAAGTGGCCATTCTACAGCATTGCAGCTCCTATTGAGCAGCCTCCAGAGCTACAAATTTGATTAAATGGGGAAAGAAGTGTGAGTTCTTATGTTGATTTAGCTGCCGTATACAAAAAAAAAAATGGACTAACTTTTTGAATTGTTCCATAAACCAGCTTTTCTTAATAGAATATTGTTTAATTTTCGGAAAGGAAATTAAATTTTAAATATCACAGTTGAAATGTAGCAGTGATCTGAAGTGGATAATAAAAAAGTTGTTTGTTTACCAAAAAATAAATAGTGTCTGGGCATCATGCTAGCAATAAAGTAATTTGATGCTAGCCGTGAAAGTATTTTTTCAATAACTTTTTTATTATCCACCTTAGATTACTATTGCTTTGCAAGTTTTTTATTCAGATTTTTTTTTTCAGAATATACAGAAGTATACAGGGTGTTTGATTGAGCAAGCTAAAAAGGATGTTCAATTGTTGTTTTTTTTGTAAACGGCATCTTAATCAGCATAAAAAGTCGCACTTATATCTCCATTTTATTAAATTTGTAGCTCTTACAGTTTCCAAGACACCAACAGTGTGCTTCTTAATAAATACACCCTGTATGATGTAACTACTGCAATTATTAGATTGTAAAGAAATTTCATATTTCATTATCATAGTATTTAGTTCTAAACACCTTTTTTTTTTTAAGTTTTTATGTGTCTGTTAAATAAAAGGCACATTACGTACCTGAAAACATTTGTTTTTGCTGTGTAAACCTAGCCAAAACTAATTCTAGGCTAAGTAGGGCTATACTTAAATATTTTGTTTTGATATAAATATAATGATATCTAAAAGTTTTGGATCATGCTCACCTCATTGTGCATCAATTCAGAAAAACCCTATATTGGAAATAAACAAAAAATAGCGCACCCTCTTTTTTATTTATTAAGATAAACAAATTAAATTTGGTAACGGGTGTCCAGAAAGTCTTTCGGTCCTGGGCGGCTATGGATTGTATAACGTATGTCTTTGGATATCTTTGTCAAAATTCTTGTTTACATGTATTGATGGAATCATTCCAATTTCCGTTTTCTAATTGTTGACCATTGCGAAAATAAGATTTCACAATAAAGGTTTTTTGTTCTTGCGTAAAGATTTTATAACAAGAAATATGCAGAAAGTATATAATTCAAAATAAAAACATTTTAATTTAAATTGACTTTGAGTGAATAAAAGACATGCGTTATACAATCCATAGCCGCCCTGACTGAAAGACTTTCTGGACACCCGTTATGTTTAATATACACATAAATTCTTATTTTTTAAATGTAAATTTTTTTTTTCACTTCTAGTTTAACCGATAATGTTCTTGGTTATTTTAAATATGTCACCCTGTATATTTTGACCATATGGGAATACACATTTCTTTAAGGTAGTTATCCAATGCAAAGTTAGAATAATTAGATTTTATTTTTTCATAAAACATAACAAAACACTTCACATATACATACATTTTTCTGTAAGCATTACTAAAATGTCTTTCCTAATAACAAAAAAAAAAACATTTAATACACGCTTCTAGAGACCATAACTTTTCCTACAGTGGTCATATTGACTTCCCCATTTTTTAAAATTGAGTTAATTGTATCAGCCATGTATGCTGCAAAATATTTAATATTAGACCACAGTCAAAACATTTCATAAAATAACACACTGCACGTGGGTTACCAGTAGCCCACTTGGTACATGGGTAATACAAAATGGTGGGCTGCTGGTAACAACTTTTGGATCTACATTGGTAACATGTTAAAAGTAGAAATTTTGCCAATATAAACATACTAACAAATATCATATTTAGAACTGTTACAAGTGAAGTGAAACATCAAGTTCGAAGATTACAGCATCATCCTAGTATAGTACTCTGGGCAGGTAATAATGAGAATGAAGCAGCATTAAGGCAAAACTGGTAATAGAAAATCTTTACCTAATTTTTAAACGTTAATTTTAAATCTGTGTTTGTAGGTATGGTACAGAAAAAAATTATTCTGTGTATGAAAATGATTACAGAAAATTATATGTTGAAACTATTGAAAAAGAAGTGCTTCTAAATGATAATACTAGACCATATCTAACATCCAGTCCAACGAATGGGATAAAATCTATAGAAGAAGATTATGTTGCAAAAAACCCACAGAGTCATTTCTACGGAGATGGTAAAACTTTCTAACTTATTTAAGTTTATAATTTTATACTTTGAGATGCAATTTTAGTACATTATTATAACTATGTTGATGATAGTTGGGTTGGTAGTACTTTTCCTATAAATAGGTTTGCATCTGAATATGGATATCAATCACTGCCGAGTATTGAAACATTACTTACTGCTACAAACGATACAGACGACTTGATGATAGGTAGTAAATTTTTACAAAGTCGACAACATCTCCCAGGGGGTTATGACATAATGCAATCGCTAATAAATCATCGGTTACAATTACCCAGTACCGATGATGAAAATTACAACAAGGCTTTTATATACTATAGTCAGGTACAAATGGTTAAATTTGAAAACGGCAAAAAATTACTAAGTATGAATTGTTTCAGATCATGCAAGCCATGTCTGTAAAAGTTGAAACAGAGTATTATAGACAATGGCGAGGTATATTAAACGATGAAGGTAAAGGTTACACAATGGGTGCCTTATACTGGCAATTAAATGACGTATGGGTTGCACCCACATGGGCTGGTATAGGTATGTAAAAAAATAACATGAAAATGAAGGCTTATTATACTTCTGTTTTTGATATTTTTAGATTTTAAAAACAATTGGAAGATGCTGCATTATTATGCTAAACACTTTTTTGCACCAATCATAATAACGGGTGATCTAACCAAGGATGGAAAACTTGATATTTACGTTGTGTCAGATTTGCTGCAATCGATTTCTAATGCAGTTGTTACCATCAGTGTATATAGATGGAATTCCTTTGATGCTGTACATAACGAAACTATTGAAATCAATGTTGTAAGTAAAAGTTTGATAAATTAACTTTTTGTTAATAGCATAAAAAAATTATTAGCTAATTTCAAAAATCTTGTTTGAACAAATTCTGAATTTTTAATACATAAAATTGTGTTGTTTTAGTATTCCAGTGATTCTAATAAAGTGAGAACACTCAACATTGAAGAATATTTATTGCAAATCAGTAATGATCCTTGTGGGGGAGATCCACTGAAAAAGTGCTTCCTGTATTTCACTCTCACAAATTCCTTGAACAAGTCAATTGCACCAGACAATTTTGTTTTTCCAACTCCATTAAAACTAGCAGCATTATCTAAACCATCCATTAGGGTATGTATTTAAAAAAAATACCAAATTGAATGCTACTCCCAAAAATTACAAAAAAACTAAGTAGTTTATATCCAGGGTGAGTCATAAAGTGTCATGCCACTATTATGTGTTAATACAAGTTATTGGTAATTAAATTATTACCAACTATACTTGGCGTTTAGTTGTATACCTGTACAGGGTGTTTCATTTTCGATGTAGTTATATGGGTAACTTTGTTAATATTAAAGTTACGAGAAAAGCGTTTGTGTCTTATTGGATAAATTTGTTAAAACGAGTTCGACAAAAATTTTAAATATTATGTTTTTGAGCTATGTTCGAAAAGTGAAATTTGTAACGTTTCTATTGGATCTTATAGCTCATTTATTTCTACAAATATCAAAAATTCTATTGGAGTTTTTATTAATTTTTTCTTTATAGATTACATTGGCCTGCTCGGATTTTTTATATTTACGATTGTTTTTAACTTACAACAGAAATATGCATTTCTTTTAAATTGAAACCATATTTGGCCATCATTTAAAGGGTTTTTCAAGTGAATTTTATTAAAATAAAATACTGATGTTATCGTTTTAAATCTATATATACTGTTCAAACTAGGGGCCTTGGTAGACGAGTGTAGTAGGCGCTTGCAGCCAAGGTCACAGTGGTTTTCGGGAGTCTGTGGCTCTATTTGGCCCGGTGGTCGAATCCGGGCCGGGGCAGTTGTCAGCTCCTCAAAACCTCTTAACATAGAATAGTTTAAGTAGTTTTTAAGGATTTAATTAAGCTAGTATTAAGGTAGCACACACAATGGGCCCGACAATGTGGCCTAAGTGCTGTAAGACCTGAAATACTCATACTAATACTGTTCAAACTTCCTACCATTTTCTCTCAAACATAATTGACATCTTTTTTTATGGCATAGATGGAATTCAATAAGTGAACTGCCCGAATTTTATGAAATGCAGCTTCCATCGAGTTTCGTAGTTCTTGCACTGAATTGTGTTAGTGCTTAAAAGTATGATTTTTTACGAAACCCTATACAAAAAGTCTAATATTGAGAGATTTAGTGATCTTGGAATTTTCGTGTTATCATTGCATTATGGGATGGTGCGCCATCCTGTTGGTACCAAATGTTCTGTTTAATTATTAATGGAACATCGTCTAATAATTTGCGTAAATTTTGTTCCAAAATCTCTATACCAGGTGTCAACGAATCTATTAGACACTTGACAAAAGTAAATAAATTATTATCCAGTATTTTCCTTAGTAATATTTAATTTATGTTCTTATTTTTAATCCAATTGCAAATAAATTAGTATCGTTAGATTCGTCAAAAAAGCCTTTTTTCGGAAAGTGCTTGTCAAAAAATGGTCGCCATTTGAAAAATAATAGTTAGACACGAAAATGTAATTTTGCCAACTTGTCTTATTCCTATCTATCATACTCGTCACTAAAACTTTGCGATTGTAATTTTCTGACATCACCTGAGGTCTTCAGATTAGTGTACGTCCGATCATGGCCACCTAGATGCAATATTAAAAGTGACTCTAAAAAAATGAAGTAGGCGTAAAAACTTTTTAAAATGTCACATTCTGATCCAGAATTGTCTCAGAAATCCAAAAATGTTACAATATACAGGGTATTCCATTTAAAAATTCGAAACCGGAGCCATTTCCGGTGAAACCGGAAGTGACCGGAAAGTGAAAAATATGCGAAAACTCTCCTCTTCACATACCATTTACCAAATCTCATTTTCATACACCTAATATTCTAGAAGTTACGACTTGTCTAATAGATTCGTTGACACCTGGTATACCAGCCGTTGTAAGGTTTGCTCTAAAAATGTAATAAAGAAACTTGCTGCAATGCTGCCTACTATATAACAACAAATCGTCTTTGTGATGTCTTGGATGGTTGTTTTCACTAGAACAGTGACGATTATTATGTTTGTTAAATATGCCTGCACTACTTATATAATCTTCAAATTATGTGCTTTTCAAAATTATCGAAATCAGCAC
Organism: Ctenicera cuprea; assembly: GCA_958336395.1. Classification (NCBI taxonomy): domain Eukaryota; kingdom Metazoa; phylum Arthropoda; class Insecta; order Coleoptera; family Elateridae; genus Ctenicera; species Ctenicera cuprea. Next base: position 57,290,952 of record OY284486.1, read on the forward strand.
ATTTTCGCAAATACCACTGACAAACTACCACATATTTTAGTATTTTCCAAACCTTTGGCCTAGAAACTCCAACTTCTTTTTTAATTTTTCTACAGGATGTGTTCGGGTTGGCTTCCACAAATGCCAGCACATTTACAGAATTAACTTCGTTATTACACTTTATAGGCTTATCTAACGACCCTAAATTTTCCAAATAATTCTTCAACCTTTTAAACATGGCATTGTTTGGTTGCAGTCGTTTAGGATATTTAAAATTATTTTTACACTAAAGTGTAATGTAAAAGCTTGTGTGTGTGTGTGTATATCGGTAGTTACCTGTTGAAATATAATTCACAAGCAGCGTTGAAACTTTTTCTACATGCAATATACGCAATGAACATATCATATTTTATGTAATTTTAAAAATTTACCATTACAAATACTCCTTATATACGTTGAACACTTGACGCAAAAAAACTAATTTGACATTTACTAAACACATCTACCACTTGCATTTTTTTATATTAAATTCACATGTTAAACATTTTTTTAATTTTGCAAATAGGTACTACTTTTGTTAGTTACGTTAACTATTGATTGTTGTTAAAATTATCATGTAGATCGTTATTTGTTATTTGCAATTCAATCTGTTATGTTAACTTACAACTTGCTTTTGTATTTCCTAACTTTTATGTTTCATGGCTACCTATTTATTTTAAACTACGTCAATTTAAGCAATATATGTAATATCTGGATTTTTTTTGAAAAATAAGTACAGCAAACTATATATTTTTGAAAAGCCCTTAAAAACGTCTTTTAAATAATGTCGACGCCAAATACGGTATCCATTTAAAAAAATAATTGTGTTGTAACTCAAAAACAATCCTAAATATAAAATATCCGAGCACGCCACTGTAATACACACAAAAAATTCTATTAAAAACTTCAATAGCATTATTTTAATATTTGCAGAAATAAATGAACTATAATACCCAATAGAAATGTTACAAATTTCATTTATTGGCAGTAGCTCAAAAACAAAACAAGATTTTTAATTTTTGTTTTGCCATTAAACCTTTTAAAAAAATTGCCCAATAAGACACAGGCGGTTTTCTCTTACCTTTAATTTTAATAAAGTTACCCATATAATTACATCGAAAATAAGACACCCCATGGAGCACATTACTTTGGTATTTTAAATTGAACACCCTGTATATTATTTGCATGTTTGGGTTGTACATTTAATTCTAGATGTAAAGCGTTAAGGTACCATAATCCTAAAATTAGTGGATTTCGAGTTACTTGAATTATTTCAAGAATTTTGACATTTGTGGACTAATATTTAAAAAATATTTTAAATACCAAATAGGTCTATCGCCATTTTTTAGTTTTTTTTTAGTTTTGTATTCCAAATATAATATATATTGCATTTGGCAGTGGTACTTACTTCTACAAAAACGATTACATTATTATTTTTAAGAACTTGAGCAGGTTGTTGATGTAAATTAAACAATGGGTAAACAAATGAACGAACATTTTGAAGTGCTTTTGTTTAAATCCGTGGCCTGCTAGCTTGAATCAGTTTTTTACCCTATTCTCGTAATTTTTGTAATGTAATATGAAATTTTGAAACGAGAATAAAATGGATCCAACTGCCTAAGAAAATATTTATTTTGTCATTTAGGAAAATTGTCAACGATGTCACTGCTCAGTTACGTGACAGTACAGAAAATTATGGAATGTGGCATAAAGAAGCTACAAACAACTTTTATTTAGAAAAAAATTTGATATTCTCAATAGTTTAGAAAATACTAGTACGGAGGGTGATACTTTTTAAACGCTATAAAATAGAGTTTTTGTTTTGTTTTCGTAGCACACCTATTTTAATTTGCAATTTATAAAAAACACGAAAAACCATTTCAATATTTAGTAAAAAAAACCATGTATCAAATTAGAAAAGAATTTAATTCTACATTTAATGCTGTTAAAAAATACTGGGTGTTCCGCTTGGAAAGCAAAAGAAATTGATGTTTGGAGATCTGAAAAACAAACATCGAGTTCTGAACTCCCGATGTAATAATTTGTTATTCTTGTCATACTGCTAATAGTCTATGCCAAACAGCGATGGGTGAACATTTTTGGCATCTAAAATATTAAATTGAAATAACAAAGTAATGTGCTGTAGAGGCATCACTAAACACCCAGTATGATTGGTAATAATTTTAGGTTATGCAGCAGTTAATTACCAACAACTTTCATTAAGAAAAATACTTGATATGAAACAATAGTGGGGCGACACTTCAATGACTCATTCATAAGGTAGTTCAAACTTTAAAGCACTTTATCTCTACTAAAGCAAAATAAAGTGTTCAGAATGTAATTCCATAGAATATTATTAGAGGGAGGAATGAGCATATGGAATGCATGAGTGACGACACACTAGCAAAAATATGCAAGAACAGCATACCAACAGGACGGAGACCACTGGGCCCACCCAAAAGATGGCACGAAAGTTGGTTCTCATCGTCAAATGAATAAGCAGGCCAGATAAACAGGACATGGTCTTAGCGGAAGGAAGAAGAAGAAGTATTATTATATCTCCGATTCAGATTTCCAAGAATCAATTTCTGAAAAAATGATGCCAAAAAACATGTCTTCTGTTTCTGGTTTTGAACTTTTATAAAACCCTATTTGGTCGATGGATTTTTGATATACTCCACATTCCAAAGGTCATCCAGATCACTATTTGCTCCGGAGTTACGAGGGAATCAACATACCAATCAACCCACAGCCGACATTTTATAAAAACTTCTTATTCTTATTTCTCCCAAAATCTCTTAATATTGTTTATTTTATGCAGATTATGATATGTCTATGTTTATTTCAGATTGCTGAAGTTAAAGAGATTAAATCAACAGAGTTTGCAATAGAAATTCAAACTAGCGCAGTATCTTTATTTGTATGGCTCGAAGCAAAGGGAATCCGTGGCCGTTTTTCAGATAATGGTTTTCTGCAAATAACTCCCGCAAAAATTATATATTTTTATGCTGAAAAACCTACAACACAGAATGATTTGCAAGAGTCTCTTATTATTTCCAACCTTATGGAATTTTAGTCATGTGGTCAGAACACAATGGCAATTTACTCTGTTTTGGACAACAATTTCAGCGCTTCTAATTCTTATTCTTATTATTTTTTTAATTATTAATGCTAGGTATATTGTAATACAGAGTGGCTAGGAAAACCCCGGCCACTTTTCTTGCGGCGGTCAAGAGATGGCGCTTTAGTAAAGAAAAATTAAATTAAAATACTGGCAACAACGCAGAATCCAAGACGCTTTGGTTGTTTTGGTTTAATATGGGGCGTATTTAATAACTAAAACGTCTTGGATTCTGCGTTGTTGCCAGTATTTTAATTTAATTTTTCTTTACTAAAGCGCCATCTCTTGACCGCCGCAAGAAAAGTGCCCGGGGTTTTGCTAGCCACTCTGTATATATACTTGAGTTTTTTCTTAGTTACTTACATCATATTATCAAAAATAAAAAGGAAGATGAATTTATGTTATGTATTACCCCTTCCGTACAAATAAATATGTACTTATAAGGCTAAAATAAAAAAAAACTTATAAAAATTGTTTATTTTACATATAACATTTTCATTTATCTTACAACATCATGTATGTCCTATGTATGTTCATCTAATCTCCTTCGGGATTGATTAACAATTTAGGATGTAGTGGTTCACAGCTTCATACATACATACAGATATGTGTTTTATTTTTATACAGATTATCTGTAAGCATGAATGTTTTGCATGTTGTACGTTTTTCTCTCTTTAACTGATAAATTCTTATAGCATAGGTACGTAGTACAAAATTATAGAATATAGATAGATGATATTAATGCATGAAAGTTTTTAAATACACATCAAAACGTTTGAAACTAAATAAATGACCTCAAAGAATTGTTTAGATAAAACTGAAAGGGTCGCACTGTGCTTTAATATTTAATAGTACATTCTTCAGAATAATTTTGTTCATTATTTTTTCCAATAATATTATGGACTAATGTATTTTGCTTTTGCAAGCAAGTGTACAACAACTATTGGTTATTTATGGTACTATTATCAGTTATATTCTGATAATAAGTTCCTGCTTTGGTTAACACACATTTGACTTCTAAATTTTATTCTTGTTATCTGAATTACAGTTTAGTATCAGTTTGGCAAATTTAAAATAGAGTTCCCATATTTAAATGTTACGGTGCATTAAAGAGTAAACGAGCAAGCCAATTAATTATGATCTAATATAATTGGATAATTTTATTTTTGCTCCTAAAATGGCTTTCAGAGAGCATATTTGGTTGATCCAATGGTTCACTTTATTAAGTATTTTTTCTAATTGTGTTCCTACAATTTCTCTAGTGATTCAAGATTTGGGGGGTACTTGGAATGTAAAAAATGCAGCAAAGGGTATGTAAACACTTAAAAATTACCGTCGGGATAATAATTGTGATTGTTATAGGTTATGACCTTCCTGCTACTGTACCAGGAGGAATTTACAGTGATTTAATGCAAAATAATATAATTGGCGATGTATTTTATGGGTTTAATGATTTGGACACCCGATGGGTTTCTAAAATAAATTGGAACTATTCAAGATTATTTGCAGGTATTTTGAATGTAATTAGTATTAGGAATTTAAAAAATGTTGTTCGTAAGCAAAAATAAAGTCAAAGACAAAGCCTGTATTATAATATGAAAATTGAGGTATTTCCTTATATATAAAATGAATTATTCATCAATCATCAAACTGAACATTGTACAAACTTGCGTGCTTAGTACTCATTTTTTACATTTACAATAAAAATTAGGTACTGCATTACAAACAAACAAAAACAAACTGCACAAGTGTTATAATAAATACTTTGCAAATAGTTTACCTGCTTTATATCACGTAAAACAGTAGTTTTTGAATATAATTCTTGTTTTTATCAAAAACTCTTTTATGCACCGAATGCAACTTTTAGTTGAACAAAATCTATTGGCTTATGATAACATTCATTTGGTTTTCGATGGTGTGGATACATTTTCAAATATACTGATAAATGATGTTTTAATTGGATATACAGAAAACATGTTTGTAAGATATGTTTTTGATGTTAAACCTCATCTTCTGGTATGTATTTCTTTATCTACTTTCCTTTTCACAATGGTTGTACTAGACAAACGCATCAAAAAGCATTAATTTTTAATGATTATGATTTTTCCAATGTATAAATAATTTTTATAGATGTTTTTTACTTTTTACTTATATAATTTGATTATAGGGAAGTATTGATTCAATGAAAATTTTTGAATTTGAGATTTTGATGAAAATATATGTTTTCGACCTCCAGCAACTGAAAAACGGGGCTTTAAAAATGCCTGCTTGTGGGTGAGGCTTCAACTTGCGAAGGGATGGTCCGATCTAGAATATCTTTGGAAGGGTATATCAAAAATTCACCTACAAAATAAGCTTTTAAAAATATTTCAAACTCGGAAGCGAATTTTAGACACGTAGCAAATTTGCATTTTCTAAATCTAGAAACGGAATCTAACAGAAGACCTTATAGCTAACCGAACTCTTTTTTCCCAACTTTCTATCTCTAAAATGGCGGTATCTACGACATCTTAAAAATTCTGACTTTAACACCTTATTACTCAAAAACGAGTTGACAGATTAGCATGAAATATTTAATTGGGTATTAGAATAGTCCTAGGCGTTTTGTACGAAAGAAAACTGTGAAGTGAAAAATATGGTTATAATAAAATTTAGTTGGAGTCCCAGTCCATTAATTTCTTTATGACACCTTCTATGAATTTTTTTAAATTGAAATTTCATACCTCTGTAATTAATACACAGGGTACAATAAAACATTTTCATTTAAACTAAATTGCTCTTAAGTGATAGTAGAATAAGATTCACAACTTAATTTTTAGTTGCAGCAATATTTAGGAGGATTAATTTTCCCCCTCCCTCTCAATTTTTGACTGATGAATTTGCTGTATCATCTTAGGTTTTTCTTAATACTAAGGAATTTTTTTGTATAAAATAAAAAAATGTGTTATTCTCAAAAAATATTTTCTAAATTCAGTCACATAATGTGAAGCTGTTGAGCTACGTTGCACGTTATGTTTAGGTGTTTTGGAATTTTGCGGTCCTTAATACTAGAACATTTTATGTAGGTATGATTCCAAATTAGTGTTTCGTTATAAGCATTGTGTTTGCAGCAACTAATATGTTATTTCATGATACTCTTATAGTATTGTATTTCTCGCTCTACTTTTTTGTTTACTGTAAAGGTGTAGGTATTCATAAAATTTTGAGATGCAAAAATTTTTGTTTTGAGTCTCTTAACATTACGATCCCTACAAACGCCCCTTGTGGCTTACGCCTAAAGGCGCCATTGCTGTTGGGGCTGCAATGAAAATATTATAAAAGTATTAAGTATAGCATAGACCAGGCAAAGTGCTTTGCTCATTTGTTATGTGACTTTACCATTGTACATTTAGCTCACCAAGGAAACAGCTTCTATTACCTGTTGAATTCTTAGTAAGCAGGGGAACTTCTAACTGGAGGTTATGCAACAGACTCTTCTTGTACGATATAAGCATGCGTACATTTCTTACCCTCCACTTTCTAATCCAGAAATGAAAGTATTACATAAACTTGAACACTTTGTTTAAATATTAATGTATAAACAAAATAATGAATAACTTTAACAATATTTATTTATTTTAACCTTATACGTATTACGACATGTTTAAAGTCATTATCAAAGGTAAGATTAAAAGTAAACAGTTGGGTTGCTATACTCAATATTTTAAAATTTGTTTCAAAAGAATCTAAAAAAATAATAATCTGAATGCAAAGCATTTGGCGTGGACTTTCCCATGCTTCAAAAATAATTACTTTTCATATTTTTAATAATAATTAATATAAAGTTCTAACCCAACATATTACTACATATGATCAGAATACTCTTCTAGAATGCTCGAGCAGTGTTAGATAGATTCTAATGTAGGTTCAAAATTCGAATATTTGAATTATGCCGGAAAAGATTGCTTGGGATGGAAGACTATTAGAAACCAATTAATAAGCCAAAAAGTGATTGTAAAGCAATGATTAGTCACTTTAAGTTAAGAAGCATATTCCATTACCCGTAATGAGCAATTTAGGTTAAACGTGAATGCTTTATCATTCTCGTTCCCCGTGTATTAAATAAAAAGGCACTAATTTTAAAATTGCAAAAACTCATAGAACACGTAGTATAATACAAAGAAATCAGTGCATTGGGGTAAAAAACCAAAATGCTCATACCTACTTCTGAATTTACACAATTTAAACAAGAATCCTGTGTCCTAGGATTATTATCAGATCGATCGATATCGATCTGTTAACTCATTTTAAAGTAAACGACTTTAATGGCAAGAAAACCATTCAAAGAAATTTTAAAGAATGTGCACAATTGAATGTGCAAGTGAAAGTTGATTAATATTTTTATAACATTTAACAGTTTTCTCTATTTTGTTTTGCTTATTATTACAGCTTTCTTCAAGAATAACAAAAATATTATATTTTGCAGCTTGGTAAAAATACTATTGCAGTACAATTCAAGTCTCCAGTAAATACTGCAAAATTCTTATTTGAAAAGCAAGCTCGGAATTATACAGTTCCACCCTTATGTGTTCCAAATGAGTATCATGGAGAATGCCATGTAAACCACATTCGAAAAATGCAGGCATCATTTGGCTGGGATTGGGGTCCAGCTTTTCCGTCTGTTGGAATATGGTAATATTGTGCATTGTAAAAGAAATTGTCGAATATTTTTTATTTTTAGATTTCTAGAACAATCTCTTTATATTATAGTATTAAAAAGATATTTATAAGAAATCAGATGATAATGGTCCCTGCAGTGACTACTGCACGGTCCGACCACGTAGAAATTTTTTCTTCGTGTACGGTCGGATTTGCGCTGTTAGTATGCCGTCAATCTTTTGTGGTTTTATGAACTCCCACGCATGCACAATTGATTAGTAATTTATCAGTGAGTGAATGCAACTTTGTTTTCGTATTTTTTTCTTTAAAAATATAATTGCTCTTAACCATAAACTTGGCCAGACTGCAAAGACCAACAACATTGTTTTAAAAAAAGCAGTATTAAAAAATAATTTTGGCTTAACCGGGATTCGACCCCTCAACCATTTATGCAGTAAAAGGCTGTACACCCGCATTTCTATCTGTGCCATGCCGAACTTGCAGAAAAACGCTGAAACGGGGAATATAAACAGTCAAACTGTGCATGAAGAAAAAATTAGTACGTGTCGAATCGTTACCGTTCTTTTTGTTGCTGCACAGTCCGACCTTGCACAAAGAAAAAACTGTTGTGCGGTCGGACCATGCAGTAGTCACTCCCCTCTTGATATAGGTACAAAATTTTTGTTGCATAACCTAATAATTTTGGACGACTTTTCTTTTGATATTCTTAGACTACAAAACTTGTAACGTGCAATAAAAAAAAAATCAATTAGGGCAGGCTTATGTCAGCGTCTTAGCACAACGTCAATGTTATTTGTAGTTTTCTAAATATATCTGTAAATCCGTCCTTTTATAAAATGTCTAGGCAAATTATGAAATATGAGAGAGGGTTTTAAGGAATTAGCCATTTCGACATTTTTTACAAAATCGAAAAACTCGGATATGATTAATTACACCTTCTTTTATTGTAGGAAAAAGGTGTATTTAGAAGCATACAATTCTTCAAATATAAGAGATGTTACTGTTAGTATATTCTCAAACACAATTACAAATCATTGGGATATTCAACTCAATACTTATTTATCAAAAAGTTCTCAAAGCACTTCTATCCAAGGAACTATGGAAGTTGAAATTCTAACAGATGTAGAAAAAATAACAAACATAGACAAAATTAATGTGAAAACAAATGAAAACGGAGATTTTTTGGTGACAAAAAATTTGACTATACCAAAGGTAAATATGTACTGAATGTGCAGTCGAAAAATAAATTGTGCAGTGAGAAAAAGGTCGTTTTCGCTGCAGGAAGTGATATATGGACATCAAGGTAGTCGTCTACAGCCACCCTCACAATTGCACATGCGCATTCTCCATTTAAACGTCAGTCAGCGCTAAATGGCAATTTGTCACGGTCACGTATTAACGGTGGTGTGTTTCTGTAGCTTTTACGCGGGTATTTCGCAACATCAAAAATACACAATGCGAGTAGTGGTAAATAATTTCTGTTCACACGTTACATTTTCCTTAGATTTTCAGGACACAATCGTCTCGAGTTTGTTTTAAAATTACTTTCTATTAATTAAAAAAAAAACATAAGTAAGCTTGCTGCACTAGATGAGGAAAAAGGTAATCCGTTGGAAGGGAACCTATTGGAAAAGTGGTTAATGTACAAACAACCACATTGATAGGTGGATAATCAGAAGCTTGATTTTTTAAAGAATGTTTGAAACATTGCAAAAAAAATTTTCTGTGCACACATTTTTCTGCAGTGGGAAAAAACCTTATGAGAAGGCGTGATGTATTGTGCTTGAAATGCCCTCTACGAGATCCTACTGCACAAAAAAGATTTAAAAAACTTGCCTTTAACTAGTTTTATGTTTGATTTTAATTTTAGTCATACGTTAAACTATGGTGGCCAAATGGTTATGGCGATGCTACACTTTATACGGTAAATGTGACATTTATTAGCCTAAGCAAAACTGAGAAAAGTGTTAAAACATTAAGAATAGGTTTTCGTACTGTTGAACTGGCTCAAAATGCTATAGGTAAGTAATACAACTATTCATTTATTAGTACAGTTTTCAACTTACATTTCTTTAACCTTAATACATATAAGCTGTAGGAAACTGAAGTTGTATTTATTATTGTTATTTATCAACAGCCTATTTCTACTACTAAAAGTTTAATAGCAACGTAACTAAAATGAATTAGGAAACCCCAAAAATTATAGAAACTACTAGGCTTTTTGAAATCGGCATACTTGAGGAAGAATTGATAGCTTTTATTTTATAATCATAATTTTTTTAGTTTAACAAAGATGGACACATCAAATGTTTATTTTCTAAAATGTTTTTAGCTTTAACCTTCATACTTTTAATAGTTCTTGAAGAAAACTGCTTCCATATAAAGATGTTTTTAAAACATTTTGGGATTTACAGGTGACACCTGCTACAAGGGTACAGTATTGTGGTATGATTCAGTTATGCGCTAAAAAGGTGATCAGCAAGACCACATTAGAACTGTAGTAACCGAATTTCTAAGTTTTGTTAGTGAAAAAACTGACTTTTTTTATTTTTGCAAAAAAGATTCTTGGAATTAAACAAAATTAGATACCAAAAAAGAAATTCCTCAGCCAAAAGTTGAATAAGAGGGGGAAAATTAGTCGCTGTAAATATTGCTGTACCTAAAAATTGAATTGTGAATCTTATTATTCTATCACTCATGAGCAATTTAACACATACGTGTTTTATTGTCCCTATTTATTAAATAAAAGGCGATGATTGTTCGATTTTCAAAAATTCATAAAAGCAGAGAAATTAGTTGCGACATTAACCAAATTGTAGTTCATCCCTAGCTCTATTAGCATACGAATTAAAAAAGAAATCGTGTGGCCATTTTTGGAGCAGTATTTTTAGGAAAGTTTTTCAAATTTAAAAAAAAATTTGCGTCGTAGTTTTTGTGCTTTTAAAAACTCTCATACATAGTAACACTGTGTTCGCATAGAGCTACTATTCAATACTAAATTTCATACTAATCTGTCAAAGTGTTTTTGAGTTATACTGTGTTGATGTCTAAATTTTCATTAAATTGCAGTGGCTGCCATTTTGAAGCTACAGAATTTGGAAAAAGTGTATCATGTCAATTTCAGCAAATTCATTTTGGCGAAAAAGTGCTACCAAACAAAAGGCCAACTTTCCTGTCCAGTTTTGGTTATTATTTAAAAGTGTATTTTTCAACACCACTACTTTGAGTTCCTGAAGGTCCAAAGCACGTAGTTCTGTCTAAATATCGCTTTCGAAAATAAATAGTACCTAATTTTGACTTTAAAGTTTTAAAAAACTTTTAATATTTGAAATTATTATTTTTCTAACATTGTTAAAAAAATTTTAAGAATTTTGTTTTGATATTTCAGTGTTTACATAATGATGCCGGTCTACACACCAATTATTTCTGTTTTTTTATATCTGCTATAGTCTCGCAAATTCTTAGAAACGTCATCTTAAATGATTATTTAAAGATAACTATATTATGACAATTGCATTTTATACGAACCCCAACAGTTGGATTTTAAAATTGTCTGTCTGTCGGTGGGTGTGTGTGTGTGCGTTTCATAACTCCCAAACGGATGGTCTGATTTCAATGAACTTTGGAATGTGGGAGTGTATCTAAAATTAATCGGGGAGATAAGCTTTTAAGAAAAATCAGAAACTGGAAGCGGAAGTTAAACATGTTTTGTGGTAGCATTTTATTTGAAAACGAATTTGCTAAATCTGAAACGAGAAGACTTTAGGGCAAATCTAATGTCTTTTCCCGAACACTCTAGGTTAAAAATGATGGCTGCTAAAATTTTTTGAATAATATAGTCCTATGGAAATATAATGTGACCGTGCACAAAAAGTTTCAAAAAGCTAAAAGCTGTGAGGTAAGAAATATTTTCAAAATTTTGGGAATTTTTAAAAAAATTCAATGAATTATTGAAATTTTTTGTTTTAACGTTTATTTACTAAAAACGAGTTATCAGACCAGGATGAAATTTGATATTGGAATTTCCCTAGAGGGATACACAATGTTATGAACTAGGAGAATTTTTGTAACTACAAAAAAACTGTGAAGTGAACAAAATTTAAAGATTTAGGGATTTTCAAAAAAAAGGTTACTCAAAAACCAGCAACACGATTGTTTTAAAACTTTGTAGGTTTATAGAGCTAGGGATGAGTTTCAATTTGGTCCCTGTCCCAGTCTGTTAATTTTTTGTCCTCCCGCCCAAATTTTGGTGAACGAATCTGTCTGTCTCCATTTTGTTTCCTTTAATACCAAGGAGTCTTTTTCCAAAAAATCAAAAATCGATTGTTTTTTATCTTAAATAACTTAGAAAAATGTTAGGTTTCTAAATACAACAAAACATGCCCATGCACAGTGAAGTGGTGGATATGGCATAGCTCGTTATTACTGCCCGTCATATATTTTTTTTCGTTGCACGACCGGTATTTATACGAAGTGTTGCATTTACCTTTTGCGGAGTAATATGAATCTAGGTTTTGTTTTGTACTGTCACTGCTGCGGTACTACTACGTTGTGTGTAAATACTTTTGAAGATAGAAAAATAGAGTTTTGCAAGTATAGGAAAGACAACGCAAAGTGATTTTTGTAAAAAGCTGTTGGAAGTAAGCAGTCAGTAATAATAACAATACCTAAACAAAATAAAGTGCTGCACTTTTAAGTGGATCATTAGTTACTGAAACCAGATATATGAGAATGTTTACCAAAAATTCTTTGTAAATTTTCAGAAAATGGTAGGACGTTTTATTTTAAAATAAATGGAGTACCCATATTTGCAAAGGGTGCAAACAGTATTCCAGTTAGTGTTTTACCGGAAGCAGGGCAAAATGAAAGTACTGTAAGATTTTTGTTGCAATCGGTCAAAGATGTAAATATGAATATGCTACGAGTTTGGGGAGGTGGTGTATACGAAAGCGACAAATACTATGAACTTACCGATGAGTTAGGTATAATGATTTGGCAAGATTTTATGTTTGCATGCTCCATGTACCCCACAAATGATGAATTTCTAGCGTACGTATTTAAAGTGTTACGTCATATTCTGCGATTTTTTTTGATTTTTTGTTTAGAACTGTAAGAAGTGAAGTGAACCATCAGGTTAGAAGATTGCAGCATCATCCTAGTATAGTACTTTGGGCTGGTAACAACGAAAACGAAGTAGCTTTAAGGGATAACTGGTAACTAAAATCTTTTACATGTTGAATTTAACAACATGAAAAGAATTAAACTGTTGGCAGGTATAGCACAGCTCGGAATTTTTCTTTGTATAAAGAGGACTATATAAAGTTATATGTTAACACAATTAAAGAGGAAGTGTTGTTAAATGATAATACACGCCCATACCTCACTTCAAGTCCAACTAATGGAATAAAATCAGATGAAGAAGATCATGTTTCACAGAACCCACAGAGTAATTTTTATGGAGATGGTAAAATTTAGGTATTGTAAATGCAAAATATATTACTGATGAACTGTTTCAGTTCATTATTATAATTACATTTTTGATGGTTGGAACAGAAAAATTTATCCTGTGAGTAGATTTGTATCGGAGTATGGATATCAGTCACTACCAAGCATCGATACATGGCTTACTGCTACGAATAATATAAGCGACTTAACGATCGACAGCCTATTTTTCAGAAGTAGGCAACATCACTTAATGGGTTATGGTCAAATACAAAGTTTAATCAATTTCCAGCTGTCCTTGCCAAGCGAAAGTAGCAAACATTTTGAAAAAGCTTTTATTTTTTACAGTCAAGTATGTTGAATATATGAAATCATTTAAAAAATATTGAATTAGCAATGAGACACAAACTACTGTTGTCAAGTAAAATTTCAAAAAAAGGTTTTTTAGATAGTTCAAGCTATGGCTATAAAAATTGAAACAGAATATTACCGACAATGGCGTAGTTATTTAAATGATGATGGTGAAGGTTTAACCATGGGAGCTTTGTATTGGCAACTTAATGATGTTTGGGTTGCACCGTCATGGTCTAGCATAGGTAAGTTAAATACATTAGTAGACCTAGGCAATATGGAAAATATTGTATGCAAATGTTATCGATACATATCCATGTATTAATACCTATTCCCGTATCAATATGTTGCACGTATCAATACACTACAAGGATTTCCAAAACAATAAGAGATACAAAGTCGATTAAAAGAGATAAAAGTTGCCAAATTAGGGAAGCAATGTAATGGTAACTTTGTTTTTCCCAAAATATCCATAGCTTACTTAGATAGTATACCTAAAACCTAAAAAGTAGAATTTCTTTAAAGTAAAATAACTCTGTTCGTAATGAAAATAAAAAAATCGTAAAGGAAATACTAGATTTATTGAAACTGTATCATTTTCGAGATATATCAAAAATATGCGTCGTTTTAAATCAAAATCACATGTTATTTTAATACTATTGAAAAGCTTATCTTTTTTCTCTTTTCAGCGGTATATCGTTTGATATACGTATTTCATTTTAAATTCAAAAAAGATATTGATTAAAAACGCTCCCTACGTTGGTGGGGCATCAAAACAATCCGAAATACTTTCTTAACAAGAATATATAGTCAATCATTTTAACATTGATTATATACACCTTAATCAATGATTTTAAACAGAATCTTCATCATCATTATCACGATAATCATTCCCTATCGTACCTTTCGGTGTCCGGTTTCCCATTTATACATATCAGGGGTTGATAGAAGATGATGGGGCACTTGTCCTATTCGGAAACTAGTAAAATGGTTATTTTTTAATTAGTAATATTAAGTTAGAACTGAGATATTTAATTGCATTGAGGTCAACTATTGGTTATAATTATTTTGTAATCACACAAACTTAAAAAAATGTAACTTTAATAACATGCAACAGACGCCAAACGAGTAACAAGTGTTTTTCAGGTTTATGGGCGCTACCGAGTGGAAGCTTTTTGTTCAAAAAAATAATTTTTCTACATTTCACAAAATTATTACAAAACTATTTTTTTTTTCGAATTTAACACATTTTAAAATAATTTGTTTTTGCCGGCGATTATTTTTTTAATTTTATGTTTTCTTTATAAATAACAAAAGTAGGTCAGGAAACTAATTATTTACTAAAATAGTTATTTATTGTACAAGATGATAAAATTGCACTTTATCTTCGAGAGCGATTTTAGCGTCGAGGCGTCAGCCGAGACGCTAATAAGCATCGAGAAGATAATGAAATTTTATCGTCGTGTGGAATACAACATTTTTTTCTATAGTAATTGTTAAAGAAGACCAAAAAATGAAGAAAAATCAATGATAAATTTAATTTAAAAGTGTCAGGAAAAAAATAGTTTCACGAAAAAATGAGTAGGTGGCTTTAATAACTTTTTTCAACTACTAGCATTAAACGATATCATTATTTACTTTGTTTTAGAGCCAAGAAGGTGAATTTCTTTCCTAGTGGTTAATAATATTTCATTTTTAACTACTGGTTAATAATGAAAACAATTGCTACCAATCTTGAAATTCACCATAAACTTTCATGTAAAAATCTTTTGATTTTACTGGTAATAACGGTTCGCCAACACTTTCAGCACCTTCCCTAATTTCAGGAGGAGTGCAGTTTTCACTCAAATCATCAAAATTGGACATTTTATAACCACTATTATAAAATATATATTTTACATAAATGTCAATTGAAATTAACTATTCTCTTGTTTTCAAACAAGGCTACTTTATTTTTGTGCATATTTGCATTTGTAATTTTATTTTTTATTAATTGCAAATCAATTAATTATAAAAGGAATAAAGGTGCTATTAGTGGAAAAAATAATATATAAACCACGGTAGAGAAGACTTATCAGCCTCGCAACTTATTTCCCTCGATGCTTCGCATCTCGGGAAACAATTCTGCTCGGTTGAGAAAAATGTCTTCTCTACCTTGGTCTATAATATACTATTTGGTTGCTATAGAGTATTTAATGTAGAAAAAAAAATAAAATACTTTATCTATCCTTGCTGTTAAAGTAGTACTTTATCTACCCTTGATGGTAAAGTGCTACTTTTCCCTCTAATTTTAGTTAATAATAGCACGTTTCAAAAGTTGCTATAGAAAAAACAATATTATTCATTTGAACAAAGCAACATTTATTAAAACAAAATTGAGTTAATATAAAATAAATTTTATTCCCTAACTGACCCAAACGGCGCTCCATAGTTAATATGCTTGATTTTCATTTTAATGTAGACATCAATTATAATATATTCTAAATAATGTCAAGCATCTTTATGCTTGTACCTTAATGTAGCTTGAAAACAATAAATCAAAAACAAGTGCTTGCACATTAGTTTTCTTATAATGATAGGAAAAAATTGAAAAGCAAAAATATGAAGCCTAACACTGCTCCTCAGTTGTTTTTATAATTTCATCGGGCCAGCGAGTGGTTAGAGGCCCAACCTCTAAAACTAGACTCCCAACGGCAGTAGGTTCGAATCCTCTGCCCGTCGGAAATTTTTCTGAATAAGTTAAACCCGGCGTGTCCATCGACGGTGTGCGTGATGTGTATGTTGGGTTGCATGTCTTTTCGGGGTGGGACATGTTAGACCGGTGAATAGCGCTAATTGCCCGGGTAAGAGGATGGGATGGGAATCATGGAGTCGTGCTCACGCACGGCGTCATGATTCTTCTTAAAAAAAATCCTATACTTTTATACAAAATAATTACTTTTATGTATCTAATCACAACAATTACAGCACTTCTAACTAAGAACTGTTTTCGGCTGTAGGTTATTTAAATATAAAACCCTGCTAATCCCTCATTGCAAGAAGGGCAACTAAACCACCTGTTTATATATATACTATGTTCATCTCTTATACACTACGTGTTATGCAATTTACCTTGTTTGTTCTGAAATTATCATTGATGCTCCTATAGTGACTATGTTACCACAGAAATATTTTTTTATTTAGAAAAAAATCTTACTTTGTTTTGGAAAAATATTCCTAAAGAATAAACAACAACAAAAAACGGAAGGAAAAATTCGTTTTCCAAAATTAGGGAAGAAGGGGAAAAATTAACTGCCCTAAATATTGCTACACCTAAAAATGGTGAATCTCATTATACTATTACTCATGAGCAACTTAGCTCAAAACGAAATTTTTATTGTCCTCCGTTTATTAAAGAGGGGCATGAATTTTCTGTTTTCAAAAATTCTTAGATGGCGTCACAAAAAATTTGTGGATTGACACATGAGCCAAATTGTAGCTCATTTTTAGCTCGATTAAACTATAAAATTAAAAAATAAATTGTGTGGCCAATTTTTGAAAGTCAAAATTTCTGAAATTTTGTAACTTTTTTTCAATTTATAGCTTTTAACTTTTTGAACATTTTTGGGCACAGTATTACGATAAAATATTCGAATCCGATGTGTCAACTTGTTTTTGAGTAATAAGGTGCAAAGTCACTTTGAAGTCAAAGAAAAAAAAAAAGCGTTGAAGCCCTAAAGTCTTCTGTCGGATTCAGTTTTCAAATTTATAAAATTTGAATTTTTTTTAAAAGCTTATTTTCCCGATTAGTTTCTGATATACCCACACATTCTAAAGCTCATTGAAATCACACCATACATACGTTAGGAAGTTTTACAGAGTGCACATCCACTTACCCACAGACAGACATTTTTTAAAAACCAATTTTTTGGGTTCATGGATTCTCAAAACATATATTTCCGTCAAAATCTCGATTTCGAAAATTTTCATGAAATTAATATTTCCTACACTGAAAGTATAGGAAAGTAAAAATCGTTGAAAAGAGAACAAAACAACCTTTTTAGTGGTGTTAAAATAAAATATGGTATCCTTTCAAAAAAATGCTGTTTGTGTTATATCTGGAAAACAGAACAAATGACGACAGTGAAAATAATTTTACTTACTACAACTTTAATAGATCTACAACTTTTTCTTTTAAAATTTTTTTATATTTTTAACCGACTTCAAAAAAAGGAGGAGGTTCTCAATTCGTCTGTATATATGTTTTTTTTTTATTTTTTTTTTTTATGTATGTTCGGGCATAACTTTTTTGTTTATGAACCGATTTTAATGATTTTTTGGTGTTGGGTTCAGTATAGTTCCAAGGTGGTCCCATTATAATTTCATTGGTATTGGAGCTTGAACTTCGAAGATACTCCTCAAAATCTGTTTTTTTAACGGACTTTTTTAGTGTTTCCGTATTTCATCTTCCGTTTCAACTAGCAATCGTTTTCTCATTCGAGAAGCACCCTTACTAAGTCTGCCCATCACTTAAAATTGTAAAATAAATAACTTTAAAAAAAAAGAAAACCGACTTCAAATAAAAACACAAAAGTAACATAAGTTAACTAAAAAGCAAAAAATAAATGTTTTTTATACAACAGTTTAATACTTATTTGTTGTTCCGTTTAATGTAATTAAGAAATTGTTGTTTATTATATAATTATTAATTGTTTTATAAGTTTTAAGTCGGTGCCAAGTAAAACATAGATATAACATTAGATTCGAATTTTTATGTTTTACTTGGCACAGACTTAAAAATTATAAAACAATTAATAATTATATAATAAACAACAATTTCTTAATTACATTAAACGGAACAACAAATAAGTATTAAACTGTTGTATAAAAAACATTTATTTTTTGCTTTTTAGTTAACTTATGTTACTTTTGTGTTTTTATTTGAAGTCGGTTTTCTTTTTTTTAAAAGTTATTTATTACTATTTTGCTCATATGTAGTAAGTCATGGATATTGCAATCACCATTTCATTGCTCCCATAATTAAGCAACTTTTATGTAATTTAACCAGCTTTGTATCTGTTACCGTTTCGGAGATTCCTGATAAAATAGACAATCTGACCCAGGACAAAATTAATCATTTCGCAACTAAAGTTGCTGAAAACGGGACTTGCCCTGATAATTCTGAAAACTTTCATATTTTTAATATGTTCTCTATTGATACGTATTACCTTATCAATACGGTGGAATATCGGCATGTATCGATGTATTGAGCGTATGAATACATGTATCATATCGTATCGATATATCGATACATCAACCCAAGTCTATACATTACTAGTTAAAAAGCAATTTATTTTATTTCATATTTTTTAGACTTCAAAAATAACTGGAAAATGCTGCATTATTATGCCAAAAACATTTTTGCACCAGTTATAGTAACAGGTAATATACAACAAAACAATAACCTTAAAGTTTCTATTGTATCAGATTTAACAAAACCTATCCACAGTGCAGTTGTTAATATTAGTATATTTCAATGGAATTCCTTCATTCCTGAGAAACAGCTTAAAATACAAACTGATATTGTAAGTATGCAAATAATTAATGTGATCAAAACAATTATTGTTTTAATATTTTTAATTTTTAAAAATTTGGAGGTTTGGTTTACATTCTTCTCCCTAATTTGAAACTACAATATTACAGTAGCGGTACACGAGCATATAGTATGGCAGGGCGACACAAATTTAAAACAAGAAAATCTTACACCTTCTTTCGTCATACGCGAAATGGTCAATCACTTCGTCATTAAAAATGTTGATGTTTTGAGTTTATTTTTTATTGAATACATTGCCAATTCCCAAACCACACAAAGTGTCCCGCTTTATAGTGCTTCTTGTAAATGTTTTTTATGTTTAAAAGTTGAGAAACAACGCCTCACTTTCTACAGTTATCATGGGTATGGTAGGTACATATTATTTTTAATAATATCGATTCCGAAAATGTACTAATTAAATCGTTGACAGTAGATAATTGCACCAGCAGCTTTTGCAAAAATTTTCTCTATTTTAAATATGACGGTTCATTCATGTTTAAGCAATTAGGGCGGATTAATATGCGCTTTGCAATCCTGCAGGAACGTTTATTTATGCAATAACATAAACATTGCAATAACAATGTAGGAAAACTACAGTCTGTAACCATCATGAAATTCACAGACGTTAAGTAAATATTAAAGTACAATCATTTCCTCTGTTTCTAACCCCCACTACTATGGTACAAATTCCCCTGCGGAGTTTTTGAAGTTTCATTTTGTTTGTTGACATATCCGCGGTCTCGTTTTAAAAACAACGTTGCCCGATTGGGACGTGCATATCTGAAGTTTTGCCAGCTTACAATTTTTTATATTAGAAAAATTACGCTTTCCTATAGTAAATGATTGGAATTTATACGTTTTAGAACAGGGGAGTATGTTATACATATTTATTGTTTGCTAGGGAGGGCGTCGGCCACGTTGCCTTGCATACGAGCTTCCACAAGTGCGATATTGTACATATTTTATTGATAAAAATTAAATATTTATCAAATAAAAAGTTTAACCAAACATTTATGCTTTCATTTTTAATTTTCGTGAAGCATATCATCAGATGTTTGTCAACAAACAGACTTCCTTTTTATTTTAGCATCCTGGCATTTCTCAACAAATAAGCAGCACATATCCTTTTGAAAAAAATATGTCTGGAAATTATTTCATTTACTTAACAGTGAAAGACAGTAATAATGAAACAATTGTTCCAGACAATTACGTTTTTCCAGTTTCGTTGAAATGGGCAAATCTGCAAATACCAACTGTAACGGTACTTTTTTTAATTTTTGATGATTTTTCAGGACATCAAAAATAATACTCAAATTTCAGATTTCTAATGTTACTCAGATTGATGACACAGCAAAAAAGTTTGTAATAGAAACAAAAACTGATAAAATTGCTTTATTTGTGTGGCTTGATGTAAAAGATGTTCCAGGACATTTTTCAGATAATGGTTTTTTGCAAGTAACTCCAATGAAAACTGTATATTTCTATGCAGAGCAACCCACAACAGTAAGCCAATTACAAGGAGCTCTTTGCATTACTAATCTTATGGATCGGAAATATTTATAAAACTTAAGTATATTGTACTAAACCACAGCCTGGTGCTTTTTAAATACAATTACTTTTACAGAAACAGACCCACAATAAATAAATAGAATAAAACGTAATGCTATTATTTTTATACTCAGCAGTGGCCTCCTATATAACGAGCATTCGAGTGACATTGAATATTTATTCATTGTAATTTTTACATCTAAACATATAGCTGAATAACATTAATAAAAAAGCATTTTCTGTTTTATGCTTTTGCTAATTTTGTTAAATTAAAAATAAACATTTAAATTTAGTAAACATGTTTTTCATTTACAGATTTTAAACATTAAAACTAACACTGCGAAATAAATAAATAAATAGTCTGCTATTGCCAACATTATTAATTGCAAAATAGTTTTACACAATTTAGCTGTAGAATAAACAAAAATGTTTTGTTTATTACAATAAAAACGACAGACATTTATACACATCTTCTCAACTGATATCAGAGGTGCTTACCAAAGAACATTTTAAACAACTATGGATTACTGATCTTAAGTGGTTACCTAATTACTTATTCTCCAATTTGTTATTTAGCTGCTCTCAGTGCATTCTTCTCATTTAAAAACTATCAATTTAACCAAATTATTAGTAACATTAGGTACAAACAACACGTACGATATTACAAATATTAAACACTCATTTAAATCCAATTACGCTAAACACTTATTAGAAAACAATCATTCAATGACATCTAATAACACTACACTGTGTATAAAGTAACCTCCCCCCCCCCACCTAACTTTTGAACGAGTTCATCGTTTTCTACAAAATTTGGTATGCTGTAATGGGAAATTAAATACTATCTTTCAGACCATATTAAAATTTTGTATCATCCAAAATGGCGACTGGGCGCCATTTTGAATTTTTTTTTAAAGAAAGGGGGTTCGAGTGACACCTCATTGGAAAAGTCTTTTAGTTCTGCGTCTGGTCCTAGAGTTTCAAAGAAAAATATTCAGCCATAACAAAATGACAATGTTTGAAGATAAAGAAGTCTATTAAAAAAACTAAGATATAAGCTTAAATTAATTAAACTAAGTGTTCGAAATGTTTACCATTTACTTCTTGGCACATAAAAAAAGTCGGTTATGAAATTGCTGCCTTACATTTTCATAAGTTTCTGGAGTGATATTTCTGCAAACTTCTGTAATGCGTTGCTCCAGTTCTTCAATTGTTTCTGGACGGGTTCTATACACTTTCGATTTCAGATATTCCCATAGAAAAAAATCTAAGAAAGTTAAATCTGGGGAGTGAGCCGGCTATTCTACAGGCCTACCAATCCAACTTCCAAGAAAATGTCCGTTGAAAAAGTCAGAATCAGGTCTATAATAATGAGGCGGCGCACCGTCTTGTTGGAACATAACGTTTTCAATATTATTTCCAGCCACCTGAGTTATTTCTGGGAAAATTTTGTACTGCAAATGAAAAAGTGGACTACTGGATAAAAAAATCAAAACAATTTTGAATTGAGTGAGTCCATTTGTTTAAAATCCGCTATTTTGTTATGGCTGAATATTTTTCTTTGGAACTCTAGGATCAGACGCAGAACTAAAAGACCTTTAAAATGAGGTGTCACTCGACCCCGGATAAAAAAATCAAAACAATTTTGAATTGAGTGAGTCCATTTGTTTAAAATCCGCCATTTTGTTATGGCTAAATATTTTTCTTTGAAACTCTAGGATCAGACGCAGAATTAAAAGACCTTTCAAATGAGGTGTCACTCGTCCCCCCTTTCTCTTAAAAAAAATTCAAAATGGCGCCCAGTAGCCATTTTGAATGATACAAAATTTAATTTTTGGCTAAAAAGTAGTATTTAATTTCTCATTAAAGCACACCAAATATTGATGTAAAATATGAAGTCGTTCAAAAGTTAGTTGGAGGGGGGGAGGTTACTTTATAGACGGACGGTATACAATTTTTACACCTTCTTGATGATAAACATAAGTTGGTTATACTAGATGCTTTTGAAATTCACAAGCATTTAAAAACTACCGTTCATGAATGAGCAAACTGATCTCTTAAATTCTCATCTATTGGATATTTTGGAATAAGAAATCATGTCATCTGTAGACATGGGTAACCAACATCAAGTCACCAAGTTCTGTTGTTCCTATAGGAACACCAACTGTTTATTTTTTAATACTACCTTTGATAATGGCATGTAAATATGCAGTGTCAGAACAAAAAGGGACAGGCCCTCCTCGCAAGAAACTCTCATGGGTAATCAAAAGTATTATAATTATTTTTAGTTACTCATCAACTTCATTTGTATTTTAATATTAGTAGCCTAGTAGGTACTTATAAACCAACCAACATAAAATGAATCAATCTTGTTTGAATTAGAATTTACCATATAGTTGTTAACTGCAACTTCTCTTTCGGATTTCTACACATAATTTTGTAGACATACTTATAAAACAATGTAAATGTTATTTTGATTATCACACGTAATTAATGTACACTCTTATGAAATTTCTATTTTCTGTGTAATAAAACGCTTAAAACTTCAATAAGATGCAAAGTGTGACACATCGTTGAAATCAGAATTAAACACTCTATTCAAACATAAAAAAAATTAAAAATTGACAGCCGAAAATAAGCCAAGGAAGCAGCTATACCAAATCTGATTTAAAAATTAGATTCAGCATATAATGCGTTAACTAATAGTTATTTAAGTAACAAGGAATGTAAAGACGTAATAACATTCGAGGTAGGTAAATACGAGCCGAGGCTTGTGGCCTGCCGAGAATGTTAATAGTCGATACATTTCGTGTTACTTATAAATTTTTCACGCTACCGGCAATGTAAGTAGGCCTACAGGTAGAAATTTAATCATATTTTTAAAAGTTCGTTTTGACAGCTGTCATCGGAATTACTTTTTTAAAAGCCCCATTATTCTAAGTTGTCTGTGCTTGTTACCATATCAACGAACAGTTAAAATCAACATTATTTTCCTAGGGATGTAAGTGACACTATTAAGTTCCGACGTCAAGGGTAACTAGTACACGAATGTTATCAGCCACTTACGATCCCTGTAGCTATGGATGTAAGGCCTACTTACATTGCCGGTAGCGTGAAAAAATATGTAATATAAATGACAAATGAGTTATAGCCGAAAACAGAAAATCCAAAATTTCAGTTTTTTTCAGTTTATTCGGAAACTAAGCAAGATAGCTCCAATTTCTTTGCATAATGGGCATACAATTCCACAACTTTTCTCTAATTTAACCATCATCATATCTCTTCAAATACGCCAGATCCCCATAGTTAACACGCAATTTGATACATCCTGTATACAATTAAAAAAAAATACGAAGGAAATAAGTCGTGGCAATATTGACATTTATAATATCGATGTTACGGATAATATATCGAAAGTATTGATAATAATGTCGGTATTATCGTTAATATAGCGTTATTATCGTTATTACCATTTTATTGATTTTATCAATTTTATTGATATATCGATATTATCAATATATCGATATTATCGATATAAATTCATTATCGATATTCGATATTAAATTTTCAATATCGCCCAGCCCTACTCTTAATAGTAAAGAAAAATTACAATAAAATGTTTTTTGGGTTGTTAAAACTCGACTTAATTGGGGAGAGACTTAGAATTTCATCCTAATTCCGAGTATTCAAAATATTCAAGGTGATTCATGAAAAATAAGAAAGTTTGTCGTTTCCGGTGAAAATATACAAAAATTGTGTTTGTTTATCTTAATAAAGAAAATAAAGGGGGTGCGCCGTGTTTCATTAACACCCGTTATACGTCGGAATAAAATTGTAAATAAAATAGAGTTTGACTCTGTATCAGTATCTATGCCTACTTATGATAACAAAATTACAATTAGTGCTTACAGTAAAATACATACTGAAGTATTTTATTTTGTTGTTTTTGAACTTGTACTTATAGGTACAAGTACCTTTTGAAATATTTATATAATAGGTAATCAGATACATATTTAAATTAGTGTAATGAAATTATTTACCAGTTAGTGCTAACAAATAATTAAAAATGAACAGATGGATTGCAATATGGGCAATTTTACTAGTGCTTTTTTGTAATAGCTGTCTTCGCGCAACAGCCTTGAAGGTACAAGACTTAAGTGGCACATGGAGAGTACAAAATACGGATAAAGGTACCTATAGAAATAGCTTATCCATTATATTTTCAAAATACGCTAATATCACTGTTCAGGGTATGATCTCCTTGCAACAGTACCAGGAGGAATTTATACTGATTTAATGCAAAACCACATTATCGGGGATGTTTTTTATGGATTTAATGATATAGATACTCGCTGGATTTCTAAGATGAACTGGAATTATTCACGGTCATTTACAGGTAAATATCAAAACAGGGTGTATTGGAAATATTTGGCATATATAAAAAAATGAGCAACGGGCTTCGCCTGGACTTTCCTATGTTTTAGAAATTGTCATACCATAATTTCAAAAGTATTTTTGTATCAATATTTTGCACGCCAACAGTTACTGTGATAATGCGTTTCTCACAGGGCAGATCGAGTGACATACACGCCCACTTTCAGGTAGGACATAGCTACAAGCGGAAGGGCAGCTGCGTGTCATAGTGTATTTAGAAATAGCATTTTGTTATAAGAAAAATACTCGATTTTTTTAAATAAGAGTCTTTGGGATTAAAGAAAACCAAATACAATGCTGCAAATTCAGCCAAAAATTGGGTAGGAGCGAAAAAATTAACCCCTCTTAATATGCAATTTCTAATTCTGATTCTACTATTACTCTTAAGTAATTAGCTTAAACAGTACTGGGTTGTCGTCCCCCGTGTATTATACAGTGTGTAACAGACCACCACTATCTTTCACAGGTAAACTGTTTACCCTACATGGATGAGATAAAAAAATTGTACGCGAGGTATTCAGTAAAAATATTTACAAATTTTTTGGGGCTCTGGAAAGGGTAGTTTTGGGAGCGGCGTGGGGGGTTTCTCAAGATTTCTAAATACGAAGGTGGGTCAAGTCGTACCTCATTTAAAAAGTATTTTTAAACCCAACAACTTAAAAAAAAAAGAAAATATCGATAGCTCAAACTATTTCAAAATGGCGGTCAATTATATCGAAAAAGCGGCTCTTTTGAGGAGGAGAGAGGGTACTCACATTTATTTTTTGTCCTCATGTGGTACATCATTGGAAAGTTAATGGACTTTAACGGTCAGTACCAATTTTCTTGGTACAATAGTTCCTGTGCGATTGAAAAAAGGTTTATCTAATGGCCGCTTTTTTGATATAATTGGCCGCCATTTTGAAATGGTTTGAGCTATCGACATTTTCTATTTGTAAGTTGTTGGGTTTAAAAAGACCTTTTAAATGAGGTACTGTAATGGTATGTTCGTTGTTGTAAATAAAACACTAGTTTGCAGGAGGAATTTTAATGTGTTATCTACTTTTTACAAGATAATCTTGATAACCACCTATAGCAACACCAGTCGCCAAGTTACCAAATACAATTGAATAATATTAAAACCAAGGGCTGCTACAGTACGACTTGACCCACCTTCATATTTAATAATCTCGAGAAATCCCCACCCCTATCCCCAAAACTACCCTTTCCGGAGCCCCAAAAAATTTATAAATATTTTTACTAAATACCTCGCGTACGATTTATATCACAAATTTGTTGTCTTATCCATGTAAGTTCAATAGTTTAGCTGTAAAAGATAGTGTATGGGTGGTCTGTTACACCCATAACAAAATTCAACTTTACAACATGTATGTGGAGAATAGCACATGGTCTTGACTAAGCTTTAACAGAAAAAGTTTCTTGTACAAAGCAGTATGAATTATCGATTTTCAAAAACTCATAGAAAGCTTTACTAGAAATTTAGCGAACTAGGACACCAACCAAATTGTAGCTCATCTCTATCTTTATGAGCTTACAAAATTTTAGGTGGCCAGTTTATGAGAAATATTTTTTACTATTTTTCACGTCATATTTCTTTCATACAAAAATTCTCTTACTTAGTAATATTCTGTTGCCCTAGGGCTATTGTTATACCAAATTTCATCTCTGTCGGCTCGTTTTTTAATAATAGGACTTTAAAACTAGAAAGTTTGGAAAAAAGCAGCGAGTTTGCTCTAAAGGTCTTTTCTATTGGATTCTACTTAGAAATTCAAAAAAATTAATTTTCGAAAAAAAATGCTACCAAAAAACGCCTTACATATCGCTTCCGGTTTTTGGATTTCTATTAAAAAACTTACTTTGTCGATAAATTTTTGTTATACCCAACAATCCGAAGCCCATCAACGTGCAACATTTGCATTTCGGTAAAACTATAAGTTACAATATATTTGGTTTTTCTATTTTAGTTGAAGAAGACTTATCGGCACATAATAATATTAATTTAGTTTTTGATGGTGTCGACACATTTTCAAAAATTATAATAAATGGTCATGAAATTGGTGTAACAGAAAATATGTTTGTCAAATATATTTTTGATGTAAAATCACATCTTCAGGTAAGAATATTGCGTTAAAACTAAGTAGTAAGTGATATTTATTTTTACCCGACTTCAAAAAAAGGAGGAGGTTCTCAATTCGTCTGTATATATTATTTTTTTTTAATTTTTTTTAAATGTATGTTCGGGCATAACTTTTTTGTTTATGAACCGATTTTTTGGTGTTGGGTTTAGTATAGTTCCAAGGTGGTCCCATTATAATTTCATTAGTATTGGAGCTTGAACTTCGAAGATACTCCTCAAAATCTATTTTTTTAACGGACTTTTTTAGTGTTTCCGTATTTCATCTTCCGTTTCAACTAGCAATCGTTTCCTCATTCGAGAAGCATCCTTACTAGGTCTACCCATCACTTAAAATTGTAAAATAATTAACTTTAAAAAAAAAAGAAAACCGACTTCAAATAAAAACACAAAAGTGACATAAGTTAACTAAAAAGCAAAAAATAAATGTTTTTTATACAACAGTTTAATACTTATTTGTTGTTCCGTTTAATGTAATTAAGAAATTGTTGTTTATTATATAATTATTAATTGTTTTATAATTTTTAAGTCGGTGCCAAGTATAACATAAAAATTATATACCTTGCTACAATAACAAATTAGATTCGAATTTTTATGTTTTACTTGGCCCCGACTTAAAACTTATAAAACAATAATAGTTATATAATAAACAACAATTTCTTAATTACATTAAACGGAACAACAAATAAGTATTAAACTGTTGTATAAAAAACATTTATTTTTTGCTTTTTAGTTAACTTATGTTACTTTTGTGTTTTTATTTGAAGTCGGTTTTCTTTTTTATTAAAAGTTAATTATTAGGAATTCATCAGTATTTCTTATATATAACGTTACAATTTACAGATTGGCAATAATCACATTGTCGTACAATTTAAATCACCAGTGAATGTTGCAAAATCTCTCTTTGAAAAACAAGCTGAGACTTATATTGTTCCACCCAAATGTGTTTCATCCAAGTACAACGGAGAATGCCATGTCAACCATATTAGAAAAATGCAAGCATCTTTTTCATGGGACTGGGGTCCAGCTTTTCCTTCTGTTGGAATATGGTAATGACTTGTAGTCATTCTTATTTTTACCATTTTTGTTACATAGAGTAAAAAATTACAGGAAAAATGTATACTTAGAGGCACATAATTCTTCACTTGTAAGAGATGTTACTATTAATACATCCTTTAATGCAAATAGAAGTTGTTGGGATATTCAACTCGGAACATATTTAGCAGAAAATTTCCAAAACTTTATTCAAGGAACTCTAGTGATAGAAATTTTAACCGATAAAGAAAATATAACAAAAATATATGAAATAAATATAAAGAAGAATAAAGATGGCGATTTTCTAGTAATACACAATTTTTCTATACCAAAGGTGAATACTGTATTATTTGCGGGTTCCACTTTAAATCAATTATTTTACTTTTAGTCACATATTCAGTTATGGTGGCCAAATGGTTATGGTACAGCCAAACTGTATAATGTAAAAGTATCATTTTTAAGTGTCCACAAAAATGAAAAAAGTACAAAAACGTTTAGAGTCGGTTTTCGAACTGTTGAATTAGTTCAAAATGTTATAGGTGATAAAGATAGAGGTAAGAGTAAATATAATATTCACTTAAACATTCATACACAGGGTGCACAACATAGCTTGCACAGCATGAGGATCTCGGCAATAGGGATACACATGGTGTATAAAATACAAAAATCGATGTTAGCATCGATGCTAAAAACATACCGAAATTGTAACATCGATGTATTTTTTTCCACATCTGTGTTCTCTTCTTGCTATTTGATTTGTGCTTAATGCTCATGTTACTTACCATTGGACAGCGTTGAAAAAATTGTTAAGTTTCAGAACGTAACACTAAATACTTTTTAGTAACAAATTAATAATCTTTATATTACCGCAACAAAACAAAATTTAAAAAAACTTAAAAATGCCATCATCAATGTTGCAGGAACATCGCAATAGTGGCACCGATGTCAAAACATCAATGTTCGATGCGCATCCCTACTCGGCAACTATAAGAGATACAAAGAAGATTAAATTGCGAAAAAATAGTGATTTTGTTATTCCCTAAATACCCGTGGCTTACTAGATAAGAGTGGAAAACTGAATAAGTGGAATATCTTTAAGGTAAATATCTCTTGTTCTACTGAAGCTGTATTAAGAAAAAATATTTTCAGGATTGCATATCGTTTCGTTTTTGAGATATAACACAAACATAAATTATTTAAAATTGAAACCATCTTTTATTTTAACACTATTACATTTTTTTTCTTTATGTTGTCAACGATGTACGGTTTGGTACAGTAACTTTAAATTGAAAGATATTGATTAAAATCACTCCCATCAGTAGACCACGAAAAAAGTCAGATAGACGTTCTTAACAAGAATATCGACTTTGATTGTTTTGAACATCATAATCATTACCTCTTTTACCTTTCGGTATCGTGGTTTTTATTTATATCAGTAACTGTTTTGAAAAATACCGGTTTACCAATAATTTACCGGTAAATTTCGATTTTTTAAATTACGTAATAAATTCAAATAAATACATTAACAACTAGTTATTTACGTATCAAGGGTGGTAATTGCAGTTTACCGGTCAAGAATAATAAGTTTGGAGACCGAGACGAAGTCGAGGCCAGTATTATCCGAGATACTTGATAGTTCAAATTGAAAACACGAGGAAGGCGGCAAAATTATTTGGATATATCGATATTTTCTGTACAATTGTAAAAAAATGTTTATAACACGTTCGAGGAATGTGTCCCACACTCGTTGGATTACAGAACTCACTATCGCTCGTCCTGTAATTTTCAAACTCCTGGGGGAAACACTTACTTCCCGAACTTATGAAAATAACTAAGCATTCGTAGGTACCTTTTAGAAAGTTAAAACACTACATGTGTAAATGCGTGCGCACTGATGTTTTTGTTTAGAAATTATAGCGTTTTTGAGCTATTTGAGAACAAGTATCTGCATTATTACTTTAAAAATAATTTTTAACTGACGTTTGTGAAGTGTAAACAATGTACAACGTTATTAATAATTGGCATATCAATATATCATGATTTTAGTTAGCACAAGAGCCTTTTAGTTAGAAGCAGCAAAGTTTCCAACTTTAGTCGCATTTTACTCGAAACACCAAAATGCGCATTTACGTTCGTACTAAGCAAGTTAGGGTAGTTTAGGTCATTTTGGTGCAAATTGATTTTCAACTTTTTAAATTTTTGGCTCTTTGACAGTTTGGCTGATATGTAAAATATATTTTCATCAACATTTTAGTTATTTTCAACAATGTTTTTTATAAAATGCCTGGTTGTGCAGCATTCAACTGCACAGATAGTGTTTTGCATGTTCCGTTTCCCACAGGACGAAAATAGAACCTAAAGCCATGCTGGATAGGAATTAATTTAATGTTCAAGATTATATGAGGCAAACTCAGTAATGTTCACGCAGTCCTACCTCTTACACTATACAGTTTTTACGCTTTGATAGTACCTGGTACAGCAAATAACTAAATTACTACTATAACTACACGTCTACAGTAATTATTTTTCAGGTCCATATGTAAATTACAAATTGCAACAATATAAAAACCAAGCTTAAGGAATAAAAAAAGAAAAACTTTGCATGAATGTGCATATTGCAACAATTCATTTAAACATGTTATATTGATGGGGGAACATACTTTAATCGAAGAAGTTCTATTTTGTCCTGAAAACCATTGTATTGTTTGTGTGGGAGTCGTATAGTAATTTCCCGAATATGTGTGCATTTTGTTTTGTTTACTATAAAACTTTAATAAATAAACACCGAATATTACAGAATTTTTCATGAAACTTGCATAAATCTATTAGTAAGTGACTAATGCCATGTAGGGAACCTAGATGCCATTGATAATCTTCTTATAGTGCCATTCCCTATTCAGGGCGGTGGCTACCTCTCTGCTATGTCTGTGTTTGGTGCGCGGCGATAGATAACTCGCACAGACAGACATAGGGGACCTACAGTTTAACGTGGGCTCCGAACCACAGGAAGCTCATGCACTTCTTCTCCAGAGAGGTTTTCCTGGGGAAAAATCTACCTCGCTGGTTTCCCGTTGCCTTGCGAGGGAGAACGACCGGGCCGGGGATGGAACCCGGATCCGCTGCATTTTTTTCTATTTTCCTGTTGACAGAGACATTTTACCTCAAATTCCACTTTTTTCAGTTTTTGGCTCTTATCTAGTAAAAACTATATACATTTAGGAAAAACAAAATCATCCATTACGTTGCTTCCTTAACTTTTACCTAATTTAACCCTCTTCGTATCTCTTATAGTTGCCAACATCCCCTTGCTGTGCACCCATGCCGTACAGTTATTTACGTTTCATATTTTAGAAAAAGGTAGAACATTTTATTTCAAAATAAACAACGTATCCATATTTGCAAAAGGTTCAAACAGTATTCCAGTTAATATATTACCTGAACTTGGCCAAAACGAAACCACTGTTAGATTTCTGCTGCAATCAGTGAAAGATGTACATATGAACATGTTACGAGTTTGGGGTGGAGGTACATATGAAAGTGATTTGTTCTATGAACTTGCTGATGAAATGGGTATACTTATTTGGCAAGATTTTATGTTTGCTTGTTCAATGTATCCTACAAACGATAACTTCATAAGGTAAGCACAAAGATTTATTGCAGAATTATATACACAAATTTGGTAAAATTCGCTGCGATTGGAGCATGCCGTTATATTACATAAATTAGGTGTCTCAAGTTAAAAATAAATAAACGGTTAAACCATTCACAATTTGTTGTTTAGAACTGTTGTAAATGAAGTGAAACATCAAGTAAGACGATTACAGCATCACCCTAGTATAGTACTTTGGGCTGGTAACAATGAAAATGAAGTAGCTTTAAGAACCAACTGGTAATTATTTTTGTTGTACGCAATAACTAACCTTTGACTAGAAAATTAACCTTTAATAGGTATGGGACCTTAAGCAATTTTGCGCAATACAAAAAAGATTATATAAAATTGTATGTTGATACTATTAAAAAAGAAGTTTTAAAAAATGACAATACAAGACCTTATTTAACATCAAGCCCAACCAATGGAATCAAATCGGAACAAGAAGGACATGTTGCTGCTAATCCACAAAGCCGTTATTACGGGGATGGTAAAATCCAGTATATATTTTACTTATAATTATTTGTCTCAATGCAATTTTAGTTCACTTTTACATATATGTTGCTGATAGCTGGAACAGAAACATTTACCCTATCAGCAGATTTGCATCCGAGTATGGATATCAATCAATGCCAAGTATTGACACTTTATTAACTGCTACGAACGATACAAAAGACTTGAGCATAGACAGTCCTTTTTTGAAAAGTAGGCAACATCTCAAAATGGGTTATTCTAAAATGGAACTGTTAATAAGTTATCAGTTGAAATTACCACCTAAAAGCAGTGATAATTTTTACAAGGCTTTTATTTTTTACAGCCAAGTATGCTAAATGTACTAAATTTAATAAAAAACAAAAAAGTGAGAAAATATATTTTCAGATTATTCAAGCAGTGGCTGTAAAAACTGAAACAGAATATTATAGACAATGGCGTAGCAATATCGATGATTCCGGTAAAGGTCTTACAATGGGTGCTTTGTACTGGCAACTTAATGATGTATGGGCGGCACCTTCATGGGCTGGAATAGGTATGCATAGAATTAATCTAATAATTGGCAACTCAATTCTAGAAATTATATTTTTCAGATTTTAAAAATAAATGGAAAATGTTGCATTATTTTGCTAAACATTTTTTTGCGCCAGTTATAGTAACTGGAGATTTAAATTCAAACAAAAATAAACTTGATATTTATGTGGTATCGGATTTAATGGTGACTATTCCTAATACTGTTCTTACTGTTAGTGTATACAGATGGGACTCTTTAACTCCCGTAAAGGAAGACGTTATAAATATTGACATAGTAAGTGCACATTCACAGGAAATTGTGTTTAGTTATAGACTTCCTTCAAACTTAAGATTTGAATGTTATTGGGATTAGTGGCTTTGGAACTACTCCACTAAAGGCAAATGGGTTCAATTCCCACTTATACTTTCCCTGTGTAATAGTCTTTACAAGTAATTAATAAAATATCAATTTTATTTTAATGGCAAGATATATTAAAGGAATGTGGAAAATATCGCAAATTGGGTAATATTCAACAATTATCTGTTTTCAGTTTCCTGAGGATTCTCGTAAAATAAAAACTTATACTGTAGATGAACATTTATCACCTTGTGGCAAAGATGCAGAAAAAATATGTTTCATATATTTTACTCTTAAAAACAATGGTGAATCAGTTGCACCCGAAAACTATGCATTTCCAGTTTCATTAAAGTCAGCAAGTCTACAAACGCCAGAATTAGAAGTAAGTTACTAAATTCAAGCTAGTTTGCATTATAGGTATACAGTGTGCCCAGAATAACTTGCACAGCATGAGGATCTCGGCAAGTATAAGAGATACAAAAACGGTTAAATTAGATAAATGTTGTCTAATTGCGGTAGCAACGTAATAGTGATCTGAACTACAACTTGTTCCAGATACCTTTGCGAGTAGTATACGATGAAACAAAATTTAATTTCGAAAATCTGAAAACGATCGCAATGGGGCTTCGCCTGTTATGAAAATTTCAAAAAATTATGTTTTCAAAAACTGCACACACGGTTTTTATTAAACTTTAGAGGCTGTTAGAACCAAGGATTGGCTACAATTTTTTGTTTTTGTTTAAATTTGTAGAGCCGAACCTAGGCTACAATTTGGGTTTTTGCTGAATACCATTATTCCACTGTGGCACACTTTATGAATTTTTGAAAATCAAAAATTAGTACCCCTTTATTTATTAAATGGGAAACATAAAATAATTCTGCTTAAGAAGAATTACTCATCTTGACTAGTAGAACCAAAATCAAATGTTAATTATTAGAAAATTTTATATTTGGTAGGGCTACACCTCCCCCCTCTCCTCATTTAAGTTTTGGTTGGCTACTGTAGAAAATGTAATTCCAAATATTTGTAATTGCATGTAAAAATGTAAAAAAAAGACAATAGTTCTAATGAGGTAGGTTATTGGCTGTCACTGTCTATACGATCACATTGTGTTTTAATAATCATGTCGTAGAAATCCTTCTACATCAAATATGATTGGAACCCAAATTTTTTTTAGGCAAATTATATATTTAAAAGAAAAAAATTCCCCTTCAATTTGTAAGCAGTGTGTTTTATAAATTTATTTTTTTTGTAATAAAGTAATTTTCTTATTTACATCACACAACTGAGTTTGTGGTGGGTATATCGGAACCAAATTACATATTTTTCTAATTATGTACATTAGGGTGGCCCATCTTTATATAGGTGAAAGATCAATTTTATTTTTTTTTTCGGGGCACCATCTAAAATTGTTCTACTAATAAAAATAACAAACTGTACCAAATTTGAGTTAAATCGGACAATATTAAGTGGCGCCGACTTAAGGGCAAAATTTAAAATAATTAGAATTTACTTATATCGTACAAATAAAACACCAATTTCTAAAATATAAAGTTTTATTTTATGAATCTTTTGCAAATACACATATTTACGTTATAAAATACTAAATGTAATTAAAAAACAACATTTATTTTGATTCTAACTACTGCATTGGTTCTATAACTGTTGATTTTTTTGAGTCCTGAAAACGCCGACGATAATTTACGATAATTTGTAATATAAATTGTTTTTGTTCTTCATCTTTTGTTAAAATATTGCAGTATTGAGGCATTTTAGTGTGTACTAATACCAACCCTAAAACAGTGCACCTGTGGGTGTCGTAAATACTTGCACCTCAGTAATCTGGGTACAACTTTTCAGGCATCATATATTTGAAATAATTCTGAAAGGTTGTTTTGACATTAAAATGCCTCAATCGTCAGGTCCTAATGTTCCTTTATTTAAACGTTTTCAAGAGTCGTGGCCAAAAATCAACAAACAAAATTTTAAATCTGGGATGGAATCGGAAAATATTCGAGTCATTTTGTGTGAACAAAAAGATGTCATTCTAAATTTTATAATGATGACATTAAAGGAAAAACAACCGCGAGAAGGTTACCGCGAACTACTAGAACTATCCGAAATTTTCCTTGAACGTCCATCTCGCAAAATAACAATTCGTGTTCCTGGAGCATTCCATCATGCAAGATGGATGGCAAAGGCCATTTATTGTTTGAAAATGTTTCTATTTCGGGATGAATTTAAACTAAAAGCTAAAGAACTATCGAGTGTAACAGATCTATGTATTTTTATTGTCACTATTTACATTAAAGCCTGGTTTACCGCCCCACTTGCAGTAAAAGCTCCGTATCATGATTTAGGATTTCTGAAAAAGCTTATAAATTATAAAAATATTGATCTAGATATCTCGAATACCGCCACCAACAAAATGCTAAATCATTTATGGTACTTAAATCCAGAAAATATCGCGCTGGCGTTTTTCGATGATCAAGTTTCGTTTCAGGTTAAAAGAGAAATGATTAAAGTTATGACAAATTCTCATGAGACTGAAATAACAAACGATGAGGGCATTAAACGTCTGAAATTTAAGAGAAACGAAATATCTGTGATATCAAGCAATTCAATACCTGACTTTGTATCCTTCAATACACAAACTTTTCTTCGACAGCTTGATTTAAATAAAGATTTTTTAAAAAACGATCCCGAGTTTTGGAATAATGACGATAATTATAAAAAAGCTTTTGAAATTGTCAGTAATTTAAAAGTTGTCAACGATCCAGCTGAAAGAGGCGTGAAACTAATTACAGATTACTGCAATATATTAACAAAAGATGAAGAACAAAAACAATTTTTATTACAAATTGTCATGGATTATCGTCGGCGTTTTCCGGACTCGAAAAAATCAACTGTTATCATACCAATGCAGTAGTAACAATCAAAATGTATGTTGTTTCAGAATTATATTTAGTATTGTATAATACAAATACGTGTATTTTCTGAAGATTAATAAAATACAACTTTATATTTTAGAAATTAGTGTTTTATTTGAAAAATACAAGTAAATTCAAATTATTTTAAATTTTGCCCTTATGTCGGCGCCACTTAATATTGTCCGATTTAACAGAAATTAGGTAAAGTTTATTATTTTTATTAGTAGAACAGTTTTAGATGGTGCCCCGAAACAAAATCCAGGGGTTAAAAAGATGGGCCACCCTAATGTACATACGATAATTTTTAATTGTTATAGCCCTTAAAATTAAAATTATGGAGTTGTATTTCAATGTGTGGATTAATAACGGGCGAAAAAGCAACAGTATAAAACGGTACACTACTGAATTTAAAGATAAAGAATACCGCTTAAAACCCGTTGTCGTCTCAGTTTGGTTGTAGGTTAAACAGGGATCAAAATACAAACAGTCTTAATTACTTACGTTCATGCACAAGGTCCAAAGGTAACTATTGTACTGAGTAAAAGTTAGACGAAACCTGCGTCACCACTCATTTTTGCTAGATAATTCGGTAGCCACACAAAAGTTTTGGACGGACTATATCTAAATTTTACAAGACCTTATAGATACACTCTATACAAACTGATGAGCACCTATTTATAGTTAAATTTGTTATTAATAAATCAGGATAAGGTATGTGGAACCACCATCAACTTTAATTTAACAATTTCAGGTTGCTACCATTAAGCAGGTTTATGGCAAGGCACACCAATTCAAAATACAAATTAAAACTAGCGCACCTGCTTTGTTTGTATGGTTGGATGTAAAAAACATTTGCGGACGTTTTTCAGATAATGGTTTTCTGCAACAGATTCCAATAAAATCTGTATATTTTTATGCTGACCAACCCACAACCGTTGCTGAACTTCAAAAATTGTTGACAGTTACACATCTTTTAGATAAAGAATACTTGTAGTAATTGATTTAGTACATTTATATGTAACTTTAGATAAATGAAGAAATTAGGTATTTGCACACTGAAGGAAAATCTAAATAAAAATTATGGCAAATGCAACTTACAACATGTTTTATTTAACTTATGTATACATTACTATTTTCATATTATTTTACATATTCTGCCTTCCAACATTCCATCTTTTACGAGATTCACGTCTTAAAGTGTCTCCATCTAATTTCTTAGGGTCTTTTTGAAATTGTTCCAACGCAGAAATCCTAGATTCCACTGGTTGTAATTTCTTAGTTACAACAACCTCGCCGTTTTCTTTT
This sequence comes from Ctenicera cuprea, assembly GCA_958336395.1. NCBI lineage: Eukaryota > Metazoa > Arthropoda > Insecta > Coleoptera > Elateridae > Ctenicera > Ctenicera cuprea. Next base: position 57,328,514 of record OY284486.1, read on the forward strand.
AGGTATGTTCCAGTCGTATCTTCTGGGAATCCATTTGGAAAAGTTATTGGTACAATTTTAATCAAATGTTTTATTCTCCATAAGCGAGAATTGATTTCTGGTATATTTTTAACTATAACAAAATCATTTAGTTTACCATCCAACTTCAGCTCTTGTAGAATATGTTTTTCCCAATACGGGCATCCTTTTAAGGGTTTTATACGTTGTACTCGAAACAATTTCGAAGGTTCATAGGGAGGATCTTGGAAATCTGGTTGCCTAGGATAATACTTAAAACCTGGATATTGAATGCCTTCGTCGTGCCATTTGTACATATTTTTTCCGATGTACCTTTGAAATGTTCGAAGAGGAAAAATACATTTTAGAAAACTAGACATTATTTACTATAACTGAACACACACAACGTTTGCGATAATAGGTTTGATTCCAAAATAAATGTGAGGTTACATCTTTTCCTAATGTCATATTGATGGAGATGTCTAGTCAACCTACTAACGGTAACCTATTGACATTACATAATCAAATAGAGTCCTTTAATACTTTTTCTTTTGAAATTCAACTAATTTACATTGTAAGATGAAAAATATTAACCTTGTCTTTTATAATTTTTTTAAATAAATGGTTGATTAACCATAAAATTCATAATTCAAATTTGTATTTTTGGAGACGTTTAAAAAAACGCCACGTCTAGCTCCACGTTAACGTGGACCGTTAAATATGTTTAGATCCACGCGAAGATGTCATCACTGTTTCTGATGACGTCAAAATCCTGAAAAAGGGTCTACGGCCTTATCATTCTGCAGGCTTCGCGCAGGCACAGAATAGGAGTAATTTATAGTGAGTGAATGCAACTTTGTTTTCGTATTTTGTCCTAAAAATATAACTGCTTTTACCCATAACCTCGGGCATACCGCAAAGGCCAACAACATTGTTTAAAAAAAAAAGTATATATAAAATAAAAAAGAAATTGGCCTCAACTGTTTATGCAATACAACGCTGTGTAGCCGCATTTCTATGTGAGCCACGACGAACTTGCAGGCAGTCGCTATAACACGTAATATAAACTTCTAAACAGTCCGACCGTGCAGATGACATCTTCGCGTGGATCTAAAAATATTTTACGCTCTTTATGAGGAAAGGGGATGTTTCTACAAACAAAAGGTATTTTTCTGTTGGATATTATCATTTCTCGTAAAAAAGGAAAAAGAAGGTTTGCTTTATGGCATTGTTTCGAATTCGGACTTTCAAGCCAGTCGCGACAGTTTTTTCATTTAGAAAACGTATCGGTTTCGAGAAATTCCCGTTCTCCCTGCAGTTGCTGTAAACTGGTAATGTTACAACAATCAATCACTTATAAATTTCAATTTGGCTTGTTCCCAAAAAAGAAAAGTAGTTCTTATTAACCTATTTTCTTTCTGTGACATAAGTATGTTTGACATATTCTGGTTTATGTCTCACCTACTTTTTGTTACCAATCTGCTCAAGAAGGCAATCTTTAGAAACTTATTACGCCAAAAAAATATTAAACGAGATGACTGCTTTTTAGATACACTTTTTGGAAGTGCGGACTGTCTACATAATTAGTCTACTATCACAGTATACTTATTCATACAGTAGCGAAAGCAAAGGTCATTTATGGTAATTATAGCACCAAGCGGCGAACAAGTTACACTAAAGTTTGACAGCTAACAGTAGTAGTGTTTCTCTGCTTTTTAAACGTTATAAGAACAATTTTCAAGTTGTTTGCCAGTGTTTTTATGAAAATTTGATTAGTGATATACCAAACTATTATGAAAGTCTCGAAAGGAACATGTTCCGCCGTGAACTGCGAAAACAACAAAGAAAAGAATCCTAACCTTAGTTTTTTTACATTTCCCAAAGATCCAAAAAGGTAGTAAATTCTGATAAATATTAATACATTAAAGTTTGACTTTCTCGTCGTTCTAGATCAAAACAGTGGGTTGTAAACTGTAGACGAGAAGATTTACGTGAAAAGGAGGTGGGATATTTGATGAATAAAAACTGCACTTTGTGTACGCTGCATTTTGATGATTCGCAGTTTATAAATGTTAATAAATCATATTACCGGCATTATCTTTGTATTATTTAAAAACCATTATATAATGTAGCTCGTAATTTTCCTGTTTTGCTGATTAAAAATATGGTAACAACAACGAACTGGATTGGAATTTAAAACCCGCCATAATTTAAACGATAGTTTAACTTGTCGACCGCTTGGAGCGCCACTAGTTACAGCTTACCAGGTGTTATATAAGCGCTTTCGCTACTGTGTAAATAAGTATACTGTGCTACTATTTCAAAGTTTGTGGAATTTGTCCACCCAGTATAAAAATAGGGATGATGAAAGAAGCACTTGACAGATAAAATAAAAGCACTTGTACGGTTCATGCGACACAATCAGTTGAAATTTATCTTGAACTTTTTGACTTTTTACAAATTTATTACTTAAATTTGTGACTGATAAACTTATAAAGTTTGAGTGATAAAGCGCCACACTGGCTACTTCAAGTGCTCCTGCTTTTAGTGATAATTGGTGTTCAATGGAAATAGACCCAACATCTAAACCCCTAGGTTAGATCAAGTATAGATAGGTTATGCCTAGAGGAATATTGTTGTAGAAATAGCGCGGTTTTTAATCTACAAAATCAAACAAAAAGGAACTTTTATTTATTTATAATCTATATCCAATAGCACTATGTGTAAGTATGGTTTGTTAAACTTTTATTGAGCTACAAAATTTTGTTTGCAGCCATTCCTTCGCTCTCTGGTGCTAGTGGGTCTGGTCTGCCAAGAATAGAAGAGAATTCTACTTTAGAAAATAAACCACCAAAACAGGTATTGATTGAATTACTTGATGTATTGGAAGGACATGTTGAAAATTTACGAAAAGAAGCTATTAAACTGGAAGAAGATCGTGATTCATTAGTGTCATCACTTGATTCAGTAAGAAATTCGGATGTGTTAGCAGAATTGGCTGAAAGTAAGCAGTAATTTTCAAACTGAAATAATATATTAATTGGTTTCATTAACACATTTTAATAATGAAATAATTACAGATGAACGTGATGATGTGTTACATTATGTCGATCGAATCACAAATCGCTGCCATACTGTTGAACTGAACATTCATACCCAAAGAGATAAACCACAAGAAGAGGCATTACATCAAATTAACCACTTGATAGATTGCTTAGTTGTTGGCATGAAGACTGATCCAGAAGGAACTCACGCTAAATGTGTAGCTTATATGAATTCTTGTTCATCCAATCTTGTACAAGGTGTAACAGACAAAAATTTTGAATCTGTTTTACTGGGATGTACTATCGATGATCAGAAACGAGTTAAAAAAAGACTACAGGGGTTGCTTAGTTATATGAATAAATTAAACGTTACTAGCGATATTGATTAAAATTTCCTTTTAAATCATAACTTAATTTTTTTTTAACTTTTATTGTATTTTAAATTTTGTTTCCTAATTGAATTTGGTTTTACTGAAATGAGGTTAACATTATAAGTCTGAAAATTTGGTGACTAAAAAGACAAGTACTTAGCATAAAATAAATAAACATCTTTTTTCCTAGCAGTGATATTAAATTAAAACCTAAAAATAGCTGTTCAAGTTTTAACTGTGTTTATGAAAAAAATGTGATATTTTCAAAATTATCCCCTTCCATTGCCAATTTGTTCTTTTATTATAAAAGTAATTTCAAATTTGGAATGTATGCTCAAGTTGTAATTGAAACTCCGCAAAACGCTAACTGCTTTCTTTTTTTTATGGTTGTTGGTTCTATCAATAAACATTTTGGTCATCAAAATATGTATTACGTAACCATTTTTTATAAGTATTTATTACACATTCTCAACACATACAATTAAAATGTATATTTCAGTTTGTTTTTTATTTGTTTAACCTTTTCATCAACTTAAATACATTTTTTGTTGCTGCACTCTACAGGGTTTTCTAAAAATGCTGTAAAAACGATCCATAGCTTGTATTATCATGCAAACTGAATGTAAAACGTTGATAAAAAATTTCTAGCGCTCCTTGATCTTTGAACAAAACACAACGAAAAGAAATGAAAACTTGGCAACCCTGTTAGCCCCTAAACAGTTTTACATATTAATTTGTGCTGTTATAAATATACATTACTGCAAGTGCGGAATGTGTTTGCTATTGTTTAACATTTGCACAGTTGGCACATGTAAAACTATTATTGAGAACAAAACTAAAAGCTAGAAACTTTGCATTTAAAGCAGGTATTACTCCAACTTTAAATTTGTAATAGACTAACTGCTGTAGGTATCTACCATGCATTAACACTGAAAATTGCATTTTGCAGTTGCTGCATCACGAATACGTTTCTGCATATGATCTGATAGACTGTGGCACACTCGAAACAGTATTTTTCAGTATTTCGCAACTCTAGAACCATACGGTTTCAAGTCCATTTTAGCAATTTTTACAGGAGAGCATATTTTAATTAAAAATGGTTATAAAATGAAATAGCCATTGATGTTATGAACTCGGTACTTCAAACATTCTGATAAACTTTTATATATTTGGAAAGACATTTTTAAAATAATATAATCAAAAAATTACAAAATTAAACAAGAATGTCTTTGTACTTATAACTTCGTGGCTCTATATATGGTGATTTTTTGGTTTTCTTTTTGAAATAAAGTCGCTGCTTGGCATTAGTTTAGGACTTTTGCATGTTTGCACACAATTAATAATTGTACATAGAACCTTATGATTCTAAAGGTAACTTTTATAAATTGTTACTTGGAACAATATGGAATTGGTTTTCGACGCGCCATCTAGCTTAATATGACATAATTTCAAAGACTCGTTGATGCAGAATAATGTACAGTTCTAGTTTATTGAAATTCTCATTTTTGTGCAAAATGTTACTTAATACCCTATGGTTCTAGAGTCACGGTTTAAAAATGTCCATTAAAATCAAACTTGTATTGGATATCCATTACAAATACACATTAAAAAAAATTCGCGATTGTTGTGAAAATTGTTACAATATTCACTTCTAGGTCCTACCTACCATACATGTACTAAATTCGAGAAAATATCTGGCATGGGTGACCTATTTTATTGATCTCGTGCTGATAGTTAATGTGTTAAGAATAAATACTTATTGATAAAGTGAAGAGTATTGCTGTAGTGAATGCATCAGCTGGTAGATTTTCTTAAATATTCTGTCTTAAAATTCTTTTTTCAACCGTTTTTAATACAGTACAAGGTTATGGATCGTGTTTACAGAATTTTTGGGGCACCCTGTATACATCAACATCATCATCAAAACTTATACAACATGTAATTAAAATATGCTTCATACCAACAAAATTAACGAATCTACTAATCCTCCCGATGTTTGCTTAGCCAGATTACGCTTTGTAGTGTGGGAAAAATTCCAATTTGCTTCAATAGTAATTAATTCAAAAACAATGTATTAAAACACAAATCTGTAGTTCTCAAATGCAGTATTATTTCATTAATTTTATGTACTTTTATGCAATATAGAATAAAGACTCATATTCTCATTTTGTACATAATTTGCAGCATACACAGGCTGCGGCAACTAAAGTGTTGCAAGCTGATATCTCCAAAACTACAAAAGATTGAGAAACAAATTTTTTTTTCATTTCAAACTTCAAAATTTTAAATGGGATGATATAAAATTTTCAATTTCAAAATAACCAAAAGTAGATCAAGTAAAATATTCAAAACTCATTATTAGACTAATGTATGACCCTTCCTTCCCATAAAATCAAAAAAATTTGATTGAAAGATCGAGCGTTACTTCGTTGAAGTTCATTTTAATTTAGTGTAAATAAAACAATTCTTAACTTCAACTTGTCTTTATTTTAGCCTTATACGTATTTCGACATGTTGACATGTCATTTTCAGAGGCAAGATTTTACTTTTAATCTTGCCTATGAAAATGGCATGTTAACATGTATGTCGAACTACGTATAAGGCTAAAATAAAAAATCTGTTGGAAGTTGAGAATTGTTTTATTTACAATAAAGCAAAAAAGTTTGTTTCAATTTATTATAGTTTTGAAGATATCAGCTTATAACACTTTAGTTGCTGCACCCTGTGTATAAACAGAGACTTTAATAATAATAATAAATTATGCTTTAATTCCATTTCTCTTATGTTACATCCTCACTACAATTTTCAAAATTATCTAAAATCTATTACAATTTTAATCATTCATGGTGGCAGAGTAAAATCCGGAAAAAAATAGGAAGACTAAATTGTTATAAAGAATTTGGTGTTTTACTGAACACGACCAAAGTGCACCATGGGTGATATCTCGGTGATTGAGATATCCAATTTTGTTACGCACCAATCTTAAAAATGCTTTATTTAATAAGTTTGGAAATCGTTAAGAAGACATTTTTATACATTACATAACATTTGCTGTAAAGAAAATAAAAACAAACGAAGCAAAAAACATTAATGACATCCCTACTGAAAGTCACCTCAGTTGCCTCATAAAACCGCATATATTATGAACCCGGTTGTTTCAAAAACCACATACAACCTGATAGAAAAATTATAAGGTTATATGAGGTTTCTATATATATTTTCAGTATGGATTGGTTGCATTCGAATACACTGTTTTAGTTTTAACTAGAGGGGCATAAATCTTCGACTTTTAAAAATTCACTGAAGTCTTACTGAAATATTTTGAAACATTTTTCCTTCTCTCAAGTGAAAAAGAACAAACATAAATAATAATCTACTCAATATCGGTCACAAAAATAAATGAGACCATATTCAAAGAAAAAGCTGACCGAGAAAACAAAGGGATTTTGAAAAATGCTATGCGTTGGTAATATGATATGATATTTATTAAGTGCACAAGGATCATGGAACTCGTAAAACTGCAACAAACGATAATAAAACATTATTTTTAACACTTCGCGGACTGATTTCAATGGGGGAGCGATAGAAGATGATTAAAAATCCGAAATATAATAAATATAGCTAAATAAAAACTAACTAAATTTTGCTGAGGGCCTCTTAATACATTGGGAAGTCACGTTGCGAAATAATGAAAGTAAATAGAAAAGAACGAAATTTTGCTCAAGGCAGGCGCCCTTACGCACTGCGTGCCTCTGCCCCTGTCCTACAGGTACAAAACATGAATTTCTGTCAAAATCATGTATTCAAAAATTTTCATAAAATTATTACTTCTACCAACTACTGACACTAGCATCTAGCCCCTTGGGCATACAGCCGATCCTGAATTGCGCAATGTCATCTAATATAATAAATAAAACAACGTTTTGATGTCTAAAACCTTTTTGTCAATAATTTCAGCATTACTATCGAAGTTATAATTGAAATAACCCACAAAAATTGTAAACTTCTATTTTTAGTAATTTGAATAAGTGTGGTCAGCTCCAGATGACCTCTATAAACAGTTTATATCAATAGTTATTTTCTTATAGAATAAATTTATTGATGCCATTTCAAATAATTAATCTCTATTTGCAGTTGATAAAACTTTGTGTATGGCTTGAAGATAGTCAGTCATAATTATTGCTATACCACCACCCTGAAGAATATTCCTACATCTATTAACCCCAATTGTTATAACTTCTTTTGCTTATCCCACGTCTCTGTTTAAGTAACTTCCGGATAATTTAACAATGAATAAAAATTTTCAACATGTTCCTATTGTAAAATCAAATAATAAATGACCACACTGCTGTCAAGATACTATAATTTTATATACAAAGTGTCTGTCTATAAACGATTGTCCGAACAAGAATGCTATTAATAGAATTTGTAATAGATAAACAGAAACCAATAAGGAAAACTCAAATTTTTATAATTAAAACAGCAAATTGTTAAAAATATTTATTAATTCAACAGCAAAGTAATTATTAAAAATATAAATTGCACATAAAACTATGGCACAGATAAAATGATATTAAAAAATAATATTAAAACACTGGCACAAATAAAAACATTTAAAAGTGCTCTATTACCAAAAGCTGCGCATATGGTTTTGCATATTTTGTACTAAAAATGTATGTGCATTGATTAATTTGAACATTTTACTTAAAAATAAATGCTGCACTAATTATATTGAGCAAAATAACTCTAAAACATTAATCTCTTAACTCTATCTCGATGCGTAAAAAGTACACAATTATTTCTTTAGTATTGTTGTAATAAATCTTCAGTCTCCTCACACAGCTGATCAAAACGAAGTCTATCGTGAGGAACAGCATACCAACATGGAATTATTATACGTACGTAAACAGCTTGAGGACACATCGGTGGACATGGAAACCTATTTAAAACTGAATTTTACATTAATTCTTATTTGTAATAGAAATATACAAACCTTGCTCCACTTTCAATTGCATTAAGTAAAATTTGTTGTTCTTGGCCTTCTGTTTTATCCATATCTGTGATTTGAAGTTTTGGTTCTTCTCCATGACCAAACAACTCGCACATAGTTACTCCATACGACCAAACATCAGAACGAGGAGAAAATTTACCATCTCTAAGACTTTCTGGTGCATACCTGTTTGAAGGAAAACAAAATTGGTTTCAAAAATTCTTTCAATTATTAACAAAAACTATTGTAAAATATTACTACCAACAACTAACGGGTGTTCAAAAAAATTCATGTTCAAGTAGGATTTTGTTAACGTTAACGCATGTCCTAGCTTATTATTTATGGTCCTCCATACAAAATTTTGGGTTGTGACAGTTGACAATGGTATGCTAAGCATGATATGGTCATGTTTATAGTGAGGTAATGTAGAATGTCAGAGTCCCGAGTTGGCACAGTTAGAATGTCTGTTCGAGTGCGATCAGCAGAGTTAAGCATAGCTCTGCCTGGTCAGTACTTGGATGGGTGTCTAAAAGCTGAGTCAACACGGCGCTTGGTGCTCTCGGAATGGCACCCACAGTCGTTAGTGGGGTTGGAAGTCCCCACGAAGTATAGATGGATAAGTAAATGTAATGCCAAGGGTTTGGCGTAAGATGAGGGGGCGTAGGTTAAAGACCCAATGGACCCCACTACCCTCAGGAACATAGCAATAAGCCAAACCTGGAGTGAATGGGACTAAGCCATGGGCCTCATTGGCCCGCAGTGCTGATGTACATGTACAATGTAAGATGTCTGTTTGGGAAAAAAAGCGTAGGTCGCTTGACCAGGAATTTTTTAAACACATATTATATTAACGAGCAGTTTTTTAAAAACTTACCATTTAATAGGTAGTTCTCGGTTTGTTTTCAATATATAGTACTCATTTGTTCCCATAACTTGTGCTAATCCAAAGTCTGAGATTTTTACATGATTTTCATCTACTACTAAAATATTTCTCGCTGCTAAATCTCTATGTACAATATGCTTAGTACCCAAATAATCCATTCCCTATATTTAAAATCTGTGAGAAACAAGAAATAACATTAATTTACTCACATACCTTTGCAATATCTAAAGCATATTTTAACAGTTGTTTGGTCGATAATGATTCCCGGTATATTTTTAAATAGCTTTGCAACGATCCATGTTGTACAAATTCCATAACTAAAGATACTTCAGGTTCTTGTAGCACACCTAAGATTTCTACTATATTGGGATGTTTTAATTTCTAAAATGAGAAGTTAAAGTCCAGTAAACTTATCATGGCCGTGGAAAAAAATACCTCCATTATAGAGATCTCACGTTCAAAATCCTGCAAGCAAGTTGATACTGCGGAAGTTTTAAGTTTCTTCACTGCAACCTGCCGTGGCTCACAGTCTTTATCACCTGAAAACTCTAACATGCCTTTGTACACTTCGCCATAAAATCCCTGAAACAATTCAGTGTAGACTTTTTATTTTCAAAATTGTTTTATAAATAAATGTTTACTTGTCCAATGCGTCCCTGTAATATAACATTGCAATCTGCACCCAATTCAAATATACTTTGCAACGAACTAATGCTGTCCAAGGAAGTAGCTGACGTTGCTACTGAAAAGTTGAAGCTTGAAATGACTGTTGAAAAATCACAAGACATTGCATCTTCATTGTTGCCTACATCCTACAATATGATAAATTCAGTATACAATAATAAATGCATCTATTTCCAAACTTTACATTATGGAAACCGAATGTATAGTTTAAAAGAATAAACTAACCTGAGAGTTAAACAGCCATGTTCGCTCTAATTTACTTCCTCTACTAAAGTTTGAAGTAACTGATAAATCACTATCAGCTTCACTCATATCGGATACCGATATTAATTCATCAGGGTAACCTATCACAGCTGTGCTTTCTAAAAATTATTAAATATATTTAAAAATTCTTATTTCTGTTTTTGCAGTAAAGTATTTGTACGATAGCCAAGATGATACGTTAATGCTAATGGAAAGTTGTCAATAATTCAAATTTAAAAATTACCAGTTGCAATAGAAAACAGGCTATTTGTAGATGAAGCACTAGCCATACTTTGAGATCCATATTGTGACTTTGTAAACACTTTAGCATATGCGTGCACTCGTCGTGAGTTATAAACTGTAAAATATAATTATTATTATTAAACAAATATATACAAAAAAATATACATTAAAAAAATAATATTTACTGCAATACTATAAATGTTACAACTACTATTAAATAATTTTTTTACTAAATAACAGTAAAACCATTGATACGTTTAATATACCTTGATACAAGATCTGATTGATATCTCTCATAAGAGCCTGTGGTTGTTTTCGTCGATGAGGATCAGCATCCCAACATTCTCTCATTATTTGGTAAATGTTATTTGGACAACCAGGTGGTTGAGGTAGTCTCTTACCACTTGCATAAAACTGAAAATGGTTTATATTTTTTTATCAAGTTCTAAAATATATTTGATTTTTATTTTTAATTTTAAAAATATTTCTATTAGTAATTCGATTCTTACTCTCATAGCTTCCATATGATTTGTATGTTTAATAGGATCGCCATACATAAATATTTCCCATACAGTTGTTGCAAAAGACCATACATCTGCGGCTGTTGACCGTTTTGCAAATTCTAAATTTGAATAACACTCCACAGGAATCCAATGCACCCTAAAATGCAATACATTATTTATAGCAAAGTTCAGAGAATCATTATAAATTATAACAAGTGTTACAAATAATTTTTTTATACAGGATGTTTCCGAAAACCTGCCATAAATGTAAAAGCATATTTTAGGAACTAAATCAAAACGATTTAGCCATTCAAGTGTCACCCTTACTATTTTCTAAACTACTGAGAATATCAAATTTTTTCAAACATTACCTTAAGAAAGGTTAAGCTTAAACTTAAAGCTTAAAAAAATCTGGAAATTCGAGGTTGTCTATATTTTGTTGGCAACAGAGATTTCTAAGAACTTTCAAAAGAATTTGTGAGCAGTTCACGTTGACACGATCCATAAACTCTGTCCTCGACCGACTTTTACCATACATTCAATCATAACCACGCAAAAATTAGTTGATATTAAAAATGACAGACAGACTATTTCCGTTTCCTACTACAGCCGCTCTAAATGTCACATTAGTATCACTCCGTCGGAAAAATGTCTGTTTCAATTAACATGCGAAACTAAACGCAACGGTCAAAAAGGCGTATAAAAGGCTTGCATTTTCAATGGAGTGCTCAGTCTGTTTTCAAGATCGAAATGGAGCTAACCTCCAAATACAGTCAAAAAACTAAACTCCCAACTCATCTGTTGTCAGATCGATAAAATGGGCAGATAACTAAACATCCAACGTCATCCTTTGCCAGATCGATAAAATGGTCCGACCAGTCAAAAACCTGCCATCAACAGTTGCCAAAGCAAACAGCAAAATAAACACAATTTGCTTACACTTCAAAGATGAAGTCCCCCTGCCCCCGTAAATACCTTCTTTCAAACTCGAAGAGAATTAAATATAAAACAAACCCTCCTTAATCTCTCCTATTTCCAGTTCTCAAAGTGAAAGCCGCCCCGCGTATACGAGAAACAAGCATCGGCGTAACAAAGAGAAGCCCCGACTGGGAAAAACGGTTCCGTGCAGTATTTGAAGACAAACCGCAACCTTGCCCATTAAGTTTGGACCTAAGATATGCTTACAGGGCCTGTATTGACTCCTGTGCCGGTATTGATCAGTCCGCTACCCTCAACGCCTCCATCTACAGAGGTTGAGAAATTGCCTCCCCTTACAGGACCTACCAGTCCAAACCCAGGCGTCCACATCGTCTCCGACTGAATGGAAGTGCACCCAGACCCCGAGAAGTATTGCCAAATTCGTGACCCAGTGGTTCCTTTGGCCCATTTCGCCTCCCAGGGTAGCTTACCCCAGACCCCAAAGGAAAGGAGACCTTGCGCCGACGGCCTTCACTTCCATTTGAAGCACTAAAACTGGAACTCACTGTGGTAATTCAAAACCCATAACCAGGAACTATTATTCTTTTTTTCTTAAAGTACTTCATTTGTGCTTAATACAAGGACTTTTGTTTATTGATGTGAACTGTTGTTTGATTTATGTTCTATACATTGTACTCTTTGTTAATGTTTTCCTTCAAGAAAGTGTTCGCTTGTTAAGTACTGTGAAATAAAACTTTGACTGTTTATACAATTCTAACGAAAACAACACTTGAAAGTTCTCAAAAAAGGAACGCATTTTGAAGTGCTTTTTTTCAAATCATGGCCTGGTTACTTGGATCCGTTTTTCCTCGAAATTTTTTGTAATCTTATACAATCATATCAGAGAAGCTTCCGAACGTAATACATTAATTGTAACCGGCGACTTCAATTATAAGGATCTACAGTGGCCGCTGCTTAATGGCAACTGTACTGAATCTGGGGAATTGTTCCGGGATATGTACCTAAGCACCAGTTTAACCCAATTAGTGACTCAACCAACACGTTTCAGAGGAAATGACAACCCATCATTTCTGGATCTAGTCATGTGCAATGAAGAAAACTTGATTACCGATATAAAATATGGGGCACCAATTGGAAAAAGCGATCACGTTACACTGCAAGCACACATTCAAACTATAATAAATTCCCAGCCCTCACCCAATACGAAACCTTGTCTAGCATACCATCGTGCCGACTACCCGGCTATAATGGCTGACTTCCAACAAAATTATAACGAAGAGCAGGAAGCCTGCATCGACGACCTGTGGACCAAAGTTAGAAAAACTCTAGAAGAAGCAGTGAAAAGGAACACCCCAAAAATGGGACTAAACAAAAGGTCCGCAAACAAACCATGGATAACGAGAGAAATTGAACAAACTATTTTGAGGAAAAAGGAAGCCTGGAACAATTATAGAAATGGTACCAACAATGTAACTTACGAAGATTACACAAGGTTACGGAATGACTGCATACATCAATCCAGAAGGGCACGAGCACAATTTGAATCAAACATTATCGATAGTGGTGACAAAGCTTTTCACGCCTATGTCAAACAAAACATTGCCTCCTCTATATCCATCCCGCCTGCGCTAAGAGATTCTGAGGGAACTTTAACGACCGAGCAATCAAAAATTGCCAACATATTCGGTGATCAATTTGAGAGAACCTTTGTCCAAGAGCCAGAATTCAATAACGGCGCCATCCTCGACACAACACCACGAGTTGAAAGGACAATCTCCGAAGTAATCATCGAGGAAGACGTAGTCAGAGAAATCTTACAAAATTTGAAGAAATATTCGGCATCGGGCCCCTACGAAATCCCACCAATTATCCTAAAAAATACTGCACCAATGCTCAGCCACCCACTTACAAAGGTCATGCAGCAAAGCTTTCGAGAAGGCAAACTACCCCAGCAGTGGAAAGAAAGTGTGGTGGTTCCAATTTAGGGGATTTAGGGGATAAGTTGAACCCAGCCAACTACCGACCGATCTCTCCGACATGTATCGCCTGCAAATGCATGGAGCGTATTATTGTTAACCAGTTGAGAAATTTTCTAATGCAAGAGAATATAATAATCCAGGAACAGCATGGATTCATTCCACGCAGGTCAACAGTGTCTAACCTGCTCTCTTGCCTAGACAAGTGGACGACAGCTCATGATTCCCGGGTACCCCTTGATATAATATATTTGGATTTTGAGAAGGCCTTCGACAGAGTCCCAATTCAACGTCTTATAGCCAAATTGAATCATCTTGGAATTCGTGGCAAACTGCTGAAATGTATTGAAGATTTTCTAACAAATAGGAAATTCTGTGTAAGATCGGGCAAGTCAAAGTCGCAGCCAAAATTAGTAAAGAGTGGAGTACCCCAGGGATCGATCCTCTCGCCCACCCTATTCACGCTCTTCATGCTCGACTTAAGAAAGGCCATACAATCCAATGTAGTATTCTTCGCTGATGATGTCAAATTTTTTTGCTAACCCCTTAACCAGCTCAGGGCAACTCCAACAAGATCTGGACAGAATTCAAGAGTGGACCAGGAACTGGTTGATTAATTAAAATGCCAGCAAGTGCACTGTTTTACCTATTGGAGCCAACAATCCCAGGACAGCCTACTACACCAATGGCATTCCTATTACTGCTGTCAGGGAACAGAAAGACCTTGGAATACTGGTATCCTCGAACCTAAAATGGGAGTCCCATATAACCAAAATTGTCAAAACAGCCAACTCGGCAATCTACTTGATAAGGAAAACATTCCAATATCTTAAACCAGACACATTTGTCAAAATCTACAAAACATACATTAGGCCCTTGTTGGAATACGGTTTTCAGTTATGGAACCCTTACTTCCGGAAGGATATTACATTGATAGAGAACGTACGTCAGGCTACAAAACTGCCACATGGGTTCAGAAGATTCGAGTACCTACATCGTCTTGAACTGCTCAAACTCCCAACACTGCAACATCGTCGGCACCGTGGCGATCTGATTGAAACATTCAAAATATTAAATTTTAACTCTAGGCAGTCATAGTAGACTGCCTAGAGTTAAAATCCATGTTCAAACTCCAATCAAGAACCACTCTGCGAGGACACAAGATGCACCTGTTAAGAACCAGAACCGAACTTAATCCTCGACATAACTTCCTGTGTAATCGCGTAGTGAATGACTGGAACAAATTATCTGAAGAAGTAACTGCTGCCACATCCATAAATCAATTTAAAAATAGATTGGACAATTACCTTGCAAACATAACAACTACTACAAATACAATATAATACAATAACAAATAACTTACTAATAACATAACATAACATAATACGATATCATGTAAATATTATATGTAGATATATCAGCTTAAAGCTGCCTTTCTACTACCAATAATAATAATGTAAGAGTATACAGTTTTCCACCATTGAAACGATAGAAAAAACTGTCTATCTGACTGTCTTAGAAAATATTTATATTGCCAGTTGAGAAAAATCTGTCACATGGCATTACAGAAAATTTTGAGCATTTGATATTTTCCATAGTTTACGAAACCGTAGAGGGCCGACACTTAACATGTTTGCGGACAAGACGGCTGTATATTTTACCATTTCTTTTTAAATTGCGGCACAGTATTGTACTTAGCAAATCAAGGTGGTATAGATAGGTTGCAGATTCTACAAAATAGGGGTATGGTAATACTTCTAAAATGTAATTGGTATAAAAGATCAAATGAAATGCTAAGAAGGTTGGGATGGATGAGTGTGAGAGAATTACTAAAATATTAGGTTTTTGTTTATAAAGTACTCAATGGATTAATGCATGTGTATTTGAATAAATATGTAGTTTATTGTACATCAGTCCAGTTATTTTACAAGATGTAGAAATGATTTATATGAACAAAGCGCAGTTACCAATAGAGGTTATAGTTCTTTATTTGTTAAAGGTTTTGCTGTTTAATGAGCTGATAGATGACATTACACAGGTTAAATGTGTAAATATGTTTAACGCTAGAATACTAAACCTGGGTACATTTTACCTCCCAATACTGCGTACTCACTAAAAGCACGAACTTGCACGTATAATACCGTACCGCCCTGCTCAGTACCTTCAAGTCTAGTTGATTCTAAAAGGCTGACGTGTGTAGTTCGTTTTTCCCAAATCTAGAAGTGTTGTTGTTAGACGAGGCGAGGTTATTATCAACTAACGGTAAGAAAGTTATTTCAAATAATATTTTACAATATTCTACATAGGTTTTTGTGCAGTTTATGAAAGTTTTTGTATAAAAATGGCGTCGTCATCCTGGCAAAATAAACATCCATTAACTAACGCAGAGTTAGAAGAAGAACTTGAAAATCTGATGGTGAATGAAGACGAAAACAACGTTTCGATACACCAGGTTTGCGTCCGTTAAAACAAGCTACTGCAGATATTTTAAAACAAAATATTTCAAGAAGGTCCAACCTCTGTTACTAACAAGCGTACTAATTGCAGTTACTGCCCTTCAAATCTGCAGAGGAAAACTACAATTGTTTCAATCCTATTTGAGGGCAGCACCGTGCAAACTATTGTGTAGAGTGCAATGAAAACATTTTAAAATATTTGCTAAAATTGTGTTATTTTATACCTAAAAGTGTGTATTTTAAGTCTGAATTTTCATAATTATACAGAGTGCCCATTTTAAAACTCCGAGCCTAAATTTTTTTAAATAGGCCACACAGGAGCAACCCCCAGATCATGCATTTCTACAATTTTTTTTTAAATTGAGATCAGAGTTGTTTTACAGTACATGTATCTAGTAATGATTAAGTACAAATTTAAGGTTACTTTAATAACTCAAATTAAATATTGGATAACAATAACTACAATAATTTAATAGGAACATAGTACAAAAACTAACGAAGCAGGTGTTCAAATTGCCTTCCCCCTTTGTTTTCGCAGAGTATAATTCTTCTACGCATCGAACCTCTAACACGAGTTACATTTCCGGTGTGATAGAGCGAAAACATTGAATTATCCTTTCGCGTAGATGTTCTTCATTTCGAATGGGCACTTCATAGACACCATTTGTTACTTTGTCCCACAAAAAGAAGTCTATCGGAGTCAAATCGGGACTACAGGCAGGCCAAGGATGCAATGCACCTCGTCCAATTACGCGTCCCTCAAAACGTTGGTTAAGATAATTTCTCACATCCCTATGAAAATGCGGAGGTGCACCATCATTTAAAAACCACATGCTACTGCGTACGTTTTGAGGAACTGTTTGGAGGAAATTTCCATTAAAGAAATGTGGACCTATTACAAAATCGCCAATAATAACGCACCACACATTAACAGAAAAAATTCTCTGAAAATGAGTTATCCTGATCCAGCGAGGATTGTCTTGGGCGTAATAGTGGCAGTTATGTTGATTAACCATGCCGTTGTTTGAAAACCTTCATTACAGAATAATACCATACTTAAAAATTCCGCATTGCCGTTTAATTGCCGTCTAAGAAATTGACAATACTGAACACGATGCTCATAATCCCTATCTTCAAGATGGTGTATGGTATAAACATGGTAGGGGTGAAATTTGTTCGCCTTAAGAATATTGCAAACAGAACCTTTGCTAATGTTTAAGGCATTTGCAATCTCTCTTTGATTTGTATGGGGATTATCCGTAACCATTTCAATTACAGCTACTTCGTTATGTTCAACCGTAACTTGCCGTGCCCTTACTTTTGGTTTTGAAAATTGCCCATACTCTTGTAAATTCAGAAGAAGCATTCTAAATGTTTTGTCTGTTGGAATTCGTCTACCTGGAAAGCGTTGCGCATACAAAGTACTGGCAGCACTCGCATCTTTCGACATTCACCCAGAATTAGAAGCATGTCCACTTTGTCAGCGTTGGAATACATTTTGCACCAAAGATTAGTGATCGATAATCTTTGTTTTGCACCGTTCAAGTAATGTGGCTTAACGAATTTGATTAGTAAACTGTCAAGTTAATGCAAACATGATTGCCCTGATCTTAATTATAGAAATATTTTGTTTTAAAATAATAGTCGGCAGTGACTTGTATTGTGCTTGTATTTAAAAAAATTTAGGCTTGGAGTTTTAAAATGGGCACTCTGTATTGTATTATAAAATACGCCTGTAATATTTAATAAGAGAATGGATTGTTAATAAGAGGGTTTAGTTGTGTGGGTGTAAGTTATTGTGAATTTTGCGGGTTATTTTATTACGGTTTGGTAAAATTTATTTTACTTGTAGGTTATTAGTTAGCTTTCTAGCTAAATAAAGATTTATTTATTTATTTATTATCAAATTTTATTTTTACTTTTATATTTCCTTTAACCACACTCAAATATTTGTTTTAATTAGACCATTATAGATTCTTGTGATCCTTTCTTGTATACAATTTTAAAAAAAAAGCAAAATTTGTAAAATGAGATTGAAAACTGTATGCATGTCAAGTTGTTATTTCAACATTTGAAGAGTAATCCCCACAGTGAAATCACTTATGCTTTATAAGCTACAATATACATTACATACAGAATTAAAAAAGACACCATCTTTAGTTCACTTACTCTTTTGAAGCATATGTATGATGTATACCAGGGTCTGCAAGCTTAACAGTAAACGCATTTTCTTCATGGCAGCTTACTAATAATTTTCTACATCTTACATTGCCGTGAACAATGCCATTTTCTTCCTGAAATTGTACACTTTATAACAACAGTATCAACTAAAAATATTTGGCCGAAGCAAAAAAAAGGTAATGTAGGTTTCAAAACTCATTTTGTCTTCGTTTAAAGTAGAACTGTAAAATCTTACCAAATGCCATAAGGCCGATGCTAAATTAGAAGCAGCTTCAATCAGATCAACAGGTTTCAATATAGCTTTATTACTTCTAAGGAACTGATCTAAAGGTCCTAAACGCATATATTCCAAGACCATAGAAACCGGACTAGTTAATGTGATTCCATACAATCTAACAATAGCGCTTGATTGTAAGAAAGCCCATTGACCTGTTAATTCTAAGAAATCCTGTAATTAAAATTTGTATTTTATTTAACATTACAAAATTATTTTGGTTATCCCCACCTTTAAATATTTTTCACAACAGTCATGTTTCAACACTTTCATGGCAACTTCCATTTTCTTGCCTTTTGTTAAACGCCACATGCTGCGATATACTACTGTAATTCCTTCCAAGCCTTCCTTTTTCTGTCCTGCAATATAAAAAAATGGCATTAGTTTTAATTTACAGTAAATAATCATTATACATTCTCATTACCACATTAATAGTACATTATACACTAAGGGAGAGAAATGTCTTATTTTTCCTGAGGTGTAATTGAAAGCCCGAGGGCTACAAATACATCGAGGGAAAAATGGCGGTCTCTCCCGAGGTGTATATACTATTTTTTCCACGATCGAGAGTAGAATCACTTAATTTCATAAATAAAGAATTACTAGTGTTACCTCAGCGCACAATGCACTGCAGACTGAGCGTTGACTGAGCCGGCTAAATGCTAAGTCACGTGATGTATTAGTTCCATGAGGAGACGCGGCGTTGGTGTAGATGTCGCCTCAAGTAAAGCGCGTTTAGCAGACTTTCATATATAAATTAAATTAATTATTATTGAAAAATCGACGTAGAATAAAAATATAAAAATGTTTCATGTTCCATCTGAGGATAGAGACCTTTCATTGAAAAAAACAATGGTCCAAATTGGTGAAGCAGTAGCCGCTTAAGAAATTAAATTAATTAAATTAATTGTTCGAAATGTTTACTATTCACTTCTTGGCACATAAAATGTTGGTTAGGAAATTCCTGCCTTACATTTTCATAAGTTTATGGTGTGATAATTCTGCAAACTTTTGTAATGCATTGCTCCAGTTCTTCAATTGTTTCTGAACGGGTTCTGTACACTTTCGATTTCAGATATTCTCATACAAAAAATCTAAGAAAGTTAAATCTGGGGAGTGAGCCGGCTATTCTACAGGCCCCCGCCAAACAATCGATCTGCCAAAAAAATGTCAGTTGAGAAAGTCAGAAACAGGCCTATAATAATGAGGTGGCGCACTGTCTTGTTGGAACATAACGTTTTCAATATTATTTCAAGCCACCTGAGATATTTCTGGGAAAATTTAGTCCTGCAAATGAAAAAGTGGACTACTGGATACGAAAATCAAAACAATTTTGAACTGAGTGAGTCCATTGGTTTACAATCCGCTATTTTGTTATGGTTCAATATTTTTCTTTGATATTCTAGGATCAAACGCAGAATTAAAAGACCTTTCAAATGAGGTGTCACTCGACCCTGGATAAAAAAATCAAAACAATTTTGAATTGAGGGAGTCCATTTGTTTAAAATCCGCCATTTTGTTATGGCTCAATATTTTCCTTTGAAACTCTATGATCAGACGTATAATTAAAATACCTTTCTAATGAGGTGTAACTCGACCCCCTTTCTATTTAAAAAAAATTTGAAAATGGCGCCCAGTCGCCATTTTGGATGATACAAAATTTTTATATGGTCTGAAAAATAGTATTTAATTTCCCATTACAGCACACCAAATTTTGTAGAAAAATATCAAGTCGTTCAAAAGTTAGTTGGGGGGGTTACTTTATGGACACAGTGTATATGTATGGATAATAAATCGGAGCGAAATTACAATATTTAGAAACCTTTGGGATGTTTCCATGCAACGTACCATGACAACACATTTGTTTACAAAAATAAATATAAAATGAAATAAAAACTCCCCTAGGGAAATTGTTGTCTTGTTTCGTCCCTAGGGCGTAAATGCTTTACTTCTCTCACAATTTTGATGCCATAGAAACCGACTTCTACTCCCGGTCATGGAAAAAAAATATTATTGCCTTATTTTGAGAATTCAAGCGTTATACATAAAAAAGCATATCGAGGTAATCTTAAACTTGCAACAAACAAGATTTTATGGTACAGGTAAATTCATGTACCTCAAATTCTAATTAAAGTGACCTTGAAACAAAAAACTTGCCACTTTGTTAATACAGAAGTAATTTAAAAAAGTTGCACAAGATTACCGTTACATCCATTTTAGTTATGAATTACCATTTAGTTCCGAGTTCATTAAAAAGGTGACTTAAAGTTTAGTAGCAAGAATTTTTTTTATTCAAAAAAACAATCATTACACACAAAGTAATTTCAAGAAAAACTGATGAGACTGTTTGTTTAATAATTTATATTTCATTTTTTAATTATGAGAATGAAGTTGTAACCTATTTCAAAAAATTAATATAAATGCATCTAAATAAAATGGAAGTTATTGAAGTTTTACTTTTACTCGAGAGTCTTCTGCGTTGTTAGAAGGATGCATTTCATAGAATAAGAAACAATTGTAAAATTTTTAAAATGTACCATTGCAATAAGAGGACATTTTGTAGTAATATGATGCTAACGTTATGATATTTCTATAGCAATTAACCCAAGAGCAAAATTCAGCACGTGGATTTTCCACATTTCAAAAATTGATACTTTGTTTAAACTGTATAGGAGGTTTGCGAAAAATTTGTGTGCTGATTCTACACGTAAAAATAAAAAGAAGAGAACTGATAATCCAAGTTCCAAAAATGCGTCATAAGGGAACGAAAGCCCACTGGAAGAGGATGTCCAAAAGTTAGTTTTTATTCAATATCTTTGGAACCCAACGAGATATATATGAAACTTGGTATGTAGCATAGTATTATTAAGTGCTGTTGCTGTTGTGTTAGTTTTTTAATTTCAGTTGAATGAAGTATTTTATAGAAATACTCGTTTTCATACCAAGTTTTTCGAATATTTTTAAATGGCAAGATATCTATTTTATACTCTATAACAAAAGTTTTTTCTCTCCAACAGTAGAAAAAGACGCGTAAAAATCACCCATATATCGCATATTTATAAAAATCAATAACAATTAAGTTTCAAAATTTAAAATCAAGCACATTTTATTTTAAACAATTCTAATAAAGATATTTTTCCACGACCGGAAGTAGAAGTCAGTTTCAATGGCATCAAAATTGTAACAGAAGTAAAGCATTTGCTCTCTAGAGACGAAATAAGACAACAATTTCCCTAGGGGAGTTTTTATTTCATTTCATATTTATTTTTGTAAACAAATGTCTGCTGTCATGGTACGTTGCATGGAAACATCCCAAAGGCTTCTAAATATTGTAATTTCACTCCGATTTATGAAATAAAGTGTTTCTACTTCCGATCGTGGAAAATAGTATATTATAGACCAAGGTAGAGAAGACATTTTTCTCAGCCGAGCAGAATTAATAAATAAGTTGCGAGGCTGATAAGTCTTCTCTACCGTGGTTTATATATTATTTTTTCCACTACTAGCACCCTTATTTCTTTTATAGTTAATTGATTTTACATTAATAAAAAATAAAATTACAAATGCAAATATGCACAAAAATAAAGTAGCGTTGCTTGAAAACAAGAGAATAGTTAATTTCAATTGACATTTATGTAAAATATATATTTTATAATAGTGGTTATAAAATGTCCAATTTTGATGATTTGAGTGAAAACTGCACTCCTCCTGAAATTAGGGAAGGTGCAGAAAGTGTTGGTGAACAGTTATTACCAGTAAAATCAAAAGATTTTTACATGAAAGTTTATGGTGAATTTAAAGATTGGTAGCAACTGTTTTCATTATTAACCAGTAGTTAATAATGAAATATTAGTAACCACTAGGAAAGAAATTCATCTTCTTGGCTCTAAAACAAAGTAAATAATGATATCGTTTAATGCTAGTAGTGGAAAAAATAGTATATACACCACGGGAGAGACCGCCATTTTTCCCTCAATGTATTTGTAGCCCTCGGGCTTCAAATTATCCTCAGGAAAAATAAGACGTTTCTCTCCCTTAGTGTATAATCTACTATATTCAGACCAGTACAAGGTAATACATTAGGTTCATACAGTCAAATGCATGGCCAACTTGGGATTTAATTAATGCTCTCTGGCGGCCGCCGAAATTGAAAGTATTTGGGTACATATTATACATGACCATAGTGGAAACTTAAAGATCTATTTAAATATGTAAAAAAAGTACCACGGTTGTCATTGGTAATAAAAAAAGTTGATGTCACTTCCGATTAGACCGAAGTCCAAATTACCTATCACCATTATATGTAGTATGATGAATTTTTGTTATATGCCTATAAAAATCTATATACTAAATCCGGATCAAATCAGGTTTACAAACTGCATTGCAGCTGAAATTTCAAGACGGTAGATACCTGAAAATGTTTTATAACCTACAATTATTGTATCACCCTTAGGTACTAGAATAAAATTTACAGTTTGAAAAAACGAAATTTTCAGCCTTACCTAACCAAATCTTTCTTCTGAATATTTTAGAGCTTTACAATGTTTGAATTTTTGGTTATAAAATGTTATTCTCGTTTCTCCATACAAAATATACAAAAACATACTTGTTTCAAAAGTAAAAAAATCCAACAGCTTTCAAGGCAATTCAATGTTTTTGTAAAATCGAGTTGCCATAAAGGTCTAAGTGCTTTCTCAAAATGCTCAAACGGTTTCTGCAAACTCTGAAGGTAAGTTCTACATATCAAAACAATAAAAAACGTCCTCATAATTATGGATCTGAGAACAATTTCAACAAGTCAGACTGTTTGCATCTTCTGGAGGCTGTAACTTTCTAAGGAAGCGCTTCGAGAGCTATGTTTATTGGATCTCTTTTTATTGATTTCATGTGTGCAACTTACCCCCAAAGTTTATATGAACATCTTCGGGAAACACTTGGACCTTTGTAGCAAATTAATTTTTCACAAACACAGAATTAATTAGAAAAGTGATTTAGCGGCATTTAACAAAAGTATTTTTTTTGTGTATTTTTCTATGGACAATGAAATATTATAACCAAAAATTCAAAAATTGTAAAGATCTAAATTATTTAGAAGAAAACATTACATGGCCCCTTCCTATGAGGTACCTCTGGTGCACTTATTTATATCAAAATTAGTAAAAATACTAAGCTAAATGAGTAACACTAAGATATAGAATTTCAAAATGTTTGTGCACCTACGAGAGATTTATAGACAAATAATTATTAATTTACTAATAAGTTCAAGCTTGACTTTCTTAATGTTCATATTAATATATTGTATATAAAACAATTATTAGCTTCAACAGTTTTTTATTTTAGCGTTAAACGTATTTTGACATGTTTACACGTCATTATCAAAGGTAACATTAAAAGTAAATCCTTGGTGTTGCTATACGAACAATAGAACTTGATCTTGATTATGATTTTTTATTCCAAAACGTCCAATAATGGTAAATTTAAGAGCTCAATTTGTTCGTTTATTAAAGACACAGATTGTAAATGTTTGTGAATTTCAAAATCTTCCAGTATATCTAATTTAGGTTTATTATCACAAGAGTGAAAATTTTTTATAGTGTTATTGGATGTCATTAATTGATTGTGTTCTAACACGTGTTTAACGTAATTGGCTTTACGTAGTGTTTATATTTGTAACAACGTCCATATGTACGATTTTATAAGTGCATAGTTCTATATCGTGAAAAATGATAATGATAACGAACAAAACACACATATATTTATGTACCTTTTACAATAACCAAAAAGTCTGGGCTCTTACAGAACCAAACGTATTGAAAAAGTTATTTATTTAATCATGTCTTGTAAGGTGATTTTAAATACTGTTACAGTCCATAAAACACTATGTTAAGTGCTCGTCTCTGCACTGTTAAATAAATAAAACTATTGTTAGTAACATTTTATTGTATATTTCTAAATGAAAAAAATGTATCATATTAACAACATATTATTTCCTTCGATTTCTTTTGTATTTTCCTCTAGGTTTGGGTATAGCCATAGGTAATGTACCCCACCTTAAATATGCAAAAACACATCCAACAACAATTACACAAACAAAGACAACAATGAAAATAATTGCAATTTTAATGTTTCTGTCAGTTTTCAACCATGCAAACAATGGTGCAGTTAGAGGATCCTCCTTTAGATGAGTATAAAAATTTGGGGCCCTTTTAACATTTACTTTGATTAAATTCGTAACCCATGATAATTGCAAATCAGATTGTTCCACTACACATTTCCATAAACCACTATGAGAACGATTTAATGGTTGTAAATGTTCTGCACTTACAGCAGCTAGAGTTGTTATACCATAATCAACATATACAGTGTCATTAAGCAGCCATTTTTGGCGTAAATCTGAATAAATGTAGCCTAAAACAACTGCATTTGATGTCAATGTCAAATCTAAAGTAGCTCGTCTGGTAATTCTATCATATTTTGTAGCTACTGCCAATGAAATCACACGGAATACGACACGCTCTTTATTAATGCGGTGCAACATACATACGTATACCCCCATATCAGACACTTCGGCTTTATTAATAAATATGTTGTCACCTCTAAATTCTATATGATGAGGGTCTTCTATAACAAATAAACCATTTAATGTCCATTCATAATAAGCATCGGGAGATTGTTCAGACACAATTTCTAAGATTTCGCGATCATTTTC
The DNA here is from genome assembly GCA_958336395.1 of Ctenicera cuprea. Lineage (NCBI taxonomy): Eukaryota > Metazoa > Arthropoda > Insecta > Coleoptera > Elateridae > Ctenicera > Ctenicera cuprea. The sequence goes on from OY284486.1 coordinate 57,354,007, forward strand.
TAGTAAAACAGAATCACCTTCGTTAATGATTAAACTGAATTGGTGCGTTTGCAAGTGATCACGTATTTTTTCTAATGTGTCTGGACTTACATCACCACATTCAAAATCGTTGCAAAAACCCGTAGAAGTAGGTGAACCCTCGCAGAGCTTTCCAAATATATTTGGCTTAGGATTCGAGCAAGTTCGTGTTCTAAATCCTTCACCACCACCACAACTTACAGTGCATTGCCAGGGTGACCAGTGTGACCAACCTCCATCTAATGGTTTACCATCGATATCGGGAGGATTACAATTTGCCGTCCATGTAACAGGCCCATTTGTAGAACCCACAGAAAACCAATAAAATAACATAGGGCGGGTACTTTTGTAATTGAAAATTAAAGTATCATTTCTTGTAATGTTTAAATTATCTTCAGTGAAAGTTATAAGAAATGTTGTCCATGAATTATTTACAATCAGTGGTTCATTAAATTGTTGTGATAGTAAAGTTTCTGCGTTGTTGTGTTCATTTCTCATAAAATATAAATTATTTCCCAATTCGTTCATTATTATTGCATAATATTCTCCAGTTCCTGGTAAAGCCATTAAAGGTATAAAAGCAGTACCAGTTCCTCTGACATTTAGAGTTAGGTTTCTATAAAGTAAGCTCTCAGATTGGGACCAAAGACCTATCGGCATGATTCTAGTGAAATGTTTAACAGTTGTAATCTCAGAATGGCAATCATCACATTTAAAGAAAACTCCTATTGGATGACCTTGTATAGACATATAAGTTATAAATACAGGTTCAAAAGCTGCAGAAGGCTCTTCATGCTGCCACTCAAAAAGTGTATTTGGTATGCCCTCGTAACCCAACAATATTTCTCCTCTTCTAATTTGCAACCAAAAGGAAACCCACTTACCAGCACGTATTACATGAGAAAAAGTTTTTTCTTTGACTAATTGTGACTGATAATACAAAAGAATTTTTTCATTGTTGTTGGCACCTATAACCAGCTTTATTTTGTTATCTCCTTTTAGTGGTTTAATTTCAAACAATATTCCATCTAAAAGATCAGGATCCCATTCTTTTAATGCAAAATGTAAACCACCATGTATTCCAGTTTCCTTCCATTGTGGGAGGATGTAAACATCTCGACCTACACGTAATGATATGGAAATAATTAGTCATGCTTATATTTGTATACGTGTGAACCCCATTTCAATAACATTTTGGAAATATATTCATCTGACCATACTCTATTTTGCTAGTACGCTAAAATATGGGACGGATACAAAGATACCCCGCGTTTGCATCGAAAACTCCCCACCCTTTACATACAGTAAAACATTTTTTTTAACAATATTTTTCAATATATGGAGGTTCAAAACATGTCAAAATTTCTAAATCAAATTTTTTCACAATCACAATGCATTCCAAACTCGAAGAATGAGGCAGAAACTTTGTGGAACTTGTCAGACATTAATTGCTAGATTTGCACCTTAAAAATTTTATCAGTAATCGTAATCATACTTTCAAAATCTTAAAAATAATCCAAATAGTTTAGAAAATTGGCAAATTTGGAAAACAAAATTCTTTAAATAATCGATTCTCAAAAAGTAATAACTAAAACTTAAAAAAAAAGTTATTTGGTATTTGAAAAGTATCTTCTTCTTATTTAATCTTTTTCACTTTTACCCTTAAGTGTGGGGTTTTTCCTTTCGTTATGGGCGAGAAAACGTTATAAAGCTTGGCAATGGAAAACAAAACTCATAACGAAACTTGATTCATAAGTTACAAACTGTCATTTATTAGCTATTTATGTAACAAATAAGGAAATGCGGGTGATTATTTAACAAATGTGAAAGTTACAACACAAGCCGCTAGGCGAGTGTTGTAATCGCATGTGTGAAGTAATCACCCGTTTTCCTTACGTGTTGCATACAATATGTTTTCTACTTCCGTTCGAATAAATACAAAAGCGCATTTGAAATTATGAATTTTAGACATTTTCATGACACTTTCAAACCAATTCGAAAAAATCAAGATTGCCTATGCCCGGTTTAACCAAATGATCTCATTATTTCACTGAGTGAAATAAGGGAGTTCATTACCTAACTGAAATCAGTGAAATAAAGTGTCTATTATCTAACGAAAGTTGAAAATAGTTATTTGTACAACAAGTGAAGAAAGTGATTATTTTCCTCACCGCCGAAAAAAATTGTTTAAAAATATGTAAAAAACTAATTTTTACATTTAACATTTATTTGAAATTTATCACAATAAAAAACAAGTAGCCTGACGTGCAGTGCTACGAAAAACAAAAAATAAACACAAGTAAAATTTATCTAAAAGTAACGCTTTTTTACAAAAAATAAGTGTTTTTTAGTGAGGAAAGTACTTTTCTCACTCAATGAGGAGAATGCCTACTTTCTTCTCCAAAATAACAATTGAAAAGTGAACTTTTTTAACGTTATGCACAGTGGGCCAGATTCCCAAAAAGCTAGGCAACTCTAAAATTCGTCGGATTTGCATAAAATGTGGTATGAAAAATCTTTTGCGAGGTCGCTAATTTCAAATCTGCTATCGAATTTTTAAAATTCAAAATGGAGAATTTAAAATTAGACAAAATTTTATCATATTTATACGAAATTTGATTATTGAAGAATTGCGAGAGCACTGGTTTCAAATGTGATATCAAAAATGTAAAATTTAAATATGGCGGCATATATGGCGGACTATCGAACACAATTTCATCAGATTTATAGGAAATTTTGTTTTTGAAGGATTGCGAGGTCATTGATTTCATATCTGATATCAAAATTGTAAAATTTAAAATAGTGGACCCAATATGGCGAAATATTGGACAAAATTTATTACTATCATTAGATTTATACGAAATTTTGTTTTTGGAGGTTTGCGAGGTCGCTGATTTCAAATTTGATATCAAAATTGTAAAATTTAAAATGGTGGATTAAATATAGCAGACTATTTTTTTTCTTTTTTGTGAACTCTCCTTTTCTGCTTGCTCCTGCCAGGCTTCAAACAATTGAAGTCGTCTATAAACACACTAAGTCTGTAAAAATACTTTTAGTTTTATAGAGATTGTAGTTTATGTTATTATGTTAATTAGTTATTTAATTTATATTTTATTTAAAAAAATGTATTAGAGCTCTTGCGATGTCAAAAGGAGAGAAATAAACAATTATATGTAACATTTACAAGTAAGTGAAATCAAAGGATGCAAATCGGAAAATATAAAATGAAACTAGTATATAAAACTGATTAGTGATTAGACTAATAATTGCTGAAGCCGAGCATATTATAGCATTATCGCTTGGTTCACATAATAAAATTAATAAATTCTAAACCCGCAGGTGTCCGCAGCCAATTTTTTTAAGCTACCTTGTAGATACTTAAAGGTTTAATGTACTGAAAACAGTAGAGCTGGACTTGTCCGGAACGTGTTTAAAAATCAACAGGAAAGCAAAATTTGTGAACAATATTAGAGTTTATGACAAGCTATATATAAAAAATATATATTTCACAGCTTGATAATCAATAAATAATAAATTTTTGTATGAGAATAGTAACTACTTACCTTGAATAATATGGGTCATTATTAAATTATCATAAAAATATGAAAATAGAAAAATTGCACAGTTAAAAGCACGAGATTTATATATAACAATGTTTCAAACAAGAGCAGCGCGCGTCTGTAGCGTTTATCGCTTTGACTATCTACATATAATAAACAGAACGATGAATACACAATAATAACACTTTCGCAGATGTTACACATCGTTTATTCAATGTAGGTGTTTTTCTTAGACATTCCTAGAAAGTTGGAAGTTTCGTATTATGACCAGTTTTTTAGAAACTCACTGTGCGGTGTTAGGAAAAAGTAATTTTACACACGACAGATAAATGATAGATGAACTTAGTTCCGACAAGAGCTTTGTTTTCCATGGTCAAGTATTTATTATGACGGTTTTTTATGATTTTGAAAATAGCGAAAATACAGTTCTAGTACGAGATATTATAGAATATTTTGGGTCAGTTTTTGTTACTGGATTTATGTTTGTGGTAAATATCTACCACATAATTTTATCGAAATAAATAGCGTTTTGGGAAAACATGAGCATTCACTGCCACACAGTGATCCTCTGTTAAAAAACGATTTATTTTTTCAAGATTATTAATTTAAAGATTGATAGTATTTTTTAATATAATGAATTTATATAATAACAAACCTTTTGAACTGAATTAAGATTTTAATATTATGCAACCAATATTTTATTTAAAATAAATAAATAATAAAATTACCTTCTCCTCGACCCTTTACTAAAATAGTACACTCTTCAGGCATACTACAGTCTCTAACATTACAAATATCTTGAATATCTGAATCTGTAGTGTAACACCAACTACCTGAAGTAAGAGATTAAAAAACAAATATGTAAACTTCAAGTTTTACTCTAATTTATTAATAACCTGCAATATTTCTAGAAGGATTTCTACAAAAATTTTCAGCTTTTGTTACGGTCATGTCAGGATACAACGTACTATTTAAATATTGAACGTACGACAGATTCTCAGTGCTGTTATTGCTGCTATTTCGTGATATAATATACTGTATCCAATTTTCACAAGTTCGATTAGAACGTGTTGTGCTAAGTTTTCCAATGTAGTCATTAGCTGTCCCTGCCATTTTGCATTCGGCAGACTTGCATTTCCGTATATGACAATAATGTTTTCCTATTTTTACATCTGGATCACTTGTGATAGCATAACAATATGTACCTGCATAAAAAATTATGCAATTTGTATTACCTAAACACAATTCACAAACAAAAATTAAATTGCAAGTATATCTCAACCTTTTTGTTCCTTTTCAGGATCCCTGCAGTAATTTACAGCTTTTAAAATGTGATTATCAGAAAACGAATCTTCGACATTTTCTGGCAACAATTTTTTGCTAGACCATGGAATACATGGAAGTCCTTCGTTTGTAATTCCTTGAGTTCCTCTATAATCAGGTTCGTCTTTATTTAAGGCACACTCTGGTGGCCAAGCATTGGGAGGGCTCGCAAATTCTGGTGGTTTGCAATAAAAGCTCCAGTGTGCCATGGTATTTTCTGAACTAGGCGAAAACCAACGCATTTTTCTCATTAATTCATTTTTTATTTCGATAATCATGTGAGTTCCCACATCTTTTCTCCAATATATTTGTAAAGTGTCAGCAAATAACGAAATAGAAAATTCATTCCACTTCCAGTAATTAAGTAAAGAACTCAGGGTAATCTCTTTGAGAATAGTCTTTGAACCGCTTTCGTACTCTGCACTTATAATGCGGGTAAAACTATCAGTTGCATCTAATACAATTTTAACATAAGGAAAATCGATAACTGGACTAGTCACCAGCAATATGTGGGCAGAATGGAAAGCACGCACATGAAATTGTAAGTCATGTCCAATGTTTGTTTCCCGTAGTGGCCAAAACTGTTGAAAAATCGATGAAGTCGTTGTATGAACATCACAATCACCATCATCATCACAAAATGGAAAACTCCATAGTACATTAGTACCTTGAAACGAATAGAAGTAAAACTTGTCTTTCATGAATCCTAACAAATTCTTCTTTGTTTTGTATTCAGCCAAAAAAATTGGCTTACTCTCTCCTTCTTTAGTTAGCGATATAAAACCAGAACCCCATGACAAGGAAAAAAATGTAAATTCCGTCGATTTCAACACATTAACTGAAGTCTCATATTCTGGTTTATCTTTATTTCCAAAAGTTAATGCACTTAATTGGTTGGATATAAATATTTCTAGACCAATTCCAGCATCATCTATTTCTTTTCCCATAAGAGGTAATGCTAATACTGATAGAAGTAGTCGAGCACTAGCTGTGAGGTATGAATCAGAATCCCAAATTTTTAAACCAAACGTCAAGTTCGTTAATGTATGGTTAAAATCAGTATAATGAGTGAAGCGTGAATAATTTTTTGAAAAAACAGTACAATCCTGATCATCACAAAAAGGTATGTCACAGTATTCACGTTCAACATCATCGGTGTCTTCTATTTCCACAAAACACCACGGCCCTGCGATGTCTCCATCAGGATTACGACAATATTTTTTAGCATTTGAGAGGCTTTCATCGGGAAATTTATACTTTTCAAATTTTTGCTGCTTAATGTAACCACCCTTATATTTGACTCTATTTCGGGCTTTATTCCATTTCAAACATTTCCTGTCTATAATCATTCTTGTTGATTGATGATAAATGATAAGTCAAAAATTTCAGATGTTAATACTAACCTGACAGTCCATGATTATGTTCTCCACCATATTCAATTCCAGGTCCAGTCATTCTGCACTCACTATAATTACATATAGGTAAAGCACAGGTTTCATCAATAAGATTAGGATCCATAGTGTAACACCATGGACCCTTAGGGTCCCGGTTGGGATTTCTACAATAGTTTTTTGCATGTTTTCTAGAATTTTCAGGAAATTTTTCGTCAGTAACACTTACATCTACTTTATGGACTGGAGCATCTGTTTGCCAAGATTGACAACGAACACCTGATTCTGTTTTAGCTACGTAACCACCATACTCAAGACCTAAGTGACTTACTTTACATACCAACAAATCTGTTGAGCTACTTAGTCTGTTGTTATTAACATGCACTATAATTAATATAAACAATATTGCAAGCATTTTACAACTTGTTATTTATAAGGAGAATTCCTTAAAAACTAACAAAACGTCATTTATAGGTGCACAATGTTTGTAAACAAAATAACTGTCTTTAAATGACAGTATCTATTTATGTTGTTCACCATGGAAATTACACAGTTCAACAAAAAACAAAATATTTTTTCGTTGCCGAAGATGTTTATGTGATTTTAGTGTACTTTGGGGCATTGAATTTAAAAACAACTAGTGAGACCCCAGCGCACGATGCACTGACAGACTCGCGTTGTCCGACCCGTCTAAATGCGTCACTTGATGCATTAGTTCCAATAATGAGACGCGGCGGTTTTGTAGATGCGCCCCAAGTGACGCGCGTCTAGCCGACCTTCATATATATTATAAATTAAAATAATTAAAATAATTATTATTATAATCGACGTAGAATAAAAATATAAAAATGTTTCATGTTCCATCTGAGGCTAGAGAGAGACCTTTCATTGAAAAAAAAAATGGTCCAAATTGGTGAAGCGGTAGCCGCTGGAGGAACTGGAGAAGAAAACCCTTAGTGCTTTTATATATGTATGGATGGATGGATTACAATACAAGTGTATAAGCAAGCCTTTAAAGCACGCGCGACGGATTTAAAAGCATGAGACGAAGCCGAGTGCCTTTTAACGGAGCAGTGCTTTAAAGGCTCTTATACACGTGTATTATACGCTATTTTTTATTATACCTGCATCATAATCTAGAAAATAAGAAGAATATAGCTAGGAAGCAGCATTTTCATTTTGATTCATCTTACATAGTAGTCTATGATGTGACGTCATATCATTTACCTGGAGATTGGTTAGCATTTTTTGTTGTTTATGTTGCTATGTGAATTCAAATTATTTTTTTTATTGGTGCCCCATTTTACCTATTTTTTTTATTGGTGCCCCATTTTACCTATTTAAAGCACGCCTCAGCGTGTTTAAATCGAACTTTCAAAAACGCGCGTTTTTTAAAGTTACCATGGCAACATCAACAACTCGAGAAACATGAAGTCTAAATGACAATTTTTTGATTATTGATCTGACAGGAGTACCTTGTAACGTCAAATAAAATATTACTAACAAATTTCTGAAGGTAAGCAAGCACAACTCGTTCATTTATATCTGTTACCTTTTGCCCTACATTCCATTTGATGAACTTGTCATATTCTTTTTTATACGCATCATTAGATTTTGGCGGTATTAACAGCGATTCTGCTTTACTATTTAAAAAATCAATATTAGAATTCATTTTTAAGCAGTGCGGTGACAACAATTAATCTTTGATGACAAATTGCAAATTAATTTCTGTTTTTCTCAGTTCCATGACAACGAAAGGTATACTGATGTCACATCACGAATTCAACCATTTTACATTATTAGTTCTTATTTCCATTTTTTGTAGTAATAATACCAGTATTTATGATTTCAAAGTGCACCAATAAAAAAAAATAGCGTAAAGTATTGCTCTATTTCGAGCACTCCGGCTGCGCCGTCGTGCTCGAAAAATCGCGCGTGTTTTAAAGACCTTTTTATCCACTTATACTTTAATATACTATTAAAGCACGCCTCAGCATGTTTAAATCCAACTTTCAAAAACGCGCGTTTTTTAAAGTTACCATGGCAACATCAACAACTCGAGAAACGTGAAGTCTAAATGACAATTTTTTGATTATTGATCTGACAGGAGTACCTTGTAACGTCAAATAAAATATTACTAACAAATGCAAAACCTTCATTCAAACATTATTTAACAATTTTAATTTTATAAATGAAAATGGAAAGTACAGTTAGTATTGTTTGAGATATTAATATTTCGATTTTTTAAATCGGAGGAAATGGTATTTAAATTAATACTGTTAACATTCTCAGAACTCAATGAGGTTGAACTTCCATTAGGCCGGTATTACACTATCAAAGATTTGATAAAAGATCTTTTATAAAATATCTTTGTCAAAGAAATTTTACAATGTAATGGGCTATAATTTATAAAAGATTTCTTTTATAAAATATCTTTTATCAAAGTTAGCTACATTCGACCATATTTGATAAAAGATTTAACAACCACTTTACAAAATGGCGTCAACTAAGTTCACGTGGTCATTTGATGCTACTAAAACTTTAATTTCTGAATATGAAAGTTATGAATTTTTGTATGATGTTCAACAAGAAGATTACAAAAATAGAAATAAAAGATTAGAGGCGTATCAAGAAATTTCCAATGTGATCAGCACACACATTGATGTAAAAAATCTTCTTTAAGTGCTTTATAAATGGCATCACAGGTTTCGGGTATTATAGAGCTTAATGTACATTGTGGTATTCGCATAGAATACTTTAAGCTGGAATAACTTTCTCCAGTGGCCAAAAACCGAAGAGTCACAAGAACGCGATTTTCTACACTAATGTAATTTCTTAAATGGGTATTCTTTCGCGCAATAAAAGAAGCAACTTTTGATACAACCAGCTGAAATGTAGCATCATCCATTCTTAAATAATTTTTATAACATGACATATCTTCAACTCTGAGTTCCTTCAATAAGCTTTGGTGTAAGAAAACTCGGTCTGTACTTACATTTTGGGGGCGCAATGATAAATACTGCTTCACCAAACGCACATAACTAATTGCTTCACTGTCGGCTACAGTAAAGCGTCGACCCTTCACTGTCTTAGACGGTCGGATAGTAATAACCAATACGCTTCCTTCTTCTTTGATATCATGTAAGCGCAAATCGCATAATTCACATCTTCTACAAGACCCAAAGATACCGCAAATGGCTACCACCTTCAAAAATAAATACGTAATGTCCGGTGCATCTATGAAAAACTTCCGCAAATCATCTTCATTGAATACATATGCCTTCTTGGCTACGTCATTCTTACTAATTGCCTTCATGAATGCATGCACTTTTACAAATAATTTTATATCGACTCCTTTGTTTATCCTCAACAATATCTGTTACCTTTTGTTCTTCCATCCATTTGATGAACTTGTCATATTCTTTTTTATACGCATCATTAGATTTTTGCGGTATTAACCGCGATTCTGCTTTACTATTTAAAAAATCGATATTAGAATTCATTTTTAAGCAGTGCGGTGACAACAATTAATCTTTGATGACAAATTGCAAATTAATTTCTGTTTTTCTCATTTCCATGACAACGAAAGGTATACTGATGTCACATCAAGAATTCAACCATTTTACATTATTAGTTCTTATTTCCATTTTTTGTAGCAATAATACCAGTATTTATGATTTCAAAGTGCACTAATAAAAAAAAATAGCATAAAGTATTCGTGGATAACTGGTCTTTAAAACACTTGCTCTATTTCGAGCACTCCGGCTGCGCCGTCGTGCTCGAAAAATCGCGCGTGTTTTAAAGACCTTTTTATCCACTTATACTTTAATATACTATTTTTTTCGCGTGTTTGTAATTTGTTGCTTCAAAATTGATGACGTCATTGTTGCTTAGCAACTTTAAAACACCGGGGTGTTTTAATCTTGGGTTTACGCACGCTTTTAGGTTTGTTTTACAAGGATTATGATGCAGGTATAATAAAAAATACTTAATTACTTCCTTCAACAATATTTATTTATTTTAACCTTATAGGTATTTCTGCATGTTTACATTCCATTGTCAAAGGTTATATTAGAAAGTAAAAGTAAATCTCGGTAATCGTCTGCAAATGACTTGATTTCTTATTCCAAAATATCCAGTGCAGTAGAATTTAAGAGATCAATTTGCTCATTCATTAACGGTACAGTTTCTAAATGTTTGTGAATTTCAAAAGCTTCTAGTATATCTAATTTATTTTATTGTAAATAAAACAATTGTTAACTTCAACGGGTTTTTCATTTTAGCTTTATACGTATTTCAACGTGTTTACACGTCATTCTCAAAAGCAAGATTAAAAGTAAACAGTTGGTGTTGCTATAGGAACAATAAATCTTCATAACTTGATCTTGGTTTTCTATATCTGCGTCCAGATGACTTGAATTTAAGAGATCAATTTGTACCTTTAATGAATGAACAAATTGCTCTTAAATTCACCGTTATTAAACGTTTTGGAATGAAAAATCAAGTCATCTGGACGCAGATATAGCAAACCAAGATCAAGTTATGAAGATTATAATATTGATATTATCGATATATACCGATAATTGTTATCAATAATTGTTTTAAAATTATCGCTACTCGATATTATCGATAAATATTCCCAGCCCTAGACATGACTATAAAACACTTATTGACGTGTCAATGGGTGTGCTGCTGGTTGTGTGGATTATTGATGCCTCTCTAAAATTTAGTATTTCACGCTCTCAAATTTTAGTGACTAGAAAAACAATATTGGGCTTTAGTTATTAACATAAATTGGGAAAACTTGACACCTTTAATTAGCACAAGTGTTCAAGAAAGCCTTAGAGTATGAGTCAAAATTTTATTAACACTTCTATCCAATTGGAAAAATAAACATGTCCAACCTCTTGGAGGTTGGACATGAATTTGAATACATATAAGAGTATGTTCCCGAAAGGAAGGGCTATATCTTGCTGATTCTCAAAAATTACTCAGTTTGCTGGAATCTCAATATCAGTTTTAAGGCATTATTGCTGAAATTCTGTCAAATCATCAAAAATCTTAGACTTGAAACTTCAAATAAATTCAAACCATCATTGTGGGTTGCGGTCTACAAGGAGCAATTTGTCGAAATCAAAGAGGCTTAGGCATTGATGCTTACTCTTTTGAATATACTGTATTAGGCGTATCATTATTGCAGCGCTACTGTCCTTCAGAAATTAGGCGAAGCATTGAAGCACTCTGATAGGGGTGAGTGACGACGCTATTTACACTTTGAGTGCGGCAAGGCGCTCTTTTCGGATGTGATTACCTATTTGTACGTAATCGATAGCTGTTATTAGATTCAATTCTCAGGCGTATTAGCACGCGGCGCTATTGTCCTTCGAGAATTAAGCGTAACAACTAAGGCACTGTTAGGATGAGACCTAATCAGGCCGAGAGTATTGCACACAAATGAGTGATAACACAAGACATTACTGTAAAGAGTTGTCAGTTATTTATTTACGTAACTTGTACAACTCCCGACATTTATTAGCAGTCCCTAAAGAAGTAGAAGTATCAGTATAAGTAAAAATTTAGATTGGCGAATTTATTCCCCACAACTGACGTGCAAATTCTAGATAGAAAGTTCACACATTTTACAACACCAACATTTGCACCACAAAAATATATAAACACTTTAAAACTTTTACCGTTGTTTAAATATCCTCAACATCTTATCCTTTTTAACCTCATAAAGACAAGGTGAAACAAACATGAGCAATAAATTAACCCTTTCATTATAATTATCACTGAATCGTGGCTTAACAGCAAAATACCCAACTCACTAATACAAATCCCCGATTATACAATTTATAGAAAAGACCGAATTGATAGAAAAGGTGGAGGATCAATTATGTATGTGAACAAATCAGTTAAAGGCGTCAACATGGTATCTACCATAGCACATAGCACAAGAATTCCATGATAACGGAAGCACAGAAGACGTCTGGCTAGAGATAGAGATTAGTCGAACCAAACTACTGGTGGGTGGCATCTACAGATCACAATCCTCTTCTACTGAAAATAACACAACCATTTTTAATAAAATCCAAAATGCGTCGGACTCGAGAACCACATTTATTTTTGGAGACTTCAATTTTCCTGGTTTAAAGTGGCCTGAGATAGCAATTCCGGATCCAACCAGTACTGACACGGCATCGGAGTTCGCAAGAATGTTTCTGGAAAGTAATTTACATCAACATGTCACTCAACCCACCAGATTCAGAGGTAATGAAACACCCAATATCCTTGATCTTATCTTATGTAATGACGAAAACTTGATAACGCAAATTGAATATTTACCACCTATAGGAATTAGTGATCATATAGTGTTGCTAACCACTTTTCAATTGACCATTAATACAACTATGCCAACACCTACAGGAAAAAGAAGTTTCTTTAATGCTAATTACGATTTAGTCAACAATAGCATTATTAATGCTAATATCAACCAGATAATTAACGAGTAACAAACCGAACTTAAGTGGAAGCTTTTTGTAGACCATATCAACGACGTCATCTCTACAAATATACCTGAAAAACACATCAGAGGAAACCGGCCACGAATGAAACCTTATATTAACAGGCATATCTTAAATCTCATCGCCGACAAAAAGAGGAGCTGGAGAAATTACAGAAGGAGCCTCAATCAGAATACTTATGAAACTTACAAATATGCCAGAAATTTAGTAAGTTGACCGGGGACCTAAGTCTTTCTACAGGTATGTCTCCAAGAACCTAGTTTCGTCTGTACCCCTGCCCCCTACTATTCGAAGGCTTGATGGAACTCTTATTACGTCACCCAAGGACATGGCGGAAGAATTTGCGGAACAGTTTCAAAAAGCCTATGTGGACGAGCCCGGCGGTCCAATTCCAAGTGTAAATGGTATACCTAAAGTTTCTGAGTCTTTAAGCGATATAACTTTTAGTAACAAAGTGGTTGAAAAAGTTTTGGCTACCCTTAATCAAAACTCTTCTCCTGGATCAGATAACTTGCCACCTATATTCTTTAAAAAAGTGCAAGGTCGCTCGCCCCTATCCTAGCTAATATTATGTCAAATTCTTTTAATAACGGATCACTTCCTACTCAGTGGAAAGAAGCAGTTGTGACACCAATTTACAAAAAAGGAGACAGAGCGTCTGCTGGGAATTACCGACCAATAAGTTTGACCCCTGTTGCTTGCAAATGCATGGAGAGAATTATTGTGAATGAAATTATACCTTTCCTGCAAGAAAATGACATTCTGCAGAGCTCTCAGCATGGATTTATTCCAGGTAGGTCTACCACAACTAATTTACTGTGTGCTATGCATGAATGGTCTAAGCTCGTTGATAGTGGCTGCCCAGTAGATATAATCTACCTAGATTTTGAATAGGCATTTGACCGACTTCCCTTCAACAGACTCATAACAGTACTAGAGCACCGTGGTATAAGAGGTAAATTACTAACATGGATTTCATCTTTCCTTCAAGTAAGGACGTATCGTGTAAAAGTTGGATCTTCGCAATCACAGTCTTATAATGTCGTCAGCGGTATCCCTCAGGGGTCGGTACTCGGTCCAATTCTTTTCAACATATACATATCTCACTTGAGTACTGTCATTGGATCCTGTTGTAGCCAATATGCGGATGATACCAAATTCTTTGGAAACCCACTTACTAGTAGCGATGCTCTTCAAGGAGATCTTGATAGGATCATGGAATGGACTAACAGCTGGTTATTAACTCTAAATAAAGACAAATGTGTAGTAGTGCACATGGGAAATAATAACCCGCAGATCCAATATAGTCTCAGTGGCATTCCACTTAAGACTACCCATTCGCAACTTGATCTTGGGATTACTATTATAAATAACCTTAAATGGGGAAACCACATTTCTAATGTTGTGAAAAAGGCCAACTCTATTTTGTATTTAACAAAAAAGTTGCCTTCTCTGCGACTCGGCAGAATTATTATTAAAAATATATACCACCTATATCAGACCTATCCTAGAATATGGATACCAAATTTGGTCTCTCTATTTCATTAAAGATATAGAAATGATTGAGCATGTTCAGAGGCGGGCAACCAAGATCCCATTGGAGCTTCAACATTTAAGCTATCCTGAGAGATTGCGAACCCTAGGGCTAACAACGCTTAAAGAAAGGCGTGAACGTGGGGACCTAATTGAAGTGTATAAAATCCTTTCAGGGAAATATAATAGTGAGCAAATGCCAAATATCTTCATACGCAACACAAATACACTGTGTCCATAAAGTAACCCCCCCCCCCAACTAACTTTTGAACGACATGATATTTTTCTACACAATTTGGTGTGCTGTAATGGGAAATTAAATACTATTTTTCAGACCATATTAAAATTTTGTATCGTCTAAAATGGCGGCTGGGTGCCATTTTGAAATTTTTTTTTAAATAGAAAGGGGGGTCGAGTGACACCTCATTGGAAAGGTCTTTTAATTCTGCGTCTGATCCTAAAGTTTCAAAGAAGAATATTCAGCCATAACAAAATGACAATGTTTGAAAATAAAGAAGTCTATTTAAAAAAAGAATTAAAGCTTAAATTAATTAAATTAAGTGTTCGAAATGTTTACTATTCACTTCTTGGCACATAAAATGTCGGTTAGAAAACTCCTGCCTTACATTTTCATAAGTTTCTGGAGTGATAATTCTGCAAACTTCTGTAATGCGTTGCTCTAGTTCTTCAATTGTTTCTGGACGGGTTCTGTACACTTTCGATTTCAGATATTCCCATACAAAAAATCTAAGAAAGTTAAATCTGGGGAGTGAGCCGGCTATTCTACAGGCCCCCGCCTAACAATCGATCTGCCGTTGAGAAAGTCAGAAACAGGCCTATAATAATGAGGCGGCGCACCGTCTTGTTGGAACATAACGTTTTCAATATTATTCCAAGCCACCTGAGATATTTCTGGGAAAATTTAGTCCTGCAAATGAAAAAGTGGACTACTGGATAAGAAAATCAAAACAATTTTGAACTGAGTGAGTCCATTGGTTTACAATCCGCCATTTTGTTATGGTTCAATATTTTTCTTTGAAATTCTAGGATCAAACGCAGAACTAAAAGACCTTTCAAATGAGGTGTCACTCGACCCTGGATAAAAAAATCAAAACAATTTTGAATTGAGTGAGTCCATTTGTTTAAAATCCGCCATTTTGTTATGGCTGAATATTTTTCTTTGAAACTCTAGGATCAGACGCAGAATTAAAAGACCTTTCAAATGAGGTGTCACTCGACCCCCCTTTCTATTTAAAAAAAAATTTCAAAATGGCACCCAGCCGCCATTTTAGACGATACAAAATTTTAATATGGTCTGAAAAATAGTATTTAATTTACCATTACAGCACACCAAATTTTGTAGAAAAATATCAAGTCGTTCAAAAGTTAGTTGGGAGGGGGGGGGTACTTTATGGACACAGTGTATACATCTACGTGGCCACGACATGAAGCTTAGTAAAGATCATTTTAACACTAATATAAGAAAACATTATTTGACGAACAGAGCAGTTGATGAGTGGAATCGTCTCCCTCAAGATATTGTTAGTGCGAGGTCAGTTAACGATTTTAAAAATAAACATGACAGCTTTCTTAAAAATAAAGTGTAGCCACTTGTGAATCAAGTTCCAATGCTCCTAAGTTACATACCTATGTGTATTTTTTTTTATTTTTTTTAAATATTTTTTTATTTCTATTTTTTAAATTTTGTTCCTATTATTTTTTTGAATGATTATTTTCATGGATTTGTTTTGTTACATTATTATTACATTAATATTATGTGAACAGGAACCATATTAAGGTCCCAGCCAAACAGCTCTGCTGCTGCTGTGTAAATGTAAAATAAATAAATAAATAAATAAATAAAACACAACCTAGGTCGGACACCGATCATCGCCAATAAATAAGCAAGTATAAGCACTTGACTAATTCTAAATAAATTTGTAAATAAAATTATCTCCGAGACTGCACAATCTCAATATTAAATAACAAAACAATTGTACAAATACTTTAGGAGTTACTTACTGGAACCCCTTACAGTTAACAAATCTGTATAAATTTCACACAGTAGAAATACATAGTTTGGTCACTCCCCCCTCTTCAATATTTTAGTAGATAAAGAACTATATTGACAGTAATAGTTTACTATTTAATAATAGTATGAATAAGAGAGCAATGTCTAGTTAACCAATCAGCACACAGTTAAATTCATAGAATGATCTACTGGATACAAGTCTATTTAACTAGTGCGCACATTTGTAAGTTCAACTGTTCTTTGCTTGGTGCTGCATACCAAGTATGCAAAATTTTCATGAATTTCACAGCCAATAAGCTAATGTGTTTAATAGCTTCAGTGAAATCACCTGCTTTTTTAAAAATTTGATACTTTGATGTAATCATTAACCCTTGCGTTAGCGAATTTACTAATATTTAATTTCTGTTTTGATAATTTGATTTTCTTGTACTTTTTCTTTGGTTATTAAAGAATTTTCTTATAAATTTGTGTCACAATAAAAATCGGCAGGTAGCTGACAATGCTACATCAACTATCATCGTCACTGTAACTAGTACCAAGTGGCATAAAATAAGTTTTCTTTTGCTCTCTTTGTATTATGCTATAATATGCTAAAAAAGATTACAGCAAAGCAAATTCTATAATAGCACAACTAACCTTTGTAAACTTGGATGTCCTTGCTGTTAATGCAGAGAGGTGTAGCAGGAATGATACCATGAACTGCAGAACTATCAGTAAGAGAATCACCTGATAGACAATCACTTTGGCATAAAAGTAATGGAGATTTGTCTAGAAAAATACATGAATATTTTAGAAATATAATACATGAAGTAATAACTTACTATTATCTAATTAAATATGCACCTAAATATAAACATTAAAACCAGACAAATACAAAATGTGACAAATAGATTTGTTACAGGTAAAAATAACTAATTTACTCATAAAATGTAATGCATTAATTCATTAGTTTTGTGTTGCATTGTGTTATTAAATTAACTGGAAATTACTATAGCAAACAAAGTTATCCTAAATGTACGAGTTGATAATTTGGTTACAATCCAGCACACACGCACAGTATTGTTTAAATTTACTGTCGCCTGTGTTGATTTGTGAAACTGATGTAAACGTTAGTTTTTAGAAATCAATGCAGGCGATAAAATTTACATCAAATTTGAATCGTTGCTATGACACCTACACTTGTCATTAGCTGTACACAGCAATCCTTAATTGAGAGAAAATAGTATATTTTGCAACAAGAGATGAAAATACAGTTTCCCTGTAAGTGGACAGTTGTTCACAAGCCGCGTTAGCAGCGAGTGGGGCAAGTTCACGAACGAAAAAAACGTATTTCATCTCGAGTAGGGAATGCTATTTTTTCTACGATATTGCAGTTTCAAGTTCAAAACTTTCAAGTTCAATTTAATTTAAAACAAACTGTCACAATGCAAATTACTGAAATTACTGTTTGTAAAGTCGTTTCCATTAGCAATAAATGCATTCTTTCCATTAAATTTGTCATTCTTATTTTCATCTCCAGATGTGAAAATATTTTCATCTCTAGAGTTAAAAAATATCACTTTCATGTAGAGTAAGCCGTGGGGAAATTGCTATTTTCACATATATGAGCAGAAAAATTATATTTTTCTGCTCATATATGTATGTGAAACTTTTGAACTTGAAACTGCAATATCGTAGAAAAAATAGCATTTCCTACTCGAGATGAAATACGTTCTTTTCGTTAGCGAACTTGCCCCACTCGCCGCTAACGCGGCTCGTGAACAACTGTCCGTACGGTATTTTCATCTCTTGTTGCAACATATACTATTTTCCATGACCGGGAGTAGAAGTCGGTTTCTAAGGCATCAAAATTGTGATAGAAGTAAAGCATTTACTCTTTAGGGACGAAATAAGACAACAATTTCCCTAGAGGAGTTTTTATTTTATTTCATATCTATTCTTGTAAACAAATGTCTGCATGGAAACATCCCAAAGGCTTCTAAATATTGTAATTTCGCTTCAATTTATTATAATTCTTTATTTATGAAATTAAGTGTTTCTACTCCTGATCGTGGAAAATATAGTATATACACCTCGGGAGAGACCGCCATTTTTTCCTTGATGTATTTGTAGCCCTCGGGCTTAAAATTACACCTCATGAAAAATAAGACGTTTCTCGCCCTTAGTGTATAATGTACTATTCTTATACAATTACCATACTCTGAAGGTGGAAGGCATTCCTGTAGATAAATATATCCTTGTGGGTCATTGTATGCCGCCATTAGTTGAGGAATACTTTTGTATCTTCTCAGATCATCGTTAAAAATAAATTCATCTCCCGTCAGTCGTTCCAACTTGAAAGTTTTTGGCTTAGAACTGAAAATGGACATTTATGTAAACATTTTGTGGGACTTGTTCCTGCAAAATTAAGCAATCCAACAGTTATTTCAATGCGAGTAATTATTTGGCACTTTGGGCGATTAATTAGCCTAATATTTGGTATATGGACATATTAGGCCGTGAGACTGACCGAATATTCGGTATTCGACCAGTGACTAAAATTCCTAAAAATTATCTTTTGTGAAATTGGATTTTATGTATTTAAAAATAAAACAACTATCAATTTATTAACTTTTAAACTTTTTTAATAACACTGCTATCTTACTTGTCTTTCATACAAACATCAATGTAGTAGGTGCTATATTTTGTTTCACTTTCACGTAATATAAAACATCCGTAATGATTCCCTCGTTTCTCCTCCAGTTTTGCATAAGAAAATTCTCCTCTAAAATAAGTAATATTTTAAAATGTTCATTTTTAACAGCGCCTTTTGAATAACATACCCCACAGGTCCATGGCACTTAATTGAATACAACTTTTGTAAAGATGGTGTATGCACATCTTTACATAAATTAAATATCCACTTACAGGTTAATCTGTAATAACCATCTAATAAACTAACAAAAGACAACATTGAAGGTAGAGAATTGAATTTCAGGTAAAAAGGTATTCCATTTTTACGACTTATTTCCACAGTACCGTCTTTTCGAACAGAAATAAAACACAGCTCTTCTATTGTACATATTTGTTGCCACTCCTGAACAAATTTAGTTATTTAAAATCAAACATTTCATAAATGTTGTGTGGCAAATACTACGTACTTCACGTTTTGATTCGTAACATATTTTGATTCCAGGTTCTGTTGGATGATAAGGTGATACCTTAACATAAATATTGCAAACAGAACCATCTTGATCAGTTAAAGCTTTGTACTCTTCTGCTAGGTATTCTGGTGCCATTACTTCCAACTGCTTCAAATATTCCATTTTTACATACCTAGATATAATGTATTAATAAAAACAATATTTTAAATTATTTATAATTTATACCAGGCATCATGTCCAGCTTTTTTAATTTTCCCCAAGGAATCATGAATGGGTTTCTTAATAAAAATTGAATGCCGTTTAATAACCTCCTTCGGTATATATTTCTTGTAATCATTTTCAACAATTTCTCTGGGAATATCCTTTTCCAACATTACTCTGTACATGTCCGTAACCCCCAAACCAACCAGTTCTCGTTTATACTTTTCATAAATAAGATCTGGTATTTTATTTTCCAAAACATCACTACGAGCTTGATGAAAATAATAGTCATATGCTTTTCTATCGATTTCTTTAAGTCGAGATAAATTAGCGACTTTAAACCGTACACGCAAATCATAAGAAGGATTCTTTTCACCAAATGTAGCAGCTGACATAAGAAATGTTTGTTTTCCGGATCCAGCAACTCGCAGAGCAAATAAATGCCGGGCAACAGGACTAACACAAAGCTGTTTGCAAAGGGTAATGCAAACATCTTCGGCGGTTGTAGTACTTCCATAAGGTACATGTACAACTTTATTATCCGTTACTAAATTTACAAGCAAAGTAGCCTCCGTCATTTTGATATAAAATATTTAACTTTCATTTATATTTCATTTCATTTATAGGTTATAAGTACTGTACTGTTTTGATTAGTTTTTACAAAATAATTCAATGTATGTTACATTTTTTACTTATTTTACAATATCGTATTACGATCTAAAGTTTAAATATTCGTATTAGTACCAATACGTCTTATCATACTAATTCACTAACTGATATCGCACAAACACAAACATATTTAATATTCTGTGCTCATGGCAATATTTAGTACCCTCCTTGCGGTCCTCTCCAAGGTTACGGTTAGTTATTGGTTATTGGTCCATCCATGTATCATGGATACCATCCAGATTTTAGTTTCTGTTCTAGTCACAAACCATTATACTTTCTAGTACGGTTTCTAGTTTTGAATGGGAACATTGAAATACAGTGCCGTAGCAAGAAAGGAGGCGGTAAGGTAACGTTAAAATACAGTGTCGTAGATAGAAGGGAAGCGGAAGCGGAAGCGGTAATGTACCAGTGCGAACGCCAAAATTATGGTGTCACCAAAATATAACATCTTCCATGTTAAGTTATTACACATATCAAATACTATTTCAATTGAGCCCTGGGGTAGGGGACGCTAAGTGTAACTGGTAAGGATGTTGATTTACAGTTGATGAGAATAACAATCCGAGATCGATGTTTTATATTGTTCATATTAAAATCTGGGTTAGCAATGAAACAACTGCAATCAACAATAAACCGTTTTAGACAGTTTTATGTCTATCAAATTTCCACTTAAGAAGCTACCCACTCATAGAACTTAATAATGACTACGCACTTTCAAAAAAACCGTTTGGTAAATAAAACTGCGTTTAAGCTAATTTACTTAAAATCTCTATCAGCAGGTACCTACTGTAGTTATTTGAATTATACTTTATAGTTTGCAAAATATGGGCATGAATGTGAAATGGCAAATGAATTGGATGTATTACCAATTTTCGTACCAGGAAATAGCATTTGGATACGAATGAGAAGAGCAATAATTAGATTAAGAATTGTATCAGAAATTAGTAAGCACAGCGCTAGATACTTTCGCAGTCAAGGTGCTATAGCAAATGAAAAACACAGGCACCTTAAAAGCCACCCGTACATAATACACCCGTTTAGTGATATAAGGTATTAAAAGTACACCTATAATATTGTATTTTAAAAAAAATTGTATTTAATTCTTCTGTTTTTATTTAATTTTTAGGAAATGGTGGCAATTCTTTATGTGTGCAATATTTTTATTGCAGTTTATTGTAATTCCTCTAGATGTAGCATATTTTCGTATTTCATATAAACATATTTACCGATCCAAACCATGGAAGTGGACAAGAATGATTTTAGATTGCTTCTGCTTTATAGATGTTTGGTTAAATTTTGCTACAGGTTATTACCATGATCAGAGAAAACAAGCTATTTTATCACCAGATAAAATCGCAGGGTATGTAAATGTTTATAATAAGTAACCCCTTTACTACTTTCTGAATTTTGAATGTTTGTGGTAGTAAATAGGAATTACTTTTCCCAGGCATTATCTGACTACATATTTTATTCCGGACTTTATATCATCACTGCCTACTCATATAGACCTTCTAATTTCAATGGACATTGAAGATACCCTTTTTAAAGTACTGCAAATTACATCACTCTTTAAAATGCTACGATATGTTACCTTTATTAGATACTGTAAGGATTTTTTTGAGGTAATTTTATTATTATTTTAAAATTTTTTCTTGTAACATTTTGCGTTTTAAGATTTGTAACGTGCCATATGCGGTGCAAAAGATTATGCGGGTTTTAACAACTGGTCTCCTCTATTTTCACTTAGTTGCATGTATCTTGATTATGTCATTTGCTCTAAATATGGGTTTTTTTACCTATAAATTGTCTGGGTAAGGAATTTTTGTTTTATTAATAGATATACGGGATGATCATTTTCAATCGGCGACATAGGACAAAAGCACTGAATTTTACCTATTTCCAAATTTTTCGTCCCCAGTTTGACCTGCACGATTGGTAATGATATGAATCAAAAGAGCATAGTATTTTACGTCATTTAAAATGAAAAATGCATTAAATAATTTCTATTTTGGTTCTTTACTGACTACTTTATGAAACTCATTTGTATTTCATAAAGCAACTCCTAAAAGAATTCAAAATTTTATTTTGTTAGGTTGGTGACAACCATGTGACAAGAAAACCTTCACACGTTATAAACATAACCTTCAAATTGTAAGTTCTAAAAAAGATTATTTAGCGTATTTTCCGCTACTTTGCGTAGCTCGGGTGGGGTGCAAGATAATTCTTCTTCCATCTTATCTTCAAATCTTAGGTATTTTAAAAATTAAATCACTTTCAAATTGTTTGTCTAAATTTTAATTTGACAGTAGTTTGAATTGTATGAAATTACTAAATGTCACCAACAGCCACATATCAAAAACAAAAACCAAATTTTCCTAATCGATTAAATTTTTAAATTAAAATATAAAATAAGGTAATTTTTAACTTTTTTGGACCAAAATAGAAAAAATAGTATAAAATACACGTTTCATAAGACATTTAAGCGCACTTGTCCATTAGAAAACTCGCCGCAAGCGGCTCGTTTTCTAACTTGGACGCGTGCTCTAAAATCATGTCTTATGAAACTTGTTTTTTAATATACTATTTTTGGTCTTCAGAAATATGATTATCCCTGATAATGCTATTTTTAAATTTGATTGTTGTCATTTAAAATGAAAAATGTAATAATTACTTTTTTTATTTTCAATCAGAGACACAGCAGCCCAAACTTTATTTATTCGTCGTTTCATTTGTTTTTGTTTCCTAATTCTTCTTTAAATTGTTAATAAAAGTAATAATAACAATTATTTTATATATTATTTTATTTTATGATTGATTTGAGATAAAGTTCGGACTGTTATGTCCCAGATTGAAAATGAAAAAAGCAATAATTACATTTCTCATTTTAAATTACCAGTCAAACTTTAAAAGTCATCAAGGATAGTCATATATTTGAAGGTCAAAAAGTAATAAAATTATTTAAACAATTTTTTATTAAAAAATAATTATTTAATACATTTTTCGTTTTAAATGACGTAAAATATTATCCTCTTTCGATTGGTATCATTACCAATCTTGCAAGTCGAACTGGGGACGAGAAATTTGGAAATAGATAATTCAATGCTTTTGTCCTATGTCCCGGATTGAAAACAATCAATATAGATACAGTACTGACAAGATTTGTTTGGAGTAGCCGTAACAAAAAATCGGTAAAGCAATACACAACACCACAAAATTAAGATATAATGTTTATAACTTATTTTAGGAGGAAATTGAAAAGACTCCAGAATGTACCAGACTTCACAAGATACTCTACAAAGACTCTCAGTGCTCAATAAACAATCTAGTAAGCGACACTGCAGAATATACGAATACTGGAAAGGAAACCATGACTGAACTATTTAGAGTACACTTTCCGGGCTAGGAAGTAATGGATCAGTCACCGCTTGACTGGCAAAACCGAAGGCCAAGATGCCTCTGAACACAGAGCATCAAGGGCAAACTGGGTAACTGCCAGGAAAGTGATTACCTTTAACAAAATCAAATGGGCTATAAACTCATTTGAACCATATAAATCACCGGGAACGGATGAAATCATTACAGTCATGCTGCAGAAGGGATCGGACCTCCTGCTCACAAGAAACTGCATGATTCTAAGAGTCAGTATGGCTCTGAAGTACCTCCTACTAACCAGGGTGGCTTTTATACCAAAGACTGGTGGAGCTGACTATTCTCGGGAAAAGGCGTACAGACCCATTAGTCATATGTGAATTTATAAGATCAATTTGCTCAAACATTAAATGAACTGTTTTAAAATGTTTGTGAATTTTAAATGCTTCCGGTATATGCAATTTACGTTTATCATCACAAAAGTGTGAACAATTTATAGTTTTCTTAGATGTCATTAAGTAATTGTGTTCTAATAGGTGTTTAGGGTAATTGGATTTATATAGGTACCTAATATCAAAATTTCTAATTGTTTGGCCTATATCAATCGAATTGCAATGTGAGCAATTTAATTTGTAACTGCCTGATGATCTGCTTTTTCTTTTGCAATAGAAAAAGTGTTTAAAATGTTTTTATTTGTCTTAAAAATTACTTTACATTTATTGGTATTATTTATAAGTTTAGCAATTTTTCAGATTTATCGCCATAATACGGAATATCGGATGAAGTATATTTGGATAAATTTTTATCATTTTTTATTTATAATCTTTTCTTCTGTTTTTGTATTTTTTTTTATCATCATTATTTTGTTTTCATTAGACAATCTTTTCTTTCTCCTGCAAATTTGCTTTGCCTCTTTTTTTTGTTCGTTATATTTTCTTCTGTGTTCTTCTTTATCATTTCTACTCTGGCTTTTTCCTCTCTTCAAGTACTTTTATACACTCTTCGTCGTACCAGCTCTTTTCTTTGTTTCGTTTCTTCCTCATTATCGTTTTTTTTGCCACTCCTTGTACTGCGTTTTTTTATTCGTCTCAATTCTTCCTCCACGTTATTGGTTCTGTTCGTGTTGTTTCCCATGCATCAAGTGTCGGTTTAGGTAAACGCAGTTAAACTTCTTATGGATTAGTAATTGATTTATCCTCAACTTTTCACGCCCATCTACCCATTGACATGCTTGAATAGAGTGGGTTTGGGAATGTTGTATATTTTTGCGGCTTTGCACAGCATTAGGGTTCCACTTTTTACTGCATATATTGGCATTTTCGGGTCATCTTTGCTATAAGATGACGGTAATTTATAGCGTACATAAGTTCGAACCATTTTTTCTGGAACAAATACACAAAATTTCAATAAAAACCAAAGAAGAACTCGATGGGGAAAGCTGAACCCACCACATTGGGTTCTAGTTCCACCGTATCTCATTTTCTATGAGGCAAGTGGAATAACCCATATAAATTTTAAATAATCAAGGAATACTTATTTTGTTATGCCGAATATAAATGCCAAACACACTGGAATTTAGAGGCGATCATATGCAGTCAACACATCCCTTACTGTTCAATGGTCAACACGAGCTCAGTACCGAGTGACATCAACACTGACACCACAGTATAATGCTTAGGAGCAGGTAAACAACAGCTCAACATGCGCCGGACTACTCCATAAATAAGAGATAGTTAATATAGTGTATCATACAACGCATTGAAGTCAATAGATGGCATAAATAGTAGTAGCGGTTACAACCGTGGGTTCCACTTCCCCCAAATTTCCACTTCGTCAGTGTACCTTGACTATTTCCGTCAGAATTTCGAAATTGAAAATTTTCATGATATTAATGTTTCCCTAATCTGAAAATATAGGAAAGTAGAAAGTGTCAAATATATCTAATAGGTATATACTTGTTAATAGACGCCAGTTCGGCATTATCCCTTAGTTTTGCGGCATGGTGTATTTCACTATTAATTCGTACTTCAAACGGTTTATACATCATGCATAATTTCCAATATAACATCATAACACTAACATAAACTAATTTTTTTTTCTAGCATGTAATCACAAACAGTTTTTGTTTTGTAATTAATCTATAATGGTTCTTTTCGTGAATATGATTGATTTTAGGATATCTAACAGTACAGCTCCAACCAATCTTATTAAAAATGGATCATACAGTGGAGCCTTTTATTATGCTATTATACTTGCGAGCTGCACTGGTTATGGGAAAAATCCTCCAGGGACTATAGATGAAGTACTATTAACCATCACCATTTGGTTGTTGTCAAAATTGTTGCTTATTCTTTTTATAGGTAGCTATAAGTAACTACTTTTCCTCATTTAAATTGTATGTTAATAAAATATATTTAGGTAGAATAGTGCAAGTTTTAAAAGCGATTACATCGGCAAATTATAAATACATTGAAATGGTACGCCAGCTGCGTGAATATATGCGACACAGGCAATTGCCAGAATATATGCAGCGACGATTATTAACGTACTATGAATTTCGCTTTCAGAAGAGTTATTTCAGAGAAAGCGAAATATTGGCTACCATTTCAGGACAACTACGTCAGGTACTATTATTGACAAATAATCAATTTTTTAAATGCAACAGTTAACAACTACAGGAACTTGTAATGCACAGTTGTCGAAAATTGGTAGAAAATGTAGCATTTTTCAAGAATCTACCCCTTACTCTGTTAGTACGTATTGTATCTTGTCTGCGTTCAGAAGTGTTTCTAGTAAATGATGTAATTGTTAGAGCCAACACGCCTGGAAATTGTATGTTTTTTATTGCTAGTGGAACTGTTGCAGTATTCACGTCTTCTGGTAGAGAGGTAAAAATTATTACTCATTTTATTCTTTTTATTGACGTAATGCCTTCAACACAGATATGTCATTTAGAAGATGGAGCTCATTTCGGTGAAATAGCACTTGTTATGAGAGATGAATTACGTGTAGCTTCTGTAATAGCTGTAGAAGTATGTGAACTATATAGACTCGACCGAAAAGAGTTTGTTCGAGCCATACATCCCTATCCTGATTTACTTGATAATATTCAACGCATTGCTGCTGATCGCATGGAAAGGACCACTATGCTTGATGAACATAACAGACGTGAAATGGCTAGTAGAAGATTATATTAATAAGAGTTTGCTAATAATACAAAAAAAATAGGTGCAGGAAATGACAATTCGATTTTTTTGTACGTATTCTTTTAAAAAACAAAGATAAATAAAAAAATGCAATTCAATCCACCAGTTTTTAGAAATATTTAAATTTAATAGATATGTAAATGTTATTGGGATATTTCACTACACGCGAGGCACCAACTATTTGGGAGTGGACCAAATTCAAACTGCAAATTGTTTTTGCTCAATGCTTCCTTAGGGTCTCATTATCAGAATTCCAAGTCCCCCCTCGCCGAGGTCGACCCTCTAGAAGAGAGAGGGCAGAGGACTGCGTAAAAATCGGTTTTTCCTTCATTGCTCAGTTTTTCTTCCACTTTTCGGAAAAAACAATTATATACATAACTGAAGCTAATAAAACCCTCTATAAAAAAGCTGAAGTGTGGACTTCGGGTGGTTTTTCCCATACTAGATATTACCACTTACCGTATTTGCAAAAGTGTAAATTTTATAATTATAACGTACATTTCACAGACTATTAAATTTTAGCCAATCTTCCGTTCTAACAGCCTAGAAAGTTTAAAAAAGGTAGGCAGGTTTCGAATTTCTTTGGAAATATTCAAAATTTTGAAGAAGCGCGATTGTTTTCAGATTTACGAAATAAATTTTGTTTCATCGTCTACCACCCACAAAGGACTCTTAAACAAGTTGTAGCTTATATGCCCCTCAGACGACTACTTTTTGAATAAGTGGACGTTATATAGGCAACCCTACGATGTCGCATACCGCATAAAAATAGTAGGAACAGAAGCGTCCGCCCTACAGGTAAACTAGATGCGCTTCGGATTTCGGACTAAAAGTCGATATAAACGGTTTATTTAAAAAGTTATCAAAAATATGCAAAGAATGAAAATAGTATACCTATTTTGCAACAAGAGATGAAAATGCCGTTTTTTTCGTGAGCGGACAGTTGTTCGCGAGCCGCGTTAGTTCGCGAACGAAAAAAACGTATTTAATCTCGAGTAGGAAATGCTATTTTTTCTACGATATTGCAGTTTCAAGTTCAAAACTTTCAAGTTCAATTTAATTCAAAACGAACTGTCACAATGCAAATCACTGAAATTACTGTTTGTAAAGTCGTTTCCATAGCAATAAACGCATTCTTTCCATTAAATTTGTCATTCTTATTTTCATCTCTAGAGTTAAAAAATATCACTTTCATGTAGAGTAAGCTGTGGGAAAATTGCTGTTTTCACATATATGAGTAGAAAAATTATATTTTTTAACTAGAAGGCCCCACTACCCCTTATTACACAAACGAGAGCCTACCCGGAGTGAAAGTCCTCGACACCTTCGGGTATAAGAGGTGAAAGATTAAACAAACAAACTAGAACTAATTGATAGGCGTAGTTAAAATCGCATAAATGCCAGAAAACGCGTTATTGATAATAAGTATCGTTTTTTTTCTTAATTATTAAAATAGTTGAAAATCCTAATAAAGTACTTTAAATAGTCTATCGAACTGATAAAAGTGTATAACGATCAGCGTTTGCGTTTTTGAATAAATAATTAATCTATTCAAATTTTTCAAAAATTCCTGGAAGACGTCAGAGTAAAATGTAAAAAATAAGTAAAAAACAAATGTGTAGTTCAATGCAAGCTCTATCGGCTCAGAAAGTTAAAAAAAATTGTGTGGTGTTGATGAAAAAAAATTTTTTTAATTTTCTAAATTTTGAAGCAACGCCATTGCGATCGTTTTCGGATTTTCTAAATTAATTTTATTTCATCGTATACTAACTATAAACGCCTATCAAACAAGTGGTAGCTGATCCGATCAAACAACTACTTTTTGAGTAAATGGGCGTTAAATTCGAGATTTTCAAAAAGTGTAGCGGCTGCCATTTTAAAGTTAGAGAGTTCGGTAAAAAAGTTTTCGATTTGCCTGAAGTTCTTCTCTCAGATTTCGTGCTTAAATTTTCAAAATTTTGTTTTTGAAAAAAAGCTACCAAAAAACATGTCTAACTTCCGTTTCCGGTTTAGGATTATTTTTAAAAGCGTAACTAGAACTATAATTTTTGATACACCTCTTGATTTAAAATTTCATCAAAATCGGTCAAGTACTTTCGCTTGTAGAGGCGTCACACCCACACACACACCCACAGGCAGAGAATTTTTTAAGACCACTTTTTTAGGTTCCTTGAGTCCCAAAACGTATATTTCCGTTAAATCTAGATTTCGAAAATTTTCATGAACACAATACTTCCCTATACCGAAAGTATGGGAAAGTAAAAAATTTGATATATTCTCAATAGTTTAGATAGGGAGAGGGTGGTTCTTTTGAAACGTTATAAAATAGATTTTTTTTGTTTTTTTCGTAGCACACCTATTTTATTTTAAAATTTATAAAAATAAATCAAAAAAACACGAAAAACTATATAGTATACTTTAATATTTTGTATGCAAAATCTTACATCATATGTAAAGAGAATTTAATTCATTTGATGGTGTTAAAAAATACCGAGTGTTCCATTTGAAAAGCAAAAGATATTGGCATGTGAAGTTTTGCACCATGGACATTGAATTATGAACACCCTATGAAATGATCCGATATTTTCAACATATACCACTCAAAACTTTATATTGTCTTAATAGTCTGTACCAAATAGCGATAGGTGAATGTTTTTTGTATCTAAAATACTAATTTTGTAATATTAGTCTATAAAAGTACCGCCAAAATGTAAAAAAGAAGTCAACTCAAAAACCACTAATTTTCAGATCAAAGTACTTTAATACTTTTCTATCTAAAATTAAATGTAGATTCTAGAAATGTAATCATATATAATACAGATTCCATTTAAAATAACAAAGTAATGTGCTGTGCAGGAATAACTAAACACGGAGTATAATTGGTACTAATTTTGGGTTATGCACAGTAACCCAACAAACATTTTTCTCTTTGCATTTTGTTTTTTCTAAGTGCTATAATAAAGACGCTAAAAACAATCTCGCACTAACTCACCCTGTATAGGTACCTATATAATTTTATTAAAATTTATAATTATAACAATGGTATTCGCCAAAACAGGCATCAGTAACTAGTAACTCGTGACAAAAGTGGAGCATACTGCATTTTGCTGACAGTGATGTCTGATGTGTCTATGTTTGTATAACTTAAAAATGAGGGAAGCACTTCGCCTGGATTTTCCTATACTTTAGAAATACATAGTTACTTATCATGTTTTCCATAGTATTTTAGTATTAACTTCTTACAGGCCAACAATGACAAAATAAAATCTGTTTTGCACCGATCACGAGCAGACCAGTATAGATATACTAACACATTAAGCGTACAGTGTCAAATCACTTAAATTTATCTTTTGCCCGGGGACATGTTTTTAATTGACTAATTTTATTCCTTAAATTGGAATTAAAACTTTTTCTTTTATAGTTCTAAGATTATCTAATCTAACTTCACTTTTTTTTATTTTGGAATTAAAATTTTTCGATGACAACTTTAATTATTTTAACGAAGTCAACTTTAATTATTTTGTCAAAGTCAACTTTAATTATTTTTAATATTTTGAATTGATTGTGTGGTAGGCACATGGTGAAACATTATTAAAAAATAACAGCTAGGCTTCCGAGTTGGAGCCGCGTCATCGGTGCATGAACTGCCGACGTTTCGTCCTCGGTTCCACGGGACATCTTCAGGGCTCTGATCACTTCATATTCAAAATTTCTGAATTTTTCCCATTCTCTTGATATGCAAATTAGCTACATTTGGAAAAATTAAATTTTTTACACGTAAATTCCTATACAAATTCAACTTGACCTACTTAACTCATAATTTATCATTTACAAAACCCAAGTCTAACTAACTATTTTAAATATAAAAATTTTGAATATTTTACTTGTCACAATACATCACATTAATGTTTGTATACTTTTTTAATAGAAGTTGTACTGCGGAAAACTATGCCTTTCCACTTTAAAAAGCATCTTATAATTGAAACAAATCACCATTCTAGTTTACAAACAAATTCCAATCCTTATTGCTCAAGATACTACTTCAGGGTTGTGCTTCAGAAGCCATTTAACAAAATTTTGGATTGACGAAGAGTCCAAGATTACTTCAAGATCTTCTTTTTATAGATTTTGCATAATTTATTAATAAATTATATTAAATAAAACATTAAGATAATAATACACAGCATAAAATAAGAGGTGGGTATTGTTTATGCTAATCAGCATGAAGATTTTGATGAATGAAGACATTTTAAGGTTTAAGGATACTAAAATCATGGTATTTGCCATGTTGTCTGCAACCAAATTCCTTAAACTACTTCGCTACATGAGATTTTCATTCTACAATCCATAGATTAATCCAATAAATTATGAGTGGGGTTGAATTAGTGAACATCGCTTCTACAGTGGGAAGTAAAAATATAATAAAATGAATGGCAGAATCAAGAAAAGAAGTGTTGGGAGCAAACTAAAATGAGGCATAGGAGAAGGTTTCGTGGTGTGGCAACAGCTAGTAAAAATATGTTATTCCGAAAAAAAGAGATTATTATATTTAACAAACTATGTCTAATAAGTAAAACAATAATATCCAAAATAGTTTTTATTATAAATATGAAACAAACTAATTCTGCCTAAATTATGAAATTTTAAACTTAGTTTTTGTTTAACATTTCATACTTTATGCTTGAAAATCAAACTACAAGGCATAAAAACTACAAATTTGTTTTCATGCTGAAGAACAATAATACTAACGCAAACTCAACAGCTTTCCTTTTACTTATTTCATTAATACAGTACCATCAACAGCAGGTATGTAATTACTAAAATAAATCTGGAATTTGTACAAACTGTTTAGGAGTTTCCTGGTACTGGAAAATTGTAAATTAGGTTTTATCACTTGGACAAAATTAGAAAAAAGTTAATTTAAATAATTTTCTATTAAAGTATTTATTATCACTACTGTTCCAAAAAAATACAGATTTTGTCATTTTGTAACAATGTTTAGTAACGGGTTCGATAAATACATCTTGTCAAGAATAAACTGCTCAAACTACAGTAGTTTCTTTCTACCATCAGATCGTTTATAACTACACAACCCATCTTTACCTGCTACCCCATTCTTGACAAGTGGAAGTAGTACTACCAACCTGGGTTAATTAAAAAGGTAGCAACATATGTTTGCTTTAAGCAATACAGATTTTGTAAAAAAATCATTCAAACAATATATAAATATACTCCGTTTTCGATCCAAATAATTGTTAAACTAGCATTATGTTTCTATAGTCTGGGTATCACTATTTGGTTAAGTTTTAAAATGTTGACCGAGGACAAGGCAGCTTATCGATAAGGGACGGACTGAGTCACCATCGTTATAAATTGCCATAAAGTACTTCGAAGTACTCAACTTCAGTTGCCTTTATATGTTTTTTAAGAAAATAAATCAATTATAGCTTAAAACTATCTGGCATAAATATTTAACACAAATGACTTTTCTACAGACGTCAAAAAATGATGACATTTTTACATTAATCTCAGTATAAGATGTAGAAAATAGTTAAATGAACGAGGGCATTTTCCATAAACACGTGATACTTAATTGAGGTGGAGGATAACAGCAAAAGTGAGGGACAAATTAGATGAACTATGTGCAAGTGGTCAATATGTCAAAATTTTGTACGATATGTTAGAGCTCTGTTTAAATATTGAAATTGTAACATTTCCCTCCTGAAATAAAATCATAAAAGGCGATTCTGTTATTTTACCTACGTAAAATCCTTTTAAAAAGTTTTACAACTTAAGCTTTAAGTATTAACCAAATAGCAATATGCCGACTACACCATGCCAAAACAGTAAATTGTGATAACGTTTTTTTTTTATTACAACTGATTGCCATCATAACATGACTATTCACGGGTAAATAAAATCTAATCTAATTTGTTAACTTTTGACCTGACTTAACTAAATTTAAACCAAATTTGACTTACACAACAATGGTGTATGATATTTTTTTTAATAATATAAGAAATTTAAAATTTTGTATTTTAATTCTTTCTTTTTGAATTTAAAGCAATATTGCTCTGAATAATACAGTTTGCTGCTTTTTGTCATTTTTCATTTCTTTATTTATATGTATTTGAAGGTAAAGTATTAACCAATTGAAAATTATATAGCGACATGCAAAGAAATCTTAACAAAAATATTACAAAATCAGCATATAGACTTAAAACAAAACTACATTTGATACCGTATGTAATATTAAAAATATACAGTATGACGTTCTAACATTCAAAACATTTTAGTTACAAAGACAGTAGATATAACCCATAATATTAAACTACCAATTTTAATTTCTTACCAAATAATTAAATATGATTACAACTACTTATTTACAGTTTTAAAAGGGTACATAAGATTTATTTTAAAATTCCGATGTTTCACATTAATCATTAAGTTCAACAATCTCATTTGAAATTGTAGGTGCACTTTGGTCATTTAAAGCAACTCGCAACGCATTTCCAAAATCATATCCTGTACTTGGTCCTGCATTACGCTGTTGTTGAACATTATTCTGTTGTTGTGCATAACGTTGTTGTAACATTTGAAGTTGCTGCTGCATATAGTACTGTTGCAGTCTTTGTTGTTGGCTTGCTTGCATCAACTTTAATTCAGTTACAATGCGGCTAAACAGCTGAAAATAAATTCATGTAAATACAAGTGAATAAACTATTCACAAAATAAATTTTTACAAATAGGGTCCTATGGCTCTAAATTGAAGCAGTGTTATCAGCTTTTGCTTTGCTACAATTTAATACTAATTTTACATGTTAGCACAAACAACATGAAAAGTTGTCATTTGTAAAAAATCTCGCACAGCTGGAACTTCTTACTTCTCCAAAGATATTTGCTTTTATGTTGTTTCATCAGACAGCAGAAAAATGAATAAACACTAAAATAGCCGAATAGTTAACGATTGTGTTATTTTAATTTTTTCAAAATTCGGTTGTTCCTATCCAGAATTAAAGACGATTTTAGGTAATTCACTTGTGAAGTGTTTGAATATGGAGTACTACGTTCTTTTCAGTAACATCATGAAGTAAATGAAATTCTTTTTTTATTATCCACTTTTACTATAAGAAGCAAATCAGCATCCACGCTTCATAAAATTTCTACCAATCACATTTATTTTCAACTTAAAAAACAGCAACTTGATGTTTTTAGCTGAGAATATTCAGAGGTAGTTCGTAATATCAGAGTGCAACAAAATGCACTTTCTTGATCACAGCAATGACACCAAACAAAGATTGTAGCTTTATTTCTTAACGGTGAAATAATCTATCCAAATACCATTCGTGATTATAATTTTGCTCTTGATCTACAGCACTCCACGTTTTGACAATTTTGGTAAAAAAATCTAGAGGGCTTTGTATTTGTACTCTCCCAATATTTTTGTCTTGTCAAAAGGTCTCGTGTCAGTTGATGATAAGCAAAATATTCCTCAACAATATCCTCGAGTTTTATCTGACAACATTATAATTACTTATGGTATTACTGTCTGTGTGGGGTTGCTAGATCCCCCATCAGGCGCCTCCCCAGGTGGCGGATAGGGGAATGCTCACCAGATATGGTGGGTACCAGCGAAATAAAATAGCTGGGGCGGACCAAAACTAGCACATAGGACTTGGTCAACGGATTCAAGGGCGGAGGAAGAGAAGGTCTCAACGGCTGAGGATGCGGAGGAACCACAATGAAATTATTCTTGTAAGTGGGCAGCTGCGCTTACAATACATCCGGAAGCGGAGTGCAAGGTGTACGGTACGGTTCCCGGTGAGAAGGTTGAGGCGTGGATGATACTTTTAGTATTGCCCATGGCGAAACTACAGCGTAATGCAGAAGGCAACGGGAAACCACTGCATCATAATCATCGATTCCCTTGTATAATCATTATGGCTAGCAACGAAGAATTAATGGCCCTCAGTCCCCGGCATGCCTTAAATGGCAAGAGGGTGCGAAGAATCACCGGGAGGAAAAGTAAAATTAAATTTGGCACTTGGAATGTACAGAGTATGTATATTGCCGGTAAGCTAGACAACACTATAAACGAAATGGAAAGAATGGACATAGATATTATGGGAATAAGCGAAATGCGATGGCAGGGTGCAGGTAAAATCACCACAGAAAAACATATAGTATATTACTCAGGAAATGACCAAACTCATGTAAATGGTGTAGGTATTATTATTAAAAAAGACATTTATAACCTGGTAAGATCTCACACACCGATATCAGAAAGAATTATCCTATTACAGTTAAACACTGAACCTGTGAACGTAAATATAATACAGATATATGCTCCCGCTACTAATAAAGACAAAAAAAAGACGAAGAAGCAATCGATGAATTCTACAAACAACTAAGAGATGTGCTCAAACAGACAAAACAACATGACATAAACGTTATTATTGGCGATTTCAACTCAAAAATAGGTCAAGGTAAATATGAAGACATAGTAGGAAGTTACGGGCTGGGGAAAAGGAACTAACGCGGCGATTCATTACTGCAATTCTGCCAAGAGGAAAATATGGCAATACTAAATACATTTTTCAAGCTTCCCCCAAGAAGGCTGTACACATGGAAGTCACCACAGGATAAGGCTCAAAATATAGTAAGAAACCAAATAGATTACCTGCTAATCAACAAGAGATTCAGAAACTGCGTAACATCAGCAAAAACGTATTCGGGGGCGGATGTGAACTCGGATCACAACTCAGTAGTAGGAACGCTAAAAATTAGAGTAAAGAAAACCATCAAGCACAACTCAGTACCGAAATGGGACATGGACAAGCTGAGGCAATCAACAATAAAAGAGAGAATACAGTGTGAAGTAAACGAAAAGTTGAAGAACAATTATGATCTAACTAACAGAAACATAATAAGTGGAAATGTATTAGGAATATAATGACAGAAGCATGCGAAAAACATCTAAAAGCTGATAGACAAAAAAAGAAACAGTTATTAATGGAGGAACGCAGAAAATGGAAAAATCATAACGATAATAAGTATAAAGAAATTCATAAAATAATAAGAGCAAAGATTAAACAAGCAAAAAAGGATTGGTTAACAGAACGATGCACAGAAGCTGAAGAATTACGGAACAAGCACGATTCCTTTAACTTGCACAAAAGATCAAAGAGATTGCGGGGATATATAAAAGAAATCATAGCAATATATTAATTGATGACTATAATAATATAATTATAGATATAAAAGAAAAAATAGTAGTATGGGAAAAATATATAAAACAATTTTTTGCAGATGACGACAGAACGGGCATAAATCTAGCAAATGCGAATCTGACCCGAGAATTCTAAAGAGTGAAATTAAGAAGGCGATCGATTTAACCAAATATGGCAAAGCTAACGGGCCGGACAATGTACCAGCAGAGCTTCTAAAACTCATAGATGAGGAAGGTGCTGATGCTTTAGTTGACCTGTTTAATGCGGTATATGACACTGGAATTATACCACAGGAGTAGTTAAAGTCTACTTTCGTGACAATTCCTAAGAAAAGTAACGCTAAAGCATGCAGCGATTACAGAACAATAAGCCTAATGTCCCACGCTCTAAAAATATTTTTGAGGGTGATACACAGTAGGATCTATCGTAAATGCGAAGCACATATAACGGACACACAATTTGGGTTCAGAAATAACATAGGCACGAAAGATGCGCTTTTTGGGGTATAAGTTCTTCTACAGAGATGTAAAGATGTAAATAGAAACGTTTATGTGTTTCTTCGATTATGACAAAGCGTTCGACAAAGTTAAGCATGCGAAACTGATAGACGTATTAAGACATATTAAATTGGATGAAAAGGAAAAACGCGTCATTAGCAATCTTTATTGGAACAAAAAGCAAATGTAAAAATAGAAGACCAGTAAATCGAGGGGTCCGACAAGGATGCATCCTATCTCCTCTACTGTTTAATGTCTACTCGGAGACAATTTTCAACGAAGCCTTGTATGAAGCAGAAGAAGGGATAGTGGTTGGTGGAGAGCGAATAAACAACATTAGATATGCAGACGACACCATGCTTATAACAGATAATGAACAGGACATGCAGAGTTTCGTTGACAAAGTAGTACAATATAGTGAAAACTATGGATTAACAGCGAATATAAAAAAGACAAAAATTATGGTTATAACAAAAGAGCAATTACCCAACCCAGTAATACAAATTGGTGATCAACAACTAGAGGTAGTAAATAGCATAAAATACCTTGAATGCATGATAAACAACAACTGCGAAAATACACAAGAAATAAAAGCAAGAATTGAACAAGCAAGAAACACATTCATAAAAATGAAAAAGTTCCTATGCAACAAAAACCTTAGTCTAGATCTAAGAGTTAGAACAGTCAAGTGTTATGTCTTTCCAGTATTACTGTACGCAGCAGAGAGCTGGACGCTTAAAAAAGACATGTGTAGGAAAATCACAGCGTTCGAAATGTGGATATATCGTAGACTTCTGAGAATTTCATGGATGAACAGAATCACCAATGGAGAAGTGCTCCGCATGATGAACAAAGAAGTTGAAATTGTAAACACTATTAAAGAGAGAAAACTGAAATATTTTGGTCATGTCATGAGACACGAGCGTTATCGCAAACTGCAAGTAATCATGCACGGTAAAATCTAAGGCCGCAGAAGTGTGGGAAGAAGGAAAACTTCGTGGTTAAAGAACCTGAGAGAATGGTACGGAAAGTCGACAACATAGTTGTTTCGAGCAGCAACTTCAAAAATACAGATAGCCCTAATGATAGCTAACCTCAGAAATTGAGAAGCACTATAAGAAGAAGATGGTATTACTGTCAAAAAATATACAATACAAAAATAAAGTTTTTGTTATTTTGGGTATACATTAAAATAAATATTTAAATCGACTATCATATCTGAATTATTGGTTATTTAATGCAAACAGTCTAAAGCAGATTTAAAAAATCTGGTTTACAGCATCAGGGTTCGAATTTAAATCCCTGAATTCTATTGGGCTCTTTGCACTGTTTAGATAATACACCGATTCACATTTTGCGTTGAACAGTTACATTTGATTTTTCTGTAAAAACAAGCACAGATATTAGCATATATTGATAATACACATAGGTAAGTAACAAAATATTTTTGTTATGCAAACACTTGTAGGTGTTTTGTAAGTGTAATAAGAAAGTGTTCGGCATACTAGGAATCTTTGCTAGGGTTGTATCAAACATTATATAATCAATATTATACAAGAACAATTAACTTCAATTTTATTCTTAATATTTTGAAGGGAAATTGTTATAAATACAGTTACAAGTAATACAAATTTCAAAATATTTGTTCAGTAATCATAAATCGAACGATGTTACAAATTGAGATTTTCTTAAGCTGGGGTACGCGAAAAAAATTCAGGAGTGCGTAGTCGGAAAATTTTGCTTGACGCAGTAAAGACAAAATACAATATTCCACATTCACATTACCTCTGTGTTTTGATTCGGTTAAATTGCAGCAAAACTACGGAATTTTATGCTGAATTATAGTCTACAAAGAAAATTGACTAGCTGCTTCTGTTTCGGAGATATGGACAAAAACGAAAAAATCATATTTTGTTTATTGACGCCATCTTCTTTATCAACAAAAGTTTTAAATCTGAAAGCATTTTTGGCACCATTTTGTAGCATTAATTATTCTAATTTTAAAAATGTATAACACTTTAGTATTTACATTTCATTCTCAAACAAAAATAAAAATTAGAAATTTATTATATCAGATCGTGGTAGCTTTATAACAGAAGAGGGCGCAACTCTAAAACAAAATACAAACACATGGCTTACCAAATGATGATGATTGATGATGGTTCCAGAAAAAAAAGTGGTTTATCAAATCTGATTAGATAACAATGAGCAGAAGAAAAGGTTGCTGTAGAAAAGTGCTTTCACATATTCAAAATTTGTTAATAAAAAAGATGGCATCAATAAACTCACTTTGATTTTTTTCATTTTTTGCCCATGTCTGCAAAACAAAAGCAGCTAGATCAATTTTCTTTTTGAATTGTTAATCAGCATAAAATGTCCAATTTAACCGCATCTCTAAGCAAGATTCCAATAGCGAGGGTCAAATTTGAATAACCCTGTATAGAGGGGCCGAACAGGGACAGGGACAGCCTCCAGAAGAGCTGAACTAACCCATGTTTATCAGAATTTTTTATTGTTTTGATCTGTAAAACTTATCTTTAATGTCTGTACAAACTATTTGCACAAGGAAACACTCTGACCTTCATGGCAACCAAATTTTTAAAAAAACTGAAATTTATCCCAATACCTTTAGATTTAACGACTTTCAATAAGAGTACCTTTTCTTTGTATCTTTGTATTGAGATTTTCAATTCAAAAGTTAGGCAAGTCGATTAATTGAAAAATATTAATCATCAACATTAAAATAACCATATAAAATTTGAATCAAATGTTTCAATTTACGGCAGTGATGATAATAATAATGAAAGCCGATTAGGCCGTTCCGTCTTCGACAGGCTGTAACTCAGTAAAGAAGCATTTTTGGACCCATGTCTATCTGAATTTT
The DNA here is from genome assembly GCA_958336395.1 of Ctenicera cuprea. Lineage (NCBI taxonomy): Eukaryota > Metazoa > Arthropoda > Insecta > Coleoptera > Elateridae > Ctenicera > Ctenicera cuprea. Next base: position 57,393,587 of record OY284486.1, read on the forward strand.
TCTTAATGTCTTTTGATCGGCTATCTGTCCTTAAAATATGTACTATCATTTTGAAAACACCCTGTATGTAAAAATTGTTCGACTAAAAAAATTTAACCCTATTCGACTAAATTTTGGTTGGTTTTGCATATTTATGCCTCTATAAAATTTTATTGGGTACTTAAAAGAATTAAAAATAATAAAGGCTACTTCAGAAATAATGTTTTATATTACTAGGTGATAACTAATCTCATTATTCTTCAATATTAAAACTCAAAAAGCCAAATTAATAAAACACCTAAAATATTCTAAAGGATTTATTAAGTTGCAAGAAATACATAAAATGAATATTATTCTTATAATAAGCACTGAGCAGTGACGTTGATGCTAGATACTCATAACTCGTAAATGGAATATCAAGTAATCATCTTGTTTTCAAATACTTTAAACCAACTTTTTCCGCAGTTATTAAACAATTACGGCCATTGAAAACATGTGTAAAACAGATTTTTTGTTTCTCTTATTCTGTATCTGGTAACTCAAACATTATTGTGAACTACCCAACAGAACCTACTATAGCTTACTTGTGTTGCCTGCAAGCAAGCTTGGTAAACCTGAGTTATGTAATGTAAACGTTCAACTATTTACTAAATATTGCACAGTGCAAAGAATACCCTACCATAACTAATCTAACAAAAAACAAAATTTTAATAAAACCAGACCAAAAATACATAATTGTATTGAAAAAACAAAACTTTTAAAAATGGTATACCGTCATTTCTCCTTTATCTACTTGCTCCCTTAGTTGTTGCAGAATGAGAGGTACAACACTTTGAACTTGCTCTCGAGTCCAGGTGGGATTATCTTTTTGAACAATGTTAACTAGGGCTGCAGTAATACTACTTATTGGAAGGTTTTTAATCCATCCTCCTGAAAAAAAAAAGAACAAAAAGATTAACACTTATCTTAACTGCGAATGAAGAAATATTTGACTACTAATAAGCGCACAACAAATCTTATGCTAACCTGCTGTATTTGCAGCAACTCGTGCGGTTTTCTCACTTTCAAATTCCTCCCATGCCGCTTTTCGTTCTGCCTCATTTAGTTCTTCCTCTTCTTTATTTTCGAGTAGAGATTGGTGCTCATGGTATGTAAAAATACGATCCTTTTCTTTTTGCAGTAACTCGGCTAAAAGTACATCTTTTGGTATTAATGGTGTAGGCTGATTATCTGGTTTTGGATCAAAACTGGAAAAAAATTTAAATTACATTACATACAGGAACAAAAGCAATATCAAAATAATAAATATGTACTAAAGTCAACTTACTTGTATAATTCTGCAAGATCAGTTTGGTTATAATGTCTATCTATTTGTTGTTCATCAATTACTCTTTTTGAAATAGCTTGTTTTGTTACTTGGCGTTCATATATTTTCATTTCCATTGTGCCCTAAAAAAATTGATTTCGTGATAAATGAAAAAATAACTGATAGTATAACTAAGCCACCAAACAAAAACCCCATTGTCTGTGCTGATCTGTGTGTCACATCAACTCTGTGCATCGACCTCCTGGATTAACATCGCCCAAAGTCTGTATGGGCTGCTGTATCTACTGTGTTTTCCAACAAATGGCATTGCATTTTACTTCCAATTTCAGTTGTTATGAGCAAGGTAAGTAGAAATAAAATTGCTATGAAAGATACATCGCATTCAAATTTTGTATAGATATAGGCCCTATAGAGACACAATCAGGGATGCCAGCAGGTTTTTTCGTATTTTTTTTTAAGATTTGAGGACAAAATTTTAGTTGATTTTAGGACATTTTTCACATATATGTCATTATGGCGATATTTACAATATGGTGGAAGGGTACTGCATTTAGTAAAAAAATATACTTTCCCAATTAAGTAAATTAAACTGCAATAGGAGTACTTAAAAGTACCAAAACTTGAAGATACCTTTTGACTTTAAGTTATAAACGAACTTAATATACACATATATTCTACAAGAGAACATCGATTGGTCTGAAACCATGACAGAATTGAATGGTTTAGAGCCAACCTGAGGAGGGAGAGTCATGACTTAGGAGTCCTTGCAAATTTACAAGAGTCACCAAGAAAACTGAAAAAAAAACTGCCCAATTACAAATCTTCTTGATGAGAAAGTAAAAATATTAACATATATAAAAATGAGCGAAGCACTTCGCCTGGACTTTTCTATACTTTAGATATTGTTACTTATCAAGTTTTCAAGAGCATTTCAGTATTAAAGTCTTATGGGCGCACAATGACAAAATAAAACCAATTTGTAAAATTTTGAATAATATTTATATATGGTCTACTTCAAGCGAACAGAACTAGCTATGCATTCTCCCGCATACTGGAAACACTATTCCGCACCGATCATGAGCGGATCAATATACTAGCACACCAAGCATACAGCGTCAACTCACTTAAACTTATGCTTTGACCAGGAGTATGGCTTATTCTATTTAGAAACCGAAATTTTTCTAAGTTTTTTTGAACTTACAATTCACTTAAACAGAATTCTTTTATTAACCTCGGTTTATTAAACAAAAATGCATAAATTTTCGATTTTCAAAAATTCATTGCAGGCGTCACAGAAAAACTAGTGGAGTGTGACATGGGGTGATATGAATAAAACAGAGTATGAATAAAAAGTAGGAGTATCGGTTGATAAGCCGTGATAATCGGAGTAACCGCTCTCCTTATGAGTAGATACTCTTATGTACATCTGTCAGGGAGTAGGTACTTGGTATTCATATGAATAAAAAATAATTATGCTCAAGTTCTATGAGTATTTACTACAGAGAAGTGGAGTCTACTAATAGACAGCCTCCGTGCACTGAACTCCAGTACTCTACCATGGCTGAATTTCTTAACAATATTGTAGTAAGTATCCCAAACTATATAAAAGGCAGAGAATTACACGTGTCATTACCATTTTGGCGACAAGAGGTGGTGCTATACCAAATGAAGGCAAAATGAAGTGCTTTTTGAGATATATGGGAGATCCAGGTTTCCAGTCTGGAGTAGGTGAAGAGCTCGGTATTTATCAGTCTTCAGTATCAAAAGTTATTACAGAAGTTATGAATACAATTGTAAAGGTGCGCTGCCCGAGAATAAATAATTTGTATCTGATTTTGATTTAATTGTATTGTTTTATACTTTAAAGTGGAAGCTCCCCGAAAACCTAATGCATTTGTCTAATAACTTTGATTTACTTACAGGAATATTATATTTCTTTCAGCAAAAACAGACTTTAATTAACAGTGATAACTTGACTAGCTAAATTGCTGTGATTTAATAGTTAATTTTAAGCAGGTGGTGCTTTTAGAACAGCTGCACACATTTTTGAACATAAATGTAAATATTGTAAAACACATGTTAACACTATCAATGAGTTTGCCGCCTGTTGTGTGGATTATTGGGGCTAATCTAGTATTTACTGGAAAAAAAAACAGTAAACGAATAACTTTGAAGCCTAATTCTGAGTAAAACTAGTCTTCTTACAAAGCATTTCTAATATATTGCAGGCAGGCATGTAAAGGTGCGCTGCCCGAGAATAAATAATTTGTATCTGGTTTTGATTCAATTGTATTGTTTTATACTTTTAAGTGGGAGCTCCCCCAAAAACGTAATGCACTTGTCTAATATCTTTGATTTATTTACAGGAATATTATATTTCTTTTGGCGAATACGGACTTTAATTAACAGCGATCACTTGACTTAGCTAAATTGCTATGACTTAGTTTTAGTTAATCTTAAGCAGGTGGTCGTTTCAGGACAGCTCCACACATTTTTGTACATAAATGTAAATATTGTAAAACAAATGTTAACACGTGTCAATTATTGGGGCCAATCTAATATTTAAAATTTCACGCTCCCGCATTTTAGGGATTAGGGTAAATATTGGGTTGTAGTTATTAACATAAATTGGGAAAACTTGACAGCTTTAATTAGCACAAGCTTGAGAGTGTGAGACAAAATTTTATTGATACTTCTATCCAATCAAAAAGTAAAAAAGAGTGGGGCTGTAATTTTATTGGAAAATGAAACAAGTCCAACCTATTGGAGGATGGACATGAATTTTAATAAAAGAGTATGTTCCCTAAAGGAAGGGATCAATCTTCGAATTCTCAAAGATCACTCAGTTCGCTGAAATCTGAACGTCAGTTTGAAAGCATTATTGCTAACATTCTATTACAATATTACAAGTCTGGGACTTGCAACTTTAAAATAAAATATTATCTTCGTGGGTTTTGGGCTACGAAGAGCACTTTGCCAAAATCAAATAGGCTTAGGCGTAGTGGCTCATTCTTGTCGGTGTACCTGATTAGGCGTATCAAAAGCGGCGCTATTGTCCCTCTCAGGGGGGAATTAGGCGTAGCAATTGAGGCGCTATTGCAGGGAAGCCGATTGGAGTGAGTGACGGCGCTATTTCCATATTGGTTGCGGCAAGACGCTCTGTTCGCGTGTTGTTACACATTTTTACTTGCGTAAACTGCACAATACTCGACATTTATAAACAGTCCCAAATAGAAGTATCAGTATGGGTAAAACTGGGGTAAATATTTAGATTGGCAACTTTACTCGATACAACTGACCTGACGGGCAAATTCTATATAAATGGTTCTGACACTCATAACACCAATATCTGCACCACATGAATAAATAAATTCTTCAAAAGGTTTACTGTTGTTTAAATCAGCTTAAAATCTTATCCTTTTTAACCTCGATAGCGACAGGGTAAATCAAACACGAGCAAATAAATAAAACACAACGTAGGTCCGACACCGATCATCGCAAGTAAATAAGTTATCAAGCATCAATACTTAATAAATTTTAAACAATACAATTAAAATTTGTAAATAAAAATATCAGCAAAACTGCACAATCACACAATATATGGAAGAGCATCAGAGTGGATAAAATTTCCGCAAACAGACGACCAATTCAGAAATGCAAAATTAGAATGGCAAGGAAAATATGATTTCTCTACTGCGATAGGTGCATTAGATTGTACTCATGTTCGTATTAGGAAACCATCTTTACATGGAGATGAATATACTAACACAAAATAATTTCCTAGTATTAACGTACAAGCGAAATTTTTTAAGTGTGAATGCTTCATGACCTTGCTCAGTCCATGATTCAAGAATTTGGTGAAATTCACAAATTTATCAAAATATACGTCAGAAAGAAAATATGGTACTCTTGGCCGATTGCAATTGCATTTCCCAGGCTTTTAATTAATTTTTTTTATATATATATATATATACTCTCTAATTTTTCATTTTTCGATTTCCTCATAGTAGGTGTCTGTGATTTTTGAAATTTAATTGGATAATCTTGTATTATGGCCATAAATGCTGCCTGTGAATCTTCTATTTTATTATTATTATTGTCGCTAGCTGAATCTTCATCCGAATAACTCATTTTTGTTCGCTTAACACTCCTAGCCCTCGAATGTTCAAAATTTGACTGATGCAAACAGCTAAGATTGTTATGGGGTTACAGCTTTACATATAGGAGCAAGTGCTCCTATATACTTAAGCACATGCTCGCTTCACTGAAACTATTTGTATTCATATCAAAACAAGTATATTCTCCGGAGTAGGGTATCTACTCCATACTGAATGCTCATACTCGGTAGTAGATGCTCAGAGCAAAGACTTCATAGTACTCATGAACTAAATTAGTTTTAAGCCAGTTCTTGAGCAATATGTGTTTGAAAAAGTCAAAATAATGTTATTGTTTCACGTCACAGTTTAAGTAGTTTCAAAAGTTCTCGTAGCTTGCACTATTTTGTACCCTTAGAGCACTCCCATTATCAATTTTCAACCCGATCTGATTACTCAAATTTTAATAAATAGGCGTCAACCCCTTGTCTACCAGCGGTACTTGAAAATGCCAAAAATTTTCACTACTTTTAAATACCAGGAACAGTTGTACGACACCAAAGTACCCACTATTCTGACAAACTGATGCGGTACTCCTAAGGATCACTGGTGCAGAAGCAGCATTAAGTTTGATAATGTATGGAATTAAAGAAAATTAAAGTACGCCGATAGACTAACGACTATTTTTCTTAATGCGCTAAGAGACAAAGGGTTATTACACAATTTTTATAAAATACATAGAAGGCGTCACATATAAATTAGCAGGGTGGAACACGAATCAAATTGTAGCTCATTACCAGCTCTATGAGATTACAAAATTCAAAAAAAAGTGTTGCCAGTTTTTGAGCAATATTTTTTTGATAATATTATTCACTTCAAAGTTTTAGCTTTTCAAAAGTTTTTATGCACAGTAACATTATGCCTCTTAAAGACTATTACGATAAAACATTTGAACCTTCTCTGTCAACTTGTTTTTGAGTAAATGGGCGCTACTAAAACTGTGTAATGAAAAATTCTTTTTTGATCCGTTTAGAAATTCTATGGTTGGGGTTAGTATTAGTCAGAATTGCCAAACAATAAGGTAGGGATGAGTGATGTAAACACGTTATAAAGCTAAAATACAAAACATGTTGAAGTTAATAATTGTTTTATGTACAATAAATTGAAATGAACTTCAACGACAAAGAAATAAAGCTCGAACTTGCGGTTTTGAAGGCATCATAAAGTTGTAATAACACAATTTTGTTGATCAATTTTTTGTTTCACACTAACTCCACGTAATAGAAAGAGGTAGGCAGTGTTGCAATTGGTATTACTACCAATTATACAGACTTTATGTGTACCAACTGACACACACAGACCAATGCAAAGAACAATAAAAAAAAAAGGCGAATTATACAAAATCTGCTTACATTTGTCACAAATCTATAAATGTAACAAGGTTTAGTTTGTCCAAATCGATATACACGATAAATGCTTTGAATATCATGCGAGGGATTCCAAGAAACATCAAAAATAATAACCCTGTTTGCTCCAATAAGATTTATACCAAGCCCACCAGCCTTGGTTGATATTAAGAATAACCTAAAATAAAAATTATATAAAATTACAAATGATAAAATTAATATTTTTCAGACTAGTTACCTTGCTCGTGGATTGTTCGGACTGTTGAAGCTTTTGCACCAAGCAGATCGATTATCACAAGATGATGAGCCATCTAACCGGAAATAGTCCAAACCAATTGCCCAGGAACCAGAGAACCCACAGACACTTTCACTTTCACCTTTCTGTGTGGCTTCATCTATTTTTGCTAAGAAATACTCTATTATATTTAAAGAGTATAACGATTGTGAGAACACCAATCTACAAGAAAAATTGAAGTTTAGTATTGCGAGTTTAAATTTAAATGCTAAAATTAATAAAATTTTCTCTGCAAAAAAATTTTTCTACACATGACTAAAGAAATCTTAGTAATTAAATTATTTAAACCCCTGTAGCATGGGAAAGAGAACCTCGACATCAAAAGGTAGCGATTATAAAATTAAATAAACTCTCACACTTACAATTTATCTCCAATAAGCTCACACTGTTGCAAAATTTCCAAGAGGAGGTATATTTTAGAACTTAGCGCAATGTTTTCCAATTCGTCACCCGAACAGAACTGACTCCACCATTCATTAGCTACTTCTGCCTCTTTTGTTTCTTCTACCACATCTGTATATATAAAATATAATCGTGGTGATGAGCACTAAGAGATCTAAAATAAAACGTTACCTATTCCTAGAGTAGCTGCTGAATTTCTTGTTAAACGCTGTGCTGGTCTGCTTTTCTTTTTAGCCGCTTTTGATTTAACACTGCCACTTGCAGATGAATCGCTATTGCTGCTACTGCTACTGGACGCTTCATTTTCACTTTCATTATCATCTATGAAATCCTTCAGAGAACCTTCGGAATCCTCATCTTCATCGAATAAATTCTAAACAACAAAAAACACTTTAAAACTTTAAATATTGTTAATAAGAGGGTTTAGTTGTGTGGGTGTAAGTTATTGTGAATTTTGCAGGTTATTTTGTCAAGATTTTGTTGACATTTATTTGTTAGGTTTATAGCTAAATAAAGATTTATTTATTTATTCCTTAATGAATTTAGTGATCTTACCTTCTTAATCTTTTCTTGACTTTTAATTAAAAGAACTCTGGGATGGGTACATATTCTCTGAAACTCTTGAAAATCCATAAACAAAAAGGTAGTGCGCATTTTGGTATCAGTTGGTCGTCTTGATTGCTCTTTTAAATAGTGACTATACAACTTTATTTGAACTTCAGTGAGAGTCAAAAAAAGCACATATTCATACTTTGGTGGCAAATATGGGGTTAATACTGAATAATCTTTGCGCTAAAAGAAACATATTATTAAATGTAACAAAGACATACTGGGTGTAAACAAAACATGGCTCACCCCCTTCTTCTTACTCTATTAATTTAAACAAACGAAATTTGAATTGATTGATATACACATAAATTCCTACTGATATACATAAAAAATGTTTGCACGTCCGGTTTCACAAGAAATGATTTCAGATTTGTTTTAAATAGAACACCTTGTATACAGGGTATCTCAGACATGACTCCCCAGGCCTATAACTTTGTTATTTTTAAAAATAACTATAATAAACTATATATATTCGTAAATGGGAGCAAATTCTCTATAAGATGGGGAAAGAAAATTTTAGAAAATCTGTACTCATATTATGGCAGCGATATTCAATTTTTTTTTCAAATTACACACTATGCTTTTTTTCGGTCATTCTGATAGTACTCTTTATTCTCCTTACAACCATGTAAACCAATATGGGAAAATTCTCGAAAAAAATACAATTGAAAGTTGAAGTCTAGCTTTGCCATGGAAACAACTGATTTTTGTAATTTGTACTCGTCGGCGATGAAAACAATAGCGTAGTTTAAAAAAAAATACCTATTCATTATTTTTATACAATATTACCTTAATTAACTGAATGCTAATAACAAATTAATTATAATTACAAAAAATTGTTCAAAATTCTCTCCGTTTTCAGTTGCGCAACATTCAAGTCTATGCAGAAATTCTCTACTTGTAACTTTTATTAATAATTCTGGAGGAATATTACTGCAGACTGTAGTAATGTTATCTTTTAGTTCATCCAAATTTTCAAATGGACTTGAATAGATGTGAGATTTTACATATCCCCACAAGAAATAATCTAATGGTGTAATATCGGGTGAGCGAGCTGGCCAGCGCACTGGTCGGTTTGTTCCGAACCAACGATCTCTATAAATGTAATTTAAGTGATCTCGAACTGCAAGACTATTGTGAGGTGGAGCACCATCTTGTTGTAAAAGCAACCTTCTTCTGATATTAAGCGGCACATTTTCCAGCAGTTTTGGAAGCGTATTTTGAAGAAATAACAAGTACGATCACCGGTCAAAGTGCCTCCATAGAAATATGGCCCTATTAAGTGTTCTCCTATTATGCCACACCAAACGTTAATCCCCCACATGTGCTGAAAATTTCTCTGTCTGATCCAGTACGGCTGCTCTGTTGACCAGTATCTTGAATTCTGTGTAGTCACCAGTCCATTATTGTGGAATCTACTTTCGTCCGTCCACAGTATCCTTCTAAGAATGTCAGGTTCTTCTGAATAATTCGCCATAACCCAACTGATAAACTCCATTCGGCGGTTACTATCCCCTTGGTGCAGTGCATGTACTCGCATAAATTTGTAAGGTCGGTATACATTCTTTTTCAAAATCCTACCCACAGAAGCCCTTGATGTGTCACACTGAGATGCAACGGTGCTAAGCGAAGAATTAGGATGTAATTAAACATACCCCAAAACTGTCACTGCATGAGCATCATCTGTAGCGGTTCGTTTATTTAAATTTGGAATTTTCTTGTCCTTTTTAAATGACCCATGCTCAAGAAGGTTCGATGCCAAGTTAATAAACGATTTATGATCAGGATGTATTCTTTCCGGATACCTTTCTGCATACAACCTTGCTGCTCTTCTTGCATTCTTCTCGCATAAACCATAAATAAGGATCATATCAAGCTTTTCAGAATTGGTGTAATTCATTTCTAATATGATTTTAAACAAGAAAATACAAATACAGAAAGAATAACTGTCATTCTTTGCAACGTAAATTGCAATTGTTTTACAGCTATACGCTATTGTTGCCATCGCCGACGAGTACAAATTACAAAAATCAGTTGTTTCCATGGCAAAGCTAGACTTCAACTTTCAATTGTATTTTTATCGAGAATTTTCTTATGTAAGATCCATATTGGTTTACATGGTTGTAAGGAGAATAAAGAGTACTATCAGAATGACCGAAAAAAAGCAAAGTGTGCAATTTGAAAAAAAAAAATTGAATATCGCTGCCACAACATGAGTACAGATTTTCTAAAATTTTCTTTCCACATCTTATAGAGAATTTGCTCCCATTTACGAATATATATAGTTTATTATAGTTATTTTTAAAAATAACAAAGTTATAGGCCTGGGGAGTCATGTCTGAGACACTCTGTATTTGACATTTTTGGAATCAGAATTAAAGTCCACATATGAACGTGTTTTCTTAAATTTTTAAGAACCAAATTTTTTCGTCAAGAATACCATGACTTGCATAAAATGGTCCATATGAAATAACACATTAATAAAAAAAATGAGCAAACAGCTTCGCCTGGACTTTCCTATACTTTAGATATTGTTACTTACCATATATTCAAAAGTATCTTATTATTAATGTGTTACGGCCCAACATTGACTACAAAGAGAGAATAGTGAAGCAAAGGTCGACAGGTAGCTGTGTGTGTATACTTCGGCTACTCGCCCGACAGACTTTGGTCAAAGTATGGGCGTCAGAGAGAGAAAGAGAGAGCGAGTGATATTGTAAAGTAAACTGATAGTACGCTTAGTTTTTTCCAAGTAATTTGTGAAGAAAGTTGTTGTTTCATTTTTGGCAAAAGATTGCTGGGAATTAAAAAAAAACAAAAACAAATTCGTCCACCAAAAATTGAAAATTAAGTTGACAACTTTATTCTATCACTCATGAGCAATTTAGCCTAACCACAAATTCTTTATCCGCCCCCGTTTAATAAATAAAGGGATAGGAATTTTCAAAAATTCATAGGTGTCACAAAGAAGCTAGGGGACTGGGACACGAACCAAATTGTAGCTGATTCATAGCTCTACCAGTCTACCATATTTAAAAAAATCGTGTTGCCAGTTTTTGAGCAGTATCAAATTTTTAAAAATTCATAGAAGGCATCAGAGAGAAATTTTCGAGCTCAGAAATGAACCAAATTGTAGCTCATCCTCAGCTCTACGAGCTCACAAGATTTAAAAAAAAACGAGTCACTAGTTATGTCAATATTTTTTTGAAATTTTCCGAAGTTTTGAAAATTTTTCATATGCTTCCGGTTTCCAATTTTTTTAAAAGCTTAATTTGTCGGTGAATTTTTTGATATACCCCCAGATTACAAAGCTCATCGTTATCCGACAATCAGTTCTATAGTTATGATGCACCACACACATATACCCAGCCAGACATTTTTTAAAAACTACTTTTTTGGGTTCCTGGAGGTCCAAAACCTGTATTTCCGTCAAAATCACGATTTCAAAATTTTCATAAAATCAATATTCCCTATACTATAGTACTAAAGGAAAGTAAAAAATATTAGGTATTCCTTCCTTATACTGAAAGTATAGGAAAGTAAATAATCAAAATGCCATTTAAAAGATATGCTTCCTGTGAGAGGTTGAAAGTTACTGAAAACAGCTTTTCTGAAAACAGTCGAATTTTTTTTTAAATGAAACGATCTCGGCATGGCATTACCATCAGAGTTGAGTAGGTAGAAAATAGGACGTATTTTACTGTAGAAAAGGTATTACATTTTTTTTATTTATTACATATGAAATTTGTATGAGACTGGGAAACAAAACTAAAAATGAGTGAAGCACTTTGCTTGGACTCTCCTATACTTTAGGAAGTTTTATTCATATTTACAAAAGCATCAACATTTTAACAGCCGACAACGACCTCAGTCATCGCAGTACACCTATAACCGTACTGTATCTAAATATTTACTTTTTTTTTTGTGAGAAAAGAACCTTATATTATTTTTGGAAAAAAGAGAAAAATCAGAAAACAATTGTCAGTCAAAAAATAAGAAGGGTGAAAAAATTAACCCCCCCCTCCATAATGAAATATTGCTGTACCTAAAAATTAAGTTATAATTTTATTCTACTATCACTTATGAGCACTTTAGCCTTATAAACTTTTTATCATCCCCCTTATATAAACTAAAGAAATTTTATATTTTCAATTTCATAAATTCATAGAAGGTGTCACAGAGAAATTAGTGGACTGAGATACGAACCAAATTGTAGCTAGCTTATCTATAGCTTTATTAGCCTACAATAGTGAAAAACAATTGTGTGGCCAGTTTTTTAGCATTATTTTTTGATTCAGAATTTTAAACTTATTTTTCACTTCAGTTTTCATCTTTTTGAACATTTTCCTTCACAGTAACATTGTGTCTCTATAGAACGATTACGACAAAAAATTTGATCCTGATGTGTCATCTCATTTTTGAGTAATAAGTAGAGACCAGATGTTACAGGACGATAAGCTACAGAAAATTGTAAGTGTATGATTGGTGTTGCATTTTTTCACTTTGGAAAATTTAAGGCCTTAAAAATCTCTTGTAGGTACTATAAAAAAATTTTAGAATGTAAGTATCCAATAAAACCAGAAGTGCAAAAAATTTCAATTTACATCTATTGATCACTCCAAATTTCGGTTGTTTGACCTAATTAAGAAAGAGAAAAAAAAAAGACGAGCCATGAGTACACCCAGAATTTTTTTTTAAACTCAAATAATTGAATTATACCTGAACCACACCATCCAGCATTTTATGAAGTACATGGGACCGTTTCCTCATTATATTTATATCATGTTGAGTGGAATCTGTGTACTGTCCATTAGTTATTGGATTCACAAATCTATTAAGGTATTCTTTGTATGTTCCCAGCAAGTTTGGTTTAACAAATTGTACCATACAATAATATTCCTTTAAATTGTTTTGCATCGGTGTACCAGTAAGAACAATTCTTCGCACAGTTTGAATTCGATTCATGGCAATACTCAAATTACTTTTTTCATTTTTAAGAAGATGTCCTTCATCACAGATAACCAAATCGGCACCTAAAATATAGTTATCAATTTCATCCATGTATAACTCAGACTATTCAGAAAACATATTTCTTCTACAATGGTCAAAAAAATTAACTTTTTTTTTAATAGTTTTTGTTTGTCAAAACGTCTTTTTTTAACAGTGGCTGTGAAAAAAAGTAATTTTTTTCAATGTTGCCCATGGCAGCCTGAACTCAACTACTTTAGCGTGCACTCTGCCATGGGCAACGTCAGCAATTCCATTTTCTTTTGTAATTTAATTATTTTTTACCTCGATTTCTTTTATTGAAATACAGTTGTAGAAAAAATATTGTGTGCAACTTGTGCGAGAAATGTATCATTTCATGCACTAGTTGCATAAATAACCATTTTACAAAATGCCTTTTAGTAGACACAAAACGACACGAAATAAGTACCTTAAATAATTACGTACCTGGATTGACAAGGCCTGTGTGAAATGTCTCCCGTACTGATTTTTTCAGGCGCTTATTAGTTGGGTTCGTCAAATTTCTAAACATGTCATATCCTATCACTAAAACTCCACCGCCTTTGCTCCATTCTTGAACCTGATATTTTCTTTCATAGTTTTGTTTGCTTGCAACAAGATCAAAAACCTCTATTTCCGGTCCATCTAAGTCATCAAGCCATTTATTGAATTCGGCCACCCAATTTAAAACAGTGTTTACAGGACAAACGACTAACACCTTCTTTACTCCAGTCAGTTCTTCATTTGTCAGTAATGTGTGCATCAATGTAATAACCTGTAATAAGCAGTTTTTAAATGAATTTCAATTAACATTGTTGGAGTATATTTTAAAACAATGCAAATAAACATTAATTTTTGTTAAAATAGATGAAGATGTCAAAGTGAGTACAATTTTCATAAAGAGAACAGCAAAGTATCTTCACTGAACTTGCTTCTACTTCCATGCTAAATTTTATAATAAACATTTGTTGTAAATCGGTCTTTAAATGTTTTTATTTTAAATTATTCAACCCCTTTAAACTTCAAGTGCTGAGCAACTGAACAAGGTTTTAAATTTAAAGAAACTATGAAAAGCCGTTTTAACTTTTAGTGGCTGCGATTTTCGGCAAAGTATCTTAAGTACATTTAGGTTTTATACCGTGAACATAAATTATTTTTAATTATTTAAATGTTTCAAATTATAGTAATATTAAATTATATTTATCAAACGTGTTAAATTTAATCAAATATTAAGTGTTGTTGGCAATTTTTGAATTTTATTTAACAGATTTGAGGTTAGGTTTTAATACAAAATATTGAAAATTCATCTCAACCTCATAACGGTCACCAGTTTTCAATCACGGGCGTGAACCAAAAAAAAGTATGGTTCAAATTTCTTCAAATTTCGGTTTAGCGCTATTCAATTTCGGTTTCGGTTACTACTATTTTTTGTTTTTTTTTTAATGAAAAATTAAGAATATTCTCTACAAGATTATGTGAAAAAAATTTGAGATTTATGAGAGAGAAATATTACCAAACAACCTCTCTTTCTCCGAACCCCGCAGCAGACAAAAGCTGAAGATATTTTGAAATAGCCGAATTAAAAATATCCAAGATCTAGTTACTTTATTAATTATTTAATAAAATATCTCAGATATTTACAAACCATATCAATTTATACTTTAATTTGACCAAGAATCGCTGCTACTAAAAAGTAAAAAATAACTAAACATATGGTCAGGTATTTCCTTAGAAAAGTAATTCCAAGTTTTATTAATTCAAATAAAATCATGCACCTGTAAGGTTTTACCGAGACCCATACAATGTGCAAGAATACAGCCCGAACCATTTGTTTTCTTGGCTCTATCCACCGACTCATAACATGCATCCCACATGTAGTGGACACCGTTTACTTGATGAGGTTTCAGCTTCTTGGCTAAATCTTTATGTACTGCTAATATTTCTTCTTTAGTTTCTTCATTGAAATCAAGCACAACTTTATCTACAGTTGAATCTTCAGGTTTGTCACCGTCAAAAATTTCATTATACTAAAAAGTGAAATTTGTAATACTCAGATAACAAAAACAAATTAAATGCATACTTTTTTCTGACGTTCAGCAATACGAGCTTTTCTTTCTCTTTCCTCTTTTTCGGCCCGTTTTGTGGCTTCTGCTAAGGATTCGTGTGCTATCACCTAAACATTAAGTATTTTTGAAACTGATTATTTTAAGTGTTAAAAAATTACCCTTCGAATAGTCTTCCTTGTAGACTTACTCTCATCTTCGCTACTGCTCTCTTTAACTCTCTTGATTCTTCGGCGCTTTTTTCTAAAAATCACATTATAAAGGCTTTATTAATTCAATATTAAGTATTACTTACGTTTCAGCATCCTTGTCAGATTTTTCTTCTTCATTATCAGAATCTGAACTGCTAGATTTCTGTTGTGGTTTAAATTCATCACCGCTACTATCTTTCTCTTTCTTTTTTTCGTTTTCTGAATCATCAGAGTCGGATTTAATAACATTCTTTGATTTCTTTTTGCACACTCTGAAATTCCAAATTTCTTTTTTATTTTAAAAATCCTACCAGATATAAATCCTTAAAAGGTGAATAAACTATTATAATGATCAATATTCTCTTGCAGGGTAGACGGATTTGGTTAATTCTATTCTAATTCCTATTAGAATGATTATCAAACGTACATGTAATTCTTGAATCAATATCAATTTTACGTCTTATTTGGAAAAAAGGGTGGATACAATTCTTAGTGGCATATGCTAGTATGCCATTATAATTATTTTATTTTATTTTTTATTAAATTCAACATAAAAATAAATTAAAATTATAAAATTATTCACCTAGCTTTGGCATCCTGTTTAACTTTATCGCTTCGTTTCTTAAATTTGATGAACTCATCTTCAGAATCGGAATCGGAAATATTAGCAGTTAACAGCTTGTTTCTACGCCAAATACTCTTTTCCTTTTGCTTTTCTTCATCGCTCGTACTGGCATCTGATTTTTCATCCTACAGTGTTCAAAAATTAAAATAGTAACATTAACACTTGAGTTTAATACATGCAACATCACCATGTTTTATGAAAGCCAAGATGATTTTAATTACTACGTTAATAAATAGAACCTTATTTAGAATTATTTTAGGAGCCTACACAGGTAATTCAATTGCAAACCTAAATCCATTATCCTACTTCATATCAAAATAATATACAATTTTTCAGAGATTACTAACTTACTGATAATGAATGATAAGTGTTTATATAAAAAAACTTTGTTACAGTTATGGAAAAGCCTCTTAATGGTCAATATTTTAAAACAAATTTAATGCTAGAAACAAAAATAGAAAATCTTTTGTTTTTGAGCTACAGTCGTTCAATTTTTAACATTTTCTATTGGGTGCTTTCTACAAATATCAAAAAATGTTGGTAAAATTATTCATACATTTTTTCGGAGTAGATTGCAGTGGCGTACTCAGATTTTTTAATATTTGCAATGGTTTTTGAGTTACAACACAAACATGCATTTTTATCATACCTCTGGTATAGGAATATTAATTTGGTGAAAATTTTCGAAATCGATGTTTTGAATGATTTTGCACATTTTACGGCTCAAGGAACCCAAAAATGGTTTTACAAAATGCCCGTCTGTGGTGGGTGTGTGTCGGTTTTTATTTTATATCCTAATAAACTACTTCAAATATGCCATCGAACCGTTTAAAGTTTATACCAATTGCGTTTTTAAATAAATCAATAATAAATCTTGAATTTTTCAAAAATTCCTAGAGGCCGTCAGAACAAAATTTGGGAGAATAGTAAAAAAAATAATGAGGACAGTTTTTGAATAATAATTTTTCTGAAATTTCCTTAATTTTGAAGCTAGCATTGTTACAATTTTCATATTTCCAAAAATGTTTTTACACCACATGACTATACTTATTAAAGGATATTTTGTTTTTGAGTCATCGGGCGTTAAAGTTAAAATTTTCAAAAATTCGTAGTGGCCTTCGCTTTGAAGATACAGCATCAGGTAAAAAACTATTTGATTTGCCTGTAGATGCACTACAACAGTATATTTTCACAATATCAAACAAGTTTTTACAAAAAAAAATCTAATCTCCTTATAAGGAACTACCTGCAACTAAAAAACTTCCAGCCACCAAATCTTATAAAAATCAGTCAAGATGTTCCGGAGATATAGGGGAATAAACGTACCCATCCACGCACGCAGACATTTTTTAAAAGCCACTTTTTTGGGTTCCTGAGACCCCAAAACGTGAATTTCCGTTAAAATTTGAAATTAGAAGATTTGCATGAAATCATAACTTTCCGTACTTCAGTATGGGAAAGTAAAAACTAAACATTCTGAAACTGCATAAAAGTTTATAATGGCATTCTAAACAACAAAAAGAAAGCAAAAGCTGTTATATTTAAATATGATCACAAAGATGTGCTTACTACATTCATGGCAGCAAACAAATTATTAATTTAATGGAGAGTATACTTTGTATAACTAAATAATATTTTATGAGCAAAAAACTGTCATAATTTTTCAGATGACAAAAGAACTAGGTTCTGTCACGAGCTTTATTTTCCATGGCTAAGTTATGACTTTTTTTGCTCAGGAGATATACAGGGTGTTTGTAAATCGCTCTACAGCTTGTAACTTTGTTATTAATAAAGATATCGAAATAAACTTTTTTTAAATGGGGAGATGTTGTTATATGTATTTGCCCCGTTACGCCACCACTGGCATTTCGCGCGCACGAGCTCCGCGCCTCCCGAGTCCACTCTTGAGTCATTCTGATCCCGGAGTTAAGTTAGTCAGCCCTCAACCATCTTACGCTGCAGTTGCATTGTGCAACGCTCCCGTCCACACGTTATCAAATATGTAAATTTCATACCTTCTTCTGGGGACGGCCTAGTTGAAGGTTTCGGCAGTGCACAAACTCGTCTTTTGAATAATCCACGATTAACGTCCCGTATATCGCTTGATGCTCCGCTCGACTTTAGTCAGATTTAAAAGCAAAACCGTGGTCTGCAATTCATTTGTACGAGTCTTTTGGTTCCGATTGCCGCTTGCTCGGATAAACCATCGCCTAGGGCGGATATAAACGTCACTGCCTGGTCCAACACGAAGCCATACCTAGAACATCTCGTTCTACTCTTTTCGTTTCCTCTCCAAGGCCATGATCTCGCTTATTGCGACGTTGCAAGTATCGTTTGTATTAATTTTAGCACATATTTAATCTTTATTCACATTATTCATTTATAGCTGCAATCGGCGGCCAACCATATTTTACTCAATATATTTTATGTTCAAATTAAACAATGAGACTCATTTGACATCGGTACTTAGCCTAAACAAAAGTATGAGCATATATTGTAAACTCCATCTAGGTGGAAAGCCGAAGGTAAGTCATCTCCAAGAAAGCTGTCTACAAGGGAGGTTCCTGTTTTTTCCCCCCCGTACATCGGCCTATCTTCCTGCTTCAACAACCCTTATTAAGACATCAAAAACAGGTGGCGCCCTCTTTAATCAACCCTAATTTTTATTAACCCCAAGTTATCTACGCAGAGCCCTTTCGCTTATCGATCGAACCACCCCTTCTTCGACTTTGAGCTAAGCCGCGTGCACCCCTTTTGTTACGGGGGCTCTAACAAATCTATCGTCCAATTCCCTTGGACCCCTTTTTACCATTTGGCCCATAACAATGTTAGTATAAAATGCCTTATACCAATTTTAAACACCGCATACTATTTTTGCATGAAAGCATATAACTTTTGCTTTTTAAATGGAACACCCTATATATTTTTAAGTTTTTTAATTGGCGCTCAAATACGTTATGATAGCAAAATTTAGAGTGAAAATTAAAAAAAAATATTTTCTTAAAGCATGTAAGCACTTGTAAAATAACTAACAACTGCAAAAGAAATGCAAAACAAATGGCACCTGTCTTTAAAAGAGCACCACAGCAGAATTCACCGACCGAACGTCATTAAAATATGTGAAAACGTAATTTTTTTTAAAATTAAATAAGGCTGTGCGAAGCTTCGAATTTTTCGAACCGAACCGAACCGAACTCGAAGGTTCGGTTCGACTTCGGTTCGAGAAAATAATTCGAACTTTTTTCGAACTATATTTAAATTTCGCGCCACATGAAACTGAATATTTCAAATGGCGCCTGCGCAGACACGTGCGCGTTGGTTGTCAGTAACCTGAAAATGGTCGATCGTTTTGTTAAAAATTTTAAATTTAAGTCGTTATTTATTGAAGATGAGCAACTAGGAAAACCGTATAGAGCACTAGTACAAATGGTTCCAACCCGTTGGAATAGTGAATTTAATATGCTCGATCGATTGGTGCAAGAAAAAGTACCAGTATCTGCTGTAATCATAGATGTACCTGTTTTTCAGATTTATTTAATAATAATTAAAATTTAAGAAGAGATTTTCATTTTGAATAATGTAAAATATTTTATTTTTTCATTTTTGTTTTTGTTGCTAACTATGAAGTGGAAAATTGATTTTTTTCGTGTATTTAATTATTTATTTGAATTAATTTTCAGTACAATAAAAAATTTAAATTTGAGAAAAGTACTTGTTTCGATAGTAGTTCGAGTTCGGTTCGAGGGTTCGTTCGAATATTTACTGGCTAAGTTCGGTTCGAGTTCTGTTCGAAAAAAGTAGGGTTCGCACACCCCTAAAATTAAACCATATGAGTTGCATTAGATAGTTGAAAACTACAATAGAACAGCTTTACAACGATGTGCCATACTTCCCTTATCGTTTAAAATCAGCCTTTGAAAAAAAAATATGTCACACAACATTAGAATAACACACAATTGCTGAAGCATATGTTATAAGTGGGCTTAGGCGTACAATTAAACAACAATTGCCTGATCATACTAACAACATATACCGAGTGATCATTAAAATTTTGGTCAATTCTTGTCATGAAAACCCAAAGTAGTGTCTGCCGTAGTGTATACTCCGTTACGCAAAAATAGTAGGGGGTGTTTAAATTTGGAATAATGCATGTTGTACCGGGTAATCCTAAAAAACATGATTCAGAGCAGGCCATGACTGAAGTGTTAAAGTTGGCAATACTTAATATAAGCCAATTGTCAAATGTTGACAGCTGTAAAAATTTTTGGTTAGATACGTTAAGTTAAATGTATCTAACCAAAAATTTTTACAGCTGTCAACATTTGACAATTGGCTTATATTAAGTATTGCCAACTTTAACACTTCGGTCATGGCCTGCTCTGAATCATTTTTTTTACGATCACCCGGTACTATACATCTCCATATTTAAAACAAAAATTTATTTCGATATCTTTATTAATAACGCAGATACAAGCTGTAAAGTGATTTACAAACACCTTGTATTATTAAAAAAATATTTTAAAACTACATTGCTTCAAATATCCATCCAAACACGTTTACTTTGCGATACAGTTTCCTAGAAAACTTATTGGTCCAACATGTTTATAACATTTTTAAACGTTCCTAAAAATGTTCAAAAAACTAACAAATGTACTGGCTACTAATACCAAACTTTGCCAACAGAAACAAACCAAGGGCTTAAGCAACGATATAGTATTTGGTCAACAGTTATCTATTTAATCAGATACAAAATACAAATAAACAATAAAAGTATACTTAATGCATTTCTTTTTGCAAAATTGAACAATCTACGGAAAGCAATATACTGTCTGATCTACAAAAATGGGCCCACTTTTTAGCAACTAAATTCAACTAAGACCCAATAAATTACATGCAGGATGCATCAAATTGCGTGTTAACTATTGGGATCTCGCTTATTTAAAGAGATACTAAGACGCTTAAATTAGAGAAAAGTTGTGAAATTTCATGTTCACTAATAATCTAAAAACAAATTGGAGCTATCTTGCATAGTTCCTGAAAGAACTGAAAAAGAACTAAATTCTTGCATTTTTTGTTTTTGGCTGTAACTCATTCGTCATTTATATTACATATTTTTACTTAACCCATTATTACAAAACTTTCTTTATAATGAATCAAATTCTTTTTTTTTATTAGATTTGAAATAACATTGTTGATTTTCGACTATCAATTTTTTTTTTCTTATTGGCGAGATTTAAAATTTTTCATGTTTGAATACAATTTTTTATTCTGATTTCAAGCATTGTGCATTTTGTTTTAAGTTTTGAGCATTTTATTGCAGAAAATAAAAATTTTATAAGAGTTCTATGCAAAGACCACGTCATTTATTTTTCAAAAAACTTTTTAACTCCTTAAAAGACGGTGGCTTTCCAAAACTCACTATTAGCCTAATATACTGTCCCTTTTGTCCCCTAAAAATTAAAACAAAATTTTTGCTCAATCTTTTAGTTTTGGAGATATCAGCTTGTAACACTTTAGTTGCCGCACCCAGCATAAAAACATTTTTAATACAATCATCATTTATGTTTCTATAATCAATATTCCATGCTTTTGCCGTACTCTGTATAAAAGTTTAACTTAAAAAAGTGATATAAATAAAACTGAAAGGGCCAGTTCAGATAAAAAAAAACACGCCTATATTCTCCCTTAATTCGCCACTGATGGCAACAACGGTGGTGCATCATGGGTATCAAAAGGATAGAATGAGATACAAGTCTTTGACCTGAAATTCCTCAATGTAGTTAGTTAAAGGTTACACCAAGTTAAATTATATTAGTAACGAATTTGTTTGAACATGGATCACACATGTACTTCTACAGTCTACAGTACATAAAATTAGGGATTATAGGCATAAGAGGTACAAACATCTACAATGAATCAAATAATACCATCAAAAGAGAAATTAAACTTAAGAAATATCAAGGACCAAAGAACAGCCTATCCGCCGAATCTACACTAACAAGACGACAATAAATTAAAATGTATTTGATACACCTCTAAGACTAAGATCTACACAAATCAGATTTTATAGAGAAATTTTTCAAGTAATTTGTTACAATATTAGATTAAACAGAACTTAGATTTTTTTTAAATTTTAAGATAGGACACATACCTTCTTTTCTGATTCCTTATCTTTAGATGATTTTTTAGTTTTTTTGGAATCATCACCTTTTTTGGAATCATCACCCTTCTTGGCGTTTTTCTTTTTCTCATCTGTTTCACTTTCGTGGGCAGATGTATCAGACCCAGAATTAATATCATCCTAGAATATGAAATATTATGATTAATATAACGATTAAAATTTGTTTGCACAAATCGAATACATGCATGAATGGTAATTTTTTATTAATATATTTGAAAGTACACACCAGAATCATTTTAACGCTTTGCTGATCCATTTGATTGTTACCAGACTCTTGTTTCGAGTTTGCCTCTGTCATTTCTGGTTCGGTTTCTTTTAAATTTACGCCAACCGATTCTCCATCTGATAAGTTGGCATCAGAAGACTGAGAATGTTTTGAAGCAGTTCTTTTTCTTTTAGACTTTGGTTTAACATTTTCGGTATCAGAAGATGAACCATGATCTTTCTTCGCCGTTGAGCGATTGGAGCGATGGCGCTTGAGGCTCTTTAAATTTGTTAGTCTGCAAAAACAGAGAACATGGTTTGATTGATTCCACATTAACTATAAAAATAAACAGCATTCTTATAAAAGACCACCTAAACCTAAACAAAAGACAATCTTCACAGACCTTTTAACTTCATCAATCTCTTTTTGTTTCAAATAACGTTCCTTCAATTTTTCACATGGAATGCGTGGCAATGGCACGTAAGCGTCAGAAGAAAACTTTTGGTCAGTTTTTGGGTCCAGTATTAATTTCTCTTTTTGACTATGGTTTTTCATAGACTTCTTTTTCGTGTTTTTCTCAGAGTTGTTTTGATCAGGTTTTTGTGCTATTGAAGCAATTTCTGACTCACTTGCACTACTTGTATCTGATAAAGTTTTGTCTTTTTTAGGTTGACCATGTCTTCTTTGAATTTTATTTTTGTCGTGTTTAGCTTTTTTTGTAATGCTCGACTTGGAATCACTATCATTATTAGATTCTACTGCGACTTTTTTGATACTTTTTTCTTTTCGTTTTTCTAAGCGACTGTTTTCTTTGGAACCACTGTCGGAAAGAATTGCGACATCACTATCATCTTTCAGAGATTTTTGATTCCTAGTTTGACGTTTATTCTTATTAGTGTCTTTTCCGTCCAAGCGTTCTTTATTTTTTGAAGTTTTATCTAAGTTACTATTAGGTGCTCCACCTTCGTGTTTATTTTGCTTATTATTTACGTGTTTTTTAGTAGTATTAACTGTGTCTTCTTCAGAATCTGATATAATCAGCACAGAATCATTTAAACTGTCCCTATTTCTTGGTGGAGGCGGAGACTTGAGACGTGGTAAAATATCGGGTTTCACAAGTTTCTTAATGTCCACACATTTTAGGAAAATTTTCTGTTCAGCAGCCTCTTCATTTTTAACTTCAGTCTCAGGTTCAGTTTCGGTTTCTGCAACAGCATCTGTATTAGTTTTTTCTGGAGTATCAGCGTCCGGAGCAGATTCTACAGCATCAACTTCAGGAGTAGCTTCTACAACATTCTCTTTAGTTATATTGCTTTCAGTATCTGCAATTTTATTATCATTTTTAGACTTATCAAGCTCAGTTTTTTTTTTAGTATTCTTACTATTTTCTTCTTTTTCTGTGTTATTTTTAGCAGCTTGAGTTTTTTCAATTTCTTTTTTTTCAGCATTTTGTTTGTCACTTTTAGATTTGTTCTTACTTTTCTTCATTTTTATTTCTTTATCCATATTACCTTCAGATTCCTTTTCTAGTTCCTCTGTATTTACGTCTTTTTCTTCATTAATTTTTTTAGTCGATTCTTTTTCTATAGTTTTCTCCACATTACTTCCTGAGATACTTTCAGATTCTTTTTCGATGCCCTCTTTACTTATGTCTTTATCTTCATTAACTTTTCCAGTTGATAAATTTTTTTCTATTGCTTTATCCAAATTACTTCCCGATTCTCTTTCGATTTCCTTTGTACTTATTTCTTTTTCTTCGCTAACTTTTTGAGTTAACAAATTTTTTTCTACAGCTTTTCCTTTTGCTGTGTCATTAGAATCGTAAGATGAATCAATGCCGTTTGTAAGAGAAACCGTTTCATTTTTCCAAGTCTTGTAATTCTCGTGAAAATAATTATCTATCTTTGTTATTTCTATTTTCAAAGAATTCACGATGGTCTTCGTATTTTCGATACATTTTTCAACTTCTTCTTCATCGTTAAAATTTACTTCATCGCAACATTGTTCGATTTTTTTGGAATCTTTGATAATGTTTGCAATATTTGAAATATCTTTAAAAACTGTCTTCAATACGAAAGACGGACTATTTTTTCCCATCCTTGCGATAGAACTTGATTAAATTATAATACTTCTTGCAACTGTAACAAAATGAGGCCAGTTATAAAAATGTACTTACACTGCTGAGTTATTCATGGCTATTGGGTAAATCAAACAGCAACCGAAATAGAAAACACAGCAACGATCACATATCTTCTTACAAGATTAAATTAAAGCACAACCGAGGACTGCGAGGGAACGCTTTCTTTGTGCCGTTTGTCAATTTTTCCCGCGCAAGAAAAAACCGATTGTCAAAACTCGCGTTAGGTTTTTGAAAATGAATCGCAAACCGCTTGAGCTGGTGTTAGATTACATTGGCATTTAGGATCAGAAAATTCAATATTTACCTCATAAATCCCTAAGAATAATTAATTGCTTACACTACAATTCTCCTAACCGGTAGCCATACTTGTTACTATTAACCCTTGTCCAGTGTTGCCAACAGCATTAAATCATTTTCCCAGCCAAACGTAAAAAAAAATCTCACCAACCAGCTGCCAAAGAATATCAAAATACCCCAGAGAAGCGTCACTTGTGTCGGTTTCTTTGATGTTTTGAGTACAATTTGGGTGACCTTCGCCATATTGAAAATGGTTAACGTCAAAATTAAATGGCGCCAATTTTAAATATAACTTGTAGACATACAACACAAAGAACTAAATAATATTGCTAAAGGTAATTCGCAGGAAACCGAAGCACGCATTAAATAAAGTAATAAGTAAAAATAATTCTGTAGATCGAGTAGGATTTTTATTAGGTACGTGAAATGCAAATAAAATTACATTGTTCAATATTTTGTAGTATGCCTACCGCGTATTGTTATGTCCAAATGGTGCGAGTATTTACCAACGTTTGACTAAAACTGATTACTTTAAGTAAAATTCACAGAATACAATTTACTGCTAAGTCAACCGTACTGCTCCGTCTGTGATGCTGTTGTGGTATTGTGCTACATTTGACACGCTAAATAACTGTAACACCCTTAAAAACGATACCTGAATAAAATGGATGAAAGAAGAACCTTACATGGAGTGAAAAATAATGTTATTGTATCTACTGTTAATTATTATGGGTGTTTAAATACAATAATAAACAGTAAGTTGAACATAACCTCCAAGTTATTTCTTCCAATGTATAATATGCTGCAATAACTAATAAGTGTATTTTTTCAGATAACATATTAATACAACTACAAGGGCGAAAATCTCAATGCAGTACAAGCAACAGTGTTATTCAATTATAATGACATTAAGCAACGTACGTAATATATTCTTGGTTTGCAGATAATGAGTGAGGTTCGAAACTTGCCATGGTAGCTACAATGGTCTCAGTCAAAGTCGCCAGTAGATCGTAAAGTGTATTACATGGTTCCAGACGTAAATGGTCACCTTTGCTTTCATGAACATTTTAACAAATACAATGATTTCATGTAATACAACGATTTTATTGAACACTATCGCAACAAAACTAGAAATAATTAAAAAAAAATGTGAGACATTAATTACACTTTAATTTGACACCACAGGCATTGAAGTATGGATCTACAATTCCTGTTTTAATACAAGAGGGTATTATAATACTATAAATGCGATAAAATATTTATTTTTCTGTTTTTCTTATTTCAGCTTTCAAATGATCTATTCGCATATTTTAAAGCGTAAAATATCCTCATTCTAATAAATAATTATATTACATATTCTTTGGGAAAATCTGTACATGGATGTTTAAAATGAATACATTGTAATGACTTAAAAAACGCGTTCCCTATTCCCTTCATTAAACATATCTTGTCAAAATTATTTAAAAAAATATCTTCTAAACTGTACACAAAATTTAAAAAATTTTCATGAGGAATGTACAATTTTGCAAAGCAATTGCTGTCATATGCCTTAAAATATGTAAATAAATTAGAACTATCCAATTCTTTGCATTCACGAGCAAATGATTCGCATTCCGGACACGTATGTTGTTGCAAAGCTTTTCTCATTAAATATCCACAGACATATTTGAAAGTGTTTTGGGCAGGTAGCTCATCATTATGGTAATCACAATTTGTTACTTGGAATGATAAATTTTCTTGTATATCATGCGAGTCAGAAACAACAGTCTACATTCTTAATATTACTTAACACTGAATCTAAATCATTGGCACAATTTGTGTTTCCAGTATGAAAGTATGTCGTAAAAAACATTTTTTTGAAAGCACGTTGAAACTGAATGGGGGTTGGATGACGCAGTTCCCAGCTTGCTGGCCAATAGTACCAAAAAAATTTTCCAAAGCATCTTGATTAATCCTGCGCATTATTACATATTTATAGCCGCTTGACTTTAAAACTTCCCACAATTTTATAACTGCATTTATTGTTATTAACCAACAAGATAGAAATCGAAACGGTTGATGTTAGGTCTTTCTCACCTTTGCTTACTACTTTTAAACCCTGTATAAAAATGCACATATCATTAAGAAATTGAATTTGGAAACTTTGACCTGAATATACTCTTTTATACTTCGACCTTTGATTCCCAATTGAAGAGTTTAATATATCAAAAAGTTTGTCAAACTTTTCTACAACATCGACAGTAGCCATAGCACTCGAAGGTAGAATTCCTAAACTGATATACGTATTCATGCCACTTGCAACAGTATGGCTCAGGGTTTGTGTGGCAAATTTCACTTTCATTTTTTCGAAATTATTAGGGTTTATGTGGGAATCAGTCAAATTTGGTGCCCCCCTATTCTTTAAAGTTTTATCGTATTCATAATAAGCTTTTATGTACCCCCATGAAGTTCTTTTGCTGTCGAAAATAAATGAATGCTTTAGTAAATTATTTCGGGTTGCCTTAAGTAAATGTGGCGTATCGAATATATGCAAGATTGGTTTATCATCTACATAAAACTGGGGTTGTTCTGCGGTGATGTTCAGCTTATGAGAAAGTTGAATAAAGTTTGATCCCATGTCAGTCACTAATGATAGTACAGTAAGACCTATCTCGTATAGTTTTTTAACACAATCTACTACAATGTCTTGCAATGCATTGCCTAATAGGGAATTATTTACAAAAAAGTATGCAATAGGTTGTTTCCAATTGCGTTTGATTCCTCTGGCCATTATAACTGCCACTTGATTAGCTGGCTTGTATGATTTCTGTCTGCCATTATCTTCCAATCCGATTATTTCATCTTTGCTGACGTTGTAAAATAAATGTGTTTTTATAGACATTTCGTCCATGCAAATAATGCAACGTCTATCTTGTTCACTCATACTACTGACTTTGATTTTTAAAGTTTCGAACAAATTTGTGTTTTCGAGACCAGGTAGACATTGAAAAGAACGAGTGATTCTTTCCAAGCAACTTTTAGAGGGTAGATGAAATAATCGAGTGAGAAATCGATAGCAACGAGGGCCTAAAAAATACAAAGATAAACTAAATTGCTTGTACTTATTTGAATATCTGTGCCCCTTTTTCTTCGTAGAATTAAGGTGCCTTTGTATTTTAACAAACTTTGCCA
The DNA here is from genome assembly GCA_958336395.1 of Ctenicera cuprea. Classification (NCBI taxonomy): domain Eukaryota; kingdom Metazoa; phylum Arthropoda; class Insecta; order Coleoptera; family Elateridae; genus Ctenicera; species Ctenicera cuprea. The sequence goes on from OY284486.1 coordinate 57,421,579, forward strand.
CATCAGGAGACAAAAACTTATCGCAAATCTTATCAAAATCCTCAATGCTATAATCATCCCTACTAACACTACTAGACTTTTTTAATAGTATCAAATTTTTTTAAATTTTATTAATAGTATCACGCAGCTTCTGCTTTCGAGGAGTTGATGAAGTCAAAATTAATGGCGTTTGTGTTGCTACTGAAGAAGTTGAAGGTCTTGCAAATAATTCTTCCGTTGACACACTTGTAGAAGAACCAACACTTTCTACGCAATTCAGAGGTTCTAGAGGATGGGGTGAGGTAGGATTCAATACAATATTTTCTAAAAAAAACAATATTTATTAGCACATTTAATCTTAAACATAATGTATAAATACTTATAGGTTTGTAAATGATCTGAAATCCATTTTCTAATAATGAGTCGGTCCTGCTAAATAGAATTTCAGAGTTAATGCCTGCTTATTTTCATTCGATACAGCCATCATGCTCCACCAAAATATATAAGTCCCGATCTACCAGTTGGTAACATTTTTAGCTGGAGTTTCACTTGTAATAGATACAAGTACTTCAGTGGTTTTGATTTTAAAACATATTCGCTTATTCAGCAAAACCCTGTTTTGGTCAAACGTTATTCGCAAAGTAACGTAATTGCCATGTTTTAACGGAAAACCTCAAACAGTTACAAAAAGAGGCAAACTGATGTACCTGCTTGGTAAGATTATGACCATAGTCCCATTATTTGAAAAATAAAATTAGTCAGCTTACGAATTATTTCCACAACGGATGGAGTCAGGTTACTGCAGGCATCTTTAAATTGTAGTCCAGATGATCCTTCGAGCTGAGGGAATATCGTAGGAACAGCAGATGGCTTGAGTCTATTCTTCAAAAAATTGAGAAACATTTTGTCCTCAAAGTGCCTGGCACAAACACGGTGATTTTGATGTAATTTTTCGACAGATGTATTTTTGAGATCATCTCGATTACACGCGGTTATCCAAATTCTTGACCTAAAAGTTGTGAACATTGTACAACTATTCATTATGCATTTCTCTGTCACTGTGTTCTCTATTAGAAAATATGGAAACCACTGCTAGACTGTATAATATATTATGTTTATATAATTAAGACCTAATGTTGAAACATATCTTGAGTACTGCCAAAAGCTCCCCATCTAAATAGTGTTACCTACCTAATTGCATTGTGATAGTAAGTACATTGTGTATACATGTTGCTTTAATTTGTCTTGTGAATTTATTAGTGTTTATTAGTATTTTAGTAACTAAGTATGGCACCTGCAATTGATACTTTTTAACATGTTTTTTTTATACTTAATATAAAATTGTCCTGTAATTCGATTTTCCTGTCCGACAATAAACTGATTATTGTCATTATGCTTTAAAACTATATATGATATATTATAAACTTAACTTAAATTTGTCATAAAGTGCAATAAATATTCTTGTTGTATTATTTATGTATTACTGTATTAGTAATAATGGAATAAAGACATTTCAAAAGCTAAGGCACAAATTCGGCTTTCAGTGGAAGATGGCCAGATTTGATGAATGAAAAAAAAATAAAGATAAAACCTTTAAATATACCTTTTGGAGCTGCGCCTTTATATTTGAAAGCAACCACTAAAAAGCAGTGCTAATAATTTATACCTATAGGAAGCAATATACATTACAATTTAATTCTGTAATTGATGTCTTAAGAGTTTCAATTTTTAGCGGTGATTTTTCATCACAAATTCATAGCGATAAAAAATATTCGATGAATGAAGAGATATTCTTTAATGTTATATTGTTTTCTTTAAAGTGTTGAAATATTTCCATCCACCTATTTCAGTTTTGGATTTTTTGAATTTCCATCCCACTGATAAATCTTGTCTGAATTAATTACATGCTTTCTTACACTGGTTATAATAATAATTTTATTACTATTATATTCTGTAACACCGACATCAGCAACATCATACAACACAAAATACACACTAATAAAATAAAAAAAACTAAAATACATTTTACACATTACATACTGACTACTAATTATTGTTGGAAACATCAAAGAATAGCAGCATTCGTTAATAAAATATTGTTAGACTACATTTTAAAATGTATGATGCAAAGTACGTTTATTTTATGCATAAACGATAAGTTGTACATAAATGCTAAAACAGAAGGTGAATTTTTGCAATTTTTACTTCAAAGCTATTTTACTTTGACTTTTGCTTTTTATATTTCATATATCAATTTTTGGATAATTTTATTCTGTCCTCTATGCTTTATTTCAAATATTTAATTAACCATAAATTTGAAAATTATATTTCTAAAGTAAATATTCTGTTTCCTTATTACTCAATTTTTTTTTATTGTAGATCGCTGATAGAAGTCTTCTTCTTCATTTGTGGATTATCACTGGAAGCAGCAGGGTTGAGGGTGAAATCTCTAAATCAAAATATTTAAATTATAATCCGTTAGAGATGCATCTTTTTCCGAACAGTAAAATTTCCTTTATCTTATTTAAAGTTTTGTGTTCTTTGTGTTGTTTCTTGTAATGATGCGAGTTTCAAGAAACGTGGTATGCATGTATGTAAGATAATGAGTAACTTGAACAAATGCATACGTTACATCTCTACCACATCACTGTTAATTTACTTAATTTACAAATCTTAACAGGGGAATATTTATATAATTATTTATAACAAAAAACGCGTTACGGGTTGGGTAGCATTTCCCTGTAGCTTGGTGTATTAGGCAGCCATTACCTTCCCTTAACTCTTACCGTTATAATTACTTGTCCATTTATTCTAATCGGGTTATAATTGTAACTATTTCTTTTTGTATTTGTGACTCTTTTAATTCTAAATACCTACAAAATGGCTGATTTTCTTGACATGGTTTCATCTTTATTTCTACTAGCATATTACGTACTTGTCCTTTCTGTTTAAGGAAGGGTGCACCCATGCACTGCATCTCATTGATTTTCTTATGAGATGATGCCATAGTCGGCATGAGCCACCAATTTCCCCAATTTTTTTATCGAGTGTTTTGAATAGCATCACTTGGAAGTGGTTGTTGTCGCCGATCAAGTTTGCGACTCCAGCAGGCGGTAGTTGGCTATACACAAAGTGACTTCGAAGAGCCTAACATACTTGGTATAGAGCCCGAAAGGGGTGGCCAGCGGCGACCCGGCATGTTGGGGAAGCTTACTTGTTTACCGACCTCGATACTTCTAAGTTTTGCTATTGCACTCGTTTTTTCTCTCCCTACATTATTTTCTGGTTTATAATCTCAAACATCGCAAGGTTAAAACTTCTTTTTTTAAACCAAGCGCCCATTGCTGGCACAACCCTTCTCCGAAACCCAAATTTTGCTGATAGGATTGCTACTAGCTATTTCGTCTCTTTATATTATGTTTTGCTATTGCACTCGTTTTTTTTCTCTACGATTTAGTATAGTGGGTGGGACAGTATCGAATTAGGTTTTCTTTATGTGCCTACTTCCTGTAATCATTGTTACAAGGCACAAAGCTTATAAGTTTCCTTATGAGATTATGCCACGACCGGCATAAGCTCTTCCATTTCAATTTTCGCCCTGAGTTTGAACGGCATCACTTGTTCTTGTTGGTGGTCGTTGTCGCTGGTCGACAAGCGAGGGACTCCAGCTGACAGCAGTGAGCCATCACATTTTGCAATCCTTGTGAGCACAGTGACCCCGGAGAGCCCAATACGTGGTATAGGGCCCATTACGACCACTGTCTAATCATTATCGACGTCAGAGACACCTTCTCTGTTCTCTGATGGGGCATGTCGACTAGTTGGGGGCGGACGGCAACTGGCGTGTTGGGAAACTTTCTTGGTCCATCGACCTCGATACCAATGAGTTTTGCCGTTGCACTTGTTTTTTCTCTCCCTATATTACTTTCTGTGTTTATAATCTCAATCACCGCAAGGTTAAAACTCCTTTTTTTCAACCAAGCGCCCATTACTTACACGACCCTTCTTCGCACCCAAATTTTGCTGATAGGGTTGCTACTAGCTATTTTGTCTTTTTATATTTTGTATATTATGTGTTATATAAGCCCCCCCCCCCCCAAGTTTCAAGTTGTGACATTTGCATTTCTTATGTACTTACGGTAAAACTAACACCTTCATTGAAAGTTAACTGTTATGCTAGTAGCATTGCCCCTAAACTTAACTTTGGCGGGGAGGATTTGCCAAAAATAATTGGGAAACTAGTGAAAATCAACAACATGTTGTAGAGAGTAACTTACGGTTTTTTCTTTTTGGGCGCTTAATATATCTGTGCACTATTCTTTCTCTCTTTTTGGGAGTGTTTACATGGAATCGAATGAATGGGACGCATATAATATGTAACAATGTAAAAGGTAGGAGGAAATTCAGAGTAAACTAAATTGTGCAAATTTTTTAAAGCAATTACAAAGTTTCTAGTGACCATCACTGGCATCACTTCTTCAAACCCAAGTTTTATTCGTGGCGCTGCTATTTGTTTCATCTTTATTTATAGATAGTACATTAGTTGTCGTATTTGTCCTCTCAAGTTCAAGATACACACACAGCATCTCGTTATTTTTCTAATGAGATGATGCCATAGTCGGCATGAGCCCCACCAATTTCCCCAATTTTTTTTTTCAAGAGTTTTGAATAGTATGACTTGGAAGTGGTTGTTGTCGCTGATCAAGTTTGCGACTCCAGCAGGCGGTAGTTGGCTATACACAAAGTGACTTCGAAGAGCCTAACATACTTGGTATGGAGCCTGAAAGGGGTGGCCAGCGGCGACCCGACATGTTGGGGAAGCTTACTTGTTCAGCGACCTCGATACTTCTAAGTTTTGCTATTGCACTCGTTTTTTCTCCCCCTACATTCTTTTCTTTGGTCATAATTTCAAACTGCAAAGTTTCCAGCTTTTTTCTTTATGACCAAATGCCGTCACTGGCACCACTTCTTCGAACCCAAGTTTTATTCATAGCACTGCTATTTGTTTCTTCTTTATTTATAGATAGCACATTAGTTGTCGTATTTATCCTCTCAAGTTCAAAGAGTACACGCACAGTATCTCGTAATTTTTCTAATGAGATTATGCCATTGTCGGCATGAGGCACCATTTTCCCCAAATTTTTTTTTCAAGAGTTTTGAATAGTATTACTTGGAAGTGGTTGTTGTCGCTGATCAAGTTTGCGACTCCAGCAGGTGGTAGTTGGCTATACACAAAGTGACTTCGACGAGCATAACATACTTGGTATGGAGCCCGAAAGGGGTGGCCAGCGGCAACCCGGCATGTTGGGGAAGCGTACTTGTCCTTCGACCTCGATACTTCTAAGTTTTGCTATTGCACTCGTTTTTTCTCTCCCTACATTATTTTCTGGTTTATAATCTCAAACATCGCAAGGTTAAAACTTCTTTTTTTAAACCAAGCGCCCATTGCTGACACAACCCTTCTCCGAAACCCAAATTTTGCTGATAGGATTGCTACTAGCTATTTCGTCTCTTTATATTTTGTATATTATATTATATATGTTATATAAGGCCCCCCCCCCCAAGTTTCAAGTTGTGACTCTAGGTTCTTCCAACAGATTTATCAACATTTTCATTTCTTATGTACTTACGGTAAAACTAACACCTTCATATGAAAGTTAGCTGTTATGCTAGTAGTATTGCACCTAATTTTAACTTTGGCGGGGAGGATTTGCCAAAAATAATTGAGAAACTAGTGAAAATCAACAACATGTTGTCGAGAGTACTTGTTTTTTTTTTGGGCGCCTAATATATCTGTGTACTTTTCTTTCTCTCTTTTTGGGAGTGTTTACATGGAATCAAATGATTGGGACGCATATATAATATGTAACAATTAAAATAAAAATAATTAAAAACTAGTGATTAAATTAAGGTGTGACAATTTACTGGAGGATGTGCCAAGAAAGCATTTAGAAAAAGTGAAACGTAATTAGAAAATTGTTCTGCACTTCTTTTTTTGAGCATATTGAATGATGAAGAAGCAGAATAAAGCAGAAACGAAAAATTGCAAAAATAACCAAGAAAAAGTAGATTCTATGGTTTACGTCGTTTTCATATCGCTTCTTTTGAATCTGCTGGCTTTTACAATGATTCTGCTCCTATTGACATCATTATTAGAACACTACCGACAGCAGGACTGGACGCGTATGACTGTCATAAAATACACTACTTTCAAGAACTTGTCGGTGTACCTCAGTACTAATACAGTTCAATCCTTTTTGGTGGTTTTCTGAGTTTGATGTTTAGTTTACTGCATTGCGAGTTGTTGGAGGGATATTCGAGGTCTTGGGTAGGAAAGCAGTTATGATAACTTGTCTTGTAAGTTTTAACGGTCAAAAGAATGTAGAATGAAGTTTGTAAATTTACCTTTTCATAGATAATTACTTAATTGATTGTATATTAAATATTTACGTCATTAAAGCACGAAATCGAAAAGGCACTTCAACTGTGAAGATCGTAATCATCAACTTTAGTCGATTTTGAAAAAGCAAAAAAGGAGCTACATAGCTGATGGTAGGATTTTCCAGCTTTCATTTATATTTTATGTTCATCAAATTTCCTTTTGTTAGTATTTAATTCTAAAAGCTTACTTATAGATAATTACTTTATTGATTGTAAATTTGTTTATTTTAAGTGACCATTAGAGCACAAAATGTAAAAAGCACCTCAATTATGAAGATCCGGAATCATCAACTATTGACTATCTTGTGTCCTTGAAGATGTGAAAAAGAGCGACTTAAAACAACATTCCTTATGGTAGGTAGCTCTATCTTTCTTGCCCGATTAACTTTTGATTAATAATTCACCGTTACACTTTTTAAATTACTTTTGTTTTTCCATAATTTTGAGTTTACATAGCTTTTTACATGTGCGGGAGACTTTCCACCTTGTTTCATTTATACTTACCTGATTTTCTTTTGTTAGTATAATTCTAATAGCTCATTCACTGATTGTATTTTTTTAAATTTCAGGTTGTTATTGGAGCAAGAAATGGCAAGGCGCCTCGATTGTGAAGACGTAGAATCATCAATCAGCCTTGTAGCGGAGAACTTCCCATCTTTTGAAGATGTGAAAAAGTGAAACTTTTCGTATTAATTTTGATTATTGTATATACGTTAAAATGTTAATTACAAATTGTAATAAAAATATAACAAATAAAATAATATTTGCAACAATCAGCTTGTTTTAATTATCAACTTTGTCATTTATCATAAAATTACTAAAATACAGCTGATGGCAAGTGGTCAAAAATTTGTTTTAAAGTTTCTAATCTATACAGTCAAAATTATTTAAAATTAATATCCCTGTATTGCTGTAATCCTGTTACCAAATAGTCAAAATTTGAAACTATACTCAAAATAATTTTGACAAACCTCTACATCGTTTCTGGACTCCTGGTAGCAAGTAGTTAGAATTTGACTTCAAAATTAAAATTTTTGCTTATTGATGATCTCTTGGCACTTATGTGACCCTAATAGCGAATGGTCAGAATTTCAAATTTTTAGATTCAATAAATACTCGTGACATTATACCTATTCCCATTTCTGTGATCCTGATAGTAAATGGAGAAACTTCAAGCTTGAGAACCTCAATTTTAACATCAATTCAGAAAATATTGGTATCAGGATCACAGAAGTGCAAAGAGGTAGCAACTAGTAAAAATTTCAAGTTCGAAAACCCCACTTTTATAATCAAATTCCAGACAATTGCTATCAGGATTACAGAAGGACAATAAGGTGTTGCAATAATTAATTTTCTGAATAATTATCTCAACTTTTGGCATCAAAATTTACCAAGTTGGTATTAGGATTCCATAGGAGGAAAAAGGTGTTGCATCAAAATTATTTAAGGAAATATGTAAATTTCCTGAAACAATATGCTAACCAAGTACTACCAGGAGCACAGAATAAATAAGGTGCTGTTAGGTATTTGTGGAGTTAAAAATTTCAAATTTTTGAGCAATACCTACCAGGATCGCAGCAGAAAAAGGAGATTGTTGCCAATATTTTTGAATCTGAATCATTTAAAATTTTAAGTTGTTAACGCCTTTTTTAATGTACAATGATACAGAATAAAGACACCACAGTTAAATGCACATTTATTGTATATTTCTGTATAATGCAACATACAAGCATATTAACAAGGGCACATTTAAATACACAGGGTGTCATTTAAGTGTCGCCCCACTTTTATTTCCTAAACCATTGGAAGAATCAAATTTTTGAAGCTAACATATGTACAGAGCTTACTACTAAAAACACACTCTTGTAGCCTGTTAATTTCCTTATTGTTTTAAATTAGCGATTACAGACTCTACTTTTAGAAATTCTTTTTTGGACGAGTTTAGGGCCCTAAAAAGAGCCATTTGTATGTTGTAGTTGCACCTTTGCAAACAACTTGTAGGCACATCCTTGTCTGTTAGCAGGCGCTCCTGTTTAGCTGTGTGCTGTTGGAGTTTCACTAATACTCTACTCAAGCCTTTATTGTGCTCTTTCTGCCTTTTCAACAACTTTCCATTATCCCTATAAATAACAATATATAATTATTTAAAATATTGATTATTTACAAAATACGAATTAAAGACCAGACAGTAACACGGCAAGTATAAAACATTGCATTAAAATTTATGATAGATAATACCTACTTGTATAGTGTCATTAACCATGTTTGGCAGAGGTATGCGGAGTCCCCAACCAAATGGTATTTTCCATAGAAATATTTCTGTGCCCTAAATTGTTCCACACTTTTACGCAAGAAGGAGTATCTCAGCACCTAAAATGAAGTATTGATATTATCCTTCGTGTAATTTAGTAATTAATTGCTCTTACCCTTGCATTATGAGCAGACTCAGGAAATCCTAGAAATGTTTTTGAATATTAGTTTTGCAGTACATATTCCTTGCAGAATAATCGAGTGAAAAAATTTACGGTTTAGATAGCTATCCTGTTGATCTGCAGGCACTTTTACTGGTATATGCAGGTAAGATAATTTTAAATTTTGTTTTCGCCCTTAAAATTAGAAAATTATGCAGTCTTGTTTCACTGTGTGCATTTGTAATAAGTAAAAATACATTATCAAAATGGGGTTCTCTACGACTATTTTAGAATATAAGCATTCTGATACAATTATTAATTACAGAATAACTACATTCTTACACTTGTTATAGAATATTTCATTCTAACACTGTTCTGAGTAGTGAAGAGTGTCTCTGGTCTATCAATTGTTTTTTGTTTCGGTGATAGTTACAAATAAAGCGTATTTTAGATAGTTATATACATAATATATAAATAAAATTTTCTTTTTTTCTATATTTAATGACCTAAATAATTTATAGTTGCAGAAAACAGTATATTCTGTAAGAAGTTTGGAATATGGCATATTCTGCATGAGTCACCCGAGCCGAGAGGCAAGGGGGACGGTCCACGATTGCGGAATTCCAAACGTGTTACAGACTATACTTTTTCTACGACTATAAATTATTTAGGTCATTAAATTTAGAATATAAGATAATTTTAAGTTTCGTTTCTAAAATACGCTTTGTTTATAACTGTTAACAAAATATGAAAACAGTTATAGAGGTTATAGAGATTAGAATAGACAACGAATAAAGAATACTAGTATTCTTTATTCGTTGAGAATAGACCAGAGACATAACCTTTATTATTCAGAAGTGTTAGAATGAAATATTCTATAACACGTGTAGAATGTAAGTTATTCTGTAATTAAAAATTGTATAAGCATGCTTATATATTGTAAAATAGTCGTAAAAAAAAGTATAGTCTGTAACACATTTGGAACGGCTATTCCGCACTCGTGGACCTTCCCGCTTGCCTTTCGGCTCGGGTGACAAACTTTCCACTCGTGCGGAATATGCCATATTCCAAACATGTCACAGAATATACCATTCTTCAACAACCAATGTTTGGAAATATACACTTTTAAGTTTGATTAAATAAATTTCATAAAATTGTTGCGACACATACAAACATTCTTTATGATTTACGATTGTGCAGCAGGCTAAATTTATTATTGATGATTATTTATTAATAGTTTATTTTCTTGAAAATTAAAGATTTTGGCGTAAACGTAACTACTGTACAAAGTGAAAGGTAGAGGAGAGATGCATCGCTACTCATTTTATAGAATTCGGTAACCACATAAAAGTTTACAAACTATACCACAAACTTCATTATTTTAATACTTTCACTTGTGCAGATGATGGTACAAATTAGTTTGAAATGAGTTTTGTTTTCCATGGCCAAACCTAAATTTCTTTTTTGATCATATGATAGCAGAACTCCTTGGATAAAAGTTAAAAGAGACGAAAAGATCCATAAAAAGATATCGAGATCTACTTTAAGGACAAAATACTTTAAAGTTGAAAATCACACTTGTTATTGTTAATAATACTTTTATTTATTAATGCTTTTTACAATAAAGTACATTCTATATAAAATATTGTATTTATATATTATGTATATAACTATTTCAAAAATATTAAATCTATGAATTTCATAACGTATCTGTCTATGCCAAAACAATGTATTGTATTTAACATTAACGTATGTACTGTGTAGGCACTAGTCACCAGAATACAGTTTTACAGCATGAAGAAGCCACTTTATTTGGATTACTAACAACTATTCGTTAGCAAACTAACACAAATACAACAAATTAATAATGGAAGTTAAGTAAAAATGTTTGTAAACTACAGCCAAAATTTAACATGGAGATAAATACTGCAGAATCTAAATATTTTATATACAATTAAAAGTTTTTAAAATCATAACAATAAAATTATTTGTCAACATCATTAGAAACAACATGAAACCTTTTTAAAATTAATTCAAAATCGTTTTACAAATTTTCCGTTAATTCGGTTAATTGTACAAATAATGTTAAATTATGCTTCATAAAATTACAAGATCAAAAATGAGGAGGTATTGATTAGGCGCCAATTTTTTTTATAAAAGTGAAATAGCTTAACCATTAACAGGCTCGATATAAATTGTATTTTAACTTAGGACTAACTTGTTAACGGTTTTAATTATTTCACTACCAGTAGTTACTAACTTTGTTAGTTCCAAAATAACATAGTGTGCATGTTACAAAAAGCACTTTAATGGTTTTCCAGATTATGACCAGCCACCCGTTAGCTTATGGAAGAGTTCTTCATTCAAACTTTGATTAGCTTCTTTCGAGCGCATCGACAGGAAAATATAGCCACCTATAAACTCATGGATGACTTTGCAGTCTGCTGATAAGACACTGAAAATTATGTTCTCTTCTTCAAACTGTACCATCATGTGTTTAACTTCCCAATTTACGTTCCATGCCTATAAAATACAAAAATAATTTTAAAAAACAAAAAATTAATTTAAACGAAGTTTATAATAAAATAAAGGCATGACTGAGGCACTGAAAGCATCATCTCCAGACGAACTTTGCCTAATTAGGGAAACAATATAATGGTGGTTTAATTTTTCCCAAAATACACATGGTTTAGTAGACACAAAGGCGGTCGCAGTAGGTCAGTCTTTGAGTTAAGAGCTCGCTTTCCTATTGGATTGTACCGAGTTAAGCATGGTAGACCTGTGCATAGCACTCGTGTGCTAAGCCGGGATAAGCGTGGAAGGAAAATCCTTGCGTTCACAGTTGCAGGGTTTTCTTTAGAAAAGAAGAAGATGATATTGGAATCAATTTTTACGTTTAAAGACAAAAATTAGGGGAAAAGCTGGAATATTGGTAAATACAGGGTGTCAATGAATTGTAGGGAGAAACTTCTACGGCTTGCAAAACACAACAAAGCAAACAACTTTTGTTAATAAATGTGTGGTCAAAAGTATTTTCTTTAGAAAATAGAGCCTCTTAAAGATTTTTTAAGAGTACCTGAAAATAGGCAACCCAAATTGCATTTTTAATTATTTTGCATAGGTCACACGAAATTTTGAAAAAAAAAACGATCTAAACATACATTCATTCAAATAACGTCAATTTTGACACAATTCGATATTTTTGTGATATTTTTTGACTTTTCTTGCATTCGATTCTTTTTGTGCCTTTTATAATTCCTTTTTTTTCGTTCTGTGATTTTTTGATAATTATTTTCTTCGTTATTTTCGTTCTGTTTCGTATTTCTGTGTTATGGCGAATTATACTTTTGCCGAACAGCATGACATGATGTTCATGTATGGAGCTGCTTGGGGTAACGCACGCGAAGCTGCTCACCTGTACCAAGAACATTTTCCAAATAGGAATCATCCATCGCACAAGGCCTTTAGTGTAGTTTCACACGTCGGGAGGGAGGTACATTCGTTGTCAGCAGACACAACTGTGGAGCTACCAGAACAAGGGGAACGGTGGATTTTGAGGAAGAAGTTTTGGAGACAGTGGCTGAAAATCCCTCTACTAGTCCAAGAGCCATCGCACATGAAATGGGAGTGAACCATGTTTCAGTATGGGAGGTACTACATGAGCAGCAGCTACATCCGTACCATCCACAGAAGGTACAAGCCATGGTTCAAGCAGATTTTCCCAGAAGAGTAGAATTTTGCCAGGAATTTCTGCGGCGGTGTAATGAGGATCCAGAATTCCAAGTAAACGTTCTGTTTAGTGACGAGGCATCTTTTACGAAAGAAGGAATATTCAACAGTAGAAACAGCCACATTTGGGACGATGAAAATCCTCATGCTGTGGTTCAAAAAGGATACCAGCAAAGATTTGCAGTAAACATTTGGGCCGGGATTGTTGGTGATATACTCATTGGACCATATCTGCTACCCCAAAGGTTAACAGGAGCAATTTATTTAAATTTCTTGTGCCATGTCTTGCCTGAACTTTTGGAAGATGTTCCACCTCAAATGTGGCTGCAGCACGATGGTGCACCTGCTCATTTTTCGGCGGAAGTCAGGGAATTTTTAAATAACACTTTTCCAACTGATGGATAGGTCGAGGAGGGCATGTGGCGTGGCCTCCACGTTCTCCTGATTTGACCCCACTTGATTTCTTTTTGTGGGGTCACGTTAAAACGTTAGTGTATGCTACCCCAGTTGAAACTGTAGAAGAACTTACGGCGCGTATTCTTGCTGCATGTGAAAAAGTTCAACAGACTCCTGGTATAGGAGCGGTGCGCAGGAATTTACTTCGTAGATGTGCTTCATGTGTAGAAGCTGGGGGGGCGACATTTTGAACATTTACTATAATTTTGTTAATTTTTGAATTAGTGATTGTAAATTTTTCAAATTGTTGATTTTTGCTTTGTAATTTTGGTTTTTTCTATTGCTTAGTTTTGAAACATTTTGTTAATTAATTTATTTTATATTTAATTTGAATTTGAAAAGTGGGAAAGAGGGCTTTATTTCTCCTGTATTAATTTCCGTCGTTATGGAAACAAATAGTAGGTAGTAAATTGAGTTGCCTACATTTAGACGCTTCTTAAAGAATTTTTGAGAAGCTCCATCCCTGAAAGGAAACACTTTTGACCACACATTTATTAATAAAAGTTGTTTGCTTTGTTGTTTTGCAAGCCCTAGAAGTTTGTCCCTACAATTCATTAACACCCTGTATATAATATATGCTCCGTAGATCTTCCTGATAAACATACAAAAAATCCTGACCGATTCGGCCACTATATTAGAAAATAGCGCCCGAAAATCATATAATTGCATTTATCTACGAAACAGTTGCTCCTAGCAAAAATGCCAAGGTAAAAAAATATTAGGTAAAAATTCCCTACAAAAACGATCATAGGTTTTTGGCTACAGGTAAGCTGAAAATCTTAAATCCTAATCTTGGGCGCGCTATTTTGCAAGTTCTGTATAGAAGTCCAGTGGAAGAAACTTCTCTCAATGGGTAGAGATACAAATGCTTTACAACATCGGTGACCAGAAATAAACTACAACTTTAATCGCTACCATCAGCTGAAGGAGCGGTAGCATAGCTCTCGGAATTTTACTTTTTCAAAGTTTACTTACCTTCATTGTGTTAAACCTCCATGTTTTCAAATGATCTCCATTATTTATATCCATTTTCATAAGCCTGTTATGAGCAACTCCTAACAAATCGTCCTTCTTGTGACCCATAAACCTAACAACAAACAAAGATATTCCATATTCTGGCAAAGACTGCCATGCTTTAATATAATTCATCTTTGCATCAACTAGAGGTTGCTCTTTAACGTTTGCGTGTGCTTCTAAAATTCGTTGGACCAACTAAAAACATAACAAAGAGTTACAACACAACTTCAAGTTAACCCAAAATGAGTTTATTATTATTTAAATAAATCTGCTGTACTTACTCTTCCTTTCATTTTGCGAGCGAACCGAGGTGCAATGTAATCTTCAGGTTGAATATTAAGCGAACTAGGATTTATAGCAGGTCCTCTTTCACTGGGTCGTTGCATTTGCATAAAATCTAAAATAGTTTGCACTTCAGAATCATATGAACTATCAGCCAAGGAGCGACCTTTTGCTGCTAATCTACATGCAGCCATCCATTTTGCATATTGTCTTTCCTATTAAAATTTTAAATTACTGTTTGAACATTAAAAAATAGAAACAAAACATACATCGTCACATCTTATGTACATTTCTGACATTCCATCTGCGCTGGGTACTTCTAATTTTATTCCATATTTATTTTGACTTATATTAACATCTGGAGTGACCTCGCAACCTTTTAAATGAATTGTGTGTGTAGGATTTGCACGATGCACCATTTCTTCACGACTTTTGTATAAATACAAATGAAGATCTTTGCATGTAAACCAGTACCTTTTGAAGGCCTTCAGTGTGAATCTTTTGGGTCTAAAATTAGTACAAAAATAGTCCATGTATTCAAATTAACGGAAAGTAAATTAATGAAAAAAAGTGAATTTTCAGTAATAAATTGGTGATTTTACTAAGCTTGATACAATTACAAAAAATTAAATTTTTTTTACAAGAAATCGATCAAGTAACTCACTTTAAAAATCTTAATTCATCATATAGTTCAGGCACTTGTGTAATATCATTAGAATGAGAATTAATGGTCGAGCCTTCTAATGTAGTTTGTAGATCAGTAAGTGCTGCATCAATATCATCATCGTTGGGAGAAGGTACAGTTCCATTATCAAAATTGGGTTGAGGTTGACCTGTTTGTAATGTAACTTGCAACTAGAAGGAAGTTAGAATAAAAAATCACATATGCGTATGTTTATGAATGACAAAATTTACTTGCAAAGCAGCAAACATCAACATTTCTTCTTCTGTACAATCAATTTCTTCATTAAGCAATTGCCATTTGGCCTGTTCATAAATCTGATTTATGCGAATACCATCATATTTTGGATTAAGATCGTAGAAAGTGAAAAATTTAAAGCGCAAACACAATGTATCGTGTTCTCTTACACCTTGTTCCATTATAGACAAAGATGAGTCTAACCATCTGTAAAATTGATAATGAAATTCGAATTATTAAAAAATCTTCATACCAGGTATAAACGAAACATGTTAACCCCCTTGTTTTCTTTGTTTATTAATTTAAACAAATGAAATTTGGAGCGATTACTATACACATAAATTCCTATTATTTGATGTAAATTGTTTGCACTTCCGGTTTCACTGGAAGTGATTCCAGATTTCTTATTTTAAATAGAACACCCTATATATTTTGACATTTTTAGACCCCTTAAAATCTAAAATTTTATGGGCCAAAATCATGTTTTTACCATAAATCCTTCGCTCCCTAAATCAATTTGGTATCTGCTTTATTATTCCAGATGTTGTGAGAAAATGACGTTCGTTTAATTTGGTTTTTTGCATACTTTTCTATTCAAGCATGATGTAGAAGGATCAATTTTTTGGGAAAAACATACATTTTTCATAGGCGGTGCAAATGAGGGGCAATAATTTTATTTTTGCACTTCCGGGAGTAAAAGTACTAATTTGATTCCTTTTTTCGAGGACTAAAGTGTCACTTTAATGCCGGAGATATTAAATATTTTCAAAAAATCCAAGGGATTAAATGTATATAAATTGCTACGTTACCGAGTATGTTTTGTCGCCATCAGAAATTACAATTTTAATTTTGACGTTTTAAAAAGCTGGATTGTCACGTTGACAGCATATTTTAAAATTTCGACAATTTTGATTTTCAACTATTCGAATGTGCAAAAAATTGCGTATATATCACAGGACTCTGCACACGCTATTCTCTCGGTCGTGTAAAACCGCATTCTGGACTCCCTGAACAACCACTCCGTGAACGAACGAAATGTACCTTGTTGCCAGATATTTCGTGTTCTGTAGCCAATGCGCGTTGAGTAATTTGTATTTAGCGGGCTTTAATTGACCAATATCGTGCAATTAATTTTGACATGCTGTAACTGTTGACATTTGTTGATAAAAGGTTATTCTGCGCATGTGACTTCAATGCGTTTGGGTATTTGATAATGCAAAGAAGTAAGAAAAACCGCAGTGTTACTAAAACCTGCATTATAAAACTCACAGTAAGACTAACCTAGCAAAATTAACAGACCAAAATATTTTGTTTAGAAGGTACAAAAACGATTATTTATTGTAACTTTAAAATAGATACCTCTTAGTCTCAACACTTAAAAGCTGAACGTCTTGAAGGTTCTATCACATACGGCCTAACCATTTCAATTATTTCTCTTGGTAAAGCTTTACTGACGCGAAAGAATTTTACGAATTTTGAAGCGGATAGCAAAAAAACGTCCTCTTTCGATAAAAATACTCTGAGAGGTTCTTCGATTTCATTTGCTGCATCTTGAAGATCGCCTAATACTTGCACCACTTCTAATATTTCGTCTACATCCATGACACGCAAATTGCAAATACTTATGTACCTATTTA
Source organism: Ctenicera cuprea (assembly GCA_958336395.1). NCBI lineage: Eukaryota > Metazoa > Arthropoda > Insecta > Coleoptera > Elateridae > Ctenicera > Ctenicera cuprea. The sequence goes on from OY284486.1 coordinate 57,438,450, forward strand.
TTTATTTTTCTCCACGGAAAAAATGTGATTAGACCGTTTAAAATGTTTCACAGTTTTGCTATGTATAACCTTGTGTGTGTTTATTAAAATGTCAGTTTTCGTGAGAACGGTCTACTTCTCCTACAACAGGGCAGGAGAAGCAAGTTCTCCTAATAATTGTGTAATAGGAGCACTCCTCGATTTCAAGAATACGGTGCACATAATTTTTGAGAGAACTCCGCCCACTTCTCTCGCAAATTCCTACTCCCTGAACTCCAGAATAGACACCCTGAGGTGCTTCATTCAATCCCTCGTGTAAATATTGCTCTCGCTTCGATATGCTAAGCTCAGGCAATAAACTTTCACACCCGGGATTAAATGAAGCACTTTAGTCCTTTAGTATATATTATACTATTTTTATTTTAACAATTTTATTGAGAAATAACATCATCATAATCTATCCTCATATGCCTGAAGGTGTCGAGGTCTTTCACTCCGGGTAGGCTCTTTGCTTATGTAGTAGGAGGTAGTGGAGTTTTTGGCCTTTAAACCACCACGCTCCTGAAGCTTATGCCACCCTTCATGCACATTCATTCAAGTCATACGCACATGTGTTTTATTGTATGTAAATGTTGTGTGTGGCTTTGTTACTTGTCCTGGTCAGCCAGTAATCGAGGCAAGCGCCGTTAATTGTAACCCAACGTAGAATGGTTGCCGAGCTCGATACCGATCTACAGAATTACCGAAAAAAATTTTCTGCTTCTTCTGAGATTTGAACCGAGGACTCACACATTGTGAGCCTGATCCTCTTACCACTGCACCACTCGGACATAACATAAATTTTGATATTGTTTCAACCTTTATGATACTTATAGGCGTAATTGTTAGATGTTTTTCTAAAAGTCACGCTCTTTTACGAAAAATAAGTGTTTTTTCATTGAGGGAGGAAAGTAGTGTTATGCTTTTGCATGAAAGTATTTGCTGGTTTGCGTTAAATGTATTTAATCACTAACGTTATTAATTGTGCATGTTACTCATTTTGTTTCCTCTTGCAAATCATTAGTAGAACATCAAATTTTCTCCCCACTACAAATTTCTGATACCCCAACCAAACAACTCTGTCTAAACATTATTTCAGGCATATTTAATAGAAATAAGGTTTGTCGCCACATATTGCATGGTAGGGTATAGCACCACACTAGGTATATGCCAACTTGTAGCAACCCTATGGGTGACGGGGTTCAGAGTGTCATGACTGGCATGGATTCATATAAAGTAAAATATTAATTTTGATATAAAAATCGTGATTTAAACGTTATGTTCACTCTGTGAGAGGTTAATGTTACTAAAAACAGTATTTTTTTTAATTCACTGCAAATAGTAGATTTTTTAAATAAAACATTATTGACTTGTTTTTATTTAAAAAAGCTTTTTATTGCCATTATTATATTATTTAAAAGGTACTATCAAACATAGAATTTTATTTGAAATCCAAAAATGTCAAAATATACAGAGTGTTTTATTTAAAATAAGATATCTGGGGTCACTTTTGCTGAAACCTAAATTGCCAAAAAATTACGTAAAATTATGGGAATGTATGTGTGTTTTATTCACTCCAAATTTCATTTGTTTAAATTAACAAATACGGAAAAAAAAGTGGCGAGCCGTGTTTTGTTTGCATCCGGTATGTATAAACTTACGCTACATTCATTCTTGCTTTTTCCACCAAGGTTTTCGGTCTAACTAAATGACTTCTAGCTTCAGGACTAGGGTATGGTGGGCTCTGGGCTAGAGTGCTATCATAACTACCATCAAGTTGTTCAAGGCTGTTATTACCATTTGGAGAATAACTTCCATTTGCATCATAACCATTTCTCTTCCATGTGTTCTAATAGAAACGAAAAATTGTTTTTAAAAATAATTCAAGCGATTGATTGTTTAAATTGTGTCAGTTCCAATTTCAAATAAAAAAAAACAATGAAAATAAATCGTAACAACTCAATTGGAAAGCTTTTCACTAGTAAGGCATAAAAAGTATAATCTGGAATAAAACTATTTATAAGTTACAAGTCTAACAATAGTCTTTTATTTTTGAGATTCGGTTATTTGTGATATATGTACGTTCTCGGAGCACTTAAAAGTAAGTTATTCTGGATTATTTTTTCCAAAATGTTAAAAAAAAACAGAAACCAATAAAAAATTGAATCACAAACAACGCTTTCTGTTTTTTGCTTTGGAGACATTTAAGTTCACACTTACATTTCCCATGGGACTACTAACTGGTGTAGAAGACGGTGGTGTTTTATGAGGTGTAACAGGAGCACACATAAAAGGTGTTTTATCCAGACTTCCAGTGCTGCCAATTGGACTGCTGTTGGCAATAAATGTATTTGTATCTGCGGGTACTCCTCCATTTCTTTGTTGTCCATTTTGCTCAATTTTCTTTTTTGCCATTTCTTTGTAATTATACTTTAAGTGATTTATTTCTAAAGGTTTACAAAACGAAAGTTCTTCTGGATGCCTTACTCCTAAATCCTTACATACACCGATCACAGCGGAAAATGTTTTAACAGAAAAATCAACATGCATATCGAGATATCGAAGATCTGGCAACTGAACTCTTAAATTTTTATGCATCGGTGTAAAGTGTAGCAGAGCATCCGCTTGTACTCCACACTGATCTAAAGTTGATCTGGTTCTGGTCAACCAAACATTTCGATGGGGCCACCATAACGCATGATCTGACCAATCAATCGATATTTCTGTAACAATAAAAAAAATACCGTAAGTACACTACATTTATAAATTATAGCTTTTGTTCAATGAACATAAACGTTAATATGAAAATACCTTTTTGAAAGTGAACAAAGTTGGTATTATTCTACAATCTTTAAAACTTTAAACAACGAAGAGATGTACTACTATTTTAAAATAATTTTCTAATTTTTATTTTGGCTTCTATGTAATTGCCAAATTAGAGTAAGTTGTCCTCTTGTTCATAAAATAATTTACTCCAATCGATTTTTTTTAATATATCATTAGTTCATCACAGAAGTTATTTGTTAATCCTTTTCATAATTTATAATAAATTGAGACTGATTATGCAGGTATTTTTCCCACTATCATTTACAAAGATTACATGCAGGTGTCAACAGCATTTAGATGCACGTATGCATGTATCAGATAAGAAATGCTTTGTTCAACTGCTGTCACGCACCTAGCATCTCAATCCTGTACACGCACGTGCTGATAAATATGTAGTTTTAACATCCTAGTGGTCGACTCCCCATTTATTAAGTATTATTATTATTATTATTGTAGGGTTCCAGAAGCCAATGTGTTTTGTATTATGAAAAGAACAACCAAATAGAATATTGATAAAATTTAGGGTGATCAAAATAAGACAAAGGTTCCCATAAGCAGGGAGGGTTTTCGAATACTTTGTATACTTTGAGATTACTGCCTACTCGCTGCGAAGAAGATACTGTAGGCATGAACTTATTAAATACTTCATTAAGTTCATGCTACTAGGGTACTACCTAGGCATATTTAAACTCCTAAAATAATCGAATTATGTAGTTGCAGTTATGTATCTTGAGCTCCCAATATTGTACACTGATTTACAACAGTGCAGCATCGACCGAATATCTGCATTTAGAACAAATATTTTTCGTCAATGTTGAGTTGACCATTCAAAGTTTTAGTTAAAAAAAACATGTCGCTGAAAAATTCGTCATACGACGGGTGTTTCGCCTAGAAATTCCCTTGCTTGAAATATCTATAATTACATTTCATAGTTTTAACAACATTGGATACAGAGTGCCCATTTTAAAACTCCGAGCCTAATTTTTTTTAAATAGGCAACACACAATACAAGTCACTGCCGACTATTATTTTAAAACAAAATATTTCTATAATTAAGATCAGAGCAATCATGTTTGCATTAACTTGACAGTTTACTAATCAAATTCGTTAAGCCACATTACTTGAACGGTGCAAAACAAAGATTATTATCGATCACTAATCTTTGGTGCAAAATGTATTCCAACGCTGACAAAGTGGACATGCTTCTAATTCTGGGTGAATGTCGAAAAAATGCGAGTGCTGCCAGTACTTTGTATGCGCAACGCTTTCCAGGTAGACGAATTCCAACAGACAAAACATTTAGAATGCTTCTTCTGAATTTACAAGAGTATGGGCAATTTTCAAAACCAAAAGTAAGAGCACGGCAAGTTACGGTTAAACATAACGAAGTAGCTGTAATTGAAATGGTTACGGATAATCTCCAAAGAGCGATTGCAAATGCCTTAAACATTAGCAAAGGTTCTGTTTTCAATATTCTTAAGGCGAACAAATTTCACCCCTACCATGTTTATACCATACATCATCTTGAAGATAGGGATTATGAGCATCGTGTTCAGTATTGTCAATTTCTTAGGCGGCAATTAAACGGCAATGCGGAATTTTTAAGTATGGTATTATTCTGTGATGAAGCGAGATTTTCAAACAACGGCATGGTTAATCGACATAACTGCCACTATTACGCCCAAGACAATCCCCGCTGGATCAGGATAACTCATTTTCAGAGATTTTTTTCTCTTAGTGTGTGGTGCGGTATTATTGGCGATTTTGTAATAGGTCCACATTTCGTTAATAGAAATTTAGATGGTGTAATCTATATAATTTCTTAATTAATGAACTACCGGCTCTCCTCCAAACAGTTGCTCAAAACGTATGGAATAGCATGTGGTTTTTAAATGATGGTGCACCTCCGCATTTTCATAGGGATGTGAGAAATTATCTTAACCAACGTTTTGAGGGACGCTTAATTGGACGAGGTGCATTGCATCCTTGGCCTGCCCGTAGTCCCGATTTGACTCCGCTAGACTTCTTTTTGTGGGGCAAAGTAAAAAATTATGTCTATGAAGTGCCCATTCGAAATGAAGAACATCTACGCGAAAGGATAATTCAATGTTGTCGCTCTATCACACCGGAAATGTTAGCTTGTGTTAGAGGTTCGATGCGTAGAAGAATTATACTCTGCGAAAAAGGGGGAAGGCAATTTGAACACCTGCTTCGTTAGTTTTTGTACTATGTTCCTATTAAATTGTTGTAGTTATTGTTGTCAAATATTAAATTTGAGTTATTAAAGTAACCTTAAATTTGTACTTAATCATTAGTAGATACATGTACTGTAAAACAACTCTGATCTCAATTAAAAAAAAATGGTAGAAATGCATAGTGATCTGGGGGTTGCATTGTGTGTTGCCTATTTAAAAAAATTTAGGCTCTGAGTTTTAAAATGGGCACTCTGAATAGTAGAATTCTTAACACTCCACCGTTTACTACAAAAGACAAGAATACTGCTGACATGACCGACGGCGTCCGCTTGTCACTCGTTAGACGCTCCTTTACAATCGGCACGGCATAGTAATAAACTTCAAATTAATAATTAACCTAAACTAAACAACTAATTTGGTTAGCAAGTGTATAATTTTTATATACGGCGGGCAGCGGAAACTCCTCCTATTTTGAGATTCCCTTCCCCTGTCCTAACAATACTAACTTGCGCATTCATCGTGGGAGTTCAGTGCTGAGCTGACTGTTGAGTAGCGCGTACTAATGTGTAAGTGGTGTTCTAAGTTTATCGTACAACAATTACGTGTTTTATTAGGATAACTGTTTTATACTGGCGGCTAAGGATGCCTTTGACCGTGAAAACCCGTTTTGCGCCCGCTTAAATCTACAGTTGGTGGCGGCGAAATTTCGACTACCCCGGGCGCGAGAACGATATAAGATGGCAATAATTGTGTCTGCCAAATATCCAATATCATACTGCTTCATTTTATTTGAGCAGGTGCATTGATCGCGTCTTACTGTAAATAGTTGGTTTCTTTAACAAACAATAAGTAGGGGAGCATCGAGTATGCAAGTACAGTTCACTACGACCCAGATTTAGCAGTATTAGTAGGGCTCCAGTTTTTTATTCTGTACTGAAGTGAGCTAGTATTTTTATAATTAACCTTTTTGATTGTTTATTTAGATGTTTGTATCCCCCATTTACGTTTACCATTATGTTATATTGACATTTTGATTTTTGAATAAAATTTAAGGACTGCTTACCGACTTTGCAAATTGTAGCGGTTGTCATTTTCAAGTTAAAAAGTTTAATAAGAAATCATTATAATTGGTTTGCTATCCCCTATCCAATTAATTAAAAAAATTTGAATTATGCATTACAAAAATTAATACCAAACAACATCTACCAATTTTCGTTTTCGGATGTTTCCAAAAGCTTATTTTCTCAATGCATTTTTGATATACTCACATCTTAAATTTCATCAAAAATTGACTATCTACAGGGTGTTCCAAAACTTGCGGACACGGACTGCGGGACGGTATTCTACCATAAAAACTGAACAAAAAGTTCCTTTACGATTTTTCGATTCGACCAATATTTTAGGAGTTATTAAAGTTTTTTAAAAATCTGAAAATAATCAAAAAATAAATACTCTAAATAAATCCATGACACATTACAACAAGAGATAGTTCAAAACGATAACTGACAGGAAAAATTACAAAATGTTGTTTAAAGTTGAAAACAGCACGTCATTATTTATTTGTTTCGTAGTTCGTCATTTGATTGAATTTAATTCCAAATTTTGAAATCGGACCAAAGTGCGAAAAAATAGTCGCGTATAAACGTACCGCTCGTACTGCTTGTTTATTAGAAGCCCCCAGTGCCATCAGCATATCATAATACTCTTGGTTCAAATAACTCTGTTGCACTTTAGAACTAAATTCAAACAAATGACGAACTACGAAACAAATCAATAATGACGTGCTGTTTTAACAACAGCCAATAGCGTGCCATTGCTAAATTGAACACGTAAATTTGAGTTTTTCAGACTCTTTAAAGAACATTTGTAATTTTTCCTGTCAATTATCGTTTAGAACCATCCCTTGTTGTTGTAATGTATCATGGATTTATTTATAGTACTTGTTGAAACACTTAAATTTGGTTTTGAATGTTTATTTTTAATTATTTTAAGATATTTTCAAAACTTTATTACCTAACTCCAAAAATATTGGTCGAATCGAAAAATCGCAGAGGAACTTACTTTTTGTTGAGCTTTTATGGTAGAATACCGTCCCGCAGTCAGTTTCCGCGAGTTGTTTCGGAACACCTTGTACGGGAGATATGGATGAACAAACGAACGTCTGCACCCACCCTGATATACAGGTCGTCTATTTTAAGCGGGACACTACATGGATTTCGGAAACTATAGGAGATACAAAATCTGTTAAATTAGATAGAAATTGCCAAATTAGGGAAGCAATGTAAAGGTAATTTTGTTTGTATGTCATAGTTTCCGAAATTCCTTCAGTGTCCCGGCCTGTAGATATTCTACACAAAACGTGTTTTTCCAAAAAAAAAAAAAAAATTTCATAAAACCAGTACATACATACTCCCCTATACTGGAAGTACAATATAAGGAAGTAAAAATTCATTTACAACTTGGTAAAGGTAGTTTTTTTTTAATTTTGAAAAGCCACAGAGTTTTATTTTCTCATATTGAACTTCAAAATTTCAACCTTTAGATTTTGATGAATCATTCCACTTCTTAGAAATAACAGAATGAGTAGTTTAACTGCGTGTAGGTATATGACATCTAGTACCATCTACCTACTTCTAGTATGAAGCTACAGAACACAATTAGAGACTAGAAGGCTGGTCAAGCAATTTACTTCATGTTTAGTACGCCCAGTGACACTTTTATTGCTATAATCTTTGGATGTGAACTACACATCGTGCACGTGTTCAATTGTGGAGTTTAATCAAGGGTTTTATTACTCAATAAAGATTAAAAAGCATTTTAACGCCCTTTGACATACAGGAATAGAAAAGAATATAAAAGATCTGGCACATACCAGACGTCTCACAGTTGAATTTTTGACTATGCATGCATGTTCTATTTACATTCGTTTACAGAAACTACAATATTTACCTCGGTTAAATTAGGCGGCGAAAGGAATTTTAAAACAAAGTTTAAGTATTCACAAAAATTAAAAATATAATTTTTTAAAATACCAAAACTTAACCATTAGAAAGTTTTGACTGTTAAAAAAAACTACATTCAATGTCGGACAAATGTATTACAATGACATAATAGGTAATGAAATAATAGTTCACAATTATCTCCTGCAGCTTCTGTGCAATCTAGATCTTCGTACAAATTGACCGAAAAGCTCTATCTGCATGCGAGAATCGTTTAGTATTTTCGTTGCAGGTTTTATAATGCGCTGTACAAGTTCACCCCAGTTACGTCACTTTTCTGTATAAACTAATGCGCTCATAATTATATTACCACAAAAAAGAGCCAAGAGGAGAGAAGTCGGGTGACCTGGGTGGCCAACGAACTAGAGTACCTTGTTCAATGCAACGGTTGTGATAATCCATACATATATAAAAGCTTAAAGGGTATTTTTCTCCGGTTCATCAAGCGGCTACCGCTTCACCAATTTGGACCATTTTTTTTTCAATGAAAGGTCTCTATCCTCAGATGGAACATGAAACATTTTTATATTTTTATTCTACGTCGATTTTTCAATAATAATTATTTTAATTTATATATGAAAGTCTGCTAAACGCGCTTTACTTGAGGCGACATCTACACCAACGCCGCGCCGCGTCTCCTCATGGAACTAATGCATCACGTGACTTAGCATTTAGCCGGCTCAGTCAACGCCCAGTCTGTCTTCTGTCAGTGCATTGTGCGCTGGGGTAACACTAGTTGTGATTTACAACAGTGAACATTGGGTTAACCAAAAGAACTGTTATAATTGGCATCGACTTCAGAACAACTGCCTGCGAAAGACACAATTTTAGGCGACATTTTTCAACATACTTGTTACCATGATAAAGAAGTGTTAACTTGATTGTTTGTAATAGATTTGACTGGTGTTAAATTATTTTTTTCTGCTCCCGTGATAGAAAGTCGGCTTTTCGGCCCGCATATGAGGGTCGAAAGTGAGCTATTACTTGGCAGCGGAAGGATAAATAATTACTTTGGAGGAAAGTTGCTTTTCCTCCCGCTAGATTGTTAAGAAAGCTATATAAATTACTGGTAAACAAGAAAAATAAAAAACTTGTTTACAATACTCATAGCAACCGCCTGCACTGCCTTAGAGATATATATTTTCATTAAATTATAATTTTTATTTTGCAGTCTTATTTGACGTTTAGTGTTTTTTTTCTAATTGTATGCTTCTAAAAGAACGGTGGTAGAAAAAATCATATGTACAACTTTGGAGGAAAGTGTCTTGTCCTCGTGTGTTTATTGCCCTCGGCTATGCCTCGGGCACCAAACTTCACACTCGGTCGGAAAAGTTGCACTTTCCTGCCTTGTTGTACAAATAACTATTCTTTGCCCTTTAATCATTGTACACTTGAAACACTAAAGTTAACATAATGTCAATATGTGTTTTTGGGAGGTGGTATTATTTTATTATACGAAACTTTTTATACCATATGTTCAAATAAAAATACATAAGAGTTGGCCATGGAAAATAAAATTAATGTCTTTGCATGCTTTAGAAGTTAAACAAACAAAACATAATTTAATTTATAAATTCCAGCTTTACTTCCTTAAAGTCCATATTTAATGAGTATCTGTATATAAATAAAATACTTAATTACTTTAACAATATTTATTTATTTTAACCTTATACGTATTTCGGCATGTTTACATTGTCAGAGGTTATATTAGAAAGTAAACAGTTTGTGTTGTTATAGCAATAGAACTTGGTGACTTGATCTCGGTAATCGTCTGCAGATGACTTGATTTCTTATTCCAAAATGTCCAGTAGAGGAGAATTTAAGAGATCAATTTGCTCATTCATTAACGGTACAGTTTTTAAATGTTTGTGAATTTCAAAAGCTTCTAGTATATCTAATTTACGTTTGTCATCACAAAAGTGTAAACATTTTATGGTGTTATTAGATGTCATTGAATGATTTTGTTCTAGTAAGTGTTTAGCGTAATTGGATTTATGTGGGTGTTTGTATTTGAAACAACGCTAAAATCAGGCATTTACAAATTAAATTGTTTGCATTGTAATTCGGTTTATATAGGCCTGACAATTAGAAATTTTGATATTAGGTATAAAGAACACGTGCGTTGTTACAAATACAAACACCCACATAAATCCAATTACGCTAAACACTTACTAGAACACAATCATTCAATGACATCTAATACCAGCATAAAATGTTTACACTTTTGTGATGACAAACGTAAATTAGATATACTAGAAGCTTTTGAAATTCGCAAACATTTAAAAACTGTACCGTTAATGAATGAGCAAATTGAACTCTTAAATTCTCCTCTATTGGACATTTTGGAATAAGAAATCAAGTCACCTGCAGACGATTACCGAGATCAAGTCACCAAGTTCTATTGCTATATCAACACTGTTTACTTTTTCATATAACCTTTGACAATGGCATGTAAACATGCCGAAATACGTATAAGGTTAAAATAAATAAATATTGTTGAAGTAATTAAGTATTTTATATACAGATACTCATTAAACAAAACAATGTTTATTTATAAGTTCGAGCTTTACTTCGTAGAAGTTCATTTTAAGTTATTGCAAATAAAACAATTCTTAACTTCAATAGGTTTTTTATTTTAGCTTTATACGTATTTCAACGTGTTTACATAATGTCACTTAAGGTTTTTAGGTTCAGTTTGTCATTTGTAGTGACACTAGCAGAGTTAATAAATTCTTAAGCATGCACAGACAGTAATTTTATTTTCAATGACCAACCCTTATGTATTTTTGATTTGAACATACGGGCTACGGCATTACGATTTGCAATCTTACTAAATAAATGTTGATTTTTCCTGAAAGGTTGTTAGAAGTTCGATTGGCCGACTACAAATCAGTTACGGTTGATTGAAGAGGGTTAAAAATAAACATGGTTCGTGTAGGCGACCAGGTATGAGATGTGAGGAGCGAGTTGCTTGTTCCATAAGCTAAAAGACCCTGTAATTAATAGAGCCTGGGATGCTGGTAAGAATGTGTTTTGCCTAGTAAGAAAGTACGGTTTGAACTGACAAGTGTTGCATTGTTATGCAAGTGACAATGTGTTTGTATTTTTTAGTGGTTGTGGCGCTGCATATGAGACTACTGTTGATGATTTATTATTTATGCAACTGTTGATAGGTTGATATTTTTGTACCTGTTCTTCTGTTACGGGCTTTTAGGCACATCGAGTTAGTGCACTGAAGATAATGTAACGCAAATGGGATAAATACACGAGAAGTACGTACGTAACGCAGTTTTTAGAAAAAATTAGGTTTACGTTATGGGTTCATTATATTTTAAAATTGCATAGCTCTGTTAAGTAAATCGGTTTGTACCATCGTACACAATTGGCAACTTGAACTACAAAAACAAAATGAAAATTAAAATGTGATATTTTAGGAAAAACTGACAATGTTCTAAATACGATAAGAACAAATATTATGTCATTGCAAATTAAAGCGTGGGGACATTATGACTAGACTAGGTGTTCTAGTTCAAAACTAAAATATGATTCTGACCTCAATTAAATGAAATAGCTCCAAGAAAACTTTTCTTTCGTGCTTAGAAGCTAGAAACATGCGTTACATTAAATTTCATGCAAATTATTAGTATTATAATCTTTTCAAGTTCTTTTAACCCAGGTATCTAACCAGGATGTATGATGTATAATTACCGCAAACTTCCAGGTCCTTTATCATGGAATCAGAAAGATAAATTTATCAGACATGTAGATGTCATTAACATTTCAGAATAACTTGGGAGTTTGAACTCATTTTGCTTTGCCAATATTTACAAAATTTTATACCATAAGCTGAACCCGTGGGCTACGCCCCTAGCATCTAGCATCCCGTGGTGTTTGGTTTCGAAATGGGAGGCGATGACAGCAGCGGGTAAAGAGCTAACTTCTAGTAGTGGGGGCCTGTCGTCGCGTAAAGGTAAGACAGTTCCGGATTTAGTACATGAATAATTTGCTCTGAAAATTCATTGAAGTTATTCTATACTCTTCATCAAACAACAAGAAGCAAACGATTGCTTAAAATGGGTATCGGAGGAAACGGATGATACCAAAGCGAATAAAAATCGACGAACATCAACAGCATACGTTGTTTGTAGTTCTATATCGAACAAGGAAAGAAATTTGTGACAGATCAAAAAGTAAGAATCACTCTAGAAAAATGTTACAATAAAGAAAATGAAGTAAAAGAAATGGTAGATAGTGAAGATCGGTCTGGGTGTATTGTGAAGAAAATACAAGTGGGGGTAAAAAAACATGAAAACAGAACGTAGCCAAAAACTGTCTATCAAAGTAAAATTAGAATTCACAACAACTGTTAAAACAATGTTAATAAATCAGATATAAATACGCCTCATTAAAATAAGTTATAATCTTGTCGTTTAACATTCTCCATAAACTAATGACGCAAAAAAATAAAATTGGGAGTAAAAATGTACCACAAGGTCCCTGTCAATTTGCTCAACGCTTGTCGGGCGTAATATCTGTTATTTAAGAGCAATTTACTAATGAACATATGGGAAGAAGCACATGAGTGTCTGGAATGTTAATTTTAGTAACTATGAGTGCATGTTAGAAGCAAACATTTACAGTAAGCTATCCTACTCCAGAGTGCCATAAATCCTTTAATTAGTAAAACAAACGACCATCTAACGCAAATATTACTGCATGGTAGTAGGTACCAGAAAAAAAATATGCGTATGTATATTTAAAAAATGAGATAAACACGCTCTTGAAATTAAAAACTTGAATGTTTTTGCTTGCATCACTGGTCATTACATTTTCTATCAGACTACGCAACTTGGCAGTGAATCGTTTCAAAACTCAAGCCAAGAAGGAATATGGAAAATATTAGATAAGCCCCATTTAATTCAAAAGAATCGCCGAGAGCATCGTGAAAATTTAGTGTAAGAAATGAATAAGGTTTATTTTTAAAATGTGATCTAGCAGTGTTATTAGAAAATTGAAAATACCGACACACCCGACATATTTTAAGGAGCTCCGCAGTTTCCTGTACTCGTAAACAATAAGTGTGCAGATATTTTCATTTTCTTGGTATGCAATTCTTGTCGAAGGATAATATTCTACCTACGCATATTCGGAAATAATTTTAACATTTTTTATTGTTACATTAGGTACTGTGGTTAGTGTAATTTTGACAAATTATTTTTTTCAGATGCTTTGAAAGGACAAAAACCTTTAAAAACATGAAAATCCTTTTTGGTTGCTTAGTTTTAGATTTTTAAACTTTAGTGCTGGAATCTGCTGTTACGTCCCCATCATTTCTTAACCAAGACACTATCTGTCCCTACTTTCTATCAGCTTTTCAGTAAAAGGTAGGTCAGTGGAAACAATTTTTTCGCAGTTAATATTACAAACATATACAGGGTAGGGCAAAAGTATGAAACAATGCAAATATCTCTAATACGGCTACCGCGATTTTGACAAAATTTTCTACATAAAAGTTCCGATATACAGCGGATACAATGAAGGTATCGGCGGTTTAAAAAGACTTCCGGTTTAGCCCGAAATTATATCAACTTTTTTATTTTAAATAGAACACCCTGTATATTTTTTGATATATCGATAGAACTTTTTTTTGCGAGTTCAGTGATATAAGGTTTTATGTGTTCATTTGTCATAATTCTAAAGATATTGAACAACAACGTTTCGTAATTGTCATCTAGCAGCACATGAAAACAAAAGAATGTGAGAAGCGTAAATAGTTCGTTCGCTCGTTCTCCGGACCTGAATCCATTGGATTTCTGTCTTTGGGGGACATTTAAAATCTAGAGTTTATACTGAACGACCAAATAATTTGGAAGAATTAAGACTCAGAATGGTTGGTAAAATAAGAAGAATTCCCGCATCTTGTTAATGTAACTGAAGGATTTGTACATACACTTGGTTATTGCCAAGAAGTAAATGGTGGTCATTTTGAGCATCCTCTCAAGTGATGTTATTTGTGTTTTTTTATTTGTTTGTTTTTCATTGTTTTGTTGTCATGTGTTGCTAGGTAATAAAGCAAATTACGAATCATTATTGTTGAGTGTTTTATTCAATATCTCTAGAATTATTAAAAATAAAGGCATCAAACCTTATATCACTGAACTCGCAAAAGAGAGTTCTATCGATATATCAAAAAATATACAGGGTGTTCTATCTAAATTTAACAAGTCATTTTCGGCTAAACCGAAGTCATTTCAAACCACCAATACCTTCACTGCATCCGCCGTATATCGGAACCCTTAGGTAGAAAATTTTGTCAAAATCTCGGTTGCTGTATTAGAGATATTTGCATTGTTCCGTACTTCTGCCCAACCCTGTATACTGTTGCTGGCAGCAATATTCCAAGTTGGCATTTCTCGAAATTATTGAAATAAAAGTAAAATGCTGATTTAAAGCTTCTAACAACCACCATTTGAAAGAGCAGTACGATATTTTTTGGTTCCATTTAGTTTTTAAATTTTATTTGCAATCCCATTTACTATGATTTAATACAATCTGATTACAACACATTGTTTAGATTTAGAGTCTATGTGCATTATCAATGTCAAATTTATAGTACCTACGTCAAATTTGGTTAGAAAATATTACTGAAGTCAAAATCTGAAAAACTTATGTTAGTATTAATTTGCAATTGAATATTTAATGTTTTGTAAACATTGTAAAAAGTATTGCTACAAATTACTACAAAAAATTTCTTATACTTATTTTGCGGTGATATACAGCGTGTCCCATAAAAGTCTGGAATAATTCATACGGTGGATTCCTGATTTAAATATAAGACGAAAAGCCTTACTCAACATAGGTCCTAATATGCTTCGTTTACGCGTGGCGCCTAAAAGGCTTGATTTGTTAACAATGAAGAAAGACTCCGTATAAAATAAACAAATTTTGCACACAGTCTTAATTATCAAAGGTCTATCTTTTACACTAGCTTTCGTTTGAGAAAAATCTTTAGGGACGACACAAATAGGAGGGTACACTAGTACTATTTTCTAAATAATTATTTACGATATTTTTGCATTAAAAAAATCTTATTCCTTGAACAAAAACACAAACAAGTTCTATTGTTAAAAATCGGCAAATTCAACGCTTTTCGAGATAATTCAATATTGTGTAAAAAAAATCGCGTTTCCGTGAAGGGTTGAGTGTTTCCTTAATAAGATGCACAATTAGGTTGCACAAACTTTAAAGGTAAGTTCCATTGCTTTAGCGTGTAGCTCAATGAAAGAAACAAAAATGGAAACATCTCGAAAACCATTGGATTCAGCGACTTTTAACAATATTACCTTGTTTTTCATTGATAAATAGTCCCATGCAAAATTTGTTTATTTTATACAGAGTGTTTACATCAACAACTAAAACAGATTTAACGGACGCCTTTATCTTTCAAGATAACTTATTATTTTTTGTTTTCAGAAAAAGTATCTCGAAAAGTTAGTTAATTAAAATGCCGCACCAAAAATATGATATTTATGTAATAAAACTAAATAACACACCTGCAGTCAACTTCATTTGTTTTCCATCGCGCGCCACAATACCCTTATTTGCGCATATACCTGAGTGCGCGAGCTGTATGACAATATCCACGAAACTGTTTAGATTTTTTGTTGGTAATTAAATGTTCTTACCATTATGATAAAAAACATATGCAGCATTCTATTTAAGAAAAGTATTATGTTATAAATATTTTTTTGTGGGACACCCTGTATAACATATTCATATGTGTCTTCTCAAATAGCAGAAATATTTTAAAACCCGCATCTTTTGACTCATACTGTATAACGCTATTTTAGCAATTCGTATCTACAACAAACTGCGTTTAGTTTTTGAGAGGTTGAGTAGGTATCAGGGAGTATGCGATGATATCGTTTTAAATTCATCTGAGATTCGCGTTCTTTTATTATTTACGAATGTTCGACTCTTCACATGATAAATCACAAAATAATTGTATAGCGCTATTATAATTACGAAACAATCGACTAATTGCTACATAATAGTTATTTAAGTATCAAGGAATGTAAGGACGTAATAACATCCGAGGTAGGCGAATACGAGCTGAGGCGGAGCCGAAGCTTGTCGCCTGCCGAGGATGTTATTAGTCGATACATTTCGTGTTACTTATTAAATTTTTCACGCTACCGGCAATAAGTAGGCCTACAGGTAGAAATTTAATCATAGTTTTAAAAGTTCGTTTTGACAGCTGTCATCGGAATTATTTTTTAAAAGCCCCATTATTCTAAGTTGTCTGTGCTTGTTACCATATCAACGAACAGTTAAAATCAACATTATTTTCCTAGGAATGTAAGTGACACTATTAAGTTCCGTCGTCAAGGGTAACTAGTACACGGATGTTATCAGCCATTTACGATCCCTGTAGCTATGGATGTAAGGCCTACTTACATTGCCGGTATCGTGAAAAAATTTGAATTGGTGAGCTACTCAAATTTTTTAAAGATTAATAATAGTTATCCTATACCTATTAATTTCTGTATTCGAAACTCGACTATTAGCCTTTTCCTTTAATGTTTACATTTTAAAACCTTACTTCCGTCAGTTCGTTCATGTTTATTTCAGCGTGGTAGGTAATTACTATTTGTGAAGCGACGTTTCAAATGTATAAAAAAATTACGTCCTGTACATCACAAACGTTTCGGTACAACCAGCAATAATTTCGGTAATATTAACTTTACTCGCAAAACGCTTCCTTTGGTCGCATTGTGTATATGAAAACTGACGAGGAAAGGATATTAACCTACATGCATGCCAATACCTTTAATTCCGTTGGCACGTGCTCCTTGAAAAAATAGTTTAGGTACTGTTGCAGTTTGATAAGTTCATTGAACTTCTGCACTAGGTATACAAAAATATGGCGATACCGAAGGCGTAATGTATACACATACATGTGGGTTGTTGCTTTTCATCACGGATCATTCCATTTTTGTACATTTGGAAAGGTAATTTTGTGTTGATGGCTAATGGCATCACTAAAATTAGGAACCCATTCTAAAAGATACGGATATTATACTGAATAATAAGTTATAGCTGTCTAATAACAATTTATTACTTAAATCGATTAAAGAAAAAATTTCAGTAAATAATCTGATTTCTGTTAAGGCAGATAAAGGAAACACGTTAGTTATATTACCCAACGACATTTACTTACAAAAAATTAATGATTTCATAACCAATTCAAACTTAAAAACTTTAACTAGTAATCCTACCAAAAATTATCAAAAAGAATTAAAACAAACATTAGAAAATTGCCAGGTTTGTTTAACAGATTATCAAAAAAGACAAATAATAAATCCAAATCCACAACCAGCAAAACTATACGGTTTATTAAAAATACACAAACCCAACATGCCCATTAGACCAGTAGTATCATACATAAATGCACCCAACCATATGCTAGCAAAAATACTAAATAATATAGTTACCGGTTTTGATTATAAACCAAAATATTCAGTTAAACATTCTTCCGAATTAATCAAAAAGTTGTCTAACTTACATTTACCACCACAAAGCAAGCTAGTTAGTTTTGATGTTACTAATATGTTTTCCCAAATACCTCCTCAAGAGTGTATTCCTTTGTTAAATAATATTCGTATTAACAAAAATGTTGAGTTAATAAAACGGACTGAGTTGATTCAATTATTTGAACTTTGCACCAATCAACATTATTTTACGTTTAATAATAAAATTTATTTCCAAAAAGATGGTTTACCAATGGGAAGTCCAATTTCACCTATTTTAGCTAACATATTTATGGAAAATCTAGAAAATCAAATATTCGAATCAAATCAATCTGAGAAAGTTATATTTTGGTTTCGTTATGTTTCCACATTTTAGCATGTTTTAATAGTTCAGTTGATTTAATTAATGAATTTTTAATATTTATTAACAGCTTGCACCCAAACATAAAATTTACACTAGAAACTGAACAAAATAAGTCCATTAACTTTTTAGATTTAAACATAAAAATTAATTCAACTAATAAATTTGAGTACTCAGTTTATAGAAAACCTACACAAACAGACATCACAATACCACACGATTCTTGTCATCATAAAACACATAAATTAGGAGCATACAAGTCCCTGATACATAGGGCTTTGACGGTCCCTTTAGATGAAATTTACATAGGGCTTTGACGGTCCCTTTAGATGAAATTAATTATAATAGGGAAATTTCAATTATTAAACAAATTCCATATAATACTAAACTTTATTGCATTAATTAAACAAAAAGATTATAAATTAGCCATTAAAAAAATTTATCCAAATACCCTAACTTCGTTCGATACAATTAAATATGCTTCGAGCCCTTATTTTGGTGACAAATCAGAAAATATTGCTAAAATTATAAACCAAACAAATAAATATAAAGTAAGCTTTACAACAACTAGAACCATCTTAAACACTGTGTTTAATGCAAAATCAAAAACAGACGATTTGCTAAAATCAGGCATTTACAAATTAAATTGTTCGTATTGTAATTCGGTTTATATAGGCCAGAAAATTAGAAATTTTGATAATAGGTATAAAGAACACGTACGTTGTTACAAATACAAACACCCACATAAATCCAATTACGCTAAACACTTACTAGAACACAATCATTCAATGACATCTAATAACACTATAAAATGTTTACACTTTTGTGATAGTAAACGTAAATTAGATATACTAGAATCTTTTGAAATTCACGAACATTTAAAAACTGTACCGTTAACGAATGAGCAAATTGAGCTCTTAAATTCTCCTCTACTGGACATTTTGGAATAAGAAATCAAGTCATCTGCAGACGATTACCGAGATCAAGTCACCAAGTTCTATTGCTATAACAACACTAACTGTTTACTTTTTCATATAACCTTTGACAATGGCATGTAAACATGCCGAAATACGTATAAGGTTAAAATAAATAAATATTGTTAAAGTAATTAAGTATTTTATATACAGATACTCATTAATTTTTTGCAGTTTAGTTGTAAAAGAATTACATTGATGTACCAACAATTTAAGAAAATATTCAGGAAACTACTCCACCAACTAGCCCACCAGTTAGTTTTGTTGTAAATTAAGCTAATAACTGGAAGTTTTGAGTTGTCAAAACTTGGAAACACAGAAACAAAAATATTTAGTTTCATAACACGCGGGACGTACTTTCAGGATGAATTCAGAATCTGAAAAACGCGAATCCGAAACGCTTCCTTGCGGACCTACAGCCTGCTGAAGATGAAACAGTCTAATAACTTTTGCTGTAGTTGTACCAAAATATCAAAACTCTGTACATATTTAATCATTACTTAAACGCATTTAGCTTTGCATACATATTCACTAATTTTTGTTTGACTAAATACACCAGAGGTCTCGCATATGTGTGGTCACGTTATATATTCTAAATATTTTATAGATCATCACAGTTTATAAATTTTTAGTTCCAAAATCTTATTCTTAAAAAAGCCACAAAAAAATCTCGTGTTGAAAGTGGCCAAATCCACCAGTTTTCGAGATAAATCAATTTTCAAAGAAAAATCAAATTGCCATGAAGGCTCGAGTGTTACCTGAAGATGCGATCAAAGCAATAAAAAGAGTTTCCATAAACAAGGGTCCGAAAACGTTGACTTCCGGAATAAGTTTCCATAAACACGGGCCCGGAAACGCTTACTTCCAGAGTAACAGTCTCTGGAAAGAAACAACAGTCTTTATTGTCGAAATTATTCCCACTCCGTAACCAAGCGTTTCCGGACCCATGTTTATAGGAACTTTTTTTTGGATTGGAGGTGTAAAACTTAACCTCAAAGTTTGTAGAAAGTAGAAACCAAAGATTTCTATACATATATACAGTTACACTAGATACAAGACTTCTATACAAAAACTGAAGCCAGACGCCATTTTCTAGAAGGTCAATGTCAGTTTGTGATAAGTTACAGATTTAAACAGTGTTGAGCATTTAGCGTTTATAACGATTAATATACCGTCTGTCTATAAAGTACCCCCCCCCCCAACTAACTTTTGAAGAACTTGATATTCCACAACATTTGGTGTGCTTTAACGGGAAATGAAATACTATTTTTTAGCCAAAAATTAAATTTTGTATCATTCAAAATGGCGACTGGGCGCCATTTTGAATTTTTTTTTAAATAAAAAGAAGAGTCGAGTGACATCTCATTTGAAAGGTCTTTTAGTTCTGCGTCTGATCCTAAAGTTTCAAAGAAAAATATTTAGTCATACCAAAATGGCGGATTTTAAACAAATGTACTCACTTAATTCAAAATTGTTTTGTTTTTTTTATCCAGTAGTTCAGTTTTTCATTTGCAGGACAAAATTTTTACTGAAATATTTTAGGAGGCTGGAAATAATATTGAAAACGTTATGTTCCAACAAGACGATGCGCCGCCTCATTATTATAGACCTGTTTCTGACTTTCTCAACGAACATTTTCATGGAAGTTGGATTGGTAGACGGGGGCCTGTAGATTAGCCGGCTCGCTCCCCAGATTTAATTTCCTTAAATTTCTTTCTATGGGAATATCTAATATCGAAAGTGTACAGAACCCGTCCAGAAACAATTGAAGAACTGGAGCAACGCATTACAGAAGTTTGCAGAAATATCACTCCAGAAACTTATGAAAATGTAAGGCAGGCATTTCATAACCGACTTTTATGTGCCAAGAAGTGAATGGTAAACATTTCGAACACTTAATTTAATTTCTTTTTGCTTTAGTTCTTAGTTTTTTTAAATAGACTTCTTTATCTTCAAACATTGTCATTTTGTTATGGCTCAATATTTTGCTTTGAAACTCTAGGATCAGACGCAGAACTAAAAGACCTTTCCAATGAGGTGTCACTCGACCCCCCTTTCCATTAAAAAAAAAATCAAAATGATGCCCAGTCGCCATTTTGGATAATACAAAATTTTAATATGAGCTGAAAAATAGTATTGAATTTCCCAAATTTTGTGGTAAAATATCAAGTCGTTCAAAAGTTGGCGGGGGGTGGGGTTACTTTATAGGCACAGTGTATACAATTTTTAATTGTACATCTAACTGGGAGGTATGCTACAAACGCGTTGCGTTGCGGTTGGTTGTAAAAATCGCCGGACAAAATTAGGCAGTTTGCGGTTTTTGAAGTTAAATTTGAAAAATAAATTTATTAGGTATACAATTATTACAAAATGCTGGTAAATTTTGTGCTGAATATGTAATACATAGGATTTTTGTTCGAAATTTTAACCTTCTACAAAATGGCCAACAAGCTGCACTTACGTGATTGTTCAGAATCTGCAACAAATCTAGTAAAAATATAATTATAGAACTTTGTGCTGAAAATTATTTCTGCATATTCAGAAAACACTTGCACTTTCACGGCAACTTGATTTTACAAAAACATTAAATTATCTCGGACACTGTTGGATTTAACGACTTTCAACAAGAGCACTCTTTTTGGGTATTTTCGCACGGAGAATAAAATTTAAATATCTGGTGATCCCCCCCCCCCCTACAGCACTTCTGGTTCACTTATACAAACTAAAAAATTAATACAAATATCAACAATAAAAGTTATTAGACTGTTCCATTTTCAGAAGGCCGTCACTTCCCGTTAGGAAACGTTTCCGAACGCACATTTAAAACAACTCTTTTCACTGTTTTGTTCTGATAGCATCCTCAAAGAGCGTCCCACATCTTATGAAACACCCTGTATTTATAGAGGATTTAAAGAGTGAATGTATTGCTAAAGAATGTTTTTCGCCACTAATTTCTACCAAATATTCAGCATCGAGATAGTGAGTATATATTTAAAAGCTGATAAAAACAATAAAAGCTGACGTCGGTGTTCCAATGGTATGCACCTTTCGGCCGCGACTAGCGAGTTTTGATAAATTTGTAAATGAACAATCTTTCGAAAAAGATTGTTAAAATTGCAGGTCTCCTGTGATAAATTTTTACACGTTGAAGGAGCCACTCCGTAGAAAGCAAGAAACTTGTCAAAATTTCAGGAAGTAGTGATCTACTCTCTGGCGTTAGTGATAAGTTTTAGCTGTAGCAGTAAGTCAACAATAACTACATAGGTATAATAATGTTCCACGATTATAAGTTCAGATAAATTCTTAAAAAACAAACTGATGCTTAGAATATTGATCAGACGCGATATGACCTTAGCTGTTGAGCCGTTATATAAACTGCAACTTTTTGTTATTTATTCGAATTTTCTTCGCTCCACCAAATCTAATACAACAATTAACATAAAATGATAAAAGTAATGATAAATACGGATTTATATAGTTTCTAAAACACAATTATTTTTGTTGCCTTTATCTAACGAATTATGCCCACGTGGCATAGGTATGTATAACACAAATATTTATTACTCCAAAGTAGTTTGATTTGTTAATGACTTGTTTTCAATTTCACTGTCGTCCTCAAATAGAATTGTTTGTCTGGTGCAAAACTTCAGCTTTATTTTAGACGTAGGAGTGTGCCAAGATTTTCTTTAAAAAACTGATTTAATTTTACGCCATCCTATTTACAAAATAAAAATACTCATACTACCTACAAATATGCTATTCATGAAAGTCTTAATGAAACATGTGGTTTAAGACAGTATTATTTATATTTAGTTCTTCAGTGCTTAATCTCAAGTTCAGATAGAACTCAGAATTTGCTGTAACTTGTGTAATACATATTCCGAAATAATTTAGTTGGATGAAGTTATGCTAATCGACTACTATTAAAACTATAATAAAATCTGTGTTTTTTACTTTCCTATACTTTCAGTATAGGGAAGTATTGTTTTCATGCAAAATTTCAAAATCGAGATTTTGACGGAAATACATGTTTTGGGCTTCCAGGATCCTAAAAAAGTGGTTTTTAAAAAATGTCTGTCTGTGGGTGGGTGGGTGTGTGGGTGTGTGGGTAACGCTCATATCTCCGGAACGGCTGGACCGATTTCGATGTGCTTTGGAATGAGGAGGTATATCAAAAATTCATCGACAAAATAAGCTTTTAAAAAGAATCCGAAACCGGAAGCGGAAGTTAGACATGTTTTTTTGGTAGCATTTTTTTCAGAAACGGAATTTTGGAAATTGGAATAGTGGAAATTATAGAAAGCCTTAGAACAAATCAAACGATTTTTTACCGAACTCTCTAGCTTCAACATTGCGGCCGCTACGAATTTTTGAAAATTTCGACTTTAACGCCCATTTACTCAAAAACCAGTTATCTGATTGGAATCAACTACATCTTGTTTGGTAGCCCTTCAAGGGTACTATACCATGAAATATAATTAATTTTGAAAATCGAAAAACGATCTCAATGGCACCACTCCAAAATTTTTGAAATTTTCAAAAAAAAATTTCTCAAAAACTGCCCACACGTTTTTGTTTAAACTTTTTAAGCTGATAGAGATAGGCATCTGCTACAATTTTATTTTTTGATCATTTCTATAATTTCACTGTGACGCCCTCTATGAATTTTTGAAAATTGAAAATTGGTACCCTTTTATTTATTTAACGGGGGGCAATAAAATATTTCTGTTAAAGCAATATAGCTCATCATTGACAGCAAAATCCGAATATCATAATATTTTTGCGATAATTTCATATTTAGGGGGGCTACTGTTCCCCCTCCCCCCAAATTTTTTCGATAAAAAATTAAAAATTTGGTTTTTTGTTTTGTTTTCTCTAGGAGAATCTTTTTACAAAAAATCAAAAAATTAAATTTTTTGCCCCTTAATAATCTTTTTGTCCTTAGAAGAATTTCACATACTTTCTAGAGTTCTGAACGTTTATGCATTTCTATTGCGCACGCATTCAATAGCCACTTATTTAACAATAACGGGTAGCTCCGGAATAGCATGGTTGGATATGCGGGTGTGTTCGAGTGTACTGCCGTTTTACTGCATAAGTAGTTGTGGGGTCGCGCCTCGGTTGGGGCCAAAAATTTTTTTTTATTTTATAGTTTTTTTAAAACACTGCTTTTGCGTTTCTAGACAGGTGTATATCAAAAGTGTTGGAAAATATTAAACAATGTTAATTTATAAGTATAGGAAAGTCCAGGCGAAGTGTTTCGCTCATTTTTTTTATTATATCAGAGCTGTCTCAAGAAATTCGATCGCGTATTCAAATCATAGTAATTAATGACATAGAAAAAGAAATACAATTTTTATTAATAAATTCGAGCTACACTTCGTTGAAGTTCAAATTAGTATATTATAAATAAAATAATTAATAACTTAAACAGCCTTATACGTATTTCAATGTCAATGTCAATATCAACGGCAAATTAAAAGTAAACAAATTGCATACAGTAATGGTTATAACACTAAACTTATTGATACATTAATTAAAGAAAAAGATTATAAATTAGCCATTCAAAAAATTTATCCGAATATCCTAACTTCGTTCGATACAATTAAATATGCTTCGATCCCATATTTTGGTGAGAATCAGAACAAATTGCTAAAATTATAAACAAAACAAATAAATATAAAGTAAGCTTTAAAACAACTAAGAACATCTTAAACACTTTGTTTAATGCAAAATCAAAAACAGACGATTTGTTAAAATCAGGCATTCACAAATTAAATTGTTCGCATTGTAATTCGGTTTATATAGGCCAGACAATTAGAAATTTTGATATTAGGTATAAAGAACACGTACGTTGTTACAAATACAAACACCCACATAAATCCAATTACGCTAAACATTTACTAGAACAAAATCATTCAATGACATCTAATAACACCATAAAATGTTTACACTTTTGTGATGATAAACGTAAATTAGATATACTAGAAGCTTTTGAAATTCACAAACATTTAAAAACTGTACCGTTAATGAATGAGCAAATTGATCTGTTAAATTCTCCTCTACTGGACATTTTGGAATAAGAAATCAAGTCATCTGCAGACGATTACCAAGATAAGTAAAAAAGTTCTATTGCTATAACAACACTAACTGTTTACTTTTTCATATAACCTTTGACAATGGCATGTAAACATGCCGAA
Source organism: Ctenicera cuprea (assembly GCA_958336395.1). Taxonomy (NCBI): domain Eukaryota; kingdom Metazoa; phylum Arthropoda; class Insecta; order Coleoptera; family Elateridae; genus Ctenicera; species Ctenicera cuprea. The sequence continues at coordinate 57,463,553 of OY284486.1, forward strand.
ATACGTATAAGGTTTAAATAAATAGATATTGTTAAAGTGATTAAGTATTTTATATACAAATACTCATTAAATATGGACTTTAACGAAGTAAAGCTGGAATTGATAAATAAAAGTAAACAGTTACTGTTGCTATAGGAACAATAGAACTCGACTTGATCTTGGTTATCTCTATCTGCAGATGATTTAATTGTTATTTACAAATTTCTAATAATAGCGAATCTCCGTTGTCTTCCCGTGGAATGTAGAGTACTTTGAGTTAGGCAGTTAGTTACAGATAAAACTAATATGTTTACAAATTTTATATCAAGCAGGAGATAGTAGTTCTCAAACTGTTACAATTTTCTGGAATAGCTGAATAAGTTTCCGTTTTCTTTTCTTATCGTAACAAGTTTATCAGAAATCAAATACTAATCGATGGCTTTAGCGAGATATGATTCCTTATAAATTTAGATTTTTTAGAAAATACGTCACAATAGTGAAAACTTTTTTCCGTATACAGACAACCAGGATGTTTGAGGTTGCGATTTTGCAATCAAATTCCGGTGAAAACGTTAACAAACTACTCAGCAGGATATCCGGATTATTTGCGGCATTTGTATGATACAACACATTTTACACATTTGTATAGACAAGTTAAATAGTACCTAATGCGTTTTTCCTTTCCATTATATACACATGTTTTCCTCCCTAACATTTTTACGTAAAAATAGTCATGCTATAGCATTGCTTGTGCTCTACAAATCGTTTCGGAATGCGTAAAATCAGTAACATAATAATACACCTCCAATTGTGGATATTTAAACGTAGATAATATACATTTTTACAAATAAATGAGTCACTGAAACTACAAGCGATTCTTCGTTAGTTTACCAAATACATTTGTGTTTATTCCTTTTGCATACCTTTGGAAACACCATATTAAATACAGTGAATTCCAAATCAAGTGGAACATGGCCGATTAACATGGCAAAAGTGGAAAAGCACTATATTATGTACCTAGAAGGATTTTATTACTTTCAGTAACCCTAAATGGAAGGTTAACATTCATACATACCAATTTAAAAATTGAAAATTCATTAGAAATAATGCTTTAAATAAATTATTTATTACAAGTCAAGCCGGTAGTACACTGATATAACTGGTTGTAAAATCAATTTGCAGATTGTCTTCGTAGCGCAGAGCTTGACGATTTGTTTCGTAATCGAGAGGTTATGAGTTCAAAACTTGAGGTCTATCTTTTTAAGTTTTTTTTAAATAACTGTAGAAGGATATTGAAGTTTATATTATTGTATTTAAAATGTATAATTATTATTTTTTAATGCTACTGTAACAACAAAATTAATTAGGTAAGGTTAAGTACGCCTTGTTTTGCAAAATAACTAAAAGTAAACATTTAGTTTGAGTCTTAACACCTAAATGTCTCAATTCTACGTAATTATCTGTAAAAAGTTTTTTCCTGAACTTATGATATTTCACATGATTAATTTTGTTGTTAATCTACCATTAAAAAATAATAATTATTCATTTTAATTAAAATAATATACGCCTGATTGTCTTTTTACAGTAATAAAAAAAAAGTAGACCTCATCAAGCTTTGAATTTATAAAGTTACGAAACAAATCCTCTAGTTCGGCGCTACGCAGACATCTGCAAATTGATTTTGCAACCAGTTATATCAGTGCACTACTGGTTTGACTATTATTAAATAATTTATTTAAAACATTAATTCTATTGCATTTTCAAACAAATTGCCATCAAGTGATGTAAAAAAATATTATCTTTGCATTTAGGACTGCAGAAAGTCATGAAGTTTTTCTAGGGACATAAAATAGAGCTTTTCGCTTTTGGCATAGTAATCAGTCATGTTCCATTTGATTTGGAGTTCATTGTATGATACTTTAAACTTGAAAAGTCTTTACATCACTACCACTGCCACTCTGCCCGATAGGTCGTTGCTTCGTATGAAATGAATACTTTTCATGTTCATGGATTGATTGGCCTTTTAATTTTGCAACAAAATTTTACATTTATAGCGGGTATTCCGTCACTTATGGGAATGACAACATTGGAACTATTTCAAATGGTCCGATATTTCTCAATATTATTTACTGTAACACTTAAAAATAAATAATTTGTTAGTAAAATAGAAATTGCCACATCGGTGATTCACCAAAAATACAATCTTTTTTTGGATTAGTGCCAAATAGTATATGGTCACCTGTCCTATGCTTGTTAACTAGAGCTAAGAAAAGCAAGTTGGCAAAGATACCATCTTGAACTTTCCCATGTGTATCCAGAAATAATGAAAGTCGTTTTTCCTAATGCCAAAAATGTATGACATTGTGTAAACAAACTATACCATGAGTAAGTGATGCCTGTGGCTAATTGCTGTCTGATTCAGTACTACCTTACGTGGTTCGAAACTTAGTGACTCAACTATGTATGCCATTCGGTGCAAGAAGCGCGCTTATAATTTTTATATGCAGGATCTCTCAGACATGAGTGCCATAATTCATACAGTACACCTAAAAATACGACAAAAAGTCTTGTTAAATACTGTTAAGTATGAACCTTCAAAGGTGGTACATATTTGATTAGAAAAGATATTTTTACGCAATGAAGTTATTGTTTCACATATAATGAAGATAAAAAACAGACTTCTTACGGTTGAGATTAATGATCCAATGGATGACACTAAGTTTCATGATAAATAAGCATCTGGATAATCTGCTAAAACTGTTTTATTTGTTAAATCAACGTGTGCATCACATGACCAATTAGCAGCTGCCGGCAGTTGACAAAATAGTCCGTATAATAGTAAAAGCAGTAAAGGAGTTTCCATAGTGTTCATTAATTTAAAATCATTATACAACGTAATTCAACAGTGATAATCAGTGTAATATGACCTACCTAGGTAAATATAGGCTCTAACCAACCGTGTTTATCTGTGATTGCAAAACAGGTTTAATTTTAATTTTGCATCTTCTTAGATAAGCTTCAAAATGTCGTTTCTCTGCATACTGAGTTTGCACCGCAGGAGTCCAATACTTCCTATAATTGGTTTTACCAAACATTTCAACTTAGAATATGCGTAGCAACATCTGATTATGCTTCGACGCCACGACTGCATTACGTATTATACTGAAAAAACCACGGTGTCTGTGTATAAAATGAAGAAATTTTGCAAGCGATCATACTTATCAAAAGTTTAAGTTTCACACCAGTTGTCGTTTGAAAAATTTTCTTTAGGGGCGGCACAAATTGAGGAAGAAGGGCACTGGTTCTATTTCTTGAAGAAAAACACAAAAAAAGGTACTCTTGTTAATTGACGCTAAACACAGCGGATTTCAAGATAACTAAATTTTTGCGAAAAACGAGTAAGCGCGAAGGACTGATTTTTTCCTAAAGATGCGCAAATAGTCTGTACAAACATTAAAAGAAGAAGTCCAAACTATTACCGTTTTTGCAGGGATAAATCGGTAAGCAAGCGTTTCCGTACTCATGTTTATTAAAGATTTCTTTTAATGTTTTGATGCGCAGGATCGTTCTTCAAAGTTTGTATATACTGTTTGCGCATGTTAAGGAAACATTCGGTCTCTCGCGTCACCTAGATTTTGTATAAAAATTTAATCACCGTTGGGTTTAGCAAATTTTACTCAACAAGAGTACCTTTTTGTGTGTTTCTGTTCAGAAAATAAGATCCTTTTAAACAAGTTTTAAACAAATGTAGAGTAAAAAGTTATTTAGAACAGAGTACCAGTACACCCCCTCCCCCGTTTGTGCCAACCACGATCGTCAACAGTACAACTCCCGTCCATTGTTGGTCATCCAACAGGACATAGTGAAGTGAAGCAATTTATATGTGGTTTCCTCTATCGCTGCATCTCAGTACGTGGTTACCATGACAACATAACCCCTTCCCGCCTCAACCTACTGTTAGCGTCATGTAGAGTAGATCACGTATTTATAATGATACGATATTTACAACGCTTCGCTTAGAGCCCTTTATGAGCATTTCGCAGGTAACGAAGTGTCCGTGTTTTATTGTCAGAAATTATTTTAAAATACAAAAGGTTCATTTGATACACATGATATCCTGCATTTTATTTGAAACTCCTTTAACAAAATTTAATAAAAAGCAAAACTAAAAATTGAATTTTAGCTGTGGGAAAACCGATGCCGACATTAGCAGTAAGTAAAACTGTTAATGTTAAAAGTAACGCCAATTCATACAACAGAAAAGCGTGTGATATGAGCAGTATAGTTATCATTTGGAGTTATTATTTAGAAAAACTGTTATGCTGGCGTTGTATTCTCATCGGTGACAAAAAAAAATCCAAATGGAATAAAATTAACTTAATTATCACACCGCTCTGGTGGTAAATCTGTAGATGCGATTATTACAAATTAAAATAAGAAATACTAAAAGAAGTTTTTCGGAGGACATGGGAGCCGATGCGTTTGGGGAAAGCGAAACTTCTTTTTTACAATAAAATGATTTTTCTAAACCACTGAAAAACAAAGCATTTTAGGATCAATGTTGATTGAGACTTTTCGTCTTATTTTTAGATTTTTTTAAATTTCGACATAAACAGCACTCAAAATCGCGTTTGTCAAATCGACAATAAACTTTAGTTATTATAATAGCCCTAGAGCAACACAATGTTAATATCTAAGATAATTTTTATATGAATGAAAACCGTGAATTGAATAATATTTTCAAAATTTTGATCAAAAACTGGCTAAACATTTTTTTTTTTAATTTTCTAGGCCCATGGGAATAAGCTACAATTTGGTTGGTGTTATTTAATACATAATCAACGATAAAACATTTGGTTAAGCTAAATTCGTCACAAGTGATAAGTAGAATCAACATTGACAATTTAATTTTTGGCCGCAAATTTGCCGTATCGTCTCTGTTTTTCTTTAATTCAAATAAAGCTTAAAAAAACATTTTTTGTCACAAAAAAACTTGTGAAATTAGATTTCTAAATACACTACAACACACAGGTGCACTTCGGCTTGGAGCTATGTTCTACCTAAACGCGAGATTTAGTACCTAGCTCCGCCCTCTGGTTCGGATGAGAAACGTATTATAATAGTTAATCACGTTGATACAAAAATACTTTTGAAAATATGATATGTAGCAATTTCTAAAGTTTGGAAAAGTCCAGGCGTTGCGTTTCGCTCATTTTTGGTGAATTGGCAAATTTAAATTAGTACATCTTACCATTTAAGCCCATGTGGTAGAAACGCCAGTGTGGGATTATGGGTCACGATACGCAACTCGTATGAGCAGGAAAGCACCAACAATTGGCAATAAATAAATAAGTCCCTGACCTTATTCACGATCGCAACCGGTTGATTGAGATGTGGGGCTTGGTTTCCTTTTCCTCGTTATGGACTTGTATTTATTCAAATAGTATAACGTTCCTGTTTTCTCTTTATTGCTTTTTAATTAATAAAGTGCAGATAGTACAACGCTTAAATAAATTGGTAACCAGGAAATCGACAAATTTAACCCAATTTCTTCTTGCCTCCGCATTTCAGTACGTTTCCTATTGAAGTGCTAAGAATAGCAGAGACGTGAAAAAATTTAGGTCACTAAAATTAGACAAATGCTCTTCAAAATTGACGAAACCTTCTTGTTTTTGTTGGCGAACAGTAAAAATTTAGAATTCTATTTCCCTATTAGTGTGACCACATGCTTTTACACATATCTAGTGTATGTCGACTTCAAAATGTACATCTACTAACTATCCTTCGTGGTTTACCTCTTCAGGTTGTTATATTGTTATCGCAAAAAAATTGAATATATTTAAACAAATAAAATACTATCTACTGCGCAGTAGTTAGTGCACCAAAAAAATGAGATAGTTATTTATGTATCTAGTGCGCGAAATTATACTTTGGTGCTTGAGAATGAAAGTTTTTTGTCGAGGCGGTAGCCGAGACAAAAATCATTCGTAAGCACCAAACAAATTTCGCGCACGAGTTGCATACGACATTTTTTCTACAGACTTACTGAAATAATGAAAAAAAAAATAAGTAAAATCATAATAAAATACAGAAATAAAGATTTATTCTATCGCAATCTAGTCAGTTTCTTTGTTACTACGGAAACAAAATTTAACAAATATTGATATTTGTCAGTTATTTTTTCCTAAACAAGTTTGGTCGGCGTCCTTTAAAAAAAACTATTTTTAAATTATGGAAATATTGGAAATGGAAGAAGATATACATTTTATACTACGGAACTTGCTAATAATGCAATTGCTAATCCATTACACGAAAAATCAAAAGAGCAATATTTTAAAATTGTTACCATTGTCGTCATGCACGAAATATTTTTCGCTCTAGTGCGCGAAATACTTCGTGCACGTTGTCAAGATAAACAACTCCAATGTGACATTTTGCATACTGAGATTAATGTAAAAATGTCGACATTTTTTGACGTCTGTAGAAAAAATATTCTAATTATTTCATTAATCAGCGATGGCAAAACAGTGGGCCACCTTATATTAAGGAAAGTAATGGTATTCTTTTTTTTACAATTTCAATTAAGATGGTCAACTGTTACTGGCAGGTTTCTTACTTATCTAAGCAGTACGCAAAAGATAACACGCAGTTGTTTCTTGTGGTGCAAATAATATTGAGAGAAAAGCATTATCTTAATAATATTATCAAGATCGCCCACCTGTTTTGCCGGTGAGATACAAACATATTTTTTCCTACGCCTACGCATGTTATTTAAATTAATTTAGGCAATTCAGTTACATAAAACGAGTTTAGTGGAATATAAATTTGCAGCAATTTGCAACTATAATAACATAAAAAATTTTTGACAAATACCCACTTCTATATTTCTGTGCCATTATAGTGGCTCGTACTATTTCAATCACGGGCACAATGTAAATTTCAATTGTTTAAATACTCTGTGCATTTACATCTCTATTAAACCAGCAATTTGGTACTTATGTAAACATAACGCATGTGCCGTATAGTAAACGCAAAGGTGTAAGAGCCTGTAGTTGTTTTGCTAAATCATGGTGGGCGAATGATATTTAAAGACACAGTAGGCTGTGGGCGGGTATACCGTTCATGGTAGTATGGCATTTACATGCATAAATGATAAAAATGTAAATAATATACTGCAATGAAATGATGACATTCATATATTTCTTACGAAAAAAAAAACTTTAAATAGACATTGTTTATGCATTTGGGCCAGTTCTCCAAGACATTGGAATGCTTGCCTAGTTGGAAGAAAACTATGTACAAGGAAACGGTAACAAGCATGTATTTTTTATTGAATGCATTATGGATCTGTTAAGGACGAAGAAAAGGGTAGACTTTTTTAAATAATGCAAAAAAATTCTTCTTTCATTTCGTATTTCATGACGATGACCAACATCACTAAAATTAAGTTATCTAAATACATTAATTTAGAATTTATATGTATGTACATAATTCTAGGTGTCACAATAATTGAGGAGCCTCTGGCAAAAAACAATCGTACTCTAAAAACGTTACTTTTGAGTAATATGGTTTCGGGGACATGCAATCTATTGGTGAAGTGTTTTAGTTCTATTTTGAAAGTAAAGAAATCGAGAAACAAGAAAATGGATGTTTTTGCAAGAAACTCCTCAATAATTGCTATTGATGCAGATGAGCAAGAAAAGGGAACTGATGATACGATGAGAGAAGAAGATAAAGAAAAAAGAAGATAAAGAATAATGAAGAAAGTCGAGAACGAAAAAGTAATGCGAAAAGATAAGACATTATCGGACATAAAATGTTGCACCATTATGTCACTCTGAGGCTTCTCACTGTCTTACCATTTCTTAAACAGGTAAGTAGGTAAGGTAGAGAAAATTTAGGAGGCAAACAAAATATAGAGAAGTTACAAACAACGTAGTAAAAAATCATGATTTGAAAAAATAACGACACACTAATCTCACCTTATTTATATATACTTTCCTATACTTTCAGTACCCATAGAAAAGAATCGGCCGGAATATTTCGAAGTTCCTGTTCCCGTGGTCCAAACCACGAAAACTAAAAAAGTGTATTTTTTTAATGTTTGTGGGTGGGTGTGTCCATGTGTAATGCCTCATAACTTCAGAACCGATTGGCCTATTTCGATGATCTTTGGAATATGGGGGTGCAACAAAAATTCAACAACAGAATAAGCTTTTAAACAACATCTGAAATCGGAAGCGGGCGTTAAACAAATATTCAAAATCTGAAGATGGAATCTATCAGAAGACCCTTAGGGCAAGCAAACCCAACGCTTTTACTCCAAACTTCTTCGAAATAGCGGCGCCTACGATTTGTGGAAATTTTACGCCTTATTACTCAAAAACAAGTCGACAGATCGTGATGAAATTTCGTATTGTAGTAGCTCTATTAGGATAGACAAAGTTAATATGTAAAAAATTTTATACAAATGAAAACTGTGAAGAGAAAATTATTTTTAAAATTTTGGTAATTTTCAATAAAAAATTACTCAAAAATAGATCGTACAATTTTTATTTAATTCTGTGAGCTTATAGAGCTATGGATGAGCTACAATTTGGTTTGTGTAGCAGTCGGACAATTTCACTGCAACCCCTTCTATGAATGTTTGAAAACTGATAATTCACAATAAACGAGAAACGATAAAACATTTCGGTGTAAGCAAAATTGCTCTTTAGTGAATCAGTGATAGTTGAATAACATTAACAACTTAATTTTTTGGTTCAGCAATACTTAAGGGAGTTAATATCCCCGCCCCCCAGTTTTGGCGGGCAAATTTGTGCTTCGTCCAAGGAATATTTTCCAAATATCAAAGAATTTTTTTCTCAAAAACACGTGTTTTGGCTTGGCTCTCATTTTCACTGTAAATGTAAATAGCTGCCAAATAGATCTTGAATAGTTGTAACCAGCACAAGTAAAGCAGTGGTGCGCGCAACGTAAATAGCAGGTGACCAATCACGTCATCTGAGCAAAGATATAAAGCCGATAATCTAAGTTGCAGGCTTCCGTGGTCATTGTTAATGGCATATAGGCTTCCGGGTTGGAGCAGCGTCATTGGTGAATAAACTGCCGACGTTTCGTCTTCGGTGCAACCGAAGACGAAACGTCGGCAGTATATATAAATCCGATTGTTTTTTAAATGTATTTAAGATATACAATCTTAGTTAGTCTAATTTAACAACGTGATCTTATTAGTAACTCTATGGGCTGCAATGTTAGTACAAAATTGCTGAACTATGATAAGTAGCAATTTCTAAGGCATAGAAAGTCCAGCGAAATGCTTCACTCACTTTTACTTTCCTGTACTTTTAGTATAGGGAAGTATTGATTTAATGAAAATGTTCGATTTTGAGATTTTGACGGAAATACATATATTAGACCTCCTGGAAAAGTGATTTTTAAAAATGTCTATGTGGATGGGTGGGTGAATGTGTGGTCTTCATAACCCCCAAACGTATAGTCCGATTTCAAAGAGCTTTGGAATATAGAGGTGTATCAAAAATATATCACAGTGAAAATCAATTTTTTTTATGCATAAACGTGAATCACTTAAAAGAATTTAGGGCAAGCAAATTCAACGATTTTTCTTCCGACCTTTCTAGTTTCAAAATGACGCCACTATGATTTTTTGAAAATTTTCATTTGAACGCCTTATTTGTCAAAAAGGAGTAGACACATAGATGTTTCAAATTTTTTTATGGAAATAAAGTTATAGATAAACTGCAGGTTGGTTCGCGTCTCAGACCGCTAATTTCTCTGTGGCACTTTCTTTGAATTTTTGAAAATTGAAAATTCCTACAGATAGCAATAATAGTAGGGGGGATGTTTTGCACCTCCCACCCAATTTTTGGCAAAGGAATTTTTCATCCGGTGTTGGTTTTCATTACCAAAGAATCTTTTTCCTAAAAAAATCATCATATCGACTTTTGATCTTATTAAAAAAAAAGAAAAATGTTCAGTTGCAACTTGCTCAAGTATACTGAGCAGGTTACCAATCAGGCACTTAAAATTTTGGTTCTAATGTTATGTCGGACCAGTGCACTGGAGCTATTTAAGTATAGGAGAAGGGCTTCGCTCATTTTTTAAACCTAAAAGCGGCCGTTGGTCACTAGTAAAGGCCGGACATTTATGATTTAGACCCAGAACAGCAAACAATTTCCTTAAAATTCAATAAGTAAACAAAAACCACGAGCGTACTTAAATCCATTAAGTTAAACGTGAAACATGTTGCACGATTTTGCAACTACAACTGCAATATTTGAGATACATAGTTTAGTTCAGTGTTACTCTATTATCGAGCTAAGCCAGATGTTCTACACTCCGTATCTTAAGATTGAGGAAGAAATGAAGCTTCGTGAAATGGGGAAGAAATGGTATTAGATGAAAAAACTAACTAGATAGGTTAAAATGACATATTCATAAAATTGTTTTGTGTAGTATTTTTACAACCCGTGACCATTTAAATTCTACGCTTATGAACCCCTTATCAAAAACTGCAAATAATAAACCAGCTGGCTAAACAAATAATACCTAACTAAACAAACCATGAGGCCAAACACATAGTCGCATTGCTGTAATAATCTCGTATACAATTTGTTTAAAAGCACATAGAAGCGGCAAGTTACTATTTACATTATTTACAGAAATTATGCGGGAATTTATTATAAATTTATTGCTTCATACTTTCAATACTGACTAAATACATTTTTGACATTTTTTTTGCATTTGTTTCATCTCGAACCTTCCCATTTATTGCGTATGTACAGTGCGTTCAAAAAAAAGTACCCCTAATAAGCCATTTCGATGCCGCATTTCTTAATACGCTATAGTGGGGGGATGGAAACATTGAAAGAAATGCGGCATCTATGAGCCATTGCTTGTAAGAGGTATTTTTTAACACAAGATACGTAGTATTTATGACTATGGTAAAATTTAATTTATTAACATTCAAAATTATAGAAAACCGATACGAACATATTTTTTAATAATAGAACGTGTTATGAACTTACAAGGTGCTAATGCCTAAATAAGGAGAGAAACTTACGCAATTTACCTTTATCAAAACTATTGCAACACCTTGTTAGATTTTAAAAAATAAACTGGCTTCTAACAGCCCATAGTTGGTTATATTACGGTAGAGAATTCAGTAGGTGTAACATAATCTGCAATAATTTACAATTGCAAAGGTGTAGAATGTGGAAATTCTTTAAATGGAGCGCACACGCGCCCACGCTGCCACTTTGATCATATGTGTGAAGTAGTAACCAATTATGACACACATGAAAGTGGAAGTATTATAATTGATCTAAGACTTATGCTATACTAAATCGTGCTTATAACAACTTAATTATAAAAATATCAGAACTTTCAAGAGTTATATTGCAGTAACAATTTCGTTTAAATTTATATTTTCTTTTTCTTATTAAGATGCTATTGATAAAAGATTTAACTCGATCAGAAATTACCAGACACGGCATATCCCTATTAATTTAAACAAAATTTAGTAAAGAAATGCACTGCAAATCTTGTAATGTAAAATTAAAAGAAGTACAGAGCCTTCGTTAATTACTGATACCCACGTGACCTTTGGTCCGCAGTGACTTAGGGAGTTTTAGATTTAGATGTTGAAGTCAGTTCAGGATTGGTACTTGTGGTAACTAAAATATCCTTGTAAGTGTCACTGTCAACACTCAAAGTGAGGTTATGTATGTAAACAAGCAAGCCTTCATAAGTTAACAAACGGCTTGAGAATTTTTGAATAAAAGGCTAACCAACAGTGTAAGTTGGGTTGCCTATATTTTGTAGTCACGTGGTTATCAGTAATTAATGAAGGCTATGTATAATGTAGTGCATTTTAAAAACTACCTATTAAAAATGCTCGCAGTTTCGATAGAAGTAGCTCTTATCAGAACTAAACTGTGCGTCCTTACTGACTTTTGTGGTACAGATTACGATGATCAGCACGCGTGCGGATCCAGTCACGACATCTCATGCGGTTTCTTTGGCCTTTTCGAGGCAGTCTGTTTTGAACGCATTATTGTAAACTTGTATGAAGAAAATAGATATATTCCGAAACTTAATTTAAAACAAATTCTTTTTGTTATCTTGTATTATTCAAAATACTTGATCTTCCAGTACTAAAATAAAAATTAATTATTGAGATTACGATTGATTATACAATTTTTTTTAATTCATTCGTTCACATTTTAGCCGAATTTTACATTCTGATGAAAAGTTTTAATAAATTCCCACTGAACAAACAACCACCTTAAAAAGACGAATTGAATAAGGCGGCGTATCCACATTAGAATTATGTTTATTTATAAACAGATTGCACAATAACAACTTATTTCGTCATACCTAATAAAACAAACATCTTATAAATAAATGGTTACTATTTCTTCAAGTATTTATCTAAAGTAATTACCGTGAAGAATTCATTAGTTCATATTACAGAAAGCTTATGTCACTGCTGTTGCTGTTTCACATTTTCTAACCGCTTTCTCCTTTAAATTCCAAGAATCGGGGAAAATTTGAAATAACAAATTGTCTGCCGGAGATAAAACTGAGTTTGTATATATTAGCTAATAGATAAAATTCGCATTACTTACTTGACAAGGCCGTGATAGTACGGAATTACTGATTGATCCTTTTAAAATGTTTTATTTTTTATTTATGAACAGATTCACAATTTTTTTTAATATTAGAGAACAGCTCTGATACGTCATTTTAGAACAAATTTTTTTATCAAGTTTTATGTGTCCTTGACGTTGTGCTGATAGTCGATATTAAAATTCGCGTGTAATGAAGGCATGCAGATGGCTACTTTAATTATATTAATAAAAATATGAATATTTAATGTTAACTACAGTAACAAGAGAATTATTATTTTATTTGATGAAATTCCATATTTAATTGTGAGTTGTAAAAATATGTTATGTAAGATCGCGGGCGATTAATCCAAGATTTTGCAAACATTTTGTTTCAAGGTGATCGAGTGGTTTAATTTGAAAAATATTCCAGAATTCAGAAAACATCGACATATTTTGGAGAAAATAAATCAAGGCTAATATACAGCCAGAGTCAAAAGATATAGGTTTTAATAAATTTCTACTATTTGAGAAGATAGGTTAAAAAATTACTAATAAAAGTTGACCGAACCGACACGCAGTATAAACTGACATATGAAAATCTTATACAGTGTGTCCTATAAAAAAATAATGTCATGTAAATATCAACCCCCCAACATTTCCTCCTAACAAAATAAACTCAGTATTATTTCATAAACAATTAAAAAATTTTATTTAAAAAAGCTGAAGTGTAGACTTCGAGTGGACTTTCCCGTACTAGATATTAACATTGTCGTATTTGCAAAAATGTAACTTTTATTAATTGTAACCTTGTACAGTTCACAGAGTATTAGATTTCTAAGAAAACAAGCAGCGGGAATTTGAATTTGCGATAGCCTCCTCAATTGCTTACCATACCGTAACTCTAACCATAGAAGCAGCAACTAACTGCACGAAAGCAAGGTAAGCGCCCACCGCCCTTTGGTGAGCTTATCGGGCCGAATGATTCCAGCTCCGACACAATCAACCAATCTATTATTCTCAATACGTTTGCATAAACATTGATAGAAATAATGCAATGATCAGATGAACAGATGCAAAAAATAGTAAGAATTTCAGAACGCAATAAGCAGGGCAAAGGCACAGCCTCTGTAGTACTTTACTTGCGCCGGTCAGCGGCAGTAAGTTGCAGCGTGCAGCTATTGTGTGTCTGTTTATTTCATATGTAGTTTGCAAATTGGTAGTAAAACTGGAAATTCTCGTTGCCCAAGTTTAAAAGATAAATTTAATGGATACTCCTGCGAAACAAATAGGAATAAAAAATCATGGGCGATGTACTTCAAAATTACTAGAGCCGTTACAGACATACAGTAAGAAGAAATCTAGATCGTTTAATACTGAATGGTATAAAAGAATGGACTGGTTAACTGGTAGCAATATTAACAATACACTATTCTGCTGGAATTGCTTACTATTTTCATCTACATCTAACCCTTCAAAGGTATAGTCTGAAAGAATATAATCTATTTTAAAAAAATATTTAAGTTATAATTAAAAAACGTGCGTCGGCCGAAGAACATTTATGTGCAACTGTTAGATTAAAATTATTTGGCAAATCACGTAATAACCTGGCTTTAGACGAAAGTTTACGTTATCAAATTAAAGTGACAAAGTGATATTTAATAGAGATTTTATGCGTAGACAGGTAAATTGGGTTGCCGTAATTTTTTTTTGAAATTCTAGGATCAAACGCAGAACTAAAAGCCCTTTCAAATGAGGTGTCACTCGACCCCCCTTTCTATTTAAAAAAAATTCAAAACGGCGCCCAGTCGCCATTTTGGATGATACAAAATTTTAATATAGTCTGTAAATAGTATTTAATTTCCCATTACAGCACACCAAATTTTGTAGAAAAATATCAAGTCGTTCAAAAGTTAGTTGGGGGGGGGGGGGGGGGTACTTTATGGACACATTGTATTTACCGCTATGCCAAACTAGGCGAGACTACGAACCAATGAAGCGCAGTTTTACTTTCGTTATAATTTTTATAGCAGATATTCAAACAGTACGCGAACAAAAGTGAGTATGGGGGAGGGGAGTAAATTTGCTAGATTCCGTAGAGGCGTTACACCATTACGACGAACTGCTGGTCTAGTGAAATCCAAGATATAGAGGCTGAGCAGTTTCTCATCTGTTTATTGTTGTTTACTACCGATATTATTATTAGTCATTGTTTTGCTGTGAGGCATGAAAGTCATTATTGCAAGAAATAAGAAATAATTCATATCACTACGATACTAGCTTTTATTTATAGAGTACAATAGCCATTTATAAATTTTCATTTTTTATCTTCTCCATATATGAGTTTTTATTCTTCGTTTTATAACAGTATACGTACCTACTGGGTGTCCCAACGTAGCGAAATTCTTTGATAACTCCTTTGTTACTTAAGTTATCAAAGATATTGTACACGTGGGCTACCTGACAACTTTTGCACATTCTAAAATTATTTTCGTTTATACAGAGTGTTCCACATTAGAGGGGCATACCAAACGTAAGTATGTTTTTTTAATTTGAACACCCTACATATTTTTACATATTCCTAATGGCCGTTTAATAGCCTCTATTCCGCTGCGGCGTTGAAAAGTTATTCCACTTTTTCAAACAAATTCGACATTTGCAGACGTCAGTGATAAAACCTGCACGAGCCGTATTTCAACAGATAACAAATTTTCGGCACGTTTTAGTCAATACCATGCATTATTGCAGATATTTTAAAGTTGTTATACAGGGCGCTTGTTGCAACGGTGCAAAACTTACAATTTTAATGTATCATAACTCGATTTTTTAAATGAAACACCCTACATGTTTTACATAGTTGGATAGAGCTTTCTGCGCTCTATACATTTTATTAAATAATGGTCATACCTATAACAAACGGTTTTCTAAATAATAAGATTCTAACCAAAAAAGGTCAATTTTGTTTACGCCCACCTATAATAATGTTAATGACTAGTTATTATTGAGCTTAATTCAAATTCATAAAATAAACAATTCTATGCATTTTTAAAAAAGGGTATACTGGCAAAAAGAGCTAAATATGTTTGGCATGCTTATCTCTTTTGTAAAACATAAAACTTGTAAAAATAAAATGGCTACAAGTGATTTGGAAGACATTTAACAGATAATCGACCCTGACTGCATGATGTCTTCTCTACAATTTCCAGTAGCTTGAATTTGACAGATAACGTAAACACATGGTTGACAGGAAGTTCTCCTCACTCCTGCTCAGCTTCTGTTAGTATTTACACGTGCCCTAAGTCATCGTACCATACACACAACACACCCATATTTAGATTTAAAATGCTTGACGTTGTACTGATAATGCCTTTATCACTAATAAAAGATTTCTTGAACTTCACCATTAGCATGCGAAACATGTACCCACTTACGCATCATCGTATATTTTTAGCAAAATATAGATTCTTGATTGTTATCTTGAACTACGCGCTTCAACCGGAAATTGAAATACCTATCTGCTTGGTTTTTATTTATGTTTACGTTTTTATTTTGGTTATTCTTATTATTTATTAATAATTACTCATTCGCAATATATGCACGTACAAATATAAATTTACAGTGTGGTCACATGTGCCTCAACCTTGTGGTGTTTCTTCTTTTGTAGCATACATAGACTTGCACTTTGCATAAGAAATAAAAACATAATTATACTAGAACTAGAGTATCTGACGTCATTCAACTTCTTTTTTTGTGTTTGTTTACTTTAATAAGGTCGTACTCTATAAACAAAAATTACCGGGCACTATTCCAAATATTATTTTTTGCTACATTCAATTCCCAAAAGGAAATCTTTCTGTCTTAGTTTTATACAGTTTATAGATTGTTAACCATATTTTTATCAAAAAATAAATAGTAAGATTTCTTACAGGAAGTGGTTTTGTTATTTGTCATAAAATGTAGAGGAACGACGATACGATGATAAAATCAGCATTATCTGCTGGATTCAACACATACCTTTTTTGTTAAATTTTTATTTTGAACGCCTCTCGAAATAGACTTAATTCTATTATGGAATATAATTCTTACAAAGGAACAAAGTAATCAATCAATAGCTACACTAGTTCAACAGCGCGCAGCGTTTACAATATCAAAGGGAAATCAGGTGTAAGAGCCTTTTTCGTTTTGTAGTACCATTATTATGCAGATATGGGTGTTTCACGATGACGGCTTACTATGAATAACTTTCGCATTTGTAAAAATGTTTCTGTGGACACCATTAATATTTTTCGGGCCAGCGGGTGGTCTAGTGGTTAGAGACCCAACCTCTAGAACTAGACTCCCAACGGCAGTAAGTTCGAATCATCTGCCCTCTGAATAAGTTAACCCGGCGTGTCCATGGACGGTGTGTGTGGTGTGTATGCTGAGTTGCATGTCTTTTCGGGGTGGGGCATGTTAGACCGGTGAATAGCGCTAAGTGCGCTGAGTCCGGGTAAGGGGGTGGGATGGGAATCATGGAGTCGTGCTCACGCACGGCCTCATGATTCTTTAAAAGAAAAAAAAACAAAATTTCTCACTTCCGGTTTAACCGGTTATTATACTGCTAAACTTCAGATTTTTACTTACTCAAGTCCGTAATACGATTTTACATTAAAAATGCATAAAAATTGTACGGTTGATATTTTTTGTATGACTAGCCAATTTCTAGGAAAAAAAAACGATTAAAACATTTTTCTGAAATAAATAAAAAATCGAATCTTACAAAAATAAATAGTAAAGAAAAATGACTCAGCCCCTCTAGTGTGATTATTTGGATGCCGTTAGAGCTAGTAGCAGTTACTAGTAATAACCATATGCCAAATTGTATTACTTTATATTAAAAACTGTCTATGATATTAAATAAATTTTAATTTCATTCGCATTCTCACCCACAGTTCTCCTCAAAAGCATTTTAGAACACATGTCCATGGGAACTAACTTCTTAGGGTGAGCTATGGAATCACCTTCCAAAGTTTGTCAGTGTTCTTTAGATACACCCTGTATATGGAAGCATCTGTCTAAGCATTTGTTTGTTTAATTACTGAAAGTCAAGCCCACCTATTAGATCAGTTTTGCAGAAAATTTTCCTAATTAATTAAGTGCAATAAATGATTGATTCCGTAACAAAATAAATAAATTATCATGTTCAGGGCCACCTGGATTAATATCGACAGACGTTTGCATACGGCCTGTCGTGTCACCAAAGATTTTGATTCCGCAAAAACTTCATATTTCGCAAGGAATATGACGTCATCTAGCGGTTTGCGGTGAAAGCAACACATTAAAAATGTAATTGCGTAAATCAGGTAGCCGTATGCGAGCCGTATGTATACCTATTAGTTCACGCTGGAAGTCATTTCTTTGCTCATAACAACTAAAATTTGAAGTAAAGTGCAATGCAATTTTTTGTTTTTCAGCATTTACGCTAACCTTTCATTAGCATAACCTAGCCTCAGATATGACATTTTTGATGCACCGCTCGGTAGCGCCTCTGCAGCTCACTGTATTTGTTATTAAACAGCCAACTAACAGCTTTGTTTATTTTTTGAGTGTTAAAACAATAGTTTTTTTCTACTCCCATGTTTTAATAATTAATTTACTTATTCAGTGTGCGCTGCCTACACTATAATGATACTCATTTTGATACAGATTTTCATTATAAAATCACCCAAATTGACCAATAGCATCAAAACAATGTTTTTGGTAACAATGGTTACAAGAGTTGTTGACATTTCTTAGTTAGCATCGCAAAACAGTTCGAGTTTTTTAAGTATAATGTTCAAACACATTTTTTTAATAATTATTTTTTTAATTAACTAGTCGTAGAAAAAATAGCGTATGCAACTCTTATATAATGGCCATTAATACACTCTTGTATTAATAGCTATCATTATAGATTCGTTGCATAATATACCATTTTGATATACTGAGAACATTTAGGCTGTCTTGGTGAATGTTATGTTTTCCTCTCTTCTAAGAAAACTGCGTTTCCCTAATAAATTGTCCAGTGTAAACATGTTGAAGTTTTATATGATTGAAAAGAGGAGAAAAATGCTATCGATTTCCAACATTAAAAGTATATGCCCATTTAGAAAATATGCATTATCCGGTTACACCGGATATTATAGTATGCCCACAGAAATCACCTACTCAATCATACAAGTAATATTTACAATTTTTTGATATTTAGTCCAATTAAAGCTAGGTCAGGCAATCAGTCAAAATCCAAAGTATCTCGGCTTTAGGCTATATGGGGTGTAAACGATAAGGTGTCCCAAGCGTGTAACTTCGTTTATTTGAAAACCGCTCACATAAATTATACAGATTGTGGCTATTTTTACTGGTAACATATGCAACTATAATGTGTGCGTAAAAGACTGGATAAGCAACTAACGAAAACTAAGGGTATTTTATGTATAATTTAAATTTAAAAGTATCCATAGATACGTGAGTCCCTACTTGTCTCCCTTCCCCGTCGCACTCATTAGTTGCCTATGTATCCAGTAAAATAGTAACAATCTGTATGGAGATGTATAATTAAAATAACCATTTATGAAACATACAAGTCTTATTTTTCACGGCTTGGCGCCGTTTCTTATGAAGCATGCCAGACCTAAAATTTTGTAGTTACGCCACTACGTAGTTCATTGGACAGTATCAAAAAATAATGCCAAAGATAAAAGATATTATATTTGGAAGTTAATGAAAACTGCCAACAAACGGAGACAACTAAAATTCCATTGCTTATCTTCGCAAAACAATTTTAACGATTTTTTTTGAAAAATTTAGACACAAAAAATTCTCTAGAAAATTGGCTAAAATAAAATGTATCATGAAATTTAAAACACAACAGTTGATATGATTTCCGTTAAAACCACAAATCTAAATGTTATATTGGTAACAGGTTTCGGAAATACATTTGCCTTAATTAATTTGGATAATAATCACTATTATCTATCTCCTCAATTAAGCGAGGGATATGCTACGATTGGTACACTATTTCACCATGTATAATGTATTAGCGTCTAGCCCCTTGGACTTATAGCTGATCCTACCTCACATGACTTGCGCACCTCCTTTGCATACAGCTGGGATGTGTGTAAACTATAGGCGCCGGGTTTTTGAATTCTCAGGGGGGGCTTAATGAAAATGAGCCGCAAGCAAAATTTTTGAATTTTTCAAGGTCAAACCGTCTTAAATTAAAAGTTAGGATTTGTGTTAAATTATATTGCCTTGGAAAATAGGTTTCGTGGTCACAAGTTTTCGGTATTCTGATGTTTTTATGCTTTATTTGTTAAAAAATGTGGTATTGCTTATTGCATATTGATTTTGTAGGAATTTAACAAAAATGAGCTATTTTGTACTCCAATGGTTTTGAAACGCGTTATTTTAAGTACATATTTTCATTTAAAAAAAAATGAACAGTAAATCTAATTAGAAACATAAAGTAACAAGAAGAACAGTACTACACAAAAACAAAACTTACTCCACAAAGAAAATATTTCGTCTCACTTCTGTCTTGGCGATAAATAAATTTACAATTGTGTTTATATTTAAATCTGTATCTTGGTTTCTATGAATATGAAGTAGAGCCAAATCATTAAGTCTTTTTTGTGACATAGTTGACCTTAAATATGTCTTTAACCTTCGTAATGCAGAAAACGAACGCCCTGCGCAACACGAAGATACAAGAATCGTTAATGCTACTTTAATAAATTTAATAAATTCCGGCAAAAGATCGCGTATTATTTGCACCTTCCGATTTTTTAAATGCAAAAATATCAGGGGGGGCTTGAGCCCCGGAGCCCCCCCGTATTCGGCGCCTATGGTGTAAACCACAAGTTCGTAGCAGCACAGATGGATATGCGGGTGTATTCGGGTGTACTACTTTTTTACTGCACAAGTAGTTATGGGGTCGAATGTCGGTTGGGACAAAATTTTTTTTTTATAGTTTTTTTTAAAACACTGTTGTTGCGTTTTGCTGTTTACGCGAGGTTATTTGTAAAAAGCGGTTAAATTTTTAAAGAAAAAATACGAAGACAAATTTGCATTCACTCACTGATTGACGGCATACTAACACGCAAGTCTGGTAATAAATTCAAAAAAAGGATTTGTTGTTTTCTATTGAATGCAATTTATTAGCAATGAAAAAATCGGTTTTAACAATGCAAATCTAGATGTAAAAATCACACTCGCACATATGCGAGCCAATATTAGATGATATTGCGCAATTCAGGATCGGCTGTAAGGCCAAGGGACTAGACGCTAGTATATAATGTAGGATGTGGAATTTTGATGAAAGGAACTATACGAAGGTTGTGTAAAAAGGTGGGGGTGCGTCGCACTGAAGCCCTCGCCTTCGGGAGCTTGGCTCCCCAATCTTACAAAAAACTAATATTAATAAAAATCAGAGAAGAATTCGTCAAAAAAAAACTATTTTACAGCAACGTGATGCAAAGCCACATACGTAATACAACTTTGTCTTTTTGATTATCACAGAAGATTCCAGTTTTTCTTTGTTAAGACGCTGTTAGTCACAGGCATTTTAGCAACTGCAGCTGGTAGATTTTAGAGAGATTTCATAACGTTTTCTATTTCTTCTCGATTATTTTAAAGTGTCACCTCCTATGTTCAGACCTTTGATTGCTTGTACAATTCTTATAAATCTTCTGTCGGTCAGAATACTTTTGCATTTAGAGAACGTTCGTTCAGCCTTCAACGTCACAGGATGTTATTAGCGCATATACTTTATACTTTGGTAACTTTTCAACGCTTATTTGACAGTCAGTTGATGCAAAGCCACATACAACTTTAGCTTTATTGCTTATCATAGAAAACCTCTGTTTTTTGTGTTAAAACGCTGTTTAATTTGTTACGGGCCTTTTTTAACAACCGCGCCTGTTAGATTTTGAAGAGATTTCTTAACGTTTTCCATTTCTTCCAGATTCTTTCCGACTGCCACCTTCTGTATTCACAGCTTTAATTGTTTGTACAATTGTTGTAAATTAACTTAAAATTTATGGATGTTAACCTGCCTATTAGTCATGTTTCTGGAAAATTTAAAAGCTATCGTTTGGGCTTTTTGCAGAATTCCCCGCATCAACAATTCTACAAAAACTCCTAATAAACTCCTAAAATTTGAAAACATATCGTACATTTACATGAAACTTATTGATTTACATTTTTTAAACGGCGAACGAGTAAAAATAATTTGGTATGTGAATATCGATATTTTTTGCACTTGTGAAAAATTGCTCAACTTCGCGCGGCTACTGCTCCGAAAGTATGGGTCCTATGTATAGAACCTTTTTGTAGAGAATTTTGGTAACTTAAAACAATTTTTGCCGTCCGACGAAGAGAAAAAAAAATTGTCGAAAACCCAATATGTTGTACCGTTTCTGCATCACGGTGGCTAGCGCCAACCTCGGGGGAAGGGGAAAACTTAACATGTCTCGAATGACACACATGAAGCGTTTAAAACCATGAAATGTTTGGCATTTTTTACGCTCAATATTACCTTTGTGCTATTACATAGAAAATAAAAATTTTCGCAACTTTACAAATACTTGGTTCTTATAAAAAATTTTCAAAAAATTAAGGTTTCGACCTATATTATTCTTGGAAACAATTAAACTAAACTCTTAACCTGTTACACATTTTAAACTATCATAAGCAATATTAGCAAATTTCCACTTCAAAATTGCAAGGAGTCTTGCTAGCCATATGCCACCACTATTTTACGTTGTTATTTTGGATCATAAAAAACAAGATGTTTCAAATCTAATATAAAGGTGGGATGTTGTAATATTCTCTAGGCGCCACTGTGTTATTACGCAGCCTTATAGAGTAGGTCGATACCTCGATTTCGATAGTTTTACGGTCCACTACTTTCGTGGATTCATTAACATATTTTAGCACTTAGCATAAATCTAAGAATATAAAATATTTTTAATTAAATGCTACGGTTTAATTCGTATAAGTGTTAGAATAAATAAAATAGTTACTACTTATATGTTAGATAATTAAACGTTAATTCATTATTCGTGTAGAGATAAGTCAATAAAACACGCTTGCGCATTGTAACCACTCAAAACTAACTAAAATACTTTGTAGTAATTTAGTTGCTGGTATCCACTTAATTAGTTATGAGATGTTATCTAACATACAATTTAAGCCAATTATATAACGTCAAATTGTTTTAGACATTTTCATATGGGTTCGCTTTGACTTGGTGTCTACAGATGCTATCGAGTGTGAACGTATATTAAATATTATAACAATTTTACTGTCTACTACGAAAATAATTCGTAGAAAATGCTACTAAATTGACGTTCACCCTAATTCGCATTTATTAAATTATGAGTACAATTTTGTTCTCATAATAAAATAAATACTACTTACCCCTATGTCCCTCTAATTAACAATTATCGGAAATTTGTGAACTTTATGGACATGCAAAAAATCGTAACAGTTAAAATACCAGCTGTGGCTAGATGACATCTTAAAACAGAATAAAATGAAAAAGCTTTTTATTTGAAATCTTCGAATAGGAAGATGGTCTCTAGTTAATAAATAACGTTGCTGGTACTTCTAGAACCTTCCTTTGCCTTCCAAATAATTATAGTATTTATTACGTAATTTGTCTGTTGCAAACGACTTTAAACAACTAGCGAATCCGAGTTTATTCACCACCAAGCAATCAGCAAAGGCGTTGGATCGTTAAATGAAAATGACCGCCAGGAGTCATGAAATTATAGCATGTTCTATTTTCAAATTACACAAATTAAGTACTATACAGGGTATTTCACAGAGTACAGGCCATAGCATTCTAACCATGTTGTAATTAGGTTAGAATCAAATCAAAAATTCTCCACAAAATTTTATCACATTAGGTGCTAGTCTTAATATCCACGAAATAAGATCAAATCACTGGTGTGAGTGGTCTTGAGGTAGAGCAGTTGTTTACCAATACGATGATCCCTGGTTCAAGTCCCATAAAATTTCTTTATTATTAATAATTATTTTCTTTTTATTTTGTCTTACGACATTTTTTTAATTACAAAGTAATCGAGTATTATTTGCAAGTATTTTAGAAAACATAAAATACGGCGTTATTACGTATTGTCGGTGTTATTTACAGTACTTATTTAACAAAGATGTTGTAAGAACATAAATAAACCATGAAAAATAATTTTAACAACAAAGATTTTATGGGAATTGAACCGATAAAAGAAAAGGAAAATCGGTGTTGATTCCCCGCAAGGAGGAGGCCCCTATAGGAATCTTTCGGACTCTTAAGCACTTCTTCAACCTCTTGGCTCAAGAAAAACCGCGGAAAACTGAGCCAAGACGGTCGGCCAGGAACCATACCCCCCGAATGAAAGGTGGACGCGCTAACCGCGGAGCCACCTCTCTCGGTGGAATTGAACCCTAGATCGTCACATTGGTGAGCGACTGCTTTACCTCAAGACCACGCCCACCGTGATTTGCTCTAATTTTTTTAAAGATTTTGGGACAAGCATGCAATGTGATAAAATTCTGTAAGTAAACCACGTTGATTCTAACCAAACTACGGCATGGTTAAAATGTTATAACCCACACTTCGAAACCACGGTAGAAACTCTTTAGGCACTTAATTCTTTTAAACAACAATTTCATTTTTTATGTTACCTGATCGTTTGATCAAAGGGTTCTCACCATTTTCTCTACATTTTTACGTTACGCTGTTGCAATGGATGCAACTCATCATTAAATAAATCAAAAGCCACTACTAAACCGTCAGAGATAACATGTTTTCTTATTTACCGTAAAACCGGAACTTAATTATCAGCAAACTACCAAGCAAAAGTAACAAATTCCATAAGGTCAGTGAATATAAATAATGATGATATTTAATTCTAAGAGCTGGCTGGTTATTTTCTGATCGGGCCAAATTTGGCGATAACCTTGTTTTGTGACCATTATGCAGTTGCGTTGCTCGAAATGAGGTGCTAATTCATTTATATATATTACATGTTATTACAACCAGTGGCGGATTAAGGTGTCTTGGGCACCCGGGTCAAACAAAGCTTTTCAATCAAGCACGCACACTGACAATTATTGCACTTACATAGTTACATACAGCGTGTTCAATGTTACATAGCGAATGCCAAGTAAAAGAAAAATAAAGCATGGGAGGGATGAGGGATACACAGGGCAGGGCTTCAGAGCAGCTGCGGATGCAACCGGCTTAGCTTGTCAAAACGTCCACGCCCCCAGCAATCACTTATTTTTTTGCCCTAATGCGGGACTGTCGCGTACGCGTTTTCTTCCCTTGTTCCTTAAACGATTCTACATTCTCTATAAGAGAATATGTTTTATGTGAGCAACCGAAAAGTTAGTTCTTGCAATGTACTGCCAACAGCGGCTTAACTAGCAAAGCAGTGCTTGTCAAAATGCAAACAAAACATAACCCCACCCTCGCCAACAACAACCAATTAAACAATAAAGCAAACAAAATAACAACTAGAAGGAATTACTAAAATAGTATATTATTCAACGAATCTATAACGATAGCTATTAAAACACGAGTGAGATTACGACATGGGCGGCAGCGAGTGTCGTAATTTAAACGAGTGTATTAATAGCCATTATATAAAATTGCACACACTATTTTTGTCTACGACTAGTTAATTTAAAAAAATATTCATTAGCAAAATTTGTTTGAACATTATACTTAAAAAAAACTCAAACTGTTTTGCGATGTTACCTGAGAAATGTCAATAACTCTTGTAACCATGGTTACCAAAAACAATACTTTGCTGCTATTGGTCAGTTTGGGTCATTACATAATGAAAATCTGTATCTTATTGGGTATCATTATTACTATAGGCAGCGCACACTTAATAAGTAAGTTAAAACATGGGAGTAGAAAAAAATGCATTATTATATTACAATTTTAATTTCTTGTGAAACAAACGTTTTTTTTGTTTTGCAAAAAAATTCAACCAAAATGCACCCTAGGAAACCTAGACCCATTGGTTAATCCCGCCCTGGTGAACACAGAGGATAACAGATTCTATCTCTCTACATTATAAGTTAAGGTTAAGTTTTAATTTTTTAATTAAATTCAAAAACACCAGTTGATCATTTCAGGAAATTATCTGAATAACAATGTTGAATAAGGTCATTTGGAAATTTTCCCGGCAGTTTGATATGATAAACACCCTTAAACTATAAATAACTTCTCCGAAAAACACCTCATTTCCTGCAGAAAAGTAAAAGTACTGTCATAACATTTTCAGATATTAATGATGACTCATTTCATGGTCAGTTAGGTCATTGTGGTATTTAGCACGCAATTTCACTTGAAACCCATGTACTTATTTGGTATGTTTAATCAAATTACTTTAAAATTCCTAATAAAATAGAACATTTACTTGCACGCTAAAAAAAATCAAAAGAAAAGTTCATTTCCTATCCATTCACAATCAAACACATTATTAAAACCTACTTAAAAGTAACCTACGCTTTCGAAGTTGGGAATAATAAATTTACACCTAACCCAAAGCCATGTTAATTAATTAAGACTGGAATAAAATGGAGTTGTGGAGAAACCTAGCTGAACAAGAGAGACAGAGAGTCATGGTTATCTTTGAAAGGCCTTCAAAGCGACCGTCCTTGTGGAGCCTTCTACCCGCATGGATAATTAAAATACCGATAAAAAACTAGAATTAAACATAGTAATATAGTAGCGAGTTGGTAACGAAAACTACTCTCCAATCCAATATAACATGATACCATAAATCAGTTTCTGTCAATATTTTAAGTTTAAATTTTGCTTCCTCGACTTAATTTTTAGTTGGTAATTATCATCAATACCAGAAGTGACAACAAATTGTCACGTATTCAAGCATACTAAAGAGCGCCACTGTTAACACATAGATTACATTAGTAAGTGCCAGCAAAGAAATACAATAAGGGTCACAGACAGAGAAAAAGTGCCGATGAACGTAATGTCCCGAACTGCTTCCTTACGGAGTAATAGCTTCCCAAAGATGGTACGGTTAAAAACTTATTAATTAATATCTCCCTCATAATTAGAGATATTTGATGCTAGCGGAGGAGGGATAAAGCGCTCTTACAAATTTTGTACACCTACTTCCATTAACACAGATACTTCTACATACTTCCACTTGTAGTTTAGCATACTTCCACAAACTTACTACCACGTACTTTCACTTACTTCCATATACTTCCACGAACTTCCAGTTCCACTTCCACATACTTTCACTGTTATTTCCAGATATTTCCACCACCTTGTATACCTACTTCCACTCGCGGTTTACCCCTCGATGCAAGTTGTGCGTGGATATTTTACTAGCGATGACTTACAGTTTCACTTGTTTATGTTTAAATTCACGACCAAAATCTTATATGTGGGCGGTAAAAAAATCCAGTTGCCATGAAGGTTTGAGCGTATCCTCAAAAAGCGGACATAGTTTATACAAACGTTAACGGCAAGTTCTACACATCAAAGCAATAAAAAAAGTTCCTATAAACATAGGCCCTGAAAGACTTTCTTATGAAGGAAGTAGGTACAGGATTGACATGTCTATTAGAACTTTCTTAGTACTTCGATGTTTAGAACTTACCTTCGACGTTTCTAGAAATTATTTTGCTCTTGAGGATACTCCCAGCCAGACCTTCATGGCAACTTAATTTTTCACAAAAATTCAATTAGTTCAGTTGAACTTAGCGACTTTCGACAAGAGCTTCGGAATGTGGGGTCTATCAAAAATCATCGGGAAAATAAGCTTTAAAAAATCTGAAACCGCAAGCGGAAATTAGAAAAGCTCGGGGGAATCAAACGCTTTTTTCTGAAGTTTCTTGCTTCAAATGCGACCGCTATAGTTTTTTAAAAGTTTTCACTTTATGGCCCCATTTCTCAAAAACGAGTTAACAGATCGGGAGTTATAGCCTCTAGAAGAGGGAACAGGCTTGACTGTTGGAACTGTTAACTCTTCCGGAGGCCGCAAATGCAACTCCGTAAGGAAGCGTTGCCAAATCCATGTGTATTAGAACTTTCTCAGTACTTCGATGTTTAGAACTTATGAAACTTACCTCCAAAGTTTTTACAAATTATTTACGCATTTTGAGGATGCTCTTTAGCCAGACCTTCATGACAACTTGATTTTTCACAAAAATCCAATTACCTCAGTTGCATTTAGCGACTTTAACGAGGGCTTCGGAATGTTGGGGTATATTAAAAAAATCGGAAAAATAAGCTTTTAAAATCTGAAACCGCAAGCGGAAGTTAGAGAACCTCGTAATAGCCCTATAGAGACACAATGTTGCTGCGCACAAAAGTTTTTGAAAAGATAAAAACTATGTGTGAAAAGTGAAAATTATTTTCAAAATTTTGCAAATTTACTGGAAAAATATTGCTGGAATTTTTGTTGTTTTTGCTTACTGTGCAACCTGAGCATGAGCATATACCGACTCTTATATAGCTATTAGGAAAGTTCTTGATATCGCTAGTTATAAAAAATAGTTTTAGTTACTCTGTATCTTCATTTTAAGCTAG
This sequence comes from Ctenicera cuprea, assembly GCA_958336395.1. Taxonomy (NCBI): domain Eukaryota; kingdom Metazoa; phylum Arthropoda; class Insecta; order Coleoptera; family Elateridae; genus Ctenicera; species Ctenicera cuprea. The sequence continues at coordinate 57,491,762 of OY284486.1, forward strand.
ATTACGAAAACAGCGAATAATTGTTTTTCTATGTCTCTAGCAAGAAAATGAGATAAGATAACATATCGATTACACAAGGTCGGAAGGATCCGTGCAAGCTTTGAGGGCAAGTTAATTAAAGAAAAAAATGTTTGGTAACAAAACAAAGAAATACTATAAAAATTTAATTGAATTTAGAATTTTTGAACATAATGACGCAGAAATAAAAGTTCGTCCAAAATGGCGTCGCCAAGTTGTAAACTCCACGGCCCTCTATGTTTTCAAAGAGGACTATTTCGTGCAGTGAAAATTCCCAAAATCCCGGGTACCAATCCAGAGATTTTATAGCACTAGGCGGGATCCCGAGAACCTACATACCGGGATTGCGTAGCTATAGTACCGTACACGTCGAGTGCTGTAAATGTTCGTATTTTATGGAAATTTGACAAAGAAAAGAACGTTTTCGTGGAACAAAGTGAGCCAACAAAAATACAGCTCCATATTTAATATTCCGTTTTCAGCCGGTCTGATAATCGTTAATAACACAATGTGCAGATGTTTAAAAAACTGAAGAAATTAATACATTCTGAATTTCACTTGAAGGCGTCTGGGGCACGTATCTTACGTGGCTACAGTACTGCATCCATCGTAATACAACGGGTCTTATAATAATTAATAACGGTGTGCAGATGTTTAAAAAACCTGCTAAAAATACGGCATTCGCGTCTGTACTCTAATTCATAGACAAAATCGTTGTCAAGGCACCCTAGGATAAGTGAACTCCCAAAATGTTAGAATGTGGAGTAGTAAAAATCCACATATCAACTAGAGTGCCTTGATATCATGTTGAAGTATTGGACAGCACATCAAGGCACTCTAATCTCTACTGAAAAACCCCTTCATTCTCATAAAACATTTAATGTAAAAAGGTAGTGTAAAAATTTTGCGGCCAACTATAGGGACCTACACTCTACTCTACAGTAACGTGATTTCTTAGACAGGATGGAAAAACACCTCGTTCCGCTCGTGATACCCCGAAGCTTCTGAACGAGCTTTTTGAACCAAGAAGTTTCAGCAATTATAAGGCTCTCCTTAGTTCTGCGATTCAATTTATAAAGACGGTGGATGCTACCTTGCCAGTCGAGGTACTTACTCGCCGCCTTTTTGTTAAAACTACGCAAGACGTGTGTTTACGGTGCATGTTGTAGCGTTTACTACAAGCAGTCCGGTAGCTCAGTTGCAAAATGCGATTACGTCGTCGGTAGCAGCCAGAACGAACCCCGACAGGGGTTAACTTTGTCTTATCTTTTTAAAATTGCCTAACTGGTAATTATTTTTTGTGTACATTGTGAAATGCTCCTGCCTATGCACCCTGGGATGTTTTTTTAGCGATAACATTGGCGCCGTAGGGGCAGCATTGAGCACAATTTCCACTGCCGTAGCTTTAAACAAGGCGGTTAGTGCCCAGACTGTCAACGGTCATTTTGAAAAATTCTCTCAACGAAATGCGCAGAATAATCGCGATGAAATCAATTGTCAAGGAATGTTATTGGGGAAGAATAGAGCAATAACGTGTACATGTACATATGAGAGGTATTTAATAATCTAAGCACAGACGTGCCTTTTGTTTTTCGCAGGCTGCCCTAGTTCAATTTTTTAAAGCTCGTTAGCTATAAACACCTTTTTACTTTCTTTTATTTTAGTTTATAATATACTTTTCAGTTTTAGCATTGCTATTAATTATTTGCTATCACCATTTCCTATTCATTACTTTGCGGAAGTATAGGGAAGTAAATACGGCCCAATTACGCTATTACCCATATTACCACTCAAACAAAGTTTTTAGTTTTAATTATGTTTACGTAGGTAGGTATATCTACACAATATTATAGGATCATGAATAAAAAACTAGATATTTACAAAACATATGTTCTTTACTTCTTTGCCAAATTTAACGTCTAAATAAAAATTCAAGGATAGTATATTTGTAAAAATAAAAATAGCAATACTTGTTATATGCAGAAATAAATTTGACCACAAGAAATACGAATATAACACACTTTTCATACAATACGCATAACATCAAGAAACAAGTGAAAGTTGCAGTGAACTAAAAAGTTAAAACATAAGCCACCCAGACAGTTTTTTGTTTAACCTCATGCTTCTGCTTACGTCATGGAGAAACGAACCAATTAAATCGACAGCGCCGCCTAAACACCTCCTCCTACCTATTAGATCAATTTACATTGCCATTTGAGGTTATGACCGAATTTATTTTTCGATTGTTAAAAACCGTGCCTATAATCATTACTGCATTAATAACACATGTTTATGCTTACAAGTCTTCTTTGAATTTACATAAAGTGAAGTTAACATTTTCTGTCTTACAATCTATGTTGATGTTGGAATTAATAAATCCTAACCTTTCCTCACATTGATTTTATTTTTTACACACATGCAGTTGTAAACTCTACGTCACTGGTATGTTTGACCGACAAGAAGCAAAAATTGCAACAGGTGCAATAACTGTACACTTGTGCTGCCAAGCAGGCTAAGATGTACACATACACCTGTAAAATAAACCATTACATTACATACCTAACTCTTCTACAAGTTTTAGCATAACACCGCCAATATGCAGATCACCCTTAACTCGAAGTATTCGCTCCGTTTGCAAATCGGTGACGTACACTCGCAGATTCCAGGAGCCATCGCCGATTACTTGTCCATTGGACATCATTTTGACTCGATTTAAATTTTACCGAACTAGGATAATAATCATAAATTGTACATTATAAAAATTCCACACTAATGCATGTTATTAACCAAATGATTTTGTTTATTTATATAAACACCATTAAATTGTATATTCAGCCACAGAAACTATTAAATAACACTGGAGATTTTTACTTTTTAAATAGTATTAAATTAATTAATACTTCAAACATTCGCACACAACACTTTTAGACATGCACTTCACGACACTATTTTCTCTACCTCTTACAATCATTCGACCGCTCACCCAAGATCCAGTAGAACTATTATGTTTGTCTATTTATAATAACCAACTACAATTTGCTTACGAATTCGGTATCCGATCATATCCGAACTTTAGCGTTATTTCATTGCAGTGGCGTAACAATTATAGATAGGATGTGTAGAGAAAATCCTTCCATATTTATTTAAATTTTAAGCACTGTTTGAAGTATTGTCATGTTAAGAAATTAATCAGTTATAAAATTAAAAACTAAACTACACGGACTTTTAACTTTTCTATGCTTGTAGCATAGGGAAGTATTGATTTCATGAAAATGGTCGATTTTAAGATTTTGACAGAAATACATATATTGGACATCCAGGAACACAAACAAAAACATTTTTTTAAAAAATGTCTAGCTGTGGGTGGGTCGGTGACAGTGTGCGTTCGTTCCCTCATATCTACCGAACCGATACGCCGATTTCGATGAAACTTAAAATGGAATCCTATAATGGCATGAGGAATTTATCAGAAAAAAAGCTTTCAAAAAATGAGAAACCGGAAGCAACCCGTTTTTTGGTAGCAATTTTTCCAAATACTGAACTTTAGAATTCTGACAAGGGGATCTAATACGAGACCTTACGGCGAATATAACTTGATTTACTGGACACTCAATTTTGAGTTGACTTTAACGCGTTAACACTTAAAAACAAGGGTAATACTGAAGCTCACAGAAACATAAAAATTCATATTTTTCGCCAAAAATGAAGTTTTTATGCGGAATTGTTATTAAACTACATAACAATTGCGCAAAATACTTAGTTTTATTTTATTTATTATTGTTATGGTAAAAGAGAAAACGTAGCAAAACTTACGCAAGCGGTTCATTTTTACATTTCTCGATTGTTTATTTACACCACCATGTTAAAATGACGTTTCAAATTTATCAAATGTACTAGATTGACTTTTGCTTTTGGAATATTAAAAAAAAATTACCGAAATAGCCGTTACAGGACGATTACAGTGCGATTTTGTTGGAAGAAACAGAAATTGTTGTTTTTTCAATTGTATGTTATGTTACAAGATGTGAAATGTTATGTTTTTCCAATAATACATATTCATGTCAGTAAATTCCTGCCAAATTAATCACGTTAACAGTGCACATTTGCACATGCTGTTTATGTCGTGACCCTATAAAAATGTTGTATTGAAGTAATTTTCAGTATTATGTGCGTGTTTTGGAAAAAGCCACAAATCTGGAAATAGTAGACTAATTATGCATACAGTCCCCACTCCCAACAAGTGTTCCTAAAAATCAGCCATCTTATGAGTCTCGTCTAGTATTTGTTTGGTGTAATAAGTTTCTAAAGATTGCCTTCTTGAGCAGGTTGGTGACAAAAATCAGCTGAGACACAAACTATATTCGGTATATCCACTGAACTATATTTATAAGTATAGTTCAGTGGGTATATCAAATGGTCAACATGGTTATGTAATCAATGAGTAAGTACGTAAATACCCTAATACCCATTTTGCAGCCACATATTGTCTAGTTAACTATTGTTACGCAATATATTTCTTCATCTTATCTGAGTGCGTACGAAAAGTTGGGTTGACGAATTAAGATTTGACATGTAGTAAAGATACAAACCATTTTACTTGTCTTAAGGGGAAGCAATGTGCTGTGAGGGAAGTATGAGACTAATAAGATGGCCGGCTTGGGTACACATATTTAAGCAAGCATACCCAGTCTATTGTTTTTCTACGTTTGTGGATAAAGCCTATCCAAGACATTATTTCTAGTTTACAAATTTTTCGTTTCTACACATATAACAAATAATGATAACTAGTGTTACCCCAGCACACAATGCACTGACAGACAGCGTTGATAGAACCGGCGAAATGTCGTCACGTGATGCATTAGTTCCAATAATGACACGCGACGTTATTGTAGAGGCGCCCCAAGTGACGCGCGTCTAGCCGACCTTCATATATATTATAAATTAAAATAATTATTATTAAAAAATCGACGTAGAATAAAAATATAAAAATGTTTCATGTTCCATCTGTGGATAAAGACCTTTCATTAAAAAAAAAATGGTCCAAATTGGTGAAGCGGTAGCCGCTGGAGGAAGGGGAGAAATAAACCCTTTGTGCTTTTATATATGTATGGATAAGGATCATTTTTATTAAACTTTTTTAAACACCTAAGGTGTCATAGATTTTGTTTTTGTCTTTAATTTTATGAATTTGTATTCTATTTTTTCGTCACATAAAACATACAATAAATAGTACATTGAGTGTATATGTACGAACAGATTTAAAATATATAAAAATATATGAGAACAAAATTACGAAATTATATAAGAAATATTAAAAGGCACTCGAGTTCTAGCTGTTCTCACATTAGGCGAACCTCGTAGGGGCATAACTCAATCAAGTTTTTCTTACGGAAAATATTTTGAGGTTTTATGTTCTTTAGATTGGTGAGAAGCTGGTTGACAGCCCTTATGCCAAATTGTAGCAGGCCATTTAGGTGTAGTTGTAGGTTGGCTAATGCATTGTGGAAGTCATGACGTACTCCTTACCTATACCAGAACTGGCGGAGGAGCTCTTAACTGTGAATTCTTTTATTTAAATAGACTCGATTTGTCCATGAAAAATGTTTCCAACTAGAATACTTTTTGAGTTATTGCTAATTAAAGTCCACCAATCACAGAAGAATTAATTAACTAGTCGTGAGGTAGAAAAAATAAAAAAGGTTGTTTATATGGTAACTGAACTAAAAGCGTCATAAAAAATAAGTCGAATTTTTATTTGGCCGACTATAAATTTTCAATGTCTTAGTGACAGACGTTCAACCTCATTTTTCGATTTAACTGGTCAAGCATCTGACGTTTTACTTAAGCACAAAGCTCAAGAAATTCAGTCCTGACAGTTCATTCTGAGTTAGCTTAATAATTTGTGCAGTTTGTGGGGGGGAAATGTATTCTTCTCAAGATTATTGTGAAATGCTGATTCTTTAACTGGTTACTAATTGTCTCAAGACATCACAGACCTGCGGCGTTCAAATCAGGAATATTGCATGTGGGTAAGTGATTAAATGCCATTCCTTAAAAACTAAAGTTGACCAGATGTTTTATACTAACTTTTGCAAAATCTAACAATTATTCTTGTTTCCTAAGAAACGCATACATTTAATATTTCTGCATCTATCTTCAATTAATAACCCGTCTCTTATTGGTCAGCTTAATTATTAAAGTTTTGGGAACAGTTGAGGCAGATTCCAGTATTTTTAACAGGAAGATACAATATTTTCTGATAGGTGGATAAGAACTTTTATACCAATTCAATGACCACCAAGGTCACCTAATTTAGCACCATTAAATGATATTTTTGGTTAGGGTGGGAGGAATGGTGGGAGAGAGAGAGAGGGGGGTGAGGGAGAGAGAGAGAGAGAGAGTGAACCGATTACCTAACAAGAAAGTATACAAAAGAAAGGCAGAATATTAATAAAAGTGTTTTTGTTTCCCACAGATTTATTGAAAACTAATGCAGGTTGAGGCTCTAGTAATAAAAAGTCTTTTTTATTATTGTTTCCAGCGAGAAAATAAAATTTCTAGTAAAACTCTAATTACATCATTTTTCTCCATTTTCGCATAAGCTTATTTTTAATACAGCTGTAAAAGTGTATGTATTATTATCATTAAATAAATTACATTAAGTAACAGCCAAACTATAGTTGCAATCAAGCAAAGAACTTAATTCAGAACGCACTGCTAATCTCATGGTTGATATTCACTACTTCATTCAACTACCACAGAGTCTTACCGACAATAGAGTTCATGCCTATTTTATTATTATGGTATATGAATTTCTGCCAACCATCTGTGGCTGGGCTTCACATGTCGGCAGGTGACCACTTCACGGTTGTGTAGGAGCAAGTGGTAAGTGTTGGAGTTTGTTTTGCATGAGCTCACCTAATAATATTTATACTGATAACAATAATCTATAATAATAAAATACTGAATGTTTTGTTAAACATAGTTTGTTTTTAAATTTGTTTAAATTAAGAAAAGCAGATTTTACAATTTTATTTATAGGTGCAGCCGGGCTTCACCTGAATAGCCGCCACTGATTTATATTGGTTAATATTGCCAGTTTTAGTTATTATATCTCAACTAAACCAAAGAGTATTATCAGTGAATACGATTATATTATAGGGTTTCTAGATCGATTTCAAAATTTTCTGCGTAACAGTTTTCAGGTTTCTTTTAGAGAACAAACTATTTAACCAAGATTTAACATATGAGTTTAAAAAGGGGCAAAACATAATAAGCATTTCAAGTTTAAAATTCTAACTGTTTATTTCTATAAGTAAAAATGCTATAAACCATACGAAGATAATAAGTAATAAAGGAAAACGTTTATAAAATGTGATCACAATTGCAGGTATTAATTTTTTACAGACTGTGTTTTTGTAGTGAACCTTTTGTCATGATACAGATGGTACATTTTGTGGAACTTCAAATCTACTAAAGTGGGATCCTGCTCTTAAGACAAATTGTGGCGCGATGTTGTAAATAGGATGTGTTTTTCCCTAAAAAAATAATATTGTAAATCTTATAATACAAATCAATTATATTTCAAACATGACATATTTTCAGAATTGTTGAATTTAAAGGTATCACAAAGTATACTTAATTTAAAATTTATACTTATCAAACAGCTTTTGATTTATTTGTAAAAAAAAACTGCAAATACTGTGGTACCATGAAGACAGTGTAGTTAAAATTAATGTTAGGATTCACTAAAGTTAATAATTATTAAAAAGAGAGAAATAATTACCAATTTATTTTCAGGAGGGCCTAAAACAGATAAGCTACCATCAACAGAATGCTGTGCAACAGACAAACCACTAAGAGTATAGCATGTGTGATAAATATCTCTCGGCTTGCCAGGTTTGTCTAAAAGACCTCCTGCAGGATACTGACAACATATCAGTATATACTCTTGGAGAGCACTTTGGTTAAATAACAAGCTACCAGGATTCTTCCCTTCTGAAAAAAGATCTATGAACACATTTCGCTATGTAATAAACTAATAACCAATTTACCTCTAACAAGTACACTATGTATTAATGGAAAAGCACCACCTTGCCAAAATGAATAGCAACCATCAACTAATTTATTTGTTCTACCTTGAAATCCACCTTCAAATCTCATTTGTCTGTTTACAGTCCACCTCTAAAATAATCATAAAAAATAATTTAAAAACAGAATCTTTAAGATGATTTAAAAGACTATAACAAAATTATGGAAATTTTAAAATTTGGATTTAGAAGACCACCACCTAAGAAATAAACCGGATTTTGTTTTAAAAATATGAAACAAAAATAAAATTACCAATAAGGCATCTACATCACAAAGATGTCCTTTATTTAATAATAGTAAAGCTGCTAATCCACAGAATGCATATCCACCATGAGCTTCCATTCCTGGACAACCAGAAAAACCGCCTTCGTATGTTTGACAACTAAAAAAATAAAAATCACATCCATTTAAAAAATAACTAAATAAGAAATTATTCGAAGATTATTCAAAAATTAAATTAAATTCTTAATAACTCAAAGGCAACAAAACAAAATTTTAGTATACAACTTCAAATCTAATAATAAACAAAAAAATATTTAATCTTTTATTAGACTTTTCTTACCCAACAACCCATTCTGCAGTGCCTTCAAATAGTTTTTCAGTGAACACATTTGTCAGAGTGGCTACAGATAAAGCACAGTAAACACCTCGAATATCAACTTCTCCGCCTCTATGCATACTAAATGCACCATCAGGTGATTTCACACTACACAGAAATCGCTGTAAGGTTTCTCTAAAATGTAAACACAAACATAATTATATACTAACATATCAAATATCATTTACCTGTTAATAATATCATAAGCTTTTTTAGTACCTATTATACATAATGAATTAATAGCTGCGTATGTTGTGGCAAGATGTGGCATTTGACCAGGACCACCACCAAATCCACCGTCTTTACTTTGACACCTATGAAGTTAGAAAATATAAAAACAGGACATAGAAACAAAAAACTTTATTTTACAAAAATGAATAAAATGTATATTGTTTTAAAGGATTTTACATATGAACCTGTGGTCAATAACAAATGAATAAGCAAGCTGGTACCATTGGGTGTTGTGCTTATAAATAATGATCATTTCATAACTGCAGCATTTATTAGATACACATCTTAAATAGCACATTTAAATATAATAGTGTGTGTGGCCACTTTCAGCTTAGCGGCGTAGCTATCGTAACACCAATGGTCGCAAGGCAATGGGGTCCGCAAGATTTTGGGGCTACCGGTAAAAAATAAATCAATATATCATCGGATTACGGATAGGTTAGAGATTTTTTTTTTCAACTCTATATAAAAGTTATATATAGTATAGTACACAACAATTTTATATCAGGGTGTATAGCTGTTATGCACTGTTCCAGGATAAGTGGGGTTAAAGATCATACAATTGCTTAGAGGTGACTTAGATCTTTCCTAAAAACAATAATTTAAATTAAAAAACAACATACATAACATGTGTATGTCAAACATTATGTTACACATGTTATTAAATTATTTAACCAAAAACACTGCAGATAATACATTGTTAGTTTGTGCAAGTAACAGAGATACTGGGGGCGTGCAAGGTTGAGGCCTCTGGTTTCGATGCTGCTCTGCCAAAACGTGCCGGATTCAAGTTCCGGCCTTCTTTGCCTGTTATATTGGGGCTAATAACCTCAACAGTTGGAGCCCCCGTAGAGCATGTCCAAAAATGAAAAAAAATTAGATGCTTACATTTTTTTTAAATAAAAAATTAGTTTAATCAAAAAAATCCGATTTAAATCAAATAAATCGATTTATTGAAAATTAAATGAAAATCACGTATTTTGCACCCTGTTTTACTTTTTTTCCTTATTTTATCTTTTCTTCTATTATACTAGTAGCTAAATCAACTGGGTAGACAATAGCCAAAGCCTGAGTACCCTTCAAAGAGCCTGGCATTGACAGTATCTGATGATTAATAGTTTAAATACTATGCTATATTATTATGCAATGTAATTAATTAGCAAGCGTTACCATTTAGGTCAGAAATGAATAGAGTCTACATTCTAGTGTTTGTTGTTAAAAACTGTTTTTCATTTTCTTTTTGAAATAAAATGTTGATCTTTGGTAATCTTTGATTTATTTTATATTAAGAAGTCTTACACTCAGTAGCGTATTTGCAGTAAAAAATGCTTTAATTTAAGATGTCGCAAAGTTACTTTCAATGCCTTGAACGCCCCTTTCCCAAAAAAATTGTCTGGAAAGGGTCTCCACCTTATTTGGTGACCAGGTTTAAAAATCCTAGCAATGCCACCGTTTCTGCTGCAACACCCTTTAACTCTCATTTACACATTATTTTACGAAAAATAAACTGAAATTTGAATAGCCTTAAGAGTTGCAAAGTAGTGTTGATCCAACAATCATTTATAGACTATTATATTAGAGTATTAAAAATTAATTTTTTTTGTGACCGTTATTAATAGAGGTTTTGGGTTCGCATCCCGATCAATTTTCAAATTTGCTTTTCCATTGACCAATAAGGTCATGAAATTTCACATTAATGTTAAGAATTAACTATTTTTGTAACTACAGTAACATAATACTAGTGTTTCCTAAAGCAAAAAGAGCATTGCAAAGCAACTGTCAAATTGATTTAATAAAATTCTTTGTTGTAAGTTCACTTAACATTGTTTCTTTACTATAACTTCATTTCAGGTATCAAGAGTCTCTGCATAATAATCATATACAAATTATTACCTTCCTAAGAAATCAACTAATGCATCTTTCAAATCTTCCGATAATCTAGTTTCTAACAGCGACAAACTATGTAAAATCCAATAACAAATCCAAGTGCGACTGGCATCCAGGCACTAAAAAAGGAATATTTCTAGAAATCATATTAAAATTTTAAATAAATTGGAGGGCTTACTTTGTATCCTGGTGGAAGGTACATCAGCCAGTGCTTCAAGGTTTGAGTATGTTCCCATCGTAGTAGCTTCGGCAAATTTGCATCTACCTCACATCGTAGGTTAAAATTATGGAATATTTCTTGCACTGACCTTTCTACTTCTTCCTGAAGTAAGGTTATGTTTGATCAGATTATAGCGTGCATACAATTAACGGGTATAGAATTGTTGCTTATGTACAAACCTGATCTTCGGAGGTAACAGTACTTTCATTTTCGGCGTTGAACTTTTCCTTTCTTAATTCGCCAAAGTCACGCAAAACAGAACCCATATCACAAGAATTTTTACAAGGATATCCGAACATGTGTGGAACCACTGCAACTTCTACTTCAGCTTCAAAGCTCCAAAAGTTCCCAACATGTTAATCTAAAATTATGTGAAGAATGTATTCCAGTGGCGTGGCGTGTCTTTTAAAAATGGGGAAGCAAGCAATTGATAGTAAAATTAGGATTGACAAAAATCATTAGTTGTTTTTTTTCGATTACCAGTAAAAAATGAGAACCTTTACACTGCCTAAAACCAGTGGTGGAATTCAACCAGTTTGTGCGAACTGGTTCCTAAAATTTCTAGAGTTCGCCGAACCGGTGCTTAGCCCTTTCAGTATGTGCAGCGTTTTACTTCATACGAAATATTTCTTTTATAAAACACCCAATAAAAATTTGTACATAAATTCATAACCACCAAATCGATGGGTTGGACAAAATGGTCCCGCAATTTGATTGGCATGGCCACCTGATGTACATCCTATCGACTTTTTTTTATTTGGTTATATAAAATATTTACACTACAAAAGTGTCGATGAAATCTGGCAATTCATACTGCCAGCATGTATTCGGATGTACAACAAACACCTAACATTCTTAAACGAGTTCAAAATTCATTTCTACATGGTCTTGAAGTATGTATTCAAGTTCATGGTAGTCAGTTTGAACACCTTTTGTTCAATGAATTAATTGTTTTTTTCTGTGACGGGAAAAAAGTTTAACATTTTGTCTCTCTTGACAGGTACTAAAGTATCACTTTTTATGAAATTACTTTTTTCCTTTTACCCGGGGAAAAAAGTAATTACTTTTTTCCCGCTACAACAGCTTACTAGTTTAAAAATTCAAATTCCACGTTGACCAATTTTCCGACTTTATTATATATGTATTTCAATATATTACATTTTTTCCCGTCACAGAAAAAAATAGTGTATTATACACAGGAAAAAAGTAAGATTTTAGCTCTCGGTGTGAGTGTCTCCCTCCGCTTCGCGTCGGGAGATAAACAGACACCTCGAGCTAAAATCTATTACTTTTTTCCCTTGTATAATAAATATCTATTGTTTCTTTTTTATTATTTTAATTTTGATTCAAATGAAGTTTTTTAATAATTGCGTAAATTTAAAATAATTAGGTGAACCAAACACATTTAAAAAAATGAGCGAAACACTTCGCCTGGGCTTTCCTATACTTATAAATTAACATTGTTTTATATTTTCCAACACTTTTGATGTACACCTGTCTAGACCCGGCTAGTAAAAGTAAACAGCGTTTATAAAAACTTCAAGCCTGAAGAGCGTAACTTAAACCTACCATTACCACGCTGGCTCCGCCTGCAACTGAGTACATGTGAAACAACCGAACTGAAATGAACTGCAGGCACGAGTAAGGAAGCGTGTTGATGTTTGAAAATGTATTAATAACTCGAGAAGTATTATTTTTAGCAAGAAATTACTCTTATTAATTTGTATTTAGAATTTCAAAACCTTTCTGATTTTAAAGCCAAAAATGCCACGTTTCCATTAAAAAAAAAGTTATTTGTTACCGTGGCCGCCATATTAAAATTGGAAACTCAAGTTTTAATCTTAAATACAATCGAGAAGAATTTGCCCTACAACTTTGCTCTTGGGTTTGCGAGTCTATCTATTAAAATAAAAAAGTTAGCCTACACTGAACATTAAACGACTAGTACAAGAATACAACTGCTGTAGAAAGTATGTGAAATTCTTCTTAAGTACAAAAAGATTATTAAGGGGCAAAAAATTCGATTTTTTGATTTTTTGTAAAAAGATTCTCCTAGAGCAAACAAGACAAAAAAACAAATTTTTAATTTTTTATCGGAAAAATTTGGGGGGAGGGGGAACAGTAGCTCGCCTAAAAATGAAATTATCGAAAAATTTTTATGATATTCGGATTTTGCTATCAATGATGCTATATTGCTTTAACAGAAATATTTTATTGCCCCCCGTTAAATAAATAAAAGGGTACCAATTTTCAATTTTCAAAAATTCACAGAGGGCGTCACAGTGAAATTATAGCAATGAGCAAAAAACAAAATTGTAGCAAATGCCTATCTTTATCAGCTTAAAAAGTTTAAACAAAAACGTGTGGGCAGTTTTTGAGAAAAATTTTTTTGAAAAATTCCAAAATTTTGGAGTGCTGTCATTACGATCGTTTTTATATTTTCAAAATTAATTATATTTCATGCTATAGTACCCTTGAAGGGCTACCAAACAAGATGTAGTTGATTCCAATCAGATAACTGGTTTTTGAGTAAATGGGCGTTAAAGTCGAAATGTTCAAAAATTCGTAGCGGCCGCCATGTTGAATGCTAGAGAGTTCGGTAAAAAATCGTTTGGTTTGTCCTAAGGCCTTCTATAATTTCCACTATTCCAATTTCCAAAATTCAGTTTCTGAAAAAAATGCTACCAAAAAAACATGTCTAACTTCCGCTTCCGGATTCTTTTTAAAAGCTTATTTTGTCGATGAATTTTTGATATACCTCCTCATTCCAAAGCACATCGAAATCGGTCCAGCCGTTCCGGAGATATGAGCATTACCCACCCACACACACACCCACCCACAGACAGACATTTTTTAAAAACAACTTTTTTAGGATCCTGGAAGCCCAAAACATGTATTTCCGTCAAAATCTCGATTTTGAAAATTTGCATGAAATCAATACTGAAAGTATAGGAAAGTAAAAACGTTGGTGCTCTGTCTACTTGCTTTTTAAATCTCAAACAGTGGTACTCAAATATTAAGGGTAGACTCTTTAGCTTCATTACTATGCATGGTAGAAAATAAAATTATTTACTTGTTTTCATGTTTTCATCTATACTGCCTGGCTTTAAAATTTTCTTTACACTTTTGATGACACCCATGTATGTCAAAATTAAAGTGAACATTTTAGAAATAAAAAATAAGTGTCAAGTTTCAATTGCTCTCGGTGTTAAAAAAAACTACTTTTAATGGTTTTTATTAGAAAAATATTTTTTATTTCTGTGATAAACAAAATATTAACATAACATTTTCGTTTTGCAAACAATCACAAACAAATACTTTGATCTGGCCAAACACGCACAGTTTTGTACTTCAGTCCATTTGCACCACTTAAACCTCCTTCTGGTAATTTATATGAAAAGTCATGCAATTTTCTGTCTGGTGAAAATTCTTCTAGCTGTCCGTTGCTCTGTGATAGTTCTGAAAGGCTCCAAATGGCGATATTTTTAGATTTTCCATGTCTTGCTGTAACATATACTTCAGAGGAAGTACATATAATTCCAGTGACTAAAGCCCAGTGGGCCTTGTGACCCTTCCACTGACAGGGAGCATGATTTCTATCACAATCATATCTGTTCAAGTTAAGAAGATTTAAATACCGAACTATAATAAAACATACTTAGATACATTTTTAATATTAAAACTATCGTACTGTTTCATTTATAAATTAATTATACAAATATATTAACAGGGACACATAGGCTAGTATATGCTGGACTGGAAAAATTCAGGCACCGGCAGGCCTCATGTTGTTAGATTCATTTGTGACGTCTTTTTCATTCAAACAATTTCTCAACCGTTCAGGAAATATCTCAAACTCGTGGCTGTGATAGTATAGTGTATATTAGAGATATCATAAGCTGATTTAATATTAAGATTAGGGAATGCTACTAGGTACCGATGTAAAAGATTACAATTTTGTAAATTGAATATGGTTTGTCAAGAATAATATGCTCAAAAAAAGGATGCAACAGCCGGCCATTTTTTCAGTTTTAAAATTGTAACAGTTGTAATTTTCTTTAGGTAATATACAGATAAAAATTCATCTTATGATGTATAACGATGTTAATTTAGACTTCTGGCAACACTAGAAGAAACATCAACTTTTTTATTTCAAACCACCATAGCACTTATTTTCTGTATTTGGATAGATCCTTAAATTTCCTTTGCAGTCATGTATATACCCAATTACTTTAAATTTTTCCCGCCAGAGGGCGCTAATTAAAATCCCATGTTGGACTTAATAGATGCATTTGGTATTTCAACCTGTTGACGCTCTTTTTGCATTTTTCGCACAAATGTGTTCGGTAATTGTTTGGAGCTGGTGCGGAGCAAGATCTACAGCGTTAATTTATTCTTGGTGTGAGCAAATGGAGCGCACTCTATCTGCTCGATGTAGTTTGGTCGAGCAGTTGGAGCGCATTAGAATAAATATGTCAATAGGCAGTAAAATTCAAAAAGGGGATCCTCTTTCACTTCTGTGAAAACATTTGTTTACACTTTCAACTTACAAATGGCTAAAATAATAGTAAGAGAAAATGCAGCAGTTGGATACGCATTTTTAATGCAAGTTACTTATTTTTCGACAGTTTACATTTTGTTTCCCAAGGAAAATTTATTCTATTCCTTGCGTAAAACGTCAGATATGAATGTATTTTGGCTAGAGCATTCTATCAATACCAAATACATCCACCGTAATAGCATTATATATTTACATTCTAAGTAAAATTGCAGGAAAGGTAAAAATACCTATAACAAAATGATTTAATAAAATTATTCGACATAACAAACAGTTAAGTATTAGCAAAACAAAATCACTGAGGCAGATAAACACTAAAGTAATTTAATACAACTTTCGTCAATAACAAAATAGTAAGAAATTAAAACTTGTGCAAGTTTTGAATTTATATCATTTATTTTTTATTTTTCATTGGAACGTTCAACTATCATTTTTTTATAATTAATTCAATCAATTAAGTTTTACAGTCTTAAATCAAGCAAATTCTATATTAAACATTTCTAATCAAGTTGGGCATGCAACGTAATACACTAGGTTCCTATGGTGAAATGCACAGACAACTTAGTATTTTAATTAACGTACTTTGACGATCAAAAATGAAAGTACTTGGGTAAGTATTATACATAACTGTAAAGGAAATTTGAAGATGTATCCAAATATGTAAATAAAGTACTATAGTGCTATTTGAAATAAGAAAGATGATGTCACTCCCAGCTAGATCAGGAGTCCAAGTTAACACTGTTATACGTCGTAAGATGAAGTGTTATCTGTATATTGTCTAAAAAAAATTAAAAATGAGAAAATGGCCGGCTGTCATATGCCCTCATTGATACTCACTATAATATATGCAGAAACAGTAAAACTCACAAAAAAATCCTAATGGAAAAGAATAGATGTAGAACAAAGTTTAACATACTGACTATAAGAATATAATGAAGATCATGAACAAACGAAATTGCGCACACATGTTAAAATTAGTAAACCGTAACTGCTCATAAACAAAAAGTCAAACTAAATCTAGCAAATATTTTAAGATACACAATTTTTAGATTGCTACTACGAAAACAATCATTGAAAGTGTGATATGCTTATGGTAGAAGCTGGTTCAGAAAGTAGTGATGATGACTCATCTCAAGCAGAAAAACAAAACTTGAGAATCTAAATAACGAAAAAAGCAACACTTTAGACAGCCAATTATTTTATTCATCCTGCTAACGTTTCCAATCAAGATCTGGAGATGGTACAGGACGGCTACAATGTGAGGAAAACAGGTTCAAGAATGCGGTACAGCCAGAGTGTCATTAATATTACTATACATATGTATAGTAATTATAATACTGGTTTTGTTAACCAAAATAATGATTTCAAGTAAAATAAACACCTCCATCAAATTATGCATAACATTATTAAAATTTGTCAATGCCTTCTACACTCAATTTTAAACAGCTAACTTTAGTTGCTCTTCAAGCTGAGAAACACAAAAATATTGCTGATTTTTTTATATTTCATTGTTTTCTAGAAGCAATGGCCCCATTAGTTGCTTAACTTTGGCACCAGCTTTAAAGTAGGGTAATGTAAATGCAGTTATTTAATTTGTAACAAGCAACACAACTCAAAAATTGAAATCAAAGTTCGGTGTTGGGCAAATGCTAACATAAGAGTTAAATTGAGCTTATGGAATGTAACTAAAGCATTAAATTAAAAAAAAAATTAGAAAATACCTGTTCTGCCGCATTTATTTCTAATTAAGGTTGCATGTACTTAAATTTTTTTAAATAATGAAGGATACGGTACAAGCATCAAACCACCTTCGAGTAAAAAATTCTGAATTTCTTCTGTATCTAATAAACCATCATATAAAGTAACTTTATTAGGAATATTGCATCTCGTTAATTCTAACATATCATTAGCACTGAACATTTCTCCATTGTAAGTGAATCCTGAATTTTGTGCTTCTTTTAATAACCTATCTGTGGTTTCTTTTGTTGGCGTTTCCATACAAATTGCTAATGCTACTAGTCCACATTGTGGCCCTTCCTGCACTATACCTTTGAACGGTTTATAACGTACCTGCTGTGGCTCACATATTTCTTTTAAATTAAACCGTTTGCATATACTTAGCAAGTCTGGATAATTTGTAGCCCATGAAAAGTTCATATTTTGGTATTTTTAGTCCTACAACAGTGGATATATTTTCTACAATATTCTGTTCATATACTTAAAAAGTGCAATAAAAATAGCTACTAACTTATTTTGGGAAAGATATGTAGACTTGGATCAATTTATTTAGATTTGTTTCTCTGAAGACTCAATTATTTTTTCTCAGTTAAAATTCTTAAGCACAACAGAACATTTGCTGCTTTATAAAAATAAAGTCATTAACAATTATTAGCATCATAAACTAAATTTTAAAATAGAACAAAGTGGTTCAAAACTTCCACCTATTTGCAGGTTATGTTATTGAACCATAGAACATACTTTTTACTTCCATGGAACCACAGAAGTTACACAACATATTTGCTGGTATTGAAATAGCTCTGAGCCACGCTCTTCGGCTACATTCGGCTGTTTCGGAAAGTATTCATGGAAACCTTCCCCACAGGAGCGTAGCTATCGCATATCAAAGATTATGGAGGGTAATCTTTGGTAGCAATGTATATAATCTGTGGTGCGCCGCACAAGGGCCCTGGCCAGAAGGGGCCCCACCCGAAGTTATCTATGGGCCCCACACTTAATTAAAACTAAAAATGATGGGGACCGGACGAACAACTCCACAATTACTTTTTCAACTGACTTAGGGCATTATATACACACAACTGTAACTGACGATATTAAAAACTTTATTATTAGTTCGCCATCGTGTCGACCTACATTTAGAATAAACCCATAAATAATCGTAAATGTTTTCCTTTTTATGTGTCATTTTTTACCCTGCTTCACTTACTTTTAGGGTAAGATGCCTAGGTTATTGGTTATTGGTAGTAGCAATTGCAGAGCACGGTTTTGTGAGTCCCTGAACACCCCGGCCAATAAGGCCTATTGTGTTTCTCTGCCTTTGCATTTTGATTTAGGTGAACAGGTTAAGATCCTTTACTAGGTTTAGTAGCCTGTGGACCAGATCTTTTTCCGGTATGCCTACCTGTGTGTCTATTTCGCCCAACAGGTTGTGACGTCGGCAGTTTAATGCTTCACATTCAAAGATTACATGAGAGGCAGTTTCTTCCTCTTCATTACAGAGTCTGCATATGGGTTCTTCTGTAAATACGCCCATTCTGTGCATGTGTTTCCTTAGACTGCAATGACCGGTTAGTAGCCCCGTCGCAATTCTAAGATTATTTCTGTTGAGTTTCAGTCTTTCAGTTGTTAGCGTCTGAGATGGTCTTCCCATCATCAGTTTACTGTGTCTTTGTCCTTGCACGTGGTTCCAATATTGCTGGTGTTGTTGTTTGATCCACTCAGTTATTACCCCCACGTGCTGTCGCCTTTGTGATACCTAGTACTGGTTCAGGACCAATAAAGGTTGCCTCAGATCCTTTCCTCGCTAGTTGGTCTGCTTTTTCATTGCCTGCTATGCCCTTATGACCTGGCACCCATACCAGTGTTACTTGGTTGTGTTTTGCCAGGGTTTTCAGGTTTTGCAGGCATTCCCAGACTAGCTTGGATCTTATCTGCTTTGATGCTAATACCTTTAGGGCTGCCTGACTGTCAGTGAGTATGTGGATAGGTTTGCCTTCTCAAATTCTCACAGACACAGGTTCCCAGAGCGAATATCTCCGGTTGGAATACCGTGGTGTTTTGCCCCAGTGAGACATGCATGTTGTGCCTTGGGGTTTTGCCGTGTATTCCAGCACTTGACCCGTTATCCATCTTAGACCCATCTTGACGGATTCTGTTCTTCCCTACGACGCCATTGATCCCAGTCCATTTGGATTTCAAATGGTTTGTCGTATGAAATTTTTGGAATCATAGTGTCGCTACCCAAGATGCCTAGGTTAGTGAGTTATGTTGCATCAATTTTGTGTGTTAGTATTCAACAGCTATACCACTCTTTATTGAAAGTTACTTAAATGTTTCTTTGCTATTAGCTTCCCATTTAATGACAAACGTCTATTACAATGTATGATTTAACAGAAATAAATAGTTTATTTATTCAAACCAACATAGATACATCTTTTATAGACGATATTAATTCACTTATAAATATGAACTTCTATAAGTGGTTTTACAATCTAATTAAATAAAATGTGTCTTGCTCATTACTTTTTACGTGGATTTACAACAAAATAGTTTGGATGAACTTCTGCATTGATGTCATAAACCAGATTCAGTAGGTCTGATACCACCTAAAATAAAAAATATTTAAATCAATTAAAATATTAAAATGTTTCTTATTAACTTTCTTGCTAGAAAGAACTGCAATTAAGGGAGTATGGACACTGTGTCTATAAAGTAACCCCCTCTCCCCAACTAACTTTTGAACGACTTGATATTTTACCACAAAATTTGGTGTGCTGTAATGGGAAATTAAGTAAATACTATTTTCAGCCCATATTAAAATTTTGTATCATCCAAAATGGCGACTGGGCGCCATTTTGAATTTTTGTTTTAAATTGAAAGGGGGGTCGAGTGACACCTCATTGAAAAGGTCTTTTAGTTCTGCGTCTGATCCTAGAGTTGCCAAGAAAAATATTCAGCCATAACAAAATGACAGTGTTTGAAGATAAAGAATTCTATTAAAAAAAACTAAGAATTAAAGCAGAAAGAAATTAAATTAAATGTTCGAAATGTTTACCATTCACTTCTTGGCACATAAAAAGTCGGTAATGAAATTCCTGGAGTGATATTTCTGCAAACTTCTGTAATGTGTTGCTCCAGTTCTTCGGTTGTTTCTGGACGGGTTCTGTACACTTTCAATTTCAGATATTCCCATAGAAAAATATCTAAGGAAGTTAAATCTGGGGAGCAAGCCAGCTATTCTACAGGCCCCCGCCTACCGCAATCCACCTTCCAAGAAAATGTTCGTTGAGAAAGTCAGAAACAGGCCTATAATAATGAGGTGGCGCACCGTCTTGTTGGAACATAACGTTATGAAAATTATTTCCAGCCACCTAAGATATTTGTAGGAAAATTTTGTCCTGCAAATGAAAAAGTGGACTACTGGATAAAAAAATCTAAACAATTTTGAATTGAGTGGGTCCATTTGTTTAAAATCCGCCATTTTGTTATGGCAGAATATTTTTTTTTTGAAACTCTAGGATCAGACGCAGAACTAAAAAACCTTTCAAATGAGGTGTCACTCGACCCTGGATAAAAAAATCAAAACAATTTTGAATTGAGTGAGTCCATTTGTTTAAAATCCGCCAGTTTGTTATGACTGAATATTTTTCTTTGAAACTCTAGGATCAGATGCAGAACTAAAACACCTTTCAAATGAAGTGTCACGCGACCCCCCGTTCTATTTAAAAAAAAATTTAAAATAGCGCCCAGGTGCCATTTTGAATGACACATAATTTAATTTTTGGCTAAAAAATAGTATTTCATTTCCCATTAAAGCACACCAAATGTTGTAGTAAAATATCAAGTCATTCAAAAGTTAGTTAGGGGGGGGGAGGTTACTTTATAGACGGTATTGGTAGATATATGAAAATTATATGAAATATATAAATACCCCCTCCTTGTTGTTGGCAGCATCTTCTGCTATTTTGACAAAGTGAAGCTGTGTGTCTTTGTCAATCCTAGCAAGAATATCTTCGCGAGATCCTAAATGTGTGCTTTCAAACTCCTTGTACTGCCTTTCTCTTTCCTTCCTGTACTTCTCTATCTCTGCAATTGCTTCCTCTCGGGCCTGTTTAATTCGTCTTGCTTTACCTTTTATTAGACAATGATTAAATTTGACTCAGTAAAATTTGTTTTGGTATTTAAAATTTTATCACATGCGGAACAAAAAGAAAAGCTTAATTAATAAAAAGATTGATATTATAGTCGCAATGGTTAGAAAACAGCTGGTTTACAAAAATATTACATCAATTAACGTAAATGTTCTTTTTATTATAGTTGTGTAGCCAGCTGTACATGCAGAAATAACGATAGTGTTGCTTTACCATTTAGCAAGGTTGTATTCATTTACCGTAATACGTAGAAGGAAAAGATTTGTAGGCAAGTCAGGGGCATAAGATTATTGTAGGATGCAAAAGTATATGTGCCCCTCACATAATAGTTGTGGGGTGCTCTAGTATTTAGTTATCTTATTTTCACTGAAGAACTTTATGTAAATTAAATATTATTAACGTTCGTAATTAGTGAACAATCCAAAATGACTGAGCAATAGAAAACGGAAACGGTTAATTTAGGAAAAAGTTAGACATGTTTTTTTGGTAGTGTTTTATTCCAAAACTAAATTTTAAAATGAAAAAACGATCGCAATAGCGCTGCTTCAAAATTTTGAAATTTAAAAAAAAATATTTTTCGAAAACTGCCCACACGATTTTTTTTTAAATTTTCTTAGCCGATAGAGCTTGCATTGAACTACAAATTTGTTTTTCTCTAATCTCCAGAATTTGACTCTGACGCCGCGCCGCCTTCCAGGAATTTTTGAAAAGTTTGAAATTGATTAATTATTTATTTAAAAATACGCCAATCCTTATAAACTTTTATCAGTTCGATAGACTATTTAAAGTACTTTATTAGGATCCGCAAGAATTTTCAACTACTTTAAAAATTAAGGAAAAAAAACGATATTTTTTAATATCAACAACGCGTTTTCCTGGCATTTACGTGATTTTAACTGCGCCTATCAATTAGCTCTAGTTATAAAATAAATTTTTTATTCTTTGCATATTTTTGATAACTTCTCAAATAAAGCTATTATAGCCATTATAGAGTTACATCCTCCTGAAGATGAAACAAATTAATAACTTTTTTATCGATAACTTTTATAATAGTTGCACTAAAATTTTGTAATTTAATATGTGACCATTCCTCATTTAGCATAGTATTCTACTAATTCTTGTTTAAATAAGCACCAGAGCTGTCATATCGAGGGGTCGCGTAATATTATCTTCTGACTATTTCATATTTTGAGAGTCGGTAAATCCAACAGTTTTCGAGATAATTCAATCATTGTGAAAAATCAAGTTACTGTGAAACTCTGAATGTTTCCTGAAAGTGCAAAAACAGTATGTACAAACTTTGTGGGTAAGTTCTACACACCAACGCAATAAAAGGAGTTCCTATAAACAGAGTGTCCAGAAAAGCATTCATACGAAGTTACAGTCTCAGAAAGAGACAACAGTCTGAATTGTTCAAACTGTCCCCACTTCTCGAGACTGTAGCTCCATAACGAAGTGTTTCCAGACCCATGTTTATAAGAACCGTTGCCTTTGTTTTGATGCGTAGAACTTACCCTCAAAGTTTGTGGAAACTATTTCCACATCTTGAGAAAACAGTTACGCCATTCAACAAAAGAATTTTTTATGTGTACCTATTTTTGTTGACAGAATAAGACTTTATAACCATAAATTAAAAAATTGTAAAGATCAAAAATATTTAGAA
Organism: Ctenicera cuprea; assembly: GCA_958336395.1. Classification (NCBI taxonomy): domain Eukaryota; kingdom Metazoa; phylum Arthropoda; class Insecta; order Coleoptera; family Elateridae; genus Ctenicera; species Ctenicera cuprea. The sequence continues at coordinate 57,514,916 of OY284486.1, forward strand.
GAAAATATTGCATTTCTCCCCATATAAGACACCTCCGATGCACTTGTTTGAACAAAAATTCGTAGAAGTCCTAAGGTAAAAGAGTAATGTAATGCCATCAGATTATTTTTCAAAATTTTGGTGCAACTACTGCAAAAGTGATTAAACTGTTCCATCTTCAGAAGGCTGTAACTCTGTAAGGAAGAGTTTCCGGGCTCATGTTTATACAAACTTTTTTTATTGTTTTCAAATTCTGAATTCATCCTGAGAATGTGTCACACACTTAGGAAACACTCTCTATTATTGTAGCTGTTTATATAAGAAACATGTATTTAGCAACCAGGCTTTGTTTTTGTTAATAATAAATAATAATTTGAAAACTTGAATATATTAGATTTTTGATATAAAGTACCTTAATACAAATTTTAAATCTCTTCTGGTGTAAATAAATTATAGTTTCTTTTTATTATGCTGACTTTAATGTGAAGTTAAAGTGAAACAGGATGAAGTAAATTAACTGGACCATTACCAATTTGCCATTCGCTGTAGCCAGACTTATTAATCTACTGAATAAAAAACACCTACTTACTTCATTTCCCACACCACCCCCTGTAAATAATGTTTTGCGAGTGGTGTTCATTAAAATTTTACAGAGGTTTTCAAATAGGTATATGTTGATTTTATTTCGTTGTTACATTAATGACGTTTTAATAAAATGTTCACTTTGTTGTACACAATTTAAAATTTGTAAAATGTTCAAGCATTATTACTTATATATTATATCTTAATAGAAAACTATTTTTTTATTTTTTGTTAAAGTATGTCGTGCAATAAGCAACAACCTATTATATAAACATACACATTAATAAACTTTGTTGGGGACCTAGACTCCAAAAATACCATAAGGCAGCTAATAATAACATCATTTTTAAATTTGTACTCACGTTTTCTGGCTTCAGAAACTTTTTCAGCTGCTTTTTTTTCAGCCGCCAAAAGCTGCTGGATACCTTGTGTTTGGCTTGCCATTGTATGTATTATCAACTGACTCACAAGCTTAATGAAGATGAATTAATGAAAAATGGTGTATAGTTTACTACAATTGTGTTAAATTATTTTATTAGTATACTTAAAGTAGAGGGGCTGAAGTAGGTTTTAAAAATAAATTTAAAATGCTGTTTATTCGGCTGCATAAACAACAGGTGCAGGTGACAAAAGGCTTAAAATTTGCATTGCGATCAACAGTAAATACGTAAATAAATAATTGTTGGATTTAAAAGGTAATATAATATTATTAAAATAATAAAAATAGTAAAATAATATTAATCGTGGCAAGTTTTTTGACGTAAAATATCGATTTTTAAAGATTAAAGAAAACCAAACACGGAAACACAAATTCGTCCGCCAATAATTTGGTAGGAGGGGAACAATAAATATTGTCCCCCTAAATATTGCCGCACTTGAAAATTGTGTAGTGAATCTTATTTCTATATTCTACCACCACTCATGAGCACGTTAGCTTAAAGAAAAAAAAAGTCCCCCATTTATTAAATAAAAAGGCATGAATTTTCGGTATTTAAAAATTCATAGAAGCCGTCACAATAGCGGATTGGGATACGAACCAAATTGTAGCTCATCCCTAGCTCTAGAAACCTACAATATTTAAAAAAAAATTGTGTGGCCAACTTTTGAGCAATATTTTTTTGAAAATGTCAAAAATTTGATTGCTTTTAGTACTTTCCAAAGTTATCGTAGCTTGTAACATTGTCAGTTTCCCTGGGGTATACAATGTTATAAGCTACGATAACTTTTGAAACTACTAAAACTGTGAACTAAAAAAGTAATCAAAATCTTGACATTTTCAAAAAATATAGCTCAAAAGCTGGCCACACAATTTTTTTTTAATTTTGCAGTTTCGTAGTGCTATTTACTCAAAAACGATTTATCATATCAGGATGAAATTTGATAATGGAAATGCGCTAAGGATACATAATGTTATGAACTCGGAGATATTTTGGAACTGCGAAAAGTGTAAAGTGAATAAAATTTAAAAATTTTGATATTTTCAAAAACATATTGCTCTAATACTTATTAAAATATCGAGTAGTTATTAAAAACTTATAAAGGGTTTATTAACTTTTTATGTAAATGTATTATTTATTATCTGGCAAAACTCATAAAATAGCGAGTACTTAATTACCAGCCTTTTAATACAAATAAACATGCCCATAACCAGCTTGCGCTAACCGAGCAGGCAACTTTAAGTAGTGGGAGCCAGACCAACGACATTACGCTGAAGCAGTCCCAAAGCAGTGAGGTAGTGGTTATGGCAGCTCGTTGTGACTGCCTGTCATATTAGCCTGAGAGGCTACAAAGTTGTGCATAAATACTTTAAACATGGGAAAAGTAAAGTATCGCAAATACGTTATTATACTATTATCAAAAAGAACAGAGTATTAGGTTAAGCGATGCAGCGTATGGCACTACCTTGTCATAGCACGAAACAACTCATCCACTAGATGGCCAGTATGCTGGCCCTCTGGCAGATGAGTGGTGAATTATACTTGTCTAAGAAAGCACTTAAAAAAGGAATAATACAGAATTCTTTAGCACATATTTGCTACTACAGAAATACAGCGTTGCCACATGCACACTTTTTGTGTTGACAGCTATTCACAAGCGTCCAAATGTTGTGTACTGTACTAAAGTTTTATTCTTACTTACTACTTAAGAGACGCTATCTCATGCCATCAATTAACATGTTTATTTTTAGTTATACAAAGTTAGTCAAACAAATGGAACCAAGCATTTATTAGCGTAAATATTAAGTTTATGAAAACAAATCTTTATAAATATTCAAAATTAAATTATAGCGCATCTTTTAGCGTAATTTATTAATTTTTATTCACAATAATTTCCGAAATACAATGTCGATAACACACAGTACATTTTATAATACCGGGTGTAAACTAAACATGGTTCGCCTCTTTTTTTCTTTATTTATTCAGATAAAGAAATGAAATTTGGTACGGGTAATATACCCATAAATTAAATTATTTGATAATATTAGCAATTTTTCACCACTTCCGATTTCGCCGGAAATGACCATAACTTTCTTATTTTAAATGCAACCTTGTTTATTTTTACAAATTTGGAATCAGGATAAAATTCTGCATACGTTTGTGTACTTCATTTGTTTTTTGACAACTTCAGAACTTTTATTAAATTTTTTTAGCGTCTAGAGCGCTGTGGCGGGCATACTTTCAAACTTTTGTACTTTCAAACAAAAGAACCTTTCAAAATTCAAAACAAAAGAGGAAAGCAGTTTCATAACAAAAACAAATTAAGTACACAGTAAATCAACAGCAATTGAAAACATTTTATCTATAATAATAAAAATATTGAATTTTAAATTAAAGCGCGTGAACAAAAGACAAAAAATAGTTTATGTGCACAGGTGATTGTTCGTTCAAATGTTTTAAACTGATACGCGTACTAAACTTAACAATCAATTCTACATTATAAATAAAATGTTCTCAATTGCTGTTGATTTACTGTCTACTTAATTTGTATTTCTTTTCTATTTGAAATTTCTGACTTTTTTCAAAAAAGCTTTTGCCGAATGTGCTCAGGATCGACGAATACAGACAGCAAACGATAATAATAAACAGTTTTATTAACGCCTGGCTGCAGAGAAACAGTTTTATGCCCACCATGGCACTCTAAACGTAAATACAAAAAATTATATAAATAGTTTTTTCCGCTACCGGCAATGTAAGTAGGCCTTACATCCATAGCTACAGGGATTGTAAGCGGCTGATAACATTCGTGTACTAGTTACCCTTGTCGACGGAACTTAATAGTGTCATTTACATTCTTAGGAAAATAATTGACAGTAATAACAGAAATGCAAGGTTATAATTTAAGAATTTTGACAGCTAACTATAAAAATTCTGACAAATGACACATGATTTGTATTTTATAAATAATATTTTTTGTTATTTTAAGCTACTTATTACCGGTAGCGGAAAAAATGTTATAAGTAACACGGAATGTATCGACTAATAACATCCTCGGCAGGCGACAAGCTTCGGCTCCGCCTCAGCTCGTATTCGCCTACCTCGGATGTTATTACGTCCTTACATTCCTTGATACTTAACTAACTAATTTGTTTAATAAGGCAATAAAGCATATGATTTAAAGCCGCGGCCGGCAGTTTCAAAGCCGAGACGAAGTCGAGGCTTTGAGCCAGCTAAGGCTTTAAATCTGCTTTATTGCCGTATCAAACATATAATTTTTTCGCCGATCGTTTAAGATTTACATTTTTAAGATCATTTTTCCTGTACTCAAATGAAAATACGATTGCACTGAGGTGGCTTATACAGCGTCCTTGCTATTGAATTTTTTGTTTGTTTATTTCTCAATTGTCTATGTTTGTGAAGCTAGTGTCAAACGTGATAAGAAAAAGCTGATATCAAATACAACTTATAAAAGTGAATTGAAAAAACAATTATTGAAGAACAAAGCCCAGTACTACTCAAAGATTGTACTAATGTAACTGTTAATATTTACAATAAATAATATTGTTCTTTTCCACATTTATTGTGTCATAATAATGTAGGTTATTAATTCATTTACTGCCTAGTCATTATGTCAATGTATTTACTGCCTAATCATTAAATGTGTTACTTAACCGACTGTCAACTGTCCGTAATATCATGCATTTACTGACCATCGGCGAAAAAATTATAAAATTGCCAGAAAACTTCAGGCACACAATCGTATGCAGAATTTTATTCTGATTCCCAATATGTAAAAATACACAGGGTGTTACATTTAAAATAAGAAAGTTGTGGTCAATTCCGGCAAAACCAAAAGTGATAAAAAATTGTTAATACCATTAAATAATTGAATTTTATGGATATATTACCCATACCAAATTTCATTCCTTGATCTTAATAAACAAAGAAAAAAAAGTTTCGTTTACACCAGGTATATTTGAATGAAATAATTCTTTCAAATATTTTACATGAAATGCTTGTAGCCGCCCACTAGATCTTTGTTTTTTTACTCTGTTACATTTTTCTTTTTATAAAAGAGTAACAAAAACTTGTTTGGGTATGAAAAAGGAGAAATACTATATTCAAAAATATCAAAAAATATACAGGGTGATGCTGTTTAAAAAAATGATGTTGAAGTCATAGTTCAGAAATTACTCTAAATAAAAGAAAATGCGTTGTAACTTACACATGTAACAAAACGTTTATGACGTTTAAAGCATCCTGAACTACTCCGGAAAAAAAAATTAAAATTCGATTTTTCAAAGGTGATGGTATTTAAGATTTATTTATAAAACTTGATATTTACATGTAAAATTATGAGCAAAAGCAATGAGCATGATCAGATCAGATTCCCTATAAGATCTACAAGATTTAAGTAGTGGCGAAATTGTAGCAGCGGAATCGGTGCTACATTTAGTGATACCACAGTGGCAGTAGAAACATGCTCAATTGCCTATGTTGCTGGCTATGTTTTATACAAAATAATAAAGAAGTATAAACTATAGTGGTCGTGATAAGTGCAAATAATGAGCTGTGAAAAATTGTTGCTTAATAAAAACGTACTGTTGTTATTAGCAAGAAATTACGATAAGAGCGAAGGCATTGACTATTTAATAACGCTTTCAGAAACTGTGTTAAATGTGATACATATTGCTATGATATTTGGAGGTGTATGTTTTTACCAGGGTATTGTAGTTCCTGGAAGGCAATTTTTGAGATGCTTGCTACAATTCAATTTGAGATTGGAGGTTTGTGAAGGCTGTAAGGTTTTGATATTCTAACTTTTAAACTCAGGGTTGCGTATTATTGCTGTAATTTCTTGTTATAAATTCTAATAATTTATATTTTTCATATTTGTGAGGTTTGTTTTTACTGAAAGCAAAGAAAAACAATCAGATTGATACGATTTTTATTTATTTTAGTTTTAATTATAATTTAGTTCAGAATTGTTCAAAAGGTTTAATTTATAAGAAGTTTTAGACTTACTTGTTTTGTGCATCGATTACTGTCATTATGGATGTCAGTGTCAATGTCACAAACGTATAAAAGAATACTCATGGTCATGAGATTTGTTTGTTGAAAAAAAAATGGGAATCAAGAAGGAAGACAAAAGAATGAATAATTTGTTTAGTGAGTTACGACTCGTCTTTGTAAACAAAGACAGAATTTTATATCCTCTGGATGAATAAAGAGGAAAAACGAGTTTAAAAGTAATGTAAAAGTGATTGTGAATATAAAAGAAGAAAATACAACTAATTATCAACGAATTGTGAAAAGTCCAGAAGAATAACAAGTATAAAGCGATCCAGAAAGTTTTTCCAGTTGTGATGGTGGTAAAACCAAGTTTAAAATAATATAAAACAGACCAGAGGAAGATTCAAACTAAAGGCGAGTGTTTGTGGTTACTTGAGGAACCTGCAAACTAGTGAAGTAGAAGTTGGACATTCATCGTTTGCTCGAGTGAAGGATATCCCAATAAGGAGACGTTAAGATAAGTGTTCTCTTTTTAAAGGACGATAGTATTTAGTAAAATTTATTTAATTTTTCGCAAATTTCATTAGAAAATTGATTTATTAAATAAAACCTTTTTTTTTTTGTAACGTTGATATTGTTTTGTGTCAAAATCTCAAATTTATTTATTAATAACTTGTGTTACAAGCTAAATAACGACCCTGAGAAAGTTAATAAAGAGTATCATAGAAAATATAATTTAGAATTGCGTGCATTTAGGGAATTGTTTTCTAGTAAGTACAAGCACACGCATATCATTGCAATATTTTAGTTTTTATTACAGGTTTTTTAAAATAGTTCCATAGTGACAAAAAATCTCTAGATTTAAGAAATATTTGCTAAAAATTACCATTGTCAATATAAAGAAAATAATGCACGAATGGTTAAACGATGATGACAAATGTTATCATCATAAACAACTTTCTTTACTTATATGTAAACTTCGTAAATATCTTAAAAGGCTTTCTCGGGACTTGAGAACACTCAACCAATACAATAAAAAATCAACAATGTTAGAAATAAATAATCCCCAATATAAATAAATTATGTGGCAATTTTGAAAATATCTCCGAAGAAAGTTTTCACCAACGTTTATCTGTTGTACTTTTTTCGAAAGTATTTCTTTTTTTTAAATATTTTTTGAACTATTTTAGCAAATTTAGAAAGGGCTTTTCAGGTTTTTTGTTTTTTTTATTTTTTTTATTACTGAGATTTGTTTTAAAACATTTCCTTTCTCGTTCTTATGCAAGAAGTATTTTTTCATAAATTCTCTAAAATGGTTTTTCAAGTGACCATATCCAAAGGTTCTTTTCCGCAGTTATTTCCACACAGTTTCTACGATTTTTTTGCTTTTACTGACACTTTTAAGACTTTTTCGTTTGTGTATTTCTTCGTATGTTTCTTTGCAAGATTCTTTTCTTTTAGTTTTCCTAGAACTAATTTCTATATTTGTCATATCTTTTTTGAGTATCGTACGACTTTGATGAAGTACTACTTCTTCAAAAGATAATTTTTCCCAAAGACATCATCGATGATTATTTCTAAGAGTTTTTTCTAGAATTATTATGGTAATAAAAAATGTTTTTGTTTGTTTTTCTTAGGTTTCACTTTTACTCAGTTGTGTGCACACAGTTACCTGATTTAATTGTTAATAGTTTTTAATCTCTTAATATATTAACGTTTCAAAAATCCACGCTATCCTAACACACATCTTAAAATCCATTTGATTGTTGTCTACATAACCTAGCTATAAACATTACATTTACTCATAATAAAATAAAATACGTCATATGTACAGTACCATTGTTAACTCTCATAAGCGAAAATTTCATTTGAAAAATAAGTAATAAGCAGTAGCTAGAACATGCAATAATGTTAACAAAATCATGCACCAGCCTACTTGACCAGGAATTTGTTTGAACACCATGTAGTTTAATATTAGTGCCTAAAATAAAATTTAAAATTAAAGTTAAATGATTTCTGTGTAAAAATGTGTTCTGTGACATGCGCACAAAAAAAACTCTCTATTTATCTTAATTGTGTAAACAGTGCTAATTGCTTTTTGGTAGATTATTTAAATTACTATTTTGTTTTTATGGGCGGAGTTAATGGACACAAAACTATTAAAGGCACTTTGATTGTGATAACAAATTACTAAGCAGGCAATCGAAGGCTTTAATAGATCATGGTAATTATAAATCTTAACAAGTGCAGATGAAATATTATCGTAACCCAGTTCACAACCAAAGAAAGAGCCAAATGTCAACTTACTGCAATAAAATTTTATATTTTTACTTTTGCAATTAATACATAATAAATGTACATTTCGGTATAACAGTAAAATTAAAAAATGCTAATAATATACTAGTTCTTAAAAGTGCTACATAAATTTACTGTTTTAGCAGCTGATGTCTCACGATGAGGAATGGAGCGCCCAACCCCGATCCAAAGAAAAGAGAAAACATTAGGGTCAGTTTGTATTTATTGCCCACTTCAAATGGTAGATTCTATAAAAGAAACACCTGCTAAAAACAATTGAAAGGCAAACTTTCTTTATTTAATTATAATTTCAGGAAAAATTATCTAACCTATACAAAACCCATTACGTAATCTACTAAAAACAAGAATACCTCTCCGGGTGTTCCTCCGTGATGATTCCTCACAAAGGTTTTCGCTACATTTCTAGCAAACAGCGCACTTCTGTTCAACATTTTCGACTAATTTATTAGAAAAATAAGATCACAGTAGCCAAAAATGTTAACAAATGACAGATCGATATTTCAAATAATAGCCGTGAATGATTGGTGGCGCCACTTTCAAGGTGGAGATACAGGGCTGCCGCTAAAACATGTAATTCCACTACAAGAAATTTTAAAATTTCTTGGCGCCAACCCCATGGTCAAAGTTTATCAGATAAGAGCTCGTTAAAATGTAAACCTTTTTGTCGTGGATTAGGTAGTGAAACGCGGGTGCAAACATGTTGTCGAAGACTAGGATATTATGTAGAAACCAACATGTGTTATTTAAATTTCTCCATACAGAAAGTGCAAACGTTATTCAATCGCGTTGTGACTACCAATCCCAGAAATATAAAGTAATTAATTTATTGCCGTCTCTATGTGCCGTAGGATTAAAATTAGTAACTTGGTTTCTTGCGAAATCAAATTTTGAGGCACATTTTTAATAGTTCCATCTACCAATCACTTTAGTAACTAATATTTCACCGCGTTAATTTAAATTTAAAAACACATATTTGAATTATACATGTATATTTAAATGGTACGTATGTTAATAATAATAAACTTACCCAAAACTTTATTTTTAGGATAATTATGATCATATGTCAAGCTTAGTAAATATTTTGCGGCAAAGAACTGAGGAAATTTCGCAAGGAGGTGGAAGCAAAGCCATAAAAAGGCATACTTCCAAAGGAAAACTTTTAGCTAGAGATCGTGTAAATTTACTTTTAGATAAAAATTCAGCTTTTTTAGAACTATCTGTATTTGCTGGATATGATATGTATGGCAAAGATGTCGTAAATGCAGGTGGTATCATTACAGGAATTGGAAAAATTCATGAGTAAGTATAAACATCTTTAAATACATACTTAATTTAGATATACATATATAGTATGCGCCACAAAAAAAAATTTAAATAAAAGGGACTCTTTTAGCACCTCATTTTAATAGACAAAAATTTTTTAAACACTCCAGTAAGTTTTTAATTGCAAAAGTTCTACATTAGTGGTAAAGTAGTAAGAAATATTTTCTCCCTAATTGATCACTTTTGTTCGAAAGAATTGATTTGAATTTATAGTTTCTCCTGAATGATTTATTCAGTATGAGTATAATGAGGTTTAAATATCATTATTTCTTAATTTATTTATTCAAATTTATTAAAGAGTCCGAATATACAAGATATGACCTTTCTGCCGGAAGAATGTACACTACGTGACTTTTTTTTCACTCGTAAGAACGTTACCTACCACAAGTTTTAAAATAGCACTCAATGCTATTATATTAGTGATGTTACTATGCACTACGATTTATTGGAAAATATTTTTAGTTTTTTCACATGCAAAAAAAGTTTTTTTTATGTAGTGTTACATAACAGCCAGTACTACTTTCTGAAAACATGATACTGGGAGGTTATTTATGATAATTTTAGTAGGACTAGAGAAAGGTACACTTTTGTTAAAAGCGTCGTCTGCGTTGATTTGTGAAACAGCGTCAGTTCTCACAAATCAACGCATATGACGGTTAAAAATAATAAAATTGATAACCACTTCCTTAGTAACAACTACATTGTAGGTCTTGTACACATTTGAGTAGTGGCGTAACGCAAACCGTAAGGACCATCCCCCCCCCGCAAACGTTTATATAATAGGCCCACACGGTTACCTTTCAGTTTTGTTATAAGCAAATTTTAAAAAAAGACATATACATTTAACAGCAGTCAGTCATAGACCAGAATCAATATTAAAAATTTTAAACATTACAAAAACTATAACACTCTAGCAGGTAAAGCTTACCTAATTTTCGTTGTGCGGTAAAAACACAATTTTCGCTATTAGACAACCTTACTTTATCGAAAACAACTTGCACGCCGCATATTTTATTTATGGCGAATTCGAGCTCACGAATACGATCATACATTTCGGTAACGTATGACGCGAAATTTTATACTTGCCATAAAAATTTAAATTATTTTTTATTGTTGTATGTTTTGAAGTACAATGACCGTGTATTTTTTTTTTTAATTTTCCCTGTTTACTTTCTGTCAGCTCCTGATCGCTCTAGTCCCCCCCCCCCACACACAAAACGCGGAGGGTTGTTTGTTACGCCACTGCATTTGAGCATTCTGCCGTAATGTAACAGCGTAATGTAAAGATTGATCAAGTATGGACAGTGTTAGGTACTACCGACTACTGTATCATTTACGCCTGTTTGCAATAATAATACCACGCGACCTGCCTGATTGAAACATGTAATTATGTTATGTCTATTTATTTTGAATATTATTGAATACCCTTGAAATATGGCTTAATCACAGAATCATTGAAACATGATTGTAACATAAAAATCACTACAAACTTAAATAATGACCAAAGAACGTTGCCTGGACCATGTTTCAAATATGGTTAATAATCATACTTTCAAAAGTATTTTTATGAAACGTTTTATGCGTGCACGGTGATTATTATAAGATCGCACCATTCCTGCTACTATACGGGGAGTGTACGATAATAAACTACTGGCAACTACTTCTTTTACTGTAGTAAGAAATCGAGAAATGGAATCGCTTTCTTTATTTTTTGAGAAAAAGATTTCTTAGGATTAAAGAACATCGAGACCAAAAAAAAATTCGTCCGTCAAAAATTGGAGAACAGGAAGAAAATCTGCAAATTTTGTTTAGAATTTCATTTTATCACTCATGAGTAAATTTAGTTTAAACAGAAATATTTTATCGTTTCCCAATTTAATTTTCAAAAACTCTAAAAGGCGTCGATAGCCACGGCCACCTCGCTATTATAAAAATTTCTCAACAAAGATCCTACAAAAGTCTGCTTAAAATATTAAAGTATTATATTATAAAAGTAGGTCTTGTAGCAGCCATCAGCTGTCCAAAAAAATTTCTGGTTAAGTACGCAGGTGTAGATTGAGACAGTTGACAATGGTATTGTCAAACGTGTTATTGTTTTATTACAAGAAAATGTTATGTTTATAGTGAGGTTAATTTACATTATTTAAAAAAAATCATGAGTAGGTACCTATTGCTTTTAATGTATGTTTTGCAGAAAAGAATGTATGATCATAGCCAATGATGCTACAGTTAAAGGAGGTACTTATTATCCAATAACAGTTAAAAAACACCTGCGAGCTCAGGAAATAGCACAAGAAAACCAATTACCTTGCATATATTTAGTTGATAGCGGCGGTGCTAATTTACCTAACCAATCTGATGTATTTCCGGATAAAAATCATTTTGGGAGAATATTTTACAATCAAGCAAATATGTCATCGCAAGGAATAGCACAGGTATAATGTCAAATTTAGTAAATATGTTTAGTCTTAAGATCTTAAACTAGTAATGTGTCAAAAATATGTATCTAATACTCAGACTAATTTAATTACAGGTGGCAGTGGTGTTAGGTTCCTGTACAGCTGGAGGTGCATATGTCCCAGCTATGGCTGATGAAAGTATTATCGTTAAGAAACAGGGTACAATATTTTTAGCTGGGCCACCACTTGTTAAAGCAGCTACAGGAGAAGAGGTAAAATTTGCTAGCAACAATTTGTAAAAATTTTATTGTTTATATTATTATCATACCCACAACAAAATACATTAGCGCAGGCCTTGACCAGCGAGCGTCACGTCTTAGGTATATTCAGAAAAAATTACAAATAATGCCGATGTCAATCTTAATTATAATTTTTTAAATATATCTAAGAGGTGACAAACACTGGTTAAGGCCTGCTTCAATGTATTTTTTTTAATTGCTCGGTATTATAGTGAAACAAGGACCATACGAAATGGCCAACCTGATCATTTAAAAATTGCAATTAAAAGTCAATCCAAACAGGATTAAAACATACACACACGTAACTATCTTTTGGTAAGGTGGGCCAGAGAAAAAGTAGGTGGGCCGTGTCTTACGGTCTTACCTTAGTATGAATGATTATGTAACTTACATTAGTGCATAATTATCCCCCTATTTTTATATGCACCCAAAATATAATTGTGAATCTTATTCTACTATCACGTGCTTAGCTTAAACAGACATGTTTTAAAAGAGTACCGATTTTTGATTTGTAAAAAATTGTTAGAAGACGTTACAAAGAAAGTAGGCGCTACGAAACTATACAAATTAAAAAATCATGCTGCCAGTTGATGAGCAATTTTTTTTTTGAAACTTGCCAATCATTTTTGAAAATATTTTCACTGCAGTTTTTATTTGTACAAATATTTTTTTATATAGTAGCATTGTGGTTTCTTACGGCTATTAAAATATCAAATTTTATACCGATCTGTCAACTCATTTCGGAGTAGCAAGGCGTTAAAAGCAAACTTTAAAAAATCATACAACGCTATTTTGAAACTATAAGATTCGGGAAAGAAGCATTGGATTTGCACTAAAGTATGCTATCAGATTCCATTTATAAATTCAATTAATGAAAAGAAGTCTACCAAAAAAAATACATCTATCTGCCATTTCCGATTTCGGATTTTTTTGTTAATTTTTACCCTTGCATTGAAAAGTAGCGACTACCTTTTATACAGTGACCGGCAAAATGTTTGCAACATATAGGGCAAACTATCTCAGATAACCTAAAAATTGATTTAGACATAGGTCACGCGACTTCAAGTTTGGCGGGAAATTCAAAAAATAAATGAATTGGCGAAAACCCGCCCTATTTACGAAAATATCAAAAAAAGTTAATACAAAAAAGTGTTCAAAATCCAATTCTAATGCCACGTGCAAAATTTGGAACACAAATATTAATAAATATAAAATAGCTTTTTTTATTAAATGTTTTTATGTTATACACCAAATTTCAGTTTTATTCTTTGGAATGAATTGATTCCAGTGAAATTCGTTTGTTTAGGTCATAATCGAACTCAAATTTTGTTTTTAACATACTTGGGAGAACTTTTTTAATAAATCGTTGTTCATTAGGTACCTGCTTGTTGCAATGGTTTGTTTCTAATAGTCATTGCAGTTTTTTAATATTATTTCTGTGCCAGTATGTCTGAAAAAGCTTAATATCTTTGATTCTGACGCAACCAGCAGGTATCTATCAAAAAACGATTTTATTGAATTAGTGTAGTAAATGCACTAAAAACAAAATTTGTGTTCTATTCTGACCTAAACAAATGAATTTCACTGCAATCAATGCACTGCCAAGAAAAAATGGGGATTTGGTGATTTAACATACAAATTAAAAAAAACGCTATTTATAACTTCGCAGGTGGCATTAGAATTTGTATTTGTAAAACTTTTTTTAATAACTTTTTTGATATTTTCTCAAATAAGGCAATTTGTCGCAAGTTCATTTAATTATTGTGAATTTTCCGCCAACCTGGTCACGTGACCTATGTCTAAACTAGTTTTTAGGTTATCTGAGATGCAGAAGCGATCCTTAAAATAAGTTTTTAAAAATTCTTATAAAAATTTTTACCATATGCTGCAAACATTTTGTCGGTCTCTGTATAACAAATTGCTTGTATTGAAAAAGAAACAGTAGATTTGAAATTTTGCCCAGAAAAAGACAATATAAGAAATTATTGAATTAATAAGTTTTGCTATTCACGCCTTTCGTCAGATATAACTTTTAATTTTTCAAAAACTCATTAAGAATTTTTTTAACTTTTAACTAAAAACTCATAAAAATTTTTTTATATGTTTTTAATGAAAGTTCACATCTAGCCTTAATTTGAAGCAAGTAGATATAATAAATTTAAACAAGAAAAAATTGTATACTATAAACTAAAAAAACTCTTTTTTAACCCCCTGTATAAAATACTTAAAAATTGCGTGTCAATTACCTTCTGCAACAAAGCATAATAAAAAATTACGCATTTGTTATCAGTTTTTCTTCCAACCTTGTATAAGCGATGGTTGTAGCAGAGTGCTTAAATCGTCTGATTTTGGACACGATTTAGACTGTCACTGCTTCACTCTAATATTCATTCCATCGTAAGTACTATGTAATTCAGCTATACACCTATAGATATCCCAGTAACTACGAACTAGAAATTCTTTATTAGTTTGTTGTTATTTTAGAAGAAATTTGACATTTTGCGGGTGAATAATCAATAAATGGTAAATAAATAAAAATTTTATTTTTTTCAAGCAAATTGATTGAGAAAAATAATTTAACTTTTTAGTTCCTAGCCGGGTGGGCCAATATATTTTTGTGGTTACATGCCTTAACATACACAACGATATTGTGCAACTGATCCTTGTAGTACGAAACAATACAATCAATATCTACAAAGCCAAATTGAAACATGAGTTGCACTAAATTATTTCCAACAATTTTTGTTTTAATAAAAAATCCATATTATACAGGTAACTGCAGAAGATCTCGGAGGTGCCGATCTTCACTGCGCAATATCAGGTGTAACTGATCATTATGCAATGGACGATCAACATGCTTTATATTTAGCTCGTCAAATAATAAAAAATCTAAACACCAGTCCCTCTGCAACATTTAATGAATCTTTTAAACCTCCTAAATATGATATTGAAGATTTATATGGTGTTATTGATCCTGATCTTCGTAAACCATTTGATGTCAAAGAAGTAATAGCAAGAGTATTTGATGGATCTGAATTCGATGAATTTAAGAAAAAGTATGGAGAAACTTTAGTATGCGGTTTTACAAAACTTTATGGAAAAACTGTTGGAGTCATAGGGAATAATGGAGTTTTGTTTGCTGAAAGTGCTGTTAAAGGGGCCCATTTTATACAACTATGTGCACAACGAAATATACCTTTGATATTTTTACAGAATATTACAGGTTTGTACTCGTACATTTAACTTCTACAAAAATGTAGTATTTGCTTTACACCCTAAAAAAGTGCAATTTTAATCATTTCATTAATATATTTTTTCTTATGTGTTTCGTCTTCTGTCACATTTCAGGATTTATGGTTGGTAGACAAGCAGAAGCTGGAGGTATTGCTAAGCATGGTGCTAAACTAGTAACAGCGGTAGCTTGTGCAAATGTACCAAAAATAACTCTTATTATTGGTGGATCTTACGGTGCAGGAAACTATGGTAAATTAAGTTCAATAAAAGTATATTGCCTTATACGTATATTTATTATTTAGGTATGTGTGGAAGAGCATATTCACCTCGTTTTCTGTATATGTGGCCTAATGCTCGAATATCTGTGATGGGTGGAGCTCAAGCAGCTGGTGTTCTGTCGCAAGTAGCAATGAATGCTAAAGGACAACAATGGACACAGAAAGAAATTGATGATTTTGAAAGGCCTATTATCGAACAATTTGAAAAGGAAGCATCTCCATATTACAGCAGTGCAAGGTAACTATGATAATAATAATCAGAATCCCTATGCAGCCTGCCACATCAGGTGTTTTTCAACAAATTCTGCAGGTTGCAGAGGCGCTAGTAACCGCTCCATTAAAAGTGTCATGTATGAGTTACATTACTTTAGTGACTGGCTCAGCTTAAATGCGGGAACACCAAAAAATGGCAATGCATTTTACTTTCAATTCTGGTTGTTAAGTTATGAGTTTCTGCTTGAACGTGTGAAGTGCATTCAACTAACTTACATAACTTAATTTTTAACGTGTTTTTTTCACAATAAACTCACATTCCAAGCAAAATGCAACGTAAAATGTCCCCCTCCCCTACTAAATTTGAAATGCCTTGATGAAGCTACAAAATTTGAAACATTATTATTGGCAAACAAATATTTTTTTGAAAAAAAAATGCAGACTTAAATTTACAAAATGGCGCCATTTAAAAGAAAGTATGGCACAAGGGGTCGAGTGACCCCTTATTTGTCTATTCTGTCATTCTGTTCAGTTATTGTGTATTGCTTTTATTAAATTTTGAGTGTTAAAACAAGTGATACTAACAATTATAGCAAATGTTGTCATTTGTTTTCGAATCAATGAAATTTTCCCAAAATCTAGAATTATACTCTAACTAATCAAAGACACCTTTCGAATAAGGGGCACCTCCCATGCCGTTGAATACTGTTTCAATATGGCGCCCTGTCGCCATTTTGTAAATTAATTTTAGTCAGCATTTGTTTTCAAAAAATAATATTTGTTCTCAAATAATAATAACCCAAATTTTGTAGCTTCACATCAAGCTGTTCAAAGGTTAGTAGGGGGTTAACATATACATAAATATTGCAACTTCTATATTAGAATTTTACAAGAAAAAACAAATAGCATTAAATCTTATGTAACATTTTTTAACATTACTCAATCTTTGTTTTTTTTGTATGTTTGAACAATGCTTTAAAATATACTTTCAGATTATGGGATGACGGTATCATAGATCCAAAAGACACAAGAAAAGTGCTTGGATTGAGTTTAGCAGCTGCTTTAAATAGCAAAACAAAACCCACAAGATTTGGTGTATTTAGAATGTGATTATTTGCTTTTTACTGTTCAACATGTAGCAAGAAAAAATGTACATCTATTTTTGATAAAGATATAAACATATAAAAACAAGTATCGAAAAATCTTATTTACTATTACTATTATTGCGCTGTGCATCATTAGTGTCACGTTTTTCAACATATCTAAGTTGCTTCTTTTTCATGCGTTTTATCTTGCTTGGATTTTTGATAACTTGTACTATTTCAGATTTCTTCCTGTTTTCTTCTTGTCGAAGCAAATTCTCGCGTCTTCGTTGCTTCTTTTGTTCTTTTTCTTCTTGTTTAGCAGCTAACATTGCTCTAGAAGTTTCTTTAACACGTTTGAGATCATTTCTTAAGGTCTGCTTCCGTTCAAATGAATTTCTTATACCTTTAGTTTTTATTATTGATGAAAAACGTGTTTTGGTATTTTTCCATATTCTACCTGATTTCGGTTTACCTCTAGGAAGATTTTCTGCTTGTTTCTTTGGTTTTGCCCTAGAATTATACAATCATACATTGAAACAAGTAAATAGCAAATGCTTTACATAGAAAATGACAGATTTTGGAAAATTTCAATCTTCAGTCAACAATTCTGCAACAAGTTTTCCCGCTTATATAAAAAACGTATAAAGTAGGCAAACAAAGATAATTATAGTCTGTTCTCCAAAAAGGACTCAAGACTGTAGCTACCTTGTTTGATTTAACCCTCGGGAAACCATACATATCATCAAATGTTTAATGTGCAATTTGATGAAAACGTAAATTTTTAAGTGCCACTAAATTTTGGTAATGATGTCATCATTTTTACTTCCTCATACCTTCAGAAACAGGGAAGTATTAATTTCATGAAAATATTCGAAATTTAGATTTTACCGGATAACAAGTTTGTGGGCTCACATTTTCTACATAATAGCCATATAGACACTTTGTTACTGTGTAGAAAATTTATCGAAATGATGCAATCTATTCACTATTTATCAGTCTGTTCGCATACAGTAGGGATACGAATCACGAGTGGATTGTCCTGAACAGTCGTTGGACAGTACGTAATATAAATGTATATTTTTGCAAATATGGTGAGTAACAATATCTAAAGTATAGGAAAGTGTAGGCGAAGTGCTTCGCTCATTTTTTCCACATGTAGAGAATTTTATGTGCTTTTAATCTAACTGAACATTAAAGATGGTTGCATAAATTTTTTGAAAAAAGTCAAAATACCAAAGTGATGTGGATGGCCATGGAATTCAAAGTAGCCTATTATGAAACAATTGCTGACAATCAAGTAACTTCATGTTAAATAATAAAGTCCAACAAGTTACTAGTTACCATGGAGTTATTGATTTCCAGCGATTGTTTTATTCTAGATAAGTTCAGATTTCATGTCCTTCCATATCACGTTTGGTTTTTGAAGTAAAACTTCTTTGCCAACATGAGTAATCACGCAAATGCTAGAACGGAAGTAACGGAACAAAAGTGATGGAACGAAAGTGATGTCGCCTAGATGCAAACTGAAGCAATCAATGTTCAGTTGTGCCATCACAGACAAACAAAACACACAGCTCCAAATGAGTGTATTTTATAGCTTTGCTTATATAGGAAGCACATGAACAAACAGTATATCATGTGAGACATCTGATTTATAATATATTTCTGTAAAGTTGAATTACTTTCGAATTGTACAATTCCTTTCTACAAAAACAAAAAAATATCATAATCAGTTTAAATAGTGACATTTGAAACATTAGTATTTGTATATAAAAAATAAATTAGAAATTGATGAAATTTCAATGTAAATGCGACGATAAAAGTAGCTTCCTTCATGGCCATCTAAGACCTTTTTGAGCGGTAACGAACTTTTAAATTAATAAAAAAAAAACCACATTACCAATTTTCAAATTAAGCGATTTTAACAAATATAATGTAATATCTCGAGACGTACTTGGCATATCGACTTTATTCTTTTTTGTTTGAAAGCAGATGCATCAGCGCTGTCTATGATCTCATTGTACTTTCTTACCTATCATCTCAAGTAGCAGAAACATATTAAAACTTGTATCTTTTCACTAAAGTTATATGAAAGAATAAAAATATAGAAATTAGATATACAAAAACAATAAAAGGTAATTAGAAAAACAAACCAGCTAATCTGGTAGTTAGATACATTTTTCAAGTCACAAAAGGAGAAAGTGTGCACTTTGAAGGCCAGGAGCAGAATGACAACGAAATCAATCCCAGTGATGAGGTGGGATAAAATTATTGAAGAATAATATTCTATTGTGTACAATTATTTTAAGTTAACATTTTTATTATATATTGGTACTTAAAGTGCATGATAAAAGCCTCAGTATGTTTGAGACTTTATTTAAGCTGATCGTATTTATATTTTATAACGGAGGAAATATTTTGCATTAAGTTACTAATCTACTATTTGAGGCCATTTGCGTCCAGGTACATCCGGCCTCGACAGTCAATTTGTCTATTGATATTAAGGAAATTTTAGAAGGTAATGCATGAAAGCTTTGGCAATATAGACGTCAAACTATTAAAACACTTGCTGTGTGCAACTACGCTTTAAGTCTCCACTCTCAAAGAATAGAGATTTAACCAAAGTTTGTGAAAATATTAGAAGATGAAACAAGATGCCAGTACAATGAAGTGGAACTAATAGAAAGAAGTAGAAATGTGAGGGATAAAGACACCATAAAAGTATGTTTTGTGATTTTCAACATTTTACAATATTATATAGGTAGCTATGAACGTAATTTTACTATGCAATCCAATAAATAAAATCATTACTGTAAGTAGGATTACACCTTTTGAAGTAGTTCAGAAAAGACGTCGTACATTAGAGGAGGCCATGCAGTTCCTCCCGATAAGAGGTCCAGGAAATATTTTAAAAATTTAAATGAAATAGGTATACAATTTAAAGTAGGTACCAATTTTGATTTTTTTAGTAATAGAACACTTGGTTTATTCTTCGAGTAATTTTACGGCGGGCGGGTAGAACACCAAATTGTTAAGTTGCTTTCGTTAAAACTTACCCTTTAGAGGTATCTCCGTGAACTGATTTACTTAAAGATTGATTTGGTTCTAGAATATCTTCTAATTTCACAGTTTTCGAAACCATAATGACTTAATTCAGCAAAACGTGTTTACAATTAAACATAACCTTTGATATTTTAGTTCACTTGAACTTGTAGACAGAACATAAAACCTAGAGCACGTGATTGCAGGAGATCTACAAACTGCAAATTAGCCTAATCTGCACCATCAATATTTGCGAGAATTGAAATGTCCCACAGCCACACCACGCTAGTTGCAGTGTTGCTGAATATTGGTTTTTAAGATTCGAAAGGAAGGAAAGGAAGTCTGGATGTCAGAGAAATGTAAGGAGATTGAACAACTTCAAGGAAGACACGATATTTTCAACTTACACAAGAAGATAAAAGGAGTGGTTGGCCTGGGTCGTAAGCAACACACAAACATCTTGAAAGGCCAACATGGTAACATGACCATAGATTTAGAAGATGGAATTAATATACAGAGTGCCCACTTTAAAACTCCGAGCCTAAAGTTTTTTAAATAGGCAACACACAATACAAGTCACTGCCGACTATTATTTTAAAACAAAATATTTCTGTAATTAAGATCAGGGCAATCATGTTTGCATTAACTTGACAGTTTACTAATCAAATTCGTTAAGCCACATTACTTGAACGGTGCAAAACAAAGATTATCGATCACTAATATTTGGTGCAAAATGTATTCCAACGCTGATAAAGTGGACATGCTTCTAATTCTGGGTGAATGTCGAAAAAATGCGAGTGCTGCCAGTACTTTGTATGCGCAACGCTTTCCAGGTAGACGAATTCCAACAGACAAAACATTTAGAATGCTTCTTCTGAATTTACAAGAGTATGGGCAATTTTCAAAACCAAAAGTAAGGGCACGGCAAGTTACGGTTGAACATAACGAAGTAGCTGTAATTGAAATGGTTACGGATAATCCCCATACAAGTCAAAGAGCGATTGCAAATACCTTAAACATTAGCAAAGGTTCTGTTTTCAATATTCTTAAGGCGAACAAATTTCACCCCTACCATGTTTATACCATACACCATCTTGAAGATAGGGATTATGAGCATCGTGTTCAGTATTGTCAATTTCTTACACGGCAATTAAACGGCAATGTGGAATTTTTAAGTATAGTATTATTCTGTGATGAAGCGAGGTTTTCAAACAACCGCATGGTTAATCGACATAACTGCCACTATTACGCCCAAGACAATCCCCGCTGCATCAAGCTAACTCATTTTCAGAGAATTTTTTCTCTTAATGTGTGGTGCGTTATTATTGGCGATTTTGTAATAGGTCCACATTTCTTTAATGGAAATTTAGATGGTGAAATGTGCATTTTCATGGGGATGTGAGAAAATATCTAAACCACCGTTTTGAGGGACGCGTAATTGGACGAGGTGCATTGCATCCTTGGCCTGCCCGTAGTCCCGATTTGACTCCGCTAGACTTCTTTTTGTGGAGCAAAGTAAAAAATGATGTCTATGAAGTGCCCATTCGAAATGAAGAACATCTACGCGAAAGATAATTCAATGTTGTCGCTCTATCACACCGGAAATGTAGCTCGTGTTAGAGGTTCGATGCGTAGAAGAATTATACTTTGCGAAAACGAAAGGGGAAGGCAATTTGAACACCTGATTCGTTAGTTTTTGTGCTATGTTCCTATTAAATTATTGTAGTTATTGTTGTCAAATATTAAATTTGAGTCATTAAAGTAACCTTAAATTTGTACTTAATCATTAGTAGTAGATACATGTACTGTAAAACAACTCTGATCTCAATTAAAAAAAAATGGTAGAAATGCTTAGTGATCTGGGGGTTGCACTGTGTGTTGCCTATTTAAAAAAATTTAGGCTCGGAGTTTTAAAATGGGCACTCTGTATTAAAGAATTTTTTTATGACAACAACAACAAATCACGAAAGTCCAAAAATTAACAGAAATGAAGCAGAACATGCCATTGCAATGACAAAAACAAACAAGGCCTCTAGACCCGATTAAGTGCACAGCGAACTATTAAAATTACTAGACGACGACGCCATAACTATCTTGGTACAACTATTTAATAACATCTACATAACACGGATAATAGCACATGGCTGGATGATATCTATTTTCGTTACTATACCGAAGAAACAACACACTACAGATTATAATGACAGTAGTAAGGCTGCTGTCACGTTCTAGCGCAGATTTTTTGTTGCGTTTCTTTTAATAAAATGGGCTCATTTTCATATCAATTCTCGAAAAACAAGCTTTTTTTTGGCAAAACCACCCTAAAAACAGCTAAATTGTCCAGCGCAGAGTTTTTTAAAACATCAAATTTTAGGGTAAAATGGATCGATTTTAACGGTGGAAGTTTTTTGGAACTTCAAAATCACCTAAAATATCCAAAAAATACATTTTAAAAATCTGCGCTAGCCTTTCAAACAAAATAAACAGTTTTGACAGACGGAACAGTAAAAATTTTCTTTCATTTCGAGAATTGATATGAAAATGAGCATATTTTATTATTTATATAAAAAAAAAACAAAAAATCTGCGCTAGAACGTGACAGCAGCCTTACTACTTAAAAAAAATTATAATTAATGAATCAGAATTAAAAATGTGGTCTAGCTATTCAAGTGAATTCGACAAATGAAAATCGACTTCCACAAAAATCTGCGCTAGGTATTCAAGCACCATCCCGCCTTAAATTCGACAAAGGAAATCAGTTTCAACAAAAATCTGGTCTACCAATTTATGTATTAAAAAATAATTTTGTTTGAAAATACAGACAAATTTAAAAATGGATAAATTTTTTATTCAATGGATAAAAATCCATTCCTACATATTACGATGACATCCTAAATAAATATGTCATCGTCAGTTAAAGAAATCACCGTATCATCAGACGAATTTAAATGAACCGCACATAATTTTGTTTTTGAATCTAAACATATAGCTTAATTTATAATAAAAATTTTTATTTTATATTTCTTTTTACTTCAAAATCTTTTACAAAATTTTTTATTAATAAATGGAAGCTATTATAAGAGAACTAGTAAGTGATTTTAATATAACAAAATTAATTACCCGTTTTAACGATTCTAATAATAAACAATATGTTATTGATGAAATTAGAAAACGAACAAACTTGAATTGGCAGAGAATTTTATGGCATCAAAAATTATCTGAAGATTTTATAAGAGAATTCCAAGACAAAGTTGATTGGGAAAATATTTCATGGAGACAAAAATTATCAGAAGATTTTATAAGAGAGTTTCAAGATAAGGTTGATTAGAATAAAATTTCATGCTTTCAAAAATTATCAGATTCATTTATTGGAGAATTTCAAGACAAAGTTGACTGGGAATTTATTTCATGTGATCAAAAATTACCAGAAGATTTTATAAGAGAGTTTCAAGATAAAAGTTTATTGGGAAGTAATTTCAAGCGAACAAAAACGATCAGAAAACGTTATTAGAGAATTTCAAAATAAAGTTGACTGTGGAGGAATTTCACGAAAACTAAAATAATCAGAAAAATTTATTCGAGAATTTCAGAATAGAGTTGATTGGAATAATATATCAAGGTATAAAAAATTGTCTCTAAATTTTTTAAGAGAGTTTGAAAACAGAATAGTTTTATATGAATTAGAACGCAACGAAAAAATATCAAAAAATATTTTAGATGAAATATTTAAGCCATACGTATTAATTAATGAAGAAATTAATGATGATTGCATACAACTCATTTCTTCAATTATAACGGATGCGTTTGGATTTTCTTTTCCTTCTTCATATACCAATAAAGCTTCGATTTCTCTATTCTTATTTTTTTCTAAAATCAATTATTATTTTAAATCAAATATAGGAGTATCAACACCATCTATGAATCCAGGAACCAAATCACCTAAAGAAATTATAGCTTCATGAACTCCTCCTCCGCTTGCTTTGTCTCTTCCGTCAAAACCATTTACTTGACTCTTGTCAACATTTTCATCTGACCAGTTTACTCTCATTTTCATTACCGAAGCCATCGAAATATTACCAAGTTTTTAAACATCTTTGTTTTTTACCAGAATCTTGGCTGATTTAAATAATTTTGAATTTTGATTTTCTATCGGCTGCCTTTATATTAATTCGTATGTACAGATAGCTTCTATGAAAATTTATTGTATTTTCAATCATATCAAAATTAA
Source organism: Ctenicera cuprea (assembly GCA_958336395.1). Taxonomy (NCBI): domain Eukaryota; kingdom Metazoa; phylum Arthropoda; class Insecta; order Coleoptera; family Elateridae; genus Ctenicera; species Ctenicera cuprea. The sequence goes on from OY284486.1 coordinate 57,539,344, forward strand.
ATGAAATCTCATCATGTTTATTTAAATCTGTATTATTTTTTTGATAAAATGATCTATGACCTGCAGACTTTATATATGGTGATTGTTCTCGCAATAATTTAGCAAAATCTTTCTTTATTTTGCTCATTATTTAAAATAATAATGTTTTTATCAACTTTATTTTATTTTTTTAATTGATTTTAACCTGATCAAAGTTTAATGGAATTTCAAGAAGATTAAACAAAGATGCACATACATGCTTGTGCTATCAGCCTGTACTTTTATTTTCTTGTATACAATTTTAAAAGTTTAATAAAAGTTATAATCTGGTTTATTACCAGATGAATGAAAATAAACTACTGTGTCTCCTATGGTTATATAACACGTTGCGTGATTATTTTTAAATAATATTCCCGATTCATTTTTTGAAATTTTGTTTGGAAGCGACTCTATAAAAACCTTTCTGAAATTTTTAATTTTTAATTTTTTTTGCATATTTCAAAACATCATTATCACTTGTCGGTGTAAGAATGAAATTATTTAGTTGTCGGTTTGTTAATTTTAATGAATTAGAATTAGTTCTTATAGTAACTCCTCTATTATTTTTCCACGCATCTATAGCTTTCTTTTGTTGATAATTGGATAAATTTTTAAAATCCATTTATTAATATTTCAGCAGTTTAGAGTATACAGAGAAGGTTTACGAGGAAGCGAATAAATTGTTTTTGGTCTATGTAATTGTTCATCTCTTCGTTGTTCCTCGTCGTCTTCTTCCTGAAGTAATAAATTATATATATTTTTCTAAACTTTTAATTGTTGTCGTTGTAAATCTTTTGATGTATTGAAATAATCACTTTCTTGATAAAATCGTTTAGTATTCATAACTGAATCATAAATTTCTTTTCCAAAATCAACAACATCAGAAACACCCATAGTTGCTAGAGAACTAACTAGTCCTCCAGCTAAAACTTGATAAGGATGATCATCTTTGTTTATATAGTTCAAAATCGTTTTTGCGGCCTCTGGATCATCTTTAATTTTTTCAAGAGCCACTACAACTTCATTTACAAGATTTATTTGTCCAGCTGCTAATGCAGTTTTACTTTTCATTAAATAGTTTACAACTTTAGCCCAAAATCTTTGTTTCCTATTATGACTTTCAGATTTTCCTATTCTATCTGCTTCATCTATTAATTTTAAATCAGACGCTCTTATTTTTTCATAATTTTTTTTAGTTCGATTTTTTGCATCATCATAATAACCAGTCTCGGTATATACAGCATCCTGTTCTCTATCTCTACATGCTTTATCTAAATCATTTATACCAACATCACCTCTTTCAATTCTCTGTTTATATTTTGTAAATAGTCCACAAAATTCATAATCTGGTAGATGCATTTCTGGCATTTTGGAAACTAATCCTGAAGCCTTTTCAGTATCTCTATTTGAAATACAAGTTAAACAATCGCAAAGCATTTTATGACATCCAGCAGCTGTACTTTTACTACGATATATTGGAGATCCTTTAAAATATTCCCATATTGGTTTAATTAAATCTTTACATTTGTTTCCTTTACTAGTTAGTGGTTTATTTAATCTTGGATTATAATTTTGATATATTGAATTTGTTTTACTTATCAATTCAATAAATTTAGAATGGTCTTCCGACGTGTATTCAGATATGTCTGGTACTTCTCTTTAAAAATAATATTTTTTTTAATCCTGATGAAAGTTGAACAAGTTCTCTATACAAGAAAACTATTATTATTACTGGGTTTTATAATTTCTGAGCCCATCATAAGTTCTCTAGAAGCTAAATCATATCTAGGACCATATATTCCATCATAATATCTATTTTCTTTAGTTCCATTAGCATCCTCTTTTAAACATTTCCATATATCGCTATATTCAAACACTTCATCTTCTTCTAACGCCTGAGAAACTTTTGTAGAACGTTTAGTTTTTTTCTTTTAGAAACACCAATGAGTTCTTCTAAATGATAATCAATTTTTTCCAATCTTTTTGTAATTGGTTCTACTTTCTTTTCTACCTGTTTGTATTTTATTTTTTCTTTATTAGCAACATTAAGTTCTCTCTCCATAATTAATTTTTTAATTTTTTTATTTCGTTGGCACTCATTAGTTTTGTCGGACTTTTGGTCTGACTTGTAGTCGGACATACTGATGGATTATCGTAGGACTGTTTTTCAAATCTCTTTTTTATTTTTCGATGCAACTTTTTCATTTCATCTGCGTTCATCATTTATTAAATCTGCGTCTTTTTAAATGAATAAAAACAGATCAGATCCAAAAGCGAGATTTAAAGGTGTAAAAATTTAATTTTATAAAGATTTAAAAATTCGAAATAGGTGGTAAATGTGAAAGACCTACAATGATTGCAATTATAGTTGGACCTACTAATAGTGGTAGCTAAGACACATTTAACTTTAAATTTTATTTTTAATGAGAAACTGGTTTATTATGAAAATTTATACATTTATACTAGATCTCCGGATCAACCCATTTATCAGAATTTAAGAAAGGTTTTTAAAAAAACTAAATGTAAAATATTTCTTGAAAGCGAATGGGATAATATTTTATCCGTGGATAATTGTTTACCAAATAGTTTAGTAATATTTGACGATGGGTCGTTGGATAAGCAAACTAAAGTTCAAGAATATTTTGTCAGGGGTAGACATAAAGAAATTTCATCAATTTATATCGTGCACTCTATATATGCTATTGATCCTCAGTTTATACGTGGAAACGCAAATTATTTCTTTGGTTTTAAATTACCACCTAAATATGTTAAATTCATTTATGATAACTACATTTCAAATATATCTACACAAGAGTTTGAAGAAATTTGTAAAAAATGCTGGAAAGAAAAGTATTGCTTCCTTACTTAATTTTCTTTAAATGTTTTAATCTTTTATAAATGGTTTGTGATATACAGGGTGTCTGTAAACCTCTTACCATAAATTTACCAGCCGATTCCTGACGCAAAAATAAGTCGAAAATGTCTTTACAACTTTTGTCCTAAACCGCTTCCTGAGGAAGCTACACGTCTTTGAAAATCGTGTTAAAAAAACGGAAAACAATTGCATTTTAAAAGCGGTATGAGTAAAAAAATCTAAATTTTAGAGGCAGTCTAAGCTATTGTAGACCTAAATTTTCTGCTATTTTTTTTTTGAAAATGAGCCATGGGCATGGGGGTTATCACCATTTTCTTATTACCCGCTTTTTTTTTCCTTCTGTTTTTTTGCATTTTCGTTTGCAGATTTGGATTCTCTGCTGTCTAATTAACAAAAAAGGTCCTCTTGTTGAAACTCGCCTAGACTAACCGTTTCCTATAAAATTCAAGTTTTCTGTTTAACCAAAATCAATTTAAAATGACATTAAGTCAATTATATCAGACACCGGGTGATCGTAAAAAACATGATTCAGAGCAGGCCATGACCGAAGTGTTAAAGTTGGCAATACTTAATATAAGCCAATTGTCAAATGTTGACAGCTGTAACAATTTTTGGTTAGATACATTTAACTTAATGTATTTAACCAAACATTTTTACAGCTGTCAACATTTGACAATTGGCTTATATTAAGTATTTCCTACTTTAACACTTCGGTCATGGCCTGCTCTGAATCATTTTTTTGACGATCACCCGGTATTTAAACCATGGTCTTCTAATTTGTCACAAACAGCTCGTTGCCAAAGCTCCTAATTTAGAAGGCCATGATTTAAGCATTTGCTGAAAGAAGACCTTCATAATGGTGTTTTGGTATTCTCTGACGGTTCTTTTCAAGTTTGAAAATAATTTACACACAATTTAGATTACAGATATTTTCCGTTTAAGTTAGACTATTTTATAACCATGGTGTTTAAATGTTGCGTTTTAAATGATGAGAAGAAAATGCACAATTTTTTAAGTAATCCTGGTGTAAGTTATTTTTCTACATTATCAGTTTTATGTAGTTTTCACAAACTTTTGTTAAAATAATTATTGTAAACTAATAGATTTACAAGAAGTGGATTGAGGCTGTAGGACGAAACATTGTTTTTGAAAAGAAACGGAATTTTAGAGTCTGCGATGTACATTTTAGCGAAGATATGTAATTTCAGGAACATCATAACAAGACTAATCTAAAATTTAATAGTTTTCCTACTTTACATCTACCAGAACATCTTCAGTTACCTGGGACATCTTCAGTTACCTGGGACATCTTCAGATAATTTGGATGTTTCCCAAATTTTACCCGAGATGGAAATACAAAGAAATGCATTACCAAAAATTTTAAAAATAAATAATTCCCCAATTTTATAAGCAGGAAATTTTCAGTAAAACCCTTGAGCAATTTTCCTAAAAATTTCTCAATTCAGAACATTTTGGACATGTGTTTGCCAAAAGATCCTGTAATAACACCAGTAACTGCATTGTACGAATTTAACTTATTTCGTAGGTCCTCATTTATAAATTTTCTTATATGGTATTAAAACGCTTTATTTCCGATATATTTGAAGTTTTACTAATACATTTAAATGGTGTAATTTTACCTACAATTTGAATTTCCCGCTGCACAATGATTAGCGCCATTTGCGATCATAGTCAGTACTATTTCATGTATTATAGTATGTTTATAGAGTTTCCTATCTATATAAACGTATTATAATTTTTATCTATGGTGAAACCTGACAGGCCCAGAATTCAGAAGCTGAGGAATCGGGTAGGATCTGTCTGGTTTACAGACGTCTCCAAAACGGAAAATAGCACTTTGGCCGGGATTTTTGAGGAAAGCACAGGGGATGGCTTGAGTATGAAGCTGGACAGACTCACAACCGTTTTCAAGGCGGATGAGGTTTTAACAATCATAACCTGCGCGCAGATTATGGTAGAAAGAGATATGTTAATAGACGAATAATTATCCTGGCAGACAGCCAAGCGGCTTTAAAAGTTTTCAAATCTCGTAAGCTGTTTAAACAATTTTAGTTGCAACAATTATGAACACACTTCTTAAAATACTATTATTTTATGGTTCATGCGTTCTTTTAATGTCTAATGAGTTAAACATCTATTAATATAACTTAAATATATTTTATTATTACAAAGTTGTGATAAACAGTTGCAAAATATAATACATTCAATAACATGTACATAATTATTGAAAAATTTGTGTGAATGTCGTGGAACGCCTGAAAATGTCTAATAAGTAGGTACCTGACATTTTCTCATTTATTCATTTGTATTGCTACAACTAAATACGGTGCCCACCATGGAACGGTAAAATAAGCAATGAACATTATAGTAGCTCTCCATTTCTGGCCTAGTTTAAATGGCACAGTCTGAAAACAACCAAAAATGCATATTGAATTATAAAATCATTAAAGTAAAAATACTAAAATACCTCCCCTGGAACGCCCCCTTCTAGAGAAGTTCTTACAAATTGTTTTGACACTTGCTTCGAAAGAAGCAAACCAGTTTTACGAATCATTCTGAAAACTTTCTTTGTAAACAAATTACTTAGCAGTGTCACAAATTATCAAGATTTATTATTAAACAATTGCAGTTTAGCGATGGTTACACACAGACTTATTAACAATTTAACTGTCCCCAAGATGACGGATACGACGCGGGAAATTTGAATTTGATACCTATCATAATCGCAATATGACTAGATATTATTATAAGCCAACATAATAACAACAGGTATTTGTTCGTTGTGTTTGTTCAAACTGTTGACTTCCTCAATTTGTCTTATTTTCAATTTAGTTTCTTTAAAATTTGTCTTTTAGGTTATTATTTTAAACAAACGATCAATCAAATGTGCTAAATCTAGATTGACGAAAGTGGTGGGAATAGCATTTGGTTTAAGTTTTATACAATTATTTGCGAATTGATGTAATTCTAAATGTTTTTACAATTGTATTTGAAAATTATTATACCTAGACACCTAGTACTTATTAACTTAAAAAAAAAAAGAAAACCGACTTCAAATAAAAACACAAAAGTAACATAAGTTAACTAAAAAGCAAAAAATAACTGTTTTTTATACAACAGTTTAATATTTATTTGTTGTTCCGTTTAATGTAATTAAGAAATTGTTGTTTATTATATAATTACTAATTGTTTTATAATTTTTAAGTCGGTGCCAAGTAAAACATAAACATTCGAATCTAATTTGTTATTGTAGCAAGGTATATAATTTTTATGTTATACTTGGCACCGACTTAAAAATTATAAAACAATTAATAATTATATAATAAACAACAATTTCTTAATTACATTAAACGGAACAATAAATAAGTATTAAACTGTTGTATAAAAAACAGTTATTTTTTGCTTTTTAGTTAACTTATGTTACTTTTGTGTTTTTATTTGAAGTCGGTTTTCTTTTTTTTTAAAAGTTAATTATTTTACAATTTTAAGTGATGGGTAGACCTAGTAAGGATGCTTCTCAAATGAGGAAACGATTGCTAGTTGAAACGGAAGATGAAATACGGAAACACTAAAAAAGTCCGTTAAAAAATAGATTTTGAGGAGTATCTTCGAAGTTCAAGCTCCAATACCAATGAAATTATAATGGGACCACCTTGGAACTATACTGAACCCAACACCAAAAAATCATTAAAATCGGTTCATAAACAAAAAAGTTATGCCCGAACATACATAAAAAAAAATAAAAAAAATATATACAGACGAATTGAGGACCTCCTCCTTTTTTTGAAGTCGGTTAAAAATAATCCTACTTTTAGTGAATTACATCCCTTTACAAAGCTCTTGAAAGCGCTACATATTGGTCTCCTTGCTAATAAGACTTTAAAATACTCGCATTAAATGGTTTTATGCATGTCCTTCTAAATTGGGAACTTCGGCAGAACTTTCAAAGCTCCTAATTTAGAAAGCCATGGTTTTAAGAATACTTTACATAATTTTTCTAATTCTTTCTGTTCCCAATTACGTAGTTATGATTTTCGGCACAACCTTTTATTTATATTTTTGAATCGGTTGGTAAATGAAAATGTATATAAATACAACATGTCTAGCCTTCTAGGATTGTGCTCTCCCAACTGAGCCATCGAGAATGGTAGCAGACAGCGACAGAGCGTTTTAAATCCCAAACAATTTATATTTTTCCTGTAAATATACGGAAAACTTTCTGTAACTTAAACATACATACACAACGAATGCAGGAAAAATTTGCTCGGGCACTTTTTACCTTATGTTGTGTAGCGAATTTACGACCCTTTACAAAATGTTATTCAGGCAGTGTATTTTTAATTACAAAAATCGTTATTGCTAAAAAAATGTTTTCGAGAAATAATTTCATAAATTTTCGAATTCAGATTTTAACGAAAATACAGATTTGGGGGCCCAAGAAACATGCATGCCCATGTATCTCCAAAGCCCCTTAACCGATTGTTATAGAATTTGGACTGTGGAAGTTTTTCAGTTGCAGATGCTTCTTTGTAAGATTTTCAACCGGAAACAAAAATTAAATTCGGTTTTTTAGAATTGATTTTTACTTTCCTATACTTTCAGTATTGATTTCATGAAAATTTGCGAAATTTAGATTTTGACGGAAATACATGTTTTGGCCTCCAAGAACCCAAAAAAATGTAATTAAAACATGTCTGTTTGTGAGGAGGTGTGTGGGTATGTGCGCTCCATGACTCCCAAACGGATCGTTCGTTTCCTATGATCTTCGCAAAAAAAATAAGAATTTAAAGAAACTCCGTAACTGGAAGCGGAAGTTAGATATGTTGTTCTGTTAGCATTCTTTTTGGGAATCTAAAAACAGAATCCAATAGGAAGATTTTAGGGCAAATCCAAACGTCTGTTTTACCCAACTTTATAGCTGTAAAATGACTCCTGCTACGATTTTTTGAAAATTTTCACCTTAGTTATTAGTCGAAATGGATTTGACAGATCCGGATCAAATTTTCTATCGTAATATATACCCGATAGAGACACAATGTTATTGTTTTAAAAATTTCCAAAAAGACAAAAACTATAAAGTGAAAACTATTTTCAATATTTTCGAAATTTTCAAAAACATCTTGCTCAAAAACTGGCAACACTATTTTTTTTAAATAATTTGTAAACTGATAGAGCTGGAGATGAACTACAATTTGGTTTGTGTCCCAGCCCGCTAATTTACCTGTGACGCCTTCCATGAATTACTAAAAAATGTTTAACACGGATTTACTCAAAAAAGAGTTAATAGATCAGGATGAAGTATGATGTTGGAAATGCCCAAAGGCTACAGAATGTTATGAACTTTTTTGGAACTACTAAAACTCAGTAGTAAAAAAATTTCAAAATACTGCTTAAAACCTAGCAAATCGATTTTTTTTAATTTTATAGGCTCATAGAGCTACGGATGGGCTTCAATGTGGTTCATGTACTTGTGCGCTACTCGCCAGTTTTTTTTGACGTTTTTTATGAATTTTAGTAAATCGAAAATTAATGCCCTTTTAGCTAATAAACGGGAGACGGGAGATTTCTATTTAAGCTAAATTACTCATTAGTGGTAGTAGAATAAGCTTCACAGCTTAATTTTCAGATTCACCAGAAATTAGATGAGTTATTTTTCCTCTCCCACCCAAATTTGGCGGACAAATTTGTGACTTCGTTTTAAGGTTTGTTTAATTCTCAGCAACATTTTCCAATAAAAATTAAAAAATCGATTTTTTGTCTCATACAAAACTTGTTAGGTTTTAAAATACAATAAGACATGCACATAACCGATCGGGCGGCTTTGAGTAATGCGAACCGGACCAGCGACATTACGCTGAATCAGCCGCAAGCGGTGAGGTGGTGGTTATGGCATAGCGCGTTGTGACTGTCTGTCATATTATGTCTTTTTCGGTGCACGACCGGTATCTACACGACGTGTTGCATTTGCCTATTGCGGCGTAATATCAATGTGGGTTTGTTTTGTACCACCACTGCTGTGGGGCTACAACGTTGTGCGTGAATTCTGGAAACATTTAAACATTTTTTTTTGATGAATTTTTTTTAATTTAGAAAATATAGAGTACCCGATTACCCAAAAAGTAAATATCTAATCAAACATTTACTGAATACCCTTTAATAAGTATTAAATCATGTGTTTTAAAAATATTTTTGGTAAAATGAAAATTGTAAAAATGGCAGGTTCTTAAAATTTTGGAAATTTTCAAATAATTATTTGGCAAAAACTGCCGCCAGTATTTTTTTTAACTTGGTAGCCGATGGAGCTTGCAGTGAACTAGAAATATGTTTTAACGCCCTCAAAGAATTTTTTAAAAATTTAAAATTGATTAAAGATTTATTTAAAAACGCAAACGTCAATCGTTATAAACACATTTTAATAGACCATTTGAAGTAGTTTATAAGTTACAATAAAAATGTAAACGTATTTAGAAATTAACACAACAACGCGTTTTCCGGATGTTACGCGATTTTGACTACGTCTATCAATTAACTCAAGTTAAAATATATATTTTTTATTTTTTGCATATTTTTAATCTCTTCAAATAAAGTATTTATAACCATTTTTGGTTCGAAAGTCGGAAGCGCAATATCTTGCTCAGTATGTGAGTAAGTAATACCCCGCGCCGTGCCAACACCTTTCAATCACTTATTGGCGCGTTAATATTTAAAACGTAAACACTATGGGAAAGTACCAACGACGTGTTTTTCCCATTTTTGAATTAGAGTTGCAAGTTGTAACATTGCGTAACATTTAACAGATTTTGTAAACACAGCTGGAGCAAATTCAAAGTAAATTTAATATCCCTCTAAAAATTTGTGTTTTTAATTAATGCATAATGCAAAAATTCATTTATAAAACAGTTATCTATCAGAAAGCTTTCGTCATCTGCAATTCTACATAATTGTGTGATTTTAACTGGCTCATGATTTTACCTTCAGCGTCATTACTTGGTTTCTAAAACAATTCACGAAAAGAAAAAAAATAAGAAATAACATTTTAAATCAAAATTATACAACAATAAGATTAAATTAATTTATTATCTTGCGAAAGGATTTAGATTACCTCTATGAATAAGATTTTATCAGTGACGTTGTATAGATATAGATGCGAACTAATAGCTATTAGCATATCTTATCAATAGCTATTGAAAAGCTCTAATTTCAGAGCAGTGTCACAAAATATAACGTAAAATATGGCTCTTAACAATAAAATACTCTTTTTTATAAACGTTTTTGTGGTAGTTTATGCATATACATTAGATCCATGTAGTAAACAATTTGAAGTGGTAACGGACCTAAAATTGGAAGATTGCGGAGAAGATTTTTATCAACTGAGTGATAATGATGTTCACGCATGTTTTCCTACATGTGAAGAAAAATGGGGTACGTATACATTTAGCAATAATTTTGAGGGCTTTCCTAAACCATGGAAATATATAAGTATAGTACGATATATAGGGTGATTCAAATTCGCTACTTAATATTTGGGTTTCGCTTAATATTATAAAAAATGGAAATTAGGGCATAATCAAGTTTAAACTGCTTAAAAAGGTTTTAAAAAAGGTTTAATAATGGAATAATAAAATTCACTTAGTTTCACTGGTTTCAGAAATATAGACAAAAAATGAAAAAGTAGACGAAGCATTTCACTTACACTTTCTGATTCTTTAGACAGTGGCGTAACTTTAGATTTTGGGCCCGGGGGCAATTTACCTGAAGGGCCGTGGCCCCATTCTCAAAAAAACTTCAATAATAAGTATATAATATAATAAGTAAATAAAGTAATTGATAATAAGAACAATTTCTTCAATAGGAAAAAAATATTTGCAGTCTAGCAAATGAAAATAAATATATAGAAGCCGTGTCTTATTAAGATAAGTAAATCTTAAATTTTATGAAGTTAATGTGTCTGGGTCGTTACCAAAAAGTGTGGGTGTTGTGTTATTACTTAATATAATCTCACTTCGGTATTTTTCATTGCATAAGTACATACTTACTTACATGAAATTTAAAATGTTTTTTGTTGAATATAAAAATAAAGACTATCGAAAATCAAAAATTTTTATTGAAAGAACATCGTAATAGAGAAATAAAAAAAATAACTCGTGGCTCGTGGCAGGGCCCGCTAAGGCCTCGGGCCCGCGGGCCGTTGCCCTCTCTGTCCCATGGTAGTTACGCCACTGTCTTTAGATATTGTTTTCTTAACATATTTGCAAGAGTATATCTGTATACAGGTGTACTCACACAATTAAGTTTAAGATTACTCAACTATTCAACCTAATTTAAGCGTGTCTACCGGGTGTTAATGAAACATGCGCATCCTCTTTTTCCCTATATTTAATAAGATAAGCAAATGAAATTTTGGTATGTTTTATAAGCCGTAAAAGGGCATTATATGATCTAAAAATTCAACTATTTTCACTTCTTGTATCACCGGAAATGACATCAACTATCTTATTTTTAATATAACACCCTGCATATTTTTACATATTTGGAATCAAGATAATATTTTAAATCTTTCTATGCTAATTAAGTCAAGTTTTGATATCCGCAATATACATTTTTTTTTTAAATTTTTGTTTACTATTAATATTAGTGCTCTTTGATATATCAATTCTAAAAAAAAGATAACTTAACCTGCTGCCTACGCTCAAAACAAAGTTTCCTGATATTTACGCATACCTCATGTATCTAAATGTCAAAGCAAATAAAAATAGTGTTTTGTTTTACTTCCAGCAGTTCATGGCGTACTAGAATTTTTTCAAAATAAATTAAATGACGGGCTTTTGTCATGACACTCTTATAAAATTTTTATTTTCTGTAATAAAATGCTCAAAACTTAAACAAAATGCAAAGAGTGACGCATCGTTGAAATCCGAATTAAAAACTCTATTCAAGTTTAAAAAAATTTAAAATGCCAACTATAAGAAAAAAAAAGTTGACAGTCGAAAATGAGCCATTGTAGCAGCTATACCAAATTTGATTAAAAATTTAGATTCAGCATGAAAAAGTGTCTTAATAATGCGTTAACTAAAAATATGTAATATAAATGACAAATGAGTTATAGCTCTAATTTCTTTGTAGATTATTAATGGGCGTAAAATTCTACAACTTTTCTCTAATTTAACCATCGTCGTATCTTTTCAAATAAGCAAGATCCCCATAGTTAACACGCAATTTGATACATCCTGTATATATAATATTTTTGGGATGTTAAAATTTCACTGAATTGGCTTAGACAGACTCAGAGGGTTTTATTAAAAATAAGAAAATTCATGTCATTTCCGGTGAAACCAGACGTAAAAATAGTTGACTTGATAGCTCATATAATGCGTTAAAGTAAAATAAAGAAAAAAAGAGGGTGCACCATATTTTCTTACCACCCGCTATATATCTGTTAATAAGTGATATTCCAATCGTGACATGAAAAGTCTTCGGATGTTTATATTTAGGTATTCTAATTTTATAAAAAATGTGGCGTAATTCATAAATGTCAAGTGTGTCTCGACAATAATTATTAATAATTAAAATTTGCACTGATTATTGTCATTGCAGATTATGTGAATCTGCACTGCAACCCAAGTAAATGTCCACCTGGTTACAAGTGCTCAAAGCCACTCTATCCAGGAGACGAAGATACTGTATGTGAAATAGATGAAAGTATAACTAAGAAAAAAAATAAATTGAGTTTTTCTAAACTTATGTCTTTCTGTTTTTAGACTCGTGTTTTAAATATCGAGGTGGAAATAAGGATACAAATCCATGGATGAAAGCTTTGTGGAAACCTGAGTGCTTACCGGATGGTACATGGGCACCAAAGCAATGCAAACCATCTGGTTCATCTGATGGATGGTATATTTATTTAAATTATTATAATACTACACAGTTGTCACTAAATAATTTATTGCTTAATTAATTGGCAAGACCTTTTTTTTGGGTGCTAACTTTTAAAACTATTACGCAATGTCACTTAAGATTTCCAAATTTTAGCATAAAGTTGTTATTTTTAACTTTTTATATAAAGGAGTGGGGTGGCGTTTGTTTCTTTAAGCATATACCATATCAAGCCAGGGATAATGTAGGTAAAGCGTCAAAATAAAATAATTGTATCTTCTAATTTATTTTGCTTTTAGTATGTTATTAGAGAAACCATTATGGGAAGTCAAGAAATAAAGTAAATATTTTTAGTTTGCAACTTGAAATTTATACACCGAAATAAAAATCTTCTATTGTCAATATATGTACATACATTTTTGCAGTTTTACCCCTAATAGGTCTGATCAGAGTAGATGTTTACCGCAAGGTCCAATTTCTTTGCTTACTTTTTCAGTTACAAGTATTACCGTAATATTTTTCTTAATAATTGCTGTTTAGGCTTCACTTCGCCCAAATTTTAGATTGAATTCTCTGAATATAGCTCAACATTACTTTCAAAAATTTTGAGTTATGTATTATGTTAATTTAAAAAAAATTTGAAAATGTTGAAGTTTAAAGTTTTGAGAATTACAGAATTCTTAAAAAATTTCGAAACTGTTTTAAACTTTATAGGCTTAACGTAATTGGATTTATGTGGGTGTTTGTATTTGTAACAACGTACGTGTTCTTTATACTTAATATCAAAATTTCTAATTGTCTGGCCTATATAAACCGAATTACAATGCGAACAATTTAATTTGTAAACGCCTGATTTTAGCAAATCAGCTGTTTTTGATTTTGCATTAAACAAAGTGTTTCAGACGTTTCTAGTTGTTTTAAAACTTACTTTATATTTATTTGTTTGGTTTATAATTTGCTAAAATCAGGCATTTACAAATTAAATTGTTCGTATTGTAATTCGGTTTATATAGGCCAGACAATTAAAAATTTTGATATTAGGTAAAAAACACTTACTACAACACACGACGCTTGTCTAGCTCTCAACATTTTTGGAACATCCAGATGGAACGTTCCGAAGATAGTCTTTGAAACATCTCTGTGGAACGTTTCATTTTACAAAACTCTGTTCTTAGCATAGATCTTACATTCACCAAAGTATTTGAATACGGAAGAAACCGTTTTATGACATAATTTTAAAGATATATGTTATAAAAAGTTATAGAACTCATTCGCGGAGTCGTTTCAGCCATTATTGTATATTTGATCTTTAATGTAAATATAGTTTGTTTGTTATACATTTTATTTTAATTAGTGATTATAAACTTGAAAACTTTAAGATTTTAAATTATAGTGTATTCAACAGCCTTTTTGTTTAGGTGCTTTTGCTTTGATGCAGTCGGTAATAGAATTTTTGGTCAAGAATTCACTAGTAAAGCTGTTAATATGACTTGTGGTAAGTAAAAGAAATATAGTTTTGCAAACAAAGTAGTAAGTGTTTATACATTTCTTGTTTCTGTGTTTTAGCATGCAGTCGAAAAAGAGTTGAATTGATGAAAAGTGAACATCGTTTTTACGCAACCCTCCATTGCGATAGCATGGGTAATTACGAGCCCTTGCAGTGCGATTCTGGACAATGCTGGTGTGTTGATCCTATGACTGGTGAAATAACAGCAAAAGTTGTACCAGAAAAAATGATGTCTTATTTGCCTTGTTGTAAGTATAACTTATTTTTGTAGAAACAAAATTATTTTTTAAAAACTGCAGTAAATATGTTTGCCCTTAGGGTTGCAGAGAGTTTAATAAGCAATATTCAAGTATTATTTTACAGATTCGAAAGAAAACGTAGGCATGCAATACCTTAGGCAATGTGAGAGTGAAGAATATGCGAAAGCATATATTTCACATGAACTAAAGACACACGGTACTGAATATGCAAATTTTCCTCATGTGCTCTGTGATGCTGATGGGACTTATGGACCTTATCAAATTAACAGGGGGCAGTAGGTATCATTTCATACGCATACATTTATTTTTTTACTGGCGCTTGAAAAGGAGCTGACAAAGCTCCAAATTTAGAAGGCCATGGTTCTAAGAATTACTATTTCTATAACTATTCAGCAAGGTGTTTTACCTGTTTCTTAACTTGAAAACGCACTTCACATACTAGGTATCTTAAATATTTTGCTGCTATGCCTTTTACCATTTTCCCTTACGTACCAAACTAGGACAAACCTTCAAATCTAGACAGAACACATGCAGCTATTGAAGAGTGTAACAACTTGCCTCCGATTTCGACTTGTTCTAAATATTCGCTTTTACCATAAATCTGTCTTAAATGCAACGTAGATATTTTATATTGCATTTATACATCACACCCCATTGCATATTGTATTAATTGCGTCGCAGCATAAAGTTGAAAGAACATTAGCGCACAAACGTTCAATACGCGCGCTTACACACATCCATATAAAATGAACTCGTAAATAAAATTTAAATTAAAAAACAGTTTTTTGTGTCATTTATAAATATTGCATTTTTTTCAAAATTTAACTAAAATTTTTAAATTCCACGTTTTTAACAAAATTTAATCATATAATTTAATACATTTCAGGGCTGTCTGTACATGGAAAGATAAATCCAGTTTAACCTATGCTACAAGTGAGAATGTAAACCAAGTAAACTGTAGTAAGTATTTATAAGTCTTGTTTAAAATCTTTGAAAACAGGTTAAAGCAGTGGCTGCTTGTGAACATTTAGATCGAGAGAGCGGCACAAATTTAGAACAAAATTTACCTTTTAATTAACAGCAATAGCTCTAAACGGCGATAGATCTGGTATGCTAGAAGTCCACAGCACGCTTGAATAGTTCTAAATTTCGACTCCCGTCATAACAACCAATGGCAGCCGTTTATTTTCAAGCTCTTAACCAATCACACCCAGACTGGCAGCGATAGTATTTTTTTAAGAAGCTTCGATGTTATCGGTGTTGTAAACATAGCAATCACATAAACATTTTTTAAGTTTGCCTTTAGTAATTAAATAACGCGATTGCACGTCAGTAAGTAACAAATAATTATGAAAACTATGTGTGTAACTTTAAACATTTAGTTCGTGGAATATTCTAACAAATTCCACTGGTGAATTAAAAATTTTCTAAAATTCTTGTTTTTCATAAACCAACCCAATTGTTTTGAAGCACGGCAATATCACTTCTCCTTCGAAGTCGTGATATTTATTAGCAACAACACAATTTCGGTGTCAATCAGGCAACAGAATTATCGATAATTTGTAATTCACTTGTTTTGTTGCTGCTGAATATTCACTCGTATTGTAACAGTTAATGGTTTATTTTCAGGCTCTTGACCAATTAGATCTTGACTGGCCGCGATAATACTTTTTGGTTAACTTCGGTGCACGAAGTAATATAAAACATAAAGAGGATGCACGAAGCACTTGTTGCTATGACATGCGGGTCTCGATTTTGTAGTACATGTGACAGAGATCAGAGTCAAGGAATTTATAAAAAGTACTCGATCATCAATATTTTATTTTAAATGTCGATAAAGACCGTATATGTTAGGTTATGTCAGTTGATTTATTGATGGTGTCGGATCTATCAAGACAGAACATATTTTAGTTTGAACCATTGTTGAAAATGATGAGATTTTGTAATTACAATCAAATTCGTTGACAGATTTCCAATCTTAATTGGTAACAAAAAACAATATTAGTTGAAATAAGCACATCCTTGAAATAGTACATTTAGTAGTCTCCTTGTCTCGGTGCTCTCTCACTCTAAAACACTGCAGAATAAAGCCATACAACCAGGGTTCGTGCATACTCTGAAGTATGCTCTGTGCTTCCGTGTTATCGGTGCTGTATAACCCTAGCAACACGTAAACATTTTTTATTTTAATTTTTGCATTTAATAATTAAATAACGCGTTAGTACGTTACTACATAACAAATAATTATACTAAATATAATTTTATTTTTTTTGTTCGTGAGTTTTCGTACGTTCTTGTAACTATACAATTCAAAAATCTCCGAAAAAATTAAAAGGATATGAATAATGTACATTTATACCAATTGATAGAATTTAGCTAAATACCTACCTTTAAAAATCGAAGTCGAATCCCAACGACTAAATACTAGAGAAGGTTTCAGGCATTAAGACCTCACAGCTAGCTACACCGGATTGAATAGATAAAATATTGTTTTTATAGATAGAGAAAGAAAACTTTTTCATTTGTTCATCTGGTGATAACAGTCATGTCGACTAGAGCTAACCCAATCATTTCAAATGAAGAATAATAATTCTATGATACATATCTATTTAGTCCATCATATTCCCATAAAAAGCTTTAACTGTTGCAAATAATTGCTGCCACAGACTGTTTCAACATACACATTTTGAACAATTCTTAAATTTTCATTTTAAGAAAGAAATTCTGTGTACGTAAATGTGTCTAAATATATTCTTGCAAAGTTGATTTTCTCTAATTTTTATTCTTCTAGATTGCGCAAGAGATCAGAAAATTTATGAGTTGGCAGGTATGGGACACATGTTGTTTTGTTCATCAAATGGCAATTATAACCCAGAACAACAAGATACCAATGGAAAATGGTACTGTGTAGACAGTGATGGATTAAGAAAAAGTGAATACTTTGATATATTATCACCAGGTGATTGCACTAAGTTTCTTCAATAGATATAAAAAATTTTACTCACCATAACAATGTATTAGGTTCAAGTATTGTATTGTACTAAAGCGTACATACCTATTTATAAAAAATCAAGTACCCATTTTACACATGAACAATTACAGTTTAAGAAACTTTTTTTTTTTTTTTTTTTAACTTTATTTATATTTACAATCTGCTCTGATGAGCAATAAGTAAATCAGGTGGATTAAAAAAAATAGAACATGTTGGATGCCGTCCCAGTGGAAGGCTCCCCCAAAAGAATTACTTATTAGCTATGTACAGATAATATTTAACACACAAGTCATACTAGTATCGGTCCGGAAGATCCAGAGGGCTGAGTCTCCTTAGCCTGCGAACTGTATTGCTGTTATCCAGCAAATTCATAGCAAGATGGTTTGTATGATTATCTAATCGTAAAAGATACTTTGCACACACGCACTGCACTTCTTCTTTCACTAATTTCACTCGGAGATCCCGGTGTATGACTTCGTTTCTAACGTACCACGGAGCATCTACTATTGATCTCAGGGTTTTAGACTGGAATCTCTGCAAAATCTCCAAATTGGAGTTGCTTGTGGTTCCCCATAGTTGCAGCCCGTATGTCCAGATAGGCTTGAGTATACTTTTGTAGAGTAGTACCTTGTTGTGTAAAGCTAACTTGGATTTTCGTCCTAATAACCAGTTTAATTTGAAGAACTTTAGGCCCAGTTGTTTTCTTTTACTGAATATATGTTTTTTCCAAGTTAGTCTACGGTCAAGGTGCATACCAAGGTATCGGACTTGGTTTGCTTGCGGTAGTGGTGTATTATTAAGGGTTACTGGTGAACACGTTTCCCTTCTGAGTGTGAAGGTGACTTGTGTGGACTTGGTTCCATTTGCTTTTATACGCCATAGCCGGAGCCAGTCTTGCACTTGGCTGAGAGAGATTTGTAGGTTTCCTGATGCAATAACAGGGTTTTCGTGAGTTGCAAGAATTGCAGTATCATCTGCAAATGTAGCGGTGGTCGTAAGGCCGTTGGTAGGTATATCTGCCGTGTACAGTAGGTAGAGCACGGGCCCTAATACGCTTCCCTGCGGTACGCCGGTGTTAATAGGGTGTAATTTTGTTAGCACATCTTGAAATTTCACCTGGAAGTGTCTGTTGCTCAGATAGGATTTGAACAGTTGGAAATAGGTGTGTGGCAAGTTTTTCTTAATCTTAAACAGTAGTCCCGCATGCCAGACCTTGTCAAACGCCTGGGCTATGTCTAGGAAGGAGGCAGAACAATATTTCTTCTCTTCAAAGGCCTGGTTGATTTCGCTTACTATCCTGTGAACCTGTTCGATTGTGGCGTGTTCCTCTCTAAAGCCGAATTGATGTTCTGGTATGAGATCATGTTCGTCGAGAATTGGTTTGATTCTTCTTAGTAAGAGCTTTTCGAAGACTTTAGATACTATTGGTAATAAGCTGATCGGGCGATAAGATGACGGTTCTTCGACAGGCTTTGCTGGCTTAGGTATGAGTATTATTTGGGCCACCTTCCATTGGGCCGGGAAATGGCTCAATCTTAAAATCGCATTAAATATGGCCGTTATTAGTTTATATCCTTCCTTTGGCAATTGTTTTAAGACTTCACCTGTAATCAGGTCATAGCCTGGAGCTTTTTTGGGATTTAGTTCGGACTTAATTAACGATCTTACTTCTGCTATCGTGATCTTTTTTATTGGTAAACTTAGTTGATCTGGTGTCTCCAAGTATAGTTGTATTTCAGCTTCTTCTTCTGGAGTTAGTTCAGAAGGAAAGGGTTGAAAAACATCTGTTAGATGTGCTGCAAATGTGTTAGCCTTTTCTTGTTCGCTCCTGGCCCAGTTTCTATCAGGTTTTCGGATTGGAGAGATTGCTTGCTTTGGCTGTTTTAGCTTTCTCGTGGCTTTCCATAATGAGTAATCTGTTGCTTCAGTGGCAGAGAGGGTTTAAGAAACTGTAGAACTATATTTTATCGCTTTTATCGTAGTTTGCAAGCATTGTTTAATATAAAAAAAAAACAAAGTAACATTGAAGTTTTTATTAATTTATTTAAGTTAAAAATAAATAAACGTTATATACATTTTATGCTATCGTGACTGATTTTTCAACCTTTTCATATTACACATCATTAAGTCACATGTCGCATGAAGAGCCAAAGACTACTCTTTTTATTTTAACGCTGCTGCACCTGCTTATTATTAGTGTCTTAATCAGCCACAATCACCATCGACAAGAGATTGTGATAAGCTCAATTAGCCCTTTTGCTCAAGATAATTCAAGTACCAATATGAGTAGTTTATCTTACTTTTAATTTATGACTGAAAGTAATCCCTCACCTCTATGAGTAATCTACCTTACTTTCAATTTATGACTGAAAGTAATTCCTTACCTGGTAGAAAAGATTATTTTATTTATTTAACAAAGATTTTTAATTTTTTTTATGATATTCATATACCTAACTTCAAGTAAAGAATAGCTGTAGGTGTCTGTTTTAGCAAATGCGAAGAAAAAACTTATTAAAATAAATTAGTAGTTAAGACATAGCATTGTGAACATTTTTCTTTTCCACCAAACCCTACATTAACTATCCTTATACTGTAGTTCAAAATTTTAAGAAACAGGTTCTACAGATATAAATTTTATAAAGGCGGTGCCATCTCCTATGGGACACCCTGTATATTATTCACTTTAAAGGGTGGCCTATAAACAATATGCCAGCGTATTTATGCCGCGCAATTAAGAAGGAGAATATGCAGCAGTAAGATTGCTCTCTGATTTCTATAAAAACGATTTCTAAAGGGAAGGAGCTACTTTATTTTCACTACAATGAAGAATAATAGGGCTTTTCCAAGTACGTCACAAGCTCCGCCCAGTCAGCTGCTTGGGGTCACTTTATGTTAGCGTTTATATGGTGTGTACAAGGTTTACCAAGTTTTTATCGCGAAATACTTTCTGCTACTAAAACACTTGCTTCTCTTCTATCTTCGGTGAGAGAAGAGTCTTCCTAAAAAATTACGAACATTAATTACTTAGTAACTTAATAGTGTAAGAAATCTTTTTTGGCGTTCGAAAAAAAACATTTCTTAAAAACAAACAAACTGGGTTGAACCGCAGTGTCAGTTCCTGTAAAGTTATGAATTTATGATAATTGATAACATAATTTAGTGAAAATACACAAAGTAAGTAATGGTTATATTACTTTTGATGCAGATTCTTCTAAAAGCCTTTTCTTAGCTCTTTTATGCCTATCCTGGGCCCCGGCTTTGACAGTTGCTGCAGACACATAACCCAACTTTTGAGAAGGAACATAGTCGGGGTGCGTTGTTTCTTCTGATGGTTTTCCTATAAAAAGCAACATTATTTTTTACTTATAAGTAGGTAACAAAATTATTAGGTACTTTACCTGTCAAGAAGTGATCAGAACATATTGAAGCGTATCGGATTTTCTCTGGGGGAAAGTCAGCCCTCCGTACAGCTTTAACCCATAAAGCTCTTCTTTTAATTCCTTCAGGGATATCTCTGCCTCTATTGTCCCGTACTGCAGGAAAACAAAAATTATTCTTTTCTTTTTCTCTGTTACTCCTATTAGAACATCCGAAAACAGCACAAGATCTCGTCATTTTTTCAACACCTATATAAGCCCATAATTATATTACAAATTGTCACTATTTCATCTGTGATCACACAACAATAAGTTAGACTTACGATTTATCATAGATTAATTCACTTTTCAGAACTATCAACTGCAAAAACACGTTAAACTCTGTAACAAGTAACTGAATTGCGTACAATTGTTGACCCCAAGCAGCTGTGTCCTTCATTTGACATCCGCGTGTGACGTCACGTGGAAATGCCTTATTGGTTGCTGAAGCCTTGGAGAGAGAGAGAGAGAGAGACATTCATGGGTTGCTCTTTTTTTATTGCTGCTATTTTTGACATCTTACTTTTGGCTTACTGAGCATGTGAACCGTTACTACGGATAAACAATGCTTTTTGATAGCAACGAATTGGTACAAATTTTAATATTTGGCAAAAATGGCTAACCTATGTGCGAGTCGCTTTTTTAACAGAAATCAGGCAGTTATACATGATATACAATATATTTAAACATAATTATGCGATGTAACAATGCTGGCATAATGGTTATAGAAACCACTACTTTAGATCATTGTTTTCGTGCCGAATTTATTCGCTACTATAACATAGGCGTCCTAGCAGTTTTACTTTAGAAAATACTTGCAAAATTTTACGAGCACACCCATATCAAATCAAAATTGCTCAATATACCAACTTAAGGGATACAAAAAAGGTACAAACAGATACTCGGCCATGTTTCTGAACCAATACTGAATTGTGATTGGTTAAAACTTTCTCGGCATCTCTTTTGTAACTATTAGTTCTGATTCTGGGCTACTCGTTTATTTTGTTGCAGTTTGTAAATGTTGTTGAGAAGAATAAAACAAAGTAACAATGAAGTTTGTTATTAATTTATTTTGGTTCTTTTAATAAAAATATATAACAAAATCCAACACCAGTATTATAAACGTTATATACATTTTATGCTGCAGGGCTATTAAATATAAATACATAAATGGTTTAAAAAGGTATAGTTGTTACAAAATTGAGTATCTAAAGTGTTAGTTACAATATCACGTTTATTTAGTCATCAAAATTACAGCATTGACTATCGTGACTGATTTTTCAACCTTTGCATGCAATACATATTTATTTTAATAACTGTCTGCTTGTATTTTAATCAACATTTGTTAATGACTGTAAGCACTATTATATAACTTTTAAATTTGATACATACCATTTAATATATTTAATGTAACAATTAATTCTGGGATAACCTTAGATAAAAGTCAATGTAATGGCTATTCACAACTTTTAGTATTTGAAATAAACATTGCAGTACACATCTACCCTGATTACAAATGTGTTGTTTATAAAGTCTATGGTATCATGAAGAAAATTTTAGATGAAGGGTGGCTTTGGAAAATAAAAGTCCTGTCTTAGCTTTATTCAAATAATTTTAATTGAATAAAGAAATGATAATGAACATTACGAATAAAGAATAGCTCAAATTAAAACATGATTTGACACAAGCGCCAGACATTTAACTGTGACGATATGTAATAAATAGTACAAATAATGCAAAGACTCAACTTCTATTTTCAAAAACAAAATTTTAAAATTTTCTTGATCATACTGTATACTATATTAAAATCATGTGAAGTGCTAAATGCAACATTAACTGAGAATGCAATCAATTAAGATGTGATTAAATGGACGTAACAATTGTTCACTTCTAAAGATATAGTAACAATTATATTTCGAAACTTAATCTAAAAAAATTACCACAGTTCTTACAAATTGCACAACATTGATAAATAACTTTTATTTTATGATAAATTAATAGGCAAGATATAAACATAGTAAAAATGTACAAAATTCTAAAAAATAAAGACTAGATTAAAATACTGGGTAAGTATAACAGTTAGAAATAATAATTAACAGTCTAAATAGGGGTACACACAGAGCAATAGATTAATTTATAAAATGAATTTTTAATCTGTTATTTAATAAAGTATTTAAAAAATTTAAAACGAATTTCAGATCATATCTACAACTATTTAATGTATTTTCCAAGTTTTTATTTTTACTAAGTTAATTATTGATAACTAAGAGGAGCACCAATTGATACAGATAGCAACAAAAATATTTTATGTGAACTACATAATTAATAATTTTATATAACAATATGAGATTTAAATTGACATTTATTACTATTTACACAAAATAAAATTATGTATAAGCATAACATTTAAAATATAATACATAACTAATGGAAAAATTAATACACAACCATCTTTTCTCTTTTAAAAGTTTTTGCTACTTTCCAGCTGCCGTTTTCAAATCTGTTAAACTTTAATAAACAATGTTGGGCAATAGTTATCGTGTAAAATTATTAAAAAATGAATCAGTGTAATTAGGTTAACTTTAATATGTAGCAGAATACACTGATTATAGCCTCAATGCTCGCAAGTCTTATTATTGTCACCATAACTATCAATTAGCATTAGATAGTTGTTCAAAAACCAATTTATTATTGTATTCATTTAAAATTTTACACTCCCCATTTTACAACTGCAATACCGGACTGTCAGTTTTTATTAAATAGCTTTTCGAAATTCTCAGACCAAATTTAGATCCAACTCTGACAATAAAACTAGCTGTTTTAATTATTATTGCGAGATGTTTTCAAGCTTCATCTCACTTTTCTTTTAATTTATGTTAAAATCAGAACACAAGATTTTAGTTAATTTAATAGTATAAGTAGTAAATTGAGATTCCACAGGTAAAATAATATTACATAATTTAAATGGATGGTGAGTCAGAAGTTTCCGTTTTGGTACTGCCAACTTCACCTTTGTGTCATTCTTCCAGTTCATCCATGCGACACCTAACTGCCATTTCAACAACTTCCAAACTTGGGTAATCTAATTCTTTTACTAAACACAATACAGCTGATAGTATATTGGAGTTCTAAAAAAAAATAAACATTAATATTTTTGTATTTATTATACGTTTTAATTGCATAATTAATCATACATAAAATTTGGCGCAGAACTTAGCCTAGACTTTCCAATACTTTAGATATTGTTATAAATTCACTGTATTTGCAAAAGTACATTTGTAAAGTCCATCCACAAACTTTATGTATCTGCAGGATTCTATTGCTAAAATGATTGTCAATGCACGGCTCATCTACTTTTTACATCAGCATGCTTGTTGCATTTGTACTTATAGCAAAAGTGAGTCGACACGGCACGTCTATTCTAGTATCGCATGTCTAGTATCTTTAAAGTATGCACTAATGCATAGTAGTAGTTATCAAAGAACTTTATAACGTTATACTGTTCAGGTTGCTCCACTCGTATCTGCAACTCAATCCCTGCCGTAAAAATTATTGCTTGGGATTAAAGAACACAATAAACGGAGAGACACATTTGTCCGCCAAAATATGGATGGGAGGGAGAAAATTAACTAATTACTGCTGCACCTACAAATTAAGTTGTGAACCTTACTCAACTATCACTCATGAGTAATTTAGCTTAAACAGAAATTTTCTAACGTCTACCATTTATTAAATAAAGGGGCATAAGTTTTCAATTTCCAAAAATTCACAGATAAATTAGCTGACTGAGACACAAAGCCAAATTGTAGCCCATCCCTATTTTTCCATTACATTTGATTTTATTATTTAACAAAATACTTTCAACTTGAACCCCCTTTCAATTTCAATGTAATGCATTTGTATTACGAATTTATGTTCTTTTAATGAGCCCTGCTGTGTCAAACGCTAATATTAAATAACAGTTATAACATTTAAGACTTCATAAATATAAATCAATCTGAGTTTGTTTATTTGTTATTTTGCTCCTTAAGATGATGTCACATAAACACGCACGGGAGCATCACAATACAGGTGGGAAATAAATTGCTGACATGTTTAACTAATATGAAACAACCCACAGGTGCATCCAAACATATTTTTCAGGTAAATAAAACAAAATAGATGCAACTGTTGGAGTCATAATGCTACACAGGGTGTCTGTTTAATACTTCAAAAAAAAGGTAGTAATTCTTTGGTGAAAATTAAGGTGATTGGCCTAAACTGTTGTTATCCGAAAATGCAACCCTGAAAAGTTACAGCACCCCAAAGTTGCAAAAGAAAAATAGTACAATAGCAAGTACTACAAAATGATTTGAGTTGCAAGGATCAAATTTGATAACAATTTTAGAACATATTCCATAGCTAATTTGGTGAAATATGAAGAAAATTGCAACACGAGAAGGGTGGTTTAGGGATGGTGCACAGTTCACCGCGCCCATTTTTTTTTTACTTTATTAAAGTTTATATAATAGTTACATCATTAAAAACTATGCTTCAAAATAAGCATTTTGCGTCTCTTTCCTTTTGTTTGTAAGAGTAGCCATTTTAGAGAAAAGTGGAAAAGAAACTGGAGAAGACTATTATAAATATATTTATACACAAGCCATACAGTTTGTACCAGTTACGTGCATCTGAGTATATAAGTAAAATTAGATATAATATACAGGGTCTTAATGAATTGTAGGGACAAACTTCTACGGCTTGCAAAACACAACAAAGCAAACAACTTTTGTTAATAAATGTGTGGTCAAAAGTGTTTCCTTTCAGGGATAGAGCTGCTTTAAGAAGCGCCTAAATGTAGGCAACTCAATTTACTACCTACTATTTGTTTCCATAACGACGGAAATTAATACAGGATAAATAAAGCCCTCTTTCCCACTTTTCAAATTCAAATTAAATTTAAAATAAATTATTTAACAAAATGTTTCAAAACTAAGCAATAGAAAAACCAAAATTACAAAGCAAAAATCAACTATTTGAATAATTTACAATAACTAATCCAAAATTTAACAAAATTACAGTAAATGTTCAAAATGTCGCCCCCCAGCTGCTACACACGACACCCTGTATACACTGCTCAAGAAAATCTATGGAACAACGCATATCTGACTAAAAATTTGAGTTTTGAGATGAAATATGCTACTTAATAGAGATTTATATAAAACTTGAAGAGCTCAGAAAAAAGATCAAAATTTTTTTGAAGCATTTGTTTTTATTACTATTTGTTTTTATTACTATTATTATTAATCTTTTTAACACTGAACTTAACAAACTTTGTTTATTATCCATTCATGTTAACGTGTATTTCCACCTACAGCATTAATTACAACCCGACATCGTCTTGGCGTGCTTAAGATTTAGTTCTCAATCTGATTTTGTGGTAACAATAACCATCGATTCCTTAAAGCATTTTCAAATTGGGGGCGGGGTGTATGTGAATGCCATCTATGATAGGATGAAGTCTTCTTTAAAGCATGTCCTAAACATGCACAATGGGGTTTAGGTCAGGGGACTGGCTAGCCCTGGTAAAACGATTATGCCTTCTCCCCAAAACCATTTATGCACTGCTCGAGCAGTGTGAGGTAGGGCATTGTCATGCATAAATAAAAAATTCGGCTCTGCTTTTCTACAAATCTACGCACTATTAGCTGTAGAATATGGGTTAAATATTGCTTTTCATTAAGAAACCCTTTGGTAAAAGCGAATTCTGTTTTATACAGTAGCGAAATTCCTGCCCATACCATGATTGTCTGAGCTCTGTATCCATGAACATGTCTAATGCATTCATGTGCTCCACTTTCTCGCCATACCCCCCTAATTCTCCTGTTGTCTGGACGAAATCCAAACTGTGACTCGTCAGAAAACATTACATTAGTGCATTCATCTTCACCGCATTGAATGTGTCCTTGTGCTCAAGCTAAACGATCCCAGCTATATTCTGGGCGCAAAGTGGAAACCCTAAGAGAGCGACGAGCATGAAGGTCAAACTTATGTAATCTGTTTCTGATTGTTTGAGAGTTAACAGCTATTCTATGGGCGTTTTGAAGACTCGAAAAGAGTTGCGTGGCGGTATGAGTACAATTACGTCTGGCTTTCAAAGTAATATAACGATCTTGAACTGCAATTGTTTTCCTTCCCTTGCCAGTTTCTTGATATAGCCGCCATAATTTACAAATTACTCCACGAGATGTGTTTAATCTGACAGCAACATCCACTTGACGATTACCAGATTCAATAATCTCCACAACATGTAACATCTCTTCTTGAGTCAAATGCGATTATAAGCAAAAAATTGATCAACTGTGCGGTGATCAGCCTTATCGAGTGGATAAAAAAAACTTTGAAAAATATACTAACACGCTTCGTTTCCAAAAAGTTGATTACATCTGCAAGTTGATTACATCTGCGGTGAATAACAAACAAAACAAAAAAGAAAAGAGTGTTGTGCAAGACACATGTTTACATTTAGTTATAGTCAGGTATTTGTTATATTATATTAAACAAATGCATATAAAAAGCAAAATTCATTTGTTCCTTAGATTTTTTTGAGCAGTGTTCATATAAAATACACTTAATACACAAAATACATAAACGAAACTGCGTATTATGTATAAAATTTAAGGTTCATCTCAATGCCAAAGACTTGCCTTGGAAAATTCCACTGGCAGCCGATTACTTTCAGGATTTTGACCAATTAGACTGTGACTGGTCAGGATAAGCCTTTTTTTAGGAAGCTCCGGTGTTATCAATGGTGGATAACCATAGCAACACATCAAAACATTTTTATTTTTGCATTTAATAATTAAATAACGCGTTTGTACGATAGTACATAAGAACTAATTATACAAAATAATAATAATTTAATTTTTTTGTTCGTGGAATATTCTAAAAAATACCACTCGTGAATTAAAAATTATATATACTTCTGTCTTTCACTGACGAACTCAATTGTGTTGGTGGACGGTAATATCACTCGTCCTTCAGACTCGTGATATTGCCTAGCAACAACACAATTTTGTTGTCAATGAAGTGACAGAATTATCGTTAATTTTAAATCACTTGTGGTATTGCTGTTGATAGTGCTGGATAGTGAAGCTAGGGAAGGGCAAGGCCTGATATGGGCTGTAAGCCCGCTGCATTATATGATTAAGTAGATGCTTACCCTAGTAACTGGCCTTCTATTAAAAGGTGGTTGATGTGCTGCAGGACAAGTAAACCTTTCTCTTCGTGGAGCCGCTTCATGACTGTGATTGGATATTTCACTTCCTTCGCTTTGACGATAATTATGTTGTGGCTGTTGCTGCACATATTTATCTCCGTTGGTGTAATCCTATAGAAACACATCTACTTTATTAAATTTTGTGATTACCTACCAGAATGGATCTTATTTTTTTTTGTTACTGATGATACATGCTAAAAAATTATGTGATATTTTTATGATCAACAAAATTGTTGAAACACCCTCATCAAAATTAATTTGCATTATAAATAGGTAATTTGTTCAATATTATTAAATAAAAATACTGTTATGAGAAAATTGTCCTTTAATCATCACACTGTCAAACATGTCTCATCAATATTAGTGGAGCGGGAGCAGCCTCAAATTATGCATGTGGGTAATTGTGACGTATAAAAATATTAAACTAGTCTTTTTCGATAATGGAGTTTATTTTACATACGATATGAATATTTACGACTGTATTTGGTGATCATGACGAAAACTATGGTAATAAATTACAAGTAGTTGTATCCCACACATTGATGTCTTTACTATTGTTTTTAGAAAACAACTATTTTTGATAACGAATTGCGGTATCGTCGTCGGTTTTGCAATGAAATGCTGCAACAGAGTGGAAAATTCCATGAACTTTTATCGATTTTAGTAAAGTATACAGAAGACATTTATGAAGCGAAATCTAAATTGCAGTAAAGCAATTTTTCTTTTACACTTTTGTAGTTTCACTATTTACCATCTACTGGGTGATCGTAAAAAAAATGATTCAGAGCAGGCCATGACCAAAGTGTTAAAGTTGGCAATACTTAATATAAGCCAATTGTCAAATGTTGACAGCTGTAAAAATTTTTGGTTAGACACATTTAAGGTCATGGCCTGCTCTGAATGATTTTTTTTACGATCACCCAGTACTTAAAAAAAATGTTTTCTTAAAAACATCCTTATAATGTAAGAAAAATTTTGTCCTAAGTGATGCATAGTCAGGCAACAACAATAAATTCAGAAAAAAATATTATATGCTGAGCAGCCGACTATCACTTGGCATGCGCTGTGGGCATACATATTGTTCTCATCCTAATATTTTATTTCAACATTATCTACTTGCTAGTTCATGTATATGTACTAATTTGTATACTATAATTATTTATTAAAATAATTTTTTTATAAATGTAAAGAAATAAACGCACACATATTAAAAATTAACAGAAAATGTTCAAACACTGGAAAAATAAATAAATTTAAAAATTGTTTCAATCGTCTTCAGAGTATGAAAGCTGTTCTTCCATGTAATTATTACATAAAATTTTACATTTACATATTTTGTCATATTTTAATCTTTCTCTTATACATTCGCATTTGCCGCTGTTTCATCTTCTTTACTCCAACCACGGTCTAATGGATTTTTGGATACCATTTTCGGCATTAAACTACTACACCAAATTTTAATTTGTAAATAATATCTGAAATATATTTAAGTATGCTTAAGATAATCTAAAAGTGAAAAAAAAAATATGCTGACAAAATGCATGTTCTGTAGGTGGTATCGATGAAAAGGTTTTTTTGAATTGACTAATAAATTCTACTTGATTGCGATACAGCATATTGTCATATACAATGTCTTTTCTTACTTTAGCTGCGTTTAAAATTGATGAGTCCAGCACCTGTTGTTTTTTTACAACAATCCCAAAAGACTCGTCTTTTACAGTTTTATTACAAATTATACACAAATCTTTATCCATTTTAAACCTAAAACCTGGTTTTTATTATTGCAATTAAAAGTATAAAAGTTATTAAAAACTCATCGATTAGAAGTAATACTTTGCAAAAAACAAATTACGTTAACCACACAAAGACTGGATCTGAAGTTATAACCTACAATTACTCATGGCCTCTAGCCACATTACATGGAATATGGATGCATCTCAACGCATTATTGTGAATGGTGTTAACGTTCATGCGTGCTTCTATGTTATAATGATTTGTGTGTTTATTTGAAGTACGCGACTATAAAATGCAATAGAAGAAATGATCCTTTACTGTAGGGAAGTTTTAAGAATACCGCCACAATACCTATCACATAGAAATAACCGCTATTTACGCGCTTTCCCGCTCCACTATATGTAGTTTTCCAATGATGATATGATATTAGCCATGAATATTAACACAAACCTTGATACTGTTAGTAGACTGACTAGTAGTCAGTTTGAGATCCCTGTAAGCACCCTCACCAGCTTCTTCATTACAATTGTTATTGGGAGGTGATTTCTGTTAAATGAAACTGTGTTAAGTGCTAACTTTATGCAGATGTTGTCTTGTTAAAAAAATGAAATATAAAATTGCACAAAACAAAATGCATTGTGGTATCTAGACGAATTGTGTTACGCTAGTCAAACAGAGCGCACAAACTTCTTTTCAGAAAATACTACAACACGCTTCAACTCAAACAATACTCTAATTAGAGACAAGTGACATACTCACATCATACCAGTACACAACAAGTCTAAATAAAAATAGTTAAACATGCCACTGTCAAACTATGTAGATTAAAGTCTAAAATTTGATGGGTATTGTGCCACCCAAATTCGCATTTACATACAATAAATCTTATACTAATTCGTTAAATCTTAAATTCCCTTTATTAATGTTACAGATAGTTAATGTTAGACAAGTAGATGAAAACCATATAATCTTACATCATAATACTGTGGTTGTCTGGGATATTCGTGTTCATAGCTGCTCGTTCGTCTATCTCCATATTCTTGTTCGGGTGAATAACTTTGTCGTACTGGTTCTTGCCTTCTCGGAGGACTGGGCTATCGACATAATGATATTTGAGATTTTGGACAAACTTTAGTATGTTCATATATATATCAACAATTAAGTAACACAGTAATTATACAGATTATATACTGTACGATAATAATAAATAAGTGTAAGATGACATTAAACTATTAAAGTGTGAAATTGTTACAAAAGTTAGTTACTCCTACCTGACTTGGTGATGTATACTCTCGATTTTCTGCAGTTGCATCATCCCTGCCGTAGTATTCTTCCACTTCATCATTCTCATATTCAGGCTGGTTAACATTAATCATGTTAAATTTGTTAAATGATCACAGCAACAAAACATTCTTAGTTAACACAAATTTTCAAAAAAGCATACCAATAAAAGTAAATGTAATTAAAAAGGTAAATAAAAATAAATTCCTTCGTTGATATTTTTATGATGAGTTAATTACTTATGTATTAAATTATTAAACCACTTCTTTAATGCAGGTAAAATCAAATGGATATTTTTGTACTAACGTCCATTTAATTTAGGAAAGTTAGTTTTGCTATCGAATATTTTCGAGTGTACGTACAACACCGAAAAAATTTCTCATATTTTAAATTAAACTAAATAAACAAATTCTACATGTGATCATATTTATCCAAAGTTCTTTGAAAAAAACCCACAAAAAAGAAATTCTTGAAAACAACGAAAATCGCTAAACCTAACGGTTTCCCAGATAATGCAATCTTTGTTCAAATATGGAGTCGAGATAATAAAAAAAGTTCCTATAAACATGGGTATGGAAACGCTGCCTTGCGAAGTTATAGCCTCTGAAACAGGGAACAGTTTGGACTGTTGCGACTGGACACTTTTGTGTACTTTCAAGGAATAAGACACAAAAGTTTAAACAAACACTGTAGTAGTATATTACGCAACAAGTTTAGAAAAGTGATGTTTTACTAAACGAGTATGGCTGGTTTGAGTACGAGCGAGTGAAGCGAGCGAGTAACTTAAAAAGCCATACAAGTTTAGTGAAAACACTTTTCTAACGAGATTGCGTATACTATTTTTTCGCATTTCATGTGAAAATTTAATTTTGTTAGTTATTAATGTAGTCAAAAGCGTAACTATTTTAGGGTATTTAAGGGTAATTGCTAATTAGGCAATAACCCACAAGTCATTAGCAACATCATAAAATTTACTGAATGCGTGTATTGTTTGGCAGATTGTAAATAAGGAGAAAAAAAATTAATAAAAGTGACATTAATAACTGTCACAATTACTGGCATTGAAAATAAAAAAATAATAGTAGGTAGGTTGTTTCAATAACATAGTAACCTAAACAATCGATAGAGACAAGTAAACAAACAAATATATTTGCAAATAAAAATTTACAAAGAGCGATGGAATTTCAAGGTGCTAAAGAAGTTATTCTAAAAGCAGCGAAAGAAGCGTCTTCTAGTTTGTTGCCACAAAAATCAAAAGACCGTTACGAAAAAACTTACAGCCAATTTTGCGATTGGAGAAAGAAGAAAGAAATGGAAGGGGCCAATGAAAACATAATGTTGGCTTACTTTTTTGAAAAGGTAAACGACTAAAACTACCTTCTAAATTATTAATTATTAAATAATTGTACTTTTAATATTTATACGGATAATAAATAATTTCCTTTTGTCAAGAGTGTTTTTATGCAAAATCCGTTGCTATGCTGTAATGGTTACTATGCTGTAAAGTACCACTTTACAGAACGATTTTGAGTATAGAAATATAGTCAGTTACAATATGAAATGCGAAAAAAAAAGTTATTTAGGAAAGAGTACCTTTACACCCCATTTGTGCGCCTCTGAAATAACGAAAACTATTGTGAAACATAGACCTTTGATGAGCATGATCGCATGCAAAATTTTTTAAATTATATGAATACTTTTTATAATATTAACATTAACGCAGTTTTAATCAGCACGTTTAAAGGCCCATATCTCGAAAATAAACCATTTTAGAACCTATGTTTATCAAGACTACGGCCTCCTGTATTAATATATACTGACGTCTCTACACAACCTGTCGCATGGGTCGTTTTCCAACAAATTCCGCGTGCAACAGAGGCGCTACTTACGGTGCCAAACATCAAATATGTCATATTTGAGGTTAAGTTAGTGGTTGATTAGCGT
The DNA here is from genome assembly GCA_958336395.1 of Ctenicera cuprea. Lineage (NCBI taxonomy): Eukaryota > Metazoa > Arthropoda > Insecta > Coleoptera > Elateridae > Ctenicera > Ctenicera cuprea. The sequence continues at coordinate 57,572,523 of OY284486.1, forward strand.
AAAACACAAAAATGCATTACAATTTATTTCCAGTTTCAGTTTTTATGAGTAAAGCAATGACTTCCTATGTGAACTGATAAGTATGGCTCCCTGATATCATTAATTAATTTTTTAATAATGTAGCTTTTACCGAAAACCGTTAGATGACATTTCATGCAAAATATGTAAAGTTTTTCAAATCAAATATTTTGTAACTGCATGAATAATTATATCAGCCATTTCTGGGACACCCTGTATCTTAGGATGTTATACTACAGGATATTTCTCAAGTCCATACAGAAATTCCATAAGGTGATTTTTCAGGTTGTTTCATGAAGAAAAGTTCATAGGCATACATCCGAAAATGATTCATTACGGAGTTCCAACCCTCTGAAGAATAAACAGTCTCATCACTTTTTTGTCGATAACTATCGCAGTAGTTGCACTAAAATTTTGAAATTGTATATGTGATTTACTGCTGATTTAGCTATTAATTTTTGTTTGAATAAGTGCACCAAAAGTGTCTCATGTGGGGTGGGGGGGTGGGGGGGGGGATCACGTAATATTTTCTTCCAAATAGTTTAGATCTTCACAATTTTGAAGCTTTGTTTAGAAAACCTTATTCTCCATACAAAAATACACAAAAAAGGTACTGTAGTTAAAGTCGCTAGATCTAGCAGTTTTCTAGATAATTCAATGTTGTAGTAAAATCAAGTTACCATGAAGATGTAAGTGTTTTCTCAAGATGTCCAAATAGTTTCCACAATTTTTCAAAGTGAGTTCTACACATGAAAACGTTGCTGTAAACATTTTTCTAGAAAGCCTTCGTTACAGAATATTGAAATTTATTTTATTGTTTCAATGTGTAGAAGGTATCCTTAAAGTTTGTACCAACTGGAACCTTCATGGCAACTTGATTGTTCATGAAAATTGAATTTTCTCGAAACTGTTAGATATAGCGAGTTTCAACCAGGGTACGTTTTTTGTGTATTTTTGTATGGACAAAAAGATTTTCTAGACAAAGTGCCAAAAATTGTAAAGATCTAAAATATTTAAAAACAAATATTACGTACCCCCCCCCCCCCCCCAATGACACACCTCTAGTGCATTTTATAAAACAATAGTAGAAATACTAAGCAGAACCAGTAGTGCTCGCATATAAAATTTACAATTTTAGTGCAACTACTGCGACAGTTTTTCGACAAAAAAGTGATTCGACTGTTCTTTCTTCAGAGGGCTGTAACTCCTGTAAGGAAGCATTTTCGGACATATGTTAATGTAAACTTTTCTTTATGAGATAACCTAACAAATCACCTCCTAACATTTCTATAGGTAGTTAGGAAATATCTGTATATGTCAATGGTATTGCTATCCCTAAAAATTAGTATAGAATATACCCATATCTACGATGAGTAGGTTCCATAAACGTTCTTTCAATATTTAATACAATTATTCTGATTTATTATTCTAAATTTAAAAAGTAAACTGGGCTGGGCAGTAGGGATTTGCAACACCTGAGCAAGAAGGTAGGACTGCCTATGGATTACACATAAATTTGTTAGCAACATTACGAGTCTTACTAAATTTTTGTAAAGCTGCGTTGATCTTTTTAACAGTACGTCGTTTTATTGGTGAAATTTTGGAATTGAATGGTCCAGAATCAAAAATCAATTTATTTAGAAAGAAACGGGAAGACATGTTTGTTTTTCCTCCTGCAGATGACATTTTCAGTACACCAAAAGAACGATGATGTAAAAATTCTGGATAAACCTCTAACTAACAGAGGAATTTATCAATTTAAGGGCGACTTACGTTCCATAATCTTTAACATGTTCACTGCCGATTTCATGCGATAAACTTAGTCCAAAAGCCAAGTCATTTAATAATACATATATTATAATACAAGTGTATAAGCAAGCACTGCTCCGTTAAAAGGCACTCGGCTTTGCCTCGTGCTTTTAAACCAGTCGCGCGTGCTTTAAAGGCTCTTATACACGTGTATTATACGCTATTTTTTACTATACCTGCACTACAATCTGAAAATTATAACAAAATAAGAAAATTGAAATCCCTTTTTCGAAGTAATCTGTGTCATTAATCCTTGATATAGAAACGGTTAGCAATTGTTGTTGTTTCGTTGCTATGTATATTTATTATAAATTTGTTGATTTGTGAAGTTTGTTTCGACTTTGTGTTCGTGAATTACAAAATGAACGAAAACATGGATAATTCATCTGAGATTAGAATGTTAGCCGAACAAGCTGAAACAGCGATTAGTCCCTGAGAAATCTAAACAAGCGTATTGCAAGGAATACGAAAAATTATCCAATTGTACGTTTCACATTCATTTAAGTAAATAAAGATTAGTTTTGATTATCTGTGTATTTATCATTGTTCAAAATTTGTAGGTGAATTTGTTGTTACCTAGGCAACTTTAAAGCACTAGTGCTTTAAAGACCCGATTTTGCACGATTTTTAGTTTCAAAAACAGATATTATGATTCAGGTATAATAAAAAAGCCATTTTATTAATGTTGCCCTATACAGGGTGGTCCAAAACATACCTTTCAAACTTCCGTAGATGATTTTTTAGGCCATTTTAAGAAAAAAAGTTTTGATGAACATGTGGACTAAAATGCTTCTGGAGGGAGCTACAGCCTCCTGAAGGGGGTGAATATACTTACCTAACTTACTTATTCTTCTTAATAGGATCTTGTCCTGTTCTACTTCAAGTTTTTAAGCTGCTTCTTGTGATGTCGAGGTCCAGGAGTCTTTCCACCTTTTTGGTGGTCCGTGGGGTGTGTTGCTTTTGCATATTTTGGCAATCCTGTGTTCTTCCATTCTTTGGATGTCTTCATTCCACTTTCGCCTTCTTGTTCTACCCCATCGTACTATGTCTTCAACGCCACATTCTTCTCTTATTTGCTGATTGTGCACTCGGTTCATTAGTGTTCTTCCAGTTATACATCTTAGGACTTTCATTTCATTTGTTCTCAATATTTGTTTTGTTTTGCGCGTATCTGCCCTTGTTTCTATACTATATGCTAATATGAGCCTAACACAGGTTTTGTATATCTTTACTTTGCTCTCTGTAGCCATACTTTTATTCCTCCAAGCTACGTCTCTTAATGCACCAGATATAGCTGCTGCTTTATTGACTTAATGCTGTGCCTCCCTGTGCAGATCTCCTCAGCTTGTTATTATTGCCCCTAAATAGGAGAATGCCATTACTTGTTCTATTATTGTGCTGTTTATTTCTAATTTGCACCGTGTTGCTTCCTTTGCAATAGTTAAACATTTCGTTTTATTAACGATTACTATCATGTTATATCCCTCTGCAGCTTGTTTAAATTTCTACAGGAGTGTTTGTAGACCATTCTCACTTTCAGCTGCTATGGATAGAATTGATTTCTTTGAATTTTTTTTTAAAGCTGGCTAAAGCAATGTTGTCAGCATAACCTATGATTTTGATCTTTTCTGTTCCCATTCTATATCCCTCGTTGGCGGTTTTAGTTTTTTCTATGGTCTGATCCATCACTAGACAGAATAGCAGCGGGCTTAGACTGTCACCTTGTCTGATTCCACATCCTATTTTTATTGCTCGTTGTTACTTCGAATTTTTGTATAGTTGTGTTGAGTGTGCGTATTATGCGTATTATTGGTCCTGGTATATCTAGTTGTGTAAGGATTGTTAATACATCATGTAGTTGTACTCTGTCAAAGGCACTAGATAGGTCTACAAAGCAAAGGTAGGCAGGCTTTCGGTATTCTATAGCCTTTTCTCTTATTTGTCTAATTATGAAAATAGCGTCAGATGTTGACCTATTTTTTCGGAATCCTTGTTGTTCTTCACTTATGTTTACGTGCTTATTTATTTCGTCTTTTAAAATGCTGGTGAATAATTTCATCACAGATTCTAGTAACGTTATTCCACGATAGTTTGTTAGATTTTTCCTGCCTCCTTTTTTGTGTATAGGTACAGTAATGCTAGTTTTCTAGTCTGCCGGTATTTTCCCTTTTGGGGGTGAATGTAATTTAAATTAATATTCTCAGACTATGCTGTTACATAGTAGCACTTACTAGGACTAAACTGTATGCCAAATTTCATTATTTTATATTAAAGGATGTCCGAGCTATTAAATGGCCTAAGAAATCACCTACCAAAGTTTGAAAGGTAAACTTTGGACTAGCCTGTATAGTTACTTTAAAGCAACATTCAGAAACCTAGGTTAAACATAAATTTGTAATTTGCAAACAAGAGATCAACAAACAGGCCAATGGTCAAACTTACGCAGCACATCTAAACAAGCATAAACCTGGGGCACACCATGTGTGCCAGCAGCCTATACGATCACTAGTTTGTGGCACTCAATCTGTGCCACCAGCAATCAACGTGTTAAAATGTTAAATTTTGCCAAAGAATATGTTTATAAACATTTAGTGTTATACTTTAAACAAAAACTATTTTCAAGAAGTAAACCTTAAATAAACTTTCAAAATTCTTTGAAAATGGTACATTAAAATCTTAAAACTGAAAATAAAATATATTTTATTTTCAGTTTTAAGATTTTAATGTACCATTTTCAAAGAATTTTGAAAGTTTATTTAAGGTTTACTTCTTGAAAATAGTTTTTGTTTAAAGTATAACACTAAATGTTTATAAATAAAATATTTTGGAAAAAATTGTTTTTTTATTCGATTTGACTAATTTTTTAGTCCCAGATCTTTTAAAAAACATCTTTTGTGTAAAGTTAAAACAACACATAGTCGAATTTGAGCCGACTTGAAGAATGACTAAAAAATATATCAACTAAAATGTACCAAAACGGTAGCAAAATCACCCCACGTTACGGTACGTGCTTTTCCTCTACACAGAACAAATGAAATCAAAACGAAACTTCTAGTATGAACTACAGTTTTATTTTTTATTTCCTATAATATTATATGCAATTTTATTTTTAACCTGTTTTTATTTCAGAGAAAAAAATTTCATCATTGTAGACCGGAAGTGAAATAATTACACCCATTAAACGAAACGAAAAATAAAACTTCCCAAGATTAATTTACTTAACTCAAGCTTACTTAATACCGAAAACGGCTTGGTATAAAACTGTAAAAGGTGTATAAATTTGTTGATAGTGAGATTAATTTTAATAAAACAAAACATTTAAAAAAAATTTATAACTATTTTATCATGTAGTTTACTTCCAAACAAATATTTGAATTAAATTTATTATACAGTGCTTTCATTGCAAAACTAGCCAGCCTCAATAACTATCGATTTTAAGTAAACTTGATTTAAACAAAAAACACGTCGATTTAGATATGGAGGGTGAAGTTTAAAACCAATATTGATTAAACTTTAGGTTTCACCCCCAGCCACCCCTAATTTCATATAGCACCCCCTACCTTGCAATACATCATTTTAAAGGTGGAAAACATCCTAATCTACCTACGTTAAAAATTGAATTCAGTCGATCTGTTTTATGCCAGATAGAGTTAAAAATGTTTTATTTGCAAAAATACTCCATAGCACCCTCTACCTTGTAATACATCATTTTGAAGGTGGGAAAAATTTTCATCTACCCACGTTAAAAAATTTGGATTCAGTCGATCTGGTTATGAGTAAATTTTCGAAAATTGTAATATTGCTGAAAATAAATTATTTGTGGCTTCCATCTTAAAAAATTTTACCCTAACTTAAAACAGATCGACTGAATCCAACATTTTTAAGGTGAGGATTTTTTCCACCTTAAATCACAAGATAGGAGGAGCTATGGAGTATTTTTGAGAATAAAATATTTTTAACTCTATCTGGTCAACGGATCGACTGAATCCAATTTGTTTTAACGTGAGTAGATGGGGATTTTTTCCACCTTTAAAATATTGTATCACAAGGTAGAGGGTGCTATTTGAAATTTCAAAGTAGGGGTAGATGGAGGTGAGACATAAAGTTTAATCAATATTGATTTTAAACTTTCCTCTCCATATCTAAATCGACGTTTTTTTGTTTAAATCAAATTTACTTAAAATCGATAGTTATTGAGGCTGGCCAGTTTATAATAATACGTATTTATTACTTTACTGGAGTACCTGCACAAAACTGATTCAGCAAAAGTGCGAGTTAAATAAAATAATGATAGCATTTTAGTGTGACCTGTGTTCATCTTATATTGAGACAATTTAAAATTGAACGAGGTCTGTGACCAGACAAACAAGATGGCATAGCAGAAATATTATGCCAGACTCTCGGTTTAATTGAATAATAAGTGTCAAGTCAATTACTCATGGTCTTGAACTTTCTGCATTGCATAAGTATTATTTGTTAGTTAGTTATACACATATTATTATTCATACATAAAACATCAAACTGCAAAATAATAAAACTGGAAATAAAACACTCAAAATGCGTTTTTGTCAAAGTTACATACCTCGTGTCGTGAAGGACTTCGTTGTGGACTGTATTCGGGCTCGGCAGGATATTCCCGATAGCTTGGAATGTATTCTTCCTCTTCGCTTTCGTGAGGATCTTCAGGATGCACAAGAGCTCTTCCCTTTCGAGTTGCCTCTTTTAGTTCCTCTTGTGTAACAGCTACATTATCTAGCTTCTGAAGTTGTGGTAGCGTCCGTAACACAGTCATTCGGTACCTATTTAAATTATTTATTTTATAAGGCGTAAATTTTAGTTATTTTTTAATTTCATTCCATTTGTTAATAAAATACATACCCATCTACATCAGCACATGGATTTTCTCCTAACCACAGACTTTTCAGACTTTGCAACTCTTGGAGATAACATATTTGATTCAATTCTCTTATGTCATTTTGTCGGATATACAGTTCTTGTAGAGCACGGCAAAATTGAAAGTCCGCCAAGCTGTTTATTTTGTTTATACTGCAACAACAACGAAAAAAATTAAGTAAATAATGACAACTAATAAAGGCTTGCGGTGACCATGAGATATACAGCTGGTTGTCCTTCAATAGTTACAAAAAATGGATATACTTAGAGAACTAGTACAGAATTTAATATTCCCACGGACAATAGTGTGATCGATTGTGAAGTGAAAGCGAAAAATGGGTTGGAAGTAACTCAATAATTCAAAAACTTATTTTTAAGTGGGGTGGGAATATAATTGGAAATCATTTGCTATGGTTAAATAATCTTTTGCTTTGCCTGTATTGTAATAATAATAACAAACATTACATACAACCATATAAATAGAAGTTCCATGCAAAACAAAACATTAAATCTCCAGCAATGCATGAAAAAGTTGTTTATTAAAACTAAAAAACAATTATTACTTAGTAAATGTATGTGTGGATATTTCAGACAAAATTAAGCAACTTAACTTTATAAATAATTTTTCTGTCGAAGCTTATAAAAAGACTTTTCCAGTATGGCATTTATTTCAAATTTTTAAAAGCACGAAAACTGTAACGTGAAAATTATTTAACAATTTTGGATATTTACAAAAAAGATTGCTAAACAACGGACCGTAATAATTTTTTTATTTTGTAGGCTGATAGGGCTAGAGATGAGTTTCAACTAGGTGGTGTCCAAATCTGCTAGTTTTTCTGTGGCGCCTTATTTGAATTCTTTTTGAAAATAAACAGTTCATGCCACTTTATTTACTAAATGGGTAACGATAATATATTTCTGCTGAAGATACATTGCTCATGAGCGATACTAATAGCTAGTAGAATACAATTCTTAAATTAATTTTTGGTGCAGTAATACCTAGAAGGGATAATCCCCTCCACCCCCAGTGTTGGCTGACGAATTTGCGTTTTTTCTCTGTCGTTCTTTAATCTTTTCCCCAGAAACAAAAAAAATCGATTTTTTTTCTCTCACAAAACTGGTCACCATGCAGCGTCTATATACTCCTTAGTTTGCCACTAAGCTGTATGTGTGTTTGCCTAAATATGAAACAGATCTCTTACCATGCTGAAGGCTTGCACGGCATGCATACTTTAAGCTGGTATTGAGGGAAAGTCTGCAAAAACTTATTTTTGTTCACGAATTTCAAAGTACTTAATCCTGAGCCTTTCTACTGAACTTTAATTAACACTGTAGTTATGACCAATCGGCTTACCAGGTAACTACCAAAATAGAATTGGGCGAAGCACTGCGCCTAGACTTTCCCAACGACTGTTAAGGACGCACTGCAGAGCAAGCGTACTGGTAAATAGCGAAAACTACAGGGAATTGCTTGGGGCATTAAACGCCTGGTCAGTATACCTGACTAAGTTACCATTAAAGTTTTTGTTTTTTTTTATTTAGAAAAACAAATCATTTTTTTGGAAAAATATTTGGGAAAGATCGGTATTAAAGCACACCACAAACGATACAGTAAATTCATAAGCCAAAAATTGAGAAGATGGAGGAAAATTAAGTTGCGAATCTTATACTACTATCACTCATCAGCAATTTTATTTAGATGACAAAGAAATGTTTTATTGTCTCCCGTTTATTAAAATAAATAGGCATGAATTTTCGTTTTTCAAAAATTTATAAAACGCGTCACAATGAAATCCTTGGAGTGCGACACAAAGCCTACAAAATAAAAAAAATCGCGTGGTTAGCAGCTCTTTAGCAATATTATTGCACAAATTTATTGTTCGGATAAAACCATTCGAATGCTTCTATGCTGGCGGTAAAAAGTAGTAAAAACACTCTCCGCTTTCTTCTCGAATGCTTCCGTGAAGAAATTTTCGTTCTCATCGTCTTTTCTCGGGTCGCTCGGCAAAACAGCGTAAACCTTCAGCTTTGAATAGTATTTTTATTAATTTCATCACATTTTATCGTCACTTTCGGCCGTTTTTTTTTAGTAACATTTCTATAAAACGCGAAAATGGATATAGACAGGGACAAAACAATAAACGATAATAAATTATGATCTAATCAGATTTTTTTTAAGTGTACCCCCTGTTTTCATCAACGGTAATAAAGTATTGTTCTAAATACATACTAAAAAATGTCTTTATATTTCCACATTTATTATTATTTATACTTTTTAGAGCAAAATTAAAATTTTCAAATACGACCCTGCGATGAAATGACCACGAGAAACAAAATAGTTCAGTGGAAACTGCTGTTTGCTATTCCTAATACATAGTAATGTTCAAGTCAAAACGGTGTTATCCGGTGCTTGCGCGGGAAAGCGGCGTCTTTCTGCAATCGCATTCCAGAAATTCTGTCTCCATTAGTGTATTCGCATCGTAATACCACGACTGGTAGTATCATCGTATCATATATCTGCATTGGGCATTTGCAGTTGCCTACTGTGTTGCTCCAACACCCGCTTCCGAAATGAACAAACAAATATTTAAAAATCGTAAAATCATTTGATAAGTTTTCTGTAATCTCTCGAGGTATTTCGATTATCCAATACTTCGAATTTTTTCATTCGAAATATACCACCATCACTAAATTTAAGTATAAATTGTTCAACGCTTTTTTGACTTGATTAAACATAAGAAAACAAAAGAAGAAAGGCTATAACTAATTTGTCTGTTAACAGTCAAAACCTAGGCAAACTATACATTATTAGAAGGAAAAAAAATAATTCTACTACAAATTAAAAAAAAAACTTCGTTGATCTTGTATAATAATAAAAGAAAAAAAGAAAAAAAATTCCTGGTTTGAGTATCATAAAAGTCTGAGTATATTTCCAAAAAATGGAGTACAGTATGAGAGTATTTTTAAGCTAAAAACATATGGTATTACCATGAGAAGTCATGACGTATTAAAAAAATATTATTTTAGTTTAGAGCTGACCTCTCATTATTTAAAGTGTATACTTAAAATTTTGATTTAGAAATCATGAAGCTGTATTACATTCAAAGTTTTCATTAAAACAATGGCGGACAATGAAGTTGGATCACGCGTATAAGAAGTGCTTCGTTCATTTTTTTCTTAACCCAAAATGGGAATTGGTACAAAAGATTTGGCTAAGAAAAGGGAACAGGGGAAAATGATTTATTACCCCCGATCATATATAGAAATTGCTGAGATATTACAAATAAACCATTAGTTTTCCTCTTAATGCACTGATTAATATTTTTCTATTTGAATTCACAAAATATAGTTCCTCCAATCATAAACAAATACATAAAATTACATTCGCAGCAGATAATAGAGATGCTAAAAGCACCGTAGATTACTTCGCCTACTCTCGAGGAGCTAAATACGCTATATTAGATGTGAAAGTAATACGAGGGGCAGAAATAAACTCAGACCACAAACTGCTTGTTGCAGACACAAGATTCTACACAAGGAAACCAGCACCATCAAAGGAATATCAAAAAATTAAAGTTGAGGAACTAAAAACATCACAAAAAAGAATTGACTTTCAAAAAAAACTGGAGCAAAAACTAGAAGCCTATGAGAGAGAAGAACAGCAACAAGACCATACATGGAACTTAGAGGAAAGATGGCAGATACTAAGAACCTCAATTACGGACACAACCAAGGAAGTATGTAAAATGAAGAAAATAGGTTCCAAACAAAAAAGAACAAAATGGTGGAATGACGCAGTAGAAGAGAAAATCAGAGAAAACAAGGTAGCTTGGAAAAGATACCTAAATACAGCAAGAGAAAAAGACAGACAAAACTATATTAGAAAAAGAAATGAAGCAAAAGAAGAGGTTAAAAGAGCAAAAACAGAATCGTTGGAGGAACTAAGAAAGAGTTCTGAGCAACAGTTAAAAATTTAAGAGGAAAATACCGTAAACAGACCTGGAGCATAAAAAACGAAAAGGGAGGCATAACAGAGGAAAGTAAAATAGTTGATACCTGGAGGACGTACTACGACAAGAAGTTTAAAGCAGCTCAAACTAGACCAGAAAGAATAAGACTGAGAAACATGAATAACGCAGAGGAAGAACAAGCAGACGAAGAAGAAGCAGGCGCAATAAGTGAAGCTGAGGTGCAAGAAGCAATAAAAAAAATGAAACTAGGAAAATCCGCTGGAAGAGACGAGATAAGCCCCGAGATGATAAAATATGGAGGAAGAAGACTAGAAAACTGAATCAGGAAAGTATGTCAACAAGCATGGGATGGAGAAGATATACCCAAAGACTGGGAAGAATACATAATAATACCGCTACATAAAAAAGGAAAAACTGATGAATGTGATAACTACCGAGCTATAAGCCTCTCATCATGCATACAAAAAATTTACTCTAGAATAATAGAAAGAAGAATCAGACGCCACATAGAAGACGAATTACAGGAGAAACAAGCAGCATACAGGGAAAACAAACAAACACAGGATCATATATATACATTAAGAACAACAATAGAGAGAAAAATAGAAGAAGGAAAACCACTGTACTGTACCTAGCATTTGTAGACCTGCAAGCAGCTTTCGACACGGTTCCAAAACGTACATTGTGGATGGCCATGGAAGCAGCGGGAATTTCAAACAAACTTATAGAGGCCACAAAGAGGTTGTATGCAAGGACAAAAGGAACAGTAAGAATAAGGGGCCGAGAGTCAAATAGTTTCAACATGGAAAGGGGTATTAAACAAGGAGACTCGCTGAGCCCATTGCTTTTTATAATAGTTATGGATAAAACCATCAAAGCGAGCAGAGGGAATATGCTCGACACAAAAGTAGGACATTGGAACATGAGGGTAGTGAACATCCAAAACTTAGTGTTTGCGGATGATATTGTGCTCATAGCAGATACTGAGGGGAAATTACAAGCTGTAAACAGATGGAGTAAGAAAATAAATGAAGCAGGAATGAGTGTTAACACCAACAAAAGTAAAATAATGTGCATAAATAAACAAGATCCAGAAAGAAACATAAATATTGAATGTAGGGGGAAAACTCTGGAAGTAGTAAACTACTATGAATACCTAGAGGTAATTATAAGTCAGGATGCAACAATTGAACAAGAAATTCGCAACCGCATATCCAAAGCAACAAGTGTATGTTATCAAATTAATGCTACGTTAATCAACAAGAGAGAACTACGTAAGGAGACCATATTACACTTGTACAAAACAATTTACGTACCCACTCTTACATATGGCGCAGAAAGCTGGCCCCAGAAATGAGATATTTAAGGAGAATAGTAGGAAAAACTCGAAGAGACAGAGTAAGAAATGTAACAATAAGAGAAGAACTCGAAACAGAGCCACTAGTGGAAATACTACAAAGAAAACAACTAAGATGGTATGGCCATGTGGTGCGAATGGAGAAGAGCGGTTACCAAGAAAAATCATGGAAGCAAGAAGGGACGAGAAGACAGGGAAGACCCAGATTAACATGGTTGGACCCGATCAAGAACGTGGTAGAGAGGCAAAACGGTTGGCATGGAATAGGAGAGAATTTCTGAAGTGGACAGAGGACCCGACACCTTAGGGTATAAGGGAAAAGGAAAAGAAGAAGAAGAAGAAGAAACCACAAAAATTATTGGATACTAACAAACTTCGGTACCTGTTCTAGTGTAAATTTAAATGAAAGCTTTTAGACTTCATATTACTATTATAATAAAAATTTCAATTTTATAAACATTAAAAAAGCAAAAGTTAATGTTACGACAGTATGTACAGTAATAATAATAATCAATAATAATTTGTTTCAGTGATTAACAAAACACTTACACACATCAGTATAATACCTAGAAGGCAACAACTTTCTCTCCAAAAAAATATTAACATTTAAAAAGTACATAATTACTAAGCATCACGAGCACTTATCCTTACTTTGATCATATAATTGACTTAAATTAAATACTTTCAGCATTACCATTTTCTGTTGATGTTAGGTACCTACAAAATTTAACGTATCAAGGAAGAAAATGCGCGTCAGTAAGAATAATTTTAATTATAAACAAATCTGAATAATATTCTTCCCACGTTCGTATACCTTGTAAGCGAGTTGAAAACAGAAAACAAGAATTCGTTGCATAAGTAATAATGTTTTCCTAAATTGAATTTCAAATGACTTGATGTTTACAAAACAAATTTGGAAAGACCTTTCGATTTTTACAAATACCTTGTTCCACAAAACATAATTTATTATAAGGCGGTACCTACTATTACTGATTAAATAATAAATGTTTTATTATTTATATTTAAAAAAAAACTGGAAAAAACTAAAAAGTCAAGTAGCTCCTTAGTATGGTTCTCTAAATGTAAGTAACCTAATGGAAAATATATTAAAATATATTATTTTATAACGTATAAGATTAGCTGCGTTAGGTACTGACCGGTTGCACCACTGATTTAATCTTGGGTTCTTCGGTTCTTCAACACACAAACCAGCAAACAGAGAAACATGCGTCAGCCAAAAGTGAGCATGGGAATAAAAATCACCTTATCAAAAAATTTAAGTTTAGAATCTTGTTCTTTTGTCACTGTTGAGGAATTTAACTTGAACATGGATTTTTTATCTACTTGGCTTCTCCCGTTTATTAAACAAAAAACCACCACTTTCGGAAGTTAAAAAAAATGATGTGGGCAGTTTTTGGAGAATAATTTTTTGAATATATCCAAAATTTTGAGACGCTAGTGTATTTACAATTTTCATATTTCCAAAAATATTTTTATATCACTTGATTATACTTATTAGAGACTATTAAATAATATGATAATTTGTATTGATTGGATATTTTGTCTTTGAGTAATCGGGCATTAAAGTCAAAGTTTTTAAAAACTCGTAGCGGCCTTCATTTTGCAGATGCAGCATTTAGAAAAAAAAAACATTTTTTATTTGCCTTTAGATGCACTACAACGCTATGTATTCAAAATTTCAAAAAAGTGTTTAATAAAAAATCTATACCAAAAGAATAGGTCTAATTTCCGTTTCCGGTTCCGATTAACGACCTTACAAAGAACTACCTGCAACTAAAAAACTTCCACACACCAAATCTTATAAAAACTACTTTTGGGTTCCTTGAAGCCCAAGTCGCGTATTTTCGTTGAAATCTGAAAATCGAAAATTTGCATGAAATCATGACTTTCCTTACTTCAGTAGAAATATGGGAAAGTAAATAAATGAGCCTGGACATTCTTATACTTTAGAAATTGTTACTTATCATATTTTCAAAAGTAATTTCGCACCAACGCAACGTTGTAGACCCAAGAGGCACTATAGATCTCAAGGTTAACATAGATTGATTACATTAACAAAATATTCTTTCCCTAGTTATTCAACTGAAGTTTGCTTTATCTTAAATAAAACAATCACAACTAATAAAGTTTCGTAGTGACCATGAGATACACAGCTGATTGATCATTAGTTACAAAAAAGTAGATACATTTAGAAAAATAGTACAAAATGTAACATTCACAAGGACACTAGTGTGATCGATTGTCAAGTGAAGGCAAAATGTGGGGTGGATATAACTCAATAATTCAGAAACCTAAATTGACATGGGATGGGAATATAATTAGAAGTTATTTGCTACGTTTAAAAACTTTATTGCTTTAACTTTATATTAAATCCAGTCTCATACACTAAAAAAGTACAGGAAAGTCAAAACTGTGTCAGCTTTTGATAAATGCCTTCCCTGGACTAGCCATTGCAATACCAAATTTTATGCTGACCTACTAGTAGTTAATTTTTGAGTAAGCAAGAGTTCGCCAAAATTTGTAAACTTCAGAAAACAAGTGTTCCGTCATATTCGGCCTTAACGCTTAATTTAAAAAAAAAATAGATTTGTTAAGCTCCTAAACGAAATCTATGATTTTTAAGAAATCCCATGGGGTTCCAATCAAATATTTCAATTATTTTTCAGAAATTAAAAATCAGTTTTAGGTATATTTTAGAATATTTTTTGATGTGATATCTATGTTTGACATAATTTTACTCCTGTTGTAGAAATAATGAATGGAAAGTAAAAATTCAAGCAAAGGTTATTTCAGATTTTTTTGTATGGATCAAGTTCACCCTGTTTACAAGATTTGACCATGCAGTTTACCAGTTTCATACTACCATTATAGGTGGTAAGTCTACTTACTTGGACTGTTTTAATAAACAGCAATTTTAATTATTCGTTATTCTTTTGTTTTGAGATTTTGTGGTATAATTTTCATTCCTTTACAGCTACAAACATTTTTTTTCTATTTATGCAATATCTAACCTTTCAAAAAATTACACAAAAAAACACAAAAGTGATCTTTCAGAAAATAAAATGGATTATTACAAGTATTGCCTCACCCTGTGGGTAGCATATTTTTAGGTCGTTGTCACTTTCTAATATGTATTGCACCCAGTTTAAACAGATAGACTGGAGATTAGTCATACCTAATAACAAT
Source organism: Ctenicera cuprea (assembly GCA_958336395.1). NCBI lineage: Eukaryota > Metazoa > Arthropoda > Insecta > Coleoptera > Elateridae > Ctenicera > Ctenicera cuprea. The sequence continues at coordinate 57,587,778 of OY284486.1, forward strand.
AATAAATTGAAAACCGATTAAAATAAAAGCAGAACATATATCCAATACTCATATCGGATGACTGATTTTGGCTTTGAGAACCATGTTAAAGCGTCACTTTCAGGAAGATTACATCATATTGTCAGTTTTAAGCATTCAACTGTAACCAATGAATTTCGGTGTTACCGTTAAGTGATACATCAAAGAATTCACTGCATGCGTTGAACATATAGTACACAATACTTAGTGGTTATCTGTATTGCTATGATATTTAGAGGTGTTTGATTTGATTGGGGTATTGTGGTTGCTGGAAAGCAATTTTTGGAATGCTTGCTGCGGTTCAATTTACATATGGAGATTTATGAAGACTTGTAAGATTTTAATATTCTAACTTATAAACTCAGGGTTGCGTATTTTTGCTAGAATTCCTGTTATAAATTCTAATATTGTTATTTTTCATATGGTTTGTTTTTTTTACTGAAAGAAAAGAAAAACACAACAGATTGATACGAAGTTTATTTATGTTAATTGTAATTATAATTTAATTCAGAATTGTTAAAAAGGTTTAGTTTATAAGAAGTTTTAGAGTTACTTGATTTGTGCGTCGATTAATGTCAGTTAGGATGTCAGTGTCATTGTGACAAACATATAAAAGGATACTCTTGGACATGAGATTTATGTGTTTGTTTTAAAAAATGGGGATCAAAGAAGGCAGACAAAAGATAAAAAAAAGAGAGATTTTGTTTTAATTAGTCTTTGAAAAAAAAAGACAGAGAATTTGATATCCTCTGGATGAAAACAGAAAGAACGAGTTTAAAACGTAATGTAAACTGATGTTTAATATAAAAGAAGAAAATATAGGTGATTATCTACGAATTGTAAAAAGTACAGAAGTATTATAAGTAAAAGGCGATCGAGGAAGTTTCTTCGTTTTGTGATAGTGGTAAAAATTAATTGGAAAGAATATAAAACAGAGATACAAGAAGATTCGGATTAAGGGCGAGTATTATTTGTTGCTCGAGAAGCCAACAGAACGAAATAGAGGTTGGACACTCAGCGTTTTGCTAGAGCGAGGAATGTCATAATAAGAAGACGCTAAGTTAAGTGTTCTAATTTAATAAAAAAAGACGATAGTAATTAATAAAAATTCATTTAATTTTCGGAAAACACATTTTGAAATTCTTTTAATAATTAAAAACTTATTTTGTAAAGTTGATATTGTTGTGTGTGTTTATTTCTATTTAAAATTAATTAAAATAACTTATTTACAAGCTAATAACGACCCTGAGAAAATTAGAAGAGTCTCATAGCAAGTTTAAAATTAATTGCGTGAATTGCAGACAGTTTAGGGATTGTATTCTAGTAGTCACAAGACCAAGCATATCATTGCAGTATATAAAACACTTAATTACTTTAACAATATTTATTTATTTTAACCTTATATGTATTTCGGCATGTTTACATGCCAGTGTCAAAGGTTATATTAGAAAGTAAACAGTTAGTGTTGTTATAGCAATAGAACTTGGTGACTTGATCTCGGGAATCGTCTGCAGCTGACTTGATTTCTTATTCCAAATGTTCAATAGATGAGAATTTAAGAGATCAATTTGTTCATGCATTAACGGTACAGTTTTTAAATGTTTGTGAATTTCAAAAGCTTCTAGTATATCTAATTTACGTTTATCATCACAAAAGTCTAAACATTTTATGGTGTTATTAGATGTCATTGAATGATTTTGTTCTAGTAGGTGTTTAGCGTAATTTGATTTATGTGAGTGTTTGTATTTCTGACAACGCACTTGTTCTTTATACCTAATATCAAAATTTCAAATTGTCTGGCAGATATAAACCGAATTACAATGCGAACAATTTAATTTGTAAATGCCTGATTTTAGCAAATCGTATGTTTTTGATTTTACATTAAACAGTGTTTAAGATGTTTCTAGTTGTTTTAAAGTTTACTTTATATTTATTTGTTTTGTTTATAATTTTAGCAATTTTTTCTGATTTGTCACCAAAATATGAGATCGAAGCATATTTAATTGTATCGAATGAAGTTAGGGTATTCGGATACAATTTTTGAATGGCTAATTTATAATCTTTTTCTTTAATTAATGTATCAATAAGTTTAGTATTATAACCATTACTATATGCAATTTGTTTAATAATTGAAATTTCTCTATTATAATTAATTTCATCTAAAGGGACCGTCAAAGCGCTATGTATCAGGGACCTGTATGCTGCTAATGTATGTGTTTGATGGTGACAAGAATCGTGTGGTATTGTAATGTCTGTTTGTGTAGGTTTTCTATAAACTGAGTACTCAAATTTATTAGTTGAATTAATTTTTAGGTTTAAATCTAAAAAGTTAATGGACTTATTTTGTTCAGTTTCTAGTGTGAATTTTATGTTTGTAAAAATTCATTAATTAAATCAAATGAAGTATTAAAACATGCTAAAATGTCATCAACATAATGAAACCAAAATATAACTTTCTCAGATTGATTATATACAGATAATTATTAAATATGGACTTTAACGAAGTAAAGCTGGAATTTATAAATAAAACACAATACTTAGCCTTAACAGCTGGGATATTCCAGTGTGACATTTTTTTAACAGGAGTAATAAAACTCCCTAATTAAAACTCCAAGTCTTACTATTTATTAGCGGTAAGACATAGAGTTGTATTACCCTCAGTTATTCATTTCACATCACTTTGCAGAATATGGATTCACTTACATGACATTTTGTTTAGAGGTAGTATATTTTAATGCACGAAGGCAACAAAACATTGTTTTGCTTCCAATGTACCCTACTTTTTGATACCTTTAATATAATGTATACAGTCTAAGCTGCATTTCATGTTAATAAAAATTCTACTTTATTACTCATTTATTATAGTCTCATTAAATATGGAAATAAATAAAATACTTCCCATGGTTAGTGATTTTAATACGTATTAAGCTCTAATCCCATTCTATACTAACAATTTAAACTTTTCAAATACTTTCAAAATCGAGCGATAAATTGCACTATTTGATCGTGTTCGAATAACTTCCACGATTATAAAATTTCGAATAATAATGTTGGCGACCTTGTTTTATATTAAGTCATCTACACTAATGTATTGACTACCTAACTAATTTGCAGTTACAAGAATACTTAAAATGACACATAAAAAGGAAAAAATAAATTAATTTCAATCAGCGAACCAAGAAAATGACATAATACTCGAGTGAACTGCTTTAGCATTTCCACAATTTATAACAATTTTAACCTATTTGGTTCTACATAAATATGTCTACCTACCTACCACTATGCGTGTGAGAATTGCAAAACTATTAGCATAATTATTTTATTTTACTTATTAATATACCTTGTACATTATTAATTAAAAACAGTTACCAACGTACCGTAAACGTATTAGTCAGAAACGTAAAATATTTGTATGGTCATTCTTGTACAACTATATTATGAAGTTTTGCAGAGTTTGTCTATTTTAAGCTGTTTCTAATCTGTAATCACTTTCTTATTTTTCTGAAGAATAGAAAATAATATCATATACGCTGTTTCACGGGGTAGGACCCATAAGATTGTATTCTTAACTATTTTGTAATTACATTGGGATTTGGGATTAACGCAATTTCTCTACACAATTTTATCAGGTTACTTGCGTGTCTTAGTATTCACAAAATAAGAGTAGGTCAAATGTTTGATGACAATGGTCTTAAGGTAGAGCACTCGATTACCAATGCGAGAATCCTTGGCCCAATTCCCACAAAATGCATTTTTAAACATTAAATTTCATTTATTATTTATGCTGTTACATAATTTTTATTAAATAGGAAATGATCGAAGTATTTTTTTTTAATTACTCGAAAACGTTAATAAAAGTGAATACAAAATCTTAAAAAAAGAATTTTATGGGAATTGAACCCGGGGCCCTCGAAACTAGAGACCACTCCCACCACGTACGTAGTTTGCTCTTGTTTCAAGCATACTAAGAGAAGTACGTAACATGGTCAAAGTTCTATAGAAAACCTACTTTGATTCAAATCAAATTACAACATGGTAAAAATGATATGGCAGTGAAACACCCTGTATACTTAAATTACAGTGTATTGCAAGAGTTGTCTCCCTATGAAAACAAAACATAAATTCATAAACAGGGCCTACTTCCTTGTTCGTGGAGTAAGCAGGATTGATAGAAACAGAAATAGACAATTGATCGAACAAGGTGACAAATTGTCACCGACAATTCCGTGCTGAGAAAGATAAATGAGTATGGAGAAAAAAGAAGAAGTCATTCCATAACACATCGTAAATCTAGTGAGTTGCATAATTAAACATATTTATTGTTTTACTTTCTCATACGTTTACTGAAGTATGGAAAGTTATGATTTCATGCAAATTTTCGAATTTCAGATTTTAAAGAAAATACACGTTTCGGGGCGTTCGTTCCCCTATATCTCCGGAACCCTTTAACCGAATTTCATAAAATTTTATATGTGGAAGTATTTTATTAGTTGCAGGTGGTTCTTTGTGAGGTCTTTAACCGGAACCGGAAATAAGACAATTTCACATTTTACTCAATTTTATTTCAATATAAAACACATACAATATTAAAAATACAAATTTAATTTTGTTTTTAGACCAAAACACTTTTTTATGTTTAAGAGTGTTACGATGTTGTGTAACTTTAAAGCATTTGGTTGCGTTCACTTTATCTTCACACGCTGTAGACACCTTATCATCAGTAGTAAAAATACCGAATTCACGAACGTAACTGCGAACAGGGTGCGAAAATTTAAATCAAGCTGATTTAAATCGCGATTTAAACCAAAATTTAAATCAAACGATTTATATAAAAAAATCATTAATTTAAATCAATTGTTTTTTGAGTGGGGTATCGTTATCATGTACAATTTTCCAATTACTACAATAATGTTCACAATTTGGCAGTAAACTTAAAATAGAATAAAATCAAACAAAATTGAAACAATTGTTATTTTTACTTCTACACAAATCCAAACTTAAAATAAAAACATAATTCTGAGCACACATCCATATGCATCGTGTGCAATTTGCTGCGCCTATGCGCTGCCATTATCCATAAAAAACATTCCAGGAAGCATAAGTAATAGCATTCCACCATGTACACACAATATAAAAATTCACAATAAGTTTGTAATGAGTGTTCAATACCCTTTTATTTTGTAGATGGTGGAATTCCACCATTTATGCTCCCTGGAATGTTTTTATGATAACGTTGGTTGGGATAAGGAAGTAGACCCGTTGTATAGCTGTTATATACTGATCCAGGGTAAGTGGGGTGGGAAAATATCGTAGAAATACTTTCTTACAAACAGTAATTCAAAATAATAAATAAGATACATAGTATGTGGTGTATGTAAAACATGACGTCACACTTGTTATTAAAATAATTAACCAAAAACATTGCAGATAGTACATTATATGTTTGTACAAATAAACACGGGTACTTATATTTTTTTCAATTTATTATATACATATAATAAAAACCAACTCAATCAAAAAATCGGTTTAGATCAAAAAAATCTGATTTAAATCAAATAAATCAATATTATTGATTTTTAAAATAAAAATCATGATTTTATATATTGTTTTTCCTTGCCGATGCGATGTTTACACCTTAAAATTTTAAACTAAAATGAGCACACTGCAATTGGAGTTTGCAAGTAGGTTGTATTTTTTTTAATGTTTGCTGGCAGCCCTTTAAAAATTTCCAAAAGAGGTGGCTCCCCGGTTAGTTCACCTTTCATTAGGAAGCGCTGGGTCCGGTTCCGCGGCTCAGCCGACTGTCCTGCCTCAGCTTTTTCTGCGGTTTTCCTGAACCAAACGGTGAATACTGAGACAGTACTATTCGCGGAAATCCTTCCTTATCCAAATTCCTTGCTCTAACCTAACCTTTCTCAGCGGAGCCCGAAAGACCCCTATAGCGGCCCGTCCCTTCACGGGCAATGAACCATCAACATCAAACTTTCCTTTTTCATTAGAATGATGCATAAGGGGCAGGTGGCAAGTGGTTACTTGATTAAATTTTACATCAAAGTTCAAAATTCTCGAAAATAAGTAAGAAATACATACAAGCAGCAGAAATACTTTGCACTAAAACTCAAGTTTTCCAAAATATTCATGCATTTATACGCACTTTCAAATTCACGTATGTGGTTCACACGCCGATGAAACATGTATGAATTTAACTCTGCATATGTCTACTAGCAGCAAGAAAAGCATGCAAATGCATAAAAATCCTATCCCTAATGAGAGTATTATGCTATAAATTAGTAAGCAATCCATTTTCTCAAAAGTAATTTTAATAGCCTAGGAAAACATGTCATAGGCTACCTCATGATTCATGGTACGCATGTTCAAAAATATTGGGATTAATTTTTTCTTTCCCATACTTCTACCAAAGTAAGGATAGTTATGATTTCATGCAAATTTTCGAATTTCAGATTTTAAGAGAAATACACGTTTTAAGGGCCAAGGAACCCAAACAAGGGTTTTTTTTAAAAACGTGGGTGGGTGCGTTCGTTCCCATATATCTCCAAAACCCCTTGACCGATTTTTATCAAAATTGATGTGTCAAAGTTTTTTAATTGTAGGTTTTTAATCGAAACCGGAAACGGAACTTAATCATGTGTTTTTGAAATAGATTTTTTTTGTAAACATGATTTCGAAGTTTTTAAAACACAGAGTTGTAGCGCATCTAAAGGCAGATTAAAGGTTTTTTTTCGAATGCCGTATCTTTAAAATGAAGGCTGCTACAAATTTTTGCAAGTTTTGACTTTAATGCCCAATTACTCAAAAACAAAATAACCAATCAATACAAATTATCATGTGTTTGATAGCCCTTAATAAGTATAATCAAGTAATGTAAAAATATTTTTGGAAAAATGAAAATGTAAATATACTAGCGGCTCAAAATTTTGGACATTTTCAAAACAATTTCTTCAAAAACTGCACACAACATTTTTTTTAAACTTTCTGAGCCGATAGAGCTTGCAATGCACTACAAATCTGTTTTTTTACTAATCTCCCAAATTTCACCCTGACGCCCTTAAGTAATTTTTGAAAATTTTGGAATTAACGCGTTTTCCGGAAGTTACCTATGCGATTTTAACTACGCCTATCAATTAGCTCTTCATCATCATCATCTGACATGAAGCTGCTAGAGGGTCTAGTTTCATTCTTTGCATATTTTTGATAACTCTATAAATAAAGTTATTATAAGCATTTCTGGTTCGCGCATTACCTATCGCTGTTATGTAGTCAGCGAGCGCGCCCTGTACGGTAACCAATACAAAGCCTTGAGTTTAGAGAGAGCGGTTTGTACCGGCTGGAGATGACTAGATGTAAATTTCAATCACTTCTTGACGCGAGATTATTTAAAACGTAAAAAGTATGGGAAAGTACCAGTGACCTGTTTCGGCCAGTATTATGTGACCCTTCTCAAGAAAAAAAAAATGTGTTTTGAAGGTGTCCCAAATAAGATTGCAAACGTCACAATTATTTTAGTTACTGAAACATGAACAAAACATTGAAATTCCACTAATGCAGGTGTTGATTTTATAAGAAATTTATAAATCCGTGCTTATGACAAATTAACAGAAAATAAACCGATGTAGTACATAATTAATTACAAAGAAATCATTACTGAAAAATTTGAAATTCTGTATTATCGACTAATCTAAAGTAGTTACTTTATACAGGAAGTCTGTAGAAATGATTTCATTATTGCGTGCCTACAATTGTTTATGTTAGTGGTAGCTCTACTAAATACTAACAGAATGTAATATATTGTGCGTTAAAGTGAGAACAAATTCGCAAAACCGCAGTTCGACTTCTTGAAACAATAAGTAAACCTGGTTCAATATCTAAAGTGAAAATGAAACAAGGAAACCTTCGTTTCGAGGAAATGTGTCGTGGGAAGAGGGTCGATTGTACGTAATTACATAGAAATGTGGGGTAGTTAGATATAGTAATTGCACATCGTTAAAGAACAGAGTTTTTTTCTGAAATATGTACCTATATGTAGTAGTAAAAATACTCAATTGAACAAAATATATTTATTTAGCAATTAATTTGATACCCATCTCAAAATCGTGCGAAAACACACAAAACTTAAGTTTTGCGATACACATGGTAATTTTTTTCTACTATAAAAGGCATCTTCTCATACAGGGTAATTCAGAATTATGGTGCAAAATTTTAACTGTGTAGCACACTAGAAATAAAGTGAACCCAATTTTTTCGTTTTACTCTATGTCAGTTAATTACGAGCCCCCAAATGGAGCCCACTGAAACGATTGGTTTGATTTTATTTTTAAATTTGACACAGAATAAATTTAAAAATTTTGGTTGTCTGTCGTTAATTTTTTGTAATTTTTAATATTAAATTTAGATGTAGAATTTAAATGTTTTATTGTTGTAGGAAGTACCGTTTTCGAGAAACATGCTTTTAATTATCGGTCTGATAAAAACAATCAATAATACAAATTACCGCCGAAACAAATCAATGTATAGAAATGAACGTTAAATGACAGTTAAGTGTCATTTATTTGTTTTACCATAAACGAAATGCACTTCTGCCAATTCTGTAAGTATAAAACCCACATCTATGTTAAAGAAGAGCAATGTTTAAAATAAATAAAACAAAAAAAAAACACAGCTGGGAAAAAAAACTCCTAAACATCACTTAGCGTTACCTTAAATTATCTGTGGGTTGATTTGTTTCAATCGCAATTTCTATTTTTGATTATTTTTGTATAACACCGGTAAGCACTACAAAGCATTATTCTCAAACGGTACATCCTTATGTCAAAGACATAGATTGTCTGCGGAGTTAATGTTTTTGTTTAAATATTGTAATAACAAGTTTAATGTAATGTTTGATATAACATGAGTTCAAAAAAATGATCAAGTGGGCTTTGGAGGCTGTTATGGTGATTCTACCCAGTATAGCAGTATAGCGCGTAAGCTGTACTGGGTAGGATCGGCAAAACACTAGTATTAAAAGCCCACTTTACCATTTTCCAGGGTGCGAAGATTTAAATAAACTTTATTTAAATAAAGATTTAAATCGCGATTTAAATCGATGCGATTTCTTTATTTTAATCAACGATTTAAATCTAAAACGTCAATTTTTCGAATGTTATTGTAGATAAACAAAAAAAATATGAAAAAGCAATTACAAGTTTGCTATAAAACGCAAATGTATGATTTTTTATTAAAAATAAAACTAACATAAAATAAATGGTCAATTCTAAGGATTACATGGCTCATGCTCATAGCATAAAATTAGTCGTCAAATACAACATTACACTTATTGTTAAAATAACGAAATAAAAACACCAGGCAGAAGTCTTTAGTCTAAAACTAATTTCTGTAACGTACAGATGTACAAAATAAATTTTTCTTTATTTAGGTATATTTAAACATATTAGTCCTACAAATGCACAGATGTGGACAGAAAACTTAAAAACATATACTGTTTTATAAAGATAAACACAGGTTTCAAGACACCAGAAAAATTCATTTAAATCAAAAAAAATCTTGATTTTTTATAAATTCGTGATTTTTTTGCACCCTGCCATTTTTTCGATCTCATGTTGACTTGGTGTCAACGGAATCATTAGACATGTTTTCTAGGGTTTTTGAGATATGGCTACGAAACTTAGCACAGGTAATATGTACCCAAAAGACGTACACTTTGACATATTTGACAAATTTTTTGACTTCAGGTTTCATCGGAAATGATCCCAACTTTTGTTTGTAAATGCAAGCATCAAAAGTATTTTTGTGTGGATTGTAGCTTTGCTACTTTATACCTCGTCGTACATTATATAGATGTCTCTAGGGACATCTACCACCGTGAAAATATTTATAATTTCAATTACAGTTAATTAATTCGCTGTCTTTTGGGCATTATACGCCGTTCGGAAAAACGAGAAGATGGGGGACTTATTTTTTCTTCTTCGGTGATATTTTCATCGTCGATCTCGGCCGATCCAAAATCAAGAGCTCCATCATACTATAACAATCTCTGATTTATGCATGAAATTGTTGTTCCGATGTCATGTATAGCAAAGAAGTGCGCATTTTTTTGAAATTTGCATAAATTTCACAAAACTGGATCTCATTTCCTTCTAAAAAGCTCTAAAACTTCTAAAACGACTTTCACGCGTGTGTTTCCGTACAAAGTTTAACTGCCCTAATTAACGAGCATGCACAAACGTAGAATGATCATATGAGTTTGGCTACTCTAAATAATTGGTTATATGCAAATTATGGCATAGGTAAGTTTTAATTTGTAAACATAGCAACGTGAGTCAGAAGCAGTCATCGCTACGACACGTTGGGAATGCCCTAGAAGGCCAGGCCGATTCAAGGACGTTCTTTAGTAGGTTACTCTTGTGCCCACGTACTACCGCTATTATCTCAACCAATTATAGAATTTCCATAATTATTTACAACTTATAATAGTCAAAACAAAATATTGTCTGGCTGTATGTTATTTCATTACTTAACTGCTTATCAGGATGATTTGCAAAGCAATTTGTTAGCATATCAATTTTTCATCTTTACCTGAAATTGAGACTTACTTGCAACTTTACTTCAGTATAAACTGCTTATAAGCTATGAATAAAGTTCTTGATGAAAGAGGTTATTAATTAGAATTTAGATAGCCGCATTCCTCGAGAAGCCTAAAATATTCGGCCAACTCTTCCGGAATGGTGACACGTGTATTTTAGTTCTACGCCTGCTGTTAAGTCCAAAAGTTAATTTTGATGACGAACTGAAGGCATTTCACAAAAGGCAAATTTTTGTCGGTAACAAGAGATTATTATTTTATTAAGTTAACGAATTAAAAAAATACATATGCTGCGACCTTGTTCTTGGACTAATATTATAGCTTGAGGACATTTTACAAAAGAAGAACCGAAGAAGAACAAAGACTTTTATTTACATTACGTTTGATAGTTAATTAAAGTTTTATAACAATGAGTACTTATGGTTAAAGTAATAAATTCCAAAGATAAAAATAAATACTACTTCCGCCGTCCATACGAAACTTCATTTCAGAATGTAGTTTTACTTTCCCAGTATGGAAATTATCGTGATCGTGAAAATTTTTTTAAATAAATGTCTGTCTGTATGTGTGTGTATTATTACGCGAAAACTCAGGAACTATCTTAGTGAAATACCCAACAACGAAAATTTATAGAATTAGAAAAAGTATTTTTCCGATGCGGAACCGGACTCGGAGATTAGGTATTTTTTCAGTGTCATTTTTTCAAATGCGTAGTTTTAAAAATTTAAGAACATACGATAGAGGGCGCTAACGCAAACCGAAAAGCTTTTTTTTCAAACACTCTAGCAGCAACATGGTAGCCGCTACGTTTTTTGCTAATTTTTGTTAAGGCCTATTTACTCAAAAATTAGTAGTCAAATAAACTTTTATTTTTATAATAGCCTTAGGGGTACACTATCTTATACAGGATGCGGCAACTAAAGTGTTACAAGCGATGACTCGAAAGTTTGAGCAAAGCACTTTTTTATGGTTTTATGAAACGAATGGGGGCATATATTAGACTAATAGTGAGTTTTGAAAGTCCCCCTATTTTAAGGAATGGATGGGGTGAGGAATTTTAAATAGGATGATACATTATTTTTAATAGTTCTTTAATATCCGCATCAAAATACGTCCATTTTATTTTTTCAGATTTTTTAAAAAACATTTAATACTCCTAAAAAGTAGCGAGATGAAGTTCTGTTAATATTAAAAACTGGTACAAGATTATTTGTTTTAGTTTAAATGTATGTGCCTACTAAAAACAAGGATTGGATATTTTGATGCGGATATAAAACTAATTTTAAAAATTATATATTATTCCATTTAAAAATCTTAAGCTGCCCCCCCCCCCCCATTCCTTGAAACAGAATGGCTTTTCAAAACTCACTATAATATTAGCCTAATTCACTGCCCGCCTCTTCCGTCCCATAAAAATATAAAAAGTTTTTGTCGGCCCTGTTAGAATGTAGGCGTTTTGACCCTCATTTTGTGGTCGAAATTTCTAATTGTCTAGCATATATATTAAATTGTACGCGTCGTAATTCGGTTTATCTACGCCAGAAAACTAGAAATTTTAATATTAGGTATAAAGAACACGTACGTTGTTACAAATACAAACACCCATATAAATCCAATTATGCTAAACACTTACTAGAACACAATCATTCAATGACATCTAATAACACTATTAAAAGGTTAACACTTTTGTGTCGATAAACGTAAATTAGATATACTAAAAGCTTTTGAAATCCACAAACATTTAAACCATTACCATTAATGAATGAGCAATTTGATCTATTAAATTCTCCTCTATTGGATATTTTGGAATAAGAAATCAAGTCATCTGCAAACGATTACTGAGATCAAGTCACCAAGTTCTATTGCTATAACAACACTAACTGTTTACTTTTTCATATAACCTTTGACAATGGCATGTAAACATGCCGAAATACGTATAAGTTTAAAATAAATAAATATTGTTGAAGTAATAACGTATTTTATGTATACTTAACAAAAGCAACAGGATTTTTCTTTGCCAATTTGGCTTTTAAACATAAAATATACTTTTATCAAGCAGAATCATATCAGGTACATACATCATTGGTAATAATACTCTAATAAATCTATCAATATAAACGAGAAATCAAAGTATAATAATGTTTTTGAATTTGTGGAACCTCTGTTTTTTGGGGGGCAACAAGGGCGGTTGCCTTTGGGAGCCGTTCTTGTTGCCCCGTCATAGATCCGGCTCGGACTGCAACCAAAACGAATTATTTCATCAACAAGATTCACGTTGAAAACATAACACAGTTTTCGCGCCCTAGTATCCCGCGCCCTAGTATCCCGCGCCCCAATGTCCAGATCCGTTTCTCTGTGCCGCCTTCTATGAATTTTTAAAAATCGTAAATTCATGCCCTTGTATTTAATGTAAAAAATTGTTCATGAGACAGTAGAATAAGAATATAATTTATAATTTTAACTTATTTTAATATTAAGGAGGGTTAACCCACTCCCCCCTCTAACGTGTTGACTGATAAATTTAATCTTTAGTTTCTTCAATTTGAAATAGTCTTTTTCCAAAAAATCAGAAAATTCTGTTTTCTTGTGAAAATGCTACTCCTGGATTTAGCGAGCGCTATGTCGAGACATTAGCGATTGAACGGCATTTGCACGTGCGAAGAATTTGATGTTATGTAGTAGCTAACATTATTACACTACAGCTTATACCTACACTAATATAATAACAAAAAATTTTGGAAACAAAAAAGGTAATTAATCCGATGAGTGTTTATGTCAAATACCGGCCAAACATGGACTCGTTCCAAAATCAAATTTCCGCAATGCATCAGACTAGCAGATATATCCAGTAATTTTGTTTAACATCTTTATCTAAAAATGAATTAGAATTTGCGGAAATACAAACACATACGTTTTGCTTTATATGTATAATTAGCTAGATTGTAAAGATTAATAAACAAATTGTTAATTTTTGTAGTCGACTTTCGACTAACTCTACAAAAAAAATGTTAATTAAATGAGCGAAGAATATAATGGATTATATATTAAGTAGATTGATAAAGTTCAATTATTACACAGTCGCACACCGTCACCAACTCCATTTAGTTAATTCCATGTTTTATTAGAAGTACTACTCTTTATTGCAAGACCTTTGTCAATATACAGAATCTATATATTAAATCCAGATCCCTTCCACCTGTCTCAAACTTTTAGTGGCGACGAGCTCACCACTACTAGAACTAACATATTTACGCGTCCATTGTATAAGGCTTATATTTCTTTAGACAGCAGAGCGCTATACTGTTCAACGCAAATAAGCCAATTTGGGTAAACATTTGCTTGAATGATTAAGACGCGAGGCCCTGACCATTCATTTCCAATCCAAAAGCACGGCCGGCGGACCGGGTCAGCGCGGCCAAACGTGACTACACACTCGAGAACACCATTACATCCGATAAGCACTAATGAAAAATAAGACAATCCTTAAGATATGTACAGGTAAAGGCAATCATTGGACAAATAAATATTTACCAATTACATTGCAAAAGATCTGTGGTGTTAAATTTATAAAATAAAAACAGGCTTCTCAGGTTTATGCCCAGCTACGAAATGGAATGAAGCGATTCGATTTTATTTATTGTGTCGACGATGTTATGGTTATGTTTACCAATAAATAGGCTAGAAACTCATAATCATAAACCACACTTTATCGACTCAAATACTGGGAGCTCAAGTTACAATAACAAACGCTCCCATTAAGGACTACGATTACAAAAATTAAAGCTGTCGCAAATTAATTTATAAAACTAGTTAAACCCGTGGACTACGCCCACGCCTTTCTTTTTAAAAAATTGTTAGCAAATTTAATAAAAGAAATATAATAATGCAATTACTACATTCCGCCAGTATCGCAGCTTCATGGGCCCCGACCACCATACGTGAATTTGACATGCACATCGAAACCCAAAAATATAATAAATAGGTTTGTCCAGATGTAAGACGTGTTGAATGTGTCGTCACTAGAAGTTGTGAGAGGAGGTGATGCGAATTAAATATAATTATAGAATATGATTTCGGCCCGCTGCTCGCTGTGCTACCTACTTCATTGGCTTATTATTATCATCTAAAAAATAAATAAAATTAGAGGGAGCGTAGCCTACGGGTTCCACTAGTATAGAATTAATGGCAGATGTTAGAGCAGTTACTGATTATCTAGGCTGTAACATGTACGTATATGTAGCATTGTTGCCTTTTTCGCCACTTGTAGGTGGAATATAAGTTTGATTATGTGGATTTGAGCATTTTCATTTTTTTAATTTAAACATCCCTGCAAGTATGGATCATTTTCAAAGTATTGATCACGGGCATTCAAACTTGGCAAAGCGCCCTGTGAACACCCCACACAATTCGCCGTTGTTATCCTAGAAAATGTAGAGACCTCTAGTCTATGACCTAGTTGAGAAAGATCGCCAGGTTGCAGTTTATAGCACAAACTTGAAGCATTTTTCTTGGTAGAATCAAAAAACCGAATATTTGAAACTCCGAAAGCTGTCTGCAAAATGGACACCGCAAATCGATCGAATTAAATATCAATTTTCGAAGTCAATTTGGAACGCTTCAGAGCTGATCAATTTTCTCGCCATATTTGTTGTGATCGTTGAACCCTGAATCCATGGCTATGATTCGGAATCAAAACATCAAAGTAGGGAGTGGTGACACAAGAGAATCTATTCCGTCTCGCAAATATTCTGCAGTGCCATTCGCCGACAAAATAATGTTAACAATATTGTTTAAGAAGCCGATAAAGTTTTGTTAATCACAAAACATCGGAAAGGGATTAAAGGAAGAAAACCAGGGAAATTGCACGCTGAAGGAATGATTTATCAGGATAACGCGCCCGTTCACAAGTCATATTTCGATGGCTGGCATGCACGATTCCGGATTCGAATTGTTGGATTGCTTATTTTATTCCTGATCACAGTAAATTTGGCTATGCGTAAAACTAAAGGAACATCTTCAAAGAACTCCGCTTACTCTCGACAACGCAATTATGGAGAGGTGGTTATAGCAGCAACCAGAATAGTGTCAAAATTTGGAAACATAAGTATGCATTTCGGTCCAATACAGCTATGTAAAAAAATAAAAACGTTTTCGACAATAACTATTGAACTATTTTTGTATAACCCCTCCAACCTTAAAATTGCAGTATCTTCAAAAAATTATGTTCAACAAATGCATAATTTCTGATTTTCCACCACCTCAGAGTAAAACCTATCGACGTGTTCCCGCTCGTCGAATCGCATTATTAACTGTCGTTTTGGTGGGAAATTCATTTTCTATTTACTTTATACAGCCAGAGTCAAAAGAGGCGGGTTTTAATATATTTCTGCTATTTAAATAATAGGTAAAAAAAGTTATTAATAAAAGTTGTGTGAACCGACACCTACTGCAAAGCATTCGTTAATTACTGATACCCACGTGACCACAAAATATAGGCAACCCAACTTACACTGTTGGTAAGCCTTTTATCCAAAAATTTCCAAGCCGTTTGTTAACTTATCAAGGCTTGTTTGTTTACATACATAACCTCACTTTGAGTGTTAACAGTGACACTTACAGGGAATTTTTAATTACAACGAGTACCAATCCTGAACTGACTTCAACATCTAAATCTAAAACTCCCTAAGTCACTGCGGACCAAAGGTCACGTGGGTATCAGTAATTAACGAAGGCTCTGTATAAATTGACATATGAAAATCTTATACAGGGCGTCCCATGAAAAAATATTCATAAAATAATAGTTTTCTTATATGAAATGCTCCACATTTTTTTATCCTAATTGTAAGTCCATTTAATTCCTAACAAAAAATCTCAATAACTATTTTTTGCAAATGCTAGTTAGTTTTCGAGAAAAAAAATAATTTCGTAGATATTGTCATACAGCTGGCGCGCTCACGGTCCACACGCAGATAAGGGAATAGTGACGCGCGAGATAGAAAACAGATAAGATTGACAGGTGTGCTATTCAGTTTTATTACATAAATGTCATATTTTACATTTTTGATTTTTAGTGTGGCAATTCAATTACCCAACTACTACTATTAATATTTCACAAAACACAAACACAATGTACGAACGAATAAAGTAAAAACATGACATTTATGTAATAAAACTGAATAACACACCTGTCAACGTCATTTGTTTTCCTTCCATGGCGCGCCACGATTCTCTTATTTGCGTGTAAACAGAGTGCGTTCTAGCCGCATGATATTCTCCATGAAAAAATATATATTTTTTTCGAAAACTATGACATTTACAAAAAAAAATATATTTTATTTGTTAGTAATTGAATGGACTTACCATTAGGATAGAAATATATGTATAGGGCATTACATTTAAGAAAAGTATTATTTTTTGAATAATTTTTTTATGGGACACCCTGTAGAAGATTTTCATATGTCGATTTATAGTACGTGTTGGTTCCCACAACTTTTATCACTGACTTTTATACCTATCTTTTCGATCAACAGAGATATAGTAAAACCCTATATCTGTATAGTGCAATGTCACGAAGGTTTCTAAATATATATGTATATAAATTTTATTACTTTTAAGCACTCAACAAGATAGAAACGGTAGCATCTTGGAAAGGTCACGATTCTAGAAACGTAACTGCGTCACTGTCAAATAATAAAATATTCAACAAAGAAAGGAAAAGTAAATTTTGAATACACAGTTTGTGGTATTCATAACAGGTATTGGAAAAGAGATTAGTATCAGTTAATTTAACTAACAATACGTGTGCTGTAACTCTATGCCATTTGTAAAGCGGTCGGATTTAGCCTAATACTTCTGAATAAATAATGTGCCATTGAAACACCTTCACTCAATAAATTTTTTTTCTATAGCAACTGTTAAAACGTGCTATTATTAACTTAAATTAGAGGGAAAAGTAGCACTTTACCATCAAGGGTAGATAAAGTAGTACTTTAACAGCAAGGTTAGATAATAGTATATTAAAACACAAGTTGCATAAGGCATTGTCTTAACGTACAAGTCCAAGATTGAAAAACGAGGGAGCGTAGCGACCGAGTTTTTCAATGGACGAATGCGTCAAGACGCCTTATGAAACGAGTTGTTTATACTATTTTTTCTATTGAGGAAAATTAATGAAAAAACGTTATAAAAAATTGCTGCGATCAAATTTGGTAAATTTAGTACGTATATGTTGGCAGCAAGTTTCAAATTGCTGCCATCAAATTTGGTAAATTTAGTATGTATATGTTGGCATACATACTACATTTACCAAATTTGATCATGAATGTATCATGAATACCAATCTTTGTTGGTGAAATTTTACTAAAAACAGTGCTTTAAAAGACTCTCTTAAAACACTGTTTTGTAACTAAAACAGTGCTTTAAGAATAACCTTAAAAAACCGAAATAGAAAAAGTATTTTATTTTTAAACAAACTTTATAGCAACCAAAAAGTTATTAAAGCCACCTACTCATTTTTTCGTGAAACTGTTTTTTTCCTGACACTTTTAAATTAAATTTATCATTGATTTTTCTTCATTTTATGGTCTTCTTTAACAATTGCTATAGAAAAAAATGTTGTATTCCACACGACGATAAAATTTCATTATCTTCTCGATGCTTATTAGCGTCTCGGCTGACGCCTCGACGCTAAAATCGCTCTCGAAGATAAAGTGCAATTTTATCATCTTGTACAATAAATAACTATTTTCAATGCTCTATATTCAATGGTAAATAATTGCGTACTTTAAAAGAAATACTAGATTAATTCAACATAAAGATGATATTATCTATAGTGTCCAGCTGCCCACTACTTAAAGAAGAAAAATATTAAATAAAAACCCAAAAACACGCTGCTCAAAAACAACAACTGCCACGCCTACAAAAACTTAATCAATTAGTGAAACAGTGCAAGTAAATAATAGTTTCTTTTAAGAATCATGAACCCGTGCGTGAGCACGACTCCATGATTCCCATCCCACCCCCTTACCCGAGCTCAGCCCACTTAGCGCTATTCACCGGTCTAACATGCCCCACCCCCATGCAACCCAACATACACACCACACACACCGTCAATGGACACGCCGCGCCGGGTTTAACTTATTCAAAAAAATTTCCGACGGGCAGAGGATTCGAACCTACTGCCGTTGGGAGTCTAGTTCTAGAGGTTGGGACTCTAACCACTAGACCACCCGCAAGAAGTTATAAAAATATCAGTATGATTAAGAAAAAATGAAAAAAGGACCTACAGTCCAACGTAATGTAGCAGCAAATTACAACATAGCGATGATATAACAAAAATCATGCTACGTTCTATCGTAAATTGTATGTTAAAATAGGATCCTAGATAATTAAAACATATTGTAATGTTATAACTACCCAGTCTACCATATACCCGTTTTAGATAGAATAATCCAAGACTCACAGGCATAATAATACGAAAGTAACTTATGACTATCTTCTACAAAAAGTAAATATGGCGGATATACCAGGTTCCTCGCATGATATATCAGCTATAACTATACAGGGTGTTTCACTAAGCACGGGCCATAGAATTTTAAACTGCTTGGTAATTTGGTTAAGATCAAAGTAGGTTGTCTACAGAATTTTCCACGAAATAAGAGCCAATCATGCGGTTGGTATAATAGTGTTTTTGAGGTAGACCACTCGCTTACCAATGCGAGGATCCCGGGTTCAATTCCCGTACATTTTTTATTATTCGGTCGTTTTTTTCAAATAGACATACGCTATGGAGGAGTCAATTGATAGAGTTTGAATGTTAGTTAGGGGCTAACAACCCTATCAATTGACGGGGGTATTATCTTCCAACTAACATTCAAAGAAAGACACAAATACCCATGGCGAAACCGGGACTTAAACCCGACCCGTTTGGTAGAACAGTACCGGTCTCGAAGCGTTTCTTAGTAGCGACTTAATAATTTGTTTATCAACAGTTATGTTAATACAAATATGATTATGACTGAAATTATATGACAAGTAAAGGCAAAAATTGGCCAAATACATAAATTACTCATGCGGACAGAAATTACAGTAAAAACAAAATAACAGTTCTGCAGCAAGAGCTAAACAATACACGGTAATAACAATAAATACAAAGAAATAATAATATTTGCTTCCTGAAAAAACACGTGGCAAAACGTTAGATTTATAACATCCTAATAGGGACGTCAAGACATAATCAGAAAAATGGGCTAGACGTAAATATTCATCAGCCGTGTTGTGGTTATAAATTCCATAAACTTTGACAAGGACAATAAATGCACAATTTCAACTAAGCTTTAAACAAACGAATTTCAACACTTGCTACGGGTACTTAATATTATTTTTTCTTATGAAATAACGTCTCTCTGTTTGTTTTATTACTACAACTAGGCGTGCACTCACAGTGTTATTAATTATTACATTAAAAGAAAGCTCTTAACCATATTTGTTTGTAGAATTGCTACACAATCTGCTGCTTGCCATCATTCTATAATATATCACAGAGCAGCACGTGCACCGGCACCCGATGCCGCCGTTTTAGCCCAAATACGCTGACCTCATCGCGGACAAGGCGTGCCGGTATTTTATTAACTTGTGGTGTACATTCGTTAATTATTTTATAATAATCTGAATTGTACAAATACTGCTTTATGCGCATCTACGGCACTACTGTCTCCAACCAACGCAACGCGTGCACTTTAATTAACATAAGGTAATTAATAAAATTCACCTTCCGGTATGCCACCCGCCACTTACAGTTAAAGATTATTCCTGTACGAAATTAAAACATTGAAAAGAGATTTTGTAATGGAGTAAGATTAATTATGAAAATATAATCTACTTAAAAGTTATTTAAAATAATAGTTTCAAACATTTTTGTGACTAAGTAATGCCAGTTGATAGGAATCCACGGCTTACTACATCATTAATTTTACGACAAGCTTAATAAAGAGCCCACAAATACTAAAATGAGACAAAATGTGACCTAACAGTTAAAACTAACCAAACTGTTATATCTTATATAGTTTCTTAACGACATAATACTGTCTATAACCTTTACATCAGTGCTATAAAAAACCCTTAGCAGTTGAGGCACTTAAGTTTTTTTTTAAGAGCGACCTTATTACGCGTTTAAAAACTGTAAATTTTGGTATTTTATACCATTTACCATCTTTCCTCGTCTCATCTCCTAGGTACTTACATGTATTTATTTTAATCGTGACCTTTTAATCAATTGGGAGCTTTGACAGCTCTGTCAAAGCTCCCAATCTAGAAGGCCATGTATCCACTATACAACCTGCACAAGTAATTGTGACTAAAACAAACCGGTATTGTTTACAACAATAAGAAAACAGAACAGACATGTCAATTATTCACCTTGTCCTTAATTATTTCCTTCCACGATTTTTATCTGAAGTGAACAATAACATTGCAAAAGAAATGGCTATTACCTGCTTCCGTTATGGAAGTATTTCATAATTCCGTAGTAAGAAATCATGTTAAACATAAGCGGCTTTGAAACTTTTCTATGTATTCACCGTTAAAACTGCAAAATAAGTGTTTGCCGTTTTGTTGCATTAAGTTCGAGGAATTTACGCGTCGATGATTTGAAACGTGAGAATTTTTACCGTTTCTTAACTATATCATTACAAGTTTGTTCCGCATTGAAATGCTCCTCTATACAATGCATTTTACATTTTAAAATGTCTGCCATACATGCAATGAATAATAATAGAACTAGTTGAGACTAAACTGTAGGTATTTATGCTGCCTTGTATTTGAAGCATTTAATAAAACACATCGGGATGCTATTAAACGTTTTTTTTTTGATAAATTACTTAAATGCATATTTATTGTACGTGTATTTAATGACGAATATTTTTAGAGATCAACTGCTATGTAATCGAAAAAATGAAATGCGAATTCCTTTGTATTCATATATTAATTCTTTTTCTTTGGTTTTGCAAGGGAAGTCGAGGAAGTCCAAAGAAAGTCGGCGAAGTCCAGGGAGGTCCGAAAGAAGTCCGGGGGAGTAGGGAAAGTCCTTTACTAAGGAGAAGTTGGTGTACAAATTTTAGCCTGCGGTTTATCCCCTCAGCTATACCTACTTATACAGGTTCGTTATTATGTGTGAATCCAACGCTCTCCAGCCAAAATGATTTGAAGGTAGTATATTGCAATTATGCGGGGGGTACGCAGTAAATACACAGGAAATACAGAGTGCCCATTTTAAAACTCCGAGCCTAAATTTTTTAAATAGGCAACACACAATACAAGTCACTGCCGACTATTATTTTAAAACAAAATATTTCTATAATTAAGATCAGAGCAATCATGTTTGCATTAACTTGACAGTTTACTAATCAAATTCGTTAATCCACATTACTTGAACGGTGCAAAACAAAGATTATCGATCACTAATCTTTGGTGCAAAATGTATTCCAACGCTGACAAAGTGGACACGCTTCTAATTTTGGGTGAATATCGAAAAAAGGCGAGTGCTGCCAGTACTTTGTATGCGCAACGCTTTCCAGGTAGACGAATTCCAACAGACAAAACATTTAGAATGCTTCTTCTCAATTTACAAGAGTATGGGCAATTTTCAAAACCAAAAGTAAGGGCACGGCAAGTTACGGTTGAACATAACGAAGTAACTGTAATTGAAATGGTTACGGATAATCCCCAAAGAGCAATTGCAAATGCCTTAAACATTAGCAAAAGTTGTGTTTTCAATATTCTTAAGGCGAACAAATTTCACCCCTACCATTTTATACCATACACCATCTTGAAGATAGGGATTATGAGCATCGTGTTCAGTATTGTCAATTTCTTAAGACGGCAATGCGGAATTTTTAAGTATGGTATTATTTATTCTGTGATGAAGCGAGGTTTTCAAACAACGGAATGGTTAATCGACATAACTGCCACTATTACGCCCAAGACAATCCCCGCTGGATCAGGATAACTCATTTCCAGAGAATTTTTTCTCTTAATGTGTGATGGTGCGGTATTATTGGCGATTTGGTAATAGGTCCACATTTCTTTAATGGAAGTTTAGATGGTAAAATGTATTTAAATTTCTTAATTAATGAACTACCGGCTCTCCTTCAAACAGTTCCTCAAAACGTATGGAATAGCATGTGGTTTTTAAATGATGGTGCACCTCCGCATTTTCATAGGGATGCCTGTTTTTAGTAAATTGTCTCTTTTTTTTCGCATTAAATAACGTGTTCATTATGTTTTTTGTTGTTTTAAAAGTTATTTTACATTTTTTTATTTCGTTTGCAGTTTTGGCGTTTTTTCTGATTTATCGCCAAAATATGGAATTGAAGTATTTCATTCTATCTGCCGAAGTAGTTAGATAAATTTTCCGCATAAAGAACATCTTTCTTATCGCAACTTTTGTTTTGTAAACGAATCTTGTGAGGCTTGCTCCGCTGAACTGTGTTAAAACGTTTTAAGTTTCTTTTCAGTAAGATAAGTTTTCTAATTTGAATGTTTTGCTACAATTGCAATTGTATAGCAATAAAATTGAAAAAATATATTTACATATTTTGTGCAGCTAAATTTTTGAAAAACAAAAAAAATTTTATTATTAAAAACTAGCATCAATGTTAAATTAATATCCGTCCCTTGAAAGTGCCGCCCAGGGCAATTGCCCCACCCCAGAGCCGGCCCTGCTTCCAAAATATTTTTACCATATAATAAAAATTGTCTTCTTCTTCTTCTTCCTCTTGTTATATAGACCAATGGCCTGTTTAATACCCGCAACTAGTGCGGGTTCTGTGAGCCCTCTTTGCACGTATGCCGGGCAGGGGGCTGGCCTTACCCGTCGAAAGGAGAAGTTCTACTAAATGGTTTACGATTGCCAAAGATGTTAGTATGACAACCGGGACCGACGGCTTAACGTGCCCTCCGAAGCACGGTTGGTTGCAGATATACCCCTATATTGGTCACCCATCCGAGTGGGGACCAGAACGGACAGTGTTTAACTTTGAATACCGTGTGACCGGCATCCGCAGTTCTCCGTCGTGCAACCAACTATAAATAAAAATAAAAAAATTGGTATTACACAAATAGTAAACTCAATCAATAATAGTATAAAAAATGTGATATCGGTGTAATTTTAGTTTAAGTACCAATTAGGAAATTTCGGTGCTGTAATGTAATAAAAATACCTGGAAAAACATGTGTAGATCGTAGAACAATTAGTAGTAGTAAGTAAACAGGGCACCCAGGGCCGGCTCTAACATCATCAGCAAAGCAAGCGCGTGCTTGGAGTGGCACATTGCCAAGGGCGGTATTCCATAAATATACAAAAATTATTAATTCGTAATAAAGCACACGTAAAACTGATTTACTGTGGATAATTTTACAAAACAAGAAAACACTAATATTCATAAAAAATAATTTATGATTGGTTTCCAATACTTTTTACTTTCCCATACCTTCGGTATAGAGAAGTATTGATTTCATGAAAAGTTTCGAAATCTAGATTTTAACAGAAATACACGTTTTGGGGCTCAAGAAAACAAAAAAAGCGGTTGTAAAAAACATCTGTCTGTGGGTGGGTGAGTGACACCTCTAAAGGCGAAAATACTGGACCGTTTTTGATGAAACATTAAATCAAAAGGTGTATCGAAAATTGTGGTTCTAGTTAAATTTAAAAAAAAATCCAAAACCGGAAACGGAAGTTAGACATGTTTTTTGGTAGGGCTTTTCCCAAAACTAAATTTTTGAAATTTGAACACGAGATCTTAGAGAACAACTTATGGCAAATCAAAAACTTTTTTAACGAACCCTCTAGCTTCAAAATGGCGGCCGCTACAACTTTTCGAAATCTCGACTTTAACGCCCATTTATTCAAAAAGTAGTTGTCTGGTCGGGATCAGCTACAACTTGTTTAAGATCCCTTTGTGGGTAGTATACGATGAAGTAAAATAAATTGCAAAAATCCAAAAATGATCTCAATGGCTCTACTTCAAAATTTTGAAAATTTTCAGAAAAATATTTTTCTAAAGCTGTCCACACAATTTTTTAAACTTTCTGAGCCGATAGAACTTGCAGTAAATTACAAATTTGTTTTTTACTAATCTCCCAAATTTTACGACGCCTTCCAGATATTTATAAAAAATTTGAAATTAATTAATTACTTATTCAAATAACGTAAACGTTTTTGGTATCCTAAATATTAATTTTTTAATATTAGTTAATGTCAAAATTTTTGCGAAAATGCTAAAAACTCAAAAACCGTTACGTTGAAGATTATTGAACCTTAATACTTTTAAACCTGTAATTAAATTTAGAATCTAAAAATGTATGCACCCAGTATAGTTGAAAACAATTTTAAGATATGCATCAGTTAATTATCAACAACGTTTTCTCTATCTGTAAATATTAACAAAGCTATCAAAAAACGGCTGGGTTTTGACGGATCCTGTATAGTTGTGTACACGGTATTTTGAATAAACATGGGCCCCCTTTGAGGGGTATATTGCTTCTCGTTCCAAGCCGTTTCTGGAATTTTTTGATATAACCATAAAAAATAATATCTTAACACCTTTTATCTCGAAAACTAAGCTGTTGCGGACACATGTTTATAGAAACTTTGTCTTATTTTTAGCTAAGAAATGTGGCTCTGAACGGCGACTCATGTTTTTCAAAACACCCTGTATGTATATCCAAAATGTTTGAGTCGTAATTTTATTAAAACTAAATGAATAAACTAGCAGTTTTTGTTTCGTTAAATATAAAAATTTTTATTTCCTTTTTTTATTTTAACAAGTCAAAAAAAATTTAAAAAAAAACCTTTGGGGGGGCTAAAAATGTTTTTGTTTGGAGTGGCAAAACCCTGTAGCCGGCCTTGAAAGCACCTAACTACATACAAAGTGTTAAAATAAATTGAAATGATATTTCTTATGCTGGTTCCTTTTAATACCTTTAATTTATTCCGAATAATGCCACCTACTCATTTGATATGCAATCCATGGTTCATTTTCAACACTTGTTTATGTATCTACGTTGATCTACCTACTACCTATTGTTTAAGTACTACTTAGCTAAGTTTGTTGTTTCAATCTATTACAATTTGTTTCAATCTATTACAATTAGAAAAAAACAAAGAAAAAAGGAACTACAAATAAGATGTATTTACAAAAACATACTTATGTAACTGATATGAAAAATCCACATTGGAAATGTTTATATGAAAATTCGGGAACAAATTTAACGTTTTTATTAGTTTGTATTTATTTAGACAGCAGCGTTCTTCAACTTCAGGCGTCTTATTCACTTTGGTACGAATACCTTAGTGCTATTAAACTGATGAGAATTAACTACCATTCGTTGATAATGGGAAAGTTCTTTCCAGAAAACACGTAAGTATACAGGGTGATTCTAAATATATGCGACAAACTTTAAGGGCTGATTTCTGGGGTTATTTTGATCATAAAAGTTCATATGAATAACTGTCCAAAACGGCTTAGTTTTAAAGTTATAGGATGTTTAATAATAAATTAAGAATTTGTATAGTATAACTTACACCATCTAATATCATAGTTGGCTCAGCAAAAACAATCGTTTTGAAGTGAAAATATTTATAATTATTTGTCATTTCAATATTATTGTGTCAAAGCATTGGTTCATTAAAGTTTATTGACAGCTTCTGTTTTTTAAAATGAATTACACAAATGCTGAGATGTGCGATACGCATTATGTTTACGGTCTTGCCAATGGCAATTCACGTGCAGCTAGACGTCTTTATGAAGAACGATACCCGAACCGTGTAATCCCGCATCATTCGATATTTGCCTGTCTTCGCCAACGTTTTAGTGAAACGGGAAGTTTTAAAAAACATACGGCTGATAACGGACAATCTCGCACAGTTAGAACTCCACAAGTGGAAGAAATGGTGCTAAATGAAATCGAGGAACATCCTACTACAAGCACTAGAAAAATTGCCTCTGCCTTAAACATAAGTCAGCCCACAGTTTGGAGGATAGTGAAGAGTCAACAGTTGTATCCATATCACATCCAACGAGTACAGGCACTTTTGCCAACCGATTTCCCGCAAAGAGTGGCTTTGTGTCAATGGATGCAACATAAAATCGCACAAAATCCTCAGTTTTTGGCGCAAGTATTCTACACCGACGAAGCTACTTTCTCTAGAAACGCTATTATTAATTTCCATAATAATCACATATGGGCTGAAGAAAACCCGCACGAAACAATCAACACAAATTCTCTGTTAATGTGTGGGCCGGAAGTGTTGGAGATAAGTCCACATTTTTTGCCGATTAGGTTAAATGGAGAAGTATACCGCCATTTTCTTGAAGAGGAACTGCCACTACTGTTGGAAGAAATCCCATATCAATTAAGATTCCAAATCTGTTTTATGCACGATGGTGCTCTAGCACATTTCAGTTTAGTTGCTCGTGAGTTTTTGGACGGTGCATATCCAAATCGGTGGATAGAGCGAGGAGGTCCAAAACTCGGTCTCCAGCCTCTCTAGATTTTTTTCTCTGGGGTCACCTTAAATCACTAGTTTATACAACTCCCATTGAAAATGTTGATGAACTGAGAAATCGTATTGTTGCATCATTTGAGACAATTCAGAACACCACCCGGTATTTTTGAACGTGTTCGCCATTCAGTACGACGTAGGACAGAATCCTGTATTGCAGTTGGCGGCGATCATTTTCAACAATTTCTATAAGTTCATTTTGTTTATTACCTACCCTTTATTGTATTCTTAATTTATTATTAAACATCCTATAACTTTAAAACGTTTTGGACAGTTATTCATATAAACTTTCATGATCAAAATAACCCCAGGAATCAGGCCTTAAAGTTTGTCGCATATATTTAGAATCACCCTGTAGAATCAGAGGCTAATACCCCGAAGAGTAGGTGTGTAAGGGAGTGAAGGTACGCATAAAACAATTCAAAGTATGGGAAGCAGCTAAAAATTATTACCTAGTGGTATAGTGAACATATTAAACTACATAGAAGCATTTAGAAGCATTTTTAAGTAGTACATGAAGGAATGTCTAGAATTTCTGAATTTGAGAAGAGACTCAAACTTTTACTTAGTATTTGTATACAAGGTGTAAATTTTAACTCTGCTCACCAATGGGATTTCGGAAACGGTGAGATAGGTCTGTTAAATAAGGAATACGTTTGCCTATTCAGGAGGCCAGTTTAATGCGATTTTTAAGTTTTGAAAAATTTATAGCTTACTAGATACGAACAAAAAACTAAAATTTGACCTTTTTTCTTTTGCTCGTAGCTTCTTTATTTACACACTTTAACAACTGCATTTCGCAGTAATAGCGTAACACATAAGAAGTAGTCTACTGGTGTAACCAGAATTTTTGCCTGTATTTAGTCGGCTATGAATTTTACAAAACTTTTGAAAATAGCATTAAACTGATGCCCTAAATAGGCAACTGTTTCCTCATTTAACAAACCTCTATCTTTTACAGTTTCCGAGATCCCAATGGTGAGCAGAGTTAAAGTTTACACCCTGTATACACTGAAACTAGAAGTATGTAATACATATGTTCATGAAAGAATCTATGGTAAGTGAAAGTAGGTGTACACATGAAGTTGAAACATAGTTTAACCCTTAAAAATGTGTAATTCAATATCTCGACTTGCTTATATTAACTGTCACATTAAAAAGTTGTCTAAAAAAACTAACTTCTTATGAAGTGTCTCCACTTAATACATCAGAAAAATCTAGTACTTCCTAATCCATTGACCTGAGTAATGACCTATGGTTAATTTAATTTAAAATTATGGATCCTCTATAGGTAACTGAACTACCATACTTCATTTTTGTTTAGTTCTCTGGAATATTTGATAATTCAACAGGATATAAATTTCTCCATTATGGCCACACCTCGGCGACACCTACATAACAAAAACTACAGTTCAATACTAACTAATAACAATTCCCCAAAAAAGTCTGTCTAAAGTCTACTGCAGCTGTGTTTACCTAATAAGGGTACCTTGATTAGCATTAGGTGACCCCATGGTCACATTGCTGGCAACAGGTTTTATATGCTAAAGGGGAGATAAGGAAAACAACATTTATATTAATGGGAGCCTAAAACTACTAAAACCATATATTAGGGCCTAATCAATTATTTTAACACTTTTAAAAAACGAACCTTTTTAGAAAAAAGGTATCTTTTTTTACAGGGTTTGTTACTAAAATAGTAAACAGTATACTTTTTTACAGATAAAAACAATATTACATAAAGCAGAAAGAACACTTTGTAAAAGTTTATAACGAAAGAAAAATGCAAAAACCAAGATTATGCCCTAGTATAGCTCTATATCAGCAGACTACCAAAATTGCTGTATAATCATATAAATTAATGATTTGAAAGTCAAATTTTTAATAAATGATAAATAGGTACAGCATGTGCCACCTAACCTTGCAAACTTTAGTGGGCTTTGATTCGGCTACTTACGCTTTGTTTCGTCGGTAGTCGTAACTTAAACTAGCTCTAATTGGCTGTTGGACAGTGTGGTACACTCTACTAAAAAGTGAAAGTCAATTTATTTATGGTTTACGAGAAATTGTGGATTTTTTGACAAATTAAAAGGCCGTGCGCCATAAGATTAGAAACAGTTTTCTTTGAGGAGGGATTAACGATAATTTAGGTTACGTATAAAAAATACAGCAAAGAAACTAGAAATGTAATAAAAACCCGTTGCTTTTGCTTGAGAGTATAACGGCTTCTCGCCTTTTAAACTTATCGTCATTTTTTTTGCAAGGTTAAATGGCACTTGCTGTATGTGCTTTTAAAAAGCAAACGCTTTGGTGGGCTGGGAAAAAGTTTCTAAGCAGCTATTCCAAGCATTAGCAAACCAAACCAATGTTGAACATGAACCCACACTAAAATAGCATATTGTTTACAACAAAAAAAGTATCTACAGTTCAAATGGGTTCAAAGATAACAGATTTAGCAACAATTATTTTCTGTATGAAAAGGATTACTTTTGTAGATGCTAAGTACTAAAAAATAATAGATACCTTAAGGACAACACTTCAACACTAGGCATTTTCCTTAACAGCGATACATCCACCAATTCACTGCCCCTGAAAAAAAATGTAGATTAAATAATTGTTTTTTTAAATCAATAGGTATGTGCATAGTGTAGATATTAGATAAACTATTTAGCAGGAAACTGGTAATTCAAAACAGGCATAGCTGTGATAACTAAGCAAAGTAAAGTAGTAAAAAATACTAACCAACAATTTAGTCGTTTCACTTTAGATAAATCAGACAGTTTACTTCTGGCAATAACCATTTCTTCAGTTAACCTCTTTGCCATTTTGTATATTTTTGTTATGCAAACGATCAAGCGCAAAACTCGTTAACAACACAATTGATTAAAAATCAGTTCTATCCATATTTTCTGCAATCCACTAAATTTCATTATGTTTAGTTCAACTAATGTCACAATACGAACGTCTACACCACACCGAATATATTTTGTAACTGGCGAGTGGTGGAGACGGATTAACGAAAAATTGCACCTGTAATATAATAACCAAAAATACACGAAGCATAACCACTTCCACTACGACATTCACCGATTCACCTGTCAACACTGTCAAATTTCACTCCCAAACTGTCAAATGAATGTCTAAAATTGTGTTGAGCTATGAATATCACTGGGGAAAGAGTGTACAAGCTGTAAGCGCGCCAAGAGAAAATTTTTATTTTTTATTTTTTTTATTTTCATGTCTCTTACAAAAGTATGCTACAAAATAATTTAAGATTTTACTCGGAATACGTTGATTATTGACTGATGTAGTATAAATGGTGTTTAAAAATGACGGACCAAACATGAATTAAATTACACACACCCAAAAAACCATAAACATGGGTCAAGCAGAAAGGACACGCTTGCCTACGAACTTTGTGCAAGGTTCTCGGTAGCGCAAATGAGAAATGCGTTTATACTGTATAATAGCATTTTGCTGCATAAGTAGTTGTGGAGTCAAATGCCGGTGATACTTAATTTTTTTTTAAATATAATACTGTTTTTTCTAAACTATGTTGTCATTCTAAGCGGTCTACCTAAGGGAATTGTCGCAAAACGATTGTTGGTTTATCAACTTTAACTACTATAGACTGTATTAATATGTTTCAGCTTTACTTCATTGAAGTTTATACTGAAATATGAATATATAATATAATTATTGTTGAAGTTATAAAGCATTTTATTTAATATCAAATCACTATAGACTGTGACTATAGATTGCCTGCTCTGTTAAATGGACGAGGTGTGCAGGGACACAATCAGCCCTCAATGACGTTAGGTGATGGGCGTAGAAACATACATTTTACCGCGCTTTTACACTAATCCATCATATTTATTTATTGCTAAATAATTGTGTTTGCCACGAGCTCTCTATTCTTTACTTTATTTCTTTATTCTATGATTGTCAACATAAGTAAGTTACATCTAGAGCAATAATTGACAGTTAACAGCCACATTTTTAGTAATTACAAAAAACACTAATTGTCTTTTGTTAATTTTAAAACAAAGCTCGAAATTTTGGAAGGTGTCCGAAAAAGTTCAAATGTACACAAAGCACAGATAAAAATATACACAAACCATAGAGCGAAAGCCGCCAGCAGCGACAGAAAGACGCAAAACGCCTTCGGGTTCGGCCTAGTATATTGTCACAAAGGGCTGGGAAGGGGGTTGCGTGGTTGACAGCATATTTTAAAATTTCGACTATTTTGATTTTAAATTATTCGGAAGTACAAAAAATAACGTACATAGCACAGGACTGAGGTGCTTCATTCAATCCCTCCCGTGATTATTGTCCTCGCTCTGCTACGCTACGCGCAGGCAATAAACTTTCACACTCGGGATTAAATAAAGCACTTCGGTCCTTTGGTATATAATATACTATTATGTACTTGATTACAATTATCAAGTAGATTATTATTCGAATTTACGAATTTAAACTAGTAATTATTACAAAAGAACATAGAGTACAAATTGGGGAAAAGGATAGCTTGGAATAGGGGTGCGATTTTCATAAAATCAATTTTTTTTAACTTAAAAGAATGAATGATCTTTAAAATCTTCAAAAAACGAAAAACTTGAATTAATAATATGTGATTATTATAAAAATATTTATAAATGATTAAAATTAAAAAACGCTTTGATTTTAATAGTGATTTATTAAACATAAATGATTTTAAATCGTACTGAGGATTGTATTAAAAGGAGTAAATCACATATCGTTTGGTACTTTGGTATCTTAATCCATCAGTATAGATCACCCCTTTAAAGTTTGAAATGCACCAGTGCCATGTTGATTGAATCATTAAAATTTGATAATATTTAAAGATTAAAGTTAACAGACTCTTCTTTTACATACACGTATTAATTTGTCACCATGCATAGTTACTAAATACCTAATATTACAGCCGGTTTAACAATGAGAACAATGGATGTAAATTACAAAACTATTAGAAAAAGATTTAGATGTTGTCACGGAAATGCCTATAGGCCAGAATAGAAAATTAGAACAAGAACCTTCAAATTTTTACACAAAAGTCTGTTCAAACTTCATATCGTATTCTTTTGCGAACACAAAATGTTCATGCAAATTAAAAACTGCAAAAATAGAGGTGGTCCGTAGAAGAAAGCATTTATCTTAAAATACAAACCCTGTATCGAAATATAGCTAGATTATGAAGTAGCACTGCTGGTTACTGTAAATATAATTAATTTGGAACATGCAGGCATTATTGTAATAAGTACTTTTACTACCTACCTGACGCATTATATACATGAACTTGCTGTTATCATTAAAAAGATTTGCTTTCCTTGTTTTTGTCTTAAATAGTATATTTAAAAGTTGCATTAGGTTGCAATTGTACCGTATGAACATGTACAATGTACCGCGCGATCATTTAAATTTTTGGTCAACTTTTGCTATGGAATAAGAACTGCATGTCTTACCTAATACCATAAATTATAGTTGTCAAAATGACAAATTAATTAATTGTAGGTATGTGAACTTAACAAAGGCACTACCTTAGTTTTTCGTAGCAAGAGTGTACCCAAAATTTTAATGATCACCTGGTATAACGGCTGGTATGTGTAATAGCCGCGCTTGGTTCGCACATCCCGTTGCGTAGAGATCACAGGGAACAATTGACTAATCGTTTGCTATCGCAGTAGAATTTTAATCAACAATTTAGTATGTTTAATGCAACCACTCAAGTACTGTCGACATTATAATTCTGAAGTCATTGACAAAAAACCGATTGAGTGGTTCCCTCTTGGAAAAGTTGTAACTCTGTAAGCAAACGTTTTGGGACCTATGTTATACAAACTGTTTTTTTTTGTTTTAGGTTACATTTCACTTCCAAAGTTTAGTTTGTCAATTTTGAAACACCATGCCAACTTGGCTCCACTCTACATTTCTTTTAGATATTCTTAGCTCTTGGCGTTTTACCTACGTCAGAGGACTTTACCACGAGATTGTCAAGTGTCAACTATCAGATGTTATTGTTTTGTTTTCTGATATTGTGATTGTTTTTACGGTAGATAATACGGTGAATCACAATCATATCATTATCATTTGTTTAATGGTTTATATTAGCAATAATATAAATTTTATCCCATTGTTTAAGTTTAGTACTCTAATATATTAGTTTTACAACTACTACCTTTTACTGAATGGTGTGTATGGTTGTATCCTGCATATTTCTGGTAAAATACCAGAGAGCTACTATTAGGTAAGCTTAAAAAATCTGTTTAATTTAATTGCAACCAATACTTTGTACAGTAATTTTAGACTTCAAAATGGACGAGGATGAACTGGCAGCCAAGATGCACGGTGTTTATATTTCTGAACCGGATTCTGATAACAGTGAGGATGATCATAGCGATTTTGATGAAGAATACGAAGCTCTCAAACCGCCAGCCATTTCACTTAAAGACAGGGAGCAGGATATAATAAAAATTACAGCTTTTAAAGTTGTTTCTCACAAAAATAATAATCTTAAAAATTTCTGTTCAAAACTTAATACAAATTGTAAAAAGCCTACTAGTCCTGCAGGTAAACCTGAAAAGAATTTTAAATTAAACATCTCAAAAGGTAACCGTTTACAGCGACTAAAACACAATGCAAAAGCAGTCAAATCTGTTGGAGTATCCGGTGAAATAGTGAAGGAACATAAACAGTCAAGTTCACTAATTTCAGATGTTCATTTACATATTAAACCAAAGTTCAATGAGAGTTACATTAAGAAGCCATTAAATAATGAAAATAGTGTTATTGATTATGCACGTGCAGTTAAATCTAGCAGTCGCCCTTTATCATCCAGAAATTGCGATAACCAAACACTACCATTAATCAATGCCAAAGATTTGAAAAACCATGTTAATAGGAAATTTAAAAAAAAAAGAAAGCAGGAAGAAGCTAAACGTTAGGGTCAAATATATCAATACTTGCAATGACTGATCGGTGACTGATTTTGAAAATTAAATTACTGTGAATATAGTATAAGTTTGTTGTAACTGTAGGTAAAACCTGCAGACTGCAAACCTGCAGTTAACAAGTCACCAAATTTAATTTAGCAATATTTTTAAAAATGTATAACATTTTATAATCAATGTCAGGGGTAATATCTAATTTAATAGCAAAAGTATGAACATAAATTAACTTCTGAATTTATGTCCATATGTATAGGTGGATTTATGTTAAAAAATTAACAATTGAACGAAATTTATGGTAAACTAAACCACGAAAAGCATGCCTTTTATGTGACAAAAACTAAAATAAATTAAAAAATGGTCCTATTAAATCGCTAGAAGTAGGATTAGAACACAAATCACACAGAAAATGATGACCTTGCCTTTTATAGAGTGCATATAACTATGCGCATATGACCAAAAAATTAAGAAGACTAAAAATATAAAAGTTGTTTATCTTTTTAGTTTAGTTTAGTGTAAGTTGAAATTTAATTTATGCACATAAATGGAACATAGTTAATAAACAATTTATCTTCTTGGTGTTAATTGTTAATTTTGTTGAAGTTTATTTTAATTTATAACTTAACTAACATAAAGCCACCAGAAGTTAGCTTAAATATAAAAAAGAAAGTTGTGTTATCATTCAATAAAGAACCAGTCTATGAATGTAGGTATCTATTTATATCTTAAGGGTATGTCGAGCAGTAGTTTTCAAATAGGGTTACCGAACAGTATCATTTTGTCTTGCAGATTTTTCGGGACCCGGGGTTTCCCTATTTAATAATCTATTTTTAAGATACCTCAGTATACTTTATAGTATGATGTGATAAAAAATGAATTGAAAATACATTTCAAAGAAAACTATAGCCAGGTGTTTGCAGACCAAGATAAAGACCGAATTGGCATGTATGTACAAAATTATTCATTCATGGACCAACTTTTTCTGTAAGACCAAGTTATGTTTTATTTTTTTGTCTTAAAATAACATATTTGAACAATTATCATATTAAAACTATTTGTACTTAAACCACTATCTATCTATGGGCAGAACGGCCCCTAGTGTAATTTTGGCACTTTACCTCACGGCGCCAATGACAAAATCTTAAAATACTCTATGGTAGTCAGCGTGTTAGCTACTATTGTCACCATCTGTGTATTACTATAAACTCGGATCATGCTCATGTCTAGATACGACCCAAATAAAAACAAAGACAGCTAAGATTGTAATTCAATAAATGGTTCGCAGTGTTATATAATAAAAAATATACGTTTTATAAATGAAAATCAAAGGAATACAATATTAAAGTAAAATAACATTAGACATCTTTGGAGGGGTGGAAGTTGTGAAGCAGACTGTGATTGTTGGAATGAACTCATACTAAAACTGGAATTGACTGGTTTGGACGAAATTTTCCTTTATAAAGATTTCACGAGTAATTATTTCACATTTGACGTCATTTTGTACTTGACATTAAATTAATGGTAAAAAAATTATTTTAAATAGACCGTAAAGTTTTACGAAATCGGGTAAAATATTTGCAACAAAATATTTGATGAAATTGTATAAATTAAATATGTATTCAACAAATTTTCTAAAATTTAGAAAATAGTTGAAAAGTCTATTCTGCTTCCTGACACTATTATATAATTTGTATTTTATTTTGGTACATTTTCGTTTGTTATTCTGATTATATCAAAGGTATTAAAGGTGCATCATATGTTCTTGCAAATATTCAGGCTGAGTCAAGCAATACGCCTTTTTTTTAGTCAGTTTATTATTAGGAATTTATTAAAAATTTTTGGTATGCATATGTTTCGAAGGGTGCTCTACAACCTGGCGCAGTCAGTTTTTTGATTGGACGTCAAATGTCAAAATAGCGATTTTCAACTGTTTATTTTTAAATGGAACGGTACGACTTTTTTTGGATTAGACGATGCTGTATGATGTTTACAATATGATCCTTACTAAATTTTTTCACAATTTTTATATATAAAATATAAGATTATAAACTAAACTAAATTAAAAAAAAAAAACAACTAGAAACCGCAGTGGTAACTAGAACAGAGCCAAGATAAAACGCATTGTAAGAATAATAATGGAATTAACAGTTTACAATTATTTATCGGAATAATAATTTTGTTTAACCTAACACCTAAACTGAAATGATAGAAAATAAAAAACGAAGTAATAGTGCAAAAAGAACGTCAACAAAAATTTCTACATGTTATAAATGTTTCAGTGAATTATAAAAAATGCTCAAAATGTTTTCCTTCCCGTTCTATGCTGACAGTAAATTTTCGTTGTAAGGATCCCACGGAATGCAAAACCATATCAGCAGGTATCAGTCAAATACATGTTCGGATTCGTTCTTTCATAGCATGTGCTGTTGTAGGCTCTTCAATGTAAACTTTGGATTTTATATAACCCCACAAGAAAAAATCTGGGGGTGTTAAGTCGGGCGATCTTGGTGACCATGCAGTTGGACCTCCACGGCCAATCCATCGATTGCAATAGTTTCATTAAAAGTTCACTTATTTTACGCAAAAACATGGTGACGCGTGCGTACTTACCGGCCTACTAGACTAACATAATGAATGCATATTTTACAAACAGTTAAAAATCGCTATTTTGACATTTGACGTCCGATCAAAAAACTGACAGCGCCAGGTTGTAGAGCACCCTTCGAAACATATGCATACCAAAAAATTTTAATAAATTCCTAATATTAAACTCACTAAAAAAAGGAGTATAGCTTGACTCACCCTGTATAATGGAAATTAAAATTTTTCTCACTTTCTTAATGCCTACAAAAATATCATATTCACTCCCCTCATTTAATTTTCTTCAGAGCTACATTGATGCCTCACTGGCAATCTAATTATCTGATATTGTATATAAATTAATAACGATTGGTAAACATTTGAATCATTGTAACAATTTATTATTTATTAATAAATATCCTATTTTATTTGTAGCCCAATTGAACAGTTTTTTGTAATATTATGGAGCTTAAAAAGTTGTGTCTTAGGAGGCAACACAATGGAAGGTTGATGAAAATTATTTCAAAAAAGGTTGGTAAAAATTATATCTAAATTTTAAGGAAATTGTCAGAATTTATTAGAAGAAACGGAAGAAAAAATTACCTTTTCAGGCTGTCCACATGAAAGAGAAAAAATCCTGTGTTTCTATAAAAGCTAAAATTTTTTTAAGGGTTTAGAAGGACGATGTTTTTGGTTTGTCAGGAGTAAGAAATTTTTACGATCTTTATGAAATATCTTTGAATTCGATTTTCCTTAATATCGATGGAGTTTCTGTCCACTTTCTACGGCAATAAATGTTAAGTTTGAGTGTTTTCTTAATGGGTATTTCACTATCATGGTGATGAATCGGCTGTGTAATTTTTTGATAAGTAAATTTTTATATTTTCATACAATGAACGTCGATATTTGACCACAACCAAAGAATGTGTGGCTATAGAAGAGTATAAAAATCAATTTAAAGTATTATTTTAAGCAATTTTGCGAACTCAACATATAGCAATGATTCTCAACGGGAGGTTATGAATATGGCAATTCCTGAAGTATCTTACTGAAATTAGAATAATTAGTGTATGTCTATTTTCTGTGTAACAAAAAAAAAGATATTCTGTCCAAACAAATTCACAAAGTTTTTTCAAGTACCGCATGGTGGTACCACATATAAAAGGTTGAGAAACACTGGCTATAGAGGACAGTTTATTAAAAGGTTGTATAGTTAAAGCCAAATAGTAATTGTTAAAATATGCATATGAAGAGCTACGAATAAAAATGTTGGCTGTAATTTCAATTCTTTTTTCTTTATTTGTTTCTCCTTTATGTATAATAATAGTAAATTATTACACTATGTGACAAGAGAATGTTTTTTATGTAACATTATTTAAACATTAGTAACAAATAATGCAATTGTGATTTAAAAATGTTATTTTAGTATATAAAATGTGTTTTTCAAGTTCATGGGTTATCCTTATCTAGCATTAGAATATATCATATTTTTTACAATGTTTTTATCAGGGAGTATTTTTATTTTTTTAAATAATTATTCATGTATTCATTACTAAATATATTTTTGCAAAGTATACATATTTATCATTTCATAGGAGGGCGAGCCAACAAGGCCACAGTGGTCATTATCTCCTTTACTATTTGAAATGGAGAAAAATTTTACAAATAATAGTTACAGGGAACCATGGGGCCACATTGTAGAATTATTTTCATTTAGAGATGTAACAGATAGCGATTTTTGAAGTAACCGATACCTGCCCCTCATAAATTGCCAATTAACAAATATTTGGCACTGGATAGCATTTGGTTGGATAGCAAAAACAAATATAAAACATCATTGAATTCGTTTATAGCTGCAAGAAAGGATTGTAGCAAGTAAAAAAGGATTTAGTCGTGTTGGGTTTTGAGTTTTTGTTTAGTGAAGCCATATGCAAAGCAAACAATAAACCATAGCAATTGAACAAAGTGTTTAAAAGTCTGGAAATATTTTGAAATCATTAATGCAATAATAAAATCAAAGCAACTTACTTGCCTACTTGGCAAAAGCATTGTATGAAGAGGTGGAATGGTAAACAAGCTTCTCAATCTCCGCTCTTCAATCGCTTTAAATATAAACATGCAGCGGAAGATGAACAACCACTGCGTCAACAAAATGAAATGAACGAGGAAGTTCTTTTCTCTTAAAATCCCAATGGTAAAACAATTAACATTAATTAAAAGTCTTAATAAACTTTAACAAATGGCATATAGATATTTCAAAAGTTATTTATTTTATGAGTTTATGCACTTACACAACTTTCTGTTGGTTTTTAATACAAATTAATATTCGACCGGATACATATTATTATCTGGTCCTGCCAAATGTCTAGCTAAACCTGCCGGATAGCGGATACTATCCGTTACATCCCTATTTTCATATTTACAGGGGTTTCCTTATAAGAGGGTACCACCTAGCATATCAAACTAGTTTTTTTTTTAAATAAAACGCTATGTATTTGTGTATTCTTATTTGCCTTTTTATTGCGGTTCTGAATATGTTCTGGTTTTGAATTTCCATTGAGGCCTTTCCAAGTTGTTCAACCTTTTACGAAATATTTGACACTGCATTTGTTAATAAAATCGTCACGAGCAGTATTTCCACAGATTAAGCAAACTTTTTTCTGTTAAATGTTGGTCAAGAACATATACTATCCTATCCTCCAGATATCTTAAAGTTGCATTTGGTTATACAGGGTGTTTGGTGCAACAGTGCAAAAGTTTCTGCTTCAACTGTGTCGTAACTGGATTTTTTCAATAGAACTTCCTGTATATTTGTACATAGTTAAATAGAACTTTTTGCGCGTTGTAAATTTTAATAACAAATAGTTATAGCTAAAACCAACGGAAAAAATTAGATACTAAGGTAAAAATCGGTTAAATTCTACAAATCTAGATATCATTGGAGGCATTAACGCCATTTTTTGTGTTTTGGCAAGAAATGGGTATGAACATTATTTCAATTTATGTCAGAAATTAATTTTTTATACATCTTGAAACCTGAAAGACAGGTCGGAGCGTTTTCGATGCTAACGCATGGTGTCTCGGTATCCATATCAGTGCTAGAGCAAAACTGATAGCACTTTCTCGATACTGTGTTTAGAGACAAATTCAATAGGTAACCAAGACATTCTCCTTAAAAAGAGAAAATCAGTATGAACTCAATAATTTTTATAAATAAATATATCATACCATATCATAATCAAATTTAAATTGCATATTGTGAATCGCCATAACATTTTGCCTAATTTATCTATCTGTAATTTGGTCACAGTGGAAGATCAAATGCAGCTAAATTTCTAGCTGGCAATTTGAACGGTCGCCAATTTCTGGCAGCATACAAATTATTGTTTACTTTAGATTCACCTCTTTATTTGTGTATTGCTTTTAATTTTTTTTTGTATAGGTATAATTTTATTATTGTGAGAAATAAATTCTTTATTACTATTACTATGATATCTTCTTAAATAGAATTAAGTAGTGTCGTAGCTATACGTACTGGATTTCTGTCTTGACCACCAAAATTGTGTTGAAAAAATGTTCCGAGAACGTGTTATCAGTTTTGCTCTGGCACTGACGGATAGTGAGATACCCACCCTGTAAATGGTCCTGATTTAACAGAAAATGTTCTTTAGGTCTGTGAAAATACGGTTCGTGATTTTATTAGTGAGGTCTGCAAATGTCGAATTTTTCAAAAAAGTTGTATAGTTTGATAACGCTACAACGAAACTTCAAAAACTAAAACACATATTTAGATGGGCAATTAAAAGGTGAATAAGAATACAAAGAACTATACAGGGAGTTCTACTATTGTAATACTTAAGTTTTTGTATGCCGCTCCTGTATGAAACCCCTGTATAATCGAAAACAATT
The DNA here is from genome assembly GCA_958336395.1 of Ctenicera cuprea. NCBI lineage: Eukaryota > Metazoa > Arthropoda > Insecta > Coleoptera > Elateridae > Ctenicera > Ctenicera cuprea. The sequence goes on from OY284486.1 coordinate 57,628,411, forward strand.
TTACAACTTGAAATTTTTTTAATTTCCCTCACTACTATTAGTAGTCGTAGGTAGATATTTATTTAGATTTGTAAATATGCAATTAACACAAAATAAATTATAAACATTACCTAACGTGTAAATATACACTGTGTCCATAAAGTAACCCCCCCCCCCCAACTAACTTTTGAACGACTTGATATTTTTCTACAAAATTTGGTGTGCTGTAATGAGAAATTAAATACTATTTTTTAGACCATATTAAAATTTTGTATCATCCAAAATGGCGACTGGGCGCCATTTTGAAATTTTTTTTTAATTAGAAAGGGGGGTCGAGTGACACCTCATTTGAAAGGTGTTTTAATTCTGCGTCTGATCTTAGAGTTTCAAAGAAAAATATTCAGCCATAACAAAATGGCGGATTTTAAACAAATGGACTCACTCAATTCAAAATTGGTTTGATTTTTTATCCAGGGTCGAGTGACACCTCATTAGAAAGGTCTTTTAGTTCTGCGTTTGATCCTAGAATTTCAAAGAAAAATATTGAACCATAACAAAATGGCGGATTGTAAACCAATGGACTCACTCAGTTCAAAATTGTTTTGATTTTCTTATACAGTAGTCCACTTTTTCATTTGCAGGACTAAATTTTCCCAGAAATATCTCAGGTGGCTTGAAATAATATTGAAAACGTTATGTTCCAACAAGACGGTGCGCCGCCTCATTATTATAGGCCTGTTTCTGACTTTCTCAACGGAAATTTATTTGGCAGATCGATTGTTATGCGGGGGCCTGTAGAATAGCCGGCTCACTCTCCAGATTTAACTTTCTTAGATTTTTTGTATGGGAATATCTGAAATCGAAAGTGTACAGAACCCGTCCAGAAACAATTGAAGAACTGGAGCAACGCATTACAGAAGTTTGCAGAATTATCACTCCAGAAACTTATGAAAATGTAAGGCAAGAATTTCCTAACCGACATTTTATGTGCCAAGAAGTGAATAGTAAACATTTCGAACACTTAATTTAATTAATTTAAGCTTTAATTCTTAGTTTTTTTAAATAGACTTCTTTATCTTCAAACTATGTCATTTTGTTATGGCTGAATATTTTTCTTTGAAACTTTAGGATCAGACGCAGAACTAAAAGACCTTTCCAATGAGGGGTCACTCGACCCCCCTTTCTATATAAAAAAAAGTTCAAAATGGCGCCCAGTCGCCATTTTAGATGATACAAAATTTTAATATGGTCTGAAAAATAGTATTTAATTTCCCATTACAGTACACCAAATTTTGTAGAAAAATATCAAGTCGTTCAAAAGTTAGTTGGGGGGGGGGGGTGTTACTTTATGGACACAGTGTATAAATAAGCATGCAAAATATATCAACAAGTACATATAAAATAAGGTTAGACAGTATTTTAGGTAATTCCTTTTAAAAGCAGCTATTGTCTGAACATTTCTAACGCGAGTCAGAAGCTCATTGTTTAATTTTAAACCCTCATAAGAAAAGTTTTTTGAGTACTACTTTTTGAGAATGAAGCCATCCGAATGTCGTTATTGTTGCGGGCGTTGTACGTGTGAATTTCGTTATTCCGTTGGAGAAATTCTGTAAAGCACTCTGGCGAAAGACTGTAAACAGTTATTCTAGACCATGTAGACCACCTCTCACCAACACGACAAAAAGAAAAACCGCATTACTAACTTTTTAGCAAACGAAATCGTAGTGTTTCTAAAATTCAGTTTATCGTCTATAACAATTTCGAGATATTGTATTTCAGTAACAAAATCAATTTAATACCGCCAATTGAGACATTATTGTGTTTAAGTTTATCCTTAAATTGTGACTTATTAACCTTTGATGCAATAAACATACACTTAGTTTTTTTAACATTCAATTACTTAATTGTTGATAGACTACACGTTCTAACAGTTTTTTGCAAAAATGATTTAAATTGATGAGTCGCATCTCGCTTATTTTTTGGTATTGGCACGAGATTATTAATTTTCCAATTGATGGGAAAAACACCCGTTTCTATCGAACAATTAATTAAGTGCAGCATAACGGGAATCCCACTATATGAAAAAGTTCTCTTATCAAAAGTGCTGTTATTTCGTATGGGCTATTCCTACATTTTTCAGCTAGTAACTTAATGTTTTTTAACTTACAAATGTTAATTTTTTTGAAAGTTTTTTAATTGTTACCAATATTAAAATTTTCTCAATCAATATTCTTACAGATTGCAATTTTTAATTTACCAATAATTGATTTTAATGTTGCTCACATTTTTGGAGAATTGAATTGTTGCCTATCAAGTTTTTTTATTACAACAAATTTCGTTTTCTTTTGCGAACAGCACGTACAAGCTCATTTCTTATGCTTTTTTTGTGATTTTAAAATTTTTATAAGCTGAATCTCTGTCACATTAAATTTCTCGAACATGTTTGTTAAACCCAGATTTAACATATGTTTAATTTTATTACATTTTTAAAGGTGCAAATTTATTTAATCCTTCCAAAATATTATTATTAAAATTATCTAAGAAGAAATTCACATTACCTAATTCAAACAACCACACTGCTTTTCTATGTGTATGTGGATTATCCATCAGCTTTAAATTTTGTTGACCGAAAAAATGCTTTTTGCATGTGTTACTATTAATTAGATTTAAATTGTTTAAAAAATTCGGTTTGATTACAATAATACCATGATCTGTTATTTTTGGAAAATCTAAAACTATAACATCTAAGTAGGAATCGTTACAAATTACTAAATCAATTAACGTATTTGTTGTAGACGTAGTTCTAGTGGGAAAGTTTACTAATTGTGCGTTAAGATTAGTAATTTCAATTGCTTAGAATAATAGCATTCTTTCAATAAATTAATATTAAAATCTTCTGTTAGAACCAGCCTACTTGTAAAATCGATCAAGTCTTTGAGCGAGGTTTAAAAGAAATTTTGAAACGCACGTATTTTGCTGCTTGAAGGTCCATAAACCATAAACCCCTAGATTACTAATCATAAGCATTAACATACACTCTAAGGTATCACCACCCAATAATTGTTGTCGACTTTTAAATTGTAATACACCTTATATTTAAGTTTAGTATCGACATAAATAATGGTACCTACCTACTACCTGTAAAACTACCATTTGAATAACATACGTCTAGTAATTATATTTTTATTTTTAAGTAAAAAAGTTGAAAAGAACAGCTACTTCTCCTTATTTGTTTATTGTAAGTTCTTTTTGATGATTTATCTTTTACAGCTAAAGTCAGTGGCGTAAATTCTAAAACTGTATATACATGATTTTGTTTAGTTTATTAAAGTACCTATAATATATTACAACTTGTAATCTTCGTAAATTGACTAGTAATATTAATATACACGTTTAGTGGCTTTTTCAAAAATAAATAAACAATTATTTAAACGAGTATCTGTATATAAAATACTTAATCACTTTAACAATATCTATTTATTTTAACCTTATACGTATTTCGGCATGTTTACATGCCATTGTCAAAGGTTATTATGAAAAAGTAAACAGTTAGTTATTTAAACATCCCTTGGAAAATTTATTGTTATCAACAGTTGACCTATTAACCTTAATCAAATATAAATTATAGCCAGCGCCATCTTTTAAGTTAAAAACCTACCTATATGAAGGCCAGGAAGGATATGTATACATACTATAGATAAGAGTGTATTTTTGAAATAAAAGTAACAATCTATGCAAAATTGATTTTTTACTTACCAACAAATATTGAGTACTTACTGATTTTATATACCTTTAGTTTGTACAAGAGGTCTTTTAGTAAGAAAATTTAAAATTCGCGCCTGTTCTTGCATTTAGAAAGAGCAAGTATATAAATCAATATAAAATAGAGAACATAGATGTGTATGTTACTGTTGGTGTATCATTTTAAGTTAAATGATAGTGCTCAATTTTTGTGACATATCTTAATATCCCGAAACGCGAAATATTATGATGATTACATAAACTTACCATAAATTATTTGTCTTTTATTTTAAGCACCTGGATTGTATAAAATTACCTTAAAATACTAAAACAATTATTAGAACATCAGCAATGTATTCGAAAAAATTAAATAATTTAATAAAATAAATCAAAATACTTTACAACATGAAACCTTTAACAGCACTGACAAATGCAGGTAATTAATTTAATTTATTAAATCAAATAAGTATACCAAGTATACAGGGTTTACAATATTTAAGTTGCCAATGTATAGTGTGTCCACTATTGTGGAATTTCCACAAACAAACGAGAAAATAAGCATACATATTATTTTTATTAAAATTTTCGTTATAGCAGTCTCAATTCTTGATGTTCTGATTTAAAAGAAAATGTAGACAAGGTGTCCCGCGATCGACTCCACTATATGGGGTGTACTGGACAGTTTTTTTGTGAACATGGAAATAATTTTTAGACTATAGTTTTTTGCTTATTTTTAGAAGTAGATCTATCAAAAAAGTTTTAAATTTCCTCATACAGGGTGGTTTTGATTAGGACTTTAAAAAAAATTGACGTCCGGAAAGTACGTTATTTTGAAATATATGCTAAAAAGTTATATAAAAAATTGTTGTTAATTAAATTTTATGCTTAACTTGTAAATTTGGTGAAGATCGGCTGCGCTTGCCTTCAACTATTTTTAACCGACTTCGAAAAAAGGAGCCGGTTCTCAATTCGTCTGTATATATATTTTAAATTTTTTTATGTATGTTCGGGCATGACTTTTTTGTTTATCAACCGATATTAATGATTCTTTTTCCGTTGGGTTCAGTATAGTTCCAAGGTGGTCCCATTATAATTTCATTGGTATTGGAGCTTGAACTTCGAAGATACGCCTCAAAATCTATTTTTTTAACCGACTTTTTTTAGTGTTTCCGTATTTCATCTTCCGTTTCAACTAGCCGTCGTTTCCTCATTCGAGAAGCATCCTTACTAGGTCTACCCATCACTTAAAATTGTAAAATAATTAACTTAAAAAAAAAGAAAACCGACTTCAAATAAAAACACAAAAGTAACATAAGTTAACTAAAAAGCAAAAAATAAATGTTTTTCATACAACAGTTTAATACTTATTTGTTGTTCCGTTTAATGTAATTAAGAAATTGTTGTTTATTATATAATTATTAATTGTTTTATAATTTTTAAGTCGGTGCCAAGTAAAACATTAAAAATTATATACCTTGCTACAATAACAAATTAGATTCGAATTTTTATGTTTTACTTGGCACCGACTTCAAAATTATAAAACAAATGATAATTATATAATAAACAACAATTTCTTAATTACATTAAACGGAACAACAAATAAGTATTAAACTGTTGTATAAAAAACATTTATTTTTTGCTTTTTAGTTAACTTATGTTACTTTTGTGTTTTTATTTGAAGTCGGTTTTCTTTTTTTTTTTTTTAAGTTAATTATCAAAATATGTTGTAACAATAGACGTCTTAGTGGATTTGTTTATTCAAATATCAGTTTTTAACGTAAGCGGATAAGCAAAAGCGGTTAACAAGCGGATTCTCGCGTTAACGGGGGGGATTAAAGAGCTTCTAGGGGCATGCGTGACCGGTTGACCCAGTTAAAGCAACCAATGTTGTACATAAAATGAATAATAGCCGATTTTTACCAAATTTACAATACGCATAAACTCCTAAACATATAGAACAAAATTCCCTTTTCAACCGTTTTTCAAATTTGAAGATGGTTCATAAATGAGGGGGAAAACTTCAATTATTTTTCTGCAGGAGGATATGGGTATGAAGTCAATAGTATGTTAGCAATTTTTAACAGGTAAACGATGGAAATTATTCAAAATATTTTATAGTAAATTTATAACATGAAATCGAAATTAGTTTAGACCAGTAGCAACGATTATACTTTTTTAATATTAATCAAAAATACTAACTTTCTTATGAGCAACTACACCATATTTTTAGTAAACACTCGGTAAGCACCGCCCCAATTTTTTTGTTTTGTTATAAAGAATTTTTATATACCTACCCAAAGATCAATTTAGATCATGTTAAACAAAAACATCGCATGAAAAATTAATTTTTATTTTATTATTTTAGCAAAATTTAAAAATGCCTAAAACATAAATTTAAATCTAATAAAATTATGAATAAAATACATCACTGGAAAGGTATTTAGCAACTCTATGTAACAACAAAACAAAATGCGGGTGGTACTATTAAAAAAAAACTAAAGTGTTCACTTCGAGGAGACTTTCCCATACTAGCTATTAATACTTACCGTATTTGCAAAAGTGTAAATTTTATAATTATAACGTTGTACACGTTCACGAACTGTTAGATTTCTAAGAAAACAAACTATATAGGCAATCCTTTATTCCATCCATACTTCAATCTTTATTACAGCTCAGTCAATCGTTTATCGTGACGTCAGCAAGGATGATGCCAGCTTTTAGTACTTATTTATTGTTTCCTGTTTAATAAATAAAAAGGTCCCAGTTTTTGATTTTCAAAAATTCATAGCGAGTGCCACGGGGAATTTATGGTATTTTGCAAAATACCAAATTGTAGGCCATATTCGGCTGTATATAAGACTAAAAAGTTAAATGAAACGTATTGCCAGTTTTTGAGAAATATTATTTTGAAAATTTAAAATATTTGGAATTTACATTTTCTACAGAACCAAGTATAGAAGTATCTAAAACCTAACATTCGATTGTGGCTCTACTAGTCATGATGAGCTATTTTGCTTACAAAAGAATGTTTTATCGGAACCCCTTTAGTAAATAAAGGAGTACCTATTTTAGATTTTCAAAAATTCATATAACGCGCCACACTGAAATTATAGATTTCATCAAAAAGTAAATTGTAGCCAATCTTTGGTTCTAACAGTCTACAAAGTTAAAAAAATCGTGCGTGCAGTTTAAAAAAAATGTTGTTTTGAAAATATTCATAATTGTGGAGAAGCGCCATTGCGATCGTTATCAGATTTTCGAAATTAATTTTATTTCATCGTATACTACCCACAAAGGGCTCTCAACCAAGTTGTGGTTAATCCCAATGGGACTACTACTTTTTGAGTAATTGGGCGTTAAAGTAGAGATTTTTGAAAAATCGTAGCGGCCGCCATTTTGAAACTAGAGTTCGGTAAAAAGTTTTTCATTTGCTTTAAGTTCTTCTCTCAGATCCCGTGCTCAATGCTTCAAAATTAGTTTTAGAACAAAAACGCTACCAAAAAAAACTTGTTTTCTTCCGCTTCCGGATTCGTTTTTTTTTTGAAAGCTTAACTAGAACTACGTTTTTCGATATAAATAAATTTTATTAAAACCGGTCCAGGACGTTCACCTTTAGAGGCCTTATGTACACACACACACACCCACGCACAGACAATCTTAAAAAATCGTTTCTTTTTGGGATTTCTTGTGCATTTCCGCTAAAATCTAGATTTTCAAAATTTTCATAAAATCAGTACTTCCCTATACCGAAAGTATAAGTAAGTAAAAATGGTGTTATAGCAAGTCGTTCCATAACACAATTCAGGTTTATTCATTTTAAATTAAAATAGTAACTACTTTGCCTATAAGCCAATTTCGATTTTCTACTATAAATTTATGATTTCAATACTTTGCAATGCCTACTTGTTAACAATATTGCTAACATAAATACCTTTCTGCAGAAAGCCTTTTGCTCCCTCATCAATCATCCAATTTCAAATTTAAAAGAACAATGAAACACCCCCAAGTTTAATTTCATTAACCAAAATTTTGCGACAGAAAAAAGGGGGGTGTACCTAGTTTCCTTTACACTTGGTATAGTTACTAGAGGTACTTTCCTAAAAGTCACACAAAAATTTACAGCTCAGTTTTACAAACCAAAACAATAAAACTTTTGTATTACCATCTATTTGTAAACGACTTCTAAGCGAGCAAAAGCTACTACCAAAAAAATACAGTTGAACGGTTGAACCTAACATGCATTCAAAAAATCTGCAAGTGATATTGGATGCCACTGATGATACGTTTGTGATGTCTATTGTAGGTACCTACCTAAAGGTACAAATTTGCAAATAAACGTCTTTCCCTATGATGAGTTTCAACAGTTGTTTAAATTATTGTTTATCTAATTCTATTTGTAAAGATTTTATCAAACTAATTTATTTAGCATGGCACAGAATAACCTCTGTTATGGAATAATTAATAGTATTCTAAAAAATTTAACATGAATTTAAATTTTCAGTGATTATATTGCTAACGACGACAACATTAACAGATGCAGAATGCCAAAGTAAGTCTAAATTTAAAGACTACACTTTTATGTCGAGAAAATGTCATAATTTAATACTATAATATTTCTAAAATCTAAAATAGCGCTCGACATGAAGGTTCTGGTTTTGCAGTAAATTATAGACAATGTGTATTAAATAGTTTGTATTAACAGCAAGACAAATCTACTGTTACGAATGTGATAGCTGGACAGATTTAAGATGTAAAGATCCCTTTAACTACACTGCTTTACCTCGTGACCAACCACCATTAATGACATGCAATGGATGCTGTGTAAAGATGGTTAGACATGCTAGATCACGTAAGTACTTGCTTAATATAAAGTTTTTAAAATATCATGTATAGGTATAGCGATAGAAAGGTGGGAAAAAAATTGTATTCGAAGCCGATTTGATAAATTTTATTTTAGATCCTATCCGATCTGATTGCCTATTTACCTATCTAGTCCGAGAAGATCCGACTCCTCAGTTGAATGATCCGATCCAATCTGACGTTCGTTCGGATCCGACCCAACATTTAATCCGATATCATCCTATGTTGTATTCGTGCCAATATTCAATCCGAATCGAAGATGTATCCGATCCGATGCTACATCTTATATTCTAGTATCCTATCTGGTTTAATATTTCTTCTAAAATACCAAATATTTATACTATTTGCTAATCTTTGCTTAAATCAATTAATCACACACTATGGTATAATTTTGTTAATTAAAAGTTCCAAAAATATTTCAGTAAAATGTAGGACCTAAGAAAAACTTATTATCTATTCTTATACGGTATGCGACATCGTATTGTACAGCCTATCGCAAGTTCAAATCGCCGCTGGGGCGTTACCTCTTTTTTTAATTATTTTTTTCTTGCTTTAATTTTTGTTGATGACCGATGTTATTCACTCATTTATTGACGCGAGAATATTTAAAACGTAAAAAGTATGGAGAAGTACCTGCGGCCTTTTTCCTAGTTTTATAATAGCCCTGGTTGTGCATAAGGTTACTATTAAAGAAAAATTTTAAAACCAGGAAAATAGTAAAGTAAAAAAGCATTTTGTTTTCTTATTTGATGCACTGGGAACGATAAATCATTTTGTTTGAGATAAACTGTTCATGCGTTGTAGCAGAATGAGATTATATAATTTTAATTTTTATATAATTTAATACTTAGGGGGCTAGTTCTCATCCTCCTACAAATTTTTTAATCGACAAATTTAGTCTTAAACTGTTCTTTAATCCCAAATAGTGTTACAACAAAATTTAATAAATTAATTTTTTTTTTCACAAAATATAACCCCTCTACGCTTTGTTGCGATATCGAGCCTGCGCGAGCAAACGGCACGCCGTCTATCCGAACGATCTGATCATACGTGGTAGCTTAAACATTAGATTCCATCTTTATCTGCACTTATGTGATAAATTGTTTGAAAACAAAAAGGGTAACAATTTTTAACTTATTACTTATTTCAGCATATGAAGTTGTAAGAAGAACGTGTACATCACAACTGCAAATTAATCTATTTATGGTGGATCATGTGTGCATGATGGAGAGTAGTGGAACAGGGCACATGTGTTTCTGTGAAGAAGATATGTGCAATGGAATTTCGCCTTTAGAATTTCCTGCTGTGATGGTTTTGGCTGTTTTATTTGCTTGTTTTAACACTCACTTTAATAGGTAGACAGGGTAGACTACGGTTTATAAGCAGAAACAACGTATTTTTAACAATTTTTTTAATTGTGAAACTTACGCTTGAGCACATTATATTTAAGTTACACAGTTATATTTACAGAAACTAAATATTTCTCGCAGAAGTATAAAAGTATAGTAACTATTTTAATTGTTCACTTTAACCATTATTTATGTATTTGTAGATTATAGAATGGTTACACCATATAACTATTTTCTGAGTGATTGTTGGTAAAGATTACATTATAAAATATTTAAAAAAATTCATAGTCTTCTGCAAAAATGCACTGTAGTATATCTGCAAATATTGTAAATAAGGCAATAAATACATATTGCTCATTCATACAGAAAAAAAAACAAATGTGTGGGTTTGTCCACTACATTTTTCCTCTTACTCTTAAATGGTATCATATGTGGTACTCTAAAGGAGAATTCGCACTTGTACAAGGCTCATAAATTAAACCGCTTTTTACGCTTTAAATTTCTGATTGTTATGCATAGTGTTCTACAAAATTATAAAAGTGTGAATTTTTCCTCAAGTTTACATCTAGGTACCTATGAACTAACTATTTAAAGAAATTTTCTTTAAATACTTGCCCATTTGTAAAAGTACTTATCTCAGACTACCTTTAAAATAAGCCTGTGCAATTTGCAATATTTGAGACAAGATGCGAGTTGATTTTTTACATCAATATTTAGCGCCTACATTTTTAAGTGAAACTCCTTTGCCAGCACCTACTTATATCATAGGGCTAAAACTCATTCGTAGAGACGAAAATGCGTTGCGCTCTTTATCAACGATTATGTGGATATCTAAGCCTTGAGTAAAAAAACGATAAAGTTGTTGCCCTATTATTTGTGATTGCTACACTACCATTTTTATGTTTTTATAGTTAATAATTAACACGAAGTTTCATTTAGAACTTGTGTGCTCGGCACAAATTCTTTTTTTTAATACAGGAGTTCAATACTATTAACTAATTTTTTGTATTCAAAAGTGTTACAGATAAATAATGAATTTTCCAATATGTCCGGTCTATCGCAAAAGTGTCTGAGCCACTTGTCGCCCACAGGCCGCAGGTTGCACAGGCCTGCTTTAAAAGCAGATGTAAAACATCAATTATTACTATACAATAAGTGAAAATATGATAATAAAGTAGAAATGTATTGGATATAATCAGCATAGATAGAAATTAAGAATTAATGATTCCTTCCAAATTTTTATAAAAGAAAAAACGAAATCAATTTAAACTTTTCAAAATTGTTTTAAATGTTACTGGAAAAATAATAATAAAATTGCTGCTGTCAAAACTGTAGTAAGTTAGGTTTTTAAGTTACAATTAGTTTTGCATAAACACGATTTTAAATCAATTTTAAAAGATGTTTCAGTCTGATGAGGTCGTGCATGATGCAGTACATATGTAGGTACTTATATTGTTGGTTCTATAAATATTTTTGTAATATTTGCTCATACATCTTTCACATTACACTGCACTTCACATAATTTTAACTGTGTTGATTTCCAGCATAAAGTAAATAGCTTTATTTTATTTTCCAGTGCTATACAGAAAATTCAACTAAAATTGTAAAAAGCATTCAAACCTTTAAACGTTTAATTAACACCAAAATTTGTCTTTGCAATTGACACTTACCTACTAGTAGAGTGCTCGAGGTACCAAGAGTCTTCAAATAAGCAAGTTCGTGGGCACTTTGTAGTTAAAAGCAATGAAGGAGCCAGATTTGTAAAACATGTTTTCCTTATACTAAAACTACAATCTGTCCTGGCGAAAACAATTCAAAAAAATTGAGTTACATACATGGATGGGAAGTACGTGTCCAAAACTATCAATACATTTATTTCTGATGACTTGTCTGTAGCAGTTGTATATATTTTTTTAATATTTGAAATATGTCAAATGCATTGCAGCTTATAAGCAACGAAAACTGAAAACATGTTTTTCTCCATTCAGATGTCTGCAAAAATAAATTTCTTTTAGGAAGGGTTTTTCTTTCCAAACTATTATCTATTATCCGTTTATTTTATCAAAAACATTTACCTCTTCCTTTTTTGTAGCTTCATCATCGAGGATTGTTAACAGTTTGTTTTTCAGACTTTCAAGCCTAGTAGTAAACAAAAAATATCAAAAATCCAAAATATGTAAATTACGATGGCCATCTGACAGCATTCCCACTACATTCTTCCATTCCATGTTTGTATTTTCCTTCAAAAGGTATCGAAGAATAAGAAACTGTCGCAAGTATTACCCCTTAATATAAGAAAAAAACTAATTTTTTAAAGCTTACGTTCAAAAGATCCAAAGTTCAAAATACAATAATAGAAAAGCCGTTTTTTTAAATCAAACAACATCACTGTAAATTTCATTTAATTTTAAATAATTCACTGAAACGAAGGCAGCGCTTCTGATAATGGACGTATTCGGCGTGGGGAGCGGTAAGCAGAACGGAAGAATGTAGTGGGAATGCATTAGCCAATATTAGATGACCACCGTAATTTATATTTATTAAAATAAACGGTTATTGAAATTATACAGTTTGGAAAGCAAAAAAAGTAGCTAAAAATAATTGATTTTTGCAGACATCCAAACCGAGAAAAACGTTTTTGGCTTTCGCTGCTCTTAAGCTGCAACGCATTCCTTAAATAATAAAAAATATAGATACCCGCCACAGACAAGTTAACAAAAATAAATGTATTGGTAGTTTTGGACACGTACTTTCCATCCATGTACGTACCTCCAATTTGTGAATTGTGCCCTTTCGGCCAACACATGCTGTACAAGTCTGGCTACTTTGTTGCTTTTAACTCCAAAGTGCCCAGGAAGTGAAAATAAAATCATTCGAGCACTCTGCTATACTACCTATTACACAGAGATAAACTGTGTACATTACTGCCTGATCAATTTAATTATCATTCTACCAGTCCTACCAGAATATTGCTGTGGTATAAAAACTAATCAAAAGGCCGCCATACAAACATATTCAATAAGGCCTGTAAAAAATGTTTCAAATACAATAAGCAGTTAACCTAATTACTCACCATTTACGAACAGCTAATTATTATACTATAAATTTTTCTTCTTTGAGCGTTTTGTTTATACCAAATTACTAACATTTACAAGTTTCGTTTCTTTCTGTACTGACTAGTGAGTATACAGTAAGTAGAAGAATCAAAAAAAATAATACAAGCAATGGGAAATAAAAAAAATTGTCTTTTTTGAAATAATTATTTCCAAAAACAAAAACAGTAACTCATGAGGCCGAGTTTAATGATGGAATGGTGTACTCGGTTGTTTCTATTCGTTGAGTTTTGCCATAGACTGCTCTTTTGTCCTGGGCCTCCTTCGCACTGCAGATTGTAGGGTTGATTATTACACTACTGCTACTTTATATTGTGGTTACATTTTCAGATTTACTGGTGAAGTGCAGTGTAACATAGAATTTTTATCTTATATCTAGCATATCATAAATTTTCTAGTATTTAATTCATATCATATCGTAGTTACTGTTCCTAGCTATAAATAAGATGTTATTATGTTATCAATCTAATTTTAAAATGAACTAATTGTTTAAGCATTGTTTTAAAATATAACCATTTCATTGTAACAAATTTCCTTGGGGTTTAATAAACAAACATATGTCCTATTAAAAGCATTTGTATATTAATGCTTTACATTCGCAAACAATTTACGGAGATATTGATAGCAAAATGTGTTAGTACATCCAAATGTACTGTGAACTTAGCCCTGTGGTAGTAGCATGTTGGTTTCCGAGACCAATGCAATAAAAAAGTTAATTTATTTCGGCTCACTGGGCATATAGCACCCCACCCGCTCGGCACCTTCCTAACTTTTACTTCCTCAGTATGCAGTCGGCTGAGCTAACTGGTGAATGTGCACATTTAAGAAATTTATGGCAATGCAAGCACTAGTGTAAGTTGTTTCTCTGAAAATTTTGTTTTGAAATTATAAAAGATAAGTAATTGTGTCAACAGGATCGGCTGAGGGTATTGATGGAGGAGGTGTAACTGTGAAGTGTATATGAGCCTAGAACATATATCGATTGTATGCAACACCTGCTATGAAAACGCTGTATCATCAGAATAAATAATTTTTGATTATTAATGTTTTATTTTAAAGAATTATAGAAATATTTAATTTACATTTAAAAAAAGGTGTATTTTTTAATTTTTAGTATTGAAGGAACATTTGAAAATATTTCGTACCCAGAGTTTCATCATATGCAATACTACTATTTAAAAAAATCTAGACAAAATTTTTTTTCAGTATTAAAACAGCTGCGACTATTGGTGATTATATTATTTTAAATGCAGATAAAGATCGTATATGTTAAGTTATGTCAGTTGATTTCTTGATGGCAACCGATCTATCGGGATAGAACATGTTTTAGTTTTAACTGTTAAAAAATAACTTAATCACAAGTAGGCAGATCAGTTTGAAATTAGGATGCGCTAATAAAGAGTAGAACAAAAAACCAGATGGTTGTTAAAAATTGTACTTATTAAAAAACCAAAAGTGCACAATTATAATAATTAATGGAAGAACGTGGGCTACCAATGCAGCGAATCCCCGGCCCGGTCGTTCTCCCTCGCAAGGCAATGGGAAACCAGCGAGGACCCAAGAATGGAATACAAAATTTCTATTTGTACATCCAAATTATTTATATTTTTGATATTCTTCAAATCTTTTTGATCTTCTAAATATTTTTAACTATTTATGCATTTCAGGGCAAGCCCCAGGTCGAATAAAATACTCCAATATGCAAATAATTAGAACAATGCTGGAAAAACCTTCAGTCACTTGATTTAGATCTTCCTAATAACACACTAAGTTTTCTACTTCGAGCGAGGTGGGCTTTCACCACCACATTGGTAAAAAAGCGCCAAAAATAGACTTTTTTCTTTTATTCGCCGATTTCTTCTCCATGGTTACTTTTAGAACAAAGTCCCAATAATAAAAATAATTAAATTGTCTACAAAATACTGATAAAGAGCGGCCGTAGCTCACTGGTAAGAGCCCGGGCTACCAATGCAGCGGAACCGGGTTCGATCCCCGGCCCGGTCGTGCATACACTTCCTGTGGTTCGGAGCCCACGTTAAACCGTAGGTCCCCTATGTCTGTCTGTGCAAACTATCTATCGCCGCACACCAAACACAGACATAGGAGAGAGGTAGCCAACGCCCTAAAATAGGGTATGGCACTATAAGAAGACAAAATACTGATACCTTTTTTCATGAAGAATGCATTTGTAATTAAATACAAGTGTTTCAGCAGGCAGTGGCATTACTGTGGGACAAGGGGTCCGGTGTATGAGCCATCTATGCCTTCTACTGAAAAACAAAATATGATACGCTGTTGTTAATATCGGTAAGGTGATAACAAAAAATGCTTCCTCTATGTTTACGAACATGAACTCCTCCTGGTGGACCTCAGTTTTATCTTCATAATGTATAATACTATTGTCTATGCTGTTCACGTTTGCACAAGATGTTCCTCGACAAATGAGGCACATAGTTGAACATCTCCAGCCAACTTTTCTACAACTGCAAGCAGCCTTACACCCTATTGTACATTTGCATATTATTTTTAAAAGATTTTGGGGTGCAGGATTCTTCTTGGTGGTGATCGGCAGCATTGATTGATATAATCAGTCAATGTTAGAAACAAACCGTTGTCAGTATTTCTCCAACCCCAATCGAGCGACTCTTATAATTGCCATACCATAATTACCCAAAATCTCCAGATCATACGCAAGACTTGCAAGCACAATCGAAAAAAAAGAACTGTCCTAACGATTTAATGATAATTAATAATTATGCATTGTAACACATGGCTTTTCACTAAAAACCAGTTCTTTTTACAGTATCGCGAAATTATCAATTTTCTCGTAGCTGTAACTCAAATTATCAAAGTTCTCGTAGCTGCAATTCCAAAACCTTATGACCTATGAGAAAAAGTGTCAGAACATTTTTGTAGACAATTTAATTGTCTTTAATATTAGTAATTCCTCATTTTGCTCCAAAATTCACCATATTGGCGAATAGAAGAAAAAAGTCGATTTTTGGCGCCATTTTAGCAATATGGTGGCAAAAGCTCACCTTGTTCGAAGTAGAAAACTTAACATGTTATTAGGACGATCTAAATAAAGCGATAGCAAGTTTTTATCAGCTTTGTTCTAGTTATTTCCTTAATAAAATACCTGGGGTTTGGCCTATTTGTAATTTCCCTAGTGAAATCGATTAACCTATGTTAAATTACAGGAGTTAGAATCGGTTTCCATAAACTTGTTTATTCACTTAATAAACCACAATAATAAAACAAAAAATACCTATATGTAAATTCCAAATATTTTGATTAATATACATAACATGTTTGCACAATATCAATAAACAACTGTAAATTACATAAATACCTACATTTTAATATTGAACAAAATAAAAAATAACCATCAGTAATTCAATGTTTCTGTTACTGACTGAGGATCCTGCAACCATGGAAGATAATTTGGTACAGCCTTATATACTTTTGATGTTCGACATTTCTTACAAGTCCAACGAACTCTTTTATTCCTTATACGCACCTTGGCAGATAAATCAGCTGCTATTAAACTGTGGCATTTTTTACAAAGAGTTCTTTTTATATTAGGCTCTCTAAAAAAAATCGTTTTACATATTTTATGTATCTGAATAAATTATTAGCAATTACAAATTTTTTAAACAACCTTATACTTACACTCTCTGTACAGATTTCTTCGCAATGTTCAGAAGTAAATTGGAATATAAAGCAGATGCTGTGTTGTGGTTTGAAAATGTTATGTTGCTTAACTAACAATATTAAAGAAAAGTATTATTAATGGATGTTAAAGTTGTGATTTTATACAGGTGTCCCGAAAATAATGAGATACCACTTAATAGGGGATTCCTTACGTAAAAATAGACACATTAAAACCAAATATAACAAAATTGGTTTCTTATGAAGTTGCAGCTTTGCAAAGAAGGAACAGTCTAATATCGCCACCATAAATTAAGATTTTTGTTTCAATTTTTGTATGCATGTTTAAATATCGATGATTTACATTGTCACTTGTTGTCGCTCAAATTTATCAACTAGGGGAGTAGATGGAGAGGGTCATTGACGTATCTCTTAACGTATTTTTTAGAGTCGCGACATTTTCTAAATTTCGAGTTCAAAATTTTAGTCTTGATACAAAAATACACAATAAAGATATTCTTGCTGAAAGTTGCCAAGATCAACGGTTTTCGAGATAAGTCAATTTTTATGAAAAACCTAGTTGGCATAAAAGTCTGATTGTTTCTTTAAAATGTAGAAATAGTACGTACAAACTTTAAAGGTAAATTCTACTTGCCAAAGCAATATAAAAACAGAGTCTGAAGAGATG
This sequence comes from Ctenicera cuprea, assembly GCA_958336395.1. Taxonomy (NCBI): domain Eukaryota; kingdom Metazoa; phylum Arthropoda; class Insecta; order Coleoptera; family Elateridae; genus Ctenicera; species Ctenicera cuprea. Next base: position 57,645,792 of record OY284486.1, read on the forward strand.
GATCCAGAAGCAGTGCAGCAGGCTGTAACGCTGAGGTAGCGTTTCCGGATCCATCCTTACAGGAACTTTTGTTATTGTTTTGGTGTAGAAATTACCCTTAAAATTTGTACAAACTTTCGTGCATTAACCAAGACCTTCAAGACAACTAGATTTTTCACAAAAATTGACTTCTAGAAAACCGTTAAGCCCTCCTAGATCGGGTTCCATTATTTTTGGGAGACCCTGTATATACGTCGATATACGTTGAAAGAGATCATAATTTTTGCCCAAACTTAACTCTTACCCATTTTAATACTCATCTGTTTCCTGCTGTTATTTTAAATTACTTGAAACCTCAACGTTTTAGTAGAAAATAAAAATATAAAAAAAATGTTTCTTACATACAACCGAAATTACAGAGCAGATGGCAAATCACCACTATAAAAGATATGGCATAGGTATCTAACAAAATTAGGATTGAAAAATTAAATTATATAAAATTAGCTAATAAAAATTACCTACAATTAAGGTGTGCTTTACCAGGAAGAATCAAAATCATCAAAGAATTTAGGTAGAAATATGCATAATTTTATATTTTTGTTCAACACATTAAAAATTTCACAATAACGTTTTTTAAAATGTATTGGAATATCCAAAAATTTCACAAGATAGTAAAAAAAATATTTTCTACCTTCAAAATGTATTTCTCTAGTCGAAATAAATATTATGGGTAGCAGTTCTTTTCCATCGCTTTCGAATAAAACTGTATAGTTTTCTGATAAAATAATTTCAATGCTAGTAAATTCCAGAAATTCAGTACTATGCACAGGCTTTTCAAAACGTTGGAAAGCCACTAGCCAGAATATTGATAAGGTGACAAACTTTTCTTGATGAAAAATGGGGATGCTTTAACTTTAAGGATATATAAAAAAGATAGAAATTTACACACCAAGTAATAATTTTTTCGAAAGGTAGAATCAACCCTGAATAATCTAAAACCAATACATTTAGAAACTATAGTAGGTTTATACTATACTTATATATAATAAACATCTGTCAGGAGTCCAGGGTTGGCCGATATATATCCAATGATATATATCCTGATATATATCATGATATATATCGTGATATTTATGAGTAAATATATATCAATTTTGATGATATATGTCAAATTATTACAATCAGCTAATTTTGCTTAAAATATGTACAGTCTGGCAACATTGTGCAATTAGAGACCGCCCAAGCGTTCATGCAGGTTAGCTGGGGATTCCCAGAGCTGCAGCTTTACTCTGTCAGTTTGTGTTTTTATATTCTACTCAGTGTATCAGTGTTGTTTGCTGAATATTTCGCTGGCTATAGAGGAAATTTATTGTTTTCTTGAAGTTTTAAATTAAATTAACAATGCCAAAAAATAAACACATTGTGTGAGAACATTTTCGATGTGTAAATAAGGAAAATAATAGTGGTCAGTGGGCCGTGTGCAAGAAATGCAGGGGATTCCCCAAAGAATGCTGAAACATGTGGAAAGGTGTGGAAACGAAGCTTCAGAAGATAATTCTACAATAATTAATGAAGAAAATTCTGCAGAGGCTAGCAATACTCAACAAGAGAACGTTGTAGGACAAAAACTACCCGAATTAACAAAACAAACAAGTAAAGGTGTTAGGTGAATGATAATTTTTAAAAGTTGGTTATTGAGAAAAAATCTCGTATTGTACCTATAGAAGACTTTTTTGTAATTACTTTTAACTTCGTAAAATAGACCTAGGTGCTTTTTCTTTATTATTTTATTCATTTTTTTTAATGCCGAATATGGATTGCTTTACTTATTCCCCATAGAAAACGGTTTGGGGGAGGGAGTTTTTATTTCTGTTATCAACAATGATCCACTATCGAGTGCATAATGCACAAAAAAAATTTTCTTAATGGGGCGGGCGGGGCACATAAAAGTGGCAACGTTTTTAAGACTTTCGAAACCCATTACCTAATTTATCTAAGAAATAACATTTTCGTTCCTAGTTAAGGGAAAAACGTTAATAAATGAAAATTATATTACCTATTCTCATTTTTTTTATCCATATACATAGTACGGGTACAGGACTATATTATTTTAGGTTTACCAGAATTGGATTATCGTCCCAAGAAGGCCTGTCAGGGTACAAATAAACTAAATATCGCCGAGGATGACACTATAATTTCAACATCAAAGTCTTATGCACATACAGTTGACTTGCAAATTGGCAAATATTTCTTTGCAACTAACACTCCTTTTAGACATGTAGAGCACAGCGAATTAAAAAAAATGTGTAAAGTTTTATGACCAGGGTATGAGCCTCCCTCAAGAAAGCAAATTGGAAATAATATATTGGACGAGGTGTATAATAATTTATTAATCGATTGTAAAGATAAAATTAAATAAAAAAATTAAAAGGAGAAATATTATTGTTGGACTCTGAGTCAGGATCAGACTCTGAAATGGGCCTTCCACTAATAAGATTACTCAGAAAATAACTCGGCTTCGGCTTTTAGAATTTTTATTTAGTTTCTTTTTTATAATATATTATTATTTTTTGTTGTGAATGTTAAAATAATGGTTGTTTTTTATTTTTCCTTTGATTTAATAAATTAAATTAAATAAATGGCTAGTTTTCTGGCGATTTTGTGAAATGTATCATAAATATCCGATATTATGATATTTACAATAAACATCATGATATTTGCCAACCCTGGTCAGGACAATAGCAGTGACATTTTTTGAATCGAGATGGTTGGTCACCTTAATATATGCATTTTAGAACTACTATTAGTTATTGATTTTCTAAATTTCCTTTTTGGTATGGCCAACATGAGTAAAATAAGTAAGTAATAAATAAAAGCAAAGTTTAAATGTTCTAAAATTGATTTTAGACCAAATTTATGATAAACCATGTAATTCGGAAAGTAACCTAAAAACGTATTACCTGATATAAATAATTTATTCGTTCAAAATTATCTCTCCCAGCACAATTTTTGGGTTTATTCATGTTTGCCGATAGCTAATCTACCGCCAACAAAACCACAAACTGTGCCAAAAACCTTCAACGGCAAAGATTGAGGTTAAGTGCAAACATTGACAGAACATAAATTACGCGACAGTGACTAGCGTCTACCACACAGATAAAGAGAGAGTCTATCACAAAACATACACGTGTAGCGTTGGAAGTCACAATTTCTCCGGCATGCGCGCGCAACGTGTCCAGAGATGGCATTTCAAATCTAAGTTAGGAGTTCCTGCGTCCTTTGACTTAAGCGAAAAGCCCTGCATATAATTACGCGTAAAATTACTTAAAGCTCTATAATTTATTAACGAGGTAAAAGTAGGAAAAGCGTCTACGGCCTGACCATTCTGCAGGCTTCGCACAGTCTCGTATGCAACGTTGTCCCTCGCAATCAACAAGGTTGAGATTTGCTCAATTTGCACATTAAACAAGAGATTAGACTATGGAAATACACAATACATCACAAACGTAAAAAAACAATAGACAGGGTATGCTTGCTTAAATATGTGTATCCAAGTCGGCCATCTTACGAGTCTCGTACTCTCCTCACAGCACACTGCTACCCCTTAAGACAAGTAAAATGGTTTGTATCTTTACTACATGTCAAATCTTAATTCGTTAACCCAACTTTCCGTACGCGCGTACAAGAAGTGTAAGAAACACATTGCGTAATAATAGTTAACTAGACAATATGTAGCTGCAAAATGGGCATTTACTTACTTACTGATTCATTACATAACCATGTTTGACGATCTGATATATCGACTGTGTCTCAGCTGATTTTTGTCACTAACCTGCTCAAGAAGGCAATCTTTAGAAACTTATCGCACCACAGGTACACTTTTTGGGAGTGGGGACTGCATGCGTAATTAGGTCTTACTATTTCTAGGTTTGTGAAACATATGATACTATTATTATTATTAGTGAACGTGATTTAAGTCGCATATTTTTGGAAGTAGTGGTATCTTTTTATTAAAGTTATTTTTTTGTAAAAAAATAGATTTCATTAATGTTTAAACGCTAAAGCCAAAGCTTGAATTACGTTCTAAAATATTCTGCATCCAGTACATTTAGGATGTACTTGCCGATAGGCCGTTTATATTGATTCTGCAGATTTCGCGCAGTCTCGGAAAAGTGTGTTGACTGTTAAGTGTAAAACCTCCCGCGTTCTGTAGCTTGATGCAGTTTGTTCGCGCAGGCGCGAACTCCTGCTTGCTTGCCTGCCGCGCAAACTTAAGTATAGAATTGCCTAGACAAGGTGTTAGAAAATAAACGTGAATAATAAATTCACAGTGTGAAAGAGGTATAAATGTTCTGTTACTTTTGTAGTGAAGTACAATGTCTCAACATCATAAAAAGTAAAATAAATCTAACATAATCGTTCTATATGTTGGTTACGAGATATTAGCACTTATAAAAAACAGCACGTATTGTTTTAAAACACCTTTTCTGGGCAACCTATATTTTCAGCATACAAGCACCCCTCATGTTGTTCCGCAGAAAACAATGATTTATTTTCGAAATTAAATTCAGAAGATTTTTAAACCAGAATTACAGAAATTCACTGACAGTTTACAGATATAATTTTGTTCATTGGCTTACTGCATCGAAAAACTTAAATTGTGATAAAAACATTTCATACTGAGCAAGCGTTATCTTATTTATAATTACATAAATAGCTCAGAAGTAGCACATACCCAGAAAGCTTTGCTTATCTTTCAGAATGAACTGAAAAATGACAGTAACATGAGGAATTGTACATTAAATGTAAATACAACTTAACAAAAACCAATTTATTAACAAAATAAAAAATGAAGTTGTTGTGTCGATCCTAATATAAATATACCAGCAATAATTGAGAGTAAAATAGTAACAAATAAGAAATACCCAACACATACCTTTTAAGACAAGTTATTGCCATTAAATGAAATAGTTATTTGTGTACCACGGCACTAAAGTTAAGTTTTTTATCACGAATGTGGATTTTATTTGCCGAGGCAAATTAAGCCTGAGTTATAAAAAATAACTTTAGTGACGAGTTGCACATTGTTTTTCTGAAATCGTTAGTAATCGACAAATAGTTAGGCAATTTTAATAATTTTTAGGTTTAGATTTACTTGACATAAGTAACTGACAATGACAAACAATTGAAAATTACATACAATGCATCCACAAAGTCATTCTATGATGGCCTACTTTAGTGCTGATTTCAGCATTCTTTAGTGACCATTTCAGAAAAAATACAGTTAAAATATAACATGTGACTTAATATAAATTACTAATTTAGCAAATGTCACATGATATATCATGAGACATTTGCACTTGTAACTATTAAATAGGAATAATATATACAAAAAGTTATGACGATGATGCATTTAATAACTAGATAGCAATGTTGCTGACTTCAGAGTTACTGGACTTTAAAATACCTTTGCTTCTTTTTTTGTTATCTTCTTTGTACAGAAGAAGCGTCTTTGCTGAACAATATTCTTGTTATGAAGAATTGTTGCAGAGACTGACGGTGTTGCTGTCTTCTGATTACGAATAGCAGTTAATGTTGGTTGAATTGGTGCCATTAATAACTTCACAGCTTGTAGTTCTTCTACTGTAGATATAGAATCAATCACGCTTCTAAGTTTTTCCTTTTCAATCTGTAACTGATCTGATGAAGTCATCTCGTTTTTAGGCCTAGTAAAAGATTGTAATGTTTTACACAGCTCTTCATTCTTGTCGTCTCTAATGTCAATATGCAACATAGAAGTTGAATTTAAGTGAAATCTTTCTTTTATGTTATGTAAGTCCTTCTTAGTTAATAGGTGTAAACGTTCTAATTTACAGTTACTTACAGAATCTCTAACCTCATCCAAAATAGCTGGAAAAGGTATGTTTAAAGAAATTTTAGAGGCCAAGTCTTGTCTTTCTGCAGTACTTAAACATAAATGTTCCAGGTCGCAGTCATGTCCTACATGCACTTTAGTATATACAACTTTAATTTTTTTACTCTCTTCTAAAACATTTAGGCCTGCTGGACAAAAACCATTTATTTTGTTGCTGCCCTGCTTTTTTAAATGCCTCATCCCATTTCCTCGCGGAACATGCGTACCTGATCGATGACAAACATACTTTGTTACTATACTAGTTTTAGATTTTCTTGATCCTTTCTCTTTGACAAAGAACGACTTAGTTTCTTTCTCTATTTTGCTTTTCCAAATTTTAAATTCAGTAAATGCGTTAAATTCAAAATTTTCACTGGCAATTTGAATATTATGTCTTTCTGTGAAGTGTAATAATAAGTTTGACCTAAATGGATTACTGTAATTACATAAAGTACATTTTTTAGCTCCTTGTTTCGTATAATTCGAATTAAAGCCATGCTGTTTTTTATGGGTGTTTAAATTTTTAAGATGAATGAATTTCTTGCCGCATTCCTCACATATGTAATTTGCTGATTTTTTTATATTGTGACTTGAAACATGATCTACAAAAATAAGTTAGATATTTAACATGGTTTTTGTTACGATTAATTTAAAGGAAAGGTACTCTTATGTTATTTACACTGTTGTTACTTTATGTTTATTTACCAGCATGATACTTCCTGATGTGAACATTTAAATTTGACTTCTTAGAGAAATTCTTGCTGCATACTGTGCAAGTGACTGAATTAGACTGATTATTTTCGGTTTTTAGAGGTGTCTTGGTAGGCGCCAATTCTTCAAAATTTTCTAAAATTTATATGTTTCGCTATTTATATTTCATAAATATACAGGACAACTTACCTGAATGAAGAAGTTTGGGTGTAGAATAAATTTTGTTGCTAATATTACACGCAAACATTTTGTTCAGTTTATTTTGTTCATGTGCACTGATGACATACAATGTTTTTAATAGTTTTTAACACAAAACCACAGAACACTCAACTGAACGAAACAAGGAATACGAAATATCAGTAAAGGAGTTAGATTATAGGTTAGGTCAGTTAGGATTAGATTAGGTTAACAAACGCAACCTACAGAACGCGGAACCTTTTACACTTCGCCATGTCTAGCTCCACGTTAACGTGGAGCGTAAAATATTTTTAGATCCACGCGATGCCGTCACAATCCTGCGGACCTGGTCAAAAAAGCGTCTACGGCTTGACCATTCTGCAGACCAACAACATTATTTTAAAAAAGCAGTATATAAAATAAAAATTAAATTGGCCCCAACTAGGATTCGACCCCTCAACTGTTTTTTTCGTTACAATTAAAGAAGCAAATATGGATAATTAATTCCTTATAATTATGTAAAATAGTTATAAAAAGCAGCATAAAACATTAAAACACTCCATATTACAGTTTTTGCAGGTTATTTGACAGGAATACTCGCGGCTACATATTAATAATGAAATGCAATGGAATGATTCAGTCCACCTTGTGACATAGGCTTCCTTTTCCTGTTTCCACTTCGTTCTATTTTGTGCCAGTTACTGCCATTTGAAACCCCCAACTGTTTTAACATCGTCAGACCACCTTGAAATGTATTATATTTTTTATCTATGCCACCTTGTATGCGGGCGTCCAATTGGTCTTCTGTGATTACATGGTCACAAGTTTAATAATTCTGCAGGCGCAGTCTCGTATATATTTTTTATCTATGCGTAGTCTCGCAAAAGTGTTTTGACTGACACCACAGAATACAAATACTCCCAGAAGCGTAACTTGTGTCGGTTCCTTTGATGTTTTGAGCATCAATTTGGGTGATCTTCGCCATATTGAATATGGTTAACGTCAAAATTTAATCGCGCCAATTTTAAATATAACTTGTAGGCTTGCAACACGTAGAACTAAACAATATCACTAACGGTAATTCGCAGGAAACCGAACTGCTCTGTCTGTGATGCTGTTGTGGCATTGTGCAATATTTGACTCGCTAAATAACTGTGATACCCTTAAAAACGATATCTGAATAAAACAGAAGAAATAAGAACTTTACATGGAGTGAAAAATAATGTTATTGTATCTATTGTTAATTATTATAGATGTTTACATACAGTAATAAACACGAAGTTGAACATAACCTCCAAGTTACATCTGTCAGATTGACCATTTACAATATGGCCGACTAAAGTACAAAAAAATACCGAAGAGACCCTTCTTTGTGTTTTGGTATTCTCTGCTAACAGGGCTGGACTTGCGCAGTTAGTATGCCGTCAATCTCGGTGATGTGTGTATGCAACTTTCTTTTCGTATTTTTTTCTTTAAAAATTAAAATCTGCACTTAACCATAACCTCGGCCAGATCGCAAAAACCAACAACGTTGTTTTAGAAAAAGTAGTATAAGCTCAAAGCCTGCAGAATGGTCAGGCCGTAGCCTGCAGAATAGTCAGGCCGTAGACGCTCCTGTGTAAACAGCACCTTATCTATTTTATTATTGGCGATTGAAATCTATTTTGCCGTTCTATTTTTATAAACGGTTAACTTGCAAGATAACCTCTAAATTAGAATGATAGTTATTGCAAAATTTTTTCTTGTATTGGACTATTTTTCTGTAATATGAGTGTGATTGTGTCTCGATTGGTTGCCGTTCGATCCGCAATCAGTGGAGTTGGAGTGAGAGAAAACGACTTTCACCACCACTTTCACACTTGTCTGTCCAGTTTGCAAGCCGGTTCTACCAAAGAAAAGCGAAAAATGGTAAGAAAAGTGTTTATTTTAATTCCGGTATTCAAGTTTTCGCCTGTTGATAACTGATAAGATAAATATTTTATTTACACAAGATTTTATCATTTTCAACAGGTGCTTGAGCAATCAGTGGCTCCTAAACTGTTTAGTAGATACAGTTCAGGGCCTCCTCAGTTAATTAACATCCACTTGAAGCCTTTCTCTCTCTCTCTCTCTCTCTCGAGTCGATTTTAGTCCAAGATCGTGGTAAATACACAGCCTGAGTCAAAAGATACAGATTTTAATATATTTCTGCTATTTGAGAAGATAGGAAAAGAAGTTCCTAATAAATGTTGTACACACTATAAATGACATATGAAAATCTTATACAGGATGTCTCATAAAATAATTATTCATAAGAATACGTTTCTTAAATGGAAAGCCCCATGTGTTTTTATTTTAATGGCAAGACCATTTAATGCCCAACAAAAAATTTAAATAACTTTTTTTGTAAATGTTTTCGAGAAAGAAAAGTAATTTCATAGGTTTTGTCATAGAGCTCGCGCAAATAAGGTAATCGTGGAGCGCGATGTAAAACAAATGCAGTTGACAGGTGTGTTATTCAGATTTATTACATAAAGTTCATACAGTTTAACTTGATTTGTTCGTACATTGTGTTTGTGTTTTGTGAAATGTTAATAGTAGTAGTTAGTTAATTAAAATGTCCCACTAAAAATATGTAATATATGACATTTATGTAATAAAACTGAATATTCCACTTGCATTGTAGCAGTCAATTGCAGCCGCCTATTTTCAGGCTCTTGACCAATTAGACACTGACTGGTTATGATAACACTTTTTAGTTAACTTTGGTATATAATTAAATAACGCGTTTGTATGACAGTAAGTAACAAAGAAGTATAACGACTAAGGCCCGGTGTTTTAATGTCCTAAGAAAGTAGCCACTAACAATTCGACAAATAAATGTATTCGAAAGTTTCATCTGCCAAATATCTATTGCGTATTATTTGTCAAATAGCTATTTGCAGAATTTAAAAGTAGGTAAATGCAAAACTCAATGATAAATGCTTTTTCACCGTATAAATAAAAAAATTGTGTTTTCTGTGTTACTTCGTTACTTATTTGACACATAAACCAACTTATGAGGTGCTTCAAGCAGCTAGTAAATTATTTGACAAATAGTAGGTACATATTTGGCAAAGAGATATTTGAAAAGCAAAAAAGAGTCGCTATTTGGAAAATAAGTTTTAATTGCAACTTACTAGGATATTGAAACGCTGGACCTAAGTGTTTTAATATTTAGTTCGTGGAATATTATAACAAATTCTCGAGGGGTAAACCGCGCTTAAAAACTTTGTACACCTACTTCCACTTGTAGTTCAGTGTACTTCCAAGTACTTCCACATACTTCCACTTACTTCCACTTACTTCCACGTACTTCCACCTTACTTCTACTTTTTTCTACTTTTTTCCCACCTTACTTCCACTACCTTGTACTCCTACTTCCACTCGTGGTTTACCCCTCGTAAATTCTACTTGTGAATTAAAAAATTTCTATAATTCTGTTTTTCATCGACCAACTCAATTGTGTCGAAGCACGGCAATATCACTCCTCCTTTGGAGTCGTGGTATTTCCTAGCAACAACACAATTTCGTTGTCAATGAAGTGACAGAATTATCGATGATTTTTAATTCACTTGCGGTTTTGCTGTTGTTCCATTGCGCACCACGATTCCCTTTTTTTGTGTGTGGTATGTGAGTGCTCGAGCTGTATGACAATATCTATGAAATTTTTTTTTCTTGATAACTATGGTATTAACACTAAAAACTAGAAAAAGTTAATTAGATTTTTTGTTGGGAAATAAATGGTTTTACCATTAAGATCAAAAATATAGGGCATCCCATTTAAGAACAGTCGTATCTTATGAATAATTTTTTATGGGACACCCTGTATAAGATTATTATATCAGTTTATAGTACGTGTCAGTTCACACAACTTTTATTAGTAACTTTTGCACCTATCTTGTCAAATAGCAGAAATATATTAAAACTTAGGCTTTTGACTTAGGCTGTAGTTTATGTACAGGGTGGGCAACTAAGAATGGGCGCCGGCCATATCTCAGAAACCAATCATCGCACAAGTTTAGGAAAAAAAATACCTTAAGTAAAGTGACCCTGAAAAATTGCTGGAAAATATTTTCGAGTTTCTAAAATGGCCGCTAGGGAGCGTAACAGCCATGACCAAATAGAAAATTAGGTTTTTCTCCGTATTTTGCTCAATTAAGTGGCATTGAAAATATATGCATCGTAATTCAAGGACAATTTCGAATCTTATTATTTTCACAATTTTTGTTCTATCTTTAAAAATAAAGTGGTGGGGGATGCCAAAATATATTTTTTTTTAATGTCGTTTACTCCGATTAGCCTTAGTGGAATTTAACAAACTTGGTCTCGTTACAAAGGGCGTTTCTTAGTCTATCGAGTGCGCTTTACGCTGTTTTCATTTGATTGTTACAGTCGCCGCTAGAGGGCGTTATCTGACATGTCAACAAATATCGCGCTTTTTCTAAAGAAATTTAAATGGAATGGTGTGTTTATTTTTACACGGTAAAATAGAGAATTAAAAGCTTAAGATGTCAGTGAAAACCGCAACTAAATAACTTTTGTCTAATAGTAGATATTAGCAAACAAAGTTGAAATTATGAATTATTCTCAGATCTTTGCAAAGTAGCTGTTGAACACAAGTAAGCTGTGAAAATGACACAATGAAGAAACAACATAATGTGCCAAAAATATCAACTTGTCATTGTTGCTATTTTGTGTAGTATTTACTTTTCTAATAGAATTTGTGTTTTCATTTTGGAATTAATTCTTAAAATTATAACGATTCTTAGAAATGAAGAAGCATTTGACATGTTAGCGATTCACTTCGAATGCATGAGAAATGCAACTGTTGCTGCCAGAGTCTATGGGTTTCAATGAAACTCTTAATGGAGAACGTTATCTAAATGTTTTAAGAAACGAATTGCCACTTCTTCTATAAGACGTAGCTCTAGCAATTCGTCATGATATGTTTTACATAATGGGTGCCCGGCGCATTTTTCTTTGAACGTTCGGGATTTTTTAGACCAAACATATCCTGACAGGTGGATAGGACGTGGAAGTCTATTTCATTGGCCGGCCAGGTCCCCAGACCTGACTTGCCTAGATTTTTATTTGTGGGGGCGAATAAAAGATCTGGTTTTTGCCACCAGACCCACTACAAGAGACGACATGATCGAAAGAATAAGAAATGCCATTCAAAGTATTTCGATGGCAGAAGTAGAAACTTCCGTTCAATCCACTCGTCAGAGAATGAATTCTTGCATCGAAAATGATGGAAGACATTTTGAACATCTAGGGCGCCACTAATTGCATTCTAAATTTTTTAATGTGTTGTAATGTGTTTTTTGCGTTTACTTTTTTGTACGTTTGATTTGTTACATTGTTTATTGTTATTACCGTTAGATTTGTTGTTGTTGTTATTAATTACTAATTTTTATATTATGTAACATATTAACATATGTTGTTTCTTCAGTGTGTCATTTTCACAGCTTACTTGTTTTCAACAGCTACTTTGCAAATTCCTTCGCCAAGATCCTTCGCCAAGATCTGAGAATAATTCATAATTTCAACTTTGTTTGCTAATATCTACTGTTACAAAAAAGTTATCTACTTGCGGTTTTCACTGACATCTTAAGCTTTTAATTCTCTATTTTACTGTGTAAAAATAAACATACCATTCCATTTAAATTTCTTTAGAAAAAGCGAAATATTTGTTGACATGTCAGATAACGCCCTCTAGCGCCGACGGTAATAATCAAATGAAAACAGCGTAAAGCGCACAGGATAGACTAAGAAACGCCCTTTGTAACGAGACCAAGTTTGTTAAATTCCATTAAGGCTAATCGGAGTAAACGACGTTTAAAAAAAATATATTTTGGCATCTTCCCACTGCTTTATTTTAAAGATAGAACAAAAATTGTACAACTAATAAGATTCGAAATTGTCCTTGGATTACGATGCATATATTTTCAATGCCACTTAATTGAGCAAAATACGGAGAAAAACCTAATTTTCTATTTGGTCATGGCTGTTACGCCCCCTAGCGGCCATTTTAGAAACTCGAAAATATTTTCCAGCAATTTTTCAGGGTCACTTTACTTAAGATATTTTTTTTCCTAAACTTGTGTGATGATTGGTTTCTGAGATATGGCCGGCGCCCATTCTTAGTTGCCCACCCTGTATTGTAGGTTGGATATAATTTTGAGTTTATTGATTTCCTATTTCATTCAGCTTCGCAGACACAAATTCATTTCAGGAAATCCATTTCTTCTCTCTCAAACTTCTTGCTAAAATAACAGCATAAATTAGTCTATGATAGTAGGTTTGAGAAGAAAATTTCATTAAGTTTTAACTATTCAATAAAACGCTACAAATATTGTATTTAGATGAGGGTGCAGGTCACGTTCAGTTAAATCATAAGCATTTAAGTTCATCTCAGTAATTCTACCTAGTAAAAAATATATTTGTAGATAAAAGAAAGAAAAACGAAATTGTTCTTTTTAGAAAGAATTGCTTATCAAAAACATGAGTAATTTTTTGATACGGACATTCATTTGTAAGCTTTACAAATTGAAAAAAGTAAATGATAATAGTCGCTGCTAATTTTTATTTTATTATTGCAATTAATATTAAACGATTGGTAATTCTAAATTTTGGAGATATTGAAAATTTACTTTTATTTCCTTCATTTATCTCCCACAATTCTGCTCCGTTACTATTAATGCTTTGTACAATTTTTTTTTATATATTCTAATTTTTTTGCAACAAGAAAGAAGATTATGTTGTAAAATACACAACTGAAAACAGATGTTATTTACACGAGAATGTGTGATTCCTTCAATGATGGAATTGTTAGCATGTTGGTTTCCTTCAAATCGTTGGAAGTTTGATATGACAGTGTATCTTTTAAGAATGAAACCCAGCTTTGGTTTTCTTTCCCTGACAACCATTAGTTATACTAATAAGTGCATTGCATTGTTTTCGCTTTGTTGCTTTCCATTTGACAAAGTCCTGGGTATCGCAACTGTCTTCGAATTTCCAGATACCTGCAAAGTTTCAAATACTTTACAAAAACCAGGACACACGTCACATAATTATTTTTCTGTATTCATTTTTGAGAATGGTCGTTTCATTGGTAATATGTTGTAATGCGTTATGTGAATTACCAAGAATATTTTCTATACTTTGGTTATTTATGTTTGTTTGTAGTCTGCTAAACTAACAGCTGAAGAAAGGACTCAGGTGTTGGATCCTCTACTTAAAAATGGATGGTCAATGGTTAATAACAGAGATGCTATTTATAAGGAATATCTTTTCAAAAACTTCAACGAGGTGAAGTTTAATTTAGATACCATAGAAACATATGATTGGTACTTGTCTTGTTTTTAAAAAATAATTGAATAACGAATTTAATCATATGTTTCTAAGCTTTTATATTATAATTATCTATCTATTCCTATACTTATACAGTTTAATTTTTTAGGCTTTTGGCTTTATGAGTCGTGTAGCATTATTGGCTGAAAAAATGGACCATCATCCTGAATGGTTTAATGTTTATAACAAAGTTCAGGTTACGCTCGCCTCTCATGATGTAAGTGGTGTAAGTTCACGAGATATCAAACTTGCCACATTTATGGACCAGGCTTCTGCAATCTCTCAGTAAATCATCAATATTATTTGATTTTAAAAAGACCAAATTTAAAATGCAATTGTTGTAAATCTTTTGTAATGTATAATTGTTTTTTAAGTTTTGTGGAAAATACATTATGTGTGTTATACAGTTATTATTTTTTTTGTATTTACTTTTTATTAGAAGTAAGCATATTTTTTTGCAAGCTTTTAAAACAAAAACGAAAAGGGCTAATAAATGTCATCGATAGTAGAAAACTGTAATTTATTGTTTGTTGTAGGAGATCTGACAACTATAGGTTTGGACAATTCTTTTTTCATTTTTTGAAGATTTAATACTAAACCAAATTATATCAATTATTATATTAAGCTTTATTCCAATTTGACCCTCACTATTGGGATCATGCTTATTATGAGAGATACAGATTCGGTTATATTGCGAGCCCTCCACGAACCCAAAATGATGTTTTTTAGAAAATGTGTCTCTGTGGATGGCGGATATGTGTGTGGTGCATAATAACACCTGAACGGATGGACTGTTTTTGATGAGCTTTGAAATGTGGGGGTGTATCAAAAATTCACCTGTATAAAATTTTTTAAAGGAAGTAGACATGTTTTTTGAATGTGATAGAAGGCCTTAGGACAAATCCAACGTTTTTTTTAACAGAATTTGTACAATTGAGAACTTATGTGAAAAATCAAAAAGATATATTTAAGTTTTATGAGCTTATTAGGCTAAAGATGAGCTACAATTTGATTTGTGTCCCAGTCTGCTAATTTCTCTGTGACACCTTCTATGAATCTTTGAAAATCGAAAATTTAAACCGTGTTATTTTATAAACGGAAATAGCGTTCTCAACTTAATTTTTAGGTACAGTTATATTCAGGGGAATTAATACTGTCCCACCCATCCGCTTTTTGATGGACGAATCTATCCTGTTTTTGGGTTTTTTAATCCCAAGGACATTTTCCAACAAATTGATTTATTTTCCTAACAAAAAACTTTGAAAAAATATAATATATATATTATGATGATAAAAAATTTTGTCTGCGTTAATTACGGTGAGTTTTCACAAATAAACGCATAAGAAAAATTCAATATGACATTCATAAGAAACAGAAAAATATACTATCTCATGTCAAAAATAAATAAACATTTGACAATTCTGATTACTTATGCCATTACTTTCTGCTAATGGTTCTAAATCTTGACTAATTTAGCAATAACAAAAATAATCAATTGTTTAGTTTTATCTGAATATTTTGAGATCTTAAGGGAAATTTATGTAGTTATTCTTAACATCTATGACAATACCCAAATCTTAGCGCTATAGCTGACTTTGTAATTTTATAGTTTCCGAGATCTCAATAATGGTGAATAAAATAAAATCCTGTATAGGAAACAAAAATTGGATGTTCACTGTATAATTGCTGTTCACATATAATATATGATCACATTGTTGTATATACACTTGTTGAGGAGTAAGATTTAAAATTCTTGTTAGAAAATCCTCCACTTTTCTGTCCTTCAGTGTGCATCTTATATACATATTGTATGTTCCAATAAATGTTGATCAAGTTTTTGTTTTTTTTTTCGCAATTTTCAATCAGAATTACATATGTCAGAATAGGCATGTGGAAAATCTACAAAATTAACCCTCTTATAGTTCTTGCTAAGCAGTTCCCGCAGTTGTGCTGTATGTTCTGCATCTCTCGTTTCACATACTGCTGTTACCTAAAATTTTAAAATTTACTTTTGCGTTTCATTGTCGATGTTGTGAATAACATACCGCAACACTAAATACATCAGATGACACCCATGCTCTCTCATGGAGTATGTCTTTAATGGAAACTCCAACTGAAGCCAGTACTCTACATAGTTCTGCAATTCCACCAGGACGATCACTAACAGTAACCACAACCTTGACCAAACGACCATCTGCAGCTAATCCTCTTTCTAGACATCGCCCTAATATGGTTGTGTCTATATTTCCACCACACAGATTTAATACAACTCTGTTAACAAACCATCAAGATTAAAAAATGCATAAATAAATACAGATCAATAAACCGTGAATATAAGCAAAAAATTGTGTTTTAGAAGGCAATCATAAGAGAAAGTTTCAGAACTTGTGATTTACGTTGTTAAAGTAAGACTTAATTATTTGTTTATTACAAGCAGAATTGACTTTCTATATGTCACGGTTTATTTGTGGTTTCTTGGTGTAATAAGAATGTTTTTTCTAGTATCCCTCTTATACTCAGAATGCAGTGCATTGAACGATAAACTTCTATACCGCAGTCAGTTTTGTAGACTACAGCCTAGGGTTGGTTTTACTTAAATGATGGATTTGTAAAACTTAGATTCAGCAATATACTCTTTGCTTCTTAAGAGCCATACAATTGAAATTACTTGCAAGGTCTACCATTGTGCAACAGGTTTGAAAAATTGATAAGTAGATGTGAGTTTTGGGCCACGTTTCACAATGGCACATGTAACTACAGGCAAAAATAGAACGATTTTGCCTAATCTACCTATACTGAGAATTAACACCTTGGCAGTGATAAATTGTTTTTAAAAAATAACCAGTTATGTTCTTGACCATGAAGTACAATATACTAATTCGAACATTGCATCTTCAACCGTTCTGAAGATACAAAAAAAATAATTATTTTCCTCGTAACGACGCACTTTTTGATGTAGGTAAATATGGTTGTATCCTTCTATTTTTATTTCTGTCAGTGGCATATATTAGGAGGGTTCACAGGGTCCTCAAACCCGATGCCTCGCGTCTTTGGCGCCCTCGAGTAAGTCCTATAGCAAAATAGCAAATTTGTAATGGAAGTACCGGGGGATCGAAAAAAAACATGATTCAGAGCAGCATGACGGAAGTGTTAAAGTTGGCAATACTTAATATAAGCCAATTGTCAAATGTTGACAGCTGTAAAAAATTTTTATTTCATACTGTACGCTATATACCACTTTACGTCATTGATTTGAGTCCGGGAAACGGCACATTACAGGCCAAGGTCGGGAAGTGTTGCTTAGCAGCCCTTCCCGGACTGCTTGGAGAAAAATTCATCAAACACATCTATTTGTAGCTAAGCAACGAGAAATACCAATAGCGAATGTTTAATTTGACAAAATATAAATTTTAAAAATGACGTTCTTATAAAAAGAAAATATTCAAATAAAAAATGGTTTTGGCAGTAATGAAATAACATTTTGTACGATACACGTCCGTGAAGTGATTATTAAAGCATTCGTTTAGAAATTTCGGACTCGGCTCCTATCGTCGCCTCGTCCGCAAATATCTAAACTCATACTTTAATATGTCACTTCCCGGACTAGTGACGTAGATAACTATTGTTAGATACATTAAGTTAAATGTATCTCACCAAAAATTTTTACAGCCGTCAACATTTGACAATTGGCTTATATTAAGTATTGCCAACACAGCGCCATCTACTGTAGCGCATTGTATTTGCTACCGGCATGCATCGGATAAGGCAGCTTAAAACGTACAATGTCTGAGATATGGCTGTCTGATTTGGCCATATTACATACCACAGTACACGTAGGCTACGCCTCGCTTTGTTTGTTAATTTTATGACCTGCAGATCCCGTGAAAAACGCCGAAAAATACTCGGACAAATATTTAAGAAACAAATCCCCAGAAAATATCCTATAAAATAAAATTCTTAAAAAAAGGGGCAAAAGTTAGTTCAACTTAGCACTTTTACTCGTTTCAAGAAGAATGTATAATGGAGATTTTTAAAATGTTTTTGAAACTAATAAATACGCTCAAAAAAATTTTGTTAGACCAGTGGCGTAGCTACCATAGTGCTAGGCGGTGCCGTGCACCGGGGCCCCCAAGCTCAGGGGGCCCTCGGACCCTGACCAGCAAACCTCAAATTGAACTAGCGAAAAATTCTCCCACTTTCGGAATGTAAATAAAATAGGTTGCAACACGACTTTAATCATGGCAACTCATTTTAAAGAATACAGGGGAATTCCCAACAAGTTTCGAACTTCTGTTCGAAACTTGTGGGGAATTCCCCTGTATTCTTTCTGTTGTTTGTGCAGTGTTTCCGGGGATTCCCCAATGACGTTTTGTAGCGTAGCATTACATTACGTTTCAGTTTCTTGTTAATCTTGTTAGTTGTTGGTTGTTCCCTGTTTTGCATAAATTAGAAAATAAGAGAACTAAAATTATGCATAAAAAAAAGAAACCTAGTGGTGCGTTTAAGCGCAAACAACGCCAGGAAAGAGATGATAGTAAACAAAAATTACCAAAAATTGACAAATTTTTAGTCAGCCTTCTACAAGTAGTTTTGGCCCAAATACTTCTGTTGATAGTGACTCAGATAATGTGACCACTGCAGTGCCGGTTGAGAAGCCTGCTGAAGAAGATTTGATCATCATTGCAGTTAAAGATACCGCCGCCGGTGACGATGCCGCCGATCATATCAACGACGACGATGTCTGCACGGCACAGGTAACAGCGGAGAAACCATCGACCTCATCATTTATCGAAAATGTGATCGATCAATCTTCTTATGACTTGGGAAACTTTACGAACAGGATATTAAGTGATAATGAAAAACGTCAAATTCTTGATATGGGGCCTTTACAGCCTTCAGGGCCTTTTCCAAAAGACGTCCGCCAGAACAACAGGTGTTTTTCAAAATCGTACTACTTTTCAACTTCTAAATATGGACCAGTTCATCGTTTTTGGCTGTGTTATTCTAAAATACTAGATGCTGCCTATTGTCAACCCTGCTGGTTATTTGCTTCGCAAAGGAATACTGTATGGTGTACGGGCATTCGGGATTGGAGTCATTTATCAGAAAGAATTAAACAACACAGTTTCTCGAGTGGCCATACGGAAGCATGTGCAGTGTATGAACTTTGGAAAAAAAATGATACTATCGACAAGGAACTTGAAAATACAATTCGTAAAGAAACGTCATTTTGGAAAATGGTTCTTCAAAGGTTATTCGATGTCATACTTACCCTAGCAAAGAGTTCTTTGGCTTTAAGAGGACATCGAGAAAACTTAAGTGAGGAAGGGTACCATGGAAATTTTCTGTCCGTTGTAGAGCTTCTCGCCCGATATGATCACATATTGCGGCAAGTTTGGGATATGCCCAAAGGTATTGTTTTTTTATTTTTAAGTTCTGTTTTCATTTTATTTATTTATTTTTATTAACTGTTTATATTCTAATTTTTGTTTAAAATCGAAAATCAAAGCATTAACAGAAATAGTTCTCATGAATTCCAGTAAAGATGAGCGTAGTGAAGCAGAAAAAATTAAAACAAAAATGCTAAATTTCGAGTTCGTGTTGCTTTGCGAATTCATGCACCGTGTATTGAGTGACATCAATTATGCATCTAGAACTTTACAAAAATGCGATATCGATTTGGACGAGGCAAGTAGAGCTTTAGCAGAGACAAATGCAAAGATGCAAATTTATAGAAATGACTTCTAATCATTCAAGTGCAAAGCTAGTGAAACTGCAAGAAAATATGGCATAGATCCCCATTTTCAAGAAAAAAGGCAAAGGAAAGTTAAAAAACATTTTGATGAATTAGCTTCTGATCACCGATTTCGAAACAGGGAAGAAATATTTAAAATTACTATTTTCAATAATGTACTAGAGACAATAATAACTCAATTAAATGCACGTTTTACTGGTATGAGTGCAGTCAGTCAGATATTCAATTTTCTAACACCAACATTTTCACTGGATGTAGATGAAAGAACTTTATTACAAAAGTGTGACCAATTCCAAAGTAAATATTCTGATATAATAGGCCCCAACTTTTCTCTTCAATTTCTTAATATTTACCACCTAATTCTATCTAAATTAACCAAGGAATGGACTATTCACCAATTCTGTAAAGAAATAATGAGATTATATGGAGTGCTAGAATGCGACCTAACAGAAGTATTTACAGCAAAGTTACTGTTCCATACAATTCCTGTCACTTCTGCAGAAGCTGAAAGATCATTTAGCAAACTAAAAATAATAAAAAATTATTTAAGGAATACTATGGGCCAAGCTCGACTCCGACATTTATCGCTAATAGCAATCGAAAACAAAGCCGCATCAAGCCTAGATTTAACCGAAATCGTTGATACTTTTGCGAAAACTAAGGCTAGGAAAAGATTATAAACTAAATTGTTATTTTGTTGTTAGTAGGTAGGTCCGACTTTCATATAATAAACTGGAAGAGATCCCTTAAACGAATAAATTCGCTTTTGTACATGACTTAACTGTAGGTATATAAATTGTTTTTAATCTTTTATGTACAATAAAGTGTTTTACATACATACATACATAAACCTTTTGTTTTACTTCGTTTTATTGCTTAATACCAATATTATATATATAATATAAAACCTAACCAGTTTAGTTAGGGCCCCAATTTTTTTTTGCACCAGGACCTTTGGTTACCTAGCTACGCCTCTGTGTTAGACAGTTGCACTTAATTCCAAAATGAAAGTCGCTGTTATTCAGCAAGAGAACAAAGACATTAATCATTATCAGCAAAAGCTCTTTCTTAATAGTACAGTGATCCACCAGCAAGAAAATACACGAGTTTTAGAATAAGGGATGTTTTTCGATGGTGTTTTGCCGGGAAATTTTAGTGGAAGATGTTTTCACTGGAGCTTTTTTCGACGAATTTTATAGGCGGATGTTTTTTTTTTTTCATAGATGTTTCTCCCGACGAATTTGTTGTCATGTTTTTTTCTGGAAGGTTTTTTTCATAAAACGAAAATGACTCCCGTAAGCAAAGGCAAAGTTAGGCGCCACTGATGCACCTAGCAAAGCAGCCGCACGTAACTCAGTGAATTTATCATGTTTATAGTTCCCAATATTTATGTAGGTCATTACGTCGATCAACAAACGTGCGCGGTTTCATCCTTTACTATTTATACTTATCGCGTCAAACGTATTAAACAACTTAAGCAATTCCATGTCCATTTTATGTTTAAGCATCTGGCAATGCGAGGTATTAGCGAACAGGCTCACAATAATCCAAACATTTAATGTGAACCCAAATTTTCTTATTTGCATCGGAAACTACAGCGGTCCCAATTAGAAACGAATAAGCGCCTTATATAATAAACGCGTAAATATGTGGCTTCGAGGAACATAGACTTATAAGGTTAGCAGAATTGTTGAAAAACTAAAAACATCACAATATACTATTATAATGAATACTTTGTTGACATTACGCTATTCTACTTATATTAGTATTGGAAGATGTTCTGTTTTTTTATATTTTTTTGGAAGAAAAAAAAATATTTTTTAAAGAATATGCATGACATGATGGCTACTTTTTGCTTTCATACCTGCCTCATATTGGTATTAATATATGCCACTGGCTTCTAGTTTGTGCTGTAATAAGTTGCCCACAACTTTTCAAAACACCCTGTACAATGCTGCCACAAACCTTTTTCCTTTTAATTCATCTAGATGTCCTGCCAAAACAGCTGCTAAACCCACCGCTCCAGCTCCTTCTACTACACATTTTTCTGTTTCAATTAATCGTAAAATTGCCATTGCTATCCATTCCTCCCTCACTACCACCTAAAGTGTAAATAGGTACAAATAAAATTCTTGAATAAGCCGTAGGTACTGTAATTGGTGATTAAATGTTTTGATCAAACTCCTTGTTAAATAAATGTGTCGGTGTATGAGATTAAAGAAAAAAAAAAGAAATAGTTCATATATACGTTAGTAGTTTACCATTTTATCGATAAGTAAACGGACTGTTTCGAAGGCATTAAAACCAACCAAAGGAACTGCTAAACCATCTGATAATGTTGATTCAATTTTAACATGAACTGGTTTACCTGCTTGTAGAGCTTTTGAGAAACTAGGGCATCTTTCTGATTCAACTCCCTGTTAAAAAGTCAATTAGAATAAAAATTCAATACACATGTTTCCAATCACTATACAGGGTTATGCAAAAGTGCGGAACAATGCAAATATCTTTAATACTGCAACCGCCATTTTGACAAAATTTTCTACATAAAGGTTTTGATATACGGCGGATACAATGAAAGTATCGGCGGTTTAAAAGGACTTCCGGTTTAGCCGGAAATGATATAAACTCTTTTATTTTAAATAGAACACCTTGCATATTTTTTGATATTCTCGATAGAACTCTTTTTTGCGAGTTCAGTTATATAAGGTTTTATGCTTTTATTTTCAATAATTCTAGAGATATTGAACAATAATGTTTCGTAATTATTATCTAGCAGCTCAACAAAAGAATCTGAGAAGCCTAAACAGTTATGTAATGTTTGGAAAAACATGGCGACTAAAACCAAAGATGGTTCATTGGTACTACATCGCGGTAGATAGCCTATGGCACCCTATTGTGGTGGCCAAAGGTCGAACAAAAAACAGCCATAACCAAACTAACCAGGATACAGAGACTGGCCTGTTTGTGCATATGTGGAGTCATGAAAAGTACTCCAACTGCATCTATGGAAGCTCTTCTAGGACTCATCCCTCTAGATATTTATCTAAAGGGGGATGCCTGGATTAGCGCACACAGAATGAAATCCACAGGTAACTGGGACACCAACCATGAACGGTGTGGAGACAAACGAATACAGGAGGCAGTCAAAGGCCAACCCATTCTAAAAATGGGCTCCGACTACACCCTCCCCCAATACTCGTTTGATAAACCATTCAGCGTGAGATACTCTCGCAACGACTGGGCCCAAGCAACTCCATCCTTCCTGTCAAAAGGGCTAGTCTGGTACACAAACGGATTCCGCACATCAGAAGGCCCGGGGCAGAAATACATGGCGTAAGACCAAAAGAGAACATCAGTGTACCTCTAGGTACTAAAGCCACTATATTCCAAGCTGAAATCTTTGCCATAATGCAATGTGTTCAGGAAAATGCAAAACGTGGGTATACTAAACAACACATAAGCATCCTGTCAGATAGCCAAGCAGCCTTAAAAGCACTTGAATCGCCTCATACTAGTTCCAAACTAACGAGGGAATGTTTAAGACCACCTGACACTTCTATCAGAGAGGAACACAGTTCAACTCATCTGGGTGCCAGGGCACACAGGTGTAGAGGGAAACGAAAAGGCGGACGCCCTCGTGAAAGCTGGTGCATCTACCCCGTTTATAGGACAGGAGCCTGCATTCGGTATACCCAAAAACAGCATCCGAACAGCAATAGAAAAGTGGACCGTCACACAACACATTTCTCGCTGGGAGGATACACAGGGACAAAACACTGGGAAAGGCAATAATTAGGACAACTTCCTCCAGACTAACAACTGATGTACTTCACTTAGGACGAACTCAGATCAGAAGGTTGGTGGGACTTGTTACAGGACACTGCCACCTGAAAAAACACCTCCAAAAATAGGTGTAGGTACACAGAGGAGACACACTCTGCAGACTATGTGAAGAAGAGGAGGAAACAGCCTCACACATAATCTTTGACTGTCGGGCGCTTTACCGCAAGAGACAGCAACTTTTCGGCGGAGCTCCGCCTGAACCAACCTTCACACACGAGCACCTTGTAAGAAACATCCTGCAACTCGTTGAGGGCGCAGGACTACTTTAAACAAAAAATCAGGGGGGCACAAAAGACCACAGAGTCGAAGTGCAAATTGGGCTCATTAACCTGACTATAACCCTGCTTAAAATCAATCAATCAATCAATGTTGTCAAATATGCTTGGTTCGTGTTGTGTTGTTTTGATGTTCGATAGATTGAGCAGTGTGGTTGAAGTAATCAATTAATTAACCAAATTAATTAAAACTGCTGAATTTAACATCAGCAATGGTTCAATTAACAGAAAGATTGCAAACTGTTAAATAAAGTACAAACTTCTTGCTGAGTTCTACGACGCTCACCAAAACCAACCATAATTAAAATTTGAATTCGTCCTCTTTCTGTTAATTGAATCATTTCTGATGTTAAATTTACATTACATAACTGTTTAGGCTTCTCCCATTCTTTTGTTTTCATGAGCTGCTAGATAATAATTACGAAACATTATTGTTCAATATCTCTAGAATTATTGAAAATAAAGGCATGAAATCTTATATCACTGAACTCGCAAAAAAGAGTTCTATCGAGAATATCAAAAAATATGCAGGGTGTTTCATTTAAAATAAAAAAGTTGATATCATTTCCGGCTAAACCGGAAGTCTTTTAAACCGCTAATACCTTCGTTGTATCTGCCGTATATCGGAACCTTAATGTAAATGTAAATTTTTTTGTCAAAATCCCGGTAGACGTATTAAAGATATTTGCATTGTTTCGCACTTTTTTCCAACCCTGTATGTATTAAAATGACATTACTTACAATAATTTGAACTTTAGGATACAGTGTCTTAATAGCTAAAGCGGAACCTGCAATAAGGCCACCTCCTCCGACCGGAATGACCACTGCATCAATATCGGGTACTTGTTCCACAATTTCTAGACCCATGGTTCCCTGACCTGCCATTATATGTGGATGATCGTAGCTTAAATTACAATAATTTTATTTTTCGCTTACTGAGCTTTAATAGAAGTTTACCCATTAATGTAAGTATAGCCTTTACTTTTAGCCAATTGAAGAGCAATTTTTTTAGCTTCTCCCATGTCTTTGCCATCAACAATAACAGTGGCATTGAATTTTCGGCATTGTGTTATTTTCATTATTGGTGCTACAACTGGCATTACCACTGTAACCGGTATACCAAGTTTAAGGCCGTGATAAGACAAAGCTAATGCGTGATTTCCAAGTGAAGCCGATATGACTCCTAAATTCTTTTTTTCTTCATCCAACATTAAAAGTGCATATCTTGCTCCTCGTTCCTTAAAACTTACACAACAAGTTTATAATTTTAATTACTAACTATTATGAAATTACCTTCCAGTGTACTGCAAAAAATCCTTTTTGAAAAACATATCCATTCCAGTCATGTCTGATAGTTGGCTTCTCTAAAATGAATTACATTAAGTGCTTAAAAAAATGTTTTATAAAGTTCAAACAGTATTTACATCACACGGTGTTCGGACAACCCCAGATTTAATTTTGAATGCTGCAGATGTGACATCTTCAAAGGTAATTTTGAGCGGATTATTGGGATCGCAAAAAGGATCTTCCAAACCTTCGTCTTCTGTTTCCTGCACGGAATTGAAAAATTATTCGATAATTCAAACAATGATACAAGTTGAAAATTCTACACAATTTGATATAATATTTGCAATAAATTCAACAAGTGTCCTAATAATGCGTTAACTAGAAATATGTAGCATAAATGATAAACGCGTTCAATTTCAGTTTTTGAGGTAATTCAACTGATGTAAAAAATCGAGGCCGTATGAAGGGCTGACTCTTTCACATAAAAGATTAAAAAATAGTACAAACAGAAATTACTAACTAGTTATCCTAAATAACTAAATTATTTATTAGTCAATTCTGAGGTTTAATGCAAAGTAACTGAGTTGCGCAACATAACTTGTTGTTTATTGCAAAAAGCTATAATTAGACTTGATGAAACTCCGATGATGGCCAAATTATTTAGTTGCACAAAGTGCTATTTAAAGATATATTTTAATCGACACCCTTGGGGAGTTGGTATGTAGAGCATTTCATCTGAGGCTTTATAAACACTCAGTGCAGCTGCATAATTTGGCCTTCACCAGTTTCATCAAGTCTAATTATTATAGCCTTTTGAAATGAACAAGTGATGTTGCGCAACTCAGCTACTTTGTATTAAACCTGAGAATTGATTTTATTAACATTTGACAGTCACTAAAGTGTCACTTTTACTGCCTAGGCAGTAAAACTCCATTTTTACTGCCTAAGCATTAAAAATGACAAACGACATTAAAATAGTTATTTGTTTAATAAGGCAATAAAGCATATGATTTAAAGCCGCGGCTGGCAGTTTCAAAGCCGAGACGAAGTTGAGGATTTGAGCCAGCTAAGGCTTTAAATCTGCTTTATTGCCGTATCAAACATATAATTTTTTCGCCGATCGTTTAAAATTTACATTTTTAAGATCATTTTTACTGTACTCAAATGAAAATACGATTGCACAATTGAGAAATAAACAAACAAAAAATTCAATAGCAACGACGCTGTATAAGCTACCTAGCTTATACAGCGTCGTTGCTATTGAATTTTTTGTTTGTTTATTTCTCAATTGTCTATGTTCGTGAAGCTAGTGTCCAACCTGATAAGAAAAAGATGGTATCAAATACAACTTATAAAAGTGAATTGAAGAAAACGAATATTGAAGAACAAACGCCAGTAGTACTCAAAGATTGTACTAATGTAACTGTTAATATTTACAATAAATAATATTGTTCTTTTCCACATTTATTGTGTCATAATAATTTAGGTTATTAATTCATTTACTGCCTAGTCATTATGTCAATGTATTTACTGCCTAATCATTAAAATGTCTTATTTTACCGACCGTCAACTGTCCGCAATATCATGCATTTACTGACCATCGGCAAAAATAGTTATTTGTTTAAGTAGGAAAAAAAGTTGCAGATTGGCTGCAGATTGGATGCCAGCTGCAGCAGTAAATCTGCATTTTTGCCGTGTTGAACATATAATTTGTTTGCCGATTTGTTAGACTTAACATTGATTTTGTGATTATTTTCAAAATTTTTAATGTTATAGCCGTCATCGTAGCCATCATGTTGCTATGTAAAAAGAATTCAGATGTTTATAATTTTATAAATGCCATTTTTTGTCGTTTTTTAATGCCTAGGCAATAAAAGTGGTCCTTTACTGCCTAGGCAGTAAATGTGACACTTTAGTGACTGTCAAATGTAAAATCAAACTTTTAATGTCAATCGGCGAAAATGACATTTATGAAATTATGAACATCAAATTTGTTTTTACATAGCAACCGCATAACATAGCAATATTAATGTTAATTCTAACAAATCGGCAAAAATATATTATTTGTTCAATACGACAAAAATGCAGATGTACTGCCTTAGCTGGATTCATAGCCGAGGCTGCGAAACGCCAGCCGCGGCAGTATATCTGCTACTTTTTTGCCTAGTTTCACAAATAACTATTATTATATGCAGGGCATTATAACTATTTATATACTGTAGATACTGTCCAGTTAAAAAGATTACTATTGCACTGTAGCTAATGTTGTAAGTATTAAATTTTCTTTAAATTTTTTTCTTAGATATTACTTATTAGAAAATTTTACTATCACTCATACGACATACGTATGCATACGTTAACAGATCATATTAGTTTCAAAAAAAATGTAATTCCTTCACAGGCTTGTGTTGCCCACTACCTACATAAGTTTTCAAAATCTTAAAAATAGTAAATTTATACTGATACTTCCAATTTTGATTGTCAGAATCCAACTAAATAGTTTTCAAAGGTTAATTTTCTGTGATATTTATCTCTTTTCCCCAAAATCACCTGGTAGGTAAGTTAAAATAAAAAAGTTAAATATAGGTATTTCGATTCAGTTGAGTAATAAAAGATTGATTTTTATTGCTATTTTTCATGATGAGGGGAGGGGTACAATGAACTATGGGGAACATTGAATCAATGGTGTTTTTTCTAACTTGAGTAAGTTGATTTCGATGTAGTAGCAAAAAAAGATGTAAAACCGAGTCTGTCTTTGTTGGTTTGATTGTAATATCACACACTCCAGCACTCCGTGTATGTTTTGTGCTCCAGCAGTTACTGTTCTACAGTGCCTGTCTGTTCTGTGAGTTACCAAACTATTTTTTATGTATCTTCAATGGACTTTTAAAAATCAACAAAAAACAACTTGTGGATTTTTTACTTTAATAGCATAATACATAATAATTTATTGCCTAGACACTTGCGCTACTTGTTTTTGATTCATCGTAGCATTTATTAAGTTAAAAATTGTTATATGTAGTCAAAATTAGCGTTTGGGGAACTTTTAACTAAAGTTATTCGGGGCACTGTGAATCAGTGGTTCAGGAAAGAACAAAAAAATAAGCAACCAATCAAGGAAATAGAAAGAGGGATGAATAAAAAGAAAAGAAAAAAGAAGAAAAAGAAATGCACAAGGAAGAATGAAAAAACAACAACAAAAAATTAAAAGAAACTGATCAAAAACAGTTGCAGCACGTTTAACCTGAGGAAAGTAGTGAAGAAGACAGCAATGCTTGATATGGAAGAAGGTTGTTTTATTGACTATCAATGCTCCACAATCTCATAAAAATATCTATTTTTATGGTTCTTTTAAAAAGATTTATGGTACCCCATGGTTGGGGTACATTGAACTGCTGTGCGTTTTTTTTTAAATAAATATATTTAGTGTAATGCAATTTTTTTACTTTTTATGCTATGATCCTACTGTATAAACCAGTGCAGTATGGTGTAGAACATTCGTTGTATAAATTTTTTAGATAATAATTTTTTATAAACATTTAAAAAAAGTGGTTTATTGTACTCTTCCCTCCCTCCTTACGCCATTCGTTATTGCAGGTTTCCTGTGCTACAGTCACTGAACGAATTCTTTTGTTAAAAGGAATATACCTACCGACCATTTTCAACCCCTTGTATTGTTTTAAGTAGGGTGGTTAGATTTATGAAACAGAAATATAGTGAAGTCAGCAAGTGAAGTAATTAAACTTCTTGCTTAAGTGGTAAGGGGAAGCGTCCTTAACCGGGAGTTACCCCAGTAAAATTTTAAATGGAAAAATTTGCACCAACCTACCTACCACAGTAATTACCATAAAATAAATGTATAATATACAGGATGTATCAAATTGCGTGTTAACTATGGGGATCTCGCTTATTTGAAGAGATACGACGATGATTAAATTAGAGAAAAGTTGTGGAATTTTATGTTCACTACTAATCTGAAAATAAATTGGAACTATCTTGCTTAGTTTCTGAATAAACTAAAAAAAACTTAAATTTTGAATTTATTGTGTTCGGCTATAATTCATTTGTTATTCATGTGACATATTTCTAGTTAACGCATTATTAAAACACTTTTTTATGCTGAATCTAATTTTTTTTATCAGATTTGGTATAACTGTTACCATTGCTCATTTTTGACTGACAACTTTTTTTTTCTTATGGTCGGCATTTTAAATTTTATCATATTTGAATAGAGTTTTTATTTCTGATTTTAACGATGTGTCACACTTTGGATTTTGTTTAAGTTTTAATTTTAAGTTAAGAGCATTTTATTACAGAAAATAAAAATTTCATAACAGTGTCATGGAAAGACCACGTCATTTAATTTATTTTAAATAAAATGTAGTAGGCTATAAACTGAT
The DNA here is from genome assembly GCA_958336395.1 of Ctenicera cuprea. Classification (NCBI taxonomy): domain Eukaryota; kingdom Metazoa; phylum Arthropoda; class Insecta; order Coleoptera; family Elateridae; genus Ctenicera; species Ctenicera cuprea. The sequence continues at coordinate 57,675,510 of OY284486.1, forward strand.
GGAAGTAAAACAAAACACTACTTTTATTTACTTTAGCCTTTAGATACATTAGGTACGCGAATAATTCAGGAAACTTTGTTTTGAGGGTAGGCAGCAGGTTAAGTAATTTTTTACAACAACATATGAATGAAACAGTTACTAACACACAGTTTGTCATTAATTTGTTTTTCTAAAAAATAACATAACCTGCTGCCTACGCTCAAAACAAAGTTTCCTGAAATGTTCGCGTGTCTAAGGTAAAAGTAAATAAAAGTGGTGTTTTGTTTTACTTCCATCAGCTCATGACCTACTAGAATTTTTTCAAAATAAATTAAATGACGTGAGTTTACCATGGCACTCCTATGAAATTTTTATTTTCTGTAATAAAATGCTCAAAACTTAATCAAAATGCAATGTGTGACACATCGTTAAAATCAGAATTAAAAACTCTATTCAAATATGAAAAAAATTAAAATGCCGACCATAAGAAAAAAAAATTGACAGTCGAAAATGAGCAATGGTAACAGTTATACCAAATCTGTTTAAAGATTTAGATTTAGCATAAAAAAAGTGTCTTAATAATGCGTTAACTAGAAATATATAATATAAATGATAATGAGTTATAGCCGAAAACAAAAAATCCAAAATTTCATTTTTTTCCTGTTCTTTCAGAAACTAAGCAAGATAGGTTTAATATCTTTTTAGATTATTAGTGGGCATAAAATTCCACAACGTTTCTCTAATTCAACCATCGTCGTATCTCTTCAAATAAGCGAGATCCCCATAGTTAACACGCAATTTGATACAACCTGTATAATTTGAACAAATTATATTGTAGATGGACAGCTGTGAAATATAATAATATGTAGGACGTTAGGACACAAGTCTAAGAAATCGTACTGTACTATACAATAAAGACAAAATAGTAAATCTGGTCACCTTATTGTAAAGCCGCAAGTAATTAAGATGTTCAAAAATTCAGAGGATGCCGCTCAACATCATCAAAATACATTTTGTGGCCAACTTTATAGCTTCTTAATTAAAAAAACTGCACCAAAAACTTTTCTTTCAAACCTACTGAACTATGTTGCTAAAATGAATGATAAAAAGTTTTTAAGTAAATATACCTATTAATTAAGATCATTAAATAATTAATTTGAAAGTAATGCATTTATAGATTAGGTTTATTTAGATAAAAAGTTAGATTTTTATTGTGTACAATTTAAAGTTTTTGAGACCTATTTGCTAAACTATTTATGATTAAATTTGCTATATCATTGTTCAAACTTTCCAGATCAAACTGAACATTTAGAAACAAGGACATTATGCGTTTTTAATGATACAGTGACAACATGTTTATATAGTATAAATATCACATACAACCAATGTCTAATGATAACAAAGTGACAATTAATAGTTTGGGATTAATAACTAGGTAAACATCTCACGTAGCGCAAAACCGTGATGTCTGATGTAGCGCAAAACCGTGATGTCTGATGTCCATGGAAGATTTTAAGTGAAAAAATTTAAAAACGTTGTATAAAAATACATGATTAGGATTAAAGTGTGCAGAAAATTAGAAGTACGTACCTAATTAATTGTGAAACTTAAAATTATTTTGTAAATTAAGCTTTTGTAAAAGGAAATGCCATGGATTGAGTTACTTGTGTGGAAGGGTGCTATATTTTGCAAGTAACATATTTTTTCAAATTTTAGTAATATAAATTGATAACTATCGAGTTGGGAAAATGAAAAATTGGGATTATTTATGTAAAAAACGTATTGATTATACAACATACTCCAACGCTTATAGTTTGTCGGTGGCTATGTTTAGATAAAAAAAATTAGTAAAGCTATTTACTTAATATTTATAATTATGAAACATTTCACATGAATTTATAGATAGCGCAAAAATAAAAGAATAAACTTACCAAGTTGATTGGTGAATAATCCATTGCGGAAAAAACTGCACCGAATGTATTACTAAGCATTATATTTCTGGTAAATTGACCAAATTCACAATAACCTGGTTATCAGAAAAGAGGACGTTTTATCTAGTAAAAGTTATGCCCGGGTCAGGCAAGGAAGGTCATGGGAAGAATGTGAAAAAGAACAGTTTCTTAAAGAAATAATTTTATAGAACATTCAGACCCTGATAAGAGTTATTTGTGTTAGTATGTCTAGGCAACAAACACTACTTTTAGGACCGTACCTATATGATAAATTAGATTTTGTGTGTGATAACAATAGGTATGTGTAGTAAATTTAGGTTTGGTGGATGTGTGATAAATGTATTGATTATTATTAAACTTACTTCTGGTTGCGTTGAATAAGTTAATTCTTCCATTATCACTACCCACCACAAATAATTATTTTATAATAAATCTGTCTTCTTCGTATGGAATGACTTGTTGCTTGTGAAACAAATTTCTATGTACACTTTGACCCTCTTAATGTTATCTTCAAAAGACCAAATGTGTAAGTTTTATTTATTTATAAATGCATGATAGACGTTTATTTTATATTACAGATTAGATTATTGTCAATGCTGTGCCTTATTTGGTAGGTAAAAATTAGCAGTGTGCATAGGTATTTTTTTTCTAATATTATAGTGTATAATAAATAGGGTGGTCCTTAATTATATATGAAAAAAAATTTTTTGATTCGTTCTACATACGCCCCCTAGTTTTGTTCCTTTATATGAGAAAATAAACCTGTAAAAATTTCAGCTCTAAAAAATAATATTAACACGTGCCTCTTCGAGCTAAAAAATCAAAAAAATCAAAATTTTACAATTTTTGTTTCCTTTCATTTTTTATTAATTTTTCCAAGTAAAAAATTAATATACAGTTATCATATTGTTATTCAAGATTACTAATATTACGTTTAGGTCATCAATTTTGCAGTTGTTGGCAGTACTGCGCTGTGTAACATCTGGCAGACTTTAAGAATACCTCGGTTATTTTATCATCCAGTTATTTTAATATTTAATTTCTGGTTTTTGACTAATTTATATACGCTGAAAATGTCTTCTTCAAGTAGTATCGATTAGAGAAAAAAAATCATTTTAGTTGTAAATACGAAAAGTCAAATTACAGGATCTAAATTGTCTTCTAATAAGGACGTTCTTAAATTTTTATTTTTTAACTTACGGGTGATAAAACTAAGTGTTTGAGAGAGTGCTACTTTTACTGTACAAAAATGTACTATATTTTGAAAAACAGCCCGAATACCAACAAGATTACAACAACCATGCGTTCAATTATTAGAAAAATTATACAACGACTGGAGAAAACGCTCTAAATATGATTACATCAAATGAAGACAAGGAATTCTTACTTTAACAGAGAAAAAAGGACGACCAAGCTATGCTCGGCGTGGAAAAAATTTTAGAAGGAAATTAAGAGCGAAGAATGAAGAGGGGAGACAAAGAAATACAACAAAGACAAAAACATAGTGAAGAGACGTCATCAACAATTAATTAATTAACATTATAAGTATAAGAAATAAATTTTTCTTTGTTTTTTATTTTATTTTTTTATCTACGTTGTGGATTTAAAAAAAAATCTAAAAAATCCTGCAACTGTTACTACTAATAAGTTTACAAATCATTTGTGGTACCTAAATACAGAAACAGCAGCATTTAATTTTTTGATGAAAGCCTGCTACTGGAAACTAAAATTCATATGGCCGCAAAGATTAATTAGCAACATGATAAAGAAGATATTCAAAAAGAAGAACTTGAAAAAGGGCTATTAATGAAATCAGAAGATTTAATTACATTTGTTTAGAGAAAATTAGAAAATTTTATATCTGCCAATGTAATAAACTTTTTCGCCGTTTTAAAATAGAAACAAACTTTCTTCATTGTCATCCAGAAGAATTGAAACATAGATAAAAGTAGCCTAAAGGTCTTAAAATAATAAAATCTCTGAAGGTAGCTAACGATACTGCTGAGCAAGAAATAAAATTAGTTTTGGATTTTAATAATGTAATTACCAAAACATTTGATCAACAACAGTACCGTGTACAAGTAATTAATACTATTATATTTTGTATTTATTTATCTTTATTTTCAACTAATTAATGTTAATAAACCTTCTGATTTTTGTAATGCAGGTTATTCAAGACTATAGAAAAGGATATCCGGGACATAGCTGCGAAACGATATCACAATCTTTCGAATAAAAAACGTATCAAAAAGAAAAATTTATATTAAGTTCATTTGTTAGTTTGACTAATTTTCCTTACTTTTTGCATTAGGTAGTAAATTTAATTATTTTTAAAATTTAAAGCAATAAACAGTATTTTTATTTAAACTGAATTGCATCCGGATCTGTATTTTCTCCACTATCTACAAATTATACCTATGTAACATCGATAATGTGCTTTTACATTCAAAATACAATAAGTTTTGATATGTTCGTTCGATTTTGATGAAATATAAATGAAAATATTCATAATTGTTTCAAAAATAACAAAATGTTAGTTAAATAGTTATTTTTACTTTCAAGGATTCATAAAAAATTAAAATAAACGAAAAATTGTAAAATCAAAATTATTTCAATGTTTGAGCCAAAAGAGGCACGTTTTAATATTTTTTTCTTTGGCTGAAATTTTTACAGCTTTATTTTTTTGTATAATGGAACAAAACTGGGGGGCCTATTTGAAAAAATTCATACTTTCATAAATAAGGACCACCCTAATAATAAAGTTTAAAATTGAGGGAGAAAAGATAACTGACCGGAATACGAGTATTCTCCTCTTCTTACTTTTGTTATTTTTTTCTTTTTATTTGCAGTTCAGAACATCCAAACTTTATTTGACTTTGGTAAAAATGCAACTTTGCTATGTAATAATACCATCAGACCTAGACACCGAACCGAACCGAACTAAACACTATAATAATTTTGTAAACTATTTAAAAGTATAACTGTGAAATTTGTACACTGCCTACAAATTTTACAGTTATATAAATATAATTGGTAAATGTTCTATCACAAATGATATCGCAAACCCTCTTTTAAACATGGGTAGCGACACTATGATTCCAAAAATTTCATACGACAAACCATTTGAAATCCAAATGGACTGGGATCAATGGCGTCGTAGGGAAGAACAGAATCCGTCAAGAGGGCTGATCTGGTACACAGATGGATCTAAGATGGATAACGGGTCAGGTGCTGGAATACACGGCGAAACCCCAAGGCACAACATGCATGTCTCACTGGGGCAAAACACCACGGTATTCCAAGCGGAGATATTCGCTCTGGGAACCTGTGTCTGTGAGAATTTGAGAAGGCAATCCAAAGGCAAACCTATCCACATACTCACTGACAGTCAGGCAGCCCTAAAGGCATTAGCATCAAAGCAGATAAGATCCAAGCTAGTCTGGGAATGCCTGCAAAACCTGAAAACCCTGGCAAAACACAACCAAGTAACACTGGTGTGGGTGCCAGGTCATAAGGGCATAGCAGGCAATGAAAAAGCAGACCAACTAGCGAGGAAAGGATCTGAGGCAACCTTTATTGGTCCTGAACCAGTGCTAGGTATCACAAAGGCGACAGCACGTGGGGTAATAACTGATTGGATCAAACAACAACACCAGCAATATTGGAACCACGTGCAAGGACAAAGACACAGTAAACTGATGATGGGAAGACCATCTCAGAATCTAGCAACTGAAATACTGAAACTCAACAGAAATAATCTTAGAATTGCGACGGGGCTACTAACCGGTCATTGCAGTCTAAGGAAACACATGCACAGAATGGGCGTATATACAGAAGAACCCATATGCAGACTGTAATGAAGAGGAAGAAACTGCCTCTCATGTAATCTTTGAATGTGAAGCATTAAACCGCCGACGTCACAACCTGTTGGGCGAAATAGACCCACAGGTAGGCATAACGGAACAAGATCTGGTCCACAGGCTACTAAACCTAGTAAAGGGTCTTAACCTATTCGCCTAAATCGAAACGCAAAGGCAGAGAAACACAATAGGCCTTATTGGCCGGGGTGTTCAGGGACTCACAAAACCGTGCTCTGCAATTGCTACTACCAATAACCAATAACCAATAAATGTTCTATCGAAAATTCCCCGCAATCAATATTATGCCATCTTATAGTAAAAGGTTAATTACACAATTACAACACATTACAGAATATTATATCACTTAGATTACGAACAAACGACTAGATTTTCCGATACTTTCGAAATAGTTGCTTATCATGTTTAAGTATTAACGTATTAAGGGTCGACAATGACAAAATCTGTTTGTAAAATTTAGAATAATATATAGGTATATACGGTCTTATAAGCGAAACACACCAAGCATACAGTGTAAACTCACTTAAACTTATGCTTTACCCGGATGTATGTTTTTGTATTTAAAAACAGAAAACTTGTTTATGTACAATTTACAAATCACTTAAACAGATAAAATTATAACCCTCGGTTTATTAAACAAAAACGCATGAATTTATTATTTCAAAAATTCATAGCAGGCGTCACAGAAAAACTAATAGACTGGAACACAAACTAAATTATAGCTCATCCCTAGCTCTATTAGCGTACGTAATTTTAAAAAACAGATTTCATATAAATAAGCATTAAAAAACAAATTTTTGAAAATTCATTCAAGGTGCCAATAAGGCGGCACATATAAATTACTAATAGCGTCTAGTCTCTTCGACAACAATCGATCGCACCAAGGTCGGACTTTTGATTTATGCATTTCCATTGCGCACGCATTCAATAGGCACTTATTTAGCGATAACCGGCAGGTTCGAAGTAGCACAGATGGATATGCATAAGTAGTTGTGGAGTCGAGTCTCGGTTGGGACCAAAATTTTTTTGTGTATTTTATAGTTCTTTTTAAAACACTATTGTTGCATTTTGCTGTTTACGCGAGGTTATTTGTGAATAGCAGTTATATTTTTAAAGAAAAAATACGAAGACAAATTTGCATTCACTCACTGATTGACGGCTTACTAACATGCAAGTCTGACCTTGATGAGGTAGCATCGATTGTTTGCCAAGGCGCTAGACGCTAGTTAAATTACTGAGCTGGGACACGAACCAAATTATAGCTTATTCCCAGTTCTATAAGCTAACAAAATTTTAAAAATCGTGTGGTCAGTTTTTGAGCAATATACTTATATATTCTCGGCAGGCCACAAGCCTCGGCTTCGCCTAGGCTCGTATTTACCTACCTCGAATGTAATTACGTCTTTACATTCCTTGTTACTTAAATAACTATTAATCTAATTTGACTTTGACTTATGTAAAAAAATTACTTAGATATGATTGACAAAACAATTTATTATAGCCGTCCAGAACTGAAAGGCTTTTTGGACACTCGTTAGCTTTTAACTTTTCAAAATACATATAAAATAATTTATTACTTCAACAATATTTATTTATTTTAACCTTATACGTATTTTGACGTGTTTATATCACAGGTTCCATCAAAAAGTGAACAGTTAGTGTGGCTACAATTTCTTTGTAGTGTGACAAATATTTGTTTCTATTTGTCACAAAAATATTACATGTCTTATTTAAATTTTATTGTAGTGTAATTTATTTATTTGTCGAGTGGTATTTCAATTCAAGCAGGAGTGTAAGAAATGTCTTATCTTTTTCCGTGCGCTTTTCAGAAGTTTGGGTCGTGCGATAGGCGAAACGCAAGAATTTTATAGAATTTGTAAAAGGATTCATTCTTGGCCGTGAGGTGCAGTTGCTAACATTGAATTTTGCTGTGAAAAGTATAAAGTTATTTTTCGAATTACTGATCGTTTTAAAACGGATCTTTCACGCAAGTTAAATTTAGTTGGGGCTTAGTAAATTAGTGATTAGTGTCCTAACTAGCAGTCTTCGAGTATTGGAAGGTTTTAAAGTTAGTAGCTGCGGAGGTAATTCACGCGTTTGTCAAAGCTAACGCCGCCACCGTTTGCCAATAGCAGGAAAGGCCGTAGAAAGTGGAATGGAAATTTGGTTTATACTTCATTGTTTATCAATCTACCGGGGCCCGCCAAAAGATTGCTCAACCGCACGTACCGTGAAGGCATGAGATGGGCGAATGGGTCCCCCTGAAGGAAGCTACTCCTGTCCGTGGTTAAATAACCCCTTCGTGGGAAATTTTTTTATCATTGTTTTTGTGATTGATGTCACCACTCAGATATACTTATCTATTGGTGTGACGGCTATTTTTTGGTGGTAGGATAAATTCCCACCTAGTTTTTCTAAATTAATACAAACTGGCCAAGTATTTACTTTATGTCAATGTACTCTATGTTATTTATAGTATTATTAATTAACGGTGTTCAATATTCAGCAAAGTTACCTTGCTTATTAGTTATTACTTATGTATAAATTTTACCAAAGATGTGCACTATCGCCGTAAATGGTTAATTGCAGGTCTGGGTCAAGTCTTGTTTGTTTTATGTCACATAAATGTCCCAACCTGCATTTGCCATTTGTGCAATATCTAAATTTGATGTTGAACCCCGCCCCTTTTCCGCTAGCAGTCGGTGGCGTATTCACAAATTTTCTTGTCAGCGACAAAAAGTACGTGACAGTAGTTTTCAGATTTTGTATTTCTGAAAAAAGTTTTGTTTTAAAAGCATTCAAAGCAGAACGTTCTAAGTTGCTTAGAGCTTTTTCAAATTCTGTATCTCGCATTAATAGATTAATTTGGGGTCCTACAAAAATACTCTCTTTAATTTTTGCATCGGTGGTATTGGGAAATTTTTGTTTGAAATATTGAAATCTATGTTTTTCTTTGTTCATGGCTTTGACAAAGTTTTTCATCAAACCCCAATTTATATGCAACGGTGGTAAGAAAATTTTGTCACACTCAACTAGTGCCGGATGGGTTATGCTCTTTTGGCCAGGAATATGCTGCTCTTTTGGTGGCCATTGTTTCCCACTTACAAATGAAACAACGTTTCGTGTATCCAAGTTGTAAACCAAGCAGAATTGCGACAACTTTTAAATCAGCACTGATGTACCATTTATACGTTCTGTAATTAATTTTGTCAAGAAGGCAGACTATATTTTTATAGGATTCCTTTATGTAAACAGCACGTACAACAGGAACTGAAGGGTAAATGTTTACATTGTGTAGTAGAAGAGCTTTTAAGCTCAGTTTCGAAGCATCGATGAATAGAAGCCATTCTTCTTCTATGAGTTAATAAATGAGGTTTGTCTTCTCAAGATGGTAAAAATTCCTCATCATTGTTTGACAGTTCTTCAGTTGCTCTTTCTAGTTCTGTATCAACTTGTTCTGTTTTCAAAACGTTTGGACATGTTGCTACCGGAAAGGCTGCCGAATGAGGTAGTCGACCAGTAGCAGAAGGCAAACTGGGATAAGCAATTCTTTTCTTATAATTGCCAGAAAACTTGAAGATTTTGATTGTCAATATTAAACACAACAGATTATCACAAACAGACTGAGAGAGGCGTGGCTTAATACGTTTGCATGTACATTTATAAAATAATGCAATGATCAGTTGGAAAAAAATAGTAGGAATTTCAGAACGTTTTTAGCATCAAAAAGCACGGCCTCACGCTATTATTTAAAATACTAGCGCCGTTCAGCGGCATTAACGTCCAGCGTAAAGCTATTGAGTGATTATTTACTTCATACGTAGTTTGCAAATTTGCAGCAAATATGGGAAATCTCGTTGACCAGTTTTTACAAGTAAAATTTAACGGTTACTCGTACGTAAAACATATAGAAATTAAAAGACATGGGCGATATACTCTTAAATTACTAGGGCTGTTACAGACAGACGGTAGGAAGAAATCTAGATCGTTTAATACTGAATGGTATTAAAGAATGGACTGGCTGACTGCTAGCAACATTAAAAATAAGTTATTTTGCTAGAATTGCTTACTATTTTCATCTGCATCTAAGCCCTCAAAAGTATGGTCTGAAACAAGATACTCTGATTTAAAAAATCCTTCAGCTGCAATTAAAAGACATGCGTCAATGCGTCGATCAAAGAACAGTTATCTGCAACTCTTAGATTAAAATTATTTGTCAAATCACGCATTAACTTGGCTTTGGACGAAGGTTTACGTTATCAAATTACATTGCAGAATGACAAAGTGAAATTTAATACGAATTTTATACTTAGATTAATTCATTTAACAACGGGTCTTGGTAAATTGAAGTTGCCGTATTTTTTTTTTACTTTTTAATCTTAATGTTAAATATTTCTTTCCTATGCCTACCCAAATTTTGAACCCACGGAACGCCACTGATAACGTGTCTATCAATTGTTTTTTAACTGCAATAATAACCGAGATAGCCTGCAAAACCGATGAATTTAGGCCACCCTGTATATTGTTCTAGAAACAAAAAATTCAATTACTTAGAAAGTATAGTCTAGGAGAAATACTTCGGCAATTTCTTAAAACAAAATTAAGTATTTTATTGCCGTCTACTAAACATAAACAATTTTATTCACCGAAACAACTCTTCTCTTCTACTGACTTGAGAGCTGTAGAATGTATACATCTATGTTGACGAAACTCGTCAAAACGGTTTACCTGTATTGAGTTACTGAATTTGAGAATAGAGCGAGTTAAAGTTAATAATTTACTTAAGTCATTGAAGAATTTGTAAATACTAGTTTTGTAAATTTGAAAGAAAAAGTGTAAGCTTTTTTCATATGTGGTTTAAAGGTGTTTAATTAAATCAGATTACATTTAGAAATTTTTGTGTTTTTGTTTGTTTTGTTGTATTCGTTATTTTAATTATTTTATCATTTCTTTTCGGTATTCGAGTAATATTTGCTTATAAATAAATGCAACCTGTTTCCATAATTGTAAGCAGTTGCGTAACTACCATGGGACAGAGGGGGCAACGGCCCGCGGGCCCGAGGCCCTAGGGGGCCCTGCCACGAGCCACGAGTTTTTATTTTTTTTATTTCTCTCTTACGAAGTTTTTTTAATATAAATTTTTGATTTTCGCGTCTCTATTTTTATATTCAACAAAAAACCTTTTAAATTCCATGTAAGTAAGGATGTATTTATACAATGAAAAATACTGAAGTGAGATTATATTTAGTAATAACACAACACCCACACTTTTTGGTACCGACCCAGACACATTAACTTCAGAAAATTTAAGATTTGCTTATCTTAATTAGACACGGCTTTAATGTATTTATTTTCATTTACTAGACTGCAAATAATTTTTTTCCTATTGAAGAAATTCTTCTTAATTTTTCATTATCAAATACTTTATTATTAAAGTTGTTTTGAGGATGGGGCCAGGACCCTTCAGGTATTTTTCTCACGGGCCCAAAATCTGAAGTTACGCCACTGATTGTAAGTTAGATGTAGAAAAATAATCGAATTTTGTATGTTTTGCACCCCGCATTATCTTAGCTTATGCCACGGTTACAATAATAGTCATATTAAGATTTTGTAATCGTCAACTACAGTACTAGTACAAAATATAATTTAAATAGGTACATTTTCGGTAAATATATACTCAAATAAAAATCTAAACGGAATGGTTCAATTGCCGTGGCTCGCTCTGACGTAAAATAGGGATAGTATACACCTAAGTAAATTTCTGCAGTGCAAAATGTATACAGATTTCATAATACTGGTACTAGTGTGTGCTTTCTTTGCAATTACAGTGCTGGAATAATACTCTAGATGTCCCAAAAAATGAGCGGAGTTCAGTTTGAACATTGGCCGAGAGCAGACGTGTAACAGCGCTGCTCTGGCTTGTTAAAAGAAAAAGCGAGAGTTTTCGCCGTTTAAAACGGTTTTTTAGTGCAATTCGATCCTATAGTGAACATCAAAAGCAGGGTTCGTGAATTGATACCTGTGGCTCAACGTAACAGGTAAAACAGGTAAAAGCATAGCGCGTCACGAAGGTCCTTTGTTCGGCCAGAGCAAAGCAGGTGCATTTGAGTGTTTAGTGCGCCAGGGCTCAGGGACAATCCAACAAAGAGGCAAGAGTTACCGGAAAGGAGAGGTGGAACACCTGGATTACCTGCTCATCTAACAACAGGTGAAAGGAAACCGGTTAACCAGCAACCACTCAAAAGATAAGTACATACTCAATAAGATATAATAGGCAAGTAAAAATTAATACCTTGTAGAAAACATATAGAATTCCTCCAAGATAGTGGTAGATCAGGGAGGCATAGATATTAAACAACAAAATAATCGTAAAAAGTAGGAGCTTTATTTTATCTTATTTCATTAGCTTTGCAATAGAGCCGATTCTTGCTAAACCCGGCAGCCAAGAACACAAACAAATTCCGGGAATAGGGTGGCCAAACGCAAGGGTCGATGAGCAGGTAGTAAACTTCTAAGAAAGGGCTTTTATGTAGCAGGGGAGAAAGGATCGTTTACAATTTAAACAAGCTATTTAAACTAAAAGACTAAAATTCTTTTGTATAAGCCGGACCTATTGAATTTCAAACCCAGGATTAACACAGGAACAAAAACAAAAAAAAACAATAAAACAATGCTCCAACAACTTTAAGTAAAAACATTAAAATACTTTGTTAAACGTAGTTTTCCAATGTAAATTTTTAATTGATTATTGAGTTAATTAATTATTGATACTAGCATAGTGTAATGTGTAAGGTGTAGGTATGTATGTATATAGGTATATGTTATATGTATATATAATCTAACAGCGTAAATATAAACGGAAGTGTACACACCAGCAAACCCACGGAAATCATCAGAAGCAGCACAGTACCTACCATGGAACAGGAAACAGTATAAACGGACAGACACAAATTGACAGTGCGGAAATCCCAGGAGATGGAAATTGGTTACTCACCTCAATAGCAGACCAAAACGCGAATGTTACGGCAACGCGAGAACAGCTCAAACAAGAAGCTTTCATCTTAAGGAAAAAAAATCGTGTCACACATCAGAGAAAACCCACAAAATTTCCAATTGCAACTGGAGGAAAATGTAAGAAACTTGGCTCCGCGCTACGACCATCTAGCACATACCTACGGCCCAGCACTACAAACAGAAGCCTACTTAGAAGACCTAGAGAAAGAAGGATTTTGGGGAGGAGCCGAATCAATAGCAGCAGCAGCAGAAATACTAAAGGCGTCAATAGAAATACACTACGAAGCAGGCCCACCCTCCACACACACACACACTCCGGTAGACAACATTCAACCACCCAGGGCAATGAGAATAGCGTACAGGACATCAGGAGACGGTTCCAGAAATCATTACAACAGCATCACTGCCAAAGAAGAAAAGAAATCCACGAGAAGTAGGAATGGAACGCTAAATATGATCATGCTAGATCAAAGAATAGAGGAACAAAGTGTAGTAATACCACCCGGACGATACGTAATATTAAGTAGTTTATTAGTTATTAGGAAATTAAGATATTTTCAATTTGTAATCTTAGAACAATAGATATGTGTGAAATAAGAACAATGTGAAACTTTGATACCAAAGTTTATTAAGTTAAAATGCATAATCGCATAACGGTCTTGGTTGCGTACTCAAAAACCCATTGATGCGTAGCCTACTAACTACCTGGTGTTGCAGCAGGGTGTCTTGCGGTATGCATTGCAGACATGCTAACGCGGCTCAACACCCCACCCGATCCCACCTATCACATAAATTCCTACCCACCTTACTGGCATGGGGTGGGCCTGGCGTAATCCAGGATCGATCCTCAAGTCAGCTCCATGTCAGATGATGATGATGATGATGATGATGATAAATTAAGAAAAAAATGAGCGAGTGTGAGTAAATAATACAATTATGAGGAAAACGCCCCTTTAGTTTTCATAAGAACTATTGTTCGTACATGGCTGCTAAGAAGCCATCTTCGGCGAACTAAAAGTGTAAGAAACAAAATCTACACCGCAGTCAATAAAAACAACAAAGCAGTCAAGTAGCTTCGGCCTGGTGATAGCAGGTATGCGAATCGGAATGGTAGCAATTTCCACCTCAATAACACAATCGCAAACACAATAGTGTTGCAAAAATAATCAGGTTTTGTGTATTTACTATGTGGTTTTTGTCAAATAAACAAACATTTTTAAACAATTGAGAACGTCACTACCTCCAAGAACCACGAAGTGAAGTAACGGGTGTTCGGAAAGTCTTTCAGTCCTGGGGCGGCTATGGATTGTATTACGTATGTCTTTGGATATCTGTGTCGAAATTCTTGTTTATACGCGTTGAATAATTCCAATTTCCGTTTCCGTTTTCTAATTGTTGACCATTGCGAAAATAAGATTTCACAATAAAGGTTTTTTGTTCTCGCGTAAACATTTTATAAGAAGAAATATGCAGAATTTCAAATATCAAAAAATTAATAAGAATTTAGAATAATGATACTAAGAACGTGTAAAAGGTTGGCTACGGGGCTATCTAACGGCCGGGGCCCGACCGCATTGCGGGTCCTGCTGGTCCTTTCGCAATAGCGCTGAATTTAACAGTTTACAGGGTTGTACGACCCTACCGCCGTACCCCCGTGGAGCAAATAGTGCGTTGATGTTTCCAAGATGCATATATTTTACTATTGCTTCAAAAATCGGAAAATGATTTTTGTCCTTACTATATAAACGTTTTCGTGAGAGATTTTTCAATTATAGTTCGAAGCCTGAACACTACCTCTACAGCTACGTAACTGAGCATATCAGAAGGGGTCCTCTGATATTATAGCAACTGTTTTTGCTCAATTCGTAGGTGACCAGCGTGCAAGTAAGAGCGTTAGTTGCGTTAAGCGAGATTTTCTTTAACAGAGTGACTTTAAAATTATTCGTTTATTTATATTGTAAATATTAGTGGTAACTCATGAGTAGTGAAAGCGGTGGAGGCAATGATTCTCCAGATATCAGTTTGGCAACTGTTGGTTTAGCTGTTTTCTCGTCGATGGAAATTGTCAATGACGATCTAACGGCAAATGTATGGAACGAAGAAACACATTTCAATGCAGATAAGGGTAACAATGGGGTTTCCAAAGAAACTATAATAATAGAAAAGGGTTTGGACAAAGCAGGTAACAATTTAGATATAAGAAATGATCGACCAGTGCTAAAATATGAGAAAAATGATGCGGGCCCGTATCATATTTACGTGGAATATAAAGAATCACAAGGTAACAGCTCGTTGAATCCCATAAAAATTGGCGGCATAATTTTAAAAAAACATCCAGAAATAGAAAATAAAATTAAAGTAATTCAACCGGTTGGTCGTAATAGAATACGAATAGTCCTTAAAGATTATAATAGTGCTAATCTTCTTATATCATCAGATATAATAAAAAAAACATAATATGGTAGCATACATACCTAAATTTATGTTGTATCGACAAAATGTAATTAAATACATAGATAAAGATCTCTCTGAAGATTATATTCTAAATAACATAAAACCGTTCGATATGCATTGCAGGTTTGAGATAGATAGCGTCAAACGTATCAACAGGAGAAAGCGAAACCCAGATGGTATCGTAGAATTTATTCCAACACAATCGGTTATAGTCTGTTTCAAATCTCAAATATTACCAAAATATGTGGCAATAAATCACGTTAGAATTTCAGTGGAAACTTACGTACAAAAAGTTCTCCTATGTTTTAATTGCTTTTGGTACGGCCATCTAGGTAAGTTCTGTAAAAGCCCTGCCAGATGTCTGAAATGTGGAAATAAACATAGTGCCCAAACATGTCAAACAACGAATGACCCCCAATGTTTACATTGTGATGGAAAACATCTTACCACCGATTTAGAACAATGCAATGAATTTAAAAGACAAAAACAAATTAAAATATACAAGGCCACAACAAACACCACGTATAGGAAAGCGGTAGGGCAATTTCCAAAAACGACCTACGCTTTAGTTGCATCCAGCGACGTTAATAAATCCCAAAAAAATCCAAACATGTTATATACTAGTATACACCCAATATCGAATTTAAGTTCCACACTTACAATGGAAAATTCTCAGACAAATTTTAACAAATTTAAAAGATACAGACCCAGTTCACCCGACAAAACCACCATGGCTCATAAAGAAATTGTTAAACCTATCAGGTTCCCCAATTCCAAGGGAGGTATAATAATAATCCACTATACCAAAATGTTTTGAGCAAACCCAAAACCCTGAAACCCTGAAAACGTCTCAGGTATAATTAATCAACAAAAACAAGCGTCAAGCGCCTTAGAAGCAGTTAAACAAATAGTAGCTATTTTGAAAGAAAACAACACATATGATATTCAAATTCAACAAACTCATATTATGAACATAATTCAGAATAGTATGGATGCATATTTGCATCCAAAAGATAACTAAATATCTCAAAATGGCTCAGTTAAATATATGTCAATGGAACTGTAGATCAGCGATCGCAAATAAACATAATTTAGAAAATTTGCTACTAAAAAATGAGGTAAATATTGCTGCGTTATCCGAAACAAGATTCAAACCTGAAAAATATGTAAACTTCACCGGATTTAATACGGTTAGAAACGACAATCCCTCCGGGCATGGCTGGGTTGCATTATTAATACCACAGATAAGGTTAACACTACAGATATACGGTAAATATGGGAGCTATCGGCAGCTTGTTTTATATGATTAATAATCTGCAAATAGATGGCGCTACAATGACAATTTATAATTAAGTCACAGATGACTGTAATTTAGCAGATTACTTAGCACATATTCAAACCAAAAGCCATCTGCCATGCTTAATTGTCAAATCGCAATTTTTCGTAAATAATTAATATTGACGCCAATTTTACTTAAACTATATTCATGATGTGTACCTAGTTTTTTAATTTATTGCAAGCAAATTAATTTATCAAGCATTAATCATACACATTTATTGCACAGTCTAATTTTAAAACTTTATTTTCTGTTTGTGGTGAATTAAATTTAATAATAATTCCTAAATCATCTACATATTTTTATAGGACTCACATAAATCATAATAATCGAGCACTTGCCACTAACAACAGTCGACATGTTGAATATTTATTATTTATCACAATTGAAGAGCATTCACGCAAAAGTGGATAAGTCCACTTGGAACAATTTTACAGGAGAAGTAAATTTCAGATAGAGACTAGGTTTCGTTTTCTAAAATTTTGTTGTTTTAATATATAGATTGGTTTTTATGTCATAATAACAAGGGTCTAATTTCAAATTTCTAAGTTAATTATGTAACAAAAAAAACAGCTTTTAGATTTGGACTTGTTTACTTTTGTTCGAACAACGTGGACTTGTAAAGTTTTGGTAGATAAACGTAAGGACTTGTTTAGTTATGTGTGAATATTTATTGAAACAGCATACAAACTTAAACTTAGAGAAAACAAAATAATATATGTGTATAATAATAAACTGAAACACAAAGTAAGACCATGATTAAAGTTGAAAGGTGTCTTCATCATCCAAACAGCAACAGTCAGTATTAGTTTTTTCGTCATCTGCTAAATCGCCGTTTCCTACACAATCTCCGGCAACCAAGGTTCGGTACCATTGTAAGTCAGTGTCGTCTTCCCAATCTGCACCAAACTCTGCAGTTAGCAAAGTCTTCAAATTATCTAGTTTCTTTTGTGGCAGCGAACGATTTAGGTCAAGTTTTTTTAAGTTTGATACTACTCACATTACGTCCTCTCTGACTACTTGCTTCGCCGACTAATACACTATCACTTTCCATTGCGTAAATATAAAGTAATAAATCTACACAATAAAACCACTACACGTAAAAGAAAACACATAAACCACACGACATGCAAATCTCGGAATGAAAACTACTCCGTAATTCAACAGGTTCGCTCCAGGTGAACAGCTGCAACAAATCACAGGTACAAAAAACCTGCAATATTTGGTAGATTGACACCTTCCCATTGCATACTACTTTAGCTACTAACACCCAGATGTCTCTATAACGCAAGATACGATAAAATCTACTTCACTGTGTTTTCATCTGGACTAGTTTAGTTTTGACTGGAACAACGGTTCATGGCACATCAAAACAACGGACTAGTAAAGTTTTGTCAGAAAATGTATATATTAACGCTATACTATGGACTTATGTAGTTTTGTCTGAAAATCAAAACTTTGATATAGGTTTAACATGGCAAGGAATAAGTTTTGCCTGACAAAATTCATACAGGACACGCAGCTCTGCGTACTCTACACGAATCTGCAAAAAAATCATTTTACCAAAAATGTGACTTGTTTAGTTTTGCGTGAATGCTCCTCAATTCAGAACTGATACTTTTTCTGATATATCAATTTTCAGTAAACAGTAAATACAAGGAAAATATAAAATACGCGCTTTAACCAGATCCCAGACAAGGTCAGGTTTTTAACGTCATCTGTGACAGATACATTCAAATTCGCGATAAAACAGTTTCCAACACATTTCAACAGTAATAAACAAATAGCTATAGCAGCGCCCTAAAATTGGTCTGGTGCGTTGTAGCCACACTAACGCTAATTTCGTTTCCAAATCTGAGCGGACATTTTTTATAAGGGGTCGTATATCTGTAGTGTTAACCTTATCTGTGTTAATACTAACAAATGTTAGATATCAAGTCGTCCCTTTGCCGGTTTTTAAAAATATGTGGTCTACATGTATCTCATTAAATTTAAACGATTATAGTCAACTATTTATAGTTTCCTTATATGTTCATCCAAGAACCTATATATCGGTAAATCAGTGGAATAATTTCTTCCTTGCAATTCCCAAACCCTTCACCATAGCCGGGGATTATAATGCGCACCACTCGGTGTGGGGTTGCCAAGTAAATAATATATATGGAAATAATCTTTTGGACGCATTGGACAATACAGGACTAGTATGCATTAATGATGGCTCCCCCACACATGTGGGCGGAATCAACAATCGCTCTAACGCTATTGATCTAACGTTGTGTAGCCCCGAGATTGCTAACAAAATGTACTGGAATACATTATTAGACCCTTATGGGTCGGACCATTTCCCAATTATAATAAAGTACCAAACACCACCATTTTTTATTACATGTAGAACTTACAAAAAGTGGAAAATCGAAAAAGCTGATTGGGTAAAGTACCACAATGAAATTGAAAACATGGAGGTAAATTGCAGACCAGTAAACTACAACGAATTTTCAAACATAATAAATCAAGCTGCCGAACGTACGATACCACAAAGAAAAGTAGGAAAACAATGGTGGAATAATGATTGTGATCAGGTAGACCGTGAAAGAAAAGACAGCTATGCTAGGTACAAAAATAACCCTAACCTAGAAAATTTTACACAATATAAAGAAATGGATGCAATGCCAAACGCACAATTAAGGAGACCAAGAAATCAAGCTGGAAAACTTTTTGTTCATCTCTAAACAGAAGTACTCCTTTAAAGCAAGTTTGGAAAAAACTAAACTGTTTTAAAAACAGAAGACAGTCTAACTATTATCTGGTAGAAAACAGTAGCGAGTGGGTCTACCGATTTCATTATAAAATAACCCCTTTGTGGGTTCAGACACAGCAAGTAGAAATAAATTTGGAAATTAAATATAGAAAATGTTTCATATTGGAAAACAGATTTTCTTTTGGGGAGCTAAAGAGAGCTTTAAAACAAAATAATAACACTAGTCCGGGAAAAGATAATATCCATTATTCAATGCTGTCAAACCTGCCAATTAGTACCAAATACTCATTGCTCCACTTGCTTAACAATATATGGGAAAACATAGTTACGGTGCCACAATCATGGTACGAGTATATAGTCATCCCAATCCTCAAACCTGGTAAAACATCGGAGAATCATAACTCATATTGCCCGATTTCTTGAGCATCTTGTGTGTTGAAAACCTATGAAAGATTAATAAAAAATCGCATCGAGTTTTGGATGGAAAGCAAGAGTATATTCCCAAAAACCCAGTTTGGGTTCAGAAGGGGTACATCATACCAAGAGAGTATAACAGCCTTAGTCACAGATATCTATTTAGCTTTCACAAAAAATTATTCAGTGTCAGCCCTATTTCTCGACATTACAGGGGCATATGATAACGTTGTTCTGGATGTTTTGTTTGAGAGAATGAAGTCACTTGGAATGCCAGAATATGTTGCACACAATATTTTAAAATTATAATTAAATAGAATAATTTACGTAAAAACAGACGATGGAATAACGCAACCGCGACAATCATCCACCGGACTTCCACAAGGGAGTGTCTTAAGCCCTTTACTATATATAATATATACTTACCAATTAGAAAGCGCAGTAGGATCGCAAGTCAAGGTTTTACAATACGCGGATGATGTATGCATATATTCTGAAGCAAAAACCATCGAGCAATCCAATGACATACTGAACGATACAATGTATAAAGTTAAAGATTGCGCTGTTAGTAGTGGACTGGGCATCTCAGAAAGTAAATCATCAGTATGCACCTTTACGAGAAAAAGGGGCGAACTCCCAAATATTGTAAATCTAGGCGACTTTAACTTTCCATATAAAACATCGATTAAAATTCCTAGGTGTCATAATGGATAAAAAGTTAAGTTGGAAAGATAATATAAATCACACCTTAAAGAAATGCGAAAATGCAATAAACATCTTACGTAATGTGTGCCAACATAAATGGGGGCCGATCCCAATGTATCACTACTTTTTTATAGGACATTAATTAGATCAATGCTGGATTATGCCAGCATATTTTATGGTTCAGCAGCTGAAACTCATCTTCGTAAGATAGAGCAGATTAAAAATAGAAGCAGCAGAATATGCCTGGGTTTACTTAAGTCTACTCCAATTGCTGTCATGGAAGTCGAATCATGCGAACCTCCATTACACTTAAGAAGACAAATGCTGTGTAACAAATTCCTTACAACACTTGTATCAAAAAATA
This sequence comes from Ctenicera cuprea, assembly GCA_958336395.1. Lineage (NCBI taxonomy): Eukaryota > Metazoa > Arthropoda > Insecta > Coleoptera > Elateridae > Ctenicera > Ctenicera cuprea. Next base: position 57,696,364 of record OY284486.1, read on the forward strand.
GTAACACCGTAGGTAGAATACATCAACTGACCATTCATAGTTTAACGGCGAGATTTTGGCATTATAAGAAGACTCCCATATTATTAGAAAGTTATATGTTTGTATCCAGCTTCAAAGAAGAAATTTATGCAGCTGATAAATTTCCCTGTTATACTGTGGATTACGATCTATTCGAATATTTGCCCGAGGTCAATACAATTTTAGATTACCAGAACGTTCCAGAAACAATTAGAAATACATGCTTCATGATGGATATACAATAAAGATGGCAAGGATTTAAATACATTTTTACAGATGGGTCTAAAACTAATGAAAATGTTGGTTTAGCTGTATATTATTATAATCAAAATACACACACTAAAATAAAACTATCAAAACATGCCTCGATATATACAGCAGAATTAGTAGCTCTAAAAACAGCTTTACAGATCTGTATTAAAATTAATAAATATAAATTTGCAATTTTTAGTGATGAATAAAGTATATTAGAAAAAATGAAGGCCATAACATTATCGGTCGAGCTAAATCATATATTTATAGATATTCTGACTTTATACAAGCAATTAGTGGTAAAAAATAAATTAGTGAAAATAGTGTGGATAATTTGGTCATTCCGGAATAAAAGGCAATGAATGTGTAGATAAATTGGCTAAAGAAGCAGCACTAAACGGTGAAATGATAGAAAATGGCCCACTACCAAAATAAGATTTTTACCAGTTGATAAAAGCTAAAATGAAAAACCAGTGGTACACCCAGTTTAGCGCTAGCATAAAAGGCAAATTTTACAAAGAAATCCAACCGCAGATACTCAATTTGCCATGGTTTTCTTCATACGAAAATAGATGGTTTATTAAAACAATGTCCAGAATAAGAAGTGGACACGCAATGTGTCCAAAATACAAGCATTGGATTCAATTATCAGACCAGCCAAATTGCACATGTGGAGAAATAGGTGATGTTCAACATATGTTATTAGAATGTGACACTCAAGCACAAAACATCACCGAGTTATATAAAAAATTAATTAGGTGGCAATTACCATTACCCATTAATTTAATTCAGTCATTACGCAGCAATACTAATATTTATTATGACATTTGCGAATTCATCAAAAAAGTGGGATACGAATTTTAATCAGTAATCATTATTAACAAACTCCTTGCTCTAATGTTTTTCCCTTCCAAGGATCTCCTCCTGTTAGTTAAATACCTGCCGCGACGGTCCTCTCGGCATACTCCCTTCCTGTCTTGTGACCCCGTTTATCATTCATTAAACAAACTGTTTAATTATTTAATATAAAATAAAATAAATATTAAAATGATCTGGCTAATTGGGTAAACCAAAGCCAAAAAGCAAAATCACTCACTCACTCACTGTTTGTGCTATGACATTATAATTTAATATGATTCTAAAAATACAAAACCCGAAATGATTTTTGAATGAATGATGAAAATGAATTTTTATATGATCGAACACAACATGAGAATTACAGATTGCAACGTGCAAATTTGAGAAATGCTGTTTTGGGAAATGCGGTTGTTTGCTCTTATGAAAACGTGCTATGAATTTATTGGAATGGCAAAGGTTTTAATTCAAACTGCTTAAACAATTTCCACAATCATCTTGTAAAAAGATTTTGAATTTGTAATTTATATCTGCGGCATAATTTTAATTAAATAATGTGTGTGAGGCTAGAAATCGAACATCTTATAGTTACTAATTTATTATTTTGAAATTATTAATTTATATATTTTTACATTCCTATACTTTGAGTATAGGGAGGTATTGATTTCATGATAATTTTTGAACTCGATATTTTGACGGAAATACACGTTTTAGACCTCCAGCAACCCAAAAAAGTAGTTTTTAAAAAATGTCTGTGGGTGGGTGGGTGGTGTATCATAAATATAAAATGGATGGTCGGACTTCCATGAGCTTTGGAATCTGGAGGGGCATCAAAAACTTACCGAGAAAATAAGCCTTTAAAAAAGCTTTTTTGGTAGCATCTGATAAAAGACTTTAGCGCAAATCCAGCGCTTTTTTTCGAACTTTCTAGCATTAAAATGGCGGCCGCTACGAATTTTTGAAAATTTTGACTTTAGCGCATTATTACTTAAAAACAGGTAGACATATCGGGTTCAGATACCGTGCACACAAAGTTTCAAAAATTTAAAAGCTATGAAGTGAAAACAATTATTAAATTTGGGAAATTTTCAAAAAAATATTATTTAAAAACTGGTCAGACAATATTTTTAAATTTTTTAAGCTCATAGAACTCAAAATGAGCTACAATTTAGTTTGTGTTCCAGCTCGTAAATTTGTCTTTGGCACCTTCTACGAAATTTTGAAAGTTTGAGCTTTAACGCCTATTTACTCAAAAACGAGTTATCAGATCAGGATAAAACTTCATAATGAAAATGCCCTAAAACTACACAATGTTACAAGCTACTATAACTTTTGGAATTACTAAAACGGCGCAAAAACTGGCCACACGATTTTTCTCTTAATTTTGTAAACTTATAAAGCTATGGATCAGCTACAATTTGGTTCGTGTTCCAGTCAGCCAACTTCTTTGTGACGCCTTCTACGAATTTTTGAAAATTCAAAATTCCTACCTTCTTATTTAATAAACGGGGGCCGATAAAAAAATTCCGTTGACACTTAAGCGTAGTTCTCAACTTAATTTCTAAATACAGCAATATTTGGAGGAGTTAATTTTCCCCCTCCTGGCCAAATTTTTGTGGACAAATTTGTCCTGCCGTTTTGAGGTGTCTTTTACCAAAAAATCGATTTTCTTTAGCGTACTATCAATTTAGGTACTTAACAATATCACTCGCTCTGTCGTACTAGCTGACGCCCATGCGTTGGCCGAAATCGTTCGGCGCGTAACCAAAGTACACAAACACAGCTACCTGTCGACCTTTGTTTCACTATTCTCTCTTTGTAGTCAATGTTGGGGCGTAACACATTAATTGCAAAATACTTTTAAATATATGATAAGTAACAACATCTAAAGTATAGAAAAGTCCAGGCGAATGTTTTCGCTCATTTTATTAAACAATACCATTTTCAGAAAAGAGCACTATGTAACGTAAGCTGTGCGAGCGAGAATGCAGCTAATGGCCGCTAACGCGCTAGAAAAAAAAAGAAGAGCGTATCAACACTTGGGGAGGCGTGGGACGATGGCAGACTTTTAAATATTTTCCTGTGGTTGGTTTATTTTTGGAAATATTTCAAATCTGTTGGCACCAGTAGAACCACAATTGATTTCCGCATATAAGTCACTTAAGGAAAACCAGAAATTTTCTGCCGCAAGTTAGAGTTAAAAGTCGAAAATACGGAAACCACGATTTTGAGATATTCGCCCCGAAAATTTTAATAATCACGTCGGGGTCACCAATAATGTAATGTTTGGTTCGTAGTTGGAAATAAAACACTGATTTTAAGGAGAAAGTTTAATGGAGTTTTCAGTACAAGTGCAATGCATTTGCTAAACTTACGCTTATCATCTTTTAATCTACTACAAAAGGCGGCAGATTATGTGCTTCCAAAATATGTAAATATCGTAAAGGGCTGTTTTTTCAATTTCCCTTCAGCGCCAGGGTCTATTTACGTTTATTGACCCGAGGCGCAAAGTTTTAGGAAGCGCAAAATTTTTGAAGCGCAAGTTACTAGAAGCTCAAATTGAGTCTAATCCAAATCCGCGACAAACTTCGGCTTAATATCTCCTAACATTATTAATAAATAAATGTATAGCATCAAAGCTTTGTTATAATGAAATAATTTTGCGAATATTTATGACAATGTCAGCTAGCAATGCCAGCGCGGAACGGTCATTTTCTAGCCTTAAACGAACAAAGACGTATCTTATAAGTACGCTGAATGACGAAAAAACATCTCAATTAGCTTGCCTGTCAATTAATAGTGATATGCTTCTTGACAACAATGTAATTATTCTTATAACAAAATTTGCGGGGCGCAAAACTTAATAATTCCGCACTGTTTCCTATTCTGGGGAGGTTTTTTGTGTTTTATTTGACAACTACGGGGATTTCATTGCGCCGCAGTTCTTCTACGTTTTGACATAAGGAAACCTCAGCTACAACGACGTGCACACAAAAGTCGAGATACACCTGAAATATCTCTAGACTCTATTAAACAAATGTGTTTTATCATCTCCTATAAAGTAACCCCTCCCCAACTAAATTTTGAACGACTTCATATTTCACCACAAAATTTGGTGTGCTGTAATGGGAAATTAAATACTATTTTTCAGCCTACATTAAAATTTTGTATAATCCAAAATGGCGACTGAGCGCCACTTTGAATTTCTTTTTTAACTATAAAGGGGGTCGAGTGACACCTCATTGGAAAGGTCTTTTAGTTCTGCGTCTGATCCTAGAGTTTCAAAGAAACATATTTAGCCATAACAAAATGACAATGTTTGAAGATAAAGAAGTCTATTTAAAAAAACTAAGAATTAAAGCAAAAAGAAATTAAATTAAGAGTTCGAAATGGTTACCATTCACTTCTTGCACATAAAAAGTCGGTTATGAAATTCCCGCCTTACATTTTCATAAGTTTCTGGAGTGATATTCCTGCAAACTTCTGTAGGGGAGCGTGCCCAACAGTGAGACAGGTCCAACAGTGAGACATAGCGTTTTTCTCACTCCATGCGCATTCGTACTTCCCCCACTTTTCAACAGGGAAGGCGAAGTGTCACACCATTAGTTTAAACTGTTGTTTGGCTAGATTATCAGTCGAGCTGTATGTATGTTGTTAGCTGGGGTGTTCCTGACAAGCAAAAGTAAATTTTCACATATACGTTATTTTGTCTTTCTACGAAAATTAAGAAGGTTTTTGTGAAAAGTGTTTCATGTCAAGGTATGTTTTAATTATGTAGTTTTTATATATGCTTTTATAATTTATTAAACTTTTGTCTTTCACAAGTTATAAACCAAAATGGCGCTTGCGACAATGTGTCCAACAGTGAGACATTATCTTCTGCCCAACACTGAGACACTGTCTCACTGTTGGGTTTATGTGTCTCAGTGTTGGGCTTAACAACTCTGGCACTATTTAAGAGCTATTCTATATTTTTAGAAATCGAAATGAGTCCCAACAAGAAAAGAAAAAAAAAATAGGAGATTTTACAGATTTAACAATGAGAGAAGCTGTGAAGCTTGTTTTGGAAGGAGAAAGCCTGCGAAAAGTGGCTGCTTTAAAAACTGTGTATCTTTTCAGACCTTAGCTAGGTATGTAAAAAGGGCTAAAGAGACTGAGAATATCGAGGAGGCGCGGATGTGTCCCAACTATTCTGTGAATTAAATCTTCACGGAAGCGGAAGAGGAATCCTTAGAGAAATATTATCACCTGCTCACAAATGTTTTATGGACTGCCTCTCAACGATTGTCGTAAACTCGCGTATGAAATGGCTGTGCGAAATAACAAAAAAATTCGACTAACAGGTACACTTTTCTCTTATGGTAAGCATGTAAGTACTGGATCAATTGTTGCAGGCCTCCTATTGCTGTCTCATTTTTATATTCTTTCGGATCACACCATATTCTGCAGTGTTCATTAGCATCTTCATTACGGGTTGAATCAGAAAAAATATTACCGTTTTTCAGATAGTAATGTGCACGGTATGCAAGGTGTACGAGTTCTCTCACACTATATTCTACATCCTGAATTAAAGATACTTTGACATTCTTGAAGCTTATATGTAAAACTGGGTGTCTTCCAAAATGTTCTTTGACAGGTCTTCAGCTTCATCCAAAATTTTACATGGTGATTCCAGTTTATATCTGGAAAATGTTTTAAAATTTCCAAATTTTTCGAGTTCCTTCAAATCTTGCGGTGCATTAGTGACGTCCCGGTCTCCTTCAATTTCGAAGAAGCGCTTGACCATATCCACGTTCTTGGACTTGCCAAAACGTTTTGGGTGCAAAGATAATCACAACTCTGGCATGGGTTTGTGACAGTAGTTCTTTGATAAGCAAGGATCTATCAACAAAGCCAGAACATTTGACGGCTTCTCTAAAGTCAGATAGATGCTCATTAAATATTGCTTTTTCTTCCTGCAAGACAAACGATAAAAAAATATATCTTTAAGATTAACAATAACTTAAAATGATCTTACATTTTCATTGGTAGATCTACTACCAGGTCTGTAATTTGCTCTTGCTGTTTGCTGAGCGATGTAGGTTCACCACCATCATCTAGCACACTTGTCGACATTTTCTGCAACAGAAGAAAAAAAATAACAATCAAATTGCTCTCCTCATAACAAAATGCCTTTTAAGACCACAAATTGTGCTTACTTGAGTGTTAATAGAAGCAGACGAGCAGGCTGCACCAAGATCCGTCTTCCGCCGTTTATTCTGGGACATCTTTAGATCAAAGAGGTTTGAAGATTCCAAATAAAAACTAAAATAAAAAAATACTATCACTATCCAAGAAAGCTAGATTGTTGCAGAATATTACACACACAAAAATCAAACCTCCAACAATTCATAAAGAATAACAAATCTTTTACACAAGATATAACAAATGTACCAAATAATGTCTTAATCTTAGGAAAACAGAGTCTCAGTCTTTGATTTCCATTGTGTTACATTTTCTTTCTAATTACATGTATACGATCAATAATTGATACAGGTGCATTGACAGCTGTAGTATTGTTTTTAGACCTCCATCAAGAATTACTGATTTTGCATTCGTCTAAATCGTCTAGAAACACCTATTTGCCTGTCTAGGCATGAAAAATAGAAAACTCGTGTAATTTAAAATTTTATCCAATCTAACTAAAATTTTAAATTCAATCATTACATTTTGTTACCATATTTTACAAGTATTTATTTGCTTTGTTTAATTTTTTTGCCCTGTTATTGGAATGTAATTCTATTGGGTAATAAAGAATTATTATTATTATTATTATTATTAACAGAAGAAAAATAAATTCTCTAGGCGAGACATTTGAAAAATATATTTTTTTATTTACATATTTTTGTCGGCCCAAAATTTTTTGTGGATTACACGTCCAGAAACTGTTTAGCGAGTGGGAGTACTTGAGGGACTAGTGATACAAATAACGATTATAGGTATATTTAATTAAATTTTTACAAGTCTTGTATACTTTTTAATTCTTCCTTAGTAAATGTATGAACATCTATTGGAAAAAAATTACTTTTAAATCTCAATGAAAATTCATATTTTAATCATCGTGTTCACATATTTTGATAATAGTCTTTCGTTTAGATACTGTTATTCCCTTTTTAGCAAATTTATCAATAATTTCTTAATTTCCGAAGTTAGAATACTTTGTTGTAATGCAACAAAAAAGCCTGTCAATATTAAGATGTTTTACTTGTTTATAAACATTTTTAAATGAAATACCATTTCCATTTACTATTTTAATAAAAATCATAATCAAAGGTAGGAAGATGGGTTGTAACTAGAAGATACTCGAAATGATGACTCTCGATATACATGGAAAAAGTTATTTTGAAGCTAAGACAAAAATTAGAGGAAACGGGAATCGACACTAATTGTAAACGCGATGGAACTTATTTTTAGTAACGATGTGAATGAGATTTCACAGATTCTGAAAAGACAAAAGGGGTGAAAAGGAGAATAATGGGACTGAAGGAACTGAATAAAAAGCTGAAGCAACTGAAATGATTGGGCGCATGTTGATCTGGAAAATTCCGCATATAAGATGGAAGTTACAACATTAAGGTCCAGTCGTATAAAGCGTAGTCAACTATAACGACCGCGCGTGGTTAAATAGTTGAACACGTTGTTATTATTATTTACGGAATTTTGTTTTTGTTATAAAATATTTTAATGTTTGCCGATTATCGGCAAAAGTGTTGGTTTTTATCTTACAAAAATTCTGTAAATTTCAGAGGCTTGAGAGACATAAAACATTACTTTTATCATAAAAATGGATATTTTCGCGTCGCTTAACTTTTATTAGTGGAAATAAAGATTTTTCTGCCTAAATAAAGTTCATGTTTTACAAAACTGTCAGACTACCGGCGAATTCACCCTATCAGAAAAAATTCAACGTTTTTAGTCACTTGAATTACATTTATTTTAATGATATAATCAACAATGGGTGTTAAGTTTATTCGTCTTATAAAGTAATCCCGAAACACAATTAAGGGTCTTACTGTTGATTGATTTTCTATCCTAGTTGTTTACACTGTCAAAATACTGTTACCTTTAACAAACAAGTTAGATTTAATAAATTGTTAACCTGTAAAACAGTTTTGTGTTAAAACTTTAATAGGTTGTTAATAAACAAAAATGGCGTTGCTACAAATTTGTTGCATGAAAACCACATGAAATAAGTTGTGCATTTATTTTTTAATATAATTAATCCATATTAGGGTAAATCAGGTTTTGTGTCGCTACGTTACTAATTCCTTGTAATCGAGAATTCCGAAGTCGAATTATTAACTAACTTTAATATGCCTTTTTCTGGTAAATATTATTCACTAATACTAAGTATATGAAATAACTGCAGCCAAGTGTTGTATGCTTTGCACAACTTTTGTGGGTCGTGTAATTACCAGTGTTGGGTAGTATCTAGATACATGTATCTAGATACTGGATCTAGATACTGTTCAAGTATCTAGTATCTGTATGTAGATACGTTTATAAAATTGTATCTTGTATCTGTATCTAGATCCTATTAAGCGGTATCTTTTTTTTAATAAAAGATCTTAGATACATTCTTAATTAGAATTATAATTTATTTTATGTAGTTTTCGAAGTTGATTAAAACATTTCTTCAATTTAAAATTTAGGACATTTTTGGACATTTAAATTTTAGCATTAATCACTTTTGCAGAAAAACCCAAATATGTCTTAAGATAGGTGGTAATGGTCATAAATATTCAAACATCCCCATTTTCAGGGGATAAGAACTGTAAGAAGCTTAAGGTTTTATGTATACATTTACCAATTGTGGCAATACAATAACCACCCGTGTTGTTTTGGATATTGGGAATTTCCAAGTAAATCTCATAACCAGAGCGGTAGGTTTGTCTTGACAAAACTTGAAGTTTCCTCAGTATAAATAGAAGTAGTGGGCAAGTCCAGAATCAATTCTTGTGCTAGTCTGCCAGTTATACCTTGTGATTACATTATTATCGATTTGTTAACAACCCCAAATTCCGATTTTCTTTAAAAATAATATTATCATGGTTTATGCGCGGTACCATTTCTGGAAGTGTAATTCTTTAAAGTAGGTATCTAATTTGTATCTGAGAAGGATCTAGATACATTTAAAAGTATCTTGTATCTGTATCTAGATACACTTAGTAAAATGTATCTTGTATCTGTAACTAGATACACTTTTTTTAAAGTAGTTATCTAGATACAAATAAAAAGTATCTTACCCAACACTGATAATTACCAAACTAACAATGGAAAAAATTACTATGAACCAAACAGCTCTAAGCAGATATTTCAAATTCCTATGCAATATTTTAAAACGGGGTTTTAGTATGAATTGTTTTTCGTGTGATTATTTACAAAAATATAAATTCGGGGAATTGCCTAACCCGATAAAAACGTTCACACATCACACATAAATAGTAAACTATGATCAAATATAAAATTTATAAAATATCAACAGGTTTTTAAAATTGTACCTAGTTTTAGGTTATTACCACTTAAAATGAGTACGCGTACATGTATTGTTGACAACTTCGCAGTAACAGATTAATAAATATAATTATTTTATTAATTACTATCATGTTTTGGGTGTGAAAGTACCTACTGCCTTTCAAAAAAGTACAAGGGTAACAATGTTCCATGTTCATGCCCAAAATCACCCAATTTCTGATTTATTAATTTGATACTTACTTTACCTCGTACTTTATTGAAGTACAACAGTAGGTACCCAGTTATTGCTGAACTATTTGATTTACTTGAATTTTCGAGAAATTCTACACAACTTTTACTGGAAATGAAGGGAAGTAGCCATTACAGCAGGTATGTTAAAATAATTGGAACATCATAGAAGGAAGGAAACAGCCATATCAAAAGATACTGAAACAAATCAAACTGTTTAACACAAAATGTTTTATTCAGTTGTACAGTAATATAAAAATATAGTACTTAGTTGTATGAAGGTAGTTATCAAATCAAGTCTGTTTTCTTAAAAACACTAAAATAAGAAACGAATAATAATTAATTTATAAATAAAAAATTAATTTAAAAAATAGTAATTGATTCAACAAAATTGTTTTATTTGTAAGTTCTAGCTTTAATTCGTTGAAGGTGATGTTTATTATTAAAACTATTGTTTTACAACTAACGCATACTTTGTCTGTTGTACGTAAATTATTACTTTTAAATTAATAGTTATTTAAGTATCAAGGAATGTAAGGACGTAATAACATCCGAGGTAGGCGAATACGAGCTGAGGCGGAGCCGAAGCTTGTCGCCTGCCGAGGATGTTATTAGTCGATACGTTCCGTGTTACTTATTAAATTTTTCACGCTACCGGCAATGTAAGTAGGCCTACAGGTAGAAATTTAATCATATTTTTAAAAGAAATAAGAAAAGATTTGGTTTCAATTATGGCTAGAATAGACCACTACTACTATTCTAGCCATAATTGAAACCAAATCTTTTCTTATTTCTTGCCACACGGGCGTTTCTGTGTTTTGTGCTTAGAGGCCGGTGCGATCGCAGATACCTGCTTAGCAGGTTCCGATCGCAATTTTGCCGGTTTGTTGCTTTGCAACTTTTTCTCGCCGCACATAATAGAGGGCGTTATTAGTTTAATTCCCCGTTAGTTTTATATTTTTAAAAGTTCGTTTTGACAGCTGTCATCGGAATTATTTTTTAAAAGCCCCATTATTCTAAGTTGTCTGTGCTTGTTACCATATCAACGAACAGTTAAAATCAATATTATTTTCCTAGGAATGTAAGTGACACTATTAAGTTCCGTCGTCAAGGGTAACTAGTACACGAATGTTATCAGCCATTTACGATCCCTGTGGCTATGGATGTAAGGCCTACTTACATTGCCGGTAGCGTGAAAAAGCATTTATCTTTGTGGTCCTATCTATTATACTGCCGTCCGTAGCAAAAAGGGGACAATTGCATTAGAAACAATTTTGAGAAATCTACAAGAAAGTTTTAAGTCTTGCGCCGGTGCAGGTGTAAAGATAAACGAAATTCATGATTTTTCTGATGTTGTAAGGTAAATTGGTAGCTAACTTGATTTTGTAACACAGTTTTACTAACATTTACTTCTAATTGTCAAAAATGTTATCGATTAAATGGTTTGCCTAAGTAAGTGCTTTTCCAAGTACTAGTAAATAAGTAGCATAAACACCGTAACTTCATAATTTTGTGTAGTCACCGTCTTTTACTTACTTATTGTATTTCTTTCCGCACTGAGATTATGTACATTATTTTATTTGCCCATCGTTGTGCATATTAAAACAAGCATAGAATTGAACAGTTATTTATTCAACTTTAATTAAATGTCATTCCACAAAATTAAACATGTAATAAAAAAGTTCATAAATAAAAAATTAATCATCATCTTCAGTTATTAATTCTGCTACTTCATTGCTTATAGGAATGTTACTCCAAAAATTTCGCTTGTTTTGGGGCATAAGGGGACAGATTTTGAATAATAATGTCCCTTTTTTCTTGGGAAATTCCTGGACTGCGTTTTCTTGGAGTCGGTGCAGATTTGATTCCGTTCTTCATAGCTTTAGCATGTAGAAAGTTTAATTATATACCGTCAGTAGTATTATAGTCGGTTCGATAAATTATTGTAATCTTGCCTCTAGTTGCGAGAATTCTTACCATGTCTTTTAAATATGGACGTGGATTTATTTTCTTGAGTTTCTCTTATGAGGTATAGTCTGGCCAATCATAAAAGTCATCATATTTCATTTCTTTAACTTCTACTCTACCGGAATTTGCGTTCTGAACCGCTTCTTTGAAATCACCAAAATCAAAACGACTTCCATTGAACTTTATCATAATTTTATAGTTTTGAATAGATTTTAAATCTTTAAGTCTTAATGCTACACTATAACAGTGGCGGGAAAATGCATAGCTTAGCTTACCTTCTGTAAAAATGTAGCTCTTTCCTAGGATTAATGTTTTATATAGTATAAGAAACAATGGTATGTATACACCATTCTGTGTGTATCACTAAATCAGCACGCCTATGCAGCTAATTATTTATTAATAAGTAAAACAACTACATATATTTAACAATATTAACAACTACAACTCACACTACTACTGCAAATGTACACGATGGTACGGCCTACAACACACGTGCCTACACGCAATGCTTAGGCAAAGAGCGGTAACTTCTTTCAACTTGGTACTTACGGTTTTCTTGCTAAGGAATTGCAACTTACTGCTTTTTCGCTTCTTGATATAATGACGTAGCATAGTTACAGTAAATGTTTTTCCCATTTTTAAGCAATTTCCTGCGCACTTAGGGCTTTTTAGCGTCGTACAAATATAAAGAACAAGAATACCACCGTAGCTAAGTTAAGAACTAAAAATCACCAAAAATTGTAGTTACCCCCTTTTTGCTTCTGACGGCAGTATAGTGAACCGAACTTATTATTAGCACTCCTAGTATTTATAAAATGTGTCATATCCAAAGAACCATCGTCGTACAATTATTTTAAGTGTTTTTTTGAATTCATTCTTTAACAGGAAATTCAATTTGTGTGGTTTGAAATAAATAGTAAAGTTAAGCTGTATAGTGTAATTTAAATGCCCAACTAATGAAAAAGTCGAATAGGCACAAATAATCAACAATGGATAAAACTATAAAAAAATTGAATGGTGATTGTTAACAAATTAAATTATAAAAGGTTATAAGCGCTAGAAAATGGCGATTTTATAAGGTAGCTTTAAAGTTAATGTGAATTTCCCTGCCACAACAAACCAGAACCAACATGCTGAAGTTTGGAGTGCTATTTATTTTAGGTAAAGTATATTATTAATTAATAACTATTTATAAATTTGATATTGTTGTAATAGTTATTGCAGTAACTGAATTATTTCAAATAATGTTTGTTTTATTATGTAGCTACTTATTTACATCTATCCACCTTGTTAGAAGCAGTGATACATGGAAGTAAATACAAAAATAGCCTTACTGTTCTTAAAATAAGAATGTAAGGCTAGAAATTAGTTTTGATAAAAATATTTTAGAAACATGAAACTAATATTTGCATACAGTTTTATTAAGTAAAATAGTTAATTAATTATTAGCTGTTAATTATTTAATGTTGAGCCCATGTACATCTGTTGTTTTGAATTGTAAATCGGGCAGAAAAAGTTATTAAAAATAGTTTCTTCAAACAAAATTTTTTGTATGTTTTTAATTAACTCCCATCATTTATCTTTTATATATAAGAAGATGGAATAACAGGAAAAAATGATTTCAGTAACTATTTTTTCATTTGGAACAAATCAGTGGTGTTGCACTTGTGAGTAAAAATCCAAAGCAAATTATTTATTGATGTGCCTATTAACCATTTAATTATTGCAGATTATTGCTGTTTAGCATTTTGTATTTTTCCAATAAGTTAATTTATAAATACAATATAATCACAAAAAATATGTAAATATTTACAGCAAAAACAAAATGCAATTAAGTTAACTAAATTCAATCTGTAATTCAAAGTTAAAATTTTGTTAAGATGTTTACATTCAATAGCTCTTAGTGAAGAAACGTTAAAAAATGTTTCATTTTCATGCCAAAGAAAATTATTTGTGAAATATTATTGGTACCTACAGTTTTGCTTAAATCATTTCAGATTTTTCAAAACTTTTATTAAGTGCTACACTATAAGTAATTTTCAATTAAAATAAACACAAATATAAGGGTGCAACAATTAAAGTTCTACAAGATGATATCCCCAAAACTATCAAACATTAGGCAACATTTTTTTTTTACATTATGTAATGAAAAGGGGCGAATTAGGGTAAAAGTGAGTATTGAAAGACCGCTCATTTTAAAGTGTAAAGGGTAACTGAAAAATTTTAATTAATATAATATGGAATTTTTTTATATTAATATCTGCATCAAAATGGAGATTTTTGAAAAACGTTTACCATTGTCAGCTCCTGAAAACTTAACATAGAATAGTTCTAAGTAGCTTTTAAGGATTTAGTTAAGGTAGTATATAAGGTAGTTCCCACAATGACCCCTAAAATGTGGCCTAAGTGCTGTAAAACCTGAAATACAATACAAATACCATCCATAATAAAACAGAGGAATCAAATTCTGTGTAAAAGGCGAAACGAATTTTTTTTTTTAATTTAAATGTGCCTACTGTCAATAAGTAACTAAAATTAGATCATGAATATCTTTAAATATCAAAAAGTAAAACGACCAGAAAATACATGTTTTTGAATGTACCTACACATAATAAGCAAGCAAAATTTGATTCGAGCAAAATTTAATAATATTTAAAAAAGTGGAGTTTATTCCCTACAATGCTCAGACTGTAATTCGGTGTATGTTGGTTAAACTGGAAGGTCTTTTGAAACACGATATAAAGAACATGTGAAAGCCTATCAAAATAATAACCCAAGTTCGGCAAATTTCGTCAAATATTTAATGGAGTATAAACACAACCTCGTTGATGATTATGAACCTAAAATTTTACATACACTGTGTCTATAGAGTACCCCCTTCCCCTTTTGAACGACTTAATATTTTACCACAAAATTTGTTGTGCTGTAATGGGAAATTAAATACTATTTTTAGCCCATAATTAAATTTTTTATCATTCAAAATGGCGGCTGGGCGCTATATTAAATTTTTTTTAAATGGAAAGGGGAGTCGAGTAACACCTCATTTGAAGGGTCTCTTAGTTCTGCGCCTGATTCTAGAGTTTTAAAGAAAAATATTCAGCTATAACAAAATGACAAATGTTTGGAGATAAAGAAGTCTATTTAACAAAACTAAGAATTATAGCATAAAGAAATTAAATTAAGTGTTGGAAATGTTCACCATTCACTTCTTGGCACATAAAAAGTAGGTTATGGAATTTCTGCCTTACAGTTTCATAAGTTTCTGGAGTGATATTTCTGCAAACTTCTGTAATGCGTTGCTCCAGTTTTTCAATTGGTACTGGACGGGTTCTGTACACTTTCCAGTTCAGATATCGGCATAGAATTAAATCTAATGGGGTTAAATCTGGGGAGCGAGCCGGCTATTCTACAGGCCACCGCCTACCAATCCATCTTCCAGGACGTCCGTTGAGAAAATCAGAAACAGGCCTATAATAATGAGGCGGCGCACCGTCTTGTTGGAACATAACGTTTTCAATATTATTTCCAGCCACCTGAAGGTTTCTGAGAAAATTTTGTCCTGCAAATGATAATGGATAAAAAAATCAATTTTGAATTGAGTGAGTCCATTTGTTTAAAATCCGCCATTTTGTTATGACTAAATATTTTTCTTTAAAACTCCAGGATCAAACACAGAACTAAAACTCGACCCCCCTTTCTTTTTAATAAAAGAATTTTAAATGGCGCCTAGTCGCCATTTTCAATGACACAAAATTTAATTGTTGGCTAAAAAATAGTATATAATTTCCCATTAAAGCACACCAAATGTTGTGGTAAAATATCAAGTCGTTCAAAAGTTAGTTTGGGGGGGGGGGGGTTACTTTACACTTACGGTATATGTAATATAGGTAAAAAACCTAACCTTCTAGAATGTATGGAAATTAATAGAATAAGCATAAATGTACAAGGCAATACTCTTAACCACCAGCTTGATTTAAATAATCCACCATTGCTAGATTTTTGTTTCAAAAGACCTCCTCTGCATAAAAATTAAAAACTTCAGTAAACATTATTGTTTTTGTTTAAGAGTTTTTTGTTAACTTTTTGTATTATCGTTATATTCTCTTTTATGCATTTATTGTTAAAATGTTTAACTCTTTAACTTTACTTTATTGCTACACTTTCCCACTACTCCCCCCCCCCCCCCTCGTTACTTCGACTCGCAGCGTTTGCTGCATGTATTTCAGTGTACTTGAAAATGTATTAACCGACGTAGGATGTAGTGAAATAAAAGTTTTTAGTGAAACTTACCACCAGTTATTATTATTATCTACTTACATTTTTTAATATGTTTCACAAGTTCAATATCTCAACGATCGATTTTTTCTAAAATTCTTAGTTTAGACCCCTCCTTTTTTTTTTAAACTGGGCAATGTTTCAAAACTTACTATAAGCCTAATATATGCCCCATTCGATCTTATAACATTTAAAAAAGCAATGGTAACTCAATCCTTTATAGTTTTGGAGATATTAGCTTGTAACACTTTAGCTGCCGCACATTGTATATATGTCGTAGGCAGGTTATAAATCGTTATACAAAGCTACTGAAAAGTATGATGTTAATACTTATTTAAATAACATTTTCAAATAAAAGTTGTAGAGGGGAGCAATTTAAAATTAATTTCAATTATACAGGGGTTGGGGTTCCATATAAGAGTGGCATACCAACCTTATATTATATTTCCCATAGAACTTTTATTTGAAACACGTTTTTCTAAAACAGATATTAACGGCAGAAAATCAGTGTCTGCATACTTTTGACTCGTTCTGTATGTATAATAATAATTTTCTTAAGTGTTCTACATTCTAGAGCAGCAACTCGCGAGTGTTTATAAAAAGAACGTTATAGTTGAAAATTTGTTTGTTTATTCCAACCAATTTGATAGCTGAATATGATTCATGTTATTGCCAAGAATAACGTTTAAGTGTGCTATAGAGGTGCCACACCGCTGTTATTAATTTGATCATATCATTAATATTAAATCTTTTATAATTATAATTATATATTGTTGCATTAGTTTATGACAAGAAAAATCTTATTCATTTACCATTATTTCAGTTATATTTTTATCAGTTGGAAAAATACAAGCAAGATGTTGTATAGGTACGTGAGTAGAGCAAAAGTAATATTTTTTTGATAGAAAGAAATCATTAACATATTAAATTTCTGTAACATTTGTGAATTTCTATTGAAAAATAACCACATAGTTGCTTCGCAAAGTTATAATTTATTGTTTTAGCATGTTCAATAATTTATTTGACTTTCTATTAAAAATAGTGCCATGATACATAATAAGTGTTTGCATCTACAATTGAATGTAATGGGTGTTTTAGCTAAGTTACTCGCTAATCGGGTCTTCAGATAAACATATAAATTATTAATATTAATACTATGATTTATATAGATTTTTGTGTATTTATGTTGGTTTAAATCATTAAATGAATTTAAATTAGGAAAATCAAAATCTGGTTTGGGACTTTGTTCTTTGATATCGTTTGTACAATAAATAACGTGCTAATTATACTATAACAAATTACTAAACCAAAATAAATAATTTTACTTGTAAATTCTAGCTTTACTTCGTTGAAGTCCATATTTATTGATTATAGGTATATAAAATACTTAATTAGGTACTCCAACAATATTTATTTATTTTAACCTTATACGTATTTCGGCATGTTTACATGCCATTGTCAAAGGTTATATGAAAAAGTAAACAGTTAGTGTTGTTATAGCAATAGAACTTGGTGACTTGATCTCGGTAATCGTCTGCAGATGACTTGATTTCTTATTCCAAAATATCCAATAGAGGAGAATTTAAAAGATCAATTTGCTCATTCATTAACGGTACAGTTTTTAAATGTTTGTGAATTTCAAAAGCTTCTAGTATATCTAATTTACGTTTATCGTCACAAAAGTGTAAACATTTTATAGTGTTATTAGATGTCATTGAATGAGTGTGTTCTAGTAGGTGTTTAGCGTTATTGGATTTATGCCGGTGTTTGTATTTGTAACAACCTACGTGTTTTAATACCTCATTTCAAAATTTCTAATTGTCTGGTCTATATAAACCGAATTACAATGCGAACAATTTAATTTGTAAATGCCTGGTTCTAGCAAATCATCTGTTTTTTTTATTTTGCATTAAACAAAGTGTTTAGTGAGTAATTAAGTATTTTATATACCTATAATCAATTCTAATAAAAAACTTACATAGATTTTTTTAATTAGGTGAGATATTTTCTGTTTAATATTTGTCTTTTAAACCAGGTGTTGACCAATTGTAGGTATAATTTTGGTGGTAATTTCGATACAGCTGTAAATTGTCTTTGCAATCACCAATTTAAATGAACTATTTAATTCGTCGATTTTATAGAAACACGTAATTAATTTTTTTCGTATTTCTACACCTAAATATTTAGTAGTTAAAGTTTTGCCAAATGTTAAGCAAGAACAATACCTAATTAAAAATTAGCGAAGCTTTTTGCCTAGACTTTCCTATACTTTTATACACAATAATTACTTTTAGATTTCTAATCACAAAAATTACAGCACATGTAACCAGCAACTGTTTTCAGTTGTGGAGTATTTAAATATAAAACCCTGCTAATCCTTCTTTGCAAAAAAGGACAACTAAACCACCTGCTGCGTAGAAATTATGGGGTTGGCCCATACAAAGCTTTTGACTGTTATCGGGGAATTACACTATGTTCATCTCTTATGCACTACGTGTTTCGCAAGTTACCTTGCCAATTCTGAAGTTATCAATATCATTGATGCTCATATGCTGACTATGTTACGACGGAAATTTTTTTAGGGGAAAAACAATTGTTTGATCTTTAGGAAAACGATAGCTCAGGGTTAAACTACAGCTAATAACGGAAGAAAAATTACTTTTCAAAATTATAAAGGATGAGAAAAATTAACCCCCCGAAATATTACTGCACATAAAAATTTAGTTCTGAATCTGATTCTACTATTACGCATTAGCAACTGAACTCAAACTGACTATTTTATCGTCCCCTGTTTAATAGAGGCGTGAATTTCCGTTTTCAAAAATTTATAGAAGGCGTCACAAATAAATTAGTGGACTGGCTAATGGAAATTGGAATTAGACTACAAAATTCAAAAGAAATCGTGGGGCTAGATTTTGAGCAAAATGTTTTTGAAAAAGTCAAAATTTTGATATTTTTTTATTTCACAGTTTTAGTAGTTCCAAAAGTTCTGGTAGCTTGTAACATTGTGTACACTTAGGGCATTTTCAAAATTAAATTTCCTCCCAATCTGATAACTCGTTTTTAAGTAAATAGGCGTTAAAACTTAAATTTTCAAAAATTTATAGAAGGCGTCAGTCAGAGAGTAAATAGCTCATCCTCAGCTCTATGAGCTGACAAAATTTAAAAAATCGCCTAGTCAGTTTTTAAGTAATCTTTTCTTTGAAAATTTTCGATAGTTTGGAAATCTTTTTCACTTCATAGAATTTAACTTTATCGACCATTACGATAAAATTTCGGGGAAAAAAGCATTGGATTCGTCCTAAAGTCTTTCATTGCATTCCGTTTTCAAATTTATAAGATTTGGCTTCGGAAAAAAATGCTACCTAAAAACAGGTCTATCTTCCGCTTCCGGGTTCGGATTTTTTTAAAGCTTATTTTGTCGGTGAATTTTTCATATAGCCCTAGATTCTAAGGCTCATTGAAATCCGTTGGGTAGTTGTGATGCACCACACACATATCAACATACATACATGATTCTAGGAAAATAAGTCTTAGAAAAAAATCCTTGGAAAAAAAATGTTGTGGTTTTCTGCCAACCCTGTGCATTTTGCTGCGCCTATGCCTTCCACCATGTACAACAATACAATAGTATGAATATCGAGTAGTAATTGAAAACTTATCGTGCATTTCTTACATCACGGGCCAGCAAAGTTTTACCGATTACATGAAATATGTAATTACTTACATAAACTCGGCGTAACTTTATGAACCAAAAAAAAAACGTACATATATATTTTGATAACAATCTTGAAATTTTGACAGTAAACCAAGGTTCAAGTTTTTTTGGAACACATTATAATAGTACATTATACACTAAGGGAGAGAGACGTCTTATTTTTCCTGACGTGTAATTTGAAGCTCGAGGGCTACAAATACATCGAGGGTAAAATGGCGGTCTCTCCCAAGGTGTATGTACTATTTTTTCCACGATCGGGAGTAGAAACACTTAATTTCATAAATAAAGAATTATAATAAATCGGAGCGAAATTACAATATTTAGAAGCCTTTGGGATGTTTTCATGCAGCGTACCATGACAACAGACATTTGTTTACAAAAATAAATATGAAATGAAATAAAAACTCCCATACAGAAATTTTGGTCCCTAGAGAGTAAATGCTTTACTTTTGTCACAATTTTGATGCCATAGAAACTGACTTCTACTCCCGGACGTGGAAAAACAAATAATTAGCGCTGGTACCTATATTTAACGCATACCTGCATTTAAAATACATATTCAATTATAAATGATTATGATCAGTGCCGGATTAAACCCTGTGGAGGCCCCTAGGCAGTAGAAATCTCGGGGCCTCCCTTGCAAATTGTTTGCTAATAGGTTTTTAATTTTACCAACCAACAATTTTAATAAACCAATTTTATTACGCAAAAACAAACGTTAACAACACATATTAATGTTATTAAATTATTAAACAATAAATAATTAAAATCATTTGTTTCAGTCAGTATGTAATTTGTAATTTTCCTTCAAGATCAAATTAATATTAATTTAATGAGTATCTGTATATAAAATACTTAATCACTTTAACAATATCTATTTATTTTAAACTTATACGTATTTCGGCATGTTTACATGCCATTGTCAAAGGTTATATGAAAAAGTAAACAGTTAGTGTTGTTATAGCAATAGAACTTTTTTACTTATCTTGGTAATCGTCTGCAGATGACTTGATTTCTTATTCCAAAATGTCCAGTAGAGGAGAATTTAACAGATCAATTTGCTCATTTATTAACGGTACAGTTTTTAAATGTTTGTGAATTTCAAAAGCTTCTAGTACATCTAATTTACGTTTATCATCACAAAAGTGTAAACATTTTATGGTGTTATTAGATGTCATTTTGGAATAAGAAATCAAGTCATCTGCAGATGATTACCAAGATAAGTAAAAAAGTTCTATTGCTATAACAACACTGACTGTTTACTTTCATATAACCTTTGACAATGGCATGTAAACATGCCGAAATACGTATAAGGTTAAAATAAATAGATATTGTTAAAGTGATTAAGTATTTTATATACAGATACTCATTAAATATGGACTTTAACGAAGTAAAGCTGGAATTAATAAATAATATTAATTTGATCCGTCGCCGCGGACCGCGGGGCCCATAGGCTGGTGCACAGATTTATACACTACTACTGGTGCCTACTCTGTCTATTTGGTAATCCGGCACCGATTATGATATAATAAAGAGAGAAGTTTATTTTATATTGACGAATCCTAGATAAATGCAGAAATAGACTGTTTATAAAAAATAATATGAAATTCAGAAACCATCGGAGAAATATTCAACGGTTCGTTGATGTACTTTATTTAAATTGATTTATGTCCCAACTTTCGTCGGGACCAAAAAAATTGGTTACAAACTCATTTGAGTTGCTCTCCTCCACGGAAGTCTTTAGTAAAAGGCGAAAGATTTATTCGCACTGAAGGAAAACCAGAGCAATTACTGCTCGAATCGATAACGCTTATAAACACTTCGCACATTTACATTAACTACGAGAGCGAACTGTGCTGCCATCTATTAGCATAGATTAATGTTGTTACTGTAAACAAGCAAAAAGTTTCTAATACTTAGGATTTGTGATGATTAGAATGTTGCGAATTGTTTCAAAACACCTAAAAAAAACCTTAAACGTTTAACAAACGAATTCGTGGAATTGGTCACTAATAAACCTTGATTAAAGGCAATGGTTTGAAATTAAAGCTTTGTGAATGTGCGTGCAAAAGTATTCAAAATTAGCAACGCTTGTATACCACTGTACACAATAAATTCTTTGTAATGCTCTCTGTACATAGCACACAGCGTTTGTGAAGCTTTTTTAAATGAGCCTTTAAAACGTTCAGTTTTTTAAAATAAAAAATTAAAAAGAAACTTTAAAACAACTTTTAATTATAACATCTTGACTGATTTATTTGTTAATGAAATGTGACTAATTTCAACTGAATGTTAGACTATAAATATATACACAAATTTTGTACAGTAATTACAATAAATGTTTACCTTTATTATCGGTACAGCAACAAAATGTTTATTAATAGTCGCCGTCGAATACAAAATGCAGCAAGAATTAGGTACAAGTGATAAGACAACGAAATAATAAATAGGTCTAGGCATGTAGAAATTCTAAAACATCATGAAGTCCTGTTTTAAAGGTTTGTTGCTTGATAGCAATAACGCCACCAGTCTTGCTAATAGATGATTTAAATAAAAAAATCTACTGGAGTAGAGTACGTATCCATTACATTGCAATTGGATTTATAATTTTGAATGTGTAATGTGTATGTATGACATAAACATCCAAGCTATAAAAAAATTCCAATAAACAACCATGTATCCATCCGTAAAAGACAGCGCTAGATTTTTAGTTGATAAGGGAAGTTGAAGAAATTTTTAATTTTTTAATTTTGAAATTACTTTATAATTAAGAAAAATCCTCAAGCTTGCAACCAAACCAACATGAATTACCTATTTTTACGCCATAATTTTATTGATATATCATTCGTACTGCTACAGCTGTTATCTAAAACGACCTTTTCCTATTGATAAATTTGCACCTTGGTTTGTTTTTCACTTGATACTTTTGTACGAAATACAATTTATTCAGATACATTATCTATTAGAACATACCTACGCACGATCAAAAACCATGTTTTATTATTTAATATAATATAATATAGGTGGTTAAATAATCAGGTTACCCAATTGTTTTTACTTTCCCATACTTCTACTGAAGTAAGGAAAGTTATGATTTTATGCAAATATTCGAATTTCAAATTTTAACAAAAATGCGGGTAGTGGGGTCCACGGAACCCTAAAAAGTGGTTTTTAAAAAATGTCTGTGCGTGGGTGTGTTCGTTTCCCTACATCTCCAGAATCCGTTGCCTGAATTTTGTAAGATTTAGTGTGTGAAAATTTTTTAGTTGCAGGTAGTCTTTAGAGAGGTCGTTAATCCGAACCAGAGCTGGAAACGGAAATTAGACCTGTTTTTTGTAGTATAAATTATGTTGTAAACACTTTTTTGAAATTTTAAATACATAGCATTGTAGTGCATCTAAAGACAAATCAAATGGTTTTTTCTGCAGATGTTATATCTTTAAATAAAGGCCGCTACGAATTTTCGAAAATTTCAATTTTAATAGCGGATTATTCAAAAACAAAATATCCAATCAATACAAATTGTGATATTATTTGATACCCCTTAATATGTTTTCAACCATATTAAAAATTAGGGGGAAACGATACTTTTCAATTTTAACAACGCATTTTAGGGAAGTTACGTGATTTTAACTATGCCAATCGATTAGCTCTAACAAAAAAAAAATTTTATTTTTTGCATATTTTTTAGAACTTTATAAATGAAGTTGTTATAACCGTTTTTAATCCAAGGTAGTGAACGCATTACCTACGCCTTGACGTAGTCGGCGCGGCGTGCACCGTACGTAACCAATGCCCTTGTACCAGCTGGAGATGACTAGATGTAAATTTCAATCACTTCTTGACTCGTGAATAGTTAAAACGTAAAAAGTATGGGAAAGTAACAGCGACTTGTTTCGTCCATGTTTTCAATATTACTCTTCTGGGGGCACCAACTGTTAAGGTCATATGGCTCCCTGTCTAACGTGCACGTAATTGTTGTTAACATAAAAGTATTTATTTAAAAAATACTATTTTCACCTATTCTAAATTAGTTTACCTAATTAGAAAATTTTTTGATTTTCTTGCCAGAAGCTGATGCTTGTACGTGAATGTGCTACTTGTGCTTTGTTAGATAAGCCAAACGCTTTAGATATTGCAGCTATATGTTTCTAACATGCAAAGTTGTTGTAAAATGTACGTTTAAATTGTTTATAATTATAAAACTAATAGGCAGTAAATGTCTTTTCTGTAGGAACAGTACGTTACTCTTGTAATATTAGGTGCCTATAGTTTTGATAGTTCACTTATATACATCTTCCTATTATATAAAAAATTAACATTTTATTAGTATAATAAAATGAAATAAAAAAAAGTTAAATACATCAAAACACTGCAAAGGTAAAAAAACATCGTTGATTTTATTCTCTTGCTTGGTAGCGAAGCCCATCAACTGCTATAATTGCGACAGTTCCAGAGACATAAGATGCAAAGATCCATTTAATCGTTCTGCTCTGCCAGAAGATCATCCTCCTGTAATGCCATGTAATGGATGTTGTGTTAAGTGGGTGAAACGAGCTAGAACAGGTTGTAACATTTTTGATTGTGTACACCATATGTCTCATTTACAAATTTTTATATATTTTTTAGCCACTGAAATAATACGAAGAACGTGCATTTCACAATTTCAAGTAAATTTATTTATGGTAGATCGTGCATGTATGCAGGAAAGAAGTAAAACGGGACATTTATGTTTCTGTGAAGAAGATATATGTAATAATAGTTCGAATGTAATATTGCGTTTTATGATATTTATAATTATCTTAATTATTCATTATTTTACTTAAAATGTATATCAACCGCAAATTGTGATAAATTATAGTCAGTTGTACCGTCTTTAAATTTACTGTAGAAGTAGTATAGTAATTCATCTATCAGGTGTTATTATTGGGAACCGCAGGTGAGGTAGGGCATTAGCATCATATATCAGGGGGTGCAAATAGTCTTTCTCAGTCAAGACAGCTTAGGTTATCTTAACCCTGTATCAAAAAAGAATTGTTTTAGTACTCAAAAAACAAACAGATTTTAGTTTAGTTGTTTTTATTTAAATATTTTTAGATTTTTCAAAACTTTAAATAACTCCAACAACATTAGTCAAATTGAAAAATCGTAGAGGAACTTTTTGTTCAGTTTTTATAGTAGAATACCGTTCCGTTTGTTATGTTATGTTGTCTTGCTTCTACGCAAACTACATTTTTCTCATACATTCAATGTAAGCATATTAAGATTCATATGATTGAAAAAAAGGAGAAAAACGCTATCCATTTCCAACATCAAAAGTAAATGGTGCCATCTAAAAAATTAAAAGCTGTACAGTTTTCGGTTAAACTTGAAGTGCTGTAAAAATACTAGTAGTATCCACAGTTAATACTGTATTCATCATACAAATGACATTAACCATTTCTCTGTCTTTACAAATAAAAAAGTTATGTTTTGTGAACGGTGATCGTGAAATACCTTTGTACATACTTCGCCTGAAAACAAAACGCCCGCTTAATTTTTGTAGTGTCATCTATTGGTGTTTGCATAATTTATTAAAATAAAAAAGATAGCATGTAACCTGCATTACCGATCATATTGTTGTTTGTGTTTGGCATTTGACAGCTGTCAGTTGTGAATAAATAAATAACTTCAGCGGCTGAATTCTGTGTAAAGTGAGCAATAATTTATTGTGCAATATGATGGTTTAAAATTCAAATTATACAATGAGATTTTCTTAGTAACAAGTAAATCAATTTTGATCTCTTAAAAATAACTACGTCGTAGTTAAACTATGTAGGCGTTTCCAACTGAAATTTGTAAAACAATAATGAGTGACAAAACTTATAAAACAATGTCCGGGGCGGGGGCCGCTGTGGTCACAAAGCCCGTGCCTATGAAATTATTTGCAACTTGGGAAGTGGATAGGACTCCATCCAACTGCATTCCTAGGTGGGTATACTTTATGTAATAAAACTTTACATAGCTTCTCACATGTTCTTCTTTTGTCACTTTAGGCTTTGCTCACTTACATTGACACGTTTGGTGGTATTAAGACCACTTGGAGCTGACTTAGCTTCAATTTCCATTGCTGTAAAGATGCAATCAAGTAAACGCACATTGCGCTCGAACGAGCTGTTGTTGCCCTCGAATGGCCTACTTGATACAGGATTGGAGTTGACTTTTAGTCTTCAATATCCACATTTCCTTAAGCGAGATGGAAATAAATTGCACATTTTGCTTCAACGGCGTAAGCGTTACAAAAATCGCACAATGTTGGGGTTTAAGACATTAGCAGAAGGAGTCATACGAATGGATCAGGTGAGATTTATCCATTTTTCATGCAGCGCCTATACTCTATTATGTCTCACTTTTTTCCCCAATTTTTAAGTTGATGACATTAAATTGGGAATGTTCAATTACTCATAAAAACGCATTATGTAGCGTATATGTACTTGAGTGATCTAGCACTTCGGGTTTAACAGGAAATGACAACTTCATGTTTTTTAATAGCATAAAATTCTCTTTTTGACTGTTTTTTAATTTCTTATACTTTCAGTATAGGGAATTACGGTTTTATGAAAATTTTCGAAATCGAGATCGCAACTGAAATATGTACATGTTTTGAACCTCTATGAACCCAAAAAATTGGTTGTTAAAATGTCTGTTTTTGGGTGGGTGTGAGTGTATGTGTGTGGTGAATCTGAACGCAGAATCTGATAGAAGACCTTACGGCAGATAGAAGACCTTACGGCAAATCCAACAATTTTTTGCCATCTTTCTAGGTTTAAAATGGCGACTGTTACGAGTTTTTAAAATATTTAACTTTTAGTTTAACGCTAATAACTCAGAAGCGAGTTGGCATATCTGGATAAATTTTGTATTGTAATAGCTCTAGATAGTCTAGGAGCTGGAGCGATACGGTGGGACTGAAAGTTAACCCGATGGCACTATGGTTTATTGTTAGAGGACGGTTTAATGATCAATTCATCTCACAGACCGAATCCTCGCTCTCATGTAGTTCTCGAGATACAGCCTCCGCAAATTTTTGATTTTTTGACTGCAGGTTAACCCTTTTGAAGTTGCGGTTACTTGAAAAGCATGCCATTCTTATACACTTCCACCATGTGCCATCATTTTTTATCGTGTCCGTTTATCGGGCTGGCCAGTTAAAATGGGAGCAAAAATGGATTGCGAATTAACCCTCCCAAACCTGGTGGAAAATGTTTATTGGTGTGGCCAATTGTTAAGATACCATATGCCATCATAATTTACCGGTCCATTTCAGAGTAATTGGCCATTATTTGGCCAGAAAATGGACATTTACGCCATTTTGTGGCTAAAACTTACAGATTACAAGTTAAAATGATGGCACCGTGTCAAATACGTTAATTTGAGGTCAAGTAATAATATATATGAGTGCCATCATTTTTTTCCAATTCAACCCCTCCCACAACCCCAAAAACCTCCCAAAAAAAATCAGTAATTTCGATATTTAACCGCTGTCGGAGTCTCAATAACTGAGTAATTTATCATAATATTGGTCTAATTATCCACCTTTTTGATCTCTCTGGAACGGTACGCTCCTCTCTCTGGTTGTTGATTGGTTGAAAAAAGTTAGTATTAATCTTCTAATGTCGATCGTGAAGCTTGTTGGGATGTCAAATTGAACTATTTATCGATATGCGTTAAACAAAAAATGGTTGCTGGCTTAGTTCTGCGATTTCTGCAACTCAGATAAAGTTTTGCACACAAAAATACAAAAATTGTTAATTTTTTGGGGAGGTTGTGGGAGGGGTTGAATTGGAAAAAAAAATGATGGCACTCATATATAACGTATTTGACACAATGCCAACATGTTAACTTGTAATCCGTAAGTTTTAGCCACAAAATGGCGAAAATGTCCATTTTCCTGCCAAATAATGGTCAATTACTCTCAAATGGACCGGTAACTTTTGATGGCATATGGTATCTTAACAATTGGCAACACCAATAAACATTTTCCACCAGGTTTGGGAGGGTTAACATGCAATCCATTTTTGCTCCCATTTTAACTGGCCAGCCCGATAAACGGACACGTTAAAAAATGATGGCACATGGTGGAAGTGTATAAGAATGGCATGCTTTTCAAGTAATCGCAACTTCAAAAGGGTTAACCTGCAGTCAAAAAATCAAAAATTTGCGGAGGCTGTATCTCGAGAACTACATGAGAGCGAAGATTCGGTCTGTGAGATGAATTGATCATTGAACCGTCCTCCAACAATAAACCATAGTGCCATCGGGTTAACTTTCAGTCCCACTGTATCGCTCCAGCTTGTAGACTAAGAGGGAAAGGTTATGTAAATCTACCACTGGCATTTGTATTTTGTAAATATTATGTTTCATGGCTCACTATTTATTTTTAAACTACATCAATTTATTTAATATATCTAATATCCCAATTATTTTAAAACATAAGTATAGCAAACCATATATTTTTAAAACTCTTGCACAGATAGAAGATACGTGTATAGATATGCAATTGTTACACGAAATTATAAAATAAATGTTTACACTAGCGACAGTACTGCATGTAGTTGGAACTAAAATTTGTTTAATTTAAACATGTGCCCCATTTAAAGTGGGGCACGGGGCACACGTCAATACACATAAATACAGCAACCCACAACTAAAATTTGTGACTCTGATATCACCAGACGTAAGTTACTTATCTGCTTCGTTGTGTTTTTCCACTTCTGCGTAGTGTTTGTTACTTATGTTTTAGTTCACTGAAAATGGCTGCTTAGCAGCTGAAATGTACATCTGAACATACTAATAATTGTTCTTGTGAGAACTAAAAGGGTTTTTCTCATTATTGTTATAATTTTCTCACAGTCGCTCGTTATTTCTTAATTCAATTCAATATATTGCGACAACTTGATTTCAAATTTTCTGCCGAATGTCAAATTGCCAATAATAGAATGAAAGTGGTCAAATGAATCTAATAGCGACAAATTTTTGCCTTCCAATGATTTTATAACTTAAGGAATATTACCAAAACGATTTTTAATATATATAACTTCCAGCTTTACTTCGTTAAAGTCCATATTTAATGAGTATCTCTATATTTTATATACAGATACTCATTGATTTTTAATATGTTCATAACAAGCGCATGCATGTTGAAGTTTATAAGGCCCTGCTTGTTTATTCCTTTTGGGACGCTCATTTCTCGCGAAACCAGGTACTATACAACGTTAACTTTTAGTAAACATCGCAGTACAATATGTTTCATATATAACTTAATAGATTTGAGTATGTCCATGGTTATTGTTTACTTATTGAATTTACGACTAAAAGTCTGGTCTTTGGTTATACAGTTTCAAGGGTTTTTGCGTTTAATTTATATTTACGTTTTTAATGAATTGATTCCATAATTTACGTGCGTATAAAAGAATTGTTGTATAAATGGATTATGGAAACTGTGAAGTGAAAATCTTTTTCGAGATTTTGGAAATTTTCAAATCTATTGCTGAAAAACTGGCCACACGAATGAAATTTTGTTGACTTATAGAGATAGGGATAGGTTACAGCAGCGGTTCTCAAACTTTCGTATTTCGCGCCCCCCTTTTTTACCTTTAATAATTCTGCGCCCCCCGCATAATATAAGATAGATCAGAATAACCCAATACGCAGAAACTTATTTAAATCAATTTGGCAATATTGGCAACGCTGCTGATGTGGTACAGCATTATCACCTGATCTGCATAATTCTGTCTTGTTTATTTATTCGACGCCCCCCCTGTACAGCTTTGGCGCCCCCCCAGGCGGGCGCGCCCCACAGTTTGAGAAGCGCTGGGTTACAGGTTGGTTGGTGATGCCTTCTATGAGTTTTTGAAAATTTATGCTCTTTTATTTAATAAACTTGGGATGATAAATCATTTCTGCTTAAACTAGATTGCTAGATTTTGTCTCTTTATTTAATGATCATGGGAAGATGATGCAGTCGTGATTTTAAACTTCATTTTAGATTATTTAATCGAGGCCTCCTGAATTAACATTGACGTAAAGTTGAATGCTAACCGAGGAGGCTACTACCGCCCCCACACTTTTTGACTTATTTAGAGAAATTTTTATAGGTATCTGAACTCTAGCGACAGGCAACTGGACGATTGCCATAACTTGTTAAGTGTTAGTAGTGTTATAATCTTATAATAACTGTTGGAGCTAGAACGTTTTTGATAGGGAAAGCGAGATTGTTCAAACTATCGGAAAGTCCAGGCAACGGGCTTCGTCCATTTTTCTTATTTATTTATCATCGGCCAACGTTTGCTTCTAATTAATGACACATATTTACAATATCTAAATGTTAATCTGAATAATATGCATAAAATTTACTATCAATTAGAAAAATAACCGAAGTATTTCCCTTAAAAGGTTTTACAGAAACAAATGGACATCGAATTGGAGCTATTTCCAGAGGGTAGTAATAAGGACAAAACAGCGGGAGCAGTAGCTCGTCTAACTGTATTACAAATTAGTTCAACTCCGGTAGACCAGGAGCACAAGACTGAAAGAGATAGAGACTTCAGTGATGATGAAGATGAATTCAGTTCGGGAGAAGAGGAAGGAGCTGATTTGTCAGATAGTGAACCCTTACGATCCAAGATGCCACATGCTAGAGTAAATATGAACTATTAATAGAAATATTGTAGATATTTTAAAATTTAGAAAATCATAATACGAAAACCTTCAGTGTAGAAAAAATTAGCTACAGATGATGTTCATTTACAGCACAATTTGAAGGAGCGATTTGTTTCCCTTTTGCGAAGATTCCGTGTAGCTGATTCAGAAGGAGGGCGTGGTGCTTCTTTAGGCAATCGCACTGACATACAACTTTTATTTCAAGAACTGGAATCTCTCAGCTGCGATGAAGATTCTGGAAATGAGCAAGACACCATGTCCATATCTAGCACACCCAAGCCTAGTCTACGACCTTTCTTTAGCAGTAGTCGTAGTTTGTTAGATAATCAGACTGCACCAGGTAGATTATAATTGTGATTTTTATTTCATGGTAGATACACAGTATTTAAAGTTTGGGTAATAAGTGCCTGATTTAAGATTACTGGACTGTGCTTGTTGCAGAAACAGAACGTGGTGGTGAGGATAAGAATTACTCTGGAAGTGATGGAAACCCCGATGTCTGCTGGACTGATCATGAGGTTCAGTCAGATCCTCAAATTGGTTCACCCCCATTTGACAAATTACCACCAAAGGGAGAACTAGACAGTTCAATACCAGAGGTGGGTGAGCGGAAGAGTAAGTTATTTCGCACATCAGCTTCAGCAGCTAAAAAGAAGAATTCTCTAAGTATTGGAACTGATACCTCTAACCCTGAAACAGTTGTGGTAAGTAAAAACAATAATTAAAAAAAACTGCCAGTTTTGGGGAAACATTTGTTTAAAAGCTTTTCACATTTTATTTTGATGTGCTGTATTTACTTACGATATGATAACATTTTTAAAATCAGATACTGTGAAATCGAGTATGAGTGCTATTTGCAAGCACAATATACATGAGTGTTACTGCCACAAAAGTTGCCCGCTTAACTTTTAGCACTAAATAGTACTCGGTAGACTATTCATTAAACAGAAATTGGTTTTTTAAATTGTTTTTCATAAAATTGAATTACCTTTGACTTCACTTCTGTGACGATAGAAAACAACATTTCGTTGTCTGTCAAATGTTTCTTTAAAATAAATACTTGCAAATGTTCTCAAAATTGACACTCAAACAACACGTTGAATTGCCGCTATAATTTCCACACGTGGAATTGTTGATATTATTCTTTTTTATTGGACGAAAACTCGCCAATTGTGCATTTTTAAGTAATATTTGTAGTCGCCATTACGTCCCAAAACTACTTTAAAATTTCTTTCAAAGCGCTGGTTGTACAAAGTAATATTTATGGTTACTACTACCACAGATAAGGTTAACACTACAGATATACGACCCCTTATTAAAAATGTCCGCCCATATTTGGAGGCGAAATTAGCGTTAGTATGGCTACAGCGCACCAGACCAATTTTAGGGCACTGCTATCGCTATTTGTTTATTACTGTTGAAATGTATTGGAAACTGTTTTATCGCGAATTTGAATGCATCTGTCACAGATGACGTTAAAAACCTGACCTTATCTGGGATCTGGTTAAAGCGCGTATTTTATATTTTCATTGAAATGGTAACAGAAAAAAAATAGTGAATATTTGGGCTTAGAATAAACCGTAATGGGCTGGTTCGTTGTGCATGGTTGTGCCTAATAGTACAGATAAGAACATGGCAAAGGGTACAACATTTTTAGAACAACTTATTTAAGCTTTTGCCTGTTAAGTGGCAAGTGCTCGATTATTATGATTTATATGAGTCCTATAAAAATATGTAGATGATTTTGGAATTATTATTAAATTTAATTCACCACAAACAGAAAATAAAGTTTTAAAATTAGACTGTGCAATAAATGTGTATGATTAATGCTTGATAAATTAATTTATTTGCAATAAATTAAAAAACTAGGTACACATCATGAATATAGTTTAAGTAGAATTGGCGTCAATATTAATTATTTACGAAAAATTGCGATTTGACAATTACGCATGGCAGATGGATTTTGGATTGAATATGCGCTAAGTAATCTGCTCAATTACAGTCATCTGTGACTTAATTATAAATTGTCATTGTAGCGCCATCTATTTGCAGATTATTAATCATATAAAACAAGCTGCCGATAGCTCCCATATTTACCGTATATCTGTAGTGTTAACCTTATCTGTGCTACTACGTTCCCAAAACGTTTGTGATTACTTCAAAGTGATAGTCAAAATTAAGTAATACTCGAGTGAAAATTACATACTCCTCACATCAAAATATTCTTTCAATGTCATCTTCACAAATTAAAAAAATTAAGGAACCTTAAAGTGATAAATACCTCCAGAAATTACTTCAAAGTGATATTTCCTTTCCTAATCAAATGTAAAATTGCTTTGAAGATCCTGTTACCTAAAATTAACTAAACGGTACCGCCTATATGGAGGTGCATTGTTATGCTTGGATTCGTACGCAGCACTAATTTATAAGTTAAAAATGAAACAAAAAAAGAAATATAAAAATACTTTGTCGAAGTTCATATTGATATTAAATAAAATACTGTATTACTTCAACAATATTTATTTATATTAATCTTATAGGTATTTTGACATCTTTACATGCTTATATTACCTTTGATAATGGCATGTAAACATGCCGAATAACGTATAAGGTTAAAATAAACTAATATTGTTGAAGTAATATAGTATTTTATTTAATATAATCCATACTTGCTCAAAGAAACTATACTAAGTATTTGTTATACATTACAATTTATACATTTAATATGAGCAATAATGAAAATTAAGATTTGTATAAAAGGTCAATTTTTTCCGGTCGTTGTATCTTTGCAATATGTTTTTAGAAATTTTAATGTTGTAAAATTTCATTTTAAGTGATGCAGTAGTGCTGGACACAGTTAAAATTAATTCCTATAATTAGTATACTTAAGGTAAACAGCATTAGGTTCAGAAAATGAAACACAGCACCAACAAAATAGTTTATTGTTATTATCTCTTCCAGTAAACCATTGTACATGTTTGTACCACTCTACAATGATCGTGTGCGATTTATTTTTGCCATTTTGAATTAATTCTCTTAATGGGAGTGTACACCTTCCTATATTCTTTATTTTGATTTGTTCCTCAAAACTTATTCATAACTAGAGCTAGGCCAGGCGTAACTGGCCTAATGTGACGGAGCGACACTGGATTTTACAAAATCGTTTAATTTTCTCAAAAACTGTTAGAGTTAACGACTTTCGACAAGAGTACTTTTTTTGTGAATTTTTATATGGAGAATAAGATTTTATAGACAAAACTTCAAAAATTGGAAACGAAATCCGTCATTTTATTAAATATCGGCATCTTGTCAGATGCGGCTTTGGTTTACATTATGCGGCAATACCCTTATTCTATAATGTATGAAACTTCAGTAATTAAAAGAAAGTCGATCCGATCCGTTATTATAATTGAATTTTATATTTACAGGTTCGAAGAACTTTTCTTGAACAAGTAAGCCGTTTACTGCCACCAGAGGATATGGGAATACCTGAAGCTGTTTTGCTAGTGGCAGGACCTGAACCTCAGGCTGCTTCACTTTGTGCACGTCTAGCTTCTCATCATCGTATCTTCCAGCCACTTTCTGCACCCGAGGTGCGGGCTGTGCTTACATCTCTCATCACTAAAATTCAGAAATAGTAAGTGTTTTTTTAAGAAAATTGTACATAATAAAAACTAATCGGGATCAATTAATTTTATAGCTGTAATAGTTGTGCTAAACCAAGCACCCCAGTGAAGTTGGTACTTGTTGGAGGCGATGCACTTATAGGTTGGTCGTTGCGTCCCTATGTAGAGCTGCTTTCTTCCAAATCTCCTGAATGGTTGAGCTACATACGTGTTTACATTGTACCATTAGGCAAGTTTGCTGCAGTAATTATTATTGTATAATAAAATTTGCTTTAAATGTAGGGACCTGCGCAGTTGCTCGCCACTTAGCCAATGTAGACTCAGGATATTTAAATTTATTCCCCAATGACATGGATGTTAAAGGAGACGAGTTAGCCGTACGTCTTCTGCACTATTTAGCTTTACCAACTTTTACACCGGTGGTTAATTTACCTCTTGCTGAGGCTATGCTCACGTGCCAAGATGATTCTAGCCAACTTTTTATTCCATTTGTAAACGTAAGTGATTATTTTCCGTATTTTATGCCATAATAAATACATATTTCACTACAGGAAGTTCGTGTGGGTCCGGTAGAGACCATACTTTCTGCATCAGTCGACATGGAGGATTTAATGTGCTCAAGTCCTCCTGGCCCTCCACCCCTTACTCCACCCTCTTCTCCTAATGTACAAGTACGAGAATCTCCCTGGGAACCACTTGAACTACAACTCGATTATTGGCAGCTACCCAAATCTAACGAGAACGTTAAGACTGATAAGACTAAACAAGAGGGCAAAGTTTCTCTAAAAGCATTGTTTCGAGGACTACAAGCAACTCCCACTCCCTGTCCTGGTATTGGTCCAGGGCTTGGTCTCACTATACATGTGTCGACCAAGGAAAAAAAGCAGAAAAGTGAGTTTTCTTTTGTACATTTTAAATATTTGTTTCATTAGTCCATATGCCACCCAATCTAAAATAAACCTCAGCTTCTAGCAACTTCGTTATTCATTTTAGACCCATTAAAATATGTACAGTGAATTCCAATTTAGGTGGAACATTACAGTTTGCTTAGTTTATTGCTTGGACATCATGCTAAAATTGAAAACCTCACAGGCCTTGTTAATATCCTTCCACATGATGTATGATCTAAATAATAAAGTTTTTCAAAGTTGGCATGTTCGTGTATAAAATATGGCAGATCAAAGATTGCTGAGTAGGATAAACTTTAAAGAATCATAACTTAGTTATTTTTTACTTGATTTACCAAAATAAAAAATCAGAATGACCGAAATATACCAAACTTTTATTTGAAAATACTAATTTCATAAAACAGCACAACTTTATGGAAAACACAAAAACAAAGTTAATTTCATTTTTAATAGTTTTAATTCACTTTTTACTTTCCTATACTTTAAGTACCTATAGGGAAGTATTGATTTCATGCAAAATTTCAAAGTTGTGATTTTAACGGAAATAGTCGGGGGGGGGGGGGGATCCATGGACCCCAAAAAACAATTTAAAAAAAATGTCTGTCTGTGGGTGGGTGGGTGGGTGGGTCCGTTCGCTCCATATCTCCGGAACGGCTGGACCGATTATGATGTGCTTTGGAATGAGGGGATATATCAAAAATTCACCGACAAAATAAGCTTTTAAAAAAAACGAAACCGGAAGCGGAAGTTAGATATGTTTTTTTTGGTAGCATTTTTTTCAGAAACTGAATTTTTGGAAATTTTGGAATTTTAATAGTGGAGATTAAAGAAGGCCTTAGGACAAATCCAACGATTTTTTTCCGAACTCTCTAGCTTTAAAATGGCGGCCGCTACGAATTTTTGAACATTTCGACTTTAACGCCCATCAACTGAAAAACTGGTTATCTGATTGGAATCAACTACATCTTGTTTGGTAGCCCTTCAAGGGTACTATACCATGAAATATAATTAATTTTGAAAATATAAAAACGATCGCAATGACATCACTCCAAAATCTTGGAATTTTTCAAAAACTGCCCACACGTTTTTGTTTAAACTTTTTAAGCTGATAGAGCTGGGAATCTTCTACAATTTGTTTTTTTACGCATTGCTATAATTTCACTGTAACGGGGGGCAATAAAATATTTCTGTTAAAGCAATATAGCTCATCATTGATAGCAAAATCCGAATATCATATTTTTTTGATACTTTAATATTTAGGGGGCTACTGTCCCCCTCCCCCCCCAAATTTTCGCTACAAAATTAAAAAATTGATATCTTCTTTTGTTTGCTCTAGGAGAATCTTTTTACAAAAAATCAAAAAATCGATTTTTTTGACCCTTAATAATCTTTTTGTCCTTGGAAGAATTTCACATACTTTCTACAGCAGTTGTATTCTTGTACTAGTCGTTTAATGTTCAGTGTAGGCTAACTTTCTTACTTTAATAGATAGACTCGCTAACCCAAGAGCAATGTTGTAGGGCAAATTCTTTTCGATTGTATTTAAGAAAAAAACTTGAGTTTCCGATTCTAATATGGTGGCCACGGTAAAAAATGACTTTTTTTAAATGGAAACGTGGCAGTTTGGCTTTAAAATCAGAAAGGTTTTGAAATTCTAAATACAATTTAATAAGAGTAATCTCTTGCTAAAAATAATACTTCTCGAGTTATTAATATATTTTCAAATATCAATTTCCGCGCTTCCGTTGATTCAGTCCGAATATTTTGCCCAACCTTATGCTTGCAGCGCAGCGGTCGGTCTTTCTTCAACCGCTTCAAGATGTTACAACTTATAAGAACTATTTACTTTAACTTACTAGTCGTGTCTAGACAGGTGTATATCGAAAGTGTTGGAAAATATAAAACAATGTATTTAAATGTATAGGAAAGTCCAGGCGAAGTGTTTCGCTCATTTTTTTTAATGAAAAACCATATTTGCAAGTGGATTTTTTTTAAGTTAAAGTTATGCAAAATTTAATAATGAATCCAATTATTACCCTACTATTATTTTTGTTTAAATAAATACCTGTTTTATGAGCAATAAATAATCTAAGCGTCTCCAGTTCCCTAAAAAGGTAAATATACTTTAATCGATTGCAGGCTTAAAATGGTTTCTAAATAATAATATAATATAATAATAGTCTCTAATAAAATAATATTATTAATGTTAAACTAAAGACAAATTTGCATAATTTACATAATACATAATTTAAAAACTTAATACAAAAAAAGCTTTAAATAAATTATTATATAATAGACAAGCCACTACTGCATGGATATAACTGGTTTACAAAACTGATATTCAACTGTACCCAACAAGTTCCAGCTTTATATCGTTGAAGTTCATATTGATATTAAATAAAATACTTTATTTTACTTATTGGACGTTTTGGAATGAGAGAACTCAAATCATCTGCAAGCACGGATAACCAAGATCAAGTCACCAAGTTCTATTGTTCCTATAGCAACTGTTTGCTTTTATTACCTTTAGTAATGACATGTAAACATGTCGAAATACGTATAATGTTAAAATTAATAATTATTATTGTTGAAGTAAAATAATGTATTTTTTCGCTGATGGTCAGTAAATGCATGATATTACGGACAGTTGACGGTCGGTAAAGTAACACATTTACGCCCGGTTGCACAAACGACTGTCAACTTTAACAGACTGTTAACTTTGGCGGAGGGATTTTGAAACTGAGAATTTTGGCCTAAAATAAACTTAAGATTTAAAAAATTGTATTAATTGGTAATTATTATAGTTATAATGTATTTATATTGTTAACCGTCTGTTAAAGTTGACAGTCGTTTGTGCAATCGGCAGTAAATACATTGACATAATGACTAGGCAGTAAATGAATTAACAACCTAAATTATTAGGACACAATAAATGTGGACAAGAACAATATTATTTGTTGTAAATAGTAACAGTTACATTAGTACAATTTTTGAGTACTACTGGGCTTTGTTCTTCAATAATTGTTTTCTTCAATTCACTTTTATAAGTTGTATTTGATATCATTTTTTTCTTATCACATTTGACACTAGCTTCACAAATATACAGGGTGGCCACTTTTCTAGAAAACCGGGAAAAGTCAGGGAATTTAGAATTTTTTATTTTGGTCAGGGAAATCAGGGAATTGTACCAATTTCAACATAAAGTCAGGGAATTTCACAAAAATTTTGTTACCCAGGTATCTTCTTCTTCTTAGTTTAACCGTTCTCTATCCTCTGGATATAGGCCTCCCTCGTGCTTTTCCAATTTTCACGATTTTGTGCGACTTCGTACCAGTTTAAACCTCCTACTTTTTTGACATCGTCGCTCCATCTCATCTGGGGTCTACCTACTTTCCGTCTTTCACCCCATGGTCTCCATCTAATCACTTTCCCACTCCACTTATCTACTCCTCTGGCCACATGTCCTGCCCATTCCCACTTCAATGATGCTGCCCGTCTAATGACGTCCTCTACTTTTGTGTTTTGTCTTATCCAAGTGTTAGTCTTATGGTCTTTCAAAGTGATTCCTAGTATTTTTCTTTCTATAGCTCTTTGATGAACTTGTAGCTTGTTGATTATTGCTCTTGTGAGGACCCAGGTTTCCGCTCCGTACGTCACCACCGGCAGTATGCACTGGTTATATAGTTCCGATTTTAGTGATATGGGTATTTGCATCGTCAATATATCTTTCAATTTTCCATATGCTGCCCAGCCTTGTCGTATCCTTCTGTCAATTTCTAGTTCTTGGTTTTCTTTTCCAATTGTTATTGTTTGTCCAAGGTATACGTAGTTGGAGACTCTTTCTATTTGGTGGGTGCCAATTTTGATTGCCTCATCATCGTTTTCATTTTCTTCTACATTTGCCATGTATTTTGTTTTGTGGAAGTTCATTTCTAAGCCTACTCTTTCTGAAGCTGTACGAACATCCTTCAGCATACTTGTCAGTTCTTCCTTTGACCTCGCTATGATCACAATGTCATCGGCAAATCTTAGGTGATGTAGAGGTTCTCCTGCGATGTTTAACCCCCTGTTTCTCCAATCGATACGCTTGAAGGCATCTTCCAGCACTAGTGTAAATAGCTTGGGCGACATATTATCGCCCTGTCGCACTCCCCTTTTTATTTTAATTTTATCGGTGTACTCATGAAGTTGTACTTGTAATGTAGCTTGTTTGTATATTTGTTCGATTAAGTTTGAATATCTGTAATCTACTCTGGCGTTTTTAAGTGCTTGCAGTATCGCCCACATTTCCACTGTGTCGAAGGCTTTTCTATAGTCAACGAAAGCTATCCAGACTGGTATGTTGTACTCAGTTACCTTTTCTACTAGGGTTTTCATTGTTTGTAAGTGTTCTGTCGTACTGAAATTTTTCCTGAAGCCTGCTTGCTCTTTCGGTTGGTAGAAGTCGAGCTTTTTAGTTAGTCGATTTATAATAATTCTAGAGAACAATTTGTAGATCTGGGATAGCAGGCTTATCGGCCGATAGTTCTCGAGGTTGTCCTTATTGCCCTTTTTATATATTAGGACTACTTTGCAATTTGCCCAGGCTGTAGGGATGTTTTCTTCGTGTAGACATATATTAAATAGTTTCTCTAGTTTTGCTATTAGGACTTTACCACCTTCTTTTAACATTTCGCCTGCAATTTCGTCCTCTCCTGCAGATTTCCCATTTTTTATTTGTTTTAGGACGGCTCCGATTTCTTCTTTGCTTATAGATGGTATGTCTTCAGAGTTCACATTTATTATCTTCCTTCTCTGTTCTTCAGGTTCTACATCACTTGCCACTTTTGAATTGTACAAGGCTTCATAAAATTGTTTTACCACATTTAAGATTTCATTTCTGTCCGTTATTAGGACGCCGTCTTTGTTTGTTAGCTTAACTACTTCTTTTCTGGTATTGGTTTGTCTCCGAAAGATTTTCATACCTTTGTTTTCTTCCAGTATTTTTTGGGCTAGTTTGGTTTTATACTTTCTTATGTCTTCTTTAGCCATCCTTCTCGCTGTTCTATTTGTTTCTTCGTATTCAGCTGTATTCCTCTTGTTTTCACTAATTAAAATTCTTCTCCTTTTTAACATATTTTTTGTTTCGTCGCTTAATTTATTGTTCTTGGTAGATTTCGCTATTGGTTGTATGTACTCTTCTGCATTTTTTTTAATTTTATTTGTTAAGTCTTTATTTAGTTCGTTTATGTTTTGGTTTTCTTCTTGATGTACTCTGATGTTGTTTTCTATATTTATACGGTATTTTTGTGAGTTTTGTTTTAGCATTTCTGTATCTAATTTCTTATGTGTGCTTTTTCGCATTTTTATGCATCTTTCTAATTTTTGATTTATATTGACTGTGGCTCTCACTAATCGATGATCACTTCCTGTAGTAAATCTCGCTAACACATTTACGTCTTGTATTATGTGCATACTCTTCGTTAAGACATAGTCGATTTGATTTTTGGTTTGTCCATCTGGACTAATCCACGTCCACTTTCTGTCATCTTTCTTTTCAAAGAATGTATTTGCGCTATAGAGTTTTTCTTGTTCTAGAAAGTTGATCATCGTTGTGCCTCTTTGGTTTCTAATACCCAATCCATGTTTTCCTATGTACTGTTCTTTGTTATCATTTTGTTTTCCGATTTTGCTGTTGAAGTCTCCTATTATAATTACTTGTTGTGTTTTATTTTCTTCTAGGGCTTTCGATATGTCCTCGTAGAACTCCAATACTCTTTCGTCTTCATAGCTTTTTGTTGGGGCGTATACCTGGATAACCTTTAGTGATGTTAGTTTATTTATTTTTATAGTGACATATATCACTCTGTCAGATATTGCTTTTATTTCTTTTATGTGTGTATATAGTCTTCTATGTATCATTATGCCTACTCCACCATTGCTCGAGTCTTCCTTGTTCTTGTGGAATAGGATGTGTCCCGATTTTAGTCTTACACATTCTTCGTTCCGCTTTCTGGTTTTACTTATACCAAGTATGTCCCACTTTATGCGATTTAGTTCATTTTCCAGTTCTTCGAATCTTTCTTCGGATGAGATGGACCGTGTATTGTACGTCGCTATGTACATTTTAGTTTGCTTTGGCTTTCTCTTTGTCAAAGTTGTGCCTCCCCCAGAATCCGTGAGGCATTTTACTGACGAATCAGTGCGGGATTGTGGGTTAATATCCCTACCCGCCTGGGGTATTTGAGTTTTCAAAATTGACATTGCATAGGGGTAGTTGGCATTAAAACGCCACGCTTGCCATTGCGTGTTGGCGAGTTGGATAAGGATAGGCAAGGATAATGGAAATAGGTGGGATTAATGAGAGGACATGATTCTTCCAAGAAGGAGGTGGGAGAAATCATGAGCTTCGCGTGGGTAGGGTTGCTAGGTCCCTGAAGCAGGTCTATCCTTCCTGGGGAAGAAAGGAGTACCTACCCGGTACCCAGGTATATGTTTATAAAATTTATATTTATTTCATTTGGTTTTTCCTTAAAGTTTAGATGTTGTATTTTGTTATGCTTGTTGAAAAATTTCCATTTGCTATAAAGTAATTTAAGTTTACTTGCAAATTTTTATGTTGTATTACAATTTTTATTTAAAAAAACCAGTTGAAATTGGCTTTTGTGCCATAAAAATGAGTTAGGGAAAACTGAAGTTTATCAGTCAGGGAAGTCAGGGAAAAGTCGGGGAATTTGAAAAGCAGTTTTAAGTGGCCACCCTGATATAGACGATTGAGAAATAAACAAACAAAAAATTCAATAGTAACGACGCTGTATAAGCCACCGCAGTGCAATCGTATTTTCATTAGAGTACAGGAAAAATGATCTTAAAAATGTAAATCTTAAACGATCGGCAAAAATTATATGTTTGATACGGCAATAAAGCAGATTTAAAGCCTTAGCTGGCTCAAAGCCTCGACTTCGTCTCGGCTTTGAAACTGCCAACCGCGGCTTAATCATATGCTTTATTAAACAATAGTTATTTGTTTAATAAGGCAATAAAGCATATGATTTAAAGCCGCGGCTGGCAGTCGGCCAGGCAGCCAGCTAAGGCTTTAAATCTGCTTTATTGCCGTATCAAACATATAATTTTTTCGTCGATCATTTAAGATTTACATTTTTAAGATCATTTTTTCTGTACTCAAATGAAAATACGATTGCACTGAGCTGGCTTATACAGCATCGTTGCTATTGAATTTTTGGTTTGTTTATTTCTCTATTGTCTATGTTTGTGAAGCTAGTGTCAAACGTGATAAGGAAAAGTTGATATCAAATACAACTTATAAAAGTGAATTGAATAAAACGATTATTGAAGAACAAAGCCCAGTAGTACTCAAAGATTGTACTAATGTAACTGTTAATATTTACAATAAATAATATTGTTCTTTTCCACATTTATTGTGTCATAATAATGTAGGTTATTAATTCATTTACTGCCTAGTCATTACGTCAATGTATTTACTGCCTAATCATTAAATGTGTTACTTTATCGACAGTGTTAAAACAAATTAAATATTTAGCTTTAGATATTTTGTAAAATAGCAGTGCAACTTATGGGCTTCAGTTAATGTACCTACTTCTTTTTTTCAGTCGAATTTAAATAAAAATCAGTGATGTGAGCTCAGTATTTTACCAATCGGTAAAATGGTATTTTACCGGTAAAGTAAAATCACATTTTACCGGTAAAATGGTAAAATCACTTCGAATTGCCGCGCGCGGATATTCGTGTACTCCAAAACAAAACATTATTTTTCTTGGAAAGGGTTAGAAATGTTTTGTTGTAGGAAACCTAAATAAAGACTAATTTCTTTAAACCAATCATATTATAATATAATAATATATATTAAATATTTTTTATTTTTGTTATTAAAAGTTACATCAATTATATTAAGTTTGTTTAACTTTATGTTTATATGTATAAGTTTATTTTATCTAAATGTTTATTTCGATTTATATCTTCATATTTTTTATTTTTCTTATCACATTTTGCTTTGTATTTAATTTAGGTATACTTTAATAATTATAACTGTAACTGTAAGTTACATAACCGTTATATTTTTATAAACTATAAATAATTGTATTTTTGTGTTTTCGTATCAAGTATTAAGTAGACCTGTCGAGTATCTAGTATCAAACTAAATGGTTTTTCATAAGGAATCCAATGACATAATTTTTTACATGAAATGAATTTTACCGGTAAAATAATGATTTTACTTAGCGTTTTTTATTTTACCGGTAAAATCACATCACTGATAAAAATGCTTAAAAATTTATTTTCCAACTAACCTAAAATATTTTAGCATAATCAGGGGTTTGAAAACAAGTAAAATTTCTTTGAAAAAGTAAAATTTTCTGAGAAACAAAAAAGAAAACATATTTCCTCTTTCAACCACATTCATGGCAGACTTTATCCATAACAAAAAATCAATTCAAAATATCACAAAAGAAGTAGAAATTTAGAAATAATATTTTCAAACATTCCAATATTGCAAAGCTATTAAAGAAAGTTTACTTTATTT
The DNA here is from genome assembly GCA_958336395.1 of Ctenicera cuprea. NCBI lineage: Eukaryota > Metazoa > Arthropoda > Insecta > Coleoptera > Elateridae > Ctenicera > Ctenicera cuprea. The sequence goes on from OY284486.1 coordinate 57,739,966, forward strand.
ATTTTAACTAACTAACTACAAATTTGTCATTATGAAACTCTTGAACAATTTCCCTAAGTATTTGGTTATTAAAAATAGGAATTTAGTTTGATGTACATGTTTTTACAAGTTTATTACTATAATAGAAATTACATTGCAGTTATGCGTCTTGGTAAAAAGAAAGAGAAGGAACGTGAGACAGAGGCACGTAGTCAATATGTGGATGGTATTTCCAGACTGATTTGTTCAGCCCGAACCTCCCATACTACACCTATGCGAGGTAAATTATCCTCCTAGTTTTTTTTTGTTGCGTTACTTTTTTTAATCTTAATATTGTATGCTTTCAGTATTTATTGATGGAGCAGAGTGGAATGGTGTGAAGTTTTTCCAACTCAGTTCCACCTGGCAAACCCACGTTAAACATCTAGCTGTGGCCCTTGTGGGAGCCCCACTAGCCAGTGCCGAGCTCTCTTAATATAAAACACTGCCTCTGCAGAAATACCGCTTGTAAACAAAACTTTTACTAAGAACATTTGGCCTGAACTTTCCTTTAAAAAAACGGCGTTAATAATGCCAAAGTTGCATGTACTTTTTTATAATGTATGATAGGAAAATTTGACTAAAACCGGAGATAATTAGGTTAGGGTTGCTACTAATTTTTAAAATGAGAAATATTTTAGTGTAAGGATTAAAGTAGTACATTAATCTCACCAAAGTTTACATTTTTAAGTCACTTTTAGTAGACTGAAATTTTGACTAATTAAAAGACTTGTCCTTACTTGCTACTATTTGAATTAAAATAATGTGTAAATTTTTTTAAACAAATTAAAACTTTAAAGGAAGTTTCTAGGCCATTTGTAAATTTGTGTGATGTAGTAGACTGTATTTGTGCAAAACAAAAAAAAAACATCTATATGTTAGTTGAAGCAATTGGTGGAAGTAGCATGAAATGCTTATGGTATATTAATCAGAGTGTTAAAACTGCATACGTAGCATTATGTATTTGCAGTTTGCAATTGTGTACTTCTCTTCTATGCGGAGGAGAACTAGTCACGCTATATGCAGTCTTGTTCATGTTGGAAAGTTGCTGACTTGTTGACAATACCTGTCATGGCTCAATATATTTTGTTAGTAGCTTATTAGCAAAAGACTGCAGCCCAATGTCTGTGTTTGTTATCATTAAAAATGAATACTCTACATGTGATATAGTAGATATTATTAAAATTCATTTTTGTTGGCTGATTAGATTTGTTTCATTTACAAAAACAATGAATACTGATAGTTGCATGAATAATAATTGTCAAAAAAAATTGAGCAAAATAATAATAACAAAAATATATATATTTGAAGTTTCAATATATGCATCGTTCTAGTCAGAATATTTTCGTTACAATTTAATTAATTACAGTATTAACAAAAATTGCTGCAAGGAGAAAGACTGCTCCAACTTTTCCAATATTACTACTTTTTTTTTATTACTTATTTTGCCGTTCAGCAATTCTGACTTTCTTTTTATTTTTAACCAATGCTATCAATGAATTTAAATTTACGATGTGTGTGTATAATTAGAACACAATTTTTACATGATGTTTTACCAAATTGTTGATTTTTACTAATAAAAAGTTTTTTGTTCCTTTAGAAAGGTACTGGCTAAGGCTTTTTGATTCAATAACCATATTAATAAATATGGTTAAAGCAGCGGTATACCGTAACTTCCCTTGCAAGTATAAACGGACTGAATTGGTTAAAGCCATATAAATACAGGGTGTGTAAAAAGTAATGCATAAAATCTGTTGTAACTGTATAAATATTGATTTTATTAAAAAATAGCTTGAATAAAAGTTGTTTATTCAAATTTAGCGCATAATTTGTTAATGTTAAGCTTTTGATACTTTTAGCTATTTGGTTTCTATGGCAACCAACTTTTGTTTTTTGTAGGGCACCTTATACTTTTTTACGTTTCTCGATTCAGCAATTGTTTCACTTTCTGGTGCAATATTTCCTTAAAGTATTATTTAAAATTTTTGAATGAAACACTTGAAGTTCAAAAATTTCCAAGTTGCCATGCAATCGTCTTTTTCGTAAATAACACAACCTATTTTTTGCATTCCTTCAATGGAGAATTTATTTCTCTCTTCAGTGGTATAACATTTCTGTATTCTTTTATTACAAAATTTTCTAGAAAAACATGCAAAACTTTTTCATATTAGCAGGCCCTGAATTCAAGCAAAAGCCAGTGATGTGCTTTGAAATTCATTTGTTATCTCTTTACAATAAAAATTTGTTTAAAAAAAGGGCTCAAGTGAACTTTGGATGTTAGTTTTACACTGCATATGCTGTACTGAGTAGGATCGGCCAATTATTGGCATTCAAATCATGTTACTAATAAACATGTTGGCAGTACTAGCATTTTGTTCTTTCAATATTTTTTGATTGTTAAACAATATCAAATGAGTTTCAAAGCGCACTATTGCGACTGTGGTAGCTGTTGTTTGGATTCAGGGCCTGGTAATATGAGAGGCTCTTCACGTTTGTTTTTTTCAAAAATTTTGTTATGTAGGGGTATACAAATTTAATACCATTGAAGTGGGAAAAAAATTCTCGATTGAATCAACGCAAAAAATAGTATGCAGAAAGGTAGATGAGAATGTAAATAAATACTTTTAAAATCAATAATTGTGCCGCCAGAACCATTATTCCATACTTTTGAACAACCTTGTGTAGGGTGCCATATAACAAACAAAAGATAGTTGCCGTAATACCAAATATGTAAATGTGTAGAAAATTGAACATCAACAACACGTTTAATTTAATAAATGACTTTTTATTAAAGCTATTTTTCCATAGAAAAACTAATGATGACGTTGGACCTTATGTTACGTTTACTCACCTTGTATTTTATAAACAGTGGCGTTACATGACAAACCGAAAATAACTAATTATTAGTTTAGTAGGCCAGATTATAGCCAAAGCATGAATCAAAAAGTCTAAAAGTAAACACAAAACTTGGACACAGGTCAAATCATTTTTATTGTTCAGATCCTGCATTGCCTTTTGAAGGAATATCTGATCTTTACAACACATCAATTTGATAATTATAAACAAAAATTCATGTTGCTTTACTGTCAGTTAAGTAACTTTAAAAGGCGATAATTAATTTACCTTAAAAAATTATTTATTTGTATGGTGGATTAAAATTAATGCTTTCAGATTGTTTTAGGAAAACCATAATTATTTTTCGAAAAAATTAAAAATCCTTCTTGGTAGCTAAAAATGAAACAAATCATTTTTTTAAATCTGTTAGCAGTAATGTCTATTGTAACAACATGTAAACTGCTAACCAAAAAAATGACAAATATGTAGCTTATATAATTATAAAATATCTGTGGAATTGTTTTGTAGAATAAAGCTCATTATCTGAATTGAGTAATATATCTATTTTATTTTAAGAAACCTATCTGCTTGCAGCAAGTTTTAATTCTTAGAATTCAGTGAATTATAAAGGTTTCGAATTTTGTAACATGTTTAAAAATAACAACAGTTACAAAGTCTCGAACAAGTCTGTAAGATAATGATTATGTAAAAATCAACACTCGAATGTATTTGTATTTGTTGATTCTTACTGCAATTAAATAAACTTGCATACACAACAAATCCATTTTCGAAAAGGAAAAGGTTCCGTTTTTTTTTGTTATCTACTTTTGTTTTAAATAGTGTGTTGTATTCTGCTTAAAACCAAATTCATTCTGAATGTTCATCACTTTATTTGTCTTTGGGTAGAGAAAAACATCGATAATAAAATATAACTAAGTTGGATTGTACTATAATAAAAGATTAATGTGATTTGAAAAAAACAGGTTAATATCAAAGAAGTAGGATTTCTGTGCAAAAAGTAGTTTATTAATCGTTAGGAATGTTAAAGTATTTCTGTCCAAGTTCCGTGCGAGCATAAAAATGGTAACTTGAAAAATTGTTGAAGATTATTTAATTGAACTCTTTTATATTAGATAAATTGTCAAAGTTTAATTTCGATCAGAGTGTTTGAAAACATGAAAAGATGTATATCATGTCGCAAGCAATAAAAAACATTTTCAGCACATATTGCAATTTTTTACTGCTAGCTTTTTTTAACATTTTCATGAGCCGGTTAATAAAATGTTGTTTAATATAATTAATAACTTCAATGGTATTTATTTTAGTGTTATATGTATTTCAACGTGCTTACATGTCATTATCTTAGTAAACTTTTAATTTGTCTTGGATCTTCTTCTTCTAGTAGGCCTTCTCCGTAATCAGAGGTTGGCTACCACTCGTCTGAATTGCTCGCGGTCTTCAGCTAATCGGAATAATTGTGCAGCGGTCCTACCCGTCCATTTGCGAATATTACGAAGCCAGGATAATCTCTTCCTACTGGTCTCTTTCCCTGTATTCTTCCTCTGATTATAGTTTGAAGCAGTTTATATTTATCATTTCTTAAGATGTGACCGAAGTATGCAGTTTTTCTCATTTTAATGGTTTTTACTAATTCTTTTTCTTTTCCTACTCTCCGCATTACTTCGTTATTCGTTGTTCTTGACATCCATGAAATTTTTAGAATCCTTCTATAAGTCCACATCTCAAAAGAATCGATTTTCCTTATAATAGCTTCCTTTAACGTCCAGGATTCCATTCCATAGAGCAAGTTTGACCAAATATAACATTTTAGAAATTTTAATCTTAGTGTTAGTTGCAGGTGGTTGTTACATAGCATTGATTTGTACTTAAAGAATGCGTTTCTTGCTATTGCTATCCTGGTGGTTATCTCTATATCTGGGTCTAGATCAGCGCTAATTAAGCATCCTAGATATTTGAAGTGCAAAACACTTTGAAATACATATAAGGCTAAAATAAATGCCCGTTTAAGTTATTAATTATTATATTTATAATATATTAATAAAATGTTGTTTCTATGTTCTAAAACTTCCATGTTAACAGAAATATCTACAAGCGAATTAATCAGAAACTAGATTTTAACCATACAGCAAGCAGCCACTTTTATCAACAAAACTTATAATATTCGAGATAATTACAAAGTTGGTTTCAGACAACAAAGAAATGCAAATGACGTGTTAAATTTCTTACAAGATGTCAGGTGTGTATACTTACATCAGTGGAGTAGCTATCATACTGCCAGTGATCGCAAGGCAACGGTGTCCCAGAAAATTAGCAGCCTCTCGAGGCTACCGGTAACAATTAAATAAATACATCGAAATTCGAAATAGTAGATTACAGATAGATTATAGATTTTTTCAACACTATATCAAAGTTATATACCGGGTGTTAATGGAACATGGTACGTCCCCCTTTTTCCTTTATTTATGATAAACAAATGCAATTTTAGTAGTTATGTTTTATAGACCATAAAAACACATTATATGGACTTAACAACTTCCAGTTTCACCAGAAATGCCTAACTTTCTTTTTTTTAATGGAACATCTTGTATATTTTTGCATATTCGGAACTAGGATAAAATTCTGAGTCTGTCAGTTAATTGTGGATGTGACATCCCAACTGTTTTTTTTTGCAATTTTTGTTTAGTATTATGAGGGCTTTGATCCACCCAAATTGATGCTAATCAATTTACATACTGTTATTGATTGGTAAATAACTTGGATATTTACCCAAATGTTTATTTACCGGGTAAGTGCCCATCACTGCGTTCTGTACTCAAGAATGTTGAGAATATACTGTACTTTTACTGTTTAAGTAATGGCAATATAGAAGGGAATATGTGTTAAATAAGTAAATCCCCTAATAGTCAAATTTTTATATCAAAATAAATGGGGAAATCCCCTTATATTAATATTTCGTATTTACCCCTTAATTTGGGGTAAATATAATTGCTTAGGGTATATACCTGGTATTTACCCAGTTTATATTTACCTACCGCCCATCACTGACTGAACGGTAGGGGCAGTGTTGCGTAATGCGTAATACGTGTTAATTGTTGGTGTAGGTGTTGTGTTACTAAACAATCTACGAAGTTTATGGTTGACTTTAAATATTTTTAAAAGTTGCAGACTGTGATAGTAACAGTAGTAGTACATCTACTGTCTATTACCATCACTATATATTAACAGCAATTTGTTGTTTTTACGTAAAATGTTACCAGTTTTCATGCTTTCATTAGTAGTATACTACTTGCTAGATTTATAATTAAATAAAAAATTAAAATTTATAAATTTACCCGATATATACCTGGTGGCAAGTGCCCATCAGTGGCTAATAAACAATTTTTACAAATATTTTTGAATAGGTAATAAAAAACAATACTCCGTATTTAATAAAAATGTTGTAAGAGAACATAAAATACAATTAAAAGAATAACTTAAAAAAACACGTGCATTGCTGTTATTTCATTAATATTAAGACAAGCATGTAATACGAGAAAATGCTGTAGACAACCTACTTTGATTCTAACCAAATTACAACATGATAAAAATGGTATAAGACTATATCCAGTCCATGCCCGTACACTGTAAAACATACTGTATAATCAAATTTAATGCGGTTAAATGCCATAATTTATAGATATATTTTCACAATAGTTTCTTTGCTTTTAAAAGAGTTAACAATACGATTTAAAATTTTTAAACAATAATTACGTGATAAAATGATAAAAAGTAACCAAGGGGCAATCTAAGAAATATGTTAATTTTTAAGCAGGGGTAATCTTTCTTATGCCATTTCAATAAATGTCTTAAGAAGACGGGGTCAGTTCAAGGTGAAATAATTTTTATACTGTTTCATTAACAACTATTTATAAATGTAGAAAGTAACAAATCTAAAAATAAACTTTTTTAGTGTTTACCATTTTTTAGTATGCCTACCAAAACAAAAATCAAGTTTTTTACATTCAAAATTTTTTGATATCGACAATTATCTTCTTACACGATTATTATAACTGTTGGTAGTCCAATTACCTCGAACTGCCGATTTGCGCTTGGGTTGTTTTTCTTGTTTTGCAAACACCGCTAATCAAAATTACAGCTTTTCTTCTTGTGTCGATTTATGTATGCTGTGTAATATAAAACTGTTTTACAGACAATGTGAAGATGGTTGTTATACAGTAGACTCTTGATTATCATTACATATGAGGGGACTGATAGTTAAAACACGGAACATGCAAAAAAATTCACAAAAACTCACTATATTAATTAATCTATAACTCGGATTAAAGACAAAAAAGTAAGTATACTACACGTTAATATTTATTTTAATTTTTACAATATAATTTAACAACATACTAAAAACAGTGTTTTCAAAGCAATGGTATACAGTATTTAACTTACCGTTGCAAATCAGATAATCCATGCCTGAATAATTGAGTCAACTTACCTAAATCGACTTCTCTTTTAGTTAATCACTGAACAGTATGAATCTCTATATTTCTTGTTAATCTGTTACACAGACATAAATATATAATTGTAAATACTTTTCAAGATAAATTTTGCATAAATTCTTATTTATTTAGATAGAGTATCTTGATTAGTGTATTCAGTCATGAATGATGTACACCTACATATTTCTATATTTTTTTCATTAGAAACCATAAGTAACGTTAACAAATTGCTCACAATGATAGAATGTTAATAATTACATCACAATGTCATGGTTGGTTTAATGATTGACAAAATGTAATTACATGGGTATTAGAAAGTTACGTTTCTATGCTCGGTTGATCTTCCTGAGTTTGATTTTCTTTTTGTTTTTTGACAAGCTCTACAAGATGTTTGTAACGAATCATACATTGCTCCTAAAATAAACATTTCATTTTAGAAACCAAAGTTAAAGATTTTTATGGTAAGGTAAAACCTTTGTTTTGTCTGGAACACATTCAGCTATACAGTCCCATCTATCAATACAACCTTTTGGATATTTTGCTAGTGCATTTTCCATGGCTTTTTGTTGTTCCTGTGACCATAACGATTGGATTTGAGTTGATAATGCTTCTAACTTTCCACCTTTAGTTTTTTTTTTGACACGGACTGGTTCTTCAGGTTCCGCTTCTTCTACTGTTAATCGATAACCATTTGTTTTTAATTTGTTTGCCATGTATGTAACTTCTGCAACAGAACGACCAGTGGTTTCTGCTATTATTTCCCAGCGGTTAGGTGTGCCACCAGGGAAACGATTAATAAGCTGAACAAGTTCTGCAAGATTATCATCCGTCCATAAACCCCCAACTATGGGAGCAACCTGTGTTTTTATAGGCACTTGATTGTCTGAAACTTTATTTTCTTCAGTCGTCGGTAGTACCTCAAATGTTGGACCATCTGGTACAACAAAGCCAGGTTTACGTTTGCGAACAGTTCGAACATCACGCATTGGTTCTTCTTCACTACTTTCAACTTCCTCTTCCTCTAATTTTTCCATAGCTTTTTGCTTTAACGAACTTATAATCCATGGTAGTGATGTCACTGCTGACCACATAAGCCAAGGAATTTGTACTGGTAGAGTATCGACAAGCGATGGTTTTGGAATTTCTATCATGGATACAATTTTCTTTTGTTTGCGGCCTCTTACTTGTTCCTGTTAACGGGTATTGAATGTGATTTAATGATCATAGGACTATTATCTTACCCACCAATGTGTACTTGCGTTCTAAATAGGAGGCCCATCCTACTAAATATTGACCAATAGTAATAAGTACAAATAAAAAAAGGCACAGCTCCAGCAATCCAACGCGTCTCACTTTTCGATAATAGTAAACGGCAGACCGCCAATTGGGAAGACCATTAATTAAAACTTCATCATAATATTTGCGCTTTGTCGAATCTTTCAGAACTTCATATATAGCTACTAAGTGACGAAATTGTTCATCCGCATTTTCAGCCAAATTTTTGTCGGGATGTAATTTCAACGATAAGTGACGAAATGCTGTTTTAATGGTTTGTGTATCGGCATCCTAGGGTATGGGATGCAGTAAAAAAATCTTGGTTAAAATATGGTAATACTTACTTGAGATACTGCAAGGAAGTTGTAAAAATTTACTTTTACTTCATCTACAACATCAAACACTTCTAACTGTTCGGTATCCCATGCAATTGCATAATTAACACATACAAGAAGTAAAACGGCGTAAATAAATCTCATAATGTACACCTGATTATCATGGCTTTGTTACCTTCTATATTTTATGACTTAATAAGCTTAAAGTAAAAGTGAGATCTTTAAAAAAGTAATGAGGTTATGTTACTAATGATGTGTCAAACAGGGAACGACGTGTCTAGCCAACCGCCGCGGCAGTTGTCTGCCTAATATTATTTATCTGCCGGGAGCCGATGCAGGTTTTCTTTTTTGTAGTTTCTTTTACAAGGCTTTATGGGTACTTGAAAAAACACTCGTGTGCAAATCATTTAATTAAAAACATGCCAAAGAACATAGTCAGTAACATTCCATCATGTTCCAGGTAATTTTTTTTAGAATGAGGATGAAGAAAAACCAAAATTCTAACAAGTATTTGAACCTGTGACCACCATAAAACGCCGGACAAGCATTTCTCTATTGCGCTATCTGCTCCGAGCATATGACTATCAATATCAGCCACGATCACCAGTGAAACATAAAACTGCTGATAGTAATCATTGTTTGCGGTCACCATCTCCGCTGCAGATGTCGAGTAGACGCCTTCAACAACAGCATAATAAAGGAAGGATTATGTTTTATTAATGAATTTCTTAATATAATAATAAATTTGTATTACAAGAATTATGCATAGAAGATAATAATTATGCTGTAACTCGTCCGGAGATTTTGGTTCCGGTTACGGTCATCTGACACTTCGAAATTTCGGTTACAGTTACGAGCAACCAAAAATATTCTAGTCTACAGTTTTAGATGTAAGTAAAGTAACAGTTTTACATGTGGCAATTGTGCAAAAGTTTTCGCACTTGTACATATAAAGCGAGAATTTAAACACCCTGAACTCGCAGCCATCTATCTAAAACATCATAGATGCCAAACACCAGCAGCAATTTATCACAACTAAAAACCTAGTAGGAATACTATTTTTTATAAATATGTTTAGATGCTAACAGTGGAAATTTTCTTGTATTTTGCCGAAGACCAACAATTGGAGAAACATTTTACCACAATTTTAAATTTAGTTAATTTCATAATTAATTCTTAATTATCATTTAATTTAAAATAAGAAAGCATACAATATCACATAATTAGACTTTTTTTTTTATCATAGTAATAATTTTTCTGACACCATGTATGTTTGTTTTGGAATAAAATACATTCGATTGGCAACACTTGAAAAGCCTGAAATGTCATCTGCGTGTTGATCTGCACTAACCTAACCTCAACAGCATAAAAAAATATAAAATTTAGAGTTTAGTTTGAAGTACTTACTATAATCGAAGATTTAATGTGATTAGTTTTATTGAAAAATTAAAATGCCTGATTCTAAAACCAGTAAATATTCTATACTTTTACCAACTTACAATGAAGTAGAAAACCTACCGATTATAATTTGGCTTATTGTTAAGTGTATGACTAAAAGGTATGTTATTTTTATTATATTCTTTTATAAAACTACTACTTGTATAATTCTAATACTTACATTTAGCGGTTATGATTATGAAATAATTATCATCGATGATGGTAGTCCTGATGGAACTTTAGAAGCAGCAGAACAATTACAAAAGATTTACGGAGAATCAAAAATTGTACTGCGTCCGCGAGAAAAGAAATTAGGATTGGGTACAGCTTATATTCACGGCATAAAACATGCCACTGGTAATTTCATTATCATAATGGATGCTGATTTAAGTCATCATGTAAGAACATACGACATCCTTGCACTGGAATTATTCTTAATAATTTATATTACAGCCCAAATATATCCCAGAGTTTATAAAAATTCAAGAATCAAAAGATTATGATGTTGTTTCTGGTACTCGTTATATTGGAAATGGAGGTGTTTATGGCTGGGACATTAAACGAAAGTTAGTTTCCCGAGGTGCAAATTTTTTAACACAACTGCTATTACGACCAGGTGTATCAGACTTAACTGGGTCATTTAGGCTGTACAAAAAAAATGTTTTGGAGAAGTTGATTCAAAGTTGTGTTTCAAAAGGTTACGTTTTCCAAATGGAGATGATAATTAGAGCTAGGCAGTTTAATTATACTATAGGAGAGGTTCCAATTTCATTTGTCGATAGAGTTTATGGTGAATCGAAACTAGGTGGTTCTGAGATAATTCAGTTTGCAACAGGACTTCTGTATTTATTTGCTACTACTTAGGATTACAGTATTGAAAATATGTGCATTGCTTTTAAACATTCCTTTACACATGCTTTTTGTAAATATTTTAATAATCTAATAAAGTATGTTTATATTAATATTTATAAGATGATTATTTAAAGTTTGTTTTTATGAGACATCTTTTTATTATGTATGGATTTACTTAATAATATATAACATCACTTGCTGCTGCGTAATTATTTAATAAACATTGCCAAAAATTGTTTAAATATACAGTGTGTGGATAAAGTATAGAACAAATTTGATATCTTCTGAAATATTATTTTTCTGTAAAAACGCTTCGACACCTGAATTTCAGTTTTGCGGTTTTTTGTTTGGTTTAAGTTTTACACACTGTTGAATTAACAATTCGTTGCTGATTTGGATACTTAAGGTTCAATAAGTGGGATACTTCTTGAGTTTTTATTACTACAGCCAACCAAGATAAGAGTTCCAATTTACTGAATTTTGGTCAACCTCGTCACAATCAAATTATCAAGTGAAACTTTACCTAATTAATATAAGTAAACGTCAAAATTACAACAAAACTTAAAATCCCACACTAGATTTGTTCCAAAAAAGTTGTGAGATATTTAATTTGAACCACTGTTATCCATACATTATCGGTCAAAATTTGGCAAAAAAAGCAGTGCTTTGAATTTCTCTTGAAAAGAGCTTTCAAATGAGATGCCACACGGCGTACTGTTTCATTTAAAAAAAAATAAGTATGAATTCACTGCGCTGTGTCACGTAACCCTTTAGCAAAATCAATATGCTTAAAATGTGGCTGGGATAAAACTGAAGTTTACGTGTCCTAGCGTTTTTACAGAAACAATATTTCAGGAGATATTGAATTTGTCTGCCTTTACAAGCATTTGCTCTAGAAGTTTGAGCAATATTTGTGTGTGCTTAGATTATTTAAACCTTGGGGCAGACAAGGATTTGATCTTAATGTACATATTTTGTTTGCCAGGACAATAATACTTAATCGGCTTATGCCTATTAGCTGTTTGTGAACCCATACAAACTAACGTTTCGCAAGACATTGAAGCTTGCATCTTCAGAGTGAATAGAACACTCAAACTTCTAGAGCAAATGCTTGTAAAGGCAGACAAGCTACAGATATTGAATTTGTTCCATACTTTATCCACACACTGTATGTATTTCAGGATAATGTGTTCTATACTGGTGTGTTAAATCAAAGGGCCGTAACGGCAGTAACATTTTTAGAGAAAAACAAGTTGAAAGTTTTATCACTAGATTTTTTTACTTAAACAGTGTGTTGAGTTTAGTAATTGAATATATGTGCAAAATTGCATAAAAATATGAGCGAAGCACTTCGCTTGGATTTGGAATTGTTTTCAGTAGTAGGGCATTTAATATAAAACCCTGCTAATCCCTCCTTGCAAAAAGAACAACTAAACCACCTGCTGGGTAGAAATTTTAGGCTCCTGCAGTACAAACCTACAAGGTCAGCTTTGAACTATTATCACAGGATTATACTATGTTTATCTCTTATGCACTACATGTTTCTCACTCTTACCTCGTCTATTCTGAAGTTACAAGTAAGGACTATGTTAGGATGGAAATTTTTGTTTTAAAGAAATCAATTTTTTGGATTCCTTAGGATTACACAACAAAAAAAGGGAAACTTGTTTTTCAAAATTAGGGGAGGGGAAAGATTAACCCCCTAAATATTACTGCACCTAAAAATTAAGTTCTGAATCTGTTTCTACTATCACTCACGAGTAACTTGGATCAAGCAGAAATTTTTTTATTGTCTCCTGTTTATTAAAGAGAGGCCCGAATTTTCGGTTTTCAAAAATTCATAGTCATGTGTGACACAGTAAAATGCTTTACCTCAATCACACGAGGCTGTTGCTCTATATTCTATATTTTCTAATGAATTTAAGATGTTGGACGTAAATTCGTCTATGCTTCAGAATACTGACACTCCAACAGCAGGTTATTGCTTTCAAAGAAGTGCGTAGGCCCGATTAGCATACTTTTTCCACTATCTTAGGTATAACTGCATTATAAGAGGTTTGTATGTAATTTCAAAAAAATTACCTTAGCATATGCAAGGTTTTGCTAGTTGAATGTTAAAAGTTTACTAAGATAAGATCATTGCTTATAACACTTTTGAATTCATTTTTACTAATATTCGTTCTAGTTTATCATCCAAATACAATTAGCCTACTTTTTTTCTTTATGTTTGTATTTCTTAAGTTATAGAATAGTACATTTTTAAGTAGGTATCTACTCACTTACTTACAGTGAATAGTAATTTATAATTCAGTAAGTAGGTACTCATATTAGTAATAAAAATTGTTTTAATGACTTAATTATAGGATCATCAAACAATATTGTAAAACATATGCTGTCTAAAACACTTGTTTACTCAAACTGATAAAGTTACATACCTAATAATTACTTATTGTGAAGCACTATTTTTGCATTTGCATTCTGAAAAAGTGATATAACATAAGTACAGTAAGTTTTATTGCAGGATGTTATAATTGAAGTACATAATTTTGTTTCTAAAAGCTCTTACCACCTTTAGATTTTCACAAAATAAAATCTATTTAAATTAAAGACAAAAAAGTACATGCACATTCTCAAAAAAATGGAATGATTATATTTACATCTATAACAACATCTAAACATTAATACTCTAAAAGGTGTTAGCAACATTAGGTAGTGCCTACATTTCCACCCTATGAACGGTAATTCTTGTGGATTTCTGGTTTAATATCGTACACCAAAGCCAGTACGTGCTGCATAACCTGAAAAAGTAACAAATTGATATTTGAAGTTACAAATATACAAAAATCTTGTACCGCTTCTTTTTGAATCACGATTGCTTTGTTCATATCCTCAATTCGAAGCTTAGTATCTTGTTCTATTTTAGCAGCAACATCTTCTCGTGAACCCATGTGTTTGGCTTCAAATTCTCTGAATTGACGTTCACGTTCTTTACGGTACTTCTCAATTTCGTCTTGAGCTTCTTCCTTGGCTTGTTTGAGCCTCCTTGCTTTACCTGTTACATAATTACAAATTTACAGAAAATTTACAAAACGTATTTGATGATTTTACACAATTATTATAATACAAAATACAAATTATTGGCCTGTGATCTCTATCTTCACCAACGGAAGGGTGATTTACGTGCGATACTACCATTAATAGTTAAATACTGCAATAATGTGAATAAAATAACAATGAAAGTATTACTAAATTAACACTCTGCGCCTAAATCACAAATTAATGAATCAATTTGGGGCAATAATTTATAATTATAATGATCATTTTCCAAGTCCCTCTTTAAAAACTGAAAATCAATGATTGCTAATGGTTCATAGACATAATATATCGATTTTTCAACTACCAGCAAGCAAAATTAATAAAGTACTTTGAATTCATAAATGGAAATCGCAAGTCTCGTGATTAAAATTTTTGTTACACCCATTTTATGTTTTTATTGTTCAACGTCAAACCAACATATTTTACTTACGTTTACGGGCTTCTGAAACTTTTTCGGCTGCACGCTTTTCAGCAGCTAAAAGCTGTTGAATTCCCTGGGTTTGACTTGCCATCTTACAAAATTATTACGATTTCTCCAAACGAAGTTATGAATTACAACGCGAACGACTGCAGACGACAGTCATATGATTGTATAATTATGTATTTTCACACTGACGTCAGAGTGGCGCTAGTGTTCTTTCCCAAATCTTCAACTTAATCAATATTACAGTGCTTCTCAAACAGTTAAGAAAAATGCTACAATATCACAAATACCGTGTTTCGGTGAGCTATGTTTTAATTTTACTAAATTGTTGTAATTTGTCTACTTGCCTAATTTAAAATTGTAGCTTTATAAGGTTACAGTTTTCTAAACTGCTAAAATTAAATTTTCTACTATATTAGGTTTTATTTGTGGTAATGCAGTTTACTTCAAATTTTAGAATATTAGTCAAGAGATGGGGCCGAATTAATATTGGCATGAAGGAATTGTTGGAATCTAAAATAACTACGGAAATTAAATTAGTAAAAAACATATACCTAATGGGGATTTACGCAAATTGCGACTCTATGACTGAATTTAAATTACAAACAAAATATTTATTGCGTTTAACGTGTGGGAGCCTGGTTCCCACCTATATTTATTGTCATCGGGGCCATGGATCCATGGCTGAGCTAAGCGCCAATGGATATTATTAAAACAAAACAAATGCTAATGCTTGAATAAGAACCAAATTGAACATGGAGTTGAAAATTCCCTTTCATAATAGATGGCGCTAGTAAAATTGTAACTAAAAGCGGTTACTTAGCAAAATAGTATTGGCTAGCAACGAAATAAACATACACAGCATATGCAATTATTTATTCTTAATTCATAACATGAATCACGTAGCTATAAGACAAAGACAGAATGGATTGATAATAAAATGTAGAAATAAGTACACTGAGTATGGTCAGTATTACAATTTACTTTCGGCTTAGACCGCGTCGTCATTTGGCAACTACACCCAGCATAATCATGGTAAGGACCGACCTGTAGCTTGTCTGCCTTTACTCTAGAAGTTTGAGCAATATTTGTTGGTACACTAAGTATTACTTAAAATTTATCTAAAACACATTTCGCTGCAGATAAGCTATTTTAAGATAGATTTTTAAATAAAATGTACAACTAACCTAAACATACATAGTTTAAAGAAATTAATCTTTTCAAAGACACTGTGCTTGATTAACCATATTAGCGGTCTTAATCTACGGTTTGGTTGGACTTCTTCCCCCAAAAAAATAGTATTAGTAATAATTTCAGACATTCTAGTGGCTAGTCTGAAATTGTTCGAGTACGTGCTATTTACTAAATATGTTATAAGCTGGCACTAAAAAATGTTCCAGAATATTTCGTTAAAATAAAAAGTTTTTAAAAATTATTTTTATTGGTTAGGCTTTTGGTCCCTTTTGATGCTAGCGTCCTAGGCTACAGCCTAGTGAGCACGGATAAAAAACTGAAACCAAAACAGTGTCTAAAAACTCAAATTATTATTAGAACCAAATATTTCGTAATTATTTCCATTAACATGTTTAAATTGCACTAATTTTATTTTTTCTCTATAAATTTTATCATTTAAAATTCCTTTAAATGTTAAAACTTTTACTATTTCCTCCAACGACCTTGGAGGGGCAAAGTACCTTCCTCACCACAATGAACAATGTGAAAAGGGCAAATTCAAGCTGCTTATCTCTGTCTTGTCTATGTTCTGTGTAGAAGAAGTTCCGGAGATATCTGATAGGTGGCTTTGATGTATTCAACTTATAGATTTATTGGTTATATAATCAAATTATTAAGAATGTCGTATTTTTAAATAAATTTTTTAATTAGTTGAGCCTAAATGAAGATAATTACAATGTTTTACGATTGTTACGAACAGTTAAAAATGTGTTTTTAACTACATGTGAAAATTGGCGGGAAATGAACAAAATAAGTGTTAAATTGAAGTGTTTTCTACGTACCTGCTGTTTTGCTTTGATTTACATGGAAAATCTTTGTATGTTATTATATAGGTTTGTATTTTTGATGTGGGTGTAGCAGAAATTTAAAAAACTGCAAACATAAGTTTTTCCGATGCCAGCTAAATGCTGGAAGCTTTCAAGGTGAGATAATCCCAAAAACTAGGAATTTATAAATGATAATATTTATGTCTTATGTACGCAAAGAAACATGTTTTAAGTTGAAAGCAGGGTATGTACACAAAAAAATGTTGATTCAACCTTACTAAAGTGTTTGCCATTGCAGGTCTTGTAATAAATACTTACATGAAGTATTATATAGAACTAAAGATCTGATAATACTAAATGATATGAAAATCTACAGAAACGGCTTTTGCTGTATGTTTCTTTTGAATAATTACAAGCATTTTTTGTAGGTCATTTGTTTCACTCGAAAACCTAAACAAGCTTTGAGGTCTGTAAGTATCGTTTCACTGATTAAATACAGTTGTTGAAGGTATCAAAAACCTTGCAAGTAGGTTATTTTGGACAGTTCTGGATCCACCCCCCCACTCCTGGCCTTGAGTTCAAGGTCAAGGACACCCCCACTCCTACCCCCACCCCTGGCCTTGAGTTCAAGGTCAATGTCAAAAAAATTTTTCGGCCTGCGACCGGCTTGTCCTGCGGACGGCTGAGATTTGCGCCCCGTCTGGACTGGGGCATCCCCCCACTCCTGACCTTGAGTTCATGTTCAAGGTCACGGTCCAAAAAAATTTTTAATTTTATAGGTATCATGTTGACCCGCACACAAACAAAGACTGAATGAGTATATTACATAAATGGCACTACACTTTTTAATTACACTGATCCACTTCCCCCACCTCTTTAGCTGCGGCTTTTAACTCGTTTGACCTCTCGAAGACATTAACGCGAAGTTCCAAATTATGTAGTGCAGGATATCTATCCAAGCAGATCATCTGATACGGATTCTTGGTGTACAGAGTGGAGGCATCGTAATGAAAGAATCCCGAGTCATTTCGGAAAAAGTTTGCTAGTGTAGTGTTTAATGGATGAGATATCTTAGGGAATTTAAATACCAGTTCAGGATTTATAGTTGGCTCTTCATCAAAATTATAATAACGACTTTCGGCAGTTTCATCTACGTGATACACTCCGTCGTCAGGAACGTACAGGAATAACATGTTGCTCGTGCGAGAGCTCGAAGAAAACTGAGATTCTTCTAACACATGGTGGCGGATAGTTGGCCTTAAGCATATGAGACTGAACCGCTTCTGCGCAGTCTTGTTCAACGGATAATTTGTTTTTAGAGCTTAAGAAATTGTAGAACCCAGACAGGTTAACCTTGGCCTTGGAATCTGTATAGACAAGATAGCCTTGGTCCTCGAATTGATTAAGTTTTCCAAGGTTAGGTTATTTTTTATTTTTTAAGTTATACTATCCTTGAGTCTTTGAAGATGGTACTTATACCATTTTCAGCCCACTATCGAACAGTGAATCTCCATCCGACACCAACGATCATGACTCCTTTCCCCACCAATGACCATACTTTGATTTATTCTGGTAATTTTGATATTTTTGCGTCTGTGAACTTATTTTACAATTTGAAGTGTTTTAGAAGACGAACAAAAATTAATGTGGCGCGCAGCAATGGCTGTAATAATCATCAGGCCCGAATATATGTTATATCAATTGTCGACGTGTCGCAACCTCCCAAATAATTCATTTGAAAAGTTATTCGATTTGCAAGAGGGTTCGTTAGTTGGCGAAGTTTACTTGGATGCGGCCCAGCAAAAGCTCTTCCTATTTATCTGTAAGTATTTCTAAGCTTCCTTAATGCTCTCCTAATTTTATTTTTTTTATGTTTTCTTTCTACACTCCTCAACCACCAGCGTGAATGTATGATATATAAATTTATACATAAATAACTTAATTGAAATATATTGTTTTATTTCAAGTTTCACCTTGAGGTGAATTTTAACTTTATCCAAGCGGAGTTAGCATGGACTACTACTTTGACCTTGAACTGATTTTATAAAATTTCCCTAATTTTTATGTTGCATCCCCACCATTAACCCAACCATTTTGCCTTGGGATCAAGGCTAAGGTTAACCTGTCTGGGTAATAAACATTCCACAATGTCTGGGAAGCCATTTTACGTCGAACTCTCGAGCGAAATGGGTGCTAGTGCTAACTGCGGTTCTTGTGGTGTTTGTGGCGATGTTGTGTTGGGGTGTAGTGATTTTCCTCGAGGTGTTCGGTCCATGTGGTCGCGACTCTCTTTGAGGAAGTCCCAGCAGTCCAAAGCTAAACTCTGTGCCTGTTCGCAACCGAGCGCTTCCACCAGCTCTGAGGTTAGTAAAGCATTACCTATAGAATCGACCAATAAAATCAAAATTTTGCAAAATGTAATTGTTCAAAACGCAAAGCAGCTAAGACCTGAAAATAACCGCCAAGGAGAACAACGATTGACTCAGGACGTAGTGTGTGAAAGCATTTTGAGGAATTACTTGTTAAACAAAATCAAAAGTGTTCCGCGACCTAAATTGAATTTGAATGCTTCAGTGCAAAATGTTGCGAATGAAAATCATGCTGAAATCTCTGACCATTTCGAGCAGATTTCTGCAAATAGTGTTGAAATAAATGAATGTATTTTGCAACCGAAATTTAATTTGGCAGAATGCGTTGACCAGATGCCGAACGGCGTCGGGACGAATAATTCAAATAGTTTATATGAGAACATTTCTGCAGCTAGCACCTCAAATTCTAAAATTAGTAGAGAAAGTAAAAATGTGGATGCACTAAAAAAGAGTATTGCCGAATTCTTACTATTTGAGAACAATCACCAGAAGAATAATTCTGTCATTAGCTGCAATATTGCGAAACCTGCAACAATTATTGAAATTTCTTCTCGTGATTGTTCGCAAGCAGTTAATAACTTTTTGGATGGAAGTTTTGATCAGGGGGATATATCTATAGCTAGCATCCAAAATTTAATTAGCAATGATTCAAAAT
Organism: Ctenicera cuprea; assembly: GCA_958336395.1. Classification (NCBI taxonomy): domain Eukaryota; kingdom Metazoa; phylum Arthropoda; class Insecta; order Coleoptera; family Elateridae; genus Ctenicera; species Ctenicera cuprea. Next base: position 57,759,770 of record OY284486.1, read on the forward strand.
TAGATTCAAATGTTATTTATGAAAAGCCCCCCTTGTCTCAAAATACCGCTAATTCACAAGTCGACTCGGATATTATCATGACCCCTTTGGACCAAATGTTAAATGGCGTCGATTCAAAATTAAATTCAAATAATAACAAAAATTTAAATTTTAGTTCTGATTCCGAAGTGCATTCAAATACCACAGAAATGTCTCCTTTGGCTCAAAAGCTCGATTGGAGCACTATTGAAATGTCTCCTTTGTCACAAAATGTAAGTCCTTATTCAACTTTCAATTCCCATGTTATTAAAGCAATGTCGACACAAACCTTTTACCAACAATTTACACAAAACAGCATTTTGTCCCGAAATCGTTCTCGAAATCTGAAAAAAAGTTTGAACATTGATAACTCTTTTGAAGAAACATTTGATTACTGCGATTCTCAGGGTAGTGTTTTAGAACATGGGTTGAGTTTGGCTGCTGACACTCCACAAATTACCGCCGCAACCCATGAGAAAACATCCATGGATCTTTCTGATAGTGCAGCTGACCCAACCCCCGCAGGTACTTCAGTTTCTCCGCCAACGAGTGATGATTCAGCTGCACCATCACAACGTTCCACGCGAGAAAGTCAAAACGATGGTTTTGAAGATTGGTGTGCAGATGGAGTCCAATTACGCGCCAGCGAATTTCTGAAAACGGAGATTCTCAAAACCATCGAGATGCTTGACGCTAGCGGGCGCAAGCTGAACCGTTTCCAGAGAATTATTTCAAAGCACCAAGATAACCTTAGGAGGTATAACTACAATCATACTATCCGCCAACTTAATAAGACACGACGGTTGCGCTTGAATGAGCTGGCCAGAAAGTTGAGGTTATCGAAGGTGCTTCGGGCGCAGCAGACGCTAATTAGGACTCTATCTTTTGCTTAATATGTATTTTTAACAATCCAATTCCATAGTAACATTGTTGAAACCTTCCCGAAAATCCTTTCCAGACTGGAGAGTTCAACGTCCGCGTTCGTTCCAGTTGGAGGTCTACACCGAGTCTAGTAATTTTTTTATTTAATGCTCTCGGTCTAGGTTGCCAAGAACAAATAACAAAGTTCTGCTGCTAACATTTGTTTATATCCTTCTGGTGTTGGTAGGTGTGTTTAGTCTTTAACTACTAGCCAACTAGCATGTTCAGGTGCGACAAATGCAGCAAGTTCTTCACCAGATCGGATGCATTGTACCGCCACCGACGAGAGAGTTGCCGTCAGGAGTTGGGTCACCCATCTACGAGCGGTAAGTTGATTTGCTTCTGATTAATAACGTAAAAAGAATATTCGATTTTGCGGTTTTCAGGCAACGGTTTGGAGGCTTCGGCGGCAACCGATGGTGAAGGACCCTCCACAAGCAAAAGAGTTAAAACAAATCCTCCTAATGGTAAGTCGAACTGCTGCGTTTCAGATGTTTAGAGTAATGTGTTTTTCTTTGTTTCAGATTCTCGACCTTCTCCTATGCGCTACTGTGATGTGTGTGACGAAAACGTTGCCCGCTCCGGGTATGTAGGACATCTCAGGAGCAATCGCCACAACAGCCGATCTGGTGTAGCAGCCTTTGGAGAAGGAGTGGTGATCCGTCAGACCGCCTTCAAGCAGCGCATTGTTACCTACAGAGTAACTCCCGTTAACAATTATATAAAAGTTGCGGAATTTATGGACGAGATTAAACATAAAATTGTAACTTTAATAGAAAATAAAATGGCGACATTTAAAAGCGTTAAGATCAATTTGGAGCTATTTGGATTGTTTGTTTTGGAAAGTCAAGAAATAGAAGATGTAAAAACGTTTCAGACGGTTAATGAAATTGCAACAGTTGCGACCGACTTGAATGACTTATGTGATCGTTTTACGGGGATGCTGGACGCGAAGGTGTCAGAATTTCAGGAGCGAGATTCGGGTACATATATTTGCTTTTCTTGTCTTTTGTATCGATATTTATTGACCATATCTTTTTACAGGGTGGCGTTTGAAGCACCTAATGTATTTGGATGTAAATATTAACAAGTACAATCCGCTTCGAGCCTCGTCCTACATCCCGCTCCCAAAACAGATTCAGAACAAGAAAGCGGTTGTAAATGTGCAAAATGAGGATGAATGCTGTTTCGGCTGGGCGGTGACTTCCGCCATTTGTCAACCGACAGGACCTTCCAACCGAACCAGCTCCTATCCAGATTGCCGGCAGTTATTGCGCTTCGACGGCATCGAATTTCCGGTGAGATTAAGCGATGTTTCTAAATTTGAAAAATGTAATCCACAACTTTCTATTAACGTGTACGGTGTTGAAGAAGTTTTTCGAAATAATGTTACGAAATACGAAATTGTAGGACCCCTGCATTACACCCACAATAAAAAATTTATTCATATCAATTTACTGCTTATTACTGATACGGTGGGTAATAGTCATTACTGTTGGATAAAAGATTTGTCTAGATTAGTTTCGCAACAAATAACGGCTAGAGATGGCGCAAAACACTTCTGTGACGGCTGTCTCCATTACTTTCGTACTGAACAACAGTTACACATGCACCTTCGTTTTGACTGTAATCACGTTTACACAAAATTGCCAACTACTGACTTGATAACGAACAAACTGGGAAAAGTTGCGCCTCAAAATATTCTTAAATTTGAAAATTATCAAAAACAATTAAAAGTTCCCTTCGTAATTTATGCTGATTTTGAAACCATTTTAAAACCACTTGCTACGTCGCATCCCAATCCTACAAAACCATTCACGGTAACCGTGTGTGAACACCAAACTTACTCTTTCGCGTACTTTATTAAATGTTCTTATGATGACACTTTATCCAAATTCGAAATTTATCGTGGTGAAAATACCGTTGATGTGTTCATGGAGCGTTTAGAAAGGGACGTTCAAAATTTATACTCCAACCATTTAAAACATGTTGTGCCCATGAAAGTTTTGACCGCAAACGAAATTCAAAATTTTAATGATGCTCTTTCATGCCACATCTGTAGTTTACCGTTTGATGACGATGGGCAAGATAAAGTAAGAGATCACTGTTATCTCACAGGAAATTACCGCGGAGCCGCCCATTCCAATTGCAATCTAAATTTTATTCTTCCAAATTTTATTCCCATATTTTTTCATAATTTAAATTATGATTCCCACCTTTTTGTCAAACAAATTGCCTTAAAAAACGAACAAATTGATGTTATTCCACAAAACAAGGAAAAATATATATCTTTTAGCAAGCACTTTTTAGTTGATGAAATTCAAAATAATGCTGGCAAGAACGAGAAAATATATATCCATTTGCGATTTTTAGACAGTTTTCGGTTCATGAACAGTTCTTTGTCAAGTTTGGCTGAAAATTTAAATTTCGATCAGTGTTTTCAAATACAGAAAGAATTTGGCAACGGCGTTAAATTTACTCTTATGAGGCAAAAAGGTGTGTTTCCATACTCCTACGTCGATTCGTTTTCCAAACTACAACAGCGCGATCTGCCGACAATAGAACAATTTTATGATACTTTGAACGAGCAGGAAATCTCGGTCGAAAATTATAATCGCGCTGTTGATGTGTGGAAAACGTTTAAATGCAAAACTTTGGGCGACTACTCTGACATCTATCTAAAATCGGACGTACTACTTTTGGCTGACGTATTTGAAAATTTTAGAACTCTTTGCCTACAGCATTACCTACTAGATCCGGCCCATTATTACACGGCTCCGGGTCTAAGTTGGGATGCTATGTTGAAATACACTGCTGTGGAATTAGAGTTGCTAACCGATTTGGATATGCTACATTTTTTTCGAAAGGGAATACGCGGAGGAGTCAGTACTTGTGTGGGGAGGAAAGCTATTGCTAACAACAAATTTGTTGAAAATTATGATTCGAAAAAACCCACTTCTTTTATCATGTATTTAGATGCAACTAATCTGTATGGCTATGCCATGCGACAGTATTTGCCGCAGCGCGATTTTATTTGGCTAACCGCGGAGGAAATTGAAAACTTTGACGTTTCCAACATTTCGGACGAATCGGATACGGGCTACGTTTTGGAAGTTGACTTGCACTACCCACAAAATTTGCACGAATACCACAATGAATTCCCATATTGTCCCGAGTTGCTAGTTCCGCCTGAAGGAAAATTTAAAGATGCAAAATTAATTCCAAATTTATTTGATAAAAGCAAGTATGTTATTCATTACAGAAATTTAAAACAATGTTTAGATGCCGGCTTAATCTTGACGCGAATTCATAGAATACTGAAATTTACCCAGTCTCCGTGGTTAAGATCTTATATTGATTTGAACACCAAATTTCGAAACGATAGTAAAAACGACTTTGAAAAAAACTTTTTCAAGGGTATTAATAACAGCGTTTTTGGAAAAACAATGGAAAACGTGGACAAAAGGGTAAACATTAAATTGCTTAGCCATTGGGAAAAAATTGGTAAAAGAGTTGGGGCCGAAAATTTAATTGCAAAACCAAATTTCAAAAATTTATCTATATTTTGTGAAAATTTAATAGCCGTTGAGATGAACAGAACTTTTGTTTTCTACAACAAACCGAGTTACGTTGGTTTCTCTGTTCTGGATATATCGAAAACTGTCATGTATGATTTTTTCTATAATTTTTTGAAACAAAAGTATGGTAATAACGTTGTTCTTCTATATTCCGATACTGACTCCTTTATATTGCTAATTTACACTGAAAATTTTTATGATGACATGAAAGAGCATTTAGATAAATTCGATACTTCTAATTATAAAACTCGGGAACACGGAATGCCGCGAACCATGTCTGTTGTTGGCAAGATGAACGACGAATATGCTGGTATCCCTGTTTTAAATTATTACGGAACGGGTGCAAAATCATACTGTGTAAATGCGCGCGATAAAACAGATAGAAAGGCTAAGGGTGTGAAGAAATGCGCTATCGAAAAATCTCTTACGACGGAAACGTATAGCGCAGTAGCTACAAACATGCAGTCTAGAGTGTTTTGTATGATGACCGTTTTTCGCTCTAGTTTGCACACTATGTACACCAAACTGGTTAATAAAGTTGCGCTGTCTTCTTACGATGACAAACGTTTCATTATTCCCGGTTCTACCAATACTTTAGCATGGGGACACAAGGATATTCCTAGCGTTGGCAGACTTAACGATTTGGTGGATTTATTAGAGGCAGCCGTTTCAGAACCAATTTAAATTAATTTACAGTTGTCGCGAGTGAGCAGTACTGGTTGTTAGTTTACTGCAGGAGTCCTACCATAATCGTTTACAGAAACTTTCTTGTACGTTATTACTCATATTTGCTTGCGCTTTGTAGTTTTTAAGTAGATTGTATTAGCATTATTTATATGTGTATATATATTATAATAAAGTAAAACCGAAACAATAGTAATTTTCAATTATATTTTGATTTTCTCCGACCACATCGTCAAAAACAATTACAGAATTGGGTTTTGCGTTCATAGGTTGTGGGACTGCAGCCCCATCTTCGTATTCCTCGTAACCAATTTCTTTTATCGGAGTTAATAAGTTCTTAAGATATGCATACTTAGGCTGATCTAGCGTCTTACAATATAAATAAACATTTTCAAATCGTAGGCCGTTAGGGTGTTCTATCAAAGTAACCATCACGCTTGTTTTACCGCTGGCAGAGCTGCCCACGAAAAGCCCTCTTTTACAATTCTTCCCTAGTAAAACACTATGCCTTTGAAATGGTTTTACCAATGACTTAGCATCGTGATTTACGATCGGTAGGGTTACATTTTGTTTTTCAATTGTAATCCTTTTCATTTCGACACCGTTCTCTCCAGTACACTCGCTAAACACTAAGCTAAACCTAACCAGTGATCAAGTTATATATATAAGAACAAGTTTTAAAGAAATGTTTGCAGTTCAAACTTAGCAATCGATCGCAATAGTTTAATATGAGAGTTTACGCGCACAAACCAGGTATTCGTCGACGAACCGTGAGAAGGAAAGGTTGTGGTGTTTTAAATACGCTTATAAATAATTTGCCAGTGGAACTACATGTGCCTGGATATAAGTTTTGTGGTCCAGGTACTCGCTTAAAGAAAAGACTTGCTAGGGGAGATCAGGGAATTAATCCGCTAGACGAAGCGTGCAAAGAGCACGATATCGCATATTCTCAACATCAAGATCTTCAGAAACGACACGAAGCTGACAAGATACTTTCCGAAAAGGCGTGGCAACGTTTTCGTTCAAAAGACGCTAAATTTGGAGAAAAAGCCGCAGCACTAACCATAACAGGTATTATGAAAGGAAAAACCAAACTAGGAATGGGTGCTCTACGTAAAAAGAGAAGTTCAAAAAAAGTGAGACAAATACGTTCTGGTGGAGTTATTAGCTTTACCGGTGCGGTCACGCGTGCGCGAAACCGTATTAAAGGTAATAAAGGATACGATGTAATGAAAGCTGCAAAGCTAGCTTTAGCAACTATTAAAAAAAGTAAAATTGCTCAGCCAAAAACTAGAATAATCAAAATCCCTAAAACTGGTGGTATTTTACCACTCATACCAATATTTGCCGCTTTAAGCGCCCTAGGATCCTTAGGAGGTGGAGCTGCTGCAATCGCCAAAGCAGTGGGAGATGCTAAATCTGCTGCAAAGGACCTTAAAGAAAAGGAGCGACATAATAAAGCGATGGAGTCGGTTGCTCTTGGAAAAGGTCTACATTTGGGACCCTACAAAAGAGGATTTGGATTATATTTAAGACCCTACCAACCAAAAAACTAACTGTAAAGCTACCGCGACGAGCGTTAACAAACGTTGATTTAGCGAAGTATGCTAAAATATTAAAAATTCCGTATTTTAGAGGAGTATTCATGCGCAATGCTTTGCCATCTAGAATTCATGAAAACGAATGCGGTATCGTAAATCTCGACGATAATATAGGTCCTGGCACCCATTGGACTGCCTACGTGAAGCGTAGTGAAAACGTAACATACTTCGACAGCATAGGGCATTTGAAACCTCCTCTTGAATTAATAAAATACTTTCGCAGCGACGGTAGCAAGAATAACATCGCGTACAACTTTGATAGATATCAGAACCTAAATTCCTACAATTGTGGTCATCTGTGTTTGCAGTTTTTATATAGCTACGTAAACTGACATGTACCTGCAGTGCGCTTTGAGTTCTTGAATAAAGTACTTCAGAATGTCCACCATTTTTACTCTTACCGGTAACTCATCAGTATTAAGTGCAGATTTCAATCCACCACTTTTTTTGGAAGAAGACAGCGAATATGTAATGGGTTTACTTAGTTTTGAGTCGTACAATTCTATTCCCAATATATCACCACCGAAGAACGTCTTCAAACTTACTGGGCGAGAAGATATTGTGATACCCCAAGGAGCTTATGAAATTAACGACATCAACGACTACATACAAACTAGCCTGAATCCAGCTAACCGAGAATACGTTTTAATAAAAGGTAGTAACAGCACGCTGAAAACGATGATTAAGTCGTCGCACGAAATAGACTTCACTGCGGATAACTCGATAGGAGATTTACTAGGATTTCTACCTCAAAAATATAAACCCAATGTGTGGCATTCGTCTGAAAATATAACTAAGATAATGAAAATAAATTCCATATTAATACATTGCAATATATCGTTGGGATCTTATAAGAATGGGGAAGCAGGTCATATAATTCATCAATTTTTTCCTACTGTACCGTCTGGATACAAAATAGTTGCATCTCCAAATCCAGTCATTTATCTTCCAATCAGCACTAAAATAATTACCAACATAACAATTAAAATACTCGACCAAGAGGATGTTCCTGTCAGTTTCAGTTCAGAAACCGTGACGGTCAGTTTGCATTTGAAGAAGCTATAATGGGTTTCAGATTCAACACCACTTACAGCAATTTTAGCTCAGACACATCATCTACAGCTCCAAAAGGATATAACATGAGACATACCAAACGTTCCGCAGTCAGTAAGAGGTCGTCAGCCGATCAGTTGACAAAGAAGAATAAAGCATTTCTTAAATCGTTAGGTTTTCAAGTGTTACAATGAGTATTTTAAACATTAGTGAAAAAGTTCTTGTTGACAATTCAATTGTTAGCAATCAAATACATACCCATCAACCCTATACGAATCGCTTTGAAAATAATGACGAAATCCGGATTCCGATTGAAGAAGATATGTCAACACTACCCGGTTTAAGTTACTTGTATATACAAGGAAAATTGTTAAAAACAGCTGGAGGAGCTACAAACGCAACATTTGTTAACAATGGAGTTGCCCACCTATTTAGCGAAATTCGCTATGAAATGAATGGCGTTGTAGTTGATTCGGTAACGAAACCTGGTATAACATCTACTATGAAAGGTTATGTTTCCTACAGTTCTAACGATATTAAAAAGCTTCAAAACGCTGGATGGCTTCCCAACGCAACAAGCAAAATAGTTGATGCATCTGGTAATTTTAACCCCCAGCATGCTGTTGGGCTTTGCGGAGGATTACGGAAAAGTGGTACTAAATATCAGGCAAGAATTGGTGTTAATTCGAAGTAATACAGATAACGATGCGATATATAGTCCAAATATAGATGAAGATGTCAAAGTTACAATTGAAAAACTTTATTGGAAAGTTCCCCATATTACAGCAGGCCTTGCTCAAGAATTAGCTCTAACAAAATACATAGATAAAAATATCGACACTCAAGTACCGTTTAGAAGTTGGCAACTTCATATAATCTCAGGACTAAATCAAGTTACGCAACATTCTCATGCGATTGCCACCAGTACAAAATTACAGACTCCGCGACAAGTTATACTGGGTTTCCAGACAGATCGTTCTGGAAAAATCGACAAAAAAATGAACGAATTTGATAATTGTAGTATTACAAATCTTCGAGTTTACTTAAACACCGATAGATATCCATACGATAATTTGAATATCGATTTCGCAAATAATCATTATGCAACTCTATACGAAATGTATTCACACTTTCAATCAGCATACTATAACAAACATAACGAACCTCTATTATCCCTAGAAGAATTTAAAAAAATTGCTCCTCTGATTGTTGTGGATTGTTCGAATCAAAAGGATTACTTACAAGCTAATGCTGTTGTGTTTAGACTCGAATTTGAAACGGCAGTCAACATGGCGGCCGATACAATAGCGTATTGCCTGGTTTTGCACGATCGCGTGTTTACATACAACGCGCTAACAAAAGCAGTTAAACAGCTGTAAGATTAAAACCAAATGGTTAGTTTAATCAGTGCCTTAGGAGCAACAACATGTTTAAAACTAACGGGGAATTAAACTAATAACGCCCTCTATTATGTGCGGCGAGAAGAAGTTGCAAAGCAACAAACCGGCAAAGTTGCGATCGGAACCTGCTAAGCAGGTATCTGCGATCGCACCGGCCTCTAAGCACAAAACACAGAAACGCCCGTGTGGCAAGAAATAAGAAAAGATTTGGTTTCAATTATGGCTAGAATAGACCACTACATGTTTCGTTCTTGTTTGAACTCATCAGGTGGACATAATTCTAACCATAATTGAGACCAAAAGCAAACAGGCATATATACGCCAGAAAGTATAAAACTAACGGGGAATTAAACTAATAACGCCCTCTATTATGTGCGGCGAGAAGAAGTTGCAAAGCAACAAACCGGCAAAGTTGCGATCGGAACCTGCTAAGCAGGTATCTGCGATCGCACCGGCCTCTAAGCACAAAACACAGAAACGCCCGTGTGGCAAGAAATAAGAAAAGATTTGGTTTCAATTATGGCTAGAATAGACCACTACATGTTTCGTTCTTGTTTGAACTCATCAGGTGGACATAATTCTAACCATAATTGAGACCAAAAGCAAACAGGCATATATACGCCAGAAAGTATAAAACTAACGGGGAATTAAACTAATAACGCCCTCTATTATGTGCGGCGAGAAGAAGTTGCCATAATTGAAACCAAATCTTTTCTTATTTCTTGCCACACGGGCGTTTCTGTGTTTTGTGCTTAGAGGCCGGTGCGATCGCAGATACCTGCTTAGCAGGTTCCGATCGCAACTTTGCCGGTTTGTTGCTTTGCAACTTCTTCTCGCCGCACATAATAGAGGGCGTTATTAGTTTAATTCCCCGTTAGTTTTATACTTTCTGGCGTATATATGCCTGTTTGCTTTTGGTCTCAATTATGGTTAGAATTATGTCCACCTGATGAGTTCAAACAAGAACGAAACATGTAGTGGTCTATTCTAGCCATAATTGAAACCAAATCTTTTCTTATTTCTTGCCACACGGGCGTTTCTGTGTTTTGTGCTTAGAGGCCGGTGCGATCGCAGATACCTGCTTAGCAGGTTCCGATCGCAACTTTGCCGGTTTGTTGCTTTGCAACTTCTTCTCGCCGCACATAATAGAGGGCGTTATTAGTTTAATTCCCCGTTAGTTTTATACTTTCTGGCGTATATATGCCTGTTTGCTTTTGGTCTCAATTATGGTTAGAATTATGTCCACCTGATGAGTTCAAACAAGAACGAAACATGTAGTGGTCTATTCTAGCCATAATTGAAACCAAATCTTTTCTTATTTCTTGCCACACGGGCGTTTCTGTGTTTTGTGCTTAGAGGCCGGTGCGATCGCAGATACCTGCTTAGCAGGTTCCGATCGCAACTTTGCCGGTTTGTTGCTTTGCAACTTCTTCTCGCCGCACATAATAGAGGGCGTTATTAGTTTAATTCCCCGTTAGTTTTAAACATGTTGTTGCTCCTAAGGCACTGATTAAACTAACCATTTGGTTTTAATCTTACAGCTGTTTAACTGCTTTTGTTAGCGCGTCAACGTTGACTCTTGAGTACGTATTAGATGAAACAGCAAGCCAAGGCAAATGTTTCAAGTATGTCAGTGAGAAACTCAAGCCGCTAGTTATTAGTAATATCGATGAGATGCAATATTTCTCCCATCAGCATTATATAAAAATTAGTGGTAGTGCAACATTTATTCGGAATAGTGTAGAAAAAGTTATTATTCCCGTTACCGAAGTAAATTATCATACAAATTTGCGTGAGTGGTACGAACACAACATATATAACATTTGTGTTCCGACGGATCACTTGACTAGTTTATATCTGGAGATTACTGGAGATTTTAAAACTACAGACTTTCATGGTGTCAACAACTGCAAGAAAATCCGCTTGATTTAAGTTAATACTATATATTGTATATGTGCAAATATTATGTAATGTAAAAACTATAAAATTTATTCTTTTAATTTTGTGTACAAGAGTACAGCTTTTCTTTATATATTGGTCAATTAATTACAATATGTATATTTAATTAATAAATATATTTGAAATCTATTTGGTGTTTTCTTTTGGAGCGACGAAGCTGGTGGACGGCGTGGCCGTCGGGTAAAGGAGGAGAATGGTCTTGAGATTAGAAGGGGCTAGATATGGTATGCTGCGAGCACTCCTTCAGATAGGACTCCAACTACAAGCGTTGCTTTCCGCAGGACAAGCCGTCCGCAGGACAAGCCCGGCGCAGGCGAAAAAATTTTTTTGGACCGTGACCTTGAACATGAACTCAAGGTCAGGAGTGGGGGGGATGCTCCAGTCCAGACGGGGCGCAAATCTCAGCCGTCCGCAGGACAAGCTGGCCGTAGGCCGAAAAATTTTTTTGACATTGACCTTGAACTCAAGGTCAGGGGTGGGGGTAGGAGTGGGGGTGTCCTTGACCTTGAACTCAAGGCCAGGAGTGGGGGGTGGATCCAGAACTGTCCAAAATAACCTACTCTTGCATATCAATTTTTTAAGTATTTAATCAAATCCTTTCAACTGTATGACACCTAATAAATTAAAATGTTACTATTTAGCAAAATAAAATAATATTAAACAATAAATGGTAAATTTATTTATTAGTATGTACTAGAAAATTTCATATAGGATTATACTTAACAAATGTAGAAATAATTGTACAATATAATGTATATAAATGAATAATAATGTTACTAAAGAAAATGTTTGTATTTTTTAGGAATGTAAATGCTTACAGATAGTACAGCTCCACACCAGTTTTGAAATTAAAAACTTTTACTCCTTAGAGCAATTTTTAATATATCTTGTGTGCTGTTCCAGATTAACACAAATATTTAATTTACAAGCTAGATGGAGTACCTCTACAATAGTAGGAGCATTTTAAAGTAGAACCGTTGATTGAAGGATTTAGTAACTAATACTTCAATCAACGGTAGAACCTTCATAATTTGTTTTGTTGCCGAAGGTACAAAAACTTCGAAAGTTTTTCTTTTATTTTTTTACATTTGAACCATGTCATTATAATAAATTGTTATGATTTACTAATAAAATAATCCTAACCAAATGTCTAATTTTTGTTATTGGTAGGTACAAAATTTCATGAAATTTTCATATATAATTGTATGTAGTGTATGCTAAATGAATGACTTTTATAAACAGCAATTTTTATGCTTTTCAGGGTCATAAAAAGTGATCAAACACCATAGGACAGCTCCACATTTTATTGACAAAAAATTCTAGTTCCACCTGGAACTGCAGTAGTCACCCCCACACAGGTCTGCTATTGAGCTCTGTTTTTCAAAGAGCAGTTTCGTAGTGTTAGATCTGAGAGCATTCTGAGGACGTTTCCCTGTACGACAGGCACCATCAGAACATGCCATTCGAATTCAAAGATTTGGACAATGCAGTATACAAGTAGATGCGAAACGTTCATGACGCCCTCGTTCAGTAAAAGTAACTCATCGTATTCAAGAAGTAAATGAATATGTTTCCCACCCAAAAACGTTTTTAAAGGAGGTGTTCCCTATTAATTGGGTATTGCAACAACTTTGCTGAGGCGTATTCTAACTAAAAGTTACTAATTTCGTTATAAAATTCTACTAGTGCAAAAATTGCAGTCTCGTCAGTGTAAAGACATGTGGCCCTTTATTTTTACTAACAATGACCCACCTAGTATAGAGAATAAGACAAAAGTAAGGAAATCTTGAGTTACAACTAATGTTAGTTGTTGGAGTTTTGTTTACGATAATGGTCTTTTTGATAATCTACCCTGGACGGCACCAGCACCGGATCCTTCAGCTGCAGATTCTAGATGAACTAAAATATCGAATTGGTAACGAAATTAATGATATTGCAATTGAGCAGTAACTTCCACATCCACCTTGTATGGCATGTAATATAGAAAATGACGCTGTAAAACTTCAAAATTAAATATTGAAAAATTGAATATAAACGGTTTTACTTACCTATTTCTTTGTTTTGCGAAATAAACATTAGAAATCTTACGTTTACGTTTGATACAATATTGAGAACTGGCAAAATGTTAAGAACGTATAAATACCATAAGAAATTTTATGTACCTTCAAGTGATGAAGACCGAAATGGTTATATTTTGATAAAATAGTTTTTTTCTAAAATGTAACTTTTTTACCTACACTTGCGAGGGGGGGCACCAAATGCCACAGTCATATGGCCTTCCATCTAACATGCCGCACAAACGCACACCCAGGGTCACCCTGCTCCAGACCTGAACCAGATCTTGTTTGGTAGAACAACCTCAAAGTCAGTCGCCGTAACCATAAACTAACCAAACTAGTATTTAATTTATACCGTAACCACTGCTTCACCCCATGCTTCCATACAATGTTATTAGTATGTATATTGCAGCAGCATATTAACGCCATAATTCATATTTCTATCCACAACTTACATTATAGAGGCATAATTCTACTATTGAGAGATGTCTTATGGTATTAATAAAACACATTGGTCTTATAATCAAGCCATTAAGACACATAACAAAATCAAACTATATTTAAACTTTAAACACATTAAAAGAGAAAATATTATCGGTTTTTACTCACATTCACATTCATATTATTTGTATTTATGAAGTTTAAGCCGTTTAATTTATCGTTATGACAATTTTGACAGCCCCTACTGAAAATATATATAGAAACCTCATATAACCTGATAATGTTTTCATCAGGTTGTATGTGGTTTTATGCGGTTTTTGAAACAACCAGGTTCAGTTTGTATGAGGTTTTATGAGGCAACTGAGGTGATTTTCAGTAGGGAGCTTTGATTAGTGACAACTTGCTACTCTGATCTTTCATATAATTTAATTCGATGTTTCAAAATGATCAATGTTGATATTAGTGATCCACATAATTATGCCTCTACAATATTGTAAGTTGTGGATAAAATTTTGTATTGCATTTGTGGATTACCTGCAAATAAAACTCTTGAAAATTTAAACACTCGGCCTTGCGGTCTCGTGCCTAAACTTTTTCGCTAGTTTTATTTGCCTCATAATCCACTCATACAATAAATAACTATTATCTAAGGATACCCACATTGTTTGTTTATGTAATTACAGCCTAATTAGGTTAAAACAAATTTCAAACATGTAAAAGTTGTATTTTATAAATTATCAAAAACGATAAAAATTTTATTTTAAAGCTAAAAATGCATAAAAAAATATTAGTTTACTACATATTTTTGTCACAAGCATAAGAGCAAATTCAATCGCACATTATTTTTTAATTGACCACAATAGGTCAATTATTGGTAGATGGCAACACATTTAACTTTTAAGATATAATTTCCTCTACAACATTGGTTAATAAGGAAACAACTTACATTAAATAAACTATAAATGCTTATTGTGCTTTAAAAGATGCTACAATTAAGCTGGTAAAAAGATTTGGTGCTACCTACCTACTTTAAAGCAGAATATTAGAAAACTCCAATATTATTTCTTATTAGGTACTACTGAAAATACACTGGTCAATCGTTTCTAAGGATTTCTACAATTCACTACAAAAATATGCTTATTTAAAACTTTTAACATTTTCATTTACAAATGGAACATGTGGGTTATGATTGAATTTAATGCATAACGATGGCCAACTCGTTTTTTGATTCTTATGAAATATAGCGACTTGTATGTGTAACTTAACATACATGATGGAAGTAACTTAGCTAAGTTTTAGTTTGTCACTACACCATCTTATTCCAACAGCAAGTTTCTTCAGGCTAATTGAAGTTCCGAAAACTTTGTCCCAATATAAATTGCTTATACCGAAACCTATAAAAATAAATAATCAAGATTTGGTTAGGGGTTAAAGTTTAATAATTTTGCGAATTTACTTAAACACACTGTATATAAATATTTTTGAAAATTTCGTACTGTAAATTAAAGCTATGCATTTTAATAGTTTTCTCTTTTAATATGTACTTACCACTGTTGTGATGCACAAAATGATGTTGATTATGATATCGCTTCATTGTGTACAAGTAGGTGTCTTCTGCAGGAGAACCATAGTGCAAATAAAAATGTATCATGTCATAAATTACGTAACCTGTAAAGAAAGCAGTTTTCAATAAAGTGAAGTAAAATATTTGATAGAATAACATGTATGTTCTGATTAAAACACAAAATTATATATAATAATGACTGGACATTGTCTGAAAATTGTTAAGTCAGCACAACAATTTAGCATCATGTACTCCTCCAAAGAAATATTAAATGTAGGAAGAGAGCGAGGGAGAGGATGATTGTAGAAAACTCGACGTCCAAACAAAAGCTACTAAATCTTCAGGTCAAAATGATGCTTGTAGGTTACCCTAGAAAGATTATACCCTTAAGTGTGTATTCAATTAAAATTGCCTAATAATTTATATCAAAGACAATTTTATCAAATTTAATGTCGGGTGGGCACGTTTTGTAATTGTTGACAATATCCGGCCAATATTGACCAGCAAAAGCACCCATTATACATACAGATTGTCACTGTTTTACGAGAAACATTGGCATTTCCTAATGAGTACAAGAAGGAAGGGATAGGCAAATACTGAGTGCGAGAAACTGTGTGGGCCAAGTGGGGTTTCACGTACCCAAAGATTTTTTTAAATTTAATTTTAAAAAATTCAAGTATTTATGGATACTTTTGGATTTAAAAGTATATACATCCAACACCCGTGAGGGTATAAAGGATACCGGAGAAAGAAGAAAGAAGTATCTACAGATACGTGAAGCGCCACTTGGCCTTCCGACTATATCCGTTCCTTGTCACATTCATTAGTTACCTTTCCCTATTCCATGTTGCATTTATTCTGTTTCCAGTCAAATAGTGATTATCTATTGATGGGATAGGTTAAAAACCAGAAGCAAAGTTCTCAATCCATACAAACATTTAGAAATATATTTATGTAACAAAGCACACTAAAAGTATAATCTTGCTATACATATATCTGGCTATTGTTATATATACCTACCTAATATTCCTCCTGCTGTAATAAGTATAACCACAGAGGGTGGAAACAAAGCGTTAACTAAGCGGTAAGCACCATAAGCAAGTATTGCCGCCGGTACTGGTGGAAATACTAATCTTCTTGAATCAAAAGGTACCTTCAAAATTAAACAAATACACATAAACTTAAAATCACTAATAAAGACTATAAAAGAAAACTGGTAAGAAATTCCGTTTTATTTTTTAAGTTTTCATACGTTCAATAGGTTATAGTAAACTACCTACTGGTTTCATTTGCATGAAAATATTCAATTTGTTTCATACGTTGGATTTGATTAAAAAGGTTACCTTATGATGCAATCCATGTATTCCAAAGTGAATGTAAATAAGGACCTTTGATGATCCTGAAGGTTCCATATGAAAAACCCATCTATGCAAGGAATACTCTAATAGTGTCCATATTACAATTCCAAGACATATACATAATACTGATGGTAAAATTGGGGAAGAGTCTAAAATAAAAGATATTTTTAAGTTCTAGCTTTACTTCCTGGAAGTTCATAATTAATATCCGAATAAAATACTTTAATACTTCAATATTTCTTTATTTTAACCTTATACCTATTTCGACATGTTTACATGGCATTTTCAAAGGTAAGATTAAAAAGTAAACAGTTGGTGTCGCTATAGGAACAATAGAACTCGATGACTTGATCTCGGTTATCTAAAACTATCTAAAATAATTTCACACTATCGGCCCAATTGTTACTTCAAGAATTTGATTTAAATGTAGTACTTTCTGTTGAGACAGCGCGAAGTAACGCCCGCGTAAGAGAAAGATCTTTGATTTTGAATATGAAGGAAGATACTGTTTATGTCTGTTCAATGTCGGTATAACAAATATTTTATTAATGAAGTTAATGTGGTTTTGTTCGTTTTTGAAAAAACCCTCTTTTAATAATTTCCGTTCATAGGGGTTCGCCAAGGGTGATTTCTCTAAATTTTACAAAATTAAGTTTTTGCAAATACATACGTGTGAAAAATATCAACTACGTATTTCAAACGTTTTATAGTTATAATATGATTTTAAGGAAAACAATGTTTGAAAGGCTGCAATTCTGTAAGGATGGGTTATTAGTAAATTAAAATTAGGCCAGCTAACTTGGATTTAGGCAATTATAGTTTTTTACCGACTTTTCAAGGAGTATCAAGCAATGACGTTAATTTATTTATAAGTTTGAGCTATGCAAACCTACACAAAGAGACGTTACAATACCATATGATTCTTATCATCATAAAACACATAAATTAGCAGCATACAGATCCATGATACATATGGCTTTAACAGTTCCTGTAGGTAAACTTAGTAATAATAGAGAAATTTCAATTATTAAACCGATTATATACAATAATGAATACTGAACTTAATAATACACTAATAATTAAAGAGAAAATTTATAAATTAGCAATTCAGAAAATTTATCCAACTTCCTCCATCAGATAAAATGAAATACGCGTAAATTCCATATTTTAGCAATAAACCAGAAAAAAATTGCCAAAATTATAAATAAACCAAATAAACGTGAAGTTATTTTTAAAACAACAAACAACATTTTAAACACATGCTAAAGAAAAAACAGACAATTTACTGAAATCCGGCATTTACAAATGAAATTGCTCACATTGTAATTCGGTTTATATAGGACAAACAATTAGAAATTTTGATATTAGGCACAAGGAACACGTATGTTGATACAAATATAAACATACCCACATAAATCCAATTACGCTAAACACTTTATAGAACACAATCATTCAATGATATCTAATAACGCTATAAAAATTTTACATTTTTGTGATAATAAACGTAAGTTAGATATACTAAAAGCACTTGAAATTCACAAACATTTAAAATTTGTACCTTTAATAAATTAGTAAATTGATCTCTTAAATTCACCGTTATTGGATGTTTTGGAATGAGAAATCAAGTCATCTAGACGCAGATATTGGAAACCAAGATCAAGTTATAAAGATTTATTGTTCCTATAGCAACATCAACTGTTTACTTTTAATCTTGTCTCTGAAAATGACATGTCAACATGTTGAAATACGTATAAGGCTAAAATAAAAACCTGTTGAAGTTAAGAATTGTTTTATCTACAATAAATAAAAATGAAGTTAATATTAATGTATAAATAAAATAAGTATTTACTTCAACACTATTTCACTATATTAACCTTTATATGTATTTTGACATGTTTACATGTCATTATCAAAGCTAAGATTCAAAGTAAACAGTTGGTGTAGCTATAGGAACAATAGCAATTGATGACCTGATCTTTGTTATCTATGTCTGCAGATGACTTCATTTCTTATTCCAACACTTCCAATAATGGTGAATTTAAGATATCAATTTGCTCATTCATGAAAGGTGTAGTTTTTCAATGTTTGGGAATTTCAAATGCTTTCAGTATATCTAATTTATATTTATCATCACAAAAGTGTAAACATTCTATAGTGCTTATACTATTAGATGTCATTAAATGATTCTATAATAGTTCTAAGAAGTGTTTGGTGTAATTGGATTTATGTAGGTGTTTATGTTTATAACAACGTAAGTGTTAAAAGTACATAAAAGTAAAGTAATTAAAAAAAAAAACTAAAAACCTTTCAAACACATTGTTTAATGCTAAAGAAAGAACAGATAATTTACTAAATCAGGCATTTACAAATAAAATTGCTCCCGTTGTTATTCGCCGTATATAGACCAGACATTAACAAATTTTGATATTAGGTAAAGAACACATCTGTTGATACAAATATAAGCACCTACCCAATTACGCCAAATATTTATTAGTACACAATCATTTAATGACATGTAATAACACTATAACATTTTTATACTTTTGTGATGATAAACGTAAATTAGATTTATACTGGAAGCGTTCGAAAGGCTATTTGCTTGTGTAGTAGGAGGTAGTGGGGCTTTTGGGCTTTAAACCACCACGCTCCTGAAGCTTATGCCACCCTTCATGCACATTCATTTAAACCATACGCACATGTGTTTTATTTGTATGTTAATGTTGTGTGTGGCTTTGTTACTTGTCCTGGTCAGCCAGTAACCAAGGCAAGCGCCGTTAATTGTAACCCGTCGAATGGTTGCCGAGCTCGATACCAATCCACAGAATTACAGAAAAAATTTCTGTTTTTTCCGGGATTCGAACCGAGGACTCACGCATCGTGAGCCAGATTAATATGTATAAGGTTAAAATAAATATATACTGTTGAAGTTATTAACTTTTTTATGTATACCTACATTAATGTTTTATACCTCTCTTATGTACTCACCATGTGTGATTTCCATATATTGTAAACTACCATAGTATATCAAATATATGACTACTGGTATCCACACAATTGGTACAACATACCAGGGTGTTATGGTAAGGTTTTCTAGAATTGGATTTCCAAATAGGCGTAATTGCCGATCCACCGGAGATGCTACCCAGTCATTATATTTTGATCCAAGACTTGCAACTTGGTTAAGCATGGGTTTATCCCAATCAACTAATTTCTGAAACAAATTAAAAAAACATTGGCTGTTTCGTAGTTGCTCTAAGGATCTAATATTGTTAATGCATATATGGTCCACGAACAAAATGCAAATGCCGTTTCTACAATATGGGCAAAAAAGAGTCATAAGGCTTGGCCATGGAAAACAAGGCTCTTGTCGGAACTTGGTTTATCTGTTATCTAAAAAATTGTTTTTTAATTACAGTTTGCAACTTATAAATTAAGTTTCGGTATAGAGAGAGATAATGTAACAATTGAAATTATTCTAATTTTTGTAGAGCAAAGTACTGCTAAGTAAATACTGCCCAATTAGGTGACTATTTTCAAAGATGTTACTAAGTTTTCGGTTAAATTCGTATTATAAGCATAGGTCAATTATACAGGGTGTCCATAAAGTACCAAATAATGTTTCAATTAACGTTAATATATAGGGTACCTTCACAGGAAAACTGTTAAGCAAAAAGCAGGCTTGCCTCCACCGACATTTTGTAAAGTCGAACACAGTCTTTGTTTTCATATTTGAATATACTCCATTCACTTTGGATATCAGTTGTTAACTGTGACGTTTGTTGGTAGCACTACGATTGTTTGTTAGTACTTTATGATTTGTTTTTGTGGTAGTAAATTTAAAATGAGATTTAAGTCCTTTGATTAATTACCATAGCTGCATTTACATTATTTAAATGACATTCATAAGATGTACTAACCGGCGATAGACAACTGCGCGAGTTTAATGACACCTCAGATTAACATAGAGGGTAACTCGCGAGGGCTTACGGCAGGTAAAAGGGACTAGGACAACTGCGCCAAGTTAAATTTAGCCATACATTGTATCAGCCGAAACAAAGCTATACGGGATTTTAATGAACATATTGATATATTTGCAAAATTAAAATATAGTAAACTTTGTGGAAAATTGTGAATTTTATGAAATTATACGTGTATTAATTACATTTTCAAATTCCACAGAAGAAAAGTATTCAAGGCTGAGGGGTCCCAAAATCCATTGTGACATTGTAAATGTGTATGGTGTTATTCTGAATGAAAATTACCACCCCAAATAGATTCACCAATCCTCTGCAGTGAATATACCATGAAAAAAGGAATCTGCACTAAAATTTGAATAACAAATACGAATTCATTTGATTTTCATTACATACGTGTATAGAGAGGTATTGGTGAAATCTAAATTAACATTCAGTTTCTGAGTTTCATTTTAAATTTGATTGAATATACAATGCATAAAATGAGCCACACAGGTCGCTATTACTTTCCCATACATTTTACGTTTTAAATGTTCGCCCGCCAATAACTGAGTAAATAACATTGTTTTTACAAAAATTACAGCAAGAAAAAAAAACAAATAGTGATGTCGCAGCGGTGATTTGAACTTGCGACAGCCCATGCAATACGATATCGTGTACCTTATAAGAATAGTGCTACGATAACTTCGGCCAGCCGCATAGGATATTCTTTAACTAGAACTAATTGATAAGCGTAGTTAAAATCACGTAACTGTCGGAAAACGCGTTGTTGATATTAAAAAGTATCGTTTTTTCCCCTAATTTTTAATATGGTTGAAAATTATTGCTAATCGTAATAAAGTACTTCAAATGGGCTGTCAAACTGTTTAAAGTTTATAACAATTCAGGTTTGCGTTTTTGAATAAATAATTAAACAATTTTAAAATTTTCAAAAATTTCTGGAGGGCGTCAGAGTAAAATTTGGGAGATTAATAACAAACAAATTTGTAGTTCATTGCAAGCTCTATCGGCACAAAAAGTTAAAAAAAAAAATGGCGTGGGCAGTTTTTGAGGAGTAATTTTTTGAAAATGTCCAACATTTTGAGAAGCTAGTATATTTTTTCCAAAAATATTTTTACATCGCTTGATTATATTATATTAAGGGCTATCAAATATAACAATTTGTATTGATTGGATATTTAGTTTTTAAGTAATCGGGCATTAAAGTTAAAATTTTCAAAAATTTATAGCGGTCTTGATTTTAAAGATATACCATTTGGAAAAAAGCATTTGATTTGTCTTTAGATGCCCTACAACGCTATGCATTGTAAATTCCAAAAAAGTGTTTAGATTTGACAGTAGTATATACCAAAAAACAGGTCTAATTTCCGTTTCCGGTTGCAATTAACGACCTTACAAAAAACTACCTGCAACTAAAAAACTTCAACACAAATTTGCATGAAATCTAACTTTCCTTACTTCAGTAGAAGTATGGGAAAGTAAAAAGGAATCTGCACTAAAATTTGAATAACAAATACGAATTCATTTGATTTTCATTACACACGATTATAGAGAGGTATTGGCGGAATCTAAAATAACATTCAGTTTCTGAGTTTCATTTTAAATCTGATTGAATAAAAGTACTGAATTATAGGTGGCACTAAAAGTTAAAGTTGTACCTATTCTCTTCTAAAGTTCTAACTGAACATAACGAGCCAATATCGGTCCATTTAAAAATAGATTTTCGAGCAAGGACAACCTGTTTTTTGCTAATAGCGCACATATCATATTCATTTTTTAGAATGAGAATGTATATCTCACAGGAATTATAAGCATTAAAGAATACAATATTTAAATTGTGTTATACGTCTTTAGAATATTTTACTTCATAGAAATCAATGAAATCATATGCTATATGATTCATGGCACTCCCTGACAAAAATATTATTTGTTCCGCAAAAATATTATGAGGCTGTCTTAAAACCCTTTTCTGTGATGTGTGTTTGTGTTGTAGTTTTTATACGGAATTTTCTACAACTTTAATACCGTTAGCTACTTATCTTTATTTATAATAAGTTTATTTTATATTCTTTGAGGCTTTCGCGGTTTCTCAAACTGTCAATATTACAATTTACTTTCGGCTTAGACCGCGTCGTCGTTTGGGAACTACACCCAGCATAATCAGGTAAGGACCGACCTGCAGCTTGTCTGCCTTTACAAGCATTTGCTCTAGAAGTTTGAGCAATATTTGTTCGTAGACCCTGCCTGCCTAAACAGGGCCGTGTGCTTAGATTATTTAAACCTTGGGGCGGACAAGTGTTTTATTCACTCTGAAGATGCAAGCTGCAATGTCTTGCGAAACTTTAGTTTGTATGGGTCCACAAACAGCTAACAGGCATAAGCCGATTAAGTATTATTGTGCTGGTGGCAAACAAAATACATTAAGATCAAATCCTTGCCCGCCCCACGGTTTAAATAATCTAAGCACACGGCCCTGTTTAGGCAGGCAGGGCCTACGAACAAATATTGCTCAAATTTCTAGAGCAAATGCTTGTAAAGGCAGACAAGCTACAGGTCGGCCCTTACCTGATTATGCTGGGTGTAGTTGCCAAACGACGACGCGGTCTAAGCCGAAAGTAAATTGTAATATTGACAAGTTTATTTTACTTACTTTCGACGTTTTGTGCATATTGGTGCTTATTATTTCATTTTATTTGTTTCAATATTTACCAAAATGTTGATGAACACTTTTCATATTAGGTTTATGCACTTTACCTGTTTGTCGTTACGTTTTCATATATTATTTATATGTAACACATTACGAGCTTTATGCTTCTAATGACTACTAAATAATAAGGTAGTATGTAAGTAATAGTTATGTGTGCAATGTATGTCGTTTACATCAACATTTGTTTGCTTTGTAGTTCAATAACCAATTAAAAACTGCCTGCTCTAATGGTCCAGTTGCATGCACATTTTTCTTTGAGCCAACGGTATCGTGGGTTGGTACCCCATAGGTTTGGTGAAATGCACTAGGTAGCTGCATTAGGCATTTGAGCCCGCTAAATGCAAAACTCTGCGTTTGCACTTTTAGTAGTTTTGAGCTAGAGACGAAAAACTGCTATTTCGCGTGTCTTACCTTGCTCGACCTGCAAAAGTGGTCCAATAGATGGACCTACCACTAAATACGATGTTAGTTACTAATTTTGCTTGGAAGTGCTCTAGTTTTACAGGAAACTGTATTTTAAAATTCGCATTACAGAGTTTTGCATCTGAATTTCGGTTTTACATAGTTTTGCATCTAAATCAGACTATAATATTGAAATTTAATGTTGACCTGTTTATTTTTTGCAATGAAGATCGTTTGATTAATAAAGTACCCAACATACTGTTTTTTATTGAATAATTTTTATTTATTACATACAAAATATGAGTAAAGAAAACACAAAAAACTTCTTAAGGTACAAGAAAAATAATATTATTAATTAAAGAAATTAAAGCAACTTCTAAAATAAATGTAACAAAAAAGGACTAACAGAATATTAAATTCTCAACCCTTCATTTTCACTGAAACTTTCATTTTCAGAGTTTTCTTCCTGGATTTCTTCATCCGTAGCTCTTTTCTTACTGTCAATTATTGTGTAAAATGTTAAATCTGGGTCTTTTCTCCAATCGTTTCCTGGCTTTTCCTTTTTCGGAAGGAGAAATCGTAATGTTTTGCTCATTTTCCTCCATTCTTAACAACAGACTACAAGACAATATAGCAAGCAAATACAGCAACGTGTGTTCAGGTCATGTGATGTAAATTCTGACTCGGTGATTGGTCGAATTGAAAACACAGCGTTTTGCAATTGAAATGCTAAAATTTCGACAGAGTTTTGCATCTGACTCTGATCTTTACATGCCTATAACATGCATAATATCAAGTTTTGCGTTTCATACATTTAACCATGTTATGCTCCATAAAACAAGGAATCCAATGATACCAATATCTCAATTTTCATCATTTTGTCAAATACAGAGTTCTGCATTTAGCGGGCTCATTTAGGCAATGAGTCAATATACTACCATATGCTTTGGAAGACATGTAAAACTGTGGTTCTCGTGTGAATATATTTGCAAAAATAAGCTGACGATAAAAAAACAAAAACTAATAAAACGTTTTTTGAGCAAAGAACAAAGTGTATTTTTAAAATAAAATTATTTGGTCATAGTCTTCCATTGCAATAGTTAATAAATAAACTCATTTTTTAGAATATTTTAATTTATAACATATTGCTTAAGTATTTAAAGAATTTATGTAGTTGTAATAGAAATTTGTTGGTACCGAAAAGATAGTAGCTATACTTATACGAGAGAGGTGTTATCATGTAATCTAAAGTATGATGATTATTAAGGCACGCAGGTACTCCGCTGATTCATTTAAAATATTTGAGAACAATGAGTAGCTAGTTTTGCTATTACATCATATAAAAGAAGATATGATAACAGACTGTAAAGGTGGGCTGCCCGATAATAAATAATTTGTATCTGATTTTGAATTAATTGTATTGTTTTATGCTTTAAAGTAGGAGTTCCCCGAAGACGTAACGCACTTGTCTAATAATTTTGATTTATTTACAGGAATATTATATTTCCTTCAGTAAATACAAACTTTAATTAACAGTGATCACTGGACTTGGCTAAACTGCTGTGATTTAGTGTTAGTTAATCTTAAGCAGGTGGTTGTTTTAGGGCAACTGCACACATTTTTGTACATAAATCTAAAACACGTATTGAATGTATCAATGAGTTTGCCGCCTACTGTGTGGATTATTGGAGCCAATCTAATATTTCAATTTTTACGCTTTTAAATTTCAGCGATTAGGGTAAATATTGGGTTGTAGTTATTAACATAAATTGGGGAAACTTGACAGCTTTAATTAGCACAAGTGTTCAAGAAAGCTTGAGAGTGTGAGACAAAATTTTATTCATATTTCTATCTAACCAAAAATTAAAAGAGTGTGGCTGTAATTTTATTGGAAAAATAAGCAAGTCCAACCTCTTAGAGGATGGGCATGAATTTGAATAAAAGAGTATGTTCCCTAAAGGAAGGGATCAATCTTCTGATTCCCAAAGATCACTCAGTTCGCTGAAATCTTAACGTCAGTTTGGAAGTATTATTGCTAACATTTTGTCACAGTATTAAGTCTGGGACTAGAAACTTCAAAATAAAATATCAAAAAAAATAAAATAGTTGGTTTTGGGCTACAAGTAGCACTTTGCCAAAATCAAATAGGCTTAGCCATAGATGCGTATTCTTGTCGGTGTACCGGATTAGGCGTATCAAAAGCGGCGCTTTTGTCCTTCGGGAATTAGGCGTAACAATTGCGGCCTATTGCAGGGAAGCCGATTGGGGTGAGTGACGGCGCTGTTTCCACATTGGTGGCAGCAAGACGCTTTTTTCGCGTGTTGTTTTTACACATTTGTACGTAATCGATCTCTGTTATTGAGTGAAGTTCTCAGGTGTATTGGCAGACGGCGCCATTGTACTTCGGGAATTAGGCGTAGCGGTCAAGGCGCTGTTAGAATGAGACCTAATCAGGCTGACAATATTGCGTACAAATGAGTGATAGCACACGGTGTTCCTGTAAATGGTACCCAGTTACTTGCGTAGCCTGTACAATACTAGACATTTATAAGCAGTCCCAAAAAGAAGTATCAGTATAAATAGAACTGGGGTACAAATTTGGATTGGCTATTTTAAATGGTTCCCGCACTCATAACACCAACATTTGCATCACAAAAATAAATAAATACTTTAAAAGGTTTACTGTTGTTTAAATCAGCTTAACATCTTATCCCTTTTAACGTCGATAAAGACAGGGTAAATCAGACACGAGTAATAATTAAAACACAACGTAGGTTCGACACCGATCATCGCAAATAAATAATCAATTAAGTATAAGTAAGTATAAGATATTCTGAAAATATTATGTAAAATCTTATTTCTTGTTTTCACAATAACATATGAACAAGTTCTTGAAGTAGCAATCTTAAAATGTTAGTTCAGACGTAATAATTCTTACAATAAAAAATTTAATTTAAAAATGTCATCATATTTAAAACTACTTTAATTTATGGTTCGTATGATCAAATAATACGTTAATAAACAATGGTCACTTAAATGGGTTAATTAGAAATATTTATTTTAGCCCTAATACCTTTCCGTGCAAGCACTATTTATTACCGTTATGACAATCGACAGAAATACATATACTTTTAGTTTATTACTATTTTATGTCTATCATGTAAAGATAAAAATGTTAGATTAGCGTACAGTTAAACTATAGAGATTGTGTGTACACATAGCTATCATTAATTTTAATTGCTATTGGTTTTAGTTAAGTTAAAAATATAATAGTTCCGCTTTCTCTAAATATTTAAAAATTGGAAAAACTTGTACATTTTCGTTATCTGATGGAAAAGAAATAATAAATCTGACCTAAAAAGTAACTAATGTAAACGAAATATAATAAAACGGTTTCTCCGATTGTAATACAATGTGAAAATCAGTAAAATCGGTTTTAACAAGCACCTTGACACTGCTTTAGATGAATTTAATGAATATTTTATTGAATCTGCGATTTAACGTTTATTTACCTTTTCTACACTATTCGAAAATTAATTATTAACAAACCAGTAATGAGACTTGACAGTCGAGCACATAACAAATGAAAAATAAATTTGAATATTCCATATGTGGGCGTTGTGAAAAGTAGGTCGTCTTTTAATTATTTTCTTATTAATCATTAGGCTTCCCTTCTTCGATTTACTAAAATTGTTTCATTTAAGCTCTTACAAATACTACACAATGCTTGAAATTACTTTTAAAAATTAATTATGCCATCATTAAACCCTCATTGAGTCTGCCACATCCATCAGAAATAAATGCTTGGTCCCCACATTATTATTAATACAAATTTGGAGGAAAGGATTGTACAATGTTGAGTACTTGCAAATTCGCTTATTTTTTGTTTAAGCTTTTATTATGTCAAAACCAGTATATGTTATTATGTCAACTGGCTTTGTTATTATGTAATTTAACAGTGACATCTCTAGCGCGAGCAAAAAACTTACTTCATCGAGAGGATGCCGAAAAAAACGTACGTTTTAGATTGAAGCGTAATTTTCACACATCTGTTATTAATTTTAAAATTATCACATTTTAAAGATCAACGAAAGACATGGGGTGTTTTTCATCGCGCTCGTAAGTTTTATTTTGCACGCTCCTTGCAAGTTTTCATAAAAATTCTTCCTCTGACAGACGCGTCGAAAGACCCGTCAACGCATGGGAGTCAGAGAGAGAGAGAGAAAAAAAAGAACGAGTGATATAGTAAAGTAAACTGATAGTACGCTGATTTTTTTGTGTTTTTGTATTTTCGAAAAAAATTTCTTGAAATTAAAGAAACCCAAAAACGAAAGAACAAGTTCGTGCACCAAAAATTGGGTGGGAGGAGGAAAATCAACCTCCCTAAATATTGCCGTATATAAAAGTTAAGTTAAGAACTTTATTCTACTATCACTCATGAGCAATTTAGCTTAAAACAGAAATTTTTTATCGTCCCCCGTTTATTAAATAATGGGATACGAATTTTCAGTTTTCAAAAATTCATAGGTGTCACAAAGTTAATGGAATGAGACACGAACAAAATTGTAGCGGATCCCTAGCGCTATAAATTCACAAAATTTAAAAAAAAATTGGGTCAGCGGTTTTTGAGAAGAATGTTTTTAAGAAAGTCAAAATTTTGATATTTTTTTCATATCACAATTTTAGTAGTTCCAAATGTTCTAGTAGCTTGTAAAATTGTGTATCTTTAGGGAATTTCATTATCAACTTTTATCCTGATCTGATAACTCATTTTTGAGTAAATAGGCTATGATATAAAATATTCAAAAATTCATAGAAGGCGTCAAAGAGAAATTTACGAGTTGGGACACAAACCAAATAGCAGCTCATCGTCAGCTCTATGAACCACAAAATTTAAAAAAAATCGTGTTGTCAGTTTTTGAGCAATATTTTTAAAAATTTTAGTTTTTTAAATTTATATTATCTATAACATAACGTAACATAACATCCGTTCTAATGGTTATGATGAGCAATTCTGCTTGAGTAAAAAAATTTTATCAGACCCCGTATAATAATAAAGAAGGTACCCATTTTAGATTTTCAAAAATTCATAGAAAGCGCCACAGTGAAATTATAACTTTCAGCACAAAAAATAAATTGTAGAAAAACGTCATTTCTAGCAGCCTACAAAGTTTTAAGAAAATCATTTGGGAAGTTTTTGAATAACATGTTTTTGAATATTTTCCAAACCAGCGCTTGTTTTCAGATTTTCAAAAATTTCATTTCATCGTATACTGCCCACAAGGGGCTTTGAAACAAGTTGTAGCTGATTCCGATCAAACAACTACTTTTTGTGAATGGGCGTTAAAGTCGAGATTTTCAAAAAATCGTAGCGGCCGCCATTTTGAAGACAGTGACAGTTCGGTAAAAAAGTTTTCGATTTGTCTTAAGTTCTTCTCTCAGATCCTCTACTCAAACTTCCAACATTTAGTTTTGGAAAGAAACGCTATCTAAAAACATGTCTTACTTCCGCCTCCGGTTTCGGATTTTTTGAAACTTAACAATTTTTTTTGGGTTCTTTGAACCCGAAAACATGTATTTCCGTTACCTCTCGTTTCGAAAATTTTATTGAAATTAATACGAAATCGAAAAATCGAAGATAAAGTAAAAAAAATGAAAAACACGGTCACAAATACTATAACTAGTAATTTTTCAATATACTTGGGTTGATTGTTACCGAATGCTAGTTAAAAAGATTATATCACGAGGGTGGTGCGCGAGTAAAATTAAAACAAAATCACCTAGCAACAAAAAAGTATCTTTCTTCTTCGAGGGTCTCCGGAAAATTAGGGCACTAGACGTGCGTCTACGCCTAAACGCACCACTGCATAGTAGAGTAGTAAAGCACAGAAAAGTTCGTTTATCTCAAATTTCAATGTGAAAGTGTATCCACGATGGCCACTGCATATCCAACATAAGATTGTTTACTTTCAAGATATTGACTACAGAATGTCTATATAAAGACTATTACAAAAAGTAAATTGGTAGTGAAAAATTTCAAAGGCCGCCTTGTAAATCTTCGGGAGTAAAAAATCGCCACAGAGATTTTTTCTCCCATTAATATGATTTGAATCGGTAAAGCATCATGATATTAGGTCAGGGTGCCCACAGTTCCTGACGACGGCCCTGAGAATGATCTATACGGTGGCCGGCGCTTAGAAAAAGATTAGGACGCTATTAAGAGTTAGAAAACAAAATAAGGTAATGAACATGACAGGTGTAAACCAACTATACGACTACAATAAAACTATCTGCAGCAATATAAGACAGAACGAAGAAGAACTCATTATAGCAACCCTTAAATGAAAATAGTCGCCAAACTAAAAAATAGACAAACTCCAAATGAGTATAACATATACACAACGAATTACTCAAATAAGGCAGAAACCAACTATTGAAGAAAATGCCCAACCTTTTTCAGAAAATAGTGGGTAGTACCGGCATACCAAATGAGGAGAGCAGCATACCAAATGAGAAGAGCAGCATACCAAATGAGGAGAGAAACAGCATTATGATATCTACTATACTATCTATACATTGAAAAAATAAGACCCAGGAAATTAGAGATATTACGCTACTTGGTTTGACATCAAAAGTTTTCAAGAGTACAAACTTCCAACCTAATTTCCATACATAAAGAACATTCAGGGGTCTGGCAAAACAGATCAACCATAGACGCAATAATATTCATATTAGTGGCAGCAATACAGTTTTCTAGACCAGATTATACAAATGATAGAAAAACGTTAACACAGGGCCGTATTATTCATTAGGCACTGACCTAGAACGGCAATATTTTAGAGGCAAAAAGGCATACGCGCGGTATGATACAGCGCGCTTTAATTTTTATAATAATATCAGTGAAATACGAAATGTAATTGCATGACTCTGCGTTCAAACGGCCGGCTGACGGTCGCGTGGTTGGGGTAATTAACCGCCGCGGGCGGCGCCTAGCAGCCTTGAGGTGCAGTAGTATGGTACATGTTAGTGCATGTATGTGTATCTAGTTCATACGACGTACTAACCCTCCATAACCTTGTAAACAGCAAGTACTTATTCATTGCGGCGATGTGATGAGGCTTCTGGATAGGTAGGTACATACAGGGGTTTTCAGAAAACTCGAACTGTATGCAAAATGCATGAAAAAATACATTTTTCCATATTTTATGTCCTTAGGATACATTGGCTAAGAATTTAAACTGTATTATTGTTATTAGCTGTTATTAGTTCCATTGTGTCAAAACATAATAATTTTTACATTTAACACAAACAAAGTCTTATTAAATATTAATAAATCCATCACGTGTCATTTTAATTTAAGATTAATAACAATGCTTTCTATTGTCTCGGTAGCGCCATGCTTAAGGTCTTTTATGCAGATTTCCCGGGTTCTAATCCTGGGTAGAGCAATCTTTCTGTCTTTAATTTTTTTCTTATTTATTTATTTTTCACACCACTTCTACAATCAACTAGTATAGAGAACACGATGTATACAGTAAATTGTAATTTTATTTCGTGACAATCGTGACAATAAAAAGCGCTGTTATTACTCTTGTATTAAAATGACAAGTATTGAATTTATTAATATTTATTTTAATTATATAATTTTAAAGATAAAAATTATTATTTTTTGACTAAACGGCACTAATAACAACTAATAGCAATAAATTTAAATTTAAATTCTTAGCTAAAGTATCCTGAGAATTAGCCGAATGTTTAACTTAAAAGCGAATAAGATAATCAAAGATGGTAGAGTAACGGTTATAGAATGGTATCGGTGGTAGTATCGGAAAATGAGGATAACATTCTACCTAACAATGCAATGAAAAGATATAATATGGAAATTAACACTAAAAAAGCTAAAACTCTAGCCAAAAAATTGATTGGATACAAACTTGTCGTTGACGTTAAACCCATTGAATAAGTATGCAAATTTAATTATTTGGGAGTAAAAATTATGCATGGTGCAGACTTGAAAAGCGAAGTATTCAAACAAATCATTCAAGCAGCCTCAATTTCCGGTAGCATAAAGGAAATATGGAAAAATGAAGATGTGGAAGTTGGAAGCACAAATACAATATATGTAAGTGCAAAACCTGATAGATCTTTAAGAAACAGAAGACAATACCAAACAAGCGAGATGAAATTCCTGACGGTTATCATGAAAAACTGGAAGAGATAGCATACGTAATACAAGAATAAGAGAAGGTCTGAAAGTGTTACCGTTAATATAAAGAATAGAAAAACAAAGGCTGATTGCGACATTTGTAGAAGATGGACGGCAGAAGGCTATGCATGGTAAGCAAAAACGGTTCGTGCAAGAAATGTTAAGAAAAACAGGAATACGTACAATGGTTGGAGGCAAAGAAGCTAGCCTAGAATAAAAGAAAAGCTCGACGAACTTTGTACCATTACAGCAAAGCAGAATGAAGAAAAAGTCGACACTGCGCAAGCGGCACTACCGATACAAGGCCGATACTCAAGTTTTAAATAAAATCACTTATATAAATCTTGTGTTAAAACTGGTAGCAGGAAAAGACAACGGATACTGCGGAGAGAACATGCGATATACAAAGAACGGATAACAACCGTATAGCAAAAATATTTATGATCCAGAAACCACATTGAACCAGAAGTTCAAAGAATATGATTTACATCAAATAAGAAAATGTATCACAGGGTAGATCACGCCTGGTATCTGCATGGACACTTGTTCGACGGTTGGTTTTTTTATGGTACTATTTTTTTTGAAATGTATTATTTTTTTTAAAGGCTATCATCGTTTTTGTTGATATTTCTAAATCATATTTGTTGAAAAATGATGTACAGGAATACTGTAGCAGAGATGAATACCAAAACAGGCTGTTTAGCCTCACCTGACGTGAAGATAATAACGATAATATAAAAAAATCTACGGTATGTATACAGGGTGTTATTAAAATACGTGCAGATATTATAAACTATAATAGAACGCATCAAACCACTTTTTTTATTTATTATGTTTTCGAAAGACCCCCCAAAACTAAGTTAAAAATCAAAAACGTTTTGCTGGAAATGTTGGTACCCGCCTCTGGAATTGTATTTTAAGTTAATGCAGGACAATAAAAACTTCGGATAACAAAGCAGCAATAATTGGGCACATACTGATAAATAGTTTTGTAATTGATAGTGGAACTTGACGCTTGACGTAGGTTAGTGGTGAATAAGTTCGATGTGTACGACTGTACCATAGATTAATAACTCCTTAGATCACTGATTTAAATGGTGTAGTAGTTCTGCTCGAAATAGTGACATTAAACTATCCTAGGTGGCAGTACCCGCAGGTACTGAAAACTTACTCAAGTGAATCGTGGTAGAATAAAAGCAATGAACCACTTAACTGGTCAACTTTGTTGAGGATTAAATCTTGAAGCAGGTAAAAGCACTGAGCAGGGTTTCCTTTCTACCTGTTCAAGTATTATATTAATACATTTTTGAACTATTAAGCTTAAGTAATATTTTTATAAATACGAATATTAAAATTACAGCAAAAATAGTATACGTTATTATTTATATATACATTTATTATGTTTAACGTGATATAAATTTTGATGAGGCATTTCTCAAGAAATTCATATCTTGTTTATTAAAAAAAAACATCCCAATTTATGACAATAGTAGTTTTATTTAGGAATGTACTATTTATACTTTTAATTAAAAATAGAGAATACATTTCTGAACTAGCAGCCGATTGTTGTTTAACATTGCACAAAAGTCCAGTAATCTAAATTTTAGGATAGAAATATTAGAAATAATTGATTCATTAACTAATCTTATTGCTAGTATGATGTTGCTTAAATATAGCTTAAATATACTATTATAATTATATTATAAACTTCTCATTGAAATGTGGACGGAATCCTGAACAAACATAGGTAGAAGTAAGCTTTCGTAATCTTAAATATGTGACAATTTGCGAATTTTAGAATTCATTTTTACTCCACTTTTAGGTTTTCGAATATATTTTGACTCCCAGGTAGTTTGTTTTTGCAAACGTACTAGTAAGCAATAGCGAATTATGAACTCTCTATGTTTTATGCAAGATTCAGTAGCAGTAAGAAAACCAGGAAGTATGTTTGTTACTTGCATTAGCGATCTCTGGTACAAAATATTCATTATTTTTGTCTTGCCCTTTATAGCTGGATACAATGCAGCAAACACCTGTAAAGTAATTTTTACAACCGCATTAGTTAGATCGTTGGGCGCGTACAGTCTTCCGAAAACAGATACATTTCAAGGATAAGCCTTTTGTTTTATAAGTTCGGTGTCAGTTTTGCTCTTTCTAATTTTAGGTTTTGATCGCAGACAGCGAGGTTCTGACAGACCTTTGAGTTCTTTTTCGCATGTGCTGCATTTAAATTTCTGTATACATTTTCGCAATACGAATCCTGCAGTGTACCGTATAGAGCAGTCTTCTAACGTGATTTCGCGTGTTGCAACACTCTGTATACTTATCTTGCTGATCTCGTTGTCCTCTTTATCCTTATTATATGCATTCGCAGATATCAGGGCATTTGAAGAAGATGGTGGGAGAGGCATTGATAAATCCTTGATGTTAAATACAAATTCTACTTGATCCTCTTCACAGTTTGAATTTACCACCGGTTTTTTTAAATTTGCACAAAAAAATGTCGGAACAATAATCTAAAGCTTCTTGCAGTTGGATTATCATTAAATCCCCCTTTCTGGCGAACTACAAAAAATGTATTTTCTAACCCATCTTGTGTAAGTCGTCGTGTTAATAAATACTCAACATTGTATGTTTTTTTTAAATTTTTATGAAGCAACAAACAAGCGGACATTTTTTCTAAACCACTTTTTAGGGTTCTCGGAGGTTCAAAACATATATTTCCGTTAAAATCTCAAAAACGAAAATCTGCATGTAATCAATACTTCCCTATACTGAAAGTACAGAAAAGTAAAAATATACTACATAAGTACCTACTTTAAATTTATATAAAATAATTTTGCATAGAAATAACAAAATTTTCAGGTTATAGTAATACCACACATCGTTATTACCTGTAGTATTCGTAATTGCGCTTACTAAAATAGCAAAATCTATTGTTAATAGAGTAGTTCTTAAATATTCCAAGTCATAAGCCAAATAGGTGCCACAGTAAATAATTACGTATAAGTATGCTCAGGTAAACGAAATTTACCTTTTCTGAGATTAGGAATTAGTTAATTGTACGAAGTTGAAAACACGTGACTTGGCTATAGCCATTTCACTCAACTTAGCGTCGAACGGCAACATACCGCGCAGATAGTAGCGATAGTACATGTCTGTTCCAAACGATGACAGCGACGCGATGCGGGCTGTTCCGGTACTAACCAAATAAGCATAACCATTAGTCAGATATCTAAGGAGTTATTAATCTATGACTGTACGTATTTGATCGCATGCAATAAATTCGTTGCTTAGTAATAAAATAACGATATTTTCTAATGAATTACGGGACATCGCCCTTGTTTATGGTAAAGTGAGCGGAAATGCTGCAAAAGTTAAGACACTTTACGTGGACCGTTTTCTCAATCGCCGAATATCTAATGCGAGAACCTTTACAAATGCTGTTCAAAATTTTCGTGATTATTGTTCGTTTAAACCCCAAGTGCGTCATCGAGAAACGGCAGACTCACATTTCGCACAAATATTTTGGTTTGCTTCAAAACTGCACGTGATTTTCTAAACAACTTAAAAGCTTATTAGTTTACATACCTCCAAATCTTCATCTTCTTGATTGACTTTCTCATCTCTTCCTCCTATTTTGTATTCTCTGAGCAAATAGAAAGCCGATTTTGAATGTTTCGAAATCAGCATTTTACTTGCGATGTCTTTATCTCGAGAACTCTCCACATAATTGAATCCGCCAGGGTGATTTCTCAGGAAGTCCGAGATATCGTACGTTTTTCCATCATGCTTTATACGAAATTCTTCGGTAGCCATGGTCCAGATTTTATTGGTTCATGTCAGCATATCTAGTAAATAAAACAATATTAATTATTGTATGAAATCTTTTATAAAATCTTCAAATAATGTTTGAATTTGTATGTATCCGAAGGCACGTTTCTAGTAGAAGTAACCTTAACCCCATTACGTCGCGATTGTATGTGATCGTTAGAAAGGATATGTACGAAAAAATTCATTAAAAAATAAAACATGTAATCAATTTATGTGTACACACAGAATGTCCGGTTGCAAGCTTGCATGACTCGAGGTTGTGGGTTTGAACATGTTTAAAGAACACCCCGTAATCGATTGTACATGAATATTAATATCAATGATAGTTTTCTAGTATGCACTGTTTCTTTTAATGCAGTTTGTTCGATTACGAGTGGCACTGCGGACAAATCAATATTGCTTAGTACTCAAAAACTAAAATTTTTAATAAAACTGTAAAATTTCAATAAAACAGTTATGTGTTTTGTGTAGGTAGGGTACAGGTAAATTAGCCCTAGGAAAATTTGGCAATGGTAAATTGGCCCCGGAAAATTTGGTTCCTCGGATTGAATTACTGTTAACATTTATGCTGTTTACTGCGTTCTATTGAAAAATAAATAACGTAAGCAAATTTAAAAAGTGAATGTATACATACGAAACTTCCACCGTTGTAGTTCAGGGTTCCCACTAACTAGCAAGAATTAGAATTCATGACTTTTCCAGGATATCCATGACCAAAAATCATACTTACCCATGACTTTTGACAAAAAAAAATCAATAAAATTAGAGACGCAAAAATTATCACGTTTATGCATTTTTTATCAATTCACAAGACAGTATATTGTGGCGGTCTCACTTGCAACTAATCATAAGCCATATTACGTTCCTTGGAATTTAACATGGATAAGAAAAGTACCTCAATGATATTTTAAAAACCTTTAGCAGCAATTGTTTTATAAGCGGCAGTTTTAAAAATTCAATCGGAAAATTTTTAATTTCTTTAAATTATGTTAAGACTACTGCAGGAAAATCAGGTTTTTTACTGTAAATCAAGAGAAAAATCAAGACTTTTGCCAAATTTTGCATAAAATCCATGACTTCCAAGTTAAAATTTTAATTCCCTGACTTTTCCATGACTTCCAGGTTATCCAGGATCAGTGGGAACCCTGTAGTTCAATATAGAGTTTTGTTTAACGACTTTTTCTGCTTCCGTTACGTAATCAACACTTTATTTTACTGATTTGAGTTAGGTAATGAACTCCATTATTTCACCTAGTGAAATAATTAGATCATTTGGTCAAAATCTTAGAGTAAGAAATTGGGGTAGAGAAAGTAGAACTTTCAATATAGGTACCCAAATTACAAGTATAGGCCACCCACAGAACATGAACATATATGGTTTTTGACACTTCTTCTACAGATCACTAGTTGTTGTTTATGTTTCTCGTTGTGGTTTAAATTTGATTTTTCTTGTTTGTTCCTGTTTAAAAAAAATATGATTGGATGTTGTGTATACGGTTATACAAACAGATCGTCTCAAAAGAGTAAAGTTCAGTTAAGTTAGGAAAAAAAGTGATGTAAATCCAGGAGAAAAGATTTCATTTCACTGGTAAGTTACTTACACTAGCTGTACATATTTAAAATTTATTAGGAAGTCCTAATTTGTGTTATCAGCTTTCCCAAAGATCCAGAAAAAAAAGTTAAATAATAAACATGTGTAAATAATACTTTTATTGGAAACTTTTGTTTCTGAAAATTATATACATATAAAAATTTTCCAGTAAATAACTTGATTTTAACTTTGCTTTTATTATTTTGTCCCGAACTTTTATGCCAATCAGGAAAATCTTAAAATTTTCCTGTTGTCATTTATTTAACTTTAAACCTTCATAAAAATGTTCGTGGTTTGCGGGTTGCGTTGCCTATCATAATTTTGTGATTTCCCCTTCCGTTACTCCCCTTGTCTATTAACTGATACAATGCTACCTCTATCTAATTCCTTTCTCTACGGTCAAAACGGGCATAGACAATCTTGATTTTTTGAATTGATTTATAAGTGTCATGAAAATGTCAAAAATTCATAAATTCAAATACACTTTTGTATTTATTCGAACGGAAGTGGAAAAAATATTGTATGCAACATGTAAGGAAAACGGGTGGTTGGTTCACACATGTGATTACAACACTCGCCTAACGGCTCGTGTTGCAACTTTCATATTCATAAACCAATCACCTTCGTTTTCTTACTTGTTACATAAATAGCTGTTATATAATCTAATCACAACAATTACAGAACAACTAACTAAGAACTGTTTTGAGTTGTAGGACATTTGAATATAAAACCCTGCTAATCCCTCACTGCAAGAAGGACAACTAAACCACCCTGCTGGGTGTAAACTTTAGGATCATGGGGTACAAAGCTACAAGGTTAGCTTTTGAGTATTATCACGGGATTATACTATTCTATGTTCATCTCTTCTGCACCACGTGTTTCGCAATCTACTTCGCCAATTCGGAAGTTATCATAGATGCTCCTATGCTGACTATGTTACGACGAAAATTTTTTTTAAGTAAAAAAAAATCGATTTTTCAGGTAACGATTCTTCATGATTAAACAACAAAGAAAAACGTAAGGATAAACGGGTTTTCCAAAATTAGGGGAGAAGGAGAGAAATTAACCTCCTTAAATATTGCTGTACCTAAAAATTAAGTTCTGAATCTAATTCTACTATTATACTCATGAGCAACTTAGCTCAGACAGAATATTTTTATCGACCCCCATTTATTAGACCGGGATCCCATCAGGTTTTTTCATATTTTTTTTTAGGATTACAGGACAACATTTTACTTGATTTGAGGACAATTTTAGGACTTTTTTACATATATCTACATTTTTAATCAAGCAAAAATTAAAGTCAATTTTTTTCTAATTATAAGTTAACTACATTGCAAATATTATATAAAAAAATAGTTGAACTATAGACCACCGTACTCTGATTTTTTTAAATGTCGAAAACATGTTGATCTGGTTCGATAACTGTTGAAAGTGTAAAGGTTAATCGGCTATTGTGCTGTTAAAAAGTAATTATTGAATAATACTTTTTATTTTAAATTGTACGTCTTTTTTATTATTTAACTTGTAAGCAACATATACAACTGACGTTTTAAATTTTAAAGCACGTGCGTGTGATTAAGGAAGGTTATCATCTCTGCTGACAGCGATAGCTTTACAGACATTCCAGCTGCATACCGAGGAGGTGCGCAAGTCATGAAAGTTAGAATAAGGTAGGATCGGCTGTTAACTGAACTCACCAGACGCTAGTCTTGGGGAGGGTCGGCACCCATCTAGGGTTTCTTGCAAAATTTACAGGAGTCGCTAAGAAAAATGAAAGAAAAAACTCTGCCCAACTGCAATATCTTCTTTATGAGAAAATAAAAATATTAACATATATAAAAATGAGCGAAACACTTCGCCTGGACTTTTCTATACTTTAGAAATAGTTTCAGTTTCATAATTTCAATATTAACGTCTTACGAGTCAAGAATGACAAAATAAAATCAACTTGTAAAATTTTTAATAATATACATTCGGTCACGGAGGAAATCGAGAGACTTCCGACACTATACTTCAAACGAATTGAAGTACACGAAAATGACCTGGTATCAGAAATAATCAATCCCCCAGAGGCAGAGAGGAGACTCAGAAGACTGTGACCTACGGACCTAAGACAATAGATGATATGAATTAGTTAAACCTAACCTATTAGTGGTATTCTAGAGAATGGTCAATGGACGATTACTCTACTCATGTTATATTCTTGTATATAATTTACTTATTACTCTGTACTTAGGAGTAGATTGTAAATACGCAGTTAAGTTAAAAAAAAATACATTCGGTCTACTACAAGCGAACAGAACTAGCTATGCATTCTCCCCGCACACCGGAGAGAAACACTAGACTACTTCGCACCGATCGTGAGCGGATCAATATGCTAACACACCAAAGCATACAGTGTCAACTCACTTAAACTTATGCTTTGACTGGGGGTATGGCTTCTTGTATTTAGAAACCGAAATTTTTCTAGGTTTTTATGATTTACAACTCACTTAAAACAGATTTTTTTTATAATCCCCGGTTTATCAACGAAACTGCATAAATTTTTGTTTTTAGAAATTCATAGAATGCGTCCCATATAAATTAGCGGGCTAGGTCGCGAACCAAAGTGTAGCTCATTGTACCAGCTCTATGAGCTTACAAAATTAAAACAAAATCGCGTGGGCAGTTTTTAAACAATATTTTTTTTAAATACATATTTTTCACTTCATAGCTTTTACCTTTTCAAAACTTTTTCTGCACAGTAACATGGTGTCCCTTAAGGGCTATTACGATGAAAAATTTGAACCCGATCTGTCAACTTGTTTTGAGTAAATGGGCGTTTAAGTCAGAATTTTAAAATAATCGTAGCGGCCGCCGCGCCGTTTAGAGATTAGCGTCTAGTCGGTTAGATAACAACTGTTCCTACTTTTTATTGGTGCAGTTCTATTGCGCACGCATTCAATTGGCACTTTTTTAGCGATAACCGCCAAGTTCGTAGTGACACAGATGGATATGCGGGTGTGTTCGGGTGTACTGCTTTTTACTGCATAAGTAGTTGTGGGGTCGAGTCTCGGTTGGGAACAATTTTTTTTTATTTTATAGTTTTTTTTAAACAGTGTTGTTGCTTTTTGCTGTTTACGCAAGGTTTAGGTTAAGAGCAGTTATATTTTTAAAGAAAAAATACGAAGACCAAGTCCAACCGTGCAGAAGTTGCGCAAGTCAGGATCGATTCTTTTCTAAGAGACTAGACGCTAGTGTTTTAAAGCTAGAATATTCGGGAAAAAACATTGGATTTGTCCCAAAGTTTTCTATAAGATTCCAGTTTGAGAGTTAAAAATAATTGTTTTCCAAAAAAACATGTCTAGCTTTTCACTTCCGGTTTCGGATTTTTTGAAGCTTATTTCCCCGAAAAATTATAATTAACATTGTTAAAGGAAGAAATACTAGAATAAATCATAAACCACAAAAAAAATATCGAAGAAGAGTATGAATTTAGGATTTTTAGAACTTCAAAAAAATTTAAG
Organism: Ctenicera cuprea; assembly: GCA_958336395.1. Lineage (NCBI taxonomy): Eukaryota > Metazoa > Arthropoda > Insecta > Coleoptera > Elateridae > Ctenicera > Ctenicera cuprea. The sequence continues at coordinate 57,800,627 of OY284486.1, forward strand.
GAAAATTCGCGTTTTTTCATAAATTTTAGGATTTGTAGGATATTTAGGACAAGTTGGATCCCTGATTAGAGAGATAATATAATTAAAAATATAATTTCAAATGCACGTTTGTGTTTAATAAAACGGGATAAATATTCGAAAAAATATTGTATGCAACACGTAAGGAAAACGGGTGATTATTTCACACACGACAACCACATTTGTGAAATAATCACCCTCATTTCCTTCCTCGTTACATAAATACGTTTAAATACTAGTAACCGTAACCTGTCCTATTTAAATTGCATTCTCCACCGTTATTATTTTATTTATTTATAATAATGTTTATTTAACATTGGGTATTTGAGTTTGATTCAAACATTTTAACACAACTAACAAATAAAACTTATATTAATAAATAAATCAGGATTTGATTTGTGTGTAGTTTTTCTTCGATTTAAATATTTTTTATACGAGCATCGTGTTCGAGCTTGGTAAGTTAATGCAACATTGATAATGCATTATTTTAAAATTTTATATCTGTATATGTGAAGAATGGGCTCGTTAAGTAACTTAAAACAGTAAGTTTATATGAGCATGGGTTTTGAATAGTGATTCACTAGAGGGAGTGGGGGGGAGGCGTCAAACCTCCGGGGCAAAATTTCCTGAAGGCTAAATTTTCTGGGAGCCTATTCTCCGGAAGCTAATTTACCTAGATACGTGTAGGTAACATTTTATTTAAAAAAAAAAACGTCCAAAGAAGCCTTTATTTATTATCCCACACTTACGGGGGCACCAACTGCTAGAGTGATATGGGTCCCATCGATCACGCACCAACACTTATACACACTCAGGGTCACCCTGCCCGGAAATCGAACTTGCCCACGTTTGGTATAGAGGTGCCAACGCCGGTGGTACCAACCGCAGCTCTACAACTACCCCCTGAAGAAGTCTTGATAGAATTACTTACTAGATTGTTCTGTTTTTTGTCGACAGTAATCTGTAACGTGTTAGCTTTTATCTGCAATTTGGAACAAGAAAATGAAAGATAAACTTTACATTGCAAATACATCTAAATGGAAAGAACATAAACTAGTGCGTTGTGCTATAGGTTATGCATTTTGATAGAGTGCAAATATAAAACCAATTTGGGACAATATTTTATTTATTTTTTTGAATAAATGCAGTATGTAATTCAAAACCTCGAAATATCAGTCGTTAAAAAAAGAAAATCAAAAATATTTAATTTGCGCCCCTTGTGACAATGGCGCCGCGTATTGATGTGGCTGAGAAATAAACCCAATAGCAGAGATCGATTAGGCACAAGTGGATAATACCTTTGAAAATAGCATGTTGTCGCAACGAAAGTGGAAATAACGCCTTCTTTTGGTTAATTAGCTTCTTTCCAAACAGCGCCTCGACGTTACCCCTAATTCACAAAGAGAATTAGCACCGCGTTTGATACGCCTGAGAAAGTATATTGATAAGAGTAAGAATTTATGCCTAAGCTTCTCTGGTATCGCCAAAATGCTCCTAGTAGGCCAAAATTCACAGTCAGTATTTTTTTTGTTGAAGTTATAAGTCCAATACTTGTAATAATTCGACAGAACTTCTTTAGTAATGCTTCAAAAACTAAGATTCAGATCCCAGCAATGTTGATGATCTTTGCGAATTAGAAAGATTGATCTTTTCTTTTAGAGAACATACTCTTTTATTAAAATTAATATCCAATCTTCAAAAAGTTGGATGTCGATATTTTTACAATCAAATAGCAGCCCCACTTTCTTTTATTTTTTATTATATAGAGGGTAGTATTAATAAAATGTTGATTTACGTTGCAAAACTTTTTTGTGTCGTTATTTTTACAATCAAATTGCTGCCCCACTTTCTTTTATATTTTATTATATATAGGATAGTATTAATAAAATGTTGATTTACGCTTCAAAACTTTTTTGGACACTGATTTTAATTGAAAGTATTAAATATCCCTGCTTTATGTTAATAACTAAAACCCAATATTTGTTAGGGTTACCATTTGAGAGCTTAAAACATTAAATTTCAAATTAACAGCCCCAATCCACATAAATTAGCGGCAAACCCATTGTTATACCTCAACATATGTTTTTTAGTTATGGTTTATTTACATTTACGTACAAAAATGTGGCAGCTACCCTGAGACCACCTGCTTAAAATTAGCTAAAATTAAACCACAAAAACAAATAAAAAATAATAATGATTTCTACGATTTAGAGAATTTTAAGCGCCCCCTTTTGTTTGGCGCCCCTAGACAATTGACTAGATTTACCTGTTCGCAGATTCGGCTCTGGTTTCAGTGCCGAATTTACCAATAGGCTGACTGAGCTGCCTAGGGCCTCATTTTTAGGCCGCAGTTTATCAGCATAATTTTTGGGATTCATAAATTTTGGGGCATCGTGTAAAATTGAGAGGCCCCAAAATACGCTTTGATGATTTTTTTAAGCTTTGGAATGCACATATTATGTTGTATAGGTAAATTATTATAGAAACCTAGTAACGTAATGCAACAGCCGGTAACTGCAACAGTGCAACTGCTAGCAAGTGTTCTGTTTACTGTTCTACCGGCAGTTCTTATCGTAGTGATATTTTAATTCCGGAGTAACAACTACGCATTCTAATGTATTTGTACGGAAGCAAATGAGGCCGATGTATTTTAAGCAGAAGTTCCGGGTTCCAATTCTGGGTTGGAAAATTTTCTTTATTTCTGTAAGCGTTTGTTTACATCTTTTCATAACTGAAGTTTTAATGTTCAATTATGTTATAATAATGAAATAGTTATCAATCTAATTATTTCATTACTTGCAGTATTAGATTTATAATTTACTGTACAAACCGTATTATTTTTACTATGTAATTATCGAACTGGTGAAAATTTTTAATAAACAATAAAAAATTATTTAAAAAATGTTTGTCCCACCAAGGACTAGAACTCGGCACTTCCGCTTAGAAACAGGATTCGCAGCCGCTTCTCTACAAAGACATTAGAATACGTTGTTGTTATTGTTTGATTAAAAAAGCACGTCTTGGATTTATTAATAATTATTTAGATTTGGGGTTAATTTTTAAATGGAAATTTTTTGACTAAACAGCACTAATAACAATAATAAATAAAAGAAACGCAAACGCATAGCTTAAGAGTTGAACTTACTTATTACAGGGGTCCTAGCACTAATTTATATAAAAAGAATTTAGGACAGTTTTTATTCAAATTCTACGACAATTTTAGAACTTTTTTACTTTACTGAAACACCGCAACACTACAAAAAATATCAATAATGAAATGTTTATATTATTACTTATACAGGTCGCCTATTTTAACCGGGACACTATAGGGATCTCGGAAACTATGAGAGATACAAAGTCGGTTAAATGAGATAAAAGTTGCGTAATTAAAGCGGCAATGTAATGGTAATTTTGTTGTTTTCAAAATACCCATAGTTTACTAGATATAAGCAATAAAACTAACAAAAATAATTTCTTTAAGGTAAAACATTACAATAAGCGTAAATTGTAGCTTTGCTAATTCATACCTCGCCGTACATTCTATAGATGTCTCTAGGGACTTCTATCACCGTTATCTTCTCTGTCCATAGCGAAAATATAAAAAAATCGTAAAGGAAAAAGTTGTAGATCTATTGCAGTTGTATTAAGAAAGCAATTGTTTTGTTTTATTTTCGAGATGTAACACAAACATTTTGAAATAACGAAACAAAACACAATTGGGAAACTATTTTTTTCTTAATACATCTTTAATAGATCTACAACTTTTTCCTGTATGATTTTTTTTCTATGAACAGAGATATTTAAAGACGTTAAAGAAATGCCACCATTTCAGTTTTCCGCTCGTATCTAGTAAGCTATGGGTATTTTGAGAAAAACAAAATCACCATTACTTTGCTCACCTAACTAGACAACTTTTATCCAATTTAACTTTGTATCTCTGATAGTTACCGAGATCCCTATAGCGTCCCGGTTAAAAAAGACGACCTATATATTGTTTTGCTTACACATTCCACCCCCAGAAAGTTTTCTGACAGAACTTGATCTGTACATGTTACCCATTCTTTAAAATTTGCTCCATTTTCCCATAGCAAATTGTATTTGGTTCGTCGCTTTAATGCAGTCATTATTTATTATTTTCTTTGTTTTCATTGATAATAATAATAAGTGAGGTTAACCACGCAAATGCAATACCACTTAGCAGAAGCAAAGCTTCAAATCACATAGTGGCGTGTTGTTCAACAAAACGTGGCGAATACGTGCGGGTAATTATGAAATTAAATTAAAAGAAAAATACGTACCCAACGAAAACTTACATTTATCAAAGTTTTAGGACAATAACAAATTTAGGACAATTTTAGGATTTCAGCGAAATTTCAGGACAATTTTAGGATTTCATGTTATAACCGGTCAGCAGCGAACGTATTATAGTAGGGCCACATAAAATGTAAATCCGGCACTGGATTTTTTTGGACTGTAAAACTGTAGTGTACCTAGTCAACATATTTTTTTAAAAAACTTTAAACTAAAATTTATGTAAGACACGGGTATAAAGCATATAATAGGCAGAAAGCCAGAAATCAAATTGCAATACAAAGGTTTTGTTGCAAACAAGTAATGAGTTGCATGTTCGAGTTGACAAACTTATTTTAAAGACTTACCAATACCTTTAATTGCAGCAATTAGAATAGTTGTTGGACTAACATAAAACACAATTTTTCAGTACAATGTCTACACGCAAACTGAAGCTTGATATTGTAACAAAGGTGTGATTTAAAGATTAATTTCTGTCAACCTCACAAGTCAGGCTTGTTTATCAAATATGCTGCTGACCACAATATTTAGTCTAGTATACAAATTAAAGCATGCTTGAATTTCGCTGTCACAAAATGCAAGAAAGATTATTTTATATTTATTACACTAATTTCGTATCAACAGGTTTGGAAACGTGATCATTTAAAAGTTGTACAGGGTGTAATCATCTTGCCGCAAAAAAGCATGTATGTGAAGTGATTTTTCACTAGTAAGAAAATGGCTACGAGTTTGGATAGTTTTCTGTTTAATGTTTTTCAGAAAACGCCACTAAACTTCTATGTTACTTATTAAACACACTCTCATTTTATACTAATTTCGTCAGATAAAGCATTTTGTAGGTGTTTTGGAAGAATACTGAAGTTCTAATCACATGCAAAAAAATTTTATAGTGTTATATAGGGTGTCCCAGAAAAAAAGTTTATGGAGTGGATTTCTGACCTACAAATAAGATGAAAAGTCTTAGGTATTAAGCATGGTTCTTGAAATGCTTAGTTTTCAAATATGAACCACCAAGGGTGACGCTGAAAACGGCTTTATTTGTTAATATTGAAAAACCCTGTATAAAATGAAAAATCCAGTGGCGGCACTAAAAAATTTTGTTTGGACCCAAGGGGGGCCAAGTTAAAATTAGGGGGGTCACTTCAAAAGCAGATTTATTATCAATTTTAAAACTATTTTATTCAAAAATACTTTTAGTAAATTTAGAGATTATTATTGCTATTTTATTTACATACTTATGTTATTATGTACCTATGTACCGGGTGTTCCAACGATGCGAAATTCTTTGATAACTCCTTTGTTAATTAAATAATCACAAAGATATTGTGCGCATGGGCTACTTCACAATTTTTGCACATTCTTAAATTATTTTCGTTTATACAGGGTGTTCCACATTAGAGGGGCATGCCAAACATATTTTTTTTTAATTGAACATCCTGTATATGTTTGCATATTCTTATTGACCGTTTAATTGCCTCTATGAATGTTTTTTGTTTTTGAAATTCCGTTGCGGCGCTGCCAATTTATTCCACCTTTTCAAACAAATTTGACATTTGCAGATGTCACTGATAAAACCGATACAAGACGTGCTTCCACAGATAAAACAACATTTTTGGTTAAGTTTCAGTCAATGCCAGGTACTATTCTACAGATATTTTAAAGTTGAATTTGATTTTACAATGCGCTTGTTGTAATGGTGCCAAAACTTACAACTTTAATGTATCATAAATCGATTTTTTTTAAATAGAATATCCTATATATATTGTTACACCTTGGATGGAGTTTTCTGCCCTCTATAAATTTTATTAAACAATGGTTATACATATATCAAACGGTTTTCGAGATAATTAGATTCTAAGCAAAAATTCAGGTAATTTTTGGAAATGCAGACATCATAGGAGGCATTGGCACCTGTTTTTTTTTGTTTTTTGCGAGAGACAACTGCGAACACTTTCAATTCATTTAAGGAATTTGTTTTTTATAAATTTTGAAATGATAAGAGTGCTTAATTTTGTATTCCATACATTCAACCATCATTTGGTTTGATTGAAATTTGTTTAAAAATTACTTGAAACAAGTTTTTAACATTTTTAATTTGTAAACTTAATTGTGATATTTGTGTCTACTTCTACATATTAAAATTAGTTCTTTCAAGCTGACCTCTTATGATCAGGAAATTTCTGGAAATCCAGGTTTTAAAGGTATAGGGGGTATCGACACCTGCTTCTTGCTTAGGAAAAATTTAGTAGGAATACTTAAGTGCTTGAAATTTGTTACAAATGAGTTTTAAGAAAAGTTCACTCTAACCCCATCTTAGTTCAAAATTTAAAAAATGAAATGGAAAATTAAGCCAACATTTCAAAATTTATAAAAAACAAATTTCTTACATAAATTAATACAATGTTGGCAGTTGTTTCTTCCAAAAACAAAAAGAAACAGGTGTCAATGCCTCCTATGATGACTGTATTTCTAGAAATTACCTGATTTTTTGCTTAGAATCTAATTCTCGAAAACTGTTGAATATACGTATAAGCACTGTTCTATAAAATTTATAAAGCGCAGAAAAGTCTATCCAACTATGTAAAAATATATAGGGTGTTCCATTTAAAAAATGGAGTTATGATACATTAAAGTTGTAAGTTTTTGCACCGTTGCAACAAGCGCCTGTATAACCAAATTCGTTTTAAAATATTTGTTGAATAGTGACTAAAACTTAGCCAAAAAATTTTGTTTAATCTGTGGAAGTACGGCTTGTGCAGGTTTTATGTGACGTTTGCAAATGTCAAATTTGTTTGAAAACGTGGAATAACTTGGCAACGCCGCAACGGAAATTTTAAAACAACAAATATTCATAGAGGTAATGAAATGGCCAATAGGAATATGGAAAAATATACAGTGTTCAATTGAAAAAAAACATAAGCTTGGTATGCTCCTCTAATGTGGAACACCCTGTATAAACGAAAATAATTTTAGAACGAGCAAAACTATCAAGTAGCCCACTTGTACAATATGTTTTTGATAACTCAATTAACAAAGGTGTTATCAAAGAATTTCGCATCGTTGGGACACCCGTTATATCAAATCAGATTACATGAAAGAGACAATTTTTTACACTGCACAATTTAGAATACAAAATGTTATTTTAGTGGACAACTTCAAATAAAATGGTTTTTATTGAATAATTTAAAATACCCTCTTGCTTATGTAAACGGAATTATCATCTTTATTTATAAATTCCAGCTTTACTTCGTTAAAGTCCATATTTAATGAGTATCTGTATATAAAATACTTAATTACTTTAACAATATTTATTTATTTTAACCTTATACCTATTTCGGCATGTTTACATGCCATTGTCAAATCTTATATTAAAAAGTAAACAGTTAGTGTTGTTATAGCAATAGAACTTGGTGACTTGATCTCGGTAATCGTCTGCAGATGACTTGATTTCGTATTCCAAAATGTCCAATAGAGAAGAATTTAAGAGATCAATTTGCTCATTCATTAACGGTACAGTTTTCAAATGTTTGTGAATTTCAAAAGCTTCTAATATATCTAATTTACGTTTATCATCACAAAAGTCTAAACATTTTATGGTGTTATTAGATGTCATTGAATGATTGTGTTCTAGTAAGTGTTTAGCGTAATTGGATTTATGTGGATGTTTGTATTTGTAACAACGTACGTGTTCTTTATACTCAAATTAAAACTTTCTAATTGTCTGGCCTATATAAACCGAATTACAATGTGAACAATTTAATTTGTAAATGCCTGATTTTAGCAAATCGTCTGTTTGATTTTGCATTAAACAAAGTGTTTAAGATGTTTCTAGTTGTTTTAAAGCTTACTTTATATTTATTTGTTTTGTTTATAATTTTAGCAATTTTTCTGATTTGTCACCAAAATATAGGATCGAAGCATATTTAATTGTATCGAATGAGGTTAGGGTATTCGGATAAATTTTTTAAATGGCTAATTTATACAGGCTGTTTCAAATTCGAGCCCCACCATGGGGATCTCGCTTATTTGAACAGATAGAGAGTTAGTTAAATTGAGGCAAAGTTGCCAAATTTTATGCTTAACAATAATCTATAAAGAAATTTAAAGTAGCCACTCTGGTTTTTCAGATATCTGAAAAGAACTGAAATTTTGGATTTCTTATTTTTGACTATAACGCATTTATCATTTATGCTACATATTTCTAGTTAACGCATTATTAAAATACTTTTTAATGCTGAATTTGAATTGTTTATCAGATTTGGTGTAACTGTTACTATTGTTCATTTTCGACTGTCAACTCTTTTTTTTCTTATGGTTGGTATTTAAATTTTTTTCATATTTGGATAGAGTTTTCAATTCTGATTTCAACGATGTGTCACACTTTGCATTTTGTTTAATTTTTGAGCATTTTATTACAAAAAATAAAAATTTCATAAGAGTGCCACGGAAAGACCACGTCATTAAATTTATTTTGAGAAAATTCTAGTAGGCTATGAACTGATGGAAGTAAAACAAAACACTTCTCTTATTTACTTTTACATTTAGATACATTAAGTATGCGAAAATTTCAGGAAACTTTGTTTTGAGCGTAGGCAGCAGGTTAGGTTATTTTTTACAAAAACAAATGAATGACACAGTTACTAACACGCATATTAGAGTGTTCATTTTAGACGAGCTTCTGAGCATGTTTTACAAAAGTTTAAAATGTTTTGAACATTCATTTTATAATTGTTCGTATTAGTGTAGTTGTAGTGTTATCTGTTGTGTTTATTTAACCTGTTATTCAAATTTGTTATGTCAGTTGCAAACATAAAAACTGCAAATGGAATTTTTAGTAAATTGTGTAAATTGAAAACTCTATCCAAATATGAAAAATTTTTAAATACCAACCATAAGAAAAAAAGAGTTGACAGTCAAAAATGAACAATGGTAACAGTTACACCAAATCTGATAAACAATTTAAATTCAGCATGAAAAAGTGTTCTAATAATGCGTCAACTAGAAATATGTAGCAAAAATGATAAACAGATTATTGTTAGGCATAAAATTTGGCAACTTTGCCTCAATTTAACCAACTCTCTATCTCTTCAAATAAGCGAGATCCCCATGGTGGGGCTCGAATTTGAAACAGCCTGTATGTTTTTCTTTAATTAATGTATCAATAAGTTTAGTATTATAACCATTACTGTACGCAATTTGTTTAATAATTAAAATTTCTGTATTATAACTAATTAAATCTAAAGGGACCGTCAAAGCCCTATGTATCAGGGACCTGTATGCTACTAATTTATGTGTTTTATGATGACCAGAATCGTGTGGTATTGTAATGTCTGTTTGTGTAGGTTTTCTATAAACTGAGTACTCAAATTTATTAGTTGAATTAATTTTTATGTTTAAATCTAACAAGTTAATGGACTTATTTTGTTCAGTTTCTAGTGTAAATTTTATGTTTGGGTGCAAGCTGTTAATAAAAATTAAAAATTCATTAATTAAATCAAGAGAGCTATTAAAACATGCTAAAATGTTATCAACATAACGAAACCAAAATATAACTTTCTCAGATTGATTTGATTCGAATATTTGATCTTCTAGATTTTCCATTAATATGTTAGCTAAAAGAGGTGAAATTGGACTTCCCATGGGTAAACCAACTTTTTGGAAATAAATTTTATTATTAAAAGTAAAATAATTTTGATTGATGCAAAGTTTAAATAATTGAATCAACTCAGTCCGTTTTATTAACTCAACATTTTTGTTAATACAAATATTATTTAACAAAGGAATACACTCTTGAGGAGGTATTTGAGAAAACATATTGGTAACATCAAAACTAACTAGCTTGCTTTGTGGTGGTAAATGTAAGTTAGATAACTTTTTGATTCCATAATTTTTTAATACAACCCTGTAAAGTTTTTAGATAGATGAAAAGAGAAAGAAAAACTTTATTCAACGATACCCAACACGTCCTATGTTGCCATTTAAAAAAAAACGTGTCTGATATCTCCTGCAAAAAAACTGAACAAAAAAAAATTTGAAGAACTTTGTACAATGTCTCTTAACTTAAATCGCTATACCCCTGGAAGGGTTTTTTCTTAAAACTTATATTTAAAGCATTACAGCCCATTAATCCATACTTTTTTCTCACCTTGTATAGCTATACTTCATATACTTATATAAAAATATCACAAGACCAACGCCATGATTTCGTTTTCATATGATAGGAATGGAGAAGATGGGAGATTAGAAAAGCATGGTGACGATAAGAGAACAATGAGGAAGTGAATGACGAAACATTATGAAAAAATGTCAGTCTGAAGATAGAATTCAGAACAATTGCTTATATATTTTTTAAGAGATTGTAGAAAACTGCAAGTTAATTTAAGCGGCTTTTGAAAGATTCCTTATCATAAGATCGGAGTGCGCTTCTAAATAAGTGCTAAAGTAGTATTGCAGATATATTTTATGAGATTTTGAAACTACCTTTTAATTGATTAGGATGACCGATTAGTTGACTTGTTTTTAGTAAATGTCAGTAAATGTGGTTTAGGTCAAAAAGCTGCATGATACATGACAATTCTTGATTGCTGATGACCTCACTCAATTTCTAGTTTATTTATTGCAAAATGCATTTAAGTGGTTCCAAGCAAATTGAACAATCAAAAAACTCAGTCAAGGAAAGGAGGTGAAAACAAAACCGTGTGTCTAAGCTCCATACACAATTTACGTTATCTGTCATTAACTTTAGAATAATGCCATTTAAGACTCAAACAACGACATGCGAATTTATTTTCAACGCCCTCCTTGATTAAGGTTTTTTATAACTATGTATAAAAGTATATTTAATCAACTAAATTAGATTTAAATATTTTGAATATGACAACAAATTATTTTTTGAAGTATATTTTATTTTAAGATAACTTTCCTAGGCCAAACTCCACATTATGCCTCCGATTTTACTTTTTACTTTCAGCAATGATTTCATAAAAATGTTCGATATTGAGATTTTGACGGAAATACATGTTTTGGACATCCAGAAACTCAAAATATGTCAGTTTAAAAAACTACGACTAGACTTTTATAGTAAATAAACATTTTGCGCATGGTAAATGGTAAAACACATTGGCAAAATTTGTAATTACTGAACTAATCAAATTAATGTTAATTGTATTTTCGTCGTACGTTCTCATCGACTTGTTTATTTGGTAAATTATACACAGCGATCAAATAAAAACTTTACTGCAGTCGTTTGTAAAACAAGCGCGGTATGTCGATAATTAGCTTGCAAATCGTAGAGGTATTATCATACTTGCGTGTTTTATTATTTTACCGTCATTGCTTAGATTTGACGTTTTTAAACAATTAGCAAGTGAGATGGCAAAAGTGACCCATTTAACGCAAATAATGGAAGCAAAATTAAACGACATGTTGCGTTAGCGGTAAAGGCGCGGCTTTGTAATTTGGCGGCTTCAGTTCAAATCCCGTGGTAGAACTTTTTTTTAAATTTTTTTTATTTATGTTCAGACACCTCTTAGAGTTTGTCTTATCTTGCCCTATGTCTATTTTATTATTATTTATTTTATTTTCATTGTCGTTTTATTTAAAAGAGAAGCAATGAATTTAAATTTAAAACGCTAAACAATCAAAGTAAGTATCAAAATAATTAAAAGTCACAGTGAATGTTGAAAATGTTGTCCATTCGTTTTTAGACTTAAACGAACTCGGTTTATTCGTGTTTTCTTGAATTGAAAGGGCATAAAAGCTTTATACCATTAAAAAAAATTAAATACTTTTTGGATTGACCGTATAAAATAGGTATAGTGCTTGAAAATAACGATCGCTTCACAGCGCTTGCAGCATTAGTCAAAAAACATTTAAAGTATACACTGGAAAACTTTCATATAAAGTATTTTTCTGTAAAACCAATATTTACGCCACCAGAACCATTATTCCATACTTTTAAAGTCCTTTGCATCATGGACCTGTATGCTGCTAATTTATGTGTTTTATGATGACAAGAATTGTGTGGTATTGTAATGTCTGTTTGTGTAGGTTTTCTATAAACAGAATATCAAGTTTATTATTATTACAATTTCACTGTTTACGTTGAAATTAATCTACCGGGTATAGACGACAGAGGTACCTCTAAAAAAATTTTATAAACTTGGGTTTTTTGACTTTTGACCACCTACACATATATATAAGTATACAAAACAGGTACTCTGGTTGAAAGTCGTTAAATTAAACAGTTTTCGAGATAATTCGATGTTTATCAAATATCGAGTTGCCATGAAAGTATCCCTAAATTGCAAAAAATAGTTTGAACAAACTTTAAGGGTAGGTTCTACACTTCAAAGCGATAAAAAAAAGTTGCTGAAAAAATTGGACCTAAAAGGCTTTATTACAAAGTTACAACAGAAACAGTCCGAACTGTTGAAATTGTACCCTCTTCCGGATGCTGCAACTTCTTGAAAAAGCGTTCCCAGCCTCATGTTTATTAAAACATCTTTGCGTTGGTACAACTTACTTTCAAAGTTTGTACAAACTGTTTTCACTGACACTAGACTACACTTAACTCTTAACCTCGGCAGACGTGCGCTTGCCTCGTATGTCTGGTAAATTTGCGAGTGAAAATTCATATACACGATAAACAGCCTGGAAATTTGCTCGACGCGAAACGTACTCTGAAGACTGAAAGGTGCCACCCGTTCATGGATCACACTGGACAATTGATCACATACCGGCCAATTTACCCCATACCGGCAACGGGCCACCGGCACACCGGTAAATTTCTCAGCGTTTAGATTACCCAATCCGCCCCTGCGTTGCTATGCCTAGTAAGTAAGCGTTGCTTGAGGATGTTTAACTGAGGAAAATCAGACTATAATACAAGGAAAATAAACTGGTGCATTAATTTTTATATATATTTTTTTATAATGTTTTCTTTTTTTTTTGGCTAGCTTTTTGATCAAAGTTCACAAGTAAGTTTATCATCTTCGTTCATGAGTTTCATTTTCAGCAACTTCGTCCCAATTGTAAACGTTTTAAAGCATTTCTAAACAAGTTCTATTATGTTTTACTTTAGGTAATGCCTAATATTTCATTACTTTATTTGACTTCAACTTACCAATAATCCAGCTTTATCAGAACATATTTTTTATCAAACTGATTAAACACATCACAATTTTTAGGTAAACTAAAACTGTTCAATGTTGCAACAACTTGAGCGAGTCATTTTTTGTGTTCTGCTATAACTTACACAGCTGTTTAACATAACAATTAAATTAGTTTTATAGGATTGCTCTTGAACGTATTTTACAATCGTAAGTGATTCTTAACCTTTAACTTGGCGCCGTTTGCGACGTTATGAACTTACGTAATAATGATTTGACAAGGTCCTTCTAAAACTAAACACATTTTGGCCTCATAAAATAAATTATATTCACAAATTTTAATTGGCGATGCTTTATTGACCTAAATATTCTTACTACGTAACATGAGACATTCTTGGTTCAATTGGGTATTGCAGGAGAGTTAAATTAAGATGCATCATATCATACGTATATCAATTAATTTACTATTCGTAGCTTTTTCTAATTGTTATCTATTCTTGCCACAGCCACGTGTATTAAAAAATACTACTTTATATCTATGGTTTATATGTACTTGACAGATATGTGTAAAGTAATAGAACTTTTGAACCGGGTAAAGCGTATATATCCGCTTTATAGGTAAAAGCTATTTCTTAAGAAGTATATCCTGAGGAAGTTTAACATACCCGTGCTGCAAATGCGTTTTAAATCGGCACCTTCTATTAAAATATTTACATAGCAAGTAACATTTACATAGCATAAAGTAGGTAAAGTAATAAAAACCATTCTAAAAATGTACCTACTCGAAAATAATTAGTTATTACTAATAGGTAATTAATAGTACCCTTTAAAGTATCTTTCTAAGGATACTTACAATTAAAAATTCCGTTGGAAAACGAAACACTAACAGTATCACATGGGTACTTGTGGTAACTAACTTTTGCAGAATTTTGTGTTTGCTTTATGTGCTACAGATAAGATAAACTTCAGAAATTAATCAATACCTTGTACCATAGGTACGTATCTTATCAATTTTCCAGTGTAACTTATTTAACCAGAATTACTAACTATTAATATATTTTTTTATTGGTATACTCTTTTCATAATAATTAGTTTTTTTTGTGAGTTTCAATATTATATTTATATACAGGGATGTCGTATTAGTAATAAATATAGTTTATGCTTCTTAAAAAACGGACCTTTCATTTAGATGGGTATTAAGCTTTACTCTTACAGAAATGAGAAATATCAACACAATAGAAAGAGCGAGAAAAAAAAGCTCTTGAACTATACAATCGAATCGACACTCCACTACATATTGTAAATTCGTTTTGAACCAAGTTGTCATTTCTTGCAACTTTCTTACTAACATATCAAGTATCTACAGCAGCGTTTCCCAAACTTTTTTTCCGTAGCCCGGTTATTTTTATACTTCCCCTTCGTGACCTACTAAAATTTTTATTGCCTATACTAGCCTATAGGTACTTATAACATATGAATGTCTATACAGTTTTCATATACACTGTGTCTATAAAGTAACCCCTCTCCCCAACTAATTTTTGAACGACTTGATGTTTTACCACAAAATTTGGTGTGGTGTAATGGGAAATTAAATACTATCTTTTAACCTATAATAAAATTTTGTATTCCTGCCTTATGTTTTCATAAGTTTCTAGAGTGATATTTTTGGAAACTTCTGTAATGCGTTGCTCCAGTTCTTCAATTGTTTCTGGACGGGTTCTGTACACTTTCGATTTCAGATATCCCCATATCAAAAAATGTAAAGGGGTTAAATCTGGGAAGCGAGCCGGCTATTCTACAGGCCCCCGCCTAGCAACCCATCTTCCAAGAAAATGTCCGTTGAGAAAGTCAGAAATAGGCCTATAATAATGAGGCGGCGCGGCGCGGCGCACCGTCTTCTTTTAACATAACATTTTCAATATTATTTCCAGCCACCTGAGATATTTCTGAGAAAATTTTTTCCTGCAAATGAAAACGTGGACTACTGAATAAAAAAATTAAAACAATTTTGAATCGAGCGAGTTCATTTGTTTAAAATCCGCCGTTTTGTTATGGCTGAGTATTTTTTTTTAAACTCTAGGATCAGACGCAGAACTAATAGACGTTTCAAATGAGGTGTCGCTCGACCCCCTATCTATTAAAAACAATCAAAATGGCGCCCAGTCGCCATTTTGAATGATACAAAACTTAATTATTGGCTAAAAACCAGCATTTGATTTCCCATTAAAGCACACCAAATGTTGTGGTAAAATATCAAGTCGTTTAAAAGTTAGTTGGGGGTGTGGTTACTTTATAGACAGACGGAGTGGCGGTAGCTCAGAGGTTGAGCGCTCAGTCTCTAACGCTGAAGGTCTAGGGTTTGATTCCCCGCCAAAGCCATGCAGTAATAAAAATCTATGCCGCAACCCACCACTCACATTCCTCAATCCGGTGTAGGCAGCCGTGGGGTTTTAATGCCTGAAACCTTCTCTGGAATTTAGTCGTTCGGATTCGACGTTAAACTGTAGGTTCCCCGTACTCCACCTTAGAGCTAAGGAGAGTACGTGGCAGAGAAGAGTGTCGATGCCCAGCAGTGGGACGTAAAGGCTGATTACGATTATAATAAAAAAGCATTTACTCTTACAAACATGTAAAGAAATCAAACTAAAACCAATAACTTACTAATAAGAAGTGTGACGCTGTTTCTTGTTCACTAGAAACTTCAGGTTTGGAGAAAAAGATGATAACAATCGGTTTCTATATTTATTTTTTTAGGAAAAACCAATGTTGAAAAGCCTGCTTCACACTTATAGGACGTGACAAAAAGCATTAGACATGTTATCGCTTTTTCTGCTGAAACTGGGTACTCCTGACGGCAAGACATCCAAAAATCGATTAGTGGTATTCTATCGAAGATGTCTTTTGGGAATCGCTCATCTACAGGGTGTCCCAGACATATCCATAGCCCGGGGCAAAGTTACCAGGAGAAATAATCCGGTGGTTTGCGCTTCCCTTTCCAGAGTAATGTCAAGAAGGTTTAATCCCCTAACTTATACTTTCCCGATGCGATATGTGTTGAAAACATAAATTCGACTAGTGATATTATAATAAAGGCATCCAATTCTTTTAGAATTTTGAGCCGCTCCTCTTTTGGAGCTTTCATAATCCATTTATTGGGATAGTTTAATCCCCATTTCTTCTATCTTCTGTCTACTTTATAGTTTTCTGTGTGATTTTCCTTTGTTTACCAACTCTTTCCATTCTTTAGTATTTCCTACTTTTTTTCTCTAATTTTGTATCTCCATCTTTCTTAAGTCCTCTATCACCTCATCTCACCATCCCATTTTCGGTCTTCCTCTGTGTCCTCTGTGTTCTGTGGGTCTCCATTCGATTATCATCTTCATCAAGACTAGTGATATGAACAGACGAATTGTATGAGTTTTTACAAGCATGGCATTTGAATAACTGATAGTAAAACTAGCATTCTTTTGTAAGCGAATGAATTATCTGGAGATGACAGCAAAATACATTTTTATGTTACTTTTGTGAGTGATATTGATAAAGATCTGTTGGTTTTACATCGGAATAGGTTCTTATACAGGGTGTGGCAGCCCGCTGTAATTGGTCGATTGCAGGTTAAGTATTAGAGATAGAGAAAACTTTTTTAAATAAAAGTTATTAGGGATCATGTGTACTGTCACATAAAAATATTTTGCATTATACAGGGTGTCCTATATCAGAGTGGCATAAGCAAACTTATATTTTTTTAAATTAAATACCCTGTATATTTTTGCAAATTATTATTTACCTTTTAATTTACTTTTCGACTGTTTTATGTTTTTTAAATCCGTTGCGGTGTTGCCAAGTTATTCAACTTTTTTCTGTAAATTTGACATTTGCAGACCTTACTAGTAAAATCTGTACAAGCTGTATTTTTACAGATGAAACAATTTGGTTTTGGGAAATATTAGTCAAGACCATGTGCTATTCTTCAGATCTTTCAAAGTTAAATTTCGTTATACAGGATGTTTGTTGCCGCGGTCCAAAGTTTTCTAACTTTAATGTGTCATAACTTGAGTTTTTCAAATGAAACCTTCAAATTTTTATTTAATTTTTGAATTCTACTGTAAATTTCCCATCAAACGTTTATTACATTCTCTATACCTATCTTTACTAGTTTTCCTTGTTTTTTTGATTTTAATATTATTTAGACAATCTATTCAAGTTTACCGCGCAGTATTACTTTAAAACAAATGAAAAGTGATTTGAGAAAGAAGATTTTAATTTTATTTAAACAATTACATTACATTACAGCTTGTTAGAAGGTGTACCACTAATAACTAGAAAAAATATGTAGCTACAACATAATGGTGCTCCTGCACATTATAGCGCCGCAGTACGGGAATGGTTAAATCACAGATTCGAAAGAAGATGGATAGGAAAGGGAGGACCGATGGCTTGGCCAGCCCGATCTCCAGACCTAACCCTGTTGGATTTTTTCTTATGGGGTTACATAAAAATCTGGTGTATCAGGAACTTCCAACTACCTATGAAAGCATGCAGCAACGTGTAATACTGGTTTTTGGACAAGTTACAGTAGAGATGTTAACTAGAGTACAAGCATCATTTCGCGAACGAATTGGTTTGTGTTTGCATAACGAAAATACACATTTTAAACAGCTATTCTGAATAATCACAAGCTGTAATGTAATGTAATTGTTTAAATAAAATTAAAATCTTCTTTCTCAAATCACTTTTCATTTGTTTTAAAGTAATACTGCGCGGTAAACTTGAATAGATTGTCTAAATAATATTAAAATCAAAAAACAAGGAAAACTAGTAAAGATAGGTATAGGGAATGTAATAGACGTTTGATGGGAAATTTACAGTAGAAATCAAAAATTAAATAAAAATTTGGAAGTTTTATTTGAAAAAATCAAGTTATGACACATTAAAGTTAGAAAACTTTGGACCGCGGCAACAAATATCCTGTATAACCAAATTCAACTTTAAAATATTTAAAAAACAGCACATGGTCTTAACTAATATTTCTCAAAAAAAAAATTCTTTAATCTATAAAAATACGGCTTGTGCAGATTTTACTAGTAAGGTCTGCAAATGTCAAATTTACAGAAAAAAATTGAATAACTTGGCAATAATAACAATAATGTTTCGTAATTGTTATCTAGCAGCTCATGAAAACAAAAGATTGTGAGAAGCCTAAACAGTTTTGTAATGTTGTCAAATATGCTTGGTTTGTTGTTCTGATGTTTGATAGATTGAGCAGTGTGGTAGCAGTAATCAATTAAATAACCAATTTAATTAAAAAATTGCTGAATTTAACACCAGAAATGGTTAACAACAGAAAGATTGCAAATTAAATAAAGTACGAACTTCTTGCTGAGTTTTACGACGCTCACCAAAACCAGCCATAATTAAAATTTCAATTTGTTATTTTTCTGTTAATTGAATCATTTCTGATGTTAAATTCAGCAATTTTAATTAATTTTGGTTAATTAATTTATTACTGTTCAACCTACCAAACATCAGAACAACAAACCAAGCATATTTGACAACATTACAAAACTATTTAGGCTTCTCACATTTTGTCTTCATGAGTGCTAGATAATAATTACGAAACATTATTGTTCAATATCTTTAGAGTTATTGAAAATAAAGACTTAACTTAGTCCTAGGCCTTTCTACCTTTAGGTGTAAGGCTGGTGGGGTTGAGTCTTGTATTTTTGTCTCCACTGTTTTCTATCTTGTGTTAGATTACGTATTCCATCCCATGTTATTCCTTTTTTCTCTGCTTCTTCTCTCACTTTGTCAATCCATCTTGTTCTTGGTCTTCCTTTTTTATTTTTCCCCGACACTCGCGTTTCGAACACTGTTTTTGTAAGTCTGTCGTCCGTCATTCTACACACATGACCAAACCATCTGAGTTGCCCTTCTGTGATTTTGTCGTTGATAGATTCTATTTGTAGGTTTTGTTTGAATGTTTCATTTCTTATTTTGTCCTTCCTTGTTTTGTTTTCTATTTTCCTCAGAAATCTCATTTCCATTGCATTAATTCGTGTTTTTTGTCTTTCATTTAGTGACCATGTCTCACTGCTATATGTAATTGTTGGCCTGACCATTTTTTTTACGACTTCGGTTTTTATCTTTTTCGGCACTTCTCTTTTTGCTAGAAAGGTTGTCTTCATTATATTGAATATACTTCCCGCTTTTCCCATTCTATCATTTAGTTCCTTATCCAACTTTCCATTTTCTTCTATTATTGCGCCTAAATATTTAAAATGTTCTACTTGTTCAATTTGCTTACCTTCCAGTTTTATTTCATAGGTTGTCTTTGTATTTGAGATTATCATTGTTTTTGTTTTTCCGATATTAATTTTCATATTTATTTTCTTTAGTTCTTCCTCTATTATTTTAAGGTTGTATAGTAAATTCTCCTTTGTATCTGCTATCAAGGCCATGTCATCTGCGAACATCAGTTCTGTCAACTGTGTTTGTCTCATTTGCCAGTATCCCAGTGTTAATTTCTTCATCTTTTTCTTGGCTTTCTTTATAGCCCCATCTAGTACCGTTGAGAATAACAGTGGGCTTAATACACATCCCTGCTTAACTCCTTGTCTTGTTTCAAATTCGTTGGATTCTTCACTATTTGTTCTTACAATGTTTGTATTTCCTTTGTACAAGTCTTTTATAATTTCTATGATAATTTTATTCACTCCCCTTATCTGTAGTACTTCCCAAATGTCTTCCCTTCGTATTCTATCAAACGCTTTTTCCAGATCTATAAAGCATATATGTATAATCTCTATTCTTATTTATTAATTTTTCACTTATTTGTCTTATTATGAATATGAGATCTTGTGCACTTCTGTTTTTCCTGAAGCCACATTGCGTGTCAACATGTAACACTGAACTCGCAAAAAAAGAGTTCTATCGATATATCAAAAAATATACAGGGTGTTTCATTTAAAATAAAAAAGTTGCTATCATTTCCGGCTAAACCAAGTCTTGTTAAACCGCCAATACCTTTATTGTATCCGCCGTATATCAGAACCTTCATGTAAAATTTTTTGTCAAAATCGCGGTTGCCGTATTAAAAATATGTCATTGTTCCGTACTCTTGCCCAACCCTGTATATTGTTAAGTTTATAGTATTCATATCTATCTTTTCTTGCTTTTGTCAGATTAGCTCGACTTTGAATCCCGACCCTCCCGAGCAATTTTGTAAGTCGGCGCCGATGGTTCCAGAAAAGTCGAAACGTTCAATGGTTTTCAAATTATTCACTTTTTTTGAAAAATGAAGGGCTGACTGTTACCTTAAGATGCGTTAACAGTTTGTAAAAACGTCGAAGACAAAAAGAATTGTGTGCCAAGCACGCAAGTTGTAAGTAAAACTTCTTAGCGTGTTCTCACAGAAATTGTATGATTAACAGAAAACGGAAACTGCTATGTCATGTTCAAGTTAGTTGTAGGAATCGCTATAAAAACGTCAATGCACGTGAGTAAGTTACATTAAAACTTAATATATGCAACTATTATTATCACGTATCTATCTTAGTTTTAGGTTTCTTGTAGCTTTAACTTTTTATTATTTAATAACATATTTGACAATGTAGAGGGGGTCCGCATTTTAATAGATAGGTAGATAAATAAGCAGTGATAGGATTTAGCCATATGTTAATGTTAGATTGCATTACCAAATAACTACTTCTCTATCCGACTGCGGGCAGCGGTTACCTAGCATAAATAATACGACTCCCCAGTTCAGTCATACACAACGTCAACGCGCGTGCACAGTTTAGGCGAGACGTACAGAAAGGGACTAGAGGCTGATCGAGGCTCTGGGGTGTGGTCATTTTCACAGCATTTTACATTTATTTTATTTTTAAGATTATTATTAACGATAAAAATATAAAAATGTGTGTATCAACTAACAATAATAGTGTAACAACTTCACAAAAGATTTTTATTTAAAACTTAGATGTCCAGATACTCGTTGATAAGAGCGTGACGCACTTTCCTGTCCGTCTCGACGAACTAGTTTTAGTCTTACGAAATATGTAGATGACTACAAAGAAGTTTTACTTCAAGAATTCAGAGAAAAATAGATCGGGAAACGTTTCCTTACGGAGTTACAGCCTCCGGGGACACCCTAGGTGTATATTTTAGTTTTCATATTCTTTATTCAATAAAACTCACAGCTCTCATAAATCATATAAATATCAATTGAAGTATAGTACTCTGTATATATTATTAATTTAAAGATAAGAAAAAAAAAAACTTAATGGAAATAGTTATATCTCGCATTATCATCTTAAAATTAAAAGAATATGATTAGATAATAATTTGTAATTTGTGATAATAACCATTTTTGATTTGAAAAAATTTTAGTTGTACTTCGTGGAAACTGATGGTACGTTAATTGCCATTTTATAATTTAAAAGCGGTATCAAATTACGCATTGACATAATTTCATACCGTGCAAATTCTTTTTCTGATTCTGAAATTTTAACCGAAATACATTTTTGGATATCTATCAATACATGTAATTGGTTAAAAAAAACTCTTGGTCTGTATGTATGTCCGTATGTCTGTGTGACGCAAAATTTCAGCAACTACTGCACAGATTTTAATGAAATTTGGTATACCTAGATACAACGCAGATTTGTGCAACCAAAGAGTTTTTTTACGATCCGGAGCAGGAAACTGAAGATAGATATGTTTTTTGTATAATTTATTTTGCAGCCGAAATTTCCTAAGCGTAAGAAGTGAATATGAAACAAGACGTTAAAATAAATTGAAACCTTTTTTTTTTCGAGTGCGTTAGCTGTAAAACGGCAGCGGCTACGATTGCTTGGCTTTAACGCCTATTTACTTAAAAACGCGAGTTGACAGATCGGGATTAAATTTAATATTGCCATAGACTAGGGGAGCACAATATTACTATGTAGGAGAACTTTTGCACAAATGAAAGCTGTGAAGTGAAAATATTTTTAAAGCTTTGGACATTTTAATATAAATATTTCTCAAAAATTGGCTACACGATTTTTTTTAACTTTGTAAGCTTATAGATTTAGAAATGGGCTGCAATTTGGTTTGTATCTGTGACATCTTCTATGAATTATTGTAAATCGAAAATTCATTCATAACAAAGGGGGATTATAAAAAATTGCTGTTTAAACTAAATTGCTCATGAGTGATAGTAGAATATGATTCAGATTAGTTTTCTTAGCGATTTGCAGGTGCAGCAATATATAGAGGGGTTATTTTTCCCCTTCCTCCCTAATTTTGGCGATCGAATTTGTGCTTCCGTTTATGGCTTTTTTCAATTCAGAAATTTTTTTTCAAAAACTTAGTAAGCATAGGAGCATCAATGACTACCTAAGAATGCGCGAGGTAGATTGCGAAATGCGTAGTGCGTAAGAGATAAATATAGTATAATCACGTGAGAATAGGCAAAAGTTCACCGAATAGCTGCGTACTGCTAAAGCCATCACAAGGCTTTACATTTCTACACAGGTAGTTTCTAATTGTTGTTAGTTGCCCTTCTTCCAATGAAGGATTCTCAAGGGGTTTATATTCAACACTCTACAACTCAAAACAGTCCTTAGTTAATTGTTTATTGTATCACTTAATACTATTTTAAGAAATTGTTAGTTATTAGAGATATCAATTAGGTACAAACAATTTGCAACTGCCATTACTGTTATTCAATAACAGTAAAGTAGTCTTCTAGGTAAAAAGATTCCACAAAGAGTGGTTCAATTTTTCTATGAAATTTTAACAACTGTTAGCCATAAAACCCATCAGTCCCTTAAAGTATTATAGTAGTACACAGTACTTGTTTTTTTAAATGTTGTTTTAATAATTTACTTATCAGAAATTTATAAATAATTTTTTATGTTATTTGTTGCTTTATTTTTACAGAAATTAAGTTAATCTTAATTTTTACCGTCCGTGATAGAAACAGAGTATAAATTATTTCTATGCTTATATAATAACTCTTAGTAAGTTTATTTTTATTGTAAAAATTTAAATAACACTGAGATGTATTGCAAAACTTTGCAATGTTATTTCTATTTTCTTAAGTCAATTTCGTGTTTACTTCAGCCAATTTAGATTGTTTAAATAGCATTGTTGCGGAAATTTAGATAAAACTTACAAAGTGAGTAAATATTAAGACTTACCTATAAAGAAAAGGTTTTGATATATAAGTCGTAATAGTAACTTCATTTAGTTCACTAATAACACAGAAAATTTAATTAGAAATTAAAAAAAAACATCAGTTGCCAATGAATGTTTAACCAAACGACAATTATTGGAGAAAGGTGTCACAAAACTAAACAACAAATGATTGCAGTGCTTCGTTTGACTGTCGCCGATCCCTAAAACTTGTCGCCGATGTACCATTGACAAACGCACTCCCTATAGTGACACATACAATTAGTTAAGCCTTTTAATGTTATCTTATCTATTGAGTAATGTTTTCAAAATTACTTTTATAAAGTTGCAAAACGATGAAATGTAGGTACCACTAGTGTGAATGTGTGTAGGTCATGATGTATCCTTGCAGGACTTCGCAGGACTGCGGTAACAATAAAACGATTGCTTGAATTATAGAATAGTACAGGGGAGGATTGTCGTGTCAGATAATAATGAATCTACAATTGTTTTGTTTTATTATACATTGTTGGTAATGTAAATACAGATATGAGTATAAAATTGGGCTAAATTGTTATTACTGGCATTTACGATAACAACTGTATGCCAAAGTAAAATAGTAAGTACTGATTAAAATGTAGGTGCTATCTAGTCCTTCAGTCGCACTCATTCAAGTGCGACACATTATTTTAATAAATTGCTATTTGTAGCGTTTAATAATAATAAACGTAGTTGAGTGGAAGATATCATTTACGATAATTACGTATTCTGAAATTAGAATTTGTATTCTGTGCGACAGCTTTGTATATTTCAGTTTGTGAATTTACATGCTTTGAAAATACTGTTTAGTGATCCTTAGGCAAAGTTTAAAAGAATTTTTCTGTTTGAGTGGTTTTATTTGACTGATTATCTCATGCGCGTTTCTTGTTATAATAAGCGTCATGCACCAAAACGTAACCGAAAACCGGAAAACGTGCAGAAGTTTCTGGATTGTAATGGAAACGGTAACAGAAATTAAGAATTTGCCTAACCGTAACCCTAATTATATTCGAAATTTACTGTGATTTTTTTGTTTTTACAAATATCGAACTGACTTATTTATTATAGCAAATAACAATAAATACTTAACTTTTATATTCTAGGTGGTTTGCCATTTTGGTTGGTCTACAGGTTTGTAGTAAACATAAATTTTTGTTGACTCAACAATTCAAATACGAACTGTTTAGCTAGGGTAGTTAGTCAAAATTCCACCTTATAAAAGGCAGGCAAAACAAAAATAGAAAGTAGCAAAAAGAACTGAAATACAATTCATACAATAATATCTTTTAGTCAAAGTTATAACAGTACAAAAGGCAGAATACAAAATTATACATCTCAAGAGAAAAAACTTGTGGTAAAGCTGTACTAAAAATTTTAAGTTTTGTATTGTGCGTTTCTGCATCCCCTTAAACAATTATTAATTTGTGCTTCACTTCAATTTATCCATTTATAAAAAAATACATTAGCCTCATACTAGCTCTAAACATTAGAAAGTAGGCCAAACTCTTCTCTATTGTAAACTTGTCTTAAGTGAATGCGTCAGAATCAGCGGCAGTAAATTTTGTTAATTTGAGTTATGCCAAATGGGAAGAAAAGACTGAAACGTTATACAGAAATTTACATATGAAACTAGTCTAGATAGCAAATTAAAGGTGGCTCCCTTCTTTTTAAAAGTTAGTTCAACTTGTGAGGTAAAAACCTGCGGAACCGATTACACAGAGAAATTCCATCGTTGCTCGATGGAGTAGTAGTATTTGGTAATATTCAGAAGAGGTAAGATGTTCGTTAGGAGTTTAACGGAAATACATGATTTTGACCTCCATGAACAAAAAAATGCGTGTGTGTAACATGAAATTTCAGGAACTACTTAACCTATCTTAATGACAAGCACAGAATAACGTGAGCATTTTTTGACAAATTACTTTTAGTCGTATTTGAGAACTTGCAATATGCTCCTTTATTGGGGAACAGGAATTTCAGAACACCCTGTATACAGCCTGAGTTGGTGGACACGTTTTTACTCGTGGTAATGTATAACTTTTATTAAAAAATTGGCCATGTGGTTATGCTTTTGGGTGTTTTTTGTAACATGAACAAATTGAATTTTTGATTTGACGTCAAACATGCAACTTTTTTTTCAAATGGATGTTATTTTCGGTTAATTTGGACGTTACCTATATTCTGCATAATTATCGGCAAACATTTTACACTTCTTTTTTTATTTTGAAGGTGAAAAAGATTTCTTTAAAAAATGGATAGTAGTCTCACTGACCATTACCAAGAAATAAAGTTGTTACACGTTATGACTAGGTTATGACAAACTAAAACAATTCCTAACAACCCAAACCGAAATTTGAAGTAGCATCAAACCGAAACTGCAAATGTAACCAAAATGTATTGCAATTTTAATCGTAATCGGAAACCCAAAAGTTATTTTATTTCGGCGCACATCCCTGGTTATAGAGAAACAAATCATTCCATTATATTCATTCTTCATATTGTGTATTATTCAAGTTATCACTACAAATATCTTTAATATTAAACACAAATCCGATCACCACCAATACCAAGAATTTCTGTTCATCTTTCATCCTACTGCTATAGCTTCGCGCCGGGGGTGGGGGCGTGAGCGTGTGTGTGTGGGTGTGCGTGTGCGTGTGTGTGTATGATGCCTCTACAGGCGAAAGTACTGGACCGATGTTAATGAAATTTTAAATCAAGAGGTATATTGAAAATTGTAGTTCTAGTTAAGCTTTTTAAAAAAATTCAAAACCGGAAGCGCAAGTTAGACTTGTTTTTTTTGTAGTTTTTTTTTTTAGAAAACAAAATGTAAGCAGGAGATCTGAGAGAAGAACTTAAGGCAAATCGAAAACTTTTTTTCCGAACTCTCTAGCTTCAAAATGGCGGTCGCCACAGTTTTTTGAAAATCTGGACTTTGACGCTCATTAATGGGCGCTTACCTTGCTTTCGTGCAGTAGTCGCTGCTTCTACGGGTAGAGTTACGGTTACGGAAACCAATTGAACAGGCTATCGCAAATTCAAATTCCGGCTGCTTGCTTTCTTAGAAATCTAATGCTCGCTGAACTGTACAACGTTATAATTATTAATAGTTACACGTTTGCAAATACGGCAAGTATTAATATCTAGTATGGGAAAGTCAACTCGAAGTCCACACTTTAGCTTTTTACTTTCTTATACTTTCAGTATAGGGAAGTACTGATTTCATGCAAATTTTCAAAATCGAGATTTTGACGGAAATACATGTTTTGTTCTTCCAGGATCCTAAACAAGTGGTTTTTAAAAAATGTCTGTCTGTGGGTGTGTCTGTGTGTGGGTGGGTGGGTGGGTAACGCTCATATCTCCGGAACGGCTGGACCGATTTCGATGTGCTTTCGAATGAGGAGGTATATCAAAAATTCATCGACAAAATAAGCTTTTAAAAAGAATCCGAAACCGGAAGCGGAAGTTAGACATGTTTTTTTGGTAACATTTTTTTCAGAAACGGAATTTTGGAAATTGGAATAGTGGAAATTATAGAAAGCCTTAGAACAAATTAAACGTTTTTTTACCGAACTCTCTAGCTTCAACATAGCGGCCGCTACGAATTTTTGAAAATTTCGACTTTAACGTCCATTTACTCAAAAACTAGTTATCTGATTGGAATCAACTACATCTTGTTTGGTAGCCCTTCAAGGGTACTATACCATAAAATATCATTAATTTTGAAAATCGAAAAACGATCTCAATGGCACCATTCCAAAATTTTTGAAATTTTCTAAAAAATATTTCTCAAAAACTGCCCACACGTTTTTGTTTAAACTTTTTAAGCTGATAGAGCTGAGAATCTTCTACAATTTGTTTTTAGCGCATTGCTATAATTTCACTGTGACGCCCTCTGTGAATTTTTGAAAATTGAAAATTGGTACCCTTTTATTTATTTAACGGGGGGCAATAAAATATTTCTGTTAAAGCAATTTAGCTCATCATTGATAGCAAAATCCGAATATCATAATATTTTTTTGATACTTTAATATTTAGGGGGGCTACTATTCCCCCTCCTCCCAAATTATTTGAATAAAAAATTAAAAATTTGGTTTTTTGTTTTGTTTGCTCTAGGAGAATCTTTTTACAAAAAATCAAAAATCGAATTTTTTGCCCTTTCATAATCTTTTTGTCCTTAGAAGAATTTCACATACTTTCTACAGCAGTTGTATTCTTGTATGGAAGTGACTAGAGTTCTGAACGTTCTATGCATTTCTATTGCGTTCGCATTCAATAGGCACTTATTTAACTATAACGGGCAGGTTCGTAATAGCATGGATGGATATGCGGGTGTGTTCGAGTGTACTGCCGTTTTACTGCATAAGTAGTTGTGGGGTCGAGCCTCGGTTGGGGCCAAAAATTTTTTTTTATTTTATAGTTTTTTTTAAACACTGCTTTTGCGTTTCTAGACAGGTGTATATCAAAAGTGTTGGAAAATATTAAACAATTTTAATTTATAAGTATAGGAAAGTCCAGGCGAAGTGTTTCGCTCATTTTTTATTGTTCGTTTGGTTAAGGATAGTATTCGCCAATCTTCTATAGAATCTAATATTGTTTTACCTGAGAAAACAGATTCAGTTTTATCATTTTCCACTTCTTTTGTACAATCTCAGCAACTTACTTCAACCGGTGTGTCTGTAGTTGAACCGGTTATTGATGAATCCTCTATAATGGGAGTATTTTAATATTACTTGCTACGTTACTAAAGAGCAGCAGGGCTAAACGCGGTGGTAGACAGCTCCGTGACATTGCGTGTGATATCTATTGAATCATTATAGTGTATTTAGATATCAATTTTTTTATTATTTAAAATTCTAGAAAACATAATTGTTTTTACACATTTTACATTAATTAGTACATATTTAACATCAAAGTTTACAACATAGTTATTGGTAAATGTTATCTGCTAACACATAAGAATTAGCGCATTTGATCCTGCTGACATCTAACGACTGATTTAAGAAATAGCCAAATAACCTCCTATTGTGGAATTCAGTAGACTTCACCTGAAGAAACAAACTCATTTCTTCCACTTTCTACTTCTAACAATCTGTCTTCGTCCTCTACTTCTCAAACTTTACACATCGCTTTACAAAACTATTTTTCGATACCAAACACTGACTGTTGTGTTAAAACAACAACTCCGATCAGTGATTTTAGTGTTCAGTGTACTAACATCATTCAAATGTTTTATCGTAATAGCCCTATAGAGACATTGTTGCATATTGTTACTGTGCACAAAAAGTTTCAAAATGTTAAAAGGTATGAAGTAAAAACAACTTCTAAAATTTCGGAAATATTCACAAAAATATTGCTCAAAAACATACTTATTATGTAATAAAGTGCATACATCACTACTTTACTTTTTACTTCCACTCTTGCATGAAGGTTCTTGTTGTTTACACTGTTTTAACTATTCATGCAAAAAATAAGGTTGTACTTCAACCGTGTAATAAATAGCTGACTAAAACCTTGCTGAAATAAAAATGGAATTTTTTTTTTCGTTTGCTTATAACGTTATAACGAGAGCGACTCATCAGAATGATGATAAATATGTATGTTGTGAGCACATAATAAAGTTGGTTATTTCACTGACAGCTGGCTTATTATGCATGAATAATTAATATTCTCTTTAGGTAGATGTCAACGAGAGAAGATGTATTCTATTAAAAATCTATCAAATAAATTCTTCTGTTTGTACCAAAACAGAAAAATTCCAAACATTATACAATGTTGTTTACTACTTCTTAAATATACAAAAACCGTATGTATTTAACGAATATATTGCATATTCATTGCACTAATCGTATTACTAAAGATAATTTGTTAATTAAATAATTACAAAGTATAATTTAATTTATAAATGTTAAAGTGGATTTTTGGAGAAAATATGACTTTATTACACGGTAAAGTGGAAGTAAGTGCTATAAAAATACTTACAAATATTACAACATAACCTATTACAGTATAATCCAAAAAGTTAATTATTACTTTCTTTTCGTTTAAAGAATCATGAAGCCGTGCGTGAGCACGACCCCATGATTCCCATCCCACCCCCTTACCCGGGCTCAACACACTAAGTGTTATTCACCGGTCTAACATGCCCCACCCCTGAAAGACATGCAACCCAACGTATACACCTACATACACCATCCATGGACTCGTCGGATTTAACTTATTCAGAAAAATTACCGACCAGCAGTGGACTCGAACCAGCTGCCATTGGAAGTCTAGTTTCAAAGCCTGGGACTTTAACCACTAGACCACCCGCCGGCCCAATTATTACTTAGTTTAGACTGTTTGCAAGCGGAGATACGGAAATAAACGGAAAACCGTCTTTGTGATGAAAATAATTAAACAATAATAATAATAAACTATACGTCATTGGCTTGAATGTTAATTACAGTGTTAACCGTAGGCAATGATACCAACAGCAGCAACCTAAAAACAAAAATAAACAGTTCTACGCATGTGCTTATTCATCGCTTAATGACGTCATGTTTTGGCCTGTTTTTTAAACGCCTTTTAAAATGAAAATTTCAATAATTAATTTTGCGGTGAGTAAAACGTCTATTTAGAAAATAAAAAAATATGGCAATGATATTTTTCATTCTACAATGTAAGTTTTAATTGTAAAAAAATAGAAAAGGACTACTTTTATTTACACCATTAACATAAAAATTTAGAAAGTACAACATAAGCGCGATTAATCAAAAAAAGGTAACGCATTCAATTTTTTTACATTTTATTAGAAAAAATTGAGGCTTTAAAAACATCATAACATTTTTTTTTGTTTTTATTATGCTTTCTTTAACATAAGAACCTTCTTCTTCTTCTTTCTCGTTTCCCATTTATGCCTCACGGCGTTGGGCCCAATATCCATTTCCTATAGGTTTTCCTCTCTCTTGCCATTCTTCTTACCTCCTCCATATTATTTACTCTTATACTAGCCGTTTGACTGGTATTGTCTTCCCATTGTATACGGGGTCTGCCTTTAGTTCTTCTTCCCTTCATTCTTGTCTCCATTATCAGTTTTGGCTATCTTTTGATGTTCATGCGGTGTACATGTCCTTACCACTGTAATTGTTTGTTCTCAATTTCGCGCACAATAGGCTGTTGTTGGTCCAGTTCTTCCCTTATGCTGTTGTTCCTTATCCTATCCGTCCTTGTCTTTCCCAAGACTCTTCTGAGGTATTTCATCTCTGATGCAGTTACTTTTGATCTATGCTTATCTATTATTGCCCAAGTCTCTGCTCCATATATCAGAGTCGGGGTGAATTTTGTTTTATAAAGGTGCATTTTTGCCTTGATGCTAATTTCTTCCTTTCCTATGATGGTATTGTTTATCTGATAATATATGTTATTTGCTTTGTTTATTCTATTATTGATTTCATCGTCTATTCTTCCGTCATTTTTTATATATGCACCTAAATATTCATATTTTTCTACATATTGTAGCTGTGTTCCATCGAGGAAAATGGGTTCTTCTATTTATTCTCTGTCGTTTTTCTTGATATGTAGTAATTTACTTTTTTGTGTGTTTATTTACATTCTCTTTTCATCCAGATTTTGTTTCCATATATTTATGTTGTATTGTAACTGTCTTGTGTTTGTTGCCGTTACCAGGATATCGTCTGCATAGATAAGAACCACGGTGTATAACTAGTAGGTAGACATTTTTACTTTCCTATACTTTCAGTATAGGGAAAGTATTGATTTCATGCAAAATTTCAAAGTTGAGATTTTAACGGAAATAGTCGGGGGGAGGTCCATGGACCCCAAAAAAGTGATTTAAAAAAACTGTCTCTGTTGGTGGGTGGGTCTGTGGGTGGGTGTGTTACGCTTCATATCTCCGGAACGGCTGGACCGATTTTGATGTGCTTTGGAATGAGGGGGTATATCAAAAATTCACCGACAAAATAAGCTTTAAAAAAAAAACGAAACCGAAAGCGGAAGTTAGACATGTTTTTTTGGTAACATTGTTTTCAGAAACTGAATTTTGGAAATTTTAATAGTGGAGATTAAAGAAGGCCTTAGGAAAAATCAAACGATTTTTTACCGAATTTTCTAGCTTTAAAATGGCGGCGCTACGAATTTTTGAACATTTCGACTTTAACGGCCATTTACTCAAAAACCAGTTATCTGATTGGAATGAACTACATCCTGTTTGGTAGCCCTTCAAGGGTACTATACCATGAAATATAATTAATTCTGAAAATATAAAAACGATCGCAATGACATCACTCCAAAATTTTGGAATTTTTCTAAAACATATTTCGCAAAAACTGCCCACACGTTTTTGTTTACACTTTTTAAGCTGATAGAACTGGGAATCTTCTACCATTTAATTTTTGCGCATTGGTATAATTTCACTGTGACGCCCTCTATGAATTTTTGAAAATTGAAAATTGCTACCCTTTTATTTATTTAACGGGGGGCAATAAAATATTTCTGTTAAAACAATATAGCTCATCATTGATAGCAAAATCCGAATATCATAATATTTTTTCGATAATTTCATATTTAGGGGAGCTACTCGATAAAAAATTAAAAATTTGGTTTTTTGTTTTGTTTGCTCTAGGAGAATCTTTTTACAAAAAATCGATTTTTTGCCCCATAATAATCTTTTTGTACTGAAGAATTTTACATACTTTCTACAGCAGTTGTATTCTTGTACTAGTCGTTTAATGTTCAGTGTAGGCTAACTTTTTTATTTTAATAGATAGACTCGCAAACCCAAGAGCAAAGTTGTAGGGCAAATTCTTCTCGATTGTATTTAAGAAAAAAACTTGAGTTTCCAATTTTAATATGGCGGCCACGGTAACAAATAACTTTTTTTAAATGGAAACGTGGCATTTTGGCTTTAAAATCAGAAAGGTTTTGAAATTCTAAATACAAATTAATAAGAGTAATTTCTTGCTAAAAATAATACTTCTCGAGTTATTAATACATTTTCAAACATCAACACGCTTCCTTACTCGTGCCTCATTTCAGTTCGGTTGTTTCACATGTACTCAGTTGCAGGCGGAGCCAGCGTGGTAATGGTAGGTTTAAGTTACGCTCTTCAGGCTTGAAGTTTTTATAAACGCTGTTTACTTTTACTAGCCGGGTCTAGACAGGTGTACATCAAAAGTGTTGGAAAATATAAAACAATGTTAATTTATAAGTATAGGAAAGTCCAGGCGAAGTGTTTCGCTCATTTTTATGTATTAATACACAACTATTTTTTCATTATAAAATCATAAAGCATTTTCTTCTTCATTTTCTATTTCAAATACAACGATAATTAAAAAACGTTAACGTTAAATATTTGGAATTTGCATCTTCGTCAGTAGCCAACCAAGTTCTAAAATCGTCAGCCAAAATATTATAGGGGCGGGAAGGAGGTGACTCACCAAATATAAAATTTTCAAAATAGTTTGGTTCTGCTAGTTAAGATGAGTAATTCTTCTTTAGCAGAAGTTACTTATTGTTTCCCGTTTAACCAATTTCCGATTTTCAAAAATTCATAAAGAGTACCTCAGTGGAATTATCGTATTCAACACAAAACCAAGTTGCAGTCTACGTTCGACTTTATCAAACTACAAAGTTTGAAAAAAAAAAACGTATGTCCAATTTTTGAGAAATATTATTTTGAAAATTTACAAATATTTCGAATGTAAATTTTCTACAGTATCCCCACCACGTATAGAAATATTTAAAAATTAGCATTAAATTTTGGTTTAACTAGTCATCAGCAATTGTGCCCCGTTTAATAAACAATGAGGTACCGATTTAAAAAAATTGATAGAATTTATTCTTAGTGAAATTATAGCTTCGGCAAAAAAATTGATTGTATCCAATCTTCAGTTTCCTTAGCCCGCAAAGTTTAAAAAACATCATGTGAAAATATTTTTTTGAAAATTTTCATAATTGTGAAGAAGCGCGCCATTGCAACATGGTCAGATTGTTAAAATTGATATTGTATCATTATATACATCCTACAAAGGGCTCTCAAACAAGTTGTGGTTGATCCCGGTTAGACGACTTCTTTTTGAATAAATGGGTGTTAAATTCGAGATTCAAAAAATCATAGCGGCCTTCATTTTGAAACTAGAAAGTTCAGTAAAACAGTTTTCGATTTGCCTTAAATTCTTCTCGTAGACCCTGTGCTTATATTTCCAAAATTCAGTTTTAGAAAAAAACATTATCAAAAGACGTACCTATCTAACTTCTCCTTCCGGTTTCGGATTTTTTTTAAAGTCCAACTAGAACTACAATTTTTTTATATAACACTTCATTTACAATTTCACTAAAATCGGTCCAGTATTTCGCCTTTAGAGGCGTTATACAAACAGCCCCCCCTACACACACACGAACACGAACACGACAACGAACACGAATACACTAACACATGAACACGCTAACATGCTAACACGATAATACTCTAACACGATAATACGCTAACACGATAATACGCTAACACGCAAACACTCTAACCCGCTACACCGCTAACACGCTATACCGCTAACACGCTATACCGCTAACACGCTAACATGATAGCACGCTAACACGATCACATACTAACACGTTATACCGTTAACACGTTAACACGTTGACACGCTAACACGCTAACATGCTAGCACGCTAAGACGCGAACACACAAAGACATTAAAAAAACACATTTCCGTTAAAATTTAGATTTCGAAATTTTTCATGAAATCAATACTTCCCTATACCGAAGGTATGGTAAAGTAAAATTTAGTATTTTGATAAAAGGTTGGATAGTTAAGATTTGTGATGTATTTTTGTTCCACTTTTTAAATTGTTATTAAAATTTCTCGTTAAATTAAAGAAAGTCATAATAAAAGTTTGGTATTTCTCTATTTCTATTCAAATGAGCAATTTCGTGGTTTCGATGTTTATTAAATGACTCTGTTGATGTAAGTTGTGCTTTTAGCATCTTGTTTTTATATTAAGTGTTGCAGAATATTCTATTTTGGAAATTGTCCGTGCGTTTTGAAAAATCCAAGTAGAACTACAATTTTTTATATAACACTTCATTTACAATTAATTTATTAAAATCGGTCCAGTATTTCGCCTTTAGAGGCGTTATACAGACAGCCCCCCTACACACACACGAACACGAACACGACAACGAACACGAACACACTAACACACGAACACGCTAACACGATAATATGCTAACACGATAATTCGCTAACACGCAAACACTCTAACCCGCTATACCGCTAACACGCTATACCGCTAACACGATCACATACTAACACGTTATACCGTTAACACGTTAACACGTTTACACGCTAACATGGTAGCACGCTAAGACGCGAACACACAAAGATATTAAAAAAACACATTTCCGTTAAAATTTAGATTTCGAAAATTTTCATGAAATCAATACTTCCCTATACCGAAGGTATGGGAAAGTAAACATTTAGTATTTTGATAAAAGGTTGAATAGTTGAGATTTGTGATGTATTTTTTTTTCACTTTTTAAATATGTTATTAAAATTTCTCGTTAAATTAAAAGAAGTCAAGTACTTACATAATAAAAGTTTGGTATTTCTGTATTTCTTTTCAAATAGGCAATTTCGTGGTTTCGATATTTTTTAAATGACTCTGTTTATGTAACTTGTGCTTTTAGCATCTTGTTTTTATATTAACTGTTGCAGACTATTCTATTTTGGAAATTGTCCGTGCGTTTTGGAAAAATGAAACTGCTAATTCAAGTGTTGCATATTTTGCAGCCTTAAGCTTTTGACAGAAAACAGATTTCCAATTTCTTCGGTTACTCTGTTTACTATTAAACAAGTAGTGCGAATCAAGTTTAGATAAATCATATTTAAATTTCGCCCTGCTTTTATCATGTATGATGCAGTATGAGAGAGCATTAATACTTTTTATTAATTAATACAGTGTAGGAAATAGCTTCCAAAAGTATTTTTTTAACCAATACAATATAAATTGAATTTAGATTTATAATACTTTATAGTATTAAATATGAAAAGTTTTTAATTGTCGTACTGAACAAGTTACTTACAAATTAGTAGTTTTTATTGAGTTGGTGTGAGGGCCTTAGTGTTTGCTCAAGATGCAAAATAGTCTGTAAACACTTTGATGGATTGTTCTGTACATTAAAGCAATAAAAAGTTCCGATTATTGAGAAGCTGGAAACATTTCTTTACGGAATTACAACCTCCAGTCTCAAAAGTTCAAACTGTTCGCTCTTCTGGAGGCTGTAACTTTGTAAGGAAACTTTTCCGAATCCACATTAGTCGGTATTTATAAAAAGAACTAACCAAAGGATAATTTTTCATTTTTATTATTCCAGCCCGCAAGAATATATTCACAAATTCGTTACTCGTTTTAAAAAAATGATCTTTAGAAGATACTTTATTAGGTACTGCTTTTATTTTGTTTGAAATAACTCTTGATGCCAGTGAGTTTTTAAATATTTCTTGAAATCCTTTTTCTAATTTTAACCTTGTCTAAATAAATCTCTACTGGTGCACTTATGTTAGATGGAGACAACGCGTTGGATTCTCGGCGTCAGTTCTTCTTTCAGAAGCAGGTTGGCTTTATAGTCTGGACTCGGAATAGAGAACTTCTTTCCGATTCCGATAACAAAATGTGAAAATATCTCAAATGCTCATATTAATGTAATTTAAGAGCCTCTTTTTCAATTTGCGCTGTTTCCCGAGGATGTCCGTTATAAGTATTTTGTAGCAGAAGCCGCAGTCGTTGAGGTTGGGGGTTGTGAGCATTTTGAGGGTAGCGATGAAGAAGGCAATCGGGGGTTGTGATGGATTTGTACATTACGATCAAACCATTAATTTGGAGGTTACAATCATTATAGGCGAAAAAGTCTGTTATCGACAATGTGCGAAAGCAGTCAATCCGCGTACTGTCCAGGCCATCTGCAGAATTCCCAACTCGGCAAACAATCCGCGGACAGGCGTCTGTGTTAGTCCTTTCGCAGAACGACCATTTAAGACAAGCTGCAAAATGCCTGGTAGCTTAGACAATCTAAAGACTGTCAAGACGCAGTCCGCACTTTACCTAGGCGGAGTTGTACCGTTATAACCATTGTAAAAAAATGGAGAAGCCCGGTGTTTTTTTTACACAGTTAGCAAAAACAAATGAACAAAAAAAACTACAATAGTATCTCTCTCTCGTACATGCTGTCCAAACTGGTCCCCATTCGAAAGCCGTAACGAACATTTTCGGGTTCATCTTTATGAAAACTTTTTTTATTGTTCAAATGTGCACAACTAACCCTTAACGTTTCTGCAATTTATTTACCCATATTAAAAAAGGCAACATGCTTTTCCACAGCTCCACTGAGAAAACAAACAGATAGGAGAAGATATAGAATAAGGCATAGCAATTAAAAAATGGTAAGTTAAGGAGTAACAGAATAATCGGATTCAATGCGCAAAGTGTAGTAATGAAATTAAATTCTTTATGAAAGAATGGGAACTAATGACTGTTATTTTGAGACTGTGTGTTACTAAAGAAATTAAGGAGTTTGAAATTCCTAATCTTATTGTTGGTTATAATATATTGAGAGCTGACATGAGTAGCAAAAACACTGCAGGAGTAATTCTTTTTTAAATTAGATGTGAAATACAAGGTACTGGGAACTGATGTGATACAAAAAAGTTGTTGGGTATTGAGTTATTGATGTTACTTGTAAAAGATTCTCATGTGTGTTAGTTGCAGCATATCGTTCACCAAGTAGTTCAAACGTACAATTTCTACAGTATCTTGTGGAGTTCTGTCATGATTTTGGCGAGAAGGGCTACAAAAAAGCTAATTATTATGGGAAGCTTTAATATTGATTGTAATGGAAACGGAGTATATACGGATAGGCTACGGAAAACTCTAAGTGAGTGCGGGTTAGTACAATTAGTTGATGAACATACACATATTAAAGAATAGCAGAAAGTTGGAATTATTAGTGAGACGGGTTGTACGTGCCATAGATCACTCACAGTAGAAGTCATAACCAAAGATACAGCATGTGCCACCTAACCTTGCAAATTTTAGTGGGCTTTGATTCGGCTACTTACGCTTTGTTTCGTCGGTAGTCGTAACTTAAACTAGCTCTAATTGGCTGTTGGACAGTGTGGTACACTCTACTAAAAAGTGAAAGTCAATTTATTTATGGTTTACAAAAAATTGTGGATTTTTTGACAAATTAAAAGGCCGTGCGCCATAAGGTTAGAAACAGTTTGCTTTGAGGAAGGATTAACATAATAATGACATAAATAATTAACAGCAACTAGATATTATACTAGCTTTCAAACTACGGGATTGCTTTTGCTTGAGAGTGTAACGGCTTCTCGCCTTTTAAACTTATCGTCATTTTTTTTGCAAGGTTAAATGGCACTTGCTGTACTATATATAATAAAGGACAGTGATGAAGCATATCAGTGTATCAAAAATTGTAATTAGATATATGATTTACATAATGTTGAAGATAGATTACATAATATTCTTATAAACCTAAAGGTACAGTGTAATTGAAACGATAATCCCAAAAAAAACATTTCAGTGTGTAATAATAAATCATAGTACGATGGTAGAGTCTGGAAAGATATAAAAAAATGAAATGGTGCTCTTAAGCGTTTTCGTATTGCTAATAATTGAATAGATTTGCCAGAGTTTAAAGCTTGAAGTGAAGGAATAAGGCTGACAATTTTATTCTAAGGGAAGAAAAAAGAAGGTATTATGAGGACAAAGTAGATATAAATAAACATAATCTCAACGAAATGTGGAAAATACTAAAAAAAGTTAGTGTCTGGACAGAATGATTATACTATTAAAATTAAGAAGAGCACTGTAGCTGACTTGGAAGTTAATAATTTTAATAAGTATTTTGTAGATAGTGGAAAAGATATTGTTTAATCAATTTGGCAGTGTGATACTAATTTTGTTGTAAGAAAACCACTTGTTAATTTTAATAACATCAGATTAATTGATGAGTAATGTTAGAAAACATTATTTTTAGTATGGCAAACAAGTCCAGATGAGTATGAGTATTTTAGGTTTTACAGCGTTTAAGCCACATTGTCGGGCCCATTGTGCGTACTACCTTAATACTAGCTTAATTCAATCCGTAAAAACTACTAAAACTATTCTGTGTTAAGAGGTTTTCAGGAGCTGAAAACTGACCCGACCCGGATTCGACCACCGGGCCAAATAGAGCCACAGACTCCCGAAAACCACTGTGATCTTGGCTGCAAGCGCCTACTACACTCGCCTACCAAGGCCCCCAAGTCCAGATAGAATTTCTATTGGTTTTTATTAAAGTTTGATAAGGTAAAGTGGCCAGTAGGTAGACTTAACTTCATTCATTCGTCTGTGGAGAATTTACTTATAATACTCATTTCAATTACTGTATCACTTAAAAAAGTGCCGAAATACATTGACTTTGAGGATTTTAGCGCAGTAAACATCTTCCCAGTTTAAGAGAAAGTTTGGAAAGAATTGTATACGATCAGTTGCTTCAATATATGTTAAAACAATGATACTCGTGTAGATGTACAAATCAAGATTTAGGAAAAAAACACATACCTGCAAAACAGCGTTGCAGTGCATAAAAAGTAACTGGAAAGAGTGAAGAGACAAAAGTTTGTCTGCGTAGTGGTTTTGTTTTAGTCTTAAGTTAAGGAGAGCGTTTGAAACAGTGGATACAAGAAGATTAATGGCAAAATTGCATGAGTATGATATTAATGGAGAAGCTTGGGAGTGTTTAAATAATTACCTTATGTAGGAAGGAAACAAAAAATTAAAAGTGGTGAGGTGACGTCTAAGGAAATGGTGATAATGTTGGAATGCCTCAGGGAAGTGTGTTGAGACCTTTATAGTTTGCTCTGTACATCAACGACTAAGGTAGTGTTATGAAAGTGTCATTTATTTACAGATGAAACAATGACATTTTAGAGAGAGATGATGTTATATAGAAATAGCGAGACTGGTTCGCTGGGAATAAACTTCAAATTAATATTTGTAAAACCAAAGGCATGCGGATTAGTTGTAGCAATTCATATGCAAAAATGAGAGATGTAATTAAAGTTAAGTTGGACAGGATAGAAATCGACTCTGTAGATAAATATAAATACTTAGGAGTAGTGGCGGACGACAGTCCTGTGTCTAATTAAACAAGGAGGTATACATACGTTCTGAGTGATGTTACTGGTGGTGGGTATAAATTATTTATTACAGGTTTAGTTATGGACCTACAATAAGTTAGACAATAGTATTTATGAAAAAGCAAGTGATAATGAGTTTAAGGTTAAATTAAGGGAAGGGATATTTAGTATAAGGGGTGTAGGAATAATTGGTTATATTTTGATATTTCTTTGAACATTGAATTCAGTTATAGCTGTAGCTAAATAAAGATTATCATTATTATTATAAGTTATTGAAATATTCTCAAAAAACCGTTTCATTTAGCAAAAATAAGTAAAAATACTATAAAGTTAATGGAGAGTAAAAAATAAAGTTTCAAACTTCTAATACACTTACTGCAAAAGTTATCTACAAAAAGCGTGATTAGGATTACCGATTAAAACTGTTCCATCTTTGCAAAGTTGTAGCTCTGTAACCAAGTGTTTTTGTATGTATGCACGTTGTGTTAAACATAATTTAATCTGAAGAATCCGCGGGTAATTTTTGCCACATCTTTTAGGACACCCTCTATGTAGTTATGTAAAGTGAAGTTACTTTGCTAGTGGTCAATACTAGGGTCATCCGTGTTGTGTAAATAAAACTGCAGAGTCTAAATAATGTAGATGTAATATTGTTTTTATTGAAAAATAAAATACTAAAAAAATCTATTACAGAAATTGCTAAAACATCTAATAATAAGAGTATTTATTGAGTTGTTTTAAGTTTTAATACTTAGGTATTTTATTTGCATATTTTGCCTTCAGAAGGCCAAGAATAGATAGGTAACTTATTACCACATTTCATCACTATATTATAGCATTAAAAATTCTGGTAAAAATAAAAGTACTAAAAACAATACATAATTATGTTTTGTTCTATATAGAAAACAAAATTTTCAGCAAAAATTTATAATAATTGCAGCCTAACATATACATCTAAATATAACGACTTTTTCTTTTTAATTTCTTTTAGCTTTGAAATTTTCAAAACAAACTAATCCATGAACAGCATTTTATAACAGTCATATTCTATGTCTCTGACAAATACCTTTGATTTCTAGATTGACCATCATATAAGAACATCAGAAACTTTCTTTTAAAGATTACTATTTTTACAAAAGGAACAAGATATATACTTTTTGACGGTGTATTGTTTACTGTTATCGAGTACATATTTGTTATAATTCTTCCTTCTAAATTAAGTATGTAGGTATTCGATTTTTATCAGCAAGTGCTGTTTAGTGCTTCTCTGGCCTCTATCTAGTTTGTACACAGCCATAGTACCTAAAGAGGGGGCCATAAATTTCCGAACCTCTGGTAGTACTACTGTAAGTATTTCTATGCAAATCTCGAGTTAGGAAGTATACACAACAAAAGGAAATGTTTGAAAGAAATATTTTACAGTTTACTTATTTTAAATATTATTTACCTGCTTATTTTTAAAACATTCAACAAAATTAAGGCAAAAAGCTTCTCTTATGTTCTTAAATGATGTTCACTAGGCTTTATAAGCCTACAGCTTCAAGGCAAATTTACTAATTAAAAAAATGCAATCCCTAATTTCTAAATGAAAGCTTTTACTAAAGCTAGGTATAAGTACTTATTTACACTATTTACAATTCAAAATTACGTCAACTGTATACAACAACAAATACTAAATAGCTATTTTAACAATTATACTGATTTTAAAAAGATGCTCAGTTTTATAACTTTAAAAATGTTATAACTCTCCGAATAAGAACCTTTACACATAGTGCTGTGGTTAAAAATGTGCTGTTGGGGTAATACAGTTTCTAGAATTATGCAAATGTTTTGTAATGTTTATTCTAGTACAAAATATTAAAATGGAAACGACATTCATATTCTATATAAAAATTTTAAATGTATTCAACAACGTCATTATAGGAGAATTTAAGGGAGAGAAGCCAAACAGAAAAGAATGTTTATTTCACCATATTTTAAGAGTTATAATTTACTAAAATAAGAACAGACGCCAAGGATCACTTGTACTCTCTGTACCCTATGTAAGAATGCTTTTTAAAAGCATTATAACTACCTCGTCTATAAAAATTTTTTTAACATTTAAAAATATGTATACATTAAATTTAAGCCTTTTAGAATAAATTTTAAAACGAATGCTGAGTAATAGATACTGTTGTTTGGTTTAAGCAATATTTTGTAATTGTAGCTATTTTTTTACTCTTTTCCGAAAATTAGTAAATTAGGAGATTTAAGATTAAAACATTTTGTCCTTGAACAATTCCTTCTACTCTCATGAATGAAATGTTTGCCATAAAGGAATGTTCAACGACAAATTGTCATGTTTCTATTATTAAATGCGTAACAATATTTAAAAATCCCTACCATTTGAAATGTTAAATTATTGTGTAAATCAAAAACAGAAAGCTATCTATTTTGTTGTTTGATATACGTTAATATTGACTTTATTTTCTTGTAGGACACCAAAACTTCACTGTTGATGACTTTATAACTAAAATTTTTATGAAAAAAAAAATTTGAGCATCTCTTTAATAATCGTCCATCACTTCCATTCGGAAGGTTTTTCCTAAACGACCAGTATTGAGACGTGCACCACCATCGTCACTATCACTATCGTCGTGGTACACTGGCAAGTGGTCCTCATCATCTTCATCCATCTTAGAAAAAAAAAAATAATAATGTAACTTTTTCTAATACCACTGATATAATCACTGAAGCACATAGGTGATACACATGCAAGAGAGATATTGTAAAAATTATCTACTGGGATAACAATACTACCAGAAAAGTTGT
Source organism: Ctenicera cuprea (assembly GCA_958336395.1). Lineage (NCBI taxonomy): Eukaryota > Metazoa > Arthropoda > Insecta > Coleoptera > Elateridae > Ctenicera > Ctenicera cuprea. Next base: position 57,843,273 of record OY284486.1, read on the forward strand.
CACTTTGTCATTAACACTGCCATAATTATCTTCTCTTTCTTTTAAAGTATCGTTACCTACAAGCACCCATTTGTGTAAAAATAATTTTCGTTGATTATCGAAACGAAATTGTTATAAATACAAAGCGTGAAGGAATGTATTGAACACAACAAAGACAAACAAAAAGCAACTCAAATGCATTTTAGGCAGCTCATGTATAACATCTTCATGCTTGGAAATTATACTTTAGCATATTAAATACCATCAATATGCAGATGTAGTGTTGCAAAGTATGTGATGCAACTGTGGGCATTCTTAATCGGCAAATTAAAAAAAAAACTGGTAAATATAATAAATAAGGAAAAATGAGTTGGTCTACGCAGTAATTCTGTGGATGTGTAATAATTTCATACAATCAATGAAACACAAAACATAAAGTTGCAGTTTTCATGCTTTTAAAAACTGTGTCCACAATAAACCCATTTATTTGTTTAAAAAAAATGAAGAACAAGCTTATGAATGGAAGCTATGTATTTGCAATTTCGTGCACGTTCTTCAATGGGTGCCCATGTTACTTACAATTAAACTTCAAAGTCTCCGATAGTGAATTTATTTTTGAGAGTATTGGTAGCAGTGAGATCAGGACCATCTGGACTTGTCATTTGCTCCTAGCCAACGAAATTACATGTGGTTAGTGGTTAACAGCTAGTGTTACACAAGCATGCCAGTTTTGAATTATTAGATCTGAATTATAAACTAAATTCTGAAAAAATTTAGTTTATCAAATAATCTAAATAAAATTTTTGTCTGAATTTTAACTCATTAATTCAATGCATTGAAACTTCTTGGTATTATCTTTAATTGTTATTTTAAGTTTTTATTTTTTACAAACATTAATCAAAAGAGCCATATCAATTTCTACCTTAAAAGTCTTAAATCATTTTGAAATAAGGCATACTTGTGCCAATGCACTGGTAGTATGAAGCAAAACTAATTGACACCAACACAACAAAAATGTAATAATATAAAATGTTTATGTACAAATATACAAAATAACAAATGTAATAGTACTACATTAATAAAAAAATGTATTAATATATTAACATAACAATGAAGTAACACTATCCACATGTTATACTGCAATAAACGATAAAAGCTTTAGTAGTTGTGTCAAGACTTACATCAACATCAGTCATCATTTCTTTGGTAGATACAGTAGTATCAATACGTCTAATGGAACCTTCATGTATATTGATATCTATCTTCAAGCACTGGTAGCGACGTAATAGGAAAACCATTGGAATTGGTAAAATTCCTGCTAATACCATCAGAGCTGCAATTGTTAGAGCCCAGCCAGGGAAATCGGTAGCCTCTGTTCTTCCCTAAAAAGGAGATTAGTTTAGTACCTACAAACTATGTAAAAATAATTTCTTCTGTCTGGTAGAATACCATAAATTTTATCAAAACTGAAAATTATCAGATATTCTATTCTTTGAAAAAAAAACGAACACAGATACAAAAAATTAATCACTAAAGGAAGATTGGACAATAGAGAGATCAAAAGTAGCCTATATAAGGCAACAAAATTGTTAATTTCTATTTCTGATGAAAGTTTTCTAGTTACAAATAAAATCTTTTATATTAATTAACACGTAAACTTCCTACCTTTGCAGATTTCCAAGCTTGATACTGTGGATGTTCTATAAACATAAATACAATGGACGACACCAAAATAATGACCATTATTGCAGGTGCTAAAAATCTCCATGTTATCTGCCAAAAAAGGCCTGGCCTGTATCCAGTCATATCATAAATGTCTTTTGTAAACTTATCACAACCATAAATGTAGGAAACTGCAATCATTTCCGTAAGAGCAACAACCACTAATCCAACGGTTCCAGCGAAAGAGTCAAACATTTTTAGCCAGTATTCACCAGCCCCAGTTGTAAAAATTAATCCAACGAAAAAGCATACGATACAAACAAAACCTGCAAAAAATAAATAAATAGTGTTTTTTTGTAGCTTTCGGGAGTAATTTTGATGATATTTAGATAGAAAGGTCAAATTGTAGGAATTTACCTGTTACATATGGTTTCCTAATGCGTTTAAATATTTCAATGTCGAATACTGTACACAACATCCCCTCTAAAATGCCAATTTGAGAACCCAGACCGAGGGAAAGTAACATCAAGAAAAATATAACAGCCCAAAATGGTGCCCATGGAAGTTCTACAATTGCTTGGGTGAAAACAACAAATGCAAGTCCGGTTCCTTCAGCAGCCTATAAATATAGTACAATGCTTTTAATAAATACTTTTTCTGGTTGCAATAAATCATGAATTTATTGAATAAATACAGAATTAAAAACATAACAAAATTGTGTGAGGTTTAGAAAAATAAGTCAGAGTAGGTGCGACATATTCATTGTCAATAGAGCCTTTTAATAAAAGCTTTAAAACAATGAGAAAATTGTCAACATTTTGTGGGACCAATTTACAATAGTTTTCTTGTTTAGTTTTAATGGTATATAAATAAAGTTTTAGAATTACATACGTTTTCTAGTTGATCTTCGAGGGAACAGTTTTGCATGCCCCACTTTTCAAACTCCTTCCATGTAAGATTACTAAGTGCATCATGGTATGTTTCATCTGTGACGTTGCTGCTAAGTAATTTAGAAGCAAGCACCAGTTTGTCTCTATTACTACAACAAAATTATAATCAACATATTTTCAGCTGGTTCATATATACTGCAATTGATTTTTTATTAAAAGAAATATATAGGTACAAATATATTTTAACAAGAAACAAACTAAAGATTTTATAGCAATGAAGAAATTTAATGCTTAACTCATACCTGTGCCATACAGCAAACTAAACATCTATTTTAGTAAAGTATGAATTTAACTATAAATTACCTCGCATCGCATTTATCAACATTTGTCACAGCCTTGAAGCCAAGAATGGCAAAGATCACTGCGCTAGCATAAATTGCAGTGAAGGCGTTACATACAGAAACTAAGATCACATCTCTAACACAGTTATTCTTGGGTGGATTATAGGATCCAAATGCTATTAAAGAACCAAAGGCCAATCCAAACGAATAAAATACTTGTGTAGCTGCATCAAGCCAGACCCTAGGATCCAATAATTTTTCCAACTGAAAAGAAATAATGAAGAAGATAGTGTTATTTGAAAGTTATGTCATTAAAGTAGCAGAAGCAGAACGAAGACTCATAATTACTAGTACTGTAATATTTTATTATACAGAGTGGCTAGGAAAACCCCGGCCACTTTTCTTGCGGCGGTCAAGAGATGACGCTTTAGTAAAAAAAAATTAAGTTAAAATACTGGGAACAACGCAGAATCCAAGACGCTTTTTGGTTGTTTTGATTTTATATGGGGCGTATTTAACAACTAAGGCGTCTTGGATTTTGCGTTGTTGCCAGTATTTTAACTTAATTTTTCTTTACTAAAGCGCCATCGCTTGACCGCCGCAAGAAAAGTGGCAGGGGTTTTCCTAGCCACTTTGTATATTTACAGGTTATAAAATAATTAAGTTAATTTTCTAATTTTGTGTCTAGTTGCATTGTATCAAACTGTTTTTGTAGCGCAGGTGATGTAGTACTAGCGCTTAGCTATCAATCGCATTAAAAAAATGATTGAGTATAAGCAATATATTATTATTTAGTATTTCTAGGAAAAAATAATTTAAAAATATTAATAATAAATAATTAAAAAATACTCACCTTTGGAGTATACATATGTGTTAGACCAGCGCCAGCGCCTTTTAAAGTAAGTCCTTTTATAAAAAATATAGTCAATACAACATATGGGAATAGCGATGTGAAATATACAACCTGAAAAAATAACTTTGCAGTCGGGCAATAAAAATTAAATATTATAACTACAAAAAATAAAGCATATAAGGGAAGCACTGCTACAGATAAGTAATAACCCCAAAATATGAAGTATTTAAGAATAGATTTAAAGTATTAAAAATAATAATAAATGTTTAACCGAATACATGTTTTTGATCTAACGTATATTATGTGAGAATAATAGGTGCTTTTTTCTTTAATCATTTACTATGTCAGGTATAATTTTTTTCGCAAAAAAACTAATAACTAGATTTATTCTAAAAAAACCCGTTAATTAACGATAGCTATTATGTAACTCCAAATTTTTAATAATATTAAAGCATTAACGACTACCTGTATCACTATAAATCTATAGGTTTCTATAAAGTATGATCTACAAGATTTGTATTCTATCTATCTATCTATCTATCTATCTATAACCTCTTATACTTAATATTTAAAATATTTATTACTTTTTAATTTAAGAATGATATGTTCAATTACTATTTTTAATAATAAGTTGGCAAGTTTAACTCAAGTTTATTCAATAAAACAACATGTATGGTTAACATGCAAAGTGGTCTGAATAATATCGTATCTATCTGTCTATCTACTATATATTAAACGCGTTGAGAGTTAACTATGGTAAGGTCGCCGTCTCCAAATCCATTCCCTTAATGTTTAGCCTATAAACTATACAATATTACAGATTAGTTTTTACATCTGATATAATAAACTTTTAAATTAACTTTTAAATTGATAAAAGAGGTACGTGTGCGTACAGCTTAATTTTTCCTGCGAAATAACAACAAATTAGTTTATAAATTTTTTTTACAAACAAATTATTAGCAGATTTATTAGAAGAAATATATTGATTTAATTCATACATTCCGCTGATATCACAGGTTCACGGCACTGATTACACTGCTTGATTGTTAAATAAACATTCAAACCCGTAAACATAATAAATAAGGTGGTCTGAGAATAGTACTGAATCCGTCGTCACCAAATGACAGAGACAGAGGAAAGAGATCTAGATTTACTATGCGCTCGCTACGCTACCTACTTTATTCGCTTATTTAGCACATGGGGTTTTATACTGATTGGAATTCCTTCTACCTGAATCAACGTTTAGTGGCGAGGGGCTCCCGCAACTAGAAGCCACATATTTACGCGTCAATTATATAAGGTGCATATTTGTTGGTACGGCGGGGCGCTACAGTTTTCAATAAAGAGAAGCAAAATTTAATGTTTACGGTTTGTGTTTATGATTGGGACATAATCTGTCGATAGCTGGCAATTTCGCATTAGACTCCTCGGGGAACACACGCATGATTACTTAATAGATACGTATGTTCAGTTCAGTTGCCGACTTTTCGTATTTCAGATTATACAATACTGCGGGACGAATGCTTTTGAAGTATGTAGAAAGGTAGGTAAAAATTGGGTACCTACAAAAAATCATATGCTCAGTTTTTTTTATAGTTCTCGTTAAATTTCCTTCTTTTGCGGAAGTATTGTAATAGAACCAAATTTGTAAATAGGCCCTAAGTTTTTAAGTATTGAGCTGTCATTAAAATTTTATCAAGCACGTTTTATTGTGTATATGGTGGAATGCTACTGTTTATACTTTTTGGGATGTTTCTAAAACAATGAAAGCTGCGTAGGCGCGGCAAAGTGCACAAAGGCATAAGTGGGAACCAATAACAAAACAGTATTAGCTATGATTGCCCTGCTGTGTGGGAAATTTTAATTTAAAGTTGAGCACTTAGCAGTTAATATTTTAAAACATTTTTTAAACATGTTTTCTGTATCTTGCTCCGTTTCTGAATTAAAGAGCTGTAATGAGTGTTGGGCCACCCTGTATTTAGATTGCTGGTGATTTACAATTATCGCAATTATGCAGTGCTTTTGAAGACTATGCAAACTAACAACTGATAATTATCTGCAAGTGTACCTATTTTTTTACCTATCGGCTATCACTTTGTTTATTTAGTATCAAATAGAATTTTCATCTATACTTTTTGCTTACAATTTTTCAGAACCAACAGTACGCTTTTGAAGTTTGATAAATAAGTGCACATAACTAGGAGTACGTTTTAAGTAGGTCGTAAAACATGTAATTTCTCTTAAAATTATCTTTGGCAATAGGGATGCTGAATACGCTTTGATGCTAGAAATATCATAGAAATAGCAACGATTAAAACAAGTTTTTACAAGAGTGTGATTATTGATAATTATTGTTTGAGAATGAAAAATCTGTGTGATGCCGAACAAAAATTTTGTTGGACACGTTTACCGCTTGGGAAATCTAAAGTGAAATTCAAAATGTATGTGTAGTACTTTCCTGGAAAGGAAAGTTATTTAGGATTATTATTGCAAAAGTTTTGGGATCGCTGACGAATATTTCCATGTTAATGTAAAAGCAAATTTTATTTAAAAATTTTTACTTATGTACTTGAAGTTATAAAAGATTTCATAGCTTTTTAATTTTCAGTTAAAGTGTATCGAAACAAAAAAAAAGGTCTTTAATTTTGTTTGCTCTCAAACTGTTCAAAACCCGATAAAAAATTAAGTATTTGACGATACGATTCAAATCTCATATCGCCGTCATATCTGAGAATGTTTCCAATATTTATCAAATTTTTTTGAAATTGGGTTTACTTGCCTTTCAGGCATTTTAGACCTGTGTTTGATGTTGAGTGTTTAAGCTCTTTTTTATTTATAGGTTGTATGTGACGACATTTAAACGAGGCGGATACCCACCTTTCCTGAACTTTGTATGCCTTTCATAACAATAAAAAATACAGTAATCCATGCCAGTAACAAACATAATACAATCCACCATTTTGGAAAACCAGGTTCTGTTATCGATGGTGATGCATCTAAAGTCGTACGGTACCAAAAGTACTCAGTTTCTGAAGACAGTTCGCATTCACGAACTGGAGTATTGTTGACTAAAGGACAGCTTGCCCACGGTAGTGGATTCTAAAAAGAATTGGGTTATTTTAAAAACATTAATAACGTGAAGAAACTTTTGAATTAATCAAGGTGTATACAGAGTTTCTCAAGAAAGTTGCATGGAAAATTGTATTTTTCTAGATTTTATGTTCCCAGGATACTTTAGCTAAGAATTTAAACTGTATTATTGTTATTAGCTGTAATTAGTGCCGTTTAGTCAAAAATTTATAATTTTTACATTTTAAATTAAGCAAAAACTTAAATAAAAATTAATAAATTCAAGAGTGTCCTTTTAAACCGCGAATAACAGCTAAGGTCTCCGTAGCGCGCGGCTTAGCCATGGCTTCTAAGTTAAAATTCTGGGTAGGACAAACATTTTTTTAATTTTTATTTATTTATTTTGAATTTTTGAACTATTTTTATCTTCTCATAACTGACGTTTTAATGTTTTATTCATGTTATAATTATGAAATAGGTATCAATTTAATTATTTGATTATCTGATGTATTAAATTACAGTTTATTGTACAAACCATGTTTTTTTTTACTATTTGATTGTAGAACTGGTGTGAAAATTAAATAAATAGCAAAATTTTTTTTGAAAGTATGTTCTACCCAGAATTAGAACCCGGGACTTCTAGTCCAGACGCGTCACTATCGAGACATTGGAAAGAATTGTTGTTATGTAATCGGATTAAAAGAACGGTAAATATTTACTTAGATTTATGATTAATTTTAAATGTAAAAAACATTATTTTTAGACTAAACTGCACTTATAACAGCGAATAACAATAACACAGTTTAAATTCTTAGCAAAACTATCCTGGGGACAAAATATGGAAATATACAGGGTCGCTATTAAAGATGGAACCAAAGCTCTCCTGCTAAAACGGTTTGAGATATAGATATGAAAATTGGAAGGCTTCCATTTGAAATTATTTCACTTATTTTGAGGTTAAAAAAATTTTTTTTGACACATGATTTTTGAGCGCGGCCGCCATCTTGAATTTTTTTAAATGGCAACATGGGCTTTGTGATACATCATTAGAAAGCTTATTGTTTTCTCTTTCTTACTACCTTAATCATGTATGGTGTTAAAGTAGAAAATAATGCCGTATGCGTGGCTGGCTAATGTATTGCACTTTAAATATAGATACCTTTGCAATACGAAACGTCAAAAATAAACAATAAACAATCAGCAGGGGTTTAATAAGTGACCAAAAACACAGTAGATATGGTTTGTTTCCTTACAACTATTGTATTACGTGACAAATAAACCTTAATTTCGTGAAATATGGCAAAGGTTTTTCTAATTTTTCTGCATTATTTTCTACTTTAACACCATACATGATTAAAATAGTAAGAAAGAGATAAAAATAAGCTTTCTAATGATGTATCACAAAGCCCATGTTGTCATTTAAAAAAATTCAAGATGGCGGCCGCGCTCAAAAATCATGTGTCAAAAAAATTTTTTTTTAACCTCAAAATATGCGAAATAATTTCAAATGGAAGCCTTCCAATTTTCATATCTATATCTCAAACCGTTTTAGCAGGAGAGCTTTGGTTCCATCTTTAATAGCGACCCGGTATAATTTCTCATGCATTTTGCATGCAGTTCAACTTTCCTACAAAATTCTGTATAATGTTTTACTGGAAACATAGGCAATTATAATTGGTGAGGCAAGGAAGGGATAGGCAACGAAGGAGTGCGACAAGGAAGAGAAATAATGTGGGGATTTACGTACCCATGGATACCTTTAAATTTAGCTAAAAAAATTGCGTAGCTCTTTAGATTTAAACGTGTACATGGATACGTGATTCCTCACTTGGGCCGTCCATTATCCCTCTTCCTTGTCGCACTCATTAGTTGTCCGTGTTTCCAGTCAAATAGTTACAACTTGTTAATACTAGTTATTTGATAATTTTCTACAACTCTTGTTTTATTCTTGTTATTTATTGCTAAAACTTCGGCTTTTGTCAATTCTTTTTATGCAATTAAAGTATGATAAAAAATATAACGCAGATCTTTCAATGTTTTAGTTGAAAATTACCAAAATATGAATTTATTGGTTACGTTTACGACTGGTTTCCAAAGAAACAAACTTTGGGTATTAATCATCAGTTTATAATGTAGTAATTGTTTTGTAATACTTACCCGAAAACTATTAAACAAGTAGTAGAAGCACCAAGTAATGATAACGTTGTAATAGAGAGCAACAAAGAATGTTACTATACACGATGCGATTCCGATACCCCCTAGCCAGGGATGAATAGTGTTCCATACTCCTAATGAACCTAATCTCATTTTCTGTCCGATTCCTAGTTCTATTAAGAACAGGGGAATGCCTTCCAGAACCAACATTATGAAGAACGGGATTAAGAAAGCACCTGAAACAAAGAACAAAAATTTAGAATTCATAAACATAAACACAGAAGATTAACTTGCGTGCCCGCGCTATTCGATCGAGTTTTAAACAGAAAATTGTAATTATTTACGCGTTAGGTACTTTTCGCAAATCAAAGAAATCTTATTGCATAACGAATTGCGTTTATATTATAAATTATGTTCTTTTGTTTTATGGTTTTGGAGCTTGATTTATTATATATACACGGTGTCTTAGTTGTAATGGTAACTGCTTTTACTTCTTAACGGTTAAAGGTCCAGAAAGAAAAACGATTTAAGCAAATGTTATTGTATACTTTTGGGTTTATAATATAGTGAATAGTTTAAGAGTTAAATAGAGCGACCACTAGAATTGAGACACCCTGCGTAGTTTTCTTTTCAAAATTTTAAAAGCAAATTTTTATTGCCATTAATATTGTTTTTGATTTAGTTTCGCATAGACTAAAGTGTTGCAGCCTGGCGGTATAATCTACAAAACTTCACAAGTATTTTTATACATTCACGCAGTAATTAATAAAAATACAAACATTTTTTAAAATGTAGAAAATATGAGTACTTTGAAGTAGGGTAAAGTTGTTGAATTTTGCCATATGTTTAAATTACCAGCAAACTCTAGAAAGTTAATACATTTCAGAGACGCTGAATTATACAACTTGTTAGAGAAAATGCTCGCAAATCGAAAGAACTCTCTATATTTGCTCTAACAAGTACAAATTTATATCACAGGTAGTAAGTGTGACGGTCTTGTTAGTGTTACGCTAACAAGATGCAAATAATCCAATAAAACTCAACAGAAAACCATTAAATAAAGATTGTTAGTTTCACCTTATGTCATCGTTAATACGAGGACGGGCTGAAAAGTCCGTGGAATGAAAATGAAAAACAGAACTTTACTTGCGGTTTGAAATTACGTTTATTTTTCAACATAATCCCCTACATATGACCTGTATTATTTCTAATATTTTTAGCATAATGTGACTATTTCATGCTGTAAGTCTCGTCCTCCATACTTGACTAGTTTATTTGTTTTCTTTCTTCATTAGGAGCTTTTCTATGAGGATGGGCTGAAAAGTTCGTGGAATAAAAATGAAAAAAATAACTTTGCAGTTTGAAATTACGTGTATTTTTTAACATAATTCCCTGCCACCTCGATACATTTGGACCAGCGATGATCGAAAGCCTTGATAAAATTCAGAACTGTCAAGTTCTTCAAAATAGGCATGCATAGTAGTAATTCGTGAATTTTTGACATAGCAATAACACTCGTGTGGAGCCGTGCATTGTCCTGGTGAAAAATGATTTTTTTGTTGGCTAAACCAGGACGCTTTTCATTAACGTTTTGCTTTAATTTGTCCAAAAGACTCGCGTAGTATACGCCTGTGATGGTTTGGCTTTTTGGAAGGTAATCAATCAGAAGAATACCTTTTGCATCTCAAAAATGGAAGCCATTACCTTCCCTGCAGATGCCTTTGCCTTCTTTGGAGGCGGAGAACCACTGTGCCGCCACTGTTTAGATTGTTGTTTTGTTTCATCTGTGGTGATAAATTGGCAAGTAAAATCCACTTTGTTGTTTCGAAAACGCTTCAAACACTCACTAGATATTTGCAGCCGCAACAATTTTTGATCAAACTGAGCAGTCGCGGCACCCACCTAGCGGGCTGCTTTTTCATGGCCAACTGTTCATTCAAAATGTACGTTGCGCGTTCTTTCGAGATGTTTACAGCCTCCCCTATCTTAGACGTCTTTAACCGACGGTCTTTTAACACCAACAATTTCTGGTGTAGTGGCAGATTTTGGGCGTCCACTACGGGGTGTATCTTTAACACTTGTACGACCACATTTGAACTCACGAACCCATTTATCAACGGTGGAAAATGAAGGAGCCGAGTTCTTCAGACTATCCTTTATCTGATTATTAATGTCGGTTGCTGATAAGCCTTTCAAGAAGAAGTACTTTATGATAGCACGAATTTCAACACTATCCATCTTGTCAAAAACTCTGACACGCTCTTAATTTAACAGCTGAAAACAAAGCTAATGAACGCAGCGATCTGAAATTTGACAGTTGACGGTCTGAAGGAGTGAACTTGCCAGCGCGGCACAAAAACTGTCTGAAAAGCGCCATCTATCCGTCATCCCACGAACTTTTCAACCCATCCTCGTATTGTAAAGAATTTTTGCCATTGTTACGGTTTCGTTGATTCGTTTATGGGCAGAATTTAGACACTTTTCATTAAATTGTAAAACAAAATTAAGCGGCGCGAGCCCACAACAAGTTTAATTTACATCACTCATTCTTTCTCTGAAGCTTGTGAACAGGCGCGCGATGAAGCAACGGTAGAGGTTGCCGGCTTTAGCTCTGCCTAATCACACGTGCCGAGTTCAATTCTCGGCAGACTTCACCCTGGGTATTGTTCGTCTGTCCATATTAGATGGTGGTTAATAAGCTGTTATGTATCGAAGTGGTAAGGCAATTAAATTTACACACCAAATTTAAGATACTGTATTCAATATTCAAAGATGTTCGTTATACAAAAGCTTAACTATTGAATAGCGAATTCTACCTGCGAAAATAGGATAAAACAACGGTACTTTCAGTGCACTGAGATAGAAACTCGTGTCTTCGATCTGTCGGTCCGAATGGCGACTACTTTATTTTACTACCTCAGGAAACACCGCAAAACCACAGCATAGTTGACGCCCTAGCAATGCATGTTACAATAAAAAATTAAAGCACTTTATTTCTGACGCCAAAGCTTTTTACATTGTTTACCTACGTGACGATTTAATCTTCATTATTACTCATTTGATGGTTATAAACTAGCAATACAAGAAATACATAAATGAGTATGTTTGTCTATGAATTTACACAAAGGAATGTTGTTTTACAATTAGAACAAAGTGAATAAGTTATTTAAGTTGGTACATGTTTTAATCAGTTTGTTTTTTCACCAATAAAACACTAAGTCATTTCTGATAATATAGAGTAATTAGAAAAAACAAACGGTTTTATTAAATTTTTAGGAAAGTGTATAGTGTAAGTGTAAGAATATTTTGATTTTAACTAAATATTATACCATCTAAAAACGCAAATGTTAGGATGGTACTTAACATTCAATGCTTTTTTAATTGTGCAGACAAAATTACACAGGGTGCTTTGAAAACAGTAGTCATAAATGATACCATAGATTGGTAGTGTATTGGGCCGTGTATCGAATTCTTAGTTATATGCATTTTATATAGAGATTGCTTTAATTCAATATAAATAGATTTTCACAAAATTTTTCGCCAAAATTGGGTAAGGAGGGAAAAAGCTAAGCCCGCTATATATTGCTGCACCTAAAATTTAAGTTCTCAATTTTATTCTACTATTACTAATGAACATTTGAGTTTAAACAGAATTTTTTTATCGTCCTTAGTTTATTAAGAGAAGGGCGTGAATTTACGTTTTTCAAAAATTCATAGAAAGCGCCACAGAGAAATAAGTGACTGGAACACGAAACAAATTGTAGCCCCATTCCTAGCTGTAAGGCTTTTGAGTAATAGTTTTATGACAATGTCCAAAATTTTAAATATTTCAACTTCACAGTTCTAATTTATACAGGGTGATCATTTGGAAACGATCCACCTTGAATATCTCATGAACTACACCAAATATCAAAAAAATGTAAAAGTGCTTTTCTATAGGGGATGGGGGACACGCGATTGCGTAATCCGCGTCGCGCTAATACTCACACCACCACCCCCCATCCAACCTTGAAAAACTTAAATGACACTATGCCCTTTGTGACACTTTAAATTAAAGGTCTTTTAAAATGCTATATTTTTACGCAAAGAAAATTAAAACCGATATATTTGTTTTTGAGAAATTTAAAAAATATAAAAATTAGACAAAGTAGCACAGGCTGTGTAGAAACAATTAAATTTCAACGTAACTGTTTAAACTGTCCTCCATTTTCGGCTAAACACTGATAGAGTCTCTGTTCAAATCGTAATCTAACATTCTGAAATACCTTTCGCAAAATAGACCTACATTCGTGATTTATTCTTTGCAGTTTTGTAAACGATTGACTTTAAATGTCCCCAAAGAAAATCTACGGGCGTTAAGTCAGGGGATCGTGGTGGCCACTCTATCGGTGCTCTTCTACCGATCCATTTATTCGGAAAATTGTCGTTTAACCACTGCCTGACCGGTAAAACATAATGCGGAGGAGCACCATCTTGTTGAAAACGAAGCTCCTCGTCTGCTAAAAGTAAGTTCCCTTCTTCATCACGTTAATTTTCTAAAGCCTCTGTTATTAAAGGATCGATTGTATTCTCTAGCATATTCAAATGAATGGTGCCATTTAAGTTTTCTGCTATAAATACAGGACCAATTATAGTATCTCCCAATATACCAGCCCACACATTTATTTTTGCGGCTATTGAGTACGGCCCTCTCTAAAGATGTGCGGATTTTCATCGCTCCAATAGCGACAGTTATGTTTGTCTACAAATCCACTAAGATAAAAGGTACATTTATGATGGGCGTTAGTTCGTCGTTGCGGGCCAGTTCCCGGTCGTTTTTTGTTGACACCAGTTTCCAAAAAACGTGTATAAACTTGTTGCACAGTACTTCTGGATATTCCATATTGCAAAACCACAAATCGCTGACATCTTCTGTCTTGAAGTAATGCAACAATAACAGACGCTGTTTCAGGGTTTACAGCCATAATTGTGAACGTTTAACAAATTAATCTGAGCTTTAGTTTGTGTTTGGCATTTGTTAATTTCGTCAAAACAATAAAAACAATTGAATATGCCAAGATAACTTTGCACAAATGCAATAATTTCTGCGGCCATTATTTTTACCTAAATGCAACGCATACTTGAAACCATGTAAACAAACAATTTAAAAACAAATTGAAAGCAGTTTTTTGTTACAATTGAATCTAAACAGAATAGGAAAGTAGTTAAATTTTAAAACTTTGGTGTTTTTTATGTAATAACTATAAAAAAAACATCATTAACTGAAAAAGTTGGGTGGCCAAAGTTTTTCGTGCCGGTGAGTGTATATGCAACGTCGGTATTTTTTTGATCGTACTGTAATTTTTACATTCTTTTAAATTTTGTGCTCCTAAACTTTTGACACCCTGCCTTGGTCGGCCTATTAGAAAATTAGGCCCTGCACACCCCTCTATCACACAAAATGACGTTGAACTCGAAAGATCAATTTACGATTAGGCACTGTAATTTGAGGATTTAATTCCATTGCGATCATTCAAGGGCAAGCATTTGCAATCTGATATGTTTTGGTAAACTTTTAAAACTGTGGCAAGCTGGCAAATATAGCGCTTTAAAAAAAGCTTATAATAAAAATTTTGTAAAATAAACAAATAATTACAGTTATTATGCTTTATGTTATTCTACATTTTTTCTAAAATGCCATAACACTATGGGCCAAAAACCTTAAACACTGGTTGGAACTGAACTGGTATAAATTCTATATTATAAATTACTCGTATATTATCACGCATTTAATTGTTTTGAAGTACAATTGTTTTAAAATACATGACTCACTTGATTATTAAACAAAAAGGAATTAATAAAGTACGTATATTTTATACCAGTTCATAAAAGTGTCCAGTTAATTTAATCTATTGTGCAATTGGCGCAGTAACTAACCGCAATATTTCGACTGCATTGCATTTTATTGAAAATTGCATTACAAAAAAGTAACAAATGACGTCCGGATTCACTTAATTAGCGTCCGATTTAACTGACAATCATTCATGGCAAAAATTGTCGCATTTTGATTTGTGTAGCGCACAGAATTTTGTTCGCCACAAAACAAAAAAAACAGCCTCATGAATATTGTTGATATTCCACTCTTACTATAAAGAGCCAAGCAAAATCAACAATTTATAAAATTACTACCAATCACATTTGCTATTAATGAACAAGACAACAACATGCCTTTTCAACTGAGAAAACAGAACCTTGGTGCTTTCAGCTGACAAAATTTGAAACTAGTACCGTCATATCCCAGCGACTGTCAAAACACAACGCACTTTCCAATCGTTTATACCTACGTGTTCTAAATAATTTCTACTAAATGCTATTCTTGTTCATTTCTTAATGACTTTTTTGTCGTCACTTGCCTAAGTTATTTCTGCTTTCCTGCAAGAGATGATCCCGCTTGGAATTATAGCAAGGACGAGTGCCTTCTTCGTCAAAATCGTGTAAGCAGTGAGAAGAGGATTGGAAATTTCGTGGTGGAATCAAAACCTCCAAATATTACGAGAAGAGACGCGCAGGCTTTTAACAAGGCAATGCGCACGTACCTTCAAATGGACTGGGGCAGCTTCCAGGGCCAGCGTCTCTACAAGAGCTGCATTCGTAGCCAAAAGAAGGCTACCTGGAAGGACTTCTGCTAAGGCATTAAAGATCTTTCAGAGCCACAAGACTGCGCAAAGCTCTTCAAAAAGACAGGCACACCAGATTGGAGACCCTACAGCTTCCATGTGGTAGACTCACAACCACCAGTGAGAAGAAGTTCACTTTCCTGGATGTATTATAGTGATAGAGGAAGCACAAACTCACCCCCCACCCCCGGAACACAGTTACGACTGCGAACAAGATGACGACTCTTAAGAAATGGGCCATCCATACGTTTGCCCTTTTTAAAAGTCCAGGTGCGGATTGGGTATGTCCGTCACTTTTACAAGAAGGACCTTGGAGCCTGGAGAGCCCTAAAGGTAGTCTTCATTTCGAAGGCAGGACATGTAGCATACGATATTGCCAAAGTCTTCCTACCTATTAGTTTGACCTCGTTCCTGCTGAAGGCGCAGGAGAGACTAGTTGATAGCTTTGTAAAAGAGGGGGCATTGATAACTTCACCTTTGCACCCAGCCATGGCAGCATGCCTTCCAGCCAGGCAAATTCGCAGAAACGGCACTTCATCCAATTGATTTTAACATAGAGAAGGCGTTGCACCAAAAGGAACTTGCCGCAGGGCGCTTCTCGACATCGAAAGAGCCTCTGACAACACTTCCTTTGATTCTACATATCTTCTATACTTGTGCAGCTGCTACTAAACATGCCACTGATAACACTATTATTAGGTGAGTCCTTGACAGTCTAATAGTGGAACTTGAGAATGCAGTTTGTATACGCAAGGCTATGCAGATGACCTTGCAATTTTAATTTCCAGGTACTATCAGCGGGCTCCTACAGAGAACTCTGCATATTGTACAGCGATTGTGTACTGACTAAGGCCTTAGAATTAACGCTTCCTAGACCGAGTTAGTCATCTTCGCTGGAAGAATAAGAGTCGACGGTTTCATTGAATCGGAGCTCTGCGGAACTAGGCTGCGTACCTCCGGAGTAGTCGAGTATCTAGGGGTAACCCTACACGATGTCGATAAACAAATACAAAGACCCACTGCAAGCCTTTGGGCCTGTAGACGGACGTTTGGTATAACCTGCGGATTAAACCCCAACGTTACTTGGTGGATTTACTCCGCCATTGTAAAATCAATGGTGACATATGCGTCGTTGGTGTGGTGGTCCGCGGTCCAACGGTCATGCATTAAACTACGTTTAACTCAGCTTCAAAAACTGGCTTGTTTAGGAGCCACAGGAGCCATGCGCACGGCACCTACTGTGGCTCTGGAGGCATTTATAGACCTTGTGCCCTTTCATATTTTAATTGAGCCGGTGTGGCCCGAAAGGCAACTTACAAGATGTATATAATGGCCAGTGGAAAAATGAAAGGGGGTTTCTGAGGCATGCACGTGTCTTATCTCTCACGATACGGACGCACGCGTTCCTCGAAGCGAGGCCACCTGTACTTTTCTTTACCAACCCATTTAATATAGTCATCGCCAACAGAGAAGACTGGGCCCGAACCGAGAATCTCTTCAAGTCAGCAGATCTAGGCTGCTTCACAGACGGATCGAAAACGGCAGAAGATTCAGGTGCAGAGATTTATGGCGATAAGCCTAGGACAAAGTTTTGTTGCCCTTGGCAAGTTAGCTACAATGGCAGAGAGTTTATGCTATGTTAACCTGTGCCCAGGAGAACCGAAGCAGAGAGTAGTCTAACAAGCATATTTATATATGCAGCGATAGCCAAACGGCCCTTGGTTTTGTTCTAACCAAATCAATGCTGGTCAAAGACTGTCGTGAGGCCCTAAGCAGACTCGGCTCACACAATTGGGTCAAGCTTCTCTGGGTGCCTGGCCACAGTAACATTGGTAGAAACGAGGAAGCCGATGCTTATACCAGGAAAAGCTCTCAGAAGCCCCCCTCCTGGCCCGGAGCCGGCCCTCGAACTCCCTAGGGCTTTGTTCTCTAGATATAAAACTGCTTTATGTGTTAATATTGAAAAAAACACCCTCTATAAAATAAAACCAAAATTTGCATTTGGTCGTACTTATCAGAGATCTATGTTCCACACTAGCATTCGTTCGAAAAACAGGAGGGGTAGCTCAAATGCAGAAGGGGGGGGAGCGTTTCTTTAGAGAACCTTACTTCTTGAACAAAAACACACGAAAAAGATAGACTTGTTGAAAGTCGCTAAACCCAACGGTTTTTGAGATAATTCCATTTTGAGATAATTTCATAATTTCTCAAGACGCGTAAATAGTTTGTAGGAACTTTTAAGCACGGTTCTGCACATTAATTCAATCAAAAAAAGTGTCGTTAAACATCGGTGCGGAAAAGCTTTTTGAGGAGTTTCTACAAATTTCAAAGAAAGGTTCTACCTACACAATAAAGAAATAAGAAAAGTTTCTATAAACATGAGCACGAAAACGCTATCTTACGGAGTTACAGCCTCCGGAAGAGGCAACAATTTGTAGCGACTCCGCAAGGAAGCGTTTCCGGACCTATGTTTATCGAGCTTTTTTATTGTATTGATGTGTGGAACCTTTGTGCAAGCTATTTATTATTTGCGCACGTTAAAAAAAGCACTCAGCTCCTTAAGGCAACTAGAGGCGCCACAGAATGAATTATTTCGAAAACCATGGAGTTTAGCGACTTTTAACACGAGTACATTTTTGAGCGTTTTTATTCAAGATGTAAGATTCTTTAAACAAAAGTTAAAAATGTACAGAAAACAGTTATTTTCCACTACTAGCATTAAACGATATCATTATTTACTTTGTTTTAGAGCCAAGAAGATGAATTTCTTTCCTAGTGGTTACTAATATTTCATTATTAACTACTGGTTAATAATGAAAACAATTGCTACCAATCTTTAAATTCACCATAAACTTTCATGTAAAAATCTTTTGATTTTACTGGTAATAACTGTTCACCAACATTTTCTGCACCTTCCCTAATTTCAGGAGGAGTGCAGTTTTCACTCAAATCATCAAAATTGGACATTTTATAACCACTATTATAAAATATATATTTTATATAAATGTCAATTGAAATTAACTATTTTCTTGTTTTCAAGCAAGGCTACTTTATTTTTGTGCATATTTGCATTTGTAATTTTATTTTTTATTAATGTAAAATCAATTAATTGTAAAAGAAATAAGGGTGCTAGTAGTGGAAAAAATAATATATAAACCACGGTAGAGAAGACTTATCAGCCTCGCAACTTATTTCCCTCGATTCTTCGCATCTCGGGAATTAATTCTGCTCGGCTGAGAAAAATGTCTTCTCTACCTTGGTCTATAATATACTATTTATAACTCACTTGTGTCGCCCCAACAACATTTTTCAACGAAAACTAGTCTAAAACCTTTGATAAGTATGATCGCATGAAAAATTGGTTATTTTATACAGAGTGACTTTTTAATAGTAAGAAATAAACTAGCTTTAATCATCAAATTATAGGTCAATCTGGAAAACGAAACGATTGAGGACAGAGAAAACTCAAATTAATTTTACTTTTTGAACTATCATATAAAACAAATGAAGTTTGTTTAAATTTCATAGCGATAACATTTTTTACGTCACTTACACTCCCAAAATTTATAGATTTTAATTTTTACTGCAATATTTCATGCTACATGTATTTATGTATAACGACCAACTCTACGGGATGTCTTGCTTGTACTGTACATAATTAATAATACATAATTCTAAAATAATCAATTTACAAAACAAAATAAGCAGAAGCTGTTACAAACTTGTTACCTAATATGTTTTATAGTTTAGAAAATTGTAGCCTAAACCACAGCAGTATTTATTATTCTTTTATAAGGTTTCACTTTTTTAATACTGCATTTTTTCTACCTGCATGTTTGAAAAATTTACAGCACTGTGCAACATTTTCCAAAAAAATAATGGTATAAAAAATCTTTCTACCTATACACTATCAATGAACACATAAACAGTATAAAGATGGAAAGTCATATACCGTCATTTAATTTAGACTAGGTTTTCATATTTTAATTCTTCAGGCACAAAAATAGGATGATAAAACAAAAAACAGATTTTAATTAAATTACAGTATAGGTATGCTGTGTATGAAATTTGATTCGTGTTTTTAAGCACTTAAAAAAATTTCTTTTAAAGAATTAAAAGCAATCAAAGGTATTAGTTATCATATGAACAAATTAAGTTTTTTAATTCCAATTATTTCAAATTGAATACATTTTATAACTGACAAATTATGTATGTTTGCTATAAATCGAGATTTGAAGAAGAAAAACATATATCAAAAAGATATGGTATTATAACTATACAGGGTGGTTTAAAAAGTAGTATTTTAATAATCACTACTTTCTACATCAATACTTCCAAACAGGCTTACTGGAGAATTTTTATAACCTGGAGTAGCTAATGTCATAGAAAATATCCCTCTAGCATTACTAAACTGTGCTTCATTTCACCAGGGAATACTTGTGATTTAGCTAAAAGACAATTTTATTAACCGGCGATTGGCTCCACAGCTTGGCCTATATGTTCGTATGAAATTTTAACTCAAAGTGACGTCCCCAACACGCTGTTAATTTAGCACACTACTTATAAATCACCCTGCATATATTAAGGCTGTTACTACCAACGGCGAAATTTGATTAAAATTTAACAAAAAAATAAAGGTGCGAAAAACGAACGACTGATAATTTGCCAATAAGTAAAATGTTACTCTTAGTTGCCAACAACGGTAGGAAATTTAAAATAGAAATTAACCGTTTCCACGTGGTACTTAAGCTCGAGTTTTCCAATAACTTCCTTTCAGGCTCTTCTATCAATTAACATTTTTATATTTACTTATTCATATGTTCATATTTATAATTTATGTAATAGTTTTATTTTTACCGTCAATAATTTTCTATATACAGGGTGAATAAAAAGTAAGGAACATCGCTGCTACAGCCTTAAATAATAAGTTTACAAAAGTTTCCTATCAAGTTTTTTGCCACAATTTGGCGTTTTTCATTTTTTTTCAATTGTCATATGTTTTACGTATGACGTTTTTTTAAATGGCAACCTATACTTTTTATGGCATGACCAGTTAGTGCTTCTTATTCTCTATACAGCCATGTAAAAATATCATACAGTTGCATATTAAAAATCACGATAAACATTTATTTTTGTCACTGGCAACATTTTTCATCAGGTACACTTATTGCAAGATAAACAAACGACAATAGTAGGCAATTATTAGAAAATGTTTAAAATTGAACAAATGCAAATCTGTAATGTCAATTCGGTGACAGTTAGCATTAATAAGTGATTAATATTTAGTCTGTGTCCTGTGTTAAATGCGAATTTCTAATCAAGGTACGTTTAACAGAAACTGAACATATCGAAATTTTGATGATGATCGGGTACGGTGATAACAAGAGAACTCACGACGATGTGTGCGCTTTATTTAATACTGTACATCCAAATCGTGAACCTGTTACGCGGTCCACTGTAACCAAAATTAATAGAAAATTTAGAGAAACGGGCCATGTCAAAGATTTGGATAAAATTGGCCGTCTAAAAATAGCAACAGACGATAAAATGTTGGACATTGTGCTTACAGTTTCCAAAAATCCTCATACTTCAACTCGACAATTAGCCCTGGATGTTAGTCAAGGAACTGTACTGAATATTTTACATTCAGAAAACTTTCATCCTTATAAGGTTAAACTTGTTCAAGAATTATCAGAAGATGATTTTGATAGGAGAATTCAGTTTTGTGAAGAAATGATGGACAGGTGCAATAACGACCCACAGTTTGTGAATTCTATTATCTTCTCCGACGAAGGCACATTTTCTTTAAATGGAGCTCTAAATCGGCACAATTCCCGTTATTGGTCGCGACATAGCCCACAATGGATGGAAGAATTACACACACAGTATCCACAAAAAGTAAACGTGTGGGCGGGAATTATAGGAGACAGAATTCTTGGTCCTTTATTCTTTGATGGCACATTAAATGCTGATCGGTATTTGGATTTTTTGAGGTTGGAACTTGTTCCCGCGTTAGCTGTTTTATTTCCAAATGCAGAAAATCCGGACACGCCGAACGATAGAATTTGGTTGCAACAAGATGGTGCTCCACCTCATTATGGCATTCATGTTCGTCAATATTTAGATGGAATTTTTACAAATAGGTGGATAGGAAGAAGAGGACATACTGAGTGGCCAGCGCGATCTCCGGATCTAAACCCGCTTGACTTCTTTTTATGGGACCATCTTAAAAGTACAGTGTATACAAACAGATCAGTCAATTTGGAAAATCTAAAAATTCGTATCTGCGAGCATATACGAGCAATATCACCTGCTACAGTTCAAAATGCAGTTCGAGGATTTTCTTATCGTATTGCCCACTGTCAGGCAGTGAATGGCGAACAGTTTGAACATTTGCTTTCTTAAACTGATGTTAAATATGATTTGAAACTAGTTTACTAATTTGTGGACCTGCTATTGTCGTTTGTTTATCTTGCAATAAGTGTACCTGATGAAAAATGTTGCCAGTGACAATAAATGTTTATCGTGATTTTTCTTGACATTTTTATTATGCAATTGTATGATATTTTTACATGGCTGTATAGAGAATAAAAAGCACTAACTGGTCATGCCATAAAAAGTATAGGTTGCCATTTAAAAAAATGTCGATGACGTCGTAGCTAAAACATATGACAATTGAAAAAAAAATTAAAAACGCCAAATTGTGGCAAAAAATTTGATAGGAAACTTTTATTAGAAACTTTTTTTCGTAAAGTTATTATTTAAGGCTGTAGCATCGGTGTTCCTTATTTTTTATTCACCCTGTATATTAAATAACACTAGCGGAACCCGTGGGCTTCTTGTAAACGGTAATTTAATGTCTGAGTGTAAAAAATAATTGTAAAGGAATTAAAACAGCATTTCTTATATTTGCCCTGTTAATATCTCAGCTGCAATAAAATTTTTGTAAACCTCATATTGGCGCAGGCCCGGCCCTAGGATGGGAGCGCGCGCTATCGGTGCCCAGCTCTTATTTTTCATTTTTTGCAAGTTCCTACTTTTTTTTTATCGTTGTCGCTGCTTTTATTAATATAATAATACATATTAATATACGTTTAGATCCCAAAGTATTTTTATTTTTATATTTATAATTATCTACATGGCGATTTTTCGTTATGGTTAGTACATACAGTACCTTATGCCTAATGTTTCAGAAGTTTTCACTTAATAAATATTTTTATGAGATTATTCGTTCTTTAGCCTGCCCTGATCATTTGCTACTCCCAAAAAAGAGAGAGGAGAAAGGGACGGCGGCCCTCTTCTGGAATAAGTCAAATCTGAACTGAATTTTGAAAAAAATTTAAAAATTTTGGTATCAGTGGAATTATGTGTAAGATGGTGGTAAGATGCGAATTCCTGTGATTGGAATTGCAAAGAAATAATAATACTAATAATTATTAATGATATCGATTTTTCTGTTAAAAAAGAGACTATTGCGTATGCCCTCTCTATTTAAAAAAATCTGGCGTACTCATTGGCTACTCCCAAAAATTATATATTTCCGTACATTTTAGATATTTTCTTTTTGTAAAATTAGGAAAATAAAAATTTGCTTAAAATTGCAAGTAATTTTGATAATTGTTGCGGGCGGGGAAACCAGGATAATCCATCCCGCTACCAGCCTGACGCTTTGATTTCCGTAAACCGTAAGGCCAGGACACGTAATAGTATAATCGCGTTTCGGAGAAGACAATAGTTAGGTTATCAAGTCACGCAGACTGCGACGTGGCGACAAGCCCAAACCAGCATTACGCAATATTGTGCAATGCAATAAAAGCTTGTTAATAAGATAATAACGTTGATGTACACTTATAAAAGTCATCTATTAACGAGTTAATTTAAATAGTGGTACCGTGGGGTATGCCCTCCGTTGTTTTTGTTTTAATACATGTAAGCCACGTCAAGCGTGCCGAGTAAACAGTTTTGAGACTTAGAGTCTGACCGTGCAGCCAACAACATTTGCGTCTAGCCCCTTGTCATAACTGCCGATCCTACCTCACATGACTTGCGCATCCTCCTCTGCATGCAGCTGAAATGTGTGTAAACCACAACACCGGATATGCGGGTGTGTTCGGTCGTGCTGATTTTTTACTGCATGAGTAGTTGCGGGGTCGAATCTCGGTTAACCAATTTTTTTTTTATTTTATAGTTTTTTTTAAAACACTGTTGTTGCGTTTTGCTGTTAACGCGAGGTTATTTGTTAATAGCAGTAATATTTTTAAAGAAAAACTACGAAGACAATTTGTTTTTACTTTCATAGTTTTTTTAAAACACTGTTGTTGCGTTTTGCTGTTTACGCGAGGTTATTTGTTAAAAGCAGTTATATTTTTAAAGAAAAAATACGAAGACAAATTTGCATTCACTCACTGATTGACGGCATACTAACACGCAAGCTTGGTAATAAATTTAAAAAAAAAAGGATTTGTTGTTTTCTATTGAATGCAATTTATTAGCAATGAAAAAATCGGCTTTAACAATGCAAATCTCGATCTAAATATCATAATTGCACATATGAGAGCCAATATTAGATGATATTGCGCAATTCAGGATCGGCAGGAATCACAAGGGGCTAGACTCTAGTGCCAACAACAAACGGTCGGCGCGCGACGCAGTCGGAGGATTGAGCGAAGTGAAAGGAGCCGCATTTAGTATATAGATGAGTACAGTCTCGTAAAAGTTGAAATTAGCTATTTGCAAAAATTCATCTTGGGTCTCGGTCCCGGACAGCAAACAAACCTTCATGTTTAGATTGCCGGCAAGCCGTTCCAGAGGGTGTTAACCATGTTATAATTTTTCTCAGGTTATGTGAATACTATCACGTAACATAAAAATTCACCAAAAGGTTAAATGTCTCGGTGGTGTAAGTAGTCTACGAATAGTCTATGAATTTTTACAAGTATTAAAATCTTATAACACTGCTTTCATGTAGTTGCGGGAGTTGGAAAATATTAGCGGCAAAACGCGAAACTGTTATATGTATAAACCGATAATCGTGGCGGTAATAAAGAAAAACAGTAATGATAAATTTGGGTTTATACACTTGCTTAAAAGAATAAAGCAAATAAGAAATAATAATAAATATAATACATTCCTCCGGCTCGTACAGCAAAATTCGTTTGAGGTCAGAGTTCTATAGAATCTCTTCATTTTGTTTATTTGCGAAAAAATCCCATTCGTTCCTTCGATGCGTCACACTTAGAAAATATAAAAACATATTGTCACTATTTTACGGGAACGTGGGTAAACTAATGCGTGCCACAAGGAAGGTATATAGGCCAGTGGCGTTGCGTCCTATTAGGCAGGCTAGACAGTGCCTCCCATAACATTTAAAAAAAATCAAATTGACTTTCAATAAAAAAAAAATTACTTTTACATACAGTTTTTACTTTTTCACATCACCGCGTAACGTTAAAAATTAGGGGCCAAATAAATAGACCGTTGCCTTTAAACACAGTTTCGCATACGCGAAGTTCGAGCTTATCGGGCCAAATGATTCCAGCTACGACATAATCAACCAATCTATTATTCTTACTACGTTTGTATGCACATTGATAAAATATGCAATGGTCAGATACCAAGAAATAGTAGAGATTTCAGAACGCAATAAGCACGGCAAAGGCACGGTCTCTGTAGTTTTTACTTTACTTGTGCCTGTCAGCGGCAGTTAGGTGCAGCGTGCAGCTATTGCGTGTTTATTTATTTCATACGTAGTTTGCAAATTTGCATTAAATATGGAAATTCTGGTTGACCAGCTTTTAAATAAACAATTAATGGATACTCTTACGAAAAACAAATAGAAATAAAAAATTATGGGCGATGTACCAAAATGACTAGGGCCGTTACAGACAGACAGTAGGAAGAAATGTAAATCTAACCCCTCAAAAGTATAGTCTGAAACAGGATACTCTGTTTTACAAAATCTTCTGCAGCTGTTAGATTAAAATCATTTGGCAAATTACGCATTAACTTGGCTTTGGACGAAAGTTTACGTTATCAAAATAAAGTGCAGAATGACAAAGTGAAATTTAGTAGGGATTTTATGCGTAGATTAATTTATTTAACAACAGGGTTGATGAATTGGAGTTGCCGTAATTTTTTTTACTTTTTAATCGTAATTTTAAAAAATTTTTGCCATTGCCTACCCAAATTTTGAACCCACGGAACGCAACTAATGACTGCGAGAAGGAAGGGAGATAATGGGCAGGTTACAAAAGGGATTTACGTACCCATGGTTTTAAATTTAAAATGAATACCTGTATTTTTTACATTTATTTTAAAAGTATCCATGGATATCCGCACTTAGCTCATAAATTATATCGCTTTCTTGTCGCAGTCTTTAATTGCTGCCTATCACTTTGCTTAACGTAGTCATTAGTAGCCTGCGTTTTTAGAAAATAGTGACAATCTGTACATCATTTTGTTGTGTTTCACAGATGTTTAAAACTTTGTAAATCTAAATTTTTGAACAAACTCTACTGCTGATAGAGTAAAAAATATTAAACTTGCAACATTCTTAGGAATGAGTGACATTATACATTACAGAACGCGAATATATATTTATGGTAATATGCCAATAATACGAAAATACATGCAGCAATATTATGCGCCAGTAATTTATCTAAATATTCTCGCATGCCATATTCGATGAACTAAAATACTCTCGTTGGCAATATTGTAATGGAAAAGTACGGCTTAGTAGTTACAAGTTGGAATTCTGTCTATAACTATAAGGTAACTTGAGAACATTGTTGTGTAATGGGTAATGCATTGTGTATTATTACTACCTACGCAGATCAGAGATAATAATTGTAATTATACAAATCCTGTCCTACAGTGCATTGCTAAAATTTGCGAAGTGTAATTTTTCTCACTTATAAAAATCCTCATTTGCTCGGAAATTTTCGTATAAATCTTTTACTAAAGTAAATATGTTTAATAAAATTTTATGGCGATTAATAAAAGCGTAATAGAAAAATAATGAAATACGTATGAACAAATTTTTATGTTATTCTAGTTTGCCACCAGAGATTATAATGGTTTCTGTTTAGGGAACAATTTTTTTCTGTCATTTATATGTACTAGCAGAACAGATGGGCTACGATCCACGCTTTTTTGGTATTTTTTTAAAATAATAACAAATGAGCTGTTTTGAGCTGTAAAACATGTACTTAATGCGTGTACAATGGCGTAACTGCGCCAATCCAGATAATGCAGTTGCATTAGGACCCGTGATTGGGGAATATATTTCTTGTAATGTAATTAGAATACGCCGAAGTATTCAATAGAAGAAAAATATTAAAATGTTTTTGAAGTTAGTGAGGATCATTATTTAAGACTACATACATCTTATGTAATAAATTTAAAAGCATCGATGTAATATGCAGTATTGTTGTGAAATGTGATATTTGGTAGCAATAATGTACATTGATTAATCTCAAGGACCCCCCCCCCCCCCCGATGCGCCACAGAAATTACCACATCTCATTAAGTAAAAGGGGACCTTGCATAATCAAGTATGGCTGCATTAAAGCAGTTGTGCCACTGTACACGCTTTAAGTACATGTCTTACAGCTCCAAACAGCTTATTTAATCATTTTTTTTGCATATGCTAACAAAATGGGCTAAAAGGTCGCTAGTACTTTCCCATACTTTTTACGTTTTAAATATTTTTGCGCAAAGAAGTGATTGAAATTTACATTTCGTCATCTCCATCCGGTACAAGCCGCCCGCTCCAGATCGTTTTGGTTACGTACAGCGGCTCGTCGATTACGTAAAAGCGCTCAAAAATATAGTTTTTATTAGAACTAATTAATAAGCGTAGGTACAATCAGTAACTTCCCTAAAAGGCATTCTTGAAATTAAAAAGCATCTTTTTTCCCCAAATTTTTAATATGGTAAAAAATTTTTGCTAATTCCAATAAACTACTTCAAATAAATTCTTAACTTTAACGGGTTTTTATTTTAGCCTTATACGTATTTCGACATGTTGATGTGTCGTTTTTATAGGAAAGATTATAAGTAAAAAAGTCATCTGGACGCAGATATAGAGAACCAAGATCAAGTTATGAAGATTTATTGTTCTATAGCAACACCAACTGTTTGCTTTTATTCTTGCCTTTGAAAATGACATGTCAACATGTCGAAATACGTATAAGGCTTAAATAAAAACCTGTTGAAGTTAAAAATTGTTTATTTACAATAATTTAAAATGAACTTCAACGAAGTAAAGTTAGAACTTATTAATACTTCAAATTAGCTGTCAAACTGTTTAAAGTTTATAACAATTGGCGTTTGATTTTTTGAATAAAATATTAATCAATATCAAATTTTTCAAAAATTCCTGGAGAACAACAGAGTAAAATTTGGTAGATAAGTAAAAAATAAATTTGTAGTTCATTGCAAGCTCTATCGGCTCAGAAAGTTTGAAAAAAATGGTGTCGGCAGTTTTTGAAGATGTACAAAATTTTGAGTAGCTAGTATATTTACAATTTTCATGTATCCAAAAATATTTTTATTTACGACTGCTTGGATAAGGAATTATTATATCATTTGCGTTGGGTAATAAACTTCATTATCTCACTGGTGAGATAATGGATTCATTACCAAACTCATTTTATTTACACATACAAAATTGAAGCTTTGTTTATCAGAAAACTGGCTGGTTGCCAAAGTATTGAACAAATCGAATCTATATCGTTCCTTTAATTTTAAAACAAAAGTATTTTAAAAGTGACTTGACATTTGCAAATAAATTAATGCGAAATGTCAAACATTATTTCAAGCAAAAAATTCGATTTTAACAAATTTTGAGCAGTCGTAGATAAAATTTATGTCACACGTGGGATAATGCACTATTATGGAACTCGATTGATTACACAACTCGGTCTACGACCTCGTCGTGCAACTTTCAAACCCGTGTTTTAATAACGCCTTTATCCCACTAGTAACAAAAACAACTATTACATCACTTGATTATATTTATTAACGACTATCAAATAACATGACAATTTGTATTGATTCAATATTTAGTTTTTGAGTAATCGGGCATTAAAGTTAAAATTTTCAAAAATTATCGTAGCAGCCTTTATTTTGAAGATACGGCATTTGAGAAAACCCATTTGATTTATCTTTAGATGCACTACAACGGTATGTATTAAAAATGTCAAAAAAGTGTTTAGAAAATAATTATACCAAAAAAACAAGTCTAATTTCCGGTTCCGGTTCAGTTTAACGACCTTACAAAGAACAACCTGCAACTAAAAAACTTCCACGCGCCAAATTTTATAAAAATCGGTCAAGAGGTTCCGGTGATATCGGGAAACGAAATCCGGGCCGGGTACATTCTGTTTTAGTTCTGGGTTCAGGTGACGCGGTTTTGACTGTTTACACTTTTTCGAGAAAGTGCCATCTCCACGCGCCGGGGTCGTTAGCTTTTAATTAAATGTAGCTTGCAGCATTATTGTATTGGTTAGAGAGTTTGTTAATTAGCCATCAATAAAAATAGTTTGGTGTTTCCTGATGAAGATCTGGTAATGATCGCTCCGGCATGCATCCGGAACACACATGGTGGCTATTCATGTTATGTGCTAACAATCACCGCTTGTTCCGTGCTGTGTCAGCGATCGGGCGGAAATATCAGCTGCGAAAATATCTCAACTGTTCGTAATACACCCGTATGTCCGGAACGGACATGTGTAAATGCTGCATTTAAAATCAATTGAATAATTTTTCAACGGACATGGACTGAACTCGGATCGGACCCGGACCGGATTTGGATCGGACTCGGATCGAACTCGGATCAGACCTGGATCGGACCCCGGACCGGACTCAGAGCGGACCACGGACCGGACTCAGAGCGGACCATGGACCGGACTCAGATCGGACCCCAGACCGGACTCAAATTAGACGCAGATCGGACCCCGGATCGGACTCAGATCGGACCCCGGACCGGACTCAGATCGGACACCGGACTTAGATCGGACCTCGGACCGGACTCAGAACGAACCTCGGACCGGACTCAGATCGGGCTCACATCGGACCCCGGACCGGACGTGTCTAGAGAGTTTGTTAATTAGCCATGAATAAAAATAGTTTGGTGTTTCCTGATGAGAATCTGGTAATTATCGCTCTGGCATGCATCCGGAACACACATGGTGGCCATTCATTGGATCGGACTCAGATCGGACCCCGGACCGGACTCAGATCGGACCCCGGACCGGACTTAGATCGAATTCAGATCGGACTCAGATCGGACCCCGGACCGGACTTAGATCGGACACCGGACTCATATCGAACTTCGGACCGGACTCAGATCCAACCCCGGATCGGACTCAGATCGGAGCCCGGACCGGACATGTGTGAATCGACCTTTTACAATTCAACTACAACAATAGTATTCAAATTGCATGAGCAAGGTATCCCGTATTCAAAACACCATTTATCAGTGCAATTGATAACATTGCAACAGCTCAGTTTGTAGTATCAAGGGCAGTGTTTATTTATGTAAACATTCCATTGGAGCACAATCTCCAATTTATTAAACCACGTAAATGGTATTAAAAGAACTTCTTATCGAAAACGAGAAATTGAAATGTCAATGCAATTTGTTGAAAGCTCATAAAATTACCAAATCGTATAATGAAACTGCGTTGCTTGTGAATATTAGAAATAACGCCAACGTTTAGTTAATTTTTTTCTACTTAATTTAAGGTGCCTATTATAGCCGTATGCGGATGTTTGTGATAATAATTTTTACCACCTTGCGTACGTCATGCAAATAGAATAATGTTGATGCTGTTTAAAGCTAGTCTTTAACAATTGGATATCATTACTATACCTGGGAAGAAAAAGAAAACGTTTGTGGACGACAGAGTTACTGTCTGTAGTACTGATAATATTTGCTTATTTGTTCCCTTTGTGAATTATGCATTTTTACTTAGAGTCTTACCGACCAAAAGGTCAAATTTTCTGCAATTTGTTCATCTGTCCGTGACTAAAAAATCTAACAAAAAAAAATCTTTTTTTTTGTAATAAAAAACGTTCGTTTTCTAACCACATTTGGTTTCCGCCGTGACGAACACGTAAGTAGAATTTTTCGTACAGTGAGCCACTGCTGAGTTAAATTTAAAGTAGGTGGGCAGCGTCTTACCTTAAAAACAATAAAGAGTAATAACGTAATTTCCATTAGTGAAAAGATCTCATTATATTATTTTTTTATGGTCATATTGTATCGAGCTTTTTTATGTGCCGCGTTAAATCCCTCACTGACTTGCCGATGTGAAACAATTTTTCTGTTTTTATTATTTTTGAAAAAATATCTATAACCGCACAATAGGTACAAGAACAACTTCTTGCGTTTTAAATTGTTACTATACAGCAGCATCAAGAAAATGACAACAAATGATTAATTTTATCATTAATTTTATGAAAAAGGGTATACTACAAATATTGTTGCTGTTAGCCACTATGATACTGCATTTTTCGCCCGAACTAGGATCCCAACCAAATTGCAGGGCTATTGTTATGAACATAAAAAATTAAAAAAAAAAATCGTGTGGCTAGTTAACGCAACATGTTTGTAAAAATGTCTAAAATTTTGAAATTACCTTTCACCTAGCAAAGTATTCATTCGCACAACAATTCTGTTATGTTAATTAAAGTTTATGCCGATCTGACAACTCGTTTTCGAATAATAAGGTGTTAAACTCAAAATTGTCTAAAAATCGTAGATTTCGTCAATTTGAAGCTACAAAGTTCATGAAAAAAGCGTTAGATTTTCTCTAAAGTATCAGATTCGTTTATATATTTACAAAATTAAAATTTTTTAACATTAAAGGGGAATTACACTACTAACGCCCTGCCCTCTATGATGTGCGGCGAGGAAAAGTTGCAAAGCAACAAACCGGCAAAGTTGTGATCGGAACCTGCTAAGCAGGTATCTGCGATCGCACCGGCCTCTAAGCACAAAACACAGAAACGCCCGTGTGGTAAGAAATCAGAAAGAAGAGATTTGGTTTCAATTATGGCTAGAATAGACCACTACATGTTTCGTTCTTATTTGAACTCATCAGGTGGACATAATTCTAACCATAATTGAAACCAAAAGCAAACAAACAGATATATGCCAGAAAGTATAACATTAAAGGGGAATTACACTAGTAACGCCCTCTATGATGTGCGGCGAGGAAAAGTTGCAAAGCAACAAAGATTTTCAAAATTCAATAATTTTTGAAATTTTTGATAAATTATCGAAATTTTCAATAATTTCAAAAATGTTTTTAATTTATAAAACTATTGAAAATTATTAAAATGCTTCAAAATATATCAGAATTTTCAAAAATTTTCAACAATTTAAAAAATTCAACATTTAAAAATTTTTCAAAAATTTTTAAAATTTATTTTTTCCAACATTTCACAATTTTCCGTTTCAAATATTTTAACAATTTTTAAAATTTTGTAAATTTTCAACTATACATATTCAAAGTTCCAAAAAGCTTCGACATTTTTCAAAATTTAATTTTTTCAAATCTATAATTTTTCAAATTTTTAAAAATTGCACAATTTTCAAAATATCGTAAAACTCAAAATTTTTTAAAGTCTTATAATTATAACGAATTAAAAATTTTTTGAAAATAAAGAAAATTATAAAATATCCAAAAAATTTCAGATTCAAAAGTTTTCAAGATTTTGATAATCTTCAAAACTTAAAATGTTTTTCCAGAATTTTTAAGTCTTTTTTTCCGTTATTTCAAAAATGTACCACATAAAATTTCATGGTAGTCAAAATGTTCCAAAAATTAAAAAAATATTGTTAAATTACATGATGTAACATATATTTGAAATATTTCGAGAATTTTAGATGTTTACTAAATTTCCATAAAATTGTCGAAACTTTCGTATTATTTTAAATTTTTTTAAAAATTCAATAGATGTGCGGAAGGCACCGTGGCGGTTGCCCCACTGCTTTTTTAGGTAAGCCTGGGCCCACCTTGGCTCAGCCGTTGTCACGTGCCTGGAGTGGTGCAACTTTAAAGTCACGTTGATAAAAAGGTTTTATTACTTATTAGATATCAGATATTACATAATCAGTATAACATTGCTTTAGAAGGTTAGATATTAAATTTTAATTCGTAGTTATTGCACTAGTTAAAAAGAGATTTGAAGTATTTTAGATTAAAATTGCATAGAACGATTTTCAGTTTATAATTATGTTAATTATACTAACTACGAGTATCATTAAAATTGTTTTCTATTGCTTACAGGAAATTCAAGCACAGTACTGAACATTAAATTAATGTAAAAACTTGAACAATTACGTTATCAAAAGTAATTGAACTTGATTTTAACTTTTATACAATACAAGTAAGTTATGCGTGCTTTTATTTACTTTTATAATTCTTTCGGAATATTTAAAATGTAGTAAAGAGAAGTAATTACATTGCTAAAATAGTTTTATTAAAATGTAATTGAAATTAGGATGAGGCGTTTAAAAATAAATATAAACGATCCATTGTATGCCTACACATTTAAGTGTGCCATTGTTTAAAATTTCTTTGGAATGGAAAAGTACTGCATTGAATAAAAAATTGCAATTCTTATCGTCTCATTATTACGAATTACGTTTCTCTTTCTTCGCAAGGTGTATGGAATCATATGT
Source organism: Ctenicera cuprea (assembly GCA_958336395.1). Lineage (NCBI taxonomy): Eukaryota > Metazoa > Arthropoda > Insecta > Coleoptera > Elateridae > Ctenicera > Ctenicera cuprea. The sequence continues at coordinate 57,876,572 of OY284486.1, forward strand.
GTTGCTCGAAGGTCAAGGCTCTGATTATATTCTGTAATATTCCGTTCAGTGTAATTGTTACCATGATTGCTAAAAAAGCAATATGAAAGAGTAGGCTTGCGGAAATTTTATGGCACTGCGTAATATCCCACCGTAATTTTACACGAATTTTTTAACTGAAGGATGTACCCCGGTATCCAGGATTTTGTGCGTGCCGGTGCTGCGGTGGGTGGAGGGGCCCTCCACCCACCTCAGCACCGCCACAATTTCTTGTTGTTGCACTATATTGCTTTTGAGGAATTAAAAAGGACAAACGCAGATTAAACGTTTTTAAATAAACTGGTCGTGCTGACTAGCATAACGCGCTAGGAATCTTGCATTAAAAATGCTGTAGTTATAAACTGAAATTGTTAGTGTTTTTTTAGTTATTGATTTTTTAATTTATATTTTTGGGAAAAGATTCCTAGCAAATATAAATAACAAATTTCGCAGCATACTCAAAATTAGGGAGAGGGTAGAAATTGGCATTTTGAAATATTGCTGAACTTAAATATAATATTTAGGATCTCATTTGACAGCCACTTATGAGCAATTTAGCTCATACAGACATGGTACACGACGAGCGATGCCTCGTTTATTATATAAAAAGGTCATAAACGTTCGATTTAAAAAAAACCACAGAAAGCGTCTTAGCGAAATCAGAGAATTAAACTTTAACCAAATTATAGCTTATTCGTAGTTCTATGAGATTAGAATATTGAGCAATATTTTATTGACAATGTCCAACATTTTTAAAATTTATTCACTTCACCGCTGTTATGGTTTCAAAAAAGTGCTCGTATATATAATAATCACATTGTGTACCCCTATGGCTAGTACATTATGGGAATATAAACATTACTAGTAAAACCGATGGGCTACACCCCCCGTATTTTTTTAAATTTATTAATATTATTACCTAGTCTATATTCTATATACTAAATTCAAATGCCTTCCTCCTATCTTAACTTTTAGTGGCCACGCATTCAGTAACATGTCCTACATCTCGACACAAACAAGTTTACAACGTTCTAAGCAAAACGTGTTTAAGTTTTTTGTATACTGTAAGAACCCGTTAGTTTTAGTATTAGAAACAAACAGACAGACAGACTATTATATAATATTCTCTTCCCGCTGTCAGTGTTGAATTCATTACGAAACCAACGAAGTTAACACTGACAGCGGGAAGAGAATATTTATTTTTTAAATTGTTACTTTGTGCTTATTTATTTGCCTATTTATTTTGTCCGCATGAGTGATTATTTGTCCAATTATCGCCTTTACTTGTCATATCATTTTAATCATACTCATATTTGTATTCACACAACCTGCGATAAACAAATACTGTAGCGAATCAAATTGTAATAATATTCTGTATGCATTGCTTTTATTATATTGATAATAATCACAATAATATATCTTTATTTCCTTTTGACACTAAAGTGTATGGAAAAAGTCATCATATAATAGGTGCATATTTTACACGAATTTCACAAAAGAAATACTGTTTAACAACAACAATCTAAGAAAATCCAGGAAAGATTTAATTAGATTACCGAAGAAGAAATTCGTCAGTTGTTCAACAAGAACGAGCAAATTTTATTTTTGTAAGATGTATGGGATTTACAGTATTTAATAGATTGTGGAATCTTATTAAAGACTGTCAATCCCAAGGTAAGTGGAGATGTTTTCCCAATATTGAGTCTATTATAAGGAAGTCTAAAACATTCTCCTTGTACCATACTTATGAATACCTTTATTCTGTTGAAACTTGTGGGAACTTGTAGAAACATATTTACAAAGTTCGTAAATTATAATAAAAGCTAACGGCTATATTTTAAAAATTTTTAAAAGATTTCTACAAGATTGCGTTTTTGGCACGTTAGCTAAGCATCTGACCATCGGGCACCGAGGCAGCAGATCCCCAAAATATTCTAGTTTACATTTTCGTCAATTATATCCCCTAAAAATGTTTGTGCTCTCCGTTCTGTTTAAGGTAATATTATTAATACTTATGTCGATGTTTGGGTTGCTTGTGTTCTGATAATTATGAAATCTTATGTAATTTGTTTTAGTGTTGTTAAGAAAAAATGAATTATCACTGAACCAAAAGGTCAGGTTTTGTAGAATTACGTTGCATTTATTCTGAAGTCGAAAACGGATATTATTAATGACGTGTCGTCTGCATATTTCATCGTTGTAAAATATTGACTTATTTTCGGATCTAAGTCGTTTATGTGGAACATTTATATTAACGTTTAAAAAAACTAGAGCTTACTTTTCTGCTAACACCGCTATCAGAATGAAGTGATTGAAACAAACATATTGATTTCTGTTATTCAGAAACGTCGACAGCTCCGCAAATCCCGTAGTTCTCAACCTTTTCTAAAAGTGTACGTACATTCACACAGTAGAATTAATTGTCTGTTATTGAAAGCAATTATATCAAACGTGCTGTGCTAGATTCCAGACCCACCAGAATGGAAGTAGGCCTAACTAAATTGTAACAACAGTGGTGACTACCACATAAACAATCGGCAAAAGCAATCAATAGACTGAATGGAAATGTAAAGGCCTGTCGCCGTAGTATGAAAATCAATTTTGTCAATATGCAAAAACCCGTCGTCGTGTTTTGGTGAGACAGTTAGAGATATGATATATAGAAAATAAAAGACAGCTGTCGAGATGCTACAAAATTTCCTTGTTTTCAGAAGTTTAAATTTGCTTAGGTTGTCAACATAGTAAGTGATATTTATTTTGTGTAAACCAAAAATACTAACTCAACCTCAAGTCAATGCCTAGCCCTGTGGATAACAGAAACAAATAGAACTAGTTATAAATAAATTAGAACATAAAGAAAATGAAAGAGTGTTGTACATTTCGTCTGGCCTTTTCTATATTTTAAAAATAATGACGTTTTACATTTTCAAAACATTTGATACAAAGTTCTAATCGCAATAATTACTACTCAATGAACATTATAATACTCCCGACATTATCAGTTGCGTTAGCTGCTCCTTTCTTACGCCTCACCTTTAGTTGGCAAGGTTATATACTGGGTTGGGAAAAATTACGGAACAATGCAAATATCTTTAATACGACAACCGCCATTTTGACAAAATTTTCTACATGAAGGTTCCGATATACGGCGGATACAATGAAAGTATCGCCGGTTTAAAAGGACTTCCGGTTTAGTCGGAAGTGTTATCAACTATTTTATTTTAAATTGAACACCCTGTATATTTATTGATATATCGATAGAACTTTTTTTTGCGACTTCAGTGATATAAGGTTTTATGCCCTCTATTTGTAATAATTTTGGAGATATGAACAATAATGTTTCGTAATTGTTATCTAGCAGCTCAGGAAAACAAAAGAATGTGAGAAGCTTAAACAGTAATGTAATGTTGTCAAATATGCTTGGTTCGTGTTTTGTTGTTTTGATGTTTGATAGATAGAGCAGTGTGGTGGCAGTAATCAATTAGTTAACCGAATTAATTAAAACTGCTGAATTTAACATCAGAAACGGTTTAATTAACAGAAAGATTGCAAATTGTTAAATAAAGTACGAACATCTTGCCGAGTTCTACGACGCTCACCAAAACCAACTATAATTAAAATTTAAATTCGTTCTCTTTCTGTTAATTGAACCATTTCTGATGTTAAATTCAGCAGTTTTAAATAATTTTGGTTAATTAATTGATTACTGCAACCACACTGCTCAATCTATTAACATCAAAACAACACAACACGAACCAAGCATATATTTGACAACTTTACAAAACTGTTTAGGCTTCTTACATTCTTTTGTTTTCATGAGCTGCTAGATAACAATTACGAAACATTATTGTTCAATATCTCTAGAATTATTGAAAATAAAGGCATGAAATCTTATATCACTGAGCTCGCAAAAAAGAGTTCTATCGATATATTAAAAAATATACGGGGTGTTCCATTTAAAATAAAAAAGTTGATATCATTTTCGGCTAAACCGAAAGTCTTTTGAAACCACTATTACCTTCATTGTATCCGCCGTATATCGGAACCTTCATATAAAATTTTTTGACAAAATCGCGGTTGCCGTATTAAATATATTTGCATAGTTCCGTATTTTTGCCCAACCCTATAAGAACACATGTGTGTAATTAAAACAAAACCTCAACTTTTTCTTAATTTTCTTTCAGAAAGTAAAGGCAGAAACAAACCTAAAACTAGCACCAGTCTAAAAATAGAAGAGGGGATTAAATCCATAAATAATAAATCTGTTTTTTACAATCACCCCCCAGTCATTTTGCTTAAACAGGAATGTTTAAGCAAATGTAATTCAAATTTCGGAAGTTTGTAAAAAGCGCTACAAAAAAATTAGTTTATTGATTAGGAACAGTAAACCAAATTATTGCTTATCGCTAGCTACAGGTATAAGCTCACAAAATTAAAGAAAATTATGTGCCCAGCTTTTTTAGAAATAAATTATTGACAGGTTTTAATATTATAACAATTTTAATTTTGGTGGCTCTTGCGGATTCAAAATAGCTTCTTCATCATTACTAGCTGTTACCCCAGTAAAGCTATTGTTATACTGATTTGCTTCCTTATTTTTGAGTAAACAGGTGTTTTGAAGTTAGAAATCACGTACACAAAGCAACGGAATAGTTTCAAAACTATCCTCTCTGCGTTTCTATTTTAGAAAATTCAGAACAAAAAAGTGATGCCAAAAAAACATACCTAACAAGCTTACGATTCTGTTACGATGAATTTGTAATTTATATACCTTCAAATTTCACGTTGTATAAGTTGTACTAAAATCGGATCATCTGTTTTAGAACAAACCAAACCTACTCACCACCAACCAGTTTTTCAATAAAACATGTTTTTTTTATAATTCTTGGCACCATAACGCATTTTTTCGTTTTAATATCAAAATCAAAAATGTTTGCTTAAATGAAAACTTTTCAACGGTGGAAGTATGGGGATGTATGCAACAAACATTTTTCAGTCTTGAAAAATAAAATATGTAAATAAATCTACGTTTATAAAATTAAATTGATTTGTCTATTTTTACTATTACTATATTTATCGATGACTTTCTCGTCAGTTATAGATACCTGTACTCTAGCAGAACTCGTGAGCTACGGTTGCTTTTTTGTAACTTCATACCCAGGGCGCGCATCTCGGCAATGAGACCTGCCGCCAGAAAGAAAACCCCGTAGAAAACCCGAAAAACAGGCTGGAAAAAACAGTTTGGAACTAATAAATACGCAGTAACAAATCTTGTTAGACATTTGCATGTAATTCCAAAATTAAATTCGCTCTTATTAACATAAATCGATCAGAAAGAAAAATACATATGCTTTTAATTTTTATTTTTATTTCCGGAGCCGTTTTACCGAGTTAACGGCAGTGGCGTAACTTCAGATTTTGGACCCGGGAGCAAGACACCTAAAGGGCTCTGGCCCCATCCTCAAAAAAATTCAATAATAAAGTAATTGATAATAAAAACAATTTCTTCAATAGGAAAAAAATATTTTCAATCTAGTAAATGAAAATAAATATATTAAAACCGTGGCTAATTAAGATAAGCAAATCTTAAACTCTGAAGTTAATGTGTCTGGGTCGGTACCAAAAAGTGTGGGTGTTATTACTAAATATAATCTCACTTCAGTATTTTTCATTGTATAAGTACATACTTACATGGAATTTAATAGTATATTATAATACAAGTGTATAAACAAGCCTTTAAAGCACGCGCGACGAGTTTAAAAGCACGAGGTGAAGCCGAGTGTAGTGCAGTGCTTTAAAGGCTCTTATACACGTGTATTATACGCTATTTTTTTATTATACCTGCATCATAATCTAGAAAATAAGAAGAATATAGCTAGGAAGCAGCATTTTGATTTTGATTCATCCTACATAGTAGTCTATGATGTGACGTCATATCATTTACCTGGAGATTGGTTAGCATTTTTTGTTGTTTATGTTGCTATGTGAGTTCGAATTATTTTTTTTTCGTGTGTTTGTAATTTCTTGCTTCAAAATTGATGACGTCATTGTTGCTCAGCAACTTTAAAACACCGCGGTGTTTTAATTTGGGTTTACGCACGTGTTTTGGTTTGTTTTACAAGGATTATGATGCAGGTATAATAAAATAGTATATTAAAACACAAGTTGCATAAGGCATTGTCTTAACGTACGAGTCCAAGATTGAAAAACGAGGGAGCGTAGCGACCGAGTTTTTCAATGGACGAGTGCATCAAGACGCGTTATGAAACGAGTTTTTTTATACTATTTTTTCTATTGAGTAGAATTAATGAAAAAACGTTATAAAAAATTGCTGCGATCAAATTTGGTAAATTTAGTATATATATGTTGGCAGCAAGTTTCAAATTGCTGCCATCAAATTTGGTAAATTTAGTATGTATATGTTGGCATAAATACTAAATTTATCAAATTTGATCATGAATATATCATGAATACCAATCTTTGTTGGTGAAATTTTACTGAAAACAATGCTTTAAAAGACTCTCTTAAAACACTGTTTTGTAGCTAAAACAGTGCTTTAAGAATAACCTTAAAAAACCGAAATAGAAAAAATGTTTTTTGTTGAATATAAAAATAAAGACTGTCGAAAATCAAAAATTTTTATTGAAAAAACTTGGTAATAGAGAAATAAAAAAAAACTCGTGGCTCGTGGCAGGGCCCCCTAAGGCCTCGAGCCCGGCGGCCGTTGTCCCCTTTGCCCCATGGTAGTTACGCCACTGGTTAACGGCCATATCACAGTATACTTATATATAAGTATACTGTGGCCATATGTTATGAATATTTTCCCGAAATATTACGATAATTACTTTAAACTTGCCGTACTTTTGTTAGGGAAGCAGTTAAAATAGTCTGCATATTTTCATTGGCGATATTTGGCTTACTAAGCATTTGCAGAGGGATGGACCAATAAAATTGAAAATTTTGTAGACAATACAAAAATACGTACAAAGGTATTGTTGTTTCAAGCATGTTGCAGTTGCTGTTAAATTGTTTCTCCTATATTATCCGTGACAAGCAGTAACTGATTGAAACATGAACCATATCATACTGTAATACTGTTATTGAACCTGACAGTATCTTCAAACTTTTTGATTTAATGTTAAATTATGCATCATCATAAACACTGTCCTTACCAAGTACGCGAACTGATAGCTGTCAGCCCGCATCTCATATTATACCTATTGCAAATTTGCAGATTGTGTTTATGCAACACAGCACAACAAAAATACTCAAGGAATATCTAATAGGGAATTCGTAAAAACGTACCCGAAAACAGTTGATTTTATACACTTTACGTATTATCTATAGATAGTTTATACTACTCCGACAGTCGGGGTGTTATCCGCTCCATTAAAGCTGCGGCAGTCTAATTTTTAATGCGCATGTTTACGTGTTTAATGTTGTAGCGTATGTTGTAAGCAGGCGGGATAGCTAAGTTGAGAAACGCGTGTACGGCGTCGGTGCCTGTGGTCAGCGGATCAAACCCCGACAGGGGTAAACGTTTTTTAATTTCGCTATTTTTTGAAAACGTTTATATGGCTTTTGGTTAACTATTTTATATTGCGGACGTGGTGGAATGCTACTGCTTATGCTCTCTAGGATCTTATTAATGGAATGGTCGCGCCAGAAACAGCGCGAGGTGTTAATGGACAACCATGCACACACTTTCCGCTTTCTGACGGTCAATAACACCAAAAATGAAGTTATATAAATATATTACAATAATTGTAAATTTACGTTTGCGACTGTCGTAGCTTTAACAAGGCGAGTAGAGCTCCGACTGTCGGGGAATATCCAGTATCCAGGTTTATTACATATTTTTGCCTACTACATTTTAAAGTTATTTTACAATATGTTAACTTACTACAAAAAGTATAGCCTAAAACCGTCCGCTTCAATTGAGTGTCGGTAAAACAATTTGCTCTCTAATCATCAGCTTCCATAAGCAACGGGTAGCTCATTTGAAGAAATTGCTCTAAGCTATGGTAAATATACGACCAAAAATGTGAATTTTCGAAAAATGCATTATGTAAGACAGCGTTGCAGATATAGGTAAGCATTTTTATGACCATTTTGATTAATTTTAATTCCCTAAACGTTGGTATTTTCAAATCGTCTTGTATTTACTGTTTAACCACTTTTATTTGTACAAACAACTAGCTATTATATGCTGCTAATCTGTTTTTTGCTCGTGTATGCAGTTCCTGAAATCTCAGTGGTGAAAAGAATCCCGGAAAAAATGTCACGGAAAAATGGGACCGGAAAAAATGTCTCCCGGATTAAATGTCACCCAGAAAAAATGTCACCGGAAAAAATGTTACCCCAAAAAATGCCACTCAGAATAAATGTCATACAGAAAAAATGTCACTCAGAAAAAATGTCTTCGGAATAACGTCACCCGGAAAAAATATCACCCAGAAAACATGCTATCCAGCAAAAATACACCGGAAAAATGTCACCCGGAAATAATGTCACCCAGAAAAAATGCGATCCAGAAAAAATGTCCCGGAAAATATGTCACTCAGAAAAAATGTCGCCGGAAAAAATGACACCGGGAAAAAATGACACCGAAAAATGTCATTCGGAAAAAATGTGATGCAGAAAAAATGTCATCGGAAAAATGTTACTCGGAAATAATGTAACCCAGAAAAAATGCCTTCCAGAAAAAATGTCACCGGAAAAAATGTTACCCCAAAAAATGCCACTCAGAATAAATGTCATACAGAAAAAATGTCACTCAGAAAAAATGTCTTCGGAATAACGTCACCCGGAAAAAATATCACCCAGAAAACATGCTATCCAGCAAAAATACACCGGAAAAATGTCACCCGGAAATAATGTCACCCAGAAAAAATGCGATCCAGAAAAAATGTCCCGGAAAATATGTCACTCAGAAAAAATGTCGCCGGAAAAAATGACACCGGGAAAAAATGACACCGAAAAATGTCATTCGGAAAAAATGTGATGCAGAAAAAATGTCATCGGAAAAATGTTACTCGGAAATAATGTAACCCAGAAAAAATGCCTTCCAGAAAAAATGTCACCGGAGAAAATATACCCAAAAAATGTCACGCAGAAAAAATCTCACCGGAAAAATGTCACCCGGAAAAAATATCACCAAGAAAAAATGTGATCCAGAAAAAATGTCACCGGAGAAAATATACCCAAAAAATGTCACTCGGAAAAAATCTCACCGGAAAAATGTCACCCGGAAAAAATATCACCAAGAAAAAATGCCTTCCAGAAAAAATGTCACCGGAGAAAATATACCCAAAAAATGTCACTCAGAAAAAATCTCACCGGAAAAATGTCACCCGGAAAAAATATCACCAAGAAAAAATGTGATCCAGAAAAAATGTCACCGGAGAAACTGTCACCCAAAAAAAGTTCACTCAGAAAAAAAGTCAACGGAAAAAATGTCACCGGAAAAATGTCACCGGGAAAAAATGTCACCCAGAAAAATGGGATGCAAAAAAAATGTAATCGGAAAACTGCCACTCGGAAATAATGTCACCCAGAAAAAATGCGATCCAGAAAAAATGTCACCGGAGAAAATATCACCCAAAACAATGTCACTCAGAAATAATTTCACCGGAAATATGTCACCCGGAAAAAATATCACCAAGAAAAAATGTGATCCAGAAAAAATGTCACCGGAAAAAATGTCACCCAGAAAAACCGGCACCACATACCTACTTCTTTATTTAATTAAAAAACCCGAATGAGGAACGAAACCGCTACATTCCAGTTATATCTACATTTAGATATTAACATGACAACTAAATATCTAGAATTTTTTCCGTTTACATTTTCTTAATTTACAATACTCTTTGCAAAATTAAATCTAATAAGCTTATTCTCATTTCATATATTTGGATCAACGGACATTGCCCTTATATGGTAAATTTTCTCCAATTTTCCCAAGGCAGTGTGTGGTAAGGGTTTTCATGTTTTCCATTAACGCGGTTGACGTCACGGGAGGTTTGACCTAAAAAGCTTTTGCTCATTAAAGTACACGGATTGTATAAAGCGTAGACATCCTTGTCTGGCCGCAACGCCAGAATGTGGCTGTCCTTATCACGGAAAATGCGTCACTTGCCAAATATCGATTCGCCAAAATTGCAAGAGAAGTTTTCGTGGGATGAGGTCGGATGAGGTAGATTTCTGCTTTCAAAGCCAGCTGCGTCATAAAAGTTTCCATCCGCATGATCGGCATGCAATATGGAAATACATAAAATTATAGCTGAGCAATTAAGTGTTTGGTATAAATGTTTAGTGATTGTAGAGCTGATTATATTTAGAGAAATTATTACAGTTTTACACTAACTAGAAACAAAATGGTTGCATCCTAGTGTATTATTTATTTGTTTATCTACATGGACTGTTACAGGCAGCGAGAAATCTTGGAGTTTTGACTACCTTTTCCAAAATTAATAATATATAGATAAATATTTTTAAATACTGCATGTGTAAATAACAGATGTTTATTAATTTAATAACAAAAACAAAACTATTCATTAAATTAATAGATTATCTAATGAGAACACTGCAAACAAAGCTTAATTGTCCTATTTATTAAAAAGCTTAATTCTTTTATCCAGTTAAACAAATATCTTTACTGTAAATATACCACAAATATTGGTGAAAATTACTTTTAACGTGGAAACAATTTATTTAGATAATATAACTACAATACACAATTTGATAACCGAAAACCCCAAAAATGTGGTTTTCTACTGCTTTAATTTACTGATTAAGTGTGCGCTGCCTATACTATAATGAATTAATGATACCCATTTCGATACAGATTTTCATTATGAATTGACCCAAACTGACCAATAGCAACAAAGCATTGTTTTTGGTAACCATGGTTACAAGAGTTTTTGACATTTCTCAGTTAACATCGCAAAACAGTTCGAGTTTTTTTTTAATTATAATGTTAAAAAAAATTTTTTAATGAATATTTTTTTTAATTCACTAGTCGTTGAAAAAACAGGTACTCGTTTGAATTACGACACTCGCTGCCGCTCACTCAAGTATTAATAGGTATCGTTATAGATTCGTTGCACAATATACTATTGTTTGTATGTATGTGTGTTTGTCGTGACGTACGAAAGCTCAGTTAGATGTGTGTTTTGTTTTAATATATGTAGTTCATCCCCCCCCCCCCCAATCATTCATTGGATGCAAAATTTTTATTTCTGGTCTAGTGTTCAATTCCAAATTATCTTTTTGCAGTATATTCAGAATTTTATCTCTATTATGGTTTTCCGGCTGTTTTGATTTTTTGGACATTTTACTAATTATCTTTGTAGAAAAAAAGCTCACAGATCAGAGTAAGAGTTGTCTGACTCACTAGGTGTACGCACCAGTGGCGGCTCGTGGTGTGGGGTACTGGGAGGCATTTTAAAGTATTTTTTGGAAAAATGTGTTCTTACCCAAGTTGTAAGTAGCCTTATATTTCAAACCCATTCTTTATTGGCAAAATGATCTATTTTTACCAACATTTTCATGAAGTCTTTAATAGACTTTCGATAAGCACTCTCTAATAAAATTATTGTAAACTGTGTCAAAATGGACAAAATTTTTCATGTGGTTTACCGATAAAAAATGTGTTTGAATTTTAGTTTTTAAATGTTTGCAGTCAATATCACACAATAAATTATCACAAAATAGCAGACAGTGGAAACAAGTGAAAGCATTTTCTTACATGGCATTCACAATCCAAAATTATTTTGCAGGGACCTCGTACAACAACACTAAATTATGATTACACAACCAACAACTGTTTTCACACTACTACGTCGTGTACGTGCGAATCCCGCAAACTATGCGGCTATTGGCATGCGCTTATCACGGACAGCTTACAGTATAATTCTCGGAAGTTGTGGGTTCGTGACTCTGAGGTCTTTAATAAAGCAGATACTTCTGTTCTCGTTTAGCTTGTGTAATAAGAATTTTACCGCAATAAGCTTTCTATTTCACTCTTATTCATTTGAAGGCCTTTTAAGCCGGCGGCTTTATTCGGTGGCGTATAGCTGAATTGGGGACTGACAGCCAAATGACCCTCGCATAGATTCGTTTAATGCGCGCGAAATACTCAAATATTCAAACGTTTTCGGATCCTGCGGCAGCTCTTTAATAAACGTTCTCACATAGAAACCGCATACAAAAGTTAACTATAAAGTATTTTTTAATAATTATTGTGTATAATATGTTATGTAATCAAACAAAAAGTAATTATTTATTTTTTCTTATTTCATTGGCAGGTCAATGACCATTTAACCCAATGGAGAAACCGCCACTGATACGCACTTCTTACTACCTTACCTGTCTTCTAAAAGCAAAGAGATATTAAAGTAATTTTTGGTAAGCTTCTTTCTGCCGTAAAGACCTACAATGTCCTATTTTAATATTTTATTTAAACGACGCGACACTCGCTAGCGCTGCAATGCCAACTTGATTTTTTTTAAATTAAACCATATATTTTAAATAATTTTCTTTCTTTTTCTTTTCTCTATACAAATATGTAACATTCGTATACCCTTCTATGAAACAAATTTTGAGAAAAAAAATGTCAGTAATGTCAGGATCATCACACTTGCCACGCGTGAACATTGGTTTTTGACCAATTTGTTTTAAATCTGAAATATCAGAACACCGTTCAGATTAGGAAAACAAAAAAATACGCGTATAATTTAACTGCATTTGTTATTCACAAAAACGGTAATTGTAAATACAAAGATACAAACAATACAACATACCTACAAATAAAAACTTATTTTACAACGAAACTGAGAGCATTGTAGAAACACAGATTTTTTTGATTTATAAATCTCAAAACTTTTAAAATAAAATAAAAACTGCGAAGTAACAATTATGGTGGTAATTATGGTAATTTTCTCAAAAATATAGCTCAAAAACAGACCACGCGACTTTTTTTTTACAATTTTTTTTCGTATTGTTAAGAAAACTTCGTCGACCATACCCTTCTCTTTGTATCTTACTGGAAAACAGGCATTTTGCAATTAGACGTGATGGCAACACGTTGGCTAAATTTAAAGCTAATTCAAGAGTGCCACAACGGTTGAATCTAGAACCTCTGTGATTTTCAACTTTTATAAATGATTTACCGATTGTGTTGTACTGTTGACCGCTTATTGTTTGCGGATTATGTAAAGTTTTATCCCACTACAAGGGCAAAGTGAGAAGTCTGGTAAAAATCAAACAAGGAATAATTTGTATGACCAAAAAATTTTTTTCAACGTAAGTCGCCATTTAGCTCGATACACTTAGTCCAACGTTTTTCCAATCTTTCGATCCCTTCCGAATAGTACGATTTCACCAGCCCTTCAAATTAGGCGTTTGTTGCATCGGCGATCTTCTCATTAGAGCCAAATTGCTTTCCGCCGAACCATTTCTTCAAGTTCGAAAACAGGAAACAGTCGCAGAGGGCTAAGTCTGGAGAATATAGTGGATGTGGAAGCAATTCGAGGCGTAATTCATGGAATTATGGCCAGGGAAACTACACACGTGAGCACCCGTGCATTGTCTTGATGGAAAAGAACTTTTTTCTACGCCAAATGCGGTCGTACTTTTTCAAAACTTTGTTGAAACGGTCTAATAAGTTGAAATAATATTCGCTGTTGATTGTTTTTCCCTTTTCACGGCAATCGATGTGGATTATACCGCATGCATCGCAAAAAACTGTGGCCATGACCTTGTTGGCCAATAAAACCGCTTTAGTCTTCTTCGGCGCAGGTTCGCCAGTAGAAATCCACTGATTAGACTGTTCCTTAGTCTCCGGCAGGCGCGGATCCACGGGGGGGGGGAAGCTATAGGGGCTGCAACCCCCCCCCCCCCCCCCATAAAACTTGAAAACTATTTTTTTATTAAGATGCGTTTATATTTTGAGCAATTTTAAATACTTTTGTTTGTTACTCGATAATCCGGTTGACCTCAAAAGTAATCTTCTTAGGGTCGTTAAACCTTAAACGGTCGTTATCACCTTATCGGTTTTCGGAATTTCTGTAATTACGTGTTCCTGTTCAAAACAATACAATTTGCTCGATAGTCAATGTAAAGGTGTTTTAAATTTTACTTGCATTAGCAGTTTTCTAGCAGTAGTGTGTGGTTGTTTATTGTTTTTGTGTCGTATAGTGGTGGTATTTTGTGCAAAAAAACTTGATACCAAAAACAATAATTATTATTGCAATGAAGAGAAGTGCAAGCAGTAGTGGCGATATAAGATAAGGAAAGAAGCATCAACACCGAGAAAGCCATAACCGTCTTCTCGCTAATGAAACCTCGTCGAATGAAGACAGAGAAATGGTCCGACTAAAAAAAGTGATGTGTAACCAATGTTGTTTTTTTAATTTAATTTTTGCGCAACTATGATTTTAGGCTTATTTTTATATTGTGAATATGTCTTACGTTAGGTAAAAATAAATTTTTTAGATAAAATATAACCATATTATTTAAATTAGGTGAAAAGTTTTCCAAACTTAGTTATCAAGAACAGTTAGCGGTAAAAGAGCAATGTCGTCCGAAACCAGATTATCATGTCTGTCAAAAGTAAATTCTAAGTGCAAAATCCGGTATTTAAAAGTACTGTTGTGACTACAAAGTAAAGGTTTTATATTTTACAATTAGGACTGGTTGTAGTGGTCTAAAATGTTTATAAAAATAGCCATCTTGATGCATATTTTGCCTCAAATTTTCAAAAAATTTCAAAAAATTCTCCCCCGAACCTCCGCTAACTGGGGGTACCCCCCAGACCCCCCGGTCAGGTGTCTAGGCCGATTTTACTTTACCCACAGCAGAACCGCTACTACAAAATTTCACGTGCCGCCACTGAGCCCTCCCCATTACAAATTCCTGGATCCGCGCCTGGCTCCGGTGTATAGTGATGAATCCATGTTTCTTCCACAGTTATGAAATGACGCAAAAACTTCTTTTTATTGCGCTTGAACAACGCCAAACCTGCCCCTGAAGTTGTCACATGTGTGCGTTTTTGATCCATTGTTAGCAAACGCGGCAATCATCGCGCGGATTGCTTTTTCATGTCCAAATGTTCGTGTAATATATTGCGCACACGTTCATCTGAAATGCGTACTATCTCAACTATCTCGCGCATTTTCACTCTGCGGTCCTGCAATACAATATCATGGATATTGTCAATCATTTCTGGTGTGGTGACCTCATTTTGGCGTCCTGAACGTTCGGCATCAGTTGTGCTTGTACGACCACAACGAAAATCAGTAACCTCTTGTCGTGAATTATTTTAATCGATGGTGAAGAGTCCCCATAATATTTATCAAGTTTTGTTTTAGTTTGCGTAATGGTTTTTCACGCACAAAATAATGTTTAATTAACACACAAAATTCACCTTTTTCCATGTTTGCAAAAATATTAGAGGTTGTCTGCTTTCAATGGCTGTCAAAATTGAACTAAATTACAGATCTTCTGAAAATTTTAATGTGGCCTAGTGACAGATCGTATTGACAAATGTCATCTGGGATTTGCGATTGTGACGCCCTCTGTTGCAATTTTACCAAATTTCTCATTTCGCCTTCGTATTACATGGCCCTCGACACCGTCGGGTATAAGAGGTGAAAGATAAAGAAGAAGAAGATTACATGGTTGGTAGATTGTCATAAGATACAAGATGACATAAACAATATATACAACTCAATATTGTCTTTTATGAGAAAGTTAACTCTAATAATATTTGATTATGCAACGAATACCGTTGGGGATTTTGCTATCAATTATTTATCACTAACAGAACCCGTGGGTTACGTCCCCCGCAAAGTATAGTATAATATACTTTGGCGCCGTTTCTCTCTCACTTTTCGTTGCACAATAGCACCCAATTAATTTTCCTCTATAAATAGAGCTTTTCAAGGATTTAATTTTGATTTAAAACTATCTAGAGTATTTAGTAAATCCTCGAAAATTACGTTAAGAAACTCTGTTGAGTATTAATAATAATTTAATTAAGTTTACTAAAACTTTCTTATGAGACAAGGGAGACGAAAACTTCAGATATAAAAGAGTATACAAACTTTATATTTTAAAATTACTAAAGTTCACGAACAACACATTGTAAAAGTTTTACTTTAGTAATAATTAATTCGCTTGGACAGTCAGTAGCAAAAGTCTTAAGAAACAGTATTGTTCCTATAAGAAGAAATGCTCATTGAAACCAAAATGTTAGTTGTTATAGGCACATAGTAAATGCTAAATACTTCACATTCATGCGGCGACAATGTTCAATTTAGTAAATTTAAAGTTTATTATACTTTCGGTCACATGCACTGTATGTAAATAAAAACTTGATATGACCCAGAAGCAATTTCTTGGCAACAAACTGTAGTTAAGTATTGCATTTACGTAATGATTAGTCAAATTAAATGCAACAAGCAACGGTTAGATACAAATGGCACAAATAAAGTGCAAAGTTAATTATATTAATTTTCCGGGAAGCACACCGTCGTTATCTTAAAATAGAAGTGATCAAGATTTATTTATTAAGTTTCCCCTCAAGACTGTAGTCGGTAGATTGCATACGATCGTTAATCATCGGAAGTTTTAAGTAATTTTCGAACACAAATTTAATTACTGATTGAATTATTGACGGTGGAATTTTAAGCTAGCGTTACGCTAGCGCTAAAATTAAAATCATAAAGACAATGTATTAACCTTAAAATACGGAACCATGGAAAAAATTCAAAAGTTTAAAAACAGAATTTATGAATAGAGTTTCAAGTTAAACGAAGGAACAGAATAAATACGACGCACATAATAATAAAAATTGTAACACTCAAAAATTTTCACCAGAATCTCGACAGTCTTTAAAAAATTAAAACATATAAGACATTGAAAATTCTTTATAAAATAAAAAAAATTAGAAATGTGTGCCCTGCACGCAAGTTCTATGTGACACTTCTTAACGTGTTCTCACTGAAACTGTTTTTTGAATTGTATGATTTAACAGAAAATAAAAACGATTTCAGTTACAAACCTGATATTCAAGTCGTTTTTCAAATATTAATTTAGAAAGTCCAAACAAACAGGGATGGACATTTGCATAAAAAAATAATGAAATGCTGCAGTGAATGCAAGTGTAAAAATTGTAAGAAGATCCTGATTTTAGAAACAGAAGAAACTTATTAAGAAAATTTTACTCGTTTAATTACACGTCATTATTTTTATGTTACTTCACATATATGTAATATTTCTTTTCGTGTTTTATTAAGTAAAGAAAATATACAACAATGGCCATATAATATCTATTTTTTGCTTCAAAAAGTATATTCTTAATTTTGTTTGCTGCATGTATATAGTAAAATCTACAAATACAAAAACTTGTCGCTTAGTAAAAAGTCCACTACGTCGATAGCAAAAAGTCATACTCGTAAATTCTTTGTAGAAAAATATTTTTTTTTCGTAGATTAAAATCAGATCAAAGACAGCGGTGATGCATGCTATTAAACAAAAAAATCAAGTCGATATGCCAAGTACTTCTCGGGATATTACGTTATATGTGCTAAAAATTTAAAAAAATGGCAAATTGGGCATTTTTTTTAATAAATAGCTATTTTGTATAACAAATAACGTACTTAAGAAGAATGTCGGTAAGATCTAGTTTTACAAAAAAAATTGTTTCTACGAAGGAAGCAACTTTTACAGTTTACCAAATTAACATGGAAATTTAATCTACTTCTAATTTATTTTCATGTACACATGTTATTAATGTTTTAAATGTGAATCTTGAAATGAAAAATGATTATTTCTTAGTTTTTGTAGAAACGAATTATACAATTCAAAACTAATTCGATGTTCAATCAAATATATTATTATAAATCATATCTCTCCCTAGATGTGCTATTCGTAGGCTAGGTATATTAGCAAAGCAACAAAATACACTCGTTTAAAACTGTGCGTCTGTGATGCCACAACTGAACATTGATCGCTTCAGTTTGCATTTATTCGACCTCACTTCCATTCCATTACTTCCGTTTCGCAGTTGCGTGGTAACTCCTGGCGACAAAGAAGTTTCACATAAAAATTATTAGTTTCCGCATTTATTAGAATAGTACTGGTTGCGCTGCAGTTATAGCCGAGTTACTAATAAACTAATCAAAATATTAGTTTGTAGAGAAAGCTATTTTTACATCTAAATGTATATTGGTTCGCTTTGTTTGTTATCATATTCTTTGATAATAATTTTTCTTAAATATGCATTACCTTGTAGATTGAATGGTGGGTCGTTCAGGCTACAGCAGCCTTTCTTTCACTGCGATCTTGAAGATCTACTGTGAAAAAAATTCTTATTACAGTTCCCCACTAAGTCCTACATCCTCTATAAAGCGTAGGATCTCTTTGGACTGGAGTGACCTAAGGTCTGTGGGTAAAGGATACCCATTATCACTCACATAGTATGTGCTCCGCTGTTACATCCTCTAGGAAGCAGGAGCGGCAGGTGCTATCCTGAACTACACCTGTCCTTTTCAGGTGATACCTGAAGCAGCACTACCTAGTTGATAGTCCTGTAAACATTCTCAGTTCATTTCTGCTGAGACCCAATATTTGGTAAGCTTTTTGTCGCGAGTTGACTGAAATACATCGCTTCGCATTTTTAAATTGGATCAATTTTTTTCTAGTATATCTGCTTTTATCTGTCTAACCAGCTGTCGTTCAGGCGTTTGGTTTGAAAGAGCAGTCTGAGACACCACGAAACGGTTCTGTACCTACAAATGAAGTTTTGCCACCTTTTCTTGGTGGCAAGTGTGTCTGCAATTTTGTTGCTTTTTACTCCTACATCTCCTGGAGCCCATTTTAGTGGCACTTTGTTCCTCCTAGCGATGTAATTGAGTTTTCCTGGCATTCCTATATCAGTTGTGATTGTATTTTTACAGCATTTGGGGCCAAAAGAGCCGCTTGGTTGTCTGATAATATGCATATCCTGCAGTTGAGGTAGTTTCTTTCAATGTTTACTCGAGATCCTTAAGCCAGGACTGTGTATACCTATGCCTACCTCTTCCTCTGTTTTCGAGGATTACCTTAAACGTGCAGATTTTCCTAGTTTAGCACCAGGAAAATTGCGGTTGTTTACCTTTCTTTAACAATAAAAATGTTTCTAACTTCTTTAGCAGTAAAAATTATCTTGTGCAAAAATTATCACCCACTTTCAGATATTTCCCATTTACTTTCAGCAACTCGTTCTTTTCCCTTAGATATCTCAAAAAAGAAAGTTCTGATAATAAGTAAAAATCATCTGTGCATGTAACTTTCTCCCGGTCTTTCTAGATCGGTTTACTAAGACTGTTCTGAAATTTTGTACTTAGACTTACAAAGGATGGTTAAAATTACTACTGTAATTATAGAAAATTTTGACTTTAACGGCTTATTACTACTCAAAAATAAGTTGATATATTCAGATCGAATTAATTCGTATTGTGGTAGCTTTAGGGCAACACGAAAACGAAGTTTTGTACAAATGAAAAATTGAAAATCTGTGAAGTGAAAATTATTTTAAATATTTTGGAAATGTTCGGTTTTCGGTAATACCAAATACTTCGCAAAAATGTTTTTTCAAAAAAAAATGGTTATATAAAAATACAATAAGACATGCCTACAAGCATAGACTAACAGGTACTGGCGTACTTAGCCGCTAACTGGTACAGTGGTAGCACCGCGCGCGCCACGCCGCGGCCGGTGCGATCTTACGAGAAAGTGGGCGTGCGCAAAAGGTTGATGCAGAATCACAAACATACTTTTGAAATATGATCAGACAATTTTCAAAGTACAGGAAAGTCTAGGCGACGTAGTTCCCTCATTTTTCAACCCTAATGCTATGATTGTAATCAACATTAATCTGTCGTTTCTACAAACTCGAACAAGAAATTAATTAACATGGCTATTTCATGTTCAGCAATCAAACTCTAAGGGTCGAAATTAGAGGAAGGATTATGTGAGGGATAACAACGTAGTGTTTGTAAATTTAAGGGATACCGACACCTCATTTAACATAACCAAATATTATTAGCATTAACAGATGCTTCTATCATGTTCCACTAGATACCCATCTGCTACAAAATCAATAATGTAGCAAACAAGGCCAAACGTAATAACCTCGCCGTTAACGAAATTATTGCATGTTCAAACCGCAATGTATCAGCAAGGTCGCAGGTCAAGTACTTTGCATGATAGTGGAGCGGGACAAATACAACTGGTACCCTGTTCCTCTTTACACTACTTCCCCTAAAATTAGATTACGCTGGTAAGATATCTTTGAGAGAAAATATATTGTATGGTACATCAGAGTTGACATGCTGCTATAATATAATATTTATTGATTTTCATCGAAAGTACTTAAAGATAACAAAGTTACACAGTTTTCGGCACGCAAAACAGAGTGCTTGTTTATTTGTAAATGGTATGAAATTGTGCTTAATATTAGCAAAAACTAATTATTAAAGTTTTAAACTGGTTCGGTTTTGAAAACTAACAGTAAATAGTAAAATTATAGAATTGGACTGAAAGCTGTAAAAACCTATTCGCGGTATTTGTTTGGAACAAAATATACTTGCAGATGCTGTACTTGTCAAATTTACTACAGCTCTCAAGGAGGTAGCTAATCTATGAAGTAAAGCATTGAAAAGAAAATATCGCACAGTTACAACTACGGCGCGACCTACGGAATTAATGATCAGGAGACTTCTGAACAAATGAAGTTATACTTGCCCTGTTCAAATTTTTTTTGATATTGTTAACATGGTCTCACGCCTACAGAAATATTGGTCCCTAAAGGTTTTCCTAACTTCTGTTAATATCACCAAATACCATATTGTGTAAATGAATATTTATGTGTATTTCACACGAAAACACAGCTGGCACGACAACAATGGAAAAATGACAACATGGCTATTTAAATGACTTCTGCATATACTTCAAGCTAAAACAAATGTTTGCATTTATTGTATACACTGTGTCCATAAAGTAACCCCCCCCCCTAACTTTTGAACGACTTGATATTTTTCTACAAAATTTGGTGTGCTGTAATGGGAAATTAAATACTATTTTTCAGACCATATTAAAATTTTGTATCATCCAAAATGGCGACTGGGTGCCATTTAAAATTTCTTTTTAAATAGAAAGGGGGGTCGAGTGATACCTCATTGGAAAGGTCTTTTAATGCTGCGTCTGATCCTAAAGTTTCAAAGAAAAATATTCAGCCATAACAAAATGACAATGTTTGAAGGCAAAGAAGTCTATTTAAAAAAACTAAGAATTAAAGCTTATATTAAAGCTTAAATTAATTAAATTAAGTGTTCGAAATGTTTACTATTCACTTCTTGGCACATAAAGTGTCGGTTAGGAAATTCCTGCCTTACATTTTCATAAGTTTCTGGAGTGATAATTCTGCAAACTTCTGTAATGCGTTGATCCAGTTCTTCAATTGTTTCTGGACGGGTTCTGTACACTTTCCATTTCAGATATTCCCATACAGAAAATCTAAGAAAGTTAAATCTGGGGAGTGAGCCGGCTATTCTACAGGCCCCCGCCTAACAATCGATCTGCCAAAAAATGTCCGTTGAGAAAGTCAGAAACAGGCCTATAATAATGAGGCGGCGCACCGTCTTGTTGGAACATAACGTTTTCAATATTATTTCAAGCCACCTGAGATATTTCTGGGAAAATTTAGTCCTGCAAACGAAAAAGTGGACTACTGGATAAAAAAATCAAAACAATTTTGAACTGGGTGAGTCCATTGGTTTACAATCCGCCATTTTGTTATGGTTTAATATTTTTCTTTGAAATTCTAGGATTAAAAGCAGAACTAAAAGACCTTTCAAATGAGGCGTCACTCGACCCTGGATAAAAAAATCAAAACAATTTTGAATTGAGTGAGTCCATTTGTTTAAAATCCGCCATTTTGTTATGGCTGAATATTTTTTTTTGAAACTCTAGGATCAGACGCAGAATTAAAAAAAAACCTTCAAATGAGGTGTCACTCGACCCCCTTTCTATTTAAAAAAAAAATTCAAAATGGCGCCCAGTCGCCATTTTGGATGATACAAAATTTTAATACGGTTTGAAAAATAGCATTTAATTTCCCATTACAGCACTCCAAATTTTGTAGAAAAGTATAAAGTCGTTCAAAAGTTAGTTGGGAGGGGGGTTACTTTATGGACACAGTGTATAAAACAAGAAATATTACTAAATCACCACATTTTTCAGCTTAATTGATAAATCAAACATTTAGAATTTTCTTAAAACTTGAATTTCTAGATCCCAATTTTTTGATTAACAATGGTTGAATTAAATTGTATTTATTTATTAGCTACAGGAATATATAACGTGCCCTATTTATTCACTTTCTCTAAATTAAGTAGTCGAATGCTACTTGACAAGATCTAACAAGAACCTCAAGAAAAGGCCACTTGTTTCGCCAGTGACATGTTCCCCAGTGGAGAACGCCAGAAACTTAAAAGACGGGACAAATATTTAACAAGAGGAAATGTTCAGAAATAGGTTAAATTCGGCGTTTTACAAACTGTGTCAACCGCTGTATCTCGCCTTTATAGATTTTGGGCAAGACTTCGACACGAAGAAAAATGTGCACTACGTAAAGCGTTAAAAATGTGCATAATTGGAATGACATATACACAGCCTTCATTAATTACTGATACCCACGTGACCACAAAATATAGGCAACCCAACTTACACTGTTGGTAAGGCTTTTATCAAAAAATTCCCAAGCCGATTGTTAACTTATCAAGGCTTGCTTGTTTACATATATAACCTCACTTTGGGTGTTGACAGTGACAATTACAGGGAATTTTTAGTTACCAGGAGTACCAATCTTCAACATCTAAATCTAAAACTCCCTAAGTCACTGCGGACCAAAGGTCACGTGGGTATCAGTAATTAACGAAGGCTCTGTATAATCTAAACTCATTGAGGCCTTATATGAGAAAGCTACAATCACTGTTGAGGTATTCGAACAAACACGTCCAATAGAGTTAAAACGAGGCATACGAAAGGGAGATACCATTTCCCCAAAATTATTTACCAATTTACTGCAAGGTATATTCAAGACCCTGGAATGGGTCGATACAGGAATAAACAACAACGGACAATATCTAAGCAGCCTGCGATTTGCTAATGGCATCGTTTTATTATCGAACAACGTGGAAGATTTAAGTAAAATAATATCGGAGACGGCATACCAATTCATTACAATGCAAACGACATTATAAAAGTTGTCGACGAATACATATTTGGGACAAAAAATATCACTAATAAAAGACTGACAAACAGTAAAAGTAGAAAAAAGTATCCAATTGGGATGGGATGCCTATGGAATCATATTAAAATCAGACTTCCTTCAACATCTGAAAACAAAATCTTCAATTAGTGCGTCTTCCCAACGCTTACCTATGCTTCAGAAACCTGGAGTTTAACAAAAACCATGCCCAAAAAAATAAAAATCGCCTAAAGAAAAATAGAGAAATCGATGCTAGGAATAAGACTACAGGACCGAAGGTCAAATAACTGGATAAGGAATAAAACAAGAATAGCACACGTTGCAGAACGCATTGCAAGACTCAACTGGCAGTGGCAGGCCATGTAATGAGAGCATTTAATAATAAAGCCACCCAAAAAATTACTGAATGCAGGGCGAGAATGGGAAGAAGACACCAAAACCCGATGGAGCAGCAATATTCAAAAATTAGCAGAAACCCAATAGATAGGCAGAACAGCAGAAAAGTGGCGACAGGTTGGGAAGGCACATGTCCAGAGATGGAACATATAAACGCTGGTTTTCACGATAATGATGAATAACATTCGGTGATCATGTTCTGATTTAATAACTTGACCAGGTCTGCTAAAACTGAATATTCATTTTTAAAGAGAGCGTTCGTAAATAATTTTTCACGCACTTATAAACGACACTGATATTATTACAGCGGCGATTGTGATCGCTTGGGCAGTTTCGCGGTTCACTAACCGTCTTCCACTATTCCATAATGTTTGGAAACCTTGATATACCTAAAGCTACCTGCTAAAAACGAGGGGGCGCGCAAGACGTTATATTATTTTACCAAGGCCAAGGGTCAAAACAAGAAAAAAGCTGAGGTGTGGACTTCGAGTGGACTATCCCATACTAGATATTAATACTTGCCGTATTTGCAAAAGTGTCAATTTTATAATTATAACGTTGTACATTTCACCGACTGTTACGTGTTTTAGCAAGCTACATAGGCAACCCTCCATTCCATCTATACAAATTCATAGAAAGCGCCATAGTGAAATTACAGCTTTCAGAAAAAAAATATCAAATTGTAGCCGATCTTCCGTTCTCAAACCCTACAAAGTTTAAACAAATTGTGTTGTTAGTTTTTAAAATTAATTTTGTTTCATCGTATAGCATCCACAAAGGGATCTCAAACAAGTTGTAGCTGATACCGGTCAGACGACTACTTTTTGAGTAAAGGCGCTAAATTCTAGATTTTCACAAATATGTAGCGGTCGCCATTTTGAAGCTAGAGAGTTATGTAAATACGTTTTCGATTTGCCTTAAGCACTTCTTTCAATTCTGCGTATGTAAAATTTCTAAGAAAACAATTTTATATACGCAACCTTACGCTGTCGCATATGGTATAAGAATAGTAAGAACGAAACCGCCCGCCCTACAGCTAATTAGATGCGCTTCGGATTAAGATTAGTAAAAAATGTATTTGTAGTTTACTGCAAGCTCTATCGGCTGTTATCAGAAATTTCCTATAAATCAGAAGAAAAAAAGCATAAAAAATCACGAATTAAGCAAAATAAGAAAAACGCCAAACATTTTATTTGTTTTTCAAAAGAATCAGGTATTGTTACAAATATTTCAATGCCAAATAAAAACCAGCAAAAGTAATACAACAACAAGTAAAAATATACTTTTATATAAATTTCCTTGCCGTTCAAACAATGTTTTTATTAAAAAGTTAACTTAAGCATATTGTGGGAAAACAACAGACAATTTTTAAGTCGGCTTTTTAATATAAGAAATATTACAAAGGCGTAACTTACGGTTTTCATGCAGCTTCTGAAAAATATTTTGTTGTTTTCAATAACCAATGCACGAAAATCTTTTACCCCAAGTTGCCGGTACGGATTTATCGTTCACTTTAGGCGTTTTATAATTTCAAAATAAAATTATTAAAACATATCACAACACAGAGAAACTACTGGACTACTAACGTTGACAAAAGACGAAACAATGTGTATACAAATAAACGCGATATACTTTGTGTGTGGCTTTTGATAGAACACAGAAATTGGTAATTCCTCAAGCGCACTATTTGTTTCTCTGAGGGATGTTTGTTTGGTCTACCAGGGCATTTGTAAAATGTGCGTAAACATTGGGTAAATTATTCACTGAGTCGTTTAAACCGACAAACAGTAAAATAATTAGTGTTTTAACATTAGATTTAACAAACTAAAAATTGCAAATGTTAAATTCTTTAGAAAAAAAGCACCAACTAGCTGTAGAAAAACTACAATAAGCGCATATAAGCGGTTTAGGGAGCAAAATAAGCAGCACAATAAGCAAAATAGAAAAAATAACAAAATAAAAGTGGTGTTAAATGATTTTGATTTGCTTACAACAATAGTGGATAAGCACAAACTTAAAATCTGCGCTCTAGTGCTCTAGTTTTCAAAAAATTGACGGTTCTACAGATAGGTTTTTGTTAGAACCATTACAATCGATATTGTTTGAATATTTAAGAATGAACTTACACTTTAAAATTATTTTGTAAATACATAAATATGCAGAAAACGGCCTTCTCGAATAGCACAAAAAAGATAAATTCCTCCCTCATCTTAAAATAATGTTCTGTGCATATTTTGCACGTGCGAAATTTAATTTTTGTGCAGCTTCAGTTCAATAACTGCTTACGTTCTACAATGGAAATTCTCAAGCTTTAAGTTATAATATAATTACTAGTGTATATGTCTAAGAATAGATTACCGGGTGATTTGAAATATTAATAAGAAATCAATAGAGAGATAGATATAGAGTAGATATTAAATCAATTCATTGAATGAATATCGGAGATCATTGATGAAAAATCCTCATAAAATCGCAGAAGATGATTTTTTGTCAAACATGAAACAACTGAAGGAATTTCTGAATAGAAGCACATTTTGCAAACGTAATAAAATTGCCTAGTGGGTTTAGCGTGTGCGCCAAAATACTTGAATTTATAGCGACAAAGCAAAAATAACTTTTCCTAGTACTGATATACTACAAGTCTACAACGATTGCATTAAAAATAGGCTAAGGTCAAGCGAAATTCGCGTGGCGCTTCTATTTCTTTCTATACAATTCTTTTGCATAAAATTACGTGTGATTCCTTTTTCTTTTCTTTAAAATTAGATAAAAACTGGTTGTAGGTACGGTTGCAAAGTTTGACGACAGCCTCATTTAAATTTCTAAATCGGTTTAGCTTTTCCGTGGAAATTTACTTGTGGTTTCATCCATTTAGTTAGGAGTATTTTACGAATCCAACTACATTTACGAATGCGAACAAAGCTTAACTAAACTAAGCTTTCATAACGTATTCTTTTTAAAGCTGTTCCGCTTCAAAAGACGATTTCAATACGACGCTGTTTTACATTAAAGGTATTATTTTGTAAATTCTTTCAAATTAGGTTGAATATTTGTTCTGGTGCATAAGTTGCTTTGTCAGAACGCAAGGACTTTCGGCCATGCACGTGCAGTGCCAACGTTACCATCATTTGCAAAGCAAAACTGTGCCAAAATGAGTCGTTTGAAGTGATTTACTGCGATTAGGATTTTTTTTAATACGCATGACTACAGAAAATTCGAACGTCGTCTTTTTTTAATAAATTGAAATTTTCATATTATTTTGTCTCTAAATATTGCTGCATTAATTTAAATATGTGTGCACATGTACTAGAAAACAAAAATGATTTTATGGAAGTTAATGATAGTTACATACACGTTTCTGAAACTGTCGCTTTATAATTAGCAATATCGTTATTACGAAAAATGACAATATTAATTTAAAAAGCTCAATTTACAACATAACAAAATAATTGTCAGTATTGTGTTTTATACTTTTTCTCATTTTTTTGGCACTATTTAGTACACTATACGTTGCATAACAATACTATATAATATAATATTAAAAAAAAAGGTGTTTTAATAACTGTTTTGTTAGGATATTTTATCTTTACTTGCTACAATCGATCAATCGACAATGAAAGATAAAATGTTCAAAACCATAAATGGCATATGCACTTTGCATAAATATTTCTTCATTTCTAGACCTACTACAAATGCATTTCAAAGAATTTGCCACGAACAATTTTAAATATTTACTTTTAGGAAATACTGGTCGGAAATCAAAGATAGATTTGTTAAATTCAATAAACGGGCATTAATAGTAAAATTTTCGAAAACAACAATAAATAATCTACATTCCAAATATTGCTTACAGTTTCCTTAATGTTTTTCAAAATTGTATTTTCCTAATAAATATTTAATTAAAAAAATAGAATAAATTAGAAATGTGCGAAGCGCTTCGCCTGGCCTTTATCTACTTTAGAAATTGTTGCCTATAACATTTTTTAAAGTATTTGTGTATCAACGTTTTACGAGCCAACGACGAATATAATAATGCGTTGTTCGTCTGCATTAAATCCTTTCACTCAGGATATTATCAAAAGGCATAACACAGTGGAAGCGCATCAGCATGTCGTATTGTAGAAATTTTACGTTTATGAGCAATTTAGTTTAACAGAAATATTTTTCCAAAGCTTCTTTATTAAATAAAAGAGCTTTCGAACTTTCGATTTAAAAATTCATAGTCAGAGAAATTCGCGCCCACTTATCATCGCCCGGATACCGGGTACTGTTATAGTTTGTTGTCATAATATTGACCTTGCAAATCTGATTGGATTTAGGGATGCCCATAGACTATTGATGTCTTTAAGACATCGATGTTGAGCAAAAATACATTGACGTTTTGACATCGATGGCACTATTGCATTCCATTTCGATGTTGTTTTTTTTTTTAAATTTTGTTTTGTCGCGATAATATACACATTATTATTTTATTGCTAAAAAGTATTTACTGTTACGCTTTGTAAATTGACAATTTTTTCAGCGCCACCTAAAGGTAAGAGGCATAAGCATTAAGCACAAGTCAAATAGCAAGAAAAGAACATCGATGTGGAAAAAAATACATATTTCGATATTTTTTTTAGCATCGATGGTGTTTACCGATGTTCAGCATTGATGGTAACATCAATTTTTGTATTACGATGCGCATCTTTAATTGGATTACAGGGGATTCCCCGGAAAACATTCGATAAGTGGAACTTGCGTTATTAGCTACGGGGAATCCCCCGAGGTCTGAATTAAAGTACTTTGTGCAGGGCTATTCATTAGGTATTGCATCGCCGATTAAAAATGAGCGAGAAAAGTAAAAGTGAAGTTTGGAATTATTTTGAGCGAAATGCGCAGAAGATGAATCGCAAGTTTATAATTACGTAACAAGCAAAAAAACAATTTTTAAGTTTTATAATTATAATTTTAAACTCAATGACCAAAATTTTGCATACATTCTAGGATTTAATTGCCCCAATTGTAGAGAGATTTGTTTCATACCCTTCAACTTAACTGTCTCTAAGTTAGAGGGTATGATTTTTGCGCAATTGAGAGTAACATATAAATGATCTGGCCAGAATTGTAGATCTGGCCGGGTAATACGGGGCCATACCGGGTATTGATGAAAGTTGGCCGAGTAAGCCGGGTACCGGCTACTGGCCGGATACCCGCTGCATCCCTATTAACTTTCTTAAGAATTAAGCTTGTTTAGTCGAAGAACTGTTGATATACCCCCACATTCTGAGATGCTTATCGAAATTAGTCCATCCGTTGGCAGGGTGTAAACATACACATGTAATACCGGGTGTTCCATTCCATTCTTCTTCGTTATTTATTAATATAACCAATTAAAGTTTGGAATGGTTTCACCAGAAGTGACACCAGTTGTCTTATTTTAAATGAAACACCCCATATATTGTCATATTTTTGATTTCGGAATGAAGATTTTCATATGATGATGTTTTAAATTAAACATTCGGTGAAATATTTTTTATGACACAAAACTTTGTTAAACAACACCATCGTATAAAAAATTTCATCTCTAATACAGAAATATAAAAATATATAGGGTGGTCCATGTATTTAAGATAGCCACTTTCGGCGAAAGCGAAAGTTTTTATTAACCGTACTAAATTTCAGTTGATTATCTTGATAAATAACAAAAAAAAGGGGGGTGACCTAATTCTCTATTACACCCGGTATATGTATCTTATTTTTTATTTTAAATTATGATTTTTTTAAAGAAAGATCGTAGAGTCGCATACAAACAACTCTGTGATCTTTCTCCACCCTACTTACCCTGGATCAGCACATAACGGCTGTGCAACGGATCTACTCTGTTATTCTCTACTTGATGGACGGTACAGAATTTTCTAAAAATTCTGTCACCCCCAAATTTTTAACTTGTGGAGCACCGGTGTTAACTACTACGCCAATCTCTAGGTTCTTTAAATTATTGTCGAGAATTAAATTTTTGTTTTTTGTATGGATTTGTGCAAAAGTAAAAATTACTTTATCGTGTATGCAATTTTTAAATAAAGTATATGTTAACACTTTTATGTAACTCTAGTCTATTCGATTTGAGCTTGCTGCTAAATTATGCACATTACTGTACTAATTGGAAAATCTTACATAAAAAAAAACCACTTAAAACCTAATTGATTTAAATCAATCACTTGCTTTTAAATCAACTGTTTTATTTAAATGATTTAAATCACGATTTAAATCAACTTGACTTAAATCAACGTGATTTGAATCTTTGCACCCTGTCCGTTGGGTTGTATTAGCCGTACATACATACCAACCCACACCTACCTCTTTAAAATATACATTCCTTAGAGGTCCACAGCATGTATTTCCGTCAGAACGACAAAATCAAAAATGTTTATGAAACTAAAACTTCCTTATAGGAATGTAAAAGTACCCATTAGTAGATAATGGTATTAATTCAGTTTAAAACTTTCTTAGCAATTACGATGTAACACGGATTAATTAATGGCGTAAACCGCAAGTTTACTGAGTTAATTCGATTAACATTACAGCATAATGCTCTTTAGAGAAAGGTGACAGTTCCGTTGTTATATCGTGGCGCTGACAGATTCGGAAACCCTTTCCAATAATAACGTTGATGACAACAGCTTGCGGCATGGCTTTAGTTTCAATTGCCATCTTTGCCACCAATTCGATGTTGGAAATTTGCAGAGAACAGACATGGTATATGGTGAATTCAAAAGCAATTTATCTTGTAATGTATATTTATAAAATACACATTGATGTTAATATCGTAGTAACAAATCACATCACACTATACGGCTGTGAATTTCTTTTAAAGTTGCGCGCCATTCGATAGGCAGGTTTAGTGGATTTTATTAAATAATTTTATTTTCAATATTTCATTGATCTACTTGATTTTATCTAGTTGCGAATATTTTAAGCAACATAATATAGTCTAGGAGCTGGAGCGATACGGTGGGACTGAAAGTTAACCCGATGGCACTATGGTTTATTGTTAGAGGACGGTTCAATGATCAATTCATCTCACAGACCGAATCTTCGCTCTCATGTAGTTCTTAGGGATGCAACGGATATTTGGTTTTTATCCGTTATCCGGCCTATCCGGCCATTTCGCCGAATATTCGGTTTGGCCGGATAATATGAATTATCCGGCCGGAGATTTTTCTTCAAGTAAAAGAGATTATGCATGCAATTTGATTTGAAAGTATAGACTAAAACAATTGAGAGTTAGAGAGCAAAAACCCCGTAAGACGCTTAAATAGAAGATGGCCTCGTGATCTGCTAACAGCACCCTAAGTGGAAGGAGTACTACAGGAGTACCATCGATGGATGGGTTCTCCTATCAAGCAATCAAGTCATCACATTTACTTAATACTCCATGTAGAGTAAATTGTAAATAGTCTTTAATATAAAAAAAAAAAAAAAAGTAAAAGAGATTATGCATGTAATTTGATTTGGAAGTATAGACTAAAATAATTAAAAGTAAGAGAGCAAAAACCCCATAAGTCCAGTATTTTGCAGATCTGCATAAAATTACTAAATTTATATTACTGAGATCAGAATTTGTGCGAGTTAAAAATTAGAAATGATTTCAAACAACATAAATAAGTATTATTTGTTAAAACCACAAAGTAATATACATATAACATAAAGAAGATGCATGAACCGCTTGTTGCTATGATAAGCAGGTGTCAATTTTGCATTACACGTGAATCTATAAAAAGCACTCGATCGTCAATCGTCAATATTTTATTTAAATGTCGATAAAAACCATATATGTTAGGTCACGTCAGTTGATTTCTTGATGTTGTCGGATCTATCAGGACAGAACACGTTTTAGTTTTAACCATTGTTGAAAATTATAAATTTTTGTAATTACGATCAATTTCGTTCCAATCTTAATTGCAAACATCTGAACAAAAAACAATATTAGAGCGAATCAGCACATCCTTGAAATAGTACATTTAGTAGTTTCCTTCTTTCGGTGCTCTCTCTCTAAAACACTACAGAATAAGATCATAGGGTTCGTGCATTGTATACTTTTACTATATATTATGCTCTGTGATTAAAACCTAAATTTTACTGCATTTAAATTACTTCGAAAGTAAAAACTATGCCGGATAATCCGGTATCCGGCTATCCGGCTGTGCAACCGGATACCGAATATCCGTTATCCGGCATTTTGAAAAAGTACTGCTCGCTGCATCCCTGGCTAGTTCTCGAGATACAGCCTCCGCAAATTTTTGATTTTTTGACTGCAGGTTAACCCTTTTGAAGTAGCGGTTACTTGAAAAGCATGCCATTCTTATACACTTCCACCATGTGCCATCATTTTTTATCGTATCCGTTTATCGAGCTGGCCAGTTAAAATAGGAGCAAAAATGGATTGCGAGTTAACCCTCTCAAACCTGGTGGAAAATGTTTATTGGTGTTGCCAATTGTTAAGATACCATATGCCATCAAAAGTTACCGGTCCATTTCAGAGTAATTGGCCATTATTTGTCCAGAAAATGGACATTTTCGCCATTTTGTGGCTAAAACTTACGGATTACAAGTTAACATGATGGCACCGTGTCAAATACGTTAATTTGAGGTCAAATAATAATATGCCATCATTGTTTTTTACAATTCAACTCCTCCCACAACCCCAAAAACTTCCCCAAAAAAAATCAGTAATTTCGATATTTAACCGCTGGCGCTGTCGGAGTCTCAATAACTGAGTAATTTATCATAATATTGGTCTAATTATCCACCTTTTTGATCTCTCTGGAACGGTACGCCCCTCTCTCTGGTTGTTGATTGGTTGAAAAAAGTTAGTATTAATCTTCTAATGTCGGTCGTGAAGCTTGTTGGGATGTCAAATTGAACTATTTATTGATATGCGTTTTAAACAAAAAATGGTTGCTGGCTTACTTCTGCGATTTCTGCAAATAAAATAGTTTCGCACACAAAAATACAAAAATCGTTTTATTTTTTGGGGAGGTTTTTGGGGTTGTGGGAGGGGTTGAATTGGAAAAAAATGATGGCACTCATATATATTATTATTTGACCTCAAATTAACGTATTTGACACGGTGCCATCATGTTAACTTGTAATCCGTAAGATTTAGCCACAAAATGGCAAAAATTTCCATTTTCTAGCCAAATAATGGCCAATTACTCTAAAATGGACCGGTAACTTTTGATGGCATATGGTATCTTAACAATTGGCAACACCAATAAACATATTCCACCAGGTTTGGGAGGGTTAATTCGCAATCTATTTTTTGCTCCCATTTTAACTGGCCAGCCCGATAAACGGACACGATAAAAATGATGGCACATGGTGGAAGTGTATAAGAATGGCATGCTTTTTAAGTAACCGTAACTTCAAAAGGGTTAACCTGCAGTCAAAAAATCAAAAATTTGCGGAGGCTGTATCTCGAGAACTACATGAGAGCGAAGATTCGGTCTGTGAGATGAATTGATCATTGAACCGTCCTCTAACAATAAACCATAGTGCCATCAGGTTAACTTTCAGTCCCACCGTATCGCTCCAGCTCCTAGACTAACAGGCAATTTAATAAAAGACGAATGTTAAAACAGTAAAGTAGTCTTTGAGCTCAGGTGAAGGCTGTATCAATTTAACTTCGACTTAAGTTTTAAACTCTCACTTTTTGACAATTGTATAATATTTGTATTTGTGCAGTTTGTCGAGAACGCTTCCTTGTTGACTATTATGTGACAGACTGAATATTTACATAGGCAAGAAAGTAATGGCATTCCTAAATTGTTATAAAAAACCGAAATATCAATATCAGAATATGGAAGGATACACGCAGGAACGTTTGGGCGCAAAGACGTTTTTGTGCGATCCGTTTAGGCGCAGGGACTTTTATAGCAGAGTGCAAAGCGAACGCTAACTTGACTAACGTGGGATATGAGAGGTAAATAGCTACAACCTTGCAAAAAATGTTCTAATGCGCTAAGGATTCAAAATCTAAAAGTTGTCAAAAGGGCGTTAGACAAAATTTTCGTGCAGAGAGAAATTTTAATGTTTCAAATACAAATTTTAAAACGTTTTATGTGTTTTCTATTTTTATAAAATATTACATGTTTGAAAATACATGGCCCCTTACAGAGCTAAAATTTTTCAAAATCGATTTTCTCGCTTTGAACGTACACAAAATTATAAATATTTTTAAGCTTTCTGCCGTTAACACTGTCATATCTACTAAAGTATTGCGGCTACAAAAAAAAAGTATTGGTTATCAATTGTTGCTTTATTAGTCCTGATTCTGATAATGTCAGTTACATAATTTTGCAGTGTATGGTACTTATACGAATAATGTAAATAAAGAGAGTTGCAAATAACTCGAATCTACAACACACCTGTTACGGCATGAACGAGTCACGATTTCTCGCTCTTGCCGCGCTCACGCTGCGCCAAAACCTTAGTAGGGTATTACTTGGCATCAGGCAGCAGACGAGCGAGACGTTTATATTCAAATTTTGAATACTGTTGGTGTTAGCAATTCCACTTCTTTATCTATAGAATATAATTATACATCAAAGAACATGGAATAAGGTTATATGTAACTGCAAAGGTGCAGTAGGGACAGATGATGTTTTGTCCTAGCATTTCAACTTAATCTCAAACCTTTAGACTAAAACTCCGACTTCAACTTAACTTTGGCCTTTCTCGTCCTCTCAAATAACAATTAATAGTTGGTACTTACATTTATTATTATTTGCAATGATTTAAAAGAATCTTTTTTTAGTAGGTATGTGTTTCTTGCCAGATCAACAAATGAAGATTGTTAAACATAGCATGGATAACATGTAATCAAATATTTAGAAATAACGTTATAAGACTATTTTTAACGTCTTAAAAGAATCTAACAAAATGAATATTTTGGAAAGTATAAGCTCAAAAAGTAAGCTTGAAACCAAATTTAAATTTGACATTGTGAAACACAAGCAGTGCTTGATCTGCAAAAAAAGTAACAGTAAACAGCACCGAAAAATCACAGGCAAATATGGCAGTATGTATAAAAATTAGGTAGGAAATACCAAAAACTGTTGCTCAAAAATGTATGCAATTATTTTATTAAGTAAACAACAAGATCAAAAGCAAATTTTTAATTCGGCATAAGAGCTGTTATGCAAGTTATATGTATACCACTACAAAGAACATAGAAGTACTGCGTGAAAAACATCAAAAAGATGCATCAGATTTAACAGTGGTGTAACTTTTAACAGCAATTGAAAGAGTTGCATTGCGAAAAAGCAAATGCGTCTTCTGTCACAAAAGTTTGAATCAGAAGAAGTTTTCACAGGTATTAACAAAACATACAGCGGAAACAATTGGGAAAAAACTCAAAACTGCCGCAGTTCCAAGCTCGAGTACAAGCCAGAAAATAGCAAACACCAATGGGGCGGGCTTTAAACACAATTTTACAAGTACTTGGAAAACGACAAAAAATAGAAATAAGGTGGATTTTTGCTATATATGCTCCTTAGGCCTTGCTCATAAACATACTAAAAGTTCTGATCTATCCGAGTGGGGCGTCGACTGCCATATTAGAAAATGGCGCCTGCAAATCTTATACAGGCTGTTTCAAATTCGAGCCCCACCATGGGGATCTCGCTTATTTAAAGAGATAGAGAGTTGATTAAATTGAGGCAAAGTTTCCAAATTTTATGCTTAACAATAATCTATAAAGAAATTTAAAGTAGCCACTCTGGTTTTTCAGATATCTGAAAATAACTGAAATTTCGGATTTTATATTTTCAGCTATAACGCATTTATCATTTATGCTACATATTTCTAGTTCACGCATTATTAATACAGTTTTTTATGCTGAATCTAAATTTTTTATCAGATTTGGTGTAACTGTTACCACTGTTCATTTTCGACTGTCACCTTTTTTTTTTCTTATTGTCGGCATTTTAAAGTTTGTTCATATTTGAATAGAGTTTTTAATTCTGATTTCAACGATGTGTCACACTTTGCATTTTTTTTTAAAGAATCTGAAGCCGTGCGTGAGCACGACCCCATGATTCCTATCCCATCCCCTTACCCGGGCTCAGCACACTAAATGCTCTTCGCCGGTCTAACACGCCCCACCCCTGAAGACATGCAACCCAACATACACACCTACATACACCATCCATGGACCCGTCGGATTTAACATTCAGAAAAATTACCGACGAGCAGTGGACTCGAACCAACTGCCATTGGGAGTCTAGTTTCAAAGCCTGGGACTTTAACCACTAGACCACCCGCCGGCCCGCATTTTGTTTCAGTTTTGAGCATTTTATCACAGAAAAGATTGTAGTAGGCCATAAATTGATGGAAGTAAAACAAAACACTTCTCTTATTTACTTTTACTTTTAGATACATTAAGTATGCGAAAATTTTAGAAAAACTTTGTTTTGAGCGTAGGCAGCAGGTTAAGTAATTGTTAACAAAAACAAATGAATCATACTGTTTCTAACATACACAATTTACTGAAAATTCCACTCGCAGTTTTTATTTTTACAACTGACAACAAATTTGAATAACAGGTTAAATAAACACAACAGATAACACTAGAACTGCACTAATACGAATAATTATTAAATAAATGTTCAAAACATTTGACACCTTTGTAAAACATGCTCAGAAGCTCGCCTAAAATGAACTGTCGAATATGCGTGTTAGTAACAGTGTCATTCATTTGTTTTTGTAGAAAAATAACTTAACCTGCCGCCTACGCTCAAAACAAAGTTGTCTGAAATTTTCGCATACTTAATGTATCTAAAAGTGAAAGTAAATAAGAGAAGTGTACTGTTTTACTTCCATCATTTCATGGCCTACTAGAATTTTTTCAAAATAAATTAAATACGTGGTCTTTCCATGGCACTCTTATGAAATTTTTATTTTCTGTGATAAAATGCTCAAAACTTAAACAAAATGCAAAGTGTGATACATCGTTGATATCAGAGTTAAGAACTCTATCCAAATATAAAAAAATTTAAAATGCTGACCATAAGAAAAAAAAGTTGACAGTCGAAAATGAACAATGGTAACAGTTACACCAAATTTGATAAAAAAAGTTAGATTCAGCATAAAAAAGTGTCCTCATAATGCGTTAACTAGAAATACGCAGCATAAATGATAAATGCGTTATAGCCGAAAATAAAAAATCCAAAATTTTGTTTTTTTTTCAGATATAGGTATAAAAAACCATAGTGGCTACTTTAAATTTCTTTGCAGATTATTGTTAGCCATAAAATTTGGCAGCATTGCCTCAATTTAACCAACTGTCTATTTCTTCAAATAAGGGAGATCCCTATGGTGGGGCTCGAATTTGAAACTGCCTGTATTTGCATTTATTGTCAGAACGGTTTTCCTAGCGACCCGAGCGTAAAATACTAATGTGACAAATTTCCTACTGAAAAGGTTGTTTTTTGGATATAGAATGCAGGTAAGCTAAGCTGCAAAAAGGAATCTTTGGCGCGTTATTTTCAAAAAAGGTTCCGTACTATGAAATGTTATTATATTAAGCAATTGACTTAGTGGGTCAGGTGACCAGGTAGTGATTGCGAAAGATGAGCAAGATCTAAGTTATATGGTAAGAAAGCTACAGGAAGAGTACGAACGAGCTGGACTCACGATGAATTTAAATAAATGCGAGTATTTAATAATAGGAAGTGCCGAATGCAACAACCTACCTATAGAAAATGAAACGATAGCAGGCGTAGAAAAAACTAAATATTTGGGAGTAATCTTTAACAAACAAGGAACAAGTAAAGAAGAGATCCAGGAAAGAATAACTAAAGGAAGAAAATCTAGCGGAGACCTCAACCCAGTACTTTGGGAAAGAAATATTAGAAGAGAAACAAAAATGCGAATTTACAAAACAATTGTACAAAGCATTATAACATATGGCTCAGAAGTATGGGACTTAAGCAAAGTTAATAGAAGGAAACTACTAGCCACAGAGATGGACTTCCTTAGAAGAAGCTGCAGGCGATCGAAGCTCTAAAGGGTCAGAAATGAAGACATTAGAAGGAGTATGAACATCGAGAGAAACATTGTAGACGAAATTGAAAAGAAACAATTAACATGGTTCGGACCTACAAAAAGAATGAACGAAATAAGATGGCCAAGAGAAGTATTAGAATGGGCACCACCAGAAAAAGAAAGAGAGGGAGACCAAGAAGTTGGAGAGATGACGTAAACGAGGCAATGGGAACAAGAAACTTATAGGAAAATATGTGCTACCACAGAAGGAATTGGAAACTGGGGACGGAGAGGCGGCGACAGCCGTAAATAATCCGTGATAATAAATAACTTAGCGGTTACAGACTAATCTAGCTCTTACACTGCACATTGTTTACTTAAGTATTTTTGCGGTAGGAGGAATATATGATTTTCAGGCAACTTTTTTACAATATGGCGGAGAAACTCCAGTGCAATCGGTCAGGACTTTTAGGATGTTTATTGGGATGGCCAAAGCAGTAGCGTCGTTAGGGGATTCTTGGGGGAGCGAGCACTCCCATTTGAAATTTGTGCCCCCAAGTTTATTTTATATTATAAAAAAAATACATGAAGTCTCTGTAAAAGTATATTGAAATATGCCACGTGTTTTGTGTAAGGTCTACGGTTTCACAAAGACAAGAAATCTTGTCTCGATGAGTAACTCTTGTCTTGTCTTGATTATCGATACAAGAATAATATTAAATAAAATAAAAACTCACACAGCCTCACCACTGGATATATTTAAGAAAAGAAAGCTAATAAATAAGCTAGGCTACATGTTTCAGCCCTACGGCCATCTTCAGGCTTTAAAAACAAATTATAGGTTAGTCATCCAAAGGAGCAAAAAAATTTTTTATATTGCAAAAACTTCAATCCAAAAACATGTATAAATATATAGGTAAAAAACAAAAACGAACTGGAGAAACTCCAAGATAATATTAATATATTAATAAGAATAACTGAAATCGCATTAATGCTGCGTAATAAATATAAAGTAATTAAGTTAAAACATTAGGTGATACCATAATGGTACATTCTATGCATGTACCAAAACATAAAAATTGTTAAAGTAAAATCAAAGTTTGAAGAACTACATCTGAAATCTGTAGCAAAACAAAGTGGCAAACTGCGTAAAGTTTGAGCAAATGCTTTTCTTATTTGTTCTTAATTTAAGGACATACGATTATTTTAAGAAAATATGGAAAATCAGTTTGATAACATTATACATTCTGTTGAAGAGATTCTAGTTTACTTAAATGGGTAAAAAAGGTTATTTAAAGTCTTGGTTTAAAAAAATGCTATTTAAAGAAACTGTTTCTTTAAACCAAAACTAAGTAATATTACTTACTCAAACTAAGAATTCGTATTCTTGCATTCAGTATAACGACAAAATACACGTGCGTAATGCAGAATTAGATCATTTGAAAACGGCGCCGCGCCAGTCAATATATCTGATGGTAGAATGTGGATTTGTGCGACTGTGTTAATTAAATTATTGGGTGTACTTGTTCATTGCGACTGCAATTTAATAAACAAGAATAAATACAGTGAGTAAACTTTTGACCTAAAAACCTGCTGTAAAGGGTAAATCCCCTAAAATATTATCAAACGTCAATTCAAGGTTGCCTACTCATTGTTTTGTCTACATATGCATCAACGAATTTTATCACTGACTCTATTATTTGAGGGCAAAGCATTACAAAAGAGCTGTTGCCCAAACTTGACAATGATTTATTACGGGAACTGATTCCAAATATAGGAATCAGGGTAAGACTTCGTGAAAAATTGAAGTCATATTTTGGAAACGACTGCAGTGTTGAAGATAA
Source organism: Ctenicera cuprea (assembly GCA_958336395.1). Lineage (NCBI taxonomy): Eukaryota > Metazoa > Arthropoda > Insecta > Coleoptera > Elateridae > Ctenicera > Ctenicera cuprea. The sequence goes on from OY284486.1 coordinate 57,916,175, forward strand.
ACACGAAACTTCTAGTGAAAACGCTGACCCCAGCCAAAATTCTCAAGTAAGATAATAATAAATTTAATTGTGAAATTAGTACTTGTTTAAATTAGTTATACCTGCTGCAAAAACAATTATAAGTTTACATTCCAAATTTTCTCTGCAGTGCCAAGAGTATCAAGTTCAAGAAGTTGATGTTTTCATTCCTCTGGATGATGTATCCTCCAATGCCAGCGCGGAGTCCACTGTATCTGAAGTTGTGGTGCCCCTCGTAAGCAGGGCTACTTCTTTTCACTCCTTGGAACAGTTTTTTCAATGTACACCCGTTTTCCCTGATTTTGATTTAAATACACTGTTACAAACATCTCCATTTGGCAACAGTATTCTAAATTATTATAAAGTTAACCAAATGCTGGATAATACAAGGCGAAATCATTTAGCGGATGTTTTAATGAAACATTTGTTCAACTATCACGTTAAGCAGTAAGTTTTTAATTTCTTAATTACATTTTATTTGACAGGTCTCTTAAAACGTTATTAAAGTATATCTGCACGCCGTTCAACACAAGGGTGTTTTAAATTCGTGTCCCACCATGGGGACCAAGCTTATTTGAAGAGATAGAGAGTTGGTTAAATTGAGGCAATGTTGAGAAATTTTATGCTCAATAATAATCTGAAAAGAAATTTGAGCTATCTCGCGTAGTTTTCGAAATAGCAGCAAACCACTGAAAAATGGATTTAGATTTTTATACGTAACTTATTTGTAAGAATTTTAAAAATTGGTAAATACGTTCTTAAGGCAACTTTTTATTCTGAATATCATGCAGTAAATAACCAGAAATTCGATACAACGTTTCAAATTTTGCAAAGCATCATCAGGTTCAGTTTTTAAATACAACGACTTTCTTTTCGGCATATTAGAACAATGCTTGGTTTTTCGTTACAATAATGAAACCAAACTTTATGATTTCGTTTTTATTTGATGATAAAACAATTACAAACAGAAAATTTTACTCTAAAATTTATTACAATTTGAATATCAGAAACTAAGCGAGATAGCTCAAATTTCTTTTTAGATTATTAATGAGCATAAAATTTCGCAATTTTGCCTCAATTTAACCAACTTTCTATCTCTTCAAATAAGCGAGATCCCCATGGTGGGACTCGAATTTGAAACACCCTGTATATTAATTCTTTATTATAGTTTTTAACACAATATTTTATAAATAATGTATAAATAATATTAATAATAATACACGCTTTATTGAAGGCAATATTTGTTTTATTTTAAGTAAACGCCGATTTTACTTTAAGACTATCGTATTCTTATTTTGTGAGTAGTTTGAGCCATATTCTTTTTCTAAAACCAATAAATTCTTATTCAAAGAAATAATAAACTCATTCTAAAATTATATACAATTATGAATTCTATTACACTAAGAAACGAATTACTTGATTCAGAAAAACAAATATTTTAAAGGTATATTTTAGTAATCTTGAAACAAGCCACCGAATATGTTTTGAATTAAGAAATTTTCAAACACTGTATTGAAAGTAAAACTACTTTTGGTTCAAGAAAGTACATTCTTAAATTAAGTAAGTTATTTGAAGAAATGGTCACCTAGAATAAAGAATATATTTCTTTGCGTATATATAAGCATACGTTAAGCTTCAGTCAAGCATATTAAGCTTAAATGAATACATTATTTTTTTCTGTGTACCGATATTTCAAGCATAAAAACGTATTTGCCCAAAAACGTCCCTGCGCCAAAATGACTCGCGCCGAAACGTCCCTGTGCTCAAACGGCCGCGCCCAAACATCCTACACCGAATATGAACGGTGTGCACATCTACCTGGTTAATTAGAAATTTACTAAAGTATTTCAACAGAGATAACGAAAAGAGAAACCCGTTAGTATCACTAAGTTGCATACAAAAAGTATTTAGACCTTCTGTCATAATGTCAACAATTACTTGATGTATTTCTGTCAATTTTACAGTCGCCACTTTAGATTAAAATGGCGGCCCTTAGGTTAATTGATTTTAAACCTTTAATCTCATTAATTATTCTACCTCTACTTCTTTCGACATGATATTCATAACACTTTTGAGTTACTTCAACGTTTTATATTCCTCTTGCGCATTTTAAACCCTAACGGCTAAAGCATTTGATAATAATTATTGCAATTTATGAAGCTTTCTTTGTTCTCAAATGAAGCAATTTCAACTTTAATAAAAACATGCAAATGAGTTCCGAGTTTTAATTGCAAAATATATTTTAGATTTACAGAACTAATTTAAAACCACAATTAAGAAAAAGTTTAATTTTTAACTTTCCTACTCTGAAAGAAAAAAATATTTTACGTTTCCTATTTTTTGTAACAATTTTCTAATACAAATTCTGATAAATCGATAAATGTAATATAGTAGTAATTCGTCATGTGATTGTGTTTATATTATTCTATTGTGCGCAATACTTACTACTATTAAAGTTCTGTCTTTTACCTTTCCTAAATGTATTACAATACAATCAAACACCGTAATTCAGGTCAGAGTCATAAAAGGTAATTTTAATCAAACACGCTGTAATAGTGTTATTGAACTTTACTACCAAAATAAAGTATTCGTTTGCATTTCAATCTGTTTTCAAATTAATTTACTAATTTTTAATTCACAATTGCATGTTGTTTGCTAATGGAGTACGGATGTGTTATAATTTTCAGAAATATCACACTTTGTAATATTAAACTTGACCTTGCAGCTGCTGTAGTAGTGTCCTTATAACGTGTAGATTACAGGGGACAAGAGTAGTTTATTATTGTAAAGTAGATGATTTGACGACACTACTCGTTATATAACATCGTCCGCCTGCATATTGAGCTACTGTTTAGCCACTGAACTGGAGACAAATGCGGGGTATTGATTTCAAGTATAGAGAGAATCTAGGATACATTAGCGGCTCCAATATCCTCAATAAAGTACAGCAACCTTTTAAACAGCTTTACTAAAGTGGTAGGTGGTAATTCAATTTTATTTTTTATTTAACGCGAACTGAAAAGTGAGTATGGAATTTTATCCTTAAAAATTTTAACAAATAAGATGTTTCTGATCATTATTGAAGGTTCAAAAATTTAAGAAAATTATTCGTTCCACAATAGCGTAATAAAACAAAACAAAATACAACGATAGAAGTTTATAACAAATGTGGTTATAATTAGGTTAATTTTAGAATCTTCCTATCATTTTAGCTCGTGTTCGCTACTGCTAAGTATTTTATAATTTGATTTCTGACATCATTCTTTCTGGTCGAGCACTCTTGTTTGTAGACTCAATGAACCCGCTGATTTCATTTCAATGACCTCTACACATCACCCCCTAATGAACCCATGAACAATCAATAGCAGACGTGGACATCAATGACCGCCTGTTCTACTTTTATTGTTACGGAAGTGTTAGAAAAGAAGCCGGAAACCATTTATTTACATTCGTTTGTTCAATATTTCATTCGGAGTAATTAGGGTTAGATGAATACAAAATAAAAAGATAATAGAATTAATATTATTTAACATTTATTGTACTAATCTGTTTCGTTTTCAAAAAAAAAATTGTAGTTGTAATTAAAACCTTAAACCTTCAAACCTGAATTTTTGTCTTTTCTAATTATTATCAATTAAAACTTCATTTTTTAACCAGCTAAGAATAACTGTAAATTTAAATTATTGCATGTTTTTATAAATGACAGATAAAATTCATTTGTATATTTGATTTCCCAGATTTATAGTTAATACGTTACACGAATATGTCTTAAATACCTATCTAACTATATATTAAATACCTATTTATTTATACTAAATCCGTAACTGTCTCACCATAACAAAACGACTAAATCTTACATCTCGGAAATATCTATCACTGTAACACAAATGCGGCCGCTTGCATGTTGGCTCAGTTTATTGATTGTTTTCAGTTAATGTTTACGTTGGCTTACGGTCACTTTTGTTGGTACAATTTGATTATTTATGATTCGGACGGATCGGAAATGCGAATTGATGAGCATCTCGCACAGCTCATTTTATATAATTTTTTTTAATAACAGGCAAACAAATTTTATTGCTGCGGCTGCTATTTTTTGTCATTTTTATTATTAAAAACCTGCAGGGAACCGCCACACAAAGGTCTTCTCACAGACATTGTACAAAATAAATAGATATACGCTACACATTCCACAGTCCATTGCCGTACATATTGAGAACACAAGTTGCCATAACATTAATGTTCGCGGAGAAAAACTACTTTCCCATACTTCCAGCATAGACATGTACTGTTATCACGAAAATTTTCGAATGTGTCATTTTGACGAAAATACATGTTTTGGCCCTACAGGAACAAAAAATAATGATTTTAAAAAATGACGGATTTGCCGTTTTTTTTTAAATCTGATTTGTTTTCCTGCAGGGCCAAAACATGCATTTCCGTCAAAATGTCAAATTCGAACTCTTTCGTGATCACAAAACATGGCCATATTTGAAGTATGGGAAAGTACAAAACCGTACGGATTCAGCTAGTGCTAGTAATGTACACGTAGCAATATTTATAATGAACATAATTGTTATTGCTACTTCGAGTTCTCAATATGTACGGCAAACAAACCGTTAGAATAACCAGACTGTACCGACAGAAGTGACGTAACTTTAATTGAAAACAGTCAATAAACTGCACGTGAGTGTAACGTGAAATCTCAGGAACTATTAAACCGATTTTAATGAAATTTCATATATCTATAGGCATAACGAAAAGTTGTGCAGCTATTAAGTTTTATTTTACGAACTTGAATCGGAAACGGAAGTTACACAAGTGTTTTGGTAGCATTTGTTTCACAAACAGGTTTTATAAATGTGAGAACAGAATATGATAGGAGTCGTTAAGACAAATCTAAACTTTTTTTTGAGCACTACAGCTTTAAAATGGCTCCCGCTACGGCGTTTAAATTATAATTTTCGGCTTCAACACCTATTTACTCAAAAACGAATTGACGGATTGGGATTAATTTTGGTATTACAACAGCCCTAGAGGAACACAATATTACTATACAAAAGAATTTTTTTACAAACAAATACTGTGAAGTGAAAATATTTTCAAAAGTTTGGACATTGCCAAAAAAACTATTTCTCAAAAACTGGCCACACGATTTTCGTAAACTCTGTAAACTCGTGGAGTTAGAGATGGGCTACTTTTTGCTTCGCGTCGCACTCCACTAATTTCTCTGTGACGCCTACTATAAATGTTTGAAAAAAGTAAATTCATGCCCCTCTCTTTAGCACGCAGAAGACGATTAAAAATTTCTGTTATGGTTAAAGTGATCACAAGTAATAGTACAATAAAATTGAATTCATAATTTTTAGGTGCAGCAATATTTAGAGGGGTTAACTTTCCCCCTCTCCTCCTTTTGGCAAACAAATTTGTCAAAATTGATTTATTAATAATTAAAGCAATCTCCATAAAATTCATGAAACTACGATTACGATCCACTAGCAACTTAAGTAGTTGATAATTCATAATTTAAAAAAAGCGAGAGGCATAGCCGACGGGTTCCGCTATAGTCTATCAGAATTGGTAAATCGATTAATCTAAGAATACACGGAAAATGATCGTTTCAAAGAAAATAAATTTTATATCCACTACCCTGTTTAAGTACTCACGTTTATTGTTACATCATCAACAACTACCTAAAATTAATTATACGCGTTTTATCTTCGACTACAATCACCTTAATTTGGGGAGGGTGGTCCAACATTTATTGCGGTCCTATTTAATTAGGAAATGGATCGAGGTAGAGACAAAAATGTTACCAAAAGTCTGTTGGTAAATTTTTATCTGTATTTCTGCAAATTTCAAATTTTTTTATTTCAGCAATGCTGTAAGAACTGTGACGCGATCGTCATTTTTTACTATTTACGGTGCTTGACATGGCATATTTTCCGCTTATGCGATAATGAATGTTTTCTCTGTCTTACGATATAAAAACTGCATACCGTTATAATTTATATAACAAAATTTTCAAGAAAAACCCGTTAAACTTCTCCATATTAACAGGATCAAAAAAGCTTTGAAAATCATTTGATTTTTCTTTATAATCAAAACAATTCTAAAAATCAACATTTTGGCGCTTTCGATAAAAAACGTTTATCGCGTTTTTTTCGAAAGGTTTGTTATTTAAGGGTATACAGGTTTTATATCGTTAGACAGAAAAAATAATAGTATATGAAAAGTTAGGTAAAATTTACCAAAAAACTTTTATTTACATGTTTTCTTTATCTTGACCCATTTCAAGTATAAATAGAGGCGTAGTAAGTGTTGTACCACCCTGTATATTTAAATTTCTCTGCGCCGCGACGTCGCTAGTAGATACATTATTAAGTACCTATGAACTTTTTCAGGATGATGTTATTCAATGTTAAAAAACTGAAACATTTAAGGGACTTCATAAATTGTCGACGGCCGGAAATCAAATGCAAATTAATATCGTAGGTAATAATTTCTCACGTTGCATATTCACCCCTCACAAAATATTAAGCTTTCTTACGACTGCAGTAATTATTTTAAATGTAGTGTAGGTGTAGATACCTACTTTTTTTTTTTTTTTTAAGAATCATGAAGCCGTGCGTGAGCACGACCCCATGATTCCCATCCCACCCCCTTACCCGGGCTCAGCACACTAAGGCTTTTCACCGGTCTAACATGCCCCACCCCTGAAAGACATGCAACCCAACATACACACCTACATACACCATCCATGGACTCGTCAGATTTAACTTATTCAGAAAAATTAGTGACGAGCAGTGGAGTCGAACCAACTGCCATTGAGAGTCTAGTTTCAAAGCCTGGGACTTTAACCACTAGACCACCCGCCGGCCCTAGATACCTACTAAGAAACTATAAATTAAATCCGGATCCCTTCCACCTGTTTCAAACTTTTAGTGTTGAATACTATTGGAACCCACATATAACTGCGCGTCCATTACATAGGGCCCATACTTTTATGTACAGCAGACCGCTACACTTTTCAGTGCAAATAAGCCGTTTTCGGTAAACACCATTTGCGTGACTTATAGAAATGTGTGGAGTGGTGATAGCTCAGAGGTTAGGCGCTTAGCCTCTTACGCTAAAGGTCTAGGGTTCTATTCCCCGCCAAAGTCATGCAGCAATAAAAATCTATGCCGCAACCCGCCACTCACATTCCCTAATCCGGTGTAGGCAGCCGTGGGGTCTTAATGCCTGAAACCTTCTGTGGTATTTAGTCGTTCAAATTCGACGTTAAAGTGTAGGTCCCCCGTACTCCACCTTAGCGCTAAGGAGAGTACGTGGCAGAGAAGAGCGCCGGTGCCCAGCAGTGGGACGTTAAGGCTGATTGCGGACAGAAATCTGTTACATTATTACTGGAAAATAAGTCTATCCTTAGGATATCTACAGGTAAAAGCAGTCATTGGATAAATAATTTTTTACCAATTACGTTAGAAAGCATTCTTTCTCATAAATTTATAAAATAAAAACAGCCATCTGAAGATTAAGTGCAGCTTTAAATTAATTTATAAAACAGGGACATTGAGCCGTGCCTCGCTACGCTACCTACTTAATTAGCTTATTTATAAAAAACGAATAAACAATAAAATGAGGAGCATAGCCCACGGGTTTGACTACTGGTTTTTAAAATATGAACAAATAAACTACGGAGATAGGTTTATATCTATCTAGCTTGAATGTATTTAAGTAACCTACACATGTAAATGTAATCGAGCGACGTTTATAATTCTCTCCAGGTTTCAGTATTATGTAGAAACCCTTATGTTCTTTTGTGTACTATTGTCAATCCAGATTTGTTCTTGTCTCTATATCTGCAGAATTCTAAACAACATATACTTTGAAAATGTATTTGTAGGGGTTTGGAACAAAACATTGAGATAACACTGAGTGAAAATATTCTAGGTGGAGGTGCTGTTTGCAAAAGTTATTATTAAACTTAATGATTAAAACAATAAAATATAAAATAAGTTTTTCTTTCACACTGTAGCAAGTTGAATTAATTTGTTTCTAAAACTATTAAAATTAGTTTCATTATTTTATGATGTTCTATGAGAGTCCGAGTGTTTAATTTGAATAATTTTTTTCTTGTCTTTAATACACCTTTGTTTTAAAGAACTTTCTTGTTTCTTTATTAGAACTTTCGTATAAGAAAAATCATAGAGCACAAGAAAGTGCTTCATCTGTTTGTTGAACATTTAGTTATATACCTCTCGGGAGCTATACATGAGTAGGAAAGCGTTTTCAGTCATTTCAATTGTTTTTGTTGAAGAATTGGCCTTTAAATTCATTAAGCACGTCTATTTAACTTTGCGTTATAACATAAAATACTCTATTACACAGGGTGTTTTAAAATGCCGCCACTCTATAAACATATGTCCGGAAACGCACCCTATTCACGTGTTTTCGTTTAACTCCATTAACCAGGGGTGTAGATGCGGGGGAAACTTGACATATCAAAATTTTGTAACATTTGACTTGAAAATTGCATTTCGCGTGTCCAAATCTACAAAAACACTACTATCGTTTAAAGTCACTAAGCGTAACGGTTTTCGCAATAATTCAATTTTTGTGAAAAAGCGAGTTGCTTTGAAAGTTTGGATATTTTCTCAGAATGTACAAATAGTATGGGAAGTCAGTTCTGCAAGATAAACTAGTTTAAGTTTTCGTAAAGTTATGTCTGCAAATGCGCTGTTGCCATTTTTAAAAAAATATTATTATTAAAGATAAACGTATATAGAAAATATACTGAATCACTGAATAACTTTTGAATTAAAAGCGGGTAGTGAGTTCGGGTTTTATTAATTTTTAACACTGGTTGTAAATTGTTGTAAAGTAAATAACGACTTCATAATAACTTGAATTTCCAGAAAAATTGATATATTTCGGAAACCGGTGGATTTGACGAATTTCGACGAGAATACGTTTTTTTTGTGTATTTCTGTATCGAAAATCAGATTTATAAATATGTAGAAAGTTGAAAATATTAGGTATGAACATACGATATACGCTAATAATAGCGCCGCCAAAATTTGCCCCATTAAAAGAAAATACAGCCTATCAATAATGTTGCCGGCAAAATTAGCGCCGGCAAAACAGCGCTGTCAAGAATGTCGCCGGCAAATATAGCGCTGTAAAAAATGGTGCCAGCAAAAACAGCGCCGGCAAAAATAGCTCGGTCAAGAATGTCGCCGGCAAATACAGCGCTGTCAAAAATGTCGCCGGAAAAAATAGCGCCTCAACGCTACTCGATGACCTATAAAATTCATTTAGCAAAATTGTAGATGCATTGGCAGTATGTAATTACACATGCAATACGAATTCTATTTTATATAAGATGGCAATTATACTTTTTCGACTTCGGGTGCCAAAATACCACAACTTAACGTTGGTATACACAACGCATTTTTTTAAATACTGTTAATTGTTTCAGTAACTTTACATTGAATCAGAAATATCTGTCTCTAAACGCTAAACAGCCGTTAACATAAAAAATGCATATTTCAAAGTCATACCATGGTCACTCCAAACAGTCCTTTTAATAATGTCCGCATTCGTCGTTAACGATTATTCCCTAGTCTCCGCAAACTTTAAAACAACCTCAATGATCATTTCAAAGTTCCAAAATAGCCGCGTGACTTTGAAAATTAAGATCACCTGAAGGTGACATAAAATTCAATAATATGGCGTTGGTACACGGGTATCTTTTCGTAGTGAAAATATACGCATGACCTTGAAAACGCATATTTTAAAGCCACTTCAAATTGTATCACCAATATTATATACAGACTGCAGACGTGTTATTAGAAACGTAGGAGACTAATGATTGCAGTAAGGAAATGTTACGGCAACTAAAATAAACAAAACAAAAAAAAGAGCGGCCGTTGCTCAGTGGTAAGAGCGCGGGCTGCCAATGCAGCGGATCCGGGTTCGATCCCCGGCCCGGTCGTTCTCCCTCGCAAGGCAGCGGGAAACCAGCGAGGTGGATTTTTCCCCAGGAAAACTTCTCTGAAGAAGAAGTGCATGCACTTCCTGTGGTTCGGAGCCCACGTTAAACTGTAGGTCCCCTATGACTGTCTGTCTGTGCAAAAATATCTATCGCCGCGCACCAAACACAGACATAGGAGAGAGGTAGCCAACGCCCTGAATAGGGTACGGCACTATAAGAAGAAGAAGACGGCAACTAATAAAAGTGCAACAAGTAATCTAGATAAAGGGAAATTCACGCACCCATGGATACTTTTAAATTTGAAATGGATCCTCGCACTGATTGGTTGCCTGCGTTTCGTGTAAAATAGTGTCATTGTATTTAAAACCCATTTCATTGCTTGAAGTGACTGATTGCATTTTTCGAATTTTTTTATGCGTGTATGTACTTGTAACCTGCAAGTCATTGTCATATCTGCTTAGTTTCGTAGTCTAAATTGATCTTTATATGTATTATAAATGACGAGAAATTAGTGTTTAATTACAACATAAAATATTTGTATTTCTAAACCCAACAAAGTATATACTCATCTTTTGCGCAGTATTCTAACTTTGTAAGTTATTTACCTCTAGAAGTGTAGAATTTCAAGTAATTAGATGCCATTTGTAAATGTACACTGCTGCATTTTAAAACTTACTTGCATTTAAAAATGCGCAATTTATATGATTTTCTATAAAACTACCGTGTGTTATTTTAAACAAATTTACCAGCGTCAAAGCTGTACAATACAAGGAAGTTCTTGTATAAACAATAAAATACTTTCAATGTAACTGCTCACTTATCTTTACAATATTTGCAATACACAATAAGAAGCAATAATAAAGTTTGTATGTGAATCACGAGTTCAGAGTTTTAACAATACAGATAACCGTTTGTTACCTAGGTGGTATAAAGGGCGTCACAAAACATCGCCTACAGTCAGAAGCGTTTGTACGAATATTAAAAGAAATGTCACATTTTGTTAATAATAAAGTGGCGCCTGTTATAACAGGGACAAATAGGGCAATTATCCCGGGCCCCCGAAATCTAGGAGGCCCATCGAAGACGAGAAAAGAGTTTTTTTGTGATAAGGATTTTTTTATCTCATAAAATAATGTACGTTAGCGCGGGGCCCAAATTAATGATGGAAAAAAGTACATCGTATATGCACGAGTTAGGAGAAATTATTTATAAGACATCTGTGTAAACCACACAAGCCCACATATAATTTTAATATTTTATGATTTTACAGTGATTCGTTCTACTACATAATTCAGACGTATTTGATAGTACCCTTAAAGTCAGTCACCAGCTCATATCAGTCATTTAAGAGACAAAATGGGCGAAGCAAAATTTATTGATTATAGGTATACAAAATACTTAATTACTTCAACAATATTTATTTATTTTAACCTTATACGTACTTCGGCATGTTTACATGCCAATGTCAGAGGTTATATTAGAAAGCAAACAGTTAGTGTTGTTATAGCAATAGAACTTGGTGACTTGATCTCGGTAATCGTCTACAGATGACTTTATCACTTATTCCAAAATATCCAATAGAGGAGAATTTAAGAGATCAATTTGCTCATTTATTAACGGTACAGTTTTTAAATGTTTGTGAATTTCAAAAGCTTCTAGTATATCTAATTTACGTTTATCATCACAAAAGTGTAAACATTTTATAGTGTGATTAGATGTCATTGAATGATTGTGTTCTAATAAGTGTTTAACGTAATTGAATTTATGGGGGTGTTTATACATGTAACAACGTACGTGTTCCTTGTACCTAATATCAATATTTCTAATGTCTGGCTTATATAAACCGAATTACAGTGCGAACTATTTAATTTGTAAATGCCTGATTTTAGCAAATCATCTGTTTTTGATGTTGCATTAAACAAAGTGTTTAAGATGTTTCTAGCAGAAACTATGAATGAGCAAATTGATCTCTTAAATTCCCCTCTATTGGGTATTTTGGAATAAGAACGATTACCGAGATCAAGTCACCAAGTTCTATTGCTGTAACAACACTAACTGTTTGCTTTCTATAATTTTTGACAATGGCATGTGAACATGTCGAAACAAGTATAAGGTTAAAATAAATAAATATTGTTGAAGTAATTAAGTATTTTATATACCTATAATCAATAAATATGGACTTCAACGAAGTAAATCTAGAATTTATAAATAAAATAAAAATTTAATAGTTTGTCACTAAGTAATGAGTATTGAATCACAGCTACTCAGTGATATTAATTTTAAAGTTATCTAGAGGGAAGGTTTTTTAATATAAGAAATATATAATTTAAGATAATTAGTGATTTCAATTAAATTTTGTTTTATTTGTTTCTTTTTTGCTTACTATTACTTTATACAGAGTGCTCGGAAACTCGCGGACACAGACTGCGGGGCAATATTCTATCATAAAACTGCACAAAAAGTTCATCTACGATTTTTCGATTCGGCCAACATTTTTGAAGTTATTAAAGTTTTGACAAATCTGAAAATAATCAAAAATTAAACATTCAAACTTAAATTTAAGTGTTTGAACAAGTACTGAAAATAAATCCATATTACATTACAACAACAAGAGAGTTTAAAACGCTAATTGATAGGAAAAATTACAAATGTTGCTTAAAGTGTCTGAAAAAGCTCAAAGTTACGTGTTTAATTAAGAACGGGCCCGCTATTGGCTGTTGAAAACAGCACGTCATTATTTATTTGTTTCATAGTTCGCCGTTTGTTTAATTTAGTTCTAAAGTGCGACAGAATGATCGTGAATTATTGGAACCACGAGTATTATGATATGCTGATAGCACTGGGGGCTTCTAATAAACAAGCAGGACGAGCGGTATGTTTAACGGGATCATTTTTTCGCACAAATAAATAATGACGTGTTGTTTTCAACAGCCAATAGCGGGTCACTGCTTAGTTGAACACGTAATTTTGAGATTTTTCAGATACTTTAAACAACATTTGTCATTTTTCCTGTCAATTATGGTTTTGAACTATCTCTTGTTGTTGTAGTGTATCATGGATTTATTTTCAGTACTTGTTCAAACACTTAAATTTGAGTTTGAATGTTTATTTTTTAATCATTTTTAGATTTTTCAAATCTTTAATGGCTTTAAAAATATTGGCCGAATCGAAAAACCTTGTTCAGTTGTTATGGTAGAATACCGACCCGCAGTCCGTGTTCGCCAATTTTGGAACACCCTGTGGTCGAAAATTAAAAAGTAATGTTTCAATTTTTACTTTCCTATGCTTTCACTACAGGGAAGTATTAATTTCATACCAATTTTCGAGTTATAAACTTTGACGGAAATACATGTTTTGAACTTCCAAAAACACAAAAAAGTGGTTTTAAAAAATGCCCTTTTGTGGAACTGTATGGCTGGGAGGTCTCATAACTCCCAACACAAATGGTCCGATTAAAATGAGCTTTGAAATGTGTAGGTAAATCAAAAATTTATCGGGGAAATTAGCCTTAAAAAAATTCGAATTCGAAAGCGGAACTTAGACATGTTTTTTGCTGGCATTTTTTACAGAAACTGATTGTTCAAAATTTGAAAACAAAAATTGATAGAAAACCTTAGGGCAAATCTAAAGCTTTTTTCCGAACTTTCTAGCTTCAAAGTGGAGCCCGCTACGATTTTTTGAAAATTAACGGCTTTGATCATTTTTCTTATTATGTTTATATTTGTTTAAATTAAATAAAGTAAAATAAATGTACTATCTATGTATATTCATAAAGAAAAATATTTTTATTTTCCTATGTTTATAATGCATATTTTTATACTTTATTTCCAGTATAGGGATTTACGAATTTCATGAAAATGTTCAACTTCGATATTTCGACAAATTCAACAAAATTGTTTTTGTATAATATCTGTCTGTGGTTGCGCTCCTGAACAGATAGATAGGCCCAATTCAATGGAATTTAAAATAGGAGGCGCGAGGGTATATCAGAACAACAACAAAATAAAACTATAAAAAAATACAACAGTGGAAGCGGAATGTCAACATGTCATTTTGGCACCTTTCTAAAATTAATTTTTAAAACTTACAAACTGAATCCTACGCTTTTGTTTTAAACGTGTTAGCTTCCAAATGGAGGCCGTTAAGATTTTTTTAAACGTCTTATTACTCAAAAACGACAAAAAACTGAAGTTCTGACATCATCTGACAACTACAGTGAAAAATTTTCAAAAAAAAATTTGTTCATAATCTGGTCATCCGATTCTTTTTAATTTTGTAGCCTTAATAGACGGAACTTTAAAAATCAACAATTCTTTAATTATTTAATTAATAAGAGAGAAAAATAAAACATTTCTGTTTAAGCTAAACTGCTAATGAGTGATAGTAGAATAGCCTTATAAACTTAATTTTTAGGTGCAGCAATATTCCGCCCCGCCCTCCCAGGTTTTGACTTAAGAATATTGTTTTTTGGTTTCTTATCTATTGTTTACCCAAGAATGTGTTTTCCTAATAATCAAATCTTTTTTTCTGGCAAAAAATATCGTTAGTGTAGAGAAATTCGCGACTGTCCAATTTTTCATTAGTTAAGATAGTAGAAGTAGAGGCTGCAAAAAACTGCACGAAAGTAACTATAAAAACGGCACTGGTACTACGTAATAACATTTTATGAAATAGTTCTTATACTAAAACAACATTGATAAATATAAATTTATTTTTTAATGTCCTTTTATATATATTTATGTATACGGCATATTTGGAAATCATAATAAACTGAGACTTTTTCCGCAAGGCCTGAACGCTCGCCAGACTTATATCCAGCTGATTTCTATCTGACATGCTACCTTAAACAAACACCTTTTTAAACAGCCTTATAAGTATGCTCAAACTAATTATTGCATTTATCACAATTTCAAAAGTATATTTACGTATAAATGACCTTGTGCTAACGTTTTAGGAGTTCATTCTGTGACTGTTAACATTTATTTTAATACTAGTGTAGTGTTACCCCAGCGCACAATGCAGTGACAGACTGAGCGTCGACTGAGCCGGCTAAAGTCACGCGATGCATTAGTTCCATGAGGCGACGCGACGTTGGTGTAGATGTTGCCTCAAGTAAAGCGCGTTTAGCAGACTTCCATATATAAATTAAAATATTTGTTATTGAAAAATCGACGTAGAATAAAAATATAAAAATGAAGCGGTAGCCGCTTGAGGACCCGAGAAAAATACCCTTTGAGCTTTTATATATGTATGGATATTAAATTAATCTCAAGTTCAATGGAAAACATTTTAAAAATTCAAATGCAAACTCTGACTTAATATAGTTCTTATTATGTACAATAAGCAGCTCAAGTCTCTTGAGAATATAACAATCCGTATTTTATACCACAACTTTATTAATTATATGGAAGATTGCGTAGCGTATATTACTCAATAAGTATAAGCTAAATCTCTATTGCAAATATAATCACATTGAAGCAGACTACATTAGTTTCACGCTGCATTGTAGAACTTTAGATTAAAGTGTATTGTGTTCTGTTTAACACAAACGCAGAACAAAATAGCGCTAAAGCTGTGCCACGTGACATATCTATATTCTAAAAAAGTACACATTTCATTAAGGCAACTGAGGAAAAATCTAATATTTATGTTTTCTTGTTTACAATTTACGACAACAAATGAAATGAACTAAAAACCACCAAATTTTAGTATTTAATGATGGTTCTAAAGTATAAAGCGCCAGTTCGGGGATTAAAAATTATATTATTTTTTTCTCAAACTTTTTTTCAAAAATATTAATTTATTGTTTTTGTAGAAATTTTGTAATTTTCTGACAAATTTTTTATTTAAAAAAGAATTTAAAAAAGTTTTTACTTACGCACAAAATAATTATTTTTAATGTGTGAAACCTGAAAAAATAATTGCGAATAGAAAAAAAAATGTTGTAATTGAGAAACATTTTTTTTTCTTTTAATTTACAATTACATTACATTACATTTACATTACATTTTTAAGGATTTTACTAGGTACGACAAATTTGCACCAAGATATGTGAGACAAATAGGTTGAATCACAGGCACTTTCTTTTAAGCGAATGAAACAGTTATAGCCAATAATAGTCTTAAGGCATATAAATTTGGCAGTTTTACCTTAATTTGTCTATTTTGGCATTTATACGTGTATTAGTTCACATTCGTCATTCGAGTAAAATGTTAACGCGATCGCGCTATCTCGTGTGAACCAATAGAAGCGTTTATGTCCACAAAATATGTTTTCCAGATTCACCAAAACAGTATTTCTAATCTTCAGAAACAGTATTCTTGTAAACTAAAACAAAATTTTTTTCTACGCACAATTATTTTTCTTCAAACTACGTTATTTTTACAGATTTTCCACATTTAAAATTAAATATTGGTACGTCACAAAAAAATGTAATCTAATTTATATTAATATTAATGCCTGGATTAATGCCGACAAAAAAAATTTACTGCAAAATTTTTAAAATTGGCTTAAACGGCAAAGATTAGAACAGACAATTGTTTTTAAGCTACTTTTTTGTAAAATTTGTTTTGCTCAGTTGGCAATGCAAACAGTTTACATACATATACATTTTCGTTTTCGCGTTATGTTATTTTAAAAGTTTTAGTAGTTACAAAATATCACTTACAAACACTATATGAGTTAAACAAAGATCTACCGAACGTGCAAATGGATCGCGTTCGTACACTAATTAATGCAAATAGTATTGTTTGAGCTTGAGTTTTGAAAAAATTGGGAATTAAGAATTCCTACTCCGACCTAAAGTCTCTACGGAGACTCTACTCGGATTGAATATAAATACCGAGCTGAAAACGCTTTTTCTCAAAGTTACAGCTTCTGGGAGAGGAAACAGTTTAAGCGTTGATAATTTTAGCAGTAATTGTGTGGTGCAATGGTGTCTCATTATACCTTATATGATATTTTTGATTTTTTGAGTATTCTGCATATAAACTACTAGAAATACACTAAAAACGTACTGAGCTAAATCTAACGAT
Organism: Ctenicera cuprea; assembly: GCA_958336395.1. Classification (NCBI taxonomy): domain Eukaryota; kingdom Metazoa; phylum Arthropoda; class Insecta; order Coleoptera; family Elateridae; genus Ctenicera; species Ctenicera cuprea. The sequence continues at coordinate 57,933,218 of OY284486.1, forward strand.
TTTCGAAGTTTTGTGAAAAATCAAGTTGCTATGAAGGTCTGAGCATTTTCGAAAGATGTGCACAACGTTTATAAAGCGTTCAGTACTAGTGCGTACGTTGATTTGTTTTTTGTTTTAGCACTTCTAAATAGTTTTCAAGTACAGTAGACTAATTACCAATTAACACAATACATTTAATTCGTAAAATAATTAAATGTTTAAGAATCAAATTCTTAATTTAAAAAACCTTTTGCCAAAATTACCAATTTGTTAAAGCTGATAATTGGTTTTGCAACTGAAAGCAACTTCAAAAATAACCAGACATTTACGGAAATTCTAGAGAAAAAATATTGTCCACTATCCCAAAATTATGTTATAGTACAAAAAAACAACAAGAAATGAAAAAATATAAAATTTTCGAAATCGAGATTTTGAGGGAACTACATATTTTAGACATCCAGCAACCCAAAAGAGTTGTTTTAAATAAGTTTATGCTTGCGGATGCCTGGGTGAGTATGTATGTATGTATGCGGTGCATTATAACTCCTGAACGGATGGTCCGACTTTGATGAGCTTTGGAATGTGGGGGTGTATCAAAAATTCACCAACAAAATAAGATTTGGAATAAATCTGAAACCGGAAGCGGAAGTTAGACACGTTTTTTGGTAGTATTTCTAAAAAAAATTTCTCAAACACTGGCTACACGATTTTTTTGAAATTTTGTCGTTTCATAGAGCTGAAAATTAATTACAATTTGGTTCGTGTTCCAACTCGCAATTTTTTCTCCGACTCCCTCTATGAAAACTTGAAAATTTTAGTTTTAACGCTCATTTGCTCAAAAACGAGTTATCAGATCGGGATGAAATTTAATATTAGAAATGATGTAAAGGTACACAGTATTACAAGCTACTACAATTTTTGGAACTACTAAAACTGTAAAGTTAAAAAAATATCAACGTTTCGACATTTTCAAAAACATACTGCTCAAAAACTGGCCTTAAGCTTTTTAATTTTGTAGATTTCTAGAGCTATGAATCAGCTACAAGTTGGTTAGTATTCTAGTCCGCTAACTTCTTTGTGACACCTTCTATGATTTTTAAAAATCGATACATTTTTATTTATTATTTAAAACATTTCAACGGGCCGATAAAAAATTTCTGTCGAAACTAAATTGCTCATTAGTGATAGTAGAATAAAGTTCTCAACTAAATTTTACTTATGACAATATTTAGGGGGTTAATTTTTCCCCTCCCACTCCCACTCTTTTAGTAGATTCCGTTTCAGATGATACCACCAAATCATGTCCAATTTCCGTTTCCGGTTTATGACTTTGTTCATTTGATGATATTTATTTTAATATGTAATATAACAAGACCTTACATTTTTATCGGAAAATTTTAGTTGGATACACGAAACATTGTTGCTTGGCAACGCACGAGTAAAAATGAAAAGAAACATGTGAGGTCGAGTTATATTTGGCAAGACAAATTCTCGGATAATTCAGACACAAATTTTCTAAATTTTATTAAATGAAGCAATGTAAATGTTGTAAACAAATCTTCTTAGCAACGAAAACATAAGCCTTTCCTAGGCAACAGGATTTTTTCGAAACGACGACGCGACGTTTTTTTTTCGAGATAAACAAAATGGTATTGGCTCAAATTTCCGTTGTTGCTAGCTAGGCAATGAACTAATGAGGAAATTTGTCATAAATTTTGAAATATTCTACTGAAAAAATATGCGAATATAAAATAATTGTTACATTATGTTAAAAAACGGGCGAAACAGGTCGCTGGTACTTTCCCATACCTTTTACGTTTTAAATATTCTCGCGTCAAGAAGTGATGGAAATTTGCATCTAATCTAGCCGGCACAAGCCCGCTGCAGATTCGAGACGTTGGTTACTTACGGGCTGCGCGCGCTCCTACAACGCGACGTGAAAGGCGCTTAATGCGCTCACGAAAATAGTTATAACAGTTTTATTTATACAGCTATAAAAAATTTGCAAAGAATGAAAAATATTTATTATTATTAGAGCTAATTCATAGGCGTAGTTAAAATTACGTAACTGCCGGAAAACACGTTGTTGATATTAAAAAGTATCGAAAAGTATCGTCTTTTGATTTAATTTTTAAAATAGTAATAAATTCTTGCTAATCCTAATAAAGTGCTTCAACTAGTCTATCGAACTGATAAAAATTTATAACTATCGGCGTTTGCGTTTAGGAATAAAAAATTAATCAATTTCAAAATTTAGAAAAATTCCAAGAGGGCGTCAGAGTGAAATTTGGAAAATTAGTAAAGAACAAATTTTGTAGTTCATTGCAAGCTTTATCGGCTCAGAAAGTTTAAACAAAATGGTGTGGGCAGTTTTTGAGGAATTCTTTTTTGAAAATGTCTAAAAGTTTCAACCGCTAATATATTTACAATTTTAATTATTCCAAAAATATTTTTACATCACTTGATTATACTTATTAAGGGCTATCAAATAATATAATAATTTGTATTGATTGGATATTTTGTTTTTGAGTAATCGGGCATTAAAGTTAAAATTTTCAAAAATTCGTGGCAGCTTTCATTTTAAAGATACAGCATATGAAAACAAAAGCATTTAATTTGTCTTTAGATGCACTACAACGGTATGTATTCAAAAATTCTAAAAAAATGTGTAAAAAAATCTATACCAAACAAACTGGTCTAATTTCCGTTTCCAGTTCCGGTTCCGATAAATGCCGATAACAAAGCACTACCTGCAACTAAAAAACTTCTACACACTAAATCTTATTAAATTCGGTCAAGGGGTTCCGGAGATATAGGGGAACGCACCCAACCACCCACCAACCTGCGGACAGACATTTTTAAAAACCACTTTTTTGAGTTCCTTGGATTCCAAAATGCGTATCTGCGTTAAAATCTGAAATTCCAAAATTTGTATGAAAAAAATCATAACTTTCCTTACTTCAGTAGAAGTATGGGAAAGTAATAAAAATTACTGTAAATAGTATTATCAATATTTAATATATGTCAGTAAGTTTTGGTTATATAGGGTATATAAAACAGGTTACTTTGTGTATAAGCACAAACATGTGGCCTATGAAATACATATTACTGGTTTACTACTTTCAATGTCAAACAATAAACTGTTATCTGTTATCAACCCGCAAACCGTAAAATATTCAAATAAAAGTTTTTTAAGTACTCCTGTATAAAGCATACACAAACACTATTGTAGGCTGTTGTTTAACTACAATATTTAATTAAAAGCAAACATTCTCATGAAAACCAATTATATTGGATGAAATCTTGTTTCACGCAAGTTGTATCGATTCTAGACGATGTATTGTAATCGATACAACTTTCCACTAATTTAAATAATGGTTTTTTGCAGGCGTTTTCAGCTAGTATCAGCTCAATTTTCAAGGGGTAAAAGAATGCTTAACGTTTTATAAAGAAATGTGACTTCAATACATATTCCTTGTCGTTAAAACAAGAAGATAAAAAAATGTTTTGATTTTAGTAATAATAACACAGCCCAATAAAAAAAAATATTATTTCGTTGCCGAAGATGTTTATGTGATTTTAGGGTACTTTGGGGCATTGAATTTAAAAACAATTTTTATTTTTACTGAATTGGCTTTAGTTTTGTAGATAATTTATAACCTTCAAGTTTAGAATTTACCTCAGTAACACTGCACTTTCTTGACATCTGCCTAGTATCCGACCGTTGTAATTTTTATATTATGGTAAACAGACGCTTGTTATGACACGTTGTAACAAGTTGCGACATGTCACAACAGTTTGCATGTACGTTACCGCACTCATTTACTTAGTTGTGTAGAGCGAGCCGTGGAAGAAAGACGTGTTTTTATATTACTTAATTTCTCCAAGCATCATATTAATACAATATTTTAAGCGTTCGCATAGATACGAGTTCAACGCGAAGAGCTTGTCTTAACCACCCAGACGTATTCTGCTACGTTTGTGGTGATTATACTGTGGAGAAACGAAGGCTAAATATTACTAATTTTGCAAAACAAGCATATCTTGCTTATTTTGGTTTCCCAATTGGGAAGCAAGACAAACCTTGGGTTCCCCATAACGTTTGTAAAACCTGTGTAGAGTCTCTACGGCAATGGACAAAAGGAGAGAGAAGTAGCCTAAACTTTGGTGTCCCTATATGGTGTAGACAGAACCGAAAAACCATCACGACCATTGTTATTTTTATGTTGTGATTGTGAAAGGCTTTAACCGCTACAAGAAACGTACGTGGAAATATTCTAATTTGGAGTTAGCCAGGCGATCTTTACCACACAGCGAAACAATTCCTATTCCAGTTTTTACCTCACAGTCCGAGATTCCGTTGTCAGATGTCGAAGTACTGCCGGACTCACAGCCCACCACAGTCTACTAGTGAAAGTGAATATGATAGTAGCTTGTCAACACCACAACAGTTTTCTCAAGACGAGCTGAATGATTTGGACTTCTTTTAGAAATGGATTTGCCTAAATATCAACCAAAAGAATGGCGGCTTTTTATTGACAGTTCTAAAAGAAGCTTGAAATGTGTTCTACTGCACAACGGAAATCGCTCTGCATCCATTCCAATTGGCCACTCAACGAAACTTAAAGAAGAATATGAAAACATAAATCATAAAATGGTTTTGCAGAAGATCCGCTATCAACACCACCAGTGGTCTGTTTGCGTTGATTTAAAGATGGTGAATTTCTTACTTGAACAGCAAAGTGGATACACGAAGTACCCTTGCTTCATCTGTCTATGGGATAGTAGAGCAAATCAGAATCGTTGGACGCAAAAGACATGGCCACTAAGAGAAAATTTGACTATAGGTACAGCGAACATCGTGAACGAGCCATTGCTTGACAGAGATAATATCATTCTCCCACCACTCCATATAAAGCTAGGACTCATGAAACAATTTGTTAAAGCCTTCGATAAAAACGGGGAATGCTTTAAATACATTTGTACATCGTTTCCTAAACTAAGTATAGAAAAATTAAAGGCAGGAATTTTTGATGGTCCTCAAATTCGCAAACTCGTTAACGATTCGCATTTCATAAAATTTATGACTGATGTTGAAGCTCCTGCCTGGTGCTGTTTTGTCTCAGTTGTTAAGAACTTCTTGGGTAACCATAAAGCAGAGAATTATGAAGAACTAGCGCAAAATATGCTCGTTAATTTTAAGAAATTAGGTGCTAATATGAGCATTAAAGTACACTTTCTCCATAGCCAGTCGACAGATTTTCAAAAAACCTGGGTGATTTTAGTGAGGAACAAGGGGAGCAGGTTCACCAAGACATAAAGACTATGGAGGAAAGGTATCAAGACAGATGGGATAGACACATGATGGCAGACTATTGCTGGAGCCTCCTACGCGATTGTCCTGAAGACAAACACAAAAGAAAGTCATACAAACGGCGTTTTACCGAGCATTAGGAGTGATTTATGATATCATTTTTAATTCTTAACATGTTCTTTGCAAACAATGTAATACTTTTTAATATTCGATTCATTTTATTTTGTATAATTTGAGATTTATTTAATACAATTTTAATTTTGGGTTTTCCTTGTTTTTTTTGCACTTTCTTAAAGAGAGCATTATCTCAAAAACTAGGGCCAATCTAATAAAACTGATAGCAAATTCGGAATCAGCTGCACAAAGTAACCCTAAAATTGACCTAATACCAGTGTAATATTAAAATAAAAAATGTGAATGTAAAAAAAACTTGCATAATTAATTGTATTCGTTTATTGAATTGTACTAGATTAGATACATGCGTACGCAATTTGCACTCTTTTGTTATCAGTTTTACATTTCATAAGGGTTACGGTTGCTAAATGTGCTCATAACATTTTTGTGTTCCTTAAACTTTTAGGCTAATTATGACAATCGTATTCATAATTAAAGGTATTCTCAACATTGAGAATTCTAAAGCTTTAAGAGATTTAACTTCGACTTTCTTTTTTACTTTCCTATACTTTCTGTACCTAAAGGGCAGTATTGATTTCATAAAAATTTTCGAACGTCCAGAAACCCAAACAAGTAGTTTTTAAAAAAGGCCGTCTCTGGGTGGGTGGATGCGTACGCTTTATAACTCCCAAACAGACGGTTTGATTTCAATGAGCTTTGTAATGTAGTGTTGTAAAAAATGCATCGGGAAAATAAACGTTAACAAATACAATTATAAATTTTCTGATGGGATTTTTTTCTGAAAACGAATTGTCTAAATCTGAAACGGGAGCCTTATAGAAGACTTTAGGGCAAACTCAATACTATTGTTTCGAACTTTCTTGCTTCAAAATGGCGGCCGCTACAATTTTCTAAAAATTTTAAATCTAGCTATTCTATTGTAATAAACACTCGCACTGTGGATTAACAACACTTAAAAATTACAGCACCGTCATCAGTGGTAAACTGACACAGTGTCAGTTCACCACTGATGATGATAGCTTTGTTGTCGAAAAACGTATCTGGTATTTTGTTACTTGTGTGGAAAGGTGCTGTATTTTTCATCTATTATAATAGCCCTATTGAGAGAGAATGTTACTGTGCACAAATATGTTCGGAAATCTAAAAGCTATGAAAAATATATTAAAATTTTGTCAATTTTTCAAATAACTTTTTCTTAAAAACTGACAAAACGATTTTTCTTTAATTGTGTGAGCTGATAGAGCTGAAAATAAACTACAATTTAGTTCGTATCACAGCGCGTTAATTTCTCTGTGGCGCATTTTTTAAATTTATTGAAAATTTTGGTTTTAACGCCTATTTACTCAAAAACTAGTTACCAGATGAAGATTAACTTTGATATTGGAAATGCTCTAGGAATACACAATGTTATGAACGAAGAGAATGTTTGGAACTAATAAAATTGCGAAGTGAAAAAAAAATTACGGTAGCGACATTTTTTATACAGCTAGGGATGAGCTTCAATTTGATTCGCGTCGCAGTCCGTTAATTTGTTTGTGCCGTCTTCTACAAAATATTGAAAAGCTTAAATTCAAGCCCTTTCATTTAATAAACGTGGAATAATAAACGATTTCTGTTTAAGCTAAATTGATCATCAGTGGCTGTAGGTTAAGATTCGCAGCTTAATGTTTAGGTGCGGCAAAAATTAGATGAGCTTCCGTTTTCAGTTTTCTTTAATCCCAAGAAATTTTTATCCAAAAAATATAAAAATCGATGTACAAAAAACAATCATATAAACTTGTTGGGTTTTTCAATACAACGGGAGCGGAGTAAGGCGAAACGGGCATAGCTCGTTGTAACTGCACGTCATATTATATCTTATGCGTTGCACGACCAGTATCTATACAACGTGTTGCATTTGCCTTTTGCGGAGAAATATTAATGTGGGTTTGTTTTGTACCGCCACTGCCGTGGGGCTACAACGTTGTGCGTAAATACTTTAGAACATAGGAAAAATAAAGTGTCGCAAGTATAGGTAAGTTCAGGCAGAGTGCTTCGCACCTCTTTTGCTTATAAGTCAGTTGTTTGAAATGATCAAATAAAACTATCTCTACATTATTAAGACACTTTTCAAGCAGATTAAAAAAAAGGTTATTAAATTTTAAAAGGCGCTTATATTTTCCTACGTTATGACAATAATAGTATATTATAATACAAGTGTATAAGCAAGCCTTTAAAGCACGCGCGACGGGTTTAAAAGCACGAGGCAAAGCCGAGTGCCTTTTAACGGAGCAGTGCTTTAAAGGCTCTTATACACGTGTAATATACGCTATTTTTTATTATACCTGCACTACAATCTGAAAATTATAACAAAAAAAGAAATTGCAAACCCTTTTTCGGAGTAATCTGTGTCATTAATCGTTGATATAGAAACGGTTAGCAATTGTTGTTGTTTTTTTTTACAAAATGAACGAAAGCATGGATATTTCATCCGAGATTAGAATGTTAGCCGAACAAGCTGAACAGCAATTAATGAGCTGATTAAAGCTTCTGGTTTACAAATTTCAAACAACACGTTTCATATTCATTTAAGTAAATAAAGACAAGTTCTAATTACCTGTGCATTTATCATTGCTCAAAATTTGTAGGTGAATTTGTTGTTACCTAGGCAACTTTAAAGCACTAGTGCTTTAAAGGCCCGATTTTGCACGCTTTTTAGTTTCAAAAATAGAGATTATGATTCAGGTATAATAAACAATTATTTTTTAAGTACGCATCATAGGCGTTCATTACATCATTCCAAAGAGCACTTCTTTCTTTTTCTAATAATACTAGGTTTAATGCACTTATTTTCAAAAATAGTAAATTTGTACAAAGTTATCAACTATTTTTAACTCTTTAATTTTTGCACCATTACCAACATTATCTAAAAATAAACAAAAAGTATAATTTATTAAAGTAGTATGTTAATGGGACCTCAATTTGGGGCAAATTATAATCGGTTCTGACATTTTCTTGTTTATCCGAATCTGCATCTCTTACCTACTTTTCGCGATCGAATATTGAGCATGCTATCTGGGACACCGTGTAATATACATCGTGACCCAACTTGATTATCGACTTTTATAACTTTTTTATTTTAGGAGATATGGTAAAATTATTTATAATAAAAACTTAACAATTCTTTGGATCCTTTAGGAATCTGTTATTGGTTCATACGATTCACTATTTCCGGTTTTGCCGGAAGTAATATTTTTTTAATGATAGGTAATTTACCGAAAATGCAGTTTGATCACGGTGTATAATATATCGTTTAATATTTTCGCAGAAAAGTTTTGCTTTTAATGTTAAAAAAAATCACAAAAAGATAAAAAAATTATGAATATTTACCAATTCACAAGATTTTATTAGTTATAAGTTGTAAAATCAAAATCTTAAAAAGCATTGAAGTTCTTGTAAGGATAAATTAAAATCTTCATACTAAACTTGTAAACATTTGAAGGCATTCTGTATAAACAAAATTATTTTAGAAATTGAAAGTGTCGAAAATTCTAGATTTTTATAAAAAAAAAAAATTAACGATTTGCTAAAATCAGGTATTTACAAATTAAATTGTTCGCATTGTAATTCGGTTTATATAGGCCAGACAATTAGGAATTTTAATATTAGGTATAAAAAACACGTACGTTATGACAAATACAAACACCCACATAAATGCAATTACGCTAAACACTTGCTAGAACACAATCATTCAATGACGTCTAATAACACTAAAATGTTTACACTTTTGTAATGATAAACGTAAATTAGATATATTAGAAGCTTTTGAAATTGACAAACATTTAAAAACTGTACCGTTAATGAATGAGCAAATTCCGTTCTTAAATTCTCCTCGATTGGATATTTTAGAATAAGAAATCAAGTCATCTGCAGACGATTACCGAGATCAAGTCACCAAGTTCTATTGCTATACTAACACTAACTGTTTACTTTCTAATATATAACCTTTGACAATGGCATGTAAACATGCCAAAATACGTATAAGGTTAAAATAAACAAATATTGTCGAAGTAATTAAGTATTTTATGTACCTATAATCAATAAATATAACCTAATAACGTTTATTACTGATATGGAAAATAAAAAAATCAAACTTGACTTGACTTTTACCATAAGTACATCAAAAGGTCTTGCAGCTTCTTCTTGAAAAATGTGATATACATTTTAATTTTATAGGTACATTTTCTATTTCCAATTTTCCCAAATATATTGCTATGATATGCGTGGTCTTGTATTTACTAGAAAACAATCCCCTAAATGCCTGCAATTCACGCAATTCCAAATTATATTTTCTATGAGACTCTTTTATTAACTTTCTCAGGGTCGTTATTAAGATTGGAAGTAAAGTTATTAATTGTCCATTTTCTTTACCATTCTGTCCATTTTTTCATCTATTTTCTTCTCCATACTCTCTTTAGTTTCTCTTGCAGTCTCTTCTATTTTCTTAGCAGTTTCTCTTGCATTACTCTCTCTATAAATTTTCTTGCATTATCATCCATTTTTTTCATCATCAGTTGCATCACTGTTTTCAATTCTACTTCATCATAATTCTTCCTTGGTAAACTTCTCAACATTCTAAGATTTTCCTCTGTCATTTTCTATCAGATTATAACCCTTTTAAATCTACAAGAAAACTAAATAACTAGCTACTCCCAATTTTCTCTATTCCACTAAGCTTTTTCTTTTTTTAATAAATAAATTCTTTAAGTATTTTGGGTTCTTTATTATTAAATGAGCTTATTGTTGAAAACTGTAACCAAACATTTACCAAAATGCCACGGTGTACATCAACGAGCCCCACGTTGGGCGCCAATTTTAATTGCTATTATATGCGTGGTCTTGTATTTACTAGAAAACAATCCCCTAAATGCCTGCAATTCACGCAATTCCAAATTATATTTTCTATGAGACTCTTTTATTAACTTTCTCAGGGTCGTTATTAAGTTTGGAAGTAAAGTTATTAATAAATATGATTCAAAAAGAAAATACACAAAATAATATCAACGTTACAAAAACTTTTATTTAATAAATCTAATTTTGGGGTCAAATTTTCGAAAGTTCAAGAAATTTCTACTAAATGCTATTGTTCTTAAAACCGAACACTTATCTTTGTGTCTTCTTATTAAGATATCCTTCACTCGACAAATCGTTTAATGTTGAGCTCCCTCTTCTCTGGTTTTGCAGGTTCCTCAAATAACCACAACACTCGCCTTTTAGTTTGAATCCTTCTCTGGACTGCTTTTATGTTAATTTATACTTGGCTTTTCTACGATGGTAACTGGAAACTCGTTCTGGATCGCTTTATATTTGTTATTCTTTTGAATTTTTCCACAATTCGTTGATAAACACTTGTATTCGTTTTATAATAGATTCTTTTAAATTCAAAATCACTTTTATATTACTTTAAACTCGTTTTGCTTCTCTCTTCTTTCAGAGAATTCAAAATCCTGTGTCTTTGTTTACAGGACGAGCCGTAACTAATTAAACAAATTTCTCTTTCTTTTGTCTTTCCTCTTGATCTTTCATATTTTTTAAAACAAATAAATCTCGTGACAATGAGTATCCTTTTATACATTTGTCAAATTGACATTCAAATCCATAACCCCACAAATGACATTTTACTATGCACAAACAAGTAAGTCTAAAACTTCATATAAATTAAACCTTTTAAAACAATTCTGAACTATTTAATAATTTGATTGTGTTCTTCTTTCTTTCAGTGTAAACAAAACTTCACAAATATGAAAATACAAACGATATAATGGTAACCACATTATTTGAATTTTAAAAACAAGAAATTACTGCAATAATACGCCACCCTGAGTTTATAAGTTTGAATATCAAAACCTTACAGTCTTCACAAACCTCCAATCATAAATTAAACTGCAATAAGCATCCCAAAAATTGCCTTCCAGGAATTACAACACTCCAGTCAAATCATACAACTCCTAATATCATATAGCAATATGTATATTTTCCGTGTTCTTTACATGCTTCTTTTTGCTCTCATTGCTTTTGCAAGCAAAACGTTTGAATTGTTAAAAATACACATTCTTGCTTGTAACGAATAAGAAGAGTAATGAGTTTTATAAGTTATTTATTTAAAATAGATTTACTGAACAAGGTTTGTACACGTGGTGATTTTATAATTGTTTATCACAAATTGTGAATATTAGTGTTACGAAATGCCCTGTATATGTGTAGATAATTTAAAATTAATTATAATTATAAAAATACTATTTATATTTCTATTTATACTTAGGTAACTAGGTAAAACTTTCCACAAAAAGGTAAGCGCCAGGAACGTAAAGTAAAAAAAAAACTTGTTTATTTGAAATACTACAAGATTAAAATTTTTTGAAGTGAACTCTAGTCCTTGCTGTTATTATTAGCTTTGTAGAAAAAAGAGAAATGCTTTTTGATTTAAATTTTCTTTTAAGTTACTGTAATAAAACGATAGAATTTATTTATACTAATCTAACCAACTTTTGTGTAACTCTAATAGCATAGCAAAGTCAGTAATGTCAGCTTGTACGAATTTCGGTACACTCTGTATGTTCAAATTACATTTTAATCTAATATCGCCCAAAAAGCAGTTTAAACATACCTCCACCATTCTGTTGACAAAGGTAAGGAAACCTCCATATATTTCCTAAGCCGACTGAATATCCAATAATTGACAGGAAGAACTGCATTTTTCCCGACCATGCTGCCCTGTCAGAATCCTGCTCCTGCGTGCCGCTCCCACGAGAAACGATGGATCCTCGGGATCCTTGCAAAACTATGGTAACGCCAGGGCGGCCTCCTTCTTGTCCCTGGCGTGTATTGTTTAGGGGCGCAAGTTCATGTCCGTTTCTGGTTAATTCCGTGGTTTTATTTGCCATTTTGGAGATTTTTGTGGCACTACAATTTGCACCTTATTAAATACCGAAAAATTGCTAAAAAGTTTGTGTTTTAACGTCTAATTTTCCAATGTAAGATGAACTGATGGGAATGTCAACAAAGTACGAAACTTATTTATAAATAACCCTGCTGTTTCACGTATGTTGGTTAAGTATTTTTAGGAATAAAACTATGTTTTGAAATGCGGGAGAATTAGGCTACGAGGTATCGAGTGATGACAAGTGCTTACGTAGGAAAATAGGACAATTTTTGAGCTTTTTATATGATTTCACAGCACTTATAAGTATTACGTTGTTTAAGATATTGATTTTATACTTAACCCATTTTTATAACTAAACGATTTTAAACAACTAAAACGAAATTTAAATCTATGGTTAAAATGGGACATTTAAAAGTATTATTCGTGGATCATAAAATCAAAGTGGGCACAAAAATTCCGATCACTTGTTACTGTTACACCAACGCCGCAGAAATTCGTGTTAACAGGATACGATTTAAATTAATTTCAGGAATTACACAAAATTCATAATGTTTTTTTGCAATAGGTCATAGGAAAACTCGTGGCATTAGATCGATACCAGCATGTGCCTAGATACGATTTTGAACCTTAGCGGTATTGCTTTACACTAAGCACATTCGCCGACACGCGCGATATTACGAGCACTGAACGAAGTAAATCTATTCAGCAGTGTACAGTGTAGTTGTAGGGGAGTAGAAATAGCTCGTTCATATTGGTTTTCAAGCGACGCTGCTGAAGAGCGAGCTTTCGCAGGAAAGCAGTTTTGATTCTTCATATTTTCCACTTCCGCGCAGCCGCCTAACAGAAACAGTTGCCGTGGGCACTAACACTAAAAGCGTTGAGCTGAGAAGCTCAATGTACGCAATATTGTCCAACTTTTAAAAACTTTGATTTGGTCTCATTGCCAATAAGAAAATTGTAAATTAGTTTGGGATACCTACCATAGAAACAAGGTAGTTATATAATTTTCTTTTTCTGTGAAAGGGAATAGTAACAACCCAACAGTTTACATTTATTTAAAATCCCAACAGGTAACGTACGTATGCTGTTTTTCGCTGGCTTATTTAATTGGAACCAAATTATAAGTAAATGGATTTTTTTTAACTTTATTATAACGTGAATCATCAAATTAGAAACAAATAATGGCACAGTATCAATCTGGCACGCAAGCGTTTTTTTCTAATTTAAATAATTCTTCGGTGATTCACTACAGTTTTTCCTTTATTATCTGTATGATGTAGATGCGAATCTAGAAAATTTTAATAGGGGGGGGGAGGCATGTAAGGCCATTCAGGTTCGGTTACTAATGTATTTCTATATTTATTGTTGACGTGAAACGCTCCCCTCCCATATGGAAAGAAGGTTTGGGTAGTCTCATAGAATATTTTGCAAAAATTAAAATAAAATCAGCAAAATGTTTTTTCGCCTTGGGCTTACTGAGCGATATTCGAGTTATGCCTAAAATAGATGAACTTTTAGAACAAAGATTTTCAACTTAAACATTTTGACTGACAAGCAGGTTTCAGAGCCTTGGGAAACTGATCTAGCGGACGCTGCAGCGGTGTCTGTGTGTGAGTATGTATACACTTTACAGTCCAGATGCTTTAACGCAGAAAACCCAAATTTGGCTCAAAGATTGATAATTCTACTGGGATGAAACCACCGCAAAATGAAATTGCAAAGCAACAAAAGGGGGGGGGGGAGGAGAAGAAAGGGTGCTCCACTTCAAAACAGACGCGCCTGAAAAAAAAACATTAGATTGGTATTCTACGCATATTGAATAGTCGATCTGCGCAAAGCCGATCTTCCTATAACCTCCACTGTCTGCCAATTTTTTGTTTTTTAAATAATTTACGAATTTCGGCTTCAAAATCGGTATGAGCATTTTAAATGACAATAGGAACTGCTTTCGTTTCAGAAAACACCACTGAGAGGTTTCCTTTTAGTCGTTTACCTGAACAGTTTAATTGAGTAATCGCCGAAAATGCGGCTATCAGCCAAAGGTCTGTAGGATGTGAAAAATTGAATTTGAAATTTTAATGGATAAACATTGGTTGCAACTAGCAAACACAAAATATTATAAAAGTGGGCTACTGCATCAAAAATAGTGGGTTGAGAGAATGGTGCTCTACTTCAGTATAGACGCGCTCGGAAAATAACTTTAGATTAGTATTCTACACATATCGAATAGCTGCTCCCCACTGCCCCCTACAATCGATTTTTTGTATTTTTAGGAATTTGCAAATTTCGCCTTCAAAATTGGTATGAGTATGTTAAATGACAATAGGAACTACTTTCAATCAATTTTTCGTATTTCAGATTTTAACGAAAATACCCGTTTTGGGGTCCAAAGAACCCAAAAAAGTGTTTTTTTTGTAGTGCCACTGAATGCACAGGACAAACGTGTGAATCGTACAAGGTCATCAAATTGCCGACCGTACATCTGTCTTCACCAACCAACAAAGCAGTTTCACTTTAAAAATTCATACCAGCAACGTCACAGCCATATTTGTTTGCCTTAAAATATTTCTCTATTCTTATTTTGTTCGCTACATGTATATCTCAAAATATATAAATAACAAAGTTTGTCGCTTAGTAAAAAGTTTACAGATCCAAAGCAAAAAGTCACATTCGTAATTTATTTGAGAATTTTTTTTTGGATATTAAAATGAGATCATAGCCAGCGTTAATGCATCTGTTTTTAAAGATAAAGAATCAGATTTATGTGCCAAGTACTTCTTGAGATAATTGGTTATATATGTTAAAAGGTTGACACATTTACCGTTTACCCATATTGCATGGAAATTTCATCAATGCCTAATTTATTTTCATATACGATTGTTATTAATGTTTGAAATGTCATTATTTAAATTTAAAAGATGTATTTTTGTTTGTTTTGTAGATAGGAAATATTATTCGAAAGTAATTTAATTTTCAATCAAAATCCTATCTCTCCGTATCTCTAGATGTGCTGTTCTTAGGATGGCTATATAAGCAAAGCAACACATTAACACTCATTTAGAGTTATTTGTCTGTACTGGCACAACTAAACATTGATCGCTTTAGTTTGCATCTAAGCGACCTCACTTCCGCACATTACTTCCGTTTCATACTTCCGTTGCATTATTTCTGTTCCATCACTTCCGTAGCACATTCTTGTAGTTACTCTTGCCGGCAAAGAAGTTTCACTTCAAAAATCTTGAATAGATGAAACATTAGTGAATTAAATTTTTATAGAGCATAAAATCATGAACTTTACAACATACGTATCATAATTCATAATACTAGACAGTTATCTTTGTAGACGCTGCACTTACTTAACCAAACTATTTCCGGACATATAAGTGTTGGCAAGTGTTACCCTTTATAAAACGGAAACTACACGCATATTTAACACAACCAGTACGTTTAAAACTGATTTAGACTTACCATCATTTACGATCAATTACTTTACTGTAGATTATTATTAATAATAGTGTTTAAAAGCAATAACATAACGAGTAGATGAATAGTGCAGCCTAAGTTAATTAAGTTATCAAAAAGATGTTGTAGATGTGGGTTACTTCACAATTTGTGCACATTCTAAAATTAGTTTGCTTTTTACAGGATTGCAAATTAGAAGAGCATGCCAAACTTTCTTTATTTTTAATTTAAACATCCTGTATATTTCTGCATATTCTTATTGGCAGCTTAATTACCCTTTTTACTTCTCCACTTTCTAACATATGTGGTTTTTTAAGTACCTACCTACCTAATAGTTCTACTACGTTGTGTAAGTAATAAAGTATAGTTCCTATATATGTTTACGTGGTTTATAATTATTTATAACTTCACTGATAGTCGCTTTATGTTTACAAATTTGACAAGGTAAGTCCATTACTGTAAAAAACAACCATGCAATTTGTTCTAAAATATAATGTTCAAAAAATAAATTCCACCAACACCATTTTTGGAAATATTCCCGGGAATATTTCCCAAAAATTTCCGAGAATTTACCCATCGCTAACCACAGATCACAAGTACCTATTGTATTCGGTAAGACAATTCAACCCATGCCACTGTCAATACGGACAATAATAATAAAAAAAAGCAGAGGATAAATTCCACTGAAAAGACACCACTATGGTGGTCTTATCACTGTTATAAGCTATCGATTGGTGGAAATAATTAAAATAGAGATATTTGATTGCTTAACAGTGGCATGCCTTTGGTCTACAAATAATTTCTCAAACACTGGCTAAGAAATTTTATAATATTTTGTAAGTTAATAGACACAATGTATGAATATTTATAGACGAGAGGTGAAAAAACACGCTGTAGCAGTAAAGTTGTAAACGTATTTTTTAAGATGCTTAAATTTTCATGAAATGTTATTCTGTTTTCTTTCTTCAAATTTTACAACTGCCAAATTTTGTATTCTGATTGATGGTGTTTTTCAAACTCAAATTTATATTTGTCAGCAAAAATCAAAATATTTGTCATAATCTTTATGTGTGTTTTGTTATAAAAGCTTTTAAAGACACATTTAAGATGAGCAAAATACGTTACATTACAAGAAGGCTTCTATTTTGGATTCCTGACCATCTTGAAATTTTTATTATTTCATAACTTACTTTGAATGCCAAAATTTTTAATGTTTTGTTTATTTCACGTGGTGGTACACTTTATTATTAGTGCTTCGACAATACCAAGACTAGTCTTTGTGTTATCTTGGTTTTGTCTTGAAAATTAAGACAAGACTTGCTGTAACAGTCTAAAGACTTGAAATTAGTCAACACCTATTCTTTGAATTTCTAATTTCAATTCGGGACGAAATAGTAAACATACACTAGCAGAACCCATGAGCAGTGGCGTCGTAGTAGGTCCTGCAGACCTCGCAATGTGTGTGTGTGGGGGGGGGGGAGGCTCGCTAGCCAGGGACGGCTTTATCAAAACAAGAAAGACCTTAAAACATGTCTATGTCACAGGACCGTTTAAAGGCATTGTCGGTACTTAGCATTTAAGTGACCGAGCAAAAGAAAATTGACATCAAAACATTAGTGAACCAGTTCGCAAAAGCAAGTTATCGCCGTCATCTTCGTTTAAAAAATAAATTTATTAAAATAATTAGTTACTTATTTTTACCAATTTTACCGAAGTTATTTATTATTACGCCACTGCCCATGAGCTACGTCCTTTGCTTTATTTGTCCACTTATTTAAAAAAAATAATAAGTAAGTATATATACGTCAATATTTATTTTTGGAGTTAAATCCCGATCCAGCAAGAGTGACATAAAATAATTAATAAAATGTATGTATTGAAACTATAATGTTGTTATTTAATTATTCCATACAATATTTTTAGCAAATAATATACCCAATTTTTCCCATAAATTAGTGTTTTTAATTTTTACACTTTAAAAATGCTACGTATAACTGTCCGTGTAAGAGAAATTTGTAAACCTTATAGTAATTAGTTAAATATTACTATTATAATTAAATATTGGCGGTATAGACAGCACAACTTAATAAAAGATAACGCCAAAACAGTCAACAAGTTGTTGTTTATCTGAACCTGTTTTGATGGAATATGTTTGTGTTTTGTGTTTTTCGATTTTTATTGGCTATTTTGGAAGAGTTAAATTAGCTACAATTTGATGCCCTGTTCGTCATGATACTTATTTAAATAAAAAAGTTATACCCCTAGGGAGTTTAAGTGGCGGACTCTCTACAATGAACACATTAAGATCTAACTTCTAGTAGTGGGGGCCTGTCGTTACAATAGTTAAGACAGGAGGAAAAGCTCTGAATTTAATATATAGATCGATAGATAAATAAGTGACTGTGACATCATTTTAATGTGCCGAATGTGCTTTTTGAGGGCCTAAATGCGATATAATTTCTTATAGAAAAAGATAGTTAGTCAAGGGACATTCGTTAAATATGATTAGTCTGAAAAGCACCAACTCCGTTTGACGCCATGGTTTCCGTATATGTGAAATTGTGGAATATCAAATAAATCAAAGGTGAAGTTCTGTGTTTTATTATTGCCCCAGAAATAGATCTTACAGTAAGCAGCCTAATGACTGCAAATACTTATGTGCATAAGAAGACTGCATGTGAACAGTAAAAACCAAGCAAGAACTGCCCAGAGGTCGGAGCCTAGCTTTGATTCTAGTTTTTCACCCGTGCCTGCAATAATAGATATAAGCTTCTACTTTTGACAGTGCCTTGCGTGTATTGCAAATGAAACACATTTTTGTAATGTCAAATGTTCTTTTCTGTCTTTCTTCAGAGCCGAAGTTATTTCTTAGATGTGCGCTGGTTGTGAGCTGATATTCTATATTTCAGCGATATAGAAAATTACGTGACAATGACTTTTCCAATATCGATCAGGTTTAATTTTAACAAAAAGATCATAATTTCGCTTGCCCGCTGCATCAAAAATTGCTTTAATACCTGCAATTCTAGACTTTTTTTATTATTTTATCGAAGCTGTCGTCACAAGCAAATGATACAGAGATTTATTACCATTCTAGTAGCAACTAGGTATTATGCTGTAATATAATCGCTGAATAAGACGAAATTGTAACAGTATATTAATCTAAGTTTATTGAAAATACATTCAATTTGCAAAAAACTCAGGCTTATTGAAAATAAAATAAACACTCGTGGCACTATTACAGACGGTTCTAAAGTGACGATTGTTAACTAACATGATCGGAAAATATTGTCAAATGGAGTGAAAAATCTTATTAGACAGAATCAGTCCTTACTTCCTTGTTCAACGCGCGTGAAAAACAAAGTACTCAGTTGTGTTCCACATCAGTGAAAAAAAATAATAAATTGTGCAAAAGTGTTCAGAGGAAAACGCTCATTAGTAAAGGCCGGATTTATATGCATTTGCATATTTTTTTACTAATAGTTTTCGTATAAATTTAAAAATTTTAAATTTTCGTTACGTTTCAGATGATTCTAAATAATATAATATCATTTTTATTGTGCGTAAAATTTTGCAATAAATGCGTTTTACAATATGTGCATATTTCCTTGTATATTAGGGTGGAACGAAAAAACGTTTTTTTAATTGATTTGCAATAGGGCGGAGAAGTTGCGTATTGTGATTCTAAGTAAATGTAAAAAAAGGTTTTTCAAATTGCTTAACGTTTTCAGGTGGCGCCGAGTCGTTGAAACAATGGCTTTTTTCAATATTTTGTGTCAATATTTTTTAGTGTTCCAGAATTACTTTTGCCGCAGTAGAAGCATTATTCATAGACAACTCTTAGTAAATTATTACCTCCTGTTATCTACTGCATTTAATTACGTTTTGTGAGTTTACAGACAAAACAAAATGAAGAAAAAAGCCCGTGAAATAAAAACAAGACAAAAAGGTAACTGTGTTATATTTGGAGCAGCTCAAGAATTTAGTGGGTTAGTTTTACCCACATACCAAAAAGTAATGAAGTTTTACGTATGTGTGAAACATGATTTAAAACCCAGCATTTCAAGCAAAGAACCTACTGTTGGCAAAATCGGGGAACTTCTTGCTAAAAAACTTAAAGATCTTTGGCTTAAGGCATCTATTCCCGTTGTATCTCACAATAGAATCCTGCAGATAATTCGTAGTTATCACGATAAATATAAGAATCTTCTTAAATCTTTTAAAAATAAAGATTTTAATTTGTGTTCTTGTCCAAGAGAAAGAAAAGTACCAGTTGAAGAGCGTATTTTTCTGTTAGATCAGAGATTAGAACGAAAAATGATTATCAGTTCTGTGGATATAAAAAACACGAAACAATTAAATTGTGGAATAAAGAGGAAATTAGAAGAAGAAATGAGAATTTCTAAAATGGCAGAAAAAACGAGCTACATGCCACAGCCATCAACTTCGTCTAAAATGTCTGTTTCGTCAGGGTCAGAAGCAAGTGTAACAGTTTATACAGATACAGACTCCGATTCACCACCTGAAAATTTAAAACCAAAACGAAAAATAGCTGAAACAACTTCTGCGCAAATGCGGACGCGTTTGCCGAATTTAGCGAAAGCATGTGAGCGTACCGGTGTATCAGATAGAAGTGCTGCTGCTATCGCTAGCGCTGTTTTGTAAGACATTGGGTTAATATACAAAAACGATAAAGACAAAGTAGTAGATAGAATGAAGGTAAGACGACAACGAACGAAAGTAAGGTCAAATCTACAGAAGCTATCGAATTCAGAATCACCTAAGCTCAGAGGATTGTATTTTGACGGGCGCAAAGACAAGACCCCAGTACAAGAAAAGAAACAAACTAAACATTACCGAAAAACTATTACGGAGTGCAAGAACCAGGTTCCAAGTATATAGGCCATGTTTCCCCCAATTCTAGATCGGCTGAAGCAATTAGTAAAAGCATTTTTGAATTTTTTGAAGTTGCATCTATAGACATTTCGGACATTTCGTTTATTGTCGTTTATTATAGCTTATTATCGTTTATGATCGTTTATTATCGTTTATTATCGTCTATTATCGTTTATTATCGTTTATTATCGTTTATTATCGTTTATTATCGTTTATTATCGTTTATTATCGTTTATTATCGTTTATTATCGTTTATTATCGTTTATTAGCGTTTATTAGCGTTTATTATCGTTTATTATCGTTTATTATCGTTTATTATCGTTTATTATCGTTTATTATCGTTTATTATCGTTTATTATCGTTTATTATCGTTTATTATCGTTTATTATCGTTTATTATCGTTTATTATCGTTTATTATCGTTTATTATCGTTTATTATCGTTTATTATCGTTTATTATCGTTTATTATCGTTTATTATCGTTTATTATCGTTTATTATCGTTTATTATCGTTTATTATCGTTTATTATCGTTTATTATCGTTTATTATCGTTTATTATCGTTTATTATCGTTTATTATCGTTTATTATCGTTTATTATCGTTTATTATCGTTTATTAGCGTTTATTATCGTTTATTATCGTTTATTATCGTTTATTATCGTTTATTATCGTTTATTATCGTTTATTATCGTTTATTATCGTTTATTATCGTTTATTATCGTTTATTATCGTTTATTATCGTTTATTATCGTTTATTATCGTTTATTATCGTTTATTATCGTTTATTATCGTTTATTATCGTTTATTATCGTTTATTATTAAATACAGGCCAAAAAGGGGGAGTTATTAGAAGATTAGAAATTAAATTAAATCGTCCTTTGCAGTGGTTTATATGTCAGTTGCACGCCAACGAACTGCCATTTCGACATCTTTTCCATTATCTCGACGGAGCAACAGCAGGACCTAAAACCTATTCTGGGACTATTGGAAAACAACTAGAAGACTGTATGAATCTTCCAGTAACACAGTACCAATCAATGGGAATTTGCCCCAAGTAGACGTAAATGATTTCAAAAACAAACAGAAAGACGAATTCGTATATTTAATGTTCCGAAAATAAATTTTAATGCCGAAGAATATTTTAATTTAATTGAGTGGACACAAATTACTGAACCTCCTTTTACGTTTGACATATCCGATGAAGACTTAAAAAGTATGATTCAAAACAACCAAAAAATCACCATTATAGACTTTCCTCGGTTCCCGTGGCACACTCAAGCAGTTGAGAGGTGTGTAAAATTGGTGACTGAGGCTTCTTCCACTGCTGTTTGTGATGCTGATTCGCGAGATGGTTTCGTACGTGTTAGACTAGAATCACAAACCATAATGCCGAGTTTTGCCACTAAATCTGACTATAAAACTGCAGTGTAGACTAAAAAATAGATTAGGTACAAGTTTTGTGCAAGACTATAGAGATGATGCTGATGTAGAAAGGTTTTCGAAAATGTAAATTTAAGTTGATATACTACAATTTCTACTCATAAAATCTAATGTTTTAATTTTAAAGAACCGAATATATTTTTATTTTTTTTTTATATTCAATCCTACGGCGGCACCCCAAGATATATTTTTTTAAATTTTAGATTTTGCAGGAGTTATAATAAGGTCAATACACAGCTATCGCGCTTTATTACAAATTAAGTTTCAAAAAAAAAAATTTTACCCTATTTCGTTCCACCCTATTGCGTATGTAGTACTTTTTGCGATTTTTAAAATTATATCGTTATAAAAATTTTAAAATCTTAAAGCTTGTTCTAAATACCGGCATCAAAATGAAGCTTTCCTATTGGTTAAAATAAAAGACGCAGATGTCTGAAAAATATTATGCAAAGCAGTTTTTAGTTTCCAACAGTAGCGGTTATTTTAAAACTGCCTAAAGTGAAAGTGTGCAAAACTCAACAAATCCGTGATTGGATATCAAATTCTGAACATCTCACTATTGACGGGAAAAGCTTTTTTGTGTCAAATCTGTTCCAAGCACGTAGGTTATTTTTATGTTCAATTTCTTCGCAAGATTATTAAATTCTCATTTAAATTGATTTTTGAAAATGAGAGGTATCAAGCGAAAAAAGTATCTAGTCGACCAGAACCTGAACACAAATTCGCATAGGGACAATACTAAAAAGCAGCATAAGCACTTAAGACAATTGTTTTTAGGTGAAAATCAATTTGTCCGTGGTGATTTTGCTTTTGATATGTGTGAAGCATTTTTGGCAGCAAATATTCCTTGGACGAAAATAGAAAATCCCAAATTTAATTTGTTTTTGTAAAATTATTGCAAACGCAAAATTTCAAGCAAGTCCACGTTGAAAAAAATATTTAAACAAATGTTACGAATTGGTAAATTCCATAATTTGAGGAAGTACTAGCAATTATTTAAATTTTTCTATTTCCTTTCGCAGCGTATACGAATAATCCGAAATGATATAGGTGAAAGTGATATTTGGATTTCAGTTGACGAAACAACTGATGTACGGGGAAATGCTGTGGAAATGCTAAGGTTGTCGAAACACTTAGAGCAAGTGAATTTTGCAAACCTATCTTCTTGCATCAAAAGTTTTGAATAATTTAGAATAAATTCTAACACCGTAGCAAGATTTGTTGATGATTCGCGGCGTAAGTTTATCTATTTAATATTTGTAATTTTTCTTTCAGTTTTGAATAAAGCTATTGTTTTATGTAGGGTTGCTATGGCCTACGAGAAGCAATGAACAAACAGTTAAAATTGTATACACGGATGGAGCCGCTTACATGTTAAAAGCAGGCAAACATTTACATGTGTTTTATCTGGATTTGCTGCACGTTACTTGCCTTGCAAACGGGTTAAATATAGTCTCAGAAATAGTGAGGAACGAATAACTCATCATCAACAAATTAATATCAAACACTAAAAAAATATTTTAGAAAGCACCACTTCCTAGAGAAGCGTACGCAGAAAAATATCACCACCAAAACCAATTCTAACGCGTTGGGGCACTTACCTTAAAGCAGCTAATTTTTACCAGAATAATTTTTGCCATAAAAGATGTATCTTCTGTTATACCTATATGGAAATTGTGGCAATATTTAACATTTTTTTTTATTATACCTGAATCATAATCTCTGTTTTTTAAACTAAAAAGCGAGCAAAATCGGGCCTTTAAAGCACTAGTGCTTTAAAGTTGGCTAGGTAACAACAAATTCACCTAAAAATTTTGAACAATGATAAATACATAAATAAATAACCGTTTCCATATCAACGATTAATGACACAGAATACTTAGAAAAAGGGATTTCAATTTCCTTTTTTTGTTATAATTTTTAGAATATATAGTAAATAAATAACTTTTAAAAAAAAAGAAAACCGACTTCAAATAAAAACACAAAAGTGACATAAGTTAACTAAAAAGCAAAAAATAAATGTTTTTTATACAACAGTTTAATACTTATTTGTTGTTCTGTTTAATGTAATTAAGAAATTGTTGTTTATTATATAATTATTAATTGTTGTATAATTTTTAAGTCGGTGCCAAGTAAAACATAAAAATTCGAATCTAATTTGTTATTGTAGCAAGGTATATAATTTTTATGTTTTACTGGGCACCGACTTAAAAATTATAAAACAATTAATAATTATATAATAAACAACAATTTCTTAATTACATTAAACAGAACAACAAATAAGTATTAAACTGTTGTATAAAAAACATTTATTTTTTGCTTTTTAGTTAACTTATGTCACTTTTGTGTTTTTATTTGAAGTCGGTTTTCTTTTTTTTTTTAAAGTTATTTATTTTACAATTTTAAGTGATGGGCAGACTTAGTAAGGGTGCTTCTCGAATGAGGAAACGATTGCTAGTTGAAACGGAAGATGAAATACGGAAACACTAAAAAAGTCCGTTAAAAAACTAGATTTTGAGGAGTATCTTCGAAGTTCAAGCTCCAATACCAATGAAATTATAATGGGACCACCTTGGAACTATACTGAACCTAACACCAAAAAATCATTAAAATCGGTTCATAAACAAAAAAGTTATGCCCGAACATACATAAAAAAAAAAAAAAATAAAAAAAAAAAAAAAAAACATATATACAGACGAATTGAGAACCTCCTCCTTTTTTTGAAGTCGGTTAAAAAATAGCGTATAATACACGTTTATAAGAGCCTTTAAAACACTGCTCCGTTAAAAGGCACTCGGCTTTGCCTCGTGCTTTTAAACCCGTCGCGCGTGTTTAAATTTAATAGCAACAAAATACAAAGTCAATTAGCTTACATTGCCACTCACTTGACAATACTGGTTCAGACAATTAAAGCACTGGAATTAACAGGTGAAACCCTAGTAAAAAACTGGGGTAGAATAGCAAACATTCAGAAATCTCTTGCAAGTACACCTGACAAAGTTGCTAAAAAAGCGTATAATAAACTTAAAGCTACTTTAACAAAAAATTCTGGATTTTCCGTTTTATCCGAAATATCCCACGTTTTGAATGGCTCTGGTGCGATCGACTGCACCATAGACGTAGTAAAGTTGCATAAATATGCACCGGTAACATCTTGCGATGTAGAACGAACGTTTTCACGATATAAAAATATTTTGTCTGACAGGAGACAAAATTGTACTCCAGAAAATTTTAAAAAGTATCTTGTTTGCCATTTCAATAGCAATTAAACGAAAATTGTATTTGTTTTTAATTTAATAAACTTATTTTATCAATATTAGAAACACGTTTAATCGAGTGCTCTTTGTCTCTAGTATTTCTTTTTGCTTTGTATTAATATTAAATGACAAACGACAAAAGTAAACAAACTAAGCGTCCTTAGCAACCCTCTAGCCATGCCAACTAGCGGTTGTTTGTGTAAATTGGCGTAAGTTTGAATCAGATTCGGTTTATTATAATTTCTTTAAGTTTTAGTTTCAGTATGAAGTAAAATGCGTTAGGTCATTCGTCCGGTATCAGATATTACGTACTCATTGCACAATAAAATTATAGATTATAGAATTAATTACTTATTCGTACGTAATATCTGTTTTACCGGACTAATGACGTAATAGTTATTTAGTCACTAGTCCGGGAAGTGACATATTAAAGTATGAGTTTAGATATTTGCGGACGAGGCGACGAAAGCAGCCGAGTCCGAAATTTCTAAACGAATGCTTTAATAATCACTTCACGGACGTGTATCGTACAAAATTTTATTTCATTACTGCCAAAACCATTTTTTATTTGAATATTTTCTTTTTATAAGAACGTCATTTTTAAAATTTATATTCTGTCAAATTAAACATTCGCTGTTGGTATTTCTCGTTGCTTAGCTACAAATAGATGTGTTTGATGAATTTTTCTCCAAGCAGTCCGGGAAGGGCTGCTAAGCAACACTTCCCGACCTTGGCCTGTAATGTGCCATTTCCCGGACTCAAATCAATGACGTAAAGTGGTATATAGCGTACAGTATGAAATAAATAACTATTCCCGGACTCAAATTAATGACCTAAAGTAGTGTACGGTGGACAGTATGAAATAAAAAAAAAATTTGTGTGCCTATTTTGATTTTGTAATGCGTATTTTGCATATTTAAATGCATTTTTTCATATTTTTAGGAACGTATCTTGCCTGCATATTTCGACTTTTTAGTGCACATAAATCCGGCCTTTGCTCATTAGTCATTTTACAGATTCTTTCGCTTATACCTATACCTCTTTTCAGTACCACCCAAAAAAGTCGTAAAACTAGATTCCCATGCATCTAAGGTCCCTTAATGAGATGGTAAAAATTCCATATCTTTCTACTCCAAAAAAATGTACTTCCTGAAATACGGAATTTTTCGGCCTAACGATGATATTGGGTGTAGAATGCGTACATTTACTACATTCTATTACAAGATCTGCTCCTCATATTTATATAATATGCAATGCAATATAATACTTTCTCTTGGTTTTACTCTACTATATTATCATAAAATGTGCAAAAAGTTGATCAAGACTAAGTCTAAAGACCCAGATTGAGTTAGTCTTGGTCTTGGCATCACAAGACCAAGACAAGAATACGCGTTCAAGACTTTTTCAAGACCAAGATAAGACTACGAGAGTCTTGTCTTGGTTTTGGTCTTATCGAAGTATAATAGTTAACTTCTTGTTTACAAGCGCTACAGCCTGCGTAGACTATTGTATACAGAGTGCCCATTTTAAAACTCCGAGCCTAATTTTTTTTAAATAGGTAACACAGAATACAAGTCACTGCCGACTATTATTTTAAAACAAAATATTTCTATAATTAAGAACAGGGCAATCATGTTTGCATTAACTTGACAGTTTACTAATCAAATTCGTTAAGCCACATTACTTGAACGGTGCAAAACAAAGATTATCGATCACTAAGCTTTGGTGCAAAATGTATTCCAACGCTGACAAAGTGGACATGCTTATAATTCTGGGTGAATGTCGAAAAAATGCGAAAGCTGCCAGTACTTTGTATGCGCAACGCTTTCCAGGTAGACGAATTTCAACAGACAAAACATTTAGAATGCTTCTTCTGAATTTACAAGAGTATGGGCAATTTTCAAAACCAAAAGTAAGGGCACGGCAAGTTCCGGTTGAACATAACGAAGTAGCTGTAATTGAAATGGTTACGGATAATCCCCATACAAGTCAAAGAGCGATTGCAAATGCCTTAAACATTAGCAAAGGTTCTGTTTTCAATATTCTTAAGGCGAACAAATTTCACCCCTACCATGTTTATATCATACACCATTTTGAAGATAGGGATTATGAGCATCGTGTTCAGTATTGTCAATTTCTTAGACTTGGGCAATTAAACGGCAATGCGTAATTTTTAAGTATAGTATTATTCTGTGATGAAGCGAGGTTTTCAAACAACGGCATGGTTAATCGACATAACTGCCACAATTACACCCAAGACAATCCCCGCTGGATCAGGATAACTCATTTTCAGAGAATTTTTTCTTTTAATGTGTGGTGCGGTATTATTGGCGATTTTGTAATAGGTCCACATTTCTTTAATGGAAATTTAGATGGTGAAATGTATTTAAATTTCTTAATTAATGAACTACTGGCTCTCCTCCAAACAGTTCCTCAAAACGTACGGAATAGCATGTGGTTTTTAAATAATGGTGCACCTCCGCATTTTCATAGGGATCGGATGTGAGAAATTATCTTAACCAACGTTTTGAGGGACGCGTAATTGGCCGAGGTGCATTGCATCCTTGGCCTGCCCGTAGTCCCGATTTGACTCCGCTAGACTTCTTTCTGTGGGGCAAAGTAAAAAATTATGTCTATGAAGTGCCCATTCGAAATGAAGAACATCTACGCGAAAGGATAATTCAATGTTGTCGCTCTATCACACCGGAAATGTTAGCTCGTGTTAGAGGTTCGATGCGTAGAAGAATTATACTCTGCGAAAACGAAGGGGAAAGGCAATTTGAACACCTGCTTCGTTAGTTTTTGTACTATGTTCCTATTAAATTATTGTAGTTATTGTTGTCAAATATTAAATTTGAGTTATTAAAGTAACCTTAAATTTGTACTTAATCATTAGTAGATACATGTACTGTAAAACAACTTTGATCTCAATTTAAAAAAATGGTAGAAACGCATAGTAATCTGGGGGTTGCATTGTGTGTTGCCTATTTAAAAATATTTAGGCTCGGAGTTTTAAAATGGGCACTCTGTATAGAACTCAGTTTGCTAGTAATGGATGCCATAATTTCAGCTCATTTGGTATTCTCAAAAGTGAAAATACAAATTTTTAAAAGCACCACCCAGAAAGCTTTTCAAGATACAGTCCAGCGGCATCCTGAAAACGTGAAATAATTTCTTAATTATGTTTTTAGTATCCGGATAAAAATTTCTTAGGATCGGAGTGCAAAGACTACAGAAATTCAAGCCATGTAAAAGTAGTACTGCTCCAAACATAGTTACGAGAAAAACAAACACAACGAGGATGAGAAGCTTCATTCATATGAGGTCGGAAAGTTAACAGGTTTGAATGTTTGGGATGCAATATAGGTTATTTGTAGATCGAGCAAACTAGGGAATACCGAAAATGGAAAAAGACACGTGACAAAATGAAATTGAAAATTTCTGAAAATATACTTTTGCTCTAGTGCGTATTTCAAACACATATCGTTCTGATTTCTATTCCTAAAAGACGTTTTAGAGTTTAAGTTAGGTATTGCACTTGGCATAATGCAATTATCATTTATAAGTTTCAACTGTATTTTTTAACACTTTAGTAAAGTAAAATTATCTAATTATTGTTTTTACTTTCCCATACCTTTGTTATAAGGAAGTATTGTATTTCATAAAAATTTTCGAAACGTTCTTACTATTCTTGTACGGTATGCGACATCGTACGGTTGCCTATATAAATTGTTTACTCAGAAATCTAACATGCGGTGAAAGGAGAGAAGAACCGAACTCTTTAGCTTCAAAATGGCGGCTTTAATCCCCATTTACTCAAATATAGTCGTCTAACCGGCATCAGCTACAACTTGTTTGAGAGACCTTTGTGAGTTGTACACGATGAAACAAAATTAAATTTGAAAACCTGAAAACGATTGCAATGGCGCTTTTTTAATGTTTTGAAAATTTTCAAACTAATATGATTCAAAAACTGCCAACACGATTTTTTTTAAATTTTGTAGCCCGTTAGAACAGAAAATTGGCTACAGTTTGATTTTTTTCTGAAAGCTGTAATTTCACTGTGGGGCTTTTTATAAATTTGAATGGATGGAATGGAGGGTTGCCTATATAGCTTGTTTTCTTAGAAATCTAATAGGCTGTGAAATAAACAACGTATAATTATAAAATTTACATTTTAGCAAATACTATAAGTATTAATATCTAGTATGGGAAAGTCCACATTTCAGCTTTTTTATTTTTAACCTTAAACTACAAAAAATATTTTATTTTTATAAGACGAAATGTCAATTTTATTATCTTTTTGTGAAAATATACAGGATGTATCAAATTGCGTGTTAACTATGAGGATCTCGCTTATTTGAAGAGATGCAACGATGATGGTTAAATTACATAAAAGTTGTGGAATTTTATGCCCACTAAAAATATAAAAAGAAATTAGAGCTATCTTGCTTAGTTTGTGAATAAACTGAAAAAAACCTGAAATTTTGGATTTTTTGTTTTCGGCTATAACTCATTTGTCATTTATATTACATATTTCTAGTTAATGCATTATTAGGACACTTTTTTATGCTAAATTTGTATTTTTTATTAGATTTGGTATAACTGTCACCATTGCTCATTTTCGACTGTCAACTTTTTTTTTCTTATAGTCTACATTTTAAATTTTTTTATATTTGAATAGAGTTTTTAATTCTAATTTCAACGATGTGTCACACTTTGCATTGTGTTTAGGTTTTGAGCACTTTATTACAGATAATAAAAATTTCATAAGAATGCCATGGAAAGACCACGTCATTTAATTTATTTTGAAAAAATTTTAGTATGCCATGAACTGATGGAAGTAAAACACAACACTACTTTTATTTGCTTTGACTTTTAGATACATTAGGTAATGCGAAACTTTCAAGAAACTTTGTTTTGAGCATAGGCAGCAGGTTAAATTATTTTTTACGAAAACAAATGAATGATACAGTTACTAACACACAGATTAGAGAGTTCATTTTAGACAAGCTTCTGAGCATGTTTTACAAAGGTGTAAATTTTGTATTAGTGCAGTATTAGTGTTGTCTGTTGTATTTATTTAACCTGTTAAAAGTTCAGTTTTCTTTCAGTTTATTCAGAAACTAAGCGAGATAGCTCCAATTTCTTTTCAGATTATTATTGGGCATAAAATTCCACAACTTTTCTCTAATTTAACCATCGTCGTATCTCTTTAAATAAGCGAGATCCCCATAGTTAACACGCAATTTGATACATCCTGTATACAAAGCCTCAAGTAATTTTACGGTAGTAGAACGTAGTATGAACATAGGCTGAAAAATACAAAACGTTTTTTTTCTTGTTAAAAACTTTTTAAAGGTTTAGAAATAAAAAACGATAATAACCTGGTCGTACTATAACATTTTTTTTATGAAAATCAAATTATAACAAAATTAGATGTTGTGTCTAGTATACTCAAAACTACTTTTTTTAAGTAGGTCGGGAAGAATCGTCGATTGAGCTTTTACAGAAGACGTAATTTATCGATTTACAACGTCATCGGAAGCTGCCGCTAAAATCCGGGAGCTTTCGCATTTTACCCGGACCCAGACATTACAAACGCGCTTGCGTACACTACACAATTTTCGCGAGTTTTAAGCCTTGCTTAATATTACATCAGATGTTGGCCGTTTCCTCCTGTTTGTTTTCAATTTCACTTTAAATTGTATTCGAAGTTTTGTCATGCAAGAATAGTCGCCAAGTTCTATTTTACGTACACCGTAGGTAAACGTAAACCTATAATGTAATGCCTGCTTTAATTTTAGAATTCAAAATACGACGGAGTATGAATGTTTAAAAAGCAATTTGCTTACGTATTAGGATGTAGGTAGTAACCCAGTATTACGTTACCTGTTTTATTGCAAAATATTTTCTATTTTTAAATTGAAAACTAGTGTCGGTTTGGGAAAAAATTTAAGTAAGAAAACACTTGTAGCCTGTTTGTCACACTTTTAACTTTAGCAAAATTAATAGAAATATTTAATATAATTTTATCATGCATTTTACGCTACGAAAGCATAGTCAGTTGCACTTTTTCACCTTGGGATACCTAAAAAATCTTTGTATTACTTCACGTAATAGTTTTAGTAAATCATACGGTAGCTACGAGGGGCACTAGATTTAACTGGCTTTGAAAGAGTTCAGTAAAAAAAAAAGGTTGTCACACGTTGGTCAACTTAGTCATCCTTCAAATCAATACACTTTTCCTATTTTGCCGGCCTAAAAATAGAAGTCTCTGTCTTCTTCTCCAAATCACTCTAAAAAAAGACCTTAAATTTTTTATCGCATTAAATCGACGTTCTTACAAATAAGTTTCAAAACAGAAAATAGTTGACATTAGCCATGATTATGCGTAAGGCGCATGGTTTAATTCTTCAAGCTGCAATCTCTTACAACAATCATTGCTTTCCTAAATTTTTATACAAAAGCTTAAAATGCTCGATTTTGGAACTGTTCATTTTTTAATACTAAAATTTCAATAAGTAAATCAGTTATCAATCTGAAAATCTCAATGATAACGCATATGTACAGCAAGTGCCATTTAACCTTGCAAAAAAAATGACGATAAGTTTAAAAGGCGAGAAGCCGTTACACTCTCAAGCAAAAGCAAGGTTTTTTATTACATTTCTAGTTTCTTTGCTGTATTTTTTATACGTAACCTAAATTATCGTCAATCCCTCCTCAGAGCAAACTGTTTCTAACCTTATGGCGCACGACCTTTTAATTTGTCAAAAAATCCACAATTTTTCCTAAACCATAAATAAATTGACTTTCACTTTTTAGTAGAGTGTACCACACTGTCCAACAGCCAATTAGAGCTAGTTTAAGTTACGACTACCGACGAAACAAAGCGTAAGTAGCCGAATCAAAGCCCACTAAAATTTGCAAGGTTAGGTGGCACATGCTGTAGGCTTTTGTGCTTGCCAGAATTTGATGCTACAAGATTTGTGTGTAGCTTGCTTATTTCATAGCAAGGTAGATCACCTAACTAGTGCCTCTCGTGTATTACAGCAATCCATACATATATAAAAGCTCAAAGGGTATTTTTCTCCGGTTCCTCAAGCGGCTACCCCTTCACCAATTTAGACCATTTTTTTTGCAATGAAAGGTCTCTATCCTCAGATGGAATATGAAACATTTTTATATTTTTATTCTACGTCGATTTTTCAATAATAACTATTTTAATTTGTATATGAAAGTCTGGTAAACGCGCTTTACTTGAGGCGACATCTACACCAACGCCGCGTCTCCTCATGGAACTAATGCATCACGTGACTTATCATTTAGCCGACTCAGTCAACGCTCAGTCTGTCAGTGCATTGTGCGCTGGGGTAACACTAGTTATTGATTTATTATAATTGTACAGGTACATATTTATAAATAACTAAATGCAAAGGTTTAAAACAACTTCTTTAAAATGTGTGTTGTTAGATTATACGTCATATTCACAATATTTATAATTTAATTAACACACGTATACTATTAAACTCCGCCATTGCCGGTTCAAAGCCCGAATGTGAAAGGAGGAGGTTCATAGACGGGGCTAGAAACCTATCCATGGTAAAAAGGAAGAAAAAGGCACAAGGAACCGAAGATCAATCGTCGGAAACAGGACGGACGCATATTAAGACGACCCACGTGAAAAAAAGAAAAAGAGTATATTAAGACTAGGAGGGTAGAACATTCGATGATGGAGTACTAGAGATCAGGAGGTGATAATGCAAGTAAGTGGTCACAATATCGACGTATGCGCATTACCTGAGACAAGAAAAAGGGAGACGGAACAACAAAACATCAAATTTATACATTTTTTGTATACAGTGGAAAGAAAGAAAGAAGCAAAATCTGGTTCAGGAGCAGGAATGTTAATAAACGAAAAATATTGATCCAATATACATGACAAAATATGTAAGCGACAGAATATTAATAGTTACAGTGGAAATAAAAGAAGAAAAGCTATATATGATATCAGTATATGCATCAGATATGAAGAAACCACAAGAAGAAAGAGAAGAATTTTATAATAAATTACAAGCAAAATTAAACAAATTAAATAATAATAGTAAAATATTCATCATAGGGGATTATACTAGTTACAATAGAAACAGAAGTAATACTCAAAATTAAACAACGGCGTAATAAAGAAAAAATCAAGGAAAATGGAGAAACACTAATCCAATTCCGTGCATGCAACCAACTATGTACTGGATGTACCTATTTAAATAATATATACTTCCAACATAAATAGCAACTCATGTGTACAAGAAACCAGCAATCTGTGATAAACTACCCAATAACAAATAAAAAGGTATTGCCAGAACACTAATCTAGACGTGCGAGCTCCAACATCGCCTAATGTAGGGTCGGATCATAAAATGACACCATGCAAGACTAAAATTGAGATGCACGTAACAAAACGAAAATCACCTAAATAAATAAGCAAGTACATTATTGAATCCCTAGAAAATGTGACCACAAAAATACTATATGTAAAAGAATGAGAAAACACAATAGAACATAATAAAATAACGAGACGGACACAGTTGAACAAAGCTGGGAAAAGATTAAAAAAGAATATAATGATTGCATCCAAACGGGCCTTGGGCACAAAGAAAATAAATACTAACAGAGACCGCAGCATAACACTATGGTTCAACCCAGAAGTTAAAACATTATCCTAGCATACCGACTATACATCTAACCAGAATGAAAAAGAACGACTACATTATACATGAGTCCGCAATGTTTATTTCAAAACAGAGAAGGAGAACAAGAAGAGGAAGAGATAACAGCAGGCACAAATATAGAAGAAGACCAAGTAAATTCCGCAACATAGAAACTTCCAAATACGAGGATGAGTTTAAAAGTTCGTGGGATGACGGATAGATGCCGCTGTTTCAGACAGTTTTTGTAGCGCGCTGGCAAGTTCACTCCTTCAGACCGTTAACTGTCAAATTTCAGATCTCTGCGTTCATTAGTTTCGTTTTGCCGGCTGTTTAATTAAAAGCGCGTCAGAGTTTTTGACAAGATGGATAGTGTTAAAATTCGTGCTGTCATTAAGTACTTCTTCTTGAAAAGCTTATCAGCAACCGACATTCATAATGAGATGAAGGATGGTCTGAAAAACTCGGCTCCATCATTTTCCACTGTTGATAAATAGGTTCGTGAGTTCAAATATGGTCGTACAAGTGTTGAAGATACACCCCGTAGTGGACGCCCAAAATCTGCCACTACACCAGAAATTGTTGAAAAAGTGCATGGTGTTAAAGGACCGTCGGTTGAAGACGTCTGAGATAGCGGAGGCTGTAAACCTCTCCAAAGAACGCGCAACGTACATTTTGAATAAAGAGTTGGCCGTGAAGAAGCTGTCCGCGAGGTGGGTGTCGCTCAGTGACTGCTCAGTGTTGATCAAAAATTGGCGCGGCTGCAAATATCTAGTGAGTGTTTGAAGCGTTTTCGAAACAACAAAGTGGTTTTTATTCGCCGATTTATCACCACAGATGAAACTTGGGTCCAAGCAAAGATTGTGGCATCTACAGGAAAGGTAATGGGTTTCATTTTTTGGGATGCAAAAGGTATTCTTCTAATTAATTACTTTCCAAAAAGCCAAACCATCACAGGCGTATACTACGCGAGTCTTTTGGGCAAATTAAAGCAAAAAGATAATGAAAAGCGTCCTGGTTTAGCCAAGAAAAAAATCATTTTTTACCAAGAAAATGCATGGCCCCACACGAGTGTTATTGCTACAGCAAAAATTCAAGAATTAGGCTTCGATTTGCTGCCACAGCCATATTATTCGCCAGACACGTCTGAAAACATACCTAGCAGGCCAGAAATTTTCAACAGACGACGATGTTAAAGCTACTGTGGATGCCTATTTTGAAGAACTTGACAGTTCTGAATTTCATCAAGCCATAGAGGCTTTGGATCATCGCTGGTCCAAATGTATCGAAGTGGCAGGGGATTGTGTTAAAAAATAAATGTAATTTCAAACCGCAAAGTTCTGTTTTTCATTTTCATTCCACGGACTTTTCAGTCCATCTTCGTAGAAAAGCACCCAGTGAAGACGAAATAACAAATGAACTAATCAAGTGTGGAGGACAAGAACTAGAGCATGAAATAGACACATTATTCTAAAAAATTATTAGAAATGACAATATACCGTTGAATTTGAAAACAGCATTACAATTTCGATATACCAAAAAGGTGACAAAAGAGGTGCAACAAATTATAAAGGAATAACCTTTCTCAACTCAATAATGAAACTGTTCAAAGGAAGACTAAAATATGAGATAAAGCGCGCAACAATAAGAAAAGAACAACAAGGATTCAGACAGAACCGGTCTACTTTTGATGCTGTATTTATAATAAGGCAAATAAGAGAGAAAGCAGCAAAATATCATAAACCAACCTATTTATGCTTCAATGACATGACAAAAGCCTTTGATAGAGTTAAACTCAAAGATGTATTAACAACGCTACAACAATTACAGGTACCAAACGTTATAACAAAGATAATTTATAAACTCAATACCTGACAATCTTACAAAAATCAAATATAGCAACGAATTGACAGAAGATATTAAGATAGTAACTGGAATACGCCAAGAAGATAGCTTAGGCCCGCTACTATTTTGTTTAATAATCGGCAGAATAATAGAAATCAGCAATGTAAACAAGCATAAATATAATATGCGAATGACATAGTTCTGTAGGCGAAAAACTAAGATGGAACGAGACCAAGAGGAAGACCACTAAAACTATGAAAAGATAGTAAGACTTCCACATATCAAGAAACGGCTTGAAAATAGAACCAGTCAAATACCTATTAAGAAAAAGAAGTAAGTGCGTAAGTCTATTGTAAAAGTGTTGGCGGTATTTACTGTACTTTTTGTAGCAAATCTACAGCACTGAAATACTAGTTACCTAAATTAATACGAAACACCACAATCAAACTACGCACATCCGAAAAGCAATAATTCTGACACCTTAAATACGACGTATAGTAAACAATTAAATTTTTAAGCTAATAAAGCTGTATAATAGAACCTTATTATGTTTATCTACGACTGATTGGATAAGGACTTATTATGTCGTTCGTTTGCGTTAGGTAATGAAGTTCATTATCTTACTAGTGAGATAATGAATTCATTACCTATTTCATTTTATTTACACAAACAAAACTGAAGCAATTTTATAAGAAAACTGCCTGGTTGTATTATAAAAGTATTTTAAAAGTGACTTGACATTTGCAAATAAACTAATGCGAAATGTCAAATATCAGTTCAAGCAAAAACTTCGATTTTTAACAAATTTTGAGTAGTTGTAGATAAAAGTTTGTATGTCACACGTGGGATAATGCATTATTATGGCACTCGTTTAATTATACGACTTGGTCTACGACCTCGTCGTGCAACTATCAAGTCGTGTTATAATAACGCCTTTATCCCACTAGTAACATAATTAACTATTTTAATTTTATAATTCTAAATAGGTATTGTATCACTTTTCCCAGTGAAACTTTTTGATGCACTTATATGATTGAAATTATTAAAGTTGGCGAGCTGCTAAAACAAATGCACTTTGATTTAGAAAAAAAGTTCATAAAATACTTTATTGTTCAATACTGCATTTGAAAAATTTGTAAAACACGTTGTGTTGGAGAGGCGAATTACTTTACTATACTGTATTCTTTGCGCTTCATTATATTAAGTTTTGTAATATTATTGAATAAATGTTTATGAATGAGTTAAAAGTTTAATTGGCCGACGGCAAAATATGTATGCTACATTGGGCGTCTGGAATGTACAAGTACAAACACCCTTCAGGACAAGAGGACAGGTTGCTAAATATGAGAAACGGGTCTAAGCCGCGGTCATATAGAACGGGTGCATGTCTGATATAAAAGGTATGACATTGCTATCTATGTAAGTGGCAATGTTGTTTGGTATATTTCTAGTGTTTAAAGATAATATCTGTGTGAACGTGTTAGTGTAGTACAGATATAAAGCTACTGTTGATAACCCCTTTTTAATGCAATTGTTGTTGTTCTGTTAATATTAATGTTGTTAAGAATTGAATAAACCTGTCGATATAACTAGTTGTGTTCTTGGGACTTAGTAAGTAGGCATAGTTATTAAAATTCCTTGACTTGGTTAATTGAAAGAGTATTAGGCAGTGATTTCCAGGACATGTATTATGGGGCTGTACTGAATGCTTGCGTTTTTATTAGATTCCTTGTTAGTTACGTATATTTTCGGTGGAAGCAGACTCCCGATTTATAAGCTCAATGACATAGATTAAACGCCATTGATCAGCTTAACAAACGGCTAAACGGTATTCGGCGTGATAAGCGTACTATGCTTCTGTCACAGGTTTTTAAATACTTGGAGCTAGTAAACTGAAGATAATGTTGTAACGTACTTAACTGAATAACTACTAGAACCTAGGTGGGGTTTCCAGTAGGGTAATACTCTTTCCCCCAAATAACATATTTTGATCATGTTTGGCTAATCTAGTAATACTTGCATATTATTAGTGGTGTTATTAGGAATGCTGAATGATTGATGTGTCTGAGAATAACTTATTTAGGTAAAAGTACTTAATTAGAATAGGCATGCACGATGTTTTTCGAGAATGCGACTTAACTGCAATGGCTGACCTGTTCACGACCTTAGTGGGTGAATATAAATGTATGTATTGCATCGCTGTGTTAAAGTATGTCGGTTCTTCCCTATCATAGTCATAACTCATAATATTTAATGTGTTGGTATGGCTTACATTACATACTTATATTTAGTTCTCACGTACGTAAGTTTACTCTTGTTTATTAACTATTGCTTGCCCTGGCCTTATGTAGCATACTATCTTATGAAACGAACAAACAAATTAACGTTCGTAAATTTCCAAGTTCATAAAACCTTGTGTTTGTAAACATTGGACGATTTTATCGGTTAGTATTGGAAATACGTTAGCTAAAACTGGTTTTCCGTTACCTACTGATTTGCTTCTAATTTAATCACATGTAGCGTTAGTTTTTACTTTCCCATACTTCCAGTATGGGAATATATTGTGATCGCAAAAATTTTCGATTCTGAGATTTTAACGGAAATACATGTTTTAAACCTCCAGAAACTCAAGAAAGTGATTTTAAAAAGTCTGTGTGTGTGTGCGTGTGTGATGCGCACCCGCGCGCGCGCTTGTGCATGTGCGTGTGCATGTGCGTGTGCGTGTGCGTGTGCGTAATGCGAGAACTCATGAACTACTGGACCGATTTTAATGCAACTTTGTATACCTAGCTATAACTAAAATTTGTTGCCATACAGTTTTTTATTCCGGAAAACGATGTTAAAGACGGAATCTGATAGAAAATCTTAGATCGAAACAAATGTTTTTTTTTAACTTCATAGCTTTAAAATGCAGCCGATACTAGTTTTTGAAAATTTTGACTTTAGCGCTTTATTACTCCAAAACAGGTTGCCAGATCGGGTTCAAAATTTTTATCGTAATAGTCATGTAGGGGCACAATGTTGCTGCGCACAAAAATTGTCGAAAAGTTAAAAACTATGAAATGAACAAAAAAACTCCAAAATTTCGTTAATTTAAAAAAAAATATCGCTCCCAAACTGGCCTACACTTTGGTTCGTGTTGCAGTCCTCTAATTTTTCTGTGCCGCTTTTTATGTATTTAAAAAATCAAAGATTGATATCCACTTTTGTAATAAAGGAGGGACAATAAACGATGTTGGTTTAAGGTAAATTGCTCATGACTAATAGTAGAATAAGATTCAGAACTTAATTTTTAGGTGCAGCAGTATTTAAAAGGGTTAGTTTTTCCCCTCCCTCCCTAATCTTGGCGAACGAAATTGTTTTTTCGTTTTTGGTTTTGTTCAAACTTAAGGAATCTTTTTCCAAAAAAATCAATTATATTGATTTTTTTCTCAAAAAAAAAAGTTCCTTCGTAACTTGCAAAGAAACATCGATGAAAACTTAAAAGTGAGCGAGGTAGATTGAGTAACACGTAGTGAGTAAGAGATAAATATAGTATAACCACATGACAAGAGACGGATAAAGTTGATCCGATGGTTGCCTACGCCAAAATCCTGAAATTGCCACTCAGGTTCCTAGTTTTTGAGTTTTATAACTGTTGTTGCTCTCTTATTTATGGTTAGCTGACTTTGCAATGGGGAATTAGCAGGAATTTATATTTAAATATCCTACAATTCAAAACAGTTCTTAGTTAGATGTGCTGTAATTGTTGTGATTAGATATACAAAACTAATTATTTTATTTTGAACAAGTATAAATTTGATTTTGTTGCATTAACAGAACTATAAGCTAGCAATCTACTTTATTTTCCATCGATAACTGAATTTTTTTATTTCAAATTAGTTCTGTTTAATCCGAATTCCTAACGTGAGTAGGTAATCTCCATTGCTGGACGAGCGAGTCCCGTTCAACACTCTTATTAGCGCATGTAGATATAAATTTCAATCACTTATTCGCGCAAGAGTATTTAAAACCTAAAAGGTATGGGAAAGTACCAGCTACGTGCTTCGCCCATTTTTCTATTTGTTATGAAAAGCATAGGCGGTCATATCTTCAATGACGATTATTTTATGTTTATTTTTCGTGGGTTTATTTCTGCTGCTAAGTCTTACACCGACGCTAACAAGTGGACCACTAGAGTTGATAATTTAGCTAAATTTCTATCTCATACAAAGGGGAAATATTTAGCGTGCAAAAATTTAGCACGCGCAAATCGCGGTATTGTATAAGTCTTCCGAAAGATGGCGTAATGCATCAGGCAATGATTTTTGGCGCTGTTGATCACCTTACTATTTTTTCAGCGAAAATTTTCGTCGGTAAATGTAGTATACTTATGTTTTCGCCAAATAAAAACGACCTTGACATGTTGATGAATAAACATCCTGTAGCAGGAAAACCGAACTAGGGACAAAAGGTTAAGAACAGGACATGAAACCGGAAAGAGCGAGTTAGGTATGCTTACAAATAGGGAAGTAGTACTATAGTAGAGTAAAAAGCTTCTTCTATCGTGTCATCCCGTTTGCACTTTGTTGCTAAAATGTAAGACCCACTTCAAATCATTCCCTATCCCTTAAGAATGCAAAATAGCCTGGTCGTCCAAAAATCGTCCTGTGCAGGGGGTGGCGGGGGGTGATTTTTGAAAAATTTGCAAAAAATTTTTTTTGCGTTTTTTACATCCACGTCACCTGGGCATGTATCTGCTAAAATCCTAAATCAATATTTTAATCAGAAATATATTTTTTTAATTTTTAAAATTACCATATACAATGCTTTCATATGGAGCGCCTTAATGAATAAACGCTCGCCCTGAAACGCCATAACTGTGATATACTTTAACTTGTCTTAAGTCGAGAACCTTTCAGTTAATCAAAAAAGTCGCTTCTACAAACGTTGTAGATCGAAGATCGAGGATTACATTGATTTTTTCAAATTCTCAATCCGATGGCTAGTTTCGTTAAAAATATGAAAATTGTAACTCCATGTCGTGCCGATCGCGGTCGGGCGTGGAGACGCGAGGAACGTTCAGATTACCGTGGCTAGTGCAGCCGAAAAACGACTCTATGTTTCAGGGCGCATATAAGGTTGATACTCGCCTATTAACGTGGTCTTTCGGCGTCTTGGACGCTTTACCGCGACTTTCTTAATAAATCTTTTGTTCAATGAATTGAATTTATAACTTTTAATGGTAATTAGATTAAGTAACGTACGAAAGTCTCATGCGAATATTAATTTCCCTCTTTAACAAATGGCTTATCGAGTGCAAAAGCTTCTCTGTACACACTTTCAATCTAATACATCTTTGTTCTTCGGAAATCCGCGATCGTATAAAAAGGAAAGAGGACGCATTGCCAAGTTTTTATAAAACATCAAATCTGACAAAAGAATTATTTAAAGAATTTCCCCAATTTATTGAGACACAAACAGCTACATTTAAGTACTGGTATACTTACCTAGAGTTAGTTGATATGTACAAACTTCCCCAAGCAGCGCCAGAAGTTTTTGAGGAATTTATGAATGAAAATTTTGTTATTAAACGACGTAATGGAAATTTTAATCAACTTTCGGTAGATCAAGCCCTGGAACATATCAACAAGAACTCAAAAGACGCAGGAGGCATAGCAGGATTAACTAAAAATAGTACAAAACTGGATGAGTGGTTCTTGAGCTATAATGTTGTAGGCATGGTGTTGGACGAATTTCGATCATCCTTGAATATTGTTAATAACTCATCCAGTCAAAACGTGGAATGTGGTACAAAACGAATGAAAGTTGATGAAGATTCTGTGCAGAGATTACAAAGTGAATTTTCAAGATTCAATGTTTTTTCTAAAAACGAAGATCGACTTCTTGTTATTTCAACTAATGAAATTGCCTCTGAGATTGTTCAAACTTCTTTACTTACTGCGCAAACAATTGGAGAAGAGGCTCTGAGGAAATTTCTTGACGTTGTTGGTACTCCTGATTTTTATAAGCCGTTAAAAAAAATCAATTTGCAAACATTTCAACACTCTGCAGTTAAAGTAGCTCCTGCTGAGAATAAAAAAACATTTGAAAAAGGCCAAGAATTTTTGCAGAAAATATTAGCAGCCAAAGAAATGGGAAGAAATATTAAATATGAAGATATCTTTAGACATGAACTGACAGCTTACCCAATGTCTCTTGCACCTAACGGAGTTATATCCACCCCTTCAAATAAATCTGCTTTGGGAAATATTTTAGAAACATTTACTGTTTGTTGTAAAGACTTGCCATTGGGAAATTATAAAACATGCCACATATTTGATGGGTTGGCATTGGTACAGGGCCTTGGCAAACCTGCCAACATCAAATCGTTCGGAGATTATGGAAATATTTTTAAATCAATTGTATTTAAAAATGCCTACAATGCGGAAAGAATAGATTTAGTGATAGATCATTATAATGATCTTTCAATAAAGAATTGTACACGACAGAAAAGAGGGCTAAAGGAAACTATAGAGCGAGCGATTGCCAGTCCATATACATTAATACCGCAACAATGGCATTTATTTATACATTCAATCTTTAATAAAAAACAACTCACCAACTTATTCAGTAATCAGCTGTACGAACATTCTTTAAATTTGGGAGTTAAGTTTGTTACTAGTGGAGGATTCCTTGAAGTATTGCAGTATAAAGCAAATTATAATTTAGATAATGACTTATTAGTAGCATCGCACGAGGAGGCTGATACAAGGATTATATTACATATTTTGTCGGCAAAAATGGAAGGGTATACGAGATGTATAGTGGATTGCAAAGATACGGATGTTTTGGTATTATTGGCTTACTTTAAAGATATATTGACTCCGGAAATTTGGATGAAAGTTGGAACTAAAGAAAACGAACGATTTATTTCAGGGTGTACAGGATCGCTGTGTTCCTGTAAAAAAAGACGAATTAGTTGTATTGGCTCCTGCAAATGTATGGCCCAATTAACACGTGCTAATAAGGGCGATAGAAATACTCGCCGTATAGTTTCCCCTGATGATATGTTATCTGACAAAGAGACAAGTTCGGACTCTGACTAATAGCTGTAGGTAAATAAAATTTCTTATTGTAATAATTAACTATTATTAATTAATTGGGTATTCGTCTCTAACAGGAGGAAGTTTCTACCCAAGTATTTTTGATTTTAAATCTACTGGACTGTAACCCATAAATATTATTATTTTTGTTATTGATAAATTCATATTTATTCAATAAAACTTTTACACTGCTTACTGATGTAGGTACTTACCTATATATATTTTCCGTATTTACAATTATTATTATTGGAAAAATTAAAAGAAAATCTAATTACCATTAAAAGTAATAAATTCAATTCATTGAACAAAAGATTTATTAAGAAAGTCGCGGTAAAGCGTCCAAGACGCCGAAAGACCACGTTAATAGGCGAGTATCAACCTTATATGCGCCCTGAAACATAGAGTCGTTTTTCGGCTGCACTAGCCACGGTAATCTGAACGTTCCTCGCGTCTCCACGCCCGACCGCGATCGGCACGACATGGAGTTACAATTTTCAATTTTTTAACGAAACTAGCCATCGGATTGAGAATTTGAAAAAATCAATGTAATCCTCGATCTTCTATCTACAACGTTTGTAGAAACGACTTTTTTGATTAACTGAAAGGTTCTCGACTTAAGACAAGTTAAAGTATATCACAGTTATGGCGTTTCAGGGCGAGCGTTTATTCATATGAAAGCATTGTATATGGTAATTTTAAAAATTAAAAAAATATATTTCTGATTAAAATATTGATTTAAGATTTTAGCAGATACATGCCCAGGTGACGTGGATGTAAAAAACGCAAAAAAAATTTTTTGCAAATTTTTCAAAAATCACCCCCCGCCACCCCCTGCACAGGACGATTTTTGGACGACCAGGCTATTTTGCATTCTTAAGGGGTGGGGAATGATTTGAAGTGGGTCTTACATTTTAGCAACAAAGTGCAAACGAAAATCTTTTCTAGAAGGCTTTTGGCGGCTGGCAAACTCTACTACTACCCCTCTTAACATTTAGTGGATGTAAAAAATTAACTCGGATGCGTATTTTAGGATAAAAAGTTAGTCGCTGTA
Organism: Ctenicera cuprea; assembly: GCA_958336395.1. Lineage (NCBI taxonomy): Eukaryota > Metazoa > Arthropoda > Insecta > Coleoptera > Elateridae > Ctenicera > Ctenicera cuprea. Next base: position 57,977,309 of record OY284486.1, read on the forward strand.
TTCCGATACGAAATGTTCATCCCTCGTCGTTTACCATTATTGGTACTTTAGACTTCACGTTTGATACGCCTAGAAAAATAACAATTTGCTTTAATAAAGCTCCTACAATGTTTCGTTCAAGCAGTACTTGAAAACGTACGGTGAGAAAACAAGAGAGATCGGAACTGGAAAGTATAGCACATGTACTTGTAGCAAGCATGGAAATTTACTACTTTCACAAAACGTCAGTTAAACGTGAAATGTTGCTCGATTTTGTTTTTAAAGACGGAATTGTTATAAATATTTGCTATTGGTGTTTTAATTTGATTTGAATACGGAGTGAGTGAGTGATCAAGATTCTTCAGGTAATAGTTGAAAGTTTGATTTAAAAAACTTCGTTGTTAAAAATCCCTAAATCGGAACAATCTAGTCCAGTGTCTGAATAAGTTTACTGCTACCAAGCCTCATTGAATATTCCACTCACATTGTAACAGCTAATGGCAGCCGTTTATTTTTAGGCTCTCAACCAATCGCAACCTGACTAATACTTTTCAACTTTACAAATCAACAACATTTTTTATTTTTGCATTTAATAATAAGTAAATAATGCTTTTGTACGTCAACAAGTAACAAATAATTATATCAAGTAATAATAATATTAATAATAAATGTTTAAGGGTCGGATGCTTCTGAATACAGAGCTTCAATAGCGGACTGTATAACTGCCAGAAGATGACAACCTTTAACAAAATCAAATGGGTTATAAAATCATTTGACTCCTTTGAACCACCGGGACCGGATTAGATTATTCTGGCTATGCTGCAGAAGGGATCAAATCTCCTGCTCACAAGAATCTGTATGGTTATAAGAGCCAGCATGGCTCTGAACTACATCCCGAGAATATGGAGACTAATTAGAGCAGTTTTTATACCAAAGGTTGGTCGGGCCAACTATCCTCAGGCAAATACTTATAGGGTCATCAGCCTTATGTCACTCATACTTAAGACAATGGAGAAGTTGCTCGATAGGCACATCAGGGACGGTGTGCTGGCAACCAGTCCACTACACCGCGACCAGTTTGCGTACAGAGCAGGACTATCAACAGAAGGAGGGTGGAAAAATCGCTGGATAATAAAGAGATACTTCTAGGGGAGTTACTGGACATAGAAATAGTCTTAGATTAACTCTATTACTATAGCAATCAAGAATCTGGGGCTGGAAAAAACCTGCTGCAGGCTCCGAAACGTCGCGTCGTGTAGATACACTCTCTGAAATAATAATCTAGGACCGCAGAGAGTGGACAGAACTAAACAAAGTTTTCCTTCCTAAAGTGTAATTTGGTACACGTACGGTTCAAAATCAGAGACGGATACTGGAGCAAACCAAATGATTTTAAGGCGCAGCCAGTGATAGGCCTGTAATGTTATGATACAGGGAACCAGAACCACGGAGTGGATGTAACAAAAATCGGGGTGAGCACAATAAGCCTTCTAGGCTACAGTGGCTCCGGAACCATGTAGACGGAGCCTGAAAGGTTAAAAAAACTATTGTAAACAATTTCATTAGTGAACGAAACGTGTTCTATAATTCTACCTTTCAATTGTGTTGATGCACGGCAATATCAGTCGTGACATCTCCTAGCAACCACACAATTTCGTTGTCAATGAAGCGACAGAATTATCGATTATTTTTTAATTCACTTATGGTATTGCTGTTGATTATTCAACGCTATAGTGAATAAGCCACAACGATGGCTTTATTTTTGAAATCACCACCAAAAAACCGTATCATAGTGGAAAGCCTCAATGTCATCGTATTTTCAAGCGGCGCGGCGGCTGAATGCCTTTGTTTTGTTTTGACGTAAACGTCAACATGAAGTTTCTAGTTTTATATAGTAAAATGGGTGATAATACACATTTCGGTAGTTCCTCCATTGAAAAAATAAATAAAAGTATTCTAGACAGTACGCTAAAGTATATTGTGTTACTATATATTCTCGCGATCAAAATTTTTAAGAAACTGTTTTGTGTTTACATGCAAATTATTGCAAATATTGCTCAACAAAAATACTGAAATGCGCATTTTTAACGTGTTTTTGTTTCGCGAAATTTTGACACAATAATGTGCGTAAATGTGAAATTTTAACAAATTTTATATTGACGACACTTGAAACTGACACGACATAGCTTGAACAAAATTTACCAGGAGGGAGCTACTTATGTATTCTTTTTTCGCATAGTGCAGTAATCACATTATTTATAGTTAAACTTGAAACAAAAAATATTTAAAGCAACACAAGAAATTGCTTCTGGTAGTTGGGCGCCGTCAAAAGTTTGAGCAAAGGAGGAGGGTAGTGGTAGAGCTGCCAGATCCCGATTGGCCCACTGGAAATTTTCAACAGAAAAGAGGAGGTCCGGGTATCCCTCGGAATTTTTCTATAAATTTTAATTAAAATACGCAGTTTCCTGGTACTTTTGAGAGTAATTTAGCTAATGTTATCATTTTAGTGCAATACGTAACATAGATGTTTTGTTTGTTTATTGTAACTGTTTAATCTGAACTTTTTGTTTTTATATTTAAAAGAAAAGAAACATTACAATAATCTAAACTTTGGTTGGCTACAATAGACCACTACGCGTTTCGTTCTTCTTAGAACTTATCAGGTGGATATAATTCTAGCCATGATAAGAGTACAGAGAATGGTATGCTGTTTCTTCCACTAAATTTCGTCAAGTTCTGCGCTACTGTACAAACTGTTTGAAAATCTTTGTCTACATTAGTGCGCACGCCCAGTATTTGTACTTCTATCACTAAAACTAACTTTATTTATACTATTATATTCACGAATAATAAAAAAAAATATTTTTTATTTTGATAGGAAAATCGGTGTCAGTTCATTCTCCGTGAAGGGGAAGGCCGCTGCTATAGGGGTCTGTCGGACTCCACACCAAAGTCCTAAGCCCCTCATCAGCCTAGAAAGGATAGTAAGGATGGGTTAGTGCAAGCAATTTGGATAAAGGAGGATATCCGCGGAAAGTCTCGATCTCAGTTTTGGGCAAGTCGTCGGGTTTTATACCTGATGAAAGTGGGAGAAAGGCCAAATGGAAGGTGAGCTTCTCTGAAGAACGACGCTCCGGAGTAACTCCCCTGCGCGTTGAAATGCATCAACCGGCCGTATTCAAACGTCTCATTTCGGGCTAGAGATGGTAAAAGTGGAAAACAACAGTTTAAGGTGTAGTTGTAGCTGCTAAAGTAAATATTCTTCCTGTCAGAATACATGACAACTGTTTTGTGCAACACCGGTTGAAACCTACATCAACTGTCTTGGTAACTTATGGAAACTACCGATTAAAACCAAAAGGTCGGGTAAACCTTAAGGTTAAGAGTAGAACCAATACTGCTTTGTTAGATTTTTTTGTAGTTAATTTACAAGCTTTGTTAGAAGTAAATGAATGTGAAAAGTTAGAGCTCATTAAAAAAATAAACTATGTATCACCATATTCTGAAGAAAGTATTTTAAAAGAACTTATAGATGTATTTCACGGTCTTGGAGAACTACCAAGAAAGCATCACATTACATTGGAGGCGAATACAATTCCGGTTGTATACCCGCCAAGAAAGACACTTTTTTAGTTAATAGAAAAACTTAAAGATACTAAAACAGTTGGTACAGCAAACAATTATAGCAAAGATAGACAAACCTACAGATTGGGTTAAAGCCTCGTTATTGTAGAAAAACGGAACGGTAAATTGAGACTGTCTTTAGATCAAAAAGATCTTAATAGATATGTTAAACGAGAGCATTATCGGACACCAACTGTGGATAAAATTGAGGGTAAAATGCATAATAAAACCATATTTTCAATTCTTGATATGAAAGATGGGTCTTGGCAAATTAAATCAGATAAGCCAAGCTTAGAGCTTTGCCTATTCATCACCCCTTTCGGAAGGTATAAGTTTCCTAGGTTACTTTTCGGTATAAAATCAGCTCCAAAAGTTTTTCAAAAAAAAAAGATAATTGGAGATATTTCGGATGTGGAAATACTGTGTCACGATATAATCTTAGCTGAAGCTAGCAAAGAAAATCATGACAAATTGTTAGAAAAGGTTTGAAGAAAGTGCAGGGAAACAGCGTCAAACCCAAGTGTTTATGTGTAAGTTACAAGAAGTAAACTATATGAAACATGTATTAGATAAAGATGATTTTAAACCTAATAAAGAACTAATAAGAGCAATTTTAGACATAAAGCATTCAATATCGGAAACAACATCGTTTGTTAATTTTCTAAGTAGATTCGTTCCGAATATGAGATTTCTATGCGAGAACGTTTATTAAAGAGCTGCCGCAGGATTCGAAAACGTTTGAATGTTTGAGTATTTCGCGCGCATTAAACGAATCTATGCGAGGGTCATTTGGCTGTCAGTTCCCAATTCAGCTATACGCCACCGAATAAAGCCGCCCGCGCCGGCTTAAAAGGCCTTTAAATGAATAAGAGTGAAATAGAAAGCTCATTGCAGTAAAATTCATATTACTCAAGCTAAAAGAGGATAGAAGTATCTGCGTATTAAAGACTTCAGGGTCACACAATTTCCGAGAATTATGCTGTAAGCTGTCCGTGATAAGCGCATGCCAATAGCCGTCTAATTTGCGGAATTCGCACGTACACGACGTAGTAGTGTGAAAACAGTTGTTGGATGTGTAATCATAATTTAGTGGTGTTGTACGATGTCCGTGCAAAATAATTTTGAATTGTGAATGCCATGTAAGAAAATGCTTTCACTTGTTTCCACTGTCTGCTATTTTGTGATAATTTATTGTGTGGTATTGACTGCAAACATTTAAAAACTAAAATTCAAACACATTTTTTATCGATGAAACACATGAAAAATTTTGTGCATTTTAACACACTGGCAATGTGGGTATCAATTTACAATAATTTTATTAGAGAGTGCTTATCGAAAGTCTACTAAAGACTGCAATAAAAATGTTGGTTAAAATAGATCATTTTGCCAACATAAAGGATGGGTTTGAAATTTAAGGCTACCTAAAACTTAGGTAAGAAGAAATTTTTTTTCATTAAAATACTTTAAAATGCCTTCCAGTACACCACACCACGAGCCGCCACTGATAACCAATGGGTTTACAAACAGCTAACAGGCATAAGCCGATTAAGTATTCTTGTCTTGATAAACAAGGTAGGTACATTACGATCAATTCCTTGTTCGCCCTAAGGTTCAAATAATCTAAGCACACGGCCCTGTTTAGGCACGAACAACTATGGCTCAAACGTTTAGAGCAAATGCTTGTAAAAGCAGATAAGCTACATGTCGGTCCTTACCTGATTATGCTGGGTGTAATCCCCAAGTGACGACGCGGTCTAAGCCGAAAGTAAATTGAAATATTGACAGTGACGTTTATCTAATATACGGTGAGTTATTAAGTGCATATAAATGGAGTTAATCATGCCAAATATTACAGCCTTTTAAACTGTAGCAAGGACAGCTGCTTAGCTTTTCACACTTATATACTGGTTTGTTGCTTTGCAACTTCCGTCGCTACCTTTAGAAGTAATTCCATTTGTAAGCTCTTATTCAAAATTAACAACATTATGTTGTTGTTCATGTTGTGGGATTAACAAAGTTATGAATTTATAATATGAAAAGTTTTGTTTTATATTAAATCTCAACCACGCTTCTCAACTTGACGCGGCGTCGAGCTACATTTCGATATAGCTTATTTATTATTTTGTTTGGAGCGAGAGTTTATGTTACAGTCACGTAGGCCTACGCAGCACTCAATTACAATAGCTTACGTAGGGCGTTGCCCACTAGGTAAGCTAGTTTAAATTTAAGTAGTTTTCTTTAACCCTATTTCTACAGCAGACCACAACGTAGCACACCATAAGAAAATCAAACAGTTAACACGATTTACACATTTGAATATTACTTTTATTGACAACAAAAACTGGCAAGTCTAATGTCAATGTCAATACACAAATATGTTAATAAATTTTTCACGCTACCGGCAATGTAAGTAGGCCTTACATCCATAGCTACAGGGATCGTAAATGGCTGATAACATTCGTGTACTAGTTACCCTTGACGACGGAACGTAATAGTGTCACTTACATCCCTAGGAAAATAATGTTGATTTTAACTGTTCGTTGATATGGTAACAAACACAGACAACTTAGAATAATGGGGCTTTTAAAAAATAATTCCGATGACAGCTGTCAAAACGAACTTTTAAAAATACGATTAAATTGCTACCTGTAGGCCTACTTACATTGCCGGTAGCGTGAAAAATTTAATAAGTAACACGGAATGTATCGACTAATAACATCCTCGGCAGGTGACAAGCTTCGGCTCCGCCTCAGCTCGTATTCGCCTACCTCGGATGTTATTACGTCCTTACATTCCTTGATACTTAAATAACTATTAGTATATTAATTATTTTAGGTTATGGACTGATATGTTAGGCAAGAATTTTCTAATAAAATTTGTTTTAAATTATTGTACGAGGGCGGGATGATAATTGGTTAGCCTCCACATATGTGGCGCTAGCATGTAAAATATTTATACATAATTTTAAAGTTCTATCTTTTAGTTGACAACACTGAAAATATAGAGGCCATCTGTCAAATAGTTTGTTGTTAGCAGCTGTTCAGAGAAAACGTGTTTTGTGTTTTTGTAACAATGGAATATATTGAGCATCGTGCTGTTATTAAATTTTTGCATTTAAAAGGCTTTAAAAAGGTGCAGAAATTTTTGAAGAGATGCAAAGTGTATTAGGTGAAAGTGCTCCATCATATGCGACCGTAAAAAATTGGCTGGCTGAGTTCAAACGGGGTCGTACGTGCATCCAAGATGAACACCGGTCTGGACGCCCAAGAAGTGTCACTACAACAGAAATGGTCAACAAAATCCATAATATGATTTTGAAAGACAGACGACTGAAATAGGTAATGTTGTGAGCATCTCAAAAGAGCGAGTGTTCAATATTTTAACCCAAGGATTGGGTATGAAAATGCTGTCCGCGCGATGGGTGCCGCGTTTGCTTACACTCGATCAAAAACGTGTGCGAATGCAGATTTCCCAAGAGTATCTGGATCGTTTTATGAAGAATACCACTGATTTTGTGCGTCGATTTGTCACCACCGATGAAACCTGGGTCCACTACTATACGCCAGAAACGAAACTGCAATCAGAACAGAACCTGGTGGCTCGGTTCCAAAGAAAACAAAGACCTTCAAATCAGCTGGGAAGGTCATGGCATCAGTGTTCTGGGATGCAAAAGGTATTTTGATGATAGATTATCTTCCAAAAGGAAAAACGATAAATGGCAAATACTACGCTAACCTTTTGGACCAGCTACGCCAAAATATTCATCAAAAAAGGCCAGGTTTAGCGCGTAAAAGAATCATTTTTCACCAAGATAATGCTCGTTCTCACACCTATGTTACTGCCATGGCTAAAATCAGCGAATTGAAGTACGATTTGCTTCCACACGCACCGTATTCGCCGGATTTGGCTCCTTCTGACTTCCACTTATTCCCTAAGCTGAAAATTTTCCTAGGTGAACAGAGATTTTCATCCGATGAAGATGCTAAGACCGCTGTTGACGCCTATTTTGCAGGCTTTGAGGAAAACACGTTCCGTGATGGCATCAAAGACTTAGAGCATCTTTGAACAAAATGTATTCAACTTTCAGGAGATTATGTTGAATATCAAAAATGATTTTGAAAACATAAAATCGGCCTTTCATTGCTAGGCTAACCAATTATCATCCCGCCCTTGTATTATATTATAATTTTATTTTGAACCAACCAGCCCCATAGTCATCTTCCAACCGTTTCTTTTAATTTTTATTCAAACATTCATATTTTAATGAATCTTTTACACACTAGCTTCAAACCATAGCGGTAAAACAAAATGCTATATAGTTTATTTGTGTAGCAGTTATTTACACTTTACTGAAATACAAAAACCTAAACTATAGAAATTACGTACAAAGTGTCAAAATCACGAAATTCTTACCAGTTCACCAAGGTCTTCCAAACCAGTACTAAATAAGATTTTCGATGCAACTTAGCTCGCTGAATTATATAATGTGACGTACAGTGCTGCCGGTATTCAAGTACTCAAGATATATTAAGTGCGCCAACATACATCTGAACCAACCAACCGCGCTCTCCCCTATTATGCAATCAAATAGAAACTACCTCTGCAAGACCATAGACTCCACTGTACTACAGTGCTGTAATGCGGAAACCATGGCCTTCTGAGATAGTTCTTTTATCGCATGTTATAAACAATATAGGGGTGTACGCGAGGAAGATTCCCTGGCGTTAGTCGAACAGCTAGTTACGCGTATAAACGTGCTAATGAAAAACTTTTTGGCTTCTATTGTGAGCGTGACTTTTTGAATTGACACGACAGAGTCTATCCGTTCCGATAAAATGGCAGCTAAATAAAATATGTAATATTCATCACTAAAATACGATTTTCAGTAGTTTTATCGCAAGAAGCAAATATTTGTGTTTGTTATTGATTATAGGTATATAAAATACTTAATTACTTCAACAATATTTATTTACTTTAACCTTATACGTATTTCGGCATGTTTACATGCCATTGTCAAAGGTTATATTAGAAATTAAACAGTTAGTGTTGTTATAGCAATAGAACTTGGTGACTTGATCTCGGTCATCGTCTGCAGATGACTTGATTTCTTATTCCAAAATGTCCAATAAAGGAGAATTTAACAGATCAATTTGCTCATTCATTAACGGTGCAGTTTTTAAATGTTTGTGAATTTCAAAAGCTTCTAGTATGTCTAATTTACGTTTATCATCACAAAAGTGTAAACATTTTATAGTGTTATTAGATGTCATTGAATGATTGTGTACTAGTAAGTGTTTAGCATAATTGGATTTATGGGTGTTTGTATTTGCAACAACGTACGTGTTTTTTATAACTAATATCAAAATTTCTAATTGTCTGGCCTATATAAACCGAATTACAATGCGAACAATTTAATTTGTAAACGCCTGATTTGAGCAAATCGTCTGTTTTTGATTTTGCATTAAACAATGTGTTTAAGATGTTTCTTTCTAGTTGTTTGAAAACTTACTTTATATTTATTTGTTTTGATTAAAATTTTAGCATTTTGTTTCGGATTTATCACCAAAATATGGGATCGAGACATATTTAATTGTATCGGATGAAGTTGGGGTATTCGGATAAAGTTTTTGAATGCCTTATTTATAAACTTTTTCTTTGATTAATGTATCAGTGAGTTTAGTTTTATAACCATTACTATATGCAATTTGTTTAATAATTGAAATTTCTCTATTATAATGACTTATATCTAAAGGGACCGTCAAAGCTTTATGTATATTATTAATTATAATTAATTATAATAGAGAAATAACAATTATTAAACAAATTGCATATAGTAATGGTTATAATACTAAACTATTTTTTTACTTCTGCATGTGTTTTTAAATTAAAGTTAAGGAACCAAATTGTCATAGTTTGGATGTAAAAACGAGGCTTATTGATGGAAGTTGTCTCTGAAAAATATAAAACAAATTTCTATATTCAATCATTAGTTTTCTTTACATTCAGAATGCATAGCTTTCAATTAGTTAATTTATAAACTAATAAACGTACACGTTAAATTAGAAATCTAATAACGGCCTCTAAGATATTGAAAATGTGATTATCTTCTTACTTCTACAGACCGCACTGTGCTCAAAGTGCTTATGGGGTTCATTTTGTCTGTGAAAATGATTTTTTAAACCATGCAATTGGTTTTGAAAACTTTTAATACATTACATTTAAACTAGTATGAGAATTGCCGTAAAAGAATTAAATATTAGGACGAACAAGGAAGACTGGTACTAGACTTTACACACGCGTTTACCGGCTGTTCAACTCATTCAGCTATTGAAATCAAACCAGCTCATGAGCTCGGCTATAAATGAACGCGAATTTCCTTTTGTCAGTGAAATAATGGCCAAACTTTTATGTATGTACAAGTCCTTGGGACAACGGTCAAGGTCGTGTGCCGTCATGTGTTCGCAAAACACATGCAAATTCAAAATTATCCAGAGCTTTCCGGTGCTATAATGTTAGTAACAGTACGTAATTATTATTAAACAAATACAGAATTACTAATTTTCCATAAAAATGTTATTTGAATGTAATGTTATAGCAATTATATACTTTATTATGTATTTATTATTCCTAAAAAGTAGACCAAGGGCTTTGAAACATAATAAAATTTAAATAATAAAATAGTGTGCTAGTTTTGCACTATAAAAATAGTGCTTTTTGAAAAATTTTAATGTTTTACGGGAAGAGTTTTAAATAGTAGTTATCAGGGTCGCATTATGATATTACTATTCTGTAATAAATTACTAACTGAATCCGTCGACTACGCCCCATGCTTTAAAAAAATTACTAGCAAATTAATTAGAACAAAAATACATATAACCAATATATAATATAACGATAGTAACTATCATATACGTTTTGAAATTATTTAAGTGTTTTACATGTCAATGTCAATACCGTAGTAAATAATAGCAATATGTGGGTTTTCTTTTATAATCTGGTACATAAATATGACAAAGAATTATTAAACATAATAATCAATAAAATAAATGTATTGAAATTATAAATCTATTAAATCATTATTTATGCAATATTTTTAGAAAATGTACCCAATTTTCATTTGCATTTTCTCATTAGTGTTTGCAATTTTAATTTTCACATTGGAAAGTCTTCTTACTCTAGAAAATGCTACGTTGTTCATGTCAAAATACAGGCTCTGAAAAATAAATTCATAGTTTATTAAATGTCTGTCCTTCAGCGTTAATAATGCTGATTGTGAATGCTAGTCTTATCGAAAATTCAGTATCTGACGGTGATAAAATAATTCTAGCTAAGAAAACAACATTGCCAGACATCTGCGCTGTTAAAATCACAGTTTCAATGGAATTTGTAAATCATTTTTCGCGATTAATCTTAGACTATTACACAATCCTGTGGAACGGCGTTTTACTTTTTACTGCCAGTGATTTTTGCAAAATTAAAACAAAAATTAACATAATTTAAAACATTTCTATTTAATTAAAAATAACTTAGATATTTTTGTAAATATTTCAAACTATCTTCGATATTCATAAATATTAAGAGACGATTTAAAATCATTTTTAAACACCTTCGTATTATAATTTAATAGTCGACGTGTGTTGATTATGGTACTAAAATTTAAAGTTTCTGTAAAATATTTTTTGTTTAACAATTATTCAGAATTTTGTAACTAAACATATTAGCAATATCTTAGATATTTTTTATTTTAACAATGGTTTAGTTATTTTCATTAAAAATATAATATCTATAAGTAAACTACTTAATTAAAAATATTCTTGAAATGTTTTTGTTATTAATAAAATTAGTCAAGAAGTTTGTCGTTAAAAATGTTTTTAACAAATTTGTTTCTGTCCATTATATTACAAATATCTTAATATTAATATTTCAGCTGAAAAACCCTCTGTAAATTTTTAATGTTTTGTAAATATCTATAGGATATTAATAAATAATTAAAATTAGTATATATTTTCTTAAAACTTCGTTTTGGTACACTTTTAATGCGTTTTTAAATATTTTTGCTGCATATTTTGGGATTGTTTTTATAATGCATATGCCATGTAAGTTTTAGCACTTTAGTGCAAACTGGTATCATAAAATTCATTTTATTTGCATAATTTGATAATTTTAATTCGATCTCACGCCTGCCTTTCAATTGAACCCAAACAAAAGGTTACATAGTTTAGTTTGATATTTGGATATCTTAGCCGAAAGCAGCTAGCAATAGATTTTCTCTGCTGGGTGGCTAAAAAGGTTCGTATCCGGCATTGGGTAGATGATTAAGAATTTGTAGAAATTGTAATTTTTTGAGTACGCTAATACTACTACCAAAAATAAACCATGGTTTTTAAAAAGGTTGATTTTATTAGTCTGATAGATAAGAAGCGGTCGGCAATATATATTGCTTTATTTATATGTACGAGCATTTACTTCGTTGAAGTTCATTTTAATTTATTGTAAATAACACAATTCTCAACTTTAACAGGTTTTTTATTTTAACCTTATACGTATTTCAACGTGTTTACCAGTGGCGGCTCGTGGTGTGGTGTACTGGGAGGCATTTTAAAGTATTTTTTTTGGAAAAAAGTTGTTCTTACCCAAGTTTTAGGTAGCCTTATATTTCAAACCCATCCTTTACGTTGGAAAAATGATCTATTTTTAAAACATTTTCATTGAAGTCTTTTAAGAGACTTTCGATAACCACTCTCTAATAAAATTAGTGTAAATTGATACCCACATTGCCAGTGTGTCAAAATGCACAAAATTTTTAATGTGGTTTCGGATTAAAAAATTTGTTTGAAATTTAGTTTTTAAATGTTTGCAGTCAATATCACACAATGAATTATCACAAAATAGTAGACAGTGGAAACAAGTGAAAGCATTTTCTTACATGGCATTCACAATCCAAAATTATTTGGCACAGACATCGTACAACACCACTAAATTATGATTACACAACCAATAACTGTTTTCACACTACTACGTCGTGTACGTGCGAATTCCGCATATTAGGCGGCTATTGGCATGCGCTTGCCACGAACAGCTGATAGCATAATTCTCGGAAGTGCTGGGTAGCTTGCGTAATATGAATTTTACCGCAATGAGCTTTCTGTTTCACTCTTATTCATTTGAAGGCCTTTTAATCCGGCGGCGTATAGCTGAATTGGGGACTGACAGCCAAATGACCCTCGCATAGATTCGTTTAATGCGCGCGAAATACTCAAACATTCAAACGTTTTCGGATCTTGCGGCAGCTCTTTAATAAACGTTCTCGCATAGAAATCTCATACAAAAGTTAACTATAAAGTATTTTTTAAGTATTATAGTGTATAATATGTTATGTACTCAAACAAAACGTAATTATTTATTTTTTCTTATTTCATTGGGGGGTCAATGACCATTTGACGCAATGGAGAAACCACCACTGCTGTTTACACGTCATTATCAAATTCAAGATTAACAGTAAACGGTTTGGTGTTGCTATAGGAACAATAAATCTGCATAACTGATCTTGGTTTTCTATAGAGATGACTTGATTTCTCATTCTAAAACGTCCAATGACGGTGAATTTAAGAGATCAATTTGTTCATTCATTAAAGGTACAGAATTTAAATGTTTGTGAATTTCAAATGCTTCTAGTATATCCAACTTACGTTTATTATCACAACAGCGTAAACATTTTATAGTGTTATTAGATGTCGTGGAATGATTGTGTTCTAATAAGTGTTTAGCATAATTGTATTTATGGGGGTATTTATACTTGTAACAACGTATGTGTTCCTTTTACCTAATATCAAAATTTATAATTATTTGTCCTTTATCAACCGAATTGCAGTGTGAGCAATTTAATTTTTAGATGCCTTATTTTAGTTAATTGTTTATTTTTTCTTTAGCATCAAACAAAGTGTTTAAAATGTTTTTTGTTTTTAAAAGTTATTTTACATTTATTTGTTTTTGTTTATATTTTTGACAATTTTTTCTTATTTATGGCCAAAATACGCGTATTTCATTTTATCTGATAAAGTAGTTGGATTCATTTTTTGAATACCTAATTTATATTTTTTTCTGTAATTGGTTTATCAATAAGTTGAGTATTACAACCATTATGGTGTGGAATTTGCTTAATAATTGAAATTTCTCTATTATAACCAATTTCACGTAAAGGAACCGTCAAAGCTCTATGTATCATAGACCTGTATGCTGATAATTTATGTGTTTTATGATGACAAGAATCGTGTGGTATTGTGATGTCTGTTTGTATAGGTTTTCTATAAACAGATTATTCAAGTTTATTATTTGAATTAATTTTAATGTTTAAATCTAAGAAGCTATAGGTCTATTAACTAAATAAAATTCAGTCCCCGTAGTAAGTGTTGAAATTCGTTGAGTTGTTTAGTTGAACTGGTGCACTTTACTGATTGTGTGTTAACGTTCCTATTAGGATGTTAAACCGAATGTGTGCCACGTGCTTCTTCAGGAAGCAAATGTAATTATGTCTCTTCATTCATTGTTACTACCGTGTGTTTAACCATATTTGTATTAGCGCAACTTGTGATAAACAAATTATCAAGCCGCTACGAAGAAACGCTTTGAGATTTGTTTACTTTCTGTCTTACAATTACAATTACAATTACAATTACAATTACAATGTGCCGCGCCGCGCTAAATGACTAATGTATAAACATTCGCCAAAAATAATAAATAAACTTTTTCGAGATGTGAAAGCCAGTCGAAGTGTTATGGTGAGACAGCTACAGATTTAATATATAGATAGATATACAGGCTGTTCCAAGTTAAGTCTGCACTATTGCTAACTTTGTTATTATAGGAGCTACGATGTCGGTTAAATAAACAAACTAGTAGAATTTTTATTGCTGATTATGATAGTGAAATCAAAAAAACAATTGAGCATCGCATTTCTGAGAACATTTTTTTTTAATGAAACACCCTGTATATTTTTATATAAATGGATAGAAAATTTAATTCTGAACAAAAATGCCCATATAATTTTCTTTGATAACATTGAAAATAACCGAGTTATTTGGAAATAACTGTTTTAAACCTTTTAAAATCAAATAGCCATGAAACACAAAACATTCGTTGTTGTCAATTATTCTAATGTGTCAAAATAATAATTGTGCTCGTTAGTTTTTGCAGCTAAAGTAATTAAACGTTGTGTTTACTGTTATTTTCTATCTGAAAATGGTGTTTACACATTTACAAAAGTGTGATATGTTAGAAGCATACCTAGTATGTAATAAAAATGGAAGGCGAACCCAGGAATATTATAGCGAGAAGTTTCCTGAACGCGAGATTCCGGACCAGCGATATTTTTGGATTCTTTATAGAAGATTAAGAGAAAATGAAGGAGTTTTCAAGAAAAAGAAAAAAAGTGAGCAGTTTATTTTCAATGAAGAAACCGAAATTAACGTTTTAGGGTATTTTCAAGCGTATCCAAATATTTCTACCCGAGATTTATCAAAAGAAGCGGGATTTTCTCTAGGCACTATTCATAGAATTTTGAAAAAACATAAATTTGTTCCTTACAAGTATCAACCAGTGCAGAGTTTACACCCTGGTGATAACGAAGGAAGACTTGTGTTTTCACATTGGTTCATTAATGAATGTCACGAAAATCCCAACTTCTTTAGACATATCTTTTGGAGTGATGAATCTAATTTGTCCAATAGTGGGATGTTCAACAGGAAAACGCATCATTACTGGAGTCATGAAAATCCATTTCTTGTTCATCCTCGTAATCCACAAAATCGTTTTAGTTTGAACGTATGGTGTGGTATGGTAGGCTCTAGAATTGTTGGCCCATTTTTTTATCGTGGATCTTTAACAGGACAACATTATGTTGAATTTATGAGTGAAATCTTAGAAAGCTTATTGGATAATTTAAATTTGTTAGACCGGCCACTCATCCATTTCCAACAAGATGGTGCCCCCGCCCATAACTACCACCAAATAAATTATTGCGTCGATTATTTGGAAATCGCTGGATAGGTACAAATGGACCCATTCTATGGCCTGCACGGTCACCCGACACGACCCCATTGGACTTTTACTTATGGGGGCACGTAAAGAGTGAAATGTATAAGACAATATATGCAACGGTAGATGAGCTCCAAAATGCTATCACTATCGTCATTAGAAATATTGATGGACGAACTATTTTGAAAGCAACTGGTAGTGTTCAAAAAAGATTAATGAAGTGTGTTGAGCAGGAGGGCAACATTTTTGAACATGTACTGTAAATGATTATGATATTCGTTACCTGCTATCTCGTTCTCTTTTTTTATTGAATAAAACACTCATTTTCTATGTGTACCTATGTAATTTTATTTAAAAAATATTGTAAAATTAAGTCTATAACTTCTTTAATTCTGATTTTTTTGTAATCATGTAATAAAATTATTTTGTTCAGAATCGAATTTCCTATCGAACTGTGATAAAACATACAGGGTGTTCCATTTAACTACTTTATCTGCGAAAACTAACAAGCACAATTATTATTTTAACACAGGATAATTGACAACAACGAATGTTTTTTGTTTCGTGGCTATTTGATTTTAAAAGGATTAAAACAGTTATTTCCAAATAACTCGGTTGTTTTCAATGTTATCAAAGAAAGTTATATGGGTATTTTTGTTCAGAATTTAATTTTCTATCCATTTATATAAAAATATACAGGGTGTTCCATTAAAAAAAAATGTCTCGGTAAATATCTCGGAAATGCGATGCTCAATTGTTTTTTTGATTTCACTATCATAATCAGCATAAAAAATTCTACTAGTTTGTCCATTTAACCGACATCGCAACTTCTATAATAACAAAGTTAGCAATAGTGCAGACTTAACTTGGAACAGCCTGTATAGATATAGATAAAATACATAACAAGGCTTGAAATCTATCTCTTAATTCCTTTTCGATTCGGCTTTCTACGACTTTCTACAGCATGCAGTTTAAAAAAGCCCCCAATCTCCAAGATAGTGGTGCAACAGAAACTGTAAAGTCGGTAATTCAAAACATTCCTCTTTTTTACCTACAATTAAATACATAATTATTTGTCTGTATTCCAAATAACTGCAAAATCTTAGTTTTAAAAATGGTTGGTAATAAGACATCCTCAACATTATATTACTCGCGGAGAACATCAATCTTCTCAAACAATCAAAATTAAAGTTAGTGTTGGAAGGACGTAGCTTGGGTCACAGTAAACCCTTCAGACCTTCATACGGTCAACTGATCTTGGATTAATTGTTGACAGGGTCATTTCAGATCATCAATGTAATATCTTCGTTGTAAACACGGTAGTCAAATTCTGGCCTTCATACTGTTTGGATAATCTTAATATTTTAAGACAAGCTACACTCCCTTGCCCTATTAACAATTGGCAGGCTACAGAACATGATTATATTATTTTTTCACATAATTTAACCTTGTAAATTTGTTTTGAAGCCTATTAAAAGCAAATCGTCGGTAATTTATAAAGTTTAGTACGTTAATTTAATTAACGATGCGGCGCGACGAAGTGTCTATTGGCATGAAATGCAAATGCCCTGAGGAGCTCCTGGAGAGCATAGTTGGTCCTGACATACAATTAAAAACGAAATTAAAAATAGCGCAATCCTGTGCAATTTATGATTAAACTTGATAATGAGACCTGACATGACTGTGATGCGTGGACTATTGGAGACAACATACTAAGAAGGAATATTGTGAGCAAGAGATGTATTCTTACAGAAAGATACTGAGAATACTTAGGGATAGGAAGTATAAACTACGAGCTGCTACAAAAAAATGAGAAAAACTGAAGCACAACTCACTCTGAAATTAATAAGATAAAAAGAGCAACTTTAGACGTTGCCTATATTATGAAGCACAAAGATTGAAGTATGCTTCAATCTATACGTGTATAGGTGAAATAGACGGAAAATAAGTGAGAGACAAAACATCGAGAACGATTATGCATCAACATTGAATTTTTGATCGATAAGGCTATAAAATAAAAGGTCGCCAACCGCCTTAGAGGTAGTATTTTCAGGTGTATCTGAATTATTGCTTTATATATTTTGTTATTATTGGGCTATAGCCCTAGAGCGCCGGGGCCAAGAAGGCGCCGGGTCCAAGAAAGCGCCGGCCGGGCGATATCTTATAAAATATATCGTTTTAAATAGTTCTTCTCTACGGTAATACATTAAACAAAAATATCTGTTTTTGGCCATATATTTGTTTTCCAAGGTTTTTCATTTTTTTTATAATCATGCGGTTAGTGAACCATAAATATGTTGGTACGCCCACTAGTGGATGCTAGGCATATACCGACAGTATCGGTATCAATCTACCAGCATCAGGTCATAAGACAGTGAGTGCGCCTGCGCTGCGTGCGCGTTTGTGTAAATATAAACGGAAAGCGTCCGTTGGTGTTTGAACAAGATACGCGCCGCCGCTTATTCCCCGCGAATTCAGGCCCACGTGTGAAATTAAAAATTACCCCATGGGCTCCAAATCTCTTAGGGCGGCCCTGGTGGAGGCTGGTGCAGGGAGAGTAATGAGGCGAAACTGGCCAATTCTACCAAAAATTTTTTCACTATTTAACTAATTAATTTTCATTTATAAATAGTGAATTGAATATTCAATATTAAGTAGTAGGTGCTATAATGGCGCAGTATAATGCTGTAGCTGTAGCTCACTGACTACCAATTTCGCAATTAGATTAATTTCAACGTGTTAATGTATTTAGTTTTTTTATGTTTCTTGTTTGTTGTTACTATAATGTTCTTTTTCTTGTTGTAAAACATGTTTTTTCTGTGTATTTTGAACTTAAGCATTGTTAAGGATTGTTGTCTGCTACTAACTAGTTTTAATTTAATAGCTCACAATTTTATAATAGAGTAGTACTGACAATTTACCAAAATTGCGTCGACAACTAACAAGTTTTTGTTAGTCAAAACCTACTATTGAAAACTAATTGCCAAATTGGTAGTCAATAGAGTAATTTTACACATTTGGTTTTACTACTTTTTAGTAACAGCAAGGTGACTTATTATACATAACTCAGATAAAAACGCTTATTCAAAATTAACTAAAATATACATACGCGTTCATTTAAAAAAAATAAAAACAATCGCTAGTTAATAAATATATGAATTTATTCTTCAGTACTTGTGCGAAATAGAATTAGTTAAATAATCTTATTCGTTTGAGTTATAAAATGCCGGCTAGGGGGATATGTTCTCTTCAAATATGTTTCAGTGAAGGCATGTGAAAATCTGCTAGAGTTATTTTAAATTGCTATTATTTTGTTCGCTTATTGTTATCATTGTTATCACATTTATATATTAATAGGAAAGCGCAATAAGTAGTAGAGAGTGGAAATCTTGAATCGAGATATATTTCCAGGTCGGAATTTGTTTTGGTAATGATCTGACCGCTATCAACAAATTAGGCTACAATAACTAAACAAACATTATACAGTGCGAGTGTAAAGTCTGGAACTAATTCGATAACATTGAAAATGGCTGTATTTTCAAAAAATCCTTGTACACATCAACCTTATTTTTTAAAAGTGCATCTTTTCTGATAATTGTCATTTTTCGATCGTCTTTTATTTTTGAACGATTTCAGCGATAATTTTTTTAAATGACATTTTAATTTTGCTGTCATATTTGGATAGAGGTTAAAATTCCGAATTCAGTCATATGTTAAAGTATGACATTAACATTGACAGTTTTCGAGATAATCAAGTTTGAATTAAAGTACAGCGCATCAAAAATTGAGTTAGCCATGGAATATTGACAAGTAATCATTGTTTTAAAATGCAAAGAAATGAAAAAACTCTGAGGGTGCAAGCACAGTATACTTATATATACAGTAGCGAAAGCGCCCATATAACGCCTGGTAAGCTATAACTAGTGGCGCTCCAAGCGGTCGACAAGTTAAACTATCGTTTAAATTATGGCGGGTTTTAAATTCTAATCCAGTTCGTTGTTGTTACCATATTTTTAATAAGCAAAACAGAAAAATTACGAGCTACATTATACATATAATGGTTTTTAAATAATACAAAGAAAATGCCAGTAATATGATTTATTAACATTTATAAACTGCGAATCTTCAAAGTGCAGTTTTTATTCAAATATCCAACCTCCTTTTCACGTTAATCTTCACGTCTACAGTTTACAACCCCCTGTTTTGATCTAAAACGACGAGAAAGTTAAACTTTAATGTATTAATATTTATCAGAATTTATTACCTTTTTGGATCTTTGGGAAATGTAAAAAACTAAGGTTAGGATTCTTTCCTTCGTTGTTTTCGCAGTTTACGGCGGAACATGCGCTCCCTTTTGAGACTCTCATAATAGATTGGTATATCACTAATCACATTTTTATAAAAACACTGGCAAACAACTTGAAAATTGTTCTTATAACGTTCAAAAAGCAGAGAAACACTACTACCGTCAGCTGTCAGATTTTAGTGTAACTTGTTCGCCGCTTGGTGCTGTAATTACCATAAATGACCTTTACTTTCGCTACTGTATATATAAGTATACTGTGGTGCAACATTATTTTGTGCGTTTCCGTTTGTTACTTCGATATTTTGTTGATTATTGATTATTTATTACTGATAAAAATAGTGCGATATTTAAGCTAAAACAAAGAATTGAAATTTTGATAATGGTTGGATTTAATTGTTACTTTTAGTTAACTAATGTTAGTTTATAAAATTTAAATCGTTTCCAAACAATTAAACTATCAATATTCCTGACTAACTTAGTTTTTTATCTTTTTTTTTGCTGACTTTAAATTTGATTATCTAGAAAACTGTCAATGTAAATGTCACACTTTGACATATGGCCGAATTCATAATTTCAACCTCTATCCAAATATGACGGCAAAAATATGGGATGCCAATTAAAAAAATTGTCGATGACGTCATAGTTCGAAAACAAAAGACGATCGATAAATGACAATTGTCAGAAAAGATGCACTTTTAAAAAATAAGATTGACGTGTACAAGGATTTTTTGAAAAATTCGACGCTTTCAATTTTATCTAATTAGTTCCAGGCTTTACACTCGCACTGTATATCTAAGTTTGCCTATACACCGTTTCCCAGAAAAGTGCATGGAAAATGATATTTTACCAGATTTTATGTTCCCAGGATACTTTGGCTAAAAGTTTCATTTGTATTATTGTTACTACTAGTGTTATTACTGCAGTTTAGTCAACAAATAATATTTACTTCATTTAATATCAAGTAAAATTTTGAAAATTTAAGGCTCGTCATTTAAATGTAACAAACAACAATGTAATCTAATATTGTGATGGCATAGCGGCAAAGCTATCAGTTTTGTCAGCGAAAGTCCCGAGTACTAATCCTGAATGAGGTAAACTTTTTTGAAGTTTTCTCAGTTATTTTTTTAATTTTCACAGCTGTTCTACAATTAAATAGTTAAAAGTACACGATTTGTAACGTAAATTGTCAATTTAATACATCAACTAATGACACAATTAAATTAATACCTATTTTGTTTATTCATTCTCTATTATCATTATTACTGTTGTGTAGGTTATAATAATAAAATAAGTATTAGTTTAATTGTGTAATTACCTGATGTTTTAAATTTACAATTTACTTTAAAAGTCATTTTTTAACTACTTATTGTAGAACAACTGTGAAAATAAAATTACAAAACCAAAAAATAATATAAAAGAAAAGTTTGCCCCATTCATGATAAAAACTCAGGAATTCTGCTTACAAATCACTAATCCTTGCAGTTCCGCCATCAAAACATTGAAAGACATTGTTATTACTCTGGTATTAAAATGACGTCTTGAATTTTTAAATTGTTACCTAATTTTAAGCAAAAAAAATTAATAGTTATTGAGTAAACTGCACTAACAACACTTAGTAACAATTTTATAATTAAAACTGTTAGCCAAAGTATCCTGGAAACATAAAATATGGAAAATTATCATATCCCAGTTATTTTTCCTATAGTTCAACTTTTCTGCGAAACAGTGTATGTCTAATGCTGTAGCGGTCTACTGTACAAACAAAAATAGCTGCATATAAGGATCCTAAACATGTGGGTTGTAGTAGTAGGCGTCCCTCACCAATAAATGTTGAGACAGATGGAAGTAATCTGGATTTACTCTATAGATTGCGTTAGTAATGCAAAACTCAGTTAATTAATACTCCCTTAAAAAACTTTTCACATGAAAATTCGTTCATTCTGTTATTAATTTTTATGCATGAAAATTGATATTGAACTAATACAATTAATTTCAGTTACCATTAGTAATAACGAAAGGATACTGTTTTAACTTTATTATATTTTTAGTGTAATACAACAACTTCAGAAGTAGCAAGTTTCTACGTCGGTTTGTGCTAAATTATGGAAGATATACACGTTCCTAGGAATACAGAGATAAAAGGTTTTTGTAACTATGGTCCAGAGCTTTTATGTCGATGTACAGCACTTTTAGAAATTGAAGTACTATGCTGTATAGTTCCCGTAATTTAATTAGTGAACAAATATGTAGGTTTTACGTTCACAAAGTGTTCACTTTAATTTAGGTCATTATTGGGATCGCGGAAACTATAACAGATACGAAGTAGATTAAACTAAAAAAAAAGTTTCGTATTATTACGGCTATAAGAAATAGTTAAACGAATTTACCACAATACAGATAGACTGCGAAAAAACGTTGTTTTTTCTAATATGTTATTATTGCCAAACTGTTCAATACCTTGGTATTTATATGTAACGACAACTATCAAAATGCAATGGCAGCATAATAAGAAGTGCTAAAGTATTTTTTATGTAGTAATATTCTCTTTTCCTAGGGCTTCGAAGTTTACACGATCTGGCAACTCATTTTTGATTAATCAGGCTTCAGATTCAAAGTTTTAAAACAGGAAAAATTTGTTGTATTTATCTTAAGGTTTTTTTTATCAGCTCCTGTTTTCAGATATAATAATTTAGTTTTGGAACAAGCACGCTACCAAAAATGCCAAGCTTCCGCTTTCGGTTTTGGATTATTTTTAAATATTGATTTTTTCGATGATTTTTTGGTGTACTCCTACATTTAAAGCTTCATTAAAATCGGGAAATTCGTTAAAAATATGAAAACAAAAAATGGCTGAAGCACTTCGCATAGACTTACCCTTAGGTTCCGTATTTACAAAGGTATGTTGGTAGAACGTTATGCCGCATAGCGGTGGTTAAAGTAGCACCGTAAAGCAATTTTTTGGATCAATATTTCGCGATACAAAAATTAGGCCGGAAGGGGAAAGTATTACTACACCTAAACATTAAGTCGTGAATGTTATACCATTCTTGAACAATTTAGCTTATACAGAAATGTGTTGTTATGTCACATATATTAAATACAGAGGAATGAGTTTTCGAATATCTAAAATTCATAAAATTCAAAGCGTCACAGAAAAATCAGCAGACTCGGACTAAAACCAAATTGTAACTCATCCCTACCTCTAGAAGCCTACAAAATTTACAAAGATTTCTATGACCAGTTCTTGACTTTACAAACGTTAAAAATCGGTAACTTTAATGAATGAGCAAATTGATCTCTTAAATTCACCGTTATTGGACGTTTCGGAATGAGAAATCAAGTCGTCTGGACGCAGATATAGAAAACCAAGGTCAAGTTATGAAGATTTATTGTTCCTATAGCAACACCAACCGTTGACTTTTAATCTTGTCTCTGAAAATGACATGTCAACATGTCGAAATACGTATAAGGCTAAAATAAGAAACTTGTTGAAGTTAAGAATTGTTTTATTTACAATAAATTACAATAATTCTTTGATCTTCCATATGCATTATACTTTATTGCTTACTCAACATATTTCCTAAAATACAGAAACACAGAAAAAACAGCCGACTTGGACAACAACCAAATTATCCAGCTTATCCCTACCTCTAGAAGACCTACCAAATGTACAGAGAAAATTTTCATTTCACAGTTTTCATTTATAAAAATCTCTTAAACCGTTGATTTCCTCAATCAACGCTTTAACATTGTGTTCTTCTAGGGCTACCATATTTAATTCCAATCGGTCAGATCGTTTCTGAGTAGAAAATCGTTAGAGCCGTACACTTACAAAAATCGTAGCGGTCGCCATTTTAAAGCTAGAGTGCCCGGAAACAAATGCTTTCAAATTTGTCTTGACGCTCGCCAAATTTATATGTAGGTATAACATAGTGGTGGTAGCTCAGAGGTTAGGCGCTTAGCCTCTAACGCTAAAGGTCTAGAGTGCGATTCACAGCCGAAGCCATGCAGCAATAAAAATTTATGCCGCAACCCGCTACTCACATTCTCCAATCCAATCCGGTGTAGGCAGCCGTGGGGTCTTAGTGCCTGAAACCTTCTCTGGTATTTAGTCGTTCGGATTTGACGTGAAACTGTAGGTCCTCCGTACTCCACCTTAGCGCTAGGGAGAGTACGTGGCAGAGAAGAGTGCCGAAGCCCAGCAGTGGGACGTAAAGGCTGATTGCGGTAACAAATTTCATTAAAATCGGTTCAGTAGTCCTGTAAATTGTTTCCTTAATTTTTATCTGCAGGTATTTAACAATATCATCTGGAAAACATAAGTTGGAAAATTGTTATGTGCAATAGAAGTCATATTGGTTGCACGACTAACAACCGCTTTATCTTACCAGTTATGACATTTTACTATTCAACCTCCTTACTTCTTAATTGTCATTTTCAGGAACATAATTTTATTGTTTCTGTTTAGAAATGAAAACAGTGGTACTGATAAAATTGTATTTGCATTTGTTAGTTTCACAAACCATTCAGTACGTTGCGTTGTAATTGAAGAAATGAACATTTTTTATTGATTTACGCAATGACAAAAGCACCACATTAAATTTTATTTATAAGCTCGAGCTTTACTTCGTTGAAGTTCATTTTAATTTATTGTAAATAAAACAATTCTTAACTTCAACAGGTTTTGTATTTTATCTTTATACGTATTTCAACGTGTTTACACGTTATTATCAAAAGCAAGATTAAACGTAAACAGTTGGTGTTGCTATAGGAACAATAAATCTTCATAACTTGATCTTGGTGTTCTATATCTGCGTCCAGATGACTTGATTTCTCATTCCAAAACGTCTATAAGCGGTGAATTTAAGAGATCAATTTGTTCATTAATTAAAGGAACAGATTTTAAATGTTTATGAATTTCAAAAGCTTCTAGTATATCCAACTTACGCTTATCATCACAAAAGTGTAAAAATTTGTTTAATGTGTTATTAGATGTCATTGCATGATTGTGTTCTAATAAGTGTTTAGCGTAATTTGATTTACGGGGTTGTTTATACTTGTAACAACGTATGTGTTTCTTGTACCTAATATCAAAATTTAAAACTGTTTGTCCTTTATAAACCGAATTACAGTGGGAGCAATTTAATTTGTAGATGCCTGATTTTAGTAAATTGTTTGTTTTTTCTTTAGCATTAAACAAAGTGTTTAAAATGTTTTTTGTTGTTTTAAAAGTTATTTTACATTTATTTGTTTTGATTATAATTTTGGCAATTTTTTCTGATTTATTTCCAAAATAAGGAATTGAGGCGTATTTCATTTTATCTGATGAAGTAGATGGTTAAATTTTCCGAATAGCTAATTTATAATTTTTCCACATTAAATTGCTAGTTCTTTAATTTAGAAAATTTAATTACAATTATAGCGTATGTTGTGGGTACATAATTATCGAGAAATACCATTACAGATCTAAAAATTAAAAACCAAACTAATTATTGAACATTTCGTTATAACTAAAAATTTTACAAAAGTTTTTTTTCCTATAAAGACCTATAAATTAAACGTTTGCTGCGCTTAGGGACATTATTGAATCGATTCCCCAAACGTTAAATGCCACAACTCTTAAAAAGTGGCCGTTCGGCGAACAATGCGTATAAAATTGTTTGGTTGTGAAATTGATTGAGAGAGATCTCACCCCATTATAAAACGTGGACCTCAGCTGTTTTTGAAAGGATCCTACTTCTGGTTAACATACACGTATTGCAGTACTTGATAAACAATAGATCAGAATAAATGCAATCCCGAAACGGGAAGTGGCTCATATTTTTTAATTTATGTGTTTGTACAGTGCCGGAACTAGGGTAAGGCGCAACGATTTAAAGAATACAATTTTATTGTATAATTTTTTTATCGATTCTGTTCAAAAATGTGAGCTCCGTACGCTTGATTTTCGCACAAATGTGCAATCGGGCGATAAAACCGGCTTCGGTGTCGTTGGGTTATTGCCGACAACCACAATTGGTTGCAGTACGTTATGTTTAAATAGAAGTATCGTTGACACGCATTGGACACGCATTTATTTATGTTGCCCCAGCTGCAACAATACCTAGTTCCGGCACTGTGCCTGCGTTTGATAAATCCATTCTAATAACAGCCCTACCCTACGAGATCCATTACTTTCGTATTTAGTTTTTAAATAAGATGCTTCAAAAAAATACGATTTTACCAACACTTTATTGCGTACTCTTTAGGGCGTGAGTTGCCAAAAACTGCTTTCTAAAAACTATAAAACAAGTTTATCCTCAGTAAAATTACAAAACACCGAAGCCAACAATAACGCGTGTAGTAGAAAAGTTCTGGTTCAATTTCGATATCAGATAGCGTATTACGAAGCCGTGGGTAAATGATGGATTGGAATAATAAAAGTTTCCACCTCCGACCTTTCGACCTTTATATTTTATCCCTTGGAACCGCTCCAAAAGCGTAGGTACTTTTCAGTGGTGGATACCCTACATTTAGCTGCATTGAAATCCATATTTCAAACTACAGTATTTTCATAATATTTCAATTTAGCCTACAGGAGAAATTTTGTGTTACGGTTGGCCTACATTCTGGCATTATATGAACATGTACATGCATTTTAATACAGTCATTTGTTTGAGTAGAATTAACTATTGAAAATTCAGAACTGTTTTCTGACCTTTTATAACCTTTAATTGACTTGCAATGCAAACTGATTTTAATGCTGAAAAATTGCTTCAATTTATACCGGCAGATAATAAATTATAGAACCAGTTTTCGAAAGGGTAAGGATTTAAGAGGATATTCTACTTCTGTAGTCGGTGGCAGACTCAATTTGAATTCTGAGCTTTATCTCACTATATATATTTTTTCAATAAAAGCTTGTAGGGTGATTTATTAAAACAATGTTTAGGGATAGCTGTTCTCTGGTACATGCGAGTGTAAGGTAGGCTTATTTGACCTAAAAACACAAATATAATATGCTGGACAAATTTTAATTATTTCTGGATTGGGTAAAGTGTCCTTTTTCTAGCTTTTGAAATCGTTGAATAGCTGGAGGGTAGAATACTATCGTATCTTCAAAAAAAAAGGCAAAACAGTTCGCTGGTACTTTCCTAAACGTTTTGAATAGTCTCGCACCAATAAGTGATTGAAATTTACATCTAGTCATCTACACCAGGTATACGCCGCGCCGCCCGCACCAAAACGAATGCTTTGGCACGGCGCACAGTGAGCCAAATTCTTAAGAAGCTGGTCAAAATTCAAAAAGTCATCGGATTTTCATAAAACTTGGGTTTTAAGAGTTTGCGAGGTCGCTGATCCCAAATCTGATGTCAAAATTGAAAAATTCAGTATGGCGGATCCAATATGGCGGACTCCTAGACAAAATTTCATCACATTTGTACGATATTTGGGTTTTGAAGGTTTTTATAATGGCTGGTTTCAAATCTGAGATCAAAATTGAGAAGTTAAATATGGCGGATCTAATATGGCGGACTATTAAACAAAATCTCATCGGATTGACACGATATTTGGATTTTAAAGGTTTTCGTAGTCGCTGATTTCAAATGTTATATTCAAATTGTAAAACTAGAAATGGCGGATCCAATACAGCGGACTACTACACAGCATTTTATTAGATTTATACGACATTTGGGTTTTGAAGGTTTTGTGCTCTGATTTTAAGTCTTGTGTCAACATTGTAAAATTTAAAATAACGGATTTAACATGGCAGAGTATTTGACAAAATGTTATTCAATTCTTTATAATTATAAAACTTTCTAGGTGAATTTTAAATACGTTGACAATCTTGATTTATGTAATAGAGGAGCAAAAAATTTTTCAAAACTAAAAGGCCTAACTTGATTTTTGTAAATTCTATTTATTTGGGGATCAGATTGGGTTGAATACGAGAGAAAGTACTGCTGTTCCAAGCAGGAACTACATTCTATGCAATTTTGAGAAAAAAATTCTAGTTTTTAATGTCTGCCACAAAAAATAAATTAAAAAAACGAATATTATTTGTAGATTTAAAACTACTTTTTACACTAAACTAGACTAAACAAAAAATAAAATATTTGTTCTTCTATTAAATAAGGGAGATACTCTTGTTTTGCCTAATATTGGTCATTATTTACAGGCACTTCTTAAGTACCAGAGCACCTTACCCTTAACTTAACCCTTAACTGTTTTAATATAGTTCGCTTATAACTCTCTTGACCTCGATGTAGTAGCATTAATAGTGCCCCTGGCCCGCAATGCTTCAAATAGTTCACTGCGCTCGATAGTGATAGGCCTCCCTGCAAAAGTTGAAAATTTTTAAAAAGGACAAATAAAGAAAGTGAACAAGTTTGGTACTGTTTAATAAAAGTCCAAGTTACAATGTCATGCCACTTTTAGAATGTTACATTGAGTTACAAATTATTAAAGCTCTACTTGAATTTCTTGGTTTAACAAAAATATGCTCATAATGAAAGTGACTCTATATACTGAACTACACTAAATAATGAAGACCGATATCAAAATCAACCGATATGCATTTTAAAGTACATACCTTGCCGATTCTCGTTCGCCATCTTAATTGGAAATATCACGAAATATTAAAAAGACTACTATTCAACGGTAGCGCTCAATGGAAAAAAGAAACGGGAGCTTGCGAGTCCTGCGAAACAATTGTTTGCGACGGTGTTATGGCGAGCCAAATGCGCGTATGTTCGTTTTTATGGCTATACACAATGAAGTAGTTATCGGTTAACATAATTACATATTTTTTTTAAATTTGCAGTGAGGTTTTTATACAGCACGTTATTCCACTTTTTATTCAATTTTGCCCACTGTGCGGCGCGCGCAGCATGTGGATTACCTACTCACGTACGGGCGGCGCTAGCTAGATTTACGCTCCTGAATTCGTACTAGAAATGCTTATAAATACTTTATTTACATAGTTATCAAACATATGCAAAAAATGAAATATATGTTTTTAACTAGAGCTAATGAACAGCCGTAGTTAAAATCACGTAACATACTAAAAATGCGTTGTTGAAATTAATAAATATCGTTTTTTTTTCTAAGTTTTGATATGGTAGAAAATTCTTGCGAATCCTAATACACTACTTCAAATAATCTATCAAACTGTTTAAAGTTTATAACGATTAGCGTTTGCATTTTTGAATAAATAATTAATAAATTTTAAATTTAGCAAAAATTTCTGGCGTGCGTTTAAGTAAAATTTGGGACATAAGTGAAAAAATAAATTTGTAGTTCATTGCAAGCTCTATCGCCTTAGAAAATTTAAAAAAATGTTGTGGGCTGTTTTTGAGAAATAATGTTTTGAAAATGTCCATAATTTTGAGCAGCTAGAATTTTTACAATTTTTTTATGTCCGGAAATACTCTTACATCACTTGATTATACTTGTTAAGGGTTATTAAATAATATGACAATTTGTATTAATTGGATGTTTTGTTTTTGAGTAATCGGGCATTAAAATCTAAATTTTCAAAAATTTGTAACGGCCTTCATTTTAAAGATACAGCATCTGTTTGTAGATGCTTTACAACTCTGTGTTCCTTAAAAATTTCAAAAAAGTGTGTAGAAAAAATCTATTCCAATAAAACCGGTATAATTATACGATCAAAGGAACTTACCTGTGAAGTTCGATCGTAATTATGTGAAACGCCTTGCCCGAACAGATAACTATTATGTAGTCCCGTCTACTGTTGCCAGATTACGCCACATGTTTAAAGTTTAACGCGTTTTACGTCCCTCTCCACTCCCGTGGTTACCGGCTCCATGCCATATGTCAATTTGTTTAAAGGTTGTAGAGTCGCAACATCTAAGGGGTTACTGAAAGGGAAGGGAGGGAGTTATCTGTTCGGGCAAGGCGTTTCACATAATTACGATCGAACTTCACAGGTAAGTTCCTTTGATCGTATAATTATGTTTCAACGCCTTGCCCTCCAGATAACTATTATGTAGATGTTTAAAGTTGAATGTTGCGAAGTTTATGAAATCAAAAAGAATTCCAAAAACCTTCCAGTAAAAAATACTAAATGCAGGAACTAGACAAAAAACAATATAAAATAGTTGAGTGGCTTTTGAAGATATCCGTGTCTATACCCGATGATTACAGTGTAGTCTTAATCCATCTGCCGATTGTTTGTTTGCTAGCTGGACCATGAGGCTTTATGTTGGATAAAAATGACAAATCGGTTTCTGGTCTTCTAATAGGTTTTATCTGCTCTAAGTAATTCAAAAGCGTGGTGGCTGCACAGATGTCGGGGTTTTGAGTATAAAAAGGTAAAAGAAGACATAGCTGAGCAATGGTTCTGCCTGATGTTTTTATAGGGTCACTAATTCTGATGCGTATTTCATTGCCAGTTTGTATTATGTTTGACAATCTGATGAGAGATATTGTCTGTATTCTGTGACCTGTTACAAGAGCCAAAAGCGTGGCAAGCTTTGCGCTCAAGACTGCTATAGATGGGTCCGAAGTTGACGCCGTTTAACCAAAATAGTCTAGTACTTTCTGCGGTGGAATATCTTTGTTTCAACGGTCGAATGCGGGCAATACCCTTCAAAGCCGCTTAAGATTGGCATTGCTGCCTATATCCCCAGGCAGGATTAAAGCCAAGGCAGACCGATGGCTATTGAATGATCCGTAAGAAACCGATTTAGTATTAAATATGTTTTGAAGGAACGAGATGACTTCGGGTGAGAAAGGGTCGATATTGGTTTGGGAACAAAAGTCCACCATGCCTTGTAGGTACTATTATACTGCTTTTCTGTAGAAGGGGAGATTGATGCCAATGTGGTTGTCAAGGCCTCTTCAGGTATACCTTTTCGTCTAAGTGCTTGTCGGATAACACTGCGGCAACCAACGTAAGGTTGCCGGCGAGTGGGTGGGTTTCCCTGAAGGGAGATAAAAGCAAGCTATCATTAGATTCAAAAAATATTGATCCCCTGATAAGTAATTTAGAAAACAGGGGATGCCAAGCTTGCGATGGCGAGAAAAGCACAACGAGAATCCCTTCCGCCTTATCCCCTACAATTTTGTTCAATGTATTGAATATTAAAGAAAATGGAGGAAAAGCATAGAAAAAAAATAGACGCTCAGTTAAAAGTGAAGGCGTCTACTAGAATAGACCCAGGGTCTCTTTGTCCTGATACGTATTTTCTACATATGTGATTAACGATGGAAGGAAATAAATTTATATCCGGTTTTCTAAAAACTCTAGATATAATCGAGAATGCCTCCGATGGCAGTTCCCGCTCGGTTTCAGGTGGCAAAACACGGGAACCCTTATCAGCCACGTTGTCTTAGGTGTTAACATACGAGGCAAAAATCCATATATTTCGTTCCTCGCACCACTGCCAAATTTGTTTAGCAAGATGTCCGGACTTTGGATGTTGAACGCTTCCCATCTTGTTGACATACGAGAGAGCGGTAGTGTTGTCTACGCGGATTAATATGTTTGCTGAGGTAGCATCCCTGGCGAAACATTTGAGACCAAAAAACACAGCCTGTAGCTCTAAAAAATCAATATATTCCGATCTCAATGCGTTGTTCCACCAGCCGGAGGTAGTAACACCCTTACAAGATGCCCCCCCCCCCGTCAGAGAGACATCCGTAAAGAGTTCTAAATCAAAGTGGGGAATTTTAATTTATTTACAGCTGACGGAATGATTTTGGTCCACCAAAACAGATCCTCTTTAGAACAGGGGGATAACGACCTGTAACTGTTGTAACCGATTTTTTTCTTAGAGCAACAAAATTTCCCTTTCAAAATGTTTGATATAAAGCCACGCATACCGAATTGCATGCCGGGCAGGCCGAGACCAGTCAGCCGACAAGACGAGCAAACTCTCGTATCTTAAATTTTGTACATTTTAAAATGAAATTTAAGTTTTTTTTTTTTTTTTTTTTTTAAATGTTATGCCGCCTTTCGGGGGTCAGTTCAATACTCATATGGATACTGTCGAAAACGAAACCCAAGTATTTACAACGTTGGGAAGGAGTAATACAGCATTTGGCCGGATTAATTAGGAAGCCTAAAGCTTTTAACACAACTAGTGTTAATTTGACACCTTCAGGACCTTCCGACTCGGTCTGGCCCAAAATTAAAGTCATCCAAGTAAACAACGCAGCACACCCCTTGATTTCGTAACAATTGTACAAGGGGCTTTGTAAGTTTAGTGAAAGTGTACGGAGCCACGGAAATGCCAAACGGTAAAGTAAACTAGTACATGGTGTCGTCAAAAACCTTAAGTGTTTTCGGTAAGATGGGCAAACTTGAACTAGGTACTACGCATTTTCTAGATCAAGTGATGCCATATACCAGTTTTTATAGATCAGTTTCTTTCCTGTTTTGGAATTCTCCATTGTAAAATGAGGGGAATCAATAAAAGCATTTGATTTGTTAAGATTTAAAACAAGACGTTGTTTACTATTTGGCTTCGTTACTAAAAAATAAGGCGATAGGAACTGTCCCCGGCATGCGCTGAAGGTAACTATGACCCCTTAGAGTAGCATTTCCTTTATAAGAGCAGCCAAAGTTTGAGTTTCCGACTAGCTAAAACGTTGTGTTGGTAGAAGATCCCGTTGGTACGGTCTGTGTTTAAAAGGATTTGGAATCCTGCGACCCACTGTAGCAGCAGTGGTTGAGAAGTAATAATTTGCCATTGTGATAAAAAGAAACGAAGCCTGCCAGCAAATTTGCTACGACTTACCTCGGAAACTATTTGGCTTTGTATGTTGGGCGCCTTGGTCGGAAATTCGCCTAAGGAAATCGCCCTAGCTGTCTCGGCTGTCGAGATGGGCCCTGTCGGTTTAAAGGATGGGACCTGGCCTGAGAAAATCTTTGCACACGCGCAACCCGTACGGTGGAGGATGCTGGTCGTGATACTCTATCAGAAAAACTTTTTTCGAGAGCTTTGGAGGCCTTAATCCGGTCTCCCAGATTTATCCCAAAAAACCATTGGCCAGGGGGAACCTGTTCAACAAGGTCTTTGACAGATTTGGTCA
Source organism: Ctenicera cuprea (assembly GCA_958336395.1). Taxonomy (NCBI): domain Eukaryota; kingdom Metazoa; phylum Arthropoda; class Insecta; order Coleoptera; family Elateridae; genus Ctenicera; species Ctenicera cuprea. Next base: position 58,010,292 of record OY284486.1, read on the forward strand.
AGGTAGGTGTAATAAAGGATCTTCGAGCCTGAGATAGGTTTAAAGAAAAGGTCAGCTAAAATCTTGCCCGCATCACATAAGGGGAGCAACAAGTCTTCCTTTGTGGCGATATTTTCCGAAGACCTATCTTTGAGCAAACGGCTTATGGCTGTTCCTAAAGCGCAAAGTCCAATGCCTAGTTGATTTTGATAGTCCCCCTGATACGTATCCTTTTTAAGAGAGAGCGGTGTAAGCGCTGCTGAGATTTCAATATTAATAATAGGGGCTTTTAGGGCAGGGCAATTTTGTGGAGGAGTATAATGCTTTAATAACTCCCTCTTGGCCTCTGCGTCAAGACCCTTTATGAGAAGAAAAGCCCACCTGGATTGTAGCGCCTCATGAAAATCTTTTAAGAGAGAGCGGTGTAAGCGCTGCTGAGATTTCAAGATTAATAAGGGGGTCTTTTAAGGCAGGGCAATTTTGAGGAGTATAATGCTTTAGTAACTTCCTCTTGGCCTCTGCGTCAAGACCCTTTACGAGAAGAAAAGCGCCTCCTGAAAATCTTCCGTTTTAGTTTGCGAGACACTGGGATCGTTTCCTAGAATGTGCATGAGCTCATCGTCCAAGGAAACGTCATTGTGAATGCGCAAAGTTTGTTCATTATCAGAGGTTGACTCAGCAGCAGAAACAGGTTGTAGCGGCGGGCGGCGAATTTCTCGGAATTCGCTCTTCCGCGCTGGGTGCCTAGCAGACGCTGACGTCGCGTGTCGCAGCACGCGATCAGGTGTCGAACGTCTCGCGTTTCGATCATCCTGTCTGCTATGGCCCTCACGCCGGCTGGAACTTCGGCTACGGGAACGAGAAGGAGCGTACAAGCTACGATATGTTGAATGTGTTCGATCCCGCTTCTTATGCCGAGATAATTTACGCTCAAGCTTAGTTAATCTATTCAAAAGATCAGCATTGCTAACTTGGCTTTCTCTCTCTTCCGAACTGGAAGCAGAAGAGGAGTTTCTGCGGTTTTTCTTATGCTTCATAGCTAAAAAATACCCTAGAATGAGGTGAAGAATAAAATACTTACAGAAAAAAAACTTCCGAATCGTGGACGATGTGGTTTGTCTGACACAAGAAACAGAATTGACATATGGCATGGAGCCGGTAACCACGGGAGTGGAGAGGGACGTAAAACGCGTTAAACTTTAAACATGTGGCGTAATCTGGCAACAGTAGACGGGACTACATAATAGTTATCTGGAGGGCAAGGCGTTGAAACATAATTTCTGTTTTCGCTTCCGCATACCAAATTTGATAAAAACTGGTCAAGCGGTTTTGGAGATATATGAGAACAACTGAATCCACGCAAGCACCTTCCCACTCATAGGCAGACTTTTTTTAAAAACACTTTTTTGTGTTGCATGGGCGTATTTCCGTTAAAATCTTAAAGGAAAATGCAAAAATTTGGTTTTTTTGATTTAAAAGAAAAATGTTTTTAAAACCAAGCATTAAGTGTTTTGCAGTGGTGGCTCGTATAGGAGGCAACGTGGGGGACTTCCCTTCTAGCGAACACGGACAGCAGATAATAATATTATGACTTTACTTTTCTAGAACGTGTAATACTATTTAAGTTTTACTGTAAGAGAACGATGTTTTTATAAAAGACTGTGAGGTAGAAACGCTCCCAGACTTGCACTGCCGTTTTTACAACGAGAGAGTGGCTATGTAAACAAACAAGATTTAAGATCGAAAACTGACATCGTAGGGGTTTTTCTGCCATAGCAACAAGGATCAGAAACAAAGTAAGTTATTTAAATTTAACATATATTTAACGTCAGCATATTTCATTTCACGCTGAATTTTGTCTGCGTTTTTATCGAAATGCTTATGTTATTGTTTATGTTTTGTTTATGTTTATGTTTCCCTCGCGGGAAACCAATGTCGCATATCATTAGACCGAAATTTATGACGTGGTGGCATTAGTCAGCATTTATAAATTAGCACTTGGTTGTACGATTCCGTTATGCTTAAAACTATCTGTTAGTGAAATTAATTGGGTTAGCAATATTATGAGTTTAAAAAGAATTCGCAGCAGTTTACTTACGAATAAAAATTATGGGCCTACCCCAAGCCACTGTGTAGGTTGCTGTGGCCAACCCTTTCCTAACCTACAAATTAATAAATATGAGAATATAAATTTAAGAATATATGTGAAAGTTTGCTAGCAATATGTATAACCCTCCCGACTAGATTTTTGCGGGTGCGAAGTGAGAAGTGCTAATTTTTCATTGTTTACAAGTGTTCAGAAAAATGATCGGTAAAGTAGGCTGGTGCGAGATTTTAATAATTCAACGAATTCCGTTGCAATTACACAAGAAGCGTTTTTTTTAGGGGCGAATACAAGAGTACTTTACTACGCTAAGACTAGTGGACTATAAACGTAATCAGAAAGCTGCTTAGAAGAATTTCGATCTGAATTTTTTTCAAACCGCCGATGACGACAAATAGTTTCAAGATAACCTAAATCGGCATGTAAGACTGTTTCGTGAGACATGAAGCGTTGCCAAAAAGGAAGATAGCGGACGATCATCAAAATGTACCACCGAAACCATCGATGCTATTAGAAAAGTGATGGAAAATGAGCCTAAGATCTCAATTCGTCGTATATTACAATAAATGGAATTACATAATTAATAGTTTCAGCCTTTACTTGGTGATACTGCATTTTAAAAATAATAAAAACACTGCAAAACTTTGTACAAAATATCACATTTAATAATCACATACAAGTGACCGCGGTTTCGTGCTTCACAGAGACATTGTCAAACTAAATACTAAAAACTAATGCAGGTACAACATTAAATAAAATTTCTGAAGAGTGGGGTGTACATAATGTCAAGTTGGTCGTTTAAAACTATTTTATCAGGTATGTTTTTGTGCTTGTAAATTTCCAATGATTCCAGAAGGGTAAGTCTTAAGGCCTTTATTAGCGAGGTGCATCACTGACAAGCTATTATCTCCAAAACAATGGCCACTATCTAACGCATGATTGGCAAAGTGGATGTTCTTTTTTTATTTTTAAAGGCACTTAAATGTTCTTTAGATCTAGTGTTAAAATTCCTTCCCGTTTGTCCTATGTACACCCCCTCGCAATCATTAATTTGTAGACGCCTGGTTTTTGCAGTTTGTTTGTCTTACTTTTCGCATTATATAATAAATTAGACATTTTAATATGTTAAAGTTTTTAATTAGCACTAAGCACTCACCCGGGGGGATGTTTGAAAACATATTGCTAACATCAAACGACACTAATTTCGTATTGTTTGTGTGTTTTACGTTTGATAGTTTTTTAGTAAGTTCTAGAGAATTTTTAACACTGAATTTGCTATGAAAGTCCGTAACGTTTTTGAAAATAGTATTGAGTTTTATGGCAACTTTTCTAACAGGGCAGTCAATATAGGAGACTACTGGACGTATAGGATTATTGTCTTTATGCAATTTAATTAATCCGTACAGTTTTGGGTATGTAGGGTTCATGCAGATTAGTTTTTGCTTCTCTCTTTCCGTGATTAATGTGTGGAGATTTTTAAGAGTGTTTTTAACTGCTAGTTGAAATTTATTTGTAGGATCTTGATTTAATACTTCTGGGTTTTCTTTTTCTAAAAAGTCATTCATTTTTTTCAGGTATAAATCATGTGGTATAATAACAATAGTATTGCCTTTATCTGCTTTTGTGAGAATTAGATTATTATCAATTATTTTCTGTTTTATATGTTTTATAGTCACCATCTCCAATTTTGTTGTTGTTAGCTTGTTATCTTTTTCTAACATTTTATTTATAGCTTCTTTCGTTAAATTATTGTTACTGATTTTATGAACTGCGATTTCTGAATCAATTGCTAGAATTTCTTTATAATTCCTAGGAGTATAATATATTGGGGCGTATTTAGGTCCTTTATTCAAAATTTCTTGTTCTTTTGGGTTGAACGTAACATCTGTTACATTTTCCGTTTTCTTGTAAAAAATTGTGTCATTTATTTTTGGGGTGCATAGGACAAACGGGAAGGAATTTTAACACTAGATTTAAAGAACATTTAAGTGCCTTTAAAAATAAAAAAAGAACATCCACTTTTGCCAATCATGCGGTAGATAGTGGCCATTGTTTTGGAGATAATAAAACCTTCAAACTTTATTTTCTTGACCTTTATTAGTTCACCTTTATTAAGAAATGCCAATATTCTACAACAACACAATATAAAAACAAGTAATGCGCTATAAAATAAAATTGTTACAGCAAATACAGAATACACACCTGCTAGACAAGTATGGAATATATTTGTTTAATTGTAGTACTTTTTGCCTGGTTATCTAGAAAGATCATTTCGTAATTTTAGAACCCGCATAAATGAACACAGAATGCCCAAAGAACTGAATCATTAACTCAAAATGAATCAAAGTTTCCCAAGGTTTTACTAGTCCCAAAGACTGTTTATATGCTGTACCTTCTAAGAACATGCCTTATTTTATCAGTACTGCGTTTACTGTAAAGTGAAAAGCTAAGCCTTCTGGAGGTGCCAATTCCTCTTAGCTCTGGGCTGTTCAGCATTGAAGATTGCTCTGCCAATTTCGTTGCCGATAGAACCGTTTTGTTGTAACGACATCAACAAATGTGTTTTCTTTTGTTGTAGTTGTTCTGCATCTGAGATTCGGTTATAACTTCAATCTAACGCTCTGATACTATAGATACTACAGAAAAACAGCGCATGATACCCAAATAGACCATTACACCTTGTATTATACCTAAAATACGCAAAGTCGTTGTAAGTTTTATCAATTCTTCTACATATGCTTTAGCAAGATACTTAGTTCTATTTCTAGTCAGTTTCTTTTCACAAAATTACCAGTAGATTGTGTGGTAGAGTTCCAAAGACATAAACTACCTACAGACCTAATCTAATTACTCGAAATATGTTTGAGACACATCTTTTTCAGTTGAAATCGCAACTTGTATGAACAGGTTGAAGGCGTGGCTATGGGTTAATCGCTACCCTCTTGTAATTGCAAACAGATACTTGGAGGACTTTGAAACCGAAACTTTGGCAGCAGCTGATCTAAAACCTACAGCCTGGTTCATATATGTCGACGATACTTTCGTCGTTTTGTCTCACGAATGCCAAACGCTAGAACACTTCCTTGAACACCTAAACTTTTACAATTTACAATAACATTTAATTCACTATGGAAGCAAAAAAATTGGCGGCATCTTTTTTTAGATGTACATGTTACACGTAAACTAGATAGCAGCTTTCGGTACGCAGTTCACAGGAAGAAGACACGTACAGACAAATATTTAAATGCAAACTCGCATCACACCCGATGTGTAATACTACTGCGCTAAAATTTTTAACAACTAAAGCAATCCGAATGCAAAACACCTGCAACAACAGAAAACAGATCTGTTGATGGCGTTACAACAAAACGGTTATACAGCCACAGAAATTCACAAAGCAATCCGCAATGCTGAAGGAAGGCTTAGCTTTTTATCTCACCGTAAACGCATTACTGATAAAACACAGCATTTTTTTAGGAGGTACAGTATAATGCAGTCTTTAAGACTTGTGAAACTATGGGAAACGGTTTTAGATCCGCAATATCAGTTAACCGGGAATTTTTTGGCCGTCTTGTATAATAATAAATTGTGGTGTCTGTTTCCTATGCTGCATAGCGACAGGTATTAAAAAGTTTTAAATATTTAAGTGGGAAGGTAAAAACTATTATTTAAAACACTCACAATTTTAATTTATTGATTGATTGTGTTGTGACTCAGAAAGAAAAGCGTCTGGAGTTCATGGAAATGTTAATTAAAAGGTAAGTTTTCTTGTTTCAAATTTACGTCGCCCTCGCGTAACAATGCTCGCCAGCCGCTACTAATTTCAGCTAAATTTCCCATCAATAATGTTCCGTATTCAATGTTTATTTATGATTTTTTTGAGTTGCACTGGCACACGTGTCTTACCAAATGAAGTGTGCCATTTTTTTCGGTAAAAAACAAAAAGTTGTTGTTATCAATAACCATTAGTACAAAAAGGTGTTTTTCCTCGTGGTCTTTTAAGTGCTAAAAAAGACAGATTTTGCAACCTGTGAAGAAGACACCAGCGTTAAAGGGGACCCCTATACATTGGCGAACTACCTGAATTGGCGTAGAACTGACACTTTCAAAAAGGTAGGAAACAGTAGTGTTAGTGCAGCTTGTGTTTCTTATAACCGCATACAGTTATTGGTCCTTCGAGCCGGATTGAATTGCTCTTTTGGTGATACAGTCATTACAGTTTTTTCTCTTCAAATAGCTAACATTACTTTTTTACGTCATCTTTCTGTCATATTAATACGTCAGTTTTCCTTCAAAGTATGGAGGTAGATAAATTACTTAAAAAACGTCAAAGTGTACAAAAGCGTGTTGAGACTTTGCTAAAACTAGCTCAAGATGCTCAATATGATGCTTCAAAAAGGGTGGTTTTCGGTCTCAGGTTCGAAAATCTAGCTGATTTGGTGAAAGTGTTTGAATCTCTACATTTTGAACTTGTGTCGCTCGTGGAGCTGCCAGAACTCGACGTTCAAGAAGATATAATGGAATCTTTTGATAATATGCAATATTCGATCAAAACAATTCATCGTGAAATATTCGGCAACAGGTCTGTTGATGGGAGTTCCATGCATGCTTTGCCACAGCATTCTGGTGCAGGTTCAGGCGGTGATCGCTCTCATGTTAAATTTACCAAGAATAGAACTTCCTAAATTTGATGGTACTACTAAAAATTGGACCACATTTTATGATTTTTTTAAAACACTGATTCATGAGAATGTATCACTATCTGACATTGAACGTTTTCAGTATTTGATTTCAAGTCTTTCAAAGGAAGCTTTAACTTTGGTAAAGAATCTACCTCTTACTGCTGCCAATTATCAAATAGCCTTTAATGCATTGGTGTCCAGGTATCAGAACAAACGTGTGCTAATAACCAATTATTGGCAAAACCTATTTCATGCTTCCAAAGCAACTAATGATTCAGCTTCTTCTCTTCGTAATTTATTGTCGGTGTTTGCTGAAAACTTGGATGCTTTGGATAAATTTGAGTGGGATCTCTGGGATTTTACGAAACTTAATTTGTTGTTACAAAAAATTGATTCTCCACGAAAAAAAAAGGTTCGAAATAGAATTTAGCGATTCTCAAGTGCCGAAGTATGACAATTTGTGTAAATTTCTTGAAAAACAGCGTCGTGCTTTGGAGGTTACTGTGATGACTTCAAGTTATACTTCTTCAGCCCAACCTACTTCTAATTTCAAGAAGGGTTCTTTGCCAGTGCATGGAACCAAGGCTACTTCTTCGTTTGTGACAGGTACAGGTGATGCGGTGGTGTGTGTGTATTGCAAACAAAATTATTCACTTCTCAAGTGTGACTGTTTTTTAGAATTGAGTCCAGGTGATCGTCATGCTGTTGCGAAAATGGACAATTTGTTTTAATTGCGTATCTGCGACTCATTCTGGGAATCGCTGTAACTCCAAGTTTAGCTGTCGTGTGTGTCATAAACGTCATCATACACTCATACATTTTCCGAAGCAATTATCTTCCGTTTCTTCAGATAAAACTGATGAACATAGTGTCAAATCCGCCGAAGATAATCAGCTTAAAGTGATGACAAGTTGTATGCTGGCGGGTCCAAAAATAGTGTTATTTTCAACTGTTGTGGTGAGTGTTCGGGGTGTTCATGGAAACTATCATATGTGTAGAGCTCTGCTTGACTTCGCAAGTGAAGCCAATTTTCTAACCGAACGGTGTTTTCCACGTCTCCTTCTTCAATTCCTATTCGGGGACTAAATCAAATGGCTACATTATTGAATTTAGGTACAGTTTTGTGTAAGTTAAGACCCTCTAGACATCTTCATCCGAATTTTGAAATAGAGATGATCGTGATACCAAATATTTGTGGCCAAATCCCCTTTAATCGTGTGTAGGACAAAGTTGGAAGCATATTCAAGGTCTGCCACTTGCGGATCCACATTTCGGAGATCCTAGTGACATCGACATTTTGTTGGGGGCACACATATACGCTCAAATAGTGATGCAAGGTCTTAGGAAAGGTAATCGCGGTGAACCTAATGCGATTGACACTGTGTTTGGGTGGGTTCTTATTGGTAAAGTTGATTGTCCTTCCGAAAAGGTGGTTAATTCTTTTTGTACATCTTTAGATGTTTCTTTGGATCAGACGTTTTTGGGAATTAGAGCAAATTCCTCAAGACACTTCTCAATCGCCCGATGACATCATATGTGAAAACATTTTTCTTCATACACATTCTCGTGAAAAAGGTGGTAGATATGTAGTGCAATTACCTTTTCAGAATTTACCTCCTCAATTAGGAGATTCGTATAGTAATGCTTTGCTTCGGTTTATGAATTTGGAATCACGTTTACTAAAAAATCCATCTCGTTATGAATCGTACTCGGCTTGTATAAAAGATTATGTAGATCAAAATCATATGACCTTAGCTACAGACAATCGTGCTAGTAACGAGATGTATTATATTCCTCATTATTGTGTACTAAAGCCTAAGAGTACTTCAACAAAACATCGTATTGTGTTCGACGTATCTGCCAAAACTTCAAACGGTGTTTCTTTAAACGATGTTTTATACGTTGGAGCTAAACTTCAAACGGATATTGTTTCAATTTTGCTGGCATTTCGGATACATAGCATTGTGTTTACAGCTGATCTCCGGCAGATGTACCGCCAAATTCTAATCGCTGATTGTCAAAGGGACTATCAACGAATTTTATGGAGTTTTTCTAAATGTGAACCTGTGAAAGCGTACCGTTTAAATACGGTAACATTTGGTGTGTCCTCCAGTCCGTATTAAGCTATACGCTGTCTTCTTCAGTTGACTCAAGATGAGGGTCATAAATACCCATTTGCGGCAGAGGTATTAAAATACTATGTTTATGTAGACGATGTCGTGAGTGGTGCAGATTCACCACAACAAGCTTGTGAAGTCCAATCACAATTAGTGGCGCTATTTGCAGAAGCAGGTTTTGAACCAAGGAAGTGAGCCATCATGAACTATTAACATCGATTCCTGTGAAACACCAACAACCTCATATGTTCGATTCAAATGATGTTACACGTTTGAAAATACTGGGGCTACAGTGTGTATCCATACCTAGGTTGGAGTTGTGTGCAGCGGTTTTGTTGTCTGATTGAATTTGTACTTAACACATACAAAAATTACATTCTTGTAGATAAAGTTTACGCATGGTCCGATTCTACTGTTGTTTTATCATGGAACCGCATACAAATACTAATAGAATAAGTATCTAATTTCTTAAATGTATAGAACATCTTTCTTTTTACTTTTTGGGCGACTGGTATTGCTTACTGCTGATTGGCCTGGTTTATGTGTTTCCCAAAAATAAATTTCTGCTTTTATTCATTTTTTGTAAACGGAGAGTTAATCTAATAAGGATCCTAAGCTTAAGCGAGTGCAATCTTATAGTAACTGCTGAATGTCATAAATCAGAAAATACATAAATTTGTAAAAAAAAGCCAGAATGAACAAGGTTTTTTCAACTGATAAAATTTTATTACAGCAATTTGGTTTTACTTTACTTCGCAATGAGCGAGTTCTTACCAAGACCAAATTTTCATTATAAAAAAAGTTTTTTCGGCTGCTTTCTTCCCACAGAGATTAATAACGCCAAAGACTGCAGATCAAGATTACTAATTGTTTTCTTCTTCTTCTTCTTCTTCTTCTTCTTCTTCTTCTTCTTCTTTCATATATGGTTGCCCATATAGGTAGGCTATTGCCTGTATTTTTCCTATTAAGCCTCTTCGGATGTTGAGGTCCAGCACTCTCGCCACCTTTTTGCTGGTCTACCGTGTGTTCTCTTCCCCATGGGTTTCAGTTTTACGATTTTCACTAGTCTGTCGCTTCCCATCCTTTCTACATGCTAATTCCAGTACTTTCTTCTTTGTCGTACCAATCTGGCTATGTCCTGTATGTTGTTTTCGTATAATGAAAAACTTGAACATTCTTACAAAGAATGACGGCGTAAATAGGAAATTTCTCAACTGGGTTTCAGGTGATATCATATACCTACATAATTATTTCAACACCCCAGAAATTCCAAATCTTAGAAAACACCTAAACTGGTTTTAGTTTACAGATAAGGTTATTATAGAAGAAATAAGCGATCGTTATATAAATATAAAGAAATTACTTACTTCTAACTCAACACGAAATTGTTTGAATGTACGTATTTGCGTTTGTACTTTCTCCTCACAGTCTTGAACTACTGGAAATTATTATTGCCGAAAAATAATGCGGCTAGAAAATCTGTAATATCGTATTGCGGCGATATTTACCGTTGTTTTTTTGAAGAAAAGTTTTAACTTTCCGTAAATTTTGAAAATTTCTAATACTTTCTTTTAAAACTTTCTATTCAGTTTTAATGACACTGCCAGATCTATCTATTTTAATCACTAATATTAGTCACTATGAATCGCGAACTATTTTAAGTAGCTTTTTATACCACGGAAATATCTAATACTACTAACAATTAAATTATTAATTTCTAGAGCAATGAAGCCATGTACTCTCGTGATTGTTTATATCTGCACTTTCTGTTTGTTATAAACAATTGTTTTACACATTTCCACATTTTTCCTGAAATTTTAGGATGTTCTTATGTTTATAATCCTCGACAATATTTCTATTTGATAAAATAAAAGTGTGTATTAGGTCATGTTCCACGGTTACTACTAAAATAATAATATAAAATTACATCTTGATGTGGCTCTTGACGTTGTATGTGTACGTTTATTAACAGGATTGATGGTCATTTTCAATTGAAGACGAGGGGAAGAGTATTAATTCAAGTTCATTGTAAAACACGGCACTCTCATCTTGAATGTTCCAGATATACTACCTCTACGTGAGTTACTTTCTGCAATAAATAAAGAGGGTCTCCTTCTCTTCTTTAATTTAAGCACTCGTACTTTGTATGGGTGGCCCATTTTCGATTTGTTATTTTAAAGCTACTTGCTTTTTATCGGCCCAATTTATTATAAGAAATTCAGTGGTGAAAACAAAAATTGAAAATTTATTGTTTTTGAGCTACAGTAGAAAAGCAAAGTTTCAACCTTTCTAATAGGTGCTATAACTTATTATTCTCAAAAGTAAAAGATGCTATAGAGGTTTTTCATATATTGTTTTGTGTTAATTACAGTGTCATTTCTTATACTTGCGACTGTTTTTTTGTTATAATAAACGTCAATTTTTAAAAACAGCAGCAGTCTTTAACACCATAGCAGTTACTAGCTTTCGTGCACGTGCGTACCTGCGTGCCTGCGTGTGTCAGTGTGTGAGTGTGTGTATGTGCGTGTATGTGCGTGCATGCGTGCGTCCGTGCGAGAATTTTACAGTAGGATAGCAGCTCTAGCAAACTTCTAATATATGAGTTAGTGAGTCGTTCACTCGTATAGCTGCCAGACATGTTTACAGTTCTAAGCACAATATGTTGAAGTTGTTTTGTATATTGTAGGGACCCGCTTAGTTTTAGTATTAGAAATAAACATATATACGTGAGTCATAGAAAAATTAATTTTCTGTTTCAGTTGCAAGTGTTAAAATCCGTTGGTTTAATACTTTGTTGCTTGTTTATTTGCCTTTTTAATTTGTCTGCATGAGTAATTATTTGTCCAATTATTGACTCTGTTTGTAATATTATTTCAATCATATACTCATATTTGTATTCACACAACTCGCAATAAACAAATTCTGCTTTGAATGCTATTGTAATAATCTTCTGTGTGCAGTGCTTCTATTATATTAACTGTCTGTTATTGAAAGAAATGATATCAAATTTTTGACTTTCCATAACGGAAGTAAGCCATAAATAACCAAATTCTAGCAACAGTAGTGACTGCCACATAAACAATCGATAAATGGTTATAAATTTAATCTAGATGAAGCAGCCCGTCGTCGTTATATGGTGAGACAAATAGGAATTTAATAAATAGATAGATAGATTTAAAGCAGAAAAAAATCACATTTTTAATAAGTCCAATCCTAATATGTTTTCCATTTTAAAAAAATTGGATGTTTGCGTTATAATGTACAAAAAATTTCTTTTTGAGATTTTTTTATAAAATTTTGGATTTAAACTAGTTATAGCAACTAGTAGAAACTGTTAAAATATCACTTTCCGACTATAGCTCAAAACGTAAGCAAATTTTCAAATTCTGTTTTCACCGTCAAATTTATCATAATAAATTGGACCAATAATACGCACATTGTTTTTTCATAACTTTAATATTAATAAAGTTGTACATATACTGCATTATAATTTAGATTTTCTAGACCGTTCTTTAACAACGACACCCTTTATGTAATTTTAGAAACAATTTAAGAAGCGTTTACATAAACTGTGTAAATTTAAAATACTGAGAAATTTTTAAAAACTTCAAGACTGTTGTATTTTTACTATTAATCATAATAATTTGAGATGTTTCTGAAGGTCTGGAATTTCTAGAAATTTCAAGAAATTATAGGCCCTTAAAGACAAAAATTTTAATTTATTTTTGACTGAAACTCAAAAACTGCTAAAGTTGAATTTTGGTATGGTATGTTTTATGGGTCTAGAAACGTAATGGTGTTACTTATTTTTCTGCTGCTGATAGAGGGCACTAGTTACGCCACTTCAGCGTAATATTTTGGCCCATAACTGTTTAGCTTATAACTTTTTGCAGCTTTTGACTTTACATTCGGACGTAGAATTTTATTTTGCAAAAAAAAAGGTATACTTGTTAAAGGTCGATAAAATAAACAGGTTTCGAGAACTACTAATTAAAAGTTTCAGTGCACAACAGAAAATATAATCACTCAGTTCGTTTTATCAAGTAGGTATGGGTCACCTTATGTTAACAAAAGAAAAATAAAACGCGAATAAACCACCAACACCACAATACAATAACTTTAGTCTACTTTTAATGTTTCTTTTACATTGCTATACGCAATATAGCTAGAGAAAAGTATTGTTACCGTTAAAATTTCGGAATATGAGATTTTGAAGGATATGCACGTTTTAGGGTTCGAAAATACCGAAAATCCAGATTTCGCCATGTGTTTGCTTAAAATGACACATGCTTGATAAAATGCTCTGAGTGATTGTATTTTCTGATGTGCACTAACACTTTAGTAAATATTTCTCAAAAACTGTTTATTTTATCGAATTTTAACAAGTATATCATTTTTCGTAAAATCAAATTCCAATTCATATGCCAAAATATGAAGCAAAAGTGGCGTAACTAGCGCCCTCTAACAACAGCTTAAAAATAAGTAATACCATCGTATTTGTAGACCTATAGAACATAATCATACCAAATTTCAACTCGGTCTTATTAGTAGTTTTTAAGTCAAAAAAAGAAATAAAATTTATGTATTGAAGGCCCTATAACTTCTTTAGGAAGCACTTTTCACTAAGACATGTTAGGTTTAATCAGTCTACTTTTACTCCAGGAATATATACCTAAACGTTTTCCCATTACTTATGAGACATCCTGTATAATTTGCGCGTAGAGATGCGGTTTTTAGTAGCGTGCAGTAAACAGTGAGGCAGTAAAATGGATTTGGATTTAGTACATAGACTGAGTGATTCATTTGAACAAACAAAAAGAAAGACACCCTTTATAAATACCAAATTTCGACGGCAAGGAACGTTAACCAATCTAAACAGTTTTTGCAATTTTAGTTCAACAATGACATTTTCGTTCTTTAAGAACGAACTGAGCCTGGCGTAATTGGTAAGACCGTATAAAAAATTGAATTAATTCAAAAGGAAGGCGCATATCTCATGCCTTATTATAAATAATTGTAATTGAAATTTTATAAATATGTTTGGCCTCCATCGTAAAATGTATAGCCTACATATTTCAACGTCACTCAACAAACATTTTGTCAATTTTTCATTTATCTTTACAGTGCTGACACGCGCCTTATACAAAATATATTGCTATAAGCTGATACCCGGATTGCTTTCTACAAAAATGTTTTCGTCTCAACTGTAATTGCTTTACACAAAAAAGGACAAGCAAAAAATAATATTAGGAAAATTTAATTTTACTGTACCATTTGATAAATATTTTATTTAAATACGCTATTAATAGAACTGTGACTACATTATTAACTGTTCAGTATTAATAATATACTACTGAATCCAGTGGACTATGCCTTGAATTTTTTTTGTTTATTTTGTATTAATAATAAACAAATCGAATGAAGTAGGTAGCGTTGCAGGCCGCTGATCGAAGTCCTATTCTATATCTATACAGGCTGTTTCAAATGTGAGCCCCACCATGGGGATCTTGCTTATTTGAAGAGATAGAGAGTTGGTTAAATTGAGGCAAAGTTGCCAAATTTTATGCCTAACAATAATCTCTAAAGAAATTTAAAGTAGCCACTCTGGTTTTTCAGATATCTGAAAAAAACTGAAATTTTAATGTTTTTGTTTTCGGCTATAACGCATTCATCATTTATGCTTCATATTTCTAGTTAACGCGTTATTAGAACACTTTTTTATGCTGAATCCAAATTTTTTTATCAGATTTGGTGTAACTGTTACCATTGTTCATTTTCGACTGTCAACTTTTTTTCTTATGCTCGGTATTTGGAATTTTTTCATATTTGGATAGAGTTTTTAATTCTGATTTCAACGATATGTCACACTTTGCATTATGTTTAATTTTGAGCATTTTATCACAGAAAATAGAAATTTCATAAGAGTGCCATGGAAAGACCACGCCATTTAATTTATTTTGAAAACATTCTAGTAGGCTATGAACTGATGGAAATAAAACAAAAACACTTCTCTTATTTATTTTTACTTTTAGATACATTAAGTATGTGAAAATTTCAGGAAACTTTGTTTTGAGCATGTGCAGCAGGTTAAGTTATTTTTTACAAAAACGAATAAATGAAAAAGTTTTTATTTAATCCAGATCTCTACCCTTGGTACAACTGGTAGTGACCGCACATTCAGTAACATGCTTTTACATCTCAACACAGGTTATATTATTATATCCCTTTCAATACATTTGCTATTATTTTTTTCAGAGAAAATCTAGACGTAGTCCACGGGTTCCGCTAGTTTTGTGAATTAGTTATTAATTGCTTTAAATATTACAACGTAAATGTGTGCGTAGAGTTCTCAATATTTGTGTCAATGAAGTGTGGAATGCAAAATATTTTTGTTTGTTTATTTTATACATTTATGAGCAAAGCTTGTTCTCGTAGCGGTTGTCTGGTAGCTTTTATTAATAAGATTACCTAAAAATCTTAATCATAGTTATCAATGCTGTTTCTATTAAAATTGAAATAATGTTCTGTGTGCAATGCTTTTGTTATATTCATTGTCTGA
This sequence comes from Ctenicera cuprea, assembly GCA_958336395.1. Classification (NCBI taxonomy): domain Eukaryota; kingdom Metazoa; phylum Arthropoda; class Insecta; order Coleoptera; family Elateridae; genus Ctenicera; species Ctenicera cuprea. The sequence continues at coordinate 58,025,733 of OY284486.1, forward strand.
TATTGAAAGAAATTATATGAATGTGCTGTGCGAGATTCTCAAGTCACGATAAATACACTGAACGGAAGATGTTTATTTTCGCGACTCGCCAGAATTAAAGTAAGTCATTAATATTAAAATCATACCCATAGTAGTGACTGTAACATAAACATTTGCTGAAAACTTTTAATAAACTGAGTGTGAGAGTTGAAGGAAGCCGTGGCCGTGTTATGGTGAGACATTTCGGATTTAATATATATATAGAAGATAGATAATAATGTATATAGGCCTCCTCGAATATGAATGTTTTCAAAATTAATTAACTATAGTCTATAATCTTTTATTTTAATTGGTTGCTACTTTCTAAATTCCGTTTACCGTTCAATATAAGAAAATATAATATCGCTGTTTTTTTAATATCGAAATACCTTTGAAAAAAATTGTTGATTAAAAGTGGCTAAGTATTTTTTTTAAGTAAATAACAATAAACTATTTATTATCTTTAAACGGAGATTTTAGTCGATGTTGTAACCCGCAACTCAAGGTTACGTTCTTCAATTGAATGAGTTATTTTTGTACAGGTATTTTAAGCACGTGACGTACTAGTTGGTACAATGATCAAACTAAAGCTCGTAAATGTAAATTCCGACATTCCCACGTATCTGTGAATTGATTGTTCGCTATAATGTACATGACAACGTTTAATAAATGACAGAATAGCCTCGACAAAGCCACTGAATATTGGAAACTGTTCTAGTTTAGGTCAGGAGCAACCACCCGGGTAATGTAAACACGTTCATTAATGACTAACGTGGAACATGTAACACTATAGCATTGGATACAGGAAATGTGTTGCATTAGCGTTCATTATTCAAAAATATCGTATGTGTCCTTGTTTGTAGATTAAGGTACTGATATAAGTACGTTAAGCAAAGGGGTAATGTTTTTTATTGATTTTAAAATAAGTCGCAAAGTAAAACCATAAGTCTAAGTGATTTCCTGATTATTTCGGTGTATTCAAAAATGTACTCAAATATTATAAGATAATCAATAAATATTCATCAAATGATTATCTGTATATAAAATACTTAATTACTTTAACAATATTTATTTATTTTAACCTTATACGTATTTCGGCATGTTTACATGCTATTGTCAGAGATTATATTAGAAAGTAATATAATAATATAACCTCTGACAATGTAAACATGCCGAAATACGTATAAGGTTAAAATAAATAAATATTGTTGAAGTAATTAAGTATTTTATATACAGATAATCACTAAATATGGACTTTAACAAAGTAAAGCTGGAATTTATAAATAAAATATTCATCAAATTTAAAGAAACCATCAAATAGTTGCAATTTCACTAAACGTGCTATAACAAACAAATAGTATTGAAAAATGCACACATAACTGCAAATCATAGGGCTTTGCCAGATAGTTACTACTGAATCAATTACCTAACGGATAAAAATGTATACAAATTGAAGCACCAAACATCTTTCTTTAAACCATCCTGCCTAATTTTTCTAACGTCTCAAAATATTGATTGATTTATTTCCATAATTTTGAGTCTGTCTGAATATACTGCTATGATATTTAGAGGTGTTTGATTTGACTGGGGTATTGTGGTTGCTGGAAGGCAATTTTTGGAATGCTTGCTGCAGTTCAATTTACATTTGGAGATTTATGAAGACTTGTAAGATTTTAATATTCTAACTTATAAACTCAGGGTTGCGTATTTTTGCTAGAATTCCTGTTATAAATTCTAATAATTGTTATTTTTCATATGGTTTGTTTTTACTGAAAGAAAAGAAAAACACAACAGATTGATACGAAGTCTATTTATGTTAATTGTAATTATAATTTAATTCAGAATTGTTAAAAAAGCTTTAGTTTATAAGAAGTTTTAGAGTTACTTGATTTGTGCGTCGACTAATGTCAGTTAGGATGTCAGTGTCATTGTGACAAATATATAAAAGGATACTCTTGGACATGAGGTTTATGTGTTTGTTTTATAAAAATAAAAATCAAAGAAGAAGACAAAAGATATAAAGAAATTTGTTTAATTAGTTACGGCTCGTCTTTGGAAAATAAGACAGAGAATTTGGTATCCTCTGGATGAAAACAGAAAGAACGAGTTTAAAACGTAATGTAAACTGATGTTTAATAGATCAGAAGAAAATATAGGTGATTATCTACGAATTGTAAAAAGTACGGAAGTATTATAAGTTAAAGGCGATCGAGGAAGTTTTCTTCCTTTTGTGATAGTGGTAAAAATAAATTTGAAAGAATATCAAACAGAGATACAAGAAGATTCGGATTAAGGGCGAGTATTATTTGTTGGTCGAGAGGCCAACAGAAACGAAATAGAGATTGGACACTCAGCGTTTTGCTAGAGCGAGGAATGTCATAATAAGAAGACGCTAAGTTAAGAGTTCTAATTTAATAAAAAAAAAGACGATAGTAATTAATAAAAATTCATTTAATTTTCGGAAAACACATTTTGAAATTCTTTTAATAAATAAAAACTTATTTTGTGAAGTTGATATCGTTGTGTGTGTTTATTTTTATTTAAAATTAATTAAAATAACTTATTTACAAGCTAATAACGACCCTGAGAAAATTAGAAGAGTCTCACAGCAAGTTTAAATTTAATTGCGTGAATTGCAGACAGTTTAGGGATTGTTTTCTGGTAGTCACAAGGTCAAGCATATCATTGCAATACTTAGCCTACTTTTGAAAGAAATTCAGCAGCTGTCTATAAACGAAAGAATATTGGTTTCGATATCTGAAAAATACGTCACGCTTGTACATAATTCAGTTCGAGAGATGTTAAAATGACAACTGCGAGTTATTTACATTTTACACAATGTGGAAACGTCCAACTTCTATACCCAAGTGTTTGCTGTTTGAGTTAAAGTAGTTTCTTGGTTGAAATATTAAAATTGAACTTTTTGTTTAAAAATTTACTACGGAACCCGTGAGCTACGCCTTACACGTTTTTGTTAACTTGTTTTTAAAAATTTAATAAATAAGCTGTGTCAAGGTGTAAGACATGTACTTAATGCATTCAGCAGTATTGTATATACTCAAATACATCAAATAATTATTAAAATAAATGTATCTATTTTTTTAAGGGCTCCGTTCATTAGTATTTCTAATTTTTACGTTTGAAACTCTTCTAACTGTAAATATGCTACGTATAATGCTCCCTGTGGGAATCCTGGCTGTGGCTTCTAAATTCCTAGTTTATTAAATGTTTATCCTTAGTCCCTATTCCTGGTGATTTGCTAGGATCGGTTAGGTTAATCTTATCTGAAATTGTTTTTTTTAATTGTAAGTGGTAATAATTGTAGGTAATAAAATCATTTCTAGATAATAGCTCCGTTAATATCTCAGTTACGATTTGTAATTCTTTCAACAAGCGATCATAAGAAAATAGTGTCAGGTGGGATTTGAATGCCATTGTTTTACTTACCCAGTATAGCATATGTCAAAACCAACTGAGAGCTCAGCCTTCATTCTTGGAGTTTGTGTTCAAAATGACAGCAGCAGATTATATTCCAATAATAGTTACAAACAGTATAAGTCCAAATTTGCATATCTGTATTGAAAGCTGTAGCGATCTGATCTACAAACAAATATTCGCCTTTTGTAATAGACGCGTAAATATGTAGGTTCTAGTAGCAAGGGCCTCTCAGCAATAAAAAAAGACAGGTAGAAAGGATCCAGATTTAATGTATATCTAGATTACTTTGGTACCACGATTAATCCCAGTGAAATCACCGCCTGCGTAATAGATATTTTCTCCTTGCTTAGACATCATCTGTATAGGAAGTTGGTGGTTTGAATTTGTTTCGTAAAGCTACGATCATTGGGTGTAGTCTGTTGTCCATTGAAAACTGAACGACCTATATAGGAAAAATGATTTACGATAATGCAGAGCTATCAACCGAACACAGCATTTTTATTAATTTTATCTTCGTAAAGCTATTGCGCCAGGAACGATCCTAATATTAACTATAAAGTAACTTTTGTGGTACATAATTATATCGCATATTTACCCTAATTTGAAGTAAAAATGAGACAGAATCGTATTTCTTTTAACCACGTATAATATTTACATATTGCATATCTAATAGTTGAAATTAAATGTTGGTGTTTAGACAGACTTTGAATTACTGTTCGAAGAAATCGGTCTTGTCAGACTCAAACGACCTGTTTCTGGCGGTTAGGCGCTGCGTTAGCACATGTACGATGTTTACTCCATGTCAGCTGTGTTCATTGAAGCAGATACCTAGGGTAGGCGGAAAGGATGCGGCCATGTTAAATAACAACTGTTTCTACGGTAACTGTTATGTATTGTTTCCTGTTTAGAGTAGAGTAGAGAGGCAGCCGAAAGCTTAGTCAAGCCGAAGATTTGCCTTAAATATACAGAGTGTTTCAGTTCTTCTCTTGATAACTTCGGAAATAGCTTATTTAGATGATTTTAAGTAAAAAAAATCTATAATACAACATACGTCTATTTTGCTTTCAGGGCGTGTTCAAGTTAAATATTTAATTTCTAATTTTGAAGGTATTTTTCACAAGAGTAATGGAATTGACATGAAATGTTGCACATTTTACTTCTGCATTAATAGCTATCATATTGGTTACTTTCGCCAAAATCTGACTAGCCGGCGGCGTGCAACCTGGTTAAAGTTTTTAGAAACCTGATAAGATTTTTAAATTTCTTGTTTAAGTTGAACAAAAAGTTACTCTTTCATTTCATCATCAAATCAGGAGAGGCCGCGTAAGCAGCCGAACAAGTAAAGCGTCACTGACAAGTAGATGGAGAGCCCGCAGAGAAAACCGGACTACTGAAGCACTAGTGACAGACCTTAAAGATGACTTGGAGAACGCAGCCGGACAAGCCAAGCGCAGAATGTCAGGGGGAGGAGCTCGCAGAAGCGGCTGGAAAACCCAAGCGCCACTGACGGACAATAAAAGTGATAAGACCTGGAGGACTCGAAGAACTTTGTTGGAGCATCAGAGATTTCTTGCAGATGTAGGGTTGATCGGTAATAGATGAAAAGTCAATGAACAGTTAACGTACATGTACAATGCTCGTACCAACTAACGCCCTTAACGATTCAAAAATAATAATGTAATGTCTTCCTCTCTGAAAGCCACTTCTGATTATATAAGCAAAGTTGTGAAAAACAACTAGGTAACGTAAGTTAACATATTTTCTTTAGCACATGGCTTAACGAACCCAGAAAACGGAAGCCTACCTTTTAAATGACCAAAATTGGTTATTTAGCTGATGCCACTACGGCGTCTGTTTACACTCAACACAAAAGCAACTTCGATATTAAACGCAAACAATAAATTAATATTAAGTCTGGGCAAATATACCTTAATTGGTTCCCAAATATAAATTGAAATGTCGGCAAAGCCAACTTACAATAACTATTTAATAATGCAATTACAATCACAATCCAATCGTTAACAAAAGCTATAGATAAATTTAAAGACAAAGTAAAAATTACGTAAATAATATTTAACAGAATAAAATTTATTGATTCAAATAACTTGCTAAATAAACAAATAGGCTATAAATATTCCCATTTTAAAAAACTATACTACAGTTTTAAAATATATAAGAAATATGTAAAAAGTGTATGACAAGTTGTGTGGCACGTTAGTTTTTGTGGGAAAAAATTATCCTGGCTTTATTTACGATAGTTTGTTTTATAGCAGGAAAATTTTCCGCATCTTCTAGCCCCCGAGATACGACTGTAGCACATTTGCCTTTTTGTCTTTATAGAAATGTTTTAAATTCGGCGCCTATGGATAACCACATTGACGCTAACAAGTAGAGAGAAGCAATTAAGGAAGCAACATATACCATACCCTCAAGAAATTTTTTGCGATGTAATAATATAATTTTAGACATACTGCCTTTCGAAGTCTTTAAGTACAACAGAGGAACGGACAGTTTTGTTAGAGAAAAATGGATTTGCTAAAGTAGAACTTTTTTTATGAGAGCGAGTGACCTGAGTTGTCAAATTTTTTTTCTTGTGTTTTTTGTGTGTTTTTAGTTGTCATTTTTCCCATGACCTATTTAGTGTGTTTATTAACTTATTAGACACACAAAATAGTGATGATACATTAAATAAGTTTTTTTACGAACCAAGCGTGGTTTTGTTAGTCGGGCTATGTCAATTCGCAAAATATGAGAACTTTCACTGCTGAAAATTCTCATCAGTTGGTTAGGGTATTTTCCAATTCCGAAAAGGTTAGGGTTTGGGTAGCCTTTAGTGGAAGGGGGTTAATCGGGCCTGTTTTCTTTGAAGGTAATGAAACATTATACATATAAAACCGAATTTTTAGATTAGCAATTTGCATTTTTAGATAACATCAACGCAACCAGATATCGGGAAGTAATTTTACAACCGTTTTTGGACGATCTTCACGATGATAAACTTCTTCTTCTTCTAATGCCATACCTTATGCAAGGCGTTGGCGACCTCTCTCGTATGTCTGTGGTTGGTGCGCGGAGATAGATATTTTGCACAGACAGACATAGGGGCCCTACAGTTTAACGTGGGCTCCGAACCACAGGAAGTGCATGCACTTCTTCTCCAGAGAGGTTTTCCTGGGGAAAAATCTACCTCGCTGGTTTCCCGTTGCCTTGCGAGGGAGAACGACCGGGCCAGGAGTCGAACCCGGATCCGCTGCATTGGTAACCCGCGCGCTTACCACTGAGCTATGGCCGCTATACATGAACTACATCAGAGTTATTTTCAGCAAGAGGGAGCAAGATTTCACTCTACACAAGAATCGTTAGCCATGTTGGGAAAATTTTTAGATGACCGAATGAATAATTGGTTGGAACGCTGCGAGGTCTTGTGGATTAACTCCATGTGACTTATTTTTGCTTTCTTACTTTAAAAACTGCATATTTCTCACGAAATTAATAACTTTACGAACATAGGCAGCGCATAACACAAAAGTGTGAACAAATAACAACACTCGATATATGTTAGAAAATTTTGCTAATGGTTTTAAACGCAAAATTTACATTGTTTTCAAGACCGGGTTTTCCAGGATCTCGCGTAATGAAATAAATTCTGTTATGTTATAGCGTTTTAATTTTATTATTTACTAGTTAATAAGTAATTAGTAATCAGTGCATTAAACAAATGACTGTTTATAATGAAGGTAGATAACACAAAACGCATGGAAAACGTTCAGACACACTTTCACGTAAACAAAATTTTACGCCAGACAACTGGAATTCTTTTTTGAACACTCGTTAGTTTCCTTTTGTTTGCATCATTACGCTTCGAAAAACGAGCCTCAAGGTTACAAACTTTTGTATAAAATAATAATGCTCCACCTAAGATCGCTTTCAAGCGCAAAACTTGTAAACTTTAACGAACCGTTTCTACCTTGATATTTTTTGCACTACGTACAACCCCGCGTTTTGTATTAATTAGGAACGAAGTCAAGAAGTAAAATAAATGCCAACTGAATGTTTTAATTTATTAAATAATAATAACAATAAGCATGCATATACTATGCATGTTACTCATTTGGACCTTTTTTTTACATGTTTGGTAAATAAAGAAACGGATAATAGACGATGAGCGATTAAAGCATTATTGTTTTGTATTTGGTATTTTTTGTACTAATATTTTTTCCTACTTGATATTTTTTGTACTTGGTAATTTTTGACGCATTTTTGGTAACACTGAAATAGTCGGAAATGCCCGGGTATTTTCGGAAATCGGCGCTTTTAACATGGTATTGTTTGCTTGTTTTAAAATGTTTTGTGGTGGCGTCTTTTGTTAAATTTAATATTTTATTTTACCGTTCTTAATTACTGTTGTTGTGAAGTGTTGCTGTTAAAATGGATCGTTTTGTAGAAAAATCGTAAAAAGGTATTTAATACAATTTTTGAGGGTATGTACATTATTTTGATCTAAGATTTTGGTTTGTATAACCTGTCAAACAAGATCCAATTTTAATGTAAATATATAATTATACTTTTTAATAAATATTAGCATGTTATTATTATATTTGTTATAGGTGTACACTAAAATTTGAGTCGGTCATGATTAGAACTATGATTTGAACACTCGCGATTCATGTTGGTTGACATCGTTATCATCGGCTACCGTCGACGTTTCTCATATTTTGCTTTTTGCTTGTGGATGACAGACAATTATTATTTTTAATTCATAAATTATGTTGTAATTAAACACGATACTTACTTCTGACCAAAGCGGTGAAAAACGATATTAAAATAATAATAAATATACTCAGAAGTCAGTACACATCAGTTTTAAACGCGTAAATTTAAGACTCAAGGGCGATTATCCGAGGTACTCTGGGTTTAATCACTTATTTAAGCAGCACCACTTTTTATGTTTGTATTTGTATCATGTGATTATACTTACTCCCATTGTCTTAGCCGTACAAAAAAGTTGTATTTTATATATAAAGCCTGTTCACTAAGTAACTAATTACTTATTTCCACACTACTCTGAAAGTAAAGTACAGAGCGAGCATAAAAGTGTAATAACCACGTGACTATTGACTAATTTATATGTAGTGAATTTTATTTTCCAATGTTGCCTGCCGTGCTCATTTCCTTTTGCAATGTCATTTTGTTTCATTGACGTTCGTACTTCGGTTATATTTTTATCCACGTTTTTTCGTTTCGATTAACACAATATTATCAAACTCCGACATTTATTTAAAAAAGCAGTTCCTTTCAGAACTAATTGATCTATCTTTAAATCGTTTAAGGTAAGTGTACGTATGCAGTTATTTTTCGGAGGGAAACCTGGAATGCAGATGATTCATGGCCATATTCGTTGCAATCTTGTATTGAACAGTTTAGTGAAGCTTTCCCGAATGAGAACGTAGGCTATGAGAACTTTATAAACCATAACCTAGTTCTTGTCCATCGCTTTGAGAATAAGAACCGCATTTGTAAGGGCAAAATAATGTGTTCCAAAATCGTCTACACACTCTCGAAGAACTACAAACGGCCATTGAAAACGAGATACGTAACATTACTGTAGATGAGTTACAGAGAGTTCATTTGTGTTTACAAAGCAATGGCACTAATTTTAAGCAGCTATTGTAATTTATAAATGAAATATATTTTTCTACAATAATATTCTTAATTAAATGTTAAATGTTTTTACCGGTTTTTTTTAATTGTGACGTCCCAAATCCATTTTTTATGAAAATATGTTTTCTTTGCTTTAATTTGTAAGTGCTACGTCAACGGTAATTGCTACAACTGTCAGATTTAGTTTCCTGAAGCAGGGTAGCCACTTCTGTACAATGGGTTGCCTATGTTTCGTGGTCACGTGGTTCTTGACCTTTTATGCTCGTTCTGTATATGGAGTGGTTTTTTTAACGTGGTTTCCACATAACATCATAGCTTGTTAGTATTATCGGTGGCAATAATGGTGTCGGTAGGAGCTATTTTATTGATATCATAATCGGAATCTTCTTCATCTTGTTCTATTTTAAGTTTGGAAGACTATAACCATAGATTAATAACTCCCATCTTGTGTAAGTCGTCGTGTTAATAAATACTCAACATTGTATGCTTTTTTTTAATTTTTATGTAGCAACAAACAAGCCGACATTTTTTCTAAACCACTTTTTAGGGTTCTCGGAGGTTCAAAACATGTATTTCCGTTAAAATCTCAAAAACGAAAATCTGCATGAAATCAATACTTCCCTATACTGAAAGTACAGAAAAGTAAAAATATACTACATAAGTACCTACTTTAAATTTATATAAAATAATTTTGCATAGAAATAACAAAATTTTCAGAGTTAGTAATACCACACATCCTTATTACCTGTAGTATTCCTAATTGCGCTTACTAAAATAGCAAAATCTATTGTTAAAAGAGTAGTTCTTAAATACTCCAAGTCATAAGCCAAATAGGTGCCACAGTAAATAATTACGTATATAAGTATGCTCAGGTAAACGAAATTTACCTTTTCTGAGATTAGGAATTAGTTAATTGTACGAAGTTGAAAACACGTGACTTGGCTATAGCCATTTCACTCAACTTAGCGTCGAACGGCAACATACCGCGCAGATAGTAGCGATAGTACATGTCTGTTCCAAACGATGACAGCGACGCGATGCGGGCTGTTCCGGTACTAACCAAATAAGCATAACCATTAGTCAGATATCTAAGGAGTTATTAATCTATGCTATAACTTTCCCAGGATATTCCACTGCAATATAAGAAAATGTTTGTGCACCTCAATGCTATGTTATGGCATCCGCATGCCTGGCCACATCCTTTGGCAAAGTTGCAAAAAATTGTCTGGAGCAGGTGGTTCAGTTTATGGTATGGGTTAGACATGAGGTCTTGTTTGCTAGTTCAAAATTTCAGTAGGCATTTTATTTCCTCGCCACAATTGAATGTGATGTTATTCGCGATAACTGTCAAACTGTGTAGGCAAGCAGCATCCTCAGTAGGGGGTAATGAGGGAGGACGTGAGACGCTTATTTCCTTAAGGAAGAACTTTTTTCAAACAAATAAAACTGTGATTTTTCAGAAATTTTTTGGTTCTTTTAGCACCATATAAAGCAAGAAAAATTTTCTGTTCAGCATCAACAATGATTAGTAGCACAGTTATCGCGTTTACTATCAAATTCGATTGTGGCGTGGCATTGAAAAGCCTCCTGCACATTGGGACTAGTAAACAAAACTTAATTTCTTGCTCAAACCATCAACTAAACCACCTGTTTCTGATAGTTATTTACAGACAATTTTTTGAAGTTGTACCAAAGGACTAGAGATGCAACGGATATTCGGTTTTTATCCGTTATCCGGCCTATTCGGCCATTTCACCGAATATTCGGTTTGGCCGGATAATATGAAATATCCGGCCGGAGATTTTTCTTTAAGTAAAAGAGATTATGACTGCAATTTGATTTGAAAGTATAGACTAAAACAATTAAAAGTAAGAGTACAATACAGTATCGGGTACAATTACTAAATTTATATTATTGAGATCAGCATTTATGCGAGTTAAAAATTTGAAATGATTTCAAACAACATAAATAAGTATTATTTATTAAAACCACGAAGTAATATACTGTGTGGCAGCGAGAACAGGTAACAATCGGCCATTTTCAATTTTTAAATTATTAATTTCAAATTTTTTCTAGGTAACACACACATAAAAATGCATATTACGACATAAAACGGTGTTAATTTGGACTTCCGGTTTAACCGGAAGTGATAGCAGTTTTTTTTATTTTTAATGGAACACCCTGTATATTTTTTCATATTTGTTATATGTATAACATAAAGAGGATGCATGAACCTCTTGTGGCTATGATATGCAGGTCTCAATTTTGCAGTACATGTGACAGAGATCCAAGCCAAGGAACCTATAAAATGCACTTGATCGTCAATCGTCAGTATTTTATTTAAATATCGATAAAAACCATATAATATTAGGTTATGTCAGTTGATTTCTTGATGGTGTTGGATTTATCAGTACAGAACATGTTTTAGTTTTAACAATTGTTAAAAATTATAAATTCTTGTAACAATCAAACTCCTTGACAGATTTCCAATATTAATTGTGAACAAAAAACAATATTAGAGCTAATCAGCACATCCTTGATATAGTGCATTTAGTAGTTTCCTTGTCTCGGTGCTCTCTCTCTAAATCACTACAGAATAAGACCATAGGGTTCGCGCATACTCTTTAAGTTATGGTATGCAGGTAGTGACTCATCATCGCTTAGATTTATGATACTTTTAAGCAGGGGCGGTTTCCGATTTTGATTACGACGCGGAGGGAAGCTATACGAAATAGCGCCGCAACGAAAGTTTTCTCAAACTGGGCGCGATCAATGGCCAAACAGAAAAATCTTAAAATATTACAATTTATGTTGTAAAGAATAATCCGCACTCAACCGCACCGACAAGTAAAATCAAGAACCAAGCACAATCGGATTTTCACATAAAACTGACAAAAATTAATAAAACTACTATCCTCAACCGCATCGGTCTTATCTGTTATGAGCACAACGTATTGAAAATTGGGAAAAAAGAAGCCGACAATTTAAGATGTTTTCGTTGTTGAGTTGGAATCGTATGAAATGTGACATGAAAAAACGTCACTATATTTCTAATTCAAGCAGAATTACAAGGCGTGTTAGCAGTTAGCTGAGTAGGATAACGCTTAAAGCTAAAACTGTGTCTATAAAAACTGTTTTCGAGAATCTACCTAACAAAAAAAACGCATTTTTGTCTTGTCATTGTATAAGTCGAATTTCACGTCTTTTACCTAATATATTTATGGAAAATTTAGAATTAATACATTTTTATATATGAGACGGCATTAATAACAAAATTAAATTTTTTTAAATAAAAGTAGCAATTTTTCCCCTTCTTTCGACGGTTTATTTTTAAAAACTAAATTTACTATCTTATTTTTAAAACTTGCGCTATATGATATTATTCTTCCCTTCACTCAAGCCGAACACTTAATAACGTAATAAATGTTGTTTTGACACTAACCGCCTAATATTTAAAAATTCAGAAGCTGAAAAACTATTTAGAAATATAACCCCTAACACCACAATTTACAAATTTGTCCCTTAATGATCTTAACCTTAACGTCTGCATTTATATAAAACCCTCTAGAACACGTGCAGAATTTCTACCTGAAAGCCAACGAAATTTATTAGGTGTTAAGTGTTATTTTGACACTAATGATTCTAAAATTTCAAGCTGAGTGTATAAAAACTGCAACCGCAAAGAGGCCGGTATCGGTCTGCTTATCGCCAAATGCAGGTACAAAGAAACTAACTTTACGATCGTGTTATTAGCTAACCACTCGAGTTTTTGCACCTTTTTTGCCTGGGGTGCATATAAGTTATGTATTTTGGTGGAGTTCATGGTTTAGAATTACCCTTTTAGTTACAGAAACTTATAACTAATTTTAACAAAAAAAAATAGTGACTTGGACGCTATTTCGCTTGGCAAAAAAGTGACCTTTTAGTGACCTTGCTTAGGCCTACAAATTAATTTACTGCATTATGTTCAGCATTATAATCGAAGTAATAAACAAAAAAGTAAAATTGGTACATCTTTTTAAGAAAATAAATTGCATAAAAAACGTTTATTTACAAAGATTTAATTTAATTTGCAAAGAAAATTTTATATCAAATGTCTTATAAAAAAATGTTAAAATGCGAACAAGAAATAAACAACATTCGTATAAAAATATAAAAATACAATATTCACACGAAAGAACACAAGTAATATTGTAAAATTTACTAGATTAAAATATATCTTTTATTAAAAAAAAAAACTGAACAATAATTCAACTAAAAACAAATTTTCAGTAAGGAATCACGGACGTAATTATACCCAATTATAATAAAAAATGTAACTTTACTAAAAACCAAAGTATTAAATTTATTTAGTAATTAATTTTTGGCCAGTTTTAATTTGGGAGTCATAATTACAAAATCATTTAAACTACTTTTCTTTTTTTTTCGGAAGCTTGTTTTTTGTAGTTCCTCAACTACCTAGTTTTATCATTCTTCTGCTTCTTTTTTTGTGTTTTTAAACTCTTAGACTCTAGCAATGCCTTTGCAACAACCACATCGGCATGGTTGGTTTTTATTGTTAATAATTTTTTTAGCATATAGCAACTTCTTGTTACAGTATGGTCTACCTTTTTTTGCTTTTATGTAATTCATTTAATCGGTTTTTAATTTCTAATACTTCTTGTTTCTGTGCTTCACTATTTTTTATGTTTTCGTTTCTTTCTTCGGTTTGTTCTTCTTATAGCCTTTTTTGCGTTATATCTCCGACATTGTTTACACGTTTTAAAATTTTTAATTGAGGATGGAAGGCTACAGCCATCTCAGCCACTTCTTAAACCCACGCCTGCTTTAAGAATATAAGTATTATATGTAATGTGCCATAAAATAAAACCAATAATAATTTTTAGACGTTTTTCAGAAAAAATAAAGCCATGAACTGAAAATAAAATCTGTTAGCAAAAACATGTAAGGACTATAATTACTAACCTCTTCCCCACTCCCCCCTAAAAATTATTACAGACAAAAACATGTTTACAATATTTGATTCTACTATTACAGATGAGCAATTGTACTCAAACATGAATTTTAGTCACTTTACCTCCTGTTACCATTAATTTCCAAGTTTCAAAAATTCGTAGAGGACTTCCCAGTAAAATTAGAGCCTTGGCCCCTTGACTCTTGAATTTTGTAAAAGAATTTTTAGATATCGTCGTCTTAAAACCTAAATTTTACTGCATTTAAGCTGAAACAACGAAAGTAAAAACTATGCCGGATAATCCGGTATCCGGTTATCCGGCTGAGCAACCGAATACCGAATACCCGTTATCCGGCATTTTGAAAAAGTACTGCTCGCTGCAAAGGACGTGGTCAGGCATGTGGATGCCGAAATATTAAAATGAGGTGCTGAAACGTTAGCTTACATTGCGAGTATCTTCTGAAAATTATACTCTTCCAGAACAAGATGAAAAAGATACCGATCATGATACCCATAAAATAGCGAATATTGGCGAGAGACGAGAGCACGCGGCGCTTTATTTCAAGAGCTTGCGTGGAATAGTTGTTGGAAAATTTACTGACAATGTGAATTCAAATACTAGATGGAGAGAACAGTTAGTATAGTAGTCAACTATTTTAATACACATAACTGCAGTTGCTCTGAAAGTAGTGATGTGAAAATATGACAAACTGCATTATTAAAGACCCTTGAAATTTATTTTAGTTAAATTTAAAAGAGATATTCTTCCCATGCGTTCATTAGCACATAATTGTAGAACGCATATTATTTTATTAAAAGTTTAAATATGATCTACACGTTGCAAATGCAAAAAGGAAATTGTTTCTGAATGTAGTGAGCAACCAATCGATTCTTACCTGGGAAATTTTACAAATGCTAGAAAGGGAAAGCAAGAGGTAAATGGACAGAAAAAGACTAAGCAGAAGAAAGAAGGGTAGGGAGATTAAAAATGCTTAAACAATATTAGGTACGATTGTAGGAAAGGTATTGGAACGTACGCGATAAAGGCTTATGATGTTGGTCCGACAATTAATTCTAAATATCGGAGAACGTGACTGACCGCTAAAATCTCTTCATTTACTTACACCCAAAAAATAGGTGAATTATGCACAGTCATATTGAACTTCGTTAGTTTTATGAAAGTAAAGAAATTGGGTAGAATTACAATAATAATGATGCCAGCCGGAAAAAACGTATGAAAAATAACGAGATGCAATTATAAAATACTGTGAAAGAGCGCACTAACATTTGATCATTTCTACAACAGAAAGAAAAACGCGAGAAGCTCAAAGTTCATGGACACAGTTTTCCGCTGAGAAAATTGCTCTGATTTGAACGTTTACATCTCCTATAACGATTTAAATTACGCCGCAAATAAATATTAATTCAGAATGGCCATTTGACTGTTAATTCTAACCTTTAATAGATTTACTATTCAACTTTAGATATTTCAGATATTTTACTTAATTTTTAATTTAAAGAACTGTTCGAAAAGCAGAAATAATATCAAAATGTAATTTCGGCGTTTTTCAATAATTTCCCAAGAGGGATAAATACCTTTAGTAGGTATTCATTAAATATTAAATTCAGTTTGCTTGTATTCTTTTTTTATATACCAACTTCTCTGAATGGAAGTTTGATGGCCCACTGCCAAAGTGATTCCCAGTCACTAAAAAAATTATGAAGTTTGTCCAAGTTAGTCGAAAATTTATTCAAAATTCAGAAATATATAAAAATTGTGACACAATAATAGATGTATTGCAGAGTTCCCATAAGTTACCAGTGCTTTTATTAAATAAATAAAAACACGAGCACAATATTGCGTGTTCGTAGTAGGTACGTACTAAAAATACAAATTCCAACAGCATAACAAGTAGCAAGTGTGCTTAATGCGTCCTAGGTAGAGATAGGTTCCGCCGCTCACTGATTTTGTCAAAATTTTCCACAAACCCATTACAGTCTTTCTTTTTCTGGCTCAGGTTGATCCCAATGTCGGCGTGTTCAAGCCTTTATACATGTTGCATTGTAACCTCGTGCAGTATCCTCTCCCTACTTTCAGCATGTTATCGATCCGTTCCTAAAACAGAGGCGTGCAATGACGTCATAGCGACGCCCCCCAGACGTCTACCCCTTCCTATCACCCCGCCGTACACAACTCAACCCCCACCATGTCCAACAGACAATAACGTCGGTAGCGTCTGTAGCCAACGTGGGCGTCACTGAAATATAAAGCGTCATTTGAAATTTTAATCAGTATTATGTATACTGCTTGTAAGGAGTGGGCTGTTGTTTTGAAATCTGGCGAGAAGCACATTATCACTGCATTGATTGATCACTTGGCAATTTTCTTGTACGATCAATCAATAGTGATGACAAAAATTGCTCCATGTGCCCATCGTTTGTTTTCTAAGCTGTCATATTACAGTAATTGTATTATATATATTTTTTCTTTAATATTTTCATCTTGCTGAATTATGTATTAGTCTGCGCGCGAAAGTTGCAAAAATTATTTAAGTTAAAAATACGTGGTTGCTGTTTTCACTCTCGTTTTCTTCCATTTCGTCACAAGATTTTAAACATTATGTTTTGTTTCCTCGTCAGCTGACACCAGTATTTACGTCTATAAATTTTAGAAGTATGTCATAAACCTTACAAAATTATTCACACTCATATAATACTTCTCCTCTTATTAACGTCCCACATTGCTTATCACTAAAATTTTCCCCGACTTTGTAGTCATTCACAAGTCTAAATTAATTTGATCCAGTTTTTCATGTTTGATAAACTCGATGATCTGAATGATTTGCCATAATAATATACTAGCGGAACCCGTGGTCTACGCACCACGCTTTTTTGGTAGCTTTTTTAAAATGTAATAAATAAGCTGTCTAGTTGCAAGACATATACCGAATGCGTCCTGCAGTATTGTATATTCTCTTTAGTAACGACGTATTCAATATCATTCTCGACACACCTTATTTATTATCTTTACGGGCTTCGATGATTATGTGTAACAGTCACTCAGTGTAATCGGGATCATGAATGTGCGATACCGGACGAATGTATAAATTAGATTACTTTTTTCGGGGTTGGTGTCAATCGCTTGTCCCAAGCACCGTGGCCTAAAATGCCTATTGTGCTCCCAGTCATAACCGTTTCGGCCTGACAATAATAGTCTTGTACCTTGAGAAAAGCCCAGGACATCGTCAATGGAGATTTTCTTGATCATTTTGAGTTCCAGTTCTGGCACTCCAAAGTGTCTTAGTCTGCGGGCTGCCCTACATAGCATAAACAGTGAAAGGGTATCTCATCATGCTCTTCACAGAACCTGCAGCTCGGGTTTGCTGCGAGTCCTATTGTATGTAGGTGTTTGTTCATACAACAATGTCTAGTTAGGATTCTTGTTGTATGCATTAGTTTCTCCTTACTAAAAGTAAGAAAAGTTTTGGACACTTACTTGAGCGGCCTCTCTACGAGGGACTTGGAATGTCTCATGTCCGGGTGTTCGGTCCAGTACTTGCGGTGAGTGTTGCTTAGCCAGCTTCTAGTCTACTCCCTGACGATGCTGTAAGATAACTTTTAGATTGGCTCTGGTCTTATTAGCTGTTTTGCACTGCCAGCTCTTGCTAGTTTGTCTGCTTTACTTTACTTACATTAGACGTAGCCCCCAGTTTTACCAGTTTCTTGTGTAATTCCAGAACCACTTCAAAATAAAATTGGCATGTCATTCACCTGGTTGTCAGTCATAATGTAGATTTTCTGTAGGACCTCTGTATCATAACTTGGGCACGGGTAAGAATAGTTGTGATTTCGACCTGGAACACAGTTGCAAAGCGGCTCAGATTTATGCTATAGGCATTGTCTTGTTCTCCTCTGTAAATTCCCAATCCTGTATCACTGTCTGTTCTGGATCCGTCAGTGCACCAGATGACTTCCCTATTTAGTTTTTTAAAAACTTTATCTTCCTTCTACTCATCCCGTTCTGGTATAATTATTTTGAACAGTTTCCGGAAGTCAAATGAGGTTTTCACTTTATCTGTCTGCATTTGTAAGATGTAGTTTTCACTTATTATATTAAGACTTTGGTATGATCTCCTGGGTAACCAGAGTTTCTCCCCTTTCCATTTGTTTTCAGTCGGTGCGCTATTAGTCTCGCTTCCGCTCCCACCCGTAAGTGAAGAGAAGGTTGTCTAGTATGACTTCTAACGAAGCTGTTGGGGTAGTAAGCATTGCCCCCATAATTCCTATGCAAGCCAGTCTCTGTAATTTACTAAGCCCGTTTTTCATTTTAACATTTTTTGCCTTGTGCCACCAAACCAAGAAGGAGTATGTGATTGTTGGGACTGTCACTCTTGTGTGCAGCCAATATACCATGTTCGGTATCAGCATCCAAAACATTCCATTCCAAACATTCACCTGCAGGTTCTAGATGTCGTTTAAATTTCAATTCGGTGTCTATAAAAACGCTCAGGTATTTGACCTCCCCCACTATCTGTAATTGTTTGCCGACCAAAAAAAGTTCCTCATTCTTGAGGCTCTTTTACGTGTTACTGCCAGAAGCCAGTTTTTTTTCGGGGTTAACCGATAGTTCCTTCGCACTACATTTACACAATTTTTAAGGCTAATTGCAGGCACCACATCAAGGGTAAGAGAAAGCCCCCCTGTAGACATCCTGACACTCTAATGGTTGCATTGCTATGAGAGGTAATTGTGATTCTGCCCTTAAGCATATTTATAATGTGTTTTGCCAGTTTTCAATTTTTCCTTGAGGCCCTCCTTAGAGGTAATTCGAAGTTTATGTTGCTGACCTTATTTTCCATTTAGATGATAATGCAGTCAGAGAAGTGAGTCGGGAGTAAAATCTTCAGAGTTTCCCACTCGGCCTGCGTATATTCACCTTCAGGTTTTTGTAGGGTTCCTACCACGTCAGGGTGTCATTTGCTAAGGCTTTTTGGAGTTTTGTACATTTAGTTATATCTTCGATTCCCCTGCAGTGCTCCCTTTATACGAATCTTTTAGCTTTTCTCACTGCCTTATTATACTATGTCAGGGATTTTCTAGAGGTTTCCCAGTTTTCCCAGCGTTTTGCCGGATTGAACAGTCTTCTCGTCTCCGCCCGCAGCAACGAAAGACCCCTGCTCCACCATGGAACGTTACTGGTAGTCTTCCTTACTATTACAATAAAACTGGACTTGTAGCAGGATTGTCCGCCCTTAAAGGACATTCTTCGAGGCTCTGCGATAGGTTCGTTTTAGCTTATGTACCTATGATCTGAGAGAGTTGGCTCTTCAGATACATTCCAGTTTAGTATCGTGGAAGCAAATAAAAGTGTAGCCACGGTTATACCAATGACTTGCCTTTGCACAATAGTAACAAAGGTAAGTTTATTATCCTGATTCAAAGTCACTAACTTGTGTTCTAAAAAGAAGTCCAAGAGTGACTCACCTCGTTGGTTGTTGTCGTTGCTCCCCTATACTGAGTGATGTGAATTTGCATCGCAGCCCGTCAATACCTGTAGATTCTTCTCTCTGCAGTGATTGATGAGCTTGCTTACCTCAGGAGTAGGTGGTTGTTCTGGCTGGTCATAGGGGAGGTATGCGGATTTGACTATTAAGTCCCTTAAGCAAGTTGGCTAGGATTGGCTTCAAATGGGTTAAATATTGTCCAATCTCGGGCTATTCCGAGTTCCCTAATTATGCCCCCATAAACCCATGGTTCTTGAATTAGAACAATGTCAATATTGTTGTTTGTTATGTAAGCCGATAGACAAGTCAAAGCTGCCTTACAGTGACGTGAATTTACCTGTAGCAGCCTTATTGCCATGGTTGCTCAGTCGTCTTGGAGTTGTAGTAATGGAGGTTTTAGAGACCTCTCCACCTCCATCCCCTGAGAAATTCTGTTCCCTTTTTCTCCTCTTCTTTCTTCATTTTAACCAGGATCTTAAAGTTGACTTTAGTGAAGTTGAGGTAAGTCCTGCACTGTAGTTCCTGGATCTTCTTCTAGTACAGTTTATCCATGGTGATGTATACTTGTTGTCCCTTAGGTTCCAACGTTGCATCCACTACCTTACACGTCTTTGTGGAAGATCTTACGTTTTGTACACTTAATCTGTGTAGACTCGTCCCCGGTTTCATAGGTCATCTTTGTTTTATAAGAAATCCGTTTTTTGCACTTTTCACTCTTGTAAACATAGAGCCAGAATAAATGATATTATTTTGTATATTATTTGGGTACATTTTCTTTTTTGGAAACTTAGAATCAGAATAAATGATATGATATATATTTTTGTATATAAATTAAGATGTGGTAAATTTACGATTCGATAAATTGCGGTTTCGATCAATTGTTTTTTGGAAAATTGCATTTGGTCAATTGTGATTTGATAAACTGGTTTCGATACAATTCGATCTAGATCCAACCGGCTGAACAAGGGTCCACCGCGGAGTTCGCATTGCTAATCAAGACTCAGCGCTGTGCGTACTAATCATCCAACTATACAGTGCAAACCTAATTTTATTATATGCCGCGAAAATTAGATTGGTCTGCAACACAGCAGCACATACGAGTATGCGCCTTATATAATTACCGCGTATAGATGCGGCTTCTCGTAACGTAAAATGTAAGACAGATGAAAGAGATCTAGATTTAATATATAGATTTTCAGTCTAATATAATTTATGAGCCACTGAACTTAAACAGAAACTTCACAACCTCCAAGATATTGAGTAAACACTTTCTTTAATTTCCAATTTAAAAAAATTCATAAAAGGTTTTACAGACGAATTAATGCATTTGGTGAAAACGTACCAATTACACTTTATCAAAGGTTTTAACAGCCAACCAAAATTTAAAAAAAAAACGTGTGGCAATTTTTGAAAAATATTTTTTTGAAAATTATAACATTTATTTAAATTTACAATTGACAGGTTTTAAAAACTATTTTTCTGACAGTTTACTCTCCTAGCTATGTTATAGTACAAAGTTTGACAACTTACACATCAAACGCACGCGCTCGATCACATAAATGTTTATATTTAAAAACTATAGAAAAACGAAAATGACTCCAAAATTAGAAAATCTTAATTACTACTTTAGGGGCGAAGTACGTAAAACATCCGAGAAACATTTAAAATATAAAGTCGCTATCCCGAAATACCAAGTGATATAAATGTATCATTATTTTTACAATTCGCCTTTCCCTTTGCCCTTTTAGAGGGATGACACACAAACTGAGATTAATAAAAAGGTCACCACCAACACATAATCATTCTTTAAAAACGAATTCTTTTTATGTTTTTAGATCCTGCAAAACTTTATACTTCAAATTGCTTCTCCATTAGCGTGGCATAAAAAATTTAAAAGTTTGCGTCAATTAATCACTGGTTGGTTCACCACCAATTTTTTATGAACTTGCTTATTCATCCATTTAAATTTGAAATTTAAGATTGGTGCTAAAATCAGTAATTTTCCACAACATCACTCAAGATTACCACCTCATATTATAACAGTAGTAGATGGTAGAATAATATTACCACTGCTAAGATATAAAGTAATATTTGATCAAAATAGTTTTCAATATTAAAAAGTTTAAATTTATTTCGTCAATGAAATGATTCATAAGGGTCAACTCTAAATCCAGTTATATGTTGCACAATATGCCCTCTCTATAATCCCAGAGAAGCGAATTTATTGATTTTCTGATGTCGGAGTGGAAAACTACCCTGTCTGCTAAAGCTAGTAAATTTTTAACAGGTACGGTGGCGCATTTATCGAACTACCGGAACAATGACCTACTTTAAATGTTTCAAAACATGAAACGTATCTTTTTATAACTACACTGGTATAAAATTAGAATGAAGTGAAAATGATATGTAAAAATTTTATATTTTATCCAACAGTTTTTTAACAGAAGTTAGCAAACAGATGCTGAAATTTTAATTACAAAAACATCCTTTTTCTAACGAGATGTTTATTTTAAAAATATGCATCTGTAAGTGTGTACTACATTGTAGAGTTTTTCAGTTTTACAAAAAGGCGCTGTATACCTATTTTTGCTGGATGTACTGGGATCGGCAGAAGTATGAAATATTTAATGACAGTAGCAAAGGAAATTTTGAGGTTTTCCAAAAAATAACTTTTTAATAAATCATTGAACAAATTTTGGAATCATTAATATATTTTTGCGTTAATAATGTAACCATTGTGACGTCATCACATTTTTTTTAATCAGT
Organism: Ctenicera cuprea; assembly: GCA_958336395.1. Classification (NCBI taxonomy): domain Eukaryota; kingdom Metazoa; phylum Arthropoda; class Insecta; order Coleoptera; family Elateridae; genus Ctenicera; species Ctenicera cuprea. The sequence continues at coordinate 58,048,074 of OY284486.1, forward strand.
TAATAAACAACGTTTTTTTTAATCAGATAAAAGTTTTCTACCCTTATATAACAAAATTTTGGAGAAAATGCAAGCAACGTTTTCTCGTAAGTGGCCGTTGAATTCTTTCTAAAATATTCAGTTTTAGAAATGAGCTTATGCGGCTTACTTTTCTATTTTCTAATAGTAATGCTTTTAATTTGGAAAACTACGCTGCCATTAAAATGAACTCTCAAATTGGCATTTTTTTCTTTATACAAGCGAATTCTAAACTCTTATAATTTGTAAGATCCTAATAGTGTACATTTCAGGGGCGTTCCGTGGGTTCAGAATTTGGGTAGACAATAGCAAAACCTATTTAACATTAAAATTAAAAAAATTTCGGCAACTACAATTTACCAAGACCTGTCGCCAAATGAATAATTCTGCGCATAAAATCCTTATTAAATTTCACTTTGTCATCATAAACTTTAATTATACACTGCAAACCTTCGTCTAAAGCCAAGTTAATGCGTCATTTGCCATATAAAATCAATTTAACAGTTGCAGGCAAATGTTCTTTGGTCGACGCGCGTTTTTTAATTGCAGCTGAAAGATTTTTTAAATCAGAGTATCCTGTTTCAGACCAACTTTTGAGGGGTTAGATATAGATGAAAATAGTCAGCAATTCCAGCACAATAACTTGCGTTAATGTTGGTAACACTTAGCCAGTCTATTCTTTTATACCATTTAATATTAAACTATTTAGATTTTTCCTACCGTCTGTCTGTAACAGCCCTAGTAATTTTGGAGTACTTCGCCCATGCTTTTTTATTTCTATTTGTTTTTTATATCCATTAAATTTTTCTTTTAAAGCTGGCCAATGAGATTTTCCATATTTCCTGCAAAACTTGAAAACTACGTATAAAATAAATAATCACACAATAGCAGCACGCTACTCCTGATTGCCGCTGACCGACGCAAGTAATGTATCAACTGCAGAGGCCGTGCCTTTTCTGTGTTTATTATGTTCTGAAATTTCTACTATTTTTTGCGTCTGATTATTGCATTCTTTGTATCAATGTGCATGCAAACGTATTACGAATAATAGATTGGTTGATTGTGTCATAGCTGGAATCATTTGGCCTGATAACCTCGGCCTCGCGTATGCAAAACGATGTTTAAAAGCAACGCTTATTTGAATAATCTAAATTGCAGGCTTCCGCGGCCGTTGTTAATAACAGCTAGGCTTCCGGGTTGGAGCCGCGTCATCGGTGCAAGAACTGCCGACGTTTCGTCCTCGGTTCCACGGGACATCTTCAGGGCTGTGGTCACTTTGGGATCTGGAACACAACTGGCGACACCGGTGCAGGCACGGGGTTTATAAGGGACGGATGGGTAACAAGGTGTGAATGCTGGGTCTGTGATTGGCTGTCGGGCTGTAGCGGTTGAGCGGTTGCAGGGCGGGGTTTGGATTTAGTCGGAAATAGTAGTTTGTAGGCATTGTGCAGGGAATAGCTGTGGTCTCGGTTAATATTGTTAGGAGTTTTGTGTATTTCTATGGATTCACGGATCACACGGTTGAGGTAGGTGGAAGAACGGGCTAGGATTTTGGTCTTGTCAAATTGAATGGAATGGCCTGTATCGAGTTTATGTTCTGCGATAGCCGACTCTGCGGGACGTTTCAGTCGAGTGCAGCGCTCGTGTTCAGAAACTCGAACGCTGATCGGCCTCTTCGTCTCACCGATGTAGGCTTTCCCACAGGAGCAAGGTACACTATACACACCGCAGGATTGGAGGGTAGGTAACTTGTCTTTGGTCGGAGGAAGGAAATTGGAAAGTTTTTGAAAGGGAGTAAAAACGGTTTTTATGTTTTGTTGTTTAAGTAGTTTGCTGATGCGGTCGGTGGTTTTGTGTATGTAAGGTAGAAATGCTACAGAGGTAGGTGGTGTAGGAGTATTGGTACGTTCTGTGTTTGCGGGTTGGGCCTTTTGAGTAATAGTGTGTTGGATGTCTCGTTTGTTGTACCTGTTTTGGGAAAGGACAGTCGTAATGTGGTTGAGTTCGTCTTTCAAGTGGGATGGTTCAGAAATGGCAAAGGCTCGGTTAACTAAGGAATTGATGACAGAACGTTTCTGGGCGAGATGATGATGGGAATGTGCGTTTAGGTAGCGGTCTGTGTGTGTAGGTTTGCGGTACACGGAATGTCCTAGTTTGCCGTCAGGGCGACGACTCACTAGGACGTCGAGGAAAGGAAGGTTATCATTGGATTCAATCTCCATAGTAAAATGGATGCTAGCATGTTGGGAATTTAGGTGAGACAGAAAGTCGGAAAGGGAATCCCGTCCATGAGGCCAGATAACGAAGGTATCATCGACGTATCTGAACTAACATTTAGGTTTTAAAGGTGCGGAGTCTAGGGCTTCCTGTTCGAATGCTTCCATAAAAATGTTAGCAACGACTGGAGAGAGTGGGGAACCCATGGCAGCACCCGACACTTGTTCGTAATACTGTCCACGGAATAGAAAATAGGTGGAAGCTAGGCAATTTTCTACTAGGAGGGACAAGTCAGTGGGTTGGTTGTGTAAGGAAAATATGTCCTGGATTAAATAAATGGAATCAGGGATAGGAACCTTAGTGAACAGGGATTCGACATCAAAACTGACTAAGATATCCTCAGGATTTATAGACAAATTTTGAAGTCGTTGAACAAAATGGTTGGAATTTAAGATAAAAAGAATCAGTTTTGCCAACATAAGGTTTAAGAATTTTGAAAAGGTATTTCGAAAGTTTATAAGTGGGGCAGTTGATAGCACTAACAATGGGACGTAAAGGAATATTAAGTTTGTGGATTTTAGGAAGTCCGTACAGTCTTGGCGTCTGAGAATGTCTGGGAATTAAGGTTTTTTGAATTTCTTTTGGAATTGAAGAGGATTTTATAAGAGCAGATGCGGATTTTTCGATGCGGGATGTTGGGTTGGAGGATAATGTGCGGTAAGCGTCATCGTCGAGTAGTGAAAGGATTTTATTATCATACTCCTCACGGTCAAGCACAACGGTAGCGTTGCCCTTGTCCGCTGGTAATATGATAATATCAGGATTGGTTTTGAGGTTTTTAAGGGCTTGGGATTCGGACTTGGTGCAGTTGGATTTGGGTGGTTTAGAAGAGTTAAGAATTTTAAAGGTTTCGAAACGTATGGGATCTGCTACAAGAGCAGGTAATTTAGAAATGGAAGCTTCAACACCGCACACAATTTCCTCTACAGGAATTCGTTTTGGTGCTAAAGCAAAATTGGGACCTTTGGAAAGAATGGGAATTTCGTCTTGTTTCAGTATGTTTGGAGTGGTTGATAACAGTGTGAGTCATAGCTTGTGGTTTGGAAATTTGTTTAGAAGAAAGTAAATCGTATTTCTTTAAGTGGGTTTTCGTAGTTAGTGCGTGAGTAGTCTGTGCTTGTTCGGAAGTTATTCTGTCAATGAGGTCCCAGTCACAAGGGTTAAGGATGTGAGAGAGTTCGAGGTGCAAATGAAAAAGTTCAGAGGACAGGTTGTTGAGGTCCCGTCTGGTTTGCTTGATGCGTTCCCGTATCAAAGCCAAACCAGCGCGGCGAAGAATAAGGTTCGATGAACGGGTATTGATATGGTGTTTGGCAGTAAGGAATTTAGGAACTACATGGTTATCACGACATCTCATAAGAGAAGTTAAAGAACAAATGAATCTCATCAATTTTTGTCGTAGGTTACCAAAATGTCTGGTCTTCTTCTGGATTTCCTCCCCGTAGAGGTTGGATAATCTAAGTTGCAGGCTTCCGCGGCCGTTGTTAATAACAGCTAGGCTTCCGGGTTGGAGCCGCGTCATCGGTGCATGAACTGCCGACGTTTCGTCCTCGGTTCCACGGGACATCTTCAGGGCTGTGGTCACTTTGGCCACTTAGATTATCCAAGCCCGTTTTTCCACCTACCTCAACCGTGTGATCCGTGAATCCATAGAAATATACAAAACTCCTAACAATATTAACCGAGACCACAGTTATCCCCTGCACAATGCCTACAAACTACTATTTCCGACTAAATCCAAACCCCACCCTGCAACCGCTCAACCGCTACAGCCCGACAGCAAATCACTGACCCAGCATTCACACCTTGTTACCCATCCGTCCCTTATAAACCCGGTGCCTGCACCGGTCTCGCCAGTTGTGTTCCAGATCCCAAAGTGACCACAGCCCTGAAGATGTCCCGTGGAACCGAGGACGAAACGTCGGCAGTTCATGCACCGATGACGCGGCTCCAACCCGGAAGCCTATCTGTTATTAACGCTTATTTGCTTTTTTACAGTTGTTTTGTTTTAGCTATTCTGCTATTGTTACTTGAACTGTAAATGAAATTTGATTATATACTGGTTAATACAGAGCCTTCATTAGTTACTGATACCCACGTGACCACAAAATCTAGGTAACCCAACTTACACTGTTGGTAAGCCTTTTATCCAAAAATTCCCAAGCCGTTTGTTAACTTATCAAGGCTTGTTTGTTTACATATATAACCTCACTTTGAGTGTTGACAGTGACACTTACAGGAAATTTTTAGTTACCACGAGTACCAATCCTGAACTGACTTCAACATCTAAATCTAAAACTCCCTGTCATTGGCCAAAGGTCACGTGGGTATCAGTAATTAACGAAGGCTCTGTACATTTACTCCCACTTTTTGTTTAGGGCCGAATTTTTAATGTTAATGTAATGTTAAAGTAGTTTTTTTTAATTGAAATTAAGTACTTAATTTTTTATTTGAAAAGTTATGGGTAGGCTGGGTGTGGGTAGGCACTGCCTGCCTGCCTAATAGAACGGACCGCCACTAGCGACAGGTAAAGTTAACTGATTTATAATATTAGCATCTCTGTCAGATATAGACAAACTAAAAAAAAGTTTTAAGTGTTATGTAAAGTGTAAGTACAATGCCCCAACATAAATTTTTTTCTTAAACCAGCCGAATTCTAAATCAATCTTCACATTCTTTCTGTCTTGAAAATATTTTAACTTGTTGTGCAGGAACTCCGTTACTAAAATGAAGTTACATAAATACATACCCTACATACACATACCCTACTCACGCCTACAGCTCCTTTTGTAGATACAAATGTCAGGATACAATCTAGCCTCTTCAATTCTTCACCTCTGACAGTTTAATTTTAAAAAGTATGTGATTGTTACAATAAACAATCTTCCTTAAAATAATGGCTTTTATTAATTGCAATAGATCTTTCATTTATCAGTATTAAAGCGCGTTCTCAATGATAAAAGTTGGGCAAACTGATAATATGCCGTTTTTCTTGCTTAATTTCCTAAAAACAATGTGTAATCGGCTGACAGATTTCGTATTGTTACAAAATATTGCTTTATGGTAGTACTAAAATAACCCAAAAAATTTTAAAATGTTTGTTTTAAGTTTCTTTGCTAATACTTTTAAAACTTGTTTATAAGCTTCCTAAAGATTGTGAAGCAATGTTTTAAGTTTTCAAGTGTGTTTGGAGAAAATGCTAGATTTTTTTGTTTTGCTTATATTTCAAAATCTAATAGTTTTTTTAACATCTATAAATGAAGGTAAGAAGAGGTTTGAGAAAATAAAACTACTGCAGTAACGATTATCAAGAAATTTCAATGTCATGCGCTAAGGAACCTAAATTAACATCCTTTTTCACTTTTCATTACTTGTAGTTCACTCATTTTAATGATAGTCCGCTTTCGTTCAATTACTATAGCAACTAATATAAAAATTTAAATTTACCTAATAAGATAAACTCGAAGATGAGGGTGCGGACGGTGCGATTGGTAAAATGTTATTCAGAAAGAGAAGGTAAGGTAATTTTACAAATAAAGCGGATTAACTTAAACACCTCATTATCGGCGGGATACAACTCGACCTACCCCGGGATACAATTCGACCATGTTGTTAAGTTACCAGATCGGATTAGGATACAACTCGACATCCCAGGCTCATATAGGTAGAATATAGTGGTATAGTGTTATTGTGAATATATTATTTATAAACAATTAGTTTTACTTGTCTGTATACAGCTAATTTGCAATAGGAAACAATTAACATAACTAATACCTAGTATTTTTAATAATATAACAGAAGGGAGAAAATAACATAATATGTACTTGTATTAATTATACTTAAAGCAAATTAATAATCATTTACAAAATTAAATGAGTTTTAAATAAATATGCTTGAATAATAATACAGACCCCTGAACCTGGCAATAAATAAATTACACGCTATAAAATAAAAGTATCGTATTCTATTTAATACAGTATTCGGCATCTGAAAAAAATAACTAATTTAGTAGATGATGAAGCTACAAAATCAAAAACCCAATAAAGTTTTTAAGAAGTAACGATATGAAAATGTATACATACCACTAGTAACTTGCACAATCCAAGCAAGAAAAGAGCTGACTCTAGTGTTAACACCAGGCAGATCAATAGCACAAGCCACTCCGTAAGATATTACTCCCACTAGCTGCAATCTTCTAGTGCTATTGTCATACCATAGAATAGGCCCGCCTGAATCATATTGACACGCATCTTTTCCAGGAGCAAAGGTGCATATTTGGCTGTTAAAAATTCTGTCTTCTGTTAAATCTTGTTGACAATTTTGATTTGTTACAACTGTAAGGTTTACTTTTTGAAGATAATCTGATTTAGGCCCAGAAAACTCGGTGGTTCCCCATCCTAAAATTTGCGATGAAATTCAATTGTTTAAAATTTGTTTACCAAATATGCTTACCTAAAGCTGTGACAATAAACCCAGTAAAATCGTAGTTTGAAAATCTAAAAGGTAGACAAACTGGTCCAACATCTGTACTGAAAGTTATGATGTTTTGGGTTCTCACAACAGCAACATCATTTTCTCGGGTTTGATTGTTATAGTAAGGGTGTATTTCTACTCGTTCTAAGATGTATAGTGCGGCGGCTACAGTATCAGCACCTAATAAACAATAGACCAAATTAATAGTAAATATAAATTTTAACATGTTTTATAATTTTGGCAAAAGTTATCACTTTCTACTATTTTTTACCTGTATTAATATTGTGCTCGCCAACTAGCAAACCTATATTCGTAGGGTTCATATTTACTACGCAGTGAGCAGCTGTTAAAGCATATTTCGTAGCAATAATAGTAGCACCACAATATAGTTCTCTTTTTTCCAGATTAATAAGAGCTGCCATGGATGGGAATTCGTTTACTCCTGTTTCCACTCCTCCCACTATACGAGTCTATAATTAAAAAACATTGCTTTGAGTGGCAACAAGATTATTAATAAAATTATTTTTCGAACTTATAACAATGTATGGATACTGCAGGCAAATATTTGCTTACTTCCTGTCTCCATCCACAGTCACATATGGGAGGGGATTGTGTTGTTGTAGTAGCATTCGGATTTTCTGACTGTATAGCTGTTACAGTACATAAAAATCTACCACCAGAACTGAACCAAGACGAAAATAAACCTTAAAAACAAATAGTTTGTTTATACTTAGGGACAACGTATTTTAGGAGAGTTTTGTCTACCAATTGCAATTTTATTTGCTTGAGAAACAAGACTTAAAGTTCCTTTGCCGCAGTAGTTGTGGGCATCTTGAAAACTAGAATTGCCGGATAAGGATATAGCAAGTCGGTCTTGTTGGCAGTTTTGAGACTGAAAATAAAAGTAATTTTAAAAATTAAGAAAAAAGCTGTGTTCGCATATATAAAATTAAGAAGAAATGTACAAATTAAATTTTTTTTCCGAAACACACAAAATTAAACGTTGAAAGTTATAAAAACTGTTCTTGTTTGATTTCTCTCAATTAATATGTTCTATAGCCAGACCGATCAGAAAATCTCGAAGGCAACTAAGGAATTAATTTAAAAAGGGAAAACATGAAAAACCAAACGGGATTATTAAATAGAGTAGAGTATTGCGAACTAAGCAAGCTTACTAAACAAGACATAAGAAGAGATATAAAAAAGTGGAAAAAAAGAAGAAATAAAACGAATGTTAAATGAAAAGGGTAACAACATACGGACAACAGTGTATGACAAATCTGAGAAACAAGAACACCGTAAAAAGAGAAAGAAAAGACATTCTAAAGGTAGCAACATGATTTTTTAGAGAAATTATATAGGAGTAACCAGGAGATCCAACAGCGCAACAAATAGCGGAGGAAAGCAATCAAACCGTCGCCTGTAATAAGATAAATGAGGAAGAATTTCGAAAGATCTTGAAACGAATGAAGACAGGCACGGCACCGAAACAGGGTGGCCTAACAAGTAAATTTATCAAAGGTGCTCCACCAAAGATGCAAGAAATAATAAGAACACTCTTCAACGATATTCTAAAACATCAACCAATCCCAGTGCAATGGCCAGAAGCGCGAATTATACTGCTTTAAGAAAAGGAAGAAAGATCAAGTTCAAAACTACCGTCCAATCAGCTTAATACCAAGTCTACGTAAATTCTTCACAACAATAATAGAATCTAGAATTTTTGAATTTTTGAACGAGAACCAAGCAGTCGAACAGGCGGGTTTTAGAGCAGTATTCTCAACTATGAACCATATACAAACGATTAACCAACTAATCGAAAAGCAAATTTAATAAACTCCTACACCTAGCATTTATAGACTTTAGCAAAACTTTTGATAAGATAGATTACGACTCAACGCTGTAAGCCTTAAAAGAACAAGAAATTCCAGCAAAATATTGTAGATTTATTGAAGAATTGTATAAGAACAACAACACAGCAAAGATAAAATAGACAGAGAAGGCAGACGTTTCGAGATACAAAAAGGAATCAGACACTTATCTCCGAATCTGTTTAATTCAATACTTGAGAAAATCTTCAGAAACTTACAGTGAAGCGGCAGAGGAATAATAATAAGAGAAAAAGACTGTCAAACTTAAGGTTTGCAGATGATGTGGAGCAAAAAAAGTAGAACTAAATATAAGAGGATCGTTTGAAATGTACGTGGCCTAACACAGAGATGGCGTTAATTCGGCGGAATTTGCATTACCATTTTTCAGAACCATCCTTTGTTAGGTTAAATATGTCAGTATAAAGCGATCTGTCAATTAGTTTGTGTTTGACAGTGCGCCAAAGTAACCGTCTGGGGTGATTTCGTAAATAATGGAAAAAACTGAGTTGCGAGCAGTGATGAAGTACTTTCATTTGAAAGGCTTAACACCAACCGAAATTAAAGCAGAGTTGGATTCGACAGTTTTGAAGTCCGCCCCTTTGTTTTCAATGGTTAAAACCTAGGTTGCCGAGTTTAAGCGTGGTCGTGTGAGCACAAAGGACGAACCCTGCAGTGGATGCCCAAAAATATGATTGAAAAAGTCTTCCGTATCGTATTGGATGACCGTCGAATAAAAGTGCGCGAGATAGTGGGCATCTCAAATGAAAGTGTGCACAGAATTTTAACTGAAGAATTGGAAATGAAAAAATACGCCGCGCGTTAGGTGCCGCGTTTGCTCACAACGGAGCAAAAACCAAATCCTCTGATTGTGTCTCGCAACCTTTTTGCACGTTTTTGACGCAATCCGAAGGACTTTTTGCGTCATTTCATAACCATCGATGAAACTTGGGTCCACCATCACACTACCGAAACCAAGGAATAGTGCAAACAATGGACACACAAAGGTTCTCCGCCACCGAAGAAGGCAAAGACGGTTTTATCAGCAGGAAAGGTTATGTCAACTGTATTTTGTAATTCTCATGAAATTATCTTCGTCGACTAGTTGGAAAAGGGAAAAACAGTAAATGGCGAGTATTATGCCAATCTTTTGCAGCAATTGAGCGACAAAATCAAAGACAAAAGGCCTCATTTGGCAAAAAAGAAAGTGCTTTTCCATCAGGATAACGCACCTGTACACACGTCTGCAATCGCCATTGCCAAAATTCATTGATTGAGATTCGAATTAGTGCCTCATTCGCCCTATTCGCCAGATTTGGCTCCCGGCGATTTTTATCTATTTCCAAACCTGAAAAAATGGCTCGGCGGTAAAAGATTTTTATCCAGTTCCGAGGTAATCGCTGCTGTAAATAGCTATTTTGAGGACTTAGGTTCATCGACCTACAAAGACGGCATTGCTGCTTTGGAGCATCGTTGGAATAAGTGCGTTGAGCGAGCAGGAGACTGTATTGTAAAATAAAATAATTTTTTGCTCAAAAAACTTGCGTGTTCTTTGTTAGGCCACGTACATTTCGAACGATCCGCGTAAACTAAAAAAAACATACTTGTTATCAAATAGAGCTACAGCAGATGTGCAAATTGGAAACCACACAGTAAAGTACGTGAACCAAGTGATCTATTTAAGATAGCTAACATCGTTTACAAACCGGATGAAGAAGGGAATACAAAGGAAACTCGACGCGAAAAGTTTTTGGATGCTGAAAAACATTTAAAAATGAAATTTTTCTAAAACTGAAATTTTTCTAAAACTGAGAAAACAGTATATAATACGTGTACAACTCTTACAATCAGTTACGGCGCGCAAACTTGGACCTCGAATAAAAAATTAAGAGAGAAACTGAAAATCAGCCAAAGGAATATGCAACGAGCCATCTTAAGTTACAAAAATGGTGGATAAAGTACGAACCACGAAAATAAGAAGAAGAATAGGAATGGAAGATTTGGTAGTCAGATGCAGGAAACTGAAACGGAACTGTACTGGACACATAGGTAGAATGACCGATAACAGATGGACAAGTATCACAACGAGGTGGATACCAAGATTCAGTGCCAAAAAAAGGGGCCGGCCACCATCAAGATCGGCAAGCAAGATAAGAAATTAGGCGCAACATGGTGGAAAAAACATCCGATAAGAGAAAATGGAAACGTGAGGGGGAAGCTTTTGCTTAACATCAGGATTAAATGGGCTTAACATTATTATTATTTATAATGTTTTCTATCTCCTTATATGTATACATGTACTATTCAGAACAAAAAGTTTTGCTGTATCTTATAGATGGTATATTAAAACTGCTACTAAAAGGTGTTTATCAATACATACTGAATACGAAACTTTTTAAAGTATTTCTTTCGCAGCTAGTTTTCTTGCACAAGACAAGAAAATAATTTTAAATTTGGCAAAAGTGTTGCAGACTCTACACAACATATTTCTACAATTAGCAAAGTTACTGCGGAAACGTATTTAATAACACATACCAAGTTGCAATATCTACAATTAGGATTATCAACAAAATCGTAAGTTTAAATATCTACCAATCCAACATGTATAGAAGACTCTGTTATTTAATTTTTAAGAACTTACGTTTATTGATCAAGTACTATTTTATTTGTAACTTCTGTTCAATTTGCTTGATTATTGAATATACACAACATAAGGGGTTTAAATTAAAACAGGCTCCTACGAAGAAACTAGCCCGCAATAAAACGTTTTCGTTTAGATTTAATCTATATTAATTAGTGATGGGATATTTCGAATTATAACAATCGAACCATTCACTTATCGAAATATCTCGATATATCTCGAGCGGTTACAAAAAACCATTCGAATGAGTTAACGATATTAAAATTATCGGGTTTATCCATTTCAGAAGCAGGCATTGAAGCAATACCCCCTTACAGTAAGCAATTGCAAATGCTCACTTTGTATTGATAAGAATGCGGATTGCACTAATACAGACATAATTCCTGGAACGCAAACGCATAAAGATAAGATGCCATGCGACGGGGAATAACGAGATAAGAATATTTTAATTTGAACATTCCGATAACGCTTTTGTCACTGGTCAGATATTTAAAATTAATTTATTCATAAAACTAGTAAATGTATCCACTTTTGCGGTTTATAAAAATATTACTTAACAAGAGGCCGGAATTAGTGATGAATTGTGATAAAATTTAAAAATACTGTACGAAATTTAGCGTTACTTTAAAAGAGACAAGGACGCATGAAGTTTAACTAGTGTACGTGACTACCTGTTAATATTTGTCCCTGGTCTGTATCATTTATAAAATACAATTGTTTTACAAAACAAAAAAATGTATCCACTTTGGTCCACCAAAATGGTACGTTTGTTGAAAGTCACTGGATCCAGCGGTTTTCGAGATAACTCAATTTTTTGTCAAGTTGCCGTGAAGATCTGAGTGTATTATCAGAAAGCGGAAATAATTTAAACATGCTTTAAGAACAAGTTCTACACAACAAAGCAAAAAAAGGGCCGATAAACGGAAATGATTCATTACAATAATTGGACTATTGAAAATGTTTCCTCTTCCTAAAGGCTGCAACCTGCAATTCCATAAGGAAAGCGTTGTCAGGCCCATCTCTATTAAAATGTACATTCTTTTGCTGTGTGGAACTTACTCTTAAATTTTTTTAAATTTTTACGCTTTTTGATGATACACGCAGACCTTCATTGCAAATCTATTTTTCACCAACATTGAATTATCTCAAAACCGTTGAATTTAGACACTTTTAACAAGTGTATCTTTGTTGTATAGTTTTGTACGGAGAATACGTTTTTAAGTTCATACTTAAAAAACCTTAAGTGTGTACCACCCTCCACACCACATGTACGTCCCTGGGTTTATGGATTTGTACTTAAACAAGTGAAATTGAAAATTATGACTAATAATAATATTCCCACACAAAATTTGAATAAATTATTTTAATTTGTAGTCGCATGATACATTAAAACGCGATTAAACTGTTCTGTCATGGGAAAGCTATAACTCTGTAAGAAAACAGTTTAGGACATACGATTGTTGGAACTTTTTTTCTCGACAAATAACCTCGCGAAGTTATCCGATGTTTTTTGCCACACCCATAACAGTAATTACGGTTATCTTTTTGTTTTGTTATTCCAATAATATATTATTGTTTATGCTGTAATTACAGTAATCTGTACTTGCTAATTATGCCTTTCTACAGTTTGTTATTAATATATTACTTATTGTAATTTAAATACAAAACAAAGCCAAACAAAGGAAATATATCTGTAATTACCACATTCCTCCTATTCTTATGTCGTATGACAAAACAATTATAACATAAAGCTTGGCGATGGTAAACAAAACTGCTTAAAAAATACTCTTAAAATACAGTTTCTAACTATGAATTAAATTTTAATATGCGTTTTGTTTTCTTTGACCTTTTTGGTCATGTGATATATCCAAATTGAAATAAAATTGTAATTTCGTTACTCAAAATTTGCAAATATTGACTGATAAAATTTGAAAATACAAGTAAATGTACTTTTTTATAACTTAGCGTCTACAACAAAAAATGCATTTAGTTACATGCTATTTTTGTATGCGTACGTTAAAAACACTTTATCTATCAACACTTCTAATACTATATTGCGTAGAAGCAGATAAAAATAACGAAGTCAATTACTGCAAGATATTCTAGGTAAAATTGATAATTTAGTAAAACAATGTTGTTGCCAATTTTGCGAATATACACGTGTCTACAAAAACAATAATGAGAAAATGCAATTTACAAATATGTAAAAAATTAACTTACCGCTGGAAGATCGATAACTTCACAGCTAAGAACAATTTGCGTATTGGAAGAACTTTGTGCTACATATCTGCAAGAAGTTCCACCTTTATATTTATTAGGGTAGCCAGGGCTGTAAATGTAAAATCGCTGACCTATTCCCACATCTTGATAGTAATCGCAGTTGGCGTCTACCGCCACGGACATGGGCATAATCAGATTTATAAGTCCTGCCAAAGCCATAATGGCCTCCAACGTCGGTCCTGAAAATATGTTAACATTTTAAATTGATATTGATGTTAGGAAAGGTCTATAAATAATTTGGAGGTTCCCAAGATAACCAAAGAATGACGTTTTTTCCATAAAAATTAGTTTTCAATATTTACATACTTAATCTTCAAATGATTCTAAAAATAAAAGCATTTCATTGTGAAAAATTTCTTTTACTTAGAAGTGAAACTTTTAAAATATTTGTAATTTAAAAAAATTGCTTTAAGTTCGAAAATCGTTTTGTGATGATAGAAAGAAAACGCAATATAACCATAAGCGGTCCCACGGGTGTTACAGAAAAAAATGAAAAACGTTTACTTGTCAATTCTGTTTTGATATAATATCAATTTTTCTGCATTATCTGAACAAAATTGCTTCATTTCAGACTTAGAATAATACCAAAATTTGATTCTATGATCAAAAAAACATTACTTTTGCAATAAAGCAGCAGGAGAACATGATTTGTTTTTAATTTTTTTGATAAAGTATACTTTAACAGTGGATTCTTGAACTAAACATAAGACAAATCCAATAGTCTTTATAAACATGAATCCTAAAATGCTTTATTTTCGAGATCTAGACTTTTAAAAGTTGAGCTAGAAATAACTTAATCTCTTAATATTAAAAATATATACCACTTTGTATAAAATAAACAAACTTTGCATACGAACAAAAACGCACTAAAAAGGGACAGTTGAAAATCTCTAAATCTCTAAATTTCTGTTTTGAGGAAAGGTTTTATACATCAAGCCAATAAAAATAGTCCTACAAACAAACATTGGTACGGAAACACTTTTTACGGAGTTATGACGTTCGAAAGAGGGAACAGACTGGATTATTGGAACTGGACCCTTTTGTGTGCTTCCAAGGAATAACATTCCTCAAACAAATGTTGAGAGACACACTACAAAAAATCTTTGGAGAACAGTAGCAGTATCTTAAATCTCTGCGCTCCTGGAATAAAATTTCAAACGAAAACTGTGATGAAACATATATCTTTGATAAGTATGATTGCATACAAAATTTTTCATTTCATAAAAGGCAGTATTTTCAATATTAACAAACAAAGCGGTTTTAAACGCCACTTTTGAAGTACATATCTCGATAATGAAGTATGTACTATTTTAGGATCGAGGATCTATGTTTACATAGACTTTTCTTCTTATTTTTAGGAATCCACTGTACTAATTATGCCAGGCGTTTTTTAGCCAGCCTGAAGTGGCGGTCCATACCATTAGGCAAGGTAGGCAGTGCCTACCCAAAACTTTTCAAAAACAATTTAATTCTAACTTTAATTAAAAAAAAGTTACTTTACACGGTTTTCTTTGCCGCCGCGTAACATTAAAAATTAGGGGTCAAATAAATAGACCGTTGCTTTAAACACAGTTTCGCATACGCAAAGGCTGAGTTTATCGGGCCGAATGATTCCAGCTCCGACACAATCAACCAATCTATTGTTCTTAATACGTTCGCATGCACATTAATACAAACAATGCAATGATCAGATAGACAGATGCAAAGGAACAGGAAAGATTTTAAAACGCAATAAGCACGGCAAAAATACGGCCTTTTTAGTTTTTACTTTACTTGCGCCGATCAGCGGCAGTTAGTTTCAGCGTGCAGCTATTGTGTGTGTTTATTTATTTCATAAGTAGTTTGCAAATTTTGCAGTCAATATTGAAAGTCTCGTTAACCAGCTTTTTAAAGAAAAATAACAACAGGTCTTGGTAAATTAGGTTGCCGTATTTTTTTTACTATTTAATCTTAATTTTAAATAATTTTTGCCATAAGCTACCCAAATTTTGGACCTACGGAACGCTACTGCCACACGGTATGTCATGATGTTGTATAAGTTAATGAAAATGTTATCCTGAGTCCTTCCCGGGTTGCTCCGAATATTCGGCGATTTATTAGAGCTAGCCGAATAGGTTTTTTTAAGTCAGTCGAATAATCGCCAACGTTTGGCATTTATGCAATAAATGAAAACACTACTAAATTGAAATTTTTTTTGTAAAATTTGATGGTATAATCACGATTGGAATACATTGAAACTACATTAAAATTTCGGTAGCCAAACGGGAAAACTATCCGTTTACGTGACGCATTGATTACCAATTATTAAATATTTGGCACGTGGCTGAAGAGTTGGCTAATATTCGGTACTTAGACGAATATTTGGCATACAATTTAATTTATTTATAAGTTCTAGTTTTATTTCGTTCAAGTTCATATTCATTTAGTAAGCATAAAATTCTTTATTACTTCAACAACATTTATTTATTTTAACCTTATACGTATTTTGACATTTTTACATGCCATTATCAAATGTTATATTAAAAAGTAAACAGTTAGTGTTGTTATATCAACAATGGAACTTCACTGGCAATCTATCTCTGCAGATAACTTGATTTCTTATTCCAACACGTTCAATGAACATGAATTTAAGAAATCAATTTGCTTATTTACTATTTAAAATAAATAAATATTGTTGAAGTAAAAAGTGTTTTATTCATACTCAATACAATTTAGTACTTGGAATATTTGGCAAAATAGTTGGCCGAATGTTTGGTATTTGGCCGAATGGTTGGCCGAATATTCGAGCAGGTATTAAATATTCGCCGAACAGTTGGTCGCATATTCGATATTAGAGCATGAGAGGCTGACCGAATATTCAGAATTCGGCCAGTGACCAGAATTACAATTCAGTAAACTCGTGTATACTTATAGTGTATTATTTACCCATATGTACACAATGACAATGAGTAAGTTTTATTTTGACTTATTTGTTTGAATAAAAAAACTGGGCTAGATGGTAGGGATTTTCAACACCTGATCAAAAAGGTAAGACCACCTACGAATATAACATACTTTATTTAGTGGCGTGTATATTTGGTAAATATTATTCTTGCAAACTAATTATGTACCATTCATACTAGAGTTATGAATAACCCTAAAGGCCTAGTTCACAAAAATTAATTAGTACTATTTAAAATAATCTATGTATTTAACAAACAACTTATTTACTGTTTTATACTTAATTAGTTCGTTTGACTATATATTTATTAAAATCGGTTTTTAAAGTTTATGAAAAAGGAGGCAAGTAACGTACTATTAAAAAACACGTAGCAAAAATACGAGAGTAAACTTTTTAAGGCCATAACATAATATCGCACTTTGTGTTACGTAGAATAGCCGAGCGTATTAGATTGCAGTACTTAGTCACGGTGTCCGGACACATAAACACGCGACACATAATCATAGGACATTTAATCACGGACAGTTAAACACGCCGACAATTAATCACACAGACATTTAAACACATAGACATTTAAACACATAGACATTTAAACACCGAGGCACATAATCATATGGACATATAAACACACATTCTGCACTTAATCTGTACTTTCACTAAATATGATCTTTAACGTTAAGAATCTTAACTTAATTTATAAATTCCAGCTTTACTTCGTTAAAGTCCATATTTAATGATTATCTGTATATAAAATACTTAATTACTTTAACAATATTTATTTATTTTAACCTTATACGTATTTCGGCACGTTTACATGCCATTGTCAAAGGTTATATGTAAAAGTAAACAGTTAGTCTTGCTATAGCAATAGAACTTGGTGACTTGATCTCGGTAATCGTCTACAGATGACTTGATTTCTTATTCCAAAATGTCCAGTAGAGGAGAATTTAAGAGATCAATTTGCTCATTCATTAACGGTACAATTTTTTAATGTTTGTGAATTTCAAAAGCTTCTAGTATATCTAATTTACGCTTATCATCACAAAAGCGTAAACATTTTATGGTGTTATTAGATGACATTAAATCATTGTGTTCTAGTAAGTGTTTAGGGTAATTGGATTTATGTGGGTGTTTGTATTTGTAACAACGTACGTGTTCTTTATACCTAATATCAAAATTTCTAATTGTTTGTCCTATATAAACCGAATTACAATGCGAACAATTTAATTTGTAAATGCCTAACAAATTGTCTGTTTTTGATTTTGCATTAAACAAAGTGTTTAAGATGTTTCTAGAAACTAGATTGCAATAAAGATTCATTTGCCATATTTTTTTTATATTTTAGTTTTACTGCAGTCATATAAAAATTCACACACAATGTGTTTATACGCCAGTGTGTTTATATGTCCATGTGATTATGTGCCTCAGTGTTTAAATGTCTATGTGTTTAAATGTCCGTGTGATTAATTGTCGGCGTGTTTAACTGTCCGTGATTAAATGTCCTATGATTAAGTGTGGCGTGTTTATGTGTCCTATAACTCTTAGTCACACGCTAGCGCTCTACGGTAGATAATAATTGAAATATTATTGCAGCTGGAGTTCAGATTATTTAGTTTTATTTATACTCCACGATAAATGTGTTTAATGTTTATAACGTTTTCTTGAAAATTACAACGGACGCTGCTGGTGTCAACTCGTATGCATTTGTTTTGACTATATTGACTCAGCGAATGGATAATAGAGGTGATAGTACAGATTTGTAACACTGTTTCATGTTTCCCCGCCTTCCTGCAAGATCGAACCTATACTAGTAAGATAATAAAAATTGGCGAATTGGTTTGCTTCTATTTTTCCATACTTTAAAAACACTTATCTTTTATGTTTTCAAGATTAATTTATTATTAATCATATAAGTATAGGTCTAAGATGTCTAATAGTTAGCTACTGTATAAATCAGATGGTTATTACATACAAGTTAAGAAAATTTACACCATGCTGGACCGTCTTGTAAAATTGTCAAGCAAAACAAACACTCATTGTAAGAAACAAGTTTTCGTAATTTAATAACTCGAGTATTTTTCAATTCACTCGTGGTATAATTGGTGTTAAATAGAGAAAAGGGCTAGAATTAACTTGCTAAATATAATTTATTGCATCTAAAACTTCAGTTCAACTTCAACAACTTCTGTATTTTTAAAATTCATAGAAGGCGTCACGGTGAAATTTACGCGTTGGGTACCATAACCATAACCAAATTGTAATCCATCTCTAGCTTTATAAATCTACATTTCTACAAAACTAAAAAAAATCTCGTTGCCAGTTTTTGAGCAATATTAAAAAAAATTCTGAAATTTGTATAGTCTTTAAACCTTATAGTTTTTACTACTAACATCAGAAGTGATGTCAACCTGTTGTAATAAATCACTATTAAATGCTGGCAATGTTTTTCCCCAATAAAGACTTGTTCTTAAAATCAAAAAAAAATAAAATCGATTGCAGTGTTGAAGGGTACTGATATTGCGCTTGCGCAAATCCACCACGCTCTTTCGATAGCAAAAGGACTCTAAAGAAGAAGAATAGCTTCTTCTTTAGAGTCCTTTTGCTCTCGAAAGAGCGTGGTGACTTTCTATCCTATGCCTGTAGTGAGCGTGCTTAATGAATCACACAGACATAGGAAACCTACTGTTTAACGCGGGCTCCGAACCGCAGGAAGTGCAAGCACTTCTTCTCCAGAAAAAGTTTTCTAGGCAGAATACCTCGCTGGTTTGCCATTGCCTTGCGAGAAAGAACGGCCGTTAAAAATCCGATGTTCCGGTACTGGAATTTGAAACCCAGACCCCAAGCATAGCAGTCCAACGCTCTAACCGCTAGCCCACGGCCGCCTATTTGCCATTAGCAGATTACAAATCTCATCTTTTGTCGAATGTACCAACATACTTTAATGGTGTATAATATTTCTTAATCTAATTTAATGTTAATTTATTTGACTCCTAAAATAGATTTTTCACTCTCTATAAACATGTGGCCCTTACTCGTTTTTGACAACTGCTAGGTTTTTGGTTAACCTGTTTAAAGGTTTGGGTAATCAATCAAAGTACTCCACTGACAAGTTTTCTTCATAATGAACGATTATTTCTACGTTCATGTAACACCGCCGCACAGTGTGGCTTAGGTAGACAAATAGGGTTTTTCATAGTTTTCTATTAAGTATTTTTGCAAGTGGATTCTTGTTAAGGATACCCCAATAAATCAGAAATATTGAAAAATAGTAATTTAATTCGCCTAGAAAATGCTAGGCAAGTGCGGCAAAATCAAGTTTTTGTTTTTCTGAAATATTTGGAAACAATCATAATATACTTTAACATTACTGAAAAAGGAAATCGATGACTGTTTCTTTACTTTTTAACGTGCAGTGTTGTTTCTTTAT
Source organism: Ctenicera cuprea (assembly GCA_958336395.1). Lineage (NCBI taxonomy): Eukaryota > Metazoa > Arthropoda > Insecta > Coleoptera > Elateridae > Ctenicera > Ctenicera cuprea. The sequence continues at coordinate 58,067,999 of OY284486.1, forward strand.
CTACTCATTGAAATACAATCCGATAACAACATCTTGAAAAAAAATGTTTAACAGTTTGCAGATTAAACTTCTCAAAGGGTAATTTTTTTCACAAATTTCAATTTCTCTTAAACTTCTAGTAGCGTGCTCGGACGTGCTCGGTCATGAAACAAATTTTGTTTCATTGATTTGTATCCCTAGAAACAGCCCTCCAAATTTCAGCTGCTGCCACTTGCTTCTGCGAATACAGGGGCATTTCTACTGAGACGCGTCAGTTAAAAAAATATTTGAGAATATAAAAAATTGCAAAAAAACATTTATTAAATTACCGTGGGTGTCATTTAAGGGAGGAAAGAGGTGAGTAGTGCACCACCCTCCCCTGTATCTCGACTCTCCATGAAAAAAATTGTATAAATTGAATTTTTCTACAAAAAATATAATCCCCCCCCCCCACCGACAAATTCTATAATGACGCTTATGAAAATCAGAAGTCAGTTTTCAGGTACTCGATTAATTAATTCATTTGCGTATTGTAAATAAAGGCATAAATTTGGCGAACGAAAGTATGTGATGTTAAATGGGCCCTGGAATTTTTAGGAACTTAAATAATTGACTCATGCATGGTCAGAGACAGCAAGATTATTGAAACACCAGGATTATGATTCTGAAGAAGGAGAAGATTAGGAAATATGTAAATTTTAAATAAATTATTTTGAATTGGAATTTGTTTTACAATTTGTTAAAAAATGGTTCACTTTTGTAATAATTTAGTTCTCGGTATACAGATTTAATAAAATAAAATAATACTAATATTTTTTAAAATGTTACACATGTTTCCTGAAATTTTCAGACATTTTTTCATCAAATCAAAGCCTGTAAAAACATTTGTATATAAATTCTTAAAATTTTTTTTTATTATTTAAACAATTATTTTATTTTTAGTGCGATTTTCAGTGTTGCCTTTTGTATTCGATTAGGGATTTATTGGGGCATGATTTAGATTTTTTTCAAATTTTTTACGATAAAATTGAAGGCTGGTCAACTGTTTGTCCAAAAACAGCCCATTTGGCCACACTGTGCGCCGTACAAAGTTGGAAGCCGAAATTCCACGTTTAAAAAAAGAGAAAGATTGCTGTAGGGTAAACCTGTAGTGGTAGAGATATCGGCCCAAAGACCGGACTTTTAGTACCAAAACAGCAAGAAATTTCGAAAAAAAATGGGCGTATTCAAATCCATTCACTTATACGTGAAAAGATATTGCACGCTTTTCCAAGGTTTCCTACTACTACTACTGCAATATTTGAGATACATGGTTTCGTTCAGTGTTGCTTTATTGTTGAGCTAAGCTAGAGGTTCTCTGCTCAAAAATACTTTTGCAAAAATTCATAAAATTGTTTTGTGTATTACTTTTAAATCCCCGACCATTTATACTCTAGGCTTATCAACTCCATTACCAAATAGCTCGAGATAATAAAGCAGCTGGCCAAATGAATAGTACGTATCTAAAACAGCTCCATAAGGTCAAACATGTGGGTGTGTTGCTATTGTAAGCCCGTACGTCATTTGTTTAAAATTCCATGTATGCGCCAACTATATATTTAAAAGAATTATGCCAGAATTTATTATTAATTGATTGCCCCATAATTTAAATACTGACTAAATACTAGACTAGAAATGCGGACTATGGATATGGCTTTTCACAAAATCAGCTATTTCATCTGATATTATTGAGGAGCTCATTGAGTTAATAAGACATGACATACCAACTCATAATTATTTCCTCTTTTATCTATCATTCAGGAAAATTATAAATCATCAAATTGAATATGAACAAACACAAACCCCAGAGAAGGATGCTGTTTAGGTCACCATTGCATCAAACAGAACGCAAAGATTTACATTAAAATCGTCAGTATCGCAGATTTCCCTATTTTTAATGAGTATCTGTATATAAAATACTTAATCACTTTAACAATTTCTATTTATTTAAACCTTATACGTATTTCAGCATGTTAACATGCCATTGTCAAAGGTTATATTCCCTATTTTTGTTTAAAAATTATTTTGTTTTAGAGTTCCAAGATGTTAAATTATGTCCAACTAATTTATAGGTAGTTATAACGACGACAAATTTTACAAAATAGTACTTATGATCACTGCAGAGAACGTCCAAAGTCACTCCAGAAGTTTTTTTAGATCCGCATTTTTATTCTTCAAAGCCCAAAATTGTTCATACAAGTTTAAACGACATGAATTTGTACATTTTAATCTTTTAACTAAAATTGACCAGTTTCAAATTGTTTTATATTGTTCAAAATGAAACCTGAAAGTATTTTCTGTCTGTACAAGTACATCACTCCACAGTGTTACTACGATAATTTATATTTGTATGCTTCAGGAATTGCCTATTATCTTTTTTTAACTGATTCCCAATTCATAGAAATCACTTACCTAGGTTGGTAGATGTCATTGCCTTTAAAAAAGTAAAATGCTCCCTATCTTGCACCAGCTGCTTGAATTGGAAAGTCTAATTTAAAAGATTTGAAAACCGCTATAAACGCGTGAAGGTTTTTCACGAAACTATGCAACAATGATAACGTACACACGATTTTGTTAAAAGGTTGAAGTAAACATTTTCTGTTAATTCATGCATGCTTGTATGTTATCTGGTAGTATTTTATCTTGACGGAAAATAAACATTAAATTAGTTTAAAATGTTATAATAAGGTGACAGTAATTAATATTATTGTTTATGAACGCTACTGCGTAAAACTTAAGAAGGCAGTTTAATATAATATAATTAATATAAAAACCATTTTGTCGTCTACCAGTAATCATTTATCAAGTAAGCTAATACCAATAACACAAGCCTGCCAAAAATTTGTGTTTAAACTATTTTTTTTAGCTTAGTTAGGATGTATATTTACCTAAACAAGCCGGTTTTTGTTTTTATTACGTACAGTTTTTTTGTAAACCAATATTGTGGTATTTTCTTGAAATTCGATTCAAATTAGATTAAAAATTTCTTTCAAGTTGAAATTTTGAGAACTGCTGTAATATTTCGTTTTAATTCGCTCATACGTTGGGAGATTTACCAGCAGTGGCACAATTACCGTCAGGGATTTCCCGCAGTAAGTATTGACGGTAACACAACACCTAAGTGTTAACATATTGGTAAGTTGTTTGTGCTGTTCTTTTCGTTAAAAAATGTCTAGTAGGTATTGTCAATATTTTTTTTTTATTAGTTTATTATTACTAAATTTACAATCTACTCTACAGGGAGTGTTAAGTAAATATGGTGACTTATATAAGCTTTGTTAGGAGGAACCACTCATTAGTGGTACTCCTATAGTAGTCCTTTCACGTTAGGGTGCTTGCAGGTCATGCGGCCGGATCCTATTTAGTCTTCTTAAAGGTGGGTGAGCAGTGGACAGTTGGTTTACGAGATCATTGTTGTGGCCCTGGAGCTTATTGTAGTAAATTTGGGCAAATCTGTGGATTTCTTCAGTAGCAAATGGGATGCCAAGATCTTCGTGTAAGGTTTGGTTTGAGACATACCATGGTGCGTCCACCAGAGCACGGAGTGTTTTGGATTGGAACTGTTGTATCAGGGGCGTGCGCTCCATGGAAGCAAGGGAAGCATTGCTTCCCTTTAAATTTTGTTAGAAAATAAAAATTTATTATAAAAGAATATAACGCTGCCACACAATTCACTAATCTCTATTAATGCAAACCGCCCACCCACAGCCCCACACTCATCTCTATCGAGTGTCGCATTCGCATGTGCGTTGTGGTGAATTTATGGAAGCAATTCGAAAGTCTGCTTACTGCCTACGCTTTTTGTATGAAGGGCGCAAGTGCAAAGCATGCTGCAGGTTGGTGTCCTTGCCGATTTAGTCGCTACCCGTTAGTGTCTCAAGTAAGCAATTTTTGAATTGCTTATTAACAAAATTGTACTCATAGCTATGGCTTCAACTTCGTTGTCTATGTCCGGGATAAATATTCAGGCGTTACAGCCAAGTGTGTGTAATTGTGTTGTGTGTGGTGTATTAAAAAAAGCATTTTCCACATACAGTTTTAGGGAAAAATTAGAAATAATTGAAAAAGGTAGACCAAAACCCGCGCTAAAACATTTAACAACTAAAGTGAAAACGTGCACTAGATATTTTAATGTGGATATGTACGAACAAAACGAATGGTTAACGGGTTGTGATATTTCAAATAAACTTTTTTGTTGGCCGTGTCTACTTTTCATAAATGAAAAAGGCGTTTGGAATAAAAGTGGGTTTTCCGACTTAAATAATGTACATAAAGTTATAAAGAGGCATGCAATATCTCGGTCTCACTTGCAGGCCGTAATTAAGGAAAAATTATTTGGAAAGTCACGCATCGAGCATGTTATAGATAATCAGTTGAAAATAAGTCATCGTCAGCATAATGAACTGGTGGAAAAAAATCGTGTGATATTAAAAAGGTTAATTGATGCTGTTTGTTTTCTTGGAGAACGTGAACTTGCTTTTAGAGGTCATAATGAATCTAGTAGTTCCGCAAATAGGGAAATTTCGTGGATCTGCTTACGTTCTTATCCCAATATGACGAACCTTTAAAATGCCATTTAGAACAGTCTAGCGTATTTCGCGGAACATCAAATCGCATTCAAAATGATTTAATTTCTGCTGTTGCTGCAGTTGTTTTGGAAAAAATTAAACAAGAAATAACAGAAGCACGCTTTGTTGCAATTGTCCTAGATGAAACAACCGACGCTACAAATATTAGTCAGCTTTCTGCGGTAGTACGCTATGTAAAAACCGATGGGAAAATTCAAGAACGGTTTTTAGGATTCCTCGACGTAACAGCGGATAGGACAGCAATATCTTTATACAAAATCGTGTGTGATATTGTCGAAGATATTGAATGCGGTGCTAAACTCGTTGCCCAGAGTTATGATGGAGCGGCAGTTATGGCTGGAGAATTAGGGGGTCTTCAAACCAAAGTAAGGGAGTCTTTTCCAAGTGCCTTATTTGTACATTGTTTTGCTCATCGGTTAAATTTAGTTCTGTCGCAGTCAGTAGCACACATTAAGGAATGTAAAATCTTTTTTTCGACCCTTAGTGGAATGGCTACTTTTTTCTCAAGATCTTCAAAACGTACTCGAGCGTTAGATTTGATAGTACAAAAAAGATTGCCCAAAGTTGCTCCTACACGATGGAACTACAATGGAAGGCTTCTCTTAACGGTGTGTGAATATCGACATCCTTTAATTGAATTATTTGAAAATATTTTAGAAAACAGTTGTGATTGGGACACTGAGACCTTGAATAGTTCTAGAGGTTATTTAGACTGTTTAAAAAGAGACTTTAACTTTAATTTTCTGTTAAATATTTTTTCAGAGATATTTCCCTTTTCTGATAATTTATTTAATATATTACAAAATAAATCAAATGACATTGGATTCTGTGTTAAAAAAGTGGAGGAATTTAAAAACATTATAAATAAACAAAGAAATGAATTTGATAAATTTTGGGAAAATACAGTTAACACCGAGGAACATCTACAACCCCAAAGAAAACGAATACGAACTGACAATGTTGGGGACCTTAAAACTTCATATCGAAGACTTTTGATTGAAATAATAGACCAGATTTCTGAACAATTAAATAATAGATTTGAAAATATTAATAATTTACAATTTCTCGAACTATGTAATTTTAGTGAATTTAAAAATAAACCTTTCCCGGAAAAAGCTTTTCAATCCTTAATTGACAGTTATGGAAATAATTTTGATATAGTTGCATTGCGGTCTGAACTTACCGTAATATATGCTACTGAAGAAGTAAATACAAAAAATAATGCTAGTGACTTACTGAACTTTTTAAACGAGACAGGGTTAAATAAGGCGTATTTGGAAGTGATTAAATTGTGCGAGTTAGTGGTGACAATTCCCGCCACTAGTGCTTCAGTTGAACGCAGTTTTTCTGTACTAAAACGCATTAAAAACTTTGTAAGAAATTCAACAGGCCAAGATAGACTTTCAAAACTATCAGTTTTATCTATAGAAAAAGATCTCGTTAAGGAAATGTCTGAACATCCACGATTTTACGACAACGTTATTACTGAATTTGCTAAAAAAGACAGGAGGATCGAATTACACTATAAATAAGTAAGATTTTAAATTTGCTTCCCTTTCTTTAAATCCCACCGCACGCCCCTGTGTTGTATTGCTGGTTTGCAGGGCCGGCAGAACACGCTAAGCCCGAGTGGGTAGTAGGGTAGAGAAGCCCCCCCCCTTCCCACTTTGCTTTGATTTTTAGCAATTAACTTATTTCGGGAAATGAGACGTGTCAAAAGGTCACACGTTAAAATCGTATGAATGAACTCAATCGTGGAGTGTGACGTACGTCGTCTCTACGCTAACGCACACATGCGTTAACTCGTAGTGTAAAGGTACATTTTCATGCAAGCATTTTTGACGCGCTGACGTCAAATGACTGCGTGGAAGTGTAGAAACGAGGTATTGAGAATTGGTCGGCGTGTATCGAGTGCGCGTGCCAAGTAAGCGCGCGTTTTTCAAATATCATATCCCGGATATAGGTTTGAAATACATAATTTCCAAAAAATTTCCGTGTGGGTAATTACCCACTCGGTAATTTTTCAAGTGGGTAGTACTACCTATACTACCATGCCCTTCCGCCGGCCCTGCTGGTTTGGCACATCCCCAGAGTTGCACCCCATATGTCCAGATTGGTTTTAGCATAGTTTTGTAGAGCAATAACTTGTTAGGTAGGGACAGTTTGGATTTTCTTCCAAGTAGCCAATACATTTGGCGGAACTTCAGGTTCAGCTGCTGACGTTTAGTTTGAATGTGTTTTTCCACGTGAGGCGTTGGTTGGTCTAGGTGTAGGCCCAGATATTTAGTTTCCGTCTTGACAAGTATTGGAACATCATTTAGAGTAACTGGCGGACACATATTAAATCGCGTTGTGAACGTCACTTGTACCGATTTAGTTTGGTTGATTTTAATGCGCTATTTACTTAGCCATACATTTATTAGGTTTAGGTGATTCTGGAGGTTTGCAGATGCCAGGATCGGGTCGTCGTGCGTGGAAAGAATGGCAGTATCGTCAGCAAAGGTGGCGATGACAGTGTCTTCAGCTTCTGGTAGGTCATCAGTATAGATTAGGTAGATAGCGGGCCAGGTACACTGCCTTGTGGAATACCAGATTATATAGGATGATAATTTGAGAGTTCATTGTTAAACTTGACTGTGAAGAATCAGAAAGGTAAGATTTAAGGCAAAGGTAATAATAGCTTGGGTTTGAAATATAAGGCTACCTAAAACTTGGATAAAAACAAATTTTTTCCAAAAAATACTTTAATATACCTCCCAGTACACCACATCACGAGCCGCCACTGCTGACTTCTCAAAAATGCATATTTTGCTTACTTTAAAATTAAACTTGGAGATCAAATTCAACTTTGGGCCCTACATCTTATTTGCAAGGTTTGTAAAGAAGCCTTAAGCCATTGGTTTAGTTTAGAGGAACTAGATATGCCTTGCCTTTTGGATTATTTGGCCTGGAGAGAGGGGAGCTTTAAAAGAAGTTATAAATAAGTTTCCATAAGAAACTATAAAGACCCGGAATATATAAGCATTGTTGGGTCAATTTTGGAAGTTAGCTTGCAACATAAGCATAAAACTTCACTTTTTACATGCTCATCCAGACTATTTTCCGGATAACCTTAGCGATGTCAGAAAAGAGCAAGGTAAACGAATTCACAAAGACATTAAAGAGATGGAAAGAAGATATCAAGGGCGTTGGGATGTCAAAATGATGGCCGACTACTGTTGGATGCTTAAAAAGGACCGTCCTACAGCCGTATACAGTAAAAAAGGAACGAAAAGAAGCTTTTCTGGCAAAAGGCTCCAAGAATATAAAAAATAATGTTTGTTGTTTTCAATTCGTTCTGTGTTGTTAGTAATTGTTTTGTTGCAGTTTTTTCTTTTCTTGCATATCCTAAATGCAAATAAATATACTTTATTTATTTATGTTGTTTTACTGTTATGTTCAAAAGCACAGATTTGAAATAAGCGGCAATCAGTTATTCAACTTCAATTACAAAATTCAATTCACATTTTAGAAGGTATTAATACGCAGGCCTGAGTAATTAGTTACAATTACGATTACGACGATACGACGCCGACGATCTCTAGAATTATTAAAAATAAAGGCATAAAACCTTACATCACTGAACTCGCAAAAAAGAGTTCTATCGATATATCAAAAAATATACAGGGTGTTCCGTTTAAAATAAAAAAGTTGATATCATTTCCGGCTAAACCGGAAGTCTTTTTAAACTGCCAATACCTTCATTGTATCCGCCGTATATCGGAACCTTCATGTAAAAACTTTTTTCAAAATCGCGGTTGCCGTATTAAAGATGGTGGCATTGTTCCGTACTTTTGCCCAACCCTGTACCATAAGAATGGTATAACTGCGAATAAATTTAGGCAAATTTCTTATTTGTTGGTTTCAAAAATAAAATTAATTTAACATATACTTGTGAATTGAAAGAACAGGAGAAAATTACTTAATCATAGCGATGTTATAGTTACTTTGCACGTTTATTTTATTTCCTGCGTAGCAACGAGTGTTTATTTTGCTTAAAATTTTTTAGGATAACTAACACTCGTTGCTGTTGAACAAGTTTTCGTAGTTTTTTGTTTGGATATTGTTTAATTCGTTCGCGGTATAGCTGTACTGTCAGAATCATCACACCTACATGTACTAATAATTAACACCTATATTTCAACTCAAAAATTAAATTATTATTAAATTAAGGTGAAAACTTATAGATATACCAGTTGGATACTTAAAAAAAATGTTCTCGAAAAACTAAATAATTGTCACTAGAGAATTTGTTAAAAACTATAGAAAAATTAAAAATGCTTTTTTTATAAACAAAATTTTAAGACTGTAAGTTTAAACTCAGATTTGGACAGTTACAGTTATACTAAATTATTTTGATTTTCTGAATTATAAGTTATAAAATTAATTCGGAACCTTTAAGTAAACTACAGTTTTATAAGTAAAACTATTACCTTGCACCAAATCATGTTCGCTAACATTTAACATATTTTACAAGGCCTAAAATTGAACTGTTTTTTTTACTATTTTTAGTTCCTGGTGTGTAAAAGACAGCCGAGTTTATGGTTTTATTATTTAAAATAATTTATCAGATCTTTTAAATGTAAAATTATTATCTATATTGTTATTCTGTTTTTCTTGGCAACTACAACTTCTGATTTTTTATTTGTTATGGTTATTTTATTATACACGTATTTAACTCGATTTCTTAGAAAAAGTTACTTAGATCTTTTGGCTTTCCCTTCATTTGTTACTATACTCGGTGACTGCAGAGCAATGTGTTACTAATAAATTTAAAGCCTGTAGGGGAATTTCTCGTTTGAAAGCAATATAAAAAGTTCACATAAAGATCCTTCAAAATTGCTTTCTTACCCGCAGTTTCAGTTTTATTAAGGCATGAAAATTATATCACGTTTTGCTGTCCCATACTTACAGCATAAAAACCATTGATGTGATAAACAATTTCGATTTCTAAATTTTAATAAACAACACTCTTTGGGACGTAAAGACACTAAAAAACGTGTTTGGTAAATAATATACAAGGTGGCCGAGACTTCACTCCCCAGACCTATTGACAATTGCTTCTTTCGGGGTTTACAAATACTAGACGACAGATTTTTCTCTCAGAAACTAGGCATGTAAGGTAGGTATTAAAGCAAAATGCTTACTTTTATTATAATGTAATGGGCCAAAATAAATTAATAAATATGAACAAGCTGACATTTAAAATCAGGAAGTCTCCACGAGTACAAGACGCGAAGCCGAACGGCAAGAAACACTTTACAAGCCCCAGCCCAAACCTAGGAAATTTTACCGGTAACAGTTCAGAACCAGGGGGAGTACCGCTGGGAAGACAGTCCGCCGGTTTGTCGGTCGACAACAGCCAGGTTTAATTAATTTAAAAAGAAGTAAAACAGTAAAAGTCCTATTTGATTCTGAATAGTTTCTTTAAAAGTCATAAATGAAATAATAATTTTGGAGGCACACGACATTATTAGGTACAAACCCGCCAACAGTAACTTAAGGAAAATTGTGAAGAAATACCGTGATCGAAGGGTATATTATATTCAAAATTCCCGATATAAATTCAACTCGGTACAGCAAAATGGTTAGTAAGGTAAAATCACTTAGGTAATTATATCCAGTATAAACAGACCAGCTAGGATGAATTTTATATAGTCGGGGTATAATGAAGGGTTACATTTTTGCAATTAATCATAATACTATAAAATTTAGTTGCTGCAATACGAAAGTTCCTTCGTCTGGACTGAATTATTAGACGCTATCAGCGACCGCAATGAAAGATTATGTGTACCAGGTGACTACAGACTACAGACTACAATTTAAAAAGTGTATGGACGGTATCAGACATAAAAGACTTGAGAAGAATTTTAATTAAAATAATGTATAAATGTGTCTTCTTACAGGATTCATTATATTTTTATTATAACATAGTGAAATATTTTATTTACTTCGAATACTTACAATAGTATATAATTGTAGTTGTAAATTACAGAATGAACAAAATTTGTGTTAAAACGGTTTAATCATATCTAATTATTTCAGCAGTATCTGTAGCGATCGAACCTTGGCTCTGAGCTACTCAGAAGCTGTAGGAAATTATTGAAAACATTACAATAATTTCCTCCTAATTCTTCTTTGCGTAAATGTATTTCCAATTTTTCAGATTATGTATTGCAGGTGTGGAATTTTAAGAACGAAATGCCAAAAATAGGGAAACCAAAAAAAAAATCAGTAATTTAAATTAACTTTTTAATAGATACTTATCAGTGACCAAGTATTAATCTATTGGAATGAAGTTCAGCAGAGACCTAAAGACACCCAACTGCAATGCATAAAGCAGGATACTTACTTGTGAGTACCCAAATAAGTGAAGATTATTTATGCGGATTCTGTTTCCAATTTTATCGTATAATGTTTTAGCTAACGGAGAACTTAAACAATAACTAGTTTTGTTGGGTTACCTTACATTATCACTCTTATCAGTAACTGTGCAATAAAAAAAAGAAAAGTATGGAGCCTATCGGGGCTTTAGAACCAAAAAGCTTTATTGTACACTTTGAGGTAGGTTACGTATGTTTAAAATGTTGAGTTTACATGTGACATAATCAGAGGAGTAATTCATTAAAGCAAGTTTGAATTTTAGATTTCTGGAAAATTACAACAAAAATTAGTGAAAGAAATAAAATTAATACAGCCGTCGGCCGTCGATTTAGCAATTGGTATACATAATTGGCGAGAATTAAACAAACTTACATTTATTGTGGAAAGTAGATAATATATTAGAATTAAAAGATACTTTTTAAAATTATGTAATTTTATAAATGTTAATATAAATCAAAATGTGTTAACTTTTAAGTAGCTTAATTTTTAGAATAAAGATTTTTATTTTTTAATGTTAATGTTAAATAATTTTTGCCGTTGCTTGCCCAAATATTGAACCCACGGAACGCCACTGGATACAATGAATATTTTATTTATCAATTCCAGCTTTACTTCGTTAAAGTCCATATTTAATGAGTATCTGTATATAAAATACTTAAACACTTCAACAATATCTATTTATTTAAACCTTATACGTATTTCGGCATGTTTACATGCCATTGTCAAAGGTTATATGAAAAAGTAAACAGTTAGTGTTGTTATAGCAATAGAACTTTTTTACTTATCTTGGTAATCGTCTGCAGATGACTTGATTTCTTATTGCAAAATGTCCAGTAGAGGAGAATTTAAGAGATCAATTTGCTCATTCATTAACGGTACAGTTTTTAAATGTTTGTGAATTTCAAAAGCTTCTAGTATATCTAATTTACGTTTATCATCACAAAAGTGTAAACATTTTATGGTGTTATTAGATGTCATTGAATATGACCACCCCTGGCAATGGCAGGAACGCTGTAAAACGTGTGTTTGTATCCAGGAAACTACTTTGAAGGTCAAGTTGTTTGTTTCAACAAATTTACTTCAAAATTATCGATGATTAATTGACTAATCACCCCTGGTATATTTAAAAATGTTTAAAAAGACGCGAACAACGTTACTAAATAATATAACTATCAACTGCTTTCATCAGTTTGCAAGAGAGAGTGAAATATTTTATTTATTATTTAATTTACACGAGAGCAGGTGCATATTATATTGTAAATTTTTATTGTATATCTACGCTGAGTTTGTTACTTATTGCATCGACTTGAGTTACACAAACTACAAGTATAGGTAACGCCTGTAAGTTGTTTACCCACATTACAAGACATCTAACGTTAATATTAGCACCTAGGTGACCATTTTCAACCAAACTCTGATAAGGTGTGGCTGCTAGATTGGTGGGTGTAGCGCAATACTAATAAAGTTTACCCTCCGCGTAACCATGGCAACGATTTCAAAACATTTTTATAGGGCGAGAAGTGATTGTTTACAAATGTCTTCAAAGTGTCAATTTGTGAGTCAGTTTTCGGTGCACTTCATATTGATCTTCAGTGATATTTGATCAATACACTCAAGACTACCATAATAAATAATTACAGGTAAAGCTTTATCTTAAGGTTTAAAGTAGCAGAAGGTTATAATAAAGTTTGCTTTTGAGGTCGACGTTCTGCTCTAGTAAACTTCACGCTTTTTGTTATGCTAATCAGAATCTGTCTTGGTCATTTATGAATCACACCATTTATTAGGGTTGATATTCTGAAACGTAATTAATATTGCTAGGCATAGAATTTCCTACCTTTTTCTGCTATTTATTTACATTGTGGTGCGTACAATCTAACCACAATAAATTTAAAATCTATAGTGTTTAGTAGGTACGTATCTCCGCTCCAAGCCTCCAATAAACGTATTAGTAATAATTAGTCATATCTCTTCTACATTTCCAAAAAACGTACACGGAGTATTTTAACCGCTTTATAAGTTAGATTATAACAATAGTATAAATCTGTTTTAAATAATAGTAATGGTTTCAACTTTTATGACACAATGCTATTCTTTTCGTTTTTTTGAAATAATAGATATTAAAAAACCAAATCCGTTGCATTTTCGATAAATATATGTATTACGTAAAAAACTGTTTTCTAAAGAAACACGTGTTCTCAAAAATAGAATACAATAATGCTTTTTCTCAAACAAACTCTTTTAGTTGAAGGTAGTTGAAAAAAAATCTGAGTTAAGATTGCCCTTCAAATTATTGTTTTCCAAGTTTATGAGTGTATGTGCGCTCCATAACTCCCAAACGGATGGTTTGATTTTCATACGCTTCGTTCACAGATTAGTTAAAGTACACTCAATTTCCTGTATATCCAAAAAACAACTCTCTAGTCATAATAGTTCGCGAGCTATGACCTCTGAAAGTGGAGCATTTTAGACCGTTTTTTGAAAATAGCAACGTAAAAATGAACTCAACCAAAATGAAAGAGGATAAAATTCTGGGTAAAACTAAAAAAAAATTTCTACCTGTAATAGTTTCCGAAATATGACTTTTCAAAAAACCCGATTTTGTCGCATAAAAATGTACAGTTCTGTTTTTTTTAATAGTATTGTTTCTGATGATTTTACAGGAAAGTTTCACTGGTAAAAATTATAGGGGACTCTATTCTGCGTAAATGTAACAAAAAAAACGGAATTTTACATTTTTATAATTTTACAATTTTACATTTTTATCGGTTTTTTTGATAGGTCATATTTCGGAACTTATTAGAGGTAGCACATTTTTTTAAATTTTACTACAATTTTATGCTCTTTTATTTTAGTTCAGCTCTTTTTAATATTGGATGCGCTCAAAAGGAACTATTTTCGAAAAACTGCAACCCTACGAAACAAGCTAGAAAAACGGTCGAAAATGCTCTATTTTGAAAGGTTGTAGATCGCGACCTATTAGGGTTAGAGGATTGTTTCTTTTTAGATTTAGAGGGTAGCGAGTGTACTTTAACTCATCTGTGGACTACGTTTACGTATGCTCATCAGGGGTAACGGTTTAAAGCAATCTGGAGTTCATGAAAGACCGTACTTTGGAAACTATTACGAACATTTTTTTTAGTTTTACGCAGAAATTTATCAGATTGTTTTCTTAAGACTAATTTGAACGGACGACGCAATGGAAACGAACAATCCACGGTTTGTGGTTTTTTGTATCTGAGTTCCCGACCAAGTTAGAATTCACAACTTCTTTCTTTAGACGCCCATACAAACATTTTTGGTCAATCATCATGATTTTCAGCCAAGAACTCATACCTCATTTTTTAAGTATTAAACAAACTGTATACTAAGTAACCGTATTAAACTTAAACAAAGAATTTAAATTACAAACACATTTTTCACGCTGCAGTGTATAGAACTCAGGGTTGGGAAAAAATGTGTTTTTTTAAAAAAAAAAACAAAAAAACAGTTTTTTTTCATTTAAAACAGTTTTTTTTGTTTTAAAACAGTTTTTTTTAACCATCGAAAAAAACGGTGTTTTAAAACCAAAAACATGTTTTAAAACAAATTTTAAAGCAAAATTCAGCAGTAATAATTATTACGCAGAGCGCCAAGCGTCGTAAATTTAGGTATTATTGCTTGCTTCAAACTTTTATCAGAAGTTCGACGAATCGGTGCCCATCTGGTCTTATAGCCTTTTGTTACAACTTTTATTGTGACTGATGCGGAGTCGGGGACTCCCCGACGCGGAGACGGGAGTAAGTCATCATGATTAAGAGCTTGTGCTTGCTTTTGTGAATTGTTTTTATTTATTCTAATTAGTGCAGTACCTGCAGTCATACGCTACAGTTCATTTTTTAACTAACTGTTACTATACTCGAGATTATGAGTAGTCATGGGCGAAAAAACGATCCTATTTGGATAAATTTCAACGAAATTAAAGTGAAAACTGATCGCACGGATTCGGCGGGTAAAATCAAAACTGTAGCTAAGGCAGAATGCAAACAGTGCAAAAAACAATTGCCTATACTAGTAGCAAGGATGAAAATGCACCATGAAAAGTGTGTTTGTCAGGACACTTCGCTGCAAGATCAACAGAGGATGGAAATAAACATTTCTGACGACGTTGACGACGACATGCCAGATCCTGATCGCGACGATAATACCAAAATAAGGTCTGTTTACAAATATTTAAATTAGTTAAAAAGGCTTTGCAATTTGTTTCGGACTATCACCCATGTATAATGCCAGAAATTTTATCTTTTCGAGCGATGGCGACTCCGTTCAAACGGTATTTGTTTGATGAACACACTGTGCAGAATATCAGCTCTTTAACATGGTGGCAGTCGCAGAAACAGTTTATTTCATCGGAATTATCGAGTTTATCAAATCAGCTGTTTTCTACTGTGGCTTCATCGGCAGGGGTAGAAAGATTATTTTCTACGTTTGGAATCGTTCACTCCAAATTAAGGAACAGGTTAGGGGCCGAAAAAAGTGCTAAACTGGTGGCCGTATTTCAGTACTTAAACAGAAATACTGAATAATCGATATTTTAATTTTTTTACTATATTTTTATTGTTTATAAACCTTAAAACTTTGTACCTATCTATATCTAAATTCCGCTACTTTTTTTACTGTTTATTGTGTTTGACAAAAATAAATTTTTAGTAAAATTCGCTGAGGTTTTGTTAAAATAATATTTGGAAAAGTTTTAAATAAACTTTGAAAAAAATGGTGTTTTAAACAAATGTTTTAAACAATTGTTTTAAAACACCCGCGTTTTTTTAAAGTGTTTTAAACATGTTTTAAAACGCTGTTTTAAAACGTTTGTTTTAAAACAACCCAACCCTGAAGAACTATACAGTATGTATCAAATTGCGTGTTAACTATGGGAATCTAGCCTATTTGAAGAGATACGACGATGGTTAAATTAGAGAAAAGTTGTGGAATTTTATGCTCACTAATAATCTAAAAAGATATTAAACCTATCTTGCTTAGTTTCAGAAAAAAACTGGAAAAAACTGAAATTCCGGATTTTATGTTTTCGGCTATAACTCGTTTGTTATTATTTATGTTACATATTTCTAGTTGGGCATTATTAAGACACTTTTTCATGCTAGGTTTAACCTGTTGATCAGATTTGGTATAACTGTTACCATTGCTCAATTTCGACTGTCAACTTTTTTTTCTTATGGTCGACATTTTAAATTTTTTGATATTTTAATAGAGTTTTTAATTCTGATTTCAACGATGTGTCACAATTTGCATTTTGTTTATGTTTTGAACATTTTATTACAGAAAATAAAAATTTCATAAGAGTGCCATGGAAAAACCACGTCATTTAATTTATTTTGAAAAATATCTAGTAGGCCATGAACTGATGGAAGTAAATCAAAACACTACTTTTATTTACTTTGTTAGAAAACTTTGTTTTGAGCGTAGGGAGCAGGTTATGTTATTTTTACAAAAACAAATAAATGACAAATTTTCTAACATAATACATAATTTACTGAAAATTCTACTTGCAGTTTTTATGTTTGCAACTGACAAGTAATTTAAATAACAGGTTAAATAAATACAACAGATAACACTAGCACTGCACTAATATAAACAAAATAAATGTTCTAAACATTTGACACCTTTGTAAAACATGCTCAGAAGCTCGTCTAAAATAAACTCTCTAATCTGTCAGTTAATAACTGTGTCATTCATTTGTTTTTGTAAAAAAATAACTTAACCTGCTGCCTCCGCTCAAAACAAAGTTTCCTGAAATTTTCGCGTACCTAATGTATCTAAAGGCCAAAGTAAATAAAAAAGAGGTTTTGTTTTACTTCCAGCAGTTCATGGCCAACTAGAATTATTTCAAAATAAATTAAATGACGTGGTTTTTTCATGGCACTCTTATGAAATTTTTATTTTTTGTAATAAAATACTCAAAACTTAAACAAAATGCACAGCGTGACACAACATTAAAATCAGAAATAAAAACTCTGTTCAAATAAGTAAAAATTTTAAATGCCGACTATAAGAAAAAAAAAGTTTACAGTCGAAAATGACCAATGGTAACAGTTATACCAAATCTGATCGAAAATTTAGATTAAGCATAAAAAAGTGTCCTAATAATGTGTTAACTAGACATATGTAGCATAAATGATAAATGAGTTATAGCCGAAAATAAAAAATTCAAAATTTCAGTTTTCTTTAGTTTATTCAGAAACTAAGCAAGATAAGTCTAATATCTTTTTAGATTATTGGTGGGCATACAATTCCACAACTTTTCTCTAATTTAACCATCGTCGTATCTCTTCAAATAAGTGAGATCCCCTTAGTTACCACGCAATTTGATACATCTTGTGTACAATAACAATTTCATTAACAACATTTATTAAAAACATTTTTTTCTAAAATAAATATTAACGACAGAAAATCGGTGTTCTCATACTTTTAGCGCACTCTGTTTATGGAAACTCCTCATATCTTCATTATCTTCAATAAAGCTTTGGAAACAAAACTTTTCACGTAAATTTCGATTTCATTCTCAAAAATTAAACGAAGCACTTCGCCTGGATTTTCCTATACGTTAGAAATAGTTACCTATCATGTTTTCAAGAATATTTAAATGGCACTAAAATAAAATTTTCCAAAAAATCATAGCAGCCACCATTAAACTTTGCAAACAAAGTGGCATTAAAAACAATCGAACAATAATTTTTGAACAACATGATAATAGCCACCTTATAAATTATTGTTATAGCTTTAGTTATTTGATATTAACGGTCGTCGTCGTCTTAATAAAAAAATTGGAAAAAAGTGCATTTTTTCATTCAATCGCTGTAATTTATAATTAACTTTAAAAAAAAAGAAAACCGACTTCAAATAAAAACACAAAAGTAACATAAGTTAACTAAAAAGCAAAAATAAATGTTTTTTATACAACAATTTAATACTTATTTGTTGTTCCGTTTAATGTAATTAAGAAATTATTGTTTATTATATAATTATTAATTGTTTTATAATTTTGAAGTCGGTGCCAAATAAAACATAAAAATTCGAATCTAATTTGTTATTGTAGCAAGGTATATAATTTTTATGTTTTACTTGTTCAAAATTATGAAACAATTAATAATTATATAATAAACAACAACTTTTTAATTACAATAAACGGAACAACAAATAAGTATTAAATTGTTATATAATAAACATTTATTTTTTGCTTTTTAGTTAACTTATGTTACTTTTGTGTTTTTATTTGAAGTCGGTTGTTTTTTTAAAGTTAATTATTATTTTACAATTTTAAGTGATGGGTAGACCTAGTAAGGATGCTTCTCGAATGAGGAAACGACGCGTCGTTTCCTCATTCGCGACGGCTAGTTGAAACGGAAGATGAAAGACGGAAACACTAAAAATCAGTTAAAAAAGATTTTGAGGAGTTCCCTGGTGTATCTTCGAAGTTCAAGGTCTAATACCAATGAAACTAAAATGGGACCACCTTGGAACTACACGGAAAAAAATCATTAAAATCGGTTCATAAACAAAAAAGTTATGCCCGAACATACATAAAAAAAATATAAAAAAATATATAGAGACGAATTGAGAACCTCTTCCTTTTTTTGAAGTCGGTTAAAAAACAAAAGATCCCAGTTTATTTATGTTCGTAGATTTGAATGCAGTTTTTTGCAAGCTCTCCAACAATCCCACACAAAGCATAGGTCGTTAAAAAAATTAAGTCGCGGTGGCTGGGGGTGAGGAGGTTGACGTTAGAAAACAAAATATATCACATAAAGATGCAGTTGTATTTAAATCAATTTCGGTGTACGAGCATTTTTCAAAAACCAACGCACTACAGAAATACGAATTTTATTCCATACTTTTGAATAACCCTATATGCTTTGTTGTTGTTATTTAATAATGATAACGTGCTTAATTTTTAAAATATTTTTTTTAGTTTCTTTATCTAGGTGTTAAATTATTTTTGCATTTGCCATTGCCTGTTCAAATTTTGATTCCACGGAACACCATTGCAAAAAACCTGTCTAACTTCCATTTCTTGTTTTGAATTTGGTTTAAAAGCTGTATCGATTCGATTTGGAGTATGAAGCGTACATACCCACCCACCCACAGACAGACATTTTTTTAAACCACTTTTTTGGGTTCCTGGAGGTCCAAGTCGTGTATTTCCGTCAAAATCTTCAGTTTGAACATTTGCATGAAATCAATACTTCTCTATACTGAATGCATAAAAAAGTAAAAGATTTTGAGCAACTTCAACATTTGCATTATTATCATTCTTCGGAACAATAAAAGATAATTCAAAGCGAAAAACTGTGTTGAACTATCAAAGTTTTAGTTCATAATTTTCACCGAAACAAACTGGCTCAAAATAGATAAATTAGTGATATAATATTACTTTTCTAGAAAGAGTTTCAAAGCTTGAATTTTATATATGTACCTATTTCGTGCTTTGGTATTGTAAATTTACAGAAAAATGACAACAAATACAACTGGAATTTTACATTACATCACATAATTTCTGAAATTTTCAGCGTTCTGTATAAGATATAAATTTTGTTTGTAATGCTAAGATTGTAAATTTAATAACTTGACGGTGAAATAGTGCTTTATTGATTAAACATTCGCACTCTGCGTGTTGAGAAATGATTAATTGTTCAGTAATTGGTCTAAATAGCTTTTGCGGTTTTTTTATTAATTAATTAGATTTGCTTTAGTTGAATAGTTTAATTCATGTTATTAATTAATGCAATTAAAACACTTCACAAGATTTGTTGTTTGTTTTAAATAATTTCCTTCTTTTAGATTTCTACCTATTAAGTAACTTATATAAAACAGGCTAAAAATATGTCAAACGTTAAACAAAAATATGGCAAAACGATTCATCTCATCGGTGCAAGCTCTTCCACTGTTTCACATTATTACTCCCAATTTTCTGACGCAATCCACAGAGACGACTAGAGAAATGTCCGCTAATGAAATTCCAGCAAAACCCAGACGAAAGAAAAAAGGGGTTGTTCCGGTACATAAAGGTAGTAAAAATGAGGAAGCTATCAGCGAAACTCCTCGTAAAATTTACAGCGCGCAGTTTAATCCGAAAAGAAGAATTAAACACAGGAACGTCGAAACTAACGATCTCCAAGGACCCAACGACAAAAACGAAAAGCAACACAGTTACGACAGAGAGGATCGCAATCTAGACTTAGTAGAAACCGACAGAAGTACGCATAGAGTCAGAAAAAAAAGTCTCATTGATGCAAATGAGCGTTTATATACAGAAAATCAGCAGTTAAATGAAAAGATAAGTGAAAGCGAGGAGTATTTTAACAAAAAAGTGGCAAAACTTAAGGAAAAATTAAATAGTATTCAAAAGTTTAATGAAGACGTTGTTAATGAAAATAACATAATTAAAACTCAATATCAAGACCTACTAATTAATCTTGAACAGTGTAGGGTTCAATTAGAAAACAGCAAACATTGCAGAAGTTGTGAAGAATTGAAAAAAGCACTTGAAAAAAGCAACTCGGATAATAATCTACTGAAAGTTTCAAATAAACAACTATATGAAGATATGGACATGTTAAAAAATGTTGTATACAGGTAACTTTTGAAAAAAATCATTTTCGTCTTATATTTAGTTTCTAAACTTTAAAGTGTTTTAGATTAAATGTCCAGATGGAACGATATCAAGATAAACTAAGAAGAAACAATATAAAAGTAAGACCTCCTACAATAAACCAAATAGCCGAAAGTGTCACCAATGTAGAAGTAATAACAAACGAATCCATTGCAACCCTCTCTGAAAGCCATTTAGATCATCCTCACGTCCCAATATCTTGGGGGAAAGTTAATGCCCATACCTTAGGACCTCTTCTCGATGCTTACCAAGAAACTATAAGCGAAAAAGAAGAAATTATTCAAAACTATGAAACGGAAGTATCGCATTTTACTGGAAAATTGCAAGAGATCATGAATGAAAACGAATCACTACACAAACGTCTTACTATAGATGATGAATGTAGTGCAAAATTAAGCGTGGAACTGGATAAAATAAAAAATGAATTAAAAAGTACCAAAGAACAAAACGATTTGTTAATCAAAAAGTGTGCTTTGAAACAAGATAAATTAGAAGAAGTTTTGCAATGTTATGAACAAAAAGGTAAATATCAATTATTTCATTTTTAGTTAATAATAGAATATGCATGTTGTCGGAGTCGAGTTCGAGCAGTGGTCGAGTCCACACGTGTTAACGACGCCACTCCAGCTTTTAAATGTAAAACGGCGTTTTGACCGTTTGAAAAGACAATTTTAGTGTAGAGTGATCATTAAAGTTAGTAAATTAGTACCTTTGGGTTAGCATATCAGGTAAAACAGGTAACAACGTAGCGCGCGCACCCGGAGAATGTTTGTTTCATCAGCGCAAAACAGGTGCATTAGTGACATGCTCCAGCTCTCAAAAACAAAGAAGCGAGAATTACCTGCGGGATTAAATGTACACCTGGATTACCTGCCCATGTCACAACAGATGAAAGGAAACCGGAAAATGAATAATCAGCAAACAGTTAAAGCTAAGTTATAAATATAAGTAGTAATTTCTAATAGAGAATAAATAGATAAAATCCCCAAGATAAATTAAGAACAGGCGGCTGTAAGTAGATATTAAACAATGCAAATAATTTAAAAAAGTAGATATTGTCATTCTATTAGGGCAGTCTGTTAGGCAATAGAGCTTATTTTCGTCCAAACCCGACAATAGAGAACGGCAACAGACGAATTCCTGGAACTCGACGCTAAAGGTCTTGAAGCAGGTAGATTTCTAAGAGTCTCTTCCGCTGAAAAAGGCAAACGAGATAGGTTACAATTTAGGAAAGTTAGAATGAAAATAAATTCACACTCAACAGGCGGGAAAATTCAAGCAAACGAATTCTTTTACGTGCGCCGCGATACCTACAATAAAGTACAATAATTTTCCATTAGATTAATTGATTTAATTACCGATATTTGTATTGAAAATACACTTTTTTTAGTATTATGTTTGTACAGATGGTTATTTATTATATACTCTAAGGTAGTGATCTACACCTAACATTAAGAAACTTTATATATTAAGTTGTAGAACAGAGCATCTGGGGAGTACGTTTATGTTCATGTAATTTAAGTAAGGTTTGGAGCGTAATGTTGAATTTAAGGCTCAGAACCGAGTATGTCAAATTAGATTGGTTCTAGTATCTAACATTAACGTCTGTTGTCAATCAGAACAACTAATAGTATTAACAGGTGCGTAAACATATACACGGAAGTGTACACACCAGCAAACCAACGGAAATCATCAGAAGCAGTAAACACAATACCTACCATGGAACAGGAACAGTATATACGGACAGACACAACTTGACAGTGCGGAAAATCCCAGGAGATGGAAACTATTTATTCCCCTCAATAGCAGACCAAAACACAAATGTCACAGCAACGCGAGAACAGCTCAAAAAAGAAGCTTTCATCTTAAGCAGAAAATCGTGTCATACATCAGAGAAAACCCACAAAAATTCCAATTGCAACTGGAGGAAAATGTAAGAAACTTGGCTCCGCGCTACGACCATCTAGCACATACCTACGGCCCAGCACTACAAGCAGAAGCCTACTTAGAAGACCTAGGGAAAGAAGAATTTTGGGGAGGAGCCGAATCAATAGCAGCAGCAGCAGAAATACTAAAGGCGTCAATAGAAATACACTACAAAGCAGGTCCAACCTCCACACACACACTCCGGTAGACAACAATCAACCACCCAGGGCAATAAGAAGCCAAAGAAGAAAAGGAATCCATAGGAGGCAGGAATGGAACGCCAAATATGATCATGCTAGATCAAAGAATAGTATTAAGTAGTTTATTAGCTATTAGGAATGTAAGATATTTTCAATCTGTAATCTTAGAACAATAGATATGTGTAAAATAAGAACAATGTGAAACTTTGATACCAAAGTTTATTAAGTTAAAATGCATAATCGCATAACATTCTTGGTTACGTACTCAAAACCCCCATTGATGCGTAGCTTACTAACTACCCGGTGTTGCAGCAGCGGTGTCTTGCGGTATGCATTGCAGACATGCTAACGCGGTTCAACACCCCACCCGATCCCACCTATCACATAAATTCCTACCCACCTACTGGCATGGGGTGGGCCTGGCGTAATCCAGGATCGACCCTCGAGTCAGCTCCATGTCAGATGATGATGATGATGATGATAATAGAATATGCATGTTGTTAAGTATGGAAACTCCCTACAACCCAAAATAATGGTAAGGAGGGGTTTTCTTACTTAGAAGAGAATAGAAGAAAATAGAACGATTGAAACACATGTAACTTAGACCGAAACTGCGCCCTTGGAGAGTTACAGTCTCCCAAAGATGGAACAGTCTAGTCACGTTTTCATTAATAAATAGAAATCGCTGATTCAAATTTTTAATCAATATGTTGATGATTTACTTGATCACTTGTATTCGTTCAAATCGATCAACTAAGGACATAAATGGAGAGGGTGCTCCACGCATCTCGTACCATATTTTTTACACTCACGACTCACTCTTTTTACGAAAATACACGACTAAGGTACTCTTGTTGAAAGTCGCTAATTCTATCGGTTTTCGAGATCAATTGATTTTTCTAAAAAAAATCTAGTCAACATGAATATCTGAGTATTAGCTTAAAATGCTGAAATAGTTTGTGCAAAATTTAAGGGGCCAGATCAATAAAAAGAGTTACTATAAATATGGGTACGGGAAAGCTTCCTTACAAAATTACAGCCTCCGGAAAAAGAAACATGAAACAATGTGGACTGTTCCCGGTTCCCATGCCTATAGAATTTTTTTGTTGCTTTGATGTGTAGAATTTACCCTTAAAGTTTGTACAAACTATTTCTGTATTTAAAGAAAACAATCAAATTTTTGAACAAAAATTGAATTATGTCCAAAACAGTTGGTACTTTAGCAGCTTTCAAATTTAAAGTAATTTGATTTAATCTGTCTATTTTTATGTAAGAAAGACCCTCCTAAGCGGCTTCCCAATTTTTCTACGATACCCTATATTATATTATACATGAACTCAAAAAACTGAGTTTAAAATTGTTTCTGGTTTCATTATAGGCGTTTTTTTTAAATAAAAAATACTGTTTTCTTTGCTTCAGAATTTTTATTTGTCGTTTAAAACAGTTTGGAACTTTTGTTTGTTTTTTAATGTTGATTAAATCTGTCTATTTTCAAGTAAACAAGCCCCCTCCCTTTTCAAGCGGTTTCCCATTATTTTCAGAGCATCCTGTATATAGTATAAATAACCCCAAAAAATTGTGTTTGAAATGACTTTTAGTTACACTATTGTCCTTTTCTTTTCACTATAAGATGTCGCATACAACAGTGCTTTGTAAGTTTTGTAAAATTAAGCTAAACAATAGCACCAACCAAAAGGTTCTTGTAAGAGTCCATTCAATGAGTTACAGTAAATACTCAATTTCCTATTTACAGTTGATTATCCGCAAGGAATTACGCAACCGTTTTATTTTTCCTCGCGTATGCCATCTTCAATTTTTTATAAATTAGCCAGTCTTTTTTGATATACCTTCTAAATTATTTACACAAAATCTAAGGGACTTAGTTTACGCGACCAAGGAAACCATTTCACTTCTCTTGGTCGTATTCATTTCCATCTATTGAGAAACATTTGATTTAAATTATTTCGAACATCATTTCCGTCAAATACTCTCTGATTAAGTCTCAGGTTTATTTTGTTTGAAATTTGATCTAAAATACAAACACACTAACCTTCTCTGAGTAGTGTGTATGTGAGTGGGCCTGCAGTATGCACATTGTTGCGCGCTATTATCTGGTATACTTGCGGGCGCCACTGACCAGATGTAGGCGTTGTGGACAACGAAAACTCCATCACGTGAAAATCCAGCTCCGTAGATAGACAGCAAACAATATAAAAAACACGGCGGCTCTTTAGCTTTCCTCAAAATTCATTCACAAAAAATTCACGCATTAGAGTGCAAACCCTTTTCGTTTACGGCAGTACGTTAGTACGCCAAATTGTGAATCCTGATTTTCTAATGCGAAATGAAAGTTTTCGGACACTAACAGTGGGATCCGTTTCTACTGTTTCTAAAATTTGCGGTTCAGCATCCAAAATTTGCACTTCCTCGATGTTGCACTTAAGTTTTAAACTAACCATAATCATGTAAATGTTGAACAGCATTTGTAAAGGTTTTCGCATTAAGTATTCGGCGATTGGGAAAACGTTCCATGTAAAGTGCCATAGCTGTGGCAGCATTTCCTCACACTTCATTTTATTGCTAATTAACAAATTTATTGCATTCAATTAAATTATAAATAAAAAGCTGTTCAGTTTAGTGAGTTGTTTTACAGGTTAAAATATCTACACGTATTATAGTTCGTAACATTTTGATTAAGAACAGTTTTTCCTACATTTAATAGTAAACTGCTGTAAATGAGAGTTTCTGTATTTTTCCTAACCTTGCATATTAAAAGATCTTTCTTCTTTTTCTTTTCTTGTATAACATACCCGTTTCCACATTAATAAATACAGACGCTGCAAATGCTAATATTTAAAAATTGGTTTACAGTTGAACAATTGAGAAGAGATTATAACGTGGTGGTAGAACAATACCACAAAAGCAGGAGCGAAGTTTCAGCCCTAAAAGAGAAAAATAAGTCTCTTATCGATTCACAGGATGAATTTAAAAATGAAAGACAAAATTACATCCCAATATCTGTTCACACAGCCAGTGTCAATGAATGTAAAAAGTAAGTTTATAGAATAAAATTGTAGATGATTTTAGAATTTCACTCGCACAAGAATTGCAGTTAGCAAAACAACACTTTTTACAATACAGCAGTTAAACCTTTAATTATTCTAAGATGCGCATTTTATAACATATTATTTGCCAGTCAGCCACTTCCGGCTATACCGAAAAGAACAAATTTTTGAAGTGAAACTTCTTTAGCGGCTGGTGCAACATCCGATCGTGGGATGAGGCACCATATCAGAAGACAATTATCGGAGGCGCGGCCATCTTTCCTGGCAAGCTTCTATATTCTAGCATCGGTCCGTCAGTAGTTCAGTACGTTAATGCTCACGAAGTGGGTTGCACGCGTTTACGCAGGCCAAAGAAAGAATTAAAGATAGTTTGTAGGTCGAACTGTAAAAGCTCTAAGTTGATAATTAAAAGACCTAACGACTTGAATTTTTTTAACATGTAGCCCATTAATTACTCTTTGATTTTGATAATTTATAATATACATATAAATAAATACATGTATGTTAAAAAAATTGTTGTACACTCTTAGGAACTCTAAACTAATTCGGTTAATTTTACATACCGATATCTTTTTTTCACGACATCAATCTTGTTTTTTGTTACATATAAAACTTCGTCTAAGAAACATACAATCATAGTCGCCTTGCAAAACTAACCTCGGTTGAGCCCTTTACTGGTAGGCTTGTTTATATCGTTAAAATTAAAGCATGATTGCGAGAAGAATATGTACTAATAATGTTCGTTGATGCGAATATTTGTTTAAGAAACATAATCGTGCAGAACAGCAAATATTTAATATTACAATAAACATTCAGCTGTAAAAATACCAAAAAATGCCACAAAAAATAGTGTTAAGTTGAGAAATACAAACGGACAAGATCCTGGCAAAAAACAGAATTCAAAATTTTCTTCCAATATAATATAATCGTCGTCCATTTGTGCGTTTTTACAATATTACATCTACATTCCCATGTTACACCTTCTTCAACGCAAATACAATTTTTGCCGTCTTTGCTGTAAAAAGTTTATGGCACTCCTTATTTTTACATTTCTCGCTATAGTAAATATAGCTATATAAAGGTATTGTGATTGTAATTTTAAAAACGAAACTTAAGAGATTGTCAGATTTATTTCTTAGAACCGGTTATTCCTGAAGTGGCCAATAAAATGTTATAAAACGCTCATCTTTGAATAGTTGTAAACACCTCCGAGTTTCATAACATTATGGTAAAAAATATAGAAAAAATTGCGGGTGGGCATGGTTTCGTTGTCACCCGGTATACTTATGGCAATTCAGCGGCTCACAATTAAACTTTTTCTGAAATCTATGTTTTAAATTTGTTTAATTGTCAGCACGTTAACAATAAGAAAGCTGCAGAAGGTTAATATTTTCGAAATCAAATAACATTTACAATGTCAAACTTGAGAAAATAGTTTACAGAGAGACGGAGCAGACGATTTATTTCAAAAGTTGAACATTTTCGACTATTGCGTAACTACGAATTATAGCTGATTTACGGGGCGACATGAAGCGTGAGCGACCGAATGGAGTTGCGTGGGTTTTCTCAGGTTTGGCGGCGCTTACAGTGATATTAGTTATTTTATTCATAATATAAATATTAACGCGTTTAGTCACGTAAAACTAGAACATTGAATTTATTTAAAAAGTTTTGTTTTTTTGACATAGATGGTACGAAGAACTAAAGCATCAGTACGAGCACGAGAAAACTAAAATGAAAGAAAATATTGCTTCCTTACACAACCAAATGGGTGAATTGTCAAATAATATGGTTGTTTTAAGATCAGAAAAGGAAGATTTGCAAAATAAAATTAAGCTGCATGAAAAACAAATAAAGTAAGTACCTACATCAATATTCTAGTCATTGTCATTCACAAAATCCACTATCTCAATTACTTCAACTTCAATAAGATTTCCATATTTTTGTGTCATTGGTTTCATTATTTAGGTTGTAAAACTTTTGAATTTATACAGGGCGTCTCAAACATGCATGTCAAAACTTCGGAAGCGTATTGCTGACGTTAAAATATAAAAAAATTCTTTTAAACGTGGGTACGGAAACACGTCGTTTCTGACATACAGGGAGTTGGGGTTCAACATAAAAATAACATTTTTCTACTCTCTCAAAAAACAGTTTGTTGACCAATATCCTGGCATATAGCTTGTCTCCATATCTGCAACGGTGGCGGTGCTACGGAGGTGTGTGTGGGATTTTTTCGGCAGAAAAAATTCTGCTTGAAATTACTGAGCCAATAAGATAATCCATAAACTACACAAAAAAAGGTAATCTTGTTGCGTATCTCTATGACCTACAGTTTTCGATAAAATTGAGAAAACGTGTTCTTAAACACTTTTGAGCGATCGAACAATGAAAAATTTAACTAGCATGTTTTGAAACAAAACAAGTGCCTGTAGAGTTCTTTGACAGTTCTTGTTTTTAGTGTAGTTTGCCTAGAATTTGATTCAGTTCGTTTGTGTTGCTCTTCTGAAATTATTTTCTATATAATAGAAAAATGTTTGAATG
Source organism: Ctenicera cuprea (assembly GCA_958336395.1). NCBI lineage: Eukaryota > Metazoa > Arthropoda > Insecta > Coleoptera > Elateridae > Ctenicera > Ctenicera cuprea. The sequence continues at coordinate 58,096,431 of OY284486.1, forward strand.
AAAACATGCGCGAAAGAGGAGGACCTCAGTCGTGGCCAGCCCGTTCCCCAGACTTGAATCCTAAGATTTCTTCTTATGGGGACACCTGAATTTCAATTGTCTATTCAACTTCAGTTTCTGGCGTCGATAAACTTAGAGCAAGATTTATTAACAGCTGCGATCAGATTTGGAATGCCCCAGGTCTTTTTGAACGGGTTTGGAAATCATTACATCGAAGAGTTTACAAATGTATTAATTACGGGGTGGGCATTTTGAACACTTAGTATAAAAATGAAAGTTATCCATAAGTTACTTTGTTTATTTAAGTACTTGATAGTAAATTATTTTTTTTGTCACGCACATACCCTGAATTTTTTTCAAAAATTGGAAGTCCTAGAGATAAGCAACAAAAGTACCTTTTTTGTGTATTTTTTACGGCTCTTTCACAATATCTTATTGGTTTTTCAGACATTTCAGGCAGACCTTTTTCTGAAGAAAAAGCTCTCCGTAGCACCGCCCCTGTTGCAGATATGGAGATAAGCTCTATGCCAATTTTTGGTCATGATCCACTATAACATTATATCAAGCATCGTAAAATTATAACAAACTGCTTTTTGAGAGACTATGAAAATGTTTATTTTTTGATAAACCTTCAAACTTCACAACTTTTGACATGCATTTTTGAAATACCCTGTATAGTTAATAAATGCTATGTATGCAAAATATGTAAAAAAGAGGTAACTAGATAAATAAATACACCATTCATTGCTAGCATTAAAAAATCATTTCCCATTATGTTCCAATTTGTTATTATGTTAATATATCGCTATAATTATTGTTAGAAAAATAATCTACCGTAACCACCTGAATGAGTTATAAGAATTCAAAGAAAAATTACTATTAAATGTTCTCTTTTAAGAAAAGCTGAAGCAAAGTACTTAGATCTGCAGCATGCGCTACATGAAGTGCAATTATCGAGAACAGCTTGCAGAAAACAACTACACAAAGCCATGGAGTTTGCCAAGGACTTGGTAACAGAACAAGAATCGTTACTAAAAGCACTCCATCACAGGCAACAGGAAAATAAAGCGGTTAAACAAATTGGTAGCGATATTGCAACCAGGATGGATTCTCTTAAAAGCCAACTAAAAGTAGGTATAACCAACGGTAAAACTTTTACCCCAACTTGTATGCAAATATTTTTCACCAAATTATTATTTAAATAAAAATTGTTTTATACAAAGTGCTAAACACAGCATTATAATGATTTGTTTTCAATTTTTCCTTTGTGAGCAAAGTAATCCGGTGTTGTACTACTAGCTGTTATTATTATTTATACAGTGAATTTCAATTTAGGTAAAACATTATAGTTTACCATAGACAATATGAAATAATTGTATATTATGTTCCTAGGAGAATAGTATTACTTGCAGTCACCCTACATGGACAGATAATATATTTTTTCGCATTTTGACAGTAATGTGACATATTACTGTTATCAAAATCGTACAGTAATGAGCCACTTTACAGCATAGCAACCATTACTGTATAGTAACGTGACTGTCATTAAAACACAATGTTTATTTACATGGTGTTACGATTATAAATTATAAAAACACAATTATTTAAATGGGAAAATGTTATATTGCCCGATTTTACTACGCCAACCTGTTGTTGAAAACTTGTTTGGTCCAATACGATTTCTGAACTACCTTCTCCGATTGCTTCTGGTTGTACTTGACCAAATATCTTTTTTGACGTTTTCACCCTTATTGGCAATGCTATCAGATGTTGCTATATTACTTAATCTGCCTACTGTTTTCTTTTGGTTTTTGAAATGACAAATGTAAAAATTAAAATGGCTAAACAATTTTTTATTAAAAGTTTTCAATATTTAATAAAAATGCGAAAAAATAGTATACGCACCACGTCAGAAAAGTGATTTTACTTGACTCGTATGTCATTTAAGTACTCGCTATCGCTCGTACTCAAACTTTCCAAACTCGTCAAGTGAAATTTCACTTTTCTGTACTTTGTACGTAATATACTATTACATCGCCTGATGGCAATTTATTTGAAACGTTCAATACAAATAATAATTAAAATAAATATTCAAGCAACTCATACTTTAATATAACTGGTTGCGAAAACAATGCGCAGATATTCCCGTGTCGTATAGTGATACAGACTAAGCTTCGTGTTCCAGAGATTATGAGTTCAAATCTTAATGATGAAGTATGTTTTTCTAATTTTGTTTTAATATTATTGTAGAAAGACAATCAGCATTATATTATTTTATTAACAATTGATTAGTCTTGTGTTCAATGCTATGTAACGTAATTATTCAGGGGAAACATAAAAAAATTAATAATAAACTTTTAACAGCTCTATAAAGTAAGTAGGTACATTAACTAAAGCCCATACACTGCGTTTTTACAAAACGACTTTGCAAATTTTCAAACAATTATAAGTATAAACATAATTTGAATTCTATCTAATTAGTTTGAAAAGTTAATCGTTAACTTTTTAGATTTTACCTGATTAATTTTGTTATCTAGCATTAAAATATAAGAGTCATCCATTTTAAATAATATACAGGGTGGTGCAATAGTGCGTGGGAGTTCAATAACTCGTACACCGTAACAGATGCAGATGTAAATTGTGGGTAAACGCGCATATATAGAAATTATTTTCAAATATACAGGGTGTTACAAAAAAAGTGTGGCACGCTTAAGGTAATTTTTTTAAATGGAATGCCCTGTATATTTTTGCATATTTAACACTTCTCTTGGGATGTTTATTCATATCTAAAATATTAGCGCCATCTAATGTCCGATTTACAAGTAATAACATATTTTTCATAAAAATTGTTTTTTATATTACTCCACTTAACAATTCACCACTTCCGTGGCCGCAGCTTTGAAGACGAAATTAAGTGAGGACCTTATTGTAGAAGGTTGTAGGGTGCTCTTGTTAAAATATCGTAGAGCCACCATGCACAGGGTGTTCAAAATTAATTTTCAAATTTTGAGAACTTCAAAGTTATTCTTCTCAACTTTTTCATATGGAACACCCTGTAGACTTTTTAACAATGTTATGTAGAATTTGAATGATTTTACAATTTTTAAATTGTCGGGTTTGTCTATATCGGAAGTGCGCGTTGAAGCAATATCCCCTTACAACTGCAAATGCCCAATGCAGATACATGATACGATGATACTACCAGTCGTGGTATTATAATGCGGATACACAAATAGAGACAGAATTTTTGAAATGCGATTGAATAAAGACGACCTTTGCGGCGTCTTTCCCGCGCAAGAGCTAGATAATAATGTTTTGACTTGCACATTACTATTTATTAACAATAGCAAATACAGCAGTTTCCACTGCACTGTTTTGTTTCACGTGGGCATAGCGACGCAGTTGTATTCAAAAGTTGTAATATTGCTCTGAATAGTATAAATATTAAAAAATATGAAAATACAAAGACATGTGTTAATATATAGAATAATGCTGTAATACCGTTGATAAAAACAAGTATTGCTCTTCACAAAAAATAAATAAAAAAGATTGTTTAAGTAATAAATAATAATCGGATGTAGTTTTTGTCTCAGGTCTCATTTTAAAAATTTTAAAATAATGATTGATTTATAAAACAGAACAATTTATCCACTTTCGTGGTTGATGGAAACATTACTCAAAAAAAACAGGACAGAATTAGCAATTAAATATGATGTAATTAACAAATTACTATTCAAAGCTGAAGGTTTACACTGTTTTGCTGAACGGCCCGAGAAAAGATAAAGAATACGTAAATTTTTTCATAGGAGTATTCGCGAAACAACGGATGAACTTTTTACTACTTTTTACCTAATAGAAACATCCGAGTGATTTTATCCGAATGAATCATTCGATTATAAATGTTTTCGTTTGATAATCATTAGATTATGAAAATCATTCGATAATGCCTTTCACCTCTATTTCTCTTACATTTCACTATCAGTCTATTTTGTCTTTGTCTTATGGCTACGTAATACATTATCGCAAATTGAGAATAAATAATTACACATGCTGTGTATCTTTGTTTAATTGCTAGCCAAAACAGATTTGTAAGGTTTCTGCTTTTAGCCGCATTTTTACTAGCGCCATCTATTCTGCAGGGGAATTTTAACGTCATGTTTAATTTGGTTCTTATCTAGGCATTAGTAATTCATATTTTACACGATTAAAAGACACCTCAACATGGCGAACTTTTACAACACTCTGTATACCCATATAATTATTAGTTTAATGAAAAGCTACTTCAGCATGCGATATTAATTATTAATGCAATTTCATTAAGTAGGTTTGAAGAGTCTTAATTAAGACAGTGGTTATTAGGATGCTATTACCCTAATAACTGCTACTAACTTCACTAATATATGTACCTACCCTCCTTTTACGAATTATTAATTTTAGACAGTACAGAGGGACGCGTTTCATGAATTATCAACTGTGGAACAGAGACTTCAAGATCAAGATTCCATGATAATGTCTATGAAACGTGAGCATAATGAAGAAGTTGAGCGGCTTAAGCAAATAATCAGACAGAAGCAAGAGAGCAACTTGCTGCTAAGGGACAATAATTCTTCCATTCCAATGCCTCATTATTTATTATTAAAAGATAGAAATATAAATTAGGATATAAATACAAATGGTGTTCAATATTTCTTTAAAAACGTGTTATGTTTTACAAATTTAAATGCCTTACGCCTCTTTAGTACAATATGAATATTGTGAATTATTGCGCTTCAGTATTAAGTTTATACAATAAGAAACATTTTGTACAAATTGGTGTTAGTAAAACTATTATTAATCAAAGAAGCCAAATATTTTTTTTATTCCTAGAATTAATTCAAATTTACGTACTTGTTTTAGGAATTCTTCAAATTAACTGGAAAACAGAGCTTATTTTGAAATGTGATTGTGGATAAACAAATTGGTGTGATTTATAAAACAATAGTTAGCGTTAAGCACAAGTAGTAGAAGTTTTCACTAATTAAAAAGAAAAAAATACGATACTAATTCCATTAGTATCTAAGGCCCCGGAGGGATTCGAACCCTCGATCTCCTGTTTACTAGACAGGCGCTTTAACCAACTAAGCCACGGCGCCGTTGACTACAGCGTGCTATTGGCATCAATACAAGAGAAAACCCACTCTTTCAAACTATTGAATATTTTGAAAAATATATGGAAATGTTTAAATTTAAAATTAACCTTTCCTCTTTTATATAAAAAAATGTTTAATCGAACTTATATACATTCAATTCAAATACTTGTGTTTTATTCTGTTTGATGAACCAAAATATATTAAAGGTTTATCATTTCTAATCTAACATTTAATTAGGCCGGTATTACACTATCAAAGATTTGATAAAAGATCTTTTATAAAAGATTTTATAAAATATTCTTTTATTTAAAGATTAAAAAAAGATTTGAAAACTAGTATTACACTACATGAAATATTTTATCACAGTTGTCATCATATGATGGATGAACAACAGCTCTATGCTTGTGTGGCTTCAATTAGTTCAATTGTCATAATTTGTGCAATATTAAAAAAACAAAAGACTAAGAGTAAAAAGCAAAGAAGACGCGAGTGGGTTAAACTATGGGTTTCGAGACGTGACGATCTGGGTATACACCAAAACTTATTGAAGGAACTCGGAGTTGAAGATATGTCACGTTATAAAAATTATTTAAGAATGGATGATGCTACATTTCAGCTGGTTGTATCAAAAGTTGCTCCTTTTAAGGCGCGAAAAAATACCCATTTAAGAAATTGCATTAGTGTAGAAGATCGCGTTCTTGTGACTCTTCGGTTTTTGGCCACTGGAAAAAGTTATTCCAGCTTAAAGTATTCTACGCGAATACCACAATGTACATTAAGTCATTACGCTCTATAACACCCGAAACCTGTGATGCCATTTATAAAGCACTTAAAGAAGATTTTTACATCAATGTGTGTGCATCCACTGCTGATCACATTGGATATTTTTTGATACGCCTCTAATCTTTTATTTCTATTTTTGTAATCTTCGTGTTGAACATTATACAAAAATTCATAACGTTCATATTCAGAAATTAAAGTTTTAGTAGCATCAAGTGACCACGTGAACTTAGTTGCCGCCATTTTGTAAAGTGGTTGTTAAATCTTTTATCAAATATGGTCGAATGTAGCTAACTTTGATAAAAGATGTTTTATAAAAGAAATCTTTTATAAAATATAGCCCATTACATTGTAAAATTTCTTTGGCAAAGATATTTTATAAAAGATCTTTTATCAAATCTTTGATAGTGTAATACCGGCCTTAGACGTGCCCAAGATGTACCTAGGTATGAAATTATCTACCTATTACCCTAAGTAACTGTAGCTCTAGGCATTTCGGAACATGCACTTATGTATTTTATTTCTGCAGGGTTCTCCGATGAATCCATTTGAATTTGTCAAAACTAGATTTAAGAAAATTAACCAAAACTTTTGATTAGTTTTACGATAATTATTCCGGTTATTTATTGGTGAAATTTTACATTTGAAATAAGAAAAAAAAGGTTAGCAGAGCGTGGTTTCGATCCACGGACCTCTGGGTTATGGGCCCAGCACGCTTCCACTGCGCCACTCTGCTTGTTATATATTGGTTCTACCTGCGCAGTAAAGAAGATCAAAAGTACTTTGTAATTATTTAATATGTACATTCTGTAAATAAATATTATTTGTTTAAATATTTACAGAATTAAAATACTTACCCTTTTTAGTAACAATATTAATTCTATTTTAATTTACATAAAATTTATTTTTTCACAAATCGTTTATTTTTATACAACGTTTTATGCTGCTCTGTATGATAAGTTGCCTACGCATTAAGCAGTAACTTGCGTATAATATAAGACAATAATGTAATTACACTGGTAGAACTAGAATGTGTTATCACTAAATTTTAGCACGCGCATGCGTATAATAAATGCGCAAACACGGACTACATGCGGAAATGCTGCGTTTTTTGCGTATATGACGTAACGGCACCGGATTAAAACCTACGGGTTTTTATTAATAATAGGAATTAGTCGTTTTAATTCCGTTTCCACAAAGTGCAATAACCTGTTGTTTTCCAAGAAGGAAGTAACCTTAATCACTAATAAAGAAAAATTGAATTGTTATTTTATTCGTTAATGAAGCAGTTTTTTGTTTATTCCTTAAAGTTTCCTCTTGAATATTCCAAGTCTTATCGTTGCTTAATCAGAAGCAGTTTGCATATATTTTCTCTAAGCTTACGTAAGAAGGTCACCTAAATTTGCATAAACTATTATCTCTGCGGTTTGTTTATGGCCCTGTTTTTTACGATAAGGATTGTGGTTCAGACGCTAGAAGAATTTTAATACGGTCATTTTTATTCTATACAAGTTCGGATATTTATTAAGGTAATGACAGGTTACATTCACTAAATTTTGATAAAACAATAATTAGAATGCGCCATAAGCGCCCGCATAACTAATCAAATTTATTCGAGGAACGTTTTCGGATCAGAAAAATACTAGAACGACACTTCTAGATTTGTTAGTAATTAAAAAATTATGTAACAAAATTAATAGCTACAAGAACAACTTTTGTCAAATTATTCACTTTTGCTTATCCACTAATTTATCCTTGAAATTCTTACTAATGAGATAACTGCGTACAATTACCTATGTAAAAACAAAATACATACATGGTTACGGTTTTTGCAAAAAAAAGCCACAAAAGCTAAACTTAGTATACAATATCAAGCTAACCTCGAAACTGCATACGTATTTACATTTACTTGTAAATTTTGTACATATATCAAAGTTTAAAAAAAAAACATGGATATGTGTTGTAAAACAGCTAACAACGGCTTTACCTTTTAAAATTGCAACAAGTGATGGCATAATTACTTCAAAATTAATATTATTATTATGTTGCTTCTTGTTAGATGGGATCGACTTTACACGTAGAATATTATTTTCTCAATTACACGTAGAAAAGCGTGTAAAGTACATACAATATGTAGAATAATATGTCAAAAATGTTTCTTAAATAAAACTGGTACATCTACCATTTTCTACATATTATACATGTAAAGTATGTATAGAATATGTAAAACATGTACCGACAAATTCTAGAAAAATACCTCCATACAATTATTGTGCGTGTGAGCATAGTAGAGCGGGGGACTGAAACATGTGACTATCCAACGGTACAAACGCGCCGCCTTTTCTCTATTCAAACGTACCGCACAGCAAAATGTTTTTAATTGTCAGTACCTATCAAACGACAATTCAGTTGGCTTCATAAATAAGTATGCAATAAAATTGCGCCCTTTAAATCGTTACGTCTGAGGCAGAAGTATCGTTCACCATCCCACCGTAATTCCGGCACTGGTCCCAAGTATTTTATGTTTTTTGTTCTTTACCATTTTGGGATATTTAAAATTTAGATTTATCATTATTAATTATTTTACTTTGATGTAGCGAGAAGCACTTGTTAAATTGTATACGAGAAAAGTGGCTTCGTGGTAAGCGCGTCCACCGTCTGTTCAGGAGGCCTGGGTTCCGTTCCCTGGCACGGTCGGCTGTTCTGGCTTAGGGTTTTCCGTGGTTTACCTGACCCACAATGTAAATACTGGGACAGTGCTATCCACGGAAATCATACCTTATTTATATTTCTTGCTCTAATCCATCTTTAACATCCTTTCTCGGCTGAAGAGTGGCTTAGGACTCCAGTGCGGAGTCCAGCTGCTCCACGAATGATGCACCGACCATGAAGATTCTATTTTTTAACATTTAAACTGCCTGATTTTGCATCGCTTTTATTCTACATGTAGTATATGCAGAAAAAGAGCTTAATATTCTACTTGCAGAAGAACCATGAATAATAAATATATTTTACATGTAATGCTCTACATCTAGAACCGTTACAAATCTTCAAAATTTAAGTAATTTTAAAAATTTAACAAAACTTATTCTTAAAAAATGGACGGAACACGTCGCTGGTACTTTATACGTTTTAAATATTCTCGCGCCAATAAGTGTCTGAACAACATCATTTTAACAAAAATATACAGTACTCTAGCATGTGTACGCATTTCAAAACCGTTTGTGTAATTAATCATTGTAGTTTAGAGGCGTGGACCCCGATCCGTCATGGCCCAGGTCTTCGGTCCAACCCTGGCCACCGACATTATTTTATATAAATTACTTTTATCGAATACTTTATTTCTTTATTGTGTAGATAGTAACCCGCTACTTGTTCTATCACCTAGGGTCTTTTTGGCGGTAATTGCAGCAAGTGTAGATGGTCTGAGTTAGTATTTAGGTATATCCGCGAGTTGCGTGACTTAGAGCTCTTCCAATGCTTGCTACCTGCTCACGCTAAAGCGCTAGATATTGCAGTTTCGACTTCGCAACAAAAATCGCTGTAAATAGTTTATTTGAAAAGTTATCAAAAATTCAAAATTATGCAAAGAATGAACAATATATTTTTTAACTAGAACTAGTTGATAGGCGTAGTTAAAACAACGTAGCTTCCGGAAAACGCGCTGTTGAAATTAAAAATTTTCGAATTTTTTCTTAATTTTTCAAATGGTTTAAAATAATTTTGTATTCTAAAAAATAGTCTCTTAAACTATTTTTAATGTTTCGCGTTTGCGCTCTAATCGTAAATTAATTTTAAACTGTTCAAGAATTGGGGAAGTTAGTAAAAAACAAATTTGTACTTCACTGTAAGCTCTATAGTCTATCGGCTGACAAAGTTTAGAAAAATTGGGTGCACAATTTTTGAGGAATAATTTTTTGAAAATTTCCATTTTATAATTTTCTTATTTTGTGTCGTTTTCGAGATATACCACCAACATGGATTGTTTTGAAAACATATTTTATTTTAACACTATTAAAAAGCTTACTTCTTTTGTCTTTTCAACAATATACTGAATTGTAAATTTAAAGAAGATATTGATTAAGAACTGTATTTCACTTCTAGTCTTCTAGTATCGCAGTGCCATAAAGAAATAGTGCCCGCGGCTGAAAAAATCGCCTGCAGGCCGTGTGAGGTAAAAAGCTACGACTTTGCAAATATGTACCTCATTTATTATGCCTTAAAGATTCAAAAAATTTCAATATTACAAATACCTGTGTCAAAAATTTCATCATGCTTTTTGTGGCTTTTCTATTTTAAAAAAATATAAGAATTTTGAAAATACACGGTCCCTTACGGAGCTAAAATTATTGAAATGCGATTTTCTCGCTTCAAACGTGCACAAAATTCTAATTATTTTCAAGCTTCTGCTGTTAATACTGTCATATATACTAACGTATTGCGGCTACAATAAAAGTATTGGTGATAAATTGTAGCTTGATTCGTGCTGATTCTGATGATGTAAATTACATAATTTTGCAAATGTAGTAATCACACAAGTAATATAAATAACGAGAGTTGCAAATAACTCGAATCTACAGCCTAGCTGCTACCGCTTGTATGAGTCACGAGTTCTCGCTGCTTGTCTTTTGTCGCGCTCACCCTACGCCGACACTTTAGTATGGTACTAGTTGGCATCAAGCAGCAGACGAGCGAGACGTTTATATTCAAGTATTTAATATTGTTGGTATGTTGGTGCTTGCAATTCCACCTCGTCATCCAGCTAATTTAATTATACTTCAAACGACATGGAATAAGGTTATATGTAACTGCAAAGGTGCAGTAGGGACAGACGATGTTTTTCCTTAGCATTCTAACTTAATCTCAAACTTTTAGACGAAAACTCCGACTTCAACTTAACTTGGCCATTGCTCCTCCTCGTAAATAACAAATAATAGTTGACACTTATAGTTGGGACACCGAATCAATCGATGTACGTTACAGACATTTGATGACTTCACAACCCTATAGCGTTTATGTACTAGTTTTAATCACAATCCTAGAGTAAATAACAGTTCATGTCGCATTCCTCCTAAGAATCTAACTGAGTTGAGCTAAAAATGTAAAATATACACGAAACTAATTTATAAATGTCTGTGACGTGAATCGGCTGATTCGGTGCTCCAACTATACATTTATTATTATTTGCAATTTTCCCAAAAAAACCTCAAAGCATGGATATTTTGAAAAATACAAGTTCAGAAAGTGAGCTTGAAACAAAATTTTAATTTTACGTAGTGAAACCCTTGAATCTGCAAAACAATTTGGGAAATTTTGTAAACAGTACCGAAAAATCACAGTACGTATGAAAATTAGGGAGGAAACAAAATCTGTCGATCAAAAAATTTGTGCAGTTATTTTATTAAGTAAACAACAAGATCAAAGCAAATTTTTAATTTGGCGCAAGAGCTGTTATGCAAGTTATACCAGTGTAAAGCACATACAAGTACTGCGTGAAAAGCATCAACAGGATGCATCAGATTCAGCAGTGGTGTAATTTTTAGAGGCAGATGAAAAAGTTCCATTGCAAAAAAATATTTTTGATAGTAACAAATGCGTCTTCTGTCACAAGAGTTTAAATAAGCTTAAATATTGCTCATGTTCTGAGCTTCCTACAATATCCATGTTTTTAGATTATTTTAGATACCTACTTGCAAATAATAATAAATGAAATGTCAACTATTATTTGTTATTTACGAGGACAAGAAAGGCCCAAGTTAAGTTAAAGCCGGAGTTTTAATCTAAAAGTTTGAGATTAAGTTGGAATGTTAGGAAAAAACATCTTCTGACCCTACTGCACCTTTCTATATATAAAACTTATTCCATGTTCGTTGAAGTATATTTACATTCGCTGAATGAAGAAGTAGAATTAATAACACCAACAATATTAAAAATTTGGTTATAAACAATAACAGCTTGCTCGTCTGCTGCCTGATGCCAACTAGTACCCTACTAAAGGGTCGGCGTAGGGTGAGCGCGACATGAGGCAAGCAGCGAGAACTCGTGACTCATACATGCGGTTGCAGCTATGCTGTAGATTCGAGTTATTTGCAGCTCTCGTTATTTATATTGTTTGTGTGATTACTTAGCTACAATTTATCACCAATGCTTTTTTGCAGCCGCAATAATTAAGCAGAAATTTTTTCTATTTTCACTATGAACAGAGATATTTTATCTTAAAGAATATCCACTTTTTCAGTTTTGCGCTCGTAGTTAATTTGGGACAAACAAACCCACCATTACATTTCTACCATAATTAGACAACATTCATCTAATTTAACCGTTTTCTTATCTCTTATGGTTGCTGATACCGCCGTAGATATTTAAAAAAATTCTGATCATATTAACAAAATAACTATTAATAAAAACGTCATACTGCTCTAGGCCAATGATTCTCGTTGCAATAAATAATGCAAGCAAATGTAGGCGTGTGTCATAGGTCGCCAATAGCAATAGCATTTTTAATAAAAATGTAAGTGAATACATAGCCATGAAAAAAAAAGGAATTTCTGTATGCTAAATTTTTAATTCGCAACAATAAATTACTAAGACGTTCACGTTGCCGTAAGCATTAACAATTATTCCAAATGTCATTTACTACGGCCCTGTAACTCTATTTATGTGGTTAAAACCTAACCTTTGATATTCCCAAATTTGTAACATGTTATTTTTAACTGTTACAAACGCCCAACTTAATAAAACTACATTATTTTAATAGTTGTAAATTTTGAACAATTTAAAAATAATGTTTGTACGTGATTGACATAACCCCAGAATTAATGTTAATCATAGTTGATGTTATTAAATATGAAGGCTACATTATTTAAAACCTTCCCACTATTTATAAAGGGCAAAATAATCTACTCATCTAGTTTAAAAATACTAATTTTGGCAAGTATTGTTTGCGTCAGTAAAGGTGTTTATAGCATAGAATTTTTAAGCTGTGTAGATCCTGCATAAATCTAAACCTGAAGCACCTAAATATCTGCACCCACCTATACAGTAATTTTATCTATTTTTTAATGGAAAGTGTTTTATATTGTTAACTGGTTTATTATTAGAGCTACAAATTTGGCTAAAATAGGAAAGGCCGTGTAACTTTTTAAGCTGATTAAAGGGCCATTTACAAAAATAATTCATGGTCTTTTTAAGTCAACAGCGGATTTACGGGGGGAAGGGTAGTAGGGGTAACCCCCCCCTCCAAAAAAATCACCTAAAGCACTAGAAGTAAAGTGTTTTTGAACATATAATTGGAAAAACTTTGTAAATAAATAGATTTCATCGGCTAAAAGTTCCAGCGAAACAATGACTCAATTGCAAAGAAACTTTCTTAACGGTAAAACCTAAAACCAAGCGGGACGTTAAACAATGCATGGCTGAAGATTAGCTCTAAACCTTTATGGGGGTTTATAAACAGACCTGCTTGGAAAGTCCACTCACCAAAAAGATAAAGATATTTAAAGCTTATCCCAGCGCCAGCAGTACAAAGTACGAACCGACATCAACATGAACATATTACGTGATATTTTTTTCTTGAAATTACAATTCTGGCCTCAGCAATGGCGGGAAATTCCGAAATAATGCACTTTAAAATAGTTGGTGGTAAAATAATACAAAGACATCAATTATTTCGAAGTAAGATTCTCGAAATATCTGAACCTACTAAAACTGTTTTATATTTTATCCCCTATAATTCTTCACTGTTTATTTTTCTTAATACTTTATCAAAATAATTTGTTTTCACATGTTTCTTGAAATTTTAATACTATATATAATCGACAACCAATATTAAATATTTCAAATCTTTATTGAGAAATCGAATCCCTCTCTCACTCACCCCTTTGTAAGATTTCGCAAGACTTTTGCAAACCCCCTCTCTTCCTACAAACTTGGGTAATTTTACTAATTTATGGACGACCCCTCAGTCGTATACTTTACCGCTATTCATAAACTTCATTTATAATTTTCCGTAATTGTTAAGAAAATTTGTATTTTAAATTTCGTTATTTTAATTCTATTTTTTGATAAATTCGTACTGAAATTAGTGGCTTTTCGAAAAGTGTATGACGTGCTGAATTGAGTGTCTTTGTACTAAAACGGCAGCACAGTTTAGTATTTCAGTATTTGGCAGTTTAGTTTATAAGGTAAGAATTAACTTTTTAATTTTCTTATTTAAGTTTAAGGGTAAGAAACTATATAACAAACAATCAATATGTAATAGGTATTAGTTGGTTGATGTAGTTCCTTGCTCCTCAATTAAGGAATAATGTTGTAACAAGTTTGATTTTAAAGCATCTCTATATGTCCTTTTTGTTTCTTTTAAGAAATTAAAAATGAGTAAGCGCAAACTCGATGAAGGACCAGGATACAGAAAATGGCAGAGATTTACCGAAATCGTTGTCGCCGTCACATGGGTCACAAGAAAAAAAAAAGAAGAAGCTGCTGTAATTGTGATTGCTAACAAACAACCTACAGCATCTACGTCAAAAGAATTACTTGATTGCGCTAGAAGTGGTTTATTTACAGGTAAAGTAGACATTGGAAACATAAAATCGGAAATACTTACTGATTTAGAAAGATACAACACTTTAAAGTTTGCGTGGCTACCTGATAAAGAATTTTCTTTTCCATTTTCAATTCACAACAAAAATAAAAAAGACGTAAAATGTTATTTATCACAAAAGCATTTTCAAAGTTTTAATTGGTTGACATATTCTATAATATTATTTTGTAAATTTTGTTTATTATTCACGAAATGTGGTGGAGTAAACAGGAATACTCCTTTAAATAAATTAGTAAAAGTCCCATTAAATAGCTATTCTAAACTACTTGGAAAAGATGGTGCTCTTGTACTACACGACATTTTGAATTAAATGTTTCGAATGTGATCGACCGTTTTGCTAAATCAAAAAAACGAAAAATGGATTTTGTTTTGTAATTACATTATAATCTATTATCTCTTATTAGGTTTCATCATTACTAGTGTTACCTCAGCACACAATGCACTGACAGACAGCGTCGACAGAACCGGCGAAATGTCAAGTCACGTGATGCATTAGTTCCAATAATCACACGCGACGTTATTGTAGATGGCGCCCCAAGTGACGCGATCTAGCCGACCTTCATATATATTATAAATTAAAATAATTATTATTAAAAAATCGACGTAGAATAAAAATATAAAAATGTTTCATGTTCCATCTGTGGATAGAGACCTTTCATTTAAAAAAAAAATGGTCCAAATTGG
The DNA here is from genome assembly GCA_958336395.1 of Ctenicera cuprea. Taxonomy (NCBI): domain Eukaryota; kingdom Metazoa; phylum Arthropoda; class Insecta; order Coleoptera; family Elateridae; genus Ctenicera; species Ctenicera cuprea. The sequence goes on from OY284486.1 coordinate 58,111,626, forward strand.
TGAAGAGGTAGCCGCTGGAGGAAGGGGAGAAAAAACCCTTTGTGATTTTTATATATGTATGGATGGATTATGTATAAAAATGTAAATACAAGTGTTTTTAGAATTCATTTATTATTATTATATTATATGGTGGTTATTGTATAAAAATAGACCGTTTTGCTAAATCAAAAAAACAAGAACTCGATTTTGTTTTGTAATTATATTATAATCTGCTATTATTAGGTTTTATTATTATTATATTATCTAACACATTGTGTTAGTTATTGTATAAAAATGTAAATAAAAGTATTTTTGAATTCATGTTTTACTTTAATACACTTCGCACACAGGAACGGAGTGGCCATAAGTTGAACTGTGCGAAATCCGGTGGGGCGTCATCGTCGTCCATCAAGTCCTATTGTCAAATTGTGTATTTTGCGCGTCAAATTTAGTTTATCAGTATTTACCCCCCCCCCCCCCCCCCCCCCCACAATTATTTTCTAGATCCGCCGTTGTTTTGAGTTATTTAAGAAAACAGCTTTACTTAAAATTGAATTTTATATTTTTGCATACTCTGAAGGAAAATTAATTTCTACTTTACTTTAGGTTACTACTGCATTAAAACCCTTTATATTCAGATCTCAAGTTCTTTGAAAATATTCAAATATATACGGGTGTTCCATAAAAAAAGATATGAGTGCCGAGCAGTAAACGAAAACGGTTATGTCATGTTCTAGTTGGCTGTAGGAATCGTGTGCTGGTCAAACCAGTACCGATAAAACTTTATACCATCAAAATCATAGCCATATGACACATATTTTTTGCTTTAAAATGTTCTTAAAAGTTTAGTCTAAATTTTGTTCGCTGCATGTATACAGAGTGGCTAGGAAAACCCCGGCCACTTTGCTGGCGGCGGTCAAGAGATGACGCTTTAGTACAGAAAAATTAAATTAAAATACTGGCAACAACGCAGAATCCAAGACGCTTTAGTTATTAAATACGCCCCATATTAAATCAAAACAACCAAAGCGTCTTGGATTCTGCGTTGTTGCCAGTATTTTAACTTAATTTTTCTTTACTAAAGCGCCATCTCTTGACGGCCGCAAGAAAAGTGGCCGGGGCTTTTCTAGCCACTCTGTATATTAAAATCTACAAATAAAAAAGATTGTCGAAAGCAAAAAGTGATTTTGGTAATTTCTTTGGGCAAAAAACTAATTTTTAAAATAAAATTATCATGATGCATCCGCTTTTAATCAACAAAAAAGCAAGTTGATATTACAAGTACTTCTCCAGATATTACGTTATATTTGTTAAACAACGATTAATTTTAAAATTGGCGATTTGGGCATATTTATATTAATAAAAAAGTGCGGTACCGGCGAAAAAAGTCCTAAATGGCATTTTATATAGCAAAAAACATACTTAACAAGAATATGTCGGTATAATCTAGGTTTACTACAAAAAATGTTTTATGTAGGAAGCGACTTTTACTGTTTACCGAATTTACATAGAAATATCATCAATTTTTAATTTATTTTTATATACAAATGTTAATAATGTTTCAAATGTCAATATTTAAATTGAAATGGATATTTTACTTTGTTTTCGTAGAAAAGAAATACACTGCCCGTCATTTGAAGTGGATCACAAATGAAAAATCATGTAATTCGATATTTATAGGGTTTTATTACGATAAATGAGCACGCAGTGAATATTTAACGTTCTATACATGTATTGTGGAACAAACATTCTACAACTAAGAAATATTACCACATAAAAAGGCAATCAGTACCTAACATGCTACAACATTAAGGACGACTAAAAACTAAAAGCTACTTCTCATTTAAGTAACTAATAGGGTATGGGACCACCTCCTGCACGGATAAGGGCTTCACATCGTCTTGGCATGCTTTCAATACAGATATCAATTGTGGCTTGAGGTATCCTATTCCATTCCTCTACCATGGCAGCACTCAATTCATCCAAGGTGTTTAGCTGGTGAGCACGCTTTTGTAGCTGCAATTTTAGTGCAGTCAAACGTTCTCTATTGCATTAACATCCGGCGAATTTGCTGGCCAGAGCATACGGATGATATTGGCGTTCTGAAGCTACTCGTTAACGATCGGCGCTCTAGGAGGTCTTGCGTTATCGTCTATAAAAACGAAGTTAGACCCAATAGCGGCTGCTGTTGGGAACACAATGGGCTCTATAATGTTATCAAGGTAACGTCTAGCTGTTACCGATTGATTCCTGTACTGCACGAGTTCTGTACGGCCCCCTATTCGCACACCACCCCATATCATTATCGAGCCGCCACCAAACGGAACATGTGGCACCATACAGCACTCAAGATTTCGCTCTCCGAGCCCTCTCCAAACTCGTACTCTCCCATCATCGCCATGTAAAGCAATTCGAGACTCATCGGTGAACAAGCATCGTGACCAAGCCTCAAATCCCCAATGTAGGTAATCTCTTGCAAACTGCAATCGATTTCGTCAGTGTTCTGCAGATAAGTTCGGATGACGAGCAGGACGTCTTGCCTTCAGTCCAGCCTCGTGGAGTCTTCTATGTATCGTAGACACTGAAATTGGCCGATTTACCACTGCCTGAAGCATGTTTCTTAGACGTGGGGCGTCAATTGTTCGGTGTCGTCGAGCTGTTGTTCTCAAATAGCGGTCGTTCGCTGCAGTTGTGATGCGCTGTCTACCTCCACCATGCCGAAAGTTAGACGATGTGGTTGTCGAAAACCTATTCCATGCACGACTGATCACACTTTGGCTTACATTAAAACGCTCGGCCACCCTTCTTTGTGGTAAACCACTTTCTAGCATACCAATGATTCTATCGCGCTAAGATGCATCCAACCGTCGTAAAACCATTGCCAAAAATGTAATCTTGAACTTTGAACGGCAATTTGTTACTAGCAATAAATTATTCGCGGTACAAGTACAGAACAGTCTACACAATAAATCAGGCAAAGCAATTCTTAGACGTTGACAATTCTTTTCTTTTGTTGAATCAAACATATTTGATCTATTTTTTATAAAATTCCTATATAATATTAAAATCAACAGTATGTACTAATTTCGGGTTCTAAAACCCTATAATTATCGAGTTATATGGTTTTTCATACGTGATCCACTTCAAATGACAGGCAGTGTACTTAGAAAGTAATTCATTCTTACACAAATATAATTATAAATCATATCTCTCTCTTGATATACTTTTCACTTGTTTCCTATCTAAGCAAAGCCACATAATACACTCGTTTGTAGGTGTGCGCATCTGTAGTGGCACAACTGAACATTGATCGCTTAAGTTTGCATCTAGGCGACCTCACTTCCGTTACCCCACTTTCATTCCCTCACTTCCGTTCCCTCACTTCCATTCCCTCACTTCCGTCCCATCACTTCTGTTATATCAGTTCCGTTCTAGCATTCGCGTGGTTGCTTCTGCCGGCAAAGAAGTTTTACTTTATACAGCTACTTTGTAAAATAAGTCGAAAAGGCGACATTCGACTGTTTTTTGTAAACAGCAACCTAATCAGTATAAAGAGGTTACACCGCTTTCTTCATTTAACCAAACCTGTAGCTCTAATACGAAAGGTGACAAAATGATTTGCATATATTTTTATTTCTTGATAAAAATAAGTTTTAAATATTTTTAATTGTTTTATTTAAGTTAATTTACGTGTTGTTGGAATACAAACAATCTTTGTGTTTGTATATTGTGGTGCAACGACTTGTAGAATCCAAGCATAGACTGATAGTATAGAAAAGATGTTGAAATTAAATGTATTTACACAATAATGTGTTTTTCTATTTACCATCATAATGAAACCAGTAGCTTTTCGTGTTTGTTGCCATTATCGTTTTTTAATCATCATATGTTTGCATTACAAATGTATCTGTGACATTCCTTATTTAAATTTGCATTTCGCTAGTATAATAAGCAAATTATGTTTAATGAAGTTTATTCGTGGAATATTAATAATACTTACGCGTAAGTTTTAAAAATACTTTTCTATTTGTTTCCAGCAGGTTATACCACACCTGTTTATTATATAATGTTTCATAATAAGTAATTGAAAACTGATAAATTGCTGCTAATGATGTCCCTGATGACCAATAATTAATATAGTATTTCAGATCGGTAAACTTCTAAATATAGAAATTTTAAGTAGCCAATGTATGTATTTGCCTCCCAAAAAAATTTAATTAAGTATTTTCTTCGGCTATTTAGCAACGTCGAAAACCGTATTGGAATTTTGGACCACACATATCCTGATAGTCCCTATTATCGATTAATTGAATTATTAAATCAATTAATCTTTCTAGCTGATTATTTTCTTAACTAATTTTTCTTCGCGGTGAATTATATGATAAATAGATTATTTTGGTTATAATCGATTACTTTAATTGATAACATTAGTAAGCAAAACTTATTTTTGAAATATTAAACTGTCAACTTTTGCTAATTTTGTTTTAAGAAAAATAAAGTTTTAAAGTTTTTTCCGATCATATAGCTTACAAATGGCGACCGCTACGATTGTTTGAAAATGTTTACATTACGCCTTATTACACAAAACTAGCTGTTAGATCGGCATAAGCTGTAGAGATTATAATAGCAACACGCTGTTACTAGGTATACAGAGTGTCCAAGATAAGGGGTCCATGCATGGGCAAGAGATAGAGATTCGGTTAAATGAGAAGAATTGTTGAGCACCTTACGTACTATTATGATCAACATTAAAATCCTAGATATTTGCTTAATTTTCACTTCTTCTTCTTCAATCCTCCAATCCGCAGATTGGTTGGCAGCTTTCCACCTAATGTTGTTACAAGTCATTCTTTTCATTGCTGCATAGCTTGCAGTTCCTGTGTTTTTAATGGCTTGATTTAAATATTGTAGTCTAGGCCTTTTTTCCGGGTATTACTTCTTCTATGATAGTTGTTACAAACTCGTTGTGTCTAATTATATGTCCTACACTACAGACTGAAAAAACTAATATTTTCAATTTTTCATTTTTGTGTATAATGTCGTTATTATCAAAGATGGCGCAAAGCGGTTTTGACTTTATTAAGACAATTCTTGCACAGAGTTTGAGTAAGTATAAAATCACAATTTTTATAGATATTTAAATTTGCAAGATATTGGCATGAATTTTGTTTTTTTAAATACGCGTCAAAGGCGGTCATGTCACCATTGGCTAGAGCTCCTTTCCCCCCTTTCTCTGATATAAACTTTAATAGATGTATTTCTACAAATAACAAAGTTATAGGCAAAAAAATATTTTCTTATTAATTAGTAAGCTGTGAGAAACTGATTTTTTCTAGCAAGCTGAAAATTAACAACAAAAAAAAACAGCTAGAGTCAACAGTCAAAGAGCTACATTTGTTGCCATTAATAGTTTTATTCTCTGAAACATCAATGTTTTTTTTTTTCACAGCTCACCATAAGAAAAGAGTTTCTCGTTTATAACTATATTATTTGGGAAGATAAACTGATCAACCCTAAATGAAAACAAATGCAGGCCTTTGTTTTTTTTTTGTTAATTTTCGGCTTACTAAAAAAACAGTTTCTCACAGAGTACTATAAAAAAATAATTTTTCGCTGATAACACCGTTATTTGTGGAAATAAATCCATCAAACCTTATATCAGAGAAAAGGGAGAAAAGAGGTTTATCCAATGGTTACATGTCAATATCTAGAAAATTTAACGATCTATAAATATTTTAATTTTATATATAAAATCTGTGCAAAACAGTACGGTATGGAGAAGGGTTGGTGTCCAGGCGAAATGTTTTGCTCGTTTTAATATTGATTTTTCATCATCAATCTATTATATACCCGCTGCTAGAGAAGAGATTAATTACTCATGGCACTTTCGTGTGAATTACTCGTGATAAATTCAAATAGTACAAGGACAGGATTATTGATGCAACAAACGATAATTGTTTAGAAACAGAACTTCAAGGGAAAATTTGGAGTGGATTTCCAACATTCTTTGCCCAACTCTTTGGTGTCGATTTCTGAAAGCGAATTTTGTTTGCATAATCGCTAGCCTATTGCGACTTACGTCGCAGACTGTTGGTTTCATAGTTGAAAACTGCATGTTGCTGTTTTGTCAGTTAAAAACGAATGCGATTTGTAGACATTTTACAAATTGTGTATTTTACTTGGCTTGTTACAGTAAGAGTAGAATAATTGTACAAAAACACTGATTTTCTGTCTTCTTAAATTAAAAATTAAAACTTACAATTGAGTGAATGTGATACGCTGACACCAAATCCAATGTGGATAGCAGTAGCAGACAAAAAAAGAAAAGACGAAAAACCCAGAAAATTTTCGAAAGCCACTCCAAATTTTCCCTTGAAAATCTGTTTCTGAAAATGAGACTTAAATAATTTAACATCTTTACTTAGAATGTTTTTATTTAACAAGATTATTTTATTTATCAATTCCAGCTTTACTTCGTTAAAGTCCATATTTAATGAGTATCTGTATATAAAATACTTAATTACTTTAACAATATCTATTTATTTTAACATTATACGTATTTCGGCATGTTTACATGTTACAGTAATTGTTAAAGTAATTAAGTATTTTATATGCAGATACTCATTAACAAGATTATGTTTTAATAACAGGAACAAAGTAATTCATGCAAACTCAATAACACAGGAAAAAGAAATTTAATTATAGAAATCACAGGAAGTTTTAAGGGATAATGATGGAGCCACTGAGATACAGCGGCTTTCTGGATCGGACGGAGTAACTGCTACGGGAGCAGTGCTGTTCCTGACATACATTTTTTTGTACTGAAATCTAGGGAAAAATTGTACTAAAAGTGATCAAAATGTACAGACACGCCAAATTCAAATAATAGGTTATAACCTTAAATTCGGTGACAATATGATTATACAAACAAACTATTTATTGATTACTTTAAACGATAAATATAGCAAAGTTTTGTATCTAATTTACAACTTCCTAATTAAAGTATTTCAAAAAATAACGCTTTTTAGAGATAATAAATTATCAGAGATAATTAGAATCAACGGTATTCAGGCTATAAATAAAAGATTATGATTATGTTCAATTGTTTATTACAGAAACATTATACAGAGTGACGTAAGCGTATAAAACTAAGAAACACCTAAGGGCTAAATGGAGTTGCCTGGAGAAACCCCTCTTTTTATAAAAGCAATTTGTAAACGACCCTCAATAGTAGCTAGATATCTGCATTAGATTACAGTTTCCTTTATTGCTTAGTAACTTGATTATTTTGTTCTTCGCTAGAAGATAGTGCACATATATGTGAAGAACTATGCAAGATCACTAGATAGTACCACACTAACTTTCTACACTTTTCTGTAAAACATTAATTGTGGAAGTGAAGTGAAATGGCCATTTTAAAATAAAGTGCGACTTTAATGCCGACTTGTCCAAATTTCTCCAGATTTCAGATCAATTTCAAAACTTTTCAACTTTTCGTCGAGTCATCAAAAAAGTACCTAGGTCTAGGGAATTTTCTCTAGAGTTGACAACACTGACACATCACATAAACTAAATGCGACGGACATTTGCAGCTGTCAACTGTTCGATACCCTGTGAGAATAGTTCTAATGCGTTTACGTTTAGATCAAAAGGCACGCGCTAATTAAAAAGGTACGATCCAAAAACAAAATTAAAGAGCGCTCCGCTGATCCGAGCCGAACTTTTCATTGAGCTGATTCAGTACCAAATGTACCAAAAAGTACTAAAAAATTGAGACGACTTTAAGAATGTTCTAAAAGACCAAATGTGGTACTGACGTGACGTAATGACGTATACATATACAAATGTACTAAATTTAGTGAAATTGTACTGACTGGAACAACACTCTATGAGAGTCTGTTGGATGTTGACACCCAGGATATTCCACTTAGACTAATAGGTCGAAGTCCGTGTTGAGATTGAGCAGGAGGCTTGCAGGTCCTGCTGGCCAGAACATTTTCTTCCAGTTGGAGTGGAAGAGGTCTTGCGAACTTGGTTCTATGAAAATTTTGCGGGGCTCTGAAAGAAGCTGGGTGCTGCGGAGCTCTAGATGGAACTGAATAGCTTCGGAACTATTGTTTCTTGGTCTCAAATAGTTTAAAATTAGTGATTTTATTTTTACTACCGTGCTGCGATGAGACGGACTGTGGTTGTTGGACAGGGACGGAAAGAGACCGATATCCGGCATTTTAATGGTCAGCGAATCAAAAGCTGCTTTTGTAAAAGACCACGCCCCCTCACCGCCGATTGGCTAATGAGATCAGTCTTACTTGGACAGCGCAGAGTAAGAATCTACGGCTGCAGTGAGCCATGAATGGCACACTTCTGCCGGTCCCACCTTGCTAGTATTAGTATAGCATCAACGTCCGTAGAAATCAACTTTGCTGACAGAAAAGTTGATTTATACAGAGCTTTGTGTAGCATATGCCATATTGAGCAGCAGCAAAACAGTAGCATCCAATTACCACTCGATTTTTTACGCACCATTTAATAGTCGATTTCACGAGGCCGTATATAAAAACAATCGAAAACACCAAACTGTGATATGTTTTTGTGTTTCTTATTTAACACCGTTGAACTTTTGTAAGTATATGTATTACTTTTCAATCTATCCATTCTAATTTCATATCTATCCTACAGTAAGTGGTAGAACACTGTGTTCTTTATTTGCTAAGAAAAACTTTAAGAATGAGACACACGAAGTTTAAAACAACTTTTCAGCTCAACAGAACCCCAAGCAGCATTACTTATACACACCCTCAGTAAAAGTAGGTCGTTGAAAAGTCAAAAGCATCCACATTAATCATTTACATGTGAGGATGTAGCAAGTTTCTAACTAAATTCGTGTTTTGGTTTTTAAAAGGCTTGTCTGCTAGGAGAAATCGGAACATAAATCTAACAATTCAACATTTATCTCTGCTGTGGGGCACAAGAACTCGAAAAGGTTTTCTAGAACCTCTCTGGTTGTACAAATAATTAATGTCGGTGATTTATCTAGCAAATGTTTAGAACATAAAACAAATTTTCCGCCACTGACAGTTGACTGTTGTGTGTGGAAAACCAAAGAAAAATTCATCCAAAAAATGCAGCAAAAACGTTTAGCCCAATAATTTCCTCTCCTCATGAGAAATTAATAACTATAAACGACAACCAACTATAAACCAATAAAATTGTTTAGTCGCAACGATTTTTGTAGCTTAAACTAGTTTTTCTCCCACTATGGACAGTTACTACTTATTACATTTGTCTGGCACTGTAAGTAATAAGTACGTCCGGCTTATTTGACTTGATATTAATCATAAAATCCTTCCATTATTAAGCAGTTACGGATAAAAATTAAAAATCGCATATTTACACTCAGCAATAAAAACGCGTCTATTTAATTTTGCAAGTTCATTTAATTGGCCGGAAATGCAACGTAATGAAAGCAACAGTTCCTGTTCACAACATTTCAACATTCAACTTCATTAGTTTACGCTACTTTTAACACTAATTAATTTAGGTTTGTTTAAGCAATGTCTTTCAAATTCATATCAGTCGCGTGGCTAACTTTACTAAGTTTATTTTTGAAGTGTAAAAATTGTCTTCCGTTTTTCTATGACAACTGTGCTTGATGCGTATTAAATTTGGAAAAGGAAGTGAGGGTGGCATTCATATATTAATACCATCTGTAGAACTATTTCTATTAATAGTAATTTAGTATGGGAAAGGAAGACATTTTAGTAGATAGATATTGTAGAATAAATTGTCAGTTTTATTTTACAGCTATGAATAAAATTCTTTAAAATATATTTTTAGTTTTCCTTGCATATTATCTAACTTTTATAAAGCAAAACGTAGTATATGTGCGTTTTTTTGTCCGAAAATTCTAACACCTAGATGAGCTACAAACCTAAAACTTTCAATGCTGATACGCCGTGTAAAATCAATCATAAAATTCAGGCGAATCCAGATTTTGAATGAAAAAAGCGAAGTAGATATGGCGGGACAGAGAGTATGGTGTTGCAACTCCTACCATTTTTCCATATAAAAAATTCATCTAAAAGTTTGACAATCTCGGAACTCTTCATAAGATTTTCGAATAGATGGCGCTCTTAAAACTTCAAATTTAATGTATATTTCAAATTTGGCGCGGTTTGATAATTATTTGCATCACTACTTAACCATTTTTGACACCTATCCTAACACTTATTTGCTAAGGTAAGGTTAATAAGTTACTTTCGTATTTAGTTTTATTAATGAAATATGCAAGTATGTGAAACATTTATTCTGCATTTTTACGTAATGTTTATAGTTTACTGTAGTTATTTTTGTGGCGGTTTTTAGTTGGAAAAAAGGTATAATGATACTAAAATCCAAATAATACCAACAACCAACAACACTGGACAAACAAGTCGCCACAATGAGCTGGTTTTATAGTGCAAAAGCAAACTGTATTCATAACAGAAGTAGTCAGTAGAATAATAGAACTCGTCACTATTACGAAATGTAAACGTTTTCCAGTCATATGCAGTGACTGGAACTTAACTTGGTACAAAGCATAATTTTAATACAAACTATTTATTTACTGATTATGTAATTAGCAATTATAGGTAAGCAAAATAGGTAAATTCACCTTGGGAACCGCAAATAATGATAAATCTTTTTTTTTCACCTTTTGATAAGCGGCGCAAACAACAGTATTTTGGTATTTTTGCCTAGAATATTACCGTGGGCGTGGTAGTAAATAAATAAAAACATTTCTTACTTTTCAAATATTATTTAAAATAAAATTGACATTTACAGTTGCGCCATCTGTTAATAGAATTTAGGAGGAGCCCTGAGACTGTCAAAGTTTAAAGATGAAAACAATTGAATAGAGTGCAAACACCAGTCTTCATTACATCACTGCCGGGACAATTAATTATAGGAGGTATTGCACTTTCCTCTGTCGAAGCGAGCGGCAGATGGAGTAGATGATAGTTTAGTTATTTAGCATTTATTTAGGTAGCGGACCCAAGCAACGCTAGGTATCTCTCCTAGTTAAATATAAAAACAATAATTATTTGTGCAAAAGACAGGAGTAAATTTCTTAACTGTTGTATCGTATGAGCAAAAATAAACGTTATTAGATTTAACCCTAAAAATTTAAAACATTGTTGTCATTTTTCTACATATATGGTGTTTTAATAAAGGAAAATGAAATTTGATCATTCTGGCTCTCTCCCGTAGTAGAACGTACATACTGAAATGAGTGATTTTCCCACAGCTTTGTAGGTGGATCTTGCACAAATATGGTCGCAATGTATTGAAAAACAATGAGCGACAGAGCCGGTTTTGTATTATTGATGTCCTAGGTAATTTATGTTGCCACAACCCACTATGAAATGCTTTTTTACTTTTTGTTAAACGTGTATTGACGTCAGGAAATATACTTTTTGACTTCAAACGTTATTTAGTCAAAACATTTATTTTCATATCTCAGTAAAAGATAATTTTCAGAAGTCTAAAATTTACTTCTTGATGTCGAAAATTGAATTTGTGACGTAAAATAATGATTTTTACGCCTGTAAATTAGTTGTTCAATGTAGGAATTTAAAACATTATTAATTGTTCATACATAAAACGTTTTGACGTTATTAAATAATTACTGATAGAAAAAAAGAATTTATTCCTCCCACAAAATCAATTTTAGTTGCCACAAACTAATTTTTGACGTCAAAAATTGATTTACTCGCGTTGATAAATGCTGCCATCTAACGGTAGAGCTGGCGTAGTAGCGAAGTCTTTGTGGATGACCACATCAAATTAGTTGCCAAAAAAATGCGCCTTATGCTAGGTTTATATAAAAGGTTTATACTAAAGAGCGTGCATGCGTTTTATACAAAAACTATTTTATGCTGTGATTTTATGATTAACGCATCACGCATTCGTCCTAGTGCACATGCCACATTTTTATTAATTATTGTTCAGTGTGATTTGTCAAGCCGGAGCAGATGTACATTCAGTATTTACTATGATTCTAGTCCACACTACGACTATAAGTATCCCATTAGATGGCAGCCTATTTTAACGTCAAGCAAAAAATTATTATTGGTGCCAAACATTTATTTACTGACGCCCGAAAATAATTTATTAAACGTAGTTGACGACTATTTTTTTCATTTTTTCAGTGTTACATTTTAAATTGCTCAAACGGTTTTCATATTCTAACGCCATTTCTTCTGGTGGAACTATATGGCAACGAGTGTGGAGTTCGCAGACAGAGGCGAAGCCGAGGTCTGCAACCACACAAGAGACACTGCATATTTATTCAATGCTATGGTTTTGATATTTCAAAAATTGTCCTGCCCAGTAATATTGTGATCTGCAAAGGCTATTAAATTATAAAATCCGAAACTGGAAGCGAAAGTTGGACATGTTTTTTGGCAGACTTCTTTTCAGAAATTGAACTTTTTAGAGCTGAAAACGGAATCTGCTAGAAGAACTCACGGCACATTTAACGTTTTTTACGCACTTTGTAACTTTAAAATGGCAACCACTACGGTGTTTTGAAAATTTTGACTTTAAGTTTGATTACTAAAAAACGGGTTGGCATTGTAGTAGGGTTACGAAGACATTAATTTCTTTGTAATATAAATTTTCAAAAATCGAAAATCAATGCCGGTTTATTTAATACACGGAACGATAAACAATTTCTGTTTAAACTGAAGTGCTCATGAGTGATAGTAGCATAAGATTCACTATTTAATTTTTAGGTTCAGCAATATTGAGGAAGGTTAATTTTCCCCCTCCTAACCAATTTTCAGCTGATAAATTTGCTGTGGCATCTCTAGTTTCCTTTAATACTAAGGAATGTGTTTACAATAAATTTATAAATTTATATTTTTTTATAAGAAATTTGGTTTTCTATAAATTGTCAGACAATGCAAGACCGATTCGGCGACTATAATATATTGGCTGAATTATTCGTCCGATGCAGAGCTAAATACTATTACCGCACAATTGCATGTTTAGTGCGAGTTTTGCGGCACATTTTCCACATTACTGTTTCATTAGTAGCATTGTATTTGCTACAACTAATATATCTTACATTATATATATTTTTTTCATGTTTTAATTTTTTGTTTATTATAAAGACGCATTTATAAAATTTTGTAATAGTACAAAATTATTTTTTCAACTTTTTAGAGCCGCTAAACATTAGGAACCGTAGACGCTTAACTTGCGACTTCCTCTTAAATGCGCCACTGCTGTTTGTACTACAACGTTGTGCAATACAACTTTTGGAAATATGATATGTAAATATTTTTAAAGTATAGGAAAGTCCAGGCGAAGTGCTTCGCTCATTTTTGAGTAAAAAATGTTAAAATAAAAATTTTCAAAAATTGTATTGGCCGCCATTTTACAAACTAGAGGGTTCGGATAGAGCATCGAGTTAATGTCTTCTATAAGTTACCTTTTTTTTTCAGTTTATCTAAATTTAGTTTCTGAACAAAGATACTAAAATACATGTTGAACTTCAGCTTCTGGTTCCATTTTTTTTTTGAAATTTATTGTCCTAATGAATATTTGTTATACCCACACATTTCAAAGCTTGTAACAACCGGACCACCCGTTTGCCAAATATGAGAGAACGAACAAACGTAGTTTTGAGTTCCTGGAGGTCTACAACACGTATTTCCGTCAAAACCTAGAAATTATTATCAAATCAATAATTTTCTATACTGAAATTATAGAAAAACAGATACGAAAAAGACGTAAAAGACGAAAAGTAGGTAATATAATAAATAACTCTTTTCTCATGGATGGTGATTTTGCTTAGAAGAGTTGCTATAGTGCCTGTGATCGTGCAGTACCGTAGATATTTTTATTTACAAATTTTAAATGTATTATTTAAAATTTATCAAGTATTTATGCTTACTTACTTATTTGCGATGATCGGTGTTGGACCTACGTTGTGTTTTAATTATTGCTCATGGCTGATTTACCCTGTCTTTATCGAGGTTAAAAAGGATAAGATTTTAAGCTGATTTAGACAACAGTAAACCTTTTGAAGAATTTATTTATTTATGTGGTGCAAATATAGGTGTTATGAGTGCGAGAACCATTTATATATAATTTGCCGGTCAGTTGTATCGAGTAAAGTTGCCAATCCAAATATTTACCCCAGTTTTACCTACACTGATACTTCTATTTGGGACTGTTTATAAATGTCGAGTGTTGTGCAGTTTACGTAAGTAACTGGTGCTTTTCATAGGAACACCTTGTGCTATCACTCATTTGTACGCCATACTCTCAGCCTGATTAGGTCTCGTCCTAACAGCGCCTTGGCCGTTACGCCTAATTCCCTAAGGACAATAGCGCCGCTTGCCAATACGCCTGAGAACTTAACCCAATAACAGCGATTGTTTACGTACAAATGTGTATCAACAACACGCGAAAAGAGCGTCTTGCCGCAACCAATATGAAAATAGCGCCGTCACTCACTCCAATCGGCTTCCCTGCAATAGCGCCTCAGTTGCTACGCCTAATTCCCGAAGGACAATAGCACCGCTTTTGATACGCATAATCAGGTACACCGACAAGAATAAGCATCTACGCCTAAGCCTATTTGATTTTGGCACAGTGCTCTTCATAGCCCAAAACCCACGAAGATAATATTTTAAAGTTGCAAGTCCCAGACTTGTAATATTGTAACAGAACGTTAGCAATAATGCTTCCAAACTGACGTTAAGATTTCAGCAAACTGAGTGACCTTTGAGAATCAGAAGATTGATCCCTTCCTTTAGGGAACATACTCTTTTATTAAAATTCATGCCCATCCTCCAAGAGGTTGGACTTGTTTCTTTTTCCGATAAAATTACAGGCCCACTCTTTTTTTATTTTTGATTGGATAGAAGTATCAATAAAATTTTGTCTCACACTCTCAAGCTTTCTTGTGCTAATTAAAGCTGTCAAATTTCCCCAATTTATGTTAATACCTACAACCCAATATTTACCCTAATCCCTAAAATGTGAGAGCGTGAAATTTTAAATATTAGATTGGCCCCAATAATTGACACGTGTTAACATGTGTTTTACAATATTTACATTTATGTACAAAAATGTGTGGAGCTGTCCTGAAACGACCACCTGCTTAAGATTAACTAAATCTAAATCATAGCAACTTAGCTAAGTCAAGTGATCATTGTTAATTAAAGTCCGTATTTGCAGAAAGAAATATAAGATTCCTGTAAATAAATCAAAGATATTAGACAAGTGCATTACGTTTTCGGGGAGCTCCCACTTAAAAGTATAAAACAATGCAACTGAATCAAAATCAGATACAAATTATTTATTCTCGGGCAGCGCAGCGCACCTTTACATGCCTGCCTACAATTTATTAGAAATGCTTTGTAAGAAGACTAGTTTTACTCAGAATTAGGCTTCAAAGTTATTCGTTTACTGTTTTTTTTCCAGTTCTACTGAATCTGCTCTTGAAATTTCCTAAATTCCTAATTACGATTTTTTTCCGACCTATTTTTTGAACTTTGGAGAATAAATACTCTATTTGCATTCTCATCTAGTGTTTTTTCCAAATCAAAGTGATTAACAACTTAAAATAAACAAGTATTTCTATTAAAAAAAATTATCCAACTACTTCATCAGATAAAATGAAATACGCCTCAATTCCATATTTTGGCAATAAATCAGAGAAAATTGCCAAAATTATAAACAAAACAAATAAATGTAAAATAACTTATAAAACAACAAAAAACATTTTAAACACTTTGTTTAATGCTAAAGAAAAAACAGACAATTTACTAAAATCAGGCATCTACAAATTAAATTGCTCGCACTGTAGTTCAGTTTATATAGGACAAACAATTAGAAATTTTGATATTAGGTACAAGGACCACGTACGTTGTTACAAGTATAAACACCCCCATAAATCCAATTACTCTAAACACTTATTAGAACACAATCATTCAATGACATCTAATAACACAATAAAATTTTTACATTTTTGTGATGACAAAAGTTGGATATACTAGAAGCATTTGAAATTCATAAACATTTAAAATCTGTACCTTTAATGAATGAACAAATTGATCTCTTAAATTCACCGTTATTAGACGTTTTGGAAAGAGAAATCAAGTCATCTTAGCGCAGATATAGAAAACCAAGATCAAGTTATGAAGATTTATTGTTCCTATAGCAACACCAACTGTTTACTTTTAATCTTGCTTTTGATAATGACGTGTTGACACGATGAAATACGTATAAAACTAACATAAAAAAACCTGTTAAAGTTAAGAATTATTTTATTTATAATAAATTAAGTATTTCTAGTTCTCTTCTGCACACTAGTGCCTAATTTGTATTGCATAATTTATTACATACACTTTTAAAAAGTTACTGCCTTCGTTATGTCTAATGAAAGTCATTTCTCTAAAATTATTTTTATTACTTAAGTCAAGTTATGCAGAATATTTAGTGCACTAGTTTCTTTGTCGGTTAACTGTTAAGCTTCTTTCACTTTCTTGTACCATTTAGAGATTTACATAATATGAACTAAAATGTTTTGGCAACCGTTTCTCACGAGTAGCAATTATAATTTTAAGTACTACGAGTTCTATTGTTGTCCGTACTTCTGTTACCTTGAATCTTTTCAAAGCAAAAAATTATTAGGACCCGGTGTCCTGGAAATTTCTATTTTTTGTTAATTAGGTGTGTTAGATGTAAATTTTTTAAATAAACATACTTTTGCACGGACAATGGTGTTGCGTCAGTCAGCCTCATTCATATTCAATTTTTGCAGTCGACTGAATAAAAATCTCAACATAATTCTGCACTTTATCCTCTAGTGTCTAATTTATTGTTTTTGACTTATTTTGCAACATTCGGGTTTGGTTTTAAATACCATTTCCTATATCAAAGACTCTAAAACAAGCTAGAAAACCCAGATATTAAGATAAAATTTATACAGGTCATTTATTTCGCAACAATAAATAATGAGCTACTTAATAATGATAATAGTATATTATTAACGTACTAATTTAAGCATCCATTATCGGGTTCAATGAGTGCAGTTTCGCAGTAGCTTTTGATCTCTATAAAATCTGTGATTAAAAGGTCAGCTCCCTATCAATGATGAACGCGGCTTATTTAGTAAAAAATTGTATCTTCTTCCTTAAACTGATGCGACACAAGGTCGCATATTTCTTGCAATATCATTATGAGAATCTTGTTGACTGGGTTCAATGAGGTGTGTCAATTTTTTATAAAAATGTTTTTGCAAATGCCTTCAATTTTGTTTGTTTATGTTTTTGATGTTCTTGACTGCGCAGTTTTGGGTAATTGTAATTTCCAACTAGAAGCCTGTGCAGACTAATTGCTATATGCCTTACACTTACGTCTCTTTTTATTTATGACAGTTTTCTGTTTATTACTGATTTATCCAGTGGCAGCCCGGCGCGTAAGGAAGCAGCGTGAGCGATGCCTGCCCTAGTAAGCAGATGGGAACGAGTATTACATCCACCATACCTCTGAAACGTATAATATCGCTTAAGTTTTGCTAAAGGAAACCGATGTTTTATAAAACATTGTGAGATAGCAGAATTTCAGATATACAATACTTAGGTTTTTATCATATGTTTATGTTATCGTATAAACAAACCTTCCAACGAGATGGCACGTTTACATTTCAATAGCAGTCAGTTTTAATAAACAGTACCTCTTTGCCCTGTAAATTCGGAAACAGTATTTAAGTTTGGAAAAGAATTTGTAATAGTTTGCTCACGAGGTGAAACTGAAAATAAAAATATGGATCTACTCTTGTTCTAGCTTACAAATTACTCAATCTAACAATTAAAAAAAAACAAAATTTGCAAAAAATTAACACAAAATATGTACACATCTGTGGACTGCGTTTGCGCGTACCAAAGAAGTAATAGAGGTTAGGAAGGAGCTTATGCACATTGGCCAGTAAACCTTAAAGGTGTCTGAACATGGCTGCCAAACTGTGACGTAGCGGAAGTGTCACCAGTGGCGCCGTCAGAAAATTATATTTAGGGCATAACGAACAAATTATAAAACATGAGTATGCTGTTTTAGTTGCCAATTTATTATAGAAGGTTAGAGAAATATTGACCTCTCCGCCACTGTCTTAACCTCAAACGTCAAATTGAAATTTATTATTTACATTTGGTAAAATACTTACCTATGGAAACTTATTCCTTTCTGCTTGTTAATTTTTGTACTCGAGCAACCACAGCAAATACAACTAACCATATTTAATAACAAAATTTGTAAACATCACCGGCACATATGAATCACCAAAAGTGTCTGAATATGGCGGCGATGACGTCACATCCGTCACAGTGCTTTAAGTGCAACTAACTCGAAACCCTCCTTCCTAACCTCTATTACTTCTTTGGCGCGTACCAAGTGAGAATATTTTTTTGTTTTGTTTGTCTAACCACGGATTGTGGTGTATTTCTTTTCGTGCACAACGACCTGTTCCTGTGTTAAAAATTTAAAATATTTAAACGGAAAAGTAAAGACTCATCATCCAAAACACAATTTTAATGACTTAGTGATTTTATGAATCAGAAAAAAGGTGTGTGGATTTCATTTATAGAACCGTTGATTTCTGTTTTTTTGTGGATCTTTTCCTAGTAATTATTCGGTCAGTGTATCTTAACAGGGCCTAGCCCCATCTTCCCTCTACAAAAGTTTCAATTCTAAATTTTGAAAATGTCAATTGTAGTTCATAAATCAAACCAGTTAACTTTATAACAATTAGCATTAGAACATGTTTTAAGAATTCCGTCTTCTACCAGTATATTGCTAGTGACATACCTACAGTGGAAAAAGTTCAATTCAGAAAATTATCCGTTTATGCGTTTGTAAATTATATCTATTATCAGTTTCTGATAGATGATCTAGAAATGTAGGAAATACCTAGTGGCCCTCAAAATCGCTCGACCTCTGGTTTTTTCTTATGGTGTTAACTTGAACCTCAGGTGTATATCGATAGATAAATAGTTTTGAAAATACTATTTTTTGTTGAGATATTTTTAAAAACAGCTGTTACAGTGAGAGAATGTATTGTAATAAGAAACTGACCGCCCCAATAAATAATTTAAGAAGCCCTAGCCGCGACTTTTGGTTTTAAATATATTGCATATATGTCTCTACAAAACAGCTCACTTTAGTCAGGATGTCCAAATAGCGTAAACTGAAATCATTTGCTCCTAACACCAATTTTCCACCGTTTTTGACAGTTCAACGAAGACAAACTTTCCCAGTCACGACATAAGGCTGCGAGCCTAAAGGTCACACTGGTGGGGAGAAATTACCTAAATCTCTACTGATACTGCAGCTCACCCGTCGAGTCGCATCATGACTACCCTAGCTTTCACAAGCTTACCACTGCTATCACAAGTCCTAGGCCGTGACTAAGACGGGGGTTGCTATTCCCACGCGGGCTTGAATTTGCAGTACCCAATACTGCTCAACATCGCACCGCCCAGATAGGTCGGTAGCCGGTCTGATCATAGTGTTCGGTACTTTAATAGTGTCAGGTGTGCAAAATCACGATTCTCTTGGGACAACACTTTAATAGTGAGCGTGAGCAGGCAAAGTGCACCCCACTTCTAGAGCCCAGATCCCTAATACCAACAGCCACGCCACTCTTTCCTTCACCTGTCTAAATCGTTGGGCTCTAACCACTCGGTTTATCGCTTGGACAAATTTATAACCTATAGGGTCACCCCGACGTAGTGACTGGAAAACAGGCAAATTTATTTTTTCAGAAGACGGGCTGCCGCTGAAGTTTTAGATACCCATACTGGGAGCTAGTAACTATTTAACTCAGTTCTCCATAATCTCACTTAAGGTAAACATAGGAAAGGTGAACGCAAGGATATAGGTCTACTATCCTTGAGGTGACGTACCAAGTTGAATTCTCCACCGTAGTGACCGTTACAACGCCGACCCCGCGAAAAGTTAACGCCCAATTGTACAGCTCCTTCTGAGTTTGGGTGTCTCATACCTTCTACCTCCACAGGTCTCTCTGTTGTGCTGCTGTCTTTCAGTCTCTGATTAAAATATCTGTTTGGCATTGTCTTGGTCGCTCCTCAATCTTGTACCTTCTATCTGCCCATTCTCTCAAAGTGTCCTGCCCATTTTATTCTATGTGACTTCACAAGTTCGACAATATTGTATGCTTGTTTTAGTTCAAAATTATATCGGATTCGCCACAGTCCGTCTTCTAGAACTGGCCCATGGATTTTCCTCAAAATACGCCCACGCAGTGATAACAGACTAATCAATAACATGGGAACACAAATTCTGTTTTCAAGACATTTTAAAATTTGTTAAATTCAGCTCTGGGGGTCACTTATATGTATAGTTCATTTTATTTCTTCCTACAAAATACTGAATTTCAATTATCACAATGTACTCCGATTATGGGCATTATTTGCCATGTTAACCTCAGTAGGGATCCTAGATGACACCGACAGATTTGTCTTCAATATCATCTAGGGTTTGGACGACACATCTGTCAATGTAATCTACTGTTCTTGGACCCCAGAGAATCCGCTGTTGAAGCACTATAACTAACTATAACTATAGGTACCAACTGTCTTACTCTCAACATTACTTTACAACTAAAACTATAATAAAAACATCGGTTGCTGCGAAGAGTTCGTACGAATAAATTCCATTTTAAGCGGATATTTCGAAATGTACGTGGCCTAATAAAGAAAACGCAAGTTTTTTGGGCAAAAAATTATTTTATTTTTCAATATAGTCCCCTGCTCTCTCAACGCACTTATTCCAACGATGCTCCAAAGCAGCAATGCCGTCTTTGTAGGGCTCAAAATAGCTATTTACAGCAGCGATTACCTAGGAATTGGATGAAAATCTTTTACCGCCGAGTCATTTTTTCAGGTTTGGAAATAGACAAAAATCGTTGGGAATTAAATTTCGCGAATAGGGCGAATCTCAATTCATGAATTTTGGCCATAGCGATTGCAGACGTGTGTACAGGTGCGTTATCTCGATGAAAAAACACTTTATTTTTCGCCAAATGAGGCCGTTTCTCTTTGATTTTGTCGCTCAATTGCTGCAACAAATTGGTATAATACTCGCCATTTATTGTTTTTCCCTTTTTAAGTAGTCGACGAAAATAATTCCATGAGAATCCCAAAATACAGTTTTCCTGCTGACAAAATCGTTTTTGCCTTCTTCGGTGGCGGAGAACCTTTGTGTGTCCATTGTTTGGACTGTTCCTTGGTTTCGGGAGTGTAATGGTGGACCCAGGTTTCATCGACGGTTATGACACGGCGCAAAAAGTCATCCGGATTGCGGCGAAAACGTGCCAAAAGGTCGCGAGAAACAATCAAACGATTCAGTGTTTGTTCTGGTGTGAGCAACCGCGGCACCTAACGTACGGAGTATTTTTTCAATTCCAATTCTTTAGTTAAAATTCTGTGCACACTGTCATTTGAGATGCCCACTATGTCTGCTATCTCGCGCACTTTTATTCGTCGGTCATCAAATACGATAAGGAGGGCTATTTCAATCATATCCGGGGTAGTAGCCGTTTTTGGGCGTCCACTGCGGGGTTCATCCTTTGTGCTCACGCGACCACGCTTAAACTCGGCAAGCCAGTTTTTAACCATTGAAAACGAAGGAGCGAACTTCAAAGATGTCGAATCCAACTCTGCTTTGATTTCTGTTGGTGTTAAGCCTTTCAAATGAAAGTGCTTTATCACTGCTCGCAACTCAGTTTTTTCAATCATTTACGAAATCACTCGAGACGGTCATTTTGGCGCACTGTCAAACACAAACTAATTGACAGATCGCTCTATACTGTCATATTTAACCTAAGAAAGGATGGTTCTGAAAAATGGTAATGCAAGTTCCACCGAATTAGCGCCATCTCTGTGTTAGGCCACGTACATTCGAACGATCCTCGTATCATAAAAACGACTTTGCGATTACACAATTCAGAATGACATAGTTAAATTGTAATAAACTAATAACTAACAATAATAAGAATAACAAGTAATTGGAGTAATAAACAATTTTTTTTCATTTTATAGCTTTTAGATTATTTACTAGAATTGGTGCTTACGTAACTAATAAATGAAGTCGTTAAATTCTTTTAATTATATCGCCCGAAAATACAAGTTCATGTTGAACTCTTAACATTTAACTTTTAACAAATTTATTGCTTGTTTTCAGGCAGTAAATCTGTATTTAAAGTTACTTTTGCGAAGGTCACGGCAGGCTTGGTTGAGGAGGTTAAGAATTTGTATCATAAATTTATTACAATAAATATGCATAATTTATCAGTCTGGTTTTCTTCGAATTTTATTGGTTTGCGATGATGATACTTGACAAGAATTTCTAGTGTGGACAAAAGATAGTTCAACATAAAATGAGATCATTTAGCTTTGGTTTTATTTTTATACATTCAATTAAGAATGAAATTATTCTCAAACGTAGTTTTAGCATAAACATCAATTTATGGGAAGATTTTCATACATTTAATACTTGCTACTTTCTGTTTACAATTTTATTTGTAATGCCTTATTTATTTTTATATACGCATATTACTTTTATTATTTCAGCATCATGCTAAATTTGTTGATACATGCCTAATGTGTCTTTAAAACATATCGTTTTGACAAAGCAGTTTCCGCTTCGTCGTTCATTAAAAAGAACTTTTCTGGGTAACGTGGAAACAGCTGGAGCTGAAAATAGCACCCCATGTTTATCTAATGAATATGGGATCACGAAGAAACAAAGGGTTTATTTTTACTTTACTTTTAATTTTTTTATTAGAAGTGATTCTTTGTAGATACAGCAAATGACCTTTTCTGCAGACAACGGAAATTCCCGAAAAGACACCATTCGTTTTTAATGGCCCCGTCAAAATTTGGAAGACAAATTTTTTGCGAAAAGTATTTAACAAAAATTGTTTTGCATCTCCGCATAACAGATATGAATAAATACGAATACTAGGTCAAAATTTTAAGCTAAAGTAATTAAATAAAATATATTTACAGATCTCTTCACGTTAGCGAGATAAGAGTAGTGCAAAAGATCACTGTAGCTTGTAAAACATAATTTTTCGCGAATTAACAAAGCAGAGCTGGTGTTTCCTAGTTTTAAAAACTGTTTTATTTCTACTGCAGTGTAGCTCTTCAACAACTAGTTAGTGAACCGATGTTCATGTTGATAAATATTAAATATCTATATTTATTAAAAGTATAGAGGCTTGCAAGTTCCAATTTTCTTTAAAGTCTGATATGAAAATGTATTAGAAGAGGTTTGAACTTCGTAAAAATTTTAAAACAATTTTATTTCTTCCAAAAGTTGTTCCGATTTTCAAATTCCCCAACAATCAAAATATGAATAATATTGCTCCTGCGCCGACATATACATAAATTATTAAGCTGGCTCCAGGTGACTCGTGCTTTCGGGAATATTTGTGTAGTTTGACAAACGCCAAGTCAATCGTCGTCTTGCCATCCACAAGACTCGTTTAATTACTAAACATTTATATTTCTGTATACCTTGACTAAACGTACTTATTAACTAGTAAAATGTCTGCCTCGCCGTTGCAATGCTTCAAACATTAAATAGATATATTCTGCTAAGGACATCAGACCACAAATCGCTTTAAATAGTTTATTTTGAAAGATATCAAAAACTTGCAAAGAATGATAAATATATTTAGTAGCTAGAGCAAATTAATAGGCGTAGTTGAAACAACATAACTTCCGGAAAACGCGTTGTTGATAATAAAAAGTATCGTTTTTTTAAATTTTTAAAATTGTTTAAAATTATTTTTTATCCAAATAATCTACTGCAAAATAATAGACTATTATACTGTTTAAAGTTTATAACGATTGGTGTTTTTGTTTTTCAATAAATAATAATTAATCAATTTCAAACTTTTCAAAACTTCTTGAAGGGCGTCAGGGTAAAATTTGGAAGATTAGCAGAAAATAAATTTGTAGTTCACTGCAAGCTCCTATCGGATCACAAAGTTTAAAGAAAATCATGGTGTGGCCAGTTCTTGAGAAATATTGTTTTAATAATTTCTAAAATTTTGAAAAAAGTTGTATTGATTTGATATAGTTGTTTTTGGGTAATCAGTCAATAAAGTCAACCAAGCTAAATACTTAAAGAAGGCAATTTAGTTAGGTTTTAGGTTAGGTTAGATAGGATGCTGTACACTGCTTAATTTAGGTCCAAATGTTGGCGGCAAAGTTCTGACTTTTCGTGACGTTGTCTCTGTTTTTACAAGGGTTTCCAATTTTCTTTCCTGGTTTTTTTCCGGCGGTTTTTATTCAGTTTTTTTACAGTTTTTTTTTCAGAGGTATTTTTTCCGGGACTCAATAAAAAGACCCACCGACTTGGATTTTTTTAACATGTAGCCAATTAATTGCCTTTCATTTTAGTATATAATTTAAAGGGCATAAATAAATACATGTATGTTAAAAAAAATTGTTGTACACTTTTACAAACTTTAAACTAATTCTGTAAATGTTACATACCGATATCTTTTTTCACGATATCAGTTTTTGTTTTTTGTTATATACAAAACTTCGTTACAATCTAAGGAACATTTCGTCCCTTACAATGTATAGTCGCGTTGCAAAACGAACCTCGCTAGAGCCCTTACAGTTGGGCTTGTTCATATTGTTAAAAGTCAAAGCATAGGTGCGAGAAGGATATGTACTAATACAGTTTCATTCATGTGATGCGAATATTTGTTTAAAAAACGTAATCGTGCAGAACAGCAATTATTTAATATTGCAATAAACATTCAGCTGTAAACAATACGACAAAAATTCTACAAAACAAAATAATGTTAAGTTGAAAATTACAAACAGACAAGATCCTGACAAAGAAATCAAAATTAAAAATTTTCTTGTACTATATCGTCCTCGTCTACTTGCGAGTTTTTACAATTTTTACATCTACATTGTACATTTTACAACATTTTACAACATTTTACATCTTCTTCGACACAAACACAATTTTTGCTAGTGCAGGTGCCGTCTTTGCAGTTAAGAGTCAATAAATGTTCTTAGGTTTAAAAAAAACGTTTTCAGTGAGAACACGTGAAGAAGTTTCACTTAGAACTTCAGTGTTTTTAATTCAGTTTCTAATTATAAAGTTTTACAATATAATGCATGCCATAATGAGTTTCGGCAATAGCATATTTGTATATATTTTTTTCTATTAAGCATAAGAAGCTGTTTTCGTAAATACATGTTGTTACTCGATGGTATTAGACTTATACAGAGGAAATTTAATCGTGCTTATTTTGCATGGCTTACGGCATAATGGTATAGCTTAGGCTGTATTATACGTTTTATGCACCTAAAATTTTCTAGGAATGTTAAAATTCATGGGATTTGTTATAGTGGAGTTGCTTTAAACTCAAAACTTTCTAAATTTAAACTGCAGTGCAGATAAGCCATGCAATTATCATATCTTATCTTTATAATCGTATCTTGTAAGTAGAAATTTCTTCGAAAATGTTGTTTGGGATTTGTACGAATTCCTCGTAGTAGTAATTGTGCTATTGCTAAATGGTAGGCGAATGACTGAAAACATAAATTATTTATTGCAATAATTAGATAGTAGATTTGATATCATTGTGTGTCTATTTTAACATTTTACTTCTGTTTGCATTTGTTTGAATATTTGGGATATGCATATAAAAATGCAGATCCAAGTCAAACCACCATTTATACTTTCCCATAATTTCAGTAATTACTTTCATGAAAATTTTGAAAAGTGAGATTTTGACGGAATTACATGTTATGAAGTGGTTTTAAAAAAATTCTGTCTGTGGGTGGGCGGGTATGTGTGTATGTTTATACCTTTCAAACGTGTGGTCCGATTAAATATTTTATCGTAATAGCGAGTTGTCAGATTGGGATGAGATTTTATATTGGAAATGCCTTAAGGGTACACAATGTTGCTTATATAGAAAATTTGGAACTACTAAAACTGCGAAGTAAAAGAAATTTACAAATTTTGAGTTTTTCAAACACATACTGCTCAAAAGCTGGCCAGTCGATTTTTTTAAGTTTTTTAAGCCAATGGAGCTAGAAATAAGCTACAATTTAGTTCATGTGCCAGTCCAGTAATTTCTCTGTGAAGCCTTCTATGAATGTTTGAAAGCGAAAATTCATTTTTCTCTCTTGAGTAAACGGGAGACAATAACAAATATCTGTTTAAGCTAAGTTGCTCATGAGCAAAGACCGAACTTTTAGTCCTAGAACAACAAAAAATGTCGTTAAAATTCAATATGTAAACAAAAAGAATGAGCGCACTTAAATCCATTAAGTTATACCTAAAACATGTACGATTTTGCACGGTTTGTACAACTACAGATACATCGTTTCGTTCAGTGTTACTTTATTGTAGAGTTAAGCCAAAGCTTCTGCGCTCAAAAATATTTTTGCAATTTTTTTTAAATCAACTACGCGTTTTCAAGAAGTTGGGTTGTTTTAATTACGTCTATCAATTAGCTGTAGTTAAAAAACATATTTTTCATTCATTGCATACTTTTGATAATTTTTGAAATAAACTATTTACAGCGATTTTTAGTCCGACGTCCAAAGCGCAATGTCTCATTAGCCGTAGGGCGGTTACCTTGCTTCCGTGAGGCAGTGGCGTTCTGTGGTATCCAAACTTGGTGAGAACAACAGGGTTTTATAGAAAACTTGATTTGTTTTAAACACTATTTCATGTAAAAAGTACGCACGGCCAGCACAAAATTTTTTTTATATGAACTAGCACACTATTTACATGTATCAAATTTAAAACGTTTATGAAATTTTGAATTCTGCGTTAAAATTAATTTTGGTATAGGTTTTCCGCCGGCAACAATTTCATTTTTCAATTTAATAACGTGCACTAAACGGAGTTTCCAGCAACAAAACAATTAAATCGTCGCGCGGCTCCGTGACTTAAGTGAAGTACCTCAGTGTTGCTATGTCCCAAAAATTTTATTCCCAACATTATTACCATTTCTCAAATTTGACTAAGATTTCTGTTTTTTGTTACAGTTTTTTATTTGTCCTCGTAATTGAGAAAAATTACCATTTGCCGCTAAAAGTTTTTTTCCCTATATTTCTAGGAAATTTCTGGGTACTTGGCAACACTGGCGTAGCTAGACGCTATATACCTCGAGGCCAAATTTGTTCAGGCCTTTCAGCTGACTTTAACATCTGACTAATGCAATGCATCAACGCGGTGAGCGAGAGAAACAACATGACAGGTCACCACCGATAACAGACGCAATGCGGTATAGGGCTTCGAGAGTCTGCTGTCATTTTGGCCTCACAAACTGCAGTACGTAGACGAATCCAGATTGCTTGTAGGTTTTCAAATTATTGAACAGAAGATAAAATGCGACTAAATAAAAATAAATTCATATATGTTTAAATTATTTATATAGCATTGTGTATTCTATTTTGCAGGTGAGGCCAGGCCTTACGGCACGACGGTACGACATTCTATTGCACAGGCTATCGCGTGTTCAAATTTCTATTGGGGCGCTACCTTTTTTAACTATTTTTTCTTTCTATAATTTTTGTTAAAACAATGTTATTCAGTCATTTAACGGCGCGAGAATATTTAAAACATAAAAAGGATGGGAAAGTACCAGCGGCCTATTTCGCTCATTTTTACTGTGTATAGTAATACTGTAAATAAGCAAAAGTGATTTTTCCAACGAAATTACGTCAAAAATCGCATTAAATAAAAAATTGCAGTGTCTCCTGTTTCCAACAAATCAGGAACAACAAAAAAATTAAAAAGCAAACTTTCGAAATAACAAACTATAAAAACGGGAATTAATTTTATTGTTAATTTGAATTAAGCGTTATAACCATATTTCTTAAAATTAAGAGAAGTTAATGGCTGGGACACCCTGTATAGCAGTAGGCTGTTGCATATTTCGTACATACATTACAAATTTTTTCGGCATGTCTTTGGAGCATATTTGCCCTAGTCATTAAAAAAGAAATAGTTTTCTTCTTCTTTTATTATTCTAATATCTACCCAGCTTATTACTGCTTGTTTATATTGATTACTAGACGTTCATTTACTACATTCTGTAATTACTTACAACGTATACCTACTTATTTTTTATTTTTAATACTTGAACAATAAATCTTCATTTAGGCCAATTATTTTACTATTTTCTAGTACGTATTCGCCCACATTTTGCTTTTGAATTGAGGAAGTGCTAAGCAGTTAGGCGAGCGTTTGCGACAAATTTAACGAACTGGTAGGACTATCTACATCCGTAGCTTCCAGCGGCAACGTTGCATATTCGCCGGCAGTTACTTGTCTCGACGAGAGCCGTGTATGTTACGAAAAGTCGTCTTTCATAAACAAAACAAGAGTGAACGTGCCCGGTTTTTTAAACTTTAGCGTAATTGTTCAGTGCTGGTGAAAAGGTTGTGATTTTAGTAACTAGAGAATTTAGTGTGCTTTGTTTGTTCTCAGAATTTACGACTTTGTGTAAACACGAGTATTGATTTTTGTTGTATTCTAACCTCGTATGATTCACGCGCTGTGCTAGTTATTTACCCCAATTTGTTAGTACCTATATGATATTAACGCATATTTTCTGCTTGTGTTAATAAATTATAATAAGATCGGTGTAATTCAATTAGTTAGAGCTGCGTTCGTATTGTGATTAAATTTTATACGGACCTATGCTTTTACAAATTTTATAAAGTATTTAAAATCTATAGTTACTAGATATTTCAAATTACTAGCCTTGTAAATTAAAGTGTAGTGTTTAATTAATATCTAAAATTAATTACATCAGCGAGTGCTTTTTAACCATCTACTTAGAGATATTTAATATTCTGCCGAGTATTCTCCGCATTAAAATAGTGATTAGTTTTTTTGTGAATTTTATATGCTGATAACGATAATGTGGAGTGTTTGTATCAGTGTTAAAGAAGATCTAAAAATAAAATGTTAGGATTCATCATTCAAAACCGCTTAGTAAGTATCCGACAGAATGTTTAAAAATAACCAGTCACAATCTTTAGCTAGTTAGTTACCCGTCAGGAGGTACACGTGGATTTCTTTTGTGCATTTACACCGAATCCAACGTTGTAACGTATCTATACAGATTTTTATTCTTTTGTGCGATTTACGTCCGTATGCGTACAGGTGCCGTAATGTGTCATATCCGTCATAACTTTTTAACCTGCTCGCTACCTGTTTGAATTATTTGGAAGTATTAAAAAGTATGTACCTATAATACGTGAAACAAACGTTTCTCAGTTTTGGTACTTTTGGGAAAATGCACACATTTTTGTAACAGTTTTGTTTCAGGCTTTTGAGGAAATTGTATGAAATTTCGATAAGAATGTACAGTGCTAACATTAACACCCTTCGTTATCAATTTAAGATATGTAAATAACTAAAGTGCCGCCTTTAACAGAAATTTGAAAAAAAAAAATAATTTGTAGGTACTACGCATTTTCTCTGTGCTGTTCCGTAGCAACAGCAACACATCGTAAACACACACAATTGATTCAATAATTCCCCATGCAATAGGTGCTTGTAAAATATGATAAGATGGGATAGTGTTCAGCATTCTTAGTTCTTCATTAAGAAGAAACAAAGGTTATCTTATTTCTGCCCCTCGAAAAATAAAGCAAAACTAATACGTATACCTATTCTCCTCTTCAGATTATACTTTTGAGGGGTTAAATGTAAATGAAAATAATAAACAATTCCAGCCAAATACTTCATTTTCAATATCGCTACCAGTTAGCCAGTCCATTCTTTTATACCATTCAGTATTAAACGATCTAGATTTATTCCTACTGTCTGTCTGTAACGGCGCTAGTAATTTTGAAGTACATCGTCCATGATTTTTTACTTCTATTTGTTTTTCGTAAGAGTATCCTTTAAAATTTTCTATTAAAAAAACTACAAACTACGTATGAAATAAATAAACACACAATAGCTGCACGCTGCAACTAACTGCCGCCAACCGGCGCAAGTAAAGTACTACAGAGGCCGTGCCTTTGCCGTACTTATTCCGTACTGAAATTCCTACTATTTCTTTGCATCTGTCCATCTGATCATTGCATTATTTTTATCAATGTTCATGCAAACGTATTAAGAATAATAGATTGCTTGATTGTGTCGTAGCTGGAATCATTCGATCCGATAAGCTCGGCCCTCGAGTATGCGAAACTGTGTTTAAAGGATTCTAGGAAAAAAAATCCTTGGAAAAAAATCCCCGGAAAAAAAATCCTGGAAAAAAAAATCTTCGGAAAAAAATCCTACGGAACAAAAGTCTTCGGAAAAAAAATCCTAGGGAAAAAAAATCCCCGGTAGAAAAATCCTGAATAAATTCCGTGTTGCTTTATAAATTGGTATTATGCTTATTATTTTACACCTTGTATTTTTGATAGCTGTTTTCTTATAATTCCTAAAATCTCAGAACGTGCCTCTATTTACGAGATTTTGCATTTGTTGGTGGTTTCATATTATGAAAATCTTATTAATTTGATTAGCACAATTCTAATTACGATATATCATCATAAATTCAAAATTCAGAACATTGATTTATTATATTATAATAATTATATTATAATAAAAGTAAATTACAAAAATGTTTTAATACAACGTGTATTGTACCATATTTATTTAAAACAGTCTTGGCCGAGTTAGTATAAACTATATTATATACATAGCATAAAATAAGTAATATATATCTACATGTACCCTAGGTCACTATAAACTAAGATATAACAAACATAAATTATTGCCAATTTAGCGAAACCGAATAGTATGCCCAACCGCTCTTAAAAAGTCTTCCATATCACGAATTTGATTATTATATTCTTGGCACAGTGCTTTTAATCGGAGTTGCATTTCTTCATACCGTCCTCGTTTTTTCTTATTAAGACGAGCACCTAATTCCCGTTGTCGCCATTTGGTTTCATCTGATGCAACCTCCAAACTCTCTTTGTGTTTTACGTTCCAGTAGACTGTAGATTGACGTTATAAACACACCATTTACAGGAACCCTTATGACATATAATTGTTGGAACTGTCGCGGGGCTAACGAAAAGTTACCATCCATATACCATGCAGTGGCAGCAGCCAGATGAAGTGATTCCTCTGTTGCAAATATGATAATTCGCTCCTCCGTATCCTGACCATTGTCATTTAATAAAAAACTGTTATAGTTAGGATTACCAGTTGTAGTCCAATCTCCTAGAAAAAATATTTTAATTAGGCTATCTATATTTTAATACTATTATATTTTATTGTTTACTAAACAATAAAGATTTACAAAGTAATTAATATTTCGTTTATTTCCAATCATTAAACTAAAATGGCCTTTAAAAATCCAAAAATCCCTTAAAACTGAATGCATTGGTATAGAAAAACTTATTTTTTTTCATTTTCAGGAAAACATCCAATTTGTCCACAAAAAAAAGGGCGTTACAAATAATATTTAGCGAAAATTTAAATCACAATTAATGATATGAAATAGAATCATAAACTATACATACCTTCTATTTTTAGCACATTCAAAGATTCGGGGTCCTTGGGCATAGTCTTTGTTCTCTGATTTCTTGATGTTCGTTTGGCGGAATCTTCAAGGGGCATGCGGGCCTTGGTGGAATCTTGTAATTGCGAAACTCCTTCTGCGTATATAGACGCTGGTTTAGCATTAACAGTAACGCGTGTTTTCATATGAGCCATACACTTAGACACTTCTACACCTTCCTTATCAGCAGGGTGATTATGATTAACTTCCACCACAGGATCTTCCATTCTTAGGGTAGTCTTCAAAATACTCCTGCATTTTAAAGAAGTGGCTTTTGAACAACGCCAGCTAATACTATTTGACAGTTGTGCTTTTTTCACGTACATGTATCCACTCAAACACAGCTTTTCGTTTCCCCTATTGGATTTGATAAATTCCATAGCGCACTTGCTCGTATAATCGAAGAGAGCACAGTTAACACACGTAGGTAGTTGACGATAATCGTAGTTGAGGGATGCAGCAGAAATGAAAATTAAATGCAATTTCTCCCCAATATATACAACGGTAATTACCCGCTTTCTTAGTAGTCATCACGTAACTTAAAATTGGAGATTACTTTTCTGCAACGTCAGTTAGGCACCAAGTTTAATCTCTTTTGCAAATGATATCTACGTCAACAAAAGGAGTTAAAATATTTTATTATTCTCTTCCAAATACAGACCATTATTCCTGATTAACATCGGTACTTAATAATTAACATTTCAGCGTAAAAGTTTTGAGTTTACTATCGCCTTACCGATAATGTTTAAACCCCTTTAATGATGGTTTGTCTGTTATAACAAGGGCATAAATATAGTACAGTGATTAAAAGCAGAGAAGAATTCAAATAAGTTCTTCTTATACAAACGGATGGAAGGGGCTGGATGATGATATAGATTAATCGATGATATAATACATTAAACAAACAAAAAAGTATGCAAAGAACAAATAAATATAAAAAATAATACAACTATTGCGCCAAAGTTACTTTTTTTTAAATAATTTTTAGTAGAATATATATCTAAAAATACAAATAATGTAAATAAGCATATTTTCTAAAAAGTACTAATACTTTTGTAAACTTAAAGCTGCGTTTAACCGAATATCACTTGAGGATTTTTCTTCCGGGGATTTTTTTCCCTAGGATTTTTTTTCCCTAGGATTTTTTTCCGAAGATTTTTTTCCAGGATTTTTTTTCCAGGGATTTTTTTCCAAGGATTTTTTTTCCGACTAGCGTTTAAAGGCAACGGTCTATTTATTTAACAATAATGGTTTTATATACACTACCTGCAAATTTTTAACTTTGTAATGTTAGCAATATCTTTAGCTTAGATAAAAGATATTCTTTTAATATCAACTAGTAAAACCCGTGGGCTATGCCTTGTTTTTTTGGTACTCGGCGTTAGTGTCGCGAATGATACTGCTCCCGGGAAGAACATCGTGTGACAAAACCGAAAAAAGCCCCGGAACACAGCCTCCGAAAACAATTTTAAGAAAGGACACACCCCGTAATAATCTCCAGAACAAATCCTCTAAAATTAGGCGCGCAAAAAGTTAGTTGAGAGCACTTTTCCCCATTTTCAGGGGGCTGTCTTTAACGGAGATTTTCAAAATGATTCTGTATTATAATAAATACGCAGTAAAACATCTTGTTTAGACATTTGCTTTTACTTCTAAAATTATTTTGCCCTTATTCATTGAAATCGTTTAGCGAATAAAACCACGTATCTTTTTCAGGGAAACCTCTTTTCCTCATTTTGCAGTGAGAAAATAGCAAGAAAATAGTCGTGCTTTTGTGTCGGCATTCTTTAGTGTTGTAGTTTGTGATCAAAGTATTTTTACCTATCGCGTTAAATGTATTAGAGTACAACTCGATAATAGTCAACGTAAATTCGTTTTAATAGACCAAGCCCGCCGGTATTTGCCGGCTCGCGGCCCTGATGTGATGTTTCCTGCTCCGAGTTTGTTTCTAGAATGACCTGACCTCTATCAACAGATTATGTTCTAATAATACAAACAAAGAGTATAAACTCAAATGTGCTTATTATTTGTATTGAAAACTGTAGCGGTCTACTTTATAAAAGAATAGGCGCCTTATATGACGAACGCGTGAATATGTGGGTTATAGTAGCGTGGTCTCCCCAACACTAAAATTTGAGGGATCTGGATCTCATATAAAGCTATGTAGATTGATTGATTAATGCATCGCTTGTATAGGTAACGGCCAAGGACCCTTACCTAGGTTCGAGGCCTTAACGAAGGCACATTTCATGGGGTTGGCGTTAATTGTAACGGTTAGTCCGTGATTTCAACATGGTACCTCTACCTCTCTTCGAAGAGGTTTAAGGTTTACCCTAATTGGAGCCATGCAAAGTAGGTTATTTTAGACAGTCCAGAACTGTCCCAAAATAACCCACTATGGATACCTGGGTTGGTGATTTTAGGAGGCAAATTATTACTAGATCTCATTATGGGTGCTAACGCGTGAGCGACAGCGCGTTTTCTGTATTGGGATCCGCGCTCCCTGGCCTTGGCTATAAATATGCCTGCATTCTAGTCAGTACTTCGTGGTAACCTTACGGGTTATAAATGTGCCCAGGCATACTGGGCGGTTGGAGGGCGATGATATAGGCACGTGAAAGTGTGCTTCAGGAAGGAGTGGCGTAGCTGCTGGCATTAGGGACTTAGGACCGGGTTAAGGTGCACTTTGCTTGCTCACTTTCACTATCCACCCGACCTAGGGGCTCGTGCATCCCCACACCGGACGCTGTTGAGGTACCGCTCACTTAGATCAGCTCCACTACTGACCTCTCTGGGCGGTGCGTAGTTCACCAGTACTGGGTATTGCCATTAGCCCAACTGGTAGGAGCAGCTTCGCCGTTTCGAAAAGCCCAACTAGTGACTTTATTGACTAGAACCACGAGGACCAAGTACGAGCCCGTGGAGAAATAGCAGCCGTCTTGGTCACGGCGTAGGACTTGTGGTGGCAGCGGAAGCCTAATGCAGGTCGTCTTGGTGCTGCTCGACGAGCACTGATCTGCAGAATCAGAATCAGTACACGCTGTTGTTAAGTGAAGCACCACTCAACCGGAAATCAGACGCACTTATATGGTGGAAAAGAAATAAAAATTGGTACCCAGATATAGCAAACTGTGCTAGGAAATGTCATGACACTGGCCCCAAATATTTCCCGCCAGTAAAATCTGAATGTCTTTATTGCTAAGACTTGGTTTTCTTTAAGCTGGGATATAAATTACTTACCGTGTAAAGGTTGTAATATTAAAAAAAATTGCATGTGCATGTTTAATTCACAAAGTCATTATTGTTATTCATGATGTACCTCGTAATACACCTGATACGTAATTGTATACAACAGCTTAATTACGTTGTTAACTTATGTTTCATCTTGGTTGCAGGTTATCTAATAAACATTTTCGTTCAGGATGCTTATGTTAACATTTTTTTTGCATTGCTTCCAAATCTAATTTAATTAAAAGGTGTCGCCAGAGACTGTAGAATTATAAAAGCACTAAGAGTACGAAATTGTCTTTAGTTTTCAATAAATATCGATTACTTTGAAAAACATCATGCGTAAATTAGTTTTTATAAAAGGTATCCTTGGGTATTTTTACGTCAATGAGTCGCTACAGACATTTTTTACACGACAATAATGAAAGTTTTATACCGCTATTGTCTTGCTACGTTGCGATGTTCTTTTCTTGTTTGTTTGTTATTGTTCGACTTCAAGTTCATAAAAAAGTGTATGTACGTTGACAGAGAGATGATGTCTATGTGTTAATAGGAGAAATGTTGTAGGAACAGTGGCGTAACTTTAGATTTTGAGCCCGGGGACAAGATACCTAAAGGACCCTGGCCCCATCCTCAAAACAACTTCAATAATAAAGTAATTGATAATATGAACAATTTCTTTAATAGGAAATAAAATTATTTGCAGTCTAGTAAATGAAAATAAATATATTAAAGCCGTGTCTAATTAAGACAAGCAAATCTTAAATTTTCTGAAGTTAATGTGTCTGGGTCGGTCCCAAAAAGTGTGGGTGTTGTGCTATTACTAAATATAATCTCACTTCAGTATTTTTCATTGTAGAAGTACATACTTACATAGAATTTAAAATGTTTTTTGTTGAATATAAAAATAAAGACTGCCGAAAATCAAACATTTTTATTGAAAAAACTTCGTAATAGAGAAATAAAAAAAAATAAAAACTCGCGGCTCGTGGCAGGACTCCTAAGGCCTCGGGCCTGGGGGCTGTTGCCCCCTCTGCCCCATGGTAGTTACGCCACTGTGTAGGAACCTTCGCAACATTCAATCAACGTATGTTTTTTATTCTTACCTAATGAAATATTCACGAAACAACGTGAGCTCGTTAGGATTCTTCGAAATTCAAACGTCGTAATCAAGTAATGCAAGTTCCAAATACATTTGAAATTGTGCAAACCGATTGCATTTAGAAATGCGATGGGAATTTTATTTTACGAAATATTTTCAGTTATTATTGTACACTCGACCTTGTTTCCCATCGTGAAAGTTTGGCCTTTCGGGGGTATCTAAATGTAGTTTTTATTTTTTAGATCCAAAGCGGAGTTCTAAGCGTAGTTTACTAGATGAATATGAGTCAAAAATGGAAACGGCACAATTTTTAAATTGAAATATCTTTATTGGTCGTAGCCTTTTAGAACTCGGTTAACGCCTTTTTAGCTATTTTAGTTTACGAGATGCTAATTGTATTGATTTCTCTTGGAGCACCGTGTATACAAGTTTTAGGATTTTACTTGTATACGTTAAAAGTTGATTACGTACACTTCGAAAGAAATGGAATTTCTATGACTTTCTGGTTTTCCCCTTAATCTACCCTGCCCTGCTTCTTCTGAATGTTTCTCATATTACGTAGAATTCCGTTGGTTATTCATGTGTAAACTTATATCTCTTCAGACCTATGATGTATCTGCAAGCGAGTTTAATATATCAAACAAAACAGCAACTAGGTATATCGTTATGTTTGTATCTCTTACATTCATTAATGGTTGCTTTTAAGTTCGCATTCTTGAGTGCTTTAATTAGCAAGGCTTGTTCACTGTTTGGTTCGAATAAAATATATTTTTGTAACTGCCATACATAATATAGTAACACTATATAAATGCAAATATGCCATGAAAACATGTCAAGCAGCATTTTAAAGTTATACACGTCTCTTCTGAATGTATTTTTTTCTTAGGGAATGGTAATTTGACACCCCCTTCAGTTAAAGAATGGCAACGTTCTTGAAATTACTTTGTTAAAGTACATTTTAATTTTCATGTCGTGTTTCAGAGCGATTTAATGATTCTTTGGCGTCTTCAGTTTTCGCAACGTTTTAAATTATTTACGCACCGGTAATTAAGACCACGAGCTAGTCATTTTTACTTTCCTATACATTTAGTATGGGGAAGTATTGGTTTCATGATAATTTTCGAATTCCAGATTTTGGTTGAAATACACGTTTTGAAATTGCAGGAACCCAAAAAAGGTTTTTTCTTGAAAACATTTGTCTGTTGGTGGCTTTTTAAAAACGGAAGCGGAAGTTAGACATGCTTTCTGGTAGCATTTTTTGCGGAACACGAATTTTCTAAATCTGGAAACGGAATCTGATGGGCCTTAGGGCAAATACTTTGTTTATCAAACTTTTTAAAAATATTGGCTAACGCCTTATTACTAAAAAACGAGTTGGCAGATCGCTAAAAAATTGGTATTGAGGTAGCTGTATGAGAACACAATGTTACTATGTACGAGAATTTTAAACGCATGAAAATTGTAGAAGGTAAAAGGAAAAATTATTTCAAAAGTTTAGAAATTTAAACAAAAACTAGTGTTACCCCAGCACACAATGCACTGACAGACAGCGTTGATAGAACCGGCGAAATGTCAAGTCACGTGATGCATTAGTTCCAAAAATGACACGCGACGTTACTGTAGAGGGCGCCCCAAGTGATGCGCGTCTAGCCGACCGTCATATATATTATAAATTAAAATAATTATTATTAAAAAATCGACGTAGAATAAAAATATAAAAATGTTTCATGTTCCATCTGTGGATAAAGACCTTTCATTTAAAAAAAAAATGGTCCAAATTGGTGAAGCGGTAGCCGCTGGAGGAAGGGGAGAAGAAAACCCTTTGTGCTTTTATATATGTATGGATATTGACAATGACTGGCAACAGAATTTTTTTAAATTTTGTCGGCTTATAGAGCTGATGATAAGGTACCATTTGGTTCGTGTTCCATTTCTCTATGACGCCTTTTAGGACATTTTAAAAATCGAATTTAAACCTATTTCTGTGTTTAAGGTAAATTGGTTGCTTATAAGTGACAATATATTGATAGTTAGAACCGAATTTTCAGGTGTAGCAATATATTATATGGGGGTTAATTTACTCCCCCCCCCCAATTTTTGTCTGTTAAATTTGTTGTCTCGTCTCCGCTTTTCTTTATTATCAAGGAATCTGTTTCTAAAAATCAAATGATTCCATTTTGTTACAAATAATAAATTGGGGTTTTAAAATCAAGGCGTATAATGCAGAAGTCGGCCGAGCGACCATAATAGCTTGTCTGAATCATTCGTCCGTTACAGAGGTGGTTGGGCGAGTATCTTTAGGTGCTATGAAATTTTGTGGTCTCTACAGCCAGAAAATGTTGTGTTGAATTTCATACTACGCTTGCATTATTGGCATTGTATTTACTGTAGGAAGTGCTTCGACAATACGAAAGCTAGTGTTGGTCTTGTCTTGGTTTTGTCTTGAAAACCAAGACAAGATTTGCTGTAACAGACCAAGACCAACCCGCTCAAGAACAAGAGGCTTGACAAAATTTTGTGAAGAGCAACTTACGCAAATTTTAAATCATTGAGAGGGGATAAGACCTCCCGCTTACAAGAATCTGTATGGTTCTAAGAGCTAGCATGGCTCTGAACCACATCCCGAGAATCTGGAGACTAACCAGGGCGATTTTTATACCAACGGTTGGTCGGGACGACTATTCTCAGTCAAAATCTTACAGGCCCATCAGTCCTATGTCGTTCGTACTAGTAACCACTCCACAGCCGTCAGGACCCTGGGGCGGGAGGAGACTTGCTGCAGGTGGGTAGACTGCATGGTAAAATGTAGGGTAGTGTATAAATGAAACCTCGGCAGTCAGGGTGGCAGGGGGATGTCTGCAGCGAGGAGTTCTCTGTCCTTTGCTATGGAATCTTGTCATGGACGGGCGGCTAAGGAACCTCAATAATGAAGGACTTCCCTCCTTAGGATAAGCGGATATGCGCTCATTCTAGTTGAAGGAAGGTTTATCAGCATAGTCAGGGAACTTATGCAACGAGCCCTGAAGTGGTAACAAGGTGGATCGAAGGAGAAGACCTCAACGTCAGTCCCCAAAAGATCATTTATGAGAAGGAAAAATGTAGAAGGCTTGGGACTTTCCACCTTAACGGCAAAGTAATTAATCAGTCGGAGGAAGTAAAGTATTTGGGGGTTGTTTTAGACTCCAAACTTACTTAAATCCAACATATTGGAAAACGACGAACCTATGACAAATCATGGGGTCTAAGGCTATGGTGCATTGGCTGTACACCAGGGTGGTTAGACCGCAGCTATAACAATTGCGGTCCTGCTGTGATGGCCCAAGGTCAAACAGGAAACTACCAAATTAAGATTAAGTAAGATTCAAAGGCCTGCTTGTCTGGGTATTACGGGGAAATGTGGATGGATCTTCTGGACCTCCACCACTTCATATTCTGATAAGGGGAGAGGGCAGTTTAGGAATATACAGACTGCAAAATTTAACGTACAAACTAAGAACAGGTACAGAGCATATAAGCTTTATTGATAGCATAGGAGGTTTTCTATTTGAAATGGGGACAGACCATATGACTCCAGAACATCGTGTAGACCCACTTTTTGAGATAGTAATCTAGGACCGCAAACAGTGGACAGAACCTAGACAGCGTGTTTCTTCTGGAATTCTAATCTAGTACACTGAAGGTTCAAAATCAGAGATGGGTACTGGAGCAGGCACATACGGTGAACAACCATAGGAGAATCTTAGCTAACCTCTAAAAAAGTGCGTTTCCGTATTTTAAACGGAGATTTATGCAATTCTACAATGTGCGCCGGAAAACAGAAGAAGGGCTTATAATAATAATCATATCTACATTTTGTCCGATAGCCAGGCGGCTTTAAAGGCTTTTTCGAGACTGGTATGGGAATGTTGCGAAGAACTCAATGATCTGGCGAAGCAGAACAAGGTGAGGTTGCTCTGGGTCCCTGATCGTCGAGGGATCACTGGCAATGAAAAAGTAAGGCAGAGATCAACAGGTGCTTACTACAGACCAGAACCTGCCGTGGGAGTGTCAAGAAGCGCAACTCGAGATGAGCACACAACATACTGGAATAACAGGACAGGACGCAATCACAGCAAGGCGTTTATAAACAGACCTTGCACGAAAAGAACTGCAGAACTGCTATTGCTCAGCAGGATGCAGCTTAGGATCGTCACAAGTTTCCTAACAGGCCATCCGACTGTCAAG
The DNA here is from genome assembly GCA_958336395.1 of Ctenicera cuprea. Classification (NCBI taxonomy): domain Eukaryota; kingdom Metazoa; phylum Arthropoda; class Insecta; order Coleoptera; family Elateridae; genus Ctenicera; species Ctenicera cuprea. Next base: position 58,151,810 of record OY284486.1, read on the forward strand.
GAGCACTTCCAGAGGATCCAGAAATTTAATGGAGACCCTGCTTGCAGACTATGCGACAAAGAACGAAAAACGGCAATGCATATTTTATGCAACTGTAATGCGTTGGTGAGAAAAAGACAAGCATATTCAGAATGCATATTCTGAAAACCAAAAATGAAACCTAATAATTTTAAAGACACCTAGTGAGAGAGAGACCTGTATCTTATGGTACAGGGAACCAGAATCATGGAAGGGGTGGAAGGACAAAAATCAGGGTGAGCACAATAAGCCCTCTAGACTGTAGTGCTTCTGGAACCATACAGACGCATCCTGAGGATGAAAAAGATACTTACCCAGAGGCACTACTGTTGTTAGTATTATGACGTTACGCATAAATACTTTTGAAAATATAAAATGTTAAAGTATAGCAAAGTCTAGGCGAAGTACTTTGCTAATTTTTCTCATTATTTTTGACTTGTTGACCACTTTCATCGCCTCTTTGCCGCGGAGCAGATTCTGATACTAGATTGTTCAATTTCATTCAACAACGGTAGATTTCATTGTTAAATTTAGGACATTTATTCTTTAATTTTCATTTAAACTTTTGGCTGTATTTTCAAAACCTGAAGTTATTTGGAACTCGGTAGGGATAATTTGGCTATATTAAGTTAAAATTTCGAAATACATACTAAGTTGGTGGGGTTGCAAGTTAATAGCTTATATTTAAATGTATAATGGTAGTTTGAAATTTCAAGAATTAAAATTGAAACAATCTTTTCTTTTCCACTAGCTTTTCTACGCTTTCGTTAAAATTGGGTTCCTAAAGTGACACTTAACGTTGCTGTAAAACCAGGAAAACCGAATTTGGAAATTAAAATACTTCTACTTCTTTTGCTTCCTCTAATATGTGCGAAACATATCTCAATCTTTCATTGATCCGAACAACTAGCATTGTCTGACCCATTTTCCTACTGGTATATTGTTGGCAGTGAGCTTTTGAAAATCTATTTACTGCAGTATTCGTGGCTGCAGTTTATATTATGTACTTATGCTAGCAGTATTAAGAATGGACACCAAATCTCAAAACCGAGCCAAAGTTGCTCTCGTGCTGTACTATAATTTGTGATAATCGGAGATATTCGTAAAAATGAATTTAAAACATTTTTAATATTTAATACATAATTTTAATTTATCTTAAATAAAACAATTCTTAACTTCAACAGCTTTTTTATTTTAGCCTTATACGTATTTCAACGTATTTACACGTCATTATCAAAAGCAAGGTTAAAAGGAAACAGTTGGTGTTGCTATAGGAACAATACATCTTTATAACTTGATCTTGGTTTTCTATACCTGCGTCCAGATGACTTGATTTCTCATCCCAAAACGTCCAATAACGGTGAATTTAATATATCAATTTGTTCATTCATCAAAGGTACAGAGTTTAAATGTTTGTGAATTTTAAATGCTTGTAGTATATCCAACTTACGTTTATCATCACAAAAGTGTAAACATTTTATAGTTTTATTAGATATCATTGAATGATTGTGTTTTAATAAGTTTTTAGCGTAATTGGATTTATGGCGGTGTTTACAATTGTAACAACGTACGTGTTCCTTGGACCCGAGGGGTGTCTCACTCGGTAAAATTGTGTACACCTATTGCCGTATTGCCGTGATTGCCGACTTGATTGCCGTGTTTGCCATGATTGCCGACTTGATTGCCGTGTTTTCCGGGATTTCCGACTTGATTGCCGTGTTTGCCGTGATTGCCGACTTGATTGCCGTGATTTCCGGGTTGTTGCCCACTAATTGCCTTGTTTGCGGACGTTATTATCGGTTATTACTGCGATTTTCGATGTATTTCAATGATTATTCTGATTCTGTACAGCCTTCATTAGCAGACACTTTTAGTGTTATTATATTATTCCTATTTTAAACTTTGCCTCGTTCATCAAAAACAAGAATGTAATTTCGTTTTCGATTATAATATTTTGGTGTTCAACTTGAAATCTTGTATATTTCTCATTGCAATTTTATGTAAACAACATTAATATTTAGTGGGTAGGTAAAACCATTATCTGGTATTACCATAAAAATTATAATGTTATTAGATATGATCTAAATCTCAAGACAATACTAATATCTGTTACTTCTGTATATTATATTTAAAATTGCTTCATAAAATATTGTGGAAAATATGGGATGAACATTGAATAAACAAATATATTAATGCATTATACTGAACATAAATTATATTGAAATTCAGAACTGACATTGGTTTGGGTTTTGACTTTTCTCTTAAGTTTCCCGAGGGATTTTGTCTCGGCATTTTTTTTTATCGGGAGGGAAATGTCCTCTAAAATGCCAGTTAAACCTTCCAAGCACCCATCATTTGCCATACTTTTCTGGAGCGTAGTAAATTTTGCCGCGTAGTCGCACCTGAAACAGATACTTTTAGCGTGCAGAAATCGCTGTCAATTTCTACAGATAGGTCGCAAGCTTTTTTTACAACTACTTTTAAAACATCCTATTTCGAAAATTCAAAAACACTTTTTACATGATTTATTGCTACGGTTCGTATATGGTCTACGCCGAAAGCTTTTGACGATGGTTTTGTTTGTTCCTTATTGATGTATGTATCAGAATCGTTTGAATCCTATTTCCTATTTTTACTTTCCCATACTTCTGCTGAAGTAAGGAAAGTTATGATTTCATGTAAATTTTCGAACTTCAAATTTTAACGGAAATACGCGTTTTGGGGTCCAAGGAAACAAAAAAGGTTTTTTTTTAATGTCCGCTTGTGGGTCGTTGGGTGCGTTCGTTTCCCTGTATTTCCGGAACCCCTTTCTCGATTTTTGTAGGGTACATAGCGTTGTAGTGCATCTAAAGACAAATCAAATGATTATTTCCAAATGCTGTATCTTTATTGCACGATTATTCAAAAGCAAAATATATAATCTATACAAATTGTCACATTATTTAACAGCCCCTTTTAAGTATAATCAAGTGATGCAAAAATATTATTGGAAATCTAAATATACTCAAATTTTGGACATATTCAAAACATTATTCTTCAAAAACTGCCCACACCATTTTTTTTAACTTTCTTAGTCCATAGCGGTTTCAATGAACTACAAATTCGTTTTTTACTAATCTCCCCAATTTTATTCCAATTCATGCCCGGAAATTAAACCTGTTTTTTTTGGTATTGATTTTTTTATAAACACTGTTTTGAAATTTTGAATACGTAGCGTTGTGGTGCATCTAAAGATAAATCAAATGTTTTTTCCAAATGCTGTATCTTTAAAATGAAGCCCGTTACGAATTTTTGAAGATTTTAACTTTAATGCCCGATTACTCAAAAACAAAATATCCAATCAATACAAATTATTCTATTATACGAGAGCCCTTGATAAGGATAAAATAGTGATGCGAAAATATTTGAGAAAATATGAAAATTGTGAATATACTAGGTAGGTTCAAAGTTTTGGACATTTTCATAAAACATGTTCTCAAAAACTGCCCACAACATATTTTTTAACCTTTTGAGCCGATAGAGCTTGCAATGATCTGCAAAATTTGTTTTTTACTAATTTTCCAAATTTCATTCTGACGCCCGCCCTCTAGGAATTTTAAAAAAATTTGAAATGGATTTTTTTTTATTCATAAACGCAAACGCCGATCGTTATAAACTTTTATCAGTTCGATAGACTATTTAAAGTACTTTATTAGGATCAGCGAGAATTTTCAATTATTTTGAAAATTAAGGAAAACAAAACGATACTTTTTAATATCAACAACGTGTTTTCCGGCAGTTCCGTGATTTTAAAAATGCCTATCAATTACCTCTGATAAAAATAAATGTTTTTCATTGTTTGCAAATTTTTGACAACTGTATAAATAAAGCCGTTATAACTATTTTCGTGAGCGCTTTAAATATCTTAGCGTCTTTCACGTCGCGTCGTAGGAGCGCGCGCAGCCCGTAAGTAAGCAAAGTCTTGAGTCTGCAGCGGGCTTGTACCGGCTAGATTAGATGTAAATTTCCATCAATGCTTAACGCGAGAATATTTACAAGTATGGGAAAGTACCAGCGACGTTTCGTCCATTCTCTCTGTACCTGAGCGGCAATAGTCTAATGTTTTATCGAATATTTTTCTTTTTGCATCGCGGCATATATTTCGCAAAAATTGTTTATTTTTTCTTCATCTAATATTAAATTTGGTAAGTATTCCTTTGCAAACTTTTCCATCCCAACATCTTTTTCTAGGAACTTACTTAGGGAATGTATGGTATGAAATCCGGTGTAGATTAGTAATTGTGTTAAATAGTTTGGTAATAAGATATTACATTCATTTGAACTTTTATCAAAAAAATCCATCTTATTCCTGAAAGGGAAGATCAAGAAATCTTACGATAGTTATACACTCCTCAAAGTAAAGCACACAATGTTACACTCTCAGAAGTACATTTAACTATCTAAATGATATGAGGACTAATAGTCTTACATAAAGTTTACACACATTACGCATATCGAAAACCAAAAATAAATTTGTATTTATCTTTAATAATAGACGCTATTGCATGGTGGCATTTCTCATACTTGTAGGGATTTCCACTTTAACTACGTCACCGCCGTCCACAAGTAAAGTTGATGCCGTCGGTAATATTCGAGTTGATAAGTTATTTTTTTAATATGTTATTCATCTAATACTTGTTAGTAAATAAACAATAATTATGTAGTAAACACAAGCTAAATAAAAATTAGCTGGGAATTATGTACTTTTTTATTTCGTCCTAAACGGGAAAAAGCTTGGTTTTAACTAGTTCACATTATCTATGTACTGTAATAGTAGTAAAAAATACAAAATTAAGACTGAGCTTTTGTTTAGCTTCGATTACACCCGCGTATTTTCGTTCATTGTTGACTTATTTTCATTGATTTCCGTTGTATTGCTGTGATTGCCGAGTGATTCCCCTGTTTGCCGAGTTATTGCCGTGTTTGCCGATTGACTGCCGTGTTTGCCGATTGATTGCCGTGTTTGCCGAATGTTTGCCGTGATTTCCGTTATTGCCGAGTGATTGCCCAAGTACTGCCGAAAATTTGTACACCTATTGCCGCTAGTGAGACACCCCTCGCTTGGACCAAATATCAAAATTTCGACCAGTTTTAATTTGTAGATGTTTGATTTTAGTAAATCGTCTGTTTTTTCTTTAGCATTAAATAGAGTGCGTAAAATGTTTTTTGTTGTTTTAAGAGTTGTTTTACATTTATTTGTTTTGTTTATAATTTTGGCAATTTTTTCTGATGTATTTCCAAAATATGGATTTGACGCGTATTTCATTTTATTTGATGAAGTAGTTTTATAATTTTTCTCTTTAAGTAGTGTATCAATAAGTTGAGTATTATAACCATTATTGTGTGCAATTTGTTTAATAATCGAAATTTCTCTATTATAACTAAGTCCACCTAAAGGAACCGGTAAAGCCCTATGTATCATGGACCTGTATGCTGCTAATTTATGTGTTTTATGATGACAAGAATTGTATGGTATTCCAATGTCTGTTTGTGTAGGTTTTCTATAAACAGAATATTCAAGTTTATTATTTGAATTAATTTTTGTTTAAATCTAAAAAGTTAATAGACCTATATGGTTTAGTTTCTAGTGTAAATGTTATTTTTGGGTGCAAGCTGTTAATAAAATCTAAAATTCATTTATTAACACAAATGTAACTATTAAAACCTGCTAAAATGTCATCATCATCAATCAACATAACGAAATCAAAATATAACGTTCTCAGAATGGTTTGATTCAAATATTTGATCTTCTAGGTTTTCCATAAATACATTAGCTGAAAGAGGTGACATTGGACTTCCCATGGGTATATCTTTTTAGGAATAAATTTTATTATTAAAATTAAAATAATTTTGATTAATGCAAAGATAATGTGTAAACACGTTGAAATACGTATAAGGCTAAAATACAAAATCCGGTTGAAGTTAAGAATTGTTTTATTTACAATAAATTAAAATGATTTTCAACAAAGTAAAGCTAGAACTTATAAATATACATAATTTTATGCTATGTTTATTACTGTTGCTAAAGCCGACGACAAAAGTTATAAACTATAGACGATTACAGTACGCACAACTGTTGTCGAACTTCTGCCTTCATTTTACACCGCATCGGACCGCGTGTGCTTGCATCTTGTTTTAGTTTGAGTGTTAATATAATTATACTATAAAACCAATGCTGTTTCAAAATAATTTTTATTCCTAATGTATCGTAAATTCAAAAAATATTGCATTCCACACTAAGTAGATATAGTGCAAATGACATCGGAATGTAGTCTCAGCTCGAGTCTCGGCAACTTTGCTTATAGTTCGTTTCGCTTTTAACCGACTTTCTTAAAGTTATTTTCAATCCGATTCCTTAGTCAAATCTTCATTATCCCGTTTGTTTGATGATCGTCAAATGAGTGAAGTGATTTTGAATTTAACCCCTGTTCACTAGCATAATTTCCCTACACCTAGCTGTCCGAGATGCTTCGTTGAACTTTCTCTCTAATTTCTTTTGTTATAGTTTTATCGACTCATATCGGTGACATCACTAAGTCAGTGCGTGTGCGTTATAATGTGGCAGGTGCTCTAAATAAGACGAAAGTAAACAAACCCACGTGTTTTAGAAGTTCTAGTTTCGGTGCCGTTACCTTCCTCATTCAATTATAGACTATTGACTTCCACTTGGCGTAGGCGCTACTTACCATAAATATTAATATCAGGAAGTTTTTTTTTTTTTTTTGTATTTTTACGAGTTTATTTAAACGGAATGAAAAAAGTTTTCCAATTAGTTATTTGTGAATGACTACAGATTCTAAACATTAAGTTGCTCGAAGATGGGCTAAAATTCTCATGTCAATCGATTTTATGGCCATAAAGACTAATTTTATAATTATGAATTTTATAGTTAAATACACTACTCTGGCGATTTGGCGTTGAGGCATTTAGTACATGTCGTATGAGACAAGAAAACAATCTATCTATCATCTACCTAATATATCTATCTTTATATTGAAGGCGTTGAGTGTCTAATGTTTACATCACAAAAATTGATCGTTGTAAGCTGTATGTAAGTGCTATAATCGTATATACATTCCGTCAGTTAGTTTTTCCATGCAAGTAAGAAGCAGAGATCCATTTTTGAGTAATCACGCTTTGTTTGTCTAATCGTAATTACCGGAATGCCAACGAAGTTTTCATAACGAACACGATTCAAATTCTGTCTAAACACTAACCTTTCCGTTGACTCCCGTATTATTTAGACTAAAAGTACACGGTTAGTAAACATGTTATGGCCACTCGCACATTCCTAAATACCAGATGCATCGGTTATTGCTGAATGACATCGTTAGGTGGAATTTGATAAAATTTTTGAGGTTATGTACACTATTATTATTGGTCTAAGATTTTTGTTCATATAACTTGTCAAACGAGGTACAATTTTAATGCAACTATGTATTTGTTTTTTAAAGCATATTAGCATGTTATTATTATATTTATTATAGGTGTACACTAAAATTTGGGTCAGTCATAATTTGAACTATGATTTGAACACTCGCGATTCATGTTGGTTAACATCGTTATCATCGGCTACCGTCGACGTTTCTCGTATTTTGCTTTTTGCTTGTAGATGATAGAGACAATAATTGTTTTTAATTCAGAAATTATTTTATAATTATATATGATACTTCTAGCCGAAGTAATGAAAAACCGTATTAAAATAATGATAAATATATCCAAAAGTCGGTGCACATCGGTTTTAAACGCGTTAGTTTAAAACTTAAGAGCGATTATCCGGAGCTACTGTGGGTTTAACCACTTTTTTAAACAGAACCATGCAGTTTTACCAGTATAAAACAAACGCGATTGGTTCATTTTATGAAATGGGAAATTTGTGATTGGTTCAATGAAATGTGAGTGGTATAGTCTTCATCGTTTACAGCTGCTGGTACCTGCTTCTTCTGCTAAACAATCACAATTTTCTACGCCATCTACAATCTACATTTTCTGTAGTGGTATCAGTAGGTAACTCGTAAGGCCTATACAGGGTGTCCCAACGATGCGAATTTCTTTTATAACACGTCTCTTCTCAATCAATCAAGTTATCAAAAATATATTGTATATGTGGGCTACTTAACAATTCTAAACATTCTAAAATTATTTTCGTTTATACAGGGTGTTCCATATTAGAGGTGCATACCAAACTTACGTTTTTTAAATTAAACACTGTATATTTTTGCATCATCTTATTGGCTGTTTAATTTTCTATGCATATTTTTTGTTTCTGAAAATCGTTGCGGCGTTGCCATATTATATTTAGAATTTGTTTCAAATAATTAACAAATGCTAATCAAATCAAATTTTGGTTCAACATTTAATGTATGGAATGGGAAATTAGGCAATCAAAGATATCAATACCTGCCGTGATGTCTGGATCTTTTTAATGAACTATTTTTTAGGATCCAATTCTCTAAAAAACCGTTGGATTTAGGTATAATGTGGAAATACGACTCGTTTTGTGTGAGTGTTGCACATGTATTGCATGCTTTTTTAAGTAAACGGTCGGCCTTTAAATTCCAAACATAAAAAAAATCATGGCCACAATTTTGAAGTTTTGCAAATTTGGAAAACTTGTTGGTTTGATATCTTCTTATAATAATTCTTTCATTTTGCGTTTTTCTGGTAAAACCTCAAAATCTAAAATTTTCATGAAATCAATACCTCCTCAGGTTTTAAACGGGGAAGTTTAAATATTTTGTTTTATTAATACATAAAAAACATAAATAAAAAAGAATATGCGGTATTGATTATAATAAAACACATTATTAATTAATTAAAATGCAGTAGCACCAAGTAAAAGCTGAAACCATTAATTATATACGGTACACTAATAAACCAATATCTTTTTTATGCGATAGTCGGAATTCTAATTAGACTTTATGTTTTAGGTAGCAGCCTAGCGTATTGTATACCTGTCTATTTTATAATGTTCCCAGCAAAGAATTTATATTTGCATACTATGAGAACGTCAAATAGAGTTGTATCTGTATTGTTCTCTGTTTATGACAGTCATTATAAGAAAGTACTTATTATTCATGAATTTTTTGCTTCGCGCAATATTGAAACTAGTTTTATATATCAATAGAAACAGGAATTGAATCCCATACCAACAATTATTAATTTCACATTTTAAAGGTGTACCTAATTTAAGAAATGTTTCCTTGTTCAGTATTCGGAATTTGGTTATTTTTTAGAAAGTGTACTTTTAAAAATAAAAGTCGTGCCTGCCTACCTATTGTGCATAATACAAAGAAATGTTGAATAACAATTTTAACACAGTATAGTGTATTTGTCATTTTCGATAGCACAATTCTATATAAAATAAAATACTGCTTTTTTATGATAAAGAAACATTGTTTTTTTTGTTCTAATAAGAGAACTGCCATACGAATTTAATGATTTTCTCAATATATATAATTATGTATATATTTTTTTGTAATGATATTTACTTCATTTTATTAATTGTAAACATAGGTACTTTTTGAAAGTTTATTGGAAGTTTTATGTGCAAGTAGATACGATTAAAATAATCAAACAATGCAAAAAAAAAACATTTTTGTCTTACGTGCATGCGAAGAGTGAAAAAATTGATGCTATCCATGTTCGGTTACTGCTGTTCCGATATGTACAGAACGGTAAAAAAAATCTCAATCAAAGGGGGCGTTAAAAACAACCGCATGGTCTCAGATTGAAACACAATTTGCTTTACCTGTCATTAATTTCAGAATAATGGCATTTAAGAACAAAACACGTGATTATTTTTTTCAACGTCCTTCTTGATGAGGTTTTTTTGATCGCTCTGTATTTTATGTATAGTAGGAAACCGTATACAGGGTCGCTATTATGTATGGGACCAAAGCTCCCCTGGTCAAACGGTTTGAGATATGCGTTTCAAATTTTTATTTGAGAAATGTTGTTTGTTATCCTATTTTCCTAATCCTAATTTTAATTACTGTTTGTGTTTTGTTTATTTATGACGTTTGGTTAATGCAAGGGTTACTAGATTTCACTAAATGTGCAGCGACGAATTAAGCATGCCTCAAATGTTTTTTTAATTTTCTGCGTAATTTTCTTATGTAACCCTATACATGTTTAATATTTCTAAAAAGAGAAAAAAATAAGCTTTCTATTGATGTATCACACAGCCTAGGTTGCTATTTAAAAAAATTCAAGATGGCGGCCGCGCATAAAAACTATATGCAACAAAATTTTTTTCCCTTCAGAATATGCAAAATAACCTCAATATAACATATACCAAATGTGAAATGCATATCTCAAACCGTTTGACCAGGGGAGCTTTGGTCCAATACATAATAGCGACCCTGTATACAGTCACACGGACTAAATCACCGATGACATGTTAATTATTTTGTTTGAAATATAAATGTAATGTCGTATTCAAGTAATGAATACGCTGATTTGTATTTTGTATAAGGAGAAGTTTACGGTAACGCCGAAGACTCGTTTCTTCAAAACTTGCTTGTAACAGACGAGGTGTGTTTTTCTAAGCACGGGGTATTAAACTACCATAATTTTCTTAGTTGAACAAAAATAATTCGCTTCCCAATTTGAAATTCACGTTATCAACAAGAATTGTCTGTAAACGCTTGGGCAATGATTGTGGGAGATCATCTAATTGGTCCCTAAGCTTTACCGACTTGACTGAACGGTGTACGTATTTAGACATTTTAGAGACCACCTTGCCAGATTTGTTGGAAGGTGTGCCTTTAACCACTCGACGTGATATGTGGTTTCTACAAGACGGTGCGCCGTCGCATTTTGCTGGGGATTTTCGATACGGGTCGAACACTTACTAACCGATGGTCCGATAGCCACTACGTGATATTAAACTATATACTTTTATTTTTGGGCGCACATAAAAAATGTTATTTATGCTAGTGAAGTAGACACGAGACAAAATCTTGAATAACACAAATGCAGTTGAAAGTGTACGCCACAGCCGACAAACCACGATTTTCTGTTTTTATTGTTTTGTAAAAATTTCTGTTACCCTTATTATTATTAAAATGCAACTGATTATCGTGAATAAGTTACCATGACAACACAGCAATTACTTATTGGTAATACACAGCAGTACTCAAAAATGGGAATGCCATTAGTTTTGAGATGTTTCTCCGCTCTTAAAATTCGTCAAAAGAATATACTTTTGTATACTCTACTGTATAGATATTTTGTTGCGAAATTTCCTAGTTTTTTTTTCCAGTTGGTACTACATGGAAATAAGTTACATAATGTAAATTTAAAACGGACTAGAACTCATAGGCTACTCCTCTCGATTATTTTTTGGTAACTTCGAATCCGGCGCCCGGAAATGAGAGCTGTTCCCGCAAAGTAAATCTCGTGAAAAAAAGGGGAAAAAACCGAAAACACCGGAAAAAAGAGCCCCGGATAAAAAAATCTTCTTAAAATTTCCAAGAAAACCATCTTTAGGCAAAATTCCATAATAACCCCAGAAACAATTTCTCAAAGAAAGCGGGAAAAAAGTTCGTTAAATTGTTAAACTTAGCACTTTTTCTCATTTTCAGAGGAGTGCCTTAACGAAGATTTTCAAATTGTTTTTGGAACTATCAAATACGCACCAAAGAAACCTTTTTAGACATTTGCATACCGTTTTTCAAATTAAATTTGCCCTTATTCGTATAAATCGATCAGCAAGAAAAAGAAAACTCGTATCTTGTTCCGAGCAAGCTCTTTCTTAGTTATGCAGTGTGTGTATTTTCTTGCTGGTGCAAGAAAATACACGTCCTGTTTAGGTGATGTTTTTTTTTCTCCGGGAAATTATTTTGGCTTTTTTACAGACGATGTTTGTCGGCGGGTGTTTTTTCTATCAATATTTTTCCAAGCGAACCTGCTCTCGGACATTTTCAGAGATGTATTCACCTTAAACCGTAAATTACCCCCACAAGCAATTTTTTTAGTCGCATGTTAATAGTGTAGCCGCATTTCAGAGAAGGTAATGTTTGCTCTATCTCGTGCCACCGACGACGCGGCATGTCAGACTGCGACAGCCCGGGACCTTGACCGAAAGTGCTGACGTAGGCATTTAGCGTTCTTAAAAATATGTTCTTGTTATTAGTGAAATATGATTATTACAGTCATCACGCGCTGCTTTCTATCTTTAACAACAGCTCTTCGCAAGCTGTAAAATTAAGTGCTGCGCCAGCCTTTCAAATAAATAGCCGGGAGCTGCATCCTTCATCCTCTGTATTTGTGACCGAAATGACAGCAGCAGAGTATATAACTAGCTGAGGCCGTGGCCTTATTTTGATTACTTGTAACTGCCGCGTCGCGGTACGTGGCCGTTCATAAACATTCTCTCAAAATAATAAATAAGCTATGTTGGATTAAAAATATAGATCGATAATACAAAGAAAAATTGGGCATCATAGGAACCAATTTCTGTGGAGTATTGAAGCGGACTAATCTACTTAGGAAAAGGGTCTTTATATAATGGCTTCGTAAATATGTGGGTTCTCGTAGTGAGAGGCCTTCACCAGTAAAAGTTGAGACAGGTGAAAAGGATCCGGATTAAGCATATAGATTTTTGACTAGGTGTGGTTGGTGAAGCACCCACTTAGAACTTGCAAAGTAAGTTACAGTTTAATCACTACTCGTCTTACGAGCGACTTTTGTTATGATATTAAAATGCAATCATCTGTATTTTTCATCGTTCATCGCTGTAGTGGCATCATAATTGCTTGACAAAATTGTATCAAATAAAATTAAAATCAGCTCTCTAAATAATAGATCAAATATAATTTCGTGACTTAACAGCAATAACAATTGCTAGGTAATTTGTTGTGGGTTAATACAGGGTTGGGCAAAAGTACGAAACAATGCAAATATCTTTAATACGGCAACCGCCGGAAATGATATCAACTTGTTTATTTTAAATAGAACACCCTGTATATTTTTTGATGAATCGATAGAACTCTTTTTTTCGAGTTCAGTGATATAAGGCTTTATGTTTTTATTTTCAATAATTCTAGAGATATTGAACAATATTGTTTCGTAATTGTTATCTAGCAGCTCATGAAAACAAAAGAATGTCAGAAGCCTAAACAGTTTTGTAATGTTGTCAAATATGCTTGGTTCGTGTTGTGTTGTTTTGATGTTTGATAGATTGCGCAGTGTGGTTGCGGGAATTAATTAATTAACTAAATTAATTAAAACTGCCGAATTTAACATCAGAAATGGTTCAATTAACAGAAAGAGAACGAATTAAAATTTTAATTATGGTTAGTTTTGGTGAGCGTCGTAGAACTCAGCAAGAAGTTTGTACTTTATTTAACAATTTGCAATCTTTCTGTTAATTGTACCATTTCTGATGTTAAATTCGGCAGTTTTAATTAATTTAGTTAATTAATTAATTCCCGCAACCACACTCTTCAATCTATCAAACATCAAAACAACACAACACGAACCAAGCATATTTGACAACATTACAAAACTGTTTAGGCTTCTCACATTCTTTTGTTTTCATGAGTTGCTAGATAACAATTACGAAACATTATTGTTCAATATCTCTAGAATGATTGAAAATAAAAACATAAAACCTTATATTACTGAACTCGCAAAACAGAGTTCTATCGATATATCAAAAAATATACAGGGTATTCTATTTAAAATAAAAAAGTTGATATCATTTCCGGCTAAACCGAAAGTCCTTTTAAACCACCGATACTTTCATTGTAGCCGCCGTATATCGTAACCTTCATGTAGAAAATTTTGTCAAAATGGCGGTTGCGGTTGTATTAAAGATATATGCATTCCGTACTTTTGCCCAAGCCTGTATATGAATCCGACTTTAAATCAGTATCATTATCTACCTCATTATAAATTAACGCTGGCATCGTAAATCAACATTTTAAAATTTAATTTCGAGTTCAATGATTCAGCAAGACACCAATATAATCGAATGCAATTTAATTACAATGAGTAGTCAAATCGCAGAGGTTAAGCTACTTTAATGGTGTAGGTTATTAATTTCACATGCATTGTCCGGTTATTTCCCTTGTTACTAAATGATGCAGTACTTTGGACGACTTTGGACTTATCGCCGTACTCGATGTTTAAGATATGAAATCATGTACTAGTTAGTTTATTTTAATCAACGTTCTGTAGCATGATTTCGTTAGTTTTCAGATGACATATGATGGTTTCCGAACTTCTCTTGTTAGAGGTATTAATTACGCAAAATTTTTCAAATTCGTGATTTTAATGAAAAATTGCCTTTTAGAATTAAAAAAGAAAACCATAAAGAGTTTTCGATGGGCGAGTAACTAGTTGCGTTCGTACGGTTCATTCGATTTTGATGAAAGTTGAAATGGCGGCATATCAAAAATGCATAGGAAAATATGTATTGTAGAATATCGGAAACCGAAAGAAGATTTTTTGATTTTGATATAATTTTTTGTTTGGTCATGAAATTTTTTGAAATCGAGATATTAACGGAAATACACGTTTTGGGGCTTAAGGAACCCAACAAAGTGTTTTTTTAAAAATGTCTTTCCGTGGGTGGTCTAATTTTTATAATAGGTACCGGGTGTCCCAGAAGTTACTGACCCATTTTAACTACAAATATCTCCGAACTAAGAGGCGATAGAGATATGCGGTTTTCACTGAACAATGTCTTTTTAAAAAAAGTTTTTTTCGGTATAAATGTTTGTTCAGTAAAGTCTTATATAGGGTGTTTTAAAAAAACGGTCTTCTTCAATTGCAAATATCGTCGATTTTTTTAATGGAACACCCTGTATATTTTGATACTATGTGAAAGGTGAACTCTTCTTCTTTCCGAAAATGTACAATTTGTTGCAGTGGAATAGAAAAATGAGTGAGTTATTTGGGTTTTAACGATAGGCTTTTATAGGCGTTAATGTTAAAGCATGCTTTGGAATTTTTATAATGTCAGTGAACTGACACAACGAACTGTCAGAGTAATTAAGTCTGATTTGAATAATTCTTAAACGGCTGTTGTTAATTTTTTTTTCAATAATGGTCCGATTTACTTTAATTACAAAATCAATAACTGTTATTGTATGATGCTAAAAGAAGATTTCGTGTGGTATTTAGGAAAAATCCACCTTCAAAAAACAGCATAAAAAAGTGGCACGCTGCATTTCTGCAAAATGGTTCTCTGGAAAAGAAGAAATATCAAACACGTGATGCTAATGGTTTTTTAGATAGACTGCTGCGTATTCAGGAAACATTAGAAGAATACAATAAGCGAATATCTATTCGCAAAAATAGCAAGTACAATTGGATTTTCTAAATCCGAAGTTCAGAGATGTATGAAGGTATTAATTAAAATTAACTCCTTATAAAATTCAAATGCACCAAAAAATGTATGAAAGAGATTTTCAAAAAAAGACTTGTTTTTTTGAGACTTTACTAGATGAGGCTGCGTTCTATTTAAACGGGCAATGTAATAAACATAATTGTCGAATATGGGGGTCTGAAAATCCAAGAGTAATTGAGGAATACGAAAGAGATTCACCGAAGTTGAACGTTTGGTGTGGTGTTTCTAAAGAAAAAATATATGGACCGTACTTCTTCCAAGAACTGAGAATTACTGGTAATGTCTACACAGACATGTTAGAAAACTACTTATACCCACAACTGAACTGGAACAAAATGCCGCCATAAACTCTGTTTACCGCCACACTATTCACTTGTGGTTAGAAATTCTGTTGAAGAAATATTTGGAGATAGGTGGATTTGGAGAGCCAGCCGGACCAATTGAGTGGCCTGCCCACTCACCAGGTCTGACGATTCCAGATTTTTTTATATGGCCTTTTATCAAAGATAGATGTTATAATCCTATCCTAGAGACTCTGGAACAACTGCGATGTAACGCTGTCCGAACATTTCAAGAAATCACCCCGGAAATGTTGCGAAAATCTTTTGACAATTTCTTGTTTAGGTTGCAAAAATGTACCTATAGACCAAAATGGACAACACTTGGAACATCTTAAAGATTTTTATTAATGTAGCTAATTTATAATGTTAATTTTTATTAAAATTAGGTATTCATCTTTGAATTTTGTCTAATGTCAAAACTTATTAAGGATCAACATGGATCAGAAATCTGTACCTAATGAATGACCATCCTTAAAAACCAAATAACTCACTCATTTTTCAATTCAACTGTAACAAATTGTACATTTTCGGGAAGAGGAAGAGTTCACCTTTCATATAGTATCAAAATATACAGGGTGTTCCATTAAAATCGACGATATTTGCAATTGAAAAAGACCTTGTTTTTTAAAATACCCTATATAAGACTTTACTGAATAAACATTTATACCGACAAAAACCTTTTTTAAAAAGAAATTGTTCAGTGAAAACCGCATCTCTCTATCGCCTCTGAGTTCGGAGATATTTGCAATTAAAATGGGGCAGTAACTTCTGGGACACTCGATATTTATATTTTATTTCATGAGTGTGAACATAGCGATAAAACCAATCCCTAGCCATGTTTAACCCGACGCCCTAAGGGCATAAGGGATGGCCAAAGAAAAAAAAAAGAAAAAGAATGTGAAAGTTGCAACAAGAGCTGCTACGCGAGTGTTGTAATCACATGTGTAAAATAGTCACCCGTTTTCCTTACGTTTTGCTTATAATATTTTTCTTACTTCCATTCGAATAAATATAAAAGTGCATTTGAATATGAATTTTTGACATATTCATGATACTTATAAATCAATTCGAACAATCAAGATTGCTTATGGTCGTTTTGATCAACTGATCTCATTATTTCACAGAGTGGAATAATGCAGTTCATTACCTAACTCAAATCTGTGAAATAAAGTGTCTATTACCTAACGGAACTATTTTTTTTCTTACGCAGAATTGCTCATCATGACTAGTAGAACCAAAATCTAATGTGAATTTTTAGATACTTTCATACTTGTGTTTATTATACCGGAAAATTCTAAAAAACTTATGCACCAAATTGACCATTTTTAAAGACATTTGTTGAAAACAGTACAAGCAGTGCAACACTTAAGGAAAACTGGATTAAAACATTTTATCATATATATTATGATATATTTTATATTATATTTAAAAAAACTTTTTTGAATGGTGAAATTTCCCAGCCACTTTTATTTGGCAAAGTCGCATAAGGTTATATAATAGCGCAATAACAGTTTTATAGTAAAATAGGTCGCGCTGGCGAACTGAGTACAACAGCAAAAAATCGGGTGTGAAGGGCAAATTAATTCACCAAAATATTTTCCGCGGCTAAAATTTATTCTATTATCATTATCACTCATGAGCAATTTAGCGTAAAAAGAAATGTTTGGTCGTCTCCCGTTTATTAAATGAATTTTAGATTTTCAAAAAATCATTAAACTACGTCACACCGAAATTAGCGGGCTGGGACACTAACCAAATTGTAGCTTATCCCTAGCTTTATGACTAGAATTTAAAAATAATCGTGTGTCCGGTTTTTGAGTATTTTTTCAAATGACAAAATTATGAAAACTGTTTAACTTCACAGTTTTAGTAGTTATAAAAATTCTCGTAGTAACATGGTATCATTGTGTATTACTAGGCCGTTTACTTATAACTCATTTTTGAGGCGTTAAAGCTAAAATTTCAGCAGAGCTAGCCCTATTAGTTTACATAATTGATAAAAATCGTGCTGCTAATTTCCAAAATATTGAAAATATTTTTCACTTTACAGTTATCATATTCTGAATTTTTTTAGTAATAAGGCGTTAAAGTCAAAACTTTCATAAAAAAAACGTAGCGGCCGCCATTTTGAAGCTAAAAAGTTCGGGAAAAAACAATTTTGCCCCAAGGTTTGTTATTAGATTCTATATTCAGTGTAGAAAATTATGTTTTCTGGAATAATGCTAGCAAAACAACATGTTTAACTTCTACTTCCGCTTTCGAATTTTATAAAAGCTTATTTTATCGATGTTTTGCGATATATCCCATATTACTCACCCACCCACAGACATATTTCAAAAATCACTTTTTTGGCTTTCTAGAAGCCCAAAACATGTATTTTCGTCTCTCCAATTCGAATATTTTCATGAAATCAAGGTAGGAAAGTAAACATGTTGCTCTATGAATGTTTTTAATTTTCTTAAACATGTCCAATTTAAAGTAACATGACTTGTGATACCGAATGAGTGATGTATAGATGGAATGTATGTCAGAATTAAGTATAAACAGAATTATTTTCATAAATCAGGAATTCATGAGCAAGGCTAAAAATGAAGGAATCTCTCTGCTAAAGTTTTGGTTATATTTTCATATAAATTTTTCAACTTAGCTGATAGTGGCTATAAAATTATATTATCATTTTTTGTGGTTCACTCTAATTTATTAGAACATTCTCAACTAAAACTTATCAACTAAAGCAATTCTCATAACTTTTAAAAGTCGACTTTAATGTAAAACTTTGGGAATTACTGAAAAGTTTTTCTAGGGAAAGTCCGACTGGATTCTAAGCCGCATTTCTTTTCAAATTCCAAGTTTACGGCGAGCTATGGAAATATTTCAAATGACTTTTTACTTGCACCTATTAGGTTCAAATATTTAATTTTATATTTAGTCCTAGAGATTTTGTTTTATTATAATATTACAGTTTGGGCCAACTTACACTACTTGTTTTTAAAATTACTAATCGATATTCAAGTTTTATTGTTGTTATTTAAATTCTAAAAGTGCTACTTTGACTCAAATGGTTCAGTCATTAATTGAAGAACGTATATTGTGAAACTTCATTAACTCTCTTGGATAATTGTTTAATTAATTTTTTGTGCCATTTCCTACTCAGTTGTTTGGGGGAGAAAGTTTGAATTGGTTACATTAAAGAAATATAATATACAGGGTGTCTCTAAACCTACTGCCACAAAATCACCAGCCGATTCCTGACGCAATAATAAGTCGAAAATTTCTGTACAACTTTTGACCTAAACTGATCCATGAGGAAGCTGCACGTCTTAGAAATTGATGTTGAAAACACGGAAAACAATTGCATTTTAAAAACGGCTTGATAAAAAATCGAAATCTTACAGGCAGCGTAACCTATATTCAAGGCCTAAACTTCCTACTATTTGTTTTGTGTAAAGTAATCATGGGCGACACGAATGGGGGTTGATTTGAATGTAAAATCACAATCACTGCATTTTACACAAAGACAAACGGAAAACCAGAATTTTGTAGGATACGGTGAGTCCAGGCGAGTTGAAACAAGAAAATTGTTAATTAGGCAGCAGAAAATACAAATCTGCAAACGAAAATGCAAAAAAAACGAAAGATTAGGTAAACAGGCTACAAGAAAAAGGTGATAAACCCCATTTCGCCCATTATGTACGAAAAGGAAGTTAGGCCTTGAATAAGTTAGGCTGCCTGTAAAATTTCGATTTTTACTTTCTCATACCTTCGGTATAGAGAAGTATTAAATCCATGAAAATTTTCGAAATCTAGATTTTAACGGAAATACACCTTCTGGTGCTCAAGGAACCCAAAAAGGTGGTTTTCAAAAAATGTCTATTTGTGGGTGAGTGGGTGGGTGGGTATGTGTGTGACGCCTCTACAGGCGAAAGTACTGGACCGATTTTGATGAAATTTTAAATCAAGAGGTATATCGAAAATTGTAGTTCTAGTTAAGCTTTTCAAAAAAATAATCCAAAATCGGAAACGGAAGTTGGACGTTTTTTTGGTAGCGCTTTTTCCAATACTCAATTTTGGAAATTTGAGCACGGAATCTGAGAGAAGAACTTGAAGCAAATCGAAAACTTTTTTACTGAGTTCTTTATCTTCAAAATGGCGGCTGGTACAACTTTTTGAAAATTTGTACTTTAACGCCCATTTACTCAAAAAGTAGTTGTCATCGGGATCAACTACCACTTATTTAAGAGCCCTTTGTGGGTAGTATACGATGAAATAAAATTATTTTGGAACATCTAAAAACGATTGCAATGGCGCTGCTTCAAAATTCTGAAATTTTTCAAAAGAATATTTTTCAACACTGCCAACGCGATTTTTGTTAAACTTTCTGAACCGATAGAGCTTGCATTGAACAACAAATTTGTTTTTTTACTAATCTCCCAAATTTTACTCTGACGCCTTTCAGCAATTTTTGAAAAATTTGAAATTGTTTATGTATTTAAAAACGCAGACGCCGATTGTTATGAACATTTATCAGTTCGATAGACTATTATATAAACTATTATAGCTATTTTTGTCCGACGTCTGAAGCCGAATTTGTAATTCGCCGAAGTGCGGCGGGCGCTTACCTTGCTTTCGTGCAGTTATTCGCTGCTTCTATGGGTAGAGTTACGGTACGAAAACCAATTGAACAGACTATCGCAAAATCAAATTCCCGCTGCTTGTTTTCTTAGAAATCTAATACTCTGTGAACTGTACAATGTTATAATTATTAAAAGTTACACTTTTGTAAACATGGCAAGTATTAATATCTAGTATTAGAAAGTGCACTCGAAGTCCACAGTTCAGCTCTTTTTTTTTATCTCAAACCGTTTGTACAATGCAGATGTTTTCGTTTTTTCAACACCATTTTCAAAGACTTGTATAGCTTCCTCATGGAGCGGTTTAGGACAAAACTTGTTTAGAGATTTTTAACTTATCCTTTTTGGCGTCCGGAATGGGCTGTTGAATTTATGGCAGTAGGTTTAGAGACTCCCATAAGTTCCATAAAGGCACCTATACGATCGGTTTGAGCTATTTTACTAAAATGTGTGAACACATATGTAAATCATTATTATTCACCGTTTGTGACGTACTGTATTTTAACTATCGGGCGGTTTCCGGTGTAATTTTGATTTGAGTAATGTAATTTTATAATAAAAAGATATATTCTATATGATTGAACCAACTAAAATTATTTGTTATACATGTTTTCAATTTCTTTGCTGAAATTCTAAAATAATTCAAAACTACACTAAATGGAGATGTTTAAACAAAAGGAAACTTTGGAATGCTCATCGTGTCTATTTATTTTATAGTTTAATTTTGTTTAAGAGAAATTTGCCGTTTTAAATAATAATTATACAGTGTTTTTGATTACTATCCAAAAAATGTTTTATTTCAGTATTGAAATATTATTTGCTATCTTCTATTACGAACCCGGGGCTTGATTTGATGCATCCGTAATAGTAGTGTTGTAACTCATTTGACCTTATTAGTGGCAATTTTCCAAGCAATTTTCTGTTTGCACGCTTATACAATAATTTCACGGCCATCACATTTGCAGCCATTACTGTCGTAGTGGAAGATGGATAGGTGTCTTTTCTATGTTTTCGGGAATATATAATTAATTTTTTTACAAGTTCGAGCTTTGCTTCGTTGAAGTTCATTTTAATTTATTGTAAATAAAACAATTCTTAACTTCAACAGGTTTTGTATTTTAGCTTTATACGACAAGCGAAAAGCCTACCCGGAGTGAAAGATCTGGACACCTTCGGGTATAAGAGGTGAAAGATTAAACAAAAGAAAACGTATTTCAACGTGTTTACACGTCATTACCAAAAGCAATATTACAACTAAACAGTTGGTGTTGTTATAGGAACAATAAATCTTCATAACTTGATCTTGGTTTTCTATATCTGCGTCCAGATAATGTGATTTCTCATTCCAACACGTCTAATAACGGTGAATTTAAGAGATCAATTTGTTCATTCATTAATGGTACAGATTTTTAAATTAAAAGCTAAACTGGCGTGCTTTGTGGTGGTAAATGTATGTTAGATAATTTATTGATTAATTGGATGCATTTTTAATGGAATATTTAGGTTTATAACCAAACTGGTAATTATGGTATTTAATATTTTTGCCAACATGTGGTTGGATGCATATATGTATGATACTACTGGTCTAATGGGCATGTGGAAATTCATAAACATTTAAAATTTGTACCTTTAATGAATGAACAAATTGATCTCTTAAATTCACTGTTTTTGGACGTTTTGGAATGAGAAATCAAGTCATCTGGACGCAGATATAGAAAACCAAGATTAATTTATGAAGATTAATTGTTCCTATAGCAACACCAACTGTTTACTTTTAATCTTGCCTTTGATAATGACGTGTGAACACGTTGAAACACGTATAAGGCTAAAATAAAAAACCTGTTGAAGTTAAGAATTGTTTTATTGACAATAAATATATAATTAGAATCGTGTAATAGGTAAATTTGATAAATATAGGGTATGTTTGTATCAGGTTGATTATCTTTTAAATATAGTATAAAATAACATAGGTACTGCAAGAAGTTGCTGTGTAATTCAGAAATTAGTTTTAGATGGTTTGCCTACAGAAATTTGTCCTAATCGTCGCCATCGTTTTAATCTTATATGTTTGTATTTCAGGAAAGAGCATGAAGCAAAATGGAGTTCGAAAAAGACCCATCGCTGCAGGAGTGGACTCGGGAACAGCCGTTGTCCGTCTTAGCGCTCGATAGCGCAGACAGAGCAGTACTACGAATTGCTGGTAGGTTTTTTAATGTTACATCTAGTCTAGTAGAGTCAAAATAAAGTTAGGGACGCATAATAGTTTGCTACGATTTCATACAAATTGTTGATGTTGAGTTCAATATAGAACTAATTTAACTAATTTTCACTTTCTCGCTCTATTTCTTTGTACATACGTATCCGTTCACGTAGTATAGGTACTTCAGATATTACACCTGCATAACTGTTTCCTATGAGATAACAATACAATTTTAATACATTTAAAGTGATTTTATATTTTAAAGAAGTTTTAATAATACCGAAAACTAACACATCGGTGAATTATTTATTTTTCAATTGGGTCCACGTATGGTTTTGTAGAATGGTAACTATCATAGGCAACAAGATGTTATACCGTTTGTGACAGAAACTAAAAATAATATTGAGGCATCAGACGATTTGTATCTTTATGATAACGTGCGATTGGAGGAATGGTACGGTTTTTAAGAATTCTTGAATAAACTGTTTTACGAAACTCAATGGGCATTGAATTAATCTGTTTTAAACACTGCATTTTAAATCATAAAGTAGCATCTACCTGGTGGTGAATTTGATTACATTCGCTAAAGAAAACGCATGTGTTTATGAAATCATTGAGATTGCTACTTGCCATAGTTTTTTAAAGCACATTTTTGTGTAAATACTGATAAGCAGTGTCCGGACTTTTAGTCCAATATTTGGTCAGTATTGAAAGTAGGAGGCAATTAATTAATAATAATTTCCCGCATAATTCCTGTAAATTTATAGTTGTCGCTTCTATGTAATTTTTAACGAATTATCTACGTGATTATCACAGAAACACAACTATATGTTTGACTTTATGCGAGCTCGTTTAGTTACTTATTATTTATTTGGTCAACTGATTTATTGTTTCGAGTATTTGATAACTAGTCATAAGCGTAGAATATGACTGGTCACGGGTTTTAAAAGTACTGCACGAAACAATTTTATGAGTATGCCAGTTTAATCTATCTACTTTCTTAATCTAATACCATTTCTTTCTCTATTTCACGATGCTTAATTTCTTCCTCCATCTCAAGATACCCAGTACAGATCTTTGCTGGTCTAGCTCAATAATAAAGTAACACTAAATGAAACGATGTATCTCAAATATTGCAGTTGTAGTTGTGCAAAATGTACTTATTGAATTTTAACGAAAGTGAATGCTGTTTTGGGATTAAAAGTCCGGACTTTGCTAATAAGGTAAAGGATTGCCAAACCAGTTATAGTAAATTTTTGAAATCAACACTATAGGAAGCAGTAAATTGAATAATTTTACAAACACGTACATTTTCCATACGGAGCGCAATCAAAATCACCACGCGTTAGAAGAAGTTGACATGAAATTTGGAATACTTAATTCAACGAAACTTCATCGGGTCATGCTTTCTTTTTTCGATCCGGAATCGGAAACAGAAGTTAGATACTTTTTTTAGTAAAGTTCTAAAATGTTGAAATTAATGTCTCTTTACTCGAAATGAGTCGTCACATCGGCATATACGAGCCATCGCAGTACACGGTCTTATTGTCTAGGAGAATATTTGGAACCATGAAAACTGTGAAGTAAAAAAGTTTTCAAAAAAATATTGCCTACGTAATACTACGATTTTTAAAATTTTTTTGGCGTCTCAATCCGCTATTTTTTTTGTGTCGCCTCTTATGAATTTTTGAAAATCGCAATTACATGTACGGAATGATAAAATATTTCCGTTTAAGCTAAATTGCTAATTGATTGTAAAGTAAGATTCTGAGCGTAATTTTTAAGTGCAGTTATATTTAAGGGAGGGGCCATTTTTCCCTTCTTCTTCAGTTTTTGAATTATGAATTGGTTATATGGTCTTTGGTGTTCTCAAGGAATATTTTTCTAAAAAAAATCAAAAAGCGAATATTTTTTCTCACAAAGTATTTAAATTATACATTTCAGTTTCTAAATATAGCATTTCGCATGCGAGATTCTTGGCCAAATCGTAGCGCATGATGTTAGTCAGCACCACCAGCTTTTTTATATTTTTGTCGGAAGCTTATGAAAGATGACACGATCCATAGACTCTGTCTTTGACCATCTTTCATCAAATATTGACACTAAAAAGTGACAGCAGTTATGAACTATCTGCCTTTTTACTATTTCCTATTTCTGATTCATGCTTTAGCTGCTCTAAATGTTATATTAGGATCACCCCATCCGAAAACGTTTATTTTAATTAACATGCGAAACTAAACGAGGCGATTTCCGTTTTCTGCAGCGCGATGTGCCTGCAGATGTTTGTTGTTCTGCTAATAAGCGACGTCGGCTAATGTTTGTTATTTTACCATGCCAAAAAGGGGTATAAAAGGGCTGTATTTTCAACTGATAGCTCAGTGTGTTTTCTGCATCGAAACGTACATAACCTACAAGTACGGTTCAAAACTAAATTCCCAACGTCATCTGTTGTCAGATCGATAAAGCGGTCCTACACAGACACACTCGTTCTGCACCCAGCTCCTTCTAGAGCTGCGAACCATCTCACTCATTCACCGAATCTCGCAGCACGCCAGCTTTTACCAGAGCACCGCAGCCTCGGATAAACGCCGAAGGACTTTTTCCTTGTTCTGCCCAACGAGTCCTAGTCATATAAAGGAGAAAACCAGTACAAAGTATACGTGCGTTGATCCCTTACAGGATGTGTGTTTCGTTTGTGCGAATTCACTTTGTGAGTTATTTACTTTACTTTCAAAATTAACCAACTTTAATGTTTTATTCAATGCTATATGCGTGAAATTGTTGAACTAATTGTGTCACCTCTATTACTATAAAAGGCGTTAAACATATTCTACACAACGAAACGCGGACTTTAACGGCGCGGCGTTTGACTTGCCAGTGGGCCAAATCTGAGCTAGTGTTAAAACGAGACGGCCTCTGTTTCAGCACTTTCTCTGTTTATAGCACTAACGTGTTATGATGAATAGTTGTATTTGGATTTCGCTCGATATGGAGAATAATTTTCGTTTTGATTAATTTTGTTGACATTTTTATATCTAGGTTTATTTTTACTTTCCTATACTTTCAGTATTAAGTATTGATTTCATGCAAATTTTCAAAATCGAGATTTTGACGGAAATACATGTTTTGGGCTTCCATGATCCTAAAAAAGTGGTTTTAAAAAAATGTCTGTCTGTGTGTGTGTGGGTGTGTGTGTGGGTAACGCTCATATCTCCGGAACGGCTGGACCGATTTCGATGTGCTTTGGAATGAGGAGGTATATCAAAAATTCATCGACAAAATAAGCTTTTAAAAAGAATCCGAAACCGGAAGCGGAAGTTAGACATGTTTTTTTGGTAGCATTTTTTTCAGAAACGGAATTTTGGAAATTTTAGTGAAGATTAAAGAAGACCTTAGGGCAAATCAAACGATTTTTTTACCGTACTCTCTAGCTTCAACATGGCGGCCGCTACGAATTTTTGAAAATTTCGACTTTAACGCCCTATTACTCAAAAACCAGTTGTTTGATTGGAATCAACTACATCTTGTTTGGTAGCCCTTCAAGGGTACTATACCATGAAATATAATTAATTTTGAAAATAAAAAAACAATCATAATGGCACCACTCCAAAATTTTTGAAATTTTCAAAAAAACATTTCTCCAAAACTGCCCACACGTTTTTGTTTAAACTTTTTAAGCTGATAGAGCTGAAAATCTTCTACAATTTATTTTTTGCGCATTGCTATAATTTCACTGTGATGCCCTCTATGAATTTTTTTGATACTTTAATATTTAGGGGGGCTACTATTCCCCCTCCCCCCAAATTTTTTCGATAAAAAATTAAAAATTTGGTTTCTTGTTTTGTTTGCTCTAGGAGAATCTTTTTACAAAAAATCAAAAAATCGAATTTTTTTTTATTATAGACCTTTTGTACTTAAAAGAATTTCAGCTACTTACTATTCTTGTAGCATAGTTAGTATAGGCTAACTTTTTTATTTCATTAGATAGACTCGCAAACCCAAGAGTAAAGTTGTAGGGCAAATTCTTCTTGATTGTAATTAAGAAAAAAACTTGAGTTTCCAATTTTAATATGGCGGCTACGAAAAAAAAAACCTTTTTTATAAATAGCAACGTGACATTTTGGCTTTAAAATCAGAAATGTTTTGAAATTCTAAATAGAAATTAATAAGAGTAATTTCTTGCAAAAAATAATACTTCTCGAGTTATTAATACATTTTCAAACATCAACACGCTTCCTTACTCGTTCCTCCGGTTCATTTCAGTTCGGTTGTTTCACATGTACTCAGTTGCAGGCGGAGCCAGCGTGGTAATGGTAGGTTTAAGTTACGCTCTTCAGGCTTGAAGTTTTTATAAACGCTGTTTACTTTTACTAGCCGGGTCTAGACAGGTGTACATCAAAAGTGTTGGAAAATATAAAACAATGTTAATTTATAAGTATAGGAAAGTCCAGGCGAAGTGTTTCGCTCATTTTTTTTCTCTTTTACTTGATCTTATTCTTATGTAATAGTGAACTCTTTGCTATATCTTATACCTACATTCATACGTTGGAAATATTTTTGGAACAGAAAAGGTAATTTTTTTATAGTAGGGGAAAGTCCATGGGAAGTGTTTCTCCCATTTTTGAATCACTGCCATTATCTTCAATTCACGTGAAATGATGTTTTGTGGATATAAACATACTTTATCTACTCCCGTTTTAAAATGATCACATTAATACGTCAATTATTGTACGTGAAGTGCGTAAAAGTATCAAAATTGTGTGCAAAAGACCAATGTAAATTAAATGGGACTTTCATTATTAAACGATTTCTATCGACAAAAAACAATCGTAAAAGGCCACTTTGTTTATTGGGCGCTGTATTCGTAACGTCATTTCTCGTTAGTTTTGTTTGACAGATAAGTACGAAGTGCACTTTTGCAGCCTTTGCCTTTCGGTTCGTAGATAAAATATTGTATGACACTCATGTGTGAAAGACTTTTACGCACTCATTGCGATTAAAGCACTCGCCTTCGGCTCGTGCCTTAAACTTCCCAATTCTTGCGTAAAAGTCCTACTTCACACACTTGTATCATAAATATCTATTATTTTTTTCTAATATTTAATATTTTTTTGTGGTACGGCTAACCAAGACTATCATTTTTTTTTTCAAATGCGATTTTTAAATATTTGCTGCTTTCTAGCAAATTATAAGCAAATTTTAAAATTAACCTACATTATGTGTAAATGCCCGGGCGATCTTCTTCCATGGCCTTTATTTAGAAAGAAACCCTTCGTAGTTTGTTTAAAAGTCTTGCAGTTTGCCTTGTAGGTTATAACCATACATTTCGATTTCTTTACATAGGCTGTCGTCTGAGTTTTTCTGCGAGGTTTTATTAGAAGCTCGCCGTTTTTTCAGCAGTTCAAGAACCTAAATAAACATTCATATATACTTTTAACGCTTTTAGTCATACCTCGGTAACTACGTTAAATACTTACACTACTTCATCTGAATAAATAAAAGCGGTATGAATAAACGGCTGAATAAACATAGTTACGTATTTAACTAAACATCAGTAGTGGATCTTCATTTTTTCTTTCGTGTTTATTTTAAGCAAATACCAGTGGTGGGATCTTCTTGGTTTGGGCGCATCAAGTGATGATTAATAAAGATAACTTCAGTTATTGAATACATCGGTATATAATGCGATCGTCGTGATCGAAGTATCAAATATTAATAATAAAGAATGTGAACTTTAGTCAATGAACTTGTTCGTGTAATCGACGGTACAATTTAAAATGCGTCACCTGTCGATAAAATTGCGGATGTTAAATGATTGTGAACGGCAGATAATATAAATAATTGATCACATCCAATCATCCAGTTCTCTCGTCAATAATTACACTACAGGTGAAAAGCATTTTTGCAATACTATTCAGCCGAGTTGCGTTACTGGTTTTTGGAGGTTAAATAAAAGATGTTGCAGAAACTTAACCATAAAGTTTCTTATAGGTCGGCTTTAAAAGTTTATCTACCGAATAAGTAAAACTTCATTTTTTTTGAAAGGTGTTTTCATGGCTTGGAAATATTAATGTACTTGACATATTGATAGTATAACCATAGGTTGAGTAGTTTATTGACCAATTACTATATGGGAAGATATATCTTTATCGATTTGTATTCAATAAACGTGTATATTCTTCTTATTTATTATAATGATTGTACCTTGTAGCAGGACCCGTGGCGTACGCTCACGCATTTTTTGATACCTTCTTTTAAAACATGCAAGCTTTTGAAATCAAGTGCCGCGTCGTCCTACGTGATTGTTTTATAAATATCGGAACCGGCAAACAATAATAAATAAGCCGTGTCGCGATGTAAGAGCCCGTCGTCGCGTAAAGTTGAGATAATCGCTGCTCGCCGATACTTTTAATTGTTTATTGTATCTGCATGACCGCCGGAGTTTGTTTTACGCCTCAAAAGTAAACATAAATGTAAGAATGTAAGATGTGTAAACATTCTGCATCTTTAGTTTTAGCTTCTGTAAAAATTCGATAAACTAGTTATCTTGCATATTAGTTTGGTCTAATTAAGTACTAAGACAAATAGATAAAGCAAGACCTGCTTACTACACTAAAGGTCGCTGCCGCTTTGCTTTCCCATCTTCCAGTAGTCCATTGTTTACGCACGAGCTTATTTGTCACGAACACTGTACTTGTCCTCTGCTCCACAGTGCCTACGAATTTGCACCTTATACATTTATTGGATGCGTGAAGATATACGGCATGTAGTGGCGAGGCCGGGCAGTGGTAAATGTGAAGACAGGTGGAAGGGATTCGGATTTAATGTAAAGAAGAAGAAGATAGATTCAGTAGATGAATGCTTGTACATTGAATAACTTAAAAGTACCCACTTAAACAATGATCCATACTTTTATCTACTCTTAACTCATTATCCTCCTGAACTTGAATTACCGTAATGTGAATCACCTACAGATACTTAAATATTAATTAATCATTGTTACAAAATCGACTTTTGGTCTCTTGAAATTAAAAAAAATTATTAAAACGGGGGGGGGGGTCAATTTGAAAAATTGCCAGTGTAAATGTTCTAAAGTTCCTTTTCAATTAACTATAGAATTTTTTGATTAATCATCGTCACATAATCAGTGATTTGTTCAGCTGGAAGCTCCCGATTAGATAGATATCAGATTTATTTGTAAACTGTAAACCTTTTTGAAATAAATGTGTAATGTCATAATGTGTTTTCTTTATCGGTAATTTAAAGTGTTTAAACAATTAATTAGTGGTGCGATTAAATTTTGTTGGAAAATTATACAGGCTACGTCGATATAGACTTTACTTCTTACAAGTTTAATGTAAGTGTGATAGTAAAAATGTTTTTCAGATAGTTGTTTTCAAGGGGCATCTGTAGTTCTATGTAGGGACCCTAGATGGCGTACTAGATTGAATGACCGTTTAGCCAAGTCATATAGGGCTTAGTTCCACGAAGTCGGGAGTTGTTGTTGGCTAGTAAGCCATGCAATTTTGAGACCGCTTCTATTCTCTTTTAAATAGATCAAGTTACTTGTTGCTAAATCATCAATAAACGTTTTTGTGCATTATTATTTGTTGTGTTTGTAGCTTACAGTTTTTAGTAAAACATTCTTGTTGTATCGGAGACTAGCTAACTGATATGTTACTTGTATTTTAGTAATATTTAAGCTTTTAACACACGTATGACTTGCCTTAATTAATTTGTTTGAAAATAAAATCCATTCTGCTTTCTTAGATGTGCAAAAGATTTACGTTTAAAGTAGTAGTTACTGTTACATAGTCTTACTTTCCTGCACAGTGTTTCTAGCAAAAGTTTTAATTCCCTTTAGGGTTGAAAAATACCGTTCACTCTCCGCCGACGTCATTGGCTTTGTACAAATTATTTTTAACAGTTTAACAGATTCCACAAACGCCTCCCTTAAATTGTTTTCATAAAAACAGGGAAGTAGGGTTAAAGCACCCGACGCACTTTCAAAACGTTACTTTAACATCATAGGTTAAATTAATTTGACTAATTAACTCGACGTTACGATTCACCTAATTATCTGGATCCATTTTTATGGCAATTCGCAACAAACTATTGTAGGATGGCGAGATAATTAAATTAAATACTTTTCAATAAAACGCATACTAATTCCAATAAAATACAAAGGTGATTAAGATAAAATAAAATAAAAATGCTGAAAACACCTGAACATAATAATGAAATGAATGCCGATTGCATCCCCGCCGTACCTTTAGGTGTGCAGTAGGTCACCGTTTCCAATTCCTGCGTTTAGACTACAAACTATAAAATGTATGGCTCTAACATTACGGATTAGCAACTACATCTGACACCATAAATTATTTTATTGATGAAAGAGGTGCGTGCACCTGCATTACCTCCAAATATAAACAAATGCGAACTTAATGTGATGTTTTAGTTCTACCACTACCAATGTGGCCATATTAAAACTTTGTAAACCCCTTACCTCTCACTACACCGCCCGCGCAGTTCCACATGGGCTGTCAGTTTTGGTTCCGAATCATAATAGGAAATTGTTTTTGTTTTCTACATTATTTCCTGTAGCCATTTTTAATTTCGATGTTTTTGGCGGCGACACTTTTTCCAGCGCTATTTTTGCCCGACGACATTTTGATTTTGCTGTCTTTGGTTTCGACATATGTACTGGCGACATTATTTCCTGGCGACATTTTTACCTTTGTGTCTGTTTTTGACTACGACATGTTTCCTGGCGCTAATTTTGGTCGACGACATTTTTGATTTCGCTGTTTTTGGTGGTACATCAAACACGAATCATGTCAGCGACAATTGTTTCAATTTTGCTTCAAAATTAGTTCTCTCTTCCAATATGTTTCACGTACAACTTATAATGGATTTGAGTAAGTCCATGGTTTTTGTTTACTTATTGAATTTTAACGAAATTTTTTGCTCTTCTGCAGCTAAAAGTCCGGTCTTTATCAATAAAATTTATTTTCTTGGATTTTTAATTATATAAAGTTTTTAAGCACTAAAAGTAAAAACAAAACTTAATTGTAACATGTAGGGGCAGTGCCCCGTTGCCCTCCCTGTACCTACCAACCGTCACTGCACCTACCAACCGCCACCGCTAAAGATTTTGAAACATCAGGACAACATAAGATTCTAATAATAACAATATGGGAGCTGCTTAGCAGCATACTACTATCACTTTCTTGCCTATGTAATTGTTCAATCTGTCGTATAATATAAGACAAGGAAAGGATTTTATAGGGTTGTCAAAAAGTGACTTTAGATGATGTTAAAGTCAAAGCGTTTTTAAACTTCAGCATCTGGCAAAGTCGGGAAAAAAACTAGTTTATTTTTAACAAACAACATTGGAGTCCCAGGTACAGTATTATATAAGAAGCAATATAATATAATGCTACATTGTTGCTTTCCAAGACCTTCCCATTCTTTTAATAGTCATTACTTATTATTGCATCGCTTGTGCTAAAAGTTATCTTTCTTCATAAAATAAATGTGTCAATTGTAATTAGGAGAGTATTACACTAATTTGTTATTGATAAAACATACCGCTCGTATTTGTCGCAATTAACAACTATTTTTAGTTCTGATGCTGTCACAGTAATTTCCACGTGTTGTGTCACCGCTTATCAATTTAAAAGAGGACGCAGGTTACTTAATTAAAACGATGAAGTCAGTATGTACTATTTACTTACTAGAAAGACAACGGTAATAAATTAATATTTGTTATATTACTAATAGTTAAGTTATATTGTTTTACTGGCGTCTTAAGGTTGTTGTTGCATAGAGTTTATAGTACTTCAATAAAAAGTTACAAAAAGTCTAAAACATACAGCAAACGTGACAATATTATCAGATATTTATAATTTTAAATGAACTTGAAAACAAAAGTGAATCGTCATTTAAATTGAGCGGCGTATGAAAGAGATATGTTTGAATTTAATAGTTCTTACGCAATGCACTCTGCAATTTATGACTAATTAAAAATAAAAATATTTGTTTTATGCCAATACTTTATCTACCGCTAAAAATGCGACTGAAGTCTAAAAATATTGATTTATTGTGGGTGTTTTTTGTTTATTTCTCTATTGCGAAGTTTTTTCAATAAAAATTTTTGATTTTCGACAGTCTTTATTTTTATATTCAACAAAAAACATTTGAAATTCCATGTAAGTAAGTATGTACTTATACAATGATAAATACTGAAGTGAGATTATATTTAGTAATAACACAACACCTACACTTTTTGGTACCGACCCAGACAAATTAACTTCAGAAAATTTAAGATTTGCTTATTTTAGTTAGACACTGATTTAATATATTTATTTTCATTTACTAGACTGCAAATAATTTTTTGCCTGTTGAAAAAATTGTTCTAATTATCAATTACTTTATTATTGAAGTTTTTTTGAGGATGAGGCCAGGGCCCTTCAGGGATCTTTCCCCCGGGCCCAAAATCTGAAGTTACGCCACTAAGCGTGTGATTAGTCAAGATTTAGCTTTTCGGCCTTTCCTTGGCAATAGTGTCGTGTTTGCTAATAAAATTGTAATACTCATCAAGAAATGTATAAAAATTGTGTTGCTGTTGCTAATGCACCGTTGCGGCTAAACAAATCGGGACGTTTATAAATGGCGAAGCACTAAATCTCATTTTCATTATAGGTTTCACTATAGTAGTAATATATCACCATGACTACATACATTTATCCTGATTTTTTTTGGCCGCAATGGTACAAATATTGTTGTTCACGGCAAATTCGAAATTTTTTAGAAGCCAACCATTATCCATATTTGTTCTATTATTGCTCTGTCCTAATAGATAGAAATACTTTTATGGAAAATCCTAATTTGATAAATATACAAAGCTAACGGAAACAGATAAAAGGAACAATTCATTACAGCAATTTAACTTGCATAGGATATCTGTTGCGGTGGTAGCTATAGTTTAGATTTTGTATATCTCAAATGTTATAGTTTTCTTCATAGCTATAGCCGTCATAAATTCAACTTTGTATTTAATAGTGCTTATTATATACTGCTACTGTTTGACGTCAAATATTAAAAACAATTGCATTAAATATACCTAATTACATTTTGCCACGCGATTTGTGTTTTATACCAGATCTGCTCGTCAAACTGTCAAATTTTGTGTTAAATTTCCGTAACACGACTAGTAAATTACATCTCGGAAGCTTTTTCATTCCAACACCATTAATAATTAAGTTGGTAGCTGAAATGAACGGTGCATCTGTAGATTGCCATGAACTTGGTACAGTACATTTTATTATTATATTCTAGCTTTACTTCGTTGAAATTTATGTTAATGTATTGTAAATGAAGCAATTATTAACTTTAACAAGTTTTTTTTATTTTAGTCTATACGTATTTCGTATTTTTGTCTTTGATAATGACATGTAAACATGTCGAAATTTGTATTGGCTAAAATAAAAACCCGTTGAAGTTAAT
The DNA here is from genome assembly GCA_958336395.1 of Ctenicera cuprea. Classification (NCBI taxonomy): domain Eukaryota; kingdom Metazoa; phylum Arthropoda; class Insecta; order Coleoptera; family Elateridae; genus Ctenicera; species Ctenicera cuprea. The sequence goes on from OY284486.1 coordinate 58,185,908, forward strand.
AATTATTTTATTTACAATACAATTTTATTTGTCTATCTTCAAATATAAATTTTAAAAAATATTAGAAAGTTGTAACAACAATGTCACATCGTTGTCTATAAAAACCGGTCTATTGACCGTTCTGACTCGTAGTTGCAAACTTTGGTGATATTTTTATAATATATGTTTTTTGTAACGGTAGGTAATAGAGATACGATTTCTATGGACTTGCATTCTTTCGTCCCTGTAGTGAACATATGCAAAGTTAAATTTAGACATGTGCCATCGGCTTGTTTTCCGTATTAAAATATTTAACGAATCTTGGATAATAATCTGCAGTAATTTTTTAAAGCACCGATTATATGTGGTTCTTGGCTTTATTTCTTACTCGTTTTCAAGGAAAGGTTTCAAATCAAAATGAATTTTTTGGTCTACCTTGATAAAAAGTAGGCTTTTCGACCTTCATTTTGTGGTCGAAAGTTAACAATTGCTGTTTAGCGGCAGCAAAAATCAATTTTTCCCTAGGGACGAAAACACAAATTTGCTCCCGCTTTTAAATGCAAATCTTGGTTACGCTTTGTTTATTTTACTTGGATACGTTACTTTTAATTAAATAATAAAAAAAATAAACGCAAAAAATATCACTTTCTTCCCTTGTTACACAAATAACTATTAAGTAAGTACTTGCATCCGGAGAATAATGCTAATGAGGCATTAGGTATTTCCATTTTTTAGCAACAGCAAAAGTGCATATTAAAAAAATGCATTTATTAAAATATTTGAGGAGGTATGTAATTGCTATTTCAGCATTTTATAGTGTTAAGTGCATATATATTTGGATATTTTCAAGTTCAGATAAATCTTATCGTACTAATTATTAATTAATTATAATAAAACTTCCCATTTAATACCAACACAATACAGTTTTATAGGAATACAACGAAAATCAATTATTTTTACTTTTCAATATAAAAAAAATAAATCAACGATTTTTCTTTTTTTTACGTTTTCGATTCGAACTGCACAATAATAATAACCTTTACATCAATTAACTAAATACTTAAAATTTCTCATTTCTGTGTTGTTTTCTTCCGTTTTATTACAGTTTTGTGTAACAACACACAATTTAATTTGAAAACAAATTTCTGTTTAAATAAAAGGATCTATATATCTATAGTAAATCCCCAACTGTCTCACTATAACAAAACCACTGACGGGCTCTTGCATCTCGTCAAACTTTAGGGTCCTTGCGTCTTCACTTTATGGCTTACTGTAAATCTGACGGGTCGGGAAAATGAAATTTTCCTCAATTAATTCTGACATTTAAAAAATTGAGCATGTTTCAATTGAAATATTTTTGTTTGTTTATTAGAGGTAGGAAATAAAAGTCTTTCCGTCTCTAATACCACTGAACTGCTACAATACGCTTTTTTACTTTCCTATACTTTCAGTATTCATAAAAAAATTCAAATTCGACGGAAATATACATTTTGGACCTCCAGGAACCCAAAAAAATGGTTTTTGCAAACTGTATGTCTGTGTGTAGGTATGTGTATGGCGGCGCCTTATAACCACCGAATTGACGAACAAAATAAGCCTAAAAAATCGAAACCGGAAGCGGGTTAGAGATGATTCTTGGTAGCATTTTGTTTTTAGAATTTGTCTTCTTCTTCCTCTTGTTATAGGTCAATGGCCTGTTTAATACCCGCAATTCGTGCGGGTTCTGTGACAGATATAGATGCAATTTGGTACTATAGTTAACCTAGGGAAGCACAATGTCACTATGTAAAAGAATTCTTTTTGAAATAAAAAATTGTAGCGTGAAAATTTTAAAAATATATTGCTCCAAAACTGGCAACAAAATTTTTTAAATTTTGTAGGTTCATTCAATACTACAATTTGATTTGTATCCCAGTTCACTAATTTCTCTGTGACGCCTTCTATGATTATTTTTAAATCGAAAATTTATATCTCTCTGTTAAATAAATGGGGGACCATAAGTACATTAGTTTAAGCTCGCTCCATATTGCTCATGAGTAAGAGCAGCAAAAGGTTCACAACTTGTTAGGTGTCGCAAAAATAAAGGAGGTTAATTTTCTCGCTCTTTCCGACACAGTTATTGACGGATCAATGTGTCCTCTCATTTTTAGTTTTGTTTAATTCCAATTAATCTTTTTTTCAAAAAGTTTGTACTATTATTTTTATGCACGGATGTATCATAAATTGACAATTATACACGAATTTCTTTGTCATAAACGTCTTTTTATAGCCCATGGACCTCTTTATTGTCCGTGGGCTATAATGAAACGTCAAACAACGATATCATACCTAATAGAAACAGTTTAAACGCTTGCAAAACTGAGGTAACTGAGATTTTAGGCAATATGGCTACCGTTGTTTACCCGCTACCATAGTTACGCTTCAAATCTCAAATTTAATCAAAGCAACGCTAGATGTGGGTAGAAAATTCAATTTATTTTATAAATATTTTCATTTTATTTTTTAATTATTTTCAATTTATTTTAGAAATATTTTTAAATTGAAAAATCTTCATTCGTGCATAAAGTTGTGCATGTACCACGGGCGTAACTTGCTTTTATGGCCTTAATACATAAATAACTATTATGTGTAAGCTTTAGTAGTATGTTCTTATAATAGGACTATGATGCAGGTATGCTCTCGGTAGAGTAGTAAAGAATGGTGGGATGTTATTGCAGTCATATTGGGTATCAAATGTTAATAATAAAATACTTTTGAATATATTCACAAGTAAAAATATCTAAGATATCACTTAGTTTTTGGTAACTTTAAAAAATAATACTCATCCCTCGCCGCTTGGGCTGCTGCAGCTGTATTCATCTCAAGTTGAGACAGGTCGAAGGGATCCGAATTTAATATGTAAAAAGAATTACAGCAATCGCTGTATAATACATAAAACTAAAACTTCTATCTGCGGTCCACTGCCTACAAAATTAGCTTATTTATTATTTAAAAAATACCGAAACAAACAACATCGTGGGGTATAGCCCACCACTTCCGCTGATTTTAGTTTACATTGAGTAATATTCAAATACTTGCAGTCTAGATTATTCTATAAAAAAAACTATTATGCTTTATTGATCAGAACGTGCAAATTTAAAAAAAAAATTCATGTTTTAATGCAAATGATTTAAATCATTGGACAAAATAAAAAAAATCCTTTGATTTTAATCATGCAAACCCTGCTTTCAGTGTACGGAAGTGAAATTTTATATTTAGTGATACTGCCGGAAATACATGTTATGGGTTTTAAATTGTGGGCGATTGGATGGGAAAAAACAAGCTTTTAAAAAAAATACGAAACCGGAAAGGAATGTTTCATTCATAACATGTTTTTTAGAAGATAAAAAATTATGAAGCTGTTAACAAATATGTTTGCCCTGTATTAATGTTCAATACAAAATTAAAATAAATAGTGGGTGAAGCGCTTAACTGGACTTTTCCACACTGCAAAAATTGCTGATTTTATATTTTGAAAGCTACTTTATATTATACAGGATGTATCAAATTGCGTGTTAACTATGGGGATCTCGTTTATTTAAAGAGATACGACGATGGTTAAATTAGAGAAAAGTTGTGGAATTTTATGCCCATTAATAATCTGAAAAGAAATTGGAGCTATCTTGCTTAGTTTCTGAAATAACTGGAAAAAACTGAAATTTTGAATTTTTTGTTTTCGGCTATAACTCATTTATCATTTATGTTACATATTTCTAGTTAACGCATTATTAGGACACTTTTTTATGCTGAATCTAAATCTTTTATTAGATTTGGTATAACTGCTACCATTGCTCATTTTCGACTGTCACCTTTTTTTTCTTATGGTCGGCATTTCAAATTTTTTGATATTTAAATAGAGTTTTTTAATTCTGATTTCAACGATATGTCACACTTTGCATTTTGTTTAAGTTGTAAACATTTTATTACAGAAAATAAAAATTTCATAAGAGTGCCATGGAAAGACCACGTCATTTAATGTATTTTGAAAAAATTCTAGCAGGCCATGAACTGATGAAAGTAAAATAAAACACTACTTTTATTTACTTTTACCTTTAGACACATTAGGTACGCGAAAATTTTAGCAAACCTTGTTTTGAGCGTAGGCAGCAGGTTATCTTATTTTTTATAAAAACAAATAAATGACAAATTTTCTAACATACACAATTTACTGAAAATTTTACTTGCAGTTTGTATGTTCGCAACTGACATAACAAATTTGAATAACAGGTTAAATAAATACAACAGATAACACTAAAAAAACTGCGCTAATTCAAACAATTATTAAATAAATGTTTAAAGCATTTGACACCTTTGTATAACAGGTTCAGAAGCTCTTATAAGATAAACTCTCTAATCTGTGTGTTAGTAACTGTGTCATTCAGTTGTTTTTTTTTTGAAAAATGACAACCTGCTGCCTTCCCTCAAAACAAAGTTTCCTGAAATTTTCGCGTACTTAATGTATCTAAAGGCCAAAGTAAATAAAAGTGGTGTTTTGTTTTACTTCCATCAGTTCATGGCCCACTAGAAGTTATTCAAAATAAATTAAATGACGTGGTCTTTCCATGGCACCCTTATGAAATTTCTATTTTCTGTAATAAAATGCTCAAAACTTAAACAAAATGCAAAGTGTGACACATTGTTGAAATCAGAATTAAAAACTCTATTGAAATATAAAAAAATTTGAAATGCCGAACATAAGAAAAAAAAAGTTGACAGTCGAAAATGAGCAATGGTAACAGTTATACCAAATCTGAAGAAAAATTTAGATTTAGCATGAAAAAGTGTCCTAATAATGCATTAACTAAAAATGCGTAATATAAATGACAAATGAGTTACAGCCGAAAACAAAAAATCCAAAATTTCAGTTTTTTTTAGTTTATTCAGAAACTATGCAAGATAGCTCCAATTTCTTTCTAGATTATTAGTGGGCATAAAATTCCACAACTTTTCCATAATTTAGAGATCCCCATAGTTAACACGCAATTTGATACATCCTGTATAGTTTTAACCCCAACAGTTACTATAAGATCAGAATATTCCAAACAGTTAGCTGTACACAACGCTGACTAGTCATGACCCATGAAGCGTACCGCTAGAGTCGAACGCGTGTAACAGTCTAGATTTTTTGAATTTTGCGAAAAAGACAGATGCAAATTGAGGAACTCCGGAGATCACAAATAAAATCCTCAGCTGGAGGAGAGGGAAGCGGAAGAGTAGTTCCCTAAATATTGCTCTATATTATTGCATTCTAAAATAATTAGTTTGGCCCATTGGCTGTATGTGCTACCAAGGACTATATGTATACTGTCTTTGGTGCTACTCATTTTTTATTTTTACTGTAACGTGGTTTTTTATATTCCGGTATATATTGAATTTAAAGGCATTAATTTATAAATTTCAAAAAATTGACAGCGCGCGTGACAGAGAAACCTGAATTATAACCATCGCAAATTATTAGTTTTTGTAATATTAAAACAAAAGTCTGGTCAGCTTACGAAAATTGTTGTTTGTAAAATTTTAATAATTCTACATTTTCGAAGGTCCGTTTTGAAGCTGGAGAGTTCAGAAAAAAAAAACGTTTAACTTGTCCCAATGTTTTTAATCAGATTCTGTTTTCATGTTTACAAAATTTTGTCTTTGAAACAGAAACTTCCTTAAAAGCTTAGCTTCACTATGCATTTTTGAGATACCGCACATTGGAATTATTGCTGTATTATAATTATCTTCGACTGTGTTTTTTTGCATTGCATTGCGGTTTGATACTTAAACCTTGTTTTCTCGGCTAAAGAACAATTTGATCCCATTAACCTTGATAAAGTCTGTAATCACGCATTTATAAATAGGATAATTTGAAAAGGGAGTAATGCAGTACATGTTATCATTGTTGAAAATTGGTAGTTGTAAGGACTTAAATACGTATTTAGTTTGCTGCAAGTGTTATTGTACTATCTCGAATCTAAGGACGATAGTTGTTGCAATTTCAAACGGTTTGCAGGAAATTGCGGGTTTTCTTCAAATTAGAAACCGTTTTATAATGGACTGCACTATAAAAAGAGTATTATTTTTTAAATTCTCACAGTTGTTTTAATGTTTCATGAATGCAGACTTCCGCCACGGAACCGTCTACATAATGAAGGAAGTGTACAAGGCTGTTGAGTGCTAATAAGTAGAACAAAATGCTGTATTTTAAATTATGTAAAGCTTGACTGCATTGTTACTATTTTTAAAGCTTACTATTGTATAATTTTCCTTGAATTTAGGACTTATTTAATTAACTACTATGTTACTCTGTTGGTGGGCGTTAGGTAATAATGTATTGAAGTTTTTGCAAAATCAGTGTTGAATTAATCTATCATTTATGATAGAATTTCAGTTAAGGGTTAAATTATTATATATGTTTGGGGGAAACGTTTATCGTGAAACACAAATGGAAAACTGAAATCGAATAACAGTTGGTGTTGCTATAGAAAGAATATAACTGTATGACTTTATCTTGATTATACATGCAGATGACTTGATTTTTTATTTCAAAACTTCCAATAATGGTGAATTTATGAGATCAGTTTCCTCAATCATTAAAGGTACAGTTTTTAAATGTTGGTACATTTTGCGATTTAAACCAGTAAAAGTGGCAATGGTGGTCTGTATAAAAGAAGGTTGACAAAATATGAGTAGATAATTAAATGTACGTAACTCTGCTTGCGTGATATTGTTCTAGAAATTTAGGAAACATTTTGTAGACACTTATTTAATCAAATTTAATTTCCTTTAAGGTGACGGAAGTCTAATATAAAAATGCTACTACCGACAACTATATAACAATCTTGAACAATATTCAACTTTATTTATTTTTTTTTTTATTAGACTCCTTATTTATGTACAATCAATCCGCTGTTACGGACTATAAATACATCTAATGAAAATACTTAGTCTAAACCTTATCAACTATATACATGACATGTAGAGTGATGCTCCAGTGAGCATCCTCTAGAGTTCTATTTGAATATGACAAAATAAATGAAAGTGAGAACTTATTAAGTAAAGCGATTTGTGAGGTCTGCTGGTTTAAACCGTTTTAATCTTCTAGGCACGTCTTCATCATCGAATAGTGTGGTTGCAATTTGATTAGGGTGTGACGATATCTTGTCTTTGTATTTTGCGCAAATTATTGCAATTTCTTGTCCTACTGTGGGCATGCATAGGTCAGTATGCAATATAGTATTTGGTACGTACCATGGCGCGTTGGCAATTGTCCTAAGTATTTTATTTTGAAATCTCTGTATAATTTCTATATTCGATTTGCTAGCAGTGCCCCAGAGTGGTATTCCAAATGTCCAGATAGGTTTTAATATGGATTTGTAATTCAACTTTATGATACCATCTTTTTTTACAAGTATTTAAGACATGTTCCGATGACCTGAGCTATTTCATATTTTGAAGAAATACTTCAAAATATTTTTTTGAAATATTGAAAATGTTTATTTTTTCGAAGGCATTTTATAGCATTTAACTATAAATTAAATTTAACTGTGGAATTTTAATTATACTAAGGATATTCTATCGAACATGAAGAAATTATTGCTACATCAGACACTGAAAATAAATTGAGTGTTTAAGTAAATTATTGTATAGTTGTGCCTTTCTATAAGCTCAATGTTAATTTGTTTGTGTCGCCAAAACTAATAGCACGAACAAGACCAAAAAAGTTAAGTTGTAACCGTTGCTTATCAGCAATCTCGCCAATTGTGAATTATTTTTTTAAACAATTGTTTTTGAGCTAATATGTTTAGAATAGCGTGCGGATATAAAGGCTTTATTATAAATGATAAGGAAAGGTATATCAAACGTGGGTTTACGTTAAGAAAGGTCAGGGATGCAAGATAAAGCGAAATTAAGCATTAACTTACTACTGTATACTGCTCAGAAGTCTGCCAATAGTATTTTAACAAGATAATTGTTTTTAAAAGGTAAACTTCGCTAATATTTCGGTACTAAACATTGGAAAATATCAGACTAATAAAGATTCAGCAAGTTACAGAACAATAAAGTTTATGAAAATAAAGTTGTTCTCAAATAAATAGATAAGAATTATTATTATCAGAATGACAACAAAAGTGTGTCTTTTTTTGTGCAAATCGTTTTTTTTTAAGAATCATGAGGTCGTGCGTGAGCACGACTCCATGATTCCCATTCCACCCCCTTACCCGGGCTCAGCGCACTTCAGTGCTATTCACCGGTCTAACATGCCCCACCCCTGAAAGACATGCAACCCAACATACACACCACACATCCATGGACCCGCCGGATTTGACTTATTCGGAAAAATTTCCGGCGGGCAGATGACTCGAACCTACTGCCGTTGAGAGTCTAGTTTCAAATCCTAGGACTTTAACCACTAGACCACCCGCCGGCCCGCAAATCATTGTGTTTCACATTTTCAAAACCTTTCGTAGGCAATTGTTGTACATAAAAAAATATTTTATTCAAATAAATTTCGCAAATATGCAGGTAAGTTTTAATGAGTTAACAAGGGAAGCCTAAATTTGCATTACTTCACATAGGTAATAATATTGTTTTTTCTTGCATATACAGAGTAGATTTGCTAACCATCAACAATAAAAAAAAAAGGAATAATGCACTCTCGATGTACACAGATCTTAGATAATTATGTTTTTTGTTAGCATCTTAGAATGTTTTTTAAAATAGATTTTGCTGAAAAGCCCTAAGACAATATATACAATACGTTACCAAATGTCATGTCGATCTGAAAACTGATTTTTGAGTAAGCGAGCGTTAATGTCGAAATTATCAAAAGATTGTGTCGGTCGCCATTTGGAGCTACAAGTTCGGAAAACTCCCACGTTTTTAATAAAAATATTTTTTTAACAACAGAATGGCTAGGAAAACCCCGGCCACTTTTCTTGCGGCGGTCAAGAGATGGCGCTTTAGTAAAGAAAAATTAAATTAAAATACTGGCAACAACGCAGAATCCAAGACGTTTTAGTTATTAAATACGCTCCATATTATCAAAACAACTAAAACGTGTTGGATTCTACCTTGTTGCCAGTATTTTCATTTAATTTCTCTTTACTAAAGCGCCATCTCTTGACCGCCGCAAGAAAAGTGGCCGGGGTTTTCCTAGCCACTTTGTACATATGTTTAAGGTGGATGCAGATACAATTTAAGCATTTGTCTTAAAATCGGAATGTGTTTTAGATGAATTTTAAGTACCAATACGGTATACCTATTTCTCTTATTTTTACTTCAGGTCCATTCTGTCTTTGCCTTAAAACTACCTGAATTATTATCGACAATTAAGAATATAAATTATCATGCAGCGTATGCAGTTCGCAATATTTCATATTTGCAAGTCAAAGCAAATATATAAGACATCCGCTTTTACCCATGAATTCCAAAAGGGAATTTTCAAATCATATATACATTGGTTCTTATCCAAGCATTAGTAATTTAAACTTTGCACGATGTAAAGCATTGACATCGGTACGCCATGAATGAGAATATTGGCTGACTTCGCCAACCTTAAGTTGGTTCTGATTTTCTTGACGGAATTATGATTTTGGGTAGGGTTTCTTTTTAATTTTCATTTTTAGGGGAAAAAAGCTTGAAAAAAGGCCTGGAAAAAAGCCGAAGAAAAAACCATGCGGAAAAAAGCCTGCGGAAAAAAGCCTGCGGAAAAAAACTGGCGAAAAAAAGCCGAAAATAAATCCGACGGTAAAAAGCAGAGGAACAAAGGCATGGGCTTTAATTACTAGTACTTTTAATTTAAAATGTAAATAACCATTAAGCAAACTTTTAAATAAAACGAACATGGTTTTAATTTTATAAATTAATTTCTCACTAAAAAAACAGTTAAAAACAATAACAATAAATACCTAATTATTAATATAGTCTACTCTTTACCATGGTCTTTAGTTGTTAGTAACTGCACTTTGAGCACAGTACTTACAACGGATGTTATTTTTTAAAAGCTGGATTTTGTGGATGGGATTACTCCTTACAAAACACTACTCTAAACTGCTACTATGTACCTTACTAATAGGTTATTTCATTTTATTTATGGGTAATTTACGATTTGCAAAAGAGAAACAAAATATTAGTGTTTTTCTTCGGTTCTTTCTCGGCTTTTCTTCCACTTCTTTTTTTCTAGGCCTTTTTCCACCGGCTTTTTTTCCGCCGGCTGTTTTACCCGGCGTTTTTGCAGGCCTTTTTCCGGCTATTTTTATTCCTCTGCTTTTCCGCTTACAATTTTATATGAATCATCCTGTGCATGAGTAATATAGTATATAGTAATATATTTTGCGCCATGGATCTATTTATATTTTACACCAACCACTAAGTGTACGTAATACATATTCCACCTTCGGCTCAAACAAGAGTCCTCTATCATTAACATTTATTATGCGTAAGACGGTGTTTCACTTTACGCCTAGAATTACAATCTCTTCATCGATTTCCAATATGTGTCTATTTATAGAGCAGTTACATGTTTTCGCCAAACGAGTTTTGAAAATAACAAACAACTATTATGTTGGCTTCTTTTAATGCCAATGTTGTATTATTTATTTTAATAATTCAACAATTACTGTATTATTATAACGTTACGTTACTTTATTTCAATCATTGCTATATAGTACAATGAAAGGTAATGTAACCACATGGTTACGTGGAGGGATATTTAAATTAAAATAAAAAATGTACTGTCATAGTATATAATTCAAGATGACGTTTTGTAATTTCTAAATTGTTCGTATAGAATACGGAGAGCCTACAGAATACTGTACCTACAATGGGTGAATATTGTTGCGAACAACCCCTACCGCACTACGTATACCTATTGAGAAAATAGATTACATATTAGTTGTTAGGAAATAAAAAGTAACTTATTTAGAAAATTTGTTGCAAAACTAAATTCAAGGATATGGTGTGTGATGTATGCCATTTTGCCTATAAAACTGTTAATGGAATCTTATATATAAGACTGAGCAGAGTAACAAACATTCAATTAGGCATTAATTATGCAGTGTACAATTACCAGTTATACGTGCCTCGCGAAGAGTGAAGTCAAGGTGAGAGAGAAACTGCACTTGACCAGGTTCTTGACCCTGAACCTCTGTACCCAACCTCATTACGTGTTAAATTGCTACGTTTTATTAAGCAGATGGAGCTTTCGTTGAATGTTGTAATTCAACAAAAAATGAAGCTAATTATGTCAATTATGATGAACGTTACTGCAGAATGTGACGTGATGTTTACTTCTCATTTCTATAAACAATGCGGAAAATCAAGTAGTTGTAATGTTCCAAAAAAATTCTATAGATAGATAATAGATACCTGAATTTTCAACTACCGAACTCAGTTGTAATGTCAAAAAGCGTTTGAATCAGTGTCCGGATTTCTAGGCTAGTATTTAGTCAGTATTCAATCAATCCATACATATATAAAAGCACAAAGGGTTTATTTCTCCCCTTCCTCCAGCGGCTACCGCTTCACCAATTTGGACCATTTTTTTTTAAATGAAAGGTCTCTATCCACAGATGGAACATGAAACATTTTTATATTTTTATTCGACGTCGATTTTTTATTAATAATTATTTTAATTTATAAGATATATGAAGGTCGGCTAGACGCGCGTCACTTGGGGCGCCATCTACAATAACGTCGCGTGTCATTATTTGAACTAATGCATCACGTGACTTGACATTTCGCCGGTTCTGTCAACGCTGTCTGTCAGTGCATTGTGTGCTGAGGTAACACTAGTTAATAATAAATTTTGCAATAATCGCTTTAAATATATAGTTGGCCCAAATATTCAATTTTGAACAAATTATTTACGGGCTTAAAAATTTAAAATAGCAACACACCCACATGTTTGACCCGAGGAGCTTGTTTAGATAAGTATTAATCATCTGGCAAGCTGGTTTATTACCTCGAGTTATTTGTAGAATATGCATGGTCGGGGGTTTTAAAAGTAATACACGAAACAATTTTATGAAACTTTAAAGGCAGAACCTCTGACTTAGCTCAACAATAAAGTAATACTGAACGAAACGATGTATCTCAAAGATTGCAGTTGTAGTTGTAGCTATGTTTGACGCATAACTGATTGGATTTGAGTAGGCCTATGGTTTTTGTTTACTTATTGCATTTTAACGAAATTTTTTGCTGTTCTGGGACTTTTTGTAATTAGTACTCGCCATTTTTACATGGTAAAATTTAATTTGATGCTAAACTTGTAAATTTGCAAATACCTACATTTTCGCGAACACTCATTAAGGATTTTATAGTTACGGTAGGAATTGCTTCAGTTCTGTTTGATTTACCACTCAGTTGCAATTAACTGAACTACCTCCAATCAACGTTGAAGCTGTTATAGTTTTTCCGATTTCAATTTAACGTTGATTCTATCAAGCACCCAAGGTTAAATTAACTTTCCCATTTTGTAATTTCTCTAATTGCGATAGGGTTTACAAATATGAGTTTCGCACGCCATCGTGCAAACTATTAAGCCTTATATTAAATTCTGAAACGTCCTCGAGTGGTTTGCAGTGCAAGGTTAATATTTAATATTTAGCATGCAATAAAATGAAAATACATTCACATAAATGGTCATATGTGGGGTTTTACTAGGTTTGCGGTTATGCTACGATATATTACAGGAAATAGATAATGTTGGCTTATTCGTAATTATGTAGATAAGCATAAAAGTATGTTTGTAATAACATGATGTTTATTATAGATATGAGATGTATTTTATTAAAGTTGCAATTGAATTTATATCATTTTTTTCTGGCTATTTAATATAGGGGCTTCGTGAACTTAAATTACTAAAAAAAAACTAACAACAGTATTGAGAAATATTTTATTAATTTGGTTTTTGCTAAAGGAGCTTTGTGTATTTGTTTGTTTTACTCATTTTATAGGAAATGCATTTTTGACATAAAAAAATGTTTTTTAACGGCTTAAAATGCAAAAAATTGTTTTCTACTACAAAAATATTTTTGACGACAATAAATAATACTTGCTTTTTTGACGCCAAAAATAATTTAATTAATAATTATTTTTTAAATTAAGATGTGTTTTTTTTACGTTTTAATAGTTGTTTTTGCACTCCTGGGATTAAAAGTACAACTTTACTCCTCATTTTCAAGGACTAAAGTGCCACTCATAATCTCCCGAAAATTACAACTGAATTTAATCCGGGGGGGGGTCTAAACTAAAAATGAACAGGTGTTACCACAGCAACACAGTTGCTTTTATTACATTTATTTTGCAATAAAGTTAACGTTTATATGTGCATTTTGCCAATTTTGTAGGTAACTAAGGTAACGTTGTAAACAAAGTCAACCGACTGCGAGTGCAAAAATTAGTGTATATACCATAGGACTAAGGTGTCTTTTAATCCCTAGTGTGATTATACAAACTTTCACACTCGAGTTTTAAAGACCCACTTTAGTCCGTTAGTATTATATATTATTATATATTATTGTGTAACAAGGGAAGAAAGTCATATCTTTTTTCCCGGCCGTGTCGTTTATTTCACGATCCGAAGGCGAGCAAAATAAAGAACACGGGGAAAAAGACAAATTTTTCTAGATTTTCACATGTGATTTTTTGTCGATCTTGAGAAATTTATCAAAAAACATTCATTTAAAATTAATCTAAATCAAATTATTTAATTTTACAGTTGTGTGACTTTTGACTTTGCAAGTAAGATGCCATTGTTATCCATGGTAACTAAGACGTGTCTATTATACATATACAAGACGTATACAAGGAAAATATACGAAGCGTAACCAAAATTCGCATTTAAAACGGGAGGAAAATCACGTTTCCGCCTGGCGAGAAAAAAAGTATTTTACTCCCGCTAAGCGGCATTATGTTCTAAATGTTTAATGTGTAAAAAACTATTTAATTAAAGGAAACGAAAATATGTTCTGTTGACATCGGATAAAGACAATTTAGAATTAAATAGTAAATCGACATAAGTCCTATACATTAACCGTAAGCAATAATTTTCAGACATTTTTTGTCATCAAAAATGTGGTCATTGCCGTTAAGAAAATCAATTTTGATGTGAAATTTGATGACTTTGGAAAATGCATTTAACGACATTTCAAAATGCTGCCATCTAACGGCGCAGCTGGCGAAGTACCGAAGTCTTAGTCTGTTGCCACACCAACATACGTGCCGGTATTTGATCTAGTTTCCACAAGACTGCGCATCCCAGAAACTATGGTGTGATTTTTTATTCTTTCGCCCTGTGTACATGCCATATTATTATTAATCACCATCAAGTGTGCTTTGACTAACCGGTGCGGATGTACTTGCTTCCTTTTTGGCAGAGTCTTATCGATCTATGTTGCAATATGGTTCTACTCCACACTACTACCATAAGTATGCCGTTAGGTGGCAGCACTTTTCGACGTCAAAATATCATTTGACAAAAAAATTTTTGACGTTAAAAGTTATTTATTGACGTTGAAAATAGTTTATTCATAATTTACGAATAATTTTTTCGTTTATGTATTGTTTTATTTAGAATTGCCTGAATAGTGTTTATACGGAATAATTTTTTGTCGCAATAAAATGAAATTGTGACGTCAATAAGTGAATTTCTGACGCGAACACATTTGTCTTTGAAACTCGATGATTTTTAGACGATAAGAAATTAATTTCAGGCTTTGCAATTCAATTTTTCACGTCTAAAATTTAAATTTTTACATTAGAGATTATTTAGCGAGCTCAGGAAAATGTAATTTTGTTTTCCGTATTAAGGATAAAAGTTAAAACAGCATTCCATAGTGTCCCTGTATAATCATACATATTTGTATTATTTCATTCGATGCCGGTTTATTACAAAGTGCAAAACGAGCATTCTAAATAAAACTATAAAAATTTAGTAGTAAAACTAGTATAGTATTTAGAGCTCATACCGTTTTATTAAATAATAAACGTTACGTGACATCACGACACTGTAAGAGCAAGCAAGGTAGGGTGAGTTTTAATTTAGGTAATAGTTAAGCCAGTGTTTCGTAATCTGTATATTGTCAAGGTTTATTGTATTTATGGCTCTTGTTTTAGTAACAAGTTGGGATTATGTAATAAGTTTCCAGACCATGTTGTATTAAATTTAAAAATTTTTAGGAGAAATTGTGCAATAGCAATAAATTTTATGTATATGTTTAAAGACCTACATTCTAAAAATTTGTATATGTCTTAGCATTTGTAAAGTTTGTTTCCGATCTAGAGAAGGTACTAATATACAGCAATAACTAACTTTATATTTGTAATTCATTACATCTTGATTTATTTCTTTTTGTATTTCAAAACGATATAAAATTGCAATAATTTTGAAAATTTAACTAAAGAGCGAGTTAGACAATAAATTAAAACATATCTGCTCATGTAGACGAACTTCGTCTGTTAAAACTTGTTCTCTAATTTAAATAAAATTTAAATTTGGAAATAGCTTGAGTGCGGAGATACCAAAACGGAACATCTGTTGATATATTTTGCAGTAAATAATAATCAGATAGTGTGGAATATGTTACAGGTATAATCGTTTCAATTTAAATGTGATCCTGTTTTTTAATTTCGAAATTTTATGGTTATTGACTCAAATGGACTTAGCATACACAGTTAATATTCTTTGCCTTAAGGCATATTTGAAGATGTAAAAATTCGTAAAATATGTTCTGGAAGTTTATTAACTGTTTTTTTTTTAAATGAGGGAAACGTACGAATAGTACGTTTCATAGTTAAAATTCAGTATTGGGATTATGGAGAGTACCGTTGCCGAATGTACTTGTTCTAGTACAAAGGTACGCAGGTAAAAGTAAAGTGTCAACGTTGTGTAAAATTTCCCTATAAGAATATAGAATAGCCTTCTACCCTCTGTACTGAATTTTAATTATGAAACCTACTAGAGATGTTTGCCTGTTTTGCCGAGCGGCTCGAGAAAGGACGCTGAGAACAAAAATTTATTCATAGGAACATTCGAAAAGCAAGCGGAGAGTGTTTGTACAACTTTTTACCGCATAGAAATAGCAGAATAATTTTATCCGAGTGATTCATTCGATAAAAATGCTTTCGAATTCGATTATGAAAATCATTGGATTATATCTACTCACTGCATTTGCAAATTGAACCGGATGTCTTAGCGTAGGAAAATTTTGGGCGCAGGGACGTTTTGGCTCGAGCCGTGTTGGCGCAGAGATCATTGTTGTCTTTCTTACAGTAGGGTACGATTCGACAATTCTATTAAATTGAAACAGGGTGGCCACTTTTCTGGAAAACCGGGAAAAGTCGGGGGATTTAGAATTTTTTTATTTTGGTCAGGGAAATCAGGGAATTTTACCAATTTTAACGTAAAATCAGGCAATTTCACGAAATAGTCAGGGAAAATTCTGTAAAATGCAATTATTTTTAGTATTTTTATTTTTACCTGCAAAACGAAAATTTTGTTACCTAGGTACAGGTATGTTTATAAAATTTATATTTATTTCATTTGGTTTTTCCTTAAAGTTTAGATGTTGTATTTTGTTGAAAATTTTCTGTTTGCTATAAAGTAATTTAAGTTTACTTTGCTAATTTTTATGTTCGGTTGCAATTTTGATTTAAAAAAAGCAGTTGAAATTGGCTTTTGTGCCATAAAAATGAGTCTGGGAAAACTGAAGTTTATCAGTCGGGGAAGTCGGCGAAAAGTCAGGGAATTTGAAAAGCAGTTTTAAGTGGCCACCCTGTGAAATTTAGCGGTTATTTTCATCTCTTGTTTGATATTAAGCAGTTGTCGCTTTGTGGTGTATCAGTGCAAATGCTCCAATTTGGCTTTTGGTGGTTTGTTAAAATTTTTGTATAAATAAAAAATTATTTTGTGTTAGGTAAGTTGTTAATTTTGCTAATTATTTATGGAAAAATTGTGAGACTCGTGTCAAATATAAATAAATAATTGAGTGGCTACTAAAATGTTAAATAATTAAAAAAAAGACAATCAAATCATTTTTTATATTGCGCGAAACATTCTTGCGCCAAAACGGCCCGCGCCGAAACGTGTCTGCTCCCAAAGTTCCCTGCGGCCAAACGAACCTTCGTCAAAAAGCAGCTGCGCTTCAAACGGTCGCACTAAAACGGTCGCACGCATACTAGTCCAGTCAGCAGAGCTCAAAAAAGGGTGTTTGCGTGCAAAAGGTAGTCTAGAAACCATTTTGGGATATGTTCTTTAGGTTAATGCCCTGATCACAAATCCAAGTTTTCGACCTTGTAGGGCGCACGCGCGAGCCGCCATCTTGGATTAAATGTGCAAAAATTTCTTTTTGTGCGAATAGCTTCCTAACGGTTGATCCAGTGACAAAAAGACCTATAAGCAAAATTGTAGATAATAAAATTTCCAACATTTTTGTTTCCTACATTTTTTTGTGGGCCTAATGGCTAACGAGCTACAGCAACTTAAAGATGAATTTTTTTTTAAAATTCGTATGTTTCACATTTATGCTTTTTTTGCCAGTTTTTCTAGCCATTTAACACATAATTTTGTTTCATATTGTCAGCTCATTTCCACACCACCATGAGGTAGAGAAAATGGTGCGTTTTTTTAATGTGGTCTCCCCAGCAGGCCTAATCCACAGACGTTCCATTGTCGCGAAGCGACGAGCTTAGGGTTTCCGTCCCTTCGATGGTCCGGGTTTGGTCAGGTCGTCGCCCTCGTCATAATCTTTTTCATCCAGTTCGTCATCCTCGCTTTCGATGGTAGCCTCTGGTACATTCTCGCAGGATTGGCCATTGCAGAATGCACACATAATGGAGCAGTGCAAACCTGATTTTCTGCAGCTGCATGCCGCACTACATCCTTTTTTGCAATTGCAGGAAACGATTTTCAACAGTTGGTCCGGTGCTGGTTTCTCTGTCATTCTTACTGGAGCAAGGCCATTTGGTCCAAGTTTCCAGCCCCAGTCTTCTGGATCTTTTGCAGTTCCATACCACTGTTGAATTTGATGATAAGTCCTTAACGCATGATACCGTGCGGCGTTCTTTGTTGGCGGCAATGAATCAAGGTGGAATTGGCGTTTTGTTGCTGATGTTGCAAAACGTTGATAGCGAACATCTTCTAATGTATCCTCTGCTATGTTGCCACCATACACAGCTACGAGAAAGCGTGCTCCAGCGTCTGCAATATCGTCTGGTGTGGCATCCGGTTCTTTGAATATTCTAATGATTGAATTCAGTCTCTGATCTTTCTGGACAAGCGAACAAAACTTTTTTTCCCCTGGTTAAAGAGTGCCGATGTGGTGTCGCACCCACTAAAAGCATGAAGAAACAGAATATTCTCAGCGACTTCTTTGTGTTTCAAACTATGCGCGGAATATAGTCTTTCGGCAGTGTTGCCCCTCCCAGGTTTCCGAAGGTAGATGTTCCTGTAGGCGGGTGCTAATGCTGTGAGTAGAACTAAAAGATCGACGTCCTCGCCAATGATGAAAACAGCATCAAATGTTGAGCACATAGCAATAGCTGTGGTGACAATCAACACATCAGCATCTTTTTCTGCCCGCTTAACGGTAACACCGGCCTCTAACAATTTTTGCGTCAGCATCGTAATAAGATGAACTTTATTGCTTTCATTGGCCAAAAATCGTTCTTGGGATACTTGAGCTAACATTGTTTCATCATAACGAATCGCCGCACACACTTGCCTGTTCACGCGTCGTTGTCGTTCTGCGGTCTTGGTATTTGTTTTGCTACCATCTACCGGATACCCATCAAAAACAACGATTGCATTCGAACCGTAGTGATTTCGCACATATTGGACGTACTTCTCACAAATAGACCCAAATGAATCATTACGATGCCACACAACTTTGTGTAAGAGATAACCCCCGTCCAGAACATTGATTTTCTTACATTCAGGTGCCACGCGGTCTGGATCTTGTATGAAAACAGAATACAACGTCGATTTAGTGCCTTTGCGCATTCCTGCTTCCGTGAAAAGCGACAATGGAAAGGGTGCAAGCTCGAATCTCAAGTAATGCTTCAACTCGTCGTCGGATTACTTCGCTATGGTCATTCTCTGGAACAGCATAAGTGGGTTGATGGGGAGTGTTTTGTCGGTAACTGTGATGCTGCTATTTACCGCTAGCAGTGGCACGACTTTTTCCTTGCGTTTGAATTTGGTGGACCCGAAATTTTTACACGTGCTATGCATGGTCGACATCGTCTCAATACCTTTCTCTCTGGAGAACTGACAGTTAATCGTATCATCGCCAACTATTCCCGTACTTATGAAAATAAGCGAATCGATTTCGGGGAAGGGAGAATACTGAGTAAACCATGTCAACAATTTGGTTAAATCTTGATCGTATCGAGTGATGCGTGAAGTCCTTGCATCGACATGTTGCTCGGATGTATCTAAATGGACATTGCAATAGTCTTCAATGGAGTCGCAAACGTTATGCAAAGATATCATTCCCAAAGTCCACACTGCGAGAACGCTGTCACTAATCCCACGGCCACGCGTTAAGCCCCCGCAGCTATGCATCATTCGCATCAAAGTTTGTTCGATGGTCATATCGGACCAAATCCCACACCAAAACTTGTCCGAACGCCGAATCGTGAACGCACCCTTCGTAGTAAATTTATGGTATTCATCCGGGTCCGTTTTGTCTTCCAGTTTTAACATTTCTTGCAGATATAGATGACCAAATTTAGCATAAAGGAAATGACCGCTTGCATGAAAATACGGAAGCATTCTTTGAATAGTATCCAGATGTAATTGCCAATTCCCCATTCGCTCCGCTTCGATGAACTGCTTGACTAAAGTGGTCATTTGGAAATACTGAACCCATAATTTAGCTGTGGAACCATTATTTTCCAACTTTGTAAGCGCTACTGTAAATTTTGTGACCACAACTCCGATTGCCGGGAAGGGGGTTGCCGACGAACGGAGGAAGACCGGGAACGTTCTATGCCTGGAATTTTACAATGGATGTGCCCTAGTGTGCTATTAAAACCGATACAATTATTTTCACTACTTCTTGCTTTAGCACTTTTCGAATCACAATTAAAAACCAAATACCACCATTTGTACAAAATCGCACCATTTGCTCTACCTCTTGGTGGTGTGGTAATGAGCTGACAATATGAAACAAAATTATTTATGTGTTAAATGGCTAGAAAAACTGGCAAAAAAAGCATAAATGTGGAAAATACGAATTTAAAAAAAAAGAATTCATCTGTCAGCCGCTGTAGCTCGTTACCCATTAGGCCCACAAAAAAATGTAGGAAACAAAAATATTGGAAATTTTATTATCTACAATTTTGCCTATAGGTCTTTTTGTCACTGGATCAGCCGTTAGGAAGTTATTCGCACAAAAAGAAATTTTTGCACCTTTAACCCAAGATGGCGGCTCGCGCGTGCGCCCTACAAGGTCGAAAACTTGGATTTGTGATCAGGGCATTAACCTAAAGAACATATCCCTAAATGGTTTCTAGACCATCTTTTGCACGCAAAAAACCTACATTGACTGGACTATACGTCCTAAAACGTTTGCTATAGTACAAATGTATAACGTTATACCGGGCAAATTAATTTTTTGAATAAAATTTTTTTTCGATCGAAATAAAACCAGAAACAGAACGAAAAATACGTCCTTCAAAAATTGAGTGTGCGGGAAAAAATCATTCCCCCCGATTATTGCTTAAAAATGAAGTACTTGAATTTTATTCTACTGTCAC
The DNA here is from genome assembly GCA_958336395.1 of Ctenicera cuprea. Taxonomy (NCBI): domain Eukaryota; kingdom Metazoa; phylum Arthropoda; class Insecta; order Coleoptera; family Elateridae; genus Ctenicera; species Ctenicera cuprea. The sequence continues at coordinate 58,206,671 of OY284486.1, forward strand.
GTATGATCAATTTAACATAAACAGAAATTTATTACATCAACCGTTTATTAATGAAAAAAAAATTAAAAATGAAGAGGTACAAATGATCGACTTCCAAAAATTCATAGAAGGGGTCACAGAAAAACTAGCAGACTGAGACATATACCAAATCGTAGCTCTATGAGCCTACTTAATTAAAAAGAAAATCTAGATGCCATATATTTTTGAAAATTTACCCAATTTGGAAAATATTTTGTACCTCAAAGTTTTTATCTTTTCGAAAATGTTTGTGCCCGTAACATTGTGTGTCTGTAGGGATATTACGATAGAAAATTTGATCCCGATTTGTTAACTCGTTTTTGAGTAATAAGTGAACATTTTCAAAAAATGTAGCGAGCGCCATTTTGAAACTATAAAGCTCGGAAAAAGGCAATACATTTGCCCTGAGATCAGATTTCATTGTATTCAATTTTTGAAAAATGCTACCAAAAAACGTGTTTAACATTCCGTTCATCGAAATGGGACCATCCGTTTGGGAGATATGGAGCGCACATACTCACCCACTCGCAGAGCTCTGCGAACTGTTGCTTATATTTTACAAGCTAGTGGATTGGTAATGAACTTGAGAAAGTAAAAAAATAAAACACTAAAATTTTATAGCACTGTAGCTGTAGTATTGAAATTTTTAAGACATAAACATTGATCTGAAAAACTATAAAAATGGTGTTTTATTTTATTTGTGATTACGCAATTATTTATAGTAACAACAAACAGCACTATGTTGCTCAGATACCTTCTCATAAAATAAACATTTATATTTCTATATTTGTAATCTTCATTTGAGATATAAATTAAAAACATGTTTTGGAAATAAAATACAATCATATTTATATCATTCGGCACCCCACTTTTATAAATTACTTTAAAAATTTTGTTCGGAATAAAAGTTGGCATGCAAAATATTAGTACCTTTGTGTAGGCTACATGTAAAATGTCTACAAATTTTTGTTTTTAATTTTAAACTCGGAATCGTGTTTTTAAAATGGTTGTATTTCATATAGGGTACGAAATAATAACGTTTTCTATATGTAGTGTTCCCAATAAAACCTGGAAATTATCAACAATGAGTTTATTATAAAGTTTTTTAGCGTGTTTTTCTACCCTGTTACATCAATATAAATGACATTTAAAACATTTTTTTTAATTAAAAATGTTTAGTTTTCTGGCCAATGGCGTGTAACCATAGAGTAATGTATGAACATGTCCGAAAATGCGTTGTTACCTCCAAGAGCCCTCTGAAGAAAGAACATTCTAATCGCTTCTTTAGCAATAACTTTCGCAGTAGATGCACTGAAATTTTTACATTTTATTTGCAAGCACTACTTTTAGCTAAGCATTTTTACTAACTTTTGTTTAAATAAGTGCACCAGAGGTGTCTCATTTAGGGGGGGCACGTAATATTTGCTTCTAAATATGTTAAGATCTTCACAAGTTTCAGATTTTGTTTAGAAAATTTTATTCTCCATACGAAAATACACAAAAAAGGTGCACTTGTTTAAAATCGCTGTACCTACGAGTAACAATTTTTGAGATAATTCAGGTTTTGTAAAAAAAACACATTGCCACGAAGGTTCGAGTGTTTCCCTAAGATGCGAAAATAGTTAGGGCAAGTTCTACACATCGAAGCAATAAAATAAATTCTGATAAACATGGGTCGGGAAACCGTTTCCTTACGGAGTTACAGCATCCTGAAGAAACAATAGTTTGAATTGTTGAAATTTCCTACTTCCGCAGACAGTACAAATGTTTACAGGAACTTTTTCATCGTTTCTGTGTATAGAACTCACTCTCGAAGTTTGTGGCATCTATTTGGATATTTTGAGAAAACACGTTATACTTTCATGGTATCTCGGTTTTACAAAAACATGTAACATCTCGAAAACTGTTAGATATAGCGAGTTTCAAGAGTACGTTTTCTGTGTATTTTTATATAGAGAATAAGATTTTATAGACATAATTTAAAAAATGTAAAATCTAAAATATTTAGGAGCAAATACTACACGATCCCCCTCCCCATCTGATACACCTCTGGTGGTTTAAAAAAATAGTGGTCACGCATAAAATTTAAAAATTTGTAATGCAACTACTGCGAAAGTTATAGACAAAAAAAAACGGTGCGGTTGTTCTTTCTTCGGAGAGCTGTAACTCCGTAAAGAAGCGTTTTCGGACGAATGTTCATGAAATAACGTGAGGAATCACCTCCTGAAATTTGTGTGCTTATGAAACGCTTTTTTATAGTTTATCTATGCTCTATGCAGTTACTTAGGCTTCGAAGTCATCTTGTAAAATGAAACGTTCCGGTATAGGTATGCCGTAAATATGAACATTGTGAAGAAGTGTATATATTTTAAACACTTGCTGTTTATTAAAGACTTGAGAGTTCTCATTGTTTCTAAATGTTATTGGAACTTTTCCCGAATTCAATTATTTTAATAGTAAGTATATCAAAGTAGCAGTTCCAATAAAAGCATAAATCGCTGGTTTGATGGAAAGTAGCGTGTCAAGATTTATTAGGTTGTGGTAGGTTTCCAATTTCGAGTTCGAAATACTTTAATAGCGAGCCATAGTATCACGCAATCTTTATGCAAATGCAAAAGGTGAAACAATTTGCATTAATATGGAACAGTTTGTGTTTTTTTCTATTTTTTTTCTGTGCGCTAGAATAGTCTCACCTACTTGTTACATATTTTGATATCACTTTTAGCACACTGTTGCAAATTATATAAGCCCATTAATTTGCAGTTTCTGTTGTTTTCCAGACTTTACGAATAATTAATGAATTACGTAAACATTATAACACGTTTAACCGGAATTCTAGTAGCTGCTTATAACTGCAAAATTATTCCATAAGTAGCTAAAATATATCTGTTACTGTCTTATTCTTGTAAGTAAATTAAATCAGTGGCGAACAAAATTAAATAACTTGTTTCGTTTTGAACCCATGAAAACTATGTGATTAAGTAGTTTATTGTGTCATTTTCTTTCTTGTGTAATAAAATCGCTCAAAATGTAATCGTTTGGTTCTTAGTTATTTTAATAAAACAAATTATATTTTATTTATAACATCGAGCTTTATTTTGCCGAAGTTCATTTTAATTTATTGTAAATAAAACAATTTTTAACTTCAGCAGGCTTTTTATTTTAACCTTTTACGTATTTCAACGTGTTTACACGTTATTATCAAAGGCACGATTAAAGGTAAACAGTTGGTGTTGCTATAGGAACAATAAGTCTTCATAACTTGATCTTGGTTTTCTGTATCTGCGTCCAGATGACTTGATTTCTCATTCCAAAACGACCAATAACGGTGAATTTAAGAGATCAATTTGTTCATTCATACAGGTCCATGATACATAGGGCTTTAACGGTTTCTTGGTAAAATTAGTTATAATAGAGAAATTTCGATTATTAAACAAATTGCATACAATAATGGTTATAATACTCAACTTATTGATACACTAATTAAAGAGAAAAATTAGAAATTAGCTATTCAGAAAATGTATCCAACTACTTCATCAGATAAAATGAAATACGCGTCAATTTCATATTTTGGCAATAAATCAGAAATAAATGCCAACATTATAAACAAAACAAATAAATGTAAAATAACTTTTAAAATAACAAAAAAACATTTTAAAGACTTTGTTTATTGCTAAAGAGGCATCAGGCATCTACAAATTAAATTGCTCGCACTGTAATTCGGTTTATATAGGACAAACAATTAGAAATTTTGATATTAGGTACAAGAAACCCGTACGTTGTTACAAGCATAAACAACCCTATAAATCCAATTACGTCAAACACTTACTAGAACACAATGTTAAGACACATTTTTACGCTAAAATAAGATCTTATCAGATTTGATTCATTGCTGTTGTTTATTTTCGACTGTCAACTTTTTTTTCTTATGAGCGACATGTTAAATTTTTTCATATTATTTAAATATGAAACAGTTTTTATCTGATTTTAACGTCGGATCACAATTTACATTTTGTTTTAATTTTGGGTTTTCTATTTGAAAAAAATTAAACTTCCATTAAAGTGCCATGAAATGACCACGTCATTTAATTTATATTAAAAAAAATTATAGTGAGCTGTAAACAAATCATTATTAGAAAGTCTAACTTCCATGTCAAATGTAGTTCACTTAGTGCATTTTGATTTTAATGTAATTCAGACAATTTACTAAAATCAGGCATCTACAAATTAAATTATTCGCATTGTAATTCGATTTATAAAGCCCAAACAATTAGAAATTTTGATATTAGGTACAAGGAACGCGTACGTTGTTACAAGTATAAACACCCCCATAAATCCAATTACTCTAAACACTTATTAGAACACAATCATTCAATGACATCTAATAACACTGTAAAATTTTTACACTTTTGTGATGATAAACGTAAGTTGGATTTACTAGAAGCATTTAAAATTCACAAACATTTAAAATCTGTACCTTTAATGAATGAACAAATTGATCTCCTAAATTCAGCGTTATTGGACGTTTTCGAATGAGAAATCAAGTCATCTGGACGCAGATATAGAAAACCAAGATCAAGTTATGAAGATTTATTGTTTCTATAGCAACACCAACTGTTAACTTTTAATCTTGCTTTTGATAATGACGTGTAAACACGTTGAAATACCTATAAGGCTAAAATAAAAAACCGGTAGAAGTTAAAAATTGTTGTATTTACAATAAATTGAATTATATTTTGTTTTGAGGTTGTTCTTAAATAAAATGATCTACGCATAAAGTCCCTATTAAATATTACTTTTAATTTTACCTCTAAAGTCAAGTTAATGCGTGATTTGCCAAATAATTTTAATCCAACAGTTGCAGATAAATGTTCTTTGCTCGATGTACTTTTTTTATTTGATTTTTTATTTCTACTTGTTTTTCGTAAGAGTATCCATTAAAATTTTCTGTTAAAAGCTGGTCAACGAGAATTTCTGTTTCCTGCAAATTTGCAAACTTATGAAATAAATTAACACACAATAGCTGCACGCTGCAACTAACTGCCGCTGACCGGCGCAGAGGCCGTGCTTATTCTGTTCTGAAATCTCTAGTATTTCTTCGCATCTGTCCATCTGATCATTGCATTATTTGCATCAATGTGCTTGCAAACGTATTAAGAATAACTAATTGGTTGATTGTGTCGTAGCTGGAAATATTTGGCCCGTGAAGCTCGGCCTTCGCGTATGCGAAACTGTGTTTAAAGGCAACGGTCTATTTATTTGGCGCTTAATTTTTAATGTGGTGTTAAAAAGTAAAAACTGTGTGAAAGCAACTTTTTTTTATCGAATGTTAGAATTTGATTTTTTTTAAGTTATGGATAGGCACTGCCTACCCTGCCTAATAAGACGGGCGCGCCACTGGTTAATAGTAGAGCAATTATCAGTACAACAACATAAAAGAACTACTAGAAGGAAAATATAGAATATTTGTTTATATTTATTTAGAATATTAGAGTGGCTTCTCTGAGTCTTCATGGAATTGAATTAAATTATTGCGGCTAATTTGCTTCCTGATCTGATCACCGTCTTTATGCTTCGTCTAGTTCGGCTTATTATTACAGAATGCCCGGAAGTGAACAGACTTGGTTTGGCTGTTGATTTTTTGCTTTTTGCATCGTTTAATGGCGTGATTATATCTTTTTACCATAAATTTTATTAATAATTATACATTATGTTTGGAATATTGACGTGCTTTTTATTTAATAAATCATACATTACTGTGCTTTCGTATCTTGGAGAGCAAAAAATGGTTCGATGTATTTCGTGCAATTTTAAGATAACGAATAGAATTATATTACAAAAACTTGTTGCTTTTAACTTCTCAATTAGGATATTATTAGTGGGTCTATAATGCAACGTGCCAAATTATGGTATATTAAGTTTCTTAGATTGGTATCGTGTTTGTTCTAATCTGTATTATATGAACTTAATAAAATACACTGTAAACGTGTAAAAGTAATTTTCGTTATGGTACGTTAAGAAGGGATCGATGTACAGAAAAATACTCATGTTTCGCCCTGAACCAATGACCCAAATTTGAAGTTGCACAAAATTAAATCTGAAATGCAATCACTATGGGAATTAATTAGCACTAATGTTGGAACATACTACATACAATATTTTTTTTTTCATTAAAACTTGATCAGCAGGTACTGCTGGAGGTTGCTAAACTCTAAACGTGATATTTTTTATTTAGTATGTTATTATTCCGTTTGTAAACTAACAGGTGTGTCACGTGTTACTTCAAATGATTGCACATTACAATACTACTGATTTCTCCAAGATCACCTTCTAATGATTGACAGGTATGATGTTACACTATATTTATATCTAAACGGGGCATTTCACAAATAAGTTATGCACTAGGGACAGGGCTGGGTCCTACCCGGATACTTTTTCAGTACCCGAAAGCTATACCCAGGTAATTTTCTAACATTTTTACCTGTTACCCGTACTACCCAGAGCATAATTGTAGAAGTACTTTTACCCGAATACAATTTTCTAGTAGCAGGGTATTATGAACAGTACCCGGGTACTTGTGTAAATCTTCGACATTGAAGGACAGCAAATCATTGGGATAGCTATGCTAGGTTAGGTGATTCCCCGATAATAATTAAAACAATTTATCATGTAACGTATTACTAGCGACTAGCATGTAGCTGGAATGTGTGTAAACCACAAGTTCGTAGTGGCACAGATGGATATGCGGGTGTGCTACTTTTTTACTGCATAGGTAGTTGTGGGGTCGAATCTCGGTTGGGACCAACATTTTTTTTAATTTATAGTTTTTTTTAAAACACCGTTGTTGCGTTTTGCTGTTTACGCGAGGTTATTTGTTAATAGCAGTTATATTTTTAAAGAAAAAATACGAAGACAAATTTGCATTCACTCACTGATACTAACACGCAAGTCTGGTAATAAATTTAAAAAAAGGATTTGTTGTTTTCTATTGAATGCAATTTATTAGCCATGAAAAAATCGGCTTTAACAATGCAAATCTCGATGTAAATATCACACTCGCACTCGCGAGCCAATATTAGATGATATTGCGCAATTCAGGATCGGCTGTAGTCCAAGGGGCTAGACGCTAGTTAACGTATTTCCCTGTTCCCTTTTTTGAATTAGAGTTTATACAGTTGCTTCAAGTAATTGCTACTAAGTGTGGTACCGACGTGTTGTAGAAAATTAATAAAATCGCAGGCGTGGCTTAGGTGATGATGTTTTTCAAACTCTCGTAGTTTTGGAAACCAACGCCAACAAAGATTCAAAGTTTAATTATTATTAGTGAAATAAATACAACGTTTCTGAAATGTTTTATTTTTATCTCAAGTTTTTTTTCACAATGTTGATAATACGCTGTAAATGTATTCTGTTGACCTATTAAACTAAGTATATTATGCGCAGGTATTTTGTAGTTTCAAAATCATCCCAACAAATATTCTACATCTTGAATATAACTGCAGGTTTTTTTAAAACTATCCGTACCCCATACCCAGAAAACGTACCCGATTGCATGTAGTATTTACCCGTACGCGATATCCGGGAACTTTCTTGCTGTATCCCAACCCAGCTCTGACTAGGGATCGAGTGGAGTTTTTGGGGATAGAGTGCAAACAGTACCTCCAGCAGTAAGATACACGAAGACGGAGCCAACATTAAGTGGGGGAGTGTGTTAAGTGACATCTAAAAACGTGGAATACTTTCACTTACTGTATGACAATAAATAAAATGCACACACACACCAGCGCGAACTTTGTAGAAAAGCATATCTATGCAGAAATATAAAATTAATGCCATATACTAACGACGATATTTTTGAGGCCGGTCTGTAGCTCGGCTTTGGCGTGTTCGACATCCACTATAAGCAACATCTCGCGAGGCTTTGAATCACTTTCGCTGATGTGATTCTTAGCCAAGAAATTTTTTCTCTATCCGTTTGTTTTTGGTGTTACTTTCCTATACTTTAAGTATAGGAAAGTATAGGTTGCATGACAATTTTCGAAATCGAAATTTTATCTGTTGGTGGTTATGTATGTATGTGTGTGATGCGTCATAACTTCCGAATGGATGTTCGATAAGTTTTGGAATATAACATCCACCAACAAAATAAGCTTTTAAAACATCCGAAACAAAGTTAGACATATTTTTTGCTAGCATTTTGTCCGCAAAATGAATTTGCTAAATTTTGAACGATATCTGGTAGAAGACCTGAGGGCCAATCAAAATTTTTCCCGAACTTTCTAGCTTCAAAATGGCGACCGCGATTTTTTTAAAGTTTTGACGTTGGCGCTTTATTACTCGAAAATGAGTTAGCAGATTGGGGTCAAATTTGGTACTAAAGTAGCTGTATGGAGACATAGCTTCCACCCGAATTATAAGACGCATAAAAGTGTGAAGTAAGAATTATTTCAAAATTTTGGAAACTTTCAAAAAAATTTTGCTCAAAAACTGACCACAGCATTTTTTAAGTTTTGTTGGTATCAAATTTTCTGCGATACTTTCTATGAATTTTTAAAAATCGAACATTTAAGCGGTTTTGTTTAATAAACGGGGACAATAAAATATATCTGTTTCTTAATAAGTTCCAGCTTTACTTCGGTGAAGTTCATATTGATATTAAATGAAATACTTTATAACTTCAACAATAATTATTTATTTTAATCTATTTTAAATACGTATTTTGACATGTTTACATGCCATTATCTCAGCTAATATTCAAAAGTAAACATTCGGTGTTGCTATAGGAACAATACAACTTGGTGACTGATCTTGGTTGTATGTGTTTGCAGATGATTTGATTTCTCATTCAAGAATGTCTAATAAAAGTAAATTTAAAAGATCAATTTGCTTGTTCATTAACGGTACAGTTTTTAAATGTTTGTGAATTTCAAAAGCTTCTAGTGTATCTAATTTATGTTTATCATAACAAAAATGTAAACATTTTATAGTATTATTAGATGTCATTAAGTGATTGTCGTAATAAGTGTTATATTGTTAGTTAAGTGTTATATGTTTAACTAAATTATTCTTCATGAGTGATAATAGAATGACAGTCGGAACTTAATTTTTCAAGTGCAGCATTATTTAGGGTGGCTAGTTTTTCCCCCGCTCCCATTTTTTTGATATTGAATTTGCTGTGTTGTCTCAGGTTTTATTTTAATATCAAAGAATCTGTTTCGAAAAAATAAAAAGATTCCATATTTTGCTCATAAAAGCTTAGTTTTTCTAAATCAATGGCGGATAATGCGGGGGGGGGGGAGCATCTACAGATCAAATTATTTAAGACAGACCACTGTGCGACGGGGCGACTATAATAGCTTGTCTGAATTATCCGTCCGATACAGATGTACCATTGTGACCCCATACAATTTTTTGAGTGATCTTTAGCTGCCATGGCGCTTTCTTTGCTAGAAAATTTTGGGTATGATTCCACACTACTTTGTCATTATTGGCATTGTATTTGCTGTACTGCAACTAATATTATATAGCACCTATATTATTCTATTTATTGTTTTAATTTTTTGTTTACTCTAAAGATGCATTCAAAGAACTTGGAAATGGTGCAATTGTTTTTACTTTTTGGAGCTGCTAAACTTGGTGATCTTAAACGCGCATTAGTTACTTACGCTTAAACGCGTCACTGTTAGTATAAAAATACTTCTGGAAATATAAAATGTAAAAGTTTCAAAGTACAGGAAAGTTCAGCCGAAGCGGTTTTCTCAATTTTTAATATATTGATAGCCAAGATAAAAACTAGTTTGAAATTTACAGTTCATAGGTATGAATGCCAAGTTGTAAGTATAATTTATTTATGTTGGTCGTTTTGATTACGTAGTATTAAGTTATTTTTATAAATTTATAGTCAACTGTATAATACCTTGGCGACCATTTAGTCAGATCGGTTTATCTCCAAGGTTACTTCTTGAATTGTTACAAGTTGTGGGGTTAGTTATTTCACGTTGGCATGCGTTTGAAGTTCAGGGAATTTCCAGTTAAACGTGTATATGTTACAAATTCCTGCATAACTTCCTTTGTGCGTTCAGGATTTTCTAATTAAAAATATGAGATATTTATTTATATGGACATTTTACATAGGTCTTTAGATAGATACTTCATGGAATATTTTTATTTTGCTCGTGCTATGGTGAAAATTTAATAAAATATATGTTGCCTAATTACAATCAACTTTACAATTTTACTAATTGTTGTGGCCCATTTCCACATCCTTATTAATTATAGTATGAGGTTGAGGTTGCCACGTGCGATGCCTTCAACCATATAAAGTCAGCTGCAGGTATTAGTATTCTTAAAGCTACGCAAATAATAGTAGTAATTATAGGGTAGTGAAAGCACACATTACCATGTACCTAAAATCAAATATTCGTGCAGTGTTTGAAATTGCTGTAATAAAGCTATAGTTGCGGATGGAGTATGGGAAAAACCGATTTACTTGAAATGCTGTTTTAAAATCTAACAGGCGCATAATGTAAACACAAATTATTATTCACTCACCGTCACCCATGTCTTTCTTCATAAATGTGTTCCTCTGACACATCAAACACTCGGCATTCAGAATATCACCGGTATTTACATAAAAAAACAAGCAGATATCCATTATGATTAACGCAAAGCATGATCAAAATATTACTTACTGGGAAGGTATTTCTCCCCGTGGAAATCTTACGCAGCCTCTACCAGTTAACCTTTTGAGCGTGTTACAATATTATCTTCCGTGCATTAATTTGACGTATCTAAACACCTGTGAAAACGCTTATCACGCTGTATACCGATTGTTAACCCGATCAATGGAGATTAATCTATGTCGTGTGCAGTCGACGGCCCGATCGTACCGAAATTACGAGTTAATTAAGCCCCAAGGAATCTAAGAGCAATGCAGGCACCTCGTATCAGCCAAACATGAACATTACGGCAGTCGCTGGTTAAAACTGTTTCAATTAACCAAGTCAATGAATCTCAACCACGCTTAATAACTAGTTCCAAGAAAACAGCTAGCTGTATTGATGGGCTTAATCCGCAACAAAAACACATCACCAATTGCATAGTTAAGAAATCATCATTAGTACCTACACCATTATTACTTAGTGTTTATCACAACCGTTACGCAGGTATCAACAGTTTATCATTAAACAATTAACGACAACATGCATGGTTATTTTCATAGCATTGCAATATTTTGCAGACTGTCGCGCCGGACTCTCATTATTATCCACCAGCGTCTGGACATATGGGTCTATAAGAGTGTTTTTACATTTTAGAACCCCGATGGACCACAACGTTTTTGTAGTCGACCAATTAAACTTCGGCAGATTCTCTCGCAAAAAAAGCGTATTTGTATTTAGGATTAGACTTGTTGTTCACACTTTTGACGCAATTCAATTTGCTTTGTGTAACATAAATTTTACAATATTAACACGTTTGTAAAATTGATTTATGTCTGAAACACATTAAGCTGCTAGTTTGGATATTTGCAAAAAATTGCAAATGCACTGATATTAGTTTGTTTCACTGATGTCTTTTTTTTTTGTTACAGGTAAGTTCAATTTTATATGAATAGTAAAAACCAGCGGGTTAAATTCAGGTGAGTAAATAGTAATTATTCTATAGTACTTGTGAATCTGAATGCACCGACCTTGTATACATTGAGCAGGGATGGCATTAACAAAACAAAATAAACCGGGCCGAAAATTGTAAATGTATATTGTTTAAAATAGTAATTGCTGAAATTATGTAAAAAATTAAAAATCAAATTAAATTCGTCTGGAAAGATTATAGCAGGTGGTGTATATTCACCTAACTTTTCAGGTTAATTGCAAATAAAGCGGCATCAAAGAAGTTGGGGGGAAGGAATGGCGGGATATCGTTAACATAATAACATCATATTGTGTTAAAAGTCGTTCAACAGGTAAAGGGCGCCAAATAGTTGCAGAGGGGAGTTATCAAGAATGAAAATAAGGCGCTTTAAAGAGAACACTCCTTGTTTGTTATCTTCTCTGACTTCTTAATAGAAGTGGAGATGCAACGATGAGGGCTCGAAATTTCTTACCCCAGCATTTTGTCATCCTGACCAAGAAAAAATTATATGGTTAGAGATATTAGAAAGCGATTTCTATGGTCTCAGTGAAGTTATACTCAAATTCGCTTTTGCAGCCTGGATAGATAATCCTTGCAACGGGACATTTACAATAATAGGTGTCATTTTCAAATATTGTGACCAAAGCTTGGAGTTTCAACGAACGTTGCAGAATGCAGATTACACAAAGCGATCAAATGAAAACTTAATCGCAGTCGCCTATGAAACAAGCGCGGCATGTTTATGATTAGCTTGCACATCGTGGAGGTATTGTCATAGTTGCGCGGTTTATTATACTTTACCGTAATTGTTCATATTTAGCAAGTGAGCATTTAAATTTTTTTTTAATAATTATAATTTTTGTTTTTCAAACGTGTATGATAAATTTTAGTTGGCAAACTTGACACAATTAACTTACATAACGGAAGAATTATTAAACTACATGTTGGTTTGGTGTTAAAGGCGTGGGATTGTAATCTGGCGGCTCCAGTTCAAATCTCGTGGCATACCTGTTATGTGTTCGATTTTTTGTTTGTTTATTTTTTCACATCTTTCCCGACTATCCTATTTGCCTTATACCTGCCTGTAATTTATTTTAATCTGTATTTTTGTTTTACTTAAAAAATTAGTAACTTGATATATATTTAGTTTAAAATACTAAACAATCAAAACGACAATAGTACAAAGCAATTAAAATTCACAATAAATGTTAAAAATGTTGTTTATTCGTTTCTAGGCATAAACTAACTTGAACAAAATGCAAAGTGTGACACCGTTGAAATCGGAATTAAAAACTCTATTTAAATATGAAAAAATTTGAAATGCCGACCATAAGAAAAACAAAAGTTGACAGTCGAAAATGAGCAATGGTAACAGTTATACCAAATCTGATTAAAAATTTAGATGCAGCATGAAAAAGTGTCCTAATAATGCGTTAACTAAAAATAGTTAATATAAATGACAAATGAGTTATAGCCGAAAACAAAAAATCTAAAATTTCAGTTTTTCCAGTTCTTTCAGAAACTAAGCAAGTTAGCTTTAATTTATTTTGAGATTATTACTGGGCATAAAATTCCACAACTTTTCTCTAATTTAATCATCGTCTTTGAAACTTAAGGATCAGACGCAGAACTAAAAGACCTTTCCAATGAGGTGTCACTCGACCCCCCTTTCTCTATTTAAAAAAAAAATTAAAATGGCGCCCAGTCGCCATTTTGGATGATACAAAATTTTAATATGGTCTGAAAAATAGTATTTAATTTCCCATTACAGCACACCAAATTTTGTAGAAAAATATCAAGTCGTTCAAAAGTTAGTTGGGGGTTGGGGGGGGGGGGGGGGGGGGTACTTTATGGACACAGTGTATACCGCTACAAAAATAAGAAAATTCAACGTTGCATTTATCTACGCTATATTTTATTTTAAAAAAAAGTTGAAGGGTAAAACTAACTGCGCCCGTGACTGATGTGGGTTTTCCTTTTCCAAAAAATTCACTTTTGTATCTAAGCGGATATTGTATAATACAAAAAAGTCATTTATTTTTAATAAAGAAAACTTTAAAAAACTTAAATAATTGATCGTTTCATAAGATAGTGTTCAAAAAAGGTGTTTCCGATTGAGGGTCACTGTTAAATGTACTGAAGCGTGATCTTGTTCCAATAGACTGGTTGTGTACCTGTCACAGGTGTAGAATGTCTTCCTGAAGGTTATAGAACCGCCTTTTCCGCTGACAGTTTTCAAACATCATTACTTCATTAACTTAAGCGTCATGGTGTAACCACCTGACATTTCACAGGTGCATGTGGATCAACTTCCACAGGTGCATTTTGATCAATCTTTTGCGGTTCAGCCATTTTACTTTATGAAGTTAGTGGTTGACGTATTCATATCATATTTATCTCATGCGTAATTGCGAAGATTTGAATTCCAAGAAAGCTTCAGATGAAAAAGGCAAATGATAAATGCATGATGCAGCACATAGTATAAAGGCATGGCCGTGTGGGAAACTGGGGTGAACCTCTTAACCACAACCCACATTTAGATCTGCATTCCTATTATAGATGATATAAGTCGATGAAGTTGATTTTGGTGAAATCATCACTAAATCGGATGGGTGTAAAATTAGTGGATGTTATTGGGGTTATCGTCTTATGAGTTTTTGAACGAAAATCATCTGCCTTTATATTTGATTAATATAGATTTAATTGAGTTTATGTTTGTGCTATTTAAAAACTTTTATGTTCCATTGTGAAGTCGAGTTATAATTTATGTTGCGAATACATCATGTGGAACGGCAATTTGTTTTAATTAGGAGACTCATTGCTAGGGGCGATTGGTAGGAAACTTATTAGAAAGAACAATTTTTTTTATTAGCAAACCACAAGTACTTATGGTAAATTTAAAATAATATCAATATCATGAGCTCCTGCACGTTAGTATAAAGTAATCGCATGTACGAGGGCGGGATGATAATTGGTTAGCCTCCACATGTGTGGCGCTGACATGTAAAATATTTATACATAATTTTAAAGTTCCATCTTTTAGTTGACAACACTGAAAATATAGAGGCCATCTGTCAAATAGTTTGTTGTTAGCAGCTGTTCACAGTGTTTTGTGTTTTTGTAACAATGGAATATATTGAGCATCGTGCTGTTATTAAATTTTTGCATTTAAAAGACTTAAAAGGTGCAGAAATTTTTGAAGAGATGGAAAGTGTATTGGGTGAGAGTGCTCCATCATATGCGACCGTAAAAAATTGGCTGGCTGAGTTCAAACGGGGTCGTGCGTGCATCCAAGACGAACACCGTTCTGGACGCCCAAGAAGTGTCACTACAACAGAAATGGTCAGCAAAATCCATAATATGGTTTTGAAAGACAGACGACTGAAATTGGCTAAAATACCTAATGTTGTGAGCATCTCAAAAGAGCGAGTGTTCAATATTTTAACCCAAGAATTGGTCATGAACAAGCTGTCCGCGCGATGGGTGCCGCGTTTGCTTACACTCGATCAAAAATGTGTGCGAATGCATATTTCCCAAGAGTGTCTGGGCCGTTTTATGAACAATACCACTGATTTTGTGCGTCGATTTGTCACCACCGATGAAACCTGGGCCCACTACTATACGCCAGAAACAAAACTGCAATCAAAGCAATGGATGGAACCTGTGGCTCGGCTCCAAAGAAAGCAAAGACCTTCAAATCAGCTGGCAAGGTTATGGCATCAGTGTTCTGAGATGCAAAAAGGATTTTGATGATCGATTATCTTCCAAGAGGAAAAACGATAACTGGCGAATACTACGCTAACCTTTTGGACCAGCTACGCCAAAATATTCATCAAAAAAGGCCAGGTTTAGCGCGTAAAAAATCATTTACCACCAAGATAATGCTCGTCCTCACACCTGCGTTACTGCCATGGCTAAAATCAACGAATTGAAGTACGATTTGCTTCCACACGCACCGTTTTCGCCAGATTTCGCTCCTTCTGACTTCCACTTATTCCCTAAGCTGAAAATTTTCCTAGGTGGACAGAGGTTTTCATCCGATGAAGAGGCCAAGACCGCTGTTGACGCCTATTTTGCAAGCCTTGAGGAAAACACGTTCCGTGATGGAATCAAAACCTTAGAGCGTCGTTGGACAAAATGTATTCAACTTTCAGGCGATTACGTTCAAAAATAAAAATGATTTTGAAAACATAAAATCGGTCATTTATTGCTAGGCTAACCAATTATCATCCCGCCCTCGTATTATACAGATTTGGAAACACCAACAGCGTTATTGAAAAACAAACACGAAACAAAATCAAGTGAAATATTAAATAGTTTCAAAATTAAAGGACTCTGCATATTTATCTTCTCTGGAGTTCAATGTGACATGGATACATACCACAGTTGAAAAGCCTTTGTTTTTTTCCGCCATAATAGCAAAGTTCAAGCAAAGTTGTTACATTTTTCGATATCATGATCATTTTGTTTATATTTAAAATTTGGTTAATGTTGGCAAAAACATTGACTACTGTTGACCTTGACCAATCATTTACCAAAACAGCAAAACACTTGTGGAAAAAAGAGAATGATTCTGTGAATAGGGCAGTAGAGGTAGTTAGTTGTACGAGAAATGGACGAAAATGAATCTCGTGTTAACAACATGATAATCAACTTTGTAGCGTTACCTATTTTGAGTCACTGACACTGTGCCAACATTTTTATTAAAGGTCACGATCACTAGAATATTTGCTTGTGTTACGTATATTCCTTTAGTTTTTTCATTAATTGGCCATATTTGTCTAGTAGATAATTAAAATTGTTAATATTCATTAATCATTATCCTTTACTAATATTGTACAATAACAAGGAACTAATTCAACTTTTATATTCTGATTTCATTTATGTAACTGTTAATGAAGAGGTTAAGACGTTAAATTCTGAAGGTTGTTGTTAGTCATTTTTTTGGCTTATTACCAATTGCCACTGTAATTGTCATAATTGTTAATTATAATAAATAATCATTATAATTAGCATTAAACATTATAATTAAAAACAATTAGAATTTGGCGTGTCGTTTCGCAAACAAGATCAACAAAAATTTGACCTCCAATTTTCACTATTCTTTTTAACTACTCTGCAAGGAAAACAACGGAAATGAGATCTACTGTAAATATTACAAAATGTATACATACTTGTAATTAGTTATAAACTGTTACCTTATTTTTATCTCATTTCCCTTGTCAAATTAAATTTTGGAGTAATGCGATCGGTCTAGGACATTAGGGCGCGGGCCATTACGGCGCAAAGACGCTAGGGCGCGAGGACACAAGGGCGCGGGCCATTAGGGCGCGGAACACTAGGGGGGAAAGCTGTGTTATAATTTTACCATGAATCTTGTCCAAATTATTCGTTTTGGTTGTATATCTATTCTACTTATATAAAACTCAAAGAGGTTTGTACGTTTGTCAGTATGTTTTTCGCCCGAGGTAGCGTACGTCTTAGAAATTATATTATCCATACATATATAAAAGCACAAAGGGTTTTTTCTCCGGCTACCGCTTCACCAATTTGGACCTTTTTTTTTTCAATGAAAGGTCGCTGTCCACAGATGGAACATGAAACATTTTTATATTTTTATTCTACGTCGATTTTTTAATAATAATTATTTTAATTTATAATATATATGAAGGTCGGCTAGACGCGCGTCACTTGGGGCGCCATCTACAATAACGTCGCGTGTCATTATTGGAACTAATGCATCACGTGACGACATTTCGCCGGTTCTGTCAACGCTGTCTGTCAGTGCATTGTGTGCTGGGGTAACACTAGTAATATATAATTATACACTGTGTCTATAAAGTAGCCCCTCCCCCCAACTAACTTTTGAACGACTTAATATTTTACCACAAAATTTGGTGTGCTGTAATGGGAAATTAAATACTGTTTTTCAGCTCATATTAAAATTTTGTATCATCCAAAATGGCGACTGGGCGCCATTTTGAATTTTCTTTAAATGGAAAGGGGGTGGAGTGACACCTCATTGGAAAGGTCTTTTAGTTCTGCGTCTGATCCTAGAGTTTGAAAGCAAAATAGTCAATCATTACAAAATGGCGGTTGATTAATTAAAAAAATGTCGCTTATTATTTAATAACATCCCATATGTGATTGTTGTTATAAGTTTTGTACAAAATGATTCAAACGATTTTTTGCTATACACAATTTGTGCCAAAACGGAATTAAGTTGTTAGTTATTACTATCCAAGTTAGCATATACGTACTTTAACACTGCAAGAGTGGACGATCATGTTTACTAATTCCCTACTTCATTGATCCAAATATTGGGGGCACCAGTTAAAATAACAAACGCTCACATTTACGATTAACAACAATTATAGCAAACGCAAATATAATAAATAACCTGTGTCGAGATGTAAGGCATGTTACTGAATGCGCGGTCACTAAAAGTTGAGACGGGGGTAGAGATCTAGGTTTAGTATAAATAAGGCATGTTAGCCTACTTAATGAACGTTTACTAAAACAGGGTGGCCACTTTTCTGGAAAACAGGAAAAACCGGGAAAAGAGAAGGAATTTAGAATTCTTTTATTTTGGTCAGGGAAATCGGGAATTGTACTAATTTCAACGTAAAGTCAGGGAATTTCACGAAATAGGTAAAATTCTGTAAAATGCAATTAACTTAGTATTTTTATTTTAGCTTGCAAAACGAAAATTTTGTTACCTAGGTAGGTACATGTTTATAAAATTTATATTTATTTCATTTGGTTTTTCCTTAAAGTTTAGATGTTGTATTTTGTTATGCTTGTTAAATAATTTCCATTTGCTATCAAGTAATTTAAATTCACTTTGCTAATTTTTATGTTGCGTTACAATTTTTATTAAAAATAAATAACAATTGAAATTGGGTTTTGTGCCATAAAAATGAGTCAGGAAAAACTGAAGTTTATCAGTCAGGGAAGTCAGGGAATTTGAAAAGCAGTTTTAAGTGGCCACCCTGTAGAAGTTGCGACAGAGGAAAGGGATCCGGATTCCGGCCCGCTTACGCTACCAACAAAATAAGCGGAGGGCGTCGCTCACGGGTTCCACTCTTTCTTTTAATTTTCAAAACTAGATTTTTAAAAGCATTTTTATTTTACATTGCCAATTCAGCTTTAATAAGAAACGATTAGAAATAGTGGCTTTTCGTAATTACATTTCAATGTAAGACAATCAACGGCAATTATTTTCTAAGAATGTAATTAAAATTATATTCCTATACAAATATGAAGATAGGTAATTAACTAATTAAGTTGTAACAAATACCCAATGCGGTAATGTCTTATTGATTATTATGCATTGTTAGAGTCACTTTCTCTTCTACAATTATTTTTCAAAATATTGTTGTAAGAGCACTAACTATAAATTATTATAATTTTAGCAATGTACTGGAGTTGAGTGCTTGTTGAAATAAGTTGATTATAACTTACTTAGTCAACATTTCATTTGGTGTTGTTGTTTATTTTCTTGATTGACAGTTTATGCATACTAAAATTGTTTAGTGTTTCTAATAAGTCGTTGGATACTACCATGAGATGACGCATTTTTGTTAAAGTTACGCAAGTCGCGTGTTTATGCTCCATGTTGTAGCGTTTGCTGTAAGCAGCCTGGTAGCTCAGTTAGAAACTTCGTGTATTGCGGCTGTTACCGCTAGAGCGAACCTTGGCAGTGGTCTATTTTTCGAATGAATTAGTAATTATTTTTTAATGCACTTGGTAGAATGGTACTGCTTATGCTCTTTGGAATGTTTTTTTTTAGTATTAATAGCAGCGCAGCAGGCGCACCAAAGTGCACACTTTCCGACTGCGTTGTAGTTTTAGATTTAGTTGTTATATTAGATGATTATTTACAATAATGAGTTAATAAAAAAACTAGTTAAAAACAAGTGTATCTTTTAATCTTAAAACGTTATGAAGTAATTACATTTCATAATAATTATTTTTTATTAAATTGTTGTTTAATATGATGGTAAATATTAAAAAAGCTTTGCTTTGTTTTTGCCATTTGTTTAAAGTGAAAGTAAAGTAATAATTTATTCTTGAAACTTTGCATTTGATTTAATATTCTCGTTTTAATTAAATAACAGTTTGACATTTTTGCAATCCCTGTTATAAACCTAATTAAGAAGTATTTTTTCTAGAGGCTCGAATGTCTCAGAATGTTAATTATCTAATTTATCGTCTCCGCACTTATTCCAGTTTTATTTTGCTAATGATGTTGATTTATCCTAGAAAGTGTTGCCCGTATAAGCCAATAAAAACATGTGATATTAAAATACATAGATGACTTCCTGTATAGCAATAAATCAAATTGTGTATTTTAAAAATTATGTTGCAATACTTGCATTATTGCTATTAGCCTGAAGCTCAGTGTTAGAGTTTGGCATTATTATGGGTAGTTATTACGAAGTAATTTTTCCATACAAATTGTTCTAGTAAAACAGATCATGATCAAGTATTTGAATTTGTTTTCTTAAAACTGGATTAATCTTATTCTTAAATAAATTCGGGTATGTAAGGTAGTTCAAACATTATAGATTTGTATATAAATAATATGAATCGAAGAAAATATTGATTTAAAATTATACAAACAAAATAACTCAACTAAATAAGTTTGTAAACAATAAAATTCTAATTTGTAATGTTTTATCGCTGCATTTGTAAAGCCGTAAAAGTGATTTGACCTTATATTTGTCGGAATATTTGTATTCAACGTAAATATAATTACCGTAGTATAATGTTACCAGCCGTAAAATTCACATTTAGTAACGGTATTTTATTGTAGAGATTTTAGAGTGAAATTGATATAAAAGATACACCATTATGACATATTAACAGAAGTTTAATAATAATAACAACCTAGTTTTGGGAAAAGAAAACTATAAAAAGTGACTGTAAATGTTTTTTTTTATGATTACAGCTTAACAAAACTAATTTTCTTATGTTGCGGAAACGGAAACGTGTTACGTTTCGATTTTCACGTAGTTGTTTCTTGGGTTTGTCCTCGAAGTTCAGTTTATTTGTTGAACGAATGTTGCTTTCGGTGATTTTTGCTGTGCTCTTTGTCTTTGTCGGAGTGTTTTAGAGTTCATTGTACGTATACCTGAGTCTGTTTTATGGTTCACTTTAAGTAATAATCTTAATGACAAAATTTGATTGAATTCTGAGATATTAGAAAAAAATTATTTTCCTTGAAATATTCTGTTCTATCTGAATTGAATATTTTTAAGTATGTACATCGGTTGATGTATAATAAAGAAACTAATATTAATATTCTGATTTTCTCATTAGGTTATGGTTGTTTTGTTTTTAGGTACTAATTATAAATTAATATTTTAAAAATACTGCCTGTCGTTTAAATGGTAGTTTCTAAATATACAGGGTGGTCCGAAGACTACCTTTTAAACTTCGGGAAATGCTATGATGTACGATTTTAAACATCATTTTACAGAAGACCGCTAGGTTTTATGAAAAAATGACAAAAAATACTTTTTGCTTCCAAGATACTAGTAGATTTTTAAAATCTTAAAAGTTTTGAATTTATTCAGTAGTTGTTGCACCTCTGGTTGAAGGAGGGAAATAAGAACATAATACAGAGCCTTCGTTAATTACTGATACCCACGTGACCTTTGGTCCGCAGTTGCTTAGGGAGTTTTAGATTTAGGTGTTGAAGTCTGTTCAGGATTGGTACTCGTGGTAACTAAAAATTCTCTGTAAGTGTCACTGTCAACACTCAAAGTGAGGTTATATATGTAAACAAGCAAGCCTTGATAAGTTAACAAACGGCTTGGGAATTTTTTGATAAAAGGCTCACCAACGGTGTAAGTTAGGTTGCCTATATTTTGTGGTCACGTGGGTATCAGTAATTAATGAAGGCTCTGTATAACAACATATTGCAACTTTAACATTCTGTATCTTGGAAACAATTAGTTTGTCGATATTGTATTGCATTTTTTAAGGTCTTACAGCACTTAGGCCACATTTTCGGGCCTACTGTGCGTACTACGCTAACTAAATCCTTAAAAAATGAATACCATTTACTGTTTATGAAAAAACGCCGGCCGTCCGAATATATAGTTGTTAGCTCGTATACAAACTTATAGTTTTTGTCGATATAAGTTTATATACGAGCCCTAACAACTATATGTCCGGACGGCCGGCGTTTTTAACCGACTTCAAAAAAAGGAGGAGGTTCTCAATTCGTCTGTATATATTTTTTTTTTTTATTTTTTTTTTTTTTTTTTTTAATGTATGTTCGGGCATAACTTTTTTGTTTATGAACCGATTTTAATGATTTTTTGGTGTTGGGTTCAGTATAGTTCCAAGGTGGTCCCATTATAATTTCATTGGTATTGGAGCTTGAACTTCGAAGATACTTCTCAAAATCTATTTTTTTAACGGACTTTTTTAGTGTTTCCGTATTTCATCTTCCGTTTCAACTAGCAATCGTTTCCTCATTCGAGAAGCACCCTTACCAAGTCTGCCCATCACTTAAAATTGTAAAATAAATAACTTTAAAAAAAAAAGAAAACCGACTTCAAATAAAAACACAAAAGTAACATAAGTTAACTAAAAAGCAAAAAATAAATGTTTTTTATACAACAGTTTTATACTTATTTGTTGTTCCGTTTAATGTAATTAAGAAATTGTTGTTTATTATATAATTATTAATTGTTTTATAATTGTTAAGTCGGTGCCAAGTATAACATAGATATAACATTAGATTCGAATTTTTGTTTTACTTGGCGCCGACTTAACAATTATAAAACAATTAATAATTATATAATAAACAACAATTTCTTAATTACATTAAACGGAACAACAAATAAGTATAAAACTGTTGTATAAAAAACATTTATTTTTTGCTTTTTAGTTAACTTATGTTACTTTTGTGTTTTTATTTGAAGTCGGTTTTCTTTTTTTTTAAAAGTTATTTTTTCATAAACATTTGATGGTATTCATTTTGCTTTATTTAGAATATATTAGTGCTGCATATTACTAAATATGTGTATACAATAAAACTATTTTGCAGATAAAAGCATTTATTTACTAGCACAAATGACTTGTAACCTAATCTGAAATTAAAAACGCGAAAATTATCTGGTAACTAAATCCTCGAATATAAAATAACATTAACAGTTTTTAAGATTTTAATTAGTAACGTCCCCATTTGATTTAATAACTGCCTGGATTTGTGATGGCATGGTCATGACAAGCTTCTGGCATTACTCAATCGCAAATGAATCCCAATTTTTTTGCAGTTTCATGCGAAGTTGAGGAGTTGCTTCTTGTGGGTTAGCATTCAAGCACTGCTTCATCTTGTGCCATAAAGTTCCGATAACAATTTACGGTCAGAACTGCTTGAGGGCCAATCCATGACCATCTGCAAACCATTTTTGGCTGTTTTTGTTGCTGCAGGATGCGGCATCCTGCTGGAAGATAACATTTTTCTTCGAGTTCGATGTTTGAATACTAGCTAACAAGCTGATTTCTAGAATTCTTTAGTATTTCTCAGTATTAACTGTTCCATCAATAAACTGTGGACTTCCCAGCCCTTTTGCTGACATGCAGCCCAAAATCATCACCCCCTGCGCAAATTTGATGGTGCGCTTAAGGCAATGTTTGTGAAAGTGAAATGCTTCTGTTTTAGACCGTATAACTCTTCTTTGATAAAATTAGGGGATTCCCTCAAGTTTATTTACGGCTGGGGCACGTAATTTACGCGTATTTTAAATGTGTCCGGATTATAGAGCTGAATGGCACAAAACTGTTCGAATTGTAGTCCGAGTTAACGCATTATCGAAGCTGTACGTACTGTCATGGTATATTTTGATTATTAACTCCCGTATCTTTTGGGTTGTTGCAACTCCACGAGCCATAATTGACGTAAAAAATTATTACATCAAAATCACAATAGTGACAGAAGTCACAGCCTAACTTTGTTTTAAAGTTATTAAATAGTTGACGTCCGAACATATATAGTTGTCAACAAACTTTTACAATTTTTAATAGTTCATTGGATTGTTTATCAGATATAGTAAAACGAATTAAGCAAAAACTGTAAAAGAACTTGAAATATATGTAACTATAAAAAAAGATATGTAATATCAATAAGACTTCTTTCATAACTGCCGTCCGAACATATAGTTAGGCCTCATAGCAAATGTTTTTATTATATTCGTGTGTTCTATAAAGTCCGTAAGTTTGAAAGGTAAACCTTTGACCAACCCTTTATTGTAAGTAATAAGGGATTTACAGCATACGGTGTAGTCTTTCGCCCAGCTGATGAAATAACAAGCTAAAGAACAACCGAACTAGTGAAATTATTATTATTGACAGAACTGATGGACTTCGCTTAAACTGAAGTGATGGCAAAACCAAAAAAATACACCTATTATCTAATACAGACGTGACAATGACCGGGGACAATCATCATAAATAGCGTGATGGGAAACACCATTTAAAACAGTTATTTTGGTAGATTTTATTTGTAATTGTAGCTAACTGTGTTGTGTAATTTAGTAATATAAGTCTTAGCAATCCGTTGTTAAAGTATCTTACAGTTTCTGTTTCTTATATTTTGATCTTTTTATTTACTTATTTATATATTTTATCACTTTTTTACTGTATAATATATTTTTCACTTTATTTTTGTGTTGCATTATTATACATTGCTACAATTTTAATTTCTTACAAAAATTACATAATGAAAATATTTACATTTGGTATAATTACTTTTGAAGATTGCAGAAAGGTGTAATTTATAAACTATTTAAAACAAAAAAATAACAGTGTCTAAATATAGTTAAAACTAAGCACTCTTCGACCTCTCCCAAGTCTGACAATTCTAACAAGTTCTAACCCTCTACATATTTCCCAAAAATTAGAACGATCATATTGGGAATCAGAATGATTCATCAAATTTGCTTTTAATATTACCAACTTAGTTCCTAAGACGGTATGTATACTTAAAAGTAAAATAAATAAGTGGAAGTTACGAGGGAATTGATCTGTTAACAGGTAAAATGGCATTGATTAGTTTGGAATCTAGAACAAACAACGTGAGGCTCGATATATTTTGTAGGAAAACTGGCGTTAATTGTTCTTGTAATTGATGCACTTATGTATCACGCACGTTTTGGACGCGGTAAATTTATTACATCTTCATCATTAGCAGACCGCGGATCCATATAAGCATTTATTTTTGAAAATAAGCGTTTATAATAAGCTTGATAAATCAGAAAAGAAGCAGAATAAAAACCCAAAATTTTTATTTGTTTTGCATAAGAATAAGGTATTGTTAGAAATATTTCCATACAAAATAAAAACTAGAAAATGTACTTAACAACAAATAAACATACAGGCTGTTTCAAATTCGCCCCCCCCCCCCCCCCACGGGGATCTCGCTTATTTGAAGAGATAGAGAGTTGGTTAAATTGAGACAAAGCTGCCAAATTTTATGCTTAACAATAATCTGCGAAGAAATTTAAAGTAGCCACTATGGTTTTTCAGATATCTGAAAAGCTGAAGTTTTGGATTTTTTATTTTCGGCTATAACGCATTTATCATTTATGCTACATATTTCTAGTTGACGCATTATTAGGACACTTTTTCATGCTGAATCTAATTTTTTTTATCAAATTTGGTGTAATTGTTACTATTGTTCATTTTCGACTGTCAACTTTTTTTTTTGTTATGGTCGGTATTTTAAATTTTTTCAGATTTGGATAGAGTTTTTAATTCTGATTTCAACGATGTGTCACACTTTGCATTTTGTTTAAGTTTTAAGCATTTTATTACAGAAAATAACAATTTCATAAGAGTGCCATGGAAAGACCACGTCATTTAATTTATTTTGAAAAAATTCTAGTAGGCCATGAACTGATGAAAGTAAAACAAAACACTTCTCTTATTTGAGCATGGGCAGCAGGTTATGTTATTTTTTACAAAAACAAATGAATTGAAAGCGATTTTTCCCGGGTTGTATTTTCCAAGCAAATTTTCTGGCATTTCAGCAATTTGTTTTAGAAACCGAAATTTGCCCTCATAAGCAAAAGCAAAGTTATGTTAGACGCCATTAATTAGGAAAATGTTTTGTTTACGGTTCCATGTTGACTCGGATACATGCCAATATTTTGAATTTTGTACAGTTGTTTATTCTCCATAATGTAAAGACAAACACGTTAACATTGGAAACTTAATCGCTCCAAGTAATTACAGTTGTCATTAGGTGATTGAAAGAGCAATTAACCACAGTTCGCAGATACATATTACAAAAACCAGACGAAACGTGGATGCATACAAAATTTGATATATATCGAATCAGAAAGTTACGGCTTCATAATTATTTTCGGTTAAAACATTGACATTTTTCAAACTAAAAACTCATCTAAATAAATCGCTTTCAAATAATGGCACACGAGCAAGCAAGCCCTTAATGTTTATATAAAATTTTCTTGAATATTGTGTTCCAAAATGTTAACAAATAACAAAATCTCTCAAAATCACTCAAAAGGACCGTTACAATAATAATTTGAGTAAAGTGGTGTAAAATATATTTCAAATAAACGCAAAGCACTTTAAGCTTCAAACCATAACATAGTAGCGTACTGAAACCGCTCGGAATATAATTCAATGAAACCAGCACAGATGGCACTAGTATAAGCTCTATACCATAGATAAACAGATTAATTCATGCGCGAAATTCAGGACACTTCCTAATATTCGAGTCCCATGAATTATTTTAGGATAAGGACATTTTCCTAATTTAAATTATTTAGCTGGTGTAAGATTTTTCAAAACGTGTTCATTGAAAAGAAGAAAAATAAAAAAATATTGATATGAAATCAATTACAATTTTGCGGTCTTTTGGTAGGTATAAACTTTAATTACCCATGGATATATTATGTCAATTTCTCTGCAATATATGATTTAAAAAAAGTAGGCCGTGTAACCTATGTTAATTCTACATAACAAAATTTTCATGAACCCATTGCTATTTACTAGTTGCTATTTATTCCTTACTTCGTTTTAATGTAACATTTACCGTTTTGAGCAGAATTTCTCTAGAATAATTCTATTATACATAGAACCGTTTAAGAATTTGCTAATGCTAATGAATTATGCATCTGTTTTACCGAGAACGTAAAATCGATTGCTAAGTTTGCGTCAGAAAAGAAAAGACCGACGGAATTATACAGAGTTATTTAAGTGTAACTTAGAGCTTTGATTATACTAAGTTAAGATCGTATTTTTAATAAAATAATGAGAACTGATCACATAGCTGTTACTCTCATTAATTTTTAGTTTTTACATGTCGAGTAATTTATTTTTTGGCATAAAAATTGATTGTTTAGGTACTTACTCATGTGAAATGGTTAAAAGAGAAGTTTGAAACATCCATAAATATATAAAAGCTCAAAGGGTTTTTTTCTCCGGTTCCTCCAGCGGCTACCGCTTCACCAATTTGGACCATTTTTTTTTCAATGAAAGGTCTCTATCCTCAGATGGAACATGAAACATTGTTATATTTTTATTCTACGTCGATTATTCAATAATAATTATTTTATTTTATAATATATGAAGGTCCGCTCGACGCGCGTCACTTGAGGCGCCATCTATAAAACCGCCGCGTCTCATTAATGGAACTAATGCATCACGTGACTTATCATTTAGCCGGTTCTGTCAACGCTGCCTGTCAGTGCATTGTGCGCTGGGGTAACACTAGTAAAAACTTAATTTAGTAAGTTGTCAAAATGTCGAATTTTCAGATGACGCCTCAATTTCCAGGCGTGGATCGGTGTATGTCGATATGCTATCGATATTTCGATATACATATACAGGGTGTTTCTTAAGTCCGTACAGAAACTTCAGGAGGTGATTCATTGGGTTAGTTCATGAAGAAAAGTTCATATCAAAATAGGCCCGACAATGAGTCTTTATGTAGTTACAGCCTTCTGAAGAAAGACCAGTTTAATCACCTTTTTGCTTATATTGTTTGCAGTTTATTGCACCAAAATTTTTAATTTTTATATTTAAGCGTTATTGATTTAGCTTACTATTTTTACTAATTTTTGTTTGAATAAGTGCACCAGTGGTGTCTTATTTGGGGGGGGGGGGGGGGGGCGGTCACATAATATTTGCTTTAAAGTATTTTAAATTTGCACAATATTTTAATGTTTTGTCTAGAAAAGCCTATTTTCAATTCAAACATACGCATAAAAGGTACACTTGTTGAACGTCGCTATATCTAACAGTTTTCGCGATAATTCATGTTTTATGAAAACTCAAGTTGCCACGAAGGTCTGAATGGTTGCCTAAGAAATGTCTGCGAAAATACTTGGTAAATCTTTGAGTCTAAGTTCGAAACATCCAAACAATAAATTAAGTTCCTATAAACATGGTTACGGAAATATGCTTCTTTACGGAGTTACAGCCTCTTGAAGAGGCAATAGTTCGAATTGTTGAAATTTCCTAGTTCTGTAGACAGTCCCTTTGGACATTTTGAGAATACACTTAAAACCTCATGGTAACTCAATTTTACAGAAACAACGAATTATCTGGAAAACTGTTGGATATAGCAACTTTCAACACGGTACCTTTTTTGCGTATTTTTGCATGGAGAATAAGATTTTCTGGACAAAACTTCATAAATTGTTAGGATCTAAAATATTTAGAAGAAAATATAACGTGCCCTCCCTCCGCCCACTCCCCCTCGCCATATATGAGACACCTTTGGCACTTATTAAAACAAAAATCAGTAGAAATACTAACCTAAATAAGTAGTGCACACATAAAATTTCAAAATGTTAGTGCAACTACTTGAAAAATTATCGAAAAAAAATATGATTAGTGTTCTTTCTTCAGAGGGTGGGGTTGTAGCACCGTAAGGAAGAATTTTTAGACATTTGTTTAAATGAACTACACCCCTAGTAGTTAGCGACGAGTCAAAACACCTGAAAAGTGTAGTCTAGCTATACACCAATTAAGCCGCGATACGGCAATATGCATCGATGCGACCGACGACGGTACGTATCGACAAACAAACAAATGGATACGTGTCAATACAGATATTTACCTACCTATTTCAGCGACCTTAGTTGCGAGACGAGTAGAGGGCACCTATGCTTCAGAATTTTCCTATACGTATGCGATGTCATTGCATTTGATTTTCTATCCAGTGACGCAGGACCGTCGTAACAATTTCGGCGCTCTTTGGCAGAAACAAAATAGCGCCAATACCATACTTATCATTTATTCAGAGCGTTAATAGAGCGCTGCATGCTGCATTTTAATACAGATTGCAAAAGACATTTAAGTAGATAAATGATATATAGGGTATAAATATTTATTATACAGCTTAATTAATTTAAAATGGAAAACTATTTTAATGATCAAAAAAAATGATGTCACCTCTAAGTCGCCGCCCCTAAGCGGCTGCCTAGCTGCCTACGCGGTTGCGCCGACTCTGCACTCACGTCATTTACGCATACGAAAAATTTGACGCAAATTTGAGTCCAAAATGGTTGTCCAGGCCGACACGGAAAGTTTCCTATCGATAATCGATATGCGATATTTCGATATGTATTAATACACCATCTTACGAAATAATACTTTGACTTGGCGCCCATGTAGCATTTGCATATTGTTAATGGTATACATTGGACGCCAGCACAGTATTTTTCGACATTCGCCGGACATAACAATAAAAACTAACCTTGACTATTAACAATATACGATAAGATAGGTAATCTAGAATTACTAGTATTATATTGCAACCATTGTTAATCCAATATGCAAATTACTAAGTAGCAATGATATAAAATAAAAAAATCTTTTTTTTTTGGTATCAAGGTTAATAAATAATCAATATGTATGTATGTTAGTAGGTATACCGTTCACGAATACATGGTCATAGTTACCATACGTGTGGGTGGTAAAATTTTAATCCGCGCCTACGGTAGTCTGATTATTACATCACACCGAGCTGTTTGTAAATTGTATGCTATAAAAACGAAAATTATGCGTAGGTGTACTGATTTGTGGTTTTGTTTTCCCTATCTATGAGTGACCCATTAATTATTAAAGTTCTTACCGAATTTGCTTACGAAAACTTATTTAATATTTTCCAAGCAGCTGGTATTACAGTAATTTATTAACTGCAAAAAGGTGTTATAATTAATTGATTAATTGATTGTAATTAATGTGTTGAGGAGAATATAATGTGACATATGTAAATAAATATTGGTATCGAGTTTCTATTTTTGTATTTATAACTATGAGCATAAATAACATTTATTAAATATGTATATAGTTTTTGCTTCATAGTTATAAATTATGGCTCTTGTTCGTACATCTAATCTAAAGGATCAGCAAATTTTCCATGTGTTACCGGTTCTTTACTGGAGAAAGTTTAAATGAATATTCTTAAGTAATTTGTCAATCATGGTTAATTCACAAAATCACAACAGTTGAGAATATTTGGGAAGTGTTGTTGAGTTAATATTTTTGTTGTTTTTTTTTTAAATTAAAATTCGGTGCTTATATCAATACATTTTTATTTTTTTATAAACGATGCTACAATAAATTTTTGGATATAGTGGGAAATATATTTTCGAGTAATTAATTTTTTTCTATACATATACCAGAAGTATGGGCAATCTTTTAAACGTCCGTTTATGGTACTCTCAAAATACTTTATTTGTAAACAGTTTTGGTAAATTAGAAGAACATATTTTCAGAATGGAGATTCACCATGAATTTTCTAAACCTTTCGTAAATCAAAAGCAAAAATGTTCAAAACAGTTTGTAAGGTATTGTGTGAAAACTTATTTTATATTTTTTGTACCAATTTAATATTTATATGTGCTACTACTGCTATTACTAACAGTACAAATCAAATGCGTAGCTGACATAAATGATTTTATAAACAGATCTAGGATAGTTGTTAAGCAAATGCCTTTTTTCGGACACTCAATGGAAATGGACTACATTTCCTTATTACAAATCGTAAAGAAAAGTATCTCTTTTCTTTATAGCAACAAAATAAAAAATTATTAATTATTTATTGGAAAAAATATTAAACGTACAACTATTAGTTGCTGCAGTGATGGAAACGGCAATTCGATTCTCGCGCTTGTCATGTATTTTTTAAATAATTTCTTATAAAATGTAATCCTTATGTAATCCATTTCCATTGAGTGTCCGAAAAAATTTTATGTATTATTCTTAAAGAAAAGTAAGTTTTTCTTTACTCATCGCGTTTCTAATCTCGGCTGCGCCTCGATTAGAAAGATCGCGATTCGTAAAGAAAAACAATACTGTTCTTTACTTATAATACAAATAACTATTTTTTAAATAATGGAGAAACGTAAAGCAGACCCGAATTAAGATTATAGGGGGGTTTAACATTTTTCCCTTTTTTACAAAAAATTATTCTTGCCTTTTTATTGACCTTTGCCCTTGTTTTTGGCACTAGTTTACTGCAAATCACCAGTTTTTGGTTACTTAAATTTTATGTTTTTTGGTCAGTATTTTTTCAATCCCGTTCCATGAAATTTTTGTAGCAAATTTCAAAACATACAAATTAAATTTTAAAATAATTTTATAATAGTTTGAAAGAATTTAAGAAGCAACTGTCACAAACAACTAGGGGATGGTCAAGGACATTCACTTAGATAAAAGCGCAACTGCTTGTGGCCTTGTGCTTGCACTTGTGCTTGTATTGGGTCGTTCCGATAGTTTTAACTGGGTACGTCACGTCTTCTTAATTGGGACCAAGGGGGACTGGGTTCGTGATTTCACGCAATGGAACGTTTATTAGTCCAATTATGGCTCTTAACTTCTAAGCGACAATACGATCGCTCTAGAATGGTTATACACCCGTTCTCCTAATGCCATGTCGGTTTAGGACGTTTAGACGCGGCCGTTAAAACGCAGCTCAAGACAATGATTATATGAATCATATTACTATCCTACTATAATTATGCAAAGTTTTTTGTAATGAAAATAAGTTGTTTTAAAAAAAGAAGTGAAGCTTATCATAATTAGCACAAAAACTCATAGGTATATTTGGTTTCGACGTTATTATTACTTTAACGTTTGCAAAATTGAGTCACATGTATGTCCGCCTCTTTCTTTTACGCGCGAATTTTTTTGTTTAATTCATTGCTGCTATATTACACAGGGTGAATAAAAAGTAAGGAACATCGATGCTACAGCCTTAAATAATAACTTTACGAAAAAAAGTTTCTAACAAAAGTTTCCTATCAAGTTTTTTGCTACAATTTGGCGTTTTTAATTTTTTTTTCAATTGTCATGTTTTAGCTATGACGTCATCGACATTTTTTCAAATGGCAACCTATGCTTTTTATGGCATGACCAGTTAATGCTTTTTATTCTCTATAAAGCTATGTAAAAATATCATAGAGTTGCATAATAAAAATTTCAACAAAAATCACGATAAACATTTATTTTTGTCACTGGCAACATTTTTCATCAGGTACACTTATTGCAAGATAAACAAACGACAATAGTAGGCAATTGTTTGAAAATGTTTAAAATTGAACAAATGCAAATTATAGACCCATCGGTGCAATCATTGCCTTGCTTTTAAACATCCTTGCGTCCAGGGAGCTCTAGGTCAAAAGTCCTGCACGTTATAAATTGCAGGCGCCTTAGTCCGTATAAATTATAAATTTGTCCAAGGAACATTACTGGGAGGTGGGAGGAAATTGATTAGCAGGTAAAGGTGTCTTTCGCGAAGGAGTGGTATGTTTTTCAACATTAGGAACCTGGACCCTACGGTTAAGTTTATCGCCCACAATCAAGTGTCGAGCCAGGCGTTGCGTCGCTATGATTAGACCTACTACTTCTATATCTAAGCAGCGCCTGCTTCTGGACAGCAAGTTGGGGCAGAATCCGTGTGGTTACGGTACGTCCTGACCTCGCACCCTGCTAGTTTGGATGGTATGATGGGTTTCGAGACTTTGTGACTAGCAGAAACTGTATTGTTACCTAAAGCGTTTTTAGTGGGTGGATTTTCTGTAGAGGGTGGTAACTCGACTAACCAGAAACTTTTTTACTTAAATACGTTAGTATTACAGTTAACAACCTTTTATTGATAGGCACCTTGAGATGTCAAGGAGTAAATTTTAACTACTTGTTTTACTATCTTCTACTTCTTTTTTACCTATTTTCGGCAGATTTTACCTTTTTAGTGCTTTTTTTGCTACTTCTGTTTTTTTTGCCTGCATTCTTTGAGGTTCTAGTTTCGCTAACTATTCTAGCTTTATTCATTAGTGCTTTGCAAGCCCAATATACTAACACAATATTAGTCCTTCGACTAATTAACAGTAGAATAACATTTATTTTATTTATACTTTATCATCATTTATCTACGGATCTTCTAATTGGGTTGTATATGCCGGACATTTATTGTCAAATCTTAACGAAGAAAGCTATCTAACTCATAAAAACCAGGAAACAAATTACAATCCTCTAAAAAGTGTTTTATAAGAATGATTCATGTATTGACAACAATTTTGTATGAGTTGAAAATAGTTTTTTGTTAAAAATGAAACAATTTGAAGTTTTTTATTTTTCTTGCATTTGTTATTGACCTATTTAACACTTAAATACTTAAAAATTGGTAAACTATGTGTGAATCAGTATGCTTCTTGGATAAAATATTTAAATTCAGATTTGTTTAAATTATTTAGTTTTTAATTTACTGTCTTACCTTTGTACACAATGAAGGATGACTGGAAATTAGTTATGTAAACTGCAACTGTATTATTGTCTTGATTTCACACTGGTCAAAGAATTTGATTAACAAAGTCACGTCAATGCAAAAATTTAAATTCTGATATTTTTATAAGTGTGAAAACTGTGTATGTTGACCCTCTGTGAGCACCTTGAACCTGAACACTGATAAAATTGAACTAAACACAAACAGCAAGAAGAGATTCAACTCTAGATGTGCCATATAAAGCGAAATCCTACTTGTACTGCCCGTTTTAAAGTCAGTTTCGACGTGCGTTGAAATTTTTTAGTTAAAGAACGTTCTAAAAAGTCCCTAACAGTTAGAATTTACTGTTAGACTACTTTATTCATTGGTTAAATTAGTATTTAGCAGACGAACATTCTTAAACACGATATGTTTAAATTAATAGCAAATTATTTCTTTTTTTGCTGCACATAATGTTATGCTGCTAGAAAGGAACATTAAATTGGCAGTTTTTATTGCATTTAGTTAATGTAAAAATTGTCTTTTTTTGTTACAAAATTGAGGATGTAACTGTATATAAATCTTCCTCTTTTATTTTTAAACCTCACCCATAGAGCTAACATTTTTGATTTTTAAGTTTTCAATGTGTTACCGTATGATAAATTGTTGTATCCTGACATGTTTACGTGATTACGTCTAAGATTTTTCCACATTATATTCTATAGTATTTTAGATTTAAAACAACTCAAACGATATCTACATTTTATTATAGAAATTGTGATCAGAAATTACGACTGTAGTTCTGAGGGGCGATGGAAAATAGACAAAATGAGCCTTAAAACTCTGAAGGGTAGTGATGGAGCAACTATCCCCCTAGATTTTTGTGAAAAATTACCCCATCATAGAATGCATAATTATTAAGCAGATAAGCAAAGCCTACCATCAGAGTCTAAAACTTTTGCCGTTTTCTCTTGAATCAAGAAATCAGACTAGAAAACCAATTTTCTATGTAGCACTCCATAATAAAATCTCTAGATTTAGAGACAACATTTTACATATTATAAGCATTTAACATTTCAGGAACCACTGGTGAATTTAATAGTATATTATAATACAAGTGTATAAGCAAGCGCGACGGGTTTAATAGCACGAGGCAAAGCCGAGTGCCTTTTAACGGAGCAGTGCTTTAAAGGCTCTTATGCACGTGTATTATACGCTATTTTTTATTATACCTGCACTACAGTCTGAAAATTATAACAAAATAAGGAAATTGGAATCCCTTTTTCAAAGTAATCTGTGTCATTAATCGTTGATATAGAAACGGTTAGCAATTGTTGTTTGTTGTATATTTATTATAAATTTGTTGATTTGTGAAGTTTGTTTAAATTACCTGTGTATTTGTTCAAAATTTGTAGGTGAATTTGTTGTTACCTAGGCAACTTTAAAGCACTAGTGCTTTAAAAGTCCGATTTTGCACGCTTTTTAGTTTCAAAAGCAGAGATTATGATTCAAGTATAATAAAGAAGCATTTTTCCTAGCAACACCAAGTTGCGGTTTAGAGCAATTCACAAACTACTTTTCCTGTTTGGTTTTGGTGGGATGTTACGATGTCGTCTTAAATAAAATATGATGAACTAGATAATTTCACCATTAAATATATAATTACTATTAGAGGGTGTGATAATTATCGCTTATTAAAATTGCATAAACGTGTAAATAATTACATACGCGGTGCATTCGAAAAAAAAAGGTTACATAAATGTTTTCGTATTCAGCTTACGACGCACGTCAATTATGAGGTACCGGTAACATGGCGAAGAGGTGTTGCTTTATATTTTTTACGGTTCAACTCCGGGTTTGTGATAATAATTTATAACGGTAACGTTACAAGTTTCCAGGAAATGTCTGCTTATATACTTGTTGCCATAACTTTTGGAAACGTTTATTATTTTGAGGGGCTGTATCGTTACTCGTTGTGCTTGGATTAAAAACCGTTATACATTGTTTTAGTTTATTTATTTTCTGACGCCAAAAAATTAAAAATAAATTTTAAGCATCAAACGATGTTTTTCTGACGTCAGAAAATGAGTTTTATGGCAAAAAAACATTTATTGACGTTAAAAGATATCCTTGACGTAAAAACGTAATATTTTTATTACCGAAAATAATTTGATAATGTAGAAGTTGATAAAACTATCTCATTATTAATACATAAAACGGCATTTGTTACCGTCAATGAATAATTATTGACACAAAAATGTATTTATTTTCGTTACAAAATCAATTTTAACGTCAAAAGAAACTATTTATTGACATCTGAAAATGCTGCAAACTAACGGTGCAACTGGCGTAGTAGTGTTCGTCGGTCGCTACGACAAATTAGTTGTTCGTATATGATACAAGCGTGCGCGTTATGCTGGGTTTATATAAGGTTTATCCCAAGGAACATTTATAAGTCCCATTCCAATAACTTTGGTATTTTATGTGTATTTGTTAGAAAAGTGGATTTCTAGGCACATTGGCTAGTGCGGGTGTAGACGCGCTCTCTTTTGATAGGTAACTCCCGTATCAGTCAATATTTGCCGTATGGTTCTAGTCCACACTACTACTAGCAGTATTCCGTTAGGTGGCAGCATTTTGCTACGTCAGAAATTAAGTTATTGACGACAAAACATTAATTATTGACTTAAACTGCTCATTTATTGACGTCTAAAAATAATTTATTTGGAGTTTTTGAATACTTTTCTCATTCTTTTACTATTTTATTCTAAATTGCTTGAATGGTTTTTAGACGTCAAGAAATGATTTTTTTAATAAAAAAATTTAATTATAGGATATTATATTCGAATTTCGATGATTTTTAGACGTCAATAAATCAGACTTAATAAATTAATTTCTGACGTCTAACTTCTAATTTGTTACGTCTTCACGTGTAGTGTTCAATTTATAACGTCAGAAATTTTTAGCAATAGGAGAAAAATGTAATTTTGTTTTCCACAATTCTGGATAAAAAGTTAAACAGCGCCCCGTACCCCTCTTTTCGCAAAAGTACAAAAGTATGTAAAAATTATTAACTGAGGCTACAGGAAAGAAGATTTAAACCGAAGAAATGTATTTAACGTAATATAAATAATATATATTTTTAATTACTTTTTCCACTTAGTATAGTGAGGGCAGATGTCAAAAATTTTAACAAGATAAGATAGTGTTATTTTTTAAATATATTTCACCCGTAGCCATATTTCAATGTCCATAAAAGATGGACGTTAAAAAATTGATATGTTTTGATTTAATCTGGCGATTATGTATACCGGCGAGTAATAGAACTGACTTGTACTACTACTTTGAATAGTAGTACGTAGTAGTATAAATAGGACTAATTTTTACATTTAGTGCATCTCGAATTTACTGATGGGCGATAAAAAAATAACGTAAATAACAAAATTTAAATTTATTAAAATTT
This sequence comes from Ctenicera cuprea, assembly GCA_958336395.1. NCBI lineage: Eukaryota > Metazoa > Arthropoda > Insecta > Coleoptera > Elateridae > Ctenicera > Ctenicera cuprea. Next base: position 58,243,543 of record OY284486.1, read on the forward strand.
TAGCGCCCCATTTTGCTTGGCAGCCCTAGGGAATTGTCAATTGCCTGTTCGCAGTTTCGGTTCTGTTTGTACGAAAACCAGTAAAACTTTAGGAAAGCATATTTGGGCATTCTGCCGTTACGTAACGATACAGATACATTACATGTTACATTACGAGGCTCGAATTTATAATGTACTACACCCTGAGCATTCGAACAAACACGGTGCTCGCTAGTGATCCATCAGTTGTTCCTTTACTTATGTTCTAGTAAACCGTCCATACTATAGCACGTGGTGTAATATAACATTCTTTGATGTTCGTTAAAAAACTTACAAATGTAAGGATCAGAGGCGTCGCGATACGAACAAAAGCGAATGATACAGTAACACCTTCCACAATTGACAATAAATGTTGGGCATTACGAATAATGCAGTAAACTTCAGAAAACAAAATTAGGTATGTAATGTCATCTCTATCTAATCCTTCAAACTTCATGAGAAACGTACATTTTATATTTTAGAAGATTTGGCTAAAGGTTCTTATGTTTTTTAATAGCAGATCGGAATGTAAATGTATGAAGTCACATGTTGCAAATAAGACTAATACAGTACTGAGTTTTTTACTAAGACCCCAGAAAAAAAAAGTTACTCATCTCATTACAGTGACGGCTGGTGGGGTGAAGTGAGCGAAGCGCCGCACCTCTAATAATTAGTAAAAAGCAAATTTTATTGTTTTATGGTTAAAAGTATCTATATTTATGAAACGACATAAGTTCATTACTAATAAATGTTTTCTACTATCCACGATAGTAAAAACTGCAACGCCCGTTCATTATTTCTTATCCAACACGACTACACAGTAAAGTGACGCGATTAATATGGCTTTCTCTAGCGTTGCATCAACGTACGTGGTTACCATGACAACGCATCTCCCACCGCTTAAATCTGCTGCTGGCGTCATGTAGGTCATGACTCGATATTTACAGCGTTTCTCTTATCGGTTAAAGCCCTTTATGCAATCTTTTGAAATATAAAATGCTTTCTGTAAATGACATCGTGTTTGTTTTATTTTAACTCGTTTATAAAGGTCTAATAATGAAGATAAAATAGTATATTTTGCAACAAGAGATGAAAATACCGTTTTTTTTTTCGTGAGCGGACAGTTCACGAGCCGCATTCGGGGCGAGTGGCGCAAGTTCGCGAACTTAAAAAACGTAAAAATCTGGAGTAGGAAATGCTATTTTTTCAAAACATTCAAGTTCAATTTAATTCAAAACGAACTGTCACAATGCAAATTACTGAAATTACTGCTTGTAAAGTTTCCATGGCAATAAATGCATTCTTTCCATTAAATTTGTCATTCTTATTTTCATCTCTAGATGTGAAAATATTTTCATCTCTAGAGTTAAAAAATATCACTTTCATGTAGAGTAAGCCGTGGAAAAATTGCTATTTTCACATATATGAGTAGAAGAAATAAGTTTTAGGTTTCGAAAGTTGTTATTATTGTAAAAAAAAACTGCTTTGCTAACAAAAAATCTGTATGGAACAAAGTTACTTTTTGCTTTATTGTTACACTGCTCTGGTGGTGGATCTGTAGATGCATTATATTACAAATTAAAATAGGAAGTAACAACATATTTTTTTAGAGGAGTTGGTTGCCGGTGCTCCTTGTCCCTAGGTATTTGGGAAAGGCCCAATTTCTTTTTTACAAAAATGGTTCACCTGTTTCCTAACCTACGAGCCACCTTTCGAAGTTATTTGGCTCTGGTGGCTCTTAATAGGGAGGAGGGTGAAATATGCAGTTTAAAGTACGAATTTGACTGTTTCTGTTACTGATCAACTGGTTTTCGAGTCATTTTAGCTTTATTACTGACAAATATAAATTTTAAGTTATTCACATAATTTTAGTATTAAAAAACACAGTATAAGTGTACGTGCAGGGTAAGCAAATAAACGTATCTGTGCGTGCGTACTATAAAATTCTGAAAATTTCTCTTCATGAAGGTCAAAACCTGCTTTTCTCGACTTAAACAAGCGAAAAGTGCAGTTAGTGTGACAGAAGGCTGAGTGGTACCCCCCAGTATCGGTCTGCCTTATTAGGCAAGGTAGGCAGTGCCGCCTACCCATAATTAAAAAAAACTCAAATTCTTAGTTTTAATAAAAAAAAAAGTTACTTTTACATACAATGTTTACTTTTCAACTTCACCATGTAACATTAAAAATTAGGCGCCCAATACATGGACCACTGTCTTTAAACACTGTTTTGCATACGCGCCTTAACGCTCCCAGCTACCAAACAATCAACCAATCTGTGATTCGTTATATCTGCATGCCCATTGGTAAAGAGTACAATGACCAGATGTAAAGCAATAGTAGGAATATTACGCTGCCTGTTCCCGACTTCCCCTAGTTTTTATTTGTATCAGGATGAGAACAGTCAGTCAGCGGCAATCGTATGTCTATGCAGCGTGCAGGATGCCTTATACTACACCAAGCAAGTTTCTATTTATTTTTACGTGGTTTGTAGCGAAGATAGAAAATCTCGCTAGCCAACTTTTAAAAGAGAAACAAATAGAAATAGTTTTTAAACTTTAAAAATAAAATAAGGGGTACGGCAATATAATCGACTATTTGCAGTGATGTTACAGTTGTCAAAGAAAGTAGAATGGACCTTGTATACAGAAAATAATTTTGAATTTTAATTCTATAGGACTCGACTTCAAGATGATAGTTAAGATCTGTTAATAATTTCAGAATAAATGCGCTTAAGAATCAATCAAAGACATTTATTAAACTTCCAAACCCAGACGTTTGTAACGTTATTGTGTATATAAATTATATTCCGTGCATGTTATAGTGTAATGTTACTATGTGCCAAGTTGTTTTTGTTTCCATAAATATATGCAGCTAGCTAAGAACTTCACCTTCGTTGATGTGCCAGGAATGTATATATACACGCATACACCGAAATATATTCGCCCCTTAAAAATTAAGAATTAAAAGCATCTAAGTACGTTGGAGGAATTAAATGACTAATCAGAACTAACTAAAATTTCAATTTTAACTGTTTTATGAAGCGGTTAAATTCTCTCAGAAAAGGTGGCATATATGTATCATGTGTCATGGCAAAGGACGACTCTGGAAGAGTAAATATTAGATTCTAAAATTTAAAAAGTAAACAAGAAATATTCCACGTGGCGGCTTTCGGATAAAGGCAAATAACAGCAAATGATAAGCTGATAAGGAAATCTTTAAGGAAACACTTCATATATTTTACAAATTTAGGCAATACCTAAAGAAATTATTTTAACCATTCCGTATTGCATTAGGTTATGACAAGCCTTTTTTTGTTATTTAAACTGTGTTTTACAATATTTTTTATCTGAAATACGGACGCCATCATGGACGTCCGCTGGTCATTTTACCTGTGACGGTTATAATTTACTATTTCCTAACCTAATTTTAATTATTAATTTTCTGCGTAAATTAAAGCAAACATATGAACTTACTAAAACTTCCAATTCACTTTGAAGTTATTAGCGTTTAAATCGCTATTCTTGCAAGATAAGAAAATATTCCTATTAACATTAATAATAGAACGCCAGTAAGTGCTAGCAAATCACCGTCAAATAAATTACAAAAAAAATTAGGTTAAGGAATAAACAAAAACTGCAATGCAAATGCATCGTCAGTTACAGGAAATATAATTATAATAAATTGGAAAAAAGTTTTATTAATTTTTAGGCATTTTTTATCACCTACCAATAATTTTGATCCCTCTGTATATTGTATACCAGGTCATTCAGCCTAGATTTCCAAAGATAATTTTTCAATTATTTTTCAAGTTTACACAATTAGCTTTTGCAAGCATAGATTTGAATTTTTAATTTTTTATATATAATAATTTTTTTACTTTAATTTTGCATTATAAACGTTACTACTTCCGGTTTCACTAGAAGTGAATTCATTTTTTTTAATAGCATTTTATAATTTGTTCTGATATATTCTGATAGAGCATTAAATTCTCCATTCATTCATGTATAACTCATCTTAAAAAATTAAAAAGTTAGCTGCTAGAGGGCGTTGAACTAAAATTGTAAGTTAAATCTGCTAACATTTTACCAACGCGGCCAGTGTCACTACAAAATTGAAAATTTAATGAAAAATTGTGTTTATTAAAACTGTTCAAACTGTTATGGGCCAAATTTGTCAAAAAAAGGTAATTTCAAACTGTTTTAGGGGTTTACTTAAGTATTTTTCAGAACCACTGTTCTTTCAACTACAGAAATGTTTGTTGTTTCATAAACGCAAAGAAGAAGAAATAAACTCCCATTGAATTATTTTAAACTTCCACTTAACTTTTTAACACGTCAACTATTTATTGTATCATTTTTCTTGCCCCTAGTGTGATGCAGAAATAGTCGATTTTCATTAATTTTTCCGGACAATTTCAAATACCAAATATTGTTTTATTCTAATTCAGAACAAAAGTTGTCTTTCAACGAAAAAAAATGTTTCTTTGTCTGAAGGCAATGTGGTTCTGAAAGGAGAGCTAAGTAAATTACATCACTGAATGAGTTGCAATTACGTTTTTGACAAAGTTGTCCACTAAGCAGTGAACAGTTTAAAATAAAGACGTTTCGTTAAATATTCAATTTTAGAATGACACTTGCCAACTTGCATTTTTTACTTAAAAGCCCTCCAGCGGCCAACCTCTTAACTTTTTTAGTAACTATTACTGAATAGAGAATTTAATGCTCTATTGGAATCTAACAGAAAAAATATAAGACGCTATTTCAGAAAAAAAAATTGAAATATTAACTTGGGACATCTAGGCTGAACCACCTGTGGTATATACAGTGTGTCCGAATAGTATGAAATATGCTGTACATCTCTGTAAATACCCATTTTATCGAAAAATATTTCAAATTAAAGTTATTTAGTTTTACATAACAGGGCAATACTTAATTATTATTTTTTTGAAAAACAAAAGCGCAACGAATAACACTTTTAACTACAAGGTACCCCTATATTCTACTAATTTGATAAAGATTTTTTTCTTTTTTCACTGATGTAAAACTTAAATATACTTGCATAACAAAATTTTCGTCAAAAACGCGAAAAACTTCTTGTATTAGCAGGCCTTGATTTTAAATAAAAGCTTATCACAATTGCATTTTCTTCTTTCAATTGTTTTTGATTGCAATGAGATAACAAATGAATTTCCAGGCACACTACTGCGATTGTCATAGGCTTTTGTTTAAATTTAAGGCTTGCTAATATGAAGTTTTTCGCGTTTTTCTCGAAAAGAATTTTTTACTTATATATTTATCATATTTCATACTTTTTGGAAACACTGCATAAATCCAAAATCCAAGATAAAAAAATTTACTCATTGACATTTTTAGATTTGATATGATGCCGCTAAGCATTATTTAATCAATATTTCATTATTTATGAAATAATGAATTAGAAGTGGGCAAATAAAGAAATTTTTAGGCCCGATCCGACCCAGCCCGACAAGCCCACCTGGGCGAGGTCGAATTGGGCCCCGTACCCGAGATAATCCCTTTGCAAGAGAGAGGTATCAGTGATATTAGGGACGAGTTGAGTCCTAGAAAGCGAATCCGCTTATCGTCCTTCTCCGAACTCATTTGCAAGGAAATTTGTATTGATTTCAAGAAAATAATTTTCAATTTAAACCAAAATCAATAATAGTTGATTATGAAGAAGCCATACATTGTGCCGTGGAAGAAATGTGGGAAGGAATTAATATTACGGGGTGGACGTTTCATTTAGGTCAAGCCTGGTATAAAAAAAATTCAGTCGCTAGGTCTAGCCGAAGAATATAAAAGTGAAATCAGAAATAGGAAAGCATTTGAACTATTTTTTTTCGTTTACCATTTGTAAAGCCCGAAGACGTACGTGATTGTTTTACGGAATTGTTCGAAATTGTTGCAAACGACCCGCGAGTGTGAAAATTTGAAAATAAAACTATAATAGGTTCGCGTATGATACCAGGGAAGTAATGAGGTACTCGAGTACTCGAGCGCTCTTAAAGTCTATCTTATGCCCAGTTAAACCAGTATGTTCAGCTACCGCAGATTTTGTGATGCGTTTGTGTTTGCAACCACCTTTGTGCTCTCGCAATCTTAACTCAATGGAACGACCAGTTTGTCCGATGTAGTTTGAACCACAAGAGCAAGGGATGTTGTAGATCCCGGCTGATTTTAAGCTTGATATTTGGTCTTTTGCGGATTTGAAACTTTCCCAGAGTTTCATTAGTCCTAAAGACTGTCTTTCTGTACCTTCTCTACTCGCCAGATTACCTCACTATTTCCCCCGTATTATACGTGAAGAAATTGAAATTGAGAAACAACCTAACAACATAAACAGAGAGGATGGTTTTAGACTCAGTAAAGCTTGGACTCCAGTAGTTAGTTCTCTAAGGACTCCTAAGCATCATCGATCTCACGATCACGCTCCACCGGATCCGTCCTTTCCCAACGGTGACAGCCAACCAGAACTCCGACATTCTGCCCGACTGGCTGAAAGGGGTTTAAATACCTCCGCTTCCAGAATTTGAATTCAGTGCTCTATTCACTCTGTACATGCAAGCTGCAATTTCTTTCGAAACGTCAGTTTGTATGGCTTTACAAACAGCTAACAGGCATCGTAATGTCTTGGAAAACCAAATACATTAATATCAAATTCTTGTCTGCTCCAAGGTTTAAATAATCTAAGCGCACGGCCCTCTTTAGGCAGGTAGGACCCGCGAACAAATAAGGGTGAAAACCGAAAGTAAATTGTAATGCTGACAGTTCGAGAAACCGCAAAAGTCTCAAAGAATATATAAAATAAAGGTTATTGTAAAGGGTTCTATATGTTTTTTAATCTAAAATTGTTTAACTATCAACCGCACGTAGAGGTATTACTTCTAGAAATCTGATTTAAATGATAACGATTTATAATCCCTTAAATGTACTTGCAGGGCCCAACTCGTTCGCCCGGTTTAAAATCCTGGGTAGACGGGGCCCAACTCCACAACCCCGGCGCACCTCTAAATAAATCGAAGTAGAAAATTAATTTAAGTATAGGTGGTTTACATTTGCAGTTTTAATTTTACTATAATTGTCGAAACCTAAACTAAAACGAGTTACACATAAATGACACTTTGGTACACAATTAGGTTGCGAGTTCGTATAATCATATAATGAATCTTCCTTATTTTATCCAAGTACAATTTTCCTACATGCACTTTTTGCTCAAGTTTTTATCGTTTCTTCGTTTTCTTATCGAAAATCAAATAACATTGAAAGTTGATTGCTATCTTCCACATTACAATATCAAGTTCAGTTGTTCATACAAAACAGACTACTGAGTCATCATTAGTTATTAATTTTTTGTAGACCATTCCTATTGTTTCTAGATAGTAAGTTCATAACGTCGACAGCATCAAATTAAGTTGTCACCGTTTTTTATTAACTAAATAGTCGGTAGCTGCTAAACTAGTTTTTTGCTTTTGTCTGCAGCGAGTTCTGGAATGGTATTTTTAAATTATATGAAATAATTAGTACATAATTGTAGAATATGTTTATACACTAACACATTAAATAATAAATAAATGTTTTAAGTAGATTGACTAGGTTATATATTGAATTAATTACTAAGCCCCTATTGATGCATTTATTTTATCAAATTTTTTTTGTTGCAGGTAAGAAACGCCACAAGCGCCAGATTGGTAAGACATCCCATATGGTGAAACTAATATTATAGTGGATAGAAGAAAAATCCTAAAATGTAATTTAGAACAAAATAATAAATTAACAATCTCAAGATGTAAGATAATAGTTAGAAATGAAACAAATTTGGAATAACTGTTGAGAACTCAAATAAATAGGAGAAATGTATATGAAACGCCAAACGAGAGCTAACAAGAAAAATAAATCATACGAGGCTTGTAGAGTTGCAAAAATTTATAGAATCAAAATAAATTATCAACCCGTTAGGAACTTTCTACAAGAGAATAAAATTTTTAAGACGAATATTCAAATAAGGTAAAGACTGAAAAAACATTAGAAATAAAATATTACCCGATTTTTAATGCAACTACTGCCAAAGTAATCCACAAATTAGTAATTAATTATACGGTTCTTTCTTGCAGAGGCTGTGGCACTATAACCACGCGTTTTGGTATATGGCTTCCTAAAAAGTTTGCTAGTTACTGATCTTATTTGGTTGCTACGAAGCAACTGTTCAATAGTACCTTTAACTTAACGAGAACGATTCATAAAAATGTTAAAATAAGACAGCATGCAGTTTCCTTACTTTTGACAATGGTATATCTCACAAAAAAGGAACGTATTAGAATTCCAATGATGATTGGGTATGGCGATCGGTTTGTGTCTTATTTTGACATTTATCAATCGTTGCTGTTAAGGGTAGAGGTAACGGTTCAACAGTTGCTTCATGGCAACCAAATAAGATCTTCAATTATTGTTATGAGTAACTAAAGCTGATTCATTTCCATGGGTAATGCGGCAGAAATCAATAGCATTTTTCAAGAAAGTTTTCTTATATTTAAAATGTTTTTATAGAAAAAAAAAACAGAAAAACAGTTCAAATACACAGGGTGTAATTTTAAAATACCCAAGTTTTTATAAAATGTATTATGTAGAACGCTTAGAATAGAGTAACTTTAATTTAAACATTTTTTTAAAGCTGAAATAACGGAGACATGGAGGTGCTACCAGAGCTGGATTTATATTATTGGTGATCCTAGGCAATTTATATTTCCGTAGCCCCCTTGTGATCATGCAGTGCTTTAGATATATATTTTTAAATAATAACAGCAGTACTGGCGATTATGAATGTTGAACCTACGTTGTGATTTATTTAATGTTGTTGTTCCTTTTAAAATATTTACTAATTTTTGTGGTGAAGAAGTAGGCGTTTTGAAGGTGTAAAATTTATATCTGTAATTTTCACGTGAGTTGTAAGGAAAGAAGCTGTCTGTTTGAATTTTTATCCCAATTTTACTCATAATTATACTTCTACTTTTTGGACTGAATGAGTAGTAAGAGTTTAATAAGTTACCTAAGTCTAGAACTATTGCGTCTCCTAACTGCCTCTTTTAAACGTTATGCTTGATTCCCGAAAAACCTTACCGCTGCGCCGCGCCGCGCCGGGTGTATTGATACACCCGAGAAATCGACCCAATAACAGCCATAGATCACGCACAAACGTGTAATACCTTCAAAAAGAGCGTCTTGCCACAACCATAGTGGAAATAGCACATCCCTTACCTTAATCAGCCTTTCCTAACAGCGCCTCGACGTGAAGCCTAATTTCCGATGGACGATAGCGCCGCCTGTGATACGTCTGAGAAAGTACACCAATAAAAGTAAACATCTACGCCAAATCTTTTGTGATTTCGTCAAAGTGTTCCTAGTAGGCCTAAATCCAGAGGTATGATTGTTTTTATTCAAGTTCTAAGTACAAGACTTGTAATAATTCGATAGAATTTCAGTACTAGTGCTTCAAAAACTGATATTCGAATCCTAGCGGGATTAAACCATTTTATGAAAATTTATTTCCATCTATCAAAAGGTTGGACTTCCAATCAAATTGCAACCCTCTTTCAATTTTTGGCCAAATAGAAGTATCAAAAAAATTTTATCTCAATATTTACTCAATATTTATCGTACTTCGTGGAGTAACCGAATTCTCCATAGTCTGTGCCGGCAAATCCGCCGCTCCCTTGCAAAATAGGACTTTATCTGCTTCTTTTTAAAAGTATAGTGTTCTGAAAATCTTGTAAAACTTTTACAAAATTAAAAATGGGAATGGGAAAGGTTATTCATCATATGTGAATTCGTGTTTAATTCTTGATTAATTAGTTTCATTGTTTTTAAAACACTGTTTTAATAAAATTTGCAGCCTTCCACTACTAGCATTCCTTTTCGCTTTTCACTTAACGTTATGAACATATACAGAATTCAAGGGATACTAATTAATAAACCGCACTAAATCTTCCCTGCCTTAAGCCTACCCTACCTAAAATGTATCAACATGGGGAGTTTGTTCTTGGTACCTATTAGGGGATTACCCTGAGGGTATAGGGAACTCTGTATCGTCCAAATTTCGGGTTGTCAACTGCAATCCACACAAATAAGCGGCAAACCCATTGATACACCTCAAGATATGTTTTTAGTCATGATTTATTTACATTTGTAATGTAATATGTATATGTTCAGCAACCATGAGACCACATGTTTAAAATTAAGTAAAACTAAACCACGCCGAAAAATAATTAATGAAAATGTTTAACATATATGGAATATTTAGTCCCATTTTGTTTGGCGCCCTTAGGTAATTACGCAGGTTTGCCTGCTCCCATGCCCGGGTCTGTTGCTGCCACACTTTTTAGCAACCCTGTATGAATAATTTAGTTTAACTCGAAATAATTGTGTACTAAAGAATTTACGGGTAAATTAATGTCGCACGTTTTTAGAAATACCCTGTATAAATAGTTTTCATTATGGAAAAATAGAAAAAATGAATGTATCATTTGTTTTAAGGTTGCGAACTGTAAACTATTTCTATCTCTATTACGGTGATGTCAGTAATGGATAGTTTATCAAATTACCAACATTATTTTCTGTAATAAATTGTTTTAAAATTAGCAGTGATCAATTTGTCATAGTCTACCGACAGATTAGTAATTTGATTAAATCTTAAGTTTATCAAAAAAAATCAGATAATTTTACTTAATCAATTTATCATTTTAAAAACTATGACTATTGAAATAAATTTATTTGAGTTTTTTCTGTGACGAATTTTTGTATTAATAAATATGGATATTTTCTCATAACTGTGTATGTTAACAGTGTATTATATGGTATTACTTTTTTCTTCAAGTACCTACCTTTATCGGAGATTAACTTATTGATGACTTTAATTTCAAACTCGAAGAATTAAGTGATTAGTTTATCAGAATGTTATCTCCATATCTACAGAGATAAACGGTAAAACGTAGGATAAACTAATGCGATGCTGGTGTATTGGTTGCCTATCCCATTATTGTGTACGTACATTAAAGAAGCCGTTCGTACAACTAAAATACAACATTGAGCATTCCAAAGATATACAAATTACATAACTCATGTCTCGGCGAGATCTAAGCCGGTCGCGCCTGCGCACTGTCCTTCCAGGTAAATAGTTTACTTCCAACGTCTACCGAGAAAACATGCTAAAGTCAAGCTACGTGGGCAAAATGCTAAATCGGACATGTAAACCGCATATGGTGAAACAAACAACGGTGCCATGAATAGAGAACAAGTGACGATCTCTCAAGTGCTTAAATCTAGTGTGTAGTGCTGTAAAAATCAGCTGACTCGTGTTTAAAATGCAGAAAAATGCAGTGGAATGTGGCTTAAGCAGGGTTTTGTGAAGTGTATAGTTAGGTTAGGTGGTTTCTTCTACTAACTGAGAAGGTATTTGCGACACACGCCTACTTACTGTTTTACAGTTTATTTATAAATATTGCGTTGCCTGTACCTGTGAACGTGTTTTGCTCTTATGTGCCTTTTTCGCTAATGAAAAAGGTATATTTTATTAAGTAATTTTATCTACGTACTGTTTATTTGCCTACTACGAAAAATCTTTCACCTGTCATTTCGCGTAAACGCGATACGGTTTGTCGGTTATTTGAGTTACGTTCTTACATTTACATTTACAATAATATCAACATGTGGGTCATTAATCTAACAATGCCCAGATGGGTTATTCTATTACGTTTTGTTTTGAACATTCACCCAAGATTTTAACCTAGATATCTAAGGTGATTTTTTCAGTTTGCAGTATAGGTATATTTTTGAAGAATTTTTTAATACAAAATAATGCCTGTAATATAGCAACTGAAATTTGTTTCAACATTTCCCTCGCTTATAGGAACAAAATTTTCAGCGGATGAGACTTAAACAATAGCACAATACTGTCTTAATAGGAGTGCTGGTTCCTAATACATATGGAATTGTTAATTATGAGAATACTCTCAAAAATAGGTATTTCTTTATCTTTTTGCAGTGCTTATAGCCTTATACATGAATACTTCCATGTACAGTCAGCGCCAATATAAACGGAACAAGTCTTAGCGCTGATTTTGCTAAATTTCTATTTTTGGATGTTAAACAACTGTTCTAAATTTCATTACGTACTATTATTAATCTGGGAAATACATTAAAATAGCAAAATAACGTGTAAAAATGTCTGTAACGAAGGCTTTATTAGCGTATAACGACAGTCTTTGAACTAGGACGTCTCTTTAATCGTTTTTTTTTACTAGAAGTATATGTAAAATCTGATAATTTGACAAACATTATATAAAACAAGATTTTTATGATTGCACGATGAATCAGAATGAATCATTTACAAAATATTTAAATTAAAACTTCAATTAGTACTGTAATCCGCGAAGGACACTTTTGTAAGTTGGAGAAGTATACAAATCAACCACATCAAAGGAATTATAGCGAATATATTGATAAATTACATTACATCTCGTAATCAATTTAAGTTTTGCATAGAGTATACACATTGTTGCCGTTATGAATAGCTTTATTCTTGTCGGTAAAATATCTGATATATTTTTGAAACATTAATTTTTCAAAGAAAAAATTAAAAACATCCATTTATGTTAGTGCACTGTTGCTTTAACACCCTTTTTGAAGTAGACAGGGTTGTACTCAAATATTTTCGTAGTTATATCATAAGATCTTTCTAATTGCCGGTTATCATACGAATACTTGTTGCATAATAACAAAGAGGGTGCCCGGTAAATTATTCGACAGCAAATGTTCGTAAAGAAATTGTTCGAAAAGCAGTTTTTCGACGCAGCGATTGTTCGAAACGACAACTTTTCGAGCAATTTTTCGACAGCAATTGTTCGAAATACAGTTTTTCGACGCAGCAGTTGTTCGAAACAATAGTTTTTCGAAAGATAGTGTTGAAAACGGAAATGACTCATTTTTTAATTGTAACTTAAATCTTAAGCTAGTACTTAGGGTTGGAACTACAAGTCTACCTATTTTACCAGAGAAGAATATAGAAACCAAAAATATAATAAGTCTAAAACTTGTTTCAATTTAAAAGTTTTACATTTTTGTAAAAAAAAATATTTCTGGATGAAAATGAAATTTTTAATTCGCCAGCTAAACATTTGGAGAGCCGAGCGGGGAAGTGTTCGCCCCTAAATGCAATTGCCTCTAAAAATGAATTGTTGTGTCTAATTTTACTACCGAAGATAAATAACTTGACTAAAACAAAATAAGCCCTTCGTTTATTAAATAAATGGACTTTTATACAAACATCAAAAGTTGATAGAAGGAGTCACAGTGAAAGTAGAGCGTTAGACAAAAAATAAAACTGTATAGCCCATCTGTAACTTTATAATAAAAAAAATGTAAAAAATTGTGTGGCTAGTTATTGAAAAATATTTTTTTTACAATATCCAAAAGTTAGAAAACGTTTTACACCTTAAAGATTTCATTCATCATTGCATATCAATACTGTTTTTAGAAAAATTGTTGTTTTAAAGATTTGCTACGTCGATGTACCATGTTTTAAACAATTACTGTCCAAAATTGCTGTTCGAACTATTACTGGCGAAAAATTGCTTTTCCAACAATTTTTGTCGAATTGCTTTTCGAAAAATTGTTATTTCGAACAATTGCTGCTTCAAAAAACTGGTTTTCGAATAAATTCTGTTAAAAAATTGCTTTTTTGATACATTGCTGTTGAACAAATGTTTTTCGAAAATTGCTGCGTCGAAAAACTGTTGCTGTAAAATGTTTTTCGAAAATTGCTGCGTCGAAAAACTATTGCTGTCACACAATTGCTTTTCGAACGAAGAAATACACCTCGAATCTGTTTAAATCAAAGTTTTAAAGGAACAAAAGAATATTCGAACTTACAGAAACATTACTACTATAAAATGGGGTTGGAACTTTTTTGCTATATGTTTTCATAAGAAATGCACCGAATATTGACTTAGTCACTGGCCGAATACCGAATATTCGTCTAGTTTCTCACGTCCTAATACCGAATATTCGGCCTAACATTCGATTGAGTACCGACTGCTAGGCTAATTATTCGACTAAGTAACAAGTATTACGCAAACTACTACTATAAAATAAGGTAAAATTTTTTTTGCTTTATGTTTTTTAAAGGAATATACCGAACTGTGATTTGATCACTGGCCTAATACCGAATAGTCAGCTAGCCTCTCACGACCTAATACAGAATATTCGGTTAACTATTCTGCGAATATTCGGAAAAATATTTGAGCAAGTGTTTGGCCAAAGTACGGAATATTAATTAACTCGAGCCAATTATTCGGCCATGTGCCGAACACTTAGTAGTGATAAATGTGTGGGTTAATTACTGTACATAAGCGAATAGCGTCCAATGTGGCTATCAAAACTATAACTTTGTTTCAATGTATTTTATTACTATACCACCAAAATTTTTGAAAAAATAGCATTTTATTATTGTTTTCATTTAGTACACAAAATGCCGAACATTTGGCTGACTCGATAAACCATTGGGCTCATCCGAATATTCGGCAAGCTCCAAATAATGGCCGCATATTAAAAAATATAATATAATAAAACTTAAAGTTAACGCATTAAATTGATTTTTTTGTCATAGTATATCAACTCCGGTATGCATTCCGGTATTCTGGATTATTTATTTTCAATCCCGAAATTTCGATATTGGAATTTCGTCTCGGCATTGTACCTATTCCCTAAATAATAATTATCTTATTGGCTTTACATGCAGATGGAATAAAAGCGAAAACAAGAATCATTTTCCCAAAAAACTTTAGCAATCGTGCAAGTATTTTTTCCGGGGTATTTTTTCCAGGGGTATTTTTTTCCTCCTTGTTTTTTTGTAGATTCGCTCATACAAATTACCCAGATTTTATACAGTTTTCAAAAAGTGAAAGAAATAAACAAGTTTTTAGCTAAATTGATTAAGTCGCCACTTTAGATTAAAGTCTACTTCATTGGCTAACATCTAAAAGTGATAAATGCGGTGTTCGTAAAATCATAAACTCGACATTGAAATTTCCTAATACTAATTTCCTAAAACTATTGCTTAATAAAGTACACACAATTTGTGTGAAAATACCAGGAAATTGTGAAACCCAAATCGGGAATTTGGTATACCTACACAGTAGATTAAGTTTTTTGCTGTTGACGTTAACCAAAATAAGCTGTTTTTGGGACGAAAGAGCAATTAGGCCTCTAAATTTAAACTAGAAATTGGGCCTAGCTTCTAACATATTATACCCATCAATTTATTTATTTTTAGAGTGATGTCTTACACCTTTATGTTCCTGTTAATGAACTCCTGTTTATTTTACACAATCGCGCGTAAACTTAATACTTTTGATCATTTTGGCATTCATGTTGCACATTTGGTAGTAAGTAAATATCTAATAATCGGTACAGTTTTTTTTAATTCGAAAAAGAAACATATTTTATTAGTATTTTGTATGTTCTAGAACTCATATTTAAAAAGTCAGAACTTTGGCCTTTGTCTGGGATCATTCATAGGTACAATTAAGCAATTACGGCGTGTATACATGTGTACACTGAGAACTGACGTAATAAAACTTTTCATTATATACCTAAAGTACATAAATTTTATATGACCTACGTTAAAAATTTTATTATTATGAAATCGTGTTTTATTTGTTCTTGAAACCTTGCTGTATTGTACTGTTTTCCACTGTTTTATTTGTACGGTTAAATAATTTTTTATTCATAAAGTAGGCTCGTTGTAAGGAAGTGCATACCGAATTATTTCACACTTTTTCGTGTTTTGTTTGTAGTACATCCTTCAATTATCGATTTAACAAGAAGTCTTTTCTCTCTCTAAAACTCGCAAATCATCTAGTGTAGGTTTGGTCGCCAAATTTAATGTTTTTATTCCAAAAAAACATAAAACGAGTTCATCCAAATATGTGGGTATAATGTTTAAGAAATCCTTGAGCTTGTTTGTCCAGAAAATTCCAAATAGAACCGCCTCACAAAGAAGACTTATTTCTAAACTAGGGGACAAACAGTTTCTTCTTTTTCAAGGTCGGCCACCCTGACTCCGTCTATAATTTGCATAATATGTTTTGAAACGAGTTGCTATTGTTGTCTTCCCTTGATCCTTATTTGTTTTACCACAATAAACATATTGCAGTGGACATTGGTTTTACCGTTACTGCTTCAATTTGCAGTTATTTTCTTTTATTGCTGCATGAATAACTGGCAAATCGATCGCATTGACATGGTCCCGTTTACTAAAAATCTAGAATGCCATTAATTCTCTTACAAAAATTATTTTACCTTGTAGATTTGTGATTTAAGTAAATGTAATAAGCTGAAATCGAACATAGAGTCTTTATTCAGTCGTTTTTTTGGCGAAATTTAAGAAATTTAAAATTTTCCAGATTTTTACATTTTAAGAGTTGTCATGAAAGTCTGGATAAATTTAATTATCTGAAAAAGGCGTTCTATTTAGCGACTTTGAACAAAAGCACCTTTTTATGTATTTTTTTAAAATGGTAAATAATAAAATATTTTGAAAAAAGTTATTGCGACCGTGCCATATGAGATCCCTTATAATAACTAGTTACTCGAAATCATAACTGGTTTCCGGAAAGACCCGATCCAGTTTGCTGTTGGAACAGGACTATTATCACCGGTTTTGGTGGCGGGTTATCGGGCGTAACCGGTTATCCTATCGATAATGATAAAAGTAGTGATGCAAGATTTCGAATGAAAATAATCGAATCATTGTATTATCAAAATATCTCGAGATCTCGAATGGTTACAGAAAATCATTCGAATGATGCCACGGTTTTTAAAATTTCGAATGTGTCTGCTTCCGAACCGAGCATTGAACCGATACCCATTTCATTAGGCAGCTGCAAATGGCTTATCTTAATGCATAATTAATACTATAAAATACGAGTCGCGGTATCTTGATGGGAGAATCAGAATTCATCAAGACGGCGATTGTTGCCGTGCAAACACGAGGAACAACCAGATAAGAATGATTTGATTAAAAGATTTAAAAAAGAATAATTTATAAAACAGAAAAATGCACAATTAAACTTTTGCGGTTTATTGAAATATTACTCAAAAAAACAGGCCTGCGTTAGAGTAGGGAAAGAAGAGTTTTGGAACGTTCTGGCGGTGGATCCAGAACTCTCTTTCTTTTCCTACCCGTTAGCGATAAAATATGATAAAATTAAAAATTCTATTTAAAACTGGAGGTTTACCTTATTGTTGCCGAGCAGTCCAATGAAAGACGAATAGAACGGAAGAATCATTCATAAGAGCATTCGAGAAGCAAGTCGCTAACGTTTTTACTAGTTTTTGCCACATAGTTACATCCGAATGATATTATCCTCATGAATCATTCGATTGTTAAATTCGTTCGAATGCAATCATTCGATTATGACCATAGATAAAAGGTCATGACCGAATCAACTGAGGTTTTGACTAACGCTCATACTAGATTAACTGGTTCACCGATAATCATTGACAGCGTTAAACTAAAGTGTACTCATATAAAACAACCGAAGTTATCGACAAAAAAGCGATTGAGATGTTCTTTCGGTGGCTGTAACTCCGTAAGAAAGCGTTTCCGGAGCCAACTTAACTTTTTCACTCGAAATGACCTTTAAGTCATCTAGTAATGTTTGGCACACAGCCCATGAATCGCCCCGAACAGTCAAGAGATTCTGGAAACCATAAAAATAATATCCATACTACCTTCCATATTTTTTTCTATTTTAGTGAAAGAAGAGAAGAAACATCTGATAAAAAACTATATTTACACGTTACTCTTCATTTACTGTTGTAGTTGAAGCAAGTAAGCAACCAGCTAACAGTTCTTTTTATCTTAAAACGTTGTGAAACAAGAGCTGGGAAAGGTTTAGCCCCTTCCTGTAATATAATCTGTTTATTTAATAAAAGAAAAAAATAGTTAAACGGTTAAACCATCAGTTTTGATGTTAGCCTATGCTAGAGTCGTATACTTTAGTATATTTACAGCATTTATAAACATTTTTGAACGTTTATTTATTTATTAAAAAAGGACTCCAAGAGATTGAAACACAAATTACATAAAATTTCATTCTCATTCTTCTCATTCATTGATGAAATTAAATTTTCTGTCAGAGTATGCAAAAATATACTGGGTGTTCACTTTAAACAATACATTTTACGTACTAACTCTAAAGTGATATGTTTAATTTTTTTCTGTAAACGGCATCTTAATAAAAAGTACTAATTCAACCAAATCTGTAGCTCTAATAATAGGAAAGTTAAGAGTAGTGTCGATATAATTTGTTTCGCCCTGTATAGCTGTTATGATTTTAGACATTTAGACAAATGAAAGTAAGTTTGTATGGTATACAGGTTGTCCCAACGCAACGATGCGAAATTCTGTGATAACGCCTCTCTTAATTAAGTTATCAAAAAGATATTGGCACATTCTAAAATTATTTTCGTTTATACAGGGCGTTCCACATTAGAGGGGCATACCAAACTTTACTTTACTTTTTCAAAAAAAAATTAATAGTTGCCACGTTACTGATAAAACCCGCACAAACGCCATTTTCAGAAAACAATCAAATTTTTTGGTTAAGTTTTAGTCAATATCATGTACTATTCCCCAGATAGTTTCAAATTGAATTTGGTTGTACAAGGTGTTTGTTGCAACGATACAAAAACTTCACAACTGTAATGTGTTATAACTCGACATTTTTAAACGGAACACCCTATATATTTTAACATAGTTGGATAGAGTTTTCTGCTCTACAAATTTTCCTTAATAGACACCTGTTTGTTTTTTGTTTTTTCCTGGAAACAACTGCTAACATTGTTTCAGTTCATGTAAGAAATTTGTTTTTTATAAATTTTGAAATGGTAGAGTGCCGCTTAATTTTCCATTCTATACATTAAATGTTGAATCAAGATTTGGTTTGATTGACATTTGTTAAAATTACTTTAAACAAATTCTTAACATTTTTAATTTGTAAATTTCTTTGCGTTTATTTAAATTAAAATGAGCTCTTTTAAGCAACAACAAGTATCAATGCGTTCTATGATCAGGTAGTTTTTGGAAATTCAGGTTTCATAGCTATAGGTGATACCGACACGTATTTTTTGCTTAGAAAAAATTTGGTATGATTAAAAGTGCTTCGAATTTGATTAAATGATTTTGAAACAAAGGTCAATCTAACAACATCTTAGTCCAAAATTTAAAATATGAAATTGGGCAATTCAAAATTTATAAAAAGCAATTTTCTTACATGAACTGAAGCAGTGTTTGCAGTTGTTTCTTGCAAAAACAAAAAACAGACAGGTGTCAATCTAATTTTCTCGAAAACCGCTGAATTTAGGTATAACCATAGTTAACAAAATTTGTAGAGCGCAGAAAACTGTCTAACTATGCAAAAATATAAAAAGTGTTTCATTAAAAAAATCGAGTTGTGACACATTAGATTTGAAAGTTTTTTGCACGCTTGCAACAAACACTAAAAGCTTTAAAGTATGTATCAAAAAAACTTGTTTAATCTGTGAAACTGCGACTTGCGCAGGTTTTACCAGTGACGTCAGCAAATGTCATTTTTTTAAAGTGGCAATAATTTGGCAAGCAACGAATTTTAAAAATAAAAAACATTCATATATAGAGACATTTAAACGGCCAATAAGAATATGCAAAAGTATACAGGATGTTTAATTTATAAAAAAATACATCAGTTTGGTACGCTGTTCTAACGTGGAACACCCTGTATAAACGTAAATAATTTCAAAATGCGCACATGATCTCGAGTAGCTCACGTGCATAATATGCTTTTGATAACTTGAATAACAAAGGTGTTATCAAAGAATTTCGCATCGTTGGGACACCCTGTATATTTTATAGCACAATATTATTGACAAATTGGCAAGTACGAATCTTGGGTAGTGTACTTACAGTAGGAATCGACGTCCGACCTACATTATTTGTATTTATCTTACTCAATGCGAGTGAAATCAAGTGCATAATTATTTATCACATTTTTTTCTAAATGACAAAACTGTTTATTTTTTGTAAATTGCAGTCATTAAATGATTACAAAACAAAGGAATTTGATTGACACCTGTATTGCTTAATTTATTTAATTCACCGTTACTCAAATTTATTTATTCATAATTACTATTATTATATGCACATTAATCTTAACTTTCGTCAATTACTTTGGAAACGTTCTAAAATTGCACACCTGTTTTTCGAAGTCTGTAGTGTAGTTAAATTGTGTCGGTTTCTAATTAAACTTGCTAATAAAGAATACTTATTGGTTGCTTTATAATTTTTCTGCATTTTGCATTTTACAAGTTGCTTTGAAATCGATTAACCACTCAAGTCGAATTATTTGGGGTGAATTAGAAACCGTATTATTGTTTGCTTCCTTGCAAAATTAACTATTTTTAGTTTCTTTCAAGGCCCGCCGAATAGGTTAAAGGTGTATTAAGCAATTGACAAAGTTTCTTCTTTCTTTTAACTGTTAATTAAAAAACTGCGTTATGGCATTTTAACTGCTTTTAATTGCGAATTGTAAGGAATTTATTTAATATACCTTTTCGTAATTGACAATTTTCTAATTTCAAGTATGATATTTTCTCATAGATTTGGTCATGCTTCTCAGTAGTTAATAGCTATTTCAAATGAGAACATGTTTTCACCAAAAGAAATATTTTTCAAGCCGAAACATAAACATAAAACAATTGCAAAAGTTAAGATATTGAAATCGGAACCGCGAAGATGTAAGTATTCATGATTTTTTCCTGTTTTCTTTGCTACTAACCACTGAAACATGACAGTTACCTTAAAATAGTTTTGTTATAGTTGCAACTATATATAAAAATAATATTACAAAATAACTAAAATAGCAAATTCTAACAACTCGTTGTTTTGGGAAATTGTTTAATACGTACTTTCCATACGATTTGTCGTTATCTAAAGGTTTCTCTTTTGTCTTGGTAGATTTCTCTAACTTCCTAAGATTCTCCTCGGAATTTGTTTATAGGATTTCCTTGGATTTCCTCAGATTTGCTTGGGATTTGCTGGAGATTTCCTCGAATCTAAAAAAAAACATGTTAGTCTATCTTTCCATATCTTTCACTTCATGTTTTGGATTTTTTAACGCTTATTTTCTCGATGAATTTTTGATATACTACCATATTCCGAAGCTCATCAAATCGGCCACTCCGTTCATTTTTTTGAAAACCTCTCTTTTATTTCTTGGAGATCCAAACCGAAAATTTTACCACGAATTAAAAAAATACTTCAATCACCCACATTTATATGTCTACTCTCTGTTGTGAATTATAGCATTTACGCTCTCGTTTTAATGAACTTCTCTATTCTGCAGGACAGTCCGAGGCAGAACTGTGATTAGAATTTTATTCTACTGCGCCCGGAATTTTAAAAACTGCGCCTTAATTTTTCCTCGACTAATTTCCACATTTGCAGCTTATTTTTAAGCAAATTGTTTTGATTTCACCAGAATTTTCTTGGATTTCCAAAGATTTTCCATACAGTGTACCCCAGAGTTCCTTCATGGTTACCTCCTCGACTTTATTGCTTGTTCATATTTAGATCGTTTTTACTTTCCTATACTTTCAGTAAAGGGAAGTATTAATTTCGTACAATTTTAAAGAAAATGATTAATTGAAAATTTGAAAGAGTCATAGGGCTAAGGGTGAACCAAAACTTGGTTGGTGCCTCAATCTTCTAATTTCGCTGTGACGCTTTCTATGAATCTTTGAAAATTAGAAAATTTATGCGCCCTATTCTTATCTTTTCTAGAAATTAAAAAATCGGTTGTTTATAAATCTGTTTCTAAATACTCTTTTAACGCAATCCTTGCCTAACGCATATTGAAATTATAGTACAACACAGCACCCATTGCACCAGATGACTATTCACCTATTCACGCGTAACAGCTACAAAATTCTCCGCTAGGCACCTCCCTAATGATGAAATGAATTTCATTTAAATAACTACCAAATGCATAATATGCTAATGCAAGGCAATCTAATATTTAACCATGTGCTCTTGGGGCTACAAACCTTAATGATACAATAATACTTTTGAAAATATTGCAAGACAGTAACAATTTTAGTATAAGAAAGTCCAGTCGAAGTGCTTCTCTCATTTCTTAGTTTTATCAATTTAAACCCAGGGTTTGGCAAGATAATTGCAAAGAATGTAGCAGATCCACATTTTCATTAATTTATTATAAAAGTACCTGCTGCCACCATACCGTAATGTTAATTTGCCTAGCGTGTAGAGGCCAACTCAAAACGTTAAATGTTCGCAAGGTTGAACGCACTTATAATTATATCTACCTATTGCAAAATTTGCTACTGTAGGTGTATTGGTAGGTGGCTGTAGGTTCTTTTTTTTGGTTACTCTCATATTTTCTTAGAAATTCTAACTGTTTATATAACATATTCAAGTTCAGCATACGGCGCATTTACTTTAAAAAAATATGCCGTGATTGATTTCCTAAACAGATTCTCTTACATACTTGAATAATAAGAGGTTAATGCTCAAGTTACTGCATCATACAGTTCAGACTTTTCTTCGTTAAAAGCGACTGAAGTCTTCATACTGTTCTTTTTCAGGAAATTCCGGGTCTGTAGGCCGGTGCATCAAAAATTTCATGCCTGAGGTTAAGTTAGTGATTGCTAAACGTAAATGCGCTAAAAATAAAAATATTGCATTGCATTTTACTGCCCATTCCAGTTGATGCGAACAAAGAAATGCGTTCCTGCCTGAACTTATAAGTGCGGCTAACCAACTTAAATATATACATTTCCATCGCAAAACGCTAGATGACGCTACATTCCGCGGGAAATATGAGAAGTTTTTGCAGTCGATATTAAACTAGGTGGCCGTGCTCTTACATACGAGTTTTGGTAGCCCTCGGTATGTGTGGACCGAAGTTAGGCATATTTTCGAAGTTAAAATGTTTTTGGAAAGATTGTATAGAAACACTGCAATTTTTTACAGTTGTTGTTTTCTTACATATCTAATAAACATTCAATTGTCAGGCCAAATTATCCACTATAGTTTACCTTGAGATAAATATGAGATTAGTTTATAAAAATCAAAATCTTTGGACTTTGAAATGCACAATTTTCGTAAGGCGTAGCCCACGGGTTCGGCTAGTTAATGATATGTTTACACAGTGAATTCGATAGAAAATACGTTGTTAGTTTCTGCAAATCATCAAAGTTAATTAATTAATTTTTAACATAAAAATCGTATTTAAATCAAATAAATCGTTGCTGTGATTTTTTTAAATAAACATTACTGTTGTTTTGTACCCTGGCTCAAAATCGAATTATTTTGCGGATTTTCATTTCTAACAAAGTAGGTTACAAATGAAAATAGCAGTAGTATAAGAGATAGTTCATTGGAGTTGTTTTGCAATTCTATTTCTATAGTCTGTTATTATTTTCCAGTTTATTGTAATCTCCTGCGATAAATGTAAGATGTAAGCGGTAATGTTATACGGTTATTGAATTAATACGTGACCGTTCATGCTTCATGATAGATAAATGTGTGAGCTAGCTACATTATGAATGCATAACAACATCCCTCGTACTTGCGTCATGGGAGGCTTTGCTGTAGAACCTGCATAATACTAATGGCGCTTGATTGTTGTTAATTGCTTTATGTTAGGTGTGGATAACCCTCAAAGGCCGCACTTTATATTATATAACTTTCCTAGCCGTTGCCTTACCAGCATCTATTACAAAAATTCTTGATAACGTTAAAGTGATCACGTATCTGCTTGACATAACTCCAAGGTATTCTTATTCAAATTGTTCATTCATAAAGACAATTCTGGGAACTTTAATTTAAACTCATCCTTACCATTATAACTAGGCAGTGAATCACACTGGTGGAATTACGTAAACCATTACCTCTATTAATAACATACGACTAAGCACGAGAATCTCTTCTAACAATTATACATGGCACCATATCTTGTTAAGTTTTTAATGTGGGCATTTTTGTCACAGGTGTAAACTTTAGTCTAAAGTCTACGAAATTGTAATTCTGAATATTGGGTGGCAAACATTTGGACTAAACCTTATACATATATTTTAAATTATGCATTATTCGTACATGGCGTTGTTGAGTTGCCACCGGACTTATATGGACGAATGTGACAAAAATATCGAAGTTGGACGAAGTGGGTTGTAGAACTTGTTTGAAAAGTGAAACTTTCACATCTTACGTGTCAACATCTCATATGTGTAATTCGATCATAATCTGTTAGATCTGTCCGTAACGACGTTTGTTGAAATGACAGACGCATTTTCTATGTAATTCTAGAACTAGAATTATGTGTATTAAAAAACTAAAATGGAAAAGAAGGATGCCGTTGGAATTTAATTGTTCGTTTTTTTTCTTATGGATAAAACTATTTAAAATAAAAGACAACAAAATAAGAAAATAGACACTTTAGTGTATGGTTCAGTTTGTTCTACATAATGTTGAAAACTTTCAAATAAATAAATAATTCGGCCATATGTACACATTTCATTTGGCAATCGCAGAAAATTCGTTCTTTATGAAACAGTGCAATTACAATTACGATTGTAGGTTTTAACTAAAAAGGTTGTTACGTGGGCGTACCATTTTCCATATCGTAGTATCCTAACAGGTTAGGCATTACTTTCACTGTTCACCGAAATGAGGTTCCAATGATGTGATTAAGCGTAAATGCGATCTTGATTTTTATGAGTGATCGTAGGTGTTAGCATCCTTGAGCTAGATTAGATGATTTACATTGACTTCCATTTATTTTCTAAAACATGACATTTTGATATCGTGCGAGAATGAAAAGTTTGATGGGATATTTTGACATTTACACCGCGATTCTTCCGTATTGCCACGCTTTGCCAGATACGTGGGTGGGCTGCATGGGATATTTTTAAACGTGTAGGTATTTAATAACCCAGGAAGTAAAGGCGCGAAAATATTTTAAGTTTAGCATTTGTAGCTGTGCTATTAGCAAAAGTAAAGTTTTTTGGGCAGTTGTGCAATTGCCAATTCGCGTATTCCTGTTTACATTAATAAGAATAACTTAAATGACAGCATTAACTCAGTATATCAAAACATGGCAGAAAAATAGTAAACACTATACAAAACCAGTCAGTTAGCATCAAAAAATTTATTATTTTATGAAAGTTGTATGATCAAAATAATAAGCTCTCTGGTAGTTTTGGAAACATGAAAATGTTCACTTTAATAATAAAAAACTAGAGAATATTGCGAATCAAAACAATTGTAGGATGGGTAGAGATCCGATTTGGACAGCGATGCAATACATACATTAATATTCACTCACCAAGGTCTTCAACAGATAGGCCGATGCAGCCAGGTCGTATCCTCAAAGAACTGTGCAAGCCTGCTCTAGTTACGTACTTCTCGTACCGTTTATGGTGCTGTCAAACACATAAAACATTTAGTATTCCAAATAACATCAGAGTTAACATTGAAAACAACCACTTATACATTTACTGTTTACTACATTAGCAAAGCATTGGTCCAGAGAAGAATAGAACGCTTACGAAGCCCGAGTATACATTTTCGAGATCACTGGTTAAATGGTGATACTCTTTCAATTAACCAGGTCGAGGGATCTTAATAACTACGCCTAACTACTAGATCCCAAGAACCATCTAGTTGTATCGACGAGTTTAATCAATTTTAAACAATAACAATATCAACACACACGAATTGCTTAAAAAGGGGTTACCAACAGTAGCCTCATATTTACACCACATCCAACACCCGTTCAATATGACCGCGTCTAAGTTCTGAATATCTGCAATTTTTCTTTTACACCCTTTTTCTTTATTCTTGTACGAGCCGTATCTCACCCTCGCAAATGTCATCTACAACAATCTATTTAATTGTGAGAAAACTAATTGCAATCGTTCTATATTACATACAGTCTTTAAATAATAAGGTTTTAGACTAGTATGTTATGTAGACTATTTAGATGTTTTTAATTTGGTTATACATATAATATAGTACGAGAGTAAGAAAATAAAACAACGAACAATTGACTTTTTAAAGTAACTCAATCGAAAACGCGCAGCGGTAACGGTGTTTGGTTGCACAATTCGACAAGTGTAAGTAACATTCCTCGATGTTAAGACAAGAGTTTAAACCAGGTGCTCCGCAAAGCAGTCACAAACGAATGATACAGTATACAGTCCATATTTGAATATTCGTGTTACATTACGCTGTTACGTTCCTGCAGAATGCACAAGTGTACAAGGTCTTAAGTTCTTTTGTAAATTTTCGTATTCTGGCGTGATCTAACGGGCAAAGGACATATCGCTCACTGTCCACAACGTCCACCATGAGTTTTAGGGTGTGTATTGCCCACCGGGGACACAACGCCCACTTTGCATATTGACCGCAACGTCCACTGTCAACATCCACGCTTAAGTGGTCATAACGTCCATCGTGGACAGAACGCCTACTTAAGGCCGGGACACACATGGCCGCACCGCGCCCGCACCGTGTGACGCCCGTGTTGGACGTCGCACAGCGAGAGAATTGCACAATGGATAAGTACGGCGTAGTCCCTACCTTACCGCACCGACACCACCGCACCGAGGGCGCACCGTGCCCGACTAGTTTTGTTTACTTTTTGACGGGCACGGTGCGGTGTACGAAGTTTCAATCTAAACATTTTCGCTTTCAATTTTATTTTGAATATTAAATTAATATAATACTCGTATATTATTATTATAATAATAAATATTATTAATATTAAAATGGATGTAAAAAAATTAATGATTTCTTCTCCAATTGAACATCTTCTTCTTCTAAAGCAAGTGCTACCATCCCTAATTCACTATTTGTAAAATTTTTCAACATTTTGTTTCAACGAAACAGCTGCATAAGCTTCAAAAAGAATACTGAACTGCAATCGTGAGACAGATCGCACGGCCGACACACGGATCACGTGCGGACAAGTGTGGTTTCCCGTCATCGTCACCGACAGTCGTCCGACTTGCGGTGCGGGCACGGTGCGGACGCGGTGCGGTCATGTGTGTCCCGGCCTTTATGTGTGGTGTCTACAAAGTCCATCGCGACCTTTACGCCCACTACCGCAACGGACCACAACGGCCATCGTTTGTGGTGCCTAGAACCCCAAGTGGTGGCCGTTATGGTCTTATGAGTGGGCGTTGTGTTCTCTGTGGATTAATATGGACATACAAAGTACATGGTGGACGTTGCGGCCAGTGAGCGTGGTGTCCAGATGCATATGTAACGTTACAGTTGCATTAAGCGGGCCATTCACCAGCGAACGTGCTCGCCATCATGCTCAGCTCGCGCTGGGCACTGCGCCTGCGCGCAGCCTGCAGAAGAGTCAAGCCGTAGATGTTTGTCTCGGCTCAACATGAAGTTTGCTCGTTGGCAGGCTCGTGGAGAAATATGTACCCAAAAGCCGCGACAGCAACCGAGCATGGTGCTTCGTGTGTGAACAAAACAGGATAAAGGAAGTATAATAACATTGAGCAACAATGTCATTCAGTGATAATAAACAATTTTGGCAAGAGCTTATTTAAATATATGAAAGTTATCCATACTTATGAAAGAATATTCAAATAAACATTTGAAAAATGAAATCTGTATTTTCTGCGATTTAAAAGCTACTGCTTTGTCCATGTTCCATTATTTTGCTTCTTTTTCATAACTGTTTCTAATTCTAGTGCAACTGCAAGTTTCTGTTTCTTTGATAGCACTGCCATAATTAGTTTACCAATTACCACGTCAGCTATCCAATGACGAACATGTTGGCGAGCAGATTCCCTCCCCAGTGAGTGGCGCGCTTTACGACGCTCAGGATTCATGTGAATTACCACCGCGAGCATTCGAACGAACGCGGTGTTCACTAAAGATCTACGAGTTCTTTGTTAACTCTTATTCCACTAGAATGTAATATTATTTGAGGTTTTATTAAAAATTCAATGGTATGGATCAAGCATCATACCTTAACAACGTCAACACATTTGCACTTATTTGTGTTACATTATTACACTGTTACGTTAAGGAAGAATGCTAAATTATGTACAGCACATTAAAGAGTTGTGGCAGGTGCACATATCAAAATTTTCAATTTTTTTTTATGTTAGTCTTTGTAGCTTCTTTTTTTAGGGCGTTGATAACACTAATGTGACATATTTGTTGTTAAATGTTAACTAGGATTTAAAAATGGGTTTGGCGAAGAATTAGGATAATTATTTTGCACTTTACAGTTTTAATGCTGATGAAACCAGTCCTTAATCTGACATGTTTTTCAAGCTAATTAATTGATTCATTTTAAACCTGGTTTAAGTCTTGATTTGATACGAACTAATGTTTTGTATTTGGTTTCTAGAAGCTACGTTTTGCAATCTTCGGTTCGTATAAATAATCTGTTCAGTTTTGCACAAACTACCTATTAGTTATTTTCATTTTTCTTTAATTACTTGTGGGTATAATAATAATAATGCCATTTTATAGGATTTTTTAAAATAATGTCGTATCTCTAGGCTTTTTAGGTAAGTTGTCCAGCCAGATCATTTTTTAAATATAATGTAAAGTATAAATCTTTTCTTATTTCACGATCTCCCTAGACATTTTGCAACAACACGGATTATGCAACATACGCCTCCGTATATGAGAAAAATAATAAACATATTCAATTGTAAAAATGATCTATTTGAGAAAGTTTAAGATGTTAGAAATCCACATCAAACACTTTCTATTTTTTTAATCATAAATAATTTAATTTGTGTTTAATGCATCAAGAATTTTGCACTCAACCGAAAGTATAGCTAGAGGTAATATTTTTATTTGGCCGATTGTGGATTTCTGGTAATTTTTTACTTTTTTCATAACCGAGAGTGTTCTTTCACTTACATTCTAAAGGCAATACTAACACATTTAAAGCTATGTATAATTTTCTTTTCAATTCAATTTTCTAACATAAAAAAAGAAATTCATTCGTAAAACTTTTATTTTCCTATTCTTTTAGAATGGGGAAGGATTGATTTTGTAATAATTTTCGAATCGCGTTTTTGTTGGAATTACATGTTTTCGCCCCCCCCCCCAGGAACAAAAGAAAAGATTGTTTTTAAATAATGTGTCTGAGGGTGGGTGCGCCCCATAACTCAAGAACGGATAGTCCTATTTCGATGAGATTCGGTATGCGGAGTATATCAGAAATTACTCGCGAAAATACAGTTTTCAAGAAAATCCGAAAGCGGAAGCTGAAGTTAGACACGTTTTTCAGTAGCATTTTTTCCGGAAAGCGGATTTTCTAAATTTGAAACCGGAATATAATAGAACGCCTAAAGAGAAATACAATGTTTTTTTTTCTGAATTTTCTAGCTTTAAATTGGCGGCCACTACGACTATTTTGAAAATTGCGACTTTAACGCTCTATTACTCAAAAACGAGTTGAGGCATCGGGATAAAATTTGGTAATGAAATAACTCTAGGAGAACACAATGTTACTGTGCACAAAAAGTTTCAAAGAGTTAGAAGTGAAACATACTTTTTAAATTTCCGTAATTAAAAATATTAATAAAAAAAAAATAATAAAAAAAAATATATCTCAAAACTGGAAACGCGTATTTTTTTAATTTTGGAAGCTCTTAGAACTGGAGATGAGTTACAATTTGGTTAGTATTCCAGCGCGCTAATTTCTCTGTGATGCCTTCTTTAAAATTTTTGAAAATGGAAATTTAACGCCTATTTACTCAAAAACAAATTATCACATCGCGCGCCGGGATGAAATTTGATATTGGAAAAGCTCTAAAGGTACACAATGTTAGAAAATACGAGACTATGGAGACTTTGGAGCTATTAAAGTTCAGGGTGGCCACTTTTCTGGAAAACCGGGAAATGTCAGGGAATTGGGATTTTTTTTATTTTGGTCAGGGAAATCAGGGAATTGTACCAATTTCAACGTAAAGTCAGGGAATTTCACGAAATAGTCAGGGAAAATTCTGTAAAATGCAATTATTTTAATATTTTAATTTTTGCCTGCAAAACGAAAATTTTGTTACCTGTATATGTTTATAAAATTTATATTTGTTTCATTTGGTTTTTCTTTAAAGTTTAGATGTTGTATTTTGTTACGCTTGTTGAAAAATTTCCATTTGCTATAAAGTAATTTAAGTTTACTTTTTGCTAATTTTTATGTTGGGTTACAATTTTGTTTAAAAAAAGCAGTTCAAATTGAAAACAGTTTTGGTACCAATAAAATGAGTCAGGGAAAACTGAAGTTTATCAGTCAGGGAAGTCAGGGAAAAGTCAGGGAATTTGAAAAGCAGTTTTAAGTGGCCACCCTGAAGTTGTAAAGTGGAAAAAATATCACAGTTTTGAGTTTTTTTTTGTCCCAGTCTGATAATTTCTCTGTGACACCTTCTTTAAATTTTTAAATTCAATCGAAATTTTACGCATGCTTGTTTAGTAAATGGGAGATGATAAAAATATCTTCTTAGTAGAATAAGAGTCACAACTTAATTCTTAGATGCAGGCGGCGGTGCAGCATTATTTAGTGGTGTTAATTCCCCCTCCTTACACAATTTTTTTTTGTGGTCCAATATGTCCTTTTTTTTCAAAAAAAAATGGTTTTTTTTGTCAATAAAAATCTGGTTTCTAATTGCAGTGAGACAATCCCTAGACAAAGCATAATTTTAAGTGGGTTGACGCTATATGCTTGGCGTGTTAGCATTTTGGTCTGCGGCCGCGGTATTGTTTCTCTGCAGGGAGAATACATGGCTAGTTCCGTTCGCTTGTAGTAGACCTATTATATTATTCAAAATCTTACAAATAGATATTATTAATTTTGTCATTGCTGGCATGTAACACGTTAAACTTAAACACTTTAAAAACCATAATAAGTAACTATTTCTAAATTATAGGAAAATCCAGCGGAAGTACTTCGCCCATTTTTCTATATCCAATGGGTATGATTCAACGAGATTCGATGTTTTAATTTTTATTCTCAATGTGGTTTGGTTAGGCATTTGCGATAAATTAAAAATTCTTCATTCAAACTTGATTAAGGTTTCAGCATCATAACTATTATTTTAATTTATTTCTGGGGTCATAAAATGTTTTGTATTTAAGCAAATACAATACTTCATAACGGACGAGACTGCCAATGTTATTTGGTAATGCACAAGAGGTAAATAAATATTTTTTATTTTTTCTGCGTAGGCGCCATTGTTTTCGTAGGCTTTAGGTACCAGCGCCTTAGTGCCTCAGCGATAATCTGGTCCTTCTTTCAATAAATGGAGTAACTATCCCCTCCCCCTGTCGATGTGTTAATGATGTATTATTAGACAATTCATTAGTATTTTCCAGGTTCATCGAGTTATTTTCGTCGGAATTGCCCAAACTCTTCTTACTGTAATTGCAGTTCAACCACTATAATTAATTCTGCACTACATTGTTGTAGGTTAAACATTATTTAATACGCAGTGCAAGGCCAAGTTAGTTTTTACATGCAAGCAGGAAATTCAAACCGCCTTGCTGCATACTTTGTTTTATTGCTTGCCATTGGCGTTGCTCTTATCCGTTATATAATTATCAAGCTGGTTTTGGTATAAATACAGCTAAGTATTGTATTATTTTTGCATGGACAAGGCAAGCATTTTATTAGCACCTTTAAAATAGAAGAACTTCAGGGTGGGACTGTCAAAATTTGTTACACCATCGTTTTTGTATTAGATGCATTTATTACCTATACCCCACTTATAACAATTCATACTTTTTCGTTTGCAAACAATAAAGCATTTAGCTCCATAGTAATTAAAAATATTTGGAGTAAAGAAAGAACAATTGCAGAATGATTTGGCGAGTTTAATGCAATTAGGTAAATTAAAAAATGTATCACCTGAGACCTGAGAAAACCTCCAAGCAGAGCAGGTTATGACGTATTCGTCATTCGAAAATGTTTATGAGTATGGGGCCTCCAATGCCTCTAAAAGGTGTGAGGCGGCGCTCTTGTGGGTTGTATTGCAATTTATATACCATCACAACCCACACAACCCAGATATGAGTGTTGATATATTGAGTTTCCAGACCCTTGCTGTATTGTATGAATTTATTTCTGTGTTTTCCAAAGGAATTGATAATTTGGATAGTTACAACATTGTTTTGAATAGTTGAACAATTCAAAAGTCACTTTTTGCCTTAAGCTTGATAAATGGGGGTTTCTGTATTATATCAGATAAAACAGTCAACCGCACCTCTTCGATTAAAACTCAAAAATTTGCATACAATGATTACGATTGTGGAAGGTAGGTTACAGATGAGATAAGCGCACTTTATTCTAAATTATTATGAAGGTTGCGTTAAGACAAACCAAGCAAAGTCACTACATTTGTTTAGCGTAACATTTATTAATAGTATGCCTAGAACATGTAACCAAGTAACCTCATAATTAGTTTTAGTTTGACATACAAAATTGTACATTATTGTTGCAAAATTAACGCTTAATTTTATTGTTGACATTGGCCCATATACGGCACCTTCCATTAACTTTAAGTATAGCTCAATTAAGACGACTTCTATTAAATAAATAAAAATAAATGTGTACTAAATGTTTAGCATAAATCCATTTTTTTTTGTAATTATATATTCGGTATTAATTGGTTGTACTGTTATACATTATGTGGCGATTTAAATTAAAAACAAGTTTTTTCTACTCATATATGTGAAAATAGCAATTTTTCCACGGCTACATGAAAGTAATATTTTTTAACTCTTGAGATGAAAATATTTTCACATCTAGAGATGAAAATAAGAATGACAAATTTAATGGAAAGAATGCATTTATTGCTATGGAAACGACTTTACAAACAGTAATTTCAGTAATTTGCATTGTGACAGTTCGTTTTCAATTAAATTGAACTTGAAAGTTTTGAACTTGAAACTGCAATATCGTAGAAAAAATAGCATTTCCCACTCGAGATGAAATACGTTTTTTTCGTTCGCGAACTTGCCCCACTCGCCGCTAACGCGGGTCGTGATCAACTGTCCGCTCACGAAAAAACAACGGTGTTTTCATCTCTTGTTGCATAATATACTATTGTTCAGCTTTTAGAAAAAGCACAAGAAATGGGCGAAGCAGTTTGGCTGAGCTTTCCTATACTTGAGAAACATTTACTTTTTCTATATCCAACAGTTTTATCCACAACATTGTAGCCCCAAAACAGTGAAAATAAACGCACATTGATATTACTACGCAAAGCGCAAATGCAACACGTCGGGTCGTACAGATAACGGAAAATACCGATCGTGCAACGAAAAAAACGAAAATATGACGTGAAGTCAAGCAAGCTATAACTACCACCTGACTGATGACCGTCCGACCTGCCGTTTGCAGCCTTATTGTGTTTTTATTTTTGATCTTTAGAAAAATGATGCTCTAGGTTTAAAGAAAACTAAGAACGGAAGACACATTCGTCCGCCAAGAATTTGATGGGACGGGGAAAATTAACTCCTATAAATATTGCCGCACCCAAGAATTATGGTGAGAATCTTATTCTACCACGAATCACGAGGCACTCGGCTTAAACAGACATTTTTTAACGTCTCTCATTTATTAAATAAACAGGTATGAATTTTCGATTTTCAAAAATTTATAGAAGGCGCTACAAATAAATTACCGGATTGGAACACGAACCACATTGTATGTAGCTCATTTCCAGCTCTATAAGCCTACAGAATTTAAAACTAACCGTTTGGTCATTGTTGGAGCAATTATATTTTTGAAAATGTCGTCATGAAATTGCATACCCTTAGGGCATTTTCAATATCAAATTTCATCCCAATCTGGTAACTCAGTTTTGAGTAAAAGCTTAAACGTTTTGAAAATTCATAGAAGGCGTCGCAGAGAAATTAGCGGTCCGGGATACAAACTAAATTGTAGCTCATATCCAGCTCTATTGGTCTACAAAATTGTGAAAAATTGCGTGGCCGGGTTATGAGCAATATTGTTTTGTAAATTTCCAAACTTTTGAAATAATGTGTTACTTTACAGTTTTCATTTTTCTAAATCTTTTTCTCGTACATAGTAACATTGCGTCACCATAATGCTATTACAATACCAGTTTGATCCCGATCTGCCAACTTGATTGTGAGTAATAAGACGTTAAGGTCAAAGTTTTCTAAAAATCGTAACGGCCGCCATTTTAAAGCTTGCCCTACGGTCTTCCATAAGATTCCGCGTTCAGATTTAACATATTAGGCTAACGCGGAAAATGCTGCCAAAAAAACATTATTAACTTCTGCTCAGGTTTCGGATTGTTTTAAATTTATTTTTGATATACCTTCACATTAGAAAGCCCATCAAAATCGGATCATATACGTTCGGGAATTATTATGGACCGCACATGTACCTACCCACCCACAGAAAACATTTTTAAAAACAAATTTTTTGGGTTCCTGGGGGTCTAAAACTTGTATTTATGAACGAAACGCGGTATCTCAAATATTGCAATTGTATTTGTAAAAACCTTGAACAATCGTGCAACATGTTTCTCGTATAGCCTGTTGGATTTGAGTACCTCTATTCTTTTTGTTTACTTGTTGAATTTTAACGCAATGTTTTGCTGCTTTGCATTGCGACGGAAACTCCAGTCTTTGTAGACGCTTTGAAAATTTGTTATCTTCATGATAATACCCCATGGCATCGTACTTAATGATGTATAATTTTTAAGAAATTCTTAAATATGGTTTTTTAGAACTTAACGACCAGGAAATTCACCTGACTTAAAAGCTGCAGAGCACTGTGGATCTATTTTAATTAATAAAGTAGTATCTATAACGTAAGAAGAACATTGACCAGGACGTTACTTCTAAGAAGTGCCGTAACAGCAAATTGAGTGTGCTTAAAGAATTAGAAGATGTAGCGAATTTATTAAGTCCTATACTAACTGTTTTAGCACCATACGTTACGCTAATGAAAAACATGCAAAAATATTAATGTGTTTTGATTTTTAAGTAGTAATAGAATTTCTAGCATGTATACTGCTTTTTAATCTATGTACCCCTCAAAAGATTTTGTAAATATAGTTGAAATAAAAATATTGATATTTTTGTTTATTTAAAACTGTCTCTGATATTTTTAATATTTAAAGCTTTAGAAATATCTTATAGATATTTTAAAATATTTAAACGCAATTTGTTTATAAAATATCTTAGATATTTTTAGGTAAATATTTTTGACAATATTTTCGATATTTAAAATTGATTCTCTTTTGAAATGTCTTAGATATTTTAAATTTAAATTATACAATAAATTTAATTTAAAATGTATTAGAAATTTTAAAATAAAAGAATTGTCGAATATCTAGAAGATCTTCAGAAATGACCGCTAAAATTAAAGTTTGTACTACAGCTAAGTTGAACTACGTCTGGCTTTGTTGCGACTTGCGTGGTTATATTGTAACCTTAATTAATAATGCATTTATATATGTGCTACCCCGTGCAAACTGGGCTGATATGTAATAGAGAATGGACTAATGATATATGTTTTGCACTGCAACAACGAGCTTGTTTTGCAGGTTGTGTACACTAGTCTTGTGTAAACTTCCACAAACATTCTACATTCATCGGCGCGCATCGTCCGCGTTCAAGACTGCAGCTGTTGACTGTTGCCAGATTTAAGGTTCAAACTTAGCGGACGTACAAACGTTATAGGTGGCGGTATTTTCGAATTATCTTAGATACTTAACAATTTTTCTTTATGTTTTAAAATATCTAAGATATTTTAAAGTAGACTAATATTCAGATATCTAAGATATAAAAAATTTATTTATTCATAATATCTAAGATATTTTAAATTAAAATTGTTTTGAAATATCTATAATATTTTTAGTTATAAAACTTTTTAAAATATCTATAAGATAAATAATTTTTTAAAAGAGTCATTTGAGATAGTCCTAAATAGTTAAATTCGGAATATCCTAAACACAGTTTTAATTACTTATTGATATCCTATAAATATTTTGAAAACATTTTACAAGTTTTTTTAAAGTAAAATATTAATATCTAAGATATTTGTAAATTAATAGCCAGAAACAAATTAGTTGTAAATGATTAGGACATTTTTAACGACATAAACTACTTCTTAAATAATTGTATTCCCAACAAAAGCATTTTAAGAATATTTTGAATTAAATCATTTGCAAATATCTTAAAAATATTATTTTGTTCAAATTAAAGTAACTACACCATTGATAAATAAAATAATTATCTCAGATTTTGGTAATATGTTTATTTACAAAATTCCGAATGAAAGTTTAAAAAAATATATTTTAAATTGAAGTACTATAGTAAACATACGTCGACAATTATTAATTAACACGAGGGTGTTTTAAAATGATTTTAAATTATCACTAACATATTTTCAAATAGGCAATTTAAAAATATTTCAGAAATAGTTTTATATATTTATGAATATCGAAGACAGTTTGGTATAATTACAAATATCTAAGATATTTTAATACAGAAATATGTTTGCTATAATTTTAAATAATGAAAATTTTTGCTTTTATTTGAAAAAATCGCCGTCAAGAAAAAGTAAAACGGCGTTGCATACCCCATTCCATATTTACAAATACTTTACTGTTTGCTAATTGATGCTCTTCATGTAAATATGGAGAAACCAGATGCAATATATTAAATTTGCCAATGTCTTCTTCCCATAATAGCTGCAATTGTGTGCTGGTCAATGAACCTTTTAAAACTTCAAAGAAAAGAAAGTAAAAAGAAATGATTGTTATTTGACGTTGAACAAAAGACAATCATCTTGTCTCTCCTACTGTGTCTTTGAAGTGCCCACTTATTGGTCAAACCGCCTTACCATATCCAATCATGAACATATCGTTACGATTTTGACGTAACGCATACCACATACAATTTTTGTAATTCATTAGGTAGAATGGGATAATTTATGTGGTCTGGCAGTTAGCTGTGCCCACATAATATATTACGTCACTAAAATCAAACCATTGCTGGTTCTAAATAGGTTGCTAATACATTTCCTTTAAAATTGGTGTTTTATAACTAACGTGGGTGGATGACTTGAGATATTTTGCACATTATTAATAGCTTTCGACTGTTACAAGGTGTTACTAAATTAGACGTTTTGGGACATGTCTTACTTTGGCTATTGTTACTTCGTCACGTCTGTTTTTTTAACAACATTGCTTTAATTGTTCTCGGAATTTTGAATTTTGACCATTCCTGTTCTGTTACTACATATTGAAGTTGCAGTTTCCTTGAAATTTCTAGGCGAGAAGGCATTTTTGTGAAGGAGTATGTTGTTAACATAGTGGGTTGATATTTGCTCTGCCATATGTTTTGTAAATCTATGGAATTCCACCTTTTCACATTTTTTTTACGTGATTAATAGTGATAACAGAAAACGTAATATCACGTAAAGTAGACAATG
This sequence comes from Ctenicera cuprea, assembly GCA_958336395.1. Taxonomy (NCBI): domain Eukaryota; kingdom Metazoa; phylum Arthropoda; class Insecta; order Coleoptera; family Elateridae; genus Ctenicera; species Ctenicera cuprea. The sequence continues at coordinate 58,281,146 of OY284486.1, forward strand.
TTTTTGAAGACTTTGGATCCCAGAAATTTTAACTTCGCGACTTCTACTGTTTCCCACCATTTCATTAACCTTTAACATTTCTTTTATTCTTGTACTAGGAATTTAGTCTAGAAATTAAAACTTTTACGATGAAATTAAATTCTTACATGTTACACGCAGATGTTAATTATTTAATTGTGTTCTCATTAGAAAATTGTTAGCAGCTGCAATTGTATTAGACTATTTATTCAATAAGAGTGTTGCTTTCAGGCAGCTGAGGTTATTAACAAAGCATTTAATGTTACAAAAACGAAAACGCTAAGACTTCTTCACAGCATTTAATGTTGAATTAATTAAATTTTGATAACTGCGTGTTTTGACTGTTACAATAATATCCAATTGTCATTAGAAGTATTTAATGTTAAAATTTCATCAACAAAGTAAGTTATTGGAAAATATAAATCTAAGCTTATTTAGATATTTATTGTTGTATGAAAAGTTATACCTCCGAAACTAAACGTTTTTTGAGCTGAAATTCAGAGCATTTGTTTGAATTTTGCACTGTCGTGGTTCTAGTTACGAAAAACCCTTGGTAGGTACTCTGTATATAGAAATATTACTGCTCTCGTTACATTAAACTTTAAAGGCAGGATTCTTATGTCAGCTTATGTTACTATACTCAAGATCAATGTGTTTAAAATTATAGGCCATAAATTACTGTATCAAGTAGCTACAGGTGTGTATGGTAATTTCGGATAGCTTTTGCTTTCTGTCGCTGGTAGTTTTACCTCTACGCAATTATGGACGGATCCGTTTTACGTTCGTTTAAATTGGAAATTCCTTTGTAAATTATTTTAAATAAATGATTGCGTCATGGTTCGATTGCAAGGAATTAATAGTGAAATATTGTTTAAAATCAGTTTAAAAACTGTCTTCTAAAATATTGTTAGTTATCCAGAATGAACCTTAATTTCTTGATTATTAATTACAATTACATAAAGAATTTTGGGGAAAGCAATAAGAAATAATCGTTGTAGCAAAACAATTTGTCTACTGCGTGCAATATTTCGTGTTCTGTTGGTGCCAGTGATGTGACTTTTCCGGAAAAGTGCCTGCAAAATTTTCTTATGACATTAAAAATGATATCAAGCTGACAACAAAGTATGTGTGATTAGTTAAGAGCAACCGTTAAATCGAATCACCTTGTATTATTTTTATGGGAATTGTATTATTAAAAGTAAATTACAACAAAAATTGCCAATAAGCATTAATAACATTACTTGAGATTAAGACACTTACCTGCTCTGTAACAATCCTATACTAATGAATCAATTTTGTGTTTTATGGTAATGAGTAATGACTGCCGTCAACGGGCTAAATTCAATACCTTTGTTGCCTAAATATTCATTCCCTTATCCTCAGATGAGGGCAATTTTATAACCGGAAAATTTTCCGCAAAAATCGTGGGAAAGTTTTCCTGAAAATGTACAAAAATAAAAAAAATTCCTAGGTTAATGACTAACATCGTCTTATTTTTAAATCTTTAAAAAAATTCTTATATGTGAGTGGAGAGCTTCCGAAGAAAATTGAATTGATTTTTCGTGTCCGTTATATTGCAAAAAAAGAAAAATTGCTGAATTAGAGGCGATAGCACGCTTGCATTTTAAGTAATTTTCATATATTAACATGCGAGTCGAATTTAACGTTATTATTGGAACCTCTGTAAGATGCGAAGTATTTTTTCTCTATATCAGACATGTAAAAAGTGTATGTATAGTTAAAAAGTACCTATTTAAATTTACTAATAAAAACCGAGAAGTCGAAACAAAAAATTACCGAACTAAATTATTAATTTTTGCAGTAAAAGTAGTCAGATTGATGTTTTATTTATTACAATTTCAACTTTGAGTTATTCAGACCGCTTAAAAACAGTGCAAATTGGACATGAATTAATTAAATTAACATCATTAACTTCTATTTTCATTAGGTAAAGTGAAGGAGCACAGCTTTTACTAATTTCAATTTAGTAATAGTCACAGTAAAAAAAAATGAAGCATTTTTAAGTTAAAATTAGAAATTTTTAAATTTATTAATATTTTGTTGTATAAATAGAAGGAAAACACAGGGATGTTTTTTCTTATTTAAACAATGTTTTGTTAATGCTATAACAGGTAGGAAAACCTATCTACATCTATTCAATTTAAGTACTAAATTTGGGTCTCTTCCACCAGTCTCAACTTTTATACGATTTTGGACACAGATAAGCAAACTTGGGTTTATAATGTTTGTTTGTATGACTGGAAATTAATCTGCTGCTGGCTGTCATTTCAAAAGAACCCGGGGGAGGAAACGTACAGTTTGAGCTCACAGGCAGCTGTGTATGTAAAAGACTCGCGCAGCAGTTGATTTCAACAGCTTGCGTAAAGTTGTTAAAAAGACGAAGCCGCGCGCAGCGGGGTAATAAATCATATTAAAAACAATAATTAAGACTCAATACAAGAACATCAACTTTATTAAACAAAGATTTACTATATTATCCAATATTGCGCAACACAGAAGAACGCCCGAATCTCTTTCCGTCAGCTGTATCAGTCACGTGTCCTACTGCGCGTCGAAGGTCTCGGGATCTCTCAGATGCCAGCGGCAGGAGATGAGTGACACAAACATTACCTTTTTCTAAATGCGGTTACACTAATAACCTACGATAAAAAAAATAGCGTCAAGTGGGCATGGCTATAATTATGCTATATTGGGTGGGATCGGTGAAACAATGGCATCCAAAGCCGCTTGACACTATTTGTTTGATCGCATGGTAGACGGTTCAATTGCATTAGAGCCAAGATATTAACCAGAGATGTGAACTGAAAAGAATATTGTTTCCGTTACGTTTTCGTTATGGCACCAACAAAAAAATATCGTTTCCGTTTGCGGTTTCGTTACCTTAAATATTTAACGTTCCGTTACCAGTATTTTCCCGCAAATATCTTTTCTGTTACATTAGAACAGAAATGGGCAAAACACGTCGCTTGGTACTTTCCCATACTTTTTACGTTTTAAATACTCCCGCGCCAATAAGTAGTTGAAATTTACACCTACACTCGGTACTAAGAGATCTAAAACGGGACCTCCGGCGCACTTCTGAGCTCCTGTCTCTGTCGCGCTGTGTCTGGTTTGCGGGCTTTCCAGCTACGGGTGTCAATGCGAGAGCAGGAACCGTAAATATACACTCACACTGTAAACATGAAACATGGAAATATCGTATCGATATCTTTAATTTTGATTAAATATTGTATGGCTACAAAAAATAAATAACGGTATCGTATCGGCTGTCAAAAATATCGATAACATTATTTTAACAAAAATTAAAGAAAGAAAAAAGAATTTTAAAAAGGCAACGCCTTGGCCGTAAATTGAATTTGCGATAGCCTGTGCAATAGACTGTCAGTACCGTACCTGTGCGCATAGTAGGTTACGATAACTTTGACTAATAAACCGTATGGAAGCAAAGTAAGCGCTCGCTCTACGGCTAATTACAATCGCTGCAAATACTTTATTTAAAGAGATCAAAAATATGCATAGAATAGAATGCTATTGATAGGCGTTGTTAAAACGGAGTTAAAACAACGTTAACTCCCAGAAAACGCGTTATTGATATTACAAAGTAGCGTTTTTTTTCTTAATTTTTAAAACAAGTAAAAATTCTTGTTATCCCAATAAACTACTTTAAATAGTCTATTGACTGGTTATCATCGGGATGTTACTTTAAACAAATAAACGTTAACCTGATTAATTAGTAATTACGCATTTTAAGTTCAGTACTGTTTTATAATCGCCGACTCCTTCCGTAGTTGAGTATATACAATACTGTTGTAGCCATTAAGTACATGTCGTACATCTTAACACAGCTTAAAAAAAGCGTGGGGAATAGCTCTAGGGTTTCGCTAGTTTGAATTAATGTTGTATCGTACATGTTGCGCTGGCAAAAAATTTACCAGTTTACTTCAGACCTGAATTAAGCAATCAAGCTGAATTTGCGGCTTCTTTGAGTCTATTAATAAAAAGTAAATTCGTAAAAAAATATTTACGGCAATAAATATTTCTGAGTCTCATGCAGAGCCCATCATTAGTTAAGACCTCTTTATTTCTCCCTTATTTGCTATTTAAGTATACCTGGATTGGCCTGAATCAAAAAGTGTGCAAATGTTCTCATTTCTTGTACAATTCTAGGACAATATTTTAAAATTTTATGTGGCCTGAAGCTTGGTACTATGTCGTGAATTATACCATTCTTGTTGTTTCCCATAAAAGTATAAATGATTTCCTAGTAAAATCATTAGCTAATGTAGCACGAACGCAATTAGAAAAGCGAAAGTGATTTTAAGTATAAGCAGGCAGTAAGTATAACCATAAAATCAGCGTTTAAACTGAATCCCGATATCTGTATTCTGCCGGCCATAAAAAAAGATTTCCATAATGAATATTTAAATACCCGGGTTCCATTTGTACCACGATATATCTCACCTACGAACCTACCTACCCAATTTTGCTTGGTCCATATGTGGTGTTGTGTATGGAACGAACCAGTCCTCAATCTCCCCATATGCAATACGTGTTGGTGATCGCGCGACTGCGACTGTCAGTTGTCCGCGGTTTGCCGGTTGGAACGTATGCGCGCGGCTTTTAAACGGTTATCTTTTATATCATCAGTTCACGTGCGTCTGTTTTTATCAAAGGTGGTTGTTATAATATTAGATAAAAAAAGGGATAAAACTGTAAGATATTATTTAGTTGGTACAAAATTTATTTTATATTCGTAAAAGAAATTTGGTTGTTTGGATAGATTGAAAATTAAAATTTGGTCTGTTAAATTACACTTACTTTTAAAAGATGAGTAAATTTTAAATTTAAATTCTGTTGTTTCCAGTATGCAAATTTATATTTTATTAGGTACTTACGTTCGGACAACAAAAACCAAACCTGCAAGGAATAAAAATTCGGTTTTACAAACTGATATTAAAATACATAAAATCCGACACGCCCATTTGGATACTCAGTTAATGACCTTGAAATATTTAAGCAAGATTATAAATTTGCTTGAAGTTTGGAGCAAGCAATTTGTGTATTTTATTACTATCGGTATCATTTAATGCAGCTGTTGCCTCGTATTGCCTTGAATTATAGTTCAGCCAATATTTGTTTATGCAATCGTGCAAATAAGGAACTGGATAATAAATGTGAAGTAACTTGAGTTTTCCTAAGACATATCAGCGTTTTACTTACAGACAACAAAATAATACAAAAAGTTTCGGTTAACTTTTTAACTTTGGTAAAGATTTTTTAAGTATTACTCACCGGAAAAAATTGTGGTTACAAATTCACGGCAAGTTCTCCAGCCTACATTTTTGTTTAAGCATGTGTAATATAATATTGCTAATACTTGAAACAACAGTTTCTACAAGGCAAAAATTTGTGGAATGTATTTCAAAAGAATGTTTATTGGGTAATTGTTGACCGGCTGTGAATTCTTGCAGCCTATTAGTTAATATAAAAATTCTTAATTTTATTGAAGCACAGTACAGGCAACGTTTAACTTGTATAATTAAATTAAAAAACTAATTCTTTCTCTTTAAATTTCTCTAGTGACTGTACCGCAGTGCCCAGTGTAGTGCGTTTACATGTGATCCTATAGCGATATCGATCGAAACGACAACGATACATTCCTTCAAGCTCAATAAAGACATCAATCTCTTCTAACCAACTAATCGACAACGAAAAACGAGTGTAATATCTTTAGTGACTATCTGGCGAAGTCACCACGGATAAATTTTAATCTTAAAACTTACAAGTTGAAATAATAATAAAAAATCGAACTTTTATAAAACTAAAGTGTGATATTGGTGCAAATGTATAAAAAGTGAATATGTCCACCCAAGCTTACTACAAGGATAGATTGGGATTTGATCCCAAAGAAGCACTATTTGATGCTCCTCCGCACGAGAAATACAGGAAAACAGGGGATAACAAAAAGGAACCCCATGGTTATGAGGAGAATTTGACCAAATTTAAAGGTACAACAATATGGGAATATTTTATTGAGTCTACAGGTACGGTGGTGGGTTTTTAATTTTTAAGCATGGAGTTGGCGTGTTCCATGGTTGTTTTAACAAATTGGTGTGTACGTAATAATAATTACTTACAAACTTTAACAGGTGTTACTTTTGTTTAGTTTCATTGTGGTAGTCTTCTCATCACATAACATAATATAACCCTGAAGTTTTTTTAATAAAGCCAATTATTTGGGGTGTGGTTTTCGTTTGATGTTAACAAGGTCATTGCATAGATCTCTAATGTTCATTTAATATAGTTTGATTTTTATGTTTAAGGTAGTTTGTTTTGGGGGAATACATATTTTGTTTTTAAATAATATCAGACTAAATACAGGTACGTACCTACCTCCGTAGGTATTGAATTTTATGTTTGTCTCACCTTGTTCAAAATAATGATTTAATAAACAAAGCATCTTGTTAGTTTGGTATTAATTCAATACATATTCTCATTTAACATAATGCATCATCGAAGTGAATGTCCAAATAGGTGGATTTTTAATCAATGAAATTTAAAATTGGTTTTTAAGTCCGGGGGAAAATAAGGGTTAGGTTAATATATGGTGTTTCATAGACTATGGCTTATAGCATTTTAACTATACAGTGAGTTTTTTTAAAGACTGGCCATAGGTTTTTATATGTTAATGTTTCAACCTTAACTTATATTTTTGTGAAAATTACAAAGCTTTTCGCTATTTTTAGATTAAATAATAATATTAGTTAGTCATTTATTTCATTTTATGATAAATGGTTGACGAGTGACGACATGTTGCCGAAACGTCACGACTAGAGGCACCTCTTATGTATGTCGTAACCATTTGAACACGTTCTTCAACGGTATAAAGGAACATCTTTGTAAGAAAAGACATTTGTTGAATTGTTACTATTGTCAGAACAAAATTACAAATGTCAATTGAAATTTCAGCCTACTAGAAATCAAAAAGTAGTAGCAATTAACAGCAAACGAAATTCAAAAAATGTTTTTCTGGTAGCTTCTTTGTTGCTTTTAGTTAAATAAATTTAAATTTTTGCGATACTGTATCAAATCCTACAACTTTATTGCAAAACTGGGTTGGATATTCTCATGAAGGCAAAAGTTAACATGTAAAATCCTATGGCCAGTCTTTAAAAAAACCGACTGTATTGTAATTTGGCTAAAATCAAAGTAGGTTTTCTATCACATTACAGACTTGTCTTAATGTCCATGCAGTCAGTGAAAATCACCTGTTTCGCGGAGACGATTTTGAAGTAGAGTAATCACTTACAAATGCGAGGATTTCTGGTTCAATTCTCATAAAATTTCTTTTTTTAAATTATTTTGATTTTGTTTATATTTTAACATTTTTATTCAATTCAACATAATCGAAGTATTTTTAATATATAATAATTATAATATAGAAATAATTAAAAATCGTTCGTAAAATATTAACTGATTAGAATAGTAATTAAGAAGTAGGCAATACGTAATAGAGCATTTTATACGAACAGTTGACGAGTAATTAAAAGCAACACTTCGAACACGTCATATTCAAAAAAAGTGTTGCCTGAATAATAACATACTTCCAAATAAGAGATTAATTAGTCACATATAAGTACTTAAAAAAATATTTAAGAAAAAACGCATTTTATGGGATTTGAACCCGCGATCCTAGATTCCGAAAGCGACTGCTTTACTTCAAGATCACTCCAACCACACACATGATTTGCTATTATTTCATGAACGACAAGCACTTGATACGATAAAATTTTATGATATAAAAAATACTATGACCGTACTTCGTGAAACACCTATCATGATATAGTGCATATTTTACATTCAATTTTATTTACCGTAGGAAACTAAAGTCTAATGAAAGGGCTAAAATATTTTTTAGGCGACGTTTACATCTACATATCATAACATAAAATAAGTTTATAATCGAGATGGGCCCGATGGATCCGCTTGCGGACAGACGCGACCCATGTAAGGATCTTTAAAAATGGGGTAGATATTTGCGTTATTGTTTTGCTGATAACTTAAAACATGTGTTTTTTGAACAACAAACGTACTTTTTGGGGAAAATTATGTTTTTTTTAATGTTGAAAAATGTTCTATGAAATTGTTTAATTGTAACGATTCATAAGGTTTATAAAATACCATAAAAAGTATGAGGTGACACCTCTATATGGCCCACCTGTTCTGTTAAGTAGAAACACAGCTTATGTATGCTCACAAAATTTCAATTGCATGGCGCAATGCATATTGAAGTTTTCGAGAAAATAATAATAAACTACTTTTTTTTCTGGAGGAGCACTATTTAATTGGGTTGGGAACTAATTATTTTCGCACATTTAAATTTTTTCATTGTTTTGTTGTCTAGAACTAGCTTGTAAATTTCTGCTAGGCTGTTTTAGGTACACCCTGTATATTGCCATGAATTTGCAGCGTAAGAGAAAAATACAGTCCGTGTTATTCTCAATTTAATTTCAGTTTCCAAGAGAATGTTTGCAATTATCTCATTAGCATAACGAAAGTCAGAGGCTCGTCTGGGGCGATACTCCTCCAAACGACACAAAGCTATTTGAATATCCTAATTAGTATAGGTTTAACTTTAGGTTATGTATGTAGACTTGAAGGTGCTAAAAATACGTTTGCGCGAACATCGAAAAACAGCTAAAAATGTACCGCACACTTTTTGAATTCGTTTACGAATTGCTTTTTCTTAATAAATTAAAACGGTAGGTTTATGCAGGACCTGTACAGCGTACAACGACACAATAGGGGCTTCGAGTAGACTGTGACGTCATCATTAATTTATCGGATCAACGACACGAAATTGTCTATTTAAACCAAGACGTTCCAATCGCGTGGGTTGTGGGTTACAAAATTTATTGTTCTGGAAATATGCATGTAGATATTGTTGTGAATTATTTACGTGAGAAAACTTGCTTTTAATTGCACATACCTATGTGATGTATGGATAGTAGATGGTATCACTGCAACTCTCACGCGAAGATCAATTAAAATACATATTTACGTACAATACACATACATAAAAAGATTTTATATCATGAATAATGCATCTAGCGTTAACTTTTATTATCAGTCTTAAGAAGTTATTTGTTTTACATGAAACATTATAGAGGCGAAACACATGGTACGTATGAATATTTTGAAGTATTTTTTCTACCAATCTGCATGTTTAGAAATCAGATAGGTTTCGTTATAATAATATAACAAAAAGATAAATTTGTATCAGGTTATTAGTTACATTTTAGATTAAGTGTTTAACCCTGCGGTGGTGGCGCCTCTTCTCTCAGACCCGAGCGTCATAATAGTCAGCATAAAAAGTGTGGGGTTGGACCTATGAACTAACGCATCCCAGTACCTTCCTAGCATTCAGTACAGTGCAGTTTACCGTGCCGAAAGCATTGCTAATATTTTTGCCAGAGATGTAGTGAACCTTTTGGATCTATTGGACTTGGCGCCACCACTAACTTTCGCTGCCCTAAATGTGTTGTATTGCCCGAAAATCAGCAGTAATGTTCTGTATAAGGTGTAGTTTTAGGAAAAATATTTAGTTTTATGTTTGCGTTATTTTGAAACAATAAAATTTTGATTTTTCTATACCCCTGTTTTATTTCGTGCATTTTATAGCAATTATGTAATAAGCGGTATTTTAGCGTTTAAAAAAATTTAACAACTTTCAAAATAACGTATATTTATAGGAAACGTACCTAATAAACATTAAGCACTCGCAAATTACTAAAGCCAATAACACTTTTTGAAAACCTTTTTTTTTAAATATTGGGTCTGTCAGACTTGGTGTCACCACCCGTGTTCTGCTAAAGGGCGCCACCACCGCAGGGTTAAGAAAGAAGCTTGATTTAAATTTGGCAACATTTCAAAAGTTTTGTTGATCAACGGTTTAAGTAAAATCCGCTTTATGCTTGAGTTACTTGAAATTACGAATCAAACGGATTTATTGACATTCTGATGTTATTGAATGTTTTAAAATTCTCAATAAAAGAAAAATAGTTTATAGCAGCAACTTTATTTCTCACGGATGGATAAGTAGTTTGGCGAAGACTTTTTAATTTAAACATATTTTCTTTGTTAATTAAACAAGTTCGTTGCGATAGGCAAAAATCAAAACAAGAGTAATTACTAGAATCTTATGACAAAAATATTGTTTTTCTTATATTATTATTACTACAGTAATAAAATCTCTCGTAAACCAACATCGCCTGGTTTATTTTAATTTCTCCATTAAATACAGTTGTCCGCGTATAACAACAATAAAGATTACTGTTTAAGGAAAACACAATTCGCGAACACTATACTTTTCTTTATCACAAACAATAATTATTTCCAATATTTATTTTAAAGTTACTATGCTTTTTTTACTAGTTTTTTATTAGTGCAACGATCTCGTATATCGTGCGAACAATGCACATGCACCTGGTCTTCTACTTTAGCATTTGTTGCTCCATATATTTTCAAAAGTGATTTATATCAACGTTGTAATCACAAGAATTACTATAAGATCACATGGTTAAATAAGATTGACGTATTTTTCGAATAGGCATAAGAAACGGTGTTTTTATTTTTTCAACGGTGGCGGTACCTAGTGGAAGGTACTTGTACCTATATGCATTGTAGACGAATAGTCCCGTTTTTTGGCAATTGCTGTCGGGGTTGCTCGCTCCGCTCCGCTCCGGTACGGTGCTCGGACTCGTTTTAGCTACCCACATGAGAACACTAGTTAGAAACAGAAGTTTTTCATAATTTTTTGAGAAAAAAATTGAATATTTGGAAAAGAATTGTTTGCAATTAAATACCCCCCAGAGACGAAAGACTAAATTCGTCATAAACCAAGTGGGAGAGGGGAGTGCTAGTCTACTAAGTTATAAATAATCTAAAAATTAAATAATTTATAGGCAATACTTAGCTTAAACAGAAACGTTTTATCGTCTCTCGTATATTAAATAAAGGGCTGTAAATTTTCGTTTTACAAATTTCTTAGCTATGAGTCTACACGATTTAAATATTTGACCTTCACAGTTGTTCATGCTTTCAATATTTGTGGTACATACTAACATTGTGGCCCCTAGACCTATTACAACACCAAATTTCGTCTGGATTTGTCAACTCGTTTTTGAGTAATTAGTCGTTAAAATTAACATATTTAAAAAATTTCACCAGCTGCCATTTTGAAGTTAAAGAGTTCGGAGAAAAGGCGTAAGATTTGATTTAAGGACTTCTATCAGATTCCCTTTTCAGATTTAGATGATTCGGTTAACAAAAGATGCTATCAATAAAACATGTTTAACTTCTGTTTCCTTTTCGGATTTTTAAGTTCGCGTTCCCGAGATAATAGGGAACCAAAGTATATGCATATATGCTATACTGGGGACTCTCAACTCCTGTGTCACATTGTATGCGTATATGACATCATTGCATAGAAAATCAAAAGCAATGACGTCATATTCTTGTACGAAAAATTTGACGCACGGGTCGAAAATAAAGCCCCTGGGTGAAATAAGCAGAAGAACAACATCCCTAGCCCACTCGACTTTTTTTAACGCACTGTACTTTCGAAGGAAATAAAATATTGCTGAAATTTATCCCAAGACCTTTATTGAACAGAACATTTCTATCTATATACGGTCAATGCAAACAATTACATGTACTCGTATATACAGAATGGGTAATTATTTAAATTACCATCCTATCGTTCGTTTTGATATTTGAAGATAGACAGTAAAAATAAGAACAATTGCAAACAATTGCAAAGTTCATATTTGATACAAATTTTGTGAATACACACAGATGCAAACGCAAACAAATTAATACATATTCAAATTATTCCATATACATTCCATTGGTAAAGTTGATTACGAATTTATGATAAATTAAATAAAATTATACATAATTTAAGATTTTGTATTTGTCACTAAATACCTATGTCGGTCGAAATACTTCAGTGAATTGGGTTGAAAATCGAAGAATCGATTTTGTTTTTACAAAAAAAAATTTTTATTTGTTTATTTATTTTGCATTAAAATCGAAGTATTATTTACACTTAAAATGATTTTTGTATAGTACCTATAAGAAAAATTTCTGTTAGGGATCCAACGTTTGTGATTTTTTAAACGTATGTTAAGATGTGCGTTAAACTTTTTACACACGTTCCCATTAGTTATTTAGAAAAATATGCAATGTCCAAGCGTGCAAAGTCAGATTGTGAATCACAGATTTTGTTTTTTTATGAATTCCGTGTTTTTCTAATCGAAACATTTTGTTTTCCACCTGACTTTTAAACGCGGTAGTACCTAAACATTTTTACCACCGCGGACGTTTATACGTCGCATCTCTACTTTCCAGTGATTTAAATCTTGAAATTTAAAGTTTTAAAGACTTCATAATTTAACATGGTCCTGCATTTTACACTTTTTAATAGGTTTTGTTTATTGACGGATTCAAATATCAGAATGGAAATTGCAAATTGCCGTTTTCTCTTGTTATTCATAATTCATAATCCTTTTTTAAAGCTGTGGGGTGCCTGCAGAGTGTAAATTTGTTTTATTTATAGTAATGCAAAGTTTTACAATCGGAGAAAGAAAATAAATGATTTATCTAGTTTAACTACCATTGAATGTTTCGTCTGGGATTGTTTCATAGAATTTTGAACTATCGTCAAAAGTGACATTTCATTGACAGTTTTATGGTTAATATCAAAATCAATGTTGTATTTGGCCACCTCTGAACGATAAAGTCTTGAGTTTTATAAACAAATAAAAAAATCGATTCGCTTGTTTTAAACTGTTTTTTTTTCGTTTAAAAAACGAAGCTTACTTGCACAAACTAATAATGTATTGTCTGCAGAATTAGGTGATTTTGTTTAAATATTTTAGTAGTAAGTGTAGCATGGGTTCGTCCCCATTTTCCTTCGTTATTGATTAAGATAATTAAAATTTGCATTATACAACATATTATTTTACGTAGCTTACGAAAAACTGGAGTGACACTACTAACTTTCTTATTTTAAATTTTAACTTTGTATATTTATATTGTTTTATTTTTGAATTCGGACGTTATTTAACTAAATTTTTGGCGGCAAAAAGTATACAGGGTGTTAGGGAAGTCGACCGAAAAATTTCTAGGGGTGAATCAGGGCGCAAAATGAAGTCGAATATTTCTTTGCCATTTTTGGCCCAGATGCATAGTTTTCCCCTAAATCCGTGTTAAAATTGGTGCCGCATATTTTTGGAACTGTTGAATAAATCTCTATAATGCATTGTTTTTTGAAATCTAGCATGTTACTTGCAATACTTTTTTAATATGTCAGTTTTTGTTAAAAATTTGACGTTATCAGTAGAATAACCTGTCAATCATTTTTCGGTGTATTTATTCAACGGAAATGGTAGAATTTACATCTGCAGAATATGGCGATATGCTTTTTGTGTATGGGGAATGTGGTGGCAATGCAATTGCTGCAGTTCGGCGTTATACAGAGCGCTTTCCACAACGTCGAATACCTCATCGAGAAACATTCACAGCGGTGGCACAAAGGGTTAGAGAGACAGGATCTGTCTTTCCTAGACTACGCGAAGCAGGGAGAGAAAGACAGGTGCGTGTCTTGGATGCGGAAGTAGAGATTCTCAACTGTGTTGAAAATGATGCGTCAGTTAGCACAAGCGAAATAGCGCGAGAAGTAGGTGTAAGCCATTGGACCGTCTGGAGAACTTTACATGAGAACCTTCTTTATCCATACCACGTTCAACGGGTTCAAAGCTTAGAGGAATATGACTATGCCCCTAGGAATAATTTATGCAGGTGGCTTTTGCAGCAGACTGCACAAAATCCAGAATTTTTTTCCAAACTGCTTATGACAGACGAGTGTTGTTTTGCCAGGGATGGAATACTCAATTATCATAACACCCATGTCTGGGCGGATGAAAATCCACATGAAGTCCGCCAGAAAAATTGTCAGCGTCGTTTTTTTATTAACGTTTGGGCAGGAATTGTTGGAGATTTTCTAATTGTCCATTCGTGTTACCCGCTCGGCTAAACGGTCCACACTATTTGCAGTTTTTAAGGGACCATCTACCCGATCTGCTAGAAAATATCCCACTGGCCACACGCCAAAATATGTGGTTCATGCACGATGGTGCCCCAGCTCACTTTAGCAGGGGCGGCGGGTTTTGCATTTTCCGTGGGGTGCAAAGTGGGGATTTTAATAATAATAATAATAATAATAATACAACTTTTACGTAAACTGAAAAATTGTAAATATATTTATTTTCTCCAAAAACAAGAAGATAGAAAGTAGATACAAAATTAATGTTTTACGAATAAAGTAGACATACCATACACAAAAAAATAGAAAAAATAATAAAGTTGCGAACATGCAAATAATCTCGTATTGGATTAATTTTTCTTTTTGGCGAACGTATTACGCCTGACTGGTGTTCTATTAATGAATTCGTCAGCGACATCATCTTTGTTCAAAGAATCATTTTGTTCTTTGTGCACATGAAGAATAGATACGGAGTTTAGTCGGTTTTGAGTCATGGTTGCTCTTAAGTACGTGTGTAATCTCCCTAAAGAGGAGAAGGAGCGTTCTGCAGTACACGATGTTACAGGTATTGTTAAAATTATTTTTATGAATTTTATGACCTCCGGAATCAAACTTATAATGCGTTGTAAACTAGTTGATTTAACTGCATTCACAACATCATGAAAGCAGTTTATTTGTAAATTCTGTTGATTGCAAACATCCGAAAAGCCACAGAAAACGATACTTTTGCCGAAAATTACCGAAAACTGAAACCATTTGTTGTCATTTCGTCATTTGTTTTGCACTGCGGGAAGCGGCTGCAACCTGAAAATCGCGCCGCAATTTGTTGGAGCCTTTATGGGGTGCTACGCACCCCATACAATTTTTCTTTGGGTGCAACTGACCCCGTGCACCCATACTGTCGCCGCCCCTGCACTTTAGTCGGGATGTTCGTGACCACTTGGACATAACATTCCCAAATAGATGGATTGGCAGAAATGGACCTATTGCTTGGCCGGCCCGAACACCTGACCTGACTAGTTGCGATTTTTACCTGTGGGGACACATGAAAGCTGGTGTGTATCGCACACCTGTAAGAAATGCTGCAGATCTCCAGCAACGCATTATGACTCTTGCTGACAGTATCGCAACGACGTCGAAATTCTTGCGAGTGTAAGAGTCCTTAACGCGCAGAGCCAGAGCTTGTATTAGGGCAGACGGCGCCCACTTTGAACAATTTCTTTAATGGTCATTTTTGTATTAATTAATTTTTTATTTACTGTTTATTTTTTTACATGTTGTTCAAAAAATAAAGTTTTCAAACATTGATGATAGTTTTACATGTGGTGTTAATGGGAATTGATAGCGAATCTAGCAACAAAAAAACATATCGATCCACTTTTTCACATCCCTTCTCACATGCTAGATTAAAAACCGTGCATTATCAAAGTTTAATTTCAGCAGTCTTAAAAATTTTTGGCACCAATTTTAACAGTGATTTATGAGGAAACCATCCATCTAAGCCAAAAATGGCAAAGGAATATTCGACTTCATTTTGAGCCCCGATTCACCCCTAGAAATTTTTCGGTCGACTTCGCTAACACCCTGTATATACAATGGGGTATCCGTAAACTGGACGGCACAGACATTTTTTAAAGATTTTTGTTTTATGCATGATTTTTGTAGAAGTATAAATTACTTTGTAATCTATGCAGTTTAAATAAAGTATGTTAACACGTTTATGTGATTCTATTTATTTTGAACTTACTGCTATTGCTATTTTAATTACGGCCATTGCTGCACTAATTGTATAATTTCACATGAAAATGACACCCCACTTGAACAAAACCTAATAAATTTAAATCAATGATTTTTTAAATCGTTTATTTAAACCATGATTTAAACCGCGATTTAAATTAAGTTGATTTAAATCTTCGCACTCTGCTATGCATTCATTTACATGGTTCAGACAGTTGTATTTTCTGCATTGTGACTAGGGCTGGGAATATTTATCGATATTATCGATTAGCGATAATTTTAAAACAATTATTGATATATCGATACTATCGATAATTAATTTTTTTAATTGACAACGTTGATAATATCGATAATAATACCTACATAGGAAATCGAAATATAATAGTGACAGAACAAATTAAAACCAAGAAATATTGTAGTTACTAGACATACATTAAATTGATTATTGTAATTGATGCAATTCTTGCAACAACTGAAACTCGTATACGTTTTTTATTAAAAGTGCATAAATAGTAATAGCTCTGCCTTTAGTTAAGAATAGGAGCAAAGTCAACGTCAACGAGTAAAAATTCCCTTATTCTTACAAGGTGTACCTATATGCAATTAAAGAAAAATACAAAAAAAATGAATCGTGGTAATATTGACATTTATAATAACGATATTATAGATAATATATCGAAATTTTGATGATAATGTCGGTATTATCGTAAATATAGCGATATCATCGTTATTATCATATTATTGAGTACTAATGCTATCTATATTATCGATACTATTGATAATATCGATATTATCGATATTTTTGATATTATCGATATATCAATATCATCGATATAAATTCATTATCGATATTCGATATTAAATTTTTAATATCGCCCAGCTCTAATTGTGACCAATTTTCATATTGCCTTTTTAATAAGTAAGAATATGTATATTTTCGTATGAAATAAGCTCAGACTTGACATTAATTCTTTAGTGCGTTCTAGATAACTAGATGTATTTTCATTTTGTGGGTGTAATACATACTTTAGCGGTTTTAAAATTTTGGTTTAAAACAAATCGCTTCAATTAAATTTCAATGTACATCCACTGATTTAAAGCAAGTGATTCAAATCAGACATACCCTGCCTAAAACTTTTTTTTAGCATAGCTTCAATTACTCGTTCATGAATTTTACACAGTGTGCCTTTGAAGTTTCTATTTTTTGTGTTCAAGTTCTTAGTTCTGGATACAGCATACTGTCCGCGTCCATTCAAAAGAGGGCCGTACCGTTTTTACTATTAAAATTTCCTACTATCAAAATTTATCCATCTGATAAGAGTTATCCGTTCATATGAGGTGTCTATTCAAAGGGATTTCATTGTAAATCTTTACCTATGGTTTTTTTAGTATAGATATTTTATTGTATTCCTGATGTTATTCACGTCATTTGCCTAAAGCGTTATAGTTCCAATAACTGTTTAACATCGCTGTCTGATGTAAAATCTGATTGTGATATGAAAAAATGTAGCAGAATTAATTAATCATTGAAACTTGTTATTTGAGTGTGGTTTGGCATTGCAAGCAGCAATTTAATTCCATTAGGTGTTCTTGCATGTATGAAAAAATGTTAACACGTGTTTTGTTAAATCACGATAACCTACAAATGTCAGAAGGACAATTGTTTAGACTTAGATGTAAACCGTTACGATTCGAACTTGTTCACTGTCTTGGGTCTTTGCCAACACATACAAAATGGGTAATTCCAAAATTGATCCAGGAACTTGTTCTTGCACGCGAAAGTCTCTGCACATACATTCAAAGTATCATGAAGTAATTGTTCTAAACTTCAAAGTACTTGAGATTACGATGGGAATTCTTCGTGGCATTCATGTTACGTAGAACAGCAATGCCTTTGGGCGTGTTTAAAATTATTACATGCAGTAATGTTGCTACAGAGTAGGTACATACGTTATTATGCAACTCGTCTATAGATGGAAAATGATCTAAGTTTTTCTTAATGCTACTCGCTTACTATAACTAACAATAATTTCAGCGGTTATAGTTTGCAATTGAAGAGGTTATATTGATAATGTAGTCGCGACAATATAATATATTTGTCGTCTGTTTTAATGAAATATGTGGGTTATTCAGGACACCCCATATAAGTATATTGCCTGTGGGTTGCGATTACAAAAATTATGTCATCCATAACGTGACAGATGTTTTTTTTCAATTATAAATAATTTCAAAATTATTTCACGACTTTTTTGTTCCTAATCCTATTTAACTGTACCTAATACATCTTTCGCAATTTTGGTATACCGTCTGTCTATAAAGTAACTCCCCCCCCCCCAACAAGCTTTTGAACGACTTGATATTTTATCATAATATTTGGTGTGCTTTAATGGGAAATTAAACACTATTTTTTAGCCAAAAATTAAATTTTGTATCATTCAAAATGGCGGCTGGGCGCCATTTTGAATTTTTTTTTAAATAGAAATGGGGCTCGAGTGACACCCCATTTGAAAGGTCTTTTAATTCTGCGTCTGATCCTAGAGTTTCAAAGAAAAATATTTAGCCATAACAAAATGCCGGATTTTAAACAAATGGACTCACTCAATTCAAAATTGTTTTTTTTTATCCAGGGTCGAGTGACACCTGATTTGAAAGGTATTTTAGTTCTGCGTCTGATCCTAGAGTTCCAAAGAAAAATATTCAGCTTTAACAAAATGGCGGATTTTAAACAAATGGACTCACTCAATTCAAAATTGTTTTGATTTTTTTATCCAGTAGTTCACTTTTTCATTTGCAGTACAAAATTTTCCCAGTAATAACTCAGGTGGCTGGAAATAATATTGAAAACGTTATGTTCCAACAAGACGGTGCGCTGCCTCATTATTATAGGCCTATTTCTGACTTTCTCAACGGACATTTTCTTGGAAGATGGATTGGTAGGCGGGGCCCTGTAGAATAGCCGGCTCACTCCCCAGATTTAACTTTCTTACATTTTTTCTATGGGAATATCTGTAATTGAAAGTGTACAGAACCCGTCCAGAAACAATTGGAGAACTGTAGCAACGCATTACAGAAGTTTGCAGAAATATCACTCCAAAAACTTATGAAAATGTAAGGCAGGAATATCATAACCGACTTTTTATGTGCCAAGAAGTGAATGGTAAACATTTCGAACACTTAATTTAATTAATTTAAGCTTTAATTCTTAGTTTTTTTAAATTGACTTCTTTATCTTCAAACATTGTCATTTTGTTATGGCTGAATATTTTTCTTTGAAACTCTAGAATCAGACGCAGAACTAAAAGACCTTTCCAATGAGGTGTCACTCGACCCCCCTTTCCATAAAAGAAAAATCAAAATGGCGCCCAGTCGCCATTTTGGATGATACAAAATTTTAATATGGTCTGAAAGATAGTATTTAATTTCCCATTACAGCACACTAAATTTTGTTGAAAAATATCAAGTCGTTCAAAAGTTAGTTGGGGGGGGGGGGGGGGGGGGGGGTTACTTTATAATCACAGTGTATGTTCTCCTACAACATACAGACGATTTTAAATTAATCTTATTGTTTAAATATATATTTTTAATAAAATTGCATTCCGTAAACTGCATCGTGCTCAACAAATTTTTTTTAGTTTGATTTGAGCAATATTTGTAGTGATATACACAGCGTTTATCAGAATCAAACCAATGATACATTAGGCCAAGCATTTTTTTCAAAAATTAAAAATAAAATATAATTGTGTTTGAGAATTGTTGAAATTGATAAGAAACTGCATTTAGACTCTACAAGGTTATTATAAAAAACGAAAAACTTTTTTGTATAATGTTTTTTTTTACTCTCCTTTTCAATTTTGGTGCTTTTACCGATAACATGTCTTTGAATTCAATGTTTTATTATTAATTTATTATACTCAAACAATTTTAGGGAAAATTGGCAATACTTATTTTCTTGTACCTTAAGGGTCTCTTTAACGGTGTGTTTTGTAGTTTGTATAGACAAAACTACTGTGCGTTTTAATTTTTATGGCGATTTGTACCTACTTTTGATACATCCTGTTGTTCATAATACGATCTAATTGCTTTCTTGATCTATAAAATTAATTTTAAATACCCATATGTTGGTAATTTAATAAATTAAAATATCTGATCTTTCCTAGAATATAAATATAAGCTTTTATTGATGTTTTTTAAAAGATTAATAGGTACTCGTAACGTAGTCACAACTATATATATCTTCACAGTATTTGTTAATTAAACGTAATTAGTAACAACTAGTGTTAAATACTAACAGAGTTTCTTGACTCTTCAAATATTTATTTTTGAAGGTTATAGCTAAAATATGCAGGTAAACAATGTCGTCATATTTTGCAACGTCCCACGTGTCGAGATTATTTTTTAAATGCATCGTTATTAGATTAGAACGTGCATTAATATAATGAGCATATCATTGAAATGTTTATCCTACCAATCATGTGTATATGTGTATGTCATCGAAGTAAATAGGAGCTTTTCCTGAAAGTTCATTGTAATGTTGTTAGAAATACCGCAATATCACAAACGTCATTTTTCTTTTTACTAACAGCAAGCAAAAGGTGTTTTCACCACAACTTAGGATTCTTAAATTTATGATGGCAAGTTTCTGCCTATTTTATGTATCTTTAAATTTAGGAGCGTTTTAAATAAATTATGACTTGTGATTGCATCATACAAAAAGGTGTTTGCATGTGTTTTAGAGTTCTAAGTGTTGCTTAAATAACTTAAGTGTGTTTACAAAACTATTTTGTAAATATTTTAGTAGTTGATGTATTAATTTAAATAAACAATTAGCCAAGTAAATAGCCAAGTTTACTTACTTACAAAGTAGCTGTGAATTACATTTTATAGTAATGTTTTGCTAAACATTATTTTCCAAATTTATGTTATGCGTCTTAATTGATTCTAATTTAATAAGGTGTACATAATTTGGCAAATCCATTTTAGTTAATATATTAATCCACGTTAGTTTTATTTTCCGATATAAATATTATACAGGGTGCGGCAACGAAGGTGTTACAATCTGATATTTCCAAAACCATAAAAGATAATTATTTTTTTATTTTATGCGACGCAACATTTTAACGTGATAATAATATTATATTTTTGAATTTTCTTTTAATAACCGCATCAAAATATGTAGGTACAGTTTATTTTATTTCAGATTTTTTAGTATCCCTAATAAATGGGACGATGAAATTCTGTAAATATTAAAAACCAGTGCGATATTATGTTTTTTAATTTAAATGTGTGTAAAAAATAAGCAACTAGAATTAGATTAAACACAATTTAATAAGAGTGAAAAATTTACAACCTCCAATAAATAGAGTGGGGGAGGGAAGAACATTTTTTACTCCAATTAAATTCTGGTTGCTTATTTTTAGTAAGTATATTTAACTTTTAAAAAATTTCATGCCGGTTTTAAATATTTACAGATTTTCAATCTTCCCATTTATTAAGATTTAAAAATACTAAACAAACGCGTTTCAATAAATCAAGATATACTGGCTGCACCTATTATGATGCGGTTATTAAAAAAAATAACAACTATCATCTCGAAAAAATATATAATGTACCCCCCATTTTTTAAATTAGGGTGGATTTTTAAATTTCACTAATAGCCTAATACATACACGTTCCCTTCCGTCACATAAAATTTAAAAAAATGTTGCTGAATCTTATAGTTTTGGAGATATCAGCTTGTAACACTTTCAGTTGCCCCACCCTGTAATAATAAAATTTAGAACAGCTTAAATAGGAGGTACACATTTAGCGATTCATACGTTCAGTAATTTAGAAAGATCTTATTTAAAAATCTGTGCTAAGCAAGGGCGACGTAATACTACAGGCGCCCCTATGCAAAGTATGCTTAAGTTTAGTTGTTACCCCTATGATAGGGGTTGATCAAAATGCAGAAGGGTTCGAGCAAGTGTGATTTTCTGGGTGTAATGAAAACATTAAATACCCTTCATCATGGGTGGTGGGATAATACACAAGGATATATCAGTTATTTTATTCCATAGTTTATGGAAATCTATCATTTAAATCCGTTTAAATCTACAATAATTATATTAGATCTTAAGTTTCTCAAATTGTTCTATATATAGCTGATATCTTTTTTGTTTTCATTTATTAAATGGGTTTCCAAATCATCGCAGTATTTTTTTAAGTTTTTCGAATTTTAACCATTTAATCACGTGTAGATTATAAATATATTTCGAATATTTATTGTGATTTTATAGTCGTTATATTTCTTCTAATTGACCGTTAATATGTCTAAAATAGTAAAAATATTCGTTCTAAATTTTTCTCTCGGGTTTTGCGGTAACTAATCATGTTCATAATTAGGGCGGGGCGATATTGAAAATTTAATATCGAGTATCGACCAGGAATTTATATCGATAACATCGATAATATCGATAGCATCAATAGTATGATAATGACCATAATATCGCTATATTAAGGGTAATACCGACATTATTGTTAATAATTTCGATATAATCTATAATACCGATGTTATAAATGTCAATATTACCACGGCTTATTTCTTTCATAATTTTTTTTTTAAATTGTGTATACACCGTGTAAGAACAAGCGAATTTTTACGCGTTGACGTTGAATTTTCTGTTAATCCTAACTAAAGGCAAAGCTATTAATGTTTATAGTTCTTTTAATAAGAAAGGGGTAACCAAAAGGAGTTGATATTGTTTCAGTTGTTACAATAATGTCATCAATTACAATTATCAATTTAAAGTATGTCGAGTAACTACAATATTTGTTAGTTTATTTTTTATGACTGTCCTTATTATATTTCGATTTCTATGTAGTTATTATTAATGTAATTATCGATATTATGGACATTATCCACATTGTCGATATTATCGATTTATCGATAATTGTTTTTAAATTATCGCTATTCGATATTATCGGTAAACATTCCCAGCCCTAGTCGAAATTTGACAATTGCTGCTTAGCGGGAGCAAAATATCTTTTCGTCCCATGGGACGAAATAGTCATTTGTGTAACAAGGGAAGAAAGTGGTGGATTTTCACACGTGTGTGCCGTGCACACAAGGGAAAAAACACTTTCTTCCAAAGTTTTACATATGATTTCTTTGTCGACCTTGAGAAATTCATCAAAAACATTTATTTTAAAATTAATCTAAGTTAAATTATTTAATTGGACAGTTGTCTAAAAATTGACCTATGGATCGTGAAATAAATGGTACGCCTGGGGAAAAAGTATCACTTTCTTCGCTTGTTACACAAGTAACTATTATTTACTTTAAATGGTTATCCTGCAGCGAACTTGCATGATGAATAGCAGATTTGCTGTTGCTACTGTTTTTAGAAAGAAATACACTTTATACAGTATACTTCTTCCTTTTGAGGTGTCAACTCTGTGCAACTACAATATCGAATTATCTTTGTCATGAAAAGTATCTTCTTTTTAGTGTATAAATAAATATACCATATTTATTACACGTGTAAATATTAAAATTACAATTTACTTCTCCATGACACGAGAGTAGATGTTTTCTTTGGTTTGTTATCTACAAGGAAGGCTCAGTATATCGCTGCAAGTGTTTTATTGCCAGGTCCACACATTTATTCAGACTTATCTAATATAATAAAATTATATTTTACATGCTCACAGGCATAGTATGATAATTAAATGTTGTTATGATAATTGTAGCTATAAAATGTTATATTTATTAATTATTGCTTCTCTTAAATTAAACTTACACAGATGTCACATTTATATCCTACGATTTTTAACGCGTAAATCGTATGTTTATCTAAATCAAAAGAAAATAAGGAATTTTGTAGTGCACTTTATTGACCAATTAATCCAGCAAGGTTCATTAAAATTGCGTGTAACTGCCCCCATGAGATAAGTTTCTGTGTTCACATAAAAAGAAAGTCGTGATAATTGTAATTGATAAAATTATAACTTTTAGGAATTTGATAGGTAAACATCTACGTACTTTACTAACAAATAATTGAATCTTGGGAAACGTGGGTAGTTGGAAATTGGAATTGCTTTCTCAGGAATGGGATACGTATTGCATCTATGATTTTTTCGTAAGTTGGCTATATTGCGGATGTTAAATTTTTGTCAAGATTATTCTATGACATTATTTTTTTTTTCGAGTTCTTAGTTTTGTGTATAAACTTATATCCCATTTTCTCTAGGCAGTAAGTATTTAAATTTATCAATTTCATTTAAAACCTAATAAAATTACTTGTACTTAATATGAAAGTTTAATTGTCAATAACGAGCTCTTGTGAAATAACAGACATAATTTTGAAACACTACTCGAATTCCATAATGATAATGTTAAAAAAATTAGTTAAACCAAGTGGTGTGCGTCGAAGCATACAAGCTACTCAAGTTAATTTATAGATAGCGGCGTGTTAAAGTTTCCACTCTCTGCCTAAAAACACTGAAGTAAAGTCTTTTAATTTTTATTTGATAATCTTAATCGTCGCAGACAGTCTGTCTGGCTGCACGTCCTATTAAAATTGAGCTTGTTGAACACCAGTAAACAACTAGTTTAATGTCTGGTATGCAGCAACGAAAACGAAAAATTAAGATGCGAAAGTGAAGCGAAAATATCTGTAGTTGCATGGTACAAACAACTGGAAAATTATTAGCTTTCAGTTTGTCATATGCCGTTTGCTGTTGTATTAACAACACTCTTTAAGACTTGAAAGTAGTTCGATTTGATAATTAATTTTAAATGTTCGTTTTTGTTGGAACTTTTTATCTTGTATTCAGAAAAAAATTCAAGTTGGCAATGAATTGATTTTTAAGTTTTAAATTGTCTTAATATTTTTTGTCGTTTTTGTTGCTTAAACAATACCGTAAAATAGGTAATTGGATATTACAATGTTGATGCGGAAATCCTAAAAAGGATATTGTAAAATCAAGAAACGTCAAATTCTGCAAAACGCAAGGTTAACTCGTTTCTACTAAAAATTACATGTCATCGAATCGTCACGCCTTTAAATATTCATATACCGTGTCGTACCAACCAACGAACAATTTACACCTACCTATAGCTATCGCAACATTTTGCAAATTTGTGTTACTAGAGTAAGCGTGGAATTCTTACATGAATTTTTGGCTTGAGTTCATTGGTATTCGCTAGCTTTTTTAAATTTAATTAATTGTAGATTAGGTAAAATTGTAGCGCTGCTTAGACTTTCAATTTTAGCTTTCTTGAAGTAGTACGTATTTATAAGCCTAATATTATATGAAATTTTGGTTAATTTTAATGCTGTCCTATTAATTTTCAACTATATTTTATTTAATTCCTGATTAATTGAAGAAAATAATGAAATAAATTGTAAAATTTGACCGAGTCTTAAAATTTAGCGAATTATTTCGGAACTTAAGTAGTAGGACGTGGGTGGAATTACTGAATATATTTTATAATTATAATTCGCTTAGAACTAAGTATTAAATCCAATGCAAGCAAATACAGAAATTTTAATTTTACTGTTATCAAATCTATTTAAATTACGAGCAAATGCTACAAATTCCAGCACTTTCTACTAATTACACTACGGTCTGATATTTCCGATATAAATTTCCTTAGTTCTATTTCTCTCCTACTTTAAAGCAATTTATTTTATATTATAATAATTAGTTAATAAACTAAATAAAACTTCAAGTCTTTCCCCATAGATTTAATATAAAAGTAGGAAAGCGGCTACATACTTCTGATGAAAAACTCATCATTAGGCCAAATATTTAATATAAAACTAAAGAGAAAAATTATATAAAATAGAATTGTATAAATACTGCAATGATATGCGTGGTCTTATTCTTACCAGGAAACAATCCCTAAATGCCTGTAATTCACGCAACTGCAATTATATTTTGTATGGGACTCTTATTAACTCTCTCAGGGTCGTTATTTAGCTATTTAGCTTTATTAATAAATAAGAAATAGAATAAAACACAAAAACAAAAATCAACGTTACAAAAAAAAGGAAAAGGTTTTATTAAATCGATTTCTAACTGAAGTTTTCGAAAGTCAAATAAATTTTACTAGGTGCTATCGTCCTTTTAAAAAAAGAACACTTATCTTAAAATTTCCTTGTTGGAATATCCTTCGCTCCAACAAACAATAAATGTCCAACTTCTATTTCATTAGCCTGCAGGTTTCTCAAGTAACCACCAACACTCGCCTTTAGTTTGAGTCTTCCTCTGGATTGTTTTATGTTATATTAAACTTGATTTTACCACCATCACAATTGGAAAAACTTTCTGATTATTTTATGCTTCTTACTCTTCTGGACCTTCCACAATTCGTTGATAATTACTTAATTTTCTTCTTTTATGTTCAAAATCACTTTACATTACGTTTTAAACCGTCCTTTCTCTTTATTTCTCCAGAGGATCAAAAATCCTCTGTCTTTAATTTTCAAAGACAAGAGCCGTAACTAATTAAAACAAAATCTCTATCTTTTGTCTTCCTTCTTTGATTCCCATTTTTATAACAAACAAGTAAATCTCATGGCCATGAGTATTCTTTAATATGTTTGTGACATTCATTGACATCGACATCTATAATGACATTTATCGTTACACAAAGAAAAACAAGTAAGACTAAAACTTCTTATAAATTAAACCTTTTGAACAAATCTGAACTAAATTATAATTAAAATTAACATAAATAAAAATCGTATCAATCTGATTGTGTTTTTCTTTTCTTTTAGTGCAAACAAACTTCACAAATATGAAAATATAAATTATTAGAATATGTAACACGAAATTATAGCAAAAAAAATACGCAACCCTGAGTAAAAAGTTAGAAAATCAAAATCTTACAGTCTTCATAAATCTCCAAATGTAAATTGAACTGTAGCAAGCATTCCAAAAATTGCTTTCCAGGAACTACAAAACCCCAGTCAAAACATACACCTCCAAATATCATAGCAATACATAATATTTTAAGCATGCCCGAGTGGAAATTTTTAATTTAATAAATTTTGAATGGACTAAAAGTCTGAAATGAAAATAAATGGAACATATCACAGGAGTGAGCTCAAAAAACATGATTAGTCGAATAATTATTAATTAAGCACAACTTAATAAATTATGCAATCACTTCAACGGCATGTGAAAAATGTAAAATGACTCCAGGTAAATAATGACAAAAAATACAAGTTAATATAAAAAATAATTCAAATTTTAAGTTTAAACATTTAAATTAAATTAATAACTATTAAGGAAAATATCAAAAAACAATAAATATCTTCATTTACTGGTATCTAAACGTTTACATTTTCTGCAATGGCTTATTATCATTTCTAATATAAAAAACAAAGTTGAAAATGTTGGCAATCACCTTTTCTCCAAATTGTGGTCAAAAATTAAAAATTTAGATCTAAATTTCAAAATTATTTTACGTTCAAACCTAATAGTAATTTTTAGATTTTATATTTCACCAACGACCACTTTTTTCTTTTAGGGACAAGCAGGTTGATCTTCTTCACAGGTTTAGGATACAATCTGTGTTCTTGAGTTATTTGTAAATTTTTTTATTAAATTAGCTATACATTGTGAATATATTATACATTCTCAAAAAATCGAAGATCCTGCTCGGATATTCTTTGAGGCTTTCGCGGTTTCTCGAACTGTCAATATTACAATTTACTTTCGGCTCAGACCGCGTAGTCATTTAAGGATTACACCCAGGATAATCGGGTAAGGACGTACCTGTCTGCCTTTACAAGCATTTGCTCTAAAAGTTTGAGCCATAGTTGTTCGTGGGCCCTGCCTGCATACACAGGGCCTTGTACTTCGATTATTTACACCTTGGGGCGTAGTATTTGATCTGAATGTATCTTGTTTTTTAGGACAAGCACATCTAATCGGCTTATGCCTTTTAGGTGTTTGTGAACCTATTCAAACTAATAACGTAACAACATTCGTGTTTATATTGCCATCCTTATAACTAGTGTCCAAAGTGGAACTTTATGGCACCCGTGTGGTTGTAGACCTCGGCTTCGCCTCGGTCTGCAAACTCCGCACTTGTTGCCATAAAGTTCCACTTTGAAAACTTGATATACAAATAACTATTGTATTGTTGTAATAATACTGGTTCCAAGGAAGTTAAAATATTTTATATTGCTCTTATTTTATGATAATTTGATTTAAAATTAAAAATAATGCTACTAGCTTTATTATATTTAATAATTTTAGGCAAATTGTTATTTCCAAGTTAGTTACCTTTACTTAATTATAATTTTACCCAAATTAGGTTCTTGTCGACACCGTCCTATTAAATCCCAACTTATTCCTTAAATTTTGTATAATCCACCAACATGATAAATTAGGTTAATTTCCAACCCGGTATAAAATTTAGTGTTCCCAATCGCTCCCCAATAACCTAATATTGTGAAGTGCCTTCAATGAAGTCTCTTGTGTATGTAGTTATTATAGGTATAAAAATTTAATGCTATTAAGAAACTTTTTAATGTTGTAAGTGATTCAAAGTTATTTTTTTATTATGAACTAATTATCCATAGAAAGTTTTGAAAGGAATGCAAGGATAATTCGATATCGTTTTGGTAGACACTTTTGAAATTTCCGTTAGGAAATGGTTAAGTAAAGTTTCATTATATTTTTACAGGTTCAATTAAACAAGTATCCTTGACTATTATGCATGGTTGGTGGGTTAGATTGTAGTTCACAATAATGATAGTAATAATATTTTTTACGCCTGCATATTATTCCACTCTAACTATTATATTATTAGAAAATATATATTAATGAGTTCATTTAAATAAATAATGATTACCGCTTATTGTTGGCAAAATATTAAAGATTTGTGAATCACGTTTCAAGCTAGTGATATTTTTAAAGCTGAAAATTGCTATTATTTGCTTCTAACATCGACATGCTATGTAATTAAAAGGCAATAATTAATTTTTACCATATATTAATCATCGTTCCTTTTGTTCTTACAGACGAACGAGACGCAATTCAAAAGAAAACCTTTACAAAATGGGTCAACAAACATCTGAAAAAGGTAAGACTTCGCATTTGTCAAGATAACTCATTGTAACACAGCCAGAAAAGTTCATAATGTAATGTAACACTCCTTATAAGTAGAGGCGTTATTTATTAGCGTCATTTATTATGCCGCGCTTCATTTTTCTGGATTAGTTGCAGTCGTTTAAAAAATATAGGCCGGAATGTAAAATTTATTCTGATATATTTTCGATAAAGGATTTATTATGCAAATGGCCTCGTAAAACCACATGATACAAGGTATACTATTTAATTAAGTTATTGGAAATCAATTGTTCGCCTAAAGCATTAACGACGGTTCCCCGCAGCGCATAATCATGCTATCGATTTATTATTATTGTAATATAGACTAGAAAACTGATTAGTATTCTTGTGGTTGATTAATAATAAGAAATTATGCGTGTACTACCATTTTTCTACTTCAACGCCTCTGCAACACCTTATTCGTTACGCTTACGGCTATTTGCTATTATGTAATCCGAAAAGTTACTGAAGCATTAAATGTAACCTACATTCTTAAAATCTTAAAAATAAACTAAATAGTTTGTTTTTTATAGGTATATAAAATAAGTAGTGACAAACTTTTACAATTATATGGGTATTAAAGCTATTTTTGTATCAAACTTAATTAAAAATCTGCTCTCTTCCGTGCCATGTACTAGCTTCAAATACTTGTAGCTGTGATAGACGTATTGATAAAATCATTGGAAAATACTAAAGTGCTTGATAGTAACCTATTTAGTTTTAAATTTAAAACCGAAATAGCCGACTGAGGGCGGTGCTAATTGAATTAGCACGTTAATCAAACTCGCCGATAATATTCAACACAAAATTGTCACCAATCTTTAGCCAATTCCACAGTTGAACCGTGTAAAATTCATCATAACCAATTTGGTTACGCAAAATATTGAATTTGAAACCTAAAATTTTGCCGTTAAAATTTGGTAATCGAAGAAAGCTATCGTTTATTTATTTTTTGAAATAAGGAAATTGGAATTTTGGATAAAGACGTGGTTAAAAGCCAAATCATTTTAGTTTCAAAAAGCTACACTTTGGTTGGGTGTCCCATTCCGCTAACTTCTTTGTGACGCCGTCCTTGAAATTTTAAAAATCGAACATTTATTTTTTGATAGGATAGAACGGGGAACAGTTCTACATAAGCTAAATTGCTCATGAGTGTTGGTAGAATAAGATTCTCAAATTAAAATACAGGGTGTGTATAAATTGGCGAAAGAACTACATGTGGCGATGTTGTTCATAAAATTTTGAGTCGAAAATCTTAATACCAAAATGTTGGACAATGCTTCCTCTGTCCTCAGGAACCATTTTAAAGGAACGTACACTGAGAAAAATGCGTTTCTTGAATCAAGAAATTTTGCCATGTTGAATTGTTTTGTTTTATTATTAGAAAATTATTTTTAATACAAAACAAGTTCATTTTAAATGCTAACATTCAATCTATAACCAAATAAAGTTGCTTCTTTATTGAAAACAATAATAATTTTAATATTTTTAGCTTGAAACAATACACCGTTCTCTTGACTGAAATAAAATTAAACAAACCTTTTACTTATTTTAAATCAAAATAATCTTATCCTAAATTTAATAAGCATCGTTTTGATTTAACATACATATATAAACGAATTTTGTTTTTAAATTAATCACGAATTCTCGATGGCAACCGAACTGCTACGGGCGGCTGCACTAAAAACGTCTTTTCAGCGCTTTTGACATAATTCGTTAGGCGTTAATTGCATTCTGCATGATAGTGTATGTGTAACGTTTATGTATGGGTTGATATGTCCAAACCTAAAACAAAGGAATTGCTTGAGAGTTGCGTGTTTGAAAAAAATGTTGGTGTTTTTGAAGGTAAGTACATACCTATATACTTTTTTTCTGAACATTTATGTGCTTATGAAGTATACGAATCTGAAGATGTTTGTTGTCAGGGGCGGATTTGCGGGCGGAAAGGTTTGCGACAACAATGAAGGAGGACCGGCTGAATGATCTCGCCGTACTTGGGATTGAGTCTGATTTACTGCAAACGATCAATTATGATTCTATAATCGACTCTTTTGCCAAGCTGAAGGCCAGACGGGTGGTAGTGTAAACGGTAAAAATACATTTACTATTTACTATTTTACATGTACGGTAAGGGCGGCAATTTTTCCAAGCCTAGGGCGGCTAATGTGGTAAATCCGCCCCTGTTTGTTGTTTGCACTACAATAATTTGTCGGATATTTTTCCCTATACTCTTCATATTATAAGTAATGGAAATATTTTGCAGGAGTTAAATAACTACAGTTCACAACATTTAAAGAAATTTCAAATATTTTCTGGATGTGATCCCTGCTGCTTTTAAGATTGTTTGAGAGGTGCTATTCACATTTTTAAGGTTTTGTGGCTATTTGTATTATTCTAAAAAATGGTTTAATTTAATAGTATATTTATAATTGTTCGAAGTAAAACTAGATTTAATGTTTAATTTGATTTTCAAGTTGCTTTGTTCTAAGGTGTTTACGTTTTATGTTATCTGATAATAGGTGAAAAAGATATGTCCGCTTCAGTGGCCTAACTTCAGACTTTGGGCCCGGGGGCAAGATACCGGAAGGGCCCTGGCCCCATCCTTAAAAAAACTTCAATAATAAAGTAATTGATAAGAAGAACAATTTCTTCAATAGAAAAAAAAATATTTGCAGTCTAGTAAATGAAAATAAATATATTAAAGCCGTGTTTAATTAAGATAAGCAAATTTTAAATTTTCTGAAGTTAATGTGTCTGGGTCGTTACCAAAAGTGTGCGTGTTGTGTACATACTTATTTACATGAAATTTAAAATGTTTTTTGTTGAATATAAAAACAAAGACTGTCAAAAATCATAAACTTTTATTGAAAAAACGTCGTAATAGAGAAATAAAAAAAAAATAAAAACTCGTGGTTTGTGGCAGGGCCCCCTAAATCCTCGGGCCAGGGGGCCGTTGTTCCCTCTGCCCCATGGTAGTTACGCCACTGGTCCGCTTACAAAAATCGGTTCATTATTATATGCTACTGCGTTGAATGTGTTAAAAGTAAGAATAAATATGTATTAAATTGCAAAAACCGTATTATTTCAAATACCTTTCCCTTTCTTTCAACTATAAATAGTTCTTAAATTAAGAATATATTTGCATTGAAGTAAAATGAAAAGTATTTTGGTTCACAACTAGTTATTGCTGATTTTGAATTTTTCGAATTTTCAGTCGAAACGTTAAATGTTTTGAATTAACCTAAAATTGTCTTTCAAACAAAATAGACCTGTTTTCATTTCAACTTTATTTTAGTTGAATTTATATTACTAATATTTTGTTATAATGCATATTTCATTTTCAATGAACTATAATTGTGATTGTTTTGAAGTATATTGTTATTGTGTTTGAAAAAGAATAGCGTTTTGATTAAAGAACCTGAATTAAGAAAATAATTGTTTTACTTCAATATAGGTACGCATTGGCACTATAGAAGAGGAAAGTCCTCTTGACTCAAACCTATTCCTTTTGAATTAAAACAATATTTTTATGAGTGTACATTTGACAACATTGGATCCACACACCACAGGTGTTTTGTTATAATGCACGGTAACTAAGGATGTCCGTTACATCCCAATACTTGTTATTGTTTTACAATGCTGCCATAATTATGTATTTTTTACAATAATAAGTTAACGAAAAAATGTTTGAAACACGCTTTTGGGGCTGAAAAACAACATCTTTGAATAAATATTTATTACAATTCTTATTTCTTCTAATTTGCAGCTCTTTTTGTCAACAGATAATGAATTAAAACACTTATTAAAAGACTTTATTTTCAAACTGTGAAGATCCCGTGCATACCCAGGAAGCATGCTACAATATTTTGGTATTAAGATTTTCGACTCAGAATTTTATGACCAACATCGCCACGTGTAGTTATTTCGCCAATTTATACACACCCTGTATAGATTGATGTAGCAAAATTTAGGAGGCCTATTTTTTCCTCTTTCACCTAATTTTAGCTTTGAGCTCTAGTTTCCTTTAATCTCAAGGAATTTTTTCCCCAAAACTCAAAAAAAGATTTAATTTTTAACTTCAGGTAATGCGAACGCAGCCCAATGGCAGAATGGTGGCAATGAGGGAGCTATGTTTTGACTCATTTTCTGCAGGTCGCATTTTATCGTGTATGTTGCACGATCGGTGTGTCTCTATTCTTATGTAGTGCAGCAAAAAAAATTGTATGTATATCTAATATTTGTATGTCGTGATGCACCAATCCTGGCCCTTTGCGGAGTATTCAACGTGCGTGCAGTTTGTACTGGTGTATAACGACCATTATGTGGTATGGGATTTTGCGGCCCCTACCAGTAACTAATATATTTATTATTCTATATTATTTTATTTCAAGGTTTAAGGTTTTGTTCGCTATCATATCGTGTATTTTTAAAATTTTTAACGCGGCACTGCTGTTGGAGCTAAGCTACAACGTTGTGCATAAATACTTTTGAAAATATGACAAGCAGACGTTTTTAATGTATAGAAATGATTGTGTGAAGTGTTTCGCTTATTTTTGTTGGCGTTTTTCAATAGTAATAAACCTACAGTAGCCAACTTACGCTATTGATTTTATATTAACACATTGGCCATTTCTATAATATGCGATCAAAAATTATTTCGAGTTGGCTATGAACGGAAAAAGTGTGTCTTCACTTTGTTTGTACAGCTATTTGGCATGAATGGAGGTTTGTCATATCTGACACTATCATAACGTAAAATAAAAAGACAGTTTAAGACGATTTAAGTTAAAAGGCCAATGGCCACACTAGTTAGAACTGTTTTTGATCGCATGGTATATGTATTGGGTGCATATGGAACGCCATATTGCTATTTATTTGAAACTTAAAACAAGATTGTCAGTAATACATAGTCGATTATTTTGTTTACAATTAGAACAACATAGTTGGTATCTGAAACAAAATTTCAGGTACAGTTTGTTTTAAATATTGCAAAACCCTTCAAATTTCTAAATGAGCATATTGGAAGTTGTAGCAAATATTGAATTTTTACTATATGTGACTGTTGTAAACAATCTACAATAAAACAACAATCCACATTTGTTGTAAACCACACAATACACGACCATTGTTGCACATAATCTAACTGAAATCAAATTAGACTATTGCTGGGAACGGTATTATTTAAAACAATATCACAATGCTGTTATAAATATTCATATTTCCGAATTAAAACGAGACTATTGCTGTAAATATCAAGTGAATTTACGCAATATGCGGCTGTATGGGGCGCCAAGTGTAAAGTGAAAATTTGCTGTGCATTTCACAGTATTTAAGGCAATTTGTCCCAATATTTATTATATGTATATACACACATTTAGCTAAATGATTTTTATTGTAATAATCGTAAATTTAAATAAATCCTTAAACATTTGGTTTAAATATTTCAACATTTAATAAAGCATTAGAGATTTAAATAAATCTTAAAACATTTACTTTAAATTTTCAAATATTTAGTAAATCTTTATGTATTTAGATAAATCTGCACATATTTGTTTTAAATATTTCATATTTAATAAATATTCGCAGATTTAAATAAATCTATACCGACATAAATAAATCCTGACAGATTTAAATAAATATTTCAACATTTAATTTTAAGCTGCCATATTTAATATTAACTTGTCATATTTATTTGACCTTGGAAGACCCAGCCTACATAGAAGACCAAGACCATTTACACTGGCGGTAACGTTCAACAATTACGAACAAGTTTTCCTCATTTCAAAAATGTGTACAATTAATGTTAGTTCAATCATCAATAACAACATATTTAACAACATAAACATTGCATAATTTATTATTCATACAATGAAAGTTTCCTCAACATTCCCTTGAGAATCTAATTTTCAGTCTGTTTTGTTTAAGCGTCGAACGCTCCCACCATGACGCTGCCTTGCGGTATAAACGGTCTTGGTGTCCTAAGTCGGCTGGGCTCATCTAGGTCAAATAAATGTGACAGGTTAACATTAAATGTGACAACATTTATTTAAATCTGTAAGAATTTATTTATTATTATTTGCGAATATTTATTAAATATTGAAAGATTTAAAACAATTATGTGCAGATTTGGCTAAATACATAAAGGTTTACTAAATATTTGAAAATTTAAAATTAATGTCTTAAGATTTATTTAAATCTCTAATGCTTTATTAAATATTGGAATAGTTAAACTAAATCTTTAAGAATTTATTTAAATCTAGAATGATTTATTAAAATATAAAGCATTTAGCTAAATGTGTGTGTATATAATAAATATTGGGACAAATTGCCTTAAATACCGTGAAACGCACAGCAAAGTTTCACTTTACACTTGGCACCCCATACGGGTGTTGTAAACCAAATTAATACAATATGCGACTATTGCTGTAAATGTGGAATTGAGGCAACTACCAAATTAAAACGGTACACGACTATTGCTGCGATATTGTTGTAAATCGTATTAATGCAATGTCCGACTGATATGAAACAATACCAGAGTATTGCCGAAAATGCGAATTTAAACGTTACCCGACTATTGCAGTAAATACCCACTACCCAGTGAGTTTGCACAATATGCGGATGTTGTTGCAAATCGAATTAATATAATGTGCAACTATTGCTGAAAATAATGATTTAAAGCAACACCGCACTATTGCTTTAAATGCAGACTAACTGAAGAAATAAAACAAGACCCGCACTAGTACAATAGTCGAATTAATTTATCAGTCGAGTGTCGTTCGAAATAAAGTCACAATTTTGCTTTAAACTTTTGAATAAATAGTAATATGGCGTTCCATAGGTGCACCTCTAATGCCTCCAGCCGATATAGGACAACATTTCAAGCGCCAACAATTTATTTAACGAAGGTTTTGTTCTTTATGTCTAAATATCCATTTATGAATTAGTAATTTGATAACATAAAATCTTTGGGTTTACATAGATTTAATCACAATTTTGCATACTGTAATTTTGAAATCCAAACCTGTTACGATTATCTAATATTTATAGTTAATTATAAAAATAATAATTTAAATATAAAAAGAGAGTAAGGATACAAGCATTGAATTAATTTGAAATTGGACGATTTCATTTACTCACAGTGATCTCTTAACGTAATTCAATTTTTATAAATCTTGGACATATTCTAAAATATCCGATTGCTGTACTGTTCCCAGTATGCTATGAAGTATTATTAAAATATTGTTCCAAGTAATTTTTCCACTAATTTTGTACTTAGTCTTTGTAAGCTTTATTCGTCTAGTTTTTTTACATGCCCACTCCTTAGTTGGTTTTAGTTTGGCGGACAGCTTTTACTCTTTAATAGGTGTTTGACGTGGTAATAATAATTATATGCCGTTTTTACACCTGTTAAATATTGTCTAGAGGCTTTTAAAAGGAGGATATTTGTGTCCATTAATTTCCGTTAAAAAATGAATTACCGCAGCCGCACCCACTGCAGATAAATACGAAGTATTTCACCTTTGACTTAATCATAAATCTATAATGTTTTATACGGTATAAGCAGGTATGTTTATTAGCTACTAGAAATCATAGCGGATATTATTTATTATCATGCACTCGGTAATTACCAGGAGCACCATTAATTTTCAGCTTCTACGGGAAACACATAATCGCTTACAAACGGTAGCGTATTAACCTAATTATTGATATATGTGCTTTTATTTTATACGTATTTTATCCGATTTTATGTTATTTTGGTTTATATAATTACGAGAGAGAAAATGCAGCTTATGCGTGCAAAGTTAATTGGGTGTGACAAGTTGGATTATATTTGGGTACATGCGTAAGAGTATATGTGCAATTATTATGAATGCTTTATAAATTTGGTCCATTGCACGTTTTTTAATATTTACATTAAAAGTGTCGTTTATTTTGACCCAAATTGTTCCAATTAATTCATATATAAACTTTTATAGACCGTGTAACATTGGTCGTTTACTTGTTGCTGTAAAATTGACACTTAATAAGTAAAACTAAAACTGCATTGTGACTTTATTAAACAAAAAAAATGTTCTTTTTAGTTATTAAAATTATAATTGTTGTATAGAAATGCTTCGTAGGTTATTACCAAGGCTGGTCAAATGCATATTTAAAATTTGTCCTGTTAAGCATAATAAGGTTATTTTTCGTAAATACACTAAATCGAAATTTTGACGGAAATACATGTTTTGGACCCCAGGAACTTATTATATTAGTAAAACGGACTGAGTTGATTCAATTGTTTGAACTTTGCAGTAATCAAAATTATTTTACTTTTAATAATAAAATTTATTTCTAAAAAGAAATACCCATGGAAAGTCCAATTTCACCTCTTTTAGCTAACATATTTATGGAAAATCTAGAAGATCAAATATTCGAATCAAATCAATCTGAGAAAGTTATATTTTGGTTTCGTTATGTTGATGACATTTTAGCATGTTTTGATAGTCCATTTGAGTTAATCAATAAATTTTTGATTTTTATTAATAACTTGCACCCAAAAATAACATTTACACCAGAAACTGAACAAAATAGGTCTATTAACTTTTTAGATTTAAACAAAAATTTCTTCAAATAATAAACTTGAATATTCTGTTTATAGAAAACCTACACAAACCGACATTACAATACCACACGATTCTTGTCATCATAAAATACATAAATTATCAGCATACAGGTCCATGATACATAGAGCTTTAACGGTTCCTTTAGGGGAAATTAGTTATAATAGAGAAATTTCGATTATTAAACTAATTGCATACAATAATGGTTATAAAATTGTATACAATAATGGTTATAATACTTAACTTATTCATACACTATTTAAAGAGAAAAATTATAAATTAGCTAGCTATTCAGAAAATTTATCAAACTACTTATCAGATAAAATGAAATACGCCTCAATTCCATACAAATAAATGTAAAATAATTTTTAAAACAACAAAAAACAGAAAATATACTAAAGTCAGGCATCTACAAATTAAATTGCTCCCACTGTAATTCGGTTCATATAGGACAAACAATTAAAAATTTTAATATTAGGTACAAGGAACACGTACGTTGTTACAAGTATAAACACCCCCATAAATCGAATTACGCTAAATACTTACTAGAACACAATCAATCAATGACATCTAATAACACTATAAAATGTTACACTTTTGTGATGACAAACGTAAGTTGGATATACTAGAAGCATATGAAATTCATATACATTTAAAATCTGTACCTTTCATGAATTAACAAATTGATTTCTCAAATTCACCGTTATTAGACGTTTTGGAATGAGAAATCAAGTCACCTGGACGCACATATAGAAGATCAAGTTATGAAGATTTATTGTTCCTATAGCAACACCAACTGTTTACTTGTAATCTTGCTTTTGATAATGTCGTGTAAACACGTTGAAATACGTATAAAGCTAAAGTAAAAATAACCGTTGAAGTTAAGAATTGTTGGATAGTCGGATTTCGATGAGCTTTGGAATCTGTGGGAGTATCAAAAACTTGCCTATTTACTCAAAAACGAGGTCAGATCGGGATGAAAATTGATATGGGAAAGGGTACACAGTGTTACAAGCTGCTAGAATTTCTGGAACTGCTAAAACTGCGAAATAAAAAAAAAATCAAAATTTCAGTCTGCTAACTTATTTGTGACACCTTCTATGAATTTTTGAAAATTGAATATTTCAACCCTCTTATTTAATTAACGGGGGCCGATGCAAAATATTTGCTTAGGCTAAATTGCTCATGAGTGATAGTAGAATAAAGTTCTCAACTTTAGTTTTTACATACGGCAACATTTGGGGGGGGGGGTCAATTTGTGGTGAACGAATTTGTTTGAAATATTATTACCATTATCCAGCTATCATCTCGGTACAGTGGTACGAGTGGTGGGATGTTATTGTAGTCAAATTATTGTGTCAAAAATTGCATTAAGTAATAAATTACAGTATTGTCCCTATTGTCAATAAGAAAAGAACCTAATAATTATTAGAATTTTTCATACTTTGCAGTGTACGATTTTTAGAAATTACATACAGATATTTAGTTCTAGTGTATTTGTTTGTCGTATGTGCACTATCTCTACAGCCTATTTGCCCAGCCCTGGTTATCACCTAAGTCGTAAAGTAATAAGAAAATTATTGTGAAAATTTTATTGTGTATACTCGTGCGTGGAAGAACTTGACACAAGATGCAAGATACTAGTTAATTTTAACATCTTATTACCGTCGTAAAGTATACTAGTTGCCCTGTCTCCGGATACGTTTTAAACTTTTAGTTGTTGCAACTTTTCAACAAAGTTTTTAGCCTTATTACTGTGTAATTCTTTTATCCATTTCTAGTTATAAGTTTTTTTACTACGACTGTCATATTCCTAGAAATACAGGTGTTTCTATTGCTTTGCTATCAAAACGATTTTCTTCAAAAAGTTGTTCAACGTATCTGTTTTAATCGAAGTCGTATTATTCTAGTGTTGGCTGTGGATAGGGTGACGCTAATTAACTTTTAAATTATGCGGAGTAAATACATCTGCTTGCTTTGTTTGCCTGTTTTGTAGTTTTTCACCATGTGCAGAGAAATGACGTAATTGGAAACAAGCATACCTAAATTAAGTACAGCAGAGGGAGGTTCAATCTAGTTGTATTATGTGGCAGTTAAGATAAGGGATGTTCTACTTATACCATGTAAGCGTTGATGTGCAGTAATCACGAACTGTTACATACCATATTGCTGCATGGGAATGTGCGGCGGAAGTCACGACTCGAGAGCTTAAATAATATATATTTATTTTGTCAAATTAATGTCTAAAGTTAAATGTAGACAGCACTAGAAGAATAGTAACAAAGTTTTAACTAAATACGTTAACGCGATAATAACATAAGAAATTATATATTCCCACGTTGTACATTTACACAATAGGTTGAAACTGACTAAGATTCGTGCCGAGTTCTATGACTAATCCTGACCTAGTAGGGTGATTATGATTACAAAGCAAAAGAGTGCATTAATGAAGTACTTACGTGTCACAAAGCATGAACATGACATTGATTATAGGAAGTGCAGATTGAGTTAAACTCACGACAGGGAAAGCATTACCATATACGGTGGCGTCAAACAACTCTAGATTAGGTGGGTTGAAATCATTAGTAATTTCATGCATCATCTTGGTCGTTAGAAGTCATCACACCACTTATAGTAATATACAGATATGAAAATTGTATATGTACTATGGACTCACAAAAGTATAAAATACAATATTTGAGAACGTATATTATTTTATTAATAAGTTGGAGCTTGACTTTGTTGACGTTCATACGTTCATATTAATATATAAATAAAATAATTAATAACTTCAACAGGTATTTATTAAAGCCTGATACGTGTTTCGACATGTTTGAAATTCGCATGAGGCTACAATAAATACATGCTGAAGTTATAAATTACTTTATTTATATATTGTTATGTAAGTGGCGTGGCGTCTTGCTTTTTTAAATTGATGTATTATTAAGACACAAAAAAAGTGAGAATAACATCAAAGTTAAATAAGTAAAATGACTGAAGCCCCATGGCTGGACTTTTCTGTACTGTAGAAATTGTTGCTTATCATATTTTCAAAAGTATATTTGTATCGATATATTGTACGCCGACAGAATCTGTTAGATCGTACTATAAGTAAAACACTGCGTGATATTAAAATAATTTTAATACCATAGCGAGCTTTCAGGTAAAAGTAATAGTATAAACTTTTTGAAAATGTTTCGACGATATGCTTCGGTCTACGGAATACCTTTTACAAGCTACAGAGGGAAATTTAATATAAACTGATTGTGCTGTGGACGTTACCAGTCAATGTTTTAAAAATTATTTTTGGAATTAACCAGAAAAACAGGAACTAAAGCAAAAATTTCCTACCCAAAAATTGAGTGGGAGGTTGAAAAATTAACCCCCCTAAACTCATGAGGAATTTTGTATAATCAGAAATGTTTTATCGTCTCCCGTTTATTAAATAACGTGATTCAATCCTTTAATTTTTAATAATTCTTAAATGGACTGGAACACGAACCAAACTGCAGCACATCCCTACCTTTATGGTCTACAAAATTTGAAATGAATCGCGGGACAGTTTTTGAGCTGCAGTTGTTAACAAGTTAAAATTCTTTACTCAGCATAGATACGTGAATCCCTACCTGACTCTTCCTTGTCGCTCTTATTAATTGCTTATTGCTTCCTTGTCGCACTCATTAATCACCGATCATTTCGCCGTTTAGCTAGATGCGGCGCCACAGATGTTGGTAATAAACCATTAGCAGTCCATACGAAATTTATATTGTCAAATGGTTGTGTTTTTGGATGCAGGTGCGGATGCTCATGAATAATTTATTCCAATTTTCTAATCTGGGACCTTACTTCTTACTTCTTATTATTATTTTTTGTGTTAAAAGTTTTTTTGGTTTATTCAAATAACATAGATTGTTGCTATTTTACTGGAAACATGGGCAACTAATGAGAGCGTCAACGAAGGCTTAGGCAACTAATAAGCGTGACAAGAAAGGGGGAGATAAAAAAGGCGGGCCAAGGGGGGTATTTACGTATCCATAGATACTTTAATTTTTAATTTAAAAGGTTACATATTAATTTGGGATTTGAAAGTATTCATGGATACGTGAATCCCCAATTGGACCGCTGCTTATCTTCGGTCATTGTCGCATATATTAGCTTACTATCTCTGCCTGGTTTTACTCAGTACTTGCCTATGTTTCCTATTTTTTTTCGTGCTGGAATTAGTTATAATAAATGCTTTTAATTCGTTTAAGTTTAATTCCTTTTTTTTCAGTTTTTATAAATTAAATTTAAAATACTTGTATTAGTTTTTTTTTCAATTTATATTTCAAAATAGTTATTAGTGTTAGTATTCCATTCTTTTAGTATGCATCTAGGGCCAGCGGGTTGTCTAGTGGTTAAAGTACCAGGCTTTGAAACTAGACTCCCAACGGCAGTAGGTTCGAGTTTTCTGCCCGTCGGAAATGTTTCTGAATAAGTGTCCATTGATGGTGTGTATGTTAGGTTGCATGTCTTTCAGGGGTGGGGCATGTTAGACCGGTGTATAGCGCAAGTCCGCTGAACCCGGGTAAGGGGATGGAGTCGTGCTCACGCACGGCCTCATGATTCTTTAAGAAAAAAAAAAGTATGCATCTAAATTATTGCTCTCTATTTTGAAGTTGCCATTTAGCTCCTAAGTATTGCTATTTTTGTGTTAAACGTTGTTTGCCTTGATTGTGTTCTTATATGGCTATTATGACTAAAGATTATGCCGATATGACAGCTGGTCTTTGGGTAATACAGCGTTGTAACTATAATTTCCAAAGAATGAAACGGCCGCCATTTTTAAGCTAGAATGGAAAAGAAATGTATTTGACAAACAAAA
Source organism: Ctenicera cuprea (assembly GCA_958336395.1). Classification (NCBI taxonomy): domain Eukaryota; kingdom Metazoa; phylum Arthropoda; class Insecta; order Coleoptera; family Elateridae; genus Ctenicera; species Ctenicera cuprea. The sequence continues at coordinate 58,323,603 of OY284486.1, forward strand.
TAATGCTACCGAGAAAATAGGTGAAACTTCCTCTTCCGGTTTTGGGATGTTTTTTTAAAGCCACAGACAGATGTTTGAAACCCCACTTTTTTGGGTTCCTTTGGGTCTAAAACACGTATTTACGGCAAAACATCGAATTCCAAAATTGTCTCAATACTTCCCTATATTGAAAGAATATGAACGTAAAAAGTGTTAAACTGTAGTTTGACTGTTTTTCATGTACAAGACATGTGATAACTCATAAAAACTTTAAACTCCATTAGAAATCTTAATTAAGAATACACAATAATCTCGTTTGAAGTATGAAGATAACTAAAATACATGAAAATAGTTTTAAATGCTGTGTATAGCTTTATGTTAACGAGATTGGAAGTAAGATAAACTAGAAACTATTGAGATATGCAGTTCTATCGTGGTTAATCAACTTCACCGGGTTTTTCCTTAAAGTATTATATGGTTTTTAAAGTTGCATAATTGAGTATTTTTAGATAATTATTATTTTGTTATACGTATATAAGGACTATTTATTAGTGAAAAACCAAAATGCTGCAACTTTGCGAAATTTTCAAGCAGGAAGTATGATCTTTTAGCACGATAATGATTAATGTAGCCCAAACCTATACCATGCTGCGCTTTGAATTGAGAATCATTAAATATTAATAGTAGCATGTAGTGAAAACCTAATTTATTTGTATTCTAATATATCGGTTTGATTTATATTTAAAATTTTCTCAGATAAATATAGCAGAATGCAGAGTAATATGAACAACTTCAGTACTAAATCAAACCACGGAAGTAATGTGATGTGCATGTTATACTCGCATATTATGTGATTTTATACGTCTAGTTGGTATTGCTATAATTCGCTTACCTGACTTTTTACTAATGAAGCCGCACAACTGTGTTGGAGAAAGTCGGGAAAACGTGACTTACTTGTAAAGGTTTTATACTCGGTTTTATACAATGTGGATGAAAAATTATGTTGTTTGGAAATATCGTCCTTTTAGGAATAACGTATGAACGATACCAACCTTTTAATCTGTTGTAAACGTTTTAAAAATATCTTGGTGCTCTTAACATTTTACTTGTCTTATTTTTAATATAGATATACGTAAGTACTTAAATTTAAGGCAATTGCATCATTGTGGTTATGACTGGTCTAATGTCGGGGAATTTTAAAGCGATAGTTTGTAAATATAAATAACGTCACTGAGCATTAGCAGCCCCGAAACACCTCGAATGCCATTATTTTAATCAAAATTTAATAACTTTTTGAAATAATTCCGCCATATTCAATCTGCAATTGTATGTTATAATTTAGATACTGGATTCGTAATTAGCAGCCCCACAATTCCTCGAATATCAGTTTTTTTTGTACATATTCGATAACTTTTTGAAATAATTCCGCCATATTGAATCCTCCATCGTGAATTGTATAATGTCGATCCTGGATTCGAAATTAGCAGCCTCGAACTCAATTTTTATGAAAATCGGAAAACTTTATATGAATATCGGAGTTCTTTATTAAATATTACATAAAAATTGTAGTGCAGCCTTGTTCCGTCAAAGAAGTTTCACTTAAAACCAATACACGTGCCATGACAGATAGATAAGTAGCGCTAGAAAGAAAAATTAAACTCCTTAAAGGAAAATAATTTTCTTTTAAATAAAAAAACAGGCTTTTACAGAAAAAAAATACAGAGAAAATCTTTTTTTTAATATATATTTTTTCACATTTTTTAAAATTCTGATTTAGAGTGAAAGTTTTTTCCTTAGTTAAAATTTCTTTTTTCTCTATACGAAATTTTATTGTTCTTTAGATACATTTTTTTATTTAAAAAATTTTTATTTTGGCTTAGGTGGCGCGGCGCCTCATATGCACCCTGTGTACGAGGCACCTGCCATTTTTCAAGATGCACATGTAATATTGAAAACCGTATAAGAACTACAAATTTGGTTAAATGGGGAAAGAATTGTAATTTTATATACTGATTTAAGATGATGTATACAACAAAAAAACTAAACGTTTCGAGTTATTGCATAAAATAGTTTTTTTATTGGAATCCTGTATATTTTTATTATTCACTTTACGTTCCGACTGCATTTAGTCCCAGAAGAGCAACAAATTTCGTTAAAAATTCAATAAGTAAACAAAAACCATGGGCGTACTCAAACCTATTAGTTATACGTGAAACGTGTTGGAGAAGAGAACTAATTTTTCGGAATAGAATTTAGAAAAAATTGTTGTGTACTGCAATTTTTAAGTTTTTTTTAAACGGTGGTTTTCTGTTCCTTATGAATGTTGATAGTTCAAAATTTTCTTTCGTAGAACTTTCTCGTTGTATTAATGAATTTACACGTTCTATTTTCATCAATTCGAGGTTCCCATTTTATATTTCAATTAAAACAAATATTTTGCGGTTTCATAAAATCGTTTCGTGAACTACTTTTAAAACTCATGATTATTTCTATTGTACGCTTATGAACCCTGTTTTATTTTATTTTACTATTACACAAGTTTTAATTTCAGTTGACCAAATAAATTATAACTACCTGCACAAGCTAAATTGAGGTCAAACATATGGATGTGTTACCATTCTAAGCTCCTAAATAATTCGTTTAAAAGTCTAGGTTGCGCCAACTATACATTTAAAGGAATAATGACAAAATTGCTTAATAATTGATTCCCTCATTATTTAAATACTGGCAAAATACTAGACTAGAAACCCGAACTATAGTAATCAACATAGAAATTTACACTTGCACTCTCTCTTGAATCAAATTTGTAGCTCTTATGGTTTCGAAGATACCGATGGTATTTATTGTGAAAAATAGAATTGAAAAACAGCAGATTTTTGTTTAAAAATAGCTAAGCAAAGCTAGATTTTGCAAATTAGGTTTACGGATTATTTAATAGCAATATTCCCCATCGCAGTTGCCAAGGATAAATTGCGTATAACACGCAAATTAACTAGAAATGTTGAAGTTTCTATTCGGCCGTAAATTAGTATTTCATCGACCGAAGCCACGTGTCAATATTACTGTTATCATGAGCTGAAATTACTCATTCAGATTTAATCGTGCATGAAATAGAGGAGTTAAAAATCGGAACCACACGCACTTTAATATGTAGGAGGTAATCGTGTCTGTTCTCAACAGAAAAACATGTTTATAGCAAAAAACACGAGGAAACATATTTTTACAGAATTTAATTATTTAACTTAATTTAATAACCTTGAATTTTATTAAAGTTAAAATTACACGTTCCATGACAGTCATAATTTATAACTGATTTTTGTACGTTTAGCGGTTTGACCATTACGATAATTGTTTACCTTTTATTGAGGAAATCAACAGTATTATTTGTAAGCACCGACATTACGGAATTGTTGTAAACAAATTACTTAATTAGTGAAAGGTTATTCAGCTTAGTCACAACACGAATATAACCTTATATTTCTGAATTTTTGCAATTTTAGATGCCAATAACGAGTTAACGACATACCCGTAAATATCGAAGGCTTAATTTTAATTTCACCTCCAGTTATTCAAATTTACATATTTTCAAATGTTTAACTGAACAATAAATCGCACGGCTATTAGAGCGTGAAAATGTAACTATAAAGTATTATTAATTTAATTGGATTTTTTTATAATCCTTAAAAAGCCTTGAATATGAATGCTAAATATGTACTTATTAGAGGCGTCAGGTTTTTTAAAAGTTAATTAACAACAAACTTAAGACAGCCGCATCAACGAACTTAATTTTAAATTCATACTTATAGTTCTCACGAGAGACGCAGAGTTCCCAAAGGTTTTTTGGCTCACATCGCATTCTTGGGAACAGGTTGTTGTTAAACGGAGCAAGGTACATATCCATAATATCATTACACAGGTTGCAAATTTGATAAGACTTCGAAGCTAGCTCGTCAAGTACATAAATTAATTATTACTAAAAGAATTTATTTTTGATTATTAAATTTGCTTTTAACTGTTTTCATGCAAAAAAGCTTAAATATATTTCGGTACAGACGTTGCTATTTTTAATACGCGAACTTCACCATGATCCCGTAGCATAATAGTCGCCGGTTAGGCGGGGAAGTCAACGACATAGTGAAGTATAAATAGTTGGTATTAAATTAGATCGTATTCGTAACAGTTCGAAGTAAAATGTGTCTCAGCCGATAAAACACCGCTTCTTAAAGATTTACCGCATCCTCTCTATACTTCGCACTTTTGTAGTCTTTGTGTATATTGCAGAACCGGAACTGTAACATTGACCGCAAGAAAATAAGATTTATAAAGCATGCAATGTATCATCACTTTTCTTTGAAGTATGAACGTGTTGAAAATAAGCAGCAACACAATGAGTGTGTAAAGTAATGACGAGTGAAGATCTTCCTGGGGTGCTAACGGGCTAATTTGCAAAAAAGTTGAGGCAGTGCAGCACCTAAAATAGCAGACATCTTCAAACGTCTGTTACCGCCGTAATGCTATTGCGCTTGTTGATTTATGTTTAATATTCCGCGTATACTTATTTTATAACGGCGTATTTAAAATTTTTTCTTGCCAAATGTAATTTGTTCTACCATATAAGGAGCTTTCAAAAACAGGAAAATTGTTGCCATCTAGTAGTGGTATTTCAAAAGAACATTTCAATTTAAATTTGTGGTCTTATCTCGTATACGTTTCAAGAGATATGAATTTTTCTTTTGCATTAATGTTTAAATGGAATTAATTTTCAAGTTGCTTTTGTGTTATTCTGGTCGTAGCACAGATTTCTAATAGTTTTACTAGATGCACGACTCCAGCTTCTGAACAATGAAATAAGTGAAGCCGGCCGGCCATTTTGTAGGAGGTCAAAACGTCAAATTAAAATGCATTGTAGCGTGATTACAGTAACTAGGCAAATGAAAAGTACTATTACCTATAGTTTTAAGATACCTGTTTTTACATTGACAACATACATACAGTGTTGGTCTATTTAGTCTGTTTTTAACTACAATACATTTACTCCATTTGCTGTAATAACTAGAACGGAAACGGTAAAAATAAAAATCCGATGTTTTAGTAAGAAAACCTTGGTAAATACAACTTGGTTTCATTTTTAAATTATTTTTACCTTGTAACTTTTTGTTTCAATGTTCTAATTTTTTGTGTAGACGCGCCTTGGTAGGTGAAGAAACTACTACAGACTTTATATCAAAACGTTCAATGGGGGTTAGTTTCTTCGAGGTACACGAAATAGGTTCTCGTTCTGGAAGTTTAACTGGGTGTAAAATAATTGCTGCAAATAACCTATATTGTTTAAGTTTAAAATCCTGACTTGCAGCTTCTATTCATCTGTTTAAGCGTTCTTCGTTTGACAAGGGAAATCTGTGTTAACAAGTATAACATAAAATAAAGCGATTTTATTTAATATCAACAGCAGTAATAGTAGTACTATATATTTAAAAAAAATTATTGTATCATTGTGTAAAAATCGCATAATTATTTTAATTTTTGACACTTATTATTTTTGCCGGTTAGGTCACAACTAAAAAAATAGATTTAATTGTTTATATTAACGTTGAAATGTTTGAATGTATGAAATGTCACATAACTGACTCTGACCAACTACAAAATGGCGCCTGGCTACATTTTTTTTGTATAACAGTCGTATATCTAGTAAAACTATTAGAAATCTGTGTGGGTCAGAGTAATTAAGTAATGAGACAACCACTTCATTACCATGGTAATCGCGATCAAACGCTGCATTAGCATGGTTATCATGTCTTAAACACTACGTCACCATGACCACAATAAAACATAGTATCTTGAAAATTAATATCGTGTAAACATTAACGGAAAAAGAAAAACTTATATCTCTTAAAGTAACTTGCTATGTTATTTTGGAACGCCATCCATAGGTGGCAATAGATTTTAATTTCCCACACTTTTACTGAAGTATGGAAGGTTATGATTTCATGCGAATTTTCGTGTCTCACTCACAATACTCGTTTGAGGATCCAGGGAACTAGTAACAGTTCAATAGTAATTTATTAGAATAAAAAATAAAATTAAGCTATTTTAAAAATTAAGAAAAATTCGATACTCTTAATAGCAACATCGCGTTTTGGAAGTTACGTTGTTTCAACTACGCCTATGAATTAGCTCTAGTTAAAAAATATGTTTTGCATTCGTTGTATATGTTTGATAACTTTTCAAATAAACTATTTACAGCGACTTTTGGTCCGATGTTCGAAGCGCAGTCTTTAATTAGCCGTAGGACGCTTACCTTGTTTCCGTGCGGTTTAATCGCTGCCACTATACTTACGGTACGAAATCCTACTGCACAGGCTACCGCAAGTCCAAATTCCCGCTGGGGCGTCTCTGTTTTATAATTCTGTTTTATTTCTTTTATTTGTATTAAAACAATGTTATCCAGTTATTTATTTGCACGAGAATATTTAAAACGTAAAAAGTGTGGGAAAGTACCAGTGACGCGTTTCGTCCATGTTTTTCCTTTAAAAACAATTCCATATACGTCGGGAAAAACACACTGCTACTTTTTTAAATTTCCTGTATTACTCTTTCATTGGAAAATAATTATTTACGTAATATTAAAAACAGGGACATGTACCACAGAAAAGTTTTACCGTTCCAGTACTTTCATATTTTACATCACACATCACACTTAGTTTGTATAAAAACTATTTGGTATGCTGCTCCCTTAGTTTTAAAGTGCATAACAACACAAAATAAGACACTCACATATAATTGAATCTAATGATACCAAATATTTGCTCTCGTGTTTAAGTTAACTCTGCGTCATTTTTGAGAGGATGCTGTTAGACGTCTTTTCGGTGTTCGGAATACTAATTTTATGTATGAAGTTTGGATCTTATGTAGTTACCATAGTGTAGTAATCTACTTTATTTTGTATAGTTTTCAAAATTAGCCAATATTTGTTCTTTAAATCGAATAAATTAACTGTTATATCATTTTTTATGCCACTTACGTCAAGAATTATTTCTTGTCAGTTATAACAAATTACGAATTTCAGAAATTTTTGGAAATAATAAAATTTCCAGAAATATCGATAGAAGTTGAAATTTCAATCGTTCTTTTAAATATGTTGTAAAACATAATCTAAAAATATTGGCAACGTTTTAGTTTAATTTTATTTATGACTTATGCTTTAATTTTTTATTGCTGTATTATTATTTCTATAACGTATTCACCTTGTCATGAATCCCTCTTGCAAAATAATTTCATGCACATAGTCAAATAGGTTGAAGATATTTTGCACTTGTCTGAGCAACTTAATACAAATTATTTCAAGAACATCTTCGATGCCAGTCTGGAAGTTCGATAATTGAAGAGTATAATTTCTGAATAGTGAAAGTGCCTAAAAACGCATAAACAAATAATTGATAAAAAGTGTTTTTAACAAATAATAATAATCCAAAATTTGAAATAAATTTTATTCTTCTGTGGCAAACCATAACAAAACATATTTATAATGTTATCCTCATAAAAAACAAATAGAAATGCTTTCAAATACAATTTTCCATAAAAGTTTTGTAAATGGTTAAGTGTTTACATATTTACAATAATATTAAAAATAATATATAATATTGGTGACAAATCAGAAACAATTGCTAAAATTATAAAGCAAACAAATAAATATAAAGTAAGTTTTAAAACAACTAGAAACATCTTAAACACTTTGTTTAATGCAAAATCAAAAACAGATGATTTACTAAATACAGGCATTTACAAATTAAATTGTTCGCATTGTAATTCGGTTTGTATAGGCCAGACAATTAGAAATTTTGATATTAGGTATAAAGAACACGTTCGTTGTTACAAATACAAACACCCACATAAATCCAATTACGCTAAACACTTACTAGAACACAATCATTCAATGACATCCAATAACACCATAAAATGTTTACACTTTTGTGATGATAAACGTAAATTTGATATACTAGAAGCTTTTGGAATTCACACACATTTAAAAACTGCACCGTTAATGAATGAGCAAATTGATCTCTTAAATTCTCCTCTATTGGACATTTTGGAATAAGAAATCAAGTCGTCTGCAGACGATTACCGAGATCGTGTCACCAAGTTCTATTGCTATAACAACAGTAACTGTTTACTTTCTAATATAACCTTTGACAATGGCATGTAAACATGCCGAAATACGTATAAGGTTAAAATAAAAAAATATTGCCTATATAATCAACAAATATTGAAAAAATTTAAGTGCCCACTTATATGTAAAAACAGAATAGTCTTTTTTTTTTAAAAAGAATCATGAAGCCGTGCGTGAGCACGACCCCATGATTCCCATCCCACCCCCTTACCCGGGCTCAACACACTAAGTGTTATTCACCGGTCTAACATGCCCCACCCCTGAAAGACATGCAACCCAACGTACACACCTACATACACCATCCATGGACTCGTCGGATTTAACTTATTCAGATAAATTACCGACCAGCAGTGGACTCGAACCAGCTGCCATTGGAAGTCTAGTTTCAAAGCCTGGGACTTTAACCACTAGACCACCCGCCGGCCTAGAATAGTCTAAACATCTATCTATGAAAGATTCATTACGCCACACCTTGTTTAGTAGTATTTGCTATCAAATCCCCACAAAATGCTAGATGGGCCAGAGGACCAAGCATTGACTTCAAATTTTCTAATTTTGCAGTAGCGATCTGGGCACTTATGTCTGACCTGTACATAAATACACTACGGAACTTACAGTTTGCGCTATCTAGCAATGAGAGACTAAAGTAGTACTATTTGCACTGCCACTTAGTCCATTTGCAAAATAATTGGCACTGGCACATACTCTTTAAACGTAAAAAAAACTAATATTGACACTTTAGAAGTTATACTCTTCAGTTATAATCCAAGTAGCATCAGGTTTCTACAAACGGCTTTAAAGTATGACATTGCACAGTATAATACGATGAATCATACAGAACTGCAACAATGGAAGTTGCATTACAAATGACTACCTTATAAGTATTGTTTTATATTAATTATTGCAACAGCAAATTCTACCACACCCACTCGTGAATTTTTCGCCCTGTTTTATTTATCCTCAAATACTTCTTCAATTTTAGTTGGTTTTATTTAACTCTTTTTGTTTTGACATTATTATTTTGAGTGTGGTACAAATAGCGATGCATTGTCCTTGTTTTCTTGCAGTATCATCATTTTTAAGGTCTCATTACTGTCCTCTCGAATAAAAATTGTTGTTGCATTGGCTAACCGCCAAAAGGCGCGTCTATTTAGCATGCAACTTTACGTCCAGTAGTAAGGCTAAGGAGTGTTCTGTCAATTATACTTTCAAACAAAGCCTGATTGGTGTTTATGACCGTTGCTTGAATGCACTGTGTAATTATTGCAATTATTGCCGGTTCATTACGGGTCATTACCACGGTGTAGTACCCAATCTAAGTGTTTGTTTGATTAAGCTGTCGTATTACCAATTTTATTAATTATGATTTCATATTACATTTTCTTATGAATATGCTCATTTTTCAACACAGGAAAGTTTGATGCTGGCTGAAATAAAATTGTTTCGAAGTAAATAAGTGGAACTTCCCTAACTCGAATCTCAAGGGACAAGAAATAAAAATTCGAGTAAGGGAAACTTCGAGTTACAGAAACTACACCAAAAAACATACAAAAAAATTATTTATTTATTTCAAAGTAGTATTCGGTAATTTTTTTGTGATTCACATAACCCCGTCTCCTTCTCTACATAATCTTCCACCAAATTTAAAGACTTATAAATATTATGAGGTACATTATCTTGAGACTCCATAAAAGTTCTTAGCTTTTCAATGGAAGAATAAATTTGTTCAAATGTGGGCATGACATTAGATTCGCATTCGTCCTCGTCCTCATCTTCGTCTGATTCTACAAAAAATATTTTCTTTAATTTTTTTATTCATCGTAAAATTTGACTTTTTAAACTACAGTTAATGTGTCTGAATTACATACCTTTTGCATTGGGAATACGACTGTCTAAGATGCTTGCTAAAATATCTTCATCAGTAGGATAATCCATTGTACATGTACCATAATCAACACTTACGTAATCTTCAAATTTTACATCATCTATACTTGCTGCGGTTCTATATGAAGCCCATAGAACATTTAATTCGGACAGTGGAAGAAAATCTTCTTCATCTCAATAATCAATATCTTACATCTTCATCTTTAACGAATCCTGCTTTCCGGAAACAATTGGCAATTGTTTGTTCTTTTACATTCACATCCCATGTTTTACTGAGGTCTCGAATTGCATCAAGTAACGTCACAGTTGTAGGGGCATCTTCCTCCATATTGACCAAAACTCTCTTAACAATCCGTTTTCTATAATGTTATTTTAGATTTTTGATTATGCCCTGGTCCGTTGGCTGTAATAAGGAGGTCATATTGGGAGGAAAGTGCAAGTTTGATGATTTTCAGTTTATCCCCTACATCCGTTGAGTGTGCAGAGTTGGTGGACAGTTATCAACAAACAGTAAAATGTTCCTTTTCTAAGAACGAAACTTTTTATCTAGCTTAAAAAGCCACTTCTCATAAGTTTCACTCCATTTCATCCATGCCTTTTTGTTATTTTCGTAATCCACATCAAGTGATTTATATAATAACGAGCAATTTTAGCTTTTCGGACCCAGTCATATTGCTTCCAAGCAAACAGTTATTCTCTCTTTGCTACTTTTTACACCATAACATTTTTCATTTTTAAATGCAAGTGTTTTAGTTGGTAAACGTTTGAAAAAGAACCCCGTCTCATCGGGATTAAAAATGTCTTGTTTATCGTACTGGCCTATTAAATTGGGCAAAATATTTTGAAGCCAATGGTCACGAGTTTGCAAATCCGCTGCAGCACTTTCACCACATATCGCCTTTTGGACAATATTATGCCGTTTTTTGAATTTATCTAACCCTCTTTCACTAGCTGAAAAATCTTCATGTCCCAAAGCATCTGCGAATTCTTTAGGTTTTTCTCTAATTATGGTTCCCGACGGGGGTAGATTCTTATTACGTGGGTGACATGGTTGTCCATTTGATCATAGCTTCGTCAATATCATCATAGACACAGGTTGTAACTTGTAAGTCTCTTGCGTTTACTGCTAACACCATAGTCTTTGATTTTTTCTAAAAGTCCATCTTTGTTTTTTAAAATGGTCTATAAAGTGTTAGGGGGAATACCAAATTGTGCAGCAATATCTTTTTACTTTTTCCGCCCTTTTCTACCTCGGCAATTAACAAACATTTTTGCTCAAGTGATAAGCACTTTAAATTTCGCTTTGTCATTGTAGATATGAATGCACTTTCACAATGCACTAGCAAATTGTACCACTGATACTTATCTTTCCCGCAATCTTCGACAAAAAATTGACCGCACGCGAGAAAACTCTGGTTGCCACTGAACATGTCTAAGAAATACCACAGAAATACTCGTCGCTGTGCGTAACTAGGGACTTCCCCTAAATATTCGAATTATATGTTTAGCGAATACTTGTAACTAGAGACTTACCGGAAAAAAAATCGAGCTACGAGTGAAATATCAGTTCGACTTATAGAAATATTCGAGTTATAGAAATTCGACTTATGGAGTTAAAAATACATTAAAAAGACAACGAAACATCAGTGTTCATGACAAAAATTCGACTTGAAGAATAATTCGAGTTACAGAAGTTCGAGTTAGGGAAGTTCCACTTTTATTAGCGCAGCGTAGTATGTAGGTTTAAAATGTTACCAACTATGGTTCACTGAACACCCTAATTTTTTTGTTCATCAATTTCGATAAAGTACAAGTATTTATTTGTGATTTTTTTGGTCACTTTAGTCGATCGCTTTTAGTGTTTTATTATACGTTGTAAATTTACTTCTTGGCGTAGCACAGCAGTGTATGCGTTTCTCACAATTACAATTTACAGCAAATGAATTGGTTGTACTGTAAAACATTTGTGTTGTTGGTTATTTTAGTTCGACATAAACTTCAAGTGCAGCGACACTGACTTCTTAAAAATACCTAATGTATTTTGATTTATACCGTTTATTCTGAGTCACCATTGTTAATCTTAGATGCACAGCACATGTTCCGTAATAGGCGGGAATGTGTTTTAATAAGCGTGTGAATATTAGCAAATGTGCATTAAGCTGAAATAATAGTAGAAAGGTTTCTGACTCGAATCTTTCTAAAAATGTAGTGTTTTTCCACTTGGGAAAATACACTACAATAAAGATAGTGCACATATGCACTAAAATATGCCGAAGATATTAAATGCAGGAATATGCAGCAACCCACCATAACACAACTCGCTCTTCTGTATCGATACATCTTATATATTACTTTTAGGGAATGTTTATGTACCAGTCACGTAGGGTGGTGCGGCACATAAAAGAATGTTTACTGATTAAGTAGCTATTATTAAATTTTGTTATCAGCATTAACTTTTACAGACCAAACAATTTTGGAACTGAAAGGTGCGGTGTTTTGTACATGTATTTCATAAACTAGGAAATCGTTTCCAACAACGAAGCAACAGTTCCTACAGTACAATGGTAACATTACAATTAAGAACAGTCATGAACAGGTACACTTTAAAGAAATAGTGGGTACATTTACTTACAATACCGTATAGTATAAACTGTAACGAAATAATAGAATAGAAATTTTTAATGATTAGGCATTTGATATCTCTACCCAGTTTACAAAAACAAACACAATGAACTGCATTACGAATTTACGTGTTATTTTATAGTTGTGCTACGAAGGAACAACAATATGTACGAGTAAAAGCAGTAATTGGGCAAACACATGTTTAACAATTACATTACAAGCGATCTTTGCTCATAAATTAGGAAAATAACTATGGCCATCTCGGGTCTAGCTATGATATGGAATTAACAGATTTTATTTAGTTATTGTGTGTTAACGATGTTTTTATGCTCGTGTTTCAAAATAAATGGGCTAACAATTAATAAACAGAACCTAAACTTGATCCAATATTGGAAGCTGAAGTTACGCTAACAAACGCGCTAGGAAAAATGCTGCGCTTAGACTTCCACTCGCATTTAAAAAGACGTAATTGAACCCGTAGGCTACACCTTACGTTTTTTTTTTGGTAATTTTGAGAAACAGTACACGGCGAGCACCGCCTCGGTTGTATAAACTGGGCTGCAGCCGGAATCCTTTGAAGTTAGACAAGTCGAATGGATCCGATTTTAATATGTAGAACGCAAACGCAATATACTTCAGATATAACTAGGATTGCCATCCGCGGACCGCTACAGCACCTACTTAAATAGCTTATTTAATAATAATACAAGAAACAGAAAAAGTGTTAGGCAAAGTCTGCGGGTTCCGCTAGTAGTAAGTAATAATTATATGCTTTTGATTATTCACCAACCACTTAAGAAAATTATTATTACGAGGAATTATCATAAACCTCAAATAAAATTTTGGAAGAAATTTCTGCCTACCTTGCACGATGTTTTTATAAAGACAAGATACAACGAGATGTAAGAATTCCATGTCGTATCTGCATCGCTCCTTAATTTTAATTAGTTTTCCTTTTGAGTTTAAAGCAATGGGTTCGTTTTCACGAATTAGGTACTTTTTTAAAATTCAAATTCACATTGTAGGATGAAAAATATTAACCTTGTATTTCTTTATCTTCTAAATAGACGTAACCGCAAAATTAATTATTGAAATTTGTATTTTAAGAGGCGTTTAACAAAAACGAAAATATAACTACATCATTATACACTACATCCGCGTTTCCATTTTAGTGCTTACTTTTTATTGTTTTGGTGGTTTTAGTTGCTGATGTTAGCATCCGTTCTCAATCGAACCTGCTGGTGAACGTTTTGCGCTGACGACATATAGTGTATTGTTACGTCAAGTGTCCGGACTTTAATAAGTCTAGTATTTAGTCAGCATTAAAAGTATGAGGCCATAAATCAATAATAAATTCCCGTATAATTTCTATAAATATATAGTTTTCGCTTTTATGCAATTATAAACGAATTATCTACGTGATTATAACAGCATCACGACTATATGTTTGACCTTGTGCGAGTTCGCTTAGTTACTTATTATTTATTTGGTCAGCTGCAATTTATGCTTGCATAATTTTAAGTGAAATGATAACAGGTTCATAAGTATAGAATATGAATGGTCAGAGGTTTTTAAAAGTACTGCAACAATTTTATGAAAATGTCAGTTTAATCTATCTACTTTTTTCATCTACTACCACTGTGTTCCTCTATTTTGCGATGCTTCATTTCTTTCTCCATCTCAAGATACGGAGTGCAGAACCTTTCCGGCCTACCTTGCAAACTTGTGCAACATGTTTCACGTAGGTATTTAATGGATTTGAGTACGCCCATGGTTTTTCTTTACTTATAGAATATTAACGAAATTTTTTGTATTTTGCTATTTTGGTACTAAAAGTCTTGACACTAGTTATACAAAAACGGTTTTCTCCTTCTATATCTATATTTCCACTTGCAAACAGTCTAAAGTTAACCATCAATTACCTTTTTGAATATTGTAAAAGGTTATGTTTTAATATTTATCAGTGCTGTCACTTTAGCGTCTAGTGACGTCATATTCCCCCAAAATTCACTTTCAAATTAGCTTAATGAATTATACTGATTTTTGTAATTAATCAATTTTAACAAATTATTATTAGTAATACAATACAATGGATATGCAATATAAATCTTTGCCACACACATAAGGCTTTTTGTATATGTAATAAACAACCCTATTCCACTACAATAAATCTCGCAAACATTAATATTTAAATTTTTCTATAGATAATGCATATATTTTCAAGCCCCTAAAATATGTACCAATACGTGCCAGTGGTGGTCCATTCTATTAGGCAGGGTAGGCAGTGCCTACCCATAACTTTTCAAAGAAAAATCAAAATCTAACTTTAAATTAAATTTTTTTTACTTTTTAATCGTAATGTTAAATAATTTTTGCCATTGCCTACCCAAATTTTGAACCCACGGAGAACGCCACTAATATATGCCATATCATGTAATATGTGCAAAATATGCACAATGACATTATTGCTTTCTATGAGTGTCAATATTAAGAAACAGGTATTCAGGAAAAATCAAATATTTACGTCCTATAGGGAAAATATATATTTGCCCGACCTTAGATTGTACAGTTACAGTTAATTTTACCTATGCTGAATAATTATATTCTTTTAATAACAGTTAGTTATTTGTAGGACTTAAAATATAGCGGTTTCCGTTGGAAATTCATAATAGGCTAAACTTTTACAATGACCGGTTACATTTCTTCGTCATTTTGTAATATCACCGCATGAAGTCCATATAAAGATCTTTTATAGATCATTTCCTGTCAACGGTTAATCGATTAGGAGAGAAAGTTCAATAAAAGTTTATGGACTAGTCGTAACTTTTATGGACAGACAGACATTCATAAAATGTCGATCATCGTCAAATTAGTTTTCATGTTCATAGTTGTTGGAGTTGTACATTATTGCCTTTCTTACAAGTATTACAATTCAATTTAGCTGTGTGGTGTTTTATTTCTTTAAATTCAGTTATTGGCATTTAACTGTTTAATGAAAATTCAATTTTTAGGATTAGACACTATAGTTTTAGAACGGTGTATTCAGTTTTTTTTTCTGATATTAAATTTATTAGATATAATTATACAATTTTGTGATACAACTACATTTTGGTCATGAGAAATGGTTGCGACGTTGCTCGTGAATTTCAAAGTTTTTAGTAAAAAATTCTAAGTTATAGCCACACTTGAAGAGAAAACTAGCTTAACCTGTGGGCTACTCTCATGCTTTTTTGGTAACTTCTTTTAAAATAATAATACCTGGCCCGTACCAGTTACGTTTTAATATTCTCAGCTGAAGCCGTGTTCCGCTCAAGTTTGAGACAGATTGAAGGGATCCGGATTTTATACTGGGTTTTAATAAAACATGGCGCACTTTTTTTTCTCTTTATATATTGAGAAACATGAAATTGTAGTGTGCTTTATAGATCACAAAAACGTCCTATAAGGGTTAAAAATTCAACTACTCACTTCCGGTTTCACCGACAATGACATCAACTTTCTTATTTTGAATGGAACATCCTGTATATTTTTGTGTATTCGGAGTTATATGATATTCCGAGTGTGTGTATGCCAATTAAGTGAAGTTTCTGACTTTCCCAAAAATATTTTTTTAAATTTTTGTTTACTATATTAAGGGCTTATTCTAATAGTTAAAGTTAAAAAATTTACAACCTGGAAAACATACCAGTTGAAATATTACCTTTGTAAATTTGCTAAAACGTATTTTATTTTTCAAAATAACCCAATTTTTTTAAGTTGAAAATTTACAATCAAGAACAGTATGTAACTTGATTAGAATCGATTTGGGTCGGTCAAAGCACTCTTGATAGTAAACAAAAATAACAAAAAAAAATATTTTCGGGTGCCAAAACTTTGCTTAATTAGCATAGACAGACTTGGAATTTAATCCTAATTTCAAATGTATAAAAATATACAGGGTGTTCCATTAAAAATTAAAAAATTCATGTCATTTCCGGTGAAACCGGAATTGAAAGGTATTGAATTTTTAGCCCATATAATGCGTTTTATGGTCTAAAACGTACTAAAATTTTATTTGTTTATCTTAAGAAATAAAGGGAGAAAATGGGCTAGACCCGGTATCGAAGATATGCTATTTTAAAAATAGAGATAAGTAGCTTTGCTGTAAAGTAATTCTAGATTAAAATATTGAAATAAGAGAGAAATAAGTGGCTGAATAATACTGTTGATAAAACAATTTGCACAATGGGTGCTGATAATTAAAAAATAATTACTGTGTTTCACAATTACTAAATAATCGAAGCCAAGTAATAGCAAAATTGTGTACAAGTTCAGAGTACAAGGAGATGTATTAGCAATTATTAATTGAAGTATTGTTCATGGAATGTTTTTCAGATCAACGGTCTATTGAGTTGTGGTGATTCATCCTCTTTTTGATAAATTTAAATGTTCCAGATTTGCCCCAGATTATGTTTCATAAGGATAACTTTTAATTTTAGTCGGTTGCTATTATTATTCAGATAAAATGTATTTTAATTTAAATTCCATTCATACTTGAAATTAATTTGAGTGCGTTATGATTATTTATTACAGATGAATATTTATCACATTAATGGAAAGATTAATTTTTAATCACTTAGCCATCAACTGAAGTAACATAATTTAAATTAACTAGTTAATGTTTAATTAAACATATGTATGAAGTAAAGATTTAATTTAGATTAACGTTTCTTTCAAACACGTTAGATATGTTTTGAGAATTTTATAATTGGCTTTTCTTAAATATCAAGATATTTAATAACAATAACGTTGTCTTAAAGAAAATTTTCGTCCATTCCTAAACGATTGAAACAAAGTGGTTGAAAACGTTAAAGGCTTAAAGTGACAATTAAGTGTGAAACTACTAGATGGAGGAGCGCAGATTAGTTTGACATTTATATCCAAATGGTGTTAGATGAAGTACTTAAACTAGTAAAACACATTAAAATAGAAGAAACTCAAATTAGCACAAAAACTAATAAAATAAAGACTATATTCTTAGATAATAGTTGCACATAGCAATAATTTTTAAATCTTACATCTCTACATTATTCAATTTGTTACTAATAACCATTTTTCTTTATTCACGCTTACATAGCACTGGAAATATATGAAGGTTTGTAAAATAACTATCACTGTAGTAAATTAAAGTATGATCTTACTTGAACTTAAGAATATGGAGCTTCTTCAATTTATGTACAGGATGCGTAACAGTCTCTTGATAATATTGTACAGTGAAATTTATTACCCAGGAATATGTTCGATTTGACTTCGGTTTAGTAGGACATTTACCAAGCAAAGTCACATTAAATTTCTGGTTGTCATTCCGTATTTCATGTTACATCAAGGTCGGCGCGAAAGTTTTTCAAATAAATTGTTTGTTGTCAAGTTGCATGATTAATTTTGTATAAATTTCTGTCGTTAATGTTCATATACCTTGGTTAAACCTTTATACTGCCGCATTATTCATTCTGCACTCTTCACTTTTCATTTAAATAAATTACCGAGATAATGGTGCGTGGAAGAAGTTGCTTGGGCGTATTGAATGGTGAAGTGAAGTCAATAGTGTAAAATATGTACCCATTTACCTACATCATTCAGGTTGCACGGTTTGCACACAAATGTCTTATTTATGTAGCTAATTAGCAATAAATTTACAGTGTAGTCGGTTACTGTTTTGTTCCAGATATTTCCAATATCATACGTGCGTTAGCTGTAATAAATGCATATGTATAGCTAGTTTGTTGATTTGCCTAATTAATTTATCGGTTGTATCCTGAGACTGGATAACCTGATTGTTCATACATGGACAGTTCTGACGCAAGAACAAGTTCCTTTTTTAATTCCTTTTAAATTGCACTTACCATTATTATGCGTTAAAATTGCCATTTAAGTTATTTTTTTTTCTGACGGAGTTGACAATTTATGTACTAGTTTGTTGCTGTTTGCGTGTGCTGCATGGTGTCATTTTTACAAGGAATTATTAGTTTAATTACCTACGTAGTTGGGAAACAATGACAAACTATAATGTAGTTAGTATGCAGGACAAGGTTTTCGTATTAAAATCAAAATTATATTTTACAAAAACCTACAATAGTACAATACTTTTTCTTACTAGAACTAGAAGACCACTGCTGTGTTTATTTAAGCTGTTCCCACAAGCAATGTAACTAGTGATTCCGATTTTCCAATAAACTTTTATTGATTGTTAATAACTACTAGCATGCGCGAACCGCGAGTGAAATTTTAAATTAACTAGCAGGAGTTAACTATCAACTGAAGCAGTGGCGGAACAACAAGTTCAGGGTCTTCCCCCACTGCAAAATACTTTTATGGCCCCCTTTATATCAAATGTATTATAATGAATTTTAGTTACCCTTGTTTTTGTTTAATCTTTCACCTCTTATACCCGAAGGTGTCGAGGTCTTTCACTCCGGGTAGGCTCTTCGCTTATTAACTTCATTTGTATTTTTTTTTATTGATAGTAGCCTAGCAGGTATTTATTAACTAACTAACATAAAATGATTCAATCTTGGTTGAAAATTTACATGGTCCAATGCTTAAAATTTGTTCCCTCATTTCTGAACAAAATTTCTTTTGTCTAAATAAACCGTCAAATCGGAAGCAACAGCTTTTTTAATAATTTCATGAGAAACGCATGGTTTTTCCGATTTTCTGCCACACATTCAGCAATATTTTCAGCACTACTTTCAACAGTAAGTTTAGCACTTTCACTTGAAGTTGAAGGCACAAGCTCTATTTTACTTCTAAAAAAAGTGCCGATTTTTATAAGCTTTTGTAGCTTTTCCTTCTTTTCTTTTAAAATTTGTCATTTTTGGGCCCCACTTGAATGTTTATGTTTTATTTTAATTTTTAATACTAATAAGCACTCAAATTTTGTTCGCGTTTGTACAGCGCGCGATTGAAACTAAAGTGTAAAATTAAAATGGTATAAAATTATCAGACGTGATGGAGTGAATGAGCCTCTAGTTTTGGTCAATATACAAAATACCATTATCAAACCCAAAACATAGACCCTAGTATCATATTCCAAATTTGTTTTGTGTAGGTACTGATTACGCTTTGTTTGTATTATGACCTTCCAAGGAAGTCGATCAGCATTTCACATCGTAGAATAAACAAATATTGGTGCTGCGTCAGTTTCCGTGTTTTACTAAGTAGCTAACGAATCATATAAAAAACTGAATCGTGTAACAAAATATTTTTCCACGTTGAGAAATGTAAAACATTATTTTTGCCATTTGTTTATGGGTTTCTTAGACTCGGGCCCCCCTAGCTGGCTGGATCCCCCCGCAATGCGTTGGTATGTTTCGCCACTGAACTCAAGTCTATCACTGGAAAATCGCGGTCACGTGTTATATTTGTAATGAATATATCACACACATTTTAATTATTGTGTAATTTGATTATTTGAAATTACAGTGAATCTTATCGTGATTTTTTGCAGTAGTGTGTTTTTACAAACATTGATTTGATTGGTTGTCGACACGGAAATCGAGAACTCTTACTGGCGAATAAAATGTGTGTGATATAGTTAAAATTAAATTATTTAATTAAATTAAAAAGAAGTTAAAATTAAATAGTGTAGCAGTAATAGTATATTTAATCTCTCGTGTGATTTCGCTACGCTCAGGCAAAAAACTTTTACACTCGGGATTAAATGAAGCACTTCAGCCAGTTGGTATATAATATACTATTATTATTGGTCACTTTTCATAACATGTAACACATTTTTTTCTTGTTTTTTTTTCTTAACATTATTTGTATTTCTGAGTTTAAACAAACTCTAATGCACCTGAGCGTTGTCTGTTAAGATGGAAATAAAATAAGGGTATAGGTTCCTTACGTTTTCCAAATATTAAGGTTTATTGAGTGTAAAACAATAAACTCGTTCTTAGTTCGATTATAAAGTTATAATTGGTTTTCACTTATCTTGCCAGGACAGAAATACGCGTTATTTTTAACCGCACATATCTTCTCAGCGTGTCATGTAGATGCTTTGCAATGCAGGACACTACAGAAATAATGTTCTTGCTCTACATTTCGAGACACTTCATGCCTCTCCTTATTACCAACATATCTGCACCCTGAATATTAATGTCACTAGTTTTCAAAGACTTCCATTCTCTCTCGCACATAATGGAAATTTATTAAGGGTAATGGCAGTTGAAACCGTTAAACGGGTTGGTTAGTATCACAAAACTACTTACTGCTGTCCTAAAATACTAGGTGTTTTCTTGTTTGTTTTACGAATATTAAACATAAGTAATCGTGAATATTACACAGACATAATGTTCATCATCACCTGTCACGTGTATTGTATAAACGGAATATTAATGAATCGCAAACAGCGAATGTCAAGTTTATGTTTCGCATCCTGTACTTAACAAAGAGGCCCCCATACTTACCTTAGCATGATTAAGGTTGTATCTATGCAAAATTTTAAGCAGACTGTTAAATTTGTTTTTGTTGGTGGTTACAGAATTACACGTGCCTACACGTGTGTGTGACTGTCAACAATTCTCCATGTTGTCCTTCACCAGTAAGTTTACGTTGATGTCTACTAGATGTGGTTTGTGTGTGTGTGTGTGTGTGTGTTTATGTTTGTAATATTATAAAATACAAGTCGAAAATGCAGAATTATGGTGCAAAATTGAGCCCATGTGCAGAACGTTAAAAATGAAGAAATTTTCATTTCGGTTTGCTATACTTACAACTATGTCAATTTAAAAGGTAGCTACCGGAACCCAAACTGGTCTCACTGAAATTCGTTTATTGATGATAAATTTGAAACCGTTGCTCCCTTCAATTTTCTTTAAATTTAGTGCAGGGGCTCAGAAAATACATATTGTCGTTTTGGAAGGGAATATCGGTGTCGGCTCATTCCCCATGAAGGGGCGGGCCTCGGTAGGGGTCTTCCGTACTCTGCACCGAAGTCCTAAACCCATTTTCAGCCGAGAAAAAGTATGTTACAACAAGGAATTTTGATAGAGGAGGATTTCTCCGAAAAGTACTGTCCCAGTATTTACCTTTTTGGCCCTGGAAAACCGCGGAAAAGCCTGAGCCAGGACAGTCGGCCTGACCGGTAATCGAACCCAGGCGGACGCGTTGACCACGGAGCCACCTCTCTCGGTTTGTTTACAATGAAATGTACCTGTGGCGCTGGCCGCAGAACTCACCTCTTTGATTTTTGATTGTAACTTTTTATTTTGTAATTTGGTAATTTCTAATATTAGATTAAGATGTAGAATTTAAATTTACACCAAAATGGTATAACTCTCTTCTGCATAAGATGCATCGTTTTCGAGAAAAATGCTTTGAAGTAGACTACCTACCGGTGTTATAAAAATAATCAAAAATAGGAATTGTCAACAAACGAAGTAAGAAAATGCTAAACAATGTTTATGTGATACTCGTCTTTTTCTAAGTTAGGGTTAAGTTATTTTGTTTTTTTTTAAGTATTGCTGTTATTTAACATATAACAGGTCGTTACATGTACAGAACTTGTAGATATGCATTTCGTTTATGATAAAAACAACTTACAGCTTAGAAAAAATTTTGTGTCCATTTGTTTCCCCTTCCATTCGTTTGTTTTCACGCCATTTCTACTTTTGATTATTTTTATCACATTGATAATTAAAAGCGGATTTCTCTATAAGGCTGCATCCTGTGCTATAGAAACGATTATACTTTTTTTTGTGCAAAATTAAATTCGGCATCAGAATCTAGTGTTAGAATTAACAAGGAATGAACGGCACAAAGTTGTAAGTCAAAATAAAGAAAGGGAGTAGCGTCACTACCAGCGCCTGTAGGCACTTCTATAAAACTCCCGCAGCGATAACATTTAGAATTATTTTTTGAACCGCTTTGTCAAATTTGAAAAAAGAAGACCACAACGGTTTAAAAAAAATACGTGTCGTCTAAGTTTTAGGTTCTACTAACACATAGGTAAAATTGTGCACCATAATTCTGAATCACCCTGTATTACATGTAGAATAGAAAACATGTCAGCTATTTGGTGAAATAAATCCCCATTCGTGAAATGTGTCTTGTAACGATGGAATTCTTTCATGTTTACCTTTGTATATAATCAACATTTTCTAGCATGTAACCTAACCGTTCCATTGGTCCAATTTCACGGTTGTTGCGTATCATATTATACACTATAGTATTATGAACCGTATAATGTGTTTTTTGTTATCAAGTAGTTTTGTGTAATTATATACAACTGTTGGACACTTAATATAATGTGCCCAGTGTAGTATGAAGATGCCAACCTTATTGAAGAAAATGTCCCAATAGTTAATTTCTCTGTCTGAAAATGGAGGCATTTAAATTAGCGAAGTTAAAAAATAGTTGTACCGATTGCATGTTCACTAATTGCACGTAAAGTTGCGCTTTCTTTTTAATTTTAAGTGCATTTAGATCATTAAACTCTAGTAACTTTTACGTCGCACATTTTATTATTGTTAGTTTATACTCTTTACAATCTCACCAATCATGTAAAAATTATTATGAATTTGGACTAATTCTTATACTGTTTGAATTCAGTAGTTCGCACGGTCGGTAGATTATTGATATAAGACTGTTTTAACAAATACACAGAAGCTGTTTAAGAGTAAAGGTGAGTTGCATGTTAGTGGCGCTCCTATCGATGTTGGGTTTTTATGTTGTTTTGCAGGTTTGGCAGTAGATGGTCGTTTAATCCAGGTTAAGTATTAAATTTGATTTTGAACACATTCAACCTAAAATTGTATTGTTTTAAGATGATGATTTAAATCGGAGATTAAAAGAAACAAATTTAATACTTAATCTGGATTGTAGAGCCATCTCTTGCCAAACCTAGGTAATAACCTAAATACCCAACATCGATTTCTGCGCCCCCAACGTGCAAGCTTCATATACATCTAGTAAATTTATTATTGCTGCTATAGTTTTGCTATTGCTTAATGAAATGTTATTTTGCAATGCATTGAGTTGTTTTGTGTGCGTTTCGAAGTCTTAATATATTACTTTTAATATTAATTATTATTTTTTCTGTTATAGGCAAACCAACAAATCAGAGATTTGTTCGAAGATTTACGGAGTGGTCACAACCTCATTTCGTTGTTGGAAGTTCTTACTGGCGAGCAACTTGTAAGTAATTTTATAATGGTTGTCCTATTGATCAAATTTTGGAGAATTTAATCAAAAGTATTCATTCCGGATATGATATTCTATTCGGTTTATTCTTCTTTTATTTGTAGCTAGAAATCGCTTGTACTTTATTGTTTTGCAACAAGCCGCTGCCACCAAAATTACTATGTTAAAGAGAAGACCTTAGTTTCTGTTCTATAACAATTATGAACTTTGAATATTAAATATTCGTTCCGCCAAGCATAAAAATTTTAATAACTATTTTAATTATTTGTTCTAGTTAGATAACTTTGCTAATTCTTATTCTGTCATCAAAATTGTGTAGTGAAAATTAAAAAGTTGTTCTTGCACCAGTTGTGTTTTAATATACTTTTTACACTACAAGGTCTTAAAAAAAGCTTGTAAATATTATTGAACTGTTTGCTATTTACTGTTAAATCGCCCTTGATTTTTTATTAACAATATTTACATATTTTTATGAAATTGGGTTATATTGAATCACAACAGTTTGACCTTTTCTGTAATATAGAAATGGTATGAAAGAGATCTGAATAATATGTTAATGGACTTTTAATGTCAAACGGGTATCAACTGTAAAAATCATTTCAATCAAAACCGAATATGATAAATCCAGACCATAAATGGAAGTAAACTGTACTCATAAATAATATTATTGCTTTTTTACACCTCCACCTGTTTACGTATAAATTTACCATTCCAAGTAGTTTGCATGGCATTTTTCATTCATAAAATTAATGATACTCTCGTCATTCATACAAGACGAGGCATATTTGGTTCACTACGTCCTTGTCCTTCGCCACGACTTGCTCGGCATGCTAACTATGCGCGACACAATGCAAATTGAGGCTATGCAGACTAATATTCAGAAACATGTCCAAAAAAATTATTAATTTTAAATAGGTAACAATGTAGAATAGCATCAGCACGTGGCATTAATTTTTTTTATTTCAACAATGCTCACTCCTTGAAAACTTACTAGCAGTCGTAACCAGTTGTCAATCAAATGCGAACAACCTTGCTATTTTGCATTATGCATGAGTTATTTATTGGCTTGCCTTCAATCCTCTTAAACTGTTTCTCATTAACAGCTAAAAATAAAAAATGTACTTATTTTAGAGGCTACTTGAGTCTGTTAAGTAGGTATGCAATGTCTTCCGTAAGAATGCTTATTTTCTGCACATGAAAACGTTACGCAACAGATTAGGCTAATTATTAAAGTTTCTCGCCGTACAATACCATATGGCGTAGATTTGATGACTTCATTCGAATTTGGTAATTGTTTTCAACATCTGTCATCGCGTTATTGTATTCTGTGGTGTAATCTGATGTCACATGAATAGTTTTTTTGTCAGAGCATATCGTTAGTTTTTGCAACATTTTCAGACGTGATTTGATTATGTATATTGAGAATTAAACTCGGAGTTTAGTTCTTCCTTTATTTTTTGATTAATTGATTTTGATTTCTAGTTTCTGGTGTTCTGAACACATGTCTTTTTTACCGTAACGTCATAATTGATCCCTCAATTTTATTCACACCGCTTTTTTTTTACTATCGTGTAACTCCTTGAGTCTTTAGAGTAGGCAACACACCTTACATGTTATAGATCGCTCTGCTGCTAAGATATCTTCTTCTTCTTCTTTATCTTTTACCTCTTATCCCCTAAGGTGTCGAGGACTTTCACTCCGGGTAGGCTCTCGCTTGTGTAATAGGAGGTAGTGGGGCCTGCTAAGATATATATTTTTTAAAAACGAAAAAAGGTTTGCCGTGGTTGAAAAATTAGCACTCGTTTGACATTTTATGTACAGTGGGCTATACTCACAGTAAACGGTTGTTCTCATTTATAAAGTTATATTTTAACAGTAACGTTACCTACGACGTGCAACATGTGTTGCCTACTCAAAAGAGTGAAGGGGTTACACGATAAAATGGGCACCCTGTATATCCCATTAACACCTCGTGGCTACAAGTGGCAACATTTTAGATTGCAGTGTAATAGTAGCCGTAGGAGCTACGGACGCTACGGTGTATAACATATAAAATAAAAATTTAAAACAGTGGTTCCCTATTAAAACACGGTTAGATCTATTTCTAAAATATCAAACTCAAAACGGCAATTAATATATGACGGTGTGTGTTTAAGCTATCAAAAAGATTATATTTAGAAACTTTGGTTTGGTGGGTTTAAAAAACAAGCTGGGTTGAAAAGTCAGTATGAAAAATGAGCGAAGCACTTCACATCAACGAGGACTTTCCTATACTTTAGATATAGCGTGCAGCGACTGTTAAAATCTCCCCATTTCAGCGCACTGGTAAATAGCCAACGTTACAGAGGGAGTTAACCGGCTGGTCTACTATACCTGACTTCAGTTACAACAAAAACTTTTGTTTTTTTTTTTGAAAAAAGAATGTTTGTTTTTAACGTTGACGGAAGGGGGCAGAATTAATATGGGCGCATTTAGTATTAAGGTTCAATTTTTATATTACCATCGCTCATAGGCAATTTAGTTCAAACAGAAATGTGCTATCGTTCTTCGTTTATTAAGTTTCTTAAGAGTGTTTCATTTTCAAAAATTCATAGAAGGCGTCACAGTGAAATTAGCGGATGGGGATACCATCCAAATTATAGCTCGTCTCTAGGTAACTAGAATCTTTTGGCTATGGTTGGCGACTGCTGATCCAAGGAAAAAATAGGTGGGTTGTGTCTCACCTTCCTGTGAATACTAATCTAACTTACATTAGTGCAAAATTATCGCGCGGTTTTTGTCTGCCGCTTTAAATTCTTTATTGACTTTGTGATTTGAAACAATTATTCCATTTTAATGTTTCTGAAAACAGTATCTTGTAAACCGCATTATACAGCATTATAAAAAAAAATGATAAATGGTTAACTTCTTGATGATGTTTTTTTTAGAGGTCAAAACGAATTTATTTTCTGGCTTCTATTGATCAATAGTCTCTTCAAAATGGCTTATTCTCGTAATTTTCAGGTTTATTCAAAAATTAGTCTCTTTATATTTTGGATCAAAAAGCTCATTGAAATCGAACCATGGGTTCGGATTTTGCGAGGCACATACTCCCACTAACATTTTTTAAAACTACTGTTTTAAGTTCGTGGAGGACCAAAACATGACAGGATGGAAATACATTGTATTTGTGTCAAAATCTCGAATTCGAAAATGTTCATGAAACAATACTTCCCTATACTGAAAGTATGGGAAAGTAAAATATCAAAACACTTATTGTTTAAATGGTTTAGAAATTTAACAAACAGATACATTAAAAATCAATTATATTTATTCTAAGAAAATTCTTAAATGGACAAAAAAACAACAAAAAATGGAAAGCACAGGATTAACTTCTCAGTATTTGGTTTAATACCAGACAACTGGATGTTGAGATCTGATTCGACATTTTACAATCGGTCTCTCAACTTATTTTTAATGTCCACATAAATTCGTCCTGGGAAATGGTACTAAATTTTTAGTGCCTTGTTTGATAACTCCGGATAAACACTTCGCACATTTACCCAAAAATTTGCAAGAGAACTTTGCTCGAACTAAAAATTCAGTGCAGCCAGCATCTGTAACTGCGAAATAATCGCGGAAATTGTCTCGTAGTTCTTGTCAATAGTGGGTGAAACTTTCAAAGGCTTTGTCAGATAATCCTTCTTCTGGAGATTCAAGAAAATGCTTGGAAATAAATTGTAATATGGGTTTGATAGACGACGACCTCACAACTTTCGAACTTCTCCAACCAAAGATAGTTCAGTCAGATAACTACAAATGTGGGAATTAACCGATTTTATAGTGAATTGGGTGGGTTTTAATAAAATGTCATATGTAACAGTTGGGGAAAAGTGCTAAATTAAAATATGTTTTTTTTAACACTGGCGACCTCCGTCGTGGACGTGGCGGAGCCCTGGGTGTTCACAGACCACAGGTAAAGAATCTCTGTCTTAAAGTATACGGAAGTCCTGGCGAAGTGCTTCGCTCATTTTTGTTCCTAATTGTATTTAGCTATAAACCTCCACGAGATGGGTTGGTTCTATAGGTATCACTTCTTGTTATTTATTAGTGGCATACTTTTAATTTTCACGTAGCAGCATCGTGGTTAATAGTGATAAAAGTAGATAAAAGCAATTGCATTTTCATTATTGGGGCTGAACATTTGTCCATTGTAATAGTTTCACAATGCCTTTGCCAATACAATTGTGAAGTGTAACGAAAGCCGCGCTGCTGCGTCTATTTGTGGTCATAAAATGTAATTTTAGATTGTGTGTTAGGTCAGTAACCGAACAAGTCTATGAACTAAAACCGATTAAATCTGTAAAAATCTATAGTTTCTAATTTGTTTTATTCTGCCGTCTTTTCCTAGTGGCAAAGTAATTATTTTCCCAAGCCATTCTATTTACAATTTCTTAATTGAATCGGTGTAAACGTTTGTAATTTACAAAGCAACTGGAACCTGTTTTTATTTTTATTTAACAACTGGGAAATTAATCTTTTCGTTTTAAGTACTTTGGGGAAACGCGAAACAAATTACCATCATTACTTCGGTATATATTTATATTTTTTTGTGGCGTGTAAAAACTGAAAGCTAAGGGTGATCGAGTCCTAATAGGTCGAATGGAAATTAGTAAATGAGAATAATGAAATAGTACATTATACGCTAAGGGAGAGAAACGTCTTATTTTTCCTGAGGTGTAATTTAAACCCCGAGGGCTACAAATACATCGAGGGAAAAATGGCGGTCTCTCCCGAGGTGTATATACTATTTTTTCCACGATCTGGAGTAGAAACACTTAATTTCATAAATAAAGAATTTTTCACGCTACAGGCAAGGTAAATAGACAATACATCCATAGCTACAAAAGATGAAAATGGCCAATAACATTCGTTTACTTTTTGCCCTTGACTACGGAACTTAATAGTGTCATTTACATTCCTAGGATAATAATTAAAGCAACAAGGTACAGATTCCAATATTTTATTTTAAACAGAATACTAAAATATTGATTTTAACTGTTCGTTGATATGGCAAAAAAAACACAGGCAACCTGGAATAATGGAGCTTTTAAAAAATAATTCCGATGACAGCAGTTAAACGAACTTTTAAAAATATGATTAAATTTCTACCTGTAGCGTGAAAAATTTAATAAGTAACACGGAATGAATCGACTATTAACATTCTCGGCAGTCCACAAGCCTCGGCTTCGCCTCGGCTCGTATTTATCTACCTCGAATGTTATTACGCCTTTACATTTGTTGTTACTTAAATAACTGATAATACATTGACATTGACAATTTGGTGGAAAACAAAACATATAGCAAATCAAGTACTACAAGCTGCAACTACGGTTCAAAAAACTACAAATCTGAGTAAAGAAAATGTTTCAATAGTTGTGAGCATGTAACATTTACTATCAATGTTAATAAATAAGAATTACATTTTGTTTAATTATTGGACATGAAATAAAAACTCCGCTAGGGAAATTGTTGCCTTATTTCATTCCTCGGGAGTAAATGCTTTACTTCTGTCACAATTTTGATGCCATAGAAACTTGTACTGCCGGTCGTGGAAAAGAATGTTTTTATGCCTTTTACAAGAAGCTTTTCGATATTTTTTGTCTTTAAACTGACCTTTTTTGATTATAATCGTTTTTTTTTGTAATCAGAATCAAACTTTTCATCGTTTAATATTTTTCTTTGTGTGAAATATTTTTGTTGCCATCTACATATGTTAAATTGCAAATCAAGGAAATATTAGAAATACTTGAAATTTTGAGCACAAGTTCATTTTAGTAATTTAATTTTTTTTCAGCCCCGCGAAAGAGGTGTGATGCGATTCCACATGCTTCACAATGTCGATACAGCCCTCCATTTTCTACACTGTAAGAAAATACGATTAGTCAATATTCGTTCTGAAGATATCGTCGATGGTAATCCAAAACTCACCCTAGGCCTTATTTGGACAATCATTCTGCACTTCCAGGTAGGTGGCTTATTAACCTTTAATTTAAACTTTCAGTTGCGCCCACCTTTTCTATTTGTTTCTAATTGGTGTAAATAAAATGTGCTAAATTATTAGCCAGTTCTTTTCAGAGCGCTCAAAAATTTTGTTTAGTAGTCGCACTGCTACAAAGTTCGTGAAGTGATATAATTGTACATACTCGTAGTTAACATTGCGTTTTATGTTAACGCAAACCTTTCAGGGATGTAAGGTAAGTTAGGGTTCACGTATACAATTTTATTGTCAGCATGATCAATTTGGCAACAAAAAAATCATAGTATGCCTGAGAAGCCAACCTTTAATTTTAGAATTTTTTTGTTTGAATGCTACTTAAATTAAAATCTGATTATTTGGATATTTATATAATATCAGTTAGATGCCTTTCTGTGATTTTTTGTTTTTAGAATTGTTAACATATTTATTTGCTGCATTGTCGTTAAGATTGGTTGAAAAATGGTAGCAGTTTATAGGAATATTGAACCAAATTTAAATTGTAGTTAGGAATTTACATTTGGAATTACAAGCTTTGCATACAAAATTGCTTTAAGCAAGCTTTTATTTATTTCATAATCGAAATAGCTGTCCACAGCATGTAGCATGTCAGTTTCGATGTACAGAGTGGCTAGGAAAACCCCGACCACTTTTCTTGCGGCGGTCAAGAGATGGCGCTTTAGTAAAGAAAAATTAAATTTAAATACTGGCAACAACGCAGAATCAAAGACGTTTTAGTTGTTTTGATTTAATATGGGGCTTATTTAATAACTATAACGTCTTGGATTCTACGTTGTTGCCAGTATTTTAATTTAATTTATCTTTACTAAAGCGCCATCTCTTGACCGCCGCAAGAAAAGTGGTCGGGGTTTTCCTAGCCACTCTGTACATTTATGGTTTATTTTAATGGAATACCATACATCAAGAACGCTTAGCTTTGTGATGAATTTTATTAGGAAACATATTATTATACGTGTATTAAGACCGCATATTTTTGTATTAATAAAACGCTTATTTAGCGCTTAAAAAAGAACTGGCTAGCTTTATTTTTTTTACTAGTTCTGAAAAAGAAAATCGATTATTCAAAATTTTATTTGTTTATTTTATTGTCATTTTACTAGTTAATACTTTAGTACAACAGCTGCAGCTTATCGCACAGAATTTTAGCACTGGGTATTATTTATATGGTAAATAATTAACAGGTCGTAAAACGAATAAGCTAAATTTTGAATGGTTTTCATTTCTAAATTGTAAATGTGGTAGCAAAGAAATTAAACGACAACTTGTTAATCTTATTGTAATATACCTAGTTTATGCAGATGCAGATACGATTTAATTTATTATACGACCTGTGGTTAAGTAATTTGCATGAAATTGCGTATTATTATACTATATTAGGTATTGACTATTGATATAAATAATAGATTTTTAAATGTTCCTTAACTGATTCACTTCTATAACATATGTATGGTATGAGTGTTGCATAAATGTTTTATTTAAAAGCATTAATTTATACAGAATGTATGTAAATCAATGTTAGCGTAGAATCTGAAAAATTCCTCGAAATGCAAGTATAGCGCACATATATTTAATAAGAAAATAAAATATTTGAATATTTCAATCACCAACTCTTGTTATTATGGGCACGTTGAATTCGGTATGAGTTACTGTTTTCATTAAAATTAGTGATGGGTTATTTCGAACGAAAATAATCGAACGATTTGAAATTTTCGGGTTTGATTTATAAAACGCAGTTTATAGAAATATTACTTAAAACACAGGTCGGAATTAGCGATGAAATGTGATACAATTAATAAAAATACTATTCGAAGTTGGAGGTTTACGGTGTTTTGCCGAGCGGCCCGAGAACAGACGATGAGAACAAAGACTCTTTTTTCATAGAGCAGCATTCGAGAAGCAAGCGGAGGTGTTTCTACCACTTTTTAACTGCATAGAAACCCGAATGTTTTTATCCGAATGAATCATAGTATTAGTAAATGCTTTAGAATGGCAATCATTCGATTATGAAAATCATACGATTATGCTCATCACTAATTAAAATGATAGCGACCATAAAGTGAAAGTGAAAATAGTCACGTAAACAAATATAATTTTACAGTATCAGCTAGCTGTTGGTTTTTTAATTATGATTTTATAATTCTTTTTAATAATTTGAGCTAATTGCATTTTTTAATGCATTTAAAATTCAGGCTATGTGTTGTTAGTTTTTTTTTATATATGAGCGTATTTCAGAAATTACAAGAATTTGTAATTTTGAAAAGTGTGGATAATAATTCGTCAGTCATATATCAAAAAATCAAAACATTTTCATTGATTCAGAAATGGCTATCGTGGTTCAACTTCGGTAGGTAATTTCTTACGCCATTTCAAGAAAAAAGTTTCCATAAACACTAATAGAAAATAATTAAATATGGCATACGGCGTAGAAGCACTAAGGGCTACTATCTAACAGCATCCCAATAAAAGTATTTAAACCAGTGGCATCTTAACCCGGGGGGGGGGGGGCTAATCCATTTTTATTTATTATTTATTCAATGTTCATTTTTTGCCAATTTGAGTCAGTAATATGATACTACGTTAAAAATGCATAAAAATGGTACTTTCGAAATTTTTTTGTACGACTAACCATTTTTCAGAAAAAAATCAATTTGCAAATTTTTTTCAGAATGGGATAAAAATTTTTTATTTTTTTTGCGTTTTAAATTGTACCAGTAAATTGTAAGTAAAAAGTATTCCTGGAATTTTTTCCTAAAACGTACCGTTCTTCTGTTAAGTGATCCAAAGTTAATAAGTAAGAACGAAAAAAATAGAATATTATGTCATTCCAAAGAAAACAAATGTTTAAATCGATTTTTTTTTCTGGAAAATGGCTAGTCGTACCAAGAAAATAAAGAGTACCAGTTTTATAAATTTTTTCAGGTAAAAAAAATTGAAAATAATAAACATAATAAATAAAAATGACTCAGCACCTTCCAGTTTAGGACGCCTCTGGTTTAAATAATTTTATTTGGATGGTGGGGGATACTATCACTTACTAGTACTAAAACATATGCCAAATTTCAATGTGTTATATTAGAGAGCGTCTGAGATAATAATTAAAATTTAAATTTCATTCGTTTTCTTTAGAGGGCCGTATTTTCCTTCAGAAGCATTTTAGTGCACATGTTTTTTTGAAATGGTCTACGTAGTCACCTACCGAAGTTTAAAAGATAACTTTGACCCACCCTGTATTATAGAATGTCTATTTTATTGTGTAACCCATTGACTCTTCAGGGTAGGTAGCACACGTTTCATGTCATAGGTTGCTTTAGTATTGAAATGTAATTTTTTAAATAAAAACAATAGTTTGCTGAGTATAAAAAAACCTTCGTTTGACTTTTTATTCTTAAACTGATGTTATTCCAGTGGGCTGTACTTACAGCAAACTGTTGTTCTTATTTATAAAGTAATATTTTAGTAGTAAAGCAATCTATTATATGCAACCTGTGTTGCCTACTCTGACGAATCAAAAGACTAACTATAAAATGGGCTCCTGATATTTAAAAATATTGAAAATATGTAGCAGAGACTTGATCAGTTTTTAAAAATATGCAAGTGATGTAGTACTAACGATTATAGTTTACATTTTTGATGTGTTACCAGTTAATTTGTCATATAACATTTTTTTGTGTAGTATAGTACCTCATACTCCCTACACAACAGCTTGCTCAAATTTTTTGAGCTTGTATCCAAAATTGGTTTGAGAGTTTTTAAAATGTTTGCGAAAGTAAACGTATAATACAGTTTGATTCTGAAAAAATGTCTATCTAACCTTATTTGGATTTTTACACACATATTTGCATATAAAAGTAGGCGTTTTGTTTTCGAGTTTTACGTCATGCTTTGCGGTTGCTAAAAACGGGACATGTATTGTTAATTTATTGTTTCTTGAATGGGCGGATGGTACATTATTATTAAGTTAAATAGCAACAGAAGAAATAGATATCTACATAATCTGAATTAATTAAATATCTGCATTGCCATGATCTATTGAAAAAGTGGGAGATTTATCAACCCTACGCCTACGTGGTACCCCGACAGTAACTCCAAATCGTACAAAATCGACAGATAAAAAGTCTCGCGCATCCGTGCTGGAGTTGCTGTTCTGTCAAAATTGACCCCTTTTTCTTCACGATGCAACAAGTTATCGTAATTTCACCGATAAATGTAAAGCTCTTATGGTATTATAACAGATATATTTTCGTAGTGAAATTGATTTCCTTTTAAAGATTCCGTAGTAAATTCTAAAACGTATCCCGCTAAAATTGGTTTCGTATAAATTATTGTATAATATCGCCATAAATTGTCACTTTATTATTATATTCTTTTAATGTAACCCACAGGATCATAATTATTACGTCAAAGTGCGTCACCTAAAAGGTTCTAAATTATTGAGAAAAACAACAACAAAAGGCCAATCAATATATGAAAATGGAATGTGGCCCGGAGACACAAATTAAGTAAGCCAGAAAGAGACACAAATGGAAATGCCGCTTTATTTTTTTGGTCTGATCGAATTGTGTTTAAATTTAATTCATCCCACTTAAATTTGCACCATATGGTTTTAACGTGTTGTTAGTATCAAGTGAGATTACGTAATATGTAAATTGAATGATTTGTGATTTTTTAAACAATGCGTGTATTGTTTTTTTAACTTTATGGGGCTCTAGATATGTAAGTTTTATCTAATTAGGAGCATTGCGTAGAAACATAGACTTTCGAAGGATTATGAGATTAACTTCCAAGATATACTAAAGTTTTATTGTGGAATAAAAACAAAACAGACATATTTGATCTAGGAGTAATACGAACAGGTAAAAGGTTAATTTGAATCGAGATTTTTAATAGCAAAATCTTGCTAATTTCTAATTTTGTGTAGGAGTGGATGTTGGTGTTGTTCATTTTAAAACCAAGATATCAATTAAATTAGTTAAATAAAATATAAATGTAGTTGTTTGACCGGTTTTTAAATTTTGTAAAATTGATAATCACGTAATCGACTAAAGGCTTAAAATGTCAAGATGTTTTGGTGTTGCTTAAATAATGGGTATGTCATTTGACTGCATGAGGTTATTAATTAGAGCGCACCGTTTAATCAGTTAATTGAATAGATTTATTGGGACCGTTAATAGAATCGGGTAAATATTCTGGGGTCTCTTGGACGAAATGGAATTTAATTTAAAAAAACATTTTCTAAATACACCCATCATTTCTAGGTTTTTTTTAAAATTTCGCTATTTTGTTGATAATAATTTATTCAATAACAATGTAGTGAATTAAAAAGTTGTCAATACACACTGTCATACAACGATAATTCCTAATTCGTAACATCTATCTGTCAAGCCAAAGAAACGGTATATACTGCTCCTCCCCCCACCTCTAACGGAAAACGGTTTTAAGCTACAATAAATCATATTGATTTACAAAAAAGAAAACAAATTTAGGTGCCTAAATTAACAAACAACACGTTGGACTAATTAGGTGTTGTTAGAAGTGGAAATTTTCCAAATTGGGAATTTTCCTTGGAATATTCCTCATCCTCGTAAAAATTCCTAAATCAAAGGAATTTATTTTAAAATTGTTGTACTTGCATGCTGTAGTGATGTGAATGTGACAGTATTTAGTCTCAGTATGTACTCTGTTATCGTCAGGGGCAGAGTTGGAACGATTGAAATGTTTTAATTTAAATCACTACTTAAATTAAGATTTAAATCAAGTCATTTTTTTGTATTTTGATCTAAACTGTTTTGCTTTCAAAACAGGCATTGTTAATGGAAGTTTCTCGGTTTTTGAAAGTTTGCATTTCAATACCGCGCAATATTTTTTTAGAATATTTTAAACTACAGCTATTTAACTATAACTATAAAAAACATACACTTAACTAGTCAACTACATATACATATACCTACTTAACTTAATTTTGATTTGTTTTTAAATTTAATTTCATGTTTTAAAGAAAATTTTATTATTCTGGGAGGAAACAGAAATGAAAAAAATTAAGTTTTAAGTATATAAGAGTCTCGTTTTCATTTTTTATTAAAGAAATCAAAAAAATTAAAATTTAGAATTAAAATCAATGTATTTTGTTAATCGAGATTTTTTTAAACATTTGGTCATTGGGTTTAGGTCCGTCTCGGCGCCTCCACCAAATATAATTTGGTAGGTTTATTTGACTAATACCCATCAGTGATGATGTCTGAATTAAACACAACTTTACACACTTTTAACAATAATATAATTTGGTTGAATAAAATACATGGTTAAAACATATCAATTCACACTTACATGAACACAGAAACAATAGGTGGAACAAACCCCATAACAAAGTATGAACCCAAAAGGGCTTTAACATGTGTTGAAGGAAGACGTGCCCGAGGCTGACTTAAAGGGTAGTGATACAAACTAAGAGCTGCTGAGTGCTAACTGTTATTTAATATGTGTAGACTGAATAAGACTAAATGCTTTATATAGATTGATGAGTTGTTTATTGACATTGAGTATTTTAATAATAGTTGCAGTAAAGCTGCCTGGCTATTATCAAAAAATGGTCAAGAGTCATTATAAATTTGGATATGGTATTTAGGTATTTAGCGAAATATAGGCTTTTGTAGTCCAGAAACTATTTATGCTTATACATGCAACCCAATAAGCATTTGTAATCCGAGCAAGTTTGCTAGTTCACCCTAACTTGCCTATATTAATTTTAAACTATACTGAATACATAGTACTAGAATACTGAGACACAAATATGTAGCATTAAGGTTAACCTATATAGGGGATATGATTATATGAAAGGAGAACCACATATTAGAGAATGCAATTTGCAGATTTTGTGTTTTTGTATTTGTAGCCACGGGCACTAGTGAGCTTTGTAGTGTCCTGTTTTTAATTATTATTGTGAATATAGTTGTTTAAGTATAAGATAACAATAGTTATTAGTATAGGCTAGTTATGCTGATTGATATGTTAAAATGGGAATTTTTTTAAGTGTGGGGACAATTTTTTTCGACTTAATATAAGGAAAATGCTCATTTTTAATAATAGTATTTATTAAATAGGAGTGTATCCTATAAACTGTAGAAAGATTTGATGTTTAGTGTTCTTAACTTCAATGCATGGTTGGTTGTATAACCGCAAGGGGCTTCCAACATGTATATTGTGTATCCCATTGGCATTTCTTAGTCTTTTGTTTACACAGCTCAAAAGTTTTATCATGGATAACTATTCATACATTCTTGCAAAAATAGAATTTTAAGCCGACGACAATTATAGTTTTGAAAACATATTTGATTAAGTATTTTGTAGTTCTGTTCACATACAATTAATTATCCACCTGAAAACCAAGGTAGAGCAAAATCTTTTAAATTAAAGAAAGTAGCTGTTGATTAAAGTTAACTTGAAAATTATTCTACACTTTTTGTAATTTGTTTTTTAATTGTTTTTATAAGTGAAGGGAACATGCAGTTGATCAGATGTTTTAATTTTTAAAATTTTCCTTTGGTGGTTCATACAGGGTGCTCATCATGTAACCCCTTGACTCGGAGTAGACAACACACGTATGTCATAGGTTGCTTTACTCCTAACAGACAACTTTATCACCCAAGAGTTTTTTATCCATACCAAACTATTGTTGTCATTTATATAATTATATTTTAATTAATAGTAAAGCAACCTATGATATGCAAAGTATGTTGCCTACTCTGAAGAGTCAAGGGGTTACGCGATAAAATGAGCACCTTGTATAGGACGTTATTTTTTTAATCGCACGTTTTTATTATAATTTATAATGGCCTTTACACTGGGTATTAAATAAATAAAATTTCAGATATTGATTATCAGTGATAAATATAATCTACGACAAAAATCTCCTTCTTAGCGTTGTGACCGAAATTAGCCACCAAAGGTATCTTACGTTCTGAAACCAGCGACAGCGGCAAGATATTGTTTTAATCGATTTTTCTGAAAGCTTGGCTATAAAATGTATCGTAAAAGGGAAATTCGACTTAAAAAATATGTCTGAAGTTGTTTTATGTCTTCGTTATTTAGATAAGAATTATTCAAAGTCGAATATAATATTGAATTTAGTTTTTCCCTGCAATCTCTAAAATTTTTATCTGTACTTCATGTAATTTCAAATTGAAAATCTTTAAGTTTTATTTTTGCACCTTGAGTTTAATAATGTTTTAGTAATTTTCTAATCGCCACAATTACTATTCTATCGCACTATACCGGGTGTCAACGAAAGTATTCTCACCCCCATTTTTGTACAATTTTTAAGATAATGAAATGACACTTGGGGACTTGTTCATAAAGATGCATTATATAACGTATAGACCACTAATATAGTACTTCCGGTTTAACCGGAAATGACGCCAACTTCGCATTTTTAAATAACACTGTAATTTTTTAAGATTGTTTTTTCAAATTTAAAATTGAATAATAAATGAGCGAGAAAAATGCATATGTTTTCTACATAAAAATGGCCACAAAATCAATATTTATGTTAGTAGTTTTTAACAAGTAGACGATGTAAATTATTAAAAACATGCTACAGTAACTTTATAGTACAAAATCGAAATTAGTGTAGACAAATAGTCATGATATGTTCTAAATTATAATTTAAAATTTTAAAAACTGCATTTACTTATGAAATAGCTGCCTATAAGATGATTCATAGTGACCTTTACGTTATATAATGCGAACAATTGCACATCGCCAAGTTTCAGTTCATTAATTAAAAATTGTGAGCAGAAAAAAAAGGGTGGGGGACTACTTTCGTTGACACCCGTATAACTAGCCAAGTTCTTTAAATATGACCTAAACAGTGTATTGTTCTGAACGTTTTATTAAATGAAACTTAGCAGGTGCGTTATTTGGATAAATGCTTTCTAAGCCATCAATCGTGCAGATTTCTCAGGCATCATTTGCAAGAGTTTTATTTACTAACAACCAAAACAATGCTTTATCATTGCCGTTTCTCTAATTTAAAACGTGTAACTTT
Organism: Ctenicera cuprea; assembly: GCA_958336395.1. Taxonomy (NCBI): domain Eukaryota; kingdom Metazoa; phylum Arthropoda; class Insecta; order Coleoptera; family Elateridae; genus Ctenicera; species Ctenicera cuprea. Next base: position 58,362,513 of record OY284486.1, read on the forward strand.
TATCTTCTGCCAGATGTTCACTACACAGATCGTATCATTTCTTTAGTTCCTAATTGGTATTATAAGGAAAGCGTAATTTATCTCTACTTTTTCATGCAGCTTTAGTAATTAAGCTAATAAGACCAGCTTTGTTAATTAAAAAATGAACTCGGTTATGTGACTTTGCAAGTTTGGCATGTGCTTGCGATATACTACGCCCGTTCTGAAGAAATTGTCGACAGTAAATTATATTAGGCGTTGCTTAGCGGTATTTTAATTAATAGCAGTTTGATAGTCGACAGAAATTTGAACACGCAAAGTTACACTCTTCAAGCTTTCTTTAAACGAATTTTTTGTTGCAATTAAATTGATCTGGACGAAAAAATACTTTCATAGAGCTTCAATTTAAAGTACTTAAACACTGATTTTGTACCAATTGCTGTCAGATAGATTAACACGTTAATCTGGAATTTCGCTGAAGTGAACTAATTAGCAATGGTCTAGAGATAAATTTGTATCTCCATTTCACTTATGATTTTTCTGTGAGAATTTGTGTACATACTTTATTAATAATTAAGATTATCGCCGTTATCCGGATGTGAAATTACGTGAGGGTAATTCGTAAGTCGGAATTTATTAATGTTAATTTATTAATTAAATTTCCTGCGACACGTAACAACCTGAATAACCTTACGAATACTCACCAGTAAAAAATTAAAGAAAAGAAAAATCTTGTGGGGCATATTTCGTATACGATCGTTACAGATATTGATTCTTCGCAGCCTGAGGCCTAACTGTAATAAACCGATCAATCCCCTCCAAATTAACCTTTTACATGCACTCTATGAGAATCCGTGATCGATAAAATTGAGTCAATTAATTACGAAGATATTGGGTTCATCCGAACTGGTTTACAGAGGAGTAATTTACAGTTAAAAGACGGTAAGCTAATTTTTGTTCTGCTTTGTGCAGCAAACAAGATGGAAGCTGGTAGATCATGCATGTTGCATATCTGCATATTTTAAACCTATAATGTCATGTTCGACTTGAGATCTCGTTCTGAAGTGACCTGTCTAACCTTTTATTCTCTTTATATGCTACAGTCGTGATGCAGATTTTTTATTGTCTACAAACAATAATGTCAAGTGTGGTTTCTTTACTTTTCGAATGATATTGTTGTAGGATTTATGCTCGTGTCCTCTTTAAATGACGTTTACAGACTTTACCGTTACATGTTCCTAAAATTTATTTTGATTAATGTCGGTGTGGGGAGTATCATTTCAGCAATTTCTAGTTGTTTTGTTGCCGGAAATAGGAGATAAACATTTATCTTTATTATTCTTGACTTTTTTTTTAACAAAAAAGTAGGTTTTATATTATACACCCGTTAATTCAAGCAATCCGCAAAATTCTACATTAGAGCCTTCACCAGCGTGCGTACGTATTTAATTTTACAGGCCTCACAACAGGTCCGCATTTTCGGTAAATGTTTCTAATTTTTAGAACGGTCCCCCATAAAAGTCCCAATTTTTGTAAAATGTTCCCAAACTCTCTCATTTTGGTAAAATACTTAGCGATTTTCATGTGCGCAAATCGCCCATTCTATGAGAAAAATATGATATTAAAATTTTTTTTACTATAATTATTCTATTTTAATTTAACTACTAAATGGCAGGCAAGCAAAAATTATAAATATGATATTGGAATAGAACTTAAAAAATTAACATTAAAAAGATGTCTGACGTTCGCTGGGAGATCTTCCGTTTAGGCATATCTAAGAGGGTAGTTCACGTCAAAATCGGATTTACGCAGTGCATACTGAATTCGGTGATTAGTGAAATTATTTAAGCACATTCTGAAGGTACTCTACCCTAAACAGGAAACATAACATAACCATTGTCATGAAAACTATTAATTTATTATTCCACATGGTCGATGTAAATGTTCACTGTCTCGTGAAACAGCCTATTTAATTAAATTTTTCGGTATTATTTCTCATTAATGAAGGCATCGAACCGTCTGAGATTTTACGCAGACTCAGCTCATAGTTTCAAAAAACAACACCCAAGAAATTGCAAGTGTTTAAATGGGGCTAACCGTTTTAAAAATAATGGCCGTGGGGATGTTCGTAACAATCCAAAATAAGGAAATTCAACAATGGCTCAACTGCAACAGTTATTCCTGCTGTCCTTAAACATGATGTTAGTTTACTCTACTACTGCAGAGACACTTATTCGGTGATTTGATGTGATCAAAGTTTCAGCATGTTTAATGGGAATGCTTCTTGTTGCAGTTGAACTCCCTCTTCCTGGATTGTCACGAACAGTCTCACGACCATTTTTAAAACGGTTAGTCTATTCAAACACTTGCAATTTTTTGAGTTCTACTTTCTAGAAACTGTGAGCTGAGTCTGCGTAAAATTTCAGCTCGTTTGACGCATTTCTTAATAAAAATTTGAATTTTATATATTGCGCTGTTTCGGACAACAGTTGATAGTTGCATCGGACATAAGGACTAATAACAAGCGAAAGGTTTTTCATGACAACGGTCAAGTTTGTTTCTTGTTTAGAGTGGAGTAAATGTGCGTAACATATAATTGCACAAATTTCTAAATTCACTGTCGCTGCGTACACTTCGATTTTGGCATGAACTACCCTTGTATATCACTGTGTCTAAACCCCTAAAATCTTCGATCGAAATTTTAATATTTACGATAACCTTGAGGACGAATGTAGTACCTGCCTCTACCTATTGATCTGCTAAGCAAGGAAGGTAACAAAATTATACGGTCGCTATTTTAAACATGTTAGGTAGAGTCCCTATTTTAAAATGCAAAATTGTCGAGATATACCGGGTGTAAATGAGTCATGGTTCACCCCCCTTTTTTTCTTTATTTATGAAGATAAACGAATAAAATTTGGTATGGGTAATACGTCCATAAAGTTCATTTTTGTGATGGTATTATCAATTTTTTTACTACTTCCGGTTTCGCCGGAAATGAACATAACTTTCTTATTTTAAATCCAACACTCTGTATATTTTTACATATTTGCAATCAGGATAAAATTCTGCATACGACTGTGTATTTCAATTGTTTTTTTGGCAATTTTAAAATTTTTCTTCGATTGTTTTGGTTTTGCGTCTAGAGCGCCATGACGGGCATAAAACTGTTTTCTTTGCAGCCAGACGTTACCATAAAACTGTTTATTATCGTTTGCTGTCCGTATCCGTCGATCCCGGGCGCTTTAAAAATTTGCCAAACAGTTTTTTGAGAAAAAGTCAGAAATGGAACAATATTGGTTCATATTGTCTTTCGGAAAGAGTACTTCCTAACGGTTGCAACGATACTCATAACTGGATACTTTATTACATTTGTAACCAGTAAAATTAGGTTTTGATTAGTTGCTAAATAAGGACCTAAAACTACAGTCGAATAAAAGCACACCACACCATTCAAAACAAAAGAGGAATTCAGTTTAATAACAAAAACAAATACAAATTAAGTAGACGGTAAATAAACAGCAATTGAGAACGTCTTTTGTTTGTTCAAATGTTTCAAACTGATTTGCGCGCTAAATTTAAAATTTAATTCTACATTATAAATAAATTGTTCTCAATGAATGTATTGTTCAAGTGTCATTACTTTTATGGAACGTTTATCAGAAAATTCAAAATATTTAAGATAAATCTTCACAAATACAAAACTAAAAAATAAAATAAACATTATAATGATGTTAACATAATAATAAATTACAGTATCCGGGGGTATTGTCATTATTGTCGTTTAATGAAGTGATAAATAGTGAACCTTCATCGTATTTTTTAACTGTGAGAATAATATGAATTCATTTGAATTTCATTTACTGTGTAATGATTATAAGTAAGGAAATAAAATTATAAGCTGTGAATAATTTAGGCACGCAATTTTATCATGTAATTTCAAAGAAATCAAAAAGTATTAGCGATATTTGACCCAAATATGTGTCAAGTTTTTGAATTTTTGACTTCGACCCTGATAAAGTGATAACAGATACTCTTAAATTTTTCCCCTCTGTTTTTTGTACTAGTATGTTGTATTTATTTCTTGCATATTACCTATTAACGCTATTATATAGGGCAGTTTGCGTACTGTGATGGAACCTATTTATTATCAAAAATAATCTTTGGCATAGAACATTTTACATTTGAGGAGCTTTCTGCTCCCACCTTTTTTAAGATTAAGAGACATCATCAGAAGAAATGTTTGATACAATGTTAACTTATGTTAGATAGGTGGGATATGTGTAAATGGTTCGACTGGCTTCAAATGAGCCATAAAGAAATATTTGCCCAAACAAAAACCATAAACACGTCACATTTTAGAACGTAGCCGAATGTTGACCCACCTACTGTCGATTAACAAAAGTAGGTAAGATCAAAGTAATAAATAACACCGGTGTGACATCATCCTATGACATCAGAGTTATCTTAATAAGAACACGGCGCCTATAATATAAAGTGCGAATAAACCCGCAAACCAACGGCACATGAAATGCCTATGAGCATTCCGGATTGTAAAGAGATTCAATTAAAAGTTGCAATATCTGGAACATGCATTCGTGTAAATACAATTGCCCACGCAGAAGGAATTTATTAGAGCACTTAATGTACAATATGTAAAACACGCAACAACCGTTTATTCAGGAAATGTATAAAAAACATTCTAGTAGCCATTGAACTACTTCAGATGTGTAACTAGTGTAACTAGCGTAAAAACTTTAGTTGGGCATAACGGCAAGCATTTTCAAATCGTTTACTGTAGAAATGAGATGAACTCTTTTTTCAAAATTGAAAAATGCTTATGAACAAGATTCTAGCAATTGCTTACAAAATAACCCACAATTGACATAGGGGGAAACTGTATTTAATCTGTAGAGAAGAACCTTGGAAATTAACATTAAACACACGAAATTGCAATAAACGATTATAATAAAAAACTTACATTGAACAATACCATTCAGTTAAGCTATCCAAGGATACGAAAATTAAAGAACCATGCAGAAATTGGCAGAAGTCAAGTAAATATTCATAGATTTGTCGCTTGTGATTCAGGCTTTTCACCGATTTATTCGTGTGATGTGTGCTGTTTCCGGTTGGCTACTTACTGTTGACGAGCGCGTTTCCGGTCTTACAGGTGAAGTTCCTGCAATTACTGAACCTATTAGTCTTGCATAAAAATATCTAATTAATTTGTTTTGAAGAGAAAGTGGTGACGCCTAAAATTGTTTAAAGTTTATTAAATTAAATGTTATTGTTTTGTACAATATATAATAGATTTGTTAATAAAATTAATTTGATGTTGGTTAATTACTGTTGCGATAAATGTTGTGTTGAATGCAAATTAATTGCATTTCAGTGAAATTTTGTTTTGTATTTAAATTAGTGTGTTTTTGGTTCGACGATTTGGCAGCTTAAAGTCTTGTTTGATAATACCTACCCATATAATTTAGTTTGCGTTAGAAACAATTAGTAACGAGCATTTTATATGTGTAGCCTGGTAAAAATGTTTACTTTAACTCAGTGATTCAATTCCTAAATATATCAGACGCACAACGTAAACACACAAATTAAAATTATCTCAGCGCGGGTCTTCAACGGTTCGGCCGATGAAGTCGCATTGTTGCTCTAGTTTGTTACATTATCTTCAGTGCACTAACTCTATGTGCGTGTAAATCTGCAAGAAAAGAATATGACGCTTATCACGTCGAATACCGGTTAACCGATTGTTAACTCGATCAGGGAAGATTAATCCATATAAATATGAAAATACTCCACTGAAAGTATTGAGTAATAGGAAATTTAATGGTATCATGGGCATCCCGTAACACCTTGTGACATACGTTCGGTGGATCACTGGTTAATATTTTTAACCAGATCAAGGAACCCCCATAACTCGGCCTAGTTGCTAGTTTCCCAGAAAACGGGTAGCTTTACCTACGGGTGTAATCAATCCTCAACAATCATGAGGACATCAGTACATCAAGAATTACATAAATTATAAATCGTTAGCAATAGGCACAATAGTACTACTTTATATTTACTACCACTTTTACATAGATATTCAACAGTTTATTAGTAAACAATTGAATACAACAAGCACAACATTTGTTGTATGCAAAACTTTTTAACTCAAAACATTCACTCGCCGCCTATGTTTAATTCTTAATTGCTGACCAGTCTTTAACCCTAAAAACACTAGCATCTCGTTTTTCCTCCCTTCCACCCAATACCTAGTCAACGACAAATACTGTATGTACTTTTATCGCTCTTATCAATGGACCGTAACTGTTGTGTATTAGACCAATGACTAAGGGTTTGGCACATTTTTAGACAAATGCAAATTTTTCAATAATATTTACTAAACTTGAAATATAAAGGATACAATACGTATATAATAGGTAATCGTTTCAAAAAAACAAAATATGCATATATTTGCGCAAATAGTTCGAAACAGGAACGTCGAAAAAGAATCCTACTAAGAGGTAAAAAAATGTAATCTTCAATTTGAATTGTTTATTATTGAAAAGGTGCATGTCACATTTTTTGGCTTAACTAAGAAGGGGCTTTTACTGTTTACTATTTTAGTTTTTTTTTTAAATTTTTTTAATAGCTGGAGAGCTTAAAATTTAGTCTCCGAACATTCTACGGAAACAGTCGATGTCTTCAATTTGTTGTTTCTTTACCCCCATTTCACATAACAATTGCGGTTGCATTATACGCCTACACTTATTTATTTCAAAAACTATCTTAAACTTTCTTGTTTAATATTAAAAGTTTCTATTACATTTCCCGTTGTTTAATTTGATAAAATGATAAACTATTTTTCTTCTGTTTGAATTTGTTCCTTGGGTCAATGATTCCAATTTTTCGAAGCTGACGTAATTCACTTTAATGATGGGCGTTAGTCGAGGTGCACCTTGCAAACTGTCACAGATGGTTAGCCTAGCATAATACCACTTGCGTGGAGCAAATTAATGATGGAAATTCTTATATCGGAAACTGTACAGGACACCACAAGTTTGGAGAAAGCTTTACTTTTAAAAATTTTATGGTTGCTTTTCTACTCCAACATATGGGATATACGACTTTCTGTGTAACAGTAGCGCTACTCATTTTTATTTTAAGCACTGTTTCTGTTTTTCCCAAGACTTTTTATATGCCGTAAAACTTTTAAAAAAGAATGAATAAGACATGCAGCATATGCAGGTCGAATTGTTACGGAAATGTTAAAATACTACTTTCTAGTGAGAAGGATGGAGATGACGTAAGTGTTCATACAGTAATCGGATATTCTTTGCTCTTGGGTATAGATTAAACTGCACTGCTAAGAATTCATGTCGGAAATGCAACACATTTATTAAACAGAAGGTAAACGGGTTCGTACTTTCAAAATGTTTGTGTATTTGGGAGGTCCATTTGTCAAATAAGTATATTTGCGACGACGAGCCCCCCCCCCCCCCCCCATAATTGCATCAACAAAGAAATAACCTTTTAAATATGTTTGCCATTTGTGGAATCAAGTAGAACTAGATATAAAGGGTTCAGGTTTGAAGCGTATGGCACATCAATGTGCATAGGATTTTGCGTTTATTATGTGAAGTTTCCTATTCATCTCGTTTCATTTTCTTTTAATTATTTTTTTAATCCGTTCCGATTGACATTCAAAGACCGGACTTTTAGTCGCAAATAAATTCGTTAAATTTCAATAAATAAACAATAACCATGGGCGTACTCAAACGTGTTGTACGTGAAACATATTGCACGATTTTGCAAGGTTTCTACAGCTGCAATATTTACTAAAAGTTAATGTTGTAAATACCTGGTTTCGGAAGAGTTGAGCGTTCCAAAAGAAATGAATAAGCAGGGCTTTATAAACTTCAAGATGCATGTGCTTGTTATGATAGAAAATGGAACTTATTAAAACTCGTTATGGTAATATTCGTAAAGTTATAAAATCATTGGGGAGCAAAACTGTGTAGCTATTGGAATCAATTGATCACTTTCATTGTATTATTGGCAATTTGGCAATCGGCGGAGAATTTGGCATGAGGTTGTGGCAATATATTGAACAAGTATTGCATCACAATCCTGGTTACTCACAATTATTAGAAATTGCAAATATACTGAAGACGACAAATAATCCAGTCTGTTGTTCACCGGCCAACTTTTACAGCTTTGCTCCAATAACGAGTTGCGACGTTGAAACATCATTTTCAATGTTTAAAGGTATTTTGTCGAACAAGCAAACTAATTTTTCGGCACAGAATTTAGAAAAAGATGTTGTGTATACTGCAATTCTTAAGTTTTTTTATTCAACGCTGGTTTTCCGTTTCTTATGAATGTTAATAGTCCAAACTCTTCTTTCGTAGAACTTTTACGTTGTATTAATGAATGTACACGTTCTATTTTCATTATTCGTGGTTGTTATTTTAAATTTTAATTTAAAAAAATGTTTTGCAATTTCATAAAATTGTTTCGTGAACTACTTTTAAAACGCATGACCATTTCTATTCTACACTTATGAACCCTGTTTTATTTTATTTTACTAATACACTAGCATCAATTCCAGCTGACCAAATAAATAATCACTATCTACACATGCTAGCATAAGGTCAAACATATGGATTTGTTACCATTCTAAGCTTGTAGATAATTTGTTTACAATTTTATATATGCGCTAACTACTTATTTAAAAGAATTATGCCAAAAATTACTATTATTTGATTGCCTCCTAATTTAAATACTGACTAAATACTGCATTACATGTCCGGACACTCGACATATTCCCTTCGATTTTCTAAATTTCTTTCACAATTTCCGCTGTTTTCTTTAAACACGTCTCTATTATATTTTACAAAAAATGCAAAAATTGAATATTCCACTGTTTTATGTTTAAACGTTTGTCCCTCAACTACTGCTTTAATTACTGAATACTTTTTCAAACTATTTTTTTCTCTGAGCGATCAAGCTATCTGACATTCACAGCTTTTGTATATTTTTTGCGTAGGTGAGAATAGTACATATTTTGTCTTCATCCATAAAGAAAAGCTTTAGTAAAATACTGTGTATGTATAAAGAGCTTTAGGGATTGTTTCAATTGAATTACTGAATACCTCGACTAAAAGAATACTCATACAATGGTACCTATCATCATTGTTAAGAATTTAAACAAAACGATTGTTTTGAAAGAAACTATTGTTTCATACACTTAACGTATCAAAATTATTACTATCCAGAATCGATATTTGTTTTTCCCTTTTTATTATCTTATGACACGGAAAAATTTTGTACCTAGAATCACATCGTAAATTCCTGGTGAATGTGCTCTAGCACTTACTTTCAATAAACTCGGATTCTGACGGTAAGAAAAATAATACATAGTTTTGTTTCAAATTGCCACTTAAACTTGGGTTATTTATGGATTTCGTGAGTATGGTTCCATGCTGTCATTAAGTGGGCATTTAATGACGAATTAATAATGGCCTTAACAGGATTTGGCTTCGATAGAACGTGCAATTAAAGTAGAAATATAGTTCAAATCACCTTCCTATTTATTTATCCACCTTTCACCTTCTAAAAGTTCTAACAGCAGAGGAGTTAGAAACCGTTTCTTACGGTTATATTATATTGGAATTTAATTCTAGAACTCGCCTTTTATAGCCACCTAATCCACAAACAACGACTTCTGGAATATAAGGTACGGGTAAATGATAATGGTAATTTAATAACATTCAGCTGTCGTTGTTGCTAAGTTTTCATTTAAAGTGTTTCCTTCAATTCCTTCACGTTTTCCGTGTTTCTTGACACAATGTCTCCGTTTCCAGTGACACGTCCTTTATCTACTACAATTATCTGTGTATCATTATCTTTTGTGTTAGCTGAAGTGAACAATGTGTGTTCACCTTGATGCTCGTGATGTAAGAGGAAGATTATTTACGGTATAGCCATATAACGTAAAAATACAATATTAACTAACGAAAGTGTAACGTGTGGAAGAACGATTAGTTCTGCTTTGCAATTATGCGATTTGTTTAATGTCTTTTTAATAATTATGTAGGTATGACAGTGTATAAGTGTGAAATGAAATGAAGTTCTTAGATTTTGCATTTGTGTTGGACATTTTCAAAGTTTAAAAATAAATAATCTCGAAGTTTTTATGAAATTTAAAAAACAACGAAATACCTTCTTATGATACCTCGGTTTCGCAGAAACTTAAACTAAGTTGTCATCAGTTAAATCTATATAGTGCAGCAACGTTGGAAACTTACGTTGTTTGCTTCATTGATTAATAATAATACTGTATACAGGTCGTCTATTTTAACAGGGACACTATTATGATCTCGGAAACTAAAGGAGATATAAAGCCGATTAAATTAGATAAAAGTTGCCTAATTACGGGAACAATGTAAAAGTGGTTTTGTTTTTCTAAAATACCCATGGCTAACTAGATACAAGCAAAAAACTAAAAATGTGGAATTTCTTCAACGTAAAATATCTCTATTCGTATTAAACATTGAAAAAATCGTAAAGGAAAAAGTTGTAGATCTATTGAGTTGTATTAAGAAAAAATAATATCCCGATTTTTTTTTCGTTATTTCAAAAAATGCCTATTTGTGTTATATCTCAAAAGTAAAACAAAGCACAATAGTTTTTTTCAATGTAATTGCAATAAGTCTACAACTTTTTCCTTTGTGATTTTTTTCGTTTTTACTATGAACAAAGATATTTCACTCTACAGAAATTTTATTTAGGTTTTTTTCTGGTATATGGTAAGCTATGGGTATTTTGAGAAAAACTAAATTACCATTACATTGTTTCCCTAATTAGGCAACTCATTTAACCGACGTTGTATCTCTTATAGTTCCCGAGATCCCTATTATATATAGTGTTTCGGTTAAAACAGAAGATCTGTATAGCCAGTCAACTGTATTAGCTACACACTACACAGTAACGGGTGTTTAAAAAATTCCTGGTCAAGTGACCTATGGTTTTTCTCCTAACGTACGTTTTATCGTTTAAGTTATTTTTGTGTACCTAACCTCACTATATACATTGCTTGTAATAGAACAGTACCACGTTTGACAATGCCGCTGTCAACTGTCACAATCGAAAATTTTGTATGAAGCATAAGCAATAAGCTAGGACATGCGTTAACGTTAACAAAATCACGTACCAGTCTACTCGACCAGGAATTTTATTGAACATCCGTTGTATTGAATGTATTCAGTGCAGAAATTAACACAGTTTCGTAATACGTATTTATAAAAATTTGTGATGTTCTCACGGACGTTTTAATTATTTAGTAGTATGTTTCTTTATTTTTAATAATTATGTTCAAATTTTGTTCAGTTGACGACTTCAATAAATGCAGATTGATGCGAATTGAATAAATAGTAATTTCTATAATAAACAAAAGAAAATAATAAAAGTGTAATTCGAGTAAAAATTAGACGGAACCAAATGTGAGGCGGCCATTACAGCCTACCTTTTTAGTTTTAACATGGCGGCACCTAGCGTGAGCCTTATCCGCCACGGCTCTTTTTGGCCCGGATTGAGTTACGCTCAATCAGTGCGTCTGCTCAAGTTAACAACGGTTCAACGAAAACAAGCTACCAGTCTTGTGTTCAGTCTGCGAGCCCTAAGTCCCCACTCGTCGGGGGAGATTACCTAAATCTCTACAGGTTCTGCAGATCAATGCCCGAGCTGAAAACGCAGATCACCCGTTGAACCGCACCAACACGGTGCTAGGCTGCATAGGCTTACCACTGCCACCAGGAGTCCTACGCCGCGACCACGACGGGAGCTGCTGTTCTCCTGTGGGCTCGGATTTGGTCCCCGTAGTACCGGTCAAAGTCACTGCTCGGACTTTTCGAAGCAAGAACTTGCCCTCCAGTGCTACCTCTAGCAGTTTAGGCTACTCGCAGTCCTTAGTACTGGTCGACTACGCACCGCCTAGGTTAGTCGGTAGCCGTTCTGATAGTGACCGGTAACAGCGTCGGGTGTGCATACGCACACCCGACTGGGTCTACACTTTGATAGTGGGCGTGAGCAGGCAAAGTGCACTTCACCCCTAAGGCCCAAGTCCCTAATTCGGCAGTCGAGCTCCTTCTTAGAGCTCACCTTCACCTGTCTAAATCAGTCGGCCCCCAACCACCAATTATATCGCCTAAGACAATTTATAACCCCTCAGAGGTCACCGAGACGTAGTGACTGGAACGCAGGAAAATTTATAGCCACAGCCAGGGAGCGGGGATTCCATTACACAGGTCGCGCTGCCGCTAAGGTGTTAGGTACCTCCATACTGATGTCTGGCATGGCAACAGCCCACCTCGTGAAATCACTCACCCAGTTCTCTAAAGTCCCAATTAAGGTAAACCTCAAACCTCTCCGAAGATAAGTTGAAATCACCGAGGTGGCCGTTACAACGTCGACTCCGTTTACGCCTATCAACTAAGTGAGGGTCCTTGTTCGTCCCGCCAGTAAAAATAAGACAGTCGTTAGTTTTAAATATAACATATCTGATGATGGGTTCGCATAATTCGAAACGTCTGATTACGTCTGGTTACTACACGACATTCCACCCACCATTCGGTATGTAAGGAATGTTTCTACGGTTTTGCAAATTTTTTTATGATAATAGAAAGAGGCTAAAATCGGTATTATAATTTTTGTTTTTGAATAAATTAATAAAACTAAATGGCTAGCTTAATTTCTTCATGCTAGTGGCGCTGCAGTCGATGTTAGATATTTTATATTATTATCTAGCTTCGGTAGCAGAGCGCTCTATGCAGTCGATGTTAAGTATTCAATTTGTTGACATTTGAAGTTGATTTTGAAAACATTAAACCTAAAGTCGTTTTAAAAGTGGTGTTATAAAGAGTATGACGTTTTAACTCCCTTCTTTTTACGTATGTATAAAATTCAACGTAATTCAACCAAAAAGTTTGACACGCTCGAAACTCTTCATAAGATTTTCCTGTAGATGGCGTTCTTAAAAATCTAAATTTTGGCTTGATTTGACCACTTTTTGATCGGATTCTGTTCTGCATACAACACGTATTTATTAAAGTTAGGTTAATTAGTTTATTTAGTTTTTCTTTTATTAATGAGATACGCAATTAAGTGAAACATTTATTCAGCATTTTTAAGTAACGATTATTTCAGTTATTTTTGTGGTGGGTTTTAGTTCGTCAAACGTTTAACTTTGCTTAAATCCGCAAAATTCCAAGAATAAGGTACAAAAAATCGCCAGAACAAAGCTGGTTGGAAATTTTACAAGGTGTTTTTTTTTTTATTAATGAGTGTCCATCTTTTACGTTTAATTTGAATAGTCATAAAAATGCTTACTATAAACACATCCATTTTTGGATTTAAAAAAAAATTGGTTATCGAGTTCTCGCGTTTTGTTTTATTCTGAATTCCATCAAAATCACCAATTATTGGTAAACAAAATGGCAAAATTCAATTTGGGGACAGCAAAATGTTGATAATTCCTTGTTATTGCCTTTCCATAGGCGGTAAACAATAAAGGAGTGCTGAAATTCTAAAAGTTTGGAGATTAAACCAATTGAATAGTGGAAAATAGTCTTCTTCGCGTCGTTGTTTTAAACGGATCATTTAAAGCAGAGATTAATCGAAACAGATTGCAAAGATATCTGCTCCTGAACCTAAGCTAACATAAAATACCCAACATCGATTGCAGCGCCCTCAACATGCAACTCCCCTATTGTGTGACCAATTTAACCCACTCGATCTGTTTTAGTAACCAATATCTCAACGGTGTGGCTCAAATATGAAACACCCAGTATAGTTTCCTTGTCCTTTTAGTCATTTTTTGTGCTACTTTTATAGGAATATGTTAGTCAGAACTATTTGGAAAACATCTCTGTACATACAACTGTTTGCTTTGTAAATTGACTGTTATTCGATAGTTTCTTATGTTTAGGTAATTCGCTAATATTTTCCTGTAATTTTTTTAGGTTTTCTACATTTAAAGTCTGTGATATTTTCTGAAATGTATCTCGTAATTTAAACATATTATTTGATTCTTCAATGTGTTTGTTTGACAAATTATTAATTTTTTTAGTGCTTTACATGGTTTTTCCATACTTCTCCTAAATTGACAGAATTTTCTGTTCGTCTTGGTATTTCTTCAGAATTTCATAAAAAGATACTATCCTTTAGGTTTACTTTATAAGTAATTGCACCTTTTTAAAAATTCATACAAATACCTGTTTTCCCATATTTCGTATTTTCGTAATTATGATTTTTTTCTAATCGTTCTGAACGTATTTTTGGTTCTTTGTTATTTTTCTTTAGCCAATTCAAAATTAACCATAATTAAGCTGCATTTTTTTTGATTTAGATGTTTCCGGAAATTTTGCATGTATTTCCAATAATAGTTTTCTGCAATTTCTTATTTTTCTTCAGAAATACTGATACCTTCAAAATGTTTATTTGTTTTTCCAAAATTCTGTGATAGTTCTTCACAAATTTTCATTATTTGTTGGTAAGCTGCTACTCCATATAAGAGAATCCGTAGCTTACAGTTGTAATTCGTGCGACCGACGACGTAACGATACGCATACCTAATTAAAAATTAATATGGAGCCCCAGATTTGTCCCCATAGGGCCATGCAAACGCCCCCATACGGCCCTGGTGCCTACACGGTACCGGCACAAGGCTACACCTTGTGGCCCACCAGCAGCAGTACGGTCTAGTCTTCACCTGACGTAACACCTGCGCGTTCAGGTTATGTCAACAGTGCGTCCGTGTTTTGTTTCATACCATTGTTTCGCAATTAACGTAATGGTTTTTTGACAATTTTAGTCTGCGCTACGCTGCCATAGTGTTTTTTGTGATGTGCTTCAATTTTTAAAATACTACTTTTGTTACGTGTTATCGAATAGTTAATGTTTGTTGCTGCCTGAATATTGTTGTTTTGTTCAAGTTTTATTGTTATTTTTTAATGCAAAATAAGTCGTGATCTAATCTGTGAAAAATTTATTTATGGGACGTAATATTCATAATTTAATAGAGAGTAATCTAAATTTTTACTCATATTTAGAAAACCTATGCTTTCATTAAAACCATAAGAAACAAAATAGTTTAAAATGTCGATGTATCGCTTCGTAAAAGACAATACCAGTAGCAGTTCCAAGCGTTTATTTATGCAAGCAACCACGGATAAGCCACCCTCCGTTTTAGGGCCTCCGATTGTTACAAATTTATTTAATCCCAATGAAGTGCAACATTTACAAGCAATTCACACCCAAAAACGCTTATCCACCGAAGTTTTGGGTAGTTCGATAGAATCCACAAAAACAACCCGAAAGGGCGAGGATGGTACGCGCAGGATAACAACAAGGATTGTGAGAAAAGTTACTACTTTAACGCGCGGCGAGGAACAAAGCTATCCTGAAGAGTTAACCAGAAGGGCAGAAACGCGTAGCCTTAAAACTAAACCGGAAGCTGCCGAGGGAATTAGATCTGTTGAACGGAAAAGAGTTAAGGTTAGCTGCGACATAATTATAAGTTAAACTGTTGAAAGCTTTTATTGCTGCTTTTATGTTTCTGCAAACGGCGTCGTTACTATACTGACACGAAGTTCTCGTAAAATAATTATGATGAGTTAAGAACAAAATGTAAGCGTAGGTATTAAATATTTCTGCATAGGTCATTTTCGTAGTCTTTGTAATTTCAAAGCAATTTTAATTTATGAAGATTTACATTTATTTACCTTCTGGAATTAAACCGTTTTTAATCAAATGAGAAAATAAATTTTCAAAAACTTGTAGGAACCTTATTAATACCTCAACATGTTTATGGGTGGGCCATTTATTTATTTATTTTTTTAAAGCAAGTTTTCATGATTATTTTATACTTCACGAGTTTACAACGAGCTAATTTACGTAAGCTTTTGTATGAACCGAGGTGAAACAAATTAGTCAGCACAAAACCAAAAAGTATGCAAAAACTACATTTTCCGTTATTTCATAGGATATTAGATATAGAACATCATTCTCCAGTACAATATTCATTTGATCTATTTTCGCTTTTAGTATTTCCTGAATGTAAATTTAATTATCCTCGTTCAGTTAAAGAAGTCATTAGAGGCGTTCCTTTAGTGCTTCCTGTTGCATTTTCTTTTTTTAATGTTTTGGCTAATGCACAAATTTGCAAACGGAAACAAAGTAGTTCGTTTAAATTGTACATTTTTCTTTTTTTTTGTAATTTTTTTTTTCTGTAATGTGTAGCGCGGTGTTTAAAAAAAATACTGCTTTTACAATATCTGTTGCTTTGCAGGGTTATGCAGTTTTTTAAATGTTATTTCAAATATCATATTAGAAGTCGTTCAAATTTTTGTTGAAAAAAAATTGCTGTGTCGATTATTGACACATCTATAAACGTATTCGTCCTAGGTGCAAATTGAGTCTAATTAATGGTATAATTTAAACGGATGAATCATTTGTAATACGTGATACTCATCACATCTTAGTGCTCACCTTAAAAAAATCTTAATTTAGCGACAAATTTGAAGTACATTTGCAGCCGAGAAATGATTAACATAAAATTTTAACTCTAAAAGAACGCCTTAATGTACAACATTGAGGTTATAAATAATTGTTTTATTGACTGTAATAACGAACTACTAAGTGTAACATAAAATCACAGAACAAAACCAAATGCCTGTTTACTTATCGTAACTATTAACGTTAAAATTTTATTAGTTTCATTTTCTATTCTAGTTAGGTTAGGTATAAAAGATTGATTGAAGTAATATTTATCATAATAGAGATGTGCACGTATTAACTACATTTCGTATTTATCTTCTCCATATAATAATTTATATCCAAGATACCTTTCAACAACTCGCAACTAAAATTGAATCATCGGAAGAATTATAAATTTATAACCAAGAGCAACACATTCCATTTAATAAAATTGACTCAAGCAGTATGATTAATATATTTATTTTTAATGAAGATTATTTCAGAGTAGCAGATGCATACTTTTTCTAAATAAATTTTTACTTACTAACGTCAGGATCTTCAGCATTAGTTCTAGCTCATTAGTATTTTTATAATTTGCGGTTTCGATAAAATATTTCGAAATAATATGGTGGTTAAGCCGCACGCCTTAGAACATCGAAATTCCATTCTGTAATGCTACATCACGTTTTAGTCGTGTTAAAGGTGAAAGGTTAACTATAAGTAAAGTAAACTTTTTCGCACTTCACATTGTAACATGCATGTTACTACTAAGCGTTACCACAATTTCCGGATTCTTCCTATTAGAAAGGACAGAATTCCAGGAAGACAAAAACTTGACAAATTAATTGTTAGAATAACTTCCGTTTGCTGCCGACTCGTTTTTCTTTTATCATTTGATATATCACTTTCACATGTAATTTTAAACGGCAAGCTAATTTAAGCCTTTACAAATGGAAAATTTTATACAAGAAAATCTGTTTAAAAGAGTGTTCAAAATTTGCCCCACATCTTGACGGTTGCTGCATAAAAAACTATTTTTTTCAAAAATACTAGAACACTTTAAAAGTGTTATGCCAGTTTGTGTTCACAATCCTATGTATTTTACAGAAAAAATGAACATGTGTTTGTGGTCAACTTTAATGGTAATTGTTCACATTATTATTGAAGAATTTGACATTGACATAGTTCTGCCTACCTATCCTAGTTTACTTTTCATGCAAATATTTACCTCGGCTGACTCCCACTTCAAATTTTCATTTTGATGTTGTAAACATCAATAAACACTATTTTTAATAATCAGCCAGCCGGTTTTGGGAAGAAAATTTCTACGTGATATTTTGAAATTATTTCCTTTAGGTGACCACACTAATATTCAGATTATTTCAGGGACGCCATTCGTAGCTTCCATTTCTAGATTCAGGTCATACTGACATTTATGAATATTAATTTAATACTTGCTCACCAAGTAGTCTTTAAAAAACCAACTTGGTTTTGCTGCCTTTCGAGACATTTCTTTGTATAATTAAGCATTTAAACACGCAGATTACCTGCAACCTGCCACTCTTTCTCATTTACAATTTTAACTGTATTTGTAAGTGTACGCGTGAATACAAATTAGAAATGATGTAACGTTACTGATATGTCATTGAATTATTTTGCAGCAGGTAGCCTTTGTACTGTTTTCTAAGAATTAAAGACTGTAATTAATGCTGAGTTTATAAATTGTTTATTTAGTGTACGTACGAAGTAGCTATCGGTTAGAAAAGTATACGTAAAAAAATGAATAAATCGCTAAGAAATATTAGACGGAACTTTAATGGGCTTTAGGCATTTTTGAGTGTTTGAAAAAATATTTGGGATTAAAGAAAACCAAAACCGGAAGGGCAAATTGGCCCACCAAAAATTTGGTGGGGTAAAAAAATTTAAACCCCTAAATGCTGCTGCAGCTAAAAATAAAATTGTGGCTTTTATTCTATTAATATATTAAACAAAGTTGCATGAATTTCCGATTTTCCAAAAAATTCATACAAGGCATCACAGACAAACTAAAAAATTTAGATTGTTTTAATAATTTCCTCAGTTTTAGTAGTTCTAAAGGTTTTAATAACTTGTAACATTGAGTACCCTTGGGAAATTTTGCATATCAAATTTCGTTCAGATGTGATAACGCGTTTTTAAGCAACTAGGCGTTAAAACTTAAACATTCAAAAATTCATAGAAGGCGTCATTGATTTGCGAACTGGATACGAACCAAATTGTAGCACATCCTCAGCTCTATGAGCCTACAAAACTTTTAAAAAATCTTGTTGCTAGTTTTGGTTAATATTTTTTTGAAAATTTTGGAAACCTTTTTACTTCATATAGCTTTTAATTTTCTTAATATTGTTGTGCACCCTAACATTGTGTCTCTATAGGGCTATTACGATAAAATATTTGAATCTGATCTGTCAAACTGGTTTTTAGTAATAAGGCGCTAAAGTCAAAATTTTCAAAAATTCATAGTGGCCCCCATTTTAAAGCTAGAAAGTTCGAAAAAAGGCGTTGGATTTGTCTTAAAGTCTTGTATCAGATTCCGTTTTCAAATTTACAAAAATTGGCTTAGGAAAAAATGCTTTAAACAAACATGTCGTAAATTTCCGGTTTCGGATTTTTTTTTGAAACTTATTTCGTTGGTGAATTTTTGATATACCCTCAGATTTCAAAGCTTATTGAAATCCTGCCATCCGTTCGATAGTTATGATGCACCACATCCACCCACCCACAGACATTTTTTTAAAACAATTGTTTTGGGTTCCTGGAGGTCCAAAACATGTATTTCTGTCAAAATCTCGATTTCGAAAATTTTCATGAAATCAATACTTCCCTATACTGAAAGTATAGAAAAGGAAAAAATGTTTGCTATCGGTCCATGTCTATGGTCTGTTGGCTATTTGATTGAACACTAAGTAAAATTCATTTCTACTGTAATACCACAAGGACTTGTTTCAGTTAGTGAAAATGTTTGTATTTTACTTAGGGGGAAAGCATTACATAAAGTATCACCTATAAAACCTGTTATCTATTTCCAGTTCATAGTAATTAAAAACGGTTTCTATGTAAAAAGTCCAACCGTTTAAGTGTCACTTTCAGTGTTTAGTAAACTATAATATGGTTTATTCAGAGAATGTATGAAAATTTGAACCTCCAGATTTTCCTGCGATCTCAAAATCTTTCAAAATACTTGTTTATGCAATGTAACCCAAGCGGCAAGCATTGTTTTAAAAGAAGTTACCAGCAAAAACGTGAGGCGTTGCTCATGGGTTCAGAAAATCTAAATTGAATGACTGTATGTTAACACAAACCTTTTGCAGACTGCAGTAGCAAAGAAAACGTAACCATTTCAAAGGTATATTTTATTCTTTCTACTTTCCCAAATTTTCAGTATTTTGTGAATTTGATACAAATTCATGTTTTGGACCTCCAAACACTAGAAGAGTTTGTTTCAATGTCTGTGAGTAGGTATGAATGTGAATGTGTGTGTACGCCTTATATTTCCGAAACGGACGGGCCCGATTTCTACCAAATATTTCTAAATTTGAAAACAGAATTTTGTAGGAAGGCAAATTCAGTACTTTTCTGAATTTTCTAGCTTTAAAATGGCGACTATTTTGAAAGTTTTAACTTTAACGCTTTCTCTCGTCATAAACTTTAATTATTATAAAAGCACTAGCGGAATACACTGTTATTATTTAAGAGAATTTTGGAAAGAATGAAAACTGTAAAGTGAATGCTAGTCCGTTAAATTCTCTGTAACGGTTTTAAAAATTTTTTGAAAATCACAACTGTATGCCTCTTTATTTATATTTAATAAACGGGGTAAGTCAAAACATTTTTTCCTCTTGAAAATTGTTCGCGAGTGATAGTGAAATAAGATTCTAAAGCTAATTTTTAGTGGCAGCAACATTTGGGGGATGTTAATTTCCTCCCTCAATCAATTTAATTCCGAGAAATCTTAAAAAATCAATTTGTTGTACAAAAAATTTTTCTGCTTCTAACTACAGGATGTTCCATGCCAAATTCTCGGTCAGGTCTTAGCACACAACTAGTTGATTTTACATTTTTTTCTTAATCATGTGAAAAATAATCCTCAAACTGAAGCATACAGTCTATAACGGTGCATGGCTGAATTAAACAGAACAAGCTACTGTTAAAACGGGGCCAGCACTTTTTCTATTTATAGCTAGCAGTTGAAACAAATGAAAGATTTTCAAAAAGTTTATACTATACATGAAAAGTTGTTATAGTATTTACATGATTTCCTTATAATTTAAAAAAATATAACACTACTACTTTTGCTACCGTGGTAGTGGTGGCGCAAACTTATAGTTATGGTCGGCGCTTAATACCAAAATACTTTTGATAATATGGTCAGTGACCATTTCTATACGAACTACAGTTTTCTGAAATTTTTTTTGCGTTTTCTTTCCTTGAAATTTTTAATAAAAGTGTGAATAATACGTATGCATTACCAATAATTTTAATATGACAAAGAGAACGGCTATTAAGCGTAATCGCTAGTCGCAGACGTAGCAAACATAAATTCAACGTTACATTACTACAGACATTTTTCGTTGCGATTTCGCAATTAATTAAATTTACAGTACTGAATTGAATAGTTAGAAATTGCAAGTAGTTCTTGTTACATATTAAGGTTTGTTCTTTTTTTTTGATTATTAAATTCCAAATTTTATTTGCGCGTGTTCATTGTAGAAATACTAAAGTTTTCTTAAGTCTGACTTTTATCGCCTAAAAATAAACCTCATTTGAATATCAAATATTTAGATTGAAGTAGATAAGAGATTACGTTTACGTTGAACTTTCATTTATAATACATTTTTATTCTGATCACAATAATTTACACAAAAGGTTCTCGCAGCAAATTCAAATCCACTGAAGTGGAACTAAATAGATTAATAGATCCACCAAGCCATATATTTTTGTTGCCAATTGAAGCGCTGCTTTGATGGTACGATCGCCCTTGGCAACTGCGCTTGGTTGGTTTCGTTTTTAATGTTGGCTGTATTTTTTGCAACATTTATTAACAACTCATTCATTTAGTTTTGTGATTGTTATTCTAAAGTCCTACAAGTAATGGGAAGCTGTAGATTATTTTAAATCGACCTGTGCTTATGTAGGCACTAATTAGTAAAGCAATGTGTTAATGCATTGTATTATAATAATATACAGAGCCTTCGTTAATTACTGATACCCACGCGGCCTTTGGTCCGCAGTGACTTAGGGAGTTTTAGATTTAGATGTTGAAGTCAGTTCAGGATTGGTACTCGTGGTCACTAGTGTCACTGTCAACACTCAAAGTGAGATTATGTATGTAAACAAGCAAGCCTTGATAAGTTAACAAACGGCTTGGGAATTTTTGGATAAAAGGCTTACCAACAGTGTAAGTTGGGTTGTCTATATTTTGTGGTCACGTGGGCATCAGTAAATTATGAAGGCTCTGTAGATGTTGCGTATATTTTGTGAGTTAAAGATCAGTATTTGAGTACACTTTAAATTATGGAAAAAATTTGCAAACTTCTATTAACATGGCAAATATTGCATTATTTTAATCTTAAGGGCAGTTTGACTCAACGTAACATGTACGTGGTTATTTTGCTCATAACGTTTCATGAACTTCAGTAGCGGCTTGTGGTTTGTTATAATAGCAAGTCCATCAATAAAATAAGACAAAAGAAATATATTCTTTGAGGCTTTCGCGGTTTCTCGAACTGTCAATATTACAATTTACTTTCGGCTTATACCGCGTGGTCATTTGGGGATTACACCCAGCATAATCAGGTAAGGACCGACCTGTAGGTAGTCTGCCTTTACAAGCATTTGCTCTAAAGCAATGTCTTGCGAAACGTTAGTTTGTATGGGTTCACAAACAGCCAACATGCATAAGCCTGTTAAAATGTTAAAAATACATTAAGATGAAATCCTTGTCCTCCCCAAGGTTCAGATATTCTAAGTACACGGCTCTTTTTAGGCAGGCAGGGCTCAAACTTTTAGAGTAAATGCTTGTAACGTCAAACAAACTACGTTTTGGGTATATCCACTGCTATTGTAATGTACTTTTTTTCTTTACAGAAATTGTTACATTTCTCAGCTCACTATTTCATTAGACATCGATTTCTGGGCCATTATATGAAAATTGCTTGGATACAGGTTATAATTTTCTTAGCGTTGTGGAATTACGAAGAAGAACTAATTCATTCATACAGGAATAAATTAATTATTCTCACTGGAATATTTAATTACAAAATTAAATTATGGACGTTTGGAAATTGATTTTATTGTATTTATAATTCTTAACCTATATTTTTGTTTGTATTTTGTTAACTAAACTCACTGTTAACTTGTTGTTTTCCCGTTATAATAATTAAAACATTACTTAGCCAAGCACGAGACATGATACGCAAAACCGATAAGAAGCATTTTAATTAAAACACAAACGAATGTTATATTTAAAAGCTCTTCTGCTTTTCACGATTACATAATTAATCAGCAACATTTATTTTGAATGCATCGTTGAATCTTCAATCTCTGTTTTTTTACAGTCTGTAACTTTGAATTCTGTAATTATTTTTTTTGTTCGTATATTTTAAGCCTATTATTATAGGTACTCTTATTTCTGGTCAGTTACTCACGATAATGTTTGATGAATACTTCAGCACGCTTTGTTGTTGATTAAATAGGCACGTAGATTTAGATTCTATGAATCAAAATTTATGTTGATGGATAGAGATATTAGATTTGTAGATGTCTTCGTGGGATGGTCTACACAAAGTCATAATAAGTTGAAAGCAGGAACGTGAAACGAAAAAAGATAACGTTTCGGTTTTCGGTTACGGTTCAAATATTTCAAAATTTGCGTTACGTTTTCGGTTACGTTTTACTGCTACTAAAAATTTCGGTTTCGGTTACGGTTACCAGCACTTTTTTGTTTTTATTTGTGAAAAGCAAAGAAAATTCTCGACAAGATTATGTAGAAGTAATTATGCCACGCAATTAAAAAAGAATGAAGGTATGACAAAAATGGTAGCACTAAAAAAATTTCGTTTTTGTCAAACGGTGGGGAAACGTGCTGCTAGGGGTAAATCAAAAATAAGGTAGCCCTCCCTACGATATATCACAGTAACTAGCTGACCGGTTCCGGCTGGCAACATTTTGCCGGTCTACAGTATACCGTGATCGGATAAAGGAGAGTATATTAAGGCAACAGAGCTTCCTTCTTGCGCATGCGTCAGATTTAACGGTCTACATTTGTAGCGCTAGACGGCGCTACCCTTATCGGCCCTATCGCTAAAAGCATCCCAGGTCGGGTGAACTAATCGACAAAAGTACTTAAAAAATTATGCCGGTGGTCAAGATCGAACCCAGGACCCCTCCCATCCTATGCGAAGATGCTCTACACCAGGAAAGTTCGTTGCAGAAACATCTTTGAAATTGGTAAACATACTAGTATACTGCAATAAAAGGTCATATAAATGTATCGCACGCAGCGTTGTCAAATCTTCCGCATGCGCAGAAAGTGAGCTCAAAACATTTGGTCGGCAGGTGACGTGTTGCTTATGTATGTGTTTAATATTTTAACGTCTATCAACAGACTCAGGGTCAGTGCTCGAGCTAGAATACGTGTACAGGGTTGTGAGGCATGGGTTGACCGAGAGTTTGAATCCCATGCGGGTTATTTAAAAATTTTCATCGTTTTTGTGTGTTGTGGTGGAGGTTGTTGTGTACATGATGACATGCTACTGTTTATGTTCCCTGAAATCTTTAGCCACGGTGGCAGCGCGCAGGCGCAGCAACGTGCACACTGTCGGCTCACCGACTGCCAGTAACTCAAAAATTAAGTACCTGGGAGGAAAAAGGAAAAATGTATCCTGCTGGTAAAGTATTGATATCATGTTATACGATGACATCATACCGGCAAAAACTTTTCATTCGCATTTGGGAAACATTAATAATTGAAATCATTGTTTTGGCTACAACCCTAAGGGTCAACCAAAAGGGCTGAACATGCGGAAAGCGAAGGGTAAATAGTAAATAGTAATGTCGGTTCTACAACTGTCGGAACGAAAAAATACCGGTCTATTCTTAAAATAATTACGGTTACGATTGTCGGTTATGGTTTTAAAAAATTTAATTTCTGTTTTCGTTTGGTTTACGGTTCGGAAAATGTTGCGTTTTTTCGGTTTTCGTCTCGCTTATGGTGCACGTCCCCGGTTGAAAGTAGTATAGTATTAGAAGAAGTTAACCATATATATTATATTATTCACGCGTTTTTGAGGCTAAAATAAAATAATTTTCAAAATTAAGAGAATGTATGGCATTGTAATCTTTTCTCGACAGGTGCTTTTTATCGTGACAATTATCACATAAAAGAAAAAAAAATCACGTACATGAATGCAAATTCTACACTCGTTTCCTGCTATCAATTTTCAAGTTGTCTGGTTCGTAACGGTGAACGTTCTTATTACTTCATTTTACACTTTTTAGATCTCAAGTGTAGGAGCATAATTTAGATGCAAGAAACCTCTCATATTGAGGGTAATTTCTGCCAAGAATGATATTCGTGATGAACCACTTACTCGACTTTATTAATAGGGTTCTGGCGTGTATCACTGCGGCAGTAAAACATGTAATTAGAAATTAACAGAAGGGAGCAATGAATTACAACACTTGAAGATGTAGGTACTTAATGTGGAATTTTAACGAAGTGTTGAAGTGGAATAAGCTGCAAGAGATACTCTCTTATAAATTCTTATTTTCTTAGTAATGGCTTTAGTAGTTCAATGACCATGCATAAGCACGGTCTTAATTATTTTATTTAAATATGCAGATTAGAAAGTATTAAACAGTTTTGTTGAAATCTGGAACTCTGAAAATAACGTAGAAATTAAACAGTGTTACTGTTGCATTGATTTTGAATAACACTGTTACTCTAAGCCAAGGCTGCCCAACTTTTTTAACAGTTGGGCGAAATTGACGATTTGAAAATCACTGGCGAGCCACTGATTACTGACGGTTCCTATTTTTGTTCACCTAAGCTTTTTAAAGTCTTGTTTTGTGCAACAAAAAAATCAACATTTTGAAATTTAATTGTCGTTTATTAAAATAATAAAATAAATAGCATCTACTGCCAAATAAAGAAACAAAATTTTATGTAACGAAAATCTAAATCCAAGTAATTGGTACAATCAATGTGATTTCTGACATTGTTTTTGTTTTAATAATTTTTCTATGTTAGGCGTCAGGTCACATGTTGCCAGTAACAACAAATCAGATATATGTTGCTCAGTTAGAGATGTGCGGTATTTATTTTTTACTAAATTAAGATTTAAAAAAAAACTTCTCACAAACATATGTTGATCCAAAACTACTTAAAAATTGAAAGGCCAGGTCAGTTATTGCAGAAAGTCTTCCTTTGGCACCAATGTCCAAATTCTTCTGAAAAAGTTTGTGACTTTGAAGATATTTTTTCTGCAAAAAGGTTTTTTAGTGCAGAATGATTTTGCAGTTCAGTGAGTTCCAACTGAATATTGGCAGGATAACTGATTATTTCAGTCAAACTGAGTGTGAAAGGATTAACAAAAATTTGTAAATTTTGTTTTGTACTTTCAAAGTCCTGGAATCTGCTCTCAAACGACTGTAACAAGCATCTAATTTTAGCTTCGTACTTAGTACAGTTGGCAATATTGACGTTCTCTTTCAAATCTTTGAGTATGAGAAAAAGGTCAATATTTTCGTTGGCTAAATTAATTAAAAATAAAACAAAAGGTCTGTCAGCAAAGAACATCAAAACGCCCAGAAGCGTCACTTCGATATTTTTTTGTACTTTAGTCGGCCATATTGTAAATGGTTTTCCTGTCAATCTGACGGATGTAACTTGGAGGTTATGTTCAACTTAGTGTTTATTATTATATTTAAACATCCATAATAATTAACAGTAGATAACAATAACATTATTTTTCACTCCATGTAAGGTTCTTCTTTCATCCATTTTATTCAGGTATCGTTTTTAAGGGTATTACAGTTATTTAGCGTGTCAAATGTAGCACAATACCACAACAGCATCACAGACGGAGCAGTTCGTTTGGTTGACTTAGCAGTAAATTGTGTTCTGTGAATGTTACTTAAAGTAATCAGTTTTAGTCAAACGTTGGCAAATACTCGTACCATTTGGACATAACAATACGCGGTAGGTATACCTACTACAAAATATTGAACAATGTAATTTTATTTGCATTTCACATACCTGAAAAAAATCCTACTCGATCTACAGAATTATTTTTACTTATTACTTTATTTAATGCGTGCTTCGGTTTCCTGCAAATTACCTTTAGCAATATTATTTAGTTCTTTGTGTTGTATGTCTACAAGGTATATTTAAAATTGGCGACATTTAATTTTGACGTTAACCATTTTCAATATGGCGAAGGTCATCCAAATTGTGCTCAAAACATCAACGGAACCGACACAAGTGACGCTTCTGGGGTATTTTGATATTCATTGCTGTCAGTTTCCGAGCGGGATAGCTAATCAGGTGACCGCGCGCAAGGCGCATCGTTTGTTTTACCGCGGCGCGCGACACTTTTTCAAATTGGCGGGAATTTTGAAACTGGTTCACGCGGGCCACTTATAATTCTTTCGCGGGCCACAATGTGGCCCGCGGGCCTGGGGTTGGGCAGCCTTGCTCTAAGCCAAAACAATAAATAACTAAAAGTTGAGAATAAGATTTGTTATTTGATAATTTTAAATTCAAAACATAATTATTATTTCAATTTGCATGAAATAGTTCTGAAAATCGATTCATTTTACAGCCATTGTACATAAAAAATTATAATCAAAGGGTATTAAATCTAAAAAAATTAATTTTCTTTGCAGTTTTCATGCTGCAATGAACGCAGAAAGTGAAAGTTTTGAATAAATTAAACATTTATTCAAGTGTTAACGTGTTAAAGATTGTAAGCAGTAGATAAACTGTGATCGCATCTGGGATTGCGAATTGTTGAAACATCTACACACGTTTACATATTTCAGAATGTTTAAAGATCAACTTATAATGATGAAGCTTCATATTTCGAAAGGCGTTTAGAAACGCGATTGTTTAAATATCCCAATTGGTATTATTTCTGCTTGGTTGTTTAACCCATGCCCATGATAATTATTCGATATTAAAGTGCTCATTCGTATTCTATTTACTTTGCATAAAAGTAACGAGTACACAAACTCGTGAATTTATACACATATACACACATGAATTAATAATAATAATAATAAAGAAAAATTTTACAATATAACATGTTTAATGTTTCTGAAACTATCCATTGTGTGGTGTAAAGCGCACTTTCCCCTAAATTAATTCCTATTGTAACTGTAAGTGAAACCCCAGTTCTTATTGTATTGTATGTTATTCACTAAAAAAACTACTTTACTTGAATGCTCATCGTTTTGGTATTTTAATGATGACAAATTAAATAGCCTTTTGTTCTCTTACCTTAGACGAGTGTCCCAATTTGTTACGGCTGTAAATTATTGCTAGACATGATTCAGTCTCGGCAGGTAAAATAGCGAGAATCTGCGTGGAATTTGCTTGATGGTTTATCCTTGTATCATATAACTGCATGGGTGTTTCTAGCTTTTGCTTTATTAAATTTTAGTAAAGAAGTTACACATAATTGGTGCTTTTGGCGTATAACAAACTAACGGGGATTGTTGACATTTTAAGTTAAGTTAAGCATAAAATTTTCAGATGTTGTTGTAATTTTTTAATGATAGATATTTTTTGTAGTTGCAATACTACTTTGTTTTGACAATCATCAACTTACTTATTCAAATATTGTAAAAATCTCTGCCGCAAATGTGTTCAATGAATAAAAATATCTTGGGGAAAGAAACCTATAATCTTAGGTGCTATGGCTGAAATTTTTGCGGTATGTACGCTGATTTTTAGCTAATAAGAGCTATTGTTTAATGGGAGGGTTGCATGTTGGTGGCACTGTAATCGTTGTTGGGTATTTTATGTTGTTACGTAGGTTCGGCAGGAAATACCCCTGCAATCGAGGTTAACTATTAATTTTGTCGACATTTAAATTTGATTTTGCAAAATTGTTTTAAGCAATGATTCAATGCACAGAATGAAAGAAACAAATTTTTCACGCTACCGGCAGTGTAAGTAGGCCTTACATCCATAGCTACAGGGATCGTAAGTGGCTGATAACATTCGTGTACTAGTTACCCTTGACGACGGAACTTAATAGTGTCACTTACATTCCTAGGAAAATAATGTTGATTTTAACTGTTCGTTGATATGGTAACAAACACAGACAACTTACAATAATGGAGCTTTTAAAAAATAATTCCGATGACAGCTGTCAAGACGAACTTAAATATGATTAAATTTCTACCTGTAGGCCTACTTACATTGCCGGTAGCGTGAAATATTTAATAAGTAACACGGAATGTATCGACTAATAACATCCTCGGCAGGCGACAAGCTTCGGCTCCGCCTCAGCTCGTATTCGCCTACCTCGGATGTTATTACGTCCTTACATTTCTTGATACTTAAATAACTATAATACTTAACCTCGAAACAGAGCCGTTTGCTGCCGAACCTAGGTAGCAACATAAAATATCTAACATTGAATGCAGCGCCTCTAACATACAACTCTTCCATTGTCAATATTTTTAGATCTCAAGAGGTGCAGTTCATAACATTGTAAATGCAATTTCGAAAATTTTGATCGCGTTTGTTCAAAGTTTTTAGTACTATTTTTCTGTTATAACACTTTAAAGTACGACACCCGTATGATTGTGTAATTGTATTCATCTATACATATATAAAAGCTCAAAGGGTATTTTTCTCCGGTTCCTCAAGCGGCTACCGCTTCACCAATTTGGACCATTTTTTTTCAATGAAAGGTCTCTATCCTCAGATGGAACATGAAACATTTTTATATTTTTATTCTACGTCGATTTTTCAATAATAATTATTTTAATTTATATATGAAAGTCTGCTAAACGCGCTTTACTTGAGGCGACATCTGCACCAACGCCGCGTCTCTTCATGGAACTAATGCATCACGTGACTTAGCATTTAGCCGGCTCTGTCAACGCTCAGTCTGTCAGTGCATTGTGCTCTGGGGTAACACTAGTATAGTTTAAATTGAAAAATATTATTATGATTTTTTTTAATTCTCACATGTTTACTGCTTCTTGAAGCAAATATAAGAAGATTTCATTCATCCACATTTAGCGCATTTAAAAAGCTGAAAATCGAAGTAATACCATCATTAGTATGTTAATAGCAACAAAATCATAACGTAACGATTATGACATAACCTCACGATTGTTTAAGCTGACAGCTTTAAAGTCAATCTCACACTATACAAATACAGAAACTAGAAAGTACGATTTACGACACAAAAGTCAAGATTTAGATTTAGTTTGTTCTAAGCTAAATGAACGAATGAGTTTAGTTTTAATAAAATTTTAGAATAAATGTTTTTGAAAAAGTGAAACCAAATTTCGTGGACACTTCTTTTACAAAGCCCCATTTTATATACTAGAGTAGAGTTAGTAACGGGTGTTCAAGTAGGCTGGTGCGTGATTTTGTTAACGTTAACGCATGTCCTAGCTTACTATTTTTGTTTTATACGAAATTTTTGGTTGTGTCAGTTAACAGCGGTACTGTTAAACATGGGAATGTGTTTCTTACAAACAAGTGTTATGTTTATAATGAGGTTATGTACACAACAATAACATGAACTCTTAAGATATATTCACCAAAAAAAATTTTTAACACCCATACTTTTATAATTAAATAAATAAGACACCATATATGTATAATAATATACAAAACAATAAGAAAAGTTTATTTGAATATTTTGAATAGATTGGTTTAATTAAGTTATCCTTTTTTTTTTCAGATATCAGACATTGTAGTTGGTCAAGAATCGAACATCTCTGCAAAGGACTACCTACTGCGATGGGCTAAACGCACAACCCATAAGTACCCCGGCGTACGCATAACCGACTTCACCAGCTCTTGGCGAGATGGTCTCGCATTCAGCGCAATTATCCATCGAAATAGGCCTGATCTCATTGATTGGCGCTCTACTAAAGTGCAACATGTTCGAGAAAGAATTGAAACCGCCTTCTATATTGCTGAACGCGAATATGGTGTTACCAGATTATTGGATCCTGAAGGTAAATTATAACCAACCAATGATCTTGCTTCATTTGTAAGGCTTTTCACTACTGTGTTGGTTTAAATGAAATAGGTAGATTTAGTTTCTTATTCTTTTTTCTTCGTGTTAGTTTCCTTTTAAAATTTCACATATTAATTATTATTAAATTAAGATTGGCTACTCTACCTTCCAATTACTTTGACTGAATATTCAAGATTGTTTCAGGCGTCCTCGACTTTTTTGGATACCATGTTTTATTATATCGGTATGATTGCTTTTAGAAAACTGGTAAGATGTTTCTGTTGCAGTTAAATTATTACATACCCACTACATGTTATGTTGTGTTAGTACACGTTCTATTAGGAAAGGTTAGGTTACTTGCTATATTCAGGCAATTTCTGGTTTCTGTACATTTTGTACATACTAAAATTACACAATAATAGCTTGTGTAAGAAAAATAATAAAAGTGGTTGATTAATTTACTTTAGCAATACCTGTTTTTGTAAAAGACTGCGAAGAGGTCACGGTTCTGCATCCACACACATGATGTCATCTCTCCTTGTGGAACAAATATGGTTCTTTTTATGTCCTCTAGACTCCTGTCTACTGATCAAGTGTCATGTTATCTCTGTTTTTATGCATTCTATTTTTGCATTACTCCTCTGCATGTTGTCATTAAAAAACCTTCATGTTTGCAGAAGTCTTTCTCTTGCTTGATATTTTTCAGTAAAAAATTTCAAAACTTCGTTTTCTACATAATCCTACCTGCCATTTTCTCTGATTAACTGATGGGTGTATTTTGTGGTTTATTAAAGACTTCCTAATTTTTAACAGGGTGCTGTTGTGAAAGCGGCTTTACTATTAGCTGAAAATCGGTTTTATGGCAATTTAAATTAACACCCTGTTAAAAATTAACTGAAACTTTACAGAATACTACCCATTCTAAAAATATATAGATGACCCCTAGCTAGCTATTTGTAGTTTTCTTTTTAATTACTTCAAATCAGGGTAAGATTTAAATCAATGGGGTGCCATCTTCATCTCATATATTCCAATTCGCACAATAACGTGCATAAATTGGCAGTTAGCTTTAAATAAAATCAAATGAAATAAAAGTAATGTAGGGTGAGTAGAAAGTAACGCATAATATCGTAACTTCGTAAATATTGATTGTTTATAGCCTTAATAAAAGTTTTTATTTTTTAAATTTTAAGTCGTACTGTGTTGATTTTCATTTTTTTATATGATTCGTTATTTGGCTGCTATGGCAACTGGGAAATTTTTAAATGTTAAAGGCATTTTATTCAAAACTTTTGTGACGTAATTAGCGAATACAATCCCGAGACGAAATTTCAATCCTGGGTTTTCGAGATTAAAAATGACTAATCCCGAGATTTATTCCGGAACGAACGTACTGTAATAAAAAACTCAATTTTGTGCTTTACCTATAAGCCTTATTTAAAAAGGAATTTAAAATACTATAAAAAGTATCTGCACTAAAAACCAGTTAGTTTTTGGTCTCGGAAATCCCGGGACTTTTGGTTCTAAAAACTGCCCGGGACTCCGGGAACCAAGATCCGGGATTGTATTCCCTGACGTATTCCTATGAAACAATTTAAAATAAATTGCTGAATTCAAAGACGTGGAAAAATGTAGGGTGTTATTTGAAATACTGTCGTCAGCGTTGATTCGTATTGCCTAGAACCGAGAATTCTCATTAGAGGTCACACCGTCAGTTTATACTACAGGTACCTTACAACTTGGTTTGTTTCTGAACTTGCCACGCTCGCCAAAGTATAAACAATAATTACATTTTAATTTAATTATAAATAATTATGGGGAGACAGTGTTGTAAATTTATGCACAACCTCTCAGGAAATGCAATAATTAAGATGTTAGGGTTCAAACTATCTTTAACATATGTGAGTAAGTAAGCTGTGCAAATTTTAAATTAAATTCTTTTATCCGGTAAACTGTCAAAACTGTTAAATATTCATTAATATAGGAACAGTAAATATTTACACTGGCAATTACAGTCTTACATTTTCCGATATTACATTACCCGAAAGTGCAATTTGAGCCAATTGGAACGATTTGTTGAAAACATCAGTTTTTACAAATCAACGCAGACGACGTAAACGGTAAAATACAAGTGTTAGTTGCCATAGCAACCAAATAACACAATGTATAAGAAATTGAATATCGACATAGTATGCGCAGCAATTTAATAAACCACTTTTTCACGCTACCGGCAATGTAAGTAGGCCCTACATCCATAGCTACAGGGATTGTAAATGGCTGATAACATTCGTGTACTAGTTACCCTTGACGACGGAACTTAATAGTGTCACTTACATTCCTAGGAAAATAATGTTGATTTTAACTGTTCGTTGATATGGTAACAAGCATAGACAACTTAGAATAATGGGGCTTTTAAAAAATAATTCCGATGACAGCTGTCAAAACGAACTTTTAAAAATAAGATTAAATTTCTATCTGTAGGCCTACTTACATTGCCGCTAGCGTGAAAAATTTAATAAGTAACACGGAATGTATCGACTATTAACATTCTCGGCAGGCCACAAGCCTCGGCTTCGCCTCGGCTCGTATTTATCTACCTCGAATGTTATTACGTCTTTACATTCCTTGTTACTTAAATAACTATTATTAAAGCTATTTTTCCATCAATCAATACATATTTACGAAGTTACAGACATTATGCGTTACTTTTTCCTCACCCTGTATACTTTATTTGTACTACATTTAATAATCGTTATAAAGTAATGTTTAGTTTTACACAAATTCCTACAGGAAATAGAAATTTAATTCTGCATAATAATTCAAAATGAAAAATAAGATACATAGATACTGAATGTTACTTGGTCAACACTGTGTTACAGTTGTTATTAAAATATTTAAACAAACTATTAATTCTGCAGACAATATGTTGTTACTTTATGCAAATAACCAGGTGCAATTAATTTTTTTTTTAGTAAAAAAAACGTTTAAATAAAGATCAATTAAAAGAAATCGATTTAAATCAAATAAACCGATTATTTTTATTTTTTATACAAGTTACGATTTTTTGCACGCAATGTATTAACCTAACCTATTATTTTTTAACATTTCAGATGTGGATACTCACGAACCTGATGAAAAATCTCTTATTACGTACATCTCATCTCTACATGAAGTATTCCCCGATCCTCCCGCAATTCATCCATTATATGATCAAGCTTCTCAACAACGCACACAAGAATATCGCGAATTGGCTTCCTCACTCCATATGTGGATTCGCGAAAAATACAGTTTAATGCAGGTATGTCAAAATGTAGTGTTGCTTGCTTCCTTTACGCACAATTTTTTTGTTTCAATTTTAAAACACAAGATTTCTTTACGAAAGGTAGGTTAATACAAGACTCGCACCAATGCTTAACAATATTTCATTGTACATTTTGTATATTTAATATGTAAAATTAATATAAACAGGATCGATCATTCCCACCAACATTGATCGAAATGAAGAAATTAGCAGCAGAATCTTCAAGATTTCGAACTGATGAAATTCCACCTCGTCAGAGAGATAAGCAGTATCTTACTCAATTATTCCGTGACTTAGAGAAATACTTTAAATCTGTTGGGGAAGTTGATATTGAACCAGAACTCCATATTGACTCAATTGAGAAGACCTGGAGTCGTTTAATCGTTGCCTATCAAGAAAGAGATCGACAAATTTTGGAAGAACTCAAGCGTTTGGAGAGACTTCAACGTTTAGCTGAAAAAGTTCACAGGTTAGTTTCTGTGAACACTTAATATAATTATCAATGTTTTGATAAAAATAAAGCAGTAATTTACGAAACTATTAATAAATTCGTGGCTAACATATTTTCTTAAATAATCAGATATCCATAACTTTTTAATAACTGTTATAAATTACAGGGAGATAAAACAAACAGATGCAGGGCTAGATACAACAGAACACCGCATTGAAGAAGAATCACGACGAATAGATAGACTTCATCCTCTGGATGCTAAGAAAATAGCTGATCAAATTGAATCAGATCTTGCCATAACCGAAACGAATATACAATCACTGATGACAGATGTACATACTCTCCTCAATGGTAGATATCCTCAAGCACCCGAATTAGATAAACGAGTTAAAAAATTACACGAACGATGGGTGCAACTTCGACGTTTGTTGCATCACAAGATTGTGGGACCCTTGGCCAATATGAGTTTCCCTGTAGAAGAAAGAACTGTTACTAAACACATTCGTACTGTTCAGGAGACTCGCAATGTAGATACTAATCCACATTTCCGTGCCGTGCAGGAAGCTGTTGAATGGTGTAAAAATAAATTGGTTAGTATTCAAAAATCTTTTAGCGATGTTTGTTTTAAAGTTTTAGTGGTAATTTTAGAAACAACTCCAAGAAGCTGACTATGGAACTGATTTACCTTCCGTCCAAGCAGAACGTGAAATTCATCAACGTGAACATAAGCACGTTGACCAATTCCATTCCAAAGTAGATATATGTGTTAAAGCACGTCAGTACTTCTCTGGAGAAGAACTCACCTTATACAACCAGCATCTTAGTCAGTTACAGAAAATATACGCAGAATTGTCAACATTCTCAAACAACCGACTTAGTGACCTTGACAGTTTGTTAGACTTCATCCAGTCGGCTACCAACGAATTGCAATGGCTCAATGAAAAGGAGGAAATTGAAGTTACCCGAGACTGGTCTGACAAGAACATGAATTTGCAAGCTGTGGAAAAGTATTATGAGGTGAGTTCATTTCAATATTTTATGGGGACGTTTTTAGTATAGTATAGTTCATTATAGGAATTAAAAATAAAAAACTAAACAACGATAACAAACAGAATTTGATAAAAAAAAATTCAAAAATTTTCCAATAGGTATTTGAAGTTATCAAGAAAATCCAAATTGTTTGGTATACATAGAAGGATTTATCAAAAAGTTAGTACCTTCAGTACACTTTCAATAAAAAAGAGAAACGTTTTAATACATCAAGTAAGATCAGCAACAACATCTTTTTTTTAATATCATACCAAACTGGCCAGAAAAGTTCTTGTTATGGAGTTCATAATTTAAAAAAAAATTAGTAAGTATCTAGAGACAATCAATTGCGTTTTAAATTTTTATGCTGATCGAGGCTATACAGGGTGTTGCATGGAGTCTGGGCCACAGCGTTGTAACCATGTTGTAATTTCGTTACGAAGTAGCTTATCTACAAATTTATCACATGACATGCTTGTCTTAATAACCATGAAATAAGAACCACGTGCTTGGTGGAAGTGGTCTTCAGGTAGAGCACTCACTCACCAGGTTCAGTTCGCATGTAATTTTCTTTTTTTTATTTATCTTTTATTTATGTTCTTACATTTTTATTTAATAAAAAATAATTTAAGTATTTTTTTCATTAGTTGAAAGTGAAATAAAAAAATCAACGTTTTTGTTATTTATTGCTGGTGTTATTTATTTACCATATGTAATAAAGAATATTTATTCTTTTCGAATAATTTAATAAATACTTCCAGCACCTTGTATTTAATAAAAATATCGTAAGAAGTAGAGATTTACCAGTTTTTCATGGCCGAATATTCGGCCAACTATTTAACCCAATGTTTGTACAAGTACCGAATATTCATACAAGTACCGAATATTCAGACAAGCACCAATATCTTCTGAGGTACCGAATATTAAATCCAATATTCAGCTAATTCAGAATATTAGGCCATGTATTATTTGGTCATTGATACGATTTATTACCAAATATCAGGCCAACTACGGTAACTGTGGTACTATATAAGTAAAAAATGAAAATAATGTAAAAAAAATTATATGAGAATTGAACCTGAGATCTTCTCATTGCTGAGTGACTAATGTACCTCAAAATCGCTTCCTCAAGCACATATTAGCTCTTATTTCGTAGTGTGACAAAATTATGTAGACACTGCTTTATCCTAACCGCATTAACACATGGTGAAAATGTATTCTCTGTGAAGCGCCGTATATACTGAAGTATACTATTGTACAGAATTGTAGTAATAAGAACTCACTAGAAATTGAATTGACACAGGTAGAAATTATACAGTAAACATTAAGTAACTTCAAAGTGTGAAGTTGGCATCACCAAATGTATTTCACATCACTGTGATGTACTGAACACAGTCTTTACGTTTATTATACCTATTTTTTGTTGTTTGTGCAGCGAAATTATGGATCAGGTCTAGAGGTAATTTTCAAAATTTTGTGTGCACATTTGTTGTATAAGTTCACAGCACATTCTTCTTCATCTGCGCTATGTTTTTAATAAAGTTGTTGTTGTTATTATTTATTAATAATTTTTGTGATTGGTTATTAACCATTTACATTTTTGCTTGAGTGCTGCATGCACTAATGCTTTCTAGTACTAAGAAAAACCCTATAAAAATTACTATTTATATTAAAATTTAAAGAATCATTGGTAGAAGATGCTGTAGTAGAACATTGTCGTCAATTTAAATTTTATGATGCTTCCAAATCTCAATTTTTATAAGACCATTTGAACCTTCTAATTTTTTTGTACCTGTTTAACAGTAAGATAATGACCTACTTAATTGTAACATTTTTGTAATGCAACCTTCAGGTACCTCAGGTTATTAATTTGAGTTGTTTCTTTAGAATTTGATGAGCGAGTTAGAAAAGCGTGAAATCCAGTTTGGTGCAGTTCAAGACAGAGGGGAAGCTCTCGTTTTGCAGAACCATCCAGCAAGCAAAGCAATTGAAGCACACATGGCTGCCATGCAAGCGCAATGGGCGTGGCTTTTACAGCTAACTCACTGTTTGGAGGAACATCTTCGGCATGCACAAAATTATCAGACTTTCTTCCAGGATATTGATACAGCCGAACAGTGGCTTAAAGAGTATGTTAATGGTAATTTTGAAAATTAATTGATGTTCATATAATATTTTTTTTATAGAAAAGATGAAATCATGAATTCTGAATTCAGTCAATCAGATTTCTCTCTAGATATAGGGGAAAGGCTCTTGCAGGGAATGCAAGCTTTAAGAGATGAATTGAATTCTTTTGGAGATCGAATTCAAGAATTAACAGTTCGTGCTCAAGGCGTTGTGCCTCTTAAACAGCGTAGACAGCCTGTTACCCGACCTCTTGCTGTTACTGCTATTTGCAATTACAAACAGAATAATGTAAGTGTAAGGTTTATTTCGTTTCTATTATTAAAATTCTAAATTAAAATTGATGTTGCAGTTCGTAATTGAAAAGAATAAGGAATGTACTCTTACTGATAATTCTGGCCGAATTAAATGGCGGGTACATAACGAAAAAGGGGTCGAAGCACAAGTACCCGGAGTATGCTTTGTTATACCTCCACCCGATAAAGAAGCAATAGATGCAGCAGAGCGTTTGCGACGACAATATGACCGATCCATAGCTCTTTGGCAAAAGAAACAGTTAAGGATGAGGCAGAATATGATCTTTGCCACTATTAAAGTAGTCAAAGGATGGGATTTACCACAGGTACGTCTTCATAGACATCACAATTGTAGATACATGTGTTTTTACAATTTTAATCTATAGTTTATTGCCATTGGTGCTGAACAACGCAATGCCATCAGAAGAGCTCTTAATGAAGATGCCGATAAGTTAATGGCTGAAGGTGATCCATCTGACCCTCAACTAAGACGTCTAAGAAGAGAAATGGATGAAGTCAATAGACTGTTTGATGAATTTGAAAAACGTGCACGAGCTGAGGGTAAACATTCAATCCACTTTATATAAAATAAATTATAATTACTTAATTACAGAGGAAAGCAAAAACCAAACCAGAGTATTCAACAATCAAATTTCGTCACTCCAACAAGCTTTAGATGAAGCAGAGCGCATTATTAATCAGCGTGTTCTTTCGCCTTTACCACGAGACATTGATACCCTTCAACATCTTGTCTTGGAACACAAAGAATTTGAATCTCGCCTTCAAAATCTGGAACCAGAAATTGAACAAGTGAAGGACACCTTCCGAAGTATCACGTTGAAGACTCCACAACACAAAAAAGATCTCGAGAAAGTTCTCAATAAATGGAATTACATTTGGAATACCAGCAATTTATACATCGAAAGATTGAAGTGTTGCGAAATTGTTTTGAATTCAATGGATGATGCATCGCAAGTGATTTCAGAATTTGAAAGCAAACTTGTATTGTTTGATGAACTTCCATCTACAGAGAAAGCTCTTGAAGCTGTTCATGATGATCTGCTCAAGTTACAATCGGCTGTAAGTCAACAACAAATTGCAATGGATCAGCTAAATGATGATTTTGATAACACCAAGCGATTGACTGAGAAGTCTAGACCCAACCAACGTGGTCCTCATTCTGATGTAGACAGGTTAGAAAAGGACATACAGAAATTGAATACCAGATGGAATAATG
The DNA here is from genome assembly GCA_958336395.1 of Ctenicera cuprea. Classification (NCBI taxonomy): domain Eukaryota; kingdom Metazoa; phylum Arthropoda; class Insecta; order Coleoptera; family Elateridae; genus Ctenicera; species Ctenicera cuprea. The sequence goes on from OY284486.1 coordinate 58,401,715, forward strand.
TGTGTGGACAATTAGCTGATAGATTAAGAGGTTGTGAACAGGCATACGGCTTGTTGAAGAACTATAACAAATCTAAAGAAAATGAGGATAGTTGGCTTGATGATGCTTACGGAAAACTGGAGACATTGCAGCCTATTAAGGACCGTGCCAAAGAGCATTTGGAAGCAACCCGAGTAAGTAAATTATTGTATAAAAAATGTCATTCTTTGTTTTTCAATTACTGAACAGTTTTTTGGCTTTTTGAATTGGGATATATGTAAAATTTCTTATCCATATTTGATACACCAATGGTGTCGATATGTACCACCATATCGATACAGTGATATATCGAAAAGTATCGAATATCGATACTTTTCTGCTACGTACCATCTGAGCGATATGGTGGAATATCGATACTTGTCTGCGTATTGATACATCGACCTAGGTCTACTTTTTGTTATAAGTGGTTTTGGTTATTGTTTTATATCATATTTCTTATTTTCAGAATCTTCTGAATAGTGTAACTGAACGTGCTCCAGTAATTGAGCAAGTCAACATTAATGGAGGTCGATTTATTAGAGAAGGAAAGGTAAACATGGTGTTTCAGAATCCATTATTATTAATTTTACTTAGGATTTATGTAGGGCAGAGTTAGGTTAGTTTTATTTTGTGGAGAAAGAGATTGCAGTTTGGATGGGTCTGCATGTATGGGTGTATTGTCTTTTGTATATAAATTTTCTTGTTTGTGTTAATTTTTTTCTTCATGGCCTGGTCCACCATTATGTTTTGTATTAATATCTGGAGTAACGGTTATGTAGTTGGGGGTCGCTTATAGTAATTTTTCCATTTATTATTAAATCTTATTAATGCCAGCTTAGAAAAATAATTTTCATTATCGTTGTAATTCACTAAGGGGGTTTTTATTTACAATTTCTAATGTACTTCTTACCTCTAATTACCTCACTTATTTTATCTACTTATTTGGCTCTTCCAATTTTTAAAATTCTGAGGGAGATGCAATATGGCTTGTGAAGGTGGTGGTTCTCTATCTATTTCTTACCTTTCAGCTTTCTTTTTACACAATTTTCTTCGCTGAAATGCTAAGTGCAAAAATTCTGAAGATTTCTTGTTTTTTTTTCTTATGTACGCTTCGGTAGTTTTTTAAATGGCTTTTTTTGAACGTTTTTTTTATTGCAAAGTTAGATTCAGTTTATACTACTTTGTTATTATAGTTTTGCTTTACACTAGTATTTAAGCACCTATATGTTTCAGACAACCTTTTGGTCATTGATAAACAAAATTAACAAACCTATAAGTCACTTAAATCACTTAGAGTAATGATTCTATTAGTATCAACCAACACAAAAAATATCACTGCTACAGCTAGTTATTTTATATATTTCTAAAACCCCATATGGTTATTTTCATTAGCATTAGTAGTTACTTACACTTCACATTACATAATTATTGGCGAGCACATATTTTATATTAGTATTCCACTCGTCACTGCTTCATGTAATGTAAACTGACACAGCACTTACTGACTAACAACTGACCCCTAACCTTCTAACCCTAACACTAGATATGGAGCAAGGGCCTCCAGCGTTTCCGTGATGCACTTCTTGATGCACAACCCTCTTTGGATGCTAATGCCGCCTTCCGATCTAACCGCTCTGCGTCTCCTAGTGGAGCAGATATTGTTGCTCGTCAACTGGACGAGTTCAACGCACGATACCAGTATCTTATAGATGCACTATATGCAAGATTACAGGAAATTGCTGCGAAGTGTCCTGGTGATATAGTCACGTTGGTAAGTGATTTTTTTTTAGAATTCTATTTAACTGAGCATGTTTTCTTAATTCATACACGATTTCAGTTTTAACACTAGAAATGTTTTATTTTCAAATCATTCTTGGTAGGTCTGATTTCGATCAACTGAAAAAAATCTGGCCCTCAGCACCAGAAAAATCTAAAAACCCTACTGGTAATAATTTTGCTAAAATACGTTGATTTGATAAACTTGTCTCAGTGAGAAAAATTCCATTACCCAGTATTTTAATGCTTATCTTTATGGATCTATTTCATAACTTAATATAATAGTGTTATTGGAAAGTATTGTTGAAATAGTTACGTTATTATTTCGCAGGCCGAACATGAGAACTGAAATTTTTTTGGAATGTGTATTAGAAGTGTTTTAACTAAATTATATTTGCACCTGATTATTACTTGACATAATTATTGTTATTACTGTTATTACTGCATAATAAGGAAAATTTAGGATAATTTTGGTTTGTGAGGTGAAATTTTTACAGTTATGTAGAATGCCTTTACTTTGTCTTCATTCTTAAACGATATAAGGAAGTAGTGAAATTACAATGACAATAAAATAAAAAATTTTGAATAGAAGGATCTAATTTTATCTCTTATTTTTAATAACAAAGCATTAGAGGCACATTTTCTCCGAAATAATATAAAACTTGTATGGCTCATTCTCACATAACGGGAGAATTGTTGTCCCGGCTGAATTGCAATTCGGTGCTTTTGAATTTCAAAAAAATTATGCCAACACTAATTGCAGAGCTAGTTTATCTGTTACAAAATGCATTAACTTTATATATTATGTGACTTTATTGGCATTTTCCAGCATCGTTAGTAACCATAATATCATTTCGGTAACGTGTCCCAAACAGGATTTTCGATATTTGAAGGTCAAATACTTTTATTGTGCTGCTTGTAAAAACTGCACATGGGAATAATCATGATTTCACATCTATCTTCTGTCCTCCATACAAATAGAAACACGTCAATACGTTAATATAAATTAATAATTAGCGATTCTTTCTTGTCCCAAGGTTTGTTGTCACTTGTGTAGTGTTCAGTGTCAATTAGCCTACCGGCTTCATTAAACCTTTTATCGAGTGCTACTTTGTTGTGTATTCATTGTGAGACAGTGTTGAATGCATCGCGGTTACGTCGTTTTGCTTTTATTGCATGACTTTTTTCTAATTGTAATTTGAATGACATAAATTACGAGCGTGCCTTTAATACATGTCAATTCGGTAACACTAGTCATGATAGAAAAATAAATTAATTTCAAAAATTTACTATTATCGTTAACTTGCTCGGTGTTCCTTTACATAACCTCAAAATTATTTTCACCTAGGTGCTAAAACAGAGGTGAATTCATTCGATTTAATGTGAAAATGTCAGTTCGGTACTGGTCATTTCGGTAACGGTAAGATATCTTTTGTGGTGTTACCGGAATGATTCAGACGTTACCGAAATGACGTTAACAGTAAAAGAACTAATACGTACTAAAAATATCACTTCTGGCAGGTAACAAAAAATTCGCAGATTTGAAAATTAAATTTAAAAAAGACAGAGAAGCTGCATATGAAAAATTTCATCAAAAGAAGCTTAAAGAAAAACAAATAAAGATAGATAAAAAATTATTTTCCAATATTATATTAAACCAAAAACTAACGTCAGAATATATTGGTATTTTGGCAGGTGCATCGAAAGAAACAGAGGAAGTCTCACAACTTAAGATTAAAAATCCATTGCTATCTTCTGGAATATGTTTTCTCTGTACTTATAGTTTTAGTATGCAAAATATGGGAACTAAATGCACGACTTGTAGAAGAACTTTTCATACAAACTGTATTTTAAGAAACAAATTACACATAAGTGGTAAAAATATAGTTAAATGCAAATCTTGTATGAAAATTGCTTGATTTTATAAATTTTTGTTTGCTACTGCAAATTTTGTTTGAATATTGCTTAATTTTATAAACTTTTGTCTTGCTACATTTATTTCAATAAATACTTTTCAATTAAACTAGTTGCATATTTATTAACACTGCATGAAAACCTAACAAGATCATTGCGGTAACATCCTCATCATTTCGATACAGAATGTCATTTCGGTAACGCACCTCATTCATGCAAAAGTATTAAAGTAATTATGAAGTATAGCAGAATTAAGGCAGTAATTAAATTCTTGCATATGAAAACTGTTAAAAACATTTGAAATTCTATTGAAAACTTCAAAATGTTTGCTGATACCAAAATAAACACATTGGTTTTCCTCAAAAATATGTATTATGCGACTTTATGGAAGAAAGGAAAGCAAATAACTGTAAATTGAAGCAACCTATAAAGTTGTAACAGAACTAATAGTCTTTGGTTAGAGTTTTAATGCATTTTATAATGATTTCCGCAATTCTTCTGATTTTGAGGTGGCTTGAAAGATACGTTACGGAATTGACGATTTTCCAAATATCTTTTTGAAAAACATATGTCCATGACTTTTAGAAGCAGTATCTTTCGTGGCCAATATAAAAATAATATACTTTGAGGTTCTGGCCAGCCAATCAGGCCAAAAAATACAGCGGGAAAGCACTTTTTTTTTTTAAATTTTTACAAGTGTAATTCTCCCGTTATGTGAGAATGAGCCGTATACCCTTACATAACAAAATTTTCAATAAAAACACGAAAAGCTGCATCACAATAGTGTGCTTTGAAATCCATGTGATGTCACTTTCTCAAGGTTTATATTTGTTTCGTATTTTAGGTACTGGTTGGTACTTACTCTTATACTTATTTTTGACTGTTAGCGTTGATTGAGGGAATTGGGAATCCATTCCCTCAATCAACGCTGTTAGTCACTTTTAGTAACTAATTCTGTTTAAAACTCCTTAAAATGCCTGATATGGCAGGCCAGTAGTAACATTTTGTTCTTTCAATTATTTTTGTTTGTACAAAAAAACAGTAAAGTTTCGAAGCACACTACTGTAATCGCAGTGAGCTGTTTGAATCCTGGGCCTGTTAATATAAGGAAAGCTTCCCCGTTTTGTTTTTTTTTGGAAAGTTTATGTATTATTAAAGTACTTTCCATCCTACATCTGTTTACCGTTTTCAGTTTGTGTTTTTTAATTTAATTTTGAGTTTAATAGGAAAGTGATTTGTATTTTCATGGAACATATTAAAGATATTATCAAACAGAAATAACCAATTTTGTTTACTCTATTAACTTGAATTGACGTGAATATTAGTTGAATAAATTGAAACCAGGATTGGTTATTTAAAAAAGAACGCCAACTGCCTTAGCGTTTATTGCTTGTTAATTTAAATTCTCAACGCATTTGCTTTTAAGTAGTTCGTCAGGGTTGTAAATTCAATTACCACCTACAAAATGCTGTTACTTTGCAACAATAAAATGATTTTTAATTTGGACTAATGTTAAAACTTAGATACTTTTATTATTGTCTCACGAGGGTTTTAAGCAAATTAATTTTTAAATGATAAAGAATGATCAAATAATAATTTATAAAAGAAGAATCCAAATTAATTTTTTACAGCTTTGTCATTCAGTATCAGGATCATAGCAGATTCATGAGTGTTTTTTGTTTCTTTATGTTGGATTACAAAGGAAGGGAGTTTATAAGTGTTTGGAACAAATAAACTGTCATCATAAAATTCGATATGATTAATATTGAATTATTAATTATTTTTCCGAACTCTTTAGCTTCACAGTGGCAATTGTTACGCATTTTAGCTTAATAAAGTCAAACCTATTAAAATACTTACAAGTGTTATTATAGTAAATAACATTTAAACTCAAACAATTGGTAATTGTTCTGAGTTTTGAACACTTTTAATGTGCATATAAATTATCAATATATTAAGAATTAATTAAAATAAGGAAAGGGTAATTTTGTAGAAGAATTTTAAATTGAAAGGTTAAAAATGTTGTAATACCTAATTATTTTTAAATATAGGTTTGTTTTTTACACTAAATATAAAAACTAATTAAAATTAGGACGTAATGGTTTTTACTAGATGCTCGACTGACATAATAGTTCGTTTAATATGAACCAAAAGAAACATATAATTTGTTAAAAATGTAACCTTGATGGAAATTTGTTCCATAAAAGACTCTGCTACTAAACACATGATTTATAATGTTGTTCTTGCTAGTTTAAAAGTTGTTGCCAGTGGTCATTTTGTAATTTTCTGAATTGGCTCCTATAATCAGGTGACATAACATTTAAAAATATACATTTGTACATATTAGGTCACATTTTATACCTAGAAGAGTGTGTACCAACCTAATGTCGCTGTAGTACATTAAGTCATTACTTACTTATACGACAATTTGTTTTATATTGTGGTCTCAGAGCACTTGTCAATGTAAAAAAACGCGTTTGAACGTGCACAGTAGGTACTTAAATATAACACACATGTTGCTTGTCTTATTCAACATACTTATTGTACTAGTTTTTATGTGGTTTTAACGGTGAACTTGCCAGGAAAATGCAAAACATATTCACATTATGGATACAAAACCATAGACGTTCTTGTAAAAATTTTAATAGGGTACTTCCATGAAATTTGTGGAATAGAGTATACAGGGTAAGTCATTTAAGTGTCCCCTTCCCCTACTGTTTCCTAAACTATTGAGAATATTAATTTTTCTCAATTAAGATTGTTTGGGGTCTAAGGGAGCTACTTAAGCCACACTCCAAAATTTGCTACATTGTCACGTGACTTGGCTGTGATGCCATCGATAATTTTCTTAGATGCCAATATAAATATTTTCTTAGGCAGTAAGTTTCATACTCCTACATCACAAATGTTTCGAAAAATATGCAAAAAAACTGATTCAAGTAAGAAGGCCATGGATCTAAACAAAAACACTTAAAAAAAATGTTGTTTAATTGGTGTAGCCATTGTTTGGTTAACAAACTTTTATCAGCCATTTTACAGGATCTTATAATCAAAATTGAATATTAATCGTTTTCGTAGAAATGAACTAGTTGAGAGTTATTGGTGAAGCAAAATAAATGTGTTATTATTATTTAGTGAACTAACTTACTTTATTTTTTGTTGTTTTTTAATTGTTTATTGTAAATAAAAGTTAGTATCGTTGCATTTGAATTGTTTTTGTTTAAATCTGTGCCTATGGCCTACTTACTTGAATCAGTTCTTTACATTTTTCTGGAAATTTTTGTAATGTAAGAGGATGAATAAGTTTTACATATTTGAACGAGAAAAAAAGGTATCTAACTGCATAAGAAAATAGTTATATAGCCATTTAAGAAAATTACCGATGACGACACTGTTTACTTACGTGACATTGCAGAAAATTTTGGAGTAGGGCATAAAGTGGCTCATAAGACTCAAAACAACTTTGAGAAAAACATTTAATATTCTCAACAGTAGGCAGTAGGGGGTGGCACTTAAATGACGCACTCTGTATATTAATAATAATATTTTGATGGTCTTATTATTTTTTTTTGGTTTTATATTGATATGGTTTTAAATCCTTATGTGAAAAGAAAAGTTTACGGCACCTTTCCTTAAGGATAAATTATTGTTTATAAAATAACAAAGATAGGAGTTATGGAACCACTTAACTATACAGGGTGCGGCAAATAAAATGTTACAAGTTGATATCTCCATAACTGTAAAAGATTGAGTAGCAACATTTTTTATTTTCTGATTTTATAGGACAGAAGGAGCCTTATATTAGGCTAATAGTGAGTTTTGAAAAGCCCTCTGTTTTAAGAAATGGGTATTGTGAGAATGATATTCTGGAAATATTAAAACCCCTTTCAAGATTTTTTTTAAGTTTAAATGTGTTTAAATAAGCAACTAGAATTGTATCACGCAAAGAACTCACTATTAGCCTAATATACAAATACGTCGCATAAAATAAAAAAACAGTTCCTCAATCTTTTATGGTTTTGGAGACATATTTTTAAATCCCTCTGAGTTTTTATTTTCATGTCCCTTAAACTGTCTGGCCTAAAATTGTCTACAATAATATTGCTGTCCATAATAGAGAAATATACAATGTACCTTTCAGTACGCCTATGATGTAAGTGTTCCAATTCATGCACTTGCAACATCTGAAGTAATTCAGCATAAAACTGTAAAATAGATAATTTTATGGTGTAATTAAAACGTTAAGTAGTTTTATGTTCGTTTTTATCTATTAACCTTTTTTAAATTGTAGTTAATGAAAAATTACATAACAGTAAATAAACTGAAATAAAATTTTCAGAAATCAATTGATTAGGAATATAAAGTAAATGCAAATGAAAAAAATATTAAATTTGTGACTATACTAGGTTTTTTTTCTGTATATTTATAGGTTTTCATTAGAATTCAGATTCACAAAAATGCTCCAATTTATTTGAAAAAGCCCAGATGTGTGAAGGGCAGTATGGTTTGGTAATGAAGGTGTTATGCTTGGTGTGAATTTTTTTTCGAACAATTCATTGAGATCATGTAATTAATTTGTAATGAGATAGCTTGTCTGCACATGTGGTGGATATGTGGGTGTTACATTACTGAAATCTAGAAGGCAGAGATTTTCTGATTTGACGCTATTAATTTCATGAACCATCTAAAGAGGAAGCTTTTAATTTGTCTGTGGAGAAACAAGTAATGACTTAACAGCAGTTGTTAGAATGTTTTTCATGCTTATGCGTATTTCCATTAATGTAAGTTTTTTGTTGTGTAAATGCTCTAATTGGGTTTAATGTATTCTGAAGTTAATTGTTTTCCTCAAGCGAGATAGAAATCTAACAGGTATTATAACAAAATTCTTCAATTAGTTCACCGTTTTAACCTTAAAATTTGCTATTTTTAAAAATTATTCTTGAATGGTGTAATTTCCTCAAAATTAACATTTTTTATTCTAAAGTGTGATGTCAAAGGAAATAATAAATATCCAGCGCAAGCTGTTTATTCTGTTTTTTTTTTCTTACATTATAAGGGGCACGAACTGAACTGCCAGTAGTATGGTCCAACTACAATTTTGAATTCCAGACAAAATTTTTGAAACTGCCTCTAGCAATCTATTCTTTGAATGTTGATAAGTGATAACCAACAAAGTAGTTTCGTCTTATCTATTGAAGACTGGCTTCTACCTTATTCCTTTTTTGTTTGTTCGCTATTAATATTTCAAAATACTTTATTCTTGGAAAAAACCGTTCATTAACATTTTGCTTCCGTTCTTACATATTTTAGAACATTATTCAGAAAATAAATATGTAACACTATTTTGCATAAAACATTGAGATTAGTTAACCAACCGTGAACGTTCGTAATTCCTCAAAACCCCCATTGCCTATGCAATTTTATGCAATGCTTTTGCACACTATCACCGCTGTGATCTGCCCACAAAGTCTACCTAATATGGGTAGCTTTGACTCCACAAGGTATAATTGCTTTCATCAGAGCCCAACCCGGAGTTAGCGCCCACTTGTACAACTTCCTACCTTTTTTGTTATTGAGTGAGGCGCCTTCATTATAATAATACTCTTGATTTTGCTATTGTTATAAAGTGACGTTTGTAACAAAAACTTAATAAAAAATGGCCATGGAACAAGTGTTGTGAAAATAATCAGGAGAAAGGTTTTCAGCCTTTTTTGTTGCAGAAGAACTTAGGATGTTAAAATTGTCTGACATAATTAAGAGTGGGTTTAAAGATCTAGGGTAGATACACATAACATGTTGTAAAAGTGAGGCAATATCCTTGAACTGATTCAAAATTAATTACTTACATGTTATAAATCATATCTAATTTCATTTCTATTCGCAAGTTTTCATTGTAAACTAGGATATCTTGTGAATCCCTAATGAGACTCAAAGGTGTAGGAAATGCAACATGCACTAGACTGTTGGATGTGTTTGTTACGTTAATGACTTACAGGAAAAGTCTCTTGATTCTCTGCCAACAACCGTTTATTTCACAAAGTATGAACTTGAACTCGTGGTTCCAAAGTCAAAATTGCTAATTTTAAGAATGCTATGTTTTTGTGTTAGTAGGAGCATCCAGTTGGTTAAGTGGTAGTAGTTCATTCTGATTATTATAAAAATGTTGGCAAAGGAGTGCAATTATTTTCATCCATATTTATACTGGTGTGGCCCAACACTTATTACGTTCGAATTAAATTTTCAAACGAGTTCAAGATAGAGAAAAAAAATGATACAAAGCTTTTTGTTAAATTTTTACCTATTTTTCCGAATACTTCGAAAATGACCAATGTTACACGTGCTGTAATGCAAACGTCATTTTTGTAATGGCATCGTAGCCATTTTTGCGCTCTTTCGAAAAGAATTTTTTTCTCTTTTCAATGATATAATGCTTGTATACACATAAACAAAATTTTCGAGAAAAATCGCGAAAAACATTTTCGTATTAGCAGGGTCGGAATTGAAACAACAGTTCACTGCAATACAGTCATGTATTTTTAAAATTAATTTGATTTCTTTTTACAGTCAAAAAGAATTGAAAGAACAAAAAGTTAGTGCTGTCAATAAAATGTCAATAGCGGCGACTTAGATTATTATCGGTACTAACGTAGTTATATCCTGCCGCTTCAGGCATTTTGCAACAAATTCCGCGTGCTGTAGAGGCGCTACTAAACGGTGCATCAAAAATGTCATAACTGCGGTTCAGTTGGTGATTGGTTAGCGTAGCTTATACAACTTTTACATAACAAAACGTTCCAAAAACAACGCTAAAAACTCTGAAATATGCAGATTCAAACAGTAGTCTAAAACAATGATAGTAGTTACGTTCACTTCACGTTTTTCTTTACAATCAAGTACATTTGGAAACGATAATTTCAAGAATCGGCCCCATTATTTCTCATCAATATTTCGTAACACGACGTCCGTATAGATTTATCAGTCGATATTAATCCAGGTGGCTCTAGATATTACTTATAAACTTATAACTAAGCAAATCGCTCGCTTGTTGCTGTGTACCTATCCCTTTTTGGATAACAAAAAAAATATTGTTTTTAATATTTGGCACTTACATTTTTCAGAAGTTTAAACGGGTTAGAAACGGCACTTATCCTTGAAATTGTTGTTGCTAAACTATACTTGATTGTAAAGAAAATAAAATAAACTTAAACATGCACTACTGTCATTGCTTCAGATTGATGTTTGAATTTGTAGCTTTAAAATTTTTTCGTGTTTTTCTCAAAAGTTTTGTTATGTAAGGTATGTAAGTTAAGCTAAACAATCACTAACTTAACCCCAGATAAGACATTTTTGATACACCGGTTAGTAGCGCTTCTGCAGCACGCATAATTTCTTGGAAAATTCGTGATGCGGTAGACCGCGTAGACGTTAGGCCGTTTTCATACTCTCCGGTTATTATACGGCTAGCCGTTGGCACAAATCGTTGCGAATTTTAAGTTTTACTTTCGCATGTGTGCGTCAGTATCAGGAGCGTCGTTAAAGGGTTCTTGCGGGTGGGGCACCTCCAAGTTTATTTTTTTATGTTAGAAAATACAGAATAATACATAAAGTCTCTTTAAAGAGCAACAGCAAATGTTTACATATTGACAAACACAATTTTTTTTGTTTTTCTATTTATTGAAATATACCACGTATTCTGTATCTATGGGGTCTAGTTAGCCCCCCCCCCTCTCCATGCATCTTTCTTATCCTAAAGAAGCCCCTGGTCAGTATGTGGTTAACCACCTATGTTATATAGTAAAGTTATATCGAGAATGCGATTGTATTTGATTTCGTGCAAGTTATCGAATGTTAGATTTTGACGGAAGTACATATTTTGGACCTCCAGGAAAAAGGGGTTTTAAAAAAGTCTCTCTGTGGGTGAGTGGGTGGGTATGTTGGTATGCGCGCTTCATAAATCCCAAATGAATGGTCCGATTTTGATGAGCACCGGAATGTGGGGGTATTTCAAAAATTCATCGGTGAAATAAGCTTTAAAAATTTTTTTTCGAAAATTTAATTGTCTAAATCTAAAAACGGAATCTGATAGAAGACCTTAGGGCAAATCGAACACATTCTACGGACTTGCTAGCTTCAAAATGGCGTTTGCTACGATTTTATGAAAATGTTACGTTAGCGACGTATCGGGATACAATTTTTTATCGCAATAGCCCTGAAAATTTCGAATATTAAAATTAAGAACTGCAAACTTTTTCGAAGTTACGGGAATTTTCTAAAAATTCTACTCAAAAACTGGCCACGCGATGTTTTCAAAATTTCGTAGCTTTATAGAGCTAGGGGCAGACAACCTACAATTTGGTTCCTGTAATATCTATTAGTTTTTGAAAATCGAAACTTCCTCCGCCTTTAGTTTAAGCTAAATTGCTCCGCCGTTTGTTTAGGCTAAATTGCTCATGAGTGATAGTAGAATAAAGTTCTCAAACTTAATTTTTAGAGACGGCAATATTTTTTCCTCTCCCACCCAAATTCTGGTGGACGAATTTCTCCTTTCGTTTTTGTTTTTTTTAACCGCAAGGAATATTTTTCCAATTGTCGTTAGGCGATGCAGATTTAAACAAAAGTATCAAGAAGTGAGTAATCTTTAAAAAAAAGGTGCTCTTGAATACATCCCCTACATGGTTTGGTACCCACATGGTGATAGATTCTAGATCTAAGTTAAGAGAAGACAAGAAACAAAAAAAGCAAATATAATCTTATAGCCGCACCGGTTTTACGTCACGTGTGAAAGCAATAATCTGATTGTATGGTTCTCTAGCATCGCAGCGGGTTTGAACCGTTCCGGTTTTGGAGAACAAAACCGGAACGCCTTGAGCCACTGGCCGGTTGCGGCAGCCGCACAGTGTTTGCCTTACCGGATACGGTGTGAAACGGACAATTTTTTAAATGTACGTATCTCTGAACCGCATATGGTTTACCGCAACGGCGAACTGTACAAAAACCGGGTAGTCTAAAAAACGGCCTTAGGCTGTATTATTCGAGGTGGCCGTGCTAATTAATGACTATTCATATTTTGTTGACAGTTCTAACATTTTTTTGTTTCAATTGTTTTTGACTGCAAAAAGAAATCAAATGAGTTTCGAAGCAGACCAATATGATTGCGGTTAAGGTATTGTTTGAATTCCTGGCCTTGCTAATATGAAGCTCTACGAATTTTCTGGAAAATTTTGTTTTTTTTTATATCGGAGAAAATAGAAAACAATTCTTTATCAAATGAACGCAAAAAGGCCAGCTCCTATTTAAAAAAATCACGGGGCTTTGCGCTTATACATTGGTAAAAAAAATTTTGAGTATGCAGAAAGGTGAGAAAGGTGGGTAAAAATTTATATATTTCTTGTCAATTCTTGGACCTATTTCACAATTAAATAGGGGCGTAATAAGTATTGGACCACTCTGTACAGAAAGTTCCTTTTTTATATTTAGTAGGATGGGCAAAATTTTTCCAAGAAATTTTTCTGCAAATCCAACAGTTTCATATCTATTTCAACATTTATATGTAATATTTGCGTTTTGGCGGTATTGCCCTTTTACAATTTTTGTTTCTAGAAAATAGATGGAAATAGTTTGTTGAGCTCATTGCGCCTGTATAATGTTTTCATTTTATACTAACATAAATGAAACCTCGTGTTTGAACTTCTCATATTGTAGATTATATTGGTATTATCCTTATTATGTGTACCGACTGTATTTTCAAAGGTTTCCTTTAATCTTAAATCAAAGCAAAATTGAAAGCACATGTTAACACATCATTTACATGATTTCAAGCCAGCCGAATTAAAAAATCGCTAAAAATAAAATGATTGCATAATTTTACAGTAATCGTATTTATCGTTTTCAAAATTACACACAACAAATTAAAAATAAATATGATAAATATAGGTACTCATTCATCATGTAGCTAGTGTAGAAATATTTAATTATTTTACTTTAACATGTTTTGATAGATTTGCAATTTAAAACATTAAGTTTATAAGAACTCGGAAAAAGTTTAAGTCAACTTCTCGTTTGTCTCCTGTAAACTACAGAACGTATTACATTGATTGTAGGTAGTTATGTGTATTAACACGAATGATCCCGTAAAATCGTAATACCACCTGTTCGGTGTGTTTACGTGATTCCAACAAAATAATAATATTACGTCATTCATGTATAAAAACATGACATCACGCTACACAATAAGTATTCCAAACTCGTGAGGATTTCAGAGTATGTCTAATTTTGAATTTTTTTAAGGTTTTACTGGGAACACCTTCAGGTTCACCTACTTTCCATTCATAAATTTTTATTGCTTACCTTGGTACGACCACAGAATAAATCTTTCTTTCATTGATTTATTATTGAGCTTCTGATAAGACAGCGATGAGCACTGATAGTACGTAATCAACAAATCCAAATAATCTACATAATTGTGTCAGGTTTAATTATAGAACAGAAATTTGTATGAAGAATTATGTGCAAATTGAAATTTTTACTTGTGCGCATCTTTTTTTTTACTGTTGCGCCAAAATACCGCAGGTTATAAGAAAGTCTATTCTGTTATGCAACCACATCGATTACAACATTTTCATATCGAAACATCAAGGAAAATTGATCACATTTCGGGCCAAGGTTATATTGTTGACTAAGGTCAATTAAAATAGAAAAATAGTCAGGTTTTCCGTAATTTACATACAATTGAATCGTAACAAAACTTACTCGCGAAAAACCGAAACGGTCTCAATTTACAGTTCTCTTTTAGGATGCGTGTTTGCAAATCCTGACATTCTCAATTTAGCAGTACCTACTTGACCGTTGCTTACACAATGACCAATTAATTAACACTTGAAGCATCAGTGTTAAAAATAACTTTTGTCATTTTTATCTAGCGCGCCTTAAGACCGCACAAAAATCGGACACGTTCGTTTCGATTCGCTACTGCGGTTATGGATTTATCAAACGCATTCAGACCAGTATGGCATGACTCGCGGAGTTGTGTGTATACCGGTAAATGTACAACCCAAAAATTTGCAATTTAACTTCGTTTGAAGTATTTATGTGTGTTTTTATGATTATTAATATTGCGTGCCCGTTTTGAAATTTTTATAAACAAGAACGCTCGATCTTTTTATATTATAATTAAATAATTTTAATTAGTGCTCGTTTATTAGTGTGTCTTGTTTAAAACAGATTCTAAGTGCGCTTTTTAATTATAAAAATTTCCGGTGAAGACTGAAGTTCGATTTCACGTAAACCGCTACATTTACGCTAATAAAACATAAATTTTCTAATGATGCCGGGTGTGATATTGTTGAATCTGTACATGTAATCTAAATTGGGGTCTGTGATAAAAAGACAACCTATGAATGTTGTCAGCTTCAATTGTTTGTTTAAATTTGTAGATAAAATGTATAAACTTTGAAAAATAAAGTATGTATTGAATAATACCATAATAATATCTACATACTCGTAGGTAAAGTTTGCGTGTGCGGTCGGTAATAATATAATCATACTTAATTAAAAAGAAATGGGTGACTACAATTTTGAATACGAACTTGGAAAAGTACCATGGGTTAGTATTGTATTGAAATTTTCTGTTACTTAGGTGTTTATTTTTTAAGGCCAATGTTTGATAATTATTTTACGTTCTCAGTGATGTATTCAAATTTTCATCAATTTTGTTTTCATTAAACAGCAAATTAAAACCGGTATATGTGCAACTAAAACTTACAAGTTTAATAAAATAAAAATTCAGATAAAATGGGCGTTGTTCATTATGAAAATATTTACTTAATATTATTAAATGTGCTTTGAAATATTTTTTTTGTATGATGTTTATCTTAATATATAAGACGAAATAATTTACATCTGATTAAAATAATTGTCAAGGGCATTCGATTTAACATTTTAACTAATAAACATGTTTTTCTTCAAAGGCGTAAAACTTAAGAATATAACTTAAAAATTGAACTGTTTAGCAAAATATTAAGTCACATCTCATAAGTCATAACAATACTTGTTATTAATAAGTATTGATACTAAAGGGACCGTTTTTAATTTTTAAGAATTATTATGTAAGTATTGACTATAGTTATTAAAAATTACTCATTCTCACCATAATTTCGTCGTGAAATTTTTATAAATTTAATGTATTAAATATAATTTTACTTATTTTAACATTATATTAGGTTATACTAATTGCTAGGGATGTACCCAATAGCGATTTTGGCCAACTAGTCGGCGAATATTCGACAAAGTACGAAAAAACCGAATATTCGGCCAAATGTGTGGCCGAGTAACGACTATTAGACCAATTACTGGGATAAATATTAGGCCTATTCTACTATTCGGCTAAGTACCGAATATTACCTAATTGGAGCCATCTGCCGAATACTTAATGGTAATGAATGTATGGGTTAATTGCTTTACATAAGCGAATAGCGTCTAATTGGGCTGCCGAAATTATAATTTTGTTTTAATGTGTTTTTAATCTTAATTATACCATCAAAATATTCAAAAAATTGCAATTGTTTTCATGTAGTACACAAAACTGCAGAATATTCGGCTAAATCGATGGCCGAATACCGAATATTCATCCAGTCTCTCACGGCCTAATGACGAATATTAGGTTAACTGTTTAGCAGAATATTAGGCCAAATATTCCACAAATCACCGAATATTCCACAAATCACCGAATATTCCACAAATCACCGAATATTCGACTAACTATTCAGCTAAGTACCAAATATTATTAGCCAAATCGAGCCAACTTTTCGGCGAAGTGCCTGGTTATCAATGCATGCGCTAGGGGCGTCACATAAGTGGATAATGTGCCCGTTTAGCAACCGAAATATTTGTTTATATGCCATGGAATTTTACGAAGAATTGTGCAATATAGTATTGTTGTCATTTAGTGCATAAAACGCCGAATACTAGGCAATTCAAAAAAATATTTGGCTTTTGTGAATATTCGGCTAACGAATGTTAGGTGCGTCCCTATAGTAATTACTAATAAATTCATTTTTGGAGTTTGGCATATTACTACAACAAATTACAATTGCAGTCGACGCAATACTTCATTCGCATTTGCATCAAACTTTGCTGACTCGAAATAATATTTTCGGCTTTTCCTAATATTCGGCAAAATTTAAAAAATGTCTGAATATTTGGTGCGACCCTATACTAATTACTTTTAAATGCATTCTTGAAGTTTGGCCTATTACTACAACGAGTTATAAACAATTGCAGTCGACGCAATTTTGTGAAATGCACAGAAATGCATTAGTTGATTCATACTTTGTTTCTTTGAAATTTGATGCTGCAATCGCCAAAGATTGAATATCGAAATGAATCAATTGCTTTAGAAAAATAGTTTAGTAATCTTAAATAAGGACATTGACTAATCATGCGCATTCATTCTAGTACAATTAAAAAAATAAAATATCCTGAATAAGGACAAGGAAGAACAAATACACATTATAAAAACATATTGATATAAATTTTCAGTCCTCTTGCATCTTACTTCGTTCAATGAAATATCCCACAATTACCCTTGTATTGATCTAAGTTGTCCTTTATAATAAATAACAATAATTTTCTTTTATTTCAAGAACGCGCTTGAAACAACCACACAATTTTTGAAAGGGCAAATCCAATCTCTTCATTGCTAGAATTTAAAACTTTAGCAAAAACACAAAAAGGTTAAACGTGTACATATAGACTGTTATTACCATTTCAAATTGCCACCTAATTAGAAACAAAACCTCTCTGTACGTGTAGCTATATTAAGATTTTATATGTTTGTTTAGAACAATGAACCATAAAAACAAACTAGTACAGTTTCACATAGCTAATAATATTGTGGATGATTGGAAATTCTTCATGAAAATCATCAAAATATAATTTTGTAAAATTCTGATATTACGATATTATTATTGGTATGACTTATAGTTTGTGCACATTATATCATGTGTATAGGGAGAAGATATGGTTGTGTACAATATCACAGATGACCGTGAGTTAATTATGAATGGAAGTTTGCAAGATCATGATTAACACTTTTTCATACACTTTATCTTTATTTATCATCGATTGAAATAATTTGTGCCGCTAATTATGTACACAGTAAAATTTGTATATGCAATTAGACAGGCAGTTTATTAAAAACAACATTAAATGAAAATTGTTTTAGATAACCGACAATTTAACAGTTCATAAAATTAAATGACAGGAATATAATCATATATTTTTTAGTAGAATCGCCCTACAAAGGAAAATGATCGGAAAATAACGAGAACAAAATACATACATTTATCGTTATTAATAAATTTCATCATAGAATTTTTAATTTCATAATCTTGACCAAGATTACCTTATATCTATGCCTGGTCCTGTTGTGTTGTTTTAAACTTTACAAAGTACTTAATTTCTGGAATTGTAAGTGCCTATCGGTAATATCATATTATGTGTTACATTTATAATAATCAGAAGAATTTTAAAAGTTAAGCTTGTAAGCGCTAGCTTGCGTGGTAAGGTATGGGGAGTTTTGGATTACGGATTTGTAACAATATGGTATATCGCTGTATCCGAACAATGGTGGGGATGTAGCTGTATTTTTAGATTTTTTATATACCTAGTTACGGAATTAATGGATATCCACAAAAGCAAGAAAATACAAAAAAAAACATAATAGTATTTATAATTACGAAATACATTGCAGCTTGCATAGTCATTCTGCATAATGAATTAATGATTTAAAATACAAGTTCTAAGTATCTCTGCTGCATTCTATGACTTAAATTCCTCATCTAGTTTAATAATAATGCATTTTCTTGTTTATTTCCGTTATACAATTACTAAAATTATTTTTTTAAATTGTATTATACAGGGTGGTCAACACTTATTATGCTTGTATTTGATTCTGACAGTTCAAGATAGAAAAAATATTATATGCATACATTAAAAATAAATTTTGACCAAGGCTTTACTTTACAATCAGCAATTAAAACAAAAGATTTTAGTAATGTGAACAAAATATGAATAGTTATAAGCACGGTCACGTAGAGTTAATTGACTAACTTCTCTATAATGTTATCAGGCTCTGCCGCATCATGCATTTTCCAACAAATTCCGCGTGCTAGAGAGGCGTTAATAACCGGGGCATCAAAAATGTCATGTCGACGGTTAAGCCTCGTCCAGACGGGGACGCATGTTGCCAGCAATACAAATTCGTGGTGCTGCTAGCAACATATTTCCTTGTATGGACTACAATTTGCAGTGTTAGCTCTGTTTGTCGCATTTGTGGTCAAAAAAGATTTTGAAGTATGCAGAAAGTAGGTAAAAATTTACCAAAAAACATTCACTTTTCGTTTCCCTATCTTGAGTTGATTCAGAATTAGACAGCGGCGTAACAACTAATAAGTGTTGGGTCAGGTCACCCTGTATATTCATACCACCGGGAATTCGAAATTTTCCTGTAACTACGGAAG
Organism: Ctenicera cuprea; assembly: GCA_958336395.1. NCBI lineage: Eukaryota > Metazoa > Arthropoda > Insecta > Coleoptera > Elateridae > Ctenicera > Ctenicera cuprea. Next base: position 58,420,941 of record OY284486.1, read on the forward strand.
TGGTTCAGTTTGCGATTTGTCTTTTATCACAGACTGATTATAAAAAATGCAGTGTAAAAGTGTTCAGCTTATGACATACAAATGTTTCTCTTGGGATTTGTAAGCCCTCTCAACTTATTTGAGTGTAGGTTTCGTAAAGTCTTTTCATTCCTGCAGGTTTAAGTTAACTACACAGAAAAAAAAATAGTTTAAAAATAAATACCGACCTTTGTTATTAAAGTAATAAATGACATCCTGTTGAAACAGAAATCACCTGCTTTTACGTGCGTTGTTACATCACCGATATTATCGTGAAAATTAATAGAAACCAGGTTAAAAACTTATTTTAAATACTCCTTAGTAGCTATAGAATATAAAACAAAATACGAAAATTTGATTTATCGTAGAGGTTTTTTGTGTTTGCTTTAAATCTTTAAATATTCTAAATAAAATTACTGCACGATATCTGAGCTATGAAAAAATGCGGCGCAATATTCGGTGTATTATTTACTAATAAAATTTGCTTCAAGTAGCTATAATGAACCTAATTTAACTGTTGTTGTTTCATTTGGTAATTAGAAGGCATTACTTTCGAACCATTACAGTGTAGCTTTAAGTAAACTTTTGATTTAAAGATATATTTTTAAATTTAAAAGTTTAAAAAATTTTCATATTGAACCGTCAATGCACATTTTTCCACTAAAGCATCGTTTTTGTTACAACTTTGCAGGTGGTTTCTTGCTATTATATGAACGAATGCAAATTAAAAATTTGTTAATCAAATCTATAACGAAATGCGTTTTGGTCTTGGTTGAATTTCCCATGATTAATCAGCAATTTCTTCATCTGCCCACACAACTATTTTTAGTCAAATGTTTGCTAACGAATTAACAAGGAGAAGTAGTTAATACAATTACACTACCTACTTGATTTGGAATGTCGGATACTACACCTACACGATTGCAGATTACACCCTGAAAATACGTTTACCACGTTATGTTGCGTGTTTTTGTAGTAATACTGGCGTTGTCAACTATTAACAGCATTTGTCAGCGTAAAAGTGTTGAGCTTTTGGAAACATTTGTTAGATCAATATTCTGGAAAGACAGGCCAATTGTTATCAGTTGAAGTTTCTTGAGAATGAATGTTTAAATAGTAGTTACACTTAAAGGCTCTAATTTGAATCACTCAGTTTTTAAATCAAAAATTAAAATTGTTAATTTTTGGAGGTGTCTTACTACGCAGAATGAAGAGATTTTGATTTTCAAATACAGATAAAGTAATAAGTACTAACTTTTCCGTTTTTTTTTAGAAGTCAATATAATCATCTTTGCTCCATCTGAGCTTAAGTTAAAAGTAAGAGAAATAAATGTGGTGTAACTATAGCTTTATTAATTGTGCTAAAAATATTACTTAGGAACAATGTAGGCCCATAGCATTTTAGTCACGTTGTAATTTTGTTAGCATCAAGAATGTTGTCTACAGAATTTTATGTTTGTCTTAATATTCATGAAATAAGATTAAATCACATATTTAGTGGAAGGGGTTTTGAGGTAGAGCACTCACTCACCAAACCGACGGTGTGGGGTTCAATTCCCATAAAATTATTCCTTTTGTGTTTTAATTATTTTTTTTTTGTTATTTATTTATGTTATTACGCCATTTTTATAAAATAGAAAGCAATCAAAGTATTTTTTAATTTGCAATTGAAATTTTAAAATCTAACGTCGTTATTACGTATTACCGGGTTATTTCATAAATGATTTTTTGCGAAAGTTTTTGAGTAATTTAGAAAATACTTCGATCACTTCGTATTTCAAAAAAAAGTCTTAAAAGCACAAATAGAAAATGAAAAACAATATAAAAAACAATGTTTTGGGATTTGAAAAATAAAAAACAAATTAAAAATTGAATGTTATAAGTAATGAACTTGGGGTCCTTGCAATGACGAGCGAGTTTTCTACCCGTACCCCGTGAAACATCCGCATAATCTAAATTTTCATACTCTAAAATAACATTTAGTGAAGTAGCCGAATGTAGCTCTTAACAACATTTTTTGCAAAATCTGAATTGGCTATAGCTGTAGCTTTAAATTTTCAGAGCTTGCAAAAAGGTATTAAGCCAAATTAATCTATTTACGCCAATTTACTTATCATTATTTCTTTGTACCTGAAGGGAAATACGCTTCTTTGTTTTAAGCGCCAAAAATTGGAAAATGTACCCCAATATTTTGCTTAAAGAATGATACTTAACAGATTTTTTTGTAATCAATTAAATATCAAATGATTTACAAATACATATACAGTGAGGTCGTAAAATGCGACCCCCACCCCCCAAGTTAAGTATGTTTTAGAATGTTTTCATTTGTTTTTCAATCGATTAAATTTTCCTAAATCTAGGATTATGAGGGGTCACTCGACGCCTTGTGTCATTTTTTTTTAATTACGCTTTGTCGTCATTTTACAAATTTGAGTTTGTTTTTTAATACTATTTATTCTGCAATAATAATAACCCAAAATTTGTAGCTTCGCATCAAGCCGTTCAAAAGTTAGCAGGGGGAGGGGGCTCACTGTATACGGAAAATATAAATTGTGAGGGTGAGATAGTTTTGTTTGAAGCAAGTCGTTTGTATCAATTAATCAAGTCTAAATTTTAAACGCATTTTACTTATTTCCTGTTTTTTTTTCAAATTATATTAAACAACCATTAGTGAGAGTACCTAATTGAATTGCAGTTGGCAATATTTTAATTACAATGATGAATCATTCCTGTAATGTCTTAAAGTATTTTTGATGGTTCACTGAACTTAACTGCACTTTATAATTGAATTTGGATGAAGTGCAAGTGCATAACGAGATTTCAAGGCTTTAATTAACCTCCGAGTAATAATAGTAGAGTTATTGAACTGATTTGTACCGCAACATTGATCGATTTAGTATTATGTGTGTTGCCATCATGCTCGTGTTTATATTAAATATTTTAGGAATTTTTAATTTTGCAAGAACCATTTGATGCTGAGCAACGCAGCAGCATTTTTGAAATTATGCGAATAGGCGTTTGTGAAATTTATTATTACTAGTGTTACCCCAGCGCACAATGCACTGACAGACTGAGCGTTGACAGAACCGGCGAAATGCAAAGACACGTGATGCATTAGTTCCAATAATGAGACGCGGGGTTAATGTAGATGTCGCCTCAAGTGAAGCGCGTCTAGCAGACTTTCATATATATTATAAATTAAAATAATTATTATTAAAAAATCGACGTAGAATAAAAATATAAAAATGTTTCATGTTCCATCTGTGGATAAAGACCTTTCATTGAAAAAAAAATGATCCAAATTGGTGATGCGGTAGCCGCTGGAGGAACCGGAGAAGAAAACCCTTTCAGCTTTTATATATGTATGGATTAAGAACATTTTTTAACGTTTTTAAAATTGGAAATATCAAATCATGTTTTTTAATACACACACACACAAATATCGATTAACATTTTAAAAAGCTCGATAAAACAAATATAATTGAGAAGCGAAAATTGATTATTTTTTATTAGATTAAATTACGTTGTGTTTTTCTGCTACAAGGCGAGATTAGTGCGGGAAATAATCGATTTTTCTATTTTTATTTTTCTAGTTTTATATTTAAGAATATTAACTTCAATACGTTTTATTTGCGACAACATAATGTCTAAATACCCTAAATAAAATATTAAAGTGCCTTGATAATTGCTGAAGTGTTATTTCGGAAACCATGCTCAGTGTGCAACGTTTTTATATAATTACTGTTACTTAATTTATCTTATTAGTACTAGAACTGAGACGACACCAATGGGTAAATCTCAATATAAGCAATTAGACAACTTAAGTTCGATAAGAATTGCTGGTTAGTCTTTGGACTAGTTGCAATGTATTCCCAATAAAAATAAAATTAAAAAAAAACTTAATGTAAAAAATTATATTTCAAATTTTAACATTGTTAGAAACAGCTTTTAAATATTACTTTCGATATTCCAGAGACTGGTCGAACAAATGGAACCACAACCGTTCAGGACTTTCCGCTCAGAATTCCATATGAGCAGTGCTACTGAACATTCGTCATCCTACACGAGTACCACTCACTACAGCAAGCAGTAAGTGTTTTTTTACTTAATAAAATTAAGTACAATTTGTTTAATAACCCCGTTTTTTAATTAGAAAAATTGAAAAATATTTGGTCTATAGTCTGATTATGGATTGTGTAGAATTATAATGTTACGAATGAAAATTAAGTATCAAAATTCTTTTAACACAACTTTGAATATTTATTTCGCTTCGAACAATAGCTCTAAAACAAAAGAAATAAGTTATTCCGATATACATTTTCTAATTACATTTTTGTAGTTGGGAATAGGATCTGTTAATAAATTAATATAAACTTTTCGATTTCTTCCTTCTCCAAAGAAATCGAAAAGTTTAGTTTAATTTATTAACAGATCCTATTCCCAACTACAAAAGTGGAATTAAATACCCAAGGATCAACAAAAAACATCAACCTATACATTTTCTAATATCACTTACAAAATATCATCACTGATATTTTAATAAGAAATATTTCTAAACAATTTAAATGTCAGAAGAAATAAGACAGGTTTTCAATTTATTACAGGTAACAATCCTACTTTAATTATGCAATTGTTTGTGTTTTTTATGTAATAATGATGACACTTAAAATTTAGCGTACTATATCATATTCACAAAATCGAAGAATATTCATTAGATAACTGTAAATGTTAAAAGATTACTTAGTTTTCTCCTTTTTTTTTCAACAATAGGTTCATTCAATCAAAATCGGCAAAGAAAGAAAATGGTACTACTATAACCATAACAAAAGACGATTCTGCAAATAACCATGGTGTAGACCAAATCGACAACATAACAAATGGTCGACCCCCTGACAAATACACTACTACCACTCATATAACGCAAGAAAATCCTCAAACTTGGGGTACAAGTATGCAATTTAGTGAGATTAAATCTCTAAAACGTGTACATAAAGTTCATGAAGGTATTGGTACCGATAGTATTATTGACACGCCAGGAATCGTAAATCCATACACTGGTGAAATAATGACAGTTCGTGATGCTATTGCCTCTCGTATTTTGGATGTACGTACTGGTAAATTGGTGGCATCGCCCGATGGCAGTTCCATAACAATTGATGAATCTTTGCAAAAAGGTTTGATAGATCCTAATATTGCTGAGCGCTTATACAGCCCTTGTGGTATCGGGGAAGATGGGCATAGTCTAACTTTATTGGAAGCTATCCAACGTGAAATCTATGAAGCTGAACAAGGATTTATGGATCCTTCCGAAAAACGCATTAAGGTAACGCAATCCACAAGCATCAGCGAACCAATAGATGGTGGAAAAGTTGACAATTATAAATTAGAAAGTGGTGATAATCTTACTCGAAAGACCTACGTATATTCTAGACATAAAGAAATTAGATTGAAAACGGGAGCTGTGTGTTTGTATGATGCAATCAATCAAGGTCTGGTTGATGAACGGACAGGTTGGATTGTGGATCGTAATTCTGGCAATAAATATCAAATTGATGCCGCCATTAAAACTAATATTATTGACGGCGATGTTCGTGAAATAGTAGATCCTAAAGCAGATAACAAACTAACACTTAATGAAGCTCTGGAGAAAGGTATCATAAATCCGAAATTGGGAAAATATGTACTTGTTCACGAGAAGTTTCCATTACTTGAAGCAAAACGTAGACAGTATATTGTAAAACCTATGACTCTTAAAGACGTCTGTGATCAAAATTTAATTGATAGTGATGGCAAAATTTTCTCTCCTTTGCATCATTCAAAATTAACCATAGCAGAAGCAATTTCACGTGGAGTTTTAGATTCAGATTCTGTTAGATCAGTTGTAGATGCCAAATCAGGCGAGTTACTCACTCTTAACGACGCTTTAATTGAAGAAATTGTTATTCCAGAAAATCACTTTAAAGACACAGTAACTGGTGAAGTTTTCACCATACCGGAAGCAGTACGTAGAGGTTACATTACTTCTGTGACACAAAAATCTATCTTTGACATTGATGGTTTTCAACCGCCCGATAAATCTGATTTTATTAGTTTTAATGCCGCAAGTGCTAAAGGTTTTATAAGTAAAAAGTCGAAGGGTAGTTTAGTCACAAATCAAAAGAGCGGTAAGTTAGTTTCCTTTACTGATGGTGTTAAAAATGGCAAAGTAAAATCAGAAGTGTATGAAATGTTAAATCGTAAAATAGGTATTTTTGAAAATAGTGTAGAACTCACAGTTCTAGAAGCTGTTTTCCGTGGTTTTATAGATCCAAAAACTGGTAATTTTATTGATATTAGAAAAAATAAGGTAGTGCCTTTAAATGATGCTATTGCACAAAATTTAATAACCCCAGAGGGTGCTGCTTTGTTAAATAGTTTGTTAATGATTAATGTTACAACGCAAACTACGTGTAAACTAGTCCAACGGTATGTTACTGTAACAACATCGGGTGAACAATATATTCATAGTAAGATGACTTACACTGAAGCTTTACAAAGGGGCTTAATCGATAATGAACACAAAACGTTTACAGATCCAGATACTCATGAGGTTGTTTCAATTGTTCAGGCTCTTAATGAGGGTAGAATTTCACCAGATACAGAGAGTAGTATTTCACAAACAGGAGCTTATCCTAAAGTTTCATCCCCAACTAAAACTACCATTAAACTTATACGACTACAACAGGAACCTATGCAAGTAGATCAGGAATCTGTTTTACCAATTCAGTATTCAGAATATCATGTTACCGATAAACGAGATTCAAAACAAATGACAAGTGATCTTATAACTAGTGAACGTTTTGGCGCAATGGAGAAACAAGTTTTTGAGCTTCCACCTGATGGATGGCCTTTAGCGGAGGCAATAAATCAGAAATTGTTTGATCCAGTTACAGGGCTTTTTATAATTCCAGGTACAGATAGGTTAGTTAGTTTTGAAGAATGTATAAAATTGAAAATTATTAACCCTTCTTCCGCATTGGTAGTTGATCCTGCTAATCAACGAAAAATTTCATTAATTCGAAGTTTGGAAAAAAATGTTGTCGATATTACCGGTAAATATATTTTAAATAACAAACGTATTACTATGAAAGAGGCCATAAGTAAAGGTTTTATTATTTTAGAAGAACAAATTGTAACGGAACATAGTAGCCAACGACTTTTACAAATTACAAAACAAGCAGGTAAACCAGTTAAGGTTGAAGTATCGCATGTAGTTGAAAAACATCCTCCAACTTACACAGAACTTAAAATTTCAGAACAGGAATTAGGCCATCTTGAACCAGTACAAGTAGATTCCGGTGTTATTTATGACCCTTCAACCGCACTTGTAATTTTCCCAGAGAACAATCAGTCTCAAAATTTATTACTGGCTGTCAAAGAAAAAAAGATCTCTCCCAATTCTGTGAAAGTTACAGATCCTTCTACTGGTACTGAAATCAATATTAACGAAGCCATTCAAAAGAATGTTATTGATAAAGATACAGGTGCATACAAAGATATTTCAGGTAGGAAAATAAGTTTAATTGATGCAGCAAAGTTAGGTGTTGTTACAGTATTAGGAGCTCCATTAGTAGCAGGGGAAACTATTGTTAAAGTTATTAAAAAGGCCATGATGATCGATCCTAAAACAGGTGAACAACTACCAATAGAAGTAGCATACGAACGCGGTTTGGTAGATGAAGATACCTTTAAAAAGTATGAAGCACAAGCATTTGTAAATAGCTCTCAAGCACCGGAAACAGCTTTAGAAACAAAATCTGAAATGATTACCAGCGCGATAACTATAACTGATCCTAAAACTGGTAAAACATACACCGCACATGAAGCTTTGCAAGCAGGGGTAATTACTCCTGAAACACTTGAAAGTATAACGGAAAAAGCTGAAGAACTTCCAACATCAAAAATCCTTAGTACGTCGTCCATTACTTTAACTTTAGACGAGGACGAAAATGTTTTGTCTCCAGGCCAACGAACTCGTAATCGTATAACAATGGAACCAAAATATAAAGTTGCCATTGGTCGTGCACAATCTGTTAGTCCAGATCGCGAAGCTAAAAAAGTTGTATTACAAAAATTACGTAAAAAAATTGTTAAACCTAAAGATGCTGTTAAAAAAGGTATGATTGATCCAGCAACTGCTGAAGTTTTAGAAAAAAGAGATACATTCACAACACCTGATGGTGAAACATTAAACCTGCAAGAAGCAATAGAATGTAATAAGTTAAGCATTGATCAAGGTAAAATTGTCGATCCTCAACGTGGTGACATTTTAACTATAAACGAAGCAATATCTCGGGGCATTTTAGATCCCAATGGCACAAACGAAATTTTAGTTCCATTAAACCATAGTTTGTCTGTACCCGAACTATTTGAGCAAGGTTTGATTGAACCCAGTACTAGTAAAGTTGTTCATCCTGAAACGGGAGTTCATTTGACATTACGCGAAGGTATTATTTGTGATATTGTTGATCCCTTAAGCACACTTACTGAAACAACTGGTAAGAAAATTACATTAGAAAAGGCTTTAGAAACTGGAGCCGTAGATGAAACTCGTGGAGTGGTTAAAACTGAAAAAGGCGTTGTAAATTTTCAGACTGCCGTTGATACTAAAATTTTCGATAAAGAAGGACCTAAGGGTCCTGAAAAGATTCCTCCTGCTGGTATGACTTTCCCTGTTGCTCTTAAACGTGGGCTTATTGATTCGGAAAACAAAGAAATCGTTCATCCAATTACAAAAGAACGTAAACCAATTGAAACAGCAATTAAAGACGATTTTATTATGGTTCTTCCTTATCCAGCCAGTTCTGATAGTGTTGAAGTCAGTCAGGCATTAGATTCTAAACTGATAGATACAGATAAGGGTACTTTCACGATTCCCAAGACTGGCGAGATCATTCCAATTTCAGAAGCTGTTGAAACAGGCTTGTTGATCATTAAACCTTTGCCTAGCTCCTCGTTATATCTTACTACACAACCGATAACCACTGTAACAGCAACTGTTACATCAGTTCATACTGTAACAACAAAAACAATTGAATTACTGTCTGGTTATATTCTCGTAAATACAAACGAAATAAAAAATACACACACAGGTGAATTGTATTCCATAGACGAAGCTCGTCAGAGAGGTATCATTGTTGATGAGAAAGAAACCAAAAATACTACTACATTGAAAGACATTAAAATGTCATTTTCTGATGCTCTTAATAAAGGTCTTGTTGACATGAACGCTGGAACTTATACCGACCCCGAATCAGGAAAGAAAATCATGATTAGTGATGCTTTGAAGGAAGGTATTTTAGAAGCTGCTTCTGTAGAGCCAACATATACTGAAAGCATTTCTGTAGACGTACCAGTTAAAACAGCAGAATTAAACATTGCAGAAGCTTTTGAGACGATATATGATGAAACATCTAGTAAATTTCACGATCCTAAAGCTCCAGAGCAATTACTTACATTCACGGAAGCTTTAGAAAAAGAAATCATTGATCCAAATTCAATTGTTTATGATGTGAAAGCCCAAAAACCAATAACAGTTGAACAGGCAGTAGAGAAAGGTTTGATAGATCCAAAAACAGGTAAAGTGAAAGATGACAAATCTGGAAAATCGGTTGATTTCAAGAAAGCTGCAAAAATGGGACTGATTGCTGTAGTAGGCACACTTGCTGCACCCATTGTAGCACCAGTTCTGGCAGGAGCCGCAGCTGTGAAAGCTATTAAGAACTTGAAAGATAAAAATAAGTCCGACAGTACTGAACGGTTAGCTCAACCGGAAAAAATAGTAAAGGATGGATCAAAAACCACTATTGTCACTAAAGTAACAGAAGAAAACAAATTAACTACCAGTAGTTCTGAAAGCCTGCAGTTCAAAAAACCCGTAGAAATTGTTCATATACAAATTAAACCCCAAGAAGTTGAAAAATTGCCAATAGGTGATGCAATTACACAAAAGAAAATTGAACCAAAAGTATGTCGGATTGTTTACAATAACAACGAACTACCATATACAGTGCAAGATGCTTTAGACCAAGATGAAGTGAGCCCATTAGATGTTGTTGAAGTTATAAATAAAAATTTGATTACCTTAGTACATGAAAAACCAAAATATACCATAATAATCTCCAAAGAATTAACACCTCATAGGTTAGCTGAATTAGGTTATTACGATTTAAAAATGCGTTGTTTCATAGATCCTCAAACATCAGAAAGGATTACATTCCAAGATCTTATATTTGGTTTAGATGTTATTGATCCTGATGCAATATTAGTAAAAGACTTAACAAAGAAACCACCAACATATGTAACTTTGCATGAAGCTTTCAAACGTCCTTTAATCGATAGAACGACTGGTCATATGGTAGATCGTAAAACAGGAAAGCGAGTTCCATTTTTCGAAGCCATAAAACTTAGATGGATAATTCATGTTGCAGATAAACCTAAAGAAAAATATCCGGCATTAACATTAGAGGAAATTGTGGAATCCGAGAATTTCAATTCTGATACTGCTGAAGTGTATGATCCAAACACGGGTAACAAATTGAATTTGGCACAAGCTATTAGTACTAATGTTATTGATCCAAAATCTGTTACAATACGTGATCCTAAAAATATGCAAATTGTACCCTATTATGATGCAGTAGATACAAAAGTTGTGGATCCCCATCGCGGTTTGATAATTAATACTATTACACAGGAAACATTGTCATTCCCAACAGCTTTTAGAGAAGGTTTTCTTTTAACAATCAGAAGACCAATTTCTTTGGTTGCTGTAATACAAAAGGGCTTGTATGATCAAAAATCTGGACGAATTGTGGATCCTCTAACTAGGCAAATAATTCCCATTGATGAAGCAATTAAGAGGCGTATAGTAGACGATAAAATCAGTCAAGTAAAAGACACAAAATCTAATGCTCTTGTCCCTCTTGATGTCGCAGTTGATAAACAATTAGTGATTTCAGAAAATGGCAAATTACGTGATACCAATACGGGTCAATTAATTACTCTTGATGTAGCGCTTCAAAGAAATTTAATACAGACCAAAACAATTATTTTTAATCTTCTGCAAGCTATTTTAATGAACTATTATTGTCCTAGAAGTGGGTTAATATTAAATCCCATGACAGGAGAAGAAATAACTTTGCAACGAGCTATAGATTGTAAATTAATTGATTCTGCTACAACTAAAGTGAAAGACGATCAACATGGAAAAATCATTGATATTAAGGAAGCCATAGAAACTAATTTATTAGACACAGAACAAGGCATATTAACGTGTCCTACTTTAACTTTAGATCAGGCTTATAATAAAGGTTATATTTTGAGCACAATTTTACCATGGTCTTTACAAGAAACGTTAGCTTTAAGGCTTTACGATGCCACTTCTGGTCAGTTTGAAATTAATAATGCAAAACTCACGCTCACCGAAGCCGTAGATGAAAATATTATCAATCCTGATGTTTTAACTATCAAAGATCCAAAAACCAACGACATAATAACATTAAATGACGCTATTAAATTACGGTTAATAGATCCTGATAAAGGTCAAGCTATCGATCCACAAACAAGTTCTGAAATTAACTTGTATGAAGCTCAGGATCGTGGTATAATTGTTCCATATAAAAGCCAAATTACTTTACCGGAAGCTGTTTATAAAGGTTTTTATGATCCTAATACTGGAAAGTTTGTTAATCCCAAAAATAAACAAAAACTGAAAGCTGATAAAGCTATTCGTAGGGGTTATTTAGACGCGACTTCAACTTTAGTCACAATAGATGAAGGCATTTACACATTTGATCAGGCTGTTGATGGTGGAATTATAGATACAGATCAGGGTGTAATGGTTCTAAAAGGCATAGACAAACCTGTAGATTTTACTGAAGCTTTTGAAAGAGGTCTTTTGGTAGAAATTCGAACGCCTATATCTCTTTGTGAAGCTCTCGTCAAAATTTATGAACCTGACTCGCATTTATTTTTAGATCCACAAAGTGGAAATTACGTTACTCTTATTGAGGCAATAGAAATTAATCTCATAGATCCTGAATCTGTTCATGTTAGAGACACAAGAACAGGTGTTTGGAAGAAACTCACTCTAGTCGATGCAATACATAACCACTATGTGGATGGTGATACGGGTAAAGTTAAAGATTTCTCTAAAGGTGAACCAGTCGAACTTACATTGCAGCAAGCTTTAGATTTAGGTATTTTAATTGATAATAAAGCCGCCGTTTCTTTGCAACGTGCAATTCATCAAGGATTATATGATGATAAATCGGGAAAAATTCTTGATCCAAACACGGAGCGGAGAATTACTTTACATGAATCCATACGTAAATTTATTATTAATCCATTATTACCATGTTATTTTGATAGAAAGGAGGGTACAGTTTTGAACTTGGCTGATACTTGTAGAGTTGGAATAATCGATAAACGTAACGGCACATTCATTGAACCTAATAGCACCGCCAGCATTAGCTTAAACGAAGCACTGAATTTAGGGTTAATTATTGACATAGAAACTTGCAATTTTGGTTTATACGAAACAATTGAATTACAGTTTTACGATACTGCTGCTGGCGTTTTTGTTCATCCTATTACGGGTCGCAAATTTAATCTGAAAGAAGCTTGTGGAAATGAACTTGTAAATCCTATAACATCGCTTATTAAAAATCCAAAAACAAACAAATATGTTAAATTACCCGAAGCTATAGAATCTAACTTAATTAATGAAGAGCTAAGCGTGTTTAATTTATCACATGGAAAAACCTTGAACTTATTCCAAGCTAAACAAAGAGGTTTAATTGTGACCTCGCGTAAATTATTAACGCTTGAAGAAGCCATTGAAAATTATTTGTATCGTCCTGATAGTGGAAAATTTGTAGACCCCTCAACTGGCGAATTTTATGATTTAGTACAAGCTTTAGATTGTGGGCTTATTGATCCAAGTACAACTGCTTTTAAAGACCCTGTAAATGGTTCACTTAAATCGTTAAGGCTTGCTATTCAGGATGGTAATGTAGATGTAGATAAAGGTAGAGTATTCGATTCCAAATCCAAAAAGACATATAACTTTGAGAAAGCTTTAGAGCAGGGTTTGCTTGTTACAGTAGACAAGCCATTAATCGAAGAAGTTATCCAAAAAACAGTTCCCGATCTTAGTAAATCTAAAGAACTTAAAATAATCCGTGAATGTCCTCTTGAGGACGCTATCAAATTTGAGTTACTCGATCCTGATGTGGCAGTCACAAAAGATCCACAAAGTGGCAAATTTAAAACTGTGAACGATGCAATCAAATCTGGAGTTCTAAATATCAATAAGATGATTGTTTTTGACCAACAAACGGGCAAAATTAAATCGTTAATAGTAACTTACGATCAAAATGTTGTTATTTACTTGAGTGAACCAATAACATTTGTGCAAGCTCTTGAATTGGGATATTTAGATATTAATACAGGTAAATTTACTGAACCACAATCCAATGAGTTGCTAACTTTAAAAGAATCCATCACTTATGGTTATATTGATCCCGACACAGCTCTCGTCAAAGATGCTAATAAAAAGAAGTTGCTTAAACTTCCTGAAGGCTTCAGAAAAGGCCTTGTTGATGCAGAAAAAGGCAATGTGCTTGACAGCTCTACTTCAAAGCTTTATTCACTCTCTGCTGCCTTAGATAATGGACTTTTGACTACACCACGAAGAGGTTTTACACTTATTGAATCCATTGTTTATGGGATTTACAATCCTACAACTGGAGGTTTTAGTGATCCTTTTATAACAACTACGATTATAGACAGAAAACGCTTGACACTGACTGATGCTATTACCGATAATTTAATAGATCCATCAAGCACAGTTATTAAAGATCCTGAAACAGGAACTGTTGTTCCTTTACTTACGGCGATTGAAAATAAATTAGTTGACCCAATTGGTGGTAGGATTGAAGAAAAAAATGAAAATAAATCAATCGATTTTATTAAAGCACACGAAAGGGGGTTGATCATGCCAGCTGAACAACGGGTAAGAATTAATTTTATTTATTATAGAATGGAGTTGTGTGCTAATTTATGTCAAAGTTACCGGAGTTTTAATATTTTTAAAAGATTGTGGTTTTGTGGTGGTAACTTTTACATATATTTTGCTTTTTGGTGATGTGCTTGAATTGTTACAGCCCTGAAATTGCTGCTTCCACAGCATGCAGAAATCATTCGTTACATCATGTTTTCATTCATTATCCATTTCAAATATTAACAGGTGTGCTAGTAACAACAGTTACCTATTAAAATAGGTTCATGTGACAAATATCATGAATTATATAACAAAAAATAAGAAAATTTTTGTTTTTAAATAGCAGAGGATCTTTTAATATACTTATTGCTATAATGATTATTTTAACAAAAAAAGAAATTAATTTTTTTTGTAAATGTTGGTGGAAGATTATTTATCTTCTTTTTCCAGATGGCTTTCATATTTAAAAATATATTTTCTTTGTGGCATAGGGTGTCTAGTTAATGCTGAATTCTCATGTAGTGGCTTTAATATCAGTTTGAGAGAAAAACGTGTTACACAGAAGTTGTACAGTCTCAATATCTGCATGAACTAAAGTTATTTTCAAGTCTAGAGAATGTTCTGTTTTGCTGGGCTGATACGATGAATTTTTTTAATGAAAACAGGGTGTACCATTAAAAAACATAACATATTCTTATTCTCCATCTGTTTGCTTATACAATTATAATTAGTTGCTTTTGAAGGTTTTGCGATGTGCCACATTAGAAATTTTTATGTGAAAAAACTGATAGTTTGATGCCCAACTTAACGGCGCACTGACATTTAGTTAGTTTTCAGAATTAAGAAACGAAACTTGGAATCCTGCTAAGAAAGACTGTCTTTTATGTTATAACATTAATAAAAGTGTTTAGTCACATTGTAGCTGTAGAGAGTGTTTATTTAAGAGGAACCGTTTCAGTCATTTTCAAAAAGCCATAACTAGATTTTCTTAATGAAACTTGTATTTTTCCGCGAAAAGGAGTAACATATGATGAAAAAATACGGGATGTTCAATGAAACAAAATCTAGTTGTGGCTGTTTGTGTATGGCATAATGTGACCAAACATTTTTAGTGTCATTACATAAAGGATAGTCTTTATTAACAAGATTCAAATTTTTGTTTCTTAAATCTGAAAACTAACGTCAAGACGCCGTTTACAAGTTAGGCACAGTTAGTTAGTTTAAAAAACAGTTTAAAAAAAATTCATAACATGGCAACACTGCAAAACGTTCAAATATTAACTATAATTGTATAGGCGAATAGATTGCGATTAAGAATATGTAAAAATATACAGGGCGCAGCACTAAAAACCTTCAAGTTATGCTGCCCAGTAAAAACGAACCATCCTGTAGAGGTGAAAATAATTTTAGATCATGCAGCTATTGATACCGTACAACTATTATCTATGAGGTTTTTTCCAAAACCGATATTAAAGCCGCTATAGAAAAATCCTACATGAAATGGATACCCTTGTTTCAATAAAAATGTATTTTACATTTCAGAAAACATTAATTGACAATTCAAATAGCAACAAAAAAACATTGCGATTTTCTTTAAAATGTTATTAGAGTGAAGTGTTTGTAAAATTATGACTGTTGTTTTTTAAATGAAGTTGATATCAAATTGTCTTCATCCTTGCTAATAAAAACGTCAACAGTCTTGTTAAAAATTCCTTTAAATACTCGATTGTTTGAAATTGTTTGAAGTGGATAATGAGATCCATTATGATCATTGTAGTATTGGAGTAGAAGCTTGATTAGTATTATTCAGTGTTGAACTTTTATTTTGCACTTTTTTAATTTGAACATTTTACTATTAAATAAAAATCAAAATTTTCTAAGGAACCAATACTACAAGCTAAATTCACATGGTTGATGGTTTGAAGTAAAGTTAGGGTGCTAATATGCCCGCTTGATCTGTGTTTAAACTGAGTTTAATTTTTTGCAGCTGATACCCCTGGGAGCTTTTCATAATTGTGTGGTGGTCCTACTACACATACGCTCATGTTGTTCGAGTGCAGATACTGGCATTAAAGACAGCCGATTGCACATAACTGCTAAATTAGCGAATTGGCTTAATATCCGCTTATAAAATAATGGTTTTTGGGATTTTATTACAACGTTAACATATTAATTTATTTACTTACAATCCCAAAAACTGTTGAATTAACATTTGAAAGTCAACTTTTCCATCATCGTTTACTAGTCATTTTCATTTTGTACCCGTTTAATACAAATAGAAATAACACACTTTTAATATCCTTAAGTAATTTGTAATGATATTTACAACAAATAATTATTAATATGGAGAAATGAAACTTAATAACAGGAATATTAAAATGTTGTATGATTTTGTATTTTGTTTTGTCACTTTTTTATTTAAGCAAATCGAAATATTTTTACATTACATCCAATCACTTTGTATGAGCGCTTCAACTTCACCAACACATTTTTTGCATGATATATGATGTCAGTCATTTTCAAATCAATGTTAACTAAAAAAGTGACAAAATGTAATTGCTTTTTTGTGATTTTTTTACTTTTTATATACTAGGTGTGTTTTTTCAATAATTCTGAGTTTGTTCACAGGTTTCTTTTCATTTTGAGGTATAAACATCCATACATGTTTGTGTACCCCTTGTTTTTGTACTAACCTAAATCATTTGTGTGAGCTTGAATGCATGTGTTTTTAGGTTTAGGGTCTTTAGCTTTTGCTGTGTGCCTGCACTGCATAGAATAAGTATAGATAATAGTTGTTCACCTTAGAGTTTATTCAATTTCACATATTGAAATGCTATATTACATAAATTTTTCACATAACATTGACAGGCGAGAAAGTAGAATCCAGTGCTACCATTCATTTTTCAAAAATCATTTGAGTTTTTTAAATTAAGATATAAAATTTTGTTTTGGAACTACTGATAAAAAAATTTTTTTAATTCTACAAGGTTATTACGTAAATTGTAATTTAAATCCAATGTGGTAAAATTGTAAAAACTTACCTTGCAGGTAATTAGAAACTTTTTGTACATCGACATTTGTTACTATCTCCTTTTCAGTTTTGGGTTTTACTACCCATGACATGTCTTTGAACTGAAAGTTTTGTTATTATCTTACAGTAGTCAAACAATTTTGGGGCAAATATTCAGTAATTATTATTTACTCGTACCCTACGGCTCCCTTTACCAGTAAAATTTTTTTCTGGTTTGTATACCCTGTAATCTATGGTGGGTTTTAATATTTGTATCTGTTTTTAATGTACCCTGTACATAAATTTAAGAAAAGGATATTATTACAGTTTTCATTGGACCACATCAACATTGTTGCCTCAATATGTGAAATATAAACATTCTAGCACTCGTCCCTCTTGAACCCATTTGTTAGATTATATGTTAATTTTAATAGTTATTGTGAAATTTATTTTAGTATTATAAGTAAGCTAGATTTATTTGCGTTTCAGGTAAGAATTTTCATAAGTTTTTTAGTTTGTGTTTTGCAACAGTATAAATTTTCTGTCAAGATCCTTCAATATGTCTTTTTACTTTGCGTTAGCTTTGTTCGTTCACTATTTTTTAAATTTTACACTAACTTCAATAAACTTACAGCAAGCTGTTGAAGAAAAGTACAAGTTGTGCGATGAAACCTTATCGAAACTGCTCAGATGGATTGGTGAAGTCGAAGACAAAATTTCATCACAAGATATTGTACGTGAAGTAGAAGAAGAATTAAGAAATCAAATTAACACCATGAAACAAGTAAAGGATGACCTAGATCAGCATGCCAGTCAAGTGTCTCATTGCGGTGATCAAGTAAGGCAACTTGTTCTTACTGGAGGAGATGTTTTGTCAAAGAGTGAAGTATCTGCTCTTGAAAAGAGTGGCCGTAATCTGAAGACTCGCTATGATAAAGCAGTAGATCGCTCAGAAAGATTATTGAGAAGACTTTTCTCTGCCAGAGATGAGTTATCTAAACTTAAAGGAGAATTACAGAATTTCTCTTCCTGGTTGGGTAAAGCTAGAAGAATCCTGGAAGATAAAGAACGTGCGCTAAGTGATCTACAAAGACTTGATTCCAGTGCTGATAGCACTAGGGAATTTGTTTCTGATGTAATAGCTCATCAAGCAGATTTACGATTTATCACCATGTCTGCTCAGAAATTCTTTGATGAATCAAAGGTAGTAAGGCAATATTGAGTAGGTCGGTAAATAGTAAAATTTTTATTTTTAGGAATATTTGAATGTTCTCAACGACTTCCGTACATCTCTTCCATCGCGTTTACCTCACATAGAACCAATGTCATCTCAAGACTCTCCAGTTCGCAATGAAGTTTCATATGTTACACAACAATACAGAGATCTTCTGCATCGCGCCAATAACCTCTCTGATCGTTTATCGGGGGTCGGAGGCCGCCGAAGGGATTATACTGATGCAGTTGATAAAGCTAGACAATGGTTGCGTGAAGTTGAACCCAAAGTTATTAAGGTACTCAATGAACCCATTGCTGGAGATCCTAAAGGAGTTGAAGATCAGTTGAACAAGGCTAAGACACTCAATAATGAATTTGTTGCTAATGGACGGTTAATAGACAATGCTAAACAGGTGAGTCAATTAATTTGTTTTTTTTTCTAGCGACTCAATTTAAACTGAACTTTTTTTAATTGAATTTGTTTTTTCTTCTTACTGTAAAGTTTTGTAATTTATAGGCAACTGATTCTCTCTTACGTTCTCTGGAGGGACAAATATCACCAGCCGAAATTTCTCGTCTAGAACAGCCAGTAATTGAATTAGCCCAGAAATACAACCAACTGGGTAATGCTCTTGCTGAACGGTGTCAAGAATTGGACACAGCTCTTGTACAGTCTCAAGGTGTACAAGATGCATTAGATGGAATCGTTGCTTGGCTTAACTCTGCCGAAAATCAATTTAAAAACTTGCAAAGACCAGCTTCGCTCATTAAAGAACGTTTGGAAGAACAGTTGCGTGAGCATCGTGTATTCCAGTCAGACATTGATACCCATATTTCATCTATAGATTCTGTGTATTTGTCAGCTAGTGAATTGATTGCATCTTCTAGTAATGCAAGAGTTGCTAAACAGATCGAAACAAAATTGAATGATGTGAAGGTCCGTTTTGAAAAACTACTAGACCGTACTCAAAAACGTGGAGAATTATTGGAAGATGTTAACCATAATTTGACCGTATTTACCACCCATGCTTCACAATTCGAGCAGTGGTATTCTGGAATTTTAGAAATTCTTGAATCCCGTGACTTCACCAAACTTAATGTTGAAGACCATGCTATTCGTATGCATGAAATTGCAGCTAATAGGGATGGAAAACGTAACTTGTTTGAAGAAACCATTCGCGGTGGTAAAGATCTGGTCAACAAACGCGATGTAACAGATACTGCTCCTGTACGGGATCGCATCAAAGCAATGGAAAATCAATGGAAAGAATTGAATGCTCTTCTTGATGAAAAACAGAAACTATCAAAACAACGTGCTGAACAATTAAATGCTTATGAAAGTTTACGTGAGCAGGTTACCGAATGGTTGACAAGAATGGAGGTCAAGATAACTCGGTTAGAGACAGTTGCTATTGAAATGGAAACATTGAAACGTCAAAATGATGAACTTAAACCCATTGCTAAGGAGTATAGAGACTATGCTTCCACAATAGATAAAGTTAATGATATTGGTAACTCGTACGATAATCTGGTTAGGGAACGACCAGATTCACCTGGTAAACGTCGATCTCAACCTTACAGTCCAACTAAACGTACTTCCGCTACTATTAGTCCATGTAAGTATTTATAAAAGCTTTCTAAAATTTTGTTCATTACCATTACTTAAATTTCAGTGCGGCGTAGTTCACAAGATGGTCGTTCTCCATCTCCAACTAAGAGCCTTAGCATTCAATCACCGATTTCTCCTGGAGGCTCCAGTGGATTTTCGTCTCGTAGGTCTAGCCAAGACGGTTTCCATCTTGAAGAAATGTCTCCTATTCAACAACAACTTTCAGAAATTAACAATAGATACTCTTTGCTTGGCATTAAAATCAATGACCGACAATCTGAAATTGATTCTACCCGTGAAGAACTTAAGAAACATCTTGATAATTTGAAGATTTTGGGTTCATTCTTAGATAAAGTACAGAGGCAATTACCTAAAGATATTGTTCCCAATACTAAGGATGAGGCTGATAAAATTGTCCGCCAGATTAGACAGGTCTTGGAAGAAATGTATGAAAAGCAGTCTTTGCTTGATTCCACACGAAGCCAAGTAAAAGATTTATTGAAGAGAAAACCAGGTGCATTGGGAGCAGATAATCTTAATGATGAACTTGAAGATGTGGTCTCTAGGTGGAAGAGTGTGAATGATAGATGTAAAGATAGGTAAGATATTTTTAATTTTAGTCTTTATCATTTGAATTATTTATAAAATGTGATTATAGAATCAAATTCATGGAAGATATGAAAGAGTTCCACGATACACATGACTCAATGTCCTCATGGTTGTCGGCTAAAGAACGTATGCTGACTGTGCTGGGACCAATTTCCAGCGATTCTCGAATGGTGCAGTCACAGGTGCAACAAGTGCAGGTGTTACGTGAAGAATTCCGTTCTCAGCAACCTCAGTTGCAACATCTTATCGATGTCGGTGACTCTGTACTTTCCTACTTAGATCCACGTTCACCTGATGGTCAGAAAGTAAACACAAAACTGTCAAACATTCAGCAACGCTGGGCAGATCTGTTAGGTGAGATGTGATATAAATCTGAGGAATAGTAGTGGGTGGCTGGGAAAATTCTCAAGTGGTGTGTTTTACTACTTATTGAGAATTTCCAAATATTTCTAATTTAATTTTGGCTCCAAAACGTGAAACTAATCTTTGTGTAAAACTGTAAACACTAAAGACATTTAAATGTAAAATGTAAAAGTTGAAAAAGTGAATTTTAAATTCGAGTTTTGAGACATTTGTCACAATATTTAAGTTTTGCTTTTTAAATAATTTAAAATTTATACAGGGTAAGAAAAAAATAGCGCATAACGTCGAAGTTTGTAAATATTGATTCAATGAATTTGTTTATTAAATTTCAGTGCATACTTTGTTAAGGTTCAATTTTTTATACGTTTCGTTATTTGGTTGGTATGGTAACTACAAAGTTTTTAATCTTCAAAGGTATTTCATTCAAAGATTTTTTTATGTAATCTCTTAAGAAAAATTATGTACCAGAAAGATAAATAATTTCTGGATCTAGTTACGTGAAGTAAAATATGGGGTGCCATTTAAAAAACAAAAGTTGGTTTTCATACAAATAACTAAACGTATAAAAAATTGAACATCGACAATGTATGCACTGAAATTTAATAAAACTTTTATTAAAGCAATTTTTTCATAGAATCAATGTTTACGAAGTTACTAACACTATGCGTTCCTTTTTACACTTACACTGTATAGTTTTATTTTTCTTCCTTCCCTTCGCATTATTCACAATTTACAAAAAAAAAAAACAAATACAGTATTTGCAAACTTATTAATTATAATTTTCATAACAGAACGGAGAAACGACACGTGAAAAATAGGGTTATTTGGTATTAAATGTCTTTGTGCAAGACATCTTGTTATAACCAAAAATTAGAAAAAAAGGATATGGGGAATTTTCCCGGATTAAATTCAATAAAGAAAATGAATTGGTGGCGCTTACAAAATTTTTCTAATCCTAAAATTTTATAGGCAAGTTGGAAGAACGAGCTGATTCATTAGGAGCAGCAGCAGATACTAGCCGAGAATTCGATGCACAGTACACACGTTTACGAGATGCCTTGCAAGCTATTTCAGATAATCTTGATGAACTGCCGTTGGATAAAGATCCTGAAGAACAATTACGCAAGATTGAAAATCTTGAACGCCAGTTAGAAGGACAACGACCACTCCTTGCAGATTTAGAAGCTGCAGGGGCACAGTTGTGTGATGTTCTCAGCGATCCTGCTTCCAGAGCTGACATACAAGCCAAATTAGCATCAATTGGCCGACAATACAATGCTCTACAAAAGAAATTAGACCACAGGAAAGCTGAAATTGAAGGTAAATTAATCACTAGAATTTAATGGAAAATTTTGTAATTGTAAAATACATTGATAATATTATATGCTTGAAAATATTGAGTGCTCCTTATTTTTATTAGGTTCTCTTCGCGATGGCCGTCAATTTGAAGCATCTTGTGCCAAAACATTGGGTTGGTTATCTGATGATCTTGGTTCTCTCTCAGAACGTTTATTGGTTTCTGCTGACCGTGATGTATTAGAACAGCAATTGGCTCATCATGAACCCATTTATCGTGATGTGTTGACCAGAGAACATGAAGTTATTATGCTGCTTAACAAAGGCAGGGATATCGTTGCTCGTAACAACAAAACTGACAGCCGGGCATTGCAAAGAGATCTTGATAAAATCCAACAGCAGTGGGATAAATTGCGTAAAGAAACAGTTGACAGACAAACTAGACTTCAAACTTGCATGGTATGTGTTCACACTGTCACTGTTTTTGTATAATTTTTGAGGTTAATTTGTTTTGTAGGAACATTGTCGCAAATATTATCGTACACTTGAAACTTTCTTGCCGTGGTTACGTCAAGCGGAAGACAAGTTGGACTCGTTAAGACCATCTTCATTTAAGCGGAAACACATTGAGAAACAACTGAAAGAACTACAATCATTCCGTAATGATGTATGGAAACGTTCTGGAGAATATGAAAACACACGTTCGTTGGGTGATACATTCCATTCTGCTTGTGATATTGATAAGGAAGTGGTTAAGAATGAACTGACCAATTTAAAGGAACGATGGGATAAATTAAACAATGATTTAATTGCTCGCACACAAGCTTTAGAAGACCAAGCTCGAAAATTATCTGACTTCAATGAAAATCTGCGTGACTTACAGCATGGATTAGAGAGATGTGAAGATAAATTGGCATCCCATGATGCCTTAGGCGGTGCTGCTCGCGATCCTAAACTGCTTGACAGAATTAGGGCTTTACGCGATGAAGTTGCTAAGTTGAAGAAACCGTTGCAGGTAGTTATTTATAAATTTATTGTGTTATTTATTCTTAATATAAAATAATGGTATATTTGTAATATTTTCTTTAATAATCATTTTGTCATTAGGGGGTACGGCAACAAGCCACAGATTTGGTTAATGAAGCAGCTGAAAATGGAATAGATGCCAATCATTTGCAAGATGAAGTGGATGGTTTGGGAGATCGTCTAGATGAACTTCATGCTAAATTGGATGACCGATGCTCTGACTTGCAATCGGCTGCTACTGCAGTAACTCAGTTCAACGACCAAGTGAAGGCTTTGACTCATGATCTGTCTGGATTAGAAGGGGAACTAGATGCAATGAAACCTCCAGGTCGTGACTTTAAGACAGTTCGAGCACAAATTGACGATGTAGGAAGATTGATCAGCAAGATTAACAAAGCATCTGATGATGTCAGTGATGCTGTTCATTCTGGAGAATGTTTAGTAGACAGTGGTTTTGCGCCAGATACAGCACAGACTAGACAACAGGTTGACAATTTACAAAAACAGCTTGGTAAATTAGATGAACGTGCTCGAAACAGAGAACAAAACTTGGAAGCTACACTTAAGAAATTGGAAGATTTCTATCTTACACATGCTGGTGTTTTAGACGACGTTCTAGACACAGCGGATCAACTAAGAAAAATGAAACCTGTAGCGTCTGATGTTGACAGCATTCGAGTCCAACAACAGGACTTCAAGAAGTTTAGAGCAAAGAGTATCGAACCTCTTGGCAAGAAGGTGGATGATTGTAACCGTGTTGGTCAAGGCCTTATTCAATCAGCAGCTCCGGGCGTAAATACTGTCACGCTTGAGAAAGATTTGGAAAAGATGAATGACCAATGGAATAATCTGAAGGAAAAGGTAAGAACACTTTCTTCTTTTGGGAACTGTATTTAAATTTAAAATTTTAATTTAAAAAAATATTTTACAATTAGATTAATGATCGCGAGAGACGCCTTGATGTTGCCCTTCTGCAATCTGGTAAATTCCAAGAAGCTTTGGATGGTTTAGCTAAATGGTTAACGGATACTGAGGAGCTAGTAGCAAACCAAAAACCTCCATCAGCTGATTACAAGGTGGTTAAAGCTCAACTTCAGGAACAAAAGGTAACTTTTAAAATTGCTTGTTATGTAACAACTTGCTAATTTTACTTTGGTGTATAATAGTTCTTGAAGAAGATGCTTTTGGATCGCCAAAACTCTATGTCGTCTTTGTTCAACATGGGCAACGAAATAGCAAAAGAAGCAGAACCCAAGGAACGTAAAGCTATAGAAAAACAATTGAAAGATCTCATTGGACGCTTCGATGCACTTACTGAAGGCGCTCAACAACGCACTTTGGACTTAGAACGAGCCATGCATGTTGCCAAACAATTCCATGATAAGCTGATACCACTTCAGGATTGGCTAGACCGCAGTGAACGTAAAGTCAAAGATATGGAATTGATTCCAACAGATGAAGAGAAAATTCAGCAACGTATTCGTGAACATGATGTGAGTAAATTCAGATTATTTCTTAATGAAATATGTATACATCTTTCTTTTGTTTTCTAGGTACTACACAATGATATTCTTAATAAGAAACCAGACTTCAGTGAATTAACAGATGTTGCATCCAATTTGATGGCTCTGGTTGGTGAAGATGAAGCAAGTGGTTTGGCTGACAAATTACAAGATGTTACAGATCGTTACGGCAATCTAGTTGAAGCCAGTGATCGTATTGGCCAACTTTTAACTGCTTCAAGACAAGGTTTGAGACATCTAGTACTCACTTATCAAGATCTGGCTGCTTGGATGGATGATATGGAACATCGATTAAGCCGCTATAAAGTTCTTGCAGTTCACACTGATAAACTGTTAGAACAAATGGATGATTTGGCTGTAAGTTTTTAAAATGTTAATGTTATAAAGTAATGGTAATTTATCGTTTCTTTTTTAAATAGAATTTAACCGAAGATATATCCACTCGACAACAGGATGTTGATGGTACAGTAGATGCTGGAGTTGAACTAATGCGTCACATCTCATCTGATGAAGCATTGCAATTGAAAGATAAATTAGATTCTCTACAACGTCGTTACAATGATCTCACTTCTCGTGGTGCAGATCTTTTGAAAAATGCCCAAGATCTTCTACCACTTGTTCAACAATTCCACAACAACCATAATCGTCTTGTCGATTGGATGCAAGGTGCTGAAAGCGTCATACAGTCAGCAGAACCAAGTGAAGATGAAATTGCACGGTTGGAATTAGACCTGCAAGAACAAAGACCTGTATTGGAAGCAATAAATCTTTTGGGACCTCAGTTGTGTCAAGCTAGTCCTGGTGAAGGTGCTGCTACAATTGAAGGTCTTGTTACAAGAGACAACAGACGTTTTGATGCAATCGCAGAACAGATTCAACGTCGTGCAGAACGTATTCACTTGGGTAAACAGCGTGCACTTGAAGTTACTGGAGATATTGATGAATTATTAGAATGGTTCCGAGAAGTTGAAAGCCAAATACGCGATGCAGAAAAACCATCTGCAGAACCAGATTTAATCCGTGTCCAACTAAAAGAACATAAAGCTCTTAATGATGATATATCAAGCCAAAAAGGACGAGTTAGGGATGTCTTGGCCACCGCAAGAAAAGTGCTTCGTGAGAGTCCACCCAGTGAAGATACATCCCTTATTAGAGAAAAAATGGAAGATCTGCGTGAAACCATGGACACTGTGTCTGCTCTCAGCTCAGATCGCTTGGGCATTCTTGAACAGGCTCTGCCGCTTGCCGAACACTTCCACGATACCCATGCTGTTCTTTCTAACTGGCTCAGTGATATTGAAGAACAGATTTCTATGCTAGCTATGCCAGCAATGCGCCCTGATCTCATTGCTCAACAACAAGACCGTAATGAAATGTTTGTACAGTCCATCAATGAACATAAGCCTCTTGTTGACAAATTAAACAAAACCGGAGAAGCTCTCATCAAATTGTGTAATGATGATGATGGCTCTAAAGTGCAGGAATTATTAGATAGTTGCAATGAAAGATATGCTGCCCTTAGATTAGAATTACGTGAACGTCAACAAGCGCTAGAAAAAGCACTTCAAGAAAGCTCCAAATTTGCAGATAAATTGGAAGGAATGTTGCGGGCTTTGGCTAACACTGCTGATCAAGTTAACAACCAAGATCCTATATCTGCTCATCCTCCTAAGATTCGAGATCAAATTGAAGACAACAATGCATTAATAGGTGATTTGGACAAACGCAAAGAAGCTTATGCTGCTGTCAAACGTGCAGCTGACGATGTCATCAACAAAGCTGCTAATCGTTCTGATCCAGCCATTAAAGATGTAAAACGTAAACTCGAGAAATTAAAGAACTTATGGGATGATGTACAGAAAGCCACAAATGATCGTGGTCATTCACTGGAAGATACCTTGGACGCAGCTCAGAAATTCTGGAGTGAACTCCATGCTGTGATGGTAACATTAAGAGATCTCGAAGATTCATTGAACAGTCAGGAACCCCCAGCAGTTGAACCAAAGGCTATTCAACAACAGCAAGTTGCTCTGCAAGAAATTAGACATGAAATCGACCAAACCAAACCAGAAGTTGATCAAGTTCGAGCATCTGGACAAGAACTCATGCAATTGTGTGGAGAGCCTGATAAACCTGAAGTTAAGAAACATATTGAAGATTTGGATAATGCCTGGGACAACATTACAGCTTTGTATGCCAAACGAGAGGAGAACTTAATAGATGCCATGGAGAAAGCTATGGAATTCCATGAAACTTTACAGGTAAATTAAAACCAGTCCTTTTAATTGTATTTATTTTACAAATTATTTGTTGTTTCTTATTTTTTATAAATATTTCCAGAATCTCCTGGTATTTTTGGACGAAGCTGAAAAGAAATTTGCCCGCATGGGTCCATTGGGATCTGATATTGACGCCGTTAAGAAACAAATAGAGCAGCTTAAGAGATTCAAATCTGAAGTTGATCCCCACATGGTTAAAGTTGAAGCATTGAATAGGTCAGTAAAATGTTCATGGGTATATATCATTAACAATCAATACTTATGTAGGCAATAAAAAAACATCATCATATATGCTCTAATATAGTCAGTAAACACATTACTAAGGTATAATTTCTTTTTTCCTTTCTTGATCTGTCGTCCGGGCCACAGGAGTCTCATCAGGCAAGACTTGACTTTTAAATGAGTGTTTTAGCTAGCCTTTGTGATAATGCTATTATTTTCTGCATGCTTTTACATTTCGACAGCTTTTTGTTTTTATGTTGTGTTGTCTAGTTATGCTTTAAAAAATGAATGACCAAACTTTATAACTAGAATACTTTTTTGTGCAGAATTTTGTTACGTATCAGATCTTCAGTGATTTGAGGAATTTACCTTCGTTCATGAATAATCCTTTTACATAACTAAAGCAAACTTTTAATTGCAGTTTGATTTATATTTGAAAAAACACGGTGGTGATTAATTTTGTTGCTGATATTACGATTGCCGATGATTAAAAATGGCTAAGAAATAGTTAATCTTCAATTACGATGCTATCACAACTTGTATATTTTTTTTTAATATTCATGATTCATGAATGAGGATTTTTCTAAATTTTGAAATACGAAAACTATCGAATAAAAGCTTTTAAAGCTTTTTGCCGAGCTTCAGCATTTGTGGTTTTTGCTTTATTACTGCAGTTATAAATCAACAATTTTTTGTTGCTGTATGTGTATTGTTGATTACTAGCTGAAAAGTTGAAATAAATGGAAATTAACTTACATACGTTATATATTATAGACAAGCACAAGAGCTAACCGAACGTACATCTGCTGACCAAGCAGCTGCCATCAAAGAGCCACTGGGTGCAGTAAATAGACGTTGGGACGATTTGTTGAGGGGTATAGTTGAACGTCAACGCCAACTTGAAAATGCACTATTGCGGCTTGGTCAGTTCCAACATGCTCTTAATGAGCTTTTAGTTTGGATTAGCAAGACCGATAAGACTTTGGATGAACTGAAGCCTGTTGCGGGTGATCCGCAAATTTTAGAAATTGAATTGGCTAAATTAAAGGTGTTGGTCAATGACATTCAAGCTCATCAAACCAGCGTCGATACACTTAATGATGCAGGAAGACAAATT
Source organism: Ctenicera cuprea (assembly GCA_958336395.1). Lineage (NCBI taxonomy): Eukaryota > Metazoa > Arthropoda > Insecta > Coleoptera > Elateridae > Ctenicera > Ctenicera cuprea. The sequence continues at coordinate 58,449,269 of OY284486.1, forward strand.
ATTGAAAGTGGTAAAGGAACAGATGAAGCATCTGTTACTCAAGAAAAATTAAACACCTTAAACTCAGCTTGGCGTACATTAATGCAGAAAGCTGCAGATAGACAACGGGAGTTGGAGGATGCTCTTCACGAAGCACAACAGTTCAATGCTGAAATTCAAGACCTTCTGTGTTGGTTAGGTGACGTAGATGGTATTATTGCAGCTAGCAAACCAGTAGGCGGTCTTCCAGAAACAGCCAGTGAACAACTTGAAAGATTTATGGAAATCTATAACGAAATTGAAGAGAATCGTCCAAAGGTCGAAACTGTACTAGCTCAAGGTCAGGAGTATTTGAGAAAAGGTATCTTGTTTTTTTGTTTTTCTTTTCATCAATGACAAAAAAAACGAATTTTTACTACTTAAGCTTTTATTTGTAGGTTCTAATGCAGCATCAAATCTTCAACATAACTTACGGACATTAAAACAACGATGGGATTCTGTAACAGCACGTGCAAATGATAAAAAGATTAAACTTGAAATTGCTCTTAAGGAAGCAACTGAATTCCACGATGCTCTACAAGCATTTGTTGATTGGTTAACAAATGCTGAAAAGGTTCTTTCCAACCTAAAACCTGTATCACGTGTGTTGGAGACAGTTCAGAGTCAAATTGAAGAGCACAAAGTGTTCCAAAAAGATGTAAGTGCTCATCGCGAAACTATGCTCAATTTAGACAAGAAGGGAACACACTTAAAATACTTCAGTCAAAAACAAGATGTCATTTTAATTAAAAACTTGTTGATAAGCGTGCAGCATCGCTGGGAACGAGTTGCTTCTAAATCAGCAGAACGTACTAGAGCACTTGATCTTGGTTATAAGGAAGCTAAAGAATTCCATGATTCATGGGTAGGACTAATGAACTGGCTGGAAGAAACTGAACATTCTCTCGATGAACTTGTTGCTGACTCTGTTACAAACGATCCTGATAAAATTAAACAACGTTTGGCTAAACATCAAGAATTCCAGCGTGCTCTCTCAGCTAAACAAAGTGTATATGATAATACAATGAAGACGGGTAAACAATTGAAAGAAAAAGCACCAAAGAATGATGAAAATACTCTGAAACAAATGTTAATCGAACTTAAGAATAAATGGACAGCTGTTTGTAACAAGAGTGTTGATAGGCAGAGGAAATTGGAAGAAGCTCTTCTTTATTCTGGTCAGTTTAAGGATGCAATTGCCGCATTATTACAATGGCTAAAGAAGGTGGAGAAAGAATTATCGTCAGATGAACCTGTCCATGGGGATCTTGACACTGTAAATCATCTTATTGATCAACATCATCGGTTTGAGCAAGATTTAGAAGCTCGAAATGTTCAAATGGAGACTGTAATGCGTACTGGGCATGAATTGGAAGTAAAAGCAAGTAAAACCGATGCTGTCGCCATAAGGTCACAACTGAACGAATTGAATAATCTCTGGGATACCGTATCAAAACTTACTCATCGCAAATCTACTCGTCTTGAAGAAGCACTTCGAGAAGCTGAGCGACTTCATAAGGCTGTGCATATGTTGTTAGATTGGTTATCAGATGCTGAAATGAAACTTAGATTTGCAGGTAAGTTGTTCTTTAGCAGTGATTTCATGAGATTACGTATTTATATGTTGCTGTTTTTGTTAGGTAATACACCTGAGGATGAAGCAACTGCATATGCTCAGTTAGAAGTATTAGAAAAAATACGGCGTGAGTTGTGTGACAAGGAAGTAGAAAAAGATAACACTCTTGATTTAGCACACAGTGTTCTTGCCAAAGCACATCCCGATGCCGTTAATGTTATTAAACACTGGATAACCATCATTCAATCACGTTGGGAAGAAGTATCACAATGGGCACAACAACGATACCAGAAATTATCTTTGCACATGCAGTCATTAAAGGATCTTGATGAATCTCTTGAAGAACTCCTAGCTTGGTTACAAGGCCTTGAAAATACTCTTCTGTCTCTAAGACAAGAAGAGTTACCAATGGATATACCTAGCACAGAACAACTTATTGCAGATCACAAAGAGTTTATGGAAAATACTCAAAAACGCCAAGTTCAAGTTGATAGAATTTGTAAAGCTAAACAAATTAAACCTGCATCGGGTGCTAAAGATCCTAGAAAACTTTCTAAAACTAAACCAATGTAAGTATCACACTTATTTTATCTCTTTTCAATGGGATTGGTAGCACTCCAAAAAGAAATAGGTTAAAGTCAATATAATACATGCACTAAAGCGTTATGTTTTGCACTTGAATGCTTACAGTGCATCTTCACGTTAGTGTCTATTAGTAATGAATATCACGCACATGTTTCTAGCTTGCACCAAGAGCTGTGTTAAGAACCTTTCTGATATGCTAGAGAATGTTTAATATCCGAGTTTAGTGTTCCACTAGGTAGATATGAGGGAAATATAAAACCAATATTTAAAAAAAAAATAAATAAATAAATGCATATATGCCCAAATGTAATAAATGCAAAGTTGAAAAGGTTTTTGAAATATACAGGGTGTTTGATTTTAAGAATTATTTTGCATAAACTTGAAACAATATTGGAATTGTTTTAAATAGAACATCCTCTATTTTATGATCATTTTACGAGGAGTTTAATTTTCTTGCAATTTCATAAACCATGTCTTACAGCAAATTAGTAGTTTTGGAGATAATGTGAAAAACAAAATCTTGATACAAACTAATAGGCCCTAATATTTTGTTTTTGCAAGGGAATTACACGCTGTTAATATCGCATTAAAAAAACATTTTGTTAGGTAGGTATTGCTATTTTAAATTTACAACAATAACTCAACAACTGTAGGATCGAGGCACAGGAATATACCATCTTATAGAGAATTAGATTTCACATTCAAAAATTTGTAATGTACAGGGTGTTCCATTTAAAATAACAAAGTTGTTAATTGTCTCTTGAAAAGTTAACACCCTGTATAAGTGAAATTGATTTACAATGATGCGGAACTGCGTACCAAACGAACTTTTGCATTTAACTTATTTTCGTAAAGTTATTATTTAAGGCTGTGGCATCGATATTCTATACCTTAATTCACCCTGTATATTTAGACAGTAGTTTTTCAGCAAAATTTTACATTGGCACAAAAAGAGAAGCATTTACTGTAGATAATTCTTTTAGTGGGTGTAGTGAGACACTTTGTGTATATTTGAATGTTTATTTTATACAGAGCAAGTGATTTAACAAAAGTTTAACAAAAAAATCTATACGTCTTAATAACTTTTAATTAAAAGAAATTTTCTTAGTTGAATATAATGGCAGAAAATCGGTGTCTATACCTTTGACTCGCTCTATATAATGTGTAGTGTAGTAAGGGTAAAAGTATTTTTTTAGGAGGTGAAATTCACTGATTATGATATGTAGATACTTTTATTAAAATCCAAGTTTGTTTTGCTTTGTAAGTGGAGTTCTTTTCCAATTTTATTGGTGTATAAAGATATCGAGATGATGATAAAAGTTGGTAATATACCCATCAAGTAATCGTGTAGTAATTTAGAATTGCAGGAAACTTTACAATTTTTACTAGTCTGGTGTATAGTTGTATAAAAGTTATCATACACCTCTTCATTTGTAATTTTGTACAGAGAGTAATGTAATTTGCTACAGTGTTGTAACTTGTATATGTGTTACGCTTTACCAATGCATGTTATTTGTTTATGTGTTGCTTCTCACCATCAGTCGAGGGTCACAGCATGATGTGCGTGAAACGTCACCTGATGGTTATGGCTCACTTGGCCGCAAGCAAAGGTATGAATAATATCTGCAACGTTTTCGATAGTTGCATCAATTGCTTTAGTCTTTCTTGTTCTTCGCTTTTGTTTTTAAAAGTGAAAATCATTACCTGGCAAATTATTTTTTTAATGTTAGAAAAAATTGATTTTAGAATGATATTTCAGTTCGACAAATTATAGGGTTTAATAATAGTAATAAATATCTTTTTATTAACCCTTAACATACAATAATGTAATAACTATAACAAATTTTAAAATTATTATTAATATATTATGTCAGATAATGATTATTTCAAGCTTACAAGATATTATTAAAAATTGCCTGTATCTTTGCTTTTGTTTTTTTCCTTTAAATTTTTTTAATGTTTTGTGGTTGATTTTTCTATTACAATTTTAGCTTCAAAGGATCTCGTGACCTATTGTCAAATCGCAAAGGAAGGTTAGAATGTTTTTTTCTTTAGTAGGCTTTTGTTGTTGTTTGAGAGCTTACAGCTTTTTTTTATTTGACTTTGAGTGCAGTTTTGGTTGTTGCCAAAATAAATTCAACGTTTTACTTTATTTTTACCAAAATTATTATTAGTTGTACCTATTATTTTACAGTAAAATTATCATGTCTTAAAAAACAATTGTGCAGGTACAATATGTTTTTGTGATCAAATAATAAAACAGATTTTTATGATTGTTTTTATATTAAAAAAATAATGAAAGTTAATGCCAAATTCAAATTTTAATAGTTTGTTTGGTTTTAGAATAAAAAGCTAAAAACAATATTAATATACTACAGTAAATAACAATTTGCTCAGCAATATACAAAGTGTTTCATAACAAGAAGTTATCTTAAAACGTTGTTATTTAGTAAACATAATTTCTGTGACATCATTTAAAGTTAATTTTATTCGGTAGTTTAATTTAATATGCAGAGTGTAGCAAATTATGTCGGCACTATTGTTAACTTTCTTATTATTAGAGCTTAGGAAAGTAGTGTAGCTTTTTATGCTGATTAAGATTCAGTTTACAAAAAACCAATTAAACGTTGTATTTTTGAGATTCCATAGGAAAACTTTTTTTTAATTGGAATAACTCTGTATATTTTGGAATGTTCTAAAAGAAAACTAAATTTTGAATATATAAGTTTAGTGTAGTAGTAACCTAAAGTAGATAATAAAATAGTTATTCGTAATTATTTATGTGATTTAACTACAAATTATTTCCAGCTGTGAGGTCATTTGAGGCTGGCCTAACAACTTTTATTTTCCACTTTATGGATACTATTGAATTAAAAGTTGTTTTACTCAGAATTAAATTTTCTTTAGAAATATACAAAAATATAGAGTGGTATATATACAGGTATTTTTTGCACTAACTCAATAAGGAGACATTCAATTGTTTTTTTGTAAAAGACATCTTAATAAGCATATAAAGTTGCAGTTCCTATCTAATTTAAGCAGATCTGGAGTGTTAATGATAAGAAAGTTAGCCAGAGTACCGAAATAATTTGATAAACCCTGGATCTTTTGTTTTTTTACAATTGTTATAGAAACACTTTGTGTATTTTAGTGGTATTAACATAATGGTGGTTTGTTTTAACAAAGCAATGCAGTTAACAATTTTTTGTAAAGTTTTTAGTTGTCTTTATTAAATGTTGTTGACTGTATTGTGTAAAATATAGAGTAGTATTTATAAATGTTTAGCAGTGTGTTGCATGTTTGGTATTTTCAACAGCCGAACCAGTCCTGGTCGAGAACTCAGTCCGGATCCAAACATTCCTCATATTGGGCCTCGTTTCCCACCTGCTGGAAGGTACACACACGATCATAATGCATATTTCCTAATTAACTGGTGTCATTTACACAGAAATTGCGTATATATTACGAAATTCTGTTTGTTTGTTTTTTGTGCCTAACCAAGCATTAACAATCCATTTGTACATACATGTATACAGTGTGTTCGTTTAGAAATTTTTCTTTCTGTATTAATTTCGTTAGTTGAATTAGAAATTGAAGTTTTAAGTCATGTTACTTGTATGGTGGTAAGTAAAGAATATTTGTATAAATTGTACATAGCAAGAAGGTCTTATATAACTTTGAACACTCTGTATATAAAAATTATTATGTACATCATTATTTCATTTACGCAATTTAAAACGTTTTTTTTTGTTACGTATTCCAATTATTAAAAAACATCCTTGGGAACTTCGAGCATAATTTTTTATTATCACTATTGATTTAATTTTTTTCTGTAATAGTGCGGAACCAGAATTTAGATCTCCACGTGTTAAATATCTATGGGATAAATGGCGTAATGTATGGATGCTTGAATGGGAAAGACAGAGATTGCTGTATGACCATCTGGCCTTCTTGAAAGAAAAGGAACGTGCTGATAACTTCTCATGGGACGATTGGAGAAGAAGGGTCAGTTTAATTGGATCAAATATTTTTAAAATTGAAATGTATTTTGAACTTAAAACTGACAGGATGGTTTTATTTTTACAGTTCTTGAAATTCATGAATCACAAGAAATCTAGATTAACAGATTTGTTCAGGAAAATGGACAAAGATAACAATGGCTTGATACCCAGAGATGAATTTATTGATGGAATTATTAAGACCAGTAAGTTATGTTTTTTCACAGTTTTATTTCGTATTTTTGTGAACTATGTTAATGTCTGTTCTTTTTTTAAAAAACAGAATTTGACACATCACGACTAGAAATGAAAGCTGTAGCAGATATGTTTGATCGTAACAACTGTGGCTTGATTGACTGGAAAGAATTTATTGCTGCCTTACGCCCTGATTGGCAAGAAAAACCACAAGATGTAAATGCCCAAAAGATTCATGATGAAGTCAAACGCCTTGTTATGTTGTGTACTTGCCGATTAAAGTTCAAAGTATTCCAAGTCGGCGAGGGTAAATATAGGGTGAGTTTTTATATTTAAATAAATTATTTTGAATTGCGTCATTAATTGTGATTTGTTTCAGTTTGGTGAAAGTCAGAAATTACGTCTAGTGCGTATCCTTCGAAGCACTGTTATGGTGCGTGTAGGCGGTGGTTGGGTTGCACTAGACGAATTCCTTCTTAAGAACGATCCATGCAGAGGTAAGTGTCGTATATTTTTTTGTAGTTTAGAATACTTAATGAAAAGTTTTCTGAGTTATTATACATAGAACTGTTTTTTTTAATAAGCTCCTTGCTTTTCATGTTTTGAAAACTATCAAAAATTATGCACTGATAGAAAACAGTTCTATTTTATAATAATTTGTAACATAAAAATTTTACACAGATTTCTACAGTTAAACATATGTACATTGAAGGAGGGGGAAGTAAATAATATACTTACAGTACGTTACACATGTGTACAATAATATTATATTTAATGAACTAAATTTCTGAGCTTACAACAGAATGTGCTGGTTTTAACTTTCATTTAACGAAACAAATCATGTGTTAATAAATCAGTCTTAACAAAATAATTAACTGTCTCTCCTGAGGAAGCGTTTCTATAAGCAAATGAAGCTTAATGCTTGTGCTTTGTAATTATACTACCAGTTATGTCATTAATGAGTTTTCATGTATAATACCATTGATTATATTCATGGATAATTGCAATGTTTTATTTATATAATGTTGTGATCACCCCAAACAATTTTAGTATAGTGTTATTTTTAAATACTTTTGAAATGCAGTATTAAAGTTCATATACGCACATGGAAAATTTTGTTTGGGATGGTTCTTCTACATGGCTTGTAGTTGCAACATACTAATGAGTTTTTTTTCTTCTTGTTCTCCTTACCACTAATATCCTCACCCTTAACAATAATTTATTCTATTTTTCATCTATTTTAATATGTTTTGCAACTATATGTGTCATGTTTATGTTGTTAACAAAACATTATATCATGCTTACTTATATGTGTCGGTCATGTTTAAAACTATTAAGTTACACTGGTATTGCCTCTGCCCCATCCTGATAAACCTGAGCAACATGAGCCTTGGTGCTTCTTTGGTAAGATTGCACGTGTTCGTTCCGTCAGCAGCATTCTATAGTCCATTTTAAATACGTACGCACTGCCGCATTTGCTTTCAAAAACTTATCATTTATTTTTCAATATGAAAACTTTGTGGACATATCTGATTTTTTTTTGTGGGCACTGATTGAAAAAGTAAATTTATTGTAAGTGATAACGGTTTTGAACCTTAACTTGCAGATTTCTAAACTTGCATAATTACAATTTTTAATTCATTTTATTATTAATCAATTACTCAAACTTAAGTACTCAAATTATAACTGTTGAATGCAAAATTAAAAAGCTATTCAGAGGGACGTCTTGAACATTTGGAAAGAAATTAAAATATGAAAATTTTAGAGATTGTTCCATACTATCGAATAAGCCAATTAAGAAAGTCAAAATCTTGCAGTCACGCTTACATAAATGGATCTGCAGCTTTAAGAATTATTATTGGATTTTTTTAATTTAGAGGAGACGTAATATCTTCTCAATAGTAAACAATTGTATTTTTCGATATTATTGATTTTTATATGTTATTTCTTTTAATACATATATCAGCTGTGACATCCAATCAATCGCAAGAACACATTATGCAATTTGTAAGTAGTCAAAATGGTTCTTTCAGTTTAACTGGAAGTGATATCAACTATTTTATCTCAAATAGAACACTATGTATATTAAAAAAAATTAATTGTCATTTAAATTCTGAATTCATTGATGTATCTATCACACATGTATGTTTAGTCTATAGTCCTGTGTTTAATTTAAGAAGTAGAACAAAGAAGCAGTTAATATAGATTGTTTTTTTTAAACAAGTGAACAAGTTGGGTGATCAAATTATTGATATAATATTTTTTGAAGGACAGTTAACTAGAGAGAGGTTTATGAAATCAAATAGAAGCTTTTTCGTTTTTTTTTCAACCTAAAAATTTTGTTTATTTAAGGCCGTCAAAACTACTGTAAGATCTGCAAAAAAGGGTTAGAGTAGCAATAGAAAATATAGCTAATGGACCGCATAGGTGGCCAGCAGCGTCATCAATCTTAATCGTTTTGGATCTTTTCTTTTTTTCCCACCTGAAAAATATTGTTTATTTAAGGCCGTCGAGAATACTGGAAGATCTACAAAAAAGAGTTGGAGTAGTAATAGAAAATATAGCTAATAGACCACATAGATGGCCAGCTACATCACCAATCTTAAAACCATTGGACCTTTTTGTTTTTTCCACCTGAAAAGTATTGTTTATTTAAGACTGTTAAAAATACTGCAAGATCTGCAAAAAGAGTTAGAGTAGTAATAGAAAATATAGCTGCACAACTGAATACTGTTTTGCGAGAAGTAATTGAAAAAACCATTTTGTGCATAAACATTGTTTGCCGACATTTTGAGCACCTTGCATGAAATTTCTATTATTTAGTTAGTTAATTTATTTTGATTGTTCTGTTGAGTTGAGATAGATTATTTTCAAAAACAACAGTTTTTTCTTCATTTTAGCGTAAACAAAGGCTATCAAATAAACATACGTGTTGTATATCATTGAATTTCCGAATTTATTTCTCAAAAAGTATACAAAGTGTCCCATTTGAGTTGAAATAGGTGACATCGCTTCTTGTTAAACTGGAAATAGTAGTTTAGGTACTGATGCAATGCATAACACGTACTTGCAGTTAATTGATACATCTGTAAACTTCATCGTGATAAATTAGTAAATAAAGAAAACTTCTGACATCTACCAGGATCCTGTTCCATCCTGTGTATGTAAGACACAATCAATGTTTCACACAATACAAGGATCTCATAGTTACTTTTTGAATTGTTCTTCAGATATAACTGAGACTTAAACAATTTCAAGTTACTTCTTTACTATAGAATGGCTACTGGCAGTTTGGAGTGTCCATTTTTGTTTTGTGTTTTTGCATGTTTTTTTCACACTACACACATACAACACAATTATTATTTAATTATTTAGTTTAGATTCTTTTTTAATTATTTTCTGTATTTTATATTGCACACCAGTGGTGTTTTTGTGTGCTTAATCATTATAATATATGCAATATTTTGTAAATAGTTCTTGTGTTATTTAATTATTTTCAAATCGTACAAATATTTACAGAATGTTGCATTTATATTAATTCACTGTATAAATGCACAAGTATCTTTAGCAAAATATCTTGTGTATAAGTCTCGACAATAAACTCATTTATTCATAAGTTACAAAACTTACTCAAAAGAAACACACAACTTTAAAGAATACTAGACAATCGAAAAATTTAAATCAGCTTGTTTACAAGATGACTATTTTGCTAAAGATCTGCTTTACTTGTTGCATATTGTTTATTGTTTGAAAGTTTGTTTTTATTTTATTACCTAATCCATATTCCAAAATTTCATTTTTGTTTATTATTTTTCTTATTTTTGTCCTCTTTGTTTTTTATGTTATTGTAATTTGTTTTCTTTTTTTCTTTCCCAATTTTTTGTATTTGGCACCTTACTTTCGCTCCTTGTACCTCTACCATGCGCACGCAGCCAAGGGTCGCACGAACATAGAGCTGCGTGAACAGTTCATCCTGGCAGATGGAGTGTCTCAATCAATGACCGCATTCAAGCCTAAAACATCAGCCTCTACACCTGGCTCGGGCTCTTCTGCTAATTCACTGCGCACTCCTACTGCTGGGCCCATCACTAAGGTATTATATGCACTTCATTATCAACATGTTTAGCACAAAAGCTATTTTAATTTGATTATGGAAGGTTTTAGTGCGAGATTCATCCATCAGTTTGTATTATACTTTAGCAGGGGTAATAATAAATTTTATGTTCTCAGAAGCTTTTAAAAGGTAATAATATATGTATATGGTTTTTAATATTAAAGACTAAATATTTTGTGTATGAAAAACCAGTAAGAAACTCATAAAAAAATTAAAGAACGAATTATATATATATATTTACAAATTAAAACGGTTAAAAGTTAAAAAATTGAAGGGTACGCTTTAGTTAGTCCTTTTTATAAAACTTTTAAAATATTTCCAGAAAAAATGTATGTCAATTTTAACAAGATATTAAAATCAAAGACTTTTTTTAAGGGGGTCACTCAAAAGGTGAAATTGCAGTACATAACTAAATATATCGGTTGTGAATCTAGCATGGTTCACCCTTTCGTTTCCTTTATTTATTAGTTTAAACAAATGATTACTATACTAATCAATTACTATTATTTGATATAAATTACATTTTTTTTGCATTTCTATTTTTACATTTTAATTAAACCAATTAAAGTTCTACCTATAATAGTACTCTTTAAATAAATTGTTAAGATCTAAAATCGGTTTCTGGCCAAAATTATGTTACATCAAGAGCGCCATGACTTTGATAAGGTTCATATGAAATGAAATAAAATATTAAAAATTAAATTTATAATTTAAGGTTAGGCACTATGTGAGAGGTTAAAATTGCCTAAAACAGTTTTTCTAAACAATTCAATTTTTTCAGATGGAACTGTATCAGCTTGTTATGTTCTTTAAGAGGACCTTTTGTCACGATTATTATGATATTTATAACTCGACATTTTTTCTGAATCTACGATAAATATTTTCCTTGTAAAAATGTAAGATATTATTATTATTTGATTACAGTTGTGAATGTGTAATATCTAAACCCAAGTTTTGTTTGCCATGTAAATACGTACACCTGGTTGAAGAAAAATATTGAGTGGTGGGTACCATGCGAACCTACAAAGCTTACTAGCCGAGATCGGTCCTTTAGAAAAAGCTGTTTTCAGCAACTTTAATCTCTTACACAGCAAAGCACATAATGTGTAAGTTACGATTTTCATTTTCAAATTAATATTTTACTTAATAGAAATCATTTTATGTGAGTCATGGCACTCTTGGCATAAATTTTAACCTCAAAAAATTGTGGATATTGAAAATTTATTTAGGGGCATATGTAGAATTTTTTTGTGATTCTAAAAAATGCCAAAATACAAGGACATTCCATTTAAAACAAGAAATCTGGGATGATTTTCGGTAAAACCGGAAGTGCAAAAGATTGATATTTACATCAAGTAATAGGAATTTATGTGTATAGTAATTTTTCCAACGTACTTTATTAATAAGTTCCAGCTTTACTTTGTGGAAGTTCATATTGATATTAAATAAAATACTTTATAATTTCAACAACAATTTTTCTTATTGGTGACTTGATCTTTGATTATCAGTGTTTGTATGTAGGACTAGTTTAGCTTAAGGTCATAACATAACTTTTCCACATTTTGCCTTTATGTCAAATTTATATTTGACAAATGTAATGTCATTGTGTATATAATTAATGCCTGGTAAAATAGACAAACATAAGGGGAAAAAATTAGTTTAAGTTGACATCACACACATTTTACTTAGCCAATCGGAATACTCAATTTTCGTGCCATTAATCGAATTTTATGGTAAACACCATTGCTGGTGTTTTATAAGTAAAAAATTATAATTAAGGACGACAACTTTATATTGTAGCTGTGTTACAACACGCCAAAGATTACTATTATATCCGATAAAATTCACCATATTTGAAAATTATTAAAATATCTTAATTAATTGTTTGTTATAATTACCACGTGATTCAGCGTAGAAGTTTCAAGCTAAAATTTCAAAACATTTTTTGCAATATCAAAATTAACTTTTGCTTGCGTTTATGGTAGTTAGAAACCCTTTTTCATTTTCATTTTATAAACAACACCAAGTTTCCTAAATAGAATATTGTAAATTTTCAGTTTCTGATCGATCATTTAATTCTTTATGTATTTATGTATAAAAGTTACTCAAAGCATGAAACTGTTAATCATTAGGGGCGTTCAACTTAACCATGAATTTCATATTTAAATCTGCTAAAACTTTTTCGAAGAGGTCATTATCATTACAGAATTTAATATCTAATGGACAATTGTGTTTCTTTAAAGTTTTCAGACTGTTTAGTGGCCAACTTGGTCAAAAAACGTTTTTGAGAATTTTTAATAATCTATCAGAAAAAATGTAAGGTGCTATTTAAGAAGGAAAGTTGATCTCACTACCGGTGCGGTGTAACCGGAAGTAGTGACTTCTTGTTTATGAAGCAAATTTAAGGGTTCTAAGCACCATAAACGCATGCAAAACTTAATTTTGATATGTTGAAAAATATTTAAAGTTTTAGATTGGAATCTACGGTGAATCACCTGGTATATAGTCATATACAGCCTGAGCCAGTGGATACCTTTTTTTCTTGTAGTGATGTGTAACTTTTAAAACAAATTTGGCCATGTAGTTATGTTTTTGAGTGCCCTCTACGACATGAATACATGAATTTTGTTAAAATAGAATAAAATGTTATTTTTGGTTAACTTGGATGCTCTCTATGTTCTACAATCTACATACATAAGGATTTTTTACTTTTTTTAAATTTTGAAAGTTGTAAAACATTTTTTTTTAAAAAATGAAGATTGTAGGCTGGTCGTCTTCTCACTGACAACAAAATTTTACCAATAAATCAAGTTGCTACAGGTTATGAAAAACTAAAACAGTTGACGCAAATGTCATTACATTTGTTTACATAGTTTCATCATTAAAGTGATTATTCTAAATTTTGTTAGTATTGTTTATTTAATAAATGATTGTAAATCAAATCCTTGACAATAATTGTAGTATGACGAAGAAATCGATGTTTAACTTGAGCATGTACGTAATGTACGAAACAAATTAATAACATTTGCTTGTTATTCTGACTCCTAACAACTAGATTTCATGGTAAAATTTTGTTGCGAGAGGACGCACAAGCTACTATCTAATCTGAAATTTTTTTTCCGCCTAAATATTTTTTAAAAATGGAAAAATGTTCCCATATAGGTATGTAGAACATAGAAAAGTTCCAAATGAACCGAAAACATTATGGTTCCGTTTGAAAAAAAAAAGTTGCACTGTGTATCTTTTACACATGAAGTCAACTCAAAAATTTAACGTGTCCATGTTGTAAAGGGCACTCAAAAACATAACTTTATGGTCAAAATTTTTGTCTAAAGGTGACACATAAAGACAAGAAAAAGAAGGCCTATCCCCTTATTCAGTCTGTATATAACACGTGACCGCGATTTACCTGTGTTAAATTTGGATTGATAGTTAACTCGTGCTAGTTATTTTAAGATAAATACATTAGCATTTTACACTCCTAAAGTTGTCTTGACTACCTGTCATGAGCGAACAACCCAAAATCATTGAAAAACAGGTATAAGAAATGTATTCTATGAGAGTACTGTGTGTTGCCAAAGACAACATGAGGGCATTTAGAGAGCAGATGCAGGTTGGTTGAACATGATTATTGCTTGGCAGCCTATGTTGTGTATAGGGTAGAAACTTGCTCTGAACCTGGTTGTTATGTGAAACAAGTTTTAATTATTGTTCTTAATAGGGTTGGCGACTACATTGTTTTCATAATGTAATTATTCTACTTATATCTCACTAGAATTATTTTCTGATTTTTTTAAATTAGTATCAGCCAGAGTTCGTTGTTATTATCGAAGCGACGAAATGTTTTATTTTCTGTATTATAGAATTTTATTAGAAAAGCATAGTGGAGTTAAATCATTAACGAAAAAGCAATACCTATATTAAAAGAAAAATGAAATTGTTGATGATATTTTATTAAAATTTGATTTAAACGTAATATACAAAAATATTGTTTCCAAAGGTTTCTGAGAATGTAATGCCATCACATTCCTAGTACCCGTTAAATGAACTTAAAATAAAAAAGCAGAGAATATTGTATTTTTAAATATGACATTTCACTGCAGCTTTTTAAAGTAAATATTAATGTGTATGAAATTAATGTTTACTTCCAAGTTTTTTCAAATTAAAATAGTTTTTTCAACTACCTTTTCCAGTGGGACATTTATTTGTGTTCGTAGCTCATCTTGTTGCACCCTATTCCATATACAGAGTGTTTAATTTTGAAAATAAATTAATCAAAATTTGTGTAGAAAGTTATAGTATATAAAGATATTCAAATTTGGGCACATGTCATATGATATTTATTAATAACATTTGCTTGGCATTGTCTGCTCTTGGCCAGAGTTTTATAATTTGTATATTTATAAATGCAAATTAATAAACTAGGCAAGAGTTGTTTTTTATGAACACTCTGTATACACAGGTCGGCTTTTGTAGATGCACAAAACCACGTAAGTCAAGCATGCATATTTTTATATTTGTTGTTAGTTTATAGTGGTACTTTTTTCGCTGTGTAGTACTATGCCAATTTGGTAAAACAAGGTATAGTACATTTTACTAAATTGTTGGTATGTGTAAGTATTGTTGTCGAATACTAAACCTCAGGAGAGCAGTGATTGATTACTGATGCCTGTGTTAGTGGATTCTTATTCTTTACTTCCTTCTACATTTCATTCCCATAAGATTTTGCGGCCTGTATTTAAATAAAATGATATTTAGAACTTGCATTTATTAGAAAAATAATTTATAAATGTTATTGTTTTTACATTTAATGAGAGTTTACCCATACTTCTTCAAGTAACTGTCATCAAAAAACATACTTTTTGTTTTACAAAGATGAAATGTATTATTTTATGTTAAAACGAAATTTGTATGTAACATTGTAGTGAAAAGTTGTGTTTATATTGAAATTTATAAAAAAATAATAACAATATTGAACTATAGTCCAGTCATCAAGTAGAAAGATGTGGCAATAACTCAGAAATGATATTTTTTGCTTAAATCCTTTATTGTGGCTTTAAAATAAAGGCTCTAAGTTTTCGACTTCGGCCGAACTCTTCTAGATTTTAAAAAATACGTGCAAAAAATCAGTTTTTTTTTAAATGGCTCGTTTCCAGTGCACCCAATCTTGATAGTAGTTCTTAGAGAAACAAAAGTATTTAATATTCCCTACAAAACTAAAAAAAAATAATGCCCTAGCTCAAACAGTTTCCTAGATCTGGCCTCTCAAAAGTGACTCTTTTTTGCGTATTTTGCCAAAAACGTTTTTTTCAGATTTATGAAATTGTTTATTTACTGATTATCCTGCGAAAAAGTGATTGTAATGGGACTGTTTTTTAATTACCTTGATGTTGCCTAATAATTTAGGTTTGTAGTTCACCTCAGCTAGCTCAGTCTCAACTTCAGGGCGATTCAGGTGACGGGTACTGGGTCACTTTCCCAGCACGTAAACTTTTAGCTCTCTATTAACTTTCATGAAATAAAGCTCACTAAATGCACTTTAACAAGCATTTTATTTGTAACCATTTAAATTTAGTAAACACTATTACCCTATCGGCCCTACCTATCTAACTATTCTAAATACAAAGTAATAAAACAAATATACAATCTTAATTCTAACTTACATTCTACTTAGCTTTAGACGGTGGTGCAGGGAGGGCAAAGTCGCGGTGTGGTTCGTGGAACTGGCGGTGTAACCTGCCGTAAGTTCGCTGAGAATGGCGATAATGAATCGAATCGCTGCTGCGCTGGGCTGGGTGGATCATGGACTACAGATTTTTACACACACACTTGGCGTCAACGGCTGATTTCATTCAATTTTTCCTGGGGTGTTGATTTCGCGGCGCGACATTAACGCACAAAAATCACTATTCAAAACAATGGCGCTTTTTTAATCTTAATTTGCACCGTCAACACAAACACCACAAAATGTCGTGGTCCGGCTGGTCTTCACCCTTCGACCGCTTGTCAGCCTCTCCTTCAACTACCCTCACTCACAACCACGCTTTCTCATGCCTTCCTCGGCGTCCTGGGGGTCCCGTTAGGTCACTTCGCCGTTCTGGCGTCTCCCTACGTGACCGGAACAAAGAATCGGCCCCGTCGATCAGTCGCCTACCCCAGCCATCCGACTAACACTTTCAGAAGAATTGTTAAGTACAGTGCCACAAGTGCACTTAGCGGCTATAGCAAAAGGAATTTACTCAGAAAGCCTTAGCCTAAAAAGTTGACCCATTACATGATCAAGGGATGAGTGAAACTCAATTATTTGTAATTCTAATAAAAAAAACTTTTTCGTAACCTTAATAGGTTCGAAGTTATGACATCCCAAAGTTGACCGTTTTGATGCTTTTTTGACATACACGAAGGTTTTTCGAAATAGCTCGTTTTCAGGGCATCCCACGTACATATTTCTTACCACTGGAAAGAAAATATATAAAATTTCGTACAAAACAAAAAAAAAAGAATGACCTAACTCAAATAGTTACCGAAATATGGCCTCTCGAAGTTTGCCTTTTTTTTTGTATTTTTTTGATCAAAAACGCACTCTATAGTGTTTTTTTTTTAAAGTAAATTTCAAGAGGCCCTATCTCTGAAACTATTTAGACTAGGATATTATTTTTTTTTAGTTTTGTAGAGAATTTTATATACTTTTATTCATTTTTGAAAGACTTTTGATATAGGGTTCACTGGAAGCGAGATATTTCCAAAAACCTTGAGCTATGTAAAATTGCACCAAAATGGTCAACCTTGGGACCTCACACCTTCGGACCTATTAAGGTTAGAGCATCGTTTTTCTTTTAGATTTACAGAGAACTGAGTCTGTTTTCACTCATCTATGGACTCTTTTTCGTAGGATAATCGGGAAATGAACAATTTCTCAAAATTAAAAAAGTAGGTTTTTTTGGCCAATGATTGTGAAAACGGTCAGCTTTGAGAGGCCATATCTCGGAAACTGTTTAAGCTAAGACACTTTTTTTTAATTTTTGTAGGGAATTTTATATACTTTTATTTATATCAGGAATACTATTGAGATTGGGTGGACGAGAAACCAGCTATTTAAAAACTGATTTTGTGCATCTATTTCTTAAAATCTAAAAGGATTGCAGGGCAGTCAAAAACTTAGAGCCAATATTTGGATGCCAAAATAAAGGGTTTAGGCAAAACAATATCCATTCCTAAGTTATGTCCACATCTAATGGATTTTTTCGACTTAATGACTGGATTACTATTAAGGAAATAAAAAAGTTATGATATTTTAAATGATTATGCATCTGAATGTATTTATAAGAAACTTAAGGCTTATGATGATACAGGGTCTTCCAGGTTTAATTTAATGTCGATTTGTGGTTGCCGATATATAAAGCAAACATACTCGTGTATATGTATATAATTTTACAGCTGCTTTAGTTGTATGGATAAATTATCATGATAATCAGGGTTTTTTAAAATTACAAGTTGAATTTCATTGTTAATTTTTGGTGCATGATTCTCATCATTATTGTTATTCATATTACACTTAGTAAGCTTATTAAATAGCTCTATTTTCAATCTTTTCACATTCTTCACGTAAGCAAAAATTAAGTAGCAAAATATTTAAAAGCAAGCCTCCTTTTACACATGAAAACACTTCTTATACTTGGTGCATTTCTAAATTTTGCTATGATGTTGGCATATCGTCTTTAGCTGAAGAGCACTTGGCCGAGTTGATGCCTATATTTGAGCAGCTGCGCGCCAAGGGAGAGGTTGGCAACGCATATCCCATGCATGTGGGTTCCACTTCGGGCCCCACTGTGCACATGGCACGTGCCAACCCAAACACTTGCCACTGGGTAATAACACTCTTTTCTATTTTCTAATAAACACTTTGTGGGTTGTGGTGGTTTTTACTGTACAGGTTGTTGTTTATTGTGTGATTTCTGATTATTTTGTTTTACAATATTTTGTTTTTGTGTTTACAATGGCTACATTTTTTCCTTTGATTTTTTCGTTATTATTTGGGATTTCTAGGTAATGTTTATGATTATTCTAAATTAAACATTGGTTTCTTGGTACCCAAGTTATAGAAATTTATAGTTTTTTTTTTTAGTATGAGAATATAAAAGTGTCAGACTAATATACACGGTGAAAAAAAAACTAACCCATAATATAATAAATTTCAGCGCAGACTTTGTTAACATTCAATTATTTATAAGTCTAGTTATTTGGTTGCTGTGGCACTCAAGTTTTGTTTTTTAAATGGCTCTCTATATTATTTCCCTTTTCTTGGATTCGACAATTGTTAATCTTTCTGGTACAATATTTTTTTCATAGGATTACATAATACAATTTTGGAATAAAATAAATGCCGTTGAAGTTTCAAAATTTCTTAGTTGTCATAGCAACCAAATAAAAAAAACGTAGAATAAATTGAACATCAACAAAGTATGCGCTGAAATTGAAATTTAAGAAAACTTTTGTTAAGGTCATTAATATTTACAAAGTTACAAACATTATGCCTTACTTTTTACTCACTCTGTATAAATGTGACAGATGCCTTAAATAGTAAGCTTATTAGCATTTCTACAAATATATTAAAACAAGAATTTATATTTTCCTTTGCAATTTAAAATTTACACTTATGCAATTTGGTGCTGAACAGCAACTGTTAGAATCAAATTTTTTACAATGACTCTCAAGAGTCCATAGATTTTTCTATTAGAAAAGTTGTTATCTCGATTGAGTGTATATATAGCAAACAGAGAGACACAAATATTCTTTGTGAACTAAGAGAACACTTTACACTGAACTTTGTTAAAAGTATTTATTTGCTCAACGGCCTACTAGATCCACAGATTTTATAAATTTGATTCCGATCTATCAACTCTTTTTTGAGTAATAAGGCGTTAAAACTCACAATCTTCAAAAAGTTGCGGTCGTTATTTCGAAGCTAGACATCGGTGCCGAAATTCGGTCTGCATTATTCTACTTATATACGGTGTTTCACAGAGTACGGCCGATAGCATTTGAACCATATTGTAAGTAGGTTGTTTATAGAATTTTATACTTACTTGTCTTATTCTTAATATCCATGAAATATGAGCAAATTTCGTCGTCGGTGGGAGTGGTCTTTAGGTACAGCAGTCGCTCACCAATGCAAGGGTGCCAGGTTCAATTTCTATAAAATTCTTATATTGAAATTATTTTTTATCTTTTATTTATGTTCTTACGACATTCTTATTAAATATGAAGTGGTCGAAGTTTTATTTATATGTAATAATGACAATTAATTTTTTTAATTTCATTTTCAAGTAATTAAAAAGATACTTTGAACGTTTTGTATTGAATAAAAACATCGTAATAACATAAATTTAAAAAAAGGAATTCTATGGAAATTTAACTCGGGATTGTTGGGTGATGAGTGCTCTAGCTCAAGACTACCAAACACATTAAAAAAATACAGCACCCTTCCACACAAGTAACTAAATACCAGATACGTATTTCGACAGCAAAGCTATCATCATCAGTGGTAAACTGACATTGATGTCAGTGATAGCTTGCTGTTGAAATACGTATCTGATATTTAGTTACTTGTGTGGAAGGGTGCTGTATTTTTCAAATTTGTTTGGTAGTCTTGATTTAGAGGACTCGCCCAACAATGCAAGGATCCCAAGTTCAACACATGATGGCCTCTTATTTCGTAGATATTAAGACGAGCATGTAATGTGGTAAAATTCTGTGAACCACCTGTATGTTGTAACGCATATAAAATTTCTTTCCTAATATTGTGTATCAATGTTAGCCATTTAATAATTTGTATTCTGGTCAAATTATGCTTTAATTAATCATACTCTTTTTATTAATATACTAAATTAATTCTCGTGAACAAATGAATATCGAGTTTTTGCAATTTTTCTTAGCATATTTTTTTTTTAAATATTAATAGTGTATGTTGCAAAATTAAGTGGAAGATGTAGATATAAAAAATATCAAAACACAATATTGTAAAACATTTGTTGGCTTTATATGTACTTATAGTAATTTTTGCATGCAGCTTGAAGATGTGTGTGTGTTCCCTATTATATCTGTTGCAAATTTATTTTTATTATATTTTAATTGGCGTTGTTAGATCTACACATTCATTATCATTGTATTATGCAAATTTTAAGACTTTTTAAATTCAAAAATTAGCCAGTGATTATAAAAATCCCTGAATGAGTGCAGTACCACTTAAATACTCAGTGATGTTTGTTACATCTGACGTATTTTTATGGTACTATTTTGATTGATTGATGCAGTTGCTGTGATTGGACCCGTGACAGATCATCACAAACTTTTGTACCTCTCGCAAGTTCCAATGGTAGGTATTCGAATGGTAATGTATAATTCAGGATTTCAGTTTTGGAATAATCTCTGTTGTAATTACAAGCATCATTTTACATAAGGCCACTGCACTAGGGTTTTTACAAAAAAATTACAGGGCTTTTCAATAATGTGTCTTTTGTGTTGTTTATTATTTTTTATTTTGTTTGTCGTATTCGATTGCTTTTATTGCAATTTTTGAAATGTAAAAGCCTAGTGGTTAATGTTACTGTTTTGTTTTGAATCAGTTACAATTTTGCAACAAACGTTCATATTTTGATTGTTTTTTTTATAGCAACATAAGTTTTGGTAAAGATAATTTTAAATATTTAAGATTTGATTACACATCAGTGTTTTGAAAAATATAAACCAACAACATTAGGTGTGCTGTACAACAGAGGTTAAAGTATTGGATCTTTTTGGTTCTCAAAACAAGGTCTTTTAATAGACTGTTTTCAAAACTTCTGCAATAGAAAAAAGATAAATATTTTGTTTTAAAAGTTCAGGAATATTTGCAAAATTACTAAAGTTACTTAAATTTTACGTAAAGGTCTATGTAATATCAACAGTGCTTGTCTGTCAGGTAAGAAATGGTAAGAGGTAAGATTTTCTAGTTGCTTTTGTAAGTTGTGGAATTGTAGTTTTAACTGCATAATTATTTTGCAAATAAATTGATAATATATTTATAATTTTTAATATAATTTAAAATTCATTCATAGTTTTGAAATATTTCTTCTAAATTGCATTAAAATTAGCCTATATAAATTGCTGATAACACTTTCACAGAATTATCCAAAAATATATATACTGCACAAGGCAAAGTAGCAATTAAATTCTAATTTTTATTTAATATTCAATAGTATAAAAATAAGATTGCAAAACAAAATGCACTTCTAGCAGTTCACTCAAATATTTTTAAAAATAACACTGGTTGTGCTACATCCAAATATTTACGTAAAAGAATTAATTTTTTTTTCTGCATTGATTCATCTAATAAAAATTTAAATGTTTATTTAGGTACGAGAACGTTCAGTAAGATCTGTTCCAATGAGTTCTGGAGGTGCTACAAGGACATCAAGAACTTCCTTATCAGCTGGAACACCTGAATCTTTATCAGATACAGAAGGACCATCAATTCGTTCTCCCCGAAAACCTTCATACAGATCCACTCTTACACCTGGAGGTTCACGGCCAAGTTCTCGACCTGCCTCACGAACTGGAAGCAGACCCAGTAGTAAACCACCTTCTAGGCATGGTTCTAATTTATCTCTTGATAGTACAGGTACTTTACATGCATTTGTGCCTTATTATAAAATTAGCATAAAATAAATAAAACTTTTAACATACCACTAAAATTCTCTGTATGTAAATGTAGATGATGCAACACCTTCTCGAATTCCCACTCGACGAACACCTATGTCAGGGCGTAATGTTACCATCTCTACCTCATCAGCATCTAAGAAATTGACTGCTCCTAATGGTTTGTCTTCGTCCAGACCACGAACGCCAACAGGTCTTATTTCACCTGCTAGTCCAGCTGGAAGGTAAGAAGTTAGATATCTATATTGCCTAAGTTAACTATTGTTTTTAAGATGAAAACATGAAAGCAGATAAATTATTTTTTGCATTATCTTTACTTATTAGGTTGATGTATTAGTTGAAATATATTACTTGATAATTAACAAACAATAACAAAATTCTTTAGAAAACCTTACAGAAGTTTTTAATTATATAAAAGTATTAAGTTTTAACAAGCATTTTAAATTATTTTAGTAGTATTAATTATTTATAAACTGCATTTACTTATGACGAACTGGAACTGATAACTTCATGAAGCATCCGTACTAATATAACAATTTCTTCTTCTAACCTGGTAGATCATCCGGCATACCCAGAGCGTCAAGTATACCAGCATTATTAACTGCTAGCACATCAAGGTAATTAACATACAGGATTAAAATTTGGTTAAGGGAAATTTTTCGGATTTTCATATGAATTCAAAAGTTATTTAACAAAACTTCTTCTTTTAAAG
Source organism: Ctenicera cuprea (assembly GCA_958336395.1). Lineage (NCBI taxonomy): Eukaryota > Metazoa > Arthropoda > Insecta > Coleoptera > Elateridae > Ctenicera > Ctenicera cuprea. The sequence continues at coordinate 58,472,164 of OY284486.1, forward strand.
GTATTTTTGTAATTAAATTTGAGTGCTTTGTCATCGACATTTGCTAAACTGAAATTATCAGTGATGATTATAATCAATACTTACGCAAAGGGCAAAATAATCCATTAACTGGAAAGTCGACTATTGTCTGACAAATATCGATTATTCAATTAATAGATTATTTAATTAAATGACGATTTGATAAATTAATTATTCAATTAATCAATTATTTGATTAATGAATCATTTGATTAATCAATGATTTAATTGATTGAATATTTATTAATCTATTATTTGGATAACCAGTCATTTAAAAAATCAATCATTTGAATGATTTAGCATTTCATTAACCTATCATTCGATTAATAGATTATATGAATAATCTATTAATCATTCGTTTGATCAATCGATCATTTGATTGTCGTTAATTTAATTATTCAGCAATTTGATTATACATTTGTTTGATCAATCGATTTGATAAATTGGTGATTTAATTATTCAATCACTTGATTAATCAATCATATAAATTATTTAGCATTTTATTAATCATTTTTCTGATAAATCTATTATTAGATTAATCGATTGTTTGATCAATCAATCATTTGATTAATTGATGATTTAATTATTCCGCGATGTTATTAATCTAATGTTTGACTAATTGATTGTTTAGTCAATCGATTATTTGATTTATCGATGATTTAACTTATCGACTATTTAAATAATCTAATACTTAATTAATTGATTGTTTAATTAATCGACTTTTTGTTTCATCAATAATATAAGTGATTGACTATTTGTATATCTATTATTTGATTGTTTGATCAATCGATCATTTGATTAATTGACTATTTGATTACTCGATTGTTTGATTAATCGATTATTGGATCAATCTATCATTTGATTATTCGACTATTTGATTACTGAATTGTTGGATCAATCCATCATTTGATTAATCAATACTGTTTGATTAATTGATTATTTGTTCAATCGATTATTGGATCAATCGTGCATTGATTACTCGATGATGTAATTAATTGATTATTTTGTTAATCCGTTACTTGATTAATCGATTGATCCAGCTTTTATTAATAGACTCTTTGATTAATCTATTATTTGATTAATTTATGTTCGTTCAATCGATCATTTGATTAATCAATCATTTAAATGATCCAGCATTTGATTAATCTATTATTTTAGAATTCAATTATTTGTTTAGTCGATTGTTTGACTAATTGAGCATTTGATTAATCAACTATTTGATTAGCCTGTTATTTATATATATATACTCATAGAGGTTTTGTTAAATAACACCTATGCTCAGCCAGGTGTGGGACTTCAGAATCTGAAATAGAATTTAGCTGTAAACAAATGAGCTGTAACTGTTTAGATGAAAAATGAAACTTGTTTCTTTAAATAGTTCTAATTATTAAGTAGTTCCATTTTAATTCTAAACACTTTTTGCTCATTTTATCTTTACCTATTTTACATTTTATTTTTGGTGTGGGGTAGGTCTCGCATCCCCATTTATGTGGGATCAGGTGGAGGTGATACTGACCTAGAATCACCTTCAACATCCAGCTCGTGTTCTGTCTCTTTGTCTTCTGGGTAAATTAACATTTGCTATGCATGTAATACTGTGCATTGTTCTATTAGTGTTCAAATGAAAAAGAAACTAATTTTTTCATTGTTATGTGATGTGTTTGTGTGAGATTTTGTAGCTTTTAGACGGTTTGCTGTTTGGATGTGTGATTTACTAACATTTTCGATTTTCCTTTTTCTTACTAACCAGTTCAAAATCTTTGGGAAATAAATCAAGGATACCTCTCTCTAATAATAGGTAATACTCTTCTTTTGCATGTCTTTTGCATAAAATAGTAAAGTAAATAGAGAGTGACAAGTTTAGTGATCTCTATTTTTGCAACCACAATTTGCCATAACCATAAGTACAACCTAAAATGTTGAAAGTGTTACTTATGAGCTATTATAGTTTTATTTCTTGCTTGATAGAGAAAGCATTAAACTTGTCAGTGTGTCTATTTAGAAAATATACATTTTGTTCATAGTTATTGCAGTTTTTGTGATTTTGCATTATGTATACTTCTGCACGTATTTTATTATTTTTGTGTTGTTGGGTTTCAAGAATTAAAAATAATTTAATTAATGTTATTTGCAAATATAGTTGTTGAGAATTTACATCATAAAAGTGGTTTATTATTTAAATAAATACTGAGATATAACATAAAGCACCTCCTGCCAATAATTCTTAATAACTATGTTTGTTGTGTAGTGACCGAAGCTTAAAAAATTTCTGGTGTAATAAAATTTCTGATGGTAAAGAATCCATAGATGTACTGGTTTTTCAATTAACTTTTTGATTTACAGATTTTAATTGTTTAACAATGTTAGTAACCTGTATTTATTTTTTGAGGGTGTATTAACCAGTACTACCAAAATTCCCATTATTTTGTGTGGTGGTACTCTTAATAGTTATTTGTAACTTGGGCAGTAAGGTTAATCTTGTCATAACTCATAAGGGTAATCTAATCTGTTGTAAATAGACTATGTAACTTCCACAGATTTTCACTATTTTACTGGAAACAGGCTACTAATGAGTATGACAAGGAAGGCATAGGCAACTAATAAGTGTAACGAAGAAATAAGATAATGGACATATCCATGGCTACTTTTAAATTCAATTTAAAATATACATCATAATACTTATTTAAAATTTACAAGTATCCATGGATACATTAATCTTCATTTGTTCCACGAATTTTTTTCATTTTTTTTTCACACTCATTAATTGGTTATTCCTTCCTAGCGACAATCTACAGGGTGCCTGATAAGTATGAAATGCTGACTACATCTTGATTTATTGTTTTATTAAAAAATCCATCAAGAGGCATACAAATGTTTATAAAAAAGAATGTAATGACAACGGAAAAAATTGTAAAGATGAACTAAAATGCTGTAAGCAATAAATAAATTCAATGGCGTTAATATAGCAAGCTTTGAAAACAAATACTACATTTTTACATCAAAATGTTAAAATTAGAACAGATAAGGTTCACTTATACAATGTGCCCCAAAATTAGACGAACATAGGCTGATAAAATGGGAAAACTGAAAATCTCGTATAATACTGAAATGCTTCTGTCATAACGATGGCTGCCAGCTTAAATTGACTAATTTATGATTGCAATGAACAAGTTTACTCTTACTCGCATGCGTGTCTTCACAGCGCAGTTAGCAAACGGGTGTTGCACGCTCGTGACACACAACGGTACCAAAAGCTTAGCGGTTCCAATCCCGCTCACTGCCAATTTTTTTTAAATATCTAATTAAATCAGAAATTCTACCAAGTAATACAAAAATATGCGTTCTTCATCGTAATGACGTCTAAAATTGACGGGAGCATTTCAGAGATATAGGAGATTTTCAGTTTCCCCCTGTTTTCCGCCTATGTTCGGCTAGTCTTGCGACACATTCAAACAGTATTGTGTCAAAAATTGTCCATGTAACTGAAAAAGAAAGAAATGTATTTGGTTTCAAAGCCTGCCATGTTAAAGTAATTGAACTTAATTTGTGGTTGCAGCATTTTAGTTAATCTTTTGAGATTTTGTTTAAATTTTTGGGCACAACAAAAAATCCGGACATTCATACACTGAATAGATTGAGAAATTTAAAAATCAAAACGTTACAGCTAGTATATTCCAACTTTTGCTGCACCCTGTATAGTTTACTATAGATCCAATAAGGTGAAACAAGTAACACCTTTTGTGGCAAAAATTTTTAAGATATCAATAATACAAATTTTGTGTGTGTAAACACTAGTATTGGACAAACTTAATTTTTCTGATAAATGACCTTACTGCCCTGTAGTTCTTTAATTTAACTGATCAAATGCCGGTTTTTAATATTAGTTAACTTGTGGAAAATTTACTACAAGTATAATTTAACCAATAACTGTTTTATTTTTTTTACAATCTCTAACATGTACCTAACTGCCTTACTAAATTGGTGTAAATGTGTGTTTAACCAGGACATTCAAGACATCTACTACGACAACTTGCAATGCTCCAATACTAAGGACAGCATCTAGGTAATTTAACATTCTAATCATATTTGTAGTGTTTGTAATTGAATAATTGGGTGTTTTTTTGTTTTTAACTACCACTAATCGATAAAATGCCTCCTAATACTCCACAACAGACGAGGAATGGAACATAATAGCCATTAGCTGTTACGTTCCATAGTTATAAAGAATAAATAATTTTTTGTTGATGTGACTAGAAATTGAGATTGAATAAAGTGTGTTATTGGTGTGAGTAAGGAACTATCGAAAACGATATTAAAGAACGGAGAAAGTGTTATTAAAACGGGTTCTTTAAATCTGTAAAGAACTGGAGAAAGTAAGAGAGTGTAGGGCAGGTGGTAGAGCAGCGGTTAAGGCTGCTGGCCTTGGCACTACTCTTCAAAACATACTCTGGTTCGATTCTGGAGTAGTATGATCCTGGGTGTATGTGTATGTTAGATGGGGACAATTTGACTCTGGCACCCCAGTAAGTGGAGGCAAAAAGTACAGGGTGTGATTAATAAAGTAGGTAGTCAATATCTATCAATAAAATATTTGGAATGTGATTTAATAAAATTAATGTAAAATATGGCAACAACTGAGTGGCTATAGGGAGTAAAAAGTAATCTTCAAAGAGCGGAACTGAAAAGCGTAAATATTAAAGTATGTAGACCTTGGCTGAAGAAATGGGTAATAAATGTAAGTAAAGAATATTAGACTAGACTCAGAATAATTCGACCAATCACTACATCGCATTTACCATTTCAGAAGCCAATAGACAAGTTTAACCTAGATATTTTTGACGTATAAAATTTTATTGTGAATAAGTTTACAAAATACTCATTTGTTTTATTTGCCAGTTTAAAACTACAATTAATTGACAATATGATATATTATTACGTGAGAAATAATCCACTCATATACCAATTGTGAATCTGAAAAAGCAATCGAGGTAAGTACTCAAACTTCCTGCATTGGAAAATCGTATTCTGCAAGTAAATTAAAGCTAATGAGTATCTGTATATAAAATACTTAATCACTTTAACAATATCTATTTATTTTAACTTTATACGTATTTCGGCATGTTTACATGCCATTGTCAAAGGTTATATGAAAAAGTAAACAGTTAGTGTTGTTATAGCAATAGAACTTTTTTACTTATCTTGGTAATCGTCTGCAGATGACTTGATTTCTTATTCCAAAATGTCCAGTAGAGGAGAATTTAAGAGATCAATTTGCTCATTCATTAACGGTACAGTTTTTAAATGTTTGTGAATTTCAAAAGCTTCTAGTATATCTAATTTACGTTTATCATCACAAAAGTGTAAACATTTTATGGTGTTATTAGATGTCATTGAATGATTTTGTTCTAGTAAGTGTTTAGCGTAATTGGATTTATGTGGGTGTTTGTATTTGTAACAACGTACGTGTTCTTTATACCTAATATCAAAATTTCTAATTGTCTGGCCTATATAAACCGAATTACAATGCGAACAATTTAATTTGCAAATGCCTGATTTTAGCAAATCGTCTGTTTTTGCTTTTGCATTAAACAAAGTGTTCAAGATGTTCCTAGTTGTTTTAAAGCTTACTTTATATTTATTTGTTTTGTTTATAAACAAAACAAATAAATATAAAGTTTATAAACAAAACAAATAAATATAAAGTAAGCTTTAAAACAACTAGGAACATCTTGAACACTTTGTTTAATGCAAAAGCAAAAACAGACGATTTGCTAAAATCAGGCATTTACAAATTAAATTGTTCGCATTGTAATTCGGTTTATATAGGCCAGACAATTAGAAATTTTGATATTAGGTATAAAGAACACGTACGTTGTTACAAATACAAACACCCACATAAATCCAGTTACGCTAAACACTAACTAGAACAAAATCATTCAATGACATCTAATAACACCATAAAATGTTTACACTTTTGTGATGATAAACGTAAATGAGATATACTAGAAGCTTTTGAAATTCACAAACATTTAAAAACTGTACCGTTAATGAATGAGCAAATTGATCTCTTAAATTCTCCTCTACTGGACATTTTGGAATAAGAAATCAAGTCATCTGCAGACGATTACCAAGATAAGTAAAAAAGTTCTATTGCTATAACAACACTAACTGTTTACTTTTTCATATAACCTTTGACAATGGCATGTAAACATGCCGAAATACGTATAAGGTTAAAATAAATAGATATTGTTAAAGTGATTAAGTATTTTATGTACAGATACACATTAAATATGGACTTTAACGAAGTAAAGCTGGAATTGATAAATAAATTAAAGCTAACTACTTATTTTTTGGTTAGTTTTAAAAATAAAATTAGTTTGACAGTTTGATATATTATTTGTGAAATAATTCATTCATATAACACTAACTTGTAAATTCAAAAGTAGGCGAGAAAAATTACTCAAATTTCCCTCGGGTTTGTTATGTTTGAGAAAATTATTCTCTTTTCGACAAGTTTTCATAATTTTTAGCGCCGTTATTTTACAATTCACACGTGGTAGGTATAACTATTAAGGAAACAAGACAGAAAGTGTAATAAACAGAGCAATAACAAGAAGTGAAAATACGACACATTTTTGGAAATAACTAAAAAAAAATTGTAGGACTCTTCTGTGCTCTTGAGCGTGTGATTTATGAAGCGTAATTAACAAATGGTAACATAAAAACTTGACATAAGATAAGCACTAATTTTCACCTATACATTCCTTAGAAATTTTTTTTATGGAAGCAATACAAAATTTTGCTTAGACAGTTTTAAATATTGTAAACCTTGTGATTGCTGTAACTGATATTCTGTGTGAGCAAATGTGTGAAAGTATGACATATTCTTTAACGTGGGGTTTAAGCTAGGGTTACAGTAGTGAATGCTGCTATTAATGTTTTTAAAACGTCGCTGGTCTATATGTAACCAGAACATCGCCCTCTCTTGGTGAAGAAATTTATTTCTTGTCTTTGACGTTCTATTATAATTTTTCTAGGACTCGAACACCTTCAGGGTCCAACACTCCAGTTCCATCTGGAACTCAAACAGCCACTTCGAAACTTCTTCGAAAGTCCTCTGGAGCATCAGACACCACAAAAGGACAAGCAAGGAGAGCCACGACTCCAAAAGAACCGTTCCGACTCTAGACATTAGTACTAACAAACGTATTCCATTCTAATATTGACTGACAATTAGCTAAGTTTTAATTTATATATTGTGCATATTTTTATATGTTACATAAATGATTAGAGCCTTATATTGATGTATGGAAAAAATCGCCAGTTTTTCTGTACAGCAATTTAATGTGAAAAGAAGTTTAATGCACTAAATGTTCTCACTTTATTGTTAATGGATTTGGAATCTTATTCTGATCTTTTTGTCCCCTTTTTTCTGTATTATTTAAGATGTACGTAAATTTAATTTAGTTGCCATATTAAAAATTCGAAAACTGCAATGTTTATTTTATGTGGATTCTAGTTTTTTTCTATCATTATTTTTCAGGAAGTTCGTTTATTTGTTAATACAGAAATTTCTGTAAATTGATTGGCTTTGAGGGACCATTTTTTAAAATTTTTATTATTATTTACTAATACCTAACCACATTCATTTATGTTTTTCTTTTATTTTGTATGGCTACTGACACTATGATATTAATATTATAATTGAGCACGTTTTTGTTAATATTTTTTTGTTGCCAATGAAATAAGTTTGCAATGTGGAAAGAATCCTGCATGTTTACCATAAAAGGCTTATTTTTTTATAACTTCTCAATTATAAAGAAAGCCAAGAGTCAAAATATTTATTTGCAATGTATTTTTAAAATTTTTATGCTTGTATTTAATTACATTGTTATTTAATAAACTAAACTTTATTAATTAAATTTTGTTTTAATTTTACGTTTAAGATTACCAATACTTTTTCTATACAGATTGTTGCTATATTACTGGAATGCTAACTACGAGTGCGACGAAGAAGGAAGGTAAAAAGATTGAGCTTTTCCATGTGCACACTGCATAAATGTAATAACTTTTAATGTTTTTAGGTTGCTTAGAAAATACACCAAACAAATAATGGAACTAAACAATAAGTGCTCAAATATTCCACCTTGCGCTTCAATGCATAGTGCTACTCGTCTCTTCATATTATTGAATGCATTTTGTAAAGTCCGAGGATCAATGGCATTGCAAGTACGAACTGTTGCTTCCATGAGCTCCTCCAAATTGTTGATCCTGTTTTTAAAGATCGTATTTTTCAGAAATGGATAAAGACGATAATCCAGAATGGTAAGATCTGGAGAATAGACAGAAGTCAACAATTCTATTGTCAAAGAACCCACGAAGTAATCCAACTGTTTCATGCGCAGTGTGATCCGTAGCATTATCTTGTTGGAAATATCCTAGTTCCAATTTATCTGGATGTAACTCATTAATAAAGGGTTCCAATAAGATAAACTGAAATTCTTTTTTAAACTGTCAAGTTTATTTTAGAGTTTACAAATCAGATTACCACTGACATCAAATTTAAAAATATGAGAAGTAATGTTACCATCCTTAGCCTAGTCACAACCTGCTCTAATTCCTTTTTTCTTGTATTGCATGGTATTATGCTTACAAGAATCCGTCATTATTACTCATCTTATATCGTTTTACAAAAAAAATTGAAACATTAATAAGAAAACACAAAGAAAATAAACTAATAATTTCAAATAGAACTCGAAATAAACTACAAAAAACAAAAATAAGTTATATTCAGAGCCGGACTGGCCCGGTGGGAAAATCAGGGCCTAGCCAAGAAATGTTGCGGGTGCTCAGACAGTCTTTAGTTGATAAAATTATTGTTCCCATCATAAAATCTAAGTTTCCGTTTATTTTTATTTTAATTTTACAAGCATACCACAGCCCACTTGGTTTGTTTTGTTATGCCCTGTATAAATTCTTGGATTTAACGCCTATTTACTGAAAAATGAGTTATCAGAGCAGGATAAAATGTGATATTGTAAATGCCTCATGGGTGCACAATGTTTTAAACTTCGAGAATTTTTGGAATTACGAAACCTTCCATCTTTAGCTAAATTTCTTTTTCTGGAATCAATTAATTTAATTTTTGGTAACTGACCTGACAGTTTTCTAGAATAAAAGTTTCAAGTTTAAAAAATATCCCTAATTGGTGCACAATTGCTTCAGAAATTATTTTATTTGTACAAATTTTTTTTAATTACTCGATTTAATTATATCGGCACAAAATTTACATTTAAGAAAAAAATCAATTTGATTTAAAAATTTCCCAAAATTATCTTGCACAAACAAAGGTTTGCTCTTGTTCAGCCTCACACAAGAAAACAACATTTTCGCATATTTTATTCACGTAAATTTGCAAATTTAAAGTTCTTCAAGGACAGGGTTTCAGATGCTACCAGCCATGGTAGTATTATCGCAGCAAATAAAAGTTGACAACTCTTATAACCGATTTTAGCTAAATTTTATAGTGTTGTGAAACGAAATTTGTAAAAAATTGTAACAGAAATAAATCTTAAACTGGTCATAATGTCTGCGTTGATTTGTGAAAACTTGAGTTTTCACAAATCAACACGGCTGAGTTAAAATTATGTACATAATTGCTGACATTAGATTTTTTTTGGGAAAGTTAGAATGAGTATTCCCATTTTCTTAAAAGAATTACAAAAATTAACTTTATTTAAATTCATATAGTTTATAAATAAGTAGGATCTATAAAGTAAAGTATGCAGTTAATAAATTCTGTATAATGCCTTGCCAGAATTCAAAATGCATTGTATCCAAGTAATTCTTATAGCAGTTTAATTAATTTGTACTTTCGCGACCCTTCTCTATACACGAATTATTTTATTTTTCGTGGGCTTTGGGTCAAAATACATATTTCTTTATTTTATTTAATAAAACTAATAATAAAAGTGTATTTTTACAAATAACTAAGTTATAAGTAAAAAACTGTTTTCTCGTAGTAGGCGTAAAAAACCGTATTCTTGTAGTATGCCGAAAATTAACAAAGAAAAAAAACAAAAAATTAAAAGCTGCTTTTGTTTCCATTGAGGTTTGATTAGTTTATCTTCCCAAATCATCAAGTTATAAGTGACAAATTTTTTTTTCTTGGTAGGCTGTGAAAAAAACAAAAAAGCATGAGAATGTTTCAGAGAATAAAACTAATGCTCTTATAACAATCTAAAGACGTTTAAGTTTTAAATACTCCTCGTAGGTAATAAAATGTGAAAAGTAAGATAAATTTAGAATAACAATAAACTCGTGTAAAGATGCAGATATTGCCAAAACAAAATTAATAGTACTCATCTCTGTGTATTATACGATCATACATTTTTTAAAGTTTTATTCCTTGAAACAATATGGTGTTTCTTTTGTTCTTTTTTTACAGCCTACTATGAGAAAACAGTTCCTCACTTATAACTTTTTTATTTGGGAAGGTAAACTAATCAAACATCGATGGAAACAAATACAGCCTTTTGTTTTTTTCTTTTGTAAATTTTCAGCCTACTACAAGAAAATTGTTTTTCACAGCTTACTATGAGAAAACAATTTTTCGTCATAACTCCATTATTTCTAAAAATAAACCCATCAAACCTTATATTAGAGAAAAGAGCTCTATCCAATGATGACACAGCCGTCTTTGACGCATACTTAAAAAAGCGAAAATAATTTCAATATCTTGGAAATATAACTAGCTATAAAAATTTCAATTTGAGATTCAAAATATGTGTAAAAAAGTGTCTTAATAATGTCAAAATCACTTTGCGCTATCTTTCATAATAACCAAATTATACACAAAATGCAAAAACTGAAAATTTTAGTAATTCTTCTCTGTTAACCAAATCTGTATCTCTCAACGTTTACGAGATCCCCATGCATGGACCCCTTGTAGAGTCAAATGCTTTTTCATGATCTATGAATAAGATGTACAATGGCGATTGGTATTCCACATAATTTTATTACCTTAGTGATAATACTAAGTCAAATGTTCATTTGTAAAAGTTCTGGTAAACTTATGTGCCCCAGTTAATTGTGCAGATGTGAGTAAACTAATAAAAAAAATTTTGAAGAAGGCTTCAAGCCAAAAAAATCGTATAAAAAATCCAATGTTTTATTAATAAAAATCAAGAAATATGTATTTTGGCCCAAAGCCCACAAAAAATAAAATAACTACTGTTAGTAATGTTAGATGGAAATTCCTGCATCGAGACACCTATTTCTTTTAAATATAACATTTTTCCCAAAATACTTCGCCTACTCCACAGGATTTTTTCCACAATGCGACGCTGTTGGTTAAGTTATTGGGTTGTATTCTCGTAACTTTTGACTAATCAGGAGCGTGGCGACAAAATGTCATCGGGTATGCTCAATTTCAACTAATGCTAATAACGCAGCACATTTTCATTTTTTACATAAAAGCAGTCCCTAATCCTTGTGATAGTAGGTAGAATTATGTAATAACCTATTGGTGCTACATGTTGAATTTGTAAGTAATAATAGCTATTTCTAAAGTGATAATTTTGCATGGTATAAGCAATTTTAGTGTATAATAAATAAAGAATATTCTAATATCGTTTAATCTGACATCAGGGTTTGCAGCCAAATTACATAATAAGCACGTGTACGATTAATCTCAAAAATTTCTAATATGGTAAACCATGTTTTAATTAAAGATATACATACTTTTGTAAATTCACTGCAAACCCCGATGCCGTTTTGTATATTAAACTATACTTGTATTATCCAATAACATAAAGCAGGTAAAACAAACAAAAAGTTTTACTTTTGGCTTAGACCGCGTCTTCATTTGCGGATTACAACCAGAATAATCAGGTAAGGGCTGACCTGTAACTTACCTGCCTTTAAAAGCATTTGCTCTAAAAGTTTGAGCCATAGTTGTTCTTGGGCTTTGTTTGCCTAAACAGGGCCGTGTCCTTAGAATATTTAAACCTTGGGGTGGACAAGGATTTGAGTGGTCTAATTACTCTGAAGATGCAAGCTGCAATGTCTTGCAAAACATTAGTTTTTATGGGTTCACAAACAGCTAACAGCCATAAGTCGATTAAGTATTCTTGTCCTCCCTACTGAAAGTTACCTCAGTTGCCTCATGAAACCACATACACAATGAACCCGGTTGTTTCAAAAACCGCATAACACCACATACAGCATTATGGAAACATTATAAGGTTATATGAGGTTTTCTATATATATTTTCAGTAGGGCTGGCAAACAAGATACGTTAAGAATAATTGTTGCTCCAACTTTTAGAGTAAATGCTTGTAAAGGCAGACAAGCTACAGGTTGGTCCTTACCTGATTTTGCTGAGTGTAATCCCCAGCTGACGACGCGATCTAAGCCGTAAGTAAATTGTAATATTGACAATTCGAGAAACCGCAAAAGCCTCAAAGAATATTAAAATAAAAAGGATGACGTTTTCATCAACTTAAAAATTAAACAAAATAACTTACAAATTAGTTTATTAATTGTCTAACTGTACAAGGTGGTCTAAAATTTATAAAAAGAAATACAGAAAAAACGTTTTGAGGAAACTTGTGCTGGATAGTTAGTGATATATTATCCCAGACTAATTGTATTTCCTCTTGCATACCATGACCTATCGCCTTAAATATTTCTAAATAGCAAAAAAATTTTCTTGCGTGCTGGATTTTATATCATTTTTTGGTTTTCTTAGTTGTTAAGAAAATTTTCGTACTGCACCATAACCAGCCACTCTTTGCTGAGGCCAAAGCAGTCTTTTTTGTATATTAAGGAATTTAATCCAAATAAACATCTCATTTACTAAACAACCTAATTAGGTCTCGAGGAACATCTGGAACTTTTTTACTATAAAATTTGTTGTTCTCTGATCTATTTCTTTGTCAGAATTAAATCTTTTCTAATGAAAGTCTCTGAAATATTCGTCCTTAGCCTCTACATTATTTGTCCAGGATTTCGATAATTTGATCCAAGAGGGCATACTGTTAAAATGAAGATAACCGCTTCATCGACTGAGTAAGTGTAACTACAGCTGGGTATTCGTTTTTTGTGTTTTGACAAAAAATCCAGCAAGGTAAACTAAGCCATCGTTTACAGAGTTGATACCGATAATAAGAATGAAGTTGCATCATCAGAACTGGTGGTACTAATATTATCTTCCAATTCTTCCTTTAGCTCTATTGCACTTTCATCTAAGTTTGGCACTTTAATATGAGCTTGTTTGAGAGTGCTAGCTAATACATATTCTTCATTTTCCAACTCTTTAATTGCTAGAACATTGGTGTGTTTCTGATCCATCCCTGGGTTCTTTCCAAGAAGAATCATTCTAATCCTATACAGTGCACTTAAAGGCGAAGGATGATCATCCGGACCATCCCAAGTTCTTATCTAAAAAAAGTGTGGTGAAAAATAAGAAAAAAAAATATTTATGTACCTACCTGTGAAAATAAATTTTCCAAACAGTCTTGATTGAGTCTGTGTGTTAAAATAAAAGTAGTTTCATATTTTGCAGTCAAATCGTTATAAAGATCTTGCACAGATATGCATGAAACGATAACACTCTTTTGAAATATTTCTAAGGATGTTTTTGAAATACAATGCATACTGTTAAACATTTCTTTTATTTGCTCCAAAATTTTATTTTGATCATCAACAATTTTTCCATAAGATTGTTTCGTTGGCACTAAAGCTACTGGCGTATAGCTATTCATTATATTATCAAACCAATAGTTTATTAAAGATACAAAATCTCCTACATCTTTTGCTAATTGTTTGTTATCTCCTGGCTGATATCTTTTTAAGGCAGTAGCTGTTGTGTGGGAGAACAGTTCAGTAGCCAGAGCTATATTTTGTCGTTGTGCTTTTTCACAGTTCAAATGCAAGTGACTAAGTTTGTGACACGAATTAACTTCAGTTCTTGTACATTCGATCAGTTGTGCAATTGGCTCTTTTCTAATAACAGTTCCGTCTTTTAAACAAAATCCAGTGTCAATAAACCGGTTTCTTATTAATTTCAAAAGATAGGCTGCATCAGCAAAAAAATAAATTTTCTCGTGACTAACTGGATGAAAGCAATATGTTTTGTTTATACTTATATTTAATTCCTTCCAGAGTTCTATATTGTCCCCCTCACAGTCCGACACACATGAAACAACATTGTAATTTACTTTATATAATTCAGTTATCACTTCCTCCAGTAATGATTTCGTAACTTTAGTATCGAATCCTATAAATACTGGTTGTTTCCATGTATCAAAAAGCCCTCTCGCCATAATCACTTGTATGTAAGAATACGGGCCAACCATTTCATCTTCCTTTTCATCATATTCAATTATCGAGGAAACTTTTACATCGTTAAATGAAAGGACTGTAACTTTTTGACGCTCGTTCTTATGTTTACTATATAAATTCATGACATTTAGAATATCTTTTAATATTCCACTTTTTAAATATAAGTTTGCCGCCCACCTCTGTAAAGTTAAAATACCTGGCAATGGATATTTAAGTATTTGTCTTAAATAAATATAGGCACGCTTGCTAAAGTATCTCAGGGTGAATGCCTTTGAAATTTCCTCAGAATTCCACTTAGCCTTGTTTTTCTTCTTCATGACCATATCTAGTTGATTTGGCGTTAAAAAGTCGGCAAACAGTTCCTTAACTTGAGTTTCAAATCCACCTTCATACTCTTCAACTACTTTTTGCAATTTCAAATTTTTTTCTTGCAAAAGAGCAAGGGTGTTTTCATTCTGTTTGATTTTTTTCCTTAAATTATTATTTTGTTCCAATAAGAGGTTAAAGTTCCTTTCCAATATCTCATAAGGGCTTTCATGGCTGGTGGATGGTAAAATCTCGATCTTAGTCACAGAATCCACAGAAGGGGCAATTAGCTTTTCTCTGTGTTGTTCTATTACCGAACGTTTAATTCTTTCACTTTTATGGACCTCTTTAACACTTTGGTTTATTTGGTTGGGTAATAAGCGCAATGATGGGACTGCTAAAAATAAGAATATTAATTAATTAATTATTATACTATATCACACACACACACACACATGTTACTTAGCTTATGAGAATTAATTTAAACTATTTTGTAATTAACCGTGTGTGGTATAGTCATTACAAACACAACACGTGGTCGCGTTTTTTCTGTGATAAACCTAAGGTTGATTGTTCAAGTCGTGCTAGTTAATTTTGAACAATTTGACTTTCCCCTTGCGTTTGTGAAATTATCGTTTTAACTAGCACTCGGTAACAACCAACCCAAGTTTATCAAATAAACAGGGTCACTAGTTGCATTACTTGTGAAAAACTAATGCTATTTTCTAGTATTACTTACCAGTATCTTTTAACTTTCTAGGTAGTACATTGAGTAACTTTGCTTGCATGCCATCTTTAAAATCATCAAAAACAAAATGTTTGTTACAAATTCTTTTATTTTCTGGATTAAATTTGTCATTTCTGTGACATTTTCTAATCCATTCTTTTCTAATCTTCTCGTTTTTAGGAAATCTAAAAAACATAATTTTTTCGCCAGATTTCTTTGCTTTCTGGGAATTACTCTTACATATGGCAACACTGCAAATTGTGCCAGTCATTGTAAAAATAAATAATAATAATAAGCACTTTTTGCTTTACATTTCTTGATTTTGTGTCAACTAGAACATCAAATGAAATACTAGTTTTTAAAATTTTGTATAAACTTATCAAATATGAATGCTCTAGCCACTACTATATGCATACTATGTTTCAAGCCACAAAAATTCACAAATTCTTAAGGATACTATATCAATTTACCATTACAAACACACGCGTTTGGAATACAATTCCGATTTTGCTGGTGTAACTCAGCTGTAACTGGAGTACTGCGGGTCGGCTGCGCTCCAGTAGCATACCAGACAACGCACTACTCTGCCTGTCCAAGGCCACGCTCAGCCGAAAAGTTACGGTGAAACGGATACCTAATGACGTATCTAATACGACTAACCTTGGTGTGCGTCGTTCCAGTGGTCCCCAATCTTTTTTATACAGTATAGTATTTATTGCATAGTATAAGCGTTGATTGAAGTATTTAGTTCAATCAACGGTATAAGTATGTATTTACTGCATAGAATAAGTATAGTACTAAAAATAACTTATGATTACAATTGAGTAGAAACTACTCTTTAGTTCTCATAAAAAAATATTTAGAAATGCAATTGTACATTTCGACCGCTAAGCGCCTGCTGGTAAGATCACTTCGTATCTCCGCTCCTTCGTTGTTGCTTATTTTTGGCACTAAAATGTGCTTTTGCATTTCTAAATTGTTCTTATGAAAACTTAAGGGTATTTTCTACTCCATTATAATAACATGTTATTATAAATATTTTTATCGCCAACCGTCAATAAAGCCATGGATTACCATAGCGATTTTCGGAAGTAAACAAACACTTTATCTTACTGTAAAATCAAACACTTTATCTGCCGCTAATATTTATCAACATAGCCAAAAAACAACGGTTTGACATTGATTTGACATTAATCAGAAATCGTTTGTCAGTGTCACGGCTCTAACAGTAAAAGTTTTTTCGCAAATTATTTATAGAAAATGATGAAAGAAGACATTTTTACGGTTGGCGATAAAAGTTTGTGTATGCACCACGTCAGTAAAGTGTCTTTACTGACTTGGTAGGTACATAAATAACTATTATCGCCAACCGTCAATAGAGCCATGCATTACCATAGCGATTTTCGGAAGTAAACAAACACTTTATCTTACTGTAAAAATCAAACACTTTATCTGCCGCTAATATTTATCAACATAGCCAAAACAACGGTTTGACATTAATCAGAAATCGTTTGTCGGTGTCACGGCTCCAACAGTAAAAGTTTTTTCGCGAATTATTTATAGAAAATAATGAAAGAAGACATTTTTACGGTTGGCAATAAAAGTTTGTATGCACCACGTCAGTAAAGTGTCTTTATCGAACTCGCCTGTTACTCGCCTCGCTCGCTCCGCTCATAATCTCAGACTCGCTCGATAAAAAATCACTTTACTGACTTGGTACATAAATAACTATTATTGATTATAGGTCCATAAAATACTTTATTGCTTCAACAATAATTATTTATTTTAATCTTATACATATTTTAACATGTTGACATGTTATTGTCAAAGGTTATATTAAAAAGTAAACAGTGTTGTTATAGCAACAATGGAACTTGGTGAGTTGATCTCGGTAATCGTCTGTAGATGACTTGATTTCTTATTCCAAAATGTCCAATAGAGGTGAACTTAAGAGATCAATTTGCTCATTCATTAACGGTGCAGTTTTTAAATGTTTGTGAATTTCAAAAGCTTCTAGTATATCTAATTTACGTTTATCATCACAAAAATGTAAACATTTTAGAGTGTTATTAGATGTCATTGAATGATTTTGTTCTAGTAAGTGTTTAGCGTAATTGGATTTATGTGGGTGTTTGTATTTGTAACAACGTACATGTTCTTTATACCTAATATCATAATTTCTAATTGTCTGGTCTATATAAACCGAATTACAATGCGAACAATTTAGTTTGTGAATGCCTGATTTTAGCAAATCCACGAATAAATGGCAGGAAAGAAACCAAGGAAAAAAATCTAAAGGAAAAATAATCCATAGAAAAAAATACAAAATATAAAATGTAGTTGTTCATTTCATTATTATTACTAGAGTTGGGCAAATATGCTGTAAAGAGAGACGTTGATTGTTATTTAATGCAATTTTGGTTTAATTGTAGTTATATTTAAAATGGACAATTTCTGTAGAACAACTACTGGCTTTCAATACAAACATACAAAATACAAAAATTAAATAAATACTTACATTATATATGGTAAAAACTGTTATTTTGAATTGGGCCTACATTTTTTATAAGCATAGCCATAGCCATAGCATAGCCAAAAAAATACAAAAAATGTAGACAGAAACAGGGTATGAAAAAATCGGTGTAATGCTTTTCTAAAATTAAAACGCCACGATAAGTGTTTTCTTAATATGATAGAATGGAACAGTTTCCACAAAACTTTAAGAGTAAGTTCTACAAATAAAAGCAATTAAAAGAGTTTCTATTAACATGCGTCCATCAAAGCTGCGTTATGACGTTAAGCGCCTCTACGTGCCTGGAAGAGAAGACACTGTTCCTACTTTCCCAGACTACAACTTGCTCGGTAAAAGTAAAAGTAAAAGGTCCGTTTTTTATATGGTTTCATAGAAGATCATGTAATAATTTACTAGTGGCTTATACATTTCTAATGTCTTTATTTTTATTTTGCAACTCTATTTTATGGATACCTAAGTTAGGTGAACAATCACAAAGCACAAGAATGTGTACAGGGTGTCCATTTAAAAGCCTGAGGATATTCTCTGGACCTCCATATGTAACCGTTTGTCATAACTATGAACATCTTCAACGGACGTCCATAGGACATTCTAAACGGATGTTCATCTTCAATCGATGTTCATAAAACATCTTTCTACAGATTTACATAAAACATCTCCCACCGATGTACATTAAACATCTTTTAAAATATTGGCTGGTTGTGGATAGATATCCTATGGATGTCTATGTCCGTAGACGTGCGGATGTGGATTAGACCTAAAATGCACGTCTAGTGGGTATCCTCAATTGACGTTCATAGGACATCCTAAATGGATGTTTATGATAATCCTCTTACAGATGTACATAGAACGTCCTGTATAATATTCATAATTTATTGTTTTACAAATGATATTGTTACACTGTGATATCCTATAGATATCTGTGATCATGGACGTGCGGATGTGGATTGCACTGAAAATGGATGTTCAAAGGATATCCTCTGCTATTCGAAAAAGTTAGGTAATGTATCTCTGCTCATAGGAAAAATTAGCTTTTAAAAAAATTGAAATGGAAGTTACGTACAGAATGATTGATTTAAAAGGTCCCGATGAATAACGTCATTTTTATAAACTTTATTTCTCTGTATGTAAATGTTATCGAAATTGCAATCCCCATTTCGAAGTAAGTGGTGATATTTTTAAATTTATTTTAAATTATGTTGCCTATATTGTAAAGAATCCCAACATGTTATCAATCATCCTGTGTGCATCGCCACATATAACCACAAAAATATGCAGTGATTCCTCAACTGCAACTTGTATGTCACCATCCCAGTGGCAGAATTACCAGGTCGAGGACCCCCGTGTTATGATTTCCGTGTCGACGTGCCATATCATAGCAGGACAACGACAAATATAATAGTGACTACTTGTTCAGTGAAAGCTGCATTTGTATTTATTCAAAGCGTACAGACATGCAGTCATGTAGTTCTTGAGAATATGGAATTTGTAAAAATTTTGTTTAATGAGACTTTATGGTTTAATTATAATTTTTCGCAGACTTGCAAAACGCATTAATTGTTTTATAATGTAAAAGATATGTTCGCATAGATTTTGTCAATACAGTACAATTTTAATGTATTATTATGTACTGATTTTTGTTTCTATTCTATTTTTAATGTTTTAAATTACGTTTATCATTTTGTGCTTATGTGGTTTGTATTGTTGACCCTGTTCAACATATTCATAGTTACTTTTAAGTTATATATGTCACTAGCATTACCACACTTGTATCTAGTTTGAAAGAATAACCGTTAGAACTGTTTTCGTTCGTTTGATGTAGTTGTTAAAATGACACGGCATGTAACGCTTCGCATTTGCCCAGTACATGTTTAAGGTTATTTTTACTGTTTAAGTGTAATAACTGTTTTATTATTCGTGATAAATCCTTTTTTGTGTTTCCTTCAACGCTTTTTGTTATGTTACACAATTATAATATGCGCAGGTAGATGGTACCCTCGTAGGCAACTGTTAACCGAAACGACATTAAAGCACTGCATTAATTCTACGATAAAATTGCTCAGTTACTTCATTGTCTTCTAATTCGATTACTTCTTTATACTTTACTACTGCTATTGCCTAATTTTACTAAATAATTTCAATAAAAATTAGTACTATGTAGTATTTAAGGAAATATTTAGAGTAAGCAATAAAGTATGATTCATATGGGTGAATTATTAATTTTTTCATGTTTAATCACAATGGCTTACAGTCATTCCATTCTGTAACTACCTACATAAACTGTAGCATTTCTCCGTGACCCATGCACATAATAAACGCCAAATCGGGCGCATCAAATTGCTTTACAGAACCAATATTGTTTTTGCTTTGCAGTAAGCCTTTTGGTGGCCTTATCGATGTCAAAACTGAGTGCATTGAAATCTGTTTTTTTTTCGAATTTCGCAAGTTAATCAAAACCAAGTTTTACCGCTTCCACGCATTAACTATCGTTTTCCCGAAGTTGAATTCCATAACTACAGTGCTCGCTACAGTGTGAAGATATAAATTTTACAGGCTATATTAAATATTAACCTTTCCAATATTCCAATAAATAATGAATTATAGGAAAATATGATCGAAAATAGTTGTCACTATAATATTCTTATAATTCTTGAGTTATGACAGTAAAAAATCACAGTATAAACAAAGTCAGGTTAGAATAGCATTGCGTGCGTCATTTTTTTAGTAACTGTGATCTGCTGCGCCATCTCTTCACCATACATTTCGTGACGCCCATATCAAACTCGAGTGACAACACCATACCCTTCCAGCCATCTTGATCATAACTCTCGCTCTCTCTTTATTTTAAGTAGGCGTGTACTGTGTGTGTTGTAAAAGTCAAGTTAAAATGGAAAGGAAGAATTCAACCCACAATAACATCGACGCGCTCTACAAAATGACATAATAAAAAATAGACAAAATACTGAAAATTTGTTGCTGCTTTATAGAAATGCCGTATCATATTATAAAACCACATGGTCAACTTAGTAGAGCGAAATTTCCCTGCATATCAGGCTTTTATTATAAAATTACCTTTTAGTGTTAAAGCCTCACGAAGAAGCCACAACCACAATACATAGAGAAGCTGAAAATAGAATCAATTGAAGATGATACCACACGAGGATTGTATGAACAAAGACTAAAACGAAAGATATCCAATAACCCCATAATAGAAGAAGAAAGCTGGAACAAAATTAGACAAAACATACTAGGTGCTGCAACAGAAGCACTGGGATTAAGAAAAGTGAATATTAATTCAAGACGCAATATAAAACCATGGTTCACAGAACAAGTAAAAGCCCTAGCACTGGTAAAACGGAAAGCATACCTTCAGCATAGAAGTAACAAGACACCAGCAAAAATACAGAGAATATGACGTAGTCAGGAACAGAGTGAATACAGAAATAAAAGAACTAAAAAGAGAATATTGGACGCAGTTCACCAAAGACATGGAACACGATTTGTACGGGTCTCAGAGCAAAATTTGGAAAATGTTGTAAGCCAGGAAGAAACCAATAAATGAATACGTAGCTATGCATTCCGTGGAAAACGAGCAATGGATAACGTACCTCAAACAATTATATAATAGCGACGACATTCATAACAACGATGAAAATGAAATAATAGATGGAGAAAATCAGGATGAAAACATAATAAGACAAGAACAAATTTATGAAGCTATAAAAAAGTTAAAAAATAGAAAGGCTCCCGGAGTGGATAACATACCTAATGAATTAATCAAGTGTGGTGGGGAAGACTTGACCAAAGAAATCACCCGGATCTATCAGAAGATCCCAGAAAAATCCACTATATCAAAAGAATGGAGAACGAGTATCACAATACCCATTCTGAAAAGGGGAGATAAGAAAGATCCATCAAATTACAGAACAATAACTATTATGCACATTGCTAAAACTGCTAACAAAAGTCATAACAAATCGAATATTGGAAACATATCAAATCAGTGAAGAGCAACAAGGGTTCAGAAACAACCGGTCCACGGTAGATGCCATATTTATATTAAGTCCCTGGAATTCTGTACACCAGCGTATATGTGCTTCATAGATTTGACGAAAGCTTCTGACCGCGTCAGGTTGAAAGACGTAATAAATATTTTAAAAGAAAAAGGAGTCCCTAATAACATAACACTACTAATAAAAGATATAAATAACAATAACACCACGAAGATAAAAACTAACAATGAATTAAGCGAAGAAGTATCTCTTACAGTAGGAATCCGACAGGGAGACAGCCTAAGTCCATTACTATTTAATGTCATAATGGACAAAATCATTGATAAAGTAAAAGCAACGGGGAAAGGGTATAAAATGGGACCAGAAGAAGTAAAGATAATCTGCTACGCCGATGATGCTGTTATATTGGCAGAGAGCGAAGACTACCCACAGCGTATGCTGCAAACATTCAAAACAACAGCAGAGGATTACAATATGAAGATTTCCGTAGAAAAAACAAAGTGCCTGGTGGCAGCAAGGGAGCCGCTACGATGCAAGCTTGTCATCGACAACAAAAACATAGAGCAAGTGATGTCGTTTACATACCTCGGCACAGAAATATCAAGCTTCAGTAACTTACGGAAAGAAGTGCTCACACAAACAACTAAAGCAGCGCAAAATCTCAGGGTGTATGAAAGATGTTATATGGAGAAATCAGCATATGAATATAGAGAGCAAGGTGCGAATCTACAAAAGCTGTGGGAGACCGGTAATGACGTATGCAGTAGAAACGCGGGCAGATACGAATCAAACAAAAAGCCTACTACGTACATCAGAAATGAGAACCCTTAGATCGATAACAGGAAAAACGCTAAGGGACAGAATTAGAAACATCGAAATAAGAGAAAAGTGCAAGACAGAAGATATAGTAAAATGGTCAAGGAAAAGAAGGAGACAATGGAATGAACATGTCGGAAGGATGGAAAGGAACAGATTAGCACGACTAGCCAGAGATGAGAAACCCAGGGGAAGAAGACCACAGGGTAGACCCCCGAAAATGTGGAAAGATAGCTGGCAATCAACGTCCCAAGAGCAAGCCGTAAATAACAGGCCACCGGCCTAAAATACGTTTAAGAAGAAGAAGAAGAGTGTTAAAATTACCTGCAAAAAGGTAAATTTACCTGCATCTGGCAGCACTGGTGGAGCCTAATAGTTGTTTACGATATAAGGTTAAAAGTGTGATTTTATTTCCTGAGTGGGGAATTTTGCGAAACGAGCGATAGCGAGTTGAGCAACCCCCACGAACATAATAAAATCACGTTTAACATATATATCGTACACTATTTTTATACAACTGTTTATATTTAATTTAAAAATGAATTCATAATTTTTATTTTGAATTGTTTCACAAAAATCAGCTATGTCGTGATGTAGGTAGTAACGTTAATGCAGTGACAATTGAAAATTGTTTATTAGAAATAACGTTTTGTTTGCGTTTTTTAAACAGTGATACTGCAATAGTAAAAATGGAGTAGCAGTCGTAATAATGTTGCAATGGCAACGAGAAATTCGTTAACTACTTCCCAAGGCATTACTAATATCAGTAATTGTTCTAATTCTAATGTGTATGTTACTATTTATAAATAAATTATAAACTAATTACCACTAGTGTTAAAAATCTTTTTTTTACTAGTGTTAAAAATATTTTTAACATGCTACCTTATAAAATTGAATTTCTAACCCGGGTAACTTGAACTAAAAGCGTCATTTTTAATGTCAGTTGTATAAAAAATACTTTTTTCTACAGACGTCAAAAAATGATGACATTTTTACATTAATCTCAGTATGCAAAATGTCACATTGGAGTTGTTTATCTTGACAACGTGCACGAAGTATTTCGCGCACTTGGGCGAAAAATATTTCGTGCATGACGACAATGGTAAACTTCTTTTTTAAAAAGGACGCCAACCAAACTTGTTTAGGAAAAAATAACTAATAAATATCAATACAAGATGACTGGAAGGGTATGGTGTTGTCACTCGAGTTTGATATGGGAGTCACGAAATGTTTGGCGGAGAGATGGCGCAGCAAATCATAGTTACTAAAAAAATGACGTTTGCGCGCAAAATTTGAAATTCGCACGCAATGCTATTCTAACCTGACTTTGTTTATACTATAGTAAGATCAAAAAGTCTTTGGATAGCGGTTGCTGTGGAATTGACAAGTCATCTATGAAATTATTTATTTCTATTAGTTTTGACATTTACTTTCAAAAGTCAGCGGATTATAATTAAAAATGTTTTAAACAGAACATAAAATTTTTATGCTTAGACCATATTACCGTGGATGGAACTCGTGGCGAAAACGGTAACTGGGTTTATTCACCTAATTTATGTTTAAATGAATTCCGTGAAAGATTTCCCAACTGCGCCATAATCGAGCGAGATTTAGAAGTAAGTAATTCTATAGATAGCTTTGAAATTCCACAGCAACCGCAATCCAGTGACTTTTTGATCATACTATATTATATTATACTGTCATAACTATTCTTGATCATATTTTCCTATAATTCATTATTTATTGCAATATTGAAAAGATTAATATTTAATATACTTAGCCTGAAAATTTATATCTTCACACTGATTATCACTGTAGTTATGGAATTCAACTTCGAGAAAACGATCGTTAATACGACGAAGAGGTAAAACTTGATTTTGATTTTCTTGCGAAATTCGAAAAAAAACAGATTTCAATGCACTCAGTAAGGCCCCGAAAAGGCTTATTGCAAAGCAAAAACAAAAAAAACGAAAACACAAAATTGGCTCTGTAAAGCAATTTGATGCGCCCGATTTGACGTTTATTATGTGTATGGGTCACGGTAGAACGCTACAGTTTATGTCATAAAACATACACGAATTTTATTTAGTTATGGAATGGAATGACTGTAAGGCATTGTAATTAAAAAAAATATGAAAAAATTAATAATTCTCCCATATGAATCATACTTTATTGCTTACTCTAAATATTTCCTTAAATACTATACAGTACTAATTTTTATTGCAATTATTTAGTGAAACTAGGCAACTAAGCACAAAATGATAAACGTAATTTAAAACATTAAAAATAGAATAGAGACAAGAAAATCAGTACATAATAATACATTAAAATTGTACTGTATTGACAAAATCGATGCGGACAGTCACTCTAGACATAGTGCATCTCTTTAACATTATAATTAGTGATAAAAACAAGTATTTTAAGTGCTTCAAAAGTTTATTATTTACTTGTGTGCTGATAGCGATTATCTTGCAAAATTTCAGATGGACTCCTGCCTATTATACAGGGTGGCCACTTTTCTGGAAAACATGGAAAACCGGGAAAAGTCAGGGAATTTAAAATTTTTTTATTTTGGTCAGGGAAATCAGGGAATTGTACCAATTTCAACGTAAAGTCAGGGAATTTCACGAAATAGTCAGGGAAAATTCTGTAAAATGCAATTATTTTAATATTTTTATTTTTGCCGGCGAAACCGAAATTTTGTTACCTAGGTATATGTTTATAAAATTTGTATTTATTTCATTTGGTTTTTCCTTAAAGTTTAGATGTTGTATTTTGTTATGCTTGTTGAAAAATTTCCATTTGCTGTAAAGTAATTTAAGTTTACTTTGCTAATTTTTATGTTGGGTTACAATTTTTAAAAAAACAGTTAAAATTGGTTTTTGTACCATAAAAATGAGTCAGGGAAAACTGAAGTTTATCAGTCAGGGAAGTCAGGGAAAAGTCAGGGAATTTGAAAAGCAGTTTTAAGTGGCCACCCTGTTATACAAATCACAATAAACATTGTATAATATTCATCTCTAACCTAAGATTGAAATATCTCATGGTAGCTTGTATAAACCAGGATTAAAACACATGAAATACGTAAAAAACACGAAAACATTAAAATCTACGTTAACTAATTTAGTAGGTACTTTTTTAGCACGATAACTTAAGCATTAGACAAGCATTCCAATAAAATATACTTGATATAAACATAAATTCATTAAAAAAATTTTTTACATTATAAAACAATTAATGTGTTTTGCAAGTCTGCAAAAAATTATAATTAAACCATAAAGTCTCATTAAACAAAATTTTTAGAAATTCATATTCTCAAAAACTACATTACAGCATGTATGTACGCTTTGAATAAATACAAATGCAGCTTTTACTGAACAAGTAGTCACTATTATATTTGTCGTTGTCCTACTATGATGGCACGTCGACAAGAAAATCATATACCTATTTATTTGACCATAAAGCTGTTGTACTAAAAATGACTGTACCCAAAAAATCACAAATGCATTAGAAAATCAGGTACAAACCTGTAACCCAGCTAGGTCCTAATACTCTCTACAACAACTTAGCCCTAGCAAACTGGGATTTTGTAAACGATAACCACATAAGTACAGAGGAAAAATTTAATGTATTATTAAACATTTTTATCAAAGAGGAATCGATAAAGCATTTCCCATAAAAACAAAATCCGGAATGACCACTAAACCTAAAGTCAATTGGTATAATGACGACCTTCGCAGTATGAGGAATCACCAAATCCTCCTACAAAATTTAAAAAAGCAGTACCCAGGTATACCAGGTATCTCGGAAAGGCTAAATTCGCATAGAAACTTATACAGATCACAAATTAAATGCGAGATACTTTAGATAGCATAAAAAACAATCCTAGTAAAGATGTGTACGACATTAACGTCAATATTATAAAATATGTTAAAAACGTAATCCTTACACCTTTCACAATACTAGTAAACCAATGTATAAAAAATGGAGTATTTCCCAAAAGCCTCAAAACGTCAAACGTAATTCCCATATTTAAGAAAGGCGACTTAAACAACATGGCCAATTACCGTCCGATATCTATTATACCCACTTTGGGAAAAATAATTGAAAAAATACTGTACAAGCAGCTGGCCACATATTTTGAAAAAAATAATCTTTTTTCTTCATGCCGATTCGGTTTTAGATCTAATAAATCAACAACAATGGCTATCAACAACGTTCTACAGAATGTAATCGCAGCCTATTAGCTAAACTTAAAAAATATGGCGTTAAATGTAAAGCTTTAAATCTCTTAAAAACGTACCTTTTAGATAGAAATCAAATCACGATCTACAATGGGGTTTCATCGTCTTTAGCAAATGTAAAACATGGAGTTCCGCAGGGATCCGTTATTGGACCCTTGCTATTTTTAATTTATGTAAATGATTTGCCTAATTACGTGCATAACACTGTATTTACGCTATTCGCAGATGACACGACCGTGATAAATACTAACAAAAATTTAAACAATTTAATTACAGATATGCAGAGCTCACAGTCGAAGGTGTCTGACTGGTTTAAAGCCAACAGGCTATGCCTCAATGACTCAAAAAGCCAAAAAATGTTTTTTTCCACACGTAACTTGGTTTCTTGTGCAAATCCCGAAAATGTAAAGTTTTTGGGCGTTATCCTGGACCCAAAGCTATGCTGTTACCAGCATGTGGGTTTCATAGCTGGTAAACTGTCAAAAGCTGTCTATCTAATAAGAAGTCTAAGGAATGAAGTGACCCTAGATATTCTCAAAACAGCATACTTCTCACTGTTTCAAAGTGTATTTTCACATGCTATATTAACTTGGGGACACTCCTGCCATGTCAGCAGAGTCTTTTCTTTGCAGAGACGTGCTCTGAGAGTAATGACAGGTCTGGGATACAGAGACGACGTTAAACATAAATTTAAGGAATTGGGCATCCTAACTGTTCCTAGTTTCTATATGTACACTGCTCTAGTTTATGTCAAACAAAATATCCACCAATATACCCCACGCAGGGAAATGCATGAGTATCTTACAAGACAGCGAGATGAAGTTTATATACAGCATATAAGACTAGGAAAAAGTAGAAACGCTAGAAATTTTTACGGTCCCACGTTTATGAATAAGCTACCACACAGTCTCAGAATATTACCAATACTTTTTGTACAAAAATTAAAAAGATTCTGTTAAATGGAGCGTATTACTCTATTAACAATTTTTTGATTGACGCAATCTCAACCTAATATAGGTATTTCCTTTTACTTGCTGTTGAGAAATGTTATAGACAAGTTGTTGCTATTTAGTGTCTAATTATTACTGCAATTGTTTTATTTATTTATTTATGTGCGACTTGTGTAAAACAATCTTGTTGCCAGCACCAATAAACATCATTATCATTAAACATTATTATCATTATCATAACACGGGGTCCTCGACCTGGTAATTTTGCCACTGGGATGGTGACATACAAGTTGCGGTTGAGGAATCACCGCATATTTTTGTCGTTATATGTGGCGATGCACACAGGATGATTGATAACATGTTGGGATTCACTTTCAGTATAGATTAAGAATCTGAAAATAATGAAAAGTTCCTATAAATATTTGCCCAAAAACGCTTCGTTACCGGGCAAGTTGCAGTCTACAGAAGTGGGAACAGTATTACCTCTTCCATAGGTTTAATTTCATAAGCAGCTTTTATGGACGCATGTTTATAGAATTTACTCTCACAGTTTTGTGGAAAGTATTCTATTCTATCGTATTAAGAAAACACTTATTAGACCTTCATGGCAATTTAATTTTAGAACATTTTTTGGGAAATTTTGTATGGAGAATAAGATTTTACATCCAAAAGTTCAAAAAAATGCTAAAATCTAAAATATGTAGAAGAAAATATTACGTGACCCCCCCCTCCCCCGTATGAGACACCTCTAGTGTTCTTATTCAAACCAAAATTATTACAAATACATGAATAATTAGTTACGTGAATGATGCTCTTATATGAAATTTTAAAATTTGAGTGCAATTACTGCAAAAGTTATCTACAAAAAGTGATTAGCCGTCTTCAAGAAGCTGTAATCCTATAATAAAGGGTTTTCAGGCCCATGTTTATGAGAATATTTTCGATTATATTTAGATTCTGAATCTATCCTGAAAATTCATTCCACATGTTATGAATCACACTGTATACCACTAGTTTGGGAAACGCAAATTGAGCAGACTTCATTCAAATGAATTAAAGGGGCTCTTTTAACTTTTCCTTCATTCGTGTTGTTATGAATCGTAAAAAATATTGCAATAATTATAAGAGACATAGTTAAATATGATCTGAAACGAAATACCTATTTAGAAATCGTGGAGTATGCTAAATTGTAGTTGTTTTAGCATTAGTGTAATTTTAAATTAAACCATCTTTTTCCATTGTAACATGTACTAAAATACAAACGATGTTGATTGTTTAAATTACAGCAAAAGGAAATTTTTATATGTTGTGATTATTATCAACAGTGATCGGAAGTACAATTCTTTTAACTGCCTGAAAATAATTCATATAAGTATTTCTCAGCTTCTTAACTGTGTTTTTACTAATTAATTGTTATTCTGCATACATATTTGATTAAAATTAAAGCGGAATCACCATATCGTTAATAGTTTACTTCCCGTTATTTAAACTTTGGCCTTTTTGCACATTACTAAATAGTACTATGACTTTGAAGGATTAACTATTAGTGAGTGTTTCCGAGAATCATCGGCAATGGTATTCAAGTCACGTTGGCAACCCCTCGAAGGTAGTTGCTGTTATCCAAATTAAAAGAATGATAAAGTTGAGTATCATCAGCATACGTACACCGGGTGGTCGCGAGAACAGGTAACAACCGGCCATTTACTCATTTTTTAAATTATTAATTTTAATTTTTTTTTGGGCAGTATACACATAAAAATGTATATTACGACATAAAACGATGTTAATTTGGATTTACGGTTCAACCGGAAGTGATAGCAATATTTTTATTTTAAGGGAACACCCTGGTAGTTTTGCATAATATTTGGATAGCCCTTTTAATTTTCTTTATATGATCTGGACAGTCAACATGATAATACTGCATAAATAATATTACTGTATATCGCAACATTGCATTTGTAGTTTTCTGAATATATCTACGAGACAACACATGTCGGTCAAGGCCTGCTATAATGCAATTGTTTTAGATCGCTTGGTACTTAACAAGCAAATCAGCTTCTTTGCCTTTTTAATAAGTTCTTTTTTCTCTCAGAAAGAATTCAATGCAGGGTGTTTTGAAGAGATGTAGCCAACTTAATACAGCAGAAACTAGAAGCGAATATAGGACAATTGCCTAATTTACCTGTATCAAAAAGGGGATTGCTACAGTTACGACGTGGTGCATACAAACTTTTATCGCCAACCGTAAAAATGTCTTCTTTCATTATTTTCTATAAATAATTCGCGAAAAAACTTTTACTGTTGGAGCCGTGACACCGACAAACGATTTCTGATTAATGTCAAACCGTTGTTTTGGCTATGTTGATAAATATTAGCGGCAGATAAAGTGTTTGATTTTTACAGTAAGATAAAGTGTTTGTTTACTTCCGAAAATCGCTATGGTAATGCATGGCTCTATTGACGGTTGGCGATAATAGTTATTTATGTACCTACCAAGTCAGTAAAGACACTTTACTGACGTGGTGCATACACAAACTTTTATCGCCAACCGTAAAAATGTCTTCTTTCATCATTTTCCCCTTCAAACGTGATTATTTTTTCAATACAATTCAACAACGCAAAGGGGTTAATTTCAAGCTACGTAGACTACACTGAATTATTTCTTAAGGTACAGCTGATTTCATATAAAAATAGGACAACTAATATTCCATAGTGTATATGGCAAAGAAGTAATAGAGGTTAGGAAGGAGCTTATGCACATTGGCCAGTGAACCTTAAAGGTGTCTGAACATGGCTGCCAAACTGTGACGTAGCGGAAGTGTCACCAGTGGCTGCGTCAGAAAATTATATTTAGGGCATAACGAACAAATTATAAAACATGAGTATGCTGTTTTAGTTGCCAATTTATTATAGAAGGAAACAAAGTACAAGTATTTTATTGCCCATTAAACAAAATTAAATGGGTTAGACGACTTCTGCATTCTTTGGAAACCTAAATTTGGGGTTAGAGAAATATTGACCTCTCCGCCACTGTCTTAACCTCAAACGTCAAATTGAAATTTATATTTACATTTGGCAAAATACTTACCTATGGAAAGTTATTCCTTTCTGCTTGTTAATTTTAGTACTCGAGCAACCACAGCAAATACAACTAACCATATTTAATAACAAAATTTGTAAACATCACCGGCACAAATGAATCACCAAAAGTGTCTGAATATGGCGGCGGTGACGTCACATCCGTCACAGTGCTTTAAGTGCAACTAACTCGAAACCCTCCTTCCTAACCTCTATTACTTCTTTGGTATATGGTGATTTTAAAAATTATTACTTTAAATGTCAATGTCAAAAATTTGTTACAATTCATTGACTTATGTAAGTTACTTTTAAAAACTCCATGCCTGGTCAATTAACTATAATTGTAAAGGCCCGCATTTTGGCCAAGATGGAAGATGGGTGGTGATGAAATCAACTGTACTTGTTTGGTCGATAAGAAATTAAATTACCTTAACTTATTTGACATTTAAAAATACGTGTTTTTTGTTTAATGCCTTTTTTATCACAGGCACCATTTTAATGTTACACAAGCAAAACTACGAATATTGTGTTACAAATTAAACCTTCCCAAGTTGTCTGGTAAAAATTGTTATTTTCACTACTAGTAATATGGCGTAGCATTTTGACACATAATAGAATGCTGTGAAATTCAATTTCTCTATCTTTGCTCACTGACAGGTAACTAATTTTTCACTATTAACCACTGGTAAATAATGAACAAATTTATATGTTTTGATAATCCTGTGACAGTTTTAAAGAGAACGTTTTTATAGCACGATTTAATATAATGGAGAGATTCTATTTAATGGTATTTTATGCATAAAATAGTTGTTTAAATAAATTAATTTAATTTTAAAAACTTTGGTGTATTTGAATATACGTTTTTCGCGCCGTAATAAATGACAACTCTGTCAATATTAATTTCTCTATAATACAACCACACAAAGTAAAAAAGAGAAAATTGTTAATAATTTCAGTATTTTAGATGAAACCAGTTCTTAAAAACAATGTTTTTGAATAACAATGATGATTTAACAATTTTCAAACAACTGTCGTGCCAAAAAAACAGAAAAACTGTCATTTGTTTTATAATTTGAAATAAACAGGGATTTAAGTTAAAATAGTCATTTTTCGACAATTATAAGGGTTTATATCACTGGTAGTGGAAAAAAAAGTATATATGCCTCGGTAGAAAAGTCTTATAGTAGACTTTTCTACCTTGGTGTATAATATACTATATTAGACTTTAAACAACAAAAAATAAAGTTATTTATTGTTTTTTTTTTTGTAAAATGGCCATTATAGTTCCACACTAATTTGGCAAACTTTTTTTCCCTTAACTCACAGATCAGTTTGAGTTCAGGTGAAACTTGGGTACAAGAGAAGAGATACTAGCTCTAAGACTAATAGTAGAAAAGAGAATACGGAAAAATAAAAATATACATGGCATTTGTCGGCATGGAAAAGGCTTTAGACAGCGTAAAGTGGGAGGTGCTGTTTGAAGTCATGCACAGAGCAGGCATTAAATATAGAGATAAAACCATTGTAAAAAATCTTATATACAGAACAGAAAAGATAATAAACATGGGAAACGTACACAAAGTAACTAAGATTAATAAAGGGGTAAGACAAGGGTGCGTCTGTTGCCACCGCTATTTAACTTGTACATAGAGGATGCACTGAATAAATTCAAAGAGAGAGTAAACATAGGGATTAAAATACAAGGAGAAAAAATAGAAAAGATAAGATATCGCTATATTAGGAGAAAGTGCACAGGACCTGGAAATAGCAATGAACAACACGCAGAATGGGTGAGCACACATACATGGGGTCAAAGAAAGAGGACTGCAAACACTAAATGAAGCTGAAAAAGAGAAATTCAAAGACAGTACCAGCAGAAGAATAAAGAGATTAAAAAAGCATTAAAGAAGACAAACGAAAGCAAATAGACAATATAGCAGCAGAAGCTTAAAACGCAGCAAAAAATGTCATAAACAAACTAGCAGGTAAAACAAAAAACGAGATGGCGTAATTACTTTGAAGAGATAATGAATATTAAAAATGAATCACAGTAGCCAATGACAGAATTACAAAATGAAAAACTGGAAATAAATTTGGACCCGCTCACGAGAGAAGAAATAAAGACAGCTATCAAACAGATGAAGAGGGGAAACGCTCTTGGAATAGATCAAGTTACTATGGACATGCTAAGGTTACATATCCCAACAACCCTAGATATACTCCACCCATTACTTGTGAAAATATCGAATAAAGAAACCTTCCCCAGTGACTGGAAGGAAGGAATTATTGTTGAAATCCCAAAAAAAGTTCTAAAAAACTGTTCAAACTGGAGAGGGATCAGTTTATTGAGCGTAGGCAACAAAATATTTTCTAAAATCATCTTAAGCAGAATAATTAACTTTGTGGATAGAGGTATCCATAAAGACAAGAAGGCTTCAGAGCAAATCACTCATGTATAGATACCATTAATACCTTAAAGATTATACAATATGAAAATAAATATAGGATACCGAAATTGAGAGCATCATAGCAGTTTCAATGGAAATGACAATTGCTGCAAATGTTACACCGACCTTTTGTTGACACTTTGTCTTTAAAAGTATGCAATAACCGTGTTAAACAAAATGCTTACTACCGAACAAAAAGTTTTTATTTGCAACCACTATAACCGCTTATACGGACAAGGCAGAAATAACGGACCAAGTACTGGGAAATAATAAAAAAAAAACATTTTCAATGGAAATCCTCCAGTCACAATTCCGGAATTGAGAAGGGCAATCGTACAGTTCTTCCAAAATTTACGTCAGCCTCTATTTAGAAACATTGTAGGCAATCTTCAAGAACGCTTGGAACTATGCTTGCAAAGAGATGGTGGTCATGTGGAGCATGTCATACATCATACAATAGATATTAGAACTGGAAATATTAAAGTGGTATTAACCACAGTAAATTTTCAAATTTCGGTATCTTATATTTATTGAGTATGAAAAACCCTTTTATTCCATTGATAGAGAATACAAATGGACAATAATAAAGAGCAGAGGCCTACCAGATAAGATAGTTCGATTAAAAAAAGTTGGTTATTCAGATTACAAATGCCGTGTGTTGCACAAGGACAATCTAACAGACACCTTTCTATCAAAGACAGGAGTCCGAGAGGGGTGCGTTCTATCGCCACTACTGTTCATTATTGTGCTAGATAACATAATAATAAATGGGTGCAAAAAAAAGAAGGGGGGGAATAAACCTGAAAGTCACAATTCACAATCAATGCAAGGAAAGTTCAATTCTGTTACAAGAATCCAAAAAAGCTGTCTTAAGGAATAACTCGAATAAAATTTCACCTATCTTGGTAGCATAACTTCAAGTGACAGTGGCTCTGTACGCGATATCGAGAGCAGCATTAAAAAAGTGTTTATTAAAATGAGGAAGATATGGAAAGCAAATAAATTAAAGTTGAAGCCTAAACTTAAGTGTTTAAAACAACGGTGAAGCCAGTGATGTTGTACAGTTCTGAATCGTGGAGCCTGACAAGCCTTATATAAGTGAAGCTCTCGACTTTTGTCAATCGATGCTTACAATACATCCTTGGAATCGAATGGCCAGATAGAGTAACAAAACAAGAACTAATGAGAAGAACAAAACAGCTGAACATCAATGAAGAAATAGGAACGTAAACGGGTGGATAGGTCGTACACTTAGGAAAAGCAAAAAAAGAACCCTGCATTGCAGTTTTACAATGGAACCCACACGAAAGGAGAAAACGAGGAAGACCAAAGATTACTTGGAGAAGCACAGTTGAGACAAACAAATATGACGATAAATCAGCTAAGAAGAATCGCAGATGACAGTGAAATGGAGAGCTTTCGTCAACTCCCTATGTCCCACACGGGTAAATGGGACCTGTATGTATAATTAAAAAGATACGAGCCATGTATTTATAAATTTCAATACATGAAGCTTAAGATAATTTACGTTTTCATCAATGAAATACCTTAAATTACAGAATAATTCACTGTAAACACAGTACAGTATATCACATTTCAACATCTTAAACGCTCAAATATAAAAAAAAATTATTTGTCCTCCCATTTTTGAAGGGCTGTAACTCTGTAGCAATACACTTTTTGCTTTAAGTAAATTAGGCTAAATAGTCTTTTTTGCTTCTAGTTTCTGTATTAAGTAGACTACATATTTTCAAAACACCCTGTACAAAAAGATTTGTTGTACCTTCTGAATTTATTGTTGAAAAAAGGAATATCTGTTCCAATTCTAACAGTATAATGTGTTATAGCAAGTGCCATTTAACCTTGCAAAAAAAATGACGATAAGTTTAAAAGGCGAGAAGCCGTTACACTCTCAAGCAAAAGCAAAGGTTTTTTATTACATTTCTAGTTTCTTTGCTGCATTTTTTATACGTAACCTAAATTATCGTTAATCCCTCCTCAAAGCAAACTGTTTCTAACCTTATGGCGCACGAACTTTTAATTTGTCAAAAAATCCACAATTTTTCGTAAACCATAAATAAATTGACTTTCACTTTTTAGTAGAGTGTACCACACTGTCCAACAGCCAATTAGAGCTAGTTTAAGTTACGACTACCGACGAAACAAAGCATAAGTAGCCGAATCAAAGCCCACTAAAATTTGCAAGGTTAGGTGGCACATGCTGTACAGGATTAAGTGCCCAATAGTAAAATTTTTTTTATTTTAGTTTTACGATTTTAACAGAAGTGTTCTTTAAACTCTGAACAATCTGCTTATTAATTTCATTATACAGGGCGTTTTTTTGCATGTTGGAAAATCAATATCAGTATAGTACATGTTTTTGTAACACTATTCTACTACACAATTATTCAGCATATACTTTTTGACTGTTTTCCTATATAGCATTTATGTGGTATATATTGTAAATAAAACAATTATTTACTTCAATAGGTTTTTATTTTAGCTTTTAGTATTTAGACAGACATGTTTACTGTCACTCGATTTGTTAATGATAAAGCTCACGTTACTACAAAAAACGTATTTAATAATAATGTGCTATGGCACTTGGAATGTATTAATTAGTTATGCGATAAGTTTATTTCATGAGAAATTTCACGAACGTTGAAAACAAGAAAGTTTTCTGTATTGGGCACTCAATCCTAGGACACACTATAATCAATTATGTTCCGGTAAATAAGCTTTATTTTTATAGGTAGGTATATCATCAATAGTAATATTATATTACATAAAAATGGCATGTAACAATTTTCTGTATTAAGTAATCAATAAAGGTTAGGGTGCCTTGGATGACTGACATTGACAGTCTTGTTATTAAAAAAAAACTGTCAATGTCAATCAAGGCACCCTACTAATGAACATTTATAAATCTTTTATTTTTTCTTGGCCTGCTGTTTTCCAAAAACTTTTTTTTGCTTAAAACTTCCTTTAATACGCTTTTGGGTGAAGTTTCTTTATCTGTGATTGGTTGATGTCCGTGTATACTTAAATCTTTTTTAGTTTGGCGCTACGCTTTGCTAAACGTGCCTGGACTAAAGCTACCTTATTTAATTCTCCTCGGACTTTGTCGTTCACAGTTTCTTTTTTTTTTCAACCGTTTTTTGTCTTTAGGAAAATCTTTATTACCTTTATTTTTATTTTGTTTTGCAGCTTGTTTGGTTTGAAGTGAAAGCCTGTCTTTTTCTTCTTTCCGTTCCTTTGTACTTTGAAACCAAGGCCTGTTCAGGTTTATATCACCTTTCAGCAACTTTTGTGCACGATTTAATTGATTTTCTGTTCTGCTTAACAACTTCTCTTGGTATTCTTCCTTTAA
This sequence comes from Ctenicera cuprea, assembly GCA_958336395.1. NCBI lineage: Eukaryota > Metazoa > Arthropoda > Insecta > Coleoptera > Elateridae > Ctenicera > Ctenicera cuprea. The sequence continues at coordinate 58,509,011 of OY284486.1, forward strand.
AATTTGTTCAATTTTACCTTCGAGGTATTCTAGTTTGTTTTTATATTTGTCTATTATGTCGGTTGGTATAACTCTACTTTTCACAGGTCTTTTTGCACTTTTAATGACATCTTTTACAATTTTACGTTCTTGTTCACCTGCTAAACTTACAGAAACTCCAGCACGACCAGCTCTAGCTGTGCGACCCACTCTATGAATATAGTGTTCTAGAGTAGCAGGCATAACGAAGTTTATAACAGTTTTAACACCGACAATATCAAGACCACGTGCAGCAACATCAGTGGCTACTACTACATCCACTTGCTCATCCCTAAATCGTTGTAGAGTATCTAAACGTTGTGGTTGTGTGAGATTGCCATGTAGTTCAGCAACTTTTATGCCTAGTATTCCCAATAATATATGCAAACGGTGTGCTTGTCTTTTGGTTTGCACAAAAATAATACAATGATCACGAAATGTTCTACATACAAGAGCAGCTAAAATTGGTTCCCTATCGTTTTCTCTGTTGGAACGAATTCGTATAAATTCCTGCCTCAAATTGAAGGCTACATTTTTATTGCTGTCCACAAATATACGTACTGGTTTATCTAATGAAACCGACACTAAATCTTGTACTTCATCTGTCATAGTAGCAGAAAATAACATGGTTTGACGCGTGCGAGAACATTGTTTTATGATTTCTTTCATTTGTTCTGCAAAATATTCATCTAACATACGATCTGCTTCATCTAAAATTAGTATCTCTATAGAGTTCAAACTGAATGACGGCGTGCTATGCAAGTGATCAATTAAACGTCCCGGAGTAGCAACCACCACATCTGGATTCCGCCGCAGAATATTTTCTTGAGTTTTTAAATCTAAACCACCTACAGCTAAACCTATTTGTATATCTGTGAACTGAGATAGCTGCTTAGACACCTCATACACCTGTACACCCAATTCTCTTGTGGGAACTAATACCAACACTCTTGTAGTAGCAGTTTCATTGTTGGGTCGATAAATCAAACGTTCCAAAGTGGGTAGCATATAAGCGGCAGTTTTGCCAGTCCCTGTCGCTGCACATCCATAAATATCTTTACCTGCAAAATTTTATAACGAAATTAGCGATACTACATTATACACTTTTGTACAACTGCAAAATGTAGATTTTGTTTAACACCAAGATATTTAAAAAAAATATGTATGTATAATTGAAAATTTCGAAGATTATAAAAAAAGGTGATATGGATATTAACAATGAGCGAAGCACTTCGCCTGGACTTTCCTATACTTTAGAAACTTGTTACTTATATTATTTTTAAAAGTATTTTTGTATCAACGTTTTACACATCAATGGTGACTATAGATCGCACTGCCCCTAGCTCTCTAGCGCAGGCAGCAGCTGTTATTGTATTGCTGTTGTCACGATTATCCGCTTAAAATAGGGATTTGCAGAACATATTCTTACCACCTGCGTATGTCGTCTTAAAAGAACAGACTAGATCCATGTGCATTCAATAGAAATAGTTAATAAGAAAAAAATGTATCTCTTAAAGGTTAGCTTTAAATAAAAATTGCAAAACCTTGCCTATCATTTTACCTCTGTGTAATACCATTGACTATACTCTTAAAGGTATATAATCAAAGGTAATACCTTTCTTGGCTTTAACCAGGGATTACCAAACACCCCTCTGAGAGGCAACAAGGAATTCTCTTAACACCACCTATTATACAACAAAGATACATCTAAGGACTTGCTCACAGCAAACTAAGCCATAACCATGCTCCGCTTGAGTTTAATGTCGCTGGTCCGATCTGTCCAATACTGTATTCTTAAAAACCGAAAAAAGTTTTTTTTGCTTTTGGAAAAAGATCCCTTGGGATTAAAGAAAACCAAAATCGGAAAGACCAATTCGTCCGCCAATAATTTAGTGGGAAGATAAAAAGTTCAGGTGCGATTATCTCTGGTGTCTTTCAAGTTACAAATTTGAAATTTTAGAGTACCAGTCACTACATAGGGGGATGTAAGTCACTATAGTTATCATGTCAGTACTCCGCCCCTAGCCACCGCCACTTTAAAATTTCAAATAGCACCCTGTATTTTTTTACGACGGATTAAGAAATAGAACATCTTTTTTTTTATGTCTGCGTGCAAAAAGTGTTGGGTTAAAAAAGAAAGTTATTGCAATTATTCACTTTGAAGTTTGAAAAAATTGAGTATTATTATGAATGTGGCTGGGACCGGAGTACTGACATGATACCTATAGTGACTTACGACACCCTAAAATATCAAATTTATAACTTTAAAAAACACCATAGATAATCACACCCAAACTTTTCGCGCAGAAATCTAGTATAATGAAAAATAATTGAATATATAATTGACACTTTGCTAATTGTTTTATCGTGTATTTAATGTTTTTTACGTCTGCTTGTGAGGTTATTTATGTTTTTATTCTGACAATTACTAATTTGCTAGTCAATTGCTGTTGATGCCACATTCCAAAAACCAACTTGGTCGCAAGGCAGGGCACATACTGACAACTTTTAGTTGAATAAAAGGTCCTGTTCGATACAGGATGAAAAATCATTTTAAGGAACATAGAAAATATCATGTGAAAGAAAGCATATTGCTATTGTCCTTAGAGCAGACGAGATAGCAGATACGGATACAGGGCGTTTTGATGAGCAAAGCCGATCACGCGTGAGACTGCTGGTAGCAATACAAACAACACACATCTAAAGGCAAATCAAATGGTTTTTTCCTAAATGCTGTATCTTCAAAAGTAAGACCGCAAAGAATTTTAGAAAATTTAGACTTTAATCCCCGATCACTCATAAACAAAATATCCAATCAATACAAATTGCCATATTATTAAAAAGCCATTAATAGATATAAATAAATAAAAATAATTTTAAACCATTTTCAAAATTTAAAAAAAACAATACTTTTTAATATCAACAACACCCATCAATTAGCGCTAGTCTAATAAAAAGATATATATTATTCATTATTTGCACATTTTAGATAACTCTTTAAATAAAGTTATTATAACCCTTTTTGATCCAAATTGATCTCCCAAATTTTACTCTGGTGTACTCCAGGAGTTTTACAAAAACTCAAAATTAATTATTTATTCAAAAACAGCCAATCGTTATAAATAAACTTTAAATAGTTAAATAGACTATTTGAAGAAGTTTATTAGGCTAACAAATAATTTAAAACCATTTTCAAAATTAAAAAAAAAAACACGATACTTTTTAATATCAACGCGTTTTCCGAGAATTACGTGATTTTAACTACGCCCATCAATTAGCTCTAACAAAAAAATATATTTTTTATTCTTTGCATATTTTAGATAACTCTTTAAATAAAGTTATTATAATCATTTTTGGTCCAAGGTCGTGAGCGCGTCATCTAGCTAGTGCCTTTACGTGATCTGCCGTGTCGAGCCAACGCCGTTTTAAAGCTAGCAGCTTGTAACAGGTGGAGATGACTAGATGTAAATTTCAATCACTTATTGCGAGAATATTTAAAATGTAAAAAGTATGGGAAAGTACCAGTTTCGCCAATTTTTATTTTTATTGAAGGGATCAGTTAAAGATTCATTTATTTCATCATTTAATACTTACCCAGGAGTGCAACAGGAATAGTAGCTGCTTGAATAGGTGTTGGATGTGTAAATTTCATCTGCGTAATGGCTTTTAGAAGAGGTCTGGAAAGATTCATTTGATAAAAATTAATGTTTTCATCGTAGAAATAAACATTTTGTTGAAGATGATTGTTGATGTCATCAGTTTGGTTAGCTATTTTTTTCTTTTTTAGTTTAACTTGGATATGATCATGTTGAAGATCATTACTAGATAGCGATACATCAGAATTATAATCAAGTGATTCATCTTTAATTCCGTCATTACTGTCAACCTCATCTGTGTTATCTTTCTGATTACGAATCTTTTCTATTTTCTCATCAGTTTTAGACGATGCTTTTCTTTTGACATACCTATGTAGATCACTCCATGTATTCTTATTGTATTCTGCTACAGAACTTACAAATTCGAATGTATCATCGAAATCAACTTTCTTTTTCTTTTGCTTTGAAGGCTGATACTGTATGAACAAAACAAATTTATTTAATACAGTAAATTGTAGAATATCAACAATATGTACTAGTACTGATTTTTTAGTTAATGCATTTGCAATGGGTTGAGAGCTAGTTAAGTAGTGCCCACAAACATAGAAAAAGAATGGACATGTAGTTTATCAAATTTTGAAAAAAATTCCATAATGGTTTCAAAGAGTTTGATGTATTTTATAGACAGCTTTAAATTTTCGGAGTCAATTTACGTTCACCAATTATTCCGATTATGACTTAGCATTGGCCTGCGTAAATGCGGCAACAGCGCGAGTAAGGAGATTTGTAAAGTGCTACGATATAAGTAATCCTTTAGGAGCCTGTCTAGTGCTTTTAAAATCATAAAGTGAAGTGATTGAACCCCACAAAGAAAGAGAAAGTATAGCTATAAAAGGTAAATCGATATAATTAAGTCTCAGGCAGTAAAAGACACGAAAAGTGAAGTTCTGATAAGGAGTGATGACAGCAGAAGCGTGTGGTGCACGTCCAGTAACGAGCGCGGTTAAAAATTGGAAACGCGCGAAAACCGAGCGGCGTTGCCAGATTGAGGAAAAGGAGGATAATCTACAGGAACGAAAAGGGTAACAAAATTAAAAAAGAAAGTGAAATTGGACAATTAAATCAGCGGCAAAGAAGAAAGAAGAGAGAGGAAAAACAGTCAGAGCTCTATAGATGAATATAAAAAGAAAAAGAGAAGAAGAAGAAGAACAATTGCAGCGAGCAGCCCAGAGAAGTAAAACAACAGATATAAAGGAAGCCCAACAAGAAAAAGGTGAAACAGAAAAGATGAGCGACGATAAGATAGATAAGTTATATACAGTGATGCAAAGTATGGCAAATGAAATGAAAGGTGTAAAGGAAGAAATTAAAAGAGTCCAAAAATGTCATCCAAGCAAACAATGATGTAATAAATAAATTTGGAGAAGAACTGAGAAAAATCAAAGAAGAAATGATAAGAAAGGAGGTAGAATGGGAAAAAGAAAAACGCCACCTAAATCAGAGAATCGAAGAATTGGAAAAGAAAGCAGAAAGATAAGAACGTACCAGCAGGAGGGACAACATAGTGATCAAAGGCTGGCAACTAGAAAGGGATAACCTAAAAGAGCAAGTAAAAGAAACAATAGAAAGAGAACTAGGAGTCCAAGTGGCCGTAGAAGATGCCTATAAAGTTGGTAAACAAGATAATCAGCACATCACAGTGGCAAAATTTCAGAATTTCGAACAAAAACTGGCAGTTCTGAAGCAAAAGTACAAACTCTTAGGAAAAAAAGTTTATATCGACAGCGATTTAACTCTAGAGGAGCAAACGATTCAAGCAGAAATCCGAAAGATAGCTAGGGAAGAAAAGCAGAAAGGAAGAACAACGAAGATCGGGTACCAAAAGCTTGAAAGTAATGGGAATAAATACGAGTGGAGTAGAAAAGGGAAGGCTAAAGGAAACAGAAGCTCCAAAGCCAAAAAACTGAAAGGAGACGAGGCTGATGAAACGAGGACGACCACGGCGAAGAGATGAACTACGAATAAGGAAGCAAACGCAAGTTTACAAAGAACTAAAGAGAATATAGAACCAAAAATAAGGAGAGAGGGAAAAAAACACGAAACGAAGAGTACAGAGTTGCAACATGGAACGTAAGAGGGACCCATGAAGAAGGGGCAATGAAGACCTTAATACAAGAAATGAAGAGATACAAAATTGATGTTATAGCATTACAAGAAACAAAGCAAAAAGAAAATACTACAACAAAAATAGGAGATTACATCTTTTTCAACAGTGGTGGAACTCATAGAATGTTAGGAACGGGGTTTTTAGTAGGAGAAAAGATGAAAAGTGCGGTTATTAAATTTACGCAGATATCAGACAGATTGTGTAGTATAAGAATTAAAGGTAAAAAAAGGAGTGTAACCTTAATAAACATACACGCGCCCACAGAAGAAAAGGACGAAGATGAAAAGGAAGCATACTATGAGTTAATAGATAACGAGTTACGAAAAACACCAAGATATGATGTCAAGATAATCTTGGGTGACTACAATGCAAAAATTGGACAAGAGGAAATATACGCACCAATGATAGGAAAACATAGCAAGCACAAAGAAAGTAACGAAAACGGAAAACGGCTGATAGAGTTTGCGGCAGAAAAGAGGATGGTAATAAGAAGTACTCAATTCAAGTATAAAGAAATCCATAATGGGACATGGACCTCGCCAGATGGTAGGACGACAAACCAGATAGATCACTTATTGATAGAAGAAAGCGACGCAAAATTTATTACAAACATCAGAAGTCACAGGGGAGCAGACACGGACAGCGACCATTTACTAGTTGTAACACGCATGAAGGGTAACATACCACATAAAAAGCACAAGAAAGGTATATAGAAAGAGTAGAAAGAGAATTAGGGATGAAGGAACAAGAAAAAAACAGTAAACAAGAACGGAAAAAAATAGAAGTATCACTTAAAAATGCAAGGGAAGAAGCAGTGCAAAAAAGTAAAACGATCAAGAGCAAAGAATGGTATGATATGGAATGCGGCAGGTTAACAGAGAAAAGAAGAAAAGCAACGGAAGAAATGTTAAGAAATAATACAGAAGTAAACAGAGAAAAGTACAAGCTCCAGAGAAGAGAAACAAAAAACATTTGCAGGAAAAAAAGGACCTACTATGAAAATAAAATAAAGGATATAGAAGAAAAATTTAAAGACAAAGAGATAAGGAATTTCTATCAGAAAGTCAGAAAAGAAAAAAGAGGCTTCCAGAGTAAACAAATTTATTACAAGGATAAGGAAGGCAATTTAATAGGAGAGGAAGGGAAGATAAGTGAGAGGTGGAAGGAATTTTTTGAAGATCTCCTTAATAACAGTACAGAGGAAGTGGAAAAATGGAAGAACCAAGAAACGAGGAAGAGGAACAGGAAGTATACCCACCAACAGAGGACGAATTTAGAGAAATAGTTAAAAACCTAAAAAATCACAAAAGCGGGAGAAAACGGTATAGTACCAGAGTTAATCAAATACGGGGAGGATGAATTACGAAAAAGATTATATGAACTAATAGTGGAGATATGGAATAGTGAAGAAATGCCAGAAGAGTGGACAAAGGCCGTTATAATTCCCCTGCACAAGAAAGGAGACAGAACAGTGTGTGACAATTACAGAGAAATTGCCTTACTGGATACCGTATATAAAATCTTAGCACACTGTATAAGAATCAAACTGAAGCCATACACAGAAGAAGCAGTTGGGGAGTATCAGAGCGGTTTCAGAGGCGGCAGGTCGGTGGCAGATCAAATCTTCTCCTTAAAACAGATCCAGAGTAAGTGCTACGAATATAAAATAACACTGTATACCGTGTTTATTGATTTCAAACAGGTATATGACTCAGTCGCAAGAAACGCGCTATATCCGTTTCGGATGTCGGGCAAAAATGGCTATAATAGCTTTATTTGAGTAGTTATCAAAAATATGCAAAGAATAAAACATATATTTCTTAACTAGCTAAATGATAAGCGTAATTAAAATCACGTAAATGCCGGAAAACGCGTTGTTGATATTAAAAAGTATCGTTTCTTTCCTTAATTTTTAAAATAGTAAATGGTCGTTAAACTCGAAATTTTCAAAAAGGTGTAGCTTTCGCCATTTTGAAGCTAAAAAGACAAAAGCTCGCTAAAAAAGTTTTCGATTTGCCTTAAGTTCTTCTCTCAGATCCGTGCTTAAATTTTTAAAATTTAGTTTTGGAAGAAAACGCTACTAAAAAAACGTCTAACTTCCGTCTCCGGTTTCGAATTTCTTTGAAAAACTTGAACTATAATTTTCGATATACCTCATGATTTAAAATTTCATTAAAATCGGTCCAGTACTTTCGCCTGTAGAAGCGTCACACCCACAGACAGACATTTTTTAAAAACCTACATAGACACGATCTAGTCATTAAAAATAAATTTAATATAACCATGGACATTCTTTCCTTTGTAAGGTAGGCGTGTTTCAGTTATCTTGCGATCAGTAATCAGGTGGTCTGTGTTTCGATGTGAATATCCATTATGTTGGTGAGGATATGTTCAATCTGTGATATTTTGTTGCTAGTCACTCTTGTAGCATTTTCATTAATTATGTTGTTAATGTTACACATTTCTACAAATATGTTTCAAATTTTATTTTATCCACAAATTATTGTAAGTAATAATTACAATAAAATTACGATAAAATTATTAATATTTACTAATACTAAATCTGCCTTTTTCATCACTCCAATAATTGTTTTTCACACTAAACACCCCTGCAATGCGCATTTGTTTTAGATAAATTTAAAAGATATAATTTTTCAATTTAATTAAAACTACCTGAACCTGTGGGCTACATTCCATGCATCTGCAGCCCGGGAGTTTGTTTTGGTACTAAGACGGTGACGAGATGTAGCAGTGAGTAAGACCTGGCTTATAGAAGCTGGGGCCCATCGTTGTGTAAATTTAAAACAGTCGGATTTAATATATCACGTAAATTTGAAACAAAGTTGGATTTAATATACAGATAAAAGATGAGAAAAAAAAAGTATAAAATAGTGAATGGTAAAAGAGTATACAGCTTCAGAAACTAGAAAAAGGGTTAAAAAACTGTTTATCTAGTCCAACTGATTAGAAGTGTAGGTACACCCACGGAATATTATATATTCTATTGAACACACACACACACGCATTCTATACTTTCATTGTTTGAGCATTAACATTGTTAGCATCACAAACTAAACATTCAGAATTGCATTGACTTTTCTCCAAGTCCAATATAAAGAGATCCAAAAAAACTGATCCTCAGCAGGCTGTGGAATCAAAAGTCACGTCTTTGCTAGACTAATAAGGAAATGTTTATAATGTCAGATAATAATTAGTTTTAGCTAAAAAACAGTGTTTTAAGAGTCTTTTAAAGCATTGTTTTTAGTAAAATTTCACCAACAAAGATTGGTATTCATGATCAAATTTGGTAAATTTAGTATGTATGCCAACATATACATACTAAATTTACCAAATTTGATGGCAGCAATTTGAAACTTGCTGCCAACATATACATACTAAATTTACCAAATTTGATCGCAGCAATTTTTTATAACGTTTTTTCATTAATTCTCCTCAATAGAAAAAATAGTATAAAAAACTCGTTTCATAAGGCGTCTTGACGCGTCCATTGAAAAACTCAGTCGCTACGCTCCCTCGTTTTTCAATCTTGGACTAGTACATTAAGACAATGCCTTATGCAACATGTGTTTTAATATACTATTATTACATTTCAAAGAGCATTCAATATTGAATCTTACTTTTGGAATGGTTTTTAAGTTGACGGAGACTGGACCTATTCGATTCCTCCTTGTTTTGTGGAATTCCGAGAGGTATCCCAATGAAAATTTTACATAAAAGATTTCTGCTCCTAAAAATGATGTTTCATTATTATCTAATTAAAGCTGGCACAACCTAACCTGAAATTGAAATTATAAATTACCTTAAACTAGTAAAGACGTGACTTCATTCCACAGCCCGCTTAGGATCAGTTTTTTTTAGGATCTCTCGATAGTTACTTACCTCAACCTCTTCTTCAGAATCTTCTGAAAAATCATTTACATCTTCATTATCATCTATAGTTTTAATTATTTGGCTAGCAAATTCTTTTTCTGGAAATTTCTTCATTATGACGACTTTTTCTTAGTTCAAATTTAATTTGCGCTTTATTTTACAAATAAACACAATTATTATTTTATAGGTTACCCAACACGTGAGTGATGCACATCGCACATGAAACGACAGATAAATTTACGCCGCGTCTAGCTCCACGTTAACGTGAGCGCAGTGCTGCCAGGTCAGCAGATTAGATTTTCCCTACTAATATGTAAAAAATTACATTTTTTGGAAAAAAATTTCCTGCAATAAGCTCGCAAAAATTTAAAAGGGAATTTGTAGGTGTAGCGGTATGAAAGACGAAGCTTGACCGGGGGGTCTGGGGGTACCCCCAGCTTTGAGGGGGGTCCGGGCATTCCCCCGGAAAAATTTGAGGCAAAATGCGCACCAAATGACCATTTTTTGCCAAAAAAAAAGTGCTAACTTAAACGTTCTTAATATTGTTATTCAAAATCCTTGTTTTTGTTAATAAGATTACAATCTCCGGGGGGGGGGGGGGGGGGGTTATTGTCCTTATATAACAGCGCCCAAGATAAAATCACTACAAAAAAAACATGGCAACATAACTTTATTTAAAGTATAAGCATTTGTTTGCTACATATAAAATACACAAAAATAAAACTAGTGTTTTTACTAAACTCAAAACAAAAACTAAACATTTTACTTCTTATGTTACAACAAAAAAATAACTATTATTTTTGGCATTAATTGGCACATATTTGTATATGTATCCTTATAACTACACAACATAACTATATTTAATCTATAAAAGTTTTCTTTGCAACAATGAACAAATAAAAATACATAAACATAAAACTATGTTATTACAAAGAAAAATCAGACATTTTACTTCTTACAACTAGAAAAAATGGAATTATTAGTCTTACAATCTTACAATGAAAATCAGACACTTCTTACGACTTTACGAGTATAACTACAGAAAATTAACCATTATTTGTTTCATTTGTATTTGTACATATCGTTGTTATGTAATTTTAACATTTTGTTACTTGGTATAAATTTAAAGCATTCGATATTTGAAGCTTGAACATAAGAACGTATTAGACATATGCCGTTGAGAGTTATATCACCTAAGCTATTTCGTTTTTTTGTTTTCACGTCTTACAATCGAAAAAATTCGTTCTGCTGCTGCATTGGAATGTGGAAATGTTAAACATATTTCTGCTAGTTTGGATATTTCATGAAAAGCATAATTATCTTCAAAGTCTTTGTAAGTCGAAATGCATTTCCAAAAATTTTGGATATCTAATGCTGACAGCTTAGTTTTTTCTTCTTCGCTAAAAATAAATGAAAGTTTTTGAAGTTCTAACGTTGCTTGCGTTTTATCCACATCGGGAACCAATTTTAGAATATTGTCAATATTTTAACTAGTTGTAATATCCAATAATAGAAGTGGATTTAAAAATTTTAATTCGTTTATAAAATCATCATTTAAAGGCAACCGTAATTTCATTTCTTCCGCAGCAACTGTATAAAATTTCAATATTTTATTTATAAACTCTCTCTTAATAGTTTCTGGAAAAGACACATACAATGCTTTGCATTCGGGTCCCAATTGAATTTTGTCATCCGGCAAAAATCGAAAAGCTGCAAATGCTAGCTTAACTACACAAAAAATTAAACAGTCAAACCTAAGTCTCCCAACGTCAAATAAATTTCAATCACTAGTAAACCTTACTGACACAAACAGTAAAAATCCTACCAACAGTAATAATCCTAACAATGAGAACAAAACACAAATTCCACCATTTATACTACATTACGTTCAAGCCATAAATCCACTCATCAAATTAGTAGAAGATCACATCCCCAAAGCCAACTACTGCTATCAACTTCTACAGGGTAATAAGCTAAAGTTGCAAATAAGTAATGTAGCAGATTATAAAAAGATCAGAGATGTTCTAGACACTAATAAAGTAGCTAGACACACATATATAGCTTGGAAGAAGAAAAGAAATTCAGAGTTGTTTTAAAGAACTTACACCACTCGACAGAAGAAACTACTATAAAGGAAGCCCTGGCTAATGAAGGCCATGAAGTACTAAATCTTATGAACGTAATGAACAGGGAGACTAAACAAAGGAAGAACCTATTCTTTATCGACATTAAACGTAAAACAAACAACAATGACATTTCTAAAATAAAAAGCATAGGAAATGCAATAGTAGTCTTTGAAGAACCAAGACAGAAAACTCACATACCGCAATGCAAAAACTGCCAATGTTATGGCCACACACGAAATAGATGCACCAGACCGCCGCGTTGTGTCAAGTGTGCTGAGCTACATGACTACCGCACATGCACAAAAAACCGCAGCGATGGCAAACCCCCTAAATGTGTGTTGTGCCAAGGTCAACATCCCGCGAATTATAAAGGATGTAAGGTGTACCTAGAGATTCTAAAAAGGAGATACCCAAATCAAGCTAATTCTAGCTATGCTATACGTCTTCAAGCCCAGCAACAACAAAAGCTACAGATACAACAACAACAACAACAACAACAACAAAAACAGATACAGCTGCAGCAGCCAGCACAACAACAAAACTTACCTCACTCCATGACTCAGGCAAATCCCCCGACAATCCCATTATATCCAGATCAAGCAAAAAAACAAAAGAATGAGTTACGCATTAACACCCCACCTCAACCATTCAACAACATATATAACCAACAAGTAAGCGACCTAACACCAATAATAATCTCACTACAACAAACAATCCAGGCACAACAACTGACCATCAATGAACTAACTACACAAATCAGACTTCTCAGAGAAGAATTAAGCAATAAAAATGGCCCAACTCCTTAAAATAGCACAGTGGAATGCCAACGGCCTTCCAAACCATAAAAATGAAGTTGAAGCGTTTCTCACACATAATGAAATAGATATTCTGCTCGTTTCTGAAACGTACTTCTGCAGTAGTTCCTACTTCAAAATTTACAATTACCAGCTATACCTTACAAATCATCCGGATGCAGATAGAAGAGCGAGAGGAGGTACTGCCATATTAATAAAGCAACACATTAAACACCATGTTCTACCCGCATTCCAAGAGAATTTTCTACAGGCAACCAGTATTGAAATAGAAGACTGGCATGGACCACTCGTTATATATATATCTGCAGTATACTGCCCCCCAAATTACGCTACAAATAAGCTAGGCTTCACGCAATATTTTAGATCCTTAGGAAATAGATTTTTAGCAGGGGGAGATTATAATGTGAGGCACACATTATGGGGCTCCCGTATTTCGGCACCTGGCAGAGGTATTGCGCTATACCAAGTAGCACAAGAGCTCAATCTAGGTCACCTATCAACCTATGAACCTAAGTACTGGCCCTCTGACCCAACTAAATTACCAGACCTACTAGATTTCTTTCTAACCAAAGGTTTAGCTGCAGGATACCTTAAAATAGTGTCATGCCTGGACCTAACGTCAGATTACACCCCCATTATCGTAACGGTGAGCACCACAATTATAGAACAGGAAAGGACACCAAAATTATTTAAGAATCGTACTGATTGGAACTACTACAGAAATATTATCCACAACCAGCTAGACATGCAAATTTCTCTTCAATCTGATGAAGAACTAGAATCAGCATTCTACAATTTCACCAGAATTATTCAAGAAGCAGCCCTGGAAGCAACTCCTGCAATCCCACTCAAACAACAACAAGCGCACTGTCTTATGGCAATTAAGAAGAAAATTGCAGAAAAAAGGAGACAGAAAAATCTGGCAAAACTCCAGGTATCCATCAGATAAAAGAAAATATAATCAAGCTTCATCAGAATTGAAGGCACTCATAAAAACAGCAAAAAACGATAGCTTCCAAGAATTCCTCACAAACCTAAACTCAACAGAAGACATCAATTACTCCCTCTGGAAGGCGACGAAAAGAATACAAAATCAAAATCAACCAATTCCCCCCCTTAGAAAAACAAATGGTTTATGGGCGCGATCTAACCTAGAGAAAGCCGATCTGTTTGCTCAACATCTAGTAAATGTCTTCCAACCTTTACCATCCCAAATAAGCGTTGATGAGGAAATGGAAATGCAGGATTTCCTGGATATTCCATACCAACTCGCTCTGCCCATGGAACTATTCACAGTTAGAGAAGTCAAGGGACTGATTAAATACGACCTAAACCCGAAGAAAGCCCCGGGATATGATTTAATAACAGGGAAATTAATCAAAGAATTACCGCGCAAGGGCATAGTAATGCTGACCATGTTGTATAATGCTGTCTTAAGGCTGTGTTACTTCCCAGAACAATGGAAGGTAGCGCAGGTAATATTAATTGCCAAACCCGGTAAGCCTCCTAACGAAGTTGGTTCCTATAGGCCAATTAGTCTATTACCCGTATTAAGTAAACTACTGGAAAAATTATTGGCCAGAAGACTAACTCCGATCCTCGAAGAACACAACATCATCCCAGAACATCAGTTCGGCTTTCGTGCTAACCATTCTACCGTCCAGCAAGTCCATAGAATTGTAGACGCAATAAATCAGACCTTCGAAGAAAAACAATACTGCACAGCCGCCTTTCTTGATGACAGTCAGGCCTTAGACAAAGTTTGGCACACAGGCCTACTGTATAAACTTAAAGCATTCTTACCACACCCTTTCTATATTATCTTCAAATCCTACCTAGAGGAACGATACTTCCAGGTAAAATTCAGACAAGACCAAACAGAGCTACACAAAATCAAATCAGGCGTGCCACAGGGCAGTGTACTTGGCCCCATCTTGTACCAAAACCTGGGCGGAACTCATACGCCCAGGCAAAGGCATATAGACCTATATCCCTATCATCGTTTGTGTTGAAAGCAATGGAGAAACTGCTTGAAAAGCATCTTAGGGAAACCTGTCTAATAGAAAGGCCACTACACCCTAATCAGCATGCATACCAAGCAGGAAAATCGTGCGAAAGCGCATTACATCAGCTAACTTCAAAAATAGAGACAGCACTGACCAACTAAGAAATAGCATTAACTGTATTTCTTGACATAGAGGGTGCATTTGATAACACCTCATTTGAATCAATTTTACTAGCTGCTAGTAACCGTGGAATTGAAGACACCCTATGCAGGTGGATGAAAGCCATGTTACAAGGCAGACAGATTCAGACGACATTGGCAGGTGAGACAGCACAGGTGTCTGTGGCCAGAGGATGCCCTCAAGGCGGAGTCCTATCTCCCCTGCTCTGGGACTTGGTCGTAGACGAACTACTAGTCTCACTGAACAAATCTGGCTACTACACACAGGGGTATGCGGATGATATCGTCATACTCATAGTGGGGAAATATGCCAATACAGTATCAGAGCTCATGCAAAGAGCTCTAAAAACTGTTGAAGGGTGGTGCATAAAGGAAAACCTAAGGGTAAATCCTACAAAAACAACACTAGTCCCCTTCACTAACAAAAGAAAGCTGGATGGGCTACGGCTGCCAACTCTCTTTAACCAAGTAGTACAGATGAGAGGAGAGGTCAAATATTTGGGCGCGTTTCTAGACACCAAGTTGACCTGGAATCAACATCTAGACAACATAACCAACAAATGTAAAACGGCATTAATGATGTGCCGGAGAACAGTTGGAAAAACCTGGGGATTAAAGCCACACATGGTGCACTGGTTATACATTGCAGTGGTAAGACCCATGATAACCTACGGCTGCCTGGTTTGGCCAAAGGTCAAACAAAAGCAGGCAATTGCAAAACTCACAAAAATTCAGAGGCTAGCATGTCTATGCATAACAGGAGCAATGAAAAGCTCACCCACGGCAGCCATGGAAATAATGCTAAACCTACCCCCCTTCGACATTTTCATCAGGGGAGAGGCCAGGATGGCAGCATACAGGCTGACATGTAATATGAACTGGAAAACCCAGAATAACCTTGGGCACACCAGAATCACAAATGATATCGCAAACCCTCTTTTAAACATGGGTAGCGACACTATGATTCCAAAAATTTCATACGACAAACCATTTGAAATCCAAATGGACTGGGATCAATGGCGTCGTAGGGAAGAACAGAATCCGTCAAGAGGGCTGATCTGGTACACAGATGGGTCTAAGATGGATAACGGGTCAGGTGCTGGAATACACCGCGAAACCCCAAGGCACAACATGCATGTCTCACTGAGGCAAAACACCACGGTATTCCAAGCGGAGATATTCGCTCTGGGAACCTGTGTCTGTGAGAATTTGAGAAGGCAAACCAAAGGCAAACCTATCCACATACTCACTGACAGTCAGGCAGCCCTAAAGGCATTAGCATCAAAGCAGATAAGATCCAAGCTAGTCTGGGAATGCCTGCAAAACCTGAAAACCCTGGCAAAACACAACCAAGTAACACTGGTGTGGGTGCCAGGTCATAAGGGCATAGCAGGCAATGAAAAAGCAGACCAACTAGCAAGGAAAAGATCTGAGGCAACCTTTATTGGTCCTGAACCAGTACTAGGTATCACAAAGGCGACAGCACGTGGGGTAATAACTGAGTGGATCAAACAACAACACCAGCAATATTGGAACCACGTGCAAGGACAAAGACACAGTAAACTGATGATGGGAAGACCATCTCAGACTCTAACAACTGAAATACTGAAACTCACCAGAAATAATCTTAGAATTGCGACGGGGCTACTAACCGGTCATTGCAGTCTAAGGAAACACATGCACAGAATGGGCGTATATACAGAAGAACCCATATGCAGACTCTGTAATGAAGAAGAAGAAACTGCCTCTCATGTAATCTTTGAATGTGAAGCATTAAACCGCCGACGTCACAACCTGTTGGGCGAAATAGACCCACAGGTAGGCATACCGGAAAAAGATCTGGTCCACAGGCTACTAAACCTAGTAAAGGGTCTTAACCTGTTCACCTAAATCAAAACGCAAAGGCAGAGAAACACAATAGGCCTTATTAGCCGGGGTGTTCAGGGACTCACAAAACCGTGCTCTGCAATTGCTACTACCAATAACCAATAACCAAACAGAGCTACACAAAATCAAATCAGGCGTGCCACAGGGCAGTGTACTTGGCCCCATCTTGTACCTCATTTTCACAGCAGACTTGCCAACAAATCCACACTCACTATATGCTACTTATGCTGATGACAAGGTAATCATGGTGAAACATAGTGATCCGGTTGTTGCCGTAAATCTCCTACAACAAAGCCTAGACGAAGTAATACAATGGACCAAAAAATGGCGAGTTAAATTAAATGAAGAAAAGTCCGTTCGCATAACATTTCCAAAATGCTAAGGTACATCTCCAGCAGTCCTTGTAAACAATATTTGTTATATGATCTTACTTTATCCCGGTACGGTCCTGTATATTCTAGAACATTTGCCGCCACTGGCACTACACGCCCACAAGCGCCGCGCCGCGACGTCTTAACTTTACTCTCCCATACCCCGGAACACAGACAGCCTTCAACAACTGTACAAAACAGACGTGTACCTATACGCTCCTGCTCATCTTGTCGAGCTACCGTTATGTGAGATAACTAGTTAAAGCCGGGATATTGTAAAGTTCTTCGTTAGTGGCTCGCCTGATTGTTAATCGTTCCACGTCAAATGTCGTAAAAATAACTTGCGCCGATTCTGTCGATATTTGCATGCAAGATTGAAGTGGTTTCGCAAACAACAAGAAAGGCAATATTTGAATTCGATTGCCGTCTCCTGCTCGAATTCTATCGTCTAGTACGGATCCAAAAGTCACTACAAGTTCCACGCTTGATTTCCCGAGCTGCCTACATCGTTATCGCCTACTATCTACCGTTAATTGTCGTCTCGTACCATCAACCATTTTCCGATATCGCTGCATCTAAAATTCCTGCCGAGAGCCACAAGTTCCACCTGAAGCACGTCAATCTCCCCCCGGCTTAACGTCAATAAATAAAGGCCTAACTTTTCCACCAGGTGAACGACATTACTGTAAGTAACTTTATACTTTACGAATTATCATCTGTGTTTTGTGCTACGTGAAGAAGCCAGTCCATTTGAACTCAATATTATAACTTGTTGCATGCTTGATAAATTAATTTAGAATTACAGTTTTTCTTTGTTCTCGGGGTCCGGGTCGACAAGCAAATACCTTGTTTCTGTTAAGTTAAAGCTTGGCGGCGTAGAACGTCGAAATTAGGCAACGTTGCTAAACTATTTGTGCGTGTAGTTAATTACTTATCTTACGATTCTAACATTTCTAACATTTTATTCACATTTTTATATATAGTATACAATCCTATTATTCAATATATTTAATTTTGTAAACTACCGCAACGTGACTTATTTATTATCTACGTAATTAAACTTTAATCCTACTTGTAAGCATATATTGTGTTGCTGATCTAGTGGAAAAAGCCTAAGGTAAGTCACGTCAACATCAACGAGCCGCCCAGGGAGGATTTCCTGCTTCTCAGCCCCGGGATTAAGAACCACTCGCTCCCTCCCCCTTACCTCAACCATCAGAGCAGGTGGCGCCCTTTAAATACCCCAATCTCGACTTTTACAACCCCCCCTTTCTCCGGCTACGAGTTAGTTAACAGGCACACCTTTTGTTACGGTGTCGAAATACCACCTTTAGCTCGTAACATATTCCACTAACTCAACTGACAGAGGTCAAATACCTAGGCCTGCACCTCGACAAGGGTTTAACCTGGAAGTCCCACATCTGGAAAAAGCGCAAGCAGCTTGGTATGAAATTTCGCCAACAATACTGGCTCCTTGGAAGAAAGTCAAAACTATCGCTAACCAACAAGCTCCTCGTATACAATACAGTCTTCAAACCCCTCTGGACCTATGGCATCCAGCTATGGGGTGCGGCAGCTAACTCCAACATTCAAATGTTAGAAAGATTTCAGTGTAAAGTGCTACGTGCTATGTGTGATGCGCCATACTTTTGTACGAAACGCAGACATCTTACGTGACTTAAAAGTTGACACAGTAAAAGACGCGATAAGGAAACACAGTGAAAAATACTTAAGCAACCTAGAACATCATTCTAACGCGTTGGCTCTGAACCTACTAGACAATAGTGCAAATATTCAAAGGTTACATAGATACAAACCGCTAGACCTACCACATAGATTTGACTAAATAATTAAGTTAAGTTATTTTTATACCAACCTTATTTTTAAGTAACTTATGTATTGTAACCGCAGGGTTACAATCTTCATGTCATTATTTCATGTCATTCAAATTACTAACCTAAACTTTGCTTATTGTTGTATAACAGATTGCAAAAAGAAATATACTTTCTCAAAAAAAAAACTTTTTTAGCACGATAACCTAAGCATTAGACAAGCATTCCAATAAAATTACTTGATATAAACATAAATTCATTAAAAAAATTTTTTACATTATAAAACAATTAATGCGTTTTGCAAGTCTGCAAAAAATTATAATTAAACCATAAAGTCTCATTAAACAACATTTTTACAAATTCATATTTTCAAAAACTACATTACAGCATGTATGTACGCTTTGAATAAATACAAATGCAGCTTTCACTGAACAAGTAGTCACTATTATATTTGTCGTTGTCCTACTATGATGGCACGTCGACAAGAAAATCATAACACGGGGTCCTCGACCTGGTAAGTTTGCCACTGGGATGGTGACATACAAGTTGCGGTTGAGGAATCACAGCATATTTGTGTGGTTATATGTGGCGATGCACACAGGATGATTGATAACATGTTGGGATTCACTTTCAGTATAGATTAAGAATCTGAAAATAATGAAAAGTTCCTATAAATATTTGCCCAAAAACGCTTCGTTACCGGGCAAGTTGCTGTCTACAGAAGTGGGAACAGTATTACCTCTTCCATAGGTTTAATTTCATAAGCAGCTTTTATGGACGCATGTTTATAGAATTTACCCTCACAGTTTTGTGGAAATTATTCTATTCTATCGTATTAAGAAAACACTTATTATACCTTCATGGCAATTTAATTTTAGAACATTTTGGGAAATTTTGTGTGGAGAATAAGATTTTATATCCAAAAGTTCAAAAAAATTCTAAAATCTAAAATATGTAGAAGAAAATATTACGTGACCCCCCCCCCCCTCCCCCGTATGAGACACCTCTAGTGTTCTTATTCAAACCAAAACATGAATAATTAGTTACGTGAATAATGCTCTCATATGAAATTTTAAAATTTGAGTGCAATTACTGCAAAAGTTATCTACAAAAAGTGATTAGCCTGGTTCATCTTCAAGAAGCTGTTCAGGCCCATGTTTATGAGAATTTTTTCGATTATATTTAGATTCTGAATCCATCCTGAAAATTCGTTCCACATGTTATGACTCACACTGTGGATCATTGGTTTGGGAAAACGAAAATAGTGCAGACTTCATTCAAATGAAGTAAAGAGGCTCTTTTAACTTTTCCTTCATTCGTGTTGTTATGAATCCTAAAAATATTGCAATAATTATAAGAGACATAGTTAAATATGATCTGAAAAGAAATACCTATTTAGAAATCGTAGAGTATGCTAAATTGTAGTTATTTTAGCATTATAGTGTAATTTTAAATTAAACCATCTTTTTCCATTGTAACATGTACTAAAATACAAACGATGTTGATTGTTTAAATTACAGCAAAAGGAAATTTTTATATGTTGTGATTATTATCAACAGTGATCGGAAGTACAATTCTTTTAACTGCCTGAAAATAATTCATAGGTATAAGTATTTCTCAGCTTCTTAACTGTGTTTTTACTAGTTAATTGTTATTCTACATACATATTTGATTAAAATTAAAGCGGAATCACCATATCGTTAATAGTTTACTTCCCGTTATTTAAACTTTGGCCTTTTGCGCATTACTAAATAGTACTATGACTTTGAAGGATTAACTATTAGTGAGTGTTTCCGAGAATCATCGGCAATGGTATTCAAGTCACATTGGCAACCCCTCGAAGGTAGTTGCTGTTATCCAAATTAAAAGAATGATAAAGTTGAGTATCATCAGCATACGTATACCGGGTGGTCGCGAGAACAGGTAACAACCGGCCATTTACTCAATTTTTAAATTATTAATCTTAATTTTTTTGGGCAATATACACATAAAAATGCATATTACGACATAAAATGATGTTAATTTGGATTTACGGTTCAACCGGAAGTGATAGCAATATTTTTATTTTAAGGGAACACCCTGTAGTTTTGCATAATATTTGGATAGCACTTTTATTTGGATTACTAACAACTATTCGTTAGCACACTAACACAAATACAACAAATTAATAATGGAAGTTAAGTAAAAATGTTTGTAAACTACAGCCAAAATTTAACATGGAGATAAATACTGCAGAATCTAAATATTTTATATACAATTGAAAGTTTTTAAAATTATAACAATAAAATTATTTGTCAACATCATTAGAAACAACATGAAACCTTTTTTAAATTAATTCGAAATCGTTTTACAAATTTTCCGTTAATCCGGTTAATTGTACAAATAATGTTGAATTATGCTTTATAAAATTACAAGATCAAAAATGACGAGGTATTGATTAGGCGCCAATTTTTTTTATAAAAGTGAAATAGCTTAACTATTAACAGGCTCGATATAAATTGTATTTTAACTTAGGACTAACTTGTTAACGGTTTTAATTATTTCACTACCAGTAGTTACTAACTTTGTTACTTCCAAAATAACATAGTGTGCATGTTACAAAAAGCACTTTAGTGGTTTTCCAGTTATGACCAGCCACCCGTTAGCTTATGGAAGAGTTCTTCAGTCAAACTTTGATTAGCTTCTTTCGAGCCCGCATCGACAGGAAAATATAGCCACCTATAAACTCATGGATGACTTTGCAGTCTGCTGATAAGACACTGAAAATTATGTTCTCTTCTTCAAACTGTGTGTTTAACTTCCCAATTTACGTTCCATGCCTATAAAATACAAAAATATATTTTAAAAAACAAAAAATTAATTTAAACGAAGTTTATAATAAAATAAAGGCATGACTGAGGCACTGAAAGCATCAACTCCAAAAGCTTATTTATAAATGGAAATGGATGAGGAATATAGGGTATCCAATATAACTTGCGCAGCATGGGGATTTCAGCAACTATAAGAGATACAAAGACGAACTTTGCCTAATTAGGGAAACAATATAATGGTGGTATAATTTTTCCCAAAATACACATGGTTTAGTAGATACAAACGGCGGTCGCAGTAGGTCAGTCTTTGGGTTAAGAGCTCGCTTTCCTATTGGATTGCCCCGAGTTCAAGCCTCGCTATAGCCTGATTTTTATAATATTAATAGCGGCGAGGACGCCATCGGTAGTTAATGATGGTAGACCCGTGTATAGGCCGGTATTACACTATCAAAGATTTGATAAAAGATCTTTTATAAAAGATTTTATAAAATATTCTTTTATTTAAAGATTAAAAAAAGATTTGAAAACTAGTATTACACTACATAAAATATTTTATCACAGTTGTCATCATATGATGGATGAACAACAGCTCTATGCTTGTGTGGCTTCAATTAGTTCAATTGTCATAATTTGTGCAATATTAAAAAAAACAAAAGACTAAGAGTAAAAAGCAAAGAAGACGTGAGTGGGGGTTAAACCATGTGTTTCGAGACGTGACGATCTGGGTATACACCAAAACTTATTGAAGGAACTCGGAGTTGAAGATATGTCATGTTATAAAAATTATTTAAGAATGAATGATGCTACATTTCAGCTGGTTCTATCAAAAGTTGCTCCTTTTATTGCGCGAAAGAATGCCCATTTAAGAAATTGCATTAGTGTAGAAGATCGCGTTCTTGCGACTCTTCGGTTTTTGGCCACTGGAGAAAGTTATTCCAGCTTAAAGTATTCTGCGCGAATATCACAATGTACATTAAGCTCTATAATACCCGAAACCTGTGATGCCATTTATAAGCACATACAGAAGATTTTTTACATCAATGTGTGCTGATCACATTGGAAATTTCTAGATACGCCTCTAATCTTTTATTTCTATTTTTATAATCTTCGTGTTGAACATTATACAAAAATTCATAACTTTCATATTCAGAAATTAAATTTTTAGTAGCATCAAGTGACCACGTGAACTTAGTTGACGCCATTTTGTAAAGTGGTTGTTAAATCTTTTATCAAATATGGTCGAATGTAGCTAACTTTGATAAAAGATATTTTCTAAAAGAAATCTTTTATAAAATATAGCCCATTACATTGTAAAATTTCTTTGACAAAGATATTTTATAAAAGATCTTTTATCAAATCTTTGATAGTGTAAGGCCGGTATTACACTATCAAAGATTTGATAAAAGATCTTTTATAAAATATCTTTGTCAAAGAAATTTTACAATGTAATGGGCTATATTTTATAAAAGATTTCTTTTATAAAATATCTTTTATCAAAGTTAGCTACATTCGACCATATTTGATAAAAGATTTAACAACCACTTTACAAAATGGCGCCAACTAAGTTCACGTGGTCACTTGATGCTACTAAAACTTTAATTTCTGAATATGAAAGTTATGAATTTTTGTATAATGTTCAACACGAAGATTACAAAAATAGAAATGAAAGATTAGAGGCGTATCAAGAAATTTACAATGTGATCAGCACACACATTGATGTAAAAAATCTTCTTTAAGTGCTTTATAAATGGCATCACAGGTTTCGGGTATTATAGAGCTTAATGTACATTGTGGTATTCGCGTAGAATACTTTAAGCTGGAATAACTTTCTCCAGTGGCCAATAACCGAAGAGTCACAAGAACGCGATCTTCTACACTAATGCAATTTCTTAAATGGGTATTCTTTCGCGCAATAAAAGGAGCAACTTTTGATACAACCAGCTGAAATGTAGCATCATCCATTCTTAAATAATTTTTATAACATGACATATCTTCAACTCTGAGTTCCTTCAATAAGTTTTGGTGTATACCCAGATCGTCACGTCTCGAAACCCATGGTTTAACCCACTCACGTCTTCTTTGCTTTTTACTCTTAGTCTTTTGTTTTTTTAATATCGCACAAATTATGACAATTGCACTAATTGAAGCCACACAAGCATAGAGCTGTTGTTCATCCATCATATGATGACAACTGTGATAAAATATTTTATGTAGTGTAATACTAGTTTTCAAATCTTTTTTTAATCTTTGAATAAAAGAATATTTTATAAAATCTTTTATAAAACATCTTTTATCAAATCTTTGATAGTGTAATACCGGCCTAATACCGGCCTATAGCAGGTCGTGTGCTAAGCCGGGATAAGCGTGGAAGGGGAATCCTTGCGTTCACAGTTGCAGGGTTTTCTTTAGAAAAGAAAAAAATGATATTGTAATCAATTTTTAAGTTTAACAGACAACAATTAGGGGAAACGCTGGAATATTGGTATATATATATGTATAATATGCTCCGTAGATCTTCCTGATGAACATACAAAAAATTCTGACCGAGCCTGTTATGAGCAACTTCTAACAAATCGTCCTTCTTGTGACCCATGAATCCAACAACAAACAAAGATATTCCATATTCTGGCAAAGACTGCCATGCTTTAATATAATTCATCTTTGCATCAACTAGAGGTAGTTCTTTAACGTTTGCGTGTGCTTCTAAAATTCGTTCTTCTTCTTAAAGTGCCGTATTCATTAATGAATGTTGGCAACAACTTCGGCAAAGTTTTCTCGGTCTTTAGCTGCTCTAATCAATGCATGGGTACTCATATGTGTCCAGTCTCTGATATTTTTGAGCCAGGAACATCTTCTTCGTCCTCGTCCCCTTTTTCCATCAATTTTCCCTTCCATGGTGAGCTGTAAAATTCGTTGGACCAACTAAAAACATAACAAAGAGTTACAACACAACTTCAAGTTAACCCAAAATGAGTTTATTATTATTTAAATAAATCTGCTGTACTTACTCTTCCTTTCATTTTGCGAGGGAACCGAGGTGCAATGTAATCTTCAGGTTGAATATTAAGCGAACTAGGATTTATAGCAGGTCCTCTTTCACTGGGTCGTTGCATTTGCATAAAGTCTAAAATAGTTTGCACTTCAGAATCATATGAACTATCAGCCAAGGAGCGACCTTTCGCTGCTAATCTACATGCAGCCATCCATTTTGCATATTGTCTTTCCTATTAAAATTTTAAATTACTGTTTGAACATTAAAAAATAGAAACAAAACATACATCGTCACATTATTTATCAATTCCAGCTTTACTTCGTTAAAGTCCATATTTAATGAGTATCTGTATATAAAATACTTAATCACTTTAACAATTTCTATTTATTTAAACCTTATACGTATTTCAGCATGTTAACATGCCATTGTCAAAGGTTATATGAAGGTAAACAGTTAGCGTTGTTATAGCAATAGAACTTTTTTACTTATCTTGGTAATCGTCTGCAGATGACTTGATTTCTTATTCCAAAATGTCTAGTAGAGGAGAATTTAACAGATCAATTTGCTCATTCATTAACGGTACAGTTTTTAAATGTTTGTGAATTTCAAAAGCTTTTAGTATATCTAATTTACGTTTATCATCACAAAAGTGTAAACATTTTATGGTGTTATTAGATGTCATTGAATGATTTTGTTCTAGTAAGTGTTTAGCGTAGTTGGATTTATGTGGGTGTTTGTATTTGTAACAACGTACGTGTTCTTTATACCTAATATCAAAATTTCTAATAGTCTGGCCTATATAAACCGAATTACAATGCGAACAATTTAATTTGTAAATGCCTGATTTTAACAAATCGTCTGTTTTTGATTTTGCATTAAACAAAGTATTTAAGATGTTCCTAGTTGTTTTAAAGCTTACTTTATATTTATTTGTTTTGTTTATAATTTTAGCAATTTGTTCTGATTTCTCACCAAAATATGGGATCGAAGCATATTTAATTGTATCGAACGAAGTTAGGATATTCGGATAAATTTTTTGAATGGCTAATTTATAATCTTTTTCTTTAATTAATGTATCAATAAGTTTAGTATTATAACCATTACTGTATGCAATTTGTTTAATAATTGAAATTTCTCTATTATAATTAATTTCATCTAAAGGGACCGTCAAAGCCCTATGTATCAGGGACCTGTATGCTGCTAATTTATGTGTTTTATGGTGACAAGAATCGTGTGGTATTGTAATTATAAACAAAACAAATAAATATAAAGTAAGCTTTAAAACAACTAGGAACATCTTAAATACTTTGTTTAATGCAAAATCAAAAACAGACGATTTGTTAAAATCAGGCATTTACAAATTAAATTGTTCGCATTGTAATTCGGTTTATATAGGCCAGACTATTAGAAATTTTGATATTAGGTATAAAGAACACGTACGTTGTTACAAATACAAACACCCACATAAATCCAACTACGCTAAACACTTACTAGAACAAAATCATTCAATGACATCTAATAACACCATAAAATGTTTACACTTTTGTGATGATAAACGTAAATTAGATATACTAGAAGCTTTTGAAATTCACAAACATTTAAAAACTGTACCGTTAATGAATGAGCAAATTGATCTGTTAAATTCTCCTCTACTAGACATTTTGGAATAAGAAATCAAGTCATCTGCAGACGATTACCAAGATAAGTAAAAAAGTTCTATTGCTATAACAACGCTAACTGTTTACCTTCATATAACCTTTGACAATGGCATGTTAACATGCTGAAATACGTATAAGGTTTAAATAAATAGAAATTGTTAAAGTGATTAAGTATTTTATATACAGATACTCATTATACATCGTCACATCTTATGTACATTTTTGACATTCCATCTGCGCTGGGTACCTCTAATTTTATTTCATATTAATCTTGACTTATATCAACATCTGGAGTAACCTCGCAACCTTTTAAATTAATTGTGTGTGTAGGATTTGCACGATGCACCATTTCTTTACGACTTTTGTATAAATACAAATGAAGATCTTTGCATGTAAACCAGTACCTTTTGAAGGCCTTCAGTGTGAATCTTTTGGGTCTAAAATTAATACAAAAATAGTCCATGTATTCTAATTAAAGTAAATTAATGAAAGAAAAGTGAATTTGCAGTAATAAATTGGTGATTTTACTAAGCTTAATACAATTACAAAAATAGTTATTTATTGTACAAGATGATAAAATTGCACTTTATCTTCGAGAGCGATTTTAGCGTCGAGGCGTCAGCCGAGACGCTAATAAGCATCGAGAAGATAATGAAATTTTATCGTCGTGTGGAATACAACATTTTTTTCTATAGCAATTGTTAAAGAAGACCAAAAAATGAAGAAAAATCAATGATGAATTTAATTTAAAAGTGTCAGGAAAAAAACAGTTTCACGAAAAAATGAGTAGGTGGCTTTAATAACTTTTTGGTTGCTATAGAGTTTGTAGTGCGTAAAAAAAATACTTTATCTATCCTTGCTGTTAAAGTACTACTTTATCTACCCTTGATGGTAAAGTGCTACTTTTCCCTCTAATTTTAGTTAATAATAGCACGTTTTAACAGTTGCTATAGAAAAAAATTATTTTCTTTATAAGAAATCAATTAAGTAACTCACTTTAAAAATCTTAATTCATCATACAGTTCAGGCACTTGTGTAATATCATTAGAATGAGAATTAATGGTCGAGCCTTCTAATGTAGTTTGTAGATCAGTAAGTGCTGCATCAATATCATCATCGTTGGGAGAACGTACAGTTCCATTATCAAAATTGGATTGAGGTTGACCTGTTTGTAATGTAACTTGCAACTAGAAGGAAGTTTGAATAAAAAATCACATTTGCGTATGTTTATGAATGACAAAATTTACTTGCAAAGCAGCAAACATCAACATTTCTTTTTCTGTACAATTTGATTCATTAAGCAATTGCCATTTGGCCTGTTCATAAATCTGATTTATGCGAATACCATCATATTTTGCATTGAGATCGTAGAAAGTGAAAAAATAAAGCGCAAACAATGTATCGTGTTCTCTTACACCTTGTTCGATTATAGAGAAAGATGAGTCTAACCATCTGTAAAATATTGAAAATGAAATTCGAATTTCTAAAAAAGGTTTTTGAATTATACAGGGTGGTTTGGTTTTAAGAGTAATTTTGTCAAACTGCAAACAACAATATCGCAATGTTTTTGCATAGAACACTCTGAATATTATGACATCATCTTACGAGAAATTTAATTCCCTTAGAAAAAAAATGTTATCCTGATTCCAAATATCTGAAAATATACAGAGTGTTGTATTTAAAATTAGAGAGTTATGGTCAATTCCGGTGAAACAGGAAGTGGTAAAAGATTGTTAATAAAAATAATAATTTAATTTTATGGATGTTTATCTCAATAAATAAAGGAACAAGGGGGGCGAACCATGTTTCGTCTACACCCGGTATATTCAACAGCACCTCAATGTTGCACATTTCAATTTACAAAAGTTTACCTAAATCTACGTGATACTGATAACTAACAAGGTTTCTTTGTTCTATAAGGTGATGACGTCACGAGACAACCAATTGCATGTTTATTCTTGCAGTTTTTTACAACTGCACAGCATGTTATATACAACATGTTCGGCATAAGCATAACAAAAGAATTTAACGATCGATTTTAAAATAAAAATGTACAGATTATATTTTGAAATGGGACTCATATTAATACAGATTTAGTAGAAATCAGACAATATCGGTGCGGGTGGAGGGGGGCGCAAAGTGTAGTTACGCCATTGTGACATTAATTAAAGATAAAATAATGTGAAGGCCTACCTCTTTTGTTGAAGCTTACAATTGTTATCAAGTTGAAGAAATGACCGAAATACCCAAATTCACATATTTTACACAAACTTTAATTTCCACAAGTGCAGTTTTACTTAAATAACACTTTTAACTAAACTACTATAACGTCTGATACTTAGCCCATCTGGCACGAAACTAGAACTGGCAAATTTAACAGGTGCGGGGAGAAAAACTATTAGATAACACAACAAAATTATAAAGTTGTACGTTAACCTTGACATTTTAAGTGGTGGTTTGAAAATAAATTTAATTGAAAAAATTATAAAATATATTTCAACTAGAAAACAATGGCAGGTATAGATTAACTAGAAGTTTAATGGGAGTAAGGAGCTGCTATGAAAGTAAACCAATTTTTTGTAAATTTACATAATTTGAAAAAAGTTTTCTCATTTTCGTATTAATTTTGAATCGACCATTCGAATAGTAAATCTCATTCAATTTGCGAACTAATTTTAATACAAAAAATGGGCGAAATACGTCGCTGCTACTTTCTTATACGGTTTAGGTTTTAAATATTCTCGCGCAATGACAGAACAACATAATTTTAATAAAAATTAAAGAAAAGAGGATGTCGTATCATGACCAGCTAGCTCTGACAAAAATTTGGTATAAGATTTTCCATTAAAAGACGATTATTTACTTCAAATTTCGTAAATTACCTTGGTTCTCAAAGCACTGAATTTAATGGGCATAAAAAAGCCTTTTTGGACTTGTTCTTTTAAATAAAGAGCGGTTAGAAATCCTAGAAGTGGGAATTTGGGCGTTGTGTCCCTCTAATTTCTGGATAACAAGACGGATATTAGACGAACGCAACTGGGCATTATGGGCCCCTTTTTTGGGCTTTGTAGTCTTATAAGATAATTAGGCGTTGTGAGCACATTGGGCTTTATGAACCTGCAGCAGTTTGGCGTTATGGTCATAGTGGGGATTATGGGTCTTCTGAATAATTAGGCGTTATGGGCACATTGGGTATTGTGTCACTAGTTATTTTTGGGCTTTGTGGGCGTCCTGGCCTCTGGGCGAAGTGTCCCTTGGGCGTTGTTGACCTTCTTTGGGCGTTGTGGGCCTTGGACGAAGTGTCCTAGAGTCGAAAAATATTATATACTGTTTACAAATATGCTTCCCGGATTTTAGACGCATACGTAAACTCATTCGTCAGTTCTCCGCTGATTGGACGCGTAGGAAACTTATTCGTCCGCAGATCGGCCGCGTATGAATTATTGAATTCATATTCATACGCTGATCGGACGCGTAGACACTTCCTAAAATAAAACAGTTTTGTATCGTATCGGCTTTATAACCTAAAAATTTTCTTATCTGTAAAAATAGTGTTAATGGTAGTGTTATTTGAAATTTTATTAAACAGAAGCGCGCATTTAAAAATAATAGAATGTGTATTATGTATTTAGCAACGGATGTTTACCAGTAATTGTAGGTACCAACTCTTAACATTTTAGCTTATTATTCAAGAGGATAATATAAGTACATCAAGTTAGTATTATTAATGCAAATGAGAGTCCAATATGTTATCAGTGAACGGTCTATTATTGCAAGTTGATAAAACAAATGTAGGCAGAATTGTTTCAAGAATCCAAATGGCTGTTACCACCACTGTGGAGGAAGTGGATCTTAAAACAACATGTAGGATTTGTTTACTGAAACAAGATACTGCAAACCTATTTTGCTTATTTGGATCCAACAAAATGTTTGAGGATTTATCTATATCGTCTGCTATTTTGGATTGTTTCGGTGTAGAAGTAAGTATTTGTAGATGATAATTTGGTTGAATACCAAGTTGATATGCAGAATTAGGTTAGAATTTGATATCTATACATATTAAATTAACTATAAAATAGTCGCGAATCTTTCCAAGTAGTTCTTATGGGTAAAATTTTTTTTATTAATATTTTTGACATAAATGCAGGGCCGGAGTTACGTACAGGCACAACAGGCAGTTGCCTATAGCGCCAAACTTAGAGGGCCTCATGCGCTGCAAATTTTAATAGACACCTGTGACGTATGAGAGAGCTGCCAGACTTGGCATCCAAGTTGTCATGCGCTTTTGAAACAAATTAATTTATAAGATAGTTATTGTTTTTCTATTTGAGGATTTTTAATTTATTTAATATATGCTTGGGGGCTTGGATATACGACTTGAGTTACGAGCTTGACTTTCTCTTTAAATTTCCTCTCCAAACTTGAGTTAATACTGCACTTGACGACTTAAGGCAGTCAGCTGACTTGCAGATATAAAACGTACTGCGAATGAGTGTAGTATTTTAACTACAAATTTTAGCAGAACACTAACTGAATGTAAAAAGTTTTTATTTATATCAACATAAATTAAAATTAAATTTTAATTTAATCATTACAGTACATACATAGTTAAAGATATAACATTTTCATAAAATTAAGTTGAGAGCCGACAAATTTGTGTAGGTAATTTCTTGAATTTAGTTTTTTTCTGCTTTGTGATTTCTTTAATGAGGGTATCCAACGTTTGGTGCTGCTGTGCCTTCTTACTGTGGGGATAGCAATTTTGAGGCACCATTTTTGAATAATTACCCTGATTTTTTATGACGTTAACGCTTGATATAAGTGTCTTGATATTTCTGGATGCATAAGGAAAAGCTTCCAAATTTTCGCAGTCCATAATTGACTCGGTTAACACGTAATTTTTGTATAATAAATGATTTTTCTGATTCTACTGTATTTGTGTTGGCTGTTTGTTGCAACTAGCTGATTATCATTCATCGTAAGTTAGACGATAGACTAGTTATACTGTATAGACGTCTGATCAATGTATTCATTTTATGGGTTAGTGTGGGTCCCCAACTACACGGGTGACACTATCAGTTTCAGTTTGGTAACAATCAACGTGCTACGTCCTGCGAGTATTATTAACTGAGTGAGAACTCAGGAGCCTAAGCAGGTCTTTTATCACTGCAAGATGGCAAATAGATAAAGACCTTAAAATGCACCCCAAAGCATACTGGATGTTTGTAAATCGGGCCACGTGACGCTAATTCTCCTAACTGAAACCATGTAATTTACGCCACAACTCCTTCAAGTCGAATGGTATCGTGGACCACGGATTAGCAAAGCTCTTAAGTATAGAATTATAACATTGAGATAATATTTTAATGACTTTGTCGATGAAAACAAAGAATATAAGTATCCTGTTTTTTTAATTTTTTTCATTGTTTGAATTGCTTAAGTTGCCATCCATGGAAGTTTACCTAGGTTCACTGCAATTTATGAAATTTAGTTGTTGGTCAATTTTCTTAAAAAAAACCTGGCTTCACTTACGAGTTTATGTGGTAAAGAAGTTTTACTGTTAGAAAATTATAAATACTGTAAAGCACATGTATCCAAAGACAATGTCATTTGCTGGAGATGCTAAAATAAAAGTTTAAAATGTTCGGCAAAGGTATGTACTTAGTCTTATAATAATACTATTTTTATTTTTAAACAAATTCTGTTAGTATTAGGCTGCTTTTGAATTTTAAAGGCTAGATTTTGATTAGTCATCTCTTTAAAGAAAAATTTCAATAAATTAATCTAATAAATATTTTAAACCTGATATTTTAATACATCTGTATTTATTATTTTTAAGGTGTATACAAACCTGCAACAAGAAATTTTGAGGAAAGAAGGAATACACAACCATGAAGCGGATATTAAAAACTTAAACTGCCAAATTCTAAGTGAAACTTGCAAACGAAAAGCTTTGTATGATATTTCGAAGTGCCATGAAAAGTGGTACTGAGGGAAGTTTTAAACAACGAAGAAATTAATACAGTAGAAGTCACGGATATTGTTCTAATTTGACGAAATTGATATAGAAAGCGTTTTCTTATTCCAACACTTCCAAAGGCAAGAGGAGAGTTTCATAAGGTTCTGGACTCTCTTCAGGTGACAACATCTTCCAATGAGCCATTTCTTTTAACTAATGACTTACAAAATGAGATTGTGGTGTTTTCTTGCAAAACTGACTTAGAAGCAATGTGCAGGATGGAAAGGATTTACGTTATTGTACAAAAGTTTTTACTCAAATGTTTACTGTTCATGGATTGGAAAATGGACATTATATTCCTTTAATTTTTTGTTTGCTTCTGGATAAAAAAACATCGACATATAAAATTACATTTGAGAGTATTGCAAAAAATGAATTTAATTCTTAAACCAAAATCTCTTGCCGCCAATTTTGAAGAGGCTATCCATACTGCTGCTAACTATATTCAGCCTAATGTGAAGATTGTGGGTTGTTTCTACATTACGCAATCATGGTGAAGAAAAATTCAGCAGCTTGGGTTAGCCACAGAATATAAAACAAAAGATTTCCAAATTGGAAAATGGTTGTCGCATATGTTTCGATTAGTGTTTCTAGATTCCGCCGAGGTTGATGATTGTTTTGTTGTTGTTGTTGTTTTTAATGTCTGAAACAGTTTGCCAATTATATTATCGATTAATATACAGGAAACAAATGTAAATTTCTTCCCGATAGTACATCAAGCTTGCAAAACCACAATGCATCTAAATCATTTCATTTGCATATATAATGGAAGTTTTTATAACAGTCACATGTCTCTGTTCTTGTTTTTTAATGCTTTTACAAATTTTCAAACAAACTATTATTAAATTAAGAAGCTTGGAAATTCCAAATGTTATTCATAATCAACATGTAAAGCAGGGACAAAAGTATGTTAATCACTTATTACAATTGTATTCATTAAGCCATAGATAGATACGAATTTGTCAAATGTGTTTTGTATAGATATAAAAAAAATGATGTAATAATTATGTATTATCTTTTTCATTTCTTTTTTTAAAACTATAGTGGTATCTTAAAATAACACCACTTGTATTATTTTGTTTATTGTTAAAAGTAGTAAAATTTTTTAGTAGAAATTTGCTTGCAGAATTAAATTTTCCTGAAAGACGATTAAGCAGGCAGGTTTCTTTTTCTGGGGACCTCGGTCACAGGTATGAATTCACGAGAACTGGTTGGCTTAAATTACATGTGCTTGGTGGCCCGATTTATCTATTAGATAAACGGCAACCCTAGTGGTAAAAGGGGGGTTGGGGCCCAGATTACATGTATCCAGCATACTAAAGGTCATCACGGGTAAAAGATATACATTCTTTAATAACCCCTTTGTTAATTAAGGTATAATTAAGATACTGTAGATGTGGCTACTTGACAATTTGTGGAAATTTTAAGATTAGTTTCTTTTACACATGATGTTCCATATTGAAGGGCATTTTAGATTCTATAGAAAAAATTGTGTATTTTTTAGAAATCGACATCATAGGATGCACGCACACCTGTTTGTTTTTTGTTTTTGCGAGAAAAAACCACAACCATTGTTTCAATTCATATACAAAATTAGTTTTTATGAATCCTGAAATGGTAGATTGCCTAATTTTCCATTTCATCTTGAACCAAGATGTGGTTTGTTGATTGACATTTGTTTCACAATAATTTGAAACAAATTCTAAAAATTTTTAATCCAAATTAAAATAAATTTTTCAAATCAAAAAACATGTATCAATGCCTCCAACGGTCATGTAATTTTTGGAAATCCAGTTATCACAGGTATAGGAGGTATTCACACCTGCTTTTTGTTTAAAAAAAATTAATATGAATACTTATGTGAATAGAAAGAAATTTTACAATGCAGTTTACAAATTAAGAGTGTTGTTTTAAATAAGTTTTAAACAAATGTTAATAAAACCATAACTTAGTTCAAAACTTAAAATATGGTATGGGAAATTAGGTAATATAACATTTCAGAATTTACAAAAAACTATTTTACTGACATAAGACTAATTTAGACTATGATAGCAGCAATTTTCATAGTTGTTTCCTGCACAACAAGTTTCAACAAAATTTCAAAAACATATTTGAAGAGACAATTGAACGGCGGATATAATATGCAAACATATACAGGTAAAAGTAAATTCGTATGGGATTAATTGCGGGGAGACTTGAAGGCAGTTCTGCATCCCGACACAGGCGCCATATTTACATTTCCAATGCGCCAGCGGGACCTACAGTTTAAGGAGGACTTTGAACCTCCGCCAGCTGCATGTTCGTAGTTTTATATGGGTCACTCATCTAAGATGTGACCAGGCGGATCGTTGCTTAACTTTGAATACCGTTTGACGGGCATTCACAGCTTTCCGCTACACAGCTGACACATATACAGGTGTTCAACAAGAAATGAATCTTTGGTATGCCCCTCTGATATGGAACACCATGTATAAACGAAAATAATGTTAGAATGTGTACAAATTGTTAAGTAACCCACATCTACAATATCAACAGGCATTATCAAAGAATTTTGCATTGCTGGGGTAATCTGTATACTGTCCGTTCTATAAAACCGCCCTGCACTTATAAATTTCAATTGAAATAAACCTTATTAAGTATTACCAAAATCAAAATTTTTTGTATATTCAACTGTTTCGACATTATGGCACAGTCTTAATATTTTTAAATTGCATGGTATTCCATACAAAATTTTTATTTTGTTACATAAAAAAACATGGGAACAAACAAGCAAGTTAGCAATTTTAAAATAATTTGTTGTTACACTTTTTTATTTAAACAAAGCGGTGATTTCGTGAACGTCTTAAAAGAACCAACTGTTCAATCGTAGTATTTTTTAGTGATTGTTTATATATGTTTATAAGCTAACTGGCAAACATTAAGTTACCAAAGTTATTTATCAACTGAATATTATTAGATGACTGCATTTAAAAATTTTTGCGCTAGTCAATTTACTTAAGACGTTTAGTAGGAAGCTGCTTTACAGCATAGACAAATTAAATGTTTATAGGCAAGTATTGTAAGTGATCATCTAGACTAGCTAACATTTGTAAAAGTCTATTGGGTCAACTGCAATTAATAACTGACAGCGCCATCTTTTGCAAGGAGCCCAGCGGGTTTAGACTGAAACCACTTTTTCATTTACTTGAGATGTCTATTGTCTAGGTATTTATTAGACTGTGGGTTTACATTAATTGGTTGGGACCAGAGGACATTTTGAGGGTTAATAATATAAATGTTGTGGTCTTTTTTTATGTGGTAATTTATATTTGACTTAGTTGTAAACTGTTTGGCACATACAGTACAAAAATATGTAGACAATTCTGTAACAATAAATAGAATTGTAGAAGTCAAAGAAAAATATCAGATTCAAACATTCAGGTACTTGGTGAAGTCTGGATTATTTTCAGCAATATCATCAATAACATTTTTATTTGCTTCTGTTCAGAAATTATCAGCTATAATTAACCAAGGGCAATAATAAACCCGCGATAATTTTGTGACAAAATCCCCGAGAGTGTTGCTTAGTAAATGCCCAAAAGCTTTAGCTTGAGAACAGTTACTGTAAGCAACATTCTTGAGGGCATTTTCTCACAAAACTATAAGGATTTATAATTGCATGAGGTTCATTCGGTAAGATAATTTCTTTTTTAGGATTTAAACATTTATTTATTATAATACAGTTATTAATTACATTACAGTAATTGATTAAATATATATTTAAGAATAAATTGTGTACTAAAGATATACATCCACAGTATTATAACTCTATTGGGGTGTTGTTTTCTATCATTTTGTGTATAGACTCGCTGCAGTCATTTCTGTTTTACATTACTGTTAACATTCATTAAACTCGCTTGGCAGCAAAACTTTACAGTGACACACAAACTCAAAACTTCAGTCAAGCATGTTACATTCTGTTTGTATTGAGTTATATCTGCGAATCAGCCACTTTTGTGGCCAGTGGCATATTGTTGACCAGCAGTATGTCTTATGCCACTGGCCACAGGCACAAATCCACAGTTGGGCGTGCTGGTATAGTAATCCTGGTGAATAAAGCGCTTTCTTAAACGTCTTTTTTTTTTGTTGACAACGCAACTGGCCCATTGGAGCTTTGTAGTGTATAGTTGTAGGAATTGTATTGTATATTATGTTATGTGCTATGTACTATTTAACCATTTCAAATAAATTTCAAACGTCATGTTTTTTCTTATTAATCTCACTATATTTTACCCTGTTTTCTCAAATATATACAATTTATTCCTATCAAAAAAATGTGGGACAGCAAACATTTTGCTGTGTAAATTAATATTTTTCTACGATATTTCTAACAATATATCCACAAAAAATCTTGTTTGATAAAATTTTGTCCCATATTTTTGGTAACAGTTGCACCTATAGATGATATGATATAAGGCGCAAAATTTTTGTTTACCTGCAGCTACAAAAAGTCTAGTGCCGGCCCTGTGTGGAAACCCCATCCTATTTGTATAACCAGTAATAATGTGTATTTTTCTTTTACTTCCAGTTAAAACAAGATGAAGAACTTCCAAATTACGTTTGTATTAAATGTGCTTCAAGTACTTTGCAATCTTATACTTTCAAGAAATGCTTAATAAAATGTCAGGGTTATTTAGAAAAACGAAAAGAATCGGCAATTGTTAAAAAAGAAGAAATGGTAAATAGTGAAAATGAGGAAGATAGCACACAAGAGTCCCCTGGAATATTGTATAATTATTTATTGCAAGATTTGGAACTGAAGGAGCCAAAAGATAATGATAGTGGCAACAACGATAACTTTACAAGTATTTGCAATTTAGATCATTCGTATAATTTGCCTCTGTTTAGTAAAAATAATCAAAACGTGGATTCCTGTAGTGCACATGCAATAACTGATCATAATTATAGTAAATTAACAATAAACGAAAAAGATAAAGAGAAGTATGATCTAGAGAATAATTTTGAAAATGTTGATCATGCAAACAGTACTAATAATTCCGATGAAAATAAAGATGTAGAAGGTAATAGAAATAATTCATATGAGTTGGAAGAGATAAACAATGACACCAAAGTGAAAAAATCTGTTACAAAAGCATTGAATATCACTAAAAAGAGGAATCAAATACAAGAAACAAAACCATCTTCTGAATGTGATAGATGGTGGTCTAAAGAAGCAGGCCCTCCGTATGAATGTAAAATATGTGGACGTGCATATGGAGTCAGATTTCGTGCATTTTATATGCATGCTCGGATGCACCGCATTCAAAAATTATCATGTACACACTGTGGTAAGAGATTTACTCGTGATAAGTTGATGATACATATGAGAACACACACTAATGAAAAGCCATACGTTTGTGACCAATGCCCGGCACGTTTTTCAATTGAAGGTAATTTAAAGCGGCATTTAAGATGTCATACTGGTGAAAAATTGTATGTTTGTGATATTTGCGGTAAAGGTAAGTGGTGTAAATTTTGTGAGTAGTATAATTTATTTTATAATTTCAAATTTCAGCATTTACTCAGTCAACTTCATTACAAAATCACAAGCAGGCACATGCAGGGCAGACATTGTTTGTGTGTGTGTATTGTGGTAAAACTTTTTCATCAGACAGTGGTCATAGGTCACATTTGCACATACATCATAAAATCAAGTCGGTTGATTCAAGTAATGAAAACTTGGTACAGGAGCAAACAGATTCAGGAGTGAAATTTACTTGTAATACTTGTGGTAAATGTAAGATAGAACTCTGGTTGTTGTATACAAGTATTACTTTTTCTTATCAGTTTTT
Organism: Ctenicera cuprea; assembly: GCA_958336395.1. NCBI lineage: Eukaryota > Metazoa > Arthropoda > Insecta > Coleoptera > Elateridae > Ctenicera > Ctenicera cuprea. The sequence goes on from OY284486.1 coordinate 58,547,209, forward strand.
AGCAAAGCTGTTGCGTTACGTACCCATACCCGAATTCATCTAGAAAATAAAAAGTATCACTGTGGCTTATGTCTGAAAAAATTTAATTCTCATTTAAATTATCGAATTCATGCATCATGGCACGAACTGCTATTGGAAGATGCCTCCACATCACAGAATAAAGATTGGCTGTGTGAATTTTGTAGTGCTATGTTCAATGAAAAGAATGCTTTAGTAACTCATATACTCACACACATTGAAAGACCATACGTTTGCAATACATGTGGTAAAAATTATGTTACTAAAGTAGCACTTATGTATCACTTACGTCAGCATACTGGTTAGTATCATTAAATATTTTAACTGTAAATAGACATATTTCTTTTATAGACGAGAAACCATTCAGCTGTAGCGTATGTGGTAAAACATTTAGATATTCTGCTACGTTGAAACAGCACTTCCGTGTTCATACAGGTGAAAAGCCACATAAATGTGAAATTTGCCCACGAGTTTTTGCCCAACAGCAGCAGCTTATGAGTCATAGACTGACTCACACTGGAGAAAAAAAATATATATGTCCCTATTGTGGTAAAGCATTTGCTTTAAACGGAAATTTAACTGTACACAAAAGAAGACACACTGGTGAAACTCCTTTTGTGTGTGATGAATGTGGAAAGGGATTTTATGATTCTAGTAGTTTGAGGAAACATAGGCAAGGACAGCATAAAAATATTTTTAAAAATGTAGACTTAAAGAAAGAAGGCATAGATGCTGTTAATTTTTTAGAGTTAAAACATGTTTAAGGAAATGTAGCGGTATGTAGAAATTATAAACCTACCATTAAATTATTACGTTGTATTCATTTGATTGTTCAAATAAAATATACTTTATTTTAATAGTTATTACCGTGTTTATTGTATTGACTGTTTTACAGGAATTAAAAATTCACGGTCCGAACTACTTGTCTTGCTGCTAAAGGAAAAAAGGTGTCAATTGCAGTTAAAATAAATATAGTTAAATTAGGAAATATTTTAAAGACTTCTGCCACTCCAATTGTAAACACACGCTACTTGATGTGTTCACAGCTGCCCAACATACAGACCTATTTTCTATGTAGTTGTATATAGTCCTTTGTTAGTACTAAAAAAGTAAAATGTACGTATTTTCTTTGGTCAATTTTTTAAATTGAATTTAATAGTAAAAACAAAAATGAGCGAAACACTTTGCCTGAATTTTCCTATACTTTAGAAATAGTTACTTATAGTCCAGTTACATTAGGCGGAAAAAAGCAGCATCTGCCGAAAAAATCCAAGTGAGCTGAAATTTTGCATACACCTTTATTTTAACATTACAAATAATGTCTCAAAAGTCCCCATCGATATCGCGCTTGCGTTTTCAGTTATTCAAAGGTCACAGAAATTAGTTTTTTGCAACTATCTCGCTTCCTATGGGTCGTATGACCTTTTTAGTTATTACAAAAAATGAAGGCTAGGAAATTCTCTACAAAAAAGGTTACATAGATTTTTTCGTACAACCAACCATTTTCACGCTATACTTTAAAGAAATAATGAGCAGCGGTGCAACGTCACAGTTTTCTCCGTCAGTTTAAATCGTGTTCCCGAGCAGTTCAGACGCTTCGTTTATTCGTTATTATTCAATTAATCGTCGCGATGGCTGATTATTGTTCTATTTACAATGAATCGCTCTTGGAAGGTGATACGGTGATTGTAAAACGCGGTATAGACCCTACCTCCGAGGTGGTGTGGAAACGGATGCACCGCTGCTCATTATTTCTATAAAGTATAGCGTGAAAATGGTTGGTTGTACGAAAAAATCTATATAACCTTTTTTGTAGAGAATTTCCTAGGCTTCATTTTTTGTAATCATTACAAAAGTCATTAGACCCATAGAAAGCGAGGTATTTGCAAAAAACTGATTTCTGTGACCTTTGACCTTGAATAACTGAAACGCAAGCGCGATATCGATGGGGACTTTTGAGACATTATTTGTAATGTCAAAATATAGGTGTATGCAAAATTTCAGCTCACTTGGATTTTTTCGGCAGGCAGATCCTAATGCGACTGGACTATTATGTTTTCAAAAGTATTTTAATATTAACATCTTAAGGGCCAAGAATGAGGGAATAAAGGCTGTTCGTAAAATTTTGAATAATGTATAGGCTTAGGATAATTATGCATTTGCATATTTGCAAATGCATAGTTTAGACATTTTTGGTAATAAATTCATATTTTAATTGTTTGGGGCATTAATGCATAATTTGTAGCATTTGCCTGTTTAAATTGCATATTTATACAATTTTTTGTTATCGCAAGTTCAGATTCACTTCCTCAAGCAGTATGTGAATTTCCAGAAATTTTAAATAATCTAAACTCATTCATTCTGTATTTTGAATAGGTAGGTACTTTCTTAGTTGTTAAGCTTCGAAAAATCAGAATACTTGGAAATGCTAAGAGGATTACCAGAGTTTGAGTGGCCCTGTTGCCTTAACAGGAAAACCTGTGAAAATTGAAAGTTTAACAATTCATCATTTGATCAACAATCAGTTGTCTACTAGTTCCAATAGTGTGTTAACATCTTCAAGATGCTGAGAAAAAAAGTGTCTAGGTGCTACCAGTTTGTGAGGGACTATGATGATTTCACAACAGATGGGCTACTAGAAGCGAAGGGATTATCTTTACAAGACAGCATTGAAATAGTAGAAAATATGGTTAAGAGTTTAACTAAACTCAAGAAAAACGATTTCATTAATAAATTAAACGAAGTGCTGTCAAAAAACACGGGCTATCAACAACTGAAGAATAGAAGCGGGATGTTGCAAAATGAAAGAGCCCTTGGTGCAAGAAATGAACATTTAAATATCATTGACATTGTAAATTATGAATTTGTACCAATAGCGTCGTGTTATGTCGAGAGAATCAAAATTATTCTTGCTGACAACAGGCGCAAATGTACATTCGAAAATGTATTACACCACGTTGCAATTATGACTTGTTTTCATAATTTAATTAATTTTAAATTTGTAATTTTGTTTTTTCATTAATTTTAATTAAATAATTTTGGATTTAAAAAATGTTGTGCATTTTAATAGAAAAATAAATATGTATTGATATACCTAATGTTAATGTTGTTTTTGCTAGCTAGTTGACTTTTTAGTGCATATTTTAGATGTTTTTGATGCATATTTGCATGCATATTTTGAAGTTTGTTAGTGCATAATTATCCTAACCCTACTGAAAATATATATAGAAACCTCATATAACCTGATAATGTTTTCATCAGGTTGTATGTGGTTTTATGCGGTTTTTGAAACAACCAGGTTCATTTTGTATGAGGTTTTATGAGGCAACTGAGGTGATTTTCAGTAGGGAAGCCTAATAATGTATATACAGCAAGACTCGCTTTCTACAATATTGTTTAATATAATTTTAGAAAAAATGATAAGATAGCAAAATCAATGGAACAGGTACAGTTGTCAACACAAGTCACTAGTGTCTGGCTTATGTAGACAATGTAACGCTACTATCAAGAACACAAGCCGAACTGAAACAAATTATATATGTAATTATCTGAGTGTGGGTGTGGGTGTGCACTTTGGAATGTGGGAGTGCATCAAAAATTAATCTGCAAAATAAGCTTTAAGAAAATGGAAGTGGAAGTTCAGACATGTGTTTTGGTAGCATTTTTTCGGAAAACGAATTTTTTTAAATCTAAAACCAGAATCTTATAGAAAACTTGAGGACCAATGTAAGGTTTTTTGCGGAACATTCTAGTTTCAAAATGTAGGGTTTCCACTTAGCAGTTTAATTTAAGAGATTGAAATTTATTTCTTGTTAAAGATACAGATATTAGTATTGCCACAAGAGGATTTTTAACAAAGCTAAAGTTTAAGGGAAAGTAAATATATTATTTTACAGATATTGTTATAATTTCTAGCCACAGTCTCAAAAATAATAGCAAAATCAGGACTTCAGTATAATTACATGAAAGCTTTAAGCCATATGTTGAGATCCATTTGTCATAGTTTCAAATGATGCTGCACACAAAAGGAAGGCAGTTGTGCTAGACTTGCTATACAACAAGGATAATTACCTTACATACTGTGGAACATTGGAAACATAGATATAAAAAATTGATAAAAACTAAAGATGATTATTTTTTAGAATTATGATAATAAACAAAGATAGGGTGATTTTTATTTTGGACGACTATAGAGAGCTTTTTTTCAATTTAATATAGAGTTTGGTATACCAAATGTTTAAATTACTTCGTTTTTTTGTATTTTTTAAATGCTATGAAAACAAAACAAAAATGCTTACGCTTAGAAAGTGTTACACTATTTTCAAAACTACTGAGAAGACCAATTTTTTTCTTAATAAAAGTGGTTTGTTGCCCAGTGAGCTACTTTATGCCACATTCCAAATTTTTTTGTATTGTCATGTGACTGACCAGTGACGTCAGCGATAAATTTATTAATTGGCACTATAAACATTTTCTTAGGCAGTTAGGTAGGTTTTTCCTCATTTCAATGACTCAATAGTTGAAGTTTAAGTTAAAAGATACTTTTTAATATTCTTAATGCGTTTTCCGAAAGTTGCGTGATTTTAACTACGCCTATCAATTAACTCTAGTAAAAAAAATATTTTTTATTTTTTGTATACCTATTTATTATGACTCTTCAAATAAAGCTTTTATAGAGGTTCTTTGGTCCGAAACGCTTCTAATCAGTTGAAGGGCGGCGGTTTGCCGTGATTCTGTCTTATGTGGCTAGTCAAATTTATAGCTTACTATTCTTATATGGTACGCGACATCGTATTGCACAGGCTTGTGCAAGTTTTTTAAGTTATTTTTTCTTTGTTTTAGTGTTTGTTAAAATACTGTTATCAGTCATTTATTGGCGCGAAAATGTTTAAAACGTAAAAAGTATGGGAAAGTATATTCTTTCAGTCTTTCATGGTTTCTCGAACTGTCAGTATTACAAGTTACTTTCGGCTGAGACCGTTTTGTCATTTGAGAATTACAACCAGCATAATCAGGTAAGCACAGACCTGTAGCTTGTCTTCCTTCACAAGCATTTGCTTTGAAAGCTTGAGCCATAGTTGTTCATGAACCCTGCCTGCTTAAACAGGGCCGTGTTCTTAGATTATTTAAATCTTAAAGCGGACAAGGGTTTGATGTTAATTTATCTTGTTTGCTGGGACAAGAATACTTAATTAGCTTATGCCTGTTAGCTGTTTGTGAACTCATACAAACTAACATTTTGCTAGACATAGCAGCTTGCATTTTTAGAGTGGTTAGAGCACTGAATTCAAATCCGGAATGCGGACTTATTTAAACCCTTTTGAATCAGTCGGGGCAGGGCGACGGAGTTCTGGGTGGCTGTCACCGTTGGGCGGAGACGGATTTGGAGGATCGTGATCATGAGATTGATGATGCTTACAAGTTCTTAGAGGATGAACTACTGAAGTCCAAGCTTTACTGTGTCTAAAACCATCTTCTCTGTTTATGTTGTTAGACTGTTTCTCAATTTCAATTGCTTCACGTATGATACGAGGGAAGTAATGAGGAACTCTGGCGGGTACTCTAGCGTTCTCAAAGTCCATCTTATGCCCAGTTAAACCAGTATGTTCAGCAACCGGAAATTTTGTGATGCGTCTGTGTTTGCGATCACTTTTGTGTTCCCGCAATCTTAATTCAATGGAACGACCAGTTTGTCCGATGTAGTTTGAACCACAAAAACAACAGATGTTGTAGATCCCACTCGATTTTAAGTTCGATATTTGCACTTCTGCGGATTTGAACTACCAGGGTTAACACAATAAACCTTATAGGCTACAGTGTTTCCGAAACCAAGGGTAGACGGACCCAGGGGGAAAAACATTTAACGAAACTATTGTATGTATAATATTACAGTTGTAGTTGTTGAAACCTTGTAAAATCGTGCGATATGCTTCACATATAATGAAATAAATTTAAGTACGCCCGTTCTTTTTGTTCACTTATTGAATTTTAATGAAATGTTTTTGTTGTTTTGGGACCAAAAGCCCGATTTTGCTGATAACTATTACCAATAATATCGTAAGTTATTACTGATTTGTACGTAATACTCCAATAATAATAATAGTAAGTCTAGTTAGCTCTCCTTTTACCACAGCCTCAAAGGTAACGGCGTAGCGCCTAATTCCAGAAGGACAATAGCGCCAAGTGATACACCTGGGAAATTTCTTAATAACAGTGTTTGCTTTCGCACAGTTGCTTGTAATAGCGTTCAAAAAAGCGTTTTGTCTAAACCAACGTGTAAGTAGCGCTGTTCCGCACCTCAATCCTTTTCTTTTGCCAAAGTACAAAAGTGTACGGTTAAATTTTCAGTGATACTTTTTTTTATTGATATTTATATATATACTTACTTGTAATAATTCGACAAAATTTTAGCAAACTTACAAAGTCTCTCAAACGCATGGATTTTTTCAATAAAGTTGTAGCCCCACTCTCTTTTAATTTACGATTCGACAGAAGTATCAATTAAATTTTGTCTTACGCTTTAACGCTATAATTCCTGAAAATTTTCAAGCGTAGAACACTTAATTTCAAATTGACAACCGTTAATCCCACAAATCATTAATACACCCGCAACAAGTCATATGTGTTTTTCAGTTATGCTTAATTCACATTAATGTACTAAAAAACGCGTGAAAATTTATTTAAAGTAAGTTATTATTAATTCGAGTCCTTATTTGCAGACAGGACAGATATTGTTAATATTCATGCAAATAAATTGAAGTTATTACTCTAGTAGTTTCAGAGAGCGCCCACTTACAGCAAGCAGTATAAACACAGCATTGCACCATGAAAATCATTCTTATATACAGAGTGCATCTGTATAATATTGCGGTTTTCTAGTTTTAGAATTCTTATATTTTTAAAACTGATATATGTCAGGAATTTCAAATTTAGGTTCCACTTAAATGACAACTAAAGTAATAGTTATTTAAGTATCAAGGAATGTAAGGACGCAATAACATCCGAGGTAGGCGAATACGAGCTGAGGCGGAGCCGAAGCTTGTCGCCTGCCGAGGATGTTATTAGTCGATACATTCCGTGTTACTTATTAAATTTTTCACGCTACCGGCAATGTAAGTAGGCCTACAGGTAGAAATTTAATCATATTTTTAAAAGTTCGTTTTGACAGCTGTCATCGGAATTATTTTTTAAAAGCCCCATTATTCTAAGTTGTCTGTGCTTGTTACCATATTAACAAACAGTTAAAATCAACATTATTTTCCTAGGAATGTAAGTGACACTATTAAGTTCCGTCGTCAAGGGTAACTAGTACACGAATGTTATCAGCCACTTACGATCCCTGTAGCTATGGATGTAAGGCCTACTTACATTGTCGGTAGCGTGAAAAAATATTTTTCACGCTACAGGTAAGGTAAATAGACGATACATCCATAGCTACAAAAGATGAAAATGGCTAATAACATTCGTTTACTTTTTGCCCTTGACTACGGAACTTAATAGTATCATTTACATTCCTAGGATAATAATTAAGGCAACAAGGTGCAGATTCTAATATTTTAATTTTCAAACAGAATACTAAAATGTTGATTTTAACTGTTCGTTGCTATGGTAACAAGCACAGGCAACTTAAAATAATGGGGCTTTAAAAAAATAATTCCGATGACAGCTGTCAAAACGAACTTTTAAAAATATGATTAAATTTCTACCTGCAGCGTGAAAAATTTAATAAGTAACACGGAATGTATCGACTACTAACATTCTCGGCAGGCCACAAGCTTCGGCTTCGCCTCGGCTCGTATTTACCTACCTCGAATGTTATTACGTCTTTACATTTCTTGTTACTTAAATAACTATTAAACAAATAACAAAAAAATATAATTCAAATGTAGGTCACTATGTCACTAAATAGCTTGTGTTTATTTACACAAGTAGTAATTTAACAAAGTGTAAACAACTTAATTTGTAGTAGTAATTTATATCAAGCGCTTATCTAGGTTAGGTTACTTGGAGAATAAACACACCTAATGATACAAGGAGAGTAAGCTCTTATAGCCAACTTGATATTGTTGTGTCGGGTTACCTAACGTGAATCCTCATTAACAAGGAAATTTTGCAAGAAGAATTATTATTAAATCGCAAAGAATAAATAGCGGCGAAAAAACCGGCATTTGCATTTTAATAAAGGCAGTAATGAACAATGAAAGAATCATCTTTCAACTGGCTAAAAAGCTTTAAAAATGCCTTTCAATATAACAGTTACGAGATAGTTAAAACAGAATGTTATACGAGGAAAACGTTTAATGGTCTATGTAAAAAATTAAAAGAAACTACATAAAACTACTTATTAATTAATTATTGTAAGAAACAGTTTTTAAAACATTATTTATGATTATATAACTTTACGAAAAATTAAATAACATTAGAGAAGTTTTTAATTTAAAGAAATCTCAGTTACATTAAGTAGTCTTCATGGCGTTAATAGTCTAGTAGAATACATCACTCGCAAATTGTACACGTAATTAATTAAATAATTGGCAATGAAAATTGCATTCTAAAAATTAAACGTTTTAGACAAAAGTTTTTGCCCCAGAAAAAATCTCAAAACACGTTCTAAAAAAATGTCTTTGAAAGGTGTTAAGCAAACATTTAACTAAATCTACCACTTCTCCAATATAGCCTAACCTATAATAGAGCTCTTAGTAAAATGAATTTTGTGCACCAGTGATCGGCTAAAGAAAAATACAATTTGATGAGAATGTTTTGGAAAAAAAGGCTTTTCTTATAAACTTTTTCACTGAAGTTTTTCCGTTAAGGAAGGTACTAGTTGGATTTTTGGGAGATTTTTTGGACATTGGTTTAAACATAATGTGACTTTTTTTCTGAAAAAAGTTTGTGTGATTCTCCTGAAACAATTGTTAGATTAATGTTGATGACATTTAGAGCAAATAGTTGAGTTAGGCATGGCTCTGATAACACTATTATTGCTGGACCAGACGGCGTCTATCAGCAGTATTTGTACCAAATTCTTCCGTTACAACTGATTTTCGGTATTTTGTCCAGCTAGAAATGGATTTCCGCCTATTGTGCGGGGTGATCTTAATGCTTTTCAAAGCGGAAATATCAACACGGCTTAGCAAACAAACTTTCACAGTTGTAGCTGTTGTAGCAGGAAACAGAAATCGTCTGTTGCTTAGTGAGGTAAAAGGCAGAGAGTCCTTCATATTGGCTATCACTTATAGTGACAACTAATTTTTATTTGGTTATGCACTACGGGGCAGCTACGTGGAGTGCTGGAACGAAAAAAAAACACCATTGGTAACATTCTGTGTGTGTTTATGTGTAGGTACTGTTGCTTTTATGTACACAACAAAGACAGAAAGTAAATAAAAGTAAAAAGTTTTTGTTAACTTATTAAATAAATTTTTATTTGTGAATAAAATTCTCATTATTGGGTTTTCGAAGAGTTGTTTAAGAATTCATCATAAATTGTTCTCTATTTGAAAAATAGTTGTCATCTGGCAGCTCTACCTAATTTTCAAATGCATGATGTTGTTTGTATAATAACAATAATATAACATGTCAAAAAAAGAACATAACCGATTTCACAAGAATGATTTTGTACCGAAATTTGGGTTTTGCCAAACAATAATCCCTGGTTTAAGCAGTATAAGCACTAAAACTCCAGTTATTTCGTATTAGTTATAGCTTAAAGAATAAAAAACCCTAATTTCGTTCGTTAATTTTGTTCATTCTTGCAGTAAGCTCGTTTTTTAATTTTATTAGTAATAACTTTTGATATATTTTTTTTATTATAATATATAAAAAGTAAATGCACCTAACATCTTTCCAAAGCCGGGCGGAACGTGACAATTTAACATGGGAAATGCTGAAGGTTGGATATTATCTTTCTAGGCAAATTATGTCCATTTTTTGGTCTTAATTAGAACGAATGCATTTTGTTTGAATTGGTTAATTAAATCTAATTGAGTTTGTCGTTTGTGATACAATCTGCTGTACTCTAAATGTTATCACATACTTATTAAAGTGTGTGTTTCTAATTGATACTTCTAAAGTACTTAAAAATATAGACATACAGAGGTTAATAAGTCTGCTTACTAAACTACAAACTACAAAGTTGAACGGCTGCCAACAAAAACAAAAAAATGTATTTTAAGAAAGATGATGCAGGGCAGAGATGTAGGTTGCTAAGTGTAAGAAAGGGCTACCAGGAATGAACTGTAGAATTAATTGCACAAAGAAGAAATCTCGTTGCGGTGTTTTTGCCAAAGATTTATTTACGAATAGCTTAAAGTTTTGCAGTATACATACTCTTTTGATATGTTAAAATAAAAATGTTGTAATAATTGAATTAGTAAAAGATCCAAAATAATTAGAAAATGAAACATAACTTAAATCACTCCACAGTACACATTTAGGAACTGAAAAGGAAACTCTTGGCAACTATTTCAGTTTGTGGTTATTGTAAATTTATTACCTACCTCAGCAAATATACTTTCCATAATAAGTCGAACTTATCTCAACCAAAATTTACGTAGTCTGAATTTCTGTAATTAAACGTAAACATTTCAAAATACACATAAAGTTTGATGTAACTTTTGCCCTAGTTTTAGTTTCAAGTTTTTTGTACTTGGGTATAGTTTTCGAAATACAAAATTATTAGATATGTAAATATGTTAGAAGAACAATAGATATGTTGCCGATTATCAGATTGATAAGTTTCAGAATGTTATATAAAAATGGTATTTTTTTCATTTGTGTATTACTTAAGAAGTAAAAATGATTAGAATAACATTGCTTTGTGTTGCTGTAACCGTAGGCGCAGGGGGTAAGTACTTTGGTTTGTTATTAAGTGAAAAGATAAAATACAAAGTTGGTATAATATTAAATTCATATAAGGTTCATTTATTACAATAATTATCTATCTATATATTAACGCTATCTGTACTACGTATTAAATTCGTAACTGCAGTCTCACTATAACACGGCGACGCGACGGGCTCTGACATCTCCAGATAGTTTATTTATGTTGAGCGAATTTTTATGTATCGGTCGCGGAGGGCGGCGCGGCAAATACAAGCTGGATGACAAAATGCGCCACCCAAGCTATAGAGCTTTTAATTAAGATAAGTAATTGCAACGGTCAATATGCCAATCGAAACGAGTCATTAAATACTAAGTTTTGATGTTGTTAGTGAAGTTTTTATTTTAAAATTGATACCTATGTATATTTCAGATTAAGCGTTTTTACGTTTTTGAGGTCAATGATGTATAATAAGCTCCGGGACCTTCCTCGCATTTAATGAAATTTTCGAAAATTTTAAAAATTATACAAAACTTTTGAAAAATTTTTAAAACGTTAAAATTTGACGATTATCTAATTAAACTGTTTCGGTAATCGACCAAAAGAAAACCTCCCGCAGAGGTTCCTCAATGAATAATTGTTCCTAATGTCATTTAACATGTTCAAACCGATTTTGAAGTCCAAATTGATAACATTGTGAAAAACACAAAACCAATGGGGCGGTGACTGGGGGGGGGGGGGGGGGAGATTACTCTCGCGCAGATTGGCTATTTTAAACGTTTATGATAGCTATTGATATATTAAATATTGGTTATACATTTGTTATGTTATATATGGTTTTAATAAATCTGCTAACATTTTTTTAAAGAAAAGTGTAGGGCGGAGTCTACGGGTTTAGCTAATTAAATAAAACGATATAAAGTAATTAGTTTTCTGCAACATTCCACATGCTGATTCGAAGTTACTGACATTCACGTTCATTTTATCAGCTTATTGTTTTACATTTTATGAACTATATGTATTTTTTAATGTTTTACAGTTAATAGCAGCTGATTAAGCAGCTTATTGATTAAAAAATAGTAATATGTGTGTATAAGTTTTACGTTCGACACTAACATTATTGTTATAATAAATTTATTGGTAATATTTGAAAGAAAATTTTTTATCGTTTTTAAATGATTTAACAGGAAATTTGGTTAAATTAACAGACTATCCATAAAGATAACCACAGCGAAACAATTTCGTTCATATAGTTAATTTTAGCTAAGCCACGTTACCACTTAGTTTGTTCTGCAATAGTTTTTATTTTAGCTAACATTCCTGAAAACCGGCCTATAGCTCCAATGTTGGATGGAAAAATTGTGGGTGGACAGAACGTTAGTATTGAGAATTACCCTTACCAATTATCTTTGCAGTATTATACTCAACATTTCTGCGGTGCTGCTCTAATTAGTCCGCAGTACGCAGTTACGGCAGCTCATTGTACTGGGTAAGAGTGAATTTTAAACACTTTACTAAAGCTAAGATTTTTAAGAAAATTTCTGTTTTTGGTTTACATACACATCAGTTAGGTGTATATACAAAGTGTTTGAAAAGGTACAGTGATAATTTCAAGCCGAAATTCGTACATTTTAGAAATATCGAAAAATCGTTGGGAGGGGGACACTGGGGGACCGTAGAAAGCTCGGTCATTTAGCATGTGTAAAATACGAATCTAAGTTTATTTTTAGAGTGCGTCTATTTTGAAGTAGAGCCCCCTCCCCATTTTCGAAGCAGTTGAACGATTTTATGATATTTCGTGTTTTTTAGTTGTAACCAATGTTTATCCTTTGAAAACTTAAAATGCAAAATAATAATTTAGTAAACGACTAAAAGGAAACCTCTTAGTGATGTTTTCTCAACGTAAAGTTGTTCCTATTGGCATTTAACATGCTCATACCGATTTTGAAGTCGAAATTAGCATCTTTTTGAAAAAACAAAAAATCTATAGAGCAATGGAGAGATAGCGTTTGCGCAGATCGGCTATTCGACATGCGTAGAATACGAATTTAGGGTTCTTTTTCGAACGATTTTATTTTAAAACAGAGAACCCTTCCTCTCGCTTCTTTTTTTGGCGGACCAACCTCAAGTTTTGCGGTGTCGTCTTATTGCAATTACCATTCTTTCAGCAAAATTTGGTTTTTCTGCGTTAAAGCGTCTGGACTGTAAAGTGTAATTTGCTGTAAATCTTACATGACGATAACAATCCCCTATACTATACGAAGTATAGCTATAGATAACCCTCTATCATCTATTGCTATAGATAAGAAGGTAAAAATCTAATGTAATGATTATTTAAAGTTTTAGTAGGTGTTCAAGTTGTTTGGTCAAATTAAAAACTTTTAAAGTTGATTTTTTATATTGCTAAAACTTTTAAAAAACTTTGGTGCCTGTTCTACAGTTTTTAGAACCTAAATGCTTTCCTATTTTCACAAGTTTTATTATCTAAAAATCTGAGTTTTACTTATTACCGCAGTATAGAAAACTTTCAGTATAAAAAAACTCTAAGAATAAGAAAGTGAATTGGAAGTTACAGGGTTAGCAAAATGGATATTGTTCGGAAATTTAAAATTTTAAATTACTTTTCAGTTTCTGTTCTTATTTGGCAATGACGGTATACCCATCTCAACCTCATGAATCTTCTATTATAGGCTTGCATTAACATTTTCATTTCATTAAGAACATTATTGAAGTGCCTAATCTACATTTTAGTTACAGTTCAGTTACAGCTTAAATTTCCAATCGCATTCAAATTTAATTTAATTTGGTGTGAACGAAAATCTACATTTTCTTGCTGCATGTAAACATCCTGAGCTCGTTTTTAATGCTCGGCTGCTCTTCATGATTGAACTGGTTTATAACACTTTAAGATTTGAAAATTTTCAGTGATGTGATCGTTTTAAACTTTTAATCTAATTCCGTATCTTGTTACAAGACCTGAAATTTGAAAGTTGTTCTCGTGATTAGATGTTTTAAGAAAACTTGTTTTCGCAGCAGGTGTTGAGATAAACGAAACAAGTTAATTCAGCCAACCGGTGGAAACTGCGAGCCGTAATATAGGTATCGTTTTCTACAGAGTATACCACTCACATTTCACTGAACCGATCACAAATTTCCCCTTTCATAAAACAAACCAATCGCATTTGTTTTATACTGATTACTCTGCATGGTGCTGTTTAAATAAGTGCTTAAACTCACAGTAGCTTTGGATAATCGCCCTTAAGTCTTAAATTACCGCGTTTAAAATTGATGTGTACTACTGAGTTTTGGGTATATTTATTATTATTTTAAAACAGTTTTTTATTGCTTTAGTCCGAATTAAGTATCATACATAATCATAACATAAATTGTAAATTAAAAACAGTAATTGTCTCTGTCGTTCACAAGCAAAACGTAAAATACGAGAAACGTCGATGGCAGCTGATGATAACGATGTCAATGTCAAGTAACATGCATTTCGAGTGTTCAAATCATAGTTCAAATCATGACCGACCTAAATTTTAGTTTACATCTTATTATAAATATAATAATAACATGCTAATATGCATTAAAAAACGTAAATATATATTTACATTAAAATTGTATCTTGTTTGACAGGTTATACGAACTAAAATTTTAGACCAAAATAATGTACATATCCTCAAACATTTTATGAAATACCCCTTAACGATTTTTCTCCAAAACGATCAATTTTTGCAGCAATAGTAAATAGGAACGTCAAAATACAAAATTAAATTTTCAAAAGGACGCCACTACAAAACATTTGAAAACAAGCAAATAATACCATGTTAAGAGCGCCGATTCCCGAAAACACCCGAGCATTTCCGACTAGTTCAGTGATAATCTGTTTTTTACATTCGTTTGTGTAACATTCTAATTAATTACTATTTATCCCGTTTTGGCGCCGGGACGTTCGGGAGCAGGGACGTTTGGGCGCTGAGATGTATCGTCGTGTGGTCGTCTAGGCACAAGGACTTTATCCCACAGCTTTTGTAATTTGCTTTTTATGGAGAAAAATATTTTAGATAAATTTAGTTATTATTGTCCTTTTCTTAAATTTTTGTTTTAGTTATGACTATATACGCCACTTGGGCGCAAAGACATTTGGGCGCAAGGATGTATCAATGCAGGAACTTTTGGGCGCAGGAAAATTTAGGCGTAGGACGTTTATTCCGCAGTTTTTGCAATTTGTTTTTATGGAGGAAAATGCTTTACATGTATTTTGTTAATATACTGTTTTTTGAATGTTGGTTTTAGTAATGTTCTAATGCTTATATACACCTTTTGGGCGCAGGGACGTTTGGTCGCAGGGACGTTTCGGTGCAGAAACGTTTGGGCGCAGTGATGTTTGGGTGTACGGACGTTTATCCCACAGCTTTTGTAATTTGCTTTTATGGAGGAAAATGCATTACATAAATTTTGTTAATATACTGTTGTTTTTTAAATTTTTGTTTCAGTAACGTTTTATTTAACGATTTTATACGCCATATGAGCGCGCAGGGTCGTTTGGGCGTAGAGAAGTTTTTGCGCACCATTTGGGCGCAGCGACATTTGGGCGTAGGGACGTTTATCCCGCAGTTTTTGTAATGATTTATTTATGGAGCATAATGCTTTACTACGTTTGGGCGCAGGAAAATTAGAGCGCATGGATATTTTGCTGCAAGCCGTTTGGGCGCAGGGACGTTTGGGGGCAACGTTATATATTGTGGTGCATTTTATAAAAAATTAAGTGTTATTATTAATATCGGTGAATTATCAAATATCAACAAATTATTAAATACGTATCATTATTAAATAGTACATTATATACTAAGGGAGAGAAACGTCTTATTTTTCCTGAGGTGTAATTTGAAGCCCGAGGGCTACAAATACATCGACGGAAAAATGGCGGTCTCTCCCGAGATGTATATACTATTTTTTCCACGATCGGGAGTAGAAACACTTAATTTCATAAATAAAGAATTATAATAAATCGGAGCGAAATTACAATATTTAGAAGCCTTTTGGATGTTTCCATGTAACGTACCATGACATTGACAATTCGGTGGAAAACAAAACAAATATAGCAAATCAAGTACTACAAGCTGCAACTACGGTTCAAAAAACTATAAATCTGAGTAAAGAAAATGTTTCATTTAGCGAAGTTCCTTCGAATATTAATTTCAATAGTTGTAAGAATGTAACATTTACTATCAATGTTAATAAATAAGAATTACATTTTGTTTAATTATTGGGCGTGAAATAAAAACTCCCCTAGGGAAATTGTTGTAATATTTCGTCCCTAGGAAGTAAATGCTTTACTTATGTCACAATTTTGATGCCATAGAAACCGACTTCTACTCCCGATCGTGGAAAAAGTTTATTAAAGTAGGGAACGGTAAGACATTTCTATTAAATAGAAATTAAGCAGTTATTTTCATTACTTGATTGACTTTGAACAGTTGCCGCTTTGTGATGACTCTGTGCAATCGGTTCAATTTCGCCTTCAGCGCGTTTATTTCAATTTAGTTTAAATAAATAATTATTTTGTGTTAGGTAGGTCGTTAATCTAAATCCCGGGTTAAATGTTAATAAATAATTGAGTGGCTATTAAAATGTTAATTAATTAAAGAAGAAAACAAAATTAACAAATGTTCTTTATTGCGTCGTAACGTCTCTGCGCCAAAACGGTTTGCGCCAAAACGGTTTGCGCCGAAACGTCGCTGCGCCGAAACGTCCCTGCGGTTAAACGGACCCGCGTTCAAACTTACGCCCAAACGGCCGCACCGAAAAGTCCTAGAACAACAAACATTTTTTACAGCATAAGTAAGGAATGAATTAACTTAACGAAACTTTGTCATTTTTTTTACTACTCCGAAAATTAGAATAGTTAGAACAAACTTGTAGGTTAATGGTCTTGATGCCTGAATTGTCATCGGAATGGATTTTTCTTCCTGCTAGATTTGTTACAAAGCATCCTAATAATATGCGCTCAATAAATACAATTTGTAGTTGTGTGTACTATAAGATCATTTCTCTAATATTCTTTGTTCTTGTCTAAAATTTTTTTTGATTTTAGACTTCCAGTTGAGTCGTTTAGAATTCGAGCTGGATCATCTATCCGAGGTGTTGGTGGTGTAAATGCAACTGTTTCAAATTTCACTAGACATCCTCTATACAATAGTAAGACCGTTGACTATGATATAGCAATTCTAAAATTGGGGTCTTCTATACCACTTGGACCTGGAATAAACCCCGTGAAATTACCTAGCTTAAATCAGAGTGTATCCGAAGGAGCACTGGCAAACGTTTCTGGTTGGGGTGCCCTAAACCAAGGGGAAACTACCTTGCCGACTCAGTTGCAAGCCGTTCAAGTTCCTATAGTGAATCAACCTAGTTGTAAAACCTACTATGCATCTGGGCTAGTTACGCCTCGTATGATTTGTGCTGGATACCAAGCAGGAGGCAAAGACGCTTGTCAGGTTAGCATTAAAACCATAAAATGCTGTTTGCGTTCAATATAACTAATTTCTGTTTATGTAGGGTGATTCTGGTGGTCCTCTTGTTGTGAATGATGTTCTAGTTGGAGTCGTTTCTTGGGGAAACGGTTGTGCTAAACCAAACTATCCCGGAGTGTATGCAAACGTAGCTGTTCTTCGCCAGTTTATCACTGATATTACTGGCCTGTAATTACTTGCCAGTATAAAAATAGACTTTACAGTCTACAAATATGAGCTATTCTTATTTGGTGTAATACGTAAATTAATTAAAACACAAGAAAACGTCTATTAAAAAATTCAAAGATAGAATTAACGGAATTCATTATTTCCATTTGACAAATAATTTAAACATGAGTATGTATTATTAAAGTAACGTAATTATTATAGGTACGTAGGTTAAGGTTATTCTACCATTTTACCATTTCTAAGTTGGGAAGCTATTATTAGCTTAGTGACGTAAAACATAATTTATAATAAATGTACACCTTGTGGAGTTGTAACTTGAATAAATCAACAAACCTATAGAACCATCATTACATCAACATTTTACGTTTCATGTATTTTTTAATACATTTTTTTTATGAGAATGACCCCATGTGAAAACGCCATAGTACCCTATCCTACTGTTAAAATATTTGTACAAATACTTTATTACTGCTAGATGTGTTGCATAACCGGTTTGTTTGAATGAACTTTGCATGTATCAACATAAATACAGAAGCTTTTATTGATCTAAAGAGCCGTAAATATTTTACGTGACGTTACATAATTACAGTTCATTAAAATGTTTGTATGATTCCGTAGTAAAACTACATGACACACTATCAAAACCGGTTTTGAAAAAAATACGAGAATTTTTTTGGCTTTAACTTTTATTTTACCCTACTTCGAGTAGGTATAGAACAGTATTGTTTGTGAATTTTCTTGTTTTTTCGTTCTTTCATATCTACTGAACGGATGATTGCATAATAGCAAGTAACGACTTCTGAAAAAATTTATACAATATGCGCACTGAAAAAATGATGACACATTTCAGTAGTTTTAGTTTCCAATGGCTACATTTAGTATAGGAAAGTATTGATTATTTTGACGGTTTTTAACCTCTTCGGCGGTAGCATGCAAACGAAAAATAGACTTCAAGATTTTGATAAACGTATGTGTGTTGGAATTCCAAGTCAATGAAATATCTGTATAAATCAAGAAAATGCCAAATCCAAGTTTTATTGCTAATAACTAAAGACCGAACTTTTAGTCGAAGAGACAAGACAAGAGAACTAATTTTTCAGATGAGAATTTAGAAAAAGTTGTTGTTGTGTCCTGCAATTCTTAAGTTTTTTATTCAACGGTGGTTTTCTGAACCTTATAGTCCAAACTTTTCTTTCGTAGAACGTTCACGTTGTATTAAGACCGCGCCGCGCCGAGGCACACGACACAGATGGCGCTAGTATAGACATCATATAGGCATTTTTATATGTACTCAGCGACTTAATTAAAAAGAAAACGAAATGAAACAAATTAATAGATGTTACTTAATAAAGTAACTTAGATGCTCAGATAATTATTTTCTTGTGAAACATGCAAATAAGGTAAAAAAACTTACTTTTCTTAGCAAACACAAAACTAGAAATTTAAAACTATTCTTCATTTGTATTTACGCTGATCATCTAGACACTGTTATAATAGGTACACCAATTTAAAATTTTTGTCAATTATTTAAACTATGTGCCAGCTGAGTAAATTTAAAAATTCGATGCGAGTAACGTCAGCCATGTTTTTGAACAAAAGTTCATAGGAATTAGCACGGATGGCGCTACGGCGATAGGCATTTGGCGTGTTAATTTAAAACTTTTAACAAATTTCGCACATAAATAAGAGATTAGTTGCACACAAACCCACGAGCAAGTAATGCTGAGAATTAATTTTATGCGAGAAATCAATAATTCTGCTAGTACAGTCCTGTAAAGAAAAATATATGCACGTCAACAGAACGCATGTGATGGTACCTGCTTATGTTTAATAAAACCATCAGTAATTAAATTCACATTTAGAATGACTAGCGCCTCTAGCGTCAAAAACAAAATGGTGCCACGGCGGCGTGCTCTTAATGAATTTGCACGTTCTATTTTCGTTAATTCGTGGTTGCTATATTACACTTCAATTAAAAAAATAATTTTTGCAGTTTCAGAAAATTGTTTAGTGAACTACTTCTAAAACTCATAACTATTTATATTCTACGTCTATGAACCATGTTTTATTTAATTTTATTACTACATAAGCTTCAATTTCTGTTGACCAAATAAATGATAACTACCTGCAAAAGTTAGATTAAGGTCAAACATATTAATGTGTTATCATTCTAAGCATTGCATTTTGTTTTCATTGTTTAGAATAATTGTTTTTAATAAAACTGACTGTTACTTCTTCAGTTGTGTTGAAGAAATAATAATAATCACAAAGAAACAATTATTCTGAGCAATGGAAACAAAATGCAATACGTGATTATCAGATCAATTTTAATATTTTTTTTTTTAATAAACTGTTACATCATGAACAGAGAATTTCAATATCTACCACAAACAATATAATATTATATTTATTGAAAAGAGTCAAATTTATTCCAGCAATTGTTTTAATTCTATTTTTCTCTTTCTTCTGAACTGGCACTAGTTTATACTTGTTTTTTCTTAGTTGACAAAATGCTCATTTTGCCATTTTAAAATTGCTACAGTGTCTTGTAACTTTCTTGCTTGGTACTGCTTCTCAGCTTCCTCCTTTAATGTTTTACCTTTTCTCTTTTCAGTTGCGCTAAGGTTTTTGTTTACTAATAAAACTATACTGTAACAACACCTGTGCGCGACAGTTATTTTTTACATTAGCTGATTAGCACCCAATTTTAAAATTGTTTCATTTCTTTCGCCCCTTTTCTCTCTTAGCATATGATTAATAAATACTTTAAGAGAATTTATGCGCGTTTCATTAATTTTGTACTGTTTTAGCCTGGCCGGCCACAACAAGACATACCGCCACGTCTTGAAAGTGATTTTAGTTTTTCTCCTGTAATATTTTTATTTTTGTTGAATTTAATTTTGTTTCCACTAGAAAAACGACCGATGTTTTGCGCACAAAAGTTACTCTTGTCAATTTTTTTAATTTTTCACTAATTTAACAAGAAGCACAAGTAAAAAATAAACAGGCACGCACCTTAACAGCAAGTTTTTGGCAATGTATAAGTCAAACTGTAAAAGCCGTTTTAACATAATAAATGTAAAGAAAGAAATTTAAAATGTTCAGAGTGATAAAGTATACTTCCGCAATTTATGTATATGCAAAAATTGAAAAATTGGTATTTTGTAGTTCCTCCCTGGAGGCGTCGTCTTCGATTATTTTATTTGCGACTATCAGGAATGTGTTCCCCGCATATTTTCACGCATTTTCATAAAAACAGTTCACTTCAAAAGATGTTACCACGTAAGATAAAATTAAAATTAGATGAAATTAATTATAATAGAGAAATTTCAATTATTAAACTAATTGCATATAGTAATGGTTATACTACTAAACTTATTGATACATTAATTAAGGGAAACGATTATAAATTAGCCATTCAAAAAATTTATCCGAATACCCCAATTTCATTCCATACAATTAAAGATGCCTCGATCCCATATTTTGTGGAAAATCAGAAAAAATTGTTAAAATTATAAACAAACCAAATAAATATAAAGTAAGATTTAAAACAACTAGAAACATCTTAAACACTTTGTTTAATGCAAAATCAAAAACAGACGATTTGCTAAAATCAGGCATTTACAAATTAAATTGTTCGCATTGTAATTCGGTTTATATAGGCCAGACAATTAGAAATTTTGATATTAGGTATAAAGAACACGTACGTTGTCACAAATACAAACACCCACATAAATCCAATTACGCTAAATACTTACTAGAACACAATCATTCAATGACGACTAATAACACTATAAAATGTTTACGCTTTTGTGATGATACGCATAAGTTGGATACGCTAGAAGCTTTTGAAATGCACAAACATTTAAAAACTGCACCGTTAATGAATGAGCAAATTGATCTTTTAAATTCTCCTCTATTGAACATTTTGGAATAAGAAATTAAGTCATCTACAGACGATTACCGAGATCAAGTCACCAAGTTCCATTGTTGCTATAACAACACTAACTGTTGGCTTTCAAATATAACCTTTGGCAATGGCATGTAAACATGCCGAAATAATAAAAAAAAAATTATGTATCTATAATCAATAAATATGGACTTCAACGAAGTAAAGGTTAGAATTTATAAATACAATAATTTCATATTTCCTTTCCATCAAAATGCACGAAAAATAAAACACCAAATTATTCTTTTGCGTAACTTCATCACGTTGAATAAGGTATTAGGTAATGAATAAATATCCGGTTGCCCGAGCTTTTTGTATTCATGATTAAAATGTGTACTTGATTAGCATATGATGGCTTGGGGCGTTTTAATTACAGCCAATATTTTATTAAATTCCAACACCACTAAAACGGGTATAAATAAGAAACACGATCAGGATTCACAACGCGCCGATTAAAATGGCCTTAGGGAAATTTACGGCATAATTTAGACGAACGGATCAATCCCAAGAGTAATTAAATTTTTGTATAACATAAGAAATGGCTGTAAAACATCTGTAATAACAACTTTCAAGTTTCTATTACTTTAAAACACGGAAATTCATTTAGAAGTCTGTAAAATTTATAGTTCAGTGAAGCGTTAGTAAAAAATTTTAAATTATTTGAAAAATTAAAAAATTTCGAGTTGAAATTCTTTTGTAAATTTAAAGATTCTTTGGTTTTCAGTAATTGCGTGGATTATAAACAATATTTTTTTGTTGTAATCTAAAATCGATTTGGTAGTTTGATAATGGTCGTTTTTTATACAATTTAACTGTTCCAGTAAACGACCAAAGAAAAACCTCCCAAAGATTTTTTTTCAATGGAAGATTGTTCTTAGTGTTATTTAACATGTTCATACTAATGGCATACATGATGGCACCGTGTCAAATACGTTAATTTGAGGTCAAATAATAATATATATGAGTGCCATCATTTTTTTTCCAAATCAACCCCTCCCACAACCCCAAAAACCTCCCCAAACATAAATCAGTAATTTTGATATGTAACCGCTGTCGGGAGGTTTTTGGGGTTGTGGGAGGGGTTGACTTGGAAAAAAAATGATGGCATATTATTATTTGACCTCAAATTAACGTATTTGACACGGTGCCATCATGGTAACTTGTAATCGGTAAGTTTTAGCCACAAAATGGTGAAAATGTCCATTTTCTGTCCAAATAATGGCCAATTACTGTGAAATGGACCGGTAACTTTTAATGGCATATGGTATCTTAACAATTGGCAACACCAATAAACATTTTCCACCAGGTTTGGGAGGGTTAACTCGCAGTCCATTTTTGCTCCCATTTTAACTGGCCAGCCCGATAAACGGACACGATAAAAAATGATGGCACATGATGGAAGTGTATAAGAATGGCATGCTTTTCAAGTAACCGCAAATTCAAAAGGGTTAACCTGCAGTAAAAAAATCAAAAATTTGCGGATGCTGTATCTCCGGAACTACATGAGAGCGAAGATTCGGTCTGGGAGATGAATTGATCATTGAACCGTCCTCTAGCAATAAACCCTAGTGCCATCGGGTTAACTTTCAGTCACACCATATCGCTCCAGCTCCTAGACTAATATTTATCAATTGCAATCTTAAAATCGAATTTTTCAGGTTCTACACACGTTTCGGTGATAACCGTTTCTTGGCGATTATTTGTTTAAACTGTTCAGGTAAACAACCAAAAAGGGACCTCTTAGCGGTCGGGCGGGCGGGCGGGCAGGCAAGCAGGCAGGCAGGCGGGCAGGCGGGCAGGCAGGCAGAAGGGAAGGCGGGCAGATGGGCAGGCGGGCAGGCGGGCAGGCGGGCAGGCGGGCAGGCGGGCAGGCGGGCAGGCGGGCAGGCGGGCAGGCGGGCAGGTGGGCAAGCGGGCAGGCGGGCAGGCGGGCAGGCGGGCAGGCGGGCTTGCGGGCAGGCGGGCTTGCGGGCAGGCGGGCAGGCGGGCAGACGGACAGGTGGGCAGGCGGGCAGGCACGCAGGCTGGCAGGCGGGCAGACAAGCAGGCAGGCAGGCAACTTTTTGAAATGACGGAACCGGTTTTTTCAAAATTTTAACTTCCGACATTTTGACGATAACGGCACTACCCTATACATATACTCCGTATTGCGAGGAAAGTAATAACAAAACTTGTTATCAGTTTACTGTGGTTAACAATAAATTTTCAGAGACGGCTGTTTACTATATCTGTCAGATTGCTTTTGTTTATTCTCGTTAATTTGGCTGTATTATTTCCACAATTACACACAAGTACTACGATCATGCCAATACTGTTCAGCTATAATCTTTAACTCCCTGTTTCTCGAAAACGATTGGGTTTTTGATATAAGTTCCTATTACTTTTACGTGTTCTATAAATTTCAGAAGTTTGAAAGACAAACTTTAGATTGCCCTGTAGATATCCTAGTTGGAGTAACCCCACGGAGGTTAGCCTGGACATAAATTTAGATAGCAAAAATTCCTGCCCCGAAGGAGCAAACAAAAACTTTATCGTAGGCTGATATTCATAAGCCTATTTGTTGCTTTTATAATTTCGAAACACCCTGTACATTCTATACTCAAAATACTGATAGAGTCTATGATTCTTGGGTCAATATTTAAATTTATTAAAATATTTTTTATATGTTGGATGTAGTTTACGATTTTATACTTAAACAGTACTAACTCGAAACGACATTTAGAAAGGTCTAAATTGTTACTACAGTCATTAAGAGCGTAAACGTTAAAACGGAATAGTCTGCATATTCTCAAACTACAATGAAAGGAACTGTTTCAAAAGTATTTAAATTGTCAATACAAATTTTGGTTCTACATTGTAGAGATTTACTTTAAGAGTCTATTGTAATAAATTAGGACTTAAAAAATATTGCGTGTGACATATTGGTACAAGTAAGATGAACAGCTTGTAATCGTTCAATAAACTATAACACAGACAGTATTCACTACATTCCGTTACGGCGCATTTGTAATTCAATTGACTGAAATTCTGAACTATTCTAATTCATATTCAAATTCTGCTTCCCATTGAGTTCCTTTATTATTTATACTGTATATGAATATGAATATAACGTTCAGGTAATTGTAATCTGGCGTTCCGGCGCTTTCGGATTACAATATTAGACTAATATTATTAGTACAATGTGATTTGTTATTAAGGTAGGGTAACTTCACCTATTTAATTTAGGAAATATATTAACGCAGATAAGGTTTCACTGCTCTACTCAATAGGCGACAAAACGTAATGTATGTTTTTACTTTCCTATACAATAATATAGGGAAGCTTTGATTTTTGAAAATTTTAAAATTCGAGCTTTTGACGTAAGTACATGTTTTGGACCTCCACAAACCCCAAAAAAGTGATTAAAAAAATTTCTGTCTATGAGTGGGTGAGGATATTTGGTAGTTTTTTGTATATAGAAGAATTTAGAGCAAATCCAATGCTTTTTCCCCAACTTATTAGCTTCAAAACAGCGACGAATACACTTTTTGAATGTTTTGATTTTAGAGCCTTATTACCCAAAAAGTTGACAGAACAAGTTCAAATTTTCTATCGTAATAGCTCTACAGGTATACGATGTTACTGTACTTAAAAATGTTTGAAAAAGTAAGCTATGAAGTGAAGTATATATTTACAAAATTCTGGAAATTAAAAAAATATTGCTCAAAACATGGCATGACATTTTTTAAATTTTACATACTTGTGGAGCTAGGATTAAGTTACAATTTGGCGCGTGTTTCAATCCGTTAATTTATATGTGACGCCTTCCATAAACTTTTTGAATATTTGTGTTTTAACACCTATTTATTCAAAATCAAGTTATCAGATCAAGGTATCAAAATTATGACTTCTGCAAAAAAGTATTGGTCAAAAACTGGCCAAATAATTTCTTTTAAATTCTATAAGCTAATAAAGTTATAGTATAGACATAAGCTATAATTTAGTTCGTGTATCAGTCCACTAATTTTTCTGCGACTGCAATGAATTTTAGCAAATCAAAAATGTATGCATTTTGTTTGGTAAAAAATCAACTATTCGATTCGTATCCCAGTTCGCTAATTTTTCTGCGACGTCGTTTATGAATTTTTGATAATCGAAAACTCCTATTTAGGTTTAGGTTAAATTGCTCATGAGTGATGGTAGAAAAAAGTTTTCAACTTAATTTTTAGGTACGGCAATATTTGGGGAAGTCAATTTCTCCCTTTTACCCAATTTTTTGTATACGAATTTGTCCTTCCGTTTTCAGCTTCTTTTAATCCCAAGAAATTATTTACCAAACAATCGATGTCTCTCTCTCGCTCTATCTCTCTGTCCCTCCCTCTCTCCCACCTTCCTTCCCTTTCTAACTTTCTTCCTAACTCCCTTCCCCTCTCCCTCCCTACTTCCCTCTACCCCTTCTTATCTTCCTTTCTTTTTTTCTTTCCCTCCCTCTCTGTTTCTCTCTCCCTCATTCCCTTCCCACTCCCCCTCTTTTCTCCCATTCCTCCTTCTTTCTTCCCCTTCACATCTCTTTTTTTCCTTTTCTCTCCCTCTTTCGCTTCTTTCTTTATTCTTTTTTTCTTTACAGATTCTGCTGATATCTCTTGAAATCTTAGCTGCAATGCAATTTGTAAATCTGATTTGATTGACTTATAATTATCTTTGCGCACGGCATGATCTGACCTGCATTTCTCTTCAGAATTTTTGGTACTGATCTGTCCCTGATCTTGCCGTTATAAGTAAGAGTTTAGCCCGATAAAACGGATCTGCAACCCAACATGCGGACTCTGATGTGGGATTGCCAGCTTATCTTTATTGAAAACTGTAGCGCCCCGCCGTATGAACAAATATGCGTCTTATAGAATAGACGCGTAAATATGTAGCTTATAGTAGCGGGAGTTCCTTTTCACTAAAAGTTGAGTCGGGTGGAAGAGTTTCCGAATAACATAAATACCCGTGGGCTATGCCCTTCGTTTTTTTATTAACTATAAATAAGCAAATAAAGTAAGCAGCGTAGCGGGCTTATATTAAATCTGAATCCCTTCTCTCTGTCTCAACGTTTAGGACGACGTATTCAGTAACATTTTCGACCTTATTCATTATGTTTACGGGTTTGGAAGTTTATGTAACAGTCAAGCCTTGTATGAAACTGTAATACCGGCAGAATGTATCAATTACATCAATATATCTCTTCTAATCAATTTTCTAGCAATTCTTTGTAAAGAAGAGCGTGTCGCGTAGCCCATGGGTTCTGCTATTTCATTGTAACGCTTAAGATGCACTTAACAAAGAAGTATTCATATTAGCAATAAAATTAGCTGCAGTTACCAACTGTTTGTGAAGAAAAACGTGAGGCGTAGTCCACGGATTCTGCTAATTCTATAAACTCCTATAACTCCTGTAATCTAACGGTTTCTCAAAATATCTGGAACAATTAATGTTTATGAATTCCTATCTGACCATGACCATAAGAAAGCCGACCCGAGATGGCATTTCATATTAAATATATGAGCAATTAAATATCGTTTTTGTCCTTAAATTAAAAACAAGTTTTAAAAACAGACAGGCAGACGTTGTCATTTCATAGGAACAATGAATAATATTTACGCACACGTACTTCTTTTATCAATAATATAGTTTATGATGTTAGATGTAGTAACTAATTTGTAATATTTTATAGTTTATAGTCTGAACATTAGGGGAATGGAATGGGAGACGGTGACCGTGCCATAGATAACACTCAACGCGTTTAATATATAGATAGTTTATAGCTTAAACATTAAGGGAATCTATTAGAGCCACTGACGGTCTTATTAGGCAGTACCTATTCATAACTTAAAAAAATAAAATTCTAAGTTTCAATAAAAAAAAGTTAATTTCACATAAAGTTTTTACTTTTTAACACCACCGCGTAACATTAACAATGGATCGCCAAATACATAGACCGTTGCATTTAAACACCGTTTTTAATACTCAAAGGCGCGACCTTTTCGGGCCAAATGATTCCAGTTACGACACAATGAACCAATCTATTATTATTAATACCTTTCCATGCACATTGATAAAATAATGCAGTAATCAGATGCAAAGAAATAGTAGAGATTTCAGTACGCAATAAACACTGAAAAGGTACGGCCTCTGTAGCTTTTACTTTACTTGCATCGGTCAGCGGCAGTCAGGTCCAGCGTGAAGCTATTGTGTGATTATTTATTTTATACGTAGTTTGCAAATTTGCAGTAAATGTAGAGTATCTCGTTGACCAGTTTTTAAAAGAAATATTTTATGGACACGCTTACGAAAAACCAATAGAAATAAAAAATCATGGGCGATGTACTTCAAAATGACTAGAGCCGTTATAGACAGACAGTAGGAAGAAATCTAGATCGTTTGATACTCCATGATATAAAAGAATGAACTGGCTGACTGGTAGCGATATGAAAATATTATATTGCTGGAATTGCTTACTATTTTCATCTATATATAACCCCTGAAAAGTATGGTCTGAAACAGGATACACGGATTTAAAAATTTTTCCAGTTGCAATTAAAAAACATGCTTCGACCAAAAAACATTTATCTGCAACTGACGAAGGTTTAAATTAAAGTCCATAATCACAAAGTGAAATTTTATAGGGATTTTATGCGTAGAATAATTCATTTAACAACAGGTCTTGGTAAATTGGAGTTGCCTTAATTTTTTTACCTTTTAATCCTAATGTTAAATAATTTTGGCCACCCAAATGTTAAACCCACGGAACGCCATTGATTAGAGCCACACTGTTGATAGTCTAAACATTAGGGGAATGGAATTGGAGACGGCCACCTTTCTCTAACACTCAACGCTTTTAATATATAAATAGATTAATATATATACAGATAGTTTTTGTTAATCTAGCACTGACCTATGCATTGACCACATTTTTAGTAATTGTAATATTTTTATTAAGAATTAACATGTTTTTGTACCATAAAATATTGTTTTAAGATATTTTAAGAAACAGTGAACAAAACGTATTACATTAAGTACAAATAGGTACACGTGCAAGACCGTGGCAAGAACTCCCGAATCATAAACTACGTATTTTAAATGTCTCTAGCAAGCGCTTCATTGAGTTTATATTGTACAAGCTAATAATTTGAAAGCACTATCAAAGTTTTACAGAAACCAGCACTTTATAAAGTATAGGAAATTTAAAATTTCATAACCATTTTAAATTGTTCATATTATAATAAGAAAATTATTTTAAACAACAAAACTTTAAGGTTTCCTTTTTCGACAAATTTCGTAATAATTAATTTTAATTCACACTTACCTTTTTTAAGACTTTATACAAACATTTTGTTGAAACTTAAAAAAGTTGTCCTGAAAAGTTTTACGATTTATGTTAAAAATAGCTGAACTGTCTGGAATGTTTTGTATTATTCAGCTTACATTTTATAGTTTTCTTCAGGAAACAACGTCAGACTTTATGGCAGAAGTGGAACCTCTACATCAAGATAATGCAACTTCATGAATAACATGTTCTTTGGGTTAGATAATAATCTTTTTATTGTGTAGAGGTTGAAAATATTTCAAGTTACATACAATATTAAAAATGAGCAAAGCATTTTGCCTAATCTTTCATATACCTATTTTTTTAGATATTGTTACTTAGCATATATTCAAAAGTATTTAATTATTAACGTTTTACACCTCAACATTGCTAAGCCGATTTTGATATTTTTTTTTTAAATAAACGCTATTACTGTGTAGATGGGCACAAAAATCCTAGGTATTAAAAAAATAAATTATCATAGCAGTACCCCAATTTAAACTAACACATATGAACTTACGTTTGCTACTTGCAGCGCTATCTGTTTCTTCCCGGTGCAACCGAAATGTAAAAAAAATAGAAAAATGTTACAATTTGTAACATTATATTAACGCACTTAGTAACGCCGTTCTCACTGAAAGTGGTTTTTGAATTCTACGATTCAACAGAAAGCGAAAACGGTTTCAGTTACAAATCTGGTATTCAAATCATCTTCTAAATGTTAATGTAGAAACTTCAAACAAATATAGATGTAGCTTTAAAAACGAGCACTGGGCGCCTGTATTCACAACTTAAAAACCTATACCGGAAGCAATACGAAATGTTGTATCGCTTTATTGTCGAACAAAAACTGCAACAATAGTAAGTGCAATTGCATAAAAGAGAGACTGAAATGCCGCAGTAAATGCAATTATAAAGATTGCAACAAGAGTTTAGTAAGTTTACTAAAAGATCCTTATTCAGAAACAGAATCAACTTATTCAGAAATTTTACTCGTTTATTTACACTCCTTATTTTTATGTTACGTCACATATATGTAGTATTTCTTACCGTGTTTTATTAACAATTAAAGAAAATTTACAACTTTAAACTTATTTTTATATATAGCTTAAAGCACTATTAATTTCGAAATATGCCGAACGTTCCTACGCCTACGACGCGACGGTGCGCTGATAGCACAGAAAGTAGAAACCTCAGTGCGTGGCGTTTCGATAAAAAAATTCATACCATCAAAATCATGGCCCCAATGATATCTATTTTTTTGCTTTTAAATATAACTATAAAGTTTATTATTAATTTTATTCGCTACATGTATATGATAAAATCTACAAATAAAAAGTTTGCTCCTTAGTAAAAATTTCACTACATTGAAAGTACCGGGTGATCGTAAAAAACATGATTCAGAGCAGGCCATGACCAAAGTGTTAAAGTTGGCAATACTTAATTTAAGCCAATTGTCAAATGTTGACAGCTGTAAAAATTTTTGGTTAGATACATTTAACTTAATGTATCTAACCAACAATTTTTACAGCTGTCAACATTTGACAATCGGCTTATATTAAGTATTGCTAACTTTAACACTTCGGTCATGGCCTGCTCTGAATCATTTTTTTACGATCATCCGGTATAAAGCCATCTTCGTATATAACAATCTTCAAACAACTGTCATGCCAACAAAACAAAAAACTGTCATTTGTTTTATAATTTGAAATAAACAGGGATTTAAGTTAAAATAGTCATTTTTCGACAATTATAAGGGTTTATATCACTAGTAGTAAAAGAAAAAGTATATGCGCCTCGGTAGAAAAGTCTTATAGCCCTCGGGCCTCACATCCCTCGGCACTACGCGCCTCGGGATCTAACCTCAGCCCTCAGGCTATAATAGTAGACTTTTCTACCTTAATGTATAATATACTCTTATTATGTTAGCAGCTTTGTTTTTTTTTGCGAATATTAATTTTCTGTTTGTAGCCTTTAATGCAGTTTTTTTGGTGTTCTTACATAATAGTCTATTTTTAACTATACTTTTACACCGCAAATCACTACTTAAGGAAGATTTATTTAATTACACTAAATTATTTCTTGAGTGTGTAAAAACTGAAACCAATTCAAGGGTTTCGTCTGCACCTTTTCCATGCTTTGAAAAAAACTGCATTATTTGTTTTAGAATATATTTTATACAGGATGTATCAAATCGCGTGTTAACTATGGGCATCTCGCTTATTTGAATAGATACGACGATGGTTAAATTAGAGAAAAGTTGTGGAATTTCATGCCCACTAATTATCTGAAAAAAATTGGAGCTATCTTGCTAAGTTTCTGAATAAACTAAAAATAACTGAAATTTTGGATTTTTTGTTTTCGGCTATAACTCATTTGTCATTTATATTACATATTTCTAATTAACGCATCATTAGGACACTTTTTCGTGTTTAATCTAAATTTTTGATCGGATTTGATATAACTGTTACTATTGCTCATTTTCGACTGTCACCTTTTTTTTTCTTACGGTCGTAATTTTAAATTTTTTCATATTTGAATAGAGTTTTTAATTCTGTTTTCAACGATGTGTCACACTTTGCATTTTGTTTAAGTTTTGAGCATTTAATTACAGAAAAAAAAATTTCATAAGAGTGCCATGGAAAAACCACGTCATTTAATTTATTTTGAAAAAATTTTAGTAGGCCATGAACTGATAAAAGTAAAACAAAACACTACTTTTATTTACTTTGGCCTTTAGATACATTAGGTATGCGAAAATTTCAGAAAACTTTGTTTTGAGCGTAGGTAGCAGGTTAAGTTATTTTTTACAAAAACAAATAAATGACACAGTTATTAAAACACAGATTAGAGAGTTTATTTTAGACGAGCTTTTGAGCATGTTTTACAAAGTT
This sequence comes from Ctenicera cuprea, assembly GCA_958336395.1. NCBI lineage: Eukaryota > Metazoa > Arthropoda > Insecta > Coleoptera > Elateridae > Ctenicera > Ctenicera cuprea. Next base: position 58,578,926 of record OY284486.1, read on the forward strand.
GCAAATGTTTTGAACATTTATTTAATAATTATTCGTATTAGTGTAGTTCTTGTGTTATCTGTTGTATTTATTTAACATATTATTCAAATTTGTTATGTCAGTTGTAAACATAAAAACTGGAAGTTGAATTTTCAGTAAATTGTGTATGTTAGAACCTTTGTCGTTTAATTTGTCTTTGTAAAAAGTAACTTAACCTGCTGCCTAGGTTCAAAACAAAGTTTTCTGAAATTTTCGCGTATCTAATGTATTTAAAGGTAAAAGTAAATAAAAGTAGTGTTTTGTTTTACTTTCATCAGTTGATGGCCTACTAAATTTTTTTCAAAATAAATTAAATGACGTGGTCTTTCCTTGGCACTCTTATGAAATTTCTATTTTCTGTAATAAAATGTTCAAAACTTAAACAAAATGCAAAGTGTGACACATCGTTGAAATCATAATTAAAAAACCTATTCAAATATGAAAAAAATTAAAACGCCGACCATAAGAACAAAAAACGTTGACAGTCGAAAATGGGCAATGGTAACAGTTATATCAAATCTGATCAAAAATTTAGATTTAGCACAAAAAAGTGTCCTAATAATGCGTTAACTAGAAATATGTAACATAAATGATAAACGAGTTATAGCCGAAAACAAAAAATTTGAAATTTCGGTTTTCGCCAGTTTTTTCGGAAACTAAGCAAGATAGGTCTAATATCTCTTTATATTATTAGTGGGCATATAATTCCACAACTTTTCTCTAATTTAATCATCGTCGTATCTCTTCAAATAAGCGAGATCCCCATAGTTAACACGCAATTTGATACATCCTGTATATCATAAAGTTCCAGGCTTAACAAGTTCGTATATAGGGTAAGCAATTAAGCATACTCCTAACGTAATTATTCGTTTACTTTTACGTAGCCTATAAGGACGGACACAAATCGAATATGAAGCCTAAATGATAAAAACAAAACATGTATTTTTCTATGTTTCCTGAAAAATATTGGTTGGCAATAAAGAAAACCAGAACCTTTTATCAATATTTTTCCGATCACATACATGCCTACACCAAATGGCGCGAAAGTAAATACATTTGTATAGGAAAGTACAAGGGAACTGCTTTCTCCATTTTTGTTTTCTTTTTTAAGGTAATACATACATGTAGTTAAATTATACACCAAGGTAGAAAAGTCTACTATTATAGCCTGAGGGCTAAGGTTAGATGTAAGGCCCGAGGGCTATAAGACTTTTCTACCGAGGCGTATATACTTTTCTTTTCACTACTAGCGATATAAACCCTTATAATTGTCGAAAAATGACTATTTTAACTTAAATCCCTGCTTATTTCAAAGTATAAAACAAATGACAGTTTTTTGTTTTGTTGACATGACAGTTGTTTGAAAATTGTTAAATCATCATTGGTATTCAAAACATTGTTTTTAAGAACTGGTTTCATCTAAACTACTGAAATTATTAACAATTTTTTCTTTTTTACTTAGTGTCGCTGTATTATATGCGAAATTGATATTGACAGAGTTATCATTTATTACGGCGCGAGAAACGTATATTCAAATACACCAATATATTATATGCATAAAATACCCTTAAATAGAATCTCTCCATTATATTAGATCGTGCTATAAAACGTTCTCTTTAAAACTGTCACTGGATTATCAAAAAATATAAATTTGTTCATTATTTACCAGTGGTTTATAATGAAAAATTAGTTACCTGTAAGTGAGCAAAGGTAGAGAAATTGAATTTCACAGCATTCTATTATGTGTCAAAATGCTACGCCATATTACTAGTAGTGAAAAAAATTCTTTTTATGATTCTACTGCAGTATTTACTTATTTAAGGACGTGCCACTTTAGAAAAACGAATAAATTTTTTACCTGGGTAATAATATTTTAACTATATCGCAGATTAAGAAAAAGTTTTTTTTTATTGGCGAACTTTTGTATTCCTGTATAAAAAGTTTAAAATGCTTCTGCCTCAGTTACATCATAAACATAAAAGAAGTTTTTCTCCTACCGTGTTGTTGTTTGCTGAAATTAGAGAAGGTAATTTTCACTTTACAGGTTCCTCGTAAAAATGCCTAGCGCTGCAGTGCCACTTCACATAACACTAAACCACACACGTTTCATAGACAAATGGCACTGAACACAATTGTGCTAATCCCAAATAATTGTTCTGTTTCTGACAGCACCGCAAAATATTTTCAGCACTGGTGTTTTCTTAGAAGAAAAACTTATCCTCATTTATACAATCGTTACTTGTTGCAGATGAACTGATAACATACACAAACTTGTTTTATATAAAATTACCGGGTGTAAACAGAGCATGGTTCACCCCCATTTTTTTCTTTATTTATTAAGATAAACCAATTAAATGTAGTGCAGGTAATATATCCATAAAAATCAATTATTTGATGGTATTAGTTATTCAACAATTACCATTTCGCTTTTGCCGGAAGTGACCATAACTTTCTTATTTTAAACGCAACACTTTGTATATTTTTACATATTTGGAATCTGAATGAAATTTTGAATACGATTGTGTGCTTTTAGCTGAGTTTTGAAAACTCGGCTAACAGTTTTTTGAGAAAAAGTCTAATCTTTATAATGTTTTTCGGAAAGAGCACTAACGGTTGCAATTATACCCATAATACATTCCAACCAGTAAAATTAGGTTTTAATTAGTTGTTAAATAAGAACGTAATTACTGTCAACTCCAGTCGTTATACTATCAAATAAAAGAACATCTCAACAATTCAAACAAAAGAGGCAAACATTTTATTAAAAATATAAATACAAATCAAGTAAACAGTAGATAAACAGCAATTGAGAACGTTTTATTTATAACATGTAAAATTGAATTTTAAATTTACCGCGCAAATGAGTTTAAAACATTTGAACGAACAAAAGACGAAAAATAGTTTATGTACACAGGAGGTTATAAAATGACGGAACCAGAAACCATTTAAATTTTATTAACTGTTTATCTTTCAAGACTTAAACGACTTCTTTGTTCTTATTTTTTCCTTTCATGATTAGATAAGAACAAAACAAATAATACAGAGCCTTCATTAATTACTGATACGCACGTGACCACTCAATATAGGCAACCCAACTCACACTGTTGGTCAGCCTTTTATCCAAAAATTCGCAAGCCGTTTGTTAACTTATTAAGGCTTGCTTGTTTACATACATAACCCCACTTTGAGCGTTGACAGTGACACTTACAGGGAATTTTTAGTTACTACGAGTAGCAATCTTGAACCACAGATAAGGTTAACACTACAGATATACGGTAAATATGTGAGCTATCGGCAGCTTGTTTTATATGATTAATAATCTGCAAAAAGATGGCGCTACAATGACAATTTATAATTAAGTCACAGATGACTGTAATTGAGCAAATTATTTAGCACATATGCAAACCAAAAGTTAGACAGCCATCTGCCATGCTTAATTGTCAAATCGCAATTTTTCGTAAATAAGTAATATTGAAGCCAATTCTACTTAAATTATATTCATGATGTGACAAATGCTCTCAAATCCCCGATAAAACAGTTTCCAACACATTTCAACAGTAATAAACAAATAGCGATAGCAGCGCCCTAAAATTGGTCTGGTGCGTTGTAGCCAAACCAACGCTAATTTCGTCTCCAAATATGAGCGGACATTTTGTATAAAGGGTCGTATATCTGTAGTGTTAACCTTATCTGTGCTTAAACTGACTTCAACATCTAAATCTAAAACTCCTTAAGTCACTGCGGACCAAAGGTCACGTGGGTATCAGTAATAGTAAACGAAGGCTCTGTATAACTATCATATGCAGAATAAACAAAGCTTTGAAAGAAAATGTCACTCGACCATATTTAGTCTGGTCTAAAAACCCAGTTTTGTGGCTTTTAGGAGGTAGTCTGTAATGGTAAATGAATCAAATAATATTTTAAATTGTTTTCTATGTTAATTTGATAATTAACATTCAGCGAATACTTCGTTGGTTCGTTCGCCTTACAAAGTCCACCATAATGTGCAATACTGCTTATTCTGTTTAATAAGCACATAACTAATAAGTAACTTTGTATTAAATATATGGAATTTAGATTATTCATATTTGTGCATTGTTGGAATAAAGATGTAATTTGGAACATGTAATGTTTGATTTCTAAACGAACCCTATGGCCCTAATCGGGTCATTACAAGTCGCTCTAATGCTACTTTTCCTACGTAGTTTTGTCTCCTGAATTAGAATTTCAAGTCGGGCCGGCGGGTGGTCTAGTGGTTAAAGTCCCAGGCTTTGAAACTAGACTCTCAATGGCAGTTGGTTCGAATCCAATGCTCGGCGGTAATTTTTCTGAACAAGTTAAATCCGACGAGTCCATGGATGGTGTATGTAGGTGTGTATGTTGGGTTGCATGTCTTCAGGGGTGGGGTGCATGTTAGACCGGTGAAAGAGCGCAAGTCCGCTGAGCCCGGGTAAGGGGGTGGGATAGGAATCATGGGGTCGTGCTCACGCACGGCTTCATGATTCTTTTAAAAAAAGAATTTCAAGAGCTCCAGTAAAAAACTGATCTTACATTTGCCTCAATCCATTCAAGTTTGGTATCATTTTAAAGATGTTGAGGTCTACACTTAGAATATGAATGATTTTTTTAATGTTTTGGTGAATTTGAAATTACAGGACTGCAACAAGGTAATTTTGAATTTTTAGCTATTCCAAAAACTTGGGGTTTTGGCAATTTACGTGCAATCATGCAACATTTATTATATTTATTTAGGTTCAGAGGTACCGCAGAAACTTACTGTTTATTGGAGCCGGGTAGGCAGTTTCCAACATTCGTTCTTTCAGGCTCAAATGTTGAACATTGTTTTTAAACTTTTATACCGAAGGCTTTTAAAATTATTGACGTTTTTTCCATAAAATCTGTTTGCCCAAAACAGAACCGTATTAAGGTAAATTCAAAATTTGTATATTTACATTGTATTTCCATTTATAATGTCGAAACCGAATACAGCAACGCTGTATTATTAATATTTTTTTACTAAGTTGGTGTACTTTCGGATATTTTAAATTCCTAAATAATAAGTTTAATGTCAAAAACCTCTATTTTTGTGATTTTATCTACACTGATAAAATATATCTCATTGACCATTTTCAATCCAGTAACAGCACAGTAAATTACTCCTTACTTATTTATCCGTTCCCTCTTATACCGAAGGCGTCGAGGTGTTTTCTGTTACTGTACACTGTTCACAAATTCTCTCCGTTTCTTCGGTCTTGGGCTGTTTTGCTTGTGTCCAGCTGTACCATTTCTTTTTGAGTATATTCGCGACTTCATCATTCTATGATGTTTTTGGTCTTCCTCTTGTTTTCTTTTTGTCATATTCCATTTTATAGATAATTTTAGTGAAGCTGTTCTGCTTAGAACATGACCGAGCCAGCTTAGTTGTATTCTCTCTATTTTCCCCTGTATTAGTTCTACTTGCAAGGTATTTCTGATGGTTTCGTTTCGTATTCTATCTAGCCTAGTTACACCTAAAATTCTTCATAAAAAACGCATATTACATGTTTGCATTTTACTTTTTAGTCTATTGTCAAAAACCCAAGAATCGCGTCTGTAAATCAGAGTTGGGACAGAAATGGCGTTATAAACCCGAATCTTTGTTTCGTTGCTCACCTCCTTTTTACTTATAGATGGCCTGTTTAGTACATTAATAAGTCTTGTTGCAGCACTTATTCTGTTATTAATTTCATTTTCCACCTCCCCTTGCTCGTTTCTGATTGCTGCTTAATATTTTAGATTTTTGCTTTCAAAGCTTTATTCTAGGCTTCCAAATTTCTCTATAGATCTTCCTGAGTATTTGCCAGTTGTATTAAGTCGTCTGCATACATCTGTCCGTTTACTGCAAGCACTGCGTTTTTGGTCTTTCGATCAGTTTGTTTTGCCACTTCATCCATAGCCGTTATAAATAACAGTAAACTGAGTATACTGTCTTGTCTTACGCCTTTATAGGTTCTGTCAATGCTTTCGTATCAATCTAGTTTTCCACGCTTTGTTTATTATTCATTTTAATAGCTCCAGTGCTTCTTCTCCTATATACTTAATCATTTCAGGTTTTATGTTATCAATCTCTGCAGTTTTCTCTATTTTTAGCTTCTGGACTTCTTCACGTACTTCTTCTATGTGTATTTCTTGTTCTGTTCCCTCAGCTGTAGTTTCGTGTGAATTTATTCGCTGTATTTCTTCCTGGTCTCTTCTTTCTGAAATTTGTATGTCCTAATGCTGATAAATTTATTTTCCTTAACCTTGTTGTTTCCTTCCTTTTCTGTATTATTGAATTTTAATCTGACCTCAGTTAGGTAATAGTCGCTTCCAATTTCGTACTCCCGTTTAACTTTCACATCGATCACTAAATGCCTGTTTATTTTCTCTATCAACGCTACGTCAATTATTGATTTTTCGTTTCTACTTTTCACTTCTCGGGTATATTTGTGTCTATCTTTGTGGTTATACCACGTGTTTGTTACAATTAACTCGTTCAATATACAGAAATCTATTATTCTTTGGTCATTACTACTTTTATAGCTTCTCCGAATTTTTCTACTGCCCCTTCTGTATTTTCCGTGTTATTTCCTACACGCCCATTCAAGTCTCCCATAATCATTTTTATACCTGTTGCTCTATCCACAACATCTTGCAGTTGTGTCCACAATCTGTCCTTGGTTTCTTTATTATCGTTTTCGTTTGCGCCGTATGTGATTACTATTGTATATATTTGGAGTGCCCGTCTTTTAATCTGTATACTCATAATTCTATACAAATGGAATGCCCAGTTAGTAATTTTATCTGCATAGTCTGTTTGAACTATACAGGCCACGCCCGCCTGGGCCCATATATGCTTTTCTACTCCACCGTGGAACATTATATGTCCTCCTTCTATTTGCATATATCCATTTTCCTTTTTTCCTAATTTACAATATGTGGCTAATACTATTATCATCATCACCATTCGCTGTAAAATACTGATACTGTAAAATTGCTTTGCTTTTTATATGTATACCGTGATCCAGCTTCATTGTCCACCTCTACTAATTTTTTTATTTTACGAGATACGGTAGAAATACCTCAAGAAATACGTACAATTGAGGTTTAACAACTCTCGAGGTACTTTAATATTTTTTCCGGTTTCACCAGAAGTAATATTATTTCAATGAAATTTTTGAGTTTTTTGTAATTGTAGGGTTGGGAAAAAGTACGGAACAATGCAAATATCTTTAATACGGCAACCGCAATTTTGACAAAATTTTCTACATGAAGGTTCCGATATACGGCGGATACAATGCAAGTATCGACGGTTTAAAAAGACTTCCGGTTTAGCCGCAAATGATATAAACTTTTTTATTTTAAATAGAACACCCTATATATTTTTTGATATATCGATAGAACTATTTTTTGCGAGTTCAGTGATATAAGGTTTCATGCCTTTATTTTTAATAATGTTACAGATATTGAACAATAATATTTCGTAATTGTTATCTAGCAGCTTATGAAAACAAAAGAATGTGAGAAGCTTATAGAGTTATGTAATGTTGTCCAATATGCTTGGTTCGTGTTGTGTTGTTTTGATGTTCGATAGATTGAACAGTGTGGTTGCAGTAATCAATTAAATAATCAAATAATTAAAACTGCTGAATTTAACATCAGAAATGGTTCAATTCAAAGAAAGATTGCAAATTGTTAAATAAAGTACAAACTTCTTGCTGAGTTCTACGACGCTCACCAAAACCAACCATAATTAAAATTTGAATTCGTTCTCTTTCTGTTAATTGAACCATTTCTGATGTTAAATTCGGCAGTTTTAATTAATTTTGGTTAATTAATTGATTACTGCAACCACACTGCTCAATCTATCAAACATCAAAACAACACAACACGAACCAAGCATATTTGACAACTTTACAAAACTGTTTAGGCTTTTCACATTCTTTTGTTTTCATGAGCTGCTAGATAACAATTACGAAATATTATTGTTCAATATCTGTAACATTATTAAAAATAAAGGCATGAAACCTTATATCACTGAACTCGCAAAAAAGAGTTCTATGGATATATCAAAAAATATACAAGGTGTTCTAATTGAAATAAAAAAGCTGATATCATTTCCGGCTAAACCGGAAGTCATTATAAACCGCCGTATATCGGAACCAGCATGTAAAATTTGTTGTCAAATTCGCGGTTGCCGCCTTAAAGATATTTGCATTGTTCCGTACTTTTGCCCAACCCTGTGTATTACCTACTATATAATCGATAATTGTCGAATTATTCTGTACCCGGATTATTCGAATATCGACTAGTTTTCTAATCAGTTTGAATTTTAAACTTTTTAACAGCTCTAAATCTAACCAAATTTTCTTTTACTTAAAATGTTGAATTTTGCACTAAAGTTTGAAATTTTCGTTTAAATAGTCACCAAGAAGTAGCGCTACGCTCATATTTTAATATTCAACAAATGTTAAGTTTGATAGTGGCTTTGAAAAATGATTTGTAACACATAATTAAAAAGTCTTATTAACGAAATTTTAGATGACTTTAACCCTCAAAATGATATTGATTATAAAGAAAATTCTTCAGGAGACAAAACTACATAGGAAAAGTAGTATTAGAACGACTTAAATTTTACTTTGCTTTCATTTTACTCCAAAAATACGTTTTCATTTTACTTAGCTACTGTCTTATTTCAAACACTTATTTTTGGTATAATGCAGCATCTTTATTGGCTTTAAAAAAAATTTAATTGCAAAATACAATGTTTGAAATATTGTTTCGGAAAACCTTGTTTAACATAATATTCTACATTTTACAAAGTTCATAGCGATATTTAGGAACAACTCTTCAAAACATTATCTCCCAAAAAGCTTCATCTGAGATTATTTTCATTTTTTTCCGAAGAACATTTGAAATATTTTTTCCAAAGCTGCTTCTGTTAAAAGTTTTCAAATCTTGTTGTGAAATATTGGGTGGAATTTTCGTACGTTTCTTGATGAGTGTCAAAAATAGTGTAAACCGATGATACACATTTTATTATAGTTTTTAAAACTCAATTGTTTGATAGTTAGATTAATACTGAAAAAAATGTGAACTTTTTTTTATCGCCAATCTGTTTCTGTAAAAACTGACACTAGAGGGTAGACTACCACACCTGGAAGTTTATGTTAATAACTTTAAAATATCCTCTGAATTAAAAATGCAAAAAGTCAGAGTTCTAAAACATTTTTATTTCTATTTGTATATTTAATATAGTATACAAAAAAATTCTATTGTTTACGTATCTGTGTTATTGCCATTCATACAAACCACATCCATAGGTATGTTTTCTGTCTTTGTCCTGCAGCTGTGCGTCGAAGTGAAGCGATAAATGTACGTGGCAGAAAGAGTATTTCTTCTTTGTGGTCTAGAGTTTTCGTAGTTGGAGCAGCTCGAGAAAGCAACACCGAACTCTTTCCGGAACTTTCCTGTTAACAATAGTTAAATTTATGCAATATGTTTGTGTTTTTATTTTGTACGAGTAGCGGTCATGCGTTTAAAATTTGATGATAATGCAAGGTGTTCCGTTTTGCTCTTTACAGGAAAACCGTGTATGCTTAAGATTATGCACGAACTCTGGTTGCTATGGTCTTATTTTGCACTGTTTTAAAGAGAGACAAGGAAACTACTAAATATACTATTTCAAGGATGTGCTGATTCGCGCTATAAATATTGTTATTGGTTCACAATTAAGATTGGAAATCTGTCAACGAATTTGATTGTAATTACAATAATTTATAATTTTCAACAATAGTTAAAACTAAAATAATTTCTGTCTTGATACATCCTACACCATCAAGAAATCAACTGACATAACCTAACATATTTTGTTTACTGACATGGTAGTATTATAACCCCTCAAGTACAATATTGTAAATTCGACAGAAAATTTTCCCTTTCTGATTATGATAATGCATGTATCGTCAAAGAAAAGTCAACCAACCTGGCCCCTCACTTCATATTTTCCAAAATGTTATATGTGCACCTTACAGCATGAAGCTTGCGCCAACTTGCGCCAATTTGCGGCAAATTGTGCCAACTTGCGGCAACTTGCGCCAACTTCCGCCGGTAATATTATAGCCTGCGCCAAATTAATACATCATTTATAATCAAATAAAATGTGGGGAAAGGGGCTAACATGATGTCAGTCCCCCTCCACTTTGGATCTTGTAAAAAACGATATGTACACCGTCAAGGTATTAGCTTGCGCTATTTGCACCATCAAATTTAGAGCTTGCGCCAAACTGTTGTTTTAGTTACGACTTGTCAAAATGTAGGAGGCTAAGTTGATGCTAGGCTCTCCCCCCTTTTAGAATTAAGAAAACTAAGATGTGCAACACAAAGGTAATAGGTTGCACTATCTTGCGCTATCAAATTCAAAGCCTGCTTCAAATTACTTACTGAGACATTGGCTGTTTAATTATCATTATCGCACATACTTTGTGCAAACAATATTGCAACGTTCTTTTGTTACGTGGTCGGTGTTGCGGGTGGGATTGTACGTTGGCCTGTGCGTACAAACTCGGTGATATGCTTGGGCGCCAGATTTTCTATAGAGTTTGCGCTTCTAACGGTCTACGGTAGCAAACAGTAGCAGATAAGATACGGTAGCAAATGGTAGCAGATAAGATACGGTGTCTACGGTAGCAATTAGGATACAGTAGTATACGGTAGCAGACAAGATACGATACTCATGCCCTGCGCTGTTTCAATTTTGATCCTGAATTATGGATAATCGAACTCGATTTCCTTAAAGACGATAAATCATTTTCGCTATCAAAAATAAATTTTTTTACACCTAAAAATAGTTGAATTTCGGATATACACATCTATCTAATAAATCTTACTATCAACTTTCTAAAATTAAGAATTTCTTTTAGTTACGTCAAACATAAATTTATTGACGTTAATAAAATAATTTCTTGGCGTCTGGAAACAGTTTAGATGTTTTACAATAAAGAAAATAAAACAACGACGAAACTTTCATAAATAATTAATAAATTATTTTCAGACGTCAATAAATAATTTTTTTTTGGACAATAACTGAATTTTTAGCGTCAGAAAATCCTACCACCTAACGGGAAACTTATGGTAGTAGTATGGACTAAAACCACACTGTATATTTACTGATAAAAAAGTAGATGGCTTTGAGAATGTTCACGCGACAGCGCCATCTCGCGTGAACGAATAGAAGCTTTATGTTCACAAATGCATGTCTTCATCAACATTAAACATAAAATTTTGACGATTGAATATTCGCGTAATTTTTATAGGTTCTTTGTTATTATTTGTCACATGTACTGCAACATTGAGATCTGCATATCATAGCAACAAGCGGTTCGTGCATCCTCCTTATGTTTTATATTACTTCATGCTTCATAGGAATAGTTTTATTAACGTTTTGATGTAAACCATGAAATTGTGTTTAAAATTTTCAAATTGAGAAACAAACAATTGAAGTATACCACTGTACTGAGAATTTGATCCTGGTTTCATAAATGTCAAAATATACAGAATGTTCCGTTTAAAATAAGGAAGTTGCGATCATTCCTGGCGAAACCCGAAGTTCACAACAATTAAAGTAGGCGTCATATCATGTGCTTTTATATGTATTACATTTTTCCAAAATTTTAATTTATAAGAAAATAAAAGGGTTTGCCAAATTTCGTGGATGATCCTTATTTCATTGTTTTAGTCTCCCAAATCAGTAGTTAGTTTTTCTAATGCCGAACGAATCACCCTCTGTAAATTCGCTCAGTAGTAAGTACAGCAGTAATATACACGGTTAACGAATTATTATTCCACCAAACCGAGAAAATGTGATTTTCCTAAATGTTCAGTATATCAAATTTGAGTTATTCCACAAGGAATTATGAACTTTGCTAAGTACATCTGACAAGAAACTTTAGTAAAAGTTTTAATCTAATTTCTTGAAACTGTTTTATGAGATCATTTTACATGCATTATATCCCCAACCCAACTACAAACAGCTTATCTAGTTAATGTCTCAAACAAGAAAGATTTAGTTTAAGCTGTGTTCCGTTGACACTACATTATGAAAGTTTATTTCTACCACTGGTGAAACTCTAATAAACAAAACTTTACTTGCTGAAACGCAAACGCTTGACACGTTTTATAATGACACGTAAGGGAGCAAGCGAGGGCATGTCAGGTCCTAATTTGAACCATTTGAAATAATTAACTTATAAGCAACAAGAGCTACTTTTAATTTGCGCATAATTTCTACCCAGAAACTGCGCCATCTGCTTCATTAATCTTTAAAATGCTACTAGGAAAAGTAGAGATGCTACTAGGAAAAGTAGAGGAAAACGGGAAAAAGTTACAGACACGTTATGAAGATAAAAATTTTCGCTCAAGGGAACATTTTTAATCTTACAAGTTTCATATATGTACAAGGAAATACATTGAATTTTAAGTAGATTATGATTTTATACAAAAATATATGTGCAACGTAAAAGCACAAGAACGAATGTTAGTAGATATTGTTTTGTACACAATATTTACAATATAGCGTTGTAGTTCCCCATATAAGCAAACGTATGCAATAAAGCTGAAAAATTAAGCTTTATAAAAACGAGCCTAACATATACATACAGGGTGAATAAAAAGTAAGGAACATCGATGCTACAGCCTTAAATAATAACTTTACGAAAAAAAGTTTCTAACAAATGTTTCCTATCAAGTTTTTTGCCACAATTTGGCGTTTTTAATTTTTTTTTTCAATTGTCATATGTGTTAGCTATGACGTCATCGACATTTTTTTTTAATGGCAACCTATACTTTTTATGGCATGGCCAGTTAGTGCTTTTTATTCTCTATACAGCCATGTAAAAATATCATAAGTTGCATAATAAAAATTTCAAGAAAAATCACGATAAACATTTATTTTTGTCACTGGCAACATTTTTCATCAGGTACACTTATTGCAAGATAAACAAACGACAATAGTAGGCAATTGTTTGAAAATGTTTAAAATTGAACAGATTCAAATCTGTAATGTCAATTCGGTGACAGTTATCATTAATAAGTGATTAAAATTCAGTCTGTGTCCTGTGTTAAATACGAATTTCTAATCATGGTACGTTTAACAGAAACTGAACGTATCGAAATTTTGATGATGATCGGGTACGGAAGAAATGATGGACAGGTGCAATAACGACCCACAGTTTGTGAATTATATTATCTTCTCCGACGAAGCCACATTTTCTTTAAATGGAGCTGTAAATCGGCACAATTCCCGTTATTGGTCGCGACATAACAAACAAAGATGGAAGAATTACACACAAAGTATCCACAAAAAGTAAACGTGTGGGCGGGAATTATAGAAGACAGAATTCTTTTTTTTCTTTGATGGCACATTAAATGCTGATCGGTTTTTTGGATTTTTTGAGGTTGGAACTTGTTCGCGCGTTAGCGGTTTTATTTCCAAATGCAGAAAATCCGGACACGCCGAACGATAGAATTTGGTTGCAACAAGATGGTGCTCCATCTCATTATGGCATTCATGTTCGTCAATATTTAGATGGAATTTTTACAAATAGGTGGATAGGAATAAGAGGACATATTGAGTGGCCAGCGCGATCCCTGGATCTAAACCCGCTTGACTTCTTTTTATGGGGCCATTTTAAGAGTGCAGTGTATACAAACAGACCAGACAATTTGGAAAATCTAAAAATTCGTAACCGCGAGCATATACGAGCAATATCACCTGTTACAGTTCAAAATGCAGTTCGAGGATTATCTTAGCCTATTGCCCACTGTCCGGCAGTGAATGGCAAACAGTTTGAACATTTGCTTTCTTACATTGATGTTAAATATGATTTGAAACTAGTTTACTAATTTGTGTAGTTTGCTATTGTCGTTTGTTTATCTTGCAATAAGTGTACCTGATGAAAAATGTTGCCAGTGACAAAAATAAATGTTCATCGTGATTTTTCTTGAAATTTTTATTATGCAACTGTATGATATTTTTACATGGCTGTATAGAGAATAAGAAGCACTAACTGGTCATGCCATAAAAAGTATAGGTTGACATTAAAAAAAATGCCGATGACGTCATAGCTAAAACATATGACAATTGAAAAAAAAATGAAAAACACCAAATTGTGGCAAAAAACTTGGCAGGAAACTTTTGTTAGAAACTTTTTTTCGTAAAGTTATTATTTAAGGATGTAACATCGACGTTCCCTACTTTTTATTTACCCTGTATACAAATTATAATACCAAAATCATACTGGTACGTCGTTTTTTGAATTTCGTCTTTCCTTTTCAGGAAAATTGTTTTGTAGATATAAAACAAAAAAACTAAAAGACATTCATAACGCGTCAAATAAAATAGTAAATTAAAATTAAAATTTTAAATATTTTTTTTGGTGATACCGAAAAGTTACACATTTAAAAAAAACTTCTAAAACAGATAATTGTTACAACATTAGTACACACTTATTATTTTCATATATCCACGATTAAACACTTTTTCAAAAAAATATAATTATTGATTTTTTTCATTATGCCGTTTATGTGGTCAGAGTGTTAAATCGGTTTGTAATAATTGATATGTTTTTTCTCTGTAAAAAAACTTTTTTTCATCACAAATGAATTTACATCATTAAGTTTACTGAATATTATCTAAATTTAACATTGTCATCTATTAACTCAACTAAAAAAGTTTTAAAAATATCTAGATGTAATCAGTATCCCACGTAACTCTCCGTTTGACGGTCGGATCGTTGTGAATTTTAGGTCATACTTCAATCTTAGAGACGATGCTTTTTTCACTCTGTCGTCTTGCCCTGTGGTTGTCTGTAAATCCCTTTTCTATCGTATCTAATCTTCTTACTTCCGTCGACGTTCTTTTAGAAGTCCGCGAGTGCGACCTTGATCCAATTTCCGAGTCCTTTTCTGTGTTTTTAGGATACAAGTTACTTAGCTGGTATCCTCGTTGGTTGTTAGCAGATGGTTGGCAACAGTGCTCAAAAGCGCGTCGAAACTCCTTCCGAAATTTGCCTGTGTCCAAAAAAATAGCTATTAGTGTTTGATAAAAGAAAGACAGCACCATAGTTTTTCCCATTTATTAATTACTTGTTATAACAATAGTAATAATAAATTATTTTAATAAAGAATAACGAAAAAACAAAACTAAAGCATTTATTTGCTTTAAGCACAGAAAGTCGGATAAATAGGAAAATTGCAAAAGAAATTATTTCGTCATTTTTCACTGACACTCACAAATATGTTCCACTAATGTACACCACAACCGACTACAACTCAAAAACATTTTATACCAGAATTTCACGGTTTTCTAATATTCCTTAGCGGTAGGTAACTAAGACAGTAATTACTCATTATAAGTATTTATTATAGTTTTATAAGTGAATAAGTGATATTAAACTAGAAATGAGTTTACAATTTTTATGCAAATAAAGCTTTCCTACATTGCAAATGTTCTTAGATTAATACAAACCTTTAATGAATGTTTTGCTATTTGTAATTAATCTACATAGGTTAGTGCTTAATGTTTGCTAATGGGGTTCTAATGAATTAATTCAATTAACAAAAACACAATGCAAAAAAGAGAATTGTATTTACAGAACTGCTGATTTTATAACAGAGCTTACTCTGTAATCATTAAATAATTCAAACCAAGCGTGGAAATGTGTATTAACACAATTTAACATTCATTATGCTATATATCGAAATTAATAATTTTAATTGTATACTTTTTCCAAAATCTGCTTTTAAATTAATATATTGCTATGATATTTGGAGGTGTATGTTTTTACTGGGGTATTGTAGTTCCTGGAAGGCAATTTTTGGGATGCTTGCTACAATTCAATTTGAGATTGGAGGTTTGTGAAGGCTGTAAGGTTTTGATATTGTAACTTTTAAACTCAGGGTTGCGTATTATTGCTGTAATTTCTTGTTATAAATTCTAATAATTTATATTTTTCATATTTGTGAGGTTTGTTTTTAATGAAAGAAAAGAAAAACACAATCAGATTGATACGATTTTTATTTATGTTAGTTTTAATTATAATTTAGTTCAGAATTGTTCAAAAGGTTTAATTTATAAGAAGTTTTAGACTTACTTGTTTTGTGCATCAATTAATGTCATTATGGATGTCAGTGTCAATGTCACAAACGTATAAAAGAATACTCATTGTCATGAGATTTATTTGTTTGTTCAAAAAAATGGGAATCAAGAAGGAAGACAAAAGAATGGAAAATTTGTTAGTTAGTACGACTCGTCTTTGTAAATAAAGACAGAGAATTTTATATCCTCTGGATAAATAAAGAGGAAAAACGAGTTTAATAAGTAATGTAAAATTGATTGTGAATATAAAAGAAGAAAATACAACGAATTATCAACGAATTGTGAAAAGTCCAGATGAATAACAAGTATAAAGCAATCCAGAAAGTTTTTCCAGTTGTGATGGTGGTAAAACCAAGTTCAAAATAACGTAAAAGCAGCCCAGAGGAGGACTCAAATTAAAGGCGAGTGTTTGTGGTTCCTTGAGGAACCTGCAGACTAGTGATGTAGAAGTTGGACATTCATCGTTTGTTCGAGTGAAGGATATCCCAACAAGGAGACATTAAGATAAGTGTTCTTTTTTTAAAGAACGATAGTATTTAGTAAAAGTTATTTGATTTTTCGAAAACTTCATTTAGAAATTGATTTATTAAATAAAACCTTTCTTTGTAACGTTGATATTGTTTTGTGTTTATTCTATTTCAAATTAATTTATTAATAACTTGTCTTACAAGCTAAATAACGACCCTGAGAAAGTTAATAAGAGTCTCAGAGAAAATATAATTTGTAATTGCGTGAATTGCGGGCATTTAGGGAATTGTTTTCTAGTGAGTACATGCACACGCATATCATTGAAATATTTTACTACAACTTAGGTGAGATAAAGATAATTTTGTTTAGGTTTACCATAATCAACATAAAATATTAATTAGGCTTTGAAATATAAAGAACAAAGTCAAAATTAAATGTTTGTATATTTTGAGTTAATGCGTTTTGAAAAACAAAAACGTTAATGGAATTTTTTTAGATTACTAGCTTTCTAAATGATAAATAGGAATTTATTGCAAATAAAACCATTCTCAACTTCAACAGGTTTTTTTATTTTAGCCATATACGTATTTCAACGTATTTACATGTCATTATCAAAGGCAATATTAAAAGTAAACAGTTGGTGTTGCTATAGGAACAATAAGTTTTCATAACTTGATTTGGATTATTTATATCTGCGCCCAGATGACTTGATTTCTCATTCCAAAACGTCCAATAACCATGAATATAAGAGATCAATTTGTTCATTCATTAAAGATCCAGATTTTAAATGTTAGTGATATTCAAAAGCTTCTAGTATATCTAATTTACGTTTATCATCACAAACGTGTAAACATTTTATAGTGCTATTAGATGTCATTGAATGACTGTGTTCTAATAAGCGTAATTGGATTTACGGGGGTGTTTATACTTGTAATAACGTATGTGTTCCTTGTACCTAATATCAAAATTTTCAATTGTTTGTTTTATATGAACCGAATTACAGTGCGAGCAATTTAATTTGTAGATGCCTGATTTTAGTAAATTGTCTGTTTTTTTAGCATTAAACAAAGCGTTTAAAATGTTTTTGTTGTTTTAAAAGTTATTTTACATTTATTGGTTTTATTTATAAATTTGGCAATTTTGTCTGATTTATTGCCAATATATGGAATTGACGCGTATTTTATTTTGTCTGATAAAGTAGTTGGATAAATTTTCTAAATAGCTATTTTATAATTTTTTTCTTTAATTAGTGTGTTAATAAGTTGAGTATTATAACTTATAAAACAACAAAAAACATTTTAAACGCTTGGTTTAATGCTAAAGAAAAAACAGACAATTTACTTAAATCAGGCATCTATAAATTAAATTACTCGCACTGTAATTCGGTTTATGTAGGACAAACAATTAGAAATTTTGATATTAGGTACACGGAATACGTACGTTGTTACAAGTATAAACACCCCCATAAATCCAATTACGCTAAACACTTATGTGTGTAAATGACGTGGAAACACGTTGAAATACGTATAAGGCTGATACAAAAAACCTGTTAAAGTTGAAAATTGTTTTATTCACAATAATTTAAAATGAACTTTAACGAAGTAAAGCTCGAACTTATAAATAAAGATAAATAGGAAGATTTTATTTCTCCAATAAAAAACTAAATGCAATAAAAAAAACGATAATTTACATTTATTTTTTTAAGCGGTTTCTAAAAATTGGAACAGTTTGGTTTGGAGCTTTAATGTAAGAAATCACACTGTTTTTAACAATTTTTAATTTAAAGGGCGTGGAATTACAAGAAGAGACACATTTCTTAATTTTTAGAAACTTTTATTTTTTAGGGGCGGTTTGGAAGTGTTTTAGGAATATCGCCTTAGCACAAGTCGGCTATTTTGTGTCAATAGAAAACAATGACGAGCTTTTTTTGAGAACGCTTAAATTGCAATAAACAATTTGTGGAATGACTAATAGTTTTTATCTATTTGCGGATGCAAAAAAATGAAATGCCAAAAACGTTTGAATTGAGTGCCGTGCAGATATAATAATGTCTCGATAACAAATAACATGACAGAATTGAACTATTTCAGTGCATTTGTAAAAAAGGGCCTAGTTTCGGAATGCCCCAAGCAAGATGTCCAAGTTTCCGTTGTACTGGGACGGGATCAACAGTTACCAAGTTTAACTTGTGCAGTTGTTAAGAAACTTAATGTTAAGAAATGTTAAGAGTTGAAAAATTTAACTGGACGAAATAAATATGTAAAAAGTGAAATTAATTTACATTATGCTGTACAGCCTGAGTATTACCTTCCTCGCTATATGCAGTATAGCTATAGAGGAAGGTATTGTGATCGTCATATAGGATGTTGAGCAAATGCGATCATTCAGCAAATTCTTTTTCGTTTTGGTTTTACTGACAGATATCCGAATTATGCCTTACACCAAATTATGTAATCAAATTTAGATTTCAACGAATAAACTGTTGTTTGCAATTAACAATTATTAAAAACAAAATACATTTTTTTTTCAATTTTTTACTTTTTCCGGAGTTTTCAGTTTTATAAAATTCACAATATGTTTAAGATATCCCAAAACTAAAATTTCAAAAAATTTAAAAAACCTTAAAAACTCAAACTTTCCAAATTTTTCACAAATTGCAAAGACTTTCATAAATTTTCAGTTTTAATATTTTCGATATCACAAATTCAATAACTTTCAAAAATTTATTAATTTTTTTACAAAATATTGAACATCAATAAAATTTCCTAAAACTTTCACAATTTAAAAAATTTTCAAAACTACAAAAACATTTTCATAATTTTGAGAATTTTTAAATTAAATTTTTTATAATTTTTACTTATTTCTAAAATTTTAGAACTTTTCAACCATTTTTAATATTTACAATTTCCCGTAGTTAATAATAGATTTGAATGATTAAGATAATCAATAATTTTTAATACTTCCAAGAAATTCAGATTTTTAGAAAATGTTTCAAATTTTTAAATTTTTTCATTAATTTTAAAAAGTTTTATAATTTTCAAAAAAGTTTTATACTAAAAAACTTTAAAAAAAAAAGACAAAATTTGTATAATTTTTAATAAACATCTGGTATAACAAAATATATTTAAAATTTTTTTGGGAATTTTAAAGATATTCCAAATTTCCATAAAATTGTCAAATATTAAGAAATATTTTAAGTGTTTTCAAACATTTCAGTTAACGCGACAAAGGTCCCATGGTGGTTTCCCGACAGCTCTTTTTTCAATACTATAATTGTATAGGTATTGATTACAACAATGAAAGCTAAATCTCACAATTCTGCAGGCTTATGAAAATGTGATTTAAATGCGGATTTATAATGTGTAAAACATAGTTAAACGCGACTATTACGCAAACTTGAAAGCTCTTCAAAACAAAAAAAAACTCGCAGGAAAAAGACTACTCAATAGCTCTGACCCTTTCTTCTAATAATGCTTGTCTAAAAAAAATGTATTTCCTGTGCCTGCGCGATTTCGACAACATTAGAGTTTAAATTACCAACTTTTCATTGGATCAAGATGTTCTCTTTAATTTTTTAATTAATTCTGACTTAAATAACTTTAAAGAAAGATAACCCTTAGAGTAAACGATAAACAACTTTTCGCTTCACTGCAGAATTAATTACTTAGAATATCTTAAACACCTATCTGTCACTCTGATTTAAGAACACACTCTGAACTGAGGAGGACAAGAAGATTAAATCTTGTGCTCTATAGACATTTACATCTGTGTAGATTAGATTGTTTCGGGTAGTAAACATAAATCAAAGTGGAAAGCTGTTAGTGATATGTTGCCTCTTTACCTTGTAATATTTGTTGTAGATATTTTATATTTTTCTTAATATTCCTTGAAATCAATACTACATGGCATTAAAAAGCGCTTTCATTTCCCTTTTTCTATATTTCCTGTACTTGAAAATTATTGGTATCTAATTTTGCAAAAAAACAAGTTTTAAGTTCAAGCGACCCAAATATCAATTTTTTGGAACATGACTGTAGGTGAGTTGATTCCGAGGTTGATTCTCTTATAACAGCTGTTACATTTTTTTCTTTTCTTCCTCTTGTTATAGGCCAATGGCCTGTTTAATACCCGCAACTAGTGCGGGTTCTGTGACCCCTCTTTTCATGTATGCCGGGCAGGAAGCTGACCTTACCCGTCGAAAGGGAAAGAAGTTCCACTAAATGGTTACGATTGCCAAAGATGTTAGTATGGCAACCGGAACCGACCCGAAGCACGGCTGGTTAAAGATATACCCCTATATCGGGCAACCCTATCTCCCGTCAGGTAAATTCTGTTGATTACGAAGTCGTAGGCGTCCTATAATCCCTGTCCTGAACTCCCGTCAGAGCTAAGCATTGGTGATTAAGCAAAGAAGCTATTATGATAATGATAATGTAGGTAACTTAAAATATTTCCAATATCTTTATTAACATTTTCTAAAATTCTGGGTACATACAAGTGCTAACCAATTAAGAAGCTAGTGATAACGGATGTCCAATAGGAATAATTGCTGACACTTATATAAAAATAAACAGTGCAAAGGCATCCCACAGCAGAATCATCCGCAAATCGGTTCAGCGCAGGCAGGACTTTATTAAAAACAAAATTCTACAATATAATAATCAACAAATTTCTAGATACGATTTCATAAAATGTGTTTCCTATAAATTTAGCACAATAGTTTGTTAACTTTAGTTTAACTTCTAAAATATGTCTGTCTATATTTTATATGTATTTAGTTGTAGTTTTAACGACCGACGTCCGGTTGGCTAATATCATTTTGAAATAAATTTTAGGACAAATTTTATATACGTCTGATGTGATCATTTCATTTAAAAACCGGTACATACTGTATCAACTTGACTTTAAACCGCGTGCGTCATTATTCTGACGGGAGTTCAGAATGAGGATTAAGCTATTGGCCCAGGTAAAAATTTCTTGACGGGAGTTAAGGAAAGGGATTATTTTTTGATTGACCGCTGACGGGAGTTAGTGTGCGTCCCCCTATATTGGTCACCCATCCGAGTGGGGACCAGAGCTGACAGATTTTGAATACCGTATGATACTAGCGTCTAGCTTGGACATTCAGCCGATCCTACCTCACATGACTTGCGCACCGCACCTCCTCTGCATGCAGCTGGAATATGTGTAAACCACAAGTTCGTAGTGGCACAGATGGATATGCGGGTGTGTTCGAGGGTACCACTTTTTTACTGCATAAGTAGTTGTGGGGTCGAATCTCGGTTGGGACCAAAATTATTTTTTATTTTATAGTTTTTTTTAAACACTGTTGTTGCGTTTTGCTGTTTACGCGAGCTTATTTGTTAAGAGCAGTTATATTTTAAAGAAAAAATACGAAGGCAAATTTGCATTCACTCACTGATTGACGGCATACTAACACGCAAGTCTGGTAATAAATTAAAAAAAAAGGATTTGTTGTTTTCTATTGAATGCAATTTATAAGCAATGAACAAATCGGCTTTAACAATGCAAATCTCGATGTAAATATCACACTCGCACATATGCTAGCCAATATTAGATGATATTGCGCAATTCAGGATTGGCTGTAAAGCCAAGGGGCTAGACGCTAGTGCGTAAGACAGGCATCCCCAGTGCTCCGCCGTGCAACCAATTAGAACTGTTACGTGTTTGATGAAAATTTAGACGTAGAATAACAACAAATTCAAAACCGGAAGTTTGCATCTATACCTATAATAATTCCGTCTCCTTCCACCTGTATCGACTTTGGTGACAACCGGCCCCCAATCCGATGCCCGCTGCAGCTCTTATTCTCAACCTCGACACCGACTCAGCGAAGGAAACATTAACAGAGTGACGCGCGCGTCATTTTTAAAGTTGCCAAAAAGATCAGGGGGCGTAACCCACGGGTTCTGCTAGTAGCGAAATAATTAATTATCAATTTGAGTTTAAGTGATGGGACGCTTAATTTCAACCCAGTTTACACGGGCGGAATACTTTAAGGTCAAATATCTTTGTAAGCGTTGGTCTTACAAAAAATATATATAAATACAGTTTTGTGTCCATTTGTTCATGCTATTTATATCTTTAACCGGCCCGGCCTTAAGAGAACATTACAGATTAATAAGAACCCCCAATTCGATGCCCGCTGCAGCTCTTATTCTCAACCCCAAAACCGACTCAGTGAAAGAAACATTAACGGAGTGACATGACGTGCGCGTCATGTTGAAAGCTGCCTTAAAATAATCAAGGGGCGTAACCCACCGGCTCTGATAGTATCGAATTAATTAATTATCAATTTGAGTTTAAGTCATGGTACGCTTAATTCTTGATTATTACAATTTTAATTTACACGGACGTAATACTTTAAGATCAAATATCTTTGTAAGGGTTGGTTTTACAAAAAATATATAAATACAGTTTTGTGTCCATTTTTTCATGCTATTTATATCTTTAACCGGCCCGGCCTTAAGAGAATATTACAGTTTAATAAGAACCCCCAATTCGATGCCCGCTGCAGCTCTTATTCTCAATCCCAAAACCGACTCATCGAAGGAAACATTAACGGTGTGACGCGCGCGTCATGTTTAAAGCTGCCAAAAAGATCAGGGGGCGGGCGTAACGCACGGGTTCTGCTAGTAGCGAATTAATTAATTATCAATTTAAGTTTAAGTCATGGTACGCTTAATTCTTGATTATTACAATTTTAATTTCAACCCAGTTTACACGGGCGGAATACTTTAAGGTCAAATATCTTTGTAAGGGTTGGTTTTACAAAAAAAAAATAATATAAATACAGTTTTGTCCATTTGTTCATGCTATTTATATCTTTAACCGGCCCGGCCTTAGGAAAACATTGCAGATTAATAAGAAATAAAGAAAAAACCTGGCACCCTCCATGTATTTGTGGCACTCATTTGTAATTGAAAATTTTAAGTGGGTCTTGCGTAATATTATATTTTAATGTCAAATTTCAAAAGTTAAACCGTTTTAAAGATACAGAGCCTTCATTAATACTGATACCCACGTGACCACAAAATATAGGCAACCCAACTTACACTGTTGGTGAGCCTTTTATCCAAAAATTCCCAAGCTGTTTGTTAATTTATCAAGGCTTGCTTGTTTACATACATAACCTCACTTTGAGTGTTGACAGTGACACTTACAGGGAGTTTTTAGTTACCACGAGTACCAATCCTGAACTGACTTCAACATCTAAATCTAAAACTCCGTAAGTCATTGCGGACCAAAGGGCACGTGGGTGCAGTAATTAACGAAGGCTCTTTATTAAATAAAACTGTTTCATCAAATTCTGTTAGACTTAAGATGCCATATATCAAACTAAAACGGAAAGTTTTAATTAAATCGACATATTTTCACACCCAGATCGCCCTGTATAATACGCTACACTTAATTCCATATGCATGTTTCGGTGAAAAGTTCAAAAGCTTTTCCCTATTTAGTTATTTTTGTTTTGTTAGACACGTCGGTTTTCGCATAAAAACCTTTGCTTCATTTCTGGCAATACACACAGCTACCTTTGTCTCAACATTTACACGTTTCTTTCTAGTTCACATTTTCGCTTTTAGAAAAGATGGTGCTACAAGAAATGAAGCTATTTACTCGCTCTAAAATATCCCTGTCCACTTTTGCGCTGAAGTACTAAGCCCTAATCTTATTTCCTTTGAACAAAACCACGTTTGTTCCACCCACGGTTATAATCTGACATATACGGATTTTGTGAGGACTTTCATTCGTACGCTTCAGCAATTTTCTTCTAAATATTTTTTTTGCAGACGTTATTCAGGGAGTAAAGGTGATATAAATGAGTCGTGTTGGGAAACTCTTTGATTGTCGAAAAACGTGACTCGAGAAAAGTTTTGCAAAAAATACGATTTATTAAATATGAAAATATGTCATTGCCAAAAAAATAAAAAGTGTTAGCAATTATTTTTAAAACAATTGCGTGCCAAGCAAAGATAAAAAATAAACACTGGTTTACTTAATCATATTTAGTTTTGAAATTACACTATCCTTAAATTTTTAATATCCTCCTAATTGATGAAATTGTTATCAATTAACTACCAAAGCTAAATATTTCATTAAAAATAGTTTAATGAAATATAGTGAGTAGATACTTAGTTTTAAAGTACTTTTATAATTAAATGAAGCAATTTCATTAGCTAAGAAGCGCTTGCTGCTCGAGCGTGTAAAGTTTGACAAGCAGGCATAATTATGCTCATGTTTGCAAGTAATTTTTGTGTGGTATGACCCTTTGAATACAATTTTCGATTTTAAGGGTAATTACCTTGATTAATTCTGCGATTTATATCCAAACCATATAAGGTGTGTCTGCAGTGATCTGATTTAAAGGTTCTAAAGCGTTTTCAAATAAATGACACTCCCAGTGTTTTCCGTGGCACCTTTAAAACTGCTTAAGTTTTATTTTTTAGTAACTGTAAGTATTTCTAATGAGAGTTTTAAGAAAGTACTGGCAACCACTATAATTTTTTGAAAAGTTTGTAGATTTATGAGACTAGGAATAAGCAACAATTTAGTTAGTGTCCCAAAGTGCTAGTTTCTCTGTGACACCTTCTATGAATTTTTGAAAATCGATTTATATAATCCCCGTATTTAATAAACACGGCACAATAAAACATTCTTGCTTAAGCTAAATACTACTTATGAGTGATAGTAGAAAAAGATGGTCTCTTTGGTTTTTGGTGTTGTTTAATCCTAAGGAATCTCTTTCCAAAAATTAAAAAAAAAAACAAATTCTTTTCCCACAAAATTTTATTAGCTACAGTATGCCGTGCCCGCGGCTAATTCAATGGTGTTATTGTAATTATTGCATAGAGTGTACTTGTTCAGATAGTAATATTAGATGCTCTCAAGTTTTTTAAGGTAATGTGGTATTTACTGTGTAACTATTTAATTATACAAAATGACATATGGTGTCAATCTAAAATTTCAATTATTTTTTAAGATACCAAAATTAAATTTTGCATGTAGGTATGTTAACGAGTGCTTCGAAAACAGTGTCAAGTACAGTTTTGAATGCTACTGTTTTGTTGTACCCAGTACAGTACATGCACAGCATACGCTATACTGGATAGGATCGACAAAACAGTAGCATCCAAAGCCAACTTGACACTTTTTGTAAACACATGTTACTTAGGAAGCTTTAAATATGTTGTATAAACATGTTACTACCAACAGTAGCAACTAATAGTAGGGCTAACGGTAACTAGTAAAACTATCGATCTCCTTACAGTATACCGGCCCCATTCACAGTGTGAGTAGCAACTATAATTTCGACATAATTGATTGAAAAACGTGGACCGAATAAGGCCCGAAACGTATAAAAAAACTTTTGCGTATTACTGGTTACTCTTAGCCCTAACTGCTACTGCTAAAATGACAGAGGATGATAACAACAATCCTTGACCTCCCCTGTAACCAGAAGTAGTGACAGCTGTCACTAGTTCTGGTTACATCAGAAGTGAGACCAAAAAATTAAACGGTACGCGCTAGAGGGCGTTGAATTAAAGGTCATATTTAATTATGCTAAAACATATTTTTAATTGACTAGTGTCGTTTTAAATTTAAATATTTAATAGAAATTTGTTTTTTGTTCTAATATGTTAACTATTTATTGTTTTGTTTTTGTCGGGTTTACTTTAATACAGAAATAGTCGATTTTCAATGATTTTTTACTACCAGTTCAAATAGCACGACTATATTTTCAACAAAATTGTATTTCTTTTTCTTTTCCCTAATGCAACAAACCCTTTTCTTTGTCTGAAAAGTAGTTTTGTAAAATAGATCGAAGTAAACCTACGTAAATGCCTTAAAATTACTTTTATGCTAAAATTGGTCCTTTCGTCGAACGTGCCTACAACTCCGAATCCTCATGAGGGACACATCGTCAAAAAAAGTGTACACAACACCAAAAAGTATTAGGTAGTGTTCAGAGATCCCAACGGTGCACTAATAGCGTGTATTTTGTGTGAAACGTTCATAATCTACCGGCGTTGCGGGCACGTTCAGCGAAGTGCCCTTGAGAGCATGCGCGTTGTGTTCATGTTCAGCAAAGTGTGCCTTGCAAGCATTCGGCGTTATGGGAACGTTCGGCGAAGCGTCCTATGCGAGTACTCAGCATTCGATGAAGTGTCCCTTGCCAGCATTCGGCGTTGTGTTCGTGTTCGGCAAAGTGAGCATTTGGCGTTGTAGGTACGTTCGGTGATAAGTCATTTGCGAGCATTTGGCGTTGTGTTTATGTTTGGCAGTTTCCCTTGCGAGCATTCAACGTTTTAGGAACGTTCGTTGAAGTGTCTTTAGCGAGCATTTGGCGTTGTGATCGTATTTGGCGAAATGTGCCTTCCGTGATTTTGGCGTTGTAGGCACGTTCGGCGAAATACCTCTTGCGAGCATTCTGCGTCGTGCTAATGTTCAGCAAAGTGTTCTTTGCCAGCATTCGGCGTTGTATGCACGTTCTGCGAAGTGTCCCTTGCAAGCATTCGGCTCTGTTGTCATGTTCGGCAAAGTGTTCCCTGCGAGCATTCGGCGTTGTGAGCACCTTTGGTGAAGTGTCTATTGCGAGAATTCGACGTTGTGTTCATGGTCGGCAAAGCATCTCTTGCGAGCATTCGGTGTTGTAGACACGTTCGGTAAAGTGTCGCTAGCGAGCATTCGGCATTCATGTTCGGCAAAGCGTTCCTTGCGAAAATTCGGCGTTCGGGCACGTTCGACGAAGTGTCCCTTGCGAGTACTCGGCTAAGTATCATTTGGGAACATTTGGCGTTAAAGGAACATTCGTCGAAGTGCCTTTTTGTGAACTTTCGACTTTGTTGGCACTTTCGTCGAAGTACTGATGGCTGTTTATCAGATTTTTGAAGTTTTACACAAACTACACGTTAATTGGGCACTATCGGGGGTTGTGAACACTATCTAATACTTTTTCGGCGTTGTGGACACTTTCGGCGAAGTGTTCATCACAAGCACTCCGTGTTGTGAGCACTTAAGGTGTATTTGTAATTGAACAACAGTCGGCGGGGCGTTGCGAATATTTTTTTTGTTGGAAACTATTAAAAAACAATCGGTGTTGTAGACATTCGACGAAGTGTCCAGGCACCATATAAATATGAATTTATTGACATTCTTGTCCATGAACTTCAGCGTCCTCTAGCGGCTAACCATTTAACTGTTTGACTAACTTTTATACATGAATAACAGAACAGTGTAACAGAAAGTACCGACATGTTGCTAATAAAGCGAATTTAGTGATTTCCAAGTACCATGAACATAGGCAAAAGTTAATTTAGGTATTTTGAATGATAATTGAAATTTTAGCGTTAGAAATCTAGTCCGAATTACCTGGTATATGTAGAAAACTTTAAAATAAACAATACATACCACTCATGAAATTGTAGATAATGGGATTAACAGCGCTGTTGGCATAGCACAACCAGTGTGATATTGAGAAAAATGCTCTATTGGTTTCGCTGTTGCGAATCGAAATGATCACTCTGGAAAAAAAAACATTATTAATAATACAGCTTAGGAATCCACACGAAGATGTGGTCTAATAATAGGGAACGGTTTAATGCAGCCGTCACTATACATTTATTTTACAGAACATATCGTGTTTAATCACGACATGTTGAACATGATAACGATACGTTCTCTCGGGAAGACAATTCAACATTTATATGCATGTTGTTTCCTAATGGAGTAATAACAAAATACTAGATCTAATTTAACTGAACGTGAATACAATTTGTGCTTGTGCTATTGACGTGTGAGAATATGCGAATGAAGCATGCATGCAATAACCAACTACTAATAAGTACTTTTCCGAAAGAAAATACTCGCTTTATAGATTACTTTTAATCAGTGTTGTAAATTAATCGCGGTTTATTTTTTATTGTTTATTCTGGGTAATTTGAGGGTAAAACGTTGGAAATCCAGAGAGGGTTAAATGGCCGGCGGTAAATTATATAAAAAAAACTCGGTAAAGTAACCGGTTATTATCCAGTTAATTTACCTGGTAAATAACCAACTCACAGTTCTACTTTTAATTACAAATTGAAGGTCAAAAGACAATTTATTGTAAGCCGTATTTTTTTTAAATATGATTTTTGTTGTATTTACATACAACAACAACAAATAATTGTAAGCTATATATTAAATAATTTTTTAGTTATAAAAACAAATGTAATGGAAATAAGCTTAAGTATTCAATAGAAGAAAGATATGTAAAGTAGTAAAAATCGCGGCGCCGTTGTTTCCCCCCGGAGTTTGTTTTATCAGCCGGTTATGTTACAATAATACAAAGAAACAGCACAAACCTAATTTTCTTATTTGCATCGTAAACTGTACTGGGCCGCTGTACAGCAGTACGTACGAATACGCGCCCTATTAAATTGACACGTATATTTGCGGTTTCTATTAGCGGAGGCTCGGCGGTAGTAAAAGTTGAAGCAGGTGGAAGGGATCCCGTCTAGTATATACATACAGATTTTAGCTGTGAGTAGCTAAAGTTTTCACGGTTATGATTTTTATATTATTTAAATAGTTTTATTCGGTTCATTTATTTATTTGTGGCAAAGTGGTTAACCATTTGGATTCAATTATGTAATTTATTAATTGTTTATGAAAGTAATCAATTTCGAACAATGTTATTTTTAACATTTTCATTTAGGAATATACTAATTTGGGGAATTATAATTAGTTTTACTAGAAACCATCTAAAACGTTAAATGTTTTAACAGTATTTGGATATAATTTGCAAACCTTCATACAAACAAATAATGATATCCCGCATATCCGGTGGAATGCACAATCCGCCTAAAAACCAGTTTTTGTACTGTGATGAGTGTAATTACACTGGACTGCAAATACCTTACTTAATAATGGCGGCAGAAATAATTGATGAACTGAGTTCGTTACCGACATTGTTCCTAAACTGTTTCATTGGAATAGTTTTGAAATACCTGGTCTTCTAGCAAAAGTTATTTAATTACCACTACATCTCATTTAAACAGAATGTAAATTGTTCTGAGATGTTTAAACTGCTTAAACAATTTTATGCCGTTAATGTTCATTTTAGAAAAAAATGTTTTCAATAAATGTCATTCCGGAAGATTTTATCTACAGGGTGTAACAAATGTTGGGCTGCGTAATACATAGACGTATTGTATTCATTGAAATGCTCACAAAAGTGGATGTAAACATATGTGTTCTAAAATGCTCGTGCAAGGAGCTAGGCCCCCTTGAAGGGGGCAAATTATTTAAATCAGAGGCGTTTAAAGTTGGGGGAGGGAGCACATTTTCGTTTATTTTTTTGCGATCTTCGATTTTTCTACCAATTTAAGTCAGTAATATGATTCTACGTTAAAAATGCATAGAAGTGATATTTTTGATTTTTTTGACGACTAGCCATTTTCAAAAAAAAACATTAATTTAAACATTTTTCTTCAAAACGAGATACAACTTTTTTTCTGGCGTGCCTATGTATTAACTTTGAATACAAAAAATTTAAAGATGATCGATAACAATTAACTACTAACTGTTAACAAAACGTAATTCTTACAGTTCTTAAACAATAATGGTTGTCCAAATTAAAATCGAAATCAAATTGCTAACAAAAAAGGACAACTATTATTGTTTAAAAACTGCAATAAGCATTTTTAAGTTTTCTGAATCCAAAGTCAATAAACAAGTACAAAATAAAAAAAGTTGTATCTCATTCTAAAGCAGGAAAATGCTAAGTTTGTGTCTGTGTAAATAAAATAAGTTAAGTAATGAATCCATTATCTCACTAGTAAGATAATGAACTTCATTACCTACCACAAATGAATGACATAATAAGTCCTTCTCCAAGCAGTTGTAGATAATAACTGTTTACTTATTTTGAAAAGGAATTATCAGTAAATAGTAGAAAGTTGAAATATAACTTGCTAAATTAGCACCCAATTTTATTGTTACCTGTCTTTATTTACGCCGTTTATCTGCTTTCTAAAATTTACAAATAAGTATATTAACATGAAGAAATCTTAGTTATAAGAAATACAAATTGCAATTATGTAAATTCTCAACGATTTCAAGTATTATTTTCTATCTACTCCCGACTATATTAATACTGTACATAACATATTTCTCTTAATATGAGAAAAATAAAAGTACCTTTTATTAATAATAATTCGTTGCCGCCACCTTGTACGTGAAGTAAGATCAACAAAAACACAGAAAAAAATCGGTGGAAAATACCGAAAACAAGGAAAAGTCGATTTGGGGTATAAGAGAGAAGAAAGAATAGATTGTTTTAAAAAATTGAATAACCACGACGGAAGAAAGTAATAATAGCAGCTATTAATAAGCTCCAACAAAACAGAGGTCAACATTGAAGAACGGGTGGAGGAAAGAGAACCATTTCCAGTATTTCTAATTAATTTTTCTCTACTTATAATAATTATAGCTTTTTGCTTTAAATAAATGTAGAGTTAAAGTTAACTGTTCATTTGTAGAAGTAATAAAAAACTACTTTAAATTACGTTATAATGACAGTTTCGACGTTTGTGTTTGCTAAACAAATATTCACTCAAGAATTTCTTACGGCACTTGATAAGATTCATCACGTTTGTTTTCGGTCTTGCGGTTCTTAGAATGCATAAAGTAATATAAATTTAAATTTATTAGAAATTTCAAAATCACACGCACGCTGTTTGGTTTGTTCTTTAATTTAGAGAATTACTTTATTTTTATGGTGAACAAGCACGACGCTAAAGAAATTAGCAAATTCTTGTGGCTGTTTTTGCGTTTTTCATAGGAATCGTTTCTGCGAATGTCCATGGGCTTTCTTGACAAAAAAATTTAATTCTTTACGAAAAATGATTTGTTCGTAGGATTTATATAAATCGTTCTAAATTGTATTTTAATGTAAAATATAAAATACATGGTGTGTTAGTGTTAATTAAGAAAAACTTGGTTCATTTACTGTGAAACCAGATGTGCTAAATATTGTAATTTTCATTAAATAAGTGAATGGATTAATATTAATAAAAATTACTAATGTTATTTGTTTACCTTAATAGGTAAATAAGAAAAAAGGAAGGCGAATAAAATGCAATTCATAGTATCTGCAATTTAAATTAATATTGATTTTATAAAAATATAGCTTTAGAAAAGTTTATTGTTAAATTTCGGTATGTAAAATTTATTGGTAACTTGGCTAAACGTTTAGTCATTAGGTTGCTGCGGCAATCTACGTTAATTTTTTAAACGACACGCTATATGTATTAGCACAGATAAGGTTAACACTACAGATATACGACCCTTTATACAAAATGTCCGCTCATATTTGGAGACGAAATTAGCGTTAGTTTGGCTACAACGCACCAGACCAATTTTAGGGCGCTGCTATCGCTATTTGTTTATTACTGTTGAAATGTGAAACTGTTTTATCAGGGATTTGAGTGCATCTGTCACATCATGAATATAATTTAAGTAGAATTGGCTTCAATATTAATTATTTACGAAAAATTGCGATTTGACAATTAAGCATGGCAGATGGCTGTCTAACTTTTGGTTTGAATATGTGCTAAGTAATCTGCTCAATTACAGTCATCTGTGACTTAATTATAAATTGTCATTGTAGCGCCATCTTTTTGCAGATTATTAATCATATAAAACAAGCTGCCGATAGCTCACATATTTACCGTATATCTGTAGTGTTAACCTTATCTGTGGTATTAGGGTGCCATTTATTTACGCGGGTATTTTTTTTTCAATTTTTGAAAAGCCCGTAGCGAAATTAACAGATTTGTAAAGGAGTGGAGAGGCTTTTATATACAAACAAAATCAGAGGTACAAAATTTATAAAAACAACAGAGAACAATGCAAGGACGCATTACAAGACTTATTTGATATAGCTTATAAGAATGCTCATAGTTTACTGAAAATTGAAGAATATAAGCAGTTTTTACAAAGACTAAAAAGACGCGAATGCTGCATGCTCGGTGTAGACTACAAACTGTCAGTGTAAAAAAAGCGATAAATTCGCCAAGTAAAAGAAAAAGCAAGTAAATAGTTTCCTTAATTAATTCTTATACTTAAATAAAATGTGAAATAACAATACCAGAATAATATAATAAATACCTGCAATAAAAATTTTAACTAAATTTGCTACTAATGTAAATATTAATAGTGTTTTGTTTGTTAATAAACCTTATTTGAAGAAATAATAATTTCTTATAGGTTCAGCAATGGCGGCTTTAGCACGCATTTACAATTTAAGTTTCGAGTCCTCTAATAGTTTAACTGAAAATTCAAGTTTACATCTTTCTGAAAATGTAGAAACAAAGGAACAAAACATAAAAAAAGATACTTTAACACCAAGGCTAGCTGCCGTTTGAAACAAAATAAAATTAAGTGAAAGAGACGCGGCTCATTTATTGTTTGCCTTTTTGGAAGCAGTAGGAATAAATACATCTAATTTTATTATTAATCGTATTTCTGTACGTCAACAAAGAGAGGCTTATAGAAAAGCTCATAGCAAAAAAACCTTCAGACGACATTTTCGGCTAACACTCAACCACTGACAATTCATTTGAGATATAAAACTTTTGCAGACTGTTACAGGTAAAACAAAAGATCGCCTTGTAATACTTGCTGTGGCTCCAGGTATAGAACATATTTTAAATATACTCAATATACGATATAACATTTTAGACAAAACAGAAGCATTTGTATACGACACAATCTCGTCAAACACACAAAGATGGAAATGTTCCTGTACGCTGTTGGAACGAAAAATCAGGTAAGAAATACTTAGGTTGCAGACAATCATATTTGTGAAATTGTTTTGTCAGCTGTTTTCACGGAAGCAACTTGGTGTTATCTAAGCGGCTAGATATTGCAATTTTCAATAAATTTACAAAGTTTTGGGCGAAAATAAAACAAAATCAATTTTTGACGAGTGTATCGGAAACAAGAATTAGAAAAATATTGGATAGTGAATGCGCAGAAATATTAAAATTTTCAAATTAAAAAGTTAGAGACGACTTCCCAAGAAATGATTTTAAAGAATTTATATTGAATTGATTATAATCTGTTTAGGGGGACTTAAAATCTTCAAAACCTGGAGCCATGCCAAGGTTAAACATGTTAATGGAAAACAAATTCCCGAATTAACCGAAAATGTAGCAAAGGACTTAATTGAAGTTGCGGGATTTATAAATTAACGCTATGCGCTTTTTGGTTTAAGTCGTTTAAAGCACAACAAGCTTTTATAAATGATTTGGAGGTCTTAAGAAAATTAGAAAATAACTAGTTATTTAATAACATAATTGTAGATAAGGCGATTTCAAAATTTATGAATCATTTTAATCTATTTGTGTGGGTTTCGCTTTGTTTGATAACAGAATTCATGGAGAGAAAGCAAAACTAAACCGATTAAAATAATTAGTCTTGAAATGGATGATGAAGAAGAAGCAGAACAATTGCAAAAAGAAACTAATACTAAAACAACTAAATTTAAAATAATTTCTAAACAAAGATAACTTTATTATTATATATAAAAAACCAAAACCTTAAGAATTTCAAATGATTTTTGGAAACTATTTCAAACACTTAGAATGATCTGGACGATCATATAGAAATAGAAAATATTTGATGAACAGCGCAGAAAGAGGAATAAAATTAACAGAAATATACCATCATGAAAAAGTAACAGAGGATGAAAAACAGACATTTATTTTAAGTAATAATTATTTATTCTTTTTATTAGTATCAAGTTGTTTCATTTTTCCTTTCCCATACTTCTACTGAAGTAAGGAAAGTTATGATTTCATGCAAATTTCCAAATTTTAGATTTTAACGGAAATATGCGTTTTGGAGTTCAAGGAACCCAAAAAGTGGGTTAAAAAAAATGTCTGTCTGTGGGTGGCTGGGTGGTTGTGTGGATGGTTGCGTTCTTTTCCCTATATCTCCGGAACCACTTGACCAATTTGTATAAGACTTGGGATGTCGGAGTTTTTTAGTTGAAGGTGGTTCTTTGTAAGGTCGCTAATCGGAACCGGAAACGGAAAATAGAATTGATTTTTTGGTACAGATTGTTTTCTGTACATTTTTTTTTGAAATTTTGAACACAGCGATGTAGTGCATCTAAAGACAAATCAAATGCTTTTTTCAAAATGCTCTTATCTTTAAAATGAAGGCCGCTACGAATTTTTGAAAATTTTAACTTTAATGCCCGATTACCCAAAAACAAAATATCCAATCAATACAAATTATCATATTATTTGATAGCCCTTAGTAAGCATAATCAAGCGATCTAAAAATATTTTCAGAAAAATGAAAATTGTAAATATACTATCGGTTCAAAATCTTAGACATTTGCAAAAAAAATTTCCTTAAAAACTGCCCACACCATGTTTTTTAAACTCTCTAAGCCGATAGAGCTTACAATGAGCTACAAAATTTGTTCTTTACTTATTCCCCAAATTTCACTCTGACGCCCTCTAGGAATTTTTGAAAATTTTGAAATTGATTAATTTTTATTCCTAAACACAAACGCCGATCGTTATAAACTTTTATCAGTTCGATAGGTTATTTAAAGTGCTTTATTAGGATCAGCAAAGAATTTTCAACTATTTGCAACATTAGGAAAAAAACGATACTTTTTAATATCAACAACGTGTTTACCGGCAGCTACGTGATTTTAACTACGCCTATCAATTAACTTTATAAAAAAAAATATTTTTCACTTCGCATATTTTTGATAATTGTATAAATAAAGCTGTTATAACTATTATCGTGGGCGCATTAACTATCTTACCGCCTTTCACGTAGTAGGAGCGCAGCGTTGAGTCTGCTGAGTCGGCTTGTATCAGTTGTTGATGTAAATATCCATCACTTTTCGACGCGAGAATATTTAAAACGTAAAAGTTATGGGAAAGTACCAGCGACCTGTTTCGCCCATTTTTTCATAAAATGAATATGTACCATGCTACAGATATTATGGGTTACTTTTTTCTCGGTCTGTATACCAACAATACAAATTTTTAACAGATTATTTGCAGAACATAATCAAGGAAACAAGTAAAATTACATAGTGGGAAAATATAAAATTTGATGATTTAATACATTTTCAAATTTATTGCCAAACCCATAGGTACCTAACTTAAGTTATTAAGGATAAACGAACACTAATTACTGATAATACTAATGACACACCCCTTGTAAAATAAAACAGCTTATTGGGTAACCAATCCGGTACAGCCATAATGACTGGAAAGGGTAAATGTTGTTTATTTAAATAAGGGAGAAAAGTATTGTTTTGGTCAGTTGATTATCGACAACAGTTCTTAGTTTGCATAATTTAATTTAAGAGTGCTGATGTGTTTTCCACATTCACTGTTTGCAGTTTGAAACCTTTTTGCGTTTAACATATCGAGCGAGGTAAGTTACTGTTTTAATTGAACTATATATTTTAACAATCCTGTCTCTTAAATGCCATTATTCTAAAATTAATGATAAATAACGCAAATTGCCTATCAATCTGAGACGTGCGATTTTGCTTTCACAGTCCCCCTAGATAAAGCTTATTTTATCGCTCTGTATATAGCTGCAGTTTGAACCCGATTGTATAGCAACAAAAATTATTATTATTACTTAGTTTTGTTCTAACTCTTCTTTTTAAATTTCAGATTACTTTCGGACAAGATGCAAAGTATTCTGGAGGAATTTGAGTGCCCCGTATGCGTGAGTTATATGATTCCCCCGATCAAAACGTGCCTTGCAGGACACAGCTTTTGCAACCGTTGCGATAAGAAGTTGCCCAAGTGTCCGATTTGCCGTGGAGAAAAGTTTGGAGCACGCAACTATGGAATGGAGAGCATATTTAACAAGCTAACTGTACCGTGTAAAAACCTATCTAGAGGTTGTACCACCGCAGTTCAAGGAGACAACTTGAGACAGCACCAACAATTTTGCCAGTATACAATTAAAATATGTCCATTAAAAACGATTCATAATTGTACGTGGAGAGGGCTTGCAAAGGATATCTTAGCCCATTGTATGGAGCGGCATTCAAGTAATGCCTATGGTACCAATACAATGCACCTGATTTATCCCAGATTTCAAAATGGTTTTCTATTAAGGCCATCGGAACTAGGAGATTGCTTTCATATGATATTTCAAGCTCATGGAGAATTATTCAAGTGTGTGTGGGATATTAATACGGATACCGGCTTCATGAGATGGTGTGTTATTTATATGGGTCCGCCAGCGAATGCCGATAAGTATTACTTCGAGCTGGTCTTCCAGGATATTGACAATGCAGAAAATAAAGTTATTTATGAACGTTCAAGTTGTCAAGCAGACCACCACGGAAATTTTCAACAGAATAGGCACATCTTAACCCATATTGATGCTCTGAGAAACTTAAGCGGAGAGCGTGGGCTGCACTACATCATTTCCATAAATAAATTTGAGGAAGGAGTCCATCTAGATGCACTGCCAAAAAAACCAATGATGATGGATAGTTTACAAGTTTTAAGAAGTTCTCTTGTTGTTCCACGACCTTCACTATTCTTCGATTTGAACGATCCAGCCCTCGACGAAGTAAGATTTTTGTTTGCACTTGAAGAGGAGAATGGTGATAATTTGTTCGATGAAAGTTTTTAAAACAAACGTGCTTATTTAGTGATATATGTGTATATAGAATCAATTTTAGTATTAGTATTTTTACTGGTTTTAGTTATAATACCTTTTATTATATGTATTACATGATTTTATGATGTAACCTATTTGTATGCCCAATTTTATTTATTTTTATTATTATGTTTTAGACTAATTGAAGTGACTGTGTTTATTACAATATTTAATAACAAACACTATGATTTTTTGATTTATTCTTTTTAATGTTTATTATTATAATACAACGGAAACATATAAAAAGGTTAAAGAGTTAAGAATTGTTTTATTTACAATAAATTAAAATGAACTTCAACGAAGTAAAGCTCGAACTTATAAATAAGTATAAAAAGGTATCGTATTTGGTAGTGAAATTTTATTTTACCAACTATTATGTGCATGTTTGTTATATTGCACAAAAAGAAATTTCTTAGCAAAGTACAAACAGTTAACTATGCAAGTAGCCAAAATAATTCATTTATTTACAGCTCGTGGTTTGTCAAAGCGTTCTATACACTTATACAGTATAGAACATATTAAAACAAAGAAGTTTGTGTAAAAATGTAGGTGTTGGAGACTTCACCGTTTGCCACGGAGGGCGATGCCATTTTGTTTAGCAGTTATTGCAACCGAATTAATAAAATAAAATTATACAGTGTTATTCATGGCGTTATGTCAAGTTTATTTGAACAGGTAAACATAGGGTGTTAGCTGTGACTAGGCCATGGCTAACAATTAACAGTTATTTTTGCTTGAAATCCTAACTGATTTGAACTAGTATCACATGTTGGATTTTGTTACAATTGTTCAGGATAATTTTTCTGCTAAAAATCAGTTTTACTTGTTAGATTGTGGTTTGCTGTTATTATTATTACTTATACACAACAAAGAACACAATTGAACAAGAGTTTTAGTAGAAAGAATTATTCTGAACAATGGAAACAAAATGCAATATGTGATCAATTTTAATTTCTGTAAAAATATACAGTGCTTATCCAATTAGCCCCCAACGCAAATGCAAAGTACCTACTAAATAACGAAACAAGCCGTCGGGCAACCGCCACCGAATCTTCTTCACAATTACAAAATTTTAAATAATAAAACAAATAAAAATTTTGAAAATTTATTTTTTCAAGTTTTCAAGTTCAAAAATGTTGAAGACGTCAATTGTTTTAATTTTTAAAATTTTAAAATTGTAAATATTTAGAAATTTTAATAATATTCAATATTTAGAAAAAAAACTGAATTTCTAAATAGGTACTAAAAAAATTTTTAAATATTAAAATATTAAAATTTTAAAAACTAAAAGTTTGAAAATTTTAAAAAAGTATTTGAATCATTACATTTATGACATTTACAAAGAAACCTTAGTCTAAGCAAAGTAGGAATGTTTAGAAATGTGTATCTTATAATCAAAAAGGAAATTTAATGAATTTAAAAAAACAGCAACCAGCAATAAATGAGTGGGATTTTAAATAATGTCTACGCAGTGAGTATGGGGCGCCAAGTGTAAAGCGAAAATTTGCTGTGCATTTCACGGTATTTAAGGCAATTTGTCCCAATATTTATTATATATACACACATTTAGCTAAATGATTTTTATTTTAATAAATCGTAGTAGATTTAAATAAATCCTTAAACATTTGGTTTAAATATTCCAATATTTAATACAGCATTAGAGATTTAAATAAATTCTAAAACATTAATTATAAATTTTCAAATATTTGGTAAATCTTTATGTATTTAGATAAATCTACACATATTTGTTTTAAATCTTTCAATATTCTCAGATTTAAATAAATCTTTACCGATATAAATAAATCCTTACAGATTTAAATAAATATTTCAACATTTAATTCTAAGCTGTCATATTTAATGTTAACTTGTCATATTTATTTGACCTTGGTAGACCCAGCCTACATAGAAGACCAAGACTGTTAACACTGGCGGTAACGTTCAACAAATATGAACACGTTTTCCGTATTTCAAGAATTTGTACAATTAATGTTAGTTCAATCATTAATAACAACATATTTAACTTCATAAACATTGCATAACTTGTTATTCATACAATGAATGTTTCCTCAACATTCCCCTGAGAATGTAATTTTCAGTCTATTTTGTTTAAGCGTCGAACACTCCCACCATGACCCTGCCTTGCGCCTTACTACCGATATAAACGGTCTTGATGTCCTAAGTCGGCTGCGCTCACCAAGATCAAATAAATATGACAGGTTAACATTAAATGTGACAGCTTAGAATTAAATGTGGAAACATTTATTTAAATCTGTAAGAAGTTATTTATATCGGTGAAAATTTATTTGAATCTGCGAATATTTATTAAATATTGATAGATTTAAAACAAATATGTGCAGATTTGGCTAAATACATAAAGGTTTACTAAATATTTGAAAATTTAAAATTAATGTCTTAAGATTTATTTAAATCTCTAATGCTTTATTAAATATTGGAATAGTTAAACTAAATCTTTAAGAATTTATTTAAATCTAGAATGATTTATTAAAATAAAAAGCATTTAGCTAAATGTGTGTGTATATAATAAATATTGGGACAAATTTTTGCCTTAAATACCGTAAAATGCACAGCAAATTTTCACTTTACACTTGGCGCCCCATAAGCGAGCCCGGTGATGTAAAGCACTTTGTAGGATGTTTTCTTCCGACTACCTTTTTACTTAAAAGATTTGAAAATTGATATTGATATTGAGAAGCTGCATTTTTAAATTTTGCAAAGAAATCTTATGCTGTATGGATTTCTTCACTTTTAACAAAATAAGCACAAAACACCCTAAAAAAGCAAAACAACGAGAAAATCCTTTAAAAAAATAACCCAATACGCCCAAGAAAGACAAATGGGCATAATAAAATTTGGATTGTTAATACCCTAAAATAGAATACAATTCGAGCCTGCTTTAAATATCTCTATGTATAAAAAGAAAGGCATTTGTCTAACTTATCCTTGCTCTACAATTGTTGTTATTATATGAAAATTAGTATATTATTAATTATTTTTAAAATTAAAGTACTACTTCAACTGACTCATTCTGCAATCATTTTTTGTTCGGCCCGCCCCCGCTTTAAAAAGGAGTATCTTTAAAAGTATTGCGACATTTTTTTAAGTATGGAGTATTGGTATCGCGATACTTTTTTTTATAAAGTACCAAGTATTTTTTACTGCGATACTTTTGAAAGGTTAAAAGGTTTGATTATTGCCATAGACTTATGTGGAAATACTAGAAAGTGTTTTAGTTAAGAAATAGGAATAATAAAAATAAATGTCAAGATCTGAAATTTTTATATACATTGTGCACAACAACGGGTTTTTATGAATAATTGAACAAAAATCACATGCTCAACAACTACACATTTAATAAAACCATAATGTCAAACCAATAGGACTACTACTGTGTCACCCGTACTTTTCATTTTTCAAAAAGTACGAATTGTTAGTTAAGAAAGAGCATGCAACTTTAAATTTTACATAAAGATTTATGTTTATTTATATATTCGGATTATGTTTAGACCTAGGATAGTTGAGCAAAAAAAAAACTTCAGAAGAGCCAGGCAAAAGGCAAAAAAAAACTAGCAGAAAAAACACTAAAGAGGTAAAATCAGCTGACAAAAAGACAAAAAATAGAAAATCGTAAAAAAACTTGAATATTAAAAAAAGTAAAAACAACAACAAAATCATATATATAATAGCATAAAAAAACAATTGAAATCAAGGAATACAATTTATTTAAAAGATTGGGAGCATTGTATATAAATAAATTTCAGTGGAAAATATCAGTCATTAAACTTTCCTTCTGATTGTAACCTTCTATGATAACTAGGCATTATACTAAGCTGCCCCACAGCATCCAGTTGCAGTATGGGATTAAAGATCGCAGGTATTTCAGCTTTAGCGTCCAATTTCTGACTGCCTTGAAATGATGTTTGACATTTCGCATTGATTCAATTGCAAATGTCAAGTCGCTTTTAAAATACTTTTGTTTTAAAATCAAAGGATCGAGCTAGATTCGATTTGTTCAATGCTATGGCAACCAGCCAGTTTTCTAAGAAACAAAGCTTCAGATTTGTTCGTGTAAATAAAATGAGTTAGGTAATGAATCCATTATCTCACTAGTGAGATAATGAACTTCATTACTTAATGCAAATGAATGACATAATAAGTTCTTATCCAAGCAGTCGTAGATAGAAGCTGTTTACTTATTTTAAAAAGGGATTATCAGTAAATAGTAGAAAGTCTATATGTAATCTGTTAAATGATTAGCACCCAATTTATTGTAACTTGACCTTATTTTCGCCGTTCATCTGCTTCTAAAATTTACAAATAAGTATATAAACTTGAAGAAATCTTAGTTATAAGAAATACAAATTGTAATTATGTAAATTCACAACTATTTCAAGTATTATTTTCTACCTACTCGCGACTATATTAATACGATACATAACATATTGCCCTTAATATCACAAAAATTAAAGTATTTTTCATTAATAATTCGTTGCCGCCACCTTCTACGTAATGTAATATCGACAAAAACACAGAAAAAATCGGCTGAAAATACCGAAAACAAAGAAAAGTTGATTTGAAGAACGGGTGGAGGAAAGAGAAATATTTCTAGTATTTGTAATTAATTTTGCTTTGTAATAATAATTGCTTTAAATAAATGTGGAGTTAAAGTTAACTGTTTATTTCTAGAAGTAATAAAAAATTACTTTAAACTACGTTATAATGACAGTTTCCACGTTTGTGTTTGCATAAAAAATATTCACTCAAGAATTGTTTAAGGCACTTGATAAGATTCATCACGTTTGTCTTCGGTCTTGCGGTTCTTAAGATGCATAAAGTAATATAAATTTAAATTTTTAGAAATTTCAAAATTACGCACGCTGTTTGGTTTGTTCTTTAATTTAAAGAATTACCCGGGCAACCCTATCTCCCGTCAGGTTAATTCTGTTGATTAGGAAGTCGTAGGCGTCCTATAATCCCTGTCCTGAACTCCCGCCAGGCCTAAGCATTGGTGATTAAGCAAAGAAGCTATGATAATGATCATGCAGGTAACTTAAAATATTTCCAATATCTTTAATAACATTTTCTAAAATTCTGGATACAGACAAGTGCTGACACTTATATAAAAATAAACAGTGCAAAGGCATCCCACAGCAGAATCATCCACAAATCGGTTCAGGGCAGGCAGGACTTTATTAAAAACAAAATTCTACAATATAATAATCAACAAATTTCTAGATATGATTTCATAAAATGTGTTTCCTATAAATTTAGCACAATAGTTTCTTAACTTTAGCTTAACTTCTAAAATATGTCTGTATATTTTATATGTATTTAGTTGTAGTTTTAACGACCGACGTCCGGTTGGCTATGTATCATTTTGAAATAAATTTTAGGACAAATTTTATATACGTCTGATGTGATCATTTCATTTAAAAACCGGTACATACTGTATCAACTTGACTTTAAACCGCGTGCGTCATTATTCTGACGGGAGTTCAGGATGAGGATTATGTTATTGGCCCACGTAAAAATTTCTTGACGGGAGTTAAGGAAAGGGATTATTTTTCGATTGACCGCTGACAGGAGTTAGTGTGCGTCCGAATTACCTTATTTTTGTGGTGAACAAACACGAAGCTATAGAAAGTAACAAATTCTTGTGGCTGCTTTTGCATTTTGATTCATAGTAATTATTTCTGCGAGTGTCCATGGGCTTTCTTGACAAAAAATTTTAACTCTTTACGAAAAATGTTTTGTTCGTAGGATTTATAAATTAACGCTATGCGCTTTTTGGTTTACGACGTTTAAAGCAGAGCAAGCTTCTATAAACGATTGGAGGTCTTAAGAAAATTAGAAAATAACAAGTTATTTAATAACATAATTGCAGATAAGGCGATTTCAAAATTTATGAATCATTTTAATCTATTCATGTGGGTTTCGCTTTCTTCGATGACAGAATTGATGGAGAGAAAGCAAATCTAAACCGATTAAAAAAATTAGTTTTGACATGGATGTGAAGAAGAGGTAGAAAAATTGCAACAAGAAACTAATACTAAAACAACTAAATTTAAAACAATTTCTAAACAAAGATAACTTTATTATTATATTTATATAAAAAAACCAAAACCTTGCAAACTATTTCAAACACTTAGAATGATCTGGACGACCATATAGAAATAGAAAATGTTTGATGGACAGCGCAGAAATAGGAATAAAATGAACACAAATATACCATCATGAAAAAGTAGCAGAGGATGAAAAACAGACAATCATTTAAAGTAATAATTATTTTCTCCTTTTATTAGTATTTAGTTGTTTCATACTTCTACTGAAGTAAGGGAAGTTATTTCATGCAAATTTTCGAATTTTATATTTTAACAGAAGTACTCGCTTTGGAGTACAAGAAACCCAAAAAAGTGATTTAAAAAAATATCTGTCTGTGGGTGGCTCAGTGGGTGGGTGTGTGGGTGGGTGCGTTCGTTTCCCTATACCTACGGAACCCCTTGACCAATTTTTATAAAATTTGGTGGGTGGTTGTTTACTAAAAGCTGTATCTTCAGAATGAAGGCCGCTACGAATGTTTGAAAATATTAACTTTAATGCCCGATTACCCAAAAACAAAATATCCAATCAATACAAATTAACATATTATTTAATAGTCCTTAGTAAGCTCGAGTGATGTAAAAATATTTTTAGAAACATAAAAATTGTAAATATGCTAGCTGCTACTTCAAACTTTTGGACATTTCCAAAAAAAATTTCCTCAAAAACCGCCCACACCAATTTTTTTAACTGTCTGATCCAATAGAGCTTGCAATGAACAACAAAATTTGTTCTCTACTAATTCCTCAAATTTCATTTTGACGTCCTCTAGGAATTTTTGAAAATTTTGAAATTGATTAATTTTTTATTCCTAAACTTTCATCAGCTCGATAGACTATTTAAAGTACTTTATTAAGATCAGTGAGAATTTCCAACTATTTTGTAAATTAAAGAAAAAGACGATACTTTTTAATATCAATAACGTGTTTTCCGACAGTTACGTAATTTTAACTACCCCTATCAATAAAAATTAATATTTTTTATTACTTGCAAATTTTTGATAACTGTATAAATAAAGGTGTTATAGATAATTTCGTGATGGCATTAAATATCTTAGCGTCTTTCACGTCGCGTCGTAAAAGCGCGCGCAGCCCGTAAGTGACGTCTTGAGTCTGCAGCGGGCTTTTACTGGCTAGATTAGATGTAATTTTTCATCACTTCTTGACGCGAAAATATTTAAAACTTAA
Source organism: Ctenicera cuprea (assembly GCA_958336395.1). NCBI lineage: Eukaryota > Metazoa > Arthropoda > Insecta > Coleoptera > Elateridae > Ctenicera > Ctenicera cuprea. Next base: position 58,623,623 of record OY284486.1, read on the forward strand.
AAAGTATGGGAAAGTACCAGCGACTTGTTTCGCCCATTTTTTCATAAAATGAATATGTACCATGCTGCAGATATTATGGGTTACTTTTTACTCGCTCTGTATACCAACAATACAAATTTTTAACAGATTATTTGCAGAACATAATCAAGATAACAAGTAAAATTACATAGTGGGCAAATATAAAATTTGATGATTTAATACATTTTCAAATTTATTTCCAAACCCATAGGTACCTAACTTAAGTTATTAAGGATAAACGAACACTAATTACTGATAATACTAATGACACAGCCCTTGTAAAATAAAACAGCTTATTGGGTAACCAATCCGGTACAGCCATAATGACTGGAAAGGGTATTTGTTGTTTACTTAAATAAGGGATAAAAGTATTGTTTTGATCAGTTGTAAATTAACGGCAACAGTTCTTAGTTTGCATTATTTAATTTACCAGTGCTGAGGTGTTTTCCACATTCACTGTTTGCAGTTTGAAACTTTTTTGCGTTTAACATATCGAGCGAGGTAAGTTACTGTTTTAATTGAACTATATATTTTAACAATCCTGTCTCTTAAATGCCATTATTCTAAAATTAATGATAAATAACACAAATTGCCTATCAATCTGAGACGTGCGATTTTGCTTTCACAGTCCCCCTAGATAAAGCTTATTTTATCGCTCTGTATATAGCTGCAGTTTTGAACCCGATTGTATTGCAACAAAAATTATTATTATTACCTAGCTTTGTTCTAACTCTTTTTTAATTAAATTTCAGATTAATTTCGGACAAGATGCAAAGTATTCTGGAGGAATTTGAGTGCCCCGTCTGCGTGAGTTATATGATTCCCCCGATCAAAACGTGCCTTGCAGGACACAGCTTTTGCAACAGTTGCGATAAAAAGTTGCCGAAGTGTCCGATTTGCCGTGGAGAAAAGTTTGGAGCACGCAACTATGGAATGGAGAGCATATTTAACAAGCTAACTGTACCGTGTAGAAACCTATCTAGAGGTTGTACCACCGCAGTTCAAGGAGACATCTTGAGACAGCACCAACAATTTTGCCAGTATACAATTAAAATATGTCCATTAAAAACGATTCATAATTGTACGTGGAGAGGGCTCGCAAAGGATATCATAGCCCATTGTATGGAGCGGCATTCAAGTAATGCCTATGGTACCAATACAATGCACCTGATATATCCCAGATTTCAAAATGGTTACCTAGTAGGGCCATCTGAACCGGGAGAATGCTTCCATATGATATTTCAAGCCCATGGAGAATTATTCAAGTGTGTGTGGGATATTAATACGGATACCGGCTTCATGAGATGGTGTGTTATTTATATGGGTCCGCCAGCGAATACCGATAAGTATTACTTCGAGCTGGTCTTCCAGGATGTTGACAATGCAGAAAATGAAGTTATTTATGAACGTTCAAATTGTCAAGCAGACCACCACGGAAATTTTCAACAGAATAGGTACATCTTAACCCACATTGATGCTTTGAGAAACTTAAGCGGAGAGCATGGGCTTCACTACATCATTTCCATAAATAAATTTGAGGAAGGAGTCCATCTAGATGCACTGCCAAAAAAACCAATTGTGATGGATAGTTTACAAGTTTTACGAAGTTCTTTTGTTGTTCCACGACCTTCACTATTCTTTGATTTGAACGATCCAGCCCTCGACGAAGTAAGATTTTTGTTTGCACTTGAAGAGGAGAATGGTGATAATTTGTTCGATGAAAGTTTTTAAAATAAACGTGCTTATTTAGTGATATATGTGTACATAGAATCAATTTTAGTATTAGTATTTTTACTGATTTTAGTTATAATACCTTCAATTATATATATTATAAGATTTTATGATTTAACCTATTTTTATTATTATGTTTTAGACTAATTAATGTGACTGTTTATTACAATATTTAATAATAATCACTATGATTTTTTAATTATTTCTTTTTAATGTTTATTATTATAATACAACAGAAACATATAAAAAGGTTAAAGAGTTAAGAATTGTTTTATTTACAATAAATTAAAATGAACTTCAACGAAGTAAAGCTCGAACTTATACATAAATATAAAAAGGTATTGTATTTGGCAGTGAATATTTATTTTACCAACTATTATGTGCATGTTTGTTATATTGCACAATAAAAAATTTCTTAGCAAAGTACAAACAGGTAACTATGTAAGTAGCCAAAAATTTACAGCTTGTGGTTTATCAAAGCGTTCTATACAGTATACAACATATTAAAACAAAGTGGAATTGTGTAAAAATGTAGGTGTTGAAGACGTATAGTAAATGAACAAAGTTTTTATTAACTTAAATCAAACACACTACGTATTTTATATTTTAAAATTAAAATACAATTTAGTATAATTTATGTAAATCCTACGAACAAAAAAATTTTCGTAAAGAATTAAATTTTTTTGTAAAGAGTGACACTCGCAGAAATGATTCCTATGAATCAAAACACAAAAACAGCAACAAGAATTTGTTACTTTCTATAGCGTCGTGCTTGTTCACCATATTAATAAGGTAATTCTTTAAATTAAAGGACTAACGTGTGTGATTTTGAAATTTAATAAATTTTTAATTTATATTACTTTATGCATTGTAAGAACCGCAAGACCGAAGTCAAATGTGATATCAAGTGCCTTAAGAAATTCTTGAGTGAATATTTTTTTGGCAAACACAAACGTCGAAACTGTCATTATATTTAAACTGTCATTTTATTTAAAGCAAAAAGCTATAATTATTATAAGTAGAGGAAAATTAATTACAAATACTAGAAATGGTTCTCTTTCCTCCATCCGTTCTTCAATGTTGACCTCTGTTTTGTTGAAGTTAATGAATAGCTGCTATTACTATCGTCTTCTCTTGCTCGTGGTTGTTAAAGTTTTTAAAAGAATAATCTATTATTTCTTCTCTTTTATACCTCTAATCGACTTTTCGCTGTTTTCGGTAGTTTCCGCCAATTTTCTCCCTATTTTTGTTAGTCTTACTTTACGTATAAGGTGGCGGCAACAAGTTATTAATAAAAGTACTCTCATTTTTCTCATGTTGAGAGAAATATGTTATGTACAGTATTAATATAGTCGGGAGTAGGTAGAAAACAATACTTGAAATTCTTGAGAATTTACATAATTACAATTTGTATTTCTTATAACTAGCATTTCTTCATGTTAAATAATTATTTGTAAATTTTAGAAAGCAGATAAACGGCTTAAATAATGTCAGGTTACAATAAATTGGGTGATAATCAATTAACAGATTACATATAGACTTTCTACTATTTACTCATAAAATAAGTAAACAGCTTCTATCGATAAGGACTTATTATCTCATTCATTTGCGTTAGGTAATGAAGTTCATTATCACACTAGTGAGATGATTGATTCATTACCTAACTCATTTGATTTACACAAACAAATCTGAATACATTTTGCACAACAACGGGTTTTTACAAATAATTTAACACAAAACACATGCTGAACAACTACACTTTTAATAAAACCATAATGTCAAATCAATAGGACAATACTACTGTGTCACCCATACTTTTCATTTTTCAAATAGTAAGAATTGTTAGTTAAAAAAGAGCAGACACCTCTAAATTTTACATAAGAATTTATGATTCTTTATATATTCGACGTATGTTTAGAGCTAGGATAGTGAGGCAAAATAAAATTTCAAAAAAGCCAGCACAAGCAAAAAAATTGCAGAACAACACTAAAGAGGCAAAATCAGCTGACAAAAAGGCAAAAACGTGGAAGAGTTTAAAAGAACTTGAAAATAAAAAAAAATGTAATAACAGCAAGAAAATATAGCATAGAAAACAATTGAAATCCGGGAATACAATTTATTTAAAATATTGCCAGGATTGTATATAAATAAATTTCAATGGAAAATATTAGTCATTAAACTTTCCTTCTGATTGTAATACAATACTCCGAAAATCTTATTAACCTTCTAATAACTAGGCATTATATTAAGCTCCCCACGGCATCCAGTTGCAGTATGGGATTAAAGATCACAGGTATTTTAGTCTTAGTGTCCAATTGCTGGCTGTCAATAGTTGTAAAGTATTCTTAAATGTAACTTAAGCAAGACAGTTTCTTGTTAGTTGTTAATAATAAACTGATATGGAGTACTTAAAGAATTTTCAAATTGAATTTGATAATAAGCAACTGCAATTTTAAATTTACAAAATATCTATGTCAGGGTACCAAAAACCCCCAAAAGAAAGAAAATAAAATTTTGCATTAAATTATACAATAAAAAATGCATTTGCTAACATGCCTAGCTCTAAGTATGTTAAACAATTACTAGTTATTTATGTGCAGAGTTAATACATTAATAACAAGTTCAAGCTTTACTTCCTTGAGGTTCATATTGTCTGTGGAATTTATAATATTAAGTTGTTTCCGGGATGCTGTGTTAGCCTCAGATACGCTTATTTTTTCTCCCGCCCACCATGGACAGGACCCACAATCCTAGCGGGCGGGTGTTTTCAGACTATACCTACTGTAAACGCTGTTACGCGTTACCAAATCTCTTTTCTACAATTGGTTAGAGTAAAAACAATTAGAAAAGAATGTGACGTGACGTGACGTCATACTACCCTGCAGTGGAAAAACACAACGAAGCAGATAAGTAACTTATGCGTGGTGATATCAGAGGCGTAAGTTACTTATTTGCTTCGTTCTGTTTTTCCATTTCGGCGTAGTGTTTGTTTCTTACGTTTCAGTTAACTGAAGATGGCTGCTTAGCAGCCGAAATGTACATCTGAACGTACTAATAATTGTTATTGTAAGAACTAAAGAGGTTTTCCTCGTTATTGTTAAGTATTTTAATAATAACATTATATAATTGTACTTAATAGGAATAGGAATATTGGGACACTAGGATGAAAACCAGGAGATGCAACTCAGCAGTCAAATTTCTATATGATGATCATAAAAAAGCAATAATTTTTATTTATTTGTTTGTATTACGGACATATTTTACAATGATATTATCTGGAAATAACAGAAAGCCTAAAGCTAATCTGTTAAATATTTAGAATTTATTTGTTACCTCACCCGGTTATACCTAAACTCATTATCTACTTTCTTATAATTACAAGTATAAGTAGATATGTAAACTTTAAGATGTATCTTATCTGCAACAAGCACAAATTGTTATTAAGTTCCTGGTAATTTGAAGTTGTAACGGATGTTCAAAACATTCCTGGTTAACTAAGCTGGTGGGTGATTTTGTTAACGTTAACGCATGTCCTAGCTTATTGCTTAAAATATTTAGATCACCTAACAAACAATTTTTGAAAGCGAAACTTCTTTGTTCGCAAGAGTAACCACAAGAACGCGAGGCGGAAGTGAGGTCGCCTAGAAGCAAACTGAAGAGATTAATGTTCAATTGTGCCACGTAAACTAAACAATTAAAATGAGTGTAGTTTATCGCTTTGCTTATACAGCCAGACCAAGATATATAATACACTTAGGTATAAGCCCAAACGGCCAGCTAGTGACCCGCAACCTGTCACGCTCGAGTTAGAAAGAGAGAGTACGTACGGGCCGTCGGCCAGCTTCGAACAGTATGCGATATAGCGCGGATTAACACATTTCAGTTAAATGTTATGCGTTTTGTATAATTTTAATACGTTTTTAATGTAGTCAGAATTAATTTTTATGTAGGTTTTTCATAAATGATCACAAATAGTACACAAATTAACTGTAATACACGAACAAACTAATAAAACGCGTAAATTTAAATTAAGTGTTTAACCATTTGCATAACAAAATAACACACATTTGAATTATTTTTCTGCTTAAAATTCATAACCCTTCCTTTGTTGTTACACTATCGACTCTCACAGCTAGGTAGCACACAGTTTCTACTCACTCTGAAAACTCAACGTGAAAATTGCAGAAAAAAAAACAAATAAAAACAGCTAAAGTATGCTACTCCGTATACTACAATACGAAAATGCTAGCAGTAAGAGAGATACACCGGCCTGCATCATATCCTCGCACTCCGCCGGGAGCGTGAGGCGCTTGTGGACAAATCTACATGTGGTAAAAAATTGGGGTGACAATACTTCATTTATTATATGTCGTAAGCCAGACTAATAACAGCTCATCTAGTGAGCCACAAACACTAAAAATAACCTCTTCAATTTAAATATTGACATTTGAAACATTAATAACATTTGGATATAAAAATAAATTATTGATGAAATTTCCATGTAAATTGGGTAAACGTTAAAAGTCGCATCATTCATATCAACATTTTTTTCTTTGTACAACTAGATCATAACGACAAATTTTTTTTCAACCGGTACCAAACGTTTTTATTATTAAACAAAATCACCAAAGCTCCACATTCCAAATTAAGCGTTTTTAATACATACGTCATATCTCGTGAACTGCTTGGCATATCAACTTGATTTCTTTTTGTTAAAAAGCAGATGCACCAGCGCTGTCTATGATCTTATTTCATTTTCCGAAGAAAATTTTATTTTTTGCCCAAAGAAATTACGGGTACGACTTTTTGCTTTCATTGTCGTGAACTTTTTACTGAGCGACAAACTTTTTATTTGTTGATTTTAAAATATACACGCAAGGAATCAAATTAAGCGTATACTTTGAAAAATATCTTAAAGCAAAAAAAAATATCATACGGCCATGATGGTTATGGTATGAACTTTTAAAGCGCTGGGAATAACAAAAGATTGCTTGCGTAGGTACTATGACTGCTTACCTATCTATCTGTTATAAAACAACAATTATCTGACATAAATTAAACTTGATTTTTGTTCACCAATAATAAGCTTTATAGATTTCATAATTGGTTATACAGAGTGCCCATTTTAAAACTCCGAGCCTAAATTTTTTTAAATAGGCAACACACAATGCAACCCCCAGATCACTATGCATTTCTACCATTTTTCTTAAATTGAGATCAGAGTTGTTTTACAGTACATGTATCTACTAATGATTAAGTACAAATTTAAGGTTACTTTAATAACTCAAATTTAATATTTGACAACAATAACTACAATAATTTAATAGGAACATAGTACAAAAACTAACGAAGCAGGTGTTCAAATTGCCTTCCCCCTTCGTTTTCGCAGAGTATAATTCTACGCATCGAACCTCTAACACGAGCTAACATTTCCGGTGTGATAGAGCGACAACATTGAATTATCCTTTCGCGTAGACGTTCTTCATTTCGAATGGGCACTTCATAGACATCATTGTTTACTTTGCCCCACAAAAAGAAGTCTAACGGAGTCAAATCGGGACTACGGGCAGGCCAAGGATGCAATGCACCTCGTCCAATTACGCGTCCCTCAAAACGTTGGTTAAGATAATTTCTCACATCCCTATGAAAATGCGGAGGTGCACCATCATTTAAAAACCACATGCTATTCCGTTCGTTTTGAGGAACTGTTTGGAGGAGAGCCGGTAGTTCATTAATTAAGAAATTTAAGTACATTTCACCATCTAAATTTCCATTAAAGAAATGTGGCCCTATTACAAAATCGCCAATAATACCGCACCACACATTAAGAGAAAAAATTCTCTGAAAATGAGTTATCCTGATCCAGCGGGGATTGTCTTGGGCGTAATAGTGGCAGTTATGTCGATTAACCATGCCATTGTTTGAAAACCTCGCTTCATCACAGAATAATACCATACTCAAAAATTCCGCATTGTCGTTTAATTGCCGTCTAAGAATTTGACAATACTGAACACGATACTCATAATCCCTATCTTCAAGATGGTGTATGGTATAAACATGGTAGGGGTGAAATTTATTTGCCTTAAGAATATTGAAAACAGAACCTTTGCTAATGTTTAAGGCATTTGCAATCTCTCTTTGATTTGTATGGGGATTATCCGTAACCATTTCAATTACAGCTACAACGTTATGTTCAACCGTAACTTGCCGTGCCCTTACTTTTGGTTTTGAAAATTGCCCATACTCTTGTAAATTCAGAAGCATTCTAAATGTTTTGTCTGTTGGAATTCGTCTACCTGGAAAGCGTTGCGCATACAAAGTACTGGCAGCACTCGCATTTTTTCGACTATTCACCCAGAATTAGAAGCATGTCCACTGTGTCAGCGTTGGAATACATTTTACACCAAAGATTAGTGATCGATAATCTTTGTTTTGCACCGTTCAAGTAATGTGGCTTAACGAATTTGATTTGTAAACTGTCAAGTTAATGCAAACATGTATGCCCTGATCTTAATTATAGAAATATTTTGTTTTAAAATAATAGTTGGCAGTGACTTGTATTGTGTGTTGCCTATTTAAAAAAATTTAGGCTCGGAGTTTTAAAATGGGCACTCTGTATACTAGCGCTACAAATTTAAAAGTTAAAACTACAAGAATCCCGAAACTAAGATAGTTACGAGATAATAATTACATACATATATTAAGTTTTAATATAACTCTCACACGCATTGAAAATTTTATAGGGATTCCTACAGCCAACTAGATCATGACATAATCGTTTTCGTTATCTGTTAAATCACAGAATTCAAAAAACACTTTCAGTGAGAACGCGTTAAGAAGTTTCACTTAGAACTTGCGTGGTCGGCACACATTAATTTTTTTTGTACACCTATCGGCTACTTTGCTTATGCATATACTATATTGTGCCCCAAATCTTATTACGATTCGTTGCTGCCACCATATGTAAATATCGTAAAATTAGCAAAAAGTCGAATGACCGACTTTCAACAACAATACAATTTTGTGTATTTTGTATGAGTAATAAGATTTTCTAACCAAAAATTCAAAACTTTCAAACGAAAATATTTAGAAAATATTATTACGTGACTCTCTAGCTGAGACACCTATATAGTGCACAGTAGGAATAGCAAACTAAACGAGTAATGCCCACATATACAATATTAGAATTTTAATGTAACGGTTGGTAAAGTTACCGGTAAGAAAGTGTTCCATCTTCAAGAAGCCGTAACTCCTTAATAAAAGCGTTTTCAGTCCCCTGTTAAATACGAACTTTTTAATTTTTATCGCATTTCAAATCCACCCTGATAGTGTTTCTCACAGGTTGTGAAACATATAACGAATCTTATTTTTTAATTGGTTTGACGAAAACCTGTTCTAGTTCTCATATTATTTATATCAAAAACACAGTCGATATTTTATAAATAAACCAATAAATTTCGTATTGAAGCTTTTACAATTTTACTGAACTTTATTGTCGATAGTAAATCTTTGCTCACGCTGTCATTTTCCTGAAGCAACTTTTTTACTAGAGACGCTGTTTTCTTGGCAGAATGCTTATTTGTCTACAGCATTCACCGGATATGGCATAATAAAAGACAGTAAAGCATACGGGCCAAAGATCCTCGAATTAAAAGTCCTTTTATGATAACGTTGTAAATTTGTTTTAAGAAAAAAGCATGCATGCAAACAAGTCTTAACTTAATTTTCTGTAGTACTTCTGAATAAAGTGAATATTAATATTGCTTCCGTAAAATATATTCACAATTTATTTTTTGTTTTATTTTAATTACTTGCCTGATTTTGATCCATGGAGCCGTTGAAAGTAAAATAAAATTGCTGGTAGATGAAACTAAACTTGTTTTCAAAAGTTTTGTGTAGTGACCGGGAAAAAGAAATAAATCTATTTGCTTATTTTAACAAGGGATTATCAGCAAATAGTAGAAAGTTGAAATATAACTTGTTAAATGATTAGCACCTCATTTATTCTTATCTCCTATCATAAAGTTACAAATAAACGTGTAAATATGAAGATTATCTTTGCTATAACAAATACATATTATTATTATGTAAATTCTCAACAATTTTAAGTATTTATTTATACCTACTCCCGATTAGATTAATACTATATTATGTATATACAGGGTTGGGCAAAAGTACGGAACAATGCAAATATCTCTAGTACGATAACCGCGATTTGGACAAAATTTTCTACATGAAGGTTTCGATATACGGCAGATACAATGAAAGTATCGGCGGTTTAAAAGGACTTCCGGTTTAGCCGGAAATGATATCACCTTTTTTATTTTAAATACGAACACCCTGTATATTTTTTGATATATCGATAGAACTTCTTTTTGCAAGTTCAGTAATATAAGGTTTCATGCCTTTATTTTCAATAATTCTAGAGATATTGAACAATAATGTTTCGTAATTGTTATTTAGCAGCTCATAAAAACAAAAGAATGTGAGAAGCTTAAACAGTTATGTAATGTTGTCAAATGTTCTTGGTTCGTGTTGTGTTGTTTTGATGTTTGATAGATTGAGCAGTCTGGTTGCAGTAATCAATTAATTAACCAAAATTAATTAAAACTGCCGAATTTAACATCATAAATGGTCCAATTAACAGAAAGATTGCAGATTGTTAAATAAAGTACAAACTTCTTGCTGAGTTCTACGACGCTCACCAAAACCAACCACAATTAAAATTTGAATTCGTTCTTTGTCTGTTAATTGACCATTTCTGATGGTAAATTCAGCAGTTTTAATTAATTTGGTTAATTAATTGATTGCTGCAACCGCAATGCTTAATCTATCGAACATCAAAACAACACAACGCGAACCAAGCGCATTTGACAACATTACATAACTGTATAAGCTTCCCACATTCTTTTGCTTTCATGAGCTGCTATAGATAACAATTACGAAACATTATTGTTCAATATCTCTAGAATTTTTGAAAATAAAGGTATGAAATCTTATATCACGGAACTTGCCAAAAATGAGTTCCATCGATATATTAAAAAATATACAGGGTGTTCTATTTAAAATAAAAAGTTGATATCATTTCCGGCTAAACCGGAAGTCCTTTTAAACCGCCGATACGTTCATTGTATCCGCCGTATACGGAAACCTTCATGTAGAAAATTTTGTCGAAATCGTGGTTGTCGTATTATAGAGATATTTGCATTGTTCTGTACTTTTGCCCAGCCCTGTATAATATGTTTCTCATGACATGAGATAACATTTTTTTGCCAAAAAATTATCACTTACGAATTTACTGAGGCACTTGATAGATTCGCTACGGTTGCTTTCGGTGTTGAGGTTCTGATGATGCATGCAGTAATAGAAATTTTGTTTTTAGATAAAATTCACGCACGCTGTTTTATTTGTATTTTAATTCAAACAATTATCTCATATTAATTGTAAACAAGCACGACGCTATAAAAAGTAAAAAATCTTATTGTTGCTTTCGAGTTTTTATTCATAGGAATCATCTCTGCGAATGTCATGGTACCTACTATTGACAAAGAAATTAAATGTTCTTTCAAAAATGTGTTGGTCTTGTAATTTATATAAATTATATTAAATTGTATTCTGATTTAAAAAGTCCAAAATACGCACTGTTTAACTTAAATTATGAAAAACTTGGTTCGTTTCCGGTGAAACCAACAACGGCTAAAAATAGTGATTTACATAAAATAATTAAATAGATTAATACTAAAAAGTATTATCATTTTCATTTATTTATGTTAATAAATAAAAGAAGAAAATAGTTAGAACTATGCTTTTTTACGTTGTATACAGGGCGAGTAAAAAGTAAAGCAAAATGTCTGTAACTTCATAAATATTAATTTTATGAAAACATGGGTTTAATAAAAATTAATGAATAAAATTTCAGTTTATTGGTAAATTGTTTAAACGTTAAGTGCGGCAACCTACTTTTGGTTGTAAATGCGGCACCCTAATATTTATATTCCCAACAATATTTTTGAATAAAATACCTTTTTTTACAAACACCAAAAAATGATGATATTTTTATATAAATCTCAGTATGCAATATGTCACATTGGAGTTGTTTATTTTAACAACGTGCACGAAGTATTTCGCGCAGTAGAACGAAAAATATTTCGTGCATGACGACAATGGCAACATTTCTAAATTAAATTGTAATAGATGAAACAAATCGCTTTATTAAAATATAACAAAAAACACATTACCTGTTATTATTATTGCTATAAATACATATTAACAGTTATCTGCTTGTACGCATTTTCATATTGTGCTTTTTATTTTTTGGATAATAGGGTAGCAATTGCATTATTAGCCACTTCCGTAATATCAAAAGCTATATTTTGTTCCATTTCTAATATTTCCATCATTTAAAAATAGGTTTTTTTGAAGAGAACGCCGACCAAACTTGTTTAGGAAAAAATAACTGACAAATATCAATAGTTGTTAAATTTTTTTTGTATTTTATTATGATTTTACTTAATTGTTTTCATTATTTCAGTAAGTCTGTAGAAAAAATGTTGTACGCAACTCATGCACAAAATTTCTTTGGTGCTTTTGAATGATTTTTGTCTCGGCTGCCGCCTCGACAAAAACTTTCATTCATAATACATACATAAATAACTATTTCAAACGTTTCCTAGTTGCTAGAGTAAACAAATAACGAAACTTGAACAAAAATTGAACATTATTTATACTTTATACGCTGAAACTTAACAAGCGACTTTTATTAAGGCTGATAATTTCATACAATAAATATGTACAAAGTTACAGATACTGTATGAGTTTACCTTTTACTCGGAATTTTTACAGAACAGTAGTAGGGGGAAAACAAATAAAATTTCATATTGGTTTTCCTTAATTTAATTTCAATCTCATAGATACCTAACTTCAGTTATTATTCAGGATAAACGAATATGGATTACTGTAGATAATGCTAATGACACCCCCCCCCCCCTTGTAAAATAAAATAGCTTATTTGTTAATTAATCCGGTACAGCCATAATGACTAGAAAAAGTAAATGTTGCTTAGGTACTTAAATACGGAATAAAAGTATTGATTTAGTGAGTTTTAAATTATCAAAAGCAATTGTTGTTTTACATAATTTAATTTATTATTAATAAGGTGTTTTCCACATTCACTGTTTGCAATTTGAAACCTTTTTGTGTTTAACGTATTAAGCGAGGTAAATTACTGTTTTAATTTTGGACTATATATTTTAACAATCCTGTCTCTTGAATGCCATTATTCTAAAATTAATGATAGATAACGCAAATTGCGTAATAATCTGAGACGCGCGGTTTTGCTATCGCTCTGTATATAGCTGCAGTTTCGTACCTAATTGTACCACACATTTAATATTATTACTATTAGTTAGTTTTGTTGTAACTTTTTATTTTAATTTCATAATAAATTCGGATAAGATGCAAAGTGTTCTGGAGGAATTTGAGTGACCCGTCTGCGTGAACTATTGTATATGATTTCCTCAATAAAAACGTGCCTTGCAGGACACAGTTTTTGCAACTTTTGCGATAGAAAAATAACAAAGTGCCTGATTTGAACTGTATGGAATAGAGAACATTTTTGACCAGCTAACTGTACCATTTAAAAACGCATCTAGAGATTGTACCACCGAAGTGCAGGTAGATAACTGGCGAGAACATTAACAATTTTGCCAGCATACAATCAAAATATGTCCCTTAAAAGCAATCCATAATGGTACGTAGAGAGGACTGGCAAAGGATATCACAGCTGTTGGGTAGTAGGAAACTTTCATATGGAAACTTTCCATCGAATACTAAAAAAATGGAGAGTTTCTGGGGCAACTGGAAACTTTCTAAAATAATGGAAACTATGTTTTATCGACATTTTTACATTTTGTAATAAAATGCTCACGACTATGACACATCGTTGATATTAGAATAAAAAACTCGATTCAAATATGAAAAAAATAAATAAAATACGGCCCATAAAAGAAAAAGTTGACAGTCGAAACCAAACAATGTTAGAACTTAGATTCAGCATAAAAGAAGTCTCCTAATAATGCGACAACTAGAAATGCGTGTTATAGAAACTAAGCAAAATAGCTGCAATTTCTTTTTAGATTACTAGTGGGCATAAAATTTCTCTAATTTAACCGTCGTATCTCTTCAAATAAGCAAGCTCCCAATATCTGTGTCAATTTTGGTTTCAAGGACTCCCTTGTACAGTTTCTGATTTGTAGGATTCAGTGATTGCGTAAACGCCGATGCGTTAGATAAAGCAAGGCGTGTGTCCATCACAAGCCCTGCTTACTACTGAAGGCCGCCACGGCTTCGCATTCCTTCCATCTTCCAGTCGTCCGCTGTTTACGCGTCGAGCTTATTTGTCACGAATACTGTATTGGTCTGCTGCCCCCAGTGCCTACGTATTTGTGCCTTATATAATTGTGAACTTGCGCCTGTTAGTAGCGGGGGTCGAGCGTCAGTAAATGTTGAGGCAGGTGGAAAGAACCGAATTTACTATGTACATACAGAGCGAGCAAAAAAGGTGAAGAACCACGTGACCACGTAACATAGGCAACCCATTCTACAGAACTGGCCACCCTGTTCCAGGAAACTAAATCTGACAGTTATAGCAATTATCATTGGCGTTGTACGTACAAATTAGAGCACAGAAAACATATTTTCATAAAAAAATGAACTTGGCACGTCAGACAATTTAAAAACTGTAAAAATATTTTAATAAAAAAAAAGCAAAAGTAAATGATAGGATTTATTTAATAATATTATTGGAGAAAAACATATTTGATTTATAAATTACAATAGTTCGTTGATATGGTAACAAGCACAGACAACTTAGAATAATGTAGCTTTTAAAAAATAATTCCGATGACAGCTGTCAAAACGAACTTTTAAAAATATGATTAAATTTCTAACTGTAGGCCTACTTACATTGCCGGTAGCGTGAAAAATTTAATAAGTAACACGGAATGTATCGACTAATAACATCCTCGGCAGGCGACAAGCTTCGGCTTCGCCTCAGCTCGTATTCGCCTACCTCGGATGTTATTACGTCCTTACATTCCTTGATACTTAAATAACTATTATTTCCCAAAATATTCCAGAGCACCCCCTACCTTGTGATACATAATTTTTAAGGTTGGAAAAACCCTCATCTAGCCACCTTAAAAAAATTTGGATGCAGTCGATCCGTTTATGAGTTAGGCTCAACAATTGTAAAATAAAGCCACAAATTATTTATATTCGGCAATATCACAATTTTCGAAAAATCATTCATAAACGGATCGACTGAATCCAATTTTTGAAGATGGGCTTATGAAGATTTTTCCCAACTTAAAAATTATGTATCGCAAGGTACGGGGTACTATGGAATATTTTTACAAATAAAATATTTTTAGTTATCTGGTAAACGGATCGACTGAATCCAATTTTTTTTAATGTGGGTAGATGAGCATTTTTTTCTACCTTTAAAATGATGTATCACAAGGGAGAGGTGCTATTTAAAATTTAAAAGTCGGGGGTGAGGGGGTGAAACTTAAAATTCAATCCACATTGGGTTTAAACTTCCCCCTCCATATCTAACTTGACGTGTTTTTTGTTTAAACCAAATTTACTTAAAATCGATAGCTATTGAGGCTGGCTTATTTTGAAATGAAAGCACTGTATACGTTATGATTTGTAAATCGGCGATGGCACAATATTTCAAAATAAAAATATATAAAAAATTTCATCACCCTAATTCGAATCTGGTCGTATATTACTGTCAAAAATTGCGTGTTAAAGCAAGGTAATTTTTATTCCAAGCAATAATTTCCGTATTCAATTAAATATGTATGGGATAATTGATTTTTTGTACAGGAATTGAGGGCACAGAGTTTTTAAAACTACAACTTCCCTAACTCATTTTACTTCGTAAGTGAGTTCCGAAATACATACTACAGGGTATCAAATTTATAACAGTATACTAATGGATTTTGTATAACTTCAACCTCTGGTAACAATCACGTTTTACATGCATGACAAAATCCGGAAATGGAAGCTTTTGCAGTAAGCCATAAGGGCCATGTTAAAGTGAAAATACCCGCAGCATTGAAAAGCACTTACCTAAGTACATTTATAAGATGTACCGGAAAATAGCAAACTGCAAACATGATTACTACAGCAACCAGCATCTTAGCAGCTTTTCTTCGAGACCTTAACTGCCCTTCAGTGCTCGTGTTGGTATTCATGGTGAAGGTGTTTGTATGTCTTCCTCCGGAAACATCTGAAATTGGAAAATATCGATAATTATTCAGAAGTTTTAATGATATTGTAATTGAAAACGACCATAAAATTCAGTCGCGCTAAACATCCGTTTTCTCACATTCCGAAAGTAAATTAAACGGTGTAACTACAGCTTTAAATCAATAAATGCAAATGAAGGTTGAACAATATTAAACAATGTACATTTTTATCGTTTTAATGATATGAAATGTGTTATTAGCTGAACGCGCGGACTACGCCCCACGTTTTTCTCTTAAAAAAATGTAGCAAAATTTATATACTTATAGAGAGATAAAATGATATAATTAATATATTTCGTAGGTATCGGAACACGCAACCCTAATAAATAACCTGTGTTAAGATGTAAAGTATGTTACTGAATGCGCTGTCATTAAAAATTATGACAGGGAGAAGGGATCCAGATCAAGTATATAGATACAGATTTTATTATTTATTATTAAAATAAAAAAAGCGGGATTGCATTAGATTTTTTTTAATGTTTATTAGGCAAATCAAATAAATAATCTCTAGTGTAATTGTGCTTTTAAAAATTTTAATTTTAAGATTAAAGTGTAATTTACACTAGCGAACCCCGTGAACTACCCCTCACATTTTTCTGCATTTTTCTTTAAAATAAAATGAATAGATACACTGTGTCGAGATGTTAGATGAGTTCTGTACTATTTTCTATTCTCAAATATGCAATACGTTGCGATTATGAACCTGCTTTTCGTAAACCCGTTTGCTCCCTGAAATAAAAGGCGCGCACGTCTAGCACTTTTATCTTCTTTTGCCCGTTTTTATTAGATTATTTTCAAAAATTCAGGAGCATAATGTACATAAATGGAAAGAAGTGAGAGCGTGATCTACTTAATTGTAACATGTATTAGACTACTCAATGAACAGGGTTGTTTCAAAAGGCGCACTTAGGGGTTGGTTTTGTTCTTTTCCACCCTCCTTCGATCGAAACTAATCAATGTACATTATTGCTACCAAATACCACAGTAACACTGCATAATGCATATATTAGTGATCTTACATGTATCTACTACATAGAACGAAAGATTTTTCTCTACATTCCAGCGGCTGAATCATCATCATCAGAGAGCAAGTTAAATGCTCTTTTTTATTGGACGATGTCGCACTTTTATATTTTTTATCTTTGTAAAAAATTATTTTGATTTTTTGATACTGTTTTATTATCCTAAACAACACGTTTGAATGCGTTTGTTGACGTTCCAGTCCGTGTCTATACAACGCATTGATTTATAACATCACCCTAAAATTGTAGGGCGCAGCTCACGGGTAAAGTTAGTTCTTCTTAAATGCGAGCTGTTAGTGTAAACGCTGCAGTTTGTTACCGGCGCGTTTGTTATTGTAACTCTTGTTCCCAATATTTTCGACAAATGTAGCTTTTGATTATAAATTCTTGACTATTTATTTTTAAACAGAAGCGTAACATCGTCCACACACGACTAACAAAATCAAATCGATTCGATCTCTGTCATAGCCAAACCTGAGTTGGCCATATTTATTTTACAAGTTTATGAGCAAAGGTCGCATGTAAGCAATTGTTCAATAACTATTTGTCCAATTTCTGCTTTTACTTGTATATATTTCCGGATGTCATGTTAGGAATTAATTAGTACTCATTGTGTAGCACAATATAAAATTGTTTATTTCACGCTATCATTCTACAGCTTAATAGGATAGATTTCTAAATATGAATGAATAATCGTTTTACGATATTCCGTTTTGCTACTTCCGCTTATCCCGCATTAATACCCTTTCTAAAGAATCCACCCTTAGCTCCACGGCTTCATATATTAATAAACTTTAAGCACGTTTTGTCTACAATAACAAACAACGGACCTCCGCGCGGCGTTACGTCATGGCTTGAAAGTCATAATGCAGTTGTAATGAGACCTGAGGTTAAAGTGCAATGAAATGATTTTCGTATAATACAAACACATGTAATAGGCCAAAGTATTCAACAAAAAAAAGTATGTGAATCGGTGAAGACCTGCCCGGCGTTATGTGCCAGCTCGCGGCTTCGATGCAATAGTCGCGGAGTTTTTATGTAATGATGCTATCGCAGATTATGTTTCAAAAATACAAACAAATACTAAAATTTCAATTTTTTATCTGTAACAATGTGACGGTTCACTTGGGAAGAAAAATGCTCCTTTAATAATATGGGCGTAAATACGTGGGTTTTCGTAGCGAGGGCCCCTCGCCACTAAAACTTGAGACAGGCGGAAGGGATAAGACTTTAATATTTGGATAAGGACATACGCAATGGTTATATTTGCAGTCCTATTTGTTATTAGTTGATTAGCATTTTACTTTGTACAGAATTAAAAAAAACATGTATTGTCAATCTCCACTTTACACATGAAAACATTAATAGCAATAAATAATAATGTTTTAGGAACACATAACCTGTATTTTCTATAAAGTGTAATCTTCTGTCAACTGTAAAAAGTATTGATTTCATGAGAATTCTTGATTCCGAAGCTTGAACGGAAATACATGTTTTGGATCTCCGAGAACTTAAGAAAGTGAGTTTTATAAAAATATCTACCTGTGGAAGGATGGGGGGAGGATGACGTCTCGTAACTCTCGAACAGTAGGTTGAGTTTCGATGAATTGCGGAATGTAGACGTATATCAAATATTCGCCAGCATAATTAACTTAAAAAAAATCCGACATAACAAGCGGGAGTTACGTATGTTTTTTTGGCAATATATTTCGGGTAATAAACATTTAAATATTTAAACGGGAGTCTAATACAAGATCTTAGGAAAAACTTTCTAATTTCAAAATGGTGCCCGCAACGAGTTTTTGAAAATTTTGATTTTATGCTTAATGCTCATGAACGAGTTGACCGAAAATTCATACTCCTTTCTTTAATAGACGGGGGACGATAAAACAATTCTGCTTAAGCTATATTGCTCATGAGCGATAGTAGAATAAGATTTACAACTTAATTTTTAGGAGCGGTTATGTTAAGTAAGACTAATTATCCCCCCCCCCCCCCCAATAATGTTCCAAGTCAAAATGACTTCACGGCACCACGGCACATTTGAAACATAATTGATATTTTGGGCGCATCGATGCAGTACCCAATGGTAAAATAGTAATAGTTGCTAAGTGTCTCAAAGCTACAATGCTTGTACACTTTTCGAATGATATAGAAATAAAGTTTCTGTTCAGTTCTGTACACGCCATACAAAATTCTGAGAATGTTGTAAATTATTTGCTATAGGTCGAGTGCTATAGTTGTTGGATCGTTGAGTACAGCATCAATCATATTTTCTTCACCTTTCACATTCACTACTTGATGAGGACGAATAGCCTTTTGTGGAAGCAGGGTTACCGGTGTGTCCAAGTTTTGAAATGATTGATTAAATACTGTATAGACAGGTTGACGTTTATTTGAAAATCTTTGCGGACACTCGCTCACACATCTTTTTGGGCAATAACCATTGCAGAATTGGTAAACATAAACACGTAACTGTTCACTTAAGCTAGAAACGGTAAAAATTAGCTTTCTTTGTTGAACTTTTTGTACACCTGCGTAATTTAGCATCAGCGAAAAAACTTTTCTTGAAAATGCGGAAATTGTCAATGATTACCAACCACATAATTTTGATGTTTCGTATTATTTAAAGCTGTAACTGAACGTTAAAACACTTGTACAGTAGCAATAGTGTTCCGGTTATGCATTTTCCCAGTCATAAATCACCGGAAACGCAGAATACACTAAAAATTGTATCATTACCACAGTTTTATTCGAACATGACGTTAAACAGCGCGGCTAATCGTTTAGAGTTAACGTGATTAATTTGACAGTAACCCATTTAGGTTAAGTTATGTGTATTTTACAAAACATAACATTTCGGAGCGAACAATTTATCGTATAAGTGAAAATAAACGACATTTTTGTTTCTTCGCAAAAAAGCTCAAATATTGTAACCGTCATGTGCCCGCTATTTCGGAAATTTTCTTTATTATGTGCAAAAGTAAGAGTCAATCTTCTGCATTTTGATAGAAAATAACACTTCATAATAAATTGCATGGGTAGGTTTTTCCATACTTTTCCCTTTTTCTACTAAAACCATACATTCTTCGCTTTTCAACATGTGAAATCATAATGCTCTAGTTGAATTACATAGGTTTAATAAACGCACTAAAGACAGTTTTGACGAAAACTATGAATTGCTATGCTATTGGCTTCAGTAAATAATTAGTCAAAAATAAAATCGGCATGACAATTCAGGTTTTCAGTCTAACAAAACGAACAGCTTTAATTAAAGGTGAAACTGTTACTAGATTTACAATATAGATTCCCAACAATATTCTTCAAAACATTTCATTAATCTTAGTTGCAGGAAGTAGTTTTTCTACTTTTCTACTCTGTTGCAAGTAAGATATTAAGCAGCTTGTAATGACGGTACTCGGTATTGTGCAAATGGTTGCACTCAGATTGCACCAATTGCTATAATCATGGATCACTTTAATCGTTGTTAACAACACCACCGAATTGCACGCAAGTTACTTTTCACAGTTTAGGTAGCAGATTATACTAAGTACCTACCTGTCCTTGCCTACAAATGAAATTCTTTAATTTATTGTTAAATATAATATAACAAATGTGCATAATACATTATTTACCATCGTACTGATATGATGAACGACATTAGCCACATACCGTATTTATTATGTTTCGGGTTTCAATGTTTATGTTGTTATGTTTATGAAACAGTCACGCAGTAATTACATCATTTTATCTTTTTCAATAAATTGCTTGCAATTGTTTGGAAAGAAAATCGTGGGGCGTGGTCCACGGGTTCTGTTAGTTTTATAAATGAATTTGATATTGCTTTCATGTAGAAATGTTAGCGTTTATTACTGCTTCTTAATATTTGGGTTTGGAGTGCTTTTTCTGCTTAATTCGCGGCCTGCGCATTTGTATATCGTCAAAACACTATAAACACAAACAAAACAGTAAGGTAAACCCGAGTTGGTGGTATTTAAAAGATCGCGTAATTACTCAATATATATTTGTCCAATTTCAGCTTTAACATGCACATATTTCCGAAATAATGTTATAAATAAAAGTTCTCAGTATGTAAAACTAGACATTCTAAAAAATATTTTGCTCTGATAACTAAAATCGTGTTCTTGCAACTAACATTATTAGCGGCTATGGCGAAAAATAATTTGTAACAAAACTTGGTGAGACTATTTATGTTACTATAAGTAAAATGCCTTGTTTTTTTGTTAACAATAAATAAGCTAATAAAGTAGGTAGCGCAGCGGGTCGTCAAAGTCCTAGTCCAGTCTAGTTACTACACCTGGGTTTAGTATCTATTCTAATTACGGCAAGACCCTGGACAGATCAGTACCAGAAACAACTCTGGAGAGAGATGTAGGTCAGATCAAGCAAACTATGCAGAGCGCGAAGGTAATCATAGATAATTTTAATCAGGTTTACAAATTGCATTGCAGCTAAGGTCTAAGGCAGATATTTAGAAATGTTGTTATATTACCTGCAGTTATATTATCACCCTGGAGTACATGATTACCATTAAAAAAATTTAAAAAAATTTTTTAGATAAGATTATGCCTCTCTAATCGAGAACAGACATTTATTTCTACAGTTACAAAAGCTTCTAATGTGAAATTTTAAATAAAAACTTTTAACACGTTGAACGAAACGTGGGTACATTTATTTTAACGATTATTTGATGTCGATCACGGTGGGGCGATGTCTACATAATAATAAACATTCGCCTGATTACTTAGTGTTGCGCATGTTCACTTATGTCGTTAACTGCGTATTTGAGAATATGCAATACTGCGGGACGCGTTCGGTACATGTCTTGCGTCTCGACACAGCTTATTCAGTGGTACATGTTAAAAAGAAGCTACCGAAAAAAGCGTGGGGCTCACACCAGGGATTCCCCTAGTAACATATAAATACATTTAGCTCTCAATCGTAATAACGCTTGGTTATTTCAAATTTCAACTCAAACGCCAAGAAACGAACATTGGCTGTTTATTTAAACCCAATTATATAAAGAGAACATAAAAAGAGTAGGGAACAATTTAGAGTACAATATTTTCAGAAAACCCACAAGTACAGACATGGTCATACATTCAAATTCGAAACAACCAATCAAAATTAGAAAAGCAGCTTTCAATAGTATGATACACAGAGCCATTCATATCCCACTGTCTACCGAAAATTTCAATAAAGAACTTAGCACAATTAAATTTATAGCCCTAAAAAACGGATACACGGAGCAATTTGTAGATAACATTTTAAAGAAAAAACAAAGAAAATGTACAACATCTTTTGTACAGCGAACAAAAGGCATCAATTGAAAAAACAATATGGTCAAAAATCAATTACATAGGTAGAGTTAGCTATAAAGTTTCTAACAGGCTCAAAAAATTAAATATTAACGTAGCTATGCACAATCCGAACAAACTCCATAAACATCTAGTAAACAATAAAGACACAATAGAAAAATATTCAAAAAATGGTATCTATCAAATAGACTGTTCTAATTGTGATGCAATATATATAGGACAAACTGGCCGCAGTTTTAATACAAGAATTAAAGAACACATTAGATCAATTAAATACAATCATAAATCAACCGGCATCTCCCAACATTGTATTACAAACAATCATTTTTTCAAACAAACAGATAAAAAAATTTTACACGTAGAAAACAAGGACAAACGTTTAAATAAATTGGAAAATTTAGAAATTAAAAAAGCAATAAATAATAATAAAAATATAGTTAACGACCACACCGATTTAGGCAATTCACCGCTCCTTGACCTACAATATACAAAGCATAAAAACACATGTGGTAACACTTAGAGTCAAGGCGGCGACGCAAAATTCCGGAAATGGGTAGGGTAGTATTGTACATCTTTAAGTTTTAGTTTGATTTTAAACTCCTGACGATGACCGTGAAGGTTGAAACTTAAGTCGAAAAAATAAATACCAACAAATTGTGAAACAATTACCAAGAGTTTTATTTTATTAATAATCTATTAATTTTTTAATAGTTAAATATTTATTAATAATGTTTCACCATGTGCCTACCACACAATCAATTCAAAATATTAAACCCAAGATGCATGGATAGCTAATATATATATATTGGTGTTTTCACTTTTTAATATTTACATTGTTTTGGGAGGGACCCACAAATGTATTGCCGCGAGAGGGCAGCAGTGAAGGTACATCGCTTTGACAGCGCCCGTGAATTTTAACCTTACCCTCCTGAAATGTTCTGACAGTTGACGAGACAATTCGATTCGTTCAAAAAGTAAAATAATAACGAATAAAAGCATACTTCGGTGATTTATTAATTAACACACCAATGTAATTCACAAAACTCAATTTAGTAGAAGCTTCAGCTTAGTAAAAAGACAGACTACCAGCAGAAAATTAAAGAGGAGTAAGTACTGTTTTAATTTTAATCAAATATGTATGTAGAATAACAATTAACTAGTAAAAACACAGTTAAGAAGTTGAGAAATACTTAAATTAATTATTTTCAGGCAGTTAAAAGAATTGTACTTCCGATCACTGTTGATAATAAACACAGCATATAAAAATTTCCTTTTGCTGTAATTTAAACAATCAACATCCTTTGTACTTTAGTACGCAGCTACATGTTACAATGGAAAAAGATGGTTTAATTTAAAATTACACTAATGCTAAATTAACTACAATTTAGCATACTCTACAATTTCTAAATAGTTATATCTATTTAATTATGTTTCTCATAATGATTGCAATATTTTTTAGGATTCATAACAACACGAATAAAGGAAGAGTTAAAAGAGCCCCTTTACTTCATTTAAATGAAGTCTGCACAATTTTCGTTTGCCAAACCAATGGTGTACAGTGTGATTCATAACATGTGGAACGAATTTTCAGGATAGATTCAGAATCTAAATATAATTGAAAGAATTCTCATAAACATGGGCCTGAAAACCCTTCATTATAGGGTTACAGCTTCTTGAAAATAAACCAGGCTAATCACTTTTTGTAGATAACTTTTGCAGTAATTGCACTCAAATTTTAAAATTTCATATGTGAGCATTATTCACGTAATTAGTTATTCATGTATTTGTAATAATTTTGGTTTGAATAAGAACACCAGAGGTGTCTCGTACGGGGGGGGGGGGGGGGTCACGTAATTATGTTCTACATATTTTAGATTTTAGCATGTTTTTGAAAATCTTATTCTCCATACAAAATTACCCAAAAACATGTTTTCATGTTGAAAATTTCTAAATCTAACAATTTTCGAGATAATATCATGCTTTTCAAAAATTAAATTGCCATGAAGGTCTAATAAGTGTTTTCTTAATACGATATAATAGAATAGTTTACACAAAACTTTGAGAGTAAATTCTATAAACATGTGTCCATAAAAGCTGCTTATGAAATTAAATCTATGGAAGAGGTAATACTGTTCCCACTTCTATAGACTGCAACTTGCCCGGTAACAAAGAGTTTTTGGGCAAATATTTATAGGAACTTTTTATTATATTCAGATTCCTAATCTGTACTGAAAGTACATCCCAACATATTATCAATCATCCTGTGTGCATCGCCACATATAACCACAAAAATATGCGTTGATTCCTCAACTGCAACTGGTATGTCACCATCCCAGTGGCAGAATTACCAGGTCGAGAACCCCGTGTTATGATTACCTTGTCGACGTGCCATCATAGTAGGACAACGACAAATATAATAGTGACTACTTGTTCAGTGAAAGCTGCATTTGTATTTATTCAAAGCGTACAGACATGCAGTCATGTATGGTTTATGGTTTAATTATAATTTTTTGCAGACTTGCAAAACGCATTAATTGTTTTATAATGTAAAAGATTTTTTTAATGAATTTATGTTTATATCAAGTATATTTTATTGGAATGCTTGTCTAATGCTTAAGTTAACATGCTAAAAAAGTACTAAATTAGTTAACGTAGATTTTAATGTTTTCATGTTTTTTTTACGTATTTTATGTGTTTTAATCCTGGTTTATACAAGCTACCCTTAGATATTTAAATCTTAGGTTTGAGATGAATATTATACAATGTTTATTGTGATCTGTGTAATAGGCAGGAGCCCTTCTGAAATTTTGCAAGATAATCGCTATCCGCACACAAGTAAATAATAAACTTTTGAAGTACTTAAAATACTTGTTTTTATTACTAATTATAATGTTAAAGAGATGCACTATGTCTAGAGTGACTGTCCGCATAGATTTTGTCAATACAGTACAATTTTAATGTATTATTATGTACCTACTGATTTTTGTTTCTGTTCTATTTTTAATGTTTTAAATTACATTTATCATTTTGTGCTTATGCGGTTTGTATGTTACACAATTATAATATGTGCAGGTAGATGGTACCCTCGTAGGCAACTGTTAACCGAAACGACATTATAGCACTGCATTAATTCTACGATAAAATTGCGCAGTTACTTCGTTGTCTTCTAATTCGATTACATCTTTATACTTTACTACTGCTATTGCCTACTTTCACTAAATAATTGCAATAAAAATTACTACTCTATAGTGTTTAAGGAAATATGTAGAGTAAGCAATAAAGTATGATTCATATGGGTCAATTATCAATTTTTTTCATGTTTCTTTCTTTAATTACAATGCCTTACAGTCATTCCATTCTATAACTACATAAACTGTAGCATTCTACCGTGACCCATGCACATAATAAACATCAAATCGGGCGCATCAAATTGCTTTACAGAACCAATTTTGTTTTCGATTTTTTTTTCGTGTTTTTGCTTTGCAATAAGCCATTTGGAGTCTTATCGATGTCAAAACTGAGTGCATTGAAATCTCATTTTTTTCGAATTTCCCAAAAAAATCAAAACCAAGTTTTACCGCCTCCTCGCATTAACAATCGTTTTCCCGAAGTTGAATAACTACAGTGATAATCAGTGTGAAAATATAAATTTTCAGGCTGTATTAAATATTAACCTTTTCAATATTGCAATAAATATTGAATTATAGGAAAATATGATCGAGAATAGTTGTCACTATAATGTTCTTATAATTCTTGAGTTATGACAGTATAATATCACAGTATGAACAAAGTCAGGTTAGAATAGCATTGCGTGCGGATTTCAAATTTGACGCGCAAACGTCTTTTTAGTACCTACTGCGCCATCTCTCCGCAAAACATTTCGTGACGCCCATATCAAACTCAAGCATATTGAACTCAAGTGACAACACCATACCTTCCAGTCATCTTGATTAAACCCAATTGCTTTTACAATTTACATACAATCACAAAAGTGCTTTGGCAAAAAATCAAGCATATACGATATTTTCAAACAGGGTTAACGTAAATCTTTGGGTTTAAAATTAAATTAGATTGCAATTTAATAAATCTCAGAGCCCGTCAGTTATGCCCCAAGCATTTTATGATAACATTTTTATAAATGCAATAATTGTTATTTGTACCTAAAATAAATTATTTTTTTAGAACTGTAAACAATTGTTCGATTGGCCTTTCATGGCACACTTGATAGTTATGAGTGATTCTTTAAGCACTAACTCTAAATTTTTATTATTTACTTAAAATTTTGAAATTGAAATTTTTTTCTCATTTTTTTTGTGATGGCATTTCAGAGGCTCCTAAACAAGCTTATGCAATCAGGTTTTTAATAAAATCCCCAATATAACTGATCGATTTTTTGCAAAGAAAAAAGATCGCAGTAGGCTCGGCTTTTACATCGTGTAACATTTAATATTCTCCTAAGAAACATTTTACCCTCGATACTATAAGAAAACCTACTTTCAATTGGGCTGCAAATGGAAACGGAAATGGAAACGCTCCTACAATACAAACAACGTGTTTATAGGAGCGTTTCCAAGCAAAACGGAACACATTGTATGTAGGTTTCCTAGATGTACGACTTCTAAAGAACGAAATAAGTGAAGCCGGGAGGCCATTTTGTAGGTCAAAATGTCATATTAAAATTCAAAGAAGCGCGATACAGTTGTGACAATTTGTAATGTCGTTTTTATTTTATCATAACCTTTTGATAACTTTAAGGTTAATTCATGGATAAGTAGTAACGACTTACGTTTCAAAATTGCGACTTCACGCTTGATTGCGTTATTTTTTGATTGCACGTTATACAGGACTTCCATTTTATCGTGTAACTTCTTGGCCTTCACAGTAGGCAGAACACGTTGTATGCCATAGGTTGCTTAAATATTAAAATATGTATAACTTTGTAAATCAGAACAACCGTTTGCTGTGGGTATATACAGGGTGTTTGTAAATCGCTTTACAGCCTGTAATTTTGTTAATAATGAAAATATCGAAAGAACTTATTTTTTGTTTTAAATGAGAGAATGTACAGCACAAAATGCTATATGCCAATATTAAAACGGGCAACCCTATCTCCCGTCAGGTTAATTCTGTTGATTACGAAGTCGTAGGCGTCCTATAATCCCTGTCCTGAACTCCCGTCAGAGCTAAGCATTGGTGATTAAGCAAAGAAGCTATTATGATAATGATAATGTAGGTAAATTAAAATATTTCCAATATCTTTATTAACATTTTCTAAAATTCTGGGTACATACAAGTGCTAACCAATTAAGAAGCTAGTGATAACGGATGTCCAATAGGAATAATTGCTGACACTTATATAAAAATAAACAGTGCAAAGGCATCCCACAGCAGAATCATCCGCAAATCGGTTCAGCGCAGGCAGGACTTTATTAAAAACAAAATTCTACAATATAATAATCAACAAATTTCTAGATACGATTTCATAAAATGTGTTTCCTATAAATTTAGCACAATAGTTTGTTAACTTTAGTTTAACTTCTAAAATATGTCTGTCTATATTTCATATGTATTTAGTTGTAGTTTTAACGACCGACGTCCGGTTGGCTATGTATCATTTTGAAATAAATTTTAGGACAAATTTTATATACGTTTGATGTGATCATTTCATTTAAAAACCGGTACATACTGTACCAACTTGACTTTAAACCGCGTGCGTCATTATTCTGACGGGAGTTCAGGATGGGGATTAAGTGATTGGCCCAGGTAAAAATTTCTTGACGGGAGTTAAGGAAAGGGATTATTTTTTAATTGACCGCTGACGGGAGTTAGTGTGCGTTCTATTACACAACGCTTACTGTTTTTGCACAACGGCATATAAGTTTTACTTTATGGTGGTACACTTAAATCGAAATATTAATGTGCATATTTTTATTAATAAAAAAAATACATTTTGTTAAAGTAGGCCATGTAAAATCACTAACAAATGGCCAAGGAAGGTAAAACAAATGCGACTTGCCTTTAAAAATGCACCATAGCCAAATTAACACACCGAACTTCATTAAAACAACTGAAAACGTAATTTTTTCAACGGAACCATATGAGTTGTATTAGATAGTTTAAAAAAAAGTATAAGCCTACTATGAAGAAGATATTATGTTTCAGTAATTGCATTATTATAATGTTGTTTTTGTTTTTTCAAAGGTTAATTTTCACCAATAAGGGAAGTATGGCATATCACTGCAAAGTTGTTTTATTGTAGATGCAACTCATATGGTTTCATTAAAAAAATTACGTATTCAGTTGTTTTAATGAAGTTTGGTGTGGTACTTCGGCTATGGTGCACTTTTAAAGGCAAGTGGCATTTGTTTTACCTTGAGCATTTGTTAGTGATTTTACATAAGTCATGGCCTACTTTAACAAAATATTTTTTTTTATTAAAAAAAACATGCACTTTAAAATTTCGATTTAAGTGTACCCCCATAAAGTATTTTTAGCGCTGATTTCAAATATCTATAAATACATAGGGTGTTCCATTTAAAAAAAAAGTTATATGGCGTTGTGCAGAAACAGTAGGCGTTGTTTAATATTGGCATACGGCATTTTGTGCTATACATTTTCCCATTTAAAACAAAAGAAAGTTTATTTCGATATCTTTATTGATTACAAAGTTAAAGGCCGTAAAGCGATTTACGAATACGCTGTATACATATATAATAATAAAGTCATACGAGTTTTTTTTAATCTACAGCAAACGATTGTTTTCATTTATAAACCTATATTTTAATAGTAAAAGCAACCTATGACATGCAACGTGTGTTGCCTACTCTGATGAGTCAAAGGGTTACACAATAAAATGGACACCTTGCAAAACAGCAATAAGTTGAAACAGTAAAACATTCATTCACCTGTGAAAAGAAGAAATACATATGTATATGTATGTAATAACGGCGACAAAAGTCGCCAGAACGCACGCTACATGTTATAGAAGAGTGCAAAACGAAGCTCCGTAAGGAGCTGTGTGTGTTTACAAATATAATATTTTTTTATTAATAGAAAGGCTACAGAAAAGCTTTTCAAATTTTTGTCACAGGTATTTGTAATAATGAAGTTTTTCTACTTCCGTCTTTAAAATGCCATTTATCGCATATGTTTCCATGACGCTAAGTGACCTTTTAAACACACCTCGACAAGCCGTGACTTTGTGCGCTTTAGTCACGGGCTGAAGTTAGCTCTAGGTTTTTAATCGCAAAAATCAATTGAAAATCAACTGAAAATCAAGTTAGTCGTCACTTGTCATCAATCTGTCAAAATAATTAATATGGCTTAAGATAATAAAATAATTTCCAAATTTTAGTATTTTTGTGATGGTCGTAGAAAAAGTATAGTATGCAATTCGTTTTAGAAACTTTTCCAGATACTCGTTTTAATAAACACTCGCTCCGCTCCGCTCCGCTCGTGCCTAATAAAACTCGTGACTAAACTGCCGTTTCTAAAACTTGTTGCATAATATACTATTATCGCTGTAGCGCTGACGGGAAAATGTTATCTAACGCCCACAAGATGATTTTTTGATACCTTGCAGCTATGATTTTGACAAGGCAAAGCAATCACTGTCACGATAATAATTATTATAACTTTGTTAATTTGACAATAGTTATTAAGAAATATTAAACATATTAATTATTATTATCATAACAATGATTGTATTTAGTTCTCGTAGTCGTGGCTAGGCCGCTATTAATGTGCTGAATTTTTTTCCTGTTCTTTTTATGGAAAATAATTAAAATATTCAAAAAAACTAAATTATGCATTAGATGCAGTTTTAATGCTAGACAAATTATGTATTTACTGTTAAGCTCTTAAAATAAGCAAGGGAGCCAATATTTTCAATAGTTTAATTTTAGTAGTTACAGTCTTAAGTCTCAAGTATGAGACAACACCGTGTATATAATTATAGACGCATCTGTATTTATGCAAACGCGAATGAGGATTCTTTCTTTTATATTAAAATGCGGGCTGAAAGTAAACATTTTGTACAAATACATCTTAGTGAGCGCATGTGAAAGAGTTAATTTTAATTACTGTTATTTTATTCATCCATCACTGTCCTGCTATCACATTTATATATTAATAGTAGGTTAACTTAAAGAACTACTCTACGCAAGCTTTTGAAATGAAACGCAGCATCACCCGCCTCTGTTGTGAAACCCGCCGGTATTATTTGTAGCTCGCGGTTCCAATGAGATGTTTCGTTCTCAGAGCATGTTTTTGTAATGAGGTATCAGAGAAATGTTTCAATAATGCAAAAAAAATAGTATACACCCAAAGCAGCACTGTACCGGTCCGCTGTACAAAGGAATCTGTGTAAATGGCGAGACAGGTGGAAGGGATCCGGAGTTTGTATACAGGGTGATTTTGGGAACCGGGCCACTATTGCCAACTTTTTTATTTTTAAAAATACAAAGTTGGTTAAATGAGGAAAAAATGTAACTTTTTCTTCTGGTTACGATGGTGAAAACGAAAAAACAATTTCGCATCGCGTTTTCGAGTTATTTGTTAAAATGACTTTTTTTTTATTTTTAAATTGTACATTTTATTGTATTTAAAAAAGTATAAGGTCAAACTATGATTAAATTAACAAATAACGCCATATTTTGACTTTTAATGGTTTAATAACATAAATCGTAACAGCCGTGAAACAAAAACTACTTGTTTTATGGTGTAGGTCAAAATATCATTAAGTGAATATGTACAATAGTTATTTAACTATCAAGGAATGTAAGGACGTAATAACATCCGAGGTAGGCGAATACGAGCTGAGGCGATACATTCCGTGTTACTTATTAAATTTTTCACGCTACCGGCAATGTAAGTAGGCCTACAGGTAGAAATTTAATCATATTTTTAAAAGTTCGTTTTACAGCTGTCATCGGAATTATTTTTTAAAAGCCCCATTATTCTAAGTTGTCTGTGCTTGTTACCATATCAACGAACAGTTAAAATCAACATTATTTTCCTAGGAACGTAAGTGACACTATTAAGTTCCGTCGTCAAGGGTAACTAGTACACGAATGTTATCAGCCACTTACGATCCCTGTAGCTATGGATGTAAGGCCTACTTACACTGCCGGTAGCGTGAAAAAGTAATTATTATAGTAACTGTTCAAATTGGGCACTATCTTTATCTAGCCAGCAGTAAATTCTTGAACTACAGTATTCGAAGCTCGACGTAGCATTCCGTGGGCAATGTTTACAATGCATTTGTAATGGATGTGACTAAATCTTTACACTGTTGTATCTATCTCAATAAATAGTATCCTGTAGATATCCCCAAAGAAGAAATCTAGCAATTCATGTCAGGTGACCATGTGGGCCAACGCACATCTTATATGTCAAATAAAATTAACACAACTGCTAAATGTCAAAATAGAAACAATAAAACAAGCGAACTCTACCTTTTGTTTCACTTGTTGCAATGATGTTATCAAAGTATTAAAAGTTAAGATATGCCTGTTTAGATAATGATAGTGCCCAATAAGAGCAGTTACTTACTTACTTACTTATACATATTAATATAATGATAGTTTGACCTATACCGTAAAACAAGTAGCTTTTGTTTCACGGCCGTTACGATTATGTCATTAAACCATTAAAAGTTAAAATACGGCTTTATTTGTTAATTTAATCATAGTTCGAACATACTTTTTTAAATAAAATAAAATTTGCAATTTAAAAATATAATAAAATACAGGGTGTTCCGTAAAAAAAATCATTTTAACAAATAACTCGAAAACGCGATGCGCAATTGTTTTTTCGTTTTCACCATCGTAGCCAGAAGAAAAGTTACACGTTGTTCCTAATTTAACCAACTTTGTATCTGTAAAAATAAAAAAGTTGGCAATAGTGGCCCAGTTCCCAAAATCATTTTGTATAAGTGTATTTTGCTATTTTTTTTGCTAGCTAATTACGGGTTCTTCCTGCATTTTCTTCGAGTTTCGCAGAAATTTATATAAATTAATACTACTTTCATTTTGCATATGGAATAATTTAACAATAACTTACTTTTGTAGACACATTTTGTCTGCATATTAATTGAGATTTTTCAGTGACCAACAGATTATAATGAAATCAATAAAAATGTTAACTGACTAGGAAGAAACCTTATTACAGTTTTCTCAGTTTTGTGCTGTTGAGAATGAAAATTGATTTTAAATTTAATTTTTCTAAGAAGGAAACGAATTTGATTTTAACGTCGACTTCGAGGCGCGTAGCTCGTATATCTTGAGTAGCTCGATTAAGCTGTTTATTTGCTTATCCCTGAATTTTCCGCTTTGTTTTACGCCAATTTTATTACTTGGTTCAAAATGTGATTCGCATGGTAATGCATTTATCTTTCATTTTATGCCGATACATTATAGCCCTCTGGGTCCGCTTCGTATTTCATTCACATATATAACGTCATCAGACAGCCAGACATCTTAAGTTACTTCTTTAATGTTATAATAAATTTATGGAGACGTGCAAAGCATTTACTTCAATTCTAAATCAGGTTTATTTATTATCTTATAATAAAATGTACAACAGCTCTATTTGTATGTGATCCATTTCAATTTAAATACCATATTTAAATATTTGAGATATACCAGAATATTATTTGTTAATAAAATATGGCTACAAATTAAACACTCGATATGAAAATATAAATTCAATATACAATATCTATAAAGTCCCCCCCCCCCCCCCCAACTAACTTTTGAAAGACTTGATATTTTACCACAACATTTGGTGTGCTGTAATGGAAAATTAAATGCTATTTTTTAGCCAATAAATAAATTTTGTATCATTTTTATCAATTTTTTTGTAATAGAAAAGGGGTCGAGTGACACCTCATTTGAAAGGTCTTTTAGTTCTGCGCTCGACCCCAGAGTTTCAAAAAAAAATATTAAGCCATAACAAAATGACAATGTTTGAAGGTAAAGAAATCTATTTAAAAAAACTAAGAATTAAAGCAAAAAGAAATCAAATTAAGTTCGAAATGTACACCATTCACTTCTTGGCACATAAAAAGTCGGTAATGAAATTCCTGCCTTACATTTTTCATAAGTTTCTGGAGTGATATTTCTGCAAACTTCTGTAATGCGTTACTCCAGTTCTTCAATTGTTTCTGGACGGGTTTTGTACACTTTCGATTTTAGATATTCCCATAGAAAAAAAATTAAGGGGGTTAAATCTGAGGAGCGAACCGGCTATTCTACAGGCCCCCGCCTACCAATCCATCTTCCAAGAAAATGTCCGTTGAGAAAGTCAGAAACAGGCCTATAATAATGAGGCGGCGCACCGCCTTGTTGGAACATAACGTTTTCAATATTATTTCCAGCCACCTGAGATATTTCTGGAAAAATTATGTCCTGCAAATAAAAAAGTGCACTTCTGGATAAAAAAATCAAAACAATTTTGAATTGAGTGAGTCCATTTGTTTAAAATCCGCAATTTTGTTATGGCTGAATATTTTTCTTTGAAACCCTAGGATCAGACCAGAACTAAAAGACCTTTTAAATGAGGTGTCAGTCGACTCCCATTTTTATTTAAAAAAAATCAAAATGGCGCCCAGCTGCTATTTTGAATGATACAAAATTTAATTATTAACTAAAAAATAGTATTTAATTTCCCATTAAAGCACACCAAATGTTGTGATAAAATATCAAGTCGTTCAAAAGTTAGTTGGGGGTGGGGTTACTTTATAGACATACGGTATACTTACCTGATAACAAATTAGTTGCTCCGATAAAAGTAATAAATAATCGGTTAAAATGGTAAATGCATAATAGCATATTGTACAACGAGCATGGAATGGAACTCATTTCTCACGAGTATGAACGGTTGCAGCATGAGGCGAAGCCGAATGCTACAATTCATACGAGTGGACATTTTATGCAAGTTGTACTTGAGAAACGTTGAATCGTTCTTATAAATAAAAACATTATAACTGTTGTTGCGTTGCTATGATACCACTTCCCGGAACTTATACCACACGAGTTTAGCTCACATAACACGAGCTAGTTTTTTAGAACGATGTTGTTGAAAACAGTTAATTTTTTACGGAAAACAATGAGAAATTAAAGTTTGTTTTTAAACGAAGTTGTTGGTCTAAGCGAGGTTTTGCTGAACACGATAAACATTGGTTGCAACTAGAAAACACAAATAATTATGAAGACGGGTGCCGATATTTGCAAAAATGTACGAATTTCGACTTTAAAATCGGTATTAACAAGTTATATAAAGCTAATAACAATCTGAGAGGTTTCCTGTTGGTCTCTTACTTAAATAGTTTAAATAAATAATCAAATTAAAAGTGATCACCACCAAATTATGAAATCGATATTGGATTTCACCGAATAAATATTGTTTGAAATTAACAAATACTAAAAACAAAAAAATCAAAAATTTTTCTAAAACTTTAAATAATTTCACAATTCCGTTGTATTAATTTTTATAATTTCTCCAAATTTTTTAAAATTTTAGGAATTTTCAAAAATTTTGAAAACTCGAAATTTTCAAAAATCATCACATTTTCAAACATTTTCAGAATTGTTAAAATTATAATATACGTATTTCCGAATTTCGAAATTTCAAAACTCAATTTGTTTTAAATAATCAAAAAAATTCGAAATTTCGAAATTTTCTAAATTTTAATTACTCAAGATTAATTTCAAAATTGTTCAAGAATATTCAAAACCAGAATTTACATAATTTTAAAAATTGTCAGATTCGAAAATATCGGGGTTTTCAAAATTTCAGTTTTAAAAAGTTTCAAAATATTGAAATTTGGTAAAATTTCCCAAAAATGTCCAATTTTTAAAATTTTTTAAATATTAAAGTCAAAATACCTTCAAATTCTTAAAATTTTTTGTATTTTTTTAAAACAATGTGTTGCATTCGAGGCGACGCGACGTACCGGAAGTTATGGTTAAAAACAGTTATATTTTTACACAAAACAATGCGATAACAAAGTTTCTTGTTTAAACAATGTTGTTTGTATAAGCGGTCAACGAGACGTTATAGTTAAGAACAGTTTTATTTTTTGAAACAGTGTTGTTGGTCTAGGTGGGCTGCGTGTAGTTACTGTTGTATTCTTACAGAAAACAATAAAATAACAAGTTTTTTAAACACTGTTGTTGGTCTAGGAGGTCTACGCTAGGTTATGGTTAAATACAGTTATATTTTTACAGAAATGCAAAAACTACGTTCTATTCGCTCACATCGAAACGTTAAAATATCCAGTATTTTCTTAACTTATAGTTGTATTGTATTTAATAGTTTTATATTGCACTTATTAAAAACGTGTCGTGCATTTATTACTTTATTTATCGTACAATTATTATTATTTTTTATGCGGAAAAACCTGTTAATGCATCGAGCGCTTTATTACCACCCATAAAATATTTGAAATAGAGTATGTATTAATTATATTTATAAGGAAATAATAAAACAGTTTAGTAAGTTGCTTAATTACATCGTAACATTTGAAAACCTACACAAATGAGATGCGAAATTCTGTAGCGTTTTCAACGCACTTCGTAATAATTCTCCTTCAACAAGATTAGTAATTATATTCCAAGAAAACAAAATTGGTTAATAACGAATTTGTTTTTTAATGGTTTTTATGTTTCGGTTTTCGGTTACGGAATTTTTTGATGAGCAGCAAAATTATTTAGAACTCGCTTAAAAATTAGGGAAGCACCTTAACTATCCTTTCGTGCTGATGTCCACGCAAGTGATTGATTATAGTCTACTGCCGAATTACATTAGAAACATGTACATAACAGGTGTATCGTCCTGGTTCGCAATTATCACTAAATTTCGTGTTTAATAAATAGGGAAATTACGTAAATTTGAAATGTTCTCAATTTTTATAACTACCTAATTATAATTATGTGCCTCACCATTTACATATCCACGTTAAAGAATGCTTCATCAGAGAACAATAAATTGTTCAAGCCGTTGCCATTTTCATTCGTGCCACTTACATTCGTGTATTTTCAGTACGATTTTCATGATCCCTATTCTGAAGCTGCAATTTGCAGGGATGATGTTGTTTTAAGAACTTCAAAACAGTTGCTCGCGATAAGATCCCTACCAACATTGTACAGCCTACAATGTTCGCTACATTTCGGATGTAAATACTGATTATTCCACTCATAATATATCAACAATCTCTACGTCCCATTTGCCGTTTCAGCAAACAATACGATATTTTTGACGTACAAAATTTAATCGGAAGCGATACCATAAGTGATTATAATTTTATCGGATAAATTTCGTGGATGTTTGTGAACAATATTTTGCGAAATAATAGCCATGAAATTTATGCTGCAGAAATTATAATTACGAATTGGGTACATTATTTCACAACTAAGAAACAAAGCTACAATCCTGATTTACTTGCCTGGCGTCGTTGGTATGGCGAAGAAAAGCTTTTTGTTTGCACAGTCGCAAGGATATGACAACGTACTTTCGAAGTTTCTCAACGAAAACATCAAGATGCTGTTTTCTTAGTTTAAAACGGCAAGTTGCTGTTATATCAGTTTAAAACGAATGGAATTTGGCAGAAATTTTACGAAATGTGGTTTCTGATTAGTATCTTATGGTGAGAGTAAAATAATAAATAATTTAAGCAATTCCTGATGTGATTTATGTCCTTAACTTACTCTAGCTTCCAGCATAGCAAATATTACTTCTTTTGCTTAAATTATTTTAACGTACAAAATTCCATAGTGAAGGAATCGCCCATTTGTTTTAACATTAACTAGAATTACTTTGACAGTTTGATAATTTTTCGTGATATACTTTGAAGCAAACACTGTACGTACAGTCTGCCCAAGACTTTTATATGGCTATCGAATTACTTAGTAAAAACGAGTGGCGACGCACGTCTCATCTACCTTTCACTGTGTACAGTAGTTACATTTGAAACCTGCTTTACGAACGCAAGTCATTAGAGACTGTTTGTATTTCGATCTCTGTTTGCCTACGCCAGAAAACCGCAACGGCAATGGGTTTAATGCAATATTCTTTGTCCCTAAATTCACTAGCGCACTGTTTTATGTTGCTGCTTCTCCATGTCAGCAATTGTATGTTAGAGTTGGCATTCATAAAACCAGTTTCAAGTAGGTTTGTGAAAGTTTTAAATGTAAAATGCAAAACAAACATATTAAGAGCAGCTACAACAATTTTATGAAACTTATTTATTTAATTAAACTTAAAAGTATATTCTCAAACACTGGTTGTTAAAGAAATCCCATTTGATATATATTTTCACCTATTACAAATGGTCACATTGAAATGAAACTACATAATTTTGTAATTTTATGAGCTACAACAAAATTTAAATTTATTGTACGT
The DNA here is from genome assembly GCA_958336395.1 of Ctenicera cuprea. Classification (NCBI taxonomy): domain Eukaryota; kingdom Metazoa; phylum Arthropoda; class Insecta; order Coleoptera; family Elateridae; genus Ctenicera; species Ctenicera cuprea. The sequence continues at coordinate 58,661,450 of OY284486.1, forward strand.
ACATAATTAGAAAGATATGTAATTTACGTTGTGCTATTGCGACGCTCTTTTCCCCGTTGCCTATTTGGCAACTCTGTAGTCCGGTAGTTAACTTGTATTTTGTTGTGGGCGGGATTATACGACTGCTTATTCGTATAATCGCTGGGAAGTTCTCGGGCGCCAGATTTTATATGGAGTTTACTCTCCAAAACAGCTTCGCTGTAACAGAAAGGCTTAGCGAAGACCTGGGTAACTGCAGTTGAAGATGTCGGTCTCCAGGGGTCTGTTCGATGGAATGACAGCCTGCAAATTCTTGAAGCAGCTCTACTTAACTCGGGTATACTCAACAAATAAAAGAAAACGACGTAGAATGGTTTAAATACGTCTATTAAATAATAACCAACCCAAATTAATATTATACAGGTAATGCGGATAATAATAAGCAAAGATACAGTAGCAAATACTGTAGCAATACAGTAGCTATTCGGTAGCAAATTCGGTAGCATTACAGTAGCAATTCAGTAGCAAATACGGTAGCAAATACAGTAGCAATACATACATACGGTAGCCAATATATATATATACAGTAGTCACCAGTATACGGTCGGAAACGGTACGAGTTACTAAAGCAAACAAACTGTTAACTTGACACCAGGCGGACAAATTCGCCACTTATGAATCACACAACAAAGCTCTCAAACAAATAGAAAAGAGAAGAGTAAACTTTGCCCAGCATTTTCGCATAGGCGAGTTAGAGGAATGCAACTCTATGGTTTTTCGCTAGAGCACACCCCGGAAAGTAAAAGAGTCAGAGAGAGAAGAAGAAACTTTGCCCAGGATTTTCGCATAGGCGAGTTAGAGGAATGCAACTCTATGGTTTTTCGCTAGAGCACACCCCGGAAAGTAAAAGAGTCAGAGAGAGAAGAAGAAACTTTGCCCAGGATTTTCGCATAGGCGAGTTAGAGGAATGCAACTCTATGGTTTTTCGCTAGAGCACACCCCGGAAAGTAAAAGAGTCAGAGAGAGAAGAAGAAACTTTGCCCAGGATTTTCGCATAGGCGAGTTAGAGGAATGCAACTCTATAGTTTTTCGCTAGAGCACACCCCGGAAAACACAGTTTACATATATAAAAGAGAGAGAGAGAGAGCAATATAGTTTACGTTATAATCAATGGTGTCAAAATATAGCCTGCTTACCCCAATACCCTGGATTCGGTATTCGGTTACCTTGGTCGGAGCACTGGTGACTGTAGTAGTTGCTGGACTGGAACTGGACTGGAACATCGAAGAACTGAACTCGAAAATTCAGAATTTTGAATTTATAGCCGGTCGGTATGCGCCCGAAATCGAAGCGCATCCCCACTCTACAAGAGCGGGGTATACATAGCATCTCTGCGGCTCGATCCGCGGAGACGCGGTTGTTTGATTTCCGGCCGTAAATGCAATGCATGAACTCAAATAATATTTTTATAATTACATTTAGAAATACTAAAACTAGTGCTAATTTAACTAAACCCATACATTATGGTTATACGGCATAAACAAACGGAATCCTACATATTCTAAATATAAAAATAAACTCACAACGGCTACCTAATGCCACAAACGGAAAACTGAATACAAAATAATGTAAAACTTAAACAATTCTTGGAAACTAAATACAAAATTAGTAACGGTTCGTTACACTATACCCACCAATAACTCAGTTTTGTGTTGGGAAAAAAGTTCCTTTATTACAAAAAAAAGTTCATGGTTGTATGTTTCCTCTCTGTATATACAAAGTGTCCGGTAAGTAATGGGACAACGTTTAGGTATAGCTTCTTGGGGTCAACGTAGACCAATTAAACCTAACATGGCGTAGTCAAAAGTGCTTCCTTAAGAAGTTATAAAGCCCCGAAGACAAAAATATTATTTCTATTTTTTACTAAAACTTAAAAACTACTAATCAGATTGTGTTGAAATTTATTATGGTCATGTTTTATAGGTCTACAAATACGGTAGCGTTACTTATTTATTTTGCTGTTTGAGAAGAGCTCTAGTTGCGTCATTTTGATATTATGGCGCATAACTTTTTTGCTGTTAACTTTTCGAAACTTTGAATGTAGAATTTAATTTTTTGTTAACAAAAAGTACACTTGTTAAAAGTTTCAGTTCGCATCAGAAAATACAATCACTCGATGCATTTGATCAAATAAGTATATTAATAAACCACCATGATATAGTATAGAAGGTGCAAGGCGCAAGGTAAAAAAAATCGATTTTACTTCAGTGCGCAAGCGCAGTATGTGTACTTCTAACAATTTTTAAATGTTATGTGCAATGATATAGAGGTTAGGTGCTTGTAATTAGTCAACAATTTAGTGAGTTTTGTTTATTTTACATACTTGATTATGAAAAAAAAGTAAAGTCGGTGGCACTATACTCCAATGAGGAGTTTGGCCTGCAATGCGGTGGGTCAGGGACACCGGACCATCGCTTCCGATACCCAGTCATCTCGCACTCTTATATAAAGTACGGGGTGGTGTGGTAAGCACCACGCCTTAGACTTTATTATGAAGTGCTATGTAAATAATTGCTATATCTACAGTGTGTCTATAAAGTAACGCCCCTCCCTGATAACTTTTGAACGACTTTATATTTTGGCAAAAAATTTTGTGTACTTTAATGGGAAGTTAAATACTACTTTTCTGCTCTAATTTAATTTCTATATCATATTAATAGCGACAGGGCGCTGCTTTAAAAAAAAATTAAATAGTAAGGTCGAGTGTACTTCATACTAAATAAAATTACATTTTTTGTCTTTAACGTTCTATAACTGCTTAAAACAGCATTTTTTACTAAGACTAAGTTTCAGATAAACAATCAAATCTAAAAATGCAATAATATACAAGGTGTTCTATGTAAAATAACAAAGTAATTTGCTGTACAGGCATATTAAACAACCAGTATAATTAGTAATAATTTCAGGTTATTATGCAGTTAATAGTCAACAACTTTAACTATAAAATTATAAAAAAATTTAATATTGTTAACAGTTTAGGAAATAATAGTGAGGTGACACTGAAATGACGCACTCTGCATAAGTTCTCTTAATTTTTTGCTTGGTTATATTATACTAAAATAAATAACGTTAGAAAATAAAATGTAATGTAATATTTATTAGCTTAAGATTGTTTTTGAAGTAATGCAAGTGTAATAAAAAGTAAATCTTAGGTAAATTTTGAAAAATGTTTATTTGGCCATTTAAATAATTACCACATTCAATTTTAAAAGTTTCTTCTTCTAAGGAATAAGTAAACTGATAAACTTTATACTTTAACAACAATACTTGAATATCATATTAAGCAAAAAACGGTTTAGAAATTACAATATTTAAGCCTCATTTTTATTTGTGAACATAAATGCATAATTTGTGTCACTTTTTAACAATGAGAATATAATTGCGAATACTTCAATGTTAAAAAGATTCATTCAATTACATCCTTTTAACCCTCCGAACAGTTTATCATTCCTAGGATTTGTTTTGAAGTTTTTCTTATAATTTATTAAAAGTACATAAAACAAGTCTTCTCTACGTGAAAACTAAACGATATTTACTTATGCGGGCTACACATATATGTGTTCCGGCCTCTCATTATTAATCAAAAAATAGCAAAATAATAAGTAATTTGGCTACGATGTACAAAGCAATACAGAGTATTAATCAAAACAAATTCGACATAAAATCAACTTGCCTTAATATAAGAAACATAACCCCCCAAAAAATATAAGTTAATTAAATTAATATATGTAAATAATTAAAACTAATTTTAAAAATAAATTTAATTTGCAATCTTAGCAATCCAAAATACTAATGAGATTTAGGAATTAGAATGAAAATCATAATCAACTGTTTTATATTTGAGCTATTGGCTTCGAACTGGAAATGGAGTAGCAGTTAGTTTTATTTACTTACATTAAATTATTGGACCCCACTTTGGGATGGATCCCTTTTTACAATTCTTTTTATAATATTGAAGTAATTTAACAAAAAGCGTTCGCAAGTATCCGATATGTTCTTGTGGACTAAACCTTAGGTAGGCTAAAGTTTACACCCTTACTCGATTATGATATCAGTTGTGGTAACTGGTATAAGATTTTCTGAACAAAAAATGTTGCAAAAATGTCCGAGGTGTAACTTTTATTAACATTTTCTCATAAATACTTTTACAGACGAGCAAGTTTAACATAACACGTGTCCTGGTAAATGAAGGGGTAACATGTGTTGAATGTAATATAAATGCAAATTTATTTTCCACACTTTTTCAACTGTAATTGATGGTTGCATTAATTTTACTCATTTTCATGTGCTAGGTGCTTAATTTATACATTTCATTTGATTTTACAAAAACCGCTAGATAATACTTACTTTCTAAACTAATTCATTAATTACGCAAACTTGCTGAAATGCCGAAGCAACTTTCAAAAACTATAAAAAATTATTCAGTATTGAAATTCCATTTAAATTACTAAATGTTTGGCGAAGAATATTGGAAACTTTCACAACAAACGCTATTAATAATTTCATACATTTTGGAAATTTTTAAAATAACATTCAACTTAAAATTTCGACCTTGAATTCTGTAAACATATAAGAAGAACATACACGGTGTTAATTAAATGTGCAGATATTTTAACCTCTAATAGGTATTGCAGCTTATGTAATAAAACAGGGTTCATAAGCGTAGAATATGAATGGTTATGAGATTTAAAAGTACTTCGCGAAACAATTTGATGAAACTGCAAACACATTTTTTTTTAATTGAAATATAAAATAGCAATCACGAATTAATGAAAATAAAACGTGTAAATTCATTAATACAACAAGAAAGTTCTACGAAAGAAAAGTTTGGACTATCAACATTCATAAAGGACGGAAAACCACCGTTGAATAGAAAACTTAAGAATTGTAGTACACAACAACAGCTTTTTCTAAATTCTCATCCGAAAAATTAGTTCTCTTGTCCAATATGTTTCACGTATAACTTAATGGATTTGAGTAAGCCCATGGTTTTTGTTTACTTATTGAATTTTAACGAAATTTTTTGCACTTCTGTGACTAAAAGTCCGGTCTTTAATTATCAGTTTTCTTAATTGACATTAAAACAACTTGATAGGTAAGTTGATAACAGGCGTTCAAAATGTAATTCATTATTTTCCAGACAAGTACGGGCGTAACATGGTTTCGCGCACTCTAGAAAACATGATCGGAGTTTCGCAAATAATTCCTGCGGCATTTTCTAGAGCTGTTCTTAGTTCTTTAAGAGTATTTACAGTGGTGGCATATACCAATTGTTTTATGTTACCCCATAAAAAAACGCAAGAATTAAATCCGGCAATTGCGCGGGCCATAACATTGGCCAATTTACTTGCCCGGAAAATCATTCAACCACACACGTACTTGACAAGAATAATAAGCTGGTGCATCAACATAGAGGTACCACATGCCCCTATGTACAGGTAAAGGCACTTTTTCTAAAAGTTCGCTTAAATTTTCAATAAAAACTGTTAAACAGTCAATGCCATTTAGACAGTGATAGCACACAATACACAATTTCTGTTGATGGCGGTGTTCCCGAAATTTATTACGATTTGTATCTGATCATATATGGGTGTTGTGGACATTGAAAACTCTATCTCGTAAAAACCCCGCTTCGTCAGTAACCATCAAACAATTTCAAAAATTAAAATGCTCCACAACGTTCCCCGAAATCCATCTACAAAATTTTTTTTGGCTGTAGTGTCTGCACCAGTTGTGCATGCTAAGAGTGCAAACTCTGTTTGTTTAAAGTACGCCAAAATGTAAATGCTGATACTCAAATGCGAAATGCAAGTCTTCGGACACTAACAGTGGGATCCGCTTCTATTGCTTCTAACATTAGCAGCATTTTCTTACACTTCACCATACACACGGACAATGTCCGTTAATTCATTATTTTATAAAAAAATCGCCATTTTGTTACTAAGTAACAAATTTATTACATGCATCGAACTACTTCACCACTAACCTACCTCAAACGTCAAATCGCAGTATCAATTACAAAACCATTCATCGGTATGTACCGACTTATTGCTGCTTTGTAATCCAAAGTTTTTATTGTGCTGCCTTAAATTGAAATACGGTTCCAGAGACGGGTACCTACATTTTGAGTAAAACGTTTTCGACTCAATTTCGAAAGGTCTTACGAAAAAATAATAAATAGAAAAGTGGTTCAGTTTGTGAACTCTATTACAGGTTAAAATATCTGCACGGATTTAAATAACCCCCTGCATAGATTTAAAACGCGTTATATCAGTAAGACCATGATTATAGGAAAAAAAGACACACATAGAATACAGGTTCTTAAAAAAGAATTAAAACAAGTCACGATTTTTAAAAATTTGGAAAGTAACCTGGGGAAGTGTCGGGAAAAATAAAAATAAAGCTCAATCATGAATGAAAGAATTACAGCAAGCATCGCTTTAAAACACAAGTTTATAGGCAAACTGAAGACTCCGCTTAAGTGGCAGTATATGTAAGTAGCTTTTCCCGCTGCTGCTTTTTAAATTCATCAAATCATGTTTTTCTTGTTCTACCTATTGTTCGTTTCCCTATAGGTCTCGCCTTACATGCTTTTTAAGCCCACTTCTCTCCTGCTGATAGTCTTTCGAAGTGAACGTACGAAGGGAGCCATCGATAGTTTATAGATGGCTCCGTTGTAGGTCCCGGAAGATTTCTTGCAATGGTTTTATTTTTAGTTCTGAAAGTGTTTTTTCTGATTCTGTCAAGTCTGTTTTTTTCTCGAAATTTACGTAGATACCCGATTTGCATACCCTTGTGTTTATTTGAACGAGTTTACGTTTCGCAAGCATATACGTCAACGTTTGCACAAATACTGTTGAAGTGAAACTTCTTTAGCGGCGCCCGGCAGGAGTAACTTGTGCACGCATGAAACTTAACTGCGAAACGGATGTTACACGGTGCTATATTGCTGGCCTCTCAAGGTTAAAGCTTAGATATTATTCCAGCGGCTGCCTTCCGACCTCCACCGAGAGAAGGGGCTCCGCGGTTAACTCGTCCGCCTTTCATTGGCTTTCATTGGCCTTGGGTTCGATTCCAGGTCCGGCCGACTGTTCTGGCTCAGGTTTTTCCGCGGTTTTCTAGAACCAAGAGATGAATACTGGGACAGTACTTTCGGCGGAAATATTCCTTTATGCACATCCCCTGTTCTAACCCATCCTTACCCATCTTACGCGGGTGAAGCGGGGCTTAGGACTGCGGTGCGGAGTCCGAAATACCCTTATAGCGGCCCGCCCTTTCGCGAGGAATAAACCGACACCGATTTTTTATTTTCCTTTTTCTGCCGACTCCCAGTCCGCTTGCAGTGTACGTAGCAATAGGACTGATGACAGTCGCTTCCTTTTAAGCTCTAGGTTGATAACTAAAAAAACTACCAAATTGAATTTTTTGAAACATGTAGCTCATTAATTGCCCTTTATTGTGGTATATAATTTATAAGATATATTTTAATACATGTATGTTAAACAAAATTAGTTGTACACTTTTACGAGCTCTAAACTAATTCTGTAAATTTTAGATACCGATATATTTCTTTCCATGATATCAATTTTGTTTTTTGTTACATACAAAACTTCGTTACAGTTTAAGGAACATTTCGTCTCATACAATGTATAATCGCGTTTCAAAACTAACCTCGATAAAGCCTTTACGTTTGGGCTTGTCTATATTGTTGAAACCCGAAGCATTGAGTTCGAGAAGGATGTACTAATACAGTTTACGATTTGAAGAGTGAGAATTGTATGTATAATTTTATCTTGCTGTTATATTCAGCTGCAGAAAAAAACTAAAAACACTTCAAAATAAAACAATGTTAAGTTGAGAACTACAAACGGAAAAGAGCCTGACAAAGAAATCTCGGTTCGCTCGCCGATATACGAGTTATAACTAAAAGAAAGGTACTTTTACGCCAAACATATTTAACCTAAACATTTTGACTAATAAGCGTGTTTTAGGGCCTAGAGAGACCGATAAAGCGGACGCTGCAGAGTGTGTTTGCGTGCGCCTGTATACATTTTACAGTCCAGACGCCTTAATCCAGAAACACCAACTTTGGATCAAAAACTGCTAATTGCAATACGATGACACCGCAAGAAATGAGGCTAATCCGCCAAAAAACGGGGAAAGGAGAGAGATGCTCTATTTCAAAATAGACGCGCTCGAAAAAGAACCTTAAAATCGTATTCTAAGCATGTCGAATAGCCTATCTGCGCAAGCGCAATCTCTGTATCGCTCTGTACGGCCCCCACCATCGATTTTTGGTTTTCACAAAAATTTTCAAATGAGTCATTGCAAAAATATGACTACCACTCAAAGGTCTGTACGACGTGAAAAATCAATTTGGAAATTTTAACGGATAAACATTGGTTGCAACTAGAAAACACAAAATATCATAAAAGCTGACGATTGCATTAAAACATGGAGGGCGGGTGCTCTACTTTAATGTAGATGTGCCCGGAAAAGGACTTTAGTCTAGTATTCTGCACATGTCGAATAGCCGATTTGCGAAAATGCGATTTCCCCTACTGCCCCCCGCCCCCATCATTGATTTTTGTTTTTTTTTAAATTTAGGAATTTAAAATCGGTATAAGCATGTTGAATGACAATATGAACAACTTTTCATTAAGAAAACACCACTGGGAGGTTGCCTTTTGGTCGTTTACCCGAACAGATTAATTGAGTAATTGCCAAAAAAACAACCCTCGCCAAATTATGAAATTGATTTTCATATTTCAAGGTATAAACATTGGTTGCAACTAGAAAACACAAAATATTATAAAACCACGTGACTGATTCAAAACATGGGGGGAGGTGCCTACTTCAAAATTCATGCGTTTGAAATTCGTATTCTACACATGTCGAATACCTGATCTTCCTACCACACCAGTGTCCCCCAACAAATTTTTGATATATAAAAATATACGAATTTCTGTTTCAAAATTGGTATAAACATGTTTTCCATTGAGAAAGCATCTAGGGGAGGTTTCTTTTTGGAAAGCCTGTAAATGAGACCATTTTTTCTAGTCGCTGACAAAGCGATATCAGATTAAGGTATTTGTTTTGAATTACCAGCCAATTGTTGCAACTAGTGACCAATTTTAAGAAACATGCTATTTAAAATCTACCTACCTACAGTTGGTTGACAATATGTTTGATTCGCAATTGATATTAAACGTCTATGTTTTCACTTCTAAAACACTTATTATTATTATTATTATTATTATTATTATTATGCTGCCCATAAAAACGCACCACAAAAAATTCAGTGCCGTATTTTAAATATTTGAAATAAATACATGAGTCCGTCCATGAAAGATTATATTAATAAAACATTAGTAATATCTCTTCGTATTTCAGAGTGTCAACAAAATCTATAAAATCTGATGTCAAATTTGTTTGTTTCAAATAAGCTCTATTTGTCTTTCTCTTTCCCATGAGATTCCATATTTTGTTCTCTACTACGAGTTCTCATTCCCACCACTGTATTGATGCTCTAAGGGCGCGAGAACAAACGAAAACCCGCTACCGTTAGCACGATCTGTCGGCACGTTAACAACGGAATTTCGGTCTGTCATTTTACATACGGTATACTTGTGGTGTATTTAAAACATATAAAAAAACTAATTTTGACATTATACTGTTAGTGGGGTGCAAACCTCTTGCAGAGCGTTATCAAGCACGTAATAGTCTGGCAACATAACTACAATATTACTAATATTACTAGGTATCAAGCAACAAAAACTGAGCTTTGTTGCTATAATGTTAGTTTCTTTTTTTTAGGGTACTTACGCAGCCACCCCTATTGACACGCAACCGACTTTGCCATCCAGACTTGCATTTTAGTAGGTGAAACCAATTTTAGAATAAGGGGAGATTTGAAATTTCCATGATGAAATTCTGTAGTCAGTAATTAGCATTACTGTATTTTTAGGTTCCAGTTTCTTAAAATATGTTTTTACTTCAATCATTGTGTAGCAGTCCACGTACTTTTAAATACGTTTTAGATGAATAATAAGATTTATATGATTCGTGAATAAAGTTTAATAGAAAATACTTTCCATCTCTAGAACCAGGTGTAGTAACGTATACAGAGCTGTTGTTTTTATAGTAGTTCTCATCTCAATTGCTTCTATATAATATTCATATTTTTAAATGTTTCTACCGTTTACAGCGAAACCATAAAGCACTTTTATCTAAGAATACATAAAAGAGCTACATAAAACAAAGGATGTCGTGAATTTTATATTTTAAACGTTCTGCTAAAAGTAGAAGACAAGTAATAAATATTTACTTCACATTGTGCGTGCATACGTTTCATTAGCTAAAGAGATAAAAAGCTTTTTACGTCTTTCGCTATCTGTCGGATGTAATTTGTCCCTTTTTATAGAAGAAACATAAAACCGAAAATAGTAAAACATCCTGATTGCGCCTTCGAAATAGATTTTTTAAGGATTTGCTACAAAGTTGGTTTAGAACAAATTCGTACTTACCTAGTGAATGTTGGACATTTCCGGATTTCCAAAGGACACGTATAATTTGACAGTAAGCAACTGACATGAATATAAGAGGAACAGCATACAGCAGAATCATTTTGAGCACCATCCAGTTTCTATCTGTATCTACACTCCAACTCGGTTCGCACTGAGTAAAATAAATTGTGTCGATTTGTTTCTCTCTAGGAACCGTTCTGTACACCACCAATTCGGGAATATCTGAAAAAAAAATATTTTAGTGGCAACAACCAATAGGAGTGTGTAGTGTGCAATACGAAAATGTCTATATCGATTATCGATACGTATCGATTTTTTTACACCGATATATCGATATTACGACCCAGACCTTATAATAACGTTTAAAATGGTACAAATAATACAAGATCAATTTTGAATTTAGTGTAAACGAAAATGAGCGAAGCACGTCGAGGCACCAAATAGTCAAAATAGGCACAAAAAAATAAAATATGGGAAATAAATGTGTAGCAAATAGCTAAATTACGAGGATCGTTCGAAATGTACGTGGACTAACAAAGAAAACGCACGGTTTTTGAGCAAAAAATCATTTTATTTTTCAATATAGTCTCCTGCTTGCTCAACGCACTTATTCCAACGATGCTCCAAAGCAGCAATGCCGTCTTTGTAGGTCGATGAACCCAAATCCTTAAAATAGCTATTTACAGCAGCGATTACGTCGGAATTGGATGAAAATTTTTTAACGCCAAGCCATTTTCTCAAGTTTTGAAATAGATAAAAATCGCTGGGAGCTAAATCTGTCGAATAGGGCAAATGAGGCACTAATTCGAATCCCAGTTCATGAATTTTGGCCATGGCCATTGCAGACGTGTGCACAGGTGCGTTATCTTGATGGAAAATCACTTTCTTTTTCTCTTTGATTTTGTCGCTCAATTGCTGCAACAAATTGACATAATACTCGCCATTTATTGTTATTCCCTTTTCCAAGTGGTCGACGAAGATAATTCCGTGAGAATCCCAAAACACAGTTGTCATAACCTATCCTGCTGACAAAACCGTTTTTGCCTTCTTCGGTGGCGGAGAACCTTTGTGTGTCCATTGTTTGGACTGTTCCTTGATTTTTGGGAGTGTAATGGTAGACCCAGGTTTCATCGACGGTTATGAAACGGCAAAAAAAGTCCTTTGGATTGCGGCGAAAACATAGCGACAGGTCGCGAGAAACAATCAAACGATTCAGTTTTTGCTCTGGTGTGAGAAAACGCGGCACCCAACGCGCGTTGTATTTTTCCATTTCCAATTCTTCAGTTAAAATTTTGTGCACACTGTCATTTGAGATGTCCACTATGTCTGCTATCTCGCGCACTTTTACTCGACGGTCATCTAATACGATACGGAGGACTTTTTCAATCATATCCGGAGTAGTAGCCGTTTTCGGGCATCCACTGCGGGGTTCGTTCTTTGTACTCACACGACCACGCTAAAAGTCGGCAACCTAATTTTTAACCATTGAAAACGAAGGAGCGAACTTCAAAAATGTTGAATACAACTCTGGTGTGGTTTCGGTTGGTGTTAAGCCTTTCAAATGAAAGTACTTTATCACTGCTCGCAACTCAGTTTTTTCCATTATTTACGAACCACTCCAGACGGTCACTTTGGCGCACTATCAAACACAAACTAATTAACAAATCGCTCTATACTGTCATATTTAACCTAAGAAAGAATGGTTCTGAAAAATGGTAATGCAAATTCCGCCGAATTAGCCATCTCTGTGTTAGGCCACGTACATTTCAAACGATCCTCGTATGTCAAAAACACCTTTAAAGAACTTGATAACTTCGTTAATAATTTATTTTATTGAAATACTTTAGAAGTAATATTAACATAGACAGCATGTTTCTTGTATCTTATAGTTAGGATTAAAAAAAAAGTAAGACTTATATCTACAAATTAAACATATCAAACTAATACGTTTTCAAGATTTTCTGGTGTAAAACTTCTTTGTTGGTTCGACAAAATAAGACCCTCAAAGGATTAGTGTAGTAACTGCAGGAGCCAGTCCACTATTGGCTACAGATTTTACCTGCTTTTCCCAACACCTTTAACTATCTTTAGTTCATTATTAAACTTCGGCAACACTTTTCGGGATTTAATCAAATTGTATGTAACCATACATCTTATATCTGACATTAAAAAATATGAAAATTCATGGTGCAGGTAATGGAAAAAATTTGAATCAATTCAATTCTTTACATTTAAAATTTGAATTTTTAATAATAACTTAAAAAAATAGTAAATTATATCATACCCGAAACAAAAATGTGTCTATGCTAAGCTTAAAATATTAATTCAGCCCTAACATAATTGCAAAACATCTAATTTCGTAACACAGGATTGTAGACTTTGTTCTTAACTGCAACTCCAAAAAAATATATATTACAAACGATATACAGGGGGAAAGTTTAAACAACTATTTTTTCGCGTTTTTTAAAATGATGTTGTTTTTTGATTTTTTGATATCAAATTTCACCCCGATCTGATGACTCGTTTTTGAGTAAATAAGTGTTAAAGCTAAAACTTTCAAAAATTCATAGAAAGCGTCAGAGAGAAATTTGCTGGGACACAAACAAAATTGTAGATCATCTTCGGCTGTATAGACGCATTTAGTGTGACGTAGTTAGACCTGTTAGCAACCACTCTGCGATCCAAACAACTTGCACGGCATCGGGCTTGCAAGTGTGACAGTCAATTCTGAGCTTTATTTACAGAGTTCATTAAGGAGCCGTGTAATGCGTGTAGCTTAAGGTTTACGAACATTGAACTTCTGTTTTTTTAAATAAAACGTAATTTTGTGCATTAAAAATGATGTGTTTTGCGCCAGATTGCAAGCACTATAATGAAAAACATACGTGCAAGTTTTTTACGTTTCCAAAGGATCCAGCGGAAAGGCGACGGTGGATAAAACTTACAAGGTAAAAACTAGGTTATGTTGATACTTTTTAAATATCAGATTTTTAAGTTTTTAGGACGTTACTCAGTATTTTTGTAACTTTTTGCATTTAGGAGAGCAGACAGAGAACCCAATAATGGTTCGAGATTGTGCAGTTGCCATTTTAAAGATGGGTTAAAGAACAACGGGCCAACAATATTCGAGCATAATGTAACCCGAAGACTAGAGTTTCCTTCTCCACACGCAAAAAAAAAGCAAAGTAAGTTATAAGTGGGTTGTGTAAAATAAAATTTACTAAAGTCACGTTTTGTTTCACAGAAGAACTAATAAGGTGCTTGTTCAGGAACCAGTTCAATTAGAAGACGTAGAAGTTCTGTCATCCGCAAGTAGTGCTGTAAAAGATCAGCCATCGTCATCTTCCTCGACAAGTAGTGTACTAACGGAAGCCGAGAATATGTTGCTGCAGAAAGAATTGAACGATGTAACAAAAAGATTGCAGAAGTTAGAAACTTCTTTTTCTTTTAAACATATAGAAAATAAAGAAGATCTAGTTGTGTTGTATACTGGACTGCCAAATAAAACTATTTTTTTAAGCCTTTTCCATTTGTTGGAGAACATTGAAAAAAATTACTACCTAGGTTGGAACGTAGATTGTGTCAACCAAGAAGATCAACTGTTTCTTACTTTATACAAACTGCGGCAAAACCCTCCACACAAAGACTTGGCTCTACGATTCAATTGTTCTACAGCGACAATTACGAACATTTTTGTTACCTGGTTACATTTACTGCATGAAGTTATATTTTGCAAGTTAATGTCGTCTGTCCCATCAAGAATCAATAATCAAGCTTGTTTGCCGAACTGTTTTTCTTTTTCTCCTAACACGAGGATGGTTATAGACTGTACGGAAGTTTTCTCTGAAATTCCGTGTTCGCTACAAAATAAAAGAGAAACGTACAGCCACTACAAGCACAGAAACACACTGAAAGGACTTATTGGTGTAGCACCCAATGGAGTGGTAACTGATATTAGTCCACTCTATCCAGGTTCGACATCCGATAAGGTAATTGTACAAGAGTGCGGTGTCCTCAGTGTCTTTGAACCTGGAGACCTAATACTTGCAGATAAGGGTTTCCTTATTAGTGATATTTTACCTGCTGGTGTGTCACTGAACATTCCGCCATTTTTGTGGCAACCACAGTTCACAGAAGAACAAATTATTCAAACAAGGAATATAGCTCGTGCTAGGATACATGTAGAGCGAGCAATTCGTCGTTGCAAAGCATACAAGATTTTAAGCCTTATTCCTCAAAATCTGATGCATGTATCAACAAAAATATGGCAAGTCTGTGGGGCTTTAACAAATTTCCAGTTTCCACTAATAAAAGAAGTGGAAATATATTTTAAGGAACAGGGTGCAGACATGTGATTTTTAGTAGGTAACAAGTGCGTTTTAAAATTATTATTATATTAAATGCATTTTACAGTACAATGAAACTACACATGTAAATTTTCCATAATTTATTGGTTTTATATGACAATTTATTAGCACAACTTGTATTTCAATATATTATTATTGTTAAATTCTGTATAAATACTTTGTAGTTATAATAAATCAATACGTTCACTGCAATTAAGAATTGCTAATTAAAGGGGTTAAGTCTGGCCTCGGTGGATGTATTCAAAGAACTTAAAAAATGGTATTTTATTTCAAAAGATTTATTTCTCACCAAAAACAAATTCCCAACTAAGGGAACTCTGTTCAACTAGAACTAGATATATGCGGGACAAAACGATTAATAAAAAAGTGTCTCAGCACATCTATGTTTTCCCCCCACTTTTCTTGTTTTTTTATATGTAGTGCTACAAACATACGAGGAGTCCATATAACTAGGTAACAGAGTTCTTTATTTAATATATGTAACTGGCCTTGAATTTGGTGAAAATATTCATGGGATTCATTTACTACAAATTTTTGTGTTTCGACATCTAAAGAACATATATAATTTTTGTCTCGTGAAAGTGCCTGTCTTAAGTCGGAGTCCCGATACTTAAAAGGACATTTAATTTCTATTAAGGCTTCTTCGCCTACAAGGCCATCGGGGCTAGCACCAAGATATCCACAACCATGGAGCCACAATCCTGCTGGAACAACGGAGAGTGTTGTTGCTGCTGTAAAAGCGTTGACTGCATCCACTTCGTGTTGTCGTCCCCACTGTACAGCTTTCACACCATCCAAGTTGTACGTTCCTATAAAGATTTATTGCAAAATATTAGCAAATTCATAATTTAGAACAGTTTCAGAATGTATGTACCTGTAAGTTTTTTAAAAAGTGAGGGTGGATAACTATTTCTTTTGCAGGCAGCCAAGACCATTCCAAATGAACTGGCCGTTAGTCGAAACTTTTTAGCGACTAACCACAGAGGATTATCAGACTGCCCTACTGTTTTCTGAAACACTCGCAACACTTGTTCTGGTGTAACGCAAATTTTTTCTTCAAAATAAGTGGTTTTTTGAGGGCTATTTTGGTAGTCCAATGAAAAAATTACATCGGCAATATTTACTACCACATTTTCCTCCTGTGATGTGAGTTTGGGGGCTAAGAGCCAGGTAAAGCCTACTGAACCTCCAAATGATGCCAATTGTTCTCGAAGATGTTCAATTTCCTGTTCCGTAACATTCCTTTTCGAAGCTCTGTACTCTCTTGTTGGTGGAAATATCTCATCGATAGTTTTTACCACCTGCTCAACAGCACTTTGCTTTGGTGCAGACCAGCTGCAGGATTGATCAGTCACCGATACATTATAATGTGCGAACAACCCCATTGCTGCAACATGGTGGCAGGAAAGCTGACCGCGTGGACATGTACACGTCGACTTAATTATATTTTTAGCCCCATCCAAAAATATCTACGAAATAAACAGAGATAATATCGAAATTATTTAGTATTTTTAATCAATTTCATTTAGTTAGGTTAGGATAAGTTGCCAGTATTAAAAATAAATGTAACTTACCTCAACTTTATAAATTTTATCTTTCATGCTAGCATGCACTGAACCATTAATAGTTTTTGTGTCGTCATTGTACTTCATGTTCAAAACATGCCCCGACTCTAACGCATTTTCGCCTTTTTCTATGAGTTTCATCTCATCTTTGAAGTAGTTATTCATAGAAGATAACTTTAACACGTGCTTTTGAGCCATCTTTACTAACACTTCAAATACAGGAGAACTATGAACACTTTCTAGTTTTTACAACCTCCTGGGCTTAACAGTAATTAAATAATAATTAAAATAGTTTCAGTTAGACCAAATACCACAAATAGCTCAATCAACAGCTCTTAACGTGTTTAACAATAAAGACCAATTTCGCATATAACGCTTATAGCAACGGTTACTAGGCGAGTTGTTTGGACCGTGACATGTTTTCAGCCCCCACTACCTACGTCATCACTAAATACGTCTATAAGCTTACACAATTTAAAGAAACACGTGTGGCCAGCTTTTGAGCAATATTTTTATGAAAATTTTCAGAAATTTTAAAAACTCATTTTATAACTTTCAACTTTTCAAAACTTTTTGTGCACCGTAACATTGGTCTCTAAAGGGTTATTACGATAAAATATTTGAACGCGATCTGTCAACCTGTTTTTGAGTAATAAGTCGCTAGAATCATTTGAAAGGTAGAAAATTTAGAGGAAAGGCGTTGCATTTACCCTAAAGTCTTCTATCAGATTTCGTTTACAAATTTATAAAATTTGGTTTAGGAAAAATGCTACCAAAAAAACATGTCTAACTTCCGCTTCCCGTTACGCATTTTTTTGAAAGCTTATATTCGGTGACTTTTTGATATACCCCCAGATTCCAAGGCTCATTGAAATCCAACCATCCGTTCCATGTTATGACGCGGCACAGTGACTTAATCCTTATTTTTTTGATGGAATCGTATGCCGTGTGACGGCTCATTTGAAAACTCTTTTCAAGATGAATTTAGAGCACTGTTTTTTGCCAAATACTGACCGAAAATGTATGGATAATCATTGAATATCTCACAAAAAACACCTTTTTTAGGACAAATCTAGTGTGCGATTTTTAGTTTTGTTCTAGTTCTGACGTTTACTCATTAATTAATACGAGTAAACGTCAAAACTAAAATAAAATTAAAAATCACACTAGATTTGTCCCAAAAAAAGGTGTATTTTGTGTGATATTTAATGGTTATCCATACATTATCGGTCAGTGCTTGGCAAAAAAGAACAATGCTCTGAATTCTTCTCGAAAAGAGCTTTTTCAAATGAGCCGCCACACGGCATACTGTTCCATTTAAAAAAATAAGGATCAAGTCACTGCGCCGCGTCACGTGAGCCTTTAGCAACAGCAATATGCCTAAAATGTGGCTAGGATAAAACTGAAGTTTAAGTGTCCGAGCATTTTTACTAAAATATAATATTTCAAAAGATATTGACTTTGTTCCAAACTTTATCTACACACTGTATATAGATAACACCACAACACTGCGGTTTGGTTTACTTAAATTCTTATAGATCAATTTTGCATAATACGCCAGAATTTCCCATCAATCATACTCAGTGACTCATGACAAATCCCCTATATGTGCGTTTTCAGCGAATTTATTAGGAGTTTAACAGTTCTGTTCGGCCTGCTTATTTAACTAGAATATAGATAATTTTATATGCGCATTAGGAGGAGATTAGGACGTGATAGTAATATTAAATCATGTATTTTACTTACAAAATAAATTTCTTTCATCGAATTCGTGTGTTCTCATGTTGTATGACTAAGCATATTTAGTAGAGTAGCCAATAATATAAAATAAGGCATTCATGCTTGATATATTTTCTACATAGGGCGATTAAAAGTTTCGGGGGGAATAGTGTATTCTTTCGCAGTTGTCTCTCACTATGGCGTATTACCATACTGAAGTTTGTCTTTTAGATGATATCAAAATTGTTCATAATATAATTTCTATTCGATTCCAAACAACTGCAACTAGAAATGAACGTAATGAATTGAACTTATTTACTTATTGCTAGCTGCTTTAGCTCAACAAATAAAAACCATCGTAACGCCACAAGTTAGCAGTTTCTATGATTTTAATATTAAATAAAATACTTTTTCTGCTCCTGTTTGGTAATAAATTCATTATACAGGGTGTTAATGAACTGTAGGGACAAACTTCTAGGGCTTGCAAAACACAACAAAGCAAACAACTTTTGTTAATAAATGTCTGGTCAAAAGTGTTTCCTTTCAGCGATAGAGCTTCTCAAAGAAGCGCCTAAATGTAGGCAACTCAATTTACTACCTACTATTTGTTTCCATAACGACGGAGATTAATATAGGATAAATAAAACCCTCTTTCCCACTTTTCAAATTCAAATTAAATTTAAAATAAATTAATTAACAAAATGTTTCAAAACTAAGCAATAGAAAAAACCAAAATTACAAAGCAAAAATCAACTATTTGAAAAATTTACAATAATTAATTCAAAAATTAACAAAATTATAATAAATGTTCAAAATGTCGCCCTCCAGCTTCTACACACGAATCACATCTACGAAGTAAACTCCTGCGCACCGCTCCAAATATACTAGGTGTCTGTTGAACTTCTTCACATGCAGCAAGAATACGCACCGTAAGTTCTTTACAGTTTCAACTGGGGTAGCATACATTAACGTTTTAACATGACCCCACAAAAAGAAATCAAAAAGAAAATAATTATCAAAAAAATCACAGAACGAAAAAAACGAATTATAAAAGGCACAGAAAGAAACGAATGCAAGAAAAGTCAAAAATTATCACATAAATATCGAATTGTGTCAAAATTGACGTTATTTGAATGCATGTATGTCTAAATCGTTTTTTTTTTC
Organism: Ctenicera cuprea; assembly: GCA_958336395.1. Classification (NCBI taxonomy): domain Eukaryota; kingdom Metazoa; phylum Arthropoda; class Insecta; order Coleoptera; family Elateridae; genus Ctenicera; species Ctenicera cuprea. The sequence goes on from OY284486.1 coordinate 58,680,830, forward strand.
AAAATTCCGTGTGACCTGTGCATAATAATTGAAAATGCAATTTGGGTTGCCTATTTTCATGTACTTCTTAAAGAATCTTTAAGAGGCTCTATTTTCTAAAGGAAACACTTTTGACCACACATTTATTAACAAAAGTTGTTTGGTTTGTTGTGTTTTGCAAGCCCTAGAAGTTCGTCCCTACAATTCATTAACACCCTGTACAGAGTGCCCATTTTAAAACTACGAGCCTAAATGTTTTTAAATAGGCAACACACAATGCAACGCTCAGATCACTATGCATTTATACCATTTTTTTTAAATTGAGATCAGAGTTGTTTTACAGTACATGTATCTACTAATGATTAAGTACAAATTTAAGGTTACCTTAATAACTCAAATTTAATATTTGACAACAATAACTACAATATTTTAATAGGAACATAGTACAAAAACTAACGAAACAGGTGTTTAAATTGCCTTCCCCCTTCGTTTTCGCAGAGTATAATTCTTCTACGCATCGAACCTCTAACACTAGCTAACATTTCCGGTGTGATAGAGCGACAACATTGAATTATCCTTTCGCGTAGATGTTCTTCATTTCGAATGGGCACTTCATAGACATCACTATTTACTTTGCCCCACAAAAAGAAGTCTAGCAGAGTCAAATCGGGACTACGGGCAGGCCAAGGATGCAATGCACCTCGTCCAATTACGCGTCCCCCAAATTGTTGGTTAAGATAATTTCTCACATCCCTATGAAAATGCGGAGGTGCACCATAATTTAAAAACCACATGCTATTCCGTACGTTTTGAGAAACTGTTTGGAGGAGAGCCGGTAGTTCATTAATTAAGAAATTTAAATATATTTCACCATCTAAATTTCCATTAAAGAAATGTGGAGCTATTACAAAATCGACAATAATACCGCACCACACATTAAGAGCAAAAATTCTCTGAAAATTAGTTATTCTGATCCAGCGGGGATTGTCTTGGGCGTAAAAGTGGCAGTTGTGTCGTTATGCCGTTGTTTGAAAACCTCGCTTCATCACAGAATAATACCATACTTAAAAATTCCGCATTGCCGTTTAATTGCCGTCTAAGAAATTGACAATACTGAACACGATGCTCATAATCCCTATCTTCAAGATGGTGTATGGTATAAATATGGTAGGGGTGAAATTTGTTCGCCTTAAGAATATTGAAAACAGAACCTTTGCTAATGTTTAAGGCATTTGTAATCGCTCTTTGACTTGTATGGGGATTATCCGTAACCATTTCAATTACAGCTACTTCGTTATGTTCAACCGTAACTTGCCGTGCCCTTACTTTTGGTTTTGAAAATTGCCCATACTCTTGTAAATTCAGAAGAAGCATTCTAAATGTTTTGTCTGTTGGAATTCGTCTACCTGGAAAGCGTTGCGCATACAAAGTACTGGCAGCACTCGCATTTTTTCGACATTCACCCAGAATTAGAAGCATGTCCACTTTGTCAGCGTTGGAATACATTTTGCACCAAAGATTAGTGATCGATAATCTTTGTTTTGCACCGTTCAAGTAATGTGGCTAAACGAATTTGATTAGTAAACTGTCCAGTTAATGCCCTGATCTTAATTATAGAAATATTTTGTTTTAAAATAATAGTCGGCAGTGACTTGTATTGTGTGTTGCCTATTTAAAAAAATTTAGGCTCGGAGTTTTAAAATGGGCGCTCTTTATATGCGTTTTTTGATAATAAGTCATTACTCATGGGCCGCGAAAAATAACTTATTAATTTGTAAGTGGTGGCAATCGCAAAATTTTATCGAGCAGCCAGAAGTCATAATTGTTTTGAATTGTCATCATTTGTTGTTGATAGTAACAATTGTTATAATTCGCGAGTCTAAATAAGTCTTCTTACTTCCCATACCGTCGGTATAGGAAAGTATTGACTTTCTAGATTTTAACGGAAATACACGTTGTGGGGTTCAAGAAACCCAAAAAAAAGTGTTTTTTAAGAAATGTCTGTCTGTGGGTGGGTGTGTGGGTGGGTGTGTGGGTGGGTGACGCCTCTACAGGCGAAACTACTGGACCGATTTTAATGAAATTTTAAATCAAGGGGTATATCGAAACTTGTAGTTTGAATTAAGCTTTCCAAAAAAATCCTAAACCGGAAACGGAAGTTAGACATGTTTTTTGTAGCGTTTTTTCCAAAACAAATTTTTGAAAATTTGAGCACGGAATCCGAGAGAAGAACTTACGGTAAATCTAAAACTTTCTTACCGAACTTGCTGGCTTCCAAGTGGGGGCCGCTACAGCTTTTTGAAAATCTCTACTTGAACGCCCATTTACTCAAACAGCAGTTGTCTGATCGGGATCAGCTACCACTTGTTAGAGAGCCCTTCCTAGGTAGTATACGATGAAATAAAATAATTAATTTCGAAAATCCGAATACGATCGCAATGGCACTGCTTAAAAATTTTGACAATTTCCAAAAAAAAAATTTTCAATAGCTTCAACACGATTTTTTTAAATACTATCTGAGCCGATAGAGCTTGCATTGAACTACAAATCTGTTTTTTACTTATTTCTCAAATTTTACTCTGACGCCTTCCAGGAATTTTTGAAAAATTTGAAATTGATTAATTATTTCAAAAACGCAAACGCCGATCGTTATAAACTTTTATCAGTTCGATAGACTATTTAAAGTACTTTATTAGGATTCTATTTTAAAAATTAAGAATAAAAACGATACCTGTTAATATCAACAATGCGTTTTCCGGAAGTTACGTGATTTTAAGTACGCCTATCAGTTAGCTCTAATTTAAAATATTTTTTTCATTCTTTGCATATGTTTGATAACTTACCAAATAAAGCTATTATAGCCATTTTTGTCCGACATCAGAAGCGGAATTTGTAATTCGCCAAAGCGGTTCGGCGCGGCGGGCGCTTACCGTGCTTTCGTGCAGTAGTCGCTGCTTCTATGGGTAGAGTTACGGTACGAAAACCAATTGAACAAGCTATTGCAAATTCAAATTCCCGCTGCTTGTTTTCTTAATCTAAATACTCGCTGAACTGTACAACGTTACAATTATTAAAAGTTACACTTTTGCAAATACGTCAACGGTAAGTATTAGTATCTAGTATTGGCCGCAATTTGTTTTTTTTTAAGCTAATACGATAAGTTTTAGTACGGGAAAGTCCACTCGAAGTCCACACTTCAGCATTTTTTTTATTAAAAGGAAGTAACACATAAATTTTAATACAGAAAATAATGAAATTTGTACGCTGCCAGACATTTCAGTGGCAGCTAAAATAACCACTGTAAACTTATTGCCAGAAACATCAAGAAAGTAATACGAAACGGTGTAAAAGCCTTTATGGATTGGCGAAGCCTCAAGAACGGAAATTCATTCTCTTGAAAATATTCTTTTGGCGTATTCTGTAGAATTATCAGAGAAATATAATTCGTCATCGTTATGGGCGCAATGTTCTATGTTGAGGTGCACACTCAACATAAATAACTGCATCAACATAGAAAATTAATCAAAATTGCTTGCATTCCTAAAACGTAAATCTGAAGGTTTCAAGCGCAAAAAGCCAAAACATTCACTTTAGATGAGATTATTAAATGAAGCACCTGACAAAATGTATCTTGCAACAAAGGTAAGAAATTCATAAATTATAAACTGCTAAGTGCATATTATCGATTTTTTAAGGTTGCATTAATTATGGGAATAATGGGTGCTTGTCGTGCAAATGAACTGCATTCAATGAATATTAAAGATGTTCAAGATCTTGGGACAGCTATACTAGTAACTGCCCCGAAACCCAAAACAAAAATTGTTCGAAAATTCACAATAACTGACCATTGTTACCGAATTTGTAAAAAATATGCTAATCTCCGTCCAACTAATATTGCAATAACTTCATATTTTTCAAATTATCAAACTGGTAAATGTACTGCACAAAAAAACTGGTGTCAATAAATTTGTAGCAATGGGGAAACAAATATAAATGGTAACAAGATTGTTAACCAGAGAAGCAAGAGTATATCACACAACAGTTATCAAGTCAAGGACCACAACAGTAGTTGTAAAAAAACTAAGATAAGTGTCTGTTTCAAGAAAAGTAGAATTTTAACATTTCTTGATCCCATATCTAGTATAACTTTAAATTGACATTTAATAAATATCTTTGTAACGTGATGTTTGGTTGTGCGTATCTGTTTTATTTATCTTGCCCTATTTTTTCCTAAAGCTTAATAACGACCCTGAGATTTGAAAGAATTATTAAAAATAGTTTGTAATTGCGAGATACAAGCATACAAAAATTGTCTTCAGGTAAGTGCTTTGGGGCTGTATTTTGTAGGCTCATATCACAACAGTATGTGTTGTCCAACTCAATGGAAAACGATTCTTCTTGTCATTTAGCACGGTTATACCGAGTTTGAATTCGAAATACGGAAATAAGAACGGAAAAAGTGATGGGGGCTGACTGAGAGGTTGTGGCGATATTATGCTTGCGTAGTTCGGCTATTTGATACCCGCAGAATGTGAATCCGAGCTATTATTTAAGCGCGTCTATATTGAAGCATCCCTCTCCTACTTCTCTTATTTTTGAAGGAGTCGTCTAGTTACATATCTGGAATTTTGTAAACGCAGAAAATGTTTATCCGTTGTAATCTCAAAACTGATTTTTTTGGATATGTTTTTTTTGCGATTACTCAATTAGTTGTTCAGGGAAGCGGCCATTAGGAATATCGCAGAGATTATTGCAAGGAAGGGCTGTTTCTATATTGTTAGTAAACTAATTTATAAAGAGTTTGAAACCGAAATTCCAATATAATTAAAGTAATAAGAAAATCGATGGTAGGGGTGACAGGGGGTAGTAGATGTTTGCGCTTGCACGTCGATTATTTGACACCCGTACAATGTGATCTGGTACTTTTTTTTGAGCGCGCTTATATTGTTTTTCTTATTTTTGACAACGTAAAGATCTAACCATACGGGTGTAAATAGATATTATCATTAATAAAAATCATGTTTTTTATTCTTGTATTTTATGCCAAAGCATGATTTTAGTAATGTGTGTGCAAATATACAGTGATCGGTAAAATGTTTGCGACATATAGAGAAATTTTTTTTTATTTAAATTTTCTGAAATTTTGTTTTTTGCATTGCTTCTGCATCTCAAATAAATTGAGCTAGACATAGGTTACGTGACTTCGGGTATGGCGAGAAATAAAAAAAAATAAGTTAATTGGCGAAAACTCGCTTTATTTGAGAAAATACCAAAAAAACTTATTAGAAAATAGTATTCAAAATCTAGTTCGAATGCCATGTGCAAAGTTTGAAACAAAAGTATTAATAAATTAAAAATAGCGTTTTTAAACACAATTTTATGTTAAATCACTGAATCTCCATGTTTCCTTTGGAATAATTTGATTCCAGTAAAATTTGTTTGTTTTAGATCAAAATCAAACACAAATTTCGTTTCTAGCAGACTTAGAAGAACTAATTGTAAAAAACGTTTTTCGTTAAGTACCTGCTTGTTGCAATGGTTTGTTTCTAACAGCCATCAGTTTTTTAGTATTATTTCTGTGACAGTATGTCTAGAAAAAAATCAATATCTTTGATTTTGACGCATACTGGCGAAAAAATATTACTAGGACCAAATGATTCCAGCTACGACACAATCAACCAATCTATTATCAAAAATCTTTCAGCTGCAATTAAGAAAACGTTCGTCGACCAAAAAACATTTATCTCCTAGTGTTGGATTAAAATTATTTGGTAAATCACGCATTAACTTGGCTTTAGACGAAGTAAAATGTAATAGGGATTTTATGCGTAGATTAATTCATTTAACAACAGCTCTTCGTAAATTGGAGTTGCCGTAATTTTTTTACTTTTTAATCTAAATGTTAAATAACTTTTGCCATTGCTTTCCCAAACTTTAAACTCGCGAACAGTCACTGGTCTGTACCTAGACAATAATTCACAAAAATTAACAGTTATAGTATACAGCAACTGCCGACAGTCGTCCTTAGGTAAGTCAAGGCGGTTTAACTTATACGGCATGGCACTTCGTATAGTGTTAATTATTTTTACATCTTCCTGGTAAATAAAATTTAGGTAAAACCGTTAATGGACGTTATTTGAACAGTGATCTGATAATCATTGTATCATGACCTACCTAGGAAAATACAAGCTCTAATCAGCTGTGTTTAGTTGTAATTGCAAAACAGTTACACTTTTAATTTCTTATTTTCTTAGGTGAACTTCTGTACCTACTGTATACCGTACAAGTTAAACTCTGCATATAACTTTGTATAACCAAACATTAAAAACACCATTTCAAAACTACAAAACAAAAATTATCTTGTAAGTAAAGTTTTACAACAATAAAATGAAAATAAAGTACTTCTACAATTTTAACTAAAGCCCTGTATCAACTTGAAAGAGAATTTAATTTCACATTTGATGGTGTAAAAAAATACTGGGTGTTTCATTTGGAAAATAAAAGTTATTGACATTTGAAGCAAAATGTACATTGAATTACAAACAGTTAATAATAATCGGCTGTTTTGAACATACCTCTGAATACTTTTTACTCTGATAATAATAGTTCTGAGTTAAGTTCGTAATTTGGTATCATTTAAAAATTTTAAAAAAGGTTAATTACTTCAAAAACATTAGCTGAATCAAAATATTGCAAAAGAACTTTTTTTTCAGTCTTTTTTTTGTGGAATACCGTCCCACAGTTCGTATCCGCGAGTAGCTTGATTATAATTGCCGCAGTTCAATTAATAGGCTTAAATCATTCTAAAATTTCGTTAATAAAATCCGAATTCTGATTTAGTATACACGTTTACTTTGTATCGAGGAAACTGGAGTTTGGTACCCCACGAGATTGGTTAGATGCACTATAGTCCGTCTCACGGTTAGAATACAGTACAGGTAAGATAGAGCAACGCAAACCTTATGGAAGACTTCTGTCCTGTGTTGCTAATTTTAAGCGGTGGACGACCGTATAAGTTTTGTTAAATGAAGTATAGGCAGAAGTTCTCAACAGCCCTTTACGTAAAAGGTACTACGATTGCGAACGTAAGTGTAAAGTTGCAACTTCGAAATAATAAGTTACAACTGCATTGTACTATTAAATATATTTTTTTGAAGTTTACGAAGGTTTACCTGTAATTCCCTTTTTAATTATTTTTAAATAAATAATAGATTTTTTCCTTTTTGTTTAAAATACTTTAATTTTACGAAAACGTTATAGCGATTAAGTATCTGATAACATTTCATGTGTAACATAAACAAAACTACCCAATACTTTTATTAAGTTTTTTTAGGTTGTACGTCCGTGCTTCGGAGGGCACGTTAAGCCGTCGGTCCCGGTTGTCATACTAATATCTTTGGCAATCGTAAACCATTTAGAGGAACTTCCTCCCCTTCGACGGGTAAAGCCAGCCTCCTGCCTAGCATCCATGTAAAGAGGGCTCACAGGACCCGTATTAGTTGCGGGTATTAAACAGGCCATTTAGCCTATAATAAGAGGAAGGAGGTTGTATGTGATATTTGAGAAAATTTATTTGGCTGTTTGAGCACCGCTGGCAAAAAGATACCAGGTAAGTTGTAATAATGGTTATCATCGATAAGCGGTTTGTACTACAAAAGGAAGGTAAGGTTATGATTGACAAGTGTATAGTTACATCAAAACAATTTTATAAAAAGTTTTGCAACAGTGCCTTAATAGACCCTGTACTGCCTTATCACCGTGAGACGAACTAGATGTGTCCCATTTTTTTGGAAGATACGTACAGCTGTGTTGTGCTGTAGGTTTTTGCACGTTAAAAATCTTTCGTCTGTAGAAGTAAAGAATTTAGTTAAATTTTCATACGCCCGGTAGGCATTAATGATAAGCCTAATCAGAAATGTTTGAGGAGCTTCAAATATCCGCTAGGTCGCAAATGCCGACCCATTCTAAAATACTTTTTGTTAAATAGTAACCCTTCTATGTAATCGGCCAAATAAAGTATATTACGCTGTCTCTTGGTTGTCCTTCTTTAAAATAGCACATTAAATTGAAAACCACCCAAAAATTAATTAACTTTCTATATTAAATATTTTTAATAATCTACAATTTTTGTCTACAGCCGATAAAACATTTTTTAAACTTCAGTATTACTTTTAGAATCATATGTGTAGGACCGTAAAGGTCTTTTTTGAATCTTTATTTCAGCAATTCATTAGCTCTGAAAAACAACCCTGCAAGCCTTTTTAGGGTCATAAAAAATGCCCTCGTGCCACGCATATTTCACCGAATTACGGCAGCACTGTAATTTTTCCTAATTCGACAATTCCGCATAAATCACGGAATAAAAACTATCGATTACAGGTACAGGTAAAGACTGTGCTTGAAAGTTTTAACCTTCTACCAAAGTTTTGTACAAGCTTTGTTGTATAACGCAAGGAAATGTGATTTCTATAGGATTGTCAACGTCATGATCCGCAAAGTGAGACTACGTTTAATAAAGAGGTTTGGTAATCGTAGGTGTCATGCGTCAGGTGCACCTGTTAAATTTTGTAAATGACATTTTCCACTCGTTTACTTTTATAATTCAATGCCAAGTTTAAAATGTCCTCAACTAAAAATTTCTTTCAGTATAGGGAGGTATTAGCTTCATGTAAATGTTAGAGTTCGAGATTTTGACGGAAATACATGTTTTAAAGCTCTAGGTAATGAAAAATATGATTTTGAAAAAGTCTGTCTGTCGGTGAATGGGTGCGCTCCATAAACCCCCAGCGGATGATTAGCTTTGGAATGGGAGGTATATTAAAAATTCATCAGGAAATTAGCTTTTACAAAAATAGGAACCGAGTTTAAGTTTGATAACAGAATCTGATGGAAGATTTTAGGGTCGCCAGCTTTGTATCCACGGGTCGTGGTAGCCACGACAGTAAAATAATGATATAAAATTTTAAACACAAAGCTGTCGATGTGTCCACTGTAATATTTAGCTTAAAATGCCAATTGTCGATGTATCCACGGGTCGTGGCAGCCACAACAGTTAAATAAGAAAATAAAATTTTATTCAACTACTGTCTTTGTGCCCACTGCTAACTTTGTTGGATTTATTAAATATACTTGCTGTCGATGTATCCACTCGACAAGTTTAGTTAAAATAAGTATTAGGCGATGTGCCCACGATGCGTGGTAACTACGCCAGTTGTTGGCAATATATTACCTAATTAATTAATTATGGTAAACTGTCAATGTGCCCACGATGGTATTTGAACTTATTGACGGTTATCCCTGTAACAAACTTATGTTTTTACTTCGGAATATGGAATATTAATTTCATGAAAATTTTCGAAATCTAGATTTTAACGGAAATATATATTTGGGGCTTAAGGAACCCAAAAAAGTGGTCTTAATAAATGTCTGTGTGTGTGTGTGCTTGGGTGTGTAGGTTTTACATTAACTGTTACGATTTTTACATGAATACAACCAGACTGTGGCGGATCCTCTAATAGAGGAGGATTTTTCAGTCCTCCACAATTTTTTCTCTTCGGAAACAGAATTCTGACGGGTTGTTTATTAGTTTAGTGCCAAAAAAAAGAAAATCCTCCACAGTAGTAGTAGGATGTCAGGTGTGTATATTTCAACGATTTGACTACATTTGTGGAGGGTTGTAAATTCACTGATATTTGCGCCCTCTACAGGTGTGATATTGAGCGGGTGTTATAATAACTGTGGCGGTTGGTTTTTAAGCGATTATTACTAAGCGGTCTTTCCTTCTAGCTAATACGAGTTCACACAAAACACAGCTTTTAAAACGACTATATCTGTCACGCTTACCATTACCATGCTACAGAACTGCTTATTTAATTTTTTGTACTTGACCTGTCAGAATATTATTTTATTAGTGCAACGGTTTAGATTCGGTTACGGTTTCTTTTTCAGTTAGTAATAGTTTCGGAACCTTTCGATTAAATTTCTTTTTTAGTTTTTCAAATAAAAAGTTACATTTCTATGAATTGTAATTTCACATTTCCTTGAGTGGGAGAAAATTCCTAGATTTAAATATCATAAAGGTCTGAAAATGAGGGTTTAATATATTTTTAGAAATAAAAATAAACAAAAGAATATCATTATAAATTAATTTTTCGAAATAAAAATAATTAAATTAAGAAGTCAATAAAAATCCTATTTTATATCTTATTGATATTTGACTTTTGGCGTTATTTTGTATTGAGAAAAGACAAATCACAACTTATATTTAAAAACTAGTTATCGTCAATTGAAATGGGAATTTTAAGATCTTTTCTACAAAAACTTAAAAAAACGCATTTTAAGCAATATAGTTTAGATATCAACTGACTACATTTTTTTTTAACTATTGAGGAATTAAACAAATTTTAATTTATTATATTATTATTTACTTATGTTTGTTTACAGGGTTAAGAAAAACTTATGTTTGGTTCGAAAAAACAAGTACTAACTTGGCTTTCTGAGAAAATTTTCCTGTTTTTTCTGTACTTTTCTAAGTTTTTGTGGTACTTGTTTGGAGTTTCGGTTCTTTTCCATTTTGCTGTGCTAATAAAAAATTTAATACAGTGCCTTAATAGACCCTGTACTGCCTTATCACCGTGAGACGAACTAGATGTGTCCCATTTTTTTGGAAGATACGTACAGCTGTGTTGTGCTGTAGGTTTTTGCACGTTAAAAATCTTTCGTCTGTAGAAGTAAAGAATTTAGTTAAATTTTCATACGCCCGGTAGGCATTAATGATAAGCCTAATCAGAAATGTTTGAGGAGCTTCAAATATCCGCTAGGTCGCAAATGCCGACCCATTCTAAAATACTTTTTGTTAAATAGTAACCCTTCTATGTAATCGGCCAAATAAAGTATATTACGCTGTCTCTTGGTTGTCCTTCTTTAAAATAGCACATTAAATTGAAAACCACCCAAAAATTAATTAACTTTCTATATTAAATATTTTTAATAATCTACAATTTTTGTCTACAGCCGATAAAACATTTTTTAAACTTCAGTATTACTTTTAGAATCATATGTGTAGGACCGTAAAGGTCTTTTTTGAATCTTTATTTCAGCAATTCATTAGCTCTGAAAAACAACCCTGCAAGCCTTTTTAGGGTCATAAAAAATGCCCTCGTGCCACGCATATTTCACCGAATTACGGCAGCACTGTAATTTTTCCTAATTCGACAATTCCGCATAAATCACGGAATAAAAACTATCGATTACAGGTACAGGTAAAGACTGTGCTTGAAAGTTTTAACCTTCTACCAAAGTTTTGTACAAGCTTTGTTGTATAACGCAAGGAAATGTGATTTCTATAGGATTGTCAACGTCATGATCCGCAAAGTGAGACTACGTTTAATAAAGAGGTTTGGTAATCGTAGGTGTCATGCGTCAGGTGCACCTGTTAAATTTTGTAAATGACATTTTCCACTCGTTTACTTTTATAATTCAATGCCAAGTTTAAAATGTCCTCAACTAAAAATTTCTTTCAGTATAGGGAGGTATTAGCTTCATGTAAATGTTAGAGTTCGAGATTTTGACGGAAATACATGTTTTAAAGCTCTAGGTAATGAAAAATATGATTTTGAAAAAGTCTGTCTGTCGGTGAATGGGTGCGCTCCATAAACCCCCAGCGGATGATTAGCTTTGGAATGGGAGGTATATTAAAAATTCATCAGGAAATTAGCTTTTACAAAAATAGGAACCGAGTTTAAGTTTGATAACAGAATCTGATGGAAGATTTTAGGGTCGCCAGCTTTGTATCCACGGGTCGTGGTAGCCACGACAGTAAAATAATGATATAAAATTTTAAACACAAAGCTGTCGATGTGTCCACTGTAATATTTAGCTTAAAATGCCAATTGTCGATGTATCCACGGGTCGTGGCAGCCACAACAGTTAAATAAGAAAATAAAATTTTATTCAACTACTGTCTTTGTGCCCACTGCTAACTTTGTTGGATTTATTAAATATACTTGCTGTCGATGTATCCACTCGACAAGTTTAGTTAAAATAAGTATTAGGCGATGTGCCCACGATGCGTGGTAACTACGCCAGTTGTTGGCAATATATTACCTAATTAATTAATTATGGTAAACTGTCAATGTGCCCACGATGGTATTTGAACTTATTGACGGTTATCCCTGTAACAAACTTATGTTTTTACTTCGGAATATGGAATATTAATTTCATGAAAATTTTCGAAATCTAGATTTTAACGGAAATATATATTTGGGGCTTAAGGAACCCAAAAAAGTGGTCTTAATAAATGTCTGTGTGTGTGTGTGCTTGGGTGTGTAGGTTTTACATTAACTGTTACGATTTTTACATGAATACAACCAGACTGTGGCGGATCCTCTAATAGAGGAGGATTTTTCAGTCCTCCACAATTTTTTCTCTTCGGAAACAGAATTCTGACGGGTTGTTTATTAGTTTAGTGCCAAAAAAAAGAAAATCCTCCACAGTAGTAGTAGGATGTCAGGTGTGTATATTTCAACGATTTGACTACATTTGTGGAGGGTTGTAAATTCACTGATATTTGCGCCCTCTACAGGTGTGATATTGAGCGGGTGTTATAATAACTGTGGCGGTTGGTTTTTAAGCGATTATTACTAAGCGGTCTTTCCTTCTAGCTAATACGAGTTCACACAAAACACAGCTTTTAAAACGACTATATCTGTCACGCTTACCATTACCATGCTACAGAACTGCTTATTTAATTTTTTGTACTTGACCTGTCAGAATATTATTTTATTAGTGCAACGGTTTAGATTCGGTTACGGTTTCTTTTTCAGTTAGTAATAGTTTCGGAACCTTTCGATTAAATTTCTTTTTTAGTTTTTCAAATAAAAAGTTACATTTCTATGAATTGTAATTTCACATTTCCTTGAGTGGGAGAAAATTCCTAGATTTAAATATCATAAAGGTCTGAAAATGAGGGTTTAATATATTTTTAGAAATAAAAATAAACAAAAGAATATCATTATAAATTAATTTTTCGAAATAAAAATAATTAAATTAAGAAGTCAATAAAAATCCTATTTTATATCTTATTGATATTTGACTTTTGGCGTTATTTTGTATTGAGAAAAGACAAATCACAACTTATATTTAAAAACTAGTTATCGTCAATTGAAATGGGAATTTTAAGATCTTTTCTACAAAAACTTAAAAAAACGCATTTTAAGCAATATAGTTTAGATATCAACTGACTACATTTTTTTTTAACTATTGAGGAATTAAACAAATTTTAATTTATTATATTATTATTTACTTATGTTTGTTTACAGGGTTAAGAAAAACTTATGTTTGGTTCGAAAAAACAAGTACTAACTTGGCTTTCTGAGAAAATTTTCCTGTTTTTTCTGTACTTTTCTAAGTTTTTGTGGTACTTGTTTGGAGTTTCGGTTCTTTTCCATTTTGCTGTGCTAATAAAAAATTTAATACACAGTAAGTAAGAACAGCTTTACTTTAATTTTTAGTTTGTTTTTTTCTTCTTCAACTTCGTTTTCCTTTGCTTTGCTTTCCTTGGTTTCTTTTCCTTAGGCCTTTTTTTCTCAGCTGTTTTTTTCACACTTTATTTCCGTGGCTTTTTTCCTCGACTATTTTCTGCTCCCCGTTGTGAAGTTTACGCTTAGACAGTGTAGGAAATTAGGGATAGTTTAGAATTTCGGTAGTTTGTTATTTTAAAATTACCCTGTAAAAGCTACCATTCTTCAATATTTAAATATTTGCATCCTTCGTAAATTCATACCTACCTAGAATTGTAAAGAAGGATTACAAGGGGTTCAAGTCGTTACGTCATTAAGCATTACTAGGAATAACCAATGTTGTGAGTTATATGGAGAATTTATAAATTATAAAATAAAACTTAAAGCCTTTCTTCATAAATTTATTATATAGTTAATGCTAAATGCACATTTCGATTACGATGTAACCATCCACAGTAGCAAATAGGGCTGGGACAATAATCGAATATGTAAAATTCCTATGTTTAACCAAGTAAGGAATTATTCCACTGCGATAATCTTAGTTCCGTCAATTTTAAAGAATTTAGGTAAGATACCTCTCAGATTATTGATGCCTATTCTTCAGTCCCCAGAAAGAACAGAAAAATTAGCCACAGAAATGTTCTCTTTAAAATGATGTAGGTATGTACTGTTTTTTTTAGTTAATGCTTTACTTGGAATGTGGGACTATAGTAAATAAATAACCGATTTATTGTAATAATATATTTATTATAACCAAATAAAAATATATGTATATGAAAAAATTGTACTTTTGATTTAGTTTATTTTTTTTTAATTCTAACACGCGATCAACAAAAAGCAAAGTCAAGAAGGCCATGTACGCCTCATTGCTATATTATGTTTATAGTACAGCAGTGCTGCATCCATAGTCTTCTTAGCGTAGTTATTTGTTGAGCATGCTGCTCAATATTTTACAAGGCGAGCTTTTATCGTGGATTTTTATGAGTTTTAATCGCTAGGTCTTTTTGGGTTAGGAATTTTTATGCAACCCTGTTCGAAACTTCGAAGTTAGAACATTTTGGAAATTTAATTTTACTCCGTTTTTTGTCTATATTTGTGTAATAATATATCACGTTTAAAACGATTTCAATGTTGCGTTGTTATAAATAGTACTTGTTTTTCTAATTAGCCATGTAGAAAATATAGTTCGCTGAACACGTTTGTACGAAATCTAACTCTGAACAACTTTCTGTACTGCTTAATACCTACTAGTGTACACAGTACATTCTTAAATAGGCGTATGCGTACCGTTGCAGGAAAAAAAACGGAAAAAACCCCGGAAAATAAAACCCCGAAAAAAAACAGAAAAAAAAACCCGGAAAAAAACGAAAAAACCGCAAACCTGACACCATTCAGAGATATATATGCACAAGCACATCATTATATTGATGGTGAATTAGTGTTCCATCAAGACAAGAAATCTTGTCTTGATGGCTATTTCTTGTCTTGTCTTGATAATCAAGACAAGAATTTTATTGTTTCTTGTCTTCTTTACTTCTTGATAGTGTATTTCTTGTCTTGAATCAAGAATCTTGCAATTTCTTGATTCTCGGCGATTCCCCGGCCTAATAAACAATAACTGATGACACGACCGTTTAGTGTTGCTTAACAGATTACAGCTGTAGCTCAGCAGTTGTGATTTGTCTTTAGCGTTTTGTTTTATTTTTTTATTTGCAGCTGTTTTTTAGTTTTAGCTTATGTTTTATTACGTGATAAAATTGAAAAATGCAATTGAAAAACAATTGCAAATGAAGAGCAAATGACAAATTAATAAAAATGCGATAACTTTGACGTTTACTTTGTGACTATTCTAAGTCTGTGTGTCCTTTGTTTTAATTTTGTGATGAGTTCTTTGCTAACCCCGGAAAGCTTGATGTGCTTGTTTGTTAGTGAGCTAAAAATTTGTTTAGACTTAATATTTCATTTTTCCATTGCTTTTAATTTGTCAATGGTTTTTCATTGGTGAATTGTTTTTCATTTGTCAATTGTTTTTCATGTGTAACTATGTTTTATCATGTGATAAAACCGAAAAATGCTCATAATTTTTTTATTTTAAAAATTAATTGTAACAAGTTATATCGTTGAAATCAGAAGAAAATAATCTTTTTAATGGCTTCATAGGCAACTATGATTTGCATTTAAAAAAACACCACTTTATGATGTAACTCGAAAACAAAAAGCAAAATTAAAAATCTAAAACTTTTATCTGAACAATTTTTTTCTATCTCAAATAATAAGAACACTAGAAGAATTTAAAGAAAATGGTAAATTCAGATTTTTGAAAATAATATTAGTAGGCCATGCATTAAAAAAAAACAGTATTAAATAAGGCTTGTAAATCTGCACTACTTTTCCCATTTAACCGTCTTTCTATCTGCTGTAGTTTCCGATATCCCTGTAGTGAACATCAAAAAAACTCACCCTGTATATTATGTACACTACAGGGTCCTGCAACAGTGCGTCGGTCTTCCATATCTTATACACCGTAGCAGAAACAAAAATCTTTTGAGTACAGATTTATATTATGGATAAAAGCGCATTTCTATAAATGATTTGCAAATCTTCACTTCAAAAAAGTGTGGCACGCCGAAACT
The DNA here is from genome assembly GCA_958336395.1 of Ctenicera cuprea. NCBI lineage: Eukaryota > Metazoa > Arthropoda > Insecta > Coleoptera > Elateridae > Ctenicera > Ctenicera cuprea. The sequence continues at coordinate 58,696,962 of OY284486.1, forward strand.
AATTTATTTTTAATGGAATGACCTGTATATTTCTGCATATTTAGAACTTCTCTAGGGAAATCTATTCACACCTAAAATATTAACGCTCTCCAATGTCCAGTTTAGAAGCTATAATTTTTTATATTGATTATTACATTACTGCCAACTTAAAAAATACTTATCTATAGAAGGGCAAGAATATAAAAGTGTAGGTATGTAAGCACTGTACTAATAAATAAAAAGCTAATAAATCCAAATTTCTTGACAAGAAATCAAGATTTCTTGACAAGAAACTTGTTTCTTGATAACATTGTCTTGTCTTAAAATCTGGTTGGACATTCTTGTCTTGATTTTTTCTTGAATCAAGACAAGATCAAGTCCTTTTTTAAGTGATACGGATTACACGATTTTTTGGTTTATTGTATTTGCATTAATACTGTAGCTGGTTGCTGCTTGTGAACAACTCGTCCGTTTTAGCATATTTCAAACTACCTGGCTACCCTTTTAAAGGGATGTGACGTAAATGAGTAAGTAACTTAAAAATAACACAATGGTTTCTGGCTTTTCCAGGTACTAGCTACTTACTAATTAACAGCCGTAGTTAATGTAACGTAACTGCCGAAGAACGCGTTGTTGATAATAAAAAGTACCGTTTTTTTTTCTTAACTTCAAAAATAATTAAAAAGTCTTGCTGATCCTAATAAGGTACTTCAAATAGTTTATCAAACTGCTATAAAGGTTTATAACAATCGGCGTTTGCGTTTATGAATAAATATGTAATCAATTTCAAATTTTTCAAAAGTTCCTGAAAGGCGTCAAAGTAAAATTTGGGAAATTAATAAAAAATAAATTTGTTGCTCCATGCAAGCTCTATCGCCTCAGAAAGTTGTGATTTTTTTTTCAAATTCACTAAAATTTAATCATTTTATTCAATATTTTCGACGTTTGAAGAAAAAATAGCGTATTTTATTTGGAGTAGAAGTTACTTTTTGTGGCTCATCAAGCCTACTGATTCGCCACAAAAAGTAGCACTTCTACTCCTTACAAAACAATATACTATTTTTACTAATCTCCCAAATTTTACTCTGACGCCTCCCAGAAGTTTTTGAAAAAACGTTTTTGCGCTGTCAACTTTACTTATAAAAATAAAAATACCGTTCAATACTACTGTAAGGAAATAGATTTAATCTTGTTCATCAAGTTAGTTTAGAGTTTTGACGTAAAAAAAATACATAATTTTATTTTTTTTTTGGATTTTCTTCGTGAATTTCTTTTACTTGGATTTTTTTGTGAATGTTTTTAGTTTGAATTTTTTGGCCGTTACCCAAATCAATAATTGGCGTAATGTTACCATGGCCTTCTAAATAATTTTTTTTAATAATAAACTTAAAACTAAAACAAACTGCGAAGTGTGATACATCATTGAAATCAGAATAAAAACACTCTGTTTAATTTATATATGGAAAAAATGCTTGTCCACCCCTAAGAAAATAAAATTGACAGTCGAAAATTAACCGTAAAAGCTGTTACATGAAATGTGATAAAAGAAATATATTAAGGGTAAAAAGTGTCTGAATAATGCATTAGCGAGAAACATGTAAAATAAATAATAAAACTGAAAATTGAAAATTTCGTTTATTTTTTATAAGGTTTGTCAAAGCTATGATTAGCTAACTAATCATTCAAACTTATGATTTTTGTTACTCTTAAATATAGAAAGACACTTATAAAATCTAAACTCTGTAGGTCAACCCGTTATGAAACTATTTAAAAGAAACAGGTCGGAAGTCTCCACTTTCGTGGTAATTCCCGGCCATTATGCTTTTTCTAGAAATACAATAAAGGCACCTAGACTGCGGGAACTTAGCCGTGGTCTAGGTAGATAAGCAGCTTCAAGTAAAATTTTTTTTATTACTTGCCCACTTTATTCGAATAATACCAGTACCTGAACAAGTGAACATGCAGTGATTTTTATAATTTGTTCCTTGCAGCTACCGAGTTTTAGAATTAGTAGCTATCAAATTAAAAGAAAGATATACAGATTTGCAACGATTTTGGTATTTTATAAATATTTTAAATAAATTATCTGTGAAATTATATTTCTATGCCAACAAGTAATGGGTACTTAAGCGGCATTACATCACTTGCAATCAGGTGCCGCCGCCGGTCTTTACTGCCTACTGCGTCTATTGTGTTTACGCCTGAGAATCCCCAAACATCTGTTCTGCAAGTTATAAAACCAATAGTTTTGAAAATTCCCAGAAAGTACATAAAATTTATTTATATTTATGAAACGTTGTAAAAACATCAAACTGTGTTCAACAAAGAAAATATTGCCAAAAAACAGGTCACATGGTTTTTCTAAAATTTTGCGGGTTAATTAATTTGCAAGATGGTACACTTACGTCCGGTTTTACTAAACTTTTTAGCCAGCAGTTAAATATTTGATTATTGATTAACATGAACCAATGATTAGTTAGTTAATCGTTAACGGGGTTGAAAAGAATCGTTTTATTTTATTTAAAACAAAAAAAACATGTTTTTTATGTGGCTAATTAAACCCAAATACGAAAAAAGAACCGCCTAAACTTCCGGTATATTCAAACTGCACGCAAACAGATAATTCTAACTAATGGATTTCTTTAATTTCTTAAACAATATCAGTTTTATATCAGTACGTGTTAAAACCGTATATCAGAAATAGAAGACGTTCAACTAATGTTAAGCGAACCAGGAAATACTTTGTTGGTGATAAATAATTACCAATTTTATAAATCTCGTGAATTTACAGTCCATCAGAACTGTACTGGCGCTTCACAGTGCAGTGTGAAAGTGGTGGGCAGAAAAAGTGCCGGCGGTAAAGAACGCCACGGAAAAAAATGTTGGTTGATAAAATTTCTCTCGCAATTCTGCAAAAGTATATAATGCCGTTTAAATAAATGTTATTTCAAGAAAATCAGAAGATCGTAATTACGAAACTGAGCCCATTTTTATATTATATTTGACAATAAATTAAATGATTTAATTTACTACATATTCTTTCATGTATACGCAAGACAGGAAGGTGATTCGATCAATCTGCGGTCTTATGGTGAAGAGTAACTTGCGTGCAGTTCGGTGGTGTTATTAACAGAGATTAAAGTGACTCAGGATTATCGCCATTAATTGCCTGCCTCGAGTGCAGCCTAATACAATTATGTCCAAATTTAAAATAAGACACGGAAACTAAATAACATGAATTCAGAAAATAGTATTATTTATAGAATATCATGTTTTGCAACTATAATTTAAAGTTTTTACATTTCAACAACCCTCCTAAATTTTCGACCGACAACGTATGGATATAAACGGTTATTTTATTCTGCTATACACTCTTTTAAAAAAACAATTCCAGGAAGAACCCCAAGCAGCCGACAAGCTAAGACTATCAATGCTAAAACAAATAATTAAAATGCGTTGGTCGGCTTGTTTACAGCATTTTATCTATTTTTTTATCAAAGGATTTTTATGACATTTTCAGCAGGTTCGTTATCAAACCTTTTTTCTTAGATTCAAAATCTTCATTTGCAGGAGACAAATTTAGCAGCTTTTAAAATACAACTTGCGAGCCCGCCACCGCACCGTGTGCTACGTCAAACCCCATTTTGTACGTTAACTGATATTACAATAATAAGAAATTTTTATAAATAAGAAGAGATTAGTACACATAATAAAATAACTTAAATACAGTAATAAGTATCTCCGCTTGACGCAGGTAGCATTAGGTTAAGTTAAAGTTAAGGTATCGATTACCTAAAAAGTAAATTCCCATATAATCATAGTTTCTTGGGGTTCGCTGGTATATTAAAAATATAGGCAACCATTTATACATATAACACAACATTAGAATCTTCGAAAACATAATTTTATTACAAAGAAAGCAAGAAACTGGCGTTGTTATGACGCACTGTGGACTATTCGCCAAAGGCCTATTTTAACTAAAAGTTGCAAGTGGATACATCGACAGCAAGTACATTTAATAAATACAACAACGTTAGCAGTGGGTACAACGACAGTAGTTAAATAAAATTTTATTTTCTTATTTAACTGTCGTGGCTACCACGACCCGTGGATACATCGACAATTGGCATTTTATGCTAAATATTACAGTGGGCACATCGACAAAATTATTTTTAAAATTTTATTTCAGTATTTTACTGTCGTGACTACCACGACTCGTGGATACAAAGCAGCGTCCCCAGATTTTAGAGCAAATCTAACGTATTCTTCCCGTAGTTTCCCGGGTTCAATATGCATGCCGGTCGCTAAAGATTTTAGAAAAGTTTGACTTTGACAAATTATTACTAAGAAAGCTAGTTGAAAGATCAGGACGAAATTTGGTATTATAAATCTAACATACGGTGAAATGAAAGAAGAGAAATCGAATAGTCGGTTAACTGTACAACGTTAATAGCCGTAGGAGAACATAATGTCAGTATGTAAAAAAAATGTATGGTACTAAGATAAATGAAAACTTTAAATTTTTTTCAAAATGTTGGTAAGTTTCAAAAACATGTTGCTCAAAAACTGGGAACGCGATTTTTAAAATTTTGTAGGCTTATTATAGAGATCGATGTATTCTAATAGTCTGCTAATTTCTCTGTGCCGCCTTCTACAAATTTTTGAAAATCAATATTTAATGCATCTTAATTAAATAAACGGGGGAAGTGATCATGAGTAATAATAGAATAAATTTTTTGGCGTAAGAAAAAGTCCTGTTTTTGATTTTCCTTAACCCCCAGAAATCGCTTTCCAAAATCCAAAAGCCAATTGCAGTGTCCCAAAAACATATGTTGGAACCAACGACGTTGTGATGAAGCGTTCGTGGTTTAGGCTTGTGTCATATTGTGTCTTGTTCGTTGCACGCTCGGTATTTTCCGATTCTTGAGTAGCGGAGCAACAAATGGAATATTCTTGCTGACGTTTTGTGTTTGCCCCTTACAATGCTATACATAAATAGTGTTACTAAGATATATGAAAATTAAGCAAAGTGTTCATCTTTAAATTTAAACTGAGTTGTCGACTTTAAGACTTTACGTTTCTTTGGAGAACGTTATAAGCCCTTGTTCTTCTATCTTGAATATACCAATATGTAGGGACTACCAATTGTAATATCTGGCATGGAGCAAATTTCAGAAATCAAACAAAATGTACAAGAAGATAAAGAAAGGAATGATGCATATCCATAAAGATTATCTGTATATAAAATACTTAATTACTTTAACAATATTTATTTATTTTAACCTTGTACATATTTCGGCATGTTTACATGCCATTGTCAGAGGTTATATTAGAAAGTAAACAGTTAGTGTTGTTGTAGCAATAGAACTTGGTGACTTGATCTCGGTAATTGTCTGCAGATCACTTGATTTCTTATTCCAAAATGTCTAATAGAGGAGAATTTAAGAGGTCAATTTGCTTATTCATTAACGGTACATTTTTTAAATGTTTGTGAATTTCAAAAGCTTCCAGTATTTACGTTATCATCACAAAAGTGTAAACATTTTATAGTGTTATTAGATGTCATTGAATGATTGTGTTCTAGTAAGTGTTTAGCATAATTGTATTTATGGGGGTATTTATACTTGTAACAACGTACGTGTTCTTTATACCTCATATTAAAATTTCCAATTGTCTGGCCTATATAAACCGTATAAGGTTAAAATAAATAAATATTGTTAAAGTAATTAAGTATTTTATATACAGATAATCATTAAATGTGGACTTTAACGAAGTAAGGCTAGAATTTATAAGTAATGCATAATGATGTTTGCAGAAGAGTTTCAAAAAAATGAAATAGTAATAGAACAAGTACTCAGTAGTAAAGTAATATAAAGATATAATAACTAAAATATTAAAAAAACATTAGTATAGCCATAGCCGCAATGGCTTAACTACGTACCCACAATACTCAGAGCTAGTATAAATACAAAAAAACTTGTCACTTACGGAAAAGAAGTAGTTCAAAAATATAGAAACATAAAGTGAGTAGATATGGGAATACCACGAAACATAATACTAAAATTTGTGAAATAGCTATGTACAAAACCAAGAAATAAAATTACGTAGTAAATTGTGTGCAAAAAATAAAAGCTAAAGTGTTTGGAAACTGTCAGTCTAATGCTAAAATAACTTCAGTTGGGCCGAGAAATCCAGTGGGATTAATGACAGCCAGGCCTGTGTTATATTCAACCCACCAAAAGGAGAGTTAACGCATAAATCCATAGAGAAAACGCTTGTAAAAGGGTCAATATTTAGGTTACGTTTCATTGATTCTACAAACATGAGAAAATTTGGTTTGCAGAAAATGCTAACCTGCGGTGCAAATATTTCAGTTATAACATTTTGTTCAAATTCTCAGCGTAATTCCCGACAGTTTAGCTAAATTAAATTAACAACGTTGGGTGAATATTTTAACAATTGGATTTTGGTGCTGCGAAAGCCTCATAAATTTTAGGAAGGCAATAATTAACGGCCAACGGTATAAAAAAATATCTGAAATAATGTCCAAAACTTGCCAAGTTTATAAATAGAGTTAAATAAATTTAAATTTTGAAGAAATTTATTAAATCCACTGCCAATGGATGTGATTCGACAACTAAGCACCTTACTATCAAGAAATCAAAAAAAAACTGATCCTCAGCGGGCTGTGGAATGAAAAGTCACGTCTTTACTGGACTAAGGGAATGCTTATAATGTCAATTTCAAGTTAGGTTTTAATTATTATATGACATTATAAACATTCCCTTAGTCTAGCAAAGACGTGACCTTTCATTCCACAGCCCGCTGAGAATCCGTTTTTTTTTAATCCCTTGATAGTTCTTATACCTATTTACCATTTCTTTGTTAAAGATTTTAGGTGTGACTGCAAAATAATCTACATACTAGATCCGGATCTTTTCCACGTAACTCAAATGACCCGCTACGAGCCCACATTTATTTACGTATTAATTATATAAGGCGCATATTTCATTATACGGCAGATCGCTAAAGTTTTCGATACAAATAAGCAAATTTGAAATTATTTGGAAACTATTTGGAAAATAAATTTTATTAGAACATTGAAATACCGGGCGTTAAGAATACAACTTTCATCCATACCATATTCGACAGGTGCAAGATCTTTTTGAACTGTTAAATTTTAAAATTTACACATAGACAAGATAGAAATTTTGTAAAATTTATAAAACTGAAAATTGGTGAAAAGATTGAAGATTTTTTTAAGAATTAAGCAATTTTTAAAAGTTTTGATGGTTTTAAAATTTTTCATATTCTCAAAATTATTAAAAATTTCTAATTTTCTTAAAAAGGGAAAAATATTTAAAAAACTGAAATTTTCAAATATTTTGATTTGATCTATTTTGTAATTGCAAACAGTATTTATTCGCTGAAATGTCTAATCGATTTTATAGTTTGGTAATAGTCGTTTCTTTGCCGATTATGCAATTGAACTGTCCACGTAAGTAACCAAACGGAAACTTTCTTTAAACAACAAAAAATCGACGGTGGGGACAGTGGGCGGTGATAGAGATCGCGTTTGCGAAGATCGGCTACTCGGCATGTGTAGAATACGAATCTAAAAATTTTTTATACAGTGTGTCTATATTGAAGTAAATTACCCCTTCCCTCCCCCCGTTTATTGACGGACCAACCTTATTTTGTTGCGGTTTTATTCGAGTGAATTACCTGGATTAGGGCGTCTACACACACACAGATAGATTCACAGCTTTATTAGTCTCCCAAGGCTCTAAATCCTGCTTATTAGTAAAAATGTTTATTTATAAATGTTATTTATGTTATGTTATTTAAAATGCTATATTTTCGTAAGAAAGCAACCTATGACATGCAAACTGTGTTACCTTCTCTAAAGAGTCAAGGGGTTACACGACAAAATAGACATCCTGTGTTGGTCAGTATGATCACAACGAAAAAAATTCGCAATACCTTCCTATGGTTATACTTCATATAGGGAGGAAGGTAAAAGTAAAAGCAAGCTGTCAGGTCGGAATACATTTTCGTTTTATGATAGCCCTAAAGCTACACAATGCTACTATCTATGAGTGTTTTTGGCATCATGACTATATTCAGAAGTAAATTTTTTTTAATAATTATGGATATTTTCAAAACATCATTTTTTTGAAATTTTGGTAGGTTTATAGAGGTAACGATAAACAATTTACTTGATGTACCAATCTGCTAATTTATGTGCCTTCTATAAATTATTGAAATCGATAAGGCGTGCCTATTTATTTAATAAATAGGGGACAATAAAACATTTCTGTTTCGTTTAATGGTGATAGTAGAATAAGATCATAATTTTAATTTTTACATAATTTAATATTTAGGGCGCTTTACAAGAAAATTGAAAACACGATGTTTTTTCTCACAAAAATGTTACTCTCCTTCTGTATAAATAAAATACTGACGGGATAGGTGCCACAAGACTTAAAAATTTCTACGCAGGTAGTTTATGATTTGTTTAGTTATCTACCTTGCAATCAGGAATTAACAGGGGTTTACTTTTAATTACCTTAAAACCCGAAAGAGTTCCTGGCTGGAGGTGCTGTAATTGTTCGGGTTAAATATGTAAAATCAGTTAATTTCTATAAGTAGGGATAAGTACAGTGCTTCGCCCATTTTTAGCTTTAAAGAAGCGAAAAGCAAAGCTTCTATCTATAAATCCGATATTGTTAGAAACTTTTCAGTACCTATAACAGTCTTAGTTCTTTTTCAACTCTTAAGTATCTCTAAGTTAAGGAAAGCCAATTATCAACTTAATGGAAGTAAGACACAATAAATAAAAGATAATTAAAGAAAATTTAATTAGGGATACTCGGAACTTATGATAGGCGTTTCTTGGCAGCCTGAATTCACACAAAGGCAAAATAAATAAAGTTTAAGTTCCGGAAGAAATCTATTCCTTTCAAATTGTTTGGGGAAGTTTTCAGACAATGACTGTTTATTATGCCATTTAGTGAAGCTGGTAAGATTATTAAGGCAGTATAATCGTGGAAATGCAAATATAGGCGATTCTTTAATTTAAAGTTGTAGCAGTTCACGTCTAAAATAGGTTTTTGATTTTTACGGAATGTTTTTCAGTTGTGCAACTTATAGAAATGTTCTTGTATTCTTGCCCACTGCATTGGTAAAAAGTAGCGACTATTGCGGAAAGATGAATTCCTTTGGAAATAAGAATTGGTTAAATTTCGTTTGAACACGTACTAGCCAACAATTTATTATTTTAGAAAAAATACCGTTTTAAAAAAAGTTTTAATGGAGCAATTTAAACAATTGTGCGATACTGGAATGCTTTATAATCTTGCAATGCTTATATCTCTAACGACCTTGCCAAAATTACGGACACCTGGGATATTTTTGGTGTTAACCAATTATTACCAATTACTCAGCAGTTAATTAATCGATTTTTTAAATTTTAGGGTAAATCTGATACTCTATAATGACGTGTTATTGTAATACATTAATAATAATCCATTATCAAATACAAAAAATGTCAACGCTTAATTAACCGGGCGTGTCTGCCTACAAAACATATTGCCAATATTAATTGCTATAACTGTTCTTGCTCGCTTTTAACAAAAAATTAAAAAAAAAGATTTATCATGGAAATTTGTCATTACTTTTTTTTAATTTCTTTGACACTGAAACGTATAAAAAAAAGTTTGTCCGAAACACGCTAGTTCTAAGTGAAAATTCATAAACGTGTTCTCATTGAAAGTGTTTTTCTTTAATTCGAAGATTCAACAGAAAACAAATACAGTTTCAGTTACAAAACTGAAGTCATATTCTAATATTAATTTAGAAAGTCCAAACAAACATGGATAGACATTTGCATAACAGAGGGATGGAAATGCTGCAGTGAATGCAATTATTAAGATTCTAACAATAGTTGATTAACGTTACTCAAAGATCCTGATTCAGAAACAGGAGAAACTTATTAAAAAAATTATACTCGTTTATTTACATAGCATTATTGTACATTACCTTACATATATGTATTATCCGTGCCCGGCTTCAGTTCACGCAGAGGATTAATCCAGAATTGAGTAAGGGTTAACCTTAACTCGGCGTGGAACAACTCGGGATGGGGGGCCTCAACCCCGACACGGAGCGTCCCAATGGCTGATTGGGAAAGCTCCTGTAGATATGCAGGACAGGTGCGAATAAGGTTCACCAAATAAGCACCCGCGGATCAACTGAGGCAATGCAGCGTCTGATCCAGAATGGACGGCTGCAAACAGCGTCTGACCCAGAATGGGCGGCTGAAATGTACACTCACCAACCCGCCTGGCCACCGTGGTGTTTGATGGCCAAAGCCCTTAAATAAATACACCTCATATACAACGGCCCTTAGTCCCCAGCAGTTCCAATACTACCGACCGAGGCAGCGGGAGGACCAGTAGAGGAGCAAAGGGTGCTAAAATCACTGGAAGAGATCAGACAGCCAACACTAAACTATGGATCGCATCGTACAATGCACGGACACTAGCTACGGAAGAAAGAATGTAAGAATTAGAATATGAATTGGGGAAGATTAAATGGGATATACTAGGAATGTGTGAAACAAAAAGAAGAGGCAACGAATATAAGAAACTACGGTCAGGAAATATATTATTCCACCAAGAAAGTTCAGACAGGAGGATTGGAGGAATTGGGATTATGATTAATAAGAGAATAGCTAACAAAATAAGGGATACAAAAGTAATATCAGAGAGAGTTGTGTATATAGTTATTAACATAACACACTCATATACCCTGAAAGTAGTGCAAGTATATGCCCCAACAAGTTCATATGACGACGAAGAGGTAGAAACCTTCTACGAAGATATTTCTAAGGGTATAGAGGAAAATAGGGCATCCAATACAATAATCATAGGAGATTTTAATGTCAAAGTGGGCCCAAAAGTGGACAATGACGAAATTTATGTAGGAAAATTCGGAAGTGATCAAAAAAACACTAGAGGTGATATGTTACTTGACTTCTTGGTGCAAAATAGCCTATATAATATGAATTCGTTTTTCAAGAAGAATGCCAATAGAAGATGGACGTGGATCAGTCCAAATGGACGTTACAAAAATGAAATAGATTATATTTTATCGACGAACAAACAACTAATTTGCGACGTTAGCACATTAAACCAATTCAACACCGGGAGTGACCACAGGGCAATAAGAGGAAAAATAATAATAAATAGAAAAGCTGAAAGAGTAGAGAAGATGAGAAGAAGACGAGAAATTGTAGATATCCAGAAATTAGAACAAAATGAAAACGAATATCAATTAAGACTTCACAATTACTTCTTACAGAGTAAAATAGCCAAAACTAGAACAATAAATGGCATTAACGAGAAATTTAATATTTCAATTAAACAAGCACTAGAGAAAACAGATGTCCGTAAACGGGCAAACAAAGCTGAAAGAATAAGTGATAAAGCAAATCAACTACTCGAGAAGAGAAGACACCTTATCAGAGAAGGAAAGCGAAATTCAATCGAATATACGGAAATAAATAAAACTGTTCGAAAAATTATAAAAGAAGACATCAGAAAGCATAAAGCGAAAATAGTGGAAAATACTCTGGAAAAAAATAAAGGGATGAAAATACTGCGTAGAAAATTGAATTCAGGAAAAAGAGAAATCTACAAGCTAAACGATGAAAATGGCACTGTGATAACAGACAAAAATAAACTATTGGAAATAACAGAAACATACTACATAAATCACAGCAACAAAATCCCACTGCAAGAGAAACACAGAGAAGAGTGGTGAACGTAAATTCCGAAGATATCCCAGATATAACCACAGCAGAAATAGAAAAAGCTTTAAAGACCGTGAAAAATGGAAAAGCTCCAGGGGAAGATGAAATAATTATGGACGCTATAAAACATGGTAGACCCCAAGTGCTAATAGAACTACAAAGACTTATCAACCTATGCCTTGAGAGAGGGGCAATTCCCGACTCCTGGAACAACGCAGTAGTTATCTTACTCTACAAGAAAGGAGATGCAGAAAACTAAGACAATTATAGACCAATAAGTCTGCTATCCCAACTTTACATATTATTTACAAAAATTATAACCAACAGACTAGAAAACAAATTTGACTTCTACCAACCGAAAGAGCAGGCGGGTTTTAGAAAAGGCTTTAGCTGTATGAACCACGTACAAACGATTAGATTACTGATGGAAAAAACTAAAGAATATCAAATACTTTTATGGTTGGCTTCCATAGATTATAAAAAAAGCTTTCGATAGCATCGAAATTTGGGCGATATTAGAGGCAATTTAGAACGCTAGAATTGATCACAGGTACTCAAGCCTAATTAGAAATATATATAGAAACGCAACTTTAACTGTCCAATTACATAAAAACACAAATAAAGTCAAAATACAACGTGGTGTACGACAAGGAGACACAATTGCCCCAAAGTTATTTACTCTGGCGTTAGAGGACATATTTAAACAACTTCAGTGGGAGGATAAGGGCATCAACATTTTTGGAGATATGCTCAATCATCTGCGTTTTGCTGACGATGTGGTTTTAATTACGGATAATCCACAAGATTTACAACAAATGCTAACGGAATTAAGCGACGCATCCCAAAAAGTGGGACTAGAATTAAACATAAGTAAAACAAAAATTATGATCAACGAAAGGCAAAATAATAATGTACCCATCCAAGTATCCAATTCTACAATTGAACAGGTTGAAAAATACATATATTTAGGACAAGAAATAAGAACGGGAAGCAGACCTAAACAGACGTATTCGACTAGGATGGACAGCATATGGTAAATTAAACTATATAATGAAAATGAATATACCGCAAAAACTCAAGGCAAAAGGTTACAATGAGTATTTTACCTGTTTTATTGTATGAAACTGAAACATGGGCATTCAACAAATCGGTCATTCAAAAAATGCGCACAACCCAAAGAGCTATGGAACGCAAGATGATAGGCATTAACCTGAAAGATAAGAAGAGAAATACCTGGACACGCAAAGCAACAAAAGTGGACGACATCGTACAGCGTATGGCAAACCAGAAATGGGAATGGGCAGGTGACGTTGCGAGAATACAGAATAGATGGACAAAGAAATTATTAAATTGCAGACCATGGAATCACAGGACACCAATTGGACGCCCGCAAACAAGGTGGTCTGATGATGTTAAAACAGTTGGAGGTTTCAAATGACAGCAACTGGCACAAAATAGAACGAGGTGGAAGCAAGAAAAAGAGGCCTATGTCACAAAGTGGACTGAAGAGGGCTAAAGAAGAAAGAAGAAGAAAGAATATGTATTATTTCTGTCCGTGTTTTATTAATAATTAAAGTAAATGTAAAACTAACTGTTGGTTTTCGGTTTATTAATCTTAACTTGATAACCGATTTTAATACTTTTCTTTGTAAATTGGAAATAAAACTCGTAGGTAATTTTATTCCCATATAATTAAACTCAAATAGGTAATGTAATGGACTGTAACAAATTATCAAAAGATGAATATAAAAGGTGCGTAAATTAAACGGACAGTCTCTGTTGGCCACTTGTGCCATACTAACTAACAATAGTCAAAAATTTCAATATAACCCCCACCGCCACAACACAAAATGCATCGCGCCACCACAAACCAATAAAGCACTTTTAAATAAACTTAACACTATAACTAAAGATATTTTCATATGTATACAGCTTAAGCACTATTAAGGTTTACGCATCAATGCGCCACCAAAAGTTCGCGGCGGTTTATAAAAGAATCATACCATCAAAATCATACTTATATGAAACCTACGTTGTGCATTAAAATATATCTCAAAGTGTGTTTTTAATTTTGTTCGCTGCATGTATATGTTAAAATCTATAAATGAAAAGTTTGTCGCTTAGTAAAAAGTTCAATTCTTCTACTTCTCATGCCATATCCTATTCAGGGCGTTGGCGACCTTTCTTCTATGTCAGTGTTTGGTGCGCGGCAATAGATAATTTGCACAGACAGGCATAAGAGACCTACAGTTTAACGTAGGGTCCAAATCACAAGACGTGCACGCACTTTTTCTCTAGAGAGGTTTTACAAGCTAAACGATGAAAATGGCACTGTGATAACAGACAAAAGTAAACTATTGGAAATAACAGAAACATACTACATAAATCACAGCAACAAAATCCCACTGCAAGAGAAACACAGAGAAGAGTGGTGAACGTAAATTCCGAAGATATCCCAGATATAACCACAGCAGAAATAGAAAAAGCTTTAAAGACCGTGAAAAATGGAAAAGCTCCAGGGGAAGATGAAATAATTATGGACGCTATAAAACATGGTAGACCCCAAGTGCTAATAGAACTACAAAGACTTATCAACCTATGCCTTGAGAGAGGGGTAATTCCCGACTCCTGGAACAATGCAGTAGTTATCTTACTATACAAGAAAGGAGATGCAGAAAACTAAGACAATTATAGACCAATAAGTCTGCTATCCCAACTTTACAAATTATTTACAAAAATTATAACCAACAGACTAGAAAACAAATTTGACTTCTACCAACCGAAAGAGCAGGCGGGTTTTAGAAAAGGCTTTAGCTGTATGAACCACGTACAAACGATTAGATTACTGATGGAAAAAACTACAAAATATCAAACACTTTTATGGTTGTCTTTCATAGATTATAAGAAAGCTTTCGATAGCATCGAAACTTGGGCGATATTAGAGGCAATTTAAAACGCTAGAATTGATCACAGGTACTCAAGCCTAATTAGAAATATATATAGAAACGCAACTTTAACTGTCCAATTACATGAAAACACAAATAAAGTCAAAATACAACGTGGTGTACGACAAGGAGACACAATTTCCCCAAAGTTATTTACTCTGGCGTTAGAGGACATGTTTAAACAACTTCAGTGGGAGGATAAGGGCATCAACATTTTTGGAGATATGCTCAATCATCTGCGTTTTGCTGACGTTGTGGTTTTAATTACGGATAATCCACAAGATTTACAACAAATGCTAACGGAATTAAGCGACACATCCCAAAAAGTGGGACTAGAATTAAACATAAGTAAAACAAAAATTATGATCAACGAAAGGCAAAATAATAATGTACCCATCCAAGTATCCAATTCTACAATTGAACAGGTTGAAAAATACATATATTTAGGACAAGAAATAAGAACGGGAAGCAGACCTAAACAGACGTATTCGACTAGGATGGACAGCATATGGTAAATTAAACTATATAATGAAAATGAATATACCGCAAAAACTCAAGGCAAAAGTTTACAATGAGTATTTTACCTGTTTTATTGTATGAAACTGAAACATGGGCATTCAACAAATCGGTCATTCAAAAAATGCGCACAACCCAAAGAGCTATGGAACGCAAGATGATAGGCATTAACCTGAAAGATAAGAAGAGAAATACCTGGACACGCAAAGCAACAAAAGTGGACGACATCGTACAGCGTATGGCAAACCAGAAATGGGAATGGGCAGGTGACGTTGCGAGAATACAGAATAGATGGACAAAGAAATTATTAAATTGCAGACCATGGAATCACAGGAGACCAATTGGACGCCCGCAAACAAGGTGGTCTGATGATGTTAAAACAGTTGGAGGTTTCAAATGGCAGCAACTGGCACAAAATAGAACGAGGTGGAAGCAAGAAAAAGAGGCCTATGTCACAAAGTGGACTGAAGAGGGCTAGAGAAGAAAGAAGAAGAAAGAATATGTATTATTTCTGTCCGTGTTTTATTAATAATTAAAGTAAATGTAAAACTAACTGTTGGTTTTCGGTTTATTAATCTTAACTTGATAACCGATTTTAATACTTTTCTTTGTAAACTGGAAATAAAACTCGTAGGTAATTTTATTCCCATATAATTAAACTCAAATAGGTAATGTAATGGACTGTAACAAATTATCAAAAGATGAATATAAAAAGTGCGTAAATTAAACGGACAGTCTCTGTTGGCCACTTGTGCCATACTAACTAACAATAGTCAAAAATTTCAATATAACCCCCACCGCCACAACACAAAATGCATCGCGCCACCACAAACCAATAAAGCACTTTTAAATAAACTTAACACTAACTAAAGATATTTTCATATGTATACAGCTTCAAGCACTATTAAGGTTTACGCATCAATGCGCCACCGAAAGTTCGCGGCGTTTTATAAAAAAATCATACCATCAAAATCATGCTTATATGATACCTACGTTGTGCATTAAAATATATCTCAAAATGTATTTTTAATTTTGTTCGCTGCATGTATATGTTAAAATCTATAAATGAAAAGTTTGTCGCTTAGTAAAAAGTTCAATTCTTCTACTTTGCCATATCCTATTCAGGGCGTTGGCGACCTTTCTTCTATGTCAGTGTTTGGTGTCCATCTCGCTGGTTTCCCGTTGCCTTGCGAGGGAGAACGAGCGGGCCGGGAGTGGAACCCGGATTTGCTACATTGGTATCCCGCTCTCTTACCAACTATATACTATATCCGCAACTGTCTCAACGTTACGCGACGATGGGGCTTTTCCATCTCAACATAGTTTGTTTATTATTGTGAGCGAATGTTCATGTAACTCACACAGGGCAAAGCGGCAGTTACAAGCTACCAAAAAATCGTGGGACGAAGGCCACAGGTTCAGCTAATTGTCATAGGTGTAAATATCAGGCTTTATAATATGTATTTGACTTTCAAATTAATTCAAAGTTGGTTACTGCTCATAAATGTTAAAACGGTTATTTTTAAAAAGAATTAATCTTAGCACGGCGACTACTCCGCCATTCCGGCGTATTTGATATAATTTGCATAATTCGTATAAGTAAAATAGGGGAAATAAGCAGATGAAATTACAAAAAAAATATTGTCTAAATGTAATCGAAACTTTCTATTTTATCTTATTACTTTGCAAGTATATTAAAAGAGAAAGTTCACGTTCGGTGCACCATCTGCTTTTGAACACATTTCTATTTCTTTCGCTTGCGAATAAACGAAGTTGAGAAAATTTCTGTCTACATATTTAAAAATGTTTAATGAAGTGTACGTATATAAAAAAGGCCATGTCAAAAATTCAAACTAATATTTTTGATTTAGAATTAATACAAAATCCTAATTTAGTATTTTTAAATACTGTTTTTTGGTAAGTTTAAGTGGCCCTTTTTTCCAATTGCTCAACTAAGAAGCAATTATTGTAAAAAAAAAAATTTAGGAAACGAGGTTTTGACTAATAGCCACGTTTAAAGGTACTACTATACTGAAAATCTATTTTCGCTTTGTGATTCTGTGTTTGCATACATTTTACAGCTCCGACGCAGTAATGTGGAACCAAAATAGGTTGAAAACATTGGTAATCTCACTCGAATGTAATGGCAAACGGCGTTGGTCTGCCAAAAACAGTGCAGATTATTTGCAAAACACAATATCCCTGTTCATGTTCATCCCATATATTAATTAATTTTTGAGGTGAAACTTCTTTAGTGGCGGATGGAACATGCGATTCTCGTCTACTTGCGCGTTTTTACAATTTTTATATCTATATTCCCAGCAACATATACATATATTACACCTTCTTCAATACAACTGCAATGTTGGCTAGTGCAGGGACCGTCTTTGCGGTAAAATGCTAAAAAAAAGTCTTAAGGTTTAAAGGGAAAAACGCTTTTAATGAGAACACGTGAAGAAGATTTACTTAGAACTTGCGCGCTCGGCACACATTTCTTTTTGTTTACTAAATTCCAAACTACCGGCTAAAAAATTAGTCTGCCTGAACTCATTGCAAAAAACTTCTGGGAGATATCTGTTAGTTTGGTTGAACAGTGCAACCGAGTAATTGGGCCATAAAACGACACAAGTGTATTTATTCAAATTGAATTCCCACAGCGGGGCAAGGGAAGTTCCAATTTGAAAAACCTTAAAAGATAAAGCGTAGGTTTAAATTTGGCAAAACTGCTCAATTTTACGCTTATTAAATAAGACTACTAGAGTTTCAAACGCAGCTCCAGAATTCCATCCGTTCCGCTTATTTCGGCTCAGCACTCTTAGCTATTCACGGTTCGGCCCCACCCCGAGGAACAAACTCAACTAAATTACCGAGTTTGTTCCAAATTTTTAAACAAACGACGACAGCTAGGCCCGAACTCCGGCCGGCCGGGTAAGAATGCGAGATCTTAACTCACAGACCTACTTGTGCTAAATCTGCAACGTT
Source organism: Ctenicera cuprea (assembly GCA_958336395.1). Lineage (NCBI taxonomy): Eukaryota > Metazoa > Arthropoda > Insecta > Coleoptera > Elateridae > Ctenicera > Ctenicera cuprea. Next base: position 58,715,199 of record OY284486.1, read on the forward strand.
TTCAGCAAACAAAATAAAGTGTTTATTGTATAGACAACATCTACATTTAACGATAATAAAGTGGTAGAAAGTTGACATTGAACACGTATACAATCTAAGAAATCAGAACAAAAACAAGAGATGTAGATCGAAAATAATTGAGAATGCACACACATACATTCATGTGATAGTCATTTATAAAGCAAACTTGATAATTTTTAGAATTTCGTGTGAGTTACGTATAACAACAATTTTAATATTTGCGGATTATGTCAAAATTTTATTTTAAATATAGTTCTGGCCCAGAAGTAGACTGTCTGCATTTTAAGCTCCGCCCGGTCTTATCTTCGCAGCGAGCTGCGGTAGGAACTGCAAATACAAACACCACTCTATGTGAAATATACTTATAAATAACATCTAGGCTTCCGGGTTGGAGCCGCGTCATCCGTGCCTGAACTGTGGTGGCAGTTCATGCACCGATGACGCGGCCCCAACCCGGAAGCCTAGTTTATACTTATAAGTATTTGATTATCAAAAATATTACCAGGTTATTAGTAATTAAGCAAACAATTTGTTATCAAAAGTTATTAAATTACAATTCGTATACCTAGTTCAAGCAAACATTAACACACATCGCATAATTAAAATTTCTTTAATTGTTTGGGCCGGTGCGTGGGCCAATGTTGTGTGTAACAGCGCAACGCATGCAATTTTATGCATATACATATATTTGCTATTTAAAATATTGATTAAAATCTTGTTATATAATGTAAAATAATTAATTAAATGAAGTATCAGTTCACATGACTGAGTAAAATGCATTAAAAGTTTATATGTTAAATCGGGATTTCTTCCACCTGTCTGAAACTTGAGAGGAATAAGAATGCAGCTAAGGTTATGCAACCCAAACGGGGCGCTGCGGGTGTTATTTTAAATAAAGTTACCAAAACGAAACGTGGTGCGTAGCCCACCGGTTTAGCTAGTTATTTAATAATTACAATGATGCTATGTACATTAAATTTAAGTAAATAAGCTCTCAATAACAGGCGCCTACGTTGCCGCAAGCGACAAACACGTATATGCTCGCTCTGCTATATAAGGTGTGTGATGGTTTAAAAAAGCGAGAATTTGGTTATTGGTATTTTATCTGTTCCATCCTTTTAATTAATAAATTATGAAATTCAACTTCAATAACAGAAACATTCTTTTTTTTGTCATTTTATACAATTCAATAAAGTTCTATCAAGATGGTTAATTAACTAACAGAAACATAGTAAATTACATCAAATTTAAGATTTGATTAATTTACTTATAACCCAAATTCTTTTAGATATTCATTATTCATACAATCAAATGGTCAAGAAACAAATTTAAGTATTTCTCAATGTGCCACTTTTGAAAAGAGTTTGCTGCATTAACTTTTTTTTTTAAATGAGATGTCCTAAAAGGTGGGAGTCGCTTACTAATTATTCAAGAATCGCTTTTAGAAGTAACGGCCATTAGTCCAACAGTGTCAAATTTTCTGACAGTTGACGAGACAATCCGATTCGTTCAAAAAGTAAAATAATAACGGATAAAAGCATACTTCGGCAATTTATTAATTAACACACCAATGTAATTCACAAAACTCAATTTATTAGAAGCTTCAGCTTAGTAAAAAGACAGACTACCAGCAGAAAATTAAAAACGAGTAAGTACTGCTTTAATTTAAATCAAATATATATGTAGAATAACTAATTAACTAGTAAAAACACAGTTAAGAAGCTGAGAAATACTTAAATTAATTATTTTCAGGCAGTTAAAAGAATTGTACTTCCGATCACTGCTGATAATAATCACAACATATAAAACTTTCCTTTTGCTGTAATTTAAACAATCAACATCCTTTGTGTTTTAGTACGCAGCTACATGTTAACAATGGAAAAAGATGGTTTAATTTAAAATTACACTATGTCTCTTATAATTATTGCAATATTTTTTAGGATTCACAACAACACGAATGAAGTAAAAGTTAAAAGAGCCCCTTTACTTCATTTGAATGAAGTCTGCACAATTTTCGTTTCCCAAACCAATGGTATACAGTGTGATTCATAACATGTGGAACGAAGTTTCAGGATAGATTCAGAATCTAAATATAATCGAAAAAATTCTCATAAACATGGGCCTGAAAACCCTTCATTATAGGGTTACAGCTTCTTGAAGATGAACCAGCCTAATGACTTTTTGTAGATAACTTTTGCAGTAATTGCACTCAAATTAATAATTTTCGTTTGAATAAGAACACTAGAGCTGTCTCGTAAGGGGGGGGGGGGTCACGTAATATTTTCTTCTACATATTTTAGATTTTAGCATTTTTTTGAACTTTTGGATATAAAATCTTATTCTCCATACAAAATTGACCAAAAAATTTACTCATGTTGAAAATCTCTAAATCTAACAGTTTTCGAGATAATACCATGCTTTTCTAAAATTAAATTGCCATGAAGGTCTAAAATCTGTTTTCTTAATACGATAGAATAGAATAGTTTCCACAAAACTTTGAGAGTAAATTCTATAAACATGGGTCCTTAAAAGCTGCTTATGAAATTAAACCTATGGAAGAGGTAATACTGTTCCCACTTCTGTAGACTGAAACTTGCCAGGTAACGAAGCGTTTTTGGGCAAATAGTTATAGGAACTTTTCATTATTTTCAGATTCTTAATCTGTACTGAAAGTGCATCCCAACATATAACCACAAAAACATGCAGTGATTCCTCAACTGCAACTTGTATGTCACCTTCCCAGTGGCAGAATTACCAGGTCGAGGACCCAGTATTATGATTTCCTTGTCGACCTGCCATCATAGTAGGACAACGGCAAATATAACAGTGACTACCTGTTCAGTGAAAGCTGCATTTGTATTTATTCAAAGCGTACAGACATGCAGTAATGTAGTTTTTGAGAATATGGAATTTGTAAAAATTTTGTTTGATGAGACTTTATGGTTTAATTATAATTTTTTGGAGACTTGCAAATTATTTTGTACTGATTTTGCATTAATTCTACGATAAAATTGCGCTGTTACTACGTTGTCTTCTAATTCGATTACATCTTTATACTTTACTACTGCTATTGCCTAGTTTCACTAAATAATTGCAATAAAAATTAGTACTCTATAGTATTTAAGGAAATATTTAGAGTAAGCAATAAAGTATGATTCATATGGGTGAATTATTAATTTTTTCATGTTTTTCCTAATTACAATGCCTTACAGTAATTCCATTCTATAACTACATAAACTGTAGCATTCTACCGTGACCCATGCACATAATAAACGTCAAATCGGGCGCATCAAATTGCTTTACAGAACCAATTTTGTGTTTTCCTTTTTTTTGTGTTTTTGCTTTGCAATAAGCCTTTTGGGGGCCCCAAAACTGAGTGCATTGAAATCTGTTTTTTTTTCGAATTTCCCCAGAAAATCAAAACCAAGTTTTACCGCTTCCTCGTATTGATGATCGTTTTCCCGAAGTTGAATTCCATAACTACAGTGCTCGCTACAGTAATAATCAGTGTGAAGATATAAATCTTCAGGCTATATTAAATATTAACCTTCTCAATATTGCAATAAATAATGAACTATAGGAAAATATGATCGAGAATAGTTGTCACTATAATGTTCTTATAATTCTTGAGTTATGACAGTATAATATCACAGTATAGACAAAGTAAGGTTAGAATAGCATTGCGTGCGGATTTCAATTAGACGCGCAAACGACATTTTTTAGTAACTATGATCTGCTGCGCCATCTCTCCGCCAAACATTTCGTGACGCCCATATCAAACTCGAGTGACAACACCATACCCTTCCAGTCATCTTGCTGCAATCTATAGGCAGTCAACTATACACTAAATTTCAAAGCTTCAATTTTTGGAAAGAATAGTCTGCTGTGGAAACAGTAATCAAATTGTTTAATGTCAAATTAAAGCAATTAGTTTTGATTTTTTGAGTTTAGCATAAAATTGTTGATATTTTATGTTTTTAACCGACTTCAAAAAAAGGAGGAGGTTCTCAATTCGTCTGTATATATTTTTTTTTTTTTGTATGTATGTTCGGGCATAACTTTTTTGTTTATAAACCGATTTTAATGATTTTTTTGTGGTGGGTTCAGTATAGTTCCAAGGTGGTCCCATTATAATTTCATTGGTATTGGAGCTTGAACTTCGAAGATACTCCTCAAAATCTATTTTTTGTAACCGACTTTTCAGTGTTTCCGTATTTCATCTTCCGTTTCAACTAGCCGTCATTTCCTCATTCGAGAAGCATCCTTACTAGGTCTACCCATCACTTAAAATTGTAAAATAATTAACTTTTAAAAAAAAAAGAAAACCGACTTCAAATAAAAACACAAAAGTGACATAAGTTAACTAAAAAGCAAAAAATAAATGTTTTTTATACAACAGTTTAATACTTATTTGTTGTTCCGTTTAATGTAATTAAGAAATTGTTGTTTATTATATAATTATTAATTGTTTTATAATTTTGAAGTCGGTGCCAAGTAAAACATAAAAATTATATACCTTGCTGCAATAACAAATTAGATTCGAATTTTTATGTTTTACTTGGCACCGACTTAAAAATTATAAAACAATTAATAATTATATAATAAACAACAATTTCTTAATTACATTAAACGGAACAACAAATAAGTAATAAACTGTTGTATAAAAAACATTTATTTTTTGCTTTTTAGTTAACTTATGTCACTTTTGTGTTTTTATTTGAAGTCGGTTTTCTTTTTTCTTTAAAAGTTAATTATTTTCTGTACAGTTGGTTGCCTATAGATTGCAGTAAGACAATGCATTGACATGTTTTCTTATAAAAGTATACATAGCTGGCATGTATACATAAAAGAAAAACTCACTGTATATTAAAAAATTAAGGATATCCCTATACCAGGAAAATATTGTTGTGTTCTGCCGCCACCTACGAGCAAATTGTCATAAATGAGAATTTTAATAGTCCCGTTTATTAAATAGAAAGCTAATAATTTCATTATGGCAAAAATTTATAAAAGACGTCACGGAGAAATTAGATAATTAGGAAAACTATCAAAATTGTAGTGCCAGTGCCGTGCCTGTTACCTAGTTCACCAACAATTGTATAACCAGCTATTGATTTAAGAATCATTTTTAAGATATTTTATGTTGACATTTGTTTTCGTATCGGTAATTCCTACCTTTAAACTAGCAAGATTTTGTCTGTATTTTCGCGCTTGCGCAAATTTGCATTTTGGTATCCGTAGAATACGAGCTCTTTAATGTTCGAGTGTGTTTGTTATAGCAAAACCCTCCTCACCCTTCCCTTTTTTTTGGTGGATAATTTTTGTTTTCTGGGGTTTCATCCGAGAGCTATTGTCAATATTTTAAATTTAAATTGGGTTTCTTGCGTTACCGCCGGGCGACACGCGTCTGTATTGTATAGTTCATAGAGACATACACACATATACACATATACACATATACACACGTACACAGACACACACAGATTTAATTGTATAGCCAGAAAGATACAATACCATGCAATGACAAATCATTGAAGCTTGTAATAAATTGTAAATTAATACACATTTTCATTGTGCTGTAGAGTATCTATCGAGTAATTGTAAATTCCAAAAATTAACCGCAACTCAAAATTTGTTGAATAAGCACTCCATTCTCAGTGCTGCTTTGATGTAACAAAATCCATGAACGTAGGTGTATATTATAAAAATCTAATACCAGTATTTAGGGCACTAAGCTCTCCAGTCCTCCAGCAGTAATTGGGTTCTATTCTATTAACTAAGAAGCTTAATGAAATCCAACTCAACGTTTCAATTAGTTTGTTAGAATAGTAGGATTTTTTCAAGAACTGTTACCACCAAACACAGATGGGTTTGAATGGAGTAATCTTCTTAATTTCGAAACATATTGACTGTCAATGATACAGCGGTCCGTCTGTAAAAAAACCGTAAAAATGTTAAACATCATTCGTTGTTTTCAACTTGCAGAGTTATTGTTGCACGTTTCTAGTAACATATTTTAAAAATACTAACGTGGTGCAAAAGTAATAAAACATAGCAAACAATTTCGAAGTTTTAAACATGTTTAATATTGATATACCCAACTGACAGGTTCATTTTATTTAGAACATCTCGATCTTCTTGCTTACAAATATTTCTCTTTAAGACCCGTAAATAGTTTGCAGAGGTCAGAAAATAAACAAATGATCTGTTTACGTTTTTTCAGTATTTTACATTATGCAACTTATTAATATCTAACTTTTAATAATTTCAATTATAAAATTATAAAAGTTAAACATTATTTTCTGTTTATAACATTTGACAAAAATAAATTGGTTAGTAACCGCTATGTAATATATTTGTTAAGCGTTTAGGAGTCAAATTAAGGCCTTACTTATTTTTTTTTCTCTACAAAACCGTTATATTGTGTATGCTATTTAACTGTCGTATTTGTTATTTCAGATATAATTAAAATAAAGAATATTTAATGAAAACCATTAAAGAATAATTAGAGCAAGTACAAAATAATCTAACTTTGAGTATCATATCAGAAGTTGCCTGATTAGGACATAAAATTACTCCTGTTTGACGGCTTATAACTTCGAAACTATTGAACGTAAATCGATGTTTCCATTCCACGTGGTTCAATAAGCAGTACCATCCTAACCATTGGGCTAACTGGGCTATAGCCCTAGGGCGCCGGGCATAAAAAGACGCCGCCGGGCCCAAAAAAGCGCCGAGGGATGCCTTATTATAATAATAATAATAATATATGTCTTTATTTTATAAGCATTTTATAAGCATTACAAAATTAAAAATTATGAAAATACATAGCAGGCGAAATTCAGCTCAGCTTTACCAAACGTAAAAGCCAGCTGCTCTTCAATTTAACCTGATAAGACAATGCCACCATGAATAATTCTGGGAATTGACAGTGAATTAAACTATAAAAATTCATTAAGCATGAAATGCTGTAATTTATATTTAAAACGAGTTAAAGATAATTGTTTTAATTCAGATGGTAATTGATTGTATACTTTAGTAATGTTGTAACTAAAGGAACGCTGAAAAAGAGTGGATTTGTGGGGCTGTATAGTAATTAAATCTTTGTGCCGAATGTTGATATTATGAATGTCGGTTCTGAAACGAATTTTACGATTGAGATAGGACGGTGTCTTAGTGAGAATTGTTTTATGATACTGACATGCTGCATGCAAAAATCTCCTTTCTTCCATTTCCAGCCATTTAAGTTCTTTCAACTTGTAAGTTACATGCTTTCTTTTCCGAATACCAAAGATGAAGCGTATACTACAGGAATTCTGCACCATTTGAATTCTTTTAATCTCTATATGATCTAGACAGGGGCCGCCATATACCATGTCACAATAATTAAAGTGGGATAATACTAATGATTCAGTCAACATAATTTTTAATTTTTAATCAAGAATCTTAATGCTGTTATACATTTTTAAATTACTGTAAGCTTTTTGTAAGGAATGCGTAATATGAGTCTTGAAACGCAGCGAATAGTCGATATGAAGTCCCAGGTTTTTTGAGCGGTCTTTTAGAGGAATACTGATATTTTTAAGTTTGATATTAACATGCTCAAGACAATTATTTCTAGTTTAGATTTCCCCAACAGCGTAACCACTGACTTCAAAGGATTTATATGTAAAGAGTGCTTTTCGGCAGTTTCTATTAAATTACACAAATCAGCATTTACTAAATCGTTGGCTGATGTTTGAATGTCATGCAGATTGAAACTAAAATATAGCTGAGTGTCATCAGCGTAAAAATGGTATTTACAAGATTTAATTGCATCTTTTAAAGTTACTGAGTAAATGGTGTAAAGAAGAGGAGCAAGGATTGATCCTTGAGGAACCCCCGAGTTAACGGGTTTCCTTCCAGATTTTTCCTTATTTAAAGCAACCATTTGAAACCTGTTTAAAACAAAACTTGCGATAAGCTGTATTGCATTAGAACTCAGGCTAATGTAATGTAGCATCGCCAACAAAATAGCATGCGATATGGTATCGAACGGTTTAGAAAAATCTAGCAGTACAAGAATGGTTAATTTATCTTGGTCAGCAGCTGCAATAATGTCATCAATAATGTGAAGTAAAGCAGTTGTATAGCTGTAACCAGGACGAAATCCAGATTGCATATTGGATAAGATTTTATTACTTTTGAGATGCGCACGCAGTTGACCATCTATACATTTTTCTAAAATTTTTGAAAGAGCGGGAAGTATACTAATTGGTGGCAAATCATTGAAGTCAACGGGTGAGCTGATTTTGGGTAATGGGTGTATTAAAGCAGTCTTCCATTGTAACGGGAAGATACTTTCACGTAAACAAAAATTAATAATGTGAGATATAATTGGAATAATAAATGGGCAGCACATTTTAACGGCACCGACAGATTTAGATGTAATTTTATTTATTGATTTACTGACTTCGTCCTCATTAATTTCTGAAAACTGGAATTCATTGACTAAACCATCAATTAAATTAGAATTATAATATTGTAAAAGATTAGGAGCTGCTTGAAAATTTGAACTAGTGGACTTTGAAAAATAGTCATTGATTTTATTAGCATCAAGTAGATGTTTTGGGATATTTTTCGTAGGTTTATTGTAAATGTCTAAGTTTCTTAACTGTTTCCATAAAGATTTATTATCAGAGTTTCTAAGTTTGAAATGTAGGAAGGCTTTTTTTTCACGTCTAATTGCCCCTGTAGTAAAATTTCGTAAGACTTTATATTAATCCCAATGAGCTTTACTTTTTGTTAATTTAAAACGTTTTAGAGCTTGATTACAAAGTCTTATCATAAGTTTAATGTTATCTGTGAGCCATGGAGCTTCAGGTTTAGAAACTCTGATCGTTTTACGGGGAGCATGTTGATCAAATAAGCAAAGAATGGATTCGTTAAGAAATTTTATTTTTTCATCAACACAGTTAATTTGATAAATGTAATCCCAAGGCATACTTGCTAGGTGAGTTTGAAAAGTTAAATTATCAAAATTAGTGAAATCTCGGACTATAACTAATTTAGGAGCGTCTTTTGGAATAGTAAAACTTAAATGGCAGTAAGTAAGGCAGTGATCAGTGATCTCATGTACCTGTTTAAGACCAGAATCTAAAATTTTAGATGCATCAGATACTATTATAAAATCAATTAAAGTTGACGTAGTTCCAGTGGTTCTTGTGGGTTCACCGATCAACTGCTGCAGACCATATGAATCCAGCATGTCAGCGAAATGATTAGTAGTAGCATTTAATTTAAGCAAGTCAAGATTAAAATCTCCTAGACAACAAATATAGTTAGTAACAGGTAAAATCGCAGATATGGTCTCCTCAAATACATCCAGTGCGCTAAATAAATTATAGGAGGGTGGCCTGTAAACAACCCCAACTGCAAAATTCATCGACGTTAAATGAACCTTGAGCCATAATTGCTCGAAGCAATCTTTAGTATCAATGTTAACGATTGAAAACTTAATACTTTTTCTAACGTATATGGCAATGCCACCACCTCTAGTTAAGCGATCTCTACGTACAATAGCAAAATTCTCAATGTTTATTATATCATTAGAAACATTGCTGTTAAGCCAAGATTCCGTAATACCAACAATATCATACTGAATTATTGTGTTTTTAAATTCATCAAATCCAGCCAGCAAGGAACGAACATTTAACTGAGCAATTTTTAAATTATTCATAAATACAAAACAAAGACAAAAGTTATTGGTACTTAACCACAAAAAACCCTCAACCAAAAGTGCACGCAAACTACAACTATCACACTAATCTTCTCGGCGAGCCAGGCATTGACAAATGTATCTCAAATAACAACTCACAGAGCACAAAAGAAAATCTTTAACAAAAGTTGCTTCCTCCCATACAAACGCATGTGTATATAAATAAGAATAACTTAAATTATCTTCACTGAACATACATTCATGTTAAGTTCATATCTTCATAAGAACATATTGATTTTATTCCATTATCTGCACTTACATAGATTTTGCCGTCTTTGGTCCAGGTGTTTTTTTGTCCATACTTGTTTTCAGCTGATTTCAGGAGCTTGACACGATTAGCTGTTAGATCTTCTTTGATAGTGATGCCACTGCCTTTTAACATTTTCTTTTTTCCAAACACTAAAGCCCGATGTTGGTACGATACAAATTTAATTATCACGGCTCTTATGTTTCCGCTTTTATATTTTCCTACACGATGCAGTCTGTCCACGTGCTCCACCCGTATTTCTTGCTGTAGACGGTTTTGAAAAACTTGTAGCACTTTTTCTTCTAATATATAAAACATATCGTTTTAAACAGTTATTTTTTACGGACCTACATTGAAAACATGTGTTTTTAGCTACATATTAGCTTTTTTTAACTTTTTACAATAACCCTCATACTGGATGACAAATATGTTGGTGCGCCAACTAGTGGAAGCTAGGCATATACCGCTAGTATCGCTATCACTCTACCAGGTCGGTAGACAAAATACATCTGGTCTGGTTATAAGACAGTGTGAGTGTGCCTACGCTGAGTGCGCATTTGTGTAAAATTTGAGTAGAAAGTGGTCACTAGTGTTCGAGAATCATATATGAAGCTGTACTGTAGCAGTGGTGTGAAATAGTGGTGGTTTGTCTGAATGTTACCGTGTCCGGAAAAAATATCCCTGGAAAAAACAGCCCCGGAAACAAATCCCCGAAACAATTCCTAGAAAAATCTCCTTAAAAAACATACCCGGTAAAAACAGCCTCTTCACAGTTCTCATTTATAAATTCTTTTTGATAGTGACGTTGTGTTCCTTTAGTGCTATTTTAATACCAAACTTCCTTCCGATCCGTGAACTTGTTTTTGAGTAATAATGCATCAAAGTGAAATTTTCGAGTTCCTGGATGTCCAAAACATGTATCTTTTTTATCGAGGTTTTTATTCGCTTTTTCCCCAAGCTCTTCTTCTCGGGGATCTGTTTCCAGGGCTATGTTTTTCTGGCGATTTTCTGCAGGGTCTTGTTTTGGGATTTTTTCGTGTTTTTTTACGGGGCTGTTTTATTCTAGATTTGATGTTACCACTGCTGTTAGAGCGCTACAAATTCTTAGCTCAGGGGCTTCGAATTTCTTAGGACGGCTCTGTCAATAAGGTCTCACGTTCGTAATCAAGCTGCTATTGTAATTATTTTTAATGTAACCAATAAAACGTTTGCTTTTTTTATTTTTAGATTCAAGCATAGTAGTCTACAAAGGGTTCGCGTGCTCGTGTGGCTTGTCGGGTATTGTCAAAAAAATTGTAAAGGTGATAAATGTTCATCCATGTCATCAATTACGAATTCGTTAATATTATAAGAGGTGGTGTTTATCTGTTCATGTATTAATTACAAACGTAGAAAAGTGATTCCACTAAAAATATTAAAAAACTTACCCTCTTAAAAAAAATTTCTATATAAAAATCATAAATATTTTCTAATTACATAATACTTCTAATAACATACTTCTCTCGGAGATCGTTTATTTGAAGAGATACGAGTACGGTTAAACTGGAGAAAAGTTGGTATTAATCTGAAAATGAACTTGAGCAGTCTTGCTTGGTTTCCGAGGAAACTGAAAACTTTTTGTTTTTCGTTATAACATATTAAAATTAGTCATAAATTTTACATGTTTTTCGCTAACCCTTTAAAGCTGACTCTAATTGCTTTCTAAGTTTTAAATATAAATATAACAGTCAAGAGTTGTTGATTTTCGACGGTCAACTTTTCTTCCTCATGAAAAACTTTTTATTTATTATTCCACATTTTAATAGTTTTTTAAATTTTCATTTCATAAAAGTTTTCAAACTTCGTATTTTATTTGAGTTTTGTAAATTTTATTTTAAATGTGTTAATGGCCCTGGCAACATTTCTGCATTAAGAAAGGATTCACATTGTCTTAGAAGATACGGGAGATAATAAAATTAGATGGCTCTTTCAAAAATAGGAGAGAAGCGGAGGGATGCTCTGCTTCAATAAAAACGCGCTTAAAAAAACTCAGTCATATTCCGGGGGTATTAGATGCCAGTCTGAGAAACCAAAAAATCCCTACCACCATCCACTCACCTCGCCATTGACTTCTCGTTTTTTCAAAATGTTTGAGCCTCAAACTCAGTATGAAGGTGTTAGTTGATCATACAAACAACCCCTCGATGAGAAAACCTCTGGGAGGTTTCCTTTTGATCGCTTATCTAAACAATTTAAGTTTGACAGACCGACAACTTTTTACCTTACTAACGGCTATACAGAGGAGAGCTAAGACTAAGCTATTTCAATTGTCGCTCTCGTTTTCGGGTGCTACAATGCTGATTTCACTCTTCAGCCTTAACGCAGAAAAGCTAAGCTATAGGTTCGAAAGATTTGGAATAGCAATTGGATAAAACCACAAAGAAAAGAGGTAACTCCGCCAAAAAGAAAAAAGAGTGGCAGAGGGAGAGGTTTTCTACGTAGAAACTATATAGACCCGCTTGAAAAAGATGCTCCAGATTCGTATTCCACGCATACCAAATAACCGATCTGCTCTAGCGTGATATTACTACCACTTTTTGCGCCGCGTCGGTTACCCTTCCATCAATTTTTTGTTTTTTAAAAATATAATCACTGCTTCACACTCGGTTAAAAAAACTTTCTGGGAGGTTACCTTTTGGTTGCTTACCAGAACAATATGTAAGTAATCATCAAAAAAGATTAGGACGCACCAGACAATGGCGGCAGATGATTTCGCCAAAGAATAAAAACTTTATGATAAATTCCGATTAATTCTTTTAAAATACGCCGTAATGTAGCCAAAGTCGAAAAACCACAAATTAATAAACAGACAAGAATCACCCCCTTTTCTTTAAAACTTTCTTCACTCGTGCACCCCAACACTTAAAAACTAGGGCTGGCAACCGGATTCGGATTTTTTTTATTCTAAGATCCGGATTTTGTGGAAGCTAAAAATCCGGTATTCGGATTTATCCGGATTTCGGATTTTAGGTTTAGATCCGGATTTCGGATTTCGGATTTTACGCAGCGATCCGGATTTCGTACAGCGATCCGGATTTCGGATTTCTCACAGAGATCCGGATTTCGGATTTCTCACAGAGATCCGGATTTCGGATTTTTTAAATGTCAATTTGGAATTAGGATTTCTTATGTCGATCCGGATTTCGGATTATCTATACGAATTCAGATTTCGAATATTGTTTCTATGCAGATATCGGATTTTTAAATTTTATGCCGGATTTTAGAATATCCAAAGAATATTTTATTTCATACTTTTTAAGGAATTGAACATCTTAACTCCGCGAATTCGTATTTTAAAATTCGAATTTTCAAAATGCTGTTTTAGAATACTCAGATTATATTAATTTGAATTTTGCATGTCGATTAGAGCTACTACTTTTTAAAAATTAAATTTTATTTTAATTTTTAAAGTTTATGTTTTTATTTAAATACGGTTTGCTGGTTACCAAAAAATGCTTGAATTAGCTACTTGAATTGTGTATCATCCAATTAAGTCTTATAACGTTATCCTACTAAAAAGACTACACTCACCAATTTTAATTTCTGGCGATAAATGCATATACTTACTTTAATTGCTTACAATTCTTTTAAATAAGATTTAATTCAACCGATAGTTATTACGTCAATATTTTTGGTTTAGATTTGGCATCTTTACTTTTCCACACTTCCAGTAAGCGAAATATTGTGATTAGCTAGGCAATATATGCAAAATATGCAAATATGCAAATGCATATTTTAGACATTTTTGGTAATAAATGCATATTTTAATTGTTTTGGGCATTAATGCATAATTTGCAGCATTTGTCTGTTTAAATTGTATATTTATATAATTTTTTGTTATCAAGTACTGATTCACTTCGTCAAGCAGTCTGGGAATTTCCAGAAATTTTAAATAATCTTCTAAACTCATTCATTCTGTATTTTGAATAGGTAGGTACATTCTTAGTTGTTAAGCTTCCAAAAACCACAAGTGCTATTTTAAACCAGGGACTATGATGATTTCACAACAGATGGGCTACTAGAAGCGAAGGGATTATCTTTACAAGACAGCATTGCAATAGTAGAAGATATGGTTAAGGGTTTAAGTAAACTCAAGAGAAAGGATTTCATTAATAAATTAAAAGAAGTGCTGTCCCAAAATACGGGCTATCAACAACTGAAGAATAGAAACGGGGTGTTGCAAAATCAAACAGCCCTCGATGTAAGAAATGGATATTTAAATATCATTGACATTGTAAATTATGAATTTGTACCAATAGTGTCGTGTGATGTCGAGTATTTTCACAGTACAAAAATATTTTCGCTGATAACAGGCGCAAATTTACATTCGCAAATTTATTACACCACGTTGTGCAATTATGATTTGTTTTTATAATTTAATTAATTTTACATTAGTAATTTTGGGTTTTTTAATTAATTTTAAATAAATAAGTTTTGGATTTAAAAAATGTTTGAAAAATAAATATGTATTGATATAACGTTAATGTTTTTTTTTCTAGTTAGTTGACTTTTTAGTGTATATAGTATATAGTGCATATTTTGGATGTTTTTGATGCATATTAAATATTAAATTAAAAGAAATGGCACGACATGTTGTACATTAGGTTTTTTTAAATAAATGTATGAAAATTATTGCCGTAAGGAAATTCGTTTTGTTAACCTAACGAAAATACTGCCGAAATAATTATATAACAAAAAACAAGTAACCGAACTTAACTGTTCTTTTAGTAGCTATAAAGAAACATGTATAAATTTACAATCACAAGGCCGACGCTAGGGTACAATAAGTAGGCAGCATGGCGTTTTACCAGGGGCGTTCTTGGAAATGCTTAGAGAAATATACAAAAGAATGACCACTATCCCAGCTTAAAATACCTTTTTGCCGAACGAGTGAGACAGGTTTATTTAATATAGGTAGACCGCCATTGTTTCAAAGGGTTACTTAAGAAACTACATTACACATTTAAAATTTTTAGAAAGAATTTTATCTCACCCAGCTTGCTTATCTGTTTATTGTTTATTTAAATTTTAATATTAAGAGTTACGTTTTATTTGTTAGGTCATTGGGTGTAATACTGTTTCTGTTTATAAGTAGTTTTTTGGTTTATTTTATGGTTATAATTAGTATTTTATAATAATTGAAAGAATGAAACTTATAACTAATAAGTTCTCTTATAAATTTTTAATGTTTTATGTGCATTTTTATTAACATTTCCGTCATACCCATCACTATTTAGTAGAAGGGGGGTAATAGCCTCATTTGCCAGGAGCACGCTGGCTTTGTACACCCATTTTTTTTCTGTCTTGAAATTATACGTTTTATAGATTTTGCGCCGACGAAGAACAACATATTGAACGACACACTACTATTCTAACAAATAAAATACTGAATAATTAAGTTTGCACACATTGGATTCATAGTTGCTGCCAATATGTAATTTTTTTGAATTTAAATAACGAATACATCCAGATAATATATTTATAACAGATTTATGGATGATTTTGAATATTTAAGTTTAAAATGAGGAACTTAGACATAGACAGCGATTTTACTGGAATACGCATATACCTACAATTTTTCTCCAATGTTTATCTGAATTAAATGGTAAATTTAGTATGTATATGTTGGCATACATACTAAATTTACTAAATTTGATCATGAATATATCATGAATACCAATCTTTGTTGGTGAAATTTTACTAAAAACAACGCTTTAAAAGACTCTCTTAAAACACTGTTTTTTAGCTAAAACAGTGCTTTAAGAATAACCTTAAAAAACCGAAATAGAAAAAGTAATAAAAATTTAAAAACAAAGAAATTTATGAAATTATTGAAAATTAATAAAATTTTGAGTTTTATACATTTCTGAAAGTTTTTAAAAATTTTTGAAAATTTTTGTAACTTTTGAAAATTCTAAAATACATCAAAACAATTTAAAAAAATAAAAATATCGAGCACCACGCTCAAGTGCATTCCTAACTCTTCAAATAAGGATTGCTAAAAATAACGAGAATCGTCTCCTTTATTAAAGCAACATTTTTAAACCAGCCCCAAGCTCTATAACTTCAACATTTGAAAGATCGCGAGAATATTTTCTTTATCAACACAAATCACCCAACCTCTAACAAATGGTGCGTTTGTTTATTTTCTACATGTACCTTTGACACTTAGTGCGTTCGAATATTTCCGTGATTCGGTAGTGAGTCACTCCCAAATGCGTTCGTCGTGTACGTACGGCAATAGGAACGCAGTGACTTATGATCGTAAGGCTGGACGTACGCTTGGTAATATGTCAAACATAATGTTTGTAACGTTTCTTAGTCTTTAGAGTGTTTTTTAAAGAAAGCTGTCGCGCAATCGCTTCCTTCCCTGTGTTATATGAAATTTTTAAAATATTTCAAAATGTTTACAATTTATATAAATATATATAGCATTATTCTTATATTCTTTATAAAATTTTCAAAATTCAATTCATACCGGATATTTTTTTAAAAATTTAAAAATTTGCGCACTGGAATTTTTTTGAAAAAATTGAAAATTTTTGAAAATTTTGATAATTATTGAAAATTTTTAAGAACTGATAGTTTTTCAAATTTGTATCTTTTAAATAGATTTAAAAAAATCAAACGAATAAAACCTATGCAATCTGTAAAAAAATCTGCACAAAAAATAGAGGTGTATTGGTTTTTCATTATATAGGATGTATTGGTGATCTAATATCTTACATTTTAAGAAAAAATACAATTTTCAAGGCGAATGTTTACACCTATTCAATAAAACCGGGAAACTATAGATATCATAATGAATTAATAATTGCTACAAATTGCTCTTTTGTTTTCAAGAATTTAACTTGGTATTTTTAAAAGTCGATTTTGTTCAAAAAAACTGATTTACATAAAAGGTACTAGCAAATAGAGATTTTCTTTCCGATTCCAAAAATGCATAAAAATTTCATTGCATTTAAACTGAGAAATTATTCTCATGAAATCTATTGTGGCGTTGATACGACAGATTTTTCGAAAATGTTACAGTTTTATATTTATTTGGAAGAAGAACGGCTATTAACAAAGTCTAACAAAATGTTATGTTTAAACTACGGTAATGTGTGTATTCTAAAAATAATAGCGCGGTACAGTCAATTTACAGAACACTAACGGCAGTGTAGAATGTTCTTATCTGTTTTAAATAAATATGTGACTTACAATATATTACATTAGGTACATTATGAAAAGGGGTTTTATCACGTATAGTTAATAATAATTTATATTCGAAATGTAGGCGGCAGTTTCAACCACGCTCGCATACTTATCTTTAGATATCCACTCTAATAATCTTTAAATCAGGTTATTTTGGAAAAGGGACTATCTGATTAATTAGCTTCGCTGTAATAGTCAATATTCCAAGATTACCATTGCTGTCAGTTACCTAGTTCTTGTATTTTATGCGCATAATAACTAAGTTTGTAAGTTCATTTATAAGTTTTACTAGCTTTACTTCGTTGAAGTTCATATTCATTGGAGTATGAATAAAATACTTTTTACTTCAACAATATTTATTTGTTTTAACTTTACACGTATTTAGACATGTTTACATGCCATTATAAAAGGTTATTATAAAAAACTAAACAGTTAGTGTTTTTTATAGCAACAATAAAATTTGGTGACTTGATCTTGGTAATCTACGTCTGCAGATGACTTGATTTCTTATTCCAAAAAGTCCAATAGAGGTGAATTTAAGAGATCAAGTTGCTCGTTTATTAACGGTACATTTTTTAAATGTTTGGAATTTCAAATGTTTCTAGTATATCTAATTTACGTTTATCATCACAAAAGTGTAAACATTTTATAGTGTTATTACATGTTATTAAACGATTGTGTTCTAGTAGTGTTTAGCGTAATTGGATTTATGTGGGTGTTTGTATTTGTACCAACGTACCAAAATTTCTAACTGTCTGGCCTATATAAACCGAATTACAGTGCAAACAATTTAATTTATAAACTCCTGATTTTAGCAAATATTATGTTTTTGATTTTGCATTAAACAAAGTGTTTAAGATGTTTTTAGTTGTTTCAAAACTTACTTTATATTTACTTGCTTATAATTTTAGCATTTTTTTCTGATGTCACCAAAATATGGAATCGAAGCATATTTAATTGTATGAGATGGAGTATTCGGATAAATGTTTTGATGAGTAATTTATTATCTTTTTTTTAAATCGATGTAGCAATGAGTTTACTATTATAACCACTACTATATAATATTTGTTTAATAATTGAAATTTCTCTACCTACACAAACAGACATTACAATACCACAAGATTTTTGTCATCATAAAACACATAAATTAGCAGCATACATGTCCATGATACATAGGGCGTTAACGGTCCCTTTAGATGAAATTAATTATATATAATATATATTATATATAACTAGTGTTACCTCAGCACACAATGCACTGACAGACAGCGTTGACAGAACCGGCGAAATGTCAAGTCACGTGATGCATTAGTTCCAATAATGACACGCGACGTTATTGTAGATGGCGCCCCAAGTGACGAGCGTCTAGCCGACCTTCATATATATTATAAATTAAAATAATTATTAGTAAAAAATCTACGTAGAATAAAAATATAAAAATGTTTCATGTTCCACCTGTGGTTAGATACCTTTCATTTAAAAAAAAATGGTCCAAACTGGTGAAGCGGTAGCCGCTGGGGGAACCGGAAAAAACCCTTTGTGCTTTTATATATGTATGGATAGTGAAATTTCAATTATTAAACAAATCGCATATATAGTAATGGTTATAATACTAAACCTATTGCTACATTAATTAAAGAAAAAGATTATAAATTAGCCATTGAAACAATTTATTCAAATAACTTCATCCGATACAATTAAATATGCTTTGATTCCATATTTTGGTAACAGATCAGAAAAAAATGCTAAAATTATAAACATGTATGTCGGCAAAGACATGCTTCAGTAACAATACTCTTCGAAACAAACAAATCCACAACAATAATTTCTTGGAGAAAACAATCACTAAAAAGACATCCATCAACTAAAAACACGAGTTTTTTTTTGTTAGTGAGTCACTTCATAATTAAGAAAGAGCTTGCCCTGAACAAGAGTATATGCAAAAATCTAACACGATTTCGTTAGTGCGTACTTATTAGTTCCAAAAACAGACATTTCCGTTTAGGCGCTTTCTGGAAAATGAGGAGTGCTAGGTTTAACGGCTTCGCCAACTCTTTTCCTGCTTATTTTTTGAAATTGTTTCGAGGGATGTTTTTCGTACATACAATAAAAAAGCTTTTCTTTCTTATAATTTTTTTTCTGAGCTGTTCATTCCGGACTCAATTTCGGTTTTCTTCCAGCCTTTTTGTTTAATTTTTTCACGCGTATATTTTTCCGGGAGCAGGTTTCATTCCCGAGACCAACTCAGCGGATGAAACATTTGGATAGGCGGGCGCCGTGTATAAAGTTATAAAAACAATTTGGGGAGCGTAGCCCACGGGTTCTGCTGGTCACTTTTAATTAATCTGGTTGAAATTCATTCAATAGCATGAATTCAAATACCAGTATTATGCTATAAACTAGTTCGCAAAGCATTTAAACATAATTACATTGATTTATCAGGTAGCCTAGGCAAAGCTGTCATGGACTACCTGATGAAATGCTGTTCAAAAGCATTCAGAATTAATTTATAGCACTAAAATGTCATTAAGAATGATTTTAATGACTGAATTTTAACCAGATTAATTAAAACTGATTACTACCGATAATAATATTTGGGATTTTTTTATTAAATTTTTCTTTATTAATCTTGAAATATTTCAAAATTGCGTAATATAAAAACGGCAAACATTTTAAACATTTTGATCCTAATTTGGATTAGGCCTTAAACGTTTAAAATAATTTGTAATAACTTTTAGGCCCGCATCTCTTTAAATAAGTAAGTTTGTAACGAACGGTTATAATTTTTATAAATATGCCAGCTTCTTATTTAAGATGCACTGTTAAAATTTTACATTTATTTTGTATTTAGTTTTTCCGTTTCAAACATGTTACCGTAATGGGTTTATTTTTATAATTAAAATACGTAGGATTCCGTTTGTTTATGCCTTGTAACAATGTTTTAGAAGGTTAGTTTAATTTAGCATCCGTTTTAGTATTTTTAAATGTAACCTAAAAATAATATTTAAAGTCATGCATAGCATTGACGGCCGAAAATCAGATAATCGAATATCTGCGGACCGAGCGGTAGAGTGGCAATGAATTCCCACTCTTGAAGGGTGGGGCTGCGTTCTCATATCGCCGGCTATAAATTCAAAATTTTGAATTGTTAAAGAGAGTTCGTCAATGGTACACGTCAACTACAATCCAGCAGCTAGAACAGTCACCAGTGATCCGACCGAGGTAACCGAGCACCGAGTCCAGTCTATTAGGGTAAGAAAACGCTATTTTGACACCATTGTATTTAACGTAAAATTATTTGTATCTAGCTCTCTCTTTCCTTTCTTCCCAACTCGCCCCTCCACATCTCCCACTTTCTCCCCTCTCTCTCCCTCTCCCTTCTACCAAACCGTAACGATTACTGGTGACTACTGTATTACTGCTACCGTATTTGCCTGTTATTTGCTACCCTATTGCTACCGAATTGCTACCGTATTTGCCTGTTATCTGCTACCGTATTTGCTTGATATTTGCTACCGTTTGTAAATAATTATTTTGAATGCTCATTTTGCTTTTGCTATATTACCGTCCGTTTTTGTCATCCGCTTTACCTTTATATCATTTACCTGTGTTGGTTATTGTTTAATAGACGTATTATAAACATAATACGTTGTTGCTTTATTTTTTGAGTAAACCTGAGTTAAGTAGAGCTACTTCGAGAACCCGCAGGCTGACATACCATCAAGCTGACGCCTGGATAGCGACATCCCCAACTGCAGTTACCCAGATCTTCGCTAAGCTTGTCGGTTAC
Organism: Ctenicera cuprea; assembly: GCA_958336395.1. Taxonomy (NCBI): domain Eukaryota; kingdom Metazoa; phylum Arthropoda; class Insecta; order Coleoptera; family Elateridae; genus Ctenicera; species Ctenicera cuprea. The sequence continues at coordinate 58,736,250 of OY284486.1, forward strand.
AGCGAAGCCGTTCTGGATAGTAAACTCCTTATAAAATCTGGCGCCCTAAAATTTCCCAGTGATTATACGAATAAGCAGTCGTATAATCCCGCCCGCACCAAAAGCATAAGTTACACATCGGACTACATACAGAGTTGCCAAAAGAGCGTTATATGGAGTTATGTGAGTGGGGAGTTGAATGAGACACCCTGTATATTTGCAATTTCAAAATTTGAGTTTCTGATGTACATGACGCTTGCAAATTAATTTAATAATATACTTATATAGTACTGATAATTTTAATTTTACAATTTAAAAAAAAACAGTGAAAAATTTGAATACTGTTTTCCTTTCTATTTAGTTGAAGTAATTGAAATTAGAAATTTCTAGCATAAACTGAACACTATAAACACTAACAAACACTTCTGTTTAAAAGGTATTGTAAAAATAGTTAATGCATTGTTCCAAATTATCACGAAATTAACTGAGATACATATGTTATAAATAATAGTACATTATACACTAAGGGAGAGAAACGAATTATTTTTCCTGAGGTGTAATTTGAAGCCCGAGGGCTACAAATACATCGAGGAAAAAATGGCGGTCTCTCCCGAGGTGTACATACTATTTTTTCCACGATCGGGAGTAGAAACACTTAATTTCATAAATAGAATTATAGTAAATCGGATCAAAATTACAATATTTAGAAGCCTTTGGGATGTTTCCATGCAACGTACCATGACAACAGACATTTGTTTACAAAAATAAATATTAAATAAAATAAAAACTCCCCTAGGGAAATTGTTGTCTTATTTCGTCCCTAGGGAGTAAATGCTTTACTTCTGTCACAATTTTGATGCCATAGAAATCGACTTCTACTCTCGGTCGTGGGAAAAATAATTAATAACGTCAACAGGTATTTATTCTAGCCTTATACGCATTTCAAAGTAAATCGATTTTATTTGGTGTTACGGTTTTACTTTTACTGTAAAGTCTACAAGTTCATATATGGTAAACAACAAAAAGAAAACTACATATATAGATATTTAGTTTACTCTAAATCTTTAAGCAGTTTATAGAAACGCTGCAGAAAAATAAAATACAAACCTGTGTTCCATGTACGTAATGTCATTATGAAATTCGTAATACTATGAATACATAGAAAGCAATTCTAATTTATAAACCACTTACCGAACATCAAAGCAAGTAACCAAATAATGCCTATAGCAGTTTTCGCTCTTCCGGTGGTAGATTTGAACTTCAAAGGAAAGCATATTGCGTACCATCGATCCACTGAGATGAACGTCAGTGTTAAAACTGACACGGTTACCGAAACAGTCTGGAAAAAAAATGATATTAAACTAACTAATCACGCCAGTAATGATTTATTTAATTTTTATTCGCATTATAAATTGTATCGCATCTCGCTCCGTATTTTTCTTCTATTGCCCCTCATTCGAAAACGGTTGCAATTTCAACGTCAGAGAAAAATCGAATGACTGCAAATATATTTGAAATTGTGTTACAGAGTTTCCAATTATCTGTTCGGGAAGCTCATCAAGGCGTCGACATATACATTCAAACATTTAATTCAATGAACTGGTATAGCGTACCTTTCATTAGGAGACTACATTTAAAACGAGTTATGAATGAGTTTGCTGTAGCTAAACATTATAAAATCTTACGTTTCGGTAACAGCTAACGGGAAATGTAATACTTTTTGGGAGCATATCTACAAATCAAAATAAATAGCAAGAAATCATAAAGTATGCGTTGCATACAAGCTGGAGTGCGGTGAGGAAGGGTACGAGGTAAAAATTGCATGCATGATTTCGGAAAAACGGCTTAATAAATGTCAATTAAACTAACAAACTAAGTATATTCTAGGATTGTTTAGTGGTAGAATTTTTTTTTGATGTTATTGTTTGTTAATATGACATAATACAATAGAATATAATCAACTCAATTTAATATTCAAACAGAATTGCATTTATTGAGTCGGTTTTCCAAAAATCATGCACGCAATTTCTCACTCGTACCATTCCCCACTCCACTTCAGGTTGCATGTGATGTATCTTCTTAATGAGGCTTGTTATCAACATTTCAACCAGAAGGATAATTAAATCCATTGAAACTGTGTCAGTTTTCTATAGAAATTAGATAAAATTCATCAAGCTGCGGCATAGAGTGTAATATACGAGAGCTTCATTTTATATTGCATATTCATGTTGAAGTTATGAGCCTTGTAAGTAATACTAGCGGAACTCGAGGGCTACGCTCCACTCGTGTTTTGTTCACTTCTTTTTGTAAAATAATAAACAAGCTGTATCGGATTGCAGGCATGTACTTGACTCTTCACGCGCGCGGTAGTTTGTTAAGGACGCGCACAGGGTAAGTTTTACCCAATACTGATAATTTCTTTTAATGCTATCTGTTGTTAGTAGCTGTAACTAACATGTATAATATCATGTAAAAATTAGTTTTCTGTATGAAATGAATGTACACGTATTCGTAAACATTAAAGGGGAATTACACAAGAAACGCCCTCCATGATGTGGGGCGAGGAAAAGTTGCAAAGCAACAAACCGGCAAAGTTGTAATCGAACACATTATAGGGGGCGTTACTTCTGTAATTCCCCTTTAATGTTTAACTTTCTAGCATACAGTGCGAGTGTAAAATCTGGAACTAATTCGATAAAATTGAAATTGTAGAATTTTGCAAAAAATCCTTGTACACGTCAATCTTATTTTTTTAAAACGCATCTTTTCTCATAATTGCCATTTTTCGATCGTCTTTTATTTTCGAACTATGACGTCATCGACAAATTTTTTAAATGGCACTTTATATTTGTGCCGTCATATTTGGATAGAGGTTGAAATTTCGAATTCAACTATATGTCAAAGTATGACATTGGCATTGCCAGTTTTCTAGATATTCAAGTAACTACTATAATACGAATGTTTATTATCTTGATGTTAAATTCCTACTCAACGTGATCGACATCAGAAAATCTTGAAAATATATGAATCTACTTTTCCTTTAAGTTGGCGCCGTTTATTAGTGTTTTCAAGTTAAAATTTTACATTATAACCTCTTCTAAGTGTAGAAATGAATGTCTGTCCTTGATTCCTATTAATGGTGATTGTGTATGGCAGGTTCGGAACGAAAGTTTAGTTTCATCTGAAACTTTTTGTTTTTTAAACTGCTACTGGCAATCCAGTACCCTAGGATGATTAAATAATTGGACGGGGTTCTGCAGAAGGCTACCAACCCACAAAATGTGAGATATTGGGTTAGAGCCATATTCTGTTAGTAAACAGCTTACTTTACATTATACAAAAACCTACCAACCCTCAATCAACCTTTGCAACGAATATTATCAGAACGTCTAACCAACATACCTATTATATTTTACTAATATTTCTTTTATACAGAAAGCTACCAACCCGCTTGGTTGTATTTTGCTTATCGCGCCATAAACATCCAAGTGGGTTAGTAGCATTCTGCAATTCTGGTTTCTTCATTGTTGAACAGCTGTTTTTGTTTATAGTGTTGTGTCAATACAAGTTTAGTGATGCAGAGTGACAGTAAGGTTGTTGTTGTTATTAGTGTTATTAGTACGGTCAAGATTTTAGAGGCGGCTCTGGCAAAAAAACAAAAACAGGGTAAGTATCTATTATTTTTGTTGGATTGGGTAAATAAATAGTAGACACGGAAACGCAACGCCGTTGATTAGTAGTAAGTAGTAATATAATAATAAAATTATAATGCACAAAGAATACATATAAAATTCATAAGTACAGCATTAAAATATACACAACACGTTCTTTATTACCTACTGTATTAACTTGTAACTATTTAATTTTAACGTGTTTCTTTTTCAAGAGCTTTAAGCAGATCACCAAATTCACTTATATTGTTTATAGGTATATGTATAAAATAATATTTATTGACTTTTGGACAAATTAATATTAAAAATATTCTGTTGTATTGAGATACTCTTCCACGAGATGTCGGCGACAATGAAATTGTGTTAACAACTCTTACACCGGCAGTGCCCGAAGAAGAGGCTGCCAAAGCACTTAGATCCCAAATGTACATGTCGCGTGAAAACTATTATGAAGAAAATCTGGAACCAGTACCACAAGACTTGAGGTACTACTTTGTATCACAACATAACACTGATGTTTGTTTAGAATCAGATGTAGGCGATAATGAAATTGTGTTAACTACTCTTACATCGGTAGTCCCAGAAGAAGACATTGCCAGAGCAACTGAATCCCAAACAAACGAAGTAATTTTAGAAAATTCTGAATCCCGTAACGAACCAGATTATCTATCAGAAGACAGTGACGATTCTGTTAGGGATCCTACTTTTTAAATTACTAAATAAAGAAAATATTCTGAAACGGACGAAAATGAAGAAACCGCAAGCAATACAACAGCAGAAAATAATCAAAACTCCCCCTTACACGTTGTGGCTGATACTGAACCTACAACAGAATCGCTACCAAAATACGAAGGAAGACCGAAAAAGGGAAGAAAAAGGAAGTTTCCGGATCAAAGTCGAAAAGAAAAGAAGATAAGAAAAAACAGTAACCAAGCTTACTACAACTACAAAGGTACATAAAACCAAAAGAGTTTAAAAATTTTGATTGCTCTTGTACTGCAAAGTGTGCTGACATTGTTTCTGTTGAAACCCGACAATATGAATTTGAAAGATTTTGGTCGCTAAAATCATATGATAGCCAAACAACTTTTATTGCTGCTTGTGTGTCAGAAATTAAAAAGAAAAGAGTATATGGAAGGAATACAGAAAGAAGAAATTTCTCTAGAATTTATAAGATAAAGAATTCACGTGTGTGCAGAGAAATGTTTACTAAAACACTAGGCACGTTTCGAGTAAATACTGCGTTAAAAAAATTTCGAGGACTATTACCTCTTCCTGATCAAAGAGGCATTAAACAGGGTGGCAAGAACAAATTGCTCGAAGAAAAGGTTCAAGCTGTCATGAATCAGATTAACAAAACACCCAAATACATCTCGCACTATCGTCGAGAACAAACCACCGCTCAATACTTACCCCCTGGAATAACTATACAGAAAATGTATGATATGTATAAGAAAGAAGAAGTGAATCCAGTTTGTCTAACATCGTATAAAAATATCTTTTACGCTCAATTTAACTTGAAAATCAAGCCACTCAAAAAGGACACCTGTAATACTTGTGATACTTTGAAAATGAAAACAGATAATGAAAACGATGAAGAGAAAAAAGAGCAATTTAGGCAAAAACATAAGAAACATCTTGAAATTGCTGAAGAAGCACAAAGATTAAGAAGAGTGGATTTTAATACAGCAAAAGAATCTGAAGAGTTTGAATCTTTAAGTTTTGATTTAGAAAAAAACATTGCCGCTTCCAAGAATCCCCACTAATATCGTATTTTATAAACGGCAGTTGTGGGTGTACAACTCGGGTATCCATAGTGGGAAAGAAAATAGCGGATATTGTCACATTTGGGTAGAGGGATCTGCAGGAAGAGGAGCCCAACAAGTAGGATCCTGCCTCCTAAAATATATAAGTGCTAAACTGCCCCCAGAAGTTAAACATTTGAATCTGTGGTGCGATTCTTGCGGAGGGCAAAATCGTAATATTGAAATAGTATTAATGCTCAAATCAGTGCTGCATTCTGGTGCTCATGCAAACCTTGGAAGCATTACAATAAAGTATCTGTGTTCGGGACATAGCTTCCTCCCTAACGACACTGATTTTAGTGACATTGAGTCTTCTCTCAAAAGGCAACAAAGACTTTACACTCCGGATGATTACATGGAGGTGATGCGGACGTGCAGAAAAAAAAAGCCTTTAATAGTTACGCTAATGCAGCCAAAAGACTTCTTGGGCATAGGTGACATGGAAAAGAAAATTACGAACAGAAAGGTCACAGTCGACAAAGAAAAAATTAACTGGTTGAAAATAAGGTGAATCAGAATTGAAAAAAAACGAACCGTTTTTTACTTTTACAAAACGATTTCTCTCAACCATATCAAAAAGTTTCTATTAAGAAAGATAGAGGTCGAGGTAGACCTACTTCCGAAGATATCTTCAAAGTCCTGATCCCCTTGTGGCCCGATGGTAAGCCTATTGCTGAAGCAAAGCTTCAGAATTTAAAGGAAATGATGCACCTTATCCCAGCAGATGCATTTCCGTTTTATCAAAATTTGCAAGGTGATGATAATATTACAGAAGACGTTGACGGGTTTAACGTTCATAATCTAGATTTTGAGATTGATCCTGAAGAGTATCCGAACATATAAAAATGTAATTAAGTTTTATTCCTTTGTTTAATTTTTTTTCGCTAATTAAATGACGTTCTTTACTGCAATATAAAGTTGTTTGATTTTAAAATTAAGTTTTTAAATAATTTTTAAAAATGCAGAAAACAACCAACCCACAAAAACCTATTTTTTGTAAATGAGATTCTTGTGCTGCAATTGTAAAATAGTTGTAATCGTCATATAAAAAACTTACAACTAATTTAAAACAAATAAATATTTACTGTACAATGTACATTTTTACTTTCCTATACTTTCAGTATAGGGAAGTATTGATTTCATGCAAATTTTCAAAATCGAGATTTTGACGGAAATACATGTTTTGGGCTTCCAGGATCCTAAAAAAGTGGTTTTTAAAAAATGTCTGTCTGTGGGTGGGTGGGTGTGTGTGTGTGTGGGTAACGCTCATATCTCCGGAACGGCTGGACCGATTTCGATGTGCTTTCGAATGAGGAGGTATATCAAAAATTCATCGACAAAATAAGCTTTTAAAAAGAATCCGAAACCGGAAGCAGAAGTTAGACATGTTTTTTTGGTAGCATTGTTTTCAGAAACTGAATTTTGGAAATTGGAATAGTGGAAATTATAGAAAGCCTTAGAACAAATCAAACAATTTTTTACCGAACTCTCTAGCTTCAACATGGCGGTCGCTACGAATTTTTGAAAATTTCGACTTTAACGCCCATTTACTCAAAAACCAGGTGTTTGATTGGGATCAACTATATCTTGTTTGGTAGCCCCTTAAGGGTACTATACCATGAAATATCATTAATTTTGAAAATCGAAAAACGATCTCAATGGCACCACTCCAAAATTTTTGAAATTTTCAAAAAAAAAAATCTCAAAAACTGCCCACACGTTTTTGTTTAAACTTTTTAAGCTGATAGAGATAGGCATCTGCTACAATTTTATTTTTTGATCATTGTTATAATTTCACTGTGACGCCCTCTATGAATTTTTGAAAATTGAAAATTGGTACCCTTTTATTTATTTAATGGGGAGCAATAAAATATTTCTCTTAAAGCAGTATAGTTCATCATTAACAGCAAAATCCGAATCTCATAATATTTTTTCGATAATTTAATATTTAGGGGGGCTACTACTCCCCCTCCACCCAAATTTTTTCGATAAAAAATTAAAAATTTGGTTTCTTGTTTTGTTTGCTCTAGGAGAATCTTTTTACAAAAAATCAAAAAATCGAATTTTTTGCCCCTTAATAATCTTTTTGTCCTTAGAAGAATTTCACATACTTTCTACAGCAGTTGTATTCTTGTACTAGTCGTTTAATGTTCAGTGTAGGCTAACTTTTTTATTTTAATAGATAGACTCGCAAACCCAAGAGCAAAGTTGTAGGGCAAATTTTTCTCGATTGTATTTAAGAAAAAAACTTGAGTTTCCAATTTTAATATGGCGGCCACGGTAAAAAATAACTTTTTTTTAAATGGAAACGTGACATTTTGGCTTTAAAATCAGAAAGGTTTCTAAATTCTAAACACAAACTAATAAGAGTAATTTCTTGCAAAAAATAATACTTCTCGAGTTATTAATACATTTTCAAACATCAACACGCTTCTTTACTCGTGCCTCGGTTCATTTCAGTTCGGTTGTTTTACATGTACTCAGTTGCAGGCGGAGCCAGCGTGGTAATGGTAGGTTTAAGCACAGATAAGGTTAACACTACAGATATACGGTAAATATGGGAGCTATTGGCAGCTTGTTTTATATGATTAATAATCTGCAAATAGATGGCGCTACAATGACAATTTATAATTAAGTCACAGATGACTGTAATTTAGCAGATTACTTAGCACATATTCAAACCAAAAAACATCTGTCATGCTTAAATAATTAATATTGACGCCAATTCTACTTAAACTATATTCATGATGTGTACCTAGTTTTTTAATTTATTGCAAATAAATTAATTTATCAAGCATTAATCAGACACATTTATTGCACAGTCTAATTTTAAAACTTTATTTTCTGTTTGTGGTGACTTAAATTTAATAATAATTCCAAAATCATCTACATATTTTTATAGGACTCATATAAATCATAATAATCGAGCACTTGCCACTAACAACAGTCGACATGTTGAATATTTATTATTTATCAGGAAAATATAAAATACGCGCTTTAACCAGATCCCAGACAAGGTCAGGTTTTTAACGTCATCTGTGACAGATACATTCAAATTCGCGATAAAACAGTTTCCAACACATTTCAACAGTAATAAACAAATAGCTATAGCAGCGCCCTAAAATTGGTCTGGTGCGTTGTATCCACACTAACGCTAATTTCGTTTCCAAATCTGAGCGGACATTTTTTATAAGGGGTCGTATATCTGTAGTGTTAACCTTATCTGTGGTTTAAGTTACGCTCTTCACGCTTGAAGTTTTTATAAACGCTGTTTACTTTTACTAGCCGGGTCTAGACAGGTGTACATCAAAAGTGTTGGAAAATATAAAACAATGTTAATTTATAAGTATAGGAAAGTCCAGGCGAAGTGTTTCGCTCATTTTTTTTTATTGATCCAAAACTTCAGACGCCAATATCTCAATTTAACAAGATTTGGCTTGGTAGCTTTCTGCAGAACGCCGTCCAATTGTGGGTATTAAAACAACATTTCCAGATATCTGGCGATATCTCTTGAAATCTCAGTTATAATGCAATTTGTAAATCTGATTTGAGTTAATTATGATCATCTTCGCGCACGGCATCGTTTGTATGATTTAACATGGGTTTCTATTCAGGGTCTATTTTGGTACTGTAGCAGCCTTGGTCAATTGTATTGTAACTTAGCGACTTGGTTGCTATTTACATAACTAAAAACATTCATCAAAACAAATTCATCTAAATTATTTGTAAAGTGAAAACTTCATTAAAACTTTCTCCTCTAAAATCAGTGTTTTATTTCCAACTACGAACCAAACATTACATTATTGGTGACCCCTCCGACAAGATTTGAACGCGCACCCCTCCCGACGTGATTTATTTTTCCCTCGACGTTGACTGAGATTTTCAAGCAGAATTCAGAATTTCAAAACCTTCACAAACCGCAACATTCAGCTGCTCCATCGCCACAGACCTGCGGATCTTCAAAACTCCAATTTACAAGATAAGTAACGCTTATTATATATGGCTTTCAAAACCACACAACATGCATAATTTAATGACAGACTGTGCTGTAAGAAGACTAGTTGAACGAGTTTCTGTTAATCGACCCGGAAATTCGTGAATCATCCATTCTTCCACAGACTGGTGGTAATTCACCTGTTCAACAAACAAATCACAACTATCACTGCAACCCACTTCATCACATCACAACCATCACTCCAACCAACTTCATCACAACCAACCAACCAACCTCTCTATCATCTCTCTCTAACAAATCACAACTAATCATCATACATCCTAATCAACTTTCCAATCTTCTTTCTTCTGAACTTAACAACTACCAATCGCCTTCTACGGTAGAAGTATATGTTAATGCTCAAGAATTTCTTCTAACTCACTCCCTTTACAATCTTTATCACCTAACATTACATTATTCGACATTAACACCCCTATTAAACATAATATAGTGCATCGAATTAAAACTAACGGTCCGCCAATTAGTGCAAAGTGTCGAAGACTTAATCCAACACAATTACTGTTTTTAGAAAAACATCTGCATGAACTGTTACGTGCTGGAATCATCGAGCAGGCAGACAGTCCTTGAAGCAGCCCAATACATATGGTATTAAAACCTGATGGCAGCTATCGTGTCTGTGGCGATTACAGGCAGCTGAATGCGATGACAATTCCGGATACCTATCCAATTCCCTTCAGAAAGCATACTTCCAAATTCCTTTGCATCCAGATGATATGGACAAGACCTAATTTTGGCTTAAGAAACGCTCCTTCTTCCTGGTCCAGATTCGTCCAGAAGATTCTTACAGGGATGTATTACATTTATTTTTACCTCGACGATATATTAATTTTTAACCGCGTCAGAACATTTGCGTCATGTAAAAATGGTTTTTGAACGTTTGGCTAGATACAGACTTTTGTTGAACGTTGATAAATGTGTTTTTGGGGTTAGTCAATTAGATTATTTGGGGTAATTAGGCAATTATTTGCCACAAGACTCAACTTTTATTTTTGCACATTTTTTTCCCTTTCTGTTCTGTTTTTTTAGTGAACTGAACTTTTTCGACTCTGCTCTTAGAACTTCAAGAATTGGACACGCATCTGAAAAAACAAGAAGCAACTTCAAGCTAATTTAATTTTCTATAATGTTCAATTAGTTAGTTACTTGTATTGTTTTTAAAAAGATCAGAAGTTTTTGTAGCTAAGATAGCATGCGCTTCACGTTTGCTGCGTAGTTTTTTTCTTCTGCAAAGTTGGGGGGGGGAGGGTATTAATGTAGCAGCCTTGGTCAATTGTATTGTAACTTAGCGACTTGGTTGCTATTTACATAACTAAAAACATTCATCAAAACAAATTCATCTAAATTATTTGTAAAGTGAAAACTTCATTAAAACTTTCTCCTCTAAAATCAGTGTTTTATTTACAACTCCTAACCCAACATTACAGTACTGTTCTCTTTCTGATCCTGCCGTAAGTAAAAGTCTAGCCCGATGGAAAGGATCCTTAAGCCCAACATGTGCATTTTCTAAGGAATCACACAAATTGTAAACATTAAATATTGCTTATCTTTATTGAAAGCTTTAGCGGCCCACTGCACCAACGAATATGCACCTTATATGATGGATGCGTGAGTATGTAACTTCTTGTAGCACGGGCCCCTCGCCACTAATAATTAACAATTATTAAGCAAATAAATCAATCGAAAATCAATCAAGTGGGCTTTGCATGCCATTGTTTAGCCAATCCTATCCAGTACTGCATATGATATACTGGGTAAGATTGGCAAAACAATGACAACCGAAGCCCACTTGGTATTTTTTGATCGCATGTTATTAGCGTATCCGTATTCCGGAGAAGGTGATGTTTGGATTACTTAGTGTAATAATACTTGTGTAATAGAGTAAATAATTGTGAATGAGGTTCATGTGCCTATATTACGTTTTATTTATTGATTTTATTATTTGAATATAATAATTTTATTTAAAACTTACCGCGCGCGGCTTCGTATGTTTCACAATAACTCTTCGCAAGCTGTTGAAACTAAATGCTGCGCCAGTCTTTTGCATAAACACAGATTATATTACAATAATACAAACAAAGCGTGTACGTCCAATTTTGCTTATCTCTACTGAATCTCTAGCGTACCACTGTATAGAGATAAGTTCTAAAAACACTAAATTATAGTTCTCATTTTCACGTAGCGCCAGCGCATTTAGTTGCAATTTCAGACGGATTTTACTTTATTTGTGACAACTGACACACACATCAAGGCAAACGACGGCTCTAACGGTCAATTCAAACGATTGTCAACCAGATCGTTAACTTTGATTAGTGGTTTTTAAATTGAAAATTTGGGCTCAGAACAATGTTAGTGATTAAAAATATTATGTTAATTGGTAATTATACACAATGTATTTCATCGTTGTAATGTACGGCTAAATTATGTTTTGTTTATACTAAAATATTTGAAGTTGAAGTTGAAAATTGTTTGTGCAACCGACCGTGAGTGTAGTATAATTATCAAATATATTCTTCATTTGTTTTACAACATTGATGGCAACCGCACTACTATTTCATTCACATGCATGTACATTTAAAAGTTCCAAGTGGTGTAGAACAATAGGAATCCACCTTTATTTATAGCTAAACAGAAATGCTAACAAAACAAGTACACAGAGCTCCGGAAGTATAAAGATATAAATAACATCAATTTTCAAAGGTGGACGCGAAAACTTGTTACGAGCACGTTGTATTAAAATTTAGAATTCTTGGTATTACAGTTATTGCTCCAATTTACCCGTTGTGCGAACAGCATATTAGCCGAATTGAGTTACGAATACACCTTCTAAAATTATGGAAAATTCATATTACAAGCATTTATTTATTTTTACTGGTGTGCTTGTTTGCGTACAAAGTGGTTCATTGCTAATCTAAAAATAGAATTAAAAAAGTTTTTGCTAAATTTCAGAGTTTATTTGGTCGATGTTCAATTTGTTATATTTTACTAATAAATTCTAACGAGTGCTTACAAAAAAGGAGTCGAGTTGACTGGTGTTAATATTTGTGTACGTAAAAGCATGTCTGAATCTTTTTCCATAATACCCTTTATGATACATAACCTTATTATAAACAGTCATTTGCTTAAATGCATTTATTATTAATTGCTTGTTAATTAGAGAATTATAAAACGTTGTATCAGAATTTATTCATTACATAAGATGCTGGAACTGCCCGCCGTCTTTTTAGAAACAACCTTAAATTCTGCGTTTAAGACCGTTCATATGGAGTTCATCTCAAGACACCGCAAGTCACCTGATCGCAGCGCTTTGACTAATTATTCGGTCATCAAAGCATTAACGAAGAATGGCCAACGATTCTGTGTACAGAGCCAATGTGAGGCGGTCATTACATCGTACCTCTTTAGTTTTACGTGGCGGCACCTAGCGTGAGCCTTATTCGCCACGTTTCTCTTCGGGCGGGATTAAGAAACGCTCAATCAGCGCGCCTGCTGAAGTTAACAACGGTTCAACGAGAATAAGCTACCCGTCTTGACATCAGGTTGCGAGCCCTAACTCCCCGCTGATCGGTGGAGATTACCTAAATGTCTACTGGTTCTGCAGATTAGTGCCCGAGTTGAAAACGCAGCTCACTCGTCAAACCATGCGTCAAACCGCACCAAAGCGGCCTTAGCCTGCATACGCTTACCGGTATCTTAACAGCGTCGGGTGTCACTTTAGTAGTAGTCGTGAGCAGGCAAAATGCAGCCTTACCCCTAAGGTCCAAGTCCCTAATACCAGCAGCAAATGTATATTTTGTTTTTAAAAAAATATGCACTCTAAAATTTCGATTAAGTGTACCACCATAAAGTATTTTTAGCGCTGATTTCAAATATCTATAAATATACAGGGTGTTCCGTTTACAAAACAATAGCTATATGCCATTGTGCAAAAATAGTAGACGTTGTTTAATATTAGCATACGGCATTTTGTGCTATACATTTTCCCATTTAAAACAAAACAAAAGTTTATTTTGATATCTTTGTTAATAACAAAGTTACAAGCTCTAAAGCGATTTACAAACACCCGGTATATGATTAACACTTATACGTATATTTCTAGGTAGGTCGTATTACAATGATTATTATCACTGTTTAATTAATATGGATTAAGAATTTTACTTACAGTTCACCCAGAAGGAAGATGTAAAAACTAAATAACACTATACAAACTGTTATCCTGCATAGGTGAAGCCGCAGGTAAATGTATTGGGTCACGTATGTCTGCTGAAAAACGTTAAAGCATTTTGCAAAATACCAATACCAGTCATTCCTTCCTTCCTTCCTTCCTCTAAATAACATTACATATTCAATTTTAGCCGACTGCTACTGAATATACTGTTAAAAATGTTGAGGGTCTAGAAGGGTGATCATTACAAAGTGAAACAATTTGAACTAAGCGGGATTGAAGCGATTAACAAAGGGTTCTTAGCCTACAAATGACCTCAAATAATCAGCAAACTTAGGATCGTTTCAATTAAACCGTGATTGCACTCGACTGTTGGTTGTTTGCAAATAAGAAGATTATTAAATCTTAAACTGCATTGTCACCAGAATTTCTATGTAGCCTACGACACCTGTTGTATAATCTACAGACGTTACAGTGCCATACAATTAATTTATAATTTGGATGTACTCTAAAGAAAATAAAATAAAAATTAACAAGTTCAAATACATATGGATTAAAAGCTCACACCCAGTTGTTGTTTGAATTTTCTGCTCGTCCATCATCCCTTACGGAGTAGTATGTAAATAATGAACACGTCGGAATGTTTCGAGAATTAAAAGTAAGTAAAACAATTCATTAAATTGATGCCCAAAACGTCACGTAATACAGCATTCAAAAGTTGAAATTGTCATTGCACTTAATTCATGTTTTTGAAATCTTAACTGGTACTTTTTTATGCAGTTTTACTTTCCGGTACTTCTACTGAAGTAATGAAAGTTATGATTTCATGCAATTTTTCAAATTTCACATTATAACAAAAATATGCGTTTTGGGGCTTAAGGAACCCAAAAAAGTGGTTTTAAAAAAGTATGTTTGTGGGTGGGTGGGTGAGTGCGTTCGTTTCTCTAAATTTCCGAAAGCCCTTGCCTAATTTCAATAAGATTTGGTGTGTAAAAGTTTTTGAGTTGCAGGTCGTTAATCAGAACCGCAACCGGAAACGGAAATGAGACCTGTTTTTTTGGTATAGACTATTTTCTAAACACTTTTAAATTTTTTAATTCATGACGTTGTAGTGCATCTAAAGACAAATAAAACGTTTTTTTTTTCAAAATGCTGTATCTTTAAAATAAAGGCTGCTACGAACTTTTGAAAATTTTAAGTTTAATGCCCGATTACTCAAAAACAAAACATCCAATCAATGCAAATTGTTATATTATTTAATAGCCCTTATTAAGTATAATCGAATAATATAAAAATATTCTTGGAAATATTAAAATTTAAAATATATTAGTTGCTCAAAATTTTTGACAATTTTAAAAAATGACTCTTCAAAAACTGCTAACACCATTTTTTTCAGTTTTCTGAGCCAATAAAGCTTGCCAGGAACACAAATTAATTTTTTAATAATTTCCCAAATTTTACTCTGACGCCTCCCAGGAATTTTTTTAAAATTTGAAATTAATTAAATGTTTATTCAAAAACGCAAACGCCAATCGTTATAAATGGTAAACAGTTCAGTAGGGCATTTGAAGTAGTTTATTAGCATTAACAATAATTTTAAACCATTATTAAAAATTAAGAAATAAAGAAAAGATCCTTTTTAATATTAACAGAGCGTTTTACGGCAGTGATTTTGAATGACGCCAGTTAAGTTAACTCTAAAATAAAATATTTTTCATCCTTTGCATATTTTAAATAATTCTATAGTTAAAGTTGTTATAACCATTTCTGAACCGAGATCGTGAGAGCATTACCTATCTAGCGCCTTACGTAGTCGGCGCGCGCACCGACTCCCTAACCAACGTCATTTTTTGACGGGAGAATATTTAAAACGTAAAAAGTATAGGAAAGTACCAGCGACGTGTTTTGCCCGTTTTTGTATAACCTATCAGATTTTTAAAAAAAATTTTCAAGTTTCTGTCAAATATATATGACGGCCTAAAATAAGTGTCGCTGAGTAATACGCTACTTTATCTGTTTACAAACGAATACGAAAAAAAAAGTAACTACGCCTTAAGATTTCGTAAGATATTGATAAATAGAGAAATACAAATAATACAATTGAATGTTAGCAGGAAAGTTTCCGAAACACTCATTTAAACTAAGACCATTCAAACGCTATTGTTCTTAGCTCTGGCGATAAAGAAATTCTTCCTTTTGATGGAACGATCTGATAAATTAAAAATACCTAAAACACTTAACCTATTTAGCGCGAGAAGTGCGGCATTTACAATATTATCGTGACGGCAATATTTTCCGTGTTTTTAATATGATAGGTATAATATAAATGCGTAGAACATATTATAAATCTAGTATTTTAAATTCCACTGTGATACTTTTAACCTAGTATATTACTGCAAAATTATAATTGTTCAGATATTGGAAATCGATAATTGATAAATTTTAGTGCAATATTTTAAACGTTTTCAAGAACAGAGTCATAACATAAGTATTAAAAAATTAAATTTTTGTTATTGATTTACATGCATTTCAGGTATCAGGAATGCATTTCTAATATGTGAACTGCATTTCTGATATCTGAAATGCATTGCTGATATCTGAAACAAAAAGTACATATTGCTAATGTTTTGTAATACTGATTCCACAACCGACATTAAAATGTAAACCGGCCTAGCATAAGTTTAGTAATTTTTGTATTGCCGGTTACCGATACTTTATCCTACACAATACAATTTAGTGTTTGGTTCAAGCTTAGCTTTTTTCTTGCGTAATATTTGTTAAATTTTAGGGTTTTTTGTAAGTTTTTCTTTTGCTGTTGTCTATTATTAATGTTAGTTTCTTTGTTTTCATCGAATATCGTTTCTTAGTAGTGTAGTGGTCAATAATTTTGCGTTTTTCCTTTTTTGTTATAGGAGGCAAAAAAAGTGATGTTTTTTTCCATCAATTTTTTAATATTGAAATGTAAAAATTAAGCGTTACCTTTTTAAATTAATGGCTATATTATATTGTATTTTTTGTTTAGTTTTTTTGAAATCTTAAAATTTTGAAATCTGTTTTTGCAATCTTATGAAAATTTAGAAACTTTTAACTTTTTTTACAATTTTGGAATTTTAGAAAATGGTTAAGAACATTTTATTTTGCTTTAAGAAATATATCGACTTTACTATCTTTATTTATCACCTATAATAAACCAAATTTTTCAATTTAAATAGAAAATACAATATAAATGCCAAAACAATAAAAAGATAGCGTTTAATTATTACATTTTATTATAAAAAAAAAATTGATGGCAAAAACCACACTACTTTTCCACTATTTTATGCCTCCTCTAACAAAAAATATTCGCTGTATTAATTGTTTTCCAAACACTACAATCATTTAAAAAACGCAGTTGTAACCTAATGATCGTTTACTTTGTACATCAGTAAAAATAAAAACTGTTATAACGTAGTTTTAGTTTGATTAGCTCCTAAAAGTAACTTTGTCAATAAAACATTTTACGTATTGCCATGCATAAATATATACGTATGATTAATATAAAATAATTGAAAAATTTAAACACGAACCCTAGCAATAAAAACCCAAAAATAAACAGCAGGTAGGTAAATGAAACTAAAACCCAACGCCGACCAATATTGGCACAGAAGCTACATTTTTAATATTTCTGCTGCAAGCGTAAAGAGAACAGCAGCTTTGTCGTTACTCGCGTCTGCCTGAAAAATGTGTTGCCAACACACGACTACGATTTGCGACATTAATTCTGCACCTTACTGTACCTAGTACGTAGAATTCACAATGTCATGTAAATCACAAACTATTTTTATAAAAAATTCTTCATTTAATAGCAATAATGAAAGCAGGTGCTGTAATTTTAAAAGGAATGTGAGTTTGGCAATTCAGAGAGATAAATAGTTCTATTTAGTAAGTCTAACGGTGTCATAAAATTGTTTCGTGTGTTTTACTTCCAAAACCCCCGCTCATGCATATTTTACGCTAATCAACTCCGTTTTAAAATAGCTCGAGATAATAAACCAGCTGGCCAGGTGTATATTACCTATCTAAACAAGCTCCTAAGGTCAAACAGGTAAGCGCCTGCTATTTTAAGGCCCTACATAATTCGTTTAAAATTGAATATATGTGCCAACTATATATTTAAAAGAATGATGACAGAATTAATTATTAATAGTTTGCCCCATAATTTAAGTACTGACTAAATACTAGATTAGAAATCCGAACACTACAAATTATAATAACCTATGTTTAAAATCATAACTAGTATCGAGAAAAACAAGTTTCTATCAGCTTTTGTAACCGGATGATTGGGCCCGGTTGTCGTGATCGGTTATGGGTTAGTAGCTGTCATCGGTTATTTGCGCTCATAACTGTTGAACCGCTTAACTTAAGATATTAATAGTATTAGCAGTAATAATAATAACAGTAATAAGTTGTTCTATCAAGATGCCATTATCAAAGAACAAAGAACTAAATAAAGCGTAGCTTTGGAAATAAATTCATGCTTAACAGTCACAATTCTGACAGTAATGACAAATAAGGTAAAATCTGTGATATTATGAAATTGTTTTTTCAAATTTTCAACGCTTGGCTTCGTTCCTTTTTATCGTGCTAATTGGAGCGCTATACGCTAATTACGTTTACATGTAAAAATTTAATTAGTTAAAAATACAAACGATGTACTTCCCAAAACATTAGTTTTTCTAGAAAGTATAAATCTGGTTAAAACAATATAATAATTGGCTTGAGCGACAACAAAACAAATACCGACGCATTTTGCATTTTCAGTTAAACATTTACAAAGCTCAGACGTTTAAGAAATGCTGCGTAGCGGCGCTTGATTACCTGTTTCGAGATTTCGACGATAATAAACAAAAATTTCAAACTGGTCAAAAACCGATAACTGGTCAAAAACCGATAACTGGTCATAACCGCTTGAATCGTTTTTGACAAATTGGACACATTGATTTTTCCCAGCGCCCATCGGATAATCGTTTACAGCCTTATTTTTTAACGCTGCAATACGTTTTAAAATGTAACATCAATAACTCTACTTAGCTACATGTTAAATTTAAATGAAATCAACATGCACGAATTTCGTAAAAATTAAACTTGTTTGAAAAACGTATGAAGTACAACTATCGCATAGTGTATCTACGATACTGTATTATGTAAAGCATTGTTTCTTTGCAAATCATAAAGATTTTATGTTTCAACATCCACATTAGCATTAACCTGCGACACTTATTTAGTGATAATGAAAGGTCATATTTTTAATTAAAAATAATTTATTTTTAAGGTATTATTTGGAAGTGCCCAAACACCCTCGTCAATTAAAGTCTTGTCTTCTATATTTTTAATTAAATTCGTGATGCTGCAACAACAGCTAACTCAACTCAGTACCGATTTTTACATTCAAGCAGTTTGTTATGGCGTAAAATTGTAGTTCAGATAAATGGCGTCGCATACCTCCGTTTGTGTATACACAATATAAGAGTGTATAGAATGTTTCCAACTAATAAATTAAAATGCAACAACGTAGAAAGGCTTTTAAATCGTGAACGTAAAAAATAATATTAAGGAGATAGCCGATAGCCCGTCATTTGTTGTAATAATTGCGAAAACATCAAGTAACAAAAATGTGATGACGATATTAGACTATTACTGTTGCTTTTAATTGCGTACATGAATATTTCAACCACCATGCCATTAAAATGTTGATCAGGAACCTAAAAATTCCAAATTGCGAGAATTTTATCACTAACAAAGACAATCAAACAAAAGTTTTGGGGGTTTCTTTAATCCCAAGGGTCGTTTTTCAAAAAATCAAAAACTTGATTTTTTCTCATGGAAACATTTCTGTATTAAATGTGCATACCTAAAATCTGCACAAAGAAAGTTGCTGAGCGAGCAACCCTTAGAGCAAGTGACCAAAAAGGATACAGCTACATCAACCTCTAATAGGTACCGCCACAATGGAAGATATAAAGGTGGCTTTTATTTAAGTATACTCGAAGAGTAGGCAAATGGAAGTTAATCTAACTTAATCGTGTAATCTTGGGGTTACAACAATGACACAAAAATCCCTTTACAAATATATTAAGTCACAAATGTACTATGTTAAGGGTGTAATGCTGCTCTTGTTAAGAAAGAATATAAGAGAATACAAAAATTAAGGTAATCTATCAAAACGAATTCGAAATTAGAAAACCCAAACATGCAATGGTGGTGGTGAGCGGATCATAAAAATGTATTGCACACTTACATAGGCATTTGTTGTTTGCTACGGTGTAGATCAACATGTAATTAAATTAATATTATTGTAGAAAATACAAATGAGCTGGGCTTAATTACATTGCATCGGCGAATACTGTTTCACGAATTACCTACCTTTACAACAGTAATTTATATTTATATTTGTGACACACATATGACATTGTCACAAATTTGACGAATAATTAATGTTCATGGATAAAATAAAATTGTAATTAATGAATAGCAGGGTTGAAAATTAATAGTGTCTATTAAATCATCTACCGTTGTTATGTAATTTTCTATCGGTCCTCTGAAGGTAACAATAACAAGTGTCACTCGAGTGCTTGAGCAAACGGGGTGAGTCTCCATGGTAAAATTGAATCATAACACGAGTTGATATTAAATTTTAAAATGGGCGCCAAGATCCTTTTGATAACCCAGTGATCCAATTCCTACACTTCACCGGATCTGTATGACGTTATTAATTTTCTCAGGCACCAAAATAAACTAAAACAATAGCAAATAGCAGAAAGAGATTTATTAGGTAAGCCAACAGGTTGCATAAGTACCCAATATATTAAAAAAAATATTCCATCAAATTATATAGCACAACATAAAACTCTGTAGCCAAATCAAATCAATATAACAAAATTATACCTGAATAAATGTTATCAAAATTAATTAAATGATTAAAGATTACACAGATTATATAACGTGGAACTGTAAAATGATAATGTCGATATTTCAGCGTAAGAATAATAGTTACTTTAAATTGTTACATAAAATTTGTGCAGACAATATGTAATTAAAACCTATTATTCAAATACATTTGTATTGCCCAAATAAGGAAATACTAACAAAACGTAAAAATGTATTTAAATAATCAATTTAACTGACTTAAATAAACCAATGTTTTTATAGGGCCCCATAGAGTAACAAATTTTGGCTTATGAACTATATATGACTGTAACAAATATCAACTCGTTTGCAAGTCTTGCAACTGCCCAAAGAAAACTGCTTCTCAAACCTTCATATAAATATAAATTACAAATTTTAAATAAATCATTGAATTGTTTCGATAGCAGCTTTGTATTATTGCAAAGATTAGGTAAATTGATACATTTTCAAATGTAATGCAACAAACTCAATGTACGAATTAATTTACGTATGTTAAGCTATCCTGCAAATCTTTAAACAATGACAGATGTACTTGTACTGTAGCAGCCCTTGGATTCCATTGTATTTTGTAACTTGGCGACTTGCGTTGCTATTGACGTTGCTATAAATATTCATCAAAAATTATCTGTAAAAGTGAAAACACATTAAAAGTTCTTCCTGCAAATTAGTATTTTATTTACAACTCCCAAACCTAACATTACAGTACAATAAGATGGCTTAATACAATAACATAAACTTTATTTTCAACTGAAAACTGCTGGAAGCAAACTAACACAGTGCGAATAATGGTGATTTTAATAATTCAAATCGTAAGTAATTAAAATTATTTAAATAAAATGAAATTTAAGGCTCATAATTTTATAAATTATAAATTTTTACAATAATAAATGTTTCAGATGCAAACAGCAAATAAATATTACAATAAATTAAATTTATAAAAAAAAATTGGCTACAGGTAACTAGCAGATATAAAGAAACCAAATTAATACAATGCAGAGTAAATTTCTGCCTTAGGTAACGGAAAACCAACGTAGTTACCAAATCAGGTAAGACTGTCCAAAATATCGTCCAAAGTTTGGCTTCCAACTAAAACTTCCTTACAGAATTAAAGAGCCTTCCTTAGAATCATCAAAACATACTCGGAACGTTCAATAATTTATGTATATTCTAACGAGTATGTACAAAACAGCAATTTCGGTACGGGAAACCAGAATATTCCACGAAACAAGCAAGTACGTAGATACTTAAAAGTATACAAAGATTATAAGCATGTACTAACCGTGTACGAACGTACACCAACGGATATAAGCGGCAGAACTAGAAATACCAAAGAAAACCCAATAAAATCGAAACAAAATGGAATAAGTTACAGCAAATTATCTGCCCTGCTAGTTAGACAAATTAAAGTTTGCAATATATAATAAGCGATTTCAAATTGCAGAAATTAAGATTCAAGAAACCATGCGGTGATCGAAGTTCCCAAAAATCCCACAAACGGTCTCTGAGACAAGATTCACCAAAAATTCAATACTCCAACAATATCTTGTCTCATAAATGTAGGGAATGTTTACTGATTAATCATTAAGAATAAATGATAAATTAAAACCTTTCAGAAAAATTCCCAACGACAATCTGAACACTTGAAGAATCAAAATCACAATCGAAGGGAAAGCTGATACCAAAAACTTTCTAAGTGTCCTTGACTTAACAAGGAATAACTTAAAACCTACAAAATTAAAGCGGGAAAGACCACAGTAGAAATGAAATTCGGGTCCGCTAACTACCAGGACTAAAATTAGCTAAAATTTGAATTTTAACACCGTTAGCAATTAATAGCGTTTAGGTTTTTTTTATCGTGACTAAACCTTTTTAATTTCTACGATACATCTACTTCGCGATGGAACTTTCTTACATTTTTAACTTCTATATTAATTAAATCCGTGATTTTAATTTTAAAAATTACTGATGAATGTCTGAATTGATGTGGGGCGTCCTAATTATTCAATGTTGTACGAGTACTACATTAAATAAGACAAGCAAAATTCGTTTAGCAATGTCCAGACATTATTATACAAAGTGTTGCATGACTGACTGTACAAGCTGCAGCGTCACATTTGAATTTATAATTTAGTATTAATATTTCACTGTTGATGACAGCGACAAACCAGTTCTGCACGCATCGATTACGTACGGCGCATTTTTGCATGTGCTAATAGCTGCTAGACCACTACAGTTACAGTTAATAAGCCAATAGATTTATAGAGTATGCTTGACCCACTGTGCAGCGAGCGCAAGTAGCATTCATTTGCAATGCGGGAACACATAGTGCGCGCACACATAGTGCGCGCACGTGCAGAACTCGGTGACACTTCAATTGTACAATACTGAAATTATTCCTTAAGTAGTAAAGGTAATAATTGGTCTAAACAGATAGTTATTAACATAAACAGGCTAGGAATCTGTACTGCATTATTATTAATATATATATATATATATTAATCTGTGCGATGGAGCACCATATTACGACTTAGGCCAAATATTCTTGCACACTAGATTAAAAAGGAAACTACTAACAGACCCTATAAACAGTGACAGTGAGTAGATCAATATTCAAACCAAACGTGATTTAAAGAATATGCGTGTCGTGTATACTCATGCGTATACAATAAGTTATCAAACAGTGGACAATAGTAATTAGTGATTTACAGGTTCAAAAACTTATCAATTAACCCTGCAATGAATAGCAGCCTATGGGGAAGTGGCATATCTATTGTGCATGTACTTACTAGAAAACAATTCGCTAAATGCCCGCAATTCACGCAATTCTAAATTATATTTTCTATGAGACTCTTTATTAACTTTCTCAGGGTCGTTATTTAGCTTGTAAGACAAGTTATTAATAAATAAATTTAAGATAGGATAAACACAAAACAATATCAACGTTACAAAACAAAAAGGTTTTATGTAATAAATCAATTTTCGAATGAAATTTGCGAAAAATCAAATAAATTTTACTAAATACTATCGTCCTTTAAAAAGAGAACACTTATCTTAACGTCGCCTTATTGGGATATCCTTCACTCGAGCAAACGATGAATGTCCAACTTCTACTTCACTAGTTTGCAGGTTCCTCAAGTAAACACAAACACTCGCCTTTAGTTTGAATCTTCCTCTGGTCTGTTTTATATTATTTTAAACTTGGTTTTACCACCATCACAACTGGAAAAACTTTCTGGATCGCTTTATACTTGTTATTTTAATGGGCTTTTCACAATTCGTTGATAATTAGTTGTATTTTCTTCTTTTATATTCACAATCACTTTTACATTACTTTTAAACTCGTTTTTCCTCTTTATTTATCCAGAGGATATAAAATTCCCTGTCTTTGTTTACAAAGACATGTCGTAACTAACTAAACAAATTTTCCATTCTTTTGTCTTCTTCTTGATTCCCATTTTTTTGAACAAACAAATAAATCTCACGACAATGAGTATTCTTTTATACGTTTGTGACATTGACACTGACATCCATAATGACATTAATCGATGCACAAAACAAGTAAGTCTAAAACTTCTTATAAATTAAACCTTTTGAACAATTCTGAACTAAATTATAATTAAAACTAACATAAATAAAAATCGTATCAATCTGATTGTGTTTTTCTTTTCTTTCAGTAAAAACAAACCTCACAAATATGAAAAATATAAATTATTAGAATTTATAACAAGAAATTACAGCAAATAATACGCAACCGTAAGTTTAAAAGTTAGAATATCAAAACCTTACAGCCTTCACAAACCTCCAATCTCAAATTGAATTGTAGCAAGCATCCCAAAAATTGCCTTCCAGGAACTACAATACCCCAGTAAAAACATACACCCCCAAATATCATAGCACTATATTAAAAATGAAAAAAAAAGTAAACAAATACAAAAAGAAGCTTCAACTAACATACGCTGGCCCAATCGTGGACAAAGCAAGGCGGTCTTTTATGAAATTTTGACGTATAGTAGATTATTATTTTATAACAATAGTACGCCTCTCCATTACATTCAGCAGAATAAACAGCTGCGTAAGTCCTCTAATTAGAATTTACGTTGACTTTCATAAGTTGTGCTGTGTAAAACGCTAATATTTCATAGTAGTAATATTAATCTAGAAGTTGGAAGTTATTAAGAGAAGCGTAAGACGAAAGCCACGGGTTCAGCTAGTTTAAATTAAATGACGGATCATTGTGGCTAAAAAAAGCAAAGTATTTAACTTGTTTATTGTTTGGTTTTCCTCTAATATTGTTTTTGAAACCCCAATTTATCTTTAAAGCTGAAACTGCAGGCTGGTACATATAGACCTACCAAAGGAAGGTTTATTTTGTCGTAAATAATTTATTTTGCATAAGGCAACGGCAGCACAAAACAAATTCGTCTATATTTAGACGTTGTTTTCTATTTCCAGTTTATTCAAATTATTAAATGGAATAGAAAATAGGAGAACATTACCTGTAGAGCTGATACACTCTCTCCACGGATGAAGTTATAATTAGTGCTTGTGGATAGTTATGCGCATCTTCATAGGAACTGTCTTTGTAGCAAGCAATTTCAATAGAGTAAACGCAAGGTACTTCTAAATAGCTACCGCTGAGCACACAAAGGATTTCCTGTGCTAAAGGGACTTTGTTTATAAAGACGGTGAACCGCGTGCACTCTAAGAAGCCGCTCATAATTAATTTGTACTTGCGGAACCCTTGGTCTACGATCCATGGTTTTTGGTAACTTCATTTTTAAATGCCCTCTGTTTTTTTAGTTTAAGATAAATAAGCGAATAAAGTAGATAGCGTAGCGGGCTTATAGTAAACCCGGAACCCCTCCCTCTGTCTCGACGTTTAATGGCGACTTATTCAGTAACATTCTCGACGCACCTTATTTATTATGTTTACTTTTTCCATGTTTATGTAACAATCAAACAGGGTCATCGGTGCCATGAAGCTGCGATATCGCCAGCATGTATAAAATATATCTTTTTAAATAAATTTGCTAGTAATTATTTCCAAAGAAATGGCGTGTGGCATAGCTCACGAGATCTGTTATTTTATTGTAAAATTGAAGACACGCTTAACAAAGATATGTCATATTAGCAATAACATCAGCGGCAGTTAGCAATTGTTTCTAAAGAAAAGTGTGTGACGTAGTCCACTGGTCATGCTGTGTTATTGTAAAAGTGCAGACGCGCTTAACAAAGATATATCATATTAGCAATAAAATAAGCTGCATTTAGCAGTTGTTCGTAAAGAAAAGTTTGTGGCGTAGTTCACGGGTTCTGCTATTTTATTGTAAAGTTAAGACACGTTTAACAAAGATACATCATATTAGCAGTAAAATTAGCTAAGTTAGCAATTGTTTGTAAAGAACAGTGTGTGGCGTAGTTTACGGGTTCTGCTATTTTACTGTAAAAGTGCAAACGTGCTTAACAAAAATATATCATATTAGCAATCAAATCAGCTGTAGTTAGCAATTGTTCGTAAAGTGTGTGGCGTAGTCTACGAGATCTGATATTTGACTGTAAAGGTGAAGACGCTCTTATAACAAAGATATATCATATTAGCAACAAAATCAACGGCAGTTAGCAATTGTTTGTAAAGAAGAGCGTGTGGCATAGTCGGCAGATTTTGACGCGCTCAACAAAGAAATATCATATTAGCAATAACATCAGCTGCAGTTAGCAGTTGTATGTAGAGAAAATTTCATATATTAATGTGCGATTACTACGATTCTTGTTGTAATGTAATGTAATGTAACTGTATCCCAAAATATCTGGGTCAATATATGTTTATGAATTCCTGCCTTACGGATATTTTGTAAACATGATCGTCGTTGTTATTTTATGAAAAAAAAAAAACAACGAATAATCTGTTGGCACACTTATCTCTTTTATCAGTGAAATGTTTATGCTGTCAAATGTAGTAAACATTAGGGGATTAAAAGCATAGGTCAGTGTTTAGAGAGTCTTTGAATTATGTGTTTGTTAAGAAAACAAAATGCGTATAATTATATAATTGCTTGGAAAATTTAACTTCCGGAATGTACATACAATTATAGCACTTACATACAGCGTACAAAAATCCATTTTCATATTCCAAAGTTTAGACACTATTTGCGTTTATATATTAGAGTAGATAGACTAGTTAGGTAGATAGATAGATGCTGCTGAAAGGCATTTCTTGTTACCTAATTATGAACGAATTAAGTTCTGCAAGAAAACCGAGTATGTGGTTACTTTAAACTATATCCACTAGGGTGGTCCTTATTTATGAAAGTTTGAATTTTTTCAAATACGCCCCCCAGTTTTGTTCCATTATATAAAGAAACAAAGTCTATAAAAATTTCAGCCAAAAAAAATAATATTAACACGTGCCTCTTTCGGCTCAAACATTGAAATAATTTTGATTTTACAATTTTTCGTTTATCTTATTTTTTTTATGAATCCTTGAAAGTAAATATAACTATTTAATTAACATTTTCTTATTTTCGAAACAATTATAAATATTTTAATTCATATTTCATCAAATTTGAACGAACATATCAAAACTTATTGTATTTTGAATGTAAAAGCACATTATAGATGTGATATAGGTACAATTTATAGGTAATGGAGACAATACAGATCCGGACGCAATTCATTTTAAATAAAAATACTGTTTATTGCTTTAAATTTTAAAAATAATTAAATTTACTACTTAATGCAAAAAGGAAGGAACATTAGTCGAACTAACAAATAAACTTAATATAAAAAAAATTGTTTTTTTTTTGATACGTTTTTTATTCGAAAGATTGTGATATCGTTTCGAAGCTATGTCCCGGATATCTTTTTCTATAGTCTTGAATAACCTGCATTACAAAAATCAGAAGGTTTATTAACATTAATTAGTTGAAAATAAAGATAAATAAATAGTAAATGTAATAGTATTAATTACTTGTAAAAGGTACTGTTGTTGATCCAATTTTTTGGTACTTATATTATTAAAATCCAAAACTTTGTAGTGTTTGTAAACTCTTGACGATGACCGTGATGGTTAAAACTGAGTTGAGTAAATAAAAACCAACAAATTGTGAAACAATTACCAAGCGTTTTATTTTATTAATAAACTATTAATTTTTAATAGTTAAATATTTAAAAACTAATTTTATTTCTCGCTTAGCAGTATTATTAGCTACCTTCAGAGATTTTAGTATTTTAAGATTTTAAAGTTACTTTTCTTTATGTTTCAATTTTTCTGGATGACAATGAAGAAAGTCTGTTTCTATTTTAAAACGGCAAAAAAGTTTATTACATTGGCAGATATAAAATTTTCTAATTTTCTTAAAACAAATGTATTTAAATCTTCTGGTTTCATTAATAGTCTTTTTTCAAGTTCCTCTTTTTTAATATCTTCTTTATCATGTTGCTAATTAATCTTTGAGGCCATATGAATTTTAGTTTCCAGTGGCAGGCTTTCATCAAAAAATGCAATGCTGCTGTTTCTGTATTTAGGTACCACAAATGATTTGTAAACTTATTGGCAGTAACAGTTGCAGGATTTTTTAGATTTTGTTTTTAAATCAGCAACGTAGATAAAAAAATTAAATTAAAACCATGAAAAATTTATTTCTTATAATAATCCTATAATATTAATTAATTAATTGTCGATGACGTCTCTTCACTATGTTTTTGTCTTCGTTGTATTTCTTTGTCTTCCCTCTTCATTCTTCGCTCTTCAATTCCTTCTAAAATTTTGTCCACGCCGAGCATTCAGCTTGGTCGTCCTTTTTTCTCTGTTAAAGTAAGACTTCCTTGTCTTCATTTATTGTAATCATATTTAGAGCGTTTTCGTGTGAAATATCGAAAAAAATGTTCAACTCATGAAAACTGTTTTTCTCATTCGTTCGCTGTCGTTCTGCTGTATTTTTACGATTTTTCTCTAGTCGTTGTATAATTTTTCTAATAATTAAAGGCATGGTTGTTGTAATCTTGTTGGTATTCGGGCTGTTCTCCAAAATATAGTACATTCTTGTACAGTAAAGTGGCACTCTCTCAAGCAGTTAGTTTTATTACCCGTAAGTTAAAAAATAAAAACTTAAAGAACGTCCTTATTAGAAGACAATATAGATCCTGTAATTCGACTTGATTTTTTTTTCTCAAATCGATACTACTTGAAGAAGACATTTTCAGCGTATATAAATAAGCCAAAAACCAGAAATTAAATATTAAAATAACTGGATATTAAAATTACCGAAGTATTCTTAAAGTCGTTGTTCTGGTCACGATTTCAAAATTACAACTGCCAGATGTTACCCTGCGCAGTTCTGCCAACAACTGCAAAATAGATACCTAAACGTAATATTAGTAATCTGGAATAACAAAATGATAACTATATAGTTACTTTTTCTTTAAAATTAATAAAAAATGAAAAAAAAATTGTAAAATTTTGATTTTTTCGATTTTTAAGCTCGAAGAGGCACGTGTTAATATTATTTTTTGGAGCTGAAATTTTTACAGGTTTATTTTCTCATATAAAAGAACAAAACTAGGGGGCGTATGTGGAATTAATCAAAAAAATTTTTTCATATATAAATAAGGACCTCATTATAAGCTCACCATTTTACAACAATCGCTCTCTGAGGTTAATTTGGAAAACTTTGCAACGTATTTACAATAAGTGAATACTAAGTTTTGTATTTAAAGTTTTTTAATTGCATAAATATTTACGAATAAATCGTAGCAATTGAAATAAAATTGAAAAATCTAGATTTACAAGCAGAATGCAACAAATTCGTTGACATACCTCGAAACTTTCAAATCCGATTTCATGTTAGTAATTTTCTCCTTTAATATACGAGCTAGACATCTAGAACATAAGCTACTTACTTCCATTATGGAAGCTACCAAAGGAGATGTTCAAGTATAAAGCAGTGATATAGTGACAACCTTACTCTCTCATTCAAGTATTTCGTAATTTTTTAGCTGCTTATTGCACTCCATTCCTTTTAGAACAGCACACAGCTGAAAGCAAGCGAGTGTGGCATTAGAGTAATACAGCAACAAAATAACTCGAAAAATGAAATCAAGACAAAACGAGAACTTTCTAGACTAAAAGATTACGCTTTTATACAGTTTTCTTATATTTTTACTTGTTACAAAGGTAAAAGGATAATCATATCTGCACAAGACTACATGTACAGCACACATATGTATTCGAAGGGATTTTTATTTTGTCATTTGTTCTTTGCTTGTTGACCAAAGTTTTCTTTCTTAAAACTTTTGTAATTTAAAATTTAAGAATTTAGGAGCTGCATTTTTTCTGAGACTTTCTAGTTATTATGAACCTTTTTTAACAAATGAATCAAACCTGTTTTTTCAGTACGACTAAATGAGATTATGAGTAGCGTGCTTCCATACCTTTTTTCAAAATTTAATTTATAAGCATTAGGTTCATCTGATTAATTTACAAAGTAGCAGTTAATATTTATTATGAAATGTAATTTATAAACTTTAAAGGAGTTTAAAAGTAATATGTAGATATTAATACTGTTCACTACAGAGAAACAATAAATTCCGAAGTGATTTACTCGTAGCTAAACCTCATAATACTTTGAATCGTTGAATTATCTTATATTATCCAACTCCCAAATCAAAGTCTTCAAAATTTTACTCTTTAGCAGTAACGTACAGTAATCGAGAACAAGCGTGGAGTGTATACTCATCAGTGGCGGCTCGTGGTGTGGTTTACTGGGAGGAATTTTAGAGTATCTTTTTGGAAAAAATTTGTTCCTACTCAAGTTTTAGGTAGCCTTATATTTCAAACCCATACTTTACGTTGGCAAAATGATCTATTTTTACCAACATTTTCATTGAAGTCTTTAATAGACTTTTGATAAGCACTCTCTAATAAAATTATTTGTAAATTGATACCCACATTGCCAGTGTGTCAAAATGCACAAAATTTTTCATGTGGTTCACCGATAAAAAATGTGTTGTATGCTCCAAAATCCCAAAATATGCAAATTAAAATTGGTATCATCAGTGGCGGCTCGTGGTGTGGTGTACTGGAAGACATTTTAAAGTATTTCTTTGGATATAATTTGTTTTTACCCAAGTTTTAGGTAGCCTTATATTTCAAACCCATCCTTTACGTTGGCAAAATAATCTATTTTGACCAACATTTTCATTGATGTCTTTAATAGACTTTCGATAAGTGCTCTCTAATAAAATTTTTGTAAATTGATACCCACACTGCCAGTGTTAAAATGCACAAAATTCTTCATGCGGTTTACCGATGAAAAATGTGTTTGAATTTTAGTTTTTAAATGTTTGCAGTCAATATCACACAATGAATTATCATCGTAAATAGCAAAAAGTGGAAACAAGTGAAAGTATTTTCTTATGGCATTCACAATCCAAAATTATTTTGCACGGACATCGTACAACACCACTAAATTATGATTACACAATCAACAACTGTTTTCACACTACTACGTCCTGTACGTGCGAATCCAGCAAATTAGGCGGCTATTGGCATGCGCTTATCACGGACAGCTGACAGCATAATTATCGGAAGTTGTGGGTTCGTGACCATGAAGTCTTTAATACGCAGATACTTCTATCCTCTTTTAGCTTGTGTACTATGAATTTTACCGCAATGAGCTTTCTATTTCACTCTTATTCATTTAAAGGCCTTCTAAATTTCAGTTTCATTCAGTGGCGTATAGTTGAATTGGGGACTGAGAGCCAAATGACCCTCGCATGGATTTCTTTAATGCGCGCGAAATACTCAAACATTCAAACGTTTTCGGAACCTGCGGCAGCTCTTTAATAAACGTTCTCGCATAGAAATCTCATACAAAAGTTAACTATAAAGTAGTTTTTAAATATTAAAGTGTATAATATGTTATGCGCTCAAACAAAAAGTAATTATTTATTCTTTCTTATTTCATTGGTAGGTCAATGACCATTTGATCCAATGGAGCAACCACCACTGATACTCACGACAGAGTACTTCACTGGTAGTCCGGGTGCATTCATTTCTAAAAGCAACTCAATTTTAACAATTCACACGTTTGTTGTACTTAATATACTAGTAAGTTGTTATTTACTGCTTCCCCGAAGGAAATAAATATTATAAACACTGTACGGCAATAGAGTATTTTACAAGTAATATATACGTGTACATTGCTGTCCAAAAATAAAATATTTGCAGTATCAAAAAATATCAATTTCCCTCGGGCGAGAGACGATTGTAGCTGCTGTTCGTGGAAACAGTTTTACTACCTACTGAATTTTGTTTCTACCACACCATTTTAATTTTATTTGTATTGCAATTTATAAAAGCTCTGTTTCATTTTAATACATATGAAGTACCCAGGAGGCTGATAGCAGACAAAAGTTGATTATATTTTAGAATTTATTTAGTAAATAAATACTTCTTTTTAGCTACTTCCTTTGTTATACAATTGATTCTGCTTTTCTTGCTTCGCAATTATTCTGTACCCGACCCTTCGCACAGCCATTCGCAGCTTGAAGTCCATAAACCTGCCACATAATCCAATTTTGGACATAATTATAGCTCAAAACTAAATTAAAAACTGAATGTGTGAACATTGATTTATAGTAAACTCAAACATTTACACAAATACCCTGGCTGAATAATAAATAATTAAAACATGAACAAATTCCATGAAAGCTCCAAAAAAATCTTAAATCTGCGCTTGGTGAAAAAGTACTGGGCGCTGCTTGGCGCCAGTTAATCGGAGGTTAGTTTTCGTTTGGTGTCAGCTGGAAAGGTGAATTTCGCTTGGCAAGTTGACATAACTTTGTACGGGGAAATTTCCTAAACTTTAAAAATGTCTTTGTTGTTTGTTGTCTTTACTCGCTTTGCTTCGCAGGTAAAACTTTAACCCTTTCGGCACTGGTAATAACTTTCGAAGAAACACATTCTCTATGCATTGGGCTTCGTAATGGTTTCACCACGAAGAACTTTTAAGAACTGCCTCGTTATTTGTTATTTACTGTCACAATTAAATGCACTTCTAGCCTTGATTACACGTTGAATAAAATAACTTTCTATAGTTCAAAATTATTACTTTTTCACACCAACTTTTACAGGATATGGTCGCTCAAAAAGCCGCAGACAAAAATGCATCTGCTGCATTGCAATATCGCTTTCCAGGCGTAGTTTAGTGAAAATCTATATTCAAAAAATAACTAATTAGCCTCCTTAGTGTGTTTATGTGAATTTTAAGTCACCCATATTTTTAATACATCAATTTCGTACTTAAATAATTTTGCGGATGACGTTCATTGCTCCGCACGCAAATGGTGCAGTTTGGCCAGTTCATAATTGAAACAAATTTATAACTTTTATTACATGCCGCATCCTTTGCTTGGTTCAGTCGCAACTTTGTCTCGCTTGAAAGATGTTTGTTTATGAATACGAGTCAGACAAATTGCCAATGGCTTCGAACGTTTAGGAGAAGAAAGACGTCGTCTTTCTTACGGGCAGAAATAACACAATACACTATTCACAAAATCATTGTTTTTTTTTGTTATAACGATTAAGCTGTTGAACACTGTTCGCAATCTATTTATTACATCCCTAACTATCTCACCATAACAAGACGACGGGCTCCTACATCTCCCGACATAATATTTATGATTTTGAGCTAATGTTTATATCGAAGTCACATAAACCGGTGCTGCAAGGAGAAGTTATCAAAACAGTGTGAGGCGAAGTTCGGCGGCCGGCTTTAATGAACGGGTGTTTGTTATGGCCAGTCTCACATTCGTAAATACCAAACGCACCGGTTGTTGCCGACCAACATTTTGTATATCTTGGACGGCGGGGCGGCCAAGGACCCTCACCTAGGTGAGAGGCGTGAACAAAGACACCTTTTGCGGGGTCGGCGTTGTAACGGCCACTTCGGTGATTTCAACTTGGTACGCCCACCCCTCCTCGGAGAGGTTCAAGGTTTCCTTAATTGGGACCATGGAGACTGGTTGAGTGATTTCGCCAGGTGAAGTGTAGCTCTTGAGATGAGTCCTAACATCTCGGCAGTAGCCCGCTTTCTGGAATGGAACCCTGCTACTTGACCGGGGTACCGGGAGCGTACCAGCCCGTCTGCTGCCCTGACGTGAGCTGGATAGCAAATGGTCCGCTCTCTGACCGGGTAGCCTCGCATTACTTGGTGGATGGGCGTCCGGCGGATGAAGGTGTACCCTAGGATAGAGAAGTGCGGTTTCTATGAGAACCTCGGGCTCTATGGTGTAAACAAGCTAGCCCCCAATATGGGTCTTAACACCTGAGCGGTAGTGCTCTCAGGAATGGAAACCCCGCTCCCTGACCGGTTCGGCACGTGATGGTGCTTTCCAGGATGAAGTGGTTGCTGCTGCAAAGGGACCTGGGCCCTAGGAGTGTCACTTGTAGCTAGCCCTCAGTATGGGTCCTAACGACTCAGGTACGATCGCTGAAGTTAAGACCCCGCTCCTTGACCAGTCAACTCTTACGTAGGGGTAAGGGTCCTGGCAAGTGATGGTGCTTTGTGACGATGGAGCGGTGTGCAGCAAGCAGCATGATCGCTGAAGTGGAAACCCCGCTCCTTGACCGGATAGCAGTCGTTCCGGCAAGTGATGGTGCTTTCCACGATGGAGCGGTGTGCAGCTGGCACTGGGGACTAGGATTCTAGGGGTGAGGTGCACTTTGCCTGCTCACGCCCACTATCTAAGTGTCGACCCAGAGAGTCCGTACTTCTGTACACCCGACGCTGTTAAGGTGCCGGCCACTATGATCAGGCCGGTTACCGACCAGTTTGGTCGGTGCGTAGCTCACCAGTGCTGGGACCTGCGAGGTCCTAACTGGGAGAGGTAGCGCTGCTTTGCATGCGCTTGCTACGACAAGTCCAACCAGTGACTTTCTTTGACTGGTACCACGGAGATCAACGCCGAGCCCGCGGGGGATTCACCCCCCCCCCCCACCCCCCACCCCCGTTTTTGGTCGCGGAGTAGGACTCGTGGTGGCAGTGGTATAGCCTAAGTGCAGGCTAGGGCCGTCTTAGTGCGGTTCGACGGGTGAGCTGCGTTTCAGCTCGGGCACTGATCTGCAGAATCAGTAGAGATTTAGGTAATCTCCCTCCACCAGTAGGGGCTTAGGGCTCGCAGCCTGATGCCAGGACTGGTAGCCTGTTCTCTTTCTTGTATTGAGAGCAGGCGCGTTGATCGAGCGTACCTCGATCATGGTGTCCCGAAGGGTTTCACTGCCTGGAGGGCAAACGGATAGGCTTTATTGATGGGTGCTGTCCTAGTCTAGCAAATCAAATGGTGTATATCTTAGACGCGTTTGTTTAATTAAAGTGTCAGCACTTTAAGCACTTCACTTCTACTACTTAATTAGACTAAAGTAATATTAGAGAAGACTATTCAGATTTCTTAAAGAATCTTATTGATAAAAGCTACAGATTGTAAAACTCCCACACAAGCATATAAAAACATGCTAAATATTCTATTAACAGTTTTTGAGAGTAGACTTTCAGAATCTGTATCTATATAACATCCGGAACTGCCTCAACTTTACGCGACGACGGAGGCTAAGAAACTATATATTAAAGTCATTAATATTGCCATTTTATTAAAAACAGCACTTATAACTTATTATCCACTAAGAATCGCCAAAGTGGAATTCAAGTATACGAATAAGATACGAAATTCGTTTACGTCGGCGTAAAGTGGCCCTGAATAACGGCAACTTTTCACTCCAAAACAATCAAACTTTTCAATATACATTAAGTTAGTATTGCCGTACGCACAGTGGCGTAACTTCAGCAAATAAGCTCCAACTGAGGGCTCTTCCCATACTTCTTTTATTATATTTTTTAATTTTTTATAGGTATTCACTACGACGCGAGTATAAAATATAAAACGTTTTATATAATTCTATTTAATAACAAGGAATTTATATAATACTAAAAAAGCAATGCTCACAGAAAATTATAAAATTTTTAGTAGAAACAGCATTAATACCTTACTTATATTTCCAATAATAATGGTCGAAGTTTAAACTACTTTTGAAAATATTACATAAATAAATTTAGTCACTAATTTACAAAAAAACTAAATATTTGTCTTCTATTGAATACTCATGCCTATTTCAGTTGCGCTTTTAAATTATTAATTTCATCACAATAAAACATTTCTTACAACAATACAAGTATCCTAGTCGTAACTGAGTATATTGTGCTTAGATGCATCTCGGTTAGATTTTCTTCTAACGTTATGCATCGTGCAGGAAATTTTACGGTTAAACCTTTGACGTTAATAAATTCTGCGACTTCATCGGGGATACTGACACATTTTGTGTAGAAAAGTTTAATATGTACTCCTCGGCATTGAACACCAAGGCTGGGTCGGCTTATCACACCGCTACACCTTTGCAGTTGTTTGGAAGAGAAAAACTCATTTGCCGTTATATTAAAGTGGCAAGTTTATTATTAATTATTAACTAAAACCTCAATACTTAGTGTTTTTTCGAGATATAAAAATAGATTTAATTTATTGTTCAAATGCCACCAACAGAAACAGATTTTCCAATGGCAGGAAGCAAAAAGAATACGTTTGAAAATTAATTAAATGAGTTTTATGTACATGTATTGGAAATCCGAGTAGTCGAGTTCCACCAATTCCTGAGTAGACTCACTAATTAGAGTCGAGTTCCGCCAGTAATTTTCATAACTGGTATTTAAATGATAATCTCTTACAAATCAGCAGATAAGTTATGTTACCTATTGGAAATTATTCTATAGTTAATACCACATCTGAAAGTTTTTAATAAAATTATATGATCAAACGAACTTACCTGTGAAGTTCGATCATAATTATTGTAAGCACCTCGTCCGAATAGATCATTTGGTAGTAACTCCGACTTTAGGCTAGTTCCCACAATTTTAAAGTAAGAGGGCTAAATTTCCTGGGACGGATCTGTGCCTGCTGGTATTGGTAGTGTAGAGAACTCATTAGTTTGAAAGATGTGCATGCCACAAATGTTTAAAGGGATGGGATTGAAATCTGTAGAACAACTGCGGATTAAAATCAGGGGTGGGTATGATCTATTCGGACGAGGTGCTTACAATAATTATGATCGAACTTCACAGGTAAGTTCGTTTGATCATATAATTATTTTCGCACCTCGTCCTTCATAGATCATTTGGTAGATGTTGAAAGTATTTGTGGCAGTTGCTAATCAGAAAAGTGTTTATTAACTGTATAGAAACAAAATATAAAATAATATGGAAATATAATACATAATTGTATGATGATTATACAAGGTAGGTATATTTGTTAAGCATGAACAATAGATCATGCAAAGGTCAGGTTGGAGCACATTGGTCTTAGGTAAAATCTTGCGAAAACCTGGGCGATTCTGTGCACCCAGCGGTTTTTCGAATTGTCTCAATGGAGACGTCGGTTCTTTCTGCCGCCGAGGTTGAAGCACGTCTTGTGCTATGTGCAGAAAATATACCTGTATCTAACCCACTGTTTTTTATGACTGTCTTTATACAGCGACTCAGGGTTTGGGTAGAGACAGGTTGATGATGCTTTTTATATGATAAAAAGAAATAACTGGAAGCTCTGCAAAGGTTTTTAGTTTTTTGAGGTACTGCAGCAGAGTGGATGCAACACAAACAAATTTCTAATTGATCATGAAGAATGGTAGCATCAGAACTGGTTGAGGCCTTTTTCTGCCGAAGGTCTTAATTATTTTTGTAATTTTTACTTTCCTATACTTTCAGTATAGGGAAGTATTGATTTCATGCAAATTTTCAAAATCGAGATTTTGACGGAAATACATGTTTTGGGCTTCCAGGATCCTAAAAAAGTGGTTTTTAAAAAATGTCTGTCTGTGGGTGGGTGGGTGGGTGTGTGGGTGTGTGGGTGTGTGGGTAACGCTCATATCTCCGGAACGGCTGGACCGATTTCGATGTGCTTTGGAATGAGGAGGTATATCAAAAATTCATCGACAAAATAAGCTTTTAAAAAGAATCCGAAACCGGAAGCGGAAGTTAGACATGTTTTTTTGGTAGCATTTTTTTCAGAAACGGAATTTTGGAAATTTTAATAGTGGAGATTAAAGAGGCCTTAGGACAAATCAAACGATTTTTTACCGAACTCTCTAGCTTCAATATGGCGGCCGCTACGAATTTTTGAAAATTTCGACTTTAACGCCCATTTACTCAAAAACCAGTTATCTGATTGGAATCAACTACATCTTGTTTGGTAGCCCTTCAAGGGTACTATACCATGAAATATCATTAATTTTGAAAATATAAAAACGATCGCAATGACATCACTCCAAGATTTTGGAATTTTTCAAAAAAAAATTTCTCAAAAACTGCCCACACGTTTTTGTTTAAACTTTTTAAGCTGATAGAGCTGAGAATCTTCTACAATTTATTTTTTTGCGCATTGCTATAATTTCACTGTGACGCCCTCTGTGATTTTTTGAAAATTGAAAATTGGTACCCTTTTATTTATTTAACGGGGGGCAATAAAATATTTCTGTTAAAGCAAAATAGCTCATCATTGATAGCAAAATCCGAATATCATAATATTTTTTCGATAATTTCATATTTAGGGGGGCTACTGTTCCCCCTCCCCCCCAAAATTTTCGCTACAAAATTAAAAAATTGATTTCTTCTTTTGTTTGCTCTAGGAGAATCTTTTTACAAAAAATCAAAAAATCGAATTTTTTGCCCCTTAATAATCTTTTTGTCCTTAGAAGAATTTCACATACTTTCTACAGCAGTTGTATTCTTGTACGGAAGTGACTAGAGTTTTGAACGTTCTATGCATTTCTATTGCGCACGCATTCAATAGGCACTTATTTAACGATAACGAGCAGATTCGGAATAGCATGGATGGATATGCGGGTGTGTTCGAATGCACTGCCGTTTTACTGCATAAGTAGTTGTGGGGTCGAGCCTCGGTTGGGGCCAAAATTTTTTTTTTATTTTATAGTTTTTTTTAAAACACTGCTTTTGCGTTTCTAGACAGGTGTATATCAAAAGTGTTGGAAAATATTAAACAATGTTAATTTATAAGTATAGGAAAGTCCAGGCGAAGTGTTTCGCTCATTTTTATTTCAGTTCTGCCGTGTAGCTCTTGCATATTATCAGTTTCTATTGAAAACAGTGTTAGGATTCTATGTCCCCTGGTTACAGCAAGCAGCGAAAGAAGTTTCAGAACCAGGTTTTCTAAGGTCATCTCTTTTGCAATGGTTAACGATTTTAAATGGGCCAGTACTAATGACGGATTCCAGGTACTGCTATATTTCGGCCGAGTAGGTCGCTTATTAAAAATTCCTTAAAATAGTTTCTTAACCCTGTCTTGTGAGGTTTCGGGTCCTAGAATTAATGCAAAAGCTGACCTGAGACTGTTCAGGAATCCATATAAGGTTCCTTTATTGAATTCTATGGTAAAAAAGAGCAGGGCTGCAGATAAAGTAGGTACGTTTCTCAATTGGAATGTTTGTATTCTGTTTCAGGGACTAGTTTTCTGGATTCGCTATCTGTCATAAAATTATTTTTGGATTTTATATAAGATGCAAAAAACCCAAATCCTTTAATGTTCACACCATTCCCATATTTCTCTTGCCAACCTATTTAGTTTGGGACGTTGGACACCACTCATTCTATGCACATAGGAGATAGCTGTAGTATTATCGGCCCTGATCAAAATTTCACAGTCGAAACAATCAGAAGCAAAACATCTTACTCCAAAGACAACAGATAAAAGTTCCAAGTAACTTATGTGTTCTAGTTCTTTCTGATTCAGTCCAGAAGCCATGCGTCGTTTGTCCCTGGCAGCACACCCCCCAAACCCGATAAGGAAGCGTTTGTAAATATCTCTAGTTTGAAATCAAATGTTTTAATGGCGTAGGCTTTAGTGCTAATACTGAGTAGCCACCGATTGAAGTCATGTGACAGTGACTAGATAAATAAAAAAGATAGAAATTTTATCCTTTCAAAGAGTTTGGTTGACCCTAACTTCAATCGAGAGCGGGACAAGCAGACTAGAGTACCAATAAAATGTGCAAATGTCTTGCATTTCTTTTGTATTTAAAACTCACGAATTAATACGTGTAATTTACTTTTTTTTTTTTTTTTTTTTTGGCAATTCTATTGACGTTGCATTGGAATGAAATAGAAACCCTAGGAATTTGCAATGCTGTGAAAGTGTTAGATGGCTTTATTTCCAGTAAAAAACAACACCCCAACTTGTTAGGACTTTAATTATTGTCGTGACGTCTGTTAGACATTCTAAATATGAATTTCCTATTAGAAGGAAATTATCTAAATATATAACAGAAAGATACCCTCTAGACCTACTACCGGTTTCATTATTTTGTGAAAACCATAGGAGCCAAGCTAACATCAAGGGGAAGGCAGTTAATTTCATTTTTGGACATTGAGAATTAAGCTACCTTGTCCACCTGGTTTGTAGACAAGGAAGATTCGTGAGATAAATTCTCCACTAGTATGAGAGCATATAGAAAATACCTTGGAATGTAAGAGATTACTAACAGCTAATTTTAGTTCGTCTCTTTTTAATTTAGACCAGGCATGTTCTGATGGGGCCACGGATAGTACTGGCACCCTAGTAAAAGGGAGCTTGTAGCCTTTTACGTACTATAAAATATTTGGAGCAGGAGTAAATCGATTCCCATTTTGGGGGAAAGACTTTTAATCGGCCTGCCAGAAAGCGTACCTTTATAACATTTTTTCTTTTCCGTGGATAGCGTCTTTTGTGTCTCCCCCTTCTTTCTTAGTATAGGAATCTGTAATACATGTGAAGATTTCTCCAGTTCCTTGGCGGGTTTTACCCTTTCACCAAGATTTTTTCCAAATAAGAAGCCATCCACGGCACCAATGGTTACGGTTCCTCTGCAGTCTTATTTAGGCTGAAGCTTAACAGAGATCTTTGCACTAAGGACCTAGTGTGATGAGCGTCTGCGAGTAATCGCGCTGCATCACTTAATACTTCCGTTTAATACTTCAGTGAGAGGCAGTTGCCCCCCCCCCCCCCTTTTTTTTTTTAAGCACAAGAGAAAATCCTTTTTCCAGAGCTGCAATGCAAGCCCCTATTTGATTTTTTCGTCTGTTAAGCGAGAGCTCTTTTTAAGGCCACTCCGCTTACCGCTGAGATCACCTCCGGATTTAAATCCGGAGCTGCTGTCAAGGGTAGGTTTTCAATGCGAGGATACTTTTAGTAACTCGACCTTGTTCTTCTGGGAGAACGTTTGTGATTATATCGGTTCAGCGATCCGCGATATCGTTATGAATTGGCGGTCCCAGTGATTGAATATTTATCTTCTTTTCCCCCGTATATGTCTTCATGAAGATGTTGCTCCTCACGAACCATTGCCGTTTCGGTTTGGTTAATTGGGGGACTGGGAGTAGCACATGTGTGCGAGCCGCCTGCGGGTGCAAAAAAGGGCAATTATCACCCTGACATCCAGATTGCTGGGTTGATTACAAGAGCAGTCTAACTTTAAGAAGGAAGCATTGCTCCGGCCAGCCCTAAAATCTTAATCTTAAGAAATAGGTACTGGAAGAATCGGCTTTAGCCCTATCTTAAAGAATTGGCACTAAAGAGATTCTTGTAAGAGTTGTATTGTAGCAAAACGAGCTGATTTATAATTTTTTAAAAAACAGCACCGCTTACTAAAAGAAGAACTCGTCATCACAATATCCTTATTAGACGGTACGGACCTGTTGATGTGAAAATGTTTTCGCCGTAATTTGATATGAGTAAGCCAGCAACATCTGAAAAATACGTTGTATTTATTTGTTTGTTATACTTACTGCGTGGCGGTAAGGTGACATCTCAGATATATAATTGATTACAAGAGCAATCTAACTTTAAGAAGGAAGCATTGCTCAGACAAGCCCTGAAATCTTAGTTTTAAGAAATAGGCACTGGAAGAATCGGCTTTAGCCCCATCTTAAAAAATAGGCACTAAAGAGATTCTTGTAAGAGTTGTGTTGTAGCAAAACGAGCTGATTTTTAATTTTTAAAAAACAGCACCGCTTACTAAAAAGAATCACCATATCCTTATTGGACGGTACGGACTGCGTGGCGGTAAGGTAACATCTAGCAAAACGGACTGGCTTACCCTGACATACAGATTGCTGTATTAGAATTGTCAGGCCAGCCCTATCTTAAAAAATAGGCACTGGAAGAATCAGCTTTAGCCCTATCTTAAAAAATAGGCACTAAAGGGATTCCTGTAAGAGTAGCAAGACGGGCTGATTTTTAATTTTAAAAAACAGCACGGGCTACTAAGAAGAACTCATCACATTCTCCTTTTTAGAAGGTACGGTCCTGATGGTGTGAAAGTGTTTTCGCCGTACTTGATATGAGTAGGTCAGCTACTTCTGGAAAACACGCTGTAGCAAAACGGGCTGGCTTACCCTGACATACAGATTGCTGTATTTGAATTGTCAGGCCAGCCCTATCTTAAAAAATAGGCACTGGAAGAATCAGCTTTAGCCCTATCTTAAAAAATAGGCACTAAAGGGATTCCTGTAAGAGTAGCAATTTAATTTTAAAAAACAGCACGGGCTACTAAGAAGAACTCATCACATTCCCCTTGTTAGAAGGTACGGTCCTGATGGTGTGAAAGTGTTTTCGCCGTAACTTGATATCAGTAAGTTGGTCACTTCTGGAAAACACGTAATTTATTTAGTTTATTTTACTTACTGCGTGGCGATGAAGTCATATCTCTTTGTCGGGAAACTGAACAGGACCTTGAATGTCTGCGAACGTGATGATAATGAAATGGGAGGTGTTCACGCGAGGCGATGACTGCGCTGGTCATCCGAATGTTGGCGTATTGCAGCCCTATGGCGATGCATTTTCTTTTCCAACTTTCGTATTTTTCTTCGAATTTCTGGGCTCTTTTCCCTATCATGCTTATGTTTACCCATAATGGTATCACTGACAACTGTACTACACAGAAAAACAACCACAGCGAGGTGGTAAGACGGCACAGAGCGCGGAGACGTGTGGGTCGTAGCGCACAAGAAGAAGTAATGAGTTCTCTACACTACCAATACCAGCAGGCACAGATCCGTCCCAGGAAATTTAGACCTCTTACTTTAAAATTGTGGGAACTAGCCTAAAGTCGGAGTTACTACCAAATGATCTATGAAGGACGAGGTGCGAAAATAATGAAAAATTTCATACTTGCAACAAACATTTTGGAAATAAACATAACCAAGTATCATGTACAAAGCGTATTCACCTGATCTGGCCCCAAGCGACTATTTCCTGTTTCCTTATCTCAAAGTTTGGCTCAGAGGACAGAGATTTGCGTCGAACGAGGAGGTCATCGCAACCGTAGACGCCCACTTTGCAGAGCAAGACGCCAACTACTATTTGGACTCATTAAAGAGGTTGGATCATCGTTGGAAAAAGTGTATCGAAGGAGACTATGTTGAAAAATAAAACAAATTTGCTAGAAAAAATACTTGTTTCTATATTAGGCTCAAAACATTTCAGACCGCCCTCGTATCGCTCAAATGTGAAGCGGCAAAGTCTATTCCCCATCAATATAAGTTTCCACCAAATAATCGCAGTATTTCACAACTCGCGGATTATTCGAAATAATGTCCCATGATTTTGTCGAAAAACCAACTTCCTCGGGCCCCAAAAGTTGAAGACTATAATAGTTATTTATTATATCAGTGGGATAAAGGCATTATTAACATACGAATGCGGTGAGTTGCCCGACGAGGGCGTTAGCCCGAGTCGAAGTAAGACATAAGTATGTTAATGGCCTTTATCACATGTATATAATACAATTTTTTATCTACGTCTGCTCAAAATTGAAAAAATTACATAATTTCAAAATTGAAAAAATAATATAATTTTGACAGACCATCTTTTTTATTTAACATCAGAGTAGCATGGTATTTTATTAAAAAACAGAGTAGCATTGTATCTACATAATTTATTATCGTCATAGGAACCAAACATTTTTTGTCAATAGTTGAGTTGTTTTTAATTTTTCCTTGATTTGTGGTGAAAATTGTGTTTTTCCTTGATTTGTGTTGAAAACTGTGAGAAAACCGGTAAATATAATTATGAGTGACTGTGACGGTATTCCGTCGGACATAGAAGAAGCTGCAACGATGGTAGTTTCTTCATTGTTACCAGAAAAATCAAAAATGAAGTATGAAAAATTGTCATATCACACTGAGTGGGATAAGTGATCCTTATCCCATTGAGTTAGGTAATAAACATCATTATGCAACTCAAATGAATGATATAATAGGTTCTTATCCTAGCAGACGTAGATTAAAATATTAAACAAATTTTCTATTTTCTATTTCAATTTTTCGTTGATTCTGGAATGTTGTA
The DNA here is from genome assembly GCA_958336395.1 of Ctenicera cuprea. Classification (NCBI taxonomy): domain Eukaryota; kingdom Metazoa; phylum Arthropoda; class Insecta; order Coleoptera; family Elateridae; genus Ctenicera; species Ctenicera cuprea. The sequence goes on from OY284486.1 coordinate 58,780,263, forward strand.
TTCCTATTGGAGCTGCAGCTGCTGTAATTTTTTGTACCACGCTTGGTAGAGATGAAATCGGCATCCCACGATACCTACATTTGGCCACATGTCATAAACTGCATTATGAATTGCATTTTCTAAGTCAATTACAGCCGTCTTCGGGTGAAATTCGAAATTTAGCTCAGCACATTTTAATTGTATTTATTTGGAATAGTTGCAAATAATATTGGGTGGTTTTACGTGGCAGTAAACAAAATAATAATGAGTTGTCTGATGTTTTCACAAAGATAAGCAACTGGGAATTTATAAATAAAACATACTCGTTAACAAGTTATTTTAATTTCAAAACTTTTCTAGAGAAGCTCCACATGGTGATTATCCAACCCCTTACTAGAAAAAGGTTTATTTTTATCATTTCGCGAAACTCGACCTCGCCCTTGGCAACATAATAATAATAACATACAAATTAAGATAAAGCTCTGGTTATATCAGAGTCACTCTGATATCACCAGACGTAAGTTACTTATCTGCTTCGCTGTGTTTTTCCACTTAGACGTAGTGTTTGTTTCTTACGTTATAGTTTACTGAAGATGGCTGCTTAGCAGCCGAAATGTACATCTGAACGTACTAATAATTGTTCTTGTGAGAACTAAAGGGGTTTTCCTCATGATTGTGATAATACAAAAATGTTTTAAATTAAATAATAATAAATGAGTAACTCTAGAAGGTTCAAAAAATTTAAAAGGAAAAAATATGCAAATAATATTCTGCTAAATAAATACAAATATAGAATTATAAGATGACAAATAAATAATTTTTTTAAAGAAATCTATTAAATAAGTGAATGTATGAATATTAAATTGTTTGAAACTTAAAGAAAATATATCAAGGGGGTCAGATATTTCATTGTATGGCAAGTAGAGACGATACACAGGCGAATTCATGAGATAGTTACTTTTTTGGAATAGACAAATAAAAAGTGGAGCGAAGACTACTATTTCTGAGCAATATAGAAGCAAAATTACTTAAAAAAACGAATTGTTAGCTTGAGAATTTATCAGTTTAAAAAGGTTTAGTAGAGAAAACGGCGAACGATGATTATGAAGACATAAAAGAGTAATAGTATTTTCTACGACCATACTAGAAAGAAGACTATTCTGTACTTATTTCAGAAACTGAAAGTAGGCTGTACTGTAAAACGTATAGAAAATGTTTTCCGTACTAGTACGGAAAGTACTTTCCGTACGCTAATGAAAAATTCAAAGTTAATGACTTGTTTTTAATCAAAATTAAATTTTTACAAATATCAATATTGTAATACTTAATTGTATTCTCCAATATTTATATAATGGTACAACTACTATTATCACTTAATAGCGTTATTTACCGACACAAAAAATTTCGATTCCTTGTATACATAAAAACCGGATAACAAGATTATTCGAACGGAATGAAATGACGAAATTTGTAAATTATTACTTTTTATTACATAAACGGTATACTATATCGGTATTTACATTGTATTGCCCGCTACTGACAGCATAATGAGCGAGGCACAGATTTCTTGCAAATGCGTATTATTTTGATAGTTTTGATACGCCAATAAAATGCTGTTTGTATCCATATCTAATAAATTGCAATTAAATGACACCCAGTGGCGGTTTCTCCATTGGGTCAAATGGTCCTTGACCTCCAAATGACATGAGAAAAAATAAATAATTACTTCGTGTTTGAGTACATAACATATTATACACTACAATATTCAAAAAATACTTTATAGTTAACTTTTGTACGAGATTTCTATGCGAGAACGTTAATTAAAGAGCTGCCGCAGGATCCGAAAACGTTTGAATGTTTGAGCATTTCGCGCGCATTAAACGAATCTATGCGAGGGTCATTTGGCTGTCAGTCCCCAATTTAGCTATACGCCACCGAATAAAACCCGGCTTAAAAGGCCTTCAAATAACTAAGAGCGAAATAGAAAGCTGGATGCAGTAAAATTCATATTACACAAGCTAAAGGAGGATAGAAGTATCTGCGTATTAAAGACTTCAGGGTCACGAACCCACAACTTCCGAGAATTATGCTGTAAGCTGACCGTGATAAGCGCAGGCCAATAGCCGCCTAATTTGCGGGATTTGCACGTACACGACGTAGTAGTGTGAAAACAGTTGTTGGTTGTGTGATCATAATTTAGTGGTGTTGTACGATGTCCGTGCAAAATAATTTTGGATTGTGATTGCCATGTAAGAAAATGTTTTCACTTGTTTCCACTGTCTTTTTTTTGTGATAATTCATTGTGTGATATTGACAGCAAATATTTAAAAACTAAAATTCAACACATTTTTCATCGGTAAACCACATGAATAATTTTGTGCATTTTGACACACTGGCAGTGCATCAATTTACAATAATTTTATTAGAGAGCGCTTATTGAAAGTCTATTAAAGATATCAATGAAAATGTTGGTAAAGATAGATCATTTTGCCAACGTAAAGAATGGGTTTGCTAAAACTTGGGTAAGAACAATTTTTTTCGAAAAAAAAATACTTTAAAATGCCTCGCAGTACACCACACCACGAGCCGCCACTGATGATACCAATTTTAATTTGCATATTTTGGGATTTTGGAGCATATTCTTAGAATAGATGTATATTTAGATATATTTCTTTATATTCGCAACAAAAAAAACCGCCTGGTTACGGATTTTGATTTAAAAGCTTATTTTATCGGCAAATGTTTGATATACCCCACATTCTAGCTCAACAAAATCGGACCATCCGGTCGGGCGTTATGATGAACCAAACACATACATACATACCCACCCACAGACAGACTTTTCTTTTGTTCCTTCATGTCTAAAATATGTATTTCTATCGAAGTGTTGATTTAGAAAATTTTCATGAAATGAATACTTCCCCATACTGAAGTAAAGGGAAGTAAAAATGCAAAAAGCTATAGAAACAAACCAAAATAAATAAATAAACAGGATGTTGCCACATTCACTTTGGTCTTTTTGGGTAATTTTAGAATATTATCGATTATTTAAAGTTAATTAATTAGGAAACTACAATATTTTAACAACAATAATAGTTTTTTATTACACTTATGCGACCTGTGGAAAGCATCTGGTATGAACACTCGTTCCGTACTGCAAAATAAACGATACCTAAAATGCTTCTCTGGATCTCCATATTTTCTAAACCGGGCCTCAAATTAAATTTTAATGTTGTAATTTTTTGGTAATGCAAAACTAGAAAACGTTAGTTGATGCAATATTTAATTAGGTAACTTAGTTAATCTGACCTTATGTAATATAGGTTCGTCAAAGAATGTTTTTACTGAATGCGTCAGTATGGTGTTGTAGCCCCGTTTGTGTGTTTGGAATACAAAATTAGTTGCTTACGTCGTAAGTGTCAGTTTAACCAGAAACTTTTAAAAAAATATGTACCTTACCGAATTAATATCAAAGTTTTCCACTTTTCTAACTTGGCGGTGATTTAATATAAGAACAAGGATTATACTGTTTTTTTACAAGACTACTGCAGAAATTGTTCTAAACATTCTTTTGATAACAAGTTCCATAAATTTATTGATCATCGATCAATGTTGCAATGTTTTGCTTAAAAAAATACTAGAAATAGATTTGTGTCAATTTCATACAATTTCTGTCAACTCCATACAATGGTCCAAATATTGATATAACTGAGTTAGAGTGATTAATGACAAAGGTTGAAAATTGATTTCAAATCTCCTTCAAACACTCGCAGCAGAACCCAATTAATTAGGCGTACACACAACGGCAATTATCAATACTTCTACACCCACTCACTCCACCGGTAGGAAGCAAGCAGCTCAACGAAACGATACGCGGTTTGTCAATTCACTCAATTACTCTCCACACTACTAATTATGGCATCTCTTGTATCTGAATTTACTCTGATTTATCTTGTTCTGATTCTCACAACAACTAGAAGCAAATTCGTCATCCAGTCGCTTGAGTGACAATTTAATCATACCCTCGCTTGAATAATCAAGTCATTCTGATTCGCAGAACGTATTTGCATTTTACATAATAATTCTATTCAATTCTTCAATTTTAGATAATATGACGTTCGACACGAACGAGCAGCAGAATTTTTTGTTCGTTAGAGCGAAATAATGTTCATAACCGTACAAGATTGTATTCATTTACCTCGAAGTTTGGGAGAATGTGTTAAACTGTGTGTTAAACACGATATAAAAAGTTTAAATTTAACAGTTTTATTTTTGCTCTTTCTAACAAGTTTTATTCTATATCGTGCTACTTCCTTAATCTATGAATTTGCAGCCGTAATATGAATACAAAAAAAAGAAATGTGCGCCGTCTACGTGTAATGGCAGTGGGTAGTGTGTGCGTCGCAGATTTCCGCTTAAAAATTCATACCATTAAAATAATGACCATATGGTATATATCTTTTGCTTTGAAATATTTTTCAAGGTTTATTTTTAGTTTTGCTCGCTGCATGTACATGTTAAAATTTACAAATAAAAACGTTTTTTGCTTAGTAAAAAGTTCACTACATCCGAAGCAAAAAGTCATGTTTGTAATTTGTTTGGGGAAAAATATTTTTTTTCATAAATTAAAATGAGATCATCAACAGCATTGGTGCACCTGATTCCAAACAAAAAAAATTAAGTCGATATGCTAAGTACTTCTCGAGATATTACGTTGTATGTGTTAAAAAACGCTTAATTTGGAAATTGGCGATCTGAGCATTGTTTTATTAATATTAAAATTCGGTGCCAGCAAAAAATAAATAACTATTTTGTAAAGCAAATAACGCACTTAACAAAAATATGTCGGTATGATTTAGTTTTACGTATACTCATTTTTTTAATGAAGGAAGCGACTTTCGCCGTTTACATAATTTACATGGAAATTTCATCAATTTCTTATTTATTTTCATATACAAATGTTATTAATATTTCAAATTAATGTCAAGTGGTCACTCTGCTGGTTAGAATCTTCAAGCGCCCCTGCCCTTTTCTTACAACTAAAGCAACACACCAAATTTTTAAAAATTTTAAAACTGTCGCAGCTAGGTGTTCCCGTTACAACACACGCAGGCGCACGCGAACAAATATTCACACACGCTTGCATGCACAAACGCATGCACGTTCACACATGCATAATGCACACAATTTGCTTCCATATTCCGCTGCCCTAAAGCAGTGCTTAGCAGATGGGGTATGTGCTTGGATGCTGCTCTTTATTATTCAAATAATATTAACTATTAAAAAATTTATTGTAATTTTTAAAGATTTTCAAGTTGTATTATAGATTCAATAATAATAATAAACAAATCTCAACTTGAAAAGCAATTAGCATTTATTAAAGTCAATTACAGTTTTGTAAGTACACCACTCAATCAACTACAAAAGAAAGAAGTCTTGCTATCTGATTCAGTTGACCTTGTAGAAACGTTTGAAAAATCAATTCATCAAGTTAAATGTAATATTGGAAAAATTGTATGGCAGAAACTATACAGAACTTGCAAGTTCTGTATATAATACTTGCATATTGTGCATAAAACAGTGCATACTTTGCATATTTTGTATATATTTGGTGCATATATATGCACATATTTTGACGTTCTTTTGTGCATAAAAGTCCGTGCCTTGTTTATTACCGGCAGTTATTTTATCAGGTCCTGAACTACCATTTACAAAAAGGCTTGGGGCGTAGACCACAGGTTCTGCTAGTAATTATCAGGTTTTCTTATGTTAGATTCATTTACCCCCTATTAATAATTTCTTTAAGACGAGTTAAATTAAGGTATTGTGTTTAAATGTAGCATACAGTCCAATAATAGAGAGCAGAATATAGTCATCAATAAAATCAGGAAACGTAACGTCAGTGTCGTTCATTGTATTCTGGTTTCTGATAGTGGCAGCAATTAAGTTAAAACAAGACTAATGATACGGACTAAGCTCGTTGTATACCATTTCAAATAAATAGATTCTACTCTAGAACACAATTTAATTCGAACGGCCAAAAAAATAAAAATCCTTTACGAGTTTTACGCGAAATTGGCTTTTAGAATTTTCAATAAATCTTTTTTACCAATCTAATCAAACAGATAATTCATCTCTTCGACGCTGTCTCACAAATAATTTTTTTTGGTAATTTAAAAATTATTCAAGTTTTAGAGGCAATATGCATATTAAGCTTACTGCTCTGAAACTCGAGGATATCCCGAAAAGTAATTTGCAAATAAAACGAATTGCTTCAAGAACATCCTGAAGGTAAATAATAATAGGTTTTTGCTAATAGCGTATGAAACTTATAATTTTATTATTTAATTAAACAGTGTCAAGTCTACACATACAGTGTTCTACTTATTATTCATGTATTTATACACAAAATTTGTAATTATGCATTACTATCAGTTACTTTAAAATACACTAATAAAAGTTTCAAAATAGCCTAATTAAATTCAAAATGATGACAGCTTCCGTTCACTTATCAAAAGTCTTCGTTGCCTTCTTAGTTTCTTTCTTACACGGCGCAGTAATCCATCATTTTATGTCCCCAGCAAAGTAGCTACAGACAGAGCTTTAGTGGAACTAAGCTGGCAGTTATGAGTTTGGTAGTAAATTGCATGACATGTCCAAGTTTCTATAGATCAAAATACAGAAACAGAAAGTGACCCTATAATATAAAAATAGAGATACGAGTTTCTGTAGGAAGCGAATGACATTCTAGTGTGCTGGAGCATCACGAGGAGGGCTCGTTTGTCACAAAAAAGATTTGCAGTATCTAACAAAAATGTTCTGATTTGCAACAGCAAATGTGTTGCATTTTTATCTATAGGTTTAGAAATGTTTTCACTTTTATAGGAAACATCCACATGGTATTTTTATGTAGGCAGACGCTTTATCAATACGAGTATTGGCATTTATGTTGCCAAACAGTTCTTTGTAAAGAAAAAGTTCACATTATAGTCGCTCTATCAGATTTGATTTATGGCATATCAGGACGATAAATGTTATCAATCTGCACTGCTTCTCTTCTTGTCGTAGTTTTTTGCAAAAAAAAAGGTGGCAAAAGAATTTATAAAACACTTTGATATTTTTTATTGTATTTGATTTTAGGTCTGCTTTTACTATTTAGCTATTTGAAGAATTTTACCCGCAGAGTGCGGGTAGGTAAGAGATTAATAGATTAGAATTAATTAATAAATTTTTAATTTTTATTAACAGCTTGAAATTGAACAAAATAAGTCCATTAACTTTTTAGATTTAAACAAGCAACTTAATTCGACTAATAAATTTGAGTACTCAGTTTATAGAAAGCCTACACAAACAGACATTACAATACCACACGATTCTTGTCATCACAAAACACATAAATTAGCAGCATACAGGTCCCTGATACACAGAGCTTTGACGGTCCCTTTAGATGAAATTAATTGTAATAGAGAAATTTAAGTTATTAAACAAATTGAATATAATAGTTATAACACTAAACTTATTGATACATCAATTAAAGAAAAAGATTATAAATTAGCCATTCAAAGAATTTATCCGAATACCCCAACTTCATCCAATACAATTAAATATGCATCGATCCCATATTTTGGTGACAAATTAGAAAAAAATGCTAAAATTATAAACAATACAAATAAATATAACGTAAGTTTTAAAACAACCAGAAACTAACACTTTTATTAATGCAAAATCAAAAACAGATGATTTGCTAAAACCGGCATTTACAAATTACATTGTTCGCATTGTAATTCAGTTTATATAAACTAGACATTAGAAATTTTGATATTTGGTATAAAAAACACGTACTTTATTACAAATACAAACACCTACATAAATCCAATTACGCTATAAACTTACTTTTTCTTATAAGAATCATGTAGCCGTGCGTGAGCACGACTCCATGATTCCCACCTCACCCCCTTAACCGGGCTCAGCACACTAAGTGCTATACACCGGTCTAACATGCCCCACCCCTGAAAGACATGCAACCCAACATACACACCACACACAACATCCATGGACATGCCGGATTTAACTTATTCAGAAATATTTCCGACGGGCAGAGGACTCGAACCTACTGCCGTTGAGAGTCTAGTTTCAAAGCCTGGAGCTTTAACCACTAGACCACCCGCTGGCTGTTTAACTTACTAGAACACAATCATTCAATGACTTCTAGTAACACTATAAAATGTTTACAATTTTCTAATGATAAAGGTGAATTAGACATACTAGAAGCTTTTGAAATTCACAAACACAAGCTTTTGAAATTCACAAACATATAAAAACTGTCTCGAGTTCAACTGCCATACAATTATTTTTTAACTTATCTTTTACCTTTTAATGTCCTTACGACACTTTTATACCGGGTCGCTATTAAAGATGGAACCAATGCTCTCCTGCTAAAACGGTTTGAGATATAGATATGAAAATTGGAAGGCTTTCATTTGAAATTATTTCGCATATTGTGAGGTTTAAAAAAATTTTTTTTGACAACTTCATCATGTATGGTGTTAAAGTAGAAAATAATGCCGTATGCGTGGCTGGCTAATGTATTGCACTTTAAATCTAGATATCTTTGCAATATCGAAACGTCAAAAATAAACAAAAAACAATCAGCGGGGGTTTAATAAGTGACAAAAAACACAGTACATTTGGTTTGTTTCCTTACAACTATTGTATTACGTGACAAATAAACCTTAATTTCGTGAAATATGGCAAAGGTTTTTCTAATTTTTCTGCATTATTTTCTACTTTAACACCATACATGATTAAGGTGGTAAGAAAGAGAAAAAAATAAGCTTTCTAATGATGTATCACAGAGCCCATGTTGCCATTTAAAAAAATTCAAGATGGCGGCCGCGCTCAAAAAGCATGTCAAAAAAAATTTTTTTTAACCTCAAAATATGCGAAATAATTTCAAATGGCGGCCTTCCAATTTTCATATCTATATCTCAAACCGTTTTAGCAGGAGAGCTTTGGTTCCATCTTTAATAGCGACCCTGTATACTAAAGGTACAAAGCATATTTTAAATCACTTTTAAATTCTTTATAAGTACCTTATTTGTATATGTATAAAAATAATAATAGTGTTGAAATTTTTATTTCATCTTCAAATAATTAAAAAGAATATTTAATCAGTTGGTACTTGTTAAAAATGTCGTACGAACATAAAATAAAGTAAAAAATATGGGAATTGAACCCGGCACCGTGGCATTGGTGAGCTATAGTGCTTTATTCAAGACAAGTCCTACTAAACATTTGATTTGATCACATTAAAACATGGCAAAAATGCCCGTATTTAGTGAATCATTCGTTTAATTTTTTTTAGGTAAGTTTTTAAATACTTCATTTGGAAATATAGGACAAAAGACAAAAACACTGTTTTTGACAAACTAAAAATGCGATGCGCATTACAGCGGTACCACGACGCTCGCCCACGCAAAAGTGGGAATGGCAAAGTGGGTTGCGAGTTGGCGACTCGCGAAACCTTATTTTAAATTTAAAACTTATTTTATTCTTGTTATGATAAGCCGTTTTTTAACTTTTAATAGCTGTAATAAAAATCACGGTAGATACCGTGATAAAAACGGCGACAACAAAATTTAATGTAAATGTAACAAAAATGAAATTAACAGGAAAGTAAATTTTGAAATGGACGCCTTGCACGTCCCTGGGTAATAAAGTAAAACTGAGCAAAGCAGTTCGCCTGGGCTTATTCTACATTGTTACTTATCATTAGGCCCGTATTTCTGAGCACTAAAAAAGTCCAAAGTAGGCAGGCAAATAGGCATCAAAAATAGATTATAGGCACCAAATAGTCACTAAATAGGCACCGAATAGTCAAAATAGGCGTAAAAATATTAAAATGTTGGAAATCAATGACTAGCAAATAGCTCAAATATGCCAAAATACCTTTAAAAAATTTGACAACTTCGTTAATAAAATTTATCTTTTTGAAATACTACAGAAATAATATAATACATAGACAGTATATTGTATTTATTTTATCTAATGCTTAGGATACATAAAAAATGTAAAGCGCATATCTACCAATTAAAGATTACAAACTAATACTTTTTTAATTTTTTTTGTTGAAACACTGCGTCTCTGGTCCGACAAAATTTGTTTATATGCAAAAAAGGGCACCGCTCACGTCACAGGAAGTAATTGATGCATACTTATAAATCAAAACATCCGAACTTTCTTTGGCACAATCTTTGAATTTCCAGACAAAATTTTGCTAATTTGTAACAATTGTAAATAGCCTGAATTTTTTTGCCAAAAAAGATTCTAGCCGCGAAGACACTGTCTTTGCAGTTTTCCCTGGACTTTTTTTAATTGTTTTTGTAATTTTTATGTTCTACTAATATTAGCACATAGAGGTTCTCTTAATGTTTCTAAGTCCTTTATGGGCAGTAAAATAATTTAAAAATGAGAGACAATGTAAACTAAATCGGCCTCAAAAGTAGAATCTTTAAATGCAGCTTGGGCCGTCATTTAACAATAAAGTAAGGCATTTGATAAATAAGCCCTTAAAAAGATGCCGATAGCATTTCAGCATGCTTTTAGCATCATCATCATCTGACATGGAGCTGACTCGAGGGTCGATCCTGGATTACGCCAGGCCCACCCCATGCCAGTAGGTGGGTAGGAATTTATCTAATAGGTGGGATCGGGTGGGGTGTTGAACCGCGTTAGCATGTCTGCAACGCATACCGCAAGACACCGCTGTTGCAACACCGGGTAGTTAGTAAGCTACGCGTCAATAGGTGTTTTGAGTGCGTAACCAAGAATGTTATGCGATTATGCATTTTAACCTAATAAACTTTGGTATCAAAGTTTCACATTGTTCTTATTTTACACATATCTATTGTTCTAAGATTACAGATTGAAAATATCTTAATTCCCTAATAGCTAATAAACTACTTAATACTATTCTTTGATCTAGCATGATCATATTTGGCGTTTCATTCCTGCTTCCTATGGATTCCTTTTCTTCTTTGGCTTCTTATTGCCCTGAGTGGTTGATTGTTGTCTACCGGAGTGTGTGTGGAGGTTGGGCCTGCTTTGTAGTGTATTTCTATTGACGCCTTTGGTATTTCTGCTGCTGCTGCTATTGATTTGGCTCCTCCCCAAAATTCTTCTTTCCCTAGGTTTTCTAAGTAGGCTTCTGTTTGTAGTGCTGGGCCGTATAAGTATGTGCTAGATGGTTGTAGCGCGGAGCCACGTTTCTTACATTTTCCTCCAGTTGCAATTGGAATTTTTGTGGGTTTTCTCTGATGTATTTTTTTCCTTAAGATGAAAGCTTCTTTTTTGAGCTGTTCTCGCGTTGCTGTGACATTTGTGTTTTGATCTGCTATTGAGGCGAATAAATAGTTTCCATCCCCTGGTATTTTCCGCACTGTCAATTTGTGTCTGTCCGTATATAGTGTTCCTGTTCCATGGTAGGTATTGTGTTTCCTGCTTCTGATGATTTCCGTTGGTTTGCTGGTGTGTACATTTCCGTGTATATGTTTACGCACCTTCTAATACTACTAGTTCTGATTGACATCCGACGGTAATGTTAGATACTAGAACCTATCTAATTTGACATACCCGGTTCTGAGCCTTAAATTCAACATTACGCTCCAAACCTTACTTAAATTACATGAACATAAACGTACTCCCCAGATGCTTTGTTCTTAATATATAAAGTTTCTTAATGTTAGGTGTATATCACTACCTTAGATTATATAATAAATAACCATCTATACAAACATATTACTAAAAAAAAGTGTATTTTCAATACAAATATCGGTAATTAAATCAATTAATCTAATGGAAAATTATTCTACTTTATTGTAGGTATCGCGAAGCACGTAAAAGAATTCGTTTGTTGAATTTTCCCGCCTGTTGAGTGTGAATTTATTTTGGTTCTAACTTTGCCAAATTGTAACCGATCTCGTTTGCCTTTTTCTGCCAAAAAGACCCTTAGAAATCTACCTGCTTCAAGACCTTTAGCGTCGAGTTCCAGGAATTTGTCTGTTGGCGTTCTCTATCGTCGGGTTTGGACGAAAATAATAGTATATTAAAACACAAGTTGCATAAGGCATTGTCTTAACGTACGAGTCCAAGATTGAAAAACGAGGGAGCGTAGCGACCGAGTTTTTCAATGGACGAGTGCGTCAAGACGCCTTATGAAACGAGTTTTTTATACTATTTTTTCTATTGAGGAGAATTAATGAAAAAACGTTATAAAAAATTGCTGCGATCAAATTTGGTAAATTTAGTATGTATATGTTGGCATACATACTAAATTTACCAAATTTGATCATGAATATATCATGAATACCAATCTTTGTTGGTGAAATTTTACTAAAAACAATGCCTTAAAAGACTCTCTTAAAACACTGTTTTTTAGCTAAAACAGTGCTTTAAGTATAACCTTAAAAAACCGAAATAGAAAAACTCTATTACCTAACAGACTGCCCTAATAGAATAACAATATCTACTTTTTTAAATTATTTGTATTGTTTAATATCTACTTACAGCCGCCTGTTCTTAACTTATCTTGGGGATTTTATCTATTTATTCTCTATTAGAAAATACTTTTTATATTTATAACTTAGCTTTAACTGTTTGCTGATTATCCATTTTCCGGTTTCCTTTCATCTGTTGTCGCATCGGCAGGTAATCCAGGTGGTACATTTAATCCCGCAGGTAATTCTCGCTTCTTTGTTTCTGAGAACTGGCGCATGTCACTAATGCACCTGCTTTGCGCTGACGAAACAAACATTCTCCGGGTGCGCGCACTACGTCGTTACCAGTTTTACCTGATATGCTAACCCAAAGGTACTAATTTACTTACTTTAATGATCGCTCTAGGAGCGATCTACACTAAAATTGTCTTTTCAAACGGTCAAAAACGCAGTTTTACATTTAAAAGCTGGAGTGTCGTCGTTAACACGTGTGCACTCGGCCACTGCTCGAACTCTACCACCTTCAGCATGCTTTTAGCATCTGTACAAATATTCTGCATTTAAAATTGGGATTGAACGTTTTGTGTATAATATTTCTAGAAATCATTTTTAACATACAAAGTTAAAAAAGGCAAATTATAGGTGCAAAAAAAATTAAAATAAGCCAATTAGGGACTGCAGCTGAAAACAGACACTAAATATACAAAATAAGCAGTTTAGCCAGATTATAATGCGGCTTAAAATCCACAGTAGTGTTTATCAGCCCCCGTTTATTAATTAAGGAGGTAGGATTATTCAATTTTTACAAATTCATGGAAGGTGTCACAACAAAGTTTTAGGGGATGGGACATAACCGAAACTGTAGGTGATCCATACTTTATAGGTCTACAAAACTTAAAAAAAAACGTGTAGGCGGTTTTTTGGGCAGCATGCTTTTGAAAAAGTCAAAATTTTGATATTTTTTTCACTTCACAGTTTTACTATATCAAATTTCAGACCAATCTGATATCTCGTTTTTGAGTAAATAAACGTTAAAATTCAAATTTTCAAAAATTTATAGAATGCGTCAGAGAAACAATTGCGACCTGAAACACAAATTAAATTGTAGCTCATCCTCGGCTCATCCTCCACCAGTTTACAATATGTAAAAAATCGTGTGGCCAATTTTTGAGTACCTAATATTTTTTTGAAGAGTTTGAAATTTTGGAATTTTCTTTCAGTTTATAGCTTTTAACTTTTCAAAAGTTTTGTAAACAGTAACACTTTTTTTGAATATTTGAAGTAGATCTGTCAACCTGTTTTGAGTAATAAGGCGCTAAAGTAAAAATTTTCAAAAAATCGTAGCGGCCGCCATTTTGAAGTCATAAAGTGCGGAAAAAAGCGTTGGATTTGGATAAAGTCTTCTAGCGAATTCCGTTTTCAAATTCATAAAATTTGGTTTCTGAAAAAATGCTACTAAAAAAACATATCTAACTTCCGCTTCCGGTTTTGATTTTTTGTAAAGATTATTTTGTCGGTGAATTTTTTGGGATCCCTAAACCTCATCGAAATCCGACCACCCAGTTCATAGTTATGATGCACCACAAACATGCCCACCCACCCACAGACAGACATCTGCCATACCTGACAAACGATATTAAACGTTTCTAGTTTTATTTTTTTAATGCTTATACTATCCCTTACAGCAAATACTAAAGCAAAGCAATTCTGATTGGGTTTTATACACATTATACTTAACCCTACAAAAAACAACGTAGTAAATCTGTGAAGGAAGATGACATTCCTCCTTGAAAGTCTCATACAAATCTGCTGTAATGATGACAAGCTCCGCCTTGTTGGAATATATCAAATCCCTCGTAATGATGCTGTTTGACAATATCTACAATGAGTCTGAGTGGGTCTGTTGTATTTTCGAACATATTAGACGACTTAATCTACTCGACTAAGAACTTTTAAAGAATGCATAAACTACGTTATTGTTCCCAAAGAACGCTCACTTTGATTATATTTCGGCTGTTTGATATAATTCGTGCATTAGCAAGTTTATTACACAAATTTGAGTTTTGATAAATCGGTTTATTTTTCGTATTTTTGTTACAAAAATTAGTAGAAGGTATCAAAATGTCTCGTACTAACCACACTTTTACCAGGTGCTGTATTGCATCGTACAAATATACCGGGTGATCGTAAAAAAATGATTCAGAGTAGGCCATGACCGCAGTGTTAAAGTTGGCAATACTTAATATAAGCCAATTGTCAAAATAATGTTGATAGCTGTAAAAATTTTTTCGTTAGATACATTAAGTTACATGTATCTAAGCAAAAATTTACAGCTGTCAACATTTGACAATTGGCTTATATTAAGTATTGCCAACTTTAACACTTCGGTCATGGCCTGCTCTGAATCATTTTTTTACGATCACCCGATATAAGATACATTCATGTCCTTTCGATAAGTTAAGAGAGAAATGAAAACCTACGTTAGTGGCATGGTTACTCTATATGTTAAAATAAAAAATACATAAGGGTTGGCCATGGAAAATAGAATTACTGTCTTTGCATGCTTTAGAATTTAACTGTCATCACTCTGTCAGTGTCACTCCAAATGCCAAATTACAAGCTTAACCTAAAACTTTTAAGTGTTTGTTATGTTTAAATTCTAACGCATGCAAAGACAGTAATTTTTATCTTCCATGGCCAACCCGTATGTATTTTTAATTTGAACACACGGTATAAATGAATATGGGTTATTTTCGTATATGTCAATAAATACAAACAAATTGTAAGGGATAAATAATGTATGCAATAAGTTTTGAATAATACCACAGCCATTTTGATTCTGAAAGTGAAACTTAAATTTATATCGTATGACGACGCACGAAGAAGTGTGTCTGTCCTTGTCTTTTTAAAAATATTTTCTCTTGAAAAAATTGTTAACACATCTATTGAAAAACATTCATTTTCAAATGAATACATCTATGTATTTACACTATGAAGCAACCTTCAATAATTAATCATTTGAAATCAAGTGCCGCACCCTGGTCCAACCGCCGGTAACCGCTGCCTTATAGGCTCGAAGAAGTCGCGCTACGTGACTTTTACATAAGCATCAGAACCGACTAACACTAACTCCTAAATCCGCTTAAAACATTATAAATAAGCTGTGTCGAGATTTTATCTTACATAGGTACGCAGATAAGGGTAAATGTATATAATCGTAAAATGTACACTAGCAAAACCCGTGGGCTATGCCGCTGGCTTTTTATAAAATAATAAATTAACTACTGAAGCGGACTGTAGATCGTATTCCTAGTTTTACGACTTTTGAAGAGATTGTTTTATTACTATAAAAATCGATTTTGACAGATTTATTCACTAAAATTAGGAAAGAGGGGAGAAAAATAACCTCCCTAAATATTGTTGCACCTAAAAATTTGATCCTAAATAAGCATTTATTAGCCGTAACAGAAATGTTAAATCGTCCGCCTACTAAAGGGAGGGGCATGAGTTTACCTTTTTGTAAAAAATTCATAGAAGGCGTTACAGAGAAATTAGCGGACTGGGATGCGAACCAAATAGTAGCCTATCCCTAGCTCTATAAGCTTACAAAGTTTACTAAAATCGTGTGGCCAGTTCTGAGGCTGCTCTAATACCAAAATTAATTCCAACCTGTCGACTTGTTTTTGAGTAAATATTATGCATTAAAACCGAACATTTACAAACTCCGTAGCCACTTAAAGCTAGAGTGCTCAGAAAGAACTTTAGATGTATTTGAATGCCCTCCTATCATATTCTGTCCTTACATTTCTAAGTTTGTGTATGCTCGCCACGCCTGCAAATGTTTGTTTATTTTGTTAAGCGACAACGGTGAATGTCGGCGGTAATGTCAGGTTGATGCTTAGCAAATTACGTAGCACACGTGCGTTGATCCCTTAGAGGACGTGTGTTTCTTTTGTGTGAATTATCTTTGTGATTTATTTACTGTACTTAATAATTATCTATGAATCAATATTCCGTTCGTTCAATGTATTGTTTGTTAAATGTTGATATACTTGTTTATGTCTTGATTATAAAACCTTTACTATGAAATGAACATACACGCATTACCTTGAATGTATTAAAATATTTTCACGGCATTAGAATGTACCCACATAGATCTTTATATGTTGTTATCTGCAGTTTATTAATATAACCAAACAAAGAGCGGCAGCAGCGCTCTGTCGACCCCCATGCAAATACATTTTTAAACTGACCACTCCCTACCATGTAAAATTGATGCGCAAGATCGCCCCAACCGTCAGGACTGACGATCAGGATCGACCATCAGTTGCATGTGAAACAAGCCTTACGCAAAAATATTAGCGGTATACACAGCACAACTTAATAAAATTTAACGTAAGTTTGTAAAATCAAAAGTCTCTAATTGAACACCGGCCGCGGCCGGCCTCCTGGTTTGCCTTTGGTTGCTTCCTCCTCAAAGAATGTTTTGGCAATGCAGGTAGCAGCAGATTCGTAATCAGCCTTTACGTCCCACTGCTGGGCACCGGCACTCTTCTCTGCCACATACTCTCCTCAGCGCTAAGGTGGAGTACGGGGGACCTACAGTTTAACGTCGAATCCGAACGACTAAATTCCAGAGAAGGTTTCAGGCATTAAGACCCCACGGCTGCCTACACCGGATTGGGGAATGTGAGTGAAGGGTTGCGGCATAGAGTTTTATTGTTGCATGGCTTTGGCGGGGAATCGAACCCTAGACCTGCAGCGTTAGAGACTGAGCGCCCAACCTCTGAGCTACCACCACTAGCAGCAGCAGCAGCAGCAGCAGCAGATTGCGTTTCAATAATACAAACATCCATTGTACATCAAGTTTTTTATTCCGATCAAAAACTGTACCACTGATTGTACCAGTAAATGCGAATATGCGCCTTTTAAAATTAAGATATAAAAATCTTATTCTCGTCGTCACTGAGACATGTGAAAGGTGTCCGGATTTAGTATATAACTAGATTGTTGGAAAATCAATGCGGACGTCACTATAGTAAAATGTTTTGAAGTAAATAACCAGTTCATGTTAATACGTCGTAATCGCAATTAGCCTCTACGTCCCACTGCTGGGGCACTCTTCTCTGCCACGCACTCTCTTTAATGCTGAGTAGGGGAGTCCTACAATTTAACGTCGAATCCAAACGACTAAATACCAGAAAAGGTTTCAGGCACTACAACGACCCCACGACTGGGATTGGTGAATGTAAGTGTGGGTTGCAACTTAAATTTTTATTGCTGCATGGCTTCGGCGGGGAATCGAACCCCAGACCATTAGCTTTAGAGGCCAAGCGCCCATTCTCAGAGCTACCGCCGTTCTGTTAATACGTAATTTTTCTAGTAGTAGATGTATATTGAAATAACTTGAAGTAAATACCTACTTAACGTTATTTCAATGTACATCCACTACAAGAAGAATTACGTGAAAGATATATTGTACGTAGTGTGCCTTTTCAAAGGCTTGCAAAAACACTTGCAATTTGAATATACTACTAAACTCCAACAGCAACACACCAACATTACTAAAACTCATAGAAATAAAATTAATAATTACCTTGGTATTTGAAACTAAATGTTAAAAATAAAAATCGATAGCTGGTATGTGTTGTGTCATACTTGAGCTATGCTACATCAATTTTTATAATAAATGTCATCGTTAATAACTAAACGACCACTACCAAGTGATGAAAATTGGCTAAATTAAAATGAAATGCTCAGTCCGGATAAAAGATTTCTGTGTCACGATCAAGAAGGTCGTAGTTTATAACTAAAAGTTCCCTTCCTATGTGGAAATAAAACCTTTATTTGTTTTTCTCCTGGCCTTATAAATTAAGCTTTCAAAGATCCCAATTTAGAAGGTCGTGGTTTTTCTAATCGAACACCTTTACACTATGCGTAGGTAAACCCCTATCACTCGTCAATGTAATAAATCCCTAATTGTCTCACAATACAACAACTTACAACAGCTACGAAGAAGAAGAAAAAATAGAAGAAGAAGAAGAAGAAGATTATTTAAGAAAATGTGCTTCGTCGGAAAAGCAAATATTTAAGAGATTTGGATCATTATTTACCATTTCACCCATTTCCTCGTAAAACTGCATTCTCCCATTAGTTATCTTCATGTAATTCTTGGTAGATCTGCATTTTGTTTAGATCAATTTTGTTTAAGATTATTACTTTGTAGACCGAACCGAGTGTAATTCCAGTCAGAGCAGAGACCTGGCTAGTAAAATTTGCTGCAAACTATCCCAAAACTTCAGTTTGCGCTCCTTTGTTCAACACTCTAGGTTCTGCAGGTTTCTTATTTCCAACAGACCCACCTACCAAAAAACTTCTCACAAGTTTCAAAACGTATATGTGGGTGCTTTTCATTGAAAACATCCGCTGTTCTCCGAGAACATTAATTGTCAGCTCCGTAAATAAAAATTAATTCTACTCTTTCATCGTAAAGTGTAAACCATCTTTAAAGTGGTAATGAATACCAGTCGCGGTTTCTCCATTGGGTCAAATTGTGATTTACCTCCCAATGAAATAAGAAAAAATAAATAATTACTTTTTGTTTGAGTACATAACGTATTATACACTTTAATGTTTAAAAAATACCTTATAGTATGAGATTGCTATGCGAGAACGTTCATTAAAGAGCTGCCGCAGGATCCGAAAACGTTTGAATGTTTGACAATTTCGCGCGCATTAAACGAACCTATGCGAGGGTCATTTGGCTGTCAGTCCCCAATCAGCTATACACCACCGAATAAAGCCGCCGCCGGCTTAAAAAGCTTTTAAATGAGTAAAAGTGAAATAGAAAGCTCATTGCGGAAAAATTTATATTACACAAGCTAAAAGAGGATAGACGTGTCTGTGTAATAAAAACTTCAGTGTCACGAACCCACAACTTCCGAGAACTATGCTGTCAGATGCCCGTGATAAGTGTATGCTAATAGCCGCCTAATTTGCTGGATTCGCACGTACACGACGTAGTAGTGTGAAAGCAGTTGTTGGTTGTGTAATCATAATTTAGTGGTGTTGTACGATGTCCGTGCAAAATAATTGTGGATTGTAAATGCCATGTAAGAAAATGCTTTCACTTGTTTCCACTGTCTGCTATTTTGTGATGATTCATTGTGTGATATTGACTGCAAACATTTAAAAACTAAAATTCACATACATTTTTTATCGGTAAACCACATGAAAAAGTTTGTGCTTTATGACACACTGTTGGTAAAAATAGATCATTTTGCCAACGTAAAGGATGGGTTTGAAATACAAGGCTACGCAAAACTTGGGTAAGAACAACTTTTTTTCCAAAACAAAATACTTTAAAATGCCTCCCAGTACACCATACCACGAGCCGCCACTGATGAATACTACTATGTAATTACAGAACCGACATACAATTACAAAATTTTCTTGTAGTTTTCGAACTGAAACAAAATTGGTTGAAAGCTATTAACAACATGCATTTGCTTAAACTTGGCTTCCATTTTTTCCACAATAAAAATACTTATTAACTAATAACTCGAGAACGAATCAACCAATTTAGATTTGCGTTGCTATAATTTCTTGGGGCTTTAATTCGATGTCACATAAGGTATAGGGTACTATTTAAGAGTTTATAATTGAGTCGGTTGTGGCTGCGGGTGTCAATTGCAACCTATCATAGATACCTGGAAAATGTGCCCCCCCCCCCTTGACACCTTAAAAGCTCCCACAAAGCGCGTATCAGTATCTCACTTAATTCTCCTAATCATACGAGCTGAAACTTTTTAAACAAACAACCTGTATATCTAAAAATAGAAATACTTTATGAAAATGTTTTAATTTTAATTGTCAAAGCGATATTATAATTTCTTAGTCCCCAACGAAATTTCATCTAATTTAAGTTTTTGATATATTTGGATAAAACGCTTGTCATGAACAACTTTCTAAATCAGTTTATCTTGTTTTATAAATACTGTAACGTTTTTACAAGTTATTAAAGCTGTGGCTTCAGATTCAACATTCGACTCAGTTTTTAGTAAATATTTAAAAAGGTTGAAACAGGAGTGAGTAGTTAATCGATAAACTAATTTGTTACTGAGAATTCTCGTGTACTGCTATATTCAGAAAAAAGTTCTTTACATTTTAATATGCTGAAAAAGATTAACCTTTGTTTAAGAAAGTTTGCTATTGTTCGTTGACCTTTTGTTGGCAGATGTTTTATTGGTCCTTAATATTTTACCATATTTTTATATCCTGAATTTGTTGGAGCTTTCTTATCAAATTAATAAAAATTCCAGTCGTTTCAATCTATACCCATCTCCCCTAATTCATGTTTTTTTAATAATAATCCCGTTTATAAAATTTTAAAATAAAATTTCAAGTTGTACCGAAAATTCCGAACAGCTACATTAATAAAATGTAGCCTGCGGCACCGACGCTGCGGCTACTTTACAGGCGTCTGAATTTTAGTCTTTTTAATCAGCAAATTCCACCTGATCGCATAGAAATTTTAAATAAAAAAAAAAGCATTTCTTTATTATTTATTACGTAAAGGTATCTATAATTCATAAAATACGATTTAGTTTAAATTAACTTCGTTTTTGTTTGTGTACAAGAATGTTGTATAAATATAGTATATACGTCTACTCGTTGCTTTAAAAATCGTAAAAGCTTTACACCGAAGCACAGCAAAAATGTAGTTTAAAAATAGATAATTTTTTTATTTAAATGCAGGCGTACGACAAACTTTCATCTTGTTTTTGCGTATTATAACTCAGTGTTACGGTTACAGTTACTTTTTGGACATTGTTGCTCCTCAAATAACTCGTCCAATTTGAACATTTTATTCTAATCCGAGGGGTCAACCACTAGTGTCAATACTGGTCAATACTCATCAATATCTGTCAGTCGCCGTCAATACTCTCAGTACTTATCAATACTTGTCAATACGTGTCAATACGTGTCAATACTGTCAATACTTGTCAATACGCGTCAGTCCTTTTCAATGCTCCTCAATATCTAGTAATAATTTTCGATAATTGTATAAATAACCTTAAATGTGTGTGAAATTTTGTAAATTTGGCATATATTTCGACAATATTATTCATATATAGACTGGAACTTTGTATTCGATCAGTCAAACTCGTTGTTAACGACAAAAAGGCCGCGCTCGGATCGACTCGCATGTATTCGGAAATATACGAGTGACGCGTGTGAGGCTACTATCCACTACTACATGGTGTATGCGCATTGCGCGGTATTGGGTTTAAGCGCGGTGTAAGTTACTTCGCCTGTCCTGTACAGGCAATTTAGGGAGCCGGACCCTTTTGATTCAGATCCAGAAAGTGACGCAATAAAAAACGACTTATCTGCATTGTCAAATATAGAATCATTGAATTTAAAAGATTGTTAGAAAACCAATGTTTCCAAAAACAGTCCACTTCTAAAATTCAAATAAACAAAGACAAACAAATCACAGTTAGAAAGTCGTCTCTCTGCTGGCTTTTCTCGGAAAAGCATCACATGTCGAGTGACAGAACATTGCGAGTGAGAGATATGGGTTCTGCCTCGGGTTCTGCTTCAAAACCTTCAAAACGAAAGTACTGTACTCAGAGATAAAATTCCAAATTGTCTAAATCGAGTGATCGTGGTGGCTAGGCTACGACACTTGCATTATCAATTAATCCAAAGAAGTAATAGAGGTTAGGAAGGAGGGTTTCGAGTTAGTTGCACTTAAAGCACTGTGACGGATGTGACGTCATCGCCGCCATATTCAGACACTTTTGGTGATTCATATGTGCCGGTGATGTTTACAAATTTTGTTATTAAATATGGTTAGTTGTATTTGCTGTGGTTGCTCGAGTACAAAAATTAACAAGCAGAAAGGAATAACTTTCCATAGGTAAGTATTTTACCAAATGTAAATAATAAATTTCAATTTGACGTTTGAGGTTAAGACAGTGGCGGAGAGGTCAATATTTCTCTAACCTTCTATAATAAATTGGCAACTAAAACAGCATACTCATATTTTATAATTTGTTCGTAATGCCCTAAATATAATTTTCTGACGCCGCCACTGGTGACACTTCCGCTACGTCACAGTTTGGCAGCCATGTTCAGACACCTTTAAGGTTTACTGGCCAATGTGCATAAGCTCCTTCCTAACCTCTATTACTTCTTTGAATTAATCTGTAGTGAAAATAAACATGAAGTTTATCTTCGTGCAACGCCATGCTGGTACTCTCTCACTGCTTGTGGAGCAATGCCATTGCAGAATCCGCAAACAAAAACATTAGTAGGGTACTTTTGTGTTGTGAATAAATTCATTTTCCATTTAGAAAATAGGTAGCTGAGTCATCGGTGTCACCTATCTGAGTTTGAATTGTTTTAGTTTTATTGCTACAATTGCCAGTGTTAACTATTAATTTGTGTTTTTTATTACTGTGTTGAAACTTTAAAGCCTTACTAGTGCTACCCCAGCGCACAATGCACTGACAGACTGAGCGTTGACAGAACCGTCTAAATGCTAAGTCACGTGATGCATTAGTTCCATAAGGGAGACGCGACGTTGGTGTAGATGTCGCCTCAAGTAAAGCGCGTTTAGCAGACTTTCATATATATTATAAATTAAGATAATTATTATTGAAAAATCGACGTAGAATAAAAATATAAAAATTTTTCATGTTCCATCTGTGGATAGAGACCTTTCATTAAAAAAAAAATGGTCCAAATTGGTGAAGCGGTAGCCGCTGGAGGAACCGGAGAAGAAAACCCTTTGAGCTTTTATATATGTATGGATGTATGGATAGGTAACTCCGTAACTAACAGGAATCAGATAGATGTTCTTCTTAACGCCCTTTACTTAAAATTGTATAAACAATTATCTGACGAAGTTTGTAACCGAGCTAATAAATCACCCTGTATAGTTTTATCTGTTATACATAACCGTTCAAAATTGTGATGTTTCTTGAACTCGTGTGTTCGTGTTGTATAATACGAATTTCCCTAAAAGTGCCGAATCCAATTCTACATTAAACGGAAAGATCTCTTAAAATGTTCATAGTAAACTGGTGAATGTGATGGATGATTGATGGGAGGTTTCTTTGCGATCATAGCACGCATCGATCATCTCCGGTACCAGTTAAAGTTAATTGCTGTTCTAACTAATTGAATTGCATTAATAATATTTTCATTTTCAATTTGTTGAGTTTATGTCAGCAGTGTATCATGAAATATTGCTCAACGGCACTTCTAATAGATAATTTGGCATTTCGTATTATTCGATTCTGAATCATTTTTCATAGCAGCTTTTCAGTTCACTGTGACAGCATTCAAGAGAATCGCCAATAACTTGCTGCTGTCCCTGAATTACATGATGTACTATATATCTCTAAAATGAGCTTTAGTTTCTTGGATTGATTTTTTTGTATACCCACTTAAAGAAGAGTAAGGCAAATTATAAAGATACTAGAAGAAACCGTGGGCTATGGCTCATGCTTTTTTAAATTTCTTTTTATTAAATTATAAAAACGTAAGTAAGTAGTGTAGCAGACCGCGGATTGAAGTCCTAGTTTTATGAATTATTTAGAGATTTATTGTAAATAAAACCATTTTTAACTTGCACAGGTTTTTTACTTATGTCTCATACGCATTTCAAAGTGTTTACACGTCATTATAAAAGGCAAGATTAAAAGTAAACAGTTTGTGTTGCTATAGGAACAATAAATTTTCATAACTTGATCTTGGTTTTCTATATCTGCGTCCAGACGACTTGATTTCTCATTTCAAAACGTCGAATAACGGTGAATTAAAGAGATCAATTTGTTAATTCTTTAAATGTGCAGATTTTAAATGTTTGTGAATTTCAAATGTTTCTAGTATATCCAACTTACGTTTATCAGCACAAAAGTGTAAACATTTTATAGTGTTATTAGATGTAATTGAATGAATGTGTTCTGAAATGTGTGCGTAATTGAATTTATGGGGGTGTTTATACTTGTAATAACGTACGTGTTCCTTGCACCTAATATCAACATTTCTAATTGTTTGTCTTATATAAACCGAATTACAGTGTGAGCAATTTAATTTGTAGATGCCTGATTTTAGCAAATTGTCTGGTTTTTCTTTAGCATTAAAGAAACTGTTTAAAATGTTTTTTTGTTGTTTTAAAAGTTATTTTACATTAATTTGTTTTGTTTATAATTTTTGCATTTTTTCCGATATACTACTACCGTAGGGCGTAGCTCAAGTGTAGAGTAAGTTTTTCTTAATTGCCAGTTGTTACTGTAAATGCAGCAGTTTGTTACCAGCGCCAACTATTATTTCCAATGTTTGAGTAAAGATTATTTTTGGTTTAATAAATCCTAGCTTACTTATTTGTAAACATGAGCGTAACATTGTCCACACACGATAAACAAATTCAAATCTGTTCATGCCATCTCAAAGTTTAACCTACGTTGTTCGTATTTATTTTACTAATTTATGAACAGCGGTCGCTTTTAATGTAATTGTTTAGTATCTATTTGTCCAATTACTGCTTTTACGTGTACATATTTTTGGATTTAAATGCCAAAAAAAATTTGATGAAGTAAATATTTTTGTTTAGTTCGCAGAGTAGTTTTATATCAGCTATATATTCTGGGTCAAGCTCAGACGTGCTTAAACATTTATTACTAATTGAGTATTGGTAGCGTTAAGAATGTTAATTATTTTTATATTTATATTAGAATTTGTGTAAAAGTAGGTTTACTTTTCAAAGTGGCGTAATTTCCTTAAGTAAATTATGTTCTCAGTTAGCAATGTAACCGTAGTGATTTCTTTTGTTTATTATGCGACATTATAATTTATCTTAAGCCCGCCCGTCCGTATTACACTATAAAAGATCTTTGACAAAAGTGTTCGATAAAAAATTTTTTATAAATATTTTACATTTTCTATACGTCAGCATATAGATAAAAATTTACTAAACAACTTTTGTTTGAAACGATTTTTCTAAAAAGAATATAACTATTAACGGCACAAAATCGGAGTCTCCATACTTTTGACTTGCTTTGTATGCAATTATGCATGCCAAAAGCAATTATAAGTTAACGACTCTTATGCCAAATTTAGCTATATTTTAATGTTGTAAAACGACTTTTAAACAAGTTTTGCATGTGTTGTCATAAATATGCATGTCACAAGTAAAAGGGACCCATAGAAACAAACATTTTAATTAAGAACACGGTTCACAAAAGCACAATTTAAGTGTGAACTTAATTACTATGCATAATATATTATACGATATAATATTAAGTTTTCATTCTTTTAATACGCTGCTCATTATTTGCTTTCTTTGTCTGCTGATTTACTTCTACTTTTCCGTAATTCGTGTTTAGTCCATAGTATAAGCTCCCCTTGAAATTTGTAAACCCCAACTTTATTGTTTTCTGAAGCATCATGAAGACCCAAATCATCCATTTCAGTAAGACCAAACTATTTTGTTTAATCATTTTGTATAATAACCAACAGTTTGATATCAGGTTTATAAACTGCCACTTCTGGTTCTCTATACTTTAATAAATGCGTGTTAAACGTGCAAATTACAACTAAAACTTTTTAGAGCTGCTGTCAATTGTCATTTCGCTTCTGAAATTAATGCATGTATCATACATTAAATAGCCGTCATTTAATCAATATAAATATGGCAATACATCTTGAAGTATTGACGTATGGCACTGGTAACCTCATATGTTTCAATTACGAGATTATTAATGGACCAGTAGTTAAATAACATTACCGCGGAAAACTCGTTCAGCTTTTTCAGTGTCAGCTTTGTTACTTTCATGAATTGTAATAGCTTTTACTTTGCTATTGCATGACCATATGATCTGTCAACAAAAGAGATTGATTTCATCATATTATTGAGAAAAAACTTTGACATGCAGTAACACTAAGCATTTCTATCATCTTTATTTCAGTTTTAGTTTTTAGTACAACATAATCTGGTTGTCTGATAGATGGCACAGTACGTCACCGATAATACTTCAATTTTATTAATGGTATGCAAATTAAATTTAACTGCATAAGTTTGTTAATGAAATGTAAAACACAGAAGCGGAGGCAACGTGGGCGACGCCCTCCCCCCTTTACTAACCAAGAAAAATAAACAATATTACGTATGTTCGAGTCAGGGTTTTAAAATTACTTTAAAACATTAAAGCACACCACAAATTAACTATATTCAACCACAACTAAATAATAACTGGTATTCTCTGTAAAATTTATCACATCTGCGCAATGCATCCAATTCATCACAATAACAAACTCAATTTTTCTAAAAAGAATTTTTATACACGAAGTAGCAAAAGTTCAGATATACTCGTCCCAAGTTAGCGCCAGAGTGTTAAAGGAGTAAGCGCTACAAATAAAGAATTCTTCATTTGTAGAGTACGAGGCTTTGTAACTAAACTAGATAAAATATACAAAACCCCCTGATATGTAGGCTTTTTTGCCTAAGCAGTGTATATGAGAAGCAAAACAGGTTATTATATTAAGAGTTCGCTGAAAACCCAACGATTGGACATGCAAAAAATATATATCAGTCATTGACTGCTTGATATGGGGTATACAACTGTGCAGGCCCAGGGACGGCGCTTAGCGCGTCCACTTGTCATTCGGGAGGCCTGGGTTCAATCACCGGGCTATTCTTCCGCCCTGGCTCACGTTTTTCCGTGTTTTTTCTTGGCCAAAAAGTGAATACTAGGACAGTATTAACTACGGATCTCCTGCCTTATCCAAATTCCTTGCTCTAACTCATCCTCAACATCCTTTCTCGGCTAAAAAGGGATTTAGAACTCCGTTGCGGATTCCGAAAAAACCCTAGAGCGGCCCACCCATTCACGGGGAATAAACTAACACTGAGCTTTCCTTTTTTCCCTAATGTTGGGATCAAGTTGGGTTTCAGATTTCTTGTTCAGAAAGTAGACCGTCTTTTTAATTATGATTTCTTGGCTTATTTTTATTTTTCGTAATTTAATTGTCAATATCTATTTGTACAATTATAGCTTTTACTTGTACATGTATCTTAAGGATTGTCTTATTCTTCAGTCACGTTGTATGACATTTTGTAGCACATTTTCCTAAGTGCAAATCGAAAGCGCACGTGTTCTCGAATTTTGCTGACCGGCGCAATATGCTTCCATCCATTGCTGAGATCGGTCTGCCAGTGAGTGCTGACCTAATTTTCTTATTCGTATCGAAAACTGTACTGGCCCGATACAAAATAACAGTATACAGGATGCGTAAAGATTTAAAATTGTTGCTTCTGCTAGTTGTCATTAAAAGTTGAGGCAGGTGTGAGGGATCCGGATTTAGTATATAGATTATTATTGTTTTGGCTACAACTGGCAAACCAAAAGCACCAACACCTTGGCTGAGCATTTACTGATATTTGCTGCGATAAATATATGTCAGTTCAACATTTGCGGCAACAGAAAATAGCGGATAATTCGAAAATAAGATACGGTTAAGAAAATTGTTAATTTCCGTTTTCGTTTGATTAAGATGCAAAAATTCTACGATTTTTTCCGGTTTTCAATTAGGTTTCGCTGCACGTCCCGGGTTGAAAGTGAGCTTTGTTTTTCAATTTCTACACGTATAAAAACATTTACAAAAAACAGTATGAAGGACAGGTTGCGTGCTTAAACAATGTGTTCAATGAAAAAAAAAACTATTCAAAACACCAACCATATTGTGAATCAGAAAGAAAGGCGTATGGATTTCATTTCTAGAACAATTAACTAAAAGGTGAGATTTGTTTGCTTTAAAAATTGTGTGTGCTCTTCCGCAATAAATGATCACGCGGTTGTTATTTTTTGTTTTTTAAGTTCCGAAACACTGTCATTTGTGATATGAAAAACCTACACATTTCTGCTATGTTATTTTGCAAACATTCAATATTAATTTCGAATGTAGACTGGAATCTTACGTCAAACATAGTTTCTGTTTTTCTCTATTAAAACAAAACTGTTATATCTTAAACGTTTCTAAAGAAAAACAGATAGATTAGGGTGCCGTTATTTTATTACAACAGTATTTATTTTAAGCTTTATTTACAGACAAATAGAATGACCAGGAAGGGAACACAATGCCCACAAAAACGATTTTCTGCTTTATTTGTTTTAGTCTTTTAGGCGACTGTAGAGAATATATTTTGATCTCTAACTGTTGTTCCTAAGAACCAGGGTTGGGCATGTAGAATATTACATGTATCATATACTTATTATACATGGTTATTTTACATGTAGAATAATAAGTCCTTTTTCTACATATTCTATAATACCGATGCAAAATCAGACAGTTTAAACGCAAAAAAAAAGAAATCTCATTGTCGGTGCATTCCTCGCGAAGGGGCCGCCGCTATGGAGGTCTTTCAGACTCCGCACTCGAGTCCTAAGCCCTTCTTCAGCCGTGAAAAGATGGTGAGGATGGGTTAGAACAAGGAATTTGGATAAACGGTGATTTCCGCGGATAGTACTGTCCCAGTATTTACTTTCTGGTTCAGGAAAACCACGTAAAATCCTGATGCAATACAGCCGGCCGGGTCAGGGAATCGCACACAGGCCTCTTGAATGAAAGGTGAACGCGCTTACCGCGGAACCACCTTTCTCGATTGTAAACGTAAATAAAAACGTATACAACTTAATAAGTGCCTCCCCTACACCAAAGTAAAATAATTTATGTTGATAAATTAAAATATAAAATATCTCAAAATAGTAAAAAACTAAAAACGTAAAATAATTGCGACCAGTGCCGGAGTTATGGTGGGGCGAGTGGTACTTCCGCCTCAGGCGTAATTACTTAAAAAACACAATTTCATTGTAGAATTTTTTATGGAGCCAACTGTCGTTTAATAACTGCTGGCAATTAGAAACATTTTGCAGTGCGGTACGTTTGGATCGAGAAAAGTTCATACCATTGTATAGTCATATGTCTCACGCCCCCCCCCCCCCCCGTCTACTATGCACACACGCGTTCATCTACATAGTAAAGTTAACACAATAATTTTATGCGGATGTTTTTCTGGAATCTATCGGTACCTATTTTACATATTCTACATACTTTACATGTATAATATGTAAAAAAAAGGTAGTTATACTAGTTTGATTTAACATACATTTTCTACATATTATTGTACATATTCGACGTATTCTACACACTTTTCTACGTGTAAAGATACAACCCTTATAAAAACTATGTGAACCAGTTTTGTGCTCTAAATGCAAGTTGTTGTCTTCAAAACCTTTGATTAATTTACGTCTTCGAAAACTATTAAATAATCTGAATAGCTGCGCGCAACGCCTCTATTTCGTCCTTACATTTTCAGACTGTATCCACACAAAATTAGACTTTTTCGCCATAAAATAAGAAAATACCATGAGATATCCAAACCCGAAATTAAAAAATATATAACCCAATTTAGAAAATCTTGATAACGTTGGTACTTCAAAAGGGGAGGAAAAATATTGTTTTTCTAAGTATACCAAAACATCCGCAAGAGTAAATACTTTTTGACGAGTCCAAGGGTTTTTTTGAAAAGCGTAAAATTTAAATATAAGCTTGTATTCACAATTTATTAACACCCCGTATAATAGTGTTTAAGAATGGCGCATAAAATGTACAGAGCCTTAAAGACGAGGCGATATTATGTTATAAAAAAAATAATAAAGTTTAATTTGCGGTCTCATTTTTTGTTACACAGGAATTAACAAAAAAGATTTTGCAACAGTATGCAAAGGTAGAAGATTAAATACCTTGATATTATAATATACAGGGTGTTGATGAATTGTAGGGACAAGCTTCTGAGGATTGCAAAACACAACAAAACAAACAACTTTTGTTAATAAATGTGTGGTCAAAAGTGTTTCCTTTCAAGGATAGAGCTTCTTAAAGATTCTTTAAGAAGCGCCTAAATGTAGGCAGCTTAATTTACTACCTACTATTTGTTTCCATAACAACAGAAATTAATACAGGATAAATAAAGCCCTCATTCCCACTTTTCAAATTCAAATTAAATTTAAAATAAATTAATTAACAAAATGTTTCAAAACTAAGCAATAAAAAAAATCAAAATACAAAGCAAAAATCAACTATTTGAAAAATTTACAATAACTAATTCAAAAATTAACAAAATTATAGTAAATGTTCAAAATGTCGAACGAAAAAAACGAATAATAAAAGGCACAAAACTATCGAATTGTATCAAAATTGACGTTATTTGAATGCATGTATGTCTAGATCGCTTTTTTTTCAAAATTCCGTGTGACCTGTGCAAAATAATTGAAAATGCAATTTGGGTTGCCTATTTTCAGGTACTTCTTAAAGAATCTTTAAGAGGCTCTATTTTTTAAAGGAACCACTTTTGACCACACATTTATTAACAAAATTAGTTTGCTTTGTTGTGTTTTGCAAGCCCTAGAAGTTTGTCCCGACAATTCATTAACACCCTGTATAAATTTCACTGTTACAACTATGACAACCAACTCAATAAAATAACAGCTAAGGACGTTGCCGCATCTTTTAAACCGGGCCCAAAATAAATTTTTTTGTTTGTATTTTATATTTATTTTAACTGGATTTTAACGCTCTGCGAAACTTATGCGCCACCTTTTAAACGCCCTGTATAATAGTAGCATTCAAATTGAAACGACAAAACTTTAAAATCTATAACTGTTCGACAAAGGGAATAAGCCGCCTTAAACGAGATGGAAGACTTATATTCTGCTTCATAAAATCTGAAAATCTGTAGCTGAGCTTCCACCTACACCTCAGTAATTATTTCGGTTTTCATTTTGTTTGGATCTTACTAAAACGTTCCTCCGTACACACATTATCTTTTATTCTTCTGGGTGGTTAGACCGACTATTCCTGGTGGCGTTATTGAACCAGTAAATTAGAATACCGAAAATTGATGGCTAGCATCAAATTCTGATAAAGAAATATTGAAGTCATCATCGATATTCTTAAAAGTAATGGTTTCCATCACCAGGAGGATAAGCTCACATTTGTAAGAAAAACCGAAACATTTCAGGTCGCATAACTGTCTCATAGGGGTGAAACTATCAATACAGGGTGTAACAGGCCACGGATGGGATAAAAAATTTGTAATATAAATCGAAAAACCGGTATTTAGTAAAATTATTTATAAATTTTTTGGGGTCCAGAAAGGGTAATTTTGGGGCTATGGGGATTTTTGAGATTTTTAAATACGAAGGTGGGTCAAGTAATACCTCATTTCAAAGAAATTATTGATAGCTCAAACCGCATATATTATTTCATAAGGGAAAGGAAGAACATAAAGAAAGTGGTGTAGGAATACTCATCAACAAAAAAATAGCAAAAAACATTACACAATTCAAAGCGATATCGGATAGAGTAATTTCGGTAGATATAAGAATAAACAGCAGGCTCAAATGTAAAATAATACAAGTTTATGCAGCAACATCAGTATGTAAGGATGAGGAAGTTGAGCAACTATATGAAGAAGTGAACAAAGCAATTAAGAGTAATAAGACAAGATACACGTTACTAATGGGCGATTTTAATGCCAAAGTGGGTAAAAAAGGAAGAAAGATTGAAGATGAAGATGAAAATGAGGTGGGGCCATACGGATTAGGAACTAGAAACCCCAGAGGAATTCAACTAATAAACTATGCGAAAGAGAACAACCTATATATAATGAATTCTTTAAGAAGGCCGAAAGTAGAAGATGGACATGGCGTAGTTCAGACGGAACAGTTAAAAACGAGATTGACTATATCATAAGTAATGATAAAAACATAATAAAAGACACTACGGTATTAAACGCAATAAATGTTGGAAGTGATCACCGAATGGTAAGAGCAAAGGTAATTATAAACGCGAGAAAAGAAAGAAAGCAAATGATAGACAACAAAAAAGTGCAAATAGATTCCGAACAACTTAAACTAAAAAATACCGAATACCAACAAATAATAGCAGAAGAAGAAATCCCACAAGCAGAAGAATTAGAACTAAACACTCTAAACACGAAAATAGTTCATTGTTTATTAAATGCGTCACAGAAAGTAGCCACCAAGAGCAAATATAAAAACGAAAAATTAAGTAAAGCCACACAAAACCTGATAGAAAAGAGACGACAACTACAAAGCCGTCAAACAAATAACAGAATAGAAATGGTGGAATTAAACAAAACGATCAAAAAGAAAATAAGAGCCGATCTAAGAGAATACAAAAACTCAAAAATGAAAGAAACATTAGAAGAAGGGAAAAGCTTAAAAGACACCATGAGGAAAATTACCGAAGAAAGAAATCATATAATAAAACTAATAGATGACAAAAACAAGGAAATAACACATACTTCGGAAATAGAAAAAACTATAGAAAAATATTACCAATCATTATATGAAACAAAAGTACAACCAACAAGAGGAAAAAGGGAAGAGCAAAGAACTATAGTAAAAAACGTAGGGTCAGAAGAAATCCCAGAAATAACAACTGATGAAATAGAATTTGCTATTAAAAACATGCATAATAAAAAAGCTTCAGGCGAAGACAACATAATAGTAGAAATGATAAAGTATGGTGGAAAAACCATTTTAAATCAACTAAAGAAGCTCTATAACAAATGCCTGTCAGAATGTAAAATCCCAGATGACTGGTTAAATGCATTAGTAGTACTTATATTTAAAAAGGGAAACAAGCACAAACTATCAATCTATAGACCCATTAGTCTGTTATCGGTTCTATACAAGATATTCACAAAAATTATAACACAAAGACTCGTAAACAAACTTGACAGTTACCAACCCCGTGAACAGGCTGGATTTAGGAAGGGATTCAGCACCTTAGACCACCTTCAAACAATGAATACATTGATAGAGAAAACAAACGAGTATAATGTGTCCTTATGGATGGCAGTCATTGACTACGAGAAAGCATTCGATTCCGTAGAAACATGGGCAGTATTAAGCTCCCTAAGCAACAGCAGAATAGATAACAGATATACAAGTTTAATCCAATACATATACAAAAATGCTACAATGCAAGTAACGACACAAACAAAAACAAATAAAATTAAAATACATAGGGGAGTACGACAAGGTGATTCGATTTCTCCAAAACTTTTCACCGCAGCATTGGAAGATGTTTTTAAAGAAATGGAGTGGGAAACAAAAGGCATTACTATAGACGGCGAGCAATTAAACCATCTAAGATTCGCCGATGATATAGTCTTAATAGCAAATAACAGAGATGAACTGCACGAAATGCTCAATGAATTGAATGAGAAATCAAAGAAGATAGGACTCAAGATGAACTTAAGCAAAACAAAATACCTTACAAACGAAACAGGGCAGAATCAAGACCAACAAGTAACAATACAAGATGAAAAGATTGAAAAAGTTAAATCATATTTATATCTAGGACAAAAAATTGAGCTATCCAAGAACAACTTAAAGGCGGATCTAGATAGAAGAATCTCACTGGCCTGGTCAGCGTTTGGCAGATTACAAAATGTATTAAGATCTAATTTACCAAACACAATAAAAGCAAGAACCTTTGACCAGTATGTATTACCGGTTATGACATACGGAACAGAAATGTGGTCGTTCAATAAGAGCATCATAGATAGACTACAAAAAGCTCAAAGAGCAATGGAGAGACGAATGTTAAACATAACACTACAGGATCACATACCCAATATGGAAATTCGAAGAAAGTCAAAAGTAACAGATGTCATACAACGTATATGCACACGAAAATGGAACTGGGCTGGACACATTGGAAGAACAAAAGACAATAGATGGACACGTCGAATAATAGAGTGGAGACCCCGGGAAAATAAAAGGAGTAGAGGCAGACCGCTAACAAGATGGACGGATGATATAAAAAGAATAGCTGGTTATGATTGGTTACAGAAGACTAACGACAGAAAACAATGGAAAACGTTAGGGGAGGCTTACGTCCGACGATGGATGGAATGAGCTAATGATGATGAAACCATTTCAAAATGCCGGCCAATTATATCAAAAAA
Organism: Ctenicera cuprea; assembly: GCA_958336395.1. Taxonomy (NCBI): domain Eukaryota; kingdom Metazoa; phylum Arthropoda; class Insecta; order Coleoptera; family Elateridae; genus Ctenicera; species Ctenicera cuprea. The sequence goes on from OY284486.1 coordinate 58,814,811, forward strand.
GCGGCCATTACATGACCCTTTTCCCAATCACACATGAACCAAGAAAATTAGTACTGATCCTTAAAGTCCATTAAATTAACTTTCCAACTATGTACCGCACAAGGAAAAAAAATGTTAGTACCCCCTCCCCTCCTCAAAAGAGCGGCGGTAATATTCAAAAGATATTATCTCAAAAATCTTAAATAGGACGAGGGGTCAAGTGATACCTCATTTTAAAGGTCCCGTTAAACTGAACAACTGTTGTATTTAAAGTTTTTCGATATTTTTAGTGGAAATACTTCAAGATTTTGGTCTAGAAAATTTGCACTTTTGTGCTATATAGGGCGAGACAGTTATCTGCATATTTCATCCTAGTTGCGTTAGCATACCACATAGAAAGAATGTTTTAAACAAAAATTGCACAGTTTGGTTTCACTTTTTGACGCGTTCAAGTCTTTGCTACTAGTAGGTGTTGCCTGTACATATCTGCGTCTGGTAGATGTTGGGTGCACGTCCTTGCATCTTCGCCAACTTCTACCAGGTGCTTTAGCAGCTGGTTTGGAAGTTGTTCTTAAAAAATTCTACAGGAATCTGCGTCTTCGCCAACTTTTGTCAGGCTTTTGAGCAGCAGGTTCTTTAGCAGTAAATTCATTTAAACGTTTTTCTATAAAAGTTAATTGTCCACTATTAATGTTATTAAACTGAAGACTGAGGTCACTGTTTAAAGTTTTAACACTAAAGTCAGTGTTTGGTGTACAATAATAGTGTAGTAATTGATATTTGAAGTTTAATAAGTGAAGGAGAGATAATGTAATGTAAACTTGTTTGTTGATACAATAAATATAACTTATGTAAATAAGATACAGGGCCGGCGCTAGACGTTTTGCCACCCTAGGCAGAACATTTTAATGCGCCCCCGTATAGGCATGAGGTAGGGCCAAACCCGGGAGACCTGGGGGGTACTCCGTATCCCCCAGCCTAAAAGCCCCCCCGACAATTTTGGAAATTTTCAGGCAAAATACGCACCAAGTTGACTGCTTTTTGCGAAAAAAAACCACAAGTTAATAGAAGTGGCAAAGCAATAAAAAAAATAGTAATTGCTACGAATTTTATTAATTACTACAATATTGGTTGATCCAAGTGACGGAGACGGGCACTTATTGGCAGTATGTTTTATTAACACTTTGTTTACCGCAAGTTTTTATATTTTTTTAAATATTTTATAAATTCAACTTTCAATTTAATGTTGGTTCTGCAGAGACTGCCTCTCAGTTTTTATTTATTTTAAGTGCGAGAAATTTTGCTTCAAAAATTTTTCTCAATTATTAATAAAAAAAATGTATCCAATATTAATATTTTCCCTTCATTTCAACGGGTGAGCCAGCAAAAGCACCCCTAGTTACGTGCTTGCAACTTTCAGAGCTGGCAAAGAACTAAAATTTCCGCGCTTGGCGCGCTTTTGATAAGATATAAGACTAAGGTAACAAAATAAAACAAAACAAAGCCAACTAAAGAATAACCACTGTAGTACCCTGAACAGCATAGCAACAATCTTGAAGACGATGACGAACTTTTAGTTTTGGCTGCCGTGAAAGAAAACACCCATGTACGTCAATGTCAAACAGCAAGGATGCTAAATATTAGTCAACTTAAAGTAGAACGATTGCTACGAAAGAATAATCCCTTAATCAAGAGTTACACGGAGAAGCTTTTCAAAAGCGAATAACTTTTTGTGACTGGATAGTAAACCGAATGAACAAGATGAAACTATTGTTTCATAAAATTTTCTTTATGCAGGAGACTGCATTTAAAAGCAATGAAAAAGTAAATGAGCATAACATGCACTATTACTACTGAAAACCCTCGCTGCACGCGAGAAGTAGCCAGTCAGCGTTAGTGGTCATTGAATGTTTGGGGAGGACTAGTCACAGACTACGTTATTTGCACCATTTTTTTTTAAATGAACGTTAGAAGGAGTCAAATATTTGTAGTTTCTTCAGAATCAATTGAACCTTTTAATGGAAGACGTCAATTTAGAGCAACGGCAGTCGATTATTTTCCAGCATGACTGTACACCCCCTCTACCAAACTGTCATAGTTAAAAAATCATTTAAACCAAGCATTCGGATTGTAGATAAGGAAAGGCCGTACAATCGCGTGGCCACCAACATCACCGGACTTAACCCGAGTTTGAGTTTCTTCCTACAAGGTTACGTTAACAATGCTGTTTATACAACTATTCTTATAACAGCAAAGAACACGAAAAAAGAATAAGGGCAGCATTCAACAGCATTACGACTGAAATGCCTAGGAAATACGTTCAGTATTTCAGTTATCAAATTCATAAATGTATTGACAAACATTTGAACATTTATTTTAAGTTATCCTTACTAATTTACGGTTAGTTAAATTTGTCATAAATTAAATTTTTGTTGCGTATGTAAAAAAGTTTTATAGTAATAATACAGACAACTTTTTTGTTCTTAAACTTTACACCAAATAAATACGTACAATAATTTAAACACACTGTGTATATTTAAGAAGTATTTGTTACGGTCAAAATACTTGACTTATCTATTTACCGTTGCATTTTTTTACAATTTATGTGTCAAGCTGGGATTGTACGTATCTGTTCATGGGCGCACTGCAACGTAGTAGTTTTTTTGGGTATTTCTCCAAAAAATCGAAGATAACGTGTTTGAATATTTACATCGTTGAAAAGAGAATTAAATTCTCTATAAGACACCGATAAACAACATATGGCGTGCCATTAAAAAAAAAGAACATTGCTGCGTGAAACGGTTAGGTTGAAAACAACCGAACGCGTCAAAATGTAGAGCCAGTTCTACTGTGAAACCTTTGTTTCAAACATTTTTTCTATTTGTTATATTAACGCAATTAAGATCAAATATACTGTTCCACCCTGTATAAACGTCCAACAAACACTTATTACTGCACCAATTTGGGCAGATTTATTATTGATTATTATCTTTGGAACAATGGAGATTTGGCTTCCTTTTTTTATACCAAACTGTTTCGCCAGAAGTAATAATTTTTTCATCTCGCAACCTACGTTCGTACAAATTTGTTCAATAACGATATTCAAATAGTCTTTCAAATGAATGCTTGTAGAACGGCTAAATGTGATTAAATAAGCTCATCAAGTTAAATGCCTTCAAAGAAACTAGAAAGAGGAGCGTTCGATCTCCGTTCGCCCGATTTCCTCGGAAGAAGTAGAAAATTAAGATCTACAGTCAATTTATCACGTCACTCATGAAAACAATCATCCTAAATAGCACACTTCTATCATTGGCAAAATCTTCGAAGCTGTAATGTTTTATTCAGTATACTTATCTCTAAAGCATTTAAGGAGTTAGGATTTACACATGCATTTCAAGAATGTGATGTTAATTACGTTCAGTTTAATACAGGGTTGGGCAGAAGTGCGGAACAATGCAAATATCTTTAATACGGCAACCGCGATTTTGACTAAATTTTCGAAGGTTCCATTATACGGCGGATACAATGAAAGTCTCGGCGGTTAAAAAGACTTCCGGTTTAGCCGGAAATGATATCAACTTTTTTATTTTAAACCGAACACCCGGTATATTTTTTGATATATCGATAGAACTCCTTTTTGCGAGTTCAGTGATATAAGGTTTTATGCCTTAATTTTTAATAATTCTAGAGATATTGAACAATAATGTTTCGTAATTGTTATCTAGCAGCTCATGAAAACAAAACAATGTGAGAAGCTTAAACAGTTTTGTAAAGTTGTTAAATATGCTTGGTTCGTCTTGTGTTGTTTTGATGTTCGATCTATTGAGCAGCGTGGTTGTAGTAATCAATTAATTAACCAAATTAATTAAAACTGCTGAATTTAAGATCAGAAATGGTTCAATTAACAGAAAGATTGCAAACTGTTAAATAAAGTACAAACTTCTTGCTGAGTTCTACGACCCTCACCAAAACGTACCATAATTAAAATCTGAATTGGTTCCCTTTCCGTTAATTGAACCATTTCTGGATGTTAAATTCGCAGTTTTAATTAAATTGGTTAATTAATTAATTACTGCAACCATACTGCTCAAATCTATCAAACATCAAAACAACCAACACGAACCAAGCACATTTAACAACTTTACAAAACTGTTTAAGCTTCTCACATTCTTTTGTTTTCATGAGCTGCTAGATAACAATTACGAAACATTATTGTTCAATATCTCTAGAATTATTAAAAATAAAGACATAAAACCTTATATCACTGAACTCGCAAAACGGAGTTCTATCGATATATCAAAAAATATACAGGGTGTTCCGTTTAAAATAAAAAGTTGATATCATTTCCGGCTAAACTGGAAGTCTTTTTATACCGCCAATACGTTCATTGTATCCGCCGCATATCGAAACATTCATGTAGAAAATTTTGTCAAAATCGCGGTTGTCATATTCAAGATATTTGCATTGTTCCGTACTTTTGCGCAACCCTGTATAACAAAAACAACTTGTGAAACAAACACCAAAAATCATTTTAAAAATATATCTGCTTTTAGCTGTTGATTGATAATGGAAACATTTCGTGTAAAACTAGCAAAACATTACTAATCTGCTCTGTACGTTTTAATTGTAATCAAGTATTTGCTACCCTCAGTTAAATATTTGTTCCACAGTAATTCAAAATTTTGTTTCTATGCTGCCTTAAAGTGCTACATCTGCTCAATATCGTTAATGACTCTCTGAAAGATGAACATCTTAATATTGAATTATTTACCAGCAGCAGTTCTGGAAAACATTCAATTAATCTTCGGTTTTCTCTTCATATTTCATTAGGTTTTCGAAATCACATTTCGATAACATTCATAACTAATGTGTATAACGATAATGTTCTCACCTACAGAAAATATCAATCGATAACTTGTTCAAGAATCGCGTTTGCATCGTAATGTAAAATAATCATCACAGTTGATTCGGCTTTCGACGCTTTCGACTATTCCTTCAAGATACTAATTAATTCGATAGTTAAAGCGGGAGAACATCGATATTAGAAATACAAATGGCGGACTAAGCATCAAAACTAAACCGCGTGTACTTGTTAGAACGTGCAAAAGGATCAATTATTGTTAAAGCACACCGCAAACAATTCATTGTTAACATTAATGTTGTGTTATAAGCTTCTAAACATTCCGTTCTCTAATCAGGCAGTTTAATTTAAAACGACATGGGCTTAAGGAAGAAAGTTCTGATAGTAAAGTTACGAAAACGGTACGGTACAAAGATTGTCACTATTTTACTCGAAACCTACGAAACGAGGAAGGACAGACAAATAATAAGTACAACAAAGAAGGGCGATAATTGGCGAGCCAGGTGGGAATTCACGTTATAATTTAAACGCATCCATGGATACGTGAATTCCCACTCGACCTGCCCGTTATCTCTCTTCCTTGTCGCACTCATTGGTTGCCAAGAGTTTAAGTTGTCGCTCGACAAATAGCGTATTTTCGAATCTGCATCATGACCAGTTCGCCAAATTGCTACTGAGTGTAACAGCAAAATTTTAAATTATCGCATTATATGTCACTGTATCAGCGTTGGTTCGCCAAATTAGTTCTGAATGCAATAGCCAATAGCCAAACGGGGCTTGGTAGACGTGTGAGTCAACGCGTTGGCTTACAACTCTATCGTTCTCTTAGGCCGTGGTTCGAACCCTGTTTGGGTACTTAAAATATACTCGAACATTTGTCGGATCCTAGCCGTGGAAAGCAACGGGAAACTACCACGGTGCCGCCGAGTTTTTCCCAGCATAGTTTTCATCTTTAATATTAAGATGAAAATCGTCAACGCCATGAAACATTACCACAAGAGATCTACTCCGGCGCCATCTACCAGCAACAGCACGTACTAATTATAGAATACTATTATAAGTATAATATTAATCTGTATCTGTAATATAGTAAGAAAATAAATGTGGTAATAAAAAGAAGGGAAGCAATAGCCAAATTTTTAATTTATACACCACTATTTAAAAATTAAACAACAATCTCAAATTCGAGCTTTTAACGAAAATCTTTGTGAGCTTTAGGAACTCAAAATAAATGATATGTGTGCCGAGCACGCAAAGTCTAAGTTAAATATCTTAGGGAATTCTACTGAAAGTGTATTTTGCACTGTATGATTTTAATGGTTAAGTCATATGTTCATTTTGTTATAGGAACAGGAATAAAAACAATAACGCGCGTTAGTTACAATCAAACTTAACATATGTAATTATTTACAACTCGTATCCATCTTAGTTTTAGGTTTCTGATAGTTTTAACTTTTTTTTAAGAGAATTCAGGAGCTGGGAGCGCAACTCCAGGATTCCCCCCTCCGCTTATCTAGGCCCAGCACACTAAGCGCTATACACGGGTCTAACCCAAAAAAACAAAAACAAGTTCATGGAGTAGGATTTTTGTTACGAAAAATGCACATAAAATTATACTGTTGTCATTGTTCTAGCTTCTATGGACTAGTGCCTCATGTTCAGCAACTGACTAGGGTAAGAGTGGGCTCTGCTACTGTTACTGGCAATATTTTCATATATAATACAACGAGTGACAAAACAAGCAACAATACCATGTTCAGAGCGCCGACTTCCGAAAACACCCGAGCATTACCGACTAGTTTAGTGTTACCAAAAATGCGTCAAAATTAATGTGAGTGATATAGTCTAGACGAATCAGACTAGTGATATGAATTTTCTTTGATAAAATTGTGCCTCATGTTCAGCAACTGACTATAGGGTAAGAGTGGACTCTGCTGCTACTCTACCATGCAATATTTTCATGAATAATACAACGAGTTATTGCAATTTTTTAATAAAATTGTGGTGTAAGTTAACTTGTGCTAGTTAAGGTTTAGGTAATTCCACACCCTCTACGCAGTCGTGGAATTACCACCTTAGCCTAGCACTTGTGTACTTCCACCACAATTTCATCGCTAAATCGCAATCACTCGTTGTATTATTTATGAAAATACTGCCAGTAAGAGTAGCAGAGCCCACTCTTACCCTATAGTAAGTTGCTGAACATGAGGCACAATTTTATCAAAGAAAATTCGTATCACTACTCTTATTCGTCTTGACTATATCACTAACATTAATTTTGATGCATTTTTGATAACACTAAACTAGCCGGTAATGCTCGGGTGTTTTCGGGAATCGACGCTCTGAACATGGTATTGTTGCTTGTTTTCAAATGTTTTGTAGTGGCGCTCTTTTGCCAATTTAATTTTTTATTTTGATGATCTTATTGCTGTTGCTGTGAAGTGTTGGATCGAGAAATGGATCGTTTTGGAGAAAAATCGTTAAGTGGTATTTCATAAAATTTTTGAGGGTACATAATTTTGGTTTAAAATTTTAGTTCATATAACCTGTCAAACAAGATACAATTTTAATGTAAATATACAGAGTGGATAGGAAAACCCCGGTCACTTTTCTTGCGGCGGTCAAGAGATGGCGCTTTATTAAAAAAAATTAAATTAAAATACTGGCAACAACGCAGATTCCAAGACGTTTTAGTTATTAAATACGCCCCATATTAAATCAAAACGACTAAAACGTCTTGGATTCTGCGTTGTTGCCAGTATTTTTATTTAATTTTTCTTTACTAAAGCGCCATCTCTTGACCGCCGCAAGAAAAGTGGCCGGGGTTTTCCTAGCCACTCTGTATATTTTTGTTTTTAATGCATATTCTCTTCTTATAGTGCCATACCCTACCTCTCTCCTATGTCTGTGTTTGCTGCGCGGCGATAGATATTTTGCACAGACAGACATAGAGGACCTACAGTTTAACGTGGGCTCCGAACCACAGGAAGTGCATGCACTTCATCTCCAGAGAGGTTTTCCTAGGGTAAAATCCACTTCGCTGGTTTCCCGTTGCCTTGCGAGGGAGAACAACCGGGCCGGGGATCGAACCCGGATCCGCTGCACTGGTAGCCCGTGCTCTTACCACTGAGCTACGGCCGCTTATGCATATTAGCATATTATTATTATATTTATTATAGGTGTACACTAGTCATGATGCGTTTCATGTGTTTTGACATCCTTATCATCGGCTACCGTCGACGTTTCTCGTATTTTGCGTTTTGCTTGTAGACAACAGAGGCAATTACTTTTTTAATTTATAAATTATGATATAATTAAATATAATATTTACTTCTGTCCGAAGCAATAAAAAACTATATTGAAATAATAATAAATATACCCGAAAGTCAGTGCACATCAGTTTTAAACGCGTTAATTTAAGACTTAAGAACGATTATCCGAAGCTACTGTGCAGTTCAACTAGTATAAAACAAACGCGATTCGTTCGTTTTATGAAAGGGAAAATTTGTGATTAGTTCAATAAAATGTGAGTGGTATAATCAGTAATATTCCTTTAAATTTGCTTGACTGCAGCGTTATTACAGCTCACATACAGATCATTACGCTCAGATTCTTAATATCCGGGTTGAATTCCAGCAGACTGATGTTGTATATGTTAGGCAGCGACATTTTACCGAAGTTAACTTTAATAATTTTATTGTACATTTGATAGCTGAAGTTTGGCAGGACGTCTATAGCAATACCGATGCAAAAATTAAGTTTAACTTAAACAATCAACCATATTCTTTGAGGCTTTCGCGGTTTCTCGAATTGTCAATATTACAATTTACTTTCGGCTTAGACGGCGCGCCGTCGTCATTTGGGAACTACACGCAGCATAATCACGTAAGGACCGACCTGCAGCTTGTCTGCCTTTACAAGCATTTGATCTAGAAGTTAGAGCAATATTTGATCGTAGGCCTTGGCTGCATAAACAGGGCCGTGTGCTTAGATTATTTAAATCTTGGGGCGGACAAGAATTTGATCTTAATGTATTTTGTTTGCCAGTGTTCTATTCACTCTGAAGATGCAAGCTGCAATGTCTTGCGAAACGTTAGTTTGTATTGGTTCACAAACAGCTAACAGGCATAAGCCGATTAAGTATTATTGTCTTGGCAAACAAAATACATTAAGATAAAATCCTTGTCCGCCCCAAGGTTTAAATAATCTAATATTTGCTCTTAGATGTAATTGTAACAGTTGTTTTGCTAACGGAGTGTTTCCTGATCCTTTAAAAAGTTGAAAAATAATACCCGTTTATAAAAACTTGTCATTATTGCCGTCATTTGCAAAGATTTTATGTTAATATTAATTATAATTAATATGCATAAGAATTATAAACTATGTAGTCAAATTCAACATTTTTTCATGTTTTTATCAAGTAAATATACCGAATCGGCATTGTTCCAATCTCTAAATGTTATTATTAAAGACGCAGATAAGAAAATCAAAACGATTGGTTTATATTTTGATTTGTTGAAAGCATTCGACACTATTAGTTATATGTTATTGAAAAATTAAAAAAATACGTATTACGTGGTAAACTATTAAATCATATAAAGTCCTATTCGCAAAATAGCATGCAAATAGTATGCATTCCTGCAATAGTAAATAAGCAGCTAAAACTTACAAGCTTACTAAAGGGAGACGCTAGTGACATAAGGGATGGCACCGAGATTCATTCTTGGACCAATCCTGTTTCTTCTTTACGTAAATGACCTCAATACACATCTTAAAATCAATAAAGGCCCTGTTTTCAATTGGCAGATGATATGTCTTGCATTATGTCTCATAAAAGTTTACACGGTGGAACGGTATTCTACCATAAGAGCTGAGCAAAAAGTTTCTCTGCGATTTTTCGATTCGACACTAATATTTTTGAAGTTATTAATGTTTTAAAAAATCTGAAAATAATCTAAAAATAATTAGTTTAACTCAAATTTAAGTGTTTAAACAAGTACTGACAATAAATCCATGATACATTACAACAACAAGAGATAGTTCAAAACGATAATTGCCAGGAAAAATTACAAATGTTGTTCCAAGTGTCTGGAAACTCAAATTTACGTGTTCAATTAAGCATTTAGGCACGTAAATTTGAGTTTGAATTTTATTTTTTGATTGCTTTCGAAATTTTCAAAACTTCAATAACTCCAAAAATATTGTCTAAATCGAAAAATCCTAGAAGAGCTTTTTGTTCAGTTTTTATGGTAGAATACCGTCCCGCGGTCGGTTGTCGCGAGTTTCGGAACACCCTGTATTGGAGCTAACGGTAGATCTATTTCTCTGAAGAAAAAAATAAAATTTCTCGGAATCACCTTACATTCTACTTTATTTTACTCTACACATACAGTGAGTTTTTCTTTTATGTTTACATATCAGCTATGTATACTTTTATAAAAAACATGTCAATGCATTGTTTTACTGCAATCAACTGTACAGAAAATAATAAAGAGAAAAAGGTTATTCCTCATAGTGTGAGGTTATGTTCAATGAGTATGTTTGTGAATAAAACGCAAAATTATTTGAATATCAAAAATTTTTAATAAAACAATTATTTTAAAACCATAAAATATCAACAATACAGAAATTTTATGCTAAATTCAAAAAATCAAAATTAATTGCTATTAAGTTGACCTTAAACAATTTGATTACTGTTTCCACAGCAGACTATTCTTTTCAAAAATTGAAGCTTTGAAATTTAGTGTATAGTTGGTTGCCTACAGATTTCGGTAAAACAATGCATTGACATGTTTTTTTACAAAAGTATACATAGCTGGTATGTATACAAAAAAGAAAAACTCACTGTATATAGTGTCAGTTCATAAAATTATTCTTTTTGCCTCCGTGCAATCCATTTTAGCGTATGGAATAATGTTTTGGTTCTTCTCTTGCGAATGGGAAAAAGTATTTGTGGCGCAAAAAAAAGTATTTAGATGTATATTGAAAATATATTTGCCCGAGAATTCTTGTAAATGTCATTTTAAAGTGTTTGGGGTGATACCATACATATACTATCGTTGTATATCTATAAATTAATTATGTATGTTAGAAATAAGAAAAACGAGTTGTAAGCAACGCTGCTGTTTATAGTGGTATGCATTTTATACTACATACCGTCCCCATTGAAGATATATAGCCGACTTTAATTTAACTGTATTTAAATATAGGACAATCTAAGCCAATCTAATTTAACAATGTGATCTTGCGACTAAACGGTAACACAGAAATACTTCTTAAAATACAATAAATATACAATTTTTAAAGTAAAGACCAGATGAAGTGCTTCGCTCTTTTTTACAGCTAGTAAAATTATTGTGTTTAAATTTTATTAGTCATTTTCAATAAAAACTGGAAAAATCCTTACAAATTTAAACCCTAGAATTCTCACAACTTAATTTAAATATAATTTAATGACCCTGCGCGCTTACCTGAATTACAAATTTAAAATTAAAATTCAGAAAAAGTTTTGCTACAGAGCAGTACAGAAATTCAATTATAGATATTTCAATATTTTATTAAAGGAAATTTAAACAATGAAATCCGTTTGGTTTTTTAATGACTCCGATAATTACAGAAAAAAATAACTGAAGCCACCTTTTCGGCAATTTGTGAGAGCAAACAATGAGCTTGAAAAATAATCAACAAGACAAATATTTGTGGCCGGATGTATAATTAAAGCTGATGTATACAACAGAGGCAAAATTTTTAGTTATTAAATTTTTAACATTTTTTCAAACCTGCCATAAACAGTAAAACAACACATTCCAAAACCTAAAAAACGTGTAAAAAGGCAGTGACAAGAAAGATGCCTTGTAGGAATATAATGAACGTGTGAACTATAAAAGTCGGAATTTAATATTTTTCTTCTGTCTTTAGAACCAAATTTAGAAAACGTGAGAAAATACAGTTTTTGCGTGCTTCATTTTCTAGAAACGTGCAATGGTTTTGAGATTATATAAAATTTTCCACGATTTTTCAGCTGCAATTTTTACTAGTCATTCACGCTTTTCGGATCATTATTATTCAACACAGATTGCATTTTACTCGAGCTTTGGGAGATTGATATCTACACAGTTAATATTCAAAACGGAAACTCCAACAGGTATATTAAATATTGATTTTGATTACGATTCAGTTCCGTATTTTACAAATCACAGATTTTTTTTACTGCAACGTTTGTAATTGATACTCTGCAGACTTTTGTAGTGAAAATTTTATTGTTATCTATATTTGAATATAACATAATAAAATAAATTTTAAACATGAAAATGTCAAATTTTAGGTTTTCACTGTAGATCAGTCTTGAAAACTTACATTACATTACGTTTATTTCTAAAATAGGAAAGCAAAAATATGTTTTATACGTGAGAGTGTCGAATTTTTAATTTTTACTATAACTCAGTCTTGAAAAATTGCATTACGGCTTTGAAAAATTAAATTACATTATGTTACTCTGGGGCTCTAGGCAAATCAATATCGGCACCAAAGCAGCTTTCGAAAATACGTGACATATTACTTTAAACTGTTATTGCATCCAAGTCATGCTTAGGGGCTATTGGAATTTATTTGCGGTAGAGAGATCACGTTTACCACGCATCCATTTCAGCTGCTCATACCTACATGCCCTTTTCACATCCTTAAACGTGGACGTGACGTTTTAACAAAACTTCCGAGTTGGCTAAATAAACCTTAATGCAAGCCGGAATTTTACACTAGAGCCTACAGCGGCAGTAGCTTTTAGCAGGTATTGTTATAAACACATTTAACTTGTAGGTAGCACGCGTGCAGGTTGTTCAACGAACATGTTCTCTTCTTGCTTGGAAATCAAATTTTAGTATAAATGCGATGTGTTCAGTCGTTTGAATTTCGTTCAAAGCGTTCAAAGTTTCATAAAACATATTTTTTTAAGGTTTCAGGGACCTTTTTTTAAATTAGAAATCAATTTTGTACACTATTTTTAGACGTAGTTCCATTTGAAACATACAGAACATCTTATAAATTAGAACAATACATATAGTTTATTCGCTTTATTAAAGATAAATAATAATTGTCATTAAACCAAAACCTGTGGTATTTAGAACAGATTTCTGCTCGCAAAATTTGCATGTCCGTTTAGCTTTTTTATATTCGCCCGTTACATGGGTTAATTTTGTAAAAATTTTGCTCTTTAATTTTCCCATTTTAAATTGGAGTACGCGTTTTATAATTATAACTAGCAGAACCCGCGGTCTACAACCCACGCTTTCGTGGTAGCTTGTTTTTTAAAATGTAATAAAGAAGCTGCGTTGAGATGCAGGATATGTACCGAATGTGTCCCGCAGTATTGTATATTTTCAAATACGAAAAGTCGGCGACTGAAATAAACATACTATGGCAAGCCGTTTTACTTTTTACCGAGAAAGGTGAAAATAGTATTAAAATTGTTTACGTTTTGTGATTTTCTTTAAAAATATGTGAAACTAATTTAAGATATCTGAAATGCGTTTTTGATATCTGATATGAGTATCAGACATCAGAAATTCATTTTTGATATCTGAAATTGATTTCAGCCAACAGAAACTAGTTTTTGATATTAGCATCAGCAAAAATTCCAAATATACACTGAAAAATAACATTAAAATTTTAAATGTATAAATACTAGCAATCAGAGTTTAGCGTTTCAATTCTCCGACGTTAACATTAGAGAATATAATTTATAGTAAAATTTCTTCCAAATAATAGGTAAGAGTGCCACTGAATTAAACATTTAGTTATTTATTTTCTGTAATTCACTATATCAAATAAAAAATCATTAACACGTTTTACACTTTTATATTATGACTGTGTTGTTAAAAACGTTCAAAATATTGCTCTAAAATGGCTAGTTGTTGATTGCTAATATAAATTTATATTTTCACAGTGATAACCTAAAAAGTTAAAAATTACGCAGTGAAATAGAAAATGTTTTACTTCAAAAGTGTGATTATATTTTTATTATGAATGTGATATCAAAAACATTAAAACTGCCGCTGTACAGTTAAATTGTTGACTTCTAATATCAGGTACATTTCTAATTCAACAGTGATAACGTTAAAAATATTACAGTGAATTTGAAATAGTTAAATTTAAATTTAAAATATGTAGAAAGCATTTTTAATATGACTGTCATATTAAAAACACGAATACATCAGCGAATAATTAAAAATTGTCGATTTAAAATAAGTGGTAATTTTTATTATCACAGTGATATTAAAAACGTTAAAAATATCAGTGATATAAAAATTTTAGATTTAGAATATGTTGTATGCATTTATATTGCGATGATATGCGTGGTCTTGTACTTACCAGGAAACAATTCCCTAAATACCCGCAATTCATGCAATTCTAAATTATATTATATATGAATCTTCCTTTGACCATATTCATCATTTTTATCTTTAATAATTCGTTCATACCTATTTCGCCAATCCCCATTCCGGTTATTAAAATTGTTACCGTTATAGTAAAACTTTTTATTTTGGGTATTGTTTTGTTGGTCTTCATATTTCCTCTTGTTTTGCTCAAAGTGTGGCCTATTCTGTTCATAATTATTATTTGGCAAATTTCTATTACCTCTCCAGTTCCAATCCCTTTTATTTTGATTAAAACCCCTACTTGCATTCTCATTCATGCTTGCTGAGTCATAATTTCTAATTATTTCCAAAAAATCTTTTATTGTTTTAATATTTTGGACTGCCACTGCTCTAGTAATCTCACCTTCCAAATGTCTTGATTAATGTTGTATTATCTCTTCTTCTGTAATAGTTGGTGTAAGATACTTTGCCTTGCTAAATTGCTGCATGATGTAAAGCTCCCGTGAACTTCCCCTATTTACCTCAAATCTGCCCATGGTCAATTTAGTTCTAATTTGAGCCTGTTGACTGTTACCCCAGTACTGGTCCAAAAACATCTTCCTGAATTCTTGGTAGGTCGTAAATTTATCCTCTACCAAACTGTACCAAACTTCCGCATTAAATTTTAGTGCATTCCTTACCGTTTGAATCTTCTTCATTTTAGTGATGAAAATCATTGGAAATTAATTTTTTCTTCCTTCAAATTTTGGCGCACCCTCTGACTGATATGCCCCCATCATTGGCATCATGGTATACCCTGATAAACCATTGACACTTAGGTTGTCCAGCTTTTCTTCTAGTATTTTAAGTTCTTCGTCATGTTTTCTACTTTCTTCTAGTGTCTTTGCCCCAATAATTGTTAATTTATTTTCATTTTGATTTACTCTATCTTCAATTTCCAATTGTTTTTCATCTAATTTTATCTGCTCATTTTGTATCTTTACCTGTTTTTTTTTTAATTTGCCCATGTTCAATTTCCAATGCTACGAAACCTTCTTGTATCCCTACTAGTTTCTCTGTTGTGTTATGTTGAGCCTGTTTTACACTTACCGCCTCATTATTTAATTTTTCCAATTTACTGCCAGTTTCTTCAGTGACTTCTTGTATGTTTTTAACAATTCGGTCTTCCAAACTTTGAATCTGCTGTTTAACACTGTCGTCTAATTTCTTTTCCAAAACCTGCATTTTCTCTTCCAAATTTCCTACGCTTGTTTTTAAACCTTCCACACTTTCTTTAGTTTCTCTTGCAAGATTGTCCATACTCTCTTTAGTTTCTCTTGCAGTCTTTTCCATACTGTCCATTTTATTGTCCATACTCTCTTTAGTTTCTTTTGCAGTCTTTTCCATACTGTCCATTTTTATCATGATCAGTTACATGAATGTATTCAAATCTATTTCTTGTGGTACTTCTTTTCCTTGAACTGGTTCATTTTGTACTTCTCCGTGTACCTCTGCTTGCCCCTGTTGTTCTATAACGGCTATTACTTCTTCCTCTCTTATATGGTCTTCATTTTCACCTTCTGAATTTGATTCATCTGCATCAATCTTCCTTATCGAACTTCTTAACCTTCTGCGATTTTCTTCTGTCATTTTATATATCAAATTATCGCCCTTTTAAATCTATAAGAAAACTAAATAACTAGATACTTGGGTTCTTTATTAAATGAGTTTATTGTTGAAAAACTGTATCCCGACATTTACCAAAATGCCTCGGTGTAAATCAACGTTACAAAAAAGAAAAAGGTTTTATTAAATAACTCAAATTTTTCAATGAAATTTTCAAAAAAAATCAAATAGGTTTTACTAACTACTATCGTCCTTTACAAAAAAACGCTTATCTTAATGTCTCCTTATAGAGATGTCCTTTACCAAAGGCAAACGATGAATATCCAATTTCTATTTTACTAGTTTGCAGGTTCCTCAAATAACCACAAACACTCGCCTTTAGTTTGACTCCTTCTCTGGATTGCTTTTAGGTTATTTTATACTTGGTTTTACCACCATCACAATTGGAAAAACTTTCTGGATCGCTTTATACTTCTGGACTTTCCACAATTCGTTGCTAATTACTTGTATCCTCTTCTTTTATATTCAAAATTACTTTTACGTTACTTTTTTACTCGTTTTTCCTCTTTATATTTCCAGACGATCAAAATTCTCTGTCTTTATTTACAAAGACGAGTCGTACTAACTAAAACAAATTCTCTCTTCTTTTGTCCTCCTTCTTTGATTCCCATTTTTTTTAACAAACAAGTAAATCTCATGACCATGAGTATTCTTTAATACGTTTGTGACATTGACACTGACATCCAAACTGACAGTAATCGACGCACAAATCAAGTAACTCTAAAACTTCTTATAAATTAAACCTTTTGAACAATTCTAAACTAAATTATAATTAAATTAACATAAATAAAAATCGTATCAATCTGATTGTGTTTTTCTTTTCTTTCAATACCAACAAAACTCACAAATATGAAAAATTTAAATTATAATAAAACAACCACAATATTAGAATTTATAACAAGAAATTACAGCAAAAATACGCAACCCTCGGTTTAAAAGTTAGAAAATCAAAATCTTAAAGTCTTCATAAATCTCCAAATGTAAATTGAACTGTAGCAAGCATTCCAAAAATTGCCTTCCAGGAACTACAACACCCCAGTAAAAACATACACGTCCAAATATCATAGCAATATTATATTATGCCTGTCATAATAAAAAACAGAAAATATCGCTGTAAAGTTTAAAATTTTGATTTCAAATATATGGTAGTTTAAAATATCACAGTGCAAACGTAAATCGACGTGCTTCTTGCTGAAGAATACTAGGCGAAGTTAATGTTTTCGTTAATTGTTAATAAAAACTTCAACCTCTTGCTACAGCACACAACACGATTTCTCATATTAACTAAAATCAAGCTATATTTGTGAAAGATAGTAAATATTAAATGCAATTTTAATTTAATTTAATTAGGTGACAGACACTTTATTTCACTGATTTGAGTTAGGTAAAGAACTCCATTATTTCATTGAGTGAAATAATGAGATCATTTGGTCAAAACGGGCATAAAAAATCTTGAGTTTTTGACTTGATTTATAAGTGTCATGAAAGCGTCAAAAATTTATGATTTCGTATTTATTCAAACGGAAGTAAAAAATACTGTATGCAACACGTAAGGAAAACGGGTAATTATTTCACACGTGATTACTTTCACTTTCGTGAAGTATCACACTCATTTTCTTACTTGTTACATAAGTAGCCATTATATTACTGTCAAATATTTAATTTATTCACTGAGTTAATGATAAATTTTAAGATATTGTAGAGTCAAACAGTAACATTTGCAAATGTAAAAAAACAAGATGAATTATTTTCCTGAGTACAGAATACACAATTGTATAAAATTTTATTACCCATAACTGTTACCACTTGATCGTGTTTTATAAACACCGATGACAAGATTAATCTTTTTGTATCGTTTTAGGACGACATCCAATTCCCTAAAGTGGACTTGGTAGTAAGTAGTAGTGGCTGTCGATATTCTGATTACATACACACTACATAGCCTGAATAATTCTGCAACAAAAAACGACCAACAAATCTTGATAAATAGTCAATAAAAAACTTAACCCTTTACTTAAAAGAATTAAGAAATTGGTTAACATAAATATTGATTGTTCCAAATATTGTTATTTCTTGCTTATTTTGAATTTTCTGCCACTTTTTTCAGTTTTCTTATAATACTGCAAACTTTACAACGTGATTGAACCATAATCAAAGGACAAGTAACTGTTTTTTCTTATCGCCAAAACACGGTGAAGAGAAATGCATTAATTTTTGCTATTTCTGATACTGTTACTGTTATACCGCATATTCAAATAAAAATACATAAGAGTTGGCCATGGAAAATAAAATTAGTGTCTTTGCATGCTTTAGAATTTAACTGTCATCGCTCTGTTAGTGTCTACACTACAAACGACAAATGACAAACTCAACCCTTAAAAATTTATTTTGACGTTAGGTTTGGTTTGTTTAAATTCTAAAGCATACAAAACAGTAATTTTATTTTCCATGACCAGCCTGTATGTATTTTTTCCACTACTAGCATTAAACGATATCAATATTTACTTTGTTTTAGAGCCAAGAAGATGAATTTCTTTCCTAGTAGTTAATAATATTTCATTTTTAACTACTGGTTAATAATGAAAACAATTGCTACCAATCTTTAAATTCACCATAAACTTTCATGTAAAAATCTTTTGATTTTACTGGTAATAACTGTTCACCAACACTTTCTGCACCTTCCCTAATTTCGGGAGGAGTGCAGTTTTCACTCAAATCATCAAAATTGGACATTTTATAACCACTATTATAAAATATATATTTTACATAAATGTCAATTGAAATTAACTATTCTCTTGTTTTCAAGCAAGGCTACTTTATTTTCGTGCATATTTGCATTTGTAATTTAATTTTTTATTAATGTAAGATCAATTAATTATAAAAGGAATTAAGGTGCTAGTAGTGGAAAAAATAATATATAAACTACGGTAGAGAAAAATGTCTTCTCTACCTTGGTCTATAATATACTATTATTTGAACATATGGTATTAATTTTATTAGCGGGCATAAAACAAAACAGTAAATTTAAGTTACGCACTAAAAAAATATGACAGCAGGAAGTGACAAGTCAAATGTAAGTGTCAATTTATCAAAATTTAGTTTCAATTGATTGGATAAAATAATGGGTGGGTTAGTGCATGCTTATAAAATTACTATAATAGTGAGTTTTCGGTTTATATAACAATTTATAACAAATGACCATTTTTTTAACAGAAGAATTTACACATTTTTTTCGCTTTTCCTACATTGTGTTACCGAATTTTGCTTGCAGTTTTTTGCTTTTCTTTATTTCACCAGAGCATAATAGATTGAATTATGATACATCAATTTATTTTTTTTGAACACGACCATCCTCTAAATAATGGATTACACCAGGTTTACCTCCTTCCCCCAATCATTTAGGGTAGGAATTATATTGATAGGTTGGGATCGAATGGGGTGATGTAGTACGTTGATTGATATGTCGGCAATGTATACTGCCCTCCTAAGGAGAATGGACGGTTATTTAGCATTTTATATATGGTTCCAAACATATCTATCATATTTTCTAAGCAGATTGGCCTATCTTAAGTAGTATGTCAATAAAAACCCTAGTAACATACACTGCATCTGAACAAATCGTAGAATTTCTAAGCGAAAAGAACTTAAATACATTTCACTAAGCGATTGGGCCCTATCTCTGAGATTGGTCAGTTTTGCTTACGAATTGAACTGTTTCTAATAAATTTACAGCCACCATCTAGGATTCAGTCTGTTAGTTGCCTCTCATTATTAGAGTTGGGCAAATATGCTGTAAAGATAGTGCATATATGCACCAACATATGTCGCATAAAACCGTCAATATATGCACTAAAATATGCCGCACAAAACCTTTAATATATGCAAGAATATGCAGTAACCTTTTGCGATATGCACTAAAAAAATTAGTTTGTTTATTTAGTGCCTAATATGAAAATCTGATGTTTATTTGAATCTGCAGTTTAATACTAGTAATTATTATATGAGTTAAAGCACGTTTTGCATCAAATGTAATTTTTCGTTGAAAGAAAAAGATAAATACAATTAATGATTTTCATTATTTTTAGTTACAAACACTCAACATTCAAAAAATCAAAAGGGCTTGCATATAATATAGAAACGCATTATTATTTTCAGTTAAAACTGCATTTTTTATTTGCATATACAAAAATACAGGTAGAAGTAAAATCAATAAATAACACAACCTATTTATTACAATAAATAATCATGTGCTTTTCAATGGTGTCAACGAGAAAATTTTGCTGCTTATCTTCCAATATATTTTTGTGCTGGAAAAACTTATTTCTACATCACAAGAAGTTACTGGACAATATTTAAATAAATGTGAATTTTTAACTGCAAAACATTCGTCATTGTGGCCATTGCTTAAGAAATCTCCATTTAAAATATTTGTTATGGAATTCAGAGTTGAAAGTCCGCTGTTTTTCTGAATTAAATCGTCCATTTTGCTGCTAACTTTTTTGCATAATTTATTTTTATTTTTATTCAAAATTGAATGAAATTTTTCGATTAATTCTAAAGATTGAGTGAGAAGCAGGTTTTGTGTTTCTAATTTATTAATGATGCTAGGAATTTCAGAAAAATGAGCCTTTATGTAGGACAACTGAGGTTGCAATTCCGGACACTTTAAAATATCTTGACAATCTGCTATAGACTGAGGAGAAGTTTAATCAAAGGTGTTAACAACATTTTTAAATTCACTGTAATTTTCACAATAAAATAGAGCGGCTTCTATCCACGTTCCCCACCTGGTGAGAATTGGTTAAGGTAAGGGCACATCTTTAAGCAAGTCTTTGTAAACTTCGACGCGAAGTGGTGATTTTAAAAATACCTTTCTTCCGTTATTAATTAATTTATTGACTAAAGGAAACTCAGTTCTAACCACTTCGGCCACCCTATTAATCGCATGGGCCAAACAAGTTACATGAATTAAATTTCGGAAAAAGATTTTTAAATTTTGACCTGCTTTTACCATGTATGCGGCACCATCAGTCACCATGTATAAAATCCTGTCTGGTGGTATTTGATTTGGCAAATAAAGTTACGAAAGGGTTTCATTGACAAAACGTGAAATTGTCAAATTGTTGGGTTTTTTCTAGTTGTTTAACAGCAATTAAACAACTGGAAGAGGACTGCTGTTTAAAACACCTACAATAAAACTCGCTATATATCTACAATACAATTCTTCGAAACAACGTTTCTTATTTTTTGAAGATTTTCTTCGTATAATTTTGGAATGCACGTTCTAGAAGCTGTTCTCCGGGAAACGACGCTTTGTTTTGTATATTTTTCTAAGAAATTTCTAAATTCGAGAACGTCCATGTTATTTAATGGATGTTGCATGAAACCATCATTCTACACAAATCGTCGTTGAAATTGTTGACATTCTTATTTAAGCAGTTCAGCAATAATTGTTGTTTTGGCTCGTTTGTATTATTTTTTCTTACAATTACAAAATAAAATAACAAATTAGTATTAAATTTTTAACTCGCTATTTTGGCTTGTTTGAAGTTTTTTTAACTTTAAACAGTTTTTTTTAATTCAAAATTAAAATAAACGGATAAATACCTCTTTTTCACAGATGCCGCACAACAACACTTCCATCGTATTTAACCCTTCACAACACGCACCATATTTAGTAACACGAGCGCACGCACCGGTCTGAGAGACCAATTTGTTTAAAAAAATGACGTATATGACTTTATTACCAAGAGGGTGCAGAAAACTATTAAAAGGTTTATAATGGAGTACTACTCCAATGTACAACGCAAAAAAATTGAAAACTAACTTTTATTTGAATATTTTATATTTATTATCAATTCAATAACACAAAACATTAAAAGAGAGAAAATAAAAAGAAATAAACATATTAATGTAAAAAAAACTTAATAGTAGTAATGTAGTAAAGGTAATGTTATCAAGAGAACACAAAATGTTAACAATAATGCCTCTATAAACCCAAAAAAAAAATATTCAAGAACTATCAACTACCTATTGTTGTCCCACGAGGCTGCAGTCCTGGCAAGTTGGACGAATGTGTTCTAAACACAAGTATTTCTTACAAACGCAACAGAAGTACTTTGTTTTTCTATTTTTCTTGAATGAATGAATAGTAATGCACTCAAATTGCTGATATAGTGGCTATTTCTTACCTTTTGTAGAAAAATTTCGGATACGAAAAGAGCAACACGAGCACACGCACCGGTGATACAGACCGTAAAGTTATGCAAAAATTTAACGCTTACTTAATTCAATTAGCGCTCTTGCACAACTGAAGACGATCATGCCACCGAAAGGTACTGTGAGGTACAGCAGCACTACCCACAGGAATACTGTAATATTAAAAAAATTTATAGTTGATGGTCTCTGAGACCGGGTGCGTGTTCTGGAAGGTTAAACATGTATACGGCTTCAACCACTTCTTAATTAAATCCTTTTTTGAACTAGCAACTTTAGGCATTTTCAGGTTCTGTCAAGGCAACAAATGAACTAGTCAAGCACTAAAATTATAAATAACTATTTCTAAGAATAAGTATAAGAAAAATTTCCAAATATTATTTTCAAAGAAATTTGTACCTAAGGAATACGACCTATCCAAATAATACAACCTTTGTCAGTTAATCCTTTATTTCTTCTACCCCTACTTGGAAATTTAGAAAGCGCAAGTCTAGGGTTCATGTGGTTTCACTAGAAGAAATTGTGCAATTTCTTCTAAGAACTACGAATATTTTATTTGATAATTTATTTGAAATTTTTTTTTTTTTGCTAGAATATGCATGTTCATGCCATTAAAAGCTAAAATATGAACTAATATATGCCGTATGCCGTAAAGTTGTAATATATGCCAAATATGCAAAATAAAATTTACTTTTTATGACTCTAAAAATCACGAAACGTGTGTATACGAAAAATTAACATTTTATGATCGATGGGAAAAAAGATGCGAATATGCATTTGCCCAACTCTACTCATTATATGTGACAGCTATTAAATGTCAACATGGTGGTTTATTTGCATAAATGTATAAAAGCTGAAGTGTGGACTTTGAGTAGACTTTCTCATACTATATATTATTACTTGCCGTATTTGCAAAAGTGTAACTTTTAATAATTATAACGTTGTACAGTTCACCGACTATTACATTTCTAAGAAAACAAGCAGCGGAAATTTGAATTTGCGATAGCCTGTTCAACTGGTTTTCGTACCGTAACTCTATCAATTGAAGCGACTAACTGCACGAAAACAAGGTAAGCGCCCGCCGCGCTTCGGCGTATTACAAAAATGGCTATAATAGCTTTATTTGGGAAGTTATCAAAAATATGCAGAGAATTAAAAATATATTTTTTAACTAGAGCCAATTGATAGCCGTAGTTAAAATCACGTAAGTGCCGGAAAACGCGTTGTTGATTTTAAAAAATATCGTTTATTTCCTTAATTTTTAAAATAGTTAAAAATCGAATCGTCAAAAGTTTATAACGATCGGCGTTTGCGTTTTTAAATCAATAATTGATCACTTTCAAATGTTTCAAAAATTCCTGGAAGATGTCAGAGTGAAATTTGGGAGTTTAGTAAAACACATTTGTAGTTCAATGCAAGCTCTATCCCAAGTAGCACACAATATATATCCAATATCTATCCAAGGTTTATTTTATGTTCTACGTTGGCTCAACATTTTATCGTGCATCTTATATCTAATGTATAATGGATAACTATTGGAAATACAAGGTATATTTTGAAATATTGGCAAACTGTTGAAACTACCTGGGACAGGCAACATTGGTATCCCAGGGTAAAACCAATATGTAACCAATGTATGGGATCCCGCAATAAAACCATGTTGGGTAACCAAATATTGGCAAACTGTTAAAACTACCTGGCACAAGCAACATTGGTATCCCAGTGTAAAACCAATATGTAACCAATGTATGGAATCCCGCAATAAAACCATGTTGGGTAACCAATATAAAACAGTTACATAACCAACAAGCCATTTACAATATAAACTTGCAAAGGTAAATTCTATATATAACCAATGTATGGAATCCCGCAATAAAACTATATTGGTTAACCAATGTAAAACAGATATATAATCAACAAACTATTGGCAATATAACCTTACAATACTCTGCCAATAACGAACAAGTAAATGTAATACTAGCAGTTGCCAATATTGCCTGCCATTATAAAGCCAATATACTTTACCATTGAACAAGGTTTGTAATTAAAATTATAATGGCAAGGCGATATAAAGACAATAAGAAACCAATAAACACTAGTTGAGATACTGCCAACATTTGAAATTAACCTAAAGCCAATATTTTTTGATAAACTTAACGTTAAATGTAAATTAAAACCTTTCACTTTTAAAATTTAAATTTCAGTCAGCACTGCATTTATTTAAAAAAATATTATTCTGTTTACTATTACTAAAGACAGGATCCTGCTTAGTTAGACAAATTGTTTTTTTTACAAATAGGAAATTTAAAGCATACTCTATTTAAAACCCCGTTAAGGGTATATTTACATTTAATCCAAATTTTATTTACTGTTTTCTCTATTTTAATTTTTGTAAGAAATTCCAAAACTAGCAAATAATGTTTAAAACTTTTGAAATAAATTCAATTACAAACCACTGAAAAGTTCACCAGTCTTTAAATCCTGATTATTCTGACGTAAGAATAATATTAGCGACCGAACAAGTATTCTAACATATATACAAATTAAGGTCAATTTCGCATATTCTAGAGATGGCTACGGTAAATAGAAAGTTTTATGACGTCATTCGTGAATCCCTCTTTATGGAATGTTTAAAAACTGATAAGAACAGTATAATTATCTGCGTATGTCATTTTTACCTATTTAATTCTCTGGGGTGTTTTTTTTAATAACATTTTTGCTTTTTTGGTTCCTTTTTTGTCACTTTCTTGCCTTTTTACGTATGTTTTTATACTTTAATTTCTTGCCTGTTTTTAAGGATTTATTTGTATGTTAACAACTATAATAAAACAAGTATCCGTTTATGGTTATAATTCCCATATATTATTTTATAGAAAAATACTAATAATATTTTACTAAAATTTTCGGTTTGTGTTATTGTTTTCAATGTACATAGATAAATCAAAAAATTGGACAAAATATTTTTTACTTTACTTTGATAAAGGTTGACACATGCCATCATATTTAGCATTCAGAGTAAATGTACAAAAAGTAGTACCACCGATTAAATTACACGCTATAACTCAGTTACACAAATATCTGTGCGTCATAAGATGCAAACAACGAAAACACCTTTTGAATAGATATTTCTAAGAAATGAGTAATACCGAGGGCTGCAAGCAAACAAATTTGTCTTGGAAAAATTTACCAACGGACTAGACTAGAGTTTGTATTGCTTCCAGTGGCGTTACCACATGTTACAATTAAACATATATTCTACAATTTATTATTTTACTTATTAGAATTGTTCAACTTACTAATTCAGTACGGTTAATATAAAAGTAAAACGATTATCTCAATTGTTTTATTATACTCTAATAAATTGTAATATTTGTTTTATTATTTTGTAATTAATTTGTACTGGTATTAGGAACCATGACATTACTAGAAGATATTTTTTGAATAAAGAGATTCAGAGAATCTAGGAAATAGTATCCGAAAAAAACCACAGAAAGTTCTCGGGAAAATAGTTCTCTGAACAAAAATCTGGAAAACAATTCCCGGAAAAAAATTTCTATAAAAGTTTCAGAAAAAAACTATGACATCTACAGAAATTTATTAAACATAGAATAAGTTTATCCTTTGTCGAGATACAAAATTAATTTGTATTTTTAAATTGCAATGAATGTGAGCTCTAGCGTATTTTTTGATTTTATTATACAAGTTGATTGCAAATTCAAAACCAGTTGATGTGCTCATTTATTTAGTCATAAAACCTAAATATTGTAGGCAATAGATACAATTTCCGTTGACGAGTATTTTATACACAAAAAACAAAATAACCGATTCCACCTAACCCATATGATCATTTCGAACATTTCAGAAGTTTTAGGGGGCTTGCACATCAAACAATCTTTTTGGATATTTATTTCCGAAGACTTTTTTCTGAGTACTTTTTTCCTGAGACTTTTCTTTCCTGGAGACTTTTTATTCGGGGACTTTTTCGTGGAACTTTTAGCTAGACTTTTGTTCTGAATCACTTTTTTTTCGCATCCTCTAAAGAATAAAAAACGCCTCGACAAAAATAAACAGCACTATTAAATTAGTATTGCAGAAAAAACAATATGAGCTTCATAGCATCCTCATAAAAATTGGTTGCATAAAAAAGGGTGGCTTAGCATTTCAGGAACAGAACTTTATAAAAATGACTAGCACAAAACAACTTAAAAAATCCAAAAAATTTTAGCAAATAAGTGAATTTCTATTTTTTTAAATTGCAAATGTTTCTTGGGCTCTGTAACAGTACTACTGCCGACGCCACTGTTACATAATCCTTTTCCAAGAAAGGGTACAAATTTTGCTACCTGCGCTTTTACTCTGCTGATAAATCGAGTTGGGGGTAGTGACTTTCCTTCAGTTAGCGACACAAGTTAGAGTTAAATTATCTATTGCTTCAGTGTTAGTTTAAACAAAAAGTTTCGTTGAGCAACGTTTAAAATCATTTTCTTAGTTTAGTTAGTTAGTTACTTAAGTGTTTTGACTGAAATTGTGTAAAGTGTTAACAGCTTATTATTACAAGTAAGTATAAACTATATATAGTATATTTGTTATTGCCACTTTATGCATTTAAAGAAATTCTTATATAATACTTCTTTCATAACCCAAATATTTCTCGCTGGTTCTGTATATCGTTTAGAAACGCAATTTTTTTTGCAATATTTGTAGTATTATCTTATAGCAGTAGTGTACGTTGATCTAGTACATGGTTTACAGAATATATTTACTTACAGCAAATTTGCAAATGTTTTAGGTGTTTTTCTATTTAAGTAACAGCACTAATTTAAAAAATAACTTCTTTTTTCTATTTACAGAAGCAATTCGTAAACGATTCCCGAGTATTACGGATACGGAATTCTTAGGAAGGGTGGGAACCTTTTTGTGCACCGCAAAGGATCGCGATGGGGGACGTAAAAAGTGGAAAACTGAAAACGCGGAGGTGGACAATAATTTATAAAATGTATTAATTTTTTTTATATTTTATATTTTTAAAATAAATTATTGAATTATTATTTGCATTTTTGCTAGTTTACATACAACAGTTAATGCGTAATGTAATTGTTTAATTCTAAATAAACTTTAGAGGCGCATTCACATAATTCTTTTAGAAACCATATATGTATTTCATTCAAAAACTTATATCCAACTCCATCAAAGAAACTAGCAGAAGGAGAAACAGCAAATGCTGAATTCAAAGACGTGAAAAATATACTTACTCTTATTTAAAAACGTATAAAAAATTAAATATACAAAATTTTTAAGGCTATTTTTTATATAGCTGATACTTACATTGTAACATTATAAGTTGAAGCTTACTCGCACTTATAGGATGTGGCATGGGAGATGCACATCGTTTGTACTTCGAAAACTAGAAGAGCTACGAAGTCGGTTAAATGAGCAAAAATATCAGTTTTTTGGGCTGATTACGATGCTGCAATTAAAAAAACACAACTAAACGCTAGTTCCTAAAAATAGTATTTTTGCATATTTCGATGGAAAATTAAATTGTTTATAAAAAGTTCAAATGCACTACTAGCCTAAATTTGAAAATAAGGTTATAAGCAATTTTCTACATTAATAATAACAGCAATAATCATTAAATAATGTATAATTTTTATATCCTATAGTAACACGGTTTTCTGTAGAAAATTGCTTATAAACTTTTTTATTTTCAAATTGATTGGTTGTGCTTATTAACTTTTTTTATAGAAAATTTACTAAATATGCAAAAATATACAGAATGTTCAAAAATTAAAAAAATATTTAAAAAATATCTCTAAAACTAGACATTTAATTGGTTTTTTAATTACAGTTTCATAATCAGCGAAAAAAAACTGTAAATCTTTGCTAATTTAACCGACTTTGTAGTTCTTTAGTTTTCGAGATACCAATGGTGACACACCCATATATGAAAACTACGCAGCAAATAATGCACCAATATTAACGACCAATAAGCATCCAACAATAATATTTTATATTGGGCACGTAATGCCAACCAATAACTAATTAATATTTACACCCAAGATTGGACCATGTCTGGTATACAATAAGTAGCCAATGTCAGTATTTGATGTTGGACATATGTTGGTTGTTAATATATAACCAACAAGAGTGACCAACAAGAAACCAATAAACTTTTCAAATAACTTACCTTCCTAGATTTCACATATCGGCTAAACGTTGGCTGCCAATATGTAACCAACAAGAGTGACCAACAAGGAACCAATAAACTTTTCAGATACCTTACCTTACTAGACTTCGCATATTGGTTAAACCTTGGTAGCCAATATATATCCAGTATAAACAAGCGTTACATTTCAGAGATATCACCAATATAACAGAGCCAATATTGGCCCAACTTTAGTGTGCTACTTGGGATTGGCTTAAAGTTAAAAAGTTAAAAAAAAAACGCGTGGCCAGTTTTTGTGAAACACTTTTTTTGACCATATTCAAAACTATAAAGCAGCGCCATTGCAATCGTTTTCGGATTTCCAAAATTAATTTTTCACGCTACAGGCACGGTAAATAGACGATACATCCATAGCTACAAAAGATGAAAATGGGCAATAACATTCGTTTACTTTTTGCCCTTGACTACGGAACTTAATAGTGTCATTTACATTCCTAGGAACAACAAGGTACAGATTCCAATATTTTTCACGCTACCGGCAATGTAAGTAGGCCTTACATCCATAGCTACAGGGATCGTAAATGGCTGATAACATTCGTGTACTAGTTACCCTTGACGACGGAACTTAATAGTGTCACTTACATCCCTAGGAAAATAATGTTGATTTAAACTGTTCGTTGTTATGGTAACAAGCACAGACAACTTAGAATAATGGGGCTTTTGAAAAACAATTCCGATGACAGCTGTCAAAACGAACTTTTAAAAATATGATTAAATTTCTACCTGTAGGCCTACTTACATTGCCGGTAGCGTGAAAAATTTAATAAGTAACACGGAATGTATCGACTAATAACATCCTCGGCAGGGGACAAGCTTCGGCTCCGCCTCAGCTCGTATTCGCCTACCTCGGATGTTATTACGTCCTTACATTCCTTGATACTTAAATAACTATTATTTCAAACAGAATACTAAAATGTTGATTTTAACTGTTCGTTGATATGGTAACAAGCACAGACAACTTAGAATAATGGGGCTTTTGAAAAACAATTCCGATGACAGCTGTCAAAACGAACTTTTAAAAATATGATTAAATTTCTACCTGTAGGCCTACTTACATTGCCGGTAGCGTGAAAAATTTAATAAGTAACACGGAATGTATCGACTAATAACATCCTCGGCAGGGGACAAGCTTCGGCTCCGCCTCAGCTCGTATTCGCCTACCTCGGATGTTATTACGTCCTTACATTCCTTGATACTTAAATAACTATTATTTCAAACAGAATACTAAAATGTTGATTTTAACTGTTCGTTGACATGGTAACAAGCACAGGCAACTTAGAATAATGGGGCTTTTAAAAAATAATTCCGATGACAGCTGTCAAAACGAACTTTTAAAAATATGATTAAATTTCTACCTGTAGCGTGAAAAATTTAATAAGTAACACGGAATGTATCGACTATTAACATTCTCGGCAGGCCGCAATTCACAGCAGGTATACAATGAACGAGAAAACAAGGAGGCAAGTCTCAAAATGCCAATTCCAACTGTATTTTTATGAATTGAATCTCAATTTTGAAACCATACAACACTAAACTGCACTACACTAAATCATAAACTCATTGTATAGCTGCTACCCACGCAGAAATAAAATTTTCAACAATTACGTATGACAGCAGATTTAGTCTCCGTGATTGGCAGATGCAATTTCCGGATGGGAAAGGTATTTATGTATTTCTCCGAAGGCTGCTTAGAACGCAGTTTCTACGTCACTTGTGAAGCTATTAGCTATAAGTTAGGGGTAACTGGCACGGTGAGCTTAGTTATTGGTAAATTATTATTAACACCATAATATATGTGCTTAATATGCTTCTTCTACTCCCATGTTATGATTTACTTATTAAGTGTACGCTGCCTATACTATAATGATACCCATTTCGATACAGATTTTCATTATGAAATGACCCAAGCTGACCAATAGCAGCAAAGTATTGTTTTTGGTAACCATGGTTACAAGAGTTGTTGATATTTCTCAGTTAACATCGCAAAACAGTTCGAGTGTTTTTTCAGTATAATGTTTAAATAATATTTTTTTTATTATAACTGAATCATAATCTCTGTTTATGAAACTAAAAATCGTACAAAATGCGGCCTTTAAAGCACTAGTGCTTCAAAGTTGCCTAGGTAACAACAAATTCACCTACGAATTTTGAACAATGATAAATACACAGGTAATCAGAACTAAATTTCACAAATCAACAAATTTATAATAAGTATACATAGCAACGAAACAGCAACAATTGCTAACCGTTTCTATATGAACGTATAATGACACAGATTACTTCGAAAAGGGGATTTCAATTTCCTTTTCTTGTTATAATTTTCAGATTCTAGTGCAGGTATAATAAAAAATAGCGTATAATACACGTGTATAAGAGCCTTTAAAGCACTGCTTAGTTAAAAGGCACTCGGCCTTGCCTCGTGCTTTTAAACCCGTCGCGCGTGCTTTAGAGGCTTCCTTATACACTTGTATTATAATATACTGTTAATAATATTTTTTTAATAAACTAGTCGTAGAAAAAATAGTGTATGCAACTCATATAATGGCTATTAATACACTCGTTTGAATTACGACATTCGCTACCGCTCGTGTCGCAATCTCACTCGTGTATTAATAGCTATCATTATAGATTCGTTGCTAAATAGGCTATTAATCTGAATTTAGTTTCATGCAGCATCAAAATATGAGAAAATTGAATATGAGGACGTCAATTTGTGATTTGATTAACGATGACAAATAATAAAAGTGATTTGGTAAAGTCATAATACATTTTAAAGGTGAAAGTTCATATTTTACAATTTTCTTTGTATCTGCAATAGAGCATTACAACAGGGTATAGCTGTTAGACGGTCCCACGCATATAAAACTGTTAATAGCCTTTTTGCATCATTATAAATTTGTGTATGGATTTGGCAGGAGGGCAATTGAGGCCAAAAGTATTATTACAAATTCATGTGGTCTATTCTTAAAGTTGCCCCGACGAAAATATGGAAATAATTTTATCTCGTTAATAAACCACTTTATGTCATTAAAGCACTTATTTTGAAATTGCTAATAAAATTAAAACTCTAAACTCTTGAGTTCTAAGGTATTAATTAACTTCAAACGACAAAACTTTCAACCGTTCACTTTTAATTTTGAATTATCCAAACAAACTTTTGAACAAAATTAAATAATAGTTTGGATTTTTAACTATCGTAAACTGTAATCCGCTAGTATAATAAACTAAAGTTATATTCTTTAATGTAAATAAAACAATTCTTAACTTCAAAAGGTTTTTCATTTTAGCCTTATACGTATTTCAACGTGTTCACACGTCATTATCAAAGGCAACATTAAAAGTAAACAGTTGGTGTTAGGAACAATACATCTTCTTAACTTGATCTTGGTTTTCCATATCTGCGTCCACATGACTTGATTTCTCATTTTAAAACTTCTAATAACGGTGAATTTAAGAGATCAATTCGTTCATTTATTAAAGGTACAGTAAATGTTTGTGTATTTCAAATGCTTCTAGTATATCCAACATACGTTTATAATCACAAAAATGTAATAATTTGACAGTGTTATTAGACGCCATTGAATGATTGTGTTCTAATAAGTGTTTAGCGTAATTAAATTTATGTGGGTGTTTATATTTGTAACAACGTAGGTGTTTTTTGTAACTAATATCAAAATTTCTAATTGTTTGTCCTATATAAACCGAATTACAGTACGAGCAATTTAATTTGTAGATGCCTGATTTTAGTAAATTGTCTGTTTTCTCTTTAGCATTAAACAAAGTGTTTAAAATGTTTTTTGTTGTTTTCAAAGTTATTTCACGGTTATTTGTTTTGTTCATTATTTTGGAAAGTTTTCTGATTTATTGCCAAAATATGGAATTGACGCGTATTTCGTTTTATCTAACGAAGTAGTTGGATAATTTCTTTATATAGGTAATGTATAATTTTTCTCTTTAATTAGTGTATGAAATGAATTATCAAAACATGCTAAAATGTCATCAACATAACCAACGAAATATGTAGCTGATATATGAGAAACTAAGTCATATATTATATGAGAAATAGCAAAAACTCCAAGATAGATCCCTGGAGAACTTCATGCTGCACCACTAACTTATTGAAAGATGCGTCGTTGTAGCTTACAAATTGTACTCTATTTAACAGATATGATTTGATCATTTCTGTGCAATTTTTGTTTAACTTGTAATCATGGTTTAATTTATTTGTAAGTAATTGGTAAGATACGCATTCAAACGCTTTACTAAG
This sequence comes from Ctenicera cuprea, assembly GCA_958336395.1. Classification (NCBI taxonomy): domain Eukaryota; kingdom Metazoa; phylum Arthropoda; class Insecta; order Coleoptera; family Elateridae; genus Ctenicera; species Ctenicera cuprea. The sequence goes on from OY284486.1 coordinate 58,847,399, forward strand.
GTCACAGAAAGTTAGAACAAGACATTTATTATTTTCTAAACAATTCAAAACTTTCTCAGCAACATTACACATGGCAATTGTTGTACATCTACCCATTCGAAACCTATGCTGGCAAGAAATTAAAGAAATTTTTTGTTTCAAAGTAATCTACAATCTGATCTTGTAGTACTCTTTCAAACATCTTTGAAAAAGAGATATGTGTCCATAATTTGCAACACACTCAACATCACCTCCCTTAGAGGTAGGAATCACTTTAGCTTATTTAAACGCACTAGTTAAAAGTTTGCTTTGATACAAAAATTCAATAGTTTAGTCAACTATAATATTTACTACCATTTTAACTACATTTTACATCCCCACACAGTTTATCAGCCGTGTGTTGGTAATAAATTGGTTGTTGCTAAGAAGAAGTTGCGCTCAGCGAATTAAATATAATAGTTATATTTACTTATAAAAGACGGTATACAAGAACATCGACGTTATTAACAATGTTTTATCCTATGACACAGTATTGCGTAACACAGAAGAACGCTAAATTCTCTCTACGTCAGCAGTGTCGGTTAAGATCGTGGCCTCTCGCAAAATGCCAGCGGTACGAAACAGCCCAAACATTACACTAACAAAATGCGAAAAATACCTCGGGGGCTATTTTGGTTTACAGTAAAAACGTCTCTAAAGGAAGTTCCAGAACAATTTCGCTTGTACATACATTGATGGAAAAAACACCCGCCCGCCGACAAGCATCGTCTGAAAAAAGATCCGGTGAAGTACATACATTCCTCAGAAGAATAATCCTGGTAATATTATTACCTGGAGAAAACAACCACGAAAAAGCATTCGCTAAACAAATGTGTATTTTCTTGCTAGAAATGAGGAAAAGTAATAAGTTTAACTAACTTTTTTTCCGGCATTTGTTTACAGGAATTTCTTTTGTTGCTATGATAGAGGATTCTTTCCGGGTATGTTTCTTCTGAAAAATTGACGGGGTTTTTATTTCTTACATTTTTTTATGGGGACTTTTTTGTGTTTGCAAGGGAATTTGTTTCCGAAAGCAGCTCTCAATCCCGAGATCGACTCACCGGAGGCAACATTCAAAGTTGCCAAAAGAAACGGGTAGGAGGCGTAGCCCACGGGTTCTGCTAGTTATAATTGCGCTAGTAGAATAGTTTAAGCAACACATCATCATCTGTGCAGCTAATAATTTATATTAAGAATTGAGACAGTAATTAAATAACAATACCTTCCTATTGCTATACTCCGTATAGCGAGGAAGGTAAAACTGTAGCTGTTTGTAAAAAACTTCAAGTTTTAATACACCTAGGAAACAGAATTAGCTTTTCTATTTATAATTTGTTTCAGCTAAATTCATCACACGGAAGTATTTGATTAATGTTTGCTAATTGCGATTCTTCTGTCAGTGCAAGAGATCATTCTTAGATAGTAGAAAGATAACGAGCCGCTATCGGAGATACATCAAAATGAAATAACGAAGGCAGCAATTGAAATGGTTTGTAAACACAATAAATGATGTAAATTTCACTGTTTGCTCTCTTAATGGCTTATTTACTTGGTAGCTCAATTCATCAGATCGTAGATATAACCAGAAAACGAGCTTCCAAATTCAAATTTTAAATCCATGTTAAAAATTGATTGACTTGTGTAATTGTCCATTAAAATTCGAATTTAACTTAAGGGTATAGAAAAAATAGGTTTCTTGTGTTAGGGATGCGCATTTCTAAAATTCTATTAAAACCGTTTTCGAAAGTTTGCTTTCTTAAAAGCGCATGTTTGCATATCCTTTTCTTGTTTACAATGTTAGCATTAGATTATAGTTGCTATGAAAATTATTTATTCCCTGAAAACTGAAAGCGCTTGTGTAAATGGCTCCACCTCACCTATTGATGTTTTTAGAAAAGTATTCTTTGGGGAAGTGGAATTTTAGAAAATATGCCTTTGTAGAGGAATTTGCATTCTGAGAAAAGGCTTTTCTAAAATTGATTTTATGGAAATACGCCCTTACAAGTATTAAGGCCTTCGTATTCTGTACTGAATAGAAATGCAAAATCAACATTCTAAATTAGTTTTGTATTTTCTTAAGATATAAGCTACAACGCGTTTCAATAGAAAATTGCATACGTTAATCAATCATTCGTGCAACTGAAAATTGAATGCTAAGGCTAAGCTCATTTTGTGAATAGGTCTATAATCTTACGAACTTAGCTTAATCATAAACCATAACATGTCATAACATTCTTTTCATTTCGGGGTTACAATTGTTAAGACGTATTTTTTCAGTTGTTATAATAGAGCATTTTATTAATTTTTTAATTATATAACCAAATCATATAGCTGCTACATAACAAAATTTTCAAGATAAATGCAATTTAATAATAAAACTAGCTATACCCGTTGACTACCCCTGACGCAAGCTTTTTAATGTGCCGCGTCGCGTCGCTCTATGGGACTATTGCATACACGTTCGGTCCAAATACTGCTAACAAAATAATAAATAAGCTGTGCCGAGATGCAAGACCATAGTCCGGCGTCGTGTAAACTGAGACAGTTCCAAAATTAAAGTATATACTAGTCAGATATTAGGCTCGTCTGTCATGTTTGAACAACCCTGTACAATAAACAGTTACCTTATAACTTAATGACAAAAAAAAGAAATACCAGCCGAGCACACAAGTTCTAAGTGAAGCTTCTTGAGTGTTCTCACTGAGATTGTTTTTTGAACTATATGATTTAAAAGCAAACGAAAATGGTTATGGCATGTTTTAGTTGAATGTAGAATTTGCTATAGAAACTTGCCCCTAGGTGTATAGATGCATAGTAATTCAGCTCAATCTGCGCGTAATAGCAGTGGGTAATGTGTGCTACGCAGAGTTTCGATTACAAATGCATATAACATCAAAATCATGGCCATGATATATAATATATTTTCTGCTTTAAGATATTCTTCAAGGTTTATTCTCAGTTTTGTTCGCTGCATGTATACGTTAAAATGTACAGGTAAAAAGTTTTTCGCTTAGTCATATTTGTTGTAATGCTTAATAATAAGAAGGAAAGTTGACAGCGACGCTATTGGCAACGAGCTATATTTGCAAACAGGCCAAATTACAACGGCACAGAATTGCTAGAAGATTTGAGAATGGAAGACCAATGTGGATTTATATTTATTTGTAAAGTGTCTATAACTGATTATGAATATTTCTTAGCATCAGTAAGTGCCAAAATAAAATAAACGAACACACCATAGTTTTGAAGTTTCCAACGCACAGTTCATGTAGCTAAACAACACGTTAACAAGTATTTAATATAGCCGCTAATCTCAAACGGTTCGTTGTACGTTTTGACTTGCAAATTGTTCATATAACTGTTCACCGACTGTTGCTTTGTGAGGACCAGCCGTAACGCCCACCAGTACAGTTGACGGGGTCAGCTGTATTAGTGAGTGTCCAGTTGTAAAGGTCTATCTTTTTTCTATTTTATCCGTTACGGTAGGAGTTATAGTCGGGGGGGGGGGGGGGCGTTGCCTCTATCAAGTATCGTGCAAAATAACGGTAGCGAGAACCCAAATTGGTAGGTGCTATAAACTCGGCGGGCGTTGTAGTCACCAGACGTGAGCGGCGGTTGTGTCCTTAGTGAACTTTATAGTCACAGTGGTGAGCTTTGTGGACACTGTGAATGTTGCGGCCAATATGCAGCGTGGCCGATGTTTTCCCGGTGTGCAATATGTACCTACAAAATACATGGTAGAGGTTGTGGCCAGTAGGTGTTGTATCCTGTACCCGTTAGAGCACTGCACGACCGATATGCTTCAGTCTGGCCCATCGAGGTTCGTGAATATCTTTCATGTCCGGCATTGCCCGCCCGCCCGTCCGAATTGGAGTTTTCCACTGATTAATTCGGAATTACAGCGATAATTTGCACTATAGTGCAAATAGTCACTGTAATTTTTCGTTTGTTAGGTTACCATAATAATTGAGTATGCCGTTTGCAAATAAAATGTAAAATGTCTGATATTTCGTTGCAATAATCATTCTGAATACCGCACATGACTATGATGTTTTAGGTAATTGCTTAAGAACTTTTACACTTGTGCTTAGAACTCTTGTCGAAGTTCGTCCCAATAGGTACTTGTGATCTGTGGACTAAACTTTTACCGAAAAAATCGTGGCCAGTAGTAGTATTATATGTGATTATTCCATTCTTACTCTAAGGAGCCAATCAGAATCCACAATTCATAAGGTTTCTGCCAATCACATTCGTTTTTAACTGATAAAATAGCAGCACGAAGTTTCAAAGTGATGAAGCAACACCTTGGCGTTTTTCGTGCAGTGCAAACAAAACATTCTTTCTTGATTATAGCTACGTCACTAAACAAATAAACACACCTGAATCGTGATTCAAACACTCAGGCGCGGATCCACGGGGGGGGCTATAGGGGCTGTAGCCCCCCCCATAAGGCCCCCCATTTGGAAGAAAGAATGGGCTAAACCTCAAACAGAGCCAATTCCACAAAACGCCGTTGATGCACTATCTTGTTGCGATGATAAATTTTTCCCTAACAAAAATTCTGTTACAAATCTTTGCTACACTGCCAGTGTCAACAGCTACTGCCGAAAGAAGCTTTTCCCCTTTGCGCAGATTGAAAAATTATTTAAGATCTACAATGTCAGAAGAGCGTCTTAACGGATTGGCATTGGCTACTATTCATACGGAAAGAAGCATCAACATCGAGAAAGCCATAACCGTCTTCTCGCAAATGAAACCTCGTCGAATGGAGACAGAGAAATGGTCCGACTAAAAAAAAGTGATGTGTAACCAATGTTTTTTTTTTAATTTAATTTTTGATCAACTATGATTTTACACTTATTTTTATATTGTAAATATGTCTTACGTTAGGTAAAAATAATTTTTTTAGATAAAATATAACCATATTATTTAAATTAGGTGAAAAGTTTTCCAAACTTAGTTATCAAGAACAGTTAGCGGTAAAAGAGCAAGGTCGTCCTAAACCAGATTATCATGTCTTTCAAAAGTAAATTGTAAGTGCAAAATCCGGTATTTAAAAGTACTGTTGTGACTACAAAGTAAAGGTTTTATATTTTACAATTAGGACTGGTTGTAGTGGTCTAAATTGTTTATAAAAATAGCCATCTTGATGCATATTTTGCCTAAAATTTTCAAAAATTTCAAAAAATTCTCCCCCGGACCTCCGCTAACTGGGGGTACCCCCCAGACCCCCCGGTCAGGTCTCTCCGCCGATTTTACTTTACCCACAGCAGAACCGCCACTACAAAATTTCACGTGCCGCCACTGAGCCCTCCCCATTACAAATTCCTGGATCCGCGCCTGCAAACACTATTCATGATTATTTATTTATTTCTTTAGAATAAGCGTAACAATTGCTAAGCAAAATATTGCTCAACAATATGCGCAAAGTTCTTTAGATAAAATTATAATCACTTAAGGTATTAATGCCGACAAGTAACGTTATTAACAAAAGTTGATAGATACCTTTCTTTCTCCAATTTAACTACAACACACAGCTGTCGAGCTTTTGTTAATAACAATTTTTTATATCGTTGGTAATAAACGGCCAAAACATATAAGTTTCAACTTCAAACTTAAACGGTTTATAAATGTTTTCGACGTTATCTATTAAAATATATTTAAATATACCGTGTGCGACCATCATTCAAATTAAAAAAAAGTTAAACATTTGTTCTTCATTCAAGCAATTATGTAGCTTCAATAATAACGAAGATAGCAGTGATGGGCATCTCTGAATGAACACCTTGTATAAGTGAATTTTTTGCAATTAATAATACTATTCTGTTTTGGCTGTCAGATGGTGTCTTTTTATAAAGTAAATTTAATTTCGGTTTCTATTTTCACTAGCTCTTTAAAATTAAAGACAACTAGGTGTTATGCGAAAATTGTAATATAATTACACCATTCAGCAAAAATAATAAGCGTCGGTGAATCCCATACAGCCCACCGAATTAATGTTATTATGCAAAGCTAGTGCACAGCTTGTAGCTATTTTATTGAGAATTAACATCTGCGAATACAAAATTGGTTGAGTGGTTATTTGCTAATTTCAGCAGTCGTGGCAGTTGTTTTTTCAGTGTTTAATTATGATTTAATAATGATTTTTGAAATTAAAGTATAATTTAGGTTTCGCATAGTAATATGTAATAGCGTTTCAAGACAATTATTTGGACTTTTGTGTCTCATCAAGAGGGTGAAAAGATATTGCAGTATAGGTGGTAATTAACTAGAAAATGTAATTAACAACAAATAAAAATACTCTGTAATGTAAATTTTCTTGCCGTGAAAATCATGTATTTATTAAAAATTTAGCTGAAGCATATTATGGGAAAATGGCAGAAATTATTTAAATCAGCTTTTCAAAATGAGAAATATTACAAAGGCGTAAATTACGGTTTTCATACAGCTTCTGCAAAATATTTTGTTAATTTCAATAACCAATTCAGGAAAATCTTTCCGCCAAGTTGCCGGTACGGATTTATCGCTTACTTTAGGCATTTTATAATTTCAAATTTAAATTATTCACAAAACATCACAACACAATGAAATGCTCCGTTAACAAAAAACAAAACAATGTTTTTAGCCTTTTTACAAATAAACGCGATAGACTATTGTGTGTGGTTTTCGATAGAACACAAAAGTTGGTGATTTCCGGAGCGTACTATTTGTTTATCTGAAAGCTGTTTGTTTGGTCTACAAGCGGATTTGTAGAACGTGGTGTAAACATTCGGTAAATTATTTGCCGAGTCGTTTAATCCGAAAAATAGTAAATTAATTATTGTTTTAACATTAGATTTTTCAAAACTAAAAATTGAAAATGTTAAATCTTTATACAAAAAAGCACTAACTAGCTACACCAAAGTTAAAATAAGCGCATATAAGCGGTTTAAGAAGCAAAATAAGCAAGATAGAGAAAATAAGCAAAATAAAAGTGGTGTCAAATGATTACATTTTTCATGAATCGTGTAGATACAAAAGGAGTTTCATTTGCTTACAATAATAGTGCAAAAGCAAAATGTTTGGAATCCGCGCTCTCTTAATTACCGACTGTAAGCTACACTTTTTATCTACTTATCTATTTTCTATATGTCATAAAGTATTCACTCTTTCGGAAGTTTTAATTTACTTAAAAGAATTACCCCCTCTTTCTGGAGTAGTGACGATGTCATCAAAGTTTTTTTAAGAGACACTATATGTTTTTAATTTCGGTTTTGGGTATCTTATGGCGTTTTCTTTATGGTAGCATACTTTTTTAAAGTCATATGAGAAAAAAACTCGATATGTTCGTCATTTTTCTTGTTGTTCTAAAATTATTAATTTGTTTTCTATGAAGATATCTGAAATCCACATTGTACAGAATCCGTCCAGAAACAAGTGGAAAACTGGAGCAACGCATTATAGAAGTTTGCAGAACTATAACTCCAGAAACTTATGAAAACGCAGGAATTTCATAACCGAGTTTTTATGTGCCAAGAAGTGAATGGTGAACATTTCGAACACTTAATTTAATTTCTGTTTGCTTTAACTCTTAGTTTTTTAAATAGACTTCTGTATCTTCAAACATTTGCCATTTTGTTATGTCTAAATATTTTTCTTTGAAACTCTAGGATCAGGCGCAGAACTAAAAGACCTTTCAAATGAATTGTCACTCGACTCTCTTTTCTATTTAAAGAAAATTCAAAATGGTGCCCAGTCGACTGGGCATCATTTTGTATGATACAAAATTTAATAATGGGCTAAAATATAGTATTTAATTTCCCATTACAGCACATCAAATTGTTGTGGTAAAATATCAAGTCGTTCAAAATTTAGTTGGGGGGGGGGGCGGTACTTTATAGACACATATAGTTGATGACGTCATGTCACTACTTCAAAATAGGAAAGGTATTTTTTTAAGTACACCGAAACATCCGCAAGCGTTAATATTTGTGATTGGCTTATGTCATGTGAGTACAATAGTCGCCGATAAACTACCAAAACAACCAAGTTTGAACTTTGAAAACGAGGTAACTGTAAAAGTTCATAATATTATTTTGAATTTTAGAGATATGGTTGACAGTATACTATTATCGCTCGATTTGACATTATCTTTCAAAATTTGTTAACAATTATACCAAGAAAATCACACATATTTATAAATATCGAAATAAACTGGTAATGTACTGAATGATATCAGTATGACCGTCTGCCAAAAAATTATAAAACTCCTCGCAAAAGAAAGACAGCGAAAAACATTTATACAGTCAGTTTTTCTTTTTTGTATACATACCAGCTATGTATACTTTTATAAAAAAACATGTCAATGCATTGTTTTACTGCAATCTATAGGCAACCAACTGTACACAAAATAATAGAGAGAGAAAGAGGTTATCCTCATAGTGTGAGGTTATGTTCAATGAGTATCATCAGTATGTTTGTGAATAAAACGCATAATTATTTTAATATCAAAAATTTTTTAATGAAACTATTATTTTAAAAACAAAATATCAACAATTTTATGCTAAACTGAAAATATCAAAACTAATTGCTTTAATTCGACATTAAACAATTTGATTACTGTTTCCACAGCAGACTATTCTTTTCAAAAAAAGCTTTGAAATTTAGGGTATAGTTGACAATGCATTGACATGTTTTTTATAAAAGTATACAAAAAAGAAAAACTCACTGTATATGAATATGATACTCTCAAAATTGAATTTAATACAGATAAAATGAAACTTTCCACTAAACAACACAGCACTAGTTTTTCACACCACAAATTACATTAACCTATATAGGACGCAGCTGCTGATAGCGTTTTTCTAGGCGATAAGCACAGTTCGATAGAGCATCATCTCCACCCGTAGTGATTTTCCATAGTTGTGATTTATCGACCATTACTTTCATTCTTCCTTCCCTCCTTATTATGTTACAGAACGCTTAAGTAATAAGGACTACCCGAGAAACATATTTTGCGAAAAATATTACTGTTGTTTGTGCAGTACATTTTAAATAAATGTGTTTTAAGAAAACCTAACAAAATGAGATTGTACATAAAATGCTACAACACAAACTTTATGTTATTGGGCGTATTCCTTACTAAATATTTTCCCCAATAACAAGTTGACGCTGTTGAATCTGCACACCAACTTCGAATTTTGTGGTGCATACAAATGGTGTACATAATGTTTAGTAGGTGACCCGCAACCCGTAGGTATGTATACTTCAGAACTTCAAAGCGTTTTTGTAGGAGACAGAGTAAGGTGAACTAATTATTAATAAAAGTATAATACAAAAGAGTCCGCTAAAATAATATTTTGTACGCGAAGTACCAACAACAATTTAATTGTTACTAAAGCAGATGCCTTTCGGTTGTTGAATTCTTACGATTAAAAACAAAACTCGCAATTACAAGTTTTGGTGTAGTAAGGGTCGGCCTGTGGTTTAGCGATACGTACATTTGCGTTTGGTATAAGGTTACTGCCGTTGATAACCGACAGGGGTTGGTAAAATGTAGGGGATAGATGTCAAAGTGACAGCTGCCTGCAAGTTATAGTTCGATACTCCGCAGAAAACAGAGACTCGGCGCAACTTCCAGTTACCCCCTGGCGTCGGTGATTAACTTTAATAGTAGAAATAGGTTGACAATAAATAAAAACAAGGTTAGTTACGCAGAAACCGAAATTTAAGCATATTAAAACGTACTCTACTCTAAACAGAAAACAATACAAAACCGTTGGTTGTCACGGAAAACTTTTATTTGTTACTCAACACGAAAGTCAACTGCGCCGTGAAACAGCCAATTAAGGTTAACTTTTTCGTTCGTGAATGCGCCAAATCAGCTGTAATGTTACGCAGACTCAGGTCACAGTTTCAAAAAACTACACTCAAGAAGCCACAGGTATTTGAATCGCGTTAAAAATGGTCGTAAGACTGGTCGTGATAATCCAGGTAGAAGAGGTCCAACTGCAACAATAGTCATTCCTGTTGTCATTAAACGTGCTGTTTTCGTTTCTCCGCTATTTCAGACACAGTTATGCGGCGATTTGCATTGATCAAACCTTCAACACGTTTGATGACAACAGGAATTACCCTTCTTGCAGTTGAATTTCCTCTTCCCGGATTATCACGAACAGTCTAGCGACCCCAGCTAGCAAAGTCACGTCGTTTTCACATCAATTATTGATCATCATTTACGTCATATATTCGTTTAACGAAAAATCGGGATCGCTGGTCATATTATATGTGAAAAATTTTAATTAAATTGTGCGCAAAATCGTCACTGCAGTTTAATTATTAAAATGTGTTAAGTTTTAGAACTTAATTTTTAGATCTCTTTTCATATGTAGTTTTCATTATAATTTTATTCCAGCCTTTAACATGGAGAAAAAACGATCATAAAACACAAATTCAAGCAATCAATGAATTGGTTAGCTTTTCTTTTTCTTGCAAAACATGATTTAGACGAAATGGGTTCTATATAATTGAAAGACTTTTTCGCTTTAAAAATAATTAAATCTCCCCGAAGTAGCAAAAATTGTTTTAAATAATTTAAACAGATTTGTATCCTAACGTTTTAGCATATAATTGCTTCATAGGGATAGGGATTAAAGATGACTATTTAATTTTATTTTAGAGGTGATTTTATTTTAATTGTTCATTTCCAATATTTGTGCAGGTTTTGAAACGAAATTTTATAACAAATCAATATTCATTCTACTGTTAAAGTGTGGACTTCCGAAAATAGTTTTGGTACAAAATTGATACCTTCGAAATCATGGGCATATGATATCTATTTTTTTGCTTTAAAATATTTCTCAAAGTGTATTTCTAATTTTGTTTGCTGCATGTGTATGTTAAAATCTAAAAATAAAAAGTTTGTTGCTTAGTGAAAGGTTCACAACATCGAAAGGAAAAAAGTCATACTCGTTATTTCATTGGGCACAACATTTGTTTTGTAAATTAAAATGCGATCATGCATTTAATTTTAAACAAACAAAAAATCAAGTCGAGTTATTACATTATGTTAGTTAAAAGACGCTTAATTTCAAAATTAGCGATTTGAGAATTTTTAAGAGCCAGACTAAGCCAGCATCGTTATAAATTGCCGTAAAGCATTAATTTTCAGTTTGTGTTTACATGTTTTACAAGAATACAAAGCAATAACTAAACACTATCTGGCATAAATATTATACACAAATGACTTTTAAATGAAACTTAATGTATCTTGCCCATAAACCTACAACTTGAAAATAGTTGTTTGCAAACTGTAGAACAAAACCGACCCTGTTTAAAATGTGGATACCGTAAGGTGATGAAGAAATCGTTGATAGATAGTGTCACAGCAAGAAAATGACGAAGAAATAAAAAAATCCAATCTAAAAACAATGATCCTTGGATGCAAAAACAATCGTGTTAAATGTATACAACGCCCTTGGGAAAACAGAACAGGAAGAGGAAGCTCAGGGATTTTTAACAAAAACAGCGTTTTTAACAAAAGTGCCTTTTTCAAGTTTTACAACTTAACCTTTAAGTAGGTTTAACCAAAGAGCGATTCGCCGACTATAATTGAACAATTCCAGATATCTGCCTTCTTGAAACGTCAGCTGCAATCCAATTCGTAAACCTTATCTTAGTTAAATATGGTTATTATCGCCGAGCGCGGCTTCGGCGTTTTTCTGTAGAATTGTTGTCGGCTCTGAGCAGTTAAGCCCTACCGTCAGAAAAAGGCGAGCCTGGTGAAAGAAATCCGTAAGCCCGACAGCATGTGCCTTCCCCGCAGACTACAATTTGCGAATTCCATTCCGTTCCGTCCCAATAATACATGCATATAGTGTAAACCCAGTTTTCTGATTTGCGTCGAGAACTGTACTGGTCCGCTGCACAGCAGTATATATGCATATGCGCGTATATATTGACGCGTATAGGCTTCTAGTCAGAGGCCCGGTGACAGCAATACATAGAGACCGTTTCATTATTTTCTTCTCATTTTGGCATAACTCAAATTAGCACACATTACTGTCGCAGTTTCTGATACAATTACTACGTAGTGGGGCAGCCAAGGACTCGCACTGAGAGGCGCGGATAAAGATATCTTTAGCGGGGTTGCCGTCGTAAAGGTCAAGGAAAGGATCAAGGTTTTTACCTTAATTGGAACCATGATGAACTGGGTTAGTGATTTCACGAAAAAAAAAAAATTAGTAGCTTCCAGTATGGGTGTCTAATACCTGAGTGGTAGCGCGTGCTCTAAAAAGGAATCTCCGCTCCCTGGCCGTGGCTATAATAAACATGTCTGCATCCCAGTCACTACGTCCGAGTCGAAAATTTGCACAGGCGATAAATTGCAACAGGTGAAAGCCAGCTCCAGGAAAAAGTGGCGTGGCTACTGGTATTAGGCATCTGGGTTCTAGGAGTGGGGTTCACTTTGCCTGCTCATGCCCATTATTAAAGTGCCGATCCAAGCGGCTTCTGCATACCCAACGCTGTTAAAGTACCGGTCAGCATGGTCAGACCGGCTACAGACGTATCATAATTGTAACACTAAGCCCAACCATACTGTAGGATTTCTTATCTGTATTCAGAAAGATATTATTTTTACTACGTATTCCATAAAATTTGGTAAAAGTAACGCTTAAATTTGAAATTTAGAATCTTGCATAAAATAAATATTTTGATATTTAAAACATGTTGCTTTTATCCTGGCAGGTTGCAGGATGATACAGCAAAGTTTCTTTCTGGTTTGAAAGTTTCAAAAGCCTACATTGTTGTCATAGTTATTTACGTCATTAGTCCGGTAAAACAGATATTACGTACGAATAAGTAATTAATTCGGACGAGGCAAAGCCGAGTACGAATTTTATTGCGCAATGAAAACGTAATATCTGATAACGTGAAGTCGGAAGGGCGATATAAAAAAGAATATGACGTGTTTACAGAGTGGCGGCGGCAAAACTCGTATAATGCTGAAAAAGCTGATGAGGTTGTTATGTTGGCATATTTGTATGATTTGGTAAGTTTTTTTTTGGCATTTTAAATCTTTGTATTACAACTTGTTTCATTTCTAGTCTAAAAAATATTGTGGTACTTCTTTGTGGAGTAAATATTCTATAGTAAAGTCAATGTTGCTAGTGTTTAAGAATATTGGCATTTCAACATTCCCGAGACTGAAACAATTTTTAAAACGAAAATCAGTTGGTCACTAGGCTAAACAGGCACAAACTCTCAGCCGAGAAGAAATTTATGAATTTCTCAGAAATGCTCCGGATAAGGAATATCTTCTGACAAAGTTGAGAACTTTTTTAAGCACTGGGAAGCTACTTATTTAGCAAACGTTTTCTATTTTTAGGTGGTTTCTATGATTGGAGTTGCTGGGGCTGCCGCAGAGAAGAACTTTACGAAACGTCTCTAAGCGATATAGAAATCAATGTTTCTCAAATGGTTATTACTATTGCTCGAACAAAGACTAACCGGTCACGGGTATTTTTGGAGCTGTATCAAAAATATGTCAATTTACGACCAAAAATTGTTAATCACAATAAGCTGTTTTGGACTACCGGCATGGACAGTGCATCAATCAGAGAGCTGGAATTCACACAATTGGTGGAGTGGCAAGAAATATAGCAAAGTTTTTGGGTTTAAAAAAACATGAAACCTACACCGGACATTCGCTTAGACGAACAGTTTCTACTCTCCTCGTCTGATTCTGGGGCTGATATTTCTGTTCTAAAGCGTTTTGGAGGATGGAAAAGTAACACCGTCGCAGAAAAATATGTTGAAGATTATCTTGAAGGAAAAACAGAATTGCTCGCATGATTCAAGGTGGAGAAAGTTTTGCTGAAGTCGTTGCAAGTCGGCGAGAAGAAGCATCTTCGTCAGAAATTGTATCTGAAAGCAATTCAAACCTCAAATTTAACTCCAAAAGAAATATGAGTATAAAAACTCAAGTATTTGGTACTAATACTCTATCCTTACCTAATTGTGTGGAAATTCCTTCAATCCAAATCAGTGGAAATGAAAACTGTACCATTAATTTTAATTTTGCCTTACCAAACTGTTCTTAGTTTCTTGTTTGTTTTTTATAAATTTGTTAATAAATTTGTTCTGCAAAGGTGGCTTTGAATTGAGTACTGTAAAAACATACTGTACTGTAATAACGCGTTTTACAGTACAGTGCAGTATGACGTAAAATGGTCTATAACAGTACAGTATGATGAAAAATTATTTCAACATCGTATTGTAAAGAATATATTGGATTTAAAAAACAAAAACAGTATACAACCCACTGTAATAGGTTTCTTAACCAAAATAATATTTATAAAAAATTACAAAAGTTTAAAAAACTCCGTTTATTCAGTTAATTCGTAAATATTTACTAAGCTACTTGGGTTAGAGAAACTGGATTTGCTCGTAAGCAGTTTAGGTAAGTACTAAATTAATTAGTACATGTGACAAATTATCCTGAAATTTGTTCGTAATATTACTACCGATCTCAGAATGCCAACCATTCATTTTGTTTTGGCTTGTAGCTTCTAAAATTAATGTGCCTAATGTATTCTTGAGGGAATATTTCGTCTGCTGTAATTATTTATATTACGCAGCCTGCACCCCTCCTCTAATAAAGGGTTAGAGATATGTTGCCTCTATTTTATGCTAGCTTTTCTAGTCCAACCTTCCGGCATTTAAATTAATGATCGTCATAATTATGATTTAACACGCTTCTCCGATGAAATTTAATATGTGACAGTTGCTAGGTACCAAACTCGTTAGAGTAACTTTAATTTTTCGTTGATTGAATCAAAAACCGCAATAATTAGTTTTCATATAGCGCAATAATATTTGCCAAGGAAAGATAGTAAAGAAAGACTTTCTATTTATTTGGCACTTAAGATATTTTTTATTATTTCTTATAATAACTAGTTGTGCTCTAAAATTAAACGATTTGCGAAAAATCGTTTTAGACGACATTTTTCTAATCTGGCAGATAAAGCTGACTTCGGGGTGGGAGAAACTTGGTATGTTAATAAGACCGTCGAAATTGAGTCATTCCGCTTTTCTCGTTTTATCGGATTTAATGAAATATTCACCGCTTTTTAGCCCTCTGCCGACTGGTCTAATAGTAATTAACTTTGCTATAATTACATTTTCTGTTGCGTACTAATTGGTAAGTACTATATTATTCACATCAAATAACTTTATTTATTTCAGAAATCTTCGCTTCTGAGAACCTCAAGTTAATTAATTATAAAATTTGGTTTTTCGTTTTCGATAGGTTTCCTAAACTAAATGTTTTAATAAAACATTATTTCATCTTAAACAAAGCTTTATATATAAACTTGTAATATTGTTTCAGTAAATACAAGGAAGTGAAAATATGAACAGACGTGTATGCAATCATCAAGGTACGGATTTTATGCAAATGCATATTTGATATTTTGATAGATAAGATACTTCTGTTTGTATCTATATCTAAAAAAATGCAAATAATTAAATGTTACCAATTTTAACTTGCATATTTTGGGATTTTGGGGCATATTTATAGAATAAATGCATATTTAGATACATTTCTTTATATTCGCAAAAAAAACGTTAAAATATTAAAAGAGAGAAAATAAGAAGTACATTGGGATTTTCAATAAGTGCGTGATGTTACTAGGTATTCTTGAGCGGATGTCGCGGATTATACTAGGTAGAATGTTCTTTCCAAGTTTTGGAATTTTTACAATCATAAGAATTATGCAACTGAAAGTAGCAGATATTATTTTCATTCTGCTATTCGTGCCTACCACTCCGTAAGAAATAGCCAAATGTTGGCTCGCCTTGCGTGTGCTTCTGTTTATACAAACAAAATATTCCAAAAGACAGCAGCTTGTCTTTATTATGGATAAAAATTTATCCGGAACTATAGCTACAGGAAAACAATTAAATATTCAGCTAGGCCCGAAGTAACAAAGAATTCTAATCGTTCTAGATTTCATGCGATAAAAAATTCAAAGAGAATCAACATATTAAAACTGCTTTACATCAATGCAAATGTGAAAAATCGCGGAGTCTACAAATGCCGATCCGCTAGTCCATTGCTGGAATTTCTAAATTAAACGAAAAAGAAGAATTTAATTTCGATTTATGCAATGCTTTGGTATAAGTGCTAACCACTTACAAAATTAAACAATAATAATTTTTAAGTATTCCTAAAAAAATATACTAGTAAACATGTTTCAGATGAAAGTATTCTTAGGAAAATATACGTTAACGAAATTTATATAGCACGTAAAATTCGCGAAACTACATAAACCAACTATATTTACTTACCTGTTGATGAAACTACGGTTAAATGTGGACGTTATGTAACAAATTTAATTATAGGAGTTTTAAATGTTGACATACCTCGTACACCTTATCTTATTAGCACAACAAAACTAGATAAACCTAACAGTGCCCAATTTCTAGATTCGTAAATAAAGGTCTCACAAAGTTTTTTTTTATCTGGAAACAGTTCCTATAGAAAAAATAATATTAATGCTATATGATGTTGCACCATACATGATAGAAGCAAGGCAAAATTAAAATATTTTTTTATCTAAATTTAATCCATACAACTTGTTTGGTCTAAATAGACTTGCAGAAGAAATAAGAAATCAGTTTCCCATTGTAAACGATTTATTATCTAATGTAAAAAAGATATTTGTAAAAGCGCTACTAAGGGTGCAATTATTTAAAAAAAATTGCCAAATATGCCACTGCCTCTTAAACCAGTGCCTACCAGATAGGGTACGTGGTTAGATGCTGCTCTTTCAATTCAAGTAATTTCGAAAATTTAAACATTTATTTTAGATTTTAAAGACTCTTCAAGTTGTGTTATAGATTCAAAAACTATAATAAACAAATCTCAATGTGCAAAACAATTAGCATTTATTAAAATCAATTGTAGTTTTTAAGTACAACACTTAATCAATTACAGAAGAAATAAGTCTTGCTATCCGATTTAGTAGAACTTATAAAAAGGTTTGGAATATCAATTCATCAAGTTAAATGCATAGTTTGTATATATTTGGAGTAGCGTCTAGCCCCTTGGACTTACAGCCGATCCTGAATTGCGCAATATCATCTAATATTGGCTCGCATATGTGCGAGATTTCCATTGTTAAAGCCGATTTTTTCATTGCTAATAAATTGCATTCAATAGAAAACAACAAATCCGTTTTTTAATTTATTACCAGGCTTGCGTGTTAGTATGCCGTCAATCAGTGAGTGAATGCAAATTTGTCTTCGTATTTTTTTCTTTAAAAATATAATTGCTCTTAACCTAAACCTCGCGTAAACAGCAAAACGCAACAACAGTGTTTAAAAAAAAACTATAAAATAAAAAAAAATTTTGGTCCCAACCGAGATTCGACCCCACACCTACTTATGCAGTAAAAAAGTAGTACACCCGAACACAGCCGCATATCCATCTGTGCCACTACGAACTTGTGGTTTACACACATTCCAGCTGCATGAAGAGGAGGTGCGCAAGTCATGTGAGGTAGGATCAGCTGTAGGACCAAGGGGCTAGATGCTAGTTATATTTGGTGCACATACATGCGCATATTTTTACGTTTTTTGTGCAAATAAATCTGCGCTTTGGTAATTATAATCACCGATCTTTGGTTGTGTTTGTTCATGTATTATTTGGTGTTCAGAAAGAAACATAGGTATGTAAAAATCAACAGTTTTGACACGCCGTATAAATATCGATACAACTTATCTATAAGATCTTAATTACTGTACTTAATTTAAACCAAAGAGCAAACCTTATACGCTTTTTGTCTAAGCATACAATTTAATTTATAAATAAAACAATTAAATGCTTGAAAGTGGCAAGTAGTAATTAAGCTTGGCAACTTTGGTTCTACTTTACCAGAGGTATCGAGTTCAATTTTCGCCAACTCCGCCCTGAATGTTTGTGACGTTTTAGTATTGGATGAGGGCGATATGACCTAAGTAGTTAAAACTCCGCAGTGCTTGCCTAAATTGAAAACAAAAAACATGATTTTTGAAAAATATTAAATGATCTAATATTTTACTTAAGAACATTTCTGAATTTTCTGGGCAAAACTATTAGTTAAATTCCAATCGTAATTTTGTGAAAAATACTTCTTATTTCAGCCACATTAGTAAATATATATTTATATATTAAATCTGGAACCCTTTCCTTTGTCTCAACTTTTAGTGGCGGGTTATTTCCGCCACCAAAACCCGCATATTTATGCGCTCATTCAAGATCCTTATACAATGCCCGTTACAATATAACACAGAAACAGGCTTATATAGTCACAATATTCAGTTGTAACACATAATACGTTGCCAATGCACACTTCATATTCAGTATGAATCGAGCAAGTATGTTTATTTCGCTTTTGCAGGGTTAGGTCGACCTCATATAAACAGGTACAAATCGCGGACAACGACAAAACAGGAAAAATAAACTTTTTCACGCTACCGGCAATGTAAGTAGGCCTTACATCCATAGCTACAGGGATCGTAAATGGCTGATAACATTCGTGTACTAGTTACCCTTGACGACGGAACTTAATAGTGTCACTTACATCCCTAGGAAAATTATGTTGATTTTAACTGTTCGTTGATATGGTAACAAGCTCAGACAACTTAGAATAATGGGGCTTTTAAAAAATAATTCCGATGACAGCTGTCAAAACGAACTTTTAAAAATATGATTAAATTTCTACCTGTAGGCCTACTTACATTGCCGGTAGCGTGAAAAATTTAATAAGTAACACGAAATGTATCGACTAATAAAATCCTCGGCAGGCGACAAGCTTCGGCTCCGCCTCAGCTCGTATTCGCCTACCTCGGATGTTATTACGTCCTTACATTCCTTGATACTTAAATAACTATTTTGAGTTGCTGGTTACACTTATTAAGTTAATATTGCTGTATAAATAGCGGCGTAACTTATTATTTGATAATTTATTATTATTAGATTAATAAATTTATTTTCAACTTTTGACAGGTATTCATGAAGAGAATATAAAATAAAAAACAAATTTATATAATTTCTAGTAAGAGCAAAAACTCATATAGATAATACTAAAAAACATTACACTGAAATACTTATTTACAAACCAAATGCGGGAAAGCAATGTTCCCGCATGAGCGCTGTGTTGAAGCATGAGCGAGCGCTAGCGAGCGAATGCCTTCATATGCGCGAATGCGCGGATTAAGCTTTCTCGCATAAGGTTTGTACAATATTTTTTGTATCGAACAGAAATACATTAATAAAGTAAAATAATTAGTAATTTGGAATTTCAAGCGAATGCTTCTATTTTCAAGCCAATAGAGGTAGCTAAAAAACAAAGTAGGTTGATAGCAATTGTTTTATGCAGTTGTCGACTGACATTTCATATTTTTAATTTTGAAGAATTTTATTATTAATGGTTAGTGTTCAATTTGTAACATTTAATTAATGAAAATCGCGGAAATGGTACTTTATAAATTAAATTTTATTATTGTAAAGACAAGCCTGAGAGGTCCAGTGATTTTTGCTATTTTTCCTGGGTAAGTAGATCGGGAAATTGACGTTTCGCTTTGCCACTAGAGTGCGCGGAATGTCATTTCCTACGCAGTGAGTACAAAAAATTATTACAATTCTTATTGCTGTACGAACAGTGACGTAACTTCAGAAAACAGGCACCAATTGAGAGTCCCTCCCGTACCCATTTTATTAAATTTATTTATTTTTATTTTTTTAGCTCACATGATCCGAACAGATGCAAGGAAATACCAACAATTCATCGACAAAACAAGCTTTTAAAAAGAAATCCAAAACCGGAAAAGGATGCTAGACGTATTTTTTTAATAAGCATTATTTTTCTATACCAAATTTTCTATATCTGAAAACGGAACCGTAGGGCAAATCCAACTTTTTTTTCGAACTCTACCTTATAAAAAACGGCCCAAACCAATTTTTTGAATAACTTTCATGAGTAGCTGTATAAAAAATACTTAATTACTTTAACAATATTTATTTATTTTAACCTTATACGTATTTCGGCATGTTTACATGCCATTGTCAAAGGTTATATGAAAAAGTAAACAGTTAGTGTTGTTATAGCAATAGAACTTGGTCACTTGATCTATCTCGGTTATTGTCTGCAGATGACTTGATTTCTTATTCCAAAATGTCCAACAAAGAAGAATTTAAGAGATCAATTTGCTCATTCATTAACGGTCCAGTTTTTAAATGTTTGTGAATTTCAAAAGATTCTAGTATATCTAATTTACGTTTGTCGTCACAAAAGTGTAAACATTTTATGGTGTTATTGGATGTCATTGAATGATTGTGTTCTAGTAAGTGATTAGCGTAATTGGATTTATGTGGGTGTTTGTGTAACCTTGCTGATCCAACTGATGCGAGAGCCAAAGTTTTTGTTTATGTAAATACCTTTAGATTTATTAAATATTCGAAGATTAAAAATTTTGTTTAGTCTGGTCTATTGGATACACGAAAATATGCTTTATGTAGTAGACGCGCCGTAGCTCAGTACCCGGATCCGGGTTCGATCCCTGGCCAGGTCGTTCTCCCTCGAAGACAACGGGAAACCAGCGAAGTGGATTTTTCACCAGGAAAACCTCCCTGGAGAAGAAGCGCATGCACTTCCTGTGGTTCGGAGACCTCGTTAAACTGTAGGTCCCCTATGTCTGTCTGTGCAAATTATCTATCGGCGCGCACCAAACACAGACATAGGAGAGAGGTAGCCAACGCCCTGAATAGGGTATGGTAGTATAAGAAGAAGTAGACGCGGCAAGATGTGGGTGGCTTGTAGTAGTGGAAGGCTGTCTCCACTAAAAGCTGAGACAGGTGGCTTATACCATAAATAATGGATAAAGCTACACACATAATTATAAGTGCGTAAAAAAACGAACTCTAATAAATTATGTAAGCTGAACCTTTTTATTAATATTTTTTTATTTCATTATCAATCGGTAAGCACAGAGATTGCAAAAATACTCGCTGTGTTAAAAATTTTCATATTTATTCAGAAGAAATTCCTGAACATTAATATCCCTCGACAATTGTATTCCTCGAAGCGGTGACCCTTGTCGTTCCACTACATTAGTCCTTGTTTTGTCACAGGTTCCCAACGGTAATCCCTTTTTCAGTTTTTTACCTTTAATAAGAACAACAACTTCGGCAAGGTCTTTGAGCAAAGATAAATTTACTCGGCAGATTTCCTGAAGCCTCAGCTTTTATTAAGTTGTCAGCCACAACGTATCAAATGATAAATTACATTAGTTGTTCAGATTTTGGATCAAGAACGTTTCTTATTCGGAATAGTTATTTTAATTAATCATTAATTTAACAATTGTGATAACTGATAGTGACCGTTAACTACACGATAATTAAAATTCATTTTATTAACAAAAAAGTTGACAATTTACTCCAAGTGACCGTGTTAGTATTATTTAGTTCTTTATTAGTAATTTGCTACGTAAATAATACTATAATTTAATCAAATTTCTAATTAACCCTTTAGCTGATTGAATTGCAAATTTCAAAACTGGCAAGCTTGATGTTAATCTATTCATGATAGAGAGTTTTTTTTAAATAATTTCGTCCCATGCTTCAGTGCTAATATCCTTTTTCTGTGTCAAGGCACGTTTACCGGGGTTGATGCGAAACAAAAACTGGGTAATCGTCACAACATTTGACGTTTCAATTCTGCTTTAAAAAAGATACATTTTATTGTTATATCACCAGCAAGCTATACGTTTATATACGATTATTTTTAAAATGCTTAAAAATGGTAAAACGTCCAGTCACAACTGAAAAATTAAGCATTTCACAATTAACAGTCATAAACAGTAATATAGTATTATTATACAGGATGTATCAAAAATAGGTACAAATATTCAAACCAATCATAAATTGTCCACGTAGAACTCAAGAGAGGGCCATTAATTTTTCAAAAATCATATTTTGCGTATTGTTTGGCTACAAAAAATAATATGAAAGTAAATATTATTTGAAAACTGCTGAGATTGCATTGGTAGAAAATGCGTTCAAACTCTACAAGGTTATTATATAAATTGTAGTTTAAATCCAATGTGGCAACGTAAAAATTTACCTTACAACCCAATAATACTATGTTTTTAAGACAATTTTTTCAATTTGTTTCTATTTTTTTACATGTAGACAATTGAAGAAATAATTACAACAACTGATCAACTTTTTTCTAAGATAATATAAACTCAAAATAGCGTGAGCTACGATTGTTTAAAAATATTGACATTAACGCCTTATTACTGTCGAACTGATAATTTTAAAGCATGGAAACTGTGAAGTAAAATATTTTCAAAGTTGTGGACATTTGCATAAAATAGTACTCAAAAACCATTGTTGTGTTGTTTTAAGTTTTGTTAGCTCATAGAGCTGTGCATTAGCTACAATTTAGTTCTTAACCCACCTTGCCAATTTCTCTGTGACACCTTCTATGAATTTTTGAAAATTCAGCACCTATCTATTTACTCATAAATGTTTTCAGGTCGGGATGAAATTTAATATTGTAAATGTTTTCGGGTTACATAATTTACATATTACCAGAATTTTTGGAACTGCCAAAACAGTGAAGTGAAAATTAATTAAAAGTTTTGACATTTTGAGAACAATAATTTTTAAAAACTTGCTTCACGATTTTTCTAAAATACTACAGGCTAATAGAGCAATCAATTAAGTAAAGTTTGGATCGCGTCCCATTTTGCTAAGTGCCCTGTGACGTCTTCTGTGAATTTTTGAAAACTAAAAATGTATGCTGTTTTGTTTAATAAACGAATCACCCTGCATGTAACAATATTACTACAATAACTGCCAAATTAACTTAATTTTATTCTAAAAAGTGTAGTATGTAATCTCATTTTAAAGCGACTTTATCACAGTACATGCGGGTTTTTTTATTACCAGCGGCCGCCCACAAGTCTAGCGCCCAAACGACGAAGTCGCCCAATAGTCCTGCTGCGTAGTTTTTAACGCAAATACGACGTTGTGGCAAATAAAGTTTTTTGAGCTCTTACGAACGGTGGTTGATTAATTACAACGACCGGTTTTGATATTAATCAGTTTAATTGTTTATTACGCTAGATGTCTGCGCTTTTGCTACTATTTTCTTGTATTGGATAAAAAATGTTTGATTATTTGTTTTTTTATTTATTAGATTTTTTTTCTTGCGTGAATTTTGATATATAATCTAATAATGCTACTAATTATTGCGCTGAATTATTCATCTTTTACTTTTTGGCCGTTATTACAATTCTGCGTTATGATATCGATAATTTTTTTTTTTTTTTATTAAAACTCCTACTATATTCGCAAGCTGCCTTGGGACAATAAACGAATTTTGTTACAATGACAAGAGTGCGGGATGTTAGTACACTAACATTAAAGGACTAACTATTTTTTTTAATCCATAAACCTAAGATTAGTTTTAATAGTAGGGTTAGAATTATCATAGTCTTATCTGTTCACTATGTCTAGAGGGTCATATCGCTTCAAGCGGTATGTCTTCTGGCTGTTGTCTAACAGACTGACAGCAAGAGAGTTGAGATGGTCTTGGAGTCGCAAAAGATATTTTGCACTTACGCACTTGGCTTCTTGTATCACAGGGAGAACGTTTAAGTCTTGATGTAGGGTATAGTTTATCACGAACCACGGGGCATCGGTAATAGTACGTAAGGTTTTTGACTGAAATCTCTGCAGGATTTCTATGTTGGAAACACTCACGGTGCCCCATAACTGAATCCCGTACGTCCACACAGGTTTGAGTATCGCAATATATACGGTGAGCTAGCTGGTTAGGGAAAGTTTTCTACCAATTAACCAGTATAGTTTAGTGAACTTTATTCCGAGTTGTTTTGCGCTTGGCGAATAAGTGTTTTTTCCAATTTAGCCGTCCTGTCCAGATGCATGCCAAGATATTTTGCACTGTCGGATTGGGGAAGTTGCTGTCCACTTAGGGTAACACTGGGGCATGTCTCCTTGCGTAGGGTAAATGTGACGTGCTGGGATTTAGTTTCATTGGCTTCAATTCGCCATTTCTTGAGCCACTCCTGGAGGTTATCCAGGGCTGCTTAAAGTTTTTCTGAGGCGTAGGCAGGTATTTCACTTGTTGCTAGTACGACCGTGTCATCAGCATACGTGGCCGTCTCAGTATTTCGTGTAACTGGTATGTCTGCGGTGTAAATCAAGTATAGGGTTGGTCCCAGGACACTGGCCTGTGCGACGCCTGATTGTATTGGGTATATTTCGGTTGTTTCTTCCTGGTATTTCACTAGGAAGTATCTGTCAGTGAGGTAGGATTGTAGGACCTGGTAGAAATTAGCAGGTAGTTTGGTTTTTTAACTTATATAGTAGCCCCTGATGCCATACTTTATCAAAAGCTTGAGAGATGTCTAACAAGGCGGCTGAACAGTACTTTTTGCTTTCAAATGTCTTGCTCAGGATTTCAACTACCCTATGCACCTGCTCAATTGTGGCATGTTGTTGACGAAATCCGAACTGGTGCTCTGGTATAATGTTAAGTTCGTCAAGCTGTAGCTTCAGCCTCTTTAGGAATATTTTTTCAAAAAGTTTGGATATGATGGGCAAAAGACTAATTGGCCTGTACGATGTTACTTCTTCTGGCCGGTTTGCCAGGTTTGTGTATTAGCGTTATTTGACCAACTTTCCACTGTGACGGGAAGTGGTCTATTCTGAGTATGGCGTTGAAAATATGCGTTACTGCTCGTAAAGTTTTTCTTTGGCAATTGTTGTATGGCATATCCTGTTATTAGGTCAAAGCCTGGTGCCTTCTTTGGATTCAAGTTTCTCTCTATTGTTTCCTTTACTTCACTTGCTTTTATGGCTTTTATTGGGGGAGGTATTTGGTATGGTGTCTCTAGGAATGAGGTGATAATGTCTTCTTCCTCTTGTAGTATCTCTGATGTAATGCTGTTTAATAACGCCATACCGTTCAATTGTACAAATATGTTGTTAAATAGTGTTAAAATACAATGTGTCACAAGCTGTAAAGTTTTGGGCTTATATTTAGACAGCAATTTAAACTGGTTGCCTCATATTGAACAGTTACAGATAAAATTAAACAGAGCAAACTTTATCTTGCGTAAAATGAAAGTTTTGTGCAACAGCTTTACTCATGCAGGGATGCCTTTAAAATTTACAAGTTCATGACTGTCATAAATTTATACATTTTTGAATGTTTGCTTTGTGTACAAGAATCAAAACCTATTCCAATCAAACTCGGACTTTCATAGTTATTCTACAAGATCTGCTGCTGTCATTCGCATACCCTTTTCACGTAATGGTGTGGTTCTTAAATCGTATATGCATTGTTGCGCGCGTCTATACAACGCCCTGGATAACTCGTATAAATGCATAGAAAGTGATCAATTGTTTAAGAGTAAAATTAAGACATTTCTTTTGGAGCATCCATTTTATACAATTGATGAATTTTTAGAGTTTTGTAGTTGATTTAACTGTATGTTTTAATTTTTATTTGCTTTTATTTTAATCAGATGAACTTTTACAACCTTACAATTTAATGTTATATGTGATGTGTGTATAATCTTATACGCTTTTGTATTTTCGTTTGTATACTATTTAATGTTTCATGTATTGTACCCTCAATGTAATTTTCTCTATGCCGAATGGCCAACAAATATACCACTACTACTGGAAAGAGCTGAAAAACTTTTGCCAGATGTTCAGCGAATGTCTTAGCCTTCTCTTTGTCAGTTCTTGCCCATGACCTGTCGTTTTTCCTGATTGGTGGGATATTATCCTGGGCTTTCTTGAGTTTTATTGTTGCCTTCCACAGAGAGTACTCTGTAGCCTCAGATGGTGTTAAGCCCTCCAGATATTCCTGGATTGCTTTATTTTTTCATTGTTGAGCAATTCCTTAAGTCTCTAGTAGCTAGCTCTATTAAGCCTTTCCTTATCTTGAGGAGCCCTGGTTGTCATCCAGGTTTTTCTGAGCTTCCTTTTTCAAAATCGCTTCTTTAGCCGCCTGAGAGCAATTTTGTTGTTTATGGTTGGGGTTCAGTTTTGGGGTGGAGTCCCAAGCCGCTTGTTGTATTATTGTCGTTAAGTTCTATAGAGCTGTGTCGATTTCTGCAGCAGTTTTTAACGAGGTGTTAATAAATATTAACACCTCGTTAAAAACTGCTGTAGAAACTTTCTTCGATCAAACTCTTAAATAGCTCCCAGTCTGTTCTCTTGTTGGTGAGAGATGCCGGTTTTTGTTTGTTGATTACTCTGATACTTAGGTTACCAGGATGGGAGAGAGGTCTGAGGAGAGGTCGAGGTTCTGCTCAGCTAGAAGATGGTTGGGTGGTATGCCTTTTTGACGCAAAAATCAATGACATCTGGGGTTTTGTTTATATCACTCGGCCAGTATGTAGGCCTTCCCGTGGACAGGACGTTCAGGTTGTTTTTGTTGATGCATTTAACAAGCTCTCGTCCTTTGGATGTTGTCAGTCTAGATCCCCATGTGGAGTGTTTTGCATTGTAGTCGCCTCCTGCGAGGAATCTATTTCTTAGGGTGCCGTAGAACTCCGTATACTTGTCTTCTTTTATTGCGTGGCGTGGGGGACAATAGACTGCAGAAATGGTTATTGGTCCGCGTATGTCTTCAAGTACTATGTTTGTTGCTTGAATCTGTTCTGTTTGGAACTTTGGTGATTCATGGTGTTTAATTTTGCTTTTGATGATGATAGCACTACCATCGTGGGCCCCGTCCCATCAGGGTGTTTGGTGTCATACACATTGTAGTTTTGGATTCTTAAATAGCTGCGGTTTGTGTAATATGTTTCCGAGATCAGCATGATATCAATATCATAATCCCTCATAAAAGCTGATAGTTCAGGGCCATGGTTAACTAGGCCGTTAGCATTCCACACAGCTATTTTGAGGTGTGGATCCATTAGTTGAGTTTATTGAGCAGCTGAGTCACAATGTTCAACATTGTGTCTATTCGTTGGGCCATTTGCTCAACGAGCTTCTCTAGTCTGCAGATTCTGTCCTCAGGTTGCTGGGACTTTGTAGCTATGTCGTTGTTTTTATTGGTTGTTGCGTTTTTGCCCTGCAAAGCCGTGGCAAATGATACACCTTCGGCGACCTTTCTCGAAAGAGCTGGGGTTTTGTTTTGAAGTTGGTCTTGTGGAATCTTTGGCCTTAGAGGTGGGAATCTTCTTAGCTGTAGTTTTTAACGCAAATACGACGTTGTGGCCAATCAAGTTTTTTGAGCTCTTACGAACGGTGCTTAATTAATTACAACGACCGATTTTGATATTAATCAGTTTAATTTTTTATTACGCTAGATGTCTGCGCTTTTGCTAGTATTTTCTGTTCGATTATTTGGCTTTTTTATTTATTAGATTTTTTCTTGCGTGAATTTTGATATATAATCTAATAATGGGACTAATAATTGCGCTGAATTATTCATCTTTTATTTTTTGGCCGTTATTACAATTCTGCGTTATGATATATGATAATTTTGAATTCAATAATTGTTTTTTAATACCTTTATTCAACTATAATTTATAATATTAAATGGTTTTGGCTACAGTATTTTTGTATAACGTTTTGATTATTTGGATAATTTGTAAATTCTATTGGTTATATTTAAAATTTATTTAATACATTTTTTAGGGCTTAGGAATTTCTTTGCTGTTGTTGTTTGGTTTGTGTGACCTTCATTTATATCTGGTGAAATTATAGGAATATAAGTGCCGAATGACCCTTGGTATTGCTATCAATAAAACCGCAATTCAAAATTCACGTAACACAACTAAAATTGTTAGAAACTGAAAGATTTGTTTTCTGATTTAGTTATTATACAGAATCATGAAAACACTACAATACTTTATGTAAATTGTGTATAATTTAGAAATATTTCAATTCATTTTTTCCTCAGCCTACGCTTTCCAAACACTTATTCCGAAATAAACCTACATTATACCGTTTTGACAATCGCAAGCTCTGCCAAAATTGAAGAATGTGAACTTTAGCTATTTTACTTTCTACATTTATGTCTAAAGTATATTAAAAATTCTTTGAGCTTTTTGTAACGCCGGAATTTTAAAATTAATTTTAACGCTCGCTATGAAATGTAGGTTTTATAATCTAAGGCAGTATTAAATTTCAAGCAACGCCAAAATATTTTTTGAATCTTTTGCAAGTTAATAAGGAGAAATGAATAAGTTTTAATAAATAAACTGCAAAGTTTTTAATTGAAAATTTTTATAGCTAATTGTCGTTATTTTATCTACACAAAATATATCTTTTAAGATTTTTAAAGTAAGTAAAAGTCGAGTCCAGTCATGCTACATTTCCAACAGAAGTGGCAATATGTCTTTTCTAAAATATTTCTGCGGTGTACCGTAATCTTAGTAAGACATAATATATCACAAGTAACCAAGCAAACCAAAAGGCGCTTATAAAAATCTTTTCCAGAAAAAACTTTTCCAAAAGCTTTTATAAAAACTTTACGCCATCTTATGGAACATACAAGAAACATTATTCATCCATGAAATCGTCGGCGCGTTTTGCACGAGTATCAACTAAAGTTTTTTAAAGAAATTGTCGCTACTAAAGTTAAAAAATATGCTCGTCTCTGAATTTCACAACCTTTCGCAATATAAAAACGGTGTATTCTGTATTTGTGGGTAACTTTAAAATTAAGTTATGAATCAACCAAATCTTATGGGTCCAAACTGAAACTTACTTCTAACTTTTCAAAAAGCTTTTGAAACATTAAAATTTGCATATCATATCGATATTATTTCAGATGAAAGAAGTGCGTAGATAAATTTTAAAGTATACAAATTCGTTCTGTAATCTTTTCTCGTCTTCATTATTAAGGTTTACTCTATAAACTTTTCAAATTTCGAGGTAATCTTGAGTAAGTTATGTTCATTCATATTGAAATATCTTATAGGCTCTTTATAAAAGTAGAACAATAACTGCTGTTCGCCGAAACTCTATTATGTAAGCTATTAAGGAAAAGTTTTAAAATTTTCTTTGAAAGTTCTAAAAGAACGAATAGACAATAAGCGTCAATTTATTTCTGTAACGAACTGGCGGAAAGTATTAAAGTGCAAAAAGATGTAATAAATCGAGGGATTTTATATCAACTTGAACAGAAGTGGTCCCAGGTGCCCCAAACAATGCTTGTCTGCAAATCAACGAATTTTCCATACCATTATATTTTTTTTTTTAAATGAAAAAAAAAGCCTTTAAAACTGTGTCATTTGCAACAACCCTTAAATAAAAACTCATTAATCAACGTTAGTTACATGCACTGTACAATAAAATAAAAATAATGAATTAAAAAAGCTTTGCACAGAGTGGTCTCAAAATAGTTGCAAATATGCAATTCCAGAATTCTTAATGTCACAAGAACCAAAATGTTTTAAAAGTAGTCAGAATTCTAAGAGTAAATCTTTGATACTGACTTCCGTTACGAGTCCTCAAAGCTATTAACCTTTTTTATTACGCTTCGTCGGGAGTACTATAAATTGTTAAAGAAAATCCAGCTCACAAAATAGTTAACTTTGTGATATTTTCTAAAAGGTCACAATATATGCAAGTAATCTCAAACACGTGCACCAAAGATGCCATATTTGAGGTTGAGTTGGTAGTTGGTTAGAATAAAACAAACAAACATGCATTCAATTTTAATCTAATTTCGGGTTTTATGACAAAATAAATGATTGAAATTAAGAAACAAACAACAACAAACAGAGAGGATGGTTTTAAACTTTGACTCCATTAGTTCATCTTCTGAGAACTTGTATCATCAAACTCACGATCAACCTCCACCAGATCCGTGTCCGCCCAACGGTGACAGCCAACCATAACTTCATCGTTCTGCCCGACTTCCTCAAACGGGTTTAAATACCTCCGCATCCCCGTATTGAATTCAGTGCTCTGATCCCACTGAAGATGCAAGCTGCAATATCTTGCAAAACGTTAGTTTGTTGGCTTTACAAACAGCTAACAAGCATAAGCCGATTAAATACCTTTGTCCTGTCAAACAAGATACATTAACTTCAAATTCTTGTCCGCCCCAAAGTTCAAATAATCTAAGCACACGGCCCTGTTTAGGCAGGCAGAGCCCACGAACAACTATGGCGCAAACTTTTAGAACAAATGCTTGTAAAGGCAGACAAGCTACAGGTTGGTCTTTACCTGATTATGCTGGGCGTAATCCCCAAATGACGACGCGGTTTAGGCCAAAAGCTAATTTTAATATTGACAGTTCAAGTAACCGCGAAAGCCTCAAAGAATATAGAAAGGACTAATTCCATGCGTGAACTGATAAGCACCTAACTTACTTAAATAATTAAATAATTGAATATACTGTTTTTGGGTAAAATCGTTAGATGACGCCACATTCCGTGCAAAACATATGAAGATTTTGCGGAATCAAATATTTCGTGACGCGGCAAGCCCTATCTCGACCTCAGTCAGAAGGCTGTGCTGTTGCAGTATTTTATACTGATTCATGATGAAACAGTAAATATAAATAATGACTCTTACAAAAAAAAACACATTAAACGGCGGAATCTTGTAGCTATGCATGTATGGTGTGCTTACATTGCCGGTACCGGGAATAAGAATTTTGTTTGTTTAATAATCTAGTGATAACAAACCCACTGTATACGCAATTACGACAAAAAAAAAGTAAATCAGGTAGGTTATGATAAACATTCCAAACTTGGCGTTACTATTTACGCCAATTGTTTTTCAAAGAATCAACAACCGTCACTATAACCCATAGATAAAAAAATATAATACGTTTCTATAACCTCTCAAGTGTTTGTTGTTGTTTTTATTTAAACTAGTGTTACCCCAGCGCACAATGCACTGACAGACAGCGTTGACAGAACCGGCGAATTGTCAAGTCACGTGATGCATTAGTTCCAATAATGACACGCGATGTTATTGTAGGTGGCGCCCCAAGTGACGCGCGTCTAGCCGACCTTCATATATGTTATAAATTAAAATAATTATTATTAAAAAATCTACGTAGAATAAAAATATAAAAATGTTTCATGTTCCATCTGTGGATAGAGACCTTTCATTAAAAAAAAATGGTCCAGATTGGTGAAGCGGTAGCCGCTGGAGGAACCGGAGAAAAAAAACCTTTGTGCTTTTATATATGTATGGATTACATTTCAAACTAACTTAAAACGTTAGCTGGTGGTGATAAAACAAGGACAGCCTACCTGATTTACTTCTCTTTTGGATCTCACAGTATAATTGAGTTAAACCAAGCAGAGATGGAAAGTCGTTAATTGATTATATTATTGTTCGGAGAGACAAGCCACGAAACGTAAAAGATGTTAGAAGCAAGATAGGGACAGAACTTGGCACAGACCATTCACAACTTGGCAAAGGCGATCATCTGAGAGGGAACGAAGAAAAAAAAATAGGTGAAAACACAGGAGAGGTTGGAAAGGATCGAATCAAACAGACTGAGGGGGAGAGACAGCTGCAGACGAAATATTGAGAGCAGGTGGCAGAATTGGGTGAAACCAGGAGAGCAAACGAAGAAACAACAAACTTAGAGAAAGCATGGTTAACGTTTAAAACAATAATTTTGAATACAACAAAAGACGTGTGCAGTGCTTCCAAAAGACGTGTGCAGTGCTTCCAAATAGTTTTTAATCGGATATAGTTTTTGCCATTAGTCTCATTAAAAAAACATAATTTATAAAACAGAAAAATATATCCACGTTCGTGCTTTATAGAAATATTACTCAAAAAATAGGCCAGAATTAGCGATTAAATATGGTGAAATTAATAAGCATACTATTCAAAGCTGAAGGTTTACGCTGTTTTGCCGCGCGGGCCAAGGAAAGATGTTTACCGTGTAGAAACATTCGAATGATTTTATCCGAATGAATCAGTCGATTATAAAATAAGTTCGAACTGCAATCATTCGATTACGTCTATCGCTATCCCGTTTTCAGTTCTTCAAATTTTGAATGCGATTATAGTATAGTCGCGGAGTCTAGTCAGCGCGTCAAAACAATTGCACGTGATCCCACAGTGATACTTTCAATACTTACCTCGAATGAGTGCAACTTTAACGTAAGTTTCGATTCGACGCGACAGTAAAATACGGTCGAGTTACTTTTTATGGGCTTAAATAAAAATACATAATTTTCAAAATTCTAGCTCCGTGGAGCTAGACATTATACAGAATATTGCTGTTCAAAAACTCAAAACTTTAAAACGCCAAGAACGTACTATTATAGCTGCTAGCGTGTGACTGTGCCTTTCCTGCATCTTTGCCAACAGCGAGAATGCAAGCGAACACGCTATGATCACGCGCTCATCACGATGAAGTATTTGTTTACCTCCACTGACTAGACTCGGCGACACTAGTTATAGGTTAATATTGCTGTACGCACAGTGGCGTAATGTCGCCAAATAGGCAACCACTGAGGGTCTCTCTCAAATCCATTTTATTTTATTTAAGTATTTTTATTTTTTATATGCTTTCATGAGGCAAGTATAAAACATAAAACAATTTTACATAATTTTTTTCCATAACAAAGATTTCATGTAATACTTAAAAATCAATGCACAAAGAAAATTAATTAAATTTTAATATGAACGAAATTTATAACTTACTTCTTATTCCAGTAAGTATCGTCCAAGTTTATATCTTTGAAAATATTATATAATATACATACAGTGTGTAACAGACCACGCACGCACTATCTTTTACGACTAAACTATTAAACATAGGCAGATGGCATAAAAAAATTATTATATAAATCGTACACGAAGTATTCAGAAACAATATTTATAAATTTTTTGAAGCTTTAAAAAGAGTAGTTTTGGGGGAGATCGATGGAGGGATTTGCGAGATTTTCAAATAAGAAGGTGAGTCAAGTTGTACCCCATTTAAAAGCTTTTTTTAATATAATTGGCCGCCATTTTGAAATGGTTTAAGCTATTGATATTTTCTTTTCTTTAAGCTGTTAGGTTTAAAAATATCTTTTAAATGAGGTACTATTTGACCCACTTTCGTATTTGAAAATCTCGAGAAACCCCCCTAGCCCTCTCCCCAAACTACCCTTTCCGAAGCCCCAAAAAATTTATAAATATTTTTAATGAATACCTCCTCGCATACGATTTATATTACAAACTTTTTATATCATCCATGTAGGTTCAATATCTAGCCGTTAAAGATGTGTAGTGCGTGGGTTGTCTGTTACACCCTGTATATTTAGTTTTGAATCATAATACTAACGGTAAATGTTTTGTTCTATTGAATACTTTTGGGCACCTCTCAATCACGGTTCACAATTCAACTGCACTGGCACAGTTACGCCATTGTGAACGCTTTAAGTACATGTCTTACAACTCGAGACCGATTCTGCTAGTCAATATTATTATTTTTTGGCGTTTCTAATTAATGTTTCTTCGTTCCTGTTGCATAAAGTATAATTAACTGTAGTGTTGCCACCTATTATTTAGATACGTTTAACGTGCTACGATTATAGAGTTATTATAACCAAGCATGTAAAGTTTAAATTTCAGAAACTATCGCGTTTGTTTTGTAGTCAATCGTACAGCGTACAGCGCACGTTGAATGAAGTTCAGCTGGTTTCAGCTTGGTCATCTCAGTTCAATCAGTTCAGTCAGGCTGTTCAGTTTTTTTTTGGACTATGAGTTCAACATCGTCTATGCAAACTCATCTATTAAAGTCTTAAGTTTAGTGCTACGTATAAACAGTAAACTGCGTTAAATCAAAGCTTTTCCTACAACACTATCCTCAAAACTACCACATCAGCTAAAAAATAATTTTAATATGAAAAGTAGAGTGATCAGACAGTGTTAATTTGTGTTCGGAATCTGAGCTTGTATGTCATTGAAGGCCGTATTCAGCTCATATCAAACGTAAACTTGGTAAAGTCACGCTATACAATTTTGAACCCTTTGGAGCATAGAAATACTTACTGCTTGCTTTAATCCAGTTTTCGAGTAATATTCTTAATTACCATAGTTTTGTGAAGTGAATGCGATAATAATTTACACAAATTCTTAAAACGGTGTGTTTTTGTACCGTTTTTATCATTACCTTTTCTTAATTCGATTTTTTGAATAAAATTAAATATTTCATAAGAACCAACTGTCTCTGTCTAACAGAATTGAAATAGCGCTAATATTACTATTGATTTAATATACATGGTTTTTCCTAACTACGTACAGAAATTTCAGGAGTTTTCTCGTGAATAAAAGTTTACCTAAACATTTGTCTGAAAATGTTTCCTTACGGAGTCACAGCGCTCTAAAAAAAGAACAGCCTAATCACTTTTTTGTCGATAACTTTGTAGTTGCACTAAACATTTTTAATTTTATATGTGAGCACTACTGATTTAGTTTAATATTTAAACTTTTTTTGTTTGAATAAGTGCGCTCCTGATGTGTCTCATATGGGGGGAGGGTCACATAGTATTTTCTTGGAAATATATTAGATCTTTACAATTTTTGAAGCTGTGTATAGAAAGTCTTATTCTCCAAACTAAAATACTCAAAAAAGGTACTCTTATTGAAACTCTCTATATCCGTCAGGTTTCGAGAGAATCGTTACAGAGCTACTGCAAAGTGAAAAATTTCACAATTCAAACTATTGCCTTTTCAGGAGGCTGTAAAGAATCGTTATAGCACTTATGTTTATTGGAACTATTTTTATTGTTTGAATGTGCAGAATTAATCCTTAAAGTTTGTACCTATTACTTTTGCGTCTTCCGGACCTTCATGGCAATTTGATTTAAAAAAAAAATCGAAATTACCTTGAGTTAGATACAGTCAGTTTCAACAAGTGTACCTTTGCTGTGTATTTGTGTATAAAAAAATAAGATTTTCAAGGCAAAACTTAAAAACTGAAATATTTAGAGACAAATATTAAGTAAGCAGTCTAAATCTGGTGCACTTATACCAACAATAATAAGTAGAAATCGTAAGCTAAATTAGTAGTGTTCACATATAAAATCTCAAAACTTTAGTGCCACTACTGCGAAGGTTATCGACGGAAAAGTAATTAGGCACTTTATTATTTGGATGGCTGTAGCAAGGAAGCATTTACGGACATATATTCATATAAACTTTTCTTCATGAAATAACCTAAGAAATCAAGTATTGTTGTTTATGTACGTAGTTAAGGGCAACACCCTGTATATTAAATTTATCGTTGATTGAGAAAAGGAAACTTGGACATAAATGGATTTCCTGTAACAGAGCGAGCGTTGCAATTGTAAAACAACATAGTGTAGACATATAAAATACTACTCTATCATCAGATCGGCTGATGCTACCAATTCGCAGTCTCAAAAAACTCCGCGCAAGCCTATTCAAGTTCTTTTTATTAACCTTTCAGGGTCCGTCTGCATGGTTCCGGAGGCACTGCAGCCTATAGGGCTTATTGTGCTTAGCTTGTTTTTTGTCACACCACATTGTGCTTCTGGTTCCCTGTATCATAAAATACAGGTCTCTCACTTGTGGTTTTCCGAACATGTAGTGTCTTTTTCTCATGAGCGCATTACAGTTGCGTAAAATATGCATTGCGATTTCTGGTTCTTTGTCGCATAGTCTGCAAGCAGGGTCTCTATTAAATTTCTGGATCCTCTGAAGTTGTTCCAGTCGTATAGTCTATTCGGAAACCTGTGACGATCCTAAACTGCATTCTGCTAGGCAGTAGTAGTTCTGCAGTTTTTTTCGTGCAAACTCCGTTTATAAACTCCTTGCCAGGGGCGGATTTAGGGCAGGGCAAAAGGTGCAAATGTCCAGGGCCCACCGCTAAGGTGAAAATGTCCAGGGCCCACCACTGGCGATTCACAATAGAAACCTAAATCGAATATTTCATGGGAAATGCGAGATATAAACCAGATTGCCAACTCTAAATAATATCAAGAATTATTCTTATTGTTATCTATTCCAAGAAGTCTGTTCGGGTCGGGAACCTGTTGCAATTAACGTCCAGCAGGCAGCAGCTCCTCTTACGGGAGGTACCTAATAAAAATGATAATTTACGAGTGCGATATGTTTGAATGAAGCCGCGCTACCATGCACATGCACGTGCGGGGTATTTTGTGCAATAAATAATGTATACAATGAAATCTAGGTATTTGCCCATAACACTGAAATAAATTGAACTGTGAACAGTGTCAGTGTAACAGAGCTTCATTATTTAGAAATATATTGATTGACCTGCTACTTTATAATTGGTCAATTTTAAAAGGTAACAAAATGATTTTATTAAATTTATTTTAGTTATTAAGAATGATGTGTGTAGTTAATAGTTATGGCTCCTCCTAAGAAGAAATACAAATCAGGCGCGTGCAAAAAGAAAACGAAGATGAGAAAAGAAGCCGTACAATTGCAAATTAAAGAAAACGCTACTAAATTTTGTACACATTATGCAAATTTAAATCCTTCAGCTTCAGTACCTATAGCTATAGAAGGAGGCCCGGAAGGAGGAAATAACAATAATACAGCAGCTGAGTCTGATTTGAGTAGAAAAATGACAGAAGAAGTTAACGTTACCGATATTGGACTTAAAGAAGACATCTTAGAACAAAATACGAACATTGTATTATCCTGCGAAGAAGAAAGCAGCTCATCCGATGTATCTGAAGATTCTAAAGACTCTGATGTGAATAATGACTACCAAAATCAAAATAAAGATGACGATGACAGTGATGACACTAATGCTTCCTCCACTAAAATGAATTTTGAGGAAATGGATATACAAATCGAACAGCCCTCTTATCAATCAACCGACCCAGGTCTATGGCCTTATGAAACTGATAGGAATTTATTACAGGAATATTGGTGTGAGAAAGGCTCGAATTCATGTAGAAATTTGGAAGACAATACCGATTTCAGTGCCTCAAGAAATGTTGATTCTTCAGGAACTTCGCGTACTTTTACTAAAAGTTTGATGTATCGCGTAATGAAAAATGGAGAAAAAGTTCAACGAGAATTTATTTTGTATTCTCCATCGAATGGGTCAATTTACTGTTTTTATTGCCGCCTATTTTGTAAAAATTATAACTATGCTCTGTCCACTCAAAGGGGATATAATGATTGGAGACATGTATCACAACGTCTCGCTGAACATGAAAGTAGTCAAGAACATCAGCAATGCATAAAAAACTATTTAAGAAGATGCCACACCAAGGGTCGTATAGATTATCATCATGAAGAAGAGATTCGAAGTGAAAGAAAGTACTGGTGTGACGTATTACAGCGTGTAGTAGCTGTGATTAAATTTTTGTGTGAACGTGGCCTTCCGTTTCGTGGAAGTGCTGAACGATTTGGTTCAAAGACAAATGGAAATTATCTTGGTTTGCTTGAACTGTTAGCCCAATTTGATCCATTCTTGAGCAAACACCTTGAAAAATATGGAAACAAAGGTTCAGGTACGCATTCTTACCTTTCCAAACAAATCTGTGAAGAGTTTATCGGTATAATGGGGAAACAAGTTCAAGATATAATTGTTGGTCAAATTAAATCGGCAAAATATTTTTCAATATCCGTTGATTCAACACCAGATGTAAGCCATGTTGACCAGTTAACAATTACCATACGTTATGTTGACAAATTAAAGGGTGGTCCCGTGGAAAGGTTTCTAAAATTTGTGCCAATTCATGGACATACAGGGCAATCTTTAGCTAATGTTATAATCGAGACTTTGGAAGAATACCATTTAGATATTCAAGATTGTAGGGGGCAATCTTATGACAACGCCAGTAATATGTCGGGGAAGTATAAAGGTGTGAAAGCATTTATACTATCTGAAAATCCTCTGGCTGATTATGTACCGTGCGCGGCCCATTCGTTGAATCTAGTTGGTCAATGTGCTGTTAAAGCTAGTTTAGTCGCTGTAAAGTTTTTTGGTGTTGTACACACTTTATATAACTTTTTTTCTTCATCCACACATCGGTGGGAGTTACTGCTTAAATATTTATCTCCAAATGACAAAGGACGGGTATTGTTAGTAAAAAGATTGGGAGACACTAGATGGTCAAGTCATGCCGATGCAATAAAAGCCTTGCATACAAACTACAAGGACATCATGGAATGTTTGAAGATTATTGCAGAAAACTTGGAAGAAAATCCAGAGACGCGGCATACAGCTCAATCGACCCTTAATAAAATGATGGAACTAGAAAA
Source organism: Ctenicera cuprea (assembly GCA_958336395.1). Taxonomy (NCBI): domain Eukaryota; kingdom Metazoa; phylum Arthropoda; class Insecta; order Coleoptera; family Elateridae; genus Ctenicera; species Ctenicera cuprea. The sequence goes on from OY284486.1 coordinate 58,885,683, forward strand.
CATAATTCTTTGCATTGTGTGGAATAAAATTTTAGGAGAAATCAACAAGGTGAATATTGCCTTACAATCACAATCAATAGTTTTAGGAACTGCTGTCAATTTATTAGAAGGCCTTGAACAATGTGTTCAAAACTTGAGAAATGACTTTGAATCAATAGAAAATGCAGCAAAAGAAATTTTCCCAGATAGCATTTATAAATTTGAAAGAACACGAAGACGGAAGACTTTTTTTGATGAAGATGTAGGAGGTGGAGATATGTTGTTGGAAGGAAGCAAAAAGTTTGAGGTGGAAACGTTTTATGTGATAATAGATACACTTGTTATTTGTTTGAGAGAGAGAAAGGAAAAATATGCTATTTTAAATGAACGATTCGGATTTTTGGATAGGCTTTTGAAGATTGTTCCTGAAGATTTAAAGATAAGTGCTAAGAGGTTGCAAGAAATTTACCGAAATGATTTAGAAATATCATTTGTAGATGAAGTTCAAAGATTTCAAATTTTATTACTAACATCGGAGTCGGAGCCGGATGTTAATCTTCTGGATTCCGCTTCAACATGTTTGGAGAAGATGAAGAATTGGAGCCAATCAAAGAAAAATCTTAAGGACAGACCGATAATAAATTGTTCTTATTGCTTCAAGTTTTTGCGTGAGCAAAATATCGTTTCTGTTTTTCCCAACGTAGATATAGCCCTCAGAATTTACCTAACTTTACATGTGTCGGTTGCCCAAGGAGAACGTACATTTTCCAAACTAAAGCTCATTAAAAGCAACCTACGCTCTACAATGACTGAAGATCGCTTAAATTCTTTGGCTATAATGTCGATGGAAAGCGACATTGTAGACGTGCTTGATTTCGACGAAATTATTAAGCAATTTTCGGATCAAAAATGTCGAAAAGTTTCATTTTAATAATTTATTTTTATGCATATTAATCATTTTGTTTAATTTTTCTGGTATGTAGTATTTATTAAACAATATAATATGTTAATTTTTATTGGGTAAGCAGTGTAGTTTCATTATTGTTGACCCGACCTTGAAATGTGTGTTAAAGATATAAATCTGTAATATAAGTAATAGGCATATACTGTGAGTATCTAAATTGAAAAGAAAATTGGGGCCCACTTATAGTTCTTGTCCCGGGCCCCTTGGAGTCTAAATCCGGCGCTGCTCCTTGCTGTGTTTATGTTCTGGCCACCAACTGTTTACTTTTGAATATTACCTTTGAAAATGGCATGTAAACATGTTGAAATACGTAGCAAGTTAAAATAAATAAATAACACTAAAGTAAAATAAAGTATTTTATTTAACATCAATCATATTTAGAACAAAAGTTGTATAGACAATTTCGACTTATTTTTGCATCAGGAATCGGCTAGTGAATTTATTGCAGTAGGTTTAAAGATACCCTGTACCTTACTACATTAGTAAAGCTAGATCTAAATATATTACTTACGGCGTTGGAAATCTCACGTAGACTTTAGTAGTTAACCTTTTGGGTTTGTTGCATTATCTTCAGTGCACTAACTGGGTGTAACTAAAAGCCTGTAACGGAAGAATAAGACGCTTGTCACGGGTATCGGCTAACCGATTATTGATCCGCTCAATGAAGGGTAATCTATATCACTGTGCTTGCCAATCAGAGGCCCCCACTGATAGTATATGTACGTCACAATCTCGTCACATCTAATGGAAACGCAAAAATTCCGAGCCACCCGAGGGTATACGACGTCGTAGTGGGTTAATGATTAATACTCTTTCAATTGACCAGATGACAAACTCAATAGGTGTGCCTAGTTACTATATTCCAAGAACACAACTACTTTTATAGACGGGTTTCGTAAATTTTCAACAATAACAACAAAACCACGAAAATGCAATCGAAACTAATAAGTATTAACAAAAAACAATAAATAATGAGTCATCAACAGTAGTTGCCACACCAGTATATTATATTAAGTGTTAGCTTTATACAGGACTTACTAGTACACAAGAAAGACAAATTTGTCATTTGCATGCTAGTAACATTTGAAGGCGAAGACTCTCCTTCAATAAATATATTTTAAGCTGCGATTTCCTAATATTTAGCAAACAGTAGTTGACCTCTTGCCCCGAAGGGTAATTATACATTCCAAACTCCCAAACGTAAGATAATGAAGTGCGACGAGTACAATATAATAAAGTGCAGCTAAGAATGCCTGATAGGTATTTTAATTCATGGCCTAAAGGAAATTAACATACGTGTTTATTTAAATTCATTTGGTTAATTTAGCGGACGAAATTTTATAAATATAATAACGTTCTAAGTTTACATGATGTTCCAGTAACTAGGGAAGTTTGTTACTTTGGTAGTATTAGTCATAGTAATCCGTAATTCTGTAATTGCCATCACTAACTTCACTTATATTAAAAACTAACTAGTGTTACCCCAGCGCACAATGCACTGACAGACAGCGTTGACAGAACCGGCGAAATGTCAAGTCACGTGATGCATTAGTTCCAATAATGGCACGCGACGTTATTGTAGATGCGCCCCAAGTGACGCGCGTCTAGCCTACCTTCATATATATTATAAATTAAAATAATAATTATTAAAAAATCGACGTAGAATAGAAATATAAAAATGTTTCATGTTCCATCTGTGGACAGAGACCTTTCATTTAAAAAAAAATGGTCCAAATTGGTGAAGCGGTAGCCGCTGGAGGAACCGGAGGAAAAAACTCTTTGTGCTTTTATATATGTATAGATAACAAGTTAGACCTGGTTGGTTACAGCACTAATTTTATTTCAATACCCAAAATGTTATAGTATAGATTATTTTATTCATACATATAGTTTCCAATAACCAATTAGAATGCAAAACTTGCCAATCCTACAAGGTATTAAATCGGTTAAAGTTCAATCACTTTTAGAGTAGCTTTTTGAAAATAAAACTTTCTCTATATTGCTTGTATTTTGCATGCAGAAAAGAGTCTTACCAAGTACCATTCAATATTTGTATTTCTAAGACTAAATTACTCAAACTTCCTGCACAGTAACTGAAATCACGCGAATTTGATATAAGAAAACCCTGGCGCATTCACGCTCATGTGTTTCGCCAGTCTAATATGCCACTCTTTTCGTTACTGTGCAACAAGCTATCGTAATTTAACCGATAAATCCAAAACTAGAATGTACATACGCGTGTGTATATTTCTATCCGTTTTCGTTTTTCTAAGTTGCCTTTTCTAATTTTAGGCGATGCTGCCTTTTTAATATGTTTTTTGATTTTTCGTTGCCTTTTTTCCTTTTTTGATAATTTTTCTTTTACCTGCCTTTCGTGTGGTTTTATTTTGCCTAACTATCCTGTCTGTAGTAATCACCATTAAAGAATTTCACCTATAGCAACCGTCGACGTTGTTCTTAACATATAATACATTTTTTATAAAATAATTTGGTTTTAAGAGATCTTCATTAAGATGTGACAAGCAGAACTACAGACGAATAAATTAAACCACGAGCTTAGAGTTTAGATAGGTTAAATTTTAAATTTAGTACTTTTAGTCAAAGTGCTTTCAATTTAAAAAATAAAGTTTTGACAAACGGAAAGACTTTTCCAAGTAAACTAGGTTATAGGCTAACGGCAGCCGGAAAGTGGTTATATCGCCTAAAACCTATCAACCTAAAACAAAGTTAGATTTCCGCGAACTTCGAAAGTGTTTTACCAAACGGACGGAATTCCCTTCTTTAACAGTACAAACTGATTTGTGTTGTCGATGGAATCCAATAACTTTGCCAGTCGGCATATACAACCGCATTTCGAGTGAATGAGCACCAACGTGAGTGAAAGCAACGAGCATTTGCTTTGTAAAATCAAGCGGCATATTTGCTTCAGGAAATCCGAAAAAGAATTTTATTAAACGAAGGCTGATTCTACATTATGTGATTGGAGTGTGTTAATAAAGCTGTATACGTATCTAACTATCTGTCTTTTATCTATCTATATATTAAATACGTAACTATCTCACCATAACATGCTGACAATCTCTTGCGTCTCTACGTAAAGTTGATCGGTAATAAATTGTACGGTACCTGGATTTTTGCTGATTAGATGTACCGGAACTTTGCTAAGGTAACTGCTACTTAATTGTGACTAAAACTATGAGTTTACGATTTGTTACTTTAATACCGGTAGCAAGAACATTATTGCCACTTAAAATTTTACGTATTAGTTTTATAACTTTGAAGTAGTATTAAAAAGTTCCACAACGTTGTTGAGACTATGAAATATTATCACATAGTAGTGAGAACTTTTCAGTAATATTTGTAGTCATCATTACGTCCCAAAACTGCTTCAAAATTTCCTTCAAAGTCTCTGGTTGTACAAAGCAATATAAACGGTTTCTACTACGTTCCCGAAACATTTAAAATTACTGCAAAGTGACAGTTAAATTTAGGTAACGCTCAAATGAAAATTATGTGCTTCTCACTCACAAAACATTCCTTCATTGTCATTTTCACAAACGAAAACAAATGAAAGAATTTTAAAGTGATACATTTCTTGAAAAATGACCTCAAAGTGATATTTACTTTCTCTAATCAACCGTAAAATTACTTTCAAGATCCCGTTACGTAAAATTGACTAAAAGGTACCACGTGTATTAAAGACACGTTGCTGTTGTCGTTGTATTTTTACGTGTACTAATTTTATAAGTTTAAAATGGAACGAAGAACGAAATATAAAAATCATAAAAATGAATTAAAATATCTCACCTTGTCCACGTTTTAACGAAAAGCGAAACAGTAATTACATGAAATTTCTGACCCAAAAGTGAAGAAAAGTTTATTTGATGTAAAAATTTGACGTAGACAACCATCAAAAATGATGGTCCAGTTATTCAAAATAGTAGTAGTAAAAGCGTTTTTTTAATGAATTTATAGGAACCCAAGTTGAAGTACTACCCTAAAATAAATTTTCTCTTTCGTACTAATCATTTTAAACAGACTTATTTTAAAGCATAAAAAATGACGTTAAACTTCGAAGCACGCGTTTGCCGATGGTTTCCGAATTACATCGGCCGGCGCTGCTATCTGTAGCTGTCGTACGTTTACTAGTCGTAGTTACCTAATTAAAGTAGCAGAAACTTTAAAGTTCCATAGTTAGTAGCAATTACCTTAAAGTATGGGGTGTCAACAAAACCGCTGGGAAAACCATTAATGGAGAAAATACCAGCCGAAATCGTTTGAAAAAAGGTTATGGTAAAATCAACCCCGATAAAATTATTTCCGGAGAAAACAACCACCAAAGAAACATCCTATAAACAAAAGCACGTGTATTTTTATGCTGGTGGTTCACGGTATAATTAAGAAAGACCTTTCTCTGACTTTTTTGCTTGCTGATAAATTTACATGAATACGAGCGAACTTAATATGTGAGTAATGTGCAATTGTTCAACAACAAATTTTTTGGGTGTATTGATTAGTTTTAAAAATAATTTAAAAATCTTTGTTAAGGCTCTCCCCTGAAAATAAGGAAAAGTGATAAAATAAACTAACATCTTTCTTCCTGTTTTATAAAAAAACTTTTTCCGGGATTTTAGCGTTTTATCCCGGTGTTTTTCTCGGGTTTTCTTCTCGTATTTTCATGGGATTCTCTTTTAGAAGCAGCTCTCAAACTAGAGGCACATTCAGCGGAGGAAACATTTGAAGTTACAAAAGAAAGACGGGAGCATAGCCCACGGGTTCTGCTAGTCATTTATACAGAGCGAAAGTAACCGAATCTGCGTTGATTATAAAAGAGAAAACGTATGGCGTGAACTGATAGATCTATAACAATATAATAAATAATGAACTGTGCGATTTGATATGAATGCATTTGTGCAAATTGATAATCTACGAGTATTTCGCGATAAACGTAATCACAGTGTATGTGTATTTCTGTAATGATTATTATTGCATGTTAAATGAATTATTAAATATGTTGAACATAATTTTGTAAATTTTGATTAATGAAAGAATGAATAACAACAAACACACGCAGACACATTTCATTGAATGTGTGCGTAGGATAAAGTTTGTAAAGAACACGTGCAACTGTATGACTCTTACTTAAGTAGTGTCTGCCTACCGTGCTGAGGGTTCAAGGTTCATATTTAAATAGATGTGCTCTTTTTTTATAGCTACTTTCATCTACAATGTTTTTACTGATTAAGTTAAAGTAATGTTAAATCATTATTCATTCATTTACAATACATTATCGACGGCATCATATTGTAACAAGAATAGTAAACTTTTCAAATTCGAAAATTAATATTTAAAAGGTAAATTTATTTTAATTGTTTCTAATAATTATTTAGAACATGTTTCATAAGAAACTAACAATTATGCAAAATCAACAAAGTTTCATAAATTAGAGCAGAATGTGTGCTACATTCTGCTCTACTTGAAAAAAAAAATAATTGACTTGCATTAGGAATTGGAGTGCGTTATCTAAATTTATTTCTATTTCTAAAATTATTACTCACAAAATTAATTCTGACAGAATGTGCACTCGGCACTCGCACTTGTTAAGATATGGATATGAACGGCCAAAATAATCGTTAAATTACTTACTCTTTGGATATTGCCGTTAACATTTTTGGAATGTTTTCTATGTAGCTATCTATGCAAACCCACCTTTATTTATGTACGTACCCATTTTACAGCTGACGTTGTTTTAGGCGTCCATCCCCTTTATTTACTTTCTGTGTAAGTAGTAATCTACTTAGAGAAACCTACAACTTTATTGTTGCCAGCAGCGCTTCTATTTCCAGAGAACTCCTAGACCGCGTAGTATACTCCGTCAAATTCTTCAGAATAGAGGGTTGCATTCCGCTGAAAATAACCCCTAGACCTGACCGAGAGGCGAAATGGTGTTGTATTTATCCTACCAGCAGACACGCATTTTCCATATACAGGGGGTTAAATAAAAGGCCGAGAAAGTCAATAACGTTTAGTATTTACATAAACAAGTAAAACAGTCTAGGGTAAAATTTGTTCGGTAACGCACCCAATGCGAGATAAACTAAATATGGTGCAAGCAAATTACGTTTGAATTAATATGTCCGCCGTAACTTAAGGTATTGGATTCAAATCTCGTATGCTCAACGTATTTCTTATCGCATTTTTTAAACACTCGAAATCTTTCTACTTTTGACTTACAAAAATCTTATCCACATATTACAGAAGAAATGAACTCTTGTTTCAAGTCACTAAATCTAACAGTTTTTGAAATATTTCCATTTTTGTTAAAAATTGAGTTGCAATAAAGATTTAACTCGTTTTTTTTCGCCTGTCGCAAAATTTAGTGGAGAAGGTCTCCTACTACTCCACGCCGCATATTTACCCGTATATAAAGACTATTTTTAGTCGACCTTTACAAAAAATTGAATTTTTAGTACTCAAATGCGGCCAAAAAGTAACCGTTTTTTGGCCGCTTTCATTATTATCCGTTTATGGGTGGCGCCATCTGTCGATAATTTTCCACCTTACATCATGATACCGACATTATCGACAATGTCATAATATCTCTAAATAAAACAGAGTAAACAAGCTGTCAATCTTACTGTAAACTGTAATAAGTACGTATTGGTAGTCAAATTTTGTAATAATTATTGTCTATAAATTATATCAATAAATCATAAATAAAAGTCTAACAAATTTGTAATAAAATATAAACGTTTCTGAAGGAGTCACAAATTATTATTATTATTTCATTATTCGTATGAACAATTTGTGTGCTTTTTGATGTTGCTGCAGCAGTAATTTTATCTTGATTATTTTAAGTAAAAATCTAACAAATTTGTAGAAAAATATAAACGTTTCTGAAGGAGTCACAAATATGTACAATTGTTCAGTTGTTATACATAATTATATCAATAAATCATAAATAAAAATCTAACAAATTTGTAAATTTTATAATGAAGGTCGCCTAAAAAATATTGTGTGCACCACCGCCAAAAAGTGTTATTTCGTCCTCGTCTGCTTTCTGGCCTCGGCTTCGCCTCGGCCATTAAACTCAGACACGGCCGAAAAAGATCCACTTTTTGCCCTTGGTACACAAATAACTATTTCCTTTGTGGAGCGGACCACTATAATACTCCACAGAAATTAGCTCCTATGTCTACGTCTATTGTTTTGTATTACTGGACTATGCATCTGCTGCTGTCATTTCTGACAGAAAGACAGATGATGAAACATGCAAATTCCGGCTGTTTATTTAAAAGGTTTACGCAGCACTTGATGTCAACAGCTTTCAAAGAGCTGTTAATGCCACGTCGTCGGAAGCACGAGATAGACCAAACATTACTTTCTCCAAAATGCGGCCACACTGATACCACGCAACAAAGAAAAGCTTTTGCTTATGGTGGCCATTTACGGTTTACGGTGAAAACGTTCCTGAAAAAAATGCTAAAACGAATTCGCTGAGAAATCATTGATGAAGAAAACACTTGACGACAAACTTTGTCAGACATGCTACAGTAACAACATTCCCCGAAGAAACAAAAACAGAGAAGATAATTTTTACGCAGAAAGCAATCAAACCAAAGAAAGAGCTTTCTCAGGTAAAAAGAAAAAATATTTTTAAAGCTCTTAACTTTTCGAAAATTTTTGTTCACAGCAATGCAGGGTGTGTATAAATTGGTAAAAGAACTACATGTGGCGATGTTGATCATAAAATTCTAAGTCGAAAATCTTAATACCAAAACATTGGAAAATGGTTCCTCTGTCCTCAGGAACCATTTTAAAGGAACGTACATTTGTCAACATTGGATCTACACACCACAGGTGTTTTGTTATAATGCACGGTAACTAAAGATGTCCGTTACATCGCAATACTCCGTGAATGTTGGAACAAAGTTAATGTAATTGTTTGAATTGAAAACCGTCTGTTTGCAAACACAGTTGTAACCTTCGTGGTATAGTTTGCATCACTCGTTCAAGTTTTTGCGGGGTGATTTCTAATACAGCCGCATTAATTCTATTCCTAACTTCGTCAGAATTTGGTGGAGGCGTAGCATAAACTATTCCTTTAATGAAACCCCAAACAAAAAAGTCTAATGGATTAAAATCGGGGGATCTCACGGGCCTTAAAATAGAGCCGCCGCGACCAATCCATCTGTTTGGCAAGTGTTCGTCCAACCACTCTCTTACATTACGAGCAAAGTGAGCAGGAGCTCCATCATGCATGTATAACATTTTGTGTCTTATCTGCAACGGCATCTCGTCAATTACTTGTTCTAAAACATTGAGGTATTTATCGGCATTAAGACGATTCGGCACATAAATTGGTCCAACAACCCTAAGCCGTCATTGTCACTATGTGTATTTAAAATTGTGTTGCAGAAATTCAATCGGGCTATGTTATCATTTTCATAAAGGGGCTGTACTTTGGTGACATGATATGGATGAAGAAGGTTTTGCTTTAGAACCAAGTAAACGGTCTTAATGTTGGGAATATTTAATGTTGCAGCTAACTGCCAGGTGCTGACGGAGGAATCTTCTGGTACTGCATCTAAAATTTGCTCTTCCAGTTGTACCGTGCGCCTTTGCCTTGGTCGACCAGCGTTTACATTCCTTGGAACAAATGAACCAGTTTCACGAAGACGTTGGTCCAGCCTTCGAAAAACATTTGCTGTAGGATGCCTCCGGTTTGGATAACGTGCACGATATTCACGTTCTGCCATGTCGCCATATCCACTACAGAAACCAAATAACATGCACATATCTGCATAATCATTGAACGTAAAATCCATTGTTAGTAAACGAAACAAGAAAACGAAAATAATAGTAATTAATACTAATAACTACGAGAAAAGCAACGATGATAGAAAAACAAGTCCAATTACAAATTTTGACAGTTGTCAAACTTTAACGTTATCAAGACAGAAGTAATTTAGAGTCGCATCACTCTTGAATAATTATTATTTTACAATGCTGCCATATGTATGTTTTACAATAATAAGTTAACGAAGAAATCTTTAAAACACGCTTTTGGGGCTGATAAACAACATCCATAAAAAAATATTTATTACAATTCTTATTTCTTCTAATTTGTAGCTCTTTCTGTAAACAGATAATGAATTAAAACACTTATTAAAAGACTTCAATTTCAAACTTTAAAGATCCTGTGCATACCCAGGAAGCACGGTACAGTATTTTGGTATTAAGATTTATTCTCAGAATTTTATGACCAACATCGCCACGTGTAGTTATTTCGCCAATTTATACACACCCTGTATTGTATTCCTATAGGGCTTTTACGATCTAATAATTAAATGCGATCTGTCAACCGGTTTTTGAGTAATAAGGCATAAAATAAAAACTTTCAAACATCCATAGCGGCCGCCATTTGAAAGTTTGGAGGAAAAGCCCGAAAGTCTCCTATCAGGTTTCATCATCATCATCATCATCTGACATGGAGCTGACTCGAGGGTCGATCCTGGATTACGCCAGGCCCACCCCATGCCAGTAAGGTGGGTAGGAATTTATGTGATAGGTGGGATCTGAAGTCTCCTATCAGGTTTTGTTTTCAAATTGATAAAATCTGGTTTGGGAAAAAACCGTTACAAAAAAAACATGTCTAACTTTCGCTTCCGGTTTTGGATTTTTTAAAAGCTTATTTTGTCGGTTTATTTTGGATATACCTCCAGATTCCAAGGCTCATCAAAATCCGACTATTAGTGCGATAGTTATGATGCACCACACACATACCGACATACTCATCCACCCACAGACAAAACAGTTAAATTGCATTTTAATTAATATCTTCGCCATATATCGAGATAAATGTATTGAAATACCGGGTGTCCCAGAAGTTACTGCCCCATTTTAACTGCAAATATCTCCGAACTAAGAGGCGATAGAGATATGCGGTTTTCACTGAACAATTTCTTTTTAAAAAAAGTTTCTTTCGGTATAAATGTTTATTCAGTAAAGTCTTATATAGGGTGTTTTAAGAAAACGGTCTTTTTCAATTGCAAATATCGTCGATTTTTTTAATGGAACACCATGTATATTTTGATACTATCTGAAAGGTGAACTCTTCCTCTTTCCGAAAATGTACAATTTGTTGCAGTTGAATTGAAAAATGAGTGAGTTATTTGGTTTTTAACGATAGGCTTTTATAGGTATAGGCATTTACGGGTGTTAATGTTAAAGCAAGCTTTGAAATTTTTATAATGTCAGTGAACTGACACAACGAACTGTCAAAGTAATTAATTCTGATTTGAATAATTCTTAAACGGCTGTTAATTTTTTTTTCAATAATGGTCCGATTTATTTTAATTGAAAAATGAAAAACTGTGTTATTGTATGCTACGTATGAATCGATTGTTGATACTAAAAGAAGATGTCGTGCGGTATTTAATAAAAATCTATGTCTACACAGACATGTTAGAAAATTACTTATACCCACAACTGGAACAAGATGCCGCCATAAACTCTGTTTACTTTCAGCAGAATGGTGCGCCGCCACACTATTCACTTGTGGCTAGAAATTCTGTTGCAGAAACATTTGGAGATAGGTGGATTGGGAGAGCCGGACCAATTGAGTGGCCTGTCCACTCACCAGATCTGACGATTCAAGACTTTTTTATATGGTCTTTTATCAAAGATAGACGTTATAATCCTATCCCAGAGACTCTGGAACAACTGCGATGTAACATTGTCCGAACATTTCAAGAAATTACCCCGGAAATGTTGCGAAAATCTTTTGAAAATTTCTTGTTCAGGTTGCAAAAATGTATAGACCAAAATGGACAACACTTGGAACATCTTAAAGATTTTTATTAATGGAGCTAATTTAGAATGTTAATTTTTATTAAAATTAGGTATTCATCTTTCAATTTTGTCTTGTTATTTTCTACAAATAGGTAGTTATCGGATTTCTAATGTCAAAACTTATTAAGGATCAACATGGATCAGAAATCTGTACGTAATGAACGACCATTCTTAAAAACCAAATAACTCACTCATTTTTCAATTCAACTGTAACAAATTATACATTTTCGGAAAGAGGAAGAGTTCACCTTTCAGATAGTATCAAAATATACAGGGTGTTCCATTAAAAAAATCGACGATATTTGCAATTGAAAAAGAGCTTTTTTTAAAACACCTTATATAAGACTTTACTGAATAATCATTTATACCGATAAAAACTTTTTTTTAAAAGAAATTGTTCAGTGAAAACCGCATCTCTCTATCGCCTCTAAGTTCGGAGATATTTGCAATTAAAATGGGTCAGTAACTTCTGGGACACCCGGTATTGTGTGAATATTTCGATAATTTATAAATTCACTTGTTTAGATTTAGATTGATCGACTAGGTGCCCAACGTATCTTTAGGTATTATTTTGATAACAAAAGATTTACTAATTTTTGACTTGAAAATATGATTCTCTATACAAAAGTCAGATCAGATTAGATACTCTTGTTGAAAGTCGCTAAATGTAACGATTTTGCGAAAATTATTTTTTTGTAAAAATCAAGTTGCGATTAAGCTCTGAGCGTTTCCTCAAAATGCAGAAATTACTTGCATAAACCTTGGGGGTTCTACACATCAAAGCAATAAAAAGTTGTAATAAACATGGGCTTGGCAACGTTTTCTCACGGAGTTGGAGCCTCCGGAGCATAACAGCATCCAGCTGTTCTCTCTTCCAGAGGCTGTTACTTTGTCAGAAAGAAAAATTTCCGCTGATTTAGGATGACGTAATATTTTGAAATTTTGTTGGCATAGATAAAGTAAGCTATAGAGCACTCATTAAGCGACGTACAATTTGTGAGTCAACAATCATTTATTTCAATCAAATATTTGCTCAGAAATTGCTATAAAAGCTATTTGATACACGTGCGTGTTGTAAAGCTTCAGAAGGCACACACATTATTCCTCTGAATGACGGGCAATTTATTAAACAAGGATATTTCATATATTTTTTTAGACATCGCCAAAGCTAATCGAAGAGCTTTGTTTATTTTTATTAGTTCGTTAAATTGAATGGATGGGCATAGATGTATATAAAGTTTCGTCGCTCACTGTCTTGTTTTCGTTACATTGACTTCTGAATTGTGTTATTTGATATCTTGCTTTTGAGTTTAAGTGCAGTTCGTGTAGATAAATACTTAAAGATTTCTGATAATCGTTATAACTGTGAGCAAAGAAAAAGCTATTCTCTATTAAATTGTTCTTTAATTACAAATAAGTAATGATGATGTTACGCTTGACACTATATCTCAATCGTTAACTCCTTGGTATCTTTGCAACTGCTGGTCTAGTTTAATTTAATACTAGCATAACCCGTGGGTTAGGCCCAGACGTTTTTTTAACTTCATACCGACGCTTGCCGCTCCGAATGTTTCCTCCGCTGAGTCGGTCTCGGTGTGTGTTGCTTCCGCAAAGAAAATCCCGTGAAAAACGAGGACGAAAAATGTCTTTTATAAGCAAAAGCTATTTTTTTGATCGCATGTTACTAGCCTAACCGCATTTCAGAGAAGGTAATGTTCATCTGGTGGTGGTGCCTTGGCATCTGCGGGAGGCCAGGACCTTCGACGTTATGTAATATTGTATTACGTCTTAATTATTGCTCTCATTATTTGCGTATGATTATTATTTTAAACTAGTCGCGGCTTCGTAAGCTGTTGATATAGTGCTGCGCCAGCCTTTTCATGAGCAGCCGGGGGCGGCCTGTATGCTACATCTTCGGAATTTGTATTCGAAATGACAGCAACAAATTATATTCCAATAATACAAACAAAGCATATACATTCAATTTTTTTCCTACCTCTATTGAACACTGTAGCGGACCGTTGTACACGGGAATTCGCGCCTTATATACTTAGAAAATAGGCCCGCAAAGATGTGGCTTTTAATAGCAAGAGTTGAGACATATGGAAGGGATCTGGACGTAATATATAGACGTAGGTAAAACAGAAATTTATCGGTAAATTAAGTTTAAAAAATGAGCGAAACACTTCGCCTGGACTTTCCTATACATTTAAATACATTGTTTTATATTTTCCAACACTTTCGATATACACCTGTCTAGACACGACTAGTTAAAGTAAATAGTTCTTATAAGTAATAACATCTTGAAGCGGTTGAAGAAAGAACGACCGCTGCGCTGCAAGCATAAGGTTGGGTAAAATACTCGGACTGAATCAACGGAATCGCGGAAATTAATATTTGAAAATATATTAATAACTCGAGAAGTATTATTTTTAGCAAGAAATTACTCTTATTAATTTGTATTTAGAATTTCAAAACCTTTCTGCGTTTAAAGTCAAAATGCCACGTTTCCATTTAAAAAAAAGTTATCTTTTACCGTGGCCGCCATATTAAAATTGGAAACTCAAGTTTTTTTTCTTAAATACAATCGAGAAGAATTTGCCCTACAACTTTGCTCTTGAGTTTGCGAGTCTATCTATTAAAATAAAAAAGTTAGCCTACACTGAACATTAAACGACTAGTACAAGAATACAACTGCTGTAGAAAGTATGTGAAATTCTTCTAAGGACAAAAAGATTATTAAGGGGCAAAAAACTCGATTTTTTGATTTTTTGTACAAAGATTCTCCTAGAGGAAACAAAACAAAATACCAATTTTTAATTTTTTATCGAAAAAATTTGGGGTGAGGGGGAACAGTAGCCCCCCTAAATATTAAAGTATCAAAATAATATTATGATATTCGGATTTTGCTATCAATGATGAGCTATATTGCTTTAACAGAAATATCTTATTGCCCCCCGTTAAATAAATAAAAGGGTACCAATTTTCAATATTCAAAAATTCACAGGGCGTCACAGTGAAATTATAGCAATGCGCAAAAAAACAAATTGTAGAAGATTCCCAGCTCTATCAGCTTAAAAAGTTTAAACAAAAACGTGTGGGCAGTTTTGTGAAATATTTTTTTGAAAAATTCCAAAATTTTGGAGTGATGTCATTGCGATCGTTTTTATATTTCCAAAATTAATTATATTTCATGGTATAGTACCCTTGAAGGGCTACCAAACAAGATGTAGTTGATTCCAATCAGATAACTGGTTTTTTCTGTAAATGGGCGTTAAAATCGAAATGTTCAAAAATTCGTAGCAGCCGCCATTTTAAAGCTAGAGAGTTCGGTAAAAAAAAGTTTGATTTGTCCTAAGGCCTTCTTTAATCTCCACTATTAAAATTTCCAAAATTCAGTTTCTGAAAAAAATGCTACCAAAAAAACATGTCTAACTTCCGGTTTCGGTTTTTTTAAAAGCTTATTTTGTCGGTGAATTTTTGATATACCCCCTCATTCCAAAGCACATCAAAATCGGTCTAGCCGTTCCGGAGATATGGAGCGTAACACACCCACCCACCCACCCACAGACAGACATTTTTTAAAAATTACTTTTTTGGGGTCCATGGACCCCCCCCCCCCGACTATTTCCGTTAAAATTTCAACTTTGAAATTTTGCATGAAATCAATACTTCCCTATACTGAAAGTATAGGAAAGTAAAAATCAAAATTAAATGTGGATGTAGAATTTTTGCATATGTGTTTTTCAAAACAAAATTGGCACATCAAGGAACATTCTGTTTGCAATAGTTTCTGGAGAATCAATATTTTTCAAAAATTTGGTAAATACCGGTACTATATTCATATATTTGTCCCTCAGACACCAGTTTCTTAACATTTAAATGAAGTTTTGACCTTAAGACTGGTGGTTCTCTCATAACCTAAGGGTACAAGATTCTATATTTATTTTTATCCTGTACTAATACTTAAGTGGTTTCCTTCCAAGGTTTTTTTTTGGAAACGCGAATTTATTGAATTCATTCCAAAAATTTTTACTGTCGTAATCACAAAATTTAATTTGTGCTCTCTTAGTAATATTTTTTCTACTAAATTAAACTATTGCGGAATTTTTCTTAGGAAGGACAACAATCTGGTCCGTTTATGTAGAAATAAAATATTCCCATGTCTGTAACATCGCATTGGACGACCGCGACGTTAATGCTATTGGAAACCTTTGACAAATACCATTATCATCCTAATCGTTCCCTCTTTCATGTTTTTGTGTGAAGTATCTCATTTGCGTTTCATGGTTTATTTTGAAAAAAAAAGATTAAAGCAACAGAGACCCAAGAAAACAAATTATCAACAAAACCTTGTGTGGTAAGGGGGAAATTAACACCCCTAAATATAGCTGCTTCTAAAAAATGTATGTTTAAAATCTTGTTCCATTGTAACTGATATATTTAGTTTAACCAGAAAAAATCATACCTATTTAAAAATGTTTCTAAAACGGATACATGAAGCTATCTAAATACCTCTTGATCAGGGTCGGCCCAAGACATCTATCTAGCGCCCCGGACACACATTGTAATTACGCCCTTAACTTTTATCATCTAAACAAGAACACCGTTAAGTAAAAAAAAGTAAAACTCAAGACAGATCAAGAAAACAGGATAGGTGTATAAAAAATATTTACTCACTAATTATAATTATAATTTTATTACGTCCACATTACATCTTTTAAAAGTTTTTTATTGCTACCGCCATATCTTATTCCTGAACAATTTTATTTTCTAAGGATCATAAAGCCAAAGTGTTCATTTTACATACGAATCAAAAATAAATCGACAAAAACAAGCAAACATGATCAACTAATGGGACAATGGGAGGGAGATAAGGAGCAAGTGGAGATTCATGTGTTCATGAATACTTTTAAATTTAATAGAATGTTAAATTTTTAAAATTAGTTTTAAAAATATTCATCTATTTGAATACTAGTAATGAGATATATCTAACAAAAATAATCGAATCATTCGATTATCGAAATATCTCGATAAGTTGCAAAAAATCATTTAAAAGATTTTCCAATTATAAATTTTCGGTTTCTTCTATTTTGGAAGCGGGCGTTGAAGCGATTGAAATTAATTTATAATACAGAAAATGTATCTATTTTCGCGGATTATAAAAATATTACTCAAAGAACAGTATAAAATTACCAATAAAATGTAGTGAAATTAGAAAAAATGCTATTCACACCTGAAGGTTTACGCTGTTTTGCTGAGCGGCCGGCTCGAAGAAAGACGTCGAGAACGAGAATTCTTTCATAGGAGCGCTCGAAAAGCAAGCGGAGCGCGTTTTTACTACTTTTTACAGCAGTCCTTCCTTGTTCCACCCATGTTTCCAGTAAAACAATGACAATCTGTATATAAATGAGTATTTTATTACCCCCAGTCATTATTCAATATACGAAACGCACCAGGCAGTACTGTGAACGAACTTCCACACTGTTTGTTTTCTCGTAGCGCGCTCTCCAACATTTGTTGTGTTGGGGTAACTTGCGCCATGTAAATCCCCGAGTTCCGTGTTATGCTACAAAAAACATGCGTTTAAATAATAACAAAAGCAAAAATTGATATTAACAAAATGTGTATGTGCAAAAAATAATATAGACGAAACATCTAAAAAGCGGTAAAATTATTATTTATGCTTATATACTAATCAGTCAATTTGGCTCCCTTTATAATCACGCGCCCCGAGTCCGATCATACTGAAGCTTGGGCAGGCTCTACACCCTTGATAAAATTTATATTTGGAATTACTATTAAAACAATAAATGCTTAAAATAGTTTATTTCAAAAGTCGCAAAGTAAAGAAAGATAATCCATCGATGCAAGCGAGCTAGCGCCGAACTCGTGCTCCACTTGCAAAAGTACGCTAAATCTGAGTTACGATGCCCCAAGAGATAGACCGCCGTCAGTTATCATTTAAACATGTCAGTCTGTTAAGATAATTGTTTGGATAACATTAAATACACCGTTACAGTTTTGAAATTTGAAATATATTGCAAATAAAGAAAAAAATAAAATGTTCTCTCAATAAAAAGATATAAATACTTTCAAATCGGAAAGCTTCTCAACCTACAGTATATTTAGTTTCAAAACCGTCAGTGATTGGTTTAATTATCAAGTAATTAACATGAAGTGCAATCATAAAGTATCCCCCCCTCTGGTCACTTTTTTTAATTCAGTTTAAAAAGGGTAAAGGAATCAAGGACACTAAGTTATACCAAAAATACTATTTCCCAAGCGAGCCAAAAAATTAGATGTAAAAAGATTCAAATTTGAAGGTCGGAGGATAATTTATTTTGAAACTCGCTGTGTTCTGCTTACCATAGACTAAGTTTTTTCATTTTATTGTTAAACTTAGGTATTTTATTGATAAATTATTTTGTTTCGGGTACTCGACTTATTAGAATGACAGCATACGCGCGCCGCAGCACCGCTATAATATGCGTCAAATGCCCGATTTTAACAAATCATTTGTTTTTGATTTTGCATTAAACGAGGTGTTTAAAATGTTTTGAGTTGTTTTGAAACTTGCTTTATATTTATTTGTTTTGTTTACTTATAATTTTAGCATTTTTTTTCTGATTTGTCACCAAAATATGGGATCAAAGCACATTTAATATTGTATCGGATGAAGTTGGGGTATTTGGATAACATTTTTGAATTGCTAATTTATAATATTTTTCTTTTAATTAATGTATCAATAAGTTTAGTATTATAACCATTACTATAAGCAATTTGGTTATTAATTGAAATTTCTCTACTATAATTAATTTCATCTAAAAGGACGGCCAAAGCCCTATGTATCATGGACCTGTATGCTGCTTATTTATGTGTTTTATGATGACAAGAATCGTGTGGTATTGTAATGCCTGTTTGTGTAGGTTTTCTATAAACTGAGTATTCAAGTTTATTAGTGGAATTAATTTTTATGTTTAAATCTAAAAAGTTAATGGACTTATTGTGTTCAGTTTCTAGTGTAGATTTTATGTTTGGATGCCAGCTGTTAATAAAAATTAAAAATTCATTAATTAATTTAAATAAACTATCAAAACATGCTAAAACATCATCAACATAACGAAACCAAAATATAACTTTCTCTGATTGATTTGATTCGAATATTTGATCTTCTACATTTTCCATAAATATATTAGCTAAAAGAAGTGAAATTGGACTTCCCATGGGTAAACCATCTTTTTAAAAACCAATTTTATTATTAAATATAAAATAATTTTGATTGGTGCAAAGTTCAAATAATTAAACAAAACTCAGCTCGTTTTATTAATTCAACATTTTTGTTAATAAGAATATTATTAAATAAAGGAATACACTCCTGAGGAGGTATTTGGGAAAACATATCGGTAACATCAAAACTAACTAGCTTGCTTTGTGGTGGTAAATGTAAGTTAGATAATTTATTGATTAATTCGGAAGAATTTTTAACTGAATATTTTGTTTTATAATCAAACCTGGTAATTATGTTATTTAATATTTGTGCAAGCATGTGGTTGGGTGCATCTATGTAAGATACCACTGGTCTAATGTGCATGTTGGGTTTATGTATGCAGTTGTGATTCTTTCAAAATTTACTTGCAAAATATATGGCTTTACTTTCTCCAAGTTGAAAAAAAGATAAACTTAAAATCGATAGACAAATGGCTAATTGCGAGAATAGCGCCCACCATTAGAAATCAAATCACCATGGAGATTAAACCAAGAAGATTTGGATAATAGAAATCACAAAAATATTTATTTAAAATGTAAAAGGAATTAACAACAAAGTAATTCAAGCAAATTACCCAAAATTCATTTTCGAATGAGTTCGAGAGTAGAGTGGTAAAATATACAGGCCTTTGATGTACGTTTCATCATAAAGATACAACTTTGGGGGTAAAATTTTACAAAACGTACGTATGCAGGAATTAAACTATCCGACAGGATATTTACCTGACAACGAAAAATTGATTTACCGGAAAACTGCATAAAACATACCAAATAATGTAAAAATACAAATGTTATATCGGCGTTGAAAAATGAAATTTAAAATAAGTAAATAAAGCAGCACCCAACTACAATTAATCCAATTTTATTTAATCAGGTATATCTAAATTGCAAAAATTAAAAACCTTTGTACTAAAGAAGTTTGTGTTCGAAAATCTAAATTTAATTAAATGAACCATGCCATTTTTAATTTAGTGTCTGAGGGTAATAAAATAATTGTAGATAATAAACAACATTTCTGATATCTGCCCTCTTAAAATGTCAGCTGCAATGAAATTTATAAACCTTATATCACTTTTTAAATATTCTTAAGCGATTATTAATTCTTTATCCTGTCCCGATCCTTGGCTACTGGCATAGGAGCAGGGACAAAGGGGTAATAGGACAACAGCGCTCCTATGAAATAAGTCAAATTCGTACTGAATTCTGCAATTTTAAAGATTTAAACATCCTGGCATCGGTGGAATTATGTGTAAGGTGAAAATTACTAAGTTTGGGATTTCGAAGATAGTACGCATTATTAATATTTCCCTTTCCTACCTTCACCTCCTAAAGCAGTGTTACTATATTATTTCTTTTTATTAGATTACCAAATCCTATTTTAAAAAACAAGAATTATTTGTTTGCGGTTTTTTAAATAACGGAACAAATCATTTTACCATTTCAAATGGATATATATTTTTTTCTTCAAAATCGCGCAAGTAGAACGCTACTAAAGTATGAATGCTTGGATGAGCGCAGGAAGGAGAAAGAAACGAGACATCGTGACTCACGCATGAGGTAGCAGTCATGCTGTAGGTTCGATTTATTTGCAACTCCTTTGATTTATATTGTTTGTGTGATTACTAAATTTTGTAAAACTATGTAATTTACATCATGAGAAACGGCATGAATCAAGTAACAATGTTTTAGCAATACTTCTTTTTATAGCCGCAATACTTTAGAAGCTAAGAAAGCGTAAATGGCAAAATGCTTGAAAGTAATTAGAATTCTATGTACTTTCGGAGTAAGAAAACTGCATTTAAACAATTTTAGTTCCATAAGGGGTCGTATATTCTCAAAAACATAATATTTTAATAGAGAGCGGAGCTCCTGTTCTCGTAAGCGACAACTAGAGCGAGAATAAGCCACCCGAAAGTTTTGCGATTGCGAGAACGAGGCCAACACACTTTCAATCAGTTTCAATCAGTTCAGCGCATACTCGATCCAACTTTCAATCAAAAACCGCTTCATGATACTCATCTAATTACGAGTAGATTAGCGTATAAAGCGAAGTGCTTTTATTTCCCACGCCACAAGTAATTCATTTTCTAGAAATAGAAATTTTCCCGACAAGAAAAGGAAAGCTAAAAGAAATACCGTTGGGATAATTAGATACGCAGCAGCTTTCTGGAAAGTTAGCGTTAATGTAATTGCTCAATCCGGCCAAGTTAATCTTGTTAAAAAAAGCGACTGATGAATGCAATAAAAGTTTTAAATTGGCAACTGCTCTTTCATCTCCCGTTTAGTACGAATTAACGTGAGTGGGAGAACTAATTAACTGTAGAAGACTTTTTCTGGGATCGCAGAACTGTAAATCAAAATGCATGTTACAAAACCAAACAGGCAAATAAACACTACAAAAGCGTAACACATTTCTAAAGAAAACCGAAGGTAGTTAATTACTAATTTACAGTTCCATTAGATGGCTATGTTTTAACAATGAACCGAAGCCGGAATGTTAACACTTGAAAATTTTGAATTTAGTTATATGAACGTCTTAGAAACACTGCTTATCGACATTTTAGTTTCCAGACAAAGCAAAAGTGGGAGTCTGGAGCTTTTGCTAGGAAACGTAAATGATTTTGGCCTTAGTTTGATTCCTCTCGTCTCAAATCATAGACTGACAGAAAGTGTATATGAATTTCAACACATTTATTTTTGCCAGAATCTTGAAATCGTAAATTATTTTATGAAATCACAATTTTCTCCTGTCATCCTTTCCGTTATTTCTGATTCAAAGTACTTTAGCATAAATAACATTTTCTGGCTTGTTTTCTGTCAACTGAAGTGTGGAGGTAATAACAAGCAGTTCTTGGAAAATTGAAAATTGAGTAAATCGGGCTTGGTTGCCAATCTCATTTAAATTTTATTCTACATCAATGAAAGTTTGTTGCGAATTGTTTTCGACAAACTGCCAAACGTTAATTTTGATGGTAGTGTTTCAGGTTAAATGTGAAAGACGTGCTAAATGCGTTTATGCCTAAAAACAGTAGGGAATATTATGAAGTTACGAACATTTTTAATTGGCATTTGCCAACCATTTTAAATTATTTTCATTTTCATTAGCATCGTAATAAAATGTAGCTGTTTCAAAATTTCACTTTTATAAGCCTTTTGCAACTATCATCTAAAGATGAAGTAATTAGATTTATTATTTAGAAATTTGTTAATTCCGTTGTTTTTGAATCTTACTTCCAATTATTTTAAATGTAATGTACTGAAATAGTGGTGGCAGGAAAAAGCATCCCAACTGTAGGGCAAACACCGCCAACACATAAATGTACTGATCTTGGTCAATACAAGTGGGCATTGCATACGTTAGTTTATTTGATTTACAAAGTAGTTAAATAGTTAACTGTGTTTAGTTAATGGTAAACTAACAATTAAGATGAATTAAGCAATGCTACCAACAAACGTCAGCGTTGACTGCTTACATCTAAAACTAATGGATATACGAGGATCGTTTGAAATGTAACAGAGAAAACGCAAGTTTTTTGGGCAGAAAATTATTTCATTTTTCACTCCTGCTCGCTCAACGCACTTATTCCAACGATGCTCCAAAGCAGCAATGCCGTCTTTGTAGGTCGATGAACCCAAGTCTTCAAAATAGCTATTTACAGCAGCGATTACCTCGGAATTGGATGAAAAT
Source organism: Ctenicera cuprea (assembly GCA_958336395.1). NCBI lineage: Eukaryota > Metazoa > Arthropoda > Insecta > Coleoptera > Elateridae > Ctenicera > Ctenicera cuprea. The sequence goes on from OY284486.1 coordinate 58,908,437, forward strand.
CTTTTACCGCCAAGTCGTTTTTTTCAGGTTTGGAAATAGATAAAAATCGCTGAAAGCCAAATCTGGCGAATAGGGCGAACGAGGGACTTATTCGAATCCCAATTCATGAATTTTGGCCATGGCGATTGCAGACGTGTGTACTGTAGCAACCAAGTCGCTAAGTTACCAAAATACGATGCGCTTCACGTTTGCTGCGTAGTTTTTCTCTTCTGCAAAGTTGGGGGGGGGGGGGGGGGGTACTAATGTAGCAGCAATCGTATTTTGGTAACTTAGCGACTTGGTTGCTATTTACATAATATAAAACAATTAATAAAAAGATTATTTGTAAACGTGAAAACATCATTAAAACTTTCTCCTCCAAAATAGCGTTTTATTTAACAACCACAAACCAAACATTACATTATAAGTGCGTTATCTTGATAGAAATGCACTTTCTTTTTCGCCAAATGAGGCCGTTTTTCGTTGATTTTGTCGCTCAATTGCTGCAACAAAGTGGCATAATACTCGCCAATTATTGTTTTTCACTTTTTCTGGTAGTCGACGAAAATAATTCCATGAGAATCCCAAAATACAGTTGCCATAAACTTTCCTTCTGACAAACCATTTTTGCTTTATTTAGTGGCGGAGAACCTTTATGTGTCCGATGTTTGATCTGTTTCTTGGTTTAGGGAGTGTAATGGTGGACCCAGGTTTCATCGACGGTTATAAAACGGCGCAAAAAGTCCTTCGGATTGCGGCAAAAATGTGCCAAAAGATCGCGAGAAACAATCAAACGATTCAGTTTTTGCTCAGGTGTGAGCAAATGCGGCACCCAACGCGCGGAGTATTTGTTTATTTCCAATTTTTCAGTTAAAATTCTGTGCACACTGTCATTTGAGATGCCTACTATGTCTGCTATCTCGCGCACTTTTACTCAACGGTCATCCAATACGATACGGAGGACTTTTTCAATCATACCCGGGGTAGTAGCCATTTTTGGGCGTCCACCACGGGGGTCGTCCTTTGTATTCAAATGACCACGCTTAAACTCGGCAACCCAGTTTTTAACCATTGAAAACAAAGGAACGAACTTCAAAAATGTCGAATCAAACTCTGCTTTGATTTCGGTTGGTGTTAAGCCTTTCAAATGAAAGTACTTTATCACTGCTCGCAACCCAGTTCTTTCCATTATTTACGAAATCACTCGAGACGGTTACTTTTGCGCACTGTCCAACACAGACTAATTGACAGATCGCTCTATACTGTCATATTTAACCTAAGAAAGGATGATTATGTAAAATGGTTATGCAAATTCCGCCGAATTGGCGCCATCTTTGTGTTAGACGATGTACATTTCGAACGATCCTTGTACCTACTTCAACACCCTAACTAATGCTCGCTCCTTGCAATTAATTTTATACAAGTATAACATAAATAGCGAAAAACATTGGTCTTCTTCGCCGGCCTATATTTTTACTACAGTAGATGTTACCGTTTGTTTGGACAACAGAAATAAACAAAAAACGTATTATAGCAGATAACGTGTTAAAAACACGCTATTCTGGATTTGATGGAGCACGAATGAGAACTTAATACCTTTGAAGTGAAAGAACAATCGGATGTTAGGTTACGAGAATGTACATTTAATACTATAGTTGATATAAGCCGTGGAAATAAAAAGTAAGACCAAGAGATTATAAATTCTTTCAAAAGTATGGTGATTTTAAAATCTACTACTTAATGTAAAATAATTCCAAGTAAGGGCACTTTCATCGATAATTTTTTTCATTCGTAATTTGCAGTTACATTATTTAATTGTTTTCATGAAAAGGACGAGCAGTGCAATATTTATAACAGCGGTCACCACGATGATTAGATAAATAATATTAAGTAACACAACCCGTGAGCTACGCCTCACGTTTTTTTTTAAATTAAAAAATAATAAAATAATCGGTTTCGAACTGTAACACATGTATTTACTGCGTGCACAGTGGCATAAATGCGCCAATGCCTATTCACGCAGTTGCACTGGTGCTCATAATTGAGAGGTGCATACGTTGTAAGTATTTTTATATGTAATAATAAAAGCAAAAGTAATTAGAATAGAAGACAAACATTTTATTTTTTGTAAATTAGTGAGTGCATTCAACACATGTAACGTATAATTAACGTATATTAGTACGTATTATAATCTAACATTAAATATATATTATCTAATAATTATATTCTAAGACATTTTAAACTTCAAATATTTTTTATGGCGTAATAAGTAGAGTTGGGCAAATGCATATTTGCATCTTTTTTCCCATCGATCATTAAATGTTAATTTTTCGTATATACACGTTTCGTGATGTTTAGAGTCATAAAGAGTAAATTTTATTTTGCATATTTGGCATATATTACAACTTTACGGCATACGGCATATATTAGTGCATATTTTAGCTTTTAATGGCATGAAAATGCATATTCTAGCAAAAAAAAATAAAATTTCAAATAAATTATCAAATAAAATATTCGTAGTTCTTAGAAGAAATTGCACAATTTCTTCTAGTGAAACCACATGAACCCTAGACTTGCACTTTCTAAATTTCCAAGTAGGGGTAGAGGAAATAAAGGATTAATTGACAAAGGTTGTATTATTTGGGTAGGTCTTATTCCTTAGGTACAAATTTCTTTGAAAATAATATTTGGAAATTTTTCTTATACTTATTCTTAGAAATAGTTATTTATAATTTTAGTACTTGACTAGTTCATTTGTTACCTTGACAGAGAGCTGTAAAGTGTAATTGTCCAGTCTATACCCTGAAAATGCCTAAAGTTGCTAGTTCAAAAAACGATTTAATTAAGAAGTGGTTGAAGCCGTATACATGTTTTAAATACGATGGAAGTGTTGTTGTGCGGCATCTGTGAAAAAGAGGTATTTATCCGTTTATTTTAATTTTGAATTTAAAAAAAACTGTTTACTCTGTTTAAAGTTAAAAAACTTCAAACAAGCCAAAACAGCGAGTTAAAAATTTAACACTAATTTGTTACTTTATTTTGTAATTAAGCAAACAATTTAAGAATAAAATTAAAAAGTTTTTTTTTCGATATTGCAAAGGATATGGCGCAGGCCACAGGGCACATTCAATTATTTTATTTTGTGTAAGCTGTAGTAAATAGTACTTAAATATTGTTTTTACAGATAAACGTTAATAAAAAGTTTCAACTTGATCAGCACGTAGCCACCGGTCCGCATCAAAAAAGAAAAAATAATACAAACGAACCAAAACAACAATTATTGCTGAACTGCTTAAATAAGAATGTCAACAATTTCAACGACGATTTGTGTAGAATGATGGTTTCATGCAACATTCCATTAAATAACATGGACGTTCCCGAATTTAGAAATTTCTTAGAAAAATATACAGAACAAAACGTCGTTTCCCGGAGAACAGCTTCCAGAACGTGTATTCCAAAATTATACGAAGAAAATCTTCAAAAAATAAGAAACGTCGTTTCGAATAATTGTATTTGGTTTAGTGTTGACGAAACCACCGATGCTAAAGGAAGATATACAGCGAATTTTTATTGTAGGTGTTTTAAACAGCAGTCCTTCTTCCAGTTATTTAATTGCTGTTAAACAACTAGAAAAAACCAACAATTTGACAATTTCACGTTTTGTCAATGAAACCCTTTCGTTACTTTATTTGCCAAATCAAATACCACCAGAAAGGATTTTACACATGGTGACTGATGGTGCCACATACATGGTAAAAGTAGGTCAAAATTAAAAAACCTTTTTCCCAAATTTAATTCATGTAACTTGTTTGGCCCATGCGATGAATAGGGTGGCCGAAGTGGTTAGAACTGAGTTTCCTTTAGTCAATAAATTAATTAATAACGGTAAAAAGGTATTTTTAAAATCACCACTTCGCGTCGAAGTTTACAAAGACTTGCTTAAAGATGTGCCCTTACCTCCACAACCAATTCTCACCAGGTGGGGAACGTGGATAGAAGCCGCTCTATTTTATTGTGAAAATGACAGTGAATTTAAAAATGTTGTTAACACCTTTGATTCAACTTCTGCTCGGTCTATAGCAGATTGTCAAGATATTTTAAAGTGTCCGGAATTGCAACCTCAGTTGTCCTACATAAAGGCTCATTTTTCGGAAATTCCTAGCATAATTAATAAATTAGAAACACAAAACCTGCTTCTCACTGAATCTTTAGAATTAATCGAAAAATTTCATTCAATTTTGAATAAAAATAAAAATAAAATATGCAAAAAAGTTAGCAGCAAAATGGACGACTTAATTCAGAAAAACAGCGGACTTTCAACTCGGAATTCCATAAAAATATTTTAAATGGAGATTTCTTAAGCAATGGCCACAATGACGAATGTTTTGCAGTTAAAAATTCACATTTATTTAAATATTGTCCAGTAACTTCTTGTGATGTAGAAAGAAGTTTTTCCAGCTACAAAAATGTATTGGAAGATAAGCGGCAAAATTTTCTCGTTGACACCATTGAAAAGCACATGATTATTTATTGTAATAAATAGGTTTTGTTATCTTTACAGCATATTTGCCCAACTCTAGTAATAAGTAAATTATAAATGCTGTTCCTATTAAGATTTTAATATTTTTTTTGCATTGTTTTTTAGTTTAATATAATTTTTTTTGTAGTTTTATATTTTATATTCGCTTAATGAATACCTATTAAATATAAAAATAGCTGGTGCCGATTTTCTGACGTTACGCAACTGTGCGTACAGCAATAATAATTTAATATGTGTATTAAAAATGTTTATCTACAACAGTGAGTAAAGTGACCACTTTACTCACTCCTAACAGTGAGTAAAGTGAAAATTTACTCTCTAGTTGACATTATCTCACTAACTTAAATTTGGTTATTTTGTTTTTCGTTTTCAAAGTAATGCGATGCAAATTGCGATTAGTCAAGTCAGCAATTTTATGTTGTGTTTCAAAAACCATTGTGATGCAATGCTTTCATTTTTTAAAAACGTCAATTTAAATATTTTTGAAAATTGTACATATTGTTCTGTTGTAGATAAAATTTTATATAGAACACATAACTAAAGTGTCTTTTTTTGATTTTATCAGATTTATATCACTCGCTGGCGCTCGTGATATAAACTTCTGGTCGATCAAAAAAAGTTCCACTTTACTCACTTGTACTATAAATAATTATTATTGTTTTGCAGTAATCTGCCGACTGCGACGCTGAGCTGGGCCACTTAATGCCGAGAAAACGAATTCTATGATTTATTAGTTTACTTAAAACCAATTTCGACCATTATTATTGGAATAATAAGAAGTTATAAATGTTGTTCCCATTAATATTGGATAAACCAGGTGAGCACGAGAACATGTAACAACCAGCTATTTTCTCAATTTTCAAATTATTAATTTCAATTTTTTTTGGACATAATACACAAAAATGTTAATTTGGAAGTGATAGCAATGTTTTTATTTTTTAATAGAACATCGTGTGTATTTTTGCATATTTGGATAGACCCTTAAATTTCTTTTACAGCTATGTATTTTATTTATCCACTAACTTTTAATTTTGGCCACCAGAGGGCGTTTTTAAAAAGATTAAAATGATGATATTCATAATTAATTTTTTTAAGTTGGCTTTGAAAACAAAAAAATAATTAACTTTAAGTGTTTCTTTTATTAATTTGTTTAAACATTTTATTGGCAACGGGATATTAAGAAATTTAAAAGAATATCAATTTTTAAACGGTCATAACTTTTTTTTAAACTCTCCTACTTGTATTTTATTGCACTTTATGAATTGCTATTTATTTGCTTTAATTTAATATTAATAACATGTCTTATTATTTTTAAAATAACAAGAAAAAATAAAATTATTGTATTAACAACGGATATTAAAAATAGCGGCCAAAATTAAAAGTTAATGGGTAAGTATTATACATGGATGTAAAGGAAATTTAAAGGTCTATCCAAATATGCCATGATAGGAGCCGCGGCGGTCCGCGCCACTATACTTTGTTTTGTTCCACAAACACCTTTGAAATGCGTATACATGCTAATGAAAAACATTTCCTGAAAAAAATTATAAATCACGATACTGATAGCAGCATTAACTGGTTCAACGCATGTTTAAGTAACATGCGAGAACATTTAAAATTATTTTCACGCTACAGGCAAGGTAAATAGACGATACATCCATAGCTACAAAAGATGAAAATGGACAATAATATTCGTTTACTTTTTGCCCCTGACTACGGAACTTAATAATGTCATTTACATTCCTAGGAGAATAATTAAAGCAACAAGGTACAGATCCCAATATTTTATTTCAGCAAGCACAGGCAACTTAGAATAATGAGGCTTTTAAAAAATAATTCCGATGACAGCAGTCAAAACGAACTTTTGAAAATATGATTAAATTTCTACCTGTAGCGTGAAAAATTTAATAAGTAACACGGAATGTATCGACTATTAACATTCTCGGCAGGCCACAAGCCTCGGCTTCGCCTCGGCTCGTATTTACCTACCTCGAATGTTATTACGTCTTTACATTCCTTGTTACTTAAATAACTATAACAGAACTGTACTAACAAAACGCTTCACCTGATTTACTGCAGCAACGGAATGTCTTTAGATGTGAATCTAAACGAGCAATAATTAATGCAAAACAAAACGCAAATGATAAGTAAAATAATAACTCAAAAATCCCATAAAAAAGCATGTGAAATTGTATAAATAGAAAAAATCAGTCTCAAAAAAAAGAAAGGTCCATGTAAAATATCAGTTTATAATTTCAAATGGTATTTTGTCAATATTGCACAAGATATTCTTGAAAATCAAATAAACGAAATTATGACGTCGACATTGTAGAAAACCTTATTAAAATTGTTGCACCGAATTCCAAATTAACCCTAAGAGAAGTAACGTATAATGAAATCCGAGGTGCAATAAATACCCTTGAAAACAAGAATAGCACCGACATTTACGGATTTAATATAAAACTTATTAAAGGTATAAAAAATTTAATCATTGTCTCGTTAGCACAGTTAATAAACTTATTTTTCTTGGATGAAATTTTCTCAAATTGTGGAAAACTGGCTTTGAACTCGAGTCTTTAAACGGGGAGTTCCCACAGAATTAACCAACTATAGATCTATATCTATACTGCCAATTTTCTCAAAAATTGTTGGGAAATGCATGATTGTTAGAATATCTAACTATTTTAAATCCAACAATATTGTTGTTGACTGTCAGCACGGCTTTTGAAAACACTGTAGCACAGTCTCGGGCATATCGCCACTTGTCACTAACATTTTAGAATCTTTTGAAAACAGATAGTTTACATGCTCAACTTTTTCCCGTAGAAAGTTTTCGACTGTGTGTATCATACCTACTGTTTAAAAAAAATAAGTCTCTATAACTTTGATAATATTAGCTTACAATTAATAACATCCTACTTAAGTAAAAGATACCAATCAGTTAGAGTAGACGGAATCATATCGGCAAAAGGTTAGGGGTGCCTCAGCGCTCTATTCTTGACCCTCTTTTATTTCTTATTTTTATAAATGATTTGCCATTTTATGTAAACAACCTAAACACAGATTTCCTGCTATATGTGTATGATACCACAATCTCCAACGATAACAAGGAACTTTTTGAGGCTAAATCACGCATAGCGCAGTCAAAAGCCGAAAATCCGTTGTGTGCCGATAACCTGATACTTAACAGTAGCGGTCCGTCTTATTAGACAGGGTAGGCAGTACCTACCTACGACTTTTCAAAAAAAGTCAACTTTCAATAAAAAAAATTTACTTTTACACAGGTTTTACTGTTTAACACCACCACCGCCTAACATTAAAAATTAGGCGCCAATTAATTAGACCGTTGCCACAGTTTCGCATACGCTAAGGCCGAGTATATCGGGATAAATGATTCCAGCTTCGACACGATCAGACAATCTATTATTCCTAATACGTTTGCACATTATACAAATAATGCATTAAATTAGAAGTAAATACATTTAATTAGAGGAATCCTCGCTTTCTTGGTTTGAGAAGAAAATTAAGGAAATACTTACAAACAGCACTTGAAAATAGTCTTATCAATGCGGATGAAAACGTAAATGAACTTAACGGCTATACCATTAAAAATATGACGCAGGCTGCAAATCATGTCCTTAAAAATGCACATAAAATAAATGAGTCTGGTAAAATAGCGAAAGAGACAAAGAATTTAATAGCAAAACAAAATCAGGAAAAATCCAAGTTGAGACCCAAAGATTTAAAGCAGGTCAACAAAGATATCAGACGAAGAGTAAGAGCAGATGTAGCGGCGAAATAGACGATATAAGAAAATAAAGACTCAAGAGTGTTCAGAAACAAAATTAGCATAGAAAAAGCAGAAATTATACGCATAGAGGTTGTCACAGCGAAAATAATAAAAAACCGAGAAAAGATATTAAATTACATGGAAAGATTCTATGAAGACCTACTTACTTACTTGCCGAGTTTGTCAAACAATTTCCTTTTTTGGCAGTAGCTAAGCGTTTCCTTATTTGTCAAATCAATTTCACATTATTATTAAATCATAATGAATGCTGAAAGAAGACAAAACACCAAAATCTCCAGCGAGATACGTACTCTTATTATCAGCGCAATAAACGATGGTAGTGCGGCAGTCCAAATAGGACGGCAATTTAATGTTTTGCCAGACACTGTAAGAAAAATGTACCGGGCGTACAAAATAACGAACGAGGTCAATAAGAGAAGTGTTGGGCATCGCCCCAAAAAATTCACCCAAGAGGAGCATGAAGAAATCTGCAATTTGATTGATGAGGATTGCACCATGACACTAAAACAAATAAAAACCAAATTGTTGGAGCAAAATCCACAACTAGAGGTACATAAGCTTATCGACCATTGACAGAGCGATTTCACTATTCCGTAAAACGCATTTCCTTTGTGCCAGAAAGGCGTAACACCCCAGATACTATCCAAAATAGGTTTGACTATGCTGTTCAATATAACAGAATAATGGTTGACAGAGAACAAATATTTTTCATTGATGCATTTGGAATTCAAGTGAATTCTAGAAGATCATAGGGAAGATCACAGAAAAATAATAGAGCCAACAAAGTCAAGGCCCAATTAAAAGGCCGTAATTATTCGATTGCTGCTGCAATGTGTATTAATTCATTATATTTATTCACCGTTCAAGATAGGCTATACAATGTAGAACACTTTGGAGAATTCTTGACAACTTTAATTGGCCACTTAGGCGAAGATCATATACGAGGCGCATATTTTGTAATGGACAACGTCAGATTTCATAGAACGGACGAAATTCAACTACTGATAAGAGCGCATGGACATGTTCCAGTATTTCTGCCCCCGTACAGTCTTTTTTTAAAGCCATTGAAGAGCTGTTTAAACAATGGAAAAATAACATAAAGAGAAGTCAGCCCACGGATGAAGAACAACTGTATGCTCAAATTCATAAAGCTTTTGAAGCTATAACGCAAGAACATTGCCAAAATTATGTTCGACATATGGAGACATATTTGGGAGATTGCCTCAACAGAACTAAATTTTGAACTAATTATAAAACATTTTTTATAAGTATTGTGTTAGTATTAGTATAGCTAGTATTGTTGTTGTTGCTAGTATTCTTTTTCTGATAAAGTTGTGTCTTCAACTGGTTGTGTTCTTGTTTATTTAAATTTTAAACAAAGGAGAAAATCATTTGCAATAGCGTGAAAGAGTCTTCATAAATAGTGAATTTCATTTGGCATATTAATGTCAAAGTGACGTAAATATGAAATACTTTTGAGAAATAGTGAAATACAATTGACAAAAGAGGAAAACCAAAAGAATCACACTGTATACTCGTCCAAAGTGCAAAAATCATTAGTTAGTCCTAGAGATACAAAAACAGCCCTTACTAGACACTATATCGAAAGCATTCCACCTATCTGCAAATATGAAATAAAAACAGCTTTCAAACAAATAAAACACAACAAAGCAGCAGGCCCAGATGGCGTAATAGTCGAACTGGTTACATCAGCAGGAAACACAATGTTAAATTTCTTGGAAAAACTGTTTAACTATTGCCCCGACACCGGCACAACACCCGAGCATTGGAAAAACGACACTATGGTTTCAATATTCAAAAAAGAGAATAAGCGAGAACTAAAAAACGACCTCCAGATTTCACTACTATCACTTATATATAAACGTCCTTTATCGACTTCGAGGAGGCATTTGATACAGTTGAAATCTGGGCACTGGTCAATGCATTAACGAGATGTATAATCGACTACAGATACATACAAATAATTTAAAATCTTTACTTAAATTCTACCATAATTATACGAACGTTCAACAAGACTAACCCAATTAAGGTTAAGAGAGGGATTAGGCAAAGAGATACTATCTCCACAAAACTTTTTACAAATCTCCTAGAAGATATCTTTAAAACCTTAAATTGGGAAACGTTAGACTTAATCATCAACGGAGAATTCCTGACTCACCTAAAATTAGCGGACGACATAATACTACTATGCAATAACATGCTCGAACTACCAAGTTTAATCGTAGACCTACATGAAGCCGCACAGAAGGTGGGCTAAAACTGAACATCCTTAAGACCAAGATTATGTCAAATAAAAATGGCGCAACACCTATTATACTAAGCAACGGTACAATCGAAGCAGTAACCGATTATGTACATCTAGGCCAAAAGTTAACCACGATGGATAGACCCTAACTGAAAGAAGTCAACAGAAGAATAAGACTATTGGGCGGTTTTCGGGAAATTAATGGAAGTATTCAAGTCGCCATACCCACAACTTCTGTATGCTTGGGGTGAGATTACGAGACAGAAAGCCAATTAGCTGGATACGGAATAGAACTAAAGTATAAGATGTGGTAAAACGTGTAGCAAAGTTAAATGGCTGTAGGTCGGACACATGATGAGAAAAAATACAATAGATAGAGTAGAAACGTAAAGGAGTGGAGGGCGAAAACCAGACAAAGATTTCGAGGTCGGCCTCGTGCGAGATGGAGAGACCACACAGCAGGCAAACACTGGACGGGAACGGCAATTAAGTGATCGGAATGGCAACAAACAGGAGAGGTGTTTGTACAAAGATGGAACATTGAGCGCTGACACATGATGATGATGACAGGCACAGGTTTGAATAATAAAACAATGAACGCATCTGGATTCTTGTTAAATTACCAAGCGCTTCCAATGATGCACATTTATAGGTTTTACATAAAAGTAGTTAAAAGTACTTGAAAAGTTAACTTACTCAAGGTCGCGACGTTATACAAAATTCAAGAGACAAGACTCTTTTTTCCAACCCACATTTTCCAAAAGTCTTTTGATTTAACTATTAAAGTTCGATTTTCCATGTTTTAAATGTACTATTAGATTTAATCATTAGCTTTGTTAATTAAGGCTAACAATATTAATGATACATACACAACCAATCTGGGCATATCGTATACAACTGTGGGGTACTGCCAGCAACACGAACATCGACATTCTGAGACGATTCCAGTCCAAAGTTCTTAGATCAATGGTAGATGCACCATGTTATGTTCCAAATGAAGTCATACGACGAGACCTCGACATTCCATCAATCAATGATGAAATTCAGAAATATAGTGATCGCTATGAGAACAGGCTTAGTGCACACCTCAACCCACTTGTGGAGCACCTAATGGAAATGGACAATAAACAACCGCGGTTAAAAAGATTTAAATTCTCTGATCTACCAACACGTTTTGAGTAATGCGACGAGTGCCAGTGTAGTGACTACTCTTGAATTAGTTTTAGTTAGATTAGGTTAAGCTACTTGACAAACTTTTTAAGTTTATGTATTGCAGAAATAATCAATGGATGATTTTCCAGCATGTTGTTTATATATAATGCCAAAACTTACTGAATGTTGCTAAGCAACAGATTGTAAAGTAAATTAATAAATTAAAAAAAACATACACAACCGTGTTGTATTTACAATATTGAACCTTGTTTATAGATTACACTTAATCAAAAGGTGAACCCTTTTGAACAAAACTTATAATAGATAGACACATCACAGAAGTAGATAAATGAAGTGTTACCTGTAAGTAGAGTACGATCTTGCACAGAGCTACGCCTAGAAACCATGTCATAGTAACGTCCCAAATGACACTCGGAGGCAGACACAACAGTATCACCAAGAAATCTGCAACGGCCAAGTTCACAATAAAATAGTTTGTGACAGTTCTCATAGTATGATTCCGATAAACTGCAACGCACACTAAAGTGTTTCCCACTAAACCGATAGCAAACACAGCGGCGTGAAAAAATATTAACACCCACGTCCAAGATTTGGGTGTGATAAAATTTCTTATCTTTTCCAAGTAAGCTTCCTCGGATATCGTTTCGTTTACGGTTAGATCGCTTTCGTTATGATTTGTTTCATTCTGATCGTAATAATCTTCAGTTTCTCGCTTCCATATCCGCTTATATTCAATTAATAAATGATTATTTACGCCACCGTCGGGATTGAATAGGTTAGCGTTCACTTCAGTTTTGTCGGCAGAGGTGAGATCCCTGGCGAATTTTATTTGGTCTCTAGAGCCTGAGTATACTAGCTGAAAGGGGTCTTTTTCAGATAATAATTGTTTTCCGGTATTCGCTAACAGCGGCTCTTTAAATTCAGGATATTTGAAATTTACATTAGCCGAAGTGTTATTACAAGATTTTCTCCCTTTGTTTCTGAATGAGGTCGAACGAGACTTCCTTCTATTTGAGTCAAAATTTAATCTGAATCCATCGAAACATTTACTTTGATCTTGAAAATTCTTTAAATAGTTGTTTATTGGTTCTTGAAGTAAATTTTCTTCTGATTTTATACTTCGCTTGTGTAAGTTATTTGTACTTTTATGTAAAAGTTGTTGTACGTCATGACTAGGAACTGTCGAATTATTTGTACTTGCATAACTGACGGAGGATAACACTACGGCTGTAAGTGCCAATGTAACATACATATTGAAAGCTTTTGTTAGATGGCTTGGCAAGTGAAACCATTTCTACCTGAAACAGAAAAAATCAATTAGTTTGGGAAACTTATTAAACGTTGAAGATTCTTAAAAAACGCCATTCTATCATACAATGTTTAAAAAATTTGTGGAAGCCTGCAAAATAACGAAAAGTTGTTATTGATGGATGAGCTCAAATATAATAAAGTCGCTTAAAAACAAAATTAGATCTCGTTCTCCGAATAAAAAAGCAATATAAATATTTTACACTTTCATAGCGTAGTTGTTTCGACTCCGCATTGATACGTATCGAAATATTTTGACATAGAAATATGACATAGGTTCCCTTATTATTTTAGCTCCATGTCTACTACATTGACACGTTGCTGATAGAGTGGCTTTACTGTGATTGGTTTTAATTTTTTATAAGATTACAATGAAGGTATAAGAAACGAGTAATAAAATATAACAAGTAGCAATAAAATACAAAGTGGCCATCAAATAAGTATACCGGGTTAATATAGCCTAGATGTATACTAATATTTTTTAAGTTACCAAAATTAACTTTTTCAAGCGTCTATCGTAGTATCGTACTTTAAAACGTTTAAATGTGCATTATAAACAACACACAAGTGGGTGTGGGTGCGGTTGCAGGTGCGGTTAGGGTACAGGTGCGGGTAGGGTACGGGTGCGGGTAGGATACAGGTGCGGGTAGAATACAGGTGCGGGTAGGATACAGGTGCGGGTAAGGGTATGGGTGCGGGTGCGTAGCGAGTGCGGGTGCTGGTTTGGGTGTGGGTGTGGGTGTGGGTGTGGGTGTGGGTGTGGGTGTGGGTGTGGGTGTGGGTGTGGGTGTGGGTGTGGGTGTGGGTGTGGGTGTAGGTGTGGGTGTGGGTGCGAATGCGGATGCGGGTTGAGTGCGGGCGCGGAAGCGGGTGCGAGTGCGGGTGCTGGCGCGGGCGCGGGTGCGTGTGTGGGTGCGGGTGCGGGTGCGGGTGCAGGTGCGTGTGCTGGTGCGGGTGCGGGTGCGGGTGCGAGTGCGGGTACGAGTGCGGGTGCGGGTGCGGGTGCGGGTGCGGGTGCGGGTGCGGGTGCGGGTGCGGGTGCGGGTGCGGGTGCGGGTGCGGGTGCGGGTGCGGGTGCGGGTGCGGGTGCGGGTGCGGGTGCGGGTGCGGGTGCGGGTGGGGGTGCGGGTGCGGGTGCGGGTGCGGGTGCGGGTGCGGGTGCGGGTGCGGGTGCGGGTGCGGGTGCGGGTGCGGGTGCGGGTGCGGGTGCGGGTGCGGGTGCGGGTGCGGGTGCGGGTGCGGGTGCGGGTGCGGGTGCGGGTGCGGGTGCGGGTGCGGGTGCGGGTGCGGGTGCGGGTGCGGGTGCGGGTGCGGGTGCGGGTGCGGGTGCGGGTGCGGGTGCGGGTGTTGGTGTGGAGCGGGTGCAAAATCATGTAGCCAGTTTTTAAGCAGTGGGTTTTTGAATGAATAATTCTAAGTTTTGATATAACCCAGCGACCCACCCACAGACGGACAGTTTTCTTTAAACCGCTTTTTCGACTTCCTTGATATTCAAAATATTTATTTCCGTGAAAATCTCGATATTGGAAATTTTCATAAAAGTCAATACTAAAGTATAGGTAAAGTATAGAAAAGTAAAAACTCAAGTTGCCCATGAATTTCATATCTAAATCTGCTAACAAAAATTTTAAAGCGGTAAGCGTCATTACAATGTTAAATATTTATTTGAAAGTTGTGTCTAATTCAAGTTTCCACATAACATTTCCACTTTAAAAGTGTGTAAAATGTCTTGCTATAACACATCTGCATTTTCTATTTTATTTAGACCGCAAGTCTGTTATGCGCAAGTTTTTCCCCGACAGATAAATAAAATGGTAAGAACTAAGGTACCTGTAACAACTGATATACTGAAACTTGGTTTAGTAGATGGTAATACATATCAAAGAATGATAAACAATCAAAACAAACGGAAGCTTTATTACGAAAGTAAGTGGGTCTGTACAAGTTCGTAACGAACTTATTTTGAACCGTTAAGTTTAAAAACCTGTCAACTGTAACTCAAAACTAGTGCGTTAAACTCTTCCTTCAAAATATTAAAAGCGCGCATTCCGAAAGTGGAGTAGTTCCCTTTCCAAGTCATTTTCCCTTTACAACGCGCGTATTCAGGACTATCAGAATTTGCTAGCCCTCCTGATTCGGTCTTATTGAAAACTTAAATACTGGACACATAAAAGTGCGTATAATAATAATAATAATTCCAGAGCATCTGTGAACATTGAATTTTATCAAACCGAAAATTTAAACTTTTTTAAACGTGTTGAATTTAATGCGACCTTGAGCTTTGAGATATTACTGTTCCTCCGTATTAATGTTCAGAAATCAAAAACTGAGTTTGTTTCAAAATTGTACTATAGAAATGTTACTGTTACTTAGAAACAATACTTGGACTAAATACCAATATACCTGGGTGTGAGTCCGAGTCCTGGAAGTTGTAATTTATAAAATAAGCCCCGAATAAAAGTTTAAACCCGGACCAATAAATTTAGTTCACGTTGTATTCGTTTAAAAATTAAACTATTGCACAAACCCGTGAAAAAATGCTAAACTTGTTTCCGACTCTGCGCATCAAAAAAGCGACGTTTGCTTAATAAAACTAGAAAAAACTTGTTCATTTTTTTAAATATTGAGCTCTTAGGAGCTTTGCATCATTTTGAATAAAGCCGGAATATTATAGTTAAGGTGAATAGCCCACAACGTTATATGTACATTCGAATTCAAACAAAATTACATAATGTTTTATATAAAAGATAGCGTATCGCTTTCTTGCAGAGAGTATTTCACATGCTGGGTTAGAGGATAATTCACTTACCCCGATTGTATTGAATATTATAGCTCATATCCCCGAGGTGTACTTAGTACAAAACCCATATATTAATTGTACTTGGTTTGTCCATTATTTAGCGTGATCATTCAACATATACTAGAGTTGCGTGACGCAGACACCAGAAATGATTTCCACGAACCATTGTTTATTTTAATATATATAAAATATTAGCGGTTAGTTTAAGTTAAATACCGTTACTCACTTGTAAAAAGTAAAAAACCTATATAAACTCTGTTCAGTATACTGTATACTGTAGAAAGTTATTTTAAGCTCTCGATTTCCACTGAATTTTACATTCACAATCTGGCTCTGATGTTTAGCCAGGTGCGTTTTGTGTCTCGTTCCCGGGTAACATTGTGTCAAATTACCGAGACCAACTATGTAAATTTTTACGTAATTTACAATTTCTTTTGTAATCTATGTTTGCCGAGACAATAATATTTCATTGGCGACCCTTCCGTTACACCTGCTCATTTGTGTACAAAAATACATCGCAAGTTCGTTAAATAAATAAGATGAATTTCCCACCAAAAAAATTCATTCTTCTACTTTTATAAATAAATGTAACGCAAATTGTCGAAAAACAAATCAACACAACTTAATGTACCACCTTGTTCAAAATTGAATTGAAAATTCGTATTATTTATTGGTCCCTTGAGTCAGGAACGAAAACAAAAGTAGAAAATATGGGCTTTAAAGATGAACACACGACTTACTTGATACGCGAGACAGAGGTCTTCTTTATTCGATCTGGGCATTTGATTTAATCTCGACAATTTTCGCTGCTTGGCTTTACCCATAGATTTAAAAAATGCGTTACATTGGGCGGGCATTTATTATGACAGTTGACGTCAGTTGTTAAAGTAATTTGTACTTAAAGGTAGGTAGGTATTATAATGAACTGAATATTTTTGTTATTTGAAGCACTGTACCACTGTACCTAAAAATTAAATTTTCAATCTATTTCCATTTCAATTTCTATTCCATACAAATATTTTGGAAAACAAATTATTGCAGATATATTAATACAAATTTACTTTGGTAGGGTTTTGGCATTGCTTAAAATTCAAACTGAGAACACTACGTCAAACTCATGTCGGCGCTGTTCAAATATTTTGTATCCTATTATAGCGCCACGATTAAAATATAAAGCGAAGGGGTTAGAATCTCATGTTACTGGAGAAACCTGTCTCTGCACTTAAAATTGTTCCCGGAATTCCCAAGAATGGTTTTCATCGAAACTTTCTATTGTCTGCTACTTTCTGTTAGTCATTGTTATATTTATGTTAAAACTTAATAAAGCGAACTAATTTCAAGAAAATTGCTAAAAGCTAAATGCTGTCATTAGATTTTAACTTGTATTAATTAATGTTCGAATATTTAGAACAATGAAAACTTCAATTAAAAATAATTATTATAACCATTTGACAACGTTTAATTTTAATTGCAACCCCGTTGGTAAAATTGTCGACTGCTAAAATCTCATATCTAGACAATGGTTACATTACCATTACCGCTACTATTTACTTGAAATGCCCAGTTTATTATATCGTGATCAAATAGAGCAATTGAGAAAATGGGGTGAGTTTCGATGGTAAAATATAACCACAAAACCATAAACATAAAAGGAGTTTACAATTTTCGATATACCTCTTGATTTAAAATTTTAGTTTAGTATTTTTGCCTTTAGAGGCGTCACCCACACACTCACCCACATACTCACCCATCCACCCACACACACACACGTTTTTTAAAAAACACTTTTTTGGCTTCCTTGGGGTTGTAACTTTACAAGTAGAATATTATTTTCTACATTACACGTAGAAAAGTGTGTAGAATACGTCAAATATGTAGAATAATATGTAGAAAATTATACCTTTTTCTACATGTTATGCATGTAAAATATGCGTAATATGTAAGATAGGTGCCGATAGATGCTAGAAAAACACATGCATGAAATTATTGTGTACACTTTACTATGTATATGAACGGGTGTGTGCATAGTAGAGGAGGAGGGGATGAGACATGTGACTATCCAACGGTACGAACGCGCAGCTTTTTTTGTATTCAAACGTACCGCACTGCAAAATGCTTCTAATTGTCAGCAGTTATCAAACGACAAATCAGTTGTTTCCATAAAAATATATAAAATAAAATTGCGCCCTTTAAATCCTTACGTCTGGGGTGAATGTACAGCTCGCCCCTACCGTATTTTATTATGGTGGGGCGCTTCTATCTATAATTTTACATTTTTAGTTTTCTACTATTTTGAGATATTTTAAAATTTAATTATTTAATAATAACTATTTTACTTTAATGTAGGGGGGAGGCAGTTGTATACGTATTCATTTACGTTTAAAACCAAGAAAGGCGGCTATGCGGTAACCGCGTTCACTTTCCATTCAAGAGGCTTGGGTTCGATTCCCTGGTCCGGCCGGCTGTCCTGGCTCAGGTTTTTACGTGGTTTTCCGGCACCGTAAGATTAATACTGGGACAGTACTATCCACGAAAGCGGAAACCATCCCTTATCCAAATTCCTTGCTCTAACCTCTCCTTACCATCCTTTCTCGGCTGAAAGGGGGCTTAGGACTCGGCCCTTTACGAAGAATGCACCGACAATGAGATTTCTTTATTTTACGTTTAAACTGTCTGATTTTGCATCAGTATTATTCTACATGTAGAATATGCAGAAAAAGAGCTTAATATTCTACATGCAGATTAACCATGTATAATAAGTATATTTTACATGTAATATTCTGCACGCCCAACTCTGCGTTAAAATCTAGATTTCGAACATTTTCATGATATTACTTCCCTATACCGAAGGTGTGGAAAAGTAAAAATCAGCATTGCGAAATTATTAACTTAATACGAATTCTAGTTAAAGCACTAAAATAATTATACAGCGTTTAAGGTTAATAGCGTTATTAATGTTTGTTACAGCTGCTGCAAAAACAAAACTTTTCCGTAGTAAAAAAATTAAAACGTTATAAGGCGTTGCTAAATGCTAATAAAATTACAGCTATTAAAAGTTACTTCTGCAGGGAAACCCAGATGAGTTCATTACTAATGAAGGAAGGCAACTAAGAACGTTCAATTTTAATGGATGTAAACATTACAGAAAACAGCGTAGTTTTAACTGCTATCTTAAGAAATTCTAAATCGATTACACTAGAAATATTATTGTACACTTTTTCAGTAGAAATAAAAAAAATTCTAACAAATAAATCCGTGTCTTGATCCTGAGATATAAAAAAATTATTAAAGTATAAATATCTCGACAACGTAAAACAACGATTGTCTAAAACTTGTATTCTACGCTCTAAGTTCTTTCACTTTTTATTGCTTTCATTTTTATTACTGTTTTCTTTAAACTTTATTGAAGTGCTTCATTATTAAATGCGGATCGTAAATCCGCAGGATGTTATCGTTTTTGCGATTTCTTTAATTCAAAAAAGTTTGAAGAAATCCTTCAATTTAGTTTTGTTATGATGATGGAAAAATTAATCTCCAGATTAAAAAGTTTTATTTTCCTGCAACGCAGGGCTTCATCGTCATATTATTCTGGAAAAATTAGGAAATGATTTTAATATTTTATTAATTGATGCACAATCTTTTACAGGTGTATTATATGACTTGTTTACTTTTAGCTTCAAAAAGTTTTGAATGATAGCTTTCTGACGTAAACGGAATATTATATGTTTTTGAAAGCATAATACTAAAAATACAAAGAAATTCTTAAGTCAAATTTCCCTTACAAAATCAGAGATGAAAAGAACTTTAAAGGAAATTGAGTTGCTGACAGAACAATAACATAAAGGCTTATTCGTTGCCTATCTTCAACCTTTGCATAATAATAAGGCAAACGTGGAAAAAGTCAAAATGCGAAAAATAGCACATATACATTGTTTTAAACAACTGTTTATGTGTATTGTAAAAATCTAGCCATGGCTGGTTTTAATTTTTGAATTTTTCTGATACATAATAATTATTTAATTTAAATAGTTATATTAGTTCTTAAAATTTGTTCCTACTTGCTTTTAAACAGGATTGTGCAATGTTAAATCAGCATCTCGCTTTCGCATTTTTAGACCATAAGGCTACCAAAAAAGCGAGACGTTTAAAAACCTGTTTATCTATACAGAGTGCCCATTCTAAAACTCTGAGCCTAAAATGTTTTAAATAGGCAACACACAATGCAACACCCAGATCACTGTGCATTTCTACCATTTTTTTTACATTGAGATCAGAGTTGTTTTACAGTACATGTATCTACTAATGATTAAGTCCAAATTTAAGGTTACTTTAATAACTCAAATTTAATATTTGACAACAATAACTACAATAATTTAATAGGAACATAGTACAAAAACTAACGAAGCAGGTGTTCAAATTGCCTTGAGTATAATTCTTCTACGCATCGAACCTCTAACACGAGCTAACATTTCCGGTGTGATAGAGCGACAACATTGAATTATCCTTTCGCGTAGATGTTCTTCATTTCGAATGGGCACTTCATAGACATCATTTTTTACTTTGACCCACAAAAAGAAGTCTAGCGGAGTCAAATCGGGACTACGGGCAGGCCAAGGATGCAATGCACCTCGTCCAATTACGCGTCCCTCAAAACGTTGGTTAAGATAATTTCTCACATCCCTATGAAAATGCGGAGGTGCACCATCATTTAAAAACCACATGCTGTTCCGTACGTTTTGAGGAACTGTTTAGAGGAGAGCCGGTAGTTCATTAATTAAGAAATTTAAATACATTTCACTATCTAAATTTCCATTAAAGAAATGTGGACCTATTACAAAATGCCCAATAATACCGCACCACACATTAAGAGAAAAAATTCTCTAAAATGAGTTATCCTGATCCAGCGGGGATTGTCTTGGGCGTAATAGTGGCAGTTATGTCGATTAACCATGCCGTTGTTTGAAAACCTCGCTTCATCACAGAATAATACCATACTTAAAAATTCCGCATTGCCGTTTAATTGCCGTCTAAGAAATTGACAATACTGAACACGATGCTCATAATCCCTATCTTCAAGATGGTGTATGGTATAAACATGGTAGGGGTGAAATTTGTTCGCCTTAAGAATATTGAAAACAGAACCTTTGCTAATGTTTAAGGCATTTGCAATCGCTCTTTGGAGATTATCCGTAACCATTTTAATTACAGCTACTTCGTTATGTTCAACCGTAACTTGCCGTGCCCTTACTTTTGGTTTTGAAAATTGCCCATACTCTTGTAAATTCAGAAGAAGCATTCTAAATGTTTTGTCTGTTGGAATTCGTCTACCTGGAAAGCGTTGCGCATACAAAGTACTGGCAGCACTCGAATTTTTTCGACATTCTCCCAGAATTAGAAGCATGTCCACTTTGTCAGAGTTGGCATACATTTTGCACCAAAGATTAGTGATCGATAATCTTTGTTTTGCACCGTTCAAGTAATGTGGCTAAACGAATTTGATTAGTAAACTGTCAAGTTAATGCAAACATGATTGCCCTGATCTTAATTATAGAAATATTTTGTTTTAAAATAATAGTCGGCAGTGACTTGTATTGTGTGTTGCCTATTTAAAAAAACTTTAGGCTCGGAGTTTTAAAATGGGCACTCTGTATATTAAATCGGGATCTCTTCCACCTGTCTCAACTTTGAGTGGTGCAAGGCACCCACTACGAGAACTCACTAACATACGCGTCCATTATATAAGTAGCATTTTCCTTTATACAGCAGGCCACTACATTAGTTAAGCAACTTTGGAAGTCTACTATTTGTGTGTATAATTGGAATATAATCTGCTGCCAACGATAGCATCATTACCAAAACAAACTCTGCTAACATCGCATCAAAGCCACCGAACAAAAGCGGAAAGTCTCCACAGCTTTCGGACCTCAAAGCAACTGAATTACTACTTTACATTAAATTTTAATAAGTTGTGCGCCGAATGAGGCGAATCTATATATTAAATCCAAAAATACCTACAAGAAAAAGCAGTAATTACACAGACGCATCAGAGTTGTGCCAATGACGATAAAAATAATTGGGATATCCTCTAATAAAATATTGTGTTTAGTTCGAAGTTGGGCTGATTCTACCTCAGACTAATCTTTTAATTATACGTACAGAAAACACTTTAAAAGCTAAGGTAATGTAAGAAATAACGCATTTCTCAACACAATAGTGATTTAAGTAACAAGTCAGGAAATGAGGCTTTTGCAGGACGAGGTTTTTGTTAAAGTACAGGTCTTAGGCCGAGTACTTCAAGCCCCCGAGTCCCGTAAAGATACCTGACGTATTACCTATACTATTTTCTCTGCAACTAACAAACTTAAGTCATTCATTCATAATTTGACTAATAGTTATTGTTGACAGTGACACAAGGTTAATGAAGTATGTTGGGTAGTATATTTGCGTCTCCAAGGTAATATCAAAACAAAAACAGATGTTATTTCAAAACAGTACAGCAAGTGCCATTTAACCTTGCAAAAAAAATGACGATAAGTTTAAAAGGCGAGAAGCCGTTACACTCTCAAGCAAAAGCAAGGTCTTTTATTACATTTCTAGTTTCTTTGCTGTATTTTTTATACGTAACCTAAATTATCGTTAATCCCTCCTCAAAGCAAACTGTTTCTAACCTTATGGGGCACGGCCTTTTAATTTGTCAAAAAATCCACAATTTTTCGTAAACCATAAATAAATTGACTTTCACCTTTTAGTAGAGTGTACCACACTGTCCAACAGCCAATTAGAGCTAGTTTAAGTTACGACTACCGACGAAACAAAGCGCAAGTAGCCGAATCAAAGCCCACTAAAATTTGCAAGGTTAGGTGGCACATGCTGTACATGATTCATTCATTACACTACTCAGCACTGCAATAAGCTACTTTCTTGCCGCAGAACAATCCTGTAAGTAGTCACTTCCCTGCCGGTTGCAGAAAAAAATGTGCTAGTTTTAAAAAATCCACAAGAACAAAGAAAAATAAATATGTTGTGCAGCTGCATTTTATATTATACATTTTTTCACCAATGTTAAGAAATATTAAATAATGCATTTTTTATAAACATAAAGTATATATCAGTATAATAAAAAAATATAGATACAAAGAAAAAAATTTACTAAGAAAACAAAGTACAAAAAGTTTTTCTCAAAATGGTAAGAAATATTGCTTGTATTATTAAAGTAAAACATTTATTATTATTAGAAATTTGTATAATACATGGTGCCTTTACTGTAAGGTAGAAGGCATTACTGATAAGACAGGGCATGCTCTTAGAAGTTAGAGCATAAAGACAGTCTTTAGGACAAATAAAACTCTGGGCTACGGTTTCAGATCCGCAAAGGATCAAATATCAAATTTAAAATCAGCTGGGATCTACAACATCCCTTGCTCTTGTGGTTCAAACTACATCGGACAAACTGGTCGTTCCATTGAGTTAAGATTGCGGGAGCACAAATTACTCCCCTCAATCATACGTGAAGCAATTGAAATTGAGAAACAACCTAACAACATAAACAGAGAGGATGGTTTTAAACTCAGTAAAGCTTTGACTCCAGTAGTTTATCGTCCAAGGAAGGACTCTAAGCATCATCGATCTCACGATCACACTCCACCAGGTCCGTCTTCGCCCAACGGCGACAGCCAACCACAACTTCGCCATTCTGCCGACTGACTCAAAGGGGTTTAAATACCTCCGTACCCCAAATTTGAATTGAGTGCTCTATTCACTCTGAAGATGCAAGCTGAAATGTCTTGCGAAACTTTAGTTTGTATGGGTTCACAAACAGCTAACAGGCATAAGCCGATTAAATATTATTGTCTGGCAAACAACATACATTAAGATCAAATCCTTGTCCGCCCCAAGGTTCAAATAAACTAAGCACACGGCCCTGTTTAGGCAGGCAGGGCCTACTAACAAATATAGCTCAAACTTTTAAAACAAATGCTTCTAAAGGCAGACAAGCTTCAGGTCGGTCCTTACCTGATTATGCTGGGTGTAATCCCCAAATGACGACGCGGTCTAAACCAAAAGTAGATTGTAACATTGACAGTTCGAGAAACCGCGAAAGCCTCAAAGAATATAAACCTTACTAAATTATTGTTACAATCTTTACAATTGCATTCACTGCAGCATTTCAATCTCTCTTTTATGCAAAGGTGTACCCATGGTTGTTTGAACTTTCTAAATTAATATTTAAAAGATGACTTGATTACCAGATTTTTACCTAACACCGTATGCGTTTTCTGTTAAATGATGCATTTCACTTATAACTTCCGTGATCGGTACACATTTCTTTTTTCTATTAAATTCAATCCTCAATCAAACAGCTGCTTTAAATTTAATAAAACTTTATTTCAAACTTTGCAAGGAAATGGTTTTCCAGTTTTTGTAAATCATTTATCAACACTGTTGATTCTCTTAAAAACCAAGAGCTAGCTCTTAGTTTCATAATAGTTTCTGATACTATACTAAAGGGTGCTTTTATAAAAGCTAACTTTTAAGTCCACATTTTAATTTAAAAACGCTCACGTACTCTATAATAGACAGCTAAGCAACATTCTGAATTAAAAATTCTAAACAACAAATAATTTTTCAAAATTATCTGCAGAAAATATTGCAGGGTCAATATGAATTATGATGGAAAAATAAATCCGGGTAATTAAAGTCAGCTGTCTGTGCGGGGTGTATTGCTGCACGTTTGTATTTGGCGCTTGGTTCGCCCGGCTGCATCTGACGGCTCTTCCTGCCCTTGATTTGCCTGGTTACGTTCTGCAGGTCACGTATTTTGTATTTGCTCGTTACCGGCCCTTAGCTAGACCGGAGGCCTCTCCTGATGGTTATCTACGTACCATTTCCCTGTGTTTTATCTGCTCGTCACTGGAGCTTGGCTCGGCCGGTTGGCTATGCGAGCTCTTTTGCTGCACGTCCGCATTTGGCGTTTGACATGCCCGGCTGCCTCATTAGATTCTTCCATCCAGTTTTCTCAGCTTCAATCGTCTGGCTGCGTTCTCCAGGTCACCTATCTTGTATCTGCTCGACACTGGCCCTTAGCTGTCTGCGAGCTGTTCTCGTAGACCACAACGCTCCGAAGTTCAAAACGTTTGTAACATTTATTTTAATAACCGGTTACTTAAAAATATTGAATTAACCAATTTCATTTTTATCTTTATTTACACTATTTCATACCAGAATAAGCTATGTTAAAATAATGTAGTAGATATCTAGTTTATTTTATCACAAGAAAAAAAAATTAGAATAACATTTTTTAATACTTATAATTGCTACATCTACGAGCAACTAGGAAAAGTTAAAACAAAATTAAGAATATGGTAAAAAGTGTGTGTACATCGATGGAACACAGATGCCTACATATAATCGCTTTGAAAGCTCTGGCATTTTTTTTTATTTGCTCGAAGCTAGGGGATTAACACAAAAGATTTTGTCGCTGGAGGTTATAATTATAACTAATATTTTGTTTAATACAAAACTTGATTGTTACTTAGTAATACGTTAAGTCAATATGTTACGTAATAAAAATATTATTATTGTTTTTATGGATTTTATTTTTATATTATTTATTAAAACTTACATGAAACATTTATGCCCCCCTCCGGGGTTAAATGTTTTGAAAATTTAGAAGATTTTTAGTAGATTTCTGTAAGCTTTCTAGTAGAGCTCGTTTGGAAACTGTTGGCAACACTGGCTACTACTTAAATGCAATCTAAAATCTTAAATACGCAAATTTCTGAATAGATTATTCTAATTCTATACATGGGGATAGTCCACACTTTAGAACACATCAATATGTAACAGATACGCAAATAGAATCCCATTTACGAAATTACTTAACTAGGCATTGAGCGTGTCGTACTCGGTTGAAAGCTGCGATGTATTTTGTTAACATACGTCATGCAATACCACTATCTTAGTCTCAAATTAGCAATAGAAAATGTTCCTTAGTTCATCTAATTAATAAAACCAAATCAAAAGCGAGTTATCACCTTGCCGCATCATTAAAATAGCTGCTCAAGAAACTTTCAGTTAATTTGGCTTCCTAAAGACTTCTTTTATGATCTTTATGCATTTATTAAATAAGATTTTGTATAACCACGTTGCTTCAATACGGAGAATTAACTCGAGATCAAATATTGCAGAAAATTCTAAGGCTTCTTAGAGGTAATTTCATTTTTTCTCAGGAAACAGGAAATTGAGGATTGGCTCGAATAAAGTGCATTAGATAGTTCAGTACCTACATTTCTGGAGACGGATTTGGGTTTTCGATCGCAAAATAATACGATTCTAAATGCTTGCTTAAAGTTCCGCGTGGCAAACTGCTTTTTAACTCATAAACGTTTTCGCTTCCTCTGGCTATGATAGTAATAACTGCTGTTTCGTATTTCCTCGTGTACATATGTAGCAAATTTGAAGGAAGACTCTAGTGAGTAGTGGTGAGAAAATTCAATATCAAGATATAAAGCGATAAAAATAGTTTCAAAACGCATTACGTGCAATGTGTGATCCATACACATATTTTCATCATAAAATAATACATTAACGTACATTACAAATTTAAAGTAATATCCGATCAAACTCTTGTCACCCCATCGTTCTCTCATCACTAACTATAGATAAACTTTCGATAGACTCAATGACATTACATATTTGTACATTAGCATTAGCACGAATGTTCTTCCTATTAAGATTGTCAGAACGAATTTCATGAACGAAGGGGCTTTAACATTGAAATAACATAAACTTATTTGAGATACCGTAGGAGTTTGTTAACTAATACAATAAAATTAAAATAACTGCATCGATCCACAATATTATCGGAGTAAATACGATTTTTACAAATGGTTGACTCTAGAGAACAGATATTTACAAAAATATTCTCCTAAATAGAACCAACAACCATTTAATAACCAAAAAAGAAATGTGTGCCGAGCACGCAAGTTCTAAGTAAAACTTTTAGCAGCTATATGATGTTCGAGTTAGTTGCAGGAATCGCTATAAAAATGTTAATGCTCCCATAAGTGAGTTGCATTAAAACTTAATATATGTAATTGTTATTAACTCGTATCCTCTATAGGTATCTTAGTTTTAGGTTTCTTGTAGTTTTAAGATTTAAGTTTGTATTGCTTAATAACATATTAAACAATATAGAGGAAAGTCTACGTTTTAATAGATAGATAGATAAGCAGTGATAGTTAATTTAAGCATATTTTAATGTTAGATTACATTACCGAACAACTATTTCTCACTGCGACTGCGGGACAGTGTCAGCTAGCATAGAATATACGATTGTCCCGTCCAAAAAAAAACCTCAATAAATGCGCATAGTGTAGGAGAGACGTACAGAAAAGACTCAGAAGCTGATCGAAGCTCTGGAGTTTGGTAATTTTTCCAGCATTTGACATTCATTTTGTTTCTATTACTATTATTATAATTACTACCAATAAAAATATAAAAATCATAGTAGGGCAACAACTTTAAAAGAGATACTTTTCGTCATTTAAGGCTTAGCTTTCCAGATAATTGTTTATAATAGCGTAAAGCATTGTTGTCTCAGTTTCCCGTGTCCACGAACAAGTTTTAGGCCTACTAAATGCGTAGCTTCCGGCAAAGAATTTCGCTTCAAAAATGAAGAAAAAAAGAAGCGCTCGTCTAGATACGCACTTCAAATCTTCGACTTGAGAGACGGAAGAGTCCAGTTGCGCTACCACCTCATGCATGTGCTTATCCATAGAGTGTATAGAAAGGATCGTGTTCGCACCTTAAGATCAACTTGGAAACGTACAGAAAATTTGCATTTTTTGAAGTGAAGGTCCTTAACGGAGACCGGCAGGAATAACTTGTGAATGCATTGAACGGAAATGCGAGACGGAAACCGCGCTATTACTGGCTTCTCAAGGTTAATGCTTAGCTGTTACTCTACCGGATGTGATGACGCATTGATCACTATTGATTTGCTTCATCACACCACAATTATACGTAAGTTTTTTTTTGATTTTCTTATATACCTATTCTTATAACAGCACATCTAGTGAGAGATATGATTTATAATATATTTGATTGAAGATTGAATTACTTTTGAATAATAACTCCTTTCTACAAAAACAGCAAAAAACAATCATTTTCACTTTAATTATTGACATTTGAAACATTAATAACATTTGTATATGAAAATAAATTAGACATGATTGAAATTTTTATGTAAATTGAGTAAACGTAAAGTTGCATCGTTCATAGAAAAATGATTTTCTTTGTACAATTAGATCATGCAGACACATTCAAGTTAAGTATGTTATTTGCTATACAAAATGGCTACTTTTTCATTAATAAAAACGGCCGAAATCGGCAATTTTTAAATTGACTGTTTTTAACCACATATGACGTAATATCTCTAGACGTACTTGGCATATCGACTTAATTTTTTTTTGTTTTTAAGCAGATGCATTAGCGCTGTCTATGATCACATTTTAATTTCCGAAAAAAATATTTTATAGATTTGGTACCCAAAGAAACTGCGAATATGACTTTGTGCTTTCGATGTAGGGAACTTCGTACTAAGCGACAAACTTTTTTATTTGTAAATTTTAACACATACATACATTTTCTTAATAAGTTTCTCCTGTTTCTGAATCAGAATCTTCAGTGTAATCTTACTAAAGTATTGTTACAATCTTTACAATTGCTTTCACTGCAGCACTTCAGTCTCTCTTCTATGCTAAGATTCGTCCATGACTTGAATACCAGATTTGTAACTGAAACCGTGTTCGTTTTGTATCAAAACATATAAATCAAAAAAAAAATTCTGTGAGAACACATACGTAAAGAAGTTTCACTTAGAACGCGTGCTCGGCACACTTTTCTTTTTTTCATTGCATAAAAATCTAGTTAATTTAAAAATATCTAAACGATTAATACATTTCATAGTTTCTGGTGACAAAAATGTTCAAAAATGGGCGAAAAACTTCGCCTGCAAGGTGCCATACTTAAACAAAATAATTACTTTTTCCCACTACCGGTAATGTAAGTATAATATACGTCGATGTCTACAACATATGTGCCTCATAAAATGTGTTTAGTCGGTTACACATTCGACTACTAAACTTGCATTTCTAGGAAAATAATAGTAATATAGCAACAGACATACCTACATTATAAGTAGAGTTGGGCAAATGCATATTTGCATCTTTTTTCCTATTGATCATAAAATGTTAATTTTTCGTATATACACATTTTGTGATGTTTAGAGTCATAAAAAGTAAATTTTATTTTGCATATTTGGCATATATTACAACTTTACGGCATATATTAGTGCATATTTTAGCTTTTAATGGCATGAAAATGCATATTCTAGCAACAAAAAAAAATAAAATTTCAAATAAATTATCAAATAAAATATTCGTAGTTCTTAGAAGAAATTGCACAATTTCTTCTAGTGAAACCACATGAACCCTAGACTTGCACTTTCTAAATTTCCAAGTAGGGGTAGAGGAAATAAAGGATTAACTGACAAAGGTTGTATTATTTGGGTAGGTCTTATTCCTTAGGTACAAATTTCTTTGAAAATAATATTTGGAAATTTTTCTTATACTTATTCTTAGAAATAGTTATTTATAATTTTAGTGCTTGACTAGTTCATTTGTTGCCTTGACAGAGAGCTGTAACGTGTAATTGTCCAGTCTATACCCTGAAAATGCCTAAAGTTGCTAGTTCAAAAAACGATTCAATTAAGAAGTGGTTGAAGCCGTATACATGTTTTAAATACGATGGAAGTGTTGTGTGGTGCGTTCAAACAAGCCAAAACAGCGAGATAAAAATTTAATACTAATTTGTTAATTTATTTTGTAATTAAGCAAACAATTTACGAATAAAATTAGAAAGTTTTTTTTGTGATATTGCAAAGGATATGGCACAGGCCACAGGGCATATTCAATTATTTTCCTTTGTGTAAGCTGTAGTAAATTGTACTTAAATATTGTTTTTACAGATAAACGTTAATAAAAAGTTTCAACTTGATCAGCACGTAGCCACCGGTCCGCATCAAAAAAGAAAAAATAATACAAACGAGCCAAAACAACAATTATTGCTGAACTGCTTAAATAAGAATGTCAACAATTTCAACGACGATTTGTGTAGAATGATGGTTTCATGCAACATTCCATTAAATAACATGGGGGTTCCCGAATTTAGAAATTTCTTAGAGAAATATACAAAACAAAACGTCGTTTCCCGGAGAACAGCTTCCAGAACGTGCATTCCAAAATTATACGAAGAAAATCTTCAAAAAATAAGAAACGTTGTTTCGAATAATTGTATTTGGTTTAGTGTTGACGAAACCACCGATGCTAAAGGAAGATATATAGCGAATTTTATTGTAGGTGTTTTAAACAGCAGTCCTTCTTCCAGTTATTTAATTGCTGTTAAACAACTAGAAAAAAACAACAATTTCACGTTTTGTCAATGAAGCCCTTTCGTTACTTTATTTGCCAAATCAAATACCACCAGAAAGGATTTTATACATGGTGACTGATGGTGCCGCATACATGGTAAAAGCAGGTCAAAATTTAAAAATCTTTTTCCCAAATTTAATTCATGTAACTTGTTTGGCCCATGCGATTAATAGGGTGGCCGAAGTGGTTAGAACTGAGTTTCCTTTAGTCAATAAATTAATTAATAATGGAAAAAAGGTATTTTTAAAATCACCACTTCGCGTCGAAGTTTACAAAGACTTGCTTAAACCTTACCTCCACAACCAATTATCACCAGGTGGGGAACGTGGATAGAAGCCGCTCTATTTTATTGTGAAAATTACAGTGAATTTAAAAATGTTGTTAACACCTTTGATTCAACTTCTGCTCAGTCTATAGCAGATTGTCAAGATATTTTAAAGTGTCCGGAATTGCAACCTCAGTTGTCCTACATTAAGGCTCATTTTTCGGAAATTCCTAGCATCATTAATAAATTAGAAACACAAAACCTGCTTCTCTCTGAATCTTTAGAATTAATCGAAAAATTTCATTCAATTTTGAATAAAAATAAAAATAAAATATGCAAAAAAGTTAGCATCAAAATGGACAATGTAATTCAGAAAAACAGCGGACTTTCAACTCTGAATTCCATAAAAAATATTTTAAATGGAGATTTCTTAAGCAATGGCCACAATGACGAATGTTTTGCAGTTAAAAATTCACATTTATTTAAATATTTTCCAATAACTTTTTGTGATGTAGAAAGAAGTTTTTCCAGCTACAAAAATGTATTGGAAGATAAGCGGCAAAATTTTCTCGTTGACACCATTGAAAAGCACATAATTATTTATTGTAATAAATAGGTTGTGTTATTTATTGATTTTACTTCTACCTGTATTTTTGTATATGCAAATAAAAAATGCATTTTTAACTGAAAATAATAATGCGTTTCTATATTATATAAGCCCTTTTGATTTTTTGAATGTTGAGTGTTTGTAACTAAAAATAATGAAAATCATTAATTGTATTTATCTTTTTCTTTCAACGAAAAATTACATTTGATGCACAACGTGCTTTAACTCATATAATAATTACTAGTATTAAACTGCAGATTCAAATAAACATCAGATTTTCATATTAGGCACTAAATAAACAAACTGATTTTTTTTAGTGCATATCGCAAAAGGTTTTTGCATATTCTTGCATATAATGAAGGTTTTATGCGACATATGTTGGTGCATATATGCACTATCTTTACAGCATATTTGCCCAACTCTAATTATAACTAGAATGTAGAAATAATTGAAACAAAACTCTGATCATAGTTCTGATAACATAATATGTTATCAGAACATTTGATATATTATATCAAATGGCCCTGTATTTTACAAATATTTTCTTAATATTTTAAGCTAATTGTTGCCGGTAGTAGGAAAAGCAACCGGTAATGTAAGGATACAACATTCTCGGAAGGTAATATGAACCTCGGCTCCGCTTAGGTTTATATTGCCCTTTCTTGAACTTCAATACGTCCGTGCATTCCTTGTAGCTTAAATAACTATTCAAAAACGATTCAACTTCGTATATCTTTTGCAAAAATGCAGTTATTTAAAAAATTTTTTAATTATACATTTTTTTCCAATTTTTGAAAATTAAAAAAGTGACACATTTTTTGACATTTTGAAAAGTTAAACATTTCTAGTTTTTAAAAACTTCAAAGTACTGAAGATTTAAAAATTTTTTCAAAATAATTTTTAAAATTTCGCACTTGAAACTAGAAATATTGAATTTTCAAAACTTTAAAAACTCATGCTGAAGGGTCATTCCTGATACGAAATAGGCAAAAACAACCCGTGGTTAGGAATTATAATTATAAAAATGTTTAATGATTGGTTGTGTACGCGAAACGTCGGGCAGTTGATTGGGTGTTATTTTCATTATTGTTATTTTTAATGGGTGTATAAGGTAATCGGTGTAATTTTTATTTGATTGAGGATAATTTCGAAGTTGACCGCTGGAATTGGTCCGATGACGTGTTGTGAGTGCTACAATCAAACAAATTATGTATCGTACCCAACAAGTTTTAATTAAAAACTGCATATTAAATTACTCTGAATATTTATGCAATGTTTTGGAAAAGTTAAAAGCGCTGACAATTTGCTCCGATTAAACTGTAATTTTTTTTTTCATCAGCGCACAATATGGTGTTTTATTAGAGTTAATGTTATAAACAACTTTAATTTAAAACAATGACGAGTAAAAGAATTGTGCTAGCAGTATAAGTAAACACTTTTTATCCAATTTTTCCAACAAAGGAATATCTAGCAATGCTTTACGTAAGTTACTATTCAAGTTTCAGGCTTGCCTATCTATAAGTTATTTAAATGACTGGCGGACTGTGGAAACGAACCAAATATTGAAAACGTGCCGTCATAAATGTGAATAGCCGTTCGGCATATAAATACAGTTTTATCTGCTCTTGCATTTAAACCACATGAATATAGTGCTTCCATAGATAGAAACTATCATACCAACTATTACATTCAATGTGTGAATTTAATGTTTGGTTTGAAGCAATGGCACTAAAGAGCAGGATTTCCCAATAATACGTTACACTCTTAAATGTTGGAACATGAGCGCGGAAATATATCACGATCAGTTAGCCTAAAAAGAGACAAATACTAGACCTAAGTAATATGGCAATCGTCATCGGGGCTTCAACAGTGAATTAACATAATTATAACATACGTTTTAATTCGCCTAACAAGAATTTAAATTCGTTAAATGTACCATACACCGTCAGATACGAGGATCGTTCGAAATGTACGTGGCCTAAACCATAGATGGCGCCAATTCGGCGGAATTTGCAATACCATTTTTTAGAATCATCTTTTTTTGGGTTAAATATGACAGTATAGAGCGATCTGTCAATTAGTTTGTGTTTGACAGTGGGCCAAAGTGACCGGCTCGAGTGATTTCGAAAATAATGGAAAAAAACTTTTTTATTTTGAGATTCTCATGGAATTATCTTCGTCGACTACTTGCAAAAGGGAAAAACAATAAATAGCGAGTATTATGTCAGTTTGTTGCAGCAGCAATTCAGCGACAAAATCAAAGAGAAACGGCATCATTTGGCAAAAAAGAAAATGTTTTTCCATCAAGATACGCACCTACACACGTCTGCAATCGCCATGGCCAAAATTCATGAATTGGGATTCGAATTAGTGCCTCATTCGCCCTATTCGCTAGATTTGGCTCCCAGCGATTTTTATCTATTTCCAAACCTGAAAACAGACTCGACGCGACGGTAAAAGATTAACATCCAATTCCGAGGTAATCCCTGCTGTAAATAGCTATTTTAAGGACTTGGGTTCATCGACCTACAAAGACGGCATTGCTGCTTTGGAGCATCGCTGGAATAAACAAAAAATCATTATATTTTTTGCTCAAAAAATTGCGTTTTCTTTGTTAGGCCACCTGTTATATCATTTCACTTTTATTACGGCCCTGTGCTTCTAGAACCTTCTAGCACATTTGAACCGCGGACACTTCACGCGCATAACCGTCGGCGCCGAGACGCCTTAACTTCACTCTTCCGCGTCCCCCGTCCAGGGTAGCGAACTCAGACAGCCTCTAGCTATCGTAACGTTCACACGTGTAGATCACACGTTCCCGTTTATCGTCTCGAACTCATGATTGAGTACCGATATGTGAATTAACCAGTTTTACCGCCGGGAATCTTAGCAAAGTCCTTCGTGAGTGGCTTGCCCATTGTTTAGTGTAACACGTCAAGTACCGAAAAATTGCGCCCGACTTGGTCGGTATCTTCACGCAAATTGAAACGTTCACTAACAAAGAAAAGGGCTATATTCTGAATTCCGACTGCCGTTTCTTGCTCGAATTCTAGCGTCTACGACGGACCTAAAGGCCGCTTCACAGTCCTCAGCTTGTTTTCCGAGCTATCAACATCGTTATCGTCTCGTACCGTCAACCATTTTCCGTTATCGCTGCATCCAAAATTCCTGCCGAGAGCCACAAGTTCCCGCCTGAAAGCACGTCAACCTTCCCCGGCCTTAACGTCAGTAGATAAAGGCCTATTTTTCCACCAGGTAAAGGGACACTACTGTAAGTAACTTTGTACCTTATTAACTTTACAGTGTTTTGTGCTACGTGAGAAGTCGGTCCACTTGGACTCAATATTTTTAACCTGTTGCATGTTTCATAGATTAATTTAGAGTTACCGTTTCCTTTTGTTCTCGAGGTCCAGGCCAATAAGTGAATACCTTGTTTTTGTTAAGGAAAAGCTTGTCAGCCTGGGACGTCGAAAAGTTACGCAACGTTGCCACATTACTTGTGCATATATTTAACTACTGTTTCATATTTTGCTTTTGATATACGTTATTTCCGATATTTTATTCCAAGATTCATTCACATTTGTTATACCATATAACCTTATTGTTCAATATATCTGTTCTGTAAACTACAGTAGCGTGACTTATTCTTTATCTACGTAATTAAGCTTCATTCATATTTTGTAAGCATATATTGTGTTGCTTGATCTAGTGGAAAAGGCCTAAGGTAAGTCACGTCAACATCTACGAGCCGCCCAGGGAGGATTTCCTGCTTCTCAACCCCGGGACAAAGAACCGCTCGCTCCCTTCCCCTTACCTCAACCATCAGAGCAGGTGGCGCCCTTTTTAACATACCCTAAACCCGATTTCGACAACCCTTTTGCTAGTACGGAGCCCCCTTCCGACCTTAAGCTTCGAACCACGCCCTTCTCCGACTCAGAGTCTTTAGCCGCCAGGCATACCTTTTTGCTACAGTGCTGAATTTCACCCGTTAGCCCGTAACACACCTACATTTCGAACATTTCGTAATAACAATTTTTCATTAAAAATTACACATCTTTTTTATGTTCCAGTGAACGAAGAGGTGAAAGCAGAGAAGTAAATATTTTATGTATGAACTGCGAACCTTGGCAAATTAAAAATATCGAAAAAACAAAAACGAAATCAAATTAGGCTATCAGGAAAATAATGGATCTCGTTTTCTTTTCTTGTTTATTATGTCTACACAAAATTTACGCAATTGATTTAGCCAAAATGCTTGCTCGTAAATTATTGTACATAGCATAAAAAAATACGTATTGTAAATCCCTAAACTCTTACAAGACTTTTTTGTTATTATTATTATTTTTTAAAACATGTTTTAATTTTCCAAGCTGTCCCTATACATCTTGAGCAAAACTGTGGCGTAGTGAAATCGAAAAGCAAATAAATTGATGAGCTCCCGCGCAACTTAATCGGGGTGTACGGTGGCCGATGGATGTAATTTATAGACGTCAGTTACAGTTGAATGAACGGCAACTTCGCTTCGATTGCAACTTCAAATTTCTAGTTCAATAAATGACATTTTCTGATATCATTTACAATAAAAACTGAATTCGATATGATTGAAAATCGATTCCTAATTCAACTGCGCAGATATGAAACTTCTGTAAAATCTGCACTGCTTTATATAATATACTACGAAATTTAAAATCGAAAATAGGCGAAGCACCATACTTAAACTTTCCTCTACTTTAAAATTTGCTTTTTTTATTGACCTTTACCACGCCAACATGAAATCGCAAGCTTTCATGTAAAAAAAAATAGTAAAAATTTTCGAAAATTTGTTCCATTTGCTGACAACAAACAGAGAAAAAGCCTCTCCTTAGGCTAGTTTGGTATGTGTAAATAAGTCACACGCCGCGTCGTTAGAATGTATGCTTCGATCTACGAAATATCTGTAATAAGCAGTGGCATAACTAGCATGGGGTAGAGGGGGCAATGGCCCCCAGACCCGAAGCAGTAGGGGGCCCTGCCACGAGTTTTTATATTTTTTACTTCTCTATTACGAAGTTTTTTCAAAACAATTTTTGATTTTCGACAGTCTTTATTTTTATATTCATTAAAAAACATTTTAAATTCCTTGTAAGTAAGTATGTAACATGTAAGCGTACGAATGTGACATCGAGTTTGGCTTTGAAAATTGAAACGTATGTCTGTTAGAACTTCAACTTTGACATGACTTTGACACTTCTAGAAGTAATAATGCACATGACAATGTTTTCAAGCTTGATGACGCTTTCGTTTGTTCACATTGAATTAATCACAGATATATGTTTCAATTTTCAAAGCCAAACTTGATGTCACTTTCGTTTGCTCACATGTTCCTTATACAATAAAAAATACTGAAGTGAGATTCTATTTAGTAATAACACCCACGCTTTTTGGTACCGACCCAGACACATTAACTTCAGAAATTTTAAGATTTGCTTATCTTAATTGGACACGGCTTTAATATATTTATTTTCATTTACTAGACTGCAAATATTTTTTTCTTATTGAAGAAATTGTTATTATTATCAATTACTTTATTATTAAAGTTTTTTTGAGGATAGGGGCCAAGGCCCTTCAGGTATCTTGCCCCCGGGCCCAAAAT
This sequence comes from Ctenicera cuprea, assembly GCA_958336395.1. Classification (NCBI taxonomy): domain Eukaryota; kingdom Metazoa; phylum Arthropoda; class Insecta; order Coleoptera; family Elateridae; genus Ctenicera; species Ctenicera cuprea. The sequence goes on from OY284486.1 coordinate 58,945,310, forward strand.
CTGAAGTTACGCCACTGGTAATAAGCATCTGAAAATTAAATAAAAATTTTTTTTAGAACAGAGTTATTCATTTTTGTCGAAATTAAAAAAATCCAGAGATTACAGAGACAAATCGTCAAACAAAACTTTGCTGAGAAGGGGAAAATTTGTCCTACTAAATATTACTGTACCTAAAAATTAAGTTGTGATTTTTATTGTATCACTCACTTTACCTTAACCACAAATATTTTATCAATCACCGTATATTAAATAAAGAGGCATGAATTTTTACTTCAGAGAAAGCGTTACAAAATGATTATTAGCGGACTGCGACGCCAAGAAAATTGTCAACGTAAGCTCTATGAACATACAAAATTAAAAATTAATCATATGGCCAATTTTTTTGCGTTTTTTTTGTTGTTTCCTTAACAGTTGCCATTCTTTCAAAAATTCTCATAAAAATTAACATTGTGCTTCGCTACGGAAATATACAATCTTTAATTTTAAATTTTTAACTTGTTGAAATTATTAATTAGTATGTTTATTTACTAACTCATTTTTGAGTAATAACGCTTTAAAACCAAAATTTGCAAAAAATCGTAACGGTTGACAGTTTAAAGCTAGAAAATTCGGAAATAAACGTTAAATTTGTCCTAAAATGTTTTATCAAAATTTGGCTATAAATTTGCAAAAATCAGTTTCTGAAAAAATGCTACCAAAAAACATGTCTAACTTCGAAATCGAACGATTCATTCGGGAGTGATGGGGAACGCTCTAACACCTACCTACACATCTTTCCACAATAACCACCTTATTGAGTTCTTGGATGTTAAAAACAATTATTTCAATCAAAAGCTAAAATCAAAAATTTTGATGAAATCAGTATGTAGAAAATTACCGATCACATCAGATTAAATCAACGGCAACCTTGTTGACACTAAATAAACTAATTAGTTTCACTGTATATTGCAAAATTATTAATTACACCTGGTTGTACAGTTAATTTTATGTCACTTATTATAGATTGTGCAACTTGACCTCTCGCTTTTTTCAAATAAGCAAGGTTTACTCCACCCACGCAATAGGCTTAACTTGTCATTCTCAATTTTCAAATATCGTAAGATATTGAATTTCTGTTCTTTATTTCCCTTTTTAATATATACTTTTAGATATCATATTTCAAATACTAATATAAAATATGTAGTGGTGATGTATCTATAAATTAGGAAAGCTATGAAGGTGCTTTTGCTTATTTCCCATGCAACAAAACCAGTAATGACGGGAATAGTTAATTGTATTATTTAAAAGTATCGATGCAAACGGAAAATATTTAATATATACTGGCTGTCTGCTAATATGTGATGTGATTTTAAGATTATTCTACTGTTCGAACCAAGGAAAAGGGCTTAGTAAACATGTGTTCCCAAAAAATAAATAAACTCGATACGTCACCTAATATTACAAAAGATGTTTGAAGTGTTCTCCAATAGTCTCTATGCAAGCATTTGCACGCTGTTTCATTGATTGTCTCACATATTTAAAAATACTTTCCTTTACCTTCGGTATAGGATTGATTTTATGAAAATTTTCAAAATCTATATTTTAACTGAAGTACACGTTTTGGGGCTCAAGGAACCCAAAAAAGTATTTTTTTTAAATGTTTGTCTGTGGGTGTGTGTGTCGGTGGGCGGGTGTGTGTTATAGTGTGGGTGTGCGACGCCTCTACAGGCGAAAGTACTTGACCAATTTTGTTGAATTTTAAATCAACAGGTATATTGAAAATTGTAGTTCTAGTTAAGCTTTTCAACAAAATTCGAAACCGGAAACGGAAGTTAGACATGTTTCTTTGGTAGCGTTTGTTTCCAAAATATTTAAAATTTGAGCACGGGATCTGAGAGAAGAACTTAGGGCAAACCGAAACATTTTTTAACAAACTCTCTAGCTTCAAAATGGCAGCCGCTAAAAATTTTAGAAAATCCCGAATTTTACGCCCATTTACTGAAAAAGTAGTTGTTTGATTGGGATCAGCTACAACTTGTTTAAAAGCTTTTTCAAGAATGTATACGTTTTTTAAACATTTCAAAAACCTGAAAACAATCGCAATGACGCTGCTTCAAAGTTTTGAAAACATACAAAACAGATTATTCGTAAACTGTCCACATGATTTGTTTTAACTTTCTTTATCTTTCTTTATCTTTCTTGTATCCTCTGACTTTGGGTCTTTAAGAATATACGATACTGCAGTTTTCATTCGGTAAATGTCTTGCATCTCGACACAGTTTAACTATTTTAAATTTAAAAAGAAGTTACTAAAAAGACGCGGGGCTTAGACCAGGGATTCCGCTAATTATTATTTACTTTTTACACAGCATTAAAGTTTACAGAAAACAAAATAAAGTTATTACAAACATTTTGTTAAAAAACCAACATAATTCTACTAGCGGGAACGCTTTGTACAGAAATTCAGCGGAGTTACGCCACCCACATTTTTAATTAAAATCTACACAAGGGAGTACATTTTTACGAAAACAGCATAAACTTTCTTTACATTTTTGTTTCAGAGCATTGTCTTTATTAAGGCACAACATGAAAAACAAGCGCTTGCAATTAAATCAGATTATTATATTTTCTTTAATGCCATGTAAAGCCCACAACACTTGAAAAAATACACTTTTTTAAACATCTGTACAAAATTCTTTAAGCGATAACTGTACCTAACCCTTTTATAAAGAAATAACATAAAGGTGTTTTAATATACAACCGCAGCCGTACTTATTAGTTATGAACAAACGCGTGGGGCACTATATGGGAGTTTCGCACAAAATTCAAATTCAAACTTTAAATTGGCATTTTTTTTGGTTTGATGGTATTTAATTTAAACAAAATTATGTTTACATTATACAGGGTGTCTCAGACATGACTCCCCAGGCCTATAACTTTGTTATTTTTAAAAATAACTATAATAAACTATATATATTCGTAAATGGGAGCAAATTCTCTATAAGATGGAGAAAAAAATTTTAGAAAATCTGTACTCATATTATGGCAGCGATATTCAACTTTTTTTTTTCAAATTGCACACTATGCTTTTTTTCGGTCATTCTGATAGTACTCTTTATTCTCTTTACAACCATGTAAACCAATATGGGTCTTACATAAGGAAATTCTCGAAAAAAATACGATTGAAAGTTGAAGTCTAGGTTTGCCATGGAAACAACTGATTTTTGTAATTTGTACTCGTCGGGCGATGAAAACAATAGCGTAGTGTAAAAAAAAATGCCCATTCATTATTTTTATACAATATTACCTTAATTAACTGAATGCTAATGACAAATTAATTATAATTACAAAAATTGTTCAAAATTCTCTCCGTTTTCAGTTGCGCAACATTCAAGTCTATGTAGAAATTCTCTACTTGTAACTTTTATTAATAATTCTGGAGGAATATTACTGCAGACTGTAGTAATATTATCTTTCAGTTCATCCAAATTTTCAAATGGACTTGAATAGACGTGAGATTTTACATATCCCCACAAGAAATAATCTAATGGTGTAATATCGGGTGAGCGAGCTGGCCAGCGCACTGGGCCGTTTGTTCCGAACCAACGATCTCTATAAACGTAATTTAAGTGATCTCGAACTGCAAGACTATTGTGAGGTGGAGCACCATCTTGTTGTAAAAGCAATCTTCTTCTGATATTAAGCGGCACATTTTCCAGCAGTGTTGGAAGCGTATTTTGAAGAAATAACAAGTAACGATCACCGGTCAAAGTGCCTTCATAGAAATAGGGCCCTATTAAGTGTTCTCCTATTATGCCACACCAAACGTTAATCCCCCACATGTGCTGAAAATTTCTTTGTCTGATCCAGTACGGCTGCTCTGTTGACCAGTATCTTGAATTCTGTGTAGTCACCAGTCCATTATTGTGGAATCTACTTTCATCCGTCCACAGTATCCTTTTAAGAATGTCAGGTTCTTCTGAATAATTCGCCATAACCCAACTGATAAACTCCATTCGGCGGTTACTATCCCCTTGGTGCAGTGCATGTACTCGCATAAATTTGTAAGGTCGGTATGCATTCTTTTTCAAAATCCTACCCACAGAAGCCCTTGATATGTCACACTGAGATGCAACGGTGCTAAGCGAAGAATTAGGATGTAATTGAACATACCCCAAAACTGCCACTGCATGAGCATCATCTGTAGCGGTTCGTTTATTTATATTTGGAATTTTCTTGTTCTTTTTAAATGACCCATGCTCAAGAAGGTTCGATGCCAAGTTAATAAACGTTTTATGATCAGGATGTATTCTTTCCGGATACCTTTCTGCATACAACCTTGCTGCTCTTCTTGCATTCTTCTCGCATAAACCATAAATAAGGATCATATCAAGCTTCTCAGAATTAGTGTAATTCATTTCTAATATGATTTTAAACAAGAACATACAAATACAGAAAGAATAACTGTCGTTCTTTGCAACGTAAATTGCAATTGTTTTACAGCTATACGCTATTGTTTTCATCGCCGACGAGTACAAACTACAAAAATCAGTTGTTTCCATGGCAAACCTAGACTTCAACTTTCAATCGTATTTTTTTCGAGAATTTCCTTATGTAAGACCCATATTGGTTTACATGGTTGTAAAGAGAATAAAGAGTACTATCAGAATGACCGAAAAAAAGCATAGTGTGCAATTTGAAAAAAAAAGTTGAATATCGCTGCCATAATATGAGTACAGATTTTCTAAAATTTTTTTCCCCATCTTATAGAGAATTTGCTCCCATTTACGAATATATATAGTTTGTTATAGTTATTTTTAAAAATAACAAAGTTATAGGCCTGGGGAGTCATGTCTGAGACACCCTGTATTTAACATGAACAAAAAGAATAATATTAAATGAAACAGAATAGTTCTAGAATATTTACAAAGAATTAAGATTTACTTAAATAAATTATTTTACATAAGATACATAACAAAGAAGGAAGATTTGAGAAAAAAATTCAAGTTCTCTTTGTGGAGAGGAGGAGAGGTTTCGGCGTGACCTGATGTTGTCTTTGCGTTTTTCTTAAACGGGTTTGTGTGGTTGTTTGGCTTCAAACTGTGCGTATGTTTTATCGAAAGGTAGATTGAAGCACATGGATGACCTGCAGTGTAGATTCGCTTTATTCTTTAGAGTGTTCGATTCGATCTTAGAGAATAAACTCAATTTTCTGTCCAAATGCGCGCATTATATACTCTTTTTAAGTGCTGTTGCGTAGTAATGTAAACTAAAAAAAATTTACAATCCATACATATATAAAAGCACTAAGGGTTTTCTTCTCCGGTTCCTCCAGCGGCTACCGTTTTACCAATTTGGACCATTTTTTTTAAATGAAAGGTCTCTATCCTCAGATGGAACATGAAACATTTTTATATTTTTATTCTACGTTGATTTTTTAATAATAATTATTTTAATTTATAATATATATGATGGTCGGCTAGACGCGCGTCACTTGGGGCGCCATCTACAAAACCGCCGCGTCTTATTATTGGAACTAATGCATCACGTGACGCATTTAGACGGGTCGGACAAAGCGAGTCTGTCAGTGCATTGTGCGCTGGGGTCTCACTAGTTGTTTATTAATGGAATGGGTGCATTTACTTTTAATATTTTAAATTATTCAGACCTGGTAACTTTTTGTTTACTAATTATGTCAGGGAGGGCGAGACCGACTACGACGGTATCTGCAGAGAAAGAAAGAGAATAGTATGCAGTGTAGCGATAGATTTAACGACTTAGTGTTTTATAACACGCCCTTGGCGCTAATTATCTGTGAGTTTGTAGTATTGGTTGAAGCCCATCCACGATTTTTCAGGATTCGTTTGGAAGGACTGAACATGGTCAAAGGCAGTAAGACGATAAGAAAATTGATAGGTCGTAATAGTTATTTTATATTAAATAAATTTATTATACATCGTAGAATGCGAACACGGCTGGTCGAGTGCATAAAAGTGGCGAATCATGTCAAAATATTTTAAAATTTTGCCTCTGATAATGGCATGTCAACATGTCGAAATGCGTATAAGGCTAAAAAAATCCCGTTGAACTTAGGAATTGTTTTATTTCCAATAAATTTTTAAATTGTCCTACGAGTTGTCAAATTTAATCGTTGGCCGATGTTTTAAGGTTGATTAGTACTTAGTTACTTAAATGTTACGTGCCATATAACTGTAAGCAGTTTATGGTGGTTTTCATACCGCCCAGACGAAATCCCACAGGCCTATAATCCCTACCTCGTTTCTCCTAAAAACGCTGAAGAAATTGATAGACAGGTATATCAGGGATGATATAACTAGGGTTAGTCCCTTACATCGTAACCAGTTTGCCTACCAAGAATGAAAATATTATAAGCTGACACACAGAGCATTAAAAAGCATTAATAGCCGAGAAACGGATTGATTCCCTGCTAAGCTACAGAATAATGAATTCCTCTTTGGGAACGGCAACTGGAAGGGTTTCACCACAGTCTGGCCGCTAGCAGAAGTTCTATCTTCTATACTGTGGTGCTTTTTAGAGAATTGAGGAGAAGAAAACATTAGCACAAGAATACACGCATAATCTCACTATTCCAGTTTGTGGGAAATTCGAGCGAGTTGTATTAAATTTAAATTTTTTGAGAAAATTCTAAAATTTTAATCCTAATTAACTTCGCCAGGGAAAAACATACTCAATGAGGAAAATTCTCTTGTAAATGGACATTAGAACTTTAAGCATCTACAAATTTTTAACTAAGTGTTCAAACTGCCCTCCATTTACAATTTGGCAATGACTCAATCGATTTACAAAACCCCGAAAGCCTCGAAGAAAATTTTCAAAAAATACACGGAAAGTTTCGTCCATCTTTTTGGTTATCCGAATTTTCAAATCTTCTATGTTATTGGGCTTATCTTCATAAACTTTAGTTTTAACGTACTTCAACGAAAAAAATCTAAAGGGGTTAAATCGGGAGAACGGGCTGGCCACTCAATTTATCCTCGTCTCCTAATCTACCTTGATGTCATAGGTACGTTTGTAATTATTTTTTGAATATTGTTAATATTTTCAGCGGTTCTCATTTTAGGTCGACCACTACCTTCTTTCCAGTTTCTCTGAATAAATCCTCAGAATGGTTCAAAATATTTACAAACTGTTTGTACTCGACTGCCACTTCTGGAAATTTCTCGTGAAATGCTGCCATATACTCCGGAATTGAAAATTGCTTTTCGCCATTAACTCTTTGACATGGACAAAAGTATGCCTCAACAATAAAAGCTTGTGTGCTGTAGTATAAACCATTTTTAATAAAAATAGTAAAATAATGAATGTTTACTACTGATAGTTCATAAATTTGACACTTTAATTAATTTTGTTTTTGTGAATTATTCAAAGCGGTACAATACAATACAATTATTAACATTTTGGGAGATATTGAGCATCGTGTTCTAAAACCCATGAGAATTTTCCGATGATTACTAGTATGTGAGTTTTGTCTGTTTATGTCACCATTAAGACAAAAAGTAGTTTCGTCTGAGAAAAGAATATTGTTGACAAAATTTCTTCGCCTATTTGTATAACCCAGTATTAGGTACTACTAATTGCACAAAATTGGAAAATAGTACGTAAACACATAAATTCATAAATTTCTTTTGTTTACAGCGCACGGTTTTTGTTTATCACGAGGCTTTTGTTTATGATGCCCTGTATGGTTTACGAATGGCGAAGTTGAATTATTGTAGATACTTTAACCCTCATTTTCTCGAAGAAAATGTTATGTAACCCAATAATATTGTTATGCCATCATAAAGAGAAACAAGTTCCCTATCAAATGGTCGAAAAAAATTAATAGGTTCGTATTTACAAAAATATAGCGTCTCGTCGTAACTCGAAAACAATTGTACAAAAATTTTTTTTTGTATGTTAATATGTAAAGGGTGTCCAGAAAGTCTTTCAGTCAGGGCGGCTATGGATTGTATAACGCATGTCTTTTATTCAGTCATATCTAAGTAATTTATTTGACATAAATCAAAGTCAATTTAAATTAAAAGGTTTTTATTTTGAATTATTTATTTTCTGCATATTTCTTGCTATAAAATGTTTACGCAAAAACGTTGCGAAACGTTAGTTTGTATGGGTTCACAAACAGCTAACAGGCATACTCCGATTAAGTATTATTGTCTTGGCAAACAAAATACATTAAGATCAAATCCTTGTCCGCCCCAAGGTTTAAATAAACTAAGCACACGGTCCTGTTTAGGCAGGCAGGGCCTACGAACAAATATTGCTCAGACTTCTACAGCAAATGCTTGTAAAGGCAGACAAGCTACAGGTTGGTCCTTGCCTGATTATGCTGGGTGTAGTTCCCAAATGACGACGCGGTCTAAGCCGAAAGTAAATTGTAATATTGACAGTTCGAGAAAGCGCGAAAGCCTCAAAGAATATAAATGCGTTATAGCCGAAAATAAAAAATCCAAAATTTCAGTTTCTTTCAGATATCTGAAAACCCGGACTGGCTACTTTAAATTTCTTTACAGATTATTGTTAGGAATAAAATTTAGCAACTTTGCCTTAATTTAACCAACTCTCTATCTCTTCAAATAAGCGAGATCCCCATGGTGGAGCTCGAATTTGAAACAGCCTGTATGCGTTTGGCGTACAGCAATAAAAAATGAATTAATTATAATTTTTAAAAAAACATTAGAGTAAAACCGTAACTGCTATTTTAGTGATCCATATACATCCTGCGTGATGCCGCAATTAATATTGCATGACAGGAAGTTGTAAAACAAGATTAGGCATAGTAAGAGTTCACTGTCATAACTTTCAATTACTTAATATACAAATTTAACGTCAGTGAATAAGCTAACAAGGAGTTAGTTGCTGGCTTATAAAGATGAAAGTACATAGAATAAGACATGTTAATGCACAGACTTAATGGGATCTACTAGAAAAGAGAACAGGGCAAAGGCTGAGGATAACCACCTTCATAATAACAAAATGTAGCTTTACTAAGTGAAACATCGCGAGGCAGTTACTTAAATAATAATACTATAAGCATTATTGCTTGTAAAACGGTAATTTATTAGAAATACGTACAGCTTAACTTTGGAAGTGTTTGCTATGAAGTCTAATAAATATCTGCTTATTTGCACGCTGCAAAAAATTGTTTTAGAAATTTATTAAAAACAAAAAATTTAATATAGCGCCCTAAACTAAAGACAAAAAATCTATGGAACAAAAGGTCAACAAGGAAAATTAGAGAAGGAAGATGCTATGAAGCAGCGGATAATTTGATATTAAATTCTGAAGTTTCCTAAAACTGAATTAGCTAGGAGTGGAACATCAAACAACCACTATTCCCTTAAAACACTAAGCCACTGAACATTGTAGTTTATATACACTGAAGCATCCATCAGGATTATTAGTTTTAAACTAAAAGACAAGCCACCGCATTAAGAGCTGCCTATGCAGACAACAAAATCATATTGTAAATTAGCAATCAACTGCCATTCCGCATTAGTTTTAAAACATACAATTTGGAAACATTTTGAAATGAATAACAAAATGTTTCAACAAACGTATGGACAGTAAAACACCAACACCTAAAAAAATGTGTTTATTATTAGCTTTATAACCAACTCGCGATTGCACTCTAATTTGCATTCCTACTTGTTAAGGGCAATCAGAACCTTAATATAAAATTAAATACAAATGCTTGGTCGTAGCTTTGTATCCCATAAACGTAAAGTGTCATCCCGACGACCCTTACTGGCCAAGTTGAAGATTTTATGACTCATGACCGTCTAAAATTCATTTATTGCTGCTCTAAGCTTCCGCAGAAACCATAAAGCAGATATAAATGACGAAGATGATTATGTCATTTATATCGTCGAGTGCGGGACCTTATGTAATTTGGTAGACCAACATTGGGAATTTATATTCAGATACAACATTTGTACGCTAACCGCACTACTAATGAAAACAACTGACGCCCCTTACAAATGTTAATCAGGTGTTTCTTCCCACTGGCACAACACTAAATGTTTTTTTTTTTCTAAAATAAAACAGGCACAATAAAATTATATAAACTAAAAATTTAATGGTTAATTTAAGAGCCGTAAAATATAATTGAAATCATTATACAGTAAATGTTAAACGCATTATGGTTGCACGTAAATAATTATTACAGTCAATGATACTGCAATAACGAAACATTACAATTAAAATAACTTATTTTATTAACCACAATTTTAAGAGTTGATTAACGTAAATGTTTTCCATTCTAAGTGAACAACAAATTGAGCTCTAATAATTTAGCAATCGGTTAGTCGAGAACTTGGCTCTGAGTGGGACGATCCTAGTTCCATCCAGGGTCAGGTTTATATGCGGCTGGATGCAACTAATCGAGCTCTAGCTAAATTTTGCAGCATCATTTGTATAAACTGCTTTTTCATATATTTAATAACCAAGGCTCGGATTTATATGCACAAACCGTGTGAAAATATGTTCATTTAAAGTTCACAAAAAACGCGCCAATATTTGAAAAATATACAGCATTATATGCAAACATTATAATGATGCAAATCATGCAAGTGAAACAACTAAATAAAAGATATTGTTTAGTTTTTATTACAAAAGCTATGAACAAAATTTCAAAATATAAATACTAAACTTTGAGCCTAGTAAGTATCTTAAAATAAGTGTTGAAATAAAGAGCAATAATTAATTATTTTCAGCGTTATTGCAATTATAACTTATATACCTACATTTATAGTTTACATTTTATAAAATAGTAACTATTAATTATAATGTTTTTTTTTACATGAAACGACAATATCTTTTTATAAATCGAAAAGCTTTTACATTTCAATGTCAACTGAAGTGATTGGAGCATTTTCTAAATTGAGAATAATGTCCAAGTCTAATTGTACGCCATTATCGTTAAAGTCATCTTTCAGAACTTCACTTCACAAAAGTTTTAAAACTTACATTTTTATTTAATATTTCTTTTCGTTTCCGCAAAACAGTTTTGCCAATACAGCATTTAATTGATTGACTGATTTTTCATACGTTTTGATCGGTTCAGCTGAATTTGTTTGCGACACGTCTTTCGTTTGTAATTGATTAAATAGTGTACCTACAAAATTGTAATTGGTTGTAATAAATGCCAACATTGTTTTGTAAGTTGGGATTTGTACAATATACTTTCTTATTCTATTATAGAATTAGACAGTATTCAAAATCTAAAATAAATTATTTAATTTTCTCGAATTATTAAAATAATAAAGAGCAGCGTCCAGTCATGTACCCCATGCAATTTAGGGAGTAGTGGAATATACAATCCATTTTCTTTAAACAATTGCAGCCCTAAAGACGCTATTGAATTTTTTTTTAATTACTGAATTTGTTTACGATACAATTGCACGACGAACTCCAAATTCAAACAACAGACTTATTTATACATTAAATCTGGATTCCTTCCGCTCGAAGCAATTTTTAGTGGTGAGGGGCCCCTACAACACCAACCCGCATATTTACGCAGCTCTTGGATAAAGACCATTTTCCTTCGTACGGTAAATAGCTATAATAGTCTACAGAAATTGGGTTCGTGATGTCTGCTATTTCTTTGTATTATTGGAATATAATCATCTGCTACTGTCATTTCCTCCGTTTGAGCGCAGCACTATTCTCCACCAGCTGTTTGGGGGCCAGTTTCGTAAATTTAATATTTATTAAATTAGGTAGAATAGTTAGTATCTGAATACATTTTCGGTATGTTCTATCTGCTCGAATTCCTTTTTATATTATCGACAAGCATCAAATTCAACATCTTTTTTATTTGAATACTACTTTCTATCTATTATAGTAAGCGGGATCCACATAGTGTGCTTCGAAAACGAATCGCCTTGCATGTTACAATAATTACCAAATTAACTTAATTATATTCTAAAAAGTATAGTATATGTAATCGTATTTTTAAGTGACTTTTTCATAATACTAATGTTGATTTTTATTACCAGCTTCGAAACGTCCGGCGCCCAAACGGTGGCATCAAAACGGCAGAGCCCAAACAGCAGCGCCCAAAAGTCCTGCTCCACTCAAAATGATCCAAGTGATCACTTTTGCAAGTTTGTAAGTTGGTCGGTAAAATTTTAAATCACCCTGTGCTTGTACAATGTAGGTGTATCGGCAGCAAACCAATAACGATTTTATCCCCTTTATTTTTAGTCAAGCGTCCACTTTTAAAAAGATAGTTTGATTTTTTTAAACTTAAATATGCATTTAATGTAAACCAGCAGAACCGGCTTTTTTTTTAATTAATTCATCAATAAGTTTACTATTATAAACATTACTACAATAAATTTGATTTCTAATTGAAATTTCTGTTATAATTAATTTCATCTAAAGAGACCGTTAAAGCGCTGTTTATCATAGATTTGTATACTGTTAATTTATGTGATTTACGATGACAAGATCATAGGGTATGTAGTGTCTGCTTTTCGAGGTTTTCTATGAACAGCGTATTCAAGTTTATTATTTGAATTAATTTTTAAGTTTAAATCTAAAAAGTTAATTATTTTGTTCAGTTTCCAATGTAAATTTTATGTTCAGAGGCAAGCTATAACTTCCTCAGACTGGTTTGATCCAATTATTTGATCTTACAGATTTTCCATAAATATATTAACTAAAAAAGGTGAAATTGAACTTACCATTGGTAAACCAAATTTTTGGAAATAAATGTTATTATTAGAAGTAAAATAAGTTTGATTTATGCAAAGTTCAAATAATTGAATCAACTCAGTCCGTTTTATTAATTTAACATTTTAGTTAATAAGAGTATTATTTAACAAAGGGGGTATTTGGGGAAACATATTAGTAACATCAAAACTAACTAGCTTGCTTTGTCGTGGTAAATGTAAGTTAATTTATTGATTAATTCGGAAAAATAATTAATTGAACATTTTGGTTTCTAATCAAATCTGGTAACTATATTATTTAGTATATTTGCTAGCATGTGGTTGGGTACATGCATGTATCATACTACTGGTCTAATGGGCATGTTGGGTTTGTGTATTTTTAATAAACCGTAGTTTTGGTGGCTGTAGATTTGTATATACTATTTGTTTTTTTTTGATAATCTGCTTAACAAACCTGGCAATTTTGTAATGTTTGTTTTAATTTGTATTGATAATATATAGCGGTATTACTAGTTAAAGTTTTAGTTGTAAATTATTTATGAAATAATTAATCTTTTATAAGTGTCATTAGCAAAAACCAGACTTTTAGTCGCAGAATAGCAAAACATTTCGTTAAAATTAAATAGGTAAACAATAACCATGGGCGTACTCAAATCCATTATGTTATTTTGCTTTCGTGGAACTTTCTCATTGTATTAATGAATTTACACGTTATATTTTCAATAATTTGAGGCTGCTGTTTTACATTTCAATTCAAAAGAAAATATTTTTGCAGTTTCATAAAATTGTTTCGTGACGTACTTTTAAAACTCATGACCATTCATATTCAACGCTGATGAACCCTGTTTTATTTTATTTCAGTTGACCAAATAAATAATAACTATCTACACAAGCTAGCGTAAAATCAAACATATCGATGTGTTGCCATTCTAAGCTCGTAGATAATTCGTTTAAAAAGTTTAGGTATGCGCCAACTACACATATAAGGAATTATGCCAGAAATTAGTATTTATTGATTGCTGCGTAATTTAAATACTGACTAAATACAAGACTAAAAATCCAGACACTAGTCATTAGGTAATATAACTAAAGGACTTTTATCTGCTTTAACAGAGACCAGCTTATTTACTGCAGTTTTTTCTCTAATAATTTAAGTAATACATTATTGGGATTTTTTATTTTAAAATTTTACATAATTGCAATGTTTTAGTATCATTTCATAATTCACCGTAAACATTTCTTTAATATTATTAGTTAATTATGGAAAAGGGGAAAATTTAAGAACTTATTCCTTATTCAGAAATTATATCTATTGGCCACTGAATTCTGTGTTTGATAAATTTAGTAAACGAGAGTGAAAATTTATTATTGTGAGGTTTTGTGCGTTTTTGAAGTGCACGTGCGAGTCTAATCTTAACAGTTTATTTTTCTGTATTAAATATTCTTAAATTTTATTGTAGAAACTATTTTCTCCAACAATTTCATTGCCAAATAGGCCAAATTCATTTCGACGTGCTTATTGACTCTAATTCTAAACCACCCTTTTGATTCTTTTTTAACCATCTTCGTTCGGCATTTTTGATTATTTTCTTACACTGTTCGTCGTTCCTTTAGAAATAATAACGTAGTTTGGAATGAGTTTCTATTTCTGTCATTGTTGATTAAACCAAATGTTCTGTGTTGCTATACCATGTTTGATCATCACGTTCTGTTGTTCCTATAGCACCACCAACTGTTCACTTTTTAATTTTACCTTTAGAAGTGATATGTAAACATGTCGAAATACGTTTAAGGTTAAAATACATAAATGTGGTTGCAGTTGTAATGTATTTTATTTATACATTGCTTTGTATGGTTTTGCGATTTCTGAAGAGTTTTATTTTGCTTTTAAAATTTGAGAAAACATTTTGTAGTTGCTTTTACCTTTAATTTCAATTATATTTATAATTTATCATATAAAACTAAATCTTCTGTTTCTTGCCTTCGTAGAATTCATGTATGAAAAGTAATTTTGAAAAAGTTACTTGTATTAAAATGTATTCTAAAATCAACGACTGTACAGTCCAAGTCCATTCTTGCTAGACGTTTATCGGAGTATCGCTTTAAAAAGAATGCAATATCAGAGTTTCAAGCCTCGATATAGTTTCATTTTGATAAGCCAACAAGTGTAGCGTTACCCGATGTTTGCTGATGACAAAACAGCATGGAAATCTCGATAAAGGTTGTAGGGTGCAGTAACAAATTTACGGAACCTTTCTGCTGTTTATTTTACCCATTTGTCGGCAGCGTTTTTCTTTTTCCGCTACAAAGCGAAAACATTATTTATAACACAACACTAATTTTTATTCTCTTGAAGTTCAATTTTAGGTTAAACGCTCGAATTCCTTCGTGTGCAATTTATAATATAAGAAGCGCCGACATTTAGTAAATTTAAGGCTCTGTTAATAAATTAGTTGCTCCATAATGCATCAAGCTGATTTAACGCATTTAGCTCTGCTTTGTACAAATTTCAAACGCTTCTTTACGAGCAGTTTACAAAGATCTACTGTGAAACTAATTTGGTTCTTAAACGTAAACATGCAAACTGTCTTTTATGCTCACAAAGAAGGTTTGTACAGAGTACCGAATTTTCGACGCTCACCGTTGGGATCTCGCTTATTTTGAAAGATAGGATCGTTGCGTAATTTTATGCTCACTACTCATCTAAAATAAAATTGAAGCAATCTCGTTTAGTTTCTAAGAGAACTAGAAAACTGAAATTTTAAAGTTTTTACATTTAAGTATAACAATTTCTTATTTATTTTATGTTTTATGCTAAATCTGTTCAGTCTTGTTTTATATAACTTATACCATTGTTTATTTGCGACTGTCAACGGAATATTGTGGTTCTTACAAATTTTCTATAACTTTGGACGGTAAAGGTTCGTTTGGGAATTTATGAGAGAGCAGTGTCCATCCTCCATTTCTATACTGCAATCTTTAACGCAGCTCAGACAGTCATACATAAAAACCTTTGCAAAACATCGTGACGCCAGTTTACGAAACATATTTTTTTAAGATTTCCCATTGCGATCGTTTATAGATTTTCTAAATTAATTTTGTTTCATGATATACTACCCTCAAAGGGCTGTCAAACAAATTGTAGTCGTTTTTTGTGACGTCGGCAAAAATGATGCCGGCTTAGTAATGATACTTAATCAGATCCTAACTAGCACAACACCAAACATTTTTGTGAAACTCAATTTTTTTTAAGTTACAAGCATTTGGAATTTACATTTTCTACAGTAGCCAAACAACTCCTAAACCAAAATTAAATTTTAGTTCATAACTAGTGTGTACTAGTCAGGATGAATTATTCTTCTTAAGCAGACGTTATTTATTGTTTTCCGTTTAATAAATAAACGGGTGCCAATTTTTCATTCTCAAAAATTCATAGAGAGCGCCACAGTATATTAATTAAATTATAGTAACTAAAAACCAAATTGTAGCCACTTTTCAGTTCTAGCAGCCTTCAAAGTTTTAAAAAAATATGAGCAGTTTGAGAAAAATTGGTTTTTAGAAATTTTCAAAATTTTTGAAGAGCACCATTGCAATCCTTTTCATATTTTTGAAATTGTATTTATTTCAGCTTATACTACCCACAAAGGGCTCTTAAATAAATTGTAGTTGATTCCGATCAGACAACTACTTTTTGAGTAAATAGACGTTAAAGTTGTCATTTTCAAAAAAATGGTAGCGCCTGTCCTTTTTAACCTAGAGAGTTCGGTAAATAAGTTTTCGATTTGCCTTATGTTTTTTCTTAGAATATGTGCTCACATTTCCAAAATTTAGGTATGGAAGAAACGCTACCGAAGTAACATATCTAACTTTTCTTCACCTTTAGAGGCGTCACTTACAGGCACAACCACACACAGACATTTTTTAACCACCACACTTTTGGGCTCCTTGAGCTTCAAAACGTGCATTTCCCTAAAAAATTGTTTTCCTAAAATTTTTATGAAATTAATACTTCCCTATACCGAAGGTATGGGAAAGTAATACTATCTTAAAAGCCATGTCACCTATAAACTTAAATTGCTATTGCCAAAAGCTAGTTAAACTACTAACAGTAACTAATTTCAGGAAACCACAGGTGCAGCAAGATTAAACGAAAGCGTCCTTTATAGCTATCAGCGTCTATCTAAATACCTTGTCATAGGCAGTGTATGTCATGAAAGTTTCTGGTTGAAAGCAAACTTGCTGTAATAGTTTTATTTAATAAACAATTTGTAACTTTTGTTAAGTGATAATTAACACTGCTCTGATTTAATTTTTTTTTTAAGTTTTGTCTACACCGTTTAACTTCATTTGACATACTTTTGGAAACTTTTGGGGCTGCTGCCATTGGCTTTTCCACTTTCCACGGTTTTCCTTGTCTGACTATAGCCTTTTTTCTATCTTTGTCTATGCTTTTTTAACCCCCTACTTGTAATGGGTCTTTTCCGAATACCGGTAAATATGGCATGTATTTTCTTTTAATATACGCTTAAGGTGGGCCACATTCACCCATTCTTGTAAACAATTTAAATATGTTCGCGGATATGTAATTTAACCTTGAGTGAACGCTGCCAATGTCTGTGTTCGCGGGCAAGAAAGAAGCAGTCGGCTCTAAACTGTTGCAGTTAGCAGATGTGTACTACTGTAAGGCCAAAACAAAGCTCTTTGTTTTAAATGTAAAGTGATTTTGCATAAGTGCAGTGTTGGCAGCTGCAACCTGTGAACTTCTACGAGTATAGAAATAATTGATTGCAGCAAAGCCATAACCCCTACATGAAAAAGTGACGCGACAAAGAAAGTCCAGAACGAGCAACAAATCTTCTGGGCAGTTGTGAAGGAAGCAAAGCTCCCCCTCGCCCTTCTGACGGACGTAGGGTGTCCACATTTCCGACGTAGTTATTGCCTTTATCAGCGAGTGGAAAACACCATTGCCTGCGAAGTCAAAAACTTAATTTCGCGGAGTAGAAGTTAACTAAACAACGTGGAGATGCCCCTTGGAAAAATCAAGGCTTCCGATAGAGGACAATTGAAGAACGCACCACACTTCGAATGGTGAATCAGACAGTGCTTATCTCGACTATAAAAAAAATTATGTTCATGTGAAACGGAGATTATTGAAAATAGACAGTATGACAAATGCCAATTTTAGGAGAAATATGAAAACAAACTTTAACTGGCGCATGCGTGTTCGCAAGTGTACCGGGTGGGATCGGATTCCAAATTTTCCCCACAACTTAGCACTTATTGTCTTAGAGTAAGACAATACGTGCTAAGTTGTGGGGGGAAATTTGAAATCCCCAATTCCTTACTCTAAGCTTATTGTAGAATAAAAAAAACGATTTTGTTTAAAAAAGCAAACTTTTTTATAAGATATTCCATTAAGTGTTGGCAGCTGTGTATTAATGTATGAATCTACAGTTTTACACAAAATTAATACGTACTTAATTCGCCACACTGACATTGAACATTCCAGAACGTTATCAACCGTATATCTCATAAGCGTATGAGAATGTAGCTTTATTAATGAAGAAATTTTTAGTCTTTTTGGCCATGGATAATAAAATTACTGTCTTTGCATGCTTTAGAATTTATTAGCTGTCATCCCTCTGGCAGTGTCACTACGAATGACAAACTTAACCTAAAAATTTAAAGTGACATTATGTTTTGTTTGTTTAAATTACTCAAGCATGCAAAGATAGTAATTTTATTTTTGATTCCAACACTTATGTATTTTTTATTTAAACATATGGCATATATTTATAAATTCTAGCTTTACCTCGTTGAAGTCCATATTTATTGATTATAGGTATATAAAATACTTTATTACTTCAACAATATTTATTTATTTTAATCTTATACATATTTCGGCATGTTCACATGCCATTTTCGAAGGTTATATTAAAAAGTAAACAGTTAGTGTTGTTATAGCAATAGAACTTGGTGATTTGATCTCGGTAATCATCTGCAGATGATTTGATTTCTTATTCCAAAATATCCAATAGAGGAGAATTTAAGAGATCAATTTGCTCATTTATTAACGGTACAGTTTTTAAATGTTTGTGAATTTCAAAAGCTTCTAGTATATCTAATTTACGTTTATCTTTAGAAAAGTGTAAACATTTTATAGTGTTATTAGATAACGTTGAATGATTGTGTTCTAGTAAGTGTTTAGCGTAATTGGATTTATGTGGGTGTTTGTATTTGTAACAACGTACGAGTTCTTTATGCCTAATATCAGAATTCGTAATTTTCTGGCCTATATAAACCGAATTACAATGCGAACAATTTAATTTGTAAATGCCTGATTTTAACAAATCATCTGTTTTTGATTTTGCATTACACAAAGTGTTTAAGATGTTTCTAGTTGTTTTAAAACTTACTTTATATTTATTTGTTTGGTTTATAATTTTTCAGAAAAAAATTCTAAAATTATAAACCAAACAAATAAATATAAAGTTTTAAAACATTATTTTAACTTATTTTATTTGTGAATAATTATTGCTTATTGCAGCTAAACTTGCTTTTATTATAAATGAAAATAAACCCTAAAACAACAGAGAAACTTTTCCAGCAAACCCTTACGCGAAATGCAGATCAAAATATCAACCAAGTTAAACCCTACGTAGAGGAGTTTGTCCTCATCATTAGCATATAAAGCAAAGAGGCTGCCAAAGCATTAGATTAATATCAGTTCAACTAAGTACGGTGGTCAATGCTCTGGGATTATGGGGATACTCAAATAAGCTTCCATTTCATTTCATACAAGTCTGGGCATTGAACTAACTCTGAAAACTCTGCTGCACAAAACGTTTATTTCACCAACATGTTAAAAAACACATTCGTAATTTAGATGATTCAAATTTACTAAATGGCGCAATATAGTATATAGTCTGTAGATAATTTTGGAAGATCAATAATAGTAATGTTTTATGGGTATTTCTTTTCATAAACATATGTCACATTAAATAATAACAATAAACTCTGTAGTAGGTTTTCAATATTGATTTTTAGCTTTTTTTCAATTTCGAGATTTTGGCGAAATATGTACATGTTTTTAAACTATTTTGGCCAGATGCAATGTATTTACCTAAATTATTTTAGCACATGATCTATGCTCGAAGTTAGATAAACTCCACAAGTCACCGAACCGTAGTTTGTTATTTTCACGCTTTGCAATTTCTTATCTCGGAGATATTTTACAAAAATGGATACACTGTTTCACCAAACTACCTCAGATTTTTTAAACACAATAGGGAAACTAAATTTGAACGGGCTTTGTTTTATGCTGTGGCAGTTTCTGAATTTCATAGTCTATACATTTTTTTAGGTATTTCAAAATTCACCCCAAGAATTGATTTCATATAGCAGTCTCAATAGCTTCGTTTATCTCCTGGGAATGAGCTGTGATAATCTCCAAAGCTCAAGTTCGAAGCAACTCCAGTGCAAGAGGACTAGTTGACTGTAAGAAGTTTTGTTGGGAAATTTTTGTGATTTCAATAGAGGGGCGGGTTTTATTCAGTGGTTGGAAGTAATGAATTACAAGTAATGCATTACTGTAATTAAATTACTTTTTTCGGTAATAAGGAATGTAATGCATTACTTTAATTGATAAGTAATTAGTAATTTGAATGCATTACCTTTTTTTAGTAATGTGATGAAAAAATACATTACTTTTGTCATTACTTTCATATTCAACAGAATAAATAATCAGGATATTCAGAATATCATTCATGAGTCATGACATGACAAATCCGGGTAAACCTGGGACCAACAAAATCCTTATTTTCCTAGAATAAGGTGTAATACCTACAGCACTGAGTGAAGGAATGTTAAGTAAGGTTTCATAAGAAATTTGTTGCTTGGTTGAGAACGAGGTACTTAGTTCGTGTTCCAAAAATTAAAATACTTTCGTGCAACATATTAGCATCGTCTAATTTAAGAAAACATCATGTGGTAAGTACTAAGTACCTAGTATAAAACTACCCTATTATTTGAATGTTACAGATATTTTCTTATTATTAATTCCAAATTTGTAGCTATACCTAATACTTATACATTTTGCCAATTACCCTTATTTTATATGTACAATGTTGAACAGTGTGAAATATCGGTATTGTAACATTTTAGGAAAGCTTAATTGGATGTTGATTAATTTTTGCTTTTGTGGCAGCAGACGTTTTTAAAACGAAACGTTACGCTCGAGCAGATAACAATTTTGAAACGCAATTGTTAAATTTAAACACGGAATATGTAGAATACATTTTTTTTAAATTATTGTGTTTTGTGTGGTGTAATTATTAGTAGTATTTAATAACGACAAAAGTAATGTTTAAAATAATGCATTACTTTTTTCGGTAATTAGTAATTGTAATGCATTACCTTCCACGTAAAGTAATTAGTAATGAGAATGCATTCTTTTTTTGGCAAAATAATGAGTAATTGTAATGCATTACTTTTAAAAAGTAATGTTCCAATCACTGGTTTTATTCGTGTAGAGCTCGGAATGTGGCTTATCACCTGAGAATGAGCTGTGATGTTCTCTAAAGCTCAAATTCAAATCAACAACAACATGGACGGTTGGTATAAATTGATGTTTAAATATTTAATATAGAATTATTTGAGAGATTGCAACAAGCAAGCAGTGAGTTCCTCCAAAGCTCCAGTTTGAAGCAAGTTCAATGCAGGACAACTAGTTGACTGCAAGTTTCAATGGGAAATTCTTGTTTTTTTTTGACGAAGGAACGGGTTTTATACGAGTAGAACTCAGAAAGAGGCAACTCCCCCCTTTAAAAGATATTTTGGAATGCGAGACTCAGCGCCGAGTTGCTAAAAAACAATCATAATAATAACACCCAATAAAACCTAAATAAACTAACGTATTCACGTTCACGGGCATCGAAAATGTATACATTTTTGCTAGATGAGATCTCAAAATCAATTTGTCAATTTCGTTTTTTCCCCTCATTACTCAATTTGCACTTAAACTGTATGGGAGAGTAGAACATCCTTTGAGCCCTTGTATTTTGAAAGAGTCATCTGTTTTACGTTTCGTTATTGCATTGTTTATGCGTAGCAAGCTCGCAGTCGATTTTTGTAGGTGACCAAAAAGCAACCCCTTTTGTATTTAGTGGAATTATATTACTAATGCTACGAGATGTTTAATGTTAGATCTTTAAAATGTTTACAGCTCACAATCAAGTAACATCATTTTGTACAATTGTACATCATACGTCTCAAAACTATCTTATTAATAAAACAGCAGAATATATTCCAGATAAGAGCATAATGAAATAGAAACGCGAACGAAGCAAGTTTGTGTGCTAAAAATAAAACCGCAAACCTTAAGTTTAGGTATAGCTTAAATAATACGTCCAATTAAACTGAAATAAGTACTAAACCACCGACTTCTTTGAAGTTTCTACCGTAAGCTTTATGATAGGGAACGTTGTAATAGCAGAAATTTCATTTATAGACGAAAACCTTTGCCTCGATGTTTTGCTAGAAATGTTCCCAGAATTCATCTTCCGTTGAAGGAATTTAACAAAGATATAACATCTAAACAATGGTGTACATATACTGTATTTAGCAGTGGCGGCTCGTAATGTGAAATACTGGGAGGCATTTTAAAGTATTTTTTTGTTCTTACCCAAGTTTTAGGTAGCTTTATATTTCAAACCCATCCTTTACGTTGGCAAAATAATCTATTTTAAACAACATTTTCATTGAAGTCTTTAGTAGACTTTCGATAAACACTCTCTACTAAAATTATTGTAAATTGATACCCACATTGCCAGTGTGTCAAAATGCACAAAATTTTTCATGTGATTTACCGATAAAAAATGTGTTTGAATTTTAGTGTTTGAATCTTTGCAGTCAATATCACACAATGAATTATCACAAAATAGCAGACAGTGGAAACCAGTGAAAGTATTCTCCTACATGGCATTCACAATCCAAAATTATTTTGCACGGACATCGTACAACACCACTAAATTATGATTACACAGCCAACAACTGTTTTCGCACTACTACGTCGTGTACGTGCAAATCCCGCAAATTAGGCGGCTATTGGCATGCGCTATCACGGACAGCTGACGGCATAATTCGCGGAAGTGCTGGGTCCGTGACCCTAAAGTCTTTAATACGCAGATACTTCTATCCTCTTTTAGCTTGTGTAATATGAATTTTACCGCAATGAGCTTACTATTTCACTCTTATTCATTTGAAGGCCTTTTAAGCCGGCGGTTTGATACTGTGGCGTATAGCTGAATTGGGGACTGACAGCCAAATGACTGTCGCATAGATTCGTTTAATGCGCCCGAAATACTCAAACATTCAATCGTTTTCAGATCCTGCGGCAGCTCCTTAATAAACGTTCTCACATAGAAAGCTCATACAAAAGTTAACTATAAAGTAGTTTTTAAATATTATCGTGTGTCATATGTTATGTTCTCAAACAAAAAGTAATTATTTATTTTTTTTTAATTTCATTGGGAGGTCAATGACCATTTGACACAATGGAGAAACCGCCACTGGTTTTTAGTATTTATAAACTGCAGTCAAAGCGCATCAGAGGTGGATCTGTAAACTTTGTTTTAAGAAATGGGAATACCCATTGATTTTACTAAATTTAAATCAGTGAGAGATACTGTCAAATTGCCTTGAAGTAAAACGCTACATTGCTATTCATTTGCAGGCAGATAGATATAGTTATTGGACTTTAAAATATTCTAAGTTTATATGTAGTTATCTAAGAAACCCAAATAAATTTATAGCATAGCAATGCGTTTCCATATCACCTTAAAGCTCTAGTGTTCATATAGTGAATACTGAAATCGTAAATTTATGTATGAGAAGTCCAAAATGGCAAAATAAATTACCTTCACAGCGTGAAGTAATAAATATAAATATCTTCAACATACCATCGTCTGCTCTAAAGCAAGTTTCAGTTTTCCAGATCATTTGATAACAATCGATCATGCTTTTTACACAATAAAAAGCTCCACGAAATGACAGCGTCGGGACGCTGTCATTATCCATTACTTGTCGCATTTTCTTTTTTCACTCTTTGACTTTTGTTTATTATAGAATCATTGGTAAATTTAGAAAACTTTTTAACTGCAACGTTATATTTCTTAAAATTAATAGTTTTGAAAAACTTATACAATGATATGTATATCTATATATCTTTCATTCTTTCTATAAATAGTACTATTTGTGCTTGTGCAGTTTTTCTAAACTGTCAATTGTGATGGATATAACATTGTAGTTAAAAAGTTTTCTAAGTTTACCTATGATTCGATGATCAACAAAAGTCAAAAAATGAAAAAAGAAAATGCGACAAGTAATGGACAATGACATATGTACAACGTTATACATATAACATGCATATCAATCAAATAAGTCAGGTTAACATACAAATCTGAATCGAAATTCGCCACTAATGGTATTAATAAAATTAATAATCCAGCCTAGCCGCATATAAACAATCTGGCCGTCTAGGACGTTTGCGAGCAGCTGATTGGGCGCAAGGGCGTTTGAGTGCAGGGACGTCTAGACGCGGGGCCGTTTCGCCGTACGTACTGGTCACTCATTCGGTTCTTCTTCTACGAGATTTTTCAAAACAGATACGACCTTTATATTATTCTGTTTTTAACTAGTTTTACGTGTGGATTTATCTTTTTTCGTGTACTCAACGGCAAAGAACGTCTTTTCTTAATAGAAAACAGTAAAGAAAAGTACTTTTTATACAACTGACATTAAAAATGACAGTTTTAGTTCAAGTTACCCGGGTTAGAAATTAAATTTTATAAGGTAGCATGTTAAAAATATTTTTAACACTAGTAAAAAAAGATTTTTAACACTAGTGGTAATTAGTTTATAATTTATTTATAAATAGTAACATACACATTAGAATTAGAACAATTACTGATATTTTCCTTGGGAAGTAGTTAACGAATTTCTCGTTGCCATTGCAACATTACTACGACTGCTGCTCCATTTTTTACTATTGCAGTATCAATACGAACTGTTTTAAAAAACGCGAACAAAACGTTTTCTGAAGTTTCTAATAAACAATTATCAATTTTCACTGCATTAACGTGACTACATCACGACATAGCTGATTTTTGTGAAACAATTTAAAATAAAAATTATGAATTCGTTTTTAAATTAAATATAAACAGTTGTATAAAAAATAGTGTACGATATACATGTTAAACGTGATTTTATTTTGTTCGTGGGGGTTGCTCAACTCGCTATCGCTCGTTTCGCAACATTCCCCACTCACAAAATAAAATTCACTTTTAACACTTATATCGTAAATAACTACATATTTCTTCATAGCAACACTTTTCTTCATAGCAACGACCTAGAAACACTTTTCTTCAGAGCAACGCCCTAGCAACACATTTCTACGTAGCAACGACCATGTCAACAACACATAATTCTTAGATAGCTTCTTTCATTAAATATTTTTTTTTTTTTTTGTTTTAACTTTATTTATATTTACAATCTGCTCTGATGAGCAATAAGTAAATCAGGTGGATTAAAAAAAATAGAACATGTTGGATGCCGTCCCAGTGGAAGGCTCCCCCAAAAGAATTACTTATTAGCTATGTACAGATAATATTTAACACACAAGTCATACTAGTATCGGTCCGGAAGATCCAGAGGGCTGAGTCTCCTTAGCCTGCGAACTGTATTGCTGTTATCCAGCAAATTCATAGCAAGATGGTTTGTATGATTATCTAATCGCAAAAGATACTTTGCACACACGCACTGCACTTCTTCTTTCACTAATTTCACTCGGAGATCCCGATGTATGACTTCGTTTCTAACGTACCACGGAAGGAAAGGGTTGAAAAACATCTGTTAGATGTGCTGCAAATGTGTTAGCCTTTTCTTGTTCGCTCCTGGCCCAGTTTCTATCAGGTTTTCGGATTGGAGAGATTGCTTGCTTTGGCTGTTTTAGCTTTCTCGTGGCTTTCCATAATGAGTAATCTGTTGCTTCAGTGGCAGAGAGGGTTGATAGATAATATTGTATAGCCTGATTTTTATGGTCTTGAAGCATTGCTTTCAAATTATGTGTTGCATTGTTGAGCCTATTTTTATCATTCGGGGATCTAGTGTTCTGCCAAATTCTGCGAAGCCTTCTTTTCACAGCTATTGCTCGTTTTACTACCATAGGAAGAATATTATGCACATTGCTCTCTTTCGGTAAGGGGGTTGAGTCCCATGCCGCACTTTGTATAGTACGATTTAGGTGCTCTACTGCATCATCGACCTCATCGATGGTCTGGAGGGGTATGTCTAGATCTATTTTCTCGTTAAATATTTCTCTGAATAAGTCCCAGTCGGTTTTCTTATTACTGAGTCTAGTTGGTCTAGGCCTGATAGATATTTGTGTACTTAACGTAATTATAATTGGGGAATGATCTGATGTCATATCAAGACATGGTTCAATTCGTAAGTAATTTTGTGCTATGTTTTTTATAACACAAAAGTCGAGCAGATCTGGAATTTTACTCCTGTCCGTAGGCCAGTATGTGGGTTGTCTGGTGGTTAGATAGTTGAGATTATTGGTAACAAGCGATCTTAATAATTCCCTGCCTTTGGTGGTGGTTACTCTAGCACCCCATTCCTGGTGCTTAGCGTTGTAGTCGCCGCCGGCAATGAAGCGTGTTCCAAGTGTGCTAAAGAATTGGGTGTAGTGCTCTGTTTTTATATTATGCCTCGGGGGACTATACAGAGCGGTGATTGTAATTGGTCCTGTCCAGTCTTGTACGACCACGCTAGTAGCTTGAATGTGCTCATGAATGTATTTGTCTGTTTGGTAATGCTTGATGGATTTTTTATAATTATTGCTGATCCTCCGTGTGCAGCTCCGCTAGGGTGTTGTGTGTCGTACATGATGTAATTAGGTATTATAAAGTAACTTCTTTCTGTAAAATGGGTTTCAGATATTAAAACTATATCCAAATCGTGGTTAGTAATAAACGCCCGTAGTTCTAGGGTGTGATTTGACAAGCCATTGGCATTCCATTCTGCGATTTTGAGTGTTTGTACCATTAATTCAGTTTGGAAACGATGGCTGTGAGGAGGTTTAACATTGTTTTTATATTCTCACCTAGTTCTAACATCATTTTTTCTAGTTTTTCTATGTGGGACGTTTGTGGTATATTTGGATGGTTAGAAGATTGTTGTCCGTTTGACACGGTTTGAGCAAATGTTCCTTCATTTCTGTTTGGCATTTGTGTGGGGATAAAAGTTGGTTGAGATACAGGCCCTCTAGGGCGTGGTGATGGAAATTTTCTCTGCTTCAACTCCTGGTAGACTTGACATCCTTTGTAGTTTGCAGGGTGTGAACCGTTGCATAGGACGCACTTGGGCTGGGTTTCCTTTGTTTTTGTACACTTGTTTGTTAGGTGGTTTGCGCCACATTTCACACACCTAGGTTGATGCGTGCAGAACCTCTTAGTATGGCCGTATCTTTGACAAGTTGCGCATTGTGGAATTTCCTTTTTCTGGTGGGGTGGTTCTATTATTATTTTTGTATGTAATAAATATTTAATGTTATATATCGTTTTGTTAGTTTCGCAGGGAGCTAGGTCAAGAAAGAACATTGATAGTGGCTGTTTGGTTTTTCTGTGCTTGACATTATATATGTTCAGAACTTTATGTCCTTGGTTTTCTATTTCGGTTTTCAATTCATTAACATCAATAGAGTAGTGAATGTTCTTGATAACAACACGAAAGCTACGCTCTTCTTTCATCTGATAAGTATGGAATTCTACTTTTAGTTCTATTAATCTAGCTACTAATTTCCTGTAAATATCTGCGTTTTCCGCCATTATTTTCACTTGGTTTCTACCTATGACTTTTAAGGTGTACTTTTTTTCAGCTGTAGTATTCAATTCTTCTGTCAGTGGGTTGATATTTAACACGTCCGTAATAAATATTGGCGGCAGTTTCACCGTTTTCGTTGCTGCGGGTGTATCTGCGTTCATGGTATTATCTACTACTGGGAGCGCCTGAAACCGATTTGTTAAGCTGAGTTGTGGTGATGACTCTAAGGCTTTTTGCTTCACTGTACGATTTTCGTCATCTTGCGTGTTACGTTTATTTTTCCTTGAGGTAACTGTAGTCCATTCCTCGATTTGCTGCTGTGACGTAGGAAGTTGATAACAGGATTGTTGCCATTGCATAGCAGGTGCCGCATATTGTAATCCTACATTTTGGCTTACCTGGTATGCAGGGTGTGTATACTGGGGTTGTGTTGCTTGGAAGGGTGGTTGCATCATGTTGCCAGGGAGCTGGGGATACTGCGATTGGTACTGCATCATTGAAGGCTGTGCGTAAGGCACGGAGTATTGTTGACTAGTGCCAGCCATTACGGCTGACACTAAACTGGGTGTCGTCACTTCTAAACACAGCGAGGAAAAACTTTGGAAGGGTTCCTTTTGTTCACCTATCTGAACAGTTTAATTGAGTAACTGTCAAAAACACCTAAACGTGCAAAATTGAATTGAGATTTCAATATCTGTTTCGCGTCAAAATGACGTTCGACAGCACTGAACATAAAGTTATGTTTTTACACAGAGTAATTTTCATTAAATATGCCAAATATTTAAATTTATTATTTAATAGTTGTATTTTATTTACTTTTTTTCCATTAAGTACACGAAAAAATAGCATGTTCTACTCGTAAGAACAATGCGTTTTCCAGCTCGGTAAAAATTAATCCACTCGCTCGCTTCGCTCGCTCCTGAATTAAACATTTACACTCGCTGGAAAACTACCACTTTACTTGTAAAACAATCTACTATTAACTTTAACAGATTGATAGATAATTATACCATAATAAAACAGGCGCAAAACAAAAAAAATTGACAAAAGTTGCAGATACGACTTCGATCCTTAACACGGCAGTGTAATAAATAAAACTGACTAAAATATGACATGCTACTTTGGAAATGGTATATAAGATATCACTAGCTAAGCAACCAAAGAATTGGCAAAACACTTCTCCTGAATTTTCCTTTACTTTAGATATCGTTACTTATTATTTGTAAAAATTGTAATTTTGTACAAGTTTTTCAGCGCCAACCGTGACTATAATAATGTGTTTAGGCCCTGCTTCGGCAAGTGGGGGGATCGCGTGAATGCCCAGTACAAAGGATGCAGGACTTTTACGTGATACTTGTAGTAAGAACCGAAAAAAGTTTTTTTTTACATAAAAATTGAATCTTTTACTTTCTGATAATTGTTATGAGAAATAAGGGTCTTCCTCTAATTCTTTACCAAAAACATTAAAGAAAAGGAGGCCTAGCCGCCGTAAATACAATCTTAAATTAAATTTTATTCTACAATCAAATTATCAATGATAAACAATATAGTTTAAACAAAAATGTTCTAACAGCTCCGGTTTAAAAAAAAACGGTACTAATATCTAATTTTCAAAAATTTACAGAAAGCGGCAAAAGGAAAATATACCATTGTGACCAAAACCAAACTATAGCCCTTCACCAGCTCTACGAGACAACAAAGTTTAAACAAAATTGCGTGGCCAGTTTTCAAGCATATTTTTCTTGAAAATATCCCAAATATTGAACATTTTCTCTCCACCGTTTTCATGCATTAAAAATTTCTGAATCATGGTAACATGTTTTACATGAATTGGTGGCTACAACATGGCGTTGTGATGACGCAATGTTTCAGAAGTTTATTCTACTCCCTGTTAATAACTACACAGCTTGGTTTTTTAAACATTTAGTGAAGGCGCCACACGAAAATTGACGGACTGGGACGCTATCGAAATAATAGTTTATCCCTAGTTCCCCGACCCTGCAGACTTACAAAAAATCGTGTAGGTAGGTTTTGAGCAATACATTTTGGAAACTTCAAAATTTTGAAAAATTTTTCATTTCTGTTTTAGTAGTTCCAAAAATTCTTTTAGTTTGCGACATTGTGTGTCCCACACGGCATTTTTAGTATTAAAATTGATTTTTTATAAAACCAAAATTTGCAAAAAATCATAGCGGCCGCCATTTTAAAGCTAGAAACTTGAGAAAAAAAGCGTTGGATTTGCCCTAAGGTCTTCCATCAGATTTAATATTCAGATTTATTATATTCACTTCTGAACAATGCTATCAAAAAACATGTCTGACTTCCGCTTTCAGTTTAGGATTTCTCCAAAGCTTAATTTTCTCGATGAATTTTGGATAAAAATTCTACATTCTGAAGCTGATTGAGATTGGGCCATCCGCCATAGGTCGCACAGACCAACCCATCCCCAAATTCCAAAACTTGTACTTCTGCTTCGATATCGAAAAAGTTTATGAATTCAATAATTCTCTACACTGAAAATACAGGAAAGCAAAAACTGATTATAATTCGGCGATATCAAGCCCACGCCACGGAAGCAAACATTTTAAATGGTAACGTGGGCCACCTGACACTTCCTTTTAAAGCTCTCTTTTTTCTGCTTCGGAATAGATAATTATCGTTTTCAAATCTAATACAAATACAAACAGATAATTTTAAATACAGTCAATAGGAAATCCAAAATACGTTTTTATTACCGCCAAGAAATTCACATCTTTCTAAATTAAGTCTTTCAAAATTTTGCAGGGCACGAGTTAATTTATGGATTAATTGTATGCATATACCACGATACCATGTTTATCACAATGCATTGTTTAGTTAATTTAAGAAACATGTAATTTTTAATCAATCTATTATAGAGAAAGCACCCTCTACATAAAAATAATTCCTGGGCGACGGCTTGGACAAAAAAACAACCGTGGCCCCAAAAATGAAAGAAAGAAATTGCCAACAAGACCTGCGTTTTATACGCTACTACCGAGGGACATATTAGAGGTGAAACAATGTCCAACGTTGGTAGTTTCATAAAAGCTCAAGATTTAGCGTTCGGATACCCAAGTTCATACAATTTTGTTTCAGCCACCGCCTCTCGCACAATGAAATTGTAGGGTAGACTAAAATACAAGGTTTTTAAGACTGATATTGCATAACATAATGAACATTTAAGGCCAGAAATTCTTAATCAATAGTGGCCACATGGAAAACACTTACTTTTTTTTACCGAACACGCTGGTTTTAAATTTCAAGTTTTAATAGATCATATGACAGCGTAAACCCTGCTCCGTATTTCAAGTTGGTTTAAAATCTTATGGATCATTACAAGCAGGCAGCTTCTGTTATATGAGAGTACTTAGCGATACTTAATAAATATGGCCTAAAAGATGAAATATATCTAGATAGAATATACCTCCAAACGAAATTATTTGTTAATTTTACGCATTTGCTCGTAATGCAATTTGCTCGAAAGGGAAAGACCGTGAAATTGTATCCTCTTCGCTAAAAGTAATAAGAAATCTGTAAGTAAGCAAGGAAATTTGAATTTGCGGAAAACGAAAAAAAGACTTGAACATTTAGAAAAAAAAATTAAATACAGCATCATTATGCTACCATTCAAATATGAAGTAAACCAATAATCAAGTCATCATCAAGTCATTTAAGACTTATTAAAGGGGATTTGTTTATTGTTGGCTCACTTATTCTTCAAAATAATCTTAAGTGTGAAACGTGAATTATAATCCTTCAGTTATGTTCTGTTTTTCGCTTTTGTAAACTAATAATGTACTAGCGGAATCTAGTTTTTTGGCAATGTCAAAACTTTGAAAATATTTTTACATAACAGTTTTCATTTGTATAAAAAATTATTTGTATAATAACATTGAGTTCCTCTGCGGCTGTTCTGATACCAAAATAAATCCGGCTTTGTCAACTCATTTCTGAGTAATTAGGCGTTAAAGCCGAAAATTTACAAACACCGTAGCCATTTTAAAGCTAGAGTGAGTGCTCAGTGAAAACTTTCGATTTGCTTTAATGCCTTCTTTCAAATTCTTTTCTTACATTTATGAAATCCCGTTTGTGAAAGAGATACTACCAAAAACATGTCTAATTTCCGTTTTTTGGTATACCTAACTTCATTAAAATCGGTCTAATCGTTCCTGAGATTTCACGTTACATACAGACTGTCATTTTTTAAATTCCACTGTTTTGGTTCCCGGTGAGCCTAAGCATGTATTTCCGTCAAAATGTCATTCGAAAAATTTCAAGATCGCAATACATTTGCATACTAGGAGTATGGGAAAGTACAAAGGCGCACCGATTTAAGCAGTCCTTTTTAAACGAGGGCTAGTAATATACACGCAGCAGTTTTTTTACGCGAACATAAATGTTATGGCTACTTGAGTTCTCAATATGTTAGTCAATGGAGTGTGGATTGCGTAGCGCATATTAGTTTATTTTGTAAAATGTCTGTGGGAAGACCTTTGTTGCGCCGGTTCGCCTGCAGTTTTTTAATAATAAAAGTGGCAAAAAATAGTAGCCTCAGTAATAAAATTTTTTTCCCTGCTATTGACAGAAATTATATAAAACTCAATAATTACTACAAGTAACCTTCATAGTACGTAGTTTTATCGTGTATTTACCTTAATTTGAAATAAAAACTAAACAGCATCGCGTTTTATTGCAAGCAACGAAAAGTAAATGCCTTGTATAGCAAAAAATAATTTACGATGATGCATAACTGTCTACCGAACAACTTTTCTGTTTAGTTGTTTACTCCATGAGAGATGTCCAGTCACTAAATCCAAACATGTCAAAAATTTGTTTATGCTGCAATCGGTTTACATTTATATCTGCGATAATTTAGTGCGCTTTATGTTTACGGTTTCCTAGCCGATGTTTGCAAACTTCTCGGCATCAAGAGGTATTACACATAGACAAAGAAACCGTGCATGCGAAAAAGAATCTCTGGTCACTCACGTTTCATATTTGCATGTAAAAATAAACTGTCGGAATATGTTATACTATTATAGCGCTTACATACAGCGTCCAAAGATTCATTTTTATAGTCCAAAGGTAAGACACTATTCGTGTTTATATGTTAGATTCTCAATCGTCTGTTTAATGTACAAAGTATATACTAAATAATGTTACAAAATGGTAAACAAAACTATGATTAAATAAGATTAATGACTAAACAGTGCTTATCTAAAGCACCCTGTATATATAACTGTTTACAGATATGTTTAAATTAGTTCCTAGTTAGATATTGGAAATTAAAACATTTTTTAAGTACACAAGAAAATCAATAATATTGATCAAATGCCGATAAGTGTAAAATAATTGTAATTTGTGGGCACGGTTGTATTTAATAAAGCCGTAAATTTTTACAAATTTAATATTACGAACGGCGGAATATAATTTTCATTGGACATCGTATTTGATCATAATTGTGATAAATGAACCCACTTAGCAATCAATACTTCTGTTAAAGCTGCTGCAGTACTTGGTGACTTTTCCATTTGTCACATTTTAACGCCAAGAATGTTCCTAAAAAGTCTTAACACAATTGAGTTCTCAGCTTTTATCTAGACAGTTCATTAATCTATCGTTTAACCTTCGCAGTTATACTCTAGATGTGTGCGGGCGCGCGGTATATTGCAACAAAATTAAGCTGGCACCTACTTTTTACTTTTCTATACTTTCAGTGTAGGAAAAACTAATTTCATACAAATTATTATATTTTACGTTTTATTATTATTCAACTATTTTTGTAGAATGTCTCTGTGGGCTAGTAGGTGAAAAACTGAATTTTGTAAATTTAAAACTGCCGAGCCGAGCAACTGCCAGGAAATCCTCACATAAGCCCGCTACTTGAAATTGTTGAAAAAACTTCCCGCGATCTTTTTAATTAGATAGTGTGAGATGTTTAAAATTTATTGAAACAGATGAACTACACTAAACGCTAGGTTTTAACTAACAATTGATTTATGGACATTTTATCAATATAAATCTACAGGGTGTTCGAAATTGGGGCACCATTGCCAACTTTATTGTTATTAAATCGTTTTCAGCGCAAAAAACTGCAATACTTTAGTAATTTAACCGACTTCGTAGCTCCAATAATACCGAAGATAGCAATGGTGCCCCGATAATTTCGAACAGCCCCTTTATCCAAAATTGCTGATTAGTTTCGTGCGAGGATCTGTCACGCCGACCGTGATCCAAGATTGTTTATGTAAACATCCAAACAGTTGGATGAACTCTAAGAACCGAAGACAACATTTTACTACAATTTTGGGGCCCTTCGACATTAAAGACTAGTGCCTTTATGTCTAAAGGGGCCGATGCTGTTGGGGCGGGCCTACAACTTTGTATAAAAAACTTTTAAAAATATGAAGTATGGGAAACTAGAAACAAAGTGCTTCGCTCATTTTGTAAATTCAAACTAACCTTTTTATGATGATAAAAAAATATTTAATATACATTAATGAAGCATCTGCGTCAAACTCTCGCTTGCTTAATAACAGAAACGATCAAGCGTTAACATCCGAATAATCTATATATGTAATCCCTAACTGTCTCACCATAACGACAGGACGGGCTCTTGCACCTCGACACAGTTTATCACCGTAACACGACGACAGGCCCTTTTATCTCAACTCAGTTTACTGATTGTTTTCGGCGTATGTTTATGTATGGCTTGCTTTAATTCTGGCGGAATGTTAAAAATAAATTGTAAACATTTTTCAATCAGTATGTTTGTAGCGCTAACATGAAAATCTCGGACAGCACATTTTATATACTTGTTTTCAACAACAGACATTTAATGTAATAAAAGCATTCCACAAAGAACATTACTACAATTTCATTCGAAACAGCATTTAATACTCGGGCTGTGATTTTTAAACATTATAAAAAAGCTGCCGGAAAACCGCCATGAGCACGATCTTTGCGCATAAATTTATAAATTTAACAAATAAATGCGCTAGAAATTTCACACTTTATTGACCCAAATATTACAGCTTCTAGTTAAAATAACAAACGCACACATTTACGCTACAATAATTAAAGCAAATGCAAATCAATTTATAAAACTAGCTGAACCTGTGAACTACGCCATACGCTGTTCGCTTAAAAAATGGTAGCAAATCTATTGAAAAAATATAATTATATAACTAATATATTCCGCAAGTATCGGAACCCGCAATCATAATAAATAACCTGTGTCGAGATGTAAGGCTCGGTCACTAAAAATTGAGAAAGGGAGAAAGAATCTGAATTTAATGTGCAGAATAATAATAAATAACCTGTGTCCAGAGCTGGGTAGACTACCGAAAAAAAGGATTCGAGTACTGAATATTGCATACTTGCCAAGAAAGTATTCGGAATTCAGAGGTATTTAAAATAGTATCGAGTGAAAGTATTCAGATTACACAATGATTGTATTCAGTATTCATAAATACAAGCATGTGATATAAGAAAAACTAAAACAAGACGGCTACGAAAAATAATGAAAATTGTTGTAAAAAACTTTTATTCTTTCTATAAAACTATAACTTCATAATAAACACGAAAAAGGTGCAAAAGTTATCATAACAAAAGTAGATGCATGTTGTTTGCTCTTTGCGGTACCAGCATTAAACGGATCGTCGCTTAATGCGTTTCTGCGTGGACAGTTATTATAGGCTGTGGTTATAGTGCATGTATGTTCTGAAAAACATCTCATCTGACGAATACGTCCAAACTGTTCATCAAAAATGGGTGGTTAGTGTAGTTGTGTACACTGTCGAGACCTGGTTGTTTATTAAATGTGGGACACTCCTTAACTGAACATGTTACTCATAAATGATAGATTGGAATGTGTAAATAAAACGTTTGCTTCAAGAGAGGAGAATGGAGAATATTACACTTTGTTAAAAGATATGTTGAGACAACCTAAAAAACTTCCAAATCAGTTTAGAATAGTTTCTGAAACATTCAAAATCTTATCTCATATAGCACCACTAGATCCATAGCATGTCCACGGGTTATCCCACCCGAACATTGTGGAGTTGCATGGACGTCAATACAATAGCAGTCCACTGGACATTCCCTGGATGCCCGTTTGCAACGTTACAACTTTGGGCGTACATATGTCGTCCACAACATGTCTTGCGGCGTGATACTACTGGACAGGTAATAGACATAAGATAGATATATTATTTTTTGAAATTGTGGAAATTTATTTTGCTTAAATTTGTACTAAAAAAATTAGCAAGTTAAGCTTTTTATTTTACTACTTAATTAAAAAACTATTGCAAACTGTTAAACACGTTTATTTGTCTACAGAACGTTTAAAAAATGACAAACAATTTGTTGTTATCTGTCATTAATTTTAGAATAATGGCATATCAGAGTCAATCAAATTGTTTTTTCAGCGCCCCCACCCCTTGGTTGAGTTTTTCTTTGATCGCGGTGTACAAAACTCTGTTTATTTAGCTTACAACAAACTAACCGAGTGTTGTAGTGGGCTAATGAAAGATAGTAAATTCATAGTCCTGATTTACTGGTAATCAAATTGCTGATTCAAATGCAATTTGTAAAATGTCATATTTTGTAAAACTTGCTTCTTGTTACTAAAGATTAATTACTTACTACTAAATTTCTACATTACAAACACAACAACGGAATATTTGACATTTTTGCTGCAATTAAAGATTTATTCAAATGTGTACACAACATTTGTATGAATATAATCAAATTGCGCTAAAAAATTAATTTTTGTGGTCTCTTTTTATCATGTAACAAATATTACTATAAAGTATTTAGTATTTGCTGTATGTATTGTATTAGCTTTGATGCAGTAGGGAAGAAAAGCATCTTATGCTACTGTACTTAAAAACTTTCTCGTTATGTGACAAGTTCGGGGAATTACACTCTTTTGAATAACATGGCTTAGGTTTTTTGGTAAGTCAAAACGCCCAAAGTTGCGTCTCACGTGCATAGCCATAACTCCAGTAGCTGAGAGTAGTCTGTTCCAATACAGCAAATACTCAGCAGATTCTAGCACTGGGTCAGGAGAGTATCGGTAATAGGATGGTGGATTTTCAAATGGATTGTACTTCCGAGCAAGTTCCACGTGGATAGTTTGAGCAACTTGGTTGCGCCTTCCCAGGTATGCAGTATCCGACAAAGTTGAACATACTGCAGTTATATGCTATATTGTCTTTCCAGGTTTGTTACATTTTCGGCATAAATCAGGAACATCCTTTTTTATGATGAATTCTTCGTAATTTCTAATTCGGATGGCCCAATCTTTTTATAAAAATAATATATGAAACCCTCCGTTTCCGGATAAAGCTGGCCCCTTTTCAACCAGGTAAGTAGTTCTTCCTTGTCTACTGATTCGTTCTGTAGTGCTGTGGAGTATTTCCCATTGAGGGTTTTTACCCGCCATGAATTTTGTGCGTCTGCATCTGTTCTTATATAGATGTTTATCTATTATTATTATTATTATTATTAGTATTACTGTTATAATTATCAATGCTGCTATGTTGACTAAGTTACGGCGGAAATATTTCTAAGTCTTTTTTTAAAATCAATTTCTTGTTTTTTTGAAAAAGATTCCTGTGGATTAAACAACGACTAAAAACGGAAGGTCAAATTCGTTCGCCAAAATTAAAAGAAGAGGGGGAAAAATAACCCAAATAAATACTGCTGCACCTAAAAATTAAGTTTTAAACCATTTCTAGTATCACTCATACGCAATTTAGGTTAAACACAAATTTTTTATCGTCCCACGTTCATTACTGAGAGTAGGACAAGATTTTCAAAAATTCATAAAAGGCACCACAAAAAAATTAGCGAACTCAAACAAGTACCAAATTTTAGCTGATTCCTAGCTCTATAAGACTACAAAGTTCCCAATTTTTAAGTAACAATTTTTGAAAATATTCAAAATTTTGAAAACAAGTATACACTTCAAATACTTCACAGTTTACATTTAACAAAAATTTTCTTAGACAGTAATATTGTGCTTCCCTAGGACTGTTGTAATACCAAATTCCATCCCGATCTACTTATTTTTGAGTAAATATGCGACTAACTTTTCAAAAATTCGTAGAAGGTGTCACAGCGATATGTGCGAGCTGGAACAACAACAAAATTGTAGCTCATCTTTAGCTCTATAAGCCAACAAAGTTCCTAATTTTTAAGTAACAATTTTTGAAAATATTCAAAATTTTGAAAACAAGTATACACTTCAAATACTTCACAGTTTACATTTAACAAAAATTTTCTTAGACAGTAATACTGTGCTTCCCTAGGACTGTTGTAATACCAAATTCCATCCCGATCTACTTATTTTTGAGTAAATATGCGACTAACTTTTCAAAAATTCGTAGAAGGTGTCACAGCGATATGTGCGAGCTGGAACAACAACAAAATTGTAGCTCATCTTTAGCTCTATAAGCCTGAAAATAAAAAAAATCGTAGCGTCAGTTTTTGAGCAAAATTTTTTCTAAAATTAAAAAAATACTAGTGTTACCCCAGCGCACAATGCACTGGCAGACAGCGTTGACAGAACCGGCGAAATGTCAAGTCACGTGATGCATTAGTTCAAATAATGACACGCGACGTTATTATAGATGGCGCCCCAAGTGACGCGGGTCTAGCCGACCTTCATATATATTATTCGCGATTTCGACTACCGATGGGGGCGCTGCTGTACCGCGTCACGTGACGAGCAAGTCATAACTGATTTGACGTTTGCCGTTAGTGCACCTTGTTGTTTAGTGGTTTGTTATATTGTTGTGCTAAATAAATACGTTATTATTATTATTTAAGTTGATTGTGAATTAAAATAGTATATTAAAGTATAAGTGGATAAAAAGGTCTTTAAAACACGCGCGATTTTTCGAGCACGACGGCGCAGCCGGAGTGCTCGAAATAGAGCAAGTGTTTTAAAGACCAGTTATCCACGAATACTTTACGCTATTTTTTTTTATTGGTGCACTTTGAAATCATAAATACTGCTATTATTACTACACAAAATGGAAATAAGAACTAATAATGTAAAATGGTTGAATTCGTGATGTGACATCAGTATACCTTTCGTTGTCATGGAAATGAGAAAAACAGAAATTAATTTGCAATTTGTCATCAAAGATTAATTGTTGTCACCGCACTGCTTAAAAATGAATTCTAATATCGATTTTTTAAATAGTAAAGCAGAATCGCGGTTAATACCGCAAAAATCTAATGATGCGTATAAAAAAGAATATGACAAGTTCATCAAATGGATGGAAGAGCAACAGGTAACAGATATAAATGAACGAGTTGTGCTTGCTTACCTTCAGAAATTTGTTAGTAATATTTTATTTGACGTTACAAGGTACTCCTGTCAGATCAATAATCAAAAAATTGTCATTTAGACTTCACGTTTCTCGAGTTGTTGATGTTGCCATGGTAACTTTAAAAAACGCGCGTTTTTGAAAGTTCGATTTAAACACGCTGAGGCGTGCTTTAAATAGGTAAAATGGGGCACCAATAAAAAAAAAAATATTTTATTACTAAACGTACGCTTGACGCTTTGACAGGCGGTTATGACTAGCACAGTTTGCACATACTGCCACCAGGTAGCGTTTTCTTATTTGGAATCGCGAATAAATTAAAATAATTATTATTAAAAAATCGACGTAGAATAAAAATATAAAAATGTTTCATGTTCCATCTGTGGATAGAGACCTTTCATTTAAATAAAAATGGTCCAAATTGGTGAAGCGGTAGCCGCTGGAGGAAGGGGAGAAGAAAAACCTTTGTGCTTTTATATATGTATGGATTGAAAATATTTTTACATTGCAGATTTCATAATTTCAACTAATCTTGCAGATAGTAACATTGTGGCCTTCTGGAACTACTACAGTGAAAAGCAAAAGTGAAGCTAGAGTGTTCGAAAAAAAGCTTTCGATTTGTTTTAGCACTCTTTATCGTAATGTTTGAAATTATTTTGAAAAACTTTATACCAAAAAAACATATCTAACTTCCGTTTCCACTTCCGGTTCGTCCAAACAAACTTTTTGAATGGACAAATTTTTGTTGTACCTATTGCAAATTAAGATTGGTCCAGTAGTTTCTGAAATTTTGTGTTACACACACAGACACATACAACCATACATAAGAACAGACATTTTTAAAACCCAGGTTTTTGGATTCCTGGAGGTCCAAAGCATGTATTTCCGTCAAAATCTCCCATAAACTCCCATACTGGCAGTCTGGAAAAGGAAAAAAATGCAAATACGTAATAATATAGGTAGTGAAAGTATAAACGCCAGAAACCAAACAATATGTATAAAGTCTCGATCAACAACGTGAGTAGGGAGTACTCTCTTAAACATTCTTGCTTCTAAACAAACAACTTAAATTGTTATTCTAATAAACAGCAATTTAGCTTACCTAATCGTAACTTTTAAATCCTATACAAGTTGAAGTGAATTTATGATACGCCATGGAAAACTGGCTTTATCAAAATAGATTATGTATTTTAATTTATTGTTTCTCCTGTATTTTCTGTAATATGAACGAGACTGATTTCTATCTAAATTAATAGTGATACAAAAATTTTGTTTTGTAGTCTACAGTTTTAAACTGAATATTATTTTTTTATAGCTGTTTAATATAAGATTATTGAAACATTTACCTTAGTGCGTTCTAGATGTCCTATTTCGTACAAATTATTTATTTATTCTAATTTTTCTAGATATTCTATTCATGTAGCGTGATCATAAAATTTAAAAACGATGATGTTGCATAATTTTTTATGCTGTACTAGGTAATAGGTCAAGTATAGGTGGAAGATGAAGGTCCCACAATGCCTCAAACTATATGAAGTTTCCTCATTGTAATGAAACAGTCATTAATTATAAAAAGTAGATTTATCAAAAACCGGTTTTAAAATTACTCTATGATGTAAAGTACGTAACAATTCTTTACATTTTATTAGTATTGCATTTTTAAGAAAGTGTGTGGTATTGTCAGCATCTTTCAGCTATGCAAAGGTAATAAAAATAGTAGGGTACTACTTTTTGGAAATTTTTTTATTGTTGAACTTTGTCTACATAAAAATGATTTCAAGCTACTGTTTTGTTGAGCAAATAACATGTTATTGTAAATTTTTAAAATTTATTTATCATCCATATTATCATTTTTTTAAATTAATGTGTTCATCAAAAACATTTAAATAAAACCTTATGTTTCTATACATAAATTATCAAAAATGAAGAAATACTTAGGTTTGCTTTTTCGGGAAATGTACTTCACGATTACAAAAATTTAGAAATAAATGCTTATAACAAAGCGCTATTTTTATTCAATGTAAAATGCTTCAAAATTATAAAAACTTAGAGGAATTTCCATATTCTTTATAAAGTTCATTTCTTAATAGTCATCGAATTTATTATTATCACCTGTTTTTCACAACTGCATTTTTGTTTGCTGTTTTACATTCTTATAACTTAAATAACTTAAACTGTAACTCGTCTAAAATTTTGAGTGATTTATTATTCTATATATTTTATCATTTGCATTCCATAAAAATTTATCAACTGTCATAAACTGGTATAGATTCTGCAAAAATCGCGTTACAAATGTATCCTTTTTCCGCCAAAGCCAAGACCCTTGTGGTTACAAACGACTTTAAAATTACATTCAATTTATCGTACACCAACTGGGATTTACCTATGTTTTAACAGTTTTAGTACTGAAATGTTTATTCTCAATGATTATAGCAAACATTGTAGGGTGTTTGGTTTATGATTACTAAACTTTATCTTTATGAATCTGGGAGACATAGAGAACTGCAATAGGAAATGTTGTAGGTATTGGTTGAATACGTCTCGACGTTGGGAAATAACCATAAGTTTGATTTTCTTGATGTTGATTGCTAAGCATTTTTCCGCTTCAGCTTTATATGAGGTTGTAACCAGAGGTTGTAACTGTTTCACGGGCGCGGCGTGTCGTATATTATTTTATCGCTACACTGCTGACTTCTAAAATAGTATTGAAAATATCTGTGGGCTTCTTATACTGGACTACATTACATAATGTTAATTAGAATTCGTAAGGCTCGAAAATATCAAACTGAACACAACGTTCAAGGAGAACACACACACCCACCTTTCTTTGAATATACTTCATTATTTTAAGGTTATTGTTTAAATTTTCATTCCTTGTGTAATTAGGTATAATAATATATTAAAATTTACTTATTTTCATTAAAGAATCTGTATAATTAAATGATTTGTTAGTGTAGCTTTTCGTCAAATACAAAAATATTAATTAACCGCCATTTTGAAATGTGCAAAAGAGGAAAAACTGCTTGTAATGTGTATCCGGAAGTTAGTTCATATTTTTATACACTTATACGTATTTATGACTGGTAACTGTTCTTAACGTACAGACTGTTTCACGGAGTGTGGACCATAGGATTTTACCCATGTTGTGATTGGGTTAGTATCAAAGTGGTTTCTCTACAGATTTTCGTTACATTACATGAGTGTCTTAGTATCTATGAAGTGCTTTTGAAGTAGAGCGCCTACCGATGCGAGGAACCTGGCTTCCAATCTCATAAAAATTTTTGTTAACTATTATTCTTGTTCTATTTATGTTCTCACGACATCTAATCTAATATATTGCTATGATATGAGGCTATGCACTTACCAGAAAAACAATCCTTTAAATGCCTGGAATTTACGCAATCACTAATTATATTTTATATGAGACTCTTATAAAATTTCTCAGGGTCGTTATTAAGCTTGGGAAGAAATGGTATTAATAAATAAGACTCAAAAAAAATACACAAACAAATATCAACGTTACAACAGCTTTTTATTTAAATGTCAATTTGCATTTGAATTTATGGGGAATCAATAATTTTTAGATTCTACTTTTCTTAAAATAAACACTTATCTTAGATTCTTCGCAAACACTGTAGTGGTTGCTGACTGAATAAACGTTGTATGAAATACTTCTTCTTCTCTGATTTGTTTATTTCCAAAAATACACACTCAGCTCGGCTTCAAGTATCAACCTTATTATTATTTATTTTATTCAATATCGTAAATATAACTTCGCAGCTTCTTCCAGTGTAGCCTCCAAGTATTTGATTCACCTATCACACTTTTAAATACTTTTTAATATTATTCAAAATACTTCTGCCTGTTCTGTTATCGACTTTATCTTATTAGAAAATACTATTTTCATACAAGAAGACTCGTTCTTTTTCTCTTTTCTTTAGGGAGTATCAAAATTATTCGTCTCTCTTTTCAAGACGAGCCGTAACTAAGCAATAAATTTTCACTTGCTTTTGTCTTCTTCCTTGATCTCCCATTGTTTGAAAACAAATAAATCTCATGAAACAACGAGTGTTCTTTTTTTACATTTATCAAATTGACATTCACATCCATAACCCTCACAAATGACATTTAACGATGCACAAAACAAGTAAGTCTAAAACTTCTTATATATTAAACCTTTTAAACACTTCTAAACTAATTTTATAATTAAAATTAACATAAACAATAATCGTATCAATTTGATTGTGTTCTTCTTTCTTTCAGAGTAAACAAAACTTCACAAATATGAAAATATAAATGATATAAAGATAGCCACATTATTTGAATTTTAAAACAAGAAATTACAGCAATAATACGAAACCCTGAGTTTATAAGTTTGAATACCAAAACCTTACAGTCTTCACAAACCTCCAATCGTAAATTAAATTGTAACAAGCAT
Organism: Ctenicera cuprea; assembly: GCA_958336395.1. Taxonomy (NCBI): domain Eukaryota; kingdom Metazoa; phylum Arthropoda; class Insecta; order Coleoptera; family Elateridae; genus Ctenicera; species Ctenicera cuprea. The sequence goes on from OY284486.1 coordinate 58,988,689, forward strand.
CCTAAAAACTGCCTTCCAGGAATTACAATACTCCAGTCAAATCAAACAACTCCAAATATCATAGCAATATACACGCAAAAAGTGTTAATTCTTTGGGCCATAAAAATTGATCTTTGGAAGCTGCATGTAAGCGCTATAGCCGTATAATACATTCCGCCAGCTCATTTTTACATGCAAATACAAAACTTGAATGAGCAGAGATCCCTCTTTGGGTGCACGGTTTCTTTGTCTAAATGTAGTACTCCGTTGGTGCCGAGAAGTTTACAAACATCCGGTAGGAAACCATAAATAGAAAGAATAAATGTAAGCCGACTGCAGCATAAACAAATTTTTGCTATGTTTGGATTTACTGACTGGACAGCTCTCATGGAGTTATCAACTAAATACGTGCCTGGCCCAATAACATTACCAAAAAAAATTGAAAAATTATGCATCACCGTAAATTATTTTTTGCTATACAGGGCGCTTATTTTTCAAGAAACAATAAGCCAAACCCATTAATAGTTGCTTGGAATAAACCACGATTCTGTCTAATTTTAACTTGAAATTAAGGTAAATACCCAATAACACTATGTACTATAAAGGTTAGTTTTATATAATATCGTTCAATAATAGACAAACTCATTTTATTACCAAAGTTGCTATTTTTTGCTACTTTTATTATTAAAAAACTGCAGGAGGATCAGCGCAACAAAGGTCTTCCCACAGACATTTTAAAAAATAAACTAATATACGAGTACGCTACGCATTCCACACTCCATTGAATAACATGTTGAAAATTAAAGTAGCTCTCATTAAAAAAAAACTACCTAAGTTCCAGTAATATGATATCGAAAATTTTCAAACATGACATTTTGAAGGAAATGCATGTTTTGGCCCTACAGGAACACAAAACCGTAAATTTTAATAAATGACGGTTTGTATATGCACGTATATGTAGCGCAAAATCTCGAGAACTATTAGACTGGTTTTAATGACATTTAGTACAACGAAAAAACGGAAGTTAGTCATGTTTTTTGGTAGCATTTCTTTTACAAACGGGATTTCATAAATATAAGAACAGAATATGAGAGAAGGCATTAAGACAAATCTAAAGTTGTTTCTGAGCACTCTAGCTTTAAAATGGCTACGGTGTTTGTAATTTTGGGTTTTAACGCTTATTTACTAAAAAGCTTGTTGACGGATCGGGATTAATTTTAGTATTAGAACTGCTCTAGAAAAACACAATGATATTATACAAAAGGATATTTTTTACGAATAGAAAGTGTTAGGTGAAAATATTTTTGAAGTTTGGAATTGTCAAAAACCTATCGCTCAAAAACTGGCTTTGTAAACTTTGTAAGCTTATAGGGATGGGCTACTATTTGCATCGCGCCCCACTCCACTAACTTCTCTGTATGCGTTTTTGAAAAACGTCAATTCATGCCGCTCTCTTTAGTAAGCGGACGACGATTAAAAATTTCTGTCGCGGCTAAAATGCTCATGATTAATGGTAGATTAAGGGTTACCGCTTAACTTTTAGGTACAGAAATATTTAGGGGTTTACAATTCAACCACGCTCCCACCCTAATTTGGGCAAACATATGTTTCAAAATTGATTTATATGGAATTTAACCAATTTCTATAAAATTCATTAAACTAGGAATACGTTTCACGATCCGCTACACTAGCAACTTTAGTAGTTAATTTATTATTTCAAAGCAACGTGAGGCATAGCCCACGTGTTCCGCTAGTTTTTATTAAATATAGGGTGATTAAAATATTGTTCAAATTACTCAAAGCTTCTTTAATGCGTATTTTAAATAAGAGTTGAATTTTTGTATTGCATATTTCAAAAAAAAACTATTATCACTCTGTTTTTAAAATGGTGTCATAAGAACATACATAAACAATAAAAAAAACAGGAACTTAAGGAAATTGTATCCTGGACCCTCGCATTGGTGATCTAGTGCTCTACCTCGAGACCACTACCACCAAGCACTCTTATTTTATGAATATTAGGGCAAAAGCAAGTAATACGATAAACTTTTGTAGAGAAAGTACTTCGATCCAACCAAATTACAGCATGATAAAAATAACCTACACAAAACACCCTGTATACTGTGAAGTTTGAAATAAGTACTTCTCTACTGTTTTCCTAATATTTTGTAAAGTTAAATATTTTTGGAAGCCAGATATAATTGTGTTGTAATACACAAACACAGTCTTTAGAAAGAGAATGACGTATCCTGTATAATGGATAAAAACTTCAATAATAGCAGTTTTCGTGTTCAATGCCATCAAACGCTTATTTTGTAGCTTACGCTTCGTAGCAAACATTTTACCTAATTCTTCCTTTATACGAGAAACATCCGTGCAAATATAACAGTAGACAAAGTACTCTCCGTGGAAATTTGCAAAAACATTTTATATCATGGAAATAACGCACCAATTCGTACAAAAGGTTAATATTTGTTAAAGGAAAAAATACTGCTATTGTCTATACTTTATTTTTTATTATCGAATTCAGAGCAGGCCCTAATTTCAAAATATTTTTACAGTGTATCTTGCATGTTTCACTAAAAGTTACTAAATTAAAAATGCCAAACGAAAACTGTTCAATATGTCAAAGTGGGATAGTTATCTAACGGTATAATAACTGTAAAACTTTATAATTTTCAAATTTCAAAGAATCCACTGCAGTTAAAAATGCCAAAAGGAAAGGTCTTGCCGGAAAATATCAAAATAGCGCTCACAAAATGCTACATTGAATTTATGAAATCAGATCTGACATGAACCAAAGCGGAGCTTTGTGGATTCTAAAAAAAAAGGGAAGAAAGCTATCGAAATTGTTTTCTGCTTATTGTTTCAAATAAACATAAAAACAATTTTGCCCAGTCAGAATGATAAAAAACAAGTGTGACTGACATTCCTCCCATTAAAATTTCGTAGGAACAAACTGATCCTTAATTAGACACTGAATCAAAATGAGATGGCATTTGAAGAAATTGTAATGCAGATTGACAGTAATAGAAATTAATAGGTGAATGAGTGAGCAGTTGGCATCTCGCGGCAAGAATTCTGCAAATTAAATGGTATGTAAAACGTAATTATTAAACTAACAATCTTAATAATTTTAGTGCATGATAACCTCTAACGGTGACAGGTACTTATTTTATTATGTTATACATGTGCATTGTGACGCAAGACTAGCCAGAAAACATAAGAACACTGGTCTCTCCGACATGCTTTTATCAATTTTAGGTGTCATAGCGATTAATATCGCATATTTTTGTAATATTTGTTCAAAATTTTGGCAAGCCTCCTGATTAATTACGCTTTAAATAAATTAATTTGCAACTGCAATAAACAAGTTCGGCTTATAACTCCGAAATTACGCTGCCCAAATGAGTGTGTTTATAGGGTAGTTAGTAAAAACGGGTTGCGTGCTCTCGACACAATAACGGTTTCGAAAGTGCACCTGTTCAAATTCCGCCCACATCCAAATTTATTTTTATTGCTTATTTTTAATTTATAGTTATCTGTTTTATTTTATAGGAACTAAATATTATTTTTGTAATATTTCCTGTTAAACAAAATTATTAAGTTACACAAATCATTATATTTAATTAAATTTGCATTGAGCCATCTTTGCACAATGCAGTATTGGACAAATAAAAAATTCAAATAATAATTTAGCTGTTTCATTTATAACAGTAAAATTAAAATAAAAAATTCAAAACAATACTTGAAGTATTTTACAACTGCTGAATCAGAGATCACGATATCTCCAATTTTAGACGTTTAAATTGAATTTATACCAGCTTGTTTGAAAAATTTCAGATTACTTTACAGTTTCTTATTATTTATTAAAATTTTTGATGTTATAGATACAGGTATTTCAATATGTAATGTATATTACATAGTCGTTTTCAACGACTATTTAATTTTTAAGCTATTATTCAACAGCTGTAAAATTGCTTAATTATTCTATAGAATTTTTTATTTGTCAAATACTTTATTATGCAAAGATCACTCGATGAAGATTTAATTAAATATAATATTTAGCGCTATTCAAACATTTTCTATTTAACGAAAAACAAACAAAAATCATACTTGTTTGTTATAAAAGAAATCAGATATTTATAAAACAAAACAAAGAATTGGCAGTGAGCGGGATTTCAACCGGTGTACATTTGTTGTCGTTGTTGTATCGCGAGCGTGCAGCGCCCGTTCACCAACTGCACTAACAACACACGCATAAACATCGTGTATATTGTAATATATATATACACACAATATACAAAAATTATTTATTGGTAAATTGAATTACGTTTTATTATGCATTTTTTTTCCGTTAATTTAATGTATTGATTACGAGCTTAATAAATTTCATATTATTTTTTGTAAAGTATCTGAGCAGTATAAGGTTTTTTAAATTTTCACAATTATTGTTACTAGAATATAAACTTTGCAAATTTGAAACAAAACTCAAGTTTACTGCACCAACTTATTGTTATTTCAAAACATTACATTAATGCCGTAGAATATTTGCTCTGACACAACTACAATGTCGAGTCAATCATTATGAATTTAGTAGGTTTGATTATAAATATGCAGAACCTAAATTTACCATACACTGTTACAATAATTTTAGATCATGGCCCGCTCTGAATTCTACAATAAAAAAATAAAGTATACTTTGTAATTTTCAAGTTCAAATACTTTGTAGGCGAGGTCCGTAGGTCAGATTATAAAAAAATTCTTCTAATGCAAGGACACTGGGATTTTTTAATAAGGGTTAAAAACTGACTTAAGTAATTTACTGTATTTCAGAAAGGAAGCATATTTAAGTAAAGTATTCATAGAAAGCGCCTTATTTCTTAGTTTTAACCAAACAAGGAACACGCTGCATATGAGTCCCGCGAAATTTTTAATTTTTTATTCGTAATCTCGCTACCTATTATATTCCTTTTCCTTTCTACCTCTCGATTTACCTTCTATTTCTCTCCCCTCTTCCGTTTCTTCTATTGCGCACCTCCCCTTACCCTTCTTTTCCAGCCTCTTTTCTTCCTCCTTTCCTCCCTTTCATCTCGCTCCTCATTCCTCTTATTTCTTTTGCCTAATATTTTTTCTCCTCATTTATTAAATACTTTCTTCTCTCTTTACTCGCCCCCTCTCAACATTTTTAAAATCTTAAATCTCTAAAACGTGCTTATTCGTCAACATCTTCAACATTTGGCCAACTACGTTATGTTTCCTTCCTAAAAATATGAGAGAAACGCGTTTACTATGAACCGTTATATGTATCACTAAATGATATTCGACCGTATAAAGTTAAATCCTCCCAAAACTATTCCGTAACAAAATCTGTTAGATATAGGCTTAATTGCGACTCGTCTCTTATCTACATATAGGAGAAGGTTTAAATCTTTCGACTTCCCTCCAATTGCGTTCTTGAACAAAACAAAATAATTCTGTGATATGCAAACTGTATTTTTAACCTTTGTAGTCGCTACCAGTGGCGGCTCATAAGGGAAGCAAAAGGGGGAACGCTATACATAGCAAACCCTATTACAAATAGCATACTTAACTTGATCTAAAACGTATAAAACGGTTCAAGTTTTACTACTACAGAAGAGTTATGTATTTATAAAAGATTGTAGGGTAGTAGAATTTAATATATATTGCGTGTTTTAGATTGGCACCGTTGTTTTTAAAACAGAATAGCGGTTCTGTAGGTAAACATAAGAAAACCTCCGCCAGCAGGGAGATTTGTGCCATAACAAAAGTCAGAAACAAAAAAAGCTTATTGAAGCTGCAGTTTTATCTTGAGCTCCTATCACTGTGTTTATGTTATCGTATAAGCAAACTTCCGCGAAATGGCAAGGTTACATTCAAACAGCACCAAAATCAGATGTATTATATCAATATTGGTCAGCTTCAGTACGTTTATACGGTGTTGGTTTGTAATGAAATGTAGAAACAATATTTTGAGTTAAAACTAGAATTCGCAGTAGTTCACTAACGAAGTAAGCATTGTATTAAAAAATATGAATTCACTCTCGTCCTAGTAAATTAATCAGACGGATTATAGGAAAAAGAAAGAATATGTGCGAAAATGTAATACAAAATAGGTTATATCTCCATGGACTGTCTTTGCGGGTGCACAGTGGGAAGTGCTTTATTTGCGGTATCTCTTTTGCTGCACTGCAACCTGTGTTAAAGATTTATAATGTTTAGGCGAACAGGTAAAAACACATCATTTGATACAACAACAATTTTCGTGATTAGTGATTCAACATAGTTGTCGCCAACCTCCGATAGGAGAAGGCACCGAAAAGAAGAAGAAGTGATTGACCGTTTTATGAATCAGAAAGAAAGGCGTACGGGTTTAATTTAAAGAAGAAGTTTGCGATTGTTCACGAACCGCCACTGGCTTCAACAAATAAAAATCTAATTAAGTAATTATTCCGTTACGCCTAATAAATAGGGTGCATGGTGGCATTGAATTTGGTAATTATTTTCACGCTACTCATTTTGGCAACTATTAAAAACCTTGCAGTGTGACAAGTGTAATTTACAAAAAAAAAAGATAACAAAAGGAAATTACTATAGTACTGACTTTTGGTGAAAATATTATATTGTTAAATAATACGTAATAAGCAGGTATTAAATGAAAACAATAATTTTAGGTTATTTATAGACTATTACCAAATTAAATAATACTGGTTTAACCAATAGTAACGTCAGTTGTATGTTATTACACAATTAAATGTTACAAAAAACATTTTGCGTATAAAACGTGCGTGACTGCGAAGAGCGCGAGGATCAAACAAACACATAACTAATTCGACAAATTGGAACCCCACCGGTCAACCATCAACGTTACGTAAACCTATTGCTACTGCTAACTCTAAAATTCATAGTTCAACAAACACGGATAGGTACGCAAGTGCTCCGTAAACTAGACATTGTCGTAACAAAATTTTTTTTTTCATTTCTATAGTTATAGTAAGCTTGCACACAACCAAGTGAGCTGTGATCTTAAGTTTGATAAATGGAGACCCTATCGTCTTGGTTGTTTCCATCTTCTACACTTACGACTTTTACTCAGTAAGTAATTTTTGGCTGTATTAAATTAAACGCTTTAATTTTAACAATGGAATAATAATCGAAATGTTAGAAAAAGAAGAAATCAAAATAAAGGATACAATAAAGAGAAAGTAAAATCAGCTACTTGATTCAAGTAATAAAGTGAAAGGTTCAATCTTCTTTACGCTTAGTCGAGCATTATTCAAAAGAATAAACAGGTTAATAAAATTTAGTAATTTTGAATATATAGATTATTAGTATTATTAGTTTACTATGAACAAGTTATTAATTAATACAGGGTAATTCAAAAGTAAGGAATAAAATTCGTATTTCTGTAACGAGTTGGGTTTTGAAAAAATGCTCAAACACTTAAATTCATTTGAATATAACTACGTCTTTACGTGATATCTTTTGTTTTCTAACAACTTCTCCACCTCTGCACTCCCAGCCACCTTGATATAATTTTTTTAAATAGCCACATATATACTTTGTGTGGGCTCTTAGGAAAGCTCGAAAAAAACTGCATTCAAATCTACCATCGTAAATGAACTGAGATGGTTGGTTTTTAAGTTACAGCAATTGAAAGAAAAAATGCACTTTTTCCATATTTTGTTATTAAGACGTTAATATCAAGTAACCAAAGACATAACAATTTTTAACCAATGTTAGAAGTGTTTTCTTTCAGCATGATTTTTAATTTTGTCACCACATTCCAGCATCATCAAAATTGAAATTCTCTGTCTTTCTCATAACTGAGGCAATTTTTTCTGTTAGATTTCGCTAAATTGAAAAGTTACAACAGGTTGTATTTGCAAACAAAGTTGCATTAAAAAAATTGAACAATAATTTATAAACAAAATGACATGACCACAAACCTAGAACTAGTAGACTAATTATGCAGACAGTCCCCACTCCCAAAAAGTGTACCTGAAAATCAGGCATCTTATGAATCTCGTTTAGTATTTTTTTGGTGCAATAAGTTTCTAAAGATTGCCTTCTTGAGCAGGTTGGTGACAAAAATCAGCTGAGACACAAACTATCGTCGATATGTCAAATTGTCAAACATGGTTATGTAATCAATTAGTAAGTAAGTAAATTCCCATTTTGCAGCCACATATTGTCTAGTTAACTATTATTACGCAATGTATTTTTTACACTTCTTGTAGGTGCGTACGAAAAGTTGGGCTAACGAATAAAGATTTGACATGTAGTAAAGATACAAAGCATTTTACTTGTCTTAAGGAAGTGATGTAATGAAGACTGGTGTTTGCACTCTATTCAATTGTTTTCATCTCCAAACTTTGACAATCTCAGGGTTCCTTGCAAATTTTATTAACAGATGGCGCAGCTGTATATGTCAATTTTATTTTAAAATAAATTTGAAAAGTACAAAGCATTTTTATTTATTTATTACCCCGGTAATGTTCTAGGCAAAAATGCCAAAATACTGTTTTTTGTGCGGCCTATCAAAAACCGATAACAAAGATTTATCATTATTTGCTGTTCCCAAGGTGAATTTACCTGTTTTGTTTACCTATAATTGCTAATTATATAACCAGTAAATAAAAGGTTTGTATTAAAATTATGCTTCGTACCACGTTAAGTTTATGCAGTGACTGGAAGTAACGCTTACATTTCGTAGTAGTAAGTAACGAGTTCTATTATTCTACTGACTACTTTTGTTATGAATACAGTTTGCTTTTGCACTATAAAACCAGCTTATTGTGGCGACTTGTTTGTCCAATGTTGTTGGTTGTTGGTATTATTTGGATTTTAGTATCATTATACCTTTTTTTTTCAACTAAAAACCATTACAAAAATAACTGCAATAAACTATAAACATTAAGTAAAAATGCAGAATAAATGTTTAACTTACTTGCATATTTCATTAATAAAAGTAAAAAAAAAAGTAACTTATTAACCCAACCTTAGCAAATAAGTGTTGTATACAAAATAGGTGTAAAAAAACGCTCTTTAGACCTTTTAAACAACATTTGTAATTTTTCCTGTCAATTATCGTTTTGAACTCTCTCTTGTTGTTAAATTTAAGTTTGAGTATCTATTTGTTGATTATTTTCACATGTTTTAAAACTTTAATAACTCCAAAAACATTGGTCAAATCGAAAAATTGTAGAAGAACTTTAAGTTCAGTTTTTATGGTAGAATGCCACCCCGCAGTCCATGTCCGTGAGTATCGGTACACCCTGTATACTAGTTTGTTAAAACTGCGTTGATTACGATGACGTATTATAGGCTTAGGATAATTATGCGATTAAATATACATTAATAATTAGAACAGTTATAAAGCTTATAATAAAGAAAATTACTTAATTATTGTAATTAATATTATTATAAATCAAAATTACACAACATGTCGTATTAAATCTGCAAATGTAAATTTGCACCTATTGTCGGGGAAAAGATTTACATTACACATCAGGGCTCCCTTGGTAATGTACTAATGTTTAATGAGTAATACTTCTTTGCCATTTCCAGGTATTTAAAAATTTAAGAAGGATGAAAGCATCTAAATATTGCAGAATGGATGATATTTTACAAGGAAATTATAAAAGTCCAGAAAGTTAAAATTATTCCTTCACTATCTAATGTGAATGCTTTAAAACACAAAAACTTGTATCTACGAAATATGAAAATAAATTGAGTGGGAAAATATGTACTCTTTGGTGATAAAATGTAAAATAAGGATGTTTCATTTAGTTGCTACGTTTTTGAGTTACATAACAAACACCTGTTTGTTATATGAACAATAAATTATAAAGCAAATAAGCCAAAAAAAACTAATTTGTGTTGCCGATAGAGTAGTAGTTAATCATTATGTCATTATAAAAAACTAATGTAAACAACATTCACTACGATCATTGAACAATGACAGTTTCACTCAGTATACAAAGTTATTATTTTAGTGTGTGTACTACCAAATTACCTTTTGTAAACATGACAATTGTTTCAGGTTACAGGAAGTCAAATTCTTTGTCCATGACGAGGAACACACAGGTATGATCATATGACAACATAAAATAAATGTAGGCGTAGAATTACCACAATTATTACTTACAGTTAAAGTTGATGATATTACGCCGGAAACCTCCTTAAATGAATATCTCAGAGAAAAGGCTCACCTTACAGCAACAAAGAATATGTGCTTTGAGGGTGGTTGTGGAACATGCATCGTCGCTGTAACTGCCATGGATCCGGTCACAAATCGGGAAGTTATTTTTGCAGCAAATTCAGTAAGCGTTTATGCTTTTAAGTCAATTTGTGCTTTTATTTGCATTTAAAATGTCATTAAAGGTGCTTAAATTTTTAAATATTAAGAATTACCCAGCACACACAAAAATGTATTGGCAATTTCTTAGCTTTGCAGAAATACCAATAAAGTTTAATATTGTAGAAAATTATGTGGCAATAAGGCTGTCTTAAAAAATTCCAACTTTTGCCAATAAACGTCTAAACATTCTTCTATTAAATACCGAAGTCTGTAGGTGTAAAGAAAGGAAATTAACTGACGACGTAAACTCTATAGCATTTTGGCCGAAAATTGTTTTGTAGGAAACTGTAAACATTAATTTATGGTAAATGAAACAATTCTTAACTTCAACAGCTTCTTATTTTAGCCTCATACGTATTTCGACATGTTGACATGTCATTTTTAGAGGCAAGATTAAAAGTAAACAGTTGGTGTTGCTATAGGAACAATAAATTTTCATAACTTGATCTTGGTCTTCTATATCTGCGTCCAGATGACTTGATTTCTCATTACAATACGTCAAATAATGGTGAATTTAAGAGATCAATTTGCTCATTCATTAAGGATGCAAATTTTAAATGTTTAAAATTTCAAATGCTTGTAATATATCCAACTTTGTTACCGGTATAAACAAACACCTCCATAAATCCAATTACACTAAACACTTATTAGAAGACAATCATTCAATGACATCTAATGACACTATAAAAATGTTTACACATTTGTAATGATAAACGTAAGTTGGATATACTAAACATTTAAAATCTGTACCTTTAATGAATGAACAAATTGTTCTCTTAAATTCACTGTTATTAGACGTTTTGGAATGAGAAATCAAGTCATCTGGACGTAGACATAGAAAACCAAGATCAAATTATGAAGATGTATTGTTCCTATAGCAAACACCAACTTTTAATCTTGCCTTTGATAATGAAGTGTGAACACGTTGAAATACGTATAAGGCTAAAATACAAAACCTGTTGAAGTTAAGAATTGTGGTATTTACAATAAATTAAAATGAACTTCAATGAAGTAAAGCTCAAGCTTATAAATAAACTACAATCATTGTACAATTAAGCAGTGTCTTAGTGCATACCATTTTCGTAATATTCATGTTACAAAATAATTATAAAGGTATAATTAATAAACTAGGTTCAGTACAACATTCCACAGCAAACTGAATTGACTACACACCAATTGGCGTGCCAACGCATTGGCATGAAGGTTGATGCCAGAAGGGCGCCAAACACTGTAATCAAAAAACAATTGTGGGAAAAAATCACTTTTCCTTGATTGATTTACTGGCTATTCAAATAGAATCAATTGTTACTAATTTTGCTAACGCCGATTGTTTAATCTCGCTATTAAACATGACCAAAACGTTTAATTCACATAAATTCATTTTAATTTTAATTCTAATAAATGCAATGTTTGACCCACATTCTTATAAAGTGTAATATTATCTTTAGTTGCAAAACTGCAATTATGCACATCGTAGGTCAAGTCTTACGCATTTATGCATAAGCTTGCAGAATTATAAATTGTAAACTACATAAAATGATGTCAGGTCAACCAATTGAAAACCTTTATTGTAAATTATTATTAATCAAATTTTGTATAAATACCATGTAACAACATTAAATAAACGAGTTCTTACAAGGCTAGTCAGGAATAAGCTTTAATAACCAGAGTCCGGGTTATCTTGTATTTACCTCCAACAGTAAATAAATTAGCACTAAAAATAAATAGTGCCAATTTATTATTCTAAAATCAGTGCTACGAACGAGAAATAAATAATCTTATTTCCCGTTATCTGATCAGTTCTGAAACTAAAAGGCACAAAAAGGCGTAAATTACCCACCCCGGGAATTACGTCATACGCAGATTCCACTCTCACGGAATTTGTACATGGTCCTTCGAGAAGAAACTGAACACTTTATTTTTATTTGGCGGACTTACAACCCGCTAAAGAAAAAAATAAACGAGGTGCATACAATATTTAGCCTCAACTACAACATTGGGGGACTTACAATCCACCGAGAAAACAAAAACAGAAGGAAGTACATCCTTCGAACCAACGGTGAACCAAGCGACGTCACGGTTCATCTGAAGCTGATTACAGACCGTGATCTCTAGTGATCCCTGTAAATCACATCTAGTTGCAACAAAGCGCAGCCGAAATGGAGGAATTCAACACTTTGGCAGCCGAGCAACAGGCAGTGGGGAAACTCATACAGAAGCTTTACTCCAACATCAAGAAAGATCCAGCTACAAGAAAAACTGAAGAATACTTCACGAGCCGCCTAAACACACTACAGCAATACTGGAATCAGTTCCAAAAAAATAACTCCGAGATGCTCGCTCTACAGCAACCGCATCACAATTACTTCAAAAGTAACTATTACAATGAAGTTCAAGCCATCTACCAAGATGCAGAAAAATACATGACCGAAGGTCAAAAGCAAATCATAAGTTCAGCAGCCCAGGGAACTGAGCCTAAGGACGCCAATAACAGTGCCGTACAAGCAGCACCGGATCAACAAGAATTGGATCCTACTTCAATTCAAGATCCAATCCAACAGCGACGGATCAAGAGGCAAAAATTAAGGATGCAACAACTTACAGCTGCCGTAACTGAAGCCACTGCGGCACTAGCCCAGGTAAGAAGCAAAACCCGCTACGAGATGCTGCAGAATAACATCCAGAAACAATGGGAAGACATCGCATCATCAAACATAGACATCCAGCTTGATGAAAATGACTTTAAAGATTCTTACTTTACCGACAACAAATATGAAGAGTGGGGTCAAGAGATCAGCAACATCATGGAACAACTAGGTGAAAAAACACGAGAACTTTCAGACTCAAGTTCTCAACAACAGCAGCATGTCACCCTTCCCATATTGAAACTTCCGATATTTGAAGGGGAATACGAAAAATGGACATCCTTCCATGACATCTTTGTCAGGTCAATCCACTCTAACAACAACATCTCCAAAATCGAGAAAATGCAGTATTTGAAGACCAACGTCAAAGGGGAGCCGAGTGAACTTATTCAAAATCTGCAGATAACAGAAAATAATTACGAGACAGCATGGAATCTGCTGAAAGAGCGATACGATAACTCGAGAATTCTCCTTTCGAAGCTAATCGATAAGATTCTGGATTTGCCACCGATGCAACAGGAATCAGCAAATAAAATCAAGCAACTGCATGACACTATCAACGAGTGTCTACAAGCGATCAAGAACATGGGCATAGATACGAGCACATGGGGACCAATGATCTGCCGCGTCATAGCAAGAAAATGGGATGCAGAAACAAACAAACTCTATGAACAATCTCTAGCGAATCCACATAATATTCAAGACTTCAAGTCAGTCATGAGCTTCCTAAAAACAAGATTCCAATCCCTGGAAATAATCTCGGAAGGTACAAAAAAAAACCAAGAGAGACCTAGATATGCATCAAATCAAAAATGGAATAATCAAACAAAAAAAGATCCTACATGCAAGTTATGTAAGCAACAGCATCACATTTATGACTGTCCGAACTTCAGATCACTTCCAATACCAGAGAGGATCCGGGCAGTAAATCAAAACAAGCTGTGCTACAACTGCATGAGGCATGACGCCAGCCAAAAATGCAAATCTCAAAGAAGCTGTTTAACTTGTGGAAAACAACACCATACGTTACTACACAGGAGTCAGAATGCCCAGCCAAGAAAGTCGTCAAGCCCGATTAAGACAACTTCTCACGCCACAGTAGCATCTGAACCCTCCAGCGAGCAAGAGCAACAAGTCACAGTCACCAGCAACCTTGGTCGTAAGAACTGCACCACTCTCCTCGCAACAGCACTAATCCAAGCAAGAACAGCAACAGGAGCACCTCACTTCTTGAGAGTACTCATTGATCCAGGATCCCAAGCATCATTCATAACCGAGGCAGCAGCATAGACACTCGCGTTACCAAAACAAAAAATTAGAGCTGAAATCACAGGTCTAGGTGATGGAGCACCAAAAATCTCTAATTCAAAAATAGAAGCAGTACTCTTCCCAAGATACCCAAGCAACTTCAATCTTCACACTGAACTCATCGTTCTCAGTAAGCTAACTCAGAACCTCCCATCAAATGAACTGAGCAACATTGAAAACCAGCAATGGCAGAACCAAATTCTGGCAGACCCAACTTTCAATGTACCAGGTCCAATAGACGCCATTCTCGGAGCAGAGGAGTATGAAAAAATCATTCTGGAGGGTCTTCAAAAAACAAAAACTGGTATGTTAGGACAAAACACCAGCTTTGGGTGGATTCTTTCTGGCAACGTTATTAAGACAGAGAATCAAAACACCCAAATAACAAGTATGATGACACGCATCGAGGAAGACAAACAATTGACCAAATTCTGGGAAATAGAAGAGGTTCCTCAAGACCGTCATCTCACCAACGACGAGAAACAATGCGAAGACTACTTCGAGGAGACACATTACTGAAACTAAAAGGCACAAAAAGGCGTAAATTACCCACCCCGGGAATTACGTCATACGCAGATTCCACTCTCACGGAATTTGTACACTCCAACTACAAGTCGAGATGATCGCCTTGCTGAAAAGTGGAGAATTCACGCTAAGAAAATGGTCTAGCAACGATAAAAAAGTGTTGCAAACACTCCCTGGACATCTTCAAGATCAAACCACCATCGAAATCAATCAAACCATCCAAGAAGAATTTATGATGGAGCCCTTGTATGCACGAGTCAGGACGGACGTCAAGACAGACAACACTATTCCTTCCTCGTCGAGGTTGCAAAATGTTTAATCTCGCTATTAAACATGACCAAAACTTTTAATTCACATAAATTCATTTTAATTTTAATTCTAATAAATGCAATGTTTGACCCACATTCTTATAAAGTGTAATATTATCTTTAGTTGCAAAACTGCAATTATGCACATCGTAGGTCAAGTCTTACGCATTTATGCATAAGCTTGCAGAATTATAAATTGTAAACTACATAAAATGATGTCAGGTCAACCAACTGAAAACCTTTATTGTAAATTATTATTAATCAAATTTTGTATAAATACCATGTAACAACATTAAATAAACGAGTTCTTACAAGGCTAGTCAGGAATAAGCTTTAATAACCAGAGTCCGGGTTATCTTGTATTTACCTCCAACAGTAAATAAATTAGCACTAAAAATAAATAGTGTTCAATTTATTATTCTAAAATCAGTGCTACGAACGAGAAATAAATAATCTTATTTCCCGTTATCTGATCAGTGCTGAAACTAAAAGGCACAAAAAGGCGTAAATTACCCACCCCGGGAATTACGTCATACGCAGATTCCACTCTCACGGAATTTGTACACCGATAGTAAGAACAAGTTTTAATTATTTTGATTAATTCATGTTCCAATTGATATAACATACCTGCTTTTTGGTGTTTATTTTGTTATTAAAAGAATAAGATATTATTGAATTTTTTTTAAATATAAAATGCAAAAATTTCATAAACGGTTTGGAATATTCTATTAAAAT
Organism: Ctenicera cuprea; assembly: GCA_958336395.1. NCBI lineage: Eukaryota > Metazoa > Arthropoda > Insecta > Coleoptera > Elateridae > Ctenicera > Ctenicera cuprea. The sequence continues at coordinate 59,004,573 of OY284486.1, forward strand.
TGCTCATGCGTTATAACCTTTTTGGATTTAATAAATTTGAAAAATTGCACCAAATCGACTTGTAGGTAACGGCATAATTAAAAAAATTAATTAATTAATATATAAAAATTTAAAGAAATAGTTTTTATTCAGATTGCAATAAAGATTTCAAAAAGCGAATCATAAATTAAAAACAGTGTCATGCATTCATTTTTATATTGACCCCATTACCCACACGTACGCCTCTGGTGGCGTTTTTGGAACTTAATTATAGCCAAAAAGGTCATACAGTATGAGATATTTCAGTAAAATATTCTACGAAAGCGCTAAAAGGTCATGTAACAATAATAATTTAACTGACAACTGCAACTTTAGAACTTGCAATTGCAAGTTTTAAAGATGCAATTGCATATCTACAACTTGCAATTGCATCTTTGAAACTTGCAACTGCAAGTTCTAAAGTTCCGCAATTAAAGCAAGTGGCATCAACTTACCCTTTTAGATAAATAGATCACACTTGCCATGAATTCAATCATATAAATAAAATAAATCATGGCTGTCTTGTCAGGAAAGAAAAGTATTTCTTCATTTAGTTACCTTTCTTCTGATTAACTAAACTAAGTTTCGTAGCATTTATATCGGCTAATAACAAAAAGAAAATTAAATACAATTTATTAACAAGATAACACAGACAAATTTAAAATTTAAATAAACAGCAATTAGGTATTAACATTAAATAGATTTATGCATAAGTTCTAGCTTCACTTGTTAAAGTTCATATTAACATAAATAAAACCTCCAACAGGCATTTAATTAAACCACACACGTATTTCAACGTGTTTACACGTTTTGCCTTTGATAATAACGTGTAAACACCTTGAAATAAAAGTATAAGGTTAAACTAAAATATCTGTTAGAGTTATTAATTATTATTTTATTTATATGAGTTTAAATACCTATAATTTAAAGACACGATAACATTCATTTTCTTTGTCTGAATTCATGGCAACTGTGATTTATGAAAGTTCACAATTTCTAGTTATTTTTAAGAAAATTTTAACCAACTCATAATTGGGGAATAAAAGACTTTTTCACGCTACCGGCAATATAAGTAGGCCTTACATCCATAGCTACAGGAATCGTAAGTGGCTGATAACATTCGTGTACTAGTTACCCTTGACGGCGGAACTCAATAGTGTCACTTACGTTCCTAGGAAAATAATGTTGATTTTAACTGTTCGTTGATATGGTAACAAGCACAGACAACTTAGAACAATGGGGCTTTTAAAAAATAATTCCGATGACAGCTGTCAAAACGAACTTTTAAAAATATGATTAAATTTCTACCTGTAGGCCTACTTACATTGCCGGTAGCGTGAAAAATGTAATAAGTAACACGGAATGTATCGACTATTAACATTCTCGGCAGGCCACAAGCCTCGGCTTCGCCTCGGCTCGTATTCGCCTACCTCGGATGTTATTACGTCCTTACATTCCTTGATACTTAAATAACTATTTCAGAACATTGAACAATATAAAGCGTGTTTTATTTAAAAAATTAAATTTGATGCCGCGTCTGGTTATTTCCGGAAACACAGGATGGCGTTTTGTATGTGTAATTGGTAGGAAATATGAGTCCTAAACCAAAAACCATACTTAAAAAATTTTTTTTTTCTAAGGTAAATAATAGAAGAGCTATAAGTTCGTACGTTTTTTTGAACAGACGGTATAAACATAAACATAATCGTTTAGATAAAATTTAATTTCCACATACTCCGTGTAAACAGAAAACAGTTTTCCTTAATTAAACTTTTCAAATGAAACCATATTGGTGCAACACGTTTAACTTTAAATGGGCATGTTTAAAAATAAATAGAGTTCTCTTTTCAATTGTTCCAGTTCGGAATACCTAAGTCCTACTAGTCAACATACAGTTATATGCATATTGACAACTTGCAATTGCAAATTTACAAGTTGTAAACATGCAATTACAAGTTGTAAACATGCAACTACAACTGCAAGTTTACAAGTTGCCATTGCATCTTTCAAACTTGCAATTGTAACTTGTAAACATGCAACTGCATTGTTGAAACTTGGAATTGCAACTCGTAATCTTGCAATTGCAAGTTGTAAACATGCAATTGCAACTTTGACACTTGTTATTCCAAGTTCTAAAGTTGCAGATGCATGTTTACAACTTGCAATTGCAAGTTTACAAGTTAGAATTGCATCTTTACAACTTGCAATTGCAACTTATAAACATGCAATTGCATTTTTGAAAATTGCAATTGCAACTTGTAATATTGCAATTGCAAGTTGCAAACAAGCAATTTTAAATTTTTATTTTTAAATTCCATAAAGATTGAAAACGTCTCACTGTCCTCTACTTAACATTTAATGATTTGTTTTTCAAATTGGATAGTTTACCAATTTTAATACAAATATTGAATTTTGTACAAAATAATCTACTACAGAATACGCTTGCGCCTAAACGTCTCAGCGCGCAAACGGCTCGCGCTAAAACGTCTCTGCGCCGAATGGTCCCTGCGCCCAAACGTCTCTCCGCCCAAACGGCTTGCGCCAAAACGTCCCTGCGCCCAAAAGTCTCCGCGCTGAATCGTCCCTGTGGCAAATCGGCCGCGCCTAAACTTTCGGTTCCACGCAAAGGTATGTAAAAGCACAGATAAGGTTAACACTACAGATATACGGTAAATATGGGAGCTATTGGCAGCTTGTTTTATATGATTAATAATCTGCAAATAGATGGCGCTACAATGACAATTTATAATTAAGTCACAGATGACTGTAATTTAGCAGATTACTTAGCACATATTCAAACCAAAAAACATCTGTCATGCTTAAATAATTAATATTGACGCCAATTCTACTTAAACTATATTCCTGATGTGTACCTAGTTTTTTAATTTATTGCAAATAAATTAATTTATCAATCATTAATCAGACACATTTATTGCACAGTCTAATTTTAAAACTTTATTTTCTGTTTGTGGTGAATTAAATTTAATAATAATTCCAAAATCATCTACATATTTATATGACTCATATAAATCATAATAATCGAGCACTTGCCACTAACAACAGTCGACATGTTGAATATTTATTATTTATCAGGAAAATATAAAATACGCGCTTTAACCAGATCCCAGACAAGGTCAGGTTTTTAACGTCATCTGTGACAGATACATTCAAATTCGCGATAAAACAGTTTCCAACACATTTCAACAGTAATAAACAAATAGCTATAGCAGCGCCCTAAAATTGGTCTGGTGCGTTGTATCCACACTAACGCTAATTTCGTTTCCAAATCTGAGCGGACATTTTTTATAAGGGGTCGTATATCTGTAGTGTTAACCTTATCTGTGGTAAAAGTTAACGTCACTGAAAACATAAATAAGCGACTTATTAAAATATTTAAACAAAAATACAGGATTCGGTTTAAAGAAAAAGCATGGAGCAAAAGAAAAAATTACGAATAGCGCCAAAATGTAGCCTAAATTTGACTAAACAGGTTTCTTTGAAAGTATTTTTTGATAGAATTAATGTTAACGTAAGTAAAACTATTTGCAACTTAAAATCACCCTGTTTGTGTACGAAAATCACGTTCAAAGTGCTGGATTTTAAGACTTAAATTTGTGCTCGATAAGCTGCCTCCATTATGTTACGAGTAGTAAGATTTCCGCAATTGAGTATTTAGAGTAGGCATTTTAAAAATGTAGTTTATTTTGTAATGGGAATTTACATACAAATTTTAAATTCTTTAAAAAAATTAGAAAATAGTGAACTATTAGCAGGAAACCAGGTGTGCGTGTAAGGATTTTAAAAAATGGGAGGAACAGGTCGCTGGTACTTTCCCATACTATTCTCGCGTCAAGAACTGATTGAAATTTACATCTAGCCATCTACAGCCGGTACATGTACGCTGCAGACGCAAGACGTTGGTTACGCTCGTTGACTACGTAGTAAAAGCGATGGGTAATGCGCGGATTAATAATGTTATAACAATTTTAAGTATAGAGTTATCAAAAATATGCAAAGAATTAAAAATATTTATTTTAAAAAAAGCTAATTGATAGGCGTAGTTAAAATCCCGAAACTTCCGGAAACCCCGTTAATTTCAAAATTTTCAATAATTCCAGAAGGCGTCAGAGTAAAATTTAAGCGCACTCACCCACGCACGTACTCACATACAGACCTTTTTAAAATCCACTTTTTTGGGTTCCTTGAACCCCAAAACAGGTATTTTCGTTAAAATCTGAAATTCGAAAATTTGCATGAATCCATAACTTTCCTTACTTCAGTGGAAGTATGGGAAAGTAAAAAAGAAACCAGTTATTCAAATATTTTAAATAAAAAACTAATTAGTTAACGATGTCACTTGTAATCAATCAAGCATAGAATGAAAATTTTTGTATTTTCCTATTTAATCCGGCTGCTTACATCTCTGGAATTTATGTACTATGTAAGTACATAAAGGTCTATAATAGCTACTAAAACTAAAGTAATATTAAATTAGACTATATGGTATAGTCTTTGGTAAAATATAACCGTTAGTAGCCTTATTAAGGGGTATGTTGTAGGTTGCAGCACATTTTTAAAATTTACAAAAACACATTATATGTGTGCATTTCAACAATGGAACTTGGAAAGAGATACATTAACAAGAGCCGCATTTGCGACTTCATAGCAGTGATTACTACTCAGCATTAAGGGATGTAAATTGTCTAAGTGAATTAATCATTTCTAAGAGCTAAAATTTTCACTGCATCAAGGAGTATATCGAAATGAAACTTAATGTATTCGTATATTACAGGACAACTCCTGATTGGACAACAAACAACGACATTAAACATATAAAAACCTCCCTATTTAGCATTCGGTTTCATAAAATTTTAAGCTACCTTCTTATTACGGCTGCTGATAGAAGAAAATTTAAACATCTACGACTGTTCTTTTTATTACCAGGGCTGTTTCAGTTTTTTTTTATTATCCAAGTGAGCTTTCATGCATATTACTTGTTTTATTAGTATTACGGGCTCAAAGCTTGAAGGAAAATTATTAATTTTCCCCCAAAAAGTCTTGGGCGGTGTACAATATTAAACATATGTAAAAGTTTTGAATTGATTGTGTGGTAGGTCCATGGTGAAACATTATTAATAAATATTCAACTATTAAAAAATTAATAGTTTATTAATAAAATAAAACTCTTGGTAATTGTTTCACCATTTGTTGGTTTTTATTTTCTCGACTTATGTTTCAACCATCACGGTTATCGTCAGGAGTTTACAAATCAAACTAAAACTTAAACTTAAAGATGTACAATACTACCCTACCCATTTTCGGAATTTTGTCGTCGCCGCCCTGACTCTAAGTGTTAACACATGTGTTTTTATGCTTTGTATACTGTAGGTCAAGGAGGCGTGAATTGCCTAAATCGGTGTGGTCGTTAACTATATTTTTATTATTATTTATTGCCTTTTTAATTTCTAAATTTTCCAATTTATTTAAACGGTTGCCCTTGGTTTCTACGTGTAAAATTTTTGTATCTGTGTGTTTGAAAAAAATGATTGTTTGTAATACAATGTTGGAAAATGCCGGTTGATTTATGATTATATTTAATTGATCTAATGTGTTCTTTAATTCTTGTATTAAAACTGCGTCCAGTTTGTCCTATATATATTGCATCACAATTTAGAACAGTCTATTTGGTAGATACCATTTTTTGAATATTTTTCTACTGTGCCTTTATTGTTTACTAGATGTTTATGGAGTTTGTTCGGAGTGTGCATAGCTACGTTAATATTTAATTTTTTGAGCCTGTTAGAAACTTTATAGCTAACTTTCACCATTTTGTTTTTTCGATTGATGTCTTTTGTTCGTGTACAAAAGATGTTTTACATTTTCTTTTTGTTTTTTCTCTAAAATGTTATCTACAAATTGGTCCGTGTATCAAGAAAAAACAAAAAAAAATGTAAAACATCGTTTGTACAACGAACAAAAGACATCAATTGAAAAAACAATATAGTCAAAAATCAATTATATAGGTAGAGTTAGCTATAAAGTTTCTAACAGGCTCAAAAAATTAAATATTAACGTAGCTATGCACAATCCAAACAATCTCCATAAACAATAAACACACAATAGAAAAATATTCAAAAAATGGTATCTATAAAATAGACTGTTCTAATTGTGATGTATAGGAAGGACAAACTGGCCGCAGTTTTAATACAAGAATTAAAGAACACATTAGATCAATTAAATATAATCATAAATCAACCGGCATTTCCCAATCATTTTTTCAAACAACAAAATTTTACACGTAGAAAACAAGGGCAACCGTTTAAATAAATTCGAAAACTTAGAAATTAAAAAGGCAATAAATAATAATAAAAATATAGTTAACGACCACATCGATTTAGGCAATTCACCCCTCGTTGACCTACAGTATACAAAGCATAAAAGCACATGTGTTAACACTTAGAGTCAGAGCGGCGACGACAAAATTCCGGAAATGGGTAGGGTAGTATTGTACATCTTTAAGTTTTAGTTTTAGTTTGATTTGTAAACTCCTGACGATAACCGTGATGGTTGAAACTTAAGCCGAGAAAAAATAAAACCAACAAATTGTGAAACAATTACCAAGAGTTTTATTTTATTAATAAACTATTAATTTTTTAATACTTAAATATTCATATGTAAAAGTTTTAAGATTTTGCATAAAAATTCACAACACTGTAACAATTTGATGGGCTTTATTAATTAAAAAGTGTATTTATTTACAGTGCTTGGTACCTATATATTTATGTTCTGGCTGGAAAATCCATACCGCTGAAGCAATAGGAAATAAAAAAACAGGATATCATCCAGTTCAGAAAGCCTTGGTTCAATTTAGTGGCACCCAGTGTGGATTCTGCTCTTCGGGAATGGTGATGAACATGTACGCTTTGTACGAAACGGGCAATTTCACTATGATGGATGTTGATAACTCGTTCGGAGGAAACATATGCCGTTGTACTGGCTATAGACCCATACTGTCTGCATTCAAATCTTTAGCAAACGATGCTTCTTCAGATGTGATTGGAAAATATATGGATATTGAAGATATACCACTTTGTAAGAAAACACAGGGCAAATGTCAATCGCTATGTGCAACACCTTGTCACAAATTGAAACCTTACTTTTATGACTTGGGGGCATCAAAATGGATGAAAGTCTTTTCCATTAATGAAGTTTTGGATGTCATGAGACAGGATTCTAATGCTACTTACATGCTTGTTGGTGGAAATACTGCTACGGGTAAGTACTTTTACTGCATAAGATACTCATAAATGACGTAATCGTAACAAACCAAGCATACATTTTAAAAGCTTTACTGCATTTAACATAAAAATCAGTGATAAACTTTGTTCCTTAAGATTTACTAAACAAAGGCTAAGTTTCTGTTGATAAATTACCACTAAGCGTTGAAGTCTAGGTAGGAGCATTTTAATTGTTTTTTAACTAAATATGCTATATTCAAGAATATTATTAAAAACGATAGGTACAAGCAATATGATCATGCATATAACATTAATTTTTTTAAATTGGAAATTTTCATATATTTTTACAGTTTCCAGAAACTTCTGGAAGACGCATTATTACCACCGCACAAGCATGTGCGCCGCCAAAGCGTCGCCCGCTGTTTGTTGGGCCAAAGCGTCATGCGTCGTCACCTTTTCATGCTCGAAAGTGTGGCCCGCCCTTTGTCGCGATAAGCCGGCGCGGAAGTTATTTATTACCTATTGTTATAAAAATCCAACGCTTAGATTTTTACTGGTTCTGAAACCTTTCCCAATAATTGATTATTAGGTAAAATATATTTATTTTGATGTTAGAAATGATTTATTTTCAATCAATTGGCAAGAAATGTTATGACCATTTCTACAGGTGGTGTTGACTTTACCACCATCACTTTCCATAATTTTTTTATACAGGGTGTTCCAGTTTTTATATTCATGATAACTTTGGGAATAGCTTATTTAGGTGATTTTTGTAGAAAACCTGTAATACAACATATCTCTATTTTGCTTCCTAAGAACGTTACAAGGTATTAGAGTTAAATATTTAATTTATATTTTCCACAAGAGTGGTGGAATTAACATAAAATGTTGCACGCCTAACTGTTGCATTAACTGTTACAATTTTGGTTCTTTTCAACAAAATGCGACCAGCCAGTGGCGTGCATTCCCTTTTTTTTATAAAAAATAAATGTATGCTACTGACTTTTTTAAAATCTGATAACATTTTAAGTTTTCCTATTTAAGCTTAGGGAAAAAGCACCCCTTTTAATTTTGACATAGGGCCTTGTTCTCGAGATATTTTTAATTTAATGGAATTATCACATATATAACAACTGATATTTTTCAAAAACCTATTAATTCATTTTGCAAGAAAACATAAATTTGAAGCATTAAAAGAGTAAGTTTTTGTTTAAATGTAAACAGGAAATTTGAAAACGTTATAAGATTTTTTTTTAAAGCAGTGGCGTACATTCATTTTCTATAAACAGGGCCAACATAACCGCATTGCACGCCACTAACTGGTAACATTTTGCTGAAAATAACCAAAATTGTAGCTGTTAAAGCAAAAGTAAGATGTGCAACATTTTATGTCAATTCCATTACTCTTGTGGAAACATCCGTTAAAATTAAAAATTAAACATTTAACTTGAACACCCTGTAACGTCTTTAGGAAGAGAATATGTTGAGTGATGTAATACCAAAAAATTGATCGCATTATGCTGCATAGGTCGATACGCTAGAGAGGCATATTATTATATTTGATATGTATATTTTAGGCAATTGTTTGCAATGACCTTGCGAAGTACGATCTTTGTTAATATTTCACCTCGTTATAACTGGTCGTATATATAGGATGTTTCAAATAATGTGGAAACAAATTACAGAGCAGATTCCTCATGCGAAACAGGACTTATAAATATACAGTGAGTTTTTCTTATTTGTATACATACCAGCTTGTATACTTTTATCAAAAACATGTCAATGCATTGTTTTACTGCAATCTGTAGGCACTAATTTTCAAAGCTTCAATTTTTAAAAAGAATAGTCTGCTGTGGAAACAGTAATCATTTATTCATAAACATACTCATTGAACATAACCTCACACTGTAAGGAATAATCTTTCTCTCTCTATTATTTTCTGTACATTTCAGCCATCTTCGGTCCATTTCTGGACATAGGCCTCCCTTATGTTTCGCCACCTGTCTCTATTCCTAGCTTCGCCCATCCAGTTGAATCCCGCTGTTCGTTTGAGATCATCCGTCCAGCGCATCGGTGGGCGTCCTCTGGATCTTTTCCCCAAATAGAGGCGACACTTTAGTATGATGTTGGACCATCTTTCCTCTGTGTGTCTGACAACATGGCCGGCATAGTTCCATTTCAATTCCGCTATCACTTCGGCAACATCTTTGTTTAGTTAGGGAGCGAATCCATGTATTTCTTTTGAGGTCTTTCAGCGATATACCTAACATCTGCCTTTCCATGGCCCTTTGAGTTACTTGAAGTTTTTCCATAGTCCGCCTTGTTAACGTCCATGTTTGAGAGCCATATGTTGCCTATAGATCGCAGTAAAACAATGCATTGACATGTTTTTTATAAAAGTATACATAGCTGATATGTATACATAAAAGAAAAACTCACTGTATGTACTTAACCTAACCTAACGGTTACCTAGATACAAGGTGTTAAAATTTTATTTTTTATGTACATTTTCTTTATTTTCTCAGAAACGGAAGTAGGAAAGTTTATGGAATTTTCTGAGTAACTATATTACTTCAAAAACTAGGCTTATTTCACAATAACTGTATTGTTACTATAATTATCCAGTGGCGTAGAAACTGAATAGCATGCTCCTTTTACAGAAATATTTGATACGTCTACGACGTTTTTAAAATTTCATTTAAATTTCTTAAATCTGTGTTTTTATTTTTCGACAATATTTAATATATGCAATTCCATATTTACTGTACGTCGGTATATGAATCTCCAGGAATAGTTTTTTTCCGTAGACGTAACTTCTTTTTTCTCGAAGTCGTTCATCAAACCGTTGAAAGTTTTTTTGTTTGGAATTTTTCTAATTCAGTGGCGGTTTGTGGTCCTGAAAATAGGTAAAGTGCTGCAGGAAAAACCAATAAATAAAAAGATCAATTTTTTGTATATCAAATAAACACTCCTGTCCTTCACAGCTGCAAATTTGTTAGTGATGTGAGTCCAGAGACCAGGGTTCTAGTCCCAGAACAGCAAAAATTTTCATAAATTTCAATACGTAAAAGAAAAAGAATGAGCGTACTCAAATCTATTCAAAACCCCCAACCATGCATATTCTAAGCTTAGCAACTTCGTTATCAAGTAGCTCGAGATAATAAACACTGGCCAGATGAATAATACGTATCTAAACAAGCTCTGTAATGTCAAACATGTGGGTGGGTGTGTTGCTATTTTAGACCCGTAAATAATTCGTTTAAAATTGCATATATGCACCAAGTATATATTTAAAAGGATGATGTAAGGGTTTATTATTAATTGACTGCCCTATAATTTAAATACTGACTAAATACTAGACTAGGAACCTGGACTATGAACTCATGTCCATATAAAATGGCTGCTTTTTACAAGATCATGTAACGGTTCCTTTTTCATAAAAGACAACCAATTCTTGCCAACGCGACGAGCCGAATTGAAGTAGTTGCGAGTGAATCGTACAGCTCTTCACATCACCGAGTTCAATAAAGCTGGATAAGACAGCGTGACGTCATAGTTGCCATGAAAATAGCGCTTGCGACTGCAGAAGGTTGTGTTACGCCAGATGGACTCTTCTTTTCAGCTAGAAAGACTGAGCGCTTTATAATTTGCGTTTTCACGCGTTGTCTGTATTTAGTGTAATAGTAAAAAGTGCCTTTAGGCGTATCTTGGCACTAAGTATATATTATTGATTTTATGAATCAGACATAATTCAGGTTTTATTAGGTGAAGAGGCACGTTAGCTACCTCAGCTGAATAGCCGCCACTGTGTAACTTCTATTAGGAAATAGTTCCTGATAGCGAAGCGCGTAGGCTACAAAATTATGTATACAAATATACATGACAACAGTAAAGTTTGACAATGTAGTTTATTGTTGATTTTAAAATGTCTTATTTTGATCACAGCTTCCACCTTAATTAGTTGGAAGTATTTTATTTAAATTAAAATTAAATTTTTGAAAATGTCATCATATTTACACTAAAGTCATTGTGAAATATGCCTACTTTTGAATAACATTTTCATTTTGTTTTCGCTTAAGGAATCTACAGTATTATCTGTTCCCACATTTTTCAAGTATCTCGTATTAACAATTACTAAATGGCAGTTTGACCAAAACTGTCCTTTTATGACGCCTTAATATTTCTGAAAAATCCTTTTAATTAAATATTTTTTTAATTTCCGGTTTTTGAGTTACTTCCGACAGAACATGCCTAAAAAGGGATACCATAACTTCATTTACATTATATGAAATCGTCCATTGCAATTCGCAAAAAGCACTGGCAAAATTAGGTTTGGGTATAGTAATTATATTTCATCTGGCCAACTGATGCTGCAAAGTGGCCTCCCGTAGATATTTGATTGGAAATCGAATAAAACCCTAAATGGAGGAACTTGCAACGTGCTTCGGAGCAAAATGAAATTGTTTGTGAGACTACCAAATTTAAATTATCCTATACAGGAAGGGTAGTATGATAAAAACAAAATATTGTAGCGGTAAATTCGTGTTTTTTACATTGAATATGTATGAAAATCTTAAAAAATACAAGAGATGGAAAGAAGGCTAAGTAGAGAAAAATTAGCTGAATTATGAGACTAATTACATTAGCTCATTTGTTTATTCTAAAATATTCGCGGCCTGTTAGATACTTACAACAAATTAAAATGTAAAATTCTTCAAAAAAAATTGAAAACTGTCAAATTCTACAAGTAGTTCTGTGGCTGCTATTATGGGCCGTAGAGAAAAAATGCAAAAGAAAAAAGTTGTTAATTTTTTTATGCTTCATAAACGAGGCGGATGAAATTTTCTTTTTTATCTTTTGTTTTTGAATTATGACATAAAGTTCTATTTTTTCAAATGGCAATTTGTAGATCGTTTTAAACAATGCCTTGATTGTTAGGTTTATTTTAAAAAACAAAAAAGTAATAAGTGCTTTCCTATACTCGGGCCATAAACAACTATTAAATACGAAAATTTGCAGGTCTCCTAGGAATAAAATTAAATTAGCAATGTTATACCCAGTGTTGGGTAAGATACTTTTTATTTGTATCTAGATACAGATACAGGTACTTTTAAGAAAGTGTATCTAGTTACAGATACAAGATACATTTTACTAAGTGTATCTAGATACAGATACAAGATACTTTTAAATGTATCTAGATCCTTCTCAGATACAAATTAGATACCTACTTTAAAATATTACAGTTCCAGAAATGGAAGCGCGCATAAACCATGATAATATTATTTTTAAAGAAAATCTGACGGAATTTGGGGTTGTTAACATATCGATAATAATAATAAGACAGAAAATAATTACTAGAGTACATTCTATTGGGATTATCTTGTTACATTTGTATAATGAATTAACCATAAATTAATATAAAACTAATACTAATATATCATATATTTAAGAACAGTTATGCAACGTATATTTATTACATCTTATTGCCTTTTAAAATTAACATTATTTCAAAAAGTTGATCACTTAATTTATTTCTGCGGGAGTCAGAATTTGTCCCCCCATGCTAAAAAGTCTTTCCACGGGTGCTGAAGAAGGGGTAATACAGTTAAATTTTAGAAAAATGTCTTTTATCAAAGGGTATCTAGTTAAACTTGAATAATCTGTGTCTTGGTATTGTAAATATTTAGTGCATTCAGAATTCACTGAACTTTTTTCTGGTTCAATTGATAGCTCTGGTTATGAGATTTACTTGGAAATTCCCAATATCCAAAACAGCAAGGGCGGTTATTGTATTGCCACAATGGGTAAATGTATACATAAAACCTTAAGCTTCTTACAGTTCTATTCTGAAAATGGGGATGTTTGAATATTTATTACCATTACCTATCTTAAGACGTATTTGGGTTTTTCTGCAAAACTAATTAATGCTAAAATTAAAATGTCCAAAAATGTCCTAAATTTTAAATTGAAGAAATGTTTTAATAAACTTCGAAAACTACATAAAATAAATTATAATTCTTGAATGTATCTAGGATCTTTTATTGTTTAATAAAAAAAGATACCGCTTAATAGGATCTAGATACAGATACAAGATACAACTTTATAAACGTATCTAGATACAGATACTAGGTACTTGAACAGTATCTAGATCCAGTATCTAGATACATGTATCTAGATACTACCCAACACTGGTTATACCTAAATATTCTAAATGATTGTAATCATTTGCTATTGTATCTAAAACAAACAAACAAACATTCAGAAAGGTTCAAAATGCCCACAGTTATTGTTGGTACGTTAACGACTCAGTTTCAACATGGAATTGACATTTGTCTTTATGTACTTTCAACACTTTCCGAACTCGTTCATAGGTAGAGATGGACCGATTGGTTGGCAAACACGGTCCCCCAACTTGAGCCCTTTAGACTGCTGGACGATGGACGTGCTGTTTTCACCAACAAGTAGCATGCCACTGCTTAATTCTTCTTCTTCTTTTTCTTGTTCTTCTTATTCTTCTTCTTAAGGCTAGGAAATTTTTCCAGGTTGCCTGCCCTTACTTATTCGACTGATGAGGAAACCTATTTATTGGGCCTACCTACCTGTTCGTCCTGAAGGTCTGCTGTCTGTAGGTCGATGAGTTTTACAAATTGCTGCAAGCTTTTTCTCACCCATGCGGCTCACGTGATTACTCCACTTTTTTCTTCTTTTCTTCACCCACTTCACAACATTCTGTACTGTTACTTTCTGCTTTGTTCTCTTTGTATCAGCCTAGTTTCGCCTGCATATGTTAAAACTGGTCTCACTGCTCTGCTATTTTGTAGAAACTCACTTTGCTCTCTTGTCTCATATGCTTGTTGCTCCGGAGACTGCTTAATTAAACAAGTAAATTTGAGTTTTTGAGACAGCATTAAACAGCATTTGCAATTTTTTATTTTTCTGTCAATTACAATTTTAAAATATCTTTGGATTTTAGTAATTTATCACGAATTTCTTTTCACTACTGAATTACACCTTTAGATTTAAGTTAGAATGTTTTTTACTATCATTTTCAAATTTTTCAAAACTTCAATAGTTCCAAAAATAATGGTCAAATCAGAATAGAAACTTTTTGATCAGTGTTTTCGTAGAATACCATTCCGTAGTTTGTGCCCGCGAGTTTGAAAACACCCTGTATATCAAACAATTATAAAAGACACGAATATACACGTACAGCATTTTAAGGTGCACATTTCAATTTTAATTTTGACATTCCTGCGATTGGTGTTTAAATACCTTGCCTGTCTCCAGGGCCGTGTTAAGGTAATTTCACGCCCTAAAGCGCCGCAATTTCCCTGTTTTAGATGCAGATACCTCATATTTATAAAAAATAAATTATTGCGAAAACATTTTATTGCGAAATCGCTGAGGTAAAAAACAAAACATAAACTGCTCATAAAATAAAAAAATATAAAAAACATTAGTGTAATGAAGAACAATATTAGTGTAATTATGTGTAAATTAGAAAGAAAAGAAACATTCTGGTAGTTCTTTCTTTAAAACGATTCCTTGGTAACGTTTAACGATGTTGGAAACGAGCAAAGAAACTTAACTTGACTAAATCATAGATTTTTTCTTGATTATTTTTGGCGAACCCATCTATAAGATCATCGTACATGCATGTCCTGCACCAATGCAGCTCAGGGCTAATAGGCGCCGCTCGCGGCGCAAACTTTTCCCACCACGCGACGGTCAGTCGGCTGTTGAAATGCATTTACATTTTAACGGTACTATTATAAAGATTAAAGCGCGCTGCACTAAAACATTGCCGCTCTAGGCCTGTGCCTGTGGTGCCTAACGGATAATACGGCTATGCTTGCCCCGTTTTAGGTATCTTACTAACTATATATTAAAAGCGTTGAGTGTATAATGTTTGGACTATAAAAATTGATGTTCGTAAGTTGTCTGTAAGTTCTATAATTGCATACACATTCAGCCAGTTAATTTTTGCATGCAAATAAAAAGCAGCTATCCCTTTTTGAGTAAGCACGCTCTGTTTGTCTAATTGTAATAATCGGAATGCCGAATGCAGTTTTCATAACGAACACATAATTCAAAGTCTGTCTAAACACTAACCTTTACTTTCAATACCGTAATGTTTAGACTAGAAATTTAAAGTTAGTAAAGTATTACAATTGCAGCATTGCAGACCAATAGTAAATATTGTGCGATCTAAGAAATACTACCTTCGTAAGTTACATGGAGAATAGCGTACGTGATAGTAGGCGACTGCTACAGATAGATACGCACTATTGTTCAACGTCAACCTACTTCATAATAGAGATTATACACATAACAAACAGTTAATTCGTGGCGTTTTTGTTTTTATTTCGGTTTTGGTGAAAAAGTAACGTGTTTTTCTAAATTAAGGCGATTTGTATTTTGGAATTATATGCAAACGTCTCGCTAGATGTTTTAGTGCAAATGTATTTGTTCCAAAAACACACCTTATCAACCTATTTGATAAACGAAGTCCTACGTAAGTTGCTGTATATTCATTATTCAGTGGCGTAACAAGACTCCTCGGCGCCAGTGTGCAAGCAAATGCAGGCGCCTATTAATAATATTATTAATAATAATTAGCAAAGCCCGTGGGCTACGCCCCAGATATTTTTTTTTGAAACTTTCATACCCGGTACTTGCCGCTCCGAATGTTTCCTCTGCTGATTCGGTCAGAATAAGTTACTCTAGGAAATAAAATCCATAAAAAAAAATCAAAACGAAGCCTAGAAAAGCCACCCCCCAAAAACCCAAGTACAGCCACATAACAAAAATTTGAAGAAAGAAAAATTTTCCTAAAATTTGCAGTATAAACATCCCCCGAAAAACGTCCAATCATAGCACCAGCAAGTTCCTTATATTGAAACAGGAAAACAATTACTTAAACTTATCACTTCTCTTGAGTTCCAGTGCCGTAGCGTAGATTTTCAAAATGTTTTTGGAAATAAATTAGCAATAAAAAATGTCGTTAGACATTTGCATATAATTCTAAAACAAAAATCGCTCTTATTCATATAAATCAGAGATGTAATGATACATACATAATAAATCCCTCAGCTACTTCGCAATGTAGGAAATGATAATAAATGCGTCAGTACAAGTTTAGTTCCTACAGATGCATCTAGTTTAGAATTTAAAGTAAACAATTGTAGTAAACATTTTTAATAGTAAGCGAATCATAATGTAGATTCCAACTTGTAGGCGGTAAATGATGGAATTTCCCTGTTATACGTTTGATTGTTATCAGCGCGATAAATACATTTTTACGATCCGCTACAATTAAAGTAGCCATAAATAACTAAATTATACCAACATAATTGAAAGCAAGAAAAAGTTCCATTAAAAACAATCAATAAACTGTTTTATATGAGTAAAGGCGAATTTAATTTTCATGCAAATGTCTAAAAACATTTTTAGTGCGTATTTAGTAGTTCCGAAAACATTTTCAAAATCTCTGTTCAGGAAATGAAGACAAGTGATAAGTTTAACAAATTTAGTTCCTGCATTTTTTAAGGAACTTTTCTGGGACTATCATACTTTTTTTTTTCGGGAGATGTTTTTCCAAAAGATTTTACGGTGGGGGTGGGTCTTTCTTTTTTCAAATTTTTTTTACGGGAAATGTTTTTCTTGGCTTCTATTCGGTTTTTTGTAATGTATTTTACCTGTGGGAACAATTCTTATTCAGACCGGTTCAGCGGAAGAAACATTCCAAGCAGCAAGCGCCGGGTATAAAGTTACAAAAAATAAACATCGAAGGACGTAGCCCACGAGTTCTGATAATAATAATTATGTTAAATTGTTTTTACTCCTAGAACGTCAGAAAATTTTGTTTGTTTAATTGTTTTCCACGTTCAACTAAGTGTAAACGCCGAAAACCATAAGGACCCTATTATTGCCGAAAAGAAAACAACATGGCCACTGATATTTTTTCTATCGTAGTTTTTTATTACATCCTAATATGGAAGCAGCCTAGCATGCTTGTAGAATTTAACATTTTTCAGTTTTCTGCGAATATCTAGTAAGTTGAGAATGTTCCGGCAAAAAATAAGAAATTGCCTGCTAAATCAATCTAAGACAGGGGCCAGCGGGTGGTCTAGTGGTTAAAGTCCCAGGCTTTGAAACTAGACTCCCAACTGCAGTAGGTTCGAGTCCTCTGCCCGTCGGAAATTTTTCTGAATAAGTTAAATCCGGCGTGTCCATGGATGGCGTGTGTGGTGTGCATGTTGGGTTGCATGTCTTTCAGGGGTGGGACATGTTAGACCGGTGTATAGCACTTAGTGTGCTGAGCCCGGGTAAGGGGGTGGGATGGGAATCATGGAGTCGTGCTCACGCACGGCCTCATGATTCCTTAAAAAAAATCTAAAACACAAGCTATTCAGTTTTTACTGTACCCTGTAAATATAGTGTTTTAGAGATAGCAGCTGTGTCATCTAAGCCAGCAATACGTATAATCATCTAGTGAAATTTTCATGTTATGTTTGCAACTTTCAGAAAGTTAAGATTAAGTGTTACCTAAAAGAATATGTAATTCCTCAAAATAAACCGAAGCGAAGTAAGTTAGAAAGATAATATTGTATTACCTGCTTTGTTGTCCTTCAACTCCTATAGTTACGTACATGCTGTTTCAACTCAAGTTTCACTTTAGGAATCTCGCATATGTGAAGAACTACAGATGCTAATTAAATTGGTAGAAACTGCAAAATTGTTTGTTTTTTTCCAAAGCAATTTAATCTAAAATTTTTAGTTTTTCAGATATCTGACATATCTTGTTTCGTTTTTACGTGTGGCTCTTTTAATTTGTCACAATCTGTGAAAATATTTTTAAGTAACTTTTTTTCTTGTGTCTTGAATAGTATGCAAAAACTAGATATGCGTTCCGACGTTTCAAAGTTCCAAAAACCATCATCTTCGTTTTTTTGAACATGTTGATTATATGTTCTGTAACGTATTAGAACTAAACGATTTTAATCATATGCCCGGCATAAAATATTATTTAATTTCAGCAGGTATCATAATCCATTTTCATTTAAACACATTTGAATCTTCTCTTCGTCTTATGCTATTTTTAAATTGACTTATGTTATTTTGCCTAATTCAAAAAGAAAAGCCATTGCACATTTGGAATTACGACGATTTGATTTCATACTATTAAGCTTGATTTTCTCACAGAAAACTGCAATTTTTCAAGTTGCCAATTAAAAGGTTTATTGTAATGAGGAACGCCAAAGAATACAAATTACGAGCAGCGCCGCAACCTCCAATGAATTAGGAAAAAAGTTATTAATGAGTTACATAAAATACGTTTATTTCAAACTACTACAAATAAAATTTGTGAAAAATTGCACAAATTAGGATCAAGCTCAATAGGAACAAAAACAAAGCGTATCGAGTTCTAATTTTGCAGTTACTTTCTAAATTGCACAGAATGCTAAGAACAAGTCACTGCAAGATTTTTTAAACAAATTCAAATTTTATAAATCTTCATAAAATACGTAAAACTTCCTTTATTTTGCAATTTATCAGCAAAAGCTTAAAACAAACCGTATATTCGTTGATAATGTAATAAAAATTGGTACAAATATGACAACAAAAAATGTAACCATCGTGTTCAAGTAACTCGATGATAGTTTGAAAAAAATCGAAACTTCGTATTTGGTCATGGCCTGAAAAGTTGCTTTAAATATGTATTTGCAGATTTCCTAAGCTCTGGAAAATTCAGGATATGCCAGTAAAAAACGGAAACTGACACTTTAGTTTTTTTCAGATCTCTACCAAAAAAACCTACAAAAATGAAATTATTGTTAAGTAAACCTTTTTGTAAACGTTCTAGACTCGTAAAACAACATTTATACATTAAACTACGTTTATTATTAAAAAAACTATTACTCATAGTAAGATTTATATATGGTGTAACAAAAATAGTGGGCTTTTGGCTGTACATAATCGTATTGTACCCACTGAAATAATCAAAAAAGTTGATGTCAACATGTATCCTAAAATGCTTTTAAAGGTGTTGGGCCCCTTGAAGAGGGCGAATAAAATTAAAATTTTAATTAATATCAAGTATTGAAATTTAGCATACGGTTTACTACTAGTAAATGCAACTATCTAACAACATTCAAATAAAATTATTTAAACCAGAATCCTCCCAAACTAGTGGAACTGGGACGTTTTTATTTATTTTATAATACTATTTTTGTAATCTTCAATTTGTTTACCATTTTGAATCCGTAATGTAATTCTACATTAAACATACATAGAAATGATACTCTGTTTTTTTGTGCAGGACTATTCATTTTCAAGAAAATTTGATTTAAACATTTTTATGCTTTAGAATGAGATAACCATTTGGACAACAATTATTGTTTAAGAATAGTAATTATTACGTTTTGTTATTAGTTAGTAGTTGGTTATCTACTATCTCTAAGATTTCTAAACCAAAAGTTAATATACAGGCTGAGTCAAGCTATACGCCTTTTTTTTTAGTGAGTTTATTATTAGGAATATATTAAAAGTTTTTGGTGTGCATATGTTTCGAAGGGTGCTCTACAACCTGGCGCAGTCAGTTTTTTGATTGGACGTCAAATATCAAAATAGCGATTTTCAACTGTTTATTTTTAAATGGAACGGTACGACTTTTTTTGGCTTAAACGATGCTGTATGATGTTTACAATATGATCCTTACTGAATTTTTCCCAATTTTTACGATTCAGCCGTAAAATAAGCATTTATTATGTTAGTCTAGTAGGCCGAGACCTACGGAACTTTGATGTATTTGCACAAAACGATTTAATGGTTGTCATTATTTTAATAAACATAAAAAACAGAAACTCAGGTATTTAGATTGCATTAAATAATAGTTACTTCAATATTAGGATAACATCGAATGAAAACTATAGGATTATAAACTAAACAAAATTTAAATAAAAAACTAATTAGTTTTTTATCTAACAAGAAACTCGAAGAAGTGGAAATGTTTACTTACAAGAATCATTACTTTTCATCAAAAAATTCAGTAAGGATCATATTGTAAACATCATACAGCATCGTTTAAGCCAAAAGAAGTCGTACCATTCCATTTAAAAATAAACAGTTGAAAATCGCTATTTTGATATTTGACGTCCAATCAAAAAACTGCGCCAAGTTGTAGAGCACCCTTCGAAACATATGCACACCAAAAATTTTTAATATACTCCTAATAATAAACTCACTAAAAAAAAGGCGTATAGCTTGACTCAGCCTGTATATCTATGAACTACAAAAATGTTGTATCTCAATCTAAAGTAGCAAATGATGAACGAATGAAAAATGTTTTAATGGAATTCTTTGGAAAACGACTACACAAAAACGTATTTTTTAGCGTAGAATCACATTACGGATTCAAAAAAAATAAACATTACAAACAAATTGAATAAAGCCCAGATTCCCCAGTTTGGGACGCCTCTATAGTTCAACAATTTTATTTAGATGCTGTTAGATAGTAGCAGTAACTAGTAGTAAACCGTATGCCACAAGTCATTACTTTATATTAAAGGGTGTCTGAGATATTAATTAAAACTTAAATTTTATTTGCCTCGTACAGGGGGCCCTAACTCCCTTCAGAAGCATTTTAGGACACATATTTACATGAAGTTTTTTCATCATCAGCCCACCTTTTTTGTTACACGCTGTATATAATTTGTATCCACGTTAGAAAAACGGGAAAACAATACTACGAAATTTGCACTGCATTTTAAGCATTAAGACAAACAACATAAAAATAAAAATTTCCACCAATAAACATTTTATGATTAACCGTTCAAAAAGCTGGTTAAACAAACATTTAGAATTTATTGTCGTATTCGAAGTTTTTTTATTATAGTTCTATTTCAAAATATACTTGACTGTCACTAAAAAATTATACAGCCCATTCAAAAGCAAAGTAGCAACAAGAAACAATAACGCTAACAAAAAATACAAGGGTTTGTCTGAACAACGACTTTGATTTATGATTCGCATATTTAATTTGTGGGGAAAAGATTTTTTGTATTATTTACTATTATATAGATACGTGCTAATGAAACAAAATATGCTGCGTTGTGGTCTCGCAAAAAATTTGCTTCGAACTAACCATGGTTTTTCCTATAGCCATCATTTATCAAATCTCTTTTAAGGAGTCCTTAGAAGCGTCAAAAATTCATTATTACGCAGATATTATTTTTGGAATGATGAAAGCGTTGATGCGAGGTAATTCCATTGCTGTAAACAAAATTATTTATTTCCTCCGTAATTTAGGAAATAAACATTGAGATTAAAATATACAGAAGCGTCCATTGTATTTAGCAATATCTGTAAATAATCGCTTTGGAAATGTCTTGTTACAATTGCGTCGTTTATCCTCAAAATAGTATCACAAAAAAATTGTTTTCGACGTTACAGGATTAGCGATGCAATTACGTGATTTTGATGTAAACCATTTGTTCGTTTGTTAGAAAATAATTCAACTGACGTAATCATGTTCAAAAACAAGAAATAAATTGACTAAACAGCTTGGACTTTCCCACACGCTCAGCATAATCCACGTATATATGTAAAACGTGTAGTCGTTTTTTTCGAAATCAATTCCAATAGTCGTACTGAGGCGATGTCGATCATTTTCTTTTAAATGAAAGCTATTACTATGCAGATGTGCACAAAAATACAAAATCTTAAAAAAACAAATAATCATAGCAAAGATCCAATTTAAATGAACTTACGCTTGCACCTTGCAGCGCCACCTATTTCTTACCAGTGTCGGTTTTCGGAACTACGAGTAACACATTAAACATTGACTATAAACCAGTGTTGCAAGTTGCAAATTATTTTGAAACGGGTTCCAGGCACTGGCGTTCCGTGAGTTCAAAATTTAGGTAGGCAATGGCAAAAATTATTTAACATTAAGATTAAAACATAAAAACAATACGGCAACTCCAATTTACCAAGACCCGTTATTAAATGCATTTTTCTACGCATAAAATCCCTATTAAACTTCAATTTGTCGTTATGCACATTAATTTTATAACGTAAACCTTCGTCTTAAGCCAAGTTTATGCGTGATTTGCCAAATAATTTCAATCTAACAGTTGCAGATAAATGTTGTTTGGTCGATGAACGTTTTTTAATTGCAGCTGAAAGATCTTTTAAAACAGTATGCCGTTTCAGATTATACTTTAGAGGGGTTAAATGTAAATGAAAATAATAAACAATTCCAGCAAAATAGTTTATTTTTTAATATCGCTACCAGTCAGTCACTCCATTCTTTTATACCATTCAGTATTATGTTACGGGCAAAACGGCGAAAAGAGGTCCAAAATTTGGCCGACAGATTTGTTAGAGACACCGTAACAAAAGGAGTGCACTCAGCCAGCTCAAAGTCGAAGAAGGGAGTGGTTCGAACTATAAAACGGGAGGGTTCTTCGCAGATAAACTTAGGGGTAGTAACAATTGGGTGTGATTATTGCTTCGGGAACGGTATGGGAGCTCTAACGAGATTTTCTAGACCAAAAATCAGCGTAATCGATGACGGTAAGAAGTAGATCGAGAGATACAGGTATAACTTCGGGAATGACGCGGCAGTGACGTAGAAATCCGCCCCTTGGCGATTAATAACGTGCAACACGGCAAACGAGACTGAATGAACCCTTATCACAAATGATACACACCACTATTTGCTTTGATCCGACTAAGTCGAGCGTAATATTTGGCGATAAACGGTACGGTATGTGGAGTATCAAAAGTGTCGGGCTATATCACTGCCAAAGCCTCCAACTAGGCTTTCCCCAGAAGAAGGTGTTAAATTTTACATCTTCGGTAGCTCGTAAACGAGAGTGTGGAGACACATCTGTTCAGTGCGGAAGCTCGAGGCCAACTCAACTTGAGCGCGGGGTGAAAATGAATCGAGAATGCGACTGAAGACGCGAGGCATCTGCGCTGAGAAACACCAATCACATAACAATTAAACGATCTAGATTTCTTCCTACTGTCTATCTGTAAGGGCCCTAGTCATTTTAAAGTACATTGCCTATGATTTTTTATTTTTATTTGTTTTTCGTAAAAGTATCCATTAAAATTTTCTTTTAAAAGCTGGTCATCGAGAATTTCGATATTTACTTACTGCAAATTTGCAAACTACGTATGAAATAAATAAACACACAATAGCTGCACGCTGAACCTAACTGCCGCTAGTCGGCGCAAGTGAAAACTACAGAGGCCGTGCGTTTGCCGTGCATATTGCGTTCTAAAATCCCTACTGTTTTGTTTGATCTATTTCTTTCTATCTGATCATTGCAATATTTACAATACACAGTACAGTTCACCGACTATAAGATTTCTAAGAAAAGAAGCAGCAAAAATGTGAACTTCCGATAGCCTGTGTAATCGAATGTCGGCCAAAAACTGCTGTTAAAGCTTTCTTTTAAAAGTTATCAAAAATATGCAAAGACAAAAATACATTTTTTAATTAGAGCGAATTAATAGGCATAGTTAAAGTTACGCAACTGCCGAAAAACGCGTTGTTGATATTAAGAAATACAGTATTTTTTTAATTTTTAAAATAGCTGAAAATTTTTGCCGATCCTAATAAAGTATTTTAAATATAGTCCATCGAACTGATACAAGTTTATAACGCTCGGCGTTTGCGTTTTTGAATAAATAATTATACTATTTCAAATTTTTTTTAAATTCCTGGAAGGCGTCAAAGTAAAATTTGGGACATTAGTGAAGAACTAGATTTGTAGTTCACTGCAAGCTCTAACGGCTCAGAAAGTATTTAAGAAAATCGTATGAGCAGTTTTTGAAAAATATTTAATGAAAATTTTCAAAATTAAGAAGCAGCGACGTTGCGATCGTTTTCGGATTTTCGAAATTAATTGTACTTTGTCGTATACTACCCACAAAGCTCTCTCAAACAAGTTGTAGCTGATTTTGATCAGACAATTACCTTTTGAGTAAATGGGCGTTAAAGTCGAGAGGTTTGTCCGAGTAAAATGCTAACGCGACTCCACCACCTCGTCTGAACAAATAGTAGCTTTTATGTTCAGAAGACATATTTTTCACATTTCACTAAAAGAATATTAGTAGACTTAAAAAAGTATTTTAAATTGTTTTTTCGACAACCAAGTTTTCTTTTAAACCGCATAATTAATTTTCAGATTTAACACATTAAAAATTAATTTTTAGTGCATTAGAAAAAACATTTTTACGTTAAATTTTTTCTTAAAAATTATAAAACTAGACGAAAAAAATGTAAAAAAATAAGTACAAAAAAATATTATTTATGCGGAAAAAATAAAATATGTATTGAAATACAATTTTAAATTAAAAAAAAATTAAGTTTTAATCCCTTAACTGGCCGGTGTTAGCCAAAATATTAATATAAAAAAACCATTTTTGGAGAAAACCAATCAAATATTTAACCTAATGAGTAATATAAATTTTAAATTAATTGTATCATTTGGATATCTTATTTTAGAAATAATTAAATGATGCAAATCAATCAATCAGCAGCAAATTTGTTTCTAAAGCCGTCCTCGATTGTATTACTTTTGAGCTCTCTGTAAATATCTGAAAACGATGAAAATGTCAACATCAGACTACATATCAAATATGAACTGTGCCAAAAAAATTATATCAAAGCACAAAGAAAGCAAATAATATTTAAACAAGTAACAATACCAGTGACATTTACGAATGTCAACATCAGTTAGTATTACAGAACAAATATAAATCGCAAACTTAGAGGATTAGAATGAAATGAGACAGAAGAAAACAAGAAATGTTAAATTATTCAAGAATATTTGTGCGTGTTGTTTAAGTTGGGACAAGGAATGCTTTTCCGCGTATTATTTATTTTGTGCTGTCCTTCGCTCTCATAAACCAACGCCGTAAGTGAAACAAGGCAAGAAACACAAAAAGTGGGCGAAACAGGTCGCTGGTACTGTCCCATACTTTTTACGTTTTCAATGTTTGCGCGCCAACAACTGACTACTTAACATTACTTTTACAAAAATTAAAGCAAGAAAAAAAGAAGAAAATAAAGGTAGCGCCTCAGCGGTGTTTCGAACATGCCACAGCCTGTACAATACGATATCGCGTACAGTATAATAACAGTGCTATGATAACTTCGGCTAGCCGCATAGGATAGGAGCACGGTAACCGCGCCTTACAGCTGATTGGATGCGCTTCGGATTTCGGACCGAAAAAACCGCTATAAAAGCTTTATTTAAAAAGTTATCAAAAATATGCAAAAAAATAAAAATACATTTTTTAACTAGAGCTTATTGCTATGCGTAGTTAAAATCACTTAACTTTCAGGAAACGTGTTGGTGGTATGAAAATTTCGATTTTTTATACCAGTATCTGTAGAATAACATTATTTATTTATTAGTCGCTCGCTCAACAAACTTCTTCTAATTTTGAACTCAAAATGGATTACTACAGTTTTTACTTTTCTATAATTTCAGTAGAGGGAAGTATTGATTTTATAAAAATTAAAACTTTCAAAAAATGTCCGCGTCTAGGTGGGCGGGCATAATGTTTTGTGGGTGTGTGGTGCACCATAACTACCGAACGGATGGTCCGATTTTGATAAGATTTGGAATTTAAGGGCATACAAAAATTCACCGACAAAATAAGCTTTAAAAAATCCGGAGCCGAAGATGAAAGTTATACAAATTTTCTTAATAGCATTTTTTTCCTAAACCAAATTTGAAAACGGAATCCAATATAAGACTTTAGAGCAAATCCAACGCCTTTTTCCCAAACTTTCTAGCTTTAAAATAGCGGCCGCTACGATTTTTTTAATTTTGAATTTAGTGCCTTATTGCTCAAAAACAGGTTGACAGATCGAGTTTAAATATTTTATTCCGATAGCCCCAAAAAGACGCAATGTTACTGTGTACAAAAATTTAAAAGCTATGAAGTGAAATAAATTCCAAAATTTCGGAAATTTTCAAAAAAATATTACTCAAAAACCGGATAAAACATTTTTTTTTAATTTTATAAGTTTATAGAGCTTCAGATGAGCTACAATTTGGTTCGTATTTCAGCCCGCTAATTTCTCTGTGACGCCTTCTATGAATTTTTGATAATCGAAAATTCATGCCCCTCTCTTTAATAAACGGCGGACGATAAAAAAATTTCTGTTTAAGATAAATTGCCCATAAGTAATAGTAGAATGAGATTAAGAAGTTTATTTTTAGGTGCAGTAATATTTGGGGGTACTAATTTTGCCCATGCGTTTTTGGTATTTTTTTAAGGCCGAAAATTCAAGAAGTAGATTTTTTTCAAACAAACAAATTTTCGCCGCAACTTAATCACCATAGGAACATCGATGACAACTAAAAGTGCACAAGGTAGAATGCGAAATGCGTAGCACGTAAGAGATGAACATAGTATAATCACATCATAGTACGCAGAAGCTGAGCTCTGCGTCTCGCACCACCCTGAATTTGATATTCAGGTAGTTTACCATTTGAGACCGTGGTTACGGTTTTTTGTTACTTGTACACTAATTTTTCTGTGACGCCTTCTATGAATTCTATGAATTATTAAAACCGAAAATTCACGCCTCTCTCTTTTATAAACTGGGGGGACGATAAAAAATTTCTGCTTGAAGCTAAACTACTACTCATAAGTAATAATAGAGTAAGATTCAGAACTTAATTTTTAGGTGCAGAAATATTCAGGGGTGGTTAATTTTTACCCTCCTTTTCTAATTCTGGAAAACGAATTTTTCCTTTCGTTTTTCGTTGCTTAATCCTGAGGAATCTTTTTCCAGAACATAGTCAGCATAGGCGCATCAATAATAACTTTAGATTAGGCGAGGTAGATTGAGTAACATAGCACGTGTGTAATCCCGTGATAATAGTCAAAAGCTGACTTTGTACCTTTGTACCGCATGAGTTTAAAATTTCTACCCAGCAGTTGGTTTAGTTGTCCTTCTTGGATTAAGGGATTAACACGGTTTTCTATTTAAATACTCTACAATTGAATACAGTTCTTAGATCTAGTTAGATCTGCTGTAATTATTGTGATTAGATATATAAAAGTAATTATTTTGTATAAAAGTCCAGGCAAAGTGCTTCGCTCATTTTTAACATACTTATCATAATTTTGCTATACCAAAATTTTGTTCAAATATTGTTTTAGGTGTATATAAACGAACCAAAAATCCGGACGTGTACATAGACATTACCAGTGTCAAAGACCTTGTGGACCACCAAGTAAACTCAGACAACTTAGTTATCGGAGCTAATATGTCTCTTACAAATGCAATGGCCCTGTTTTATAAACTAGCAAAAGAAGATACAAAATTTTTGTATTTAGAGAAACTGGGCGATCACATTGATTTAATAGCAAACGTCCCAGTACGAAACGTAAGATGTATTTAAGAATAGTATGTTATAGACCAAGGTAGAGAAGACATTTTTCTCATCCGAGCAGAATTATTTCCCGAGATGCGAAGCATCGAGGGAAATAAGTTGCGAGGCTGATAAGTCTTCTCTACCGTGGTTTATATATTATTTTTTCCACTACTAGCACCTTTATTCCTTTTATAATTAATTGATTTTATATTAATAAAAAATAAAATTACAAATGCAAATATGCACAAAAATAAAGTAGCCTTGCTTGAAAACAAGAGAATAGTTAATTTCAATTGACATTTATGTAAAATATATATTTTATAATAGTGGTTATAAAATGTTCAATTTTGATGATTTGAGTGAAAACTGCACTCCTCCTGAAATTAGGGAAGGTGCAGAAAGTGTTGGTGAACAGTTATTACCAGTAAAATCAAAAGATTTTTACATGAAAGTTTATGGTGAATTTAAAGATTGGTAGCAATTGTTTTCATTATTAACCAGTAGTTAAAAATGAAATATTATTAACCACTAGGAAAGAAATTCATCTTCTTGGCTCTAAAACAAAGTAAATAATGATATCGTTTAATGCTAGTAGTGGAAAAAATTGTAAATGCAACACTGAATTTATTAATTTTTATTTTTTATGTCGTTCAGACTGGAACATTAGCAGGGAATATATTTACAAAGCACGAGTATCACGAATTTCCTTCTGATATTTACTTGATGTTTGAAACAGCTGGAGCAACGATACAAATAAGTAAGTTTCCTCTTCGAGAAATCACATCGTTTCAGTAATTTATTCAATATTATGTATTGCTATATTATATATTCAAACTTATATTAGCTGATTTATAGTTGAAACATGTATTATTTTAGTTGGTGTAGATAAACAGGAAACTAGTAAAAACCTTGTCGACTTTTTATCATTTGACATGAAAGGGAAAATAATAAAAAGCTTCACTCTTCCTGCACTCGATGCAAGCTACAAATACGAAAGTTATAAGGTAATTCTCTAACGGTAACAATTGTTTTAAATTTGATGCAAAATAAATATATTTTTAGATTATGCCACGAGCACAAAACGCACATGCCCTTGTAAACGCGGGCTTTTTGCTAAAACTGGATCCCAGCAACACAGTTGAGTCAGCCCGTATTGTATATGGAAGTATTAATCCTACATTTACTCATGCCTCAAATTCCGAAAAATATCTGGTAGGAAAACAGTTGTTTGACAATAACACCCTGCAAGGTCTGTTTCAAGAACTTGAAAAAGAAATCCAACCTGATTACATTTTACCAGATCCCCATCCTGATTTTAGGAGAAAACTGGCAATTGCGCTGTGTTATAAAGTAAGTAAATATCGAAATGTTACACCGTAATGAAACAAAATAAAACTACAGGAACGTTTAGTATATTTTAAGCATAACCCCTGATGATAAGATATCTCCGCGCAATAAAAGTGGTGGTCCCAAACAAAACAAATTGCGTCCCGTTTCGAAAGGTACTCAAGATTATGAAACTAACGAATCACTTTATCCCCTGACTCAACCAATACCGAAACTTGAAGCACTCGCTCAGTCTACAGGTAAGTACATAAAAAAATTGAATATACACTGAAATTACCCATTATTACCTTAGGTCAAGCAGAATATATTGTTGACAAGCCTGATCGACCAGGCCAGTTATTCGCAGCCTTTGTTTTGGCAAAAGCAGCTCCAAATTCGGTTATTAGCAATATCAACAAGGACGAAGCAATGGTAAGAAAACGTTCATGTAATAACTATTCCAAAATTTAACAAGAGTTCACATTTTATGTAAGTCTTATTACAAATGATAAAATGATTTCAAAAATGAGTTTCAGTAAAAGAGTTACATATCGTGAACATAATTGCAATAAATATAACGTGCAACTAAATAGAGCCATGATATGTAATTAAAATCGTAATACAAATTCCTTTCAACAATATTTAGTTACATAAGTCTGCAGTAAAACATAAGGATGTTAAAATCGCTCACACGTGCAGCGTACAAACCTAAAATACTTGTTTGTTAGATTTTCGCAAAAAAGCGTAGGTGTTTGGTATTTAAAGGCCGTACAATGCAGTGAACGTGATAATATGTGAATTTACAGTTGCATACAATAAATATTATAGTTCACATGATGTAAATATATGATGTGAAAACTAAATTAAACCGTCTAGCACAAGTATTAATACCTCATATTTATGCAAAAGTGTAAACAGGGCGTTTCAGCTACACCAACAAACTTCCGGAGGTGATTTATATCATTTTAAGGAGAAAAATGCCGATTAACATACAGTTACAGCCTCGCAAAAATGGAACAGTTTAATTATGTTTTAATTAATACTAGCGGAACCCGTGGTCTACGCCTCACGCTTCTTTAGCAACGTATTTTTAAAATGTAATAAATAAGCTGTGTTAAGTTGCAAAACACGTACAGCTTGACAGATATTAGCTTGCATGTAGTGCTGCGCGGCGCGAGAAAGAGTAACCACAAAGACTGAAGTTCGAGCCATGCTATCGCTCAAATTGTACACTCCGTTACATAGGTGTTTGTATAACACCACGATAGTAAGCGCGCCTAGAGACTTGATTGCGCTCACTCTTTACTACTGCGCATCGTTGTAAATGCTCTTACTTATCTTTAAATTAAAGTAACCATTTTCCTTCAAATTGGCGCCGCGCCGTTCATTAGTGTTTTCAATTTAAATTTTCACATTATAAGACCTTCTAAATGTAGGAATAAACGTTTGTAGTTGATTTCTAACAATAGTAATTGCGTACAGCATGTTCAGTTAGGTAAGGTTAGTTTTATCTGAAATTTTGTGTTTTTAAACTGAAAATGGTGCTCCAGTACCCTAGGGTGATAAAGTAGGTAATAAAACAACATTTCTCGCTATATTTTTTTAAATCTGAGCTACAATGCAATTTGTAAACCTGTCGGTTTGAGGGATATAATTATGATTATCTTCACGCGCAGCATCGTTTGCATGATCTGACCTGCATTTTTCTCCAGGGCCGGTTTTGGTACTGATATGTTCCTGATCCTGCCATAAGTTAAAGGCTTGTCCGATGGAAGGGATCCGTAAACCCAACATGCGTGTTCCCCAGGGAGTCTCATGTGGCATTGCCAGTTATCGCCATATTATGTCCCAATGCTTATCTTTTTCGAAAACTGCGGCAGCTCGCTTTAACAATGCATATTCGGCTTATATAATGGAGGGTAAATGTGTGGTTTCTAGTAGCGGGGGCTTCTTATTACTAAAAGTTAGTGCCAAATGAAAGGGACCCTGAGTAAATATATAGATAGACAGACATTTAGATAAACAGATAGATATATAGATAGTGGAACCTGCGGGCTATGTCCTCCGTATTTTTTATTAACAATAAATAAGCAAATAAAGTAGGTAGCGTAGCGGGCTTATAGTAAATTCGGATCTGTTCCTTCTGTCTGAACATTGAGTAATAACGTATTCAGTAACATTCTCGAGTTCTGCTAATTTTATAAATTGATTTGCGATTGCTTTAATTCTTTCTTTAAGTTAGTGAAGCGTTGTTTTTATTTAGCCCGTGTCCGTGTAAATCGTTAAAAAACTGTAAACATCAACTAAACGATAAATAAAACCCGAGTTGGCTGCATTTATTTCAGTTATTCGGGACTCGATTTGATGTTCACATTTGGTTATGTTATGAGCACTTTCTGTATCTTTCCACAACCACAGCTTTGGCATGAGTGAGCGCAGTCGGAAGGGGATTAAGAAGCAAAGATCGGACGCGCACGCATGCACCTGAAAACTGAGACAGCCAAAAATCAATCAGCCTTCAATATATAGATTTTTCCCAGAAATTGCGATATTAGATTCAAATTTTGTGTGGTGATTTACAACTTTACTTGCTTAAGTTCAAATCTATCTACCAGGGGCGTATTATTTACACGCTTAACAATTTTTGTTTTCTCTTTTCGAGATCATTCAATTATTGTGAAATCTAAATCCTCTAAATGCAGAAATAATTTGTACTAATTTTTAGTGTGTTCTATACATCAAAGCAATTAAAAATACTGCAATAAACGTGTGCCTGGTAGCCCTTCCTTAAGGAGATGCAGCTTCCGGAAGACCTTCTTCCAGAAGCTGTAACTTTGTAAGAAAGTGTTTCATATTTTGTATGAATATTTTACTGTAGTAATGATTTACAGTTACACTTGTTTTTGATGAAGTCCACCAACCAAGGGCGTGGTTGAAGGGAGTGTTCGACGTATCTTAACGTCGTTTTCACACACTAGAAATTTTTTAACATTTTTTTAATCTTTTAAATTTTTCGTACAGAAATACACAAACAAGTTTTGCCAAATCGAGATGGCATGAAAGTCTGGATATTGCCTACATGTAGGTATAGAAATAATTTGGAAAATGTGTTCTGCGGGACAAACTATGCCTAAAGTTTCTTTAAAAATAAGTCCAAAAATTCCGCCGTTGCGGAGTTTCAGTTTCTTTTCCCATTTGTAAAAATAACCGGATTGCGATCATCACTGCAGTACTGAATAACATGTCAAATAAAAGTGGGTAGCGAGAATTTGTGCTTACATGAATCTATTTTGTTCTAGTACTAACTGTAAACTGCTTTAAAGAAAATTTTATTTCAATTTTGAATGTAGTAGTAAGTTTTGGACCTAGATTGTTTTATATAGACAACTACTGGATTTAGTGACATCTAACAAGAGTACGTCTTCGAGGTGTTTTTGTATGAAAAATAAGAATTGTAAGTCAAAAGTTCAACATCTCGAGGGTACAAAAATTTTTAAGAGACACGTCGTCGCGCACCCTCAATATCTACGACCTTGTTTGGTGGATTTGAACGAAAATTTAATTATATGCCATTATTAGTAAATTATGCATACAAAATTTAAATCAAATATCCTATTTTATGGCGGAGATACTAATTAATACATGATTTGCAACCCCCCCCCCCCACCCATCTCTAAAAGACTGTATCTCGAATACATATGTTTATTAGAACATTTTGAAACATAATCCCAAGAATACGTTATTTTGCTATGAACATCACATGGTTGGACACGCTGTAAAATTCAATTAATTTCTAGAAATTCTCTAAAATTGCTGCACAATACGTATGAATTTCAGAACCTATACAGCATGTGCTTTTACCATACTGTTATTGTGTTTTAAGTTTTGTTTAGATAATTTCAGGCAATTTCTTACCTACAACTGTATTGAAAATCGTAAAATTAGAAGTCAGTAAAGTCCCTATTTTATTATAATAACAAAATGAGTATCGCACTAATGAAAATGTTTTTAACTGACAAGAATCCTAATTTACTGTACTGATAGCGTACTCACACATGCCTGTTCTGGGGAAAAGTTAACAGAAAATGTGTAATGACTTGATCGTTTAACGTTTAACTGACTCGTAATTACTGCGAGACTGAATTTTAATGACGCTACCTATCATCGGGAGAACTTCATCATTGTGTACATTTCGATCTTTCTTACAATTTAAAAATTTTACTGGAAATTGCAATTTCTTAATTTACTTTAGAAATTGTTTATAATCATAACTAGGAAAAAGAACGCTCGCATTTTACATATTTTTCTGCTAATAAAATTCAAAACAATTTTTTACAAGCGTACGTCAGTTTTGAAAAGCATATAAATGAATGTTTGTTAAATTTTTACAAATGGATGCATTTTTTTTAATGTTCGAATGAATTTCCATGTTTGTATGCCTTTTTTCAAATATAGCCTATAAATCCATTTTGCACTTTGTATGAAATATGTTAATTTCTTTAATTTTGCAATTACTATTTGTATCTCAAGTTTACATAAAAGTTTTTCTTTTTTTAAAGAATCATGAAGCCGTGCGTGAGCACGACCCCATGATTCCCATCCCACCCCCTTACCCGGGCTCAGCACACTAAGTGCTCTTCACCGGTCTAACATGCCCCACCCCTGAAGACATGCAACCCAATATACCTACATACACCATCCATGGACTCGTCGGATTTAACTTATTCAGAAAAATTACCGACGAGCAGTGGAATCGAACCAACTGCCTTTGGGAGTCTAGGTTCAAAGCCTGGGACTTTAACCACTAGACCACCCGCCGGCCCTACATAAAAATTAAGTTGCCTTACCTTAATCAGAAAGATATTAAGATTAAGAGTTGGGTTTTGACCAAGCAATCCCAGTAAGGTATTTGGAATGAATACATGAGCAAAAAGAAACGAGCAGTGTCTGTCACGCTTCGTATTATGTTTGCTAATTTGGTGTTTTTACAACGGATACTAAAATTTTATTTTGCGAATTAAATGTATATTCTTTCAAAATTATTGTACAAACACAAACAGAAGCCCAATGGGTAATAAATACCAAAAGAGCGTTGCGTCTAAGATATTAGCCTTAAAAAATAAAAGAATTCTAGTTACACACACGTACTGCATAATAAACAGACATCAACGCTTAAAAAAGCTCTCCTTCAGTAGTGCACGTCTTATTACGCTATGTTTAGAAATGCAAGATCATTCTCTGTAGCGCGGACTGTTTGATATTTTATTCGGCGTTCTTTAAATACACCATTATAATGTTCTTGAATTTCTGCCGTTTTTATTTAATGTAATTATATTTTTATATGCAGCAGCAGCTTTCTGTAATTGGTGAGATTTTCTATGGCAAAGATTCTCCCGAATAGAACAGAATGAGTATTATAAATACTTCAGTAGATGTATGTACTTATGTAGTCTACCTTAATTTTTTTGTTTTGAATATTCAGATTGCTTCTTAGATACGAGACTTTTCTGTATTAGGGTATTTTTAAAATAGGCACATAAAAACAATATCAAACAACGAAAGAACGAAATGAAATTATACTAAACGTTAAATATTAAACAGAAAAAACGTAGTATAATATCGATTGAAATAAGATCTGAGACACCCTGAACGGCCTTGAAGCGAAATTGTTTCCGCAGGTTGTTATCTATAGCTTCTTTAACGAAATATTACTTTGGTCTATTCATAAAGCATTTTCTTCCTTTGTTTCTGTGAATTTTTTAGCATTACCAAAACTACAAAAAATCGGCATGTTGCTACCATACTGTTAAATGCACTAAAATTCAATTAGACTCATTGTATAAATAAAACTCTCTACTAGCGTATTAAATTACTAGCGTAACCCGTGGTCTACGCCCCACGTTTTTTAAACATCTTTTATAAATGCAATAAACACGCTGCGTTGAGATGCAAGACATGTACCGAATGCATCCCGCAGTATAGTTTATTGGTGTTTTAAATTTAAATTTTCACATTTAAAACACTTCTAACTGTAGAAATCATTGCAAGTGCTTGATTCCTATCACTGGTGACTGTGTATGGTAGGTTTGGGTAGGTAAGGTTAATATTATCGGAAATTTTGTGTTTTCAAACTTTAAATGACAACCCAGTACTTGAGGCTGATAATAAGATTATAGGTAACAAAACAACCTTTCTAGATATCTGCCTTTTTGAAATCTCTACTGCAATGAAATTTGTAAACCTGATTTGAGTTAAATACGATTATCTTCGCTTGTGGCTTTTTTTTGCATAATTTGACTGGATAGTTGTTTTTGGTACTGAGCTAACCCTGGATTCTGCTGTAAGTAAAAGCCTAGCTAGATGGAAGTGATCTGTTACCGCAGCACGTGTGCTCCCCGCGGAGTTTCATGTGGGAGTGCCAGCTATCGGAAAAAGGTAAAGTTCGGTGTTGATTCATTCCCCGTGAAAGAACGGACCGCTATAGAGGTTTTTCGCACTCCGCAGCGGAGTCTTAAGCCCCTCTTCAATGCCCCTCTTCAGTCGAGAAGGGATGGTAAGGATGGGTTAGAGCAAGGAATTTGGATACCTTCTGGCGCAGGAAAACGACGGTAAAAAAACCTAAGCCAGAATAATCACACACAGGCCTCCCGAATGAAAAGTTCACGCGTTAACCGCGGAGTAACCTTTCTCGGTCAGCTATCGGCAGATTATGTTCCAATCATACACACAAAACCGTAGGCAACCAATTTTGCTCATCTTTATTGAAAACTAAAGCGGCCCGCAGTACAAAGAAATATCGGTCTTATATACTAGCCCTATATAATAATCACCTAAATATGTGGCTGCTAGTAGTGGGGACCCCTTACCATTAAAAATTGAGGCAGGTGGAAGGGATTCGAATTTAGTACGTAGATATTCTAATATTTAACATTTTTTTATAAATTAAAACGTAATTAAAATATTCTAACATTTAATACATTATTACAAAGTATTGACTCCTCAAATTATTTTAGAGCAAAATAGTGCATAGATAATTTGTTCAGCATTAAACTTTATCTTCTACATAATTTAGTTTTGTTTTTTCATAGAAATGAGAAAAACCACTTTAAAATAAACCAAATTAATAGTGGCTAGAGCCATTAATTAAAAACAATCGTTGTTATAAAATTAATAATTGTCACTATTTTCAATAATTTTTTATAGCACTCTTGGCAAAATAAACACAGAAAAAATTATTACCATCACAACAATGATTGCTTTCAGTTGTTAGTCATGACTAGCTGCTAATAATTTGCTTAATTATTATAATAGAAATGGTTTAAATGATTTGAAAAAGTAAATACTGCATTAGTTGCATTTTTAGTTTAATTTTACATGGTGACGTCCTATGTCTTAAATGTAAATCAACACCTTGTAGATAATATTACCTAACCACGGCCAAACTTAGGCTCTTCCTACTGATTATGTGGTGCCGTTTTTACTAAATGTTATAAACTGAATGTTTACCACGTACTTCTTCGAGAAACCATTCTAATTAGTTCTTATCACTCTGTATTGTTTAGCTCTTGCTACTTAACTATTGTTATTTAGTTTTTAATGTAATTTTGCTCTCATTGTTTGTTATTTTGTCGCTTATTTATGTGCCTATTTATTTAGTCCAACGCTCGGATACCTTTCTGCTTTTTGCCCTCTATGTACCGCGCCAGGCCTACGTGACTGTTGCATAAATACTCGCTCGAAATAATAAATAAACTGACTCGAGATGTTAAAGCCCGTCGTCGTATTATGGTGAGACAGTTGCGGATTTAGCATATAGATAAGCACATGATCGCTCTTCGAAAGTTTCAAAATTTTTACGTATATCTGTGTTAAATATACATGTGATATTACCTTTCGTAAAAATACTTATCTGGTTTTCCTTTCCGGTAAACTTTGACAAATTGTGTATTACAAAGAAAAGTGGGTTTCTAGAAATTTCCTGGAGTTGTGGCTTACTACGATAAGAATGACATCCCGGGCAAAAACACATTCATGCCAAAAGAAGCAAATTTCGGCATAGAAGAAGAGCTCTACTGCACGGGAGTTGTGAAATATTATTTTCAGCCTGTGGGTATAATAGTAGCAACAAGTCAAAAAGCTGCTGAAACAGCCGCCGACATGGTACAAATAACCTTTACCCCCGGTCAACAAAAACCCCTTATAACCGTGCGTGACATCTTAGCAGCCAACAATAAAGATAAGATAAAATTGGACAAGAAAGTCGATGCGAAAAGCAAAGGTAAATATTAATTTAATAAAATAATAATTCAGAAGTACCCAAACGCCATTGTACTTTTACAGGTGATGACGTAAAGCATGTAATTAAAGGTGAATTCGACATATATTCTCAATATCATTATTATATGGAAATGCTGTGCTGCGTCGTTATTCCAACCGAAGATGGATTAGACGTATTTCCAACAACGCAAAGCATGGATACTACACAAGTTACTATAGCTACCGTGTTAGACATCCCTGTTAATAAGTAAGCGTTTGTCATTTTTTTGTTTTTTATTAGCTTTTACTTTCTCATACTTCCTGTATAGGAATCTATTGTAATCCATAAAAAGTTCAAGTTGAAATTTTGACGTAATGCGTGTTTGTGGACGTCCACAAACCCAAAAAGTAGTTTAAAATGGTTGTATGTGTGCGTGCGTGCGTGCGTGCATGCCTGCATGTGTATGTATGTGAAAAGTCGAGGCGAAAGACTTTAAGTTTTTTTAATAAATATAAACCATCCGTACGCAGTAAACAGTAAAAAGAAGGTTCAATAATAGGACACTTCTTTTTGCAAAAAACATCCGTTAGTAAAAGCCAAACTCAACTTCTTAACGTTAATTTATTTCTTAAGAAAATCAAACGTAACCTTTTATATGCTTGATTTATTAGGGTGAACCTTACCGTTCGACGTTTAGGAGGAGGGTATGGCGGAAAAGTAACCCGACCGGCGATAGTGGCCTGTTCAGCGGCGTTAGCGGCACATAAACTTAAAAAACCTGTAAAATTTTGGGTGCCTCTTATAGACAATGCAAACGTGATGGGAAAAAGATATGGATGCACAGCTAACTACGAAGTAGGAGTTAATGATAAAGGTATTGTTCAATATTTAACTGCGGACATATATTCTGACTACGGATATGCTGGTGGAAATGAACCGGTTGGTGAAGAATTGGCGTCGACGTTTATGGGAACCTATGACAGTTCTACTTGGTCTCTAAATGTATATATTGCTCAAACCGATACTCCGACGGGAACTTGGTGCAGAGCTCCAGGTAAATCTTGATTTATACCACACAAATTTATGCTCATGTCTTGACTGATTCGTAGCGACAACCGAGGCACTGGCATTAGCTGAATGTATAATGAATCATATAGCTTCTGAATTAAAGATGGAACCACTTGAAATTCGCTTAGCAAATTTAAACAATGCTCAACCAGAAATGAGCAAACATATTGATGATTTGAAAGAATGGGCTGAGGTAGCTAAACGCAAAAAGGAGGTGGAAGAATTTAACAAGGTATGTACAATATTGACTATGTGTTATTGCTTTTATATCGCGCTATTTTTGCTAATGCACATGTTAAAGATAACTTCCCCCAAGTCATCATTGAAAGCTTAAAGGACGAAAAATAGTACAACGTGGATATTTATTTATAACCGTTTTACAATCCACAAGTCAGTTGAAATTATTTTAACAATTTTGCTTGTTTTGTTATTTTTTGTAATTCTTTTTAGATTAGTTGCTAGCGTAACACCTCATTAAAATTGAAACAAACCAACGTGTACGCATAGTTTTTTAGCAGCTTTTACCTTAAGATGTGACTTTAGTTATAAGTTAGGCATGAGCGGTCTGGTATCGTCTTTAAAAAATGGACGAAACAGGTCGCTGATACTTTCCCCTACTTTTTGCGTTTTAAATATTCTCGCGTCAAGAAGTGATGGAAATTTACATCTAATCTCTAATCTAGCCCGCTGCAGACTCAAGACGTTGTGTTGGTTACTTGCGGGCTGCGCGCGCTCCTACGACGCGACGTGAAAGGCACTACTATATTTAATGCGCTCACGAAAATAGTTATAACAGCTTTGTTTATACAGTTATCAAAAATATACAACGAATGAAAAATATTTATTTTTATTAGAGCTAATTGATATGCGTAGTTAAAATTACGTAACTGCCGGAAAACACGATGTTGGTATTAAAAATTATGGTTTTTTTGTACTTAATTTTCAGTTGGAAATTCTCGCTGATCCTAATAAAGTACTTCAAACAGTCTATCGGACTGATAAAAATGTATAACGATCGCCTATTGCGTTTAGGAATAAAAATTAAGGAATTTTTAAATTTTCAAAAATTACTAGAGGGCGTCATAGTGAAATTTGGGAAATTAGTATGAAACAAATTTTGTAGTTCATTGCTAGCTCTATCGGCTTAGAAAATTTAAAAACTATGGTGTGGGCATTTTTTGAGGAATTGTTTTTTGAAAATGTTCAAAATTTTGAACCGCTAGT
This sequence comes from Ctenicera cuprea, assembly GCA_958336395.1. NCBI lineage: Eukaryota > Metazoa > Arthropoda > Insecta > Coleoptera > Elateridae > Ctenicera > Ctenicera cuprea. The sequence continues at coordinate 59,044,121 of OY284486.1, forward strand.
ATATTTACAATTTTCATTTTTCCAAAAATATTTTTAGATCACTTGATTATACTTATTAAGGGCTATCAAATAATATAATAATTTGTATTGATTGGATATTTTGTTTTTGAGTAATCGGGCATTAAATTTAAAATTTTGAAAAACTCGTAGCGACCTTCATTTTAAAGATTTTTGAAAAAAACTATTTGATTTGTCTTTAAATCCACTGCAACCCATGTATTCAAAATTTCAAGAAAGTGTTTAGAAAAAAATCTATACCAAAAAAAACAGGTCTAATTTCCGTCTCCGGTTCAGGTTCCGATTACCAATCTTGCAAAGAACTACCTGCAACCAAAAAACTTCCACACACCAAATCTTATTAAAATCGGTCAATGGGTTCCGGAGATATAGGGGAACGAAAGCACCCACCCACGCACACAGAAATTTTTTAAAAACCACTTTTTCAGGTTCCTTGGGCCCCAAAACGCATATTTCCGCTAAAATCTGAAATTTGAAAATTTGCCTGAAATCATAACTTTCCTTACTTCAGTAGAAGTATGGGAAAGTAAAAATTCGTATTTTTGGTACTAATTAAAGTGGGACGTTGCTGAATAAGTTTCCCCTACATAAAATTAATACAAACAGAACAGCTGTTTCAAAAATTGCTTTCAATTTCAGGAGTGGCAGACACACTACATATTTATAACATTCGTAACTAAGTACCTATCGGTACGTCACTTACAGACTGTTGATCAGTAATTACTCAACTTTTTTCGCAAACTCTTCAGTGCGATGATGTATAATTTGATAAAATTCTTTACCGTTTTTACTACTTAACACGTTTTTGCACATCTATCTAATCGAACGTAAGACAGTTTGAAATATAGCATAGGAAATTCTCTCTAACTACGGGTCTGCAAATCCTCTGCTTGCCATTAACACTAATGTTTTTGAAATTACCAAAAAACTGAAAATGTGGGTCACTTTGAGATAAATCAAACGTGACCAATTGGTACAGAAGCCAAGATGAGCAAAAATAAATAAAATCATCAGACAGTTGAAGTCCTCGTATGAGAACAAGTTTCATAATTGGATAATTGGACATCGCATAAGATTTTACTCTAGAGTTTCGAAAAAGCTCCGGTTTACAAAATCTAAGTTAGTAACCAAAAATATTTTTTTATAAATCAGATCGCAATCTCCAAATCAATATCCGTTACGGTTCTATTGCTTAAACGTCACCGTTATCAGATTTTATCGCTTTAAATTGTTGTCTTGGAGTTTCCAAGATACAGGTTTAGAGAATCTAAGTTTATTACGACAGATAATCGAAAAGGGGTATGGTTCGCTCAACTCGAAGCGCACGTGCTGAAAGTGATAAGTAGAGCTAGGATAGTTAGGGAAAAAAAAACCTCAAAAAAGACAGGCAAAATAACTACAGAAACAGCACTAAAAAGACAAGATCGGCAGAAAAAGGGCAAAAATGAGCTTTTTATACTTTTGATATTGTTAATTATTATATATTCAAAAGTATCTTATTATTAATGTGTTACGGCCCAATTTTGACAAGAACAGCGAAGCAAAGGTCGACATTTAGCTGTGTGTGTGTGTACTTCGGTCAACACATGAGCGTCAGATAGATAGAGAGCGAGTGATATCGTAAAGTAAACTGAGAGTACGCTGAATTTTTTCCAATTTTTTGTGAAGAAAGACGTTTTGATTGTTTGAAAAAAATTGCTTGGAATTAAAGAACCCAAAAACGGAAGGACAAATTCGTCCACCAAAAATTGGGCGAGAGAGGAAAAAGTACCTTATACTGAGTATAATAAAGTAAAAAGTGGAAGACAAAAAAAACTAAAAACAACAAAAAAAACCAATCATTAAATTTTCCTTCAGATTGTAATATACAAAATTTCGAGAAATCTCATTAGCTCTCTGCTTAGGCATTATAATGAGTTCCCCTACAGCGTCCAGTTGCAGTAGTGTAAAAGTAACTTAAGCAAAAAAGCTTCTGGTTAGTAGTTTGTTATAAACTGATAAAATGTAGATTTCTGGGTTGTGGATACCCTAAAACGGAACTTTATTTGAGTCTGCCCTAAATATCTTTAAAAAGGCATTTGCCTAATTAATTATTCTAGCTCTAGTGGTAAATAAAGTATATTAGGTAATACTATTTATTTATTAAATAAAATCATTCCGTATAGCTTACCTGATCTAAAAGATGTGAAAAACACATTAAACCCAGACATAAAACTTTTAAGTCGTTCTACAGTACTCTATTATCATGAGTAAGAATATGATTTGTATGCACCTAAAAATGCCAAAATTTGCATTTAAGGGCAATTTTTCAAGTAATATGCAGTCTTAATTTATAAAAAAAGATCATATTTTGTTCAATTTTATATCAACATAAATCAACTACAATATTAAAAATACAATTTTAAATTAAGGCATTGCTATTTACAATTTTATATATTTCTATATTTTCAAACGTAAACGTCTGCCTTTTATCGGCAACAATTGCTTTGTATTTGGAGACGCTGCTTTCAACATCGCATGATGCATACTTAAAACCTATAACGGTTTAAAATTTCTATTTTGCAGCTAATCGCTTTAGCTTCTTAACATCATGGAGTGAAATTTCTAGCTGATTTATCAGCTAAAGACGTTCTTTAATTGAAATTAATTGTTTTTCTAATTTATTAATTGTTTCCGGCAACAAACAAACTTTCGCAAAATAAATAGCAATTTCTCCTTTATATTGCATCCTGCAGTTGCAGAGTTTGCGAGTAGATTGTATTTTCGAAGAACTATACTATAACGGCGCTTTAGGAATTTTCAACACTAAAATATTTCATTAGCATAATGCAGAAGGTGCGGAAATAGGTACTTAATTAAATTTTACATCCCAGTTTAAAATTTTTAAAATAATTATAGGTAGCAGATATAATTTTCGCTTTTAAATTGTTGCAGCATGTCGAAAATGCTTTAAAAAATAGCTAAAACATGTAGAAAAGCATGTAAAATACAAAAAAAGTATAAAAAATGCATTGAAATTCAATTTTTCCAAAATATGCATCTATTCATAGCAATTTCAAATTTACATGTGTGGTTCGCAAGTCGATAAAATATGCATAAATTTAGAAATCGTATACCTAATTATAAATAGTCGATTTATATATAGCTTTCAAACTCCTTCGTACGATTTCTTGTCAACTAAAAAGTTTAAATATATTGAATTATAAAAGTTGCACTGAATTTCAGTGGGGTAATAATTCAACTAAGATACAAAAAAGTTTACATTGAGGTAAATATAAACAAGTTATGTAGCCACGTAATCCAATAACTAGCCTACAAAATAAATACAAGTTGGAAATTTATTTACTAACTGCGTACATAACGAAGTTTATCGGTGATTATAATTTTACACTTTCCCATATACGATATAAAAAAATAAAAACCAATCTATGAGCAAAATCAAGACATATCAAATATCAAACTGCTTTGTAAATTTTCGAAAAAGCATTTCAAAAATGGCATTTGTCGGTTTTTAATCTAAACATTTTTTTAGCAATCTAAAGTAACAGTAAATTCAATTTCACAAACTTTAAATTAATTTATATCTAATAGTAAATCCGAATCTCTTCCACCTGTCTCAACTTTTAGTGGTGTAGGTCCCCCACTACTAAAACCCACATATTTACGCTTTCATTATGTAGGACTCATATTTCTTTGGACAGCACACCACTACACTTTTCAACGCAGGCCTATGGAACGCCATATTACTATTTATTCAAAAGTTTAAAACAAAATTGTGAGCAACATCTAGTTGGTTTAATTCATTTACAATTAAAACAATATAGTAGTATTTACAAAACAAAGTTTCTACGGTATTGCTTTAAATATTGCAAAACCCTTTCAAGTTTTTAAATCATCACGTTAGTAATTGCTGCAAATATTGAATTTTTACAATATACGACTATTGTCGTAAATATTAAATTATAGCAATGTTGGGCTATTGCTCTAATTCGACACTTGTTTCACCTGCTTCCATATAAATAACTAGGTGCTGTAACCGAAAGTTTGCCAAAACATACCGTAATAAAGCAATAGTGGAACAATGTTCTATTTCCTTAATTCCGACATTATGCACATATTGGGGAAAATGAGCATATGTAGCAATTCTTAATGTGTTGTTTTTAACGCCAGAGCTGGTATCGTTATATTTAAAACAATCTACGAGTTATTTGTTCCGAACATTTGTAAGCTATTGTAAAATTTACATTTATTTTATTAATAAGACCGTTTTCTCTGTTTAGTACAAATAAACTTTATGTTATAATACATCATGTAGTTATAAAATTTCAAATATAAATCTAACATAGGTGTTTGTGTTATAAAACAAAGTTTCAGGTTAATTGTTTTAAATATTGCAATAGCTCTTCAAATTTTCAATGGAGTACATTGAAAGTTGCAACAAATAATGAATTCTTACTATATGCGACTGTTGTGGTAAACAATCTACAATAAAACAACAATCTACATTTGTTGTAAACCACACAATACACGACCATTGTTGCAAATAATCGAACTGAAATCAAATTAGACTGTTGCTGTGAACGATATTATTGCAAATCGAATTAATACAATGTGCGGCTATTGCTGAAAATAATAATTTCAAGCAACACCGTACTTTTGGTTTAAATGCAGAGCAAATAAGGAATTTATACAATGCCCCATTTAATACAATTGTCGAATTCGAGCAACACCCGACTATCGTTCGAAATAAAGTCAGCAGTTGGCCAACCTGTGTCGCATTAAATAGCGTTAGTGATTTTACTTTTAAACTGGGGAGTTGCCTGAACCACAAAATCACTAGGACGCTAGATAGTAGACAGCAAGGGTTTATTACTTGGCTATACTCGAGGAAATAAACCCTTGCGGTCTACTATCTAGCGTCCTAGTGATTTTGTGGTTCAGGCAACCCCCCAGTTTAAAAGTAAAATCACTAACGCTATTTAATGCGACACAGGTTGGCCAACTGCTGACTTTATTTCGAACGATAGTCGGGTGTTGCTCGAATTCGACAATTGTATTAAATGGGGCATTGTATAAATTCCTTATTTGCTCTGCATTTAAACCAACAGTACGGTGTTGCTTGAAATCATTATTTTCAGCAATAGCCGCACATTGTATTAATTCGATTTGCAACAATATCCGCATATTGCGTAAAATCACTTGATATTTACTGCAATAGTCGGGTGTCGTTTGAATTCGCGTTTCGCCAGTGCTTTGGTATTGCTTCAAATCATTATTTACAACAATCTGGCATTGCATTAATTCGATTTACAACAACAGACATCTATTACGGTAATGTATTATTTGCAGCAATAGTCGTATGTCGTTTTAATTCGGTAGGTAGTTGGTTGCTTCAATTCTACATTTACAGCGATAGTCGCACATTGTATTAATTCGAATTGCTACAACACTCGCATATTGCGATAATTGTTTATTTGCAGCAACAGCTAGTCGCGTATCGTTTTTATTCTGTAGTTGCTTCAATTACGAATATTTATAACAGCATTGTAATATTGTTTTAAATGATATCGTTCACAGCAACAGTCTAATTTGATTTCAGTTCGGTTATTTGCAACAATGGTCGTGTATTGTGTGGTTTACAACAAATGTAGATTGTTGTTTTATTGTAGATTGTTTACCACAACAGTCGCATATAGTAAGAATTCATTATTTGTTGCAGCTTTCAATGTACTCCATTGAAAATTTGAAGAGCTATTGCAATATTTAAAACAACCTGTACCTTAAATTTTGTTTCATAAACCAACCATGTTGTTCTAAATGTAAACAAAATACTTGACTATATATTACTAGCAATCTTGCTTTTAACTTTCAAATAAATAGCAATATGGCGTTCCATAGAGGCCGGTTTAGGCAAATAACATTTGCTTAACTGAATAGGTCGCGAGGCGCTTATCTTTCATTCCCAATCACAACAGCACGGCCGGGGACGCGGTGGAACGTTACTCACTCGAGAGCACCGGGGCACCCGATACGCACTTATACAATGTGTTACAAAATGTCATACAATATTACTGGAAAATAGGATTATCCTTACGATATGGATAAGTAAAAGCAGTCATTGGACAAATATATATTCACATATTACATGACAACCGATTGTTGCTCATAAATTTCTAAAGATGTATATATTCTAGGATATGGAAAGAACCGATTTTATTATGTTTATAGTGTGTGGACGGTGTTATATTCACAAATAAATAGGCTAGGAAATCATAATCAGAAACCACACTTCATTGACCCAAATATTGGGAGCTGAAGTTACAATAATAAACGCTCGCATTTAAAACTACCAGTAAAAGAATTTTATAAAACTAGGACTTCGATCCGCGGCCCGCTACCGTAACTACTTCTTTTGCGTATTTATTACTAAAAACAAATACGCAAAAATGCGGTAGGCATATCCCACGCATTCTACTACTGATTATATTATAATGTAATTTAAAATGTTAATACAGTTGAATATTTGCCAAAACAACAAATTATGTGCTCGTGTATAACTTTGTTGTTTATTTTAGCAACTTTTTTAGCAATACAATAGAAATTAATGTATCTTCAGTTTCCAACCAAAGCAAAATTTTTGGTTATCGTACCTTAAACATGGGAAGTTCTTAAATCTTCGGCTATAAATCAGATTAATTATTCCATCAAATCGTTCAGTATATCTGTCCAAAAAAACAATACTTTCCGCTTATTTATAGTCCGTATATGGCAGCGAGGACGCTAAATTCAAAAAAGTTCGTTTGAGATTTTCAAAATTGTTTTACATCTGTTTTTTTGATTGCCTATAAATTTAATTCTTGATCGTATTTACATATTTTTAGTGGTAGCTCATGAACACTATGAAAGGGCGACACGAATTTCTAACATAAAAATCTTACCTTTTAATTAACAGTTCTAAATTAACAACATGCTATTTGTTCTAATTGACAAAATTTTCAAAAGCTAAGTCATTAAAATTGTCGCTGTTTTAAATAATGTGTTTTTTCCCCTTAAATATTTTAAATCTTTAACACAGCTGCTGTGCAGGAAAATATACACACAAGACTAAAACTCGTTTGTGGAAACAGGAGACGGAGACGAAAATACATCACGCTCTTATTAACGATTATCTGGACATCTACGCCTCAAAATGAAAAACAAATTTATCTTTTGTAAAGTTATAAATAATAAACTTAGAAATAAAATAAATATAAAATGCTGGTAACATGACCAAACTACAGAGCCTCGGTCAGCCTCTGAATCCCGCCTGTACGTCTCTCCTATACTGTGCGCACGCATTGACGATTTACTTAACTGGACCGGGAAATTGTATTATCTATGCTATGATTTTTCTATAATCTGTAGATAATATGTAATTTTTTTTTAAACTTTTAAACAACAGTCAGATATTTTTGTATAATTATTTATTAACCGGTGCGCAAGAGCTGATCCTTTAGTCACGGCAAACGGAGCGTTCCGAAGGCACTTTTAATAAATTTCTACAACTTAAACTATTAAATTTGGAAAGATACTTTGCAATCTTGCGTGATCGGAAATTTTATGCTCTACAAAAAAGGCGAAACAAAATTTTTTGATATCTATCTTGGCTTTCAATAGGCAGATGATTAAAGCTCGAGCCACAATTTAAAATATTTTTTTACTGATTTGATATCAGCTTACATTATATTAACTAACAAACTTCTCTGTCATAACTTTTGTTTCCCAACTAACCACTGGACTATACGAATCCTTTACGAGCAGAGCCGCCCCTGTGTATTTCTTATAAATCCAGCTATCAACTGATGCTGATAAATGTTAAGCAATTTTGTTCAAAATTCTTTTCCTATACTAGAGTTTATGTTCTGACGATTGAGTTGCTGAAATTGAATTGAATATGATGCTGTCTAAACATTCAACGTTATATTGCAAATTTGAAAGAAACCTGCTTTTTTATTATACCCAAACTTTCGATAAGGATCACTACACATATTTTTTATTAAATTTATCGTGCTATATAATTTTTTATCGCTTTTATGGAAAATTTTACTAGGAATCGAAATTCCTTTAATCGGTTTAAGAATAAGATCACGCTTTATTTTACCGTTACGCAAATCTACTGCCAACTATTTAGTTGGACTTCGTCATATCTGTTCGGTTTTAAATAATGCGAGTCATTTTAGTTTTACTAGCGGAACCGATGGTCTAATACTTACGCTTTTTTTGGTATTTTAAAAAAAAATGTAATAAATAAGCTATGTCGAGTTGCACAACACGTACCGAATGCATTCCGCAGTATTGCATATTCTCAAATGCGGAAAGTCTGCGACTAAACTGAACATACGTAACTACTAAGTAATCATGCGATGTTTATTATTTTGTAAATGGTTTTAGGCATTAAGACCCCACGGCTTGGAGAATGTGAGTGGCGGGTTGCGGCATAGATTTTTATTGCTGCATGGCCTCGGAGAGTGGCGATAGCTTAGAGGTTGGGCGCTTAACCTTTAGCGCTCAAGGTCTGAGGTTCAATTCCCCGCCGAAGCCATGCAGCAATATCTGCTGATACCTCTTGAAATCTCACTTGCAATGCAATTTGTAAATCTGTATTGAGTTATTTATCATTATCTTCCCGCATGGCATTGTTTGCATAATCTGACCTGCATTCCTCTCTAGAGTTTTTGGTATTGTTTTGTCTCTGATTTTGCCGTAAGTAAAAATCTAGCCAGATGGAAAGGATCCATAACCCAAAATGTGTGTTCTCCGAAGAGTTTGATGTGGGATTGCCAGCTATAGAAAGATTGTGTCCCAAACATACACGCAAACCGTAACCATTAAATTTTGCTTATTATTTTTGAAAATTGTAGCGCCCTGTCGTATTAACAAATATGCGCCTTATATAATGGAGGCGTAAATATGCAGATTCTAGTAGCGGTGGCCACTGTTCCCGAGTAACATAAATACCCAGAAGCCTCCGTTTGTTTGTTAACAATAAATAAGCGAATTCATTAGGTAGAGTAGCGGGCTTATAGTAAATCCGAATCCCCTCTGTCTCAACGTTTAATTACAACGTATTCAGTAACATTTCCCACGCACCTTCTGTATTATCTGCGGGTTTTAATGTTTATATAAGAATCAAGCAGTATTATCGGTGCCTAAAGCTGCGATACCGGCGGAATGTACATATATTATATCAATCTGTCTGTTCTAATAAATTTGCTAGTAATTATTTGTAAAGAAAAGTGTGTGGAGTAGCCCACGGGTTCTGGCTATTTTATTGTAAAGTTCAAGACGCGCTTAACAAGGATATATCACATTAGCAATAAAATCAGATGCAGTTAACAGTTGTTTGTAAAGAAAATTTTATAAATTAATTTGTGATGGCTATAATTCTTGTAACCTAACAGTATTTCAAAATATCTGAGTAAATGAATGTTTATGAATTCCCACTTTTTTGATATTTTGTAAACGTGACCTGCGTTGTTATTTCATAGGTAAAATGAATATTCTGTACACACGTACCCCTTTTATCAATAAAATATTTATGATGTCATATGTCGTAAACATTAGGGTAAACATTGAAAGTAAAGGTTAGTATTCAGAGAAACTATGAATAATGTCTTCGTTAGAAAAACAGAATGCGTTGGCATTCCAGTAATTAGAATTACACAAACGAAGCGTGCTACTTAGAACGTGATCTCTGCTTCTTATTTGCATGAAAAAAATAACTGGCGGAATGTATATACGACCACAGCACTTACATACAGCGTACAAAGATCCATTTTTGTAGTTTAAAGTTTAGACACTGTTTGCGTTTATATATTAGAATAGATAGATGTTAATTGTTTTATCTAATTCAACTGAAAAAATATTTTATTTCTTGTTTTTCTTCGTCAATGTACTCAGAACTTGCATGTAAAACTAAACTGCATAAGTGCATAAGGTTATATAGTAATCTAAAATGTTTATTTCTGCTGCATTATAATTTATTTAAACTGCTATGCTTACAAATTTTTACACTTAAATAACGTTTCACGATTAAGCGCGATGCCGCATTAGAAACGGGTATAGTTGTATGTGTATACAGATTTTAACACAAACCATAATCAAAATGTTTAATAACTTTTTTCTGAAATTTTTACCGACTAACTACTCAAATTATTTTAACATGACGTAATGGTGCATAGTGTAATTCAGTTGAACTTCCACTTAGGCGTAACATAACTTTGCTAGAAGCTCAAAGGAGATACCTGCGTCATGTCGTTCCAAAAACATGGTTCATTTGCCCTAATTCGCATCTAAAGTAACTACGTATTTTCATGGAAGAACAAATTTAATTTAACTCTATTATATCATTTTCGTTTCGAAACTTGTCATATCAAGTGTGCTGTATATGGAATAAAACAGAAATACGGTGGTACTAGAGTTTTTAGAACTTCTGTACTAGTAAATATTAACGGTTATTAAAAAAAATCGTATGAGGGTTTGATAAAATTTATTTTATTTATATCGGATTCGATCCGATAAGCGATTGCTGATTATTTATGTTGACCGAAAAGATTCTACCGACCAGTTTAACAACCGATATTGTTTTGATATCCAATCTGGTGCCACACTGGATCTGAACATATACAAGATCCGATCTTGTCCGGTAGATGTACCCAATTCGATCCAATGCTACATCTACAGGGTGATAATGAATTGTAGGGACAAACTTCTAGGGCTTGCAAAACACAACAAAGCAAACAACTTTTGTTAGTAAATGTGTGGTCAAAAGTGTTTCCTTTCAGAGATAGAGCTTCTCAAAGATTCTTTAAGAACCGCCTAAATATAGGCAACTCAATTTACTACCTACTATTTGTTTCCATAACGACGGAAATTAATACAGGATAAATAAAGCCCTCTTTCCCACTTTTCAAATTCAAATCAAATTTAAAATAAATTAACAAAATGTTTCAAAACTAAGCAATAGAAAAAACCAAAATTACAAAGAAAAAATCAACTATTTGAAAAATTTACAATAACTAATTCAAAAATTAACAAAATTATAGTAAATGTTCAAAATGTCGCCCCCCAGCTTCTACACACGAAGCACATCTATGAAGTAAATTGTATACAAATAATTGTCAAAAAAATCACAGGACGAAAAAAACGAATTATAAAAGGCACAGAGAGAAACGAATTATAAAAGGCACAGAAAGAAACGAATGCAAGAAATTCAAAAAATATCACAAAAATATCGAATTGTGTCAAAATTGACGTTATTTGAATGCATGTATGTCTAGATCGTTTTTTTTTTCTTTCAAAATTATGTGTGACCTGTGCAAAATAATTGAAAATGCAATTTGGGTTGCCTATTTTCAGGTACTTCTTAAAGAATCTTTAAGAGGCTCTATTTTCTAAAGGAAACGCTTTTGACCACACATTTATTAACAAAAGTTGTTTGCTTTGTTGTGTTTTGCAAGCCCTAGAAATTTGTTCCTACAATTCATTAACACCCTGTATATCCTATTTGGTATCATTATGCCTACTAGTTTAGGTAAAAATAATTGTTTTAATCGATTACTTCCATAACTGTCAAGTAGTTTTTTGCTTCAACATTAAAAGACAGTCTATGTGGCGATGTTCCTTTGTTATTTAATGTAAAGCGACCGGATTTATTGTAATTATTTTAATTAACATTAAATTAAATTAAATTTATTTGTTATAACTCTAATAAAATATCAAGTCATGGGCATCGTTGTAAAGGCTACAAAATTCTCTGTTTAAAAAACACAATGAGCCGATATCGTTCTTACGTTTTTTGCGCGTCATGGCACTCTTAACTAGAAATAGAACATTGCAATTATTATCTTTCGATCTGTCGAGTCAACAAATAGAAGTACACTATTGTACTCAGAATTTGATCTTGATTTTAAATTTGTAAAAATATACAGGGTGTTTCATTTGAAATAAGAAAGTTGGGTGTTACTTGCGGTGAAATCGGAGGTGAAAAAATTGAAGTAGCTGGCATATAATGTGGTTTTATATGCAGAACAATTTCTTTATTTTGTTATAATAATAAATAAAGAAAATAAAGGGTGTGAGACTACTTTCGTTGACACCCGGTATAGTATACAACAGAGTAGAAGTAAATACCGAATTCCATGAATTATTTGAATAAAAACGCGTTTGCCTACACCTTTTTGCATATAATTCTGTGCATTTCTTGGGCGTTATCCCCTTCACTGTGCTGGACGAGGAGCTGGCTTATATAATCTAGTAGGCCCGACATCTACGCATTAAAACAGAGAAAAAAGTTTTTATCAAACGGAAACTTTCATTATGCAGTTATAGCCTTCGAGAGAGAGGGCAGTCTTTACACTTACTGTAACGCCCTAGACGCCGTAGCGCAGCGTTTCCGGACCAGCATTTATCAACTTTTTTCCTTGTTTAGATGTGTAAAACCTAACCTCAATGTTTCAAAAATTTAAAAAATTTTTACAAATCTAAAAATATTCAGAAGAAAACATTACGCCCCCCCCCCGTATAAATCACCACTGGTGCACTAAACAAAAAATAGTAGATATGATGAACAAAGCGCGGATTTATAAGCATTTTTTTTTTAAATAACGCTCGTAATAAGCTTGATATATCAAAAAAAAAAAATTAAAACCACAAAATAGGCAAAATAAAAAAAACAAAATTTTGATTTGTTTTGCATAAGAATAAGGCATTGTTACAAATATTTCAAAACAAAATAAATAATAGAAAATGTAATTAACAACAAATAAAAATATACTTTGATATGCATTTCCTTGCCGTTCAAACTATGTTCTTATTAAAAACTTGACTGAAGCATATATTACGGCAAAACAGCAGAATTTTTTTAAATTAGCTTTTAAAAATATAAAATATTACAAAGGCGTAACTTACGGTTTACATACAGCTTCTGCAAAGTATATAAAAGTTAAAATAAGCGCATATAAGCGGTTTAAGGAGTAAAATTAGCAACATAAGCAGCAAATAAGCAAAATAGAAAAAAACAAGAAAAATAAATGTGGTGTCAAATGCTTACATTTTTCATGAATCATGGAAGTACAAAAGGATTTTGATTTGCATATAATAATAGTGCCTAAGCAAAATGCTTGAAATCCGCTTTCTAATGATGAGTAATGAGTAGATATACCATTTCAAAATTTTAGTGTTGTTACTGCGAAAGTTATCGACAAAAAGTGATTAGACTGTTGCATCTTCACGAGATTGTAGTATCGCAACGAAGCGTTTTCGGACCCATGTTTATAGGATTTTGCACCATAATTCCGAATCACCCTGTATATCTTAGTACTAACCTAAACTATATTTGCATCAATTTGCACAAATTTGCATACACATTTCTGCTGTTTAACAGGCTTGGCTTAAATTAATTTAACAGATGTAGTGGTATAATTTTAAAATGTAACTAAAAAAACTTTGTATTGGTGAGATAAACTTTAAATTTCAAAAAATGTAAAAATTCGTTTATGTTTTTGGTGTAGATAAATTTCGGATATATCAGATGATTTCAGAATCTCGAATGAATTTCGGATTTCGGATAAATTTCGACTCTCGGATAAAATTAAGTTAATTTATCGATATTCGAATTTAACGTAATGTTAGACTTACTTATTCGTTTCGATCTGACCCGAACGAACATATTTGTTCAACACTATGGCAACCAGCCAGTTTTATTATAAACAAAGCTTCAGATTTGTTTGTATAAATAAAATGGGTTGGGTAATGAACCCATTATCTCACTAGTGAGATAATGAACTTCATTACCTAACGCAAATAAAGTCCATTATCTCACTAGTGAGATAATGAACTTCATTACCTAACGCAAATGAACGACATAAGTCCTTATCCAAGCAGTCGTAGATAAAATAAATCATATTTAATCCGATATCGTGTTGGGATTTCCGTATATCAATTCTAGCCTCTAGTAAATAGTAGGTGAAATAATATCCCGTCGTTCTTTTATCTCTTTTTCTTTATTTGAATTGATTCGAACAGATAAAGTACGTGCTCCTACCACCTTTTTACTTATACCAAGTGCTATAAATTATTGATACCTACCTAGGTCTTGTAACATGCCTGTAAATTCGGAATTCTCATAAAATATGCCGTACACATGTTCCGTGCATTGATATTCAGTAAACGTGAAAAATATTTAAATACCCTTTGATTTTCTCTTTGGAAAAACCTGCTGAAAATTTTAAAACCTACACCATAATTCTATGCTACTCATTTAGTAGCGCTTGTAATCAACAAGTATACATATACATACGCCTGTGTTTTTAAATAATTCTCTTGTATTTAAGCATAACTTCTAAAATTCTTTTTTTTTGTTAACACACTTTAATAAATTGCGATTATTAAATAAATAATGAACATTATCTAAGACATACGAATGCGTAGAACGGCCACTCCGAGATTTATTTTAAAATTCCCAATTCAAACTGTAAATTTTGTGACATTCCCAGTTTAAACTCTAAGCTTGCAAATTATTAAAGTGAAAATTTCCCGTACAAACTTTTACTTTTAAATAATGAATGAAGATCAATCACAATAGAAAACTTATAAAATTTGTCCTTAAAAATTTGTGAATTCAATACTCATCACGTTGAGAGTTGGCTAAAGCTTAGAACACTATTTTAAGAAAGACTCAAAACCAATTGGAAATGTACACAATTAATCGTGTTTTACTACAGCCACACATAATATGAATCACACATGCAGGAAAACAATGGGCTGCTAACAAACTACGCACCACATAAATCTCGAGAGTTATTAATACTCTGCGTCCGTATTTTGCTTTTTAAATTACTATAAAATAACTACTGTTGATAAACATTTAAAAAAGCCTGCATTTAAATATTTAAGCCAAGTAAACTAAATCGATCTAATATTGCGCTGCTTACTTTTAACCACGTAATTGATCAATAAAGGCCGGATTTATATGCGTTTGCATAGTTTTGCTAGCTAATTTCGAGTTTTTTCTATTATTTTCTAAAACTCAGCGGAGACGTACAGGTTTCAACGAAAGCGGTTCTGCAAAGAGAAGCATTCAAAGTATAATGTCCCGCAATAGGAATTTTTTTGGAAAAGAATTTAGAGTCTATAACGGCGTTACCTTATGTTTGGGAGAAAAGATATATTTAGTCCAAAATTATTATTTGTTTGTACTATGTCCGCATTTCTGCTCTGATCCATTTAGCATCGTCCTCAAAGAATTAAATGCATGGAAATCATAAGAAATTGTTTTTACCGCTACGCTCACAAATCCATTTATTCCGCGCGTAAATTCAACGATTAAGTTTCCTTACATACCGTTTTCCTCTGCTACTTCCTTGAAATTCAATAACCGTGTCAAGTAGTCGACGCCCTTCCTGCTTAATTTGCAATTTTTGATCTTACAAACGTTTGAAAAAGTCATAAAACATTTTTTACAATATCCATTTTTACTTTCACATACTTCTACTGAAGTAAGGAAAGTTATTTCATGCGCATTTTCAAATTTCAGATTTTAACGGAAATACACGTTTTTGGGGTCCAAGGAACCAAAAAATAATGGGTTTTTAAACTTGTTATCTGCGGGTGGGTGCGCGGGTGAGTGTGTGTGCGGGAGGGTGCGTAGGTGCGTGGGTGCGTGAGTGCGCTCAATCTCCTATATATCCGAAATCCCTTCACCAATTTTTATTTTATATAGGATTACAATTAACGGCACTTACCTTGATTACTGACTGACCAGGATAAGTAACAAAAGTCATAAACAACATAAAACATACAATTAAACACATGTGTGTGAATGACATTGAATGAATGTGCATGAAGGGTGGCATAAGCTTCAGGAGCGTAGCGGTCTAAAGGCCAAAAGGCCCCACTACCTCCTATTACACAAGCGTATAGCCTACCCGGAGTGAAAGACCTCGACACCTTCGGGTATAAGAGGTGAAAGATTAAACAAACAAACAAAACAAACATAGTATATATTATACATTTGGTATGTGGAGGTTGTTTTGTTGCATGTGGTGCGCTGTAGTAAGGTTTTTTAATCGGAACCGAAACCGTAAACGGAAATTGGACATGTTTTTTGGTACACATTTTCTTTAAACATTTTTTTTAAATATAGCGTTGTAGTGCATCTAACAGCAAATCGAATTCTTTTTTCTCGAATGCTATACCTTTAAAACTAAGGCCGCTACTAATTTTTTTAAATTTTAACATCAATACCCCATTACTCAAAAACAAAATATCCAATCAATACTAACTGTTGTATTATTTAATAGCCCTTAACAAGAACAGAGCGACCAAACAAATACTTAATTGCAGTCGCCTTTGAAACAAATACACAATCCCAATTATTACTTTCCAAATCGTGAAGGTATTATCATAGTTATCATTTTACCGCAATTGCTCATATTTAACATTTTTAACAATTAGCAAGTGAACGCCCTAAATTATTTTTAAAATTTATCATTTGTATTTTACAAACGTGCATGATAAATGTCAGTTGTAAACCGTGACCCATTTAACACATATAATGAAAAAGAATATTAAACGGTTGTTTGGTTTAGCGGTAAAGGCGAGGGCTTGTGATCTAGTTACCCCAGTTCAAATCCCGTGACAGACCTGTTGCGCCATTTTTTTTATACACACAGGTGTTTGTGCTACATTTTTAAATTTGAATGAAAATCAATCAAACGGAAGTGACGAAACGGAAGTAATAGAACTGAAGTAAAGGTACGGTTTATATAGGCCAGACAATTAGAAATTTTGATATTAGGTATGAAGAACACGTACGTTGTTACAAATACAAACACCCACATAAATCCAATTACGCTAAACACTTACTAGAACACAATCATTTAATGACATCTAATAACACCATAAAATGTTTACACTTTTGTGATGTTAAAACGGAAATTAGATATACTAGAAGCTTTTGAAATTCACAAACATTTAAAAACTGTACCGTTATTGAATGAGCAAATTAATCTCTTAAATTCTCCTCTATTGGACGTTTTGAAATAAGAAATCAAGTCATCTGCAGACGATAACGGAGATCAAGTCACCAAGTTCTATTGCTATAACAACACTAACTGTTTACTTCCTAATATAATCTTTGACAATGGAATATAAATATGCCAAAATACGTATAAGATTAAAATAAATCAATATTGTTAAAGTAATTAAGTATTTTATATACAGATACTCATTAAATATCAAGTTTAACGAAGTAAAGCTGGAATTTATTAATTAAGTTAAGATTCTTAACGTTAAAGATCATATTTAGTGAAAGTACAGATTATGTGCAGAATGTGTGTTTATATGTCCATGTGATTATGTGCCTCAGTGTTTAAATGTCTGTGTGTTTAAATGTCTGTGTGTTTAAATGTCTGTGTGATTAATTGTCGACGTGTTTAACTGTCCGTGATTAAATGTACTATGATTATGTGTCGCGTGTTTATGTGTCCGGACACCTTCCACCGGTACCTAACTTAGGCGTTTTTTAACTCATATAACGTAATATCTCGAGAAGTACTTTGCATTTCAACTAGATTTTTTTTGTTTAAAATCAAATAAATCAGCGCTGTGTATGATCTCATTTTAATTTCCGAAAAGAAAATTATATTTTACCCAAAGAAATTACGAATATGACTTTTTGCTTTCCATGTAGTAAACTTTTTAAGAGACAATTTTTTTTATTTGTAGATTTTAACATATACATGCTGCGAGCAAAGTTAAGAATAAACTTTGTAAATATATTTAAAAGCAAAAAATAAATATCGATGGCCATGATTTTGATGGTATACATGTTTGCTTGTTTGCTTGCTGGGCACACATTTATTTTTTTTATTAATTTGGAACCGATCTGGGGGGCGAATCGACGAAAATTTACCAATATCTGTATTAAGGTACACCCTAATGATCATACAAATACTATTTCTTAAAAAAACTTTAAGAAGTTCAATTTTGCTCTGTAAAAAAGTCCTAAGTGTAATAGTAGCAAACAGCACATACAGCTATTTAAACAACTGGATATCTTCTTGAATAGTTTTAATGTTTTCTGCTACTTTATGTTTTCGTTGGTGTTTTTCAGTACGTCTTTGTCTGAAAACTCTTTATCTTTATGTAAAAAACATTACAATCTGAAATACGGCCTCTCTTGTTAAGAATTAACAATCATTAAATACCATGATTTGAAATGAAATATTACAAACTTAAAATTGAGGAAGCATAATATTAACATTGCAATGCCAAACTTTGTAATTTGTTTGTTATGCTACAGTTCAGTGGAGGGATAAAATTACAAAGCACACATCAAAATTAATGCCGTTCCTAATAAATTTATTCAATTTGTTATGTACGCAAAATTTTGCTATCCAACAACTTCAAAGTTAATTCAAAGCGCATTTAACTTGTGAAAACAGTAAGAAATAGGGCTTAGAGCGGAAGTTTCCCGCATATTTCATGAATAATTCCAAACACAGACATTCCAGAAATTCTAGTCTCTTCATTTTGTTCGATGCTTTCTGACAAACGAGCAGTGGCCGCAAAAGCAGAGAATGTTTGTGAATTTTTTAACAGAAGCTTTAGTTTAGAAAAATATTTTTCAGGCTAACCGATGGGTCAAAAAAGGAATATCTGTGGTTCCTATGAACTTTCCATTATTTTATTTTGGACAATGGGGCGTGCTCATAGCAATTTATCAAGGAGATGGAAGCGTTGCTGTTGCGCACGCTGGAGTTGAAATGGGACAAGGAATAAATACTAAGGTACGGCAACGTATTGGAAATTTAATATCTATTTTAATAATTATTTTTATAGGTTGCTCAAGTGTGCGCATACGCTTTAGGAATTCCCCTAGATCAAGTTAGCATCAAACCTAGCAACGTCTTGACGACACCAAACGCATTTGCAACTGCTGGAAGTATAACGAGCGAGGCAGTTTGTTATGTAAGTTTCTTTTCAGAATATGAATAATTTTCGTATAAAGTACTGCAACTTGAAAAAAGAAATTCGTCCATGAAACACATGTTAGTGCTTTGTAAGTAAAATTCGCGATTGCAATTTTAGGCTACCCTTAAAGCGTGTGAAATTTTGAAAGGGAGAATGAAGCCAGTAAAGGACAAAATGAATAATCCAAGTTGGAAAGAATTGGTTAAGCAGAGCTACATGGAGAATGTCAAATTGACAGCCACTTCCATGTAAGTTTCCGATCATTAAATGAATTACCGTTGACTAATTAATAAAACAATTGATAAACCAACTTTTTACAAAACTATTAGTAAAAAATCAATATCCTAAATAATTAAGACCTTAAATAGTAGACTACTAGTGATTTCATATTATATTTCAGACAGGCTTGCATCATAAATTTATAAACTATAACAATTACAATTTTCTGCAATTCCAGAATATGCGATTGCAAATTTAATGTTTGCTCCGTTTAATAAACACGAATAGTACTCAATTTGTAATATGCCAGTTTAGAGAGAAACCGATGTTTCACAATTACTAAAAACACTAATTATACCTAAATTACCATAGCTATTCAGCTTATTTCTAATTAAATATTTTAGTACTTACTAAGTTTTAAGAATTTCCATCAGGAGTAGTAGTAGTAGTCTTAGCATGGGAAACTTACCTGTAACAAAAAAGATTTATAAATTTACTTTTAAAGCAAAGAACAATTAAAATACTAATATTTTGTACAGTGTTTTAAAAGACATGGCTCGCATTGTATACATAGATTCATCAAGTCAAACTAAAACTAAAACATGATAATTTATTGTAAATAAAACCATTCTTAATGTCAACAGGTTTTTATTTTAGCCTCATACGTATTTCGACATGTTCACACGTCATTATCAAAGGCACGATTAAAATTAAACAGTTGGTGTTGCTATAGGAACAATAAATCTTCATAACTTTATCCTGTTTTTCTATATCTGCGTCTAGATGACTTGATTTCTCATTCCAAAACGTCCAATAATGGTGAATGTAAGGGGTCATTTTGTTCATTTTCAACTTTGCATCAATCAAATTTTTTTTTTATTATTTACTTTTTAATAATAAAATTTGTTTTCACAAAAATGGTTTACCCATGGGAAGTCCAATTTCATATAAAAAACCTTTTGAAGTTAAGAACTGTTTTATTTACAATAAATTTAAATGAACGTCAACGAAGTAATGCTTGAACTTATAAATAAAACATGATAACCTGTTTTCAAACACAGTTCCTGAACAAGTATACCAGTCCAATAGTTTTAAATAAATCTTTAAGCAGATACTTCTTGGGATTCACAATACTACCAAGAAGACTAAATCGCCATTACTTACAGCTTATTCAAACAATTTTCTCTTGAACACTGTTGCTCTTTTTCGTAAAGTACTTTTTATGTTTTTGGAATTCTTTCAAGTACTCCTACGTAATTTTATAGACGTACACAGATTTTATTTGCTGCGCCTGTTTGACTGATACTGACATATATTAAGTTTTGGCTGAATATTGCTTTACAGATACAAACACGTTCTCGAGGCACAGTTCATTTTTGATTTAATTTTTTTTTAATTCCGTTAACAGTGAAAAACTAAAATTTGAATTTCGCCTTACGTGCGTCAATAAAGCCACCTATTCGCTGGTACAGTAGACCAGTTTGCAAAACACTGGTCTATAAGACAATATTCCAGTCGTCCAATTATAAGAACCTTGGATCATTCAAAAAAATTTGTATTTGAAGTGAACCAGCACTTAAACAACGAAATGAAAACAATCTGCAAAACATTTTATTAAACGTAATAAGCCTATTTTCTAGTCAACTCGTTCGCTAGATTTCAACCTCTCATTAGGCATTTTTGGTATGAAGTAACATGTTTGAGATTCTCCGTCTTCTCCTTCTAATTAGGTAGACATTGCTGTGCGTTTCTTAACCGTCGTGGATATTGCTCCATGTTTTGATAAAAGATTTGTCTATGGCTATCTTAACTAATCTTCAAACTCTGTCCCACTATTTTTTTAAGAACATTCATTGCTGCTGTTTGTTTCAAGTAGGGAAAAGTGGAGAGTTCTAGAGCCTCACAAGGTCAAAACATCACAATATCACATAAATTATCTTGGCTGCAACTGGTTTAACAAGGTCAAATACATTACCACGATTGCGACTTTCTTAGATTACTTTGACTGATGGTCAATAAGTTGTAGGTGAAACCACTTTATTGACGATAATTAGGTGATTGTGTTAAGGTTAAGGTAGAGTACGGTGGGGGAGGGAGGCTACAGCTTAAAGTCGAGTCGGAAAACTTAATTTTCAAAGAGGAATTTAGGCATAATAGACGCCGCGGCATGTCTACACCGGATTACAAAATATGAGTAGCGGGTTGCGGCATAGATTTTCTGCATTTTGGCGTACTCCACCGAAAATATATTGTAAATGAATCAATTATTAACTTTAACAGGTTGAAGTTAATAATTTTTGTATTTACAACATATTATTATGAACTTCGAGGAAGAAAGCTAGAACTTATTAATAAATTTCTATCTTGTTGGCGCTTTCGCTATAACTGATGTTAACGTGTTCTCTATGGAGACTTTCATGTTGCACTTTTCACTGATTCCTTGTAAAATAATAAAGCAAATAACCGAAACGCTGGAACGAGTGCTTCCTACTGCTGGGCGATATAGCAAAAATGAGTACCGACTATCGGTACCAATCTCGTATCGATACTATACAAAAGTATTGAAATATCAAAAGTATCGAAGTATCTAGTAACTGTTGAAAGTATCAAAAGTATCAAAAACATCAAAAGTATCAAAAAAATTAAAAGCATCAAAGTATCGAAGGTATCGCAGGTAAAGTAGTCGCAAAACAAGAAGAGTTGCATTAAAATAAAAACCATAGCTGTCAATTTCCGACATATCGAGAGTATGTACATCAGGAAGTCAGCGCTTCTAAAACAATTTTAAGTTAAAGTATTAAACGCGTAACACAAGAAATGTACTTTATACTGATTATATGTATAATGTTTTGGTATACCTGGTCTCTGGCGGTTAAATGCCCGCTTTCTCTTTTAGACACGTTCTGAATAAAGGAATAAGGATTGACGAACTTATTATTGTACGTGCAGGTTGTAAGTTGAAACTCAAATTTAATTTTTTCGCTCAGACAACAAACAAGAGGATAAAAATTACATAAAACAAATTACATCGAGTGGTTCAATCTGACAGTTTGATCTAACATTTCAATTAATACTAAAAGTAAAAATTTAAATGTTAGCAGAATTTTCATTTTGTTTTTTATAGCATCATAGTAGGTACTTTCTTGATACTTCGATATTGTCATACAATCGATACTTCAATACCCTCGATACTTTCGATTCTACGATACTTTCATACTTTCCATATTTCGATACATTCGATTCATCTGTATTTTAGATACTTTCGGCACGTTTGTATCTGGTATCGATGTTTGATGCCAGCCAATGTATCGATACTTTTAATAAATATGGATACTTTGCCCAGTGGTAGTGCTAACCAGTACGGTGCATCGCGCATAGGCTTTTATTACAAAAATAGAGATGAAAGGGAATTTATAAAATAAAATAAGTAGTTTTTATAAGCCTCAAGTGAAATAGGGTTGCTTTGATTTTTCAAACCATAAAAGCTTTAATTGCTTTTATTCTTTTGGAGACGTTTAAAAAACAGTTAATAAATAATAACAGACCTACGAAATCGCCATGTAAAATGTAACCCTTTTATATGTATGAATCTCTATAGAGTGTTTGTTGATCTACATGGGAATATTGCAGGAGGTGCAAATTCGAATCAAAAAGTCCTTACCAAATTTGCGCGTAATGCATTCGCTTTCTCAAAAATTAATGTTGAAATTTAACTGAAACACTTTATTTATTTGTAGATTAATAATGTAATATAATTGTTCCACAGCAACGTTACTTAGAATATAAGCAACTGATATGTATATCTTTTGTGCGTCGAGCTGATGCATGCATTTGGGCGAATGGCGGGTACATCAACCATCCCCTTTTACCACAGTACTTTGCTGCTATAAAGTTTAAAATGCCAAAAGTTCATAATTAATGACAACTACCTGAACTGGTGACCTACGTTCCACGTATCTGTAGCTCACAGAGTTTGGTTGGGAATTGATAGGTGATGAGAGGTAGTGGGGTGTCAAGATCTGGCTCCTAGTACTGGGAGCCATTCGTTGCGTAGAGTTGAGACAGTGCCAGATTTAACATACAGATTCTATTAAAAGTAGCTATAACAAGCAATTATAATTTTTTTCGAATAAAAAAAATAACTCCGAGGTTTCAAAATTGTTTCAGTTAAATACCATCATTAATTTCTGAGAAAACTGTGCATGTGAGGGCAAAATGGCTAAGGGGTTTTCGACTCCATTTTCACCAATATACACCACCTCCAATATTGTCGTGTAGATTACAAACACCCGATATAAGACCAAATACAACAGACTAAATTTACATGTATGAAAATTAAGTCTAAAAAGTCAAACTTTAAAATAAGGATTATTATGCAAGTTAATATAGACGGGGTTAATGTTTCTCATTTTCAAACGTATTATGCAAAATATAGAACCCTTATTTCAATACTATTCACAGGTTCCATGCAAAATTACCAGACATTCAAACATACCACATTTACGGCGTAACTTGTGCAGAAGTTGAAGTGGACTTATTGACCGGTTTGCATCAGGTTACAAGGCTAGACATTCTCGAGGACACGGGAAACAGCATAAGTCCTGAAGTTGACATAGGACAGGTGGAGGGAGCATTCGTGATGGGTATAGGTTATTGGACAACGGAGCAAATAATATTTAGCCCCGAGGGGGAGTTGTTAACTAACAGAACATGGAATTACAAACCCCCAGGTGCCAAGGATATTCCCGTCGATTTCAGAGTTAAATTTCCGAAAAATAATCCTAATCCTGGCGGTGTACTCAAGTCAAAAGGTACAGATTAAGCTTTAATATTCAACACAGAAATTAACATTCATGTTTCAGCTACCGCTGAACCGCCACAAAACATGGCTTGCTCTGTACCGCTGGCCATAAGGGCCGCCGTTAATTCCGCTAGAGCTGAAGCCGATCCAAAAGCTGGAGATTGGAATCGTTTTAGTGAGTTTTAAAGAGAGGTAAAAATCGTGGTCAAATTATTTATTGAGCTCTTTTGCAGATGGTCCTTCAACCGTTGAACAAACGTTCCAAGAAAGTTTACATGATTATAAACAATATACTTTGTAGATGTAGACTATAGAGGTTTAGATGCTAACAACAAAATTAGAACTAACAATTTTATAGTTATTACATCAACAGAAATAGTAGATAATATAGAAATGCTATCAGGACAACTTGTTAATAGCTAGTAGGCTACTTATTCCACGCTTTGTTAAATTTTATGAATTTTAGTTATTTCGTAATTGTTATTCCTACCGTCTGCATTAACAATAACTTTTTAGTACCAATACAAAAGACTTCGACAAGTAATTTTTATATTAATCGATTTGAGTTAGAATAGAAATATGTTATGATATGATATTTTAAAAACAATACAAATCGACTATAGAGACAGAAGAATGATAAAAGAACTATATGAAAAACAAACGGCTACCTTTAATATTAATGACTGTTAAAGAGAAGCAAAAATTCAAAAAGGAGTCAGACAGGGCTGTAATCTGTCTCCAGCACTGTTCAATATTTACATAGAACAAATAATGAATAAATGCAAAGAGATCTGTACAGGCATAAAACTAGGAGGAGAAAGAATACAAACTATAAGATTTGCAGACGACATAGCGGTTATTACTCCGGACGAAAGGAACTTACAGCGATCACTAGAATACATGGACGAAGTACTAAGAGAGTATTCGATGGAGATTAACAAAAACAAAACGGAAGTAATGATATGCTCCAGAGCTCCAGAAGCAGAAGAAATAAAAATAAAAATTCATGACGTCACTCTCAAACAAACAACAACTTACAAGTATCTCGGAAGTAAAATCAATGAGGATGGAAGAAGTGCTGAAGATATTAAAAACAGAATAAGACAAGCTAAGGTCGCCTACAATAACAAAAAATCACTAATGACATCCCAAAATATAAGTATAACAACCAGGAAAAGACTAGTTAAAACATGTATTTGGAGTATCGTACTATATGGATCAGAAACATGGACGCTAGGAAAAAGAGAAGAACGACTGCTGGAAGCCTTCGAGTTATGGACATGGAGACGAGTGATGAAGATAAAATGGACGGATAGAGTTACGAATAACCGAGTACTAGAACTAGTAGAAGAAAAGAGACTGCTGTTAGAAACTCTAAAACAAAGAAGACATAAATGGATTGGACACATGTATAGGAACAGCCCATATATGGTACACAAGATAGAAGGCTTCGTGATAGGAGAAAAAGTCAGAGGAAGGCCACGTCTAGAATTCATGAAGCAAGTCATGAAATACGCAGATGCGAGAAATTACGCAGACTTAAAGGAAACGACTTGCGACCGTCAGAAATGGAAAGCTGCCAATCAATCCAGGGATTGAAGCTTATAGAGACAGAAATACGTTTAGAATTCAATTTCAAAAAAATTTGCACGGAAAGCATTCTTAATTGATGGAATGTAACAATTACGACATAAATAAACATCATAGGAATTAATTAAGAACTATTTTCTTAATCCCATTCTTATGATCACAAATGAATTCACGAAACATAAATTTTTAATTGGTAGCCAAAAAAAGTAAAATGCAATTTAACATACAAAAAAAACCTTCATTGATTACGTTAGCGTTACATTTAATTCATGAATAAAAGCAGAAATGTTTCAGATTTCGAAATATTGTAACATAAACAGCGTTCGTACAAGAAATATTTATCACTTCAAGCTTAAAAAGACAGTAAGTAAAAGGGTTGCGATATTCGAAACTACTTCCTCGAGAACGTCTTCAACGATAACAATAATAAACATTGCACGTATTTCGAAAGTGGAAATGATAATGGCCTTAGCGACCAGCAAGGGCAAATAATTAATTAATCTTCAATTCTGTTTGAAGGACCTGGAATGTCTTGGTGTAGTAGATACGCAAACACGACCGCAGAAATGTCAATTCCGTTTATCTAGTTGATAAGTCTCTCCATGCTGCTCGTTTAGTTTCTGACCCAAAGGGTCAAAATTGGCGTCCTGGAGTCTATCTATAAATTTTTACCAACTTTAGATTTTATTTAAGAAATTGTTTGTAACTACGTAAAAATTGACTATTAAAAAGATATAAATTAAAACTTGTAGCTAGTGATATAACAATAACGACGAAAAATATTATTTAATATTGCCACTAATAGGCTTTGATTGATTGCACTAAAAATGTATGTCTGTATGAATTTATTTTGTTAGTGGTAGAACATTAAAATAGTTGAAAACTTCAAAAAATTGTAGATATTAGCAAATTGTTTAGTGTAAATATTAACTTACAATTAAAGTGCGTATAGGCGGTTTAGGAAAGTTGACTATAACTGTACTTAATCAGAGGTTTCAATAAAATTATACTTTTGAAGTTTCATGCTTGTTGATTATATGTATTATATTCTGTATATACCTAGCTGACGTCCACAGAAAATGGTTCCACTTGAACGCCGTCATGCACCACTTAAAATAAACTTTGATCCCTGGCCATTAAATACTATATGAGATGGCTGTCGCCACCTAAAAGGGCGGAGTACGTCATTATTTCCGTTCGTTTCGTATTTTGAAGAAATTCCCTATAGCTACCAAAGTTTCTCATACTCTAAGATACAAAAATTTTCAGACGTGCATTTTCTGAACGATCATTGCAACAAAATATTAATTACAAAAATTAACAGTTTATACGGTTTTTTTTCGAACACGTTATCATGTCGCTTACAAATACAATAATTAATTTTTAATTTTTCTTTACTATTACTATTATACGTTTCTCGTAGTAACTTTACTGCTTTCTTCGTGATACCCAAATTTACTACAATTTTCCTGCCTTATTTTCTGTCAGATTGCTCAAAATTTTCTAAAGCGTAACACAAAAATTCACCAACTTTGTGGAGAAGTTATTATTAAGTCAAAAATACATCTCATTAACTGCTCATACTTACAGTTACACAATGGAGATTACAAAAATGGGCGAAACAGGTCGCTGGTACTTTCCCATACTTTTCACGTTTTAAATATTCTCGCCTCAAGAAATGATGGAAATTTATATGTAGTCATCTCTAGCCGATACAAGCCCGCTGCAGACTCAAGGCGTTGGTTACTTACGGGCGGCGCGCGCTCTTATTACGTAAAAGACGCTAAAACAGTTAATGCGCCCGCGGAAATGGTTATAACAACTTTATTTATATAGTTATCAAAAATATGCAAAAATTTTAAAATACTTTTTTTGTTAGAGCTAATTAATTGATAGGCGTAGTTAAAATCACGTAACTGCCGGAAAACACGTTGTAGATAGTAAAAAGTATCGTTTTTTTTTTAAGTTTTAAAATAATTGAAAATTCTTGCTGATCCTAGTACATTGCTTCAAATAGTCTATCGAACTGATAAAAGTTTATAACGGACGGCGTTTACATTTATCAATAACTAATTAATCAATTTAAAAATATTAAAAAATTCTTGGAGAGCGTCAGAGTAAAATTTGGAATATAAATAAAAAACATAATTGAAGTTCATTGCAAGCTCTATCGACCCAGAAAGTTTAAAAAAATATTGTGGGCAGTTTTTGAGGAATAGTTTCTTGAAAATGTCCAAAATTTTGCGCCGCTATTAAATTTTCAATTTTCATATTTCCAAAAATATGTTTAAATCACTTGATTATACTTATTGAAAGCTATCAAATAATATCATAATTTGTATTAATTGAATATTGTGTTTTTGAGTAATCGCGCATTAAAGTTAAAATTTTCAAAAATTCGTAGCGGCCTCATTTTGAAGATACAGCATTTGATTTGTATTTAGATGCATTACAACGCTATGCATTCAAAACTTTTAAAAAGTATTTAGAAAAAATCTATACACAAAAACAGGTCTAATTTCCGTTTCCGGTTCTGGTTGCAATTAACAATGTTACAAAGATCGGTTAAATCGGTTAAAGGGTTCCGGAGATATAAGGAAACGAATGCACCCACCCACAGACAAACATTTTTTTAAAACCACTTTGTTGGACTTTTGGACCCCAAAACGCGTATTTCCGTTAAAACCTGAAATTTGAAAATTTGCATGAAATCATAACTTTCCTTACTTCAGTAGAAGTATGAAAAAGTAAAAATGAGCCAAACATTTCGCCCGAAGTTTCTTATACTTTTATACGAAATAATTACTATTATATATCTAATCAAAACAATTGCACCACGTCTAACTATGAGCTGTTTTTAGTTGTAGGATGTATAAATATAAAACCCTGCTCATTACAAGAAGGAACTAAATCACCCGCTTGGTAGCAATTTTAGGCTCATGAGTTACAAGGTCAGCTTCTGACTATTATCACGGGGTTATACTATGTTCATCTCTTATGCACTACGTGTTTCGCAATCTACCTCGCCTATTCTGAAACTATTATTGATGCTCCTAGGCTGACTATGTTTTGGAACTTTTGGTATTTTTTTCACGGTTCACAGTTTTAGTAGTTCCAAAACTTATAGTAACTTGTAAGATTGTGTATCTATAGGGCAGTTTTAACAAACAAATTTCATCCTGATATGATAACTCGTTTTTGAGTAAATAGGCGTCGAAACGCAAATATTCAAAAATTCATAGAATGCGTCAGAGAGAAATTTGCGAGCTGGGACACAAACAAAATTTTAGCTCTTTAATCCTACAAAACTTTAAAAAATCCTGTGGTCAGTTTTTAGGCAATATTCATTCGAAATCTTCCAAAATTTTTGAATTTTTGTAACTCCATAGCTTTTAGCTTTTCAAAAAATTTGTACACAGTAAGATTATGTGCCTATAGGGCTATTACGACAAAATATTTGAACCCGATCTGTCAACCTGTTTTCGAGTAACAAAGCGCTAAAGTCAAAATTTTTAAAGAATCGTAGCGGCCGCCATTTTGAAGCTAGAAAGTTCGGGAAAAAAGCGTTAGATTTGCTTTGAAGTCTTCTATTGAATTCCGTTTTTACATTTATACAATTTGGTTTCGGAAAAAAATGATACCAAAAATACTGCCGTTTCCGGTTTTAGATTTATTAAAGCTAGGGATGCAGCGAGCAGTACTTTTTCAAAATGCCGGATAACGGATATTCGGTATCCGGCTGCTCAGCCGGATAGCCGGATACCGGATTATCCGGCATAGTTTTTACTTTCGAAGTAAAGTTTAGGTTTTAATCACAGAGCATAATATTACTTAAAGAGTATGCAATGCACGAACTCTATGGTCTTATTCTGTAGTGTTTTAGAGAGAGAGCACCGAGATAAGGAAATTACTAAATGTGCTTTTTTAAGGATGTGCTGATTCCCTCTAGTATTGTTTTTTGTTCACAAGTAAGATTTGAAATCTGTCAACGAAATTGATTGTAATTACAAAAAATAATAATTTCCAACAATTGTAAAAACTAAAACATATATGGTTTATATTGACATTTAAATAAAATATTGAGAACTGACGATCGCGTGCTTTTTATAGGTTCCTTGTCTCGGATCTCTCAGTCACATGTACTGCAAAATTGAGACCTGCATATCATGGCAACAAGCGGTTCATGCATCCTCCCTATGTTATACATTACTTTGTGGTTTTAATAAATAATACTTATTTATGTTGTTTAAAATCATTTTAAATTTTTAACTGGCATAAATGCTGATCTCAATAATATAAATTTAGTAATTTTATGCAGATCTGCAAAATACTGGACTTATGGGGTTTTTGCTCTATTACTTTTAATTATTTTAGTCTATACTTCCAAATCAAATTGCATGCATAATTTGTTTTACTTGAAGAAAAATCTCCGGCCGGATATTTCATATCATCCGGCCAAACGGAATATTCGGTGAAATGGCCGGATAGGCCGGATAACGGATAATAACCGAATATCCGTTGCATCCCTATTAAAAGCTTATGTCCTCGATAAATTTCTGATACACCCTACATTCCAAAGTTCATTAAAATCGGTTTGAGAGTTATGGAACGAACATACCAACATACCCACCAATCCACCTACAGCCAAAATATTTTGAAAAAAATGTCGGTCTATTAAATCCTCGCTCCCTACGGTCGCTCAGATTTAAAAACCGACCTCGAATTTTAAACCGTCTATAAAACACTTGTTGTCTTAATAGCTATTATTACTTACATATTCTTTAATTTATAATTCATTCATATTTGCTAGAATACCTCCTTATTTGACATTCGCTTTCCATTTCTAGAAGCGGTCTAGCTATAGACATCTTAGAATTTATAAAATGAGCTCTGGACTTCACCAGTCCCCTATTTCTTAATGTTCATACCTTATGTCGGTGTTAAACAAACTTAACTAACGATAATTTTGATTTAACTAAATGTCGACCGTTATCTACCCTATACCTATATCCTAAGTAAGGGGTCGGTCCTAACAACGTGTAAAAGGTGTCGCAAAAGGAATTACTGTTAATTCTAACTAGTAATAAACTTGTTGCTGCAAGTGGTACTTTAAGCTCCCTTGTCGCTATAAAGAATGGTAATGTAATCGTCTTCAACAGTGTTGGGTAAGATACTTTTTATTTGTATCTAGATACAGATACAGGTACTTTTAAAAAAGTGTATCTAGTTACAGATACAAGATACATTTTACTAAGTGTATCTAGATACAGATACAAGATACTTTTAAATGTATCTAGATCCATCTCAGATACAAATTAGATACCTACTTTAAAAAATTACACTTCCAAAAATGGAAGCGCGCATAAACCATGATAATATTAATTAATAGTATAAATGAAAAATTCATTACACACCTTAAGATGTTTGATAAAGTTTCCACTTAAAGTTACATCACCCTGAATCTTTGAGGGGCAGTTTCGACACTGTGTGACAACCTTACTATCACAACGCGACACTATCTTAAAAAACTCGCCATCCAGTATCGCTGGCACTTCCAAAAAAGCACTTTCGTTATCATTCATTCTTCTAATTGTAATCACAAGGTATAACTAGCAGACTAGCACAAGAATTGATTCTGGACTTGTCCACTACTTCTATTTAAACTGAGGAAACTTCAAGTTTTGTCAAGACAAGCCTACCGCTCTGGTTATGAGATTTACTTGGAAATTCCCAATATCCAAAACAGCAAGGGCGGTTATTGTATTGCCACAATGGGTAAATGTATACATAAAACCTTAAGCTTCTTACAGTTCTTATCCCCTGAAAATGGGGATGTTTGAATATTTATTACCATTACCTATCTTAAGACGTATTTGGGTTTTTCTGGAAAAGTAATTAATGCTAAAATTTAAATGTCCAAAAATGTCCTAAATTTTAAATTGAAGAAATGTTTTAATAAACTTCGAAAACTACATAAAATAAATTATAATTCTTGAATGTATCTAGGATCTTTTATTGCTTAATAAAAAAAGATACCGCTTAATAGGATCTAGATACAGATACAAGATACAATTTTATTAACGTATAGATACTTAAACAGTATCCAGATCCAGTATCTAGATACATGTATCTAGATACTACCCAACACTGGTCTTCAAGCTCATGAAGCAAAGTTTTTATTTATTTGAGGTCGGTAGTATGTAGTTTTATTTTTCGTAATATTTTTAAACGTACTCTTCATTTCAACTAATTTTGTTATAAACACGCTGATAATACTGCCAAAGTTCTAAATGAAAATCCAAAGGAAAAAGGTAGAAAAACAATGAAAAACTAATATCCAGTGCAAGTTGTTGGAGAAAAATCAACCAAAAAACAATGAGATGACCAATTCCAAGAAAACGTACCTACCTAGAAAAGAAAACTTCAAAAAATTCTATTATCTAAAAATATTCACCCAGCTACAACCATGTTTTTATTTAAACTAAAAACATAAAGTAGTGTTAAGTAACTTCTACATCTATATATTTTACTTATCTAAAGTAAATCCGGATTCCTTCCAGCCATCTCAAATTTTAGTGGTGAGACGCCCCTACTACTACAATCCACATATTTACGGTAGCCGTGCCGGGATCGGGATTAGAACGTGCATTATATTTTGTTCCATTGTGGGGTCAGTTTACAATATTTTACGATACTAAATAACCAATATTAAAGTTCCACCCTGCTAAAATCAGCAACATGGACAATAGCGTAAGTACTTTTCGCGAAATGCTAATGCTTTATGCACAAAACATAAGACTACATAATGATCATGGCGCACTGCCGTTAATCATGTACGATGACCTTACATAAATAATGGGACCTATAAATATCAGAAATACCTTGCTGCTTTATAAATTTTTTATGCATTTCGTCGCTTAACTTTGTTTTGTTTATAGAAGCCAATTTCAATTCACAGAGAAAACGTCCTTGAAAGAAGTTCCGTAATTAAATCGTCGAAGAAAACGTCAATGGAAAAAACACCTGCCAACAAGAATCTTCCAAAAAAACTGTAGAAAGATCCAGCAGTAGAAACGTTTATAACGGACGGCGTTTACATTTATCAATAACTAATTAATCAATTTAAAAATATTAAAAAATTCTTGGAGAGCGTCAGAGTAAAATTTGGAATATAAATAAAAAACATAATTGAAGTTCATTGCAAGCTCTATCGACCCAGAAAGTTTAAAAAAATATTGTGGGCAGTTTTTGAGGAATAGTTTCTTGAAAATGTCCAAAATTTTGCGCCGCTATTAAATTTTCAATTTTCATATTTCCAAAAATATGTTTAAATCACTTGATTATACTTATTGAAAACTGTAGAAAGATCCAGCAGTAGAAACATTCATCGGAAAAAGCAACGCGGTAAAATAATTTCAGAAGAAAAACACCTCAAATACAACAGCACGTCTTTTTTCTTGCTGGTTGATCACTGTATAATAAAAAAAGAGCTTTCCCTGAAAACGATACTGTTTTTTTCTTGCTGAATGATTTATATACGAATAAGGGTGAATTTAAAATTAAAGTTATGTGGAAATGTCTAACTAAATTTTTTTTTACTGCGTATTTATTACTCCTGAAGCTTTTATACGCGAATTGTTCTTCCTAAAATGTTCTTACAGAGCTATTTTTCCAGGATGTTTTCCGGTTTTTTTCATAGGGTTTTCTTTCCGGGAACGGCTCTTACTCCCGAGATAGGGATGCAACGAATATTCGGTTTTTATCCGTTATCCGGCCTATCCGGCCATTTCACCGAATATTCGGTTTGGCCGGATAATATGAAATATCCGGCCGGATATTTTTCTTCAAGTAAAAGAGATTATGCATGCAATTTGATTTGGTAGTATAGACTAAAATAATTAAAAGTAAGAGAGCAAAAACCCCATAAGTCCAGTATTTTGCAGATCTGTATAGAATTACTAAATTTATATTATTGAGATCAGCATTTATGCAAGTTAAAAATTTGAAATGATTTCAAACAACATAAATAATTATTATTTTTTAAAACCACAATAAAAGTAATATGTAACATAAGTAGGATGCATGAACCGCTTGTTGCTATGATATGCAGGTCTCAATTTTGCAGTATATGTGACAGAGAGATCCGAGACAAGGAACCTAGAAAAAGCACTAGATCGTTAATATTTTATTTAAATGACGATAAAAAACATATATGTTAGGTTATGTCAATTGATTTCTTGATGGTGTCGGATCTATCAGGACAGAACACGTTTCAGTTTAAACAATTGTTGAACATTATTAATTCTTGTAATTACAATCAATTTCGTACAGATTTCCAATCTTAATTGTGAACAAAAAACCATATTAGAGCGAATCAGCACATCCTTGAAATAGTACATTTAGTAGTTTCCCTGCCTCGATGCTGTTTCTCTAAAACACTACAAAATAAGACCATAGGGTTCGTGCATTACATTCTCTTTAAGTATATATTATGATCTGTGATTAAAACCTAAATTTTACTGCATTTAAGCTGAAACTATTTACAAACTAAAAATTAAGCCGGATAATCTGGTATCCGGCTATCCGGCTGAGCAACCGGATACCGAATATCCGTTATCCGGCATTTTGAAAAAGTACTGCTCGCTGCATCCCTATCCCGAGATAGGCGCGCCGGATATGAAGTTCCCACAAAAAAACGAGGGGCGTAGCGCACGGGTTCTGCTAGTATTTATTTAAAACACAAACTAAAATAGACGTAAATCACGAAGTCTCGCAATCATTTAATAGAAGAAGTAATTTTTTGACCCACTGTAAACAAAAAGAGGGAGACGTTTTGATTGTATTGTACATGCGTTGCTATCCAAATTGTTGATAGTAAAAGGAGACGAAATCATACATAAACAACCCATTTACAAGAAGAAAGAGTGTTTTATACTCGAATATGGAGTCAAACGGCCAAAAGAGCTCCCTTAAGACCGAATCAGCAGCTACATCAAAGGTCCCAGCACCATGTTTAAATAAAATATAATACACGTAAAACGTGTTACGGCCACATAACCTTTTAAAATTTTGTAAGCTAATAAAAACAGGTGTGAACTACAATTTGGGATTTTTATGCAAAACCCTAATCTGTGACGCTGTTTGTGTCATCGAATTTAACATTTTTTTAAGATTCTTTAACAAAGGAGCGACTACGCAACATCTCCCGTTTTTAATGTGAGTTTACCAGTGGCAATAGTAGAATAAGATTCTAAACTTAATTTTTAGATACAATAATACTTTTTCTGACTAAAAACATTGCCACCCCACGTTTGAAGTTCTTTTACTCATATGAAATTACCAGTGTTCGGCTTTTAGTCTAGTATTTAGTCAGTATTGAAAGTATGAGGTAATAAATTAATAACAAATTCCCGCACAATTCCTGTAATATGTATTTGTCACTTCTATGCAATTATGAACGAATTATCTACGCGATTATTACTACCGAAACACGACTATATGTTTGAGCTAATGCGAGATCGTTTAGTTACGTATTAATTATCTGGTCAACTGCTTTATTACTTCGAGCGATTTAATAACGGAGTTCATAAGCGTAGAACATGAATAGTCACGAGTGGTAAAAATACTACACAAAACAATTTTATGAATGCGTCATACTACTTTATCTACTTTCTTCATCTAAATTATTGAAAGTATGAGGCAATAAATTTCTAATAAATTCCTGCACAATTCCTTTAAATATGTATTTGTCACTTCCATGTAATTATAAACAAATTATCTACGTGATTATCACAGAAACACGACTATATGTTTAATTGTACGCTAGCTCGTTTAGTTACGTATTATTTATTGGGTGAGCTGCTTTATTACGATTTGATAACGCAGTTCATAAGCGTAGAATATGAACGATCACGGGTTTTAAAAGTACTACACGAAACAATTTTATGAATACGTCATTTTAACCTACCTACTTTCTTTATCTAATACCATTTATTTCTCCGTTTTACGATGCTTCATTTCTTCCTCCATCTCAAGATATGGAGTGCAGAACCTCTCTGGCCTAGCTCAATAATAAAGCAGCACTGAACGAATCGATTTATCTCAAATATTGTGGTTGTAGTTGTAGCAAAACTTTCCAAAATAGTGCAACAAGTTTCACGTAGTTATAACTAAATGGATTTGGGTACGCCCATGGTTTTTGTATACTTATTGAATTTGAACGAAAGTTTTTGCTGTTTTGGAACTAACTGTCTGGACTTTGGGAATCACTATTAAGAGCTGCAAAAATAATAAACGAAATTGAATGTGTTAGAAATATTTTTTACTGAAGATCCCAGATTGTTCACTGCATAATAATCTATTTAAATTTGATGGCAGTAACTACTACCTCCCCGATGCATTTTCAATATTTTTCGTTCCAGCTTAAATGCACATTCGAAACTGTGTTGACAAATCTTGAACATCTTAGCAGACAATTAAGATTCTGTTCGTTTTGTACAGAGCTATTTTGCATAACTAGTTACACAATAAAGGGTAAATGTCATGTTTCGCACGTTGTGCTCTTCAAGTAAACTTAACTTAAATATGTACGTAGCTCTGCATATAATTTTCGCATATTTGAATACATTTTCGTAATAAACGTAGTGCAAAGAGTACTTTAGACAGGCTAGCAAAAGACGAGCAGTGATAATATCTCTCGATATAATATCACACTTGGCTATGACAGTTGAATATGAGAATTGGGGTTATTCGTGCTACCCCCGCAAGTAGGGTTATAATCTAGTTCTAAGGATAATTGATAATACCGTTCAACATGTTTACATAAATTAGGTCTCCTATACGCTTTTAGAATTTCCGAAAGTAGCCAAGATCCCAAGCAACATAATGTATTTTAACTAAGGTTTAGCAAAAACAACATAATATCTTTACAGTAAACGGGTAAAGCTATGCGCATTTAAATAAAACTAGAAGAACCCGTGGGCTCCGCCCTCCGATGTTTTTTATAACTTATACCAGGCACGTGCGTCTCGGGAATGAGCGCTACTCCTGAAAAGAAAAACACGCAAAAAACAAAAAGAAGCCCGGGAAAAACAGCCCTGAGAAACAGTTTTTATACAGAACAATCTCCTTGAGAAAGTTTCAAAAAAACAATCCATTGAAAAAAATCTCATAAAACTCTTGCAAAAATTTCCTTAAAAATGCGGAAAACAGGTTAAGTTTAACTTAGGACTTTTCCTCATTTTCAAGAAACTGCCTTAACGGAGAGACTCGAAATGTTTTGGAAAGTAATAAATACGCAGTAAAAAGTGTTGTTAGACATTTGCATATATTTTGTGTAACGTGTGTCTGAAAAATCTTGTCCATTGATATTAAATTTATAAATTTTCTTATCAAAATTGCATCAAGATGCTTTTTGCTCACTTTCTGAAAAAGTCATTTTAAAAAAGCGCCGTGAGCTCTGATGGTAATTCATATTTACAAAAAATAAGGTACTGATACTTACGACTTTTCTTTGTAAAAAAAAGCTATAGTAACTTTAGAGCACCTAACTGACTCTGCGTACTTCTGAAAGCAACTATAACCGGTTACTTGAACTGAAACTTAAGTCTTTATTTGCACAAAATCACGAAAATAGTCAAAGATTAAATATATTACCGAAACTAGTTAAGTCATCTGCAGACATAGAAAACCAAGATCAAGTCATCAAGTTCTTTTGCTCCAATCATGGTTCCTACATCAATATCAACTGTTTATTTTTAATCTTGCCTTTAATAATGACGTGAAAACAGGTTGAAATACGTATTAGGTTAAAATAAGTATACGCTGAACTTAATAATTATTATTTTATTTAATTTTAAATTATTTTAAACTAGTTTAGTCAAGAAGAGTATACCACAAAAGTGAACAAGGTGCGTCTCAGGAGACTTGAACGTTTAGAAAAAGTTTCAACATACGCAAGAACGAAATTAAGTTTCAAAGTCCTTACACTGTTATTAAACCTGGTGAAATGGACTTGCCTTCCCGCAATCTTTTAAATTTAGGAAAACAACACGGGGCGGCGAATGAGTCCTAAGGTGTAGTTGGTTTCACTTGGACCACGATTTAATTTACTTTGTTCTATATAACGTACAGGCACATTGGATGACCTATGTTTTTAACATAACCAAAAAATTTCAATGCTAGATTGTATTTGGTAAAATTATTTTATGAATACAAAATACAACAATAAAATTGGTTTGTTTATTTATATAACTAAGGCGTTGCCAAGACATTAGCAAACACTTGCTTATCGATTGGTACGAAAGCTAATAATGAAAATTGCTGAAAATTGTCGAAAAATTGCCGAGTTTTATACCTTGTAGGGTTGGAAATGATCGATTGAATACAATGTATGTCGCATTCTGATTGGTTGTGTAAATGTATCAAGGGTAATACCACAAGAGGTGAAAAATTTTTGATTTTGTGATTACTTATGCAAATTATTTGTGAAAATTTCGCGAAACTAATAAAATGCCACAAGGCCGAAGGTCGAATGACATTTAAAATGTTTTTGTTAAGCGAGATTTGCAAAATTTATACGTAAACACAAAACATTCTCTTAAAAAAGTTTAATCCCGAGTGGTATTTGAAAAGGTTATTCAACAATCTACGATTTAAACTTTACTGTATTTTTGTGCACATTTTTTAGAATACTTTCAGTTATTGTGTCAACAAATCAATTGGTGTGATTCGAAAAATAGTACCATCGTCTCGGTTCATTTACTATACGGTTGAATAATCTGCTATATATTTTTCCTCCACGTAAAACCATTTTTAATTAATACTGTGTGTTTCACTTTTCACGCAAACACCTCGACATTGATGCTGCCTTTGACCGTAACAACTTCTAATTTTGTACTACTCTTTAAGACGCTATTTTTATGCATAAATACAAAATTTAAATAATTACATTATAAACAAAACGAAAAAATATAAAGTAAGTTTGTAAAACAACTAGAAACATCTTAAACACTTTGTTTAATGCAAAATCAAAAACAGACAATTTGCTAAAATTAAATTGTTCGCATTGTAATTCGATTTATATAGGCCAGACAATTAAAAATTTTGATATTAGGTATAAAGAACACGTACGTTGTTACAAATACAAACACCCACATAAATTCAATTACGCTAAACTCTTACTAGAACACAATCATTCAACGACATCTAATAAGACTGATATGTTTACACTTTTGTGATGATAAACGTAAATTAGCTGTACTAGAAGCTTTTGAAATTCACAAACAATTAAAAATTGTACCGTTAGACGTTAATGAATGAGCAAATTGATCTCTTAAATTCTCCTCTATTGAACATTTTGGAATAAGAAATTAAGTCATCTGCAGACGATTACCGAGATCAAGTCACCAAGTTCTATTGCTGTAACAACACTAACTGTTTACTTCCTAATATAACCTTTGACAATGGCATGTAAACATGCCGAAATACGTATAAGGTTAAAATTAATAAATATTGTTGAAGTGATTAAGTATTTTATATATCTATAATCAATAAATATAGACTGCAACGAAGTAAAGCTAGAATTTATAAATAAAATATAAATACATAAGCCTACTATGATCAGTAGAAAATGCGAACGTTTCATATTTTGCTTCTCATTAGAGACACATCAAAACGTTATTTGAAAAAGTTGTTCAGAACCAAAAAATACCTTCAGATACCAAATTTCATAAAAAGTATTTATTTTTTTTTATTCAATTTACGCGGTCTAAAATTTCACTCTTTAACTTTTGCGGATGCCATTGACCTAAAAGTGTAAATTACTGTTAATAAAAACGTCAGTATTAACCATTTTCTGTTAGTTATGGATGAGCAAAGCTTTAAGTAGACAAGCAAAAGTATGAAAAATAGATGAATCGGTTATAATGTAAGCACAATTGTACAAAGAAGTAGCTACAGCATTTAATATACGGCATTCACAACGTCTTCCAATTATCTTTTACTTAATTAAAAGTGTTTCCATTTACAATCCCTATTTTTTTTTTCAATGACTGGACTCTGCAAAAATTAATCAGTGAAATTTTAAACTGTGTATTTTTTTATGCAATTTGGTGTTAGAGTTTTTCTATTATTCTGCACTCTATTCGATGGTTTTTATCTCTAAACTTTAAAAATCTCAGGACTCAAGCTTCAGAGAGGTATGTACACGCAAATCTTATAAGAAATCCCGAGATTGTCAAACTTTGTAGTTGAATTAGGTTGAATTGTTATACAGGGTGCCCACCTTACCGCGTAACCTCTTGACTCTTTAGAGTAGGCAACACACTTTGCGTAGCTAAAGCAGCTTTACTATTAAAATACAACTTTATAAATGAGAACAACGGCTTGCGCTGTGGGTATACCTCACTGTACATATTTTTAATGAAAAAAGTAAAGAGTTTTTTTATGCCCACCAAACTCTTGTGCTTATGTATTAAATTATATTTTAATAGTAAAGCAACCTATGACATTTGTATAAGAAACTAGTGGGAGTTGAAACACCAAACCCTTCATAACATCGCTTATGAAACTATGCGTCTTAAGAAGTGGTACAACTCAACAAAATTAGAAATTGTTACGTAAAAAGCCGCTACAGTACCGACGTGTCTCCAGGGAAAGTGAAACACATAGTTTAAGGGCTGCTTCAATTAATGGAGTTTTCACCTATAACAAGAAATGGAGGTTTGGTTCAATTGAGATAGAATTGCGAAATTGTATTTCCAACAATATTCAAAATACGTATAAAGCTAAACTAAATATCTGTTGAAGTGCTCATTTTTGTTTATTTATCATATTATATTAAGTTATAATAGCATTTTCGATTTTCAGATATAGTAAAAAATTGATTTTTGCAGTTACTTTATTTGCCACCACTTAGTAAAACTATAAAACATGTATCTTGAACATTACGAATTTATGTATTACATCCGGATGCTTTCCACCTGTCTCACCATTTAACGTCGCCGCGCCCCTGCTGCAACAAACCAGGTCTGCACGCGTCCATTATATAAGGCTCGTCTTCCTATGAGCTAATGTCTGCCAGCCCAGTACAGTTTTCGATTTAAATTAGCAAGTGCTATTACAGGGCATGCTTGGACGCTTGAGTAGCAAGCTCTTGGATCATTTATTCACAATGCGCTGCGCACGGTGAACGGATCACGGTGGTCGGATGCAATACCCACTTACAAAAGGATGTTACAACATGTCATACAATATCACTGGAATATCAGATATTCTTTACGATATGTAAAGTACATGCAATAATTGAACAAACAGAATCTATATACAATAGGAAACTTTTGTAAAAAAAATTTTTTCGTAAAGTTATTATTTAAGGCTGTAGCATCGATGTTCCTTACTTTTTATTCACCCTGTATACGAAATTTATTACGAAACCACTCGCCGAGGTTATACGCGCTGTTATTATTTGAGACAAATCACAGAAGTGATCTTGAACCAGCTTTCTGTATCGGTACATAAAAGTAAACACTTTAAAGATGATTTGTTGGTTACGCATTAGGGGTCTAGATGCATAACTCGTATTCTCCACTTTTTGTAACTTACGGGTATTCAAGAAAAATTTTACTTCCGTTAAACGCAACATGGACTAACAAAATTTTTTCTACAGTGTGAGTTAGCCAACAATATAATTCTACAACGTTTTACAAACATTCATGAAAGATGAGTTGCTGAAATAACCATTTTAAATTAGAAAATGCAAGTTTCGCTTTATAATAATACTGCCTAAATCAGAACATTTGTTAAGAAAAAGATAGCTAACAAAATCCAAAACTAAAACTGGTCATTACTAAAACAATGTAAAATATTAATGACAGCAGAACTTTCAAAAGTCATAACACTCACGCTATTGCCTGATTTGGAAAACGTGGTTTTGCATTACAGCGGTAAGATGGAGAATATAAGTTTTTAAAATGTACTCGAACTTTGCTGTAACAAATGAATTGGATATAGCGAGTTTTGCAGCTCCAAATTAATTTCATCGTACGCGCAAAACAAATTCATCGGTACCAACGTATCAATTTCAACAAAAAGTAGTGAATGCGAGTTATGCATCAAGAGCAATCACATAATTATCTTAATACTGCTGTACGCACAGTGGCGTAACTTCAGAAAATATGCACCAATTAAATTGCTCATACCCATTTCATTTTAATATATTAAATATTTTAATTGAAACTCGTTAGGGGAGCACAAAATTAAAACAATTTTATGTAATTTCTTTTTGATAGCAAAAAATGCATGTACAGATAAACAAAGCTGCACAGAGAAAATTATCAACATTTTTTTAAGAAGAGCATTTATAACTTAGTTATTACTCGAATAGAAACGGCCGAAGTGTATTTTCAGTAAAGAAATGACAGATTTTAAAGCCCTTCGAGATGAATAACTAGCAGATAGTATTTTCTACTGTTCATGTTGATGATGCAGCCATTAAACGTTCGCAGGCACTTTCGTATTTATTGGTGTACATTTCTAACACAGGCTTACAAAGAGTCAACGTGCAGTTTAGTACTGTTACTGCCAATTCTACAATTTACTTCCGGCTTAGACCGCGCCATTTGGGAGTTACACCTAGCATAAAACCAAATCTCCCATTTTTATTTGTATTGCGGCATAAACTTTTCGTGCGAGTGTACAGAGGCCGGTAGTAATTGTTGATACCTGGTTAGTAAGTTTTTTCACAGGCACATTCCGGTTAGTTGCTTTGCAATTCTATTTGCTATACATAGAAGCAATTTTATTTATAAGTCTCTATTGAAGATTATTTAGTAAATTTGCATGAATTGTCTATATAAATAAATGAGTAAAAATCACGTATAATTTGGTACTACACAATTATTAATAAACAGGTACATAAATTTACACATTAAAAATTGAAAATAATATTCAAATCAAAAATATATAAAAACGAACTTCCACACAATATAATATTACATATTTTATATATTTTAGCTTGTAATAGGTGTTAATTAATATTGTAAACTTGCTAATTAAGTCAAAATGCAATTTTAAATATGATTATAAGCCACAACTAAACTGTTTGAGAATGTCTGAACTTTAAGCTCCGCCTCCATCTTCGGTATGCGGCGGAAATTTCAAACTCATTGTAGAAATTATAGAATTTACTTAAAATCATTTGATACTTTTGTTAATTTTTAAGCAATTAGACTAATAACCTAACCAGCAACACTGCACTGTCTCAACAATCGTCTCTCTATGTCTGTCTAAACGTGCACGTGCATTATAAGCTTTTGCATAGATTTCGCGACTTGGAGCAGCCGCATAAATTTAAAGAGCTGGATGAGTGCTGCCACACACGGTGTAAGTTGTAAATTATATCATTCTTTGCTTTTTAATGTAAAACACCCGACCCTGCCTCGAGACTTCGGCGAGCCTCTCATGCGCCTGTGCGAGAATCCGCCACTGGTTGATTAAGTTGTAGTATAGAAAAATTGGCTTAATTAATGTATTGTATTGTTGCTTTCAAAAACTGTATATTGTCTGCTTGTCTTTAAATCACGACCTTTTCTTGGTTTCGAGGTCACCTCTAAGAATGTAACTTTTTAACTAAAAACAGTTGCTAACTTTATAGTTTTAACCCTGAAAACTTAAGCGACCAAAAGGTTTTAACAATTATTAATCAAACATAACTTA
Organism: Ctenicera cuprea; assembly: GCA_958336395.1. Lineage (NCBI taxonomy): Eukaryota > Metazoa > Arthropoda > Insecta > Coleoptera > Elateridae > Ctenicera > Ctenicera cuprea. The sequence goes on from OY284486.1 coordinate 59,087,478, forward strand.
TTCTTGAAAATTCTTAAACTTTTTTAAACGTAGCAATCAAATTACACACACAAAACTGTAGGTAATGTAACATTTCATCGTGATTTTTTTCAAGGTAATGTTTACGTCACTTCCGAAATCTGGATAACCCCACTATTAAGAATGTTGTGACATTCAAATGTTTAAGAGCTTTCACAAACACTGCTTGAAGTTTGTAAATTACCTGAAGTAAAAACCTTACTGTTACGTTCATAACTTTTCTTATTAAAAAATAAATTATTAAAGACAAATTTCTTAAGTCATATTTGCCAAGTTTAAATTGAGTAAAGCCATGCCAAGCAAAAGACACAAGCTTGTAAAGTATTCTGGCTTAGTTTTTTGTGCTGCTTTTAATTCAGTCCCAGACAAAATAATTATTGTGTTTAATATGAGTTTTTAAGTATGAGATATTTTCTACTGTCAATTAGGACATACGAGGACCGTTCGAAATGTACGTGGCCTAACACAGTGATGGCGCTAATTCGCATTTTTCAGAACCATTCTTTCTTAGGTTAAATATGACAGTATAGAGCGACCTGTCAATTAGTTTGTGTTTGACAGTGCGCCAAAGTGACCGTCTCGAGTGATTACGTAAATAATCGAAAAAACTGAGTTGCGAACAGTGATAAAGTACTTTCATTTGAAAGGTTTAACACCAACCGAAATCCAAGCAGAGTTAGATTCGACATTTTTGAAGTCCGCTCTTTCGTTTTCAATGGTTAAAAACTGGGTTGCCGAGTTTAAGCGTAAACGTGTGAGCACAAAGGACGAAGGACTTAGGAAAGGAAAAAACAATAAGTGGTGAGTATTATGCCAATTTGGTGCAGCAATTGAGCGACAAAATCAAAGAGAAACGGCTTCATTTGGCAAAAAAGTAAGTGCTTTTCCATCAAGACAACGCACCTGTACACACGTCTGCAATTGCCATGGCCAAAATTCATGAATTGGGACTCGAATTAGTGCCTTATTCGCCAGATTTGGCTCCGCGCGATTTTTGTCTACTTCTAAACCTGAAAAAAATGGCTCGGCGGTAAAAGATTTTCATCCAATTCTGAGGTAATCGCTGCTGTAAATAGCTATTTTGAGAACTTGGGTTCATCGACCTACAAAGACGGCATTGCTGCTTTGGAGCATCGTTGGAATAAGTGCGTTGAGCGAGCAGGAAACTATTTAAAAAATAAAATAATTTTCTGTCAAAAAAACTTGCGCTTTCTTTGTTAGGTAGACCACGTACATTTACGAACGATCCTCGTACAGCAATGTTCTAATGTTCATTGTTTAAAATTCAAGCAAAGCTTAGTTTATCATCGCATGAATTCTCAGTGTTTGTCGGTTGCATCTGAATATTCAGCAGCTTTAGTTTGAGTTGGTTTAAGTTCGACCAGGAATGTTGTATTATTGAAATTCTTGAAGTTTAATATAAACATGCTGAACGCACTACTTTACGGAGTAAGTCGGAATATGCAATGTAATATGGTAGTTATGTAGTATTAAAGAATACAGAAAAATAATATGTGCAATTAAAGGACTTTAGTAAAACCGTGACAAAACAAATATTTGTATTTTTATTTATAAGTTCAAGCTTTACTTCGTTGAAGTTCGTTTTAATTTATTGTAAATAAAACAATTCTTCACTACAACAGGTTTTTTATTTTAGCTTTATACGTATTTCAACGTTCTTACGCGTCATTATCAAAAGCAAGATTAAAAGTAAACAGTTGGTGTTGCTATAGGAACAATAAATTTTCATAACTTGATCTTGGTTTTCCATATCTGCGTCCAGGTGACTTGATTTCTCATTCCAAAACGTCCAATAACGGTGAATTTGACAAATCAATTTGTTCATTCATTAAAGGTACAGATTTCAAATGTTTGTGAATGTCAAATGCTTCTAGTATATCCAACTTACGTTTATCATCACAAAAGTGTAAAAATTTTATAGTGCCATTAGTTTAAATTTCACGCAAATCCTTTTACTTGGTATTATTAACGGAACTAAAACACATTAAAATAATGTTACTTTTTAATTCAATTTTAAAGGATAATAGGAAAATCGTTTTATATTATGATTGTTACTAAAAACCTGGGACGAAATCCCATCTATTACGATCAAACAGAATAATGCTAGTGTGGTACAAGTGATAAGATGATACTTTATTGAACGTAACAAACTCTGATAAATTGCATTCTTTTTAAAATCAATCGTTGCCTGTTCAACCCATTCCTTATTCGTTTCAGTGCAATTTTTCCTTATTGCTGCGTTCACTGCACTGCTTTAGTCTACATGATTTTGATTAAACTTGTGTTAAATGCACTACTTTTAGTCTTTATTCTAATTTACTTAACGAGTTGTTTCTACAGCTTTGTTTATTCATTTTAAACGAAATTATAGTCCCATATTTTAAGGATATTGTAAAAAGAAACAGCAATAAACCCTAAAAGGTTTTAATTAGTTAACTTCTCTTGCCGATTGGCCAATGTTTGCTGCAGGTTTTCCAATTTAAAGAAGAAAACATTATAGCAAGAAATTATCTTTTTTTTTAAATCAATATTAGAACCCAGAATTACAATTACAAATCAGTAAAACGTAACTCAGAAATAAATAGTGTAATAGGACTCATCTTATTACCATTCAGATTGTACTTTTATTCTTATTGCATATTTAAGTTGATTATTTTATAATTGTTGTCTCGACATTCAACGAGCTTTAAGGATCCAGAATTCCTTGCAAGAATGAGTGCGCATCTCAACTAGACACCAACAAAGAAAGTAACGGTGGGTCAAGTGCTTGTTAAGAGTTTTCGGGCGTTAGTTATCAAGTTTGCGGCACTTTTTTTAATGAAGTTTTAGAAGAGTAGGTTTGAAACCCCAATTGCATTTATTCTCATGCACTGTTTCTATGCAAAAAAATTATTCATAATTCAACATTTGAATCTTATTGAATCTTTTAAGAAGCTTAATCCAAATTTCAATACTTCGTATTTACTCAATTATTGGCGCGCGAATATTTAAAACGCAAAAAGTATGGGAAAGTACAGCGACCAGTTTTGCTCGGAAACTAGACCTGTTTTTTAAAAATAGATTTCTTTCTAAACACAATTTTGAAATTTTGGATACATGGCGTTGTAGTGCATCCAAAGACAAATTAAATGCTTCTTTTCCAAATGTCGAATCTTCAAAATGAAGGCCGCTACGAATTATTGAAAATTTTCACTTTAATGCCTGATTACTCAAAAAACAAAATATCCAATTAATATAAATTGTTATATTATTTGACAGCCCTTAATAAGTATAATCAAGTGATGTAAAAATATTTTTGGAAATATGAAAATTGTAAATATACTAGCGGCTCAAAATTTTGGACATTCGAAAAAAATCATTCCTCAAAAACTGCGCACATCATTTTTTTTACTTTTCTGAGCCGATAAAGCTTGCAATGAACTATAAAATTTGTTCTTTATTAATTTTCCAAATTTCACTCTGAGGCCCTCTAGAAATTTTTGAAAACTTTGAATCTGATTAATTTTTCATTCATAAACTCAAACGCCGATCGCTATAAACTTTTATCAGTTCGATAGAGTATTTGAAGTACTGTATTAGGATCAGCGAGAATTTTTACTATTTTAAAAATTTTGAAAAAAAACGACACTTTTTAATATCAACAACGTGTTTCTCGGTAGTTACTTTTTAACTACGCCTATCAATTAGCTCTAACAAAAAAAAATATTTTTCATACTTTGGATATTTTTGCTAACTGTATAAATAAAGTTTTTATAACCATTTTCGTGAGCGCAATAACTATCTTAGCGCCTTTTACGTAATAGGCGCGCGCGCCGCCCGTACTTACGTAACCAACGCCTTGAGTCTGCAGTGGGCTTGTACCGGCTAGATTAGATGTAAATTTCTATCCATTCTAGACGCAAGAATATTTAAAACGTAAATTGTATGGGAAAGTACCAGCGACCTGTTTTGCCGTTTTTGGTTACGTTTTGGTGCACGTCCCTGCTTTACAGTTCTGTTAGATGCTGTCATTTGCTCTTTTGAAATCAATAAATTTTGTTCGTGGATTTCTACATCAATTCTATGTGTTCTTCTTGTGAACATATTTGGTTGGCGGTTGACTTGCCTTGTTGGAATCCGCGCTGATGTTTGCCAATTATTTTCGGTACGAGTCGTGTCAATTCTGAGAATTTGATGTTAGAGCGGATCTTGTACGCTATGTTCAGCAGCCTTATGCGTCGGTAGTGGCCCAATTTAGCTGGTCGCCTTTTTTTTATGTATTGGGCATAATGCAATAACACAGTCGTTCGCGACTGTTATTTTTTCAGATGTGTTATAACTTTTTGTATGGTAGTATTTAGCTATTGTCCTCCTTTCTTGAACAGTTCAACAGGTAGGTTGTCTGATATTGGTGCATTGTTGTATTTCAATTTCTTAATCGCGTTTACTACTACCTGAAAGTATAGTCTCCTCGCTCTCACTTTCAGTTCAGCTGTTTCATACGAGTTTAACTGTTTAGGAAAGTGTTCTATCTATCATCTACATTTAGTATCTTCATAATTCATAATATTGTTATTTGTTTATTTCTACACGTAGTCATTCTCAGTTTCAATGCATACGGCGTGTTTTTCAGCTTTCTTCCGAATAATACGATTCGTCCAACCCTTCAAAATAGGCGTTTGTTGCATCGATGATCTCCTCATTAGAGACGAATCTGTTACCGCCGAGCTATTTCTTCAAGTTCTGAAAAGGGAAATAGTCGAAGGTCTAAGTCTGGAGAATGTGGAGGATGTGGAAGCAATTCGAAGCGTAATTCATGGATTTAGGCCATGGCAACTACACACGTGTGCACCTGCGCGATTTCTTGATAGAAATGAACTTTTTTCTTCGTCAAATGCGGTTGTTTTTTTTTTCAAAACGCTGTTAATACGGTCCAATAAGTTGAAATAATATTCGCCGTTGATTGTTTTTCTTTTTCAAGGTAATCCATGTGGATTATGCCGCGTGCATCCCAAAAAACTATGGCCATGACCTTGTTGCCGATAAAACCGCCTTAGCCTTCTTCGGTGCAGGTTCGCCAGTAGAAATCCACTGTTTAGACTGTTCCTTGGTCTCCGATGTATAGTGATAGATACATGTTTTGTCAACAGTTACAAAACGATGCAAAAACTCCTTTTTATTGTGCTTGAACATCGCCAAACCTGCCTCTGAAGTTGTCACACGTGTTTTTGGTCGATTGCGAGCAAACGCGGCACCCACGGCGCAGATAACTTTTTCATATCCAAATGTTTGTGTAATATATTGCACACACGTTTATCTGAGATGCGTACTATCTTAACTATCTCGTGCACTTGTACTCTGCGGTCTTGCATACATTTTGTCAATCATTTCTGGTGTGGTGGTCTTATTTGGGCGTCCTGAACGTTCGACATTAGTTGCTTGTACGACCACAATGAAAATCAGTAAACCACCTGTGAATCATTTTAATCGATAGTGAAGACTCCCCATAATATGTATAAAGTTTTGTTTTAGTTTGCATAATGGTTTTTCCACGCAAAAAATAATGTTTAATTACCATACGAAATTCACATTTTTTCATGTTTGAAAAATACGAGAAATTGTCTGCTTTCAATGGCTGTCAAAACTAAACTAAATGACAGATCTGTCTAAAAATATTAATGTGGCTTAGAGACAAATGGTATTGACAAATGTCATCTGGGATTTGCGGTTGTGACGCCCTCTGTTGCAATTTTACCAAACTTCTCACTCCGCCCTTGTATTATCAGTTCCATTCCAACGTATCTTTCCCTCTAATAGTGAAAACAATCGATATTTTGCTTTCGATAATACGAAACTGCTTTGACTTCTACCTATAGTTGTAATTTTATGTGTGTACGAAGTTAAAACGAGGCGTGCGACAAGTCAAAGCCCAACAGCAGTATCTTATGTAAAAGCTTTTGGTGCTAAACATTATAATATAAAAAATTCTTGCAAAAATTAAATGAAATAATTTTCGGAGCATGGGAAAGTATATGCAGAAGACGGGCTTTTAACCTATTTATCTTTTTTCCGGATGCCCATAAAGAGCTTTATCTCATGTATCCTAAAGCACAGTTACGCTACAGTCAACAAACATTCAACGCTCGTGTAAAACTGATATTATAAATCACACAGCAAAACCTAGAATCTGAAACAGCAAAGCATTATATTTTTTATGGAACATCAACTGCGATATTCAGGTACGCACGCTTCACGATAAAGTTAATATGCAACACAACACTAAACTTTCACCCTGCAGCAAGAATTTTGCAAATTCAGCTTAACAAGATCCGACTGTAGAACGGGGTTTAATGTCTGATACGTATTCTATACGTTACGCATAATGCGTACATCAGACGAGTAAAATAAATTTGTTATCAAACCATTCAGTGCTAGAAATGGCTGTAATAAAATTTTCGCCTGAAGTAATTACATCGTCCTTTGCAATTTGTGTGTATTTTTTTTAATAAAATAAACAAAAAATGAGCACATCGCCTGGATCTTCTAATACTTTGGAAATTGCTACTTATCATACTTCTAAAAGTATATTTGTAAAAATATTATGCGATATATCAATAACATCGTGAATATTTATAAAACATATAATATTGTAATAGCGAGAATAGTGCAACAAAAATCAAAATATAGTAGTAACAGCCAGAAAACACACAATCCAATAAATATTATAGTTACTCGTTATTGTAATTGACGTAATTATAGCAACAACCGATCAATATGAACCCATATTGACTCAAATTAAACCGCCTACTTTACTGCAAACAGAATGGTGCTCCCGTTTTTATAAAAAGCGCTGTAAATAGTAATAGCTCTGCCTTTAGTTAGGCCTAGCACCGAAGTCAAAGCGTAAAAATCCCTCGTTCTCATACACGGTATATATACAATTAAAAAACGACGCATAATATAAGTCGTAGTAATATCGACATTTATAATACCAATATTATAAATAATATATCAAAACTGTCGATTCAATGTCGATATTATTGTTAATATAGTGACACTATCGTCATTATCATACTATTGATAATCTCGATAGTATGAATAACATGAACCATAAATTCTGTCCTAGACCATCTTTAAATCACATTCAAGTATGTCCAAATAAAAGTTGGTTGACACTAAGAGACAGGTGCAGGTATCTACCTTGTACGTCACTAGGCAACAGGCGGCTTCTGTTTTCTGCCACAGTCCACATCTGCAAATGTTTGTTCGCTGGGCAACGACGACTTCCGCTTTGGAAAATATTAAGATAACCCCGTCTGAAAACGTCCGTTTCAATTGACATGCAGAACTAAACAACAAGCAACTTCCATTTCCTGCTACGGCCACGCCTGCAGACGTTTGTTTATTTTGCTATGCTACAACGACCAATGTTTATTATTTTGATATGCTTAACCGTTCTATATAGACTAAGACTAAGTCCTACTGCGTTCATCTCCTTCCAGATATGCGAAATAAATAACCTCGTCCCTTCTTCGAACCCTGCAGCATCCCCAGCTCTTTTCACAACACCGCAGCCCCAGATAGAAGCATTTATTGAAAGAGCTTTGAGCCACGCACTTCAGCTGCATTCGGTTGTTTTGGGAACGCTTTTCATTCAGAGCGTCCACACTTGCAGCCCCTATAGCGGAAAACATCCCAGGGTGGCTAAACAGTAGCATGCCACCATGTACATAATAAAAATATATATTAATCGCCACGAGTAATTTAAAAAAAAACTGTGGCCGGAATCGAACCGAGGACCCTTTTCGTACTAGGCGGCGGTTCAAGCCTCTAAACCACTAAAGTTGGTTGCATAAGTGCATTTGAATTTGATAGAGATACTAGTAAACTTCATAACATCACTGCAAGAATAACAGCCCCGAGTTAAAACCCGAACGCAGCCGAAGCGACGATCTATGCGTGGCTTAGAGCTCTTTCAATACTCGCAAGATAGAAGCCGCAGGACCTGAACGTTTTCTGTCTAACGCCCTCCTAGACATAAACCTAGAAAGCACTAGCGTCTATCCGGTTTAATGCAACTACGTTCCTACTTCTTATTGGTGCTTTCATGACGTTCGTGCATAGTCTGACTTGCGCAGTTACTAAACCGTTAATCTCAGTGAGCGAATGCAACTTTGTTTTTGTTTTTTTTTTTCTTTAAAAATATAACTGCTCTTAACCATAACCTCGGGCAGACCGCAAAGACCAACAACATTGTTTTAAAAAAATCAGTATAAAACAAAAGGATCTTGCAGAATATCGCTAAAACTCTCGAGAAGTGCCAGCTGCATGCGTGCGCCGATAAGAATGACTGTTGCATTATACCGGCTGGCCGCTTCTCTAGAAAGCCGCTACTGCTTAACGAGTTAGGTTGTATATATGCGTTGACCGCTTAGAGGACGTACCGTTTGTGTCAATTAATGAACTACTTTGTGATTTATTAACTGTACTTAATAATTAATTATCCATGTATAATCTTCTATTCGTTGTACTGTTGGTTAAATGTTAATCTACTTATTCTTGTGTTATAAAACTTTGACTGAATAATAAAAATACATTCATTATCTTGAAATGTGTTATCGATATTATCGATTTTGTTGATTTTTATCGATTTTTACGGTTTTTCCGATTTTATCGATTTTGTGAATTTTATCGATTTTATAGATATTATCAATTTTATCCATAATATTAGCTAATCCCCAACTGTCTCACCATAACAAGACTACGGGCTTTTGCATCTCGGGGCAGCTTATTTTTATTGTTTTAAGCAAACATTTATCTAGCAGTCACTCACAGCGGCGGCGCGGCATCGGTCGTGTTTTGGTAATAAATTTTATATGTATTTATAAACTTCTCGTAATAAATTTTATAAACTTCAACAAGGACAAAATTGCACGGATGCAACTAAGCTTTAAACCCACGAGTTGTAACACTTACAACAGAAACAAATTTATTTTTTACTAGAAAGTAACGTTTGTCTGTTTCTAATAATAAAAGTAAGCGGTGCGGTGCCTTACTATTCATTACTACTATTCATTAAATTCTGTTGACAATATTTGTTAGGCGGTTTGTGTCATGTTTACAAATAAATTTGCTGGAAATTCCATACTTTGTTGACCCAAATATTGGGGGCTTCAGTTAAGATAACATCGCTCACATTGAAGAATACAAATATTACAGCAATCGCAATTTTATTTAAGAACTAGCTGATCCCTTGAACTACGCACTACGCTTTTATCCTAAAAACAACAGTAGCAACTTTATTGAAAAAAGGTAAAATGATACATTAAATTAATACATTCCGCAGATTTGTCAGCCAAAAATTGGGACAGTGTAAAAATTAAACCGCTTAAATATTGCTACACTTAAACATTAAGTATATATAATAATTCATGAAGAGAGTCACAGAAAAATTAGCGAACTGGAGCACCAAGCAAATTGTAGCCCATCAACTTACAAAATTTAAAAACAATCGTGTGGCCAATTTTTGTACATATTTATTTATTATCACAGTTTCCATTATTTCAAACATTCTTTTACATGATAACATTGTGTTGTTCTACAGTTGTTATAATGATTACATTTTAGGCCGATCTAACAAAGTTTTTTTGAGTAGTAAGGCGGTAAAGTCAAAATTTTCAAAAAATTCGACGCTATTTTAAAGCTGCAAATAAGTTCAAAAAACCATTGGATTCGTCCTAAGATCTTCTATCAGACTTCGTCTATAATTAAAAATATTTAATTTTTGACTAAATTGTTACATAAAAACATATGCATAACTTCCCCTTCCGGTTTTGGATTCTTTTTAAGCTTATTTTATCGATGAATGTTCATCTTTTTTTTAGTTCCTAGATGTATAAAACATGCATTTCCGTCATAATCTCAAAAGCAAAAATTTTTCATGAAATGAAAAACTCCCTGTACTGAAACTATAAGAAAGTAAAAAAGAAACGATACCGAGCAAATATTTCAAATTCTAATAATTACAAATATGCCTGCGGGTAATATACACACAAAGGTTTTGAAGTTAATTAAAGCTCCTTACAAAATTTTACTAAAACACAACAAATTTAATTATTTACAGCCTTTACAATTAAATTTACCTCAAAACTTCGCAAACTTTTCAGTAACAGGTAAACGGTACAATTAAATTGAAAATTCCGATAACCTCTTTTTCGAGGAATACTGTTGTCTGTTATTGAAAGTCAGTCACAGTAACAAACTCAACTGCTATGTGTAATAAATTAGGGAAATATTTAAATTGCCTTCGGCAAAAAAGGATTATATGCAAATTATAAGGTTTCACTTACTTTCTAACGCCCTTTATTGCGCATGCATTAACTTCCCGCATTTTGTTATTCTAGTCTTTCAATTTAATTGTATAAAATTTCATTGCGACAAAAGAAGATAGAGTGACGATTAATGCTTGAAAGCACAGTTAAATTGAGCTATTACCTACCGTTCTACAAAATCATTTAATTCTGAGAAAACTTCTTCTTAAAGAGCAATTTTAATAGAACTTTAAATTACTTGAAAACACAAATGCTATGCTGTGCGTTAGCTGACTGCCTAAGATAAAATTTTAGCACCGTAAACATCAAACAATCCGAACGCTGAATTCACAAAAAGAAACTGTAAGTTCATACATGGAAGGGTTATGCTGAGCAATGGATGTACTTGAATTTTAATAATAATTATGATCAACATTAAATTGCAGAGTTTAGTGTGTTGGAAGAAAATGTAATGTCTGCACTGATATTAGAAGTTCGATGATCAACAGTCATACCACCACCGAATTGGAAAGATATTTAGGTTAAAACACGAAAACTTGTTGAACAACAACGAGTTTAAGTTTTGCTAAGTCGTGTCCTTTTTTGTATTTTATTTTATATTTTTTAGTTCGACCTCCCGTAATGCTCCAACCAGCCCCATAACGAAGTTGAATGGTTCACATTATTTTTATGTAGATTTATACTTACATAGGGGAGACCGTGTTGGTTCACCCACTTTTTAAATACATACTTTTGAATTAAAACTTCTTTGGCGGCAGAAGTCACCGCGCAAATACTGGAAAGGAAGTGAAGTCGCTTATAAATGCAAGGGGATGCGCTCAAAGTTCAGTTGTGCCATCTTTAAACGAGTGTATTTTGTGGCTTTGCTTATACATTGCTTTAACAATTACAAATTTTGATATTAGATATAAAGAACACGTACGTTGTTACAAATACAAACACCCACATAAATCCAATTACGCTAAACACTTACTAGAACAAAATCATTCAATGACATCTAATAACCCCATAAAATGTTTACACTTTTGTGATGATAAACGTAAATTAGATATACTAGAAGCTTTTGAAATTCACAAACATTTAAAAACTGTACCGTTAATGAATGAGCAAATTGATCTGTTAAATTCTCCTCTACTGGACATTTTGGAATAAGAAATCAAGTCATCTGCAGACGATTACCAAGATAAGTAAAAAAGTTCTATTGCTATAACAACCCTACTGTTTACTTTCATATAACCTTTGACAATGGCATGTAAACATGCCGAAATACGTATAAGGTTTAAATAAATAGATATTGTTAAAGTGATTAAGTATTTTATATACAGATACTCATTAAGATTGAATTACTTTCTACAAAAACAAAATAAACATATTATTTACAATTTCAATATTGACATTTGAAACATTAATAACGTTTGTATATAAAAATATTTTAGAAATAAATGTAATTTCCATATAAAATGAGTAAACTCTAAAAGTCGCATCTTTCATAAAAACTGCTTTGTTTTCGTACAACTAGATCATACAACCATATTCTTATTAAGTACGCTATTTGTTACACAAAATGGTCATTTATGACCTTTTTGACCAGTACCGAAATTTTTTATTAGTAAGAAATGCTCAAATCGCTGATTTTCAAATAAAAGGTTCTTTTAACAAATATAACGTAATATCTCGAGAAGTACGTGGAATACAAACTTGATTTATTTTGTTTAAAAGCAAATGCATCAATCAGCGCTGTCTATGTTCCCATTTTAATTTGACGAAAAAACAAATTTTTTTGCCCAAAGAAATTACCAATATGACTTCGACGTAGTGAATTTTTTTGCTAAGCGACAAACTTATGCATTTGTAGATTTTAACATATACGCAAGAAGTTTCAAGTGATTTAATTAGATTATTTTTCAACTCACAAGTAATATACTGTTGGATTATTTCACGAATATTACAAACCTTACTTTTTAAGTACCCCCACAAAAACTAATCAAGAGATGTAAGATCCGGCGATTAGGCTGGCCACTCCATATATTTGGGAAACTTGAATGCAAATAGTCTCGTACATTAACTGCATAATGCGGTGGAGCTCCGTCCTATTGGAACCAGATGTTATTTGTTGGTATATTATATATTAAGTCTATTTAAAAAAACTAAGAATTAAAGCAAACAGAAATTAAATTAAGTGTTCAAAATGTTCACCATTCACTTCTTGGCACACAAAAAGTCGGTTATGAAACTCCTGCCTACATTTTCATGCTTTCTAGAGTGATATTTCTGCAAACTTCTGTAATGCGTTGCTCCAGTTCTTTAATTGTTTCTGGACGGGTTCTGTACACTTTCGATTACAGATATCCCCATAGATAAAAATCTAAAGAGTTAAATCTGAGGAGCGAGCCGGCGATTCTATAGTTTCTCGCCTACCAATCCATTTTCCAGGAAAATGTCCGTTGAGAAAGTCAGAAACAGGCCTATAATAACGAGGCGGGGGTCTTGTTGGAACATAACGTTTTCAATATTATTTCCAGCCACCTGAGATATTTCTAAGAAAATTTTGTCCTGCAAATGAAAAAGTGGTCACTGGATAAAAAAATCAAAACAATTTTGAACTGAGCGAGTCCATTTGTTTACAATCCGCCATTTTGTTATGGCTGCATATTTTTCTTTGAAACTCTAGGATCAGACGTAGAACTAACAGACCTTTCAAATGAGGTGTCACTCGACCCTTAATAAAAAATCAAAACAGTTTTGAATTGAGTGAGTCCATTAGTTTAAAATCCGCCATTTTGTTATGACTAAATATTTTTCTTTGAAACTCTGGGAACAGATGCAGAACTAAAAGACCTTTTAAATGAGGTGTCACGCAACCCCCCTTTCTATTTAAAAAAAATATTTAAAATGGCGCCCAGTCGCCATTTTGAATGATACAAAATTTGAATATAAGCTAAAAAATAGTATTTGATTTCCCATTAAAGCACGCCAAATGTTGCAATAAAATATAAAGTCGTTCAAAAGTTAGTTAGGGGGGAGTTACTTTATAGACAGACGGTATATTAAATCCATTACAAACCAATTTTAATAAGAGCAGTACTTATGACTTATTATTACAATAAGAATGGTCGAAGTAGATTTTCAATAAACAAATAAAACACGGAATTCGTTTTGTAAAGTAGCGCTGAAAACCCGCAGTTTTTTACTCCAAAGCAATAAATATTTGTAATACACATATTAAGTTTATATTGCAGTACGCACAGTGGAATAACATCAAAAAATAGGCACCAATTAAGGGTCCCTCCCATACCCATTGTATTTTATTTATTAACCGACTTCAAAAAAAGGAGGAGGTTCTCAATTCGTCTGTATATATGTTTTTTTTTTTTTTTATTTTTTTTTTTATGTATGTTCGGGCATAACTTTTTTGTTTATGAACCGATTTTAATGATTTTTTGGTGTTGGGTTCAGTATAGTTCCAAGGTGGTCCCATTATAATGTCATTGGTATTGGAGCTTGAACTTCGAAGATACTCCTCAAAATCTATTTTTTTAACGGACTTTTTTAGTGTTTCCGTATTTCATCTTCCGTTTCAACTAGCAATCGTTTCCTCATTCGAGAAGCACCCTTACTAAGTCTGCCCATCACTTAAAATTGTAAAATAAATAACTTTTAAAAAAAAAAGAAAACCGACTTCAAATAAAAACACAAAAGTGACATAAGTTAACTAAAAAGCAAAAAATAAATGTTTTTTATACAACAGTTTAATACTTATTTGTTGTTCCGTTTAATGTAATTAAGAAATTGCTGTTTATTATATAATTATTAATTGTTTTATAATTTTGAAGTCGGTGCTAAGTAAAACATAAAAATTATATACCTTGCTGCAATAACAAATTAGATTCGAATTTTTATGTTTTACTTGGCACCGACTTAAAAATTATAAAACAATTAATAATTATATAATAAACAACAATTTCTTAATTACATTAAACGGAACAACAAATAAGTATTAAACTGTTGTATAAAACACATTTATTTTTTGCTTTTTAGTTAACTTATGTCACTTTTGTGTTTTTATTTGAAGTCGGTTTTCTTTTTTTTTTAAAGTTATTTATTTGTTTCTATTTTTCATAGGTATTCATGAGGCGTTGAAAATATAAACCAATTTTATATAATGAGTATCAAAACAATATCTATTTATTTTAACCTTATACGTATTTCGGCATGTTTACATGCCATTGTCAAAGGTTATATAAAAAAGTAAACAGTTAGTGTTGTTATAGCAATAGAACTTTATGACTTATCTTGGTAATCGTCTGCAGATGACTTGATTTTTTATTCCAAAATGTCCAGTAGAGGAGAATTTAAGAGGTCAATTTGCTCATTCATTAACGGTACAGTTTTTAAATGTTTGTGAATTTCAAAAGCTTTTAGTATATCTAATTGACGTTTATCATCACAAAAGTGTAAACATTGTATGGTGTTATTAGATGTCATTGAATGATTTTGTTCCAGTAGGTGTTTAGCGTAATGGGATTTATGTGGGTGTTTGTATTTGTAACAACGTACGTGTTCTTTATACCTAATATCAACATTTCTAATTGTCTGGCCTATATAAACCTAATTACAATGCGAACAATTTAATTTGTAAATGCCTGATTTTAGCAAATCGTCTGTTTTTGATTTTGCATTAAACAAAGTGTTTAGATGTTCCTAGTTGTTTTAAAACTTACTTTATATTTATTTGTTTTGTTTGTAATTTTAGCAATTTTTTCTGATTTGTCACCACAATATGGGATCGAAGCATATTTAATTGTATCGAACGAAGTTAGGGTATTCGGATACATTTTTTGAATGGCTAATTTATAATCTTTTTCTTTAATTATTGTATCAATAAGTTAAGTATTATAACCATTACTGTATGCAATTTGTTTAATAATTGAAATTTCTCTATTATAATTAATTTCATCTAAAGGGACCGTCAAAGCCCTATGTATCAGGGACCTGTATGCTGCTAATTTATGTGTTTTATGGTGACAAGAATCATGTGGTATTGTAATGTCTGTTTGTGTAGAATTTCCATAAACTGAGTACTCAAATTTATTAGTTGAATTAATTTTTATGTTTAAATCTAAAAAGTTAATGGACTTATTTTGTTCAGTTTCTAGTGTAAATTTTATGTTTGGGTGCAAGCTGTTAATGAAAATTAAAAATTCATTTATTAAATCAAATGAACTATTAAAACATGCTAAAATGTCATCAACATAACGAAACCAAAATATAACTTTCTCAGATTGATTTAATTCGAATATTTGATCTTCTAGATTTTCCATAAATATGTTAGCTAAAAGAGGTGAAATTGGACTTCCCATGGGTAAACCATCTTTTTGGAAAAAAATTTTATTATTAAAAGTAAAATAATTTTGATTGGTGCAAAGTTCAAATAATTGAATCAACTCAGTCCGTTTTATTAACTCAACATTTTTGTTAATAAGAATATTATTTAACAAAGGAATACACTCTTGAGGAGGTATTTGGGAAAACATATTAGTAACATCAAAACTAACTAGCTTGTTTTGTGGTGGTAAATTTTGATATTAGGTATAAAGAACACGTACTTTGTTACAAATACAAACACCCACATAAATCCAATTACGCTAAACACTTACTAAAACAGAATCATTCAATGACATCTAATAACACCATAAAATGTTTAAACTTTTGTGATGATAAACGTCAATTAGATATACTAGAAGCTTTTGAAATTCACAAACATTTAAAAACTGTACCGTTAATGAATGAGCAAATTGATCTCTTAAATTCTCCTCTATTTGACATTTTGGAATAAGAAATCAAGTCATCTGCAGACGATTACCGAGATTAAGTCACCAAGTTCTATTGCTATAACAACACTAACTGTTTACTTTCTAATATAACCTTTGACAATGGCATGTAAACATGCCGAAATACGTATAAGGTTAAAATAAATAGATATTGTTAAAGTAATTAAGTATTTTATATACAGATACTCATTCAATATGGACTTTAACAAAGTAAAGCTGGAATTTATAAAAAAAACAATTTTATATAATTTATACTAAAGAAACAATGTACAAAAAAAAATTAAAATTTTAATAGAAACAACATTTAATACGAATGATCGAAGTTTAAAATACCTTTGAATTTATTAGATAATATACAGTTAGCCTTAGATTATAATAATAATGTTTTATTTGTCCGTGCACTCGCTCATTTACAAAAAAAATATTTGTCTTCAATTGAATACTTAGGTCTATTATAAATACATTTGCATTTATTATTACAAAAAATACAATGCACTTGGGTCCCTCTCAATCGCGCCCCCCAAAGTAACTACATTGGCTCAGTTACGTCACTGTGGACGTACAAGTGCATGAATTACATCTCGACACCAGCTTATTAATTATTTTTCTTTAAATTACCAAAAACTTGCTCTGCTAGTAATTATTCATTTCTGCGTTTATCAATAGCTTGTGTTTATCATCAACTAGTCTGCTAACAAAATAACAATGTAAAGGTATACTTTCCAATTTGGAGATGCTACAAACCAACCATGAATGTACACACAAACTGTATTTAACTCATTTCCGGTTAACAGCTTTCACTCAGATTGAAAGAACACCCATTATGTCAATATTAACCGATTTATTGATTTGACTGTCACAACTTTAATAATTGAGGTCCATTAACGCATTTATTAAAAACGCATATATTTGATTTCATGGCAAACCAATGGTTTCAAATATAATTTTTTAACTTTGATTTCTATTATTCTCCCAAAAAATATACTAAATCATATAGTAAATCACTATTAATTTAAACTTTAGAATTAATCAAGCAACTCAGTAAAATATGTGAGAATTAGCTTTTAACCTACTTATTTTTTTCCGCATCATCTTTCTTCTTGTCAATTATGTTGAATTTATGAAAATTAAAAATTATTCTCATGGTGGCCAGCCAAATATTATTTATTTAATATTCATCTTATTGAAATTGTGTAAAACAAGCTACTGTAAAGATGTAATTTTAATAATACTATCAATTTATTTTAAATTTTATTACATACATCGGTCAGTAGCTTTTTTGACTGTCGCACTAGAGCAAGCAGTAAGAAAATGTCTTAAGCGGTACCTCTTAATATATTTTTCACTTGAGGTGCTTAATGGGCCGTCGGTCGTACCTCAAATGACTTCAAATAAACTTTAAAGTAAGTATATAATTACTTTGTTGGGCGTAGTTACGCAGCAGAAAATTTCTAGCAGATAAATAAAAGATTAAAATTTGGTACATTATTTAAATTTTTTTTCTGCAATAAATTGATATCTATGTTAAACTTATTTTTTGAAGATTATTATTTTTCCGTTTTTCGATTTACATACTTTTTATTGCTTACAAAAACTTTTTTACGTTCGTCTTAATTTGTGAATCTTAAAAATAATTTACTTGATTTTAAAGATAAATAGTAAATATTAATATCCGAATTTAGTAAATAATAAAAAAATACTTCGTTAAATTGTTAGCTATTCAAACAATTCGATATTTATTCAAATAATTCCGTTTGAATAATTCGCTTCTTATTCGAATCATTCGTTAGTGGTTCGGTTAATTCGACAGTTGTTCGGATAATTCGATAGTTTTTAGCTATTCGATATATCGAATAATATTCGATATTTTATTTTATTCGTTATTAGATACCCAGTTTGTAATATCGAGCAACCCTAGTTTTAATAATGCGTCAACAAGAAACATGTAATAGTTATTTATCTACGACTGCTTGGATAAGGACGTATTATGTCATTCATTTGCGTTAGGTAATAAAATTCATTATCTCACTAGTGAGATAATGAATTCATTACCTGACTCATTTTATTTACACAAACAAAACTGAAGCTTTTCTTATAAGAAAACTGGCTGGTTGCCATAGTATTGAACAATTCGAAACAAAAGTATTTTAAAAGTGACTTGACATTTGCAAATAAATGAATTGAAATGGCAAATATCATTTCAAGCAAAAACATTTCGATTTCTAACAAATTTTAAGCAGTAGTATATAAAATTTCTTATGTTACACTTGGGATAATGCATTATTATGGTACTCGTTTGATTATACGACTTGGTCTACAACCTCGTCGTGCAACTTTCACACTCGTGGTATAATAACGCCATTATCCCACTAGTATCATAAATAACTATTATGTTACTAGTGGTATTAAGGCGTTATTACAACACGAGTTTGAAAGTCAAACGAGTACCATAATAATGCATTATCCCACGTGTGACATAACAAAATTTTATCTAGGACAGCTCAAAATTTGTTAAAAATTGAATTTTTTTGCTTGAAATGATATCTGACATTTCGAATTAATTTATTTGCAAATGTCAAGTCACTTGGCAACCAGCCAATTTTTTAATAAACAAAGCTTCTGTTTTGTTTGTGTCAATAAAACGAGTTGTGTAATGAATTCCTTACCTAACTCATTTTACATTAGTGCGATAATAAACTTCTTTACCTAACGCAAATGAATGACCATAATACGTCCTTATCCAAGCAGTCGTAGATAAAATAAACTGCAAGTGTGTTATAAGGAAAAACAAAAAAAAATCTAAATGTCACTTTTATTCAGTTTTCAAGAAACTAAGTTAGATATCTCGCTTCTCTTTTCATATTATTAATAAGCATACAATTTCCAAAAAAGTCCTGATGGAAAGCGTTGAAAAACGGACACTCTATATACGCGTTATTAAAGTAATGTGAATGTTTTATTACTACTAAATTATTGTTTCCTTGGGTTTGTCCATTTTACTGGACCATAATTCATAAACCTTATAATTGCTAAAAAACATTTGCGTTATTCCCTTTATTATGCCACAACCTATTGTTCAGAGATGAGTGAACACCTCAGTTACTAACTTTGTTCATTAAAGTACTTTGGGCGTCATTAAACCACGTCTATTTAAATCTCATAATAAGCGGTCACTTACATGATATCAAAATAAAAGTTCTTTCAAACTTTGGTTATATTAAGACTTTAAGCAAAATGGTTTTATAATAGGGTATTATTGAGCTGCAGATCACAAAACTCCGAGACAATTTTTTATTTTTATTGATATAAGTTATAAGCGTTATTAAATTGATTTTAATAATACGCTTAGATTATTCTGATGTGTGTACACTAATCCTGCAAATAACCTAAATGAATTTTAGCAAGCTTTCACGGTATTTCTTAATTCAGCCGCTAGTTGTCAGCAGAGTAAAATGCCATTATTTCACGAACCTGGATAACAATAGACTGAGTATGCATCCAGTCCCCACTCTCAAAAAATGTACCTAAAAAGCAGCCATATTATGAGTCTCATTTAGTTTTTTTTTAGTGCTATAAGTTTCTAAAGACTGCCTTCTTGAGCAGGTTGCAAACAAAAATTAGATGAGACACAAACTATAGTCGATAATTATATCAAATTGTCAAACATAGTTGACGATACAAACAATTTTGCTTGTTTTAAGGGGAAACAATGTGCTGTGAGGGGAGTATGATATTCGTAAAATGGCAGACTTCAGGACACATATTTAAGCAAGCATACACAGGCCATTGTTTCTCTAAGTTTGTGCATTATTTGGTGATAACAGAGAATAGTTACCAAAATTACTAACTTTTGAACGTCACAAGTATGTCATAATTACTGAAAAATGTAATAACATTCAGTAACGTTTGGAAATAAAATACATAATTTGATATACTTCTGCCAAGATACATCGATAGCTATTGCCCCTTCCATTCAACTTGACTACTACTTAGTAGTTTCATAGATGTCAGCACGTTGCTAACCAATCATAGAGCATACATTTGACAGTTACCGTGTTCGGCACTGCAGCCCTTTAGTAGATAATATTTTAAATCAAACTTATTAAATGAATCAACGCCCTAAAGGCATACGGGATGGCTAAAAAAGAAGAAGTAACTATATAACGAAAATAGTAACATACTAAACTGCACGTAGACTCAATGTAAATTTGTTTCAAATTTACACCAATAAATACGAAAGCGCGTACACCCTCAGCATGAATAGTAGAAATTTTTTTCTCTACGACTATTAAATAATACGCTCATTCTTGTTGCATATTAAATTGAATAATAGCATAAATTCTTCACACCGTGATTTCTTACAAAGAAATCACTCTAGATTAGCCAATCACATCCTTTGATTTTTAAGAATTCACGCTAATATGAACAAATGACATTGCTTTGAAAATAAAAAACCGACCGTATCTTAGCAACCTCCTAATAAATCGCCATTTGAAACGTCAAATACACCAATTATTTATTGCTGTTGTCTCGCATAATTTTTATTAATATAATATTTACAATGGACGTTAGTAGTGATAGTGATAATAATCTAACATGTACGCCTCCCGAAATTCGAGAAATTGCACAAGCATCCACAATGAATTTACTGCCAGAAGAGTCAAAAAAGCAATTAAAGATTTGTGTTAAAAACTATGATTTAGGTATATAATTTCTTGTAGTCGTAGAGAAAGTATAGTCTTCTACTTGCGTAGAATGGCTATTATTCACTTAGATCAGGCATGGGCAACCTACGGCCCGCGGGCCGGATACGGCCCGCGAGGCTATTTCTTACGGCCCGCCAACGTTTTTCCACTTAGATATACATACGGCCCGCGATTACTTTTTTCGCTTACATATAAATCCGGCCGACGATGGCGAAATTTGACTCGTGTCTGACCCCAACTATGAATCATAGCTACCTACTGCACGTGCACGTCTTCCGGCTTTAATTATTGCAGTATTGCGATGTGTCTGTTTCAGACGTTGAAAAGTGTTGTGTTGGTGCTGTGTAGTATTTAATTATAAAGATCAAAAATACAATGTCACTTAGCATACCATCTTCCAGTAAGATCAGAAAAGTTGATAAAGAATGCCGAACGTTCCAAGAAAAATGGACAGAAGAATACTTTTTTATTTTGTTTAAAGATAAACCAATTTGTCTAATATGCAACGAAGCAACATGGGTTTTAAAAGAATATAATTTGAAAAGACATTGCAGTAGTAAACACCAAAAATGTTATGATGAATTTAAGGGTACTCTGAGAAAAGACAAGATAGAAGAATTAAAAAGGGTTTGATTAATCAACAAAACATTTTTTTAAACGCAACATTGAAGCTGAAGATACTGTTTGTGCGAGCTTAATTATAAGTGAAAAAATTGCAAAACATTCAAAGTCATTTTCGGAAGGGGAATTTGTAAAGGAATGTTTAATTGCCACAGTAAAAATATTCCGTCCTGATAAATGTAAAAATTTTGAGCAGATACATCCCGTAGAACTGTTACTAGGCGTATTGATGCTATTTCTGACGACATAAAGCTGAGCCTTAACGACCTTGCAGGGAAATTTGAATCATTTTCAATTGCATTGGATGAAAGTACAGACGTAAGAGATACAGCACAATTAGCTATTTTTATTCGTGGGATTGATAAAAATTATACAATTGTAGAAGATTTGCTGACGCTACAGTCAATGAAGCATACAACAACCGGAGAAGATATTTTTCAAGAAATAAGATCGGCTTTAATGGATATAACCTTTAATTGGAAAATTTAAGGGAGGTAGCTACAGCTCCTGCAATGGTTGGTTCAAACGCAGGTGTCCTTGCTAAAATCAAATCAGAATTATCTAGTAAAGATATTGATACAACGCATTTTTTTTACATTTCATTGTATCTTGCACCAAGAAAATTTATGTGGCAAGTCAATTAAATTTAACCATATAATGACAACGGTTGTTTTCTGTATAAAGTGCATAAAAGCAAGAGCTTTGAATCATCGACAATTCCAAGAGTTTTTAAATGACCTCGAAGCAGACTGTGGAAATCTAATTTTTTATTGTGATGTTTGCTGGCTTAGTAAAGGAAAGATGTTAAAACGTTTCTATAATCTGAAAGATGAGGTGTATCTTTTCATGGATATGAACGGAAAAACAGTCGATGAATTAAAAAATACTGAATGGTTGTGCGACTTGGCTTTCATGGTGGACGTTACAACTCATTTGAATGAACTCAATGTTCAGCTACAAACTCCCGGAAAATTTGTTCTTTTGCACTCATAAAAAGTTTTCAAAATAAACTCCGCCTTTGGCAGAATGGAAATGTATTGGCAGATGAACTTCAGTCCCTTGAAGAGGAATTTGTTTCAAGATTAAACTTCAAAATACCCAAATATAGCAACTGCGTGTTGCAACAACCAATATTTCTTCATTCATTCACTCGTTAGTGGTACACAACTACAAGGATCACATTAACTTTTAATTTGAGTTTAATTTGAGCAACAACTATGTGTTTTGACTATTTTTATGTTTTAAATTTTGTCATCATCATCAAATAAAGTTTATTTATTATAAATTTTATTATGTCATTTATTTTATAAGTAACACGAAAGTGGTGTTGGTCCGGCCCTCAGAACATTCCTAAAGTTTTTATTTGGCCCGTGGGCTGAAAAGGTTACCCATGCCTGACTTAGATGATTCCAACACTCGCTCGCTGCGCTTGCTCGTGTCGGAAACTTCATCCACGTGAATAATAGCCATCATTCTACGCTCGTTGAAGAATGTACTAATCTGCTAGTCATTCATCTCGAATGACTGTTAAGCGTAAGGCAGTTGTTACTTTTTTACCGAAAACCCCACTTTGGCCATTCTGATTAAAATTATAATTTAATAGTAATTTATTGCTGTTTCTATTAAAATTTTAGTAGTTTTCTGTGTGCGTTGCTTTTTTTAATATTGTAGGAATTTTTTGTAATTAAAAGAAATTACATTAAATTATTTTATATTTGATACTCGCCCGATAAATACCTGTAAAACTAAATAAACACGAAAATGGGTATGGGAAGGTCCTCAACACTGGTGCCTATTTTCTGAAGTTAACTAACTGTGCTGTGCGTACAGCGATATTAACCTTATACTACTAATTAACAATCATGCAGTAGCATAACGCAAACCGTAATGCCCCCGCAAACTTTCATAATAGGATTTCACCCCACTCCCTCTCTCCAATTTTGTTATAAACAAATTAAACACATCTACGTTTAACAGTCACATGCGAGAATTAGCATAAAATAAATAAGTTTTATACATTCCTACAACTATAACACTCTAGCATGTAAGCTTAACATATTTTCGTTGGTGATAACCGTGTGCGGTAAAAATGCAGATTTGTCTATTAACAACCTTTTTTTATAGAAAACGACTTGCAGGTAGCGTATTTTTATGGCGACTTTTTCATAAAAATTATAAAGTTACAAATTACCACATTTCGGTAAATAGTCATATCAGATGAAAAAAGGCAGCTTTCGTGTCTTTCTGCTTGCTGAATATTTGCTGTTGCAGCTTGCTCTTGTATTTCATCAATTTCATTTGATTTCTCCACATCACTGACACTAGCAGATTCGAAAAATTCACTTTTGCTACCAGAAAAAAAAGCGTTACATTTTGGAAGTTTTTCGTGCTTTTCCTTGCTTAATTTTCTGTTGTGAGCGCCACTTAGCGGTTCATATTTAATATATACTTTAAAATTAAAACATGAAAAAAGAAAATATGAAAATCGGAATGTGGAATGTACAAGGTGTAAATGGAAAAATGGAAGAAATCACGATGGAAGTAGAACAAAGGAATATGGACGTACTCATACTGACAGAAACAAAGAGAAAAGAGAAAAGAGAAAAGAACAGAAAAACGCTGCCCCTGTATACATGCATGGAGCGGAGTGCCTAAAGAAACAAGAGCAAAGAAAGGAGGTTCAATTTTTATAAAAAGAAATTAATTAAGTACGTGACGAACTGGGAAGGAGTAACAGAGAGGATAATAAAAATTAATATAAAATTGTACGAATATAAAACTACTATTGTCGGAGTATATGGACCAAATGATAATGATAACACACTAAACAAAGACGAATTTTATAAGAAGATTAATGAGATTTTGGAGGAGGAAGGAGATAAAGAAATAAACAAGAACAAGAAATAAATAATAATGGGCAGAAACTGGTAGACTTGTGTAATCAATTAAAATTGAAAATTAACAATGGCTTTTACCAACATGAAGACATACACACCTATACTTGGCATAAACCTAGCAGACAACAATAATCTATAATAGATTATTTAATAACTCGGCAGTACTTGAGAATTCAAGATGTGCAACCTTATAGAGGGGTAGCGTCCGGCAGCGATCATCACTTGATTAATTCCAAGATAATGTTTCCACCCAGAGCTACAAAGACAAATAGAAGATACACAGAACAACTACAACATGGAAATGAAGAACAGCAACCAAAATACCAAGTAAAGAGTTTCACAGATGAGAGTACATGTCACTTATATAGACAGAGATTAAATGCAAAATTAAGAGAAGATGAGGGCAGTTGTATACAAAACAAATAAAAAAGATCATGGAAATAATTTACAGAACAAAGGCGAAATAGCAGATGAAGTAAGATATAAAAAACAGCTCTACCTGAAATGGCTCAACACAAATCAAGAAGAAGATAAAAACAGATACAAAGACCAACAAAGAAAAGTGAAAAATATGGTTATAGAGGAAACAAATAAAATATGGGAGAAGAAATGCAGATAACTGGAAGGTCATATAGGAGGAAAAAGATCCGGAAAAGCATGGCGATTTCTGAAAAACATTAGAAATCAAGAAAGAAATCGACATAACTTATCATTAATATCTATAAAACAGTGGGAAGAGTATTACAAAGGACTTCTTACGGAAAACAGGGCACAGTTTCAAACAGAGGAAGAAACAGAAATACAACAAGACAAGTATATAGATATCCCAGAGGGAGAAATAAGAAAGGTAGTGAAAGCATCAACATAAGGAAAAACCCCTGGACCAGGAAATATTCCGACGGAGTTAATAAAACAAGGCACAAACAAACTCTTCAGACTGCTAGCAAGCCTAATAACTAAAATAATAAATGGAGATCCACCACCAACCGAATGGATAGAAGCACATATAACATCTATACATAAAAAGGGAAAAAAGATAAATGCGAAAATTACAGAGGAATATCAGTAACAAGTACATTAAGCAAAATTTATGGGCGCATATTAAGGAATAAAATATAAGAACAGTACGAAGAACAAGAATTAGAACAACAAAGTGGATTTAGAGAAGGAAGATCGTGTGCGGACAATATATTCACTCTATCCCAAATTATACAAAAAAAGAATAACACCGGAGGAGAACTACACTTATTCTTTGTCGACCTCATAAAATCGTACGATATGGTACTTCAGCATATGCTTTGGGAGGCGTTAAAAGTTGCGAATATTAGTACAACATTGATTCCAGCAGTACAAAATATATACAAGGACCAAATATCAAGGGTGAAGATAGGAAATAAGTTATCGAAGGGGTTTAAAATAGGTAAGGGATTACGACAAGGGTGCGCCGTATCACCTACTTTGTTTAAAATATATGTTGACAAAGCACTGGGAGTGTGGAGAAATAAATGCAGAGGGATGGGAATCGAAATGGACGACATCACCCTATATTCGCTACACTTTGGGGACGACCAAGTCCTTATAGCACAGGACCAAGACGACATCCAATACATGGTACGAAAATTAGTTGAAGAGTACGATAAGTGGGGGCTGGAGATGAATATGAATAAAACGGAATATTTGGTAATAGGACAAAAAACTGAAGACCTGGAAATAGAAAATGTAGTAAAAATAAAAAGTTGTGATCATTATGCATACCTGGGAGTCCATATAGATAAAAACGGAATGGCTGACAGTACAGTGAAAGATTAAATAAAGATTTTCGGTATTGTGGGACAGAAACATAAGTAAAGAAAGGAAAATACAAATATATAACAGTATAATGAAAAGTATAACACCATTTGGAGCGGAATCATGGCAATTAACTGAAAAAACGAAAACAGATTTAAGAATATTAGAAATGGATTACTGGAGGCGCTCGGCAAGAATATCAAAATTAAACAGAGTTAGAAACGAAACAATTAAGAACATAATGGGGTAGAAGAAGACGTAGTGGAAGATGTGAAAAAAGAATGCAATTGATCTGGTATGGAGATGTTCAGAGGATGGACGAAACACGTATTCCGAAGAAAGCAATGGAAAGGGTCCACCGAGAACGCAGGAAAAGGGGAAGACCGAGGAAAAGTTGGAGAAAAGGGATAGAAGAAGCAATGGAAGAGAGGGAAATAGAGGAAGGAGAGTGGAGAAATAGGGAAAGATGGAAGAAATTATTGGGAACCGGAAGGCGATAGATGCCGAAAAACCGGAAGAAAAATTAAAACGCAATTATGTTTTGAATTTGAAATATTACGATTGAAACCGAAACGGAACTAATTATTTCTACCTAATTATTTCACTGACATTGTAAATGCACGCATTCCTAGCAAGGAAAATACCTACACAAGTACCCAACGCAAAAGGTCAAAAACAGGTTTATGCACGAGCGCAGTGTTGTTTTACTGTGGCGCGGGTCGCGTTTTCAGTTTTAGATACATAATAAAATTAAAAAAAACAAGTAGATCTTGATTAGGCACCGCATTATTTATCACAAATTATAGAAGTGTGAGCTCAAAAACAATAGAATCAACATTTTCTAAAGTTCCCTAAAATTTCCATAATTTCGCGAATATTCGGAACAAAGAATAAATTTCTTGAAATTTTACATCACTACCTAGAAATGTTTATTATTTTGCAATAATTTGCCGACGCAGAGCTGTGTGATTACAAAGAATATATATCTCTAAAATCTATTTGGTAAGTTCAGAGGGCTGCCTCTTGAGTCTGTAAGTTGTGCGTTACTATGTTATCTAGTAAGTTTACAGCAAGGGTGTAAGAGTGTGGGTTTAGAGCCAGAGAAAATATTTTTAGCTTTCGCACTTCACTTCTTCTTTCACCAATTTCACTCGCAGATCTCGGCGAATCACTTCGTTGCTCACATACCACGGTTCATCTGCTAGGGACCTTACAATTTTTGATTGAAATCGTTGTACGATTTCTAAATTAGAGTTACTTGTTGTTTCCCGTAGTTGTGACCCGTAAATCCGTATAGGTTTTAAAAGGTATTTAAAGAAAAAATTAATTTAAACGAAGCTTATTACATAGCATAAATATTTATTTAATGCGAGTATAGATTTAGTTATTACATTATATTATTGTTATATGATGCAGTATGTGCTTAGGTGCATTATGTGGGATTTGAGAATTCAAATCTATTTTTAACCGACTTCAAAAAAAGGAGGAGGTTCTCAATTCGTCTGTATATATGTTTTTTTTTTATTATTATTTTTTTTTATGTATGTTCGGGCATAACTTTTTTGTTTCAGAACCAATTTTAATGATTTTTTTGTGTTGGGTTCAGTATAGTTCCAAGGTGGTCCCATTATAATATCATTGGTATTGGAGCTTGAACTTCGAAGATACTCCTCAAAATCTATTTTTTTAACCGACTTTTTAGTGTTTCCGTATTTCATCTTCCGTTTCAACTAGCCGTCATTTCCTCATTCGAGAAGCATCCTTACTAGGTCTACCCATCACTTAAAATTGTAAAATAATTAACTTTAAAAAAAAAAGAAAAACGACTTCAAATAAAAACACAAAAGTGACATAAGTTAACTAAAAAGCAAAAAATAAATGTTTTTTATACAACAGTTTAATACTTATTTGTTGTTCCGTTTAATGTAATTAAGAAATTGTTGTTTATTGTATAATTATTAATTGTTTTATAATTTTTAAGTCGGTGCCAAGTAAAACATAAAAATTATATACCTTGCTGCAATAACAAATTAGATTCGAATTTTTATGTTTTACTTGGCACCGACTTAAAAATTATAAAACAATTAATAATTATATAATAAACAACAATTTCTTAATTACATTAAACGGAACAACAAATAAGTATTAAACTGTTGTATAAAAAACATTTATTTTTTGCTATTTAGTTAACTTATGTCACCTTTGTGTTTTTATTTGAAGTCGTTTTTCTTTTTTTTTTTTAAAGTTAATTATATTTATTCAAATTAACTAATATTTAATTGCACATAAAGGTCGTCATAGCGCTTAGCGTCCCAATTGTCCGATCGTAAGCAATTTTCTTATTGTCTGTGCTGGCTGGTTCGACAGCGGTACATACGAATATAAGCCGTAGTCACTCAAATTGTGACGTTTTGCAACTCCTAGATTTATAATAGTTTTATGTTTATGTTAATCTTATTTAACGATTATTGCTTTCCCAATCCACGATGACCTTGAAGTAATGTTTTCTACGATTGTAAAGGTCAGAAATAAGAAATATGCTTCGCCGAGTGCAAACGCGATCAAAAAAATATTTCAGTTTTTCAGTTTTCTACGCTACCATGAATCTAATAAGGAAATAAGGGGGCTGGAGAACTCGTAGTAGCACGTATAGCACGTGCCAAATAGTTGTTTTCAAACCTTCCAAGCATTCAATATAATAATCGGAAATATCTCTGAGCACGAATAAAGTTTATGGAGGTAGAACTCTATAAATTTTCAAGAAGCAGAAAGCACACACACGTAGTTTCATTAAATTACCGCACTTGACAGGTTAAAGCCAGTGGTACGAAACAGAAAGGGACTTACCGACTTCTATAAAAATAAAATTGTTAAATTGCATTTTAAAGCAATTAATACAAACTGGCGGAAACCGTCGGCTTTGGCCGACGCTTTCTTTGTAATTTATTTATTTTTAACAATAAATAAGGTAACGAAGTAGCTAGTTAGGCAAACTGCAGATTGAAGTCCAAGTTTTTTAAATTTTTTTGCGATTGCTTAATTCTTTTAATTAAAGTGTAAGCGTGTAAACGCAGCGGCCACGCATTGTATGTTTTCAACATGTTTATTATTGTAACGCGAGTCCTAATAATTTAGTCATTTTAGACTACTTGTTTAGGAAGCAGAGCTGTTTCTTTTATGTTATGATTTATGAATTCTTAACTTAGACATTTATCGATCCGCATGATCGTTCAAGTTTGTAATTTAATTATTCAATAGCTATTTGTCCAATTATTGTTTTCACTTGTACGTATTTTAAGCAATGTCCTATTCTTCAGTAACACTGTATGACATTTTGTAACATAAGTGCACGTGTACTCGAATTTTGCAGACCTGTTCAATATTTTCACATGATCGGTCTGCTACTAAAGGCTTCGCGTTCCTACCATTCAGGCATACAGTATTGTTCCAATTTTCTTATTTGCATCGAAAACTGTACTGGCCCGATAGATACCAGTATTCGCCTTATATAATGCATGCGGAAAGCTGATTAAAATGAGGAATAAAACCGAATAGTTAGTTATGCATAATTATAACAATGGGTGTTTTAAGTAAAACAGTCACAAATGATGGCATGGATTCTGCCTGTAAAATTATGTCACTTTATTTTTTACAAAAGTGGTTCGTTTCAGAGCAATAGCCTCTTAAAGTAGAAGTTAATGAAAGAATTTAACTTAATTTCTTTAATATAGTTTTTGAGCTAATTTTGAAATTTGACAAGAAAATGACTTTTGACGTTACAGAAGACATTGTACCACTATTTTACAGAGCCCAACTACGAATCAGTGGCGTAGGTACATTATGGGTTTTCTCCACATTTTTTAATTTGTAATTTTTTTCTAAAACTGGTTACAAATTTAAACAGCTTGAAAAAATAGCCCAAAACAGTATCCTTTTTTGTCAAGCTAATCGTACCAAGTTATTTTACTTGTGGTAAACTTTGTTAAAATAAAAATTAAAATAATCGAAAAAATAGCAAACATGAAAACCGTGAACGAGTTTTTAAGTGTGTGGGTGGCTGTGTGATTGATGTGTGTGCTTTATAACTCGCAACAGATGGTTCGCTTGCATTGGAATGTGGGGGTTTATTAAAAAATGATCGGGGAAATAAGCTTTTAATAAAAATCCAAAACCGGAAACCAAGGTTAGACATGTTTTTTGGTATCATTTTTTCGGAAAGAAAATTTTCTAAATCTAAAACCTTAATGCTATTTTAGGATAAATCCAACAATATTTTTCCGAAAATTTCAGATTTAAAATGATGGCTGCTAGACTTTTCTGAAAATTATGACAGCGAAATTTGTTAGTTAATTAATATCAGCAAAAAAAATATTATAAATTGTGGCTCGAGTTTTAATCATCTGCCTTTCGAAAACTAAGATAGATATTGAAAAATTTTGTTGTGATTCTTCTGTAGAGCGGAAAATTCCGTATCATACGATATTAAAAAATATAGTTTTAAATTTAATAATCTAGGCAGTAGAAATTTATTAAAAGTGCCTTTTGGACACTCCGTTCGCGGTGACTACGCATATATTCCTGCGCACCGGTTAAAAAATAATTAGGTAAAAATATCTAACAATTGTTTAAAAATTCTAAAAAAATTGCATCTACACATCGTAAAGGAACGTTAAACATTTTTTAAACATTTTTTAAACATATTTGTAAAAATGAAAAATTTAATAGGTTGAATGTTTTTGTTATATTGAAAACTTTGTTACTCATTAAATAATTATTGTACACTTATGATTTTTGCTTAATTTGTACCATTTTTTTTCTTTTTATTGAGAAACCTAAAAATCTTTTTTAAGTGCCACCCAAAATATTATAACTCAATAAAAAATTCCATTTACTGCTTGAAATTTTTTTGTGTTTAAAACATGTCATCTGAAATCATTGCAAAAAGAGGAATATTAAAACAATTTCAATAATTTTTTTTTTCAATTTTTGTTAACAATTTGTTATTAACGATTTT
This sequence comes from Ctenicera cuprea, assembly GCA_958336395.1. Lineage (NCBI taxonomy): Eukaryota > Metazoa > Arthropoda > Insecta > Coleoptera > Elateridae > Ctenicera > Ctenicera cuprea. The sequence continues at coordinate 59,118,684 of OY284486.1, forward strand.
CTTAAATTTTTCGATAACACATACAATTTTCTATATTTTTATAAACTCAAGCCATATAATTAAAGTTGTAAACAAATAGTTTTGTTGTAATTTAAATTTTGTTTATTTATTCGAAATGTCGAAATAGCGAAGTTTCGTGAAATCAAGCTATAAAATCATAGCGGTGCGTTTACACACTACATTTAACGAAATCTTGGACATAGTTTGACCGCCAGAATTCACGTTACAAACTATTTGCACATCTTGAAATTCACCCCGGCGGCGGCGGCGTCAGATCTTCAGGGGAAGTCGACTTTTCAGAAAAATTGAATTATAATCTATATATTAAAGGTTGATCTTCGGCCTGACTTAGCTTTCTGTTGCCTAGGTATATATAGGCTCCCATATTCACATTCGAAGTTTGTGCGATTGGAATCCTGTTAGCTCATAGCTCATATTCATTTGAAACGCGCACGCCGATCAGTGCTGAAATCATTTTTAGTTTGTTTATCACGTACAAAATTAAGCCTAAAAAACTAGAGTAACAATAACAAATAAAAACTGCTGTGTCTGCAGTATACTACCTCACATTTCAGAAGAACTAGCTGAATTCGTACGCTATTTTTTACTTTCCCATAGTTCCAGAATGGAACTGGGTTGCAATTGCAAAAATTTTCGATTTTGAAATTTCGACGGAAAGAAATACATGGTTTGGACCAGAAAACCAACCAAGTGGTGGGGAACCGGATAACGCGAAACGTCAGAAACTACTGGACCTGTTTTAATAAAATGAACTTACAAACCGTAACTGAAAACAGACATGTTTCTTTTGTTAGCGTTCTTTTCACAAACGGAATTATAGAATTGAAAAAACAGGATATGATAGAGGAGTCAAATCGAAAGCTTTTTTTCCGAGCACTCTAGCTTTAAAATAGCGGTCACTACGCTTGTTTAGAGTGGTGGTAGCTCAGAGGTTAGGCGCTTAGCCTCTAACGCTAAAGGTCTAGGGTTCGATTCCCCGCCGAAGCCATGCAGCAATAAAACTCTATGCCGCAACCCGCCACTCACATTCCCCAATCCGGTGTAGGCAGCCGTGGGGTCTTAATGCCTGAAACCTTCTCTGGTATTTAGTCGTTCAGATTCGACGTTAAACTGTAGGTCCCCCGTACTCCACCATAGCGCCAAGGAGAGTACGTGGCAAAAAAGAGTGCCGGTGCCCAGCAGTGGGACGTAAAGGCTGATTGCGACGATTGTTTTACATTTTCAGCTTTAAAGCCCATTTACTCAAAAACAAATTGACAGATTGGGTTTAAATTTGGTATTACAAAAATAGCCCTAGAGGAACACAATTGTCACTATGTAAGCGAATTTTTGTACAGATAAAGATAGATAGATAGGGATAGGCTACAATTTGGTTTGTATCTCAGTTCACTAATTTTTATGTGACGCTTTTTATAATTTTTTGAATATTCATGGCCCTCTCTAATAAACTGAGGACGATAAAAAAAATAGTATAAGCTAGACAGAGTGCTCAGGAATAATAGTAGAATAAGATTCAGAACATAATTTTTAGGTGCAGCTATATATAGGGGGGGGGGGGGAGGATAATTTCCCCGCTCCTTCCCTAAATTTTGGCCAACAAATGTGTCCTTGCGATTCCTGTTTAAATCTTGAGAAACATGTTTTCCAAAAAAATCATTAATTCTTTAAATCTCGAGAAACATTTTTTACAAAAAAAATCATTAATACAATCTCTATATATTAAAACAAAAAAGGACATACATCCACCGCCCGCTACACGACCAACTTCAATTGATTATTTTTATCATTTAAAAAGAAGTTGAACGTAGCCCACGGGTTCCGCTAGTATACATAATAATAGTTCTGAATTCAAATATGAAAAAAGCATAAAGATCCAGAAACTGTTTAAAAACTAAATACCCATCTGATGTACTTATTCAAATCAAAAAACAAGCAGAAACTCAAGTTAAATATAAAATACAGATTTCAAGTTTCTAAATTTTTTTTAACTACTGTCAAAATTTCAATTTAAAACGACTAGATTTTTCTTTGATTCTACACCCACTACAGGGGGCTTTAACTTCATAACAAAGTCTTAACGGACTCGCATGTTATTAGGATTATTTTTATTATTTTAAGGCGTAGAGCTTTTAGTCTCAATTTTAAAACTTATTACGGTTTATCAGTGTTTTGTTGACAAAAGTAACTAACACCAAAACTAAAAAGCTTCCATCTACGAAATTTTGAATCTTTACCACGTAAGCTCGTAAATTTAATTTACACGGGAAAAAGGGCGGTTAGCTACTTCGCCATCGTAAAAGCTAAAAGGAATTTGGCGTCGTACGTAGTTTGCTAACATGACATGTCTTTATCACAGAATTACGACCATGCCCAATTTGCAGGCATACTAAACATTATCACTAAACGGATAGCACATTCAAAAATTACTATTGCTTTACGAAACATGGCTCACTCCCTCTTTAATTTTAATTTAATAACATCAACCAATAAAATTTTAAATGTTAAATATAAACATAAATTCCTTGTATTTGATGTAAATTACACGTTTGCACTTCTGGTGGCACTGGAAATGTCTCCAGATATAATTTACATTACAACTACCAACTAACTACACTTGGAGAAGCTGCTAGCCATTCAATACTTTTCATCTATCTATCTATATGTTAAACACGTTGAGTGTCTAATGTTTAAACTATAAAAATTTATCTTTGTAAGCTTTGTATGTATGTAGATGCTATAATCGTATAGAGGGTGTTAATGAATTGTAGGGACAAACTTCTAGGGCTTGCAAAACACAACAAAGCAAACAACTTTTGGTAATAAATGTGTTGTCAAAAGTGTTTTCTTTCAGGATAAAGCTTCTCAAAGATTCTTTAAGAAGTACCTGAAAATACGCAACCCAAATTGCATTTTTAGCACAGGTCACACGGAATTTTGAAAAAAAAACGATCTAGACATACATGCATTCAAATACCGTCAATTTTGACACAATTCGATATTTCTGTGATATTTTTTGACTTTTCCTGCATTCGTTTCTTTCTGTGCCTTTTATAATTCGTTTTTTTTCGTTCTATGATTTTTTTGATAATTATTTTCTTCGTTATTTTCGTTCTGCGTTTCGTATTTTTGTGTTATGGCGAATTATACTTTTGCCGAACAGCATGACATGATGTTGATGTATGGAGCTGCTTGGGGTAACGCACGCAAAGCTGCTCGCGTGTACCAAGAACATTTTCCACACAAGGCCTTTAGTGTAGTTTCACGTCGGCTGCGGGAGGAAGGTACATTCGTTGTCAACAGACACAACTGTGGAGCTACCAGAACAAGGCGAACGGTGGATTTTGAGGAAGCAGTTTTGGAGAGAGTGGCTGAAAATCCTTCTACTAGTTCAAGAGCCATTGCTCATGAAATTGGAGTGAACCATGTTTCAGTATGGGAGGTACTACATGAGCAGCAGCTACATCCGTACCATCCACAGAAGGTACAAGCCATGGTTCAAGCAGATTTGCCCAGAAGGGTATTTCTGCGGCGGTGTAATGAGGATCCAGAATTCCAAGTAAACGTTCTGTTTAGTGACGAGGCATCTCTTACGAAAGAAGGAATATTTAACAGTAGAAACAGCCACGTTTGGGACGATGAAAATCCCCATGCTGTGGTTCGAAAAGGATACCAGCAAAGATTTTCAGTGAATATTTGGTCCGGGATTTTTGGCGATAGACTCATTGGACTATATCTGCTACCCCAAAGGTTACCAGGAGCAATTTATTTAAATTTCTTGCGCCATGTCCGGCCTGAATTTTTGGAAGATGTTCCACCCCAAATGTGGCTGCAGCACGATGGTGCACTTGTTCATTTTTCGGCGGAATTTTTAAATAACACTTTTCCCAACAGATGGATAGATCGAGGAGGGCATGTGGCGTGGCCTCCACGTTCTCCTGATTTGACCCCACTTGATTTCTTTTGTGGGGTCATGTTAAAACGTTGTGAAGAACTTACGGCGCATATTCTTGCTGCATGTGAAGAAGTTCAACAGACTCCTGGTATATTTGGAGCGGTGCGCAGGAATTTACTTCGTAGATGTGCTTCGTGTGTAGGGCTGTTTTTCCGGCTTTTTTTCGGTTTTTTACAACGTATTTTATTTGCGGGTGCAACTCTTATTCAGATCGGCTCAGCGGAGGAAATATTCGGAGCAGCAAGCGCCAGGTATACTGTAGCGTAGCCCACGGGTTCTGCTAGTATAGGCTTAACCAACGAAAATTAAAGCTAGCTTTTTATTATGTTTTTAAATATGCCTGACCTCGAATTGTAGCTTCGTAACAAAAATAGTGGTAATGATAATTTTTTTACTAATTACGTGTTAACAGTGTCCTCTTGTCATGGTTATCCTGTAAGTACTATTTTTTATTTTATAATTATAACACACTTATTATTACCATCTTTAATACGAAAACACCATTTAGCATCAAAAATATTAAAAAAACAACCTTAAAAACTGGCTTGGGTGAAATTCGATCCCACTGCATTGTAGGGAAAATGGCGTGTCGCGGGTAGTTATTATCTAACTGGAATATGACGCCTACTTCCACTGATCACTAAACTACTGACCGACAATAACATCGATGTCGTGGCCCTTCAAGAAACACATCATAACCGTAAATGAACTGATATTGATAGATAAGAAATGAAAATTTAAATGTTAATATTTAAGATATTTAAGATACTTTTTTACTCATGTGTAGCCATACGATGAATAAATAAATAAAGGTTTTTAAATATATTTTTACAATAAATCATAAAAAATGGTATAAAATTGTTCAAGAAAACTGTTTTACACAAACCTAATTTTTTCTTAAATGAAATAAGTACGCAAAGGAAATAATATTCGGGATTCTTGATTGTCCCCATGTAAAAGTCCTAAGCTTCACTTCGAACGAGACACACTGTATACGTGAACAAACTACATTCAAAGTACACTGCTTACGATATAATAAACCTATTTCATAATTTACGTAATGAGGCTATAGTGGCAATAACAACGTTCAGAAATAGCTGCAATCCAATAAACGAATATGCGGTATACCTGCTTTAATAGTATTGCGAAACAGCTACGGCGAAGCAATAAGGAGCAAAACCCCGAATCAAGCAGTTTACTTCTTTGTTCTGCCATATTGTCTTTGAAATGTTCAACACTCTTTTATATCATAAACTGAAATAAATACAAAACAACCTCTAAAAATTCTGGGAAAGCAAGAGCTTTGAAATCTCATCTATTCAATACTATTTCTTATTACACAGGGTGTAAGTAAGCAAAAATAAATAAGCAAGGTGATTCCCCAAGCAATTTTATGAAAAAAAGTTCCTATGAACATGTGTTCTTAACTTTTCGAAAATTTTTGTTTATTTTAAATTTTACTTAATATCGTGAATGATTTGTGAGATATTATTGATCTGAAACTCTGTACACACATATCTTTTAGCAACAGCAACTATGCTAGAACATTTTGATAAAATAATGATGTACAGGCTGATCTTTTTAAGGGTCATGTACAGTTTCTCGCCTCAACTTTTTTATGATACGCCGCTGGCTGCTATCATTAATTTTTTCAAATTTTCTGATAAAACAGAAATTTTTTACTCCTTGAAGTTTTTTGATACCTCTATTAGTTAACGAGTAATTGCAGAAAACTAAATGCACGTCCGGTCGGGCCTATTAATAACTCTAGCGGGACTTGCAACTTCGACAAGTAACACATTTATAAAAAAAATTTAATTTAAAAAAAAAAGTAACGTTCTGAGCACACATGTTATCAAGTTATCTAACTTACATTTACCACCACAAAACAAGCTAGTTAGTTTTGATGTTACTAATATGTTTTCCCAAATATCTCCTCAAGAGTGTATTCCTTTGTTAAATAATATTCTTATTAACAAAAACGTTGAGTTAGTAAAACAGATTGAGTTGATTCAATTATTTGAACTTTGCACCAATCAAAATTATTTTACTTTTAATAATAAAATTTATTTCCAAAAAGATGGTTTGCCCACGGAAAGTCCAATTTCACCTCTTTTAGCTAATATATTTAAAGAAAATCTAGAAGATCAAATATTTGAATCAAATCAATCTGAGAAAGTTATAATTTGGTTTCGTTATGTTGATGACATTTTAGCATGTTTTAATAGTTCATTTGATTTAATTAATGAATTTTTAATTTTTATTAACAGCTTGCATCCAAACACAAAATTTACACTAGAAACTGAACAAAATAAGTCCATTAACTTTCTAGATTTAAACATAAAAATTAATTCAACTAATAAATTTTTGTATTCAGTTTATAGAAAACCTACACAAACAGACATTACAATATCACACGATTCTTGTCATCATAAAACACATAAATTAGCAGCATACAGATCCATGATACATAGGGCTTTGACAGCCCCTTTTGATGAAATTAATTATAATAGAAAAATTTCAATTATTAAACAAATTGCATATAATAATGGTTATAATACTAAACTTATTCATACATTAATTACAGAAAAAGATTATAAATTAGCAATTCAAAACAATTTATCCGAATACCCTAACTTCATTCGGTACTATTAAATATGCCTCGATCCCATATTTTGATGACAAATCAGAAAAAATTGCTAAAATTATAAACAACGCAAATAAATATAAAGTAAGTTTTAAAACAACTAGAAACATCTTAAACACTTTGTTTAATGCAAAATCAAAAACAGACGATTTGCTAAAATCGGGCATTTACAAATTAAATTGTTCGCATTGTAATTCGGTTTATATAGGCCAGACAATTAGAAATTTTGATATTAGGTATAAAGAACACGTACGTTGTTACAAATACAAACACCCACATAAATCATTACGCTAAACACTTACTAAAACACAATCATTAAATGACATCTAATAACACTATAAAATGTTTACACTTTTATGATGATAAACATTAATTAGATGCATACTGGAAGCTTTTGAAATTCACAAACATTTAAAAACCAAGTCACCAAGTTTTATTGCTATAACAACACTAACTGTTTACTTTCTAATATAACCTTCGACAATGGCATGTAAACATGCCGAAATACGTATAAGGTTAAAATAAATAAATATTGTTAAAGTAATTAAGTATTTTATATTCAGATATATACCTAACTATGTTGTCTGCACAATGTTAATTTTCCTATTAACTACATTACTAATAACTTTGTTAAGGAAGTAACAACGATATCACTTTTACACTGATTATAAAAATTAGGGAAGTACTTTATTCTGCGCAATAAAGTAAAAAAAATTGTTTACTAATAATGTATCTTTAAATCTTTGACATTTTGACAAAAATACATGTTTTGGATCTCTAAGAAGGCAAAAAGATGGGTTTTAAAAAACGTCTGTCTGAACGAGTTTGTGTAACGTGGAAACTACTTTACGAATCTTAAAAAAAATTTATATATATACAACAAAAACTCGTCGGGTCACAACGTTTCATTCTGATCGACCAAACAGTTGCATATTCGTATTTGCATTAGAGCCTTAAAATTTGCAATTAATGTTAAGTTACTACACTTCTTTCTTTCTGCAGTGTTTCGTGAACACCGCTCACAAACAATAATTTTATTATTTGTACAGGTATCGAAAAAATTGTTAATACCCCTTGAATGATGAAGCAGTTGGTATCTGTGGACACTTCTAATATTTTCATAGCATTTCTGGTTTAATCGGAAATTACAAAACTTTTATTTTTTGAATGGCCTTTTATACTTTTAATGTTAGAAATCGATATCATTTTATCTCCCATTTTTCATTATATATAATTTTAATATGCATACATTAGAAAATGTATGAGAACACCACAGTTTTCTTAAAAGGGAGGAAAACATAACATTCATCAATCATCCAGACAGCCTAATCAATTGTTTTAGCACTCAGAAAAACGAACAAAACCTTTTAGTTTAGTTATAGCAGACTGACGTGTGCATACGGCCTGCAGCATCAGGCGTTTTTTACAAATGCTGCGTGCGATGCAGACTTGATATTAACCAGTGCATCAAACATGGCATACTATCTGAGGTTATGTTGTTAAGAGGTTAGATACCGTTAATGCCAAAAAACAACAACAGATTGTCTTTCATTGCACTTCTAATTCCAGTTGTGGCGAAAATAAATGACTTTTAGCGTGCACTAATAAGTAGAGCTACTTGACTTAAATAATTAAATTTGAATGTGTTGCTTTTACTGCAAACCGCTAGATGACGCCATATTCCGTGAGAACTATATGAAGTTTTTGGGGAAGGAAAATACTTGGTAACGTGACAGGCCGTAAACTAACGTATGTCGGTGTTAATCTAGGAAGCCGTGAACATGACAAACTAATTATTTTAGAGAACTTGTTATTTATTGCACTTAATTAACAGTCACTCCCCACCATCAATATTATGGTTTTTCTAAAAACTACACATTTAACATGTTAAATGACAATACAAACAACTCTCCGATCAAAAAAACATCTATAGTGTTTCAATTTACTTCCAAAAAATCGATTTTCAGTTTTAGTTTTAGTGGATAAACATTCTTTGCAATTACAAAATACCAAAAAACTATTTCAACAAATAAGGAATGTAGAGAGGGTTGCTCTACTTCAATATATATACGTTTAAGATAATCTAAGCTGCCTTCATGTATGTCATGTTTTCCTCCCGACAAGATAACTGCGGCAGTGGCGGTTCGTCCTATTGGGCAGGGTAGGCAGTGCCCTACCCATAATTTTTCAAATAAAAAATCAAATTTTAAATTTCAATTAAAAAAGCTACTTTTACATACAGTTTTTATTTTTATTTTTTAATACCACTGCGGAATAATAAAAATTGGACGCCAAACAAACAGTGAGAGTAAATGTATTAACCAGCATGTAATCAAATTTCACTTATAGTTAAAGCAACAATAGCAGAATAGTTCTGAAACAAAACGACCGCAAATAACCAAACAAGCGTTTAAAACAACGTTTTGTTTACGCGAGGTCGTGCAGACACATGCAGCCAGTCTATTATTCTTAATACGTTTGCCTGTACATTTATAAAATAATGCAATGATAAGATGGAAATAAATAGTGAGAATTTCAGAACGCTTTAAGCATCCAGAAAGCACGGCCTCGCTCGGTTAGATAATTTTTAAATTACTAGCGTCGGTCAGCGGCATTCACGTCCAGCCTGAAGCTATCGAGTGATTATTTATTTAATACCTACGTAGTTTGCAAATTTACAGCAAATATGGAAAAATGACTAGGGCCGTTACAGACAGACAGTAGGAAGCAATCTAAGTCGTTTAATACCGAATGGTATAAAAGAATGGAGTGACCAGTGAACTAGAGAGAAATCCCTCTCTAGTTCAATGGGAGTGACTGACTAGTAGCGATATTAAAAATAAACTATTTTACTGGAATTGCTTACTATTTTCATCTATATTTAACCCATCAAAAGTATAGTCTGAAACAGGCTACCCTGTTTTAATAAAAATTTCAGCTGCAATAAATTGAAAAACGTTCGTCGACCAAAGAACATTTATCTGCAACTGTTAGATTAAAATTATTTGGCAAATCACGCATTAACTTGGCTTTAGAAGAAGGTTTACGTTATCAAATTTAAAGTGCATGATGACAAAAATTTAATAGGGAGTTTATGCGTAGATTAATTTATTAAACAACAGATCTTCGTAAATTAGAGTTGCCGTTTTTTTTCTTTTTAATCTTAATGTTAAATGATTTTTGCGACTGCCTACTCAAGTTTTTAATCCACGGAACGCCATTCTCATAATTTTTTGAATGTAAGCATATTAAAATTCTAGATGATTAAAAAGAGGATAAAAAAATTTCAACGTCAAGTACATACTTTTTATGTTGGATTTTTTTTTTTCAAAAAATACAAGTACTTATTTGATTCTTTCAAAACATTCATTCACACTGCATTTTATTTAACTGTCAAGAACATGCATCGATAGATTGATTTAACTTATGACTAAGAGAACCCGTGTGCTACTATCGCGATTTTTGTTGTTAACTTCATACCCGGCCCGGAGCTTGCTGCTTTGAATGTCTCCGCTAAGTCGCTGTAAATGAAAGCTGCTCTCGGTAATAAAGTCCGCCAAAAAATCCCAACTATATAACTCCAAAATAATATTCGCTCTTATTCATGTAAAGCAGGGATATATTGATATAATTAATACCATCCGCCGATATCGGAGCTTCATGCCCCCCCCCCCGGGATTGTAAATTAAGGTTTTTTTTGACGTTCTTATCTACTGTTACTGTGAAGCGTTGTTGTAAAAATAGATCGTTTTGGTCAAAAATCGTTAAGTGGTATTTCATAAAATTTTTGAGGGTATGTATATTATTGTGGTCTAACATTTTAGTTCATATAACCTGTCAAACAATATACAATTTCAATGGAAATATATATTTGTTTTTTTAATGCATATTAACATGTTATTATTGTATTTATTATAGGTGTATACTAAAATTTGGGTCGGTCGTGGTTTCAACTTTGATTTGAACACTCGCGATTCAAGTTGATTGACGTTGACATTGTTATCATCGGCCACCGTCGACGTTTCTCGTATTTTGCTTTTTGCTCGTAGACGGCAGAGACAATTCCTTTTTTAATTCATAAATTATGATATAATTAAACATGATACTTACTTCTGGCCGAAGCGATAAAAAGCTATATTGAAATAATAATAAATATACCCAAAAGTCAGTGCACATAAGTTCTAAACTCGTTAATTTAAGACTTAAGAGCGATTATCAGATGCTACTGTGGGTTCAATCACTTATTTAAACAGAACAATGCAGTTTAATCAGTATAAAACAAACGCGATTCGTTCGTTTTATGAAAGGGGAGATTTGTGATTGATCCAATGAAATGTGAGTGGTATAGTCGCTAGTAAATTACCTACAAATATTTTCATTGCCCAAAATTATTTTTTGATATTTTCGTACCTTTGTTTCTTCGTGGGTTCAAGGTAATTAAAACTCTCTTACAACCTTCCTGCTGACTAATTTTGCTGAAAAGTATCAAAGCCCTAAAGATAATTATTTTTTTAAGAGTGCCATTCGCAGCTGGTATAATTGATTGCTATCGATTAAAATACTAATTAAAAATAAATAACATAATTTAAACGTAATAACTCTTCGCTGTCTGATAGTTAATATCACTAACAACAGTTTTTAGAATGAACTCAATTTTTTTAAAGAGACGATATTGACTGGCTAAGTCTTTTCATAATGTTATGTAGATTTTAACAATCTAATATAAATATGGAGTGCAATAAGAAAAAACCAAAAAAAAATTCATCTGCTTTCTTTTTCTAAATTTTAATACACTTTTCTGTTTTTCTGCAGTTGTTTATTTATTACACAAGTGCATAAACGTATATCAAATAACTAAATTAATATTCTGTTTATAGTGCAAATGCCCTTATAAATATACATAAAAATGTATTCAAAAGATATTGTTAATTGCGCCGTTTTTTTCATGTGTTTATGTGTAGCTTTTAGAAAAAACTTTCGCTATGAAATGTTTTTGAGTGCCCTCTACAACATGAATACGTTAAAAATTTGATGCGACGTCAAATGTTAACGACTTGTTTTTTTAAATGGAGTCATAGTATTATTTACGGTTCAATAATTGGACGTTTTCTATGTACTACACGCGCATATTTTTCTACTTGTTTTAATTGAAAGGTGGAAAAACGTATATTTAAAAAAATAGATAGTTGGCTATGTGTCTTCTCATGAACCAAAGTTTACCAAAGAATCAAGTTGCTACAGGTTATGGCAAACTAAAACAATTGAAGTAAATGTATTACATTTGTTTCCATTCTTCTTCATTATTAAATATTTTTTATTTATTTGTACTGTTTAATTTATTAAATTATTGCAATTCATGTCGTAGAGAATAATAATAGAGCAGGTAATGTTCGAAACAAATTAATAACATTTGCTTGTGATTGTGACCTATTAGCAACTAGATTTTATGGCGAAATTTTGTTACGAGGAGACGCACAGCCCACTATCTATTTTTTAAAAAAACATTGTCTTTGCCCTTAAACTAAAAACAAATGGAAAAAATTTTGTGGATATATATATATATATATATATATATATATATATATATAAAATATAAAGAACTTTCAAAGTAACCGAAAAAAAGTTGAACATCACAACGTTGACATTTGACATCAAATCAAAATTTGTGTTGTAGAGGGCACTTACAAACATACCTTCGAAGCATTTTTTTTAAATAATTTAATACGTGTAATTAAGAAAAAAGGGGATAAACCGTGTTTCGGTTGCACGCGGTATAATGCTCAAATATCTTACTGTAATAGAAAAGGTCTTGAATTTCAGGTTAAGAACTAACGTAGATTAAACCATATTAAATAATTTATTGCTGAACAGTATTAATTTTTGTTAAAAATGGATGATATTATTCAAGCGATAATATTATAATATTGAAACTGCTTTATCTTTTTCCTGATATAAAATTAAAAGATGTAGCTTATACTCGTATAGCAACATTCAATTTTAGTATTATACAGACAATTTACACTTCGTTTACGTCAACATGTTAAACATTTTTTATATACATAATAATGAGCACGAAAAAGCTGCACAAAAGGTCAAAACCAACTTTAAAGTTTAACAAAACCCAAACAACCCGCGCTCAAAATTAATCACTGTAGTGCAGCTTCGCCAACCACTAGCGAGTTTTCGGGTAATCTTTCTGGCCAGTCTATGTTAAATTTTGGTTTTTATATAGCTTTTGTTAACTGGCGAGATTTAAAGCGACCTTTTATATTTCTGTAGACAAGTTAGTGAACTACGTAATTAAATTACACCACAAATGTTGTTGATTGCTAAAAACCCGCTCTCGGAAGCAGAGAGAAAATCTCATTATCCATAACGAACTCAGACCATAGAAACATTCATTAAACAAGTCGTTTAGGACAGTTTTGCAGAGTAAGACAGATTCTGTTTGTAATCATTTTAATTGATATAAAAATGAGCGAAGCACTTTGCCTGGACTCTCCTATACTTTAGATATTGTTACTTATCATGATAGTACAAGCACTAAAAAATAACTAAAATAGTCGGTCATTTAGGCACTATAAAACTTAAAAATAGCGCCTTAATTTAAAAATTGGCATTAATTTTTATTGATTTTAACATGAAAATACAATTAGATTTAAAATTTGACATATACAAATACATAATTTTTTTTAATAGACAAAACGGCTGTTATGACATTTCTTCATTTAACTTTTTGGGAAATAAAACCAGCCAATTATTGCAATATAAAAAGTGTGTTTAATTGAATAGCTACGTTTCGCTACTTAGTAGCTTTATCAAGCGTTTAAAAACATTAAATTTAATTTTCTTTCAATAATCATTATCTGTAATAAACAATATAAGGTTAGTTTAGTGAAAGGATAACTCTCTCCTCTTCTGAAAAAACTCACCATTAATTAAAAGCAGAAATCATAAAATTTTTGGAGGTGGAATTGACACACCTCCAAATTATTGTCAGAACATTTCGAAGTATGAAGTGTAAATTTGAAATTATCAAATACTACACTTCCAAAATCAAAGATTTATTTCTATTGATTTGTACATATCTTAACACACTTTTTTTTTTAACTTTAAAATTTTGTTTTAACTTTTTAACTTTAAAAATTATTGTAACTAACAAACTGCGTAAAAGTTTTAGTAAAATGGCAACCACACACAAAGGCGCATGATCAATGATAGTCATTTAACCAATTCGTTCTCGTGTATTACAAATTTCATATATTTTAATTCTTTTATGAGAACTCTTTCCCTAGATGAATAAGTGAATTTTCTACTCCACAACTTTCAAACAAAATGAAAAAATTAGTCTATTAATCCGTAGTATACTGTGTTCAACCCTTCAATGTCAGTTCTATAATTGATGGAATTTGGACTCTTTTTTATTTCTATCATTTCAAGTACTAGTCTTTTTTTTAAATTTGTTTCCCTTTGTAATAGTTTAGGTGATTCAAAATTGAAACTATGTAGCTTTTCTACCGCATGATCTGATAAAGCTGTGTTAGGCTTATTAGGTGTTAATATTTTTGTTTTTATTGAGTTTTTATGTTGATTTATTCTTTTTTTTTTAAATATTGTTTTGTTTGGCCTATATAATTTGCATTACAGTTTTTGCAATCTATACAAATACATATTCACGTCTTAAACTTACTAGTTTTAGGTGCTGCCTACTATCGCTTTTATGTTGAGCGATTCTTTGTTTCGACTGTTGCGAGGTTTGACCCACGTAACATTCTATGCACTGAGAACAACTTAGTTTATAAACTACATTGTTTTTTTGCAGTAGCGAATTTTTGTCTTTAGTATTTGTAAAAAGGAAGCTCATTTTGATTAAATTACCCTTGGCGATTATGACATTTTCATTTTTTATAGCTTACATTAACTAGGTAAGATTGTCTATGCAAGGTAAAGTTTTGTGTACAATATTCTGATCGATAGCCTTAACTATTGTCGGACGAGTGATCTCCTCATAACTGAAGGGAAGTTTCTTGACTAACGAATTCTTGAGGATTTTTGTTGAGTAATGAAGAGTGTGGTATTTTTTGACTCTATTTTTTAAACCTGTTATAAAATTGATTTTTATTTTAGAGCGGATGGTAAGAAAAATTATTTATATATCTGTTGGAATTAGTACGTTTTTGATACCACTCGAGTTTCATTAGTTCTTATTAATTTAGTATCTAAAATAGAGAATTATCCGTTTCTTTTTTCACCGTAAAGTAAATGTGATTGTTATAATTACTAAAAACCTGGATGATTCATCTACGCCGCCGCCACTCGGTACGACGCAGATGATATCATCCACATATTTGTTAATGAAAGAAAATCTGATAGACAATTGAGCTATAAATTTATTAAGAAGAGAGTGCATAACGACCTGGGCCAAAATTTGACTTAGTTTAAGTGAGATACTTTTGTGTCAGTCTTATTTTAACATGCATTACCAATTAATTATTGTATTTTCAAATTTTAAACTGTAAACTTTAACGGTAACCAATGATGTTCTATTATTTTTATGTTTATATTGAACCAACATTTAACTAACCTCGCTTTTGTTGTGCATATTGCACATGTTCAAATTTTTAATTTGGGTTGTAACTTTATTATACACTGTGTCTATAAAGTAACCACCCCTCCCCCAACTAACTTTTGAACGACTTCATATTTTTCAACAAAATTTGGTGTGCTGTAATGGGAAATTAAATACTATCTTTCAAACTATATTAAAATTTTGTATCATCCAAAATGGCAACTAAGCTCCATTTTGAATTGTTTTTTAATAGAAAGGGGGGTCGAGTAACACCTCATTGGAAAGGTCTTTTAGTTCTGCGTCTGATCCTAGAGTTTCAAAGATAAATATTCAGCAATAACAAAATGACAATGTTTGAAGATAAAGAAGTCTATTTTAAAAAATACTAAGAATTAAAGCTTATTAAATTAATTAAATTAAGTGTTCGAAATGTTCACCATTCACTTCTTGGCACATAAAAAGTCGGTTATGAAATTCCTGCCTTACATTTTCATACGTTTCTGGAGTGATATTTCTGCAAACTTCTGTAATGCGTTGCTCCAGTTCTTCAATTGTTTCTGGACGGGTTCTGTACACTTTCGATTTCAGATATTCCCATAGAAAAAATCTAAGAAAGTTAAATCTGTAGAGTGATCCGGCTATTCTACAGGCCCCCGCCTACCAATCCATCTTCCAAGAAAATGTCCGTTGAGAAAGTCAGAAACAGGCCTATAATAATGAGGCGGCGCACCGTCTTGTTGGAACATAACGTTTTCAATATTATTTCCAGCCACCTGAGTTATTTCCGGGAAAATTTTGTCCTGCAAATAAAAAAGTGCACTTCTGGATACAAAAAAATCAAAACAATTTTGAATTGAGTGAGTCCATTTGTTTAAAATCCGCCATTTTGTTATGGCTACATATTTTTCTTTGAAACTCTAGGATCAGACGCAGAATTAAAAGACCTTTCAATGAGGTATCACTCGAGCCCCCTTTCTATTTAAAAAAAAATTCAAAATGGCACCCAGTTGCCATTTTGAATGATACAAAATTTAATTTTTAGCTAAAAATAGTATTTAATTTCCCATTAAAGCACACCAAATTTTGTGGTAAAATATCAATATCGTTCAAAAGTTAGTTGGGGGGGGGGGGGGTTACTTTATAGACAGACGGTATAATTTAGAGTCCTAATGAAGGAATAAAAAAATCCAAAAATTAGGCCAAAAAAAGAGTTTATTCTTTTAAATACCTGCCACATCGCCGTTGTTGAAAACAATAAACTTGGTTCACAAGAATCTGGCAAGTATTTAAGAGAATAAAACTATTTTTCCTTTGGCCTAATTTTCGGAATCCTTTATTCTTTTATCAGGGCTCTAAACTATATAATAAAGTTACAACCGAAGTCTTTCAGCACGTGACCGAAGTACACACACACCTGTTGACCTTTGCTTCACTATTCTCTCTTTTTAAACAGTACTTGAATAAATGAAAAAATTTTTACTATTATTTTTATATGAAAGGTTTAGTATTATGTAGTATGTTTTATATTATTACTATTATGAATCTATGCTCGCGGTACTGTGGTAAGAGTAGAAGGATGTTATTGTAGTTAATGTTGGAGCGGGGAGGGTGGAATGTTTGATTTTCAAAAATTCATAGAAGGTGTCACAAAGAAGTTAGCGGACTAGGACACAAATCAAATTGTAGCTGATCCGTAGTTTTATAAGTCTATAAAATTTAAAAAAATATATAAAGCCAGTTTTTAAGCAGCGTGTTTTTGAAAAAGTCAAAATTTTGATATTTTGTGTATTTTGCAGTTTTAGTAGTTCTAAATATTTTAGTAGCTTGTAACATTATGTACCCTTAGGGCATTTTGCATATCAAACTTTAAACCCGATCTAATAACTCTCTTTTTTTTGAGTACAAAGGCGTTGAATCTCAAATTTTCAAAAATTTATAGAAACTGACAGAGAGAAATTTTATGAACACAAAAAATTTAAAAAAAATGTATAGCTAGGTTTTGAATAATGTTTTATTTTAATTTCCGAAATATTGGAAATGTTTTCACTTTATAGTTTTTACCTTTTCGAACATTTTTGCGCACTGTAACATTGTGTCTCTATTACGTTAAAATATTTAAACTCGATCTGTCAACCTCTTTTTAAGTAATGAGGCGATAATGTGAAAATTTTCAAAAAATTGGTGCGGGCGCCATTGTGAAGTGAAGTTCGAAAAAAAGCGTTAGGTTTGCGCTTTTTCCGTTTTGAAATTTATAAAATTTGGTTTCGGACAAAAATGCTACCCAAAAAAATTGTCTGTCTTACTTCCGATTCCTCTTTCGAATTTTATTAAAAGCTTATTTTGCAGATGAATTCCATTCCAAAACTCAACAAAATTGAATCATCCGTTTGGTAGATATGGAGTGCAGACACTCACACACCCATTCACCCGCAGATACACATTTTTTAATAAACCACTTGTTTGGGTTCCTCGAGGTCTAAAATATTTATTTTCTTCACAATCTCGATTTCGAAAATTTTCATGAAATCAACACAGTATAGGGAACTGAAAGTACAGAAAAGTGAAAATAGCAAGCGGTTTTATTTCCATCGGTAGTACATCGAATGTAAGAAAAAGTAAAACAATTTTCCGCTTATAATTCCGTTATTTGTAAAAATAAACCCATCAAAACTGATACCAGATAACAGGGGGAAAAAGAACTCTATGCAATATCTACATGGTCGCCTTTGACGCGTATTTAAAAAAGCAAAGTTAATTTCAATATCTTGAAAATATAACGGCCTTTGACAATTTTACTTTGAGATTCCACACCTGTGTAAAGGAGCGTTTTGATAATGTCACAACTGCATTGCGCTATCTTTGATAATAACCAAATTATCCACGAAAAGCTAAATTTGGAATTTTAGGCGTTTTAAGTCTGCACTAAAAATTAAGCATTTGAATATGGATCATAGTAGTACTAAGATACTGAATAATTCCTCTCATTTAACCGAATCTCTATCTCTTGCCGTTTAAGCGATCCCCATGCATAGGGCTCTTATGATGGACACCCTGTACAGAAGCAACGGAAAATATAAATTAGATTTAATAAAATACTTGTTTTCTAAATAAAAAAGTTAAGCACCAAAAAAGTTAATTGATTTATTCACACCGTTCTGGCGGTTTGACAATAACACTTCACATTTGGACACGTCTGTCTGTTTTATCTAACCTATTTATCGTAACGACATAGTAGATTCTTTTATAGTTTAATTTGATTTTTAAACAAATTAGAACTTTTTTATTTAACAGTTTAATTTCAGTATAGTTGAAGGAAGCTAACCCATGCAGTATTTTTTACTGCCTACCCTACTTAAATTCTTTGAGGCTCACCCTTTTATTTAGGAAGGAAATATATTATTAAATCGACTTTTGAGTTTTTGAATATTAACGTTATATTTACATATCATAAGAATATTAATCGTCTAAGATATTAAAGAAAAACCAAATTAAAATGAACGAGAGGCTTTTAAAATGCAAGACGTTCTATAAGAAGCTAATTGGAAGATCCCGTTCTTTTCCTTTAAAACGTAATTCAGTAAGATTCATTAAAACTAAAATATAAAATGAAAGAAGTGGAAGTTAATATCTTCGCGGTTGAATTCTCATTAAAATTTCAAACATTTGCTTTCTTCTTCAATATTGGTTATTGTGCGTAGCAAACGGCGCTAACTAATTAGACCGCAGCCGGATTAATCATGTTACACCATTCATTAACCCCATTCTTGGTTAGGTGTTTTATAATTGGGTGCTATGGTAAATGGCAGAACATTATGGATCCGATCCTTACTGTGTTTTCTTTAAATAACGGGGAATATTCATGATCTTGTTAGCTTTAATACAGGCTGAAATAAAATTTGCATGCAGCTTAAACAAGGGGTGCAAATTCCTTTGAAAGTACGTGACGAGCATCAAAAGTAAGTTAAACAAACAGGACGAAAAAATGAAATTTAAACACTCTGAGAATAATATTTATTTAATTTAGTGGATACGCTTAACAACAAAAACACAAAATTTATAATTGTGTATAAATTTATAATTATTAAATAATTACGTAAGTAAGTCATTAAAACACAATGTTTATTTACCTGGTGTTACTATTATAAATTTTTTAAACACAATTATTTAAATGGGAAAATGTTACATTGCCTAATCTTACTACGCCAACCTGTTGTTGAAAACTGGTTTGGTCCAATACGATTTCTGAACTACCTTCTCCGATTGCTTCTGGTTGTGCTTGACCAAATATCTATTTTGACGTTTTCGCCTTATTGGCAATGCTATCAGATGTTGCTATATTACTTAATCTGCCTACTATTTTCTTTTGGTTTTTGAAATGACAAATGTTAAAATTAAAAATTCTAAATAATTTTTTATTTAAAAAAAAAATAAATAGCGAAAAATAGTATACGCACCACGCCAGAAAAGTGATTTTACTTGACTCGTATGTCATTTAAGTACTCGCTATTACTCGTACTCAAAATTGCCAAACTCGTCAAGTAAAATTTCACTTCTCTGTATTTGGTACGTAATACAGAGTGCCATTTTAAAACTACGTGCCTAAATTTTTTAAATAGGCAACACACAATGCAACCCCCAGATCACTATGCATTTCTACCATTATTTTTAAATTGAGATCAGAGTTGTTTTACAGTACATGTATCTGCTAATGATTAAGTACAAATTTAAGGTTACTTTAATAACTCAAATTTAATATTTGACAACAATAACTACAATAATTTAATAGGAACATAGTACAAAAACTAACGAGGCAGGTGTTCAAATTGCCTTCTCCCTTCGTTTTTGCGGATTATAATTCTTCTACGCATCGAACCTCTAACACGAGCTAACAGTTCCGGTGTGATAGAGCGAAAACAATTATCCTTTCGCGTAGATGTTCTTCATTTCGAATGGGCACTTCATAGACATAATTTTTTACTTTGCCCCACAAAAAGAAGTCCAGCGGGGTCAAATCGGGACTACGGGCAGGCCAAGGATGCAATGCACCTCGTCCAATTACGCGTCTCTCAAAACGTTGGTTAAGATAATTTCTCACATCCCTATGAAAATGCGGAGGTGCACCATCATTTAAAAACCACATGCTATTCCGTACGTTTTAAATTTAAATACATTTCACCATCTAAATTTCCATTAAAGAAATGTGGACCTATTACAAAATCGCCAATAATACCGCACCACAAATTAAGAGAAAAAATTCTCTGAAAATGAGTTATTCTGATCCAGCGGCGATTGTCTTGGGCGTAATAGTGGCAGTTATGTCGATTAACCATGCGGTTGTTTGAAAACCTCGCTTCATCACAGAATAATACTATACTTAATAATTCCGCATTGCCGTTTAATTGCCGTCTAAGAAATTGACAATACTGAACACGATGCTCATAATCCCTATCTTAAAGATGGTGTATGGTATAAACGTGAAACTTGTTCGCCTTAAGAATATTGAAAACAGAACCTTTGCTAATGTTTAAGGCATTTGCAATCGCTCTTTGACTTGTATGGGGATTATCCGTAACCATTTCAATTACAGCTACTTCGTTATGTTCAACCGTAACTTGCCGTGCCCTTACTTTTGGTTTTGAAAATTGCCCATACTCTTGTAAATTCAGAGGAAGCATTCTAAATGTTTTGTCTGTTGGAATTCGTCTACCTGGAAAGCGTTGCGCATACAAAGTACTGGCAGCACTCGCATTTTCCGACATTCACCCAGAATTAGAAGCATGTCCAATTTGTCAGCGTTGGAATACATTTTGCACCAAAGATTAGTGATCGATAATCTTTGTTTTGCACCGTTCAAGTAATGTGGCTTAACGAACTTGATTAGTAAACTGTCAAGTTAATGCAAACATGATTGCCCTGATCTTAATTATAGAAATATTTTGTTTCAAAATAATAGTCGGCAGTGACTTGTATTGTGTGTTGCCTATTTAAAAAAATTTAGGCTCGGAGTTTTAAAATGGGCACTCTGTATACTATTATTTAAAACATGCGCGCCTGAAAATTGAATAGAAAAGAAAGATAATAACCATAATACAAAGAACGTCATATTCAAACATTTGTTCACTAAATTGCCGGTAATGGAGCTGTCAACTGCTTGCGTTAATTGTATCCCTAAGGAAATGTTATTTTAATATAGAAGTATTTTATTATTTCACTAGTGTAAAGCAAAATTACCTTGTTATAAAACCATACATATACAAAGTATGATTACAAAACGTGTCGGGAATATCACAGCAAAAATTGAAATAGCTAGTAAAACTCATCTACATCACTAAATCTAAATCTCCACAAACACAATCAGAATACAATCTTGGTGAAACATCTTGTATATTACAAATAAATTACAATTTACATCTTTTTTTTATTTTGGTTCTTTACTGACTACTTTATGAAACTCATTTGGATTTCATAAAGCAACTCCTAAAAGAATTCAAAATTTTATTTTGTTAGGTTGGTGACAACCATGTGACAACAAAACCTTCACGCGTTATAAACATAACCTTCAAATTGTAAGTTCTAAAAAAGATTATTTAGCGTATTTTCCGCTACTTTGCGTAGCTCGGGTGGGGTGCAAGATAATTCTTCTTCCGTCTTATCTTCAAATCTTAGGTATTTTAAAAATTAAATCACTTTCAAATTGTTTGTCTAAATTTTAATTTGACAGTAGTTTGAATTGTTTGAAATGTGTTTTAAATGTTACCAACAGCCACATAACAAAAACAAAAAGTAAAGTAAAAATGAGCGAAACACTTCGCCTGAACTTTCCTATACTTATAAATTAACATTGTTTTATATTTTCCAACACTTTTGATGTACACCTGTCTAGACCCGGCTAGTAAAAGTAAACAGCGTTTATAAAAACTTCAAGCCTGAAGAGCGTAACTTAAACCTACTATTACCACGCTGGCTCCGCCTGCAACTGAGTACATGTGAAACAACCAAACTGAAATGAACCGGAGGCACGAGTAAGGAAGCGTGTTGATGTTTGAAAATGTATTAATAACTCGAGAAGTATTATTTTTAGCAAGAAATTACTCTTATTAATTTGTATTTAGAATTTCAAAACCTTTCTGATTTTAAAGCAAAATGCCACGTTTCCATTCCACTCAAGTTTTTTTCTTAAATACAATCGAGAAGAATTTGCCCTACAACTTTGCTCTTGGGTTTGCGAGTCTATCTATTAAAATAAAAAAGTTAGCCTACACTGAACATTAAACGACTAGTACAAGTATACAACTGCTGTAGAAAGTATGTGAAATTCTTCTAAGGACAAAAAGATTATTAAAAGGCAAAAAATTCGATTTTTTGATTTTTTGTAAAAAGATTCTCCTAGAGCAAACAAAAGAAGAAATCAATTTTTTAATTTTTTAACGAAAATTTTGGGGGGGGAGGAGGAACAGTAGCCCCCCTAAATATGAAATTATCGAAAAAATATTATTATATTCGGATTTTGCTATCAATGGTGAGCTATTTCACATTAACAGAAATATTTTATTGCCCCCCGTTAAATAAATAAAAGGGTACCAATTTTCAATTTTCAAAAATTCATAGAGGGCGTCACAGTGAAATTATAGCAATGCGCGAAAAAACAAATTGTAGAAGATTCCCAGCTCTATCAGCTTAAAAAGTTTAAACAAAAACGTGTGGGCAGCTTTTGAGAATATTTTTTTTTGAAAAATTTCAAAATTTTGGAGTGATGTCATTGCGATCGTTTTTATATTTTTAAAATTAATTATATTTCATGGTATAGTACCCTTGAAGGGCTACCAAACAAGATGTAATTGATTCCAATCAGATAACTGGTTTTTGAGTAAATGGGCGTTAAAGTCGAAATGTTCAAAAATTCGTAGAGACCGCCATTTTAAAGCTAGAGAGTTCGGTAAAAAATCGTTTGATTTGTCCTCAAGCCTTCTTTAATCTCTACTATTAAAATTTCCAAAATTCAGTTTCTGAAAAAAATGCTACCAAAAAAACATGTCTAACTTCCGCTTCCGGTTTCGGTTTTTTTTTAAAAGCTTATTTTGTCGGTGAATTTTTGATATACCCCCTCATTCCAAAGCACATCAAAATCGGTCCAGCCGTTCCGGAGATATGGAGCGTAACACACCCACCCACCCACCCACCCACCCACCCACCCACCCACAGACAGACATTTTTTAAAAATTACTTTTTTGGGGTCCATGGACCCCCCCTCGACTATTTCCGTTAAAATCTCAACTTTGAAATTTTTCATGAAATCAATACTTCCCTATACTGAAAGTATAGGAAAGTAAAAACCAAAAATTTTCCTAATCGATTATATTTTTAAATTAAAATATAAAATAAGGTAATTTTTAACTTTTTGGAGCAAAATAGAAAAAATAGTATAAAATATACGTTTCATAAGACATTTAAGCTCTAAAATCATGTCTTATGAAACTTATTTTTTAATATACTATTTTAAACGCAGTGTCTTTAGGAACACTGGCAGAAAAAAAATCAGAAAAACTAGAATAAATTGAAAACGAAATAAAAACACTCTTTGTAGCAAGAGCAGTGG
Organism: Ctenicera cuprea; assembly: GCA_958336395.1. Taxonomy (NCBI): domain Eukaryota; kingdom Metazoa; phylum Arthropoda; class Insecta; order Coleoptera; family Elateridae; genus Ctenicera; species Ctenicera cuprea. The sequence continues at coordinate 59,142,469 of OY284486.1, forward strand.
CGTAACTACTATTAAGCACAGTTAAGCAGTGCCTAGAGCCCGGGGTGTTCGGAAACCCAAAGAAGGTTTAGCAAAGTAAAATTTTCAACTCAAATCTTTCACCCGCTATTGTCCTTTACATATAGCGCAGAGTCGAGGGCCTTCTACAACATTTTGCAGGTGTCCGGAAAAAATCCCTGGAATAAATAACCCTGAATAAAAATCTCCGAAAAAAATTTCCGGGTAAAAAAAGACCCGAAAAAAATCTGCAGAATAAACTTCTCTGGATTTAAAAAGCCCCGAAAACAACATTCTCGGATACAAACAACCCCTGGAAAAAACATCCTCCGAAAAAACAGCTTCTTCACAGTTTTCAACTGTACAAAAATTCTCTTCGATAAGTGACGTTGTGTTCCCCCAGAGCTATTTTAATACCAAACTTCATCCTGATCTGTGAACTCGTTTTTGATTAATAATACGTTAAAAATGAAAGTTTTAAAAGCTACAAAGTTAGCAAACAAAGAGTTGAATTTTCTCTAAAGTCTAAATTTGTTTTTCGGTAACAATGCTGCAAAACAACATGTCTAACTTCCGCTTCCGGTTTCATATTCTTTTAAAAGCTTATTTTGATTTTCCACATTTTGACATTCCGAAGTTTATCGAAATCAATTCGGGAGTTATGAGGCTTAACCCCACACTAATAGTTTCTAAAACATGTATCTTCTTTATCGAAGATTTTGTCCGGGACTTTATCCGGGTTTTACCATTTTTTTACTGTTTTTTTTCCAAGGTTTTTTCCAGGGCTTCTATGAGACGTTTATTACCTGCGGCCGGTTTTTCCGAGAATATTCTTTCGAGATTTTATTCAAGGATTTTACTTGGGGCTATATTTTTCAGGAATGTTTTATCCTAGACTTGACTTTGCTTGGGGGACAAACGTTGCAGTTACGCCACTGAACAAGACACATGTGAAAAATAAAATACAGTAAAAAAACTTAAAATTTGAATTCATATTTTAAAATCCATTTTTTTTAAGTTCCTGTAAGACTACAACATATATCTTTTTTATCGAAGATTTTTTTTTATCCGTATTTTGTTCGGTGCTCTTTACTGTTTTTTCGAGGTTTTTTCCAGGTTTTTTTTTCTGAGACGTTTATTTCCTGGGGCCGGTTTTTCCGAGAAGATTCTTTCGAGATTTTTTCAAGGATTTTTTTCGGGGCTATATTTTTCAGGAATGTTTTATCCTAGACTCGACATCGCTTGGGGGACAAACGTTGCAGTTACGCCACTGAACAAGACGCATGTGAAAAATAAAATACAACAAAAAAAACTTTAATTTTGCATTCATATTTTAAAATCCAATTTTTTTAAGTTCCTGTAAGACTGCAACATGTATCTTTTTTGTCGAAGATGTTTCCCGGTTTTTCATCCGTTTTCTTTTCCGGTGCTTTTTACTGTTTTTTACCGACGTTTTTTTCCGGGGCTTTTTTTCTGAGACTTTTATTTCCAGAGTCCGGTTTTTCCGGGATTTGTTCAAGGCTTTTCTTTCGGGGCTATTTTATGCCACTGAACAAGTCACATCATGTAAAAAAAACTTGAATTTGCATTCATATTATAGCTACTGCATTAAATTTTTACTCTAGTACCATTATTATTTTGGTAATCATTTCATGCATTTGCGTGAAAGATAATAAAAATAAAACTAGAGTTATTAATAAGCATTACCGTAAAACAAAATCATCAATTACGCCGAAATTACTACAATTCATTGGTAGTGTAGGCTGTGGATTATATCAATAATCTAGACTATTATTTGGCGATTTGCTTTCATGAAAAGGTCAGAACAGAATCGATATACATTATCATAGAAAATGACCAGCGGCAATATGCCATTAGAACGCTTTCTGCGTATTTGTACTATGAGGTAATTAGGAAAGTCGACCGTAAAAATTCTAGGGGGCCATTAGGGCGCAAAATGAAGTCTAAAACTTTTTAGAAAGCTTTTTGACTTAGATGCATAATTTCTCTATAAATCACTATTAAAACTGGCGAAGCAAATTTTTTGGACTGCTGGAATTAAATGTTTATTGTGCAGTGTTGTGAAATCTAAAATGTTTAGGTTAATATCTGCAATTGGTTTTTATAATCTAGGTTTTTTAGTATTCAAAAAAATTTGACATTTTTATCACAGCGCAATTGTTGGATTTTTCCCGGCGTATTCATTTAACAAAAAGAAATTTCAAGAATTTAGTCTTTCCATATTAAATACGCACGCTTGGACTCTTTTAGCGTTGCAACAGGTAGTTGTATGCACTTATCCTACTATTATTCTTGTACCATGTTTCTCAGTAAGAAAATTATGTGAAAATGCTTACAATTTATTTTCTTCGGCAGTAGACTGACAAAAAGAACGCGGCAAGTGATCAGTCACATCAAAGTCAAATTTGTGCTTTAAAACGGACTCTCCTGTGGAAAGACACCCTATCCATCATGAAGCGCTACATAATGTTTCTGCAACAAGCCATACAGCTCTCGATGAACACCAATTTTCTACTCAATAACAGACTAAAAAATAAGCGAAGCACTTTGCCCAAAAATTGTAAAATATAATATTTTCAAAAGTATTTTTGTATCAATGTTTTACGCGGCAACAGTAGCAGTGGCAACTACTTCACAGGGAGATGACACTTAGCTATGAAGTTGCCTAGGAAATTGAACAAAAATAGAGAGACATATTTTTTAAGAATAAACGTAATCGTAAAAATGTTTTTCCCTTTACATTAATGCGTTATAGAAAAAATTTTCAAAACAAAATCGTAACAGTCGTCATTTTAAAGCTAGACTGTTTGGAAAAGAGTGTTTTCTTATGCCATAAGGTCTTCTACTAGATTCCGTTTACAAATTCACAAAATTCAATTTCAAAAAAAATTGCAACCACAAAAACAAGTTTCGTTTCCGTTGCCTGTTTCGAATTTTTTTAAAACCTTATTTTGTTGCTGAATTACTACTTTTCCATAGCTTCGGTATAGGAAAGTATTGATTTCACGAAAACTTTCAAAATCAAGATTTTAACGGAAATGCACGTTTTGGGGCCTATGAAACCCAAAAAATAGTTTTTAAAATGTCTGTCTGTGGACGTGTGAAGTTAGACATGCTTTCTTAGAGACTTTTTTCAAAACTAAATTTTAGAAATTAAAGCAAGAAAATCTCAAAGAAAAACTTAAAGCAAATCAAAAACTGTTTTACCAAACTCTCTAGCATCAAAATGACGGTTACTACGATTTTTTGATAATCTTGATTTCAAGGCCCATTTACTCAAAAAGTAGTTAGTTGTCTGATCGGGAAAACTTCAATTCGGTTGAGAGTCCTTTGTAAGTACTATACGATGCAACGTAATTAATTTTGCAAAAACTGTAAACAATCGCAATGGCGGTTTTCCGCAACTTTGAAAATTGTACAAAAAACATGTATTTACAAAAATTGCCCACACTATATTTTTAAACTTAGGAGGATGCTAGAACTGAAAATTAACTACAATTTGATTTTTTGCTAAATACCATAATTCCACTGCGGCACCCTCTATGAATTTTTGAAAACCAAAATTGACACCCTTATACTTATTAAACAAAAAACAAAAAAAACATCTTCTGCTTAAAAGAATTATTCACCTAGACTAGTAAAACCAAAATCTAAATTTAGGATTTTTAGTAAATTTAGGATTTGGTTGGCTACTGTAGAAAATGTGCACCTCCTCGGGTTCCGAAAATATTCGTGTCTTGCATAAATTTTTTCTTTGTGGTGTTTGTCCCTAGCAATAATAAATTCTGTTATTCTTTACAAAAAGTGATAGTTGTGAAAGTTTTAAAGCCACCTACATAGCAGACTTACAAAATTTGAAGCATTTGCTATACATCTTTACTCTCCTATAGTTTCAGTATAAAAACCTCCAGAAACCCAAAATAATTTAATAAATGTGTGTCTGCTGTATGTGTGTATGAGTGTATGTGGGTCAGAGCGCTTCATAACTTCCAAACGGAGAGTCATATTTCGATAAGCTCTAAAATGTGGAGTGTATCAAAAAATCATCTAAAAACAACTTTAAAAAAATCCAAAGGCAAAAATTAATAATGTTTTTTTGGTAGCAGTTTTTTCAGAAATTGAATTTTGTAAGTCTGAAAATGTAATTTCGTAGAAGACCTCAGAACTAATCTAACGCGTTGTTTTCAAACTTTACAGCTATAAAATAGCGCCCCCTACGTTTTATTCTAAATTTTGGTGCATTACTATTACTCAAAACAGCATTAACACAAAGTCATCAAATTTTTGTCATAATAGGCCTACAAAAACAATGTTATTGTGCATACAAAATTTCGAGGAAGTAAAAAAGTTAAGTATTTTCAAAATGGCTAGACAATTTTTAATTTTGTAAATTCATGGAGCTAGATTTGGTCTACAATTTGGTTCATGTTCCAGTTCGCTAACTTCTCTATGACACATTGTACGAATTTTTCAAAAATCAATAATTTGTATGCTTTTATTTAGTAAAAAAAAGTCGATAAAAAATTTCTGTTTAGGTTTATTGCTCGTAAGTTATAGCAAAATATAACGTTCTTCCTTAATTTTTAGATACAGTAATACTTAGGTGGGTTAATTTACTCCCAGCCGCCCAATTTTTGTTAGATGAATTTGTCCTTCCGCGTTTGGTTTTCTTTAGTCCCCAAAGAGTTTTTATCCTCACAAAACTTTTCTTTCTCCTTGTCTCCCCACCCTACCATTACCACCTCTCACCGTACCCCATCACTCCTCTTCTTCCTCCCTTCACTCGCCCTATCTCCCTCGCTCCTTCTCTCTTTCATTCTCTATCCCTCCCCCTCCTCGCTTCCCGCACCACTTTTTTACGGTCGACTTCCCTAGCACCCTGTATACATAAAGATAAGGTTAAGCAGTAGCTTAATACTTCATATTAAGAGTTGGGCAATGCACTTTACACAAAACCGTTTTAAGGTGTTCGGACACATAAACCCGCGACACATAATCATAGGACATTTAATCACAGACAGTTAAACACGCCGACAATTAATCACACAGACATTTAAACACTAAATATGATCTTTAACGTTAAGAATCATAACTTAATTAATAAATTTCATTTTTACTTCGTAAAAGTCTATATTTAGTGATTATCTGCATATAAAATACTTAATTACTTTAACAATATTTATTTATTTTAACCATATACGTATTTCGGCATGTTTATATTCCATTCTCAAAGGTTATATTAGGAAGTAAATAGTTAGTGTTGTTATAGCAACAGAACTTGGTGACTTGATCTCGGTAATCGTCTGCAGATGACCTGATTTCTTATTCCAAAATGTCCAGTAGAGGAGAATTTAAAAGATCAATTTGCTTATTTATTAACGGTACAGTTTTTGAATGTTTGTGAATTTCAAAAGCTTGTAGTATATCTAATTTACGTTTATCATCACAAAAGTGTAAACATTTTATGGTGTTATTAGATGTCATTGAATGATTGTGTTCTAGTAAGTGTTTAACGTAATTGGATTTATGTGGGTATTTGTATTTGTAACAACGTACGTATTCTTTATACCTAATATCAAAATTTCTAATTGTCTGCCCTATATAAACCGAATTACAATGCGAACAATTTAGTTTGTAAATGCCTGATTTTAGGAAATCGTCTGTTTTTGATTTTGCATTAAACAAAGTGTTTAAAATGTCTTTAGAAACTAGATTGCAATAAAGCTTAATTTTTTTTATATTTTAGTTTTACTGCAGTCATATAAGAATTCAAACACAATGTGTTTATACGCCCGCGCCAGTGTGTTTATATGTGATTAAATTTCCGTGTGATTAATTGTCGGCGTGCTTAACTGTCCGTGATTAAATGTCCTATGATTATCTGTCGCGTATTTATGTGTCCTATAACCCCGTTTTAAGCAACTTTTATTTTACGCATATAAAATATATGTATAGTAACCTATTGATCATAGGTATGTAAAACACTTAATTACTTCAACAATATTGTATATACCTATAAATAATCAATAAATATGGACTTCAACAAGGTAAAGTTAGAATTTATAAATAAAATATAGTAAACTTCCTGCTCAAATATACAGTTTTAGAATTTCTAAGTCAATTATTATCGGTGATTTGCGGAGAATTGTACAGAGTTTTTAAAACATATGTAACCAACTTTATATGACAATAATTAGAAATAGAAAATATTACGATATGATCCAGGTAACATATATCCAACAGTGAGCGACAGCCCGAAAAAACTACACCGCAATTACTATTATTTCTACACAGTTAGGGTAATCCGAGAAAACGAATTATGCTTTTTTTTTGTTTAGAGTTGAAGATTCATTTTTGTGTATTTATTTGAACGTTAAATTTTATCAGATAAATTCGCAGAACCAATTTTTTAAAATCTAGGTATCGGCTATTTCCTATGAATCCGTAGAATAGATTTTTTGGTTAAATCTGGATATCGGACTATTTCTTTTTTAATTCTGTTTGGGTATCGAATTTTCAGGTAAATCCTAGGAATAAATTTGGATATTCGATTTTTTGGTTACATCCAATTATATCCATTTTTTTTGGATAAATCCGATTAGGATATCGGATCTTTCAGATTAATTCAAATAGCGGATTTATTCGATAACAGATTTTCACTGCCTGCTTTTTCCGGATATTTAAACCCTAACGGATTTGCATTAACCAGATAACGGGTAATTTATAATATTAAAATCGAATTTCATAGCACTACTTTTGAGTATAGCTATATAGGTAAGTTGAGTTAAGTAAACCTATTTTAATTTTTTTTTGTACTGTATTGTGTAAACCTCTTTCAAACACCTTGTATATTGACACGTCTTATTGCATCTGAGCAATAATAAATAGCGATATACCAAAACGCGAGTGACCATAATAGCGCTCTGTAATTCAAGGATTCCTTTCGAATGGTTAATGTAAAGGTTATTTCTGGATGTTTTGACTTTGTAGTTAATATTATAAGTACTAAAAAACATTATTCTAAAAACAGTATACATAAAGAATTATGTACTATAATTTGAGTAGAAAAACTCATTATATTGTGTTATTAATCACAATTAATCATATTTAATAAGCATAATAATAAAAAAAATTCATTATATTGATTACGACCCCAAAACTTCTTCGCTACTACATTTACATCGTTGTCTAAAATGCTCTCTGTCAGAGAAATTAATAGTACAGGTTTTTTACAACTAATATACCATGACTATAAGCAATGAACCTGTACGATGTTAGTTTGAAACAGAAGGAAAAATTATACAAGTCATGGATTTTAACTACTTAGGAATCAGCATAACCAGTGCAGGTGACCTAAAGACGGAAGTTATGCAGCAAGCCAAGAAAGCCGCTAAACTATCCGGATGCCTTAATAGCACCGTATGGTACAATAGGTTCTTAAGACGTAAACCTAAAGTTCGTGTATATAAAAGTACCATACGATCTATACTGACGTACGGCATAGAAGCTAAAGCAGACACTTTCAAAACAAGACAAATTCTGAAACAACTGAAATGAAAACTCTCTAAAAAATAACCGGTAACAAGAATTGACCGAATAAGAAACGAGTCAATAAGAGAAAAATGCTAGATCTAGAAGATCGGGGACTGGGTAACTAAAAGGCAAAGAGAATGGAATGACCACGTCACCAGAATCCCTGAAGATCGCCTAGTGAAAAAAGACAGAGACACGTCACCCAGAGGGAGACGAAGTATAGTAAAACCGCGGAAAAGATGGAGCGACTCCTAAACCGATAGCAACAGGCCAATGGCCTAATAAGAAGTAGAAGAAAAAGAAACCAATTAATGTACGCATATATCGACAACCCCAATCAGTCACCTAGCTATAACAATTGAAACATTGCCCCGTGGGGATTGCATTTTGCAAAATTGTCGGGTAGCTCTGTTGGTACGATAGTTATTAGCAGTAATGGAAAACATTTACTAACCGCTGCGCTGGTTTAAACTTTGCTAACTATTTAATATTGAGATATTATTAAAGATGTTTCTCCGACACAGCTTGCTTCTCTTATTCTCATACTTTTTACTAAAACAGTCTCTGGCCATAAGACCTGTAGAATTTTTGGAGACGCTTTTTCTCAAAGGATCTTGTTAGGGCACGCCTAACGAAATGAAAAAAATTTTGGGTAGATATCTGGATTTGCGGGCTTAAAGTTTTTACGACGCCTTGCAACGAGTCAACTGACGGCATCATAAAATCATAAAGATTTGTTTGGTTTCAAGAAGGCGAAGCTGGCACTTCGGGTGGCACTTCGGGTGGACTTCAACACGCAGACTGATCACACTGGAACGCCATTCTTCAGAGGAAGCACGTATAGACTTAACAACCTACTTCCAAGTTTCATCAAATATAAAACCGGAATACCTGCCCAGAATTGCCTCCGCAGTTAACGTGTCCGCGTCTTTTATTTTGTAGGCCCTGGGTCCGTTTCTCAGCCCGGCCGACTGTCCTGGCTCAGGAGTTTTCAGCGGTTTTCCTGAGTCGAAGGGCAAGTACTGGAACAGTTCTTTCCGCGAAATCCTCTTTTATCCAAATTCGTTGTCCTAATCCATCCTTTCTCGACTGAAGAGGGGGGTTAGGACTCCGTTGCGGAGTCTGAAAGCCCCCCATAACGGCCTGCCTCTTCACAATAAATGAACCGACACCGTTTTTTTTTCATTATTGACAATTCTTTTAAACACATTCCTGACTAACACTACAAACAAAAACAAGAACCAGATTTGAATTATAAATCACTGAACTGCCAGCATTTTTACTTAATTCCAGTAAACTCTGTGAAAGATGATGGCCAACTGATAAGACAAACTGATTTCAACCTTGACGACAAATGTGACGATGCAAACCAGCTGAAACATTCGTGGGAAAAACACACCGCCAAACCGACTATCCTGTTTTCTATTAGTATTAACAATCAGTCAGGTATTTGGTCAAAGGAGGAAAAAGAAAAAGAGTTTGACGAAGTGGGAGATAAGAGTGGAGATATTCTACTTAAAAAATCGGAATCGGAAACATTCAGAATGATAGTCCTTTTCTAAATACTTTTCTACAATGTTCAAACAATGTTCATCATGTAAAATTTCACTTTTTTATTTGATACTAACGGCTCTTCAAACTTTTTATTATTATTAATAAACGTGGGCAAAAACATATTCCTTCGGTAAATTTATTAGGGTATCAAAATGCAGCAATCACATAATTAACGATTAAAACGTTTGTGTTTTAAATAGAGGATATTACTATATTAGATACAAGTTTTTTGTTGTTGTTAGTGATAATCAGTATTGCAAAAATGACTATATTATTCCAGTTACTTCCAAACTCCTACTAAAATGTAGCATTTATATTTTTTGCTCGGCGTATTAACTGGCATTCCCGGGAAGAAGTGCAGTTACGACGAAATTAGTAACAGGAAGACAGGGTCAAATTAATGAACTTAGAGCTTTTAAAATGAGCAAGTTTGTAGCGTCAGCTTGGGTTTATTCCTGTTTGGTTAATCCTGAAGGCTGCAGACTCACGCGTGCCCTAATTACACCGTACCGTGGCTAAGAAGCAGTCTAATAACAGTAACTCTGAAATGATGTAACTTATATCGGCGTTGAGCATTTTATTCATCAACGCCAACGTAAAATCTTAAATTATACCATTCGCTTTTACCACCCAACAATTTTACTTAATGCGATTATGAACCCGCAACAAGAAGTAACTAATGAACCAATTAAATATTGCTAAAAAGAAATACTGCAGCTAAAGTTCCATTATAAAAGGCGGCTGTTTTATTATTGACCTAACTTCCTAATTAAAATAAAACAGATGGTACTCCCTCAATTTACAATTTTATCAAATATACATCTTTTTTGTTTTCGTTCTCTGAACTTTTAAAAAAATTGAAACGTACCTACTCATAGGCAGGGCGCGAAATTATACCAACAAAAAACATCTAAATATGCGCATATATATGAACCAAATATATACAAAGTATGCACCAATAAATGCAAAGTATGCACCTTTTTATGCTCAATATGCAAGCAAGCATTATATACAAAACTTCCAAGTAATATTTAGTAAACCAAAGATTTAATAGTATATTATAGACCAAGGTAGAGAAAGCATTTTTCTCAGCCGACCAGAATTATTTTCCGAGAAGCATCGAGGGAAATAAGTTGCGAGGCTGATAAGTCTTCTCTACCGTGGTTTATATATTATGTTTTCCACTACTAGCACCTTTATTCCTTTTATAATTAATTGATTTTACATTAATAAAAAATAAAATTACGAAATGCAAATATGCACAAAACTAAGTAGCCTTGCTTGAAAACAAGAGAGTAGTTAATTTCAATTGACATTTATGTAAAATATATCCATACATATATAAAAGCACAAAGGGTTTTTTTCTCCCCTTCCTCCAGCGGCTACCGCTTCACCAATTTGGACCATTTTTTTTAATGAAAGGTCTCTATCCACAGTTGGAACATGAAACATTTTTATATTTTTATTCTACGTCGATTTTTTAATAATAATTATTTTAATTTATAATATATATGAAGGTCGGCTAGACGCGCGTCACTTGGGGCGCCATCTACAATAACGTCGTGTGTCATTATTGGAACTTATGCATCACATGACTTGACATTTCGCCGGTTCTGTCAACGCTGTCTGTCAGTGCATTGTGCGCTTGGGCAACACTAGTATTTTATAATAGTGGTTATAAAATGTCAAATTTTGATGATTTGAGTGAAAACTGCACTCCTCCTGAAATTAGGGAAGGTGCAGAAAGTGTTGGTGAACAGTTATTACCAGTAAAATCAAAAGATTTTTACATGAAAGTTTATGGTGAATTTAAAGATTGGTAGCAATTGTTTTCATTATTAACCAGTAGTTAAAAATGAAATATTATTAACCACTAGGAAAGAAATTCATCTTCTTGGCTCTAAAACAAAGTAAATAATGATATCGCTTAATGCTAGTAGTGGAAAAAACTTTTTTATGTAAAAAGCGCATGTGAAGAACTTTATAACATAATTTATTACACTTTTTAGTATAGTATAGTATAACAATTTAAACTCTCACCTAATTTTTATATTTTATAGCATTATAGCAATGAATTACAATATGCTCATTTGCGCCCCAAAAAAATATCAAAAATATTTAAGATCTCATTTGCACCCATCCTTGCAGCTCATTAGTCATTCCCGCACCCGAAGTTTGCCGACCAGTTTTCCTTAGGTTTAAATGTTATCTTTATTGTTATTGTTAGGAACATTGTTTACAGGAACAAAATGTTTAAGTACTTTCAACACAAAAAAAAAGTTAGATAAATAAGGGGTGTTTATCGAAGAAAGTAATTAAAACCTTTGTCCTCGAATAAGCAATTCTTAAGTTACTTCTATGAATTTTGCAATTACGTTACTTAAGAAGTATATCTCTTAACATTTGTTTATTTGTCCGTTTCTATTGTATATTCAACTAGGGTGGAGAAATGGGTTTGTAATAAATACTTGTAGGTTTTAAAATATTTTTTCATTATTCTTCCACAGCTGAAGAGAATATCATCTATCATTGCCTATATACAAAAAATAGAATAACTTTAAAAAAGAAATTTCCTAAACATCTTTATGTAAATGGTGTAGAACTTAATATAAAATGACAAAATACAAAAAAAATCATAAACAAAAAAAAACAAAAAAATTTAAATAAAAAGTAAAATACATGACAAGAATCAGCTTTGCTGTTTCGCAACTTTTAAACACGCCAGCATAATAGAACTAATCTTCATTAGCTGCCAGTCCCAAGCCTGGATAAAGTGTGAAAAAAAGTTAACATTTTAAATGGGTACAGTAGGTATCATTTACTAACAATGCCTTATTTATCTAACTTTCTTTTGTATTGAAATTCTATAAATATTTTGATCCTGTAAATAATGTTCAAAATAATAACAATAAAGTCAACATTTAAATACCAATAAAGAAAACATTTAAACCTAAGGAAAACTGGTCAGCAAACTGGTAGGCGAAGAAAAGTCTCTGTAAAAAAGTCACGGAAAAAAGGCCACGGAAAAAAGTCCCCAGAAAAAAATTTACAGGAAAAGGTCTCCGGAAAAAAGTCTCCAAAAAATAGACACCGGAAAAAAGTATCCACGAAAAAAGTCTCCGGAAAAAACTGTCCAGAGAGAAAGTCACCAAAAATAGTGTTGGATATTAAAGCCCCGTATAAGAGTCGGTTAAAATAAACGACTTTACCTGATTTTCATAACGGTAGCCCTTTTAAACTTTTAAATATAATAATATAGCGACTTTTGTCAATAGAATTTTTCTGATTAATAACAAATTAAATGTCCAAAATGCAGTAAAAATACGATTGAATTAACCTAAGAAACACAATGTTCCATTTCAAAAGTCAAAGATAGAACGTTTTTTCAGTTAAATCGAAAGTCGGTAATTTTGCTTTTGTGCCCAGAAACTGCATCAGTTTTTATTATTATTTGTACTAATAATAATAATCTATCAATTCAAGTAGCCCTGAATTTATCGGTATAATCAAAATATAAGCTTTTTAATGAGTTCAGTTTGAACATTGGCCGAGAGCAGACGTATAACAACGCAGCTCTAGCTTTTAAAAGTAAATACGAGAATTTTCGCCGAATAAAACGGATTTTTTTAGTGCCATTCGATCCTAGAGTGATCATCAAAAGCAGGTAAAACAGGTATTTGGCCAGAGCAAAGCAGGTGCATTTCAGTGTTTAGTGCGCCAGTGCTCAAAAACAATCAAACAAAGAGGCAAGAGTTACCGGAAAGGAGAGGTGAAACACCTGGATTACCTGCTCATCTAACAACAGGTGAAAGGAAACCGGTTAACCAGCAACCACTCAAAAGGTAAGTACATACTCAATAAGATAGACTAGGCAGGTAAAAATAAATACCTTGTAGAAAACATATAGAATTCCTCCAAGATAGTGGTAGATCAGGGGGGCATAGATATTAAACAACAAAAATAATTGTAAAAAGTAGGAGCTTTTATTTTATCTTATTTCATTAGTTTTGCAATAGAGCCGATTTTTGTCTAAACCCGGCAGCCACGAACACAAACAAATTCAGGGAATAGGGATGCCAAACGCAAGGGTAGTAGAGCAGGTAGGATACTTCTAAGAAAGGGCCCTTTTTATGAAGCCGGGGAGAAAGGATCGCTTACAATTTAAACAAGCTATTTAAACTAAAAGACTAAAATTCTTGTGTATAAGCCGGACCTATTGAATTTCAAACCGAGGGTTAACACAGGAACAAAAACAAAACAGTAAAATAATTCTCCAACTTTAAATAAAAACTTTAAATACTTTGTTAAACGGCAGTAGGCAATTTAACGTAGTTTTTCAATGTAAATTTGTATTTGATTATTGAGTTAATTAATTATTGATACTAGCATAGTGTAATGTGTAATGTGTAATGTGTATGTATGTATGTATATAGGTATATGATATATGTATATATAATTTAACGGCGTAAATATATACGGAAGTGTACACACCAGTAAACCAACGGAAATCATCAGAAGCAGCACAGTACCTACCATGGAACAGGAAACAGTATATACGGACAGACACAAATTGAGACAAATTGTTTATTCACCTCAATAGCAGACCAAAACACGAATGTTACGGCAACGCGAGAACAGCTCAAACAAGAAGCTTTCATCTTAAGGAAAAAAATCGTGTCATACATCAGAGAAAACCCACAAAATTTCCAATTGCAACTGGAGGAAAATGTAAGAAACTTGGCTCCGCGCTACGACCATCTAGCACATACCTACGGCCCAGCACTACAAACAGAAGCCTACTTAGAAGACCTAGGAAAAGAAGAATTTTGGGGAGGAGCCGAATCAGTAGCAGCAGCAATAGAAATACTAAACGCGTCAATAGAAATACACTACAAAGCAGGTCCAACCTCCACACACACTCCGGTAGACAACAATCAACCACCCAGGGCAATAAGAAGCCAAAGAAGAAAAGGAATCCATAGGAAGCAGGAATGGAACGCCAAATATGATCATGCTAGATCAAAGAATAGTATTAAGTAGTTTATTAGCTATTAGGGAATTAAGATATTTTCAATTTGTAATCTTAGAACAATAGATATGTGTGAAGTAAGAACAATGTGAAACTTTGATACCAAAGTTTATTAAGTTAAAATGCATAATCGCTTAACATTGTTGGTTACGTACTCAAAAAACCCATTGATGCGTAGCTTACTAACTACCCGGTGTTGCAGCAGCGGTGTCTTGCGGTATGCATTGCAGACATGCTAACGCGGTTCAACACTCCACCCGATCCCACCTATCACATAAATTCCTACCCACCTTACTGGCATGGGGTGGGCCTGGCGTAATTCAGGATCGACCCTCGAGTCAGCTCCATGTCAGATGATGATGATGATGATGATGATGATGTAATCAAAATATAAGCTTTTTAATAAACTCACTGCCAACGATGAACAATAAAAAATAGACTTTTATTCCGGGGAATTCTTTTCTGTGACGTTTTTTCCGGAAACTTTTTTTCCAAGACAGTTTTTTCCAGAAACTTTTCTTTCAAGGGACTTTCTTTCCGGAGACTTTTTCCAGTAGACTTTTTTCCAGGGGACTATTTTTCCGGGTATTTTTCCGGAGACTTTTTTCCATGGACTTTTTTTCCGTGGCTTTTTCCGGGGACTTTTTTCCCTAGATTTCGGCAAACTTTGGCTGCCGTAATGACTAATGAGCTGCAAGGATGGACGCAAATGAGACCTTAAATATTGTTGATATTTTTTTGGGGCGCAAATGAGCCGAAAATGGTGGTGAATGCAAGTGAGCCGGACGCAAGTAGGCCGACACCATCTGCTACTTTCACGAAGTACCGTAATTTCATAATTCTTGCAAATGATTGTAAAAATTCCAAAACTTGGAAACAACATTCTACCTGGTATAATCCGGAACATCCACTCAAGTATACCTAGCAACAGTACGCACTTATTGAAAATCGCAATGTACTTTTAATTTTCTCCCCTATTATGTTCTTAAATTTAACGTTTCTTTGCAAATAAAAAGAAATATATCTAAACATGCATTTATTCTAAAAATATGCTTTAAACCTCCAAAATATGCAAATTATACAATTTAAAATTGGTGTAATTTAATTGCATTTTATTAGATATGGATACAAACAGAAACATTTTATTTTCATACCAAATATGCATTTGCATAAAATTCGTGTAGTGAAGTCATCGGGGTAGTTAATTTTAGATTGGTAGTACAATAATCCCATATAAATTCAGAAGATTTAAGAGTGAAATAATCATTTCACTCTGTTATCTACGCTAAACATATTTGTTTGCACACCAGTTAGTTTCGTTGAAATATTTCTAAACAAACGTATAAATTATCATGCATAAACTATAAATAGTGAAACAACGTAAACGGCAAAGAAAACACTTTTCAGATATTGATAATCTTATAGTGTACTAAAGTATGCCAATGCACTGGAAATTTTGTTTCGCCTTTTCTAAACTCGTTTCAGGATAAAGGTGAAGGAAGGAGTAACTATGATATCCACACAGTGCCGTAAATTCTAATAAGTTTAAACCATTCGTTGTTTCATGTTTACGGCAGCCATAGTTGTTTGTGTGTTATAACTTCTTAGAATAGCAAACAAAGTAAATAAATTAAAACAAAAACGAAACAAAACCATTGCGCAATAAAAGTACGAAACAATTTTCAATTTTCATTTGGACTGGCATCAGTCCAACAACTCGATGCATATCAGGAAAGTTATATTCTGTGGATTTTATTTACGAGAATTTTAGACTTGACAAATAAGATTTTCTGAACATTTGCCGTTTTTTTAGCGAAGTGCTTTTGTTTTTCTTGCAAAATATTTATGAATACTTAACTTGATACACTACTGCGTTCGGAAAAAAACGCTGTATGAAAATGTCTATTATTTTTTAAGAAAAAAATTCTTCGTTTCGGTCACGTGCTATAAAAATTACAGCATTTTATTCCAAAATATTAGTTTCAGAAACTAAATATTATAATAAATATGCAGATACAAAGCTCGATAAAAAGATTTTATACAGGATGTTTCACGGAGTACGGGCCATAGCATTATACCCAAGGTAATAATTAGTTAGAATCAAGGTAGGCTAGAGCACCCCTACAGCAATGCAGTTTTCCAGGGTTGTATTCCCGTATTGCAGTGTTTTTTGTTTAAATAGAAGAATATGATTGTGTTATGATAAAGGCACAAATTACACCTTTCTTTACACCAGTTTCTAGTAATAATTGTTAAATTTAAGTTGTATAATGAATACTTGTTCTACGGAAGAAAATATTCCAATTGTTTCATGGTTCCTTGGAGGAAACAGTCTCAGTACGGCCTATATTTTATTTAGTGCATTACGAAAATTAACCTGTTCCTAGCAGATTATAAGAGAAATTATAAAAGCCATTTTATTCTTTCATATAATAAGTATTTATTATAAGTATCGTACTCGAATTCAACAACTATTATTTCAAATTAACATAGACTATACCACTCAAATTTCATTGAACCAATCACAAATGTCCCCTTTTATAAAACGAACCAATCACGTTTGTTTTCTACTAATTAAACTGCATGGTGCTGTTTCAATAAGTATTTGAACCCACAGAAGCTTCGGATAATCGCTCTTAAGTCTTAAATTAGCGGGTTTAAAACTGATGTGTACTGACTTTTGGTATATTTATTATTAATTCAATATAGTTTTACATTGCTTTGGCCAGAAATATTATTTCTGATTATAACACAATTTATCAATTAAAAACAATAATTGTCACTGTCATCCACAAACAAAAAGCAAAATACGAGAAACGTCGACGGTAACCGATGATAACGATTTCAACCAACATGAATCGCGAGTGTTCAAGTCATAGTTCAAATCATGACCGACCCAAATTTTAGTGTACACCTATAATAAATATAATAATAACGTGCTAATATGCTCTTAAAACATAAGTATATATTTACATTAGAATTCTATTTTGTTTGACAGATTATATAAACCAAAATTTTAGACCAAAATAAGGTACATAACCTCAATACTTTTATAAAATACCACTTAACGATTTTTGTCCAAAACAATATATTTTTACTTCACAGCAACAGTAAATAATAACGTCAAAGTAAAGAATTAAATTCGAAAAATAACGCTACTACAAAACATTTGAAAACAAGCAAACAATACCATGTTAAAAGCAACGATTCCCGAAAATTTCCTCATTCAGTGTTACCAAAAATGCGCCAAAAGTAATGTCAGTGATATACTTGAGACGAATACGACTCGTGATACGATTTTTCTTTGATGAAATTGTGGTGAAATTGAAACAATTCTTTTGGTTTAGGGTTAAAGAAACAATTATTTCAAAAACTTTCTATTATGTGAGCTAAATGTGTCACGTTTGCCGACTAACGGTTATCATGCACGTGTGTAATATAAAAGTAATAAAATATTGAACCTAATTCACAATGCTCTTTTGTTAATTGCTTAAAATATTAAATATGAGCAATAATAGCTTACAATTTACAAACTAATCATGCTGTTCTCGTTTCATAACCGACTGCGATTATGTTTTTATCGCTCTGTACAAGCAGGTAATGCGATAACATTCTGTAAGCAAGCTACCTGGATTCTGATTAATTAATAACATTGTTAAAATACTGCGACCCGTACACCGTGAACGAAGGTACATGGATTTGCCATGGTAAACAAAATTTATGGCCGAACTTATTCATAGTCACAAACTGCCACTTGAAAAATTTTTTTTTATTATTATATTATTTATATATTATTTCAAACAACGTTTTTATTTTAATATGTTGCTATTGATTCATAAAGCTATTTACAATTTATTAACAAACTATATGTCTAAAAAACTGAATTTGAATACTGATTTTAATAGTTATAAAACAGAAATAGCTTGGATTTTAAGATTAACTCAATTTTGGGTATATTTATTATTGTTTAATACAGTTTTAGCTTTGGCCAAAAGTAAGTATCATATTTAATTATAACATAATTTATGAATTAAAAACCATAATTATCTCTGTCGTCCACAAGCAAAAAGCAAAATACGAGAAACGTTGACGGTATCCGACGTCAACCAACATGAATCGCAAGTGTTCAGATTACAGTTCAAATCATAACCGACCCAAATTTTAGTGTACACGAGTGTAACAAATGTAATAATAACATGCTAATGTGCATTAAAAACTGTAAATATATATTTAGAACAAAATTGTATCTTGTTTGACAGGTTACATAAACCAAAACCTTGGACTAAAATAATGTATTTATCCTCAATAATTTTATGAAATACCACTTAACGATTTGTCTCCAAAACTATTCATTTTTACAACAACACTTCACAGCAACAGTAAATAAAAACGTTGAAGTAAAAAATTTAATTTGCAAAAGAACGCCACTTTTTAAAACAAGCAAACAATACCATGTTAAGAGCGCCGATTCCCGAAAACAACCGAGCATTTCCGACTAGTTCAGTATTACAAAAAATGCATCAAAATTAACGTGAGTGATATAGTCAAGACGAATACGACTCGTGATACGATTTATCTTTGATAAAATTGTGGTGCAAGTTAAATTGTGATAGTTAAGATTTAGTTAATTCCATCTTAACTAGCAAATATATTATGATTGGAATAACCTACCAAGTTTTTTGCATCAAAATTACGTGATACAACAAAAACCCTACTTCAATTTGTACACCTTATAGGTATTATACGAGGATCGTTCGAAATGTACGTGGCCTAACTAAGAAAACGCAAAAACCATTTTATTTTTCAATATAGTCTCCAGCTCGCTTAACGCACTTATTCCAACGATGCTCCAAAGCAGCAATGCCATCTTTGTAGGTCGATGAACCCAAGTCCTCAAAATAGCTATTTACAGCAGCGACTACCTCGGAATTGGATGAAAATCTTTTACCGCCGAGACATTTTTTCAGGTTTGGAAATAGATAAAAATTGTTGAGAGCTAAATCTGGCGAATAAGGCGAATGAAGCACTAATTCGAATCCCAATTCATGAATTTTGGCCATGGCGATTGCAGACGTGTGTACAGGTGCCTTATCTTGATGGAAAAGCACTTTCTTTTTCGCCAAATGAGGCCGTTTCTGCTGACAACAGTTTTTGCCTTCTTCGGTGGCGATGAAGCTTTGTGTGTCCATGTTTAGCCGTTCCTTGGCTTCGGGAGTGTAATGGTGGACCCAGGTTTCATCGACGGTTATGAAACGGCGCAAAAAATCCTTCGGATTGCGGCGAAAACGTGCTAAAAGATTGCGAGAAACAATCAAACGATTCAGTTTTTGCTCCGGTGTGAGCAAACGTGGCGCCCAACGGAGTATTTTTTCATTTCCAATTCTTCCGTTAAAATCCTGTGCACACTGTCTTTTGAGATGGCCACTTTGTCTGCTATCTCGCGCACTTTTACTCGACGGTCATCCAATACGATACGGAAGACTTTTTCAATCATATCCGGGGTAATAGCCGTTTTTAGGCGTCCACTGCGGGGTTCGTCCTTTGTGCTCACACTACTACGCTTAAACTGGGCAACCCAGTTTTTGAAAACAAAGGAGCGGACTTCAAATATGTCGAATCCAACTCTGCTTTGATTTCGGTTGGAGTGAAGCTTTCAAATGAAGGTACTTTATCACTGCTCGCACCTCAGTTTTTTCCATTATTTACGAAATAACTTGAGACGGTCACTTTGGCGCACTGTCAAACACAAACTAATTGACAGATCGCCCTATACTATCATATTTAACCTAAGAAAAGATGGTTCTGAAAAATGGTAATGCAAATTCCGCCGAATTAGCGCCATCTCTGTGTTAGGCCACGTACATTTTGAACGATCCTCGTAGTATATCGCTTTCCAAAGCTTATTATTTTACAGAACATCCACTTTCGAAAAACATTTACTGTTTTTATAGAACACAAAAATCAATTAATTTGCCGCATGTTCCTCCATTTACAGAAAACAAACATATTAAAACATTCATAGATACCACAGTTCTAAATAAATATTGCCTTGGTAGCAGAATCATCAATGAGAATGTAGGAAAGGTGAATCAGCATTTACTTATTTACAATGTTTATAGAATAAGCAATAATTTCCTTTATGTAATTTCATCATTTGTTATTAAACGAGGTTAAATGTTAAGCATGATTAAATAATGTGGATCAAAATTGTATTCCGCTGATATTTACGTGTTGTTCTTATCGAAAACGATTTTAATCACCAATTCTTTAACCAGCTGGTTAACAATACGTACACCTAATTTGTATACAGGTCGTAAAACACAGAAATAACTTAAACATTTTACAGATCAACATAATGAAACAATGGCGTAGCTTAAAGGAAAAATAAAGATAAGCGCCAAGGTCTCCACCTATGTATGTAAGTGCACAATATGAGTTGCGTTTTTAATATGCATTAGCTAGTATAAGAGTTAATAAATGTAGCTGCTTCAGAAAATTGTATAAGCTGTTAATTGTGATCGTTTTTTTTTATTGTCAGAATTGTGATCGTGGAACCTTGTTCCAGCTACTTGAAATTTATCAGACAACAGCGCGCGTTAAAAGTATGACGACACAGATTTTGTGTCGTTAATATTCATTTTAGAAAAAACTGTTTCAAATAAAAGCTGTTCATGAAATTTTTATATACCTACTGACAAAAACAAATTGTAATTGTTCATTTATTTATGAGTTACGACGTCACGCTATATTTTTAAATATGAACCTTTTTATTTTGTTCTACTATTTGATAGGAAATTTGTTTCTCTTCGAAAGTATTATGGTTTTTTCTGCTAATATTTATTATATAAAAAATGGTTTGTAATCTAATAAAGTTGTTCGGGGAATTCTATATATATTGACATGCAAATTTTTTGTTCATTTGTTTTAGAGTTATGATGTTACGCAGTTCTATTAAATAAAATATGAGTATTACTTTTTTTAACTATTTGTATGTGCTACAGAGTTTTTTCTCTTTCTGGTTGTATAAAACTATTGTGAGGTTACATAACGACTTTTGCCAGAAAATGCCCATTAAAATTTTAATCTTAATCAACTTCGCCATGAAAAAACATACTCAATGAGGAAAACTCTCTTGTAAACAGACATTTCAACTTTAAACATCTACAAATGTTTATGTTTATTTTCTGTGTTATTGGGTTTATCTTAATAAATTTTGGTTTTAATGTACCCCCAAAGAAAAAAAAATTAAAATGGTTAAATCGGGAGAACGGGCTGGTCACTCAATTTATCCCGTCTCCCAATCCACTTTTTTGAAAACACTTAATTCAGGTGTTGGCGTTTGCACCGTAATGCAGTGAGGCACCATCTTATTTGAACCAGATGTTGTTGCCGGCAAGGTTTTTATTGTTTTCGCGGAATAGAGGGTAGCACAGGCAGGTATAATTTGATTTTGCAATAACTGCAAATACAGAATCGAAGTTAAATGCGACAATATTATCACAGTCTACCTAAATAGACTGTGATATTATTAACCTTTTGGGGATATTGAGTATGGTGTTCTAAAACCCAATGCGAAGAAACATTTTTTTCTAAAATAAATAATAACGACAGATAATCGGTGTCTCCATACTTTTAACGCGCTCTGTATGTATGAAAGCTTGAAAGCACTTCAATAAAACTTAACAAAATTCGCTGTTAAAATGTAGTTAGTTAAGAATGACATATTTGTATTATAAACTAGGGCAGGTAGTACGTAGGTGGGTTTAAATACCAATAACAAGTCATAAAATTTCTATTTCAGAATAACTTTTATAAAACAATCAGGTTTACATAAATTATGCAGTTTAAAGCACTACTTTGCTAGATTACTACGTACGGTATATTTTTTTCCTGGTCCTTCCCCGAACACAATAAATTATTCGGAACGCTATTTCTGCCTCCTTCACTTTGTTAGTAAAAAATATAATTGTCAAATAATAATTGTATAATGCCGCGCATAAATTACAGAAAATATTAGACTTTCTTTCTTTCATATTTATTTTCAAACGGTCTGCGATATTTGACATTCTGCGGAAACTGAGTGACTTATTATGAAAGGTATACGTCTAACGTGACCTAAAACTGTATTGTTTATTATACAATAAGCCTAAAACCTAATTACTAATCTTTTGATTTGATTTAAACCCAAACTGATTCGGCCTGTCAAAACTTTGTAGTAATTGGAAAAGTTCTATATACCGGACGTTAAGACTTCGTATGAGTTCCGACAAATTATTAAAAGTTCTTGTGATATTTTTACGAAATAGATATAACCGAATATATCATAAATTCCGCCTTCTATTCATTTTGTAAAACAAAAACTTTTAGGAAAATTCATCAAACTCTACTAGAAATTATTTACTTATATCGTCATTTTGGTTGGAAGAAATATTTCTAGATGCATAACCGTTTTCAAAATATCGTCCTGCAGTAGTTCGGCAACGTGTACAAGTACAGGGTGGCTCATTTTCGAAACCTATACTATATGGGTAACTTTGCTATTAAAGCTAAATCTTATATAACAGTGGCGGGCTCTGATTTTTTATGCTTGCTTGCCTTGCTACTGTTTTTCATTTACAACACAACCATCCATTTTTTAAACGAAAACCGTAGTAGTTTTTGACGACTAGTTTGACATTTAGTAGCTTTATCTTGATCGGTCTCAGAATTAAATAGGGGCGTAATAAGTGTTAAAGCACCCTGTATACTACGGCTTCTAAATATTAATATGGACTGACTTCCCTATCCGCAATCGCCAGCAAAGTAGCCGACGTCTGGTAGTAAAACTTGAAACTAAAACAAGAAGGAAGACAAAGTGTGTAGCCATTAGATGCAATACATTTTTGTTTTAAGTGAAAATTTAGAAGTAACTACATTTAAAATTACTCAAAAACATTTTGCTCGGTATCTCACTGTAACGACTAATGCAGTAAAGAAATTTCATTGCGCATTTTCGCTTAAAGCCTTGTACAAGGCATGGGCCATTTCAGCGAGCAGAATTTCCGGCGTTGTAGATACACTTTAAAGTGTTAACACTTCCACTTGGCGGCTGTCGTATAACTTAAAACAATATTATTTCCATAGGGAAGTGCATAAAGTGCCTGCGTGAGTCAACATAAGCCGAAAATTTCATTGCCCGCTTCTATTTTTATAGCCACATATTATAAAGTGAGCTGCCATAAAACGTGCCTCTTCTTCTTCAAGTAGTCGCCTTCGTTTATCTAAATATTTAAAAATGTCCTCGGAGACACTTTTCTGTCAACCATACTAATTTTGCTTCTTTAAATTTTAAAGAACAACGAATTAACACACTATAGAAACTTATCGCAAACGGTTTTGTTTTCCTTCTTAATGTCTACCATTTTAAATTTAGCAGCGCCATCTATTGCGGGTGGCGATCGCGGATACGGCCTGTCGCATGAGTGTTTTCCATCAAAATCCGCGTGCAGAAGATGCGCTACTTACAGCGCTAATCACTTGCATCAAAGACCATATTTGAGGCTAAGTTAGTGATTGATTAGCGTATATCAAAAACATTCATGACGTTTTACTTCCAGTTTCAAATTTTATGAGTAAAGTAATGACCTTCTTACGTGAACTGATAAGTATGGCTACCTGATATCATTAATTAAATTTTTAATAATGTTACTGTTACCGAAAACTGTTAGATTACTCCACATTTTTAAGTTTTTGCTTTTACCGAAAACTGTTAAATTAAGCCACGTTTTTATGTTTTTGTAAAAATAACATTTTTGTGACTCGGTAGGCCGTATATTTCGACTTTAGTCGATTCTAGAAAAAAAAATGCTATAGAAAACATCGCCGGAAAAAAACATTGTCAAAAAACCTCGAAAAGAAATGCGTTGGTAAAATGCTAACGAAACGAGTTAGGGGCAGATGCGACCAGAGCAGTTGCGACCATAGCAGTTGCGACCACCTTGATTTTGGTAGCAGTTGCGACCACGTCTGAAAGATAAAACTTTAACTATGGCAGTTGCGACCACACAAATATTCTCAATAGATTACCCAATGGCAACTGTCATGTATTTGAAATGTGTTTATTATATTATTTTATAAAATTTAAATCAATTGTATCTCCCTAAAACTATTTAACTTTCCTTCGCGCTTTATTCAGGCTAACTAATTAAAGGCGTTAACTCTGGTATGGCTAATTAGTTACTGGTTACCAACCGTCTGCAGACCAAAGTTGAATACAATCACTTTCTTTATGAACATTTGGTGATATTTGGTTATGAAGACTCTCTCCTATATTTACTGAGGTACAGAAAAAAAAAAGAAAACTAAGTAAATCAATTTCCACCTATACGTAAATAATGTTTATAGAAAATCAAAAAATCTAAAAAACAATACATTTCAAAAATTGGGATAAATGTCCCTAGAGACATCTATGTATATGAGGCACCGCGAGGGAATAAATGTAGCAAAGCTACAATCCCCACGAAAGTTATGAACCGGGTAAGCTGGTATCAAATCGCACGGTGAGGATAAATGTTCCTAGAGACATCTATAGAGACATTTATCTTCATTTATGTTATTGTCGGCACGCTTAAAGTGCTTCGGATGCTTGCATTTACAAATAGGAACTATACTTGACTGAGGAGTTTTAACAAGGACGAAACGCGTTCTAAGTTGTTCCCATTTGTAAATGTGGGCATCTTTTCTTTTATTAATAAATTTATAAATAAAAAAAAACAATTTGGTAAAGGAATTTATTTTAAACGTTTATGCATCGCGGTTGGCATTTGATTTAAACCATCTGCTTTTTCTATTTTAATCATTAATTTAAATCACCTTAAATACAAACACATTCATCGGGCAGCAAATCTTAAGAATATTTGTATGATTCGCTAAGTAGCAATTTAATACCCCTTGAAATTCAAAGGAATGCATACGCATAGCTGATAATTAGCAAGAAAAGATAAAACAAATAGATAAACAAACGGAATGACAGTGTGGTCGCAACTGCAACAGTTAAACTTTTATCTTTCAAACGTGGTCGCAACTGCCACCAAAATCAAGGTGGTCGCAAGTCGCAACTGCTCCGGTAGCATCTGCCCCGCTAACAACGAAACTCGTGGTATGCAAGATTTTTTAAGAGCAATTGGACATACATTTCGATTCCGATGATTTTAAAACATCAATTTTCTTTATGTTTTATATTTGACTTTTTATTTCTGTTTTATAAAGTGCAAAAATAAAGTTAGCTCAGATTCCTTCAGTTGGGTAATTTACTAAAAAAACTATTAACGTTTTCCGTTTAAGTGCAAACTTTGGTTTCTAAATCCATCAAAACTAAAATTCTAAAATAACCACTTTAGTCGATATTAATACAGGAAGATGTGTTTATATGCGATTGGGATTGAAATAACAAACTGTCCCTTTTTACATGGGTAATAAATTAATTGCTTCAATTTTCCAACCCTACTCATGATTTAGTAAAAGGTTTTGAAAAACCATGGCAACCAATTACTGTAACACGATGTTCTTTCTGTGTTTTTCGCAGAAATATTCTTATGTCACATTACAAACATTTTCTGCCGATGAACCATTATGAAAAAAAAAGAGATTTTTTTTGATATTGCTTCAGAACATTAAGTACCGTACAAAAAACACAATTTTTTTTTAAACTCCTTATGTTCTTCAAGTTCTAAGCCGCGTAGTATACAGGGTGTTCCAAAACCCGCGGACACGGACGCGGGGCGGTATTCTACTATAAAAACTGAACAAAAAGTTCCTCCATAATTTTTCGATTTGACCAGTATTTTTGGAACTATTAAAGTTTCGAAAAATCTGAAAATAATCAAAAAATAAACATTAAAAATCAAATTTAAGTGTTTGATCAAATACTGAAAATAAATCCATAAGACAGTACAACAACAAGGGATAGTTCAAAACGATAATTGACATAAAAAATTACAAATGTAGTTCAAGTGTCTGAAAAAAGCTCAAAATTACGTGTTTAATTAAGCAGTGGCACGCTATTGGCTGTTAAAAACAGCACGTCATTATTTATTTGTTTCATAGTTCGTCATTTGTTTCAATTTAGTTCCTAATTTTTAAACCGGTCTAAAGTTCGAAAAAATGGTCGTGTTTAAACATACCGCTCGCCCTGCTTGTTTATTAGACGCCCCCAGTGCCATCAGCATATCACAATACTCTTGGTTCAAATAATTCGCGGACATTCAGTCACACTTTAGAACTAAATTCAAACAAATGACGAACTACAAATCAATAAATATTGACGTGCTGTTCTCAACAGCCAATAGCGTGCCACTGCTTAATTGAACACGTAATTTTGAGTTTTCAGACACTTTAAACCACATTTGTAATTTTTCCTGTCAAGTATCGTTTTAAACTATTTCATGTTGTTGTAACGTATCATGCATTTATTTTTAGTAATTTACCAAACACTTAAATTTGAGTTCGAATGTTTATTTTTTGATTAATTTCAAATTTTTCGAAACTTTAATAACTTTGTACAGTTTTTATTGTAGAATACCATCTCGGAGTTCGTGTCCGCGAGTTTCGGAACACCCTGTATAGTGACTCATTCGGTACAATATTATGCTCTCTTACTCCAATAGTAACAACTAAACCGCATTAATGCAATCAAAGATAAGCCATATTTTTTAAAACAACCTTCAGTATTTTACTTTTTGATTATATTTTTGACCAAAACAAAATGCTATGGGCTCTTTTTCGTGATTTGTGAAAGGATCTCGGAAATTATAGAAGTTAGAAAGTCGCTTAAAGAGGAAAGAAGTGTAGATATATACCGTGGTAAAAATACCTTTAAAAACAGAAAAACGTTTTTAACTCTTTGGTGGGTATAAGTAAGTGTAGTAACCTGTAGATCTTTAAAACGAGGAAAAACGCCGTTTCTCACAAACCATTCGCTGCTATTGTTTCAACTTTAGCAAATTTTAAACATTTGCGAAATCCAGTAAGTCGTGAAAATGTTTAAAACAAGAAAAACACGTATACTATATAAATGATAATACTTTACCCATTTAAAAGACATGCCTTTTACAATTTTCTAAATCTCTACAAAAATGAAAAAAAAAATTTATTATTTTTAAATTGTTTTTGAGAATATCTACAAATTTGAACGCAATTCATAAAAGATTTGCAAACTAAAAATCAACGCCAACAACTTGTATGTTCAAAATTGCAACATTGTTTGTACTGCAACGTATGTATCTTGCGAAGGAAAATGTTCGAAAGTTCTTCTTTAAAAGCTTTCCCGTCAACCCACGTTAAAACCACGCGCCCTGTCATCTGTCAACACTTTCAGTTATCACACATGATTCAGCCATCCCCGAGTGCAGATTTCACTTTATACTCTTCAAGTTAACAACGAGGAAACAAACAAACGCTTCGAAAACGTCAGGTATTAGATTTGCTTTGTAATTAATTACGGTAATTTATTTATACCATTTGTTGTCAAATACAGTTCTGCAGGCAGATAATACACCTCATGCAATTCCGCTTTAGTTAGAAAAGCAAAAACTAATTGCACATATTGAAAAATGATCAGAAAACTTCCAACAAAGCCTTTTTCTTTACTTCATCATCATTATCATCTGACATTCGTTATTTATTACGATAAATAATCAAATAAAATATGAAATTTGGATTTTGGATAATACTCCATATATGCATAGAGCTCTATTATTTAACGTATAGGGCTTCCGGTTTTATCAAAAGTGACATTATAGTCCAAGTTGCAGGCTTCCGCGGCCGTTGTTAATGGCATCCAGGCTTCCGGGCTGGAACTGCGTCATTGGTCAAAAAAACTGCCGACGTTTCGTCCTCAGTTGCACGGGACATCTTCAGTGCTGTGGTCACTTTGGGATCTGGAACACAACTGAGTTGTGTTCCAGATCCACAGCCCTGAATATGTCCCGTGTAACCGAGAACGAAACGTCGGCAGTTTATTCACCGATGACGTGGCTCCAACCAGGAAGCCTAGCTGCCATTATAGAAATAAAGTAAAGTGTAAAAATAAATTTAAATTGTGGTTTAACAGCTTCTATAATACACGAACAGCATTTTTGGTGAAAACTATGACAGAGAAATTTGTTAGTTAATTTATATCAGTAAAAAAACATTCTAAATTGTGACTCGAGCTTTAATCATCTGCCTATCGAAAACTAAGATAGATATCAAAAAATTCTATTCTACCTTTTTTGTAGAGCGGAAGATTTTCGATTATGTGAGATTAGAAAAGTTATTTCTAAATTTAATAGTATGGGCTGTAGAAATTTATCAAGAGTGGTTTCGGAACCCTCCGCTTGCCGCGACTCCAGTCATCGGTTCCTGCGCACGATTTAAGAAATATCTAAATTTTGGTTAAATATTCTAAACAACTTTTTATATTATTTAAATATTATAACGGTTTAAGACCTTTAAACGAATTTTATTGGCCAATTTTTTTAGTCAAAAATTATTAGGAGCCTGAATGGTGTTATCTTAAAAACTTCATTTCTGATTAAATAATTCTCGCAAAATTATGATTATTTTTTGAATTATTGGCATTTTTGTTCACTTTCACTTCATAGAGAAATTAAAAAATCTGTTGTTAACCATTAAAAAATATTTTAAAAACAATAAATAGTTTCTTTTTCTGGTTGAAAATTTGTTTTTGTTTAAAACATGATATTACCTTAAATCATTGCAAAAAATAATTATTAAAACAATTTAAATTGTTATTAACTACGTGATTTAATTTTTCAATAACACATAAATTTCTTTATATTTTTAAACTTAAACCATATAATCAAAGTTGTAAAAACATTATTTATTGTTAAAATTTACATTTTTAAATTCATTTAAACGATGAAAAAGACTAAAAATGATAAACAAAGAGTTGAACTAAATGTTCAATATATTTATATTTGAAATCAACAAGGGCGTCCGTTCTGTATATTACTGCCAATTTGAATATTGTAGCGATCGAAGTTTGTTGGTTATAAAATACAGAAATAAGAATCGAGAATATTTAAAACAATGATTAGGTTGTTAGCTTAAGATACCCAAGTGAAATAATTAACTATGGAAATTGGGAGACGTATCTGAACCCCGCAAATAAGTCACAAGTCCCATATAAATTTATTTTATTTTATTTTGCCGTCCCCGAGTGGCAGAACAGACCGTTCAGGTATTTTTCGAGGTGTAAAATACGTCGCAATGTATAATCACATAGATTATCATTGGTGACAAAGTTGCCAATAACTGTCTATGTAATTTTACAGAAATATGTTTTACACTGCAAACCAGTTTTCTGTTACACACTTTAAACTTTCAGCAAAAGCAATGTTTTAAATAGTGGCAAAAGACATTTATTTCTAAATTTGTATGTGCCAGAATTGAAGAAAGTGGAAAATCTATGTATAAAATTACGTAGCTTGAAATAAGAAGGGCCGAACAAAAAAATAATCCTTTTGCTGATTACATTTCACAGTTAATGTGCTTTTACAGGTTTTTTGAAACTGGCGTATTATTATAGATTTTCTCGGAAGCGATTTCATTATTACCATGAATAATAAAGTGAAGTGTTTTTATATGGAATGCTAACAATTATGGTACTTTGTTTCTCTCCCAATTTCAGTCCCCTTATTAAAATGATAAATTTAATTGAGTCCATCGTTTCAGAATAAGAATATACGGAACGTAGATTTATACTGGCGAAATGACGTTCTTAGACAGGCAATTTCAGGCTGTTAAATTTTCCACAAATTTATTTGAAAGCGGACGCTTAAGAAAGTTTGAAGTAACAACGTAAGAGTTATTTCTGTAATGACGTCTTCATCAACTTGAATATATACGAAACGATTAAAATATGTATACCTAAAATGTGACAGATGATTTATGTCTGGAACAATGACAAAAATATTTCAACTGTCATCATGTTAAAATATAACCAAGAGGAAAAAAATGGTAATTTGTACAGATAATACTTCGTTGCATTGTTATTTTTTATTATTTTTTTTTTACTGAAATAATACATTCTGCATAATTGAATTTTAAATTAAAATTTATTCAGAAGTTCTACATTTACTTATGCTAAAGGTAAGTTAAATAAAGCAGCGAATACGAAAAGAGTACGGGAATAGTACAATTACCTCGCGAGATTACTTCGAAATTTCTAAACATTACCTTAAAGTTTCCGAAATTCATACATTTTTCTTGCTACTCTCTAACCGGTGCTTCACACCACCCTTATTAATTAAGCAATTAAAAAACTTCACCATCAAAATTATCAACTTCCTTTACGATATAAAATTTCTAGGTCAACCAGTTGCTTTTACTACAGCATTCCTTTTCAAAACTAATTTAGTTTTATTATATCTTCATTGGTTAATACGGTTTGCTAAGACCCAAGCTAAAAATTGTGTTTGGCTAGACTCAGTTCATAAAGTACAATAAGTGTAAGTAAAACTTGCCTATGACAGTACAGCGTGTTCAGCGAGAAATGTTACAATAAGATATTTAGAATGCCACTTAAGGTATTGTAAATTTGAGTACAGAATATGAAATAACAGCACAGGGCACACATTTTCTATATAAAAACTTTGATGTTGTCTCTCGCACCTAAGAAGGCGAGTAAGCTGAAAATATTCCTTAGATAGAAAAGGCCTTCTTGTTCCCGTTATAACAGTTCTTTAATTATTTTTGTCGAAATAGTATTGTTTTGTGTAATTTTGTTGAAAAATTGCTAATTGCCTATGCAATAAACTGTCAGGCAACCGACACGAGACCTTCCTTGCATTTATTGAAATTTTTAAAAATTTATAAAATTGTTGTAAGTTTTTCGAAATTTAAAAATATCAAATTTTTTACATTTTTGACAATATTATGAATCCAGGAATTTTGCAAATTTTGAAATTATTGAAAATAGCAGAAATATGAAAATTTCAAAACGTTGTTATTAGAAAATTAAAAACAATTGTTCAAAAATTTGATTTTTTAAAGTTTACCGTTTTAACAGATTTCGAAAATTTTTGGAAATTTTGAATTTCCTTTAGTCGCAGAAGAGCAAAAAATTCGTTAAAATTCAATAAATAAACAAAAAGCGTGGGCGTACTCAAATCCATTAAGTTATACGCGAAGCGTATTGGACAAGAGAACTAACTTTTCGGATGAGAATTTAGAAAAAAATTGTTGTTGTGTACTGCAATTCGTAAGTTTTCTATTCAACGGTGGTTTTCCGTCCTTTATGAATGTTGGTAGTCCAAACTTTTCTTTCGTAAAACTTACTCGTTGTATTATTGAATTTACACGTTCCATTTTGATCAATTCGTTGTTCCTATTTTACATTTCAATTGAAAACATATTTTTACAGGTTTACTAATTGTTTCTTGAAGTACTGTTAACACTCGTGACCATTCCTATTCTACGCTTATGAACCCTGTTTTATTTTATTAAACTATTACATAAGCTTTAATTCCAGTTGACCAAATAAATAATCACCACCTGCACAAGGTAGATTAAGGTCAAACATATGGATGTGTTACCATTATAAGCTTGTAGATAATTCGTGTAAAAGTTTAGGTATGCACCAACTATACATTTAAACAAATTTTGGCAGAAATTATTATTAATTGATTGTCTCACAATTTAAAAACTGACAAAATACTAAACCAGAAATCCGGACTGTAATTATTACCATAGAAAAACATGTGCAAATAGCAAAAAAACAACGAGTTGGTCTTTAATCGTATTAATATGCCACACCCTTGTTTCAGTTTTAATACAGAACGTGTTGATGATTAACGGTGCGTGATATATTAATTTTAATAAATCCGTGACGTTGCCTACAACACAAGTAGAAAATAGTTCGACAGTTGTAATAACACCCCTTGATTCAATCATATTTTCCTGGCCTACAACGCGTGCTATTCATACCGTTGTCGGTTTTTGATCAAAGTACAAAGAGATTATAGTGTGCGCCAATGTGGACGTACTAAGGACGATGTGTAGCGAACACGGGCGTTCTTGTTTTCAAATAATTTATATTAATTTTTATTAATACAAAAATGAAGTGGAATAATAAGGATCATCTGATGCTCATTTAAGAGTATCAGAGCATATGATTCTGTGGAACGCTAAAGATAAATGGAATTTAAATTAAAATAAAAAGTTTATTTTTATTATTATTAATTAAATGATGGATTATAATAAACGCTGCGCATTTTTTATACCGTTTCCGGTTACATCAACTGGAAACATACCTACCCGTTTTGAGATATATAATCCTCTCAAGATGATATGTCAAATCAGGTTTTAATTAATATTTCCACAATAAATTGAAATATTTAATTCAAATTTGGTACATTTTACTAGTAAAAATTTTAAATTGATTTTTGATTTCGTTCATATTCATCGACCAGACACGTAGATGTGGGAGTGATCGACGTATCTCTTAACGTACTTTTCACCCACTTAAGATTTTGACTTAAAAATCGTAATTTCGATACAGAAATATATAAAAAATAAACAAATGTTCTTGAATCAACCGGTCTGCATTTTTATGAAAATAATAGTTGCCGTGAAAATCTGAGTACTTTCAAAACCTACATCAAATTTACTTTAAAACAACGGACTGGTAGAGTAATGATGGGAATTACTCCTATAGTGACCCAACGTGGATCAAAACCACTATGTGAAATTTCCTTCAAATTTGAACTGCAAACCAACGAAATATATTTTCCCATTACCGGCAATGCAAGTACGCCGCCATATATGCATGGCTACAAGAGATGTAAGTGTCTCATAACATTTGTTTAGTAGTTACACTTCACTACGGAACTTAACAACTTACATTGCTAGAAAAATAATAGTAATACAGATTTATAGCAACAGGCATAGCTAAGTTATACTAAATATAAATAATTAAAACAAAATTCGGATCATAGTTCTGATGACCGATGTCAAATGGCACCGTATTTTATAAATACTTCCTTATTAATTTAAGCTAATTGCTGCCGGTAGTAGGAAAAATTGCTGCCAGTAGTGGGAAAAATAATAAGCAACACGTAATGAAAGGATATAACATCCTCGGACGGTAAAATAAACCGTCTCTGCCACGGTTTTTATTACCCTTCCTCGAATGTTAATACAGCTTACATTCCTTGTAGCTTGAACAACTACAAGCAACAATATTCGGAACTTTGAATCATGATATTCTACTTTAACCAACCTTAAGTAAAATCTTATTTTGAAATTTTTTTAAAATCTCTCCTATGCGAGATGCTTTTCAATGTAGCTGTCGAAACATGCAGTGTTAAACGGTCAAACGATTTTACATCAGTTGCTTTGACCGCGTACTTTTGTAAATATTTACTTTCTTTGACAAGTAAATACCTAGGGGAGTATATGCACTTAACTTCAGTTAACTAAACGAGCTGATTTACAACCAGTGTTAAAACTACAAAAATACTATATAAACACGACTTCGCAAACTACTTTTAATTCAAGTGTTAGGTAATGAGTAATTTGCTGTATGATCAATACATACGTTTATCCTTACTGATAACAAAATCTTGTAACGTGGCAAATGGGCATTTGCGGTCTTGCCTCCAAGAAGCCGTAGGCGTAGTTTATCCCGCAGAATTCACGCTGCATACTATTTAAGTATGTGCACATTCTGGGGAAATACACAGACTTTCATTGCAAATTTTTTACAAAAATTAAATTATCTTACAAACCATTAGATTTAGCGACTTTTGCAAAAAGTACTTTTTTGTGCATTTTACCACACAGAGTACGATTTTGTAGTTAGAAAAGCTTCAGTACACACAAGATACCTTAAGAGGTACGACTAGCACCCGTCCCTAATCTACCGCTCTGGTAGACGGATTTAAACAAAAACAAGCGTAAATATAAACCATCAATAGTAAATTATACACAGAAAATGTAAATTAAATCAATCAAATATCTTCTATATATTAAACACGGAGTCCTTCCGCCTGTCTCAGCTTTTAGTAGTGGCAGACCCGCCACCAAAACCCACATATTTAGACGCTGTTTACAGAAATCACGAAATTCGCTTGTGCAATCGCCGCTACGTTTCCATAGTCAGCAGTAGTTGGTTGCAATGCTGTAACATAATCTGTTGATACCTCATTGCACAAAGAGACGCGGAGAACAAAGTGCGCTTCTCGACCATCAGGGCCGGTTTTAGAGTTTGCCGCCCCTAGGCGAGGTTTCCGATGCTGCTTCTTGAATAAAATACATTGGTACATTTGCACCATTCAAAATAACCTAACAAAAAACTTCGATCATTCATATAACTGATATAAGTTTTGGTTTACTAACATACAAAATTAATATATATGTAAAAATGAAAACATTTCTTCCTTGCCTTGTCTAAAGCGAACTCGTTTTTGACGTCATCCACATCAATGTTTTCAAAGTTTCGTTCTTCGATCATACTGTACTTTTTGTATTCTTTAAAATGTTGCCGCCTTAGGCAAGCGAAAAGTTGGTGTTTACCAAGCCGCTTTACTATAATATTCATATTTCAGTTAGAACTTCATTTTTATTATAAAAGATTTATTGCATTTGCAATACTTCGTACACAGAAAAGCTGTAAATTCTTTCAAGGTCTCAGGCTGTCGCAGTATCAGATGTCACGTGGACGGCGCGGCGGCACGAGATATACCAAACATTACGTTTTCCGAAATACGATCACACTAATAATATGCGACCAAAAAAGGCTTTATGGGTTTACGGTGAAAACATTCCCAAAAAAAACGAGACAAATTCGCTGGAAAAAACACTAATAGAAAATACACCAGCCGATAAATAAAAAATAAGAGCGGATTGCATTTAGTTATATCACAGATAAGGTTAACACTACAGATATAGGTAAATATGTGAGCTATCGGCAGCTTGTTTTATATGATTAATAATTTGCAAAAAGATGGCGCTACAATGACAATTTATAATTAAGTCACAGATGACTGTAATTGAGCAGATTATTTAGCACATATTCAAACCAAAAGTTAGACAGCCATCTGCCATGCTTAATTGTCAACTCGCAATTTTTCGTAAATAATTAATATTGA
The DNA here is from genome assembly GCA_958336395.1 of Ctenicera cuprea. Lineage (NCBI taxonomy): Eukaryota > Metazoa > Arthropoda > Insecta > Coleoptera > Elateridae > Ctenicera > Ctenicera cuprea. Next base: position 59,177,734 of record OY284486.1, read on the forward strand.
AGCCAATTCTACTTAAATTATATTCATGATGTGACAGATGCACTCAAATCCGCGTTAAAACAGTTTCCAACACATTTCAACAGTAATAAACAAATAGCGACAGCAGCGCCCTAAAATTGGTCCGGCGCGTTGTAGCCAAACTAACGCTAATTTCGTCTCCAAATATGAGCGGACATTTTGTATAAAGGGTCGTATATCTGTAGTGTTAACCTTATCTGTGGTTATATGTATATGTAAATGTCTAACCGGTATATACGATCTTGGTGTCCTAAGTTGGCCGGGCTCACCAAGGTCAAATAAATATGACAGGTTAACATTAAATGTGACAGGTTAACATTAAATGTGACAGCTTAGAATTAAATGTTGAAACATTTATTTAAATCTGTACGGATTGATTTATATCGGTAAAAATGTATTTAAATCTGCAAATATTTATTAAATATTGAAAGATTTAAAACAAGTGTGTGCAGATTTGGCTAAATACATAAAGGTTTACTAAATATTTGAAAATTTGAAATAAATTTTTTAAGATTTATTTAAATCTCTAATGCTTTATTAAATATTGGAATAGTTAAACTAAATCTTTAAGAATTTATTTAAATCTAGAATGGTTTGTTAAAATAAAAAGCATTTAGCTAAATGTGTATGTATATAATAAATATTGGGACAAATTGCCTTAAATGCCGTGAAATGCACAGCAATTTTTCACTTTACACTTGGCGCCCCATAGTGCAATTGAAATGAATGTATCGTAACGTTTGTACGGTGCGTCAGATAGTTTACAGAAGCACTCTTGAACAGAAATGCACATTCTACATCCTTTTATAAAATTAGTTTTTAAAAATTTTAGCCAGGAAAATTTTCTGTGCGAAATTTAATTTAAGTCAGTTTTACTGAATCCTCTTTTCTGTAAATCGTTTTTATAGATTCTTGGAAATACAAAATACGTTTTTCTACAAATACCAGTAACACTCCCAGTAGTCTAGAAAGCAAAATCAGTGCTTTGAAGTATCCGTCAAAGACATGCAAATGTGATCAAAGTAAATCCTTTTACATATTAAAACTTTGCACCAGCAGCGCCTATGGAGATAATCCGCGAGATTCTAGACGACAAAAAAATCGTCAGTTAAAAATTGAGTAAAAGGAAGAGACGTAAACGATATTTTAGGTTTTCATTATGTTTTAAAGCAAAATTATTTACTCTATTTCCCTTAATTGAACATATAATAAATCAGAGTTTATGGGTTATTCAATAAACAAACAACAAACTGCGTCGCTGAAAACATTGCTGAGAATCGCACTAAGTATGTGGGTGCCCCGACGCAGTTTTGAACTCTTTCTTATTTGAATGTACAAATCAGTAATTAAATTAAAAATTTGCATGATTAAGAATTGTTAATGTACGCTGATGTACTTGTCTGATGTTTACACTGCAGTTCAAAATGTACGGTTCATCGGCGCTAGTAGAATGTTTCGTAAAGAAGAGAGCAAGCCAAAGTGGTTAGTTCGATTAGTTTGATTCTTAAGTTTAGGCGCCCCTCGCAGAAGGAGACCCTTCGCCGTAAAATTGCAAATAAATCAAGTAAAAAGTGCGTTTTGGATGGTTAGACATGTGCGCTCCATAACCCAAAACGGATGGTCCAATTTTGATGAGCTCCGGAATGTCAAAAAATCATAATGGAAGCATGCTTTTAAAAAAATACAAAACTCGAAGCGAAGTAAATCTAGAAACGCAATGTGATAGAAGACCTCACGGCAAATTCAACGGGTTTTTCTGACCCTTCTATTTTTAAAATGGCAACCGCTATTATTTTCTTTGAAAATTTGGGGTTTACCACCATATTACTAAAAAACGAGTTGATGGTTCGGCATAAAATTTGGCATTATAATAGCTGTAGGGGCGGGCACTGTAACTGTAATTTTTTAAAGCATTAAAACTATAAAGTGAGAATTAATTCAAAATTACCAGAAACCGGCCAAACGATTTTTTTTTTATTTTGTTGGCTCATAGAGCTGGGGATGAAATACAATTTGGTTAAAACTCCAGCAAGCTAATTTTTTTGTGACGCCTTCTGTTAATTTGTGAAAATCGAAAATATATTATTATTGTAATACTATACTTCAGTCACCCCACCAATAAACTATAATAAATAAGCCCTTATTCAAACTTACTAATCAAAATATCCGATGAACAGAATATACAATTAAATATATATTATTATACACTGTGTCCATAAAGTAATCCCCTCCCCCCCAACTAACTTTTAAACGACTTGATATTTTTCTACAAAATTTGGTGTGCTGTAATGGGAAATTAAATACTATTTTTCAGACCATATTAAAATTTTGTATCATCCAAAATGGTGACTGGGCGCCATTTAAACTTTTTTTTTTAAATAGAAATTGGGGTCGAGTGACACCTCATTGGAAAGGTCTTTTAATTCTGCGTCTGATCCTAAAGTTTCAAAGAAAAATATTCAGCCATAACAAAATGACAATGTTTTAAGATAAAGAAGTCTATTTAAAAAAACTAAGAATTAAAGCTTAAATTAAGTGTTCGAAATGTTTACTATTCACTTCTTGGCACATAAAATGTCGGTTAGGAAATTCCTGCCTTACATTTTCATAAGTTTCTGGAGTGATAATTCTGCAAACTTCTGTAATGCGTTGCTCCAGTTCTTCAATTGTTTCTGGACGGGTTCTGTACACTTTCGATTTCAGATATTCCCATACAAAAAACCTAAGAAAGTTAAATTCGGGGAGTGAGCCGGCTATTCCACAGGCCCCCGCCTAGCAATCGTTCTTCCAAAAAAATGTCCGTTGAGAAAGTCAGAAACAGGCCTATAATAATGAGGCGGCGCACCGTCTTGTTAAAACATAACGTTTTCAATATTATTTCAAGCCACCTGAGATATTTCTGGGAAAATTTAGTCCTGCAAATGAAAAAGTGGACTACTGGATAAGAAAATCAAAACAATTTTGAACTGAGTGAGTCCATTGGTTTACAATCCGCCATTTTGTTATGGTTAAATATTTTTCTTTAAAATTCTAGGATCAAACGCAGAACTAAAAAACTCGACCCTGGATAAAAAAAATCAAAACAATTTTGAATTGAGTGAGTCCATTTGTTTAAAATCCGCCATTTTGTTATGGCTAAATATTTTTCTTTGACACTCTAGGATAAGACGCAGAATTAAAAGACCTTTTAAATTAGGTGCCACTCGACCCCCCTTTCTATTTAAAAAAAATTTCAAAATGGCGCCCAGTCGCCATTTTGGATGATACAAAATTGTAGTATAGTCTGAAAAATATTATTTAATTTCCCATTACAGCACACCAAATTTTGTAGAAGAACATCAAGTCGTTCAAAAGTTAGTTGGGGGGGGGGGTTACTTTATGGACACAGTGTATATATTATTTAATAACAAGGGGACAATAAACAATTTTTGTGTAAGCTAAATTTCTCATGAGTGACAGTAGAATAAGAGGCATCACTCAATGTTTAGGTGCAGCAATATTTAAGGGGGCTAATTTTCTCCTTTGCGTCCAATTTTTAGCTAATGAATATGGTATGCCGTCTCTGGTTTTCTATTTTACCAAAAAATCTGTTTATAAAAAGTCACTTTTACTGTGTCATTAGTGGCAATTATTGGCATTGTATTTTCTGCAATTAATATATTATAAATTACATTATTTTATTTCTTGTTTTAATACTTTGTTTGGTATAAAACGTATTCATCAAATTTTGAAATAGTTAAAAAACAATTTTTTAACTGTTTGGAGCGGCTAAACATTAGGAACCCTATACGCGAGCCTAGTGACTTACGCTTAAACGCGCCACTGCTGTTTGTACTACATCGGTGTGCATTATAACTTTTGGAAAGATAATGTGTAAATGTTTTTATAGAAATGTCCAGGCAAAGTTCTTTGTTCATTTTTGTAAATGCTCGTTACTTGCTGAACTGTCCTTTTTAGCTATTTTTTCAATATATTGTCTTTGGGCTTCTCGGTTTTTATTTTGTATATCCGAGATTTTTGTTTTGTTAATTGTTACGAAAAAAACAAAGACTATATTTTATTAAAATATCGTTTCGATTACAATGCAGCCGAGTTTGATGTAAAACATTTGGTTACTACAGTTATCATTCATTTCAGAGACGTAAAAAAATTGCACACATAACAAATAGTTATTTAAGTATCAAGGAATGTAAGGACGTAATAACATCCGAGGTAGGCGAATACGAGCTGAGGCGGAGCCGAAGCTTGTCGCCTGCCGAGGATGTTATTAGTCGATACATTCCGTGTTACTTATTAAATTTTTCACGCTACCGGCAATGTAAGTAGGCCTACAGGTCGAAATTTAATCATATTTTTAAAAGTTCGTTTTGACAGCTGTCATCGGAATTATTTTTTAAACGCTCCATTATTCTAAGTTGTCTGTGCTTGTTACCATATCAACGAACAGTTAAAATCAACATTATTTTCCTAGGAATGTAAGTGACACTATTAAGTTCCGTCGTCAAGGGTAACTAGTACACGAATGTTATCAGCCACTTACGATCCCTGTAGCTATAGATGTAAGGCCTACTTACACTGCCGGTAGCGTGAAAAAGATCTTAAGTAACTAGGAAACAATCACATATTAAAGATAAAAAGTGTTATTTTGTTTGTTTTTTTTTCAGAATATTTCAGGATATGGTTTACTCACGGAATTTATTTAGATAACAAATTCGAGATATTAGTAAATCAAAAAGCAAGTTAAGTCTCCTTCTAGATGCAGATTTAAACATATTAAATACGAGATACCGCAAGTAATCTAAATCCTCACATCTCTAAGCTAAACTCGCTATTCTACAATTTGTAGAAAATAATCTATAAGTTGTAGAACGATAAGGTATAAAAGATATGGAAAATTCCTTGAAGCAGATGACGGAAAATGAAATCAAATTTTTTTAAATATCTGGAGAATTAGTTAAACCATTTGAAATTTTAAATACAAATCATAAATCAAACACGCACCCGAACCCCCACACCAGAGTTTTTTAGTCTATATCTCTTTTGCGGGTTAAGGGACATGTCATAAATCAATGCGTCATATAAACTCGGGGACTAGAACATTGACAAGCGCACCCAAACATTTTTTGGGGGTTAACGAAACACAATTAAAACACAAAAAAAATTTTAAGGCAATAAAAACTGTAAAAGTGTAACATCAAGCGTGCTCTCGATGATGAACTGCTTAAGTAACTTTTCATCCATCGAATGTCGATAATATAATATATGTGGTCTCTGACAGCAATACTGTGTGTTGATTTATTTAGCGGAGGGGGGACTAACCCGTGTATGCGCCTTGCAACAACCAGTCTACTTCATCGAGTATAATGGGCTCTTGCATAAATAGTCTAATACATTTTAAAATTAAATACATTACGCTCTTATCATGATAGGGGAATTACAATAGTAACGCCCTCTAATGTGCCGCAAGGAAAATTGCAAAGCAACAAACCGACATTTGGGTGTGGAAGGAACTCGCTACCGGCCTCTACACAGCTCTTGTTTTTTTACTATTATGTACATTATACTCCTATCTTGAAGACACTATACATGTTGTGTCAAATTGCGTGTTACCTATTAGGATCTCGCTTATGGGAAGAGATCTTCAACTTTTTTTTCTTACGGAACCCTTTTTTAATTTTTTCATATTTAAATAGTTTTTTTTATTCTTATTACAACGATTTCACACTTTGCATTTTGTTTAAGTTTTGATCATTTTAATACAGAAATAGAAATTTCGTGAGTGTCATGAAAAGACCACGTGCTTTAATTTAAATAAAAAAAGACATTAGGCCATGAACTGAACGTTATTATGCATTTAAAACAAAACACTACTTTTATTTAGTTTGACGTTTGGATACGATAGATATGTAAAAATTTCAGGATATTTTGTTTTGAACATAGACAACAGGTTAAGTTATTTTATCCACAACTTACATATTATAGAGGCATATTTCTACTATTGAGAGACGTCTTATGGTATTAATAAAACACATGAGTCTTATAATTAAGCCATAAGACACGTAACAAAATCAAACTATATTTAAACTTCCTTGTTAACATTTACATTTATATTCAGTATTCACATTAAAAGAGAAAATATTGTCGGTTTTTACTCACATTCACATTGATATTATTTGTATTTATGTGGTTTAAGCCGTTTAATTTATCATTGTGACAATTTTTACAGTTTTGATTAGTGACAGCTTGCTACTCTGATCTTTCATATAATTTAATTCTATGTTTCAAAATGATCAATGTCGGTATTAGTGATCCACATAATTATGCCTCTACAATATTGTAAGTTGTGGATAAAATTTTGTATTGCATTTGTGGATTACCTACAAATAAAATCTTGAAAATTTAAACACTCGGCCTTGCGGCCTCGTGCCTAAACTTTTTCGCGAGTTTTATTTGCCTCATAATCCACTCATACAATAAATAACTATTAAAAAACGAGCGAATAACACAGATTATAAAAACTCACAGAAATTCCAAGAGTTCATGGCCTACTTCAATTTTTAAAACAAAGTAAATGAGGTGGTTTTTCCATGGCACTCATAAAATTTTTAGTTTGTGTAATAAAATGCCCAAAACTTAAACAAACTGCAACGTATGACAAAATCGTTGATATCAGAATAAAAAATTCTAATCAAATATCAAACAAACAAAATGCGGTCTATAAGAAAAAAAAGTTTACAGTCGGAAATGACCAATGGTAACAGCTATACCAAATGTGAAAAATTTAAATTCGGCATAAAAAAGTGTCTTAGTATTGTGTTAACTAGAAATATATAATATAAATGACAAATGAGTCATAACCGAAAACCAAAAATCCTAAATTTCAGTTTTTTTAGTGCTTCAGAAACTAAGCAAGATACCTTTAATTTCTCTATATGTATATTATTTATTAGAAGGCATACAATTTTACAACTTTTCTCTAATTTAACCGTCGTCATATCTCTTCAAATAAGCAAAATTCCAATACTTTACACGCAATTTGATACATCCTGTATTTTTTCAAGACCCAAAACGAAATTTACGAAAAGCATGCCCATAATCACAACGCATTGCATTTTTGAGAAAATCAAATACTGCTGAACGCAGTACACGTTAAACTAACATTTCGAAACAGCGTATTTATTATTTCGTTTTAAAGAAGTAGGTATACCGAAAAACGTGAGGCATAGTCCACGGGTTCCGCTAGTTACTTTTTGATATTTCAGTTTAAAAAATATAAGTCCAGGTAATATTATAGAACAATATTCCAAAAAACAATGAACCAATGTTACAAATAATATAATAACAACATAAACGTTAATTTCTGCCTATGAGCATGTCTTATTGTATTTAAAAATACAAAATATTTAAAGTTGTTTTTACAAAAAAAAATGTTTTTTTATTAAAAAAGATTCCTTGCGAGTAAAAAAAAACGTTAGGACAAATTTGTTGGCAGATAATTGAGGGGCAAACCGCAGAGGAAGTCTAGTGTACACGATAGCGGAAGTCTTGGGAAGTCCAAGAGAAGTCGGAGAAGTCCAAGAGATGTTCGGGGCAGTCCAAGGAAAGTCGGGGAAAAACAAGGAAAGGCTGGGAAGTCCGAGAAGTCTAAGGGAAATCGGGGAAGTCTAAGGAAAGTAAGGGAAGCCCAAGAAAAGTTCGGGAAAGTCTAAGGGAAGTCAGGTGCAATTCAAGTACCAAATCGCTCTAGGTAACTGTTAAATATGTATAAACATTCACTCCAAATACTACTAACAAAATAATAAATAAGCTATGTCGAGATGTAACATTATAGCCTACCGTCACCAAAAGTAAAGACAGTTCCGTATTTAATATATGGACTAGTAGACCCCGTGGCTACGCCCCTGTTTTTTGAATAATAAATGAGCAAATAAAGAGCTCAACGGCCGAGGTTCAAACTCCTAGTTCTATAAAATAATTTACGATTAAACTCTTGTTATCGTAGTCCTAAATGCGTTTGTTATTGTAACTTGAGCTCTCCATATTTGGGTCAATGAAATGTGGTGTGAAATCGTGGCCTATTTATTGGCTGCTTTTTTTACAATCAATCAGCCAAGCAAATGTTGTTCACCCAAAGTGGCTTGTTTGCACTACACAATAAACCTATTTGCTGCAAAGAAATAATGAGCCCTATATAATGGACGCTTCAATATGTGGGTTCTGGAAATTAATAAACTTTTAATCCTTTTTTAATTCCGAGATTTTCTAAAATTTAGGAAAGTTCATAAATATTGAAAATCGAAAAATATATTGTAAATGAAACATTTCGTTAAATTTAGAAACTTGAAAGTTTTCAAAATTAAAAAAAACAATTTTGGAATCTAAAAAATTTGAAAGTTTTGAATTATTTCAAAATTATGAGATTCAACCTTTATCCAAACTTTTTTTTTCTCAAAACTTTAGGATTTTTATTTTTCTAATTGCAAACAATATATATTCGTTGAAACGTCAAAATCGAAGTTCCAATTTTTTTGAGGGAAGCCGGAAAAGTTTAAAGAAGGTCGTGGAAGTCTAAAAGAAGCCCGGAAGAAGCAGGAAAGTCCGGAGGAAGTCCGGGGGAAGCCCTTTACTAAGAAAAACTGAGTGTACAAATTTCAGCCTGCGGTTTACCTCTCGCAAATAATTTAATAGAAGGGTGAAAATTAACCCATCTTAATAAAGCTGCACCTCAAAAGTAAGTTGTCAATCTTATGAATGATATAATTAGGCCTAAACGTTTATTATCTAAAAAGGCATGAATTTTAGATTGTCAAAAGTACGTAGAGCAATTGTCGCAAATTTCCAAAACTTTAAAATAAATTTTACTTCACAGTTTTCATGCGTTTAAAAATGTTTAGACATGGTAATAACGTGTCCCTCTGGAACTACTGTAACACCAAGTTTGACCCAATCTGTTAGTAAGTTTTTTTAAGTAAATAAGGCGTTAAATATAAAAATTTACTAAAATTCGCAGCGGTCTCCATTTTGAAGCTAGAAAGTACGGAAAAAGGCATTCGCTTTGCCCTACAGATCTTCCATCTCCGTTTTCTGATTTAAAAAAATTCGCTTTGCGAAAAATGTGATACCCAAAAAAACGTGCCCAACTCTCGCTTCCGGAGTTTTATCTAAACTTATTTTGTCAGTGATTTTTTGATGTACCCCTACATTCCGAAGCTCATCGTAAACGAAACATCCGTTCGGGAATTATAAGCCATCCACCAGCCCACAGAAAAAAATTTGTTCCTGGTGGTCAATGACACGTTTTTCCGTAAAAATTTCCAAATTTGTAGATTTTCAAGAAATTAATAAAAAAAACGTGATCTTGGTTATAAAATTTGTCTTTTTGCTCCTAGATTTTGTACCTACTACATTTTGATAAATAAATTACCATTAATATCTGGCTTTTATTATTTCAATATTTTGCTGTTACTTGTCAAATAATTTTTGCTCTTTTTGCGCTTTGGTATAATTTAAGTTAATAAATTATTTTTTATGTATAAAACTAATTTTCTTATATATCTCCCTTTTACAGTTTGCAGATGTATCTATCTATGGCATTCGTCAGAAATTTCATTTCAGTGAGCAGTATGGTTTGAATTTATCATATGTAATTGAAAATGTAGCAAAAATCGATAAATAACTAAAATGTTTCCTATAAATTCACAAAATACAACAACAAAAAGATTGTATGTATACAGTACTTCAACTAAAGTACTTTATTAAAATATCGAAATAAACAGTTTTTATAGTCAAATATTGCCAACATAACATACTCTTCTAAATTATTAAATCTTTTAAATGCAATAATTTCTAATAATTATCAAATCAACCTCGAGTATATTTCTGTCACCATTAAATGTATATAAAATTTATTTTGCACATGGTAGCAAAATTAGGTGAGTGTTACGCTATTTTTGCATAAGTTGGCATTTGTATGAAACTGTGCAACAATTTTATTTTTAAATAAACTATTAAAAATTTCCGTTCCAAATATAGAACAAAAGTAAGAAAGTAATTGCTCTTGACAATCTTACGTCACTTACAGGCGAGTGTACGACAAATAAAAGCTAAGTAAATACGGAAACGGAAAACTTTTGTTATATTTACTCACATTTTAATACATGCTGTAACTTTCCAAGTTTTCTTTCGAGTTCCATTTTTCACCACAAAACTTTTTACATATTCTAGTTTTATAAACAACCGGCTAAAAAGTTTCAAAAGTTCCTAAAAACTTTCACGTAAGCTGATTTAATCGTTCAAGAAGACATACACAAGAACTCAAAACTTCTTATTTTATTTATAGATGAAATGAAAATTATGAGAATATTTTTTTTCTTATCGCGACGCAGTTGCGGGCTAGCGGGCTGCAATATGGCTCGTGCCTTTGCTGCTTGTGGGGGTGTCGAATCAACACTGTGCCGCCAACATCACGTATTCGACAAGCTCAAAGCAGTGCGCAAAATCACTAAAAACTTTATAGCAAATACTATTTTACGCAACCCATTGTGATATGTAATTACCGGGAGTCGATACGAAAACTTATTAAAATCCAATTTTAAATTATGACTTCATAAAACAAACAACGCCTGCACTCGTTAACTTTTGCTGGCAGACCATTCCCCGTTAAACATTTTTTTACCGCGGGCTGTTTTTCACATCCATGAAGGATCAAATTATCAGCCGTTTTTACTTGGTCATCGTTTTCTAATTGAGTTGCAATAGTAGACTATAATTCTTCATTTAGATTAATCAAAAATAATTGTTTCTCTAACAAAAAGCAAAATCCTTAAACTGAAGTAACGCCAACGATTACAGTAATAAACTGTTACAATATTTTTAATAACCTCAAGCGCAAAATTCAAAAAGAGATATAAAATAATGAGATGAACAGTTTTTCATGCTATCCGTGAAACTGAACTAAATTCAGTAATTATAGGTATGTAAAATACTTAATTACTTCAACAATATTTATTTATTTTAACCTTATACGTATTTCGGCATGTTTACATGCCATTGTCAGTTACAGTTACAGTACAGTTAGTGTTGTTATAGCAATAGAACTTGGTGACTTGATCTCGGTTATCGTCTGCAGATGACTTGATTTCTTATTCCAAAATGTCCAACAGAGGAGAATTTAATTTTTGCTCATTCATTAACGGTACAGTTTTTAAATGTTTGTGAATTTCAAAAGCTTCTAGTATATCTAATTTATCATCACAAAAGTGTAAACATTTTATAGTGTTATTAGATGTCGTTGAATGATTGTGTTCTAATAAGTGTTTAGCGTAATTGGATTTATGGGCGTGTTTATACTTGTAACAACGTAGGTATTCCTTGTACTTAATATCAAAATTTCTAATTGTCTGGCCTATATAAAACGAATTGCAATGCTAACAATTTAATTTGTAAATGCCTGATTTTAGCAAATTATCTGTTTTTGATTTTGCATTAAACAAAATGTTTAAGATGTTTCTAGTAGTTTTAAAACTTACTTTATATTTATTTGTTTTGTTTATAATTTTAGCAATTTGTTCTGATTTGTCACCAAAATATGGGATCGAGGCATATTTAATTGTATCGGATAAAGTTGGGGTATTTGGATAAATTTTATGAATGGCTAATTAATAATCTTTTTCTTTAATTAATGTATCAATAAGTTTAGTATTATAACCATTACTATGTGCAATTTGTTTTATAATTGAAATTTCTCTATTATAATTAATTTCATCTAAAGGGACCGTCAAAGTCCTATGTATCAGGGACCTGTATGCTCCTACTTTATGTGTTTTATGATGACCACAATCGTGTGGTATTGTAATGTCTGTTTGTGTAGGTTTTCTATAAACTGAGTATTCAAATTTATTATTTAATTAAATTGCTTGTGATATTATTATATGGCTTATTTTAAAGTTAATACGCTAAGTTTTTTGCCTGTAAAGTCACGTTTTAAAATGCTTTTCCCTATAAAATTAAACTTCTAAGCACATTTTCTTAACAAACTTTGTTACCTCAGTATATGTAAATAGCGAAATTCGAATACGGGCTGTTTTTGGTGTACCATTATTTTATTGTACCTACTAATGCAACAACTCGTCAATTAACGGTCGATTTGCTAACTATGGTTCGAATACTGTTCCCCATAAAAAATTGCTTCAGTTAAGTAACAACTCCCTAGCGGCTACTTTACTGATGCTGCCCCGCCATTATAGAGCGCCCGAAGTGATGCGGTACGAAACAAATAATAGCATATCGATACTTTTAAGACAGCTTATTTTTTCATAACTTTTTAATGAATCAGGGAAAACTAACTTCTTAAGAAATATAACAGTTTTTAAATTAAACCTGAAGAGCCAGTTAAAAAGTTTTGCGAAGGCTATAAATTGTAGGTATAACACGGTTTACGACCATAAAAGCAATTCCCAAACGCATTAATCAATGGTGTAATTGAATACAAGTGTGCATTTTTATGAACTAATTTAATTTTAAAAGCGACTAACAAAAACCAGGTCTCTGAAAAAACTATATAAAAGAATAAATTACCCTAACTTGTAAGTTTTGGCAAAGTATACCGTTAAGAGCGTTCCGACAGACATGTTTTTGAGATCCGCGCAATGGCTACGTAGAAAACTAACTTCGACTTTAAAATTTCTTTATTCTTTTATTTTGTTTCGATTAAAATGTAGATAAAGTACCAGTAGGTGTTTGCTTAAATTAGAATTTTCGAAATCTTTTTTTTTCAATACCGATAATTCATAAAGTTTCAAAAACGAGTTATTTCCCTGAACACTGAAACTTTTCTAAAAGTAATTCAACATAAATGTAAATATACAAACATGTATTAATCCTTTCTTTTCACAATACAACAAGAATGTTTAATGAATAATGAAAAATGTGGGAATAATCAATTTTTTTTGTTACCTCAGCATTTCAGTTTTCGTGGTCTAGGAAGTGGCGCCGCTTTGTAGTATTGTAAAAACTTCGACTTTAAGGCTTTTGACATTTTACACGTATTAAATATCAGTTTTGATTTTTATTTTTCATCGGACTGTCGGAACGCTCTTAAAGCGCAGGTACAAAAAGTTGATTGGTCATTTTTCCTCATTCCATAATATTTAAAGATTCTATAAGCGTTCTGTCTTCACCTGTCTTTCATTATCTATGTCTGTCACATTTTGTATCTTTGTGTTTTTAACTGTCCTTCTCCGCCTAAAAATATATCATTGTATGCAAAATAATAAAATGGTTAGACTTTTTCATCTGCCTCCCTCTGTATCTCTTGTTTCCTTTGGTAGAGTGCAATTCAAATCCTATCGTGACTTTAGTCTGCATAGCACTAAAAGGTTAAAATATTGTGACCGCTGGGTATTGTTACACTTACATACCCCTTGCAGTTCAAAATTTACTAGTCGTCAAAAAATCGTACGGTGCAGGAAGCTGCATTATCATTAGATAGAGCTCTTTTTTATATTTTTTCGTGTTTTATTACTTAGCACGAATATTTAAAAGTTAAATGTCTTTTGATTGTCATACGACGTTTTTTCATTTTTTTACAGCGTACCATGAGAAAACAATTTCTCACTTATAAATTATAACTTTATTATTTGGGAAGATAAAATAAATAAACCTCAATGGAAACAAATCCAGCCTTGTTTTTTGTTTCCTTTATTTTTGTTAATATCCAGCCTACTACAGGAAACCAGTTTTTCACAGCACACTATCAGAAAACAATTTTTTGCTTATAACTCCGTTATTTGTGAAAATAAAACCATCAACCCAAATATCAGATAAAAGGAAAAAAGGAGCTCTATTTAATGACGACATGACCGTTTTTGACGCATATTTAAAAAAGCGAAGTTAATGTCAATATCTTGAAAATTAAACGACGTATAAAAATTTTAATTTGAGATTCGATATCTGTCTAAAAAAGTGTCTTAATAATGTCAAAACCTCTTTGCGCTATCTTTGATAATAACCAAATTATACACAAAAAACGAACATTGAAAATTTTAGTTTTTTCAGTCTATACTGAACATTAAATAAAAACTCTTGAATTTGAATGGGGATCATAGTAGTACTTGAGATGCTGAACAATTCTTTTCGTTTAGCCGAATCTCTATCTCTTACCGTTTACGAGATCCCCATGCATGTACTCTTTATCTTGGACACCCTGTATAAACGATATTCACTGATTTAAGAGGATTCTACTGGTTTTGTTTTTGTTTTTTCGAATCAGTCGTTTAGTAGCAAATTACAAAAATATAGAAAAGGAACACGCCACCGCCCCAGCAAATCACGCATACAAACTCGCCCTCTCCTCCCCGCTATTACCGCTCTAGCCCAGACTTAATAATCCAACAATGTATTAGATGCTCCAAATACTTACACTTTTAAAAACAATTATTTCTATCAATGTGTTACACAAACGTTGTAACAAAAGTTTTATTCATTACGTAAATGCAGATATCTAACCTACTCCTAGTGAAATATTTATGTCAGATGTTTGCTGCTTTTATAAACTAGCCTACTAACTACCCGGTGTTGCAGCAGCGGTGTCTTGCGGTATGCATTGCAGACATGCTAACGCGGCTCAACACCCCACCCGATCCCACCTATCACATAAATTCCTACCCACCTTACTGGCGTAATCCAGGATCGACCCTCGAGTCAGCTCCATGTCAGATGATGATGATGATGATGATGAATCAATACAAATACAGTTTATTTTAAGTCATTATTCTGAATGAAATTTATAAAATATACCTAATCATCTAAAGAAAATTTAACTATTACAAATTACCACCGACAAGAAAAACTTGGTTCTACTGAACTGTTGTATTTATCTCGATAAATACGATCCTTGAAATATCCCCAAAGAAACAAAATTAGCGGATTCACGTCAGGTGACCTTGATGGCCATCGTACATTTCCATTTCCATATGTTTTGATGCATTGACTTCCAAACTGATTATTATAGAGTGCAATTAAGGCCTACAACAGCATTGTGTATTAAGTAAAATTATTCATGTTGAATGCTAACTACAATTGGCACAACTGCTAAATGTCAAAATAGAAATGATAAAACAAGCAAATTCTACCTTTTGTTTCACGGCTTTTTATAATTTTTAAAAGTCAAAATATAAAATTATTTGTTAAACTAATCATATTTTGACGTAACACTTTTTTAAATAGAATATAGTGTACAATTCAAAAATATAAAAAATACAGGGCGTGTAATTTAAAAACAGTAATTTCCGATGTTAAATTCAGCGGTTTTAATTAATTTTGGTTAATTAATTGATTACTGCAACCACACTGCTCCATCTATCGAACATTAAAACAACACAACACGAATCAAGCATATCTGACAACATTATATAACTGTTTAAGCTTCTCACATTCATTGAGCTGCTAGATAACAATTACCAAACATTCTTGTTCAATATCTCTAGAATTATTGAAAATAAAGGCATGAAACCTTATATCACTAAGCTTACAAAAAATAGTTCTATCGATATATAAAAAATATACAGGGTGTTCCATTTAAAATGAAAAAGTTGATATCATTTTCGACTAAACCGGAAGTCTTTTTATACCGCCAATACCTGCATTGCATTCGCAGTATATCGGATCTTTTATGTAAGAAAAATTTTCAACATCGCGGTTGCCGTATTAAAGATATTTGCATTGTTCCGTACTTTTGCCCAACCCTGTATATAGTATATTTATAGATTCAATGATATTTTGTGGCTTTCTTACTCAAATAGTGGAAATCTTTAACACTGGTCGCTGTTCAGACTAGACTAGATGCTCCCCAATTTATTATTAAACAAAACACAAAATAAAGTAATTGTTACTCCGCAACTTCGCATTAATTTGTAAGTTAACTGCTCCGGCTTTGATTGTAAACCCAAAATATTGTTTACAGAATTTTGGAAACATATGCAAACACTTTTAAGCAAGACCAAAGCATACAAGCAGTACAGTACGTACTAAGGTTTGGGACGAATAATATGCGATCATGGCTTCTCACTAGAAGATTTTTATATACAAAAACATTCTAATAAGAACTTAAACAAAACTGCAGAACAAAAGAAGCTAACGTTAAATAATTCTTAAGACATAATAACTTAATTTGTTTCTTTTAACACTGCTTAGGCAAAAGTCACGCAAGAGCCCTAATAGCAAGAAGTTTTGCAAATTTTATTTAGTTTGCTTACATATCCGCGGCCTATTTTAAAAAAGCAACGCTGCTTGAATTTGGCGCGGATATAAAATTCTCCAACGTACAGTCCTTGTTAAAAACCCCGTTCTTCTTTAATAAAACTTGAATGGTATTGTACGTTTTAGAAATGAGAAGTATGCTATAATATGTAATACTGTTTGCTTTGCGTGTTTGCTGGGGAAGGCGTCGCGTCGCCCACGTTGCCACCCTTACGAGCCGCCACTGAGATACAGTATGGTAAGTATGTTGCTATTTACAGAACCAAATTTACATTAATTCATAAATTATTGATTAATGTTAAATGAAAAGCATTTAAATCGCAACTTCACTTGAGCAATCGAGCAAGTCAATATCAGAAATAATTACTCAACCTTCATTCTCGGAATTCTTAGTTGCTCTCTTAAAGTTGCTAAGCAATAAGCTTTTGTACAAAATAAACTTGTATCGGTTAATTCACTCACATTTTATCAGCTAAAAGATGTAATTTTGTTTACCAACCAATTAGATCCCTTTTTATGCCTATAAAAAGCGACTAGCTTGTTATCGACTATCATAAATGACTAGTAATTTTTTATCGATAGTAATTCGTGCGCAACATTTTTGCCTAACGTATCTGAAATACGATTTCTATTCGTGAATTAGTATATTCGAATGTCACTCGTCCTTGTGTTTTTAACTAGATAAATTTTGATTGTTACAACTCACAAACTTTGTTGATTTTTAGCAAAAAAACTTGCACAAACTGATATTTCATGAAGTACATTCTTGTGTTGGTGCTAAATAACAAAGCTTTCGTAAAAACATGAAAATTACAGGGGTTATTCAAATAAGTGCTTAACCTGAAATAGAACTCACCAAACTGAACCCCTTTTCTATTTATCATTTTTTCGAAAGACCTTCGAAACAGAGTTAAAAATCAAGAACGTTTTACTGAGGAATTGTATTATAATTTATTGCGGCACAATAAAAACTTTGGATTAAAAAGCAGCCAAAAAAGTAATTACATACGGATAAATGGTTTTGTAATTGATACTGTGACTTGACACCCTGGGTAGGTTAGTGGTGAATTAGTTTGATGTGTACGACTGTACGTGTTTGATCGCATGCAAAAATTCGTTACTTAGTAATGACAATTTTTACCAATAATGAATTAACGGACATCGTCCTTGTGTATGGTGAAGTAGGCAGAAAGCTGACTGAGCTAGGGCACTTTACGTGGTACGTTTTCCTGAATATCTAATGCGACCACGTCTACGAATGCGGTTAAACATTTACGTGATTAAGGTTCGTGTTCAAACCAGTCGAATTTTAGATGCCGAGCCGAAAATTTTAGAATCAGTAGCAGCAAATCCTACTATTAGTGTCCAAAAGCTTGCATTTCGCATTAGAGTATCAGCATTTTCAATTTGGCGTACTACAACTGATGTGGGCCAGGAGATCCTCTGCGTCGTGAAGCGGTTTTTAGATTGATTATAAGAAAAGTGTCAGATAAAAATTCTAATGCATTTTGGGGAACATCGCCATTAACAGAAATTTTGCGTCAAAGTTATAACTTACTACCTCGTCTAAACGGCTTTGACGATTTAAGATTTCCTAATGAAAATTTAAACGAACTTTTAGAAGAAGTGCCTTTAGCTCTATGCAGGGTCATGTAGTACCTCCATGACGGTGCAACCGCTTATTATTCTCGTCAAGTGCAAGTGTAGCTGGATAATAATTGTCCTGACAGGTGGATTGGTCAAAATGGGCCGGTGTTATGTCCCGCACTATCGCCGGATTTAAATTCTACCGATTTTTTGCAGGGGTATAGGGAACAATTGTTATATTCTACTATTTAACTTAATCTATTTGCTGAACGGTTTGTCAAGTTCAGGGGCGACAAAATGCTAAAAAAATATGCAATTATAAAGTGGTTCAGTTTGGCGAGTTTTATTACAGATTAAAATATCTGGCGGTACTTGGATAACACCCTGTATAACAATAAAAAAGTCCTATAATATTACTAGTAACTATATCACACATATTCTACATAGTCAATTAGAATGCTTGATTTCTGCGTCAACAACAAATCAAATCAATTTAATGATGAAAAAACCACCCGTGCCGTGTGTAATAAATCACTACTGATTTTTTTACCAACAAATTGATTTGATTGGTTGTTTGCACAGAACTTGAGCACTCTGATTGGCTAAAAACCAGTAACGATGGGAAACAACTACTAACACGTTAACCTAAGATTTGCTATAATTGAAAATAATTACAAACTAGCAAAACCCGTGGGTTACATCTCCCAATTTTGTTTTAATTACTTTATATCCGACGCTCGCTGCTCCAAATGTTTCCTCTGTTGAGGCGCTCTGAATGAGAGCTGTTGCCGGAAATAAAATCTGTGAAAATAACCGAAAAAAACGACCGAAAAACATTTTCGGGAAAAAACGAAAAAATTCCGGAGTTTGTTCGTGAAAATTGGGGAGAGAAGAAGTTAGCCCCCCTTAATATTAATACAACTAAAAATTTAGGAATTAAGTCTTGTTCTACTGTTATTCATGCGCACTTAATTTAAACAAACGTTTTTGTCGTTCTCCGTTTATTACAGAATGGGGCATGAATTTGCGTTTTTCGAAAGTTATTGAAAGGCGTCACAGAAAATTAATAACCCAAGACATCGAACAAATCATAGCATATCTCTAGATGCTTACAAAATTTAACAAAATGTTGTGTTGTTAGTTTTTAAGCAATAATTTTTGACAATGTTCAAAATGTTGAAAATATTCTTACTTCGCGGTTTCCATTTGTAAAAAAATTCTCTGATATTGTAACAAACTCGGTCTAGTAGTTCCTGAGATCCGTGTTTTTTTAAACCGCAGTTTTGTGTTCCTGGGGGTCCAAAACATATATTTCCGTCAAAATCTTAGGTTAGAAATATTCGCGATCACAAAACATTTCTATATTGAAAATATGCAAAAGTTTAAAAGCGTAGAGATACAGCTGCTATTGACAACATTATATTGAAAAAATGCTGTGCTAAATGCCAGTAAGTTATAAATAAATAAATTATACCAGTAGTAGAGGCAGCAACATAAACGTTTGCTAAAAACAATCAATAAACTGAATCGAGGTTTTACTGTCTTGTTATGGCGAGACACTTAGGGATTTAATATACATATAGGTAGATACATTATAATTAATTGAGTGTGTTAATTAATTTAAGACTATTTCACTCGCTTTTCGCACTGGTAAAACCATCGTCTTAACTAGCACTCGTACAAACAACTCAAGTTTATCGGAAAATCAGAATCACTAGTTATATTACTTCTTATAATTTATACCCTCTTGTGGTATTGCAGTTAGCCATAACTATAACATTCTCATATTACATAGCATTAAGCGTCGAAGCTTTCCACCAATTAAATCGAAATTACAGCGATAAAACAATTGCCAGCAATCTCGGAAGAGTCGCAGCCGTTCGGACGTTATCTAACAGACATCGCATTTACTTTGGGTAATTTTAATGTATTGATTTTCTTATTAATCTCAAACCAGACTTTTCCTATTTCTAAATATCGATGAAAAGAGAACTTTGGCGGCAATTTTCTTATTTTGTCTGAACGATGTTTTCGCTACATGGCTTACACAATTAAACTCTCAGTTTATTTCAGTGTAAGAGTGTTAAAATTTAAGGTCAGTTCATTTTTATAAAATTTCGGAGGTAGGCGCCATTTGCAATAGATGATCCTCTAACAATTTTCCATATTTACAAGTCGAACAACAGCTTCGTAGGAAGTTAATGCAACGTAAAATGTGCAATGTATAGGTACCCATTTGATATTATCATTCACTGTCCTAACATGAAACGAGAACATCTCCTTGCAAACACTAAACTACAGCATGTGCCACCTAACCTTGCAAATTTTAGTGGGCTTTGATTCGGCTACTTACGCTTTGTTTCGTCGGTAGTCGTAACTTAAACTAGCTCTAATTGGCTGTTGGACAGTGTGGTACACTCTACTAAAAAGTGAAAGTCAATTTATTTATGGTTTACGAAAAATTGTGGATTTTTTGACAAATTAAAAGTCCGTGTAAGTAATATCAAGAAGAATTTTCAAAAATCAATACTTTCCTATTTTGGCGTATGGCAAAATAATAATCACATAAATAATTAACAGCAACTAGATATTATACTAGCTTTCAAACTAGGGGATTGCTTTTGCTTGAGAGTGTAACGGCTTCTCGCCTTTTAAACTTATCGTCATTTTTTTTGCAAGGTTAAATGGCACTTGCTGTAATTTGCTACTATGTAGGTAATTTATTTCGTCGGTGGTTACCGTTCTGGCGTAACGTTACGCGTGATTAATACTTTACTTAAAACAATCCGGACACAAAAGCTGTGCTTTAAATTTTCTATAAGCAGTACGTTTCTAAGTTAATTTTATTTTACAGCATAGCATGTAGCTGTCTTAAAACCTCGTACTCGTAATTTAAGTGCATATGTTAAACATAATATTTATTAATTCTTATACAGTATGTTTCACTTTTCATAAGTACACATAGATATTGTTGCTTTTTAACGTAACAACTTCTAATTTTGGTCAGTTATTCAACCTCTTAAGACACACATTTTCATGCCTGCATACCAAATTTAGATAGAAAAAACATGTGAAATTCTCACATTTTGCTTCGCGTTAGATATACAGCAAAAAGTTCTTTGGAAAAGTTTATCTAAAACATTTTGTTTAATGCAAAATCAAAACCAGATGATTTGCTAAAATCAGGCATCTACAAATTAAATTGTTGGCATTGTTATTCGGTTTATATAGGCTAGACAATTAGAAATTTTGATATTATGTATAAAGAACACGTACGTTGTTACAAATACAAACACCCACATAAACCCAATTACGCTAAACACTTACTAGAATACAATCATTCAATGGCAACTAATAACAATATAAAATAATAATAATAATAATAATAATAATAATAGTCTTTTATTCTCTATCCAAAAAGAAAAATGAGCGAAACACTTCGCCTGGACTTTCCTATACATTTAAATACATTGTTTTATATTTTCCAACACTTTCGGTTTACACCTGTCTAGACACGACTAGTTAAAGTAAATAGTTCTTATAAGTTGTAACATCTTGAAGCGGTTGAAGAAAGACCGACCGCTGCACTGCAAGCATAAGGTTGGGTAAAATATTCGGACTGAATCAGCGGAAGCGCGGAAATTGATATTTTAAAATATATTAATAACTCGAGAAGTATTATTTTTAGCAAGAAATTACTCTTATTAATTTGTATTTAGAATTTCAAAACCTTTCTGATTTTAAAGCCAAAATGCCACGTTTCCATTTAAAAAAAGTTATTTTTTACCGTGGCCGCCATATCAAAATTGGAAACTCAAGTTTTTTTCTTAAATACAATCGATAAGAATTTGCCCTACAACTTTGCTCTTGGGTTTGCGAGTCTATCTATTAAAATAAAAAAGTTAGCCTACACTGAACATTAAACGACCAGTACAAGAATACAACTGCTGTAGAAACTATGTGAAATTCTTCCAAGGACAAAAAGATTATTAAGGCGCAAAAAATTCGATTTTTTGATTTTTTGTAAAAAGAGTCTCCTAGAGCAAACAAAACAAAAAACCAAATTTTTAATTTTTTATCGAAAAAATTTGGGGAAGAGGGGGAACAGTAGCCCCCCTAAATATGAAATTATCGAAAAAATATTATGATATTCGGATTTTGCTATCAATGATGAGCTATATTGCTTTAACAGAAATATTTTATTGCCCCCCGTTAAATAAATAAAAGGGTACCAATTTTCAATTTTCAAAAATTTATAGAGGGCGTCACAGTGAAATTATAGCAATGCGCAAAAAAACAAATTGTAGAAGATTCCCAGCTCTATCAGCTTAAAAAGTTTAAACAAAAACGTGTGGGCAGTTTTTGAGAAATATTTTTTTGAAAAATTCCAAAATTTTGGAGTGATGTCATTGCGATCGTTTTTATTTTTTCAAAATTAATTATATTTCATGGTATAGTACCCTTGAAGGGCCACCAAACAAGATGTAATTGATTCCAATCAGATAACTGGTTTTTGAGTAAATCGGCGTTAAATTCGAAATGTTCAAAAATTCGTAGAGGCCGCCATTTTAAAACTAGAGAGTTCGGTAAAAAATCGTTTGATTTGTCCTAAGGCCTTTTTTAATCTCCACTATTAAAATTTCCAAAATTAAGTTTCTGAAAAAAATGCTACCAAAAAAACATGTCTAACTTCCGCTTCCGGTTTCGGTTTTTTAAAAGCTTATTTTGTCGGTGAATTTTAGATATAGCCCCTCATTCCAAAGCACATCAAAATCGGTCCAGCCGTTCCGGAGATATGGAGCGTAACACACCCACCCACCCACCCCACCCACCCACCCACAGACAGACATTTTTTAAAAATTACTTTTTTGGGGTCCATGGACCCCCCCCCCCCCCCCCGACTATTTCCGTTAAAATCTCAACTTTGAAATTTTGCATATATAACCTTTGGCAATGGCATGTAAACATGCTGAAATACGTATAAGGTTAAAATAAATAAATATTGTTGAAGAAAGTAATTAAGTATTTTATATACCTATAATCAATAAATATGGACTTCAACAAAGTAAAGCTAGAATTTATAAATAAAGCATTTATAACAGACTATCTTGAAAGCTTCATACGACTCTCTCAAGAATTCCATAACGCAAAGTTCCATGAATATAACTCAACAAAGATGACTACCCTATTTGGAAGGCGATCACAAAATTCAAAACTATATGCTATACCACCAATTAGAAATGCAAATGACATGCGGACTAAGTATGATAATGAAAAAGCTGACATTGTTGCAGAATACTGGTCAATTGTTTCTGAGCCCTTTGAAACAGCTGTAAACTATGACAACTACGAAGCTGAGTCGATAAATTAAAACTAAAGGGGTATAAATTTTGATTTACTAAAATTCATAGAAAGCGGTTCCAAAAATAATAGAGGGTTGGGACACCAACCCAATTGTAATTCACCCCTAGCTCTATATGCTTAAATCAATCGTATGGCCAAATTTTGTGCAATATTTTTTTTTTAATTCCCTAAATTATAATTTTTACGTCACAGTTTTCATGATTTTAAAAATGCTCGTACATAATAACATTTTATCTCCGTAGAACTATTACAACACAAGACCCAATTTGATGCTTGCCTGTCAAATTTGTTTATGACTAATAAGACGTTAAAGTGAAAATTTTCAAAAAATTGCAGCAGCTGCCACTTTTACTGAAAAAAAAGCTACAAATGAATATGTTTGAGTTCCGTTTCTGGTTTAGGATTGTTTATAAAAGTTTATTTTGTTGATCAATTCTTGACATACTATTAGATTCCAAAGTGCATGAAAATTGGGCCAACCGGTCCGGAAATAAGAGGGAACGAACGTACGTTTTTTAAAAAGCACTTTTTAGGTTCCTGTGGATCCCAAAACATTTATTTCCGGCAAAATCTCGAATTCTTAAATTTTCATAAAATCAATACTTCCCAAAACTAAATGTACAGGGAAGTAAAGCAAAGAAATTATTTTTCTCATTTTTAAAATATTTTATCGTAGGGCAGCGACTGTATTAAAGAGTGATTTGATGGTAGTATTTATGAAAAAGTGTTAACTTTGAGTGGAATTTCTCATACTAGATATTAATACTTGCCGTATTTGCAAAAGTGTTAAACGTTATCGATTTGCCTTAAGCTCTTCTCTTATTTCACCGTATCGCGTATGCTAGATTTCTAAGAAAATAATTTATATAGGCAACCCTACGATATTGCATACTTTATAAAAAATAGTATGAACTGATACGTCCGCCTTACAGCTGATGCGCTTTGGATTTTCAGACTAGTAATAGATATAAATGGTTTATTAAAAAAGTTATAAAAAAAATGCAAAAACTAAAAAATATATTTTTTAACTAGAGCTAATTGAAGAGTAGTTAAAATCACATACATATCTGCCGGAAAACGCGTCGTTGATATTAAAAAATATCGTTTTTTTTTTCTTAGTTTTTAAATTGATTCAAAATTGTTGCTCATCCCAATAAAGTGCTTTAAATAGTCTATCAAACTGATGAAAGTTAATTAAACAATTTCAAAGTTTTCAATATTTTCAAAAATTCTCAGACGGCGACAGCGTAAACTTTAGGAGATTAGTGAAAATTAATTTGTAGTTCACTGCAAGCTCTATCGGCTCAGACAATTTAAAAACAATCGTGTGATCGTTTTTGAAAAATATTTTTTTAATTTTTTGAAGCAGCGCCATTACGATCATTTCCGAATTTTCGAAATTAATTTTCCTTCATCTTATACTATCTACAAAGAGCTCTCAAAAAAAGTTGTAGCTGACCCAAATCAAATTTGCAAAATTTAATTTTAGATATACTTCTTAATTTAAACTTTCATCAAAATCGGGCCAGTACTTTCGCCTTTAAAAGTGTCAGGTGTCACACACCCACACACCCACTCACCTACCAACAAACAGAATTTTTTTTTAAAACCCACTTTTTTGGATTCCTTGAGCCCCAAAACGTGTACTTGCGTTAAAATCGGAAAATTTTCATGAAATCAATACTTCCCTACACCGAAGGTATGGGAAAATAAAAAGGTGGTATTAGATATTTTTAAAATGGTAATTTTTTTAGAGGGTGGAAGTAGAATAGGTAGCGGTATTTTTAAAAAAGGTAATAAGCGATACTTTTGGAAGCGTTAATTGTTCAGAAGTTAGGCAAATACAGCGTAGTAGTTTCAGTCCTTCAGCCTGATGTTTAAAATTGAAATGACCAAAAGGTTTTCATATATAAGGAAAGTGCTGATAATTCTAACGAAATGTACTTAATAACACTTCTTATCGATTTAACGAATAAGGGTGCACATTTATCATACAGATGACAATTTTTTGTCCTTTTTATCGAAGAGATCTATCTGTACGTGGTTTTATTAACTTGTTAATTACAGTTCAAATTTTATATCTATAGATGAAACTATCAATTGCAATTGTCGTAAAAGTCTTCTTAATTTAACCTCCTAACTTTTATTATAATGGAGATAGCAATAATAAGCTGTTAAATGTTTCCACCTTACATTATGTTATAATATAAGTCAAAGAAGAAGTAAACAATCAGGTGTTAATAATTGTTATAAACGGGTAATGTTATGCTCCTTTTTCAATGTGATTTAGGACATTTATCTCAACTTTCATGAGATGCGCCTTCCCTGAACCACATTTAGCACGTATTTACTTAATGCCTTCGTGTATCTTGCTTTACGTGTGTTCTTTACATAAATAATAAATGTACAGTTTGTAACGAAGAATTATTACAATTACCTAATATAGTTGCAGTTTTTCTGATTTTCTCAGTATTTAAATTGAACATCGCGGTTTAACTTATTTACGTGAAATAATATGATAACAATTTTGTAACACAAAAAATCAAAACAAAGAGAGGCCCGAGACAGAAATGAAATCAAAGATTACTTTTGGTTTCTAGCTAAAATGAAAGTAACTCAGCATCTATTTTCAAATAACACTTTATCTTCTTGTTGGTACCATACGTTAAAGCTTTTCTTGTTTCCGTACATATAAAATTGTAGTATGCTAATATTGAAAATCAAAAAAAAGCCAAACATAAGCAATATGTTTATCAAAATAAAAAAAAAACAAAGAATGTGTGCTGAGCGCGCAAGTTCTAAGTAAAACTCTTAAAGTGTTCTCACTGGAAAGGTTATTTGAATTCTATGATTTAACAGAAAACTACAACCGTTATGTCATGTTTTAGTTGGCTGTATAAATTTCTATAACACAAGCCATTAGGATGTGTAGATGCATAGTAATTCACCGCAGTTCGCAGTAGGTAGTGTGTGCGTCGCGGCGTTTCGATAAAAAAGTTCATACCATTGAAAACATCGAAATATGATATCTATTTTTGACTTCAAAATATTTCTCAAGATTTATTCTTAATTTTGTTTTCTGCATGTATATGTTAAAATCTACAAACAGAAAAGTTTTTTGCTTAATGAAAAGTTCATTACATCGAAAGCAAAAAGTCATAATTGTAATTTTTTGGGCAAAAGACTATTTTTTTGGAAATTAAAATAAGGTCATAGACAGCGCTGATGTATCTGTTTTTGAACAAAAGAAATCGAGTCGATATTTCAAGTATTTCTCGAGATTTTACGTATGTTCTCCGTAGTTATTTTTCCGGCCTTCTATTTTGGATTTTTTCACGGATTTTAGTTCCGGCGTCAACTCTTATTCAGACCGACTCAGCGGAAATAACACTCGGAGCGGCAAGCGCCGTGTATGAACTATAAAAGTACATCGGGGAGCGTAGTCCACGGATTGTGCTAGTATATATTATTATATATGAATCTATCTAAACCACTAAATGAGGCTCAGAAAATAAAATTAAGCAAGAAAAAGTAACCTTATACCAAACATTTAAAACTAGGCCCTTGCAAACCCATAGGATAATTTTAAGAAAGATCGCGTTCGGCTTCATACTATCAATTTACTGCAAAAACTGACAATAAATTAGAAAATATGTAAAAAAATACTATATATCACCCGACGTGCAAGTTGTTTTCTATAAACTAAGGTTGTTAATAGAAAATTTGTGTTTTTATCGCATAAGATTGTCACCAACGAAAATTAGGTAAGCTTGCTTACTTGGTAGAGTGGAATAGTTTTAGTAATGTTTAAAATGTTTAGTAATAATTTTGGTATGTAACTGTTAGAAGTAGATATGTCTCTTTTAAGTTTTCCCGTAACAAAATTGTAGGTGGGGGGCCTATTATAAATAAAAGTTTGCGGAGAGGCCCTTACGGTTTGCGTTACGCCACTGACGTCGGACATCGGTAAGATGTATGATTTAATTAAATTTGATAACATCCCGATAATTATTTTCGATGCTTAATAATAAGTAAACTAAAGATAGTTAATAACATGACAAGTAAAGGTGTAGAAGAAAGCAGGTAAAATCCGTGGAAAATAGTGGACTGACCCCTGCGGCCTTGGTGTACTACACTATCCTTTGACGTTCTTCAGAATTTTAGTTGGCCTTTCTTGTTCACATGTTATTAGAAAAACTAAATTGATATTTTTTGTGAAGCAGTTTCTATGCGTTTTTTACACTTGCATTTTTTAAATTTTGTGATGATAAGGAAGGTAAGAAACTAAAACGTTTAATAATCACACTGGCTTAGTCCATCGACTGCTACACCATTAACGATAATATATTCTGTAACTCTGGGTTTACCACCCTGAATTATTTTCTGCTCAGGCAGTTTATGATTTGTGACTGTTGTTACTTGGCCTTCTTGCAATGAGGGATTAGCAGGAAGAGATACACTTTTTCCTATCAAGCATTTCTATTGATCAACCTGGATCTAGTCCGCACTTTTAAACCGACTTAGGCCGGTTGTGAGAATATGTTCTGCAATTACCTTTTTAACGCGGATAATTTCAACACCAACTATAGAATATCATGTGCCGCCTCCGCTAAACTGGTAGGCGTAGTGCAATCTACAATCACAATTGGCACGTGTAACGTTTGTAACAATTTCTAAAGTATAGGAAAGTTCAGGCAAAGTGTTTCGCTTATTTTTTTACTTACAATAACTACGCTGTCTCATTTTTGCGGCTTTTTGCCTTGCAAAACACTAATACTCAAAATATAACTATTATTTATTGTAATAGTAAGTTTGCATTAACTCCGCTCACACAAACAAAATAGTAATTTTAATTATCCACTAATAACTGATTGTATAATAAATGGCATATGATTTGGTATCTGTGCTCTACGGTTATTTTCTTCGTAAATATATTTTTTTCTATATGTTGAAAGAAAAAGAAAAACTCAATTCATGAGACGAACGAAAACAAGGCATCGTAATAATTTGAAAAACAAAAGTTGCTGTTACTGTCTGCCTGCTAAACCGGAAGAAGTAAAAAGCCGTCACCAGTTTGTTTTTAAAATTATTATATTATCTTTTCCAACAGAAACGTTACGCACCGATTTCTTTTAAAATTTACACGCTGTAAAAAACCAAGTGTCTCAGAGGCAAGGCAAACACAAAAAAAATTAATTATTATCGATTGTGTATTAAAATTTACTTTGATAAAGTTTTCAATTTATAAGAAATCTATTGAATAAACAATTAACGGATGTAGTCAAAAATATATTTAAGCATTATATTTTAATAAATGCTTTTTTGCTTTTTTATCACATATCGGAATAATAATGGTATATTATAATATTAGTGAATATTGCAGTATTTATAAATTTAACTTGCCGTATTAATAAAAAAAGTTATTTGTTATAATTATAGTCCGGATTTCTAGTCTAGTAAATAAGCAGTATTTAAATTATGAGCCAATCAATTAATGATAATTTCTGGCACAATTTCTTTAAATATATAGTTGCCGCATATATTAAATTGTAAACGAATTATCTGCGAGCTTAAAATGGGAACACATCCATATGTATGACCTTATATAGCACGTGTAGATAAGTTATCTATTTGGTCAACTGGAATTGATGCTTATGTAATAGTAAAATAAAATAAAACAGGGTTTAATGCATAGAATATGAATGGTCGCGAGTTTTAAAAGTACCTACTTCACAAAACAACTTAATGAAACTGCAAATATATATTTTTTTTAATTGAAATGTAAAATAGCAACCCCAAATTAATGAAAATAGAACGTGTAAATTCATTAATACAACAAGAAAGTTCTACGAAGAAAACTTTTGACTATAAGAGACGGAAAACCACTGTTGAATAAAATAGTTAAGAATTGCAATACACAACAACGTTTTCTAAATTCCTATTCAAATAATTAGATCTCTTGTCCAATACGTTTCACGTATAACATAATGGATTTGAGTACGCCCATGGTTTTTGTTTACTTGAATCTTGACGAAATTTTTAGCTCTTCTGTGAAAGTCCGGTCTTTGGTTATAATATATTTGGTAAGGACGCCTGTGACACCCTGTTTAGTTTTGAAAATAACACTGTTTTCCACAGTTTATTGTAGATAAATCATTTTTTTCGTTTTTTAAGAAAACTCACCTCATATTGACGGGACCTTGGTAGGCGAGTGGAGTAGGCGCTTGCAGCCAAGGTCACAGAGGCTTTCGGGAGTCTGTGGCTCTATTTGGCCCGGTGTTCGAATCCGGGCTAGAGCAGTTTGTCAGCTCCTGGAAACCTCTTAACATAGAATAGTTCTAAGTAGTTTTTAAGAACTTAGTTAAGGTAGTACGCACAATGGGCCCGACAAAGTAGCCTAAGTGCTGTAAGACCTTAAAATACAATACAATACACCTCATATTGACTTATCTATAAATTAGTGGCTAAAATAAAAACTACACTTAAACGTACGTTTTTTTATGTAATCCAATAGATAATTCTGTTGTCTTTTTAGTAACTTAAAAACTTAGATAACATAAGCAACGAAACAATCTAATAACGGGAAAACGTTTGAACGAACAAGAATTATCGTCAGCATATAGGCAAGCATGTCCCGAATAACTGTTACTAGAAATTTATTTTTTTCTAAAGTAAATATCGACAGCAGCAAATCGGTGTCTCCATACTTTTGACTTGCTCTGTATAAGTAAATTTGACAAAATCAACGTAAATTAATCTAAATAATTCGTGATAACATTCATGCCAGGCCTTTTACATCACCCTATATATAACAAATAAAGATAAATTAAAAATGCTGCATTTGGTTATTTTCTAAAATGAAAGATATAAATTGACACAGTTGTTGCCTTTGGGAATTAAAAACTGAAGGCACGCTTCTGTGCGTATTTTCAAAACATTACAAATTGAAAGTCTTACCTTAATAAATACTAGAAGTTGTATTGGCAATTAGGCATAGAGGCTATCAATTTTTTCTCACACAAAAATTTAATGGATTAAGCAGTTTTGCAGGAATTAAAAAAAAACGCATTTCGTCAATGTCGATTAGAACTGAAAAGAGAATAGATTAGGTACCGTATCGGATACCAAGCAATGCAGATAAGTTTTTATTTGGTCATTTTACACGGTTGTACCTAAAATTGTTTAACCTTGAAACTAAGGAATTGCTTCAAGAAGCTTCCCCCAATTAAATAAAAATGAATATGTATTTTTTATATTTACCTGCTTTAAGTCCTTGAAAATGGTCTGAGAAGTATTTAATCCGGTATTTCTTCCAAACTGTACACTAACTGTTAACAATGAAACACACCACTGTGATGCACATGTAACACACTCCATCATTTTACAAGAACTGACACGAAATAATTATCCGAATTGCGAGCTCCAAGCATGTGGTGGTCATGTAACGCCGATAAAATAGTTGAAACGCAGGTGTTGGATTTCTAAAAACTTCAACTTTTATCTACATAGCTTATTAGTTATTACGAGATACATTTTTAAATACGTGTAATATTTAAAGCTAAAATTGCAAATTAGAGATGCGTATAACATTTAAAAATGAATTTTATTTTTTATATATTTCCAATTACTCAGATTATTTTATTCACGCGCATTACAGCCAATCAAATTGCAGCATAAATCTACCTAAATGTAGATTAGACGGATAATTCTAATAATTTTAATG
This sequence comes from Ctenicera cuprea, assembly GCA_958336395.1. NCBI lineage: Eukaryota > Metazoa > Arthropoda > Insecta > Coleoptera > Elateridae > Ctenicera > Ctenicera cuprea. The sequence continues at coordinate 59,208,683 of OY284486.1, forward strand.
TTTTATTTACAAGTTCGAGCTTCATTAGTTCGTTAAAGTTCATTTTAATTTATTGTAAATAAAACAATTCTTAACTTCAATAAGTTTTTTATTTTAGCCTTATATACGTATTTCAACATGTCGACATGTTATTTTCAGAGGCAATAGTAAAAGTAAACAGTTGATGTTGCTATAGAAACAATAAATCTTCATAACTTGATCTTGGTTTTCTATATCTGCGTCCAGATGACTTGATTTCTCATTCCAAAAGATCCAATAACGGTGAATTTAAGAGATCAATTTGGTCATTCATTAAAGATACAGATTTTAAATGTTTATGAATTTCAAATGCTTCAAGTATATCCAACTTACGTTTGTCATCACAAAAGTGTAAACATTTTATAGTGTTATTAGATGTCATTGAATGGTTGTGTTCTAATAACTGTTTAGCGTAACTGGATTTATGAGGGTGTTTATACTTGTAACAACGTACGTGTTCCCTATACCTAATATCACAATTTCTAATTGTTTGTCCTATATAAACCGAATTACAGTGCGAGCAATTTAATTTGTAGATGCCCGATTTTAGTAAATTGTCTGTTTCTTCTTTAGCCTTAAACCAAGTGTTTAAAATGTTTTTTGTTGTTTCAAAAGAGATTTTACATTTATTTGTTTTGTTTATAATTTTTGCTTTTTTTATTTATTGCCAAAATATGGAATTGAGGCGTATTTCGTTTGATCTGATGAAGCAAAATAGGTCTATTAAACCTATTTTGTTCCAGTGTAAATGTTATTTTTGGGTGCAAGCTGTTAATCAAATATTCGTTGATTAACTCAAATGAACTAACAAAACATGCTAAAATGTCATCCACATAACAAAACCATAATATAACTTTCTCAGAATAGTTTGATTCAAATATTTGATCTTCTATATTTTCCATCAATCTATTAGCCAAAAGAGGTAAACTTAGAGTTCCTATGAGTAAACCAAAATAAATTTTATTATTACAAGAAAAATAATTTTGAAAAATGCAGAGTTCAAATAAAAATTGAATGAACTCAGTCCATTTTATAAATTCAACATTTTTAAAAACTTTTTAAGTCTATGAAGCTCGCAATGAATTACTAATCTTCCAAATTTTACTCTGACGCTTTCCAGGAGTTTTTGAATTTGGTTAACTTTTATTCAAAAACGCAAACGCGGATCGTTATAAACTTTTATCAGTCGATAAACTAGTACTTTATTAAGATTAAACAAGAATGTAAAAATTAAGAAAAATACGATACTTTTTAATCATAACAACGCGTTTTCCGGCAGATATGTGATTTTAACTACGCCTAACCATTAGTTCTAGTTAAAAAATATATTCTTTATTTTTGCATATTTTTAATAACTCTTTAAATAAACCATTTGTATCAATTATTAGTCTGGTATCTGCTGCACAGCGACCGGCTCCATTCTTATTATTCTTATAAGGTGTATGTCACATCGCAAGGTTGCTTGTATAAACTGTTTTCTTAGAAATCTAGCATTGGTAAAATAAGAGAAGAGCTTAAGGCAAATCGAAAACTTTTTACCGAACTCTCTAGCTTCAAAATGGCGGCTACAATTACAACTTTTTGAAAATATCGACTTTAACGCTCATTTATCTGATCGGGATTAACTACAACTTGTTTGAGAGCCCTTTGTGCGTATTATACGATGAAACAAACTTAATTTCGAAAATCTGAAAACAAACGCAATAGCGGTTCTTCAAAATGTTAAAAAATTTCAAAAAAGTATTCAAAAACTGACCACGCGATTTTTCTTAAGTTTTGTAGGCTGTTAGAACGGAAGATTGGCTACAGTTTGATTTGTTTCTAAAAAGCTATCATTTCACTATGGCGCTTTCTATGAATTTGGTTGTATGGGATGGAGAGTTGCCTACACAGCTTGCTTTCTTAGATATCTAATAGTCGGTGAAGTGTACAACGTTATATTTATCAAATTTACACGTTTTAGCCTCAAATATGACATCTTTGATGCAAGTGTTTGGCACCGTTAGTGGCGCCTCTACACCACACGGAACTTGTTGGTAAACGACATGCAGATACCTCAGTCGATATTAAAACAGGATGTCGTGATGCAAACGCCTCTTACTGATTTAAAATATTATTTTTCGTGTTTTGGAAAAATAGCCAATTTCTACAAAAATGGCATCTTATTTTTTACCTTAGTACATACAGGGTTTTTCAACGAAAAGTAGCCACCCTCAGTATGTTTCAAAATTATTTTTTGCTTGAAAATCGCCAAGACATGTCAACAAAGACAGCAACAGGGACATCTTTTTACGTAAAATCCGGACGTCTGTCATCAACCCCTTAGCCGCCACAGCCACCCCCTCTAAAATTTCAAATGGCACCATACCATGTGTGGCACATCGTTGGAAAGGTAATTTAATAAGGAATTCATTCTACTGCTTAATTTTTTTATTCACCTGAAATTGAGACATAAAAAAAATAAAAACTATATTTTGTTTATTTCGGTTAAGCTGCTGAATATAGCAGTACCTACAGATGCTTTGGTTTCATCTTTTGTTTTTTCATCTGTCAGTCAACATTCACTTCATTTTGAATATTATAAACGTGTCAACATGGTTTACACCACTGCCGAAAGAATCGAGATTGTGCGTTTTTATTTCAAAAATAACGACTGTGCACGAGCTGCAGCGCGTGCTTTCAATGAAATTCATCCCGATAAATTCATTCGCTATCAGTATGTTATAAAGTTGATGCAAAAGTTCATGGGAACTGGCTCAGTGACAAACAAAAAACATCAACCAGAAAGACCAATTATTAATGAACCTGTTGAAGTTGCTGTTTTGGGACACGTTGCAATGGATAACAATCAGTCTTTAAATCAACTTTCCCAGGTATCGGGGGCTTCAACAAGCAGTGTACGGAGAATTTTAAAAAAGCACAAATTTCACCCATACAAGATAAAACTTGTTCAAGAACTAAACGAAGACGACAATGATCGAAGACTAGAGTTTTGCGAAATTATGTCTAATAATCTATTGAACAACGTGAAATTGCTGTACAATATCTGTTTCACCGATGAGTGTACGTTTTTTTTGAACGGAGAAGTCAACAGGCATAACTGTAGGTATTGGTCAGACACGAATCCGTATTGGTATAGAGAAACCCATACCCAATATCCACAGAAACTTAACGTTTGGGCAGGTATTCTAGGAGACGACATCGTTGGCCCGTTTTTTATTGACGGTAATTTGAATGGCAATATTTACCTTGAGCTTCTTGACACCACTGTTGATCCGCGTATAACAGAACTACTGGAAAATGACGAACATTCGTTTGAAAATGAACTAGTTTTCCAGCAAGATGGTGCACCTCCTCACTATGTGATTCCCGTTCGAGAATTTTTGAACAATCGGTTTCCTGGACGATGGATTGGAAGACGTGGTTCCATCGAATGGCCGGCTAGATCACCCGACCTGTCTCCGTTGGATTATTTCTTATGGGGGCACTTGAAATCCAAAGTGTACGCAACACAGCCGGCCAACATTGAAGATCTTAGGCAGAGAATAATAGAAGAATGTCGACAATTGACACCGCAAGTTCTCGCAAATGTTCGGTCTCTCTTTCAAAGTCGTCTGTATTATTGTATGGAAGTTAACGGAAGTCATTTTGAACAATTACTTTAACGGTAATTGCTATATTCAGCAGCTTAACCGAAATAAACAAAATATAGTTTTTATTTTTTTGTCTCAATTTCAAGTGAATAAGAAAAAATAAGCAGTAGAATGAATTCCTTATTAAATTACCTTTCCAACGATGTGCCACTCATGGTATGGTGCAATTTGAAATTTTAGAGGGGGTGGCTGTGGCGGCTAAGGGGTTGATGACAGACGTCCGGATTTTACGTAAAAAGATGTCCCCCTTGCTGTCTTTGTTGACATGTCTTGGCGATTTTCAAGCAAAAAATAATTTTGAAAGATGCTGAGGGTGGCTACTTTTCGTTGTAAAACCCTGTATACAAAATACTGTTGTATTTAAACTCGGTATGTAAAAAATGGGCGAAACAGTTCGCTGGTGCTTTCCCATACGTTTTACGTTTTAAATATTATCGCGTTAAGAAGTCATTGAAATTTACATTTAGTCATCTCCAGCCGGTACAAGCAGCCCGCTCCAGACGCAAAGCGTTGGTAATGTAGTCGACGCGCGCGCCGATTATGTAAAAGTAAAAGACAAGAATGGTTATAACAACTTTATTTATAGTTATCAAAAATTGCAAAGAATGAAAAATATTTTCTTTATTAGAGCTAATAGATAGGCGTAGTTAAAATCACGGAACTTTCGGAAAACAACTAACAAAAATTCAGGCTTGTCAACAGCATCATTTTGACCCGAAGTCTTCGGGTTTAACAACATTTTTCGGACTTTGCATTTTCTACAAATTTCTTTGGGTTCACGAGCTTTAAGAAGAACAAGAAAGTTAAAGCGTTTGTATTTGTATGAACCAGATACTGCGATTCTGCATAGAAATATAATCATTTTCAGTTTTATACTGAGACAGACTAAAATATAATGTATTTACAATTTGTTTTGCGTAGTAACAACAGCGTTTCTAGAAAATATAAAACGTTTGGTATCAGCATAAAATATGAGCAATAAAACAATATATGCGTATGTCGGTTAAGTTCTTCTTTTATTGAAGCAGCCAATTTCAATTGTAAATGAAAATAATAATCCATACTTTTATCAATTTTTTACACCTTGCAGACATCAGTTCCAATTATCGCAAAGTTTCTTACAATAATCTGTTTTTCAATCCACGGTTAAACGAAATGGAGAATTAAATCGGGGGCTGCGCTGATGGGCGGACACTCTAACCATTAGCAGCATACTATTTAGGTCCGCCTTTTGTTAAAAAAAATAATGTTGTTTCTTATCGAATGTGACAAAACTACACACAGATCAACGAAGACGGCAATAGAAAGGAAAGACATATTACAGTATTCAGTCCGCTAACGTCAGCTGGGTGGATAAATAAACTTAAAACTGCAAATAATGTAAATACTCTGTAGTATAATATCACCTGATTTAGAGAAATCTTTTTACAATATCTATGTTTTAACTAAACTTTTTTAATTTTATTAAATACATGTGAATAGAATAATAATTAATAAAGTTAATGTTTTGAATTGCAGTTTTTTTTAATTATATTTGGTTATCGCAGATTTAATACTAATAATAAATTTATCAAACATGAACACTTTTACAAGTCTTTTACTTTTTGTTAACAGTATTCGATTGTTTTATTCTTACTTTGTTTAGGTTGGAGATTTTCTAATTAACACCCTTACACCGACACAAACAGTGAAAGTGCTATATTACCATAATTTTCACACTAGGGCTGACGGAAACCCTTTCGGAATTCTAAATTCACGTTATAAACAAGAATTTTCTGTAAATGTTTGTGCAGAGATTGTGAAAGAAGATCTGATAAGCCCATATGCTTTACCGGCGGCGGCGGCTTGATTAACAGGTGCCAGATTTGTTGGAAGATGTGCCTATAACCATCAACGTGATATGTGGTTTCATTTTGCTTGGAATGTTCGCAACTGCCTGAACAGTGACTACCCGGAACTCTGAATTGGTCGCAGTGGTCCAATTGCATGGCCATATGCCTAGATATTAACCGATAGTATTTTTTGGGGGCTCATGAAGAGTGCTTTTTATGTTAAAATCATTGGTGTCGAGACAATCCCCGGATTTTCTATGTTTTCTTATTGCTTTGTTAAAATTTCTACTGATCTATCTTCTTATTACAGATAAAAAGTAAGTAATTATTGTGAATAAGTTACTGCAATAACACGCCAACACACTATAGTATACATTGACTATGTAACGGGGCCAAAAATAAATAAGTATGAAGAAGCGTGATATTTATTGATAATCAGCGAATATTTATTTATACTGACGCGCTGGTGGCGCACTGGTACAACACGCGAGAGTAAACTGCGAGCAGACATCCCTACTTCGTAAATCGTTCCCATTATAGCGTCCTTACATGACCAACCGGGTATAAAATCAATATCCCGGGATGGAAAAATACTTCTTCGATTCAACAACAACCGGCACCATTCCAAACCCAGAGGCATTTTACGGGTTTTTTGGGAAGCCAGTTCGTTAGGCTGGAGAATCAGCTTCAGGCACCAGCACCTAGTTCAGTCAACCGAGAGGGAGAATTCCGTACCAGTCCGAATTGAATAGTACAGTCTAATATAATTCAGAATCAAGTATCGATAAACACTAACCGTATGCTCTAACCTAAATACCCGAAGTCTGCTGTGAAGAGTTTCACGCGCTTCTGCTCTTGAATAAAGATTTAATTTCGGCGTTGAAGAGTTTCAAACTCATTTTGATCTCTTTTTCTAGCCCCCGTTAATTACCCAAGATTCCGGAAGGCGTGGTTGGAGGGTTTGAACGCATTTCTGCATCGAACTGGCAGACAAAAGGGTTAAATTCGGCGTTGAAGAGTTTCAACTCGTTTTGATTCTTTCTCGGTTAATTACATAAACACCTTAATTATGGAATGATGCATTATTTATTTAAGGATTTTTTTACTGAAATGTATTTTATTTATTTTACACCTGTAATTTAATTTTACCCGTGACCTCGTGGCAGTAGCGATGCAGGCCGAGTCCCCACTTGCTGACTGTAGTTAACGCGCGCATTGACTAGAGTAAGAATTGAAATATTTTAGTCCTCCCACTACGCGTGTGGGCGTCTAATGCTATTTAAAAAGTAAATAAACGGTGTAAACGTTAAGAACTTGTCCAGAATTTAAAATACAATAACGTGTCAGTTTGTTTATTTCAGAATTGATTATTTTTAAGTTAAAGATGGGTGTTATATTATGTTAAATATGTACAGCATTAGTAAATTAGATTTGTAAACAACAGGAAAAAATAAATATATGCTGAAAGGTTTTAATCATATCTTTTTATTTCAACCGTATCTGTAGGAATCGAACCTTGGCACTAAGCTAACCAGACTGAGTGAGTTGCAAAAATCTATTGTTATCTGCTAAGCAAAAAAAATGTTAAAAAAAATCAAAATGTATAAATAATAATTTATAAATTATATATGTATAACTATCATGCTCCTTTTCATAACTAACGCTGTGTAGATCTCTTAATTTTTTGTGTGTAGCGATAGTATTCGCAATATAAAAAGGACCTGCAACTTTAGGCGGATTTCGAACTAGTGAAGTTTGTACTGTGGCCAAAAGCACTTGCATTTCCAGAAAAATCTTGAGCAGCGGAGTATACATTACAAGCATGAACAGAGCTTAAGTGGCGTAACATAAAGCTAAGAATAGTATATTCTGTAACAAGTTTGGAATATGGCCTTTCCAAACGTGTTACAGACTATACTTTTTCTACGACTACAATTTATTTAGGTTATTAAATTTACAAAGAATTAAAAAAATTTAAGTTTCCTATCTAAAATACGCTTTGTTTGTAACTGTCAAAAAAACAAAAAACAGTTGATAGACGAGAGACGCAACCTTTATTACTCAGAACAGTGTTAGAATAAAATATTCTATAACAAGTGTAAGAATGTTATTTCGTAATTAAAAATTGTACCAGAATGCTTATATTCTAAATTAGTCATAGAAAATAATTGTTCCCGTAATAGAACTGAGGTCACCCCCTTCACTACTTCATTAAACTTAAAATTTCAACATATAATATTCTGGAAATTATTCTTATCTAAGCCATTCAAAAAAATTTATTCAGTAGCTTCTTCTGATTATACATGTAACAAGAAGATATATTCAGTAATTTATATAATAAATATTAATAAAAACTCTAACCGAAAAGATAAACATGAAATGGAAACTGTTATGTTCTTCGGTTTCAATAAATAAAGAATTGCGAAGTTTTCTTTGGTTGCTGCACAGACATTGCTTGAATTTGTGTAATTCTTGTCTCGTGCTGCTTTACTGCATTTCTTAATCTCTTTATGTTCTTCATTAAAGCAATATTTGTAGCTTCAGTTTTCCTGATGCTGTCGTCGTTAACTTTTTGATATAGTTCTGTCTGTGCATTTACAGAATTTATTTGTTCAGTCAGTAAACGCCCCCTCTCAGCTTCTTCCTAAAAAATGGTAGTAGTTGTATTATTCAAAATCTTCTGTTTACCGTCAGTTTATAAAATATGATTCAATTTTTAACTTAATTTAAACTGCCGATTTTGTCAAAGTAGCAACTATTATTGCTTTGGAATGTCTTAGGAAGAAATAGTTTTATTTATTTATTTAAGGCAAGGTCAGTGGCGTCACGCGGAGGAGCCATATTATCTTAACCACGTTATTAATTGTTCAGGATCAAAGCAGGTTGTCTGCAGAATTTTATAACATTACATGCTAGTTTTCATGGTTTCACACCGATGCAGCGGCCCACGTTACAGAGGTTCCGTTTTCACAGTATTATTTTTACGATCCCGGTTTCGACGGTAACCCGCTTGAGCGGCCCTAAAATTCGGAGGGGACCCGTTTCGGCAGTGACCTTACTCGGCAGATACCGTTTGAGAAACGCCAAAACGAGGTCATTTCATTTTAATATCCATAACATGAAAAGAAAAACGCACGTGTCCGAATGGTGTCTAGGTAGCGCGCCCGCGATGATTCCGGGTTGAATTTCAATAAAATTCATTTTTACGTTATTTTTCATCTTTTATACATATTCTACAGGGATAACAAAGTGATTGAAGCATATTTTCGCAATTATTCCAAAACATTCGTTACATATTCAACATTTTTATTAAAAATATGAATTTTTTAATAACATTTAGAGTAAATTAAAAAATATGTAATTTATTAAAGATCTTAGCGCTAACGTTTTCAGCACCCGTGGCCGAAACCTCCGATGACAATGGCTTCATAGAGAAGAAACAAAAATATAGAAAGTGCTGTAGAAAGCAAGCGGAAGACGACCAGACAAACGGAACCACGACATTTTGATGAACTCTCCGGCGACAACGGGTCATGGAAGCGGCGGAGGCTCAATATGACGGATACCCCTCCCGCATTTTTCTTGTAATACTTTGTACGACAGCAAAGTAAACAGATTTTATTCCAGAAGAACTGAAACGCAGGAAATTAGTAATCACCAAAGCCAAAACTTTAACCGACGGCATTAGTATAACAGCCGGTCACCTTCGATGTTTACAGAGTTTTAAATAACTAGATATAACAGTTCGGTTAAACTGTTTTTTCAGACTTACAAATAAGTGGGAGGAAAGGCTTTGATAATTACAATTCTAGGCATTTCAAAAACAGTGCCCGACGACGAAATGAAAGTCGACCTTTGTACAAACGAACTTCCATTGATCTCCGTTCACAGAAAGCAATGCGGGTCCAAACGACAGCGGCTGTTATAAACCTATTTCACTACATCTGTTGTGTGACGTCACGTCACTACTTTCCGCAACTTATTCGAAACAAAGTGCTAGCACCATCTATGAGTGCCGCCAGTAGCGCCAAGCCACCAACTAGCAATCCAGCAAAGCGGGACTACCAAATGATGTGGCTTGGCCTTCTTGCTAAATTCATTTAGCAAGTTGAATTTCACCAAAATCATCAGAGTTGCCAGAAACCAACAGAGGTATAACCAACAATGCTTTAATAATCATAGAACTCCAAAGTGTAGTTAGGGTATCTGCAGCCTAATTCAGTCTTTGAATGAATAAACTACCGCAAAGACCTACTTCATTGCAAACGATCATGTAAAACGCAAGCGAAATGCGGTACAAAACAATAGAAACAACCTGTAACAGAGAACATAATCTAGACGTTATTCTTGAAGACGAAACATACCTAAAAACAGGAGATAACCCAAGACTCTCAAATTACACGCTCTGTGGTAACGATCGCCAAGACGGATAAAGTAGAGGTACCGCCATCTATATAAAGTCCTTTATTGAAGACCATCAACGCTATACACTCGTGATGAAAAACATATAAGTCAGTAGCATTACCATTCAAACCGCACATCATGGAGCAATTTACATTTTCTTTATGTACAAAGCTTCCAGCAGACCCCTATTAGCACACGAACTAGACATGTTTTTATAAACAAATTTTTTAGTAGTCCTTGCAGGTGACTTAAACGCCAAACACTCATTGTGGAACTGTCAGACTGCAAAATTCAAATGAGTTTGCTTTTTAAAGCTATACTGAAACTCACCCGCACTTCTGAATAAACCATAGAAGAGGCCCAGTTTCGAAGAAGACCAAAAATCTTTCAAAAACCTTCCGCTTCGGCATCACTTAACCTTGGTTAGTGAATTAAACTCTTATCATAATCGTATCTTACTTTACTGTGTGGCCCAGTAAAGCACGCAGAAGAAAACAATTACTTCTATCTCTCAATCGACCGACGTTCAGCAAAAACTTTTACCATACTGTAGAAAAGATTACCATAATTTAAACTACTAAACAGTTTTAAAAATGTGTAGACGAAATTACAACCTGTATCCAAAATTTGATCTACTTTGTAAAACAAACGCAACACATACCTGACAGCAGAGATGCACTTAGCCAAGAAATAAAAAAATTAATATACTTGTTAAGCCTTAAAGACCGCCGTGAAGTAAACAAGTTAGCTGCGGAAGTACGAAATACTATAACCCAACAATACAATGCTTGGAGTCCAGACTTGAATTTTTGACAACAAAACATATTGAACATTTAGAGAATATCCAAGGCTCTTCGTAACAAAAAATTATCCAAGCCGTGGTATACGGACAATATGGTCTATGTACTACAAACTACAAGAACGTTGACTTGGAACATACCAGCAATTTGCATTGTACAGTCAGTCGCTACTTACAACAAATCGATTTTCAGCCCCTAAAACCTTTCATTCCGGTGGAAGTTCGCGGACTCATCAAATCAACTAAAACCAAGAAAATGGCTGTTACTGGCCGTATTTCCAACCAAGTCCTTAAAGAGCCCCCGATGCTAAGGCAAAACCACTTCCCATCACAACGGAAAATTGCGCACGTCAGAATTCTGCAGAAACCTGGAATATTAGACACATTTGCTCAAAACCACAAACCAGTAAGCGTTCTACCGGCATTGGGGGGTAATTACAGAAAATCGTATCCTAACGCGACTCCAAACATCTATATTAGACGAAGGAAACTTAATTCAATATTAACAGATTGATTTCCTCAAATTTGCCGAACATATCACAGAGGGTTTCAACAAAAACCAATTAATTAGCGCCCTTCATGTTCTGATTCGATAAAGTGTGGCAACTGTAGCTATGAATAATCTCCTCCTACATGCAAGACGGATTTTTTTAAAGTTATACTAAATGGCATTACATCTACAAAACGCAGATTTCCAGCTGGAGTTATCAATTATATCACCGACTCCTTTCAACCTGTATGTAAGAGATCTTCCATCGCCAGCATCTCGTGAACTTAAGACAACCTTAGAGACGAACAACCTCACTGTCATAATAAGTTTGCTCAGTCCTAAAGTAATCGCACAAAACATCAGAAAACGGGCGACCATCTAGAATATTGGTATCACACGCGGCGAATACAAATAAATCCTGATAAAATCGCTGCTATATTATTTTACCAAATTTTTATACAGACCATAGGAGAATGCCATAATTTTTGACCCACCGATTCCATGCAAATTGGTAACAAAGTACGTAGGAGTCACCCTCGATCGGCCTCTCGCCTGGAAAAGCTACAACACTGTAGCGATCAACCAAAAATACTTACAGCATCACTGACTAGCTGTTTAATAAGCGCAATAATTACTCCCTGAAAATAAAATTATAATCTACAAATCAATAATCCCTCCAATTACTAATTACGCTTTGTCGGTATATAGGTATGTTGCAAACACACATATTCAAAAACTTGAGCAAATGCAAAATGAAGTGACTAGTAGTAGATGCTCCTTGTTTCGTTTGCAATACCCAGATTCGCCAAAACCGACCATTATGGAATATACATAAATTCTACGATTCCTTGCCATGTCACTCAAATCCATTAATCAGTACAAAGAGAAACTGTGACGAAAACGAAACAGTTCTGATACAAACGTCCAAAAACGACCCTTATTTACCAATAACAAGAAAAACAAATAATAACACCTCAACGACCACCAAAACTAGTCGTAGAGATAGAGGAGGTAAGAGAACCCAGTCTCGGTACTCCATTACTCCCCCAAGTCAAGGTCGAAAAGTCAAATGCCCGCCTTAGTGAGCGGGGGCTTTTTTACCATTAGCATGATATAGTATAAAAGATGTTATGCTATAGGGCACAGTTTAACTACTATGTGACGTCATCAAGTGTAAAAACAACGGCAAATTTAAAAGTTAATTTGCGGCAAGTCTGCAACCGGTGAATTTTAATTGTTTTTACAACATATAAACATAATAATTAGTTGCGATGATAAAATACAAATAAAATTCTTCTGGGAAACTAAAATAGTTCACATTAGTTGTACCTATGCTCATAATAATATAATGTTTAATAAACAAAACATTAGTTTAGGTAGATCTATAATTTATTATTTACTTTTTGTCTTACTATTATAGTTGGGGCAATTTTTTACATAGCGCTTCATAATAAAGTAAATAAAGTTAATGAAACTTACTTTGACCACTAATTTGTTGATAAATTAGAAGCACCTAACCTCTGCATAATTGCACATGACATTTGAAACTGACAGAAGTACACGTACTGCGCCTGCGCACTGATAAAAAACAGGGTTTCTCAACAAGTTTTTACACTTGCGCAGAAGTTGACGAAATTTGGTCCTAGCAGCAGCATACCGTGTTCTATACTCTATCGTGTACCATTAAAAGTATATGTACGACTTGTTTCTATGTATATTAAAACCGCCGCGCCGTTTGATTATTAAAATTCTCCAGCCAACTTTGATTCTGATAAATTAATAACACGGTTAAAACCCAAGGACCATACTTCGTGATAAGCCCGTAGATACGCGTGAATTTGAATTGTACTACCATAACCATCTTGAAACGATGGCTATCGGGTTACAAATAAACTACTTTATTACAAAATGTCGTACAAACATACTAATACTTCATTATTCGTATGTTCTGCACACACACACAAAAATTGCAACATATATAGATATAGTGCAAATGTAATAATAAATTTCCAAAAGCGAAAAGCAGATGTGCTGCGAATTTTTGAAACATAAAATTCAACACAAACCTCAACGGTTCTCTGAGTATCATACAAGGCAGCCCGCAATTGATTATACAATTGTGCCTGTTCTGTCATAGCAGCTTTCTTTCTATCCTCTGACTTTTTCTCGTGTTCGCATTGTTTCATATAGGCCGTTTTCACAGCTGCCAGTACAGAAAGAGCTTGCTGGCAGGATCGTTCAGCTCCCTAAATTACAACTTTTTAAATTCGTTAAAAAATGGATTCTTGTATATTATACTTCAACTTTTGTACGTCTTTTCTCTCCCTCTTTTCGCAGGTCTTTCCGCATTTGCGAAACAATATTTTCATGACGTTTTTGCATACGCATTGCTATTTCTTCCTTTTCATTTGACAAAAGATCCAGGAATCTGAAATATATAAGAATCACTTGAACGTCGACAAACGTCAATACAGGGGGAATAACATGGCTATAAGCCAACCTTTTTATTTTAACAGATGGAGACATAGTTCTCAAGCAAATTTAAAGAGTACCTCTAAATTAAAACAAAATAATAAAAAAATCGATTTTCGTTTTCAAGATTGCTGCCACCGAAAAAGATAATATTTTTTTAAATGGGAACATCGGAGCCCTTGTGATTCTAAATATAAAAGTATAAGGGCAATACAGCAAAAACCAACCGTTTTCGAATTATTCACAACTTATTGTCGAATGGTTTGTACGCTATGGATAGTTATTTAATAGCTATTAAACCAACAAGTGTTTTATAGACGGTTTAAAATTCGAGGTCGGTGTTTAAATCTGAGCGACCGTAGGGAGCGAGGATTTAATAGACGGAGATTTTTAAACTATAAAACACGTGTTGTCTTCAAGATTTTATCTAACACTAATAGAATATCATAATTAGTCTTTTAGTTTTAGTCATTTTCAACTCAATTTTGTTTGAGTTATTAGATAGGTCTGTCTATGGAATGTTATGTGTGTTATGGTAACGAGTCAACAAAGTATTGTTATTTCGTTAAAGCGTATTTTGTATAGCTATAAAATACGTTACCATTGACGACGTATTTTATAAGGAACGATGTATTTTATAGTTAACTTAACAAACGAATTCAAATGCACCATAGAAACAGTATAAGGTGTTAGTGTTAGTGTTAGATAAAACTATTTGATCTAACACTAACACCTTATACTGTTTCTATGGTGCATTTGAATTCGTTTGTTAAGTTAACTATAAAATACATCGTTCCTTATAAAATACGTCGTCAATGGTAACGTATTTTATAGCTATATAAAATACGCTTTAACGAAATAACAATACTTTGTTGACTCGTTACCATAACACACATAACATTCCATAGACAGACCTATCTAATAACTCAAACAAAATTGAGTTGAAAATGACTAAAACTAAAAGACTAATTATGATATTCTATTAGTGTTAGATAAAATCTTGAAGACAACACGTGTTTTATAGTTTAAAAATCTCGGTCTATTAAATCCTCGCTCCCTACGGTCGCTCAGATTTAAACACCGACTTCGAATTTTAAACCGTCTATAAAACACTTGTTGTCTTAATAGCTATTAATTATAATTTGGCTATTGAAACCATGTAGAAACAAAAACAATTTATTTAAAACAGTTTAACAATAATGAAAACATTAACACGCAACCGATTCCATTACATAACATTTCCTTACATTAAGTTTTCAAACTTGTGTTTCTATTGATTTTTACACCAATGTACAAGATTAACAACACTTTGTTCAGGCGTTTTCAATAGCACTCTACCACTACTTATGTTGAGGATGTTAATTCAAAAAAACATTTCCAAATTAAAATAAGCTTTTTTGATCATTTCAGTGAGTACAACACACAACACAAAACCGTATGTATAGTCAGCCCACTATTTTTGCTACACCCTGTATAAGACAAGAAAGAAATCAGGAACAAACCCCAAATGTTAGCGAATGTAAAACAATCTGTCGTTAATCATGTAATACCAACCCTAGTGCGTATTAGTGTAATAAAGAGGCATTATGCACTTTAATTTAACAACGTAAACCTTCGTCTAAAGCCAAGTTAATGCATGAATTGATAAAAAATTTTAATCTAATAGTTGTAGATAAATGTTCTTTGGTCGACGCACGTTTTTTAATCGCAGTTAAAATATTTTTTTACAGACTATCCTGTTTCAGATTATAATTTTGAGGGGTTAGATATAGATGAAAATAGTAAGCAATTCCAGCAAAATAGTTTATTTTTAATATGGCTACCAGTTAGCCAGTCCATTCTTTTATACCATTCCGTATTAAACGATCTAGATTTCTTCCTACTGTCTGTCTGTCTGTAACGGCCCTAATTATTTTGAAGTACATGTTCATGATTTTTTATTTCTATTTGTTTCTTGCACGAGTATCCATTAAAGTTTTCTCTTAAAAGCTGGTCCACGAGAATTGCCATATGTACCGCAAATTTGCAAACTAGATATTGTTTATTGTTTGTTTGTTTAATCTTTCACCTCTTATACCCGAAGGTGTCGAGGACTTTCACTCCGGGTAGGCTCTCGCTTGTGTAATAGGAGGTAGTGGGACCTTTGGCGGTTAGACCGCTACGCTCCTGAAGCTTATGCCACCCTTCATGCCCATTTATTCAATGTCATTCACACACATGTGTTTAATAGTATGTTTTTATCTTGTTTATGACTTTGTTACTTATCCTGGTCAGTCAGCAATCAAGGTAAGCGCAGTTAATTGTAACCCAACGTCGAATGGTTACCGAGCTCGATACCAATCCACAGAAGTACAGATAACATTTCTGCTTCTTCCAGGATTCGAACCGAGAACTCACGCATTGTGAGCCTGATCCTCTACAACTGGACCACCCGGACTTAAAACTAGATATAAAATAAGTAAACACACAATAGCTGCAACTAACTGCCGCCGACCGCCGCATGTAAAGTACTGCAGAGGCCGTGCGTTTGCTGTGTTTATTCCGTTCTGAAATTCGTACTATTTCTTTGCATCTGTTCATCTGATTATTGCATCATTTGTATCAATGTTCATACAAACGTATTAAGAATAATAGATCGCTTGCTTGTAATAAAGTTTGCAACAAAAAAAGTTAATTTTTTCTAACGTCTAGAACAAACCGTTACAAAACTTACGCCGCTTTTTAAAAGAAGAAACTTCATGACTTTTGCGGTAATAATATTAAAGTTTACAATAATTTGATGTATAATTCAACCAAACCAGTGCATTTAAAACATTTGTAATTAATTTGTTTTTATTCGTAAGTTTTAGAAATTAAATATTCTTATGGAACCATTGAACGCGTACACATAATAATCATACTGTTTGTTGTAAATTTAAATTTTAATAAAACTTTGACTCAAAAGTTAAATGAACATGACGTGTAGGATGCAAATTTGATATTGATATTTGGTATTGACAGAATTTATCTTATTCGTATGTCCATACGTATTACCTATAAAATTTCAACACTATCACTATGTATGTGTACATACATCTAACTTTTTAATTTTTGAATAATTGTTATATTTTATTTATAGATTTAAGAATAGGAGGTGCGTCTACATTGAGTAAATTGAAAGTGTTCTCAAATTAAAAGCTGTAAGCCATAAGCTTCAATACGACGTTCAGTTTAATAATTTTTAGTATGTATTAGAGGTGGGTATCCCGGCCTCAAGCCCTAGCCGGGCGCAAAATTACACACAAATTTGTTATCGGGCAGGCCGGCTCTATTTAAATTCCTAGCCGGGCCTAGCAAGGCCTTTGCCGGACTAGCAGAGCTTAAGCGGGCTGTCAGAAGCAGAACTAAAGACAGCCGGCGTAACTAAAATGTCAAATAATGTTACAAAAAAACTTACGAATGTACCTACTTATAAAGACAAAAACAGATCACTCACTGGATAATTACGCCACAGGCAGAATAAGCGAGGGCGGAAACGTTCGAAATCTGAGTTGATATGCCAAATTTAGCGGGCTAAATTTTCCGGGCCAAACTTTCTGGGCCAAATCTGCCAGGCCAATTTTATTTATTCAAAAAACGGACTAGGCCGGGGCAGCTCGTTTTTGAATATGCTGGGCGCTGGGCCGATCCTCAAATCATGTACCTAAAGAACAGGACGGGCCGGGCCAGGACCATCTTAATACACCGGGCCGGCTCACGGTCGTAAAAAGTTTCTAAAGTGGAGGGGAAAGCGCCCGACGACTGATGCCGTGTCTGGTCGTGCTAGGACCAGTCTTGTCCACTCGAAACAGTGAAATAGTAGGCACCAATAGTTCATATTACTTTTGCCTTAATTATTGCTATTACTTATATTGTTTTTGTGTGCTATTTTGTATAATATACTGTTTTAAATTGTGTTGTGCAGAATTACGTTTTATAAACGCGTTGCGTGACCACTGACCAGTCAAAAGTAAGTAGATATTTCAAAGATATACATATTAAGTTAGTGACCGAATTTTCTTCTTAAACCAAACAGAATGCCAACATCTTGCTGTGTTCCGGGTTGTACAAGTAATTATGGAAGCAGCGGAAATATAAATGCTTTTAAATTTCCTAAAAATGAAGAATTGAAAAATAAATGGATAAAACAAATTCACCGAGATTTGTGGCAACCAAAAGATCGTTCCGTTGTTTGTATCAAGCATTTTGACGAAAAATTTTTAAATAGAGACGATAAATACGTTAAACCAGACGGAACATTTACAAGTATACCCAGGAAAAAAATCACACTTAAAAAAGAAGCATATCCGACTATTTTTTTTAACCAACCATCGTACATGACAACTAGTGCAGGACCATCTCGAACAGATCCATTTACTCGCGAATATAAAAAACAAATAAATTTAGACTATGTAAAACAAAAACAAGATGAGAGAAAAAACATACAAAGTCTTGATAATTTGAGAAGCAAATATAAATCTAAATTAAAAAATATTAATTATTTAACAATTGTAGATAACGTAACATCAATTAATTTTCTAAATATAACTAATTTGAAAAATGACTGCCCTGAAATCAAAAGTTCGCTTAGAGTGAGAAATGACTTAACTGTCGAAATCCACAAAAATTCTCTGTTGGTTCCTAACCAAATATACAAACATATTTTAGAAAACAACGAATTGTGTAATACGTGGCCCAAGTTACTACAGTTGATAGACTTTTTACAAAGTGACATGGATAACAACACTGAAAAATCAACAGAATTAAAATTAAATAAAGTGTTAGCTATTTTAAAAGACTGTTGTAAGTCGGAAAAGCAATTAGATTCGGAAATAATATTAAAATTAAATTTTGTAATTGAACAAGTGAAATTAATACTTTCAACTGAAAAATCGCTGAGATACAGCCCTGAAATGCTAATATGGGCATGTACTTTATTTTACTCATTTCCAGCAGCATATAAATTTATTAGAAATTCAAATGTTTTAAAACTACCTCACATGTCATACTTAAAAAAAATTTGTTGTTGCGAAGTTATTGGTCAATCAGGGGTAAACGAAGGACATGTAAGATATTTAACTAGCAAATTAAATACGCTAAACGCCAATGAGAAATTTGTAAACATACTCTTTGATGAAATTTATGTTAAACCAGAAATAGAGTATAAAGGTGGCAAGGTAGAAGGAATTAGTGGAAATAACACGTCAAAAAAAGCAACTACTGTACAAGCGTTCATGTTGACATCGGTACTTTCAAAAAATAGAGATGTTATTGGGCTGTTTCCGGTACAAAATCTAACATCAGAATATTTAGTAAAATTACTTCAAATTGTCATAAGAGATATTACAAACGCAGGGTATGAAATTTTATCACTCATATCAGATAATAACAAGGTGAACAGAAAAGCATTTGTAACTCTATGTGGTGGAAAAATGACCCATCTCATAACAAATGAACATAATAATAAACCTATATTTTTGCTATTCGATACTGTTCACTTGTATAAGAGTGCGAGAAATAATTGGTTAAACCAAAAAGATTGTGAACAAACCTTTTTTATACCAAACTTCAAAAGCAATGATGAAAATGCTTCAAATGTCAATGAAAAATGTAAAAATTACTTAACGGCTAAAGTTTGTCATTTGCGCAATTTATATTTTTTTGAAAAATCGCAGATTGTTAAAATGGCTCCGGCATTAAATGCTGCAGTATTAAATCCTAATGGCATACAACGACAAAATGTATCATTGTGTGTCAGATTATTTGATGAAAAAAATATATCAGCTCTTAGAATGCTTCAGAACGACTTAAAAATTAATGCTGATGGAACCATACATTTTTTAGACACAATATCTTCTTGGTGGAAAATAGTTAATTGCGACAGCCCTTACAAAGGTATTCACTTTAGAGACCCATATTGTGATCCTATAAAACAAGTAGATGACAAAAATATTCAAATTCTAGAAAAATTTATAACGTGGTTAAAAAATTGGGACAAATTACAAGTTGAAAACGTAGAAAAGCGGCACGGTAAACTTACCCAACAAACTCAAGAGGCGTTAGTACATACTTGTGAAACGTTAATTTTATTATGCAAGTATTTATTAACAGAACTAAATTTTAAATATGTGTTGTTAGGAAAATTTCAAACAGATCCTCTTGAAGGAAGGTTTGGCCAATACAGACAAATGAGTGGAGGAAGTTACAATGTTTCTGTAACTCAAATATTAGAGTCCGAAAAGAAAATTAAGCTATTAAGTTTACTGAAAATTAAATCTGCTAGTAAAGGCCAATTTGAAATTAAAACGCTGATTTCTGAAATAAACGATGTGCATTTTATTGATAATGAAGATGATTATATACACGCAATTTATGAAGAATTCGACAGGCACATTGACGTCGTTGAAATTACAAAAAATGACCATATGGTTTTAATTTACATAGCAGGATATATAGCTAATAGTTTAAAATCGAAACTTACATGTAAAAATTGCATTAATTCTTTAACTATTGACAAAATTTTGGAATATGACTGCAGCCCGGAAGCATATTCCTATATAAAATATTTAGACAGGGGTGGTTTAAAAGTGCCAAAAGAATTTTTGTTACAAATAATAATAACAATGTTTAAAACTTTTAAAGTACTTATTAGTGAAATATACGAAGAACAATATATTGCAGCTACAAACCAAAGAGGTCTTTTATGCAAATTAAGTGTAGAGCATTTCGATTCAATTAATTTTGAAGATCTCGACAACTGTTTGTGCAACAGCAGAAAATCTGTTGTTGATAAAGCAACAATGATTTTTTCTAACATATTATTGAATAATTATACAAAAACTAAAAATGATGTTAAACGTGAGTCTAAAAAAAGAAAATTGAACACCTTTCATTTAACATAATAAAGAATTGTTATTGTCAATTAAAATTAATTGTAGTGTAGATACTATGTACTGTATCTGAACTAAATAGTGTTTAATTTTTAAGTACAATGTTCTATTTTTTATTACTGTTTATTTCCACTTTAAATGTTTAATTTAGTAGTGATTCATTAACATTATACTGAATATATGTATCTTCGACGTACGTCTTTTTATGGAAATAAATATGAAATTCTGCATTTGTGTTATTTACTTATTAATGCAAGCCTTAATAAAATAAATATTCGAAAAATGGTGACGTTTTATTATACTTCAATATCGTAAATTAATTAAAACATATAAAACGCCCTATACACCGCATGCATTTTACGGGCGCCATCCCCTCCACGGCGCTACAGCATGAGCCGGCCCGGTGTATTAAGATGGTCCTGGCCGGGCCTGAAAATTTCTTCCCTTGCCCACACCTACTATGTACCTCCTTCTTTTAATGTAGTTTTTGTGTTATTTTGTTACTTTATAATAAACTAAAAAACGTGCAAATACGTTGTATTTAAAAGTTCCTTCAACATTTTTTAACGCACTAATTTAATATTGCGTAAATTTAAATTCATAGGAACATAAAATAAATCGACTAACATTATTTTATTTCAGACGCCCATATAAACTTTATTAACAATTTTTACACATAATATTATTAGTTCTTTATAAAATGATTTTTAGTTAACTTTGCAAATAGATTGCCGCAACTTTATTTAGTAATTTTATAGAAATTGTTTCCGTGGCCGTTTTAGAACTAATTTGTGATACAAATTTTTACAATTGTCGAAGTGAATAGCAAATTTTAATGTACAAATAAAAAACTCTTAAATATCAAAAATATTTATTTATTTTAACCAATATTGTTGAAGTTATAAATATTTTATTTATACATCAATATAAATTTTAACGAAGTAAAATTAGAACTTATTAGTAAGAGTTCAAATTTTTCTGTCCACAAATTAAAAATTACAACCACAACACAAACTGTTTTACTGCTTCTAATCAAGTATTTCAACTTTAATACTGAAATTTGTTTGTAGGTAAATAATAATAGTTTCTTTGTCATCACTGCGCTCTCTGCCGTAATTACTATAAGAACGAGCAAGAGAGTTGAACCTTTTATATTCATCTCGCTTAGGCTCAGTAGGCTTCATTTCTAGGGACAGTTTTGCGATAAAGGCGAGGTAGCTCGTTCGCAGACCTCTCATGTGCTATACCGTGGAAGGTACTCTCCAAATTTGCTTTGAGAACTATATATCAGACTATTCATATATTCAGAAGCAACATTTTACATCAAGTTATACTTCTTATAAAAGTACATCATTAAGACCCAATTTTGTTTCGCAAATGAAAAATATTAATTGATGATGATTCTACTAACTTGTTGAAAATAATGACAGCTGTTTAATTACAAATTCTTCACCAATCACACATAGGATTATAGCAATAACCATTTTTACTTTCCCATACCTTCGGTATGGAAAAGTATTGATTTCAAAAAAATTTTCGAAATCTAGATTTTAACGGAAATACACGTTTTAGGGTTCAAGAAACCCAAAAAATGGTTTTTAAAAAGTGTCTGTCTGTGAGTAGGTGGGTGGGTGAGTGGGTGGGTGGGTGTGTGGATGGGTAGGTGGGTGAATGGGTGGGTGGGTGACGTCTCTACAGGCGAAAGTACTAAACCAATTTTGATAAAATTTTAAATGAAGAGGTATATCAAAAATAATAGTTCTAGCTTTTCAAAAAATCCAAAACCAGAAACGGAAGTTAGACATGTTTCTTTTGTAGCGTTTTGTTCCAAAACATAATTTTAAAAATTTTAGCACGAAATCTGAGAGAAGAACTTAAGGCAAAGCAAAAACTTCTTTACCAAACGCTCTAGCTTCAAAATAGCGAACCCTACGTACACCTCTTCTATTCAACACTTCTCTCAGATTCTCAAATAATGTCAAATAAAATAACTCCCTTATACCTGGGAGCAGTGTTGGGTAAGATACTTTTTATTTGTATCTAGATACAGATACAGGTACTTTTAAAAAAGTGTATCTAGTTACAGATACAAGATACATTTTACTAAGTGTATCTAGATACAGATACAAGATACTTTTAAATGTATCTAGATCCTTCTCAGATACAAATTAGATACCTACTTTAAAAAATTACACTTCCAGAAATGGAAGCGCTCATAAACCATGATATTATTTTTAAAGAAAATCTGACGGAATTTGGGGTTGTTAACAAATCGATAATAATGTAATCACAAGGTATAACTTGCAGACTAGCACAAGAATTGATTCTGGACGTGTCCACTACTTCTATTTATACTGAGGAAACTTCAAGTTTTGTCAAGACAAGCCTACCGCTCTGGTTATGAGATTTACTTGGAAATTCCCAATATCCAAAACAGCAAGGGCGGTTATTGTATTGCCACAATGGGTAAATGTATACATAAAACCTTAAGCTTCTTACAGTTCTTATCCCCTGAAAATGGGGATGTTTGAATATTTATTACCATTACCTATCTTAAGAGGTATTTGGGTTTTTCTGCAAAAGTAATTAATGCTAAAATTTAAATGTCCAAAAATGTCCTAAATTTTAAATATAAGAAATGTTTTAATAAACTTCGAAAACTACATAAAATAAATTATAATTCTAATTAAGAATGTATCTAGGATCTTTTATTGTTTAATAAAAAAAGATACCGCTTAATAGGATCTAGATACAGATACAAGATACAATTTTATAAACGTATCTAGATACAGATACTAGATACTTGAACAGTATCTAGATCCATGTATCTAGATACTACCCAACACTGCCTGGGAGTTATTTTTGACAAACAGCTAAACTGGAAGAAACATCTGAAAGCTAAAACAAACACAGCATGCATGGCTTTTTAGCAGTGTCGCCACGCTCTAGGTAAATCCTGGGGACTCTCTCCTAGAATTACCTTGTGGCTGCATAGCGCCGTGATTAGGCCCATGCTATGCTACGGAGCACTTGTTTGGTGGCCCAGGGTCAGACAGGCTACGGCAGCAACAAAACTAGAACACGTGCAACGTCTCGCTTGTCTCAGTTCTATAGGTGCTATACGCTCAACCCCCACGGCCGCCTTAGAGGTGATCTTACGCCTTACTCCACTCTCTTTGTAGAGGAAGTAGCTATGAGAACTGCTTTGAGGCTGCGCTATAAGAGGCTGTGGCACACAGTAGGCAGGGGAGGCAAACACACCCGCATCCTGGATGAGGCAATCGTCAAGACTTCTCTTCTGGATGCTATGGTGGACTACCTTCGTTTACAATATGCCTTTAATAGACACTTTAGAGTCTACGTGAATGCTGGACCAACCCAGCATATGGACATATCCATCTTGAATGGATAAATCTAAAACAAAGCATGGAACGGGTGCTGGAATTTTCTCCGATGACCTAAACCTACGCCTGAGTATACCACTAGGCAAAATTGCCACTGCCTTCCAAGCGGAGGTAGTGGGAATAATGCATGGTGCAATTCTTGAACGACAAATCAAGACCCAACGTATTGGTATCTACAGCGATAGCAGAGCCGCTTTACTATAGCCCTAAGCAGTTGCAAAATCACCTCAGGTGCCGTGAAGCTCTCGACGATATCTCAAAAGATAATGCCGTTTCCCTTGTATGGGTAAAAGGACATGACGGCAACTACGGCAATGAGGAGGCTGACGAGATTGCGAGACTGGCCTCCGAACAACCTCTCTGGGGGCCAAAACCCGTAATTCCCATATCCCTGACGACAATAAGCTTTATGCTATACCAAGAAACCTTAAAAAGCTTCACACGAAGATGGGTTAACACTCAAAGCTGTCGTCAAGCAAGAGCTGCTATTACGGCACCCTCGCCAAAAACAGCCAAATACTGTGTGCAACTGTCCCGAAAGAACTTGCAACTAGTTGTGGGTATCTTATCTGGACACTGCACCCAACACATGCACAGAATGGGACTGGCGGACAGCCCAAACCGTCGTGCATGCAACGAGGACGACGATTCGGCAGAAAATGTCCTATGTCACTTTTTAGTTCTCGCAACAACCAGAGGATCCATGGTGGGGAACTTCTGGCCTAACATGGCCGAAATCAGCAACACTCCAATTGCGGATGTCCTCAAGTACATCCAAAAAGTTGGATGGCTTGGGTGATGTCCAATGTGGAGAGCTGCTGGGGAGGTAGTACAATGGGCCCACCTATCGTGGCCTAAGTACGCGTGAGGTAACTCACACTCCCAATTCCAAATCCAAAATCCAGAAAATAGCGGCTGTTACAACTTTTTGAAATTCTCGACTTTAACGCCCATTCGCTCAAAAAATAGTTGTCTGATAGGGATCAGCTACCACTTATTTGAAAGCCCTTCCCTAATTATTAAGAGTTACACTTTCGCAAATACGGCAACAGCAAGTATTAGTATCTAGTATTGGCTACAATTTGTTTTTTTTTGAAAGCTATAATTTCACTGTGGCGCTTTCTATAAATTTGGATGGATGGAATAGAAGGTTATAATTATAAAATTTATACTTTTGCAAATACGATAAGTTTTAGTATGGGAAAGTCCACTCAAAGTCCACACTTTAGTTTATTATTTATAGATTAGATTATTTATTCATAGACGTACGTCTTATTATTTTGTGATACATCATTTTGTTTTCTAGTGTTTCTGCGACAAATAATGTCAAAAGCAATTTTATCAACGCAAAATTATTTCAGATATCGCATTTTACTGCGTACGTTACGATAAACTGCAATCAACAAAGCAATGAAAACACTTTTAATTTGTATATTAAAAATTTTTTTTGTGGATTAGGAATTTCTATTAGAATCTTATGTTCATAGAAAGTATTGTAACACGTTTCCGAAGGCCAGAAGTGTAGTGTGTGTAAGGGTAAATTTAATGGTCAACATTCTGTACGTTTGTAATGGACACAATGGAATGACTGCCATTGGAATGAATTTAATAATGTAATATATTTTTTCGGATACCTATGCTGTAAAAATCAATAAAATCGCTTTCAGCTTGCTTCTCGAATGCTCTTATGAGCAAATTCTCGTTTTCATCGTCTTTCCTCGGTACGCTCGACAAAAATCGACTTCGAATAGTTTGAAATTCGAATTCCCGTATGCATACATGTCACCACTACTTGTAGTAATCGCTACCGTGTTTTATGTTTTAGTAGTTTAAACACCTTAGTTTATTTACGTACGATAGTTAAACTTCCAAGGTGTCATTTTAAACAAAACATTCATTTCTTATAGTATTTTAAAGTTTATTACATTTCATTGCTAATTTTGGCTGCTTTTTGAATAATAATTCTATAAACCGCGAAAGTAGCAGACAAAACCAAAACTTCCAAAATTTCAAAATCATTAGAATGATTTTCTGTACCGTCTCGAGGTATCTCGTTTTGATTATGTTCATTCGTAATATCATATCATAGGGGATTCGCTTATTACATTAAATTTACATTAAAACCTTACTTTTCAATCAGTATACGAGGATACTTGTCGAATAAAAAATCCATGTTCTTCTTATTGGGTTGCTTGTTGATAGCTTGCTCCCACATGGCCGCAGGAAGTTCAATTTTATCTTGTGGTTCCACAGAAACATCAAAGAAAGATGGACTTAATGTCTTTTGCTCAAGATCATCTAACACCTCTTCTCGTTTTGCTATCTATAGAGACAATAATAGTATTATGTAACTAGTTGACTAAATGAAATTATTTATTGTAAATAAAACAATTCTTAACTTCAACAGATTTTTCATTTTAGCCTTATACGTATTTCGACATGTTCACATGTCATTTTCAGAGCCAAGACTAAAAGTAAACAGTTGGTGTTGCTATAGGAACGATAAATCTTTGTAACTTGATCTTAGTTTTCTATACCTTGCCTCTGAAAATGACATGTGAACATGTCAAAATACGTAAAAGGCTAAAATAAAAAACCTGTTACAGTTAAGAATTGCTTTATTTTTATAGTTTTTTATGCAGCTTTTTACAGGCCTTTTAGGCCCATAGCTTTTTTTTTCGAGGACTCTCACTCCGGGTAGGCTCTTCGCTTGTGTAATAGGAGGTAGTAAATTAATATGAACTTCAACAAAATAAAGGTAGAACTTGTTAATAAAATGATATAAATTTTTCTTTGTACTCTTAATAAACCTGTTATGTCGTTGAGCGCCTTACCTATTGTAATATAATATAAAAAACTGCTAATTCTTTCTGCTAAAATGCAGTGGCAGCTCGTGGTGTGGTGTACTGAAGGCAGTATTTTTTTGAAAAAAATTTGTTCTTTTCTAATTTTTAGGTAGCCTTATATTTCAAACCCATCCTTTACGTTGACAAAATGATTTATTTTTACAAACATTTTCATTGAAGTCTTTAATAGACTTTCGATAAGCACTCTCTAATAAAACCATTGTAAATTAATGCCCACATTGCCAGTGTGTCAAAATGCACAAAATTTTTCATGTGGTTTACCGATAAGAAATGTGTTTGAATTTTAGGTTTTAAATGTTTGCAGTTAAGATCACACAATGAATTATCACCAAACAGCAGACAGTGGAAACAAGTGAAAGCATTTTCTTACATGGCATTCACAATCCAAAATTATTTTGCACGGACGTCGTACAACACCACTAAATTATGATTACACAACCAACAACTGTTTTCACACTGCAACGTCGTGGCGGCTATTGGCATGCGCTTATCAGAGACAGCTGACAGCATAATTCTCGGAAGTTGTGGGTTCGTGATCCTGAAGTCTTTAATACTCAGATACGTCTATCTTCTTTTAGCTTGTGTAATATCATAATATGAATTCTATCGCAATGAGCTTTCTATTTCGGTCTTATTCATTTGAAGGCCTTTTAA
This sequence comes from Ctenicera cuprea, assembly GCA_958336395.1. Lineage (NCBI taxonomy): Eukaryota > Metazoa > Arthropoda > Insecta > Coleoptera > Elateridae > Ctenicera > Ctenicera cuprea. The sequence continues at coordinate 59,236,184 of OY284486.1, forward strand.
GCCGGCTGCTTTAATCGGTGCCGTATAGCTGAATTGGGGACTGACAGCCAAATGACCCTCGCATAGATTCGTTTAATGTCCGCGAAATACTCAAACATTCAAACGTTTTCGGATCCTCCGGCAGCTCTTTAATAAACGTTCTCGCATAGAAATCTCATACAAAAGTTAACTATAAAATATTATTTAAATATTATAGTGTATAATATGTTATGTACTCAAAAAAAGTTATTATTTATTTTTTCTTAGTTCATTGGGAGGTCAATGACCATTTGACCCAGTGGAGAAATCGCCACTGCTAAAATGATCTATCAAGAGATTTAAATAAATATGTTCAAGGCAACCCAAAAGCATAAACCCCAACCAATAAAAAAACCATTAGGAATTGCCTACTTAAAATTTAGCTTTTATGTACAAGAACTAAGAAAACTAGTATAGAGGCGAGTAAGGGGAAATCCATAAAAAAAATTAAAGTTCATTACAATAAATCTGCTAATGCAATCTTCAAATTCAAATCACCAGACTTCATTGATTATCATTGTATCTAAAACAATAATAAGGAAACCCCCTTTAGTTTTCACAAGAACAATTATTAGTACGTTCAGATGTACATTTCGGCTGCTAAGCAGCCATCTTCAGTGAACTAAAACGTAAGAAACAAACACTACGCGGAAGTGGAAAAACACAACGAAGCAGATAAGTAACTTACGCCTGGTGATATCAGAGTCTCATGTCTCAGGTACATCTGAACGTACTAATAAATGTTCTTGCGTGAACTAAAAGGGTTTTCCTCATTATTGTTATGATTTTCTCACAGTCGCTCATTTTTTCTTAATTGTATCTAAAGTTTATACGAAAATATTTATTTACCTTTTCTCTTCTTGCATATATTCGTTCGTGCAACATAAGCAAAAATTCAGTTCTTCTTTGTTTTATAGGCATTTTGTCATACTGTGCATACTGGTCTCTTTGTTTCAAATCCAGTATCAGCTGTTCTATCATACTACTTATAGTGTCATTTTCACCGGGTGGTACCTCATCTACACAAATTGAACTTAATATGTAATACAGAATTACAAAATTACTACGCAATTATACTTATTACCTTCAAGTTCCTTATTAATATTATGTAAAAGTGCATCAAAAATTGCGAGAACTTTTGCTCTTTCTTTAGGATCTTTTCTACGTAAAAGAATTTGTTCCATTTCTGAAACTGGTGGTACATATTCCTTAAATTTATCTTCCATGGCTCTCTCAAATACTCTATAACAATTGTTTAAATGAGTGTACAATTGTACATGCTTGACACGCCTTCAGCATTATTATTATTTATTTATTTAACATTTTATTTAAAATCGGCCAATTTCTGCTGCTAAGGCTTATATTAGATATTAAACTTACGACACTTATTAATGTAGTTATTAAGGGTGTTTTTGAAAATGTATCAAAAACTTTAGGAAAAGTAGATATGATTTTATTTGTATTATAAATTCGAGTTGCTAATAAGAATTTTCTGTAAATGTTTGGGCAGGGATTGTAGGAAATCATCTAATTGGCCTCTATGCTTTATGCTTTAACAAGTATTTAAACGTAAAGTGTTAACGTATTTAAATTTTTTCAAGTCATCTTGCCAGATTTGTGGGAAGTTGTGGGTACCGCGCCGCCGCATTTTATACTAAAGATGTTTGAGACTGGCTAAATATCCAAAAACCGGCATTTTGCTTGTGAGTGGGTGGGTGTGTTCGTCCAATAATAAAAATATAATAATAATAATAATAATAATAATAATAATAAAGGGCTTTATTGTTGCTTTTAACAGAAAAAATAATACAGATTATGAATCAGATAAATGACAATAAACTCAAAATTCAAATTAATTTTGAAAGTTGATTTTAATGATTACATACAATAATATGTAGAAGCAGGGTAGAATTAGGTACTGTTTTGATGATCAAAGAGATAACTTGATAAATGACGTTTAAACAAAGGAATAGGAAGATTTTTAATGCAAAGTTACAAACTTTAACTGCATTGTAAGAAAAAGAACGTCCAATAATTAACTAACTAAAAACGACTTCAAATAAAAACACAAAAGTAACATAAGTTAACTAAAAGCAAAAAATAAATGATTTTTATACAACAATTTAATACTTATTTGTTGTTCCGTTTAATGTAATTAAGAAATTATTGTTCATTATTAATAGTTTTATAATTTTTAAGTCGGTGCCAAGTAAAACATAAAAATTATATACCTTGCTACAATAATATATTAGATTCGAATTTTTATGTTTTACTTGTCACCGACTTCAAAATTATAAAACAAAAAGATATTGCTCAAAAACTGGATTTAAGATTTTTTTTAATGTAGGTTCACAGAGTTGGAGATGAGCAACAATTTGGTTTGTGTCCTTGTCCGATTATTTCTCAGAGACGGTTTCTATGAGTTTTTAAAAATCTAAAATAAATGCCTTCTTATTTAATAAATGGAGCACGTTATAGTTATTTATGTATTAAGGGCATAAAGAGGCTCTTATGGCGTCAGACGTAATTTTGAGCCCGAGGCGGCAGCCGAGGGCTAAGAATACGTTGAAGGCCATAAAAGCAAGTTACGCCCGTGGTACATACACAACTTTATGCATGGATGAAGATTTTTTAATTTAAAAATATTTCTAAAATAAATTGAATTTTCCATCCACATCTAGCTTTGCTTTGATTAAATTTGAGATTTTAAGCGTAACTATGGTACCGGGTAAACAACGGTAGCCATATTGCCTAAAATCTCAGTTTTGCAAGTGTTTAAACTGTTTCTATTAAGTATGATATCGTTGTTTAACGTTTCATTATAGCCCATGGGCAATAAAGAGGTCCAGGGGCTATAAAAAGACGTTTATGACAAAGAAATTCGTGTATGATTGTCAATTTATGATACATCCGTGCATAAAAATATTTATATTTAAGCTAAATTGCTCATGAATGGTAGTAGAAAAAGATTCGCAACATAATTTTTAGGTTAGGCCGGTTAATTTTCCTCCTACCACAAAATTGGTGCCGTACAAATTTATCCTGTTTTTTTTTTGTTTTAATCTCAATAAATCTTTCTCCAAAAAAACAAAAATCGAGTTTTTTTTCATAAAAAAGTTGAAAAATATGCGGTATTTTATAATACAACAATAAGACGGCAACCGGCATGCAGGCTGAACCTGTTATCAGCCAGGTGGTATTTATGGCTGGGTTCCAGAGAGCATAATAATAATAAAATCAAAGTAGGTATTTGATACTACCCTAAGTTATAATTGTAAAAAACATTTCTGAAAAACTAGCACTGCTAGTATGAAATGAAATATATACTGGAATTTGAATAAGCTATAGCAATATCTGCTTAAATACCTAATTACCAATAAAATAAATGTGTTAAGTGTTACCCTTCTCCACCACCTAACCATTTAGGCTCATCTTCAGCTAGTGTGACTGCAAGATATGCAAAGGCACCTTCACCTCCTGGCAAAGTACGGGTAGCTAAATATGTTCTTCCATCGCGAAGTTCATCGTCTTCATCGGGAACATCAGCAAGCTCTTGCAGCCATTCAGGTGGCTAATTATAAATTTAAAAACTTCAGCAACACAATATCTGTATTGAAACGCCATAACTTTCTCATTACCTTAACATCATTGGGAAGGTGACCAAATACTTGCATTGCATTAGAAATATCTACTTCATAAGGTGGTTTTTGAAACGGTTCACTTAACTGACCTTCTTGCATACATAATATTAGATTTGAAAGGTAAACATTACGATTGCGCTTCTCATGTACAGTAGAACAAAGTTCCCCACAAAGCTTTTGCAGCCAAGCCTACAAAAAATAAGCTAAGTTAGGGTACACCTGCGTAATAAATTTTCTAAATACTTTTCAAAATACTTACTCGACAGCGATCAGTATCTTCTTTATTCTCTAAATGATCAAAATAACTGTTTGTAAATCCCAGATAGAAAAGAAAATCTTCGTCTAATTTATTTTCCACTTCCATTATTAATGAGAATTTGGTTCAAACTATTCTAATCGTTGTAAATATGTAGATGCTAACATTTCACAATTTTGACATTTTAATTGTTTTAATAAAAACAAATGAAAACGCTAGATGCGCTGATTTAGTAATTCCCGTGTTCTTATAAAACAAGTTGAACCAAATACTATTATTACGCTGCGTATTTGGTTGAGTAGAAGCTCTGGTTTAAAGTTCAAACCCAACCGTAAAAGTCGTCACCTCTAGGGTAAAGAGCCATCCATACATATATGTACAAAAGCACAAAGGGTTTTTTTTCTCCGGTTCCTCCAGCGGCTACCGATTCACCAAATTGGACCTTTTTTTTTTTAAATGAAAGGTCACAGATGGAACAGGAAATATTTTTAAATTTTTATTCCACGTCGATTTTTTAATAATATTTATTTTAATTTATAATATATATATATGAAGGTCGGCTAGACGCGCGTCACTTGGGGCGCCATCTACAATAACGTCGCGTGTCATTATTGGAACTAATGCATCACGTGACTTGACATTTCGCCGGTTCTGTCAACGCTGTCTATCAGTGCATTGTGTGCTGGGGTAACACTACAAAAATTACAAAATGCAATCTAGACATAGTAATTGTGAGCAAGGTCTGTAGAAATCAAATTTGCTTTTAATTTCTACGGACCTTGGTTGTGAGAAATTCAAGATGTTTTAATTTATTTTATAAACAAAAAGCCTCCTCACAATAAAAAATAAAAGAAAGCAGAAACATTAAAATCAACAAAAATTGCTAAGAAGCAATGAATAATATTACACATAATCCTTAAAACAAAAGGGCTGAAGGGGTTTGGCTTAATTAAGGGTGCACTTAAAGTGTCATTATTACTACCATTGTCTGCAGCTTCTGGTGTTTCTTTAGCACGTTCTTCTGCTGACTTTTTCAGGGCCATTCTATTTCTCCTTATTTCCTGTCCAACATCACCTTCTACAATGTAGGACCTTGGAGTTTCACGAAAAGTGGCAACATTTCCTTAAACCCAATTGTTCCCCTTTCGAATGAAACTGTTTTGATTATCAGAAAGTAGGTTTAGTGCTTTTGGTCCTGTCCGGTCATGGTTATATTTATAAGTAAACTGGTTGTCTTTTAATGTCATAGGCACTTCTTTTCAGAAAGACCATTTAATCTTGGATATCTATAGGACTTGATGCGACTGTTTTATAATTAACTTTTAAAAAAAAAAGGGAACCGACTTCAAATAAAACACAAAAGTGACATAAGTTAACTAAAAAGCAAAAAATAAATGTTTTTTATACAACAGTTTAATACTTATTTGTTGTTCCGTTTAATGTAATTAAGAAATTGCTGTTTATTATATAATTATTAATTATTTTATAATTTTGAAGTCGGTGCCAAGTAAAACATAAAAATTCGAATCTAATTTGTTATTGCAGCAAGGTATATAATTTTTATGTTTTACTTGGCACCGACTTCAAAATTATAAAACAATTAATAATTATATAATAAACAGCAATTTCTTAATTACATTAAACGGAACAACAAATAAGTATTAAACTGTTGTATAAAAAACATTTATTTTTTGCTTTTTAGTTAACTTATGTCACTTTTGTGTTTTATTTGAAGTCGGTTCCGTTTTTTTTTAAAGTTAATTATTTTACAATTTTAAGTGATGGGTAGACCTAGTAAGGATGCTTCTCGAATGAGGAAATGACGGCTAGTTGAAACGGAAGATGAAATACGGAAACACTAAAAAGTCGGTTAAAAAAATAGATTTTGAGGAGTATCTTCGAAGTTCAAGCTCCAATACCAATGAAATTATAATGGGACCACCTTGGAACTATGCTGAACCCAACACAAAAAAATCATTAAAATCGGTTCATAAACAAAAAAGTTATGCCCGAACATACATTAAAAAAAAAACACATATATATACAGACGAATTGAGAACCTCCTCCTTTTTTTGAAGTCGGTTAAAAACTCCATAAATTTGAAAACTCTTAAGACGTATAGCTATAGAATGCCATGTTATCAGACACAAATATATCTGCGACACCTCGTCGAGAAAATATTCTTTCAGATCTTTAATAATTCCAGCTGTAGTTTTATCTTTCAACTTTTTTTACTTCAAGCCGAAATTTTCCTGGAAATATCCCGAGACCTGTAAAAAAGTCTTCATAAACAGCAACAAGATCTTGACTAGTTTTGAATGAAGCACTAACTGAACAAATTCTCTTAATCAATTCCAAAGCCAAACAATCATCACGACCTAAAAGTGGCTCAAAATTCACGCCAACAATAGGTAGTGAAATTTATAAGTCACTGCTGCATTTAACAGTTCCGCATAGCTACCTTAGCTCGCCGCACGGTCGTATTTTACACTGTTCACCGTAAGTTGTCAATACAGCTTTTGACTTTGTGAGTTTCTCATTAACAGCACATTGTCTAAAAACTTTTAAAAGCAAAATACTGAGGTCAGCTCCACCAGCTACAACACATTTGTATATACTAACACATTATTGTGTTCATTGAGATCATCACGCAGAGCAATATCACTTTTTCTTTTGGATCTATGGCCTAAATATTAGTCACATTTTTATTTTGACACATTTTAGCAAAGTCCTTGAAACATAAACATGAACTACAACTTCTTCCACGTGCAGGCCACTTTTTTGGCTTGCGGTTATGTCCGCCATATCTGGTAGTTTTTTTTTTTTGGATACCGTCTGCTAACATTATTTTGAACACTTGCCACTACAGTAATATTTGATAATCCACTAGCTTGCTTTTTCCCAGCTGCTGTAGCTCTACAAAATTTTGCAATTTTCTTAAGACTAACATCTGTACTTTTAGGTAAATTTTTTTTTCAACGCCATATCTTGAGACTCAATAATTACACTGGTCAACAAATTTTTAACTTTTAATTTCCTCTTTACTATTTATATACAATTTACTTTTGATTTCTAGTTCTAATTACAATCTTAAAAATAAATTACTTTTAGCAGATCAGGTTTTGGAAAAATTAACTTAAAGAATGAATAAAAGAAATTACGCATAATACCTAACAGGTACACTATTGCATTACAATTAGAATGTTTTTTTTTTCAGTTTCCTTTTGTATGTGGCTGGTGAACTTTCTGATATCAGTGTCCGGCAGTAATCAACAAGCATTTCGCTGTTCCACTTCTCTTGGTAACGTTTTTCGATAGTGGCAATATCTTGATGGAAGCGTTGTCCGTGCTCCTTCATAACGTCACCAAGATTCGGAAGAACAAAATCCAAATAGGAATCTAAAAAGTGTATTTTAAGGGTCATGTTACAACCTTATGCTTGATAACTCCTAAGAATTTCGCCGACACTTTCTTTGTAGTTTTCCGATTTTGTATTTCTGAAAAAAGTTTTGTTTTGTTTTAAAAGCATTCCAAGCAGAACGTTCTAAGTCGCTTAGAGCTTCTTCAAATTCTTTATCTCGCATTAATAGATTAATTTGGGGTTCTACAAAAATACTCTATTTAATTTTTGCATCGGTGGTATTGGGAAATTTTTGCTTGAAATATTGAAATCTATGTTTTTCTTTGTTCATGGGTTTGACAAAGTTTTTCATCAAACCCAAATTTATATGCAACGGTGGTAAGAAAATTTTGTCACGCTCAACTAGTGCCGGATGGCATTATGTTCTTTTTCCGAGGAATATGCTGCATAATATACACGGTGGCCTGAACTCTAGGTTATTATTGCAGTTAGAAAACAATTGATAGACACGTTATTATACTTCTACATACAGTTTTTATTTTTACTTAACACCACTGCGTAATATTAAAAATTGGACGGCAAACAAAAAGTGGGAGTAAATGTATTACCCAGCATGTAATCATATTTCACTTACAGTAATAGCAACAATGGCAAAATAGTTCTGAAACAAAGCGACCGCAAATAAACAAACAAGTGTTTAAAACACCGTTTTGTTTACGCGAGGCTCAGCTCATCGGGCCGAGTTATTCCAGGTCAGACACAATCAGCCAGCCTATTATTCTTAATACGTTTGCATGTACATTTATAAAATAATGCAATGATCAGTTGGAAAAATAGTAGGAATTTCAGAACGTTTTTAGCATCAAAAAGCACAGCCTCTAGCGATTATTTAACATACTAGCGCCGTTCAGCGACATTCACGTCCAGCGTAAAGCTATTGAGTGATTATTTATTTCATACGTAGTTTGCAAATTTTCAGCAAATATGGGAAATCTCGCTGACCAGCTTTTACAAGTAAAATTTAACGGTTACTCTTACGAAAAACAAATAGAAATTAAAAAACATGGGCGATATACTCTTAAATTTAATACTGAATGGTATTAAGGAATCGACTGGCTGACTGCTAGCAACATTAAAAATAAGTTATTTTGCTGGAATTGCTTACTATTTTCATCTACATCTAAGCCCTCAAAAGTATGGTCTGAAACAAGATACTCTGATTTAAAAAATTCTTCAGCTGCAATTAAAAGACGTGCGTCGATGCGTCGATCAAAGAACAGTTATCTGCAACTGTTAATATTATTTGTCAAATCGCGCATTAACTTGGCTTTGGACGAAGGTTTACGTTATCAAATTACAGTGCAGAATGACAAAGTGAAAGTTAATACGAATTTTATACTTAGATTATACTTAGAAGTTGCCGTAATTTTTTTTTACTTTTTAATCTTAATGTTAAATAATTTTTTCCTATGCCTACCCAAACTTTGAACCCACGGAACGCCACTGATAACGTGTCTATCAATTTTTGTCTAACTGCAATAATAACCGAGATAGCCTGCAAAACCGATGAATTTAGGCCACGCTGTATATTGTTTAGAAACAAAAAATTCAATTACTTAGAAAGTATAGTCTAGGAGAAATACTTTGGCAATTTTTTAAAACATAATTAGTATTTTATTGCCATCTACTAAACATAAACAATTTTATTCACCGAAACAACTCTTCTCTTCCATTGACTTGAGAGCTGTAGAATGTATACATCTTTGTTGACGAAACTCGTCAAAACGGTTTACCTGTATTGAGTTACTGAATTTGAGAATAGAGCTAGTTAAAGTTAATAATTTACGTAAGTCATTGAAGAATTTGTAAATACTAGTTTTGTAAATTTCAAAGAAAAAGTGTAAGCTTTTTTCATATGTGGTTTAAAGGTGTTTCATTAAATCAAATTACATTTAGAAATTGTTTGTGTTTTTGTTTGTTTTGTTGTACCTATTCGTTATTTTAATTATTTTATCTTTTTTTTTCGGTATTCGAGTAATATGTACCTATATATAAATGCAACCTGTACCATGGGGCAGAGGGAACAACGCCCCCGGTCCCGAGGCCCTAGGGGGCCCTGCCACGAGCCACGAGATTATATTTTTTTTTATTTCTCTCCTACGAAGTTTTTTCAATATAAATTTTTGATTTTCGACAGTCTCTATTTTTATATTCAACAAAAAACGTTTGAAATTCCATGTAAGTAAGTATGTACTTATACAATGAAAAATACTGAACTGAGATTATATTTAGTAATAACACAACACCCACACTTGTTGGTACCGACCCAGACACATTAACTTCAGAAAATTTAAGATTTGCTTATCTTAATTAGACACGGCTTTAATATATTAATTTTCATTTACTAGACTGCAAATAATTTTTTTCCTATTGAAGAAATTCTTCTTAATTTTTTATTATTAAATACTTTATTATTGAAGTTGTTTTGAGGATGGGGCCAGGGCCCTTCAGGTATTTTGCCCCCGGGCCCAAAATCTGAAGTTACGCCACTGATTGTAAGTTAGATGTAGGAAAATAATCGAATTTTGTATGTTTTGCACCCCGCATTATCTTAGCTTATGCCACGGTTACAATAATAGTCATATTAAGATTTTGTAATGGTCAACTACAATACTACTACAAAATATAATTTAAATGTACGTTTTCGGTAAATAAATACTCAAATAAAAATCTAAACGGAATGGTTCAATTGCCGTGGCTCGCTCTGACGTGAAATAGGGATAGTATACCTAAGTAAATCTCTGCAGCGAAAAATGTATACAGATTTCATAATACTGGTACTAGTGTATGCTTTCTTTGCAATTATAGTGCTAGAATAATACTCTAGATGTCCCAACCAGGCAACAAATTTAATTAATATGAAATAAAAGCACGAAGAAGAAGAGCAAGAAAGCGTGGCAAGGATAAAATAACATAAAATAATTTAAATTCCGATAAACTAAGAAAAAAATGAGCGAGTGTAAGTAAATAATACAATTACGAGGAAAGCGCCTCTTTAGTTTTCACAAGAACTATTGTTCGTACCAGTGGTGGCTCGTGGTGTGGCATACTGGGGAGTCTTTTTGAAATATTTTTTGATAAAAATGTACTTACTCAACCAATTTTAGGTAGACTTATATTTCAAGTCGATCATTCGCTCCTTCGCGTTGGAAAAATGATCTATCACTAGTTCATTAAAATTGTCAATGTTATTAATTAACGATTTTTCGATGCTTAACATAGCAAACGCACTTAACCTTTCTTGCCCTATCGTGTTAAGCAAATTTTTTTTAATTCTTTTTAAAGTAGAGAAGCAACGCTCGCTTTCCACTGTTGTCATCGGGAAAGTACACAAAATTTTAATAAGTTTTACACTCTCGGTAAAAGTCTGACAAAGATTATTGTTTACAAATAATTGTAGTATTGCAACAGCACCAGCACTTTCATAAAAATCCTCAAGATCGTATAGCACTTCTAGTTTGGTTTTTAATTTTAAATCGTTTATAACAGGTTAACTGGTCTTGAGTAAATTAAAAACATTTTGTGGAGAACATTTTTTGTACTCCTCGAATTTATCTGCTTGAAATAACTGCGAAAAAATTAAATGATTAGAAAATATAAATCTATGTTCAACCTCCGATTCAATTATGTCGCAAATTTCTACTGCAATTCGAAGTTTTAAATCTTCTTTTATTTTATTTCTTTTACTGCATGGCGATGGAGCAGCTGGCACTAAATTATTAAGAATGTAATGCCTTACTTTTTCTATATTACTCCGCAACACTTTATGCAATCTATAATTTTTTTATTTTTATTTATCAATTCCAGCTTTACTTCGTTAAAGTCCATATTTAATGAGTATCTGTATATAAAATACTTAATCACTTTAACAATATCTATTTATTTAAACCTTATACGTATTTCGGCATGTTTACATGCCATTGTCAAAGGTTATATGAAGGTAAACAGTTAGTGTTGTTATAGCAATAGAACTTTTTTACTTATCTTGGTAATCGTCTGCAGATGACTTGATTTCTTATTCCAAAATGTCCAGTAGAGGAGAATTTAACAGTTCAATTTGCTCATTCATTAACGGTACAGTTTTTAAATGTTTGTAAATTTCAAAAGCTTCTAGTATATCTAATTTACGTTTATCATCACAAAAGTGTAAACATTTTATGGTAATATTAGATGTCATTGAATGATTTTGTTCTAGTAAGTGTTTAGCGTAATTGGATTTATGTGGGTGTTTGTATTTGTAACAACGTACGTGTTCTTTATACCTAATATCAAAATTTCTAATTGTCTGGCCTATATAAACCGAATTACAATGTGAACAATTTAATTTGTAAATGCCTGATTTTAACAATTGAGTTTGACGTATTTGACAATGACATTAGAGAATTAGTTAGTAGAATAAAATTTAAAAAATACACAATACAGAAAAATAAACTTTCGAGATTAGAACAACACACACGTGCACTTCAACCACACACAAAACCTGACACAATAATAAATTTTCATCCTCGTTTTCTAAATTTATCAAACACAGATTTCAATGACCAACAGATAAAATTCCTAAATAAGGGTTTTAAGTTTGCCCCTTTTCCAAAATTTACCAATAATATTAAAGAAATTTTAGCAGTCAATTCTGAACTCATTCTTAAAGAAAGACATTTCCTATATGCAAAATTTCAAATTGCTAATTTATTAAAAGAGATGTCAATCAATATCAATAAATCAAAAAATAAAATAAATAATCAAAATAATTTATTACTTAAATCGATTAAAGAAAAAATTTCAGTAAATAATCTGATTTCTGTCAAGGCAGATAAAGGAAACACATTAGTTATATTACCCAATGACATTTACTTACAAAAAATTAATGATTTCATAACCAATTCAAACTTAAAAACTTTAACTAGTAATCCTACCAAAAATTATCAAAAAGAATTAAAACAAACATTAGAAAATTGACAGGTTTGTTTAACAGATTATCAAAAAAGACAAATAATAAATCCAAATCCACAACCACCAAAACTATACGGTTTATTAAAAATACACAAACCCAACATGCCCATTAGACCGGTAGTATCATACATAAATGCACCCAACCATATGCTAGCAAAAATACTAAATAATATAGTTACCAGTTTTGATTATAAACCAAAATATTCAGTTAAAAATTCTTCCGAATTAATCAAAAAGTTGTCTAACTTACAATTACCACCACAAAGCAAGCTAGTTAGTTTTGATGTTACTAATATGTTTTCCCAAATACCTCCTCAAGAGTGTATTCCTTTGTTAAATGATATTCTTATTAACAAAAATGTTGAGTTAATAAAACGGACTGAGTTGATTCAATTATTTGAACTTTGCACCAATCAAAATTATTTTACTTTTAATAATAAAATTTATTTCCAAAAAGATGGTTTACCCATGGGAAGTCCAATTTCACCTCTTTTAGCTAACATATTTATGGAAAATCTAGAAGATCAAATATTCGAATCAAATCAATCTGAGAAAGATATATTTTGGTTTCGTTATGTTGATGACATTTTAGCATGTTTTAATAGTTCATTTGATTTAATTAATGAATTTTTAATTTTTATTAACAGCTTGCACCCAAACATAAAATTTACACTAGAAACTGAACAAAATAAATCCATTAACTTTTTAGATTTAAACATAAAAATTAATTCAACTAATAAATTTGAGTACTCAGTTTATAGAAAACCTACACAAACAGACATTACAATACCACACGATTCTTGTCACCATAAAACACATAAATTAGCAGCATACAGGTCCCTGATACATAGGGCTTTGACGGTCCCTTTAGATGAAATTAATTATAATAGAGAAATTTCAATTATTAAACAAATTGCATACAGTAATGGTTATAATACTAAACTTATTGATACATTAATTAAAGAAAAAGATTATAAATTAGCCATTCAAAAAATTTATCCGAATATCCTAACTTCGTTCGATACAATTAAATATGCTTCGATCCCATATTTTGGTAAGAAATCAGAAAAAATTGCTAAAATTATAAACAAAACAAATAAATATAAAGTAAGCTTTAAAACAACTAGGAACATCTTAAATACTTTGTTTAATGCAAAATCAAAAACAGACGATTTGTTAAAATCAGGCATTTACAAATTAAATTGTTCACATTGTAATTCGGTTTATATAGGCCAGACAATTAGAAATTTTGATATTAGGTATAAAGAACACGTACGTTGTTACAAATACAAACACCCACATAAATCCAATTACGCTAAACACTTACTAGAACAAAATCATTCAATGACATCTAATAACACCATAAAATGTTTACACTTTTGTGATGATAAACGTAAATTAGATATACTAGAAGCTTTTGAAATTTACAAACATTTAAAAACTGTACCGTTAATGAATGAGCAAATTGAACTGTTAAATTCTCCTCTACTGGACATTTTGGAATAAGAAATCAAGTCATCTGCAGACGATTACCAAGATAAGTAAAAAAGTTCTATTGCTATAACAAAACTAACTGTTTACCTTCATATAACCTTTGACAATGGCATGTAAACATGCCGAAATACGTATAAGGTTTAAATAAATAGATATTGTTAAAGTGATTAAGTATTTTATATACAGATACTCATTATAATTTTTTTTAAAACCTATTTTTATCAACATTTTCATTAAAATCCTTAAAAGATTTTCGATAAGCACTGTCTAGTTGCAATCTGATATCCACATTACCAAGTGTGGCAAAAATCATAGAATTTTTATGTAATTTGCTGATAAAAAATGGTTTTGTACTTTAATTTTTAAATGTTCAATCACGCCGTTTTTACACCACATTGCACCGCAGTATTAAACAGCCAATAGACTTTCGCTATTTTTCATAGTTTCTCTAGAAACAAATATATTTTTTAGGAATTATTACATTTAAAAACTGATTCCAAACGGATAATTTTGACTTTTCTGTTTTACAGGGAATCGTATAATCCAAATTTTGACAGGTTTGTTCTCCAAACAGAGAGATTTGTCTCTTATTTAAAAACAAAATGCTTTTTACTTGGGCCACTTTTAATCTCGGGCCCCAATGCAACTGCATTACGAATTCATGTTGACTTTCAGTAAGTTGTGCGGTGTAAACCGAGTTTGTTTATTTGCTATTTTGCCGGTTAGGATGATGTCATATAAACACGCACGTGGGAAATAAATCGCTGACATGTTTATCTAATATAAAACATTTTATAAATTATAATTTTTATAACAATAACAAATATAGAAGTGTAACACCGTTCAATAAAAAAAATTTTTGGTGAGGGGCCACCGCTACTAGAACCCACATATTTACGCGTGCATAACAGGAACATATTCGTTTGTAGAGCAAGCCGCTACGGTTTTCAATACATATAAGCAAATTTGGGTCAATACTGCTTGCATTGTTTTCGTAAAGACCAGTTACATCGCGTCGGGGCCACGAGTTTACCGACGAGCAGGTTTTCACTGTTTTACACATTTTTTTTATTGAATGCTGTGGCATTCTTCCATTAGGTACATTTATTTTTATTATTTAAAAAAATAATTTAACCTTGGTCTTCTTTCAACCTCGGACCCAATGTAACTGCATTACAGATTTAAATTTACTTTTATTAAGTTGTGCTGCATAAAAGGCTAATATTTAGTAATAGTTACAAAATTTAAGACTTTATAATGATGAATCGCTCGAGTTTCTTTGTCTATTTATATTTTGCTCGGTTGAAATAACGTCATAAATCAATGCAAGTACACGTACGGGAACATCACACTAATAAATAGCGGACATGCTTAACTAATATAAAACAACCCAGAGGCGCACTATACAGTTTTTCGGGTACATATAATAACGAAAATAAAAATAATTTTTTAAGACAATAGCAAATATAAAAGTGAATTATCGTTCAAATAAAAAGTACATTTGTAGCAGGAAATGTCGCCTAATTTATTATTTTTCAAAAACTACTTTTATTTTTTTTTCGAGCCCAAACGGCATTTTTACTTGAAATTATGGAATTGATTTGTTTTATGAAAATTACATTAAAACATAAATAAATAATGGTGTATTTAATTAACTGCTGAAAATGGTACGAATATAGGTCCTATAATTTAGTACTTTAAAATTTACAATATTCCTAATTTATAAAATATCAACAAACAGTGTCACCTTTTCCCATATAAATAAGGATAATTCTAATAATTTATAACATTTTCATTGTAGAAGTGGTGTACATCAAGCCAACTCCCATCCCCTATTCCTTAAAAGATCAATCCCGCTTTCCAATTTTCTTTAATATCAAGGTGTTCGTTGATATCTTAAAATCGAATTTCGATCTGTGCAAGTAATCAACGAATTTAAATTCCTCGCAAAAATTGTTTGCAATGAAAAGTTTTTCCTGTGATTATTTTACAACCTTAAATTTCGAAACTGAAAACATATTGACTCTAATTTGTTTGCATTTTTCCATTTGCCCAAGACAACAACAAAACTTTTATTGTCTCAAACAATTTCGCAAATTTGTCATCCCTAAACAGCTGTCAGATATCGTGGAAGATGCAGAGTGAACATCACATCAAGCTCCGAGGGAATGTTTTCAAACTATTAATCATCTATATATTAAAGGATGATCGTCGGTTGTCTCAGCTTTTGGCTGACTGCGTGCGTAGCCGATCTTTGCTTCATTTAAATCCCCTTCCACATGCGTTCACTCATGCCACGGCTATCGTGGGAGATGCACAGTGTACATCACATCGAACCGTAAGAGCATCTTCTAAAACGATTAATCAAAGCGAAAAAAACATCAATTTCATTCCTAACATTACATCTGGAAAATGTACAGGTCAAAAATTGGACAAATTAGTATTGAATAAAAAAAATAAATACAGTCAACTCGGGTTTACTTTTACTGATGTTAATAGTGTTATGACGATTTACAAATACACAGGGTAAAAATTTCTAAAGAGAAATAACGCTTCACTAACCTAAATCCCAAATTATTTTATGAAACTAGCCTAACCCATAGACTACGCCACACGCGTTACTTTACAAGCAATTGCTAGCAAATTTATTTAAAGGAGATTGTTATAATGACGTAATAATACATTCCGCCGGCATCGCATATTATTCTTGGCTCCGACACCGCGCGACTGTTACATACACATTGAAATCCGTTACATAATAAATAAGCTGTGTCGAGAATGTTACTAAATAGGTACGGCGTCACTAAATGTTGAACCAGAGGGAAGGGATCTCGATTTACTATAAGCCCGCTACGTTACCTACTTTATTCGCTTATTTACTGTTAACAAAAATACGGAAGGCATAGCTCACGTGTTCCACTATCTATCTACCTAGCTACCTATATATTTAATCGAGATCCCTTCCCCGTATTTGAATTTTTAGTGGTGAGAGGTCTCCGCTACTAGAAGCCACATAATTTACGCGTCCATTATATAAGGCGCATATTCATTGGTACAGCAAGTCGCTACAGTTTCCGATGAAGATAAGCAAAATTTAATGTTTACGGTTTTTGTGTATAACTGGGACATAATCGTTGATAGCTGGCAATCCCATATCAGACCCCTCGGGGAACACGCATGTTGAGCTTACGGATCCTTTCCGCCAGGTTAGACTTTTACGTACAGCAAGATCAGAGACACATCAGTACCAAACACGATTCTGGAGAGAAATGTAGGTCAGATTACGCTAACATTATTATTAGAAATCACAAACATACATGGCTACCTTCATTTTAAAATTATTTGATGATCACGCTTGTTAGGGATTTAGCTGCAAAATATTAAACATTCATGTGTTTTCATTGGATTTTTTTAAAAAGATCTTTTTCCGAAGATTTTTTTCCAGGACTTTTTTCCGAGGATTTTTTTTACCAGAATTGTTTTTCCGAGGATTTGTTTTCTTGAAATTTTTTCCGCCCACCGTTATCGAAGCCGGGCCTATCCCTAGTAAATATAATTTTATGTGATTATTTATAAACCAATGGTTCATGTTAGTGCTCATAATTATGTCATTAGTAGATAGATTTACAATAAATATTATTATTGTAACAATAACTACGTGTACGTCTCCATTTATGAAATTGTATCTATACTATAATATAACTACTTTAATTTTGTTTGTGTTTTGCAATATAGGCAATATAGCCGATTTGTTTAGCTAATTCGTTCTCTTATCAATGAGTTGTGGATTAAAAGTGTTTAAAAAAATAGCCAACTTGATTCGTATTTTGCCTCAAATTTTCCAAAACTTTCCGGGGAAGGCCCAGAGTGCCCCCCAGACCCCCCGGTCAAGTACCCTACACCGGCCATGACTTGCACAAGGCGCTGAGAACCTCAGAATCGGCCCTGTTTATTGTAATGTGGCACGTCACTTTTTGAGATGCTGGTACGTACACCACTGTTTGAGATCAGAGCTGGGCAATGCTCGGATACAAAGGGCTTGGCATAGTGCTCGAAGCACTTTCCGTGCTTAAAGCACAATGCTTCAAGCCTTTTCCAAAATCTGTGCTCGGTGCTTGGTAATCCAAGCATTCTGTCAAAGTGCTTGGTAATTGGTAATTAGGGAAATGTGCTTGCAAGCACTTCGAAAGTGCTTGCAAGCCCTTTCGAAAATTCCACTCCCTTAAAGTGCTTGCCAGCACTTGTCGATTGCTTGCAAGCACTTTTTGGAGAATTTCGAGCCCTTTGAACAAGTTTAAACTGACAAAATCGTGATAAAAATGGGTTACAGTTCTGATGCACTTGCTGATTTGCTCATTCTTTTATGAGAGCTTGTGTGTAGTGTACCTATCGTTATGGTCATTGACTCTGGTCTCTGACTCGGTGTTTATTTTGTTAATACTTTGAGTGAACTTCGTCTGCAATTCTGCATATTCCAAGTAAGTTTTATTTTCTGTGCGTGCTTTCAGGAAATCTGATCATTATGATTTGGCTTCTGCCAATTTGCAATCTAATCTCAGACTCAGAGTAGTTATTTTAAATACATTTGTTTTTATCAGGCTATACAAAAAATGATAATTAATGTTGCACAAAAATTATGTGAATCGCAGCCTCAATCTGAAATGGAATGTGATGTAGAAGAAAATATGAACAAATTAAGCGCAGAAGAAGACGCGTTTTTTGACTTTGAAGCCGAATTTGATAACACCTTAAAAAAATAGAACTGAAGTGGCTTCCAAGATAGATTTGGAAATATTACAATATATTCAGGACTCCAGAAATGCGTTGAAAATCATTAATAATTATCCTATAGTTAAAAAATTAATTATCAAATACAATACATGTCTGCCATCAAGCGCTTCCGTAGAAAGGATGTTTTCATTCGCATCCATTATAAATGCTCCAAAACGACATGCATTAACTGATCAAAATTTTGAAAATCTTGTACTGCTTAAGGCTAATAAACATATTCCTTAAATTATTCTATCTTTAATTTAATCACTCCCAGTCCTACCAGTTTCACGCCCCATCTTTCTTTTCTTATATAGGCTTAGGCCCAGCTATTCATTAATCACTGATTAATCGGTTTGAATACTAATGTATAAGTATGTAACTGTACCAATAGTGTTTAATTACAATTTGAAGTTCACTTGTTGTATTCTGCGATTGAAAAATTAGCTTTTAATCCACTACTACGTATGTAAAGTTCAAAGTGAAGAATATTCTAATACTTGCAAGCACTTTTTAGAACTTCCCCGCACTTTTTAATGCTTTAAGCACACTGGAGTACTCTAAGCATTTTTGAATGCTTGGAAGCACTTGGCAAGTGCTTTAAGCATTTCTGAGTGCTTAGAGCAATTTTGAGTGCTTTAAGCATTTTCCAAATTAAATTCCAATTACTTTCGTAGTGCTTGGTATTCGGTAATTGCGAAAGTTAATTACTTTCATCAGTGCTTGGTAATTTCAATTACTTTTATTTATCAGAGTGCTTAGTGCTTAGATATTGCAAGCATTGAAGTTCAGTGCTTAGGTCTCGGTGCTCGAAGCACGCTACCACAGTGCTTTGCCCAGCTCTGTTTGAGATACTACTGTTAGTCACGTGACGTAAACCGTCACACATCACGTGATAAACGATATTGTACACCCCTCACGGTCGGCAAGAGCGGAAGCCTGTCAACCCAAGAAATTGTAGTTAGGTTAGGTTTTCTTATTAGTCAATAATTATCGTTTTCGCGTTGTGTTAATTATCACACACTGACAATGGAAAACGGTACTGTAAATTTATGTGATAGTTCATCAGATGAAAATGAACAAAACATGTGCCGCTTGTGTTCAGTGAAAAGTGATTTGATAGATATGTTTGCACCAAAAAATGCCAACCTTACCATGCGGATACTGATTTTATTGGCAACTGGAATAGAGGTAAATTGCATACATTAAATTGTTCGGCATGTACTACCTACATATTGTTGGTTATTAGTTATTATATTATGTACATTTATTGTGTTTGAGCGAAATCAGCGACTTCAATGATAGTTCAGCAATGTTGTTATGTCAACGTCCGTTGCACACATTATTTTAGCGGGAATAATTAAAATGCAGTTCCAAGCACGGCTAGTTTAAAAATTAACTAATTAGTATTGCTAATGCTCAAGATACATTGTTACTGCGGTCGAATGCCAAATTAATAAAGCACCGCAAAGTTTGACAACACTTAAAATTATATTACATTTTGGTTAGTTTTGCTACTAGAGGGATGACTCCCTTACGCCTACTTCAAATTTTGCCTATACTTCGAGATAATTCGAATTTACTTCGAAGAGATTTCAATCAGGTTATCCTTAAACATACGTGGCTTCTGTGTTTAATATTTTGAACATTTACTAATATCATTTAAAACGGGTTAACGTTTACAAAATATTATGAACATGCTGTATAAATTACTAACTATAGGCATTTATTGAAAAATACAAAAATGACAAATATTTCATAATAAAACATACCCAGTATTATATTGTGTACATGATAAATGAAATAACAACTCTTTATAGTTAAATAACGAAATTAAAACCTATTAAATAGTGTCCGGATTTCTAGTCTAGTATTTAGTCAGTATTTAAATTATGAAGCAATCAATTATTAAGCAATTCTCCCATAATTCCTTTAAATATACAGGTTGTTTCAAATTGCGTGTTAACTATGGCGATCTCGCTTATTTGAAGAGATACGAGGATGGTTAAATTAGAGAAAAGTTGTGGAATTACATATTACATATTTCTAGTTAACGCATTATTAAGACACTTTTTCATGCTAAATCTAAATTTTTGATTAGATTTGGTATAACTGCTACCATTGCTCATTTTCGACTGTCAACTTTTGTTTTTCTTATGGTCGGCATTTTAAATTTTTTCATATTTGAATAGAGTTTTTAATTCTGATTTCAACGATGTGTCACACTTTGCATTTTGTTTAAACTTTGAGCATTTTATTACAGAAAATACAAATTTCATAAGAGTGCCATGGAAAGCCACGTCATTTAATTTATTTTGAAGAATTCCAGTAGGTCATGAACTGATGGAAGTAAAACAAAACACTAATTTTTTTACTTTGATTTTAGTTACATTAGGTATGCGAAAATTTCAGGAAACTTTGTTTTGAGCGAAGACAGCAGGTTAAAATATTTTTTACAAAAACAAATGAATAACAAAGTTTTTTCTAACATACACAATTTACTGAAAATTCTACTTGCAGTTTTTATGTTTACAACTTACATAACAAATTTGAATAATAGGTAAAATACAACGTATAACACTAGAACTGCACTAATACATATATTAAATAAATTTTCAATGACATTTTTGTAAAACATGCTCAGAAGCTTGTCTAAATTAAACTCTCTAATCTGTGTGTTAGTAAATGTGTCATTCACTTTTTTTTTGTAAAACATAACTTAACATGCTGCCTACGCGCATAACAAAGTTTCCTGAAATTTTGGATTCCTAATGTATCTAAAGGTCAAAGTAAATAAAATCAGTGTTTTGTTTTACTTCCATCAGTTCATGACCTACTAGAATTCATTCAAAATAAATTAAATGGCGTGGTCTTTCCATGGTACCCGTATGAAATTTCTATTTTCTGTAATAAAATGCTTAAAGCTTAAGCAAAATGCAACGTGTGACACATCGTTGAAATCAGAATTAAAAACTCTATTCAAATATAGAAAAATGTCAGCATGAAAAAATGTCCTAATAATACGTGAACTAGAAATATGTAGCATAAATGATAAATGAGTTATAGCCGAAAATAATAAATTCAAAATTTGTTTTTAGTTTATTCCAGTGATGTGAGTCTCAGTATTTTACCAATCAGTAAAATGGTAAAATGGTATTTTACCGGTAAAGTAAAATCACAAAAATCAATTCGAATTGCCGCGCGCAGGCGCAGATATTCGTCGTACTCCAAAACAAAACATTATTTTTCTTGGAAAGGGTCAGAAATGTTTTGTGGTAGGAAACCTAAATAAGGATTAATTTCTTCAAACCAATCATATTATAATATAATATATATTAAATATTTATTATTTTTGTTATTAAAAGTTACATCAATTACATTTATTAAGTTTGTTTAACTTTATGTTTATATGTATAAGTTTATTTTATCTAAATGTTTATTTCGATTTATATCTTCATACTTTTAATTTTCGTTATCACATTTTGCTTTGTATTTAATTTAGGTATACTTTAATACACTACTCAAAATGAATATAGAGACACCTTCTTATTAGCGTGTATTTTTTGTAAATCTCAACGAAACAATCTATAACTTGGCAGATAATATGAACATACCTTTACATTTTACCTGTAAAAAAGTAGGCGCTTGTTTCCCTGGAGATTTTACAAAACAAAGTAAACAACAAAAAAGACGCTTAAGTTTAAATTCACAAAAAAAAAATTTTTACTTGATTTTACCGTTTCGCAGTGTAATTTGTTGGTGGAAACATGAATGTGGATGTGTTAGGGAGAAGGAGACAACCAAGAGTATATCTGAATGAAAATCAGATAGTTAGAGCGGTGACATTATTGAAGAGGGATACTCAAGACGCGGCGTTGCTCAAATGTTAAATGTGAGTCATTCTACTATAGCTAGGGCATGGAACAGATATATAAATAATGGTATCGTAAGAAGACGTCCTTGCCCTCAAAGACAAAGAGCCACTACTCCTCGCGAAGACCGCCTATTGAGGTTTTGGGCCGTTAGAGAACGTAGAATTACCGCCCGATCTCTACAAAATCGACTGGTTGCCACTAGTGGAACCAGAATTTCGGACCAAACAGTTCGGAATAGGCTTCACGAGATTCAGTTACGTGCAAGGAGAGCAGTTAAAGTCCCTCGGTTAACACTAGCACATAGGAGAGCCCGGCTAAACTTTGCACAAGAACATCGTAACTGGGCTAGAGAACAATGGAGCAATGTAATGTTCACGGACGAGTCCAGGTTTTGCGTAGACCATAACAATGGACGAATGCGTGTGTGGAGACGCCAAGGTGAACGCTATTTAGACTCCACTGTTCAAGAAACCGTCCGTTTTGGTGGAGGCTCCATTATGGTATGGGGCGGCATAACTTTGAATGGTCGCACCGAGCTAGTGGTTCTTCGGGAAGGTTCTCTCACGGCGGCGCGTTACATCAGGGACATTTTAGAACCACATGTGATTCTGTTTGCTGAAAAAATGGGACCTGACTTTATCTATCAGCAAGATAATGCCAGGCCACACGTGGCTAGGATAGTTACAAATTTTTTTCATGACCACAATATCACAGTAATGGACTGGCCGGCTAATAGTGCAGACCTTAACCCCATCGAACACCTATGGGACGTATTGGGAAGAAGATTGCTGGATCGTCAGCCTATTGAAAATTTAGATGAGGTTGAGGAAATTCTTACCCAAGAATGGGAGCACCATCCTCAACAAACAATTTCAAATTTAATTAAGAGTGTGCCCCGTCGTTGCGCTGAAGTCATCCGGGCCAGAGGAGGCCACACCCATTATTAGTTCTTTAAATTTGTTGTTCTCTTATTGTTGATTGTTTAAAAGTTTGTTAATTAAATGATTCCCAATTTCAATTTTTAACATTTTTTTTCTTAGAAGCTTATTCAACAAGGCTGAAATCTTCGCATCTTAAAGAGTAATCCTTTTCAAAAAGTCGAAGACACTTTTTACCTAATCCAGTGTTACTTAAGCAAAAATATTCAATTTTTTTAAAGTGTCTCTATATTCATTTTGAGTAGTGTAATTATAACTGTAAGTTACATAATCGTTATATTTTTATAAACTATAAATAATTGTATTTTTGTGTTTTCGTATCAAGTATTAAGTAGACCTGTCGAGTATCTAGTATCAAACTAAAAGGTTTTTTATAAGGAAACTGCAATAATATTTTTTTTAATTGAAATGCAAAATCGCAACCACGAATTAATGAAAATAGAACGTGTAAATTCATTAATACAACGAGACAGTTCTACGTAAGAAAAGTTGGGACTATCAACATTCATAAAGGACGGAAAACCACCGTTGAATTAAAATCTTAAGAATTGCAGTACACAACAACCACTTTTTCTAAATTCTCAGCCGAAAAATTAGTTCTCTCGTCCGACAAAATACCTTTAAACATGAAAATTACTTTTCAACGTCGCAACTTGTTAATGGAGCAAAACTGTAAAAGTTGGTCGGTGAACAACTGACTGGATTAATTGTCGACTTGATGTTGATAAAGTGTGTTGATGTTTATAATAAAGCCCTGCTTATTAATTTTTTTACGCTTATTTTTCGCGAAATCAGCTATTTTACAACATTAACTTTTGGTAAATCGCATTTGTTTCACGTATAACTTGATGGATTTGAGTACGCCCATTTTAACGAATTTTTTTGCTTTTCTGTCCGGTCTTTGCTAACAAAACTCTTTAGATATACGTTTGTGCGATAAAGAACATATAGTAAACACATAAATCTCAAAAAGAAATTTCTGAGAATTCAATGTTTTAGCAGAGGCAGCATGGATATCCATTATTCACATGACGGGTTTTGCCTACCGGCGAATATACCTCTTATTTTCGTTATCACTGGTTTATTTTTGTTTATTGCCGTTGATTTCCGTTCTACTGCCGTGATTGCCCAGCTATTGCCGTGATTACCGAGTAATTGCCGTGATTGCCGAATGATTTCTCAACTATTGCCGCTAATGGGAACCCCTCGGCGTGACGCAGCAATTTCAAGGTCACTGTTGCTAAAGTTTAATTTCCTGTCAAAATGACAAGATCTATTACTATGCAGGAAGTTTGAGTAATATGGACAAAAAGTTCCAAAGCTCGTAGTGTTGCACAAGACTATTTTATGAGTACAAAATACAACCGAGAATACAACAATAAGTCCAAAGTTTTTCATTTAATTTTAAACGTGAAAAGATACTAAATTACTATAACTATAATTTGTTTGTCTATTTACGTACGTCCGGCGTTTCCAATACATTCCTAAACGCTTGTTGATCTGTTGAGAAAGCTACATAAAAAATTAACGGGGTAATACCATGTGGGTTGGTTAATACTGCATTCTGATTGGTTGTAATGTGTATGAATAAAATATTAAATAATCATGTAAAAATGCAAGGTGCACTAGCGGCGAGAAGGGGGCAATGTAGGTAATTGCCAAGGTGAGACACCCGACAAATTAACTTTGTATAACATGTTATACGGGGTGTTTGAAAACTATGTTAAGAAGTTATGAGTTACCGGTGAATGGCCAATTGTTTGTGGAGCTGAGTCCTGTGACATGTTTGTGAATTTATTTATTACTGTTACAACAATAGCTACATTTATAGCAGATTGCTATATTTTAATTATAACACATTTAAACCGTAAATAGTTTTTCAACTGAAATTTCTTACAAATATACAATACAAACTATTGCTAATTTTTTTCTTAGAAAGGCATTTATGAAGTTTGTGCTATGATTGCTATCTGTCCAACCGGAAAACGGTTGTCGCTAAAATTATGACAATCAAGAGATGAAAAAATATGATTTTTTCAATCGATTTCTTTGAATAAAATTGATTTTTTTAAGGTAGTTGTGTATGTACACGTACGAGGTAAAAGTTTCGAGCGCAGCGTGCAGTAAAATCCAATGCTTCTACGGTGCTGTTGGTTAAAAACTTTTGACAGAGATTGTACACTCACAGCTCATGCATGGATAGGTCCCCTACACGTATAGAGAGCGGCGCTGTAATCGTGGCAACACCGCAATTCTCGAGTATTAGTAATATGGAAGCAGCTGAAATGTGTGTCAACCAGAACTCCAGAATGGCACAGATGGATATGCGGGTGTTTTCTGTCGTGCTGCTTTTTTACTGCATAAGTAGTTGCAGGGTCGAATCTCGTTTGGAACCAAAATTTTTTTTTTATTTTATAGTTTTCTTTAAAACACTGTTGTTGCGTTTTGCTGCCAACGCGAGGTTATTTGTTAAGAGCAGTTATATTTTTAAAGAAAAAAAAAGACAAATTTGCATTCACTCACTGACAGCATCCTAACACGCAAGTCTGGTATTAAATTAAAAAAAAAAGATTTGTTGTTTTCTATTGAATGCAATTTATTAGCAATGAAAAAATCGTCTTTAACAATGCAAATCTCGATGTAAATATCACACTCGCACATATGCGAGCCAATATTACATGATATTGCGCAATTCAGGATCGGCAGGAAGCGTTAATTTCGTTTTGGATCAAACTTGCAACTTGTTGATTGAAAAAATGTTTATTGTTATTATTTTTAATATTTGTTCAAAAATTATTTATGCATTCAATGCATATATAGTTTATTCGTGATTTTTATTTTATAAGTATGAGCGTTATGAATATTGTCCAGGATAATATTTATATTATATAAAAGTTAATTTATTCATTTATTCAACGAATTAAATAAACTACATTTGTTGAGAGAATAAATTTATTTCAAATCCTTCCCATAATTATTAAAATCCAGGAAAAAAAACACGTTTCACATTCCCGGACTACACCACGCGCCCATCAGTCGTCGTAGCGTACACTGTTGCCATTTCGTCACAACTGACTGTGTGTCCGTTCCGTGTCGAATAAAATTAATATATTTCATCAGTCGATATCTCCGAAACTAAACGGTCAAAAATTGCCATTCTTTTTCACATTAATCCCACAATAGTACTGCATACATGAGTGGTTTTATTTAAAAATCTTAAGATCCGTTTAGCGTCTATAATAAAAAATGTGAACAAAGTGCTATCCGTTCACGTGTTAGGTATGGGCATCACGTACAAAATGACCCATTTTCAATTGCAGTTGTCTCACAAACTAAACGGTGGATCGATTTAAAAATTTGCCAGTCGGTTTATGAAGGTTATGTTTACACCATACTTTAATTTCAGGCAATTCTTAAGATTTGACCAAAACTACAGAACTACCTTAAGGTAATTGGATTTTTTGTTTTCTTTTGTAATTTTTATTTACAAAATAAGCACATTCTCTATTTTTCAACATTTAACTGTTTTTCGTTTGAATCTTTAAAATTTATTATCCTAAAAATTTGAATTAACATTCAGAATCGCATGGTGTCTGCAGAGCATTCTGAACTTTCGAATGTAACCCAATTAGTACTTATACCCGTCTTGATTTTTATAAACGCATGACATAATCACGATTTAAATTGCAAACATGTCGTTTATAAAGTAAGTAAATCGGGTCACGAATCACTAATTCCATTAGCTGTAACCATATAGTTTCGGCCACAACCCCTTTAAGCTAAATTGTATTTTGGGCCACGCATTTTGTATGTAACTTTATGGCGAGGGGTAACCACGAAGGAAATCTGGTGTACACGGCATAGGAAATCTTTGTGAAATCCAAGGAATTCTCGAGGAAATCCAAGGAATTTCGAGGAAATCCTGGGGAAATTCAAGGAAATTTCTAGATAGTATAGAAATTAATCCCGCAAAATTTAAAATTCAAAGCTTTCTCGAAAAGAAAATAGTAATTACGCAACTACCACGAATTGTATTGAAACGCGTGCATAAAAACGTTCGTTAAAACACGACTCTAAACGTCATATTTCGCAAATTTTCATCCCTGTCTGCTGCTGTCTGCACATAAACACATGTACATTGTACACCTGACAAACGCGCCATGCAGTTTTAGCCTATTTCTTAGGGAACAAGTGGTCAGTTATCTATTAGTGTTTTTATCTGCTAATTCTTTGTATGTGCAATAAAAGTTCAAAATTAAAGTGCAATAAAAACTAATGTAAAATATTCAGTAGCAGAAAAAAATATTATAATGATGGTTGTGTTTAAACTAAGAATTTTGTATTAGGTATTTGTTTAATGTTTCTATCCATTATATAGAATTTTCTCAGAATTTGCTTGTTTTTCCATTTAATAAAACATTCTTTTGTCCGATGTGTTTGCTTCTTTTAATGTGATTTTTTAAACCATTTAAATCCTTTTTTATTTTTTATTTCCAGTTTTATATTTTAGGCATCAGATAAATATGTACATAGTATGCTTTGGGGTGCAAGAAAACCAAGGAATTTCTTGAGAAATCCGAGGAAATCTAAGAAATTCTCGAGAAAATCCCCAGGAAATTCGAGAAAATCCAAGGAATTCTGAGGAAAACATTCCGAGGAAATCCAAGGAAATCTCGGGGAAAGCTTTATAAAGGGAAATGTTGTGTACACAATTTAAGACCGTGATTTCCCACTCGCTTTATGGTTTATCAGCCGCAGTATTCGCGTGTTGCCCAATACTCTGATTAAATTTTCAATTATACTGCAAACAATTGTAAATTTACTCCTGAAATTTATACCCAAAGTACAGCAAGCTTGCAAAATATGTCCATCACTTGTTAGAATTGTATATAACAAATCGGATAGAGAGGTATGAATTTGTAAAGTGTGCTTCACATTGATACAAAGAAATGATGTATAGGTACTTATTTTAGTGTATTTTTAATCATACCGGTATATTGAAATAACACTGATTGTATAATTACTGTTTTATTGTTAAAAGTAGTAACATTTCTTACAACAAAGTGGTTTGCGGCAATAAATTTGGTTAAAAGTTGGCAAGGCAGATTTGGGGCGTAATCGCAGGTAGCCATTTCTGAGACTGGTCTTGTCGTGGCCCACATTGCATGTATCGTTGTTTTATATTCTACTACTTTAAAAAAAAATTATTCTTAAAATCTGACCACACAGTATTATTAAATTTTGTAGACTCATAGATTAGAGATGCGATACAATTTGGGATGGTCTATGCACTAATTTGTATAAATTTTTGAAATTTGAAAATTAATACATATTTGTTTAATAAGCGGAAGACAATCGGGCTGACACAGTTCCATTTGAATTGCTCGTCACAGATAGTAAAATAAGATTCTTAAATTAATTTGTAGATGCAGTAAAACTTAGGGGGCCTTGTCCGCCGTCTTGCCGTAAAGGTAGTTTTACCAAAATTATATTTGGGGGTATACAAGGGTTCGCCATGTAGAATATTACAATATACTTATTATACATGGTTAATCTGCATGTAGAATATTAAGCCCTTTTTCTACATATTCTGCATGTAGAATAATACCGATGCAGGATCAGACAGTTTAAACGTAAGTGAACACTTATACAACTAAATAAAAGCTTCTCCCTACACCGAAGTAAAATAATAATACTAGCAAAACCCGTGGGCTGCGCCCCACCTCTTTATTGAGTTTTTTAAATACGGAAACTTTTAAAATTAAATGCCGCTCCGCTCTACGTCACAGCGATACCGGCAAACAATAAATACGCTGTGTTGAGATGTAAGAACAGTCCGTCGTCACCAAAAGTTGAGACAGGGTAAAGGAATTCGAATTTAATGTATAGGTTGGTTCCCTAAGCAGCAAGTGCTTACTTAAATGTTCTAGGGACCCTGTAAATCTGGAAAACAAAAAAAATTGGCAAAAATATTCTCGGCAAAAGAGATAACAGATAAAAAACGAATAAAACCCCGGAAAAAATTGAAAAAAAGAAACCCCCTCAAAAAGTCCCCTAAAAAAAATCTACAAAATCGTCAAAAAAATTTCTTTAAAAAAAGCGGGATGAAAGTTAATTAAACTTTACACTTTTCCCCATTTCCAGGATAGTGGCTTAACAGGGATTCTGCGACTTATATACTGGACGCGTAAATATATGGCTTCTAGTAGCGGAGACCAAACGTTAAGACAGGTGGAAGGGATCCGGATATAATATGTTGATTATTAAATTAAAATGTAAAATATCTCAGAATGGTAAAAAACTAAAAACCAAAAATAACTGCGAGCTGCAGTGCCAGAATTAAAGTGGAGCGAAAGGGGCTTCCGCCCCAGACGTGACAATTTAAAGGGCGCAATTTTATTGTATAATTTGTTATAGAGTCGATTTCTTTGTCGTTTGATAGTTGCCGACATTTAAAAACGCGTTCGTTTCGTTTCATAGTCGCACGTCTCCCCCCCCCCCTCACATACCATGCACACATGCGTGTTTTTCTAGAATCTATCGTACGCATATTTGACATATTGTACATATTTTACATGTATAATAATATGTAAAAAAAGGTAGATTTTCCAGTTTTATTTAACTTACATATTATTGTACATATTCTACGTATTTTACACACTGTTCTGCATGACGTAATGTAGAAAATAATATTCTGCGTGTAGTGTTGCAACCCTGATATATTTATTTGTTAGTAGTGAGATATTCATAGCACTTACTTCTTCCCAATTTATAAATAGATATTGATGCACAACAAACTAAATATTGAATAATAGTTATTTTTGTTAAGGTCGCCTAAAAAAATTAGTTTTCATGTAGGCACACAGTTAAAAAAAAATCTAAAAGGGCTTTGCTTCCATAGATATCTATGTATTAATTTTATTATCCGAAGTTTATTTTTTATTTGATTAATAAATCACCTACTAAAATAGTTACGCCACGCGCCATGCCGAAAATATTTTTGAGCCGAATTCGCTGTTGCGAAAACAAATAATTCTGCAGTCAAGTTGAATACCTGTCAGATAATTGAATTCGGTAATTCAACTGTAAATAATAGTAAATTCAGTGTTTATTGCTGTAATAAACAAGTAAAAATACACCTTAAGAATAATACATTTAGCCATTGATTATATTATTTGGAATACTTCAATCAACGATTTAGCACGCTTTCGCGGACACCGATTATATTGAAAAATAATTTGTAATTATAGTAGGTAAGGAGTGCTTGTACTTGTCCTTTTACAATTTGAATTGTTACTTGTCAAACAAATCAGCTCCCTTTAGCAGCCTTCTAAAATTAGCAGCATTCTATTAGGTTTGGTTGATCAAACGAAACTAGAAGAATATGCGAGAAACCCACCCAACTAAAAAACAACTCGAGCCGTCCAACTCTACTTAATTTTTTTCTTTGCTTCAGCAATAATATGAAGCTACAGACCGTGGGTAAATTAAAAGCAATCAAAAAGGGAAAAAAAGAGGCAACGGCACGGTAGCTTCCAAAGGGTTATACCCATGCAAGTACTGTCCATAGGACCACGCCCGACGTTGTTTGACGGAACCGGTGCTTTCAACGTGGTATGGTCGTTGTCTGTTAGATCTTGCAGTTTTTCGAACATTTTAACACACAAATATCATCAAATATTGGCTTTACTCTACTACTGAAACCGAGATGGCAGCACAAATATTGAATGAAATACAGCAATGTAGTTGCCCTTGCTACGCCTTGCTTGTTACGTAGCGTTTGCTGCGCAAGCAACGCATTCTTTTGTCCCTTCAAGTTTCCATTTTATTTATATTCGTAAGCATCGCAAAACCCGTGTAATTTTCTGCATGAATGTTTTTTTGCTAATTCTGTTAAAATCATAAATTTTAAAACTGCTATCTTTTTAGATAATGTGATATAGTGAAAATAGCTAACTGTGTGAAGTATCAGTTCATATTATTGACTAAAATCTATTAAAATGCACAATGCAGTACTTATATTCCAAAGTTTTATGTAGTTTTTGCAGAAGACTATATTATTGTTGATCAGCAGTTTACATAATTTATCAATTGTTGTTTTTTTTTTTCAAATAAAAAATTTTACTAAAAAAAGATTAATGTTACCGAAAACGGAAAAATATAAATTAAAACGAAAAGAATAGCTTAACAAAAATAGAAGTAACAAATGAAATGTGTGCCGAGCACGCACGTTCTAAGTGAAACTTCTTAGCGTATTCTCACTGAAAGTGTATTTTGAATCGTATGATTTACATCCTGGATTCTTAATAAGCAGCCCCAAAACTCCACGAATATTTGTATCAAAATCGAATGACTTGATGAAATCTTTCCGCCATATTTGTTCCACCATCTTGAATTTTCTAATTTAGATCATGGAATTGTAGTTGGTAGCCCAAACACCCCTCGAATACCAATTTTTATGAAAATCGGATAACTTTATGAAATAATTACGCCGTATTAAATGAGCCATTTTGAATTTTATGATATCGATCCTGGAATCGTAATTAGCAGCCCGAAAACCCCACGAATACCAATTTGTATCAAAATCGGATGACTTGATGAAATGTTTCCGCCATATTTGTTCCGCCATCTTGAATTTTCTAATTTAGATCATGGAATTGTAGTTGGTAGCCCAAACACTCCTCAAATACCAATTTTTATGAAAATCGGATAACTTTATGAAATAATTACGCCGTATTAAATGAGCCATTTTGAATTTTATGATATAGATCCTGGAATCGTAATTAGCAGCCCCAAAACCCCACGAATACCAATTTGTATCAAAATCGGATGACTTGATGAAATGTTTCCGCCATATTTGTTCCGCCATCTTGAATTTTCTAATTTAGATCATGGATTTGTAGTTCGTAGTCCAAACACCCCTCGAATACCAATTTGTATGAAAATCGGATAACTTTATGAAATAATTACGCCGTATTAAATCCGCCACCTTGAATTTTATAATATAGATCCTGGAATCGTAATTAGCAGCCCCAAAACCCCATGAATACCAATTTGTATCAAAATCGGATGACTTGATGAAATGTTTCCGCCATATTTGTTCCGCCATCTTGAATTTTCTAATTTAGATCATGGATTTGTAGTTCGTAGTCCAAACACCCCTCGAATACCAATTTGTATGAAAATCGGATAACTTTATGAAATAATTACGCCGTATTAAATCCGCCACCTTGAATTTTATAATATAGATCCTGGAATCGTAATTAGCAGCCCCAAAACCCCATGAATACCAATTTGTATCAAAATCGGATGACTTGATGAAATGTTTCCGCCATATTTGTTCCGCCATCTTGAATTTTCTAATTTAGATCATGGATTTGTAGTTCGTAGTCCAAACACCCCTCGAATACCAATTTTTATGAAAATCGGATAACTTTATGAAATAATTACGCCGTATTAAATCCGCCACCTTGAATTTTATAATATAGATCCTGAACTCGTAATTAGCAGCCCCAAAACCCCATGAATACCAATTTGTATCAAAATCGGATGACTTGTTGAAATGTTTCCGCCATATTTGTTCCACCATCTTGAATTTTCTAATTTAGATCATGGATTTGTAGTTCGTAGCCCAAACACCCCTCGAATACCAATTTTTATGAAAATCGGATAACTTTATGAAATAATTACGCTGTATTAAATCCGCCACCTTGAATTTTATAATATAGATCCTGAACTCGTAATTAGCAGCCCCAAAACCCCATGAATACCAATTTGTATCAAAATCGGATGACTTGATGAAATGTTTGCGCCGTATTTGCTCTGCCATTTTGCATTTTCTAATTGAGATCGTGGATTTGTAATTAGTAGCCCAAACACTCCTCGAATGCCAATTTTTATGAAAATCGGATAACTTTATGAAATAATTACGCCGTATTAAATGAGCCATTTTGAATTTTATGATATAGATCCTGGAATCGTAATTAGCAGCCCCAAAACCCCACGAATACCAATTTGTATCAAAATCGGATCACTTGATGAAATATTTCCTTAATATTGAATCCGCTATCTTAAATTGTGTAATTTGTAAATGTGCGCTGCCCGAGAATAAATAATTTGATCCTGATTTTGATTTAATTGTATTGTTTTATACTTTACAGTGTGAGCTTCCTGAAGACATAATGCACTTATCTAATAACTTTGATGTATTTACAGGAATTTTAATTATTAAAATACCATAATAGTGGGTTTTGGGCTACGAAGAGCACTATGCCAAAATCAAAGAGGCTTAGGCGAAGATGCTTATTCTTGTCGGTGTACCTAATTCGGTGTACCTAATTCGGTGTATCAAACGTGGCGCTATTGTCCTTCGGGAATAAGGCGTAAACAATTGAGGCGCTATTGCAGGGAAGCCGATTGGAGCGAGTGACGGCGTTATTTCCACTTTGGTGGCAGTAAGACGCTCTTTTCTCGAATTGTTACACATTTGTACGTAATCGATCGCTGTTATTGGGTTGAGTTTTCAGGCGCATTGACACGCGGCGCTATTGTCCTTCGGGAATTAGGATGAGACCTAATCAGGCTGAGAGTATTGGGTACAAATGAGTGATAGCACACGGCGTTCCTGTAAAGAGTACCCAGTTGCTTGCGTATCCTGTACAACACTGGACATTTATAAGCAGTCCCAAAAAGAAGTATCAGTATAAGTGGAACTGGGGTACAAATTTGGACATAACTGACGTGCAAATTCTATATAAATGGTCCCCGCACTCATAACACTAACATTTGCATCGCAGAAACAAATAAATAATTTAAAAGATTTTAATGCTATTAAAATTTTAAATTGAATTATATACGACACTGCACAATCACAAATTTAGATACTTGATGTGTAATTAGCAGCCTCAAAACGCCACGAACACCAATTTGTATCAAAAACGGATGACTTTAAGAAATGTTTCCGCCATATTTGTTCCGACATATTGAATTGTACAATGTAGATTCTAAATCCGTAATTAGCAGCCCCAAAACCCCTCGAATACCATTTTTTATGAACATTGGATAACTTTATGAAATATTTACGCCATTTTAAATTCGTTATGTTAAATTGTGTAGCTTAGGTACTTGGTGTGTAATTAGCAGCCCCCAAACCCCTCGAATTTTTATGCAATTCGGATAAGTTTGTGAAACCATTTCGCCATATTGAATCCGCCATCTGGAAATTTATAGTTTTGATACTTAAGGTGTAATTTGCAGCCCTAAAACTCCACGATTACCAATTTTTATGCAATTCGGATAACTATAAAATAATTGCGTCGCCTTGAATTTTATAATTTAGATACTTAAATAGCAGCTCCAAACCCCCTCAAGTACCAATAGTTATGAAAACGGATATCTTTGTGAAATATTTCCCAGCATTTTACATTTATTTTGTTTTTAAGTTTTATTAACCTTAAAAATGGTATTAAGAGTATGATGCATTTTCGTTTCCGTCTACACAAACGGTTTTTAGCCCTACGAAATATGTACGTGATACTGACAACTGTAACCGGTGTCCGGAAGAATTACACCAATGCGCGCAATTCCGTCTCAGTGCGTGACGTATTGCATTTCTGGCTCGGTTTCTCGTTTCCACGGTTGAATGTTAGTCCTGCCGGCAAAGAAGTTTTTATTCAAAAAGTAGGTGACTTTAATTGAAGTGCGATGCGAACTTACAATCTCGGCATTAACAGCACAAGCGCATGCTTTAGTTGCCTACCTACGTAGGTGCTTGGCCTTTGGAATTTGATTTATTGTACCGAGCGTTACTGTAACTAATAAATTATTTACTTTAATGCATTTTTCCCACTACCGACTACGTAAGTACGCCATAACTACAAGATACCTAAGTGTCGCATAACGTTTGTTCATTAGATTACACTTGACGACGAAACTTAATAGTGTCAATAACATTCCTAGGAAAATAATAGTAATACAGATTTACAGCAACAGGCATAGCTAAATTGCGAAATAGAACAAAATTAAAACCAAATGACAGATTTCAAATTTTACAAATATTTTCTTAATATTTTTAGCTAATTGCTGCCGCTAGTTGGAAAAATATAATAAACATGTTGCCGTAGGGACTCTCCATCAACAAATATAAACTTTTGCAGTAATTATGTACCCTGTGCTAGTCGTCTTGCCAGCAAGCCACTTTTATGGAACCTTCTTGTAACTATTCATTCCGATACATTGACACTTCGCACATGATTCGGGTTTGGTTGCGTACTAACGTGCTACAGTTACAACCATATCCGGATTTACGTGTGTATCTTGTATTATTAAACATATTATTTCTAGCTGATTGGAGAAATAACGTTGACTTATACCGTCTCGATAATGCGGGATCTATACACACCGACCACTATGTATTTTATGGTCCCACATCTCCTAACAGGCACAACGTCTACTTCGGTTACAATAATCGCCACAGAAAGTGGTCATAGCGTCCACCGTGGAAACAACGCCCACTCCTGTCTGGTAGTCACAACGCCCACTAGTTCAGGTCACTAAAACTGTCATATTTCACTTGTTTTTAGTGATAGCCTATACACAGAATACCATCGTGCGAGGTGACAGTTACGAGGACTTGAACTGGTGGGCGTTGTTATAAATCGATATGGAATGTTGACGTTGTGTCCACGGTGGGCGATGTGGACAAAATACATGGGGGCGTTGTGCCGCATACCGGATAACGATTCAACTTTCGTAGCGAGATCTGCAATGAACAATAGTAATATGATAAGAAATTTGAAAACTATAAATCCCTTTAACAAAATTAACTCGAGCTCGCAAGTTTAAAAGAATACGTTACGACTAATTAGCGGATGTTATAAGCTGTAACAATACAGTTGTGTACAAAATGTAGTTTATCATCATCATCTGACATGGAGCGAGCATTGCTGTCAATCGTAAACGCAAAATATTCTAAGTGTATTGACTACAATTGACTGTGGCGCAGGTCGAGACGACTAAATGGGTATAGACTGCGGCAGCTCAACATTCTGTCAACAGTCATTTTTGGATTTACACCAAAAGTTTTACGGCCTTAAGTTCCGACTGCAGAGCTAAAGCCGGATACTCCCAAGACCAAACACTAACACCCTTATCCAATGACTTATCGAAAAACCATAATGACAGTGTCAGTCTGACAATATTAACATTTGAAACTATAAGCCTACAAGTTTATTGTCGGCTAAAAATTAAGCGCAGATTCGCTTTGTACAGGGAAAAATTAAGAGATTATAGGAATGCGAAACCGCCCTTTTTTTGTAAAAACAGCTTTTACAAGGTTTCGGATTATCATCAAAACTGGACCCATCGCTATAACCCCGACATAGCAGCTCCTATACAAATCAGCGCCGACAAAATTTCAAGAATTTTAGGCTTAAGTATGCAGATAAGCAGGCAATAAATGTTCAAAAAGTTATCCGTCATGTACGCACTGCTTGCACCTTCTACAACTCTCCAAACACGACCATTCCATTAACAACATTCCAGCCTAACCAATAGCAATCCACAATGTACACATTAAAAAAAAGTTACAGCCCGTGTGTACACCACTAACCTAACCTTTACGGTCATATCTTGGATGGGTAGTCAAATTGGGTTAGTTAGGCAGGGTTATTTTGTTAGGGCGACGCACGTGATCACTGTATGAGTGCATTTAGTGGTAACCATGATAACATTATATGCAAAACAATCATATTTCATTTGATTTAGTTTCTGGTACATACATATTGTGTACATAAATAAGATCAGTTATATAAGTTTGCAGATGTACTGGCTTTATAGATTTAATTATCAGATTGAAGACTCAATCATTTCATTTCATGTTATTACACCTGTTTTCAAGTTTCCAAAATTTGGTCAGGGGATGTGAAAAAGTTCATTATCAAATACTTCTGAAATGCATCATTTTGAGCAAGTACCTAACAACGCAGCTGAGAATGCCAAAACTTTAAGCCACAATATACAAAATAAATACTAGTCCATAGGCACAGTAATAAACTATCGATGACGCTTTAAAGCATAAGCGGTGTGTGTTAAAAAAGTGTAGTTTTCGGGAAGTTTCTTGTAGAAATTCGAATTGGCGATTTTTTACCTCGGAATTCACCTCCACCATCTATATTTGCAAAACAATCGATTCTCTAATTCAGTATCAGTAGTACATACTCTGAAGCTGAACGACTGACTGAACGTGAACACTCGACTTTAGA
The DNA here is from genome assembly GCA_958336395.1 of Ctenicera cuprea. NCBI lineage: Eukaryota > Metazoa > Arthropoda > Insecta > Coleoptera > Elateridae > Ctenicera > Ctenicera cuprea. The sequence continues at coordinate 59,273,808 of OY284486.1, forward strand.
CGACTGAACGTCGTCGTCGAACCGAATGAATCTCTTGAATAAATCAGGACTGGATAAACCAGTAAGACTGACTGAGATAGTGACGTTCCCTTGCATATTTGCGGATAGTACAGGAGCAGGGTGCTCAGTTCGGTTTTAGTATGTTGAACGGTGTTGAAACTGGTATTTGAATGTTAGTTAGAATGTATTTGTAGTTGTAAAGGATATGGATAATGCGCATGGTCAGTAAACGAAAACCAGTGCACTTCTGCAGACGGAATATGCATTGATTCGTTTACGAACGAATCTTGAAGAACGACTGACTTTACATGAAAATGAATTATACAATTCACCAAAAAGAATCGAACCTCTCAAGTCTCATGTCTTATCCAAAAATTGTTGAGCAAGTCATTCTAATCTACATCATTTTAATGGTGGCTACAGACTAATGCGACGTACTTGCCTAAGAACTCTGAAATATTGTGCAATATCAGGCAATAGACATACTACTACAGCAAGAAAAAATATCTGATATTGGGCAACGATTGCTCAATATTACTACGAGAGTTAGTAATACTTCGTTTCCAGTTAATTTAACAACAAAAGACTTTATAAAATGAACTAGACTAAAGTCTCTACAAAAAATGTATAGCAGTTTTTTGTACCAGGCATACTTTCAGCACTACAGTTATGAGCGCGCTTAGGTTTTGCACCTTCCGGCGCACTACGGCTTGCATCGACGAACACTAGGACATGTCTATCACTTTACGTGTTTTTTGGAATGTTGGTTACAATTTTGATGTTAATTTTGGAATATCGCCTTGTTTAAGCCCCCTCTCTCCACACATACACACGTGTTTTGTACACGTTTCCACACTACCACGAGGTAGGGTAGTTCATTAATTTTTTTTTTATTTTTTCATTTTCTTTTTTTGTGGTTTGGCGTTATCGGTTGTTGTTCAGCACAGTCCTCTAGTTTCAATTCGTTTTCGTAATCAACTTTATTGAGAGATCTGGAGGCGAATTTTTCAAGCGTAATATCGAAAGGGTCATCGGGGCTGTCGTTGATTATTATTTCCCTGTTAATGCACGATAGTTCCACGTATGAGCCGCAAATCACGGAACATTGATTTTGCAAAACACTGATATCGCAACCGATCTCCACACTTTACTCCGTAAAGTTGAAAAAGGAATGACTGTTCCCGCTTTGGTTATAGAATCAGATTCCGCACATGGATCTTTAGAAGCTGCAATGGCCGTTTGCAGTTCGTTGTTTTTCAAAGTAAAACGATATTCGTAGGTATTAACGAAATACAACGAACTGCAAACGGCGGTTGCAGTGTTTAAAAAGCCATGTGCGGAATCGGATTCTATAACCAAAGCGGGGACAGTCATTCCTTTTTCAAGTTTACGGAGCTGAGCGTGGGGATGAATCGCTTAACTGGTTGACATATCAGTGTTTTACAATATCGATAACAAAAAGCAGATTTCATGTGGCGTCGTTACCTCCCTCAGCAACAGCTGCTCAGATGCATTCATTTCGGAGTTACCACCAAGTCTAAGAATGGTTAGGCAATGACCTGAATGGGGTTGGAACTTTAGAAGATCACTAAAACAGAGCTGACACCAGTGTCGGCGACCAAAAAAGCAGCTTCTATGGAACTGCTCAAGATTGTTTCTTGTAAATACACGAAAGGTTGCAAAAACATGTGTACTTGCCGAAGGGCGGGCTTGCAATGTTCCGTAATTTGTGGCTCATGCACGGAACTATCATGCCCCAACAAGAAAATAATAATCGAACCTTTCGATATTGCGCTCGAAAAATTCGCTTCCGAATCTTCCAACGAAGTTGATTAAAAGTATGAATTGGAATTAGAGCACAAGGCTGATACGAAGAAGTATCAACTGATAATGTCGAATCACAAACAAAAATGAAAAAGTAAAAAAGTGCTGATGAGCAAAGTGTAAATTTTAAACTAATAGAAATGACGTTCCAGTGGAGTTAAGCCTGCTGAGGACACGACTTGAAATAAAACGCGCAGAGTACCCTACCTCGTGTTGGTGCGGAAACGTGTAAAGAACACGTGGGGGGGCTTTTAAACAAAGTGATAGCCCCAAAAGAGGCCACTCACGGGGCAATCTGCAGGAACCATTCTGTAGGGTATAGCTACTGTATGGCAGCAGAGAATTTGTTTTTTATTATTTTTTTTTTCTTGCTTATGGTGACAGTGGCCTCATTGTCAAGAATACTGCGAAATCCTTCTTGTCTCATACCTTTATTAAGATAATTGGTATTTTTTTATCCCAAAGGTAAGGCATGTCCTTGTAAAGATCGATGATTTCTATCCATATTTCTTTCTCTTTGCTTAACATCTTGTAATTAAATAGGTAACTCACGCGGTTCACGTATTAACTCCACGTTGCTTCCCGGCGACCGCAAGACAACTGACGAAAATTGACCCAATCGCTGTACACACGACACAATTTGCCGAGCGTTAGAGAGGGGAGCAGGGTGATTGTGTAGCCGCCCGAGCCAACTTCCCGATTTCAGAAAATTGTCCTCAATAATTTATACACTAAGCAATATCGTATGCAGGGTCCCGACAGGTTGGGCCCTGCAGACTTCCACTTTAGTAGAGGTTAAAATTAACATCAGAAGTGTAACCAGCATTTCGAAAGCGATAACGCGAAAACTCCGCGATAAACTTTTTTCTCCCTTCTTGACTGGGCTAATGATGCTTGTGAGTCTCGGTTCATTAAAACACTATAGTCCAATGGCCTATGGTGACCTATCTGAAAAAAAATCTGGTTACGCCCATGAATATTTTACTTTGTTCTTTATGTTGATATAAATTGACCCAAAATAGCATAACTGATTCTGACAAAAGTGTAATCCGTACATAGGTTAACAGTTTTACCAAAAATTACTCTCCATTTCGCATACGCCAGCATACATACACTATCCATGGGTATTGCATCTCCAATACGTAGTGTCTATTTCTAGACATCACGTGAACTGACGTCACGGATGGTTCCATTTGAACGGTCAGGGTAAGGTAAGCGGCATAAAACGCAACTGCTCTCTTCTAGACAAGTTCGCAGTAACCGCTTGGTTTCGTGGCCAACGACTCACGGCTCGCTTTCCGGGCGTTGTTTACTTTCGATTGACCTTCGCCTCTCATTCACGCATTTATCTTTGTTATAATTATAATTATAACATTATAAATGCAGTAAATATGGTTCAGACGAAAATTAATATATGTAGACTGTGCAGTACAGATGGTAATTTAATTTACATGTTTGATGAACATCGACAAAGACGAACGGAGTTGTTTCGTTATTTTATTTGGTTGGCAACAGGCATTGAAGTAAGTATGAATGTATGATGAGGCAAACCACATCGCGTCGGTTAATTTTTATGGGAATGCTGAACGTCGACTTACTAAATATGAACAGATTATCCCATCTATGTACCTATGTGTGTATTGCGTTCTTTCCTATTTTTTAAATACTAATAACGCTTTTAAGGCAATAAACTATTGAAAAAATACAACACGCACATTAAATATAATAAATAATTTTTTTTTAGTTGAAGTGATTGAAAATATTCTGCGATGTTCATCTGAAAATGCGCTTAAAAATGTATTTATAAAGAAATATCAAATAAAAATTAAACAATTTTCATCGTTTGGAAATATTTTGTTTTTCCACAACCATGTCGAGTAATTGAAAATTTTATACAAGGTGAATAAAAAGTAAGGAACATCGATGCTACAGCCTTAAATAATAACTTTACGAAAAGACGTTTCTAACGAAAGTTTCCTATCAAGTTTTTTGCCACAATTTGGCGTTTTTCCTTTTTTCTTTCAATTGTCATATGTTTTGGCTATGACGTCATCGACATTTTTTTTTAATGGCAACCTATACTTTTTATGGCATGACTAGTTAGTGCTTTTTATTCTCTATACAGCCATGTAAAAATATACAGTTGCGTAATAAAAATTTCAAGAAAAATCACGATGAACATTTATTTTTGTCACTGGCAACATTTTTCATCACCTTCACTTATTGCAAGATAAACAAACAACAATATCAGGTCCAAAAATTAGTAAACTAGTTTCAAATCATATTTAACATCAATTTAAGAAAGCAAGTGTTCAAACTGTTCGCCATTCACTGCCTGACAGTGGGCAATACGATAAGAAAATCCTCGAACTGCATTTTGAACTGTAGCAAGTGATATTGCTCGTATGTGCTCGCGGATACGAATTTTCAGATTTTCCAAATTGTCTGGTCTGTTTGTATACACTGTACTTTTAAGATGGCCCCATAAAAAGAAGTCAAGCGGGTTTAGATCCGGAGATCGCGCTGGCCACTCAATATGTCCTCTTCTTCCTATCCACCTATTTGTAAAAATTCCATCTAAATATTGACGAACATGAATGCCATAATGAGGTGGAGCACCATCTTGTTGCAACCAAATTCTATCGTTCGGCGTGTCCGGATTTTCTGCATTTGGAAATAAAATAGCTAACGCTGGAACAAGTTCCAACCTCAAAAAATCCAAATACCGATCAGCATTTAATGTGCCATCAAAGAAGAAAGGACTAAGATTTCTGTCTCCTATAATTCCTGCCCACACGTTTACTTTTTGTGGATACTGTGTGTGTAATTCTTCCATCCAATGTGGGTTATGTCGCGACCAATAACGGGAATTGTGCCGATTTACAGCTCCATTTAAAGAAAATGTGGCTTCGTCGGAGAAGATAATAGAATTCACAAACTGTGGGTCGTTATTGCACCTGTCAATCATTTCTTCACAAAACTGAATTCTCCTATCAAAATCATCTTCTGATAATTCTTGAACAAGTTTAACCTTGTAAGGATGAAATTGTTCTGTATGTAAAATATTCGGTACAGTTCCTTAACTAACATTATTATCCAGGGCTAATTGTCGAGTTGAAGTATGAGGATTTTCGTAAACTGTAAGCACAATGTCCAACATTTTATCGTCTGTTGCTATTTTTGGACGGCCAATTTTATCGAAATCTTTGACGTGGCCCGCTTCTCTAAATTTTCTATTAATTTTGGTTACAGTGGAACGCGTAACAGGTTCACGATTTGAATGTACAGTATTAAATAAAGCGTACACATCGTCGTGAGTTCTCTTGTTATCATCCGTACCCGATCATCATCAAAATTTCGATGCGTTCAGTTTCTGTTAAACGTACCATGATTAGAAATTCGTATTTAACACAGGACACAGACTAAATTTTAATCACTTATTAAGGCTAACTGTCACCGAATTGACATTACAGATTTGCATTTGTTCAATTTTAAATATTTTCAAACAATTGCCTACTATTGTCGTTTGTTTATCTTGCAATAAGTGTACCTGATGAAAAATATTGCCAGTGACAAAAATAAATGTTTATCGTGATTTTTCTTGAAATTTTTATTATGCAACTGTATGATATTTTTACATGACTGTATAGAGAATAATAAGCACTAACTGGTCATGCCATAAAAAGTATAGGTTGCCATTTAAAAAAATGTCGATGACGTCATAGCTAAAACATATGACAATTGAAAAAAAAATGAAAAACGCCAAATTGTGACAAAAAACTTGATAGGAAACTTTTGTTAGAAACGTTTTTTCGTAAAGTTATTATTTAAGGCTGTAGCATCGATGTTCCTTACTTTTTATTCACCCTGTATATTAATTAATTTTATTTTCAAATTTAAGTTTTAGCCCCAATAGTCTGCAAAATATTCATGGTATAAGTTATAATACAAGTCAGTCAAACATTTTCTCCTTCTTCCCGCATGAAGTTAAAGCAAATAAATATTACTTAATTTTTACGTAAACAGGTTGCTTAGATTTAAAAAGCACTAGAGACCAGAAAATTAAATAAACCGCCCTTCCTTATCTGAATGTTACTATACCTAAAAAATTTTGCTTTTTCTTTAAATGTAGAGCACTTTGGGCTTCATTACTTAGTATCTGAGAAAACTGAAAGACCTGAAATTTGGTATACTTTGTATGTGGCTGTAACTCGTTAAGTTATTCTGATAGTGTCTGCGTAGGGTATGTCAGGATAGATACTATGGAGTCCTTGCTCAAAAATAAGTAAAAGAGTGCCTATCAACACAATTATTTCCTACTATGTTTTGCACCCGAAGGGATCGATTTTTCGGAAATATCTGTGAAACGGTTTAAGATCAAATTCTGCAATACAGTATGCGGTTGTCTATTATAGAATATATATTTTACATAAATGTCAATTGAAATTAACTATTCTCTTGTTTTCAAGTAAGGCTACTTTATTTTTGTGCATATTTGCGTTTGTAATTTTATTTTTTATTAATGTAAAATCAATTAATTATAAAACGAATAAAGGTTATAAAATAAAACTTCAAGCCTTTCTTCATAAATTTATTATATAGATAATGCTATATGTACATTTCGATTACGATGTAATCATCTACAATAGCAAATGCTAACTAACTCTAAAATCTAAGGCTGAAACGAACATAACGGAAATTTTAAGAAACATTTACGGACTAGCGTGATTTATGAGACAACAGTATTAAATTACACTTCTAAGGGCAGATAAAGGACAAGTGGTGAAAGTTGCAGGTCAGTTTTTTGAAGTTTGAATTAAATCAAGTAAACGGTTATTTAAGGGTGACAAATCAAAATTTAAAAGGTCGTTTTCGTATTTTTCATTTCAATTGCTTCTAACATATTTAAATTATATCCGTTACTTGCCTTTAGAAGTGAAAGGTTATGGGTATTGAATTTATGACCTGTATCTGCAAAATGGGCAGCCAAAGCGGATATGTCAATATTAATATTTTTGAGATGATAGGTGTGCTCTTTGAATCGCATAATTAGCACACCTATCATCTCAAAAATATTAATATTGACAAATCCGCTTTGCTGCCCATTTTGCAGATAGAGGTCATAAATTCAATACCCATAACCTTTCACTTCTAAAGGCAAGTAACGGATATAATTTAAATATGTTAGAAGCAATTGAAATGAAAAAACACAAAAACGACCTTTTAAATTTTGATTTGTCACCCTTAAACAACCGTTTACTTGATTTAATTCAAACTTCAGAAAACTGACCTGCAACTTTCACCACTTGTCCTTTATCTGCCCTTAGAAGTGTAATTTAATACTGTTGTCTCATAAATCACGCTAGTCCGTAAATGTTTCTTAAAATTTCCGTTATGTTTGTTTCAGCCTTAGATTTTAGAGTTAGTTAGCATTTGCTACTGTAGATGGTTACATCGTAATCGAAATGTACATATAGCATTATCTATATAATAAATTTATGAAGAAAGGCATCAAGTTCTATTTTATAATTTATAATATTTTCATATAACTCACAACATTGATTAGGAGTAAAGGTGCTAGTAGTGGAAAAAATAATATATAAACCACGGTAGAGAAGACTTATCGGCCTCGCAACTTATTTCCCTCGATGCTACGCATCTCGGGAAATAATTCTGCTCGGCTGAGGAAAATGTCTTCTCTACCTTGGTCTGTAATATACTATTATCTCACACTTCCTTTCAGAAAGTACCAATTATCGTAAGGTTGTTTTACCTGGGTCATCTGATATTGAAATGTTTGTTTTTGTTTTTTTTTTCTTGAGAAACTTGCATTTCATCCAAACACAAGACCATACTATTCATAGTATGCAAAAAAGATTGACCTGTTTGATATTATCTTTAAGAACGTTGATAGTATGTTTTGAAAATAAGTGAAAGTGAACATTTTCTGACTATAAATAGCCCGTTCAACTCCTGTGTTTACGCCACTTGATATAGACTTTTGGATATTCTAAAAGCAAGTACATACCAAATTGCAGAATTTTATCTTAAACCTTTACAGAGATATTTCCGAAAACTAATCCCTCTGAGTCGACTTCAACACACTGTAGCTATGTAGCAAAGCATTTGAGGGCATATATTCTTAGGGATTTTTTCTTATAATTGAGTAAAGAATCCACAGTATCAATCTGGACATACCCGACGCAGACCTGCTGTAGTATTAGCACATTGGGAAAAAAGTCAAATTGTTCGTCATCCCTACCCAATCAACCTACACGTATAGTGGTAGAGCTGATATTTTGAAGCCAGAAACGAAGCGTTCGAATTGTTGTGGTATCTTCTATCCTATTTTGTTTTCAAATCTATAAAATCTGGTGCTAGTGCACCGGTGCCGGCCACCAACATTTTGTCGTTGTGACGTCATCGTATAACATAGCAGCACATTTTTTACCCTTTTTACTACCAAGTACTTCATTTTTTGTGTACCTGTCTGTCAGTGAGCCGACGTGTACTTGACTTCCTCTGCGGCGCTGCCACTGCTCAATCTATCGAACATCAAAACAACACAACACGAACCTTTGACTATTTGACAACTTTACAAAACTGTTCAGACTTTTCACATTCTTTTGTTTTCATGAGCTGCTAGATGACAATTACGAAACATTCTTGTTCAATATCTCTAGAATTGTTGGAAATAAGGGCATGAAACCGTATATCACTTAACTCGCAAAAAAAAGAGTTCCATCGATATATCAAAAAATATACAGGGCAGTGGCGGCTCGTGGTGTGGCGTACTGGGGGGTCATTTTGAAATGTTTTTTGATAAAAATGTACTTACCCAGTCAAATTTTAGGTAGACTTATATTTCAAGTCGATCCTTCGCGTTGGAAAAACGGTCTATCACTAGTTCATTAAAATTGTCAATGTTATTAATTAAGAATTTTTCGATGCTTAACGTAGCTAACGCACTTAACCTTTCTTGCCCTATCGTGCTACGCAAAAATGCTTTTTTCTTTTTAAAGTAGAGAAGCAACGCTCGCTTTCCACCGTTGTCATCGACAAAGTACACAAAATTTTAATAAGTTTTACACTCTCGGTAAAAGTCTGACAAAGATTATTGTTTACAAATAATTGTAGTATTGCAACAGCACCAGCACTTTCATAAAATCCTCATAATCGTATAGCACTTCTAGTTCGGTTTTTAATTTTAAATCGTTTATAACGAGGTAACTAGTCTTGACTAATTTAAAAACATTTTGTGGAAAACATTTTTTGTACTACTCAAATTTATTTGCTTGAAATAACTGCGAAACAATTAAATGATTAGAAAATATAAATCCATGTTCAACCTCCGATACAATTATGTCGCAAATTTCTACTGCAATTGGAAGTTTTGAATTTTCATTTATTTTATTTATACTGAAGCAGCTGGCACGAAATTATTAAGAATGTAATGCCTAACTTTTTCTGTATTACTTCGCAACACTTTATGCAATCTATAATTTTGTTTAAAATATACCTATTTTTATCAACATTTTCATTACAATTTTTAATAGATTTTCGATAAGCTTGGTCTAGTTGCAATCTGATATCCACATTACCAAGTGATAGAGTTTTTCATATGATTTGCTGATAAAAAATGTTTTTGTACTTTAATTTTGAAATGTTTTAAGTCAATCACGCCGTTTTTACACCACATTGCGTCATCGCAGAATAACACCCAGGGGAAACAGAAGAAAGCATTTCTTATATCACATCCACAAATCAGATTCAATAAACTCATTGAATTGACTCATTAAAATACCCGTTAACCGCCTTATTTCTATACAATGTTATTTGTTTAATAATTAGGGTTGGTTGTGGACGACCGTTTTCGTTTAACTTCAAACGTTCTTCAAACTTCAAACCACGTTGAGCTTTAAGTTCCATTATTTTTTGCACTAAGTTCCATTATTTTTTGCACAGACATTTTATAGCACTAAATTAAGATTTACTACACAATTATGATTTACTACACAAGAAAATGTCACAGACAAAACCGATCTACGGAAAAATCCCCGATTATTTCTACATAAAGAACGTTTGTTACTAACCTTGTGTCATACCAACATAAAACGAACGTGTGAAGAAATACACCAACTACACGTGATTAGCATGCGCTGTTATTCTACTCACTTAATCAGAAACTGGGGTCATCGATCCTAAAGTCTCTAATGCGCACCAGCTTCTTTCCTTTTTTAGCTTGTGAAATCTGAATTTTACCGCAATGCGCTTTCTATTTCACTCTTATTCATTTAAAGGCCTTTTAAGCCGGCGGCTTTATTCGGTGGCGTATAGCTGAATTGTGGACAAACAGCCATATGACCCTCGCATAGATTCGCTTAACGCGCGTACGATATTCAAACATTCAAACGTTTTCGGATCCTGTGGCAGCTCTTTAATAAACGTTCTCGCATTGAAATCTCATACAAACGTTAACTATAAAGTATTTTTTAAATTTTATAGTGTGTAATATGTTATGTACTCAAACAAAAAGTAATTTTTTTTTTCGTATTGAATTGGGAGGTCAATGACTATTTGGCCCAATGGAGAAACCGCCACTGTAACAGGGTGTTTCATTTAAAATAAAAAAGTTGATATCAGTTCCGGCTAAACCGGAAGTCTTTTTAAACCGCCAATACCTCCATTGTATCCGCCGTATATCGGAAGCTTCATGTGAAAACTTTTGTCAAAATCGCAGTTGCCGTATTAAAGTATTTGCATTATTCCGTACTTTTGCCCAACCCTGTATAGATTTCAAACCGCTACCGAAATTTTTTCAAATAATAAAAAAAATTTCATCACTGTATCTCGAAAACTAAGCTGTTGCGGACACATGTTTATAGAGAGTGTTTCTCTTATTTTTAGGTAAGTAATCTGCCTCTGAACGGGGGCTCATGTTTTTCAAAACACCCTCTATAGAGCTATTTTTGCCATGCGATCAAAAGGAAACGAGTTATTGGCGAAAACTTATTGTCTCTTATCTGCGTCATGCTGACCTCCGGGGAGGGGGAAAACTGAGTAAGATTTTTTGGTGACATCAAAATGAAGCGTCTAAAACCATAACATTTTTGTACGGTAAAACTTACCTGCTGCCTGGCATTCAACGGCGTTCCAAAAAGGGTACGACCATTTAGCAACATTGACATAAATGAAATTGTAAATTAATTTAATGTAAAATGATATGAGCGTTTTTTAGGTTAATATTTTTCTTTTTTTTTTTCTAATTAAAAACTGCCGATTTTTTATTGCATTTAAATGTTATATTTTGAGTTCCTGATTTTCATACATTTCATTTAAGCATACTTAAATGTTTTATTTTGATTAAGGATATTTAAATGGTGTTTTTTTTTGTTTGCAACATTTATTGAGCATAATTTTTATTTAAAGGCGGGTCCACATTAGTAAAAATATGCGTTGTGTGTTGAATGTAGAATTCGGCACAAATATTTGCGCCGCAAATTCGCTGCAATCGCTGCTTAAATATTTACGTCATGCGCCGTGCGTCCGCGATCAACACGTGTGTGTAGTTTGTTGTCGTTGAAACAACGTGAACGTTTATTCTATTCTTTTATGAATATGAATTTAAACAAAGACGATGTTCTTCTTTTAATTCAAGAATACCGAAAACATAAGGTTTTATGGGATCCAAAGGATAAGTGGCATTTCAATAAAATTAAATTTTTTTTTCCTTGATAAGATGGTGCATAACAATGAAAGCAGCACATTTTCTTTTCATTATTATCAATGCATCAGACATGGTAACAGTTAGTTGTTTTAACAAAGTGAAAATATTATAGTGGGATTTAAATTAACTCCTATATTTCTAAACACCAACACACAATGACAACATTCGCCAAAATCACTGCGTTCGCGAAAAATACGTCCACACTAGAACGACGTTGCGGCGCAAATCTCTTTGATGTCTTGAAAAAAACCGACAAGGAATGGATCGCGTGTGTTGAATGTTGCGAAAATTTTTGGGTGCGTTCGTATGCGGCGAACACGTCCACACTCGCATAAATTTGTAACGCACACACAAATTTGTGCCGAATGCAACATACAACGTATATTTTTACTAATGTGGACGCGCCTTAAAACAAAAAAGTTTTCAATTACGTTTTGTATATTATTTTCTTGGAATTGAAAAAAAACAAAAATTAACGGAAACCTGAACTGCATGATTCCATACTTCCAAAAAAATATTATAAATTCACAAAAGCATTAATTGTCCAATGCGTTATGGCGAGAGCCCTTATTATACAGGGCGAATAAAAAGTAAGGAACATCGATGCTACAGCCTTAAATAATAACTTTACGGAAACAAGTTTCTAACAAAAGATTCCTATCAAGTTTTTTGCCACAAATTGGCGTTTTTCATTTTTTTTTCAATTGTCAAATGCTTTAGCTATGACGTCATCGACATTTTTTTTTAATGGCAACCTATACTTTTTATGGCATGACCAGTTAGTGCTTTTTATTCTCTATGCAGCCATGTAAAAATATCATACAGTTGCATAATAAAAATTTCAAGAAAAATCACGATGAACATTTATTTTTGTCACTGGCAACATTTTTCATCAGGTACACTTATTGCAAGATAAACAAACGACAATAGCAGGTCCACAAATTAGTAAACTAGTTTCAAATCATATTGAACATCAATTTAAGAAAGCAAATGTTCAAACTGTTCGCCATTCACTGCCTGACAGTGGGCAATACGATAAGAAAATCCTAGAACTGCATTTTGAACTGTAGCAGGTGATATTGCTCGTATGTGCTCGCGGATACGAATTTTCAGATTTTCCAAATTGTCTGGTCTGTTTGTATACACTGTACTTTTAAGATGGCCCCATAAAAAGAAGTCAAGCGGGTTTAGATCCGGAGATCGCGCTGGCCACTCAATATGTCCTCTTCTTCCTATCCACCTATTTGTAAAAATTCCATCTAAATATTGACGAACATGAATGCCATAATGAGGTGGAGCACCATCTTGTTGCAACCAAATTCTATCGTTCGGCGTGTCCGAATTTTCTGCATTTGGAAATAAAACAGCTAACGCGGGAACAAGTTCCAACCTCAGAAAATCCAAATACCGATCAGCATTTAATGTGCCATCAAAGAAAATAGCACCAAGAATTCTGTCTCCTATAATTCCTGCCCACACGTTTACTTTTTGTCGATACTGTGTGTGTAATTCTTCCATCCAATGTGGGTTATGTCGCGACCAATAATGGGAATTGTGCCGATTTACAGCTCCATTTAAAGAAAATGTGGCTTCGTCGGAAAAGATAATAGAATTCACGAACTGTGGGTCGTTATTGCACCTGTCCATCATTTCTTCTCAAAACTGAATTCTCCTATCAAAATCATCTTCTGATAATTTTTGAACAAGTTTAACCTTATAAGGATGAAATTGTTCTGTATGTAAAATATTCAGTACAGTTCCTTGACTAACATTATTATCCAGGGCTAATTGTCGAGTTGAAGTATGAGGATTTTCGGAAACTGTACAATGTCCAACATTTTATCGTCTGTTGCTATTTTTGGACGGCCAATTTTATCCAAATCTTTGACATGCCTCGTTTCTCTAAATTTTCTATTAATTTTGGTTACAGTGGACCGCGTAACAGGTTCACGATTTGGATGTACAGTATTAAATAAAGCGCACACATCGTCGTGAGTTCTCTTGTTATCATCCGTACCCGATCATCATCAAAATTTCGATACGTTCAGTTTCTGTTAAACGTACCATGATTAGAAATTCGTATTTAACACAGGACACAGACTAAATTTTAATCACTTATTAATGCTAACTGTTACCGAATTGACATTACAGATTTGCATTTGTTCAATTTTAAACATTTTCAAACAATTGCCTACTATTGTCGTTTGTTTATCTTGCAATAAGTGTACCTGATGAAAAATGTTGCCAATGACAAAAATAACCGTTTATCGTGATTTTTCTTAAAATTTTTTTTTATGCAACTGTATGATATTTTTACATGGCTGTATAGAGAGTAAAAAAGCACTAACTGGTCATGCCGTAAAAGGTATAGGTTACCATTTAAAAAAAATGTCGATGACGTCATAGCTAAAACATATGACAATTGAAAAAAAAATGAAAAACGCTAAATTGTGGCAAAAAACTTGATAGGAAAGTTTTGTTAGAAACTTTTTTTCGTAAAGTTATTATTTAAGGCTGTAGCATCGATGTTCCTTACTTTTTATTCACCCTGTATACCTAGTTCGCGTACCGCGTTGTCTTATTGATGTATGAAAATTAGGTGAATTATTGATAATGCGAGAATAATAAAAGGAAACAGGGAATGTGAGAAACCGTGTTAAAGTAGCATTATCAACATCAAATCCTTCACATAATCATTGTATAATTTAATAGGGTATTTTTAAAATAACAACCAAAATATGTTACAATTTACATTATTTATAAGTTCGAGCTTTATTTTGTTGAAGTTCATTTTAATTTATTGTAAATAAAACAATTCTTAACTTCAACAGGTTTTGTATTTTAGCTTTATACGTATTTCAACGTGTTTACACGTCATTATCAAATACCAAACCTGTTGAAGTTAAGAATTGTTTTATTTAGAATACATTACAATTTGCCTCTTTTTTATCATATAATACATCATGGGTTGGTTTCTGCGAGCTGCTTAACCAAAACCACAATCACCACCATAATATAAATTTGCATCAAGGACAATACTTTAAATACAGGGGTTTGCTTTCTAATAAATTTCTCTATACCTTGAATCGTGGTATTTGCCCTCTCTTACGCTCAATGTCGCATGCGGTGACGTCATGGAATATTCCACTACAAACATGTAGGGGAACGCCTTCCGCAAGCTACGATCTTTCTCCAGTTTCATCGCCCTGTAATAGCTGCGCACGCTGCCGCTGCGTTTTCAATTGACCCATGCAGGTTTGCTAGAAACACCGGTCTACCCGCCTGCCTGCGCTCGAACCGCTTTGAGTAGTTGTTTCGCAACTTGACCTCGACCGCTTGTATTTGTTCTGTTGTGCGTTACATTTCAAAAAATTACTGTGCAGAAATGAATAATGACGTTTGCAGATTGTGCAGTACTAATGAAAATTTGAAATACATGTTTGACGAACACCGTCAAAAGAATATGGAAGTAATGCGCTATATTATTTGGTTGGGAACGGGAGTGGAAGTAAGTCTGCAAGCAACTACTTTAGTTACAATTACTTTCTAATTTTATTTTATAATTATAATATACATATAACAATCTTACGCGAACTGCGTCCGTTGGTTTTATGCCGATATTTTGTTTTATTTTACATGTAAAAAGCGTATTCATATCTTTCCTTTACAACATGTTAAAATGCGCATGCGTATCCGCGCAACAGGTAATATAAGTAAAGATTAACGTTGTCCACAGTATCATTTTGAGCTAGACTTCGGGTCTAGCAACTTTTCTTAATTTTGTTTTTTTTTACATATTTGTTCGGGTCAACGAGCGTTTCCAATACAATAATTTTACAAAGTGCGTCTATTGTATAATGTACAATTATGTGATTTATGTTTTATTTTCGGTATATTTTTGTTTGTTGTGCTGCTTATGTATGGAAAGTATTGCCTTCATGAAAACATTCAATATTTCAGCGTAAAAAATACGTTTGGGATTGAAGGAGTCTGCAAAACAACTTATTTTTGTGTCGCATATGTGAAAATAGGGTTTAATAAAAGTCGTTAAGACAAATCGAATGCTAGTTTTCCTACACTGCATAGTTTTTAAATGACCGCTACGACGTAGTAGTAATAGGTGTATGAAAACAAAAGTATAATATACAATTTTCATAAATAATACAACGAGTGATTACGACTTCGCGAGTGCTAGTTAAGATGGTAATTTCACGAGCGTATAGCGCGAGTGGAATTACCTAAATCTTAACTAACACCAGTCAACTTACACCACAATTTTATCAAAAAAATCGTATCACGAGTCGTATTCGTCTTGACTATATCACTCGCATTAATTTTGACATATTTTTGGTATCACTGAACTAGTCGGAAATGCACGGGTGTTTTCGGGAATCGTCGCTCTCAACATGGTATTGTTAGCTTGTATTCAAATGTTTTGTAGTGGCGTCCTTTTGTAAATTTAAGTTTTTATTTTGACGTTCTTATTTACTCTTACTGCGAAGTGTTGCAAAAGTGGGTCGTTTTGGAGAAAAATCGTTAAGTGTTATTTCATAAAACTTTTGAGGTTATGTACATGATTTTGATCTAAGATTTTGGTTTAATATTATAACCTATCAAACAAGATGAATTTTAATGTAAATATATAATGTTTTTAAATGCATACTAGCATGTTATTATTATATTTGTTATAGGTTAACACTAAAATTTGGGTCGGTCATGATTTGAACACGGGTTGATATCGTTATTATTGGCTACCGTCGACGTTTCTTGTGTTTTGCGTTTTGCTTGTGGACGACGGAAAGAATTATTGTTTCTAAACGCATTAATTTAAGTTTTAAAACCGACTACTCGAAGCTGCTGTGGGTTTTATTCCTTATTTAAACAGCACCATGCAGTTCAATAAGTGTAAAACAAACTTGATTGGTTTATTTTATCAAAGGAGAAATTTGTCATTGGTTCAATGAAAGTGAGTGGTATCGTAATCAGCCTTTACGTCCCACTGCTGGGCACCGGCACTCTTCTCTGCCACGTACTCTCCTTAGCGCTAAGGTGGAGTACGGGGGACCTACAGTTTAACGTCGAATCCGAACGACTAAATTCCAGAGAAAGTTTTAGGCATTAAGACCCCACGGCTGCCTACACCGGATTGGGGAATGTGAGTGGCGGTTTGCGGCATAGATTTTTATTACTGCATGGCTTCGGCGGGGAATCGAACCCTAGACCTTCAGCGTTAGAGACTGAGCGCCCAACCTCTGAGCTGCCGCCACTCAACGTAGAGTTAGGACCCTACGTTGTGAGTGGTATAGTCACCTATAATACCATGTGTAGTCAAAGTAATGTCGACTTTTTTTGCGGTGGTATCACGAATGTGTGTTGTGATACAATTAGGACGAGTGCGCCAGCATGAGTCCTACTCCCAAGTTCAAGGGACACGAGTGATACCACCACAAAAATAATCTACGTAACTTTGACTTAAGATAATATGCAATGAACCAAATCATTTTTTTAAATTATTTTACGGTAAATCGACTAACAAGCCACGCAATTTCTATAGTATCAGAAAAGAAAAATGTATTTAATTATCAAATTTCAAGGATTTATTCAACCGTGAAAGTGATTTTTGTTCGTTTCTGTGAGATAAAAGCGCGTAGTAATATAGGAAGTGAACGATAAAGGTTTGGGACAAAATCAGAGATCTAAATCGACTCTGAGATTTACGAAAATGTACCGTGGAATACAAAAAAATCCAGGGACTCGGTATGGAGACAATTTATTACTTTTTTTGGTAGAAAAAGGCTACAAACTAGATGAATCTACCTCTTCCGAAAAGTTAAACGTGATCTTAAAGAGTTGGGCATGCGATATAAGAAAAAACTACAAGGAGGGTATTATTAAGCAAAATGTGAAACGCAACGGCTAAAGTAGTTCAAGAAATTTTTTTGAACAAGTGTAATATCATAGTAAACCCGTTCAGTGATCCGATATGGAAATCAGCACGGGACGCCAGGGATGCTAAATACCTAAATATTAGACGAAAATACACCGGGTGGTGGTTTGAATTATCTAATCATTCAAGACGCTGTGCGTTATTTGGCAAATGCTGGGGTCGGAGAGCAACAGCTCATGAAAATAACGGGTCACCAGAAAATCAAATCCATAAAATCGTACTTGCAGCTTGATGAGGAACACCACCATTCAATTGTGAATCAAATACGAAGTAAAATCACCACAACAAGCACGACTAAGACATCGGTCAGCAATGTTGACAATATTGATCTATCAAGCGATTTAACAACTTACGAAGAAAATACTGCACAAGAATTGCTACAGAATTGTAGTAATATCAATTTTTGTAACTGTTCTTTTAATGTTTATTCCAAATAAGTTATAATTATTGTTGTTTGTACGAAAATTATTTTTTTTTTAAATAAAAACTTCATTTGTTTGAAATAGTCACTTGAATACCCCCCAGGAAGATGTATGCACTCCCTGTTTTTTTTATTGGCCAAGAAACACCAAATTCTGGATTTTCATTGGTCAATTTTTGACAGATGAATTGAATATTCTTTTATAATACCATAAGTAGTCAAAGTTATGTCGATTATTTTTGAGGAATGTCCCTTGCATTTGGAGCTGCGCACTCGTGCTATTCCCAAGCGCAAGGGACGAGTGATACCACGACCACCCCAAAAATAATTACTCAACTTTGACTAAGAATGGTAATCGAGAGAGTGACTAGTAAGTGAACCAAATTCATTTCTAAATTAAAACGGCTCAAAATTGAGTTACATGATTTAATTTTCATGGCAACCAGCGAATAAAATATCGAAATTTTGGAAAATTTGTAGCGTCGAAAGTTTTTATTGCGTTTTTTGGTGATAGCACAGAATTCATAGTGCCCTTGGAACCCCTCGGACCAGGGTATCAAATATTTAGGAGTGTATTTAGACAAGCGACTGACGTGGAAATTACATATAAACAAAAATTTGCCATTCGAGACTTAATCAACTATACCCCATAATTAATCGAAATTCCCCGTTAAAACTTGAATGCGCACTCCTTATATACACATCCCTTCTAAGGTCAACAATGACCTACGCATGCACAGTATGGGGAGCTGCTTCAAACTCTACAATTAAAAGGTTGCAAGCATTCCAAAATAAAGTTCTTCGAATTATAACAAAAGCCCCTTGGTTCGTCCGCAACAACCAGTTACACAACGAACTGAAAATACCTCCTATACAAACATTTATTAAGAAATGCGTTTTAACATTTAATAATAAACTAAACGAGTGCCCAGGTGCTGTGAGCTATTCACTAGGTCAAAAACGAATTCACAAGCGCTTAAAGCGTAAACTGCCCCAAGACCTGCTCTCGTCTGATGATGAGGAACTCAGCGATTGAGGATCTCCAATGGAGCTGACCTCTCTACGTTAATATTGTGAAAAGTGTAATCAATGTGAACATTTCTGGGTATAGCTATTATAGCTGATCCGGAAGAACAATTATTTAAAAAAAAAATTCATAGTGGAAAGTGCCTCCAAAAGATTCGGAGAAAAGGTGATGCAGAAATCGATATTGCAAGTAACATGTCCAAAAAAACACGAACATTTCGAGAATCGGTTCGGCTACAATTTTTAATTTACTGACAGAAAACTGTTTTGGACGAAACCCACTTCACCTGTACTTAAATACTATTTTATGACTTGTTGGGCTTCTAATATGAAGAAGCAGGGCGGGACAGTGATTATAAAGAAGGTGTGGTAAAGCAGATGTGGAACAACCAAAATGGTTCAAGAACTATATTTCAACCCTTGGAATATTGAGATCAACCCCTTTAGTAATGCTGTGTTCTAAACGGCAAGGCAGACCAGGGATGCTGCTACAAACAAATTACAAGCGCTCCCAGAAATAAAGAATCAGCTGCGCCAGCGGCTCTAACTGAACAGGAATATTCAAAAATCCTTAAAGTTTTCGACGAAAATACTTCCAAGGGTCTTTGAAAGAAATTTTTTTTTCATTGCCTCTTATGAACACGCCTGGCGGGGGAGGGGGAAGCAAAGGAGCTCAATGCATGACATTTCTTTAAGGAATAAATCGACAATCGGGTAGTTCCTACAGGTCGTGTTGAATGCAACTCTATTTTTTCCAAGACTGCAAAGAAACTGACAAAGCAAATGGCTTGTAGGTAATAAAAACGTTAATGTGTGTCCTGTAAGGTAGGTACCTACTTCTTTCAATGATTCATCGATATTAATTTTATTTCATTTAGACTGTACCATAAATTTATTTTGAAAGGGCATGACAATCGGAAGATCGATTAAATGTTTTTGACGCCTAACCAATCCTGAAAGTTGACTGAATCTAGTGCGTGGTGCAAACATTTACCCGTTGGCATTAACGAAATTGGGAAATGGGTGAAAATTGCGGCGGAAGAAGCAGGATTAGACACTAAAAAGATAAACATATTATGTAAGCGTTCGATCAGGTCCAGTGCTATATCGACATTGGCAAAAAAGCTGGGGTTGGAGAACAGCAGCTTATGAAAATTACAGGTTACACCAACATTTATTCATTAAAATCATATTTACAACTGGATGGTGAGCACCATCAAAAAATAGTTGAAAAGATGGAAACCAACGTCACTACTACAAATACTGAATTTGTCAATTCAATTAAGGGCGGAACTTCTGCGGTTGAGACTCAAAAGCAGCAGGATTTATACAAAATTGCAGCAACGTTAAGTTTCAAATTGTACCATTAATATTGTTCTAAAATATTTTTTCTGTGTATATAAATATTTATAATAAAGATTTTCATTTGTTTAAAATAGTCACTTCTATTGTACTAGTAGTGGAATAACCGCTGCAATCTGTTGCTAGTGGAATAAGCATTAAAATTCATTTTGATTGGCCCAAAACGCCAAATTCTGCGAGTTGATAAAAAAATGTGTACATTGGGCATTGTTTTTGTAACGAATCGGGGTTGTACTTATGTTATGTTAACAGACAAGGCTATAAAAAAGACCCCCTCTCTTCTCGGGAGGGGAGCGGTTTTCCAAGGCTAACAGGTGAATGCTGGGACAGTACTTTCCGCGGAAATCCTTCTTGATCACAATTCCTTCTTCAAACTCATCCTTACCATCCTTTCTCTGCCCAAGAGAGGCTTAGAACTCCGGTGCGGATACCCCTATAGCGACCCGCCCCTTGACGGTGAATGAACCAACACCGATTTTGCTTTTCCTCAATCCTCAGGCAAGGATATTTTTATAGGCGGAAATTTATCCTTAAAAGTCCGACGAGAATTTTCCAATTGATAAAGAGACGGTAATCACTTGGGGGGTAAATCTGGGGAATGCGGCGGATGCACAATTACTTCAAAACTAAGTTTTTTAATTGTGTTGTTCGTGATCTTTGCACAATAAGGACGAGCATTGTCATATTGAAGCAAAGCCTCTCTCGACAAACGCCTACACCGTTTTGTCCTTGTTGCTACTTCACTGTATGCTCGGACAGATTCCAATAGGTCTTGTTTCACAACACAGTTAACTTTATTTTTTCAGTTGATGGTGCAACTTTACCTTTTGGATTTGACGACGACGCGGCGCAGAGTTAAACCTCTTTATCTCGAACTTCGATTTATCGCATTTATTGATAACTTGAATTTGACTCGTATTCTCAAAATCCCCTATAGTTTTTCTATAGAAAAATATATCCGTAATTGGAATTTTAATTAGTCGCAGTTTGCAATGAATCGAAGTGTTTTATTATTCCATAGATTTAAAAAAGAAAGACATTACAGAAGATTTTGCAGTACCAGCTAACAACCTATCAAAAATTCTAAAAAACAAATATTCCATCGTAAGCGCTGTAGCAACAAACCGGAATTGTGGTGATACAAAAAGACGAAAGGAATCCGAATTTACAAATTTAGAAACGGCTATGATAGAATGGTGTCAATGCGTTTGTGATCAGAATTTACCAATCTCGTGCCATTTATTGGATAAAAGAACACTTAACCCCGATGACGTTATCAACCCCGATGAAGCGGGCTTATTTTTCAAGTGTTTGCTCAGTAAAACATTACCTTTTACGACGGAAAAATGCCATGGGGGAAAACGAAAGGTCGCGTTGGACTGGATGCAAATAAGTCCGGAACGGATAAACTAGGTTGGTTGGTAATTGATAAATCACAATAAGAGAGATGTTTCGCCGGAATTAAAAGCGTTCTATTGACGTACAGGGCTAATAATAAAGCATGGATGACGTATAGTCTGTATAAAGAGTGGCTCCAAACTCGAGCAGACTCTCGACGCTATCAAAGTGGAATTACCCCCTAACGTAACGTCAAAATTACACGGCAAAATCTAAAGCAAAAATAAAGAGAGCGCGTATTGTTAAAGACTATACGAGCATTTGAAAACAATGAGGAAATGCCAAACATTAAGTTATTAAGCCTCGAATCCACCAAAGCAACATTTGTCGTCGACTTTTGTTGATTTGTCGAGAAACGCCTGGTTGTAGCCACCAAAGCAACAATATTGTTCCCTACATGTTTTTGATAAATATAGCGAAACCTAATATAGTCGACATCAACATATGGGACGAGGAAAATGTGATTATTGTGACAACTGCATTTGTTGTAATTACGCGTTTAAAACCGTGTTTATAGTGGAGACGCTGTCGAAGCAAAATTGAAACCATTCTCGCGGACTGATTTCTCCTTAAAGTACCCCCTCTCGAGCTAAAACGTAAACATTTTAGGCGACCGCAGTTTCAGTGAAAGTGAAGACCACGATAATACCGAAACGCGTGTGAACCTAATAAGGCGCTAGACACATTATTGGTTTTTTTAAGTGCCCAAGACAATGTACCAGCAGAACTATTGGAGTCTATGCGATTAATTGAAAATTAAATATTGCAAAGTTATTGAATACAAATACCAAAAAGAAAAAATAGCGATTTGTTTTTTTAAACTGTATAACATGTAAGTTTGTATGTATATGTAGAAATGTTTTGCCGCTTTTTCATAATAAAAGATTTTATTTAGCTTTGCGTTTTTATTTTTTTATTTTATTTTATTTTTTTAATTTGATTTTCTTAATCCCCTGGCAGTGCGACGTAAAGAGGTTCCACAGTATATTCTTTGCTTGATTGTTTGAATTTGGGTTGATAATGGTGCACCCAGGATTCATCGCAAGTCACTATCCTGTCCAGCAAGTCATCTCCTTGTTCATAACGCTAGAGAAAGACCGTACACGTTTCAAATGTTATAAAATTTCAACTCCGTAGAAACAATTATGAGCTGAAGCAATGTTCGCGTCTATATTAAAGCAATGTCTTCCAATTTTATACGTCTATTTGCAAAACAAGTAGATTTACCGTCTTGATGTTCTCTGGGTTGACTACCCGATTTGCCTACCCTGGACGCTGAGCGTCTTCAGTTTTAATACCATTTTTAAACGTTTTCGCCCATTCAACTACACTCCAACGTGCTATGCAATTACGACCGTACACTTTTAGCATTTTTTCATAAATTTGAGTGAGATTTACTTACTCCTTCTAGAGTTAAAACTAACAACAGAACGCATTTCTTCGCTGGTGCATTTTTTAGCGACGCCATAGCTCAAAACAATAATTAGCAATAATTATACAGACACTAAAGTACTATTATTTGCACCAGAGAATCGGTTTGCATTGCCTACACTACGAATCCGAATTTCATCCGATATACCCCTGTGCATTGATAGGAGATATCTAAGTTGCAGTTTTTGCTTGGTGAAAGGCGTGCAGCCTACGCTATCATTGGTTTCATTTGTTTGGTTTTAAAATGAAACTGTTATTACACTTGATAATTTGTAGAAAGTTGTCTGAGTTCCGTATAACTTCGTAACTACTTGCGGATTATGTCAGAATATTGTCTTAAATATGATGGTAAGTAAACTGTATGGAATTTTTTCTTTTGAAATGTGGCGACTGTGGAGTGTTGTTGAAGAAATCACCGATGAAGACGTATCGCAAGAAAGTGATGGAGAAATAGAAGATATCTAATTTAAAAAGCATTTATCGTTGGATGCTGAACATATCCTGCTTAATGTTTACAACGCTCTCATTGAAACCGAAGAGGAAGTGGAAGCGGTCAATTATCTATAAAAACAGCGTTATTAAGAAAAGTGCCCTACACCACGGTAAAAAGAATTGTAGACTTCGGAGTGTAGGAAATTAAAAAACGGTGCGATTCCGCCATTCATACAACATTAGAGAAGGATGATGAAGATCTAGTTCGACGAAAAATGTAAGACATGTATAGGGAAAATACGGTATCAACGATTAAATCGTTACGTAAAAAACTAAGCGACGACGACAATGGTTTAGACTGTTTTATAAGTACTACTAGTGAAATTTATTAAAAATATAGGTTTTAAATATAAAGCAATAAACAAACGTCAATCAGTTATGGAATCGAAGAGGCTGCAGGCATGGAGGCGCGAATATGTAGTGGCAATAAAAAAGTCTAGAGCAGAGAGCATATATATATGTCTGCTACTTAGATGAAACATGGTACACCCGTGATATCATCTGCAAAGGCTGAGTCGACAATTCAAATTAATGGTACCCCCTTCAAGGGGGAAACGGGTGATTTTGCTGCATGCCCCGTCCAACGAACGGTGTGTGCAGTGTGGACCTTTAATATCTGCCAAAAATGTTCGCGATTTTAGATTATCGCGAATATTTTACAGGGGATTTGTTCGAGTCGTGGTTCGAAAACACTATTGCCTAATTTACCTAGTAATTCCGTCATTGTAGGGTTGATATTAGTTCCGAATGTCTTTAAATGTGAATTAAAAGAAAGCGGGAGTCTTTAAATATTCTTTGTAATTTTTATTTATAATTGACATAAAATTGAAGTTTTAGTAACGCGTATTCCTATCTCTTCAACTTAAAACAGCGCAGCATCGCGTCGGCATCGTCTTGTGGAATGTTGTTTCAGTGGTGCTGAAGATCCCTGAACAGCTCGCTTTCTGTCGGATTTTCCCCAGGTCTATTAGTATTATTTTCTGAAGCATAGTTTATAGGTACTTGGATTTAGATCGAAAGATTGGGCAGGTCACGAAAATACATCAAAATTGTTACGAACTTGAAATAGTACAAGCAATATGTCTCCTTGCGTAATCGTCCATGAAGAAGTGTTGAGATCCAACTTGTTGGGTGCAGTACACCATTTTGATACCGATGTGCCGTCAGTGAACCGTCAATCAAAACGAGATCCTATTTTCTGCCGATCAAAATTCCTCCTCATACCATGACTGCGGTTCCCTAAAATTTATGGAGTTCTTGCTTATGTAACTGCTCTGTTTTACCGATGTCTCCATACACGAATTCTTCTCGAATCTGGATGAAAAGCAAATCGAGACTTGGTTAACAGAACGTTAATCTTCGGTCCAATTTGGATATTGCACAAACCATAAATTTCTTGATTTTGATTCCCACTTCGAATAACTCGGCATCTTAAAGGTAGACGAGCATGCAACTGCGTCTCGTGTAGCTTGTTTCTAACGCTTCGAGTTGACATGCTTTTACAAGTATTTGTAAGACTTGTAGCTGTTACGTTAGGCTCTCTCATAGCCCGTAATCTCATAAATCTGTCGTGTATTACAGTTGTAATTCTACGTTTTCCTATATACTGCTCTTGATTATCTGATAATCTATTAATTACGCTTCTTCCGTTTCCCAAAACCCTTACAGCATCAGCTCAGCTGCCACCACTTTCAATGATTCCAACAACGCGATACATGTCATAGACTTAAATGACGACGCACACGATTCTGTTGTATCGCATAAAGTGTATTAAAAAGTATACTGAACTGAAGTTCACAACCAAAATACATCAAACAAAGGAAGGATTACTAGGTTAACCAATAGTTACTAAATCACGTGCAAATGAAACACAGTTTCATTCCTACGACCATATTCCACAGCGAAAATCAATTATAACGATGTGTTCCTCTGATATTTTTGATGACTAAAATGAAAATAGTTGTCGGATGTCACAAGTATAAACGACCCGTAAGTTTCTATCCTAATTGTTCACTCTACTTTAAAATAAAATATTCGCGTAGTTTGTTGAGGATTTTTAAGCGACCGCAACTGTAAAGTACGCGTATATTTATTTCGTCTCTAATGAAGGCAGCTTCATCTATAATAAATAGCGCGAACAAATTTATTGCTCCAAGGAGACGGTGACAGGACCTAGGCGCATAGTGTAGTTCGGATTTATGGAGCTTGAATGTACTGTACATGGCACAAATATAAATCAAATATATTCGTCATACTCTACGTTTGTGGAATATCCTTCGGACGCTAGCAGACGGCACTATTTTTGACCATTTTAAGTACCGTTTCTTCTCCGTCGATTTCTTGTTGTACTTAGGCGTTAAGCATTGCTCTTTGGGAATGTTTCTGTTATGAATATTCACATTTTGTTTAGCTATATATAATAAATATACTGTTATGGTTGAGTTTCGGGCACATTTTACATACTATGGACATTAAATGGTGGGTCACTTCATATTTATACAACAGTAAAACAAATACAACGTTTAATTTTTTGATTTTGTATGTCTTCTTATCTATTTATCAGCATTTGTAAATCAGTGTAAATATAAATCACATTAATTTTTCTCTTTTTGAATTTTCCAGATAAAACAAAACGACATTGTTTCCAAAATGGTGTGTCAGCGCTGCTGTGAAATTGCTGTAAAATTACACAAGTACAGAACTAATGCAGTTGCCAACGATAAACTGCTGAAGGTAAGCAAAAACTAAGACAAAATCAATGATGTTGTCTCACTGGTTTAATTATAGGAACAAAATGGACTGCCTTACACACCACCTATAACGGATCAAGATGAACTTTTCCGTGTAGCATCGAACATAGTCAATGAGCAAAAAGACATTTCTAATATAAGTATAACGAATAACTCTCGTTTACACTGTGATCCACTAGATATGTTAAATTTATCGTTTAAGAAAGCCATTGGTAATGTTAAAGATAATAAATCAACACCTGATTTAAATAAAGCCTCTAAAAATAGTGCTGTTTCTCCTAATAAATGTAAAATTACTCCAAAAGTGGAATACAAACATCCTTCGATACAAGAACTGTTTAAAACTTATAAAAATATTGTTCTTCCCGCAGAAGTGATTAAATCAGATATATCTCCTGTTATTTCATTAGACAGTGCTGAAATAAGTGATTGGTATGCAGAACAGTTAAATTCATTAAAAAGCAAATTAAAAGGCATAAC
Source organism: Ctenicera cuprea (assembly GCA_958336395.1). Classification (NCBI taxonomy): domain Eukaryota; kingdom Metazoa; phylum Arthropoda; class Insecta; order Coleoptera; family Elateridae; genus Ctenicera; species Ctenicera cuprea. The sequence continues at coordinate 59,300,666 of OY284486.1, forward strand.
TTTCAAAGAAGTACCTCGTAGTTCAAATCAAATTAGTCCATTGCCTACCGTTCCATCCAAAGTTACTGTAACCACTCCATCTAAACATGATACAGCAACATCAATGCATAGTGAATTAACGTCATCGAAGCGCATTACAATAACTAAACCAAAATATAGAGCGGCAGCACCTAAACCCAGCGTCGCAGTGTCTTCTGAACGTAGTCCAGCTATTTCACCACCTAAAAAACAAATTGTAGAACGTAGTTATTCTAAAATTCTCGACACAAGCGATAATGACACTGATGACATGGACAGGGAAGAATTTCAACAATTTCATTCTGATTATGAGCAGGAAAATGATACACTACAAACAAATTTAGTAACAAAAGAACCTTCAGCGAACCAGCCCACCGTTGTAGTAAACAATAATGAAAATTCGCAAATTGCAAGAAATCAGCAAGTGGTAACATCATCGACTTCTATAAAACCACATAAACAACAAAGTGCGAGAAAGAGAACGGGGCGACGATCAGCTACAAAACGAAAAAGAGTTTTTTCGAAAGAGGATGATAAAACTGAGAGAGCAAAAAAAAACAAAGGTGATAGTAGTAATAGTAAAATAAGTATTCCTAATGACATAACGGTGACCAGAGAGTGTCTTCTTGAAAACACAGGACATGAAGTAGTTAATACGCCACCTTTAGAATTAGCATGTAACGAATCACTGCCTGAGCTTATTAAGGGCAAAACACTTGAAATATTTATGTGTCCTATTTGCAATAAACTGTATGACACCAAGAAAGAATTAGCAGATCACGAAAAAAGTCATTTAAAATGCAAATTTTGTAAAAAGAAGGTAAGGAACTTGGCATTGTTGGAGAAGCATCAAAATGAAAGTTGTTTTATAAATATTGTCAAAAATAAACCTTTTATTCGACTAAGAAAAGTCGATAGCATACCGTCTGTATTGAAACAATATGCTGATGCTTTTCAACAGCTAAATGAAGAAGAAGAGTCAAATTATTGCGAAAATACCGATTATACTGACGAATCACGTCCTGGTATTGAAGAGATTGTGCTTCCAATGCCATCTGAAAATTCTTTTATAGAAAGTGAAGAAACGGTTACTAACACAAATTCGATAACAGCAAACTATGAACAGAATTCAGAAGTGGTATGTATATCGATATCGGATGATAGTGCGGATGAAATTGAATGCTCAGAAGTTCCTAGACATAAAATTGTTAATAATCCATTCGCCAGTAAAACGGTAGAATCACCATCAAATGAATCCCAAAGTGGAACTGTGGATTTGACATCAGACAACAGCATCCCTACGATATCAGTCAAAACAAAGTCCACTCCTACAGCTCCAGCTCCAAGCATTTTAAGGGAAAAAGAAATGATTCGCTTTTTGTTTAAGAAGCATTCTTATCCTGTAGAGAAGTGTGAAAATGAGTCGCAGACATTTTTAGCTTCAAATCATTGCATAAAATATACAAATACTAACTTGATTGTACTAGATTCCATGTTTCCTGAATTATCTGCTTATAAGATACCAGTTCATTTGGAATCGCAGCAGAAGATCAGTGCTAGATTTAAAGGAAACGTTTCTATTCCGGAACAACCAGGCTCTTTAGAATGCTGGGCATTCAAAATACCTATTGCTATAGAAAAGCAAGTCACTGCATATGCTAATCGTGCATCATCAGACACGCTGTCAAATAATACTGTTACGCTTAATTTAGTGAATACACCTAGCACTACACCCAGGCTGCTTGGTGCATTTCCAACTTTCTCTGAATCACTGGTTGTTAAGACACCAACCGTGTTAGAAGGGCTTCTTAGTTCGAATGTAACCATGCCTGTTGCAAAAACGACATTTAGTACCGCAAATTCAGTTCCTTTCACATTGTCTTCAGCTGCCGCAACTAATTTTTATAATGGTACTTCAACTCCGACTATACTTGCATTAGACTCAACGGCTCCTATTAGTAATACAAAACAGCTTACTAAGTTTGTACAAGTTATCGAACCTTCAAACACGATACAGTATCAGGCACCAGTTGTTCCACATAGTAGTGCATCGTTAGTGTCGAATCAAGTTCATGATAAAAATCAGCGTTTAGAAAATGTTCTTCATATTAATAACAACGTAACTAACATAAATAAATTTTTTGTGTTGGCTAATAATGTGCAACAAATTCCAACAAGAATATCTACTCTTAATTCTAGAACATCGTATGTAAATAATGTATATCCAAATCTTACACTTTCAAATGAACAATCCGTTGAAATACGTGAAGTTGAAACTGTAGACGAAAACTCCAGTGTAGTGCTGTATAATGCCAATAATGACCAGACTACTAACAATAGGCTCCGAGTTAAGAATATTTCGGAACTTAACTAATAACAAAATGTAATATTACATAATAGAGAAAAGTCTGCCTAATAATGTAATGATTTTGTTATATTTTATTTGTATTTTCATCTATTACCTTTTTTATGAAGTCTGAATAGAACCAGTTTAAAACGACATTTTGTATCTATGTTAATATAATGCCTAATGATGTAAATGATTTTGTTGGATTTTATTTGCAATTTCATCTGTTACTTTTTTTATGAGTTCTGAATACAACCCATTTTAAAGTGCATTCTGTATTTATGTTAAGCTGTTGATATAATTACAAATTTATGTTGAGCAGTATTTTCAACTAATGTCTAGGAACCAAAATTTCTATTTAAATGAAATTTAATTTATCTTATGATCCACTAGAATAAATATTATTTTTATTAACTGTTGTTTCAATTTCATTCTAATTTCTAAATTTCATAAACTTATGCAGAGTAGTCAAACTTGGAATGATCCAAAAATGCTGATAAATAACGTTTCCTTCAGTTCTCTCTTTTGGACGAATACCAAAAAGAATCGATAAAGTCGTTAATTTATTTTTTTTATCTGACTACAAAAAAATAGGTTTTGATTATCCGTTTGCTTTTAAACACATTGTTTATAAATAATTTTCTAAATTAGTCCGGTCATACACAGTTTTGTATATCCAGATTCTAATCTGGATCTATGAAGCTTGGAAGTTTCAGTTCCATCGGCCAATAACCTGGCTGGCTATACCCATCTGTTTATGATTTCTGAAGGTGTGTTTTTATCGTTATAGGCGGCGTTAAAAATAAAACTTATTACGCGAACTACCCGAATCTATTGGATAGTGGCTATGCCACAATAGCATCAGGGAGTATTTGCAGAACGTCATAGAAGCCGTCTACAGGTCGCACCCAAGACAGTAATTCCGCTCACAGCGGAGTTGTAGCAGTACGTTTTCCTAATAAAGTGCCAGCAGGAGATACTCTTGGGAGCAATTTAGAGTTTACTCTTATAGCTGGTTTTAGCTATATTTTAATGTGAAACGGCATTTTCAACAAAGTTGGCATTTGTATTTATGTCAAAATTGAAGTGAACGCCATAGAAACAAACAATTTACAATCCAAGTGTTAACTTTTATTGCCTTCTATAGTTCATATTGCTCTATACAAAAACTTTTATTAAACAACCAAATTGAGTACACGTGCGCATCTGTGAACATTTTTGTTTAAAATGGCTTCTACTTCCGGAAACTTTTCATTGTAAAGTAAAATAGTAAACGAAGTTAGAGACACCGGATCTGTAACACAGTTGTATGCAAAACTAGACCACTTTTCTAAGAAACCCAAATAGATAATAAGAAAACTGCTGAAGTATTACTTGCTAACAAGTGTAATACATGTATTTGTATCAATAGTGACATCATTTAATGATAGCCAACCCAATGAATATGGATATCGAAAACGAGCATTTTTTAGAATTTACAGATGGAAAGTATGTGATCCGGTGTTCTGATGCCGGTGCTACGTAAACGCATTGGAACACTTAGTAAAAGTGAAGCTTAAATAACTGAGATATTGTTTTTACATTAGGGGACGCCATTCTTCAAGACGACCTCGTAGAACAATAGGTTGTCAACCTACCACTATATCCGAAAAAAAACCTGTAGTTACAAAAAGGCAGCGCTAGGCCAGATTCTTATGAACGCATTACAAAAGAGCGGAATCAGTACATTCACCTCTATCGGAATCTAGACTTCTCTGCTCAAAGGCTTTGGCTTTGTAAAAAGCTTTTCCGATCCTATGTTCATAGAATTTTTTTGTATTCCTTTGATGCGTAGAACTTACCCTCAAAGTTCATACAAACTATTTACGCATCTTTAGAAAGCGCTAAGATTTTTTGGACGACAACCAACTATATAGAAATCTGTCTCACACAGACAATAGCAATAAATGTACGGAAAAATTAACAAATTAAGACAGCTAGAAAGTATGTTTTATTTAAAAACAAAATTATATATTACAGTATTTATAAATTCTAGCTGTACTTCCTTGAAATCCATATTTATGGATTATAGGTATATAAAATACTTAATTACTGCAACAATATTGTTGAAGTAATTAAGTATTTTATACACCTATAATCAATATATATTACAGTGCCCAAAACAAGTTAACAAATATTTACAAAACAAATAAATAAATAAATAAAATGAGTTACCACAATGATAAAGAGACCAGTGGGCCTGACTGCTTCGTTTGAGACTAACCTCTTGGGGCTGGAGCGTTGTCTGGATGGTCCATGGTGTTGGATATTGTCGAGTCGGGGCCGTAGGTGCTGTTTTACCTCTTGTGATTAAGGTTTCTGCAGTTCTTTTGTTTGACCACAATATGAAAATTGTGTAAACACAAAACGATTGTCTCAACATTCAAAATGGTGTAGACGAAGTTCCCGAGTGATGCAATAAAAATAAGATAAAATTACACGTCAAAAAGTGTCACGTTCTAACTTTTAATAGATCCAAAAACGTGATTATCCATATTGACATTATAAACATTCCTTTTTTTATCTCTTTTTTTTTTATTATTATACAAGATATTTACAATCTGCTCAACAGAGCAATAAGTAAATTAGTTTACTGAAATACAAATGAAGGGAGAAGTAGTCCAGTGACTACACTCCGAATTAATTACTAATTATATAATTAGTTTTAAAGTTAATTAAATACATACACAAAACTATGGGTCTACATCTGTTGGCCATCTTCTGCTCAGTCTTCTTCGTACAGCTGGGGGGATGCTTAAAATACTAGCTTCCGCGTTAGGATGTCCAGGGAGGTTGTTTAGGTAACGCCTGGATAGATTTCGGATTACGTCTTCAACGAGAGGTATGCCCGAGTCATCATGTGGAGTTTTGTTGCTGACACACCAAGGCGCATCGAAAATCATTCTTATTATTTTGGATTGCAACCTTTGGATGATTTTGGTATTTGAAGGTTTTGCACAACCCCACAGTTGAACTCCATATGTCCAAATAGGCCTGATTATGCATTTGTACAGGAGAATTTTGTTGTCAGTTGTAAGTTTGGATTTCCGACCTATTAACCAGCTCATTTCTCGTAACTTCAGGTTGCTTTGCGTTTTCTTATTCTTTATATGGGGTTTACATGTAAGTCTCCGATCCAGAGTTAATCCTAGATATTTTACTTCATTTTTCACCGGAAGCTGGATACCGTTAATTGTTACTTCGGGGCATTCAACGTGTCGATTTGTAAATGTAACATGGGTTGATTTAAGTTGATTCACTGTTACCCGCCACCTGTCAAGGCAGTCTTCAAGAAGGTTAAGATGATGCTGAAGGTTATCTGACGCCACTTATGGATCCTTGTTCGAGGCAATTAATGCGGTATCGTCAAGTGAGAGAATCTAGAAAGAGTTTCTAAAACAAAAAACTTGGGTGTAATTGTTACTATAGCGACCTCTATTTCTATGAACACATTGTAAAACTAGTGACTACATGTTATAAAACCACAGGGTTTATCGTATAATTTTTGTAATATTCCTACGCTTTATAGAAACGTGTTATATTTTTTATCTATGCTTTATACCTTATATAACTCTTTAATAAGATTTAAGCTTGAATACGGCGCATGCATATGAACACCGAATACTTTCAAATATTATATCATCATCTCATCATCATCATCTGACATGGAGCTGACTCGAGGGTCGATCCTGGATTACGCCAGGCCCACCCCATGCCAGTAAGGTGGGTAGGAATTTCTGTGATAGGTGGGATCGGGTGGGGTGTTGAACCGCGTTAGCATGTCTGCAATGCATACCGCAAGACACCGTTGCTGCAACACCGGGTAGTTAGTAAGCTACGCATCAATGGGGGTTTTGAGTACGTAACCAAGAATGTTATGCGATTATGCATCTTAACTTAATAAACTTTGGTATCAAAGTTTCACATTGTTCTTACTTCACACATATCTATTGTTCTAAGATTACAAATTGAAAATATCTTAATTTCCTAATAGCTAATAAACTACTTAATACTATTCTTTGATCTAGCATGGTCATATTTGGCGTTCCATTCTTGCTTCCTATGGATTCCTTTTCTTCTTTGGCTTCTTATTGCCCTGGGTGGTTGATTGTTGTCTACCGGAGTGTGTGTGGAGGTTGGACCTGCTTTGTAGTGTATTTCTAGTGACGCCTTTAGTATTTCTGCTGCTGCTGCTACTGATTCGGCTCCTCCCCAAAATTCTTCTTTTCCTAGGTCTTCTAAGTAGGCTTCTGTTTGTAGTGCTGGGCCGTAGGTATGTGCTAGATGGTCGTAGCGCGGAGCCCAGTTTCTTACATTTTCCTCCAGTTGCAATTGGAATTTTTGTGGGTTTTCTCTGATGTATGACCCGATTTTTTGCTTAAGATAAAAGCTTCTTTTTTGAGCTGTTCTCGCGTTGCTGTGACATTTGTGTTTTGGTCTGCTATTGAGGCGAATAAATAGTTACCATCTCCTGGGATTTTCCGCACTGTCAATTTGTGTCTGTCCGTATATACTGTTCCTGTTCCATGGTAGGTATTGTGTTTCCTGCTTCTGATGATTTCCGTTGGTTTGCTGGTGTGTACACTTCCGTGTATATGTTTACGCACCTGTTAATACTATTAGTTGTTCTGATTGACAACAGACGTAAATGTTAGATACTAGAACCAATCTAATTTGACATACCCGGTTCTGAGCCTTAAATTCAACATTACGCTCCAAACCTTACTTAAATTACATGAACATAAACGTACTCCCCAGATGCTCTGTTCTACAACTTAATATATACAGTTTCTTAATGTTAGGTGTATATCACTACCTTAGAGTATATAATAAATAACCATCTATACAAACATAATACTAAAAAATGTATTTTCAATACAAATATCGGTAATTACATCAATTAATCTAATGGTAAATTATTGTACTTTATTGTAGGTATCGCGGCGCACGTAAAAGAATTCGTTTGCTTGAATTTTCCCGCCTGTTGAGTGTGAATTTATTTTGGTTATAACTTTCCTACATTGTAACCTATCTCGTTTGTCGTTTTCAGCCGAGGGGACACTTTTAGAAAACTACCTGCTTCAAGACCTTTCGCGTCGAGTTCCAGGAATTCGTCTGTTGGCGTGCTCTATTGTCGGGTTTGGACGAAAATAAACTCTATTGCCTAACAGAATAACAATATCTATTTTTTTAAATTATTTGTATTGTTTAATATCTACTTACAGTCGCCTGTTCTTAGTTTATCTTGGGGATTTTATCTATTTATTCTCTATTAGAAATTACTACTTATATTTATAACTTAGCTTTAACTGTTTGCTGATTATCCATTTTCCGGTTTCCTTTCATCTGTTGTGACATCGGCAGGTAATCCAGGTGGTACAATTAATCCCGCAGGTAATTCTCGCTTCTTTGTTTTTGAGAGCTGGCGCATGTCACTGATGCACCTGCTTTGCGCTGACAAAACAAACATTCTCCGGGCGCGCGCGCTACGTTGTTACCTGTTTTACCTGATATGCTAACCCATAGGTACTAATTTACTAACTTTAATGATCACTCTACACTAAAATTGTCTTTTCAAACGGTCAAAACGCCGTTTTACATTTAAAAGCTGGAGTGCGTCGTTAAACGTGTGGACTCAACCACTGCTCGAACTCGACTCCCCGAATACTTTCAAATATTATATGGTAGAAAAATCCAGCAAACAATTGTGCGAATCTTACAGTTTAGAGTGAAAGGTAGCAACCCTGTTATTTCATATTTAGATCAAATGCATTATTCAAATATTACTTTAAAGATAACTAGGTTAGGAGTACGAAGAGATATTATTAACTTAACAATTGTGTAAAAATTATTGAGTAACACCAATAACTCACCTGAATTATTAGGTAAAATAGGATTAATGATAGCTTAAGTTCGATTTAAAAAAATAATATTCTCTTCTCAGTACGACATTGTTCTTCGCCCTCACCAAAAATTTTACTATTCAAAAATAAACTGTATTTATCAAATAACTTAGATATATTTTACATGCCCTTCAAGGAAATAGTTTTGTTTTTTTTTGAACATCTATGTTTATTTGCAAGCTGACCTAAGTGGTCATTCAGCAAATTATGTGACATTTAGTATACATGACATGTGAGGCTTTGTCCATTGACGCAGCCTCTTAAGTTCATCTTAGCCTAGACTAAGTTATTTTGTGGATTCATAGAATGAAAAGAACTTAGACTAAACTAAATACTTAAATCTAATTGAATCTATTTATTGGGTCCAAAGGTTTAAACTTCTTGAGTCTACGCACTTCACGTCTATTGTCTAGCAGGTTTGCAACTAAGTTGTTCGGGTGTTCACTGAGTCTATCACGATATTTCACGCTGCATTTGGTTATTTCTTCCTTGACTGTGGTCATCCTTAGGTCTCGATGGATCATCTGGTTAGGAACGTACCATGGAGCGTTTACGATGGTTCGCAGTACTTTGGACTGAAATCGTTGCAAAATTTCTATGTTGGAGTTGCTTGCTGTCCCCCATAATTGGATTCCGTAAGTCCATACCGGTTTTAGGATGGTCTTGTAGAACAACAACTTGTTCTCTAGGGAGAGTTGTGACCTATGGCCGATTAGCCAGTACCTTTTTCTGAATTTGAATCCAAGTTGCTTTCTCTTAGTCCAGATGTGTTTTTTTCCAGGTGAGGCGACGATCTAGGTGTATACCAAGGTACTTAGCTTCCTCCGTTTGTGGCAACTGTTGGTTGTTTAGCGTCACTACTGGGCAGGTTTCCTTGCGCATCGTAAAGGTCAGATGGGTGGATTTTGTTTCATTCGCCTTGATACGCCATCTGTTCAACCACTGTTGAATCTTGTTTAGGTGTACTTGTAGGTGGTGTGATGACATAGTTGGGTCAGTATGTGATGCCAGCACTGCTGCATCTGCGAAGGTTGCAACCATCGTAAGTCTTGTCGTTGGCAGGTCAGCTGTATGTAGGAGGTACAAAATGGGTTCTAGTACACTTCCCTGTGGTACTCCGGAGTGAATTGAGTGTAACGGTGAGTATGCTTCTTGTTGTTTTACAAGGAAGTGTCTGTTTGTAAGATATGATTTTAACACTTGGTAGTACACACATGGCAATGAACTCTTGATTTTGTATAGCAAGCCATCGTGCCATACTCTATCAAAAGCTTGCGATATATCCTTCAAAATCTCTTCTGATTTTTTTAGTTACTCTGTGTACTTGTTCTATTGTGGCATGTTGTTGGCGAAACCCAAATTGCTGATTTGGGATTAGGTTATTTGCCAATAGTAGTGGTCTCAATCTTTTCAGAAATTGTTTCTCAAAGACTTTTGACAAAATAGGCAGAAGACTGATTGGTCGATAGGATGTTAATTCAGCAGGAGGTTTTCCAGGTTTTGGGATAAGAATGATCTGTGCTACTTTCCACTGCGTAGGAAAGTAGCCTAGTCTTAGTACTGCATTAAATAAGATAGTGATAAATTTCATACCTTTATCTGATAGTTCTTTTAACACTTGACCTGTGATTAGATCGTATCTAGGGGCTTTCTTGGAGTTCAAACCAGTGAGAATTGTTGCTCGTACCTCTCGCACTCTGAACTTTTCAATCGGTAAGCTCATTTGGAAAGGCGCTTCCAGGAACTGGTGTATGTCACTTTGTTCTTCCTCTGAAATCTCAGCCGAGAAAGGTTTGAACACATCTGCTAAATGATTAGCGAATGTCACGGCCGTTTCTTCATCCTTCCTTATCCAGTGTCCGTCTGTTGCCCGTAGCCTCTGTAGGTGATAAGTTCTCTAAGTAGCTTTCGATCGCCTGGTTTTTTAGAACATACAATAGATTTTTCAGATCTCTTACTGCTCGGTTGAATTTTTGTTTGTCTGCTGGGGCTCTAGTGTTTTGCCATTGCCTTCTAAGCCTGCACTTTTCGGCAATCTTCTCTTTGACACTTGTAGGGCAGTTTTCGCGTTCTTCAGTCTGCTTCTGCTCTGGAGTAGCTTGCCAGGCTGAACTTTGGATAGCTCTGTTAAGATGTTCTACTGCACTAGTCACATCTTCCTCCGATTTTAAGGGGATCTCTAGTGATAGTGTGTGATCTAGCAGACTTCTAAAGACTTCCCAGTTCGTCTTTTTACTGCTGAGAAATTGAGGTATTTCCCTTCTTATCACCTGCAGGCCAAATGTGATTATAATTGAAGAATGATCAGACGAAAGATCTAAGCATGATTCGCTTGAAGGTAGTTTCTAGCAATACCTTTTACTACGTAGAAATCAATTAGGTCTGGTATTTTATTTCTGTCTGTTGGGCAGTATGTTGGTTGTCCCGTGGACACATGGTACAGGTTGCTGCTTTCCATTGTTTTTAGTTCTCTTCCTTTCGGCGTTATCAACCTCGAACCCCATTCGGTGTGTTTAGCATTATAGTCACCTCCTGCAATAAATTTGTTGCCAAGAGTATTATAGGATTGTTCAAATTGTTCTTTCTTTATGTTAGATCTTGGTGGGCAGTATACCGCTGAAATAGTCACTGGACCTTTCCAATCTTCTATTACAATGCTAGTCGCTTGTAGGTGTGCCTGGTTGTATTTGGTCAATTCGTGGTGTTTTATACGGTTTTTTACTATGACAGCTGTACCGCTGTGTGCAGTGCCGGCCGGATGCTTGGTACCATAAATCGAATAGTTTGGTATTTTTATGTAACTTCTGTCAGTGAAGTGTGTTTCAGATATTAACATTATGTTAATATTTTGGTTTGAAATAAATGATTTGATTTCTTGTACATGTTGTGACAAGCCATTGGCGTTCCAAAGAGCGATTCTAAGGAATTGAGACATTATGATTTTTTGGCGACAAGCGCTGTTAATAGGTTTAGCATGGTCCCCATCCGTTCCGTGAGTCCCTTCATCATTTGCTTGAGTTCAAGCATATCATTTGACTGTTGAGGAATCATAGGCAGTTGTGGTTGCATTAAGTTATTGGCGAATTGTACTTGTTGCGTATTTTCCCTTGCTCGTCGGGTATATGTAATGCCTAGTTGTGTTTGCTGATAGAATGTCGTATTGGTTGGCTGGCTAGATCTGTAAGCTTGTTTGTTTCTGAGTGGAGGGAAGTGCTTCTTTTGGAGTTCCTTGTAAATAGTGCATCCTTTGTAGTTAGCTGGGTGGTTACCTTCGCAGAGTACGCATTTCACTTGATTGCTCTTTTCTTTTCTTGGGCATTCATGAGTTGAATGGTTGCCTGCACACTTGACGCAGCGTGGGCTCCGATTACAAAATCGTTTGGTGTGTCCATATCGCTGGCATCTGGTACATTGCGGTACTTCTCGTTTTTGGTGTGATGGTTCAATCTTTACTTTAGAGTGCAAAAGGTATTCTACGTTATAAATGTCTTTATTGCTGTTGTCAGGACATAGTTCTACGTAGAATAGGGGCAGAGGCTTTTTGGTGCCTCTCTGTCTTATGTTGCAGATGTTTACTACGGTGTGACCTAGTTCTTCTATTTCCTTTTTTAAGTCAGCAGTATCCGTTGTTGGGTGTAGATTTCTCACTACGACTCTAAAACTACTTTCTTTTTTGTATTGGTACGTGTGAATATCAGTGTTCTTTGCATTTAGGGCTTTTATAATTATATTAAAATGTTTGGCAGACTTTGGTTGGATTTTAGCCTCATCGTTATTAAGTGCTTTAATTTCATACTTATCTTTGGCAATGTCCTCTAGAAGTTTGGGGAGTGGCGCTATATATTGTACTCCAGCTACAAATATCGGTGGGAGTTTAGGCTCCTCTTCAGCCTTCTCATCTTTGTTTTGATCTTTTAAATTATTTTGATCTTCTGCGTTCTCGAGAGGTGTGTACTGGTTGGAAGTGGCTACAGGAGTGTTTAGACAATAATCATCTAGTTTTGATTGTTTTGAGATCCTAAGGGGTTTCTCAGGGCTATCTTTTCTACCTCGTTTTTTATTTTCAACGATTTTCCAATCTGAATCTTCACTTGGCAGTGGCGGGTATAATGCATTATATTGATGCGTCGCTACTGGGACCATCACTGGGTGTGGTATAAATTGTTGCATTTGTGGTGCATACGGAGCTGGCGGTTGTGTAAATGATACTTGCGGAATTTGGTTATATTGGGCCATTGTCGATGGGTTTGTTTGCATTAAATGCAAGGTGGCATAGTTCTGAGCGTAGGCCATCGGCCAGCGCTCGTTTGTACTTTGTTCACTGAAGGAAATAGTAATACTGATAAATTTATAAAATTAAATTTAAACTACTGGTATTCCCAGTGCCATGTAATTGGAATTTTTCTGTATGGCAACTGGTTAAATAAATAAAAATATTAAAAACTTTTTTGTTATCGTATAAACAAACCTTCTCGCGAGAAATCAAGGCCGCATATCATTGGGCTCAAATGCCAAAAAACTGCATACGCGATTTTTTTTAAGCTTTGTAGATTGTTAGAACGGACGATTGGCTACAATTTGATTTTTTTTCTGAAAGCTATAATTTCACTGCGGCGCTTGCTATGAATATGGTTGGAATGGAGGGTTGCCTATATAGCTTGCTTTCTTAGAAATCTAACAGTCGGTGAAATGTACAACGTTATAATGATAAAATGTACATTGTTGCAAATACAGTAAGTATTAATATCAAGTATGGCAAAATCCACTCAAAGTCTACACTTCAGCGTTCGGACGTTCTTAAATCCGAATTAAAAATGTACCTAGCCGTAGATTCGTAAGAGTTTTAGACTAAGAACGAAAGTTGCTGTTTATTTTTTAGTTTCATCTTTTCATGATATAAATCCGCCTACATAGTGTTTTAGTTATTGTTTGGCGAGTAATGAATAGAATGGCACGATTAGAGTTCCGGGATTTAACAACCGTTAAATATGCGACTAAATTTGCATTGCTGGCAATATAATTTAAATCCGTATTAATCATCAAAAAAAATTCAAAACAGTACTTTCGCAGCAAATTTAGTAAGGCATGTGCTGTTGATCATGACAGTTAAAAGTTCTTTATGATTATGACCTGACACTCTGTTTGTGGTTGCTTATTATACTTAAATACCTACCTTTACACAGAAATACCATAAGTGGCAAAGGTAGTTACCTCAACTACTAACTGTGCAGCCAATAATACAACAATTAAACTGACTTTAAACTTAAGAAAAGAAGGGGCACATATAGTATCCGATGTTTATAACAAATGGCATTCGAGGGGTTTTAGGGCTGCTAATTACATATCCAAGATCTAAGTTATAAAATTCAAGATAGCGGATCTAACACAGCGGAAATATTTCATCAAGTTATCCTATTTGCATAAGAATTGGTATTAGCGATTTTTGTGGCAGCTGATTACAAATCCATTACTTACATTATAAAATTCAAGAGGACGGATCCAATATGACAGAAATATTCCATAAAGGTGTCCGATTGTCATAACAGTTGATATTTGTGGGGTTTTCACGAATCCAAGATCTAAATTATAATATTCAAGATGACGGATTCAGTATGGCGGAATTACATCATGAAGGTATTCGAATTGCATAAAAATTGGTAATCCAGAGGTTTTGGGGCTGCTAATTACACTTTAAGTACATAAATCTAGCACAGCGGAAATATTTCATAAATTTATTTTATCTGCATAAAAATTGTTATTGGAGGGTTTTTGTGGCTGCTGATTACAATACCACTATATACATTATAAAAATTCATCCAATAATAGAAATATTGCTGCATGAAGGTATCCGATCTTCATAACAATTGGTATTTGTGGGATTTTGGGGCTGCTCATTACGAATTCAAGATGACGGATTTAATATGGCGATATTATTTTTTAAATTTGTTTAATTTGCATAAATTTGGTATGCGAGGGATTTTGGGGCTGCTAATTTTAATTCCAAGATCTAATTAACATTCAAGATAGCGAAATTGTTTCATAAATACATATATTAAGGTTTGACGTCTTTATAGCGATTTCTACAACTAACTAGAAAATGATACAACCGTTTTCATTTTCTGTTAAATCATACAATTAAAAACACACTTTAAGTGAGACACGCTAAGAAGTTTGACAGATTTCTTTTTTCAAAAGCTTACTTCGTCAGTGAAGTTTTGATATACCTCCATATTTCAAATCTCATCGAAATGAGATTATCCATCCGTTGGGAGTTATGGTGCACCACACTCATACATACATACAGTATGGACATGTATAGTGTAATAGTAAAAATTTTCGATTCTGATATAAACCTAAATACATGTTTTGGATCTTCATAAATTCAAAAAAACTGTTTTAAAAATTTTGGTCTGTATGTGTGTAACGCGAAATTGCAGGAAGCACTGGGCCGATTTGTAGTGAAAATTGGTATACCTAGCCTAGTATGGAGCCAGAAAGTTTTTTTTACTACTATCTGAAACGGGAAACGGAAGTTAGACATGTCTTTTTCAGTATTCAGAAAACGAATATCTAACCTGACTTCAAAAAGCTATTCAACTGCATTATACAGGGTGTCCAATATCAGAGTGGCATAGCAAACTTATATTTTTTTAAATCAAACACCCTGTATATTTTTGCAAATTATTATTTGCCTTTCAATTTGCTTTCCGACTGTTTTTCGTTTTTTTTAAATCCGTTGCGGTGTTGCCAAGTTATTTCATTTTTTCTGTAAATTTGACATTTGCAGACCTTACTAGTAAAATCTGTACAAGCCGTATTTTTACAGATGAAACAATTTGTTTATGGGAAATATTAGTCAAGACCACGTGCTATTCTTCAAATGTTTCAAAGTTTAATTTGGTTATACAGGATGTTTGTTGCCATAGTTTTCTCACTTTAATGTGTCATAACTTGATTTTTTTAAATAAAAGACCCAAATTTTTATTTAAATTTTGAATTCTACTGTAAATTTCCCATCAAACGTCTATTGCATTCCCTATACCTATCTCTACTAGTTTTCCTTGTTTTTTTGATTTTAATTTTATTTAGACAATCTATTCAAGTTTACGCGCTGTGTTACTTTAAAACAAATGAAAAGTGATTTGTGAAAGAAAATTTTAATTTTATTTAAACAATTACATTATATTACAGCTTGTTAGAAGATGTACCACTAATAACTAGAAGAAATATGTAGCTACAACATAATGGTGCTCCTGCACATTATAGCGTCGCAGTACGGGAGTGGTTAAATCACAGATTCGAAAGAAGTTGGATAGGAAAGGGAGGACCAATGGCTTGGCCAGCCCGATCTCCAGACCTAACCCTGTTGGATTTTTTCTTATGGGGTTACATAAAAATCTGGTGTTTCAACTACCTATGAAAACATGCAGCAACGTGTAATGCGGGCTTTTGGACAAGTTACAGTAGAGATGTTAACTAGAGTACAAGCATCATTTCGCGAACGAATTGGTTTGTGTTTGCATAACGAAAATACACATTTTGAACAGCTATTGTGAATAATCACAAGCTGTAATGTAATGTAATTGTTTAAATAAAATTAAAAAATTTTTTCTCAAATCACTTTTCATTTGTTTTAAAGTAATACTGTGCGGTAAACTTGAATAGATTGTCTAAATACTATTAAAATCGAAAAAACAAGGAAAACTAGTACAGATAGGTATAGGGAATATCATAGATGTTTACTGGGAAATTTTCAGTAGAATTCAAATTTAAATAGAAATTTCAAGGTTTCATTTGAAAAAATGAGCCTGGACTTTCATATACATTTAAATACATTGTTTTATATTTTCCAACACTTTCGATATACACCTGTCTAGACACGACCAGTTAAAGTAAATAGTTCTTATAAGTTGTAACATCTTGAAGCGGTTGAAGAAAGACCGACCGCTGCGCTGCAAGCATAAGGTTGGGTAAAATATTCGGACTGAATCAACGGAAGCGCGGAAATTGATATTTGAAAATATATTAATAGTGTGATCTCGTGCAGTTTCGCTGATATTTTTATTTACAAATTTTAATTGTATTATTTAAAATTTATCAAGTATTTATGTTTCATTACTTATTTATTTGCGATGATCGGTGTCGGACCTACGTTGTGTTTTAATTATTTGCTCGTGGCTGATTTACCCTGTCTTTATCGAGGTTAAAAAGGATAAGATTTTAAGCTGATTTAAACAACAGTAAACCTTTTGAAGAATTTATTTATTCATGTGGTGCAAATATTGGTGTTATGAGTGCTAGAACCATTTATATAGAATTTGCCCGTTAGTTGTATCGAGTAAAGTTGCCAATCTAAATATTTACCCCAGTTTTACCCATACTGATACTTCTATTTGGGACTGTTTATAAATGTCGAGTATTGTGCAGTTTACGTCAGTAAAATGTGTAACTACACGCGAACAGAGCTTGCCGCAACCAATATGGAAATAGCGCCGTCACCCACTCCAATCGGCTTCCCTGCAATAGCGCCTCAATTGCTACGCCTAATTCCCTCCTAAGAGGAACAATAGCGCCGCTTTTGATACGCCTAATCAGGTACACCGACAAGAATGAGCCACTACGCCTAAGCCTATTTGATTTTGGCAATGTGCCCCTCGTAGCCCCAAACCCAAGAAGATTATATTTTATTTTAAAGTTGCAAGTCCCATCCTCCAAGAGGTTGGACTTGTTTCTTTTTCCAATAAAATTACAGTCCCACTCTTTTTTAATTTTTGATTTGATAGAAGTATCAATAAAATTTTGTCTCACACTCTCAAGCTTTCTTGAACACTTGTGCTAATTAAAGCTGTCAAGTTTCCCCAATTTATGTTAATTACTACAACCCAATATTTACCCTAATCCCTAGAATGCGAGAGCGTGAAATTTTAAATATTAGATTGACCCCAATAATCCACACAACAGGCGGCAAACTCATTGACACGTGTTAACATGTGTTTTACAATATTTACATTTATGTACAAAAATGTGTGCAGCTGTTCTAAAACGACCACCTGCTTAAGATGAACTAAGACTAATTCACAGCAATTTAGTTAAGTCAAGTGATCACTTTTAATTAAAGTCTGTATTGTTGCTGAAAGAAATATAATATTCCTGTAAATAAATCAAAGTTATTAGACAAGTGCATTACGTTTTCGGGGAGCTCCCACTTTAAAGTATAAAACAATACAATTAAATCAAAATCAGATACAAATTATTTATTCTCGGGCAGCGCACCTTTACAATAGCTCGAGAAGTATTATTTTTAGCAAGAAATTACTCTTATCATTTGTATTTAGAATTTCAAACCTTTCTGATTTTAAAGCCAAAATGCCACGTTTCCATTTAAAAAAAAGTTATTTTTTACCGTGGCCGCCATATTAAAATTGGAAACTCAAGTTTTTTTCTTAAATACAATCGAGAAGAATTTGCCCTACAACTTTGCTCTTGGGTTTGCGAGTCTATCTATTAAAATAAAAAAGTTAGCCTACACTGAACATTAAACGACTAGTACAAGAATAGAACTGCTGTAGAAAGTATGTGAAATCAAAAAGATTATTAAGGGTCAAAAAAATCGATTTTTTAATTTTTTGTAAAAAGATTCCCCTAGAGCAAACAAAACAAAAAACCAAATTTTTAATTTTTTATCATACAAATTTGGGGGAAGGGGGGACAGTATAGCCCCCCTAAATATGAAATTATCGAAAAAATATTATTATATTCGGATTTTGCTATCAATGGTGAGCTATTTCACATTAACAGAAATATTTTATTGCCCCCCCCCCCCCGTTAAATAAATAAAAGGGTACCAATTTTCAATTTTCAAAAATTCATAGAGTGCGTCACAGTGAAATTATAGCAATGCGCAAAAAAAATAAATTGTAGAAGATTCCCAGCTCTATCAGCTTAAAAAGTTTAAACAAAAACGTGTGGGCAGTTTTTGAGAAATATTTTTTTGAAAAATTCCAAAATTTTGGAGTGATGTCATTGCGATCGTTTTTATATTTTCAAAATTAATTATATTTCATGGTATAGTACCTTTGAAGGGCTACCAACCAAGATGTAGTTGATTCCAATCAGATAACTTGTTTTTGAGTAAATGGGCGTTAAAGTCGAAATGTTCAAAAATTCGTAGCGGCCGCGATTTTAAAGCTAGAGAGTTCGGTAAAAAATCGTTTGATTTGTCCTAAGGCCTTCTTTAATCTCCACTATTAAAATTTCCAAAATTCAGTTTCTGAAAAAAATGCTACCAAAAAAACATGTCTAACTTCCGCTTCCGGTTTCGTTTTTTTTAAACTTGTTTTGTCGGTGAATTTTTGATATAACCCCTCATTCCAAAGCACATCAAAATCGGTCCAGCCGTTCCGGAGATACGGAGCGTAACACACCCACCCACCCACCCACCCACCCACAGAGAGACATTTTTTAAAAATTACTTTTTTGGGGTCCATGCCCCCCCCTGACTATTTCCGTTAAAATCTCAACTTTGAAATTTTTGCATGAAATCAGTACTTCCCTATACTGAAAGTATAGGAAAGTAAAAATCAAATTATGACACATTCAAGTTAGAAAACTTTGGACCGCGGCAACAAACATCCTGTATAACCAAATTCAACTTTGAAACATTTGAAGAATAGCACATGGTCTTGACTAATATTTCCCATAAACAAATTATTTCATCTGCAAAAATACGGCTTGTACAGATTTTACTAGTAAGGTCTGCAAATGTCAAATTTACAGAAAAAAGTTGAACAACTTGGCAACACCGCAACGGAATTTGAAAACAAAAAAACAGTCGGAAATCAAATTAAAAGGCGAATAATAATTTGCAAAAATATACAGGGTGTTTAATTAAAAAAAATATAAGTTTGCTATCCCACTCTGTTATGAAACACCCTGTATAATGGAACATATTTTTATCTGATAGTACACACGACCCCAAACAACTCTTATCTAAGAAAGTTTCTTCTATCTCTAATACTTGCAATCGAACAATTACAGCGGGCTGCTACACCCTGTATGATAAGACAATTACTAAAGTATAGGAAAGTCCACACGAAGTGCTTCGCGTATTGTTCTGCTGTGTTACGCTGAAAGGTCAAGGACAATGTGTGAGCGAGCGGCACTCGCATGCCTAGAACCTAGAAGGATCGGATGATTTGTAGTAACCTAACTTTTAGACTGCGTCTTATACTTGTACTAATATGATATAAAATATATTTAGAAACAAAAAATGTGAGTATTTGAGAGTGTGGGAAAGTTCAGGCAAAGTTCTTCGCAATTTGAGTATTGTTTTACTGATAGACACGCAGTATGAATCGCGACCGTTTGAATATCCAGTATTTACTGAATCATTTTTGACTCCCTCCACTCGCTAAAAGTGGGGTGCGGAACATTTAAGACGCCTCATGCGGCTTAATTTCCATGCAGTTGGAGGTTTGTTTATAGTAATCGCGTGTCCGTTCTGTGCGTGGTTTCATCAATGTTGCGTGAGCGGTTGCGTGCTGCATGCAAACAATGCTTAATCTTGTTTACTAAAAGAATGTGTTTCTGAAATGCGATATGGCCCATCTTATCACTATATGTCGATTATGTTCGACCACGGAACAAATTTTCGATGTGTTTCATCCGCATTTAGATAATGGTGAACAACTTCGGTTTAGTATTCTTTTGGCAACCGGTATACAGGTGAGCATGGAATTTATATATTTGTATTTAACTTTTAACCTTGCATCTCTTATAACCGTGGAACATAATCTTATGATGTCACTAATTATTCGTAGACTAATAGAAAGCGTTTCCCTGATAATTTAAATGATTCCTAATAACTTTAACAGAGTTTACTTACCTAGTACGTATCATACCTATGTAAATAAGATTTAAAGCGTTAGTAATATTTACGAATATTTAAGAATAGGGAATATGTGGGAATCTATTATTTTTTAAGAAATTCTTCGACGGAGTCTTCAACACACTAGCAGATTTTGTGGTTTTTGTTTATCAGTGGTAACGTCGGCACATGTTTAGAAGTTTAAAATTAGTAAACAGGCTACAAGATAAAATATATTAGCATTACTTTTTGTAAAATAAATTATCGTTCAGATAACAATTAAAAATAAATTGATAAACTTTCTCCATTATTGTATTCACAAAATTTATAGTAACTGAATATTATTGTGGAAAAATCATAACTGGTAATAATACCTCTTTAAGTAAAAGTGATTCAAATACTTACATGTAGGGGTTTTATAAAATAAATCTGTATTAAGTTCTAATAAACGTAGGCGTTAAACTGTTTCTACCGGAGTTACCGATTCCGGTAGATGCAACAGTTTAATCACTTTCTGCCGATAACTTTTGTAATGATAATAACATTTCAAAATTTGATATGCTGGCAGTTCTCATTTAGTTTAGTGTTTCTGTTTAATTTTGTTTGAATAAGGGCATCAGAGGTTTGGGATGTAGGTAGGGGCCTTATATATATACAATATTTTTTATCTTAAGATTTTTTGTTTTAAAAAAATATTAATTGTTTGTCTCAGTGCCGGATTTACCTATAGGCTGGCTAGGCTGCAGCCTAGGAAGGAGCCTCATGATTTTTGGGGCCTTGTTCTTTTTTCATATTTTTTGGGTTTCATAAATTATGCGTCTCATAACTTTTGGGCATCGTGTGAAAAATATCAGTATCTTGCACAGATAAATTATTATAGTAACCTTATGTTATTGTTATTAGCCGGTATATCTAGGAAGCGTCACGCCGACGTGTACTACTTTAAGCTAGGCAAGTGCAACTGTTGCAAGTGTTCGATACTGTTCTACCGGCAGCTCTTTTCGTGGCGAGTTAAGAGTATTCGCAGTCTTAAAAAAAATGGGAGAAGCACTACGCCAGGACTTTCCTATACATTAGATATTTTTACTTATATAAAAGTATTTTATTATTAACCTTCTTTGGCCAACGAATGCGTTTCTTATAGGCTTCAGAGAGAGAGGGAGAGATAGATTTAAAATAAACTTCTAAAGCGCTCCAAATTTTCAACGTGTTTTGTAAGGAAAAAAAACCTTTTTTGATTTTTTGGAAAACGAATCTTTGGGATTAAAGAAACCCAAAACGGAAGGGCTAATTCGACCGCTAAAAATCGGGTGGATTTTGCTATACCTAAAAATTAAGTTAAAAACTTTATTCTACTATCACCTGGTCCGAGACTAGATGATTCGACGTTCGAGGCGAAATAAAATTGACCCCACCCCATTCAACAGAAAATGTAGGCAACATATACAGGGTCGCTATTATGTATGGAACCAAAGCTTCCCTGGTCAAACGGAGAAAAAAATAAGCTTTCTATTGATGTATCACACAGGCAAGGTTGTTATTTAAAAAAATTCAAGATGGCGGCCGCGCTTAAAAATTATATGCAAAAAATTTTTTTTACTTCAGAATATGCAAAATAACCTCAAATTAACATATACCAAATATGAAATGCATATCTCAATTCTCAAACCGTTTGACCAGGGGAGCTTTGATCCCATACGTAATAGCGACCATGTATAAAGCTTAATTACATTCTTTAATTTAATTGCAGTGTAAGATATACTTTAAAGTCTATATACTAACTCCAAATCCGGAATCCCTTCTACCTTCTAATGGTGGATTTTCTATAGAAGTTCTACATCAGTTGCTGACATATTGTCGGAAAGTACTAAAAACGCTTGTACTTAAAATAAGTTATTTCAACTGAAATATCTGCGTTTAAATGTTTTTCGTATTTTACTGCTAAATCTACTCCAGCTTTTTGTAGGTCCAAAACTCCATGATGCTAATTTATTTTGCCACTACTTCGTTTAATTTTTCGAATTTCCAATGAAAATCTTTAAATTCGATTTCATAAAAATTAAATAAGCTATGTTCTGCACCTTCTTGAACTTTTCACCTGGGTCGCCTCGCCCTAGTCCCGGCCCTGACTATAACTCGTGAAAAATTAAGCCTAAATTTTTTTTTATCGGTCGTGTTCATTAGAGTTAGGGGTAGGAATTTTAGATTTCCAAAAATTCATAGAAAGTGTCACATATAAAGTACCGGACTGGAATGCTAACCAAATTGGAGCTCATACATAACTCGATTATCCTACAAAATTTTTAAAAAAATGTGTAGTTTTTGAGCAACATTGTTTTGAAAATATTCAAAATCTTGAAAACATATTTCACTTTAAATTATTTATATTTTTGAAAATTTATGGGCAGAATGCCGCCATATCTGCAGCTACCCCAATGCACATAGTAGGTAAGTTACTTTTGTAAAGCAGGGCCTCATACTTGTATATAGCCTAGGGCCAGATAAAATGTAAATCAGGCACCGCTTTGTCGAAATATGTACAAAAAAGTATACTTGTAGATAGAAAAAAATCATTCAAACCTATTTTATTCCTCAAGCAAGCTTCAACACTAACAAGAGTCCACGGCCAACAAAATAGTTTATTTAGATAATAATTGGGACATAACCACTAATGTTGTTTGGACTGAACGTTTTTAAATTTTCTGCAGTTTGGTTTGCCGTTATTGCTTACCTACCAATTTATTAACATTTAACGAAGGCATAGGTTTGTCCATCCTTAAAACTTCATTTCTATCATCTTCTTTAAATCTTGATAATGCAAGGTACAAATGCTGTCGTTTACAGGAAACATTTTACATATTTGCACGTGAACGGTGAACCCAAGCTACAGTTTACCGGGCACAGCTACCTATCCATGCCTCCGGCTAGAGTGAATCTGAAAACCTGCAGCTGCAAAGCTTCTAAATGCCGCTTCTCCGTAGCCCTGTTTGCTGGCGGACGTGGGGGTATGTTTCCACGGCAACCGCCTTCTGTTCTGTTCTAGAGAGATGCGGTTTGCAACTTGTAGTCGCATTATTTCAATTTCAATATCAGCTTGGTGGAACGGTAGTGGCTAGCGTATCGTGCTACGAAAAAATGAACTTTTATTTATTATTGAAATATTAGATTTAGTTTTGTACTTTTGTTGATAGCCATATTATTATACTATTAGTATGAAAATAAATTAAAATAAAATTATATGAAGCGGGCTATTAGAGGACCACAATACGTGAGAAAACTGGTTTCAAATGCGCTAAAAAACAAAATGTACCAGTGACAGTACGTAGACACTCCACAATAAACTATTTTACATGTCCAAAACCGTGTTTGGAACTTGGAAGTTATAAAATCGATTTCAATTAGTGACAAAAGCTATGGTATGTTTGATTTAAATCACTTGGTTTAAATCAGTGATCAAACAAAAACTCACATGTTGCAGATACTCTAAGACCCAGTAAACAGTATGTAGATGATAATGTAATGACCATGGTTAGCTCGTTTGGATTTCCAATCCTACTTTAGTATTTCAATCATGATTAAAATCAAATATAGATTTTTGAATAAATAACAATCTTGATTTACTTACTTTCTTGATGAACAATGAAAAATGAGACCTTTAAATTACTTAAGACTTAAATTTTTCATTTCTTTTACTCACTACCTACCTACTTTGTGATAGTTACTTTTTAAACATTATTATTTAGGTTATACGTAACGTTTAATTAATAAGCCTTGATTTACATCGAGTCAACTTTAGACTATAAAAATAGTAATAGAATTTTTATTAAATAACTGTAAAAATTGAATTAAACAAAAAAAATTAATTTAAACAAGAAAAATTCACAACAATCAAGAACTTTCATTTTTCATACGATTTTGTCATACCCTGTAAAAAGCATATGCTTTATACCGAGTAGTCAACCACAGGGGAAGTTTGGTACACACGTTAGAGGAAATTTGAGGAAGTCCAAGGGAAGTTGGGTCGCGGATCGCAGTCTTAGTTTTATACACTGTGTCTATAAAGTACCCCCCCCCCCCCCAACTAACTTTTAAACGACTTGATATTTTACCACAAAATTTGGTGTGCTGTAATGGGAAATTAGATACTATTTTTCAGACCATATTAAAATTTTGTATCATTTAAAATGGCGACTGGGCGCCATTTTGAATTTTTTTTTAAATGGAAAGGGGGGTCGACTGACACCTCATTGGAAAGGTCTTTTAGTTCTGCGTCTAATTTTAGAGTTTTAAAGAAAAATATTCAGCCGTAACAAAATGACAATGTTTGAAGATAAAGAAGTCTATTTAAAAAAACTAAGAATTAAAGCTTAAATTAATTAAATTAAGTGTTCGAAATGTTCAATATTCACTTCTTGGCACATAAAAAGTCGGTTATGAAATTCCTGCCTTACATTTTCATATACGTTTCTGGTGTGATATTTCTGTGTAAACTTCTGTAATGCGTTGCTCCAGTTCTTCAATTGTTTCTGGACGGGTTCTGTACACTTTCGATTTCAAATATTTCCACAGAAAAAATCTAAGAAAGTTAAATGTGGGGAGCGAGCCCGCTATTCTTCAGACCCCCGCCTACCAATCCATCTTCCAAGAAAATGTCCGTTGAGAAAATCAGAAACAGGCCTATAATAAAGAGGCGGTGCACCGTCTTATTGGAACATAACGTTTTCAATATTATTTCCAGCCACCTGAGTTATTTCTGGTAAAATTTTGTACTGCAAATGAAAAAGTGGACTACTGAATAAAAAAAATCAAAACAATTTTGAATTGAGTAAGTCCATTTGTTTAAAATCCGCCATTTTGTTATGGCTGAATATTTTTCTTTGAAACTCTAGAATCAGACGCAGAATTAAAAGACCTTTCAAATGAGGTGTCACTCGACCCCCCTTTCTATTTAAAAAAATATGGCCCAGTCGCCATTTTGAATGATACAAAATTTAATTTTGGCAAAAAATAGTATTTAATTTGCCATTAAAGCACACCAAATATTGTGGTAAAATATTAAGTAGTTCAAAAGTTAGTTGGGGAGGGGGGGGTTACTTTATAGACAGACGGTATATGAATTTGCAATTGCTTAAACTCTTGTTATCGTAGACTAAAAATGCGCTTGTTATTGCAACTTGCGCTGCCCGTATTTGAGCCAATGAAGTGTGGTTTCTGCTTATGAATTCGTAGCCTATTTATTTGTAAACATGTTCATAACATCGTCAACCAAGGTGGCCTCTTTTCTGGAAAACAGGGAAAACCGGGAAAAGTCAGTGAATTTAGAATTTTTGTATTTTGGTTAGGGAAATCAGGGAATTGTACCAATTTTAACGTAAAATGAGGGAATTTCACGAAATAGGGGAAAATTCTGTAAAATGCAACTATTTTAATATTTTTATTTTTGCCTGCAAAACGAAAATTTTGTTGCCTAGGTATATGTATATAAAATTTAAATTTATTTTATTTGGGTTTTCCTTAAAGTTTAGATGTTGTATTTTGTTATGCTTGTTGAAAAATTTCCATTTGCTATACAGGATGTATCAAATTGCGTGTTAACTATGGGGATCTCGCTTATTTGAAGAGATACGACGATGGTTAAATTAGAGAAAAGTTGTAGAATTTTATGCCCATTAATAATCTGAAAAGAAACTGGAACTATCCTGCTTAGTTCCTAAAGACCAAAGTTAGTAAAAGTAGTGTTTTGTTTTACTTTCATCAGTTTATGGCCTACTAGATTTTTTCAAAAGACATTAAATGACGGTCTTTCTATGGCACTCTTATGAAATTTTTATTTTCTCCAATAAAATGCTCAAACTTAAACAAAATGCAAAGTGTGGCACATCGTTGAAATCAGAATTAAAAACTCTATTCAAATATATAAAATAATTTTAAATGCCGACCATAAGAAAAAAAAGTTGACAGTCGAAAATGAGCAATGGGTAACAGTTATACCAAAGCTGATCAAAAATTTAGATTCAGCATGAAAAAGTGTCTTAATAATGTGTAAACTAGAAATATGTAATATAAATGACAAATGAGTTATTGCCGAAAACAAAAAATTCAAAATTTCAGTTTTTCCAGTTCTTTCAGAAACTAAGCAAGATAGCCCCAGTTTCTTTTCAGATTATTAATGGTCATAAAATTCCACAACTTTTCTCTAATTTAACCATCGTCGTATCTCTTCAAATAAGCGAGATTCCCATAGTTAACACGCAATTTGATACATCCTGTATAGTATTTTAAGTTTATTTACTAATTTTTGTGTTGGGTTACAGTTTTTATTTAAAAAACAGTTGAAATTGGCTTTTGTACCATAAAATGAGTCAGGGAAAACGGAAGTTTATCAGTTAGGGAAGTCAGGGAAATTGAAAAGCAGTTTTAAGTGGCCACCCTGTCAACGCATAATAAACAAAATCAAATCGATTCATTCCATCCCAAAGCTGCACGTTAAGCTGAGATAGCTGTATTTATTTTATAAATATATGAGCAAAGATCGTTTCTTTTGTATTTGGTGAATATCTATTTGTCCAATGACTACTTTTACCTTTACAAATTACATATCTTAAAAATTTTCCTGTTTTCAGTAATATTGTATGGATCTCTGTGAAATGTTATTCCTATTGCCATTTAACTCTTTCGTACACATTTTTGGAACAGAAATTCGTACGTTTTTGAAAACAAAAAAATGATTGGAAGAGGGGGGAATTGGGGGTGGGTAGGAAAATCGTGTTAACGCAAATCAGCTATTTGATATGCATAGAACACATATCCGACTTCATTTGTTTATACTCCATCCCGCTACCACCACCACCCGTATTTGGAAGCAGTTATCTGGTTTTTGATTTCGACATGTCCAAAATACGAATCTAAAGTTCTTTTTCGAGCGCGTCTATATTAAAGTATTACACACCACCCCCACCCTGCCTACGTTGAAGAAGTCCCCCGATTTTATGGTATTTGGTATTTTCTAGTTTAGCTAGGAAATGCTTGCCATAAATGTACCTTTTTTTAGGCATAAGTCGTATATTGGTGAGTAATCCCAAAGCAAATATTCTTCAATCAAAGTTGACTTTGAAAACCATCACATTACCCTCCTCTAGCTTTACTCAGTAGAAAGGAAGGTAAAAATAAAGAAGTACAAAGATCTTAAAAAATAAAATCATAGATATCATTAGACTGGAATTACATTTAATAATATTATTAGAAGTTAACTGAAGTACACTAGTTATGTTTTTTTACTGGGTTTGCTTATACAACAAATAAATTTAGCTGCCCTTCGACAGTTCTAGTCCATTTTTTATGGGCAATGGATAGCACAAGAAGCGATGCAATAAAACTGCTCCATCTTGTGTACGAAGAGATATTGAATTAGGTTTCCAAACAAAAAAAGTTTTCTCAACACATATGTATTTTAAGAGTATATGGCAGAGTTCTAATACAACTTGTGTAATTGACAAAAATGTGTTGGTTTATTAGTTTAAAACGACAAATTACATTTTTAACTGTGTACGAGCTGCGAAAGAACACTTGACCTAAAATTAATAATAATTTTCACGACCGCCCAATTGTTTCGGCTGCACTTGTTCCGCGCACAATTTCCACACCCAGTTAGCGTGGCTGTGGGAGTTGAGGCACTCGCTCCCATCCACTCCGATCCACCCACCTACGGACAGACAGGTGTCTTTTAAGAACCACTTTTTTCAGTTCTTGAAGGTCCAAAACATGTATTTCCGTCAAAATCTCAAATTCGAAAATTTTCATTAATTCGATGCTCTGCTATACTATGTATAGGAAAGTAAAAGTATTTGTGTAGTGACTACGAAACAAGTTCTTGAGAACTGATTTTGGAAGCGTGTTAGTTAAAATTTTATTATTCTACTAACCAGTTTTAAAGCTACCGCGTGCGTTGGCGTTTATGGGATCTTTAACTTTAAGGTTTGGAATTAATTAAAAATTGAAATTGAATTCAAATGAAACTCAACAAAGACTCGGCTATGAACAGATGTTTATCCATGACACATACTGTATGAATTAATTAATTAGTTTTGTCGAAAGCGATCAATCTAAGCCACAAACAATGCCTTTTTGAAGTATTTGTTTACTGCAACTGATGCAAATTTTAACCAATTACAGGGACAATTTATTTCATGTGTAAATAATGTCATAAGAACAGTGTAATTTTCACCGAATAACAACGATAATTTGCACTAGTGCTTTTTTTCCGATATTTTTTTTCTGTAGGGTGTGCACTTTTTTCGACAATTTTTTTGTTCGGTCTCGTCCAAAAGTTGTGACATTTTACATAGCTGTTTCCTAGCATCGGCGGGCCGACTTGAAAATTATATCAGTAAACGGATTGAACGTAACATTCCAGTTTTTAAAAAAACATTTCTTCTACTAATTTGGCTGTTACGTTCTACATGTTTTAACGACCATTTCTGTATAATCCGAGCTATGACTTTTACACTTTTACTACTACACTACACTTTTATCAACTTCTCCATCAATTTCATCATCGGGTGTATCTCCAAATCCCATTTTAAGATGATTTTAAGCACTGCTGAACACCAAACTATTTGAAAAACACTTCTAACTATTTGGTTGCTAATAAACAACATTTATTTCGTCGTCGTCGCCATGGAAGTTGAGTCGCATGTAACTCCATATAATTACGTTAATATTTTATGAAAATTAATTTTATTCAACAAATTGTCCACCGAATACCATTCGAGCTCAAATTTATTGTAGACAATTTTTGCGTTAGTGTCCATTGCGAATGTCCATTTTGCTTGGAAACGGCATGAGTGCGTAGCGTTTGAGCTTTGGTATTATTATATTATACAGTGAGTTTTTCTTTTTTGTATACATACCAGCTATGTATACTTTTATAAAAAACATGTCAATGCATTGTTTTACTGCAATCTGTAGGCAACCAACTATACACTAAATATCAATGCTTCAATTTTTGAAAAGAATAGTTTGCCGTGGAAACAGTAATCAAATTGTTTAATGTCAAATTAATAGCAATTAGTTTTGATTTTTTGAATTTAGCATACAATTTGTGTATTGTTGATATTTTGTTTTTAAAATAAAATAGTTTTATTAAAAAATTTTTGATATTCAAATAATTTTTCGTTTTATTCACAAACATACTCATTGAACATAACCTCACACTATGAGGAATAACCTTTCTCTCTCTATTATTTTCTGTACAGTTGGTTGCCCATAGATTACAGTAAAACAATGCATTGACATGTTTTTCATAAAAGTATACATAGCTGATATGTATACAAAAAAGAAAAACTCACTGTATATGAAAATCGTACGACACTAATTAACGACCAATAGAAAAATTGATTTGAGCGT
This sequence comes from Ctenicera cuprea, assembly GCA_958336395.1. Taxonomy (NCBI): domain Eukaryota; kingdom Metazoa; phylum Arthropoda; class Insecta; order Coleoptera; family Elateridae; genus Ctenicera; species Ctenicera cuprea. The sequence continues at coordinate 59,330,244 of OY284486.1, forward strand.
GGTTACCATGGCAACACCAAAATTTCTTTGATATTGTTTATACATAGACCAACCTAAGCTAAATTAATAAGTAGAAATTTTTATGTCAAGTATGTCAGTTAGACATTTAAATTATAATATAGTATATACCAAGGGACTGAAGTGCTTCGTTTAATCTCGAGTGTGAAGGGAGGGATTGAATGAAGCACTTCAGTCCTGTGGTATATACGCAATTTTTTGCACTTCCAAATAATTTGAAATCAAAATAGTCGAAATTTTAAAACATGCTGTCAACGTGACAATCCAGTTTTTTAAAACGTCAAAATTGAAATCTAAGTTTCTGATGGTGACAAAACATACTCGGTCACTTCGCAATTTATGTACATATTAGCAATTTATTGTGATCGTGCAGCGCCGTAGATATTTTTATTTACAAATTTTAATAGTATTATTTAAAATTAATCAAGTGTTTATGCTTAATTGATCATTTATTTGCGATGATCGATGTCCGACCTACGTGGTGTTTTAATTATTACTCATGTCTGATTCACCCTGTATTTATCAAGGTTAAATAGGATAAGATGTTAAGCTGATTTAAAAAATAGTAAACCTTTTAACGTATTTATTTATTTTTGTGATGCAAATGTTGGCGATAGGAGTGCGGGAACCATTTATATAGAATTTGCACGTCAGTTGTATGGAGTAAAGCAGCCAATCCAAATCTGTAGGTACCCCAGTTCTACTTATACTGATACTTCTTTTTGGGACTGCTTATAAATGTCGAGTGTTGTACAGGTTACGCAAGTAACTGGGCACTCTTTAAAGGAACACCGCGTGCTATTACTCATTTGCACGCAATACTCTCAGCTTGATTAGGTTTCATCCTAACAGCGCCTTGGCTGCTACGCCTAATTCCCGAAGGACAATAGCGCGCTTGCCAACACGCCAGAGAACTTAACCCAATAACAGCGATCGATTACGTACAAATGTGTAACAACAACACGCGAAAAGAGCGTCATGCCGCCACCAATATGAAAATAGCGTCGTCACTCACTCCAATCGGCTTCTCTGCAATAGAGCCTCAATCGCTACGCCTAATTCCCGAAGGACAATAGCACCGCTTTTGATACGCCTAAACAGGTACACCGACAAGAATAAGCGTCTACGCCTAAGCCTATTTGATTTTGGCAAAGTGCTCTTCGTAGCCCAAAACCCACGACAATAATATTTTATTTTAAAGTTGCAAGTCCCAGACTTGTAATATTGTAACAGAATGTTAGCAATAATGCTTCCAAACTGACGTTAAGATTTCAGCGAACTGAGTGATCTTTGAGAATTCGAAGATTGATTCCTTCCTTTCGGGAACATACTCTTTTATTAACATTCATGGCCATCCTCCAAGAGGTTGGACTTGTTTCTTTTTCCAATAAAATTACAGCCCCACTCTTTTTTAATTTTTGATTGGATAGAAGTATCAATAAAATTTTGTCTCGCACTCTCAAGCTTTTTAGAACACTTGTGCTAATTAAAGCTGTCAAGTTTTCCCAATTAATGTTAATAACTACAACCCAATATTTATCCTATAGTCCCTAAAATTTGAGAGCGTGAAATTTTAAATATTAAATTGGCTACAATAATCCACACAACAGGCGGCAAACTCATTGATACATGTCAACATGTGTTTTGCAATCATGATTTTACATTTATGTACAAAAATGTGTGCAGCTTCCCTGAGACGACCACCTGCTTAAGATTAACTAAAACTAAATCACAGCAATTTAGCCAAGTCAAATGTTCACTGTCAATTAAAGTCTGTATTTGCTGAAAGAAATATAATGTTCCTGTAAATAAATCAAAGGTATTAGACAAGTGCATTATGTCTGCGGGGAGCTCCCACTTTAAAGTATAAAACAATACAGTTAAAACAAAATCAGATGCAAATTATTTATTCTCGGGCAGCCCACCTTCCTTTACAAGTCTGCCCGTTTCCTCTACGAAAACTCGAATTCGCTTTAAAGTAAAAGTATGCCCGTCAAACATGGAAGGTAAATACAGAATGCCTTTATCTTACTTCCTGGCGTTCTACGTTGTTTGTTTATATTACCATGGCTGGAGTTCAATTAGGGTGGTGTCATATAAACACACACTCAAAGATCGGAATTTGGTTGTCACAATAAATTTCTAACATTAGTATAGGTTCTTCCTTGTATCAAAGAGTGAAGGGGAAACATATCATATACCAACGAGACCGTAAATTATGAGGAATGCAACAGTATGCAAAACTAACAGCCGGTGGTTTTGGTGCACGTGCATGTTACAAAGAAACGCCTTACACTTCTTCAGTACTGCTTGAATTTATATAGCCCAAAATTCGAGGAAAGGGACTATGTCATGTGTTTTACCGTACAACTGGTCTGTTATATGCCATATACATTGAATTTTAGGGCCCTAAATAAAAACATTAATAATGACCTCAAGTTAAGCTGAAGTCCAAAACCCATGTAAATTACTCACTTTTCTTTAAGCCGCTAGAGAAACCTTCACAACTGTCAAGCGGTATCGATGAAGCGTGACAAATTGCTATTGCTCAACTAGACGATCTTGAGGACAAAATTTAAGAAGTATTTTGTGGGCCGGCGCGGAGTATGGTAACCTATCCGTTCCTGATTACAGGAAACAACAAAATTGCTAAAATTAATATGCAAGTTCCCACCTGATGCGCATTATTAACACTAAATTAAACCAAAAATTCCATTGCATACTGTTAAAGTGAGTGTCAACGATACTGTCTAACGATAACCTTGAAAAACTAACTTTTCTTGGCTCAAGTTAACTTGCCCTTGAAGACAATGCGAAATAGTTAACTTTTTGAAGTACATATATAGGAATTTGCTCAATAAAAAGAAGCGTTTATTGTTCAAAAATATTGATTGACGGAAAATTCTACATTTGCCATGTACAAACGTTTTAATACAACCCTCTTCAATGCGTCGCCAACACGAGTCTAACATGTAATCCTTGTTAGGTTTTAAGAAAATCCATGGGTAGATGAGATGAGGTCACGGGTCATCGAAGCTGGTGGCGGACGAGAAATTCAATACGGTTTGGGTAATCAGGCCTTTACAAATTAAATTGTTTGCATTGGAATTCGGTTTATACAGGGTGTCCAAGATAAGGAGTGCATGCATGAGTATCTCGTAAACGGTAAGAGATAGAGATTCGGTTAAATGAGAAGAATTATTCAGCATCTCAAGTACTACTATAACCCACATTCAAATCCTAAAATTTTTGCTTAATTTTCAGTACAGACTGAAAAAACTAAAATTTTCAGTTTTCGTTTTTTTGTGTATAATGTAGTTATTTGCAAAGATAGCGCAAATAGGTTTTTACATTATTAAGACACTTTTTTACACATTATTCTAATCTCAAATTAAATTTTTTATAGGTCCTTCACTTTTCAAGATATTGACATTAACTTCGCTTTTTTAAATATGCGTCAAAGGCGGCCATGTCATCGTCGAATAAAGCTCTTTTTTTCCTTTTCTTTGATATAAGGTTTGATTGATTTATTTTCACAAATAACGGAGTTATAAGCAAAAACCTGCTTTTATAGTAGGCTGTGAAAAACTGTTTTCTTATAGTAGGCTGAAAATTAACAAAAATAAAGAAAACAAAAAACAAAAGGCTGCATTTGTTTCCATTAAGGTTTGATCAGTTTATCTTCCCAAATAATAAAGTTATAAGCGAGAAATTATTTGCTCATGGTAAACTGTAAAAAATGAAAAAAACCACACCTAAATGTTTCAGGGAGCTAAAACTATTAAAAATGTATGTTCGTATAACAATCAACAGACGTTTAACTTTTAAATACTCCTGCCAAGTAATAAAACGCGAAAAGTAAGATAAATTTAGAATGACAATAAACTCGTGTAAAGATGCAGATACTGCCAAAACAAATTAAATAGTACTCATCTCTGATTATCATACGATCATACATTTTTAATAGTTTTATTCCCTGAAACATTCAGGTGTTTTGTATTTGTTTTTTCACAGTCTACTATAAGCAAACAATTTCTCGCTTATTACTTTATTATTTGAGATTTGAGCATTTACAAATGCAGCCGTTTTTTGTTTTCTTGTTTTTTTGTTAATGATCAGCCTACTCAAGAAAACAGTTTTTCACAGTCTACTGTTAAAAAAAGGTTTCTTGCTAATAACTCCGTTATTTATAAAAATTAACCCATTAAACCTTATATCAGAGAAACGAGGAAAAAGGACCTTTATTCAATGATGACGTGGCCGCTTTTGACACATTTTAAAAAAAACAAAGTTAATGTCAATATTTTGAAAATTGAACGACCTATAAAAAATTTAATTTGAGATTCAAATTCTGTACAAAAAAGTGACTTAATAATGTCAAAACCTCTATGCGCTATCTTTGATAATAATACAAATTATACACAAAAAAACGAAAACTGAAAATTTTTGTTTTTTCAGTCTGTACTGAAAATTAAGCAAAAATTGTAGGATTTGAATGTGGATCATAGTAGTACTTGAGATGCTGAATAATTCTTCTCATTTAACCGAATCTCTATCTCTTACCGTGTACGAGATCCCCATGCATGCACTCCTTATCTTGGACACCCTGTATAGGCCAGACAATTAGAAATTTTGATATTAGGTATAAAGAGAACAGTTCAATAGCCTGTTTTGTAAACACTTACATCTGCATTCGTATAATAAACTAGAAACATTTTTTAGCCCAAATTCGATCTGCTCTATATTTTTTCATACGAAATATTTTTTGCAAATCTTACACCCGTAAACCGCATTGTTATGAAGCGACCTCCTACTTAACTGTTTAATGTCATAATTGTTTTCATTGTGTTAGTAAATGTTAATGTATAATCGTATTACGCATAATATCTTAAGAAATCCTCCCTTTCAAAGTACATCTGCTGGATGTTCCTGTCTGTGTGCAGGAACACGGAAAACGCCGTGGAGAAGAACGCTGCGAAAAAAGACAGGAAATAAAACCAGTAGAAAAAATCCAAAAAAAAATTAGGAGAAGAAATAAATATAAGAATTTTTTTCGGTTCCAAATCTTTAATCTCTCCTGTATAGGCTGTAATATACGTGCCAATTCACAAACATTATTTACCGACATATCCAATATAATTTTCATATATTGCAGTCTGTTCTACCGGTTTTTTATTCTAGATTCCGTGTCTGTGTCAGACCTCATGCACCAGACCCCCCCCCCCCCATCCTTTAGCTTGTTAAAGGCTAGGACCGCTCTTGAAGAACATTGGTCAAAAGTAAATAACTGCCCCATTGACAAAAAAATCATTAAACTAAAAATTGCGTTAACATTAAAACAAATTTTATTGAAAATTATTACTATTAACGTTATTAAATATTATTGTAATTTAATAATTTATGCTTACATTTTCCGTAGATCTTTCCACCTTTAACATAACAATGTTATTCTGAAAAAACCTAAACACTAATAAGTAATAACAATAATATTAAGTCCCACCAGGTATTTCTCAAATGATACAATTCATTACGCCAAATTAAGTAATCATTTCTGCAGATTTTAAGTACTATTGTCATGATCATACAACAACTAATTAGAATCACAGTATATACAGGACTACTACTCATAAGTGCTAAAACATTGTTGTGACAAAATATGAACAATTAAATTCAATTTTTTTTTAAGTTAAACTTCCCTCGTGAATGCGAGACGGTAGTGATGAACCGGAAGTAGAAGAATAGAAGTCGCATCTTTCATAATTTTCTTTTCTTTGTACAACTAGATCATACCGACAAATTCTTGTTAAGTACATTATTTGCTATATAAAATGGCTATTTACGACCCTTTTCACCGGCATCGAACTTTTTTATTAGTAAGTTAAATCACCAATTTTCAAATTAAACGTTTTAACGCATATAACGTAATATCTCTAGAAAATGGACTTGCTTTTTTTTGTCTAGAAGCAGATCCATCAGAGCTATCTAGGATTTCATTTTAATTTTCGAAAAAAAAAATATATTTTGCCCTAAGAAATTACGAATATGACTTTTTGCTTTCGATGTAGTGAACTTTTTACTAAGCGACAATCTTTTTTATTTGTAGATTTTAACATTCAGCGAACAAAATTAAAAATAAACTTTGAGAAATATTTTAAAGCAAAAAATAGATATCATATGTACATGCTTTTCTTGGTATGATTTAAACAAAAACGCAGTTTCTGTGCCGCGTCGTATAGCGTAAACCTTGATAGTGCTGAAGCTGTACACATACAAAAATGACTTTAGTTAGTTATAAACGAGTTATATTTTCTTAATACGTTTCTTCTGTTTCTCAATCAGGATCTTCGAATAAACTTACTAAACTACTGTTACACCCTTTACAATTGCATTCACTGCAGCATTTCAACCCTCGTTTATGCAATTGTCCATATGATTGTTTGGAGTTTTTCAATTAATATTTGGAAAATGACTTGAATATCAGATTTGATATGTGATATTTGATTACTCTATATTTCTATACCCAAATACCTTACAGTAAAAGCAATACACATGGTATGCAGAAATAAAGTACGATAACCATGTTGAATTAATTTTTTCGTGATATTTTAATGTCTGTAGCTCTGGTCTGAAATTTTCGCCTACCTAATGTATCTAAAGGCCAAAGTAAATAAAAGCAATGATTTGTTTTACTTCCATCAGTTCATGGCCTACTAGAATTTTTTCAAAATAAATTAAATGACGTGGTTTTTCCATGGCACTCTTATGAAATTTTTATTTTCTGTAATACAATGCTCAAAACTTAAACAAAATGCAAAGTGTGACACATCGATGAAATCATAATTAAAAACTATATTCAAATATGGCAAAATTTAAAATGCCAACCATAAGAAAAAAAAAGTCGAAAATGAGCAATAGTAACAGTTATACCAAATCTAATTAAAAATTTAGATTCAGCATGAAGAAGTGTCTTAATAATGCGTTAACTAGAAAATTCAAAATTTCGTTTTTTTTTTAGTTTATTCAGAAACTAAGCAATATAGCTCCAATTCGTTTTCAGATTATTAGTGAGCATAAAATTCCACAACTTTTCTCTAATTTAACCATCCTCGTATCTCTTCAAATAAGCGACATCCCCATAGTTAACACGCAATTTGAAACAACCTGTATATACATAGAAATGAGTATTACCACCTACTGAATTTACGACTTCGAAATGGCCAGTGGTCGATGCTATCGTATGGAGTGCGGAGATTACAAACGAATTATTTTACAGTCCACTTAATCGGTACTGATATCGCTCAGTGTTAACCGCACCGGAAATAAATACCGGAAAAAACATGCTAACCGCTAATGGCAACAGTCATAATAGTAATCATAGTAACAACAAATAACAGCATTTAGATACATTTAAATGAACAACAAAGAACTACGATTGTATTAAATTACAATGGTTACGTTTAGATTTCATTTTTACAAAGATTTAGGAAAACTACGAATGTTATTGGACTTACTGTTAATTATAGCATTGTTGTATACATCCTTATTTCTTAGTTCTGCATCTGATACGTTTTCTTATAATCAAATTGAATTTTGTAGTAATGATAATAAAACTTTAATAAAACAAACTTCGAATTGTATGTAGGTTATACTGCAAATGTGTAAATGTATTGATTTTGTAACCTACATCTGTTATTAGATGTTCCATTATTAAAACATGATATAAAAATGCTTACATACACTACCAGTTCAGTTTCTTAGTGTTTTTTTAGCTGAACCACTATACGAAATCAAGACCTGTTCAGCAAATTCCTTAAAACTGGCCCATAATCATTGTTGGCAAGATTTCGAATTTTCATATAGGGTGCAGCGTGGTCGTTTAACTTCTCCTGCATTCGTTTTGACTTTTAAGCATTTTTATCAAATATAATTTTACTTTTATTTGTTTGATTTTCTGACAACTTAGACACACGTAAACATAACTAGTGATGTGAGCAATGAAACGTTTCAATGAAACTTTTCAAATAACTTTCAGAGTCATTCAAAAGGTTCAACAGCCTCTGAAACGTTTTTGAAACTTTCTCTAAATGTGTAAAAACGTTCGTAAATACTACTTTGTAATTTGCGCGTCTCTAGCTCAAAGCATAACTAAACTATGCGCTATTAAATGCGCGGTCGGCGCAGGCGCACTTTCGCCATGACCTACTCATGCAAAATTGCAAGCTTGCAGTAATTGTTACTAACGCAGTAGATTTTTTGTATTTCTATTATTGCACTTGTTATACTAGCACTATAGCACTTGGTGTTGGCTAATCGATAGGAAATCAAAAAATCGAATTTTTTGATTTTTTGTAAAAGGATTCTCCTAGAGCAAACAAAAGAAGAAATCAATTTTTTAATTTTGTAGCGAAAATTTTGGGGGGGAGGGGGAGCAGTAGCCCCCCTAAATATTAAAGTATCAAAAAAAAATTATGATATTCGGATTTTGCTATCAATGATGAGCTATATTGCTTTAACAGAAATATTTTATTGCCCCCCGTTAAATAAATAAAAGGGTACCAATTTTCAATTTTCAAAAATTCACAGAGGGCGTCACAGTGAAATTATAGCAATGAGCAAAAAACAAATTGTAGAAGATTCCCAGCTCTATCAGCTTAAAAAGTTTAAACAAAAACGTGTGGGCAGTTTTTGAGAAATATTTGTTTGAAAAATTCCAAAATTTTGGAGTGATGTCATTGCGATCGTTTTTTATTTTCAAAATTAATTATATTCCATGGTATAGTACCCTTGAAGGGCTACTAAACAAGATGTAGTTGATTTCAATCAGATAACTGGTTTATGAGTAAATGGGCGTTAAAGTCGAAATGTTCCAAAAATTCGTAGCAGCCGCCAGTTTAAAGCTAGAGAATTCGGTAAAAAATCGTTTGATTTATCCTAAGGCCTTCTTTAATCTCCACTACTAAAATTTCCAAAATTCAGTTTCTGAAAAAAATGCTACCAAAAAAACATGTTTAACTTCCGCTTCCGGTTTCGGATTTTTTAAAAGCTTATTTTTTCGGTGAATTTTTGATATACCCCCTCATTCCAAAGCACATCAAAATCGGTCCAGCCGTTCCGGAGATATGGAGCGTAACAGACCCACCCACCCACAGACAGACATTTTTTTAAAATTACTTTTTTGGGGTCCGTGGACCCCCCTCCCCCGACTATTTCCGTTAAAATCTCAACTTTAAAATTTTGCATGAAATCAATACTTCCCTATACTGAAAGTATAGGAAAGTAAAAAGTCATGTTTTAATGTGGTTTTCTCAAAAAATAGGTATATGTCAATTTTTATTACCAGAGCCCAAACGGCAGCGGTCGCCCATAAGTCCAGCGCCGGAACAGCGTCGCCCAAAAGTTCTGTTCCGGGTAAATGATTTGAACTTAGAGAATAGTTATTCTATACAGTTACGATTTCATGCAAATTTTTGATTCTCAAATTTCATTTTAATAGAAGAAATCTACGTAAATACGAGTTCTCAATATACGTTTTTAGTTTAAAAGTTATTCAGTAATTCTTTAAAACGTTGACACACAATGAAAGCGGCATTATATTGTTTTTATCTATTTCGGTTTTTAAGGTTATTCTTAAAGCACTGTTTTAGCTAGAAAACAGTGTTTTAAGAGAGTCTTTTAAAGCATTGTTTTTAGTAAAATTTCACCAACAAAGATTGGTATTCATGATATATTCATGATCAAATTTGGTAAATTTAGTATGTATACCAACATATACATACTAAATTTACCAAATTTTATCGCAGCAATTTTTTATAACGTTTTTTCATTAATTCTCCTCAATAGAAAAAATAGTATAATAGTAGAGTGCTCAGGCCAACATAACTCTTCAAATAAAGGAGTTAGTGGGCACTTTGGAGTTAAAAGCAACGAATTAGCCAGTTTTGTAGAGCATGTTTTCCTTATTCTAAAACTAAAATTTGTCCTAAATTGTCATGGCTAAAAAGGCACAATTACAAAAATTAGAGTTACATATATGGTCGGAAAGCTTGTCTCAAGAACTTCATACACAATTATTTTTGTTAAATTGTCTGCTACATTTCTATATTTTTTTTAATTTTTGAAAAAACTCAAATGCATTGAAGCTTATGAGAAAACAAACTTTAAAACGCCGTTTTCTCGGTTTAGATGTCGGCGAAATTTAATGATTTTTAGCTTTGTTTTGACTCTACAAGCTAGTATCTCATTAACCGTTTACTTTATCAAAAAATTCACCTCTTTCATTTTTATAGCTGCAACACCGGGGATGATAACAGTCTTTGTTTCAGATTTTTAGGGCTAATAATAAACACAGGAAAGCCAAAAATCCAATGTACTGCATAATTATGGCCCGCGCGCTTTCGCTGCGTTCTCGATGCATATCTGTGACTCAGATGCCGTCCCCACTACTTTTTCGGTGTTCCTCTTACCGCACTACAGGTTGAATACACGTACAATCGACTCATACGTAGTAAAAACAATGTTCGAAAATGAATAATTTGAATTGTATTCTATAATTATAATATCCTTGATATATGATATATGATAAATACATTCAGTCCTCATCTCGGTCTTCTTCGTCATTAATGGGCATGAGAGATTGTAAAGTTACAGTTTCTGCTAGTTTCACCTCCTTGTTTGTTTGTGTATTTATATGAGAAATTATTTTATACTGTATGTTTTTAGTAGTATTTTTAATATTAATTTTTTCTATTAGTATTCTGTAATTTTTTCCACGGATTTCTGTTTGGTTAACTTTTTACGAAAATTATTATTACCTTTTGTACCTATTAAAAAGCACAAACGGAAGAATTTCAACTTTTTTGTTGTTATTATTATCAAGGATATTATAATTATAGAATACAATTCAAATTATTCATTTTCGAACATTGTTTTTACTACGTATGAGTCGATTGTAGAGGTATTCGACGTGTAGTGCGGTAAGAGGAACACCGAAAAAGTAGTGGGGACGGCACCTGAGTCACAGATATGCATCGAGAACGCAGCGGAAGCGCGCGGGCCATAATTATGCAGTACATTGGATTTTTGGCTTTCCTGTGTTTATTATTAGCCTTAAAAATATGAAACAAAGACTGTTATCATCCCCGGTGTTGCAGCTATAAAAATGAAAGAGGTGAATTTTTTGATAAAGCAAACGGTTAATGTAATACTAGCTTGTAGAGTCAAAACAAAGCTAAAAATCATTAAATTTCGCCGACATCTAAACCGAGAAAACGGCGTTTTAAAGTTTGTTTTCTCATAAGCTTCAATGCATTTGAGTTTTTTCAAAAATTAAAAAAAATATAGAAATGTAGCAGACAATTTAACAAAAATAATTGTGTATGAAGTTCTTGAGACAAGCTTTCCGACCATATATGTAACTCTAATTTTTGGAATTGTGCCTTTTTGGCCAGGACAATTTAGGACAAATTTTAGTTTTAGAATAAGGAAAACATGCTCTACAAAACTGGCTAATTCGTTGCTTTTAACTCCAAAGTGCCCACGGAAGTGAAAATAAAATTGCTTGAGCACTCTACTATAAACAACTCGTTTCATAATGCCTTGTGCAACTTGTGTTTTAATATACTATTGTGTTATAATTACACAAAACTGTTATAGAATATGCATTAGTTATAAAATAAAATTAATAAATTGTGTGATTTACTTGCAAGGTCTAACCCTTTTACTAAAGTCAAAATGGAAACAGAATCAATACAAATCAGTGATTTACAGATTACAGGGCAGTTATTATTTTCTACAGAACCTCCTCCCTGACCAGATAATCACAAAGTCTATTTATTCGTTATCATCTTATAAGCTATAAGTATGTACACTGTATAGCAGGCATGGGCAACCTACGGCCCGCGGGCCGGATCCGGCCCGCGAGGCGATTTCTTACGGCCCGCGAAAGTTTTTCCATTTAGATATAAATGCGGCCCGCGATCACTTTTTTTTGTTTACACAAAAAACCTACGTGGTTTTGTATTTACATATAAATACAGCCGACTATTACTCGTGTCCGACACTGACCATGAATCATAGGTACCTACTGTACGTGCACGTCTGCCAACTTTGACTTCTGCAGTATTGTAATGTGTCTATTATATTTCAGAAGTTGAAAAGTGTTGTGTTGGTGCTGTGTACTACTACTAAGCATTCAAAGCCATTTTTGGAAGGGAAATTTGCAAAAGAATGTTTAATTGCAGCAGTAAATGGAATTTGGAAAGATGTTAAAACGTTTCTAGCATCTGTAAGATGGTGTGTACCATTTCATGGATATAAAAGGAAAAACAGTCCATGAATTAAAAAATAATGAATGAATGTGCTTTCATGGTGACATTAAAACTCATTTTCACCCTACAGGCAACGTAAATAGGCGATACATCCATAGCTACAAAAGATGAAAATGGCTAATAACATTCGTTTACTTTTTGCCCTTGACTACGGAACTTAATAGTGCCATTTACATTCCTAGGATAATAATTAAAGCAACAAGGTACAGACTCCAATATTTTATTTCAAACAGAATACTAAAATGTTGATTTTAACTGTTCGTTGATATGGTAACAAGCACAGGCAACTTAGAATAATGGGGCTTTTAAAAAATAATTCCGATGACAGCAGTCAAAACGAATTTTTAAAAATATGATTAAATTTCTACCTGTAGCGTGAAAAATTGAATAAGTAACACGGAATTTATCGACTATTAACATTCTCGGCAGGCCCCAAGCCTCGGCTTCGCCTCGGCTCGTATTTACCTACCTTGAATGTTATTACGTCTTTACATTCCTTAAATAAACTCAATAGTCAGCTACAAACTCCCCGGAAATTTGTTCATGAGTCTTTTGCAAACATAAAAAGTTTTCAAAATAAACTTCAATACCCAAATATTGCAAGTTTTGTTAGAAACATAATGACTTAGTTTGGAAGTAGGTACCTATTGCCGTGAACAATTTTTTACAAAGATGAATTTTATTAAATCCAAAACTAGAAGCCAACTCATTGACATTAATCTGGAAAATGATCTGCGTGTTGCATCAACTAATATTTCTTCAAATATGGACCGTTTTGTTAGTGGTATACAAATACAAGGATCGCCTCTACTTTTTATTTGAGTTTGATTTGAGCAACAACTATGTGCTTTGACTTTTTTTACGTTTCAAATTTGTGTGCGCAGTCAGCAGCAATTAGCCTTAACGTCCCACTGCTGGGCACCGGCACTCTTCTCTGCCACGTACTCTCATTAGCTCTCCCGCTAAAGTGGAGTACGTGGACCTACAGTTTAACGTCGAATTCGAACGACTAAATACCAGAGAAGGTTTCAGGCATTAAGACCCCACGGCTGCCTACACCGGATTGGGGAATCGAACCCTAGACCTTTAGCGTAAGAGGCTAAGCTCCTAACCTCTGAGCTACCACCACTCTTGTGCGCAGTAAAGTACGTTTATTATAAATTCTACTACTCATTTATTTTACTAGTAACACGAAAACTGGTTCGGTCCGGCCCTCAGAACAATTCTAAAGTTTTTATTTGGCCCATCAGCTGAAAGCCCATGCCTGCTGTATAGTATTCCTAGAATTTCAGTGACTAATAGATAAACCATTCTGGTTATTAATATTTTTAGGAAAACAGTACTAACGACATAGTGAATTAGCTTTGCTGTTTACTATCTTATTGCTTTTGTCATAAATTAATGTAAACGAGTACACATTGTAGTAATTAGTTGTTAAAATTATGTGCGTTCAAAAGTCTCGTCGACAGTTTAGCATATTTGTCTGCAGTGGTATAGGTCGATGTTTTCTCTCCTTAAGGTTATGAATGTCTGACTTTCATTTTCATCTGATAGTGTCTTAACCGGTCTTTCATGGTCATTTGAGTCAACTCCATAAGTATGTTGTTGAAACAGGTTTCAACTTGTCCATTAAGGTCAATAGCTGTCAAGGAGTATTCACTTTTCAATAAGTCACCAATGAAGACGAAACTTGAGACAATATCATTTGAAAACTGTAAATTATCTTTTCACAATTCGTAGTCCCTCAACAAAATCATGTGGTATTTTGCAAATTACAGATATGTAGGGATTAAAAATAATATGAGGGGGTTAAAATTAAACACACTTAAATTCCTAGAAAACCATGTACTAAGAACGTTGTTTATTACAACCTTTCCTGCCAACTGCTCTCAACAGAATCCCTCCACAATCTATGTTTTACTCATGACATCATGGCCAGTGGGCGTCTTAAATTACAATCACCATAAAACATAAAACAATATTTAGATTATCGAGTTACAGTTCGCGCGCTAGCCCACACTCGGCCATCCTGGAATCATGTCTGACGTAACCCCTAATTGACTGGACAAAACTATTTTCCTGCAACTATTTCTCACTCCATCTCTAACTGGAACATAACTTGGTCGCCAACTGTGGAGTATAATTGTCGCCAACTGCGAATTACAGCTGTTGTTGCCAACTGCGAACTGCTGTTATCGCCAACTGCGATCTGCTGTTGTCGCCAACTGCGAATTGCTGTTGTCGCCAGCTGCAATCTGCTGTTGTAGCCAACTGCGAATTTCTGTTATCGCCAACTGCAAAATGTGGTTGTCGCCAACTGCAAACTGTGGTTGTCGCCAACTGCGAACTGCTATTGTTGCCAACTGCGAACCACTAGCTACGTTTACTAATCGCTTGACCAAACTGGTAATTACGCCGACTGTTTAACTATCGAGTGGTTCATAGAAATATCTCACTAGCTAATACAACAAACTGCACTAGTCCTATTACAAATACCATGGTTTACTTTTATCTGCTGCCACAACGATCTTGTGCTTCCTATGACCTTCTCTCAGGTCGTCAACTTCGTAGCGGTCACTACCTAGAGTACCGACACTACTTAATTAACTTGCTAATTCGCCTACGGACTGAAAGTGAGCAGCCCTGGCTGCTAACGCCACGTTCTTGTCGGTGATATCTTCTATCACACTGTCTATTAGGTAGGCGTCAGAATTTAGTGTCGCTACCTTTTCAAAACAATAATCACTCAAGTTTTGTTTTGGATGTGGTAAGGAAACGGCAGCTTCCATTAATAATTTCCCAAATTTAACAGTTCCCGGACAATTAAATATGTTACTTAGGCCGTGTCGAACCACTTGCGCGCATTACCACTTAGCTTACTATGAGCAACATTAAATTTAATAATTTATCCCAACTGTGGTACACCGCCAGTTCATCACTTTTTGGACCCACTCGGTAGCAGTCAAATTTTCCGCCCTTGTATCAAATAGCGGTATTACAGTTTTATCAACTAAGGGACTTACGGTTGGCGATTGTTTACTATGACTAATGCTTACTTGTTGGGAAAGTTCACTTAGCTGACGCTTTAACTTTTTAATTTTTCTGCGTTGCTTGTCATCTCCGAGGAACTCGACGATGGTGATCGTTTTGACCTGGACGAGCTCCCATCCGACGGTTGCCTCTTGGACTCGGCCCTCTTCGAACGTGTCTTTCCCATTCTAAACTTCGCTATCACCTCACTAACTACCCACTAAACGTTTAGGTAGGCATCTATCTTCCCGTTGCTTATGTAGAAATTAAAATTAATGTTAGGTGAGAGGATTAAAAGAAAACACCTAAATTCCTAGAACACTATGTACTGAGGACGTCGGTTATTACAACTTTTCCATTCAACTGCTCTTAGCAGAATACCTCTACAATCTATGTTTTATACATGACCTCACGGCCAGTCGGCGTCTTAAATTACAACCAACATAAAGCAATACTTAGGTTATTGAGTTTATTACTCCCGTTTGACGCGACAACCTACAGATATGGTAGTGGTATCGATTTATGTTCTCTTTTTCTCCATGCAGACGATGAATTACCAAGATGGTCAGCTCGCATCTCTGGCAGATCGGAGATATTGGAGAACGAAAATAGCGGATAATGGTTTAACTAGGTGAATATTGACATCGTTTATCAGTTTATCATTTTAGATATGGGTTATATTATGCAATGCGACCATTTTTGTTTCACATAAAACCGGGAGACTTTCTACACAAGACCCTCTTCCTCCCCTCGCTAACAAATGCAAATTTGTTCGCAACTTCTGTATTAAAAGTACACTTCCGTTTCTGTCAACTCAGTTATATTAATGTCATACTTATAAAGTATAATATAATAAAAAATTATTAACTCATTAAAAGCAACGTTCGATGAAGAGACTATCAACATTGGTCGCCAAAAAATATTAATATACCGGGTGTCCATAAGATTACGGAACATAGGGCAAAGTCTATGTTAATTTTAGGAAAAGATTATGTTTTATGTTATTCACACAACATGCGTTACTTTCTCTATTTTATTAACACGATAAAACGGTCGTTTTATTTTCAAGTGTGATGAGGCGAATAACTAAGGCTAGGTAGTACGTCTTTGGTTTTGTAGAACAATGTCTAACTAATATGTTTACAAACTTTCATTACTGTACTATAAAGTTTTCAAAACTCAATCTTTTTTACACTTCGCCATCTACTAGACCTAGAGTGTGTTACAGTAACTTTATTTATTACTGTTGCTTTGCTAGTAGTGTTGCTTGTCATTTGATGTCTTTTAATCCATAATTAATGTGACAAACAACGTATTACACCTTATTTATAAGTTCGAGCTTTACTTGAAGTTCATTTTAATTTATTGTGAATAAAACAATTCTTAACTTCAACAGGCTTTTTATTTTAGCCTTATACGTGTTTTGACATGTTGACATGATGAAAATGACATGTCAACATGTCGAAACACGTATAGGGCTAAAATAAAAAAAACTGTCGAAGTTAAAAATTGTTTTAGTTACAATAATAGTATATTAAAAAACAAGTTTCATAAGACATGATTTTAGAGCACGCGTCCAAGTTAGAAAACGAGCCGCTTGCGGCGAGTTTTCTAATGGACAAGTGCACTTAAATGTCTTATGAAACGTGTATTTTATACTATGTTTTCTATTTTGGTCCAAAAAAGTTAAAAATTACCTTATTTTATATTTTAATTTAAAAATATAATCGATAGGAAAATTTTTTGTATTTTGTTTTGGTTTTGTGGCTGTTGGTGACATTTAAAATAATTTCAAACAATTCAAACTACTGTCAAATTAAAATTGAGACAAACTGTGTTTGAGAGTGATTTAATTTTTAAAATACCTAAGATTTGAAGATAAGATGGAAGAAGAATTATCTTGCACCCCACCCGAGCTACGCAAAGTAGCGGAAAATACGCTAAATAATCTTAATTTGTAGAACTTACAATTTAAAGGTTATGTTTATAACGCGTGAAGGTGTTGTTGTCACATGGTTGTCACCAACCTAACAAAATAAAATTTTGAATTCTTTAAAGAGTTGCTTAATGGAATCCAAATGAGTTTCATAAAGTAGTCAGTAAAGAACCAAAATAGAAAAATGTATTTACACGCATCTGGTGTAAATTACTAGTGCTATATTGTTTCTTAAATAACTTGGATCTGCTAAAAATGCGAGCTATCGGTAATGATCAGGTACGTACATATCCCAACGAAAAATTTAACATCACTTTTATATCTGTAACATACTCCTCATTCCCAATTAATTCCCTCTCCGAGCTCTCTGATTGAAGTTTCCAAAATGCAAAGCACTTCATTAAAATGGTAGGACCTTAAAACCAAAGATTAAAGTAAAAAACAACTTGCACACGTTCTTTGTTGGAAAAATGTAAAATTAGAATTGTAAAATGTAAATACTGCACATTCAGATGCTGGTATAAATGTGTCGAAAAAATTACAAGCTTTTATTGCAACATTGTGTTTCGCTTACCAAGGAAGGGATGCGACCCTAAAAACCAAAGATTTTTATTAAATTGATTAGCACAGGACAAAAGTATTCAATGCATCTTTTAAAATACTTTGTTGTAATAGTACAGCACTTTCTTATAACATGGTCTTCAACATGTTATAAGCTTATAACCCAAATGTTAAAGAAATACATTTTTTCAAAATTCGCCGCAGATTCTATTATAATTATTATTATTATATATTTAGATATATTGTCATTGCCATATATAAAGCATGGAACACATCTTACGTAAGTCCACAGAAAAATGTGCGATGTTTGAAATATTATTTAAATGTTGACACATATGTAAAGTTCAATGTACCCTACAGCTGTTACTCCTATGCAATACTTATCATAAGAACAAGTAATTCAAAATAAATTGTAGAAACAAAACAAGTTCCTACATGATACATTGATAAGACATTGAAGACACATGTATGTTTTTTCCGCTTTTTCATTTATCTTATTTACAATATACAATTCGTACTTCTATACTAACTACATTAACATCAATAGTTTATTAGTTTGCCATATTTGTCTTAAATGATCTTAATATCTAGACAGAATTTGAAAAAATCATAGTTTCTTCAAAAGTAGCACAAATTTAGTGTTTTTTGACAAATTTGTGTTGTTTGTTAGGAGTGCTAGTTAAGACGATAATTTCACAATCAATCTAAGTTTATCACATAAAAGACGCGGCCAAGTGTTTTGTTTGTAATGACTTTATCACAAGCAATTAATTACAGCGTATTTTAAATTACCGGAACGCATCGGAAATGATCGTTGTTTTTCGCATGCTATCGATCTTAACTTGTCTCCCTTATCTCTAAAAAACGCAGCTATAGTGGTTTTATCTTGTTTTTTTCACTTACGGAAGTCAACTAGTGATTTTTTCAGCAACAAATTAATTGGATTGTTTGTTGGTACGGAAATCGAACATTTCGGTTGGGTAAATAAAATGTGTGTGATATAGTCAAATTTAAATGCGGTAATGTCGAAATACATCGACAGACTTTATGAAAAAACAATCATTGTTTTAAATTTGGTGATTTACTTGACACAATTTACTTTGCATTATTAGAACTTGAAAACGTGTGTAAGTGCATGCGCGTGTGAGCGTGTTCGAGTTCGCGTATGCTTGGGTGTGGGATAATAGTATATTAAAAAACAAGTTTCATAAGACACGATTTTAGAGCACGCGTCCAAGTTAGAAAACGAGCCGCTTGCGACGAGTTTTCTAATGGACAAGTGCGCTTAAATGTCTTATGAAACGTGTATTTTATACTATTTTTCTATTTTGGTCCAAAAAAGCAAAAAATTACCTTATTTTATATTTTAACTTCAAAATATAATCGATTAGGAAAAATTGTTTGTATTTTGTTTTGGTTTTGTGGCTGTTGGTGACATTTAAAACAATTTCAAACAATTCAAACTACCGTCAAATTAAAATTGAGACAATCTGTGTTTGAAAGTAATTTAATTTTTAAAATACCTAAGATTTGAAGATAAAATGGAAGAAGAACTATCTTGCACCCCACCCGAGCGACGCAAAGTAGCGGAAAATACGCTAAATAATCTTAATTTTTAGAACTTACAATTTGAAGGTTATGTTTATAACGCGTGAAGGTTTTGTTGTCACATGGTTGTCACCAACCTAGCAAAATAAAATTTCGAATTCTTTAAGGAGTTGGTTTATGAAACCCAAATGAGTTTCATAAAGTAGTCAGTAAAGAACCAAAATAGAAAAAAAGCTTTTAAAAAATCCAAAACCATTTCTAAATCTGAAATTAGATTCTGATAGTTTTTAGGGCAACTTTAAAGCTATTTCCGAACGTTCTAATTTTAAACTGGCTAACGTATTATTACTAAAAAACAAGTTGAGAAATCGGGATGAAATATGGTATTATAATAGCCGTAGGAAAACACTGATATAGATAGGAATACGTTCTAATTTAGTTCGTATACCAGCCCGTTAATTTCTCTGTGACGCCTTCTATAAATTTTTGGAAATATAGAATGTATCCGCCTTTGTTTAATATACAGGGGACGATAAAGCATATCTATTTAAGCTGAATTGCTCAAGAGGGATAGTAGAATAAAGTTCACAAAATTATGTTTAGGTACAGCAATATTTATGAGGGTTAATTTTCACCTTCCTACGGAATTTTTGGTGGATGGAAGGAATCTTTTCCCAAAAAATTGAAAACCGATTTGTTTGTAATTAAAAAATAATTGCGGTTTCTTAACAAATCAGACATGCCCGCAGACGTAGACCGGTTTACTAACTATCAGTGCAAAGAGAGGCAGTACATCGTTCAGTACAATTTGTTTCCGGTGTGCTGCCAGCAGCATTAAACACAACCATTATATTGGGTGTTTACGAAAGCAGTTTCATTCCCTTTATTTTCTTACGTTTTGATGTAATACGATAATACTTCGGGAATGAGATAATTTGGAAGGTTATTAAGTTATGTGCAATTCCGGTTTGGCCAGAAGTGACCTCGACATTCTTATTTCTAATGGACAACCCCGTATTTTTTACAGTTTTTAAATCAGAATCAAATTCCGAGTACAATTGTTTTTCTAACAACCTGAAAATTTTTACCTGCAATTTTATTTTGCGTTTCAATAATGCTATGCCGTGAATGAAATTGTTCGTATGAGGTCAATATTATTACTTCAAAAACAATTTTTGAAATTTAAAGTTCCTATCCGTGAATCTATTTACTTATAATGTACATCTCAGATGCACCAACACACAAACCGAACAAAGGTCAAAAAAATATTACTCAGATAAACTCCACCAACAACAACGGGAGACGTCGAAACGAGTTTCTAAATATTTGTACATAGGAAAAATAAGCCCAAATTAGAAAACCAACAATATGTTTAATGACAGCAGGAATTGCTCTTTTTGCAGTTAAACCCTTGCTGAATCTCCTCTGCGTGGATTGTCACCAACAGTCTCGCGACCTTATTTTAAACGGTTGACTCATTTAAATACTTACGACTTCTTGACCGTGTTTTTTTGAAACTAAACTAAGCTAAGTCTGCGCAAGATTCCGTTTTGATGCCTTCATTAATGAGAAATATTAGAGAGAAATTGATTTTAATACGCTGTTATCAGGTACCGTTGAAATTTACATGGAACATGTTAAATAACATACGTGAACCGTTTCTGTGACAACGGTTATGGATTGTTTACTGCTTAGAGTGTATCAGTAATAATAACCAATTCTCTCTGAAGTGTATAACCAATAATTGCATAAATCAGTGCCACTGCGTCATTTCTGATTTTTGCGTGACCTACCCTCGTGTATATGCGTAAAATAGCACAAATTCGATGTTCTTAACCATCGAATAAAGGCGCCGAATGTGTGTTTACTACCTTGCCAGGCAAATTCAGTTTAGATAAGAACATTTTCGAAATCGGTTGAATTCCCAAATTAGTATCCTTAGTACTTTCTAAAATGTCTACCTCATTAAACTGCGAGTTTAATTAATTACCCAACTTGTATATCAGATAACAGTGACTAGCTAGCTTTTCACTACATTGATCGTTAATTACTATCCACTCTAATGACAATTAATGAAATCGTAAATTGATTTAAACGATTATTAATTCCTTATTTCCATTTTTCTAGATAAAGCAAACCGACTTAATTTCCAAAATGGTGTGCCACCGTTGCTGCGAAATTGTACTAAAATTACACAAATACCGAACAAACGCAGTTGCCAATGATAAATTGCTGAAGGTAAATCACTAATTTTAGAAAATCACTTGTATATGTTGTTTTTTATGATTTAATTATAGGAAAGAGCTAATCAACCATACACACCGCCAATCATAGATCAAGATGGACTGCTTCGTACGGCCTCGGAAATGTTGCATAATTCGAAATCACTCTACGATTCTTTAGAATTGTTAAAATTTCCAATTAAAAAAGAAATTATTGATCAACCAGCTGATCAGTTACCTGAGAACGGAACATCCTCCAAACCTTCTGTTGATTCGACGCATGCTGGTGTTGATGTACACGTGTTAGCAGATCAATTACTAAGTAGCATACCGTCTATGGCGACAGAAAGCAGTAGCGTAGCAGAAAATAATACAGTTCTATCTGAAGGTGTATGTACTGGAGTCAGCTCAGCTACGATGAATGCAGCCCAGCAGTTACCGAATGGTACTCAAACTGTCGACAATAGTGTGGTTTCTTTAAGACAGTACAGAAGTGTTCCTAAAGTGAAGTATAAACATCCGTCGGTTAAAAATGCCTTAGAAATATATAAAAATATTGTTCTGCCAGAAAAAGTGTTTAGGTTTGATATATCTCCAGTGATTTCCTTAGATAGTGCAGAAGTGAGCGACTGGTACACGGAACAGTTACGTGCATTAGAGCAAAAATTACCCAATATAAGCTTTAAAAAGGTGCCTAACGTTGATGGCAATGTACCTATCGTTTCAAATGATGCCTTATCTGCCTTAACTTCAGCCGAACATAGTGCCATAACTTTATCTAAGCATAGTGCAATATCTTCATGTAAATCCAATATACGAACGCTGTGTTCCAAAAAATATAAAGCGAAACGTAGTCCTCGGCGAATTGTTGAGTCAAGTGATAATGACAAAACTGTAAGCAGCGAGGAGTATCAACCACTTAAGAGCGATGTGAAGGAAAACGATATTTTAAAAATAAATCCAATGACAGTTGAAGCACCTTTAACCAACCAACAAGACACCATACCATCAATCAATGCAAATTCAAACGATGAAGATACTAAAAAGTCAAATGAACGGTGTGCACAAATAAAACGTAAAAGCGTGTTCTTGCAAAACGATGACGCTGTTCCAGAGAAAAAGAAATTGATTGAAAACAACAAAAATGCTTTAAGCACTCGTACTAAAGTTGATTCTTCACAGAACTGCTTCTCTGATAAAAAGGAATCATCTGTAGAATTAATTCAACAGGACGTTACTTCTAACATAATAGCTGATACATTCCTATGCCGCAAGTGCAACAAACTATATGATACTGCAAGTGAATTATTAAATCACGAAAGAACTCATCGTAGTTGTAAATTTTGCAAGAAAAAAATGAAGAGTATGGAAATGTTGAACAAACATCAAAACGAAACTTGTTCTGTGAATATTATTAACAATCAGCCGTCTATTGAATTAAAAAAGGTTGATTCTATACCTCATCTAGTTAAAAAATATGCCAAAGCTTTTCAAAAACCGGCTGCGGAGAAACAAACCGCACCAACTGTTAATTTTACTTCCAATGAATATATTGATTACAGTGAATTGGGTCTTAGTATTGAAAAAGTACCAAGTCCTGTGTCAGCCAACGAGCTTTTTATGGAACTTGAGGAATCAATTGTTAATCAATATTTTACACTACTAGAAGATTTTGAAAAAAATAATTATAACAGTGGTGATAAACTAATAAACGAAAACAGCCAAAATTCAGAAGTGATATGCATATCTGATGGAAGCGATAATGAGACTGAGGAAATTTCTGCCAATAAAACAGTTTCATCTCCAACACAACAAGATAATCAACTGCAACCAAAAATTAATTTAAAATTAGGATTCCAAAGTAATTTAAACGAAAACGAAATCATTCGATCCATGTTTAAAAAGAACTACTCAAATTTTTCAAAAACATGTGAAAATGGTACACAAACACTTCTATTATCTAACAGTAATGTAACACCTATAAGTACAAACAGTAATATGAAATTAAATAACATGTTTACCGAGCTGTTTAGTTATAAAATACCAGTTCTTTTAAAATCACAACCCAATGTAAGTGTTGAATGCAAATCAATTTTAACTTCAGAAACACCTGTACTGAACTACGGTTGGGCACCTAAGAAAGCTATTTGTTTAGAGACAAACGATACACAAGAACAGCAGCTTACTCATAAAAAACCCGTTGTTCCCAATAGATTGCCGACGAATCCTATGCTTAATTCACCACCAAACTACTACGAATCAATTATGTTTAATAGGCAAACTTCAAATGGTGCATACACAACCGAAAAATGTACAGGTGGAAAGTATACTGTTCCACCACCACCACCACCACCATCTATACACAATTTCAATAATGTGTTTCCAGGTACTTTACCCCGAACTCCTTACAATAATGTGGTGCATCAAAGACAACCTATCACATTTAAACAAAGTGTGGCAATGCCAAATACACCAACAGCAGCCATTCCATCAAGTAATTACCAAATGCCCATTGCTCCCGCCAATAAGACATCTGTAGCTTTGGAAAATAACCAAGGTCATGTCTTTTATGATCAGCCAGAACAGTTATTTTACAACAACCAAAATGTAAATGTAAACAATTACTTTATGTTTTCTAATGATACCCACCCAATCCAACAAGAGACTTCTACCGTTAACAATGGGATCTCTTATTTAAATAATGCGAATACGGGATCTTTACCTTCCTATGAAAAGCACCTTCAGAGATATAATGTTGGAACTGCAAACCAAAATAGGAACATAGTGCCATCTGAAACACACATCCAAATTACACAGAATACCACTGGTATGCTACGAGTAAAACATTTTCATGAACTTTCTTAATTATACGATAATGTTAAGCGCTTTGCAATCTCAGGTTTTGAAATTTTTAAAAAGGCTGAAGTTATAGTTATAAGTTTTAATTATTAACTTTGTTATACTTGCATTTATATTTTAGCAATAAATATTTTACGGTCAGTATTGTATCAATCTTATACAATAATAGTTCGTATAATATACAATATTGTTGTGATTACTTAGGACATTTCATAGTAAGAGTGCACAGCTGTTTTGAAACTTGTCTAGTAGAATTTTATCTGTTACTTTGTTACTTAAGAAAAAAATAAAAGGTACCAAAGTTATGTGAGAAATTACTGTTTTCAATTAATGTTTCAAACAAATTAAATGTTATAGATTGATAAAATTGTTTATAAATAGGAATATTTTTGTACCTTATTAGTGAATTAAATTAAATGATTTTTTATTGCAAAATTTGTATTTTTTAAAATCTTGGATTGAGCTATGCAGAGTTTATTTTTTAATGCAAAAGTAATACAAAACAATACCTGCATTTGTTCTTCGATGGTGTTTTGGGACGAAACGTCAATACTTTGGGAGGTGATAGTAGCGTTATATTTTGAGTCAAATGCTGTTGGAGCTGTGGATGTTTAACGATTATATAATACCTTTTGAATATTAAAAAATGAATTATCAAAATACAAGAAATTAATGGCAATATTTTAATTTTTTGGCAAAATGAAATGTTCAAAAATTCTACCTTCAACCACAATATATCGCGCCCGTATTTTTGGTCAACTCTTGGTAGGGAATATAAACTGCATGTCTTACTTTATACCATAAATCGTGGTTGTGAAAATGACAAGGTAATTAATTGTTTGTGACCTAAACGAAGACACTACTTTGGTTTTTCATGGCTAGAGTTGACCAAAGATTTTAGTGTACATATGAGTCTGTGTGGCCTCCAATATTCCTGGCAATTGATTTAGCAGAAATTCCAAGTAAGTTTTTTCTGTACTCAAAGATGAATGGGTGTATTAACGAGAATCCTCCCCCCTATTAACTCTGAAACGACGACGTTGAAAATTCATTTCCACGGTGGCATGTGGATTACCTTCTGACCACTGACGTTTAACCAATTAGAAATACATACATACAGGCCTGCTACATATAACGTTCTCCATACTCTTGTATGTGGAACACCAAAGCACATGGAAATTCTGCAACAGCAGCTATAGCATTTTCATCGCAAAATTTATAAACATACGCCATATTCGCCGTTTGAAGCTTCTTGCAGAATAATGGGTTTGGCATAAGTCATCCAACTATAACTAAATAAAACTTGGGCGACACTAAAACAGCAAATATGCGGGACTTTCTGTCTTGTCCATCGGTAAGCAACAGACGACTTCCGTTCGCTGCTACAGCCGCTACATCTCTTCTATACTCTATTATGGCTACATCTATAAATGTTGGTTCGCCAAGCAGCGATGATTTCCCCGCTTTGAAAAATATTAAGATCACCCCGTCTGAAAACGTTTGTTTTAATGAACATGCAAAACTAAACAAGAGGCTACTTCTGTTTTTTGCTGCGGTCACTGCGCTTGCAAATGTTTATTATTTTTCCATGCGCCGACGGTTAAAAAGGGATATAAAAGGACTGCATTTTGACGTAAAGCTCAGTTCGTTTTCAGGGTCGAAAGGATCCTGACGTTCAAATACGGTCCAAAAAACTAAATTTCTATAGCCATCTGTTGCTGGATCATTCAAACGGTCCTACACAAATTCAGTTCAGTTCGTTTTCGAAATCGAAAAGAGCCTAACCTCCAAATACCGTCCAAAAACTAAATTCTTACCTTCAGCTGTTGCTCGATCGCTCAAGCGGTCCTACAAGACTCACTCGTACTGTACTCCTTCCAGAGCTGCGAAATAATAATCTCACTCTTTCTCCGGACCCCGCAACACCCCCAGCTCTTACCAGAGTACCGCAGCCCCGGATAGAAACCGACGTCCCCTAGACATACGACCTAGAAAGCCGTTCTACGTAGTGTACGTGCGTTGATTCCATAGAGGACGTGTGTTTCGTTTGTGCAACTTAACAAATTACTTTGTGATTTTTTAACTGTATTTTGATAAGTATACATGTATAGTCTTTTATTTGCCAGTTTACTGTTTGTTACATATTGATCTACTTGTTCATGTCTTGTTATAATACTTTGGCTGTATAAAGTAATAAAAATACATCCATTACCTTGAAAGATATCACAAGCATATCGACTAATGCACAATAGTCACCCAAATAAACATTCGTCAATTACGCCGCCACAATATTAAATTTAAAATCAAATTAGTGATTTCATGCTCTTTTTTGTGTCCATTATTTATAATTACATATGGAAATCAAATGACTTAAAGCAGCTTATGATAACAGATATACAGTGCAATCATAAGAAAACTTAATCGCAGCCGCCCATGAAACAAGACCGGCATGTCGATGATTAGTTTGTAAATCGTGAAGCTATTACCATAGTCGCACGCACGGCTTATTATTTTACCGTAATTGCTTATATTTAGCATCTTTATACACCTAGCAGGTCAGCATTGCAAATTATTTTAAAATTTTAAGTATGAATAATAACGGTAAAGTAATAAGCCGCACGGCTATGATAATAGCTCTGCGATTTGCAAACTAATCATCGACATGCCGGTCTTCTTTCATAGGTGACTGCGAATAAGTATTTTTATTGCTCTGTATAATAATGACTTCTGATTGGCTAACCATAACACATAAGAAATGTATTGTGTCATCAACATAAATGGGTTTTATGTTTATGTTTCTGGCTTATTTTCTTATCGCTTATGCCAAACCCATGATGTAACCAACAGAACAGAATTCTGATAAATTGCTTTCAAAGATTTCTAACACCGAACAATATCACTCGCAACTAGCTTTTGTTTCACCGAGCGGCTTATTAGACGGCTATCTCTACGAAAACATCGGTTGTGTATTTCGAGGTATTCTAAAAAGATTCAGTCACAGCTTTGTAACTGTTCAGAATCACACACATATTCGTATGAGCTGTTTGCTGTTTTACTCTTAACATAAAAAAACATTATTTAAAGGAAGAAGCCGTATCTACATATAATTCCTACGCAATGCAGTTAATAATGTCATACTTGCACAAGAAGACAGTGAAACAAGTGTTTTTATTAACTCTTAAAGGTCGGTACTCGGACAAGATGACAGATAATACAAATTGTGTGTGACATGTGGTTTTTGTTTTCACTGCCCTCTTAATTAAGGTTTTTACTCACTCTGTACTGTTTTTGACAAGCATCTACGGCCTGACCATTCTGCAGGCTTTGCGCAGGCGCAGATTAAGAGTAATTTATCAGTGAGTGAATGCAACTTTGTTCTCGCAATTTTTCTTTAAAAATATAACTGCTCTTAACCATAACCTCGCGTAAACAGCAAAGATCAACAACATTGTTTTAAAAAAGCAGTATAAAAAAGAAGGAACAGAGGAAAACCACGTCGAACTTGGATTGAGGGTGTACAAGAGGCCATGACAGCAAGAAATATGGAAGAAGAAGATTTGAGACATAGAAACATATGGAAAAGGGGATGCGAGAGACGTCCTGTGTGATGTGGAATTATATATGCCATAATATATTGTGTATATAATGTAAACTCGCAAAATATATATGTATATAAAAAATAAAAAAGAAAATGGCCCTAACTGGGATTCGACCCCTCAACTGTTTATGCAGCAAAACGCTGTGCAGCCGTATTTCCATATGAGCCACAATGACTTGCAGGCAGTCGCTAAAACACGTAGTACAAACTTCTAAACAGTCCGACCGTGCACGAAGCCGCGCGAAGCCTGCAGCATGGTCAGGTCGTAGACGCTTTTCTGTTTTTAAGGTAAAATGCCATATCACATGAAATGCACATACAACTTTTTATTTTAAAACGGCAGAATGGACATGGAAGAAAATTTATATTTCAAATTATGTTACCGTTTCATAATCACAAAAATATTGTATCCATGAACTATTTCAAAATTTATATTTTCGTGCATGTTCGATGGGCATAAGAAAGTCGGTCGAATATTTTAAACATTTTATGTTTGATTTCCAATTTGTTGATTTACCGTTGCTAAAAAAGTGCTCCAGCTCTTAAAAATAGCTTCTTTAACCGTAGAACCATCGATTGTCAAAATGGCAACTGTCCTCATATACAGAGTGCCCATTTTAAAACTCCGAGCCTAAATTTTTTTAAATAGGCAACACACAATACAAGTCACTGCCGACTATTATTTTAAAACAAAATATTTCTATAATTAAGATCATGGCAATCATGTTTCCATTAACTTGACAGTTTACTAATCAAAATTGTTAAGCCACATTACTTGAACGGTGCAAAACAAAGATTATCGATCACTAATCTTTGGTGCAAAATGTATTCCAACGCTGACACAGTGGACATGCTTCTAATTCTGGGTGAATGTCGAAAAAATGCGAGTTCTGCCAGTACTTTGTATGCACAACGCTTTCCAGGTAGACGAATTCCAACAGACAAAACGTTTAGAATGCTTCTTCTGAATTTACAAGAGTATGGGCAATTTTGAAAACCAAAAGTAAGGGCACGGCAAGTTACCGTTGAACATAACGAAGTAGCTGTAATTGGAATGGTTACGGATAATGCCCATACAAGTCAAAGAGCGATTGCAAATGCCTTAAACATTAGCAAAGGTTCTGTTTTCAATATTCTTAAGGCGAACAAATTTCACCCCTACCATGTTTATACCATACACCATCTTGAAGATAGGGATTATGAGCATCGTGTTCAGTATTGTCAATTTCTTAGACTTAGGCAAT
The DNA here is from genome assembly GCA_958336395.1 of Ctenicera cuprea. Taxonomy (NCBI): domain Eukaryota; kingdom Metazoa; phylum Arthropoda; class Insecta; order Coleoptera; family Elateridae; genus Ctenicera; species Ctenicera cuprea. The sequence goes on from OY284486.1 coordinate 59,359,586, forward strand.
TAAACGGCAATGCGGAATTTTTAAGTATGTTATTATTCTATGATGAAGCGAGGTTTTCAAACAACGGCATGGTTAATCGACAGAACTGCCACTATTACGCCCAAGACAATCCCCGCTGGATCAGGATAACTCATTTTCAGAGAATTTTTTCTCCTAATGTGTGGTGCGGTATTATTGGCGATTTTGTAGTAGGTCCACATTTCTGTAATGGAAATTTAGATGGTGAAATGTATTTAAATTTCTTAATTAATGAACTACCGGCTCTCCTCCAAACAGTTCCTCAAAACGTACGGAATAGCATGTGGTTTTTAAATGATGGTGCACCTCCGCATTTTCATAGGGATGTGAGAAATTATCTTAACCAACGTTTTGAGGGACGCGTAATTGGACGAGTTGCATTGCATCCTTGGCCTGCCCGTAGTCCTGATTTGACTCCGTTAGACTTCTTTTTGTGGGGCAAAGTAAAAAATGATGTCTATGAAGTGCCCATTCGAAATGAAGAACATCTACGCGAAAGGATAATTCAATGTTGTCGCTCTATCACACCGGAAATATTAGCTCGTGTTAGAGGTTCGATGCGTAGAAGAATTATACTCTGCGCAAACGAAGGGGAAAGGAAATTTGAACACCTGTTTCGTTAGTTTTTGTACTATGTTCCTATTAAATTATTGTAGTTATTGTTGTCAAATATTAAATTTGAGTTATTAAAGTAACCTTAAATTTGTACTTAATCATTAGTAGATACATGTACAGTACAACAACTCTGATCTCAATTTAAAAAAAAATGGTAGAAATGCATAGTGATCTGGGTGTGCATTGTGTGTTGCCTATTTAAAAACATTTAGGCTCGGAGTTTTAAAATGGGCACTCTGTATAAGAGTTTGCTTTCACATTTGTTTCCCTATCTCAAAACTGTTTGCGCCCAAACTTGACTGCTGTTATATTTACCCCAAACGATACTATACAAATGAGAAGTCGCAAACTATAGGTAGTTAATATTGGTGTGGCGATAGTGTGTAGATGGCAGAGCATGTAAGTTTTTATATAACTATCGAACTATAGGCAGAACCGCCCGTCAAAATGTAGAATTCGGCAAAGAACTAAATTCAACACCACTAGCACAGTATAATGCTATAACAGTCACTTCGCGTCAGTACTTTTGATGTTGAATTTTTTAGTGCGCAGGGTGCCTGGAGTTTTTAAAGGTGTTTTTCGCGTGCTTCTAAGTTTGAATTCCGACACTAGGTTTAAAATGGCCGTTGGATATCAGCTGGTTATACGTAGTTACACATGGTCACATCAGTTAATTCCAGTGCGCAGGGTGCTTGGAGTTGATTATTAAAGGTCTTTTTCGCGTGCAGGGGTGCTGGAGTTTGATCAAGCCTGTAAAAATTCTGTCGCAGTAGAAACCACGTAGTGAGACTACTTTCCTGTAAAGTATTATACTTTGCCGCTAGGGACATGTCAGCGGCACTGGCACAAACACAGGACCGACTACTAACACGCATGCCTCATGCAGTCATGTACAGATCAAGTAGGTTATTCGACAATGTTAATTTGTTTTTTTTTTGTTTATTAGCACAATATGTATCAACTGATAATTGACATTAATTCCATACTCACATACCAATGAGTAAATTACCCCTATTATTTATAGTTACAATGTTTCAGTAATACTATCAACAGGAATACCACATGTGAATTAAAAATTATCGATAATTCTGTCGCTTCATTGACAACGAAATTGCGTCGTTTCTAAGCAATATCACGAGTCCGAAGGACGAGTGATATTACCGTGCAATAACACAATTGAGTTCGTCAATGAAAGACAGACTTACAGATGATTGTTTATTCACAAGTGGCATTTTTTAGAATATTCCACGAACAAACAAAATACATTATTATTTATTATAATTATTTGCTATGTACTAACGTACTAACGCGATATTTAATTATTAAATGCAAAAATAAACAGTTTTGTTGCTATGTTGCTATGGTTATATAGCAGCTATAACACCAGTGCTTCCTAAAAAAAGGTTATCACGGCCAGTCAGGGTCTAATTGGTCAAGAACCTGAAAATAAACGGCTGCCATTGGCTGTTACCATGCGAGTGGTGTATTCGAAATAATTAATAATTTCGGCCGATGTTGTTGTCAGCACTATCAATGGCAGTGACTGCTTGTAAGTGAGGCAAAAACGCAAAGCAAAACATATTAAATATAACATTCTCCATCTTTCTAAAACGTATAACACAATGTTTTACTACAGACGAGCGGCGGTATTTTTATAAAAGATTGTGATGTGGCAAAAGCTGAAATGTGCACGTGCCAAACTAGCACCGTTGTTTTTAACACTAGACAGTGGCTATGTCAGCAAACTAGATAAACCGTACAAAACTGTCGTAGCAGTCCGTTTTCTTTAATACATCAACATTTTAAATGTACTGTTAAATTAACGGGATTAATTTGACACCAAACCTATAAGCTTCTTACTTCTGTCTCCACTTTTGACGATCACATTACACCACTGGCGAAATAGTTTATAACAAATAACAAATAAAAAGGATAACTAAAAAAGAAAATATTTGTTTTTAAAATTTTAAGTAAGAGCATGTGATTCAGTTTATGATAATCTAATTGATTATACATTTAAAACGATAACCTATGAACCCCAACCAACTGAACTATCTTATCTGCTTAAGCTTACTTTAAAAATATTTGGACTTTGATCTACTGATTATTATAAGCGTGTTTTGGAAAATTATTTTCTTAACAATAAAACCGCTTCTTTTTGAGACCAAATAGATATTTATCTAAAAACAGATTCAAAAAATTTTGGTGAATAATAATAAGCACCAATCTGTAAGGTCTTCCAATACGAAATCATAGTATAAAAAATGTTATCATTTGTTTCGCATGTGCTATCAAGAGCAATTCAAAGTTAACACTTAAATTATGTCTTTTTAAATCGGTTTTTTTAAATGTTTGTTTCTATGACGTTTACTTCAATTTTGACATACCGGGTGTCCGCGAGAACAGGTAACAACCGGTCATTTTCTCAACGTTTAAAATATTAATTTCAATTTTTTTTGTCGATCATACACACATAAAAATGCATATTACGACATAAAACAGTGTTAATTTTGACTTCCGGTTTAACCGTAATATGTATTTTTATGTGTATATTACCCAGAAAAAATTTGAAATTATTAGTTTGAAAATTGAGAAAATGGCCGGTTGTTACCTATTCTCGCGGCCACCCGGTATACTATATCTACAGGGTGTTCTGAAAAAAGTAGTCATGAATGATTCTGGATGTCAAAATATGTTGATTAAACTAAACTTACGTATATACAAAACCGCTTTGTTAAAGAGTGATGGCGTTTACAAGAAAAAGTTGATGAAACGTTTTTATCTATATCTCTAAAACAGATTGAGCTATACCACGCGCTTCTCCTTGTATCAACGCATATACAGGTATCTTTTCAGGTAGATATTAAAATAAAAGGCTATATGTTTAAGTTTCTTAAACATATTTTAATAAGTTACTACTTTAACATTGTACAATTATTAATCATTAGATAAACGACTTGTATTACTTGAATACAGGTCAGATTTCATAATATTTAGCTTGCAGTTTTTAATACATATTGCATTCTTTTATTAACGTAGCAAATATGTGTAATAATAAGTTAGACATTTAAACTTTTACGTAAGCTAAATTGCAATATTTCAAATAACTTTGGTTGTGGATTTTAATTTTTAGTGCAAGACAATCAGTTTAGACATGTATATATAGGCTGTAATATGTTCAATAAAACACGGATTAAGAGTGACAGTAAGACTACCTTGTCGTAATCCTGTGCTGAGTCTGGCACAAGGGCTCTTAGATTAAGTCAAACCAACCCTTATTATTGTAACTTGGCACAATAATAAAACGCTACACAAAAACAGCATCAACGCCTCCGCACTCATTGGATCATCTCCAAATCTAACCCCCAAATTCACATTGGTCCTTCGAGCCAACAAACCGAGCCAGCCCTTGGAGAAACTGCCCGCAGGGAAATTGCCGGAATTAAAGAAAAAATCAACGACGCACCCCAAAAATCAGTAAAAGTCAAGTACTGAAAAAAAACGAAACAACACATCCAACTAAGCCCAGTCGGTCCTACGTAACAAGAAAACCATCAAGATGGAACAAATAACAAACAAACAGAAACAACTCGCAGAGATGATCGAAAAACTTTTTATCAACATGAAAAAGGATGCAGCATCCAGAAAAACGCAAGAGTATCTAGCCAGCCGCTACGCAACACTTCAACAATATTGGGGGACCTTCCACAAAACAAACGACGAATTAATGAAAAAATTGCCAGCGGATCATAATTACATCAAACAAAACTACTATGGCCAAGTCAAAAATGTTTACCAAGAAGCTGAAAAATACATTCAAGACTTCCAAGAAAAATTGAAAACAACAAAAAATCAAGATTTCGGGGGAGAAGAAACCGAAGAGACAGAAAAAGACAAATCAAGTTTTATCCTAGAATCCGTGGACGAAGGTGCTCCCAGCCACCAAAAACTACTACTAAAGAAGCAAGGCATCAAATTACAATTATTTAATAGCACAATCAGCATGATTACTGCAGAATTTAATAAAACTGGAACAAAACCGCAATGTGAGTACCAAATCAACGCAATAACGACCCAGTGGAATAATATTACAACTCTGCACGAAGAAATCTTAACCTACGAAAGGTACTTCACAGCGAAATACTTTACAGACGGCCTATACGAAATAGCACAACAGCAAGGTAATAAATTAATCAATCAACTACATGAAAAAATTAACAATCTTCCAACGGGAACAGACAGCCGAAACCATCAAAATGAAGAATCGCACGTCGTGCTACCAAGAATCACAATTCCAATTTTTGAAGGCAACTACGAAACATGGACCACTTTCTACGACATCTTCATGCAAGTGATCACAACAATAACAAGCTGGGAAACGCAGAAAAAATGCAATATCTGAAAACGCATATTAAGGGAGAAGCAAGCAAGCTCATCCTGCATCTAGAAGCATCCAACGCGAACTACGAAACGGCATGGGGAATCATGATCAACCGGTACAACAACAAGAGAATTTTATTTACGAAATTCTTGGACAACGTTCTGGACCAGCCGACTTTGTCATACGAATCCGCATCCGGCGTAAAACAACTTCACGATACAACTACGGAAAGTCTACGAGCCATAACTAACATGGGAGTAGATACAGCAGCCTGGGGTCCAATAATTGCCCATATTTTAACAAGAAAATTGGACAGAGAAACAAACAAGCTCTATGAACAATCCCTGTCAACTTTTAGAAGTATTTAAGATTTAGAATTATTGAAATTCTTAGAAAAAAGATTTCAATCAATGGAAGCATTAAACGAAAACAAGAAAAAATCTGATCCAGCAAAACAAACAAAATTGGGTGAAGCTGCAAGAAGATGGCCAGTAAGAAGTTATTGTACAAGCACACATAAATGTGGGTATTGTAACAACAATCACATCATAATCTGGTGTCCAAAATTTTTAGCATTAACCTTAACCATCGACGAGCGTTACAATTTTGTAAAACGCCAAAAATTATGCATCAACTGTCTACAGCACGATGAAAACGAAAAACGTTCCAGCCAAAAACGGTGCCACAAATGCAGTAAATGGCATCACACTTTGCTCCACTATGAAGTGAACAAGACACAATCAAGGAGTTTCCACCAACCAGCAAATTCCAACCCAAAAAGTGAAGGGAGAAAAACAGCCCACGTCGCCATTACCAATGAACAACAACCAACCGAAGAAGTAACTAGCCTCATCGGCAGAAAAATTAAGCAGTCCAACCAACAACAAGAAGTACTTCTGGCTACAGCATTTATGAAAGCAAAAACAGCCGATGGATGCTACGAAATGCTAAGAGCACTAATTGATCCGCGCTCCCAAGTATCATTTATAACAGAAAATGCCGCTCAACTCTTAGCATTACCAAGATCAAGAATAGAAGCAGACATTTCGGGGCTGGGGAAACGCGAGGACGGAAAATCCAAAGGAAAAATCACAGTGGAAATCAAGCCCAGATTTCCCAGCAATTTCAAAATAAACGGTGATCTACGGGTTTTATCAAAACTAACCGGCACTCTACCGAGAAATGCAGTAGACGACAAGGATAGAAACACATGGGAACACAATGCATCTTAGCTGATCCAAATTACAAAACACCAGGGCCAATCAACATGCTTATGGGCGCTGATCTGTACAAAAACATCATTCAAGAAGGAGTAAAGAAAACAAACAACGCTATATTAGCGCAAAAAACTGAATTAGGATGGATTCTATCCTGTACAGTTGGAACGTCAAAGCCCTCCAACATGAAAATTATCAGCATGGTGACCAACATCGAGCAAGATCAACAGCTAGCAAAATTTTGGGAAATAGAAGAAGTACAAACAGAAAAAATTATTTCTGAATCTGATCAACAATGCGAACAACATTATGAAACACCCACTCCAGAAACCAAGACGGAACATACAACGTCCAAATTCCATTCAAAGAAGACCCAGGACAATTGGGAGAATCCAAAAGAAGAGCCGTAGCCAGGATGCTTTAAATGGAAAAAAGATTTGAAACCAACAAGCAGTTGGAAATCGAGTACAAGAAGTTTATGGAAGAATACATACATTTACAATACATGAAGATAGCAGAGCCACAAAATCAAGCTGGATCTGGATACTACATCCCATATCAGGCTGTTATAAAAGAAGACAGCGAAACTACAAAACTGAGGGTGGTTTTCGACGCATCTTCCAAAACTTCCACTGGGAAAAGTCTCAACGAAATAATGCACACTGGACCAAGACTTCAACAAAACCTAGCGGACATCTTGTTACGCTGGAGGAAACATCAAATCGCAGTAACGGCAGACATTGAGAAAATGTATAGACAAATAAAAATCGCCACAGAAGACCAACCATTCCACAAAATTGTATGGAGATTTTCCAAAGCGGAACCACTTCAAGAATTCCAATTAACCACTGTACCTAACTTATGGTACAGCAGGAGCTCCATACTTGGCAATTAAAACTTTGCAGAAATTAGCAGAAGACGAAATGCAGAATTATCCAAAAGCATCCCAAATAACAATGAAAGATTTTTACGTCGACGACTTACTAACAGGAGCAGAATCCCAAAAAGAAGCACAAGAAATTCAAAACGAATTAATAGCTATGTTGAAGTCGGGGGGCTTCAACATAAGAAAATGGGCCAGCAACTCTCTAAATACTAAAAATAATGCGACCACGGACATCCAGTTAGCAGAAAAAGAAAACGAGGGCACAAAGAAAACACTAGGAGTACACCGGTCTCCTACTCAAGACGCATTGAAATACAAAGTCAAGCCGTGCAAAAAATCACAACCTACGAAAAGAGGTATTTTATCGGAAATAGCAAAAATCTTCGACCTACTGAGATTACTAGCCCCAGTAATCATCAACGCCAAATTACTGATGCAGGAGTTATGGATAGAACAGTATTCATGGGACGAAGAAGTAACGACCACACTTGCAGAAAAATGGACAAGGTTCCAGAACGAGCTACAGCATTAGAAGCAATAAGCATCCCAAGATGGATACATCATAAGAAAAATCAACAAGTTAAGCTACATGGATTCTGCGACGCTTCAGAAAAAGCTTACGGGGCAGTAATATACATCAAAACAACGACACTCTCGACAAACGCAAATGTAATGCTATTAACAGCAAAGTCAAAAAGTCATAAAAAGCGGTTTCATTAATTTTACGGAATGACATCTTGTAATTGATTGCTAATGAAATATTAAGCACGTGTGCTAACAACTTGTGCCAAATATAGATAAATTAGGTTTTACTACCTTCGGTCTTCTGACTGGAAAAACATAGATGGTCGAGTCGGCTTTGTTCCACACATGTTTGGGGTTGTAGTATCGTATGTCTGAGGATTAGAAAGTCATTTGCAAAGGTTAGTCTTTTGTAGATATTAATCTCAGGCTCTTGTCTCTCCGGATTAATGTTAGGTGGTCGTTGTGGAGTACTAATTAATGTTTTAGGATAACCATTATTGCACAGAATGTCCGATAGAATTTTTAAATTTTTATTTTGTAAGGAGGGGTGAGCTATATTTAAAATTCTGTTTTTAATCCAAGTATTATATTAATTTTTTGGTTAATAGTGAGGGTTAAAATTATTAAAAGTTGTTAAAACACCATTGATCTGTTTTGAGGGAACAGCCAGTATTATGTCATCTACATATTTTGTAATAAAGAGAGCTTGAAAAGAATCTGGGAATGACATCATCAAACAGATGATTTAATACAATGGTAGCTAAAATGGGACTCAGGGGGGAACTCATGCGGGTGCCAAAAACCTGTTTGTAGAATGTGCCATTAAATGTAACGGTGTAGGGACGGTCTTATACCGGTGCCCGTGTTTTAGCCTGATCGTTTTGGTAAATGTCAATTTATTTACCTTTATTCACCTATTGACGAGTTCTCATAACTCGCCAGAATGTTCTAATGGACCTTACGTTGTGTTATTTTATCTTATCAAAACCCACGGTTGACGAGGGCAAAAGGAAAAATTATTTTAATGATGAAATTAAATAAAACACTTAAAACCTTTTAATTAGCATTTATTCAATTCTTTCGTGGAATTCATTAAATGATGGTTTGCCGTATCGTATGCGTGAGGAAATTGTGGTTTATTATTTCCCTCTTTTTCTATTTATTTTTAATTTCTAATGTTTCTGTGTAATGGATGTAAGAGCATTGATATATTTTTTTATTTTCTTAAGGTTAACAGCACCTAGTGTGAAAACCTCGTCTAATTCAGGCTCTCACCCTGAACTAAACGTGATTATCGATTTGACGCTAGAATAGCTTCCTTTGTAATGATTTATTCTCCTTTCTTTTTACGAGTACTTTTATTTGCGTGAAAACCTCGTCTAATTCAACCTTTCACCCTGAACTAAACGTGATTATCAATTTGACGCTAGAATAGCTTCCTTTTTATGAGTACTTTTATTTTCTTATTTTGCTTATTTTTGTTTTATCCACGAAATCTCGTCGATTACGCCTAAGTAACACCTCCTCTCCGCACCTCGCCTAATTCAGGTTTGCCCTGTAGTAGCGTGGCGACGCCTAACCAGGACTCCCCTAAAGAGTAGCGATTGGAGAGAAAATGCCAGAGTAGCGTTGCAAGACGTCTCTTAATTCCGCCTAATGGTAACAAGTCTCGCCTAATTCAGGTTAGTCACGAAGTAGCGTCGAGAGGCCTAACCCAAAGAGTAGCGATAGTAGACCTATTACCAGAGTAGCGTTAATAATCAACGTCCAGCTTTTTATCCTCTGCAAGTTTGTCCAATTCCGCCTAAGTAGCACCTCCCCTCCGCACCTCGCCTAATTCAGGTTTGCCCTGTAGTAGCGTCACGACGCCTAACCAGGACTCCCCTAAAGAGTAGCGATTGGAGAGAAAATGCCAGACTAGCGTTATTAATCAAACTTGCCGGACTTGTACGTGGATAATACCCAATAATCGTTTCAACACTAATAGTTGACAGAGCTTCCAGTCTTAACAGTTCGATCTCATCGTTTTGCGATCTGAGAAATCAATCCCTCTTTCTTCCTCTAGCTCGAGGTTTTATCAACTTTTATAACACCAACCCAAAGGTTGTCAATACTCAAAACGTCCAATCACATTAGAAACCCCTCTCTTTGAATAATTTTGGTTGGTCAAAGTTTCATTATAGAACTGCCCAAACTTTAAGATTCCCACCAAACACTTGTTATGTTATTGACCTACTTAACTTGTCAATATCACCCCAATTTATGATAATGAGTGTCATTAACAAATTTCTTAGGAGGGCGTTCGCCAACCTTTGCAAACGACTTGAATATCCTCAGACATACGATACTACAACCCCAAACATGTGTCGGTCAAAGCCGACTTGACCATCTGTGTTTTTCCAGTCAATAGACTGAAGGTAATAAAATGTAATTTATCTACATTTGGCACAAGAAATACAGTTTCTCACGAATGCGCTAGCACACGTGTCTATCATTTCATTAGCAATCAGTTACAAGTACAAGATATCATTTCTTATAATAAATATAACCACTTTTCACTTTAATGCACTTATAGTCTTTAATCAAAATATCTACCTGAAAAGAAAAATATTAATACACCTGAAAAATAAGATTGACCTGAAAAATAAAATATTATTAGATCTGAAAAATAAAATTCACCTGTAAAAATTAAATTAACGCGTCAAATAAAATAGTTTTTGAATATTTGTTTCTAGTTGTGGTTGTGCACCTTTACATAAATGTACAGTACGTATTATTAAATATAAAATTAATGGTTCGTATGAATAATTCTTTAGACAAAATGCAACGATTTTCAATTTGATTCCATTTTTCATCAATGAGATAAAACAAGGTCTTACGGTATGTTAGTGAATAAGGACACCACATCTAGGGAGATCACCACAAAGCCTTCTGGCAGTTGAAAATTATTGTAAGTGTTTGCAAAAGTAAATGAGTCTTTAGTATTATATATAATTATTCACATCTGGAAACGCCTGGGTGAGGATGTCCGCAACAAAACCAGACAGTTTGTAGGTAGGGGAACCAATAAATGACACAACAGGTCTTAAGGGTACATCATTTTTGTGGATTTTGGGCAAGCCATGTTTCCCCTAAATTCTAAAGTCTAAATTTTATTTTAAATGAAGAATGAAATTACGCGCATAAATTATTAAATAATGGAAACGGATATTGCCATAAACCGCTAAAGTAAGAAACGACGAAGTAGCTACAGACATCGATGTTTCAGAGTTATTGCCCCTCTTTAGTGTAGCGTAGCTGGGAGGAAAAATTGGAAAAAGCAAGAATCACAACAGGGTAGGTACCAAGACACACATCCCAAATTTGTGCCTTTGTGGTGTAAAATTGTTAGGGGTGAGATTACTCTATTGCAAGTAAACTTTTTTGCCATCTATGGCAGAAACAAATACTATATGTCGATCAGTATCATAATACTTTATCGATGCAGTAAAGTATTTGCGTCATTTGATTTAGAAAGAAATAATGAGAGGAACTTATGCACCATTTGATAGGCTAGGACAGCACCAAGCAACGAAGCATATCCGTCCCCCCTCCTGGCGGTAGGCCCTTCGGGACGCCGCGATCGAGAGAAGAATTTTAATATATTTACATGTGAGCATTCCCGTATTTCTTCAACTTTATTACTTTACACCGCATCGAATTTCTCGTCCGCCGCCAGCTTCGAACATGGGCTTCAATGACCTGTGACCTCATCAACCCCTTGGTTTTGCCTAAAAGCGAAGCACTTTGCCTTGACTTTCCAATACTCTAGATAATGTTACTTAGCATATTTTTAAAACTATTTTAAAATTAACGTTTTACGCACAAATAAATCGCTCTGCCCCTACTCCTTTAGCCGGGGTCTAGAACAATTCGCCGTCGCCGATTTGCCATCGCCGGTTGGCCGTCCGATTCGCCGTAAGATATTCTAAAATATTGGCGTTAACATCAAAATTCTGAAGTACCGTTAAAATACGGCGTCCTTATATATTTTTTTTAATTTCAAAGGTGGGGGATTATCAGCAACAAGTTGTTGGCAATTATTTGTTAAACTTTGGTCATTTAAATTTATCAAACAGATAGAATTACAAAGCATTTCTTTACTAAGCACTGAAATAATACAGCTGTTCGAGATAAATGTATGTTTTCGTAGTCCAATCGCTGTTTTACCGAAAGACGAAATGCCAAATAAAATTCTGACTAGCGACGCCGAATTGGGCCGACGGCGAATCGGGTCGACGGCGAAATGTACCTATGGCGAACCGGCGACGGCCAATCAGCGACGGCGAATTGTCCCATTGCTCTTTAGCGGAGGTGGCAGCTGTTATCGTATAGTGGTCGTCAAGATTACCCGTTCTAAAAAGATTATTGCAGAACATAAAAAACAATTTATCTCTTAAAGATTAGCTTGCATGATTTAAAAGTTATTTTACACAAAAAATTACTGCTCACAAACGATAAATAACAAATTCTCTTGAAGCAAATATTACAATAAAGATTTATCTACGCACCTTGCCTACAGAACTTCGGGAACGTCATAGCTAAGGACGCGCTCAGCTGCACGTCGTACTGTAGGTAACCGAACGTATCCAAGCTTTCTTTGAGAAAAAATTCGATTGTTTGGAAAAATATTCCTTCGAATTAATGAAAGCTAAAAACGGAAGGACAAATTTATACCGCCCCCCTCAATTTGGTGGAAGGGAGAAAACACACCTCTAAATATTGCTGCACCTAAATATTAAATTGTGAATCTTATTCTACTATCACTTATGAGCAATTTAGTTTAAACAGAAATTTTTTATCGTCCCCCCTTTATTAAATAAAAATGCATAAATTTTCGACTTTCAAATTGTCATAGAAGGGCACAGAGAAATTAGAGAGCTTGAACACGAACCAAATTTTAACTCACCCCAAGCTTCATGAGTCTACAAAATTTTTTGAGTAATATTTTGTTGAAAATTTCCAAAATTGTGCAGTAATCTTTACTTCACAGTTTTTATGTTTTCAAAAATTCTCGTACATAGTAAAATTATGTTCACCTAGAACTGTTTCAATACCAAATTTGGTCCCGATCTATCAACTCGTTTTCGAATAATACAGCGTTAAGATCAAAACTTTTAAAAAGTTGTAGCGGCCGCCATTTTGAAGCTAGAAAATTTCGAAAAACAGCATTGTACTTATTTGACTTTAAGGGGCAGTTGTACAATTCGAGTTTAACTCAGGTTCAGAACTGAACCAAGTTCAACGCCATAATGTTAGTTGTACAAACATAGTTCAGAACTTGAACCTGAGTTAAACCACTCCGCAGAACCTGAACCACCAAAATCGACCGTTTAAACCAAGGTTAGTTTGACATAACCAAAGAATATCAAAATACCCCAGAAGCGTCACTTGTGTCGGTTCCTTGGATGTTTTGAGCACAATTTGGGTGACCTTCGCCATATTGAAAATGGTTAACGTCAAAATTAAATGGCGCCAATTTTAAATATAACTTGTAGACATACAACACAAAGAACTAAATAATATTGCTAAAGGTAATTCGCAGGAAACCGAAGCACGCATTAAATAAAGTAATAAGTAAAAATAATTCTGTAGATCGAGTAGGATTTTTATTAGGTACGTGAAATGCAAATAAAATTACATTGTTCAATATTTTGTAGTAGGTATACCTACCGCGTATTGTCATGTCCAAATGGTACGAGTATTTACCAGCGTTTGACTAAAACTGATTACTTTAAGTAAAATTCACAGAACGCAATTTACTGCTAAGTCAACCAAACGAACTGCTCCGTCTGTGATGCTGTTGTGGTATTGTGCTACATTTGACACGCTAAATAACTATAATACCCTTAAAAACCTGCCATCGTACACTTTTAAATTAAATTTAAATCAGCGTCAGAAAAGGGTTTTGATGTTCTTTGACATAACCAAACATTTTTATTAAAAATTGAGAAATGGAAGAGTTAGCGGTAAATAGATATTTATTATACAAGGGATAAAAGTAATAGATTTTAGCTCGAGGTGTCTGTTAGTCTCCCGACGCGAAGCGGAGGGAGACACTCACACCGAGAGCTAAAATCTTACTTTTTTCCTGTGTATAATACACTATTTTTTTCTGTGACGGGAAAAAATGTAATATATTGAAAAACATATATAATAAAGTAGGAAAATTGGTCAACGTGGAATTTTAATTTTTAAACTAGTAAGCTGTTGTAGCGGGAAAAAAGTAATTACTTTTTTCCCCGGGTAAAAGGAAAAAAGTAATTTCATAAAAAGTGATACTTTAGTACCTGTCAAGAGAGACAAAATGTTAAACTTTTTTCCCGTCACAGAAAAAATGTTATTTATATATAATTATGAATATGCATTCTGGAAAACAAATTTCACTTAACTTTTACTAATTTTAGTATGCATTAAGTAAAGTATTTTTTTAAACAGGCTAGTCGTCTAGGAAATTATATTCCAATGTTTTATATGTACTTCTAACTTTCGGTAATTATGACGAATTCGGAAAGTTCTTCAGAAAATTTGATTTGTACAAACAAATTTTTCCTTTCAAAATCCCACTTATGCGTGCAGTTAAAATTATAACTTTCTTATTCGATTAGTATTTGGTTTTTTTGTGTAATATCTAGAAAGATTTTCTTGAACGCCTTTATCTAAGTTACTTTATTTATTTTAATACGGTTACTACATAACAATTTTTGCTTTTCGAGTTACGTCAGTAGATCTAATTGCTGTTCACCACTAATTACTTTTAAAGGGTTTTTAATATTCACGAGTTTCTAATGTAGCTATGCTAATGAAGTTCACTTATTCATTCATTCATTATTTTAATAAAACCAATTAAATATGTTTATATTGAAAATTAAATTCCGCGAAAGAAACTCGCGAATGCTAATGACACACACTTTTAATAGATGAAAGTTAATTGACCTCATTAGAAAGTCGGCTAATGACCTCATTCACAAGTTCATTACCTCATTAAAAAGCAATTAACGGTGCCTTACTCCTACTTAGTTAGTAGGAGTAAGGCACCGTTAATTGCTTTTTAATGAGGTAATTAACTTGTTAATGAGTTCATTAGCCGGTAGTTAAACTTTCTAATGAGGTCAATTAAGTGTCATCTATTAAAAGTGTGTGTCATTAACATTCGCGAGTTTCTTTCGCGGAATTTAATTGTTAATATAAACATATTTAATTGGTTTAATAAAATAATGAATGAATGAACTTCATTATTATAACTACATTAGAAACTCGCGAATATTAAAAACCCTTTAAAAGTAATTAGTGGTGAACAGCAATTAGATGTACTGACGTTACTCGAAAAGCAAAAATTGGTTTGTAGTGACCGTATTAAAATAAATAAAGTAACTTTAGATACTGGCGTTCAATTTTCTAGTAATAAATATAAATGTAACTGCCCCTCTTAGGGAATTTACTATTGCCAACTGCCGTTCACGGGACTACAGCATGAACTCCGTTTGTACAACGCTTTCAGGACTGAACCACAGTCTTTATTGAACTCTGGTTTACTTGAACTAGTAGTTAACCGTTGATTGTACAACTGCCCCTAAGGGGCAGTTGTACAGTTCGAGTTTAACTCAGGTTCAGAACTGAACCAAGTTCAACGCCATAATGTTAGTTGTACAAACATAGTTCAGAACTTGAACCTGAGTTAAACCACCGCAGAACCTGAACCATCAAAATCGACCGTTTAAACCAAGGTTAGTATGACATAACCAAACATTTTTATTGAAAATTGCGAAATGGAAGAGTTAGCGGTAAAATGTTATTTATATATAATTATAAAATGCATTAAGTAAAGTATTTTTTAAACAGGCTAGTTGTCTAGGAAATTGTATTCCAATGTTTTATATGTACTACTTCTAACTTTCGGTAATTAGCGAATTCGGAAAGTTCTTCAGAAAATTTGATTTGTACAAACAAATTTTTCTTTTCAAAATCCCCCTTATGCGTGTAGTTAAAATTATAACTTTCTTATTCGATTAGTATTTTGTTTTTTCGTGTAATATCTAGAAAAATTTTCTTGAACGCCATTATCTAAAGTTACTTTATTTATTTTAATACGGTTACTACATAACAATTTTTGCTTTTCGAGTTACGTCAGTACATCTAATTGCTGTTCACCACTAATTACTTTTAAAGGGTTTTTAATATTTGCGAGTTTCTAATGTAGTTATGCTAATGAAGTTCATTCATTCATTCCTTTATTATTTTATTAAAACCAATTAAATATGTTTATATTGAAAATTAAATTCCGCGAAAGAAACTCGCGAATGTTAATGACACACACTTCTAATAGATGAAAGTTAATTGACCTCATTAAAAAGTTTAATTAGCGGCTAATGACCTCATTAACAAGTTAATTACCTCATTAAAAAGCAATTAACGGTGCCTTACTCCTAGTGTTAATGAGGTCATTAGCCGCTAATTAAACTTTATAATGAGGTCAATTAACTGTCATCTATTAGAAGTGTGTGTCATTAACATTCGCGAGTTTCTTTCGCGGAATTTTATTGTCAATATAAACATATTTAATTGGTTTTAATAAAATAATGAATGAATGAATGAATGAACTTCATTAACATAACTACATTAGAAACTCGCGAATATTAAAAACCCTTTAAAAGTAATTAGTGGTGAACAGCAATTAGATGTACTGACGTAACTCGAAAATCAAAAATTGGTTTGTACACAGAACAATACCCGAGAGGTTTGTAGTAACCGTATTAAAATAAATAAAGTAACTTTAGATAATGGCGTTCAATTTTCTAGTAATAAATATAAATGTAACTGCCCCTGTTAGGGAATTTACTATTGCCAACTGCCGTTCACGGGACTACAGCATGAACTCCGTTTGTACAACGCTTTCAGGACTGAACCACAGTCTGTATTGAACTCTCGTTTACTTGAACTAGTGGTTAACCGTTGATTGTACAACTGCCCCTAAAATGTGTATCTGTGTGTGCACCCTATATCTCCGGAACAGACGGCTCGATTTCACTAAACTTCGGAATGTAAAGGTGTATCAAAATTTAAGAAGAAGCTGTTTGAAAAGATCCATAACCGAAAGCGAAAGTTAGACGCTCGATATATGAATTTTCTAAGTTTGAAACCAGAATCCGATATAAGACTTATTAAAAAAGGCCCAAAACATGTATTTCCGTCAAAATCTCGAGTTTGAATATTTGCATGAAATCAATACTTACCTATACCTACTGAAAATATAGAAAAGTACAAAACAGTAATTGCAAATACATATAGGTAACTTAATAAACAAAGAATATTAATTTACTAATTTTACTACCATTTTAAACATTTTTTTGGTATTTCCATTTGTTTTTAATTCCAGTTTGCCCTCGTTGCGTAATAGCTGATGTACTACATTTTCAAGGTTAGTGAATGCAAAATGGGCAGAACAAATTAGACTCGCATTGGGCTTAAATATATCTTTCCTTGAACCCAAATTATCCATATTTTCGGATTTGACGGTCTCTAGGAAAGGTAAAAAATGCACAGCTCGTTGTTATTATGAATATTTTTGCAAAGTGCGACGGCACAATTAATAGGCGTTTACAAAGTTAAAAATTGCAATTGCCGTAGTAAATTATTATTAAAGAGATAAAAAGCATTTTGCATACCTTGAACTACTAAATCTAATGTTTTTTTGAGTATGCACTGATACTATATCTACAGAAACGTCAAATAAAATCGGATTCGTCGACAGTTTTGCCACTTGCTGGTGCATGCCGGCTGGTGCGCTCGTGAGTTCATGTGACATTACACATCCCAGCTCGCGCGGGGCATCAAGGAATTCGATACACGTATATAGTAGCATAACAGAATATAATTACCTTGCCTACAACCTTGCGCTATGGTACTACGCCTTGTGCTATTTTAGTAAACATACCAGTTGTTACATTTGAACTCCACAACGTAACAGCAGATGGCTATAGCAGGATGTTCACAGAAAATACCATACCATATCAGCAAGAAGACCCAAGAATCTCCTTAAAGTGCATGAGACGTATCAATGTCATCCAGTCGTGCAAGAAATGCAGAGCTGCTGAGTTGTCGCGAATAAATTTTAAAATGTGCAGTTTTTTCTATACTTGATGACGTCACACAGTGCCCCTTAAAGGCGGCTTCACAGAACAATTTTCTATCGAGCGCGACGTATCAGCACAAAACCAGTTTAAATAAAATTGCTTTCAAGGCCACTGTCGCGTGAGGTTGGACCATGCTCATGTTTTGAACCCGACAGCTTATTTTTATCTTACTCTATGAATATGTGGCCGTGGAGGTCCCTGTCCGATAACCTGCAAAAACTGTAATTAGGGGTGTTTTGATGTTTTATGCTGCATTCTATAACTATTTTGAAGTTGTAAAGTTGGAGAAGAAGGTTGGTATACGTGTGGATAAAGATTGCCGTTACGACATTGTTTTCCCATTGCTAGAAACCTAACAGTTGCCCTAAAAAATAGAGAAATGTAAGATCATCATAAAATAATATATTATACAACGAATCTATAATGTTAGCTTTTAAAACACCAGTGAGATTCAAACGAGTGTATTAATAGCCATTGTATAAGAGTTGCATGCATTATTGTTACTACGACTAGTTAATTAAAAAAAATATTTAAAAAAAAATTAATTTGAACGTTACACTTAAAAAAAACTTGGACTGTTTTACGATGTTAACTGAGAAATGTCAACTCTTGTAACCATGGTTATCAAAAATAGTGCTTTGCTGCTATTGGTCAGTTTGGGTCATTTCATAATGAAAATCTGTATCGAAATCGGTATCATTATAGTATAGGCAGCGCACACTTAAAAAGTACATTAAAACATGGGAGTAGGAAAACACATTATTCCATAACGCAATGTAATACATTTAATTGTTATTTCAGCGTTTTATCGCGTTAACTGTGAAGGAGCTACTAATATTTGGCGCAGCAAAATTCTATCGCGTGCGACAGAAAATTATTCTGTGAAGCCATCTTAAACTGTACGCTGTAGCATATCGTCCTGTATCTATACTCTATCATGAATTCATGACCTTCTTCTAGTGTAAGGTGACGTGACGTCACGGAATATTCCACTCTGACGCTGGTAAGTGAAATGCAAGTATTGCGCGTGCGCGTCCAGTTGTGATCCGTTGTTATTGCTAGTAGGGAGTATAAATAGCAGCTCTGGGCAGTTGCCCGCTTCACTTGCAGGTTTTATTATTATGTGTGAGGTTGGTGTGTTGGCGTACGTTTTTGTTTACTTTGACCGTTACTACTGCTGCGATTACAATTCAAAATGGCTCCCGGTATATGCAGATTATGTGGTACAGCGGATAATTTACTGTATATATTCGATAGCAATCGCCAGAGAAACATGGAACTGATGCGCTATATTATTTACTTGGCAACGGGTATCAAAGTAAGTTGCATGCGCCTTATCTTATCTTTCTAATGAGTTAGTAGGTATTTGTTTTTAAATCTAATGATGGCATGCGCCATGACAATAAATTCTAAATTAACCTAAACTTGGTTTGTTGAATATTTTATTTAGTCGTAACTACACATTTGCATTGAGTGCGTTATCACTATCAGGTATATGAAATGTGTATATCACAGATAGATGGTTGGGCGGTAAACAGATTCCTGGCAAAGTGTAACAGCGCCGATTGCGACTTTATTCACAACTATTTTGATTTGGCGCGTTATTTGAATATTTTATGTTTCATACTATAACAATAAAATAATTATTGATAAGTTGTAGCTTTACTTCTTTGAAGTTCAATTTATTGCATATAAAATAATTGTTAACTTCAACAGGTTTTTTATTTTAGCTTTATACATATTTCGACATGTTGACATGTCATTTTCAGAGGCAAGACTTAAACAGTTGATGCTGCTATAGGAATAATACATCTTCATAACTTGATGTTGGTTTTCTATATCTGTGTCCAGATGGCCTGATTTCTCATTCAAAAACGTCCAATAATAGTGAATTTAAGAGATCAATTTGCTCATTCAATAAATGTACAGATTTTTAATGTTGTTGAATTTGAAATTCGCATATCCATAAATTCAATTATTTGATGGTATTAGCAATTTTTTTAACACCTCCGGTTTCGCCGGAAGTGACCACAACTTTCTTATTTTAAACGTTATGAAAGAACTGGCACGCATTGGTTCTCCGACACATCGAATCTCAACAGCCCAAACCCTAAAAGGTAATCCGCGAATTTGGTAACTTTGGAATCTTATGATTGAATTAGAACTAAATCGTCTGCAAAACATTCACCAACTTGTTACGGATGAAGAAACAGCAGCCCGAAAGTGTAACATTTTCTTAATCGGTCGATAGACCCAGTTCTTGTACCTTTTACCACCATGATTGCAGTGGCGGTCCGTCCAAGGTAGGCGGTGCCTACCCATAACTTTTCAAATTCTATATTTCAATAAAAAAAGCTACTTTTACATAGTTTTTATTTATACTTTTTAACACTTCCGCGTAACATTAAAAATTGGACGCCAAACAAAAAGTGGGAGTAAATGTATTTGCCAGCATGTAATCAAATTTCACTTACAGTTAAAGCAACAATAGCAGAATACTTCTGAACTAGAGCAACTGCAAATAAGCTTTGCCTTTAAACACCGTTTTGCATACGCGAGGCCGACTTATCGGGCCGAATGATTTCAGCTACGACACAATCAACCAATCTATTATTCATAAGTCACAATTTTGAAAAAGTTGTAGCCGCCACCACTTTAAAGCTAAAATGTTCGCAAAAAATAGCTGGATTGGCGCTAAGGTCTTGTATAAGATTCTACGTTCAAACTTAAAACATTCTGTTCCCGACGAAAAAGCTAAAACAGGTCTTCCGCTTCCTGCTTCGGATTTTTTGAAGATTTTATTTTGTCAATCATCAAAATCGGACCACCCGTTCGGAAGTTATGATGCACCCATCCACATACCCACCCACCTACTGACAGACATTTTTTAAAATTTTTTGGATTCCCTGATGCCCAAAACATGTATTTTTCTAAAATCGATACTTCCCTACGCCGTAGAATTTAACAATTTATTAAACTATAACCTTTCACTGAATAAAGGCATGCAGTTGCTTATTATGTGAAATGTTCTTTGTATTTCCACATTGCTCACACAGCATCCACCATTGATGTCATTGTCCGGTTAATGTTGGATTTTTTTAAAATGTTGGGGCGGTTGACCGTTACAAATGGACAATGACTCACATGACCGGTCTTGACATTGCTCGTGGACTTTGGCCAGTGACAACAGTAATCGGTCAATGGTCTCTGTCGCATTTGGACGTTGACCATACATACGATAACATAATATGGTATTCTCACAATCAAACTCTAAATTTTAATTGAGTTGTTTATTTGAGAAATGTAAATTATACTATACAAACACAGTGTTCTGGGTACATCATATTTTTTTTTTCTGTATCAATATTGTTTACCATTTTCGTTTCTTCTGGATGGTTTTTTTTAAACTTGTTTTTTAGTTTCCTATACTTTTAGTATAGGGAAGTATTGATTTGATGCAAATTTTCAAATTAGAGATTTTGACGGAATTACACACCTTCTTAAAGCTGTGAAGTGAAAAATATATTAAAGATTTCGGACATTTTCAAACTTTATAAATTTTTCAAATTCCCAAAATTTTCAAAACGTTTTTAAAAATTTAGAGAAATTTTAAAATTTTCAAAATTTTTTAAAAATTTAAATAAAAAGGAAAATGTTTGCTTTTTTCATAAAACAGTTGGTAAAATTTACATGAAATTTGAAATTTGTTTAAAAATTTTTTCCATAAAATTGTCAAAAATTTAAAAATTTTATGAAGTTTTACGAAATTTTCAAAATTTTCTAAAAATTAATTACTTTCAAAATATTGAGTTTCCGAAATTTGCAAAATATTAAATATTTTCAAAATTGTAAGTTTCTTTTTCAATATTTTCTAAATTATTAAATTTTAAACTAAAAATATATTCAATATTTTCAATAGTTTTTATATTTGTGTAAGTTACAAACTGTTCAAAATTTTTAAAATTTCTTCAAAATTTTCAATATTTTTAAAATTTTCCAAAAATGTTCAAAAAATTAGAGTTTCAGAAAATATTACTTTTGAAAATTTTGAAATATTCAAATTTTTGAAAGCAAGTCCATCTACAATTACACAAAACGATCGTGTAACAACGCATTACCGAGTCGTGTCATATACATAACATCTGATTACGTGCACTGCGAACGCAGTTTCTACTAATTGTCCCTGCCTCGCTCCGTTCTGCTGTTGTCAATAGGTACCTGTTGTGCAACCAGTGTTGCCTGTCTAGTTTCCATGGCAATGGCACAACTACATATACAGGGTGTTAATGAATTGCAGGGACAAACTTCTAGGGCTTGCAAAACACAACAAATCAAACAACTTTTGTTAATAAATGTGTGGTCAAAAGTGTTTCCTTTAGAAAATAGAGCCTCGTAAAGATTCTTCTTTAAGAAGTACCTGAAAATAAGCAACCCAAATTGCATTTTCAATTATTTTGCACAGGTCACACGAAATTTTGAAAAAAAAACATTTTAGACATACATGCATTCAAATAACGTCAATTTTGACACAATTCGATATTTTTTGACTTTTCTTACATTCGTTTCTTTCTGTGCCTTTTATAATTCGTTTTTTCGATCTGTGATTTTTTGGATAATTATTTTCTGCGTTATTTTCGTTTTGTGTTTCGTATTTTTGTGTTATGGCGAATTATACTTTTGCCGAACAGCGTGACATGATGTTCATGTATGGAGCTGCTTGGGCTAACGCACGCGAAGCTGCTCGCCTGTACCAGACTCCTGCTATATTTGGAGCGGTGCGCAGGAATTTACTTCGTAGACGTGCATCGTGTGTAGAAGCTGGGGAGAGGGGGGGGGGCGACATTTTGAACATTTACTATAATTTTGTTAATTTTTGAATTAGTTATTGTAAATTTTTCAAATAGTTGATTTTTGCACTGTAATTTTGTTTTTTTCTATTGCTTAGTTTTGAAACATTTTGTTGATTAATTTATTTTAAATTTAATTTGAATTTGGAAAGTGGGAAAGAAGGCTTTATTTATCCTGTATTAATTTCCGTCGTTATGGAAACAAATAGTAGTGTTTTGCAAGCCCTAGAAGTTTGTCCGTACAATTTATTAACACCCTGTATGATTTTATTGCTTGTAATATGACAGGCCGCCTAGCTTTAAAAGAACTTGTGAATTACTGTACAAGAGAACAGGTTTAATATACATCTTTTCGATAATCGACCTGTAATAAACGTGCCTGCGCTTGAAAAACATTGACCTTAATCATGTGAAAGGGCAATTTGTTTTTTATGTTACAATCAAGTAGATTAAATTACATAAATCATTTAAAATTTTATTAAACGTCTGCTTTAGCTTATGGAAAATCGCTTGATTTTGATTCATTCTTAGCCTCTTTGTATTGCACTCACAGAACCGAAACAGAAACATCATGTGTAATGAGCATGAAAACTTCCAGTGCGATACGCAGGGTCATGGGTTACTGCGCGCTACTTCTTTTACTAGCGTCTAGCCGTTCCTACGGTCGGACTTGCGCAGTTCCTATATGCGAACGCACTCAGCTAGCATTTCTCTAGAATTTTAGCGATATCCTGCAAGATCGAAGTGGCACACATGGAAATACGAGTGTACTGCTTTTTACTGCATAAATGGTTGAGGGGTGGAATCTCAGCTGGGCCCAAATTTATGTTTTGTACTGTTTTTTTTTATAAAATAACGTTGTTGGTTTTTACTATCTAAAAATACGAAAACACGGTTGCATTTGCACACTGGAATTGACGGCATACTAACTGCGCAAGTCCAACTGTAGGAACGGCGGTTGCATTAAATCGGCTAGACGCTAGCCTTCTTTACTGCTTGTTCACATGGTAACGTGGAATATTCCATTCTGAGTAAGGGGTAGCCGTCATTATGTAAACGTTCCTAAATAAGACGCATTTAACATTTTCTTTAACGTCACAAACAATTTGATTATTTGAATTTATCAAGCAATATAGAGATAGCCCATTTTTAACGAATTACAATCTTCGCTCTTACCATTGCAAGTTTTCTACACTACTATATTTTAATATAAATAGAAGGTACAAACTAAGCGACCACCTGTAAGTAAGTAACAATGACGATCGGCCTTCCAGCAGGTGGCGCTAATCCGCTTCACCTCAGTATATTTCTTCTTCTCAAGTTTGTTAATCATGTGCGAAATGTTTCTACAATTAGATGCAGTAATATAGTTGTTTTTAGTAAAAACTATTTTTTCGGTTCAAATGTGACAGCGATTGCAGAGCCTTTTGCGGAGAGTACATCGTTATTGTTGCCATATGAGAAATGTCAAATCGTGTGGGTACTTTAGTATATCTACTGGCTTTGAAGCAAGCGACCAAAAGAAGACCTCCCAGACGTTGCCTATAAATGGAAGGTTATTCGCGTTGTCATTTAACATGTTCGTTCAGAGTTTGAAACCTAAATTAGAAAATCGTTGGAGAGGGTGACTGGAGGGTAGTAGGAAAATGGTGCTTGTGCACATCGCTTACTTATCATGCGTAGAATACAAACCAAAACTTTTCTGGAGCGTGTCTATATTTAAGTAAAGCCTCTTTCCCCATTCCCCCTTTTTTGGCGGACCAACCTCGTTTCGTTGCGCTTTTATCCGTGCAATTACTAGTATTTTTAACCTAAATTGTTTTTTTTTGAGGTGAGGCGTCTTGGTTGTAGTGCATACAGGAGCACAAACTTCGATGAAAGTTCGCTCTAAATCCTAGAAGACTTCTAGCAGCTACAGTCCACATAGCGCGAGTAAAGTAAAACTGACAGTCGAGTTCCGCAAGCCCAATATTCCTACCATGATATTGTCGCGATCGTCGATAGACTAAAAATCAGTAATATCTGTTAAAGCCAACATCTAAAGGAGGGAGGGAACTGTTTACCTTGTATAGCAAACACGCTATCTCAGGAACCGTGCGTAGTTGTCTATACGTCACGTAACGTTAAATTTGAGCCAACGACCTTGTCAAAAACGGCGTTCTGTTTCTTAGTCTGTTGGCGTTTATCGTTACTTGCTTAAACAATAACAGTTCTCAGCGTGGTTTGTTGTCTTCTTTCTATTCATTCCTATTTTTGAAGGTCAAGCAGTCTTTTCCAAGGCGGTGTATATTATGTTTTACAAGGTTATTCATTAAAATTATTTAAATTTGGCGCCTTTAAAAATGGTAAATGTTTTCAGGTTTTACTGTTACGCGAAGTTTTGTCTCCGCCTTTGCGCATTTCGAAATTCATTAGGTAATGCTTCTCGATATACTATCGAATTCTCGTCTAACCAACCCAGGAATCTAATCATATATGATCGTATACTATCGGCTTCGTTTACTAGTGAAAGTATTCTCGTTTAATGCGCAGCAAAATTAGTGCGACGAACGTCTTGTGGCAGCATTGTTGGACAACTTATTTGTATTACTCTTACTATTTTCTTTTGAAAGCGCTGTACTTTATCAGACTCAAGGCTGGCGCCAAACTGGTTTAGCTGTGGTATCCCCTCCAGCGCTCCACTCTTATTGGTTGTTCGATTTGGCGCCGCTTCTCGCCTCGCCGGCCCCTGTGACCCGTGACTGCGGAGTTGTGTTGTGGGTATAAATAGTCGTATTACGGAGGTCGGTGATATGCAGCCGTTTGAAGTTGTACTGTAGTAGATTGAAATGGGATATCAAAAATCAGACATGAATGTGTGTAGATTGTGCTCGTGTACTGACCAAATATTTGATGTGTTTCATTCAAACTTCGATAACGGAGAACAGCTTCGTTACAGCATTCTTTTAGCGACAGGCATTTATGTGAGTCGCTATTAAATTTTAATTTGGTGTTATTAAATTAGCTGTTATTTAAAATTTGGCAGTAGTCAAGAACTAGGTATTAAATTTTGTCTTAAATGTTTTTTACATTTTAATCTATTAAGATTACATAACAATAACACGAGTTCAGCAAAATTGACCCCAAAACTGTAATTTATTTTTGATTACGTCAGGAACAACCGGCAATAATTTAATTGAAATGCTTAACACAAAAAATAGTAGTGTAAGTTGGGTAATTTTACCGCTAGAAATTTTACACAAAATTTTAAGTTATGAAACCTTTCTGAGATGGATATGCTCTTATAAGTATAAGAAACCGTCTACAAGCAGTTTCTGTGAAATCCTTCTGTTCCAAATTTTTCTTACTAACTTCAGGTGTTCCACAAGGTACACATTTAGGGCCGCTTTTATTTATTTTATATATAAACGATATTAGGAACTGTTTCAAATTCAGTGCAATACTTGTTTAAAGAGAATCAGTTGCTTAAGTTGTCGTTAATTGTAGACCAATCAGCAGCCTTCTGCGTGTGTCGAACATATTATTTTTAAATTACTGTAAAAATTGTCAAATTTCATTTACTAGGAATATCAATAAAAAAATAATTTAGATTTAGATATGCAGTATTTCGAATCATAATCTCATAAAGGGGTAACAAATAATTATTAATGATTCGAGTCGGTACCGGTGCTCTAGCCATTGTGCAATAACAAATTGTCGCTTAGATACTGTAGGGCGGCTACACTAATATTTATTATTTATTAATCATTATTCAAGGAGCGCCAACTCAAAATGGGTGCTGTTTTCAAAATGGCGGCTGATTTGTTTAAACAGGAGACTTGAAATTGGCAATGCCAATCCTGTTACTGCGTATGCGTCGGCATGAGTTTTATAAGTGTGAGAACTATATTTAAATTCTGCATTCTGCGTTATTCTGCAAGGTTTTTTGGTAGCATAGATGGAAAATGCGTGTATATTTTTTAGTGCATAGGTGTTTATGGTATTGAATCCCGTTTTTGTGTAATGTCTAGGAGGTCTACGGGAGGTTATGGTTCTAAAAATGTTGTTTAAAAAAAAATGCGAAGACGCGCTTAAACCAAGTGCAGTCAAATTAGACGCATGCGCAGTAAGAGGAAAGGGACTGGTGATTTAATGTCTCTTTCCTGTTCATATTTTAACAAATTCCTGGAATAATATTGTTAAATGTTTTTTCACAAAAGTATTTCTAATATTTCAAAAAGTTATTATATGTACAGAGCGTTCTTAAATAAAGGTGCGAAATTCAAATGTTTCGAGATGGTGCACGATTAAAATTCCCTTATTTGAAGAAATGTTAAAAAAAATTATAAAGGAAAGTTGTTTAGAATTATCTAAAAAACCTAAACGTGAATTTTAAAACAATCGTCGACTGTATTTGTGTTTGTAGAGTTAGGCCATGTGTTTTATTGCTGATGTTGGTCAAAAGGACCAACTTCTTATTGTCTGATATTAGGACAAGCCAAAATATTGCGCCGGTGGTAAACATTTCCGAAAAGTTAAGGTTTCTTCCGAGTTTGCACGGCGACTTTGAAAAATCATACTAGTACGTCAAGATAATTTTGACATGTGCTACAATAGGATAAATGTAACTGGCAATACTGTTAGTGCGTATAAATTAGGTCTTTACTTATAAGTTATAAGTAACTAGCGAAAACCGTGGGCTATGCCCCACTCTTTTTATAAACAGTAAATAGGTTGATAGTGTACACGAAAAAAAAATTGTAGTTCCGGCCTCTTCGATTGTGGAGTATTTCGAAGTATTTCGAAGTAATTCTAGGTACTTCCAGGATATTTCTAAGTAATTCGAGGTGCTTCCAGTACTTCGAGTGCTAGTGTACACCTACTTTGACGAGTGAAATACGCCATGTCATTACTATTTAAAAGTCAAACGGTTAAACTTAAATTTAATAAAAAAACATGGGTGAAACAGGTCGCTGGTACTTTCCCATACTTTTTACGTTTTAAATATTCTCGCGTCAAGAAGTGATGGATGTTTACATCTGCAGCCGGTACCAGCCCGCTGCAGACTCAAGGCGTTGGTTACGTAGGTACGGGCGGCGCGCGGTCCTACTACGCAAAAGGCGCTAAGGTAGTTAATGCACTCACGAAAATGGTTATAACAACTTTATTTATACAGTTACGTTATCAAAAGTATGCAAAAAATAAAAAAATATTTTTTAGAGCTAATTGATAGGCGTAGTTGAAAAATCACGTAACTGCCGGAAAACACGTTGATATTAAAAAGTATCGTTTTTTTTTCTTGATTTTTAAAATAAAATTGAAAATTCTTCAGTACTTCAAATAGCCTATCGAGCTGATAAAAGTTAATAACGATCGGCGTTTGCGTTTTTGAATAAATAATTAAACTATTTGAAAATTTTTCCTGGAGGGCGTCAGAGTAAAATTTGGGGGATAAATAAAAAACAAATTTGTAGTTCATTGCAAGATTTATCGGCTCAGAAAGTTTAAAAAAATGGTGTGGGCAGTTTTTGAGGAAATTTTTTGTATATTTGAAATTTTCATATTTCCAAAAATGTTTTTACATCACCTGATTATACTTATTAAGGGCTATCAACTAATATGACAATTTGTTTTGATTGAATATTTTGTTTTTGAGTAATCGGGCATTAATTTTAAAATTTTCTAAAATTCGTAGCGGCCTTCATGTTGAAGATACAGCATTTGGAAGAAAACATTTGATTTGTATTTAGATGCACTGCAACTACAACTATGTATTTAAAACTTAAAAAACGTGTTTAGAAAAAATCGATACCAAAAAAAACAGGTCTCATTTCCGTTTCCGGTTCCGATTACTGACCTTACAAAGAACTACCTGCGACCAAAAAACTTCTACAAGCCAAATCTTATAAAAATCGGTTAAAGGCCGGAGATATAGGGAAACGAACGCACCCACGCACGCACCAACCGACAGACAAACATTTTTTTAAATCCACCTTTTGGGTTCTTTGGACCCCAAAACGCGTATTTCCGTTAACATTTGAAATTCAAAAATTTGCATGAAACCTTCTTAAGCCAAAAGTTACTTTTCGAGTACATGTTCCTTTAAATTAATTTTAAAATTCTAATGTGGCATTGTGTACACTCATAGTACAGTAGAAAAAGCATAATTTTCAGTGTTTTTCTGTTAAAATTTAACGGGTAAATCTTATCAGTCCGCCAATAAGGTATGATTTTTAACGAAAATGCCCCATGCCGAGTGTTATATTACATATTAAAAACATGAGCAGTATCCGATTTCTCATGTGCTTTGCCATATGTTTTGTCAAACATATGTATAATCTTTTTGCGTGTTCACACAGTAATATTTTTTCTAAGAAACTAGAACAGCGCTTATTAGCTATGAGTTTTGTTATGTTTTCAACATGACGTTTCGTTAAATGTTATTTTAAATGAGCGGGAACGGCTTTACTGGCAATGGTTTAAATTTAATTTACAATAAATATCAGTACAGCTTCGCACTTACTGTATAGTTGTTAGTTTTACACACTACCTTAAAAAATTGTAATTTTCTAGTAGGATTAGTACAAGCGTAAGCAATTTAATCAAACCAATATTTATAGTAATTTAGTCAATGTATTCTTTGAGGTTTTCGCGGTTTCTTGAACTGTCAATTCTGTCAATTTACTTTCGGCTTAGACCGCCTGGTCATTTGGGAATGTCTGCCTTTAGAAGCATTTGCTTTAAAAGTTTGAGCCACAGTTGTTCGTAGGCTGTGCCTGCCTAAACAGGGCTGTGTGCTTAGATTATTTGAACCTTGGGGCGGACAAGGATTTAATCGGAGAAACAATAAATTTGTAAAAATGTTAGGAAACCTTGTTTACTTGTTTAATTATCATCTCATTAATATAATTTGACATAGATATTGTCCACAACTGCAATATACAATTTACATTATTGTGACTCACATTAAATATAATATCTTTCAAATTTAAATTTCTAGCGAATCACAAATGTCAACAACAAATCTACCAATTAACGCAGCGTAATAACGATTCAAGTTTTTAGTGGGTAGTAAAATACCGCTTCCGGCGATAAAACCTTGCTTCCGATGATAGCATTCTTCTAGCTGCTACCAAATTAACAGCTTGTCAACAAAGATATTTTTTTTGAAAAGCGATGAAGAAAATTATCTAAGCAATTATAGCTCGACTATGTAATATTTTTTCATATATAATACCACGAGTGGTCAAATTTTGCCGGAAAATTTTTTGATTGTTACGAGCGTTTGTTGCCTAGCAATTTATCGAGTGACATTTGTCAAAATGTCACGAGATAAATTGGCAACAAACTCGAGTAAATCAATCGGAAAATTTTCCGGGAATAAATTTGATCACGAATGGTATTCGGATGACTATTTCATGAATAAATTAAACGCTTAAGTGGAAAACGTTGCTAAGGGCGCTCTTAAAACGTCAAAATTTTTTCATTTATTAAAATTCGCATAGTTACGAATATAATAAATGTGATTGGATATAAGGCTTCCATAAAATTCGGCGATTGGTTTTTTTGTTTTAAACCCATGTAGTTTGCCCTAATTCTACTTTCTGATTGGTTTATAAATTCATGAATGAAATAGTCTAGGTAAATTTTGATTTTTTCAACTTAAACTGCTGTTTAGTAGCAATAAGTTTTTGTGTAACGAATCAAAATTTATCGATACAAATATAAGATCTTGTTATATTACTGTTGGTTATATTATCTGCTCAAATAAATGATATGGCGTTAAAATCGTTTATCTAAAATATGCTTCTACAAATTGTTGTTTTTTAATATAATTTGCTGAAAATGAAAAAAACGTTAGTGTCAAATCAAAACTTAACACCTTTTATTAAATTAACACCCGTATATGTAAATGTAACAAAAACGTAAATGAAGACGCTAAACATAACCACCAAACAGTTCAAAAATTAAATAATTAAAAAAAAGTTTGTCCCACCCAGGATTGGAATCCGGGACTTCTGCTTAGAAGCATCAGCCTCAACCGCGTCGGTACGGCGGCATTAAAATATGTTGTCGTTACTCTGTGATTAAAAGGACAAGTCTTGAATTTCATAATATTTAGATTTTAGCTTAATTTAAATATAACAATTATTATTTTGTTTGACTAGACTAAAATCTGGTAAAATATAATTTTCCATACATTTCGCACGTAGTTCAACTTTTCCGTGAAACGGTGTATATCAAATTACAGCTTTTATCTTAAACTGTTTCTAAGATATTTTTTAGAAACCGATCCCGCCAAGTCCTACTGGTACAGTGTGGACCATAGATAAAAAATGTAATACGTTTATATAGATAAGAAACTCTATAAACATACTACAGTACATGAAATAGTTCTGACTATGATCGCAAATGGCGCTAAACATTGTACAGCGGGAAATTCAAATTGTAGGTAAAATTATACCATTTAAATAAATTAGTAAAACTACAAATATATTGGAAATAAAGCGTTTTAATACCATATAAAAAAAAATATAAATGAGGACCTACGAAATAAGTTAAATTCGTACAATACAGTTACTGGTGTTACTACAGGATCTTTTGGCAAACACATGTTCATATCAGTTCAGCTACCATTACATAATATTACATTCAGTGATGTGGGGTGACATTTTCTGGATTGGCAAATTTTTAGGAAAATTTGCTTAAGGTTTTTACTGAAAATTTCCTGCTTACAAAATTGGGTAGTTATTCATTTTTAGAATTTTTGGTGGTGAACTTCTTTGTATTTCCATCTTGGGTAAAATTTGGGGGCATCCAAATTATCTGAAGATGTCCCAGGTAACTGAAGATGTTCTGGTAAATGTAAAGTAGAAAAACTATTAAATTTTAGATTGGTCTTGTTATGATGTTCTTGAAATTTCATATCTCCGCTAAAATGTACATCGCGACTTTAAAATTCCGTTCTTTTCAAAAACAATGTTTCGTCGTACAGCCTCAATCCATTTCTTGTAAATCTATTAATTTACAATAATTATTTTAACAAAAGTTTGTGAAAACTACATAAAACTGATAATGTAGAGAAATAACTACATCAGGATTAGTTGAAAAATTATGCAATTTCTTCTCATTATTTGTAAATTTACAATTTAAAACGCATCATTTAAACACCATGGTTATAAAATAGTCTAACTTAAACGTAAAATATCTGTAAATCTAAATTGTGTGTAAATTATTTTCAAATTTCAAAAGAACTGTCAGAGAATGCCAAAACACCGAACTGTCAACAAGTAACTCACTTACCGTATCTTAGCAACCAAAACATATTCTGCAATCAGTGCCATTGGTGGTTAGAGTCAGAACTAAATTACCGATTGTATTTTTTAAGTTGCCTTAACACACCGTGGTGTGGACTCGGTAACGTCCATTCTCGCTGTGCTTTATTATTGTACCTAGGTGGTCATCCCATAAAAGTTTGTTTTCTAAGAAATTTGGTAATAATCGAAGATGCAGGCTTCCGCGGCCGTGGTTAATAACATCTAGGCTTCCGGGTTGGAGCTGCGTCATCGGTGGTTGAACTGCCGACGTTTCGCCAACTGGTTATGTTCCAGATCCCAAAGCGACCACAGCACTGAAGATGTCCCGTGCAACCGAGGACGAAACGTCGGCAGTTCAAGCACCGATGACGCGGCTCCAACCCGGAAGCCAAGATGTTAAATTTAGTAATAATTATGTCTTCTCTTTCTTTTGTATTTATGTCCTAAATTTTCCATTTTTTTTCTTTCTTCTAAATATCCCGTAACTTAGCGTTAAAGTCTAAAGAGCTAGAGCAATGGTTAATTTCTCATAGGAAGTCCTTAAATCACTTGGTCGTGCGTTGTTGTTGTGGTCTTGTGGAAATTTTTGAAAATTTTGAAATTGTTTAATTTTTTATACTTAAACGCAAACGCCGATCGATATAAACTTTTATCAGTTCGATAGACTATTTGAAGTACTTTATTAGGACCAGAGAGAATTTACAACTATTTTGAAAATTAAGGAAAAAAACGATACTTTTTAATATCAACAACGTGTTTTCCAGCAGTTACGTAATTTTAACTTCGCCTATCAATTAGCTCTAACAAAAATACATATTTTTCATAATTTGCAAATTTTTGATAACTGTATAAATAAAGCTGTTATAACTATTTTCGTGAGCGCATTTAATATCTTAGCACCTTTCACGCCGCGTCGTAGGAGCGCGCGCAGCCCGTAAGTAACCAACGTCTTGATTCTGCAGCGGGCTTGTACCAACTAGTATAGACGTAAATTTCCATTACTTCTTGACGCGAGAATGTTTAAAACGTAAAAAGTATGGGAAAGTCCAAGCGACCTGTATCGCCCATTTTTTTAAATCTTTTGGGTGATTTACTTCCTCGGCGGCAACCTCTTACAAGAGCTTATTAAGATCGTTTGAAGACAAAAAGGATCATAATGTCGAGTCCGAGCCCCCCCCCCTTTTTTTACTAAGATGCAGAATGTAAAAATTGTAATGTAAATAGAATTTTTGTATGCAAAAATCATGAATGTTTTGAGAGAAGACACGTTTGTTTTTAAATTTCTTTTCTATTGTTTTTCATTTTGTTCACAGTTCACATCTTCATACCCACA
The DNA here is from genome assembly GCA_958336395.1 of Ctenicera cuprea. NCBI lineage: Eukaryota > Metazoa > Arthropoda > Insecta > Coleoptera > Elateridae > Ctenicera > Ctenicera cuprea. The sequence goes on from OY284486.1 coordinate 59,392,876, forward strand.
ACAACTCAATATATTTAACAAATACATGTTGCTATTTAAAAAACATAGTTCACCCTAATTCCGGAGAAATTGGGCCAGCGGGTGGTCTAGTGGTTAAAGTCCCAGGCTTTGAAACTAGACTCCCAACGGCAGTAGGTTCGAGTCGTCTGCCCGTTGGAAATTTTTCTGAATAAGTTAAATCCGGCGTGTCCATGGCTGGTGTGTGTGGTGTGTATGTTGGCTTGCATGTCTTTCAGGGGTGGGGCATGTTAGACCGGTGTATAGCGCCAGTCCGCTGAGCCCGGGTAAGGGGGTGGGATGGGAATCACGGAGTCGTGCTCGCGCACGGCGTCATGATTCTTAAAAAAAAATTCCGGAGAAATCGAAGTGTACCAAAAACATGTTAGCCGGTTGCACATCGAATGAGTTTTAAATTTGAAAATTTGGGCTCGATGAGTTTGATGATTGTATTTTACTGCTAATTTATTTGTTAATGCCAAGTTTTTAACTGAAAAATTCTTTGTTAAAGTTGACATCGCGTTTGTACAACCGGTATGCTTAATGTGACCAGTTTTGTTTGAAATAAAAGCGGGAAACTTTTTACGCTTTCTATTGCATAATAAAAAAATTGTTAACTCATTAAATTTGAAAAGCAACGTTCGACGAGGAAAAAATATCAACTTTGATCGTCAGAAACATATTAATATACCGAGTGGCCATGAGATTACGCAATATAGGGTAAAGTCTATGTTTATTTTGGAAAAGATTGTTACGCAACATGCGGTACTTGGGTTGTTTTGTGTAGTTGCATGAGGGCCAGCGGTTGGTCTAGTGGTTAAAGTCTCAGGCTCTGGAGCTAGGTTCCCAACGGCAGTAAGTTCGAATCTTCTGCACGTCTCAACCCGGCGTGTCCATGAACGTTGTGTGTGGTGTGTATGTTGGGTTGCATGTCTTTTTGGAGTGGGGCGGTGAATAGCGCTAAATGCGCTGAATATGGGCAAGGGGGTGGGATGGAAATCGAGTTGTGTTCACGCACAGCCTCATGATTCCTTAAAGAAATAGTTGCGTAAAACATTAAATTAGCTCTTTGGCCTTTTCCTAAAATGAACATAAACGTTTTCCTATGTTCCGTAGTTTCAAGGACACGCGATATAACTGCTTACGCGGCGTAGTGGTATCAGTATATGCATGCACAGCACAACAGCACATATCTGTGCTGGCGATCATGTGACTACGACTCGCTGAGTGTAAAACTCAGCACGGTGACAGAATTAATTAAAAATAAATATGCGGAAAGTTTTGAACTCAAAATCGGGAAATTATGGCGCCCTGTCAGTTTTTCCAAAGATGGTAGGATCTGAAAATCGGGAGTTTCTATGTCCCGCGAAAATTAAGAAATATGGTCGTTTTTTTTCATGTTAACCTGTCAGGGGGTCCGTTTACATGGTTCCGAAGGCACTGCAGGCTAGAGAGTTTATTGTGGTCACCTTAATTTTTGTCACACCTGCTCCGTGATTCTGGTTCTCTGTATGACAAGATACCGGTCTTTCACTGGGTGCGCCTTAAAATCATTCGGTTTCATTTTAGGTTTTCAGAATATGCATTGTCGTTTTCCCACCAACGCATTACAGTTGCATAATATATGCGTTTCTGTTAATGGTTCCTTGTCGTACAGATTGTAAACAGGGTCTCCATTAAATTTCGGGATTTTCTGGAGCCGTTCCTTGACAGTCACACGGCGCGTTGGGAAAACCGTGACCAGTCGCTGACAGCGTCGGATTGCGCTCCTTTGCACTCCCAGGGCAGGTTCTGGTCCGTAGTTAGCCCCTGTTGATCCCTGCCTTGCGAATTCATCAGCTTTTTTATTGCCAGCAATCCCTCGATTACCTGGAGCCCAGATCAGCTCACCTTGTTCTGCTCCACCAGATCGTTGAGTTCTTCACCTTATGTATGCGACATTTTCATTGTGATAGATCATAATGTCTTTATGAGTTAATCTAAAGTATCAAAATAATGAAATGAATACTTTAGGCGCTATGTAATGAATTACCACAAACCAGGCTGAAAAAAAGGTGCCAAAACCACCGTTTGGGATCTTTTAAAATCTTGTGTTAGGGGAGCTATTTTTGATTTCGAATTTCCTTGGTCATCAACAAAGATATGTATCAGGCTAGTTTAACCCAAGATCGTTTAACATAAGCCAGGCTTCACACATTCCTTGTAACCGGGGGTGGAGTGTTGGAATTGAGTCGTGCAGGCGCCAATGACCGACAAGGGTCGCAAACAAACGGCGTCACATGTGGAAACACGAAACAAAGAAAGAGACTCACCATCTGTCGCTATCTGATCTACTGTGGTTTAACTCACCGGGGGGCCACCCCTCACGCCTTGGCAGAATGGATAATTCGCATCTAATCACATTTTGATTGGCTACATCTCAATGGTAATTACTTCCACTTTACTTGCCATTGGGCAATTAATCTTTCTTGTTAATATTCAAATTAACACCTGTGAACCTGTTTGCACTGCTGCACTCCCGAAAGGGTGAATAGTGGTGGATTGCCAACCGCCTATGTCAAGTGGCATAGCGAGAATTGCATAGCGCTTATCATGCCACATGATCCAAGGTTTTGAGACCTTGAATAACAATTCCTTTTGCCAGCCCGTGGTTAACCACACTTGTACAAGTACACCTGGCCAAAACTCGAGAGCTCTCACCTTCCAAACAACACAGATCACTGTAGCTACCTACCAGAACAGTATACTGATCATCTACTAATTAACCACTAGTGCACTAGATTATTTTACAGGTAAATCACACAGTTTTCATGCAGAGCAAAACAAAAGCATGCTAAACCACTCCACATGCAAAATCAATCCGCCGATCTACCCCAGTTCAAAGCACATGCGTTTACGTCCCTTACTTAAGCCGGGTTATTTATGTATCCTGCACCCCCTGGCCGGAGTCGCACCGTAACCCAAATTCTCAATTAGTTACGCCAGTGGAATATTATGTGTATTTATTAAGACAAAACTTACATTTAAAAGCTACACGATAAAGTCATACTATTGAATATTTAAAACATAAAGAAAATTATATACTAAGATAAATGTATCCCTGACACTTGTTACATTTTGAGATAAATGTTTTATTATAACTATAATATAAAATTATTGAAGAGCGTTACAAAATAATTGAAGCATTGGGAAAATAATCCCACGCGGTCTTTAGTCAGCCGTAAAAATTCAAACGAGTTTTTGGTAAATAAATTTATTAAAATGGTCTTAATTTGTTTTTAAAAACGTTTCTGTTATAACATTCCGCTAAGTTCCGTTTCTGCTTCCTGCTCCCTGAGGCTACCACGAAACCAAAGTTTATTTCCATCGCATGACTGTATTACGATGTGTCATCAATTAGTTTTTACATAAATAAAAGTATTGGAACGTAAAAATATTCCAAAGTTTGTTCGTAAGTGGTACATGGGAGAGAAAATCTACACATTTTTGGTTAATAAACACACCAAATTATAAAATTAACTTATTCCTACCATATTTGTTTTATTGTAGACAATGATCATGTAATAACGCATATCGCGCATGCATGATATTAAATACGTAAAGAAATAGCACAAACTCCATAACGTTATTTAGATGACCTTTAGATATCTCCTACAAAACCTGCTAGTCACTTTGTTTTATTCCTTTAACAACGGCAAAACAAAGACACAAATAAACGAAACACTTCCTCTGAACTTTCCTATGCTTTAGAAATTGTTATACTTATCATATTTTTATAAGTCGTTTTCTATTAATGTTCTAGCCTCCAACGGTACCATACGACCACATGGTTAAATTTAATTGACTTGCATTGACATCTATTTGTAGCTTTATGTACTTTAATGAAGTACGCTTTAGCGGAGCCGCCTGAGAGGGGGGCGGTTTTGTAACTGCATCGCGTATGAGATAAATGGCCATGTCACCTGTCACGAGGGCGCTATGGTTTAAATATGCGCTAAAACGGAAAACGGATAAGGAGCGCATTTGAACTGTACCTTAGAAACCGATAGAAGTTTTTCAGGAAAAGAAACCTTGGGATTAAAGAAAATCTGCTACCAAACAGAAAATTACTTCCTCCACTAAATAATGCTACATCTAAAAATCAAGTTTTCAATCTTGTTGCACTATGTCTCATAATAGTCTAGGAGCTGGAGCGATACGGTGGGACTGAAAGTTAACCCGATGGCACTATGGTTTATTGTTAGAGGACGGTTCAATGATCAATTTTCGCTCTCATGTAGTGCTCGAGATACAGCCTCCGCAAATTTTTGATTTTTTGACTGCAGGTTAACCCTTTTGAAGTTGCGGTTACTTGAAAAGCATGCCATTCTTATACACTTCCACCATCTGCCATCATTTTTTATCGTGTCCGTTTATCGGGCTGGCCAGTTAAAATGGGAGCAAAAATGGATTGCGAGTTAACCCTCTCAAACCTGGTGGAAAATTTTTATTGGTGTTGCCAATTGTTAAGATACCATATGCCATCAAAAGTTACCGGTCCATTTGAGGTCAAATAATAATATATATGAGTGCCATCATTTTTTTTCAATTCAACCCCTCCCACAACCCCAAAAACCTCCCAAAAAAAAATCAGTAATTTCGATATTTAACCGCTGTCGGAGTCTCAATAAGTGAGTAATTTATCATAATATTGGTCTAATTATCCACCTTTTTGATCTCTCTGGAACGGTACGCCCCCCTCTCTGGTTGGTGATTGGTTGAAAAAAGTTAGTATTAATCTTCTAATGTCGGTCGTGAAGCTTATTGGGATGTCAAATTGAACTATTTATCGATATGCGTTTTAAACAAAAAATGGTTGCTGGCTTGCTGGCTTACTTCTGAGATTTCTGCAAATAAAATAAAGTTTCGCACACAAAAATACAAAAATCGTTTATTTTTTGGGGAGGTTTTTAAGGTTGTGCGAGGGGTTGAATTGGAAAAAAAATGATGGCACTCATATATATTATTATTTGACATCAAATTAACGTATTTGACACGGTGCCATCACGTTAACTTGTAATCCGTAAGTTTTAGCGACAAAATGGCGAAAATGTCCATTTTCTGGCCAAATAATGGCCAATTACTCTGAAATGGACCGGTAACTTTTGATGGCATATGGTATCTTGACAATTGGCAACACCAATAAACATTTTCCACCAGGTTTGAGAGGGTTAACTCGCAATCCATATTTGCTCCTATTTTAACTGGCCAGCTCGAGAAACGGATACGATAAAAAATGATGGCACATGGTGGAAGTGTATAAGAATGGCATGATTTTCAAGTAACCGCAACTTCAAAAGGGTTAACCTGCAGTCAAAAAATCAAAAATTTGCGGAGGCTGTATCTCGAGAACTACATGAGAGCGAAGATTCGGTCTGTAAGATGAATTGATCATTAAACCGTCCTCTAACAATAAACCATAGTGCCATCGGGTTAACTTTCAGTCCCACCGTATCGCTCCAGCTCCTAGACTATAAGTAAGGCCCGGATTTTTAGGCACTAAAAACTCTCAAAATAGGCAGGCAAATAGGCACCAAAAATTTAGATTACAGGCGCAAAGAAATTTAAATGTAGGCACCAAATATTTATATTTAACAAAAAATTGAAAAGGGGTGGTTGATACTCGTATTAATATAATCCTATTAAAACAATCTGGATATTTGGAAATATACTATATTTGTACAAACTTAAAAATACTACATAAATAAATAAAAGTTAAACATAACAAATTAGAACTTTTTCTAAATTTTCTGGTGTAAAACTTCTTCTGTTGTCCGTCAAAATTTGTTTGTATGCGGAAAATGACCTCTCCGCGTCACAGGAAGTTACAGGAGCATACTTAAAATTCGGAACATCCGAAATTCCAACTTTATTTGGTGTTATGTTAGAATCACCACATAAGACTTTACTAATTTTCAGTAAATCTGAATACCCTGGATTTTTCAATAAAAGAGCATCTAGTCGTGCAGCAACAATTTTTGCAATTTTTCCTGAAGCTGCCTTTGATTGTTCTTGCAATTTTTGAATTTTACTAATATTAGAATAATTTTAAAATGAGCAACAACGTATGCTAAATTCGTCTAACAGTGGAACTGCTAAATGCTTCTTGGGCTTTTTTTTATACAGTCAGCAGTACTCGAATGGAAACTATCAATGATGCTTTTAACACCTTGAAATTTTTCATGGTAAAACGCTGCGGCTTCGATCCATGTCTCCCATCTTGTTAGAACAGGCTCTGGTGGTAGTTTGGTCTTGGGGCACATTTCTGCATAACTTTCTCTTCGAAGAGGGGATTTTAGAAAAACTTTTTTTGTTTTTGATATAATTTTGTTAATGTCGGGGTAGCTCTCGCAGACAGTTTCTGCAACTAAATTTGCGGCATGAGCAAGACATGTGCAATGTAACATAGCCGGATAGAAAACATTCATATTCCTTCCAGCTTTTAACATATAGGCAACACCGTCTGTCAAAAGCAATCTTACTTTTCTATCACTTCCTCCTTCGTGCCAAAGAAATCGAAAACAATCGTTAATGAAACGAGACACTGTATTATTGTTGTTTGTTCTCTCCAGGGGTTTACTGCAAAGCAAATACGATGAACCAGGTTCATTTGAATCTAATTTTCCCACTACCATATTTGCAATTGCCCGCCCATTCGCCTCTGTAATTTCATCCACAGCAGCCCAAATATTACTAGTACCTATTTCCGTACGAATAAAATCGATTTTTTTGTTTGTAGCATATATCTAGATAGTTTTTTCGTGTGGATTTGTGAGGTATATGATTTTTTGTATATTTTTCGAGAAGTTCACGGAACTTGTTGCATTCTAATTTATACCAAGGTATATTGGCATCTAATAACGCTTGACACAGATCAAGTGAAAATGTACCGACTTCTGAATTGAAACTCCTTGACTTAAAAAGGTCTGAACACTGTTTCGCCTCTTATTGCTATTCGATTGATGTAGCGCGGTCTTTATGTGCTGATCCAAATGACACTTTTTGAGCATTTGACCTATTTAGAAATATGAAATTAACATTTCATAGGGATAAACTTTATAAAAACATACCTCCTTCGCGCAATTTTGACAATAAATTACTTTGCCGTCGGTAGTAAAACACGCACAACCTTCCACTAATGGACGTAACGTGCAATTTAAACTTACTGTAATAGCACAACTGCTTTTAAGTGCCATAAGCAGTTTCATGCATTTCTCTAGAAATTTCCCGTAAACTTGGGGAATTTGCAGAAAAAACCAGAACAAGGAAAAATGTGAGCTGTACACAATAAAGGGATTAAATAAATAAGCCTTTGAAAGAAAAGCCACAGCTTGTCCATTCGTTAGCTACCTGTTCAGGACAATTCCAAGAAGCAATACCTGTGACAAGTACACAGAAAATTTGGTTGCAAACAAAATTAACGAATTTGCAGATTTTTTTAACAAATTTTCTGACAGAAAATTGATAAAATAGGCAAATTATAGGCTGAAATTATGTAAAATAAGCCGTTTGGGCACTAACGTCGAAAATAGGCACTAAAAGTGCGAAATAGGTTTTTAGGCAAAATAAAATGCTGTTTAAAATGATCGCCAAGGTGTGAAATGGAAATTAGTATAAAAATTATTTCGGAGCCTGCACTGTATCAAAATAGGCAAATGCCTAGAAATCCCGGCCTTACAGTCACAAGCAATTGAACCTGAACAGAGATGTTGTACTGTTCTGCGTTTATTAAATGAAACGGCATGACATTTAAATTTTCAAAAATTCATAGAAGGCCTCACAGAGATTGAGGATTGAAACACCAACCAAATTGTAGTTCAACCTTAGTTCTATGAACCGACAAAATTAGAAAAATGACATGGTTAGTTTTAAACCCATATGTGTAGCTATTATCTAAAATTTTGAGAATTGTCTTACTTTAGAGTTTTATGCTTTCAGAAATTCCCTCACATATTAATATTCTAATAATCAAGTATTACCGACAAAATTTCTGAATTTAATTACTTCCCAATAACAATACATTTACAAAGAAATTGTAGGTCAACACTAACAGAGGTCTAAAAAAATTAACTGTTCAGCGAAAAGGGTGCTTTTTGCGATATTTTTGACTGACTTTATGACAACTTTTTTTAGGAACCTCAAACATCCGCCTCCCTTCCTCTGCCGATATAGGATAGGAGGTATAAACGAATAAATGGTATAGCTCAAAATAGTAGTTTATGGTAAACATTTTGACTTTCCCTAAATTCCCAAATCGCTCATAGCATTTGGGTATTTTTTCTTTTTTTCAAAAATGTCAGTATTTTGGTTTTAAACGTACTACAAGAGGTTTGCTTTTGGTCGCGAATCATCTCCCTTTTTAAAGCAACACAAACAGCAGCCTGTGTATACATCACGTGACCAAATATCACCTATTGCTAGTGATCCGTAGGATAGTAAAGGTGGTTAAACGTACGTTCCATAACAGTGTGTATATTGTTTATTACTTTTACATCTTTCTGGTAAGTGAAATTTAGGTAAAATCGGCAATCGACGTAAATTAACCAATGATAATCATAGTAGCATGTCCTACCTACGAAAATATAAGCTCTAATCAGCTCTGTTACGTTGTGACTAGAAAACAGGTTCTCTGTTAATTTAGTATTTTCTTAGATAAACTTCAAAATGTCACTTCTCTACATACTGAATTTGCACCGCAGCGGTTACACTCTTCATTTAATTGGTTTTGTCAAACATTTTTAAAACGTGCTTCAAAACCTAAATAATTCACAACAATCAAAAGTAAATATACAAACACGTGCGGCAGCTTGTGCTGTTCCTACAAACCAAATAGTAAACCAAATCCATTCGCGCAGCAACCACTGAGCAAGCTGTGGCGTCACAAATTGTTAAATAAAGTACAAACTTCTTGCCGAGTTCTACGACGCTCACAAAAACCAACCATAATTAAAATTTAAATTCGTTCTCTTTCTGTTAATTGAACCATTTCTGATGTTAAATTCAGCAGTTTTAATTAATTTTGGTTAATTAATTGATTACTGCAACCACACTGTTCAATCTATCAAACATAAAAACAACACCACACGAACCAAGCATATTTGACAACATTACATAACTCTTTAAGCTTCTCACATTCTTTTGTTTTCATGGGCTGCTAGATAACAATTACGAAACAATATTGTTCAATATCTCTAGAATTATTAAAAATAAAGACATGAAACCTTATATCACTGAACTAGCTAAAAAAAGTTCTATCGATCTATCAAAACATATACAGGGTAATCCATTTAAAATAAAAGAGTTGATATCATTTTCGGCTAAACCGGAAGTCCTTTTAAACCGCCGATACTTTCATTGTATTCGCCGTATATCGGAACCTTCATATAGAAAATTTTGTCAAAATCGCGGTTGCCGTATTAAAGATATTTACATTGTTCCCCTTTGCCCAACCCGTATAACTATACATTCATATAAATTTTGTTTCTGATCAGCAGTTTTATAACATAGTAAAAATACTTAAAGGTATCTAAGAAGAGCATAATAAATTAAACTAATATGTAAACTGTTACTTTTTTATTATCATTCATTATTCCTATTTATAGAATCTAGGTAATGCAGTGCTGAATTTCCCATCGCCTGCACTTTATAAATAGTAATTGGTGCAAGGTCACCAATTAATTGTTAAATAAAACATAAAAACGTAATTTGTTAAAAGGTCCGTAAAATATTCCTACGTACACGACGCCGCTGACCCTGAATAGGCATACCATGTTCGGGGAAGCCCCGCGAGACCCCGATATCGAGGCCACCTCCTAACTTTCAAGCATTCTTTTACTTACTGCTGTTATTACATATTCTTGCGTAATTAATATTGCTAATTTAATTAAACTTATTATTTTTGTGAGTGCGTTTTGTGATTTGTCAAACGTCTTACAGGTCATAGAAGAGACCAATATATGCATGTACTGGGTGTGCTAACTATTGGATAGTATAATTTTAATTATAAAGACTGAAATAACAGTTACACGATTTTAATATTTGAACTAGTACATATCACCATTGTATACAAATGTTTCACGCGAGTTAAACATTTGAAATAGAATGCCTGTCGGCAACCTATTCGTTAATTGCGTCTTAGTTCGCATTTCCAATAAAGCGTCGTAGACTAAAATGTAGCTGTAGGATCATATCAGTCGGCGATTCACTGTCATCCGATCGGGTAATAAATAAAGACCAACCCAACATTGGCCACTAAGCAATAATTTCTAATACAACCATCTGTAACTTTAAAATTCTTAATCAAAAGAAAATGGTTTATTCTATCTTTAATTTTTTAACTGATAGTAGATTATTTCGCTTTGTGGCGTCACATAATAACCTATAAGCTATTTTTCGCCACTAATTACTTCACATAGTGAAGCAAGACAAGAAGTAAACAACTTCTTGTCTTGCAAATTTCTTGCTAGCTTAATTCTTGTCTTGCTAGCAAGACTCTTGCTTATTTCTTGTTCTTGCTAGTTGGGGGATTCCCCGAGCTATTGAGTCTCGATAAAGCGGCGCCGCCTTACTGTCGCGTGCGTCTACTCATTAAACGCCTTTGTACCGCGTAGTACTGACTAAGAAACTTTTATATTTTGTTAGCGCGTTTGGTAGTTAGTAGACTTATATATATTTTATTTGGTCTTTTAGTTCTGCGTCTGATCCTAGAGTTTCAAAGAAAAGTATTCAGCCATAACACAATGGCAAATGTTTGAAGATAAAGAAATCTATTTAAAAAAACTAAGAATTGAAGCAAAAAGAAATTAAATTAAGTGTTCGAAATGTTCACCATTCACTTCTTGGCACATGAAAAGTCGGTTATGAAATTCCGGTCTTATATTTTTATAAGTTTCTGTAGTGATATTTCTGCAAACTTCTGTAATGCGTTGCTCCAGTTTTTCAATTGTTTTTGGACGGGTTCTGTATACTTTCTATTTCAGATATCCCCATAGAAAAAAATCTAAGGGGGTTAAATCTGGGGAGCGAGCCGGCTATTTTACAGGCCTACCAATTCATCTTCCAGGAAAATTTCCGTTGAGAAAGTCAGAAACAGGCCTATAATAATGAGGCGGTGCACCCACCGTCTTAACGTACATAACGTTTTCAATACTATTTCAAGCCACCTGAGATATTTCTGGGAAAATTTAGTTCTGCAAATGAAAAAGTGGACTACTGGATAAAAAAATCAAAACTATTTTGAATTGAGTGAGTCCATTTGTTTAAAATCCGCCATTTTGTTATGGCTGAATATTTTTTTTTGAAACTCTAGGATCAGACGCAGAACTAAAAGACCTTTCAAATGAGGTGTCACTCGACCCTGGATAAAAAAATCAAAACAATTTTGAACTGAGTGAGTCCATTTGTTTAAAATCCGCCATTTTGTTATGGCTGAATATTTTTTTTGAAACTCTAGGATCAGACGCAGAACTAAAAGACCTTTCAAATGAGGTGTCACTCGACCCTTCTTTTCATTAAAAACAATTCAAAATGGCGCCCAGCCGCTATTTTGAATGATACAAAATTTAATTATTGGTTAAGAAATAGTATTTAATTTCCCATCAAAGCACACCAAATTTTGTGGTAAAATATCTATTCGTTCAAAAGTTAGTTGGGGGGGGATTACTTTATAGACAGACTGTATAACAAATGGTTCTATATCTTCAACAAATAAAAGGGGCATTCAAATGCATTTAAAGCTTGCTCTTATGACCTTAAAATATTATTGAGTTTGCAAGTAAATTGCTGAATACAAAAAAGGGTTCACAATATAACCAGATAGGTGTTTTTAAATAACTTATTATTTGCTATGTTGCTTATTTAATAAGGTGGCATCAGCACATAAATTGTAATGATACAAATGGTCTTAATTGAATTTTTAATGAAAGCGAGGGTAAATGTTTCTATAAGTATTTATATTTTAAGTTTTCTGTCAACTGTGCAAAATCTGACAGCGACAGACAACAAATAGTCACTGGTGCAGTATTATGTAATCATTATAAGTTTTTTTTGTGAAATATTCTGTAACGGTGTTAATTTCTACATTCGCATATTTAATATTTCATATAATAAAAATATTTTTTTATTTTCATACAGGATTGTGAAATTTAGAGATGATTTCGTCCATTTTGCTAATAATTTTTTATAATCTTGCGACTTTTTTTGTGGACGGTTAACGTGTTTCTATTTTTTATAAGAAAGTGCTGTATGTCTTTCCACTGTGTCGTTAATCATGCGCATCTCAATTTTACAGCAAGGAAAAGAAAGATATTTGGTTAAAAAAAAGCCGATTAAAATAATATTTAAATATAGGGCGCATTTTCTCGAATTTGATAATCGATTATCAGTTAAATATAGTTGTATAGTTGGTGTAGTTCTCTTGTTATTGGTGAGTGATGAACAATTTTGCTTTAAACTGGAGTTTATTGTCCCCCGTTTGTTCAGCATAAACACATTATAATCAGCAAATTTCTCATATTTTAAGAGAAAAGACTAATTTGCAGTCCATTCCGCAACCGGGGCTTGTATAAAATATTGGAGCGTTTGATTTTTCTTCTATTTTCGTGTTTTTGTTAGCATAAAATCTTTGTAACTTTCATTTATTATTTCGGATATCTTTTAAAGTGTATTAGGCTGGTTTCACACGAGACGACAGCGATACGATATGTCGCGCGCGATATATCGTTACGATATCGGATGCAGCAAAAGTCTATGTAATATGCAGGAGTCTTTCACACTAGAGCGATACGATAAATAGTATCGCGCCGATAGGGCGATATCGCAATTACACGCGATTTGTTCTCTAGAACCGTCTCGGATTGTTATCGCGACGACTCTTGTTGACAATGCATATTATATGGAAGCGATAAACAGTTTAGTATCGTCTGGATTAACAATGAACTACGGAAGTTTAGTCTTTCCCAGCGTTGCATGAATGAAGGTTCCCTGCTAAACAATATGACGACAAGAAGAAGAGTGAATTGTGAGCCGCTAGATTTAATAGAAATTGTCGAACAAAGACCATGTCTTTGGCACAAAACGTCTAAGAACTGCTGCCTTTCTCTGGCGCCTGCGTTGTATCAAGAGTAATAACACTACACGTCTTCTTTCCATCATCGATTGTTTTACGCTGGCAACACTGGGCAAACTTTTCAACTTTTAAAGATTCTAAATTACCGTTATCGCGACATTATCGTATACATGTGAAACACCAGGACTGGTGCGATACGATATATCGCGCGCGACATATCGTATCGCTGTCGTCTCGTGTGAAACCAGCCTTAGCAAAGAGTATAACCGCTACCTAGTCGGCTCTTTAATGTATCACTTTAAACGAGAGCTTTTTGATAACAGCACCAGTCTGCGCCACCATCGCTTTCTTTGTCGCACGTATGGTGCAAGCCGACATCCCTGTTGGATTTGACTGTAATACTCTTATCTCTAAAAGCATGTCGATGTTTAAGGAGCTGGAAGCAAGTAATGACTCACTAACTACCCTACCTGGGAAAATATTCTTTTGCACAGATAATAGATTTACGATGATAATATTGTCAGTTTTGTCTCTACTTGAAAACTGTTCACATTTCACAAACCAAACAATTACAATTATGTCTAGAAATAAATGTGTATGCAAATTGGTAATAATAAATACAGAGTGCCCATTTTAAAACTCCGAGCCTAAATTTTTTTAAATAGGCAACACACAATGCAACCCCCAGATCACTATGCATTTCTACCATTTTTTTTTAAATTGAGATCAGAGTTGTTTTACAGTACATGTATCTACTAATGATTAAGTACAAATTTAAGGTTACTTTAATAACTCAAATTTAATGTTTGACAACAATAACTGCAATAATTTAATAGGAACATAGTACAAAAACTAACGTAGCAGGTGTTCAAATTGCCTTCCCCCTTCGTTTTCGCAGAGTATAATTTTTCTACGCATCGAACCTCTAACACGAGCTAACATTTCCGGTGTGATAGAGCGACAACATTGAATTATCCTTTCGCGTAGATGTTCTTCATTGCGAATGGGCACTTCATAGACATCATTTTTTACTTTGCCCCACAAAAAGAAGACTAGCGGAGTCAAATCGGGACTACGGGCAGGCCAAGGATGCAATGCACCTCGTCCAATTACGCGTCCCTCAAAACGTTGGTAAAGATAATTTCTCACATCCCTATGAAAATGCGGAGGTGCACCCTCATTTAAAAACCACATGCTATTCCGAACGTTTTGAGGAACTGTTTGGAGGAGAGCCGGTAGTTCATTAATTAAGAAATTTAAATACATTTCACCATCTAAATTTACATTAAAGAAATGTGGACCTATTACAAAATCGCCAATAATACCGCACCACACATAAAGAGAAAAAAATCTCTGAAAATGAGTTATCCTGATCCAGCAGGGATTGTCTTGGGCGTAATAGTGGCAGTTATGTCGATTAACCATGCCGTTGTTTGAAAACCTCGCTTCATCACAGAATAATACCATACTTAAAAATTCCGCATTGTCGTTTAATTGCCGTCTAAGAAATTGACAATACTGAACACGATGCTCATAATCCCTATCTTTATGATGGTGTATGGTATAAACATGGTAGGGGTGAAATTTGTTCGCCTTAAGAATATTGAAAACAGAATCTTTGCTAATGTTTAAGGCATTTCCAATCGCTCTTTGACTTGTATAGGGATTATCCGTAACCAATTACAGCTACTTCGTTATGTTCAACCGTAACTTGCCGTGCCCTTACTTTTGGTTTTGAAAATTGCCCATACTCTTGTAAATTTAGAAGAAGCATTCTAAATGTTTTGTCTGTTGGAATTCGTCTACCTGGAAAGCGTTGTGCATACAAAGTACTGGCAGAACTCGCATTTTTTCGACATTCACCCAGAATTAGAAGCATGTCCACTTTGTCAGCGTTGGAATACATTTTGCACCAAAGATTAGTGATCGATAATCTTTGTTTTGCACCGTTCAAGTAATGTGGCTTAACGAATTTGATTAGTAAACTGTCAAGTTAATGCAAACATGATTGCCCTGATCTTAATTATAGAAATATTTTGATTTAAAATAATAGTCGGCAGTGACTTGTATTGTGTGTTGCCTATTTAAAAAAATTTAGGCTCGGAGTTTTAAAATGGGCACTCTGTATTATACAATATGAGCTTGCTCGATAGAAAGAAGCGTTTAATGCTCTTAAATATTTATTGTAATCAATTCTCAATTAAAACTTTCAATACAACTAATTTCAATGCGTCATCAACAAGAGCTTAACATTGAATGCTCTTCTTGGTATTAAGAAAACTAAGGAGTAGATGAGGTCACAGGTCTTCAAAACCCATGTTCGAAGCTGGCGGCGGACACAAAATTCGATGCGGTGTGGAGTAATAGAGTTGAAGAAAGACGGTCACATGACCAGACCGACAATTAATTCGGTCTCGAAGTATTTGTTGTCACATCTGAACAACAGTTAACAAATTCTAAACATCGGGTCTTATCACTTTATAATACTTTTCTTTTTATCATTTATTTTTCTCTTATTTTGAAATTTTATGCTTCACATACACTGCGTGACAGCTTCCAAATCATAAAATAAGGCATCAGTTTACACATGCGCTGCGTGATGACTCTACAACCTTAATAATTTACTCGGATTCAAGGCTTACATAGACGCTGCGCGATGGTCTAAAATCTCAACTTACACACTTATCATGCGATCAACCAAATCATCATTGCAAGTTTTTTCTATATTTATTGTTATTTTTTTTATTATTGCTTCGAAGCGTTCTGAATTCTAATGGCATACTTAAAATTAGAACAAGATTTTCAACGAACTGCAAGGCGTTCTGCATTTCAACAACATACAAGAGCAAAATCAACATCAAAATCAAAAAAAGATTCGCAACTGCAAAGTGTGCTGCGTGCTGCGTGCTTCAACAATAAAATTTCAAGTTGCAACTGTTTTCTTTGTTAATGTGTTTTGTTGTAATGCTCACACAGGGCATACTGATTCAATTACTTACAACTCACCGTTTATGTCTAAATCTTCGGAAATTTACCAGGCCAAGTTCTAAGCATGTCTGTGGCAACGATCCTTTTCCTGTTCGTAGTCAAATTTTTAAGTTCGTCCCTGTCATGAGGCAGTAGATGAAGAACTTCGAATGGACCCTCGTATCTTTCATCTAACTTAGGCAAATGCGAATTTCCAGATGGATGAAACACGCAATCTCCCGCTTTATCTGTTTTGTTTACCCTTTTGGTTTTATCAAACAGACTTTTCGAATAGTCTCCTTGCGTTTGAGTAGGTTTGTATGCCAGTTTTCAATCTTTCTCTAAATTATTGTTGCTGCTGATTTGTTGTTGATACAATATCAGTTAGAGCTTGTACATATATCCGGGTTTCTGATATTTTGCCCAGTTAAGATATAAATAGGTGAAAAACCCGTGGTCTTTTGCACCTTTCTACTTGCCCATTGCCACGAGGAGAACTTTTCGCTGAGATTTCTTTTAGGTGGGTACAACTTAGCATATTCGATCTTAAAATTTGCCCAGGATTTTTCAGCTGGCTGCCATGTAGAAAATCAATCCCTCGCCTCTCTAATTACATCGCTGGTGGCTCTAGAAAGTTGTTCGTATTCGGACTAACTGAACGTTTTCCCCAAATTTTCTATTTCTTCGCACCATCTCAACGCCCCATTATCGTTGAAAACTGCATCGAATTTCGTAATTTCAAGAGATGTGACGGGTGCCGTTCTTCTACTCGCGCGTGCCTTTATTTCATTGGGCGTATCCGTTAAAATCTGCGCTAATTTTCCAAATGCCTCAAAAATTGACTTTCTATTAAATGTATTTACTGAGACTAGGGCTGGTTAAGTATTTAGTTTGAGGAAATATATTGAAGAGATTAATTAACCTCTTCTCTGTTTTATTTATCAAATTTAATTACTTTAGATCCCGAGATTCCGAACTTGTTACTACATAAAAATAGCCACAACGTACGACGTATTACGCCCATGGTCCGCAATATACAGTATTACAGACCATAAACTACGTAATAGCAACACCCTTTTATAGATAAAATTTGTTTAGAGAACTAACCAAGCATAATAAATACAGATCCTTATTTAATTACTGATACCCACGTGACCCCAAAATATAGGCAACCCAACTTACACTGTTGGTAAAAACCAAACATTAAAAAACCAAAAATTCCCAAGCCGTTTGTTAACTTATCAAGGCTTGCTTATTTACATACATAACCTCACTTTGAGTGTTGAAAGTGACAGTTACAGGGAATTTTTAGTTACCACGAGTACCAATCTTGAACTGACTTCAACATCTAAATCTAAAACTCCTTAAGTCACTGCGGACCAAAGGTAACGTGGATATCAGTTATTAACGAAGGCTCTGTACAAATATCCATAGCTCTAATATCTCTCCTGTTCTTCCCATAGCCCATTATTTCTTAGAACATTATTTAAAGAAATAGAAGTGGCAACAGAAGTAGATACTTAACTACTTATGGGGATTTCAAAATACCAAACATCCCTTGCGTCAAAACTTTTTAAAGATTAATCTTAAAGTTCAAGTCCCCGTTAAAAATATGCGGAAAATCCAGGTTATCAATATTTTATTGGCAGCGGAGATTTCTAAGAACTAAGAAGCGTTTTTTTAAAAGTTCATTCCTAACACCCCTTTTGGGTATGCACGATTTGTAAAAATGCGTAATCTACCTAGAAAACAGCAGGCTACTTTCAAAAGATTTTTTATAATTGTGAAGAAACTGGACACAATGGTAATAATTACATTTGCTCATTTTCTTATATCAGTAATTTAAGAAAACAGCTGTTAGCATAATTAAAAACTTCTTTTTGAGCTTAGAAGTTTTACTTTTGTTTCAGATAAAGCCAACTGACGAAGTTTCAAAAATGGTTTGTCATCGATGTTGCGAAGTTGCCTTAAAACTACACAAATATCGAAACAACGCCGTCGCAAACGATAAGTTACTAAAGGTAAATGTTCTTATTTTAAAATACTATGGGTCTACCTATATGGTTCATTTATAGGAACGGTGTGGTCAGCGGTATTCGGCACCAATAACCGATCAACAGGAACTTTTTCGTATAACGTCGAAGACAGTTGCACAGGAAAGTAATGCTTGTGACAAAAGCATTATAATACTGGACAATAACGATTCATGTGATCCACTGGAATTGTTAAATTTATCTATTAAGAAAGAAGTTGTGGATCAACCATCCAGTATTGCATCAACTATTCAACATTCACATAATGAGGCATCTACACGATCTAGTGTTGATACTCTATTTAATCATTCGACACTTGATGTAATTGATGGTCTATTAAAGGATCAACATTGCCACAATCGAACAGAGATTACAAAGACAGCTACTAACATTACAGAAGAAACACCAATATCTAAAAGTGCACGCATAAATGGTACAATTGCTACTCCCAGTGAAGTTAATATAACTGACGGAAGACCATCAGTAATACTTAGTTCTTCTCAAAATATTAAGGATAGTGCGGTTTCTGCGAATTCGGGCAAAAGCGTTCCTAAAGTGAAATATAAACATCCATCTGTTCGAGAACTATTTAAAACATTCAAAGGTATTATGCTTCCGGAGAAAGTTTTTAAATCAGATGTATCTCCAGTGATTTCATTGGACAGTGCAGAAGTAAATGACTGGTATAGAAAACATTTAAAACAAAAATTACCCAGTGTAGTTATTAAAAAAGTACCCAATAGTTCAAATTATACAATTTCTTCATCATCAATAACATTGCACGAACCCACCATTGCAACTTCATCTAAACAAGATATACCAACTGGATCTGATACTAGTATTGTCACTTCACCTCAACAAAGCGGGAAAATTTTGTATTCTATTAAACGAAAACTAAATCCTAACTATCGCCCAATTTTTATAAACGATTTTGATAATGGTGTAAAAAATGCTGTAAACAGAGAAAAAATATTTGATTTCGACCATCAAAAAGAAAACGATATACCGGAAGTCACACCAGAAGCTTCTTCAGCGGACCAACATGCAGCCGCAGCATCAAATAATAATGTTAGTTTAAATAATTTGGCAAATCAACGAACAACCACATTAATAAAAAATATAATTTCAAACAAAAATGGCAGAAAGAATAGTGGGCGACGACCTCGCATAAAACGAAAAAGGACACTTTTGGAAGATAGTGATTCCACTGAAATAATTCCAGAAAAAAAGAAAAGAGTTTATTGTAATAAAAACGCGTTAAAAACGCATAATAAAATGGACTTGCCGCAAGAGTGTCCTTCTGATAAAAACGAACAAAAAGCAATATTTACGTCATCTCTAGAATTAAGACCGGTTAAACCATTGTCGTCAAAACCAGCATGCGTTGAACCATTATCATTGGTAGAACTAACACCCCCACTGCCATCTTTAGAACCAGTTGGACCGCCCGAACTTGTCACTCGTACAACACGCGAAATATTCTTGTGTGCCGTTTGCAATAACGTATATGATACCAAAAAACAGTTACGAGATCACGAAAGTACCCACCTCATGTGTAAATTTTGCAATAAAATAGTGGAAAGCGTAGAGTTGTTAAAAATACACCAAAACGAAAATTGTTTTGCAAGTATAGTGAACAATAAACCTTTTATTAAACTAAGAAGAGTTGATGATATACCATCTATAGTTAAACATTATGCGCAAGCCTTTGCAGAGCCAAATATGAGTATACAAACCGAGAGTAACGGTAATTTATATTGCAACGAGTATATTGATTATAGTGAACTAGCTCCACATATTGAAGAAGTTGTACTTCCTACACCTTCTAATGGGCTTTTTATTGGTCTTGAAGAAACAGACCAAAATTTTGGATTGGTACAGAAAAGGGAGCAAAATAGCCAGTCGGCAACGCTAGAAAATCAAAAGTCTGATGTGGTGTGTATACCTGATAGTGATAGTGATGATGAAATTGAGTGCATCGAAATTCCGACACACAAAATTATTGAAAATCCTTATTTTGATTCTGCTGCTAAAATAGAAGCGTCATCAACAAAAACTAATGTGGACGTGGCATCTCATAAAGCAACAAGTAGTTCATCGGAATTGGAGAAACAGTTAGATAAGTCAACAAGCATTTCCAAATTTCCACCTACAAGTAATTTAAGTGAAAAGGAAATGATTTGCCATCTTTTTAAAAAGTACCCGTATTGCTCGAAGAAATGTGAAAAAAATTCTCAAACATTTACGTTCTCAAATGATAATATAGAATTTCCAAAAAGCCACTTAACGACAATATATGATATGTATACCGAACTCTTCATTTATAAAAAAGTGCCGGTTTCTCTGGAATTTGGACAAAAAATTAGTACTACATTTAAAGAACAAGCTTCTATGATAGAACATCACCCACAAACATTAGAGTGCTGGACGCATAAAAAAACTGTATTTATACAAAAACCAAGAGCAGTGCTTACGAAGTGTGCGGAGTTAAGCATGCCAACAAACAATCCTGCTACTGGTTTTAATGTTTTTCCGAAAAAAATTAACATTCCATTAAGACTTCTCAGTTTAACAAATCGTAATGAATTTATTTTGATCAAGAAATCAACGGCCTCTGAGGTTTTTAATTCAAATGTTGCCACTACCGTATCATACGTAGACAATTCGTGCAATAGTTCTTCAACCTTACCTGTTGCTACATGTGCTATAAGTACTGATGCAATCCAACAAAGGCCTACTGTAGGTATGAAATCGCCAAATACGGATGTGCTTTCTGTGCCAACGTCGGGGGTTTCTCGAAGCCATATAAGTAGTTGTACCTCAAATATCACCAATACTTTTAACTCTGCAATTGTTTCAACTGCATCTTTGACTCTCCCAAATAACGTAACTACTGTTTCTCCAAAAGTCGATAGCCTGGCTTGTTCTGTAATTAATAATTCTTCCGTTAATAGTATCACTCAACAGCAGCTTTGGAACCTTACACAACCAAGAGGTACAGTTATTGCTCCGAATAATACATCGGTAGCTGCTACAGAGCACCAATACCTCAATATAAACTCAATTACACCAGTTATTTGTACAGCAGCAAATAGCACATTTAGTGTTTCTTCAGCTATATCTGCCACTTCTGCAAATAGTTTATCTGCTGTTGCTTCAACTTCCAAGATAACGCATACCAAATATGCTTACCAGCATCAACAGACACAAATTGCCCCACCAAATTCAGCAGCCGTGCCACATCAAATTGGAGTTATTGCTCAAAATCACAGACCAGTAGCTTTGCGAAGTCGCCGAGATTGCCATGTGGCATCGACATCTGTAGCAAATCCTATTAGTGTAGTACGTTCGACTCGGCCAGTAGGTCTTACAAATAATTTATGTAATGTGACTCCAGTACCAACTATGGTGGCATGTAGTAATCCTTGCCAGACGGGTTTCACCAATTTCATGCAAATTGTTGAACCACAAATGTCTGCAGTACTTCCACATCAAGCTGTAGTTGTTACCACGGCAAATATTACAAGTAACAATGCAAATGTAGTACCTTATACTGTTCCCTTAGCTTCTACGAATAATATATATGCTGTCACAACAACTGCACCCGCACAAAACCAGCATCGTACCAATTATATAAACATTGCGAAATTGACAAATGCAGCAGCACTATCTTATCAACTGACAGCTGTTCATAATAACATAACTAATATGAATCAAGTTAATAATAATATACAACTTCCATTGCGCATGAGTAATAACATATACGAAACGTCATTTTTGTGCAACGCAGATTCAAATTTGTCTCTTTTACGCAAACATGCCAATCAAATAACTGTTGGAACTGGAAATCAATCAAATGTGGTGACTACAGAAGCAATGGCTCAACTTAGTGGTATATTACGAGTTAAAACCGTTCGAGAACTTACTTAGTCACCGAACATTATTTTGTATTGTCTGTAGTTTTGAAGTGCAAGCGAAATGTATCTATGACAAATAATAGTACATTATACACTAAGGGAGAGAAACGTCTTATTTTTCCTGAGGTGTAGTTTGACGCCCGAGGGCTGCAAATACATCGAGGGAAAAATGGCGGTCTCTCCCGAGGTGTATATACTATTTTTTCCACGATCGGGAGTAGAAACACTTAATTTCATAAATAAAGAATTATAATAAATCGGAACGAAATTACAATATTTAGAAGCCTTTGGGATGTCTCCATGCAACGTATCATGACAACAGACATTTGCTTACAAAAATTAATATGAAATAAAATAAAAACTCCCCTGTGGAAATTGTTGTCCTGTTTCGTCCCTAGAGAGTAAATGTTTTACTTCTGTCACAATTTTCATGCCATAGAAACAGACTTCTACTCCCGGTCGTGGAAAAAATAATTTATCTGCACAGAATTTCATTGCTTTTTGTTTTATTTTGAAATATGAAAATATATTAAATCTGCATTAATATTAAGATGTTTTATTTGCTTGTTTTTATGAGTTACCCTGTTTATTATTAACTTATAACTTGATAGGAACAAGTTAATGTGATCAGCAAACTTTTTGTTGTTGGAAGTATAAAATTATGTACGAAACATAGGTGTTATTGTTAAAGAAAATGGATACCAAAGCTTAATTGCCAATAACACTTGATACGATATAAATAATATCAAATTAATTTTAAGTAACGTAAGTTTTAATCATTTTAGTAATAAGTTCAGTTTTAAATGAGAAATGTTGACATTCCGTTATGAATAATACATATTTTGTATTGATTGTGTAATAAACGTTTTGTATTAAGTGTGTAATTCATTGTTATTAACCGTTTTAATTCTTAATTCAAGTTCTTTGCATAAAAAAAGATGTGTGTAGCCATTAAACTCGTACAGTAGTACTTGTGGAGACATTGTAATGTACCGCGAGAAAAAAAATTGTATACAACAATGTTATTTGTATTACACAAAATATTCACCAGATTTGGAAACGCTCTGTTTTTGGTAAAAACGGAAACGCTGTGTTACATTATATCCAGCATCTACAAGGCAAGGCTTGATGGAAATCTGCAGAAATACTACATTCTTGAAACGAAGAAATGTTACCGCGCAACTGGATGAGAGTACGAACACAGGTAAGCTCAAACGATCACACTCAATGTTCGTGGTAGTTAGGCACTCAAATAGAGACACAACGGCGATGTTTGTGCGTGTAGTTGCGGCACTAGAAAGTTCTGTTCGGGAAGCTCAGAAAATAAATGTAACGTTAGGAAGACCAAACTTTTAGTTAATTTAGAGACTATATTTCTATTTTATTTACGTACGTTACTTGTGTGTTAGACATAGCTAGACACACTAGAGGAAACGACAGTAAAATTTTAAGAGGGCACATGACGCCCCAGACCGTCCAGTAGTGCAACCACGGTGTGCGTGTTTGCTTCGGCAAATCTGTGCTTGGTTTTTGTTCGCATTAATATACTAGTATACGTAGTTTGTGCTCCAAAATATATTTCTAACAGTGCACCTTCTCTCAACAAAATTGTTTTGGACCTCGGCTATTTGCGGGGAGGAAGGTATGCCTTTAGAACATAGTCTCTCATATAATTAAGCTGAAACAGTTTTGTTGGTAAGAAATCATCAAAAACGAACAGTAGTTTTTAAGTGAAAAAGTTTTTCCAGGTTTAGGAATGACAACAGTCAGCAATGTTGTAAACCTCCGAAACGATGTAGGTTTTGAGTGGTGGATTTAATATCGAAGACCAAGATTGTTTATTTTATTTTATTCTAATAGTTTTTCTTATGATGGTTTGGTATAGAGAATTCATAAATTGATTGAAAAATTATTTCTTATAATTAATCAAATATAACACAGGAGTAAAAGAAGAATGTCAGCATACATTGTATATGTAAGTATCTACTCGAAAACCCTCCGCTCTCTTTTGTTTCAACTCCCACTGTTTTCGGATTCTATACATAAAATTGTTACTGTCTACGGTAAAAGCGATGTTCATCAATCCAACTCCTATTCTCTATTTTTAGTGGACCAACCTTGTGCTCAGATTTTTCATGTTGTTTATTATCTCGAACTACGTGTATCCATTAAAATCTCAAACTTGATATTTTGCTCCCTTTACATTGTAGAGTTTTTCGTCGTTTTGTGTAGACTAGTAAATCAGAAATTTTGTTATTCACTACGCGTTCGTCAAAACCTCTCGCAAAATACTCGTCTGTAAATTTTATCTCCAAGCTTCAAGGCTTGAACAAGCTATGTAATAAACACCAACATCTTATGTCTGGTTTAATCTCGTTTCGGTCCCTGTTTCAGCGGTGACCCGTTTCAGTGGTGACCCGATTCGGCAGACCTCTTATCGGCTATATATTGATTTAGTGTTAAAGCAAGCTGCAAAACAATGGTAATACAGAAAATACGAGCTGGCCAAAATCTACCTAACCCTAAGAGATTATATGTGCAAACAAACCGGCGCATAGATATATTGCAGAAACAATACGACAATGGAGAAATCCGGGGTACGAGAATATATTCGCGGCGTGTCTTAAAATCTAGGAAACCCTTTTGCGCTGTATTTATTTTCTAGTAAATAAACAATTATACTGTAGTATTTCAATAAACAATTAATAAATCAAATATTGGTTTTTACTCTTGTCCCATGTGCATGTGTTTGAAGTATTGAAAACAGTAATGCAAATGAATATTTTTTGTAACCCAATAGTGACGCTAGTAACAGTGGAAAACATTTCTAGTTTTAAAAAACAATGTGTTAAGTCTAAAGAATCAAATCTATGACCAAGAAACTCTCTTGCGCTGTAATTATTTTGTAGTAAGTAAACAATTACATTGTAGAATTTCAATAAAAAATTATTAAATCAACTACTGCTTTTTCCTCTTGACGTATGTGTGTTGCATGACGCAAAGTACAAATATTTACTTTTATGCAGTAAAAGAAAAGAACTGTTTCTAAATATATAACCTTGTTTTAGTTCCATAGCGAACTGTTTTCTAAAACAAGCTCTTATACGGGGTATCAGAGTTTCCTGATCAGCAAGTTAAAATTATCCGTTTTAGTGCTGATATTAAGATCGCTAAGTCAATATACCGCCGAATCGAATCACCCCGGAAACGGAGACCACTGAATCGGGTAACTGCCAAAACGGTGACTCAGACTTATTTAGTATCTGCGCTTTGAACGTGGGTCGGTAAAAAAAACCTAGTATTTACCTACAAAAGTGCCTAAACATACGGAAGTCACTAAGGACATAAAACGTTGGCATTCATTATACATGATAGGGGTGCATTATTGTTCCCGCTGAATACGCAAAGCCATACAATGGGACACCCCCGTCTGTGTAAGTTTCCTTGTGCTGATACTAGGATTTTCTTCCACGAATTCCAGCTGCTTGGAGTACTTGGACGATCAACAGGTAGGTGGTTCTGGTTAGAAACTAGCATGGTTCGTTAGGCGCTGTACTGTTGTAGTCAAGTCTTACTATCTAATACTTGACGAGGGTAAACGTTACACCTAATCCGATTATCATTTCCATCAGCCGTCCTATACGCAAGAACAATGCTTACAAACTCGACTTTGCTAAAGTTTACCATTTTAACGTAAATAACAATCCCAACATAGGATACTAAGACTCAAAAGATGCACCCCGGAACAGTATTGTAAACAAACTTAAAACAAAAATTACCTTCACATTAAGTTAACGTCTTCGTGTTTGATAAAAGTTTAAATTTGTTGTTTGTGCATTTCATAAAGTTTTTTTTATTCTAAGAAATCAGTTGGGCATTAATACATTATATTGACATGCATGGTTGTGGTACGTGTACAGTTATGACTAATAGTAGCTAACAGTGAGTAAAGGCAGCATATTAATTAACTAATATTAATTAGATTGTAAGGGAAAAGCTGATCATTTCCTTCGCTAGAGTTGTCTGTTGTCGGCAGAACATCTTGCGGTAAGCGTCTCTTCAGACCTATGTGTATTTCCTTAAACCCAGAAATCTCTGTGAATATGAGCATTTCATATAAACCACTACGTACAAATTCCATTCGTAAGAATTTGATTTTAAAGACTTAGCTTATTTTAAGTTTGTTAAGAATGCGGCTCACCAACCAGGGCACGCATAAGTTAATATAGGACGTAGAATTGATTTAGTTATGCATAATTATACAAAGCTCACTTAAATTTTAGCAGAGATTTGTTATATTATTGAATAGAATTTAGTCTTACATAGCACTCATTTAATATTATCTTAATGTGGGCGCTTTTTCTTCTGCGACGGTGCAAGGTAAGTACCTGCAGTGGTCAAGCCAAAGACCCATTGTGCGTACCGCTCGTTAAAGATTCTCCCTGAATAAGCCGGTGCTGGTAGCAAAGGCTAGCACCTTGCCTAGAAGGATGAACCGTGTTTCTTCTGGATCCAGAAATTCGGATCCGAAGTGTCTTAGTACCACCCTCCACCGTACTGGTATGTACCTGGAGGCAAGACAAGCGCGAAATGTGTGGTACAGCCCTTCCTGAAGAAGAGCCGGAAAAATGCCATCAGGGCCTGGACTCTTGTATGAATCGAATGTGATACCTTCGTGCATCACCACTTTTGAGGTGGTCTTCCAGTTTATGGGAAAGATGCCGATGCGAAGAGTCCATGTAGGTGGAACGTCATCGTGCACAACCGTTATGCCAGGGAAGTGCACTAAAAGATGTTTGAGTGCTCTTCATCGGTGGCCGTGTGGTCACCGGAGGGGAATCTCAACGTCTAGCCTAGCTGTAGGATTTTCCGAGGGTGCTTTGTGCAGTTAAGCTGCCTCCGGTAAACCTTTAATTCCATCGCAGTAAGCTTTCTAGGCCTTTTTTTGACCTACGAGTAGTCTTCTAATTACGTTGGGACAGTTTGCAACTGTTCCAGTTGTCTGGAGAATTAGTACGTATTGCCGTTTTCAAGAGCCTGCGCGTCTCCTTACGTTGCTTTTGGAGTTGAAAGCTCCACCAGGATACATTCCTCTCTCTTCCAGCATAGCGCAGCGGACAACTGTTTTGGTATGAAGTAGTGATCGCGCTGTTGATAATTGCGAGGTTTTGTTTTCGCACGAATCACGGCCGTTGTCTCGTAGGCTCTTTAGTCTATCTGAGAGGTCCCTCTTAAATATAAGCTATTCCCTATACTTGGAATTCCTGTAGACTTTGTGGCCTTTTCGTAACAGTTCCAAGTTAAACAGTATGAGTCGGTAGTTGTGAATTTGGGGGGTTAAATTCGGAGATGATCCAATGATTGCGTAGGCGTGGATGCTGTTTTGTGTAGCGTTTTATTATTGCGCCAAGTTACAATAATAAGGGTTGATTTGACTTATTCTAAGAGCCCTTGTGCCAGACTCAGCACAGGTTACGACAAGGTAGTCTTACTGTCACTCTTAAAAAACAGTACTTTATTGAACATATCACAGCCTATATATACATGTCTAAAATGATTGTCTAGCACTAAAAATTAAAGTCCACAACTAAAGTTATTTGAAATATTGCAAATTTAGCTTACGTAAAAGTTTAAATGTCCAACTTATTATTACACATACTTGCTACGTTAATAAAAGAATGCAATGTGTATTAAAAATTGCAAGCTAAATATTATGAAATCTGACCTGTATTCAAGTAATACAAGTCGTTTATCTAATGATTAAAAATTGTACAATATTAACCTAGTAATTTATTAAATTATGTTTAAGAAACTTAAACATTCTGCCCGGGGCACGATATGGTAGGTGATTGGTGCGTTCCTCCGGGAGTCGCGTATATCGGTTGTAATTCGAAACTTTCTTCTACGGTTGCCTGCTGATTCCTTGGTTGCCTGTCCTTGACCCACTTCTTATATGTCACATAGCCAAGAATGACTGCTGATGTGACGAGGACGGAGCTAAAACTTAAATGAGTGTGGAATGCGTATGTATTGCATTCCAATGGTTTGTTGACAGCTTCTTCGTTTTCGGTGGATGTCCCATTCTACGATGGTTGTTGTACTGTTCCCATCCTCGGGATTTACGTTTACATCCAGTTTGATTGGATCTCCGTGGTGGATGCGGAAAGATGGTCGGCGATGGTAGTGGATGTAGACTCATCGGTGGATATATCTCGGAGATGGCTTCTGCAAAAATGGCGTAAATATCTTCGCTTGAGTTGGTTCTCTGGATGGGCACTATGCTGCAGACCGTGTCATTGGCTTCCGATGATCCTTGAGATGTTATTCTGTCTTGCGTATTTTCTAGTTGTAACCATTTTGGACCGTTCAACCATAAAGGATGGTTTTGTAGTTTGGAAGGATTTATTCCTCTGGATACCAGATCGGTTGGATTTTCTTCGGCTTCTTTTTGGGATTCTGCTCCTGTTAGTACGTCGTCGTCGCGGAACCTGTCGTCGGCTTCCGGTGTTTTACCAAATAGATTTGCGAGCCTTACCCTGATAGCTCGAGGATCCCCTGGTACTAGCTTCGTGGTAACCCCTTCGTATATTGGATTGGTTGCCACTGGTATAAGATGGTACGTTTCTTCTTCCATGAATTGCTCTTTCTCGATTTCTAGCTGCTTGTTGGTGTCAAATTTTCTTTCCATCTGAAGCACACTGGCTACGGCTGTTCTCTCGAATTCTCCCAACTGTCCTTCCTTGTCTTCCTCGAATGGAATTTGGACGTTGTAGATTCCGTCTTGGTTTCTGGTGTCGGTGTTGTCATAATGTAGTTCGCATTGTTGATCAGATTCAAAAATTATGTTTTCTCCTTGTAATTCTTCCATTTTCCAAATTAGCTGATTGATGAATTTAGCACTTTGCAGATGTGCTATTTCGTATAGGTCGTCTGTAAAGTATTTCGCTGTGAAGTCCTTTTCGTAGAGTAAGATTTCTTCGTGCAGAGTTGTAATATTATTCCACTGGGTCGTTAGTGCGTTGATTTGGTACTCACATTGCGGTTTTGTTCCAGTTTTATTAAATTCTGCAGTAATCATGCTGATTGTGCTATTAAATAATTGTAATTTGATGCCTTGCTTCTTTAGTAGTAGTTTTTGGTGGCTGGGAGCACCTTCGTCCACGGATTCTAAGATAAAACTTGATTCGTCTTTTTCTGTCTCTTCGGTTTCTTCTCCCCCGAAATCTTGACTTTTTGTTGTTTTCAGTTTTTCTTGGAAGTCTTGAATGTATTTTTCAGCTTCTTGTTAAACTTTTTTGACTTGGCCATAGTAGTTTTGTTTGATGTAATTATGATCCGCTGGCAATTTTTTCATTAATTCGTCGTTTGTTTTGTGGAAGGTCCCCCAATATTGTTGAAGTGTTGCGTAGCGGCTGGCTAGATACTCTTGCGTTTTTCTGGATGCTGCATCCTTTTTCATGTTGATAAAAAGTTTTTGGATCATCTCTGCGAGTTGTTTCTGTTCGTTGGTTATTTGTTCCATCTTGATGGTTTTCTTGTTGCGTAGGACCGGCTGGGCTTAGTTGGATGTGTAGTTTCGTTTGTTTTCAGTACTTGACTTGTACTGATTTTTGGCGTGCGTTGTTGATTTTTTCTTTAATTCCGGCAATTTCCCTGCGGGCAGTCTCTCCTAGGGCTGGCTCGGTTTGTTGGCTCGAAGGACCAATGTGAATTTGAATCCTCCTTTGATGACTTTTAGTACTTGATTTGTACTAAAACTTGACGTGTATCGTTGATCCGGCTCGAAGGACCAATGTGAATATTGAATCCTCCTTTGATGATTTTTAGTACTTGATTTGTACTAAAACTTGACGTGTGTCGTTGATCCGGCTCGAAGGACCAATGTGAATTTGGGGGGTTAAATTCGGAGATGATCCAATGATTGCGTAGGCGTGGATGCTGTTTTGTGTAGCGTTTTATTATTGCGCCAAGTTACAATAATAAGGGTTGATTTGACTTATTCTAAGAGCCCTTGTGCCAGACTCAGCACAGGTTACGACAAGGTAGTCTTACTGTCACTCTTAAAAAACAGTACTTTATTGAACATATCACAGCCTATATATACATGTCTAAATGATTGTCTAGCACTAAAAATTAAAGTCCACAACTAAAGTTATTTGAAATATTGCAAATTTAGCTTACGTAAAACTTTAAATGTCCAACTTATTATTACACATACTTGCTACGTTAATAAAAGAATGCAATGTGTATTAAAAATTGCAAGCTAAATATTATGAAATCTGACCTGTATTCAAGTAATACAAGTCGTTTATCTAATGATTAAAAATTGTACAATATTAACCTAGTAATTTATTAAATTATGTTTAAGAAACTTAAACTGAAAGAGACGGCTCCGAAGCAACATACCAAGTTTTGTTCAGTAGGCAATCGAAGTAGAGCCCAATATCAAATCAATTACTTTCTTTCTTCTAGAAACAGTAAATCTAGGAGTGCTTCCACGATTGAGTACTTCTAGGTCCGTGGTGTATAGGTACTCTAGGAGATCTCTTCCGCTGTAGTGGATATCCGAGATGCCCCACGCTGTGTGGTGCGCATTGGTGTCGCAACCTATTAACAAGAGGAGTTGTTTGTCCGTGCAATAATTAACCGCGCTTTCCAACAGTTGCGATGGTGACGGTTTGGGGTAGTCATATGAGAGCTAAACCTCTTCCTGCGCATCCGCCACGAGGCGCACGAGAAGAGGTTCCTCGTGCCGAACCGGTCCCAGATCCTACACAATTTGGATTGGATGGTAGTAAAACTCAAGGCACTGGAATTTTGCCATTAAGGTCTGGCGCACCGGGCACCCAAGCAATTATTTCAAATCTTGGAAAAGTTTTACCTTCCAGTAGTTGCAATTTATATATATATTAGGATTTGTACAGTTGTCACTGTCTTCCTTCTCTCAACCTTCCTCTCCATTCTTCTCTGTTGTTCCATTCGCCCTCTTGTAGACCTCGATTCTCCATTGCTTCGTCTACTTCGTTCCGCCATGATCTTCTTGGCCTTCCTCGTTTTCGTCTTCCCATAGGACTCCATTCTGTCATCTTTTTTATCCATCTGTGTTCTTCCGCCCTTCTAACATGTCCGTACCACAACAATCGTTTTTCTTCTATGTATGCGTTGGCGTCTTTTTCCCTTCCCATGTTTCTACGTATCTCTTCGTTCGTTACTCTATCTAGTCTGGTTAACCTGCAGCATCTTCTCCAAAACTCCATTTCCGTTGCCGCTATCTTTCCCTTAATTTTCTTGTTGGTAACCCATACTTCTGCACCGTATGTCATTATACTCTGTACCATTGTATTGTATATCCGGGTTTTGGTGTTCTTAGTTATGTCTCTATCCCATAAGATTGGGTTTAGCTGTCTTATGCAGGTTCTAGTTAGCCCCAATCTGTTTTTAATTTCTTCCTCGGTCGTTGCCTCTTTCGTCACTGTAAACCCCAAGTACTTAAATTTACCGGTTGCAATTTAGCGTCCCTTTATGGATAGAGTTTTGGTAACTTCGCCTTAAGTCATAATATAGATGGCTCCTCGCTACATGTCACGAAAATGACCCCCAGTTCGGATCAACGAAATTCATCAAACCGAAACAGGTATAGCATTGTGGTGTGTGGGCCTTAGTTGCGTTTCCAGTTTAGATGGCGACCTAGAAATTTCACTGACCTATGTTTGAAAGGAATTCTATGCAATTACTTGATTGTGAATAATAGTTAAGGATTAATGTACTTCCTCAAGGGGAATCGCTTACCTACTTATTTATTCTAATTAATAACAATGCACCATTTATTAAACCATTCTGTCATTTTGTTGAACCGCTCCCTGTAATTAATTTACAGTTGACTGCATGTTATCGGTTCGTGTAGTGATAAAGATGTCATCAACAAATACTGATGAGGAAGAGTTAGCGGTGTTAGCAATGCCAATGACTTTTATAATAGTATTTGATCCCGCTGTTATCTTGCTTTTGGGTAACAGCGGATTATTAATCTTGACGCATAACGATCTATTTGTTAAAAATAAAGGATTTATTTCAATCCGGTAGCATGAAATTGGTAAGTATGTTTATTTGTAGATCAATCCATTCGGCCAGACTCTGTCAAAAGATTGTTTCACATGCAGTAAAGCTGTTGCATATTTTTTGTCTTCAAAACGACAGTTTGCGGCTTGTGGTGACTGTTTGAATGCTTGCTTCTAAATTCTAACTGGAAGTTTAGAATAATGTCTGTTGCTGAGTCTCTTTACACAAGCGAGTTTTGATTAATTTTTCAAGTAATTTAAACAGTTCATTCTTCTTCTCCGCTGTAATAGTAAAACAATATCCCAATTTTTCTATGCTACTGGCTTTTCACCTTGTTTCATGTAGTGCGAGTATATGTCTATTGTACTTTAACATGATATCTTTTAAACCTTGTAAAAAAACCTGTGTCCCGGGTCTGCGTAGGCTTTGTACGTTCCATGTCGCTAACCAAACATCTTGTTTGTTTATTAATTTTTAATTTTTTGCTTGTTTTTATCTTTAAAATTCTTGTGCCCAGTAAGTTTTCCATTTGCTACCATCGGAGCTTTGTTTTGGTTTAATAACTTCTCCGAATTCGTGTTCTTTGTTGCAGTCGTCAGCTGCTTCTTCGTTGTTTTTCTTTAATTGTGTCTTATTTACAGCCAGTGCGATTTATACTTTTTATTGCTTTATATTCGTTATTGTGTAGTCTGATTGTGGAGATGTTTGGTGTTTCTTGCTATACTTTGAAAAGTTCTCCACATATTTAGATTTCCTAGTTGGGGCTCATTGTTCAATATATTACAGGAGTTTATTCTGTGTTTTATCCAAATTGCGCGCCAGAGTGGCCGAGTGGTTAGGGCAGTTGGCTGCTACGCGGGAGGTCTCGAGTTCGAATCCGAGACTGTATGCCTGGCGAGCAAGTTGACTAAACATAAGAAGACTATTTCATTTCTGATTTTATCCCCGCTCGAATTCCTGTCGAGTTCTATGCGTTTAAAAATAATCCATCAACGCTGCCCCATCCTGGTAGTTCCTTGTTGCTGCAATAAAGTATCTGCTATGTGTCAGTTCTGAGGATCAAAACAGATAGCGGTTTCCAGAATCTATGGCTAGGCACTGAGGCAGACATAATTCGTTTTTTTGGTTATGCTTTAATTTTTTACTGTTTGACAATAATTAACACATTATTAAATTCGAGTATCCTGCTACAAATCTTAGAAACTTCATTTCCTGTTTCAATGTTTTTTCGTTGCTGTCGGGTGATGGCGCAACCGTAAAGGAGAGTTGGAACCGCCATTACTTTATAGAACTTTAGAAGGGTGTCTTCGTGTACCTTTTAATTGTTTTTTTTATGGTTCCGCATAGGTACTGAAATCTACTTATTTTTGCTTTAATGTCGCCAGTGTTATTCTTATAGGAGACACCCAGGTAATTAAAATTATTCACTTTTTCTAGTGTTTTGTTGTTTCGTACAAGGTCATTACCTAAAACAGCTAAAACTTTTGATTTCGTATCTGATATGTGTAAGTTAACATCTTTGGCCGTATTACTGACTGTATACAGCGCCCTTTGAAGGTCGTCTTCTGGTTTAGCAATCGGTGTCTGATCATCAGCAAAGAGCAGTTTACCTAGGTTTGTTCCGTTGATAAAAAAAAGGGATTTAGTATTTTCCTTTGCCATTGTTGTATGACATGGTCAATGTATATGTTAAATAAAGCCGGTGATATCGGACACCCTTGTCTACACCTTGGTCGATTTCTATTGTCTTGGATGCCTGTAATGAAGCGTCTTCTATAATTATTTTTGAGTCTACATATAAACTTTGCTTTAATAAGATGCTGTAGAACCCTTTTCTTTCATGATAAGGCAAAGCATGTTTCTGTTGACTTTATCAAATCCATTTTTATAGTCTTTGAAAACCAAATATGTGGGTAAATTGTGTTTCCTGCGTTTCTTGGTTTTCTTCCAACGTGTTGGGATTGCTATAATTGATATGAGTAGGAAATGGTCAGACTTAATATTATTGCCTTTGTATATTCGCATATCTTGCACTAGTTTTGAACATTTTCGGCTTGCTATAACATAATCAATCGATAATAATTGATGTAGTGTCTCTTGCTCTCCATGTATGCTGATGTTCCTGTGGCGGAAGAAAGTGCTTCCCCATGTATTCCTATATTCTCTACTGGTCTGTTTGCTATTCTTGCGTTTAAGTCACCTGCGATGATAGTGTAGTCGTTCGTAGGGTTTAGTTGATCTTGTGTTTTATCGTCAAACGTCTTGCTTTACCTTCCTTCGAACTGTGCACACCTAATATGGTCTTGTATCCCCTTAGCGTTGATAATCTGTTTTATGATTTGTTCATCTAAGAATTCTTAGCTGTGTATATCATCTTTCCACCTTTTCTTCAATAATATGGTTACTACAGTCGCCGCAAGTGCCTGCTGAGTTACTCCGCTATACAACATACAATATTCTTCTAATTCTTTCGATCCTTCCAATGTTGTTCTTTTTAAATTCTTGCGGTAGTTTTGTTTCTTTCTGATTGAGTTCACTTACACTTCACACTGCTATTTTTATTATCCTTGATATTTCTAATCGTTTACTTCTGTTCCTAGTAGTAACGAATATTTGAAGATTCCCTTGAGATCGTTACCGGCGATCTGCAGAGTAGTCTGGTGATAGAGTTGCTATCTAGGCTTCCAGACAAGCCTTTCTCTAAGAAGGATTGTTTAATCGAGCTTTACCACTATACGCCGTGATATATTGGACAGAAACATCTTTGATAGGATGTAGATCTTGAGCCAGGAGAGGCTAAACGCCCACCTTCTATAATCACATCCTAACTTCTGGTTTGGTGGGGGCCAGTGTTCGGTTGACCCCAAAAGGTACTACCTCTCCCAAGAACTCTACCCCCTATCACATATTTGCTTTAAACTCAGCACAGGCGGTCGGTTAAGTTTAAATTCCGGTTTGAATAAGATTCAAACTATCCAACAGGTTCTCTGAAATTGTTACAAACGAACTTCGATCGCTCAATATTCAAACTTTCAATAAAACAAGATCAGGAGGACTAGTTAGCTCTTTCAACTTCAAATTGGAAATTCCCCTCTTTCTGAATGTGGACCGTGTTTTTAAGGAAAAATGACTAGGAATGCTCGGTGAAACTCGGAATACCTTGAAGGGGGAGGCGTAAACAAACTAGTTTTGAGTTAAATTTCACAATACCTAACCCACCAAATATTATTTTAACGGCCAAAAACTACGTTCGCTACCACGACGAATTTCCAGACAGTGATCAATTGTATAAAAAATAAATGCGGATACGGTGACTGAAGGAAGGTTTTTTTGCATTATGGAGTTCGCTATCAAGGCCAGAGATTGATAAAACACATAAAACAATTAATTACAGATACAATGACTGAAGCAAGGTTGTTAGCATTAGCAATTTGTGGCATTGAATGTAATACTCTAAATGAACTAAAATTCGAAATTATGAACAAATGTGTTAACATAATTTGTACAACAAAAGCAGTTTAAGTAAGTAGTAACACTTACTGTTTATTATCAATTCCAGAAACGTAGTTTGTTTAGTTTTTAATATATGCCAATCTTTACAATGTTTTTCATATTCACTGATCATTTATTGGTGAACTTATAAAAGTACTTTATACTAAACTAATTTCTAAACTCGGTCCCGATCTTTTTGTCCAAAAGTTAAATTCTCCGTAAACTTAATATTAGCTAGGTAAACTATGTTCCAAGTTGAAAAACCGACTTGTGTGAATGTTCGCTTAGATTCTAGCCACAGCCTGCTGGATACAAAGCAAAAGAATCTCTATTTATGCCAATTCCGCGCAGTATAATAGCACGACTTAAATGGTGTTCGCTGTTTTTGTAGTTGTCGGCACTTAACTACTATGTGTTTATGCCATACTTCAGCATGTGCAGTGCAGTGGCGAAGCGTGTATATAAACCGTGTAATCGGCGATTACATTTAAAAAATAAAATTACATTTTTTTTTAATGATAATTAATAAATAATACTTAATTACCTATATTAAATAATTAAGAACTTAGTAAATTGTCTGTCCTGTTCACAGATAAGAAATCGACCAGAATAACATAATATAATGTTGTCGTGTAATCGCAGATCGCTGCGATTCACTAACGGAGCAAGTAGATCGTGCAATGTCAATGACTGTTGGCTGATCCGCACCCCCACTACTGCCTGTAGATACGCGGAATAATGCACCCATGTATCGCTACTGCCAGCGCGGGAATTTGTTTGCAGCTGTATAAGGGTGTGGATGTGTTTTAGAAGACCTGTTGAATAAACAGTCATTTAGCAGTAAGGACGGATACACGGGGGAACGGGTGGGGGCTCCTCCCCAATATTGTAGGCAGTTGGCAGAATCACGCAAAAATTGGAAAAAATGTCGCCACCACAAATAATTTTGTCAATGATACTTGCTTATTTTTTCAACATACCTATATTTTTTATGTCCTGGCTGTCCAAATTTACTTAAAATCCCTATAAAATATCTGGCCGTGTGTCACAAAAAAAATTATCGAATTTTAACTAACGCAGTTAGCAAATTAAGGATTGCTTTCCCCCGCCCCCTAAAAAAGTTGGTTGGGTTTAGCAGCCGAAGTTTTGAACAATGGCAAGAAATATTTCATAAGGAAATTCGGTGCGCGGCGTTGACTTATCTACGGATATTGGATTAAGCGTGAAGGTAAAAGATTAGCAAACACGACTGTTCCATAGTTGTGAAAATGTTTTCTTTTTTGATTTACTGCTCTAGGTACTCAAAGTATGATTCGATTTCACTCATGACCATTAACAGCTCTCGATAAAAAAACATCTGTGATTAATACGCAAAACACTAGACATTTATTTGTGTAGTTTTTTATCTCTATCCAAATATAGTGATTGCTAAAGTTGTAAACGATTACTTCTGTTATTACTTCGTGTGCAGAGATGTTATGGAAAAGATGAACTATACGTAATGCACACATTTCACATCTGCGCTACCGGTACCGCTACAAACTATTTCATTGCTTTACTGCTGTACATTTATGCAATTTTTTACTTCTTGCAGACCAAAATATAAATATTAAGTTATATTACTCCTGTATGATGTATTGCTTTGGTTTCATCTTCAGCTGCGTTTGGAGCGCTCTGTGCATTCTTGTTACAGTTATGTTAGGAATGTATGGTGTTTCAACTACCACTATTTTCCCGTAGTAAAATTCAACCAACAGTTATTTGTACAACAAGGGAGGAAATGCAACTTTCCGACAGAGTATAAAGTTTGGTGCCGGAGGCGTAGCCGATGGCAGTAAACACACGAGGGCGGAAAAGGGGCTTTCCTTCAAAGCATATAATTACAAAAAAAAAGAATGAACGTGAAATAAGACTGCACAATAAAAACTTAATGAAAATAGATTAGACTGTGCAGGCGGTTGCGATGACAGTATTGTAAAAAAGTTTGTTATTTTTCTTGTTTACTAGTAATTTATATTGTTTTCTTAAATATCTAGCGGTAGGAAAGGCAAATTTCTTTCCTAGAGAGGAAAAACTACTTTTCCTCCCGTTGGCATGGAATAACTTACTTTTGACCCGCATATGCGGGCCGAAAAGCCGACTCACGGGAGTAGAAAAAAAGTTTTACAATCTCGGAACGCTTTATGAGAGTGCATAAATGGTGCTTACAAATTTTAATTTGGCGCGGTTTGACAAGTATTTGATCACTATTTGACCCGTTCTTGATCCCTATTATGTGTTCAACGCGTATTTACTAAGATTAGGTTAATTAGTTAATTTAGTTTTTACTGTTATTCACTTTTCAAATTTACATTTATGTTAAAATAAAATTTACATTTACAGTTGCGCCATCTGTTGATAAAATGTATCAAGAGCCTTGAGATGAAAACAATTAAATAGAGTGCAGACCGCTTGCTGTGCAAGCAACGATTTTTTTGTCTCTGGTGCAGACACTATTCTTCTTTACATAACTCTTTTTACTCTGCTCATTGACAAACGAACATAAGAGACTTAAACCAACACGCGAAGCGCACCGAACGCCTGTTTTTGGTTAGAATAACTTCAAATTACCAGTTCAGTTTAATAAATGTTGGCATTTCTTAGTAACTGATGATAATTCATTGAATTACAACAAACTCGCACCAAAAATAACCCCGTTGTAAGTTTTACAGTACATCAATCTTGCCCACCTGACTGCTGGCACATGCGCTTTACGTACATTTCGTCCTATATTGCACCAGTGGCATCAAAATTGCCTAATGTAAAACGGCTTTTACATAGAAGCGCTGTAGCTACGAGTTCGCGTGCAGCAACTTCCTTCGCGTTTTGCAGAGGCTTGTATTAGCTGGAAATACTCTGCTTTTATAAGTGTATTGGAATATCAAAATTCGCATCTAAGAGGCCGTCAGATAAATATAGAAAGTGGTGTGTTTCTACAATTCAGTTTACTTCGCAGTTCTCTGTAGTGCGACGCGCGGTGTTACTTACTTCAACTATAGTAAGTTTTAGGCTTTACTCGATAGAGTACGCAGTAGTACCTGTCTTTGAGTTATCGACTTTACAGTTCTAGCACAGGTTAGCTTTTTTAATTGACAAATAAAAATGTTGAAAACATTATTATTTACCTACCTATACGGATGCAGTTAAAAACTAGTGCAAGATGTCAGGAACAAATCAGTCAAAAGTTGTTGAAGAAGAAGAAGATGAACTGGATTTAGAAGATACAAACAAATTAAACACCTGTACTACCAGTAGTAACCAGGATATCATCACTGCTAAAGATTCAAACACTGAACATAATAAACTTCAAGAGGATACCGAAGAAAACAACTTGCAGTTACAAATACAAGAGGCAATTGCCGCCACTGTTAGGTTAGTTTTTGTGTTAGCATGTAACCTGTATGGCAATCTATTATCGTGAACTGTTTTAGTAGAGCATCTCGAAAATCCATAGCCTTCGAACAACAGCAAATGAACAGTTCTATTGACTGTACTTCAAATAGTACATCTGAAAACGCATTAGATTTTATTAGTAGCTCTTCTGAAGATCAAGAGAAATCGCAATTGCGAAATACGGAAACAGACGAAAATTGTGAATCCAGGTTGGTATAGGTACTTCTCAAAAGCAGCTTAACATGTGTTAAAGATATTTAAATTTCTTTTATTTTGGCATTAATATTTTTAGCTATAACAATATTTTACTTACATGACTCATTGAAAACAATAAGAAAAACTTGTTCTTAGTATGCACACTATAATATTAATCAAAATAAACGTATAATTTAACATATATGTTTTTAGCAGTTTTGCTTCGTGTGATGGTAATGTTAATATAGAAAACCCGAGAGAAATTCAAAATATACTTGAAATGAATTTGCAAACACAAGATTTAAATGAAGCTTCTAACAGGTTTGTTTCAGTGTATTACTATTTGCTAGTCAACAATGACATTTAAGTAACGATAACACACCTATTTTCAGTAAAATATCGGATAATTTAATTCAAAACAAAGATTTGTCTGATGAACAGAAAGAGGCAAATCATTTTGAAGGAGATACTGCAGGTAATAACATTAGAGACAATGTTCAGAATAAACAAGAAATTCAAGAAGAAAAACAAGCCCCAGAACCTGTTGAAGCTTCTAAGAAGTTAGTAACTTTATTTTCTAGTTTGTATGAAAAAAAGTTTGCTTGCTCTCAAACCACTTAATTAATTTAACTAGCTCTAGAACCAACAACATTACTTTTTGTAAAAAACAATTTTCTATTCTTATCTCCTTCCTATTTTTCATTCGTGTTAATTTGTTTTGTTGTATTTTTTTATTTTCTACGTTTGAAATTGGCGATGTTAGCTTACAAGTTTCAGTAACAATTTCCTAATTAGAATATTTAGTAATAAAGTTTCTTTTGCCATTTCCTATTCAAGTTTGGAACTTAAGTTAAAATAATTGTGTTTACTATAACTATATAAAAGTAAAAGTGGTATTTTCTAATCTCAACATATGCATATTTGTAATTTCAGAAACAATTCTTTTTTTCCTGTAATAATATTTTCCATTCTACTTGGTCATTTTGGTGATGTTGAACTCGCTAGTTTAAGTAGCACAGAATAACATCTCTGGAATTATTTAAAATAAAGGCATCGAACCTTATATCACGGAACTCAAAAAAGAGTTCTATTGATTATCAAAA
Organism: Ctenicera cuprea; assembly: GCA_958336395.1. Classification (NCBI taxonomy): domain Eukaryota; kingdom Metazoa; phylum Arthropoda; class Insecta; order Coleoptera; family Elateridae; genus Ctenicera; species Ctenicera cuprea. Next base: position 59,433,176 of record OY284486.1, read on the forward strand.
AAAATACAGGGTGTTCTATCTAAATTAAAAATGTTTATATCATTTCCGGTTAAACCGGAAGTCATTTTAAACCGCCAATACCTTCATTGTATCTGCTGTATATCGGAACCTTCATGTAGAAAATTTTTTCGAAATCTCGGTTGCTGTATTAGAGATGTTTGCATTGTTCCGTACTTTTGCCCAACCCTAATAGCTATTAATACACTTGTTTGAACTTTGCTACTGCTCGTGTCGTAATCTCACTCGTGTATTAATAGCTGTCATTATAGATTTGTTTCATAATTTTTTTTTCTTTCTTAATCGTTATCCTCATTTACCGGACCGGTGTAGAGGTAGTCCCATTCACTCCAGGTTTGGCTTATTGCTATGTTCTGGAGGGTAGTGGAGCTATTGAGCCTTTAACCACTATGCCCCCTCAACTTACGCCAAACCCTTGGCATTACATTCACTCGTCCATTTGCTCATCCATCTATACTTTGAGGGGGATTCCAACCCCTCTAACAACTGCGGCGTTGTTAATGGGCCATTCGGGACCACCTATTTGCGTGCCATTTTGAGAGCAGGAACTACTGCATTGACTCGACTTTCGGACACCCATCCAAGTACTGACCAGACATTTTTTGCACTCGAATGGTTATTCTAATCGTGCTAACTCGGGACCTGAATATTTTTTTAAATTAACTAGTCATACAAAAAATAAAGTATGCAACTCTTATATAATGGCTATTAATACACTCGTTTGAATTATGTATATGTCAAACAAATTTATTTGAATTAAAAAAATTGGATTCAAATTTCCACAATTTTTTAGTTAATGAAATGATACTTGGGAGATATTTAATTGGTTAAAGATGCCAAGAATTCTTTTGTTCGGGATGGGGAAAATGCAAATACCGGGGTATGTAGGAAACTATCAGTGTTACAAAAAACTAACAGCACGTTCTTAGGACACCTGTTAGTTTCCCCTTGATAAAGGTAGTGCATAAGTTGTAACTCTATATAGTTTAAAATTTTCAACCATGTTCTTTTGATTTCTTGACTCCTGTTATTAAGATTTGCAGCAATGTATCCTAAGATAATTGTCTCATCTTCTGCGGCTAGTTTATGATAAGTAATTACCATTCGCCCGATGATAAAACAAGTGTAATGGTTTTAATAAGCTAAACCTTTTAATAATTTTTTTCTCAAATCTAAAATAATGCCAAACTACGTAAACAAATAGAATTCAACAAACTTATTTAAAATTTAAATGTTTATGCACAAATATCAACAATGATGATGTGTCTAGGGATAATCTTTTGTCTTTTGCTGGCTACTGATGTAGAAGAAATACAGAAATATTTCTTAGCACAGTTTGCTATATCTGTGTACATATTTGTATTCTTCTTCCACCATATAAGTGGGTCTAATTTCTGATTAAGTGGTGCTTCACTTAAAAACAGTGTACTGATATTTTCTTCCAATATTTTGGAAGTTTGCGAGTTTTTGTTGGGCACCAACTTATAACCGGGTACCCACTTATGATCGGGTAATGGCTAATGGACTATTCTACTGGGGCAGGATATTATCGGGTACTGCCCGGCTACACATTGTCATTTCCACTTTGGTTGCATTAATTCTTGAACACACTCTTTAAATTACATAATTGAGTAGTTTTTAATTGTTACGTGATTGAAATAATTTAAATGCTTTAAGTTATTTCTGATACATGTTTATTCTGGTTATAAAATATTGTTTTAGTGAGATATCGAGCAGGGAAGATATGTTAGTGGATTCAGAAAAGGAAGCAAATTTAGTTGAGTGCAGTTCTAACAGCCATGAAACAGATTGTAACACTAGAAACCTTAACAATGACGAAGACAATCGGAAGATATCTGAAAAAAAAATGCAAATTCCTGAAGTTTTTGAAGCTTGTGATAGGTTACCTTTTTTATATTTATTCAATAGCCAATGCATTAAGTAGTACATTTATTTATAACTAAACAATTTCTTTTAGCAAAAAACCAATTCCAATACCAGAACAGCATTTGGATAATTATGTTGATAATAGCCAGAGTGAAAATAAAGTGGATGTAAATGTTGAAAGCGCAAATAAAGTAGAGGATACAGTTGTAGAACACCTACAAACACAGGAGATAGGTTCTATTAGGTTTGTGTTGATATTTCTAACCACGTGGGGATAGTTCATGCCAAAACCGGAATATAGGCAGTGGTATCGTGAATTTAGTAATTCATGCAATTATTTGTTATGTACATTGCGAAACGTACGCTACTAAAAACAGGAAACAATATGTAACTCGTCATGGAAACTATTTACTTGTTATTCAACATGACCAATGTAAATGTCAACTTTACTGTCAAACAGGGTAATAGAATTCAATTTCTCACAAGATTTTTCGTTAATGAAGGCATCAAACTGGTTGAACTGTTACAGGCTCATTCGATACAGAATTTTTTTTTTCTGTTTTCAACCATGCAAAAGTTGTATACCCTCGTAGCACAAAGTTTTCGAGAAAAACGCAAACTCCGCTCACAGTTTCAAGAAGTATTTGAATGAGCTAATTGTTTTAAAAATGGCTGTGAAACTGTTCATGACAATCCAGGAAGAGGAGGTTCAACTGCAGCAAGTCATTCCTGTTAATAAACATGTTTCAGATTCGGTGATTTGCATTGATTTAAGTATCAGCAGGTTTATTAACAGCAGGAATGACTCTTATTGCAGTTGAAGCTTCCTCTTCCTGGATTGTCACGAACAGTCTCGCGGCTATTTTTAAAACGGTAATACTTGTGACTTCTTAGTGTACTTTCTTGAAACTGTAAGCTGAGACTGCATAAAATTTCAATTGGTTTGAAGTCTTCATTAACGATTAATTAAAATATACTCTATTTTAAGTAGGGTGTGAAGATTTAAATAAAGTTGATTTAAATCAAACGTTTTATATAAAACAATTGGTTTTTTGAGTGGGGTATTGGTTGTGAAAGAAATAAAACTCTAGGTCTTCCAAAAAAAATGTGAAGTTTATTAAAACATTTTGAAAAAGTTGACCAAAGGCTACATGTTTTCGGCAAAACGCAAACAACTTGGCAGCAACGGCACTTGAACAAGGGTTAAAAATTTGAATGATGACAGATTTTTGCACCCTGTTTCACGCCACAGTTGACATTTATATATCGGTCATGTTCAATAACAATTGAATGATTTCCATGAAAACGATTATGTTTAGAGTAGAGTATGTGCAGTAATGTGCACAATAAATAATTACATGATCACTAAATTTACCATGTTGTTACATTAATTCCAGTTTTGACATTGATTACTCTTGTAGTTATGATTCTCGTGGTGAAATACTATTACCAATTGTATTTTAGCAGCCGCAGTGAAAATGATGTTGATAGCAAACCTACTACAGACAGTGCAGAAAATCAAGATGCAGTTAAAGACAAAATGGAGATAAATGTTGAAAGCTCAAAAAAAGTACAGGATACATTTGTGGAACATCTGCAAACACAAGAGGCTGTTATAGCTTCTGTTAGGTATGTGTTGATATCTCTTACTAGTTTTCATTCTCTTAATGATATGCTATCACCGTGGCCCCCTTGATTAACATCGACTTGACGTCTAAGCGGTGTGCCACACCTTTCAAACGAAATGGGACATCTGGCATTAAAGATTATAACCGGAATTTAGTTTGAAAATATACAAATTTGCTCGGTTAATCAAAAATATACTTGAATTTATAAAAACCTTAAAAATATGCATTTATATGCACTTGCAAACATGTAGAAATTTAATTTAGCATATGTACTACATACAAAAAGAACATGCAGATGCATATAAATCCTAGTCCTAACAATCATTAAATACATTTTAGCAGCCGTGGTGAAAATGGAGATAGCAAACTTACTACAGACAGGGCACAAAATCAAGACGCTGTTAAAAACACTGCACAAATAATAGAAAATATTGCCGAAGATGATAAAAGGTTAGTTATTGTAAAATTTTAATGACAGACATTTTCGTCAAAAGTAAGTTCTTTCAGTAAGGAACCTAGTAACGATATACTGGTAAATAGAGACCAAGCAAGTTGTAGTCAAGATGATGTTGGTATTAATAATATTGAAAACTTGATGGAAGTGCAAGAAGTAATTGAAGAAACTTTAGAAACACAGGAAGTCATGGACGTTTCTGACAGGTTGGTTTTTATAAGTATTTTATTTTCAATTAAAATAAACTTTAATATAAAGTGGTGGCTGTATCAATCTAGCTTAGACTCACACTTTAACCTTTTATTTCACTTGTTTTTTGGCATTTGTATAAAACCCCTCCTTTTTAAATATAATACAACAGATTGAATATTTACATTAAAAAAAGTGATAGCAATATGCTAAAACAGTTTCCAAACCGTTTTCAAGAATAAAAATGTCAATATGATATAATTTTTTGATATAAAATTTAGAAACCAGAATAATCTATTTTCAAAAATTCATAGCAGGTGACCCAGACAAACTGGTGGACTGGGACACGAATTAAATTATAGCTCATCCTTAGCTCTATTAGTATATAGAATTTAAACAAGTAGTTTTGCCAGTTTTTGAGCAATACTTTTTTGAAAAAGTCAAAATGTTGCTATGTTTTACACTTTGCAGTTTTAGTAGTTCCAAAAGTTCTTGTAGCTTGTAACATTGTGTACCCCTAGGACACGCCCAATTTCAAACTTTATCTTGTTCAGATGACTTGCTTTTGAATAAATAGGCGTTAAAACACAAATATTCAAAAATTCATAGAGGGCGTCACATAAAAGTTAGCGGGCTGGGACAAGAAACACATTACAGCTCATTCCCAGCCCCTACCATTCTAGCTAGCTAGCTCTAGTACATTGGGGACATCACAGCCGCAGTCCGCAATCCGCAGTCAGCTGAATACAGTACTGTAGCTAACCGAACTTTTATAATTTTGAAATGAAAGAAAATTAAAGAAGGTGCAGCAAATTCATCAGTAAAAATTGGGTGGGAGAGTGAAAATTACCAATCTTAGATATCACTGCACTTAATAATCAAGTTATGAATTTTAGTCTACTATCACTTATGAGGAATTTAGCTTAAACAGAAATATTTTCTTTTCTTCTCCTGTTATTACATAGTGGGTAATGAATTTTCGATTTTCAATAATTTATAGAAGGTGTCACAGAAATTAGTGGACTGGAACATGAACCAAATTTTTGAGTTCCTGTCAGTCTAAATTGTATTATCGTTAAAATCTCGAAATTTCTATTCTGAAAGTATAGCAAAGCAAAAATCCAGAATTGAACGGTCTTAGTATAATAAAATTATCGTACTGTATACTTACGCCCACCACCCTGATTATTAGGTTTTCAATTTGTTTTGATGGATTTACTTAAACCCCTCAAAGTTTTGAAATGTAGTGTGGTATTTACTGTACCTACAATAGAGTTTTTTTTAGTAAAACGTTTACCAACGAAGTTTTACCAATTGAGAGTGAACAGGAAAACACTTCCAATAACTGCATTTCTAATGATTGCAATGTAGATAATATGGATATTAGTAATGTAGAAAATACACCAGAAGAACAACCTATGTCCGGAGTAGAAGAAGCTATTAAAATAACTAGCAAGTTAGTTTTTATTGTTCTTTTTACAGGGTATCGTATGTAATTTATTTTTTTCTTTTAGTGAAATATCCAGTAACAAAGATTTTCCAACGGATATAAACCAAACAAATCAATCAAATGATAGCGAAAATGATCTTAGTATAAATATGAATAATACAAGTAAACTGGAAGAAAATTTGCAGGTTCAAGAAGATGCTGAAACTTCCGAAAGGTTAGTTTTATACTGTAGTAACTTTTACCTGCAGGTATATGATTTCTTTACTAGAGTAATTGTAGGTCTAATATATACATTAAGAACAATATTAAAATTATTATTATAATTTGTTTCACTTTTAACATGCCTGACATATAAAACCTTCTCGAGGCCCTTCTATCTTTTGCTCACTTCTTTGCCATACCACTTCCGCTTCAAGATCTTTGTCACTTCTCTATTCCAAGTGTTTGTCGATCTCTTAGTTTCTTCGTATCTGAACCCATTTTCTATATTTTCTTCACGATTCTGTTCTTCCACATTCTCGTCACATGTCCAAACCACTGCAACAGGTTTTCTTCAATATATACAGGATGTATCAAATTGTGTGTTAACTATGGGGATCTCGCTTGTTTGAAGAGATACGACGATGGTTAAATTAGAGAAAAGTTGTGGAATTTTATGCCCATTAATAATCTGAAAAGAAATTAGAGCTATCTTGTTTAGTTTCTGAATAAACAAAAAGAAACTGTGTTTGCGGTTATAAAAAAACACAAGTTGCACTAACATTACTGTTTCCTACCTTTTTGAAAGTGTCAGTTCTACGCCAATTCAGGTAGTTCGCCAATGTATAGGGGTCCCCTTTAACGCTGGTGTCTTCTTTACAGGTTGCAAAATCTGTCTTTTTTATCACTTAAAAGACCACGAGGAAAGCACACACCTTTTTGCACTAATGGTTATTGATAACAACTTTTTTGTTTTTTACGGAAAAAATGGCACACTTCCTTAGGTAAAACACATGTGCCAGTGCAACTATATAAATTCATTAAATAAAACGTTGAATACGGAACATTCCGCCCACCAAAATAAGGCACTTATTTTAGAAAAATAAAGGAAAAATCATTACAATTTTTGTTTTCAAACAACTAACTATAAGACAAAAAATTACTGTGAAGGGAGGGGACATAATTTTGCTAAAGCACGATCATAAACTCCCTTAGCAGTACGCACTTGTGCCACCCGAGGAACTCCATCACGACCTGGATATAATTAAACGCCCGAGGCACCATACTAGTGGAGAGCCTTCTGACGGAGTCTTTTGATGAGAACTCCACTTATTCCGTTGCTGAAGAGTATGGAGATACTCCACGTGCCATCTTCGCCAAAAGTCCTGGTGCATTCTCTGCACTAATTGCCAACGATTCAATCGATTTAATTTCAAATCTGTGACATTTTGATCAGGTGGGGCATACAACGGTTCCATAGTTAGAAAGTGTGCAGGAGTAAGAGCTGTAAGATCGTTAGGATCTGCACTTATATCACACAAAGGCCGAGAATTGAGAACCGACTCAATTTTTGTTAATACAGTATTAAATTCCTCATATGTGAGGATTTGAAGTCCGATAACCCTTTTTAAATGTAATTTTACGGATTTAACTCCCGCCTCCCACAACCCTCCAAAATGTGGTGCTGCGGGGGGGTTAAAATGCCATTTAATAGCGAGATTATCTGCGGAATCTTTACAATACGACATCAATAATCTATTTGCTCCAACAAAATTTGTACCACTATCACTATAAAGATTGCTGCATCTACCCCTGCGAGCAACGAATCTGCGTAAAGCAGCCAAGAAAGCTTCGGAAGATAGGTTCGACACTAACTCTAAATGTATTGCTTTAATAGCAAAACACACAAAAACACAAACATAAGCTTTCATGCTTTGAACACGACGACGTTTTCCCAGTGTAATGAGAAAAGGGCCAGCAAAATCTACACCGCTGTGAGAAAAAGGCTTAACCTCAGATACTCTGCTAGGAGGTAGATCGCCCATAAAAGGAACTATTGGGGCAGGACGCACACGAAAACACCTATAACATTTGGACAAAGTAAAATTGATGGCACGACGTGGCGACAATATCCAGAATTGTTGAGATAGTAAATAGTGAAGCGTGCAGGGACCAGGATGTTGGTGCAGTGTATGTACATGTTCTATAATTAATTCTGTGAGACGATGTGCACGGGGCAACAGCATTGGATGCTTAGCATCAAACTCTAGTTTAGAATGGCGAAGACGACCGCCCACCCTGATGACACCATCTTTGTCGAGAAAAGGAGCCAACTTTCGAAAAGGTTTAGACCACTGATCATTACTTTCAAGATTCACTATTTCCTTTTGAAAGACTTCACGTTGCACAGATCGAACGATCAACACAAGAGCTTTGTATAATTCCACAATAGAAAGCGTATCTTTTTCTCGACTATCTCTTGGAGCTTTTAGATTTTTGATAAACCTTTGACAAATTGCCACAATTCCTTGAATTTTACGTAAGGAGGAGAACTTATTGAGTAGAATATTTATCCATTCACTTGAAGTCACCACTGTTAGACACACTACTTTTCGCTGTTCTGATTCTACCTCTGAAGATGAAGCTGCACAAGCAAAGGAAAACTTTGGCCACTTATCTTCAGTATACACTAGCCACTTAGGACCCGCCCACCATAAGGAATGTGAAAGAAGGTCATTAGGCATAAGACCACGCGACGCACAATCGGCTGGGTTATCGACACCACTCACATGATTCCATAACATCGGAGAAACCTTGTCCTGAATGTGACTTACTCGATTAGCAATGAATGTCTTCCACCTGTGAGGAGACGACTTGATCCATGATAAAACAACAGTAGAATCGGACCATGCGTAAACTTTATCTACAAGAATGTAATTTTTGTATGTGTTAAGTACAAATTCAATCAAATCAGACAACAAAACCGCTGCACACAACTCCAACCTAGGTATGGATACACTTTTTAAAGGAGATACTTTAGCTTTAGCACACACAAAGGAAACTTTGGTTGAACCACCACAAGAAACTTGACGGAGGTATACCACAGCCGAATACCCATTTTGCGATGCGTCACAAAATCCATGCACCTCGGAAACGGTAACATCGTCCATGACCACTCGCCGAGGCAATGTAATTTCAGATAAACAAGGAAGTTGTGATTTGTAAGTTGATCAACGTTCAAGAATCTCAGGTGGAGGCTTATCATCCCAGTTTATACCCAAACTCCACAAGCGCTGCATCAAATATTTCGCAAACAAAGTGATGGGAGCTAAGAAACCTAATGGATCGTAAATTCTAGCTAATTCTGAGAGCACATTACGTTTTGAACACGGCCGATCGATAGGTTCAACCTTATAAGAAAATGAATCTGTGCTTGGACACCACTCTAGCCCCAGTATTTTCAAACGTGTAACATCATTTGAATCGAACATATGAGGTTGTTGGTGTTCCACAGGAATCGATGTTAATAGTTCATGATGATTACTGGCCCACTTCCTTAGTTCAAAACCTGCTTCTGCAAATAGCGCCACTAATTGTGATTGAACTTCACAAGCTTGTTGTGGTGAATCTGCACCACTCACGACATCGTCTACATAAACGTAGGATTTTAGTACCTCTGCCGCAAGTGGGTATTTGTGACCCTCATCTTGAGCCAACTGAAGAAGACAGCGTATAGCTAAATACGGACTGGAGGACACACCAAATGTTACCGTATTTAGACGGTACGCTTTCACAGGTTCATATTTAGAAAATCTCCATAAAATTCGTTGATAGTCCCTTTGACAATCAGCGATTAGAATTTGGCGGTACATCTGCCGGAGATCAGCTGTAAACACAATGCTATGTATTCGAAATGCCAGCAAAATTGAAACAATATCCCTTTGAAGTTTAGGTCCAACGTATAAAACATCGTTTAAAGAGGCACCGTTTGAAGTTTTGGCAGATGCGTCGAACACAATACGAAGTTTTGTTGAAGTACTCTCAGGCTTTAGTACACAATGATGAGGAATATAATACATCTCGTTGCTAGCACGATTTTCTGTAGCTAAGGTCATATGATTTTGATCTATATAATCTTTCATACAAGCCGAGTACGATTCATAAAGAGATGGATTTTTTAGTAAACGTGATTCCAAATTCATAAACCGATGCAAAGCATTACTATACGAATCTCCTAATTGAGGGGGTAAATTCTGAAAAGGTAATTGCACTACATATCTACCACCTTTTTCACAAGAATGTGTATTAAGAAAGATGTTTTCACATATGATGTCATCAGGCGATTGAGAAGTGTCTTGAGGAATTTGCTCTAATTCCCAAAAACGTCTGATTGCACTTTCCAAAGAAACATCTAAAGATGTACAAAAAGAATTAACCACCTTTTCGGAAGGACAATCAACTTTACCAATAAGAACCCACCCAAACACAGTGTTAATCGCATTTGGTTCACCGCGACTACCATTCCTAAGACCTTGCGTCACTATTTGAGCGTATATGTCTGCCCCCAACAAGATGTCGATGTCACTAGGATCTCCGAAATGTGGATCCGCATGTGGCAGACCTTGAATATGCTTCCAACTTTGTCCATACACACGATTAAAGGGGATTTGGCCACATATATTTGGTATCACGATCATCTCTATTTCAAAATTCGGATGAAGATGTCTAGAGAGTCTTAACTTACACAAAACCGTACCTAAATTCGATAATGTAGCCATTTGATTTAGTCCCCGAATAGGAATTGAAGAAGGAGACGTGGAAAAACCAAGTTTTTTCGCACAGCGTTCGGTTAGAAAATTGGCTTCACTCGCGGAGTCAAGCAGAGCTCTACACATTTGATAGTTTCTATGAACATCCCGAACACTCACCACAACAGTTGAAAATAACACTATTTTTGGACCAGCCAGCATACAACTTGTCATCACTTTAAGCTGATTATCTTTGGCGGATTTGACACTATGTTCATCAGTTTTATCTGAAGAAACGGAAGATAATTGCTTCGGAAAATGTATGAGTGTATGATGACGTTTATGACACACACGACAGCTAAACTTGGAGTTACAGCGATTCCCAGAATGAGTCGCAGATAAGCAATTAAAACACAAATTGTCCCTTTTCGCAACAGCATGACGATCATTTGGACTCAATTCTAAAAAACTGTCACACTTGAGAAGAGAATGATTTTGTTTGCAATACACACACACCACCGCGTCACCTGCACCTGTCACAAACGAAGAAGTAGCCTTGGTTCCATGCACTGGCAAAGAACCCTTCTTGAAATTAGAAGTAGCTTGGGCTGAAGAAGCATAACTTGAAGTCATCACAGTAATCTCCAAAGCACGGCACTGTTTTTCAAGAAATTTACACAAATTGTCATACTTCGGCACTGGAGAATCGCTTAATTCTATTTCGAACCTTTTTTTCGTGGAAGAATCAATTTTTTGTAACAACAAATTAAGTTTCGTAAAATCCCAGAGATCCCACTCAAATTGATCCAAAGCATCTAAGTTTTCAGCAAACACCGACAATAAATTACGAAGAGAAGAAGCTGAGTCATTAGTTGCTTTGGGAGCATGAAATAGGTTTTGCCAATAATTGGTTATTAGCACACGTTTGTTCTGATACCTGGACACCAATGCTTTAAAGGCTATTTGATAATTGGCAGCAATAAGGGGTAGATTCTTCACCAAAGTTAAAGCTTCCTTTGAAAGACTTGAAATCAAATACTGAAAACGTTCAATGTCAGATAGTGATACATTCTCATATGAATCAGTGTTTTAAAAACATCATAAAATGTGGTCCAATTTTTAGTAGTGCCATCAAATTTAGGAAGTTCTATTCTTGGTAACTTAACATGAGAGCGATCACCGCCTGAACCTGCACCAGAATGCTGTGGCAAAGCATGCATGGAGCTCCCATCATCAGACCTGTTGCCGAATATTTCACGATGAATTGTTTTGATCGAATATTGCATATTATCAAACGATTCCATCATATCTTCTTGAACGTCGAGTTCTGGCAGCTCCACGAGCGACACAATCTCAAAATGTAGAGATTCAAACACTTTCACCAAATCAGCTAGATTTTCGAACCTGAGACCGAAATCCACCCTTTTTGAAGCATCATATTGAGCATCTTGAGCTAGTTTCAGCAAAGTCTCAACACGCTTCTGTGCACTTTGACGTTTTTTAAATAATTTATCTACCTCCATACTTTGAAGGAAAACTGACGTATTAAAATATGACAGAAAGATGACGTAAAAAAGTAATGTTAGTTATTTGAAGAGAAAAAACTGTAATGACTGTATCACCAAAAGAACAATTCAATTTGGCTATCGAAGGACCAATAACTGTTTGCGGTTATAAAAAAACACAAGTTGCACTAACATTACTGTTTCCTACCTTTTTGAAAGTGTCAGTTCTACGCCAATTCAGGTAGTTCGCCAATGTATAGGGGTCCCCTTTAACGCTGGTGTCTTCTTTACAGGTTGCAAAATCTGTCTTTTTTATCACTTAAAAGACCACGAGGAAAGCACACACCTTTTTGCACTAATGGTTATTGATAACAACTTTTTTGTTTTTTACAGAAAAAATGGCACACTTCCTTAGGTAAAACACATGTGCCAGTGCAACTATATAAATTCATTAAATAAAACGTTGAATACGGAACAAACTGAAATTTTGGATTTTTTTTTTGGCTGTAACTAATTTGTCATTTATATTACATATTTCTAGTTAACGCATTATTAGGACACTTTTTCATGCTGAATCTAAATTTCTGATCCGATTTGGTATAACTGTTACCATTGCTCATTTTCGACTGTCAACTTTTTTTTTTCTTATGGTTGGCATTTTAAATTTTTTTATATTTGAATCGAGTTTTTAATTTTGATTTCAACGATGTGTCACACTTTGCATTTCGTTGAAGTTTTGAGCATTTTATTACAGAAAATAAAAATTTCATAAGAGTGCCATGGAAAAACCACGTCATTTATTTTATTTTGAAAATTATCTAGTAGGCCTTGAACTAATGAAAGTAAAACAAAACACTACTTTTACTTACTTTGGCCTTTAGATACATTAGGTACGCGAAAATTTCAGGAAACTTTGTTTTTGTTTCTTCGGTATTCCCATTCTTCTTGGCACTTTTTCTTTTGACCGAATTTTTCCTATGAACAGGAAATGACCACATTCGAGTTTGCTACCTACCGCTTTAGCTCGGCAGTGTACTATTGTTCTGTCCACCACTTTCTAAGGGAATGTAGTCAATGACAGATTTCTCTTCTCTGTTCAGTTCCACCTATGAAATGAATTTGCTTATATTACTAGAAGGGGTAGTCAGTAGTAGACTATTGTCTATACAAAAATGTATCAAAGTCTGTCCATTTTCATTCTTTACATGTTCTCCAAACTTTCCTATTACTCTCTACAATCCATGCTTCTTGTTGTCCAATCTCTCATTAAAATCTCCCAGATTTTTTTTTCTTTGCAATTGCTTATTGTAGATTAGTTTCGTTTTGTACGGAGTCATTAGAATTTTAATTCAACAGAATTTTCTTTTAGTAAAATGTCTACCAACGAAGACGTACCAATTGACAATAAACAGGAAAGCACTTCCAATAACTGCATTTCTAAAGATTGCAATGTGGATAACATTATTGTTAGTAATGCTGAAAGTATACCAGAAGAACATAGTACATCTGAAGAAACTTCGAAAGAACAAGAAGCTGTTGAAATAACTAGCAAGTGAGTGTCTATTACAGTTTTAGACGTAATTTATGGCATTTCTTTCTTTTAGTGAAATATCCAGTAACAAAGACTTTCCAGCAGACATAAAACAGACAAGTCAATCAAATGATAGTGAAAATGTTGATAATGTAAATAAACTAAAAGAAAATTTGCAGACTCAAGATGCTGATGCTGAAACTTCCGAAAGGTTAGTTTTATAGGTACTGTAGTGAGTGTTATGTGCAGTAGTATGATTTCTTCACTAGAGTAGATTTAATTCTAATATTGACATCAAGTAAGATCCTAATATTATAAATGCGTATCGTCAACAAAAGAAGACTATAATTTTTTGTTCACCTTATACTTCTTAATTTTACTTGAAGTGTTATTATTTTAATAGAATTTCCACACAAGCGACAGAAGCACCGGGCGTAGTTGATGCAAAATCACAACAACAGGGATGTTCGAGTCATGCCATTTCTAAAACTCAGGATGAAGATGTATTTCCTGTAATTGAAATAGTAGAAGAAGATAATGAGAATCAAGATGTAGTAGAAGTTATTGATGTTGACGATTGGTTAGTATAACAATTGTTTAGAATGCATATTAAATTAGATAAAGTTAGATACTTTTTCGAGTAGCTTTTTGCATCTATAACTTAGATTTTATTCAGCAGTTCAAATCATTCGAATATCATAACTTAAGTGGTAACTCCAAAGCTCTTATGGTATTAATGCGGACTAGTAGAACCTGTGAGCTACGCCCCAAGTCGTTATTTTTGTAACTTTATACCCGTTGCTTGCCGCTCCTCCACTGAGTTGGTCTCGGGAATGAGATCTGCTCTCGCAAAGAAAATTTCGTCAACAAAGCCCGGAAAACAGCCCCCAAAAAAAACAGTCCCGGAAAGAAATTTTAATGAAAGAAAAACTGTTAAAATCTCCAAGGAAAACATCCTCCGAAAAAAGAAACCATCATAGCTTCAGAAAAAATTGCTTTAAAGACGCGGGAAGAAAGTTAGTTAATTTAACACTTTTCCTTATTTTTAGGGTAGTGCCTTAAAAAAGATATTTAAAATGTTGCTGGAACATATTAAAAAACTCTTGTTAGACATTTGCATATAATTCCAAAACGAAACGTGCTCTTATTCATATAAATCCAGCAGCAAGAAAAACAATACTTATCTATTTTAGGAAAAGCTTTTTGTTAGTTATACAGTGATTCACCTGCAAGGAAATACAAGTTTTTCTTTAGGGGATGTTCTTTGGTGGTTGTTTTCTCCGGCAAATTATTTGACTGGGGTATATTTTTTCGGAGAATGTTTTTACCGAAACCTTTTTCCAGTTGATGTTTGTTGGCGGGTCCATCAATGTTTTTCCCAGCTAATTTCATCATTTTTTCATGGTTGTTGTCACCGTAAATAGAAAGTGGCCCCCATAACCAGAAGCAAATTTAGGTGCTACTGAGCCGCGCCTTTGATTATATACCTTTACAGATACGCAACCAATGTAATTCATTTATGCTTAAGTTGAAGACGACTACACTAAGGGGCGCTGTGCGCCATGCGTCTAGTTTATACTAAGTTCTACGTCGCCTACCTGCTACTGTTGGAAACGTACGTCATTTAGCATTCTTTGGGTAGGTACTTTAAACTCGACCTACCTCAACACTTAAAATCAGGGCGGTGACGACAATTCTAGAAATGTGTAGTATTGTACATCTTTAGGTTTTAGTTTAGTTTTATTTGTAAACTCCTGAAGATAACCGAGATGGTTAAAACTCGAGTCGAGTAAATAAAATCCAACGATCGGTATGCCTTCCCTATCAAAAAATTGTGTGCTATTATTTGATGAAATGTCAATAGAAAAAGGTCTAGAGTACAATAAAAGTGAAGATATTATTGAGGGTTTTCAAGATTTAACAAAAAAGTTTACTGCATCTTTGATATACCACATTTAGTAAAAAGTGTGCGAAATCAACTTAAAAAAAAATTTTTCAATTAATAAATATCAAATATCTTGGGCAGATATAAGAAACATATACGACCTCGATAATGAACATCCAATAGCTAGAGCTTTACCCCACCTAACTAAAATTCACATAAATCCCAATGCTTTTCAGAAAATGCGATGCAAGTACGGTATATCGAAAATTGTAGTTCCAGTTAAGTTTTTCAAAAAAATCCGAAACCGGAAACGGAATTTAGACCTCTTTTTTTGAGTAACGCGTTTTTCCAAAACTAAGTTTTGAAAACTTGAGCACCGAATCTAATAGAAGAACTTAAGGCAAATCGAAAACTTTTCCGGCATTTACGTGATTTTAACTCCGCCTATCAATTAGCTTTAGTTAAAAAATATATTTTCTATTCTTTGCATATTTTTGTTAAGTTTCCAAATAGAGATATTATAGCCATTATTGTCCGACATCTGAAGCGGAATTTGTAATTCGCCGAATCGCGGCGAGCGCTTACCTTGCCTTAGTACAGATAGTTGCGCCTCGAGGGATCTCGGCTGCGGCAGCAGGACGTCTCTGTCTTACCTATGCTTATTGCCTCTTGCAGGGTGATACCAGTTTATTAAATTATCAACTTTCAGTATTATAAGTTTACGTCTAACAACAGTTTCCCTTGCTTTTGTTCTTCTGTGTTTTATTTATCAAATTATTTTTCTAGATTCCAGCATCCAGGTAAAAATTTTTTCAATTGAAAAAACTGGTGCCAAAATTGTAAATTCATAATGAAAATCTGTATAATATCTCGGCAAAAACTTTATCGGTAAAAACACCTCTAAAAGTATTCATCCCTTAGACCTTAACCTTAGCCTTAAGTAGGTAGTAAACATCTTTAATTTTTATGTTGACCAGACAGACCCTTTAACAGAATAAGCAATCGACCAGCATATTTCTATTTAAGAGTGTTGTTTATAACTTGCTTGGTTGACTGCTTTCTAGATCTTTCAGTACAAACAGCGCCACCTGTCGCTCTCGTCTACTATTATTTCAAGAAATGTAATAATTCGTAAACGTTGCGGGTCTATAAGGGTATAGTCAATGGCCGTGCATAATTTGTCATGATGTTTATATTTTCCAATATTCATGAAATATATGTAAAATTTAAAATCTGTCATTTTATTTTATTTTTTTTTTTCTATTTTGCAAGTTAGCTATGCCTGGTGCTGTTAATATAAATTGCTTCTATTTTCCTACTATTATTTTTCTAGGAATTTTATTGACACTATTAAGTCATCAAAGTGTAATCGTATAAACAAATGTTATGAGACATTTATGTATCTTGTAGGTATGGAAGTAAGGCGTACTTACGTAGCCGATAGTGGGAAAACATAATTATTTAATACTTGCCATAGACTGCTCTAATTAAATTTTTTTGTTACTAAAAATTGTGGCTACCTGTATATAGTGTATATACAGGTCGACACAATTGTATTGAAAACAAAGGAATGGGTGCAGTAAGGAGACACTATGCAGGGTGGAGATTCACGTATCCATCTATAATTTTAAAATAGTTATGATTTGTCATTAAACTGACTCACTATATTCCTTCCTTATAGCACTCGTTTAGTTGCCTATATTGACAGTAAAATAGGGACAATCTGTATGCAAAAATATATGAAAAGAGTAGATTGGCCAATCATTTTGTAATTGTAAATTGACCATTAAGTTTATTGATTTTGAAATTTGGATCTGGTTAACCATTTTAAATAGAACAATATTAAAAAATAATGTGTTAAACCAAATCAACATTTGGAAGCAGTTAAGTTATTTTATTTAATAATGAAAGTGGTAATTAATAATAAATATTTAACTATTAAAAATTAATAGTATATAGTAATAAAAAATAATAAAATAAAACACTTGGTATTTGTTTCACAATCAGATTGTTAAACAAATACCAAGTATTTTATTTTATTATTATACTATTAATTTTTAAGGGTTAAATATTTATTAATAATGTTTCACCACATGCCTACCACACAATCAATTCAAAGCAATTGATAATATTCTTAGTTAAACATTATTTCAGCAAACCAATGCTAAAAAAACGAAATGTGTCTGGAGGTTTAAATCAAGTAAAATATGTAAGAAAAGTAATGTCCAAGAACCACTACACAAGTGGTGTTTGCATTGAAATTCTAAGTGACGAAGAGGAGGTACAAGTTGAAAAGGAAGTTGAACAGAATTCGGAAGTACAAAAACCTGTCGAAGTTGATGTTGTGTAAGTTTAAAATTCTTTGTTTTAATTGCATGTTCTATGGAAAACGTTGTTTTAGTGAAATACCAAAAAATCAACTAGAAGATATTTTACAACAGGTGAAAATGCTTACATCGACTGAATATTTATTATTTTATTTGCAATTACCACCAAAATGGGATGCTGAAAAAATTTCTGAAAATCTAAGCGAGACATTAGGAACTAAATTAGAAAACAACGAAATTGTAATTCCTGAAAAAAATGAACGTATTTTAAAAACAATTGATGCTAGTGTTAGGTAAGTATTTACAAAGTAAATCTCTCGTGTAGTTATGAAAAGTTCTTAATCTAGAAAATGAAAAAATAATTGGTGAAGCACTTTGCCTATTTTGCTTTCAAAAACATTTTATACGGGGTCCTCCAAAAGTATGTTTCTGGCGGCGGCGTAAATATTGGTTTTACAAAAAAATACTTTCTATGAAAGTTTTTCATTACATTTTTATCTACCTTTCCCCATACTTCAATCTTTTATTTAACGCTGTAAGTGCTGTGACAGGGTTGTATTTTTTTTTGTAAATGGCACCATATGTACGTTTTGCATTTTTCTCTCTTTTGAATGGTATAACACTAAGAAAATAGTAAAAGTTCTTTATATCAGCAGGCCCTAAATTCAAACAGCAGTTGATATCTCTATCAAAAACTATTGCATATTAATTAAAAAGGTAGAATCTGAAAGTGTTATTAGTTTTTATTGAAGTCTTCTAATCTCACTAGTTTTTTAACAATCTGCAAAACATTTTAGGGAAACATCAAAGAACACAGTACAAAGTATTATAGATAGGGTTAAAGACCTAACAATAAAGGAATACTTGTGGTTACGTTCCAACTTGCCTACTGACTGCATTAATCCAAATTTACAACAATGTCTTATGCCATATGGTTCAGATATAAGTCAGACTATGTTATGGCTTAGAACTCACCTTGAGGAGGCTCCTGACAGTATTTTACTTAAGCATGACGTTTTTGACAAATATCAGTGAGTATTGTTCAGTTTCTAAATTAGTTGTAAGTTTCGTAAATATTATGATACTCTTTCTATGTAACTTTACAAATCTGTAATTGTAATGAGTTCTGCGGGTACTACTATACAGGAAAATTTTTAACATGCGAGACACACTTTCAGGATGAATTCAGAATTTGAAAATGATGTAAAAGGTTCCAATAAACATATGTCGGCAGTAAAATTTTGAAATTCTGTATCTGAACATTACTCGTTTAGCTTAGTATGTTTACTAGTTTTTATTTGAATAGGTGCATCGGATGCATCTCATATGGGGGGCACATAATATTTTCTTCGAAATATTTTGGACCTTTACAATTTTTTAAGTTTTGCTTATAAAAAAGGCACTTTTGTTAAAAGTTGCTAAATCTAACAGTTTTCGAAATAAATCAGTTTTTGTGAAAAATCAAGTTGCTCGACTGTTGCTTGAAGAGGCAAAACAAACTTTGAGGTTAAGTTGTACACATCAACAACTTCATGTAAATGTGGGTCTGGAAACGCAACAGCCTTATTGGTTAAAGCAACTCAATTTTGCAAGAATATTGAATTGTCTCAAAAATTGTTAGATTTAGCGACTTTCAACAAGAGTACTTTTTGATTATAGGTTTGTATGGAGATCAATATTTTATAACCAAAAGTTTAAAGATCTAAAATATTACCTAGCCCCCATATGAGACACCTCTGGTGCACTTATTCAAACAAAAATTTATAGAAATACTAAGCTAAAGGAGTAACTCTCACGTATAAAACTTCAAAAAGTGCCATTACGGCAACAGTTATCATCAAAAAGTGTTTAGATTGTTCCATCTTTAAGACGCTGTAACTTCATAAGGAAGCGTTTCCGGACTCTTGTTTATGAAAACTTATTTCATTGTTCTCAGATTCTAAATGCATCTGCAAAATGCGTTTCACTTGTTATGAAACACCTGTTTCTTGATTCTGTTTTTCTGACGCCAATTTTCTTCTTTTTTGGCTTTATTAGCCTCTAGTTTTCTTTTTCCTTGTTTTATTTATTCCTTTATTTAATTTTCTGTTCTAGTTTTTTCTTATCTGTTGTTACATTTTTGTTCTCCCACTTAACTTCAAATCTTAGCTTCATGTCGCTCCATATCTTTGTCTCATTATCGATTTGTCTTTACACCTCTTTGTAACTGTACCAATTAATCATCATACAGTTAGGAAGTAATAAATGTAATGTTTTTGTATTCAGGAACTTCTGCAAGCAAAATAGCATTCATCTCATGACAGCATCGAGGTTTGGCAAAATAATAAAGCAGATATTCCCAAAATTAGGACGGAAAAGATTAAGAGTAAAAGGAAGTTCAGCATATTACTATGTTGGAATTCAACTGCGATTGAAGTTGGATTCTCCCCGTTTACCAAATGTGTCTGAGAAACTAAAGCAGGTAACTTATTATTTCTATTGTAGCTGTTAGTTAGGGTGACCAGATGTATTATCTTGTATTGTGTGGTATTGTTTTTGAAAATTTGATCGTTGAGATGTTTAACTCTTGAAACATATTAAAAAATGTAAGTAGATAATAATAATTTGTCATAAATTTCACTAAAAAAATTTTATTGTACAACATGTTTCGTTGGTTAAGACATTTTCAAGTACCCTGAAATACATGCAGCAAACGCTGCGAGTCAAAGTACAGGGAGGGGGGTAGTGGGAAAGGGTAGCAATAAAGTAAAGTTAAAAAAAAATAAAAATGTTTTAACAATATATGCATAAAATGGAATATAACGATAATACAAAAAATATAGCGACAATACAAAAAAGGTTAACAAAAACTCCAAGAAACAAAAACATAAATGTATATCAAGATTTTTAATTTTTATGCGGAGGAGGTCTTTTTAAACAAAGATTCAGCAAAGGTGAATTATTTAAATCAAGCTGGTCATTAAGAGTATTAACTTGTTCATTTCTGCTTAATTTATTAATTTCCATAGATTCCAGAAGGTTAAGTTTTTTACCTTTATTACATATATGTAAGATTTTAGGTTTATAATCATCAGCGAGGTTGTGTTTAGACTCCATTAGGGAATAAACTCCACTTTCTTTGTATATATGATTTTTAGGGTTTTCTAGCGTTTAATATAATGTATGTTTGCTTAAATTATGCTGTGACATGAAAGCTATATTAATATCATGCTTAGCTAAGATACATAGAGCTTATACTCTTCCCTTATCTGAGATTAATTTAAAGAACAAACTTAATACGATCCGACAAATAGGAGCTAATCATAAGTTGAGTTATAACACAAACTAATGTTTTTACCATAGTTGGCTGTGAATTCATTAAAAAGGCATTTGTTTTGTGGTTCAGAAAATATATACTTTGTTATACTTTTTGCGGTTCAGAAAATATATACTTTGTTATACTTATTTCTAATAGTAATCGATCTACAGCAACCTTTCTTAATTTTTATGATTTACTAATAGTAGGCTATGACTTTAAAACGTTTTTTAGAATCAGTAGAAACAACTGAAGTCAGTAAATATACCCTGTGTTCAAATAAAAAGAACATAAGGGTTGGCCATGGAAAATAAAATTTCTGTCTTTGCATGCTTTAGAATTTAAACAAACAAAACATAATGTCACTTAAAGTTTTTAGGTTAATTTATCAATTCCAGCTTTACTTCGTTAAAGTCCATATTTAATGAGTATCTGTATATATTGCTATGTAATACCCCACACTTGTGGAATTAATGATTTACATAAACTGTATCACAAATTGATCTATTTTATAACCTCGGCTTGAGCACTCTTTTAAATTCTCAGGGTTCTTTTACTTGTATTAACAACAAAACGTGGCTTCCCTTTTAGATTGCAAGATTTGGTTCTTTCTTTTTAAAATGATATTAAGCATTCATGCATAATCTTTTACAATAAAAATTAATATCTAACAATTTTGACATTTAAAATTAAATCATATACCAAAGTTTTCTTTCTTTCTTTTATTTTCACTCGCTTCTTTTTTTAACACAATACCTTAATTTCTGCTGTAGCTTTTTCTCCTTCTGTAGGTCGCATTTCTCTTCTTAATATTAATTATCTTCTGCTTATGTACTCTTTCTCTTAATCTTCTTTCTGGTTGTCAATTATGTTTGAAATTTATTACTAATTTACCCATGTCATTTCTTTTAATCGAAGAATCACATTATCCTGGCAACTTGTCATCTCAGCTTTCATTGTCAAAGCAATTGTTTTCTTTTTATAGAATTTTACTATTACCTTCTTCGTCGTTTATCTAGATTTTATTACAACTCACATTAAGTAAAACACTGTCTTACAAACAGGCAAAACTTTTAATTAATATTTTGTACTTCTTTATACAAATTTTACATTTTCTTTGGGAGCGTTACAAAATGACGTCACCCTCACTTCGATGTTCTTATTCAGCTGTCTAGTTTTTCTATAGCAACGTCAATTAAAAACTAAATTTTGTGATCTAAACAACTTGATTAATTTTATCGTATTTCCAAAATAACTTATTCTACACTTAAAAAATATAAATTAACAATTAAATAAAACCAACTTATTCTACACTTATATAATATTTCAACTCCCCCCCCCCCCAAGATTATGCATGTTTTATTAGCATATCAAACTAACATAAATATTTCACAATTTCAAAGTGAAACCACGCCAAGTTTTTATTATATTTTTATTTAATTCAATTATTTAATTTAAATTAAAGAATTCCTGAACTAGAAACGAGTCATGCCAAGGTAATCAAATAAATATTTTAAAATTGATCTTTTTATCAATATTTCGCCAGTGTGGTCATAATATCACAGCAATATCTATTTATTTTAACCTTATACGTATTTCGGCACGTTTACATGCCATTGTGAAAGGTTATAAGCTTGTAATTTGTAGTGACACTGTGACTGACAGAGTGATGACAGTTAAATTTTAAAGCATGCAAAGACAAATTTTATTTTCCATAGCCAACCCTTATGTACCTTCTATTTGAACATACTATATTATAAACGATTGTAAGATGTATCAAAAGTGGAGGAGAACAATGTGAGTATTGTTAAAAGTATTACCAATGCGTTTGATATAAAAATGCTGAATTACCTGTTAAATATTTTGTATCTGTGGTTTTGCTTTTATACTTAGTATTTTTTACTTAAAAGTAGATAATATTTCTTAAAATTGTTGATAATGTATTTACTGACTTGAGTTGTCTCATCGATTTTATGATTTTTTGGAAAAGGAGCTTTAAAATATATCGAAAACGCATGCACAAACTTTTTCTCCAAAATTAGGGAGGGATATAAATATTACTGCACCTAAAAATAAACTTCTTAATCTTATTCTACTATTACTCATAAGCAATTTAGCTTAAACGAATTAGCAGGCTGAGGCACAAACCAAATTGTATCTCACCTCAAGCTCTGTGAACTTTTAAAATTTAAATAAAAATCGCATGGCCAATTTTCGAGCAATATTTTTTTTTAAATACGAAAATTATGAATAATTTTTTACTTCATAGCTCCTTTTCAAAAATTTGTGTGCACCGTAACATTGTGGATCTATATTATAATAAACAATTTGAACCCGATCTGTCAACCTGTTTTTGAGGAATAAGACACCAAAGTCGAAATTTTCAAAAAATTGTTGCAACCGCCATTTTGAAGCCTTAAAGTTCGGGAAAAAGGCGTTGAATTTGCCCTAAAGTCTTCTATTGGATTCCGTTTTCGAATACATAAAATTTGGTTTTCGAAAAAAATGCTACAAAAAAATTATTTTTTTGAAAGCTCATTTCTCTGATGAATTTTTGATACACCCCCATATTCCAAAGCTCATCAAAATCGGACCGTCCGTTTGGGAGTTATGGAGCGCACAAACTCACACCCACCACCCACAGACACAATTTTCTAAAAATCACTTTTTTGGGTTCCTGGATGGTCCAAAACATGTATTTCCGTCCAAATCAGGAGTCGAAAATTTTCATGAAATCAATACTTCTCTATACTGAAAGTATAGGAACATAAAAATCTTAGCATGCCATTGTAAAATGCTCAAAAAAATTTTACAAAAAACCATAGCGTTTTTTAATATTTGTAGAAATAAATAAATAAATATTTCACGTTTTGATTGTAGCTCAAAAACAATAGCAGTTTTTCAATTTTTGTCTCCGCCATTGAATTCGTCTACAAAAATTGGTAGAATAAGATGAAAATTTTTTTTTTGCAAAGTAATATTAGCAAAGTTACCCATACATCTAAAATGAGAAACCCCGTACTATAATTTAACAGTTTAAGAGTTTCCATGATGTTCAAATTTAAATATATTTTAAAGAATCATTTGGATATTTAGTAACTGCAAAGTTGCAAATATTTTTAAAGCTGTTATACCATTCTATGGATTGCCCTTAACGATCATTTGCTTGGTACCTCCAGTCACCGCCGCTCGCTTCAGCTACATTACAATAATTATTCTATAGTAGCTAGTGTGGCCATTAGGCTGGTATTTGACCAACCACCTACGCCAGAGCATCCCCTACAACATAACAAGCTTCCCTTGAGGTATTTTAATTAACTGTCTGTAATTTTAATTGTCAATTAGTAACTAGTGTAAAGTGATTTAAAGTTTGTTTTTTTATGTTCTATGTATTTTTGTGTTTTTATATGACATGATTCTGTACAGTCTCAAATAATATACTTACCTACTTACTATTTAGGTGGGTGGTTAGGTTACCTCAAAAAACCTGTAGTTTTTTTTATTCAAAAGTTTGTGGAGTATGTCTTGCTTAAGACGCCCCTCCCCCAACTCATACAGAAGTTTGATTATGCCATGTTGACTTGTATTGTATTTTTATTTTATAAATCTGGTCACCCCACCTGTTAATGTTAGTTACATTTTCTTTATATCTGCTTTACTCTGTAATCTCATTAGTTTGGATCATTTTTGATACTTATGTCATTGAAAAAATTTGGATATTTTTATTGCTAAGCTTTTGAATTAGTACTAGATACAACGTTGATTATCAGACTTATCAACTGTATTATTCAAAAAGTATTATAAATATTGCAAAGACGTCAAATTTTCAAAAGGCCATTACTTGAAAACAGTAAGAGTATTTAAAAGATAGTGTTAGTAGGAAATGTTAACAAGAACATGATATTTTTTCATATTTTACAGAAACGGCTGAACGATGAAAATGAGAGTGTTAAATGTGTAAATAAATCTGATGATGTAACTGACCCATTAGCTGAACAACCAATTTTAGCGAATGAATACAGAAGTAACCAACTGAACCATCAAGTAATTGCAGGGGATGAACATGATGATTATTACCAAAGCAACCAATTAGATGGTCAAACAATTTTAGTACATGATCCACTAGCACTCTTAGATATATCAACAAATGATGATAAATTACTTAATGATGCATCTTTTCATCAATCATACAACAAATTTCCTAATAGAATATCTGAATCGGGTTATCTAGATAAAAAACATAAAACTGCAAGAAGTAATACTCAGTTGTATAATTATGCTGTAGTTACATATCCACCTGCAAAGCCACGGAATTCTACTTCAGTAATCAACAATAGTGTTCGTAAAGTAAAGTATAAAGAATACAGACATCCATCTGTTCAAAAAGTGTTTAAACAATTTAGTACAATTGTGCTTCCTCCAGAGCTTTTTAAATTAAACCTAAATCCATCTGTTGCTTTGGACGATAGTGTAATAAATAACTGGTGTGCAGAACGTTTAAATAAATTTGCACAAAAATTGTCAAGCATAATTATAACAAAAATAGGTCGTAGCCAAAATTTTAATGTTACATTTACATGTTGTAATGACGTTTTTGAAGTGAGTGACAGCTATGCAAAGCAGTTAAATGATTTGAAGGAAAAGTTTTCAGATATAGTTATTAGAGAGTCAGAGAATAGTGCAAATTATGAAGTTGTACGTAATGTGATATCAGAGAAGCCAAGTGCTGTCTCAAAATCATGTAAAGAAACATTCCAAATTATCAAACAATTATTAGCTAACCAGAAAATTAAAACGGAAAATAAGTGCTTTAAAATACAATCTGCTGCACATATTCGTGACATGAGTTATATGAAACATCCATCTGTTCAGAATTTGTGTGAAAAATTTAAAGACATTGTCCTTCCAGAAGAAATTTTTAAGGCTGACATAAACCCGGTCATTGTTTTAAACAGTGGAGAAGTGATTGAATGGTACCTAAAGCAATTGGATCATTTAAAAGGTAAATTATCAAATGCTGAAATAACAGTTACTAAGAGTTCAACATCGTATACGGAATTACAAGTTGCTTCGCCTAGACCGAACACGTCATCATCTAGACAAAGTAGAGCAAAAATGATGAATTTCTGTGAAATTGATTCAAGTGATGATGACAGTGATACTATAAGTACTGATGAATACAAGCCGGTGGGTCTTGAAGACCAAAAAAGTGACATTTTACCAATTTTACAAACTAAAATAGAAAATCCCACCGTTTCAATGTTGTCCGATTGTAAAATTTTTGTGTCTGAAATAAGTAGTCAAGTGACAAGTGAAGTGGTAGATGATCCTGTATATACTTATACTAAAATGGAAAATGAAAATGTACAACGGTTGTGTATGAGACAGAAAAGGTTAATATTAAATGATGAAGAAAGTAACGAAATTGATCCAAAAAGGAGAAGATTTTATTGTAGTAAAATTACCATAAATCCTAATTATAATGCAAGTGTATCTGAACAGCTCGCTAGCAATAACCTAGAACAAATACCAGATGTTAAAGAAAAGCCAGTTGAAAATTGTTCTTCGCCAATCGGTGACGAAGTGGAAGTTTTTGTATGTCAGTTCTGCATGTTAGTATTTGATGAGAGCAAAGAGTTAATAGATCATCAAAAAAAACACCTTTGTTGTAAACCGTGCAAGAGGAAACTAAGAAACATAGAAGCAATGAGAGAGCATCTTATTAAACATTGTTCTCTAAATAGAATTCAAAATAGACCTATACTTAAATTACATCGTATTGACAGTGTACCCTCAATGCTTGCAAAATATGCAAGAGCATTTAGGGAACCAGTTTTTGATGTGGCCGACAATTCGGATGTTTCAAATATTATAAATTACAACGAAGGCATTGCTAAAACTTTCATGTATGTGACTAACAGAGCAAGTTCTAAATCTTCCGCAGATTGCAGACCAAACGCTAATCTGAGAAATGAAAGTATGGAAATGGATACAACAACACCTAATTTAAACCACTTAGTTAAACGTACCTATTCGAAACTGCCACGGTGTACAACTGTACGTATTATAAAACCAAAGCAAATAAATGCAAATTCCCCGAATCAAACTCAAATTGTTCCTATGGATAGTGCTATGGTAACTCCTGAAAATCAACAAAACCAACCATATCAACAAACACAGCCGGAACCCATGTTTCAGTTAAAGAACACTATAAGCAATAATCTTAACAAAATTCTCCTTTTATCTAATAATGTGCCGCAGTCACAAATACAGTCACCTAATATTCTTTACGGAACGTTGTATGTAAACAATACAAGTGGACAGTCATCGCCCAACGTCTGTCTAAACTCTCCTTTGTATAATCCAACTGTCGGTACAAGTGGTATTGATTGTGCTATGAATACTAATCCTTCATGTAGTAATCCAGACTTACAGCAGCCTCCTACTTTTATGCAAATTGTCGAATCACCCAGCACATCTGTGATGCAATATGCAGCTCCAATTTCTCAAAATAATACTTTAGTAACTTTTGAACATCAGGATCATAGTTATCATCAACAGCAACAACTGTTTCAAGTTGGAAATAACATACCTAGTATGAATAACATTGTATTTGTATCGAATAATCCTCAGATTACCGAACTGCAGTCTACTACTGTTAACACGTCTGCTAATTTTACACCTTTCCTTGATCAGTCTGCGAAAACAAGTGAAACTGAAATTCAAACTGAAACTTCAAATTATTTGGTAAATAACACTGAGACAAGCAGTGCTAACAATCCTCCTCCACAAGGGCAATTTAGGATACGAGTTAAATCTATTCAAGAACTTAGATAACTTTAGTGTATTTAACAAGTCCATAGGAGTCATGTGGTATAAAAAAAATCAGGATGAGAAATAGCCTTTTTGTATTGTAAGATTCTTTTTATGTAGAATAGTCTTGATTCTACTTATTTCTGAATTGATTGCGTTAATATGAATATAAAATACAAAGTGAGTCAAAAGTATGGAGACACTGACTGGCTGCGAAATGTTGCTAATATTCGGGAAATTCTTATCTACAGTGTGTTTCACTTTTCACGAACACACCTCCATATTGTTGCTGCTTTTTAACATAACAATTTCTAATTGCTTCGCATTAGAAATACAGGAAAAAGTTATTTGGAAAAGTTCAGTGATGTAAGTTCAGTAATTTTTTAATATTTACCGCCGTTTTCAGTAAACGGGTACACATATAACGTTAACATTTTCAACACACAATATTATCGTTTTAAAATTAGCATGTTTGAAGGATACTAAACATAGATTTATGTTTCTTTTATACTTCAAAAATAAAAGTTTATTCTTGAATTAAATAAATATGTAAACACCAACAAAGGAAAACTAAAACTAAATAAAGTTGTTTTTAAAGCTACTGTAAAACAAGAATTTAGCTTAGAATAAATTACGAAAAGTTACGTTAGGTTAGATTAAATCATCAAAACAATTTTTAATACAGTCAAAATTCGAAATCTTCCTTACCTTACCGACTGCTATTCTAAAGATGAAAAGGACAGTGTCTATACTCTTGTTTATTATGAATAAAGCACATTATACCTACATTTCATGAAAATGTTTTATTGTTTTAATTGAAATATTCCTAATTTTAGACGCTTTTGCGCTCGCAATGCGAACATTTTATGATTTTATAAAATTCCTTGAAGAAGGGGAATTTCCTATCATCTAGCAACACTGCTAAATGCATTAATTACGCATGCTCCATGGGTTTCTACTAGAGTTTATTTGCAGAGCATGCGTAATTACTAATTAGTGCATATAGTTACCATCCAGTCACCTGACAAAATAGCTACAAGGGATTTTTAACTGTCAAAGAGGTAACGCTTGTGTACCATCCAATCACGCGATAATTTGCTTCACATGCCTGAGCGTCATTGTAAGGAAATACTTTATTGTTATATTTATATACAAATTAGGTATTGTTTGATTTGTCAAAGGGATTAGAACACTTTTGTAACAGGTTTAGGAAATTTAAAAATATTTCAGGGAATTTTAAATTATTAGAACTGAATAAAATAAAAAAAAACGATTATTTTAATTATTTCCATTTTTTTGGATGTACTTATCTTTGCACAACCATAACTAACAGAAAATGCTTTTTAAAGACATTTTAATGACGGTAATTTACACCTTTTTTTCCCACGTTTTTATTTGCAAAAACTAAGAATGAAATTGTAGACCGTAAAATTTAAAAAAAGCAAAATTTTTCTTATTATTTTTGGTTTTTCACAGGGCTACCAAATGGTCCCCCCTTGGGGGACTGACTGGGTACCTTTTTTTATAGGCGGTTTCATAAAGTCTCCTTAAATCGACAATGGTCTTGGAAGTCCCTTAAAATCTGTACCTAATGGTCTCTTCGATGAATCTGGGCGCAATTTTCAAGTTAAATTTTGTACTTTTTTTTATTATTTAACTTCTGCTTCCAGTTGTTTTGTCTATACATTACGGAAGAGTAGATCATTGTTGTTAATCATTTTACACAAATTTACAATTGTTTTTTTTGACAAAGTACATTTTAATTATTCTATTACGGAAAGATTAAAGTTGCAGTAAAAAACAGAATCTAAACCAAAAAAGCTATTAAAAAATAATAAAGTTTGGTTAACCTGTGTCAGATTTGAACTCCGGTTTCCACATTTACACAAGCTGCGGATATGCAATTGCTTGTTTTTTTTACAACTTAATTACCTGAATTTAATGTACAGGGCATCACTGTAATTAATAAATAATAATTTGTTTTAATGCATTTTTTTCTTTAATATTTGTAACTTAATAAATCTTAGTCTTACTAATACGTTAAGGACTGAGAAGATACCACATTAAAACACATACACACACACATGTGAACTGATACTTCGTACACTTAGCTAAATTTACAGTATCTAGTAAGACAGCAAAGTTTTATATCAATGTTCGCGAATAAAATGGACATCCCCTATACCTATAAACTTCAAAATTTAAAGTCCTGTTAGGTCTCCTTTTTTAAAACTTTTGGTTCCCTTAATTACGCGTAACTCCCTCCTTCTTAGCAATATCAGAACTGGCAGCCTTTAAATTTGGGGGTATTTTTTGCTTCTGAACAACTTTTTGCTGTACTTGTCTCTAACGCGAAGCAAAATATGGAAATTTCACTTTTTTTTCTGCTCATAGAAGGCTGATGTAATTATTTAAATTTGGTATGTTTGGTATATATGCATTTTGAAGAGTTGTACAACTGATCAAAATTATAAATTGTTACATTAAAAAGCAGCAACAATATCGAGCTGTGTACATAGTGAGTTATGACATCACGTCAGAGTTTTTTAACTAGAATCTGTAATTTTTTTAACTGTTTAATATTTTTTTCTCTTTATGATGCTATAAAAATGTTATGTGTATGTGGCTAATTATATCGAGAAAATTCCCCTTAAAGTTGTGATTTAAAATAAACAAGTTCGCTATGAAGTAACAATAAACAATGATGTTTGTAACGTAAAGTAAAATGTTCGGTTAATTTGTAGTAACAATAGTTTTACTAGTGAGTTTACGTTTCACATTGAAAGGAATAGAATTTTTAATAGTTAATTATTGGACAATAGCCGTTAATTGCCTTATTTGCAAATGTGGATTTTTGGATATAGAATAGCCTCCATTGTTATGTCTACAATACTTACACAGAAGTTAAAAGATTCTTAAATCCGCTTCAAAATGTTCAGATTGCAAATGTAACCATAGTGACTTCTTTTGTTTATTATGCGACCTTAGAAGCATCTGTTGCTCTATAATGAACCTAATTAGTTTCAAATTATAACTTTAAGCTGAACTTTCTCAAAAAAATTCTGATGTATAACAAACTCCAACAGAGAAGAGCCTGTCACGTGACTATCAAGTGCCTGCTCAGACTACCGATTAAGGTTGAACAAATGTAGTATAAAGCTAAAATAAAAAACCTGTTGAATTTAAGAATTGTTTTATTTACAATAAATGTAGAATAAGTTTCTTACGGCGCATAGTCACATGACAGGATCTTCTCTGTTTGAGTTTGTTCTAAGTCGAAAGTATTTTTATAGCAGCCCAATGATACAAAAATACTCCATCAAGCAATAAAAAAAAAGATAGTTTCATATTTTAGCCATCTTGCCTTACATCAAACTCTAAACATTTTTTAAGAAAAAAAACTTATAAGTAGGTCAACATGTAAATAAGAATCTCCTGAGTAACTTATATTTCAAACATTTTTTTCTAAACCGCATATTAACGGCAGAAAATTGGAGTCTCCATACTATTGACTCCTTCTGGATATGCAAAATGTGTAGTCAATTGGTGACCTTTGTCTTTTTACTGACGGAAGCTGTTAAATGTGGAGGGAGAATTTTATAATCCTAGTTAAGAAATACTACTTTTGTGTTCTAAACTGCTGTAACATTAAGTAAGACAGAGCATTAACAATCTTTAATTTGTTATAAGCTGATACAATAATTTAAAACATGATGATGATTTTTAGTCTGGTTTCTAAAACTTGTAAGGAACTAATATTATTAGTAGACTGCAGTGGCAAAAACGCGATTATTAGTTTAATGTTGTAGAGGTCTATTTGATTTGTTAGTTTATTGTTATCATGTAAAAGAATCATGTGGAAAATTAATTATTGCATCACGGCACGTAAAGCCAAAGTCTTTTATCTTTGATAATATTCGAATTTAAGTATTATGTGCAAGAAATGTCTGTTGCATTCTTATCTATTTTGTATTTATTTTTTTAGCTAAACTATATTAGGTTGTATACTACTTTATATCATTTAAAAAAGTAATTAAATACTTTATATGTAATACAGTAGTTTTAATATCTCAATGCATTTCTTTTTTAAATACTAAAGTACATGCCTACCCTGCCTACTCAGTTATAAATTATTTGCCGCGTCTAGCTCCACGTTAACGTGGAGCATTAAAATATTTTTAGATCCACGCGATGACGTCGCAATCTTGGCACTAATTTATAAGTGAGTGAATGCAACTTTCTTTCGTATTTATTCTTTAAAAAATATAACTATAACCTCGGGCATACAGTAAAGACCAACAACATTGTTTTAAAAAAAGCAGTATAAAATAAAAAAAAGTTTGAGCCCAACCAAGATTCGACCCATCAGCTGTTTATGCAGTAAAACGCTGTACAGCCGCATGTCCACCTGAGCTACTACGAAGTTGCAGGCAGTCGCTAAAACACCTAATATAAACTTCAAACAGTCAGACCGTGCAGATGACGTTTCGCGTGGGTCTAAAAATATTTTAATGCTCCACGTTAACGTGTAATGGTGTAACTTATTTTCTTAATTTAAGTGTTCCACGTCTTAGAAATAATGCAGTTCCAGGTGAATTTTCATATGCCTCACAAGAATTGTACAGAATGCAAAGTACATTACCAGTGTAATAGTACTTTTCATTTGCAAAGTTAATGTACTCGCGCTACAGTGCATTTTAATGTAATTAAGTCGCACTTGATTTTCAGAGTTGTTAACTTTCAATTACTTGCCATAATACATTAAGGGGTGGTTGTTGCAAATTAAAAAAGTTCAGATTAAACATATCTACACCATAATTAAGTAAAGAAATTTAAAAAAACAATAGAAGGCTGGCTATTTAAATGTAGATATGTTGATGTTACCTAGATGGCACTCTGCTAGAAATAAATGTAGCTCGGCACGACAGCTAACAGTCTGTAAGTTCTCTCTCATAAGCATAGATAAAATAAATCTCAGTGAGGTTGTTTTATTTTAAAAGAGCCTGTTCCCTCCAAAACCACATCACAGCAGCTATAAACAGAAAAAGAGCTAAAGAAAAGACTGATGACTAAAAATTTCCTGAGACCAACCCTCCTTGTACCACAATGTATAAAATATGTATGGAGACATTTCCAGCACATACTTATGAAGCTTGCTTCACGTTTGTCACAGCTTTTTATATTTTGTTTTCGCCTTTTTGATGCCAAAGGGTTGCTCCAATGACAAAATGTTACTGAACATTTTTTGCAGGAAATTTCACGGTTTACAACTTGGTAGCCACCATTTTTCATGTAGGTGCCATTGTTCTCGAGATATTCGCAAAAAACTTATTTTGGGCGCCATTTTTACAAAATGGCGTCCGAAGCTCCCATCACATTGACTTTTAGTTATCAAAGATAATAACCCAATTCTCACTCCACTTTATGTTAAACAAGAAAGTCAACTGAGCATATGTGACAAAAATCAGATATGTTTGAATATTTTCCGTAATTTGAGGAAAAAACTTTCAATTTTTGTGTAGCACTATTAAGGTTCTTTATCTGATTTTCTATGCTGAAAGTATCAAGAGATCTAAAAAAACTGATCCTCAGCGGGCTGTGGAATGAAAAGTCACGTCTTTGCTAGACTAAGGAAATGTTTATATTGTCAGATAATAATTAAAACCTAACCTGAAATTGACATTATAAACATTCCCTTAGTCTAGCAAAGACGTGACTTTTCATTCCACAGCTCGCTGAGGATCAGTTTTTTTTGGATCTCTTGGTATAGAAAAGTAAAAAAATACGTTAGCTAAATAAAGCAATACCAACCTATAGCTACTAAAACAAAAATTGTTAAATCTTGCAAAAGAATTATATTTTTAGGGTATTTTAAAAATAACTTTTGGTGTATCTATTCAACCAGTAGGTACCTACTTAGGTAATAAAATGGTAAAAAATTAAGAGGTAATTAAAAAAAATTGTATAAGGCAAAATAATTACTTTAAATACTACATAGTTATAAACACAAGATAGAAGTTAAAAAAAAATTACTAGAAATTACTACTGTGAAATAATAATAGTATTAATTTCTAAAAGTTAATAATTACATAAATGATAGAAATGCAGTTTATAAAATTAAGGAAACATACAAAAATGTTCAGAAATATATTGAGAAAACCTGGAACCGAGGACACAGAAGTGATGTAAAGCCTAATCTTTTATGTGAATAATCTAGCAAAATTTGAAATACTTACATATTATGATCTGTAATTGTGTAAATTAAGTAGTAATATGATGCCACGTTCTATACCAGATTTTTTTTGCGTTTTTTTTAAGAAATTCATCCATAATTCGGTTTTTCTGGTAAATTGAAGGTGTTCGTGGTGTTAGTGTTTCCTCAATATGCGATACATTTTGCATCTACAAACTTTGAGAATAAGTTCTACGTATCAAAACAATAAAAACACTTTCGTACGAAGTTACAGCCTTCAGAGGAAGGAACAGAGTTCAACAGTTCAGACTGCCATGCAGAATTAGTAACATTGTAAGAAAGCCTTTCTGCACCTGTGTGTATATAGAAACCTTTTTTATTGCTTTCATGTGTAGAACTTACACTCAAAATTTGTAAAAAGCATTTCTGATGAAACATGCAGACCTTCATGGTAACTCGGTTTTTTACAAAAGTGAATTATCTGAAAAATCGCTAGAGTTAGCGACTTTCAACAAGAGTATCTTTTTTGTGTACTTTTGTATAGAGAACAAGATTTTTAAATTAAAAGTTAGAAAATTTTGTGCGCCCCTGGTTATAATGAAAGTGAACAAAAACAAGGAAAATTGTAAATCATCAACAGTAAAATATCTCTTAGCTGTTAAAAAGTTTACGTGTTTCAATGACATGCAGTATATCAAGTAGGTACTTTATCTGCTACATACCAAAAAGGATTTTTGTATAAATACAAATATCTGTAGAATTCTTAATATTATTTGTACCTATTCTAATAAGTAACCAAGTATAAAAAATTTTATTTTAGTTGTAGTGTTCAATGCCATGAGTGAAGATTGAACACATTTACATTTCAGATATACATTATGCATTGTACATTTTAATTATAGGTGTAAGTGCTTCTACTAGAACAACTCATCATGATTAATGTGTATTTTTATTAAAACTTAATTTTAGCTGAAACAATCTACGTATAACACAAATAACAACTTACTATTATAGGCATTGTTATGATGATGTTTAGAAGAATAATAAAACAATTTTAAATATATAAATCATTTTTCAACAAGCAGTTTTTTTCTAGTGCACAGATAGTTTAGTCTTTTCAAATGTAGGTTAAATGACTAATTCGTAAATTATTATGTACCTAACAAGAACTACCTATGCGTGCTTTTCATTTAATGGATAAGTCTAAAATAAAAACTACTACATACTGTATCAAAATCAAAAGTCTAACTGTTAAGCAAACCTCCTACCTATTCCATATTTAATGTGTTTAGAAAGATTTTAATTTCTTGTCACTATTGTTTCCCGTATCTGTTGAGTCAACCATTCAACGCCTTCCTGAAGACCATCACCAGTCAAAGCATTACTAGCAGATATATGCCAAGGTTTATCCATTATTTTATCAAGGCCAAGACCAGCGGCTATTTTTACGCTGCTGAAAGCATCCTTACAGTCCATTTTGTTGCCGAAGAACAAAATTGGTATCTTTCGGTTACATATGTCAGGATGCTGAAGGAGTAGATCTAATTCATCTTTTACTACGACCAAACGTAACCTATCGCTGCTATCAATCACAAAAATTATACCATGACAATCTTTGTAGTAGTGTTCCCATAAATCGCGATATCTTCCATGTCCTGACATATCAAAAGCAGTAAACGACAAGTTTTGATCTAGAAATAAATAGAAATTTTAAAATTTTATTTGTAAACTAAAATGTCTTTTTACTTTGAAACTTTTCAACGTTGAATCCAACGGTTGGGACGATTTCAGCAACTTTTTCTTCATCATCTTTGAAATGGTTTATTATTGTAGATTTTCCACTATTGTTTAAACCAATAACTAGCACGTTAACTTCTTTTTTACGAATTCCTAAGAAAAACGCGAGCTTTTGAAACAACCCCATGACACATGTTTGTATTGTTTATAAGAAACTTAGGAAGTCGTCGCCGCGAAATAATCAATAATCCACAAATAGGTAGGTTCTGCAGATATTTTTACATTAAACAACGACTGAGCAAGTTCTATTCAAGTATTTTTGTAGTGATTATTTGTGTTTGTTATTTTGTTACTTATCATAAGGTATATTTATTTGATTTTTAGAGGTTTTTTAAATTATCCAACAGCTTCTTCGTGTTTTTATTAATTTAGAAAATTTTATTTTTCAAGGTTTCCATTTTTTGCATTTTACTTATTTTTTCGATTTCTTTTCGTATCGATTTTACATTTCTGACTTTTTCTCAATGTCTTGTTTAAATCATCAATTTATTTTTTTATTTGTAACACCGAATTTGCTCTTACTATTCTATTGTTTTATATTTTAATTTGTATGCGTTATTACGCATGGTTTTTACTACAATAACCAAATGGCATTTTAAGAATTAGTTTCACTTGTCAAAATTGATAATACCCTTGCCGTTGTAAAAAGAAACGAGTAATGGCTCATTTGAATTACATTGAAGAAGGATGTAGATAATGCTAAACTTCTTTTTTTATAAGTATACTATAAGTTCGTGTTTGTAAATTTTTAAAGAATGTTCTAAAAAAAGACAGATTTTTTGGTAATTTAGGTTCGGAAAGCTCCAACTGCTACGGTCATAGGGCCCTCTCTAGCATGCTTTAAATTATGAAAATCATAAAGCCGCCATTTGGAAACTAGAATATTCGGAAAAAGCATTGGATTTGCAAAGTATTCCATCAGATTCCGTTTATAAATACACGAAATTTAATTACTGAAAAGAAGTCTATCAAAAAAAACATGTCTACAATACAATACATTTTTTTTTCATTCGAATTGATTATGATAATAGCATTATAATTTTTTAGTTCCTAGACGGGTGGGCCAATATATTTTTGGGTTTGGCGCACCCACGCTGGCTCACTGGTAGTTACGTGCCGGATATTACAACCAACAAACAGTGAAACTTGTAAGTTTTTTCTTCAATGGTAATTTTACGACATTATTACAATTCAAAAGAAATACATAAATCTGAAAAAACAACGCAAATTTTAATAAAACTACAATTCAAGATTTTCATGACTCCTGTTCGAGCAGTGGCAGTGTTAACGCCACTCCAGCTTTTAAATGTAAAACTGCGTTCTTCACCGTTTGAAAAGACAATTTTTGTGTAGATCGCTTCTAGGGTGATCTTCAAAGTTAGTAAATTAGTACCTTTGGGTTAGCATATCAGATAAAACAGGTAACAACGCAGCGCACTCACCCGCAAAATGTTTGCTTGGTCAGTGCAAAGTAGGTGCATTAGTGTGCGACATGCGCCAGTTCTCAAAAACAATAAAACAAAAGAGCGAGAATTACCTGAAAGATCAAATGTAACACCTGGATTACCTGCTGATCTAACAACAGATGATAGGAAACCGAAAATCGGATAATCAGCAAACAGTTAAAGCTAACTTATAAACATACCTAAGTAGTAATTTCTAATAGAGAATAAATAAATAAAACCCTCAAGATAAGTTAAGAACAGACGGTTGTAAGTAGACATTAAACAAACCAAATAATTGAAAAAAGTAGATATTGTTATTCTATTAGGCCAGTCTGTTATGCAATAGAGTTCATTTTCGTCCGAACCCTACAATAGAGAAGACCAACAGACGAATTCTTGGAACTCGACGCTAAAGGTCCTGAAGCAGGTAGATTTCTAAGGATGTTTTTGGCTGAAAAAGGCAAACGAGATCGGTTACAATTCAGCAAAGTTATTTTAAGCAAATAACCTAAATAAATTCACACTCAACAGTCAAGCAAACGAATTCTTTTACGTGCGCCGCGGTATCTCCAATAAAGTACAATAATTTTCCATTGGATTAATTGATTTAAGTACAGATACCTATTTGCATCGAAAATACACTTTTTAAGTATTATGTTTGTATAAATGGTTATTTATTATGTAATCTACGGTAGTGATATACACCTAACATTAAGAAATTTTATACATTAAGTTGTAGAACAGAGTATCTGAGGAGTACGTTTATGTTCATGTAATTTAAGTAAGGTTTCTAGCGTAATGTTGAATTTAAGACTCACAACCGGGCAAGTCAAATTAAATTGGTTCTAATATCTAACGTTAACGTCTGATGTCAATCAGAACGAGTAGTAGTATTAAAAGGTGCGTATCATTTACAAGGAAGTGTATACACCAGAAAACAACGGAAATTACAAGAAGCAGGAAACATAATACCTACCATGAAACAGGAAATATCATTTACGGACAGACACAGATTGACAGTGGGGAAACTCGGAGAAAATCCACAAGGTTTCTAATTGCAACTGGAGGAAAATGTAAAAAACCTTTCGCGTTACGATCATCTAGCACATACCCACGGCCCAGCACTACACATAGAAGCTTACTTAGAAGATCTAGGCAAAGAAGAATTTTGAGAAAGAGCCGAATCAACAGCAGCAGCACAAAAATACTAAAGGCGTCAATAGAAATACTCTACGAAGCAGGTCCAACCTCCACACACACTCCGGCAGACAACAATCAACTACTCAAAGTAATAAGAATACCCTACATGACATCAGCAGACGGTTTCAGAAACCAGTATGGTAGCATCATAGCCAAAGAAGAAACGGAATCTATAAGAAGTAGGAATGGACATCAAGAATTAGATATTGGGCACATATTCTGCGAAGACATGCCAACCATCCTCTACACTCTACAGCAAGCTTATGTCATGCAAACAGAAGAAAACAAGATCAAAAAACCATGGTATATGACTATACGTTGAACACATCATTACAGCGGGACATCCAACACGGGCATACCTAAACAGATATGGGAGCAATGGGTAAGAAGAAAAGAAGATACAGGAAGCGAGTCAAGAAGAATATACACACT
Source organism: Ctenicera cuprea (assembly GCA_958336395.1). Classification (NCBI taxonomy): domain Eukaryota; kingdom Metazoa; phylum Arthropoda; class Insecta; order Coleoptera; family Elateridae; genus Ctenicera; species Ctenicera cuprea. The sequence continues at coordinate 59,471,952 of OY284486.1, forward strand.
GGTTGAAGAATCGTATCAGGAATCGATTGAAGAAGAAAAACAGGCTAACAGGGAAGAGGAGGCAGAAAGACGGTGAGGAAAGGTGAGAAAACAAGGGAGGAATAACGAAAAACGTACCAGTGGGGAAAAACCATGAATATACGTGTCATCTGCAGAGGGGAAATTTAAAACAGAAGGAAGTAAAATCGAACTGCTGGTACCTTAAAATTAAGTTGTAATGAAGTTTAAACAAGTTTTAGGGGTAAATTGTAAGTAGTTTATTAACTATTAGAAAATTAAAATATTTGCAATGTGTAATCTTAGAATCTTAGATATTATGTGGCATGAGAATTATGTGCAACTTTGAAATCAAAGCTCATTAAGTTAAATTGCATAATTGCGTAAAGGTCTTGGTTACGTATTCAAAACACCCATTGATGTGTAGCTTACTAACTACCCGGTGTTGCAGCAGCGGTGTCTTGCGGTATGCATTGCAGACATGCTAACGCTGTTTAACACCCCACCCGATCCGAGAAATTAAGTCAAACTGAATTGCAGTAGGTATTAGCACAGATAAGGTTAACACTACAGATATACGGTAAATATGGGAGCTATTGGCAGCTTGTTTTATATGATTAATAATCTGCAAATAGATTGCGCTACAATGACAATTTATAATTAAGTCACAGATGACTGTAATTTAGCAGATTACTTAGCACATATTCAAACCAAAAAACATCTGTCATGCTTAAATAATTAATATTGACGCCAATTCTACTTATTACTATATTCATGATGTGTACCTAGTTTTTTAATTTATTGCAAATAAATTAATTTATCAAGCATTAATCAGACACATTTATTGCACAGTCTAATTTTAAAACTTTATTTTCTGTTTGTGGTGAATTAAATTTAATAATAATTCCAAAATCATCTACATATTTTTATAGGACTCATATAAATCATAATAATCGAGCACTTGCCACTAACAACAGTCGACATGTTGAATATTTATTATTTATCAGGAAAATATAAAATACGCGCTTTAACCAGATCCCAGACAAGGTCAGGTTTTTAACGTCATCTGTGACAGATACATTCAAATTCGCGATAAAACAGTTTCCAACACATTTCAACAGTAATAAACAAATAGCTATAGCAGCGCCCTAAAATTGGTCTGGTGCGTTGTATCCACACTAACGCTAATTTCGTTTCCAAATCTGAGCGGACATTTTTTATAAGGGGTCGTATATCTGTAGTGTTAACCTTATCTGTGGTATTAGCACAGATAAGGTTAACACTATTGTAAATTTTCCTTAAAAATAAAGAAAGATTCTTTCACAATTCTGTTGGAATGTTAACCTTATCTGTGGTATTAGTAAGTACATACCTACAAGCAAGCAAAACACCACTCTGCAATAATCATGTTCCAGTTATTTCTGAAGCGATGAAATAATTAAAAACAAAATAATTCCTATTCTCTCACTTGTTTATTATTTACCAAAAAACGGTCTTGAACAATTAAATTTTACTCGCCTTCGGTTACAAAATTTTCAATGTAATTAATCGAAAACTGGTTTCCTAAATTTATACTGAAACAGATTTCCTATTTTCTACGTCCTACAAAAACTTTTTTTTTAATTGGGGCATGTTCAACTACTAGAGTTGTTAGCCTCCAATTAACACTTACATTAAAACCCCACAAATACACAGGGTAGAGTTAGGTACCAATAATCAAACTTGGTACCTTTGGTAAAGCAGAGCAAAAGCCTGCAACCTTATAACTACTACTCCACCTCCGGCTACGGCCCCAAAATCTGTTTTAGTAAAACATCATGTACCTATCAACAGAATTTTAGAAATTTCACAATAAAAAGAAGAGGTCATCTTTAATAGAATTAGGTAAACCATTGAAATGTGTACATATTGAAGACAAGAAAACATCATTATTCAATACAAAATACGTACCTAAAAAAATTAATTTAAACAAAACACTATTAATTGCAATTCACTAAGCCAAAGAGATTGCCACTTATTTTCAAAAGTGTTCAATATCAACATTTGTTGTTTTTTCTAGCCATTTTAATGCCTTAGTGACATCATATATCAAATACACATTCCGCTTTAAATCGCAAAATGTTCCAATATCTACTCCTAATAAAATCCTTCCCCTGATTAAAGGAAATCCACTATACAACATACAAGTTACATTTGTTGGTCTTACTGCCTGTGAGCAAAAAACATGAGACTGAAGTTGGGACTTCTCGTCACACTCGACATCTCTAAAAATAATGTTGGGTTCAGATTGTAGTTTTACATATTTTTCGCGAAATTTCAACGGTACAGAGTCATTACTTTTCCAACCATACGATTCAGCAACGCCAAAATTTTTATACAAAGATGTTCTAGAAAGCATTATCGGTCTAATTGATGACAGCCTTGGAAATTCTGTTTTCAATTCAATTGCAGCTACTGTAGCTGGAATAGTATTATCTGCAAATACTACTTGCTCTACTTCATGAACTGAACCTCCTTTTATCCAGTAGTTGGATCCTGCTCGTACAAAAATCCCACTAGCATCTGTATAACTTTGATTTTTGTTTTTAAAACATTTGCTGCTGCTCACAACCCATTTGAAGGTAATAACAGCACCAGCACAAAGATATCGTTGGTGGGTTACGTCATCTACATATACATCTTCTATTACAGATGCGACAAAAGCATGATCTACCTTTTGTTCGAAATGTTTTAACATGGTATCTGGACAGATCTCATATTTTTCAGCCAATCTAGGTAGAGAAATATTTGGATGCAACTGAAGAACTGTAAAATTAAATAGGTAAGGTATAATTAATTGCTGTTTAATACATAATTTTAATATTCTTAGGTCAGGGTTGAGTTACTGGAAGGGCAAAATACTATACAAGGCATTTAGGTTTTTAAGTTAAATAATTAAGGGTAGGTATTTGAAATTTTAAGTTAAATAATTCTAGATAAGAATGAAGAGAGATGCAGTAACCAACACTGCTGATGTCAGAAACCTGAGGTAGAGTCAAATCAGGGGCGTGCGGTGGGATTTAAAGAAAGTGAAGCAAATTTAAAAAACTTATTTATAGTGTAATTCGATCCTCCCGTCCTTTTTAGCAAATTCAGTAATAACGTTGTCGTAAAATCGTGGATGTTCAGACATTTCCTTAACGAGATCTTTTTCTATAGATAAAACTGATAGTTTTGAAAGTCTATCTTGGCCTGTTGAATTTCTTACAAAGTTTTTAATGTGCTACTGACTGCGACAGGACTAAATTTAACCGATGAGCAAAACAATGTACAAATAATGCACTTGGAAAAGACTCCCTTACTTTGGTTTGAAGACCCCCTAATTCTCCAGCCAAACTGCCGCTCCATCATAACTCTGGGCAACGAGTTTAGCACCGCATTCAATATCTTCGACAATATCACACACGATTTTGTATAAAGATATTGCTGTCCTATCCGCTGTTACGTCGAGGAATCCTAAAAACCGTTCTTGAATTTTCCCATCGGTTTTTACATAGCGTACTACCGCAGAAAGCTGACTAATATTTGTAGTGTCGGTTGTTTCATCTAGGACAATTGCAACAAAGCGTGCTTCTGTTATTTCTTGTTTAATTTTTTCCAAAACAACTGCAGCAACAGCAGAAATTAAATCATTTTGAATGCGATTTGATGTTCCGCGAAATACGCTAGACTGCTCTAAATGGCATTTTAAAGGTTCGTCATATTTGGATAAGAACGTAAGTAGATCCACGAAATTTCCCCTATTTGCGGAACTACTAGATTCATTATGACCTCTAAAAGCAAGTTCACGTTCTCCAAGAAAACAAACAGCATCAATTAACCTTTTTAATATCACACCATTTTTTTCCACCAGTTCATTATGCTGACGACGACTTATTTTCAACTGATTATCTATAACATGCTCGATGCGTGACTTTCCAAATAATTTTTCCTTAATTACCGCCTGCAAGTGAGACCGAGATATTGCATGCCTCTTTATAACTTTATGTACATTATTTAAGTCGGAAAACCCACTTTTATTCCAAACGCCTTTTTCATTTATGAAAAGTAGACACGGCCAACAAAAAAGTTTATTTGAAATATCACAACCCGTTAACCATTCGTTATGTTCGTACATCTCCACATTAAAATATCTAGTGCACGTTTTCACTTTAGTTGTTAAATGTTTTATTGCGGGTTTTGGTCTACCTCTTTCAATTATTTCTAATTTTTCCCTAAAACTGTATGTGGAAAATCCTTTTTTTAATACACCACACACAACACAATTACACACACTTGGCTGTATCGCCTGAATATTTATCCCAGAAGACGAAGTTGAAGAAGCCATAGCGATGAGGACAATTTTGTTAAGAAGCAATTCAAAAAGTGCTTACTTACGTCACTATGGGACATCGAGTAAATCGGCAAGGTCACCAACCTGCACCATGCTTTGCACTTGCGCCCTTCATACAAAAAGCTTAAACAGTAGGCAGACTTTCGAATTGCTTCCCAAAATTCACCACATGTGCGACAATCGATAGAGATGAGTGTGGGGCTGTGGGTGGGCGGTTTGCATTAATAGAGATTAGTGAATTGTGTGGCAGCGTTACATTGTTTTATAATAAATTTTCATTTCTAACAAAATTTAAAGGGAAGCAATGCTTCCCTTGCTTCCATGGAGCGCACGCCCCTGAGTCAAATACATTGTAAGTCGGTAAAACAATCCGGCTAAATCAATTAAACAAAAATGTTTTAGGTCATACACTGTTGTAGTACCAGTCACCTTAATTCTTATTTTTCTTTATAAATATTTTGCCCCTTTGCACCTAATGAATAAATAAAAGTTTCTTAGTATCCGGACCCAAACTCCCTACAAACAATTATTGTTTTATATTACTTTAGTAAACAAAACTTTCCCATGTATATCTTTTTTTCCCTGTGCAAATTGTAGCTTCTTATATATTGAACTAGAAACTTACGTATGGAAATTACGCTTGAATTTGATGGCTTCTTTGCACAGTATTCTGAACACTTCAGAGAACAATTTGGACAATTTTGTGTTAGCAATATAGAATAAACTATTAACATTGCTATTAGAAATGGAACTGCAACAATTAATATTAAAACTAATCCAGTTTCCAATGGTGTTCGCTCCAACCAACAGTTCTTTTCCTAAAAATGTATGCTGATGTTTAAATACAAAACTAATATTTATACTCTTTTAATGTCATTTGGCTGTTAGCTAATGTACTTACAAAAATTGCCATTTTAAAACTTTTTATTGCGGTGTAAAATTATCTTTGGCTTTAGAATATTTACGTACGTCATAATTTTTGTCAAAATAAATTAGTATTATATTTTAGTGCACTAGATCATTGATGGAATAACTAAATACGTGTAAATTAGTTTTCACGCTACCGGCAGTGTAAGTAGGCCTTACATCCATAGCTACAGGGATCGTAAGTGGCTGATAACATTCGTGTACTAGTTACCCTTGACGACGGAACTTAATAGTGTCACTTACGTTCCTAGGAAAATAATGTTGATTTTAACTGTTCGTTGATATGGTAACAAACACAGACAACTTAGAATAATGGAGCTTTTAAAAAATAATTCCGATGACAGCTGTCAAAACGAACTTTTAAAAATATGATTAAATTTCTACCTGTAGGCCTACTTACATTGCCGGTAGCGTGAAAACTTTAATAAGTAACACGGAATGTATCGACTAATAACATCCTGGGCAGGCGACAAGCTTCGGCTCCGCCTCAGCTCGTATTCGCCTACCTCGGATGTTATTACGTCCTTACATTCCTTGATACTTAAATAACTATTTGATTTTACTCATTAGTAAATCTAGAGCTAGCCCAAAGGGCTAGTAGAGTTAGGCCGATGAAATAAGGAATCCAAAAATGCAATAGTATATGGGGTTTTCCATTTAACATAAATATTTTCACATCGAAACTCTGTAGAGTAATTAATAATTATATGTTATGCACTATAAGCAATCAAACAATTTTCTATTTACTTTTCCTTCATTTAGAATAATAAATGAGATATCAAAAACTATCGCACCAAATAGCTCAGGTGTTGTCGAGCAATTTTTATTAAAGATAAAAATCACTTTGATAAACGACTAACAAAATAAAGTACAGTAGTGACCTTAGTTGCCTTACCTTAATCCAAATTAACAATTAAATGTATTGTCGTTTTTTATTGACGCCATTTTAAAATATTGTTTTCAAATATTTTTGTTTTTTTTTTAAATAGAATCTATATTATTATTATAAGATTTTTCTCTTTCAAATGATGTACCATTTTCCTATGCTTGCATAACAAATGTTTTCTAAAAAAAATCAATTTTTGTGAAAATCCTAAGTTAAAATTAAATAAAAATCGCAAATATTATAATCAGCAGTAATTAGTTTTAATTAATCTGGTTAAAATACATTCATTAAAATCAAGCCTAAGAGAACACGCCATGGGCATCTTGATGAATCAATGTAATTATAATTATGTTCAAAAGCATTGCGAACTATTTTATTGCATAATACTGTCATTATAAATGATTTTATGCATGGATGTATCATAAATTGACAATTATACACGAATTTCTTTGTCATAAACGTCTTTTTATAGCCCATGGACTTCTTTATTGCCCATGGGCTATAATGAAACGTCAAACAACGATATCATACCTAATAGAAACAGTTTAAACACTTGCAAAATGAAAAAATGGCTACCGTTGTTTACCCGCTACCATAGTTACGCTTCAAATCTCAAATTTAATCAAAGCAACGCTAGTTGTGGGTGGTAAATTTAATTTATTTTATAAATATTTTTAAATTAAAAAATCTTCATCCGTGCATAAAGTTGTGTATGTACCACAAACCATTTTTTCTAAATTAATTAAATGACGTGGTCTTTCCATGGCACTCTTATGAAATTTTTATTTTCTGTAATAAAATGCTCAAAACTTAAACAAAATGCAAAGTGTTACACATCGTTGAAATCAGAATTAAAATCTCTACCCAAATATGAAAAAATGTAAAATACCGACCATAAAAAAAAAGTTGACAGCCGAAAATGAAGAATGGTAACAGTTACACCAAATCTAATAAAAAATTTAAATTGAGCACAAATAAATGTCCTAATAATGCGTTAACTAGAAATATGTAATATAAATAATAAATGAGTTATAGCCAAAAATAAAAAATCCAAAATTTCAGTTTTTTTCAGATAACTGAAAAACCAAAGTGGCTACTTTAAATTTCTTTACATATTATTGTTAGGCATAAAATTTGGCAACTTTGCCTCAATTTAACCAACTCTCTATCTCTTCCAATAAGCGAAATTCCCATGGTGGGGCTCGAATTTGAAACAGCCTGCATAGTCCTATTTAAAAAACATGAAATCAAAATTTCAAAATGGTGTAATTTAAAAACGGCAATACATTTTTATAAAATTTATTATTGATTTGAATTAAGTGTTGAACTCTTAAAATATTTTGTAAATACTTTTAAAAACTCTCTTCAAATAACGAGGTTGCCAGGCTGGGAAGTTTTGGCTGGGACACCTTGTATACATACCTACAGCATATTAAATACCTGCACAGTACAGGTGGACATTCCGGCCCGAACCTATCTAAAATCCTAGCCGTGCCTTTGCCGAACCAGCTGTGCCTAACAGGGCCTCGCCGGGCCAACAGAGCTTAACCGGCCTGGCAGAGCTAAAGACAGCCGGCGGCATAAAAAAATGTCATATAATGTTACAGAAAAACTTACGAAAGTTGAGTTGACCTGCTAAATTTGCCGGGCCAGATTTGATAGACCAAATTTATATAAACATAAAACAGGCCGCACCGGGCCAGTCCGTTTTTGAGTTTGTCGGGCAGGGTCGGGCCTTAAAATCATGTACTTAAAGAACAGGCTGGGCGGGGCCAGCCCATCCTTTGAATTTTGCAGGTCCTGAAAATTTATTCATTTGCCCACCTCTATTGCACAGACAAAAGCACAGTGCCTTTTACTTTACCAGTACCTACCTATAATAATAATGATGTTCAGTGGAGGTTTATGGGAAAAGACTCAAACAGCAAAATAGAAGAACTCCCATGAAAGCCTCTTGGGTAGCTAGGGGAAATTTTTGAAAACTTGAGAGCAAACTAGAACGTCCAATGACCACATGTAATGTTCAAAAAAACAAGTAGGTACTTTTTTTGTGTGTCTTTGGGGAGTAAAAGTCTTAAGACCAAAATTCAGAAGTGTGAAGATCAAAAATATGCCAATAAATATTATGTGACGCTCCTATATGAGACACTGTTAGTGCACTTATTCAAACAAAAATAAGTATAAATACTAAACTAAATTGGTACTATTGCAAATAAATTTAAAAAAATGTAATTCATCTATTGCAAAATTTCTGAGCTTATGTATTCTGAACGTATATGTGCTTGTGCTTCCTGACAAACGTACATAAAAGAGTTAAAAAACGCTGGGAGCGCACAGAACGCCTAAAACGAACTCGGTTTAGGCATGCTCGGTGTTGTGACCTTATGTGTTTACGTTAAATCGTATACTGCATACATCGCTATATTTTCAAATTTTTTCATCGCTTCGATAGAGTTAATCGGTTTTTACACCTCCTACACAAGCATAAACCTTAATCGCTGGGCGATGGGAATGGCCACCAGCAGTATTTCACCTTACCTTACCCGAATAATTTATCAACGCTTGTATAACATTTTGAGGGTCACTGAATTATTTAACTTAACTAACCTAACCTCTACGTACGATACACACATATATGTGTCTAGTGACAGCTTTAAATTTGCTAAGTTTAAGGTACTCCACTTTTCCATCTTCTTCTACGTTATTGGGTTAAGATAACGAACGTTCACTACTTCTTGTCGTAACTTACGTTCACTGACCGTCAAGCACTCTATGTGTCTCGTCCATTCGATGTACAGAAATTGAGGTTTGTTGCTTAAAAAATGGACGAAACTGGTACAAAAACTATTAAAGATTCGAATGAAATACCTGAACAGGGTGATGAGATATGCAAGGAGGTTAGTAATTTATTTTGCACTATTTATTCCGGATTGTCGTAGTATGGTGGGTTGTAGTTTTAATCAGGTCACAAGTTCAAATATTAATCGGAGCAAAACCATCTCTACTGATCGAAATTTTATTATATTGAGGTTATTTGGGATTCTTTTTCTAGGTTAAAGAAGAAAACCCGGTAAAACAAAATGATGAATTGATAGATAGTACCGTAGAAAATAGTAAAAGCTCTCCAAATGGTTCCGAGTATGAATCCGTAGAAAGTGCTGGAAGTTCAAGTGAAGATGATGGCATAAAAATGGATCGGCAAGGTTCAGAAAACGAAATCGATGAACGTGGCTCAGATAGCGATGGCAGCGTTATCTTAGAACGCGAAGAAGGCGATGGTCAAGAAAGTGCTCCAGCTAAGAAAGTTGATGATGATGAAGATAAGAAAAACCCTCAGTACATCCCTAAACGGGGCACATTTTATGAACATGATGATCGAACATTGGATGATGGGTAAGAAAGTCTGAATATATTACTGAAAGAGTTTGGGGCCTTATTGTTGAATTGTTTTATATTTTCTGCATGCATGTTTTGTCTTGTATTTTTTTTTAATTCTTATTGATGGAGGAGCAACGAATAGATTAATTACTACAGAAATTGCATATTTCCTATTTCACTATCTCAATGGTCAACAACAACGTTGCTGAGGAAAATCGCTAGGTAATCTCTATAACTGGGTTTACTTAAAGTGTTTGGAGTGCTCTGTGCATTCTTTTTACTCTCTCTCTCTCTCTCTCTCTTGTGTTCATCGACAAACGTACATAAAAGACGCTCAGAGCGCATCAAATGCCTAAAACAAATGTGGCTTATGTAATTTGAAATTTTAGTAGAAAAGTTCACTTCAGCAAAGAATAATGCTATATTTGATAGTCTTAAGTTAATTACTTTGGTGGCTCATACTTTCAAGGTTTAAATGAAAATTACTATTATATTAATTTTATAAGTTTGCTGTAACACTTAACTCCTTCCTTTTGTTTTTTATACAATTAGTTGATTGGCAATATACAAAAATCTTTTTGTTAACTTGAAGTGAGTCAAGTATTTTATAATTTTATTACATTTGAAGCACAAATTTATGCTTGACTGATTCCAGAATATAAATGAACATTAATTAAGCCCCAGCTTAATAAACATATATTTGAAAAGGAAATCCTTTCTAAATTTTAAATTTCAAGGCAATGCTATTATGAAATAACTTCTAAAAAAAATGCTTGTGCAATAAACAACAATAAAATAAGTCAAAGTCAAAGCTTTAGCTGGCTCAAAGCCTCGACTTCGTCTCGGCTTGGAAACTGCCAGCCGCGGATTTAAATCATATGCTTTATTGCCTTATTAAACAAGTAACTATTGCTTGCTTCATTTGCAGCTCCACGTTGATTTTTTTTGCCAAATGTATTCTGATTTGGAACATAAAATATATAATAAATAATTTTAATTTATAAATTTCGTGGGTTTTGTACAACTTGCAATTTAAATCATGATTTTAAGGCCAAGTATTTACCGCAAATTATAATTAAATATTTTCCAGTATTTTGGTAGGAACATGTTTTCTAAAATAACCAAATTACCTCCTTTGCAAAATTTATATTCAAATACCTATTAACATTTCAAAACTTCAGTTTCAAGTAAATTTATATTTAGGTTATATTATACATTTTAATTTTTTTGTTGTTAGATCTACCATTCTTAAAGACTGTTGTTCAATTATTCTTCTCTAGTGCGACACCCTATTCAGGGCATTGGCAACCTTTCTCCTATGTCTGTGTTTGGTGTGTGGAGATAGATATTTTGCACAGACAAACATAGGGGACCTACAGTTTAATGTGGGCTCCGAACCACAGGAAGTGCATGCACTTCTTCTCTAGTTTCCTTGCTGGTTGCCTTGCGAGGGAGAACTACTAGACAGGGAGTCAAACCCAGATCCGCTGCATTGGTAGACCGCGCCCTTGTCACTAAGCTACGGCCGTTCTGTTCAATTATTGTTGTTACTTAATTTATTAATTGCATGTGTTAAATTATTGTTTCCATCATCAGAACTTAACTATGTATCTACATTTTTTGGGTAGGGGACTCTCTCCTTAATTTTTTCTATAGGGTTTCTGTAGAGTGTGTTTATGGCTCTTGAGCTTGGATTCTTTTGAGCCTGTATTTGTTTTCCTGTGTTTTTAGCATCCTTGAACTCTAAAACAGTCTGACATGTCAATTCTTAAAATAGATTTCTGCAGCGAATACAATATTTTTCTCTTAGACCTAATATTCCGGTGAGGAAGGTAAAAAAATTGTAGTTAGTTTGCATATTTTGTGCTTTAACATTCTCTAAGAAGCAGTTCCGATTCATATTCACTAATCTCGCTTACGAGTTTAAGAATATAACAGCTAGACATTTTTTTAGTAGCGACAAACAAGAAACTCCGGAGAAAGGTGACAAACAGAATAAGAAAAATGTTTGGATGGAAAAAAAAGAACGCTGGAGTCACGATCGATATAACGATAACGAACAAGCTCCTAAATCGAGATCTGAATTAGTTGCTATTTATGGATATGATATTCGAAATGAAGATGGTCCACCAAGAGCAAGAAGGAGAAGAAGATATGGGTAACTTAATGATTACGTACTTTGAAGTTGCATACAGGGTGTCCACTTAGTGCAGGATTCTTCTATAGCAGTTTTAATATTGGTTTTAGAGAAAAACCATTTACACAAAAGTGACAGGGTTTTAATAGTTGCATAACCTAAAATTATTTTCAACTTTACAAGATGTTTGGTTTTTGCTGATGCGGTGTGAACCAAACTCGCGGAAACGGCGATGGGTATCACTAAAAACCCGGGCACTAAGAATTGTTTGGTTTAAGAAACATCTCGTTGTTCTTGCACTGCAGCTGCAAAATTACGGTTACAAAATCCATACACAAAATGTATGTTGGCCGGCACATTCAATATTCGTAAATTTTTTTGACATAGCTAGTATACAAAAAAACACAACACTAAACAGCAACTACTATACTAAACACAATTTAGGAAGAAGTAATTAGACACAAAACATCGATAAATGAATAAAAATCATAGCACTCTCAGTAACTTTTTAGTTTTTTCAAATTGAAACTTACAGGCAGCTTAAATTTTTTAAAAAAGTTGATACTGTCAAAAAAAACAAGAACAACTATTTGTAAAGAATCAAATTCTGCATCTGATTAATGATGATAGATAAGGGTTTGGGTTATGCATGTATAGAAACCTTACAACTTTTCACTCATACATTTGTTTCTAAAACCAATATTAAAGCTACTATAGCAGAATGCCGCACTAAATTGACACCCTGTTTGTGAATATTCGCACAATATCTATTTGTTTGTATACGTAGTATGATAAAATTGAAAAATAATGTTTAAAGTTTTCTTCTATATTTGTTAGTCGTGGTCCAAATAAGTATACACGCACCTGGGAAGACGAAGATGCCTATAAACCAACAAAACCTGTCAATAAGACTGTTTTGAAGAAACCAAGACAGAAAAATCAAGAAGAATATCCTCCACTTACAAATGAAACAAGTAGACAAACTGATGGAGGAGATGAAGAAACGGAAGATTTTGAGAATAGTAAGGTAGAAGAAACACCTCAAACAGAAAATTTGAAGTAAGTGAAATAACAGATACTTGTACCCTGTATTAATGAAATGTGGCACACTCCCTGTTTTTTTTAAATTTTATAAGACATGTCTTATAAACCATAAAAGCACGTTATATGTGCTAAAAGTCCAACTATTTTCACTTCTGGTTTTATCGGAAATTGCACCTTTTTTAGTTTTAATGAAAATTTGCAATTTCAAATCAAATATAAGAAAGTTAATGTCATTTTTGGTAAAATCGGATGTGAAAACAGTTGAATTTTTATCCCATATAATAAGCTTTTATAGTTTGTAAGGTATGGTAAATTACATTTGTTTATCTTTATAAATAAATAAAAACAAGGGGATATGCCAGCTTTTATTAACACCTGGTATTAAAGAACATTTTGACTTGTACAGTAATGATTCAAATATTGGAAAACCCTTTAATTTTATTTGTTAAATAACAATTTTCATGAGCTATTAACATAAATTAATCATGGAATAATAAATAACGATGTGGTGATTTGTTTGTATTGTTTCAACAAAGAAATACTTTTGTTTGAATATTTATGTGTAGGATCTAAAGTGTGTTTGTTATTAGATATATTCATCATAATTTTTTTTAATTAGATACTCCTCTGAAACTATAGACAGTAATGCATCAGTAAATGATACACCAAAACCAAGACAAGAATTTTCAAACAGGAAACAATACGATTCATCTGAGCAGCCCAACAACAGATCACAACGAGTAGGAACTGGTCGAATTGTTAAACCTAAACCTGAGGTTAAACAAGAAATAAAAGACTCAGATTATAGAGGTTTCACAAAAACACGACAATTTAGAAACTCAAAATCTGAGCAAAAAATATTGCCTAAAGCTCAAAAGAAAGAGAAGAGGGATGGTGTCCAATCTCAAAATAATACACAAAATAGTGTGCACGAGGTTGAGAGAGACCTAAACAGGATGAACATTCAAGATGGAGGTTCAAAGAATAGTAATAAGTCGAATAACCAAAGGCAAACTAGTGTTCCTCCGCGTTTGCAAGGTGAACAAAAAGGGTCTAAAAGATATAGTTCGTTGCGACAAAGATCTTTACCAGAAACAGCAGCTCCTCCTTTCAATCAGGCAGCTAGTTATTATGCAAATGGTAATTTAAAATGCATCATTACTATGTTGTTTTAATGGTTTGTACAGGGTGTCCATTTCGTGTGGGATTCTAATATAGCGGCTTTAATATCGCTTTTAGAGAAAAACGTCTTTAGGATTAATTTGAACAAATATTTTCCTGCTTTAACTAAAAATAATCCTGAAGTAAACAAATTAAATTATTATATTTATTAATTAAGGCAATTAAGGGGAAAAGGGATCAAAATGAGTTAAAACTTTTCAACGCCGAAATTAACCTTTTATTTAGAAGTAGAAGCGCATGAAACCCTTCACAGCAGGTATGTAGTTTAGGGAATATCATCGGTATTTATCGATACTTGATTTAAGGATTTATTTGGCTGTGCTATTAAATTCAGACTGGCACTGATGCTAGCTAAATTCTCTGTCTCAGTCTAGGGTACTTGTGGGGTGCCCCTGGATCTGGACTGGTGCCAGTTGTTATTAACTCGAAGAAGTAATTTTTCCATCTCGAGATATTGATTTCATACCCTTAACTTTCATCCCGGGGTCATGGGAGGTCGTTGTGGTCGGTACGGTTTTTGAAGTAGGGATGCCTGCTCATGTTTTGGTCTCGTGTGTCGTACTAGAGGTGACACTAGCGCGTTAATTTGCAAATAAATAAATATTTGCTGATTCTAAATATGCTTGTTCATATATCATTTTGGGGGAACCATTCCCGTCATTTTTATCTCATCTTTTTCGGGATTGAATTCTCTTTTATTTAGTATAGGGGTACCTCATAGCTAAAGTTAAAAGTTTTTCCGATATTGATTTTTATTTACGAAAAACACACTTAATAGGCATAAACAGTGACAAGTAACATCGACTTCAACAGTGTATTTAACAGTGGTTGTTTTTCGTTGTTTAATTATTCAATGTTCATTTGATAGTTAATTCACCGTTGAAGTCGATTTTACTTATCACTTTTTAGTTTTTTTATTATTTTTTAATACTTTTTAATAGTTGGTGACAAAAATATTTTTAGTTTTTTTTATAAAAAAAAGATTTAAAAAAAAGCTACAACTTAAAACCATAATTTTCGATAACTATTTAACGAGTAATGAAGTTTTCAAGATAAAGAAAACACTCAACCCTTTAAATTTTTAGTTTTTACATAAATGTTTAAAACATTAATAAAAAAGGTGTTAAATGTTTCTTTGTAATCTGTAGATACTAGTAAAATTGTTTAGAGTTTTTGAACATTAAGGTATTTTCACCTAATTTTTTAACCAGTGTGCAGAAGCCGATGCTTCTAGTCACGGCGAAGGAAGCGTTCCGAAGGCACTTTTGATGGCCTACTAGATTTTTTTCAAAATAAATTAAATGACGTGGTCTTTCCATGGCACTCTTATGAAATTTTTATTTTCTGTAATAAAATGCTTAAAACTGAAACAAAACGCAGAATGTGACACATCGTTGAAATCAGAATTAAAAACTCTATTCAAATATGAAAAAATTTAAAATGCCGACCATAAGAAAAAAAAGGTTGACAGTCGAAAATGAACAATGGTGTAACAGTTATACAAAATTTAGATTCAGCATAAAAAAGTGTCCTAATAATGCGTTAACTAGAAATATGTAGCATAAATGATAAATGCGTTATAGACGAAAATAAAAAATTCAAAATTTCAGTTTTTTTCAGATTACTGAAAAACCAGAGTGGCTACTTTAAATTTCTTTACAGATTATTGTTAGGCATAAAATTTGGCAACTTTGCCTCAATTTAACCAACTCTCTATCGCTTCAAATAAGCGAGATCCTCATGCTGGGGCTCCAATTTGAAACAGCCTGTATAGGAACATAAATGGAGGATGAGAATATGTTTAATATACAGGGTGTTCCATTAAAAAAATTCTTATATGCTCGCCGTTAAAAATAGAACATGCTCTATAGTTAAAAATAATTTTAGGTAATGCAGCCATTGAAACCCTACAACTTTTGTCTAAAATCTCTAAAATTGATATTAGAACTGCTATATAAGAATCCCACACTAAATTAACACCCATATTACTTTTAGGAAACTAATCATTATTTTAGTTTTCTTTCAATATTTTTGTTTAGTTAACTTTCACTCACATTAGAAGAAATTCATTTTTTATTCAGCGTACTTGCTAGTAATTAGTAAAATTTTATTTTTCACCTTTTTTTTTACCATTTTCACAGATTATAATCAGCAGACTCAGACTCCTCAACAGCAACAGCCACTTCTGCCGCAGCCAAATGCAATTCATGCTGCAACTGCTCAGGTTCCTCAAATAGCTCCGCCACCTTTACCTCCTATTCCTCAACAGGTTCCAGTAACTGCGACATCTATTTTACAAGCTCCTCCACAATTTGCTGCACCATTTCCTCAAGCTCCCCCTGCCTTTTTACAGCCTGCTGTGCCTCCCCCTCCTTTCTTAGCTCAACAGCCTCCACAACTGATCAACTATGTTCAAGGGCAACAGTTTCCACCACCGCCTCCCCCTTATCAAGGATATCAACACCAGCAGTTCAACACAGTGGTAGGTTCGCTTTTTGCTTCTTTGTTACATTGAGAGTAAATTATTTTGTTTTATTTGATGCGAAACAAAAACAATTAGTTAATGGTTTTCATATCAGTTTCGTAGTAATATAACATTACATTACCTATAATTAAAACGAGTAAATGGTTTTAAGTTTTTTTGATTGTGCAGAACAAAAAACTTGCATGAAAAGTAAAAATTTATTTTTCTGCAAAATTATAATTTTTGCATTATTTTTGAGAGTCTTGATTTTGTTAATTTACACTTTGTGATGGTGTTAAAGATTATTGTGTTTAGTAATTCTGTGATTTTGAATTCCAAAAAAAAATCGGTGAATATTTAAACAAATCTAAGTATTATGACTTGATAATCAGTATTTTTGTTAATTATAAATAATTTTTCCGTTTTGCTGATATTTGTTAGTTTATACAGATTATTATGTACATTAAATAAAAGTTAGATAAAAATAAAATTGAGTAAAAGTAAAAATAAATTGTTTTTTAAAATTATTCTTAATTTTGTCTTTATTAATTTCTAATTGCAAAAAATAAATATTTTAAATAAAAAATAGCTGTGAATATATTATCATATTTTTTTAAAACCTGTTTTTTTTCAAAGTTTGGTTTCTATGCATACTGTGCCAGCATTGTTATCCCGTTTAGTTATGTAACTTAACATACAGCAGAAGTACGTATTTAAAATTAAACAGTTAGCATTGTCTGTCTTCTGGTTTCTATAATACATTTTGAAAAAGAGAGAACCTGCAATTTTTGTGATGTTTTGTAAAAAATGAGCAAAGCACTTTGCTTGGACTTTCTCATACTTTAGAAATTGTTAATTATCATATTTTCAAAAGTATTTGTGTTAACTTTTTACGCAACGACAATTACTGCGGTTTCTACCGCTGCTGCGGGAGCGTACTGCAAATAAACCACAGGCACCAGTCTGTACTGTAGCGAGTATATTCATAAAAGATGACGAAGAAATTAGCAAATTGAGACACCAACCTATATTTCCAAAAAATTTTCACTTCACAGTTTAATGTCTTTTAAAAATTCTCATACATAATCACATTGTGTCTTTCTAGGGCTATTACAGTAACCAAAGCTTATGCCAATCTGGCAACTCATTTTTGAATAATAAAGCGTTAAAGTCAAAATTTGTACAGAAGATTATAGCGGCGTTATTTTGGACTGTCGGGAGTTCGAAGAGAAACAGCTAAATTTAGCTTAAGGTCGTCTATCGATGAATTTCGAATTTTTATCAATATCGGCATATCCGTTTGGAATACACTGTGTCCATAAAGTAACCTCCCCCCCAACTAACTTTTGAATGACTTGATATTTTTCTACAAAATTTGGTGTGCTGTAATGGGAAATTAAATACTATTTTATCCAAAATGGCGACTGGGCGCCATTTTGAATTTTTTTTTAAACAGAAAGGGGGGTCGAGTGACACGTCATTTGAAAGGCCTTTTAATTCTGCGTCTGATCCTAGAGTTTGAAAGAAAAATATTCAGCCATAACAAAATGGCGGATTTTAAACAAATGGACTCGCTCAATTCAAAATTGTTTTGATTTTTTTTATCTAGGGTCGAGTGACACCTCATTTAAAAGGTCTTTTAGTTCTGCGTTTCATCCTAGAATTTCAAAGAAAAATATTGAGCCATAACAAAATGGCGGATTGTAAACCAATGGACTCGCTCAGTTCAAAATTGTTTTGAATTGCTTATTCAGTAGTCCACTTTTTTATTTGCAGGACTAAATTTTCCCAGAAATATCTCAGGTGGCTTGAAATAATATTGAAAACGTTATGTTCCAACAAGACGGTGCGCCGCCTCATTATTATAGGCCTGGTTCTGACTTTCTCAACGGACATTTTTTTGGCAGATCGATTGGTAGGCGGGGGCCTGTAGAATAGCCGGCTCACTCCCCAGATTTAACTTTCTTAGATTTTTGTATATGGGAATATCTGAAGTGTACAGAACCCGTCCAGAAACAATTGAAGAACTGGAGCAATGCATTACAGAAGTTTGCAGAATTATCACTCCAGAAACTTATGAAAATGTAAGGCAGGAATTTCATAACCGACTTTTTATGTGCCAAGAAGTGAATGGTGAACATTTCGAACACTTAATTTAATTCTTTTTTTGCTTTAATTCTTAGTTTTTTCAAATAAACTTCTTTATCTTTAAACATTGTCATTTTGTTATGGCTGAATATTATTCTTTGAAACTTTAGGATCAGACGCAGAACTAAAAGACCTTTCCAATGAGGTGTCACTCGACCCCTCTTTCCATTAAAAAAAAATTCAAAATGCCGCCCAGTCACCATTTTGGATGATACAAAATTTTAATATGGTCTGAAAAATAGTATTTAATTTCCCATTACAGCACACCAAATTTTGTAGAAAAATATCAAGTCGTTCAACAGTTAGTTGGGGGGGGGGTTACTTTATGGACACAGTGTATATACTGTACACACACAGACATGGTATAAAAACCCTTTTTTTTAGTTTCCGGAGGTTCAAAACATGTTTTTCCGTTAAAATCTCAAAATTGAACATTTTCATGAAGTGTAGAAAATAAACTGTTAGCACAGTAGCATTATTGATGAACAAAGTGGGCATTGATGATGCAGTAATGTTAGAAGTGGCAAGTCAAAATGCAGAAGTAAAAGTATGTATATGTAATGAAAGAGGGAAAAAAAACATTCAAATTTTTTATATCGAGTTGTTTAAATAGACTAAAGGGTGTTCTTGCCGTAACTGTTGAAACCAAAATGATTAGATTTAAAATGTATAAAAATGCCATGCATAATTGCTTCATGTTCTTCGTAAAAATTGAATGGTGATAAATAATATGCGTGGGTTACACTTAGAACTTAAATTATGCTATCCAGAAACGTCGGCATAATAATGCTGATAGAAACTATAACTTTAATATTGAATGCCTATTATACTACATGTGTTACGTAGTTTTTTTACAAAGTAGTTCTGCCTTATCCATCAAACAGAACATTACAGTTCTAGTTTGGTCAGAAACGCTATAGGAGAAGTGCACTTGAAGTTTGAGCAGTAAATAAACAAACCATATTTTAGCAACAATCTTCGGAATTTTGAGTCATGACCTTCACTAAGCTTAAATAAATTTATATCCTATTTTGAAGATTAATTTTAAAAAACAATATTTACCGTAAGACATGGTCAGGCACCTGCTAAAAGCACATCTGACAGTTGCACATTAGATATTTTGACAGATACATTGCAAAATGTTTTGCGTACTAGGGAATATATCTTTTACTGGAAAAGTTAAGAAACGTGGATGGGATTTAAAAATCTTCAAAGTAGAATATAACTTTCTTAAGGTCAGTTAAAAGTAAAGTGTCGTGATTTGAAATTCCAAATATCATTGCTTAAATATGTTTCATTGATTTACTGTTTAAATGTCAAGTGCACTTCCTCGCGTTTCTGACCCACACTGGGTCAGTGGAGAAGTAATCCCCACCATTACTAAACAAGTCCATTAAGTAGGGGAGTATGCACTTAACATCAGTGCATTAAACGACCCCACTGGCAAAAAGCGTCCACTTCTATACTTGAAACTACAGAGTGAGCAAAAAAACTTAATCAAGAGAGCGAGCGGTATTAAATTATTGCATGTCTCAGACTGATACACAAATTGCATTATAAATAATTAAAATGAATAAGTCTTTATTTAGCTATAAAGCTAACAAATAACTATAGAAGAATTAATATATTTAATATCAGAATAATGACATTTCAAGAGTCAATAAAAGACACGCTATTGTTTTTCCAAGGGTTCTCTTTTTTTTGGGTGCTCTTTATTTATTATGGAGATATTGCAGTAGGTTATAAAAAAGTATCTGAAACTACTTTTTTTCACTACTAGTAATATGGCGTAGCATTTTGACACATAATAGAATGCTGTGAAATTCAATTTCTCTACCTTTGCTCACTGACAGGTAACTAATTTTTCATTATTAACCACTGGTAAATAATGAACAAATTTATATTTTTTGATAATCCTGTGACAGTTTTAAAGAGAACGTTTTTATAGCACGATTTAATATAATGGAGAGATTCTATTTAATGGTATTTTATGCATAAAATAGTTGTTTAAATAAATTAATTCAATTTTAAAAACTTTGGTGTATTTGAATATACGTTTTTCGCCCAAACAACATGACAACTCTGTCAATATCAATTTTGCCTATAATACAACCACACAAAGTAAAAAAGATAAAATTGTTAATAATTTCAGTATTTTAGATGAAACCAGTTCTTAAAAACAATGTTTTTGAATACCAATGATTATTTAACAATTTTCAAACAACTGTCATGCCAAAAACAAAAAACTGTCATTTGTTTTCTAATTTGAAATAAACAGGAATTTATGTTAAAATAGTCATTTTTCGACAATTATAAGGGTTTATATCACTAGTAGTGAAAAAAGAAGTATATACGCCTTGGTAGAAAAGTCTTATAGCCCTCAGGCTATAATAGACTTTTCTGCCTTGGTGTATAATATACTATTATCTACGACCGCTTGGATAAGGACTTATTATGTCATTCATTTGCGTTAGGTAGTGAAGTTCATTATCGCACTAATGTAAAATGCATTATGTAATGAATTTATTACCTAACTCATTTTATTTACACAAACAAAACTGAAACTTTGAAACTCCGCGAATACCAATTTGTATTAAAATCGGATGACTTTATGAAATGTTTTCGCCATTTTGAATTTTCTTAGTAGGCTAAACACTTGTTCGGATATTAACTTTTTCTGCAATTCAAATAATTTTATGAAATAGTTTAGCCATAGTAAATCCTCCACCTTGAATTTTCTAATTTAGATATTCGTGATTAGTAGTTGCAACACCCCCGAACATCAATTTTTTACACAATTCGGATAACTTCATGAAATAATGCCGTCATATTGAATCCGCCACCTTGAATTTCCTAATTTAGATTCTGCATTCGTAATTAGTAAGCCAAATAATTTAATGACTTAGAGCTTTGAGAGTGCTGCTGTACACGAACGGGCCATTTTTATCTGTATCACGTATTATACTACCAGAAATAAGCAACTTTTCGAGCGGATTTTACTCCACTAAGTGAAGCGATACTGCCAGCAGCAACTGAACTGACGCAAGTGCTGCGCAGGCAATTAATTCATTTGTTTCTGGAAGCAAGGCATGCGGGGTCTGGAAAAACTATAGCAGCTTTCGTCTTGGTGCGTACGCATTCGTGTTCCCACGATCTAGTGTTACTCCTGCTGGAAAAGAAGTTTCACTTAAAAAAAATGGTTGCATTTGATGCATTTAGCTTTGATTGAGGTATTTGGTAAGATGTCGAACCATTATGGGGACACCGTATGAGGACGAAGTTCTA
The DNA here is from genome assembly GCA_958336395.1 of Ctenicera cuprea. Taxonomy (NCBI): domain Eukaryota; kingdom Metazoa; phylum Arthropoda; class Insecta; order Coleoptera; family Elateridae; genus Ctenicera; species Ctenicera cuprea. Next base: position 59,493,772 of record OY284486.1, read on the forward strand.
GCCGCTTGGGGGCACCCAGCTTGATTCCCTGGTTACCAGAACATGAGTTAAACTTAGCCTGGCGCAAAACCTTTCTTTCTAAAAATTACAGAGCTGCTGCAATATTTTGTTGATTACTAAAACAGTATTAAGCTAAACTAGGTAATCTGACAAAACTTATCATGGTCTATAGTTTTTGATTTACCGTAGTTTCATCGTTGATTCCTCAACAGTTTTATTTTTACAGGGCGTTTGTAAACAGTATATAACTTCGTTTATTGGTGAAAAATTTTTAAAACGTTTTTGCTTTCAATATATGGCACAAAATGTCACAATTATTTTAAACATAACCTACTATGTTTGCGTAACGGCGTATCACTTTTATTTTTTTAAATGAAACCGTATAATAGTATATTATACACCAAGGTAGAAAAGTCTACTATTATAACCTGAGGGCTAAGGTTAGATCCGAAGGCGCGTAGCGCCGAGGGATGTAAGGCCCGAGGGCTATAAGACTTTTCTACCGAGGCGTATATACTTTTTTTTTCACTACTAGTGATATAAACCCTTATAATTGTCGAAAAATGACTATTTTAACTTAAATCCCTGTTTATTTCAAATTATAAAACAAATGACAGTTTTTTGTTTTGTTGGCATGACAGTTGTTTGAAAATTGTTACTATTTGACATAAAAGTTAAATTTCTAGTTTTTTGAGCCTTTTAGTACGTCCTTTGTGGCTGCTTGAAAAAATATTTTTTTTCACTACTAGTAATATGGGGTAGCATTTTGACACATAATAGAATGCTGTGAAATTCAATTTCTCTACCTTTGCTCACTGACAGGTAACTAATTTTTCATATTAACCACTGGTTAATAATGAACAAATTTATATTTTTTGATAATCCTGTGACAGTTTTAAAGAGAACGTTTTTATAGCACGATTTAATATAATGGAGAGATTCTATTTAATGGTATTTTATGCATAAAATAGTTGTTTAAATAAATTAATTTAATTTTAAAAACTTTGGTGTATTTGAATATACGTTTTTCGCGCCGTAATAAATGACAACCCTGTCAATATCAATTTCGCCTATAATACAACCACACAAAGTAAAACGGAGATTTCCCGCATTTCAGGCGGTGTACAATTTAAATCTTCACTCCTCATTTTTGCAAAGCAGCCACAAAGGACGTACTAAAAGGCTCAAAAAACTAGAAATTTAACTTTTATGTCAAATAGTAACAATTTTCAAACAACTGTCATACCAACAAAACAAAAAACTGTCATTTGTTTTATAATTTGAAATAAACAGGGATTTAAGTTCAAATAGTCATTTTTCGACAATTATAAGGGTTTATATCACTAGTAGTGAAAAAAAAAGTATATACGCCTCGGTAGAAAAGTCTTATAGCCCTCGGGCCTTACATCCCTCGGCGCTACGCGCCTCGGGATCTAACCTTAGCCCTCAGGCTATAATAGTAGACTTTTCTACCTTGGTGTATAATATACTATTAGAAGTTTGTAGTTTGTCTTTAAAAGTGCACTATAGCGGAATTACCGCATTGACCTTATTAAGACAACTGTAGACTTGAAATTTTTTAATGGACCACTATAAGTTCTGCAAGATACTTGGGAAATTACAATAAAACCGTTTTACAGTGATGTGCGTTACTTTTATTTTTGTTTAAAACTAGTCTTTGAAAAAGAAAAAATAATTAAAACATTTTGGATTATATAATAATATCAGCCTAAACATCCCGGTTTCGGGCAAAGGCCTCCCCCATATTCTTCCAGTCCTTCTTGTTCGATGTCAGGTTCCTCCACTGTTCCCCTCCCGCTTCTATTATTTCTTCTTCCCACCTGGATACTGGTCTCCCACGCTTGCGCTTACCTCTTCTTGGTTTCCAGCAGGTAGTCCTCTTTGTCCATCGATCTTCTTGCAGCCTCATTACATGACCTGCCCAGTTCCACTTTAGTAACCTGCTAGTACTCAAAACATCTCGCACTCCTGTCCGTCTCCTGATTTCTTCAAGTGGGATTTTGTCTAGAAGTCTTATGCCAAGCATGGACCGTTCCATCTTCGTTTGATTCACCCTTAACTTATTTTTTAGCTTATTATTTAGAGACCATGTTTGGGCACCATAAGTCAGACTCGCAATAACACAGCTATTAAACACTTTACGTTTAATCCGCACTGCTAACTTTGCTTTAAAGATATGCTTTAAGCTCCAGAAGCATTTCCACCCTGAACCAATACGTCTATTAATTTCTTTTTCCATGTTGTTGTTAAATGATATACACTGCCCTAAGTATACAACTTCTTCTACATACTTTATCGTATTAAGTCCCAACCCTATGTTTTCCGCTCTTCTATTTGTTAAGGCGTGCGTTTTATCGTAGTTAATTACCAGACCTGCTTCTTTGCTTGCCAGTTGTAGTTCATTTACCATGTTAGCCAGCTGGTTTCTGGATTCTGCTAGCAGTACCACGTCGTCTGCAAAGCGTAGGTTTGTTACCTTTTTGCCGTCAATAGATATTCCATAGTTGTTCCAATGCAGTTTTCGAAATATTGCCTCTAGAGCGCAGTTAAATAGGTTAGGCGAGAGAGGATCGCCCTGCTTTACTCCTTTATTTATATTAAATGATTTTCCTGTACAATCTAAACGTATTTTTGCCTTCCCTTCCTTGTAAATATTTTGTATTAATCTTATATACTTATGTTCAATGCTTTGTTCTTTTAAAGCTATTAACATAAAACTAAGGAGTAAGTTGTCGAATGCTTTGCTAAAATCGATGAACATTATATGTATTGGAATATCGAACTCACGACATTTTTCAATGATTTGATTAATACTGTGAAGGTGGTCCATTGTTGAGTAGCCGGATCTGAAGCCTGCTTGTTCAATAGGTTGGTTTTCGTTCAGTTTATTAGCTATTCTTTCCTTGATTATTCTCATAAATATTTTGTATAAGGTGGATATCAGGCTAATGGGTCTAAAGTTATTCATGTTATTTAAGTCGCCTTTTTTATGTAGTAAGATAATAGTTGATTCTTGCCAGGATGTTGGGATTGTTTCAGTTTCCATGATTTTGTTGAATAGGATTAAAATTAGTTCTTTCGTTTTTTGCGGTATATAACTCAAGTGCTCCGCCGTTATTCCGTCTTCCCCTGGTGATTTTTCCTTCTTCAAGCATTGTATGTTTCTTTCTAGCTCCTCCATTTTTATCGCAGGGGTCACTTCTCCTCCCGGAAATTTTAGCTCTGATAATATGTTTTTCTCCTTGTCGTTTCCCTTGTATAAATCTTTGTAAAAATCTGTGGCTACACCGATTATTTCCTTGCGGTTCCTTTTCAGTTTGTTGTTAGTGTTTTTCAGTTCTATAATCCACGAGGTGCCTCTAGAGAGTTCTTTTGTAATTTTCCTTGTAGAACCCGATGTTTCAATGATGTCCGTGATTATTTTTTCTTGAAATGATCTTCTGTCTTGTCTAATTGCTCTTTTCACTAATTTATTAATTTCGCAGTATTCTATTTTCGACCTTGCATCCTGTCTTAGTTTGAACTGTTCCCTTTTGTTGTGATCATCATCACATTTTGGATTACTAAAGGATAATTATATTATCAGTATTAATAGGCGTTGATTGAGATTCATAATACCTCGATCAACGGTAAGTGTAGCCTTAGACGAAAAAAAAACAATTAGCGAATATAATAATAAATAAACACATAGTTATTTCCTACTGCTACTGCTTGCTATTAAAGTTTGTTAATTGTCACAGTTTTTTATTTTCTGTTTTTTTTTGTTGGTTATTTTACGTGCACATCTAAATAAGCCAACGGTTATTCCAATAATGTTTAACTTATTTATTTTTGGAACCCCCTATATATTTTTACATTTTTAAATTTAAGAACAAGTAGGGATTATAAAATTTTATCATATATTTTATCTATAACTCTCAATCAACGCTATGACAACAACTTATGAAGTGAAAGGACTATGGTTTTCGCAATCCTGGATTCATAATGTTATGCTGAGCGCTGCAGTTTTAGTTTAATTGGCTTCTATTCTGCCTTATTCCTTGCACGAGCAATATCTTCCCACCTTTGTGTAGTGCAGGAGCAAATGGGATATATTTATATAACACATGGAGTTTGCCCTTTGCCGAGTAATCTACGTGTGTGCAGTTCACCGCTGCCACTGCTGTTGGGGCTTCAACGTATTTATGAACAATACTTTTGGAAATGAGAAAAGTAAAAGTTTGTAAAGTGTAGGAAAGATCAAGTGAAGTACTTTGCTCATATTTTACTATTGCTATTTTCATGAAAAACAAAAAATCATTTGCAAGTTCATTGCTTTTTCTATTTTAATAATGTGAGGTTTAATAAGCTAATATGTTTACATATTAAACCAAGAACTTTAATTTCCACATATTTGCTATTTTCATATGTATATTAATAGACAATTTTTACGGTTACATTTTCTTCTCCTAGTGAAAAACCATGTAAATGAGTTGAGAGCCAGTATTTTTGGTTTGGTACATTGTGAGGAGGTGAAAAGCTATTTTAATATAATATTTTTCGTTTTTTGATTTTATATTAAAATTTACAAAAAGCAGGGAGGCATACTGCAAAAACAGTGTTTTGGCATCTGTGTCTGAGTTGACCCACACATGAAATTACTTTCATATATAAATTTTAGTTTATCAGGCAAAATAAGTGGTATTACCTTTTTGGTGTTATGTACCTACTAGGATTGATGTAGTTTATATGTTAAAAATCGAGAAGTATGCACAAATCTATATTGGCATATTTAGACTCATTAATAAAAAGTTTGTTTTCATAGTTGTTCACTAAGGGGAAAATTTGTTCTACTATAAAAAATGTGTATATTTTATTGTTGTAGTACCCTTTTCTAGCTGTGATATACCAGGTGTAAACGAAAAATGATTTACCCCCTTTTTTCATTATTTATTAATTTAAACATATAAAATTTTGAGTAAATAATACGCGGGTAGTTCACGTCAAAACCGGAATTGACGCAGTAACATAGTGAATTTAGTGATTCATGCAATCATTGGTTATGCACATTACTGGACGTACTCTACTCTATCAGGAAACAACACTTAACTATTGTCGTATAGAACCCGTTCACGTGTTATTCAACATGGCCAATGTAAAAGTCAATTGTATTACGAATTAGCATATTGTAATACAATTTCTCGCTAAGATTTTTCTTTAATGAAGGCGTCACAACCCTGTTTTAAAAATGACCGTAAGACTGATCGTGACAATCTAGGTAGAAGAGGCTCAACTGCAGCAAGAGTAATTCCTGCTGTCATTAAACGTGTTGTTTTGATTTCACCACAGTTATTTGGCGATTTGCTTTGATTCGACTTTCAATACGCGTAATGACAGTAGGGACGATTCTTGTTGCTATTGACACGAAAACGGTTAGTCTATTCACAAACTTACGGCTTTTTGGCTAGGCTTTCTTGACACACTTTGCGAGTCTGCGTAAAATTTCAGCCGGTTTGACGCTTTCATTAACGAGAAGTTTAAAAATCGTCATTTTTCAAAAAATAATTTCAGCAGCTTTCACCCCTCACACAGCATGAGGTTTAATTTTCGATTTTTATTTTTATGTTAATATTTTACTTCATAGGAATCATTTTATGCAAGCTATGGTAAAATACACAATTTTGGCCCAAAAGTATTTTGTATGTTAAAAATTTGTTTAAAGGGAACTGTCGTAGGTAGAATTTTATTCTGATTTCGAAAATGTCAAAATATACAGGGTGTTTCATTTAAAATAAAAAATCTGGTATCATTTTCTGTAAAACCAGAAGTGCAAAATGTGGAAAGTTACATCATATAATAGGAACTTATGCGTATATTAATCTGTAAATTATAAATAAAAAAAATGAGCTAAACAGGTCGCAGGTACTCTTCCATACTATTTACGTTTTAAATATTTTCGCTCCAATAAATGACTTATAACATTGTTTTAACAAAAATTAAATCAAGAAAAAATATTTTAAAAAAGGGTGTCCCTCCCCAGCGGTGAATTAAAACTTGCATCAGCCTGTGCAATACGATGTCGCGTACTGTATAAAAATTGTAACCTACAACTTCGGCTAGCGCCTAGTATAAGAGCACGGCAAACCGCCGCCCTACAACTTTAGCTTTAACAACTTTACAACTTTAACTTTAACAAAAGCTTTATTTAAAGAGATCAAAAAATGCAAGGAAAGAAAAATATATTTTTAACTACAGCTAATTGATAGGCGTAGTCTTCCGGAAAACGTGTGTTGATATTAAAAAGAATCGTTTTTTTCTTAATTTTTAATATGGTTAAAAATTTTTGTTAATTCTAATAAAGTACTTCAAATAGTCTATTGAACTGCTTAAAGTTAATAACGATTGGCATTTGCATTTTTGACTAAATATCAATCAGTTTCAATTTTTTTTTTAAATTCCTTGATGGCGTCGGTGTGAAATTTTAGAGATTAGTAAAAACATATTTGTACTTCATTGCAAGCTCTATCAAATCAGAAAGTTTAAAAAAAATGTTGTGGGCAATTTTTGAGGTATAATTTTTAAAAAAGTCCAAATCATATCTACAATTTTCATATTTCCAAAAAATTAATTCCCCACAACTGGCAATGTAAGTATGCCATGCATCTATGGCTACAAAATACGTAAGTGCCTCACAACATTTGTTTATTTGGTTACACTTGACTGCAGAACTTAATATTCGTAGGTAAATAATAGTAATTATACAGATTTGTAGCGAACTTATGAAATAGAAATAATTAAAACAAAATTCAAATCATGGTTATGGTGACAAATTTCAAATTTTACAAATATTTTTTATTTATTTTAAGCTAATTGCTGCCGGTATTGGGAAAAATATAATAAGCAACATGTAATGTAAAGATATAACATTCTCCGAAGGTAATGTTAAACTTGGCTCTGCCTCAGTTTATATAAGCCTTCCTCGAATGTTAATACATCCTCACATTTATATTTATTGGATATTTTGTTTTTGGGTAATCAGGCATTAAAGTCAAAATTTTCAAAAATTCGTAGTTCCGGAGATATATGGCAACGAACTTGAAATTGGAAATATGGGAAAGTAAAAGGGGGAGTGAGCCATGTTTCGTTAACACTCGGCATTCTAAAAGGTTGCAGTTTTAATAAAACTATCAAAATTGTTTGTTTGTGCAGACTTAGACTGCTTATAAACAAATTTACAAGGTAAAAAAAATGGGATAGCATTGTTTATTATTATTATTTACAACTTGCCATTTTATCTCATCTTAAAACATAGCATTTTGAATTTTCAAGTCTGTAAAGCTATTAAACATGAAATTATTGGTGGTTGTAGTCTTGCAATATTAATTTCAAATTCTTGTTTAGACTCAACCAGCTGAACTGTATCAATGTCAAGGCGGTACTACATATTACTCGACTCAAAACCAGCATATTGCTCAAAGAGTTGTACCACTGAAACGTCCTAAAGCTGCTATACCCATACTTCCACCACCTCCACAAGAGCCTCGAGGTCGGGGTAGGACAAGCAATCAAAGAGAAACTCCACCAGCTGGAGATGAAATGTGTGATGGCATCATTAATGAAAATAGTAATAATTTTGAAGATGCTGCCGTTATTGTTCAGCAGTGATTACTCAAGAGTGTATATTAATTAAATGAAATTGTTTTTTAACTGGTGACAGTTATGGATTAGGTATTCATTTTTTAATATAATTATGTAGATTAACGTATTTAATATTTATATGAAACATATTGTGGTAGATATGCTATTTAAAAGTATATTATTATTATATTGCTTATTATGGTTGCATGTAATTATAATTTATATATTGGGTTGTAAGACCTTTTTTTCTGTAGGAAACATCGCTTTTATTGTTTTTTTTTACCAAATTTTGTCTGACCTGAAATTAAAATATTGATACTGTATTGTGAAGGTATCGAGCAAACCACGAAAAATTTATTAGAGCAGGCTTTGACCAGCGTGCGTCACGTTTTAGACATATTCAAGAAACTACAATTAAGATTAACATTGAATACGTATACTCCCAACGCTTAGGTTATGACATACACCAAATGTTACTTAAATTATTTAGGTTACTTGGTCTAAAAAGGGGAAATAGGATGAGTCCTCCACCTTGGTTGGGTCATTTTTTTAAATCAACGCTTAAATTCAGAACCACCTAAACACAAGTTTAATGGGTGTAAACGCTGATTGTGATACCATAAATAAGTTCATGTGATATATCACATGTTTTTTGAACTTTGCAACAAAACACAGACCCTAAAAAAACTATCATGTAATCAAACATTGATAAGATTTTTCACTATACATATAAATTGTTAACAGATGGCGTTGATGGTGGAACCGAAATGAAACTATAAGAAACTTGGTCCAAGTGAACAATGCAAAGATGTAGATCAAACGATTCTTTAATTTTGGTAGCCGGAGTACCCCCTTTATATATCAAAAGAATGGCGACCCCTTGCTATAAATTATTAGATAATACTATCCATTTGTAAACTTGTTTCTAAATGTATGATTTAAAGTATAGTTTTAATAACAGCAAGAGACTTTTTTGGAAGTAATATTTTTTATTTTAAAATTAATAGAAGTATCCACATTTTCGTACTTCAGTAGTACAAGTAGTTCTCATATTTTTCCCCGGACCACCTATAATAGCTCCGCGGATCCCAGTTAAAAAACCCTGGTGTAGATTTTTGTTGCTTTGGGTCATGGTACAGGGCAGTCCGAGCCGCTCATTGACATAGCGGTCTAGGTGCTGGACTGTTATGCAGCTGCCTAGGGTTTTCGATTCCCGGGCAAAGTAACATCGGATTTTTAAAAATAGACATGTTCCGTTAGAAGGCAGTGGACAACCACCAACGTACTCTGATGCGGGTTGTGCTGCCTGTAGCTCGTAGAACCCTCACATCCGAAATTGTCCTGGTAAAATCTTCCGTGGAGATGAAGTGCATGCACTTCCGTGGTTCGGAGCCCACTTTAAGATGTAGGTCTCCACTACCCTGTGCCAATTTAAGCACCTGCAGGGCAGAAGCTGAGAAGATATGCTACACCTTGCAAGGGGTATGCAACAGTAAGAAGAACATAGGACTAGGACAGTCAACAAAACTGGATGTAGACGTATTCATTGACATTTGTAATTGCTTCTTGAATATTGTTAACACGTGATGAATGCTGGTCAAGGCCTGCTCAAATGTATTTTTTTGTGGATCGTTGGTATATTAATCTACTACTTCTTTAGTTTTGTAGAAAAATGAGGTTTGTTGGTGCTAATTTTTACAAAAGTAGGTTCTATGATATGAAAATTTAATCATATTATGCAGAATAAGGAATTTGAAAAAACAGTGAATTTGATTGTGGGTATGTGTAAAATGTATAATGTCTATCAAACGAAAACAGCTGATTACAGTTTTTACTTTCTCATACTTCCTCTAGATATAACAAAGTACGATCTCACCAAAATTTTCAAATTAAATATAACGAAAAAATGCTAAAAAAAGTTTTTTGGATAATTTTTGTTAATGGGTTTGTACATTCTTTCTCTCATATTTTCGAACAAGCCAGTACGATTTTGGTGAAACTTGAATCGTTAAGGTATACAAAAAGTTGAACATGGTTTTTTGGTTTCTAATCTTATAGTAAATCTTAAAAATACTTTTTAAAATATAGGAAATGAAAATTGGAAGTATGAGAAAGTCCGGGCAAAGTGCTAGACCGATTTTTAAATTTATACTTATTTAAATAATTTTAAATTAAACAAAGTGTATGGTGTATTTAGAAATTTATAATTTACTGTTTTTTAATAGAAACAGTTGAAATGTAACTTTTACGGTTTAATTATTAGGTAATGGTAACTTATTTATTGTCATCTTTGTATTTATATTGCAGGATCATGAACAAATTTTTTTGCTGTTAATGCTCTTGGTGTTAATCATTTCAAACAAAGTATCTGATATGGTGTTGATAAAGTTTTTGTAATAATAAGTTTTTCTGGTATTGGTTTCATACTTCAAAGACTGAAATAGGGTATGAAAAAAAAGGGTATTTATTTTAAATTAAAAATAATCATTTTTTATTATTTTTCTAATTAAAATTCATTATTTACAATTTAAGTGATTTTTTTTAATTTCGAGAATTGTTAATAAATAAAAAAAGGTGCATGCCAGTTCTGCATTTTAAAATTTAAAGAAAAGTGTTTACTGATAGATGATTAACCATAGTAAGATTAATAATTTTTAAGGAATTGCCCAGGGTCAGTTACGCATATCAGTCCATAATCCCATGCATGCTAGTATTATGGGGTGTCTGTAGATTGTACATTTCTGAGTTTTGTGCCCTGTTTACTGGTTTTAAAATCTTCATTTAAATTATGATTTTTTTTAAACACTTAATTTGAAAACGATTTAAATCTCTGATTTAAATCAAGCATGCCCTGGTTTGATAAGACTTGGAAGTATGAAAGAAGATGTTTTTTTTCTTTGAAATTATTTAGAAATTACTATAGAACATAATGAAGTACTTGTATATCACTGAAAAAGACTAATTTGGTTTTTAATTATTTACACTATTATATACCTATTTTGATAGTAATAGGTAATATTTAATGAAGTGATTGTTACCAGGAGCAAACTTTTTAATATTTATGTAATAAATTATTTATTGAGGTTTATCATTTAAAGTGTTTATTGGATATTAGGTATATTACGTAATTTATAAACTATGAATATAAATTTTTAAAACAAAACATTACAATGTATAATTTTATTCTGACAATGTTCCTTTCATTAATACCTAAAGCTAAATCTGCTAATAAACAACACCATCTTGTTCTACCATCCACTCTGAAGCTTTAATAACTATCATTTTCCTTTTTATCACTACAGCTTTTTTGGCAAAAATACCTTCGCTTGCATACTTCAAAATCATCACAAACAAAATGTTTGGTACAATTTTCTGTATAAAATTTGTCTTTTCTGTAACATTTTCTATTCCACTCCTTTCTAATCTTTTGATTTCTAGAAAATCTAAAAAACAATTTGTTCACCAGATATTTTTGCTTTCAGGGAATTACTTTGGCATATTGCAACACTGTAGATTGTCTGGGTCATTGTAAACAGTGATAAATAGAAAGGATCAATGAATACTTGCAAAAATGCAATGACAGCACAGGAGTTTGGAATATCACTTGTCAGCAAGTTGTCAGTTTACTAGCGTGCTAGGGGTTTGTGGCATACCAGATGCCGCAGAAAGTTACAAGGCAACCTACTCGCTTAACTAACTTTGTGTCCTTGTCAGCGAAGCATCTTGTATATATGCACAAATGATAATTAGATATCCTGATAATTACATCTAAAGTAAATTTGGTCCTATGAACATCTTCAATTCTCATACTTTCACGTATGTTTTATGCTTTCACGTGTGTAAAAGAAACTTCAAGCTTATCAAAGTTAATTTTTTTGGGGTTTAGTCGATAAAATCTAGTGTGTCGAGTTTCTGTGAATAATTTTTTGGGAAAGATTTTTGTGATAGTAAATTTATTTTGGAAAGTAAAATGGTAAGTACAAGCTTTTTATATCTCATATTTTACGTAATTAAGGTTATGTTCCCAACTTTTTTGAAATTTGTAGCCAAAGAAGTCGAAAAAGTTTATTGATCGCAAAAATGCGGTGACTTTTCATTTAGTCCATAGAAGCCAGCAAGACCCTTTAACAGCAGATGATACAGCACCACAACGTGTATTGTTACCAGTCCAAGATGGTTCGAAAAAAGTAAGATAGTACTTCATTACTTTTAATACACAGAGTAGAGTTGTTATTGAAATATGTGTAGATATTTTAACCTCTAATAGAACTCACTAAACTGAACCACGTTTTTATTCATCATTTTTCCAAAATCGCATATTGGTTTAGTTTTAACCCCCCCCCCGCTCTGAATTTGACGAGCCATTCTGTAAGTAGATTGAGTTAAATGTGAAAAGACAAAAAGAGATTATGCAAACACTATAGCTTTTTGCCGTGCACGAAAGTTTACTTACGATTATCAATTTTTTAATTGACATGATAATACAACTTACCTTTATAGCAAGTGTTCAAAATTTAATCCATTGTTTTGCCAGGGTAGCACGGGCTCTTTAACATAGATTCGCGCACTCGGGAAAAAACTATCGGATTTTCGCGAATAATTTCTGCTGCATTTTCTACACACGCTCTTAGTTCTTCAAGTACCCCACCATAAATAGAACGGAAAAATTTAAATTAGACGGTCACGCGAGTTATAACAACGGCCCATTTCAACCAATCCACTTACCCGGAATATTATTATCTAGCCACACTAGTACTTGACAAAAATAATTAATTGGTGCCCTATTATGGAGGTACCACATGTCCCTCTGTACAGCTAAAGGCACTTCTTCTAAATGTTCGTTTAAATTTCCATTAAGAAATCTTAAATAGTCAATGCCATTTAGACGAGGTGGTGCGATATAAGCTCCGATTAAACAGTTACCAACAATGCCAGCCCACACATTTACAGAAAATTTCTGTTGAAAATTAAAATAAAAATCTAGAGACGCAAACGCTTTTGACTCAGTTTCAAGGATCAAGGAGGCTTTGGAAAAAATGATAAATAGAAAAGTAGTTCAGTTTAGTGAGATCTATTACAGGTTAAAATATTTGCACGTATTTCAATAACGCCCTGTAGATATAGTCATGCAATTGGTTACTTATTGCTGAAATTTAATTGTAACATGTAGTAGGTACATATGTGGTAACTAATTTGTTTATCCAATTAGTCTTCCAAAGAAAAACAAAAACTTCTAGAGGAACAGCAGAAGTTTGGAATTTTCTTTGACGATGATTACAATTATCTTCAACATCTTAAAGATGTTGATACCACAACAGAATGGGTTCAGGTGGAACACAATACCAACTCTACTAAAGAATCTAATTTGCAATTGCCCAGCTCAGTATTTGCATCTAATGTTGAAGAAGAAGTTGGATTACTTAATAAAGCTGCTCCAATTTCAGGTAAATTCAGTTTTTATGTTTAATAATTTATGTTTTCTTTCACATGTTCAGTTAGAATTATTTAAGTGAAATAATCTCAAATCTTTAAAGGCCCAAGATTGGACCTAGATCCCGATATAGTAGCAGCTATGGATGAAGATTTTGATTATGATGATCCTGACAATGAATTAGAAGACAACTTCATGGAGTTAGCAAACATAGAAGGTTCTGATGAAGAATATGAGGAAGAAGATTGTTCGGATATTAGTTCTGATTTTGCCGATTCTGAAGCTTTGGATGAAGTTGCATCATTGGATGGTCCACAATATACATTTAAAGATGAAGAAACAAAATCACGGTTTACAGATTATTCCATGAGTAGTTCAGTGATTAGAAGAAATGAACAGCTAACATTGCTAGATGATAGGTTTGAGCAGGTTGGTTTATTCTCCGTTTTATTTATGAGTATATTTTTGCAGTAGGAATTTGGTTTTAGATTTTTTCGGGCTATGATGACAGCGAAATAGGAGCCCTAGACTGTGAAGAAATTGAAGGATTCGTTCCTGAAACATCAGATGTCTTATTACAGTATGCAAATGAGTTTCAGAAGGATAGACAAAGCGAACAATTAGACAAAGATGTGTTAGCTTTAAGAATACGTCTGCAAAAAGAATGTGATTCCAATAGTGATGGAGAAAATGAACTAGTACCAATGGAGGTTCCAGAAAAAGAAAAATGGGATTGTGAATCGATTTTAAGCACTTATTCAAACATTTATAATCATCCCAAATTAATAAAAGAATCTAAAGTAAGTTTATTTTTCATTACTTTATTGTAATTTTATGATCAACTTTATTTTTTAAGCAACCAAAAATAAAAATTAACATGCGAACTGGAATACCAATAAATGTACTAGATTCAGGGAAACTGACAGCGAAAGCGTTATTAAAATTAAATGAGGAAAATGACAGTAGTAAACGAAACGGTCCTGAATCAGTTGGTGCAAAATCTATAATCTCAACCTTATCCACACTTTCAATTCGACCTAAGGATGAGTCGCCAGAGGAAAAAAAAGAACGTAAACGACTATTGAAGGAATACAGGAAAGAAAGGCGACATGAGAAAAAATTAAATACGCTGGCGTTTAAAGAAGAAACTAAGAAACAAGTTAAAATTACTATTAACAATCATAACAACATTCAGGGAAACCGAATTTTATAAGCTAAAATTGTTTTATTCGTTTTATGTATAAAGTTGTTTATTAAATATATAAAAAGTACATAAGTAACGTAATTTTTAGCATTGTATCGATATACAGTTCTGCACAAAAATATGAAAGAAGTAGTTAAAGTAGGTTTCGAGATAAAAATATGCACCACAAAAAAATTAAATTCAAAAGTCTATCATCAAAATTTTTCGAGCTAATATATTCATCTAAACAATAATTGTGAATATCGCAAGCCTTTCCTTCAAGCATAGAGTAATAAAAGAACAATGGTTTCTATGGTTGTATTTTTTCGAACATTCTAGCTTTAAAATGGCGGCTGCTACGATTTTTGAGAATTTTGACTTTAGCACCTTTTAACTCAAAAACAAACTGACAGATGGGCTTCAAATTTTTATTTGTAACAGCTCTTAAGAGACAATGTTACTGTGCACAAAAATTTTTGAAAAGCTAAAAGTTATGTAGTGAAAAATATTTTCAAATTTTAGAAAGTTTCAAAAAATATTGCTCTAAAACTGGTCACGATTTTTTTCAAATATTTTGTAAGCTTATAGAGCTAGAAATGAGCTACAATTTGGTTTATGTCCCAGCCTGCTAATTTGTATGTGACGTCTTCTATGAATTTTTGAAGTTTTTATTTTAACGCCTATTCAAAATTGAGTAATCAGATCGGGATTAAATTAGGTATTGGAAATGCGCTAGGGGTACACAATGTTACAAGCTACGAGAACTTTTAAAAATACTAAAGCTGCGAAAGTGAAAAAAATATCAAAATTTTCACTTTTTCAAAAAAGTATTGCTCAAAAACTGGTCATAGGATTTTTTTAAATTCTATAGACTTATAGAGTTAGGAATGAGCTATAATTTAGTTTGTGTGCCCGTCCACTAGTTTGTCTGTTACGCCTGTTATTTCTAAAGTATAGGAAAGTCTAGACGAAGTGCTTCGCCCATTTTTTAACTTTCCGGAGGTCCAACCAAAACTTATTTCCATTATATTCACTTGATTTCAACATATTTAGAATTTAATGCAAATATATTGCTTTACCACAATTCTACCTAATTATACATACACTGTGTCCATAAAGTAACCCCCCCCCCCAACTAACTTTTGAACGACTTAATATTTTACCACGAAATTTGGTGTGCTTTAATGGGAAATTAAATACTATTTTTTAGCCAATAATTAAATTTGGTATCATTCAAAATGGCGGCTGGGCACCATTTTGAATTTTTTTTTAATGCAAAGGGGGGTCGAGTGACACCTCATTTGAAAGGTCTTTTAGTTCTGCGTCTGATCCTAGAGTTTCAAAGAAAAATATTTAGCCATAACAAAATGACAAATGTTTGTCTATTAAAAAAACTAAGAAATAAAGCTAAAAGAAATTAAATTAAGTGTTCAAAATGTTCACCATTCACTTGTTGGCACATAAAAAGTCGGTTATGAAACTCCTGCCTTCATAAATTTCTGGAGTGATTTCTGCAAACTGCTGTAATGCGTTGCGCCCAGTCGACATTTTGAATGATACAAAATTTAATTTTTGGCTAAAAAATAGTCTTTAATTTCCCATTAAAGCACACCAAATTTCGTGGTAAAATATTAAGTCGTTCAAAAGTTAGTTGGGGGGGGGGGGGGGTTACTTTATGGACACAGTGTATATACTTCGCTGGTAAACTAACCCAAACTTCAAGGCTATTGTATGGAAATTACAGATTTGTTGTTTTCTGTTAAAACATTCAAAAATATCTTGATTCTGCTGTCTTGCAGTTAATTACACATTAAGAAAATTCAATATACAGGGTGTTCGAAATTATCGGGGCATCATTGGTAACTTCGTTATTATTGAACATAAAAGTCTTAAATTGTTGTTTTTTTGCGCTAATTACGGTGTTGTAATCAATAAAACAATCGAACGTCGCATTTACGAGTTATTCATAAAAAACATGTTTTTAAATGGAATTTTGAATTGCGGAATAACAAAAAAAGGCGTTAAATTATTTTTTCTACTCATATATGTAAAAATAGCAATTTTTCCACGGCTTACTCTACATGAAAGTGATATTTTTTCACTCTAGAGATGAAAATATTTTCAAATCTAGAGATATAAGAATGACAAATTTCATGGAAAGAATGCATTTATTACTATGGAAACGACTTTACAAACAGTAATTTGCATGTGACAGTTCGTTTTGAATTAAATTGAACTTGAAAGTTATTGCAAATCGAAAATTATGGATTCCGAAAGCGAAATGACTGAACCAGGCACACCACCGACTGTTAATAATTATGGTAATTGTATTTTCCATATTTATGCTAAAAATAAATAACGTTTTGTACTTTATAATCTAATATTTTATAAACTGCAATATTGTAGAAAAAATAGCATTTCTTACTCGAGATGAAATACGTTTTTTTCGTTCGTGAACTTGCCCCACTCGCCACCAACGCGGCTCGTGAACAACTGTCCACTCGAAAAAAACGGTATTTTCATCTCTCGTTGCTTAATATACTATTTTTTTTGATACACGATCGTAATCAGCGCAAAATACGACTGTAATACTTTGCTAATTTAATTGACTTTATAGCTTCAATAATAACGAAGTTAGCAATGGTGCTCTGATGATTTTGAACGCCCTGTATATGATTTGAAAACTGCATAAAATTGTACCACTACGTTGCAAATTCATAGGATTCAAAAGTAAGATTTTGAACTGCTGGTAACATCTGAACAAAAAATAAACAAAGCACTTTGGCTGGACATTTCCATACTTTAGATACGATTACTTATTATATTACACTTTTGTAGTTGGGAATAGGATCCGTTAATAAATTAAACTAAATTTTTCGATTTCTTCCTTACGTTTCGGCGATAACCTCGCCTTCTTCAGAGGAATTTATTGATTAGTAATACTAATCAATAAAGAAAGAAATCGAAAAGTTTAGTTTTATTTATTAACGGATCCTATTCCCAACTACAAAAGTGTAATTAAATATCCAAGGATCAACAAAAAACATCAACCTTACTTATTATATATTCAAAAGTATTTTATTGTTAATGGTTTATGTCGCAGCATTGACTACAATAACATCCCACCACTCTTATCATTGTACCGAGAGCATAGCTGCATAGTAGTAATATTATAAGAACATACTACATGGCCCTAAAGCCTTCATACAAAAATGATAGTATAAACTTTTTGAGAATCTTTATTTATTCAACTGATTACAAAGAGTGATAGTAGTGAAGCAAACCTCGCCTCGTTTTTACAGTATTTCGGTCATGCATCATGAGTCTCTCACAGACAGAGAGAGAGATCGATGTAAACTTAACTGGTAGTATGCTGAATTTTTTTGTGAGGAAAAAAATCGGTTTTTAGATTTTCGGAAAAAGATTCCTTTGGATTAAAGAAAAACAAAAACATGACATTTTCATGCGCCAAAAATTTGGTAGGAGGGGGACAATCAACCCTCGTAAATAATTTAAAAATTATATTGTTAATCTTATTCTACCACTGATGAGCACTTACTCTTAAACAGTAATTATTTTAACGTCTCTGATTTATTAAACAAAGAGGCATTAATGTAAAGATTTTCAAAAATTCATAGAACACATCACAGTGAAATTTGTGAACTGAGACACAAACCAAATTGTAGCTCATCCCCAGATCTATAAGCGTACAAAATTTAAAAAAAATAGCGTGGCCAGCTTTTAATCAATATCGTTTTAAAAATGTCAAAATTTTGATTTTTTTCACTTCAAAGTTTTAGTACTTTCAAAAGTTCTCGCAGCTTGTGACATTGTATACCTCTATGGAATGGACAATATTACATTTCATCCCACTCTGATAACTCATTTTTGAGTAAATAGGCGTTAAAGCCAAAATTTCCAAAAATTTGTAGAAAGCGTCACAAAGAAATTAGCGGGCTGGGACACAAACCAAATTGTAGCTCATCTTCAGCTCTACGAATCTACAAGATTAAATAAAAAGTGTCACCCATTTTTGAGCAATGTTTTCTTAAACATTTCCAAAATTCTGAAATAATTTTGATTTCACAGTTTCTGTGCGCTTGAAAATTCTTGCGATTTGCGAACTCGTTTTTGATTAATAAGGTGTTAAAGTCAAAAATTTCTAAAAATTGTAGTGACTTCCATTTTGAAGTTAGAATGTTCAGTTAAAAATTGTTGGATTCTGTTTTCAAATTTAGAAAATTTGTTTTTCTGATAAAATGTCAAACATGTCTAACTTCCGTTTCCAGTTTCGGATTTTTTAAAAGCTTATTTTCACGGAAATTTTGGATATACCACTAGGTTTCAAACCTCATCGAAATCCGACCATCCGTTTGGTAGTTGTGATTGCCCACACATACATACCCACGCACGTACGCACAAATTTCTAAAACATGTATTTTTGCCAAAATCTCGATCTCGAAAATTTTCATGAAATTGATAATTCCCTATACTAAAAGTAGCGGAAAGTAAAAATGAGTGCCGCGCTTGATCTAGACTTTGCTATACTTGAGATAATTAAATATTCTCCGCTTTTTGGTGGAAATATGACGTCATTAAGCGGTAAAGTGGCAGTACCGATAAATATTAAAACATACCCTATTACAATCCGCCTTCGCAGCTGACTATAGGGAAAGCTTACTTAGTAGGGAAAACAGGGTTGAAATTTAAAAACGTTTAGTTCATGGATAAGCGAGTTTAATTGTCTGTGTTCGTAGAGGGTAGTCGACTGTGTTTTAATGCAAAACTTTCGTTTAATTTTATATGACTGTGTCTAGCGACATAATTACGTATTTGCAAAGCACCGACAGGCCGCTAAAGAAGGAGCAGCGTTTTTTGGTTTTATGTAGAAAATAAAAGATAAAATCCAGGCTTAGTACTACAGACTTCTCACCCTGCATTCTGCACAATATGTAGTTGATATTACAATAACTGCAAACGTTAATGACTGGCGGTTCATGCAACGACGGATCACTTTGACCCATAATTGATTGACGTATGCATTTATCTTGTGGAAAAAAGTACAAACTTGTATTTTCTAGATTTACGAATTGTACTGGGGTACGCAACAGAACATTATCGATTTATACAAACGCTTTATTATAAAATATTGAACAGAAATAACAAAATATTGTTAAATAAACTCGACGGATTTGTATACCTTTATATGAGCGTTTCAAATTGTTCCCTACTCGGTTACTTCCCAAAATTACTACTTGGAGGCGACTCTTTCGTTTGCGATGGCGGATATAATCCAAAAAGTGAATTAATACTTAGGTACTTTAGACTGTTTACAAGCGAAAATAAAAGTAAAAAGCCCGTCTACCATGATTATAGTAATAATAATAACTATGAACTGTACGTCGTCGCGACGTACACTTTACTGTTATTGTTATTGTACGACGCGTCGTCAGTTTAAACGTTCGACACAAAAATAAGCTTTACTACGCATGCGCCTATTTACCGCTCAATGACGTCACAATTTGGCGTATTTTATAAACGCCTTCCAAAATACAAATTTCAAAAATTAATTTTGCGGTTATTAAAACGTCTATTCGAAAAAAAATGCAGGAACAGTATTTTTAATCCTACAATGTCTATTTGCATTAAAAGAAGTAGTAAACGACCCCATTGAGTAATGCGATTGCGACGCACCTAAAATCTTTTAGTGTTGGTTACGAATTTTCTTTCTCATAAAAGCAAGAAAATACACGAAATACACTACTCAAAATGAATATAGAGACAGCTTCTTATTAGTGTGTATTTTTTGTAAATCTCAACGAAACAATCTATAACTTGGTAGATAATATGAACATGCCTTTACATTTTACCTGTAAAAAAGTAGGCACTGGTTTCCTTGGAGATTTTACAAAACAAAGTAAACAACAAAAAAGACGCTTAAGTTTAAATTCAACAAAAAGAATTTTTCACTTGATTTTACCGTTTCGCAGTGTAATTTGTTGGTGGAAACATGAATGTGGATGTGTTAGGGAGAAGGAGACAACCAAGAGTATATCTGAATGAAAATCAGATAGTTAGAGCGGTGACATTAATTGAAGAGGGATACTCAAGACGACGCGTTGCTCAAATGTTAAATGTGAGTCATTCTGCTATAGCTAGGCCATGGAACAAGTATATAAATAATGGTATCGTAAAAAGATGTCCTTACCCTCAAAGACAAAGAGCCACCACTCCTCGCGAAGACCGCCTATTGAGGTTTTGGGCCGTTAGAGAACGTAGAATTACCGCCCGATCTCTACAAAATCGACTGGTTGCCAGTAGTGGAACCAGAATTTCGGACCAAACAGTTCGGAATAGGCTTCACGAGATTCAGTTACGTGCAAGAAGAGCAGTTAAAGTCCCTCGGTTAACACCAGCACATAGACGAGCCCGGCTAAACTTTGCACAAGAACATCGTAACTGGACTAGAGAACAATGGAGCAATGTAATGTTCACGGACGAGTCCAGGTTTTGCGTAGACCATAACGATGGACGAATGCGTGTGTGGAGACGCCAAGGTGAACGCTATTTAGACTCCACTGTTCAAGAAACTGTCCGTGTTGGTGGAGGCTCTATTATGGTATGGAGCGGCATAACTTTGAATGGTCGCACCGAGCTAGTGGTTCTTCGGGAAGGTTCTCTAACGGCGGCGCGTTACATCAGGGACATTTTAGAACCACTTGTGATTCTGTTTGCTGGAGGAATGGGACCTGACTTTATCTATCAGCAAGATAATGCCAGACCACATGTGGCTAGGATAGTTACAAATTTTTTTTATGACCATAATATCACAGTAATGGACTGGCCGGCTAATAGTGCAGACCTTAACCCCATCGAACACCTATGGGACGTATTGGGAAGAAGATTGCTGGATCGTCAGCCTATTGAAAATTTAGATGAGGTTGAGGAAATTCTTACTGAAGAATGGGAGCAACATCCTCAACAAACAATTTCAAATTTAATTGAGAGTATGCCCCGTCGTTGCGCTGAAGTCATCCGGGCCAGAGGAGGCCACACCCATTATTAGTTTTTTAAATTTGTTGTTTTCTTATTGTTGACTGTTTAAAAGTTTGTTAATTAAATGATTCCCAATTTCAATTTTTAACATTTTTTTTCTTAGAAGTTTATTCAAAAAGGCTGAAATCTTTGCGTCTTAAAGAGTAATCCTTTTCAAAAAGTCGAAGACACTTTTTACCAAATCCAGTGTTACTTAAGCAAAAATATTCAATTTTTTATAAGTGTCTCTATATTCATTTTGAGTAGTGTAAAAACAATACCTTTTTTACACCGTCTATTCACCCCAGCCTTGCTGTACAGGATCATGGTTAAGTTCCTAAACGAAGAAGGGGTTTCCCCTGAAAGTTTTAATTAAAAGGAACACTTTTGATTCATATGTTTATCCTTTTAATTAATTCTAAAGAAGTGTCCTTTCGCTTGCATGGTGTACAAAGTTCGTGGTTTCTGGTAATACCCAAACAAAAAAGTAAATCGGAAACATTAAATCCTGATGTAAAATGCAATCATTCGAAATCGTTTTTACGTCAATTACAAGCTAAATTTAGCAGTACAATTATTGAGACGCATGCACAGTTCACGTGCTTTCTACAGTATTTGGCTTCATTGGCAATTTGGTATTGGGAACCTCTGAAATCATACGTCGATGTGGTACGATCTCAGACATACGTTTAAATATACCTTCATTTTAACATTCAAATATCTTGCCTGTTTGGTGATGTCTTGCATTAATTTTTACTTAAATCAAAATTAGTCGGGTAATACTATTGTTCACTGCAAAAAACTTGGTTGGAACTTCGTTTTCTGAGTTTCATTATCTTTGTTTGTGTAAAACAGCTGTTGTAGAATGTCGTAGCTTATTTAAAAGATTTTAAGATGGCATATCATATAAGTAGCAACGTACGTAGCAAATACGTTTGTATTGGACGAGTGTGATAAGAGAAAGATGAAGTATTGGAATAAGTGCGTTAAAACTCGGGCATGTGAAATGCTGTTAGTGTCAAACAATCAACTTCGATTTTAATTCTGTCCAAACCGCGTTAGAGTATGGACGTAGTTGTAAAATGTGCAAAGAGTTTATACAACAAACGGTTCGCAGTAAACATTATAGAACATTGCGATTTTACCAGGTGATCAGTATTTTTTGCTAGCATAAATACCGCTAGCCCGGGTTACTCCTGATATTTGAAAACTGAATCCTTCACAATGTGGTGTTTAATCAGTCAACCTAATTCTGTGATTTTCGAGGTTCGTGTGGACCCCAAAGCCATTGGCCAAGAATGCCTTGAAAAGGTCAGTTATTTTCTTTTACGTTTATTTTGAAACATTAGGCATATGTTGTGATTTTTTTTAATTGTTTGAAAATTTAATTGTTTACAACTCAAAAAATATGTCTGAAGTAAATAACATGGTTAAAAACTAAATATTTTTTTAAGAACAGTTATATAATCCTGATAATTATTATTTTAGTAATACCTACGTAACTGTTATTATTGTGTTGCATATTAAATAATAATAATTTTTTTATCTTCGGGCAAATTGGTTCTAAAATTACCCCAATTTTTTCTATTGCTGAAGCTAAACATTTAATTCTAATTAATTTGGTAACTTCTGTTTTACTATTTTGGAATTACATCTAAAAATTTTTAGATCAAATCGAAAATTACCAGACAGTTTTAAAAATCCTTAAATGATTTTTAAAAAAATTTCGTGGCTTGAACCTTTATTAAATATTTTTCAAAAATTTCTGATTTACCAGCAAGTAGAAATAAAATATGAATGCAATTTCTCGTGTTAAGGTCTTGCTGCGAAAATTGAATAAATGTTATTAAACAATATATTTAATTTAAACTTTGTACAAATATTTCATGATTGCCGATTTACATTTCTCTTCCCTTTTCCATCAAATCTATTGACTAGGGGCGGGTACACGACAGTACACAACGCATCTGTTGAAAGTATTTTGAGCACCCTGTTTTAAAACACGTGTGATTTTAAAGCTGCAAAATATTTCTAAAAAAAGTTATTCGAAAAAATTTTTTGCGGCGAATATCTAGTAATAGCAAGGAAATTTGCAAGCTACTTCTTTCCCATTGTTGTATAAAATGGGCTATTCCACGACTTAACTATTTAGATTTGGACGTTTGACTTTGGCCACTCACCTTTGTAATTACCGACAGATATTGCTTTTTTGTGGACATAATAATTACTTGTGTAATTACCATGTAGTACAAAGTTCTAGTTTCTAGCGTCGATTTGGGGGTTGTTAAGATAATTTGTTTAACATTGAATACTAGGTACAAGTAGGTGCATTACAAATTACAATTTGAATCGCTTTTCGGCCTCTGCTTTGGTATGTTCCGATAGTGGAGAAAAAAGTGGGATTTTCACACTCCCATAGGATTCTGGATTAAGAATTGGGAGAATGAGTTACCTCACGCGCTCTTAGGCCACAATAGGTGGGCCCGCTGTGCTACATCTCCAACAGCTGTCCAAATTCAGCATCACCCTAGCCATCCAGCCTTTTGGATGTACTTGAGGACATCCACAACTGGAGCGTTGCTGATTTCGTCCATGGCAGGTCAGAAGTCCCCCAACGTGCCTCTTATTGTTGCGAGAGCTGGATAGTGACAAAGGACGTGTTCTGTCGTTCTCACTCCCGCAGGAATAGTTTTTGCATCATCTCATGATATCATTTTGGTATTTATTGGAACCTTTTTGGATAAAGCGTAATTTTAAAAGCAAACTAAGTTTTTAAAACCTTCTGCGCCTTGTCACGTTATAGTTTATTCCCCGTCGGATGTAATGTCGCTTCCGTGTTCATGGTTGTATTCCCAATCCAATAACACCAACGTCAAACATCCGCCAGAGGCGAAGTGCTTGGAATTATTTTTTAATACAGCAAAGAATTCGCTAAATTGTCATTTTTTGTTTAGAATTACCCCTTTCAAGATGAGATTCTTAGTAAAGCAGGATGGTGATAGTAGATCCAAGAAAAAACCGCTGATAAAGTTATTATTTCCAACCGTGACCTTGTATACTAACATTAAAATTGACCTCATTACACACATTTATACAAAAAAACCAACAGTTAACAGAAATTTCAAAAAAACATCTAATTCTTATTACATCGATAACCTTTGGTCTAAATAAAGTTTTCTTTAGGCGATAAGTTTAATAAAGGTGAACGAACGGATCTCTTCTGACATTTAAAGTCATGGTAGTTCTTTAGTTTTTTTATTGTGTTGAAGAGAAAATTTCGTTAAGGCTCTCGTTAGGCTTTTGTTTCGCTTTTTGGTTTTTAACCGTCTGTAAATAAAATGCCAACAAAGAAAATTAGATTTCGTGCTGGTTTTTAAGTAGCTTCGTGCACCTCTTTTTTAATTAATGTTTTCAAGGTAACAACTTAATTTAGTCTTTGGAGCATGTAGTATAAAATTTCTTCAAACATTTTAAGCGTGGCCCAGCCTGTTGTGATTTCCAGCAGTGTGTCCAAAGTCCGATTTAGTAGTGCAGGTGCAAAGTCCAATGTCCAAACTCAGGTGGAGTTTTAACTTCTATCTAAGGCTGAGTACAAAGTCCAAAATCGAAATTGTTGCAAGCAAATAATTTGCTAACGTCTGCGAACAAGTAAATCAACATTATTACTTTTTTTTTAAATATTCTCACTAATCCGTAAAATTATCAACCCAGTCATACTTGTTGCGAATAATAGTTTGAACTTTGGAATTATCCCAGTCATTGTTTGTGAAATCGGTGTTATTTATGTCGACTTTTTCGATAAAATTTATTTTGGAATTGGGACATGGTTTATTTTTAAAAGAGAAAATTGATATTCTCTCATTTGCGAAACTCGTTAATTTTTTTTTAAATTGTATCGATAAAATATGATCTTATCTAAAAGAGCGTTGCCCCGTCCTGCATGATCATTGCCCTATTTTTTTCTAAAAGATCATTAAAAAACCAGAATTTGAATATGATACTTTTTGATAACTTATCTAACCCAAAATTGCGCATTAAATGCTTCTTTTGTTCCTTTATCTATGTGGTAATTATGAGTGAGTTATCTTTTGTGTTTCCTAATGGTGTAGAGATGTTGAATTTGTTTACACCATTAAAAGCAGTATACCTTAATTATTAATATTTCCATTGAATTATACACGTTTTATTACTAACTTAGAAATCATGGATTTATTGCTATTGGTTAATAAAAACCAGTAACGCTAT
Organism: Ctenicera cuprea; assembly: GCA_958336395.1. Lineage (NCBI taxonomy): Eukaryota > Metazoa > Arthropoda > Insecta > Coleoptera > Elateridae > Ctenicera > Ctenicera cuprea. Next base: position 59,519,304 of record OY284486.1, read on the forward strand.
GGGTTAGTAAATAATTTCAAGAATTTTGTTGTATTTATTTATGACTAAAAATAATGGCGCGTTTTTTATTCCACATTTCGAATAATACCGACGGCTTAAACATAAAAAAAAATTTTATTGTCGGTAAATTTTTCGTGAAGGGGCGGGCCGCGATAGGGGTCTTTCGGACTCAGCACCGGAGCCCTAAGCCCCTTTTCAGCCGACAAAGGACGGGTTAGAGCAAGGAATTTGGATAGGGGATGATTTCTGTGGATAGTACTGTCGCAGTATTTACCGTGTAAGTCACGAAAACCACGAAAAAACCTGCGCTAGGACAACCGGCCGAGCCAGTAAATGGATCCCAGCCTCCTAAATTGAGGGCGGACGCGCCTACCGCGAAGCCACCTACATATTTTACATTTTCTACATACTAGACATGTATAATATGTAGAAAAAGGTAGATTTACAAGTTTTATTTAACATACATTTTCTACATATTATTCTACATATTCTATGCACACTTTTTTACGTGTAATGTAGAAAATAAATTTCTACGTGTAAAGTTACAACCCTGAAATTGTGTAAGAGGTACTTCATATATTTAATAAGAAAGATCCCTTCTGATTTTGAACAAAACAATGTAATACAATAATTTCAATTCAAGCACAACTAAAAAGTTTCTCTTAAAATTGTAATTTATGTATGTTGACCCCCCTTGGGTAAAATAAGGACAAGCGCCTTTAAGAATTTTATGAGTTAAAGAATTGTTTTATTCTTATTTTTAATAGCTGTATCCATAAAAACGCAAGAAATTTCATTTAACCTAACCTAACGTCATTGAATGCAAAGTAACTTCACCATATAAAGCCATTCAAAACAGTGCCATCTGTAATAAATTTCTGATCAGCAATTAAATTGATTAGAGGTCAAATTAAAAACACTCTCACTGTGGAATAACAACACTTGAAAAACACAACACCCTTCCACACACGTACTTGTCTGAAGGGGTGTTGGTTTTTCAGGTGATTAAAGGTCGTATTAGGGAAGTCATTTTAACTGATTACCAGTTCATTTGTAAGGTACAAAGTACTGTTTATCAGTTAACAAACAACAGATAAATAATAGCGCTATCTTAACTGGCATGGGTTTATCACTTTATAATGACCGAATTAAAAAATGAAACCAAACAAAGATAACTAATTATTTATGTATATTATAGTAATTTGCGATTATATTAATTTTATTTGCAACCTGATTGCAACAAAATTAATTTTTGTTCATGAATGTAGGTTGCAACAGTTGTTATAAATTTAATCTTTAGATTATACATACATATGTGATTCTTTCAATAAATAAATATTTCGTCGTTTTATCTTTTATCGCCCCTTACTACAAGGCAGCTTACTTCATATAATAAAGGCATTACGAATTGTTCATAAAAATTCACCAAATAAAAGATTTTTTACTTAAACATGAAAAACATTAAGTTATAAATAATTGCGCAACACATTCATCTTCTCGGTTCATAAACCCTTTATATAAAAAAGTCTCTTCTTCTAACATCATTAACTTCTGCCTTTTGGTTACTTCTGAAGTTTAGCTTTTCAGCGACATACTTGATGGGCATGAGAAAAGAAAAGCCAAGAGCCTAAAACGCTTATACACACGAACTTTCGTTAAAAAGGATGCAATGGGTTGAGAGCTTAGTATAAGAAGAAATTTCGAACATTTATCATTTATCGCATAGTTTCAAAATTATATACAATTTATCGTTTAAACTCAGTAGTTAGTCACAGTAAGTAAAAAATAGCCTTGATTAATGGAAAAATCGTGCAGCATACATTACTTGAAGGCGGCGACTTGTCTGTCGGAGTTTGTCCTCGTTCAATTCTAATAAATGCGATAAGGTCCTGCCAAAATATGTTATCTTTACGAGCGCGTAATTTTGGGTTCGTTGTATTTGTAGAAAAACAAAATGCTATGATTTCTTTTTCAGAGATAACAATTTACTGTGATGTTTTTCCATGCTGTTTTGTAATTTTATATAGAAATCCATATTAATTGAATGCTTCCAAGAAGAAGTTTATAAGGTTTAGATTGTATAATTTGATTCCCTGAAAAGGGGAAGAGGCGGGCCGCTATAGGGGCATTTCGGACTCCACAGCGGAGTCTTCAGCCCCTCTTAATAGGATATCAAGAATGAGTTAGAGTAAGGAATTTCCGTGGATAGTACATCACTGTGTAGCCCAGGAAAATCACGCAAAAGCCTGAGCCAGGACACTCGGTCGGGCCGCGGAATCGTACCCAGGCCTCCCGAATGAAAGGCCTTTACCGGGGAGCGACCTCTTTCAGTAAAAAGTAACTGATAAAAAGAAAAAGGCAAAACAAATTCACATTTGATCTATTTTTAAAGTACTAAAATAGAAATACTAATACAAAACGAGCAATTAAAAATTCTTTTGTTCCACGTCGTTATTCTCCTTGAAAATATGATTATAATTTACAATGAATCGAATAAATGCTGAAAATTTGGGTCACCTACTAGTAGAACTTGGTTCAAGCCAGGACAAATATTCCTTTCCGCTATACATTTGTTTGTGCGATTATATAAGTTTCTGTTCGCCAAAAATTTTATCATCGCTATTTTTGGAAAAAGAAAAATCTCGAATTTTCACTTCGAAAGTTAAGAATAATACTGTCTGCATTATTGGCAAAAGCATTAACTTTTTCTTAAGTTTGATTTTGCAGTTTCGTGTAATAGAAACTTTGCTGTTGTACTTCTTATTATATAATTATAACACGTGAAAGAAAGTTAGTCTATGCTGAAAATTCGATGTAGTAGGAGGAAGTTAGTGGTCGGTCCACCTACAATGCATTAAAATTTGTTTCTCTTCTCTTCTGTTGTCATGTTTAATTTGGTTACAGTTACAAAGGGAACAGAAAGGTTAATTTTCTGTTGTAAAATTTAATTGGTACACGCCCTGCATGGAAATAGAATGTAATTTGTAAAATGTAATATTGTATTGGTTGATCGTTTAAAAAGAGATCAGCCTTGAATAAAAGTGTAGATTTTTTACATATTCGTGTCGTCCTCGGGTGGCGCAGTGGGTCTGACATACCATATAGCATTTGAAAAAAAAATTGTGTAGGACCGAGGGCGATGGTATGCCATCTATCGGAGCAGACATAAAACTATGCGTCCCCATGCAATATCATTGTATGCTAGATCCCAACCCTGTTGTAGAAGGAAAGTTTGGCGTGTTTATTCCCTGGCATGGGTCTTAAGCCTTAGCAGCAGAAATAGGCCGACCGACGCGTCGTTAAATAAATAATTTAAAAAAAAAAACAATGTGGGATGGAAACATGTGCAAGTATAAAATTATTAATTATTTCGTTGTAACGACTCAAACATTACGGATATGTAAAGTAATTCCGATGTGCATAATGCCGTGAGAATCGTTCAAAAAGTGCATGCACGTGTTATTGTAGTGCACCATCAGAGTTTCTCCTATTTTCCCATTTGGCAAACAGATCGAAGCCAATTGCCAATTCATGCACAACTAAAATACCCTACAAATCACACTCTTTTCATGCAGAATTCACGTTCCTAGCAAATGTAGGTAACGCCAACAACTTGTTAAAATTAAATAGTTTCAGTGGGCTCGCCTCACGTACACGAGTAGATGATGGTCCCTGACAAATTTAATTTCATTTCCTGCTTAACTCAATTGCTAAATTTCTGCGTCACATTTTATTCTATTGTAGACTCTGTTGTAGAATTATAATTTATTTATGAAGGTACTGTATATAGTCAAATGTTCTTTCCTGTCCCAATAGTGATACATTACGGAATTGTTACGTATAGTACGAAAATAGGAGTTGTTATTTTTTAATATTTTGCAGTTCTTTTGATATTTTATTTATCGAGGAAACGTTATAGTTATTTAGTGCCTACCAGTTAATAAAAGAGATATATTCGAAAATAATTGCTTACTAAATTTGTTTTCTTGTAAAAGGAAGCGTTTAATTTGAATACATCACCATATCAAGGATTAACCTTTGCAATTTCATTCTAGAAGCACATTTTGGAAGAGAAAAGTGGCAATAGCTTGGATTCCATGTTGTTATGCTCTGTACACCCTTTAAACTGCCGGATTTATTAAAGTGTGGACAATAATGTCAAGACTAAAATATATTAGTGGCATTTAGTTGACAACGGGTACTTGGTTGGCTTAGAACTTGTGTTGTGAAAAATATTACCTACATAACAACAGGAAATTGCCCTAATAAAATAAAAGATTTGTTGAGGACGAGAAAAATTTGTTGGTGTAGAAATATTATTTATTGAAAATTATTAATAAATTTACGAAAAACCTTAGCTTTAGAATTATTAGTCAGAAATGAATCATATTTCAGGCGAAGTGCTTTGAAAATTAACTTGTTGCATTAACATAAAATGCTCGCTAGATAGTGCCTATATCAATTACATAAAGTACGTCGCCGCAGTTTGCTAAAGGGGTTCAAAGTTCATTCTTTTGTTTCCAACTTCAAAAATGGAAAATACTTTTCATTGCATTTAGCCGCAATTACGAGATTACATCAAGTGGTTTGTTTTTCTTATCATTTGAATTGGCAGTTTATTTTTCGGAATGTTTGCGAAAAACATGAACTTTGTATTCACCCGCTCTTAAAGATGCTTTACCGATTTTCCTACAATGATATTTGATTCGATCTCTTAGAAGTGAGTTCAGTTTCAGCTTGGGAAATTCCAGGTAGATAACTGGTTTTATATGAATATAATTTAAATGCAAATGCACTTTTCGCATATTGATCTTGACGTCAGAAACAGTAAAAAGCTTAGAGCTATGATGTGGGAGTATGAAGAAGAAAAGTTAAAAACCAAGATTTGTTTTATTACACGAGGTTTCTAAATATGCATAGTGTTCAGTGTCGGCTCGTGGGGTTCATATATGGGTGAAGCGTTTTTAAAAACCTGTTAGTGCCCCGTGAGTGAAGCGCATACGAAATTTTTTCGAGTGGACGTGAGCAGAGCATGCGTGGCATTTAAAAAATCACCAAAACCTATTTTATACCATAAGCCAGTCTTAAAAGTGCAAGGCCAACAAAATAGTTTATTTTGATAAAAAAAAAAGCGACCAATCACTGAATTGTACGTACCAAACGTTTTTAAATTTTCTAAAGTATGGTTTGCCGTTATTGTTTAGTGATTTAATAACATTTAACGTTGGCATAGATCTCTTCATCCTTAAAGGGAGAGTTTGAAGTAAAACACAAATGCTGTCATTTATAGAAAAAAATTTCTTATTTGCACGTGAACGCGAGCTACTGTCTACCAGATTTACAGCCATCGATGCATTCGGCGGAGTGAAAACATGAAAACATTGCCTGAAAAGCTTCTACAAACGCATCTCGTAGCCGAACATGCAAGCGGGCGTGCGGATATATTACCATGACAACCGCTTTACTATTCCATTCGAGATGCGGTGTACAAGTCGTAGTTGAAGTCGCTTCACTTCAACAGCAGCTTGGTGTAACCGCAGTGGCGGATAGTATATTGCGCTACGAAAATAGAACTTATATTATATATATTTTGCGAGTTTACATTATATACACAACATATTATGGCATATATAATTCTACATCATACAGGACGTCTCTCGCATCCCCTTTTCCATATGTTTCTATGTCTCCAATCTTCTTCTTCCATATTTCTTGCTGTCATGGCCTCTTGTACACCCTCAATCCAAGTTCGACGTGGTCTTCCTCTTTTCCTTCTTTGAGATGGTCTCCATTTCAGTATTTTTTGTGGCCATATCTCCCCTTCCATCCTTTGGACATGCCCGTACCACTTAAGTCTTTTCTCCTCCATATTGTCAATAATTGTTCCTTCTACACCCATTCTTCTTTTTATTTCTGTATTTGGGATTCGGTCCAGTTTCGTCATTTATCATTTTCTTTGTTTTGGTTGATATGTTCTTTGACCATAGTATCGGATGTAATTGTCTTATTGTTGTTTTTGTCTGTGTCATTCTTTTTTTGATTTCTTCCCCGCTACCGCCGGTGCTTGTGAATGTTGTTCCTAAATATTTAAATTTGTTTACATGTTTGATTGTGTCATCTTCTAGATCGAGGTCATGCCGAAAATAGAACTTTTATCCTATTATTACTTATAATAATGTTTCTACTTCTATAGATATTCATATTATTAGACTATTAGTATGAAAATGAACTAAATAAAATTAAAGGAAGCGCGCAATTAAGTGAAGCGCCGTGTCATTCGCTTCACCATACGAGCCGCCGCTGATAGTGTTGCAATTATAAGCTGCTTAGTAGGTTTTTTTTAGGTAACAAAAGTACAAAATTGGTTCGATATAAATAACATCTTCACTACATACATATTCCATTGTGTTAGAATTACAATATTGCACTCTTAACAAAGTAATTGAATTGATTATAGTGAGTCGTTTACAATTTTTCCTGAACATTCTTCCATAAATACGCAGTATAATATGTATACATATCATTTGTATGCATGTCGGGGTAATCGTTTTATGGTTATGGTGCGAAGCAAACACGTGGAAGAACTTCATAACCTGTAAACAGTGATAAACAGATAAATTGAGCAAATAAAGGCGAAGTGATACAAAGACGTTACACTTAGTGGCTTTGTTGTTGACATATTAAAACGAACTGTTCATGCGGTGTATTTTTAAGGTTGTTTTCATTTGCACATATAAAAATAACGCAGTTTATTGACCTAACACCCAAGTCCAAAGAGAAATATAAAACCGACCTAAAAGTTAAAACGTAGCTTAAAAACAGATTTATAAAAAAAATACGTGGCAGGCCTGAAAATATTAATCATATCTGAAGTGAAAGGTACCAGGAAATCATTTTCTAAAGACGTCGAAAATGAAATTGATGCTTTGTCTATGAGAAATTGCAAAAGAAATATCGAAAATAAGTGTTATTTTTTGGTACAACATATGCATATTATTATGAAAACTCAGAAACGTAAAATGTTTGCATTTTTTATTACGTATATAAATATGTTCGACTGTAAAAGGAGCTCAGACCAAGCGCTTTCCCACAACTTTAAAGAAATAATGGTGAATAAAATATATTGCTTTCAAAGCACTCTCAGGCATTGGGAAACGGTTGCTCCCTATAGACATCCCGGAAATAAAATATTTTATAGTTTTCGTTCAACTCTTTTTTCTGTTTTTCACGTCGGATGTAAAATTCATTAGTAGGTTATCAGGTTCTCTTCGTGACCAATGCAAAAAATATATCGTAATCGTAATTATTAATCGGTAAACGTGGTTTGCACGGTTTTAGGTATAAATTTGCTAAGATGTAAAAAAGTGGAAACAGGCACCCGTTCCATGTCAAATACTGTCTAAATTTATGCAAAAGAATGATATCATAATTGAATTTTTAGTGTGTTCATTAATGTTTAATTATGTAAATTATCTTGGTGGTATAACAATGTTCTTTCAATATTTACCTGGCAAGCTACACTGTATTGATTGTGTCAACACCTTCTAAAATACGCATCTTCAGCTTTGAACGGTCGTCATAAAGGGGGTGAAGGAGAATTACTTGGCGTAGTTCTTGATCATCTCTCAGCTTGTAGATCCAGATGTAGTCCTATGCAAAGAGGAATTTCTGAGTTCGCACACAGAAAGCGTTAAGATAAATATTTGTACAGAAGGGTCTTCTCTGCGATCACACAAAATTTAGTGATATCCGATCATATTTTTTTGTGTATTCCGATTGCTGATTTTTTGTTACTGTTTTGGACCTCTTCTTTGTTTTGATAAGATCATACATTTTTGTTGTTACACCAATTTAGACATCCTTCTGGTTCGGCCAAGCGTATGAGTATGAGCCAACATTATATTTACAATCATTTGTCTGTCATAGATCTGCAGGATATTGATATGGTCACTTCATGATTATTAACATGCATTACATAAAAGACATAAAATTAATACATTTCAGAAAATTAGATAGTCTTTAAATTAAAAAAAAACATTTCTCTAATAAATATAAGCCTTTAGCGATGGGCAAACCGCGCTTAAAAACTTTGAACACCTACTTCCACTTGTAGTTCAGCGTACTTCCACGTACTTCCACGTACTTCCACATACTTCCACGTACTTCCACTACCTTGTACACCTACTTCCACTCGCGGTTTACTCCTCGACCTTCAGCTTCTTCCTAAAACCGAACAGATTTGTAATATCTTTTATATACATATAGCAAAGTATTTAGCCCTTTTCTCAAAAAACGCGGTATTATGTGTTGGAGTTCGTAGTTTCCTCGATTTCAACATTTAGGGTCGGATACATATCACAATTTCTAGTGAACAGTCCAAATTTTTTTTACCATACAGTATAAATTGGAAAAAATGTAATGTAGGGAGAGGCATAATTTGTGATTTAATAAGAAGGGGGGGGTCTACTTGGTTCCCTGTAATTGGTATTATGCATACATCTTATGATTCTCTTTTGCGCAACAAAAGTACGTTGGGCGAAAGAACCCCAAAATATCAACCCATAACATAATTCTGATTGCACGTGAGCAAAGTAATATATTCTTAATGCATTGTGAGAAACCAACTACCTAACGAATGTTGCGTATGATATAGCAAACGGCGTTGAGCATATTTGTCACATGTTCAATGAGCAGTTCAAATTTAGGGAAATTGTCGAATTTTATGCCGAAAATTTAGTTGATTGAGATTCTGCTATGGATGTCGAGTTTAATATGACATATAAGATAAAACCGTCTTCTAGATTATTTTTGAATTTTATTAATACAGTTGCGTTTTGATTTCATATTAGCGAGTTGTTATTGCACGACGATAGTATATTTGCTGATACTTCACAACCTAACTTAGTAAGTTCCCCAATCCTGAAATAATGCATGAAGTATGTATGATCGACGAATTGAAACACTGATGGGATGACCATAGAGACTGGCAAATCATTGACATATAATACAAATAAAAGTGGACCTTAAATGAACCCTTGCGGAACCCCTTTTAAATATTTTTCAGCACTTGAATAATAATAACTTACATTTCCATTAATTTCATGTCTTAAGCAAACAGTGCGTTCTATTAGTGAGATGCGACCTAAACAAATCTAAAGCTATACATTTGCATTTGCGTAAGTCAAAGTATATTGTCAGCTATACAATTTCCTTTATCGATGCCATATACCGCTTCTTCTGTAGATTTTCCAAGGATTAAGAAGATCGCCTTGAGTTAGTACACGCGTCGCGTTGCAGGCGTTATTAAAACAATTGTTTTAAACATATCGATCATGACGAGAGTTAACGTTCTCTAACAATTGAAAACAATCTAATTAATTTAAATAGAAAAGTTAACGGAAATATTTATTATGGATTCTTTTTGCGATCTTCTGAAAAGTACCAAAATAATAATGTAAAATCCAGTAAATTTTTATGTTTCTGACATTGTGAAGAAATTCAGGCACGGCGCCAGAGTTATAAAGAAAGCTACCAAGAGACACGCGGCTGAGGCGTGCCAAAACGCAGCACAGATACAGACACATGTAGGTGGAAGAGGTTTGAAGGCTGTCGTGTAGCGGTACCATCTTCTATGGTCGTGCTCTCCTGGCAAGCGTTGTCTCATTTGTTTTCGTATAATAAATCTGTTTTTTTTTAATTGTTTGCTTGCCCGTTACGATAGAGAGCGATGGTTTTGCATAAGTGATTTTTACGTCTAGAATTAGTATTGAAGACTTCCTACGCGCATTAAGAACTGTATCATTTTCAACGTTTCTGAAGGGGTAACCCGTAATTTTAATATATGTGAGAGTATCAAATTACGCAATTTTTCAGATATGGGGGCGATGTGATTTGACGAAATTATTCAAACCGAGCAAAATGTTTCAAACAAGAAAATGTAATTAAATACAATTGCTTTTAAGGCAAGGGAACTGAAACAACATAATAAAATAAAATATAACGCATAATTTGCAATAATTTACCGCTTACTCAAATCATCGAATTATCGTCTTTTCCTAGCAAAATAAAATTTCCGTTTTAATGCTTCGTTTTTATTAAATATCAACTTGAAAACATCTGAAAATTCTGATATGAGCTGTTCCTTGTTGAATTGTGGGAAATTAGAATTTGAGACGAACAGCAGAATATACCATCCATCAAATACTTTACCAAAGTTATTACAATCTTGATCATATTTTCCAACTTTCTCGTTTTCTCTTTGCAGAGCTCCAGAAATAAAGTTAATTTCAGCAAATTGAATACAAAAATGTATGTGGATTCGGCCGAAAATCGTTGACATTCTTTGACTATGGAGCATTTTCATAAAAATAACCTGGCTCCTTGTCTGGTCGATTTACATATTTTAGCAACATTTAATTTTGTATTCCACGTGTTACGTGTTATCAGAAATGTACAAATAAATAATGTTGTTTGTACTGACACACGCGCAGTGATTGTTTATCTCCTTATTATTGTAGCTACATTGTAGTTAAGTTTATTCACATTTCTGTTTGTTGTATTATTTAGGTGATAATTTTTGTATTTTTCATTAAAGTATTTATTTGCAGCAATTTAGGTTCAAAAATATTATTAGCGTTGCTAATCTAATTCACAACGTTTTGGCAATAATTATCATCATCATCAGGTATTGATTGCAACGAATCGAAAGTTTAATGTTATAAGACAGTTTAAGTTAAATTGTGATTTTATTGGCGCAATGCTTAAAAATAGTAGGAAAAGTAAGTAAAAGTAAAACGGGAAGTCATGCTTTTTGGCAATTTTCCACATATACTTTATGTGATTAACGAGTTGGTTTTTATAGGAAAACCTGGCACTTGTCTGTCTCGTGTCGAAAATAAAAATAAATTTAATTTTGTCATTCCAACCTGTTTCATGTAAACAAAGTACTATGTAGGTAAATATTATTTTGCCACTGAAGGTAGCTGAGTAGAAAGGTTAATGCTCGTTTCTTCTAACCAGCAGGTAGAAATAATTTATTGTTTAGTTGCTTCTTTTTCTGGGATGATGGGTCACGCTCACGGGAACTCTTCTTATCTCTACTCTAAGATTTGGAAATCTCAAACCATACGTGTTATTTAAAATTTGATTGGCTGCTGTGTCATTAGACTACTTTCCAAATATGGCCTAAATATGAATCCGTTTCATATTCGATTTGATGTATTTAAAAATATATAGTTCTTACAGAAACATCAAGTGCTCTAAATTATCTATTTTTACGTTTTTTTTAAAAGGAAGCAAGAATGTACTTAATTTAAAAATATCTCGGATATTTGTATTTAATTAAAAAGATCTTCGATATTTGTAATTATTCCAAACTAAGAGATTCATAAATATTCAAAAATATTTCTGAACTGTTTTTTAATTGCCTATTTGAAAATATGTACCTTGGAGATATTTTAAAAATTATTTTTTCTATTTCGGTTTTTTAAGGTTATTCTTAAAGCACTGTTTTAGCTACAAAACAGTGTTTTAAGAGAGTCTTTTAAAGCATTGTTTTTAGTAAAATTTCACCAACAAAGATTGGTATTCATGATATATTCATGATCAAATTTGGTAAATTTAGTATGTATGCCAACATATACATACTAAATTTACCAAATTTGATCGCAGCAATTTTTTATAACGTTTTTTCATTAATTCTCCTCAATAGAAAAAATAGTATAAAAAACTCGTTTCATAAGGCGTCTTGACGCACTCGTCCATTGAAAAACTCGGTCGCTACGCTCCCTCGTTTTTCAATCTTGGACTCGTACGTTAAGACAATGCCTTATGCAACTTGTGTTTTAATATACTATTAAAACACTAGCGTGTGTTATGTTTTAATAGTTGACTTGTCTTTATTGTAGTACTTAAATTTAAAATATCTTTTAAGATATTTTTCTTTTAACAATAGTTTAGTTATTTTCAATAAAAAAATAATATCTAATAAGATATTTGTAAATTAATCAATACAAACTATTCTTGAAATGTTTTCGTTGTTAATAAAATTAGCCAAGAAGTTGTTGTATGTCTGTAAAAATGTCTTTAAACGTTTACAACTAATTTGTTTCTGTTTATTATATTACAAATATCTTAGATATTAATATTTTTTGAAAACAGTTTTGTAGATTTTTAATGTTTTAAAAGTATCTATAGGATATTAATCAATAATTAAAAATGTGTTAATGATATTTCGAATGTAGGTAACTATTTAGTATTATTTCGATCTCGAAGATACTTTTAAGGAATTTTATTTAACTTATAGATACGTTTACGGCAATTTTAATTCAAAATATCATACATACACCATTTGTCTACTCTCTATTACTTAGCAGCCCAATTTGCGCGGGGTAACGCATAAATAAATGCGTTATTTTAAATGTGGTTACAATGTAACCACGCAAGTCGCAACGTTGCCAGACGTAATTCGGCTTAGCGGTAGTACAAACTTTATACATGGCGGTAATTTCCGAATATCTTAGATATTCGACAATTTACTTGTTTTCAAATATCTGAGATATTTTAAATTAAATTTAATATATAATTTAAATTTAAAATATCTAAAATATTTCGCAATCGAATTATTTTTAAATGCCCAAGACATTGAGAAAATAAATTTAATTAAAAATATCGAAGATGTATTAAATTCAAACTGCTTTTTAAAGTATGTATCTATAGGATATTTTCTCAGAGATATTTTTAAATAACTTCTTATAGTGTCATACCCTATTCAGGGCGTGGCTATCTCTCTCCTGTCTGTGTTTGGTGCCCGGCGCTAGATAATTTGCACAGACAGACATAGGGGACCTACAGTTTAACGTGGTCTCCGAACCACAGGAAGTGCATGCACTTCTTCTTCAGAGAGGTTTTCCCGGGTAAATTTTTTTTAACTAAAAATAAGAAATATCTAGGATATTTATAATTAAATTTATTTGTGGTACAAACCTATTATTTAGATATTTATAATAAATTAATTATATCTCTCAAATATTTTTAAAGCATGTCAATACATGTATAATTTTATTTTGTTGAAATTCGCTTCCACTAAAAAGTAAAAAGGCGTTTCGTTTCATACATCTTGGTATTATTTGGAGTGGAATAGTTCTTGCGTTTACCTTCCCAAACTTTTCCTTAGTATTGGAATTGGTTGCTTGCATTAGCATCTTTATGGGACAACGTTGTTGACGCACTGCTCCAGTATCTATTTCAAATTACTTTACAAAGTACTTCCAAAGCAGAAGTCGAGATTGACGTTCAAACATTACAATTTCTGCTAGAACAAAGTTTTCTTTGCTTTTGAGGTTCAAAGCAAACTCTTTTGCTCGGTTATTTGTTTCTGGCGTAATTTTAACGTTTGTTTAATACATACATAATGTGTTTGATCTATTTTCTTTCGCAGTGTTGGTTAACTGGGAAAATAAAGTTAATAATTTAGCAAGTGAAAATATATGCTTTCCTTTTGCATTGTTTTATAACAGAAATTACACAAGGTTGTAATTGAATAATTATTGCTTAGTTATGGGAATGACAGTAATTACATGCGAACTATGTATAGTCGATAATAATTTCTTATGGAAACATTCTTTTCATCGGCCTCTAATCCAAAGAAAGTTGTTATTATTTCCGCGTAATAATGGGTTTGTGACTATGAATTTTCCCTTTGATCGCGTGCCACTAGATAAACAATGAGTGTGCTGGTAAGCATCGTATTCTCACAGAAAGCGATGACCGATAACGCAGTTTTAATTGATAGAAGCTGCGTATTACCAGTTCCTAATGTGTTTTAAACATTTTATTGTTTTGTTTGTTAGTATGCTTCACTTGTTTATATTTTTAAAACAACGCGTTGCAGAAATTATGTAAATTATGTATTTTACATAATTTGGTAAGAAACGATGACAGCGACACGTGTACATTGTAGGAATTTTGTTTTGATTTTGGAGAATATCGAAGCAAGTTTTTTTAATCTTTAAATTTTTTCATGAGCAAAATAAACCTTGATTTCCACAATTTATGTCACCTCGCACTGCTGCCTTCGCAACTTTATTTTTAGGAAAGTATACATGGCGTCGCAATTTACAACAACAACTCCTGAGAACGCGTAATAAAATCTTCATTTCCTGTGTGCAAGGCAGCGGTTTGTAAGTATTACAAGGAGTCGTTAGTCTTTCACCACAGAAATGAAGGTGTAAACAACGCGGCAATTTTTGCAGTTTGACTTGCCTGCAAAAAATTGGAAACAAAGTCCAGAAAACCCATGTTATGCTAAAACACCTAAAAGCGAAGGTTCAAAGTCTGAAGGTTTTGTAGAAGTATTAGTATTACGTGCATATTTCAGGTTTCTTGTAGTTTTATTTCGCAACAATAATTATATTCCATTTTAGTAAATTGTACGCAAAATTTTTTAGATTTTGAAACGTTTTCGGTATCTGTAGGATGGGTAAAACTCGATTTACTTACACAGAACTATTCAATATTAGCATAACGAGGAACCTCCTACTAGTCCCGCCCTACTAGCTGGATCCCAAGAACACATTTTTAGACATTCAATTATATTACAAAATTTAATATAATGAATTGTAAAGGGGACAATATAATAAAGTAATGCGCATTTTCAATAAAACGTAATTCCAAACATAAACATTTATTTACTTTCATCATTTACTTATTACAACAACGAAATTGTAACCTAAAGATGGAAAATGTTCTAATAAAAAATGAGTTCCATAAAAATTCGGGTCGATGTCTCTAGAAGTAAAAGACAACGGGAAAGATGAATTTATGAGCCACACACAAGTTGCATACAAAAATACACCCAAATACAATGAACCAACACCTACGAGAATATTTTAGAGCGTTTTAAAGTTCAACGAACATAAAGTTAGGCCTTATGTTTAAATTTCATCGGTGAATGTGCTCAAATGGTTTCGGCATTTTTTTGAAGTTCTAAAAATAAAGGAAACAGTGGATTTGGCGAGCGGTTAACGAGGTATTTTTAATTTTAACCTGGAATTAAATCTTTTTGGATTTCCGCAAGCTTGAAAATTCGCGTTGTTTCTGTTGCGTGTGTGTGGAGGGAAATATAATACTGCCTCGTGTTCTTCAGAAAGAATTTTTTAATTAAAATTTTTAAGTGTTTGATATGGAATTTTTTTATTTACACAAGTGATATATAATTGTGTGAAGATAGAGCCGTTTTAAGCCCCTTTTATTTATTTTATTGATAAAGTATCTATGGTTAGTATAAATGCAAAGCCATTATAGTAATTTATTGTAAATAAAAAACCTGCTGAAGTTAAGAATTGATTTATTTATAATAAATTAAAATGAACTTCAACAAAGTAAAGCTAGATCTTGTTAATAAAATATTACAGTACCTAATTACTGAATATTAATATTTGGAATTGTCATTCCATTTTTCCTCAAGTGATTTCTAAAACTAGCATTTCTTAATATTTCTAAAATTAGAGATGAAACAAAATTACTTCACAACATGCAGAGTTTTTTCCGCATAAAAATGTAGGTTAAAAGTTTTGACATTTGGGTTAACAAAAAATTATATATACATTAAAGGCTTACAGAAACAGCTTTGCGAAGAACACTAATTGTGGAGAAGAATAATTGTTTACGCGTTTGTCCTCCAAAGATAAGATAAATTTGTACCTGGGCTCAAAAGTCAACAGTTTACCTTTATTTGTGCAACTAAAAAGAGAAAATCAGTAACAGAGATGGGAATGAAATACTAACAAACCAGTATTCGTGAGTGTTCGTGCAAATACATTGTGTGAGGTAAACAGTACAAAGTCCACCATGTGTCCCCGCTAGCGGTAACAAAAATGTTGGTTCGTGGCACTTTTACTAGGACATCAACTACAAAAATAACTTTGCTTTTAATTCCTGTCTGCATATTAAGTAACTGTAACTGTAGAAGTACATGGTAGTAAGTTTATTATTTGTTATTTATGTCTGCTTCTGCGGAATTTCTGTAGAATTTGATTAATTCAATATTCTACAGAGGGAAACTAAAACGGAATTTATTAGAGGAGACAGAAGCGTTTACGAGCACGGAATTAGCAGAAATACAGCATAATTTTGACGTTATATGGAGCTTTACTTAATTAACGTTGTATTTTATGCAGCCAAGTCAAAATTACATTATTTCCATTAGGTCGTCTTTCTCAAGTTACTTCCAAATCAACTTTGTGGTTTATGCAACAGAGAATCCACTGATAAATATAACCACCTATACTAGAAAACTCGCGTTATTATTGTGTGGGTAGATAAATTTTATTTGCTTTATTTGACACGAATATTGTGGCAAAATGTTAAAATGATTGCGAAATTACCGCCTTGGCAATTAGGAAATGAAATCTGGTGAAACTATTTGTATTTGGGTACCGCTGGTATGTCTTACGTATCACAGTCCAAAGTCCACCGATCCACGGCCTACCTCCTGCTCGCGGTGTGTTCTCTCATTAAATGCTAAACGGCACACGACATCCAATAATACACAAGGCCCTGAATCAGAGTTTCAGATGGAAATTGTGTTTTGGACTTTGTACTTTCGTTCTCGACAAAGCCCACGCTTAATTTAATTTTTATTACACAACCTCGATCTCCTAATTTTATTGAAAGTTAACACCATTATTATATTTAAATAAAAGCTAGTCACTTGGTAGTTACCAACATGATCAGCTAATAGTTGTAAATTAGTTAGTCCAGATACAAAAATATTTATTCAGATTTTTTCGAAAGAGGCTCTTTCACTTTTCTCTGCTAAGTTCTCTATTTCACTTTATTTTTCCAACCAGAAAAATGCAGAAAAGTACCTAAATATATTGAGCTAAATTTTGATCCTGAAAATGCACAGAATTTATTCGTTAGACCAGACCAGTGGTTAAATTTTAAAAACTGAATTAATACCAATCGTAAAAAGACGAGCTTACAAATAAACAAAACGGCTCCTTTCAGACTCTTATAAATTGGTGTTTACACAGATTGTATCAAAAAAGGTGGAAATTCGTCGGAGATCAAATTCAAAGGACGGCAATTCAGATTTTCGAGGGAAATGACGATAATTACCAGGCACAAGCTAAAGAAATTCCAAACGAAGCTCATCTGTAGAAAGAGAAATGGAAGGGCGAAAGAGATTTTCTTTTAAATTAGTAACATTGCTGTAATTTAGCACGCCCGTTGTTTTTGAATTCAGTTTCGTAGCTCTTTTGTTAGGTAATCGGATGGAGCATTTCGAAAATAATAATAGTAATAGTAAGTTTACTGAATTTCTTGACAGCGTTTAAAAGCTAACAAACTTCGAAAGGACAAGGCTAATAAACTTGGATCGATGCAAATTAAAAATTTCTAAAACCAACGAGAATATCTGAACGTTGAACGCTGCGCGACAACAGCGGCGAACAGGAAATTTCATGACTCAAGATTGGAGTGGACTTTGGTCGAGCGCGCCCACTTGATTCCAATAACTGTTCTCTCCTTACCCGTGATTTCACTTGCTGCTTGGAATCTCCCTCGGTGAAGCCAACTAATATAAATAGATCGAGCTACTACTTGCGAAGTTCCATAGTTATTTCAAGATTAATTCGATTTGATATTTCACACAAAGACTGTAATTTTGGACGATAAGGGCGCCCTTAATTCGTTTTTCCAATTTCGAATAATTAACTTATTAGCTGAAAGAAAGATGATCGTGGTTGGCGTTCGCGGGGATTTGTTGTGTTCACATTCCCCAGAGATTTTGCGGTTTTGGGACCGCGGGTTAATTATAATTTCCAGTACGGGGTTATTTATAATTTTGAAAAATTTGTAGCAGTACTTCAACTTCAATCCGATAGACGTTGTTGTTTTGTTTTTGCTTTGTCTGTCTGTCCTTCTGTTTGATTGGCTAATAACTCGTTAAATGTTTGACATTTTCTGCTGTTAGGTAACTTTTGATCTTTAGAAAAACTTTGCTCCCCATATGTCATAAGAATTAAGAGAACAAGATGGCAGTCTAACGCCCAAATAACCTGTTTTTAAGCGTCCATCTTCTCGTTCTACGAAGTGGTATCTTGTACAATAAAATTAATAATATTGTCGCAATAAATTAAAAATCATAATTGTTTGTAGGTGTTTGTTCTCCTTATCTTCATTGTTTAATCCATAGAATTTGCAATGGTTGCTTATAAGTTAGAGTAAATAATTTTCAGAACATTTTTGTAGTAAACATAGTGTACAATAATAATGTTATCGGATATTTTCGTTACAAACAAGTGCAAGGTACAATGTTTAAGATATTTTTTTTGTTATTTTG
The DNA here is from genome assembly GCA_958336395.1 of Ctenicera cuprea. Classification (NCBI taxonomy): domain Eukaryota; kingdom Metazoa; phylum Arthropoda; class Insecta; order Coleoptera; family Elateridae; genus Ctenicera; species Ctenicera cuprea. The sequence goes on from OY284486.1 coordinate 59,537,650, forward strand.
CACCTGCTTTGTACAACATTTTCCATAATCATTAAATTTTACAGATCACATTTATATTTTAGATTATAGTGTTTACCAATTTAATGGTAAATAAAAAATTGTATTACCAAAATAAGTGCTTATTTAAAAGTAGTAATTATCTCTCCCAAAAGTATATTTGCGTTTTTTTCTCATCATTGATGTAGCATACGTTAAAAAAGGACCAAGTGGACTTGGATTACCCCTGTTTTGTCGATCCTACCCCTAGTTTTATCATATACCGTCCACATGCTATACTGGTAGGATCTTCAAAACGGGCATACAAAGTCCACTTGACCCTTTTTAACACATGCTATTATTATTCCTAAATTATATTAGTATTACTCTTTGTTCAACACTATATTTAACATGCAACCGATATAAGATATCATTAACAATTAAAAAATAATAAGGTCAAGGTTTTGTGAATGTAAATGAGTTCTTTATCGATTTTATTTAAACATCCGATAATTATATGTTGTATATGTATAACACATTGTCCATGTAAAATCGAAGGTGAAAGTGAGATCCGATCAATTTAATTTTGTATCGTAATGAACTTTCATCTTTCGTCTATGTTGTTTGTGAACCAACCGGCAGACACCAGTCTCCAACACCAACTAGGTATTTCTCAGTAAATTTAATGATGCTTGCTGGTATTATATTTAATTATGATAAACTTTTGTTAGAAATAATTTAATATCCCAAAAGTTGTAGCGAGTCGCAAACTATAATGAGAATATTTGTGGTGTTAGTTTAGTAGTTTAAAGCTCTGAACAATTTAATTGTGTTATAAACTGTATACTGTACACCAGACATGTATAACCGAAATCGGATCCGGTACCCGGGCCGGATCTGGAAGGATCCGGTGGCCAGCTAGATACCTAAAAAATATTTAGTTTGTTAAATATCAAGCAGAAGTATTCCCCCGCGAAAAAGTTTCAAGTCATATATGTAAGCACAGTGATGTATAAAGAGTATGGTGATTCAACTTTCACTGTTTGCCCATATAAAAAATTCATCCTCCGAGTTTGACAATCTCAGGGCTCTTTATAAGATTTGCGCATAGATGGCGCTTTTAAAACTTCAAATTTAAGGTATATTTCAAATTTGGCGCTTTTTGAACATGTGCACAACACTTATTTATTAAGGTTAGGTTAACTAGATAAATTCGTTCCTACTTTTATTAAGAAATATGCAAGTAAGTGAAACATTTATTCAGCATGTATAAGTAATGTTTATATTGTAGTTATTTTTGTGGTGGGTTTTAATTGAAAAAAAGGCATAATCCACGGGACAGACAAGTCACCACAATAAGCTGGTTTTATAGTGCAAATCCCAAAAGGAAACCGTATTAACAATAGTTAATAGACTAATAGCTTCTTAATTTATGATAATAGGTAAGTGAAATTAAATTTATATAATTGATGCTTAACAATTTATGAAAAATTACTACTGCAGTTTTGTAAGCTTTTTGACATGTTAGTGTTAAACACAGTATAATGAAATTATGTAACATTTCTTGGGTGTGGTTTTCAGAATGCAAAGGACATCCCAATAAATATTTGAATTTATGATTGTTTATGGCTTCAGTAATCACCATCAAAGCATTCTGTTCCAGTTCGTTTTTAAATATCTGGCTGACGACCACTTCTACATCAATCAGAAAGTTATAAAGGAGCTCTGATGGATATGTTAAGAAGCCTCTGCTTTACTCAGTTATGATTTTGTTGAAAGTCTCACTACCATGTCCAACGATGTTCATTTTGCAGTCTGGGCAGCTCATGTTTTTGAATTTCTTTGCTAGAAATCCACATAGGTAAGCAAACGCTTCTTTGCAGTCTGTAAAAGCTTCCGTTAATAAATTTGTGTCATTGTCCACCACAGTTTTAAAAATTAATGCCAATTTTTTCTTTTCAGGATTCTGTTAGATATTCTCCATACTTAACAATGTTTTTAACATGTGGCCTACAGAAACATTGCTGCTCCTTGGCGGTTTGACCAAAGAGTGTATAGACATTAATCTAAATATTTGCCCAACTTGTAACGATTCAGGATGGCTATTGCATCCACCTGCGCTTCTTATCATACCAAAAAATGCTAAAATAATTTATAATTAATGTGGTTAAAATTCTCAAATTGAAATATTACTTCTAAATTATATTGATTTAGGTATTCTAGTCGTCATTAGATATTTAAAACCCATCTCTTTTGTTAAATATTCAACCAAGTTTAATGTACAAGATATTGTAGAAAGAGTAATGTATTGCTTTTAAATATTGTGTAGGTAGTTTGGAATATATATTTTTTAATTGAAAAGTGTGGTCAACTTGATTTTGATAATGACCTGTAAACATGTTGAAATACTTATAAGACTAAAATAAAAAACCTGTTGTATCGTTGTACTGGGAATCGTCTGATTTTTCTTTCATTTTTGATTTATTCTGAAAGTTTCAGCCTTTCACAGGGGTACCGGTCTTTTGAAAATTATCAACTTTTATGTGGTCACGTCGGTGAATAAATTTTAGGGGATTGCATACATGTCTAATAATTCAACGTTAATGTTATCTACAAATCTCTGAGTCGCTGACTTCTCTATTGTAGCTGTGGACCGACCATTGCCAGGGGAAATTTGCACGGGAAAATTTCACTTTTTAACATCCATCTCTTAATTTTTCTTTATTTGTGAACTGTGTGTGGCTACGGTTAATAACTAACTGAAAACGTTGTAAGAATTGTTTTATTTACAATAAACTACTTATAGTTACTTTTAAAATGTAACTACAATACTTTTTCGTTTTATTTTTTATGTTATTTTTTTTCCTAGGTTATTAAAATAAATCAAAGAACAGCTATGTAAACTAATTTATTTAAAAAATCTTTATTAATTTTTAACAATAATGGCGGTTCAAACATATTGTCGTGCAACTGTAGGTAGGTAGGTAGGTTTGCTAGCCTAGTATGTTTTCTTAAAATTGGACACTGGTTGCAACAGTTGGGTGGTGATTTTATCAAAAATATACCTTTACATGGTTGCTCTTTATCAGGGATTAGAAAAAAGTGGTCTCATTTACAAGCGTATTCCATGGTAACGTGTTACTGGAATCGTTACTTAAAAATGTAACGCTTTACTTCCAATGACTGCATAAACTTAAGTTGGTACAAAGCACAATTTTAATACAAACCATTGATTTACTGATATTCTCTCATTATCGTCGGATACATACGACTTAGTTTTATCTGCAGTAAACATGCTGAAATTTATTTGTAAATTAGTTTTATCACAGAAGAATGCTGATGGTGATGAAAGTCTTACAAATTTTCTTTATTAAGGAGTATTCGCCTTTTATGTTTAATTTGAATGGCGTCATTAAAATGCCTACTACAAATAAAACCATTTTCGGGAATTTTCTTTTAAAAATTGCGACTCCAATTCTCGCGTTCTGTTTTAGTCTGTAATTCCATCAAAATTAGCAATCGTAGGTAAACAAAATAGGTAAATTCACCTTGGGAACAGCAAATAATGATAAGGTTTTGTTATCGCCCTTTGATAGGCCGCACAAACAACAGTATTTTGGCATTTTTTGCTTAGAATATTACCGTGATAATAAATAAATAAAACCACTTCTTACTTTTCAAAATTATTTTAAAATAAAAATGACGTTTACAGCTGCGCCATCTGTTGATAAAACTTACAAAGAGCCCTGAGATTGTCAAAGTTTGAGGATGAAAACAATTGAATAGAGTGCAAACACCAGTCTTTATTACATCATTGTAAGCACCATATAACTTGACTTCAAAGTTATCTGCGGCAAGATATTCCCACACTTTGCTTTTCGGTATACTACTCGATTTTCAAGAAAACAGAGAGATTAGAACAAAGCTTTTTATTTTGAATTAATCCAAAGGCATATGAAATCAGCTACTTAAAAGGAACGCCATCTAGCGACAAACAGAATGATTACTTCCCGGTTTCTGTACGGTTTCCGGCTGAATTTTGGATCCGATTCCGGGTTTTCAGAGTTACTCACCCGTACTGTACACTAGGGTGAACATTTCTTACTCACGCCAATCCGGGACAAAAAAGCAACTTTTTCTTGGTCATACTGCGGCGCCACAGAAACAGAAGCTTCCTAACAAATTTGCAAATATCAAAGTATTTAAATAATGCGCTAGCTATCCGTTTTTAATAACAACAGAGAAGTGCAAAATCAATTGGGTAAAATGGTCAGTTTCTACATGACATGCAAAACAACTGACGTCTCTGTCGTAAGTATTTATGTTACTTACCTCTTTCGGTGCTTCTTATTCAACAAGTTTATTTCACCCTCGAATCCTGGATGTCAGCAAGTCATAACATGTAACCATAGTAGAAGTGTCACGTGTGCCGGCAACTGACGACAGTAGAGAGTAGACGAGTGTTTCGAGCAATGTAACTCGCTTTAAGAATTTCACGCGGCAAATTTCAAAAAATAAAACGCTTGCGTGTAAAAAACGGGACGGTTTGCAAAATCCGGGGCACTTACAGAAAAGGCCCACACAATACTTTTAAAAGTATCGTTTTTCCCCATCAATTATTAAACAGATTAGTTTACTAAGTACACCAGTTTTTTTTAATAATATTGCATTTATGTAGGCTCATTGCTAGAGATTCATGACAATTGACACGTAGGTACCGACGGCTATTCCCTTTTTATTAGGTGAAGGATTTTCAGCTCCTACATTACATACTAACTGACTACGCATAACATTATTGCCACTTAACGTTTATTGCATACTTTCAGCACGTCGTTCCATGAAAACCGCAAAATGGGGACGATTTAATTTTCGCAACTTATGGTTTCAACCTTGATAACAACAGTTATTGTTTTGTATTATGACATTGTTGACATCAAGTTATAATATTCTTCAGCGTTGTTTCTCATATTAAGGTAGAGTTTTCCGAGAAATTTGTTTTGGTTAAAAATACGTTTCCTTCTTTTTGGTTAAAAACAGTTTTAGAAATTCTGGAAATATATAATGGTATTGTCTCTTATGGCTTTGCCCTGGCAACAATTATCAGAGAATGATTAAATGCGGTAATTAGTACAGGTGCTCGCGCTAAGAACGGAATCATCTCGGATGGTCTCTTATCATTATTACAAAAGAATGCGTACATTTTTATTATACAGCACGTACAAACGAAAATGTATATGTATCTAACCCTTGTTTCGTGGGGTTGTGAGTCGTACAATTTTTAAGTCTTTTCTAGTAATTTGCAGAAACGCCTTTGACGCGTTAGCTTCTTTGGAGTGATTTTTTTTTTATTTCGAGGAAATCAAATTCTCTTGACAATCACATTTCACTGTTGAAACACGACCTAGCAAGCCCGAAAACCGTCAGCCAAAGCCAATAACTTAGACGTAAATACATATGCAGTTATATGATTGGCAACCGCCTCTAGGAACGCCTGACAAGTTCCATGTATAACTTTGTTAACTACACTTGAGTGACCACATTTTGTGGAAATTGGAATACTTGCTTGAAATATCGTTATATTTGGACGTATCTGATACTGTGCATTGAAATGTGCTTGAATTTATTCAAGAGATGAATATTATATTGAAAAATGTTTTTGTGGATTTTTAAGGTAAAGTTTCAGAAGATTTAAGTTCTTGAGGGAGAAAATGTTAACCCAAACTTTTCTAAGTTAAACTGCATTAATCCAATCTTTTATCTTTAAACAGCCAATGAAAACTTTCTGAGAGTAAAAAGTTTTATTAATAAAGGCAGGCTGACTTTGAAGTGTCAGACCTAGGGTTTCAATAATGAGGGGCAGAGGATATTATTTGCTTTGTTCTGACAAGTCTTTTATACTTTTTCTTATTCTGTGAACTTAGCAAGAAAATTTTTATAAAATCGCGGCCATGATCTAATCGCCCCAAAGGTCAACAAAGCACACTTTTTTAAAATCTCTTTATCTGTATTTTAATTTTAAAAGAAAGAAATTGATTAACTATGTTATTTATTCAGATACACTTACGATTGTAAAACTGATATAAAATGAACTTGGAACTATAAAATTGTATTCAATGTTATATCTCGAATGAATTGAAAAATAAATGAAAAAATACAAAAACTTGGTTACGTTTAGTTAAGCAAAATAAGCACGACGAGTTGCTATGCAGGAAGTTTGATTAATTTTCCCCAGTTATTTTTCAATTCACAAGTGGTATACGATTGGATTATTTCACGAAGAATATATAAAACTGTTGAATTAATTGTATTTTTAAAGCTAGCAAATAAAATAGGTGAGCAAGTTTCCTTAAATTTATGTTGTACGTCAAAAATATGCAAATTAAACTTTTCTATTGGCTGCTGAAACGCCAAATGCAAAAATAGTGATTGGTAGATATATTAAGAGTAGAATAATCTTAAAGTTAAAATTTAATTCTACTTACAAATACAGATCTATTTAATTAACCTATTTTCCGTTAAAAGTTTTTACATGTTATTTTATTCCGAGACTATACATTTAACCTATGTATATTAGGAAATGGAAGCTGAATAAGTGAAACGTAATTATTAGAATTCTATTTTTGTTGCAGGTCTGTGAACATCTGGGCATTTCTAACGAGTCTGACTACTTTGGTCTAAAGTATGAAAGTAACAAAGGTGAAGAACTTTGGTTGAATTTGCGTAACCCTATTGACAGACAGGTTAGCTCTCATGGGCACACTGCTCCTCTTCGTTTTGCCCTACGTGTAAAATTCTGGGTACCCCCTCATCTCCTGCTTCAAGAGACCACTAGGTAAGATGCAAACCATACTGTTTAATAGTGAAGTTTACATTATTACTATTATATTTTTTTATCAGATATACCAAGTTGTACTTACAATAATGTTAAATTTTTTGTTTCAGACATATATTTTATCTACATGCTAGACTGAATTTAACAGACAAACGTTTACTAGTATCAGATTGGTCCGTTGTAGCCAAATTGATTGCTCTGATTGCTCAAACTGAGTCGGGCGATTATGATCCTCTCCACCCCCCACATCATTTATATATGCAACTGTTCACCATCTCACCTGTTGAACTAACCGAAAAGCCTCAAGATTTGCTTCAAATGGTTATCAGTGAGCACGAAAAATTAGAAGGAATGAAGCCAACAACTGCCGAATATTGGGTGTTGAAAGAAGTATCTGCATTGGATAATTTTGGTGAAGAAATATTCCATGCTAAACCCCATGGCAGTATGATGGTTGGAATTGGTCCTCATGGAATCACAATTTACGATAAAACGAAAGAAAATCAGGTCATACCATTTACAGCAATTCAAAGTGCATCATCGCATAGGCGTAGCTTTAGACTTGGCTACCTGTCAATGGAGAATGCCGAAGCCCATTTAGAAGTTAAGTTAGATTCTAGTCAAACAGCAAATGGATTGTATCGTGCTATAACCGAAAAACATGCATTCTATAGCTGTGAAACTGTCCGAAGTGCAGTTACAGCTCAGTTTATCAGAGACCTCAAAGGGACCATTGTATCTATTTTTAATGAAGACTCTACACTGGGAAAGAAGTATGTGTTTGACATCCGAAGGACATGCAGGGAAGTTTATGATAATGCCAGGAGGGCTTTATATCAAGAAAACAAACTTTTTCATGAAATAGTGGAAGGGCAAAAACCAGGTTGCTACGAGGGAAGCCAACGAAGAGTAAGTATTTTCTTTTATTCACATTTATTATATTGCTTTCCCACAACATATGATACAGGAAACAGTTTTAGAATAAAATAAGGTTTTTGGAGTTTTTTTTTATTGCAATATCAATACAATTACGATCTTAATTTAAGGTGGCTAATCATGAACAAATGAACATTTACAAGCATAGTAATATTTAATAAATACAGATATGAAATTTCTGCGTTTATCTAATGAAGATATCTAAAGCAACTTTTTTGTTACAGAATTCCCATGAACGACTGACAAGAATTATGGACGCAATGACATGCAAGATATGCATGGATTCCCAGATTGACACTGCCTTCCTTCCTTGCGCCCACGTAGTAGCATGTTCTTCTTGCGCCGCTAGATGTGATCGTTGCCCAGTATGTCGTGCAGATATTGCACAGGCACAAAAAATATATTTACCAGAGGAATTCAGTGAGCCTATATGTTAAGTGTCTTTTTTCATTTCAAATATTGGAACTTTATGGGATGAATTTTTTTATCCATGATATTATAAATATTTTTTATTATTTAAAAGTCAAAAGTTGTTGTTAAGAATTGTTTTAAGTTTAATAATTTGTACTGATTTTCATAAAACATTGCTACTTTCGATATTTTTATTTGGATCTCGATTTTAGTCTTAATAAAATTTATTTGTTTGTAAGAGTACATAATTAATTTTGAAATCTCATATTGAGGTTTTATTATGTAAATGTATTTACCATGTAAAATGATTTTGTATGTACTACTAATTTAATTTTTACTGTGACGAGCTTGGATATTTTTAAGGTAATTTATTTTTTGGATAATAAAATTATTACACAGACAGTTTGACAATAGTATGCCATACTTTTACATACTTAAATTTTTATATTTTCATTTAACTACATAGTCATTATCAATGCAAATGTAGAGTTAGATAATTAGTTTTAAGATTGTATGCTATTAGCGCAACATCGAACATTTTTGATAATGTTGCAAAAACATAATTGAAATACCTTGTTGAAACAAGAATTTCACTTGTGATATGTTACATCAAATTTTGATGTTCACTTTTATTGTAACTGTACCCTCGAGCTTCCCATTTTTATTGGTTAAACCTTTGTAATAAATGTTAAATATCTGTCTCATGAAGATGTTCAAAAAAGTATTTTCAAGTATTTTGTTAGTATTATATCTATTTTATTAATCAACTCCTGTGTCCTAATTAAATAATTCATCACTTTCTTTGTTGTTTTATTTAAAACCTTACATTAAACCTGTGTCATAGATAGAAGCAAATAAAAAACAGAGTGGAAGGTACTCTGTCTGTTTAATCAACAGTGTCAGATGCATTCCAAACTACATCAATATCTCTACAAAAACCAAGAACAGCATAACAGAGAAGATCATCAGAAATGCTGAACAAAGATGGTTGAAAGAAGAATCAAAAAGATGGTTTAGAATTAGAGACAATTTGTACATTTATTTAAAAGTATTTTACACAGAACTTATTCACAAATTGAGTTTGAGGTATATGACAATGACATTAGAGAATTAGTTAGTAGAATAAAATTTAAAAAATACACAATACAGAAAAATAGACTTATAAAATTAGACCAACACACACAAATCCTGACACAATAATAAATTTTCATCCTGCGTTTCTAAATTTATCAAACACAGACTTCAGTGGACAACACATAAAATTCCTAAATAAGGGATTTAAATTTTCCCCTTTTCCAAAGTTTACTAATAATATTAAAGAAATTTTAGCAGTCAATTCTGAAATAATTCTTAAAGAAAGACAACATTTTAAATTGCCAATTTATTAAAAAAGATGCCATTAAACAGCAATAAATCAAAAAATAAAATAATCACAATAATTTATTACTTAAATCAATTGAAGAAAAAATTTCAGTAAATAACCTGATTTCTGTTAAGGCAGATAAAGGAAACAAGTTAGTTATATTACCTAATGACATTTACTTCCAAAAAATTAATGATTTCATAACCAATTCAAATTTAAAAACTTTAAATAGTAATCCCACCAAACATTATCAGAAGGAAACGAAACAAACATTCGAAAATTGTCAGGTGTGTTTGACAGATTATCAAAAAAGACAAATAGTACATCCAAATTCACAACCACCAAAATTATATACCTAATTTATTAAAAATACACAAACCCAACATGCCCATTAGACCAGTAGTATCATACATACATGCACCCAACAACATGTTGGCAAAAATATTAAATAACATAATTACTATTTTTGATCATAAACCTTCCGAACAGAAACGAAGGAGGAAGGCTCGCTTAGCAGCAGAGAACTCCGACGCCACTGCCTCTACCTCCACCCAAGGGCTGGCTCCTGCAGCTAACCCTAGGGCGGTAGGCTCAAGCAAAATAAGCAGCAGAAGTGGGAGGGGAAGTGGGGTCTCCTCAACCGCTACCAAGGGACTGGCTCACAGAGCAAGCCCCAAGGCGGCCGGTTCCGGTGGTCCTACACCTTCCACTAGCAAAAGGATTAGATCGGATGGAAGCACGCCCTCCACCTCCAATCCAAGGAAGAAGGTCAAACCTGACCATAACGTTACCGAGAGGACAGGTGGCTACAAAGAGGCCCTTACCAGGCACCTCCGCGTGGCCATCGTGGATCTTAGGATCCCCCTCGGCAAAATCACCCAGGTCCAAGCGGACCTAATAAAAGCCCAATTGCTAGTGGCTCTGGACAACTACATGTTCGCCCTAGTTGAAGGCCAAATTCCACCCACTTTTAGGGGCTGGCAGTACTCCGGGGAGATTCTTCGAATCACCTGTGAGGACGACCAGACGCTGAAGTGGCTGACAGACGCGGTCGCGAACCTGCCTGCCCTGTGGGAGGGTGCTCGCCTCAGCGTCGTTCAGGTGGATCGGCTGCCCAGGCTGGCGAAGGCAGCTCTGTGGGTCCCGGGGAAACCCGAACCTACGGAGACTGTCTGTCGTCGACTGGCAGTGCAGAACCCCGGGATGGGCGTTGGGGACTGGCCCCTCTTCCACACGGCCGAAAAGAAGGAGCCACTTGGTAGGCTCCTAATTTTTGGCCTAAACAGAGAGGCCGAGACGGCCGTCAAAAGCAAAGGAGGTAAACTGCACTATCAGTTTACCACCCTAAGCATAAAAATTCAGAAGCCTGGAGATGCACCTCCAGCCTCTGAAAATCAGCCTATAGGGCAGGGTGCGTCTACGGACACCCCTCAACCCTATTCAGTTGCAGATCAGGGTGCGTCTGGGGACACCCCTCCACCACCACCCGGAGTGCCGCTACCAGAGCAGCCATCCGAAGAGGAATCCCCACAACTCCCCACCCCCATGGACACAATCTGTGAGGAGGAGAGGATGCTGATGGAGATACTGTTGGAGTCCGGGTCAGACACCGGGGCCGACTAATTCTTTTTGTTGACCCCATGTCCACTCAGCCTGGCCTAAATATTATACAAATTAACCTGCAACACTGTCGAGTGGCTGCTGTCACTCTACGCAGACATCTCGACAGTCAGCAGGACACTGTTGCATTAATACAAGAGCCTAGGATTGTAAAATCTAAGATCTGTGGGTTAAATAATAATAATGGCGCTGTCTTTACAGATAACACCCAACAGAAACCAAGGACGTGCATCTACTGTCCCAAGCACTTACAAGCCTTCGCTTTGCCACACCTCTGTACGCGCGATATTACGGCGGTACAGGTGAGTTGCAGCATTAACGAAGGAAAAGAAGATGTTATACTAGCATCGGTATACCTTCCCGGTGACTCAATCGACCCTCCGCCCAGCGCGGAGTTGATCGAACTGGTGGATTACTGTGAGAGGGAAAATAAACACCTAATTATTGGTTGTGATGCGAACGCTCACCACGTTTCGTGGGGCAGCAGTACCATCAACACCAGAGGTAAATCTTTACTTGAGTACCTAATAAGTACAAACCTAGAAATACTGAACCGTGGATGTGAACCTACCTTTGTCACAACGCGCAGCCAGACGGTGATTGATGTCACCCTGGCATCGTTAGGTATTTCAAATAATATTGTGGGCTGGCATGTATCACCTATTGTATCCATGTCAGACCACAGATGGCTCTGTTTCAGATTATCTGGAACTACGGCCATACCAAAACAATATCGGAACCCTAGGCAGACCGACAGACTATCTTATAAAGTAGATCTGGAAGCCCACCTGGCGGAGTCGATTTTCCCGGATACGATTGCTCGGGTAGAGGACCTGCAGACCAGCGTTGACATTCTGCAAAACTCGCTCTTGCAATCCTATGAATCATCATGCCCCCTGAAGACACCCAAGGCGAGTCGCACAACCTCTTGGTGGTGCAAGAAACTCGACAGGATGAGATCAGTGCTGGGTAAACTCTTCAATAAAGCAAAGAGAACTAGAACTACTAGTGACTGGGAGGCCTACAAAGACCAAAAACGAATATATAAAAAAGAAATCCGCCGGAGGCAGAGGGACTCTTGGAAAACTTTTTGCGGTTCTATAGAGACTACTACCTCAGCGGCAAGACTAAAAAGGATCCTTTCCAAAGACCCCAATCAACAACCTGGCTGTCTCAGGCAAGGGGATGGTTCTTTGACAACCAAACCCGAAGAGACAGCACAAGTGCTAATTCAAACACATTTCCTAGGCTGCATTGTTACCCCTGACTGTGTATGGCCAAGGCCCGACACCCCACCTCCCATTGAGGAGGATTGGGAAGTGGCGGACCGGGTCGTAAGGGGCGACAAAGTAACCTGGGCTATAAACTCCTTTCTCCCCTTCAAGTCGCCAGGAGTGGACGGTATCTTCCCAGCCTTATTACAATGGGGTCTGGACCTGATAATTGCCCACCTGGTGCGCATCTACCGGGCATGTATCGCCTTTCGATATATACCGGAGAGCTGGAGAGAAGCGAAGGTAGTTTTTATTCCCAAACCAGGGCGTGTTGACTACACCCTGGCCAAATCTTACCGTCCCATTAGTCTTACATCTTTCTTATTAAAGACTCTTGAGAGACTTTGTGACAGGGAAATAAGGGAGAAGGTGCTTGTTTCACACCCACTGCACCTGAACCAACACGCTTATATCCCAGGGAGATCTACCGAATCGGCGCTACATGCCGTAGCGAATCGGATCGAGAGATCATTAGACAACAAAATGTCTACCCTGGGAGTTTTCATTGATATTGAAGGAGCCTTTGACAAGGCCACCTTTGAAAGTATAAACTCTGCCTTACGCAGACTTGGTGTTACACCTACTCTTTGCGAGTGGATAAAACACATGCTTGCAATGAGAGCAGTGCAATTTAACTTAGGAGACAGCTCAATTAGAGGTGTCGTGATGAAAGGCTGCCCACAGGGCGGAGTTCTGTCTCCACTGTTATGGAATACAGTGGTGGACAGCCTTCTAAGCGCACTCAATGATGCTGGATTCCATACCATTGGATATGCGGATGATATCACCATCCTCATCACGGGGAAGTTTGAGGGCATGCTCTGCACCTTAATGCAGACGGCTCTTCGAATAACAGAAAAGTGGTGTAATGAACAGTCCCTATCTGTCAACCCATTGAAGACAGAGATGGTACTCTTCACAAAGAAAAAGAAGGTTGGACCCTTACGTACACCTCTCCTATTCAATACTTCTCTCAGATTCTCAGATAATGTCAAATACCTGGGAGTTATTTTTGACAAACAGCTGAACTGGGAGAAACACCTGAAAGCTAAAACAAACAAAGCATGCATGGCTTTCTGGCAGTGTCGCCGCGCTCTGGGTAAATCTTGGGGACTTTCCCCTAGAATTACCTTGTGGCTGTATACTGCCGTGATTAGGCCCATGCTATGCTACGGAGCACTTGTCTGGTGGCCCAGGGTCAGACAGGCTACGGCAGCAACCAAACTGGGACACGTGCAACGTCTTGCTTGTCTCAGTTCTACAGGTGCTATACGCTCAACCCCCACGGCCGCCTTAGAGGTGATCTTATGCCTTCCTCCACTTGATCTCTTTGTGGAGGAAGTAGCTGTGAGAACTGCTTTAAGGCTGCGCCACAAGGGGCTGTGGCAAACAGCAGGCAAGGGAGGCAGACACACCCGCATCCTGGATGAGGCAATCGTCAAGATTCCTCTTCTGGATGCTATGGTGGACTACCTTCCTTTACAATATGCCTTTAATAGACACTTTAGTGTCTACGCGAATGCTGGACCAACCCAGCATATGGACATATCCATCTTCACCGATGGATCTAAAACAAAGCATGGAACGGGTGCCGGAATTTTCTCCGATGACCTAAACCTGCGCCAGAGTATACCACTAGGCAAAATTGCCACTGTCTTCCAAGCGGAGGTAGTGGGAATAATGCATGGTGCAAATGCAATTCTTGAACGACAAATCAAGAACCAACGTATTGGTATCTACAGCGATAGCAGAGCCGCTTTACTAGCCCTAGGCAGTTGCAAAATCACCTCAGGAGTGGTACTGCGGTGTCGTGAAGCTCTCGACGATATCTCAAAAGATAATGCCGTTTCCCTTGTATGGGTGAAAGGACATGACGGAACCTACGGCAACGAAAAGGCTGATGAGATTGCGAGACTGGCCTCTGGACAACCTCTCTGGGGGCCAGAACCCGTAATTCCCATATCCCTGAAGACATTAAGCTTTATGCTATACCAAGAAACCTTAAAAAGCTTCACACGAAGATGGGTTAACACTCAAAGCTGTCGTCAAGCAAGGGCTGCTATTACGGCACCCTCGCCAAAAACAGCCAAATACTGTGTGCAACTGTCCCGAAAGAACTTACGACTAGTTGTGGGTATCTTATCTGGACACTGCACCCTAAAGCAACACATGCACAGGATGGGACTGGCGGACAGCCCAAACTGTCGTGCATGCAACGAGGACGACGAGTCGGCAGAACATGTCCTATGTCACTGCCCAGCTCTCGCAACAACCAGAGGATCCATGCTGGGGGACTTCTGGCCTAACATGGCCGAAATCAGCAACACTCCAATTGCGGATGTCCTCAAGTACATCCAAAAGGTTGGATGGCTTGGGTGACGTCCAATGTGGAGAGCTGCTGGGGAGGTAGTACAATGGGCCCACCTATTGTGGCCTAAGTGCGCGTGAGGTAACTCACACTCCCAAATTCTAAATCCAGAATCCTAATCAGTAAATTATCTAATATACATTTGCCACCACAAAGCAAGCTAGTTAGTTGCGATGTCAGTAACATGTTTTCAGAAATACCTCCTCAAGAGCGTATTCCTTTGTTAAATATTATTCTTGTTAACAAAAATGTTGAATTAATAAAAAGGACTAAGTTGATGTAATTATTTGAACTTTGCATTAATCAAAATTATTTTACTTTTAATAATAAAATTTATTTCCAAATTATTTCCCATTGACAGTCCAATTTCACCTCTTTTAGCTAATATATTTATGGAAAATCTAGATCAAATATTTGAATCAAACCAGAAACTGAGAAAGTTATATTTTGGTTTCGTTAGGTTGACGACATTTTAACATGTTTTTATAGTTCATTTGAGTAATCAATGAATTTTTGCTTTTATGAAGAGCTTGCACCCAAAAATAACATTTACACTAGAAACTGAACAAAATAGGTCTATTCTCTTTTTAGACTTAAACATAAAACTTAATTGAAATAATAAACTTGAATATTCTGTTTATAGAAATAGAAAACCTACACAAACCGACATTACAATACCACAGTGCTCTTGTCATAATAAAACACATAAATTAGCAGCATTAGGTCCATGATACATAGGGCTTTAACGGGTCCTTTAGATAAAATTATTTATAATAGAGAAATTTCGAATTATTAAATAAATTGCATACAATAATGGTTATGATATTCAACTTATTCATACACTAATTTAATGGAAAGGTTATAAATTAGCTATTCAGAAAATTTATCCAACTGCTTCATCAGATAAAATTTAATATGTGAATTCTATATTTTGGCAATAAATCGGAAAAAATTGCCAAAATTATAAACAAACAAATAAATGTAAAATAATTTTTAGAACAACAAAAAACATTTTAAACACTATGTTTAATGCTAAAGAAACAACAGACAACTTACTAAAATCAGGCATCTACAAATTAAATTGCTCCCACTGTAATTTGGTTTATATAGGACAAACAATTAGAAATTTTGATATTCGGTACAAGGAACATGTACGTTGTTACAAGTATAAACACCCCCATAAATCTAATTATGCTAAACACTTATTACAGGGTGGCCACTTAAAACTGCTTTTCAAATTCCCTGACTGATAAACTTCAGTTTTCCCCGACTCATTTTTATGGTACAAAAGCCAATTTCAACTGTTTTTCTTTAAATAAAAATTGTAACCCAACATAAAAATTAGCAAAGTAAACTTAAATTACTTTAGAGCAAATGGAAATTTTTCAACAAGTATAACAAAATATCACATCTAAACTTTAAGGAAAAACGAAATGAAATAAATATAAATTTTATAAACATATACCTAGGTAACAAAATTTTCGTTTTGCACGCAAAAATAAAAATATTGAAATAATTGCATTTTACAGAATTTTCCCTGACTATTTCTCGAAATTCCCTGACTTTACGTTGAAATTGAAACAATTCCCTGACCAAAATAAAAAAATTCTAATTTCCCCGACTTTTCCGTTTTCCAGAAAAGTGACCACCCTGTATTAGAACTCAATCATTCAATGACATCTAATAACACTATAAAATTTTTACACTTTTGTGATGATAAACGTAAGTTGGATATACTAGAAGCATTTGAAATTCACAAACATTATACAATCTGTACCTATAATGAATGAACAAATTGATCTCTTAAATTCATCGTTAATGGATGTTTTGGAATGAGAAATCAAGTCATCTGGACGCAGATATAGAAAACTAAGATCAAGTTATGAAGATTTATTGTTCCTATAGCAACACCAACTGTTCACTTTTAATCTTGCCTTTGATAATGTTGTGTGAACACGTTGAAATACGTATAAGGCTAAAATAAAAAACCCGTTGAAGTTAAGAATTGTTTTATTTACTATAAATTCCTCTGTGAAGGCTTGAAAATAGAAGGATATTGAAATATTGATGACTTAGAAAGCTTTCTTGGTAAAAAAATGCTACCTGGGGGAGCTACACCTCCCTAAACGAGTTGACAAAAAACAGGTTTTAATTTATATCTGAAATATAATGTAATGAAATTTGGTAAGCGAGTATAAAAATACAAAGATACATAGGCCATAAAAAAAATTTTAAATCACTTTACACTTAGTTACTAATTGAAATTTAAAATTACAAACAGTTAATTAAAATACTTCAAGGGAAGCTTGTTATAATGTAGGGGATGCTCTGGCGTAGGTGTTTGGCCAAGACTGCATAACATATTTTTTCAAGCTGTTACTTCTTCCGCTAGGCTGGGCATTTCTTGTAAAGTTTGTGACCAGAGCTGAGGAATATGGTGGTGTGTAAAGAGGAAGTAAATGATGCCTTGTGCGAGTTTGGTAAGAGTGATTGTCTCCTTGTCTACAGAGCCTGTTGATGTTGCTATAAGTGTTAATAAGCATCTTGTAGATATATGTTGCAGGTGCCGTAAGTATGGGATATTTTACAAAAAGTGGTTTACAGCTTGTCAAGCTTGAGGTCCCCCCTTCTAAGCTTCTTACAGCTTTTCTTTTGCTGTAGGAACACTCGATTTAGGTGTGGGGAGTAGCCCCACACTTCAATGCCGCAGGCCAATGCTGATTCGATCAATGCATGATAAGCAGTCAGGCTGCTTCGGTACCTGCAGTTTTTTGAATATTTCTGATAGCATAGGTAGCATTTGATTGTTTGCAACAGAGGTGCTCAACTTGGTTATTCCAGGAAAGTGTAGAGTCGAGGTAGATTTCTTCGCCTTCAACATGGACCCCTCTGTCAGTTACATAGTATATTGCTTGTTGGTTTTGTTGGAACCATGTTTCAGCTGATTGCATGTCGAACCTCGTTTTGTCTACTAGGTTGCCATAGCTACAGAAACTGTTTGTTAGGGTGGTATCGTCGGCATACATTATAGTGTGGCATTTCAGCGCTGTTGATAAGTCATTTATATACACAATGCATCAAATTGCGTGTTACCTATTGGGATCTTGCTTATTTGAAGAGATACGAGAACGGTTAAATTAGAGTAAAATTGTGAAATTTTATGACTACAAAACACTAAAATTTCATGAATTTTTTGTTTTTGGTTATCACTCATTTATCATTTATATTACATATTTCTAGTTAACGCATTATTAAGACACTTTCCTCTGCTAAATCTAAATTTTTTATGAGATTTGGTATAACTGCTACCATTGTTCATTTTCGTCTGTCAACTTTTGCTTTTCTTATGGACCGCATTTTAATTTTTTTTATACTTGAATAGAGTTTGATTCTGATTTTAACGATGTGTCAGACTTTGCATTTTGTTTAATTTTTGAGCATTTTATTACAACAAATAAATTTTGTATAAAAGTGCCATGGAAAGACTACGTCATTTAATTTGTTTAAAAAAATTCTAGTAGGGCATGAACCGATGGAAGTAAAACAAAACACTACTTTTAGTTACTTTGATGTTTATATACACCAAACAGTTAATACTCGAACTGCATAAATGCAAACAATTATTAAATAAAAGTTCAAATTGCAAGACACATTTGACACCTTTGTAAAACATGCTCAGAAGTTCGGCTAGAATGAACTCTTGACATTTCTGTGAATTTTTTTAATCTGTGTGTTAGAAACTTTGCCATTCATTGGTTTTTGTAAAAAATAACTTAGCTGCCTAATGCTCAAAACAAAATTTCCTGAAACTGTCCTAATGCATCTAAACGTCAAAGTAAATATAAACAAGAAATGGTTAACTAATAAAGGAGGGCAACAGTGAATACAAAGGTAAAAACAAAGTAGGGGAGCGAAGGGTAATTGCGAACACTTAAGCGAAAAGCTTAATAACTCAGAAATTATTATAATTATGATCATATGACCTGGTCGAGGTGAATAGATAAGGTATTGGGAACGTAAATTACAATAAATAGAGTGGTTTAGTTTATTCATAGAAATAAAAACAATGTCCAAAGTTGCATATTACAATTTCGGGATTACCCGAAGGTGGTGGGCAATGTCGAACAGCTGGCGGGTAGTCCCGAACAAAGTTAAAACATCCAAAATAAAACGCTACAACAAATAAGAATTATCTACAAAAGTCACATGTATAACCTGTTGGCCTTTCCGCACCACTACAAAGTTTATGTACCCAACCTCCACAACCAACACATCTGTACCAAACTTCACTTTTTCCAAATTCTCCACACACTAAACAACTTTCGCCTTCATTTTCATTGAAATCCAAGTTGAGAAAAGAGAAAATAACAATAAATGCTATATAACATCAATAGATATGTTAGTTTTCTTTCGCATTGAAATACATGTCGGGTAATGCCGAACAGCACTGGTCGTGATTACCCGAAATGTTTTGGTTAATTATTCCAATTCACATGTCGTAAACAAACAAGACTACATTAGAAAAAAACATGCTAGGACGTAATAAATAACTCAGTAATCATAGCTGTATTAAGAGTTTTCCAAAAAAATAGCTTGTATGGTCTACATACCTTAATGTGTCACACTAAAAAATAATAACACAATGCTAATAAACTTAAAAGACGCTGTAAAATTTTACACTTGCTACTTAGAGGGTCTGCGATTGAACTGACGCGATTGTGGTGCTGTATGCAACCGCACCGCGTGTCGCACAGGCGCAGATAGCGGTGGACAAGACTTTTTAAGAGGTGTTCGGCATTGTCCGCTGTTCGTGATTACCCATCCCTCCCCTATGTCATATGTAACACGGCACATAACAAAAAATCAACAAATCTCATTACAGTAAATTTTGGTCTTTATACTAGATTAGCATAATACTATTCTAATTTGTATTTTGATAACAAGTGTTCTAAGTGAATCCAATCATTTCAACTCAGATATTTTACACATATCATCATCAATGTTCCATGCTTCTCATACAGAGTTATCCAAATTCGACCCGCATCATAGGGATCCCGCTTATTACAAGAGATACAGATTCGGTTAGATTGCGGCAAAGTTGCGGAATTTTATGCTGTTTGTCAATATAAAAACAAATTGAAATATCTGCTTTTGTTTTGTAGATAGAGGCAAAAAACTGAAAAAATAGTTTTTTGTTTTTTGCTGCCATCTTCTTTATTAATAATTATTTTTTCAATCTGGAAGTTTTTTTTACAGCAACTTTTTCTTCGGCATATTGTTATCTAATTGGATTTGATATACCACGTTTCGATTTTCTGGAACCATCATCAACTTCGTTTGTTTAAATAGCGGCAGACTTTTGTTTTGGCAGTATTTTGTAGCATTAATTATTCTGATTTCAAAAATATATAACACTTTAGCATTCACGTTTCATTTTCATACAATAATATGCAAATTAGAAAATTATTATTACGGATCAAGGATCAAGTTTTTTTGCGCATATCTACAATACAAAAGCAGCTAAGTAAATTTTCTTTGGAGTTTGTTAATCAGCATAAAATTCCACAACTTTGCCGCAATTTAACCGAATCTGTATCTCTTATAGGTACCTATAGTAAATTCCAAATTTTTATGTACCTGGCGGATTATGAAACTGAACTGTACGAAGACGTACGGATAGCGTCTGTTCACTCCCACTCGTTGACTATTACGTATTTGCGCTTCGAACGTGGGTCACTAATACCAGTTGTACTTGTATCTCTTTCTGACCAACGCGCCAAAGAGAAATAAACGAAACGAGTTATACGCGATTCTTGGTGCTTTAAAGGGCTATCGCTAAAGACCAGTGGTGTACATGTAGTCGTGTAGGTACGTTGATATTAATTTATTTGTTAAGAGTAATTTGTTTTCACAAGAGATATAATATACAATCATTTAATATTCTGTGTATAATACAAGTAACTTAAACAAATTTAGAGAATATAATTATACATTATAACACAAAATTCAATTATTATTTTATTCATTGTCATTGTCTTCAAAGTAACGGCCAAAATCGGAATCTGATTCAGATTGTAAATTAATTATAGCGGGTTTACTTCAGCAATTATTAAACGTTCACGTTCCCAACATTCTTCAATTGTTTTTTCTGTGCGTTCAATCGTCTTTTTCCATATTTCCGGTGTAACAGTAGACAATGCTTCTTTCCACATGCTTATTACTTTTTCATCACCGTGTCCGTCTCGACCAATATGTGCATCATAATAGTTTTTACATATGCCCCATACTTCTTAAATTGCATTAAACTGGCAGTGATATGGAGGAAGTCGTAAAATTTGATGTCCAGCTTAGAATAATAAAATTAAACGGACAAAATAAATTACCTACTGCACTGCTCAGCGCCCGGCTATATCGGCGGAGGGCATGTCCATACCTTAGTACTTACAGATAAGCATATAGTCCGCCAGGTACATAAAAATTTGGACTTTACTTTAATAAGCGAGATCCCCATTGGTGAGGGTCGAATTTGAATAACCCTGTATAGCAAAACTGTATTTGTTTTTGTAGCTTTGTAATGAAATAACTAACATTGCACCGATTTCCCTTAGTCGAACACTTACTAGCTTTAATGCACATTTTGACCATTAGGTAAAGTGTTGATCAGATCATTTAGTATGTTGTCCATGTGCAGTTTCTTCTTTGTTAATATTTTTTTATTTTGTGTTAAACTTGTTTTATTAACTTACAATTTAAACATTTTTCTTTGGTATTCCTATTATCTGCAAAACATTAACTTTTTAATCGCCGACAGTTTATGCAGCAAGTGTTCTGAATGTTTGTAATTCTATTGCACTTTTTACTGTATTTATTGTTTTTACCAAAACAAACACTCAAATAATTTAGTTCCTCAAACATTTTTTCCAGATCATGTAAGGTTTCGATATTTATGCACTTCCATGTGTAGTCATTCAACATTATTGTAGCTTTGCATTCATCATTTATTATTACAGCTTTTTCGATTTTTAATTTGTTTAGCTCCATATGAAACTGTGACAGTTTTGTGTAAACAATGTTTGCTTTGCTTTTATGAACACCCCACTGCTGCATATTGGTACATTCATAGCCGAATAAGCTTTCAAATAAGACACTGCCTTTATTATCTTCAGTCTCTGTGATGGCAGGGGTGATTTTTCTTGAAGATTTATAACTAAAATTTTATGTTTGGTTTCATTTTCATTATCATATACATTAACTATGGCACCACTTTTTCAAAATAATAACAATTACTTACCTGCGATTATAAGTTTTCAAGTCATTGCTCTTAGTTACTAGCAGTTCATTAGTACTAGTTTCTGATGTGTTAGAAGAACTAAAATTATAATGATTTGAGTAATGGCACTTAATTTTTTGAAAAAAGATTAGTAATGTCACTAAAACTATTATTTACCTCAATTGTCCGCAGTTAGCTAGTGGCAACGACCCTTTTGCCAACAATCTTCTTGCAGATGGAAATTTTACTGTATTTCCACCTATTTTAAATATTTTATCACCTAATATGTCCTCTTTTCTGAAGTGACGGATACAAATTTTATGATTTTGTGTTAATTGAATTCCAATTATGTTTGACCATTTTATTAACTCGGCAACATTCTAAAATATAATATTATGGTAACTACAATGTAGGCACAATTGCACAGAAAACGTAGAATAAACGTTATGACTAGCGTCCCAACAAAGGGATACAGGCGTTTGTTGCGTAAATGCATTTCCAAATTCTTTCCCATGTTTACATGGTTGCATGCTGATAGCTCGCTTCAGGTACGGCCGTTCCATTAAAAACATTCCAGACAGCATACCCAGTTGCATTCCGCCATATATACAGGGTGAATAAAAAGTAAGGAACATCAATGCTACAGCCTTAAATAATAACTTTACGAAAAAAAGTTTCTAACAAAAGTTTCCTTTCAAGTTTTTTGCCACAATTTGGCGTTTTTAATTTTTTTTTTCAATTGTCATATGTTTTAGCTATGACGTCATCGACATTGTTTTTAAATGGCAACCTATACTTTTTATGACATGACCAGTTAGTGGTTTTTATTCTCTATACAGCCATGTAAAAATATCATACAGTTGCATAATAAAAATTTCAAGAAAAATCACGATAAACATTAATTTTTGTCACTGGCAACATTTTTCATCAGGTACACTTATTGCAAGATAAACAAACGACAATAGTAGGCAATTGTTTGAAAATGTTTAAAATTGAACAAATGCAAATCTGTAATGTCAATTCGGTGACAGTTAGCATTAATAAGTGATTAAAATTTAGTCTGTGTCCTGTGTTAAATACGAATTTCTAATCATGGTACGTTTAACAGAAACTGAACGTATAACACGAGAACTCACGATGATGTGTGCGCTTTATTTAATACTGTACATCCAAATCGTGAACCTGTTACGCGGTCCACTGTAACCAAAATTAATAGAAAATTTAGAGAAACGGGCCACGTCAAAGATTTGGATAAAATTGGCCGTCCAAAAATAGCAACAGACGATAAAATGTTGGACATTGTGCTTACAGTTTCCGAAAATCGTCATACTTCAACTCGACAATTAGTCCTGGATAATAATGTTAGTCAAGGAACTGTACTGAATATTTTACATACAGAAAAATTTCATCCTTATAAGGTTAAACTTGTTCAAGAATTATCAGAAGATGATTTTGATAGAAGAATTCAGTTTTGTGAAGAAATGATGGACGGGTGCAATAACGACCCACAGTTTGTGAATTCTATTATTTTCTCCGACGAAGCCACATTTTTTTAAATGGAGCTGTAAATCGGCACAATTCCCATTATTGGTCGCGACATAACACACATTGGATGGAACACACACTATCCACAAAAAGTAAACGTGTGGGCGGGAATTATAGGAGACAGAATTCTTGGTCCTTTTTTCTTTGATGGCACATTAAATGCTGATCGGTATTTGGATTTTTTGAGGTTGAAACAGGTTCCCGCGTTAGCTGTTTTATTTCCAACTGCAGAAAATCCGGACACGTCGAACGATAGAATTTGGTTGCAACAAGATGGTGCTCCATTCGTGTTCGTCAATATTTAGATGGAATTTTTACAAATAGGTGGATAAGAAGAAGAGGACATATTGAGTGGCCAGCGCAATCTCCGGATCTAAACCCGCGTGACTTCTTTTTATGGGACCATCCTAAAAGTACAGTGTATACAAACAGACCAGACAATTTGGAAAATCTAAAAATTCGTATCCGCGAGCATATAGGAGCAATATCACCTGCTACAGTTCAAAATGCAGTTCGAGGATTTTCTTATCGTATTGCCCACTGTCAGACAGTGAATGGCGAACAGTTTGAACATTTGCTTTCTTAAATTGATGTTAAATATGATTTGAAACTAGTTTACTAATTTGTGGACCTGCTACTGTCGTTTGTTTATCTTGCAATAAGTGTACCTGATGAAAAATGTTGCCAGTGACAAAAATAAATGTTTATCGTGATTTTTTTTTAAATGAAAAACGCCAAAATGTGGCAAATAACTTGATAGGAAACTTTTGTTATAAACTTTTTTTCGTAAAGTTATTATTTAAGGCTGTAGCATCGATGTTCCTTACTTTTTATTCACCCTGTACATCGTAAGCAATTGAAAGTTCCCACTTAAAATGTAGCTGTGTAAAACGAAATTTTAAAATGCTTTTCTATTGAACTATCTATTTTGCCTAAAATTTTAAAAGTATGAGATTTATATTGAAAACATGCGTATTAGACACACTGTTTTCAAAAAATAAAAATTGTAGTATTAAAAATAAGTGTAAAACGAATACAGCATTCCAAAACTTCACTGGCATTCACTTTAATTTTGGCTTACATATGTATGACAATACATAAAAACTTTCGTAAAAAAGGTCGTTCAATTTCAATTGCTTCCAATAGTACACTTTAAAAAAATTGATAAATCCATGCACAAAATTTAAAAATTGAGCGAAGCATTTCGCTTGGGCTTTTCTATACTTGAAAAATTCCTCATTTTCATGAACAGATTACATGATACTAAAATAGTGTAAATACTACAGAAAACTTTCATGCAAAAATAATAGTATAAAGTTGTTGACAATCTTTCATTTGTTTCATCTGCTGCCTGTAAACAACATAGAAAGTGCAGAAGTAGATATTGTCCTGTTTTTAGCACCAGCTTAGTATGTGTGCTTCGGTCTATAAAATATCTTTCACAAGCTGCAGACAGAGATGTAAAATAAACTGATTGTTCGCTAAAATGTTAGCGGGAATTAACATGTACAGTTAGACTAATTTCTAAGTCTTTCGTGAAAAATAAAATCGTTTTTCGTTTTTTTTTGAGAAACATTGCTTGAGATAAAAAAAAACGATACTAAATTGAAAATTCGCCAACCAAAAATTCGGCGGAGGGGGATTAACCCCTGCTAGCTACACCTAAAAATGACGGAGTGAATTGTATTCCACTATCAGTCATAAGCAAAATATCGTTTTCCGTTTATTAAATCACAAAGTATTAATTTTCGACAATCATAAATTTTTAAAAAGGCCTCACAAAGAAATTAGCGGGCTGGGACACTAACCATATCACAACTTTTTCTTAGCTCTACTACAATTTTTTGGATATACCTCTTCGCGTTCCGAAGCTCATCGAAATCGGCACATCCGTTTGGGAGATATGAGGCGCATCCACACAATACCGACAATTCAGACACTTTTGAGGTTCTGGATGCCAAAACATTTCCGTCAAAATCTCGAAATCTTAAATTTTCTTGAACTCAATACTTGCATATCTGTCTCGTGCATATAAGACGACCATCAGCGACGCCTAGTGGCGAGTCGTAAAACTTTTGGTGTAAAACCATATTTGACTGCTGACAATAAGCATTGCTTGTATTGTTATTGTTTATAAGTTGAGCTTCAAAAAATGAATAATATTGTTAACATTATGGCTTTTTTACCTGTTACTTATTTTTTCGTATTAATGTATTGCTATTGTTTATGTTAAGTACAAATTTCTGTACAGTTAATTGTTACACCAAAATGTACGCTGGAGGCACTAATGATGGTTTGTACGGGGCGGATATTGAAAGTGTAGGTACAGTCTATACTAAGGGTAAAACTACACGGACGGATTTATCGGTGCATGTTTCACGCTGCGAGTCCCACGCCCAAGTGTAATGCATAGTTTTAAATGTACTGAACTACACGAGCGTTATACACGCGGCGTTTTGTGAGCGTGGACGGAAGTAACGCTGCATGCGACGCTAAATACGTCGGGCGGAGATAACGTCAAGAGTGCAACACATTGTTTTGTCCAGAAGTAAACTACACGAACGGCGTATTAAACGCTGATTACAGTCTCAGTCGAAAACGTAAATACACACTCATTGCAGCAATACAACCTACTTGTACAACATCCATTATGCCGCTGACTGTATTAATGACGATTTTAACGCTCTCGTGTAGTCGCTTCGTATTACTCGCAGCGTGAAACACGCACCGATAAATCCGTCCATGTAGTTTTACCCTAAAGGAATAGTATAGACTGACATAGCGTATAGGGAAGTAACAATCGGTAGAATTAAATAACAAGTGTACGCCCCTACAGGAGACCACTTATATGGTCTGTTTATAGTAAATTTTCAAATAATGGAAGAAAAACAACAGTTTTCTGCCTACGTGGTAATTACTAATTGCCCTACAATCTTACATCATCGTTGATATGTTTTTGTGTTAGAATTTTTGTGGGAACTGTTAGGCAACCGGGGATTCACCGGTACAGGGGAGACGGGAATGCAGGCTGGAGGCAGAGAGTGTGGTGATCTCAAGGAGTGTGGATGTGCCTAGCTTGCATCACTCGCATTACGTTGCTTATTGTTATTATTCACAATCATTATTGAGTACTGCTAGTTACCGTGTTTATTGTATTATTCATTATTGAGTACTGTTAGTTACCGTGTTCCTTACATCCTGTGGCAAATAAATAGTTAGTCGCTAACAGAACAGAATTTTTCAAACTAAATCCATCGCTTTTTTGCAAACTTTCTAGCTTCAAAATGACGGCTATGATTTTTTGAAAATTTTGACTTGTCCAAAAACGAGTTGGAAGATAGGGATGAAATTTGATATTGTAATAGTTCCAGGAGGCAAAAATGTTATTTTTAGTGATGAGATATTTCGAACGAAAATAATGGATCCATTCGATTATCGACATATCTCGAAAGGTTACAGAAAACCATTCAAATGATTTAACCATTTTAAAACTTTGACCATTTCGGAAACGGGCGTTGAAGCAATACCCACCTACAGTAGGCAACTGCAAATTTCCAATGCAGATACATGATAGGATGATTACCACCAGTCCTGGTGGCAAATACACAAATTTAATAGAGACGAAATTTCTGGAATGCGATTGCATAAAGACCACCTTTGCCGCATCTTTCCCGCGCAAGCCGTAGATAATATAATGCCCAAGCACAGCGAGATAATAATGTTTTGTCTTGAACATTACTATTTATGAGAAATAGCAAACACGGCAGCTTCACTGCACTGTTTTGTTTCTCGTGGTTATTTGAACTTGGTCTCGCAGTTGAAAATTTTAATATTGCCCCAAAACGTATATGTTGGCATTTTTTTCTGATTTATTGCCAAAATATGGAATTGACGCGTATTTCATTTTATGTGATGAAGTAGTTGGAAAAATTTTCTGGATAGCTAATATATAATATTTCTCTTTAATTAGTGTATTGAGTATTATAACCATTATTGCACGCAATTTGTTAATAATCGATATTTCTCTATTATAACTAATTTTACTTTAAGGAACCGTTAAAGCCAAATGTATCATGGACCTGTATGCTGCTAATTTATGTGTTTTATGATGACAAGAATCGTGTGGTATTGTTTGACTCGAGCAAACCCACAGACAACATAGCTCCACCTATGGTGTCGCAATTTAATCATGCTTTCGTCAAATTACTAAGCAACCACATTTCCGGTAAGGTATGAAGAGATAGATTTATCTTCTACGACGTTCTTAATTGTTTGATTTTTAAAACAAAGCGTTGTTTGAATTTTAACTATTTGCGCCAAGAGCAAACGCTTGTTTGTGTAACAGTATTGTACGATAATTTGATTCTGGGCATCTGGCAACACTGCTTGGAATGCGTTGTCGGGTCGCTAGTCACAGCGAAAAATAAATTGTAAAGTAGCAGATAAAATTCAGTTAAATAATACTAGGTGCAACGTGAAGGGGGAAAACTAACTAGAATGTATTAATTTAAATTAAATAAAATATATCTAAATAAAATAGTTATTTACTTACTTTTGGAACACTAAATAAATGTCTTTTCTTTCCACACAAGAAACATTGTCGCATTTTAATGTTGTATTTATATTTCCTGGCAATTAAAATAATTCACAAGTGTACGTAATAATTTATTATACCTTACTTTTAAAGTAATAACAACCAGAACCGACCAGTGAACTTGTAAACAAAACGCAATACAATGCAGTACCCAAGATGCATTATAGTGTTGTCACTTGTTTGATATGGGTGTATCAAATTGTTGGCAGAGAGATGGCAGCAGTAGTGCTCGTAAACTAAACAAAATGAGGTTCGTGCACAAAATTTTGAAATTCGTACGTCATACTAATTATATCGTCACAACTCAGGGTTAGAAGAATTATATTAAAAAATGTTCTTTATAATATTGTACCAAAATTCATTATTTGTTACAATACTACAATTATAATGTTTGAAACTTCACATTTTCAGCCTGATCATCACTGTAGTTGCGTGATTCAGTCTCAGGAGCTGGGAAAACGATCTTTAATGCGAAAAACCGAGAAAACCTACGGTTTTCTTGGAAATTTCGTAAAATAGCTTTATTAATATTAAAGTTACGAAAAAAAAAAAACTCGCTAGCATATTGTTGGACCAATTTTTACTTTCCTAACCTTTTCGTATGGGGAAGTATAGGCGTTCTGCGCATTTTTCGTGTCAGCGCCTCTAGCGGTAGGTTCTGCAACATCGTTATGTAAACAACGTTTTAAATAGTACTGGACACACATATTTGATGTGAACTTTGTAGTTCTTTTAACACCAGTGTTCCTGTATTTTAAGGCAAAAATAAAGTATTATATTTATTATCGATAAAACATAGACGAATTTGCAGATAAATGGATGTGGCTATTTATTTTGGTTTTCTACCGATTAAACATCAGCACAAAACGTCGGGAAATGTTGAGAAAGGAAGAAAATTGTTTAATGCTGGTCATGTGTTGGATTTGGAGAATTTAGAAATTAAAGCAAAGGTTATTTGACAGACGTCTGTTTCATTAACACCATACACCGTTTAGCTGCTTGTATGTACATTTATATTTTAAGATTTGTATTCGCAATATAATTATTACTTATTTGAATTTTGAAACATTGAAAGACAAGTAATTGATGCTAACTGCAATTGCATTGCAGGCATCATTGGATTTTGCAAACCTATTTCAGCTGTAGTAATTGCTGTAAACGAAGAGGATTCGGCCTCAAAAACAAGTGCGGCCTGCGAGTGGAAAAAAACACCCTTTTCAAAAAAAGTAGGGAGCAAATACAGCAAAGGCAAAAAAATTCAAGGAAATGTTTCCAATTTCAAAGAAAACCAAAACATTCTTGCCCCTCAAATTGGATTACAATAAAGTGGCATTCATACACTCCATCGATGTTGGAATTAATATTGAAATCAGGCAATCATCATTCAGAATTAAATTATGTCAGGTGGTATACTTTAGATAATTCAATGCCTAATTGTGGCTATGTAATTTTGAAATGATATTTTCAAGTTTTAATTTTCGAGTTTTTGTTACCTTTGTTTTGGTTTTACTTTACAGAACTTCGCCAGCTCTTGCTCCAGTCACAATGCACCAAATAGAAAATCAAAACGCTAAAGAACAAATAAAGATTATTATTTGATCTTCTAACATTTGCATTCATTGTCTTGATAAAATTTTACAGCTTCCACACTCGTTTTACGCGCCTAGTTGACACAAAAGATAAATGCGGTAATACCCTGTTTACATAATGTTATTTCAAAATTCTGCGGTAGGTGGCGTGCTCCACTTGTATGCAGACCGCCTATTGATTTCATAAAAATTTTCGAAATAGAGATTTTGACTGGAATACATGTTTTGGACCTCCAGGAACCCAAAATGGTATTTGAAAAATGTTTGTCTGTAGGTGGGTGGGAATGTATGTGGTGCATCATAACTATTGAACGGAGAGTCGGATTTCGATGAGCTTTGGAATCTTGGGGTATATCAAAAATTCGCCGACAAAATAAGCTTTTAAAAAAATATCCGAAACCGGAAACGGAAATTTGACATGTTTTTTTGTAGCCATATCTTTAAGCGGAATCCGACACAATACTTTAGGGCAAATCCAACGCTGCTTTACCTAACTTTCTAGCTTAACAATGGCGGCTAAGAATTTTTGAAAATTTTAATTTTATCTCCTTATTACTCAAAAACAGATTGACAGATCGCGTTCAAGTGATTTATTGTAATAGCCCTAGTGAGACACAATGTTACTGTGCATTTTCTAAAAGTTAAGCTATAAAGAGAAAATATTTCCAAAATTTCGAGTTTTCAAAAAAATTTTGTCCAAAAACTGGACACAATTTTTTTTAAATTTTGTAAGCTCATAGAGCTGAGGATAAGCTCCGATTTGGTTTGTGTCCCAGCTTGCAAATGTCTCTCTGACGCCTTCTATGAATTCATACGCGTCCGCTCAGTGGACCAATAAAATTTCATACGCGTCCGATTAATCACACACGCAGTTAGTCCCATGAGCGAACCCTTGCAGGGTTTACTTTTTTTTACATTGTACCGCTATTTTAAAACAATATTGTCAGTTTACTAAACAAGTTCTTTTTGATTATTAACAAGTACCAGAACGGATGAATTACTTTATTCAACTCGCGCCACATGGAATTTTACAGTTACAATTACAGTGCTATGAAACAAATCCTGTACCATGGGGTTTAAATATTTTACCACCAAAAATACAAGTATACTTTAGCTAGTAAGTACACTTATTTTTGAATAAAAATATTGTTTAAATATATGTTTGACTGTATCTACTTTTTTACCATAACTTGCAAAGGGGTCGTCTACTTTAATACCCAATGAAACTTTTATATTTTGATTCCATAATTATTAAGCTGTAAGTTTCTAAATGTGGTCAAGGGCACAAATACTCAGGACTAAAATACGAGCCACTAACAGTAACAACAAAAATGTAAACTGCTGTGCATATGTACGGTTGATCAGCATTCGATAAGGTGACCAAACACCCCGTTTTGAATGGGACAATGCCTTTTTATAGGTTTGCGTCCCGGTGTCACCAGAAAGGCTTTTGGGACGGCTATTAGCCCCGTTTTCAATTTTGCGATAATAATGCTTTTAAATAAAATTTGAATAATAATTAACAAAATAAAAATTTGGATAACTTTTTTTAAAATCATCGTGCTAATTTTATTTTGAGTAATATTCCGCTCTCTATAGACTCTAGACTGGATTATTTCCTCCTTATTCGTTCTGCGTCATTCGTACTCATTCTATTCCACACTTATACGTCAGGGAATCACAACAACCGTAAACGCGACGGTTGCGGGTGGTTCCCCCTTTTGTTTCGTCTAGCGTCGTATCCGTAATTTTGGTGAATGTGTAAATTGAATATTTTTGTTCCATTTTCCTGTTTATTGAAGTAAAACACGTTGAATATATAATTTGTTGCTTATACCCTCCTCCTCTCGCACAATCAATATTTTTCTGCACGTTCCGATTTGTTTCTCTAAACAAATGGTCAGCTTAGCATTTGAACACGTATATACATATAACGGCGTTTTCCAGACCATTTAGGTCTATTGTCAGTTTGGTCTCTTTCACTCCGGGTTTATCTTTTTCGCTATTTACGCGTATGAAATCTTATTTATTCGTCCGCTGATCGGATGCGTAGACACTTCCTTCAATTCAACGTTGTATGAGTGGCGAAAGCCTTTTATAATTTTTTAATTTCTTACGCTAACTTTAGATTTTTATGGTCGCTTTGAGTGTTTTCAAATACGCGAATTGTTTTACTTCTACATATTAATACTGCATGGCAAAATGATAATGTAAGTCATATGGTTTTTGAGGTTAAGTAATAGCCATGGCTTGATTACTTTAGAGTAATAATAATAATATTAATTCTATTATAATATTAAAACCATTTTTTAGAGCCCACATTGAATTAGGAAATGTAACGCCCCACAATATTAAACAGCTTAAAAAGTTAAACAGCGTTGTATTTCCTGTATCCTACAATGACAAATTTTACAAAGATGTTCTAGAAGCAGGAGAGCTTGCAAAATTAGCTTATTACAATGATATAGTAGTAGGTGCTGTGTGTTGCAGAATTGATTCTTCAGAGAATTCTAGACGACTGTATATTATGACATTAGGATGTTTATATCCATATCGCCGGCTAGGAATCGGATCTGTGATGGTGGAGCATGTCCTAAATTACGTTGAAAAAGATGGTGATTTCGATAGTATATTTTTGTAAGTTAGAAAGTTACTTTAAGTACTTGAAATGCTTGTATTAATGCAGCGTTAAAAAAATTGGTAACAGAAATGGGTAACTTTTTATTATGCATTTTAAAGGTGTAATAATACCGACTGAGAGATGCTCAATATATTGGTTACAAAAGTTTATCGTATTCTCTCTGGTTTATCCTGTTTTATGTTGGACAAAATTGAAAGTAACATCAGGCACCTTTATAAATAAATTCCATGCAATGGTTGGGTGTGTGATGTAAAATATTTCTACTTCCATTAGGTAATAGACACTTTATTTTACTGATTTGAGTTAGGCAATGAACTCCATTATTTCACTTGGTGAAATAATGAGAACATTTGTTTAGAACAGGCATAGGCAATCTTGATTTTTCGAATTGATTTATAAGCGTCATGAATATAACAAAAATTCATTTTTTCAAGTGCAGTTTTGTATTTATTTGAAAGGCAGTAGAAAAGATATTGTATGCAACACGTAAGGAAATTCCACTTTTTTAGTTTTTCGTTCGTATTTAGTAAGCCATAGATATTTTGGGAAAAACAAAATCATCATTACATTGCTACTGTAACTAGAAAACATTCATCTAATTTAACTGTTTTCATATCTCTTAGACTTGCCGAGATCCCCATGCTGTACAAGTTATTCTGGGCACACTGTATACCCGGTAGCTATCTCTTTTCTTTTGTCACTTCTTATGTCAC
The DNA here is from genome assembly GCA_958336395.1 of Ctenicera cuprea. Classification (NCBI taxonomy): domain Eukaryota; kingdom Metazoa; phylum Arthropoda; class Insecta; order Coleoptera; family Elateridae; genus Ctenicera; species Ctenicera cuprea. The sequence continues at coordinate 59,570,782 of OY284486.1, forward strand.
TTTTGGGTTTTTATTTGAAGTCGGTTCCCTTTTCTTTTAAAAGTTAATTATATTTGAAGTCGGTTCCCTTTTTTTTTTAAGTTAATTATTAAGGTTGTATTGATAGTCCGATCTGTCCACTGCTTGCAGTGGATTGTTTGATTGCAAATTCTTTACATATTATCTTAAAAAATCTTCTTTTGAATTGAATAGATGGCTGCTCTATTAGAAACTCTCTACTGTCTCCTTTTACCCACTTCATTTCAATATTGAGAAACCATTTAGTCAATGCCGTTTCAGAATATGTAAAGTCATCCGCCAGTTTTTCTTTTACACGACGATGCAACTTCTTAGCAGTAATGTGCTCTTTGCCTAAATACATGTTTTAAATTGTATCCCTGATGTTATTACGAATAGTCTTATTTTTCTGAAGTTTTTGAACAGTCGTTATCACATTTTCCACTTCCATTCTGTAAACGATTTAGTTAGCATGTGAATCCTTCATTGCCCTAGCAGCCCTTTTGTAAACAGAGGTTATCGGAACAGGTAACGTTTTGCTGAATTCAAAGTGTTCACTTTCTTGTTTAAAATATTTAATACGTTTTTAATTAATTCTTGAACCTGTTTGTTATAACCAGTTAGTTGCATTAAAAAGAAAGGCCATATTTGTAAAAACATTCTTTAATTTTTGTTTTAGTGAAATTTCACATCTGCTTTTCATTTAAAATTACACCGATGAATTAAACAAAAAGGTACTTGAAGCCAAAAATAAATAAAACCATTTTTTAACCCCCTGTATAACTTACGTTCAAATTATTTATGTCGACTTAGTATTAGGGCGAAGCAGAACCGGTTATTGAAGTATATATTTTTTCTGTAAAAATCACAATAAAAAATTTACTTTTCTGTTACCAATTTTTCTGATTACACTGTATACAGAGGGTTAATTAAATGTCTTTCATGAATTAGAGGGTGGATTTCATTGTCAAAAATAAGACAAAACGTTCATTTAAACATATGTATGGATATTTAACTATTGATGAATAAATATTTTAAAATGCCTTCTATACAGTGAAAGTATAGTTTATAGAAATATCAAAATGTAGATCTAAAGTACAGCATTTTTAATATTTTTTGTGGTTACTTAATGCAGGGGATCTGTTATAAGAGAAACATTAAGAGATGCAAGGTTGATTAAATTAGAAAAGAAGTTGCATATTTAAGGAAGCAATCTAGTGGTAATTATGTTTTTCCCAAAGAATTCATAGCTTACTACCATAGGCTAGATATAATCATTGACTATACCCTTATAGACCCGCAACGTTTACGAATTATTACATTTCTTGAAATAGTAGTAGACGAGAGCGACAGTTGGCGCTGTTTGTACTGAAAGATCTAGAAAGCAGTCAATCAATCAAGTTATAAACAACACTCTTAAATAAAAATATGCTGGTCGATTGGTTATTCTGATGAAAGGTGTCAACATGAAAATTAAAGTTTACTACCTACTTACTACTAATCCAAAAGACTACGACTTACAGACAGTCTGTTCTTTAAAAGGGCCGAAAATCGTAGCTAATTTATTTTTATTTTAGCAGCAGGTTTTTCTACAATTTTTTTAGTGCCGCAAATTTTTCTTGATGATTTCAACATTTGATTTTATTGCATAGCATAATTTTTTCCACATAATCTTGTTGAGAATTTTCTTTGGCTTTCATTGAGAAAAATCAAAAAATACTGCTAACCGTAACCGAAACCGAAATTTTTAGTAGCAGTAAACCATAACCGAAATAAAAAAATTTTAACCGTAACCGAAAAGCAAAACATTATTTTATTTTGATTTACGTCCCTGGTTTTATTGCATGAAACATTAATTAATCATTTTTTAAATTTCTAAGTTTATCACAAACACCCGCATTTCCTACTCTTACATCTCTCGATGTCCACACAGTTTCTTTATATATGCACACTAATATTGAAAAGTTTATTAAAATATCAAAATGAATAATGCAGTCGTTTTCAGTGTCAAGGAAATTTGGATATTCACTGATAATTGCAGTTTTGGCGACGTTACATAGTTTTCTCCTAATATTATCCTCACTTTTATGATTTTTATAAAATTCTACAAAATTACAGAGTATTAATTTTGTAATTTTAACTGCGGTTTTAGTAGGTACGCAATGATTTCCAGTTCTCGCGTTATTTCGGTACGCGTACGGTCTTTGGTATAGTCATTCTCTTTCTGTATGCACATTATTAATGTCCGAAGCGATCAAAAGCGACATACATTTTTTGCACTTATACATTTTTATTAATTTTTGAATTACATAGCCTGCGGTGTAGGTAATAGCTCAAAGTTGTAAGTGACGCACGTCATGGTTTTTGACGGTTACAGTAAAAGGACATTCCGGTTCATCGCTTTTCTTATCGCTTTTTTGATGCATTACTGTATTTGAAAAGAGCGATTTGTCACTATCTGATTCACAATTTGCCTGGTCAGATAAAATTATATTTAAATTCATATTAATTATGTGTCGCAAATTTGTCCGAAATGTACGTACCGTAGGATTTTTATTGTACCCACCTCTTCTTCTTATTATGGAAAACATATTTTCAAGGATGTCTTGATTTAATCTTGACGTAAGCAAAAACGGGATACCTTCCTTTTTTAGGTCTGCGTAAAGGCTTAAAATAGCCGTAATTGAGAGCAAAAGCCCCTCAAAACAAGGGGGATTTTTTTTATTAACACACTGCAGTATTAATTTTTTAAGATTTTCACCGGTTACTGAACCATTTGCCGCGAAAAATCCTACTGGTAATTTCCATTTTTTGCAAAGTCCGCGAATGGCAAAAACTATAACATGAGTTGCAAATTTATCTGTACGCCCCAATGAACCTAAATCTTGAAAACCCTCAATAATATCTTTACGTTTATTGTACTCTAGACCTTTTTTTATTGACATTTCAAGTAAAAGCACACAATTTTTTGACAGGGAAGGCATACCGATCGTTTTTTGTCTTAAAATATTAAAAATAATATCTGAAAAACCCGGATATATATCAATTGTTTTCAGCCAATGTTGAATAGTTCGTACACCCGGTAAAATTACAATTTGGCATTTCAAATTTGTATACGCTGCAGTTGTAGTTTAGTACAAAGCTATTGCAGCCTCTATTGTATCTTTGCTCCACTTCTGCCTTTTCTAGAATTGTCGTTGCCGCCTGATTTTAGGTGTTAACACGTGTTTCTATGCTTTGTTGCCTGTAGGTCTAGTTTAAAGTACCTACCCAAATAATGCTAAATGACCGTACGTTTCCAACAGTAGCAGGTATGCGACGTAGAACTTAGTATAAACTAGACGCATGGCGCACAGCGCCCCTTAGTGTAACCGTCTTCAACTTAAGCGTAAAAGAATTACATTGATTGCATATCTATAAAGGTTTATAATCAAAGATATAATGCAGCCGTGTTAGGTGAATTTTCATGGATGGTTATACAAATACCTGGAGCTCCAAGGCCGACAGTTGAAAGATATAATACTTCATTAATAAATGGCGTAATGTGCACTTTAATAGTAATAAAAGATAATTAATATTCAACAGTTTATCTATTAGTTATGACATTTTAAAAAGTGACCATTCATTATAGGGAACCGTGTAATAATACTGTGTTCAAATAAAAAATGCATAAGGGTTGGCCATTGAAAATAAAATTACTGTCTTCGCATGCTTTAGAATTTAAACAAACAAAACAATCTCACCTAAAATTTTTAGGTTAAGCTTGTAATTTGTTATTTGTAGTGACACTGACAGAGTGATGGCAGTTAAATTCTAAAGCATGCAAAGATAGTATTTTTATTGTCCATGGTCACCCTCTATTTGATTTTTATTTGAACATTTTTGTAATTGTCTTGTTTTTGAGATATAACATAAGGGCTAACTATTGAAATTAGACCTGATTCATGGATAGGTACATATCACTATCACCATTAGTCTTTGTCGAATGGCTTTAAGTTCCTATTTTGTCAAAAGATATTTGAAAGGTATTAAGGGTATAACATAAGCATTTTAATGTTGTTAAGTTTGACTACGGTTTCCATTTACATAAGTTTATGTTACATTACGAAAACGAAACAAAAAGAACATCACGCAAATGTTTTACTATTATATGGTTTAAAAATATCTACAACATTTCACTTCACTACAATTTCTTTTTATTCTTGTTTAATTTCAAAAAAATTAAGCGATTTTTATTTTTAGCTGGTATTTCATGAAATGGTTTTTTTAGAAAAAACAAATCACTATTATATTGCTCCCCTATAAAAGCAACTTTTTTGTAATTTAACCACCCTTAAGATCTTTTAAAATTTTGGAGATCCCTATTGCATTTCAGTTGAAACAGACATGTACACTTATTCTACGCATAATTATGTTTATTAGGCATGTTCAAGTAAATAATGAAGGAGCCATTGACTTTTACCAAAAATTTGGTTTTGAAGTTGTGGAAACGAAAGAACATTATTACAAGAGGATTGAACCAGCAGACGCTCATGTTCTACAAAAGACTTTAAGAAAAAGAGAAACCAATGGGAATCATACTGAAAATAACAAAGAAACCAGCAGAAAACATTAAAAACAAAAACTGTGAATAAATTTTGTGTGTGTCTAACCATGATGTACATTTTTAATTAGTAATTAAGCAGAAATTAAATATATTATTATTGAACTTCAATTTATTTAATATTTCTCGTTTATTAATTCAATATGAACTCTTCGAATACAAAAATGTGAACACATTGAAGTTTTAAGGAATTTGTACCTTGAGTTACCATATTTTAAATTTCATTGTGAACGGGTGTGTGATGTAAATGAATATAATAAATGTGATCTAAGTATGAATAAATGTGGTTTATGTGTTTTATTTAGTGTTTAGCACAGGTTACAGTAGTAATCAAAGTTTTAGATTGTAATGTATAACATTTCAATGGTTAAACAATCGGTAAATAAAAAGCATGTTGAAATTTTTTTAAATATACCATACTTAAAGAGAGTTATCATTATTTGTAATACCTAACTAAAAAAATGAGCGAAACATCACTAGCAGTGATTCCCCATACTTTTTACATTTTAAATATTCTTGTGCCAATAAATGACTGAACAACATTGTTTTATCAAAAATACTTTATACATTTTAAATATTCTCACGTCAAGAAGTGATTGAAATTTACATCTACACATAGTACTAAGATCTCTTAAACGAGACACTTGTACGATAACGGCAGCGCTGCAGGCCCAGTAAACTGGTGAGTGGTGGTTTAGAGATGGCTGTGGAATTACCTACTCGCGTAAGGCGCTAGATATTTGGCTTTGGACCAAACATCGTTATAGTTTTTTTGAAGAATCGTCAAAAATATGCAAAGAATAGAAAATCTATTTTCTAACTAGAGCTAATTGACAGGCTTAATTAAAATCACGTAACTTCGAGAAAACGCTCGAAATATTGCAAAACAAACGGCAACAAAGTATATACTTAGTTGCAAATTAATATCGGCTGCTCCTGCACACACTGTGTAGTTTTAATATACTCTTGCTTATCCTTCGAGAACATTCTGTAAGTTTCGTGGGATGTGAGAAAGCCACGAATATCATGCAATAATCTAAACGGGTTGTAATAGTGTAGTAGTATTTTAATTGTGTACTTTTGGAGAGTCAAGTTGGTTTTTCGTGAAGCACGCATAAATAAATTCTTTTAAGCAGTAGTTTTTGCTTGTTTTTGAAGCAAATCTAACAAAAACATTGCTCATACAGGGGTTATTTCAATTTAATTTTTTTTTGATTCACATTAGCAAACTATTATTTTGAAAAGATAAAAAATATTTGAAAAAGTTGTTAGGATTAAATTTTATACTTTTGGTATAAAGATTGGGTGTACTACAATTGGCAGTCAAGTATCTATGGTCAAAGTGTCTTTGTTGTCGTGCAAACTGTTCATACAAACATAATTTTGAAATATGATAAGACAATTAATTTCTATAGTATACGGAAGTCCAAGCGAAGTGCTGCGCTCATTTTAAAAATTTCCAATGCATTTGAAATGTTGGCTATGTAAAGTTCGAACAGAACTAGGGTTTTTGTGTTTGCCAGACAGAGTTGGCAACAATCGCAATGCATTGTTGGACATCAAAATTAAAATGGCTGCGTTTCGTACAGCAGTATGAATGGTCGCAATTTAAAAATGTTTCGTTTTTAGTTTGATCAGTACAAGGTTATAAAACATAAAATAATAGCTTTTCCGTTTTGTAAAGGTCGTTTGTAAAATTAGTGATGTGCTATGTGCATTTACTTAAAAAACTAGGTGCAATGTAGATTGTTAGTACAGCATATTCTGAAAGATAAGAACTCGGATCATGTTTTCCGGCAGAAGAGCAAGCAGTTCAAATAGTGCTGTTTGTTGAAGAACGCAAGGACGTTCGTCGCAAAACGTAAGTCAAGCACGAACAGAATTTACTATACACTCCCTAAAAATAAAAGACGTCATCGAACGCAATTCATGGCGTAGTTATTTCGAAATACAAAAATTTCTCTCTTGCACAAATCGCGCATAAAGTGAAATTTTGCAACGCACTTGAATGGGCTGGATTTGGGCTTCGTTTTTTTCTTCGAGTGTGTCGTGGACTACGTGATTTTGACGTAAAACAAAATTTAAACAACTGACGATTTTTTCCGACTGATAACAGCTGTGTAAACTTACTATGGTTGTGATACTCTTATCTAACAATTAAAGCCTTAAATTTATGTGACCCGATCTCTTTTTTAGTTATAGACTGTTTAGTAGAACAAGTTCCACTTTAGTTTGTAATTACTAGAAGTCTCGTGCTGCTAAATGTGTTATGTCACATATTTTGTTTACTAAAATGTTTTTTAGATTTTGTGACATCATTATAGTGTTTTTTAAATAACAGATAAATGACCATAATGATTTGTACTAACAAACACTGTTCTTTGGTAAAAAATAATTTAGTAAGTATCCAACAAGTATTCACTGGATAAATTTGCTCAAAACCGTTCAATTATTATAATATTGTTTGCAAATTTCCAATTTGCACAGTACTTCCGAGTGTTGGTCGAAATAATTAAATACATTTGAATATTAAGTATAAACTAAAAACAAAACAAATTATTATCAAGTTTTCTCTCTGTTTATCAACACTCCACTAACAGTACATAAATAGAAGACTAGTTTTGGTTTTCCGAAAACCAGCCACACATTTAAATTACTACATGTGCACTTGAGAAAGTTCAAGAGTTAATAACATTTTTAATTTAAATATTAGTAATGCCCATGACAAGGAAAACTCGTTTATATCCAGTTTAAATAATGACATAAATTAATGTAAATCTGTTAGGTGTTTAAATTTAGAATTTTTACTAGCGGTGTTATATTTATTCTTTTTATCGTGATTTAAGGTACCTCAAGATAACGAGTATTGGAATTTCCGAATTTCTTTTGAAAAAAACCACAGCTTACCATCTCTCAAAGCTGCCAAATGGTCCCCCTTAGGGGGACCAAGTACCCTTTTTCAAAGGTGGTCCCCCAAAGTCTTCCAAAATTTACAATGGTCCCCGAAAGTCCCCCAAAACTAACAATGGTCCTCGAAAGCCCTCAAAAATCAATCGTCTCGGACAAATCTGAGCGCACAGTTCAAATTTAATTTTGCATTTTTTTGTGATTCAACTTCCGCTTCCATGTGTTTAAATATTAAATTATTAAAATACTGGTACTGAAAATTGAAAAGAAATAATTTTCAAGAAGTTGTATTAGCATAAGCCGCTGTACAGTCTGCGAATAACAAAATAAAAGAAGTGGCAGAGCAACAAAGAGATGCCTTAAAAATTAAAATTGAAAAACAAAAAGACTCATTAATAAATGTAATTTTAAAATAGAGGAAACTGGAATCATTTTGGTTATGTATGTATATTCATTTTAGGAGCGGCCTAATATAAATAATTAAAAGTTTTATATTTAGAATTCAGATTAAGGTAACAATTTTCTAGTCTTTTTTAAATGTTCTTTTATGTGTTATGTTAATGCATGGTTCGAAAAATGTCATGATATTTATAATAAATATCAAAATATTTGATATATAGGGTGGACCAAAAAGCAGTCTCCAAAAAACAAACATTTTTGCAATATCATCACAATACCTGTTTGTACAATTTTCATGCATTGACATTTAAACTTTTCGTCTGTCACACATTTCTCAAAAACATGAAAATTGAACAAAACTAGGTATTGTGATGACATTGCAAAAATGTTTGGACTTGTAAGTTTTTTTTTGAGACTTCCTTTTGTGCCACCCGCATATTTATTTCTTATTTGTTCCTCACATCTTTAATTCTGGTGTTTCTTGTGGGTTTCCGGCCGTAGTAAATAAAAAAAATTATAAATATTAAAATTTATGGCCCCCTTAGGTCTTCCCTTTTCAAACATTTGGTCCCCTTTATTACCCACCCCTAGGTCCCCATTTTTCAGTGGTCTCAGCACTGGCCGCCCGGATCTCTTTCTAATATCAAAACACAGGTTGATGCAAATTACCATTGAATTCCGTATAGTTATAATGCAAGTTAGAAGGTAATTATACTTTAACGAAGTTTGCAACTTTTTGTACAGATTAATATGCAAAGATCTTTACTACAGTTCCAATTAGGTCAAAAAAAATGTACTTTAATTCTCTGGATTATCACAATTAGTCTAAAAATTCCTAATGAACGTTTCAGTTTGAATAAGTCTAGCTTTCACACAAAATGAGATCCCCAGAATTATTTTGGCTTATTAGGCGGTCTCTTCATTAGTCAAATCCCATTCGTTTGTGACTGGTTTTCTTTTTCTTTTTTCCCCAATATTATGATACCTTAAATGATTTATTTTCTTGAAAAATTGTTGGGTTGTTTAATTCTGTTTAATTTGTTCTTTCAGTAACACCATATTACGTGTGATGACAGTGTAAGTGTAATCACATTATCTAAAGCCGGTCACAGACGGCTTGTGTATTTGGCGAATATAACATGCGTACTATAGGGGTAGGATCGTCAAAACAGTGTCGTCTAAGCCCACTTAAACTTTTCTTAACGTGTTATAATGAACGGTTGTGTAATTTGGCGAGCATCAAGTGAGTAGTCGTCTTGCCATCCACACGACTTGTTTATTTAATATTCATATTTCCGTAAATTGCGAATCTTTCAGAAATTGTTGCCCAACAAAAAACGAATGTACGGAAAAATCCGTATTTACCTATCAAAAATTTTTCCAGAGTATTCCTGAACGAATTTTCGGGTGATTCTTCTCATTTTTTTATAAACAATTAAAATCTGGTTACAAATCATACCGAAATTGGTTATGAAAAAGGATATGGACTTTCGAATCTGAATATTCAGAGGGTATTTCGTTAAACTACTCTAATTCCAATATCGGAGTTGACTTCCGATTTGCAGTCTGTCAGAAAATTAAAATAAAAGCAAAATATATGCAACCTTTTTTATTTTCTGTTGCCTCAGGTTTCAGTTATCTCTCGCTGATATAATTAATATTATGTTAATGTATATCTATCTAATGTATATCTATGCATAAATGTTACAAGTTCCCACTTAAATATAAATGTTAATTTATAAAGGGTATTAATTAATTGGTAGGCGTTACTTTCAGAATCTATTCCTTTCATTTCCAATGTGGACATCGGTCTTTCCAAAGCTAAAACTTAGTTTTTATCCTTATTATTACACCTTGATAAAGTCGTTTTAAGTAAAACACACGATGTCATTTAAAGGAAACATTTTGTATTTTAAAAGATTGGCTCACAATGAAACATTGACATTTCAGTATCTGAAGGTACAAAAGGGTCTAAGGAAGCGCTGTAAATATGGAGTCATGCTCTACATGACGCTAGCCCTACTTTGGGGGATACGTTGTCATGTCAACCACGCACTTTAGAACGGCGATAAAGATAGCCTAGCTACGTAGTCGCTTTATTTCACTATGTAGATGTGCTGGTTGACCGTCATTGCAGGTAGAAAAATTATATTAGTAATGCAGTTATATTTGTATTACTTTATAAATGTAGATACCTTTAATAATAAAATAATACAATTTGCGTTATATTAAAATTATTAGAGGTGAAGCGACACTTCACTCGCTTCGCCCCACGAGCCGCCACTTGTTTTGACGAGTATATACGAATAAGAGGCATGCTAAAATATGCTAGGGGCGAGAGGGTTGCTTTTTGGCAGACAGAGAATTTGTAATATTTTAAAAATTGCAGAATTATGTGTGCTATTTTACAATAAATGTTCTAAATTAGCGATATTAGGTATATTAGAATCGTGTATTGATCTTATACAGGGTTTCCCAGAAAAGTTGCTAAATGCATGGGAAGTTACATTTTTAGAGGTTTTATGTCCCCAGGATATTTTGGCTAACAATTTAAACTGTAGTACTGCTATTAGCACCGTTTAGTCAAAAAATAATAATATTTTACTTTTAAACTTGAAAAATACAGTACCCTTCAATACAAGTAACTAAATACCAGATACGTATTTCGACGATTTGATAATAGCTTTGCTGCCGAAATACTCTCTGGTATTTAGTAACTTGTGTGGAACGGTGCTGTATTTTTCAAGTGTTGTTATTCCACAGTTCGAGTGTTTGTAGTTTACATTTAAAACTAAGCAAAAATCGAAATAAATATTAATAAATTCGAAAGAAGTGTTCTTTTAATTCGAAAGTAACAATAATGCTTGGTAATGTCTCTGTAGTAACATGCTTAAGGCAGCTGTCTTTCATGCAGAAAACCTTGGTTCCAATCCTGGGTAGGACAAGCTTTAAAAATTTTTTATTTTATTATTTAATATTTTTTGAACTGTTTTCATCCTCTCATAACTGAAATTTTAATGTTTTATTATGTTATTACAATGAAAACTAAAAACTTATGTATAATAATGAATTAATAATAATAATAATTCGTGTTGGGTGTGGTGCTACGCCCACCGCACTGAAGCTCTAAGCTTATTGTGCCCCAAAGATTCTTTTACTCCATCAGTCCAGTATTCCTGATAAAGTTCAGGATCCTGTTGATGGGTGCTTCCGCTATTTCATCGGGTTCTGCAAATTGCACCCCGAAGTGCATATGCCTTTTATCTCCTAAGATGTGAATTGGTGTTTCATCTTCTTCACCACACAATCGGCAGGTGGGGTCCTCTTCCACTCCCAATAAATGGAGGTGTCTTCTGAGGCCACAATGTCCTGTTAGTAGTCCTATTATTGGCCTCATTTGTTTCCTGCTCAGTTGCAGAATTTCCTTTGTTTTATTTCTGGATGGTTTGTTTATGAGCATCCGGGATTGCCTGTGTCCAGGAATGTCATTCCAATGAATACAGTGTTGTCTGTGTAGCCAGTCCTTTACCGTCCCCTTTGCGGTCTGATATGATATCCCGCATGTGGGTTCGGGGCCGACTAAAGGTTGTTTCGCTCCCAATTTCGCCAATTGGTCAGCTTTTTCGTTTCCGTCGAAGCCCTCATGTCCCGGCACCCACTCCAGAACTACTCTGCCTGGGCGTATGATTCACGCCCTGGTTTTGGTATAAATACTACTCTAACTTGGTTCCAGCTGTGTGGTACATAGCCAACAGCTAGACTTGCCCTGAATAGTGTGCAAAGTGGCGTGGCTAGTACATTGAGCCCTTGTTGTAGCAGAGCTGGAAATATTCCGTCTGTTCCCGATGACTTATATGGTTTGAAAGAGTGTATCGCCCATGTAAGCTTTGTTTTATTAACTAGTTTATCCGCCAACCTCCAGTCCCCCTTGTTCGCCCGTGTTAACGGTACTTCTAAGTGTGGATTGTCATTTGTGTTTCTGTCTGGTATGACTACACTCCCCGGGAAGTGCGTCTCGAGCAACAGCTCAAGAGTTTCTTCCATGGTACCAGTGTAGTCTCCCTGTATTCTCTTTAGAGAGCCCACCTTTCCTTGGTGTTCTCTTACTAATGCTTTCTGGAGTCTTGCACATTCAGGAGTTCTTTCGACCTCCTCGCAGTACATCCTCCATGAGTTATTTTTGGCTGCCCTGACGGCGTATACATATTTAAGTCGGGCTGATTTATATTCCTCCCATTCACCGGTCCTTTTGGCCCGGTTGAAACACTTACGCGTCTCTGCCCTAAGTGATGAGAGATCGTGGTTCCACCATGGGCACCCACGTTTCTCTCTTCTCATCTTTAGCGGACAGCTGTTTTCATATGCGTCCTTTATTGCTGATGATATTAAGTCATTCATCAGCTCTATTCCCGCCGGTGTTTGTGGTCTCATTTGACAGTCCTCCAGTCCCTGTTCTAGGTTCTGTCTATATAGACCCCAGTCACAGGTTTTTGGATTCCTGTATGTCCCAGCTTCGCACCGTGGCGCTTCAAGTTCGAATCTGATGTATCTGTGATCTGAAAGCGATGGCTCGTTAGAGACATGCCATCTCTTGATCACGCTGCAAGCAACTATAGTTCCGATTGTTATGTCGATAACTTCCTTCCTCGTGGCAGTCACGAAGGTGGGTTCATTACCGCGATTGGCTATTTCTAGTTTATTGCTAAAAATGAATTCTAAGAGTGACTCACCTCTTCTGTTCGTTCCTGTGCTGCCCCATACAGTATGGTGAGCATTGGAATCGCATCCGAGTACCATCTGGGTTTTCTTGCTTTCGCAGGTGCTGACTAGTCCTCTGAGCTCCTGGGTTGGAGGAGGCCCTGGCTCGTCATATGGGAGGTATGCGGATCCGACCACCAGGTCCCTCTCGCTCCCTCCGATAGCAGCTCTCATCGTGGCCGCCATTAGGTCCCTAGAACAGTGCCCCCAAAGCGGCATCAAATTAAGTTTTTTCCTTGCAATAATGCAGGCTCTAGGTTGTCCTTCGGCTGGGCTGATTAGTTCCCAGTCTCGACATCCTGAGTCCCCTGATACCTCCCCTGTAGATCCAGGGTTCTTGTATCAGAGCAATATCTACGCTTTTGTGCATGATGTAGTTTTGTAGTGCAGCAGATGCTGCCTTACAATGGTGTATATTTACCTGAAGGACCTTTAGGCCGATGATCCCTCTGTGGTGGTGAGAGGTTCTGTTTCCAGCCCCTCTTCATCTATTGGCTCTACCGCCGTTGTGGCTGATGGTTCGGGTAGAGGTGTCGGTGAGTTCCGTCCCTCCGTTACCACTTCCATCTTTTCTTCTTCCTTTTCCTTCTTTTGTCCCAGTACTTTAAAAAGTATCCTGGAGAAGTTAAGGTAGGGTCTGTACTGGATTTCTTGGAGTTTCTTCCAAGATCTCTCGGCCATTATAACGATAAGCTGCTGTCCTTTCGGGTCCTGCTTCTTATCGACTACCTTCCAGGTCTCCGTTCGCAGCCCTGGGTTCTGAACCTTTAACCGTCTTAACACTTTTTCCGGTTCCTCGTGGGGTCCCGGAATCCATGTCAAGGCTCTTACTGGTTTAGGTACGTCCTTGGCGTCAATGACGCTAAGTTTCGCACCTTCCCATGGTACGCATTCTCCAATTGTCCCTACCAACCAGTCTCTGGTAGCCTGGTCGGCACAGGAGGCATGAAGAATACCCCCTCTTAGTTTTAGTTCTGAGAACCTGGGTGATGGTCCTCTTTCTTCAATCTCATCCAGCTTCCCGATAAGCGTTCCTCTAACCAGGCCCGCCTGCTCTTCGCTGATGATATTGTCTGGATATCCTTCCGGTATTACAGCCACCCGGATATCCGTCATTGCGTCTCTAAACGACCTAGCAGATTCTACCTCTCTGCTTTTTTTAAAAGTTCTTGCTTTTTCAGTGGGTGTGCTCCCATCCGACCGGTTCCGTTTTTGGCCCCCCGTCGGTTTACTGGTGCTTGGCCCAGGTGTCGAGGTGCTGGTTCCTTGAGTGGCCCCTGCAGATTTCCCTCCAAGCTTTTTCAGCTTACGCCGAGCAGCCCCAGAGGGTTTCTTTTCGGGTGGATCCTTCCTTTCGGAACCTCCTCCCTTTTTATTTTGATTGTCCACAGGTGGATCCCTCCTTTCGGAGCCTCCTCCTGTTTCGTTTTTTGTTTTGGTAGTGTTCATAAATGATCCCACGAGTATGAGAGATAAAAGGTCACTATACCCAGTGCTCTCTGTAGGTATAGGGGGCTATATACAACGAGGTTCGCCTGGTGCCCCGAGGTTTGTCGCTAGTGACCGTGCTTCCCCACGGCCTTGCATCCCAATGGGCGCGCACAATACCCTGGGAGTTGGAAGGTTTTTATTGTGGTGCCTCATCCACTTGGTTCAGGCGATTAAGCCCAGACCCCCGTGCCCCCTTTCACTACTATCCATGGTTTTGAGTTTCCCCAATGTCCCACGGAGTCGTTGTAGTGAAAGGCGGTTAACGGTGTGTGCCGTGAGCTGGTCCGCGGCGACGGCTTTCACAGTTCCATACGAGGGTTTAATCACGATGGGACCGCTTATGACCGCCACTAGCCAATCCCAGACTCCGGTTTAGAGCCCCGGGTAGGTCATGGCCGTCCTCCTATCCGCCACCTGGAGACGCGCCTGATGGGTAGCTCAACCCCGCAGGTAATAATGAATTAGGTATCAATTTCATTTATTAATAAGTTCTAGCTTTACTTCGTTGAAGTGAATTTTAATTTATTGTAAATAGAATAATTCTTAATTTCAATAAGAGTTTATTTTAGCCTTATACGTAATTTGGTAATGGTTAAATTTAGCAGAATGAATATTATGTATTCTTTGATGATACATAAAATTATGTATTCTCTTTAGACCATTTTTTAAAGAAAACCCAAATTGGATTAGTACAAAGATAATGATTGCGAATAACCGTTAAACTAGTTTTGAACAAAAAGATTCGAATTTCAAGCACCGATTATTGTAGGGCATGGCATACATTTGATGCAGTGCAAAATTTTTAATGTCAATATACGTTAATCCTTTTTGGTCTTATTTCTCTTTCTTTTGATGAATGTTTTCTTGTTTTATAATGTTGTTTTCTTTTTCTCATTTTCTTTTTCAGTCCGTTTCTACCCATGGCCATGGGCGGATATAGGCCTCCCCATTCTCCTTCTATGTTTCGCGTTGCTGTGCCATCGTGTTCCAACATAAACTTGCAATCTCATTAGGGGTCTTCCTCTAGTTCTTTTTAGACCATGGGCGCCATTGTTGTAGTGTGATGTTCCAACGTCGATCTGTTTGTCTCACATTGTGATTTGCACAGCCCCTTTTCATTGATGAAACTCTATCTTGTCCGTGAATTTCGTTTTTTGTCTGATCGATTTTATAGTGATCTCTTAGCGTTATGTTCAATATCTGTCGTTCTTTGCGCATTGGGTTTTTACTAGTTTTTCATGTTCTTTTTGCGCCCATGTTTGCGCTTCATAGGTTAGTGGTAAAATGCATTGGTTATATACTTTTGATTTAAAATGTTGTTCTTCAAAACTTGCCTTAGGTAAGTTTCCGAACGCCGTCCATCCTAGTTTCGTCCTACGTACGATTTCTGCATCTTGATTTTCCTTGCGTAGTTTTAGTACCTGTCCCAGTTACTAATTTTAATTCATTTGCCTGTTTGTTTCTTCTATTTTTTATGGAGATGCTCATTTGTGTTTGTCATCACCTTTGTTTTCCCTGCATTGACATTGAGACCCACTTTCTTAGATTGTTGATGAAGATTTGAGATCATATTTTGTAGAGTATCTTGGATGTTCGCTATTAGAACTATATCATCTGCATACTTCAGATGGTGTAAGTTTTCACCATTTATGTTTATTTCCTTGTCTTCCCATGCTAGTCTCTTGAAGACGTCTTGATGAACAACTTTGGCGAGATGAAGTTTCCTTGTCTTAGTGAATAGGTATTGGGTTGGAGTGGTGTGTGTTTTCTGTTAAATCACAAGACTATCTTAGTAGGTATATTCGAAAAATACTTTCCCGACTTGAAGAACAAAATATGTGTTTCCAAAAAGCATCACTAGTTTCGTTCGAAAAGGAGGGAAAGTATTTCAATATGTTAAAATAGTTGAGTGGTATTCGACTAGATTATATCATTTCCTACAAATAAAACCCCGAATTGAATAAAATATTGATTATTTATTATAGTTGTAAAATGTACCATTATGATAAATATTATTGCATTTATTAGAACAAAACGACCTTTGATTTCACTCATTTTGCAAATTATTTTTCACAGTTACTTTTGTTTATACTTTTATAACGTTGGCTATCGACTAATCACAGCTACTTCATTTTGATACCATTTACTGTATGGATTGAATGGAACAGCGAAAATACCAAAATGAGAATACAAGGAAAATACCAGTCGCCATGACAATACCACATATTTTCGTGAAATACGCTTGTAATTGGCGCAAATTTTGAAAATTGTTGAAATGATATAATCTTTTAAATTTATTTTCATTGTAGCGTGTTGGTAGATATCTTGGATTAGATTTGGGTATCTATGGCCAATCCTGCTGTTGCGCAGTGCCTCTTGTACTGCCCACAATTCAATTGAGTCGAAAGCCTTTTTGTAGTCTATGAAAGCTACGAAAATGTTTAGATGGTATTCAGTCGCTTTCTCTATTAGTATCTTCGTTGTTAAAAGATGGTCGCATGTGCTGAACCTCTTTGCGGGCGTCTGCTTGTTCACGAGATAGGTAGCTGTCCAATTTGTTTGCAAAAAATGTTTGGTTAATATTTTTGAAAGAAGTCTATACAGTTATGATAAGAGACTTATGGGTCTATTCTTCTTCTTCTTAGTCGTAACTCGATTCCGAGTATCGTGACCCCTCATGTTACTCAGAGTTGATAACCCCCCGCCTTGTTTCCCTGTCTTCTGCTGTTCTCATTACCTCGGTCATAGATAGATAAGTGAGACTTTTTATTTGATCTATGAATCTCACGGGTGACCGACCCCTTACACTTTTACCATCAACTTTGCCTTGCATGCACAATTTTTCCATGTCGCTTCGTCTGATTACGTGACCAAAGAAGCGTAGTATATGACGTTGAATTGTCGGTAGTAATCGCTGGTTGGTGTCAATTTTTAAATCTTGTAAAATGGAGAGGTTGGTTCTCCGCGCAGTCCGAGGAATTCTTAACATGCGTCGGTAACAAATCATCTCAAAAGCTTCAATTCTTCTGCGGCACGCTGCGTTAAGTGTCCAGGATTCAGAGCCATATGTAGCAATAGGAAATACTAGGGAGCCTATCAACCTTTTCTTTGTCTGTTTTGTAATATGGTGGTCTTTCCAAATTTTGGTCAGTTGAAATAATGCCGATTTTGCCATCCCTATTCTTCTTTTTACCTCTTCGCAGTTACCGGTGTTCGAA
This sequence comes from Ctenicera cuprea, assembly GCA_958336395.1. Lineage (NCBI taxonomy): Eukaryota > Metazoa > Arthropoda > Insecta > Coleoptera > Elateridae > Ctenicera > Ctenicera cuprea. Next base: position 59,588,155 of record OY284486.1, read on the forward strand.
ATGCGTACACCGAGGTAAATGACTTCAGTTCTTCTTGGTATGTCTCGAATATTTTCAAAATGTTGAGGTAGGGTGTTTGCTCTATCTACTACCAAAATACAGCTCTTTGACCGATTAAGTTTAAGACCAGCTTCTTCACTGTATATTTCAATCTGCTGTAAGATTTCCGCCATATCTTCTTCTGAACTAGCCAAAACTGTTGTGTCGTCGGCATATCTTAAATTCGAGATCTTCTGGCCACCTATCGATATACCTCCGTTCCAATTCTGTTGCTTTGCGGATAATCCATTCTCCATATATGTTAAACAGGATGGGAGAGAGAACGCAGCCCTGTCGTACACCTTTACTGATGGTGAAGCTCTCTGATGTTCCGTTGTTTATACGAACGAAGGCACTGTTGGAATAATAATAAGGTCTTTATTAAATATATTAAGTGTTGAGGTACTGCCATTTCCATTAAAACCATCCATAGGTGGGTCTATAGTCATATGGTCATATGGGTCTATAGTTTCCTATATTTCTTCTATTCCTTTTTTAACAATAGTATGGTCTTGGTATTCCTCCAAGTTGGTGGAATTCTGCACTCTTCTAAACATTGATTCAGTAGTATTTATGTAGCTTTTACTAATTTTTCTCTCTGATAAAAATTTGTGATGTTTTCAGAAATTTTCATTTTATTTGTGAATTCTCATCTATTATAGCGAATATTACCGACTTTCCTAGTCTCCATCTTTTATGGTTTTTCGGATGTCTCTGTTAAGCTCTGTATATTCTGTTGTTGCTTAAGCTCTGTATATTCTGTTGTTGCTGTTTTCCCTTTCTTTAAGTTCTTTCCGCTTTTTCAGCAGGTTCTTTATATTTTCTATTACTGTGTTCTGTGAATTCTTCCTTTCCTTCGCTGTTTTTTCGCTTGCTTCTATGGTTGTTGCTGATATTGTTTCATTTATCTCTTCAATCGTTTTTCGAGATAAATCAGTTGTTTTCAACCTTTCTTTTATTACGTTTTGGTTTTGTGTTGGTTCCAAGTAGTATTCTGTTTATCTGTCCCTTTTTGTTCTTCTATAGTGCGGTAGCGGTAGACTAGCCAATATATGGAAAGCAACGGTAGCGCACATAGCCTTAATTAGTTAGATTACCACTAATAACTCGCCAACACGATGGCAACGTGGCGTTTCATTGCCAACAACCCCCCTCACCCAATGATAAATGTCTGACAGAAAAACTGTATGCTTTATCAACAGTAAAATGTGTTTCACAGACGTTTAATATTAGGAATATTCTGCAAGTGTTGTGTTTCCATAAATTACTAGGCTTGTGGCAGATTTTCAGATATTTCACCAAACACGTTAATAACACGGTATATACCTACTCGACTAGTAGGTATACTGTGTTGATAAGTTGCGTAGAACATACGTAAGGAGGAGGCATCACATAAGATGGGTGATTACGAGATATATTGCATCAAGCGCTGAATAATATTGCTGGCTTGCCTGGGAGGTATTGATTGAAATGTAGCGTAAAAGTGCTTGTTATTAATTTTGTGATATTGAATAATATGAGCTTTTCCTTTCTTGTTTTCGCATTTAGCTTTAAAGTAAAAGTTTTAAATTTTATATTAAAAATAAACAATTTTGTAGTACTTATCATAAATTTATAAATAATTCCTTTTTGTTTTAGATTTAGTTATTTCATTAAGCTCATGATAGTCATTGTTTCTGCCCAGAGCCGAATCTACGAACAGGCAAACCTAGACAATTGCCTAGGGGCACTACACTAAAAGAAATAAAATTAATAAATATATTATTTATATCATATGAAAAACATTTATTATGTTGTTTTTATACACTGTGTCTATAAAGTAACCCCCCGCCCCCTCCAACTAACTTTTGAAAGACTTGATATTTTACCACAACATTTGGTGTGCTGTAATGGGAAATTAAATACTATTTTCAGCCCATATTAAAGTTTTGTATCATCCAAATTGGCGACTGGGCGCCATTTTGAATTTTTTTTAATGGAAGGGGGGTCGAGTGACACCTCATTGGAAAGGTCTTTTAGTTCTGCGTCTGATCCTCGAGTTTCAAAGAAAAATATTTAGCCATAACAAAATGACAATGTTTGAAGATGGAGAAGTCTATTTAAAAAACTAAGAATTAAAGCAAAAAGAAATTAAATTAAGTGTTCGAAATGTTTACCATTCACTTCTTGGCACATAAAAAGTCGGTTATGAAATTCCCGTCTTACATTTTCATAAGTTTCTGGAGTGATATTTCTGAAAATTTCTGTAATGCGTTGCTCCAGTTCTTCAATTGTTTCTGGACGGGTTCTGTACACTTTCGATTTCAGATATTCCCATAAAAAACATCTGAGGAAGTTAAATCTGAGGAGCGAGCCGGCTATTCTACAGGCCCCTGCCTACCAATCCACCTTTCAAGAAAATGTCCGTTGAGAAAGTCAGAAACAGGCCTATAATAATGAGACGGGGCACCGTCTTGTTAGAACATGACGTTTTCAATATTATTTCCAGCCACCTGAAATATTTCTGGGGAAATTTTGTCCTGCAAATAAAAAAGTGGACTACTGGATAAAAAATCAAAACAATTTTGAATTGAGTGAGTCCATTTGTTTAAAATCCGCCATTTTGTTATAGCTGAATATTTTCTTTGAAACTCTACAATCAGATGCAGAAGTAAACGACCTTTCAAATGAGGTGTCAATTGACCCTCTTTTCTATTAAAAAAAAATTAAAATAGCGCCCAGTCGCCATTTGAATGATACAAAATTTAATTTTTGGCTAAAAAATAGTATTTCATTTCCCAATCAAGCACACCAAATGTTGTGGTAAAATATCAAGTCATTCAAAAGTTAGTCGGGGGGGGGGGGGGTTACTTTATAGACAGACGGTATAACTTTTCTTTCTTAGCCACAGTTGATAATTTTTATATAATTTTGTATCTTTTGTGGCAAGGGGGAGGGGGTATGGAGCGCTGTTTTATTTTTTATACCCAGCTACGTTTTAAAGTAACGGGGGCGTACCCGGGGCCTCGCACCTAGGAGACAATACTGATGCAGATTCGGCGGAAGAAAAAGGCTCCATCATCATTAACCATTTATACCAGGTGATTCAACCCAGATGCCAATATTTCAATTATTTTTTAAGATACCAAAATTAGCGTTTGCAAGCGTCTATGGTACTTTTACTCTACCTTTAAATTCTGTTGGCCTCACCTTCCGGATCCACCGGAAGTGAAGACAACTTGTTTTTCTTAAATTTCTGATACCGTATTAAATTCTCTATTCGGTCATCTATGAAAGTTACTCAAAAAGCTAAACGATTAGCGGCTAGAGGGTATTCTAGTAAAAATTCAAGTTGTCCATGAATTTTGTATTTAATTTTATATCTGCCAAAACATTTCAATACGCTCAGTATCATTACAAAATTAAATATTACCCTTTGTAGACTGTTAGAGACAATATTAAAAAAAAAGTCAAGCCATTTTCAGGAGTTTACTACTTAGGTGTATTTTCAGTCACTTTTCTCTCAGCCAAAGGTTTTTTCTCATTAAAGGAAAGAGGAAGAAATAAACTCCTTAATTATAAGTTCCAGCTTTACTTCGTTGAAGTTTACATTGATGTTAAATACAATTTTGCCAAAATTTGTTTTTTGTTTTAGTTTTTCTCTCTTTAAGTTTGATGCAGAAATAGTCGATTTTCAAGTAAATTTCGTAGAAAATTTTGAATTAGCAATTTCTTGTTTTGATGTTTAGAATAAAAGTTTGTTACTTCTTCTTCCCCACCACGAAAAAAAATCGTCTTTAGCTCTGTGTTTCTGAAAAATGGACCGTAGTAAGTAAACCCTGATAATGGCTTGATATGAAAAGTTGAAATAAAAACAATTTTCCATTAAATCTTCTTGAAAAAGTTTTAGCAGATTTAAATATTTTTTATCGATGTTAGTTTAATTGCAATTGCAAGCGAAGAGCGTTCATTCCGGTTCATTCTCCACGCTTAAGAATAACTTAACCAAATCGCACTACACAACTGTCACTAAATTATTTAAGTTTGTTCAATATTAAACATAAAAGTTTAGAAAGCATTAATTTTAAAGATATCATTGATGATTTTGCAATATAAGAATGTAGACAACGGCAGATTTAATAACAACTTGTTTTCCAAAAATCATTGTTTTTATACCTACCTACTTGTTAGGTCTGCATTTTAAGCATCATAATTTAGATGTCGTTCCTAGAACGGGGGGCTATTTTTCAATGTAGGCGGGAGGCCTCAAAGGCTCTTGAGACGCCCCAGTTTATACCAAATTGTGGAAAACGAAATTACATTTATCTCAAGTCGTTAGTAAATGTTGAAATAAAAAATTGAATATTTTAGACTTGCAAATTAAATTTAAGACGCCGGAAATTCATTGTTTGACGTCAAAAATTAACTCAATCGTCAAATTTCGGATAAAATTATTTATTTATTAAATCCTGTAACCTATTTTTGATGACAAAAATTTTCTCGTCGTCTGAAAACCGTTTAAGCATTTTTAAATAAAATATAAAGATAATGAAGTAATTGTATTAACTACAAATTATTTTGAATGTCAATAAATAATTTTATTGACGCCTAAAAATGAATTATTGACGCCTAAAAATGAATTTGGCGGCAATAAATAATTTTCTGTTGTCTATAATTGCCTTTTTGACGTTGGAAAATGCTGCCACCTAACGGCATTCTTATTGTAGTAGTGTGGACTAGAAAAATGCCAATGAATTAAATTTAGACGCCAAAAAATAATTTCTCGTCGGAAAACCGTTCAAGCAATTGTAAATAAAATAAAGTAATTATTCGTAAACTACAAATAAATTATTTTCAAACGCCAATAAATGATTTTTTGTTTTGAATAATTGATTTCTTGACGTCAATTAAGCAATTTTAGACTTCGGAAATGCTGCCATCTAGCGGCATTCTTACTGTAGTAGCGTGGAATATCATTTTTTGGTGTCAAAATACAAAATACTGACGTAAGAAAATATCTTCTAAAGGCACCAATTTATTTCCTGGTGGTCAATAAATGTTTAATAAAAAATAAAACGGTTACATGGGGGGGGGGGGGGGGGTCAAAAAAATAATATACCCATGGGCGCCAATTATACAAATCCGGCTCTGTGTCTACATTATAAGCATGAAATTTGCAACTAAGCTTTTAAAGCACTGACAGTGGTTTGGCATCGATTACGTTATGCAATCAGTTAAAGTATTCGCCAAAGAAGAAGACCATACTGTCGAAAACTGTAATCAGTAGAATGCTAATACTAAAGATACTTAGAATACACTGCATCCTCTTCTAGTATAGTGCAATCTGCAATTTTACAACCTGCAACTACAATTTTAAGCCTGTCAATCCTTATTCTTTGTTCAGCACCTAGTCTAAAAGAGAAAGCGGACACTAAGCCGCATGTCCTTGCCTGTCAGAGACCAGGGATACCAAAACAATATAAATATAAATAATATAAAGTATCACAATTATTTGGGAAGTGCCGACTTCCTGATGTACACACCCTCGGCATGTCGCAACTTGACAGCTATGGTTTTTTAAAATGCAACTTTGGTCTTCATGGTTTGCGACTACTTTACCATTTAGTTTGCATTATGTGTGAATTTTTTTGATTCAATTGACCGTTATTGATTAACTATAGTTCTACAACCTAAAAATGAAAATAAATTACTTATCTAGTTTGCACTGAAGATTGATGATTTAAATGCCACATCTGGGATTGTTTCGGACCATTTAAATATCGGCAAAATTTTTTGGCTAAACTCAAAGTCAATGTGCATTAGTTTACACCATTTATGTTGCATAATCTACTTTAAAATTCTGAGCCATTTCCATCATAATTCACAATTTTTTAACAAGTAAGATTGTACATTTTTGTGTGAAATAAGCTCAGACGAGACATTCAATTGTTAGTGCATACTTGATAAATTATTTCCTTTTTACTTTCCTATACTTTCAGTTTAGGGAAGTATTGATTTCATGCAAAATTTCAAAGTTGAGATTTTAACGGAAATAGTCGGGGGGGGGGGGGGGTCTATGGACCCCAAAAAAGTAATTTTTAAAAAATGTCTGTCTGTGGGTGGGTGTGTTACGCTCCATATCTCCGGAACGGCTGGACCGATTTTGATGTGCTTTGGAATGAGGGGGTATATCAAAAATTCACCGACAAAATAAGCTTTTAAAAAAAAACGAAACCGGGAGCGGAAGTTAGACATGTTTTTTTGGTAGCATTTTTTTTAGAAACTGAATTTTGGAAATTTTAATAGTGGAGATTAAAGAAGGCCTTAGGACAAATCAAACGATTTTTTACCGAACTCTCTAGCTTTAAAATGGCGGCCGCTACGAATTTTTGAACATTTCGACTTTAACGCCCATTTACTCAAAAACCAGTTATCTGATTGGAATCAACTGTATCTTGTTTGGTAGCCCTTCAAGGGTACTATACTATGAAATATAATTAATGTTGAAAATATAAAAACGATCGCATTGACATCATCCAAAATTTTGGAATTTTTCAAAAAAATATTTCTCAAAAACTGCCCACACGGTTTTGTTTAAACTTTTTAAGCTGATAGAGCTGGGAATCTTCTACAATTTGTTTTTTTGCGCATTGCTATAATATCACTGTGACGCCCTCGATGAATTTTTGAAAATTGAAAATTGGTACCCTTTTATTTATTTAACGGGGGGCAATAAAATATTTCTGTTAAAGCAATATAGCTCATCATTGATAGCAAAATCCGAATATCATAATATTTTTTTGATACTTTAATATTTAGGGGGGCTACTGTTCCCCCTCCCCCAAAAATTTTCGCTACAAAATTAAAAAATGGATTTCTTCTTTTGTTTGCGGTTGAAGAAAGACCGACCGCTGCGCTGCAAGCATAAGGTTGGGTAAAATATTCGGACTGAATCAACGAAAGCGCGGAAATTGATATTTGAAAATATATTAATAACTCGAGAAGTATTATTTTTAGCAAGAAATTACTCTTATTAATTTGTATTTAGAATTTCAATACCTTTCTGATTTTAAAGCCAAAATGCCACGTTTCCATTTAAAAAAAAGTTATTTTTTACCGTGGTCGCCATATTAAAATTGGAAACTCAAGTTTTTTTTTCTTAAATACAATCGAGAAGAATTTGCCCTACAACTTTGCTCTTGGGTTTGCGAGTCTATCTATTAAAATAAAAAAGTTAGCCTACACTGAACATTAAACGACTAGTACAAGAATACAACTGCTGTAGAAGTATGTGAAATTCTTCTGACAAAAAGATTATTAAGGGGCAAAAAATTCGATTTTTTTATTTTTTGTATGAAGATTCTCCTAGATCTGATGCAGTGAATTACGGACTATAAACAAAACTATAAATTTTCATTAAATGCAGCAACAAAATATAAAAAAGTGTTGTTTGGGGCAGTATAAATTAATTCGTTATTTTGCATTTTTAACAGCCTAAAATTACCTTTTTGAAGAGTCTTATACCCTTTTTTTGCAATTTCATGTATTTTTAAATAGCAAGTAATACCATGTGTTCAAAAAGTAATTACATAAGGGTTGGCCACGGAAAATAAAATTACTGTCTTTGCATGCTTTAGAATTAAAACAAACAAAACATAATGGCCCTTAAAGTTTTTAGGTTACGTTTGTCATTTTTACCGACACTGACAGAGTGATGACAGTTAAATTCTAAAGCATGCAAAGACAGAAATTTCATTTTCCATGGCCAACCCTTATGTAATTACTTTTTGAACACACGGTGTATTAATACTTCAGAAATCTGACTACTCCTAATACGACGTACTTACCGATAGCTTAGCTTTTACTCTTAGTTTTATCGGAAAACCAAAAAATACCAGTTCTATATACAGAGATTTGCAGAGCTTATTCTTTCTGAACTGGACATCGTCTTCCTCATCATTAAGCGTTTATCCGGCAAGGAATGCTTATAGGGAATTTTTTTAAAATCGAATTTAAGCGTGTTCCTTTGACGAGACAGCAGTCGATGAACAACACGAGTTCTTAATAAAAACATTAACCATAGGCACGATATACACACATTAACTAACCATTTCCTAAAACCTTTTTCCTCAACTCAGCCAATACATCTCATCTATATTCATCTATTTACACAATTAAATTGTGACCCTTAATTTCTTCCTAAAATAGACGGTCGTAATCAGCCTTTACGTCCCACTGCTGGACTCCGGCACTCTTCTCTGCCACGTACTCTCCTTAACGCTAAGGTGGAGTACGGGGGACCTACAGTTTAACATCGAATCCGAACGACTAAGTGCCAGAGAAGGTTTCAGGCATTGAAATATCACGGCTGCCTACATTAGATTGAGTAATGTGAGTGGCGGGTTGCGGCATAGATTTCCAAATCTGAAAACGTAATCTCATAGCCCTTAGGGCAAAGCGAATGTTTTTTCCTCAAATCGTTTAACTTCGAAATGGCCGCTGCTAGGAGTTTTTGAAAATTTTAAATTTAACGTTTTATTACTCAAAAACGAGCGAGGGATAAACCGCGCCTAAAAATTTTATACAGCTGCTTCCATTAGCACAGATACTTCCACATACTTCCACCGTACTTCCACTTACTTCCACATACTTCCATATGCTTCCATCGTACTTCCACTTACTTCCACGTTTCCAATTACTTTCACATACTTCCACTTGCTTCCATATACTTTCACTTATTTCCACGTACTTTCACGTACTTTCACGTACTTCCACGTACTTCCACGTACTTCCACTACTACTTACTTCTATTTACTTCCACATACTTCACTTTTACTTCCACGCACTTTCTCTTACTTCTACATACTTCTACTACCTTGTACACCTGCTACCACTCGCGGTTTATTCCTCGAAAACGAGTTAGCTGATCGAGATAAAATTTGATATTTAGTAGCTCTAGGGTGGTACAATATTACTATGTACGACAATTTTTAAACGCATGAAAAGTGCGAAGTAAGAATTATTTCAAATTGTTGATAATTTTCAAAAAAATTTTATTTGAAAACTGGGCGTACGATTTTGTTTAAATGTTGTAGGCTTATAGGGCTTGGAGGAGCTACAATTTGGTTTGTGTTCCAGTTCGCTAATTTAGCTGCGACGCCTTCTATGAATTTTAGAACATTTTGTATCCCTATTCCTATTAACACAAAAACGAGTTATCAGACCGGAATGAAATTTGATATTTTTAATGCCCTAGAGATACACAGTGTTATAAACTACGTAAACTTTCGGATCTACTAGAAGCGAGCTATAATTTGGTTCGTGTCTCAGTCCGCTAATTTCTCAGAGACGCCTTCTATAAATTTTTGAAAATCGAAAATTGGCACCCCTTTATTTAACAAACGGGCAGAAAAAAAATTTCTGATTAGGCCAAATTGCTAATGAATGATAGTATAATACAGTTTTCAACTTAATTTTTAGGTACAGCAATATATTTGGCAATGTGATTTTGTACTATACCTATGCGCTCTTCTTTTTCTACATTAAAATTTATGTATTTACTAGTTTTTTTTACATTTAATTTTTCTCATCTTTGTTTTCCTTATTCACAGCCACAGATTTGTTGAAAATAAAAAATAAACAAAAAAAAACAAAAATAAATTGTTTTATTATTATTGACCTTCAATAATTTTTGATGACAGTTGATGCTGTAATTTGACGCTTTTGTAAAATAACAGTTATGTGTTTAATTAGGCAAAATAGTAGCAGTTCATTGCATCAACTGGCGTTTCATAGCAGAGGCGCAGCACGGGCGCGTCGCGGCAGTAAAGCTACATTTCTCCCTGTTGAACATATAATTTTTTGACCGCTTTGTTATAAACTTTTTCACGCTACAGGCAAGGTAAATAGACGATACATCCATAGCTACAAAAGTTGAAAATGGCCAATAACATTCGTTTACTTTTTGCCCTTGACTACGGATCTTAATAGTGTCATTTACATTCCTAGGATAATAATTAAAAGCACAAGGTACAGATTCCAATATTTTATTTCAAACAGAATACTGAAATGTTGATTTTAACTGTTCATTGATATGGTAACAAGCACAGGCTACTTAGAATAATGGGGCTTTTAAAAAATAATTCCGATGACAGCAGTCAAAACGAATTTTTAAAAATATGATTAAATTGCTACGAGTAGCGTGAAAAATTTAATAAGTAACACGGAATGTATCGACTATTAACATTCTCGGAAGGCCACAAGCCTCGGCTTCGCCTCAGCTCGTATTTGCCTACTTCGAATGTTATTACGTCTTTACATTCCTTGTTACTTAAATAACTAATAATTAACAATAATTTTGTAATTATTATAATATTTTTAATGCTATCGATGTCATCGTAGCCATCATGTTCCTATGACAAATTTGATGTTTATAATTTCATAAATGTTTGTTGCAAAACTAAAAAGAAACTGTTTCTTAATGCCTAGACAGTAAAAGTGGACTTTTCTGCCTAGGCAGTAAAAGTGAAAATTTAGAGTATCTGATTGCAGTGAATTTAAATATTTATGCACGTAATTCAGTATGTAACCATCGTAATCTTTTTGGATTATGAACACATATTTGTGGGAGAAAATAAGGTAGCAGTGTACCTATGATATTGTTACAGACATTTCTGGAGATTTTGGAAAAACATCTTTTCGGTATAACGAGTTCACTGCATTTGTAGTACATGAGAGAACTGTGATAAACAAGTGTGGGTGCTTCACGGAGTAGAGGGCCATAGCATTTGTAGTTTTTAACAATGCTGTATATTGATCAGATTCAAAGTAGGTTGTGTGCGGTATATCTCCCATTACATTCTTACATTCTTGTCTTAATATTCATGAAATAAAAACAAACCGCATGCGTGGCGGGAGTGGTTTTGTTTTTGTTGTAGTCTCCGTTCAGCAACTCGAGAATCCTTGGTTCAATTCCCATAAAAATATTTTTATTATATCTGCATCATAATCCTTGTAAAACAAACCAAAAAGCGTGCATAAACCCAACATTAAAACACCCCGGTGTTTTAAAGTTGCTAAGCAACAATGACGTCATCAATTTTGAAGCAACAAATTACAAACACGCGAAAAAAAATAATTCGAATTCACATAGAAACATAAACAACGAAGAATGCTAACCAATCTCCAGGTAAATGATATGACGTCACATCATAGCCTACTATGTAAGATGAATCAAAATCGAAATGCTGGTTCCTAGCTATATTCTTCTTATTTTCTAGATTATGATGCAGGTATAATGAAAAATAGCGTATAATACACGTGTATAAGAGCCTTTAAAGCACTTCTCCGTTAAAAGGCACTCGGCCTTGCCTCGTGCTTTTAAACCCGTCGCGCGTGCCTTAAAGGCTTGCTTATACACTTGTATTATAATATACTATTTTCTACTTCCATCTTTAAAATGCCATTTATCGCATATGTTTCCATGACGCTAAGTGATAGGTTTTTTAATCGCAAAAGTCAATTGAAACTAAAAATCAAGTTAGTTGTCACTTGTCATCAATCTGTCATGTTTATTAATATGGCTTAAGATAATAAAATAACTTCCAAATTTTAGTATTTTTGTGATAATTGTAGAAAAAGTATAGTATACAATTCGTTTAATAAACCTTTCTAGACACTTGTTTTGATAAACACTCGCTCCGCTCGTCCCTAATAAAACTCGTGCCGTTTCTAAAACTTGTTGCATAATATACTATTTTATATTTTATTTATGTTTTTACAATCTTACTTAATTTTTATAAAATGCAACGTGATTGTATTACTATTTTCATATTTTGAAAATGTTCGTTTAAATTCAATATCTTTATTACAGTACGTAGTAAAAAAATTTGTAGGATTATTTTTGATTATTTTCAAAAAATATATCAATCACTTCGTATTTAATAAAATAATATGTAAGAACAAAAATTAATAGTTATTTAAGTATCAAGGAATGTAAGGACGTAATAACATCCGAGGTAGGCGAATACGAGCTGAGGCGGAGCCGAAGCTTGTCGCCTGCCGAGGATGTTATTAGTCGATACATTCCGTGTTACTTATTAAATTTTTCACGCTACCGGCAATGTAAGTAGGCCTACAGGTAGAAATTTAATCATATTTTTAAAAGTTCGTTTTGACAGCTGTCATCGGAATTATTTTTTAAAAGCCCCATTATTCTAAGTTGTCTGTGTTTGTTACCATATCAACGAACAGTTAAAATCAACATTATTTTCCTAGGAACGTAAGTGACACTATTAAGTTCCGTCGTCAAGGGTAACTAGTACACGAATGTTATCAGCCACTTACGATCCCTGTAGCTATGGATGTAAGGCCTACTTACACTGCCGGTAGCGTGAAAAAATAATTAACTTAAAAAAAAGAAAACCGACTTCAAATAAAAACACAAAAGTAACATAAGTTAACTAAAAAGTAAAAAATAAATGTTTTTTATACAACAATTTAATACTTATTTGTTGTTCCGTTTAATGTAATTAAGAAATTATTGTTTATTATATAATTATTAATTGTTATATAATTTTGAAGTCGGTGCCAAGTAAAACATAAAAATTTTATACCTTGCTACAATAACAAATTAGATTCGAATTTTTGTTTTACTTGGCACCGACTTCAAAATTATAAAACAATTAATAATTATATAATAAACAATAATTTCTTAATTACATTAAACGGAACAACAAATAAGTATTAAATTGTTGTGTAAAAAACATTTATTTTTTGCTTTTTAGTTAACTTATGTTACTTTTGTCTTTTTATTTGAAGTCGTTTTTTTAAAGTTAATTATTTTACAATTTTAAGTGATGGGTAGACCTAGTAAGGATGCTTCTCGAATGACGAAACGACGGTTAGTTGAAACGGAAGATGAAAAAGACGGAAACACTTCAATACCTCAATCACTATACATTTCCTATTTGATTTTGAGGAGTTCCCTGGTGTATCTTCGAAGTTCAAGGTCCAAAACCAATGAAATTAAAGTGGGACCACCTTGGAACTATATTCAACCCAACGCAAAAAGAATCATTCAAATCGGTTCATAAACAAAGAAGTTATGCCCGAACATACATAAAAAAAATATATAAATACAGACGAATTGAGAACCTCCTCCTTTTTTTGAAGTCGGTTAAAAAAGTAATTTATGGGAATTGAACGCGGGATTCTTGAATGCTTTACGTAAAATCCACTTTCACCACATACATGATTCACTTTTATTTCATGGATATTAAGACAAGCATGTAATTTGTTAAAATTTTGTAAAAAAACATACTTTGATCCTGACCAATTTACATGGTTAAATGTTATGATGGCCCGTACTCCGTGAATCAGTCTACAGTAAAGATTTATTAATTATTAGGAGTTTAATTTAGAAACGTTATCGATAAATCCATGTTACAAGCTAAAAGATATACCTAAAACTGGTTTAAACACAATATTTCTTGCAAACTTTTCCTTCAAAACTGGTATTATTATTAGTTCACTTTTGGAACAATGTAATTCGAAGCTATTGACTTTTCCTTATCTCCCTCTCGAAAAGGAATTTAAATAGATTCTCAATACATGACTTCACAACTTCAAGTACTTAGTTACTTTATAGGCTTATTGCTTTTAACAGTTTTTTAGTGATACATTCATACTATTACCCAAATGTTAATATTTTTAACACAATTAATTTGTTAAAAATTCGATTGGTTATAGCAACAAATATTGTTTTTTAATCTTACACGATCTTAAACATCTAGGACCTCTCCGCTGGGGTAGTTAAAATATGACTACCTATGGTTTATATCTTTTATATCCGAAATTGATTATTACTGTTAAATAGAAGTCGTGACCAACCACGTTGTTTATAAAGTGCCGAAAATTGTATTCTAAAAATTACATGCAACGTCATTCCAAGTTTCAAAGTTTAAAAGTAAACTGTTTGATAGAAACATTTAAGTGCTACAGATACACATCGAAACAGATTTGATATCAAATGTGATGGTATACATTTAAGCGAACAGTCGGTTCAGTTTAGGAGAACATTTTTTAAAGAAGAAATACTTAATTTTTTGTTTTAATTTAATATTTCTAGGAGTGATGATTACCTACCTATTCAAGGGAATCAATAATTTTCCAAATGTAAGTTTAGGATTATTATTATTAATTAGAATGGCATGTGGATTTTAATAGTGTCAAGCACTTAATAATTTTTTTTACGAACAGGTTAAATATTGAAACAGTTAATCTGAAACAAAAGTATAACATTTCGAAATTTCAAAAAGCATTTTTTAACTAATTGTATAATTTTTTTTAAGTGTTTGTGGTGTTGAATTTTTCAGTGCGTAATGATTTTTCGGTAACTATTTACCGAAGTTAGAAATGTTAAAAATTCATATTTTTCGTCAAAATGGAAGTTTCTTGCCGAATATTTATTGCATCACGTAATTTAACCTTACGGTTACGATTTTATATACGCAGAAGAGGAAAAATGTAAGTTTTTTTTTGGAAATGCGGGTAATGTCATTGATTAATATCTACTTACGACGTTGTAGAATTATTTAAAGCTGTAATTGAATGTTAATAAACTTTGCAAAGTAGAAATAACGCCTCGGATAAGCTTTTTATAAAGGATAACCACCACTAAACGAAGAAAACACTGAAAATGGTTCCTTTGCAATATTTTTATAGTCATGACATAGACAGAGTGGGCAAATGTTTACTGTTAACGTGTTTAACCCTTTCTATACGAGTGACGTATACATATATACGCAGTATTGTTTGAGCCCGAGTGCCATATTTTGTATATTGCTTTTGGACAGCTACACGACTGTCGTACGGATACGGCACCCATACAGTCATGTTAAATAAACTTTTAAACTATACTCTATGTGGTGGGGGTCGCTCAAACGAATTTCAGCGGTCTGTTACAACCTTCTAAAGTGCATGTACTTTATGACGTGTTAGTACGTCTTTAGCATGATGGCCCTGAAGATGCATACAGCAGTGGGGAAAGTGATAATTTTTTTAATTTTAATTTTGTATTTTATAATTCCTTCTTTTCGACTTAATAAGATTTTTAATATCTGCGAAATAGTAATTAAAAGAAGTTCTGAATACGAGTGTCGTACGGGTACGACAAATTAAAATTTCTGCGTACTGGGCATGTACCATTTATGAGAGCATTGCGTATTCAAAGGGTTAATTGGACAGGAAATTATTGAGGTTAAATTATCCATATTTTTGGAGAAACGTAACATTCCACAAATATAACCTAAGGAACAACTGAAAAACGACTTTTTTTTTAACAAAATCGTACTACAATCGTCCTCTAACTCTTCCGGAATATTCTTTAATATTTTTAAAAGTAGGAGTTAAGCTACTATTTTTATAATAAGTTTGTGATATTGTTTCAATAGCCGATGGTGTGAATCAATAATCAAGAAATGTCAAAATGAACTGGTTTAGTTTTTTAATGTTTTTCCTTTTCCCTACTGAACCAGTAGGTTTGTCCACTTTTCCACATGCGAAAATCATAATGCCCTGATTGAGTTACATAGGTTTAATAACAATTCCGTACTAGAAACTTAAATGTTGATGAAAAATATGAATTTTTAACATTTCTAATTACAGTAAATAATTGCCAATATTTCCAGCTCTTAGGCTTCACTGAAGCAAATTGCTGCATATTTTAGGTTTTTAGTTCATTTACTTGAAAATGCTTCCTTCCCGTTGACATGTTATTAAATTTCTAAATTGCAATCTCTCAGTAGATATCACTAGTCGTATAAATAAACACTGCTATATAAGAAGTACAAACATTGTATTTAAATATATCGCTCAAGGACTAAGCTAGGAAAAATTAAAAACAAAATAGAAATTGTTTTTGTGCCATACAAGGGCATTTTGTTCTAGGTATTTACATAAAATGTGTAGTAATGCTTGCTGATGAGTCTTTCAATTTTAGCAGTGACAGTTTTAAAAATTGCAGCATTTGTTACGTTTTTTTTAAATTATAAAGTTCAAACTATGCAATTATCCGCTGGATAGTCTATCAGCATTACTAATTTGGTAGGTATTGTTGTACCGGAAACAATTTATATAATATGTACTATTTCTGTCGACATAACTATTTAGAAATAGCCACTTTTGTATGGACAACCATTTACGCAAAAACAAGGAGATGCTGGTTATTGACAGAAGCTGTAATAAGATAAATAAAAAAATTGTGCAAGCAAGAAAATTGGAAAAACTATTGACTGTGATACAGCATTTTTTTAAAACCATTTCTTTATTATATATTATATGCTCAACATGACCATCGTCACCATCGAAAAGTACTAACTAATACCTACTGCAATACCCAATATTTTATTAATAGTGTGAGGCGATAATAGTTTGAACTCATCAATATATTGTATTTCTATCATTAATATTTTATAGTAAGCAAACTAGATGTATTTACAGAAGTTATTAATAATAATTATTTTTTCTTTACAGAATCAAATGCAAACGATGGACAAAATTCAAGTTAAAAATGAAACAACAACAGAAATTCAACCTATAAAACAAGCAACTGATCCTCCAGAAATTTGTTTTGTATGTGGAAACCGAGATCATCCTCATTCATGCTGGCTTCACATAAAGCCAACGCCGAACAAACCAAAGGAACCTTACTTTCCATTCCTAGAGTCACACGAACCACCTGCTGGATATGTTTCTAAGAGCGACATTGCAGTGCGTGTTTGTTATTTGTGCTACACATTGCTTCTGCAGCAGTGGGATGCTTATGAACGGGCATCGAGACCTCATTCTGAACGTCTTTACTGGCTCAAAAGAGTTGATAACGGTCCTTATACTGGTGCTGACATGGGTTTGCAAGGGGAATATGCTGCACAAGTACTTGGCCTTAATAATGAATCGAGTGTTCCTATTAGGCCTCCAAATGGAAGAGATGAATCGAGCAATAAAAGTAGCATTCATCTTAGAAGTTCACCAAGGCCTACACAGGTATTTTTTTTTTTGTTGAAAATATGTAGGTAGATTTTAAGACGAGGGTGTTAATTTTGTTTGATTGTATAAAACATCTACCTTTAAAGGACGCAGAAGCACTTGAAATGTCTAACGAAATATGTATAAAGTACACAAGGAATATATGAAGTAGATAAGTAGTTACTTCAATTATCTTAAATTTTTAAATATTTTAAATTATTTGAAGTACTTGAACTTATACTTATAAAATAGTTTTGAAGAAAATGATTGAAAAATATTCTGTGGTCAATATCTTGTTCTTTCCATTTATGTATTACACTTTAGGCCTGTTACTCTTTCATATCTCTGGTCTTCCCACCTTGTTGAATTCTATCTATTGATCTTCCCCCTTCGGGCATATAGTTCATAATTTTCTTCGGGAGTCTGTGATTGTTTATTTTTTTTACGTGTTGTCTCCATTCTTGTTCTGGATAATCTATTATATTTTTGGTTAAGCTTGTCAGTTTTCAATTCATTTCTTAATTCTGTATTTCTTCTTCGGGTCTGTTTTGTGTATCAAGCGATTGAATGAAGCATTGCCATTTTTGCACCTAGCAGGTGTGATATCTCCTTTACTATTTAATATACAGAAACGATTTTTAAATTAAAGTTGTAAGGAACCAAGAGAACCACATTTTAAAATTACTTTCCATTATGTAGAGGGTTCCATATAACAATGACATACCAAACTTACGGTTATGGTTTTTTAAATAGAACACCCTGTATATTTTTGCATATTCTTATTCGTCTTTTAATTGTCTTTATGAATCTGTTTTGTTTTTGAAATTATGTAGTGGGATGCCAAGTTATTCACCTTTTTTTGAAAATTTTTACATTTGCAGATCTCATTAATAAAATCTGCAGGAGCCGTATTTCCACAGATTAAACAACTGTTCCTTTCCCTATCACTTAACCCTCGTTCAAAATTTAAACTATCTTCCAGTTTGACTACAATTCTGCCAGTGGCTACGAAACAAAGTAAATAACGATCCAAAATTTTTAAGTCGCATACTCTTTACGGATGAGGCTACTTTTACCTGTCATGGAGTCTTTAAATGGAGAAATCACCACACATGAGCATTAGATAATCCACATTTATCAAAAAGGAGTTTTTTTCAACATGCATTCTTAATTAATGTTGACTGGGCAACTATTTGGCGATTCATATTTAATTTTTTTGCAAATCGTGTTATTTGAAGTATCAGAAAATGTTCCATTAAATTTAAGGCAACGTATGAGTTCATGCAGGATGGTGCACTTGCACATTTTTCTGTAGTGGTAAGAAACCATTTAAATCGATGTTACATATCCACGTCGTTCAATTGGGTATGGAAGTGAATTTCCTTGACTAGCCTGAAGTCCCATTCTCAACCACCCTTTGGACTTCTCCCAATGGTACTATATGAAGTTCATAGTTCATAAAAATTCAATTAATACCCGAGACCAATTATGGGTAAAGATCCAAGAAGCAGGCAAATCCATCAAAAATAGTACAGAAACGATATTCCTTGTAAGATGATCCTTAAATTAGCGTCTCACAAAATGTATCGAACGAACGAAAGTCATTTTGAAAGTTTGTTAAATTAATCCTTTATGAAAATAAAATTGAAATTTGTTTTCATTAATATTTTTTTTCGTTTGTTTACTTAAAACGACTCATACCTACTTGATAAATGCATCGAAGGATGTGTATTGAATTTTATAAATAGTATTTCTCAAAAACAGCCCTCAACAATTACACCTTTTTTTCGTAAAATTGAATTCTACATCAGAATTTATTTTCAAAAGCTTCAAAAAGTTAACAAAAAAAATTTATGTGCCGAAATATGAAGCTGAAGTGGCGTAACTAGCGCCCTCTAGCAAATAAATAAGTAACACCATCGTGTTAGTAGACATGTAAAACATAACTTAGCAAATTTCAACTTGTTCTGATTAGTGGTTTTTGTATCGTCTTGTATTGCGTCTGTTCAACAATCTAAGCAATTTATTTCCTGAACCCCAAAAATTCTAAACTGGCAACATATAGAAAAATCTAACTATTACTAGAATTACTTCGAGTCATGGCTTACTAGGTGAATGGCCTTACTGCGAATTTAATATAATATATAATAAGGTGCAAAGTATTTAAAAGTAGATTCAATTTCATTTTGACGGTGACGAAGAACCAGGTTCATTTTCAACGTGGTCTTGTCTTTTTCGATATAATTTAGCCAAACTAAATAGTCTTGCCTGTGACAAACATGCATCCCCAGACTGTGCCTGAAGTCTTGCACAAATATCAGAGGGAACAACATCTTCCTTCATTATATTTTAATAGTTATACGCTGCGCAACACTTGCAGGTACTTCTCGCTTTGACATCTCGATTGCAACTGATTGATGAGGTGGAGAGGGACGCAATAGTCCAATTGCGTGTTTTAATTTCTCGTAATTAGTCAGTGAATGCTCATTCACACAAGTTGATCTGTGCACACAAGGGAACTAGTTCTCGTTTATATGTGAACGCCCCTCGTATATTGAATATTAGCCAACTATAATCTCCCTGTTTGACTACCGAAATTATAATTTTGTTTTGATGTATTTTAATTTTACCATCAAATCTATTTTAGTGCACAAAATATTCGGCTTACTTAAACAAAGATTTGGTTTACTTATAAAAATATTCAGCGTATCTGAATATTTGGAATTTTTAAAATACAGTTGATTCCTCATATTAGGTAGGACTTTTAGGTTTTTAGTTTTGTATCATTCTGCAGGTTTCTATAGGAGTACATTATGTGTTTAATAATTTGTCATAAAGCACTATACCGTACAGTTAACAGAATTATATCTGATGTGATTGTATGAAGGAATGATGTGTAATCAGCAGGGTTGTTCCTGGTGTCAAAAATAATGTATTAAAAATATCTGTCATTCTATAATAGATTGTAACGATTCGAAGGAAGCCGGGAAACTTAAATTGTTATAGATTGTAATGACATGGCAGTTTAGTAAAATTAGATTTCATACGAAAATAATATGAAAATGCCTATAATTCAGTTGATAACAAATTAGCAAACTTCATTCTACACTTAAAAGTGATATGACAGAAAATAAGTTTAATTAATTTTAACATTTAAATAAACTTTGTTTATACAAAATAATTTTCTTAAGCAATAAATCAAAAATTAATAAAGAAATGATAAGTAAAATACTTTTAAGGTGCTTTTAAGGCATTTATTAAAGATCGCCAAATAAAATTTAATCTCTCAATCACTGAGATGGTGCACTTTGGTTGTATTCAGTAAAACAAAACATTTTTAATTCTAATTTTTTTGGGAGTTTTTACTCTGTCACCACATCTGATTAAAATTGTAATAGATTTTCGTTGTTTTGTAAATTGTAGTAACGACCCAAGGCCATAATGTAAATTGTAATAGATCTATTACATTTGAAACGACCGGAACAACTCTGATAATCAGGAACAAGCTCTACTCTTTCCAATTGATTATAAAAAAATTGTTTACCAGATAAAGCTTTGCTTGTTAGTTTTCTGTTAACAAGTTATGCATACATGCCTTCAAAAACTATTTTTAGATACCTATAAGAAAAAATAATTTGAGGTTGCTTACGTTGTTAATTAAATTGATAATTGAAGAAAAAGTGTTCTAAGTACTTAATAATTTTTATCTCTTTTTGTCCATAGTTACCAAATTCGGAAAAAGAAGAGAGAGATATAACAACAGATGCTGCCTTGGACCTTCGTAATACAAGTTCAAGTTCTCGCAGTTCGCCTCTATCAACATCTGTAACATTGTTTCACTGCCAAAATTCAAATTCATCAACAGGAACTGATATCTTAGATCTTAGCATGCCAGACAAGAATTCTGCTACTGAAGTGTGTTATGTGTGCGGTGATGAGTTTAAACGTGGTAGTCTTAACTATATTGCTGCAAAGCAATTACCAGAGGCACCTTCACATCATCAATTTTTTCCAAGTCTTATGCTGCATCCACGTCCTAGTCGTTCACGCCCTATGGATTCCACAGGACGAGTTCAAGCATGTGTCGAGTGTCAGCATCATCTTCTCAGGCAGTGGGACATGTTCCAAGTACAAGGTGTACCTCACTTTGAACGAAATTATACCTTGCGTAAACGCCAAGCCGCAGCAGTGGATACCACCACTTTCATTTGTTATACATGTGCATTAGAGTATCCGTCTAGTAGTTTGCGGTTGCTTTACTGTTGCCCAAATCCAGAAAAGGAGCCGTATTTTCCATTTATTCAGACTTTAAAACCACCTCCAGGTGCTAGTCCGATTAGCCCACAAGGTATGGTGCAAGTGTGTTCGATATGTTACAAGTCCATTCCTCAGAAACATAAAGCATTTGGTGGTGATTCCAGTGTCATTGTAAATAATCATGTGTCTTTACAAGATGTGCAAAATCATCGTAATAGCAACAGTAACTCTCAACCGGCCCAAGTTAAATCGCCTGCAAATAGTACTGGTTCGGACATTCGATTTAAGCCATACGAGATAGGAAAACCGGGTATTATAACAACAAAAAAGAAGCAGGCAGCTAATGAATTACGTGAAATGGCTAAAATAAATGCTATAGCAACGCGAATTTCCTCGCCTGCGCCAGAAGTGAACGGACAGACAAACGGTCAAAACTATAGGTGTTACATTTGTGGTGGTTTGTTTTCGCGAGTGCAAATGGAATGGCTTAGTACTAGTGCAGAGGGTATGAACTCTCATGCAATGCATTTTCCCTGTTTAAGGAGTGTTTCTCGTACCTCGGAAAACAGTTGCATGGATTCACACGGTCGAGTACTCAGTTGTAATGGTTGTGTTGGACATCTGGCACGGCAATGGGACACTTTGGAGGCTGAAAGAGTGCCTTTGGAAAGACGAAAGTAAGTGTTAAGTTTAGTTGGCCAAACTATTATTTTTATGTTGTAAAAACAGCTGAAATGCAATCACGCCTTGTGCTGCAGATTTAACATGAATGTACTATGGTTTTGTTCACCGACACTGAATAGAAGTCAGTAGGCTGCTTCTCCCTTACAGACTAGATCTTCCAGTCTGGATAATGGTTAATTAAGAGACAATAATGTTTTTTTGTTCTATCATAATTTTAGCCACCTAGAAAAGCTATTCCTAAAATTATTTTTATGTGATAACATTTATGGATTAATTATAATGGGGATTATAATTGTGGAGGTGACCAAGTAGAGTAACTTTCAACATCTTATGTATCACTTGGTATTATAAGGAAACTTTATAATTTTACTGCAATAAATAATTTTTAACATAAAAATTTAAACAAAAATTTATGATTATAGGTTGCTTATTAATAAAGGTAAATAGTTATAGCTCTGAAAGCAATAAAACAATTAGTTTTTCAGTGCTGTTAAGTACTGCACTAACATTTGAAGACTTGTGCAAATAATGTTCTCTTACAGACATTTTTATCAATTTCATTTAAGTTATGAGTGGCATAATATTATAATTTACTTAGCCCTTTATGACCTCCACATGATTAAATTTGATAAACATATCACCTTTTTGTATTAGGATTCATATAATATTCATTGTAAGGGTCACTGGCTCAAATATCAGTAAGCATTTAAAATAAGAAATTTGTTGAATTATATATTAAAAGTAAAACATAGAAACATGGGCGATTCACTTAAACCGAATCTAGCTTATAACCTAATTTTAATTTTAAATAAGAATTTGAAATTTTGGCAATATAATGTACAGGGTTAGTACCAGAGCAAAACTGATGGTAATATAACAAGTGATAAATGACCAACAAAACAAACACGACAAGAGAGGTTTTTACCCTCTTCTCCCAGCAAATTAAAAAAAAACAGTCCTGTCTACCAGCGCTATTTTAAAGTACCTGCGCTGAATTTTTCCATATATTAACAAACTTAATGCTGCTTCTGTATCAGCGATCCTTACGAGTACCGTATAGTAATCAGTTTTAAAATTGGAATAGTTGGCAACATGAGTGTGTTTCGTAATTAACGTCAAATGTCAGAATGGTGGGTACTTTGGTGTTATAAACAAATGGTAGTGAAAATTTTTGGCACCTTCAAGTACGGCTGATAGACAGGGGGTTACATCAACAATATTTTAATAAGTTGCTAGGCACTTATGGGGCCATTTTTCGGCCAGCTGAATTGCCACTATCTTTCTCTGTGGATAATGTTAATATTTCCTATTGTCATTTATTTTAATTGTTAATATCTGTTAATATGAAAGTTTACTTATATTGAATTCATTCCTCATTTTTGTTAAATTACTATTAAAGCATACTCGATTCTCGATAAAGAGAAAATAGTAGTTGCACCTCAGGTTATTTTTATAAATAAATATAGCAAACTATATATTTTCTGGATGAAAAAAAAATAATTAAAAATTTTAATGGTGCATAGCTAGGGACTGCAAATATAGCGACTTTTAAAATTACCCGTAATTTTGTAATTTTGTAATTGTTTTCAAAACAATCGGTTTGCCGGTAATTTACCCATAAAATTCGATTTTTTTAAAATTACATAAATCGAGTATATAAATAACAAAACTTGTTTTTCAAAACATAATAACATTAATGTTAAGAAAAAAGAAAAAAGAATAACACAAAAGTAAACTTTGAAGTCTTGAGAAGAGTTTGAAATTGAAACACAAAGCAATTAATAAGTACATAATAAACTTATTTAACAAATCAAATTTAAGAAAACAAATCTAAAAGTGACACTAAAAAATAAACTTAAAATTCAATAACGCTGCTTAGTTAGGCTTAGATTCCTGCTGCTGAAAATGCTCGATTCCACACCTGTTGGTCGAGTTGTCATTAAGGAATCAAAAGGAATTTTAAATATTTTCTTTTGATTTTCTCTTCCTGAAAATATACCATTTTACCGAAATTACTGGTAGGATAACTATTTACCGGTATTTTTAAAGAGCTTTTTTAAAGCCATTTACCGATAAACCGTAATTGCAATCTCTAGTCATAAATGTAAAATAACTAATAATAAATTTATTCGTTGTTGTTTTTCTTAAAAGTATTGTTTTTGCTGTTGTGTTAAATTTGTAGCTTTGTTCCTACCTCTTGTAAATAAATTAAAATTTACAGCACCGTTATCATTTTTATTTAAACAAAATACTTCAATAAATTTTCGACTAATTTCCGTTTTCTAATTGTTGATGATTGTGAAAATGAGATTACACATTAAATGTTTTTTGTTCTTGCATTAACATTTTATAACAAAAAGGTTTTGTAAAAATGTACAGAATGTACATAATCCAAAATGAAAACGTTTTAATTTAAATTGACTTTGACTTATGTCAAGAAAATCACTTACATATGACTGAAAAAACGACATGCGTTTTACAATCCATAGGCACCCAGGACTGAAAGACTTTTTGGACACTTCTTCTTCTCCTTCTTCAAGTAACATCTTCAACCATTTTGCTTCTTAACAAGCTTCACACAAAGAAGTGTACTCAGCCTCTGTAGAAGATAATGCCACGTTTGTTTGTTTTCTGCTTGCTCAGCATATCGTCCCATTTTTAAGTTTTAAAATATATCTGCTAGTAGATTTTCCGTCTCCAGCCCAATCAGCATCGGCGTAACCAACTAACTTGATTTCTTCGTTAACTTCACACCCAATTTGCAGTTTCAAGTCTTCAGTTCCTTTCAGATATCGAAATATTCTTTTAACTTTGATTGAATTTCTTTGGCTAGGACAGATTACCTTTCTACCAAGTATTGAGACAAATACTGCTATATCTGGCCTAAAATTAACTGACAAGTTAATAATGAACCAATTGCTCTTCTATTCACTACCTTCAGCAAGAGAAATTTTATCATATTTTGATTTAAATTTTTAAAAAAGGTTCTGTCACTTGTCATGTGACAATTCGCTGCAGAATTAACATACCAGTCACTTGTTTAAAGGTTATGACTAGTTTTGAAACAAACATACTCGTTTTCTTGAACAGATTGATCCTGCAAATTTTCTTGATCTTTGGTAACCCTTTCAGCTTTTGTTTGCTTGAATTTGCTTTAATTGCAAAGCAATCTCTTTTCAAGTGTCCAATTTTGCTTTAATTTTCTTCTGCGGAAAATTCTCTTTTCGAATCTTTAAAGAAACTTCATTTTTCTGAAGATTCTTACTTTCATGTCTTCTCTTGCACTCTTGTTTTAATTTTTTTTTCACTAATTCAATTGTTAGATTTTCTTCCGGTGGTGTTTCCAATGCAGTACTTAAGGTGTCATAACTAACTATATAGCAAACTTTAAAGTAATAACTACCCCTAAATTTTCAGCTAACGTTTCACCCAAACTGATAAGTCTGTCAACAATATCTGACATCTCATTGATATGATCTCTCATATTGCGATCATTATCTAATCGCATTCTACACAATTTTTTTAACGAAAGCACTTTGTTTGACAAAGTTGATTTTTCGTGATACTTCTTTAATGTTAACCAGTATTCCCTAGCTGCTTGTAATTTTCTGACATGTGTCAGTTGACTGTCTTCAAGTAAAAGACCTATTATAGCCCTGGTCTTGCCATCTTTTTTATTCCAATTATTATCGGCATCCTTCGGTTTTTCATAGTGAACAATATCCCAAAGCTTAATCAACAGCAATTCTAACTTGTATCGAAGATCCAAAAAAAAACAGATCCTCAGCGGGCTGTGGAATGAAAAGTCACGTCTTTACTTTATTAAGGGAATGTTTATAATGTCAATTTCTGGTTAGGTTGTGCCAGCTGGAATTAAATAATTATGAAACGTCATTTTTAGGAGCAGAAATCTTTAATTGAGCAACAGTAAAAGAAATTAATAAACCTGAACTAATGTAATGATCATCACAAATCTTGAAAATGTCTGCCTTCTTCCTCCAAACATTTTTGAACTCGTCTTTTCATACCTTCACAAAACATTTTGTAATAATTGAGGTGAGTTGTTAATTGCTTGACAGTGTTCTTCAATTCTAAGTGTCAGTTCGTTTAAAGCATTAACTTGAGTCTTAACAATGGTGTTTTACAAATAGGGCCATAGAAAAAAGTCCAAAACAGTAATATCACAAGAGCGAGGAGGCCAGGGTGTTGCAGTATTCCTACTAATGATCCGGTCATCAAAATATTCGCGTAAAAAATTAATTGTATCTGCAGCTGCATCAGCTGGTGCGCCATCCTGTTGCAGAAAACCATCACGTAGCTCATCATCGTGAAGTACATTTAAGAAAGGTTGCAATAATTTGTTCCTGTACCTTGCTGCATTTAGCGTGCCGTCGAAAAATATTGGCCCAACTAACCTACGACCATATTCCAACCCATACTCCTATTTTCTGTGGATGAAGGGGAGCTTCAATTGTAACGTGTGGATTCTCGCTACTCCAAATCCGCATATTCTGTGCATTAATATACCCATTAAGGTGACACCAGATCTCGTCCCTGTAAAAGGTTAAATTTAACTGCTCATCATTGAGATTATCCAAAAACCAACGACAAAACTGAACTCTTTTTGGATAATCCTGTTCTAAAAGCTCCTGAACGGAAATAAATCGGTAAGGATGCAGATGAAAATCTTGTCTCAATATTCTGTGGCATGTACCGTAACTTAAATCATCAACTTGCAGGCATAAATGTCTAATTGGTGTTTTTGGAGCCTCGTCAATTCGTTGTTTAACAGTTTCAATTAAAGCAGGTACTCTCTTCTTTGGCCTACCAGACCCTTCTTTCCTTCCAACACTTCCAGTTTCTCGAAAATTGCTGACCAAATTTTTTACCAAGTTATAAAATTTTCGATATGTAATATTTTCATTGGGATATACCTCTCTCGGAATTCCACAAAACAAGGAGGAATCGAATAGGTCCAGTCTCCGTCAACTTGAAAGCCGTTCCGAAAGTAAAATTCAATAAAATATATTAAAAATCATTTTAACAATCTGCCAGATTCGTATAAAAAAATGACAACTAATTATTATCTGACATTATAAACATTCCCTTAGTCTAGCAAAGACGCGACTTTTGATTCCACAGCCTGCTGGGGATCAGTTTTTTTTGGATCTCTTGATATTTCCATACTTGGTAATTGTGATTATTGAGCTTCACAATTGTAGACTTGAAATCATCCGACATTCTAATTAATAAGTGGCTTCAAATATTATTGCAAAACGGGGTTCTGGGCCTATAACCTATTAGCCAGAGTAAACCACAAATACTAATCAATAATTTTTTATTAAAAAGTAGTTAACAAACTCTCGTCGGTATAAACACATTACATCACTACATTGTTTTTTCTCGTAGTAACATTATGCACACTATGATTATACCTAGTGTTATTGCTCTACTTCTAATAATAATCTTCTGTTTTTAACATACCACCGAATACTTTATAATGTGTTAATAATCTGTGCAAAATAGGGAAACGTAAAAGTTTTTGGTATCTAAAGTATTACTTTTTTAATATTAGTCAACAAATGTAAAAATGTTTGCAGAAATTGCAGCAGTTAATTAGCAACAACTTTTTCATTTCAAGTTTTTCTGTGTCTTTAATATTAGGAGGGGTATCAAAGAACAGCAGGGTTTTGACAGACCCTGTTTATCCTAGAATAAGTAAAATTTTAAATGTGTAAATGTGTGCTTAATATCAGTACAGTTACGTGTTTGTGCATTTTTTATAATATTATGTAGAGTAAACTTCAATATTTAGACAAACCATTTTCTATAATTTGGCAATTTGTTATAGGTACGATGTGCCCGGCCCAGAAGCAAATAATTCTAATGGAGACAAAGTCATTCCAACACCACCTGGGAGTGTTAGCGATCGTACTCTTATTTCTAATTCCTGTGGCAGTAGCATCTATTGCTTTCTTTGTGGATTGCATTCTGAACTTACTTTAGCACGGGTGGTATACAGTAGACCTCAAGGTAGTTATTATTACTATCATGCATCATGTTTGTATAATAATAGTGAATTTGTTCATTCAAATGTTAAAAATGTGTAATAAAATTTAAATTTTAAATCAATTTGTTTAACCTAAAGATTATATGTTTATAGTATTAGTTAAATATATTTTTTGTTTCCAGGAAGGAATGCACCTTATTTTCCAGCACTGTTAAGACATGCGAGTCCTCAAAATGCAGAACAGTTGCGAGAAGATGGTTCAGCACTGGTGTGCACGTTTTGTTATCATAGTCTTGTTAGTCAATGGCGACGCTATGAGAGCCAAGGTAACACCTCACCACCTGCCGACAGGCGAGAATATAACACTCATGACTATTGCTGCTACGTATGTGGCATTATCACCTATCGGAAAAGAGTTCGTGCTTTACAAATCAAGGTATGTTAGAGTACATAAAAGTTTGTGGAATTTTTTCCTCAGTTGTAAATTTGTGGTCTCAAATGCTAACACTGAACAGTTTTCTGATAGAATATTTTCATCAGTTGGGTAAAAGGTTAAATAACAGCAGATCTCTATGTATTTGTGTTGTTGATGAATTTATGTAGGAATTTGTTACTTTAGAAATCAGATTAGATTAGAACATTTTTATGGAAATGATTTGGGATTACATTAACAAAGTATTTAATTAATGTTTGGAAAACTTTGATTAAGTTATGTTCTATTTATTTTTAGTTTTCTGCTATCATGACTGTTCTAGATAAATTAAAAATTCTAATTTAATAAGTTTGTTGATAAATATAGAAGAAAAAATTGATTAAGGGTAATTTATCAATCATGATAATTATATAAAAGTTGAAAAATTTTCCATTAAGTTTGTTTTCTATGCTTTAAAGATAAATTTTATTGAAACACTGCGGAATTAAATATAATCTGCCTCTTTCTTTCTTCCTTCTAATTTTAAAGATTATGCTAGTTGAAGTTCGAGCTTTATTTCGTTGAAGTTTATTTTAATTTATTGTAAATAAAACAATTATTAACTTCAACGGGTTCAAAGCATTTTCTAATTATTCATTTTGTTTGAGTACTAACATTTTGTAAAATTTGTGATGAATTGTTTATCTCATTACATTTTCAACAATCTCTTAAGTTGGTTAAAATCATTCACAGGAATTATGTATATTAAATTATATATCTAAGGCCAAACAAATCTTCATCTGCAGATGATTACCAAGATCAAGTCAAAATTTTGTTGCTGCTATAGTAAACATTTCGAAATAGGTATAAGGTTAAAATAAATAAATATTGTTGAAGTAATAAAGTATTTTATTCATACTCAATATGAGCTTCAATGAAGTGAAGCTAGAACTTATAAATAATTTTCGTTGTTAATATTGCTTAAAAAGCAGTTGCAGTATTGTCTCATTTGAGTAAATCTGTTAGTTCCTGCATGGAGGAGGAGACATTTGTCAATCTTTCTTTATAATAGTTCTACAGGTTGCAAAAGAAAGATCAGCTTGTTGTGACAGGAAACAATCTTACCAAATCATTTAACTGATCATAACATTCATAATATAAGATTACTGCTTGTGGAAATTGTTCCTGAAGTTTTCCAAACATTCTGGAACGGAATAGGTACATTTGCCATTAATTTTTCATTCATTTGGAAAATAGAACTCAACTATAAGAGATTTTTGTTCTAATGCAAAAACATTATGGGATTCAGGTAAAATGGCCGTCTGCACAGAGCAAAGTTATCACTTTATTAACTTCTACACTTGTAAGTTCATTAATTTTTCTTCTTCATATTTTTATGATTTAATCAATGTAACGATTGAATAATATTGGGGATAAGTTACAGCCATGTTTTCTGAAATTTTATCACCAAAATATTTTTAAATTGACATTGATAATAGTCTTCTATTATTATATCTCCATACATCATCGGCAGTAGAAGAATGTCAGGGTTCCCACTTTTGTTAAATTGTTAAAAGTCAGGGAAATGTCAAGGAATTTTTGTTAAATTTGGCAAAAGTCAGGGGAAATTATTAAACGGTTAGGAAAAAAAACTTTCAGACAGTAAAACTCGGAGTTTATGCATAGCATTAAACTCGCACTGTGTATATTAAGGCTTAAAACGACATGCGTCTTTATGAAAGATCTAGTCACGTCAAATTATTACGCGCGCCGCCACATTTAGAATATTGCCATATCTATACATACTTACACAGTAAAAGAAAGAGAGAGGGTGACGTGATGTAGCACTATTCAATTGACTGCTTTTTATTCGGTGTTTTATTATAACCTAGAAACTGGCTTGTTTCGAAATTGTATTATTGTTTCTGCAATAAAAACCAAGTAAGTAATTTAAATTTCTGTTGCTTTTATATAAAAAACAAAATATGTCATGGAAGAAAACGTAAATTAAATTATTAAAAAATTTTTTAGTACATGAACTGAACCTTATTATGGAAATATAACAAAATGCTACTCTTATTTTCACGTTTCGATAATCAAACAATTATGTAAAACGAAAAATTTAAGAGAAATGGTTTTAAACATAGGTTAAGTTATTTCTTACAAAAGCAAATCAATAATAAAGTTTATAGCATATATAGATTACAAAAAATTCCGCTTGCATTTTTTTTTGCAACTGACATAACAAATTCGAACAACAGGTTAAATAAATAGAACATAATACTGAAACTGCAGTAGTAATAGTTATTTATGTTACTAGTGGGATAAAGGCGTCATTATAACATGAGTTTGAAAGTTGCATGACGATGTTGTAGACTGAGTTGTGTAATCAAACAGTGCTATTATAATGCATTATCCCATGTGTGACTGCAATTTAATAACATCCTTTATAGCTTATTTATGACATTTCTAGTTCCAAGACTAGCCAAACATAGGCAAATAACTTGATGAAACTGAAAGCCTCAATTTTAGACGTCATGTTGATGAAGAACGAATATTTTTGTATTATTTGGCAGAAGTTTTGATTAGCTACCGATTTAATTTCTGCTTGACTTAATTACTTTAAGGCTGCAATACACAATATCGTCCTATAGCTCAGAAATTACGTTCTCCCTACATGCGCGTATCTTGGTAGCCTAGTTGGCAAGCGGGTGTTGTACGATCACGACATAACAACAGTACCGAAGGGGCAGTGGTTGAAATCCCGCTCACCGCCAGTGTTTTTAAGTATTTTTTTGTTAAATGTTAATTGTTAGTTTTATTCTATTAAAACTAAATTTTGTTTTTTTACTGCATTTTTGCTTATAATAAATTTTTAAATTAAACAAATTATTATGTATTTTGAATTTTTTTATTAGTCAAAAACTTAATAATGTTATAAAAACTTTGGATATTTACAGACCACTGTGAAAGGCAAAGAAATTTTAAGAAAAATAGAAGTTTTGCAAAAGAAATTGAACACTTGCCTTGATTCAAACGTTATTGTTTATCATGTAAAATATAGTAAATATTTAAAAATCGTCAATAAATAACCATGATACATATTTAGTTTCATTAATGATTAAGGTGTGAAGAGGTTATCATACATGCATTTTTTATGATTCATATAAAACATTCAGCTACTATTAGGACTGTAGTTTAATATCAAGCAGCTGGGAAATTACTGATAGAGAGTAGAGTAGAGACTAGAGTGGTCGGGTTAATATGAACTTTGTTGATTATTGTACCTTATGATGCGAATTTAACGCATTTTTAAAATCACGTTGTAAACATACTGTTATTTTTGATCATAGTTGGTTTAAACTTTGTATGTGTTAGGTTTTACTGAATTGGGCAACAGTTTAGTTTATTTGATCTGGCAATTAACTGATAACGTTTGATGATTTAACCTTCCAACCTTTTGTTTGCCTTTTTTTTTGTTAGTTAAAACTTTCTGTTGATGTGTGTACGTCAAGAGACAAGAGATAATAATAATGCCGGGCACATAGTAAATGATTTAGAATCGCAAGAATACACAAGTATACTAACATACATTTTGATAATAAAATTATCATATTATTAGGAAAATTTTTCAATATTACGTAGTGAAATTACTGGGGAATTCTTCAAATTTGAATGTAATTAGATTTCTGTTGAATATTTAAACAGAAAATAGTAGTAGTAATGTAAATTCATGTATATAATAATAATATATCCCATTATTCCCCCAGGGCACATAGGGTGTTTATAAAATCTGTCCACTGTTTTCTGTTGTCTGCTATTCTCTTCAACTCTGTAATTGTAGGTTGTGTTTCTTCTTCAACGGTTCTGTTCCATGTTATTTTTGGACGTTCTTGTCTTCTTTTCTCTAGCGGGTTCCAATTCAACGCTGCTCTCGTGGGTTCATTTTTGTCTTTCCTTAAGGCATGATTTATCCATCCATATTTTCTTTCCTTTTTTATTGTATGTTTATGTCTTGCTGATTCGTTTTTGTCTTTAGTTCTTTAGTTCTTTATTTGTTATTGTTTCAGGCCACTAAATTCTCAATATGTATCTCAAACATCTATTAACGAAAGTCTGCAATTTTCTTTTGATTTCACTGGTAACACACCCATGATTTGCAGCCGTACAATATCACCGGTATCTCTGTTGTATTAAAGACTTTTAATTTAGTGTTTATTTTTATATCATTCGCTCTCCAAAACTTCTCCTTCACACTGTAAATTATTTGTATTTTGCACGGTTAGGCTCGTTAACTTTGTCTTCTGTTTGTTTATTTTCAAACCCATCTTACTTGATTCAATTTGTAGTGCATCCATTTTGGCCCGCATTTGTTGAAAGTTATGCGAAATCATACATGCATCATCAGCTTCTTCTAATGTATCTGTCAGATTCCAAGTAATTCCTCTTCTCTTTCCATTAACTACGTTTCTTATTTATTGGTCTATCTTCTGATTTCTTAGTTTTCCCTGATATTTTTTTATTGTTTTGAATAATTCTTTGCTATTGCTTTTCTTTGGTGCCTTTTCTGCTTTCTTTGTTAGTCTCTGTTTGTATTTAATTTATTCTTTTTTAAGCTCCCCTTTACTTCTTTACTTGCTATTTTAAATTGTTGCTGTATTCCCTTTCTCCTTTTGTCACCACCATTGAATTGTAGCTCTTTTTATTTCATCTTCCGTCTGTGTTTAACCTTTTCCTATGTTTCTTGGCTAGTCCATTCTGCTCTGTCTTGCTTTTTTCCCCACTGTATTGTCAAATACTTTTTTAAATACTTCCCTTACAATGTTGCCACACATTTTCTATTAGGTCGTTATAATTAATTGTTTCTGTTTCTCTTCTCATTTTTGTTGTGCATTTTTGCTTAATTTCTTCGTTTTGCTTCACTTGTTTGATATTGTAAGGTGTGTTTTTGATTTTTGATTTTGTTGTTTCTGCTTCTTAAACTTAAACTACATTTTACATAGTGAAATTACTTGGGAATTCTTCAAATTTGAATTTAATTAGATTTTTCTTGGAAACAAGCTGCTAGATATACACCACTTGCATATCTTTTTTACATGTTCTATCTATAGTATATGTTTTAAGAACGTTTCAATTTTAAATAGGAAATAGTTGTAGTTACGTAAATTCCTGTATATGGTAAATTTAAACACAAGCAATCACTAAGGTTCAGTAAGATATGTTAAATTCTGTACTTAATTCCATATATTCTTTTGCAGGATTTTCCTTTTTTGCGATTCCATCCACAACCCGAAAATTCACTCTTATTGGAAAATGGTGACTATGCAGTTGTTTGCTTGGACTGTTATGAAACATTAAGAACTCAAAGTTTGGAATACGAACGTTGGGGGTTACCTATAGATAAACGGCAATATAACTGGATCACACAACCACCTCCTCCAGAAGATAGTCCTGAAGCTACTATTGCCCGTTTACCTAGTGGACAGCGTAGTGATAAAGTGGTAAGAATCCGATAGATATTATTTATTTGAGAGTAATTTAATACCATAAGAAGTTTAGTTTTGTCAGGCAAACATTGATTTGTTTTATAAGAAAACTTGAGGTTGGTTAGTAATTTGACTAGAGCATATGACAAAAATTTATTCTGTCAGTTTTCTCAAGTTAAAAACAACCGTGCTTAAGTTAACAAAATAAACGTTAGTCGTGCTATAGTAACAAAATTTTAAGATTCGCTATAAATGATTTCACGTTTCCTTTCTATGGTGAAGGTGAAAAGAAATTATTCACTTATGAAAACTTCTTAATTTATCGAATTGCAAATTGAAACAATTAAAGTTTTTAAATAGGTCGTATACACATAAGTTGAATTATCACTGTTAATATGGACACAGTGGCTTGTTTAGAAATTGCAATCCGGAAAGTTTTAGATTAAAACATGTGCAAAGTTGTATTATACCCCCTGACTCTCCCCTCAAGTTTAAAAAATCAGAACAACAGATATACAGAGTGGCTGATTTTTCATCGACCAGCATATATCTGCTGTAATATTAGAAATTCGAGAAAAAAAATCATAAGAAAAAATTTTCTAATTTAACGCAATCTATGACATACTGCAAGTAATTTTTGTATGGCCTATTGCTTTCCGTTAAAATAATCGTATTTTCTATGAAACACCCTATCCTCTACATTGAGGTTTGCATTCAATTTGCGCTTAATAATTGAAATGATAAAATTACAAGAGTTTGGTTTTTTTTATTTGCTCTGTGAATAACAAACTGAAAAAGATCATAGCCAACTCTTGTAATTTTATTATTTCAATACGAGATTTTTTAGGGTATTTCTTAAATTGGCCGCTAAATGTCAGCAGGGCCAAATGCGGTGTAAATTATTATTGATTGGTTGCATTATGTGCTGCCATCTATTAAATCATTATAGTTTATATTTAGGTATCAATTGTTTTCTATTATTTTAAATGTTAGAAAACATAATTGTTATCACATTTGCGGTGCATTTTAATTGTTATTATAACATATAAATATAATAATTTAGTTACGCATCATAAAATTTAAATAAAAATTCTCCGGGAAAGTAAAATATTTCACATTGGGTGTACCTATGCTTATCCATCCATCCATACATATATAAAAGCACAAAGGGTTTTTTTCTCCCCTTTCTCCAGCAGCTACCGCTTCACCAATTTGGACCATTTTTTTTAAAATGAAAGGTCTTTATCCACAGATGGAACATGAAACATTTTTATATTTTTATTCTACGTTGATTTTTTAATAATAATTATTTTAATTTATAATATATATGACGGTCGGCTAGACGCGCGTCACTTGGGGCGCCACCTACAATAACGTCGCGTGTCATTATTTGAACTAATGCATCACGTGACTTGACATTTTGCCAGTTCTGTCAACGCTGTCTGTCAGTGCATTGTGTGCTGGGGTAACACTAGTAATAATTAATAATTAAAATAATTAGGTGGATGGGTAATTTAATACTTACTTTTTGTCTTACTATTATAACCACTATTTTTTATTGCACATGACATTTGAAACTGATAGAAGTACACGTACTGCGCATTAGCACTGAAGTAAAACAATTTCTTGACAAGTTTTTACACTTGCGGAGAAGTTGACGAAATTTGGTCTTAGAAACAACATATAATCCTCTATACTCTATCATGACATCACTGCTACTGCTATTGATAAAGTAATATTGTTGAAAATTGGCAAGGTGTAGAGGGTGCAGTCACCCTCTAACGCCACTTTATGGATAAATGTGGTTACAACAAATATTTATCTGTTTGAATAATATGATTAATAACATTTTTATTTTTTCAAGGTACCACCAACATTTGTGGCACGACCAGGGCGAAAAAATTGTTCTCCAAAAACAGATAGGAAAAGTTCTTCAATAAAGGGTGATTCGGGTGAGTTTTCATTAAGTTTTAAATATATTTCTTCATACAGTGAGCGGCAAAATGTTTGCAACATATGGTAAAAATTTTTATTATTAGAGTTTCCAAAATTTTTTTGGATTGCTTCTGCTCTCAGATAACCTAAAAATTGATTTAGACATGGGTCGCGTGTCTTAAGGTTTGGAGGGAAACTTAATAAAACATTGGCGCAAAATCGCCTTATTTGAAAAAATATCAAAAAAAGTTATTAGAAAAAAGTGGTCAAAATCCAATTCTAATGCCATGTCCAAAGTTTGAAACAAAATATTAATAAATTAAAAATAGCGTTTTTTTAAAAATATTTTTGGTATATCACTAAGTCTCCATTTTTTCTTTGGAATGAACTAATTCCAGTAAATTCATTTATTTAGATCATAATCAAACACAAATTTTGTTTTTAGTACGCTTGGAAGAAGTAATTTAAAAAAAATCGTTTTTTGTTAGATACCTGCTTGTAGCAATGGTTTGTTCCTAATAGCCATTGCAGTTTTTTAATATTATTTCTGCACCAGTATGCCTTAGGATCAAAGATATTGAGCTTTTTTAAGGCATACTGGCACGGAAATAATATTAAACAACTGACTGCAATGGCTATTAGATACAAATCATTGAAACAAGCATAGTCCATAGCCTACGGACATGTTTTTGGTTTCAATTCAATTTGAAAGGTGCACTTATCATATGTCTGGAAACATAACCTTTTTGAGGTACAGCCCTCTAAACATGGTGGAGGCAAATAGTTATTATAAGTATGCATAGAGTTATTTGATTTAAATTTTGTATGGATATTTTAATAGCAATGGTTTACAATGATACCTTTTTTGTTGGAACTTATAAATATACACGTGCTCGATGTATCTCTTAATTTGCTACATCTAATAGCAAAAATTGGCCTGACTATGTGTTATAATTAAAATTGTTGATATAAAAAGATTAGTAACCAGCCCAGGATTATTAGTATAAGGGGCTCGAGTGGGCTCGAGCCCACAACGGCATAATTTGAGGTTTGTAAAATTTAGAAGAGAAACTTATCAACCCCTGAACTTTTGGAGATAGTTATTCTTGGATTGCTTGTTGTCATATTTCTGACTTACAGCAACTTATATCAAATATACCTTTTGATTCGTTCCATGCGTAGAAATTGGTAGAAACAGAACCTGAAACATTATGATTAATAAAAGGTATTCATAGGCAGTGTTGAAAACATGCTTTTGGTTGGTTGGCGTTAAATAACATTTTTGCTTTTAATTTTTAATGAAAACCTCAATCAAGTCTTAGGAAAAACACTATTAAAGTTTAAAAAGAAAAAATACTTTATTAAAATTTAAAAGCATAATATAGAATTTATTAGTTGGCAGCCCACCAATATAAAATATAATTTTTGGCCAATAATTGTAGTATTATTATTAATAGATTTTCTGCTTGGAATGTCAATTTCTATGTAGAGGCAAAGCCCCCCAAATTCCATAGAGGGTGCAAATCACTCTTAAGCCCCTGAACTCTTTATGTCATATTCTAAAAATGCGCAGCTTGAATAAGTCCTTTACGATGAACTATGTTAGGCAAGAATTAGATATCTGTAGCAAAAAAACAATGTAAATTTGGCATAACCAAAAGTATTTACTTGTCAACCATCACTTTGTGGTAATTTTAAACCTACCTACGATTTGAAGTATACAAGTAAAATTATTCAGTATTATATTGTACGGAACGATTAAATAAAAACATAATTGCGGTACCCTTTGGAACAAGAGCAGCATGTCTTGATTAATTTGCAAATCGTGGAGCCATTATCATAGTTACGTGGCTTATTATGTACTTTACCGTACTTGCTAATGTCTAACATTTTTAAACAATTAGCAAGTGAGCGTGGTAAATTATTTTTAATGTATATTATTTTCATTTTAGAAATGTGCATGATAAGTTGTCGCTGAAAAGACAAAGGGGCATAACTCCGAAAATAAGGATTTGGAGTTAAGACCTTCATACACGATTTTTAGTAAGAAAATAATATTTAATAGAAACCACGTAATCTAATACACAACTTAAATATAAAACTATTAAATCATAAAAGAGCGAAATTGGGTAACCACTACAACATAGGCGTAATTTTTAATTGCATCTCCTGCAAAACAAGCCAGATAGAGTTACGCCTCTTTGTGTTTCCAATGACGAAATGTCAGTTGGCAACTGTGAGTCGTGAGTCATTTAACTGACATAATGAAAAAAATTTTAAACAGTGAGTTGGTCTAGCGGTAAAGGCGTGGACTTGTAATCTGGCGACCCCAGTGCAAACCCCGTGATAGCCTTTTTTTTTTAATTTTTTTAGATATCTTACTGATAATGGTATGATAATGATACTGGTAATTTTAAATATGTTTTTATTTAATTTAAAAACGACATTAAGTAATAAAACAATGAAAAGTTACAGTAAATGTTGTCCATCTGTTTGTAGGCATAATCGAATTCAATTGTTCGTATTTTCAAAGACCCTTGTCGGAGATTCTGGAGAAATTTCTTTGCAAGCTCTTGTAATTGCATATATGGGATTTGAACTGGGGTCGCCAGATTACAAGTCCACCCTTTACCGCTAGGCCAAAAAACCATTAAAAATTATTTCTATTATGTCAGTTAAATGGCTCACGGTCGCCAACTGACATTTATCATGCACGTTTGTAAAATTAAAATATTTACAATGCTCACTTGCTAATTATTTAAAAATGTTAAATATGAGCAATTACGGTAAAATAATAAACCGCACAATTGTGATAATAGCTCCATGATTTGCAAATTAAAGACTTACTTCGCG
The DNA here is from genome assembly GCA_958336395.1 of Ctenicera cuprea. Lineage (NCBI taxonomy): Eukaryota > Metazoa > Arthropoda > Insecta > Coleoptera > Elateridae > Ctenicera > Ctenicera cuprea. The sequence goes on from OY284486.1 coordinate 59,626,835, forward strand.
TGTTTCATAGGCAACTGCCATTAAGTTTGTATTTGATCGCTCTGTATTGTATACATATATGGTAGGGTCCCTATTTTCCAAGTCAAGATTATCTGTGCCGCACACCTTATTATGTGATTCCAACTGCAATTTAAATCATCTGCTTTGTTTACATATGTTTCCAGAAACATCCACATTATGTTGATGTTGCATTTTTAATATTTTCATAATTATGTACAATTTCCAAAAAATTTTAAACTGCGTCTGTAATTCGAGATATCAAAATGCAGTGTTTTCAGCAAATATATTGCAATTTGGAAATGATCTGTATGATGCGAATTTTTCTTATCCCAGATAGGCTCGGTCCACCTTAGCTTGAATGATGAGTAGTCTACTGTATCTTACAAAAATTATTGAAAAGAAAAGTTCAGAAAACCTTTTTTTTTTAGTCTTTTATTTTCTTCTTTGGTTTCACCTCTTACCATTGCTACCAAACAAAAGTAACGTGAATACCTGAAAAAACCCTGTAATGTACCGAATACCGTGACAATATTGATTTTGCTACTATATTTTTCTTTTTCTACCTTCTGCCTTACAACTAGGGCTGGGTATAATGTATATCGATAATTTTAAATCAATTATTGATCTATCGATAAAATCAATAATATCGATAATATCGTAATATCGGTAATAGTGCCACAGAAAAATGAAATATAATAGTGACAGCCAGAAAAAATAAAATCCAAAAAATTATTGTAGTTAAAAGATATAAAAAAAATTTCTAATTATTGTTAACAAATGAACAATATCAACCTATACTAACTAAACTTAAACCACCTATTCCACTTTAACCTGAATTCCCGTTTCTATTAAAACAGTAATAGATCTGTTTAGTTAAAAATTCTTTCTTTTTTATAACAGTTATTTTTGTAGTGGGATGTACTGCAAAGGAAATATTCCGAAAGATATGCTTTTGGGCGTCATCTTGCCAATATGGCGGCGCGAGCGTCAAAGCTACAGGTTTGCAAAATCAGTATGTTTTTAGGGACATCAAAATCTCCAAATTTCGAAACAATCTGACTTTTTTTGAGTGAGACCCTTTTTTTTCGAACTGGCTACTGGGTTAAACAGCAATACCACAAGTGAATTACAAATTCTCGATAATTCTGGCGCTTTATTGACAACGAAATTGTGTTGTTGCTAGGAAAGAAACATTGCGAGTCCGAAGGAGGAGCGATGTTGCCGTGCATCAACCCGCCTTGCATCGAAATTAATCAATATACATTATTGCTGCCAAATATCGCAACAATACTGCATATACTAACGTTACTACCTGTATAATCTACTGCAGAGAACAAAAGATTCTTCTCCACATTACGTTGGATGAAATTGCTTAAGCAGTTCATCATCGGCAGGTGTAATGGTTTAACCCTTTATACAGCTTCATGACTCTAACAGTCGCATCTATTTTTAACCGACTTCAAAAAAAGGAGGAGGTTCTCAATTCGTCTGTAGATATGTTTTTTTTTTTTTTTTTTAAATGTATGTTCGGGCATAACTTTTTTGTTTATGAACCGATTTTAATGATTTTTTGGTGTTGGGTTCAGTATAGTTCCAAGGTGGTCCCATTATAATTTCATTGGTATTGGAGCTTGAACTTCGAAGATACTCCTCAAAATCTATTTTTTTAACCGACTTTTTAGTGTTTCCGTATTTCTTTTTCCGTTTCAACTAGCCGTCATTTCCTCATTCGAGAAGCATCCTTACTAGGTCTACCCATCACTTAAAATTGTAAAATAATTAACTGTTAAAAAAAAGGGAACCGACTTCAAATAAAAACACAAAAGTGACATAAGTTAACTAAAAAGCAAAAAATAAATGTTTTTTTTATACAACAGTTTAATACTTATTTGTTGTTCCGTTTAATGTAATTAAGAAATTGCTATTTATTATATAATTATTAATTGTTTTATAATTTTGAAGTCGGTGCCAAGTAAAACATAAAAATTATATACCTTGGTGCAATAATAACAAATTAGATTCGAATTTTTATGGTTTACTTGGCACCGACTTCAAAATTATAAAACAAATTTGGACCATTTTTTTAAATGAAAGGTCTCTATCCACAGATGGAACATGAAACATTTTTATATTTTTAGTCTACGTCGATTTTTTAATAATAATTATTTTAATTTATAATATATATGAAGGTCGGCTAGACGCGCGTCACTTGGGGCGCCATCTACAATAACGTCGAGTGTCATTATTGGAACTAATGCATCACGTGACTTGGCATTTCGCCGGTTCTGTCAACGCTGTCTGTCACTGCATTGTGTGCTGGGGTAACACTAGTTGTTTATTACAGAATTATTAATTGTTTTATAATTTCTAAGTCGGTGCCAAGTAAAACATAAAAATTATATACCTTGCTACAACAACAAATTAGATTCGAAATTTTATGTTTTATTTGGCACCGACTTAAAAATTATAAAACAATTAATAATTATATAATAAACAACAATTTCTTAATTACATTAAACGGAACAACAAATAAGTATTAAACTGTTATATAAAAAACATTTATTTTTTGCTTTTTAGTTTACTTATGTTACTTTTGTGTTTTTATTTGAAGTCGGTTTTCTTCTTTTTTTTAAAGTTAATTATTAATGCAACAATTTCGACTGCCCTTGTAAGAATCGTGCGAAAAATGTATGTGTCCCAGATCTTGCTCAACATGGGGATCTCGAAAACTATGTAGGGGAGACAGATTGGGTTAAATGAGACAAAATGCAGCCCATCAAGACTAACTACTGTGAACCGCTGACCTTTACAAACTCAATCTAATGTGGTACAGGGTCGAATAAAGGAAATTTTCGTTTTTCGATCTTTGCTTATACTCAGTTATTTGAAATGTTCAAAGAAAACTGTTTCGATATTATTGAGACACTTTTTTACATTTTATGTTTTGGATTTTTAACTAGCTCTTATATTTTTGATGTCAGTTCATTTTTTATAAATACGCGTCATATACCTACCCAGGAAAGTAGAACTATGATCAAAATGCATGGAAATTATATAATGGACGTGTTCTTTTAATTCTTAGTCCTCGTGATCAGAAGTTTTCTGTTATTTATTTAACTTTGACACCCGTTCTTCAATTAAATAGTGAAACGATCAAAAGTAAATTATTTTTTAAGGTTGCTATTTATTATGCGCAATTATTCATACATATATAAAAGCTCAAAGGTTTTTTTTTCTCCGGTTCCTCCAGCGGCTACCGCTTCACCAATTTGGACCATTTTTTTTTCATTGAAAGGTCTCTATCCTCAGATGGAACACTGAATGAAACGATGTATGTATCTTAAATATTGCAGCTGTAGTCGTAGCCAAACCTTGCAAAATCGTGCAACATGTTTCACGTATAACTTAATGGATGTGAGCACGCCAATGGTTTTTGTTTACTTATTGAATTTTATCGAAATTTTTTGCTGCTATGGGACAAAAAGTCCGGACATTAACTATAATAAAGCAAAACTCAGTAATTTACAAATAAATAACAAAAAAAATTTTAAAAAAGAGTTCACGTAGGATAGAAAACCTGGACTTCCGCTTACAAGACAGTAGTTCACTTCGTCATAGAAACATTAGAAAACGTTGTTATTACTCTAATTATTCAAAGGACACGTATTGAATTTCTGAATATTTATTTAGATGTTTGCTGAACTTTAAAGGTAACAAAAATTTTCTTCTTGACTGATACTAATAACAGCTAATAACAATAATATAGTTTACATTATTAGCCAAAGTATTCTGGGGACATAAAATTTGGAAAATTATAATTTTCCATGTATTTTGCATATAATTCAACTTTCCTGGGAAACCCGGTATAAATATGCTTCTTACTTCCTATTTCTTTATTTCATTTGAATAAAATAAAATTGCATTTGTTAATTGGATTCTTATCAGCCGAGTTCTTTGTAATCAAACCGCGTAATTATTGCAGTCTGATTACCTCCACCCATAAATAATTGCTTTAATGCATGTTTTGTACAATTTGGGGAAGCAATATTGCTGAATTGCACATTCTTGTGTCTTTTAAAAAATAATTCATTAAAAATGTAGTCATTTATATAAAAAATAAGGCAAAAGAAATTAAAATTGCACAATTTCGTTATTTAGGTTTTCGTTAAAAATTTACATTATCTCCTCCAATTCATTTCTAAAATTGGCAATTTTTTGTGTCTCCTATTTTAGTGTAAATAAATTATAGTGAAAAAATACAACAAAAATTGGAAGAAAATGGCAAATTGATAGAGATGTGAATTTCAGCAATTCCAGACACATGCGCATCTCGTGGGGTTGTGAATGCCAGAGGTGCACAGAGGGGAAAGGAAACAACCACCCCCGGTATGCCCTAGCGGGTGGAAATCAAGCATCGCAGACGAGAGGGTCGCGCTTGTCAATAAACGCCTTTTTGCGGTTTCTCACGCCCAAATATCGTTCGCACTTTGTTTATCTGTAATTCGTTGCTGTGTAGTGCATTTTCGAGAAGCAGCGCATCCTACCACTTCCGGGCTGCAGTTGCATTTTAGAAACATTTTTCACTTTTTCTTTCTGAAAATCGAGGCTTTTAGGGATCAAAACAGTAGACGTGGTCGACTGTTTAGTCAAAAAAACAATTGTGCATGTTTTAGACAATTAATTATTGTCTTGGTGTTTAATAATATTTAGTGTGTGTTATAGCGTACTGTTTAAATACATTTTAATATTTAAATGTATGAGTTACTTTTCTTTTAATGAAAAACAATGGATTACTTTAAATATTCCCAGTACCTTCCCGCGTCTTACAGTCAACTAGAAGGTAAGAATTTTACATTTCTTAAATACCCATGTTAGAAAAAGAAACTAAAAAAATGTAAATCCAAAATACTATCGGCGATCTTAACATATCAGTTATCCAGTTGTTTGTTATTAATACGACAGTCACTGATTTCTGTTTAGTAGTTATAAAAAAATTATCATTTGATTTCATATTCGTCTTAATTGGTAAATCTTTAATCATTGTTTTCACTTAACATTGAATATTGCAAAAAGCAATAAATGCATGAATGAGCAGCGAGAAAAACTTATCTGAAAATTTTACTTATAAGTTCAAGCTTTACTTGGTTCAAGTTCATTTTAATTTATTGTAAATAAAACAATTCTTAACTTCAACAGTTTTTTTATTTTAGCCTTATACGTATTTCAACGTAACGGGTGTCCAAAAAGTCTTTTAGTCCTGGGCGGCTATGGATTGTATAACGTATGTCTTTGGATATCTTTGTCGAAATTCTTGTTTCCACGCATTGATGGAATAATTCCAATTTCCGTTTTCTAATTGTTGACCATTGCGAAAATAAGATTTCACAATAAAGGTTTTTTGTTCTTGCGTAAACATTTTTTTTTCTAGAGAATCATGAGGCCGTGCGTGAGCACGACTCCATGATTGCCATCCCACCCCCTTACCCGGGCTCAGCGCACTTCAGCGCTATTCACCGGTCTAACATGCCCCACCCCTGAAAGACATGCAACCCAACATACACACCACACACACCATCCATGGACTCGCCGGGTTTTAACTTATTCAGAAAATTTTTCGACGGGCAGAGGACTCGAACCTACTGCCGTTGAGAGTCTAGTTTCAAAGCCTGGGTCTTTAACCACTAGATCATCCTCTGGCCTAAACATTGTATAACAAGAAATATGCAGAAAGTAAATAATTCAAAATAAATACTTTTTTTTTTATTAAAAAGCATCATAAGGCCGTGCGTGAGCACGACTCCATGATTCCCATCTAACATGCTCCACCCCTGAAAGACATGCAACCCAACATACACACCACACACAACATCCATGGACACGCCGGATTTAACTTATTCAGAAAAATTTCCGGCGGACAGAGGACTCGAACCTACTGCCGTTGAGAGTCTAGTTTCAAAGCCTGGGACTAGACCATTCGCTGGCCCAAAAGCCTTTTAATTTAAATTGACTTTGTCAAATAAATTACTTAGATATGACTGAATAAAAGACATGCGTTATACAATCCATAGCCGCCCTGACTGAAAGACTTTCTGGACACCCGTTATTTACACGTCATTATCAAAGGCAAGATTAAAAGTAAACAGTTGGTGTTGCTATACGAACAATAAATCTTTTTAACTTGATCTTGGTTTTCTATATCTGCGTCCAAATGACTTGATTTCTCGTTCCAAAACGTCCAATAACGGTGAATTTAAGAGATCAATGTGTTCATTCATTAAAGGTACAGATTTTAAATGTTTGTGAATTTCTAATTTGAAATTTTGAATTGAAATCTGTGCCTTTAATGAATGAACAAATTAATCTTTTAAATTCACCATTGTTGGACGTTTTGGAATGAGAAATCAAGTAATCTGGACGCAGATATAGAAAACCAAGATTAAGTTATGAAGATCTGTTGTTCCTATAGCAACACCAACTATATATTTTTAATCTTGCCTTTGATAATGACATGTAAACACGTTGAAATACGTATAAGGCTAAAATAAAAAAACGGTAGAAGTTAAGAACTTTCCGGCATTTATAAAAACAGATAGGCAGTAATTTTATTAATTATCAATGGTTTTTGTTAAATGTTTTTTTGTATACGCGTGCATTTTTAGAATAGGTACCTTAAAAACATGATTGAAAAATGTTTTTGTCAGTCAGATGAGCCTATTCTTCCAAAATGAAGTTTTACATATACGCGTGTATTCATGCAATTTTATTTAAACTATATGATTTTTGGTGACCATTTTTAAATAGTTTTATGGTTCATGCCCGCTTTCTATGGTGCACTAAACCGGTAAATTGTAGAGCGCAGCCCGTAATTCAATATTACATCAATTACCATGCACATAGGGAATAAAGTTACGTTCCACTAAACGAATTTCAAGAAAAAAAGATGTCGACTCACCTTTTAATTAGAGATGATTTTTTCATCAGAATTTATAGACTAATTTACGTATATATCGTCCATTCTAAAAAAACGCACGAGCTTATAGCTCTTCTGTTATTTACTTTAGAACACTTCTGTTTGGAAGTATGGTTAAGGACTACATTTTCTGCCATAATCTAACAAGTGAAACCTAGCTGCAGATTCGGCGAGTGCAAAGCACGAGTTGAGTAGTAAGGGAATAAATGATATATAATTGAATATAACAATACATATAAATTAAATTATATTGTTAAAATTTGATCAGAACTGCTTGTTTGTTATTGTATGTAGATGCTGTTATCCTAAGGCAAATAAGATGAGATGATTATCTGTTCTTTATTACCGCTGTGATAAAATGTAACTAGGCATTTTTATGCATCTGATTGGTTTCTAAATCTACGTATTAAACGCCATCTCGTACTTCCGGAAATAACCGGAAGTGCAATTAATGTTTGTTAATTGCGAAAATATTGAATTTTTGAAAATTGTCTACATTTAAAAATAACGATTTTGGACCGTGTTAAAACTAAAATTGAGAAATATTTTGTTTTCTAGTTACGTGTGTTCTTTTTAGCTAAAGTAAATGGTGTACAATTTATATCGTGGTATTTAGAAAAAAGAAAATGAAGCGTAATTAATTCACAATTTTTCCGGTTTTAAAATGCAAACATGATTTTTTTTCGAGTATTCTGGTAGGTACAATTCATATTTGAAGAAATTCCTTTTTTTTGTGAATCAGCTTTTTTTTTCAAGTGACGTTATTCTTTCGAAACTAGGTATTTATTTACATGAAGATTTTCACTACAAATTTGAGTGTGTAAATTAGTGAAGAAGAGTCAAACTTGCTTTTTTACTTTCCCATACCTTCATCTAGATTTTAACGGAAATACAGGTTTTGGGGCTCAAGAAACCCCCAAACAAGTGATTTAAAAAATGTCTTTCTGTGGGTGTGTGACGTCTCTAAAGGCCAAAGTACGGACCAATTTTGATGAAATTTGAAATCAAGAGTTATATAGAAAATTGTAGTTCTAGTTAATCTTTAAAAAAAAATCAGAAACCGGAAACGGAAGTTACACATGTTTTTTAGTAACGTTTTTCTCCACATCTTAATTTTGGAAATTTGAGAGAAGAGCTTAAGGCAAATCGAAAACTTTTTTACCGAATTTTCTAGCTTTAAAATGGCGGCCGCTACAGCTTTTTGAAAATCTTGACTTTAATGTTTATTTACTGAAAAAGTAGTTGTCTGATCGGGATCAGCTACAACTTTTTTGAGAGTGCTTTGTGGGTAGTATACGATGAAGTAAATTTAATTGCGAAAATCTGAAAACGATCTCGATGCTGCTTCAAAATTTTGAAAATTAAAACAAAAGTATTTTTGAAAACAGCCTACACGATTTTTTTAACTTTCTGCGTCGATAGAGCTTGTAATGAACTACAAATTTATTTGTTACTAATCTCCCAAATTGTACTCTGACGCCTTCCAGGAATTTTTGAAAAATTTGAAATTGATTAATTATTTATTCGAAAACGTAAACGATCGTTAAAACTTTTATCAGTTTGCTAGACTATTTGAAGTACTTTATTAGGATCAGCAAGAATTTTTAACTATTTTAAAAATTAAGAAAAAAAAACGATACTTTTTAATATTAACAACGCGTTTTTCGGCAGTTACGTAACTTTAGCTTTAATTAGCTATATTAAAAAAAAAGTATTTTTTATTTTTTGTATATTTTTGATAACTCGTAAAATAAAGCTTTTACGGCAACTTTTGTCCGACATCCGAAGCGGAATTTGTAATTAGCTGTAGGGTGCGGCGATTACCTTGCTTTCGTGTAGGTAAATCGCTGCTACAATGCGTACAGATATGATACGGAAAACATTGCGCAGGCTATCGCAAGTTCAAATTCTCGCTGCTTGTTTTCTTAGAAATCTAATAGTCGGTGAAATGTACAACGTTATAATTATAATAAATTACACTTTTGCAAATACGGCAAGTATTAATATCTAGTATGGGAAAGTCCATTCGAAATTAACACTTTAACATATTTTTTCAAGATACACTTGAAATAAGTTTTTCTTTTTTAAACTTTATACACAAAGGAATTGGTGGGTTTAGATTAATACCAATCCGATTTTGGATTTGAGGACATCATTGAGGTTTTGGTGAAAATCTGCATTTAGATACCTACTGTCTAAAGAATAGTGGCATTTAAAAAAAATGATATTTTAAATTGTAAAAGTATTAAATACTTTACGTATTTATATTATATTTCAAAGCCTCGCAGACCGCAAACAAAATTATCTGCGGAACAGCAGCGTTTCGGGCGCGGATTCCTTTTGTTTAGTTGTGGACGGAAAACGTTTGTCTTGGCATTCTAGCGCTGCGCTGTGTTGCATTTTAGCGCCTACTACTAGGATCATTAATTTTGTGACTGACTGTACAATGTATTCTATTTAAAACTGATTTTTAATTAATTAGTTGTGGCTTCTACTTTTTGTTCTACTTATTTGGCTTTGGTATGTCGTTTAAGAAATTTCTCTATGAAAATTCTGTATTATCTAGATGAAAGTACCGATCTTTAGATTTTAGCTTATTCTATTCTCGCAATTGCGCGTTGGCTTCAATACTTTTCCAGTATTTTAATGATCATTTCATTTTTCGTAATAATAAATAAAGTCCAAACGCTAGCAATGCAACCAAACCAATGTAAACAAAAATGTACGTAGGCCAAGTCACGTATTACTGTGCGAGTTCTAGTGGTTCTGAAAAGAAAATAAGTATTGCGGACTGGCGTAGCGAGAAAGTGGTGCACTTTAGTAAAAAATAAAACAGCCTCGAGGGTGGCGAAACAACGAAAGATACAAGGAAATGTAGAAGTTTTACGAGATCCCACTTGTCATAAAAATCCTAAAATTTATGAAAAAATATGAATTGTCCAAAAACTGTTCTTAAATTTATTTTGAAATCTTAAAAGTCTTAAATTTATGCTACTGTTCGATAAGGTTTTTTTGTGGTTATTCACTTATTCTAGTTTTTAACAACGTTTATTAAAATTTTTGGAAAAAATTCATCCAGTGACTTGGCAATCAAAATTTTGTAAAGTGTAAGAAATGTTCATTAAGTGCACACAAAGAAACACTCGGAAAAAGTATTCTTGGAAAAAAACCTGCGGAAAAAAAGTCCTATGGAAAAAACCTCGGAAATTAATCATTGGATAAAACATCCTTCGATAAAATTCCAACGAAACTCGTGATATGCAAGGTTTTTTTAAGATCAATTAGACAATTTGTTTCCAATTTTAGTTTTCACGTTTGAAATTGAACGGAATATGCTACATATAATTATCCATGTGAGAATCCCTGCTATAGTTTTTAAATTACTAGTTTATTAAATATTTGTCCTTAATCCATCCATACATATATAAAAGCTCAAAGGGTATTTTTCTCCGGTTCCACAAGCGGCTATCGCTTCACCAATTTGGACCGTTTTTTTTCAATGAAAGGTCTCTATCCTCAGGTGGAACATGAAACATTTTTATATTTTTATTCTACGTCGATTTTTCAATAATAATTATTTTAATTTATATATGAAAGTCTGCTAAACGCATTTTACTTGAGGCGACATTACACCAACGCCGCTTCTCCTCATGGAACTAATGCATCACGTGACTTAGCATTTAACCGGCTCAGCAACGCTCAGTCTGTCAGTGCATTGTGCGCTGGGGTAACACTAGTCCCTATTAAACCTGATTGCGTTTGCTACGTTTGGTTAGGTTAGCTTAGTCTTATCTAAAGTTGTTTTCTTTTAATTGTAAATGGTAATAATTGTAGGCAATGAAATCATATTTCTAGATATCTGCCCTGTTATATTTCAGCTGCAATGAAATTTTAAACCTTCTAACCTGCGATAGAAAAATGGCGTCAAGTGAACTTTGGGTGCCATTGTTTTGCCTATCTTACCTAGTATAGCATATGCTGTAAACAACCAGGAGCTCGCTCTTCTTTCTCGCAGTTTGTATTCGAAATGACAGCAGCAGATTATATTCCAATAATACTTACAAACAGTATAAGCCTAAATTTGCATATCTATATTGAAACCCGTAGCGGTCTGCTGTACAAACAAATATGCGCCTTATATAATGGACGCGTAAATATATGGGTTCTAGTAGCCCACGATTAATTCCAAGAAAACTACCATCTATGTAATAGATACTTTCTCAGAATGGGACTCTTGAACGCGGCCGTTTTGACGCGGGGACGTTTGAACGCAGAGACGCGTCTAAACGGTCGCGGTAAATCGGCCGCGTTCAAATGTCTTAGATCCCTACCAACTTCTTGTAGAAATTATGTCCAAGCATGGAGAAAATATGGGTCTAGGACGTTTGAACGTTCGAACGCGGATATCATTTCTATAGGAAGTTGATGGTGATATATTTTTTTATTCGATTGGGAGCGTTTCTAATACCAATTTACGTCAGCCACTGATAGGTACCGTGTATCATTCCGTAGAATTAATTAATGTGCAGAGAAAAAAGGTTACGAAGTTTAATCAGTAGTAATTGTGTAATAATGTCATATTTCATAAAATAATTTTTCTAGTATTGCTTTTTATTTTGTTATCATTTCTATCTCGTTTAAGTAAATAATGGAAATATTGGAGCAACGGAATATATTAAAATTTATAGATAATAATTTTGTGCATAGGTTTAGTAAAAGACATTTACGATTAAACAAGCAGCTACTTCTTTTTTGGTAACTTCTTTGTAATGGCTATAGCCTATTGTCCGTTCAAAAGTAAACGCCCTATGTAGGAGAAATGTATGGTTTGGCTTGTTTTCCTTCGAAAAGTAAATGATGCAGAACTGTCTACCGAACAACTGTACACTGTGTCTCTAAAGTAACCCCCTCTCCCCCAACTCACTTTTGAACGACTTGATATTTTACCACGAAATTTAGTGTGCTTTAATGGGAAATTAAATACTATTTTTTAGCCAATAATTAAATTTTGTATTATTTGATTATTTTTTAAATGGAAAGGGGGGCCGAGTGACATCTCGTTTGATAGGTCTTTTAGTTCTGCGCCTGATCCCAGAGTTACAAAGAAAAGTATTCAGCCATAACAAAATGACAAATGTTTGAAGATAAAGAAGTCTATTTAAAAAAACTAAGAATTAAAGCAAAAAGAAATTAAATTAAGTGTTCGAAATGTTCACCATTTACTTCTTGGCACATAAAAAGTCGGTTATGAAATTCCTGCCTTACATTTTCATAAGTTTCTGGAGTGATATTTCTCCAAACTTCTGTAATGCGTTGCTCCAGTTCTTTAATTGTTTCTGGACGGGCTCTGTACACTTTCGATTTCAGATATCCCCATAGAAAAAATCTAAGGGGGTTTAAATCTGGGGAGCGAGCTATTCTACAGGCCCCTGCCTACCAATGCATCTTCCAGGAAAATGTCCGTTGAGAAAGTCAGAAGCAGGCCTATAATAATAAGTCGGCGCACCGTCTTGTTGGAACATAACGTTTTCAATATTATTTCAAGCCACCTGAGATATTTCTGGTAAAATTTTGTCCTGCAAATGAAAAAGTGGACTACTGGATAAGAAAATAAAAACAATTTTGAACTGAGTGAGTCCATTGGTTTACAATCCACCAGTTTGTTATGGCTCAATATTTATCTTTGAAATTCTAGGATCAAACGCAGAACTAAAAGACCTTTCAAATGAGGTGTCACTCGACCCTGGATAAAAAATCAAAACAATTTTGAATTGAGTGAGTCCATTTGTTTAAAATCCGCTATTTTGTTATGGCTGAATATTTTTCTTTGAAACTCTAGGATCAGACGCAGAACTAAAAGACCTTTCAAATGAGGTGTCACTCGACCCTGGATAAAGAAATCAAAACAATTTTGAATTGAGTGAGTCCATTTGTTTAAAATCCGCTATTTTGTTATGGCTGAATATTTTTCTTGAAACTCTAGGATCAGACGCAGAACTAAAAGACCTTTCAAATGAGGTGTCACTCAACTTTGGATAAAAAAATCAAAACAATTTTGAATTGAGTGAGTCCATTGGTTTACAATCCGTCATTTTGTTATGGCTCAATATTTTTCTTTAAAACTCTAGGATCAGACTCAGAACTAAAAGACCTTTCAATTGAGGTGTCACTCGACCCTGGATAAAAAAATCGAAACAATTTTGAATTGAGTAAGTCCATTTGTTTAAAATCCACCATTTTGTTATGGTTGAATATTTTTCTTTGACACTCTAGGATCAGACGTAGAACTAAAAGACCTTTCAAATGAGGTGTCACTCAACCCCCCTTTCCATTTAAATAAGAATTATTTATATAATTGAATTTGTTTCGTAAAGTTTCGTTTAATGGGCGTAGCCTATTGTCCGTTGAAAAGTATACGACTTGTATAGGAGAAAATAATTTACAATGATACAGTACTATCTACCGCACAACCTTTGTCTTGACTTTTTTCCCCTAAAGTTATTGGGTGCCAGGCACGATGGAATTCCTAATATTAACTATAAAGTAACCTTTGTAGTCCACACTTTTATCGTGTAATTACCTTAATTGAAAGTAAAAACGAGACATAGTCGTGTTTATATTACTTACATAAAATATTTGCGTATTGCGTATTATAGTTAAAGGTTTGAATTAATGTTCGAAGAAATCGGCCCTGCAAGAGCCAAGCGGCCTGTCCGCGTGTCGGTTAGACGCTCTGGTTTACGATGTTTACTTTATGAGAGCTGTGTTCGTTATGGGAACATAATGCGCTGATATTCCGGTAATACAAGTAAAGCGTGCTTACTCAAAAATGAATCTCTGCTTACTCAAGTTTAAGGTTAACTAACTTTGAACCAGGTTTATTATTTGCATAAAGTGAACAACTGGTCGAATGTATATAGGAATTTATATATAGCTTATAAAGATTTTACTTCTCGTATGAGGGGCGTTGTCTAAGTGTTGAACATTACGAAATTAATACACAGGTAGATAGATAGAAGGTAGATACGTAGCTGAAGACATTTTGTACTGTTTTTAAATAGCAATCTTATCAACATCTAATAACATTTAGTTCTGTATCAAAAGAACTAATTACACTTGAAAAAGCTTAAACTTCGTAGCTGTAATAAGGTACATAATTTTCGGCAAAATGGTTGCATGCAATATTGCTTGTCTTGCGGTACGAAATTTTAAAGCTAATATAGATTAATCACATTTACCGAGAGGCATGTTTGGATGTCTATCTGCACGAAAGCAAATTTGAACTTTATTACGCCGATTTATATGAAATAGACAAATAGATGTTGCTAAATAATACACGTTGTTTTAGAAATCGAAAAAGATACCGAAACAATCTTAATGTTCTCTTTTATTCTATAAAACGAAAACGTTTGTAGATTTAAATACATCCGCTATTGAACGATCGGCTTTCTTTTCTTTCTTAAAGGCGCGTTTAATTTCAGATGCTTATAAAAGGTGTCAAAGGGAAGTATTCGGAAAAGTTGAGAAAGCAAGCGATGTAGGCTCATACGTTATTTACAACTCTCACAAGAGTAATATATTACAAAGGATGCAGGATAAAGATGGTAAATAACAATTTTCAAACGCTTGCGCCTCCTGAAAGTCATCAGAGGCATAGAAACACCACGCCGAAATGAATATTTCATTTTCTCGAGGCAGTTTTATGAATATCTGTACCTACGTACGATGTTATTGCGTTGGTTTTGAGGGTTAGAACACAATATATTGTAGAGGGACGATTTTATGCAGCAAGAATGAAGTTGTCTTGTGTTTCTCTTCGTGCATTGATTGATTTTCCGCAAACAGTAGTCTAATTTGGGAGTTTCAGTAAACGTGTCTTACTGTACTGACATTGTATTTAAAAAACATACGGTTTTCCTAAAATTGTTGTTTTTAACAGATTAATGTAATATTCTCAGAAATGGTGTTGGAAATTACATTTTGAGAAACTAACTACAACTTGCAATGCGACGCCGACGTCAAGATAGGTTTTTGTACTATTGTAAGAAAAGCGATTCCTAGATATGTAAACTGCGGAAATTGAAGATTGGTAAAACTGTCAGCAACTAGACTTTGAATAAATCGTTGCAAGTATTTGCTTTGTTAAACGAATCAACAATTTGGCATTGCGTTTATCGTTTAAGCAGTGCCGGAACTATAGCATACAGGTTGATTATAAATAAAGGGCCAGATGATTCGCTCATTTATTATTCGCGATAGGAAAAAATGTATAAGTATAAGTTATATAGTTTATGGTGACGAGTATTTTAAGCATACAAAGCAAAATGGCCGACTTCTGGTTTAAGCGAGACCGACTATATCTTTATTTTTTTTAATGGTACACAGTATTTTTTTAGGCTAGTTCGATTGTATGATAAATTCTGTTTAAGAAACTGTAACACAACTATAGGCCTAAAGTTAATAACAAGCAAGATATTTTGATTTAAAGCAACGTATGTAACCAACGGTAATGATTATAAATACGTTGCAATTGATCATAGGAAGCTGTTAGGAAAATAATAAAAACGATAAACAAACATGTAACATCTGTATACAGAGTGCCCATTTTAAAACTCAGAGCCCAATTTTTTTTAAACAGGCAACACACAATGCAACCGCCAGATCACTATGTATTTCTACTTTTTTTTTTTAAATTGAGATCAGAGTTGTTTTACAGTACATGTATCTACTAATGATTAAGTACAAATTTAAGGTTACTTTAATAACTCAAATTTAATATTTGACAACAATAACTACAATAACTTAATAGGAACATAGTACAAAAACTAACGAAGCATTTCGAATGGGCACTTCATAGACATCATTTTTTACTTTGCCGCACAAAAAGAAGTCTAGCGGAGTCAAATCGGGACTACGGGCAGCCCTAGGATGCAATGCACCTCGTCCAATTACGCGTCCCTCAAAACGTTGGTTAAGATAATTTCTCACATCCCTCGCATGAAAATGCGGAGGTGCACCATCATTTAAAAGCCACATGCTATTCCGTACGTTTTGAGGAACTGTTTGGAGGAGAGCCGGTAGTTCATTAATAAAGAAATTTAAATACATTTCACTATCTAAATTTCCATTAAAGAAATGTGGACCTATTACAAAATCGCCAATAATACCGCACCACACATTAAGAGAAAAAATTCTCTGAAAATGAGTTATCCTGATCCAGCGGCGATTGTCTTGGGCGTAATAGTGGCAGTTATGTCGATTAACCATGACATTGGCATTGTTTGAAAACCTCGCTTCATCACAGACTAATACCATACTTAAAAATTCCGCATTGCCGTTTAATTGCCGTCTAAGAAATTGACAATACTGAACACGATGCTCATAATCCCTATCTTCAAGATGGTGTACCTATGGTATAAACATGGTAAGGGTGAAATTTGTTCGCCTTAAGAATATTGAAAACAGAACCTTTGCTAATGTTTAAGGCATTTGCAATCGCTCTTTGACTTGTATGGGGATTATCCGTAACCATTTCAATTACAGCTACTTCGTTATGTTCAACCGTAACTTGCCGTGCCCTTACTTTTGGTTTTGAAAATTGCCCATACTCTTGTAAATTCAAAAGAAGCATTCTAAATGTTTTGTCTGTTGGAATTCGTCTACCTGGAAAGCGTTGCGCATACAAAGTACTGGCAGCACTCGCATTTTTTCGACTATTCACCCAGAATTAGAAGCATGTCCACTTTGTCAGCGTTGGAATACATTTTTCACCAAAGATTAGTGATGGATAATCTTTGTTTTGCACCGTTCAAGTAATGTGGCTTAACGAATTTGATTAGTAAACTGTCAAGTTAATGCAAACATGATTGCCCTGATCTTAATTATAGAAATATTTTGTTTTAAAATAACAGTCGGCAGTGACCTGTATTGTGTGTTGCCTATTTAAAAAAATTTAGGCTCTGAGTTTTAAAATGGGCACTCTGTATAAATAATAAAGTTTGTGGATGAACTAAGGCACGTTTCTTTTAATTTGCCAATCAAGGTGCTTGCTTGTAGCCGCCAACTTAGGTCACCTGACCTAACTCATGGATTTTTTATTTAGAGATTCGTAAAATACAAATGATGTCTAATTGACATATATAGCACGTTTGTTTATTGCTTTTATTATTTTTTACTAACAGCCTCCTAAGATCGCTTGATTTAGAATCATTACCATTGGTTACATACGTTGCTTTAAATCAAAATATCTCGCTTATTATTGGTTTTAGGCCTACAGTCGTATTATAGTTTTTTAAACAAAATTTATCCTACAATCGAATTAGCCTAAAACATACAGGGTGTTCTATTCAAAAAATAAAGATATAGTCGCTTCCGCTTAAACCGGAAGTCGGTAATTTTGTTTTGTATGCCTAAAATACTCGTCCGTCATCATAAACTGCTTTGTGCATTTTCATTTTGCAATATTTTTTACAATTATTTTTCTAACATAAATATTAAAATAAATAATAAATTAACGTATGGGAATTTTTTGTGAATTTATGTATCTTCTATACAGTTAAATTATATTTTTTGCAATTAATAAATATGTCAATATTAACTATTACGTTATTAGTGTACTTCAGCTGTCTGATGATGATGATGATGATAATTGTATCACGGATTCATCATGATTCGTTACGCTGAGGGTCGCAATTATTATCTTTGCTCCGGGCGCATTTAAGTTCTAAGCTTTCACATATTTAATGTTTTTTTTTAATAATTTGTCTCGGTAATGATTAGTGATATTTAGGGAAGCAGAAAACCTAAATACTTGAAAATGTAAGACGATCCGCTCGGTGTATATGAGCAACATCAGCGACACCTACCGGTGAGTCATAATCTTAACATCGGCCTGCAGAAACAGGCTTATTACCGACGCCAGGGAATAGCAGTCGATGCAGTTACTAGAAATTAAAATAGGAAATACCACGGACTACATATATTAAACCGTAAGAAATACTAAAAACAGTTTTTCGAGGGACATGGGTGATGAACTTCTGTCGGCGTTTGGGAAAGGCCAAATTTCTTTTTTACAAAAACGCTTCACCTGTTTTTAAATTCACGAGCCGCTACTAATTGTAATACACCTTGGGATTAAAAAAACCTAAATTAACTCTTGCGTTTTTGCGTTCTTTATCCATGCATTTTAGCTGGATTTATTTTTTGTCTGTTTCTCTTTTTGTTTTTTAGTATACGATATGAAAATCAATGCTGACACTTCAATTCACGTTTTATGGGGATATTTTATCAAACTGACATAAAACGTAAGTAAATCCGCGAATAACACTAAACCCAATAGGAAGAAAGTGTTTGCGTTCTTGCGAACTTCCAGTATTTGTATTTTGGGATCGGCAATTTAACAGGGAGTCTGTAGTCAGCTTGTGCGTTGTGGTTCTCCACGTGGTTTACGATTCCCATTTCCTCTGAAGCTTTTGAGCGATTTCCTGCTAAGCTCCCCTCAATATCGTTTGACTGTTTAGAGGGTCTGATTTTTATTTGCATTCGAAACGTCTGTAATTTGCAGTTGCGAAGAAAGTAGATGAAATGTGATGACGGCATTTGTGATTTTCATTCGTTTAAAGCTAAAATAAATGATGTAGGTAACTAACAGACGGAATTTTCTAAGTAGTATTTAGTCGGGTATATAATATATTATTTGATAGATTTTTGGAGAGTTAGTACAATATTTTCAATAATAGAATATTTGAAATCAAACATGGACTTCTTTGTGATCAAAAATAAAGGGACTGTCAAAATTGTGCAAACTATCGAAAATGTGCATGCGATTTTTAATTATTGACAACAACAAAAAATATAGATACTCAATGAAGTATACGCAGTAATGTCAGAATTGAAAGATTATTTTCAAGAATCGAGATGAATGCTGAAAATTAAGAGTAACTAGTATTAATCTAGCCGACGCTATTGCTTTACTCGTATTTCTAATAGTTTTGTTACTTTTCCACACTTATACTGAAGTAGGTAAAGAAATTTATGGTTTCATGCAAATTTTCGAATTTCAGATTTCAACGGAAATACGCGTTTTGGGGTGCAAGGGACTCAAAAAAGTGATTTTTAAAATTCATGCTGCATCTAAAGACAAATCAAATGTATCTTCAAAATGAAGACCGCTACGAATTTTTAGAAATTTTAACTTTAATCCCCGATTATTCAAAAACAAAATACCCAATCAATACAAACTGTCATACTATTTGATAGCCCTTAATAAGTATAATCAAGCGATGTAAACATATTTTTGGAAATATGAAAATTGTAAATATACAACCGGCTCAAAATTTTGGACATTTTCAAACAATTATTCCTGAAAAAATGCCTACACCATTTTTTTTAACTTTTCGAACCGATCGAGCTTGTAATGTACTACAAACTCGTTTTTACTGGTCTACCAAATTTTACTCTGACGCCCTCCAGGCCATTGATTAATTTCTTAAAAAAAACGCAAACGCCAATCGTTATAAACTTGGAACAGTTGAAGTAGTTTATTTGGATTAGCAAGAATTTTCAACCATATTAAAAAATGGGGAAAAACTATACTTTTTAATTTTAACAACGCATTTTAGGAAAGTCGCGTGACTTTAACTACGCAATCAATTAGTTCATATAAGGAAAAAAATATTATTTTTTGCATTATTTTTTGTGTTATAACCATTTTTGGTCCGAGGTCGTGAACGCATCACCTATCGCCCTGATGTAGTCAGCGAGCGCGCCGTAGGTAACCAACGCGCTGAGTCTGGAGCGGGCTGCTTGTACCGTCTGGAGATGACTAGATGTAAATTTTAATCACTTCTTGATGCGAGAATATTTAAAAAGGAAAAAGTATGGGAAGTATAAAAAATTGGATTGGAGAGGGGAGAATAATCCTCTTAAATATAGCTGCACCTATGAATAAAGTTGTGGATTTTATTCTGCTATCATTTTAAATATTTTTCCTTTCGCAGTTTTCGTGTTTTTCTAAATTTTGTGTCTATAGAACTATTACCACACCACCCCCCGTACTTCATATAAGAGTGGTGACGGCTGGGTATCGGAAGCGATGGTTCGGTGGCCCTGACCCACTGCATTGCAGGCCAAACTCCTCATTGGAGTGTAGTGCCTACGATACCAAATTTATTCCAGATCTGTCAACTCATTCATATATGAGCAATGAAGCATTAAAGTCAAAATTTTCAAAAAATCGTTGCCGCCATCGTTTTGATATTACAAAGTTCGAAAAAAAAAACGCAGGATTTTCTCCAGTGTGTTTCGATCGGATTTCGTTTTCAGATTTAAAAAATTCAATTTTTGAAACAGTTCTACCCAAAAAAAGTGGCTAACTTCCGCTTCCTGTTTTAGATTTGTTAACGCTTTATTTTGTGGTTAAGTTTTTGATGTGTCCCCACATTCGGAAGCTCATCTAAATCGGACCATCCATTTGGAAGTTACGAAGCGTAACCGTTATATAATTATTTCTCAAAAACTCAACGAAGCCAAAAAAACGTGAAATTGTACCAGTTTAAAGCTAATTACATATGTTTACATTTTAAAACGCAAATCAAAATTGCAAAAAAAGTTTAAGTGCCTAAACATGCCTAGTACCGGGTGATCGTAAAAAACATGATTCAGAGCAGGCCATGACCGAAGTGTTAAAGTTGGCAACACTTAAATAAGCCAATTGTCAAATGTTGACAGCTGTAATCATTTTTGATTAATACATTAAGTTAAATATATTTAACCAAAAATGTTGACAGCTGTCAACATTTGACAATTGGCTTATATTAAGTATTGCCAACTTTAACACTTCGGTCATGGCCTGCTCTGAATCATGTTTTTTACGATCACCCGGTATATTATTTTCATATTTAGCCTAAACTCCGGGCCTACTGATTACAGATTTGAAATAAGCGGAAAGAGTTACAATTTAACCGACCCCGGCTTACTTTAAGTGAGATAGCATAGTTTTCGAGAGCACTGTATAATTTGCATAATTCCTTCTTTGTTTAACACGTTTTGTTAAATGCACACTATCGCGTGTTATCATTTTTACAATAAATGTTGAGGGATATAGATACAAGGATAACACAAATTTATTACAGTCATTAAAAATGTGATAATGATGCTATGAGTTCTCTACGAGATTCCACATTACGTAATAGTGAAGTTGGTACTAAGTGATAATGATCAACGCATGTTCACATGCCGCTGTTGTTTCCGTTTTGTTCTCGGCTTTAGCGGTTTATCGGCGGAGTACAAATCTGCTACAATAAATATGTTTGGGGTCTGAGGTTAGAGGGCTGGGGTTAGAGGTGAAGCTTGGATCAACTTGGCCGTGGGGTCGCAGGTTGTAGCGGTCAACGCCAATGTTCCTCCTGCAACCCGTGACCTATTCCAATCATGTATTATTATTGCTGAAATTGTGACAGAAATGCCGCTCGCTGCCTTTTAACATTTTCCTAATTATTCATTCTAATCATTGTTTAAAGCTGAAATGGTTTTCTTTGTTTTTGTGTACGCAGTATATACAGTCCTCTTATTTGTTATTTTACTGTTCCAGTTTAGAGTATCAGCAGTAGGTACTCTAATAAGGGTTCTGTAAGGACGTATTCCCTTTTATATATTAAACCGTTTGAAGATATTATATTTTATGATTTTTAAAACTAAAAATATAAAAAATGCTTTGTTATTGAGACTTGCCAAACCATTTTGGTGTGTATTATACAAATTTCCCAAACTTAAAAATTTACAACATTAAAATCAATATTCTACAATAATGAAAATTAATAAAAATAGTTTTATTGTGATCCCATCTCTCCCAAATTCAGTTGTAATTATTTCCGTTTCTTTATATCAGTTTTTGTATATCAAACTCTTATGTTGGACAGAATTGGAAAATTTTGCTGCAACTCACAATTACAGATTATATAGCATATTTCCTTTGGAATATTTATAGTGTTTCGCTCCCAAGAATACTTTTGTGACCTTGGCCTTACAGATAATTATTTTTAAAAATTGGAGCGATAATTTCTACTTCTTCGGCAGTTCAAAAATAAATTGTAAAGAGTGTAGTATCTAATGCCATTTGAAGGTGAATTTAGTATTCTTTTTAATGAAAAATTTGGGAGCTTTTGGCACATCTACCTATTTGGTTTGTAAATATATGTATGAACTACTGAATCATTCAGAAGCTTGGAAATTTGATTGTATAATCAACTTCCCGACAGCGTTTTTCGAGAAAAATTAAATCTATGATGATGTTTTTGTTTAAATAACTGAGTTTTGTTTTCATAATTTTTAAACAGTACATACATATTTTTAGTTTAATCTTATCGTCTGTCTGTAAAGTAACCCCCCCCCCCCCCCCCTAACTAACTTTTGAACGACTTTATATTTTACCACAATATTTGGTGTGCTTTAATGAGAAATTAAATACTATTTTTTAGCCAACAATTAAAAATTGTATCATTCAAATGGCGACTGGGCGCCATTTTGAATTTTTTTTTAAATAGAGAGGAGGGTCGAGTGACACCTCATTTGAAAGGTCTTTTAATTCTGCGTCTGATCCTAGAGTTTCAAAGAAAAATATTCAGCCATAACAAAATGGCGGATTTTAAACAGGACTCGCTCGATTACAAATTGTTTTGATTTTTTTATCCAGGGTCGAGCGATACCTCATTTGAAAGGTCTTTTAGTTTTGCGTCTGATGCTAGAGTTTCAAAGAAAAATATTGAGCTATAACAAAATGGCGGTTTGTAAACCAATGGACTCACTCAGTTCAAAATTGTTTTGATTTTCTTATCCAGTAGTCCACTTATTCATTTGCAGGACTAAGTTTTCCCAGAAATATCTCAGGTGGCTTGAAATAATATTGAAAACGTTATGTTCCAACAAAGACGGGTGCGCCGCCTCATTATTATAGGCCTGTTTCTGACTTTCTCAACGGAAATTTTCTTGGAAGATGGATTGGTAGGCGGGGGCCTGTAGAATAGCCGGCTCACTCCCCAGATTTAACTTCCTTACATTTTTTTCTATGGGAATATCTAAAATCTAAAGTGTACAGAACCCGTCCAGAAACAATTGAAGAACTGGAGCAACGCATTACAGAAGTTTGCAGAAATATCACTCTAGAAACTTATGAAAATGTAGGGCAGGAATTTTATAACCGACTTTTTATGTGCCAAGAAGTGAATGGTAAACATTTCGAACACTTAATTTAATTATTTTTTGCTTTAATTCTTAGTTTTTTAAATAGACTTCTTTATCCTCAAACATTGTCATTTTGTTATGGCTGAATATTTTTCTTTGAAACTCTAGGATCAGGCGCAGAACTAAAAGACCTTTCCAATAAGGTGTCACTCGACCCCCCTTTCCATTAAAAAAAATTCAAAATGGCCCCCAGTCGCCATTTTGGATGATACAAAATTTTAAAAATAGTATTTATTTCCCATTACAGCACACCAAATTTTGTGGAAAAATATCAAGTCGTTCAAAAGTTAGTTGAGGGGGTGGTTACTTTATGGACACAGTGTATATAAGTTATGAACTGTGAGACTAGCGCACTCTATACGATGACCCGGATACTTATAATAATTAAAAACTTGTTTTTGTTTTTTATCAAGTTTACTTCAATTTTTGCGGGGTCAATTCCTTTATGATATAACAAGGTTAAAAGTCAGAATCAAAGAGCATACACTATATGTCAAGGTTGATATTGTAGACGCTTAAACGCAATTTGTTTGTTTCTATTATTCAATTAAGAACGCGAACTCTGTACAGTAACTCAGTTTACTTATTATAAAAGCACAGCAAATTGCTTTAAATTGTTGGGCCAAAATAGTTTTACAACATTTTCATTAAAAATTAATCAGTCTGAGGGTTTCAAGCTTTTGAATAATATGCGGAGGAATGGAGAAATTCGGAGGCTTAAGAAACAGGCCAGTCTCATTTACATCCACATGTTGAGTTCATATGCAAATATGTATTGAAGCCTGAAGGTTTAAAGGCCATCCCAGATTGACATTGACATGAAATTGTACTTTGTGTCTCTAAGGTTGTCAAACTTGTATACAGGTCGTCTATTTTAACCGGGACTCTATAGGGATCTCGGAAACTCCGAAACTATAAGAGATATAAAGTCGGTTAACTGTGATGGTAATTTTGTTTTTCCCAAAATACTCCTAGCTTACTAGATACGCGCAAAAACTCGAAAAAAAATGGAAACATAAGGATGGCGCCTCTAAAGACGAAAGTACTGGACCGATTTTGATGAAATTTTAAATCAAGGGGTATATCGGAAATTGTAGTTCTAGTTAAGCTTTTCAAAAAAAATGTGAAATTGGAAACGGAAGTTTTTTTCAAAACTAAGTTTTGGAAATTTCACCACGGAATCTGAGAGAAGAACTTAAGGTAAATCGAAATAGTATATTAAAAAACAAGTTTCATAAGACATGTTTTCTAATGGACAAGTGCGCTTAAATGTCTTATGAAACGTGTATTTTATACTATTTTTTCTATTTTGGTCCAAAAAAGTTAAAAATTACCTTATTTTATATTTTAATTTAAAAATTTAATCGATTAGGAAAATTTGGTTTTTGTTTTTGATATGTGGCTGTTGGTGACATTTAGTAATTTCAAACTACTGTCAAATTAAAATTTAGACAAACAATTTGAAAGTGATTTAATTTTTAAAATACCTAAGATTTGAAGATAAGATGGAAGAAGAATTATCTTGCACCCCACCCGAGCTACGCAAAGTAGCGGAAAATACGCTAAATAATCTTTTTTAGAACTTACAATTTGAAGGTTATGTTTATAACTCGTGAAGGTTTTCTTGTCACATGGTTGTCACCAACCTAACAAAATAAAATTTTGAATTCTTTTAGGAGTTGCTTTATGAAATCCAAATGAGTTTCATAAAGTAGTCAGTAAAGAACCAAAATAGAAAAACATTTTTACCGAACTCTCTAGCTTCAAAATGGCGGCCGCTACAACTGTTTTAAAATCTCGACATTAACGCCCATTTACCCAAAAAGTAGTTGTCTGATCGGGACCAGTTACAAGTTGTCTGAGAGCCCTTTGTGGGTAGTATACGATGAAGTAAAAGTAATTTTGAAAATCCAAAAAAGATCGTAATAGCGTTGCTTTAAAGTTGGAAAATTATCAAAAACTACCCACTCGATTTCAATTAAACTTTTTGCGCCAATAAAGCTTGCAGTGAAATACAAATTTGTTTTTTACTAATCCGTTATAAACTTTTATCAGTTCGATATGTAAAGTACTTTATTAGGATGTTACTATTTTATAAATTAAAAGATAAAACGATGCTTTTTAATATCAACAACGCGTTTACCGGCATTTACGTGTTTTAACAACGCCTATCAAAGCTCTAGTTAAAATAGTTATTTACGATATAAGTGTTAAAATCACTTTTAACATGTATATCTTTACACTATTTTTTATGCAACTATTTATATTTAATTTAAAAACGAATTCATAATTTTTATTTTAAATTGTTTCACAAAAATCGTGATGTAGTCACGTTAATGCAGTGACAATTGAAAATTGTTTATTAGAAACTTCAGAAAACGTTTTGTTCGCCTTTTTTAAAACAGTTCGTATTGATACTGCAATAGTAAAAATGGAGCAGCAGTCGTAATAATGTTGCAATGGCAACGAGAAATTCGTTCATTACTTCCCAAGGAATTAATATCAGTAATTGTTCTAATTCTAATGTTATGTTACTATTTATAAATAAATTATAAACTAATTACCACTAGTATTACTAGTGTTAAAAATCTTTATTTTACTAGTGTTAAAATAGTACATTAAAACACAAGTTTTATAAGACATGATTTTGGAGCACGCGTCCAAGTTTAGAAAACGAGCCGCTTGCGGCGAGTTTTCTAAAGGACAAGTGCGCTAAAATGTCTTATAAAACGTGTATTTTATACTATTTTTTCTATTTAGCGCGTTTTATGCCCGTTTTGTGCCTTTTTAAATAAAAACTTCCAGTTCCAAAACGGGGATTTTGCGGTAGCTATAAACGCACGCGTTTGCGTGCTTTAATAGCTTTCTTAAAGACGCAAAATAGAAAAATATTTTTAACATGCTACCTTATAAAATTGAATTTCTAACCCGGGTAACTTGAACTAAAAGTGTCATTTTTAATGTCAGTTGTATAAAAAGTATATTTTTAATTTTTTGCATATTTTTGATAACTCCTCAAATAAAGCTATTATACCATTTTTTACTTCGCTATACTTTCAGTATGGGAAGTATTGCTCATTTGATTCCATTAAAATTTTAGGATTTGAGATTATGACGGAAGTAAATATTTTAGAACTTGAGGGAAGCAAAAAAGGGCTTTTTAAAAATGAGCTTGGGATTGTGGGAGTATATCAAAAATGCATCGACAAAAATCCGATTGATGTATGTCAGACATGGTTTTTTGTAATTGAAATTTTTGAATTCTGAAACGGAATATGATGAGAATTCTTAGGACAAATCAAATGCTTTTTCTCCCAGCTTTTTGTAGCTTCAATATGCCGGGCTTTGCGACTTTTTCAGAACATGTTACATTAAATTAGGTATTATAACAGCTCTGGGGGAACAAGGTCACTATGTAAGATAATTTTTATACATATGGTTAAAGTGACTGTGAAGTGAAATTTGTCTCGTGTATAATGGAAATACTGCTCACTGCAGTCACGCGATTTTCTTTTTGATTTTATGGCTCAGATATAAGCCTTCTGCGAATTTTTGAAAAAGGGGTTTGATAAAACATGTCCGTTTAAGCTGAATTGCTGATGAGTGATAGTAGAATAAGATTCACAACTTGATTTTTAAATGCAGAAATATTTTGGCATGTTTTTTTCTTCCTTCTACCCAATATTTGGCGGACGACTGGGTCTTTTCGTTTTTGATTTGGTTTAATCCCAAGGAAATATTTTTCAAAAATTTTTTCTTTTTAATAAAACAACAATTAGAAAAATGTTCTATTTCTAAATAGAATAAGACATGCCTGCAAGTTACTGCTGTACGCTTTTGCTAGCGAAGCCAATACAGTTGTTGCACTAGTACGATCTTACAAGTCAGTACTCGTGCAAAACGTTCTTACAAACTTTTGATATATGATAAGTGACAATTTCTAAAGTATAGGAAAGTCCGAGCGAACTACTTTGCTCATTTTTATTTGTTTTCTTTGATCTTAACAATGCTCAGTATTTCTGGGTTATCTTGAAATCTTTTTAATCTAACATTAACATTACTGAAGTAGTACAGAATTGTATTTTTCACAATTTTTAACACGTAGGTTTTTATCGTCATCAAAATCTGGTGGGCGACTCCTTAACTAATTATGTTGTAATGCAAAGTGAAACTCAAACAACCTTTTCAGTACAGGTAAAAGTACAGATCGGGATTTACAGGTTAAAATCTGCATAATAAGGGCTACTAAGTAAAATATTGAAATATGATTGAACAAATCTAACTTTATTTTATTTTTTTTTTTAATTTAAAATATGTGGGGCAAAATGTGATCAAAACATGTTCATGAATCAGAGCAGATAAAGATCTATAACTGAATTCTACCTACATTCTGTATCTTAACTGAAACCGGAATTAAAACCTCTGGTTGGGTAGTTTGGGATTTAAAAGTCGCTTTCTATATTTTGGCAGCGCAGCGATAATACCTTCAATAATATTCACCATTCTAATTTTAAGATTTCAAGAAAATTTTAATAAAAAGCTAACTTTGACATATTTTTATTTGCAGGTGTAACACAAAGCTCCAAAGCTACAATTTCTACAAATTCTGTTAGTAAGCATCGTACAACTACTGCACATTCAGTTCCAGGACCAGGACAACCTAGTCAAGGACAAAGTTCTCATTCTTTTGCAGCTGCCCTTAGAAATTTAGCTCAACAGTCTGTTCCTACAACTAGTGAACATACAACTACAGCAGCACCATCTGCAAATGATTCTCATTCACATCGGAGAGACCCTGGTTTGTTTTAAACTGGTTTTTTTTGTAACGAAGGGTGGAACTATTTAATGATTAACTATTGCTATTAGCAAGTTAAATAAATATCCTTTTTTTGTATACAGGGTGATTCTAAATATATGCGACAAACTTTAAGGGCTGATTCCTGGGGTTATTTTGATCATAAAAGTTCATATGAATAACTGTCAAAAACGGCTTAGTTTTAAAGTTATACGATGTTTAATAATAAATTAAGAATTTGTATAGTATAACCACAGATAAGGTTAACACTACAGATATACGGTAAATATGTGAGCTATCGGCAGCTTGTTTTATATGATTAATAATCTGCAAAAAGATGGCGCTACAATGACAATTTATAATTAAGTCACAGATGACTGTAATTGAGCAGATTACTTAGCACATATTCAAACCAAAAGTTAGACACCCATCTGCCATGCTTAATTGTCAAATCGCATTTTTTCGTAAATAATTAATATTGAAGCCAATTCTACTTAAATTATATTCATGATGTGACAGATGCACTCAAATCCTCGATAAAACAGTTTCCAACACATTTCAACAGTAATAAACAAATAGCGCTAGCAGCGCCCTAAAATTGGTCTGGTGCGTTGTAGCCAAACTAACGCTAATTTCGTCTCCAAATATGAGCGGACATTTTGTATAAAGGGTCGTATATCTGTAGTGTTAACCTTATCTGTGGTATAACTTACACCATCTAATATCATAGCTGGCTCAGCAAAAACAATCTTTTGAAGTGAAAAAGTTTATTTGTCATTTCAATATTATTGTGTCAAAGCATTGGTTCATTAAAGTTTATTGCCAGCTTCTGTTCTTTAAAATGAATTACACAAATGCTTAGATGTGCGATACACATTATGTTTACGGTCTTGCCAATGGCAATTCACGTGCAGCTAGACGTCTTTATGAAGAACGATACCCGAACCGTGTAATTCCGCATCATTCGATATTTGCCCTTCTTCACCAACGTCTTAGCGAAACGAGAAGTTTTAAAAAACATACGGCTGATAACGGACACCCTCGCATAGTTAGAACTCCACCAGTGGAAGAAATTGTGCTAAATGAAATCAAGGAATATCCTACTACAAGCACTAGAAAAATTGCCTTTGCCTTAAACATAAGTCAGCCCACAGTTTGGAGGATATTGAAGAGTCAACAGTTGTATCCATATCACATTCAACGAGTACAGGCACTTTTGCCAACCGATTTCCCGCAAAGAATGGCTTTGTGTCAATGGATGCAACATAAAATCGCACAAAATCCTCAGTTTTCGACGCAAGTATTCTACACCGACGAGGCTACTTTCTCTAGAAACGCTTTTACTAATTTCCATAATAATCACATATGGGCCGAAGAAAACCCGCACGAAACAATGGATGGCTGTCATCAACACCAATTCTCTGTTAATGTGTGGGCCGGAATTGTTGGACATCATTTGATGGGTCCACATTTTTTGCCGATGAGATTAAATGGAGAAGTATACCGCCATTTTCTTGAAGAGGAACTGTCACTACTGTTGGAAGAAGTCCCATATCAATTAAGATTCTAAATGTATTTTATGCATGATGGTGCTCCAGCACATTTCAGTTTAGTTGCTCATGAGTTTTTGGACGATGCATATCCAAATCGGTGGATAGGGCGAGGAGGTCCACAACCGTGGTCTCCTCGGTCTCCAGACTTAAATTCTCTAGATTTTTTTCTCCGGGGTCACCTTAAATCACTAGTTTATACGACTCCCATTGAAAATGTTGATGAACTGAGAAATCGCATTGTTGCATCATTTGAGACAATTTTGAACGTGTTCGCCATTCAGTACGACGGAGGACAGAAGCCTGTATTGCAGTTGGCGGCAATCATTTTCAACAATTTCTATAAGTTTATTTTGTTAATTACCTACCCTTTATTGTAGTCTTAATTTATTATTAAACATTCTATAACTTTAAAACTAAGCCGTTTTGGACAGTTATTCATATGAACTTTTATGATTAAAATAACCCCAGGAATCAGGCCTTAAAGTTTGTCGCATATATTTGTAATCACCCTGTATAATTGAGTTATTAAAAAAGACAATTAGAAATTTTTGTTTTCAGTACTGATCAGAACAGTTTTCAAATTTAGTTGACTACTGCAGTCGACACAGAATTCTGCAAGACTTTGTTAATTTAACCAACTTTCTAGCTCTTATAACAGAGATACAAATAGTGAACCATAAAATATTTCCACCCTCTATTTAATATTGTAACTAGCAACTTGCGGAGTAGTGCAAAGTGTAACACTTAGGCTATGGTGGTTGTCTATGAGCCCAAAATCAGATGAGGTTGCCTAATACATTTTTCACTTAATGTATATAATGGAATATAAATGAAACGACAAGTTATAACTGTTGTGTTTATTTAAAAATTCAATTAATTCTACACAGTTTTAAAAATAAGCTAAAACAAAACTTCATGAAAATATAGAGTTCTGCAAAGTTTTTGTTGTTAATTCATATTAGGCCGCACTTGTACTCTTAAGTAATAACTACCAAATGGTGCTTCTTGCCTTGCAGCAAAGCAATTGAAGTCATGGATGTTAAAAACCATAATTTCACTATTATTCCAGTAGTCGTGATCTATCCCTAATCAAGGAATTGTGGCTTGTATAATTACTTTTGCCTTTTAACAATACAGGTGTCTCTCCAGCAGCAGAAAAATCATCAAAAGGTGCAGATTTATCATTATTTGGTGGAGGCGGTTCAACTAGTATTCGACCACCAGAATCAAGACTGCATCCTTCAACGCTACCATCGGATCGCTATCCTGGCTGTTCTCTTTCTGAATTGAGTAGAAGCGGGTTCCAACCCTATAGACCAGAAGATAGGTAAGTCATGCTAACAATCAATGAATATTAGGTGTAATATAAATTAGTAAATAACTAAATAGCAATTTTACATCTTAGCTCCCAGGCTCGTTTGTAACTAATGACATTGATATTAGGGAAGACAATCATAGTATCTTGGTTCCCTGGATTTGAATAGTTTTTGGTCCTGAAAATCCCGGTTTTGGAGCGCATGTAATCTTGACATTTCCGGCACCAAAACTAGCCATTTTTTACTGCAGAGAATGCAGCTGACATATGAGTTTTTAATGACAATTCAGCGATCAATGATGGAGTCGGAAAGAGTGTTTTCTGCTGCTGCAAAATTTTGTACCAGCATCAGATCGCGACTTGGTGACGCCACTTTGGATGAACTATTAAGTCTGGGTGATCATTTTCAAAATTAAAAAAAAATAGTAAAATATTCATAATTTTTGTGTTTTGTACCTAAAAAAAAATTTTAAATAAAGCCTACAGTTAATGTATAAAGTTGAGTTTTTTATTGTAGTAGGTTAGTCTCGGGATTATTCATTTTCGATCACGAAATCCTGGGATTGTAATTTCGTCTCAAGGTTGTATTCCCTAATTGATATGTTTTGTAGCATATAGCATCATTGTTTTTTATTAGAAATATTGTTACTTATATTCAGGGCCGTCTTAAGCTGTTGGTCGTTGTTGTCGGCAGGTAGGGTCGACCAGAAACTACTGTTTTATATATGTGTTTTAATGTGAACGTTTTCCTATATGCGGCTTTACTCGTGCCGCTCTAGCGGCGGTCATTGTGGCTTGCATGTATAGGGAAGTATTGATTTCATGAAAACTTACTAAAGCGCAATTTTAACGGAAGTACACATTTTGGACCTCCAGGTACCCAGAAAAGTTTTTTTTTAAATGTCTATCTGTGTGTGGGTGGGTATGTATGTATGTGTGTAGTGCATCATAATTCTGCAACGGTTGGTCGGATTTTGATGCGTTTTGGAATAGGGGGGTATATCAAAAATTCAACGAAAAAAAAAAACTTTAAAAAAAATTGGAAGCAGAAGTCAGACATGTTTTTTGGTAGCATTTTATTCAGAGTGCATTTTTTTAAATCTGAAAATGTAATCTGATAGAAGACCTTAGGACAAATCCATTTTTTGAAAATTTTGACGTTCTTAGTCAAAAGCAAAGTGACTGGTCCAGTTAAAATTTTTTATTGTAACAGTTCTTAAGCACAATGTTACTATGCACAAAATCTTTTAGAAAAGCTGAAATCTATAAAGTGAAAAATGTTTTCAAAATGTGAATGTTTTCAAAACAATATTGCTCAAAAACTGGCCACGCGATTTTTCTTAAATTTTGTATGCTTGTTGAGCTAGGAATGAGTTACAATTTGGTACGTATCCCAACCCACTAATTTGTTTGTGATGCTTTCTCTGAATTTTTGAAAATTTGTTTTAATGCTTATTAATTCAAAATCGAGTAATCAGATCGGGATGAATTTTGATATTGGGAATGTCCTAGGACTACACAATGTTACATGCTTCCAGAAGTTTTGGCACTACTAAAACTTCCAAAATATAAAAAAAGATCAAAGTTTTGACTTCTTCAAAAGTATTCGCCAGTCCACTAGTTGGCCTGTGCGGCTGTTACGAATTTTTGAAAATCGAATATTCATGCATTTTTGTTTAATAAACCGACGATTTTCATAAATTTTTGTTTTAAGTTATTGTAAATAAAAAGAAAACTGTCGGTTCCTAAATACCATAAGACGTAAGTGAGTTGACGCTGTATGCTTGATATGTTAGTATATTGGTCGACTGGTGATAGGTGCAGGGTAGTCTTTCTCCAGTCGGTGTGGCGAGAATGCATAGCTAGTTCTGTTCGTTAATCGCTTGTAGTAAACCGTATTACATATTATTCAAAATGTTACAAACAGATTTTATTTATAATAAATAAATAAAAGACTAAAATACAATTAAGTGATAAGAACCAGAAATTTAAACACAAATGGCAACTAATGACACGTACTTTTATCATAAAATCTGCGTAAATAAATAGGAACACATAAGAGAAATAATATTCGAACAATTTCATTTCTTCATATCTCATACTCTATGAGTATAGTCGGCGCCGATGCGCAAGTACATTAGGCAATTGAAATATTTCTGTGTTGGGCGTTGAGCCTAAGCGAGCACATCTGTACAGTTTGAACATATTTACAAATTATTACTTGATTTTTGCCGCCGGTAAAAACAGCAACAAACACCACATACAGAAAATATAATATTAATAAATGATCATGAACGGGCCACCAAAATTACGGGTCTCCAGTATTCGCCTATTTTGCCTATTTAAAAAACGAACCTGCTTATATTAACTTACTTTAGGTGTAGTAGATGCATGGTGACCATAGTTGAATCTGTTATTATTATTTTTTTCAGATTACCTCAACTTCCTGTACCTCTAGATGTTTCTGCATACCCTCCTTACGGTTATCCCCCATTGTCATTGATAGATGAACAGTTATATTTAGAACGCATGGGTTTGTTGAGGCCTCCATGGCCCCCAATGGGACCTCCTTATATCCCATACATGATTCCAGGTGGACCTATGCCATTATATATGCATGAAAGGTAAGCATTTTATGTTATGGTTCATATTGCAAATTAATAGCTATAATTGTTTATTAGAATGAAACTGGAAGAAGAGTACAGGCAAAGATTGGCTCGAAAAGAAGAACAAATTGAAAGAGAGCTGCAAGAACAACGTGAACTTCAACAACAAAGGGAACGTGAACAAAGAGAAAGAGATCGATTGCACAGAGAAAAAGAGAAAGTGCAACAACATATAGGTGTTTCATCACATGTTTCGAGCTCACATATACCACCACAACCACCCCTTGTACTTCCTATGCTCCATCCCCCTGTGCATCATCCGAAGGATTTGTATTCTGCTCCTCTTAGTTTAACAACTGCAACACGGCAGAGTCCAATTAGTACAACGTTATTACCACCCAGTACTTTATCAACCTCACTTCATAGTTATTCAGCAATACCTCGCTCCAGTCCATCATTACAACGGCATTCACCACATTCTAGTTTTCACCCGCCAACTTCAAGACCAGAATATGGTTTGAACTTGAGTCAACAAAGACATTCTCCAGTTATACAACCTTCTGGTCCAGTTATAAATAATGCAAGTAGTTTAGCCCCTCCGAGCAGTCAATTGGGAACCAGAGTGTCTCCTAAACCATCTACGCCAAAACCACAACCTCCTAAACCACCTACTCCTAAATCAAGTACAAGTGTTAATCCTTTACGTATTCCAAATGTAGTGACAACTTCTACTAACTTACCTATTATTTCTGCTACCGTTGCTTCGACTACTGTTGCATCAAGTACTGTAGTGAGTACAAGTGCAGTGTCGAGTGATGTAACTGTGACTGTGCCCATACCCAGTGTGGCTAGTGCTCCAATGAAGGTTCCTGAGGAAACCCCTGCAGTTTCAAGCGCAGGTGAGGGGAACCGCGACAATGGAGACAGTGCCTGCTGACCCTCCCTGCTTGTCGTTTGTCAATTTCCCCAAGATTACTTATTTTTCGGTAATAATTCGTGGTTTTTGTTGGTTTTTGTATACTTCTTTCTTTAATATTGCATGCCATTTCTATTTTGTTTTGTTATTTTAACATCATAAATGCATTTTACATTAAGCATTAATTTTTATGTTGAAGTGCTAGAAACACTTAACTATCATCCAAAGATAAAAGTTTTAAGTATCAGTCACACTTTTACATCATTTACTTTTGATATCAATTGTAAATGATAAAATTAAAACCATCCTTTATTGCTTCATTTATTTCTTTCGTTCAGGTGGTAACTAAAAAACCTACTAGTGTAAAAAATTTAGAGGAGAATTGTGTAAAAAGCATGTTGCTGTGGTAATTAATCGGATGATTATAAATTGTTACAACAAAAATACTCATAAAATATCGAAAAAAAAAGGTAATGCTACCAACAAGCATCGCAATTGACAATTGATATCAAAATGACAAAGTATGCAATAAAACCTGATAGGATAATGGAAAATGTAAGTTGACAGTCATTTAGGGTATCAAGCAGCACATGCTTTATATAAAATGCATCCAATAAAATATTTTAAATATAGTTTTGTATAATAATCATAGACGAGGAAATGTCATTGTGACATTTCCATTAATTATTTACTGGAATCTGAAACGTTAAAGATTCATATTTTTCGGTAAAATTGATGTTTTTTTTTCCAATTGATACTAAACCTATGTAATTCAACTAGAGCATTATAATATTACATGCAGAAAGGCTTAAAGAAATATAGTTTTATTAAGAAAAGGGAACAGAGGAATCACTTACCAAAGCGGTATATTTTGGCATTTCTCAATTGTTTACTCACACCATTGCATTATCAATACTATATTGCAACAAAATCACAAACTTACATAAGATAATGTACTAGATTGACTTCTACTTTTGAAAACATTCAGTGATGTATAATAGCCTGTTGTAATATGTTGATTAATGATGGAAAAATGCCGGGAATTCATTTTTTAGGGAACAAAACAGGTTTTTCTTTAAATCGTCTCAATTGTTTCATTTGTTTTTGTCAAAAATAACTTAACCTGCTGCCTACGCTCTAAACAAAGTTTCCTGAAATTTACGCATACCTAATGTGTCTAAATGTCAAAGTAAATAAAAATAGTGTTTTGTTTTACTTCCAGCAGTTCATGGCCTACTAGAATTTTATCAAAGTAAATTAAATGATGTGGTCTTTTCATGGCACTCATAAAGAATTTTATTTTCTGTTGTAAAATGCTCAAAACATAAGCAAAATGCAAGGTGTTACACATCGTTAAAATCAGAGTTAAAAACTCTATTCAAATATGAAAAAAATTAAAATGCCCACCATAAGAAAAAAAAAGTTGACAGTCGAAAACGAACAATAGCAGCAGTCAAAATCTGATACAAAAATTAGATTCAACATAAAAAAGTGTCTTAATAATGCGTTAATTAGAAATATGTAACATAAATGATAAATGAGTTATAGCCGAAAATAAAAAAAAACAAAATTTCGGGTTTTTCCAAATGTTTGAAAAACCAGTGTGGCGGCTACTTAAAATTTCTTTACAGATTATTGTTTGGCAACTTTTCCTCAATTTAACCAACTCTCTATCTCTTCAAATGAGCAAGATCCCCATGGTGGGGCTCGAATTTGAAACAGCCTGTATAGCCAGCCCACCGTTTTTGTTACACCTTGTACCGGGTGTCCGAGTTGTCCGTCAGCGGAAGATCTTGCATTTACTATTATACATACTCAAATTCTGCTGGTGCAGTATCTACCTTATTGGCACACTTTTTATAAATATTTTTATATATACAGGGCGTTCCATCTACCCTTGACGTCGTCGAGTTATATTTTTTCAAACGCAACACCCGGTGTACGATTAAATATTTGGATTGCCTCTTCTAAGATGATTCTATCATTAGTATATTTCATGGGTCTATCCCATTCTACGGGCCTTGTGCAAAAAACAGGTCATGTTTAGACGCTGTGACATAACCGTTCGACATTTTTGAGTGCGATTTTCACAAAAGACCTATCTAGAATACTCTACTTTCTAATTCATGTGTCAGGTTAGTAAAAAGAACGCAAAATTATACTTAGAAGAGGCATTCCAAATATTTAATTGTATACCGGGTGTTCCATTTGAAAACATATAACTTGATGACGTCAATATATGCGTCAACAGGGTAGATACTGCACCAGCAAAATTTGAGTATGTATAATAGTTAATGCAGGATCTTCCGCCGCGACGGACAACTCGGACACCCTGTATGTCCCAGCTCCGGGCTTCCAAGTTCAAGCACCGATGACGCGGCTCGAACGCGAAGCCTCGATGTTATTAACAACGGCCGCGGAAGCCTGCAATTTAGATTTTGATTATATATATTAATTTTCATTTGCAGCTTTAAAAATCTGAAAACGTCAAGTGAATGCATGCCATTTTCTGCATTTCTCAAGAAAACCGTAAGTTTTTCTGCTTCTGCATACATAAAATTGTAACCTTGAGGCTAAATTGGATAGATGGAGTAAAAATTTGGTAAAATAAGTTATACCTTTGACGATAAATATAATTTTTTAACGTTACATGCTTCAGTAAACAATTACTGCATTTTTAATACAAAAAAATTAACAAAATTTTAAAGAAACTGATTACCGTTGTCAGTATTTTTATCATTTGATTGTCAAAATGCACAAATTTTAGTAGGAAAAAAACTTTATATTCTTATCTAGATCAAACAATTTATAGTTATTTGAGAAGTATCAAAAACCAAGTGAATCTTTGTTTACTCACATAGGTCCCAGTTGATATAACTTTTTGTCTGCCTTAGAATTTTAGTTTATATAGGAATAGAATGGTAAAGACTACTTAAAATAATTACCTATTAAGTTTTTTAACTTGATTGACTGTTTTTGTTGTTTAATTTCTTTTTAAAGACTTGTGTTAACAATAAGTTACCGATAGTTGAATGTTTCTAGCAAGTTTCATTTAATATGAAATTTTTACTTTTATGTGATTACTAATTATTTAATTATTTATCTTTGCACAATATTTTTTACATTCCATCATTGTGCTTCTTTTGTTATAAAGAATGCATGCAATTGATTTTCTGTGATATATTATTTAATTTTATTGAGCTGGTTAATACAAAGAACATAATTCTACAAGAAACGCCCGGTATCATTTTGTTAAGTGAAGCATTTTTAACTTAAAACCAATATAAATCACAAAGAATGTAGTGTTTTATTTTATTCAGATATTGTTTATTATATTGCTATTTTAATGAAGCTGTTATTATGAAATTAGAATTTTACCCTTTGAATTTTTTATATTGTCAGAAGTAGCTCGAAAATTAAAAAAAAAATTATTGAAAAATTCCGATACTTTACCATTTATAATTTGCAAGGCATTGTTTTCTTTCTTTATGGCAGCTGCATTATGATTTGTTTTGATGATTACTCTGTGCAGTTTTCAGGTAAGATTGTTATTTTTATTTGTACTGATTAATCATGATCATATATTTTTCTATGTATAATGACGTTCAGAAGTAATGTCGCAAGTATGTGTCGTATCGGTTCCGAGACCACGTAAATTAAGAAATACGTTGCCAAGAGCAGTGAAGAAAGCTAGTAAGATCAGTTTAAAAAGCTTAAAGATACAGATACAAGTATGTGTTTTTATTCCTCCCATAAAATAAAATAGTAAATTTAAATTATCAACTAAAAAAAAGTTTGCACGGTTTGCACAACCGAATATTACTATGATAGAAAAGTTAAAAATGCAACAGTATGAATTTACCATAATTTGGCCTAATGATTTTTACTATGAAGTTTGAACTCAGGCGCGTTTTTAAGCTATGCAGCGGTTCGTGCTAGTCATGCAGGGGGCCGCACTCCGCAGCGAAGTGACCTACAGATTAAAAACGCAAAATTTACCGAAAATTGATTTTTCTCATAAAACAAACAAAATTAAACAGACAAAAAAATAAAGATTTAAAGAAATGTTGATAAGCGAACTAACTTTAGCCAATATAAATTTTTTCACAGTATCTTCTAAATTCAAATTGTTGAG
Source organism: Ctenicera cuprea (assembly GCA_958336395.1). Lineage (NCBI taxonomy): Eukaryota > Metazoa > Arthropoda > Insecta > Coleoptera > Elateridae > Ctenicera > Ctenicera cuprea. The sequence goes on from OY284486.1 coordinate 59,665,364, forward strand.
AGAATCACGTTCGATTGAAAGTATTGCCAAATCTAACATTCTCACTTGAGTCATTGTGCTCCTCAGGTGAGTTTCAATCTACGCAATACACTTCGTTTGTTCCCCTATATCTTCGGAACCCGTTGACCGATTTTGATAAGATTTGGTGTGTGCAGGAACCTTACTCTGATTGCCGTACAATTATTAGGAAAGCATATATCGACAGGGGTTTGTCAGAGGCAGCTGCATATATTTTAATTGCTTTACTTTCTAGTACAACATTGAAGCAGTACAATGTGTCGTTACAAGGTTGGTGGCTTTTTTTTGTAAAAAGGACTGTTATAATCCGTTTCAATCGTCGGCGAATATTGTTATTCAAATAACAGAATCATCAAAAGACTCTTTCGAGGCGTTTTCAGACTAAAGCCAACCAAACCAAAGTATGAAAAAACTTGGGATACTCCACTAGTACTGGTCTTCATTACTAAGTTATGCCCTTTAAAATCATTAAATTTTAAATGTTTAACTAAAAAATTAGTAATTTTACTAGCATTGATTACTGCACATAGGGTACAAACCTTTTCCTTAATAAGCATTGATAATATTACCTCAGTACCTTCAGGCATAGAAATCAGAACATCGGAATTAATAAAGACTTCAGCACCAGGAAAGTTTCAACCATTTTTCCTCCTTCTTTATACAAAAACCTAAATTACATGCAGTAAAAACATTGCAATTGTGTTTTACTTGCAGGCAGTACTTTGTAAGGTCGTTAATCGGAACCGGAATTAGACCTGTTTTTTGGTATAGATTTTTTCTAAACACTTTTTTGAACTTTTAAACACATAGCGTTGTAGTGCATCTAAAGACAAATCAAATCTTCAAATATGCATATTTTGATAACTCTATAAATAAAGTTGTTATCACCATTTTCGTGAGCGCAATAACTATCTTAGCGCTTGTTACGTAGTAGGAGTAAGCGCCGCCCGTACCTACGTAACTAACGCCTTGAGTCTGCAGCGGGCTTGTACCGGCTAGATTAGATGCAAATTTCCATTACTTCTTGACGCGAGAATATTTAAAACGTAAAAAGTATGGGAAAGTACCAGCGACCTGTTTCGCCAATTTTTGTTTTTTATCAGATGTCGCTCGCACGCTTTTCAGCGCCTGATTGGTGTTTGTACTTTGATTTATTCTTGAAAAAAAACAAATATTGCAATTAGACAAATAAAACGATAAATGAAAATATTTTTACCATTGAGAAATATCAGAAATCGGAAATGAGCTCAAACTTTAATTTTAGGTAATTATTGTACTGGCACTCATACAATATTATAGATATAATACACTAATAGAGAGATGTTACTTATTTGAGAATAAAAAACTGAAATGATTCCAGTCAATAATAAAATAATTTAAGTATTTCTTAGTACCACTCTGATAATTCTCAGGTTTTGTTTATTGAATACTTTGACTTTGTGGCGGATCGGCAGAAAGGGTCAAAGGTGCACGTGCGTGGGTCAGTTCCAGTTACAGGAACGGAGTTTATTAATACCGGGTGATCGTAAAAAAAATGATTCAGAGCAGGCCATGACCGAAGTGTTAAAGTTGGCAATACTTAATATAAGCCAATTTTCATATGTTTACAGCTGTAAAAATTTTTGGTTAGATACATTTAACTTAATGAGTGCTTTGCACTTTGCTAATCAAGTCGGCGGTATTACATTCCCACGTAAGGGTATTATTTTACATTATTTGGAGATAAACATTTAAACTTAAAATAATACTTTTTATTATTTTAGTCTTGCTTAGAAATAAATATTTTTTATATGGATAAAGATTTTGTTTTCTAATACACGACTAGAGGGGGCCGTCGGTGCAACGCACCGATTTCACCCACGTTAAATGCGCCCCTGTTTAAACTGATTGGTTAAAAAAACGGGCGAAGTTTATGCATATTTATAAAAAAATATAATAGTTTCGTTTACCGTTCTTAAACTTTTGTTTTTATTTTATATTTAAATGTTTTACACAAAATGTAGATTTAGAAATTATCGAAATATTGTTTTGCAAATTAATTAAGTTAATTTTCGATGCCAATTTGTAGAATTCTCACCTTTGAAATTTGAAATTACTTCTATTTAATGCATTATTTTATTTCATAATTACTAGATTACGTTGCTAGAAGAGGATTTTTCGTTCTTAAAGACAGGACACAGCAGATTACACAATTTTTTTAATAAACAATGCAATATACCTATAGTGGATTTTGGCTTAAAGAGTAAAAACCTGGTTTTATGGCGTAACAATTGTTTTTTAATCTTTATTAATAAGCGTGAGTTTGACTTCATTGAAATTCGTATTAATATATTGCAAAAAAAATTCATATTAATATATTACAAATAAAATAATTAATAATTTCAACAGGTATTTAATAACATTTTAAAACAAATAAAACTGCAATAATATACTTTTTAATATTGTTTTATTATTAACAATATACAGGGTGATTCCTTGTCTTGCTATAAGAGATACAAAAAGGTAGGTTTAAATTTGACAAAATTGCTAAATTTGATGTCGTTTAATAATCTAAAAAGAAATGTCTTAGCACAAGTCGTCTGAGTGAAGAATAAAAATTAAAAAGCATATTATATTTTCTTTTTTTTCGTGTTTTATTTTTGAAAATTTGTAGCAGAAACCTAGAAACACTTTTTCACAGCAACTGCAGAATCCTCCTAACCAATTGAGATTGTGGAACAACGTTTAATTTTTTAAGAATTGTCAGGTTTGTTTTTTTTTATGGCCACCATGTTAGATTTGTATGTTATTTAATAAATAATTTTATACAAATTTCAACGACAAAACACAATATGCTTTTTTTCATATACAATATAACAAGAGCTCACGTTTTTATCCGAAAATTTTAGTTGTATACACGAAAAATTGTTGCTTGGCAACGTACGAGAACACAGAGCATGCATATAAAATTTTGCATGCTTTGTCGTTTGAGTGCGTTTGCCAATAAGACAAATTCTTGAATAAAACAAATGTTCTAAATTTTATTAATTGAAATAATGTAACTGTTGTAAACAAATCTTCTTAGCAACGAAAACATAACCTTTGCTGATGGAATTTTATTGCAGCAACGAATTGCGCCAAGCAATCGAGATCCCGTAATGTGCATCGGATACAAATCGCCCTGTATAAATGTAGTCACTGTATTATCTAAAATTCTCATAATTTATTTAAATTAAATGTTTACGCAAATGCAATATTGCTGTGTTCTATAAAATCAAAAAACATTTTTCTCAGAAATAGACTGAAAAATTTTTGATTTTGAATCGGAATTTATTATATACGGCTAATTTTCCATCACCTTCCTTGTCGCACTCATTGATTAAATATACCTTCTCTGTTGCGCTTATTAGTTGCCCACGTTCGTATCTGTTTGCGTTAAAACGTCTAAATACATAATAAGTAACAATTTATAAAGTACGGGAAAGCCAGGCAAAGTGCTTTGCCCATGTTTGATACTTTCCCCGAGAATTAGGTTGCTGTTTTTGGGTTACATGTTACAATAATTGTTTTCAATTACCCGCTTTTTTATTTGCTGAAAAAGCTTGACTTCTGTAAATTCTATAATGTGTCTTAAAAGCCATAAATTAACGACGAATTTCAAAAATTGCGTAGGCATAGAAGGAAAAAAACACTTGAATGTCACTGTAGCGCAGACAACACTCTTGTAAAAGGGTTCTTTTACTTATGGAGGGTATTTAGCACAAGCTTTAAGCCTGCTCTAGAATGTAACTTGCCTAAGTGCTGCAATATTAGTTGCCTGTGCTACAGGGTTTTGCTTCATTACTTTTGAACGTCATTGTACATGATAAAGACGCTCCTTATGTGTTTATACATACAAGTCCAAAAAAGTGTAGAAAATCAAGAGGTGTATAGTACATAGTCACAGGTGTATGCAAAATATACAAAATCATATTAAGTGATCACATTTTTATTGAACTTTAATAACACTTAATTTAATCTAATTTTTATAATCGCCATTCTTTGTGTTCAAGTCATTAACAATAAATCTTGCTATTGCTTTGAGTATTCATTCTCATATGCATTACTAATTTTACATTCTGTGATTGTGCATTAAAATAATAAATAAAAACAAAATACTATTATTTTTGTAGAGGTAATAAAGTTTGCAACTTTAATATCAGTTAGTTTTGAAGGTACAGCCGTTTTTAGAAGTGTTACAAACCAGTTATTTATTGTATTTAAGTTTGGGTATTGTCCTTCCATTGTCGATGTTGCTTCAGGTGTTTTAAGCGAAGCTCAAAGTCACTTTATTGATGTTAATAACAAAAACAGTTTTAAATAAGTCAATTTTTTGGACAAAACCAAAAACATAGACAAGAAGATCACCAAAATCATTATTTAAACATTCTTGCATAGAAAAAAAAAGCTTTGCTTATCAAATACTTCTTAACAGTTTTTTCAAATGGGTTTATTGGCAGAATTATAACGGAAGGAGGCATTAGGTTACCTAGTTTTATGCCAAAGTAATGTGAACACAATATTTGATATGCCTCTGGTATCATATTTATGAATTTGTTCATAAAAATCTGCTGTTGAGATGCTGCCTTATCATCAGGTGATGCAGCCTAAATATCTTTTGCATGTGTATGTGGTACTTATAAACCTTTAAATTTTCTTTAACTTTGAAAATATTTTTCACTTTATAGCTTTTAGTTTTTTGAAAGCTTTTGTGCATAGTAACATTGTGTCTCTTAAGAGCTATTACAAACAAAAATTGGAACCTGATCTGTCAACTTGCGTTTCAGTAAAAAGGCACTTAGGTCAATATTTTCAAAAAATCGTAACGGACGCCGTTCTGAAACTAGAAAAGTTTTCTGTTAGATTGAAAAAACTCGTAAGACATTTTCGCCAGTTTTCTATTTTTAAGTAGCGTTACCACTTTGTCTCTGCTGTATTGTAACTGGTGCCTAATTTTGATTTCAACTATGAATGTCATATGTGGTTTTTAATTTAAACAAATTAGGATTTTATAAAATGCGAATGATCTGCAGTGAATACTCAACAACTCTTTACTTTCATTCGATGTGTAGTTTTTATCTTGAACTATTTGTGAGTATTCTGTGGAAATCAAAAAGAAACTGCAGAATTGGAATTTGTTATGTTTTGCGTATGTTTCTATTTGTAAAATGTTTTTGGTTAATGAACAGAACAGTTTTTATGCGTTACCTGCTTATTTAAATGGCCTAATTAAGAGATATAAAATGTTGACATTGTTTAGTAGTCAACATGATTGCCTGATCTAAGGACACTAGCAAATGTTTTGTGAGGTCACTAAAACGAAACCGCCACAAACTGGAAAATAACATATTATGATTGTGCACACACTGAGTTGTATGTGCATACATAATACAATACAGACATCTTAAATAAAGATGAAGCATAATAATAACTAATGCAAAAGTAAACAAGTCATAGTTTTGCAGTTTTTTTTTTCAATTACGTGGAATACCGAGGAGAAGAAGTTACCAGTAGATATGAACGATTTAATATGCTCTAAACAGTAAGTATCTATACAGAGTTGTTCAGACTGCCCTGGCCAATAATTTGACGATTTTTGAAAATAGCCTTATTAAACTTTTGATATTTGTAAATGGAAAGATCTCTCTCTCTCTCTCTCGTTACTCCCCCTCCCTCTCGCATTCTCCATCCCTCCCTCTCCCTTCATCTCACCCCCTCTCTCATTTTCACTTATTATTATGATAAAAATTGTTAAAATGTTCTGTGAGAACTACAGGGCCGGATTATACATTGTATAAAAGAATACAGGGTGCTTAGAATAACTTGCACAGCACGGGGAAAATACTCGTGGCTTATTAGATACAAGCGAAAAACTGAAAAATGGAATTACTTTAAAGGTAGGTAAAATATTTCTGTTCATAGTGAAAATAGAAAAAAAAATCATGAAGAAAGAGGCTGTAAATTTATTGAAGCTGTATTAAGAAAAAATGTTTTCATGAAACCATATTTTATTTAAAAACAATAAAGAGCTTTTTCTTTTCTTTTCAACAATATACGGTTTGATATACTATAATTTTAAATTCAAAAAAGGTATTTATTAAAAAACTATTTCGCCCCTAGTATCGCAAGTGCTATAAAACTAAAAGAATGAAACATACTCTTAAAATAAGAATTGTCACTTTAGTTTTTTATTATTTTCTTAATTACTTATTTATGAAAACTTTTTTAAGCAGTTATATTACAAACAATTTTTTATTACCAAGATTATAATGACAGTTGTTTAAATTTGCTTGTACTGTTCTTACATCTAGACAGTTGATGAAATGATAAAAACAAACGATCAGCGTTCTTGTTAACAACGACGTTCTCACTTTTTTCATAACCCACTGATGCTAAGAGCCTATTATCCTATATCCTATTTGAATTTAAAGTTAAGTATATCAAACTATATATTGTTGAAAAGAGAATAAAAAAGTTATTAATGGTGCTAAAATAAAATATGGTTTCTTTTTAAAAAATTGCATGTTTGTGTTATATCTCCGAAACGAAACAAAACAATCTTGAAAATATTTTTTCCTATTACAGTTTTAATTGATCTACAACTTTTTTCTTTATATTCTTCTATTTTCAGTACGTACAGAGATATTTTACTTTAAAGAAATTCCGCTTTTTCAGTTTTTCACTCGTATCTAGTAAGCTATGCATATTTTAGGAAAAACAAAATCACCATTAATCCACCGGTAAAATCAGCTTTAAAAAATCCTAAATCGGTAGCGGAATTATTTTGCAAACCGAATTATCTAAATTTGAAAACGACGTGATAGAACCCCTTTTATCCTCTTCTACATTCAAAATTTTGAATTTAACACCTAGTTACTCAAAAGCGAGTTGATAGATAGGTATTAAATTTGGTATCGTAATAGCAGTATGGAGACGTAATGTTACTGTGTGTACACGAGAATTTTAGAAAAATGAAAACTAGTTTTGAAATTTACGAAAAATTTTCAAAAAAGAAAGCTCAAAGCTGGCCTACGATGTTATTTAATTTTGTCGGCTCATACAGCTAGGCATTGGAGTTATAATTTGGTTGGTGTCCCTATCTTATAATTTTTGTGACGTCTTGTAAGCATTTTTAAAAAACGCAAATTCATACCCCTTTATTTAATAAGCGGGAAATGACAAATCATATTTGAACAAGCTGAATTGCCCATGAACGATAGTAGAATAAGATTTACACTTAAGTTCTAGGTTCAGCAATACATAGGGGGGTTAATTGCTCCCACCCCTACCCAGTTTTTGGCTGACGAATTTGCTTTTTGGTTTCTTTTTTTAATCTCAAAAAATATTTGATATATTATTAAAAAAAAATTTTTCAGAAAAAATTCTGTTAGCTCAAGTACTGCATGCGGCTGATGTGTCTGCGGTATAATGTCTTCGATGTGTCGTTTGGTTGGTAGGATTAGTGCAATCTATAATAGTCATTGTCACTGCATTAAAGTGATACAATTGCTTTGCTCAGTTTTTGTTTGTTTTTTCTTTGCTTTCGATTTTCGCTATTAACCTTTTACATGTATTTGTTATTTTACTTTGCTTATATTTATCTTGGAATTAAGTTGAAGTTATTCTGTGTTTTTGGGTGCATATTTCTATGTTAATTATTGAGGCTTAAATGGGTATTTCTTGTACTTGTTTCATTTTATTCATTTGTCACAATTTGTCCTATTTTTCATCACGTACTTCAGTTTCAAATTTATACGATTATTGTTTATTTTTGTTTTCATTTCAATCAAAGTTTTAGATGTATATACATTTTTCCAGTAGAATTGGTAATAATGTTCTTATTTTTAATAATTTCTTCACAGGTTTTTAACAAATTGGTTCCATAATAATTCTGTTACATAAAAGTGTCTATTTAACATGTAGTATTGCCATTATCTACTCATATTAGTTCTGTTTTTTGCATCGTTATGTTGGATACAGCTTTCATAACGTAACCTCTCTTGCAACATATACGATTAATGTTCGAAGATCTATTTTCTTCTGTTCTGTAGCTTTATCTCTTCATTATTATTCATAAATATTTTTGATTGAAAACTATAACTACATTGAAAGAAATAATTTGTAATTCAGATTAGTATTAAAGTATTTAAATAACTTTATGGTAGAGTCGTAGCAGTTGTATTTATGCCAAATTCTTTGATACAAAATATTAATTCAGCTCCAAAAAAGTTATGTTGCAAGGCGTCTCATGTATGATATTGATTTCGTACAAGAATTGATGTCATTTGCTGAACTCTGATTTTAAGCGTAGATAATAATGTATGTCATTATAGCAAATTATTAAACAGTATCAGATCAAAAACAACTTTATGTTGCTTGGCGTTATTTCTAAAGATCTAGATAGGTGTATTAGTTATTAATATTATGTACTGTTACTGGTCTGATTATTGTTATTCTTCGGAGTTGCATTGTAATTCTTTATGCAGAGCGATTCATAACATATGGGATGCACCTTTAGGGGTTCAGAATTTGAAACAATAAAAAAGTTTGTATAAACATGGTTCTGGCAACGCTTCCTTTAAGAGTTAAGCCTCCTGAAGATGAGATGGTCTAATCACTTTTTTGTCGATAACTAGCAGTAATTACACTAAAATTTTGAAATTTTATATCTGCACATTTCTCATTTATTTCTATTAATTTTTGTTTGAATAAGTGTACCAGTGGTGTCTCATATGGAGGGGGGGGGGGGCACGCAATATTTCTTTTATAAATATTTCTTTACAATTTTTCAAATTTCATTTATAATCTTATTCATTTGCCAAACAAAAGTACACAAAAGGGCGCTCTTGCCGAAAGTCGCTAAATGTAACGGTATTCCAGATAACTTAAGTTCTGTGAAAAATCAAGTTGCCACTCTGTGAATGCGAAAATAGTTCGTACAAAATTTGGGGATAAGTTCCACACATCAAAGCAATAAAAAGGGTTCTGAATGTCTGGAACTTAGCTTTAAAGTTTGTGGAAACTATTGGGGTATCTTGAGAAAACACTTTATGACAACTTGACTTTACATAATTAACTTTAAAAAAAAACGACTTCAAATAATAACACAAAAGTAACATAAGTTCACTAAAAAGCAAAAATAAATGTTTTTTATACGACAATTTAATACTTATTTGTTGTTCCGTTTAATGTAATTAAGAAATTATTGTTTATTATATAATTATTAATTGTTTTATAATTTTGAAGTCCGTGCCAAGTAAAACATAAACATTCGAATCTAATTTGTTATTGTAGCAAGGTATATAATTTTTATGTTTTACTTGGCACCGACTTCAAAATTATAAAACAATTAATAATTATATACTAAACAATAATTTCTTAATTACATTAAACGGAACAACAAATCAGTATTAAATTGTTGTATGAAAGCATTTATTTTTGATTTTTAGTTAACTTATGTTACTTTTGTGTTTTTATTTGAAGTCAGTTTTTTTAAAGTTAATTATTTTACAATTTTAAGTGATGGGTAGACCTAGTAAGGATGCCTCTCGAATGAGGAAACGACGGCTAGTTGAAACGGAAGATGAAAGACGGAAAATAGATTTTGAGGAGTTCCCTGGTGTATCTTCGAAGTTCAAGGTCCAATACCAATGAAATTAAAATGGGACCACCTTGGAACTATACTGAACCCAACGCAAAAAGAATCATTAAAGTCGGTTCATAAACAAAGAAGTTATGCCCAAACATAATTAAAAAGAAAAATATATACAGACGAATTGAGAACCTCCTCCTTTTTTTGAAGTCTGTTAAAAAGCATTGAATTATTTGGAAAACTGTTGGATTTAGTGACTTTTAGGAAGAGTACCCTTTTTCTGTACTGTATGGAGAATAAGGTTTTCTAACCAAATATTAAAAAATTCCAAAGATCTAAAATATTTAGAAGAAAATATTATATTGTCCCTCATCTGAGACACCTCTGGTGTACTTATTCAAACAAAAATCAGTTGCAGTAATAATAAAGATACATAATTTCAAAATTATGGCGCAATTAGTGCCAACATTTTTGACAAAAAAGTGATTAGACTCTTTTATTTTTAGGAGGCTGTAACTCCCAACAGATTGATTTTGGACCACGTTTATCATAAATTTTTTTACTATTTCCAGATTTTGATTCCATCCTGAATGTGCATTCCACATGTTATTAAAAACCCTGTATAAAAGTTGATTTTGGTTCAGGAACTTAAAACGAAAAATGTTTTGTTTTATTTTTCTTAGAGCAAAAATTTTGTTTTGTTTGAAAAAATGGTTAAATTCAGTTTTTACCAAAGAATATAAAACAGTTAATGCAAACATTATGATTTATGAAAGAAAATAGATTAAGTTAAAAAAGAAAAAGACTTCATCTATTTTAATGGATTTGTATTTCGAAAAGTCTTGGAAGGTAAAATACTATGTTTGCAAATAGAAACAATGTTATAAGACTACAGTTACTTTCAAAAGTGTTTTGTTTTTTTTATTCTCAAATAGTACAACTTAATATTCAGCCTTTCTTATAGAATTTTTTATAAACAATATTACATCTTTTTCGTTCATGCCTTTATCGTATGTGTCACTGACATGATGTTATTTGTCTTTGTTTTAGCCAGGAAGCCACCCATAGCACCGATACCATTGTATCAGCCATTAAATTGCATGGAGTGTTACCCATCTTCCACTCCAAGTACAGGTGGTAATGATTCAAATCAAAGCCACTTTGCAAACAATAACACAAGAAAATTCAGACCTTTTGATGTTGAAAATCTTATTAGAGAAAGTACAACAAATAAATTGCAAAAAGAAGATTATAATCATGTTAATAATAACATTAATCAAATTACTAACGATAATCAAAATGTTAAACCTGAACTTTTAATAAGAAATGAAATAACAGTAAATGAAAAGAAACCAGACGATTTTATTCAAAAGAAAAATGAACAAAATTTAAATAGGATTTCTTTAAATGTAGCTGAGAAAAATAAAGATTGTGTTGTTCTTTATCCGGGTGTTACTATTAATTCGAGCAATAGTGATCAGAATAATGAATCGAGCATTGCTATTATTCATCAAAAACTTAAAGAAAATATAGTTATGGCTTCAAAAATAGTAACCGAACAATTAACTGCAGAAGGTGTGCAGCAGAAAACAGAGAATGAAAATGGAACTTCAGCTATTGAAAATCCAACAATTCCAAAACCCTTGCCAATTAATAGTGGTATAAATATTAATTATTTTGACAGCACATCCACATTTTTGGATCGTAGTGCAGAAGTTAAACATGCTCGAACCCCCATTAATATTCAGCAGACTCACAGTCCTCAACTTCCTGCACCATCTCCCAATTATCCTGTACAAACGCAGTTGTCTTCAGATTTTGGTTGCAATACTGGTAATATTTCAAGTTTTTCAGAAAGTGCTGTAATGAACGATAATCATCTTCATCTTGAGACTAAACCCATTTGTATGGGTGGCAATATTTCAACAACTGAATTTGTTGTAACCAATAACGATAGTAGCACACTTCTTGATACTAAATTCGATGAAAGAATAAAACCACAATTTAATAGAGAAACAGTTATTCATGTACCAAATATAGCACGTGTTCCTACAGTAAATAACAATTACATGAGTGCCCCTCCTACAACTAGTCAGAATGAAACAAAGGGCAGTACGTCATTTTGGGATTTGCATCTACCACATTCCACAGCCAGCACTATTGTGTCAGTGAAAGAACAGGATTGCTCGAATGATATTACAATTAAGGACCTTCTAACTAACAATGTAATTTTAAGTAATGATAAAGTGAATGAAAATATTAATGGATGTTTAAATAATACTTCATTTAATCAAGCCGCTGTTAATTTAAACAAAGTGAACACATCGAGACTGGTTAAAGTTATTTGTAACTCTAAGGACAGTATAGATTTAACTGAACAACATACCAATTTTGAAAGTCTTATTAGTGCAAATCAGATTTTAAATACCAAAAGTAAAAGTTCATACGCTAAAGTAACAAACGGTTTTAATTTGATTTCAACTTTAGCAAATTCTAACAAACTTAACACAAATGTAGAGGTTAATGGTTGTTCCAATCAAAAGTCAGAAAATTCGTGTATTGTTTTAAATGTACCATCTATAAATTATCACCAGCCTCCGATTAAAAAGCAAAGGCTTAGCAAAATCGATATAGCTACACGAAAGCGCAAACTTCGCAGGCAAAAACGATTTTCAGAACGTAACACCACCAACAAAGAAAACAAAGAAGAAAAAAGTAGAAAATTAAAGAGAGAAAGAATAGTGTATGAAAGAATTACAACTCATAAAGGAACAATAACAGATTTTGGCGTTCATGTTTTTGGATACTCAGACAGCTCAACTTCAAGTTCATACACCAGTTCAGAATGTGAAAGTGACTCTGTTGAGGCAGATTTCTATATTAAATCTAGCTCACCTCGCCAACCAGATTTACGACCTGAAAAATTAAAATTTTTACAATTGTTTGGGCTGACTACTTATACAAAGAAGAATGGTAAGTAAAATTATGTAATTCATGTTTAAGCTTGTCTAGCGTAAACTGAAACAGTCATGAAAATTATTTTCTCATATAAAAAAATAATTGATTGAAAAATAAAATGCCTATAAAGTATGCATAAAATCAGGTGTTTTACTGAATTTGACAATTTAATTGTTGCTCGGTACAGGCACATTAATTTCATAAAAATGCATGTTTATGTTGCCTGATGTATGTACTTTAAATCCTACAGCAGTGGAACTGTCAAAATTAGAGAGACGGAAGTGGCAGCCAAAGTGGAACTATCCAGCAATAGAGCAAACGAAGACTGTAGCTTTAGACTTACCAGTGCCTTCTGCATCACCAGCAGTGCTCAATACTTCACACGATTATCGACGGAAAACAGGTTTCTTTCATATTCTTGGCCTACAAACTTTACCATCTAACAATATCCATGGTGAGTCGATGTAGGTAATTTTCCTAAAGTTTTGTTTTGAACTAGTTTCGTGAATTTTAGAAACAGTATTTAAATTTTGTCAAGGTGTCAACGAAAGTAGTCGTACAGTTTTTATTATTTTTATTTATTAATATGATAAAATAAAATATTGGGAAGTTATTATGCATATCATAAAACCACATTATATGGTGTCTACTTTAATATTACCACCAGTTTTGCGAGGAGTGACCCTTAACTCTGTTGCTTCAAATGGAACGCCCTGTACATTTTTAAAGTTTTGAAATCAGGTCAGGTTCTCGGTAGGGTGGTTGTTCTGACAGTTCAAAATTTTTTAATTACAATTATATTTCGCGCTAAGACTGCTATGACGTGTATAAAATTGTTCCTATGAAGTCAATTGTTACTTTCAAAATAATTTATGGTTCATATTTGTGAATCTAGGGTACCTACTTAAAAAAACAGTTTAAAGAAAAAAGTAAAATTTCTAAGTGGAACGATATTGGCTCATTGTGGGTTTTAGAAAGCGCATTTTATAGCAATTATAACGTTGCCTATAACTTGATATTTTATTATAGTTTTAACGAGTAAATTCAATTTAAGGTTAATAAAAATAATTACAATAAATCTGGTTGATTAATAAGACAAAATATCACTAGTAGTAGAGGTCTTGCAAGCATCTACGCCGTCTAAATTAAAAGTTCATCTACATTCTACACCATAAGGTTAAAATGTTTTGACTACTGGGTATTGTTACCTACCCCTCGTGACTTCAGAATGAACATACTACATGATGTTGAACCTAACACATAAAAGTAATAGCATAAACTTTTAGAAAATCTGAAGTTTTTTGCAAACAGATTCGTTGCAATTAAAGAAAGCTAAAAATGGGAGGCCAAATTCGTTTGCTAAAAGTTGGGTGGGAGGGGAAAAATTAACCCCCCTTCTTTTTGCGACACCTAACAATTATGTTGTGAACTTTATGCTACTATTTCTCATGAGCAATTTAGCTTAGCCAAAATTTTTTTTATTAAATAATTAAATTAGATTAAATTAATCGTCCTCGTTTATTAAATGAATTTTCGATTTAAAACAATTCATAGAAACAAAGAAATTAGCAAACTGGGACGCAAACCAAATTGTAGTCTATCCCTATCTGTCTGATCGTCCAAAATTAAAAAAAAATTGTTGCCAGTTATTGAGCAATATTATTTTGAAAATTTTCACGCCACAATTTTTTATTTATAAAAGAATTGTTTTACATAGTAACGTTTTTCTACCCTAGGGTATTATAGTATCAAATTGCATCCCTGTCTGTCAACCTGTTTTTTTGAGTAAAAAGGCGTTAAAATCAATATTATCAAAAATTTGTAGCAGCGGCTATGTTAATTTTACCTAGTATGTTACAAAAAAGCATTTGGTTTCCCCTAAGGTCTTCTGTCAGATTTCGTTATTTAATTTTAAAAATTCCGTTTCTGATTAAAAAATAGGCTACCAAAAAACATGCAACTGTCTCATCCGGTTCTGATTTTTAAATGCTTGTTTTGTCCCTAAATTTTTGAACTACCTCCACATTCCGAAGCTCGGCGAAATCCAACTATTCATTCTGGGGTTATGAGGCGTCCCACACACACCCACTCACAGACATACATCTAAAAAAACACATTCCTGGAGGTCCAAATCATGTATTTCCGTCAAAATCTATAATTACAAATTTTTCGTGATAATAATATTAGAAAGTACTCTGTTCATTTCATCTCATAGCAAACCTGAGAGACCGTATTTATTTTAAAATTTATAAAATCACTTGTAACATAAATTCGTATTGCATTAGGGCAATATTATTTCTTACCTCTAATAAACAAACGAAAATTTATCAATTTAAACATGCTGAAGTTTTTAAATTTCATTAGAATAAATTGAGGATATATCACTGTTTATTTGTTCGGACGTTGACTTTCATTGTTATTTCAAACGTCCTATCTAAACAACTACAAAACATTTCTGTCTTGTCTGTGTTACAGAAAGCAAATTTTATTACAACTTAGAGTTTATCTTTAGTAAAACATAAATAACTAAATTATAGCAACAGCAGTGACAGCAAGGATAAATTTTTGCCGAAAACATGCAATAAACTGAGTTGAGTCTGTCGTGTTGTTGTGGTGAGACAGTTAGGGATTTATGATATAGAAGACAGCACTTAACAAATTTCTGACATGTAGAAACAAACACGTACACTGTCTCAATGAAACAAGGACAGTATTATGCAGACTTTGATTTTTGTTTGTTTCATTGTTGTGTTTGATTGATGTTTCTGCTGTATTTTGCAGAAAATGAGTTTTCCCGCATTTAAATTAAATTGCGTGGTATTAAATTTTCATGCCAAATACACTTTAACTCATTCTGTTTTTCTTTATGCTCCCAAAAAGCACAAACTCGTAAAAATAAATTATTATTTTTTATCAGTTTTATATTTTTTAACGCATTGTTATGCAGTATTCCCGAAAAACTGATTTTTCTCAAAAACAATTGGTGCTATGATACCTAAGTTAGTAGGAGTACTTTTTTATGTAATTTTCTTCAAAGAATCTATGTAATGTGTCAAATTGCCGAAAAATTGACAGACAGTCTTTCCTGACGCACGTTTATATGAACTTTTTATCTTCATTTTATAGGTACCACACGCACATGAAGCTATGACATACTTTTTAAAAACACCTTGTATACCAATTAACTGTATTTTGTTGTAGCTCATAATTTTGGACGCGTTTTATAGACTTTATGTGTGATAACTGACACAGATCAATGCAGATGACGATCTAATCACAGACACATTTATTTATTATAAGCGTCTTGATTTTTTTTCATACTAAATTTTATCCTCAACTGTTTCTATGTGCCATCTCATTTATGCAAAATATGCAGCAATATTATAAGTGGAATAGTTTGCTTAATTGCAACTTTATTTATTAAAGTAGTAATCACATCTTGTTTATTTGCAAAAAAGTTGAAAAAACTACTTATGGTTTGAGATATGTTTTTAATTGCTAATGCGCTATATTAAATGTGTTAATTTTTACAGATTACGAAGATACATGGTTGAAAATAGTCGAAGACAGGCTTAAGCGAAAGTGTGATTCTGCCGTAACACAATACAGCTTAAAAGTTCAACAGCATAATTTGCAGAAGCAGACTGACAATAAATTGTCTAATGGTGCATTAGAACAAAATAAAAAATATGAAGTTAATTTGCGAACACCAAACATTGCTGTTGCATGCAAACAAAAAAGCTGTCAGAATTTACAAAATAAGAAACCAGTGGAAAGACATAGTCGTGGAGAATTTGTGGAGAATGCAAAGAACTCAAAATGCGTAACACCAACTGGAAATATTTTTTCTGATAAAGCCTCTATACAGACATTACAAAATTATCAGCATAAAATTTACAATCGAAGTTTATTAGAAAAAAATAGCAACAAAATTGAAATTAACAGTACTAGGACTCATTTTATAAAGAATTTGCAGTCACAGCTAGTAAATAATTGTTGGTCAAAGTTACAAAGCCAAAAGTTAGAAAATGCTCTTCAAGAACCTTGTGATGCTACGGAAATAAACCTAAAACCAGTAGCTCTTAATATACCTAAAAGTAAGTCAGTTGATGTTGGAGCCAACTGCCAGCAAGGAGAAAATAAAATATCTAAGAATACGAAAAGTAAGATGAATATCATTAATTGTACCACTATTTTACCACCCAAAAATTTTAAAAATCACAAAACAGAAGAAAAATGTGGTAATACACAGGCATTAAATAAAAGTCCTACAGTAAATTTAAACATGCCCATTACTCCTATTATTCATAAAATATTCAGAAGTCAGAATATACAAAATTTCAATTCAGAAGAAAACTGCTACAGTAATACACAATTAATACAAAAAAAAACGAAATGTAATTTAAACATAACCACTGCACCCATACATAAAAAACAAAACATAGAAAATCGTACATCAGCAACAACTTTGTCACATACGAGTTCTAACATTACTTTAAACTTGCCTACAGTTGATAAAATAATTGCAAACTTTGAAAAGCAGAATCAAAAGCTGGCCGAAGATGAGTGTGATGACTTGCAATTTTCACACAAAAGCCCCACAGTTAGTTTTAATATCCCCACCACTAATAAAAAACAAAAAAATCAAAACGGTCAAACGAACCATCTGTTGGAAGATGAAAGTTTCAGTGGTCTATTAAAAGCACACAACTCTAAACTAACTTTAAAAACACCAACCATTTCTAGTATTCCAACTGGTTCACCTATAGTTCAACAAAAAGACTGTAAGAGTACTTATATTCAAACCGAATCGAGTTACATGCTACCTCTTACTATGATAGTTGTCGATAATAGATCTTTACAACAGGGTATAAAAGATGAAAACGATGGAAAAATATATTTAGTAAAGGAAGGGCACGAGAACAAAAACATACAGTGCGTAATAAAAGAAGAGGTTGTAAATCAAAGAGTACAGTGTGTAATGAAAGACGAAGTAATGAATAAGAAGATACAATGTGCAATAAAGGAGAAAGTTAATAGTACGAGCATTCAATGTTCACTTGCCCCATCAGAGACGGATGTAGTAAGATGGCCTGGAATTAACAAGATCATGGAGTCCTATCACTTACATACTAAAGGTGGGTTTGAAAATTTATATTAATGTAATTTATGATTTTTCTGCTTTTTGCAAGAAACTGTGACTCATTTCTTAATTATAACAATTTTTAACTGGTAGGCTTTAGCATATATTATTAGGAATTGGAATTTATTAAAAACGTTTCTTACCAATGACACTTACTGGGAAAACAACTAGTGCTCGACACAAGTAAAGATTATTTTAAAGTTAATATAAAGACATCTACTGTAAATGTGGCAGCTCTGAAGATAAATAGTTCAAGGTTTGAAATGTTCAGTAGCTTCCCACAAAACTGTATGCCTAATTTTTAAATTTGAAATACTCATTTCTCAGTTGATCAAATCAGGTGTCTGGCAAATTGTTTGACAGCAATTGTTCGAAAAACAGTTTTTCAACAACTATTTTGAAGCGGATATTAAAATAAATATTAAAAATTCTATATACATCCCATTTAAAAATTTAGGATACTCCCCATTCCTTAAAATAGGAGTCCTTTTTAAAACTCATTGTTAGCTTATATGATCCCCATCGTCCTATAAAACCATATAAAATTTTGTCTCTCAATCTTTTATAGTTTTAGAGACATCAGCTCGTAACACCTTAGTTGCCGCACTCTGTACATCCAATCAATTAATTTAAGCAAAGCTTATTAAACATTACAAATATCTATTTAATGGGAATATGAATTATGTAGCTACAATAAATTGTTCTGTAAGTATTATGCAGGATTTCAGATCAAGTATTAAGTCGAGTAGGATAATTCTAGCATAGAATTGGATCAGATTAAATCCAGTATTGAAGCTGATCGGAATCACTATCAGTGGGGATCAAGTATCAGATCGGCTTTAGTGTTGGGTTGGATTCAATATCGGATCAGATTGATTGATTTTAATTTGTAAACTGTGTGGTCGGATCTTCTCGGATAGGACAGGTAACAAATAATCGGATATAGAATCCAATCGGATCTAAAATAAATATTTCGGATGCGGATACGTTTTTTTTAAATTCCCACCTCTAATAGATACTTACAGTTGCTGAATGTGCAAACAAACTTTTTTTTTGTTGTTAAATGGTTTATGATTCATTTGGAGTATTTATAATAAACCAAATTTAATTAAAGAAAAGAAAACAACATACTTAATTTTTTTTTTCCTTTTTTAAAACCTAATTGTGTGGTATTTTAATGAAGCTAATCCATAATTTTAAAGGGAAAAATAATTAACATTCCACTACTAGAATTCAGTAGTTAATTATCTATTTTAAAAGATTTATTATTCAAGCAGTTAAACAATAAAAGTCAAAAAAATATACAAAATTCAAATTTTTCCATTTTTTTCATAATTATAACTGCTATTATTATTTCTAGAAGGTGATGCAGAAATAGAATCACTAAAACAATCACTGACAGACTTGAAAGAAGATATTCGTTCAAAACAAACAGAGTCCAGGTACTTGGAACGCAAACGCCGAGCACTACAATCTGCTTCTTTTCTCTTTGAACAAGATCGCATGCAGTTGCAGAAAACTATAGACCATTTAACTAAAATTATAAATACATTGAGATAGCATCTGATATTATAACTGAGAATTAACTATGTTTTGACAATTTAAGTGTATGTTCTATAACAATAAATTGGAATTGTGGTTTCTTTAGTTAATTCTTTAAAATTAAAAAGTCAATTATTGTTGAATGAATTAGGAAATGAGTCACTTTGTTTCTTTGAATTTTATAGAATATACACTCTATTATCGTGTACTTTTGTAAATCTGTATGCCAAATCCATCTCGTAATTTGTAAGAGGGACCTATGTAAGTTCAACCACTACCACTACCGTAAAAATAGATGTACAACAAGTGGCAAATTCTACTTTGCAATTCTGTTTTTTTTTGTTGCAACATTAGAAGTATCTGATGATACTAACTATAATAATTGTAGAGGGGTTAATTTATCACTTGCTGCTACTGTTCAGTTACTTATTATAAATTGTGATTTCCAAATTGTTTTAATGTAAATTGCTTTTAATTCTTGTGACTCTGTTAATAGTGTATATTACTACACATCTTCTTCGTGTTACATGTAATAAACATTGTCAAGCAGAATTGTCACTACTTAGAAGTCTTTGTTCGTACCTGTTTTGTATTGTGAAAAATTATTTACTTTTTGTTTAAACACTTAATTGCATTTTACTGTTAAATTATATACTTAAGGATTGCTTAAATATAGTAAAATAAGACTGTGATGGGTCATTGAAGGCATTTTGAAACTAGAACGTTTTGCTTGGTTCAAATTAAAATAGTATTACAAATAATTTGAGAATTGGATTAAAAAATTAGAATGAGTGAGTATATAAGAAACTAATTAAACCGAATTATGAGTAATTTGATGTTAAGTTTGTTGAATTTGGTATGTTGTTAATCTACGGGTGTTTAGTTAGGTAGGAGAGAGTGGTGTTCACTGATTCTGTGATAAAACATAATTTTAGTAATCTTGATGTAAACACTGTTTCTAGCATGACAACTTAATAAACGTACATAACATACAAGAGAATTTATGTTTTGTATTTTCACTTTTCCCGCATCTCTCGTTACCGTTTTGATTCAATAATAAGTGTTAATTATTGAGTTAGTGAATACTTCCCCATATCATACAGTATATCTAAGGTGACCATATGTACGATTTTCAGGATCGTGTCCCGCTTGCCTCGAAAAATCTGGCGGGACGCTAAAATGTCTCACTTTTAGACTCACAATATATTATATTACATAGTAATATAGTGTATAAAAAAATACTTTTCGCATTTTTATTTAATAAGATGCCGTGTTTTACACTCATAGTCATAGGTACATGGTCGCCAGTATAGGCATGTGCATGCACATGACTATACTGATACCACAACACTACGCACATATGCTTATGAGGTTATATCCTACCGAGTCACTGTTATTATGAACGAAACTAATGCTAAAAGTATTTATTCTTACGCTTATTGCTGCACTGCTTATGTGCACTGCTCCACATACCTGCGTTGCACTTTGTTTTTATGCATTTTAAAAGATCGGATTGTATTTATTATACAGGGCACCTATTGCCAACTTTTTATTTTTAAAGATACAAAGTAGGTTAAATTAGGAAAGAAGTATAACTTTTTCTTCTGGTTACAATGGTGAAAGCGAGAAAACACTTGCGCATCGCGTTTTCGTGTTATTTGTTAAAATGCCCTTTTTTTACACGACACGTTCTCTATTTTTTAAATTATTGAATTGTACATCTTATTCTCTTTAAAAAAGTTAAAGATCAAAATTTGATTAAATTAACTAAACGCCAAATTTTCACTTCATCCTTTAATAGGTCAAAACATCTTTAAATCAATGTATAAGAGTAGTTATTATAGTAACTGTTCAAATTGGGTACCATTATTATCTAGACAGCAGTGAATTCTTCTAACTACAGTATTCGAAATTTGACGTAACATTCCGTGATCAATGTTTACCAACGCATTTGTAATGGACTGGACTAAATCTTCTACATTGTTGTATCTATCTTGATATCCATTAGATATCCCCAAGCAACAATAATTAGCGGATTGATGTCAGGTGACCTAAGGGGCAACATACAAGTCCATATGTTCCAATCCATTGTTTTCAAACTGATGATTTAAGTAGGTACCTACTATATCAGCGCTATGTGGGGGTGCACCATCCTGATGGTAAAATTACACTAAAGGAAAAATCAAGATCTACAACGGCATTGCGTATTAAGTAAAATTATTCATTTTAAATGTTAAATACAATTAGCACAACTGCTAAAGGTCAAAATAAAAAATATAAAACAAGCAAATTCTACCTTTTGTTTCACGGCTGTTGCGATGATGTTATTAAAGTACACCTCCGCTCTTTTGCATCCTATATAAAGTGCGGGCTCCCCAAAGACATAATGCACTTGTCTAATATCTTGGATTTATTTACAGGAATATTGTATTTCTTTCAGCAAATACAGACTAATTAACAGTGATCATTTGACTTAGCTAAATTGCTGTGATTTAGTCTTAGTTAAATCTAAGCAGGTGGTCGTCTCAGGGCAGCTGCACATATTTTTGTTCATAAATGTTAATAAACCATGATTGTAAAACACATGTCGACATGTATCAATGAGTGTGCCGCCTGTTTTGTGGATTATTGGAGCCAATCTAATATTTAAAATTTCATGCTCTCAAATTTGAGGGATTAGGGTAAATATTGGGCTATAGTTATTAACATAAGTTGGGGAAACTTGAGAGCTTTAATTAGCACAAGTGTTCAAGAAAGCCTGAGGCAAAATTGTATTAATTGTATATATACTCTCTCTGGGGCTGTAATTTTATTGGAACAATAAACAAGTCCAACCTGTTGGAAGTTGGACATGAATTTGAATAAAAGAGTATGTTCCCGAAAGGAAGGGATCAATCATTCTGATTCTCATAGATTACTCAGTTTGCTGCAATCTTAACGTTAGTTTGTAAGCATTATTGCCAACATTCTATCACAGTATTACAAGTCTCTGACTTGAAACTTCAAACTGAAATATCATAATAGTGGGTTTTGGGCTACGAGGAGCACTTTGCCAAAATCAAAAATGAGCGAAACACTTCGCCTGGACTTTCCTATACATTTAAACACATTGTTTTATATTTTCCAACATTTTCGATATACACCTGTCTAGACACGACTAGTTAAAGTAAATAGTTCTTATAAGTTGTAACATCTTGAAGCGGTTGAAGAAAGACCGACCGCTGCGCTGCAAGCATAAGGTTGGGTAAAATATTCGGACTGAATCAACGGAAGCGCGGAAATTGATATTTGAAAATATATTAATAACTCGAGAAGTATTATTTTTAGCAGGAAATTACTCTTATTAATTTGTATTTGGAATTTCAAAACCTTTCTGATTTTAAAGCCAAAATGCCACGTTTCCATTAAAAAAAAAGTTATTTTTTGCCGTGGCCGCCATATTAAAATTGGAAACTCAAGTTTTTTTCTTAAATACAATCGAGAACAATTTGCCCTACAACTTTACTTTTGGGGTTTGCGAGTCTATCTATTAAAGTAAAAAAGTTAGCCTACACTGAACGTTAAACGACTAGTACAAGAATACAACTGCTGTAGAAAGTATGTGAAATTCTTGTAAGGACAAAAAGATTATTAAGGGGCAAAAAATTAGATTTTTTGATTTTTTGTAAAAAGATTCTCCTGGAGCAAACAAAACAAAAAACCAAATTTTTAATTTTGTAGCGAAAATTTTGGGGGGGAGGGGGAACAGTAGCCTCCCTAAACATTAAAGTATCAAAAAAATATTATGATATTCGGATTTTGCTATCAATGATGAGCTATATTGCTTCAACAGAAATATTTTATTGCCCCCCGTTAAATAAATAAAAGGGTACCAATTTTCAAAAATTCACGGAGGGCGTCACAGTGAAATTATAGCAATGCGCAAAAAAACAAATTGTAGAAGATTCAGAAATATTTTTTTGAAAAATTCCAAAATTTTGGAGTGATGTCATTGCGATCGTTTTTATATTTTCAAAATTAATTATATTTCATGGTATAGTACCCTTGAAGGGCTACCAAACAAGATGTAGTTGATTCCAATCAGATAACTGGTTTTTAAGTAAATGGGCGTTAAATTCGAAATGTTCAAAAATTCGTAGCGGCCGCCATTTTAAAGCTAGAAAGTTCGGTAAAAAATCGTTTGATTTGTCCTAAGGCCTTCTTTAATCTCCAATATTAAAATTTCCAAAATTCAGTTTCTGAAAAAAATGCTACCAAAAAAACATGTCTAACTTCCGCTTCCGGTTTCGGTTTTTTTTTAAAAGTTTATTTTGTCGGTGAATTTTAGATATAGCCCCTCATTCCAAAGCACATCAAAATCGGTCCAGCCGTTCCGGAGATATGGAGCGTAACCCACCCACCCGCCCACCCACAGACAGACATTTTTTAATAATTACTTTTTTGGGGTCCATGGACCCCCCGACTATTTCAGTTAAAATCTCAACTTTGAAATTTTGCATGAAATCAATACTTCCCTATACTGAATGTATAGGAAAGTAAAAAGGCTTAGGCATAGATGCTTATTCTTGTTGGTGTACCAGATTAGGCGTATCAAGCGTGGCGCTATTATCCCTCTTGGAGGGGAATTAGGCGTAACAATTGGGGCGCTATTGCAGGGAAGCCGATTGGAGTGAGTGATGGCGCTATTTCCACTTTGGTGGCGGCAAGACGCTCTTTTCGCGTATTGTTATTACCCATTTGTATGTAATCGATCGCCTTATTGGGTTAAATTCTCAGGCGTAATGGAAAGCGACACTATTGTCCTTCGGGAGTTAGGCGTAACGGCCAAGGCGCTGTTAGGCTGAGTCCTAATCAGGCTGAGAGTATTGCGTACAAATAAGTGATAGCACAAGGTGTTTCTGTAAAGAGTACCCAGTTACTTGCGTAACCTGTACAATACTCGGCATTTATAAGCAATCCCAAAAAGAAGTATCAGTATAAGTAAAACTGGAGTACAAATTTGGATTGGCAACTGTACTCCACACAACTGACCTGCAAATTCTAGATAATAGTTCCCGCACTCATAACAGCAACATTTGCACCACAAAAATAAATACTTCAAAAGGTTGACTGTTGTTTAAATCAGCTTTAAATAGCATCCTTTTTAACCTCTGGATAAAGACAGGGTAAATCAGACAGAGTAATAAGTAAAACACAACATAGGTCCGACAGCGATCATTGCAAATAAATAATCATTAAGTATAAGCACTTGATTAATTTTAAATAATACTATTAAAATTTGCATATAAAAATATCTACGGCACTGCACAATCACAATACATATTAATTTAATGATATTTCAACCTATACCATAAAATAAGTAGCTTTTGTTTCACGGCTGTTGCGATTATGTTATTAAAGTATTAAAAGTTAAAATATGGCATTATTTGTTAATTTAAAATAAATTGGCCCTATACGTTTTTAAATAGAATACAATGTAAATATAAAAACATAAAAAATACAGAGCGTGTCGAGGGATGCCAGATGTCCAGCCATATGAGGTATCATTGTAAAGTTTATTTTCTTTCTCTGTACAATGATTTATTAAATTAACTCTTCGTAATATTTCCATGTATTTGCTGTGTATCTCTGAAAAATTTTAAGTTTCTCTACCTCGAACCGTTTTAGCAGGACAGTGTTGATTCCATACATACAGTGTTGGGCAAGTTCTTTTTTTAAGAACTTTTAAAAAGTTCAGTTCATTGTCTGGAAAAAGAACTTTTAAAAGTTCAAGTTCCTAGTGTTTTTATTTTAAAGTTCAAGTTCGCAGAAAAAAAAGATTTAAGTTCTTTTAAAATTTCTTTTCATATTTATTTTAATTTCTAATGGTAGGTACTAAAACAAAATGCGAAAATACAATAACAACCATTAGAATAATCTTGGGTATTTATTTCCAGTGTAGATAACACTACTTTTAATTCTGTAAGAACAAGAAGTAAGAACAATGTATTGAACTTGTTGAGTAACCTTGGAATGTTTGTTATGTTATGTCATAAGTAGCTACCTTCCCTTGGAAAAACCAGTTTTATAAAACTTAAGCCACTTGTTTGTCAGACAGCAATAACAAAAAAGGATTAGGCTTAGAATTTAGGATCATTACTCATTGAAGTTGTTTACCTGTTTTTGTAAGTACCTGAAAATTTACAGAGAAATATATTTTTTGATGTTTTATGTTAGCAGAAAATACCAATGCAAATATTTAATAAATGAACTTCTGAATGAGAACTTTTAACTTAAAAGTTCTGGAATATAATGAGCTTATACAGCAATAAAATTCTTCGCCCTAAAAAGAATAAGTTCTCAAAATGTGAACGAACTTGAACTTTTTAGAAGTTTTTTGCCCAACACTGCATACATAATAGCGACCCGTATATTAACGCTCGTTGGCGTCGAACGTTGATAATTTCTCCGTATTTTTTCTCTTGGTCGAATGTTAGAGGTAAGTTGGGTTGAATCGACATAGTTTGGTCTGAGGAATTGCCATTAAGCTTATTCCACACACCATGTATACAGAGTGATACAAAAGGTTCTCGTGTAATTTGCATAGTAGGTTGCTGAAGTCAAAAACATCCATGAACATGGGTTAGGAATGGTTCCTTGGGGAGTTTCAGTGTAATTGTAATTCTTCAGAAGAGAGAAACAGCTAAATCACCAGTTTTGTGGAGTATCTTACCGTAAAGTAATGCAATACTGGTAGCTATCACGATACTTTTTACGGTATCTTGTATTGCACATGATACTTTTTTTTATATATTATCATTATCTTATCTTCAGATAGAAATTTTGAGCATCTTAAACATATTTTTGTTGATAGTATCCAGATACTTTTTTGTGAATATTTCAAGTTTCACCTGAACAGAATTTTTAAACATAATTATACGATCAAAGGAACTTACCTGTGAAGTTCGATCGTAATTATGTGAAACGCCTTGCCCGAACAGATAACTATTATGTAGTCCCGTCTACTGTTGCCAGATTACGCCACATGTTTAAAGTTTAACGCGTTTTACGTCCCTCTCCACTCCCGTGGTTACCGGCTCCATGCCATATGTCAATTTGTTTAAAGGTTGTAGAGTCGCAACATCTAAGGGGTTACTGAAAGGGAAGGGAGGGAGTTATCTGTTCGGGCAAGGCGTTTCACATAATTACGATCGAACTTCACAGGTAAGTTCCTTTGATCGTATAATTATGTTTCAACGCCTTGCCCTCCAGATAACTATTATGTAGATGTTTAAAGTTGAATGTTGCGAAGTTTATGAAATCAAAAAGAATTCCAAAAACCTTCCAGTAAAAAATACTAAATGCAGGAACTAGACAAAAAACAATATAAAATAGTTGAGTGGCTTTTGAAGATATCCGTGTCTATACCCGATGATTACAGTGTAGTCTTAATCCATCTGCCGATTGTTTGTTTGCTAGCTGGACCATGAGGCTTTATGTTGGATAAAAATGACAAATCGGTTTCTGGTCTTCTAATAGGTTTTATCTGCTCTAAGTAATTCAAAAGCGTGCTGGCTGCACAGATGTCGGGGTTTTGAGTATAAAAAGGTAAAAGAAGACATGGCTGAGCAATGGTTCTGCCTGATGTTTTTATTGGGTCACTAATTCTGATGCGTATTTCATTGCCAGTTTGTATTATGTTTGACAATCTGATGAGAGATATTGTCTGTATTCTGTGACCTGTTACAAGAGCCAAAAGCGTGGCAAGCTTTGCGCTCAAGACTGCTATAGATGGGTCCGAAGTTGACGCCGTTTAACCAAAATAGTCTAGTACTTTCTGCGGTGGAATATCTTTGTTTCAACGGTCGAATGCGGGCAATACCCTTCAAAACCGCTTAAGATTGGCATTGCTGCCTATATCCCCAGGCAGGATTAAAGCCAAGGCAGACTGATGGCTATTGAATGATCCGTAAGAAACCGATTTAGTATTAAATATGTTTTGAAGGAACGAGATGACTTCGGGTGAGAAAGGGTCGATATTGGTTTGGGGACAAAAGTCCACCATGCCTTGTAGGTACTATTATACTGCTTTTCTGTAGAAGGGGAGATTGATGCCAATGTGGTTGTCAAGGCCTCTTCAGGTATACCTTTTCGTCTAAGTGCTTGTCGGATAACACTGCGGCAACCAACGTAAGGTTGCCGGCGAGTGGGTGGGTTTCCCCGAAGGGAGATAAAAGCAAGCTATCATTAGATTCAAAAAATATTGATCCCCTGATAAGTAATTTAGAAAACAGGGGATGCCAAGCTTGCGATGGCGAGAAAAGCACAACGAGAATCCCTTCCGCCTTATCCCCTACAATTTTGTTCAATGTATTTAATATTAAAGAAAATGGAAGAAAAGCATAGAAAAAAAATAGACGCTCAGTTAAAAGTGAAGGCGTGTACTAGAATATACCCAGGGTCTCTTTGCCCTGATACGTATTTTCTACATATGTGATTAACGATGGAAGCAAATAAATTTATATCCGGTTTTCTAAAAACTCTAGATATAATCGAGAATGCCTCCGATGGCAGTTCCCGCTCGGTTTCAGGTGGCAAAACACGGGAACCCTTATCAGCCACGTTGTCTTAGGTGTTAACATACGAGGCAAAAATCCATATATTTCGTTCCTCGCACCACTGCCAAATTTGTTTAGCAAGATGTCCGGACTTTGGATGTTGAACGCTTCCCATCTTGTTGACATACGAGAGAGCGGTAGTGTTGTCTACGCGGATTAATATGTTTGCTGAGGTACCGTCCCTGGCAAAACATTTGAGACCAAAAAACACAGCCTGTAGCTCTAAAAAATCAATATATTCCGATCTCAATGCGTTGTTCCACCAGCCGGAGGTAGTAACACCCTTACAAGATGCCCCCCCCCGTCAGAGAGAGACATCCGTAAAGAGTTCTAAATCAAAGTGGGGAATTTTAATTTATTTACAGCTGACGGAATGATTTTGGTCCACCAAAACAGATCCTCTTTAGAACAGGGGGATAACGACCTGTAACTGTTGCAACCGATTTTTTTCTTAGAGCAACAAAATTTCCCTTTCAAAATGTTTGATATAAAGCCAGGCATACCGAATTGCATGCCGGGCAGGCCGAGACCAGTCAGCCGACAAGACGAGCAAACTCTCGTATCTTAAATTTTGTACATTTTAAAATGAAATTTGTTTTTTTTTTTTTTTTTTTTTTTTTAATGTTGTGCCGCCTTTCGGGGTCAGTTCAATACTCATATGGATACTGTCGAAAACGAAACCCAAGTATTTACAACGTTGGGAAGGAGTAATACAGCATTTGGCCGGATTAATTAGGAAGCCTAAAGCTTTTAACACAACTAGTGTTAATTTGACACCTTCAGGACCTTCCGACTCGGTCTGGCCCAAAATTAAAGTCATCCAAGTAAACAACGCAGCACACCCCTTGATTTCGTAACAATTGTACAACGGGCTTTGTAAGTTTAGTGAAAGTGTACGGAGCCACGGAAATGCCAAACGGTAAAGTAAACTAGTACATGGTGTCGTCAAAAACAAATCTTAAGTGTTTTCGGTAAGATGGGCAAACTTGAACTAGGTACTACGCATTTTCTAGATCAAGTGATGCCATATACCAGTTTTTATAGATCAGTTTCTTTACTGTTTTGGAATTCTCCATTGTAAAATGAGGGGAATCAATAAAAGCATTTGATTTGTTAAGAGTTAAAACGAGGTGTTGTTTACTATTTGGCTTCGTTACTAAAAAATAAGGCGATAGGTAACTATGACCCCTTAGAGTAGCATTTCCTTTATAAGAGCAGCCAAAGTTTGAGTTTCCGACTAGCTAAAAAGTTGTGTTGGTACGGTCTATGTTTAAAAGGATTTGGAATCCTGCGACCCACTGTAGCAGCAGTGGTTGAGAAGTAATAATTTGCCATTGTGATAAAAAGAAACGAAGCCTGCCAGCAAATTTGCTACGACTTACCTCGGAAACTATTTGGCTTTGTATGTTGGGCGCCTTGGTCGGAAATTCGCCTAAGGAAATCCCCCTAGCTGTCTCGGCTGTCGAAATGGGCCCTGTCGGTTTAAAGGATGGGACCTGGCCTGAGAAAATCTTTGCACACGCGCAACCCGTACGGTGGAGGATGCTGGTCGTGATGCTCTATCAGAAAAACTTTTTTCGAGAGCTTTGGAGGCCTTAATCCGGTCTCCCAGATTTATCCCAAAAAAGCATTGGCCAGGGGGAACCTGTTCAACAAGGTCTTTGACAGATTTGGTCAAGGTAGGTGTAATAAAGGATCTTCGAGCCTGAGATAGGTTTAAAGAAAAGGTCAGCTAAAATCTTGCCCGCATCACATAAGAGGAGCAACAAGTCTTCCTTTGTGGCGATATTTTCCGAAGACCTATCTTTGAGCAAACGGCTTATGGCTGTTCCTAAAGCGCAAAGTCCAATGCCTAGTTGATTTTGATAGTCCCCCTGATACGTATCCTTTTTAAGAGAGAGCGGTGTAAGCGCTGCTGAGATTTCAATATTAATAATAGGGGCTTTTAAGGCAGGGCAATTTTGTGGAGGAGTATAATGCTTTAATAACTCCCTCTTGGCCTCTGCGTCAAGACCCCTTATGAGAAGAAAAGCCCACCTGGATTGTAGCGCCTCATGAAAATCTTTTAAGAGAGAGCGGTGTAAGCGCTGCTGAGATTTCAATATTAATAATAGGGGCTTTTAAGGCAGAGCAATTTTGAGGAGTATAATGCTTTAGTAACTCCCTCTTGGCCTCTGCGTCAAGACCCTTTACGAGAAGAAAAGCCCACCTGGATTGTAGCGCCTCCTGAAAATCTTCCGTTTTAGTTTGCGAGACACTGGGATCGTTTCCTAGAATGTGCATGAGCTCATCGTCCAAGGAAACGTCATTGTGAATGCGCAAAGTTTGTTCATTATCAGAGGTTGACTCAGCAGCAGAAACAGGTTGTAGCGGCAGGCGGCGAATTTCTCGGAATTCGCTCTTCCGCGCTGGGTGCCTAGCAGACGCTGACGTCGCGTGTCGCAGCACGCGATCAGGTGTCGAACGTCTCGCGTTTCGATCATCCTGTCTGCTATGGCCCTCACGCCGGCTGGAACTTCGGCTACGGGAACGAGAAGGGGCGTACAAGCTACGAGATGTTGAATGTGTTCGATCCCGCTTCTTATGCCGAGATAATTTACGCTCAAGCTTGGTTAATCTCTTCAAAAGATCAGCATTGCTAACTTGGCTTTCTCTCTCTTCCGAACTGGAAGCAGAAGAGGAGTTTCTGCGGTTTTTCTTATGCTT
The DNA here is from genome assembly GCA_958336395.1 of Ctenicera cuprea. Classification (NCBI taxonomy): domain Eukaryota; kingdom Metazoa; phylum Arthropoda; class Insecta; order Coleoptera; family Elateridae; genus Ctenicera; species Ctenicera cuprea. Next base: position 59,695,938 of record OY284486.1, read on the forward strand.
CATAGCTAAAAAATACCCTAGAATGAGGTGAAGAATAAAATACTTACAGAAAAAAATTGCCAAATCGGGGACGATGTGGTTTGTCTGACACAAGAAACAGAATTGACATATGGCATGGAGCCGGTAACCACGGGAGTGGAGAGGGACGTAAAACGCGTTAAACTTTAAACATGTGGCGTAATCTGGCAACAGTAGACGGGACTACATAATAGTTATCTGGAGGGCAAGGCGTTGAAACATAATTTTCTTAATGTTAAGAATTTAAAATTCTCAATAACATTAAAGGAACTCTAAAGCGGGGTTTTTCATGATATTTTACAAACAACTTAAGCTTAGGTGAAGATTTTTGACTTGGCTTAAGGGGAATGCAAGGCCAGGATTCTCATCCCACTTGTATTATGGTCGTTCAGCATACTGAGTGCTATATCATGGGTCTAGTATGCACTTCACCCCAAAAATGTATACTTTTACAGTTACCATTTTTTAATTACCTAAAATACTACCATTAATTTCTATAAATTTAAAACTAAGGACCTGTAATCGTCAAAATGAAAATAACTTACATATCTAAATATCTAACGCAAATTAAAACTAGTACATAAAAACTTAACCTTGCTAAAGCTGAAAAAAAAAATTACAACATACTCGTAATACATCACTCAGCGATTGCTTTATGTAAGAACAGGCTTTTGTGGAACGGCCATCAGCAAGCCCGAATGGAAGTTATGTTCTCCAATTCTCCGCTCATTAGGCAATTTTTATAAAATAACGCTAATGTTTAAAATTATTTATATTTTATTATTTCCATATTGAATAATAATTCCCCCCTTGATATACGCCTGGAGTGGATTCGAAAATCAAGAATAGGAGTACAGTAGAGTTTGAACTCGTTAGTTAATAAAAGAGAAGTCAGAGTTAATTTCTTTTTCTAGAGTTCAGTTTTCAAACACATCCCTTGTTAATCTTAATAAACTACTCAAAATAGGCTATCAAAATGTTTAAAGTTTATAACAATTGGGGTTTTTGAATAAATAATTAATTTACAATTTTTCAGCGTTAGAATAAAACTTGAGAGATTTGTAAAAAATAAATTTGCAGTTCATTGCAAGTTCTATCGGATCACAAAGTTTTTGAAAATGATTATTAAAAAAATATAGCAATATTTGTATTAATTGAATATTTTGTTTTTGAGTAATTGGATATTAGAGTCAAAATTTTCAATAATTTGTAGCGGCCTTCATTTTGAAGACACAGCATTTGAAAACTTGATTTGCCTTTAAATGCACTACAATACTATGTATTCAAAATTTCAAAGAAGTGTTTAGAAAATAATCTATACTGAAAAAACATACCTAATTTCAGTTTCCGGTTTCAATTAAAAACCTGCTACAGAACTACCTGCAACTAAGAAACTTCTAAATACCAAATTTGATCAAAATTGGTCAAAAGGTTCTGGAAATATAGAAAACCAAACGCACCCAACCACTACCCACACGTTCACAGACATTTTATAAAAATAACTTTTTTGGTTTCCTTGGACCCCAAACGTGTATTTCCGTTAAAATTTCAAATTCAAAAATTTGCATTAAATCATAACTTGCCATACTTCAGTACAAGTATGGAAAAATATAATTAACTTTTAAAAAAAAAAGGGAACCGACTTCAAATAAAAACACAAAAGTGACATAAGTTAACTAAAAAGCAAAAAATAAATGTTTTTTATACAACAGTTTAATACTTATTTGTTGTTCCGTTTAATGTAATTAAGAAATTGTTGTTTATTATATAATTATTAATTGTTTTATAATTTTTAAGTCGGTGCCAAGTTAAACATAAAAATTATATACCTTGCTGCAATAACAAATTAGATTCGAATTTTTATGTTTTACTTGACACCGACTTCTAAATTATAAAACAATTAATAATTATATAATAAACAGCAATTTCTTAATTACATTAAACGGAACAACAAATAAGTATTAAACTGTTGCATAAAAAACATTTATTTTTTGCTTTTTAGTTAACTTATGTCACTTTTGTGTTTTTATTTGAAGTCGGTTCCTTTTTTTTTTAAAAGTTAATTATTTTACAATTTTAAGTGATGGGTAGACCTAGTAAAGATGCTTCTCGAATGAGGAAATGACGGCTAGTTGAAACGGAAGATGAAATACGGAAACACTAAAAAGTCGGTTAAAAAAATAGATTTTGAGGAGTATCTTCGAAGTTCAAGCTCCAATACCAATGAAATTATAATGGGACCACCTTGGAACTATACTGAACCCATCACAAAAAAATTATTAAAATCGGTTCATAAACAAAAAAGTTATGCCCGAACATACATAAAAAAAAAATAATAAATAAATAAAAAAAAAAAATATATACAGACTTTTAAAAGTTAATTATTTTACAATTTTAAGTGATGGGTAGACCTAGTAAAGATGCTTCTCGAATGAGGAAATGACGGCTAGTTGAAACGGAAGATGAAATACGGAAACACTAAAAAGTCGGTTAAAAAAATAGATTGTGGGGAGTATCTTCGAAGTTCAAGCTCCAATACCAATGAAATTATAATGGGACCACCTTGGAACTATACTGAACCCATCACAAAAAAATTATTAAAATCGGTTCATAAACAAAAAAGTTATGCCCGAACATACATAAAAAAAAAAAAAAAAAAAAAAAAAAAAAAAATATATACAGACGAATTGAGAACCTCCTCCTTTTTTTGAAGTCGGTTAAAAAAGCATTGGACTTGCCGTAAATTCTTCAGATTAAGATTTTGGATTTATAAAATTCAGTTTGGAAAAATATCCAGCAGCAAAAAAAAAGCAAAAAACAGGTCTAAATTCTGCTAACGAGTTCGAATTTTTTAAAATAGCTTTTGGGATGATTTTTTGATATAACCCCACATTACCAAGCGCATCAAAAACCGACCAACCCTTTCGAAAAATAGGAGGGAAAGAACGCAGTCCAGCCATTTATAGCCATTTTTTTGAAAGCACTTGTCGAGTTCCTAGAGGTCCAAAACTGGCACTTGTCAAAATCTTGAATTCGAAAATTTTTATGGATTTCATACCTCTCTAAACTGAAAGTAGGAAAGTAAAATTTTCAAGATTCAAAATATTTCGTAGAAATTAGTAGAAACAGTTGGCTAGATGAGTAATACTCAGATGTAGAAATTTAAAATTTTTAGCTTAACTAATGCGAAAGTGATCAACTAAAAAATTATTAAGGCTATTCAATCTTCAGAAGGCTGTAACTCTGTAAAGAAACCTTTCTTGATCCAGTTTATACAGTAGAAACTTTTTTCATTGTTTCCGGATTCTAAACCTATCCTAAAAGTGCCTACTTTGTATTTGCAATGTAGGTTTGTTGCATGTTCTTTAACAAAATGTAGATTTATGCAGAAACGAAGAGAAACCAGTAAAATTGTTAAAAATTTTTAATATTAAACTGTATACAATGTAGAACTCTACACAGAAACTATTAATTAAAGTAAATCAGTGTAAACGCAGCAAAAAATGATAAGTGTAGTCGAGCGACATAATTTTTACAAAGTTAAATTTGAAGACAGCTTATGACTAATGATAACAATGCCTAAGATACTAATACATATTATTAATTTTTATACAGGTATATGTAGTATTCTAACACATTACTCAAATTTTGCAAAAATAAATTATAATCTGCGTAGCTTATCTACATTTAAATAAACATTTTCCTTACATAATGCTAGGCTAAATTTATTATGTTTAGTCAAATCATAAGTAAAATTCCTTTTAATATGAAGGTGGAACAAGCCTCGGAACTTTGAAAACAGGTGAAGATTGAATTTAGCAGTCTAGAAAGTTGGCAGCCATAAGCAGCTCTAAGGCAATCTCAGGAGCAATAGGAAATTCTGGAATTTCTGTAGAGCTGTTTGTGTAGCGAACCTTGTATGTAAAATACATACAGACCTTTTGTAAAACATGGGAGCTGTAAATATATTTGATTATTAATGCCATTGATATTTATTAGTGTTGTGAGTTGGTTATTTACCAGGTAAATTAATCGGATAATTAACCAGTTCGTTAACCCCGCTATTTATATAATTTACCGCCAGTTATTTAACCCCTTTCCATAGCCCGCTAAATTTAGTAAATATCATAATTTACCGGTAAATTTAAAACACTAATATTTATTATAAATATCATTAAAAATTAGAAATATTCATAATGGTACAAACGAGGTGAATTTTCAATTTAAAATTCATCCATATATTAAAAATAGTGAGGTGGTAAAACGCCCCCCTCCTACAATTTTTGAACGGTTTGATCTGAAGCTACAAATTTTAGCTTATTAGTATTGAAGAACAAGGGTCCCGAGTTGGGGTGGTTAGAATAACCATTCGAGTGCGATCAGCAAAGTTAAGCAAAGACTGCCTGGTCAGTACTTGGATGGGTGTCCGAAAGTTGAGTCAACGCGGCACCTCGTGCTCTCGGAATGGCTCGCAAAAAGATGGTCCCGGACGTCACATTAAAAACGCGGCATTCGTTAGAGGGGTTGGAATCCCCCTCAAAGTATAGATGGATGACCTTTGTGACTAGAGTTAGGCAGGAGGTACTAGATATTACACTTGCGTCTCCCCTACTTAGCGCAAATATCATAAAGTGGCACGTTTCCCGCGAAGCCTCGCTGTCGGATCACAAACATATCAGATTCGACTTAAAGGTTACGGGCAAACACAGCGAAGAAGTAAGAGTCCCTAAACTGACAGACTGGTGCCTCTATCTGGAGCATATCAGATCTGAAGTGGACGAACTCAACAGTGAGTTAGATACAGTAGAGGACTTAGAACTAGCCTCATTAAATCTACACAACCTCATACACAAAGCGTATGAAGCAAGCTGCCCTATCAAAAGCCGAAGGGTTACACATATAGTGCCCTGGTGGAACGGGGAACTTGAAACTCTACGATCTGAAACAAGAAGGCTATTCAATAAAGCCAAAAGACAGAGGCGTCAAGAAATGTGGGACCAATATAAGGAGGCCCTCACACGATATAACCTTGAAATCAGGAGGTCAAAAAGAAGGACATGGCGTAGCTTCTGTGAAGGGGTAGAAGACACCCCAACAGCGGCTCGCCTACAGAAAGTCCTAGCAAAAGACCACACAAACGACATTGGCCACCTGCAGATGGCTGATTGACGTTTTACTGAGAGCACAAAAAAAATGTTGGAGCTACTTCTAAGCACTCATTTCCCTGGCTCTCAAACCTACAGGCCTGACGAACCTGATCCGGAGGTAATGCATTTGGTACGTCCACACCCAAGGGTCAAAAGTCAGGCCAACAAAATATTTTCGCCAAACAGGGTTAAATGGGCAGTCCTTGCCTTTAAACCCTTTAAGTCACCCGGCGGAGACGGCATTTTTCCGGCCCTACTACAAAAATCTATAGAGGACCTGCTGCTCACCATCTGCAAACTATACAAGGCCAGTTATTGCCTTGGACATATTCCCAAAATATGGAGAGAGGCGAAAGTGGTCTTTATACCTAAGGGAGGAGGGCACTCAAACACCCAGCCCAAGTCGTACAGACCCATAAGCCTCACCTCCTTCCTGTTAAAGGGAATGGAAAAGGTACTAGATCAATACCTGAGAAGCGAGGTACTTCCAAACCGACCGCTTCACCCCAACCAACATGCCTATCAAAAGGCCAAATCAACTATAACGGCTCTGCACAGTCTTGTCAAAGGACTGGAGAAGACGTACATGGCAAAAGAAATAGCTCTCTGTGCTTTCGTTGACATTGAGGGTGCCTTTGACAACACCTCCTTCGTAGCAATAGAAAGAGCTGCCATGAAGAAAGGTTTCGAACCTTCGATTATCAAATGGATCAAAGCCATGTTAGAAAGTCGTAAAATTACAGCTAAGCTAGGAGGAGAAACAGTTACCATAACAGCCGCAAGAGGCTGCCCCCAAGGAGGGGTCCTATCGCCTCTTTTGTGGTCTGTGGTAGTTGACGATCTCCTTAACATGCTAACACAGCACGACTTCGAAACACAGGGATACGCTGACGACCTAGTGATAATGGTCCGTGGCAAATTTGACACAACAGTGTCACAACGCATGCAGAGGGCTCTCGACACCATCCAGAGCTGGTGTCGAGACCAAAGCCTAAGCATAAATCCGAAGAAGACGGTTATAGTCCCCTTTACTAGACGAAGGAAGCTAAACCTTAAAGCTCCCACACTAGAAGGAACGACCATCAACTTCAGCAATGAAGTCAAATACCTTGGAGTTACACTAGACCAAAGGTTAACGTGGAACTCACATATTAAAAAACTTCAGAAGAAGGCGGTGGTAGCAACCATTACATGCCGCAGGCTTCTTGGAAGAAACTGGGGTCTAAAGCCACAACTGATCAACTGGTCATACGTGACTATTATAAGACCCATGGTCACCTACGCATCGCTTGTATGGTGGCCAAAAACTAAACAAGTCACTACTCAGTCACAGCTAGAGAAGATACAACGTCTCGCCTGCCTGAGTATTACAGGTGCAATGAGCACCTGTCCAACCGCAGTAATGGAAGCCATGCTAGGACTAACGCCCCTACACCTACAAGTGCAAAGGGAGGCGATGTCACATGCGCTGACACTCGGCAGGACAAACAAATTCAAATCAGGGGACCTTACTGGCCACCTAGAAATCTTAAGCCTCGCCCATCTAGAGCGAACGGCCTACACCGTATCGGATTTTATGCAAATAAAATACAACTTTGATCAATCCTTCAAAGTGAACATCCCAGACCGGGCTATGTGGTCCACAGGAGTGTCTCCCTTTAAAAGAGGATCGCTCCAATGGTACACGGATGGGTCAAAGATGGAAGGAGGGGGAACTGGAGCGGGTGTCTACGGTCCTGGGTGCCGTATTCACGAACCCCTTGGATCCAAAACTACCATCTTCCAAGCTGAGGTATACGCCATAATCCTCTGCACACGAATAAACCTCAAGAAGGGCTATAGAGGTGCAACAATCGATATACTCACAGACAGCCAAGCAGCAATAAAGGCTTTAAAAGCCTACACTTGCGAATCTAAGCTGGTCTGGGAATGCCTGGGTAACCTCAAGCAACTGGCTAATAAAAACCACGTAACATTATGGTGGGTTCCAGGGCACGAGGGTATACCAGGCAACGAACAGGCCGATGAACTCGCAAAAAGAGGAGCAATGACGCCTTACATTGGACCTGAGCCTTGCTGTGGTGTACAGAAATGCCACATAAAACACGAGGTCAGTCTATGGGAGGAACTAACGAAGTCCTCGTACTGGGAAAACATACCGGGACAACGTCAGGCAAAACAGTTTATAACTATTTCGCAAAAGAAAGCAACGAATGCTTTGTCTCTCAGCAAGAACGAGCTACAAACCATCACTGGCCTTCTCACAGGCTCCACTAAAATACCATCTCTTCAAGATTGGTAAGGCTGAGGACCAAATCTGCCGACTATGTAACGAGGCAGCAGAAACGGCAGAACACATCCTATGCAGATGCAACGCTGCCGGTCGTCGAAGACACAAAATTTTTGGAAAGGAGACTATTACACCTACCGAAATAAGGGAATCGAATCTCAGAGATATACTTAGGTTCTTCAACAGCCTACAACTTCTCTAACAAGACATGGGCTCACAAGTCACAATAGAACCATTAAGGGTCGCAGTGACGAAAGGCAAGTTAAGGCCAAAGCCCAGAACAAACTAATAATAATTATAATAATAGATGGATGAGCAAATGGACGAGTGAATGTAATGCCAGAGTTTGGCATAAGCTGAGGGGATGTAGTGGTTAAAAGCTCAATAGCCCCACTACCTTCAGGAACATAGCAATAAGCCAAACCCGGAGTGAATGGAACTACCTCTACACTGGCTGTATGGTAAATGAGGATAACCATTAAGAAAGAAAGTATTGAAGAACAAATAATAATTTAAAAAAAAACGAAAAAAACGAATACCGACTTACATTTACAAAATGTATCCCACATTTTGTAGCTTGACATCAAACCATTCAAAAGTTAGGGGAGGGGTTTAAAATTTCGCTATAAAAAGTGTATGCACAACTGCCTATTTGTTATTGCGTATCTGTAAGATAGAAATTTCATGAGTTCCTAAACAATTTTTCTTAGTACAAAAAAGCTGTCCTTTAAAAACAAAAAGGAACAAATAGTAGTTAAGTCGCACAGATTATTTTAAATCCCGATTATCAAACCATCAATTAATAATTATTCAATCCTTGTTGAATGAGATTTACTTACGGAATTTCCCTGAAATTAACTTCGTTGGCTTCATTTTCAGCAAACTGTCCAGGACCACTCAACATAGCTTTTATTGTTCCTGAAGTCAGGGCATGCTCACGTTTGACAATAAATTCATGACCATCTGATGATACCAGCTTCACGTACATAGCATCTGGCCCTTCGCAGCCACCATAGATGCGCTCAGCCTTTTCTTCTCCCACTTCAGTCATTGCTGCAATTACAAAACTTAATATTACAATGTGATTAATAAAAATTAAACAAATTAATTATACATGTTCTAAAGTTGCTTTAGCTCCAAAACAAAATCTTAGGAGGGTCGTCGGATACATTTAAAAAAAAATATCTATATATCTATATAATCTATATAAGCGTTATCGCTAAAGCGCGGAATTATATGCAAAGTTGACAAAATATGCGCATATATATGCAACAAAAATAAGTAAAATATGCACTAATTTGACTGATAAATGCACACTGTATATGCAAAAACATCACATTATCATAAAAAAACGAGATTTCAAAAAGGTACATTTATTTACAATATTACAAGACATGGGTATTGTAAATAATATTTTTCTTGAATAATAAAACTTAGGTACTAAAATGCTAGTCGTTCGGATTCGATGTTAAACTGTAGGTCCCCCGTACTCCACCTTAGCGCTAAGGAGAGTACGTGGCAGAGAAGAGTGCCGGTGCCCAGCAGTGGGACATAAAGGCTGATTAAGAGTACTAAAATGCGTTACACTAACTTAATTAAAAAATTATTTAATTCAAAATTTTCAAATTTTTGTAACAACTTATTATCAGATGTTTTTCTAGATTATCGACTGAAAACGATTGGCGTCTATCACTTAGAATAAGTTTATCCGTGGAAAAGCTACGTTCGACATCTAGATGTAATTGGAGCGTTTTTTAAAGTACATATAAATAATATGCGGCATCATATCTAAATCTGAGGGTTCACCTTTTAAAATGTTTGCTACTTCAACTACAATTTGAAAGCTCCTATTTTTTTTCTAGTACATCATATAATTTCTTTGAAATTATACCCCCGATTGTACCCCTAACAGAATTGATTGAAATTTTCAAGTCATTAATTAATTTTATTGCGTTTATAAGCAAAATGTTTTGACTTTCCAATTTCAAAATTGTTACTGAAACTAAGCTATAGTTGCTTGTAATAAAAGCCAATTCGCGGGGTAATTCGTATACTTAAGAAATTTTTACTTTTTTTGTCCAAAAGTTTTATCGACAACATTGGCAGTAGAAAATAACACACATTAATATTACTCCGCAAAGCGCAAATATGACACGTCCCGTCGCGTCGTACAGATAACGGAAGATACCAGTTCTGCAACGAAAAACACATAATATGACGTGTAGTCAAAACGAGCTAAGCTATAACTACAGCAAGTGCCATTTAACCTTGCAAAAAAAATGACGATAAGTTTAAAAGGCGAGAAGCCGTTACACTCTCAAGCAAAAGCAATCTCGTAGTTTGAAAGCTAGTATAATATCTAGTTGCTGTTAATTATTTATTTCATTATTATTTTGTCATACGCTAAAATAGGAGTTTCTAACTTTATGGCGCACGGCCTTTTAATATGTCAAAAAATCCACAATTTTTCGCAAACCATAAATAAATTGACTTTCACTTTTTAGTAGAGTGTACCACACTGTCCAACAGCCAATTAGAGCTACTTTAAGTTACGACTACCGACGAAACAAAGCGTAAGTAGCCGAATCAGAGCTCACTAAAATTTGCAAGGTTAGGTGGCACATGCTGTACCACCTGACTGATGACCGTCGGGCCTCCCAGTTGCTGTCTTATTGTTTCTATGGAAAAAAAATTGTTTGAAAGGGGTACCTTAGGATGACAGAAAACCAAAAACGGAAAGCCAAATTCGACCGCCAAAAATTTTGTGGGAGGGGGAAATTAACCATCCTAAATATTACCGTACCTAAAAATTATGTTGTGAATCTTACTATACCATTCAACTTAAACATTTTTAACATCTCCCATTTATTAAATAAAGAGCCATGAATTTTCGATTTCCAAAATTCATAGCACGTGTCACAAAGAAATTAGCGTGGTGGGACACAAACCACATTGTAGCTCTTATCCAGGAATTAGGAACTTTTTCTCGTTAAATTAAAAATAATAGTTTTCCTTATTAGACACGGAATGCTCAAATGTGTACATTAAGTTTTTGAAACTACTGAAATCTCAAACTATTACAATGTTGTGAATTATTTAATTGTTGTAAATGTCTAATTTTGAATAGGATACAATGGATCCAGGGTCCGCGATACTAGCAACTTTAGTAGTTAATTAATTATTTTAATAAAGCGTGGGACATAGCCCACGGGTTCCGTTAGTAACTTTTTTATTACCCACTTTGGGTTGCTATTGCAGTCAAAGTTTGATATCCACAATTTAATTTTCCTTCAGAATATATTCTAAAACATACAGGTTGTTGCAAATATAATTATGTAATATAATCGAGTGAAGCTAATCCATTGTTTTGAATACATAAATAAATAAATTGTAATTTGTCATAATATCACGTTTATTTGGAATAAAGACTTTTTTTCAATAAACTTTGAATAGTCTGAACTTTTGGTTCTTCGACATGAAAGAGTCGGCACTTGGAATCATGTCTGGTATTGACGTAATCAGTCAACTAAAGTTTCAAGTAAAGCAAATACAATTAAGTGACAAAAACTTAAGACCGCGCCGCGCCGAGGCACACGACACAGATGGCGCTAGTATAGACATCATATAGGCATTTTTATATGTACTCAGCGACTTAATTAAAAAGAAAACGAAATGAAACAAGTTAATAGATGTTACTTAATAAAGTAACTGATGCTCAGATAATTATTTTCTTGTGAAACATGCAAATAAGGTAAAAAACTTACTTTTCTTAGCAAACATAAAACTAAACTAAACTAAATTTAACACTATTCTTCACGTTGCACACGATCATCTAGATACTGTTATAATAGGTACACCAATTTAAAATTTTTGTCAGTTAATTAAACTATGTGCCAGCTGAGTAAATTTAAAAATGCGATGCGAGTAACGTCAGACATGTTTTTGAACAAAAGTTCATAGGAATCAGCAAGGATGGCGCTACGGCGATAGGCATTTGGCGCGTTAATTTAAAACTTTTAACAAATTTTGCACATAAATAAGAGATTCGTTGGACACAAATTCACGAGCAAGTAGTGTTGAGAATTAATTTTATGCGAGAAATCAATAATTCTGCTAGTACAGTTCTGTAAAGAAAAATATATGCACGTCAACAGAACGCATGTGACGCTACCTGTTTATTTTTAATAGAACCATCAGTAATTAAATTCAAATTTAGAATGACTAGCGCCTCTAGCGTCAAAAACAAAAAGGTGTCACGGCGGCGTGCTCTTAAGGCACAAATTGTAATTCTAATAGAGCGACAGCGCTGTGATAAGAACTGTGAAGAAGAGCGGATGAAGAAGAACGAGAAAATTATCGCCTCGAATTGGAATTATCCATAAAATAGGCTCAAATAGATGAAGAACATGGCAGTGTTAATACATGCAGTCAGAAGTCTAGGATAAAAACATGGATAAATAATAACCAGAATCCGATGCAGACAGCGATTCTTCCGCACAATGTTGATAAATGTAGTCAGAGGTCTAGGATAGAAGCATTGACCAACGTCCAGCGCAAACATCACTTCTTCCAGACGTACAAGATGACGAAATTAACAGAAACACTGCAGTAACCCATCAACAGGATTTATCTCAAACAAGAGAAGTCAAATTCCAAAATTATTGACAAAGGTATTTCTAAGCAGGCAGCACACGTAAATCAATTTGATTTTTCTAAATACATTTCCCGACAATCTATACCAAAAGAATTCCCTCCTTTTCATGGTGACCCTACAGAACGGCTTAATTTTATCTGCCAACATAAAACAAGGGCAGAAACGTGCGGTTATACTGATAGTGAAAACTTTCGACTTCAGAAATGTTTAAAAGGTAAAGCCAGAGAAGTTGTCCAATCTGTACTTATACTATCTCAAAATTTCAAAAGTATAATTTACGTTTTAGGCAAAAGATTTGGTCGAACTGAGCATACTACACTTATTATTAGATAAAGTTAAAAGAATGACACTTGCAATGAGAAGAATTATTCAGCATCTCTTCAGAACTTCGCCCAGAAGATTTGACTGCGGCAAAAGTGTTATTATTCCGAAGAATTCAAATGGATTGTTTTAGCGCAGATTTGAAAATTCTTCAAAACAAGAAATTTTAAAATGCAGTACATTTTATAAACTCACCTGCATAATAGATGACAACAATTTGTTGAGACTTAATGCGAAACTAAATAATGCTACGTATTTGGACTAATATACTAAAAGATCTTGGATGCCAAACATGCATATACAAACTTGTTAATATTTTATTACCACTATGTGAATAATCATCAAGGTAAAGAGCATGTCATAATAATTTACAGCTGTAGTTTTGGATCTTTCATCTGCGGCAAACTGTTAAACAGTTGTGGTCGTCATGTCAATTCTGTACAATTAGAAGAGCATTGCCACAACACCTGTTGTGGGAGAATTACCTACATGCAGAATAGCGTCCACAATCTGACCAATTATTAAAACCGGCGTGGACTTCTTTGGACCTATAAAAGTCACCATAAAACGTAATGGAATAATATTCACTTGTATAGTCACTAGAGCTGCACATTTAGAAATAGGTGCATCATATACTTGTGCTGAAACGAACCAGAACAACAAGTTCTATTTAAACAAATGGGAAGGTCACACGTGCACAGTACTGGGTAGAAGAATTTTGGAAAAGATGGTCCAAAGAATATTTAGTAAATCTCAACAGGAGTATCAAATAGTTTTGAGAAAATCATCGCTGTTTATTAAGGTAGAGATGGCAGAATATGAGTAGCAGACACACGGCGAAAGGTATATTTCGACGTAATGCCAAGAAACTATGTGTTCTGGATACAAATAAAGAAGGGTAATTGTCTCTTCTACCCAATTACTAGGGAGGAGAATGTTGCAGATGTAATTATGTAGTATAATCAAGTGATTTTAATCCATTGTTTTTTATACATTGTAATTTGTCATATCACGTTTATTTGGAATAAAGACACTTTTCTCAATAAACTTTGAATAGTCTGAACACAGGTGTTCAATATTAAGCAACATTATTTTATGGAATAACTCGAAAAAGAGATATCAATTGTTTTTTAGTAAATGGCATCTTAACCAGCATAAAAAATTACACTACTTTACCCAGATAATGAAATATGTAGTTCTTATGATTTCCAAGATACAAATGGTGTGCATCTTGAAAAATACACCCTGCCTGTCTGTTAAAAAAAATGTATAAGCTTATGGCTCTTCTACTATTTAATTACGAAAAATTCTTTTCGGCAGTGAGGTATTTATGGCCATATTGTCTAGCAAATCCATATATCAAACGCCATCTCTTATTTCTGGAAATAACCGGATATGGCAACTTTGCTTTTTAAAATAAAACACCCTCTATATTGTTGAATATTCTGAAAAAGCTTTTCATTGCAAAATCAAGAATTTTTTAAAAATTTTCGACCACGAAAAATGTTGATTTTGGAGCGTGTTAAAAGTGGAAATTGTGAACTCTCATACTTAACGGTTACAATGTATTCAATCATAAAAACAAAATGAATGTTGTCCTCCCTTAAAATTATGGGTATTTAATTTAATGTTAATACTACAACTGCTACTTTATTATTTAAATTTGTCACAGTTACTTTGTTAATTGTGCTTAATTTCTTTTTAATTACCACGATATTTTATAAATTCTAAAAAACCTACAATAACTTTAGTTAAACACATCAAGGTAACTAGGTCTCAATTTGTATCATTACTTTCTTAACAAGAAACCCATGTTTTCTTTTGTTTCTGTGATTGAATTCATTGCAATGGTGATCTGTGAAACACAATTTCCAGTTTTAATACGCTCCAAAATCATCATTTTTCAGAATATTTAACAATACACAGGGTGTTCTAATTAAAAAAACACAGTGATGGGGCACTACTGGTTATGTCCAATAATATAGATGGCATTTGCTAAAGTAAATAACAGAAGGGCTATAAGCTTGTACGTTTTCCTTTTGGAAGGATAGCGATTTGTAACTCCCAATTTCGAAAGCTTGCTTTGATACTGTTTTCGTTTACTACAAGTAATTTTTACCAACATCAAAAATTTCATATCTGAACTACATGTGTATTTCGTTTTTAGTACCTATCACTTTTACAATCCGATGCAATGTTAAATTTTATTATTTGATCTCGATTAACTGCCAAAAATTCCATAACAGGATTCAAACTTTCATAATTGTTACAGGTACCTTCTGCAAGTAAATTTTGACATTATTGATTGTAATAAGACAAGCAGATGGTTTTACATTTACTCATCAGATGTGTAAGTTTTGTGGCATGGTTTTCGAAGTTTATGATAACCAGAAATACACGTTTGCACATCGGTGACCTTTTTTTTAGCAACCACAAATAATAAAACGTATTTGCAAGACACATCTTCGAAGTGCTACAACAAAAATGTGTAAATTCATGCAACCAATAATAACAAATGGGCTCCTACAAAAAGAGGTTAGGCTATTACAAATCCTCATCTTCAATCAATCTATAGCATTTAAATTCTTATCTTAACTTAATGTAATCTTTATCACAAGCTAAAACTACAATAATATTATATAAAAAAAACAAAGTTAATTACCTTAAGTCGAAGATGTTCCTTATTTTCACGGAAAAAGCCTAAACGATAAAATTCGCTAGCTAACCTAACGACCTAACCTATCTTTCAAAGAAATTCATTTATCATACACACCACCTGCTATACTCCAGACACAATTCCTACGAAATTTTGTTTGTTTTATTAAATTTTCTTTCTGTACTTAGGTATTTACTGTTTTCCATTAGCTATAAATAAAATATTGTATTACACTATCTCCATAAAAGACTTAAACTATTTTGATAATTGATGATATCTAGATTGAAGATGATAAAACTAAACCTTTTTACTTTCCTATACTTTCATGAAAATGTTCTAAATCGAAATTTTGACGGAAATACAAGTTTTAGGGCACAAGGAACCCAAGAAAATGGTATTTAAAACGTGTTTGTCTGTGGGTATGTAGGTATGTGCGCTCCATTACTTCCGGACGTATGATCCGATTTCAATGAGCTTTGGAATGTAGGGTATATCAAAAACTCATCGGAAAAATTGGCTTTGAAATCTGAAACCGAAAACGAAGGTTAGACATGTTTTTTTGATGGCATTTTTTTCGAAACCATATTCAATAAATTTGAAAACTCGATCTAATGGAAGACTTTTTTCCAAACTTTCTAGTTTTAAAATGGCGACCATTAAGATTTTTTGAAAATTGAGAAAATGCTAATATAGCTAGAAATGAGCTAAAATTTGGTTCATGTGCTAGTCCACTAATTCTCTGTGACGTCTTCTTATGAATTATTAAAACCAAAAGTTCATGTCTCTTTTTTAATAAACGGAGACGAACAGACGATAAAAAATTAGTGTTTAGTTAAGCTGCTCATGAGTATCAGTGAGTAACAGTAAAGTCAGATTCAGAACTTAATTTTCAGGTGCTGCAATATTTAGGAGGGTTAATTTTTCTCCTCCTTTCTTATTTTTAATCCTGAGGAATCTTTTTCCAAAACATCTAAAAAATCGAAATTTCCGTCGTAACATAGTCAGCATAGGAGCATAAATGATAACTTCAGAATAGCTGTGGTAGATCGCGAAACACGTAGTGCATAAGAGATGAACATAATATAATCCCGTGATAATAGTCAAAAGCTGACCTTGCAGCGTTATACCGCACGAGGCTAAAATTTCTACCCAGGTGGTAGTAAGTACTGTGTTCAAAGTGCAGTTTAAACTTTTAAAGTCGCCTAATGGTTATTTATATATTAATTTAAAAGTACTAACAATTAAAGGCCATAGTAGACTATTATAATACTTAGGTATTTATTGTTATTGTCTTTAACTAGCCGTGCCTTTTTTAGTGAGAAAATAAATTATAAATAAAACGATGTTCGTATTATTTAAAAGTTTGTCCAATGGTTATTTAAATTGTAAATTAAAAGTACTATAATAGTCTACTATGGCCTTTAATTCTTAGTACTTTAATTTAAATTATAAATAACCATTAGGCGAGGAAGAACATAGGAAATTATGTAATGTCATGGGAATTTTTGATATAAACAAAAATAACTTGAAACCAACACTCAAGAGAAGAGTATTTTAATATTCTTTGGTATGGTGTTGTCACTCCAGTTTGATATGGGCGTCACGAAATGTTTGGCGGATAGATGGCGCAGCAGATCATAGTTATTAAAAAAATACGCTTGCGCGTCAAATTTGAAATCCGCACGCAATGCTATTCTAACCTCACTTTGTTTCTACTGTGATATTATACTGTCACATATTCAATATCAATATTGAAAAGGTTAATATTTAATATCCTGAAAATTTATATCTTCACACTGATTATCACTGCAGCGAGCTCAGTAGTTATGGAATTCAACTTCGGGAAAACGACCGTTCATGCGAGGAAGCGGTAAAACTTGGTTTTGATTTTCTTGGGAAATTCGAAAAAAAAACAGATTTCAATGCACTTAGTTTTGACATCGATAAGGCCCCCAAAAGGTTATTGCAAAGCAAAAACACAAGAATGGTAGCACCACTGCACGTGTTTTTTCTTAGACGTGATTGGTGCCATTGATAGTTGTCACATACCAGTAAAAGTGCCTGCAGATCAACAGGATAGCTATCTAAACCGTACATTTTTTCACTCGATTATTCTGCAAGGAATATGTACTGCAAAACTAATATTCAAAAACATTTGTAGGATTTCCTGAGTCTGCTAATAATGCAAGGGTAAGAGCAATTAATTACTAAATTACACAAAGGATAATATCAATACTTTATTTTAGGTGCTGAGATACTCCTTCTTGCGTAAAAGTGTGGAACAATTTGGGACACAGAAATATTTCTATGGAAAATATCATTTGGTTGGGGACTCCGCATACCCCTGCCAAACATGGTTAATGACACTATACAAGTAGGTATTATCTATCATAAATTTTAATGCAATGTTTTATACTTGCCGTGTTACTGTCTGGTCTTTAATTCGTATTTTGTAAATAATCAATATTTTAAATAATTATATATTGTTATTTATAGGGATAATGGAAAGTTGTTGAAAAGGCAGAAAGAGCACAATAAAGGATTGAGTAGAGTATTAGTGGAACTCCAACAGCACACAGCTAAACAGGAGCGCCTGCTACCAGACAAGGATGTGCCTACAAGTTTGCAAAGGTGCAACTACAACATACAAATGGCTCTTTTTAGGGCCCAAAACTCGTCCAAAAAGAATTTCTAAAAGTAGAGCCTGTAATCGCTAATTTAAAACAATAAGGAAATTAACAGAGTACAAGAGTGTGTTTTTAGTAGTAAGCTCTGTACATATGTTAGCTTCAAAAATTTGATTCCTCCAATGGTTTAGGAAATAAAAGTGGGGCGACACTTAAATAACACCCTGTGTATTTAAATGTGCCCTTGTTAATATGCTTGTATGTTGCATTATACAGAAATATACAATAAATGTGCATTTAACTGTGGTGTCTTTATTCTGTATCATTGTACATTAAAAAAGGCGTTAACAACTTAAAATTTTAAATAATTCAGATTCAAAAATATTGGCAACAATCTCCTTTTTCTGCTGCGATCCTGGTAGGTATTGCTCAAAAATTTGAAATATTTAACTCCACAAGTACCTAACAGCACCTTATTTATTCTGTGCTCCTGGTAGTGATAATTATTCAGATAATTAATTATTGCAACACCTTATTGTCCTTCTGTAATCCTGATAGCAAGTGTCTGGAATTTGATTATAAAAGTGGGGTTTTCGAGCTTGAAATTTTTACTAGTTGCTGCCTCTTTGCACTTCTGTGATCCTGATACCAATATTTTCTGAATTGATTTTAAGATTAAGGTTCTCAAGCTTGAAGTTTCTCCATTTACTATCAGGATCACAGAAATGGGAAAAGGTATAATGTCACGAGTAGTTATTGAATCTGAAAATTTGAACTTCTGACCATTCGCTATTAGGGTCACATAAGTGCGAAGAGATCATCAATAAGCAAAAATTTTAATTTTTAAGTCAAATTCTAACTACTTGCTACCAGGAGTCCAGAAACGATGTAGAGGTTTGTCAAAAATATTTTAAGTATAGTTTCAAATTTTGACTATTTGGTAACAGGATTACAGCAATACAGAGATATTAATTTTGAATAATTTTGACTATAGATTAGAAACTTTAAAACAAATTTTTGACCACTTGCCATCAGCTGAATTTTAGTAATTTTATAATAAATGACAAAGTTGATAATTAAAACAAGCTGATTGTTGCAAATATTATTTTATTTGTTATATTTTTATTACAATTTGTAATTAACATTTTAATAACACGTATAGCTAAAAATGGGCGAAGCTTTAACTTAAAAGTTTTATATTTAATTTTTAATAAGTTTTTAACTTATTTTGTGTTTACATTTTTGGTGTTATTAAAAATTAGTGATTAAATTAAGGTGTGACAATTTACTCGGGGGTGTGCCAAGAAAGCATTTAGAAAAAGTGAAACGTAATTAGAAAATTGTTCTGCACTTCTTTTTTGAGCATATTGAATGATGAAGAAGCAGAATAAGGCATAAACGAAAAATTGCAAAAATAACCAAGAAAAAGTGGATTCTATGGTTTACGTCGTTTTCATATCGCTTCTTTTGGATCTGCTGGCTTTTACGATGATTCTGTCTCTATTGACATCATTATTAGAACACTACCGACAGCAGGACTGGACGAGTGACTGTCACATAAAATATACTACTTTCAAGAACTTGTCGGTGTACCTGAGTACTAATACAGTTCAATCCTTTTTGGTGGTTTTCTGAGTTTGATGTTTAGTTTACTGCATTGCCAGTTGTTGGAGGGATATTCGATGTGTTGGGTAGGAAAGCAGTTATGATAACTTGTCTTGTAAGTTTTAACGGCCAAAAGAATGTAGAATGAAGTTTGTAAATTTACCTTTTCATAGATAATTACTTAATTGATTGTATATTTAATATTTACGTCATTAAAGCACGAATCGAAAAGGCACTTCAACTGTGAAGATCGTAATCATCAACTTTAGTCGATTGTGAAAATGCAAAAAAGGAGCTACATAGCTGGTGGTAGGTTTTTACAGCTTTCATTTATATTTTATGTTCATCAAATTTCCTTTTGTTAATATTTAATTCTAAAAGCTTACTTATAGATAATGACTTTATTGATTGTAAATTTGTTTATTTTAGGTGACCATTAGAGCACAAAACGTAAAAAGCACCTCAATTATGAAGATCCGGAATCATCAACTATTGACGATCTTGTGTCCTTGATGTGAAAAGGAGCGACCTAAAACAACATTCCTTATGGTAGGTAGATCTATCTTTCTTGCCCCATTAACTTTTGATTAATAATTCACTGTTTACACTTTTTAAATTACTTTTGTTTTTCTATAATTTTGAGTTTACATTTTTTTTAAATTTCAGGTTGTTATTGGAGCATGAAATGGCAAGGCGCCTCAATTGTGAAGACGTAGAATCATCAGTCAGCCTTGTAGCGGAGAACTTCCCATCTTTTAAAGATGTGAAAAAGTGAAACTTTTCATATTAATTTTTATTATTGTATATATGAGGCGTCTATTTGCAATAGCGGCTACATCCATTTTAAGAAAATTTACAGAATGGAAATAATATAAATTATAACTCTTAACAAAGGAGGATTTTTTTTCAATTATATGGGTTATACTACCTTTGATAAGACCCCACTTTAAGCAAAAATTGGGAAATCCTGTACAAATAGTAAAGATGTTATAGGGACTTTAACTTTGGATGTGGCCACTTTTGCAACACACATATTGATGTGGCTGGTTTTGAAACAAACTAAGAAGATAAAAATAATGCTAGGGTGTGCTTTTTATTGTTTATTTGAAGAACGCACAAAAATAACAAAGTAAAAAATATGTGCTTGTACTACCTAATCGTTATTAATTCAAAATGCTGCAATAAAATTATAACATTGGTAAAGAACAAGGTAACGAAAAGTCTGTAAACTAAAAACATAAAGCAAGATTTTAATTAAATGTTGGGTTGTTCTATTTCGTCAGGCGATTTGCAAATACCAACGTCAGAAACCTCAGAAAACAGTTCGTTGTCGGTTAGTATATTTTTGTAATATTCTAGGAAATCAATGTCTTCCCATTTATTTCCATAATGTTTTTTCAGTATTGTGTTTATATCTTGGAGCTTCTCTTCTTTTACCCTCTTGCCTCGTGGTATCTTCGTCAAGATTATGTTTCTAATTTGTTTTCCGCGTTTCATCACACCTCTGGGAACTCCAATTTCTGATCGGTAAGCTTCTTCGCCTTGTATCAGAACCTCATTCTTCTTGGATCTCATTAAAATGAATCTTTTAGCCGGAAGGAACTTAAAGTGCCACTGAGCAGGAGGCTTCATAAATTTATCAAATGCAGCTTTCCAGTTATATAGAGGACAATCTGTGCCTAAATATGTTACAGACGCATGCTGTTTTATAATGTCAAAATATTCGTCTGGTTTTACCATTATTTCTGTCTTGCGAATTTTCTTTTCGATTTGTGCAAAAACCCTGTCTGGTGGCAGAAAGGAATGCCCTACTATAGGGAATACCACCTCCACTCTTTTTAAAGTAATGGGTGCATTCGTGTGAAACCAATATGCTAGCATCCCCATAAATACACTGTTTTTATTTTGACCTCCACACCCATCCGCAACACAACGCAGAGTGGAGGCTTTAGACAAATCCAATTTGGTTAACAAAAAATCATATACACAGGAAGATATTTCCTCAGACCCCTTTGAATATTCTTGTTCGCCCCATACGTAGGAAAATGCATTATTTTTTAATGGGTCTTTGGAACTACCTTTCACAATGGTAAAGTTATACAAGTAAAGTTGTCTTTTGTAATATACTATTTGATCAGGGACCCTCGGAATTGGAAAATTCTTCTGGCAATCGAACGATATAGTAACTAGGTTATCTTTCTTCTCTTTTAAAATATTATAAAATGCTGTATATTTCATTTTGTGAACCCTTTTTTCGCAAATTAATGCAGCTTTAACCGTTTGGTCTTTCTCAGTTTTTAATTTTTCTGTCAATTCAAGGCACTTTGAACACACATCAGTACGAGGTGTGCCAAACCCAATGTTGAATCTTGTGTTAAAAACTTTTCTAAAATAAGCACATTTGACTTTCAATGAATCATCACAAGAATTATTGTACATACGGTGCATTTTCTGAATATTTAAATCACTACTTAAATAAACGCGAACACTCGACTTCGACCGACAGTAATGTGACTCGATGCATTGAAATGTTTTAATGAAGTTTATAACCGAACGGCTTTTATCATTATACAACTTGGTGCGACGATCACCACCACGAGTTTCTTTTGGAAGAACGCCGGTAGTAAGAAACCTCTTGGCAACACCCTGTATGCGATGCTTTTTTAGATTTAAAAGTTTGAGAAATGCATTTCGACAGACAGGTACTGTTTTCGTATTCACTTTGACAAAATATTTTAGAGTAGTTGTAGGATTTTCACGAACAGCACTAACAGACCTACATCTTTTCACTGGGACACTCGAAATACATTTTAAAATAAATCCATCCTGGGCAACTTTCGTAGTATGTGCATAAAAATTATCATGAAATTTTTTTATTTCGACGTCCGTCAGTTCGGAACATTTGTATGCTTTATCCTTTGTGCGATGACTACATTTGGGTTTCACAGGCCCCAAAGCCGGCATATACCTATAACAATACCGATCGTTATTTTATTAATTTTTAAACCGTCCTAAACTAAGAACAATACAGTTAGGTTACAACACTAATCACGTACCTGCACTTTTTTGACTTGTTTCTCTTCCACTCGCTTGGATTAGAAACTTTTTTTCGTGCTTTGGCTGGAGGTGATTCTTCAACACGTTTCTCCATTTTTTTACACTAAATATTACGAACGAACGACACCAATAATAATCAATTACCTATTAATAATGTGCAACAAGCAATCAGCTGTCACAGCTCATTGCGCAACCACACACTACAGCGAGTATGCGCAGAAGCCAAAACCACGTAATTTGGATGTGGCCGCTATTGAAACAAATTCGATGATGGATGTAGCCGCTTTTGCAATATATCCCTATGTTTAGACGCACCTATAAGCTGGATCTAGCCGGTTTAGAATTAACCTTATTTCACCACGTGAAAGAGCATATTTTACAGTACAGTTTTCCACTGTTAGTAGAATTTTGCGAAAATATGGATGTAGCCGCTATTGCAAATAGGCGCCTCATATATATATACAAAGCAAAAAACTTACCGACGCCTTTTTAAAAAACATTCAACATTAGCCTTACATTAAAATTTTGTAGGTATTCTCGTAACTGCCCCTTGACTTTTCCGGTATTACCGCCGCACATCCAATGCCCTATGTCTCTTCTATTTCGTCTATTTCAAACTGTACATCACTTTCGGAATCGCTCATAACTGAAGTGCAATGCGAGCAAAAGAGCCACATGCACAATTTTATGAAAATTTTTTCACTTTTGACAAATAACATATTGGTTATCTAGTGATGTGTGCCATACCACTTCGATCATTTAGATGTATTTCGCTCGTTTTAATTTCTCAATAGAAAATTTATATTTTCTTGTATAATTTTAATTCCGATCGTGCCAAAAACGTTATAAGCACGTTGAACGTTAAGGGTTACCGTTCTCAGACAATAATTGGAGTCGTCGCTTTGCTCCTCCTCCAAACAATTGTCTTCGAACGATAAAACTTCCTTACCGTTCTCCATATTTAATATTACTATAACAACAATATTGATGTGTAGAATCTATGGGTAAATGACTACCAGCAAAAATATTTTGAATAAATATATTTTGTATTTACTTATAATAAGGACTTATATTTACAGTTGAGTAAATGATTTATTTAGGTCACTTAAGTAAACAAAACTAAAGATTTTATATTTTTGGACAGGTTCTCAAAATGGTTTAAATTTTCTGTAAAAAGTGATATTTTATTTTTTACTAATAATAATGCTGTTAGGCTTGCAAGCTGTTTGTTCATCGTAGTGATTTGGTTTTTGTTCATGTAAGTATTCGTCAAATTAAATCTACATAGTTTACTCAAAATTTTTATTGTTACTAAAATAACCTGCTACATTTTCCATCTAACTTATTCAGCTAATATTTACAACTTTATTCTCAAAATCCCGTACGTATAGGAGAAGCAGAGTATAAGGAATTAATAAAAAAATCAACCTTTTTACAGCACAATAATAAGTTCAGTCCAACTGTTACACTTATAACTCCAGTCCTCCATATACGTACATCAAAGTTTAATGGAATATATTACTATTATAGGTGAATAATTTACTATTCTAACATAATGCCTATATGTTTTTAACATTTGATAATTTAAAGCTATCTGAACGTTTTTATTTCTACTAAATATGATGTGCTATGGGGTAATTACAGCTATATTGTAGATGCTCTATCAACAAATGCACTTTATCAAGTACTACATTGTAAGTTTAAAAACCAGTAACTTTTACTAGCCCAGTTAGTTAATTCTTCCTTTATGAGACATGTAACCGTCAAAGCGATTAGTTGTTAAAACTTTATCGATAGCACTTCGTCGCATCCTTGAACATGTTGCTAACAGGGCACCACTAAGCAAACACATTATGCCACCTCCTAAAGCCAAGAGTGCTGAAAACCATCCTGTTTTCAAGCATACACTGCTTTGATCTACAACCACTAAAAATACATAGTGATTATTTTCAAACGCATTTCCTCATATTGATAAAATACATACATGGCTGCCTAACAAAGTTTCTATCCTGTTCACTTTCACCTTCTTGAAGCACTTTCAGTGCTTGAAACAGATAGATGTTATCTGATAGAGATGCAGTTGCAGTGGTGCTGTTAATATTGTCGATGGACCTCTTTTGTACATTCTTCACATTTCTCCAGTGACATGGTTGACTCTAAATTAAAGTTTTTTTTATATTAAGCGAGTTGTAACGTAAGTATTATTTGGTTTTATACCGGACAACGGCCATGGCACATGCGTACATCACATTCGATATAAAGAGCTGGAGAGCCGGTAAATCTAAAAGTCTTCATATATGCAAATACTTGTGTTTCATAGATTCCACTTTCAGACCAGGATCCACGGAATCGAGATATTAATTTATCATCCACTGGACATCTATAAGGAATACGAGGAAGATTAAAAGGCTTAAGCATGAAATCAAATGGGAATGTGAGCGTTTAATGTAAATCTTACCCATATTCATCAATTAGTTGTATTTTCTTGTTGCCGCCGTTATGAGCATAACAATCATTGACAACAATATCAAAACCATCTAAAATAAAAGTTAAATAATATGTTTGTATCTTTATCTTTTCATGTTTTTACCATATTTGCTCCTCATATAAATTATTAATGTAAGAGGATCTCCTACTCGAACTGGTCCCGTTACACGATTACCATTTGTACCGTAACCATACCTAATCTCCATATAACACTCTGGTGGTGTCAGGGTGAATACGACAGGATTTCCTGTTGCAACCCTGAAAGCATGTTTAATATTGATCTGCGAAAAGCAAACAATTAAAAAATGTGTTACTAACTCTACATCCAAAAATGGAAAAGTGACTGTTTTCCAAAAATCATAGCCATATTCACAGGTGACCTTAAAATGTTCATCATATTCTTCTTCTATGAGGGGGTTGTACTGAACCGTAACTGTATTCCACATAAAGTTTTTCTGTAACATAAACATCATATTTTACAAATATTCTCGCCATCTAACTGATAAAAAAGAAATCAATTTTTAAAAATTTAGCATATAAAATATTATATATGTATAAATATTTGTTTTAAAGAAAAAAATTAATTAAATTAAATAAATAGGCCAAGAATAGTTAGTATACTATAGACCAAGGTAGAGAAGACATTTTTCTCAGCCGAGTAGAATTATTTCCCGAGATGCGAAGCATCGAGGGAAATAAGGAGCGAGGCTGATAAGTCTTCTCTACCGTCGTTTATATATTATTTTTTCCACTACTAGCACCTTTATTTCTTTTATAATTAATTGATTTTACATTAATAAAAAATAAAATTACAAATGCAAATATGCACAAAAATAAAGTAGCCTTGCTTGAAAACAAGAGAATAGTTAATTTCAATTGACATTTATGTAAAATATATTTTATAATAGTGGTTATAAAATGTCCAATTTTGATGATTTGACTGAAAACTGCACTCCTCCTGAAATTAGGGAGGGTGCAGAAAGTGTTGGTGAACAGTTATTACCAGTAAAATCAAAAGATTTTTACATGAAAGTTTATAATTTTAAATAGGCATGTGAGTACTAAATAGCAATTGTTTTCATTATTAACCAGTAGTTAAAAATGAAATATTAACCACTAGGAAAGAAATTCATCTTCTTGGCTCTAAAATAAAGTGAATAATGATATCGTTTAATGCTAGTAGTGGAAAAGATACTTATAAGACGTACTTTAATGTAACATTACATTACAAGTGAAAGAATCCAAAATGTTAAAATATTATTCAATTTAGATTACATAAAATTGCGTAAAAAATGAATATATTTAATAAAATTAGATCTTTCTTTTAGAAATAGAAAAAAAAAAAGTTCGCCCGAGCAGGGACTTGAACCCTGGACCCTTGGATTAAAAGTCCAATGCTCTACCGACTGAGCTACCCGGGCTGACTGCTTAATTCCGCACTACAATTGGTAATTAAACATAATATTTACCGCTGGACTTTGACGACCATCTTCTTGATGTGCATTTTTGCCCAATGTTCCACATCTATTTAGTTGAATGTAAAATTCGTAGTAATCCCTCCCAGTACCATTTATGTACATACAATCTGGGTCATAAGCATATCCTGCAAAAAGAAATGTTTTATTAAATTCTGATATATTTCTGAATTAGTTTTTTGTCAACTTTCGTAAATTTAGAATGTAGATTTTGACCTTAATATTAAAATGATATACACAATTGACCTGTGTGAAGTTAGATTTAGATTTGGATTCGTATTTAAAACGCGGATTGGCAATTTACAGCGGACCAAATAAATTTTGATACTGTAATGTAAAATGAGTCTCATATATAGGTATAACTATTTTTCAACATCGTTACAATAAAAGTGGGATCATAACAGCACCCTTAAGATACAATAAAAATAAAATGTCAAACCTATTGTTCTAGGGGTTGCATAACAATTATAAAAAGACTGCTACAATGAAACTAATAACAAAACCACTAAAATACCCTCAAGCAAAAACACACTTTTTTTTTATTTTTGTCGCAGTCAATATTAATAAAAATCTGAAAATCAGTTGAAAATTCGAAAAGCAATAGTGGTACAACCACCGACCAAAAATATAAAAAAAATCATAGATTTTACAGATAACGTTGTTTCAGCATGAAAATTTACAGAAATGCTTTGAAACAGATTATCAACAAAACGTATATGCGGATTTGCCCAGATTCAGGGGATAGGGGGTTCTACCGCCACCCCAAAAATTAAAAAAAAATCCTAGATTTTACAGATAACGTTGTTTCAGCATGAAAATTTACAGAAATGCTTTGAAACAGATTATCAACAAAACGTATATGCGGATTTGCCCAGATTCAGGGGTTAGGGGGTTCTACCGCCACCCCAAAAATTAAAAAAAATCCTAGATTTTACAGATAACGTTGTTTCAGTATGAAAATTTACAGAAATGCTTTGAAACAGATTATCAACAAAACGTGTATGCGGATTTGCCCCGATTCAGGGGTTAGGGCGTTCTACCGCCACCCCAAAAATTAAAAAAAATCCTAGATTTTACAGATAACGTTGTTTCAGTATGAAAATTTACAGAAATGCTTTGAAACAGATTATCAACAAAACGTATATGCGGATTTGCCCAGATTCAGAGGATAGGGGGTTCTACCGCCACCCCAAAAATTAAAAAAAAATCCTAGATTTTACAGATAACGTTGTTTCAGCATGAAAATTTACAGAAATGCTTTGAAACAGATTATCAACAAAACGTATATGCGGATTTGCCCAGATTCAGGGGATAGGGGGTTCTACCGCCACCCCAAAAATTAAAAAAAAATCCTAGATTTTACAGATAACGTTGTTTCAGCATGAAAATTTACAGAAATGCTTTGAAACAGATTATCAACAAAACGTATATGCGGATTTGCCCAGATTCAGG
The DNA here is from genome assembly GCA_958336395.1 of Ctenicera cuprea. Taxonomy (NCBI): domain Eukaryota; kingdom Metazoa; phylum Arthropoda; class Insecta; order Coleoptera; family Elateridae; genus Ctenicera; species Ctenicera cuprea. The sequence continues at coordinate 59,723,727 of OY284486.1, forward strand.
GGTTAGGGGGTTCTACCGCCACCCCAAAAATTAAAAAAAAATCCTAGATTTTACAGATAACGTTGTTTCAGTATGAAAATTTACAGAAATACTTTGAAACAGATTATCAACAAAACGTATATGCGGATTTGCCCCGATTCAGGCGTTAGGGGGTTCTACCGCCACCCCAAAAATTAAAAAAAATCCTAGATTTTACAGATAACGTTGTTTCAGCATGAAAATTTACAGAAATGCGTTGAAACAGATTATCAACAAAACGTATATGCGGATTTGCCCAGATTCAGGGGATAGGGGGTTCTACCGCCACCCCAAAAATTAAAAAAAAATCCTAGATTTTACAGATAACGTTGTTTCAGCATGAAAATGTACAGAAATGCTTTGAAACAGATTATCAACAAAACGTATATGCGGATTTGCCCAGATTCAGGGGTTAGGGGGTTCTACCGCCACCCCAAAAATTAAAAAAAATCCTAGATTTTACAGATAACGTTGTTTCAGCATGAAAATTTACAGAAATGCGTTGAAACAGATTATCAACAAAACGTATATGCGGATTTGCCCAGATTCAGGGGTTAGGGGGTTCTACCGCCACCCCAAAAATTAAAAAAATCATAGATTTTACAGATAACATTGTTTCAGCATGAAAATGTACAGAAATGCTTTGAAACAGATTATCAACAAAACGTATATGCGGATTTGCCCAGATTCAGGGGATAGGGGGTTCTACCGCCACCCCAAAAATTAAAAAAAATCCTAGATTTTACAGATAACGTTGTTTCAGCATGAAAATTTACAGAAATACTTTGAAACAGATTATCAAAAAAACGTATATGCGGATTTCTCCAAATTTAGGGGATTGTAGCGCGCAGTGTTGGGTAGTATCTAGAGACATGTATCTAGATACTGGATCTAGATACTGTTCAAGTATCTAGTATCTGTATCTAGATACGTTTATAAAATTGTATCTTGTGTCTGTATCTAGATCCTATTAAGCAGTATCTTTTTTTTATTAAACAATAAAAGATCCTAGATACATTCAAGAATTATAATTTATTTTATGTAGTTTTCGAAGTTCATTAAAACATTTCTTCAATTTAAAATTTAGGACTTTTTTGGACATTTAAATTTTAGCATTAACTACTTTTGCAGAAAAACCCAAATACGTCTTAAGATAGGTAATGGTAATAAATATTCAAACATCCCCATTTTTAGGGGATAAGGAGTAAGAACTGTAAGAAGCTTAAGGTTTTATGTATACATTTACCCATTGTGGCAATACAATAACCGCCCTTGCTGTTTTGGATATTGGGAATTTCCAAGTAAATCTCATAACCAGAGCGGTAGGCTTGTCTTGACAAAACTTGAAGTTTCCTCAGTATATATAAATAGAAGTAGTGGACAAGTCCAGAATCAATTCTTGTGCTAGTCTGCTAGTTATGCCTTGTGATTACAATTAGAAGAATGAATGATAACGAAAGTGCCTTTTTGGAAGTGCCAGCGATACTGGATGGCGAGTTTTTTAAGATAGTGTCGCGTTGTGATAGTAAGGTTGTCACACAGTGTCTAAACTGCCCCTCAAAGATTCAGGGTGATGTAACTTCAAGTGGAAACTTTGTCAAATATCTTAAGGTGTGTAATGAATTTTTTCATTTTAACTATTAATTAATATTATCATGGTTTATGCGCGCTTCCATTTCTGGAAGTGTAATTTTTTAAAGTAGGTATCTAATTTGTATCTGAGAAGGATCTAGATACATTTAAAAGTATCTTGTATCTGTATCTAGATACACTTAGTAAAATGTACCTTGTATCTGTAACTAGATACACCTTTTTAAAAGTACCTGTATCTGTATCTAGATACAAATAAAAAGTATCTTACCCAACACTGGTAGCGCGACCCCATTAATTCAAAAAATTTTAATTTTCTTTAAATCACCAGGAAAATTCAACTCTATAGTACCTCGTACTTTCCTGTAGTTTAATATTTGTTGTATTATATGTCCAAAAATTTATTTAATGTGTATTTTGCATTGAAGTTATGACCATAGTAGATCTGGTGTTCTGCAGCAATATTGCTTTCTTGGCCTTGAATACCATTCATTTTATTAAATATTATAGTACATATTTTAGGCAATAAAACAAAACATCTGAACTGTGGATCCGTGCATTCTGATATTGATATTTTCAAAAATTTACAAATTTGATAAGCTGTTCTATACGTGAAAAATTCGGATAGATAATTCCAAATTAAATGTTTCTCCATGTCTTGTTGTTTTATCTTCAGGAATTTTTCGGCAGTTTATTTTGATTTAGTATCTCTTGAATTTCAAAATCTTCTAGGTGAATGATAGCAGAAGTGTTTTTATTTTGCCAGGGTATAGCATTTTCACATAGCTGGCAAATATACCTACTGAAAACTATCTGTCGACATTTTCTTTTCGGTGTCCAAATCAACTTTTAAACACTGAAAATGTGTCCATTGAGTACAAGAGGTACAAAGGATCCAGTTGGAACCAACATCCCCTTGTCCGCATAATAAACATAATTCGTTCATATTCCCCGAAACCAATAACAAATACCTCTGCAAGCTGAACCTGAATGCATCAGCATCAAACGGTTTGTCGTTCCAATGGGTAAACGGATCTTGTTTATTAGAAAGTCTTTCAGCAAACAATTTAATGTAATTAATCACAAATACTCCGCAGTTATAATTATCCTGTTGCTTGGGAATATTAGTAAGAGTCACAAAATTCCAGCTACGTGCATTTAGTTTCTTCTGGATTTGATGACGATCTCGCCTGATCATAAACTGCTTCAGGCTTTTTTCAACTTCTTCAGTGTTAATGGCAATACTGCCTGAAGAATTGGCCACATAAGCAATTTTATGATTTAAATCCATAATAACTAGTATCCAATGGTTACCATTGATAATACAAGGGAATAGGATATACTGTACATCTTCCAGTGATCTATTGTATGGCACAAAGTTATTAAAATCTTGCTTTTGAGAAGCTTCGGAAAACAAAATAGAAGCGGAAATTGTGTGAATGTAATATAGACCGTTCATATTTTTCAAAAGTGCAATAGCGCAGGAATCTATTACATAATCAGTAAGCCAAGATTGTTGTGGATCCAGTCTGGAAAAATCAGTCCTTCCATTTTCTGAGCTAATCAGAGTAGCATAATCAGAACTGCTAAGAATGATCGTAAGTTTGTTTTCCGGATGATGGTAAACTCCCAGTTTAAAAGATGTTCCACTTAAACTTGCAGAAAGATAGTAATTAGGTTCCATATATAAACCATTCTCTACTTTTCTGTCATCGGTATATGCAATCGATTTATCCCCAAATTTAATGCTAATGTTTTCGTGCCTTGACTCTACATCAAAATTATCGTCAGCAGTATTAGCACTTTTAGTAATTGAATTTTCTACTTTAGTAAAAAGATTTTTCACCACGCCGAAGGTGTTGCTAAATTAAGTTTTATTATTTGTTTTTTGCTCCATCTTTCAACTGTTCTTAAATTGTCCACTTCCTCATGAGCTGGATTTTCTTCATTCGAATAACAGGTGCTATCATGTAGGTTTTGACGGTTCTTTTCTTGTTTATAATTTTTAGGCGTATTACCTATTGAAAGCAATATTGCTTCAGAACACCAGATCTACTATGGTCATAACTTCAATGCAAAATACACATTAAATAAATTTTTGGACATATAATACAACAAATATTAAACTACAGGAAAGTACGAGGTACTATAGAGTTGAATTTTCCTGGTGATTTAAAGAAAATTAAAATTTTTTGAATTAATGGGGTCGCGCTACCAGTGTTGGGTAAGATACTTTTTATTTGTATCTAGATACAGATACAGGTACTTTTAAAAAGGTGTATCTAGTTACAGATACAAGGTACATTTTACTAAGTGTATCTAGATACAGATACAAGATACTTTTAAATGTATCTAGATCCTTCTCAGATACAAATTAGATACCTACTTTAAAAAATTACACTTCCAGAAATGGAAGCGCGCATAAACCATGATAATATTAATTAATAGTTAAAATGAAAAAATTCATTACACACCTTAAGATATTTGACAAAGTTTCCACTTGAAGTTACATCACCCTGAATCTTTGAGGGGCAGTTTCGACACTGTGTGACAACCTTACTATCACAACGCGACACTATCTTAAAAAACTCGCCATCCAGTATCGCTGGCACTTCCAAAAAGGCACTTTCGTTATCATTCATTCTTCTAATTGTAATCACAAGGCATAACTAGCAGACTAGCACAAGAATTGATTCTGGACTTGTCCACTACTTCTATTTATATATACTGAGGAAACTTCAAGTTTTGTCAAGACAAGCCTACCGCTCTGGTTATGAGATTTACTTGGAAATTCCCAATATCCAAAACAGCAAGGGCGGTTATTGTATTGCCACAATGGGTAAATGTATACATAAAACCTTAAGCTTCTTACAGTTCTTACTCCTTATCCCCTAAAAATGGGGATGTTTGAATATTTATTACCATTACCTATCTTAAGACGTATTTGGGTTTTTCTGCAAAAGTAGTTAATGCTAAAATTTAAATGTCCAAAAAAGTCCTAAATTTTAAATTGAAGAAATGTTTTAATGAACTTCGAAAACTACATAAAATAAATTATAATTCTTGAATGTATCTAGGATCTTTTATTGTTTAATAAAAAAAAGATACTGCTTAATAGGATCTAGATACAGACACAAGATACAATTTTATAAACGTATCTAGATACAGATACTAGATACTTGAACAGTATCTAGATCCAGTATCTAGATACATGTCTCTAGATACTACCCAACACTGCGCGCTACAATCCCCTAAATTTGGAGAAATCCGCATATACGTTTTTTTGATAATCTGTTTCAAAGTATTTCTGTAAATTTTCATGCTGAAACAACGTTATCTGTAAAATCTAGGATTTTTTTTAATTTTTGGGGTGGCGGTAGAACCCCCTATCCCCTGAATCTGGGCAAATCCGCATATACGTTTTGTTGATAATCTGTTTCAAAGCATTTCTGTAAATTTTCATGCTGAAACAATGTTATCTGTAAAATCTAGGATTTTTTTTAATTTTTGGGGTAGCGGTAGAACCCCCTAACCCCTGAATCTGGGCAAATCCGCATATACGTTTTGTTGATAATCTGTTTCAACGCATTTCTGTAAATTTTCATGCTGAAACAACGTTATCTGTAAAATCTAGGATTTTTTTTAATTTTTGGGGTGGCGGTAGAACCCCCTAACCCCTGAATCTGGGCAAATCCGCATATACGTTTTGTTGATAATCTGTTTCAAAGCATTTCTGTAAATTTTCATGCTGAAACAACGTTATCTGTAAAATCTATGATTTTTTTTAATTTTTGGGGTGGCGGTAGAACCCCCTATCCCTTGAATCTGGGCAAATCCGCATATACGTTTTGTTGATAATCTGTTTCAAAGCATTTCTGTAAATTTTCATGCTGAAACAACGTTGTCTGTAAAATCTATGATTTTTTTTAATTTTTGGGGTGGCGGTAGAACCCCCTATCCCTTGAATCTGGGCAAATCCGCATATACGTTTTGTCGATAATCTGTTTCAAAGCATTTCTGTAAATTTTCATGCTGAAACAACGTTATCTGTAAAATCTAGGATTTTTTTTTAATTTTTGGGGTGGCGGTAGAACCCCCTATCCCCTGAATCTGGGCAAATCCGCATATACGTTTTGTTGATAATCTGTTTCAAAGCATTTCTGTAAATTTTCATGCTGAAACAACGTTATCTGTAAAATCTATGATTTTTTTTAATTTTTGGGGTGGCGGTAGAACCCCCTAACCCCTGAATCTGGGCAAATCCGCATATACGTTTTGTTGATAATCTGTTTTAAAACATTTCTGTAAATTTTCATGCTGAAACAACGTTATCTGTAAAATCTATGATTTTTTTTATATTTTTGGTCGGTGGTTGTACCACTATTGCTTTTCGAATTTTCAACTGATTTTCAGATTTTTATTAATATTGACTGCGACAAAAATAAAAAAAAAGTGTGTTTTTGCTTGAGGGTATTTTAGTGGTTTTGTTATTAGTTTCATTGTAGCAGTCTTTTTATAATTGTTATGCAACCCCTAGAACAATAGGTTTGACATTTTATTTTTATTGTATCTTAAGGGTGCTGTTATGATCCCACTTTTATTGTAACGATGTTGAAAAATAGTTATACCTATATATGAGACTCATTTTACATTACAGTATCAAAATTTATTTGGTCCGCTGTAAATTGCCAATCCGCGTTTTAAATCCGAATCCAAATCTAAATCTAACTTCACACAGGTACACAATTGTGATGATTCCTCAATTTTAATATTCATTATGTATCAAAGAATTACAGAAATTACAGGATATAGTATAATAAAAACGGATACAAGCAATCGCCGCACAGGTGGAATTGTAATCTACGTCAGAAAAACTGCAATTTTAAATGGAAAAGAAATTTGGGATAGAAAAAAAATTGGTTTTTAATGATAAATTTTGTAGTTGGAAATAATAAGATTAGATTATGTTGTATTTATCACTTTCCCAGTAGTAGTCATGCAGATTTTTTGCATTATTTGGAAGATTTAATGGAAACTTTAAATGACAGCCGTTTAAAATTTATAATAGTACGCGACTTTAATTTAAATTGGATTGATAAAGACTTCTTTTATTCAAGAATGCTCAGACAACTTATCGTAGATTTGTGTCTCACACGTGATAGAGTATAGAGCATGGTATGCTGTTTCTTGGACCAAATTTCAGCTTCTCCGCCAGTGTAAAAACTAGTTAAGAAACTCTGCTTTTCTTCAGTGCACACGCGCAGTATATGTACTTCTGTCAGTTTTAGATGTCATGTGCAATGATATAGAGGTTAGGTGCTCTAATTTGTCAACAAATTAGTGTTTAAAGTGAGTGTCATTTACTTTATATATTTTATTATAAAGTGCTATGTAAAGAATTGCCCCAATTATAATAGTAAGACAGAAAAAAGTAAGTATTAAATAACCTAAATTAATTTTTTGTTTATTGAACATTTTACTATTATGAGCATAGGTATACCCAATGTGAAATATTTTATTTTCCCAGGGGAATTTTACTTGTATTTTATCATCATAACTAAATTATTATATTTATATGTTGTAAAAACGATTAAAATTCACTGGCTGCAGACTTGCGGCGAATTAATTTTTAAATTTGCCGTTGTTTTTACACTTGATGACGTCACACAGTGGCTCTTAAACTGTGCGCTCGCGCTGTAGTATACTACATCATGTGTCTTACATAGTAGGTATGTTAATGAGGTAACTGGTTTAACTGAAAAATAGTAATAGGTTATAGCATAATAAATTGATTTAGTTATTGAAATGCAGAAGCAAACTGTAAGGTTCTCAGTAGACCAGTGATGTCTGATCACAACATTATTGTAAGTAAAATAAGTTTATTTGATACTGTAAAGCACAAAGATGAAACGGTTATTAGTAGAGGTAAATTAGACTAATGCAATACTAGAAAGAATAAATACAATAAATTGGCAATAATATGTATAAAGTTAGCGATATCAATGTTATTTTATGAACATATTTTTAAATGTCTTGATGAAATAGCACCATAGAAATGTATAGTTGTAAAATATAATAGTACACCATGGTTTTGCCCTAAAATTAGAGACACGATTAAAATTAGAGATGATCTGTTTAGTAGGTATAAGTTCACTAATGATACTAATGATTGGATGCAGTATAAATCCTACAGAAATAATGTGGTAGATTTAATCTGAGAAAGGAAAATGCAGCACTATTAGGAAATGATTGAAAATTGTAAAAATGGCCAAAAGCTTATATGGAAAACATTGAGAACTCTAATGACAGCTAAAGGGAAAGATACTGTTAGCACAGTTTACTTTAAAGGAAAATTAACAGAATGTAAGCGGGGAATTGCTAGTAAATTAAAGATTAAAAAAAGTTGGTTGTATTTTGTAATCATAAACAATCTTGCCAAATACCAATCGAGTTTTAGATTTTTTTTACTCAAACTAACTGCACAGTAACTCAAATCATGCAAATTTAACACATTTTTATATGTTAATTATGACACTATTTTCGTTACTGTGCAACAAGTTGTTGTAATTTAGCATACAAATCCAAACCTCATATGGGATAACTACAAAAAGAATAGAATTAATTTGGTGTAGAGCGTCGTACTTGCAATTTTGAAATTTTGCAGCTTCATCTTCAAACTACAAGTTTTACTTTGAAATATTACGTTAGATATGGTTTATTTTCGAAGTTATAGTTTGGTTTCTAGCATTTTATAATTTTTTAATATTGAATTTTAAGCGTAGTTCCTGGTTCGGAGGCAACCATTAGAAAGGCGTATTGATTTTTCAATATTTTATTCAAATGGTATTTAGCTTTATTATTATTTATTTATTATTCTCAGTGCGCTACATCATTACGATTTTTATGAAATGCATGGTTAATATCGTTAATGATTTTCGTTTGCTTTAGTTCTTTATTTCCTGACCTATACCTACATGACACACACACAAATAGGCTTGCACGTACGGTATTTAATTTGATGGTACATTAATTCCCCTTTATTTGGCAGAAAAAAACTGTGTCTCAGATTTAATAGCTTTTAACCACGTTTGTAATAATCTAACGACACATTAAGACAATAAATTGCAACTTTTTGTGTGTTTGCACGGTATATAAGTGTACTCATAGGTATAACTGTTAAATATTTTTTAACACATCTTTCTAACTTCATCAAAATGTCTTACAAATTAACGACCGTTAAATAAGACACAAGTGCCGTAATCTGCAGTTAATGTTAGTGATAGTAAACAAATTTTGTGCATCACGAACTCTAATTTCAAAACGATTTTCTTTTTTTAGTTCGGATATTAAGCTTTTATTTAGCTGGAAACGAAAACTAGGGAAATGAATTGGTTCATAGACAATAGTAATAATAGTATTATAATAATGATTTTTTTATCTTACCTGCAGAATAAACCAAACCAGCAAAAGTACCATTAAATCCTACTCTAATCTTCATGTAGTCGTCTTGGCATTCCGCTTCGATATCTGTAATAAAAATAGTTTTAGAGATCGATGCGATTTCTACAGGGCCAGTCAACAAGACCGCGATGATCGATATCTCATTTACTATTTACATTATAATTTTTTTTTGCAATGGAAGTTGTAAGGGATGAATTCACGTCTTAGTTGAAGAATTTAAATATGGATTGGGACTAATAAGTGAAGTTATATTTTTAGTATAAAGATAGGGTAAATTAACATAAGATTTTTATCTTTTAGGATATCAAAAACACAAAAAAACAGGTGTCAGTGTTTCCTATTATATCTGGATTTGTAGAAATTACATGTATTTGTTTTTTCTACAAATATAATTTTTTCCACTACTAGCATTAAACGACATCATTATTTACATTGTTTTAGAGCCAAGAAGATGAATTTCTTTCCTAGTGGTTAATAATATTTCATTTTTAACTACTGGTTAATAATGAAAACAATTGCTATCTAGTACTCACATGCCTGTTTAAAATTATAAACTTTCATGTAAAAATCTTTTGATTTTACTGGTAATAACTGTTCACCAACACTTTCTGCACCTTCCCTAATTTCAGGAGGAGTGCAGTTTTCACTCAAATCATCAAAATTGGACATTTTATAACCACTATTATAAAATATATATTTTACAAAATGTCAATTGAAATTAACTATTCTCTTGTTTTCAAGCAAGGCTACTTTATTTTTGTGCATATATGCATTAGTAATTTTATTTTCTATTAATGTAAAATCAGTTAATTATAAAAGGAATAAAGGTGCTAGTAGTGGAAAAAATAATATATAAACCACGGTAGAGAAGACTTATCAGCCTCGCAACTTATTTCCCTCGATGCTTCGCATCTCGTGAAATAATTCTGGTCGGCTGAGAAAAATGTCTTCTCTACCTTGGTCTATAATATACTATTTTTCACTACTAGTAATATGACGTAGCATTTTGACACATAATAGAATGCTGTGAAATTCAATTTCTCTACCTTTGCTCACTGACAGGTAACTAATTTTTCATTATTAATTACTGGAAAATAATGAACAAATTATATTTTTTGATAATCCTGTGACAGTTTTAAAGAGAACGTTTTTATAGCACGATTTAATATAATGGAGAAATTCTATTTAATAGTATTTTATGCATAAAATAGTTGTTTAAATAAATTAATTTAATTTTAAAATCTTTGATGTATTTGAATATACATTTTTCGCTCCGTAATAAATGACTCTGTCAATATCAATTTCGCCTATAATACATCTACAAAAAGTAAAAATTGTTAATAATTTCAGTATTTTAGATGAAACCAGTTCTTAAAAACAATGTTTTTGAATACCAATGATGATTTAACAAAGTGAACAACACGTAGATTTAATCTTTCTATCGATACCTAACTTTCTGTATTTTAGGTTAAGTGCTTACTAGTAAAAATATAATGGTCAACTTTAAAACTGTCATTTGTTTTATAATTTGAATTAAACAGGGATTTAAGTTAAAATAATCATTTTTCGACAATTATATTTATATTACTAGTAGTGAAAAAAAAAGTATATACGCCTCGGTAGAAAAGTCTTATAGCCCTCGGGCCTTACATCCCTCGGTGCTACGCGCCTCGGCATCTAACCTTAGCCCTCAGGCTATAATAGTAGACTTTTCTACCTTGGTGTATAATATACTATTCTTTATAACTAGAGTTGGGCAAATGCATATTTGCATCTTTTTTCCTATTGATCATAAAATGTTAATTTTTCGTATATACACGTTTCGTGATGTTTAGAGTCATAAAAAGTAAATTTTATTTTGCATATTTGGCATATATTACAACTTTACGGCGTACGGCATATATTAGTGCATATTTTAGCTTATAATGGCATGAAAATGCATATTCTAGCAAAAAAGAATTAAATTTCAAATAAATTATCAAATAAAATATTCGTAGTTCTTAGAAGAAATTGCACAATTTCTTCTAGTGAAACCGCATGAACCCTAGACTTGCACTTTCTAAATTTCCAAGTAGGGGTAGAGGAAATAAAGGATTAACTGACAAAGGTTGTATTATTTAGGTAGGTCTTATTCCTTAGCTACAAATTTCTTTGAAAATAAAATTTGAAATTTTTCTTATACTTATTCTTAGAAATAGTTATTTATAATTTTAGTGCTTGACTAGTTCATTTGTTGCCTTGACAGAGAGCTGTAAAGTGTAATTACTAGTATTAAACTGCAGATTCAAATAAACATCAGATTTTCATATTAGGCACTAAATAAACAAACTAATTTTTTTAGTGCATATCGCAAAAGGTTACTGCATATTCTTGCATATATTGAAGGTTTTATGCGGCATATTTTAGTGCATATATTGACGGTTTTATGCGACATATGTTGGTGCATATATGCACTATCTTTACAGCATATTTGCCCAACTCTATTTATAACCGCTGGTTTTAGGTATTATTATTAGGTATTGGTTAATAAAATTTATAGAGCGCAAAAAACGTATCTGCACTATTGCAACAAATAGCTTGTATAACGAAATTTAACTTTAATATATCTATAGAACAGTACGTGGTCTTGGCTAACATTTAACAGAAAAATATTTTTTTTATTTAAGCTGTGGAAATACGGCTGGTGCAAATTGTATTAACGAGGTCTGCAAATGTCAAATTTATGAAGAAAGCTGAATAACTTGACAACTTCGCAACGGAAATTCAACAACGAATCACATTCAGAAAGGCAATTAAAAAGCAAATAAAATATGCAAAAATATACCGGGTGTTTTATTAATAACCAAATACTTGAGTATGCTACTATTATGTATATCCTAAGTACGTACTTTAGGTAATTCTCTGAATTATTTTATAAAGAAAACTTTAAATGAATATATACGTATATGTCAGAAAATGCTTTCTTAACAGAGTTACAGCCCTCTGAAGAAAGAACAGTCTAATCACGTTTTTGCCAATAAATTTCGCAGTAGTTGCACTAAAATATCGAAAATTTTAAATGTGACCACTACTGATTAAGCTTAGTATTACTTTTTTTTACTTTTATTTAAATAAGTGCACCAGAGGTGCCTTATATGGGGGGGGGGGGTCATGTAATATTTTCTTCTAAATATTTTAAATCGACAATTTTTGAAGTTTTGTTTAAAATATCTTATAATCCATACAAAATTCACAAAAAAGGTACTCTAGTTAAAAGTCGTTTTCAAGAAAATTCAATGTTTTGATAGATGTCCCAATAGTTTCCACACAATATGAGAGTTAGTTCTATACATGAAAACGATAAATAAAAGTTCTTACAAACATTAGTCCAGAAACGCTTTGTTACAGGGGTACTGTCTCCGAAAGTGAGAAATTTTAACAATTCAAACTGCTGCCTCTTCAGAAGTTGTAACTCCGCAACGAAGCATTTCCGGACCTATGTTTAGAGAACTTATTTTATTGTTTCAAAGTCTAGAACTCATTCTCAAGTTTGTATCTACTATTTTCGCATCTAGGGGAAACATTCGGACCATCACGGCAACTTTATTTTTTTCATAAGACTTGAATGATTTTTTTTGAATGGAGAATAAGATTTTCTAGATGTAACGTCAAAAATTGTAAAAATCTAAACAAAAATCAGTAGAAATACTAAGCTAAATCAGTAGTGCTCACATATAAAATTTCAAAATTTTAGTGCAACTACTGCACGACAAAAAAGCGATTAGACTGTTCTTTCTTCAGAGAGCTGTAATTCGGTAACTGCGGTTTGGCTGCATTTTAAGTGGCAACGAAAGTACTATGTAATGTATACAAATCCTAATAACTTCATTTTAATCTCATTGTGTCGACTTCAGAAAGGATATGAATAAACAATTATATGAATCGTTTTAAAACGATTTTTCTTTGTTTTAGTTTGATTTGTTTCCTTTCATTCGATTTATATGATTTTATAATTAAAATGTATTAAAATGCTTTTTCTTTTAGTACTTGAAGATTTAGATCAACAGAAAGTTCTATTATATTATACACAAATCACTGCAATAGTAAACAATCAATTTTAATAGAAATCTTAAAAAATCATTTTTGTTGATTTTTGAACTTTAACACATTTTAATGTATAATCCCGTACATTCTGGGTTGTGGGAAGTCTGCAGAGTGAAATTTCTGAGCTTTTCCTATCTAATGTAGTACTTAGTTAACCAGTTTTAAAAGCCTGATTTAAATAATGATTTAAATTGTGCCATAGCTAGGAATTAATTTGAGGAAGGCTACGAACCAATCTGTCGATTTTTAAAATAATTCGTGTCAAAACTCAGATATTGGATAAGTAGATGTGGGTTTGCAGTCCTAAGTTTTTCAACAAGAAAAAAAAAAGTAGGGTGAATTGCAAAATTGAAAATACCATTCCGGGATCTAAAAAAAGTTTTTTATTCCTCTTGTCCAGACAATCTGAGAATACCCAGAGAATACCAATTATTTAATTTATGAGCTCTGCCAATCTTGTTAATATTAAATCAATGTGTATTAAATCTTCTATATATTAAATTCCTAACTGTCCCACCAGAACACGACGACGGACCTTTACATTTCGGATCAGTTTGTTGATTGTTTTCGGCGAATATTTATGTTTCTACTACTGTTGCTGTAATTTGACTATTTATGGCTTACTTTCATACTGGCGGGGCGGGAATTTTGCACGACACATTTGATACAATTCCATAGCAGACAATTAGATTAATAAGAGCGTTAAAACAGCATTCGAATTTTATTAGAAACAGCATTTGTTGTAGTATGATGCAAAGCAAAAGTATGATGTGACAAGTAAAAGTAATAATTGGACAAATAATTATTCACGCGAACAAAATAGATAGGAAAACAAATAAGCAACAGAATAACAATTAATCCACGGAATTTTAATACTTAATTATACTATAACGGGAACAAAATATTAAGTTTTCATATGAAATAATGCCCGTCTGTCTGTTTCTAATGCTATAAACATGTTCACAAATTCCACACTTTATTGACTGAAATATTGGGAGCTCCAGTTAAAATAACAAATGCTCAAATTTACGATTACAAGAATTGAAGTAATTGCAAATTAATTTATAAAACTAGCTGAACAGGTAGACTACACTCCACGCTTTTCTCTTACAAACGGTGGTAACAAATTTATTAAAGAGATATAATAATCTAATCTGTGCCGACATGTAAGGCATGTATGTTACTGAATGCGTGGTTACTATAAGCTGGACTGAGGGAAGGCATCCTTATTTAATATAGAGAATAGACTAGGACTTTGCTCTGCTAATCGCTACGCTACCAACAAAAAGAACGCGGGGCGTGACCCACGGGTTCTACTAGTTTTTATAATACAATAATTATAAGATGTACACGTTTTTAGAAATTATTGCAATTTTTGGTTGGTGAAAAGAAAAAATTTCTATTCTGCTATTTTATATTGATAACACCTATGAACTTGGAAAATCTTCGCTTACAAATATAGAAAATAACCTTGAATGTGCAATGAAATGTTGTAGTAGCACTAAAATAGTCTACCTTCAGCAATGGGTTGTAAAACAATGAAATGTGTTAATAAGTAGGTCAGGTTGTCTTTATCAGTTTAAAAATCAGAGGTGGTCACTTTCAAGCTTAGCTGACCGGAACTCGCACTTGCGTAACATCGGAAACACTTTCAGTATCGCAAAACTTCTTCGCTACAATCTGAGACTGTAAATCATATTTTTACAAATGTGTTTAATTGCGATTCATTTTACTATAACTTTAATAAACATAAATAAAAAATTTGCGTTTGTGTCCTGGTCTTAAAGTGTACCAACTGATTATAATTTAATTTTCATATGTATGTTTTGCAATAGGTGCTGAAATTTAAAATGTATATTTACACTGAGTAAAGTAGAGCTTATGATAGACTTGTTTACATTTTAAGTAAAAAGAGGCATTTAATTGTTTTTAAAATTAGGTAAAAAGAAATTGAGATGTTATTATCTACAATTTTTTCAGACCAAATAGCTTTTATTACATTTTGTATAAGTTACAATAAAGTGCTTTGGAAATTAGAGAATTTTAGAGCAATTTGGAATTATTTCGATAAACTTTCTGATTAGTATAAAGTGAAACATTTTTAGTTCCTCCGAGCTCTGAGATTATTATAAAAAATAATCAATCTCTAGCCTGCTTACTTAAATCAGTTTTTTTATATTACCTTCGAAATATTTATAATTTAAGAGTATGAAAGTATTATACCAATGGAACAAGAAAAAAAATCGCTATTTAACTGTTTAAGTAAATTCTTTATATTACCATTGAAAAAAATATCGATGACGTCACGTGGCAGTACAAATAAATTTAGAGTGTGATATAAAGTAACTCATTACGCCCTAAAAAAAATTTGATATTCTTAATAGTTTAGGAAGTAGTAGGAATGGCATAAGTGGCCATAGCTCAGAGGTTAGCCGCTCAGTCTCTAACGCTGAAGGTCTAGGGTTCGATTCCCCGCCGAAGCCATGCAGCAATAAAAATCTATGCCGCAACCCGCCACTCACATTCCCCAATCCGGTGTAGGCAGCCGTGGGGTCTTAATGCCTGAAACCGTCTCTCATATTTAGTCGTTCGGATTCGACGTTAAACTGTAGGTCCCCCGTACTCCACCTTAGCGCTATGGAGAGTACGTGGCAGAGAAGAGTGCCGGGGCCCAGCAGTGGAACGTAAAGGCTGATTACAGGGATGGCATTCAAATGACTCACCCTGTATATTCTCAAATGCATTTCCATGCAGATTTATAAGACTAATCACATGGCTTATTTATTCTTTCCGAAATATTCAACTAAAATAGTCACGAAGAAACTGAAAACTATCGAATTGTTTAAGTAGGTCTGGGGCCCCTATTATTGCAGATAGAAACAAGCTGCAAGCATCAAATTTTCTTTTATTATATTTTGTTTTTAAATTATAACAAAGTTGCATTTTTTTAATGGCAATCTAGGTCGTTATAGATTGTTTTAAAAGAGCATCGTCTAAGTATTCTCGTTCACAACCTTTCGTTAGCTTAATAAAATTTCGTTTTTGAAAAAACCGATACCATAAACAAAACTTAATTAATTTCCGTTTCCGGTTCTGGATCGTTTTAAAAAAATTGTTTATTTGCTGACCGGCGGTGTTTCTCCCCGGGAAATTATTTTACCGCGTTGTTTATCACCGGGGAATGCTTTTTTTGCAGATTTTCTTATTGTTTTTTTTTCGGATGTTTGTTATCAGCGGATATTTTTTTCATCGACGTTTTTCCCAGGGAATTTGTTGTGGAAGTTTGTTTAAGGACGTTTTCTCTGTTAACCGAAGTTGACCCTCATACGCGAAAACAAAGTAAGGCGTCACTAATTTAATTAATGAACTTTTTTCATCGAATTTGTTCTGTCACTTCTTTCAGGGATGTTTTCTCCGTAAACCGAAGTTGGCTCCCATAAGCAACATTAAAGTAGGGCGCTGTTGATTGATATAGTGAACTTAATAAACCGCGGCCGCACGCAATTTAATGAATTTATGATGTTTATTTTATACAGGTCATCTTACGCGCGGTTTAACATCGATTACGAAACGTGCGCGATCATCTTTCTATAGTGTTATGGTTTGTGATCAAAGTATTTTTACTTTTCGCGGTATTTGAAATAATGAAAGTGAACATAACTATATCGGTCTACTGTACAAACAACTATGCGCCTTATATATTAGATACCTAAATATGTGGTTTCTAGTAGCAAAGGCCCCTCACCACAAAGTGTTGAGACATGTGGAAGGGATCCGAATTTATTATATAGATTGTATATTCATCTTTGTAAACCTATGTGAAAAGTATGTACTTCATTCGAAATATAATGGTTTAATTGTCGAGAATATTATAAACCAGAATACAAGCAAAGATTCCCTGTTTAGCTTGAAGATTTAGTGCATGAGTACCTAACCGACATGTCTTATTGTCTCGCTCTGAATAATGAACAATACAATAATTTCTACTTGAAATGCATGTCGTTTGTTAGTTCAGTATTGAATATTCAATAATAAACAAATGTTGTTAATATTTTTGTTTACAAAATTACAAGTTGTTATATATACCTATTAATTTAACAACTTATAAGTTTGCCACCTCGTCACGTTTGTACTTCAGAATTAGTTGAATCAGTGGAATCTAATCATAACTCTAGCGCTTTTCGTAATCAGAATTATAGAATACTTCATCTATATTCCGGCCTTTGATTTCCGCTAGAGGATAGTGACATTATGTTTATGGACTCGAAAACTTCAATTTGGACTGCAAGTTTCTTTAAATCAGTATTCTATTTTAAATATTTACAAAGTTTCTATCAAAAGCATTATTAATTGACAATTAAAGTACGTTAATATCTTTGGCGGTGTTGGGTAAAGTAGTTTAACTACAAAACGGGTTGAGACGTGTCTCTTTCATTTCTATAACCTTCCTCAAAAGCTCATTCAGTGACCACGTATAGCATGAGTTACGTGGCCCACAATTTTAATATAGTTACTAAAACAGTTAAAGAAAGTGTTCGGCTTCATGCTGCATGACAGAGGCTTACTTAGTACTCTTGTATTGTTCCACCTGAATCTTCTGTATTCCCGATCCCACGAATCAACTGGAAGTTGCCAGTCTAAATCATCAGGAGCCGAAGGAAGGGTTCGTTGTCTCAGTGCTGGAACAGGAACGTATCCAGAAGGGTCGTCGATGAACACCACCTGCAATATTTAAATATTTTGTTTTTAGTACATTGTGGTTTCTGATTAATAAAACATCTGTGTTAATGCTAGATTTAAATTCTTACAGTGTATGAAATATCAGTATGGTGGAATTTACGTAAAAAGCAACAAAAACTATCATTATTTTATTTGAAAACGACATCTATTTCAATGAATTTGTACACAGGCATAGCACCCTAACAATAAGTAGAAGACTTAGATAAAATATTGATTTGGTCTATATGAAACAAACCAAACGAAAGCAAAATTTGTGAGAAAGTAGTTATAAAAAACACAAGAAATTATAAAAGTAAACAACAAACCAATGGTAATAGATATTGTTGAATAACATTGAATAAAAACCGACAATAATCTAAACTCAGAGAGACCTTCAATAGGTGCCTATTTTTGGAAGTTACGCTACTGTGCGTACAGCAATATTAACTTAATATGTGTTACTAACAAGCCGCCTTAAAAATGTTTACGGCAACGTAAACCAATTATGTGTTTTATTTGTTTACTGAAAATCTACCCCGACCATTTTTTTTATGGACATGTGCTACGGAGCATCAGCTGCTGTGGTTATTAGCCGCCATCCAACAGGCTAAAAGGAACACAAACATCTATGGCGATGCCGAGGTTCGAACCCGGCTTGTTTGGCAGAGCAGCCCCGGAGCATCGCTTTAACCGCTGCTCAAACGCGCCCTGCTTAGCCATTCTTATTGGAATAGTTAGTATTGTGTTTTAAAAAATAGTTTGCAATAAATTTAGTGTAGAAATTCTTAGTCTATTGGGTTTGTCCTTATGGGTAATTGTCCAATTACTGCCTTAACTTTTCAAATCTTACGTAATGATTTCACTAATATTACTGTATAACAAGTTGTAACATTTTTGTGCAACTTGAATGTTGTGTCTGCTTGCCAGGAAGCCCGCATAGTAAATGAATGTTCCCAGCGCTCGCTACCGAGTCATCCAAGCAAACCCTGTAATTCCACATTCACATAGAAAACTGTAGTGGTCCAGCAGCCATTAGCATTAGCAAATATGTGCTTTATACAGGGTTGTTCAAAAGTATGGAACAATTGTTAAATATTGATTTCACAAAAGAATACTTTAGAAAACAGTTGTTTGTTACATTCTTATTTACTGTTATGCATACTTAAAAAAAGTTTTGACAAATGACGTCAGCACTGCGACGCAATCATCATTTTTTTTAAATAGCTTTATACTTATATTCGCATTCATTCCATAGAAGATAATCGTCTTCTCTTTTCAGCTTTTGAAATTTGTATAGCCTACATAATAAAGGCCCTGAATTTGAACAACAGCTTATCACAGTCGCATTAGTGTGCTCTAAAATTTATAATTGAGAGAACAAAATGCTAGCGTTTTTTTTATTGTCAAGAGAAATCAAAATAATTTCAAAGCACACCACTGCGATTATGATAGCTGCTGTTTGAATTCGAAACCTGCTAATATTTTTTCTCGGAAAGGATATAGAAATTTTATATCATTAAAAAGAGAAAAAAAATCTTTCTTAAATAAGTACAAAAAATTGTTATGGTGCTGTTTAAAAAAAGACGATCGCACCACAGCGCTTACAGCAATGGTCAAAAAAATTTTAAGTGTGCATAAAGGTAGAAAAAATGTAATAAAAACTTTAATGTCAAGTATTTCTTTTGTAAAATCAATGTTTACACTATGAGAATCATTATTCCATACTTTTGAACAACCCTGTATAATAGAAGCGTGCAGACCTGGCTCGTTGCAACGTGGTCTCGGCGGCCGGCGGCAGTGAATGGTGAGACAGGTGGAAGGGATTCACATTTACTATATAGATAGATTTATATCAATTTATGTAGATAACCTTGTTTTAAAAAAAGTATGTAAAACAATATGTTGACCCAATGTAAATGTAAACCATATAAGGTTTCTTGGATAAGATACCTTCAAGTATCTAAAAGTTTTGTTTATTTGTTCTTCTGAACTAAATCAACTCTAAATTTTTGGTCCTTGTAACTAAAAAGCAGTTTGCGCAACTAACCTTTTTAATGAATATACTGCTATGATAAGCGTGGTCTTGTATTTACTAGAAAAACAATTCTCTAAATGCCTGCAATTCACGCAATTCCAAATTATATTTTCTATGAGACTCTTTTATTAACTTTCTAAGGGTCGTTATTAAGTTTGGAAGTAAAGTTATTAATAAATATGATTCAAAAAGAAAATACACAAAATAATATCAACGTTACAAAAACTTTCATTTAATAAATCAAATTTTGGGGTCAAATTTTCGAAAGTTCAAGAAATTTTTACTAAATACTATTGTTCTTAAAACCGAACACTTATCTTTGTGTCTTCTTATTAAGATATCCTTCACTCGACAAACGTTTAATGTCCAACTCCCTCTTCTCTGGTTTGCAGGTTCCTCAAATAAACACAACACTCGCCTTTAGTTTGAATCCTTCTCTGGACTGCCTTTATGTTAATTTATACTTGGCTTTTCTACGATGGTAACTGGAAACTCGTTCTGGATCGCTTTATATTTATTATTTTTTTGGTTTTTTCCACAATTCGTTGATAAACATTTGTATCCGTTTTATAATAGATTCTTTTAAATTCAAAATCACTTTTATATTACTTTAAACTCGTTTTGCTTCTCTATTCTTTCAGAGAATTCAAAATCCTGTATCTTTGTTTACAGGACGAGCCGTAACTAATTAAACAAATTTTCCTTTTTTTTGTCTTCTCTCTTGATCTTTCATATTTTTTATTTCATACTGTACGCTATGTACCACTTTACGTCATTGATTTGAGTCCGGGAAATGGCACATTACAGGCCAAGGTCGGGAAGTGTTGCTTAGCAGCCCTTCCCGGACTGCTTGGAGAAAAATTCATCAAACACATCTATTTGTAGCTAAGCAACGAGAAATACCAACAGCGAATGTTTAATTTGACAAAATATAAATTTTAAAAATGACGTTTTTATAAAAAGAAAATATTCAAATAAAAAATGGTTTTGGCAGTAATGAAATAAAATTTTGTACGATACACGCCCGTGAAGTGATTATTAAAGCATTCGTTTAGAAATTTCGGACTCGGCTCCTTTCGTCGCCTCGTCCGCAAATATCTAAACTCATACTTTAATATGTCACTTCCCGGACTAGTGATGTAAATAACTATTAAAACAAATAAATCTCGTGACAATGAGTATTCTTTTATACATTTGTCAAATTGACATTCAAATCCATAACCCCCACAAATGACATTTTACGATGCACAAACAAGTAAGTCTAAAGCTTCTTATAAATTAAACCTTTTAAAACAATTCTGAACTATTTAATAATTAAAATTAACATAACAATAATCGTATCAATTAGATTGTGTTCTTCTTTCTTTCAGTGTAACCAAAACTTCACAAATATGAAAATACAAGCGATGTAATGGTAACCACATTATTTGAATTTTAAAAACAAGAAATTACTGCAATAATACGCAACCCTGAGTTTATAAGTTTGAATATCAAAACCTTACAGTCTTCACAAACCTCCAATCATAAATTAAATTGTAACAAGCATCCCAAAAATTACCTTCCAGGAACTACAATACCCCAGTCACAACATACAACTCCGAATATCATAGCAAATCATTTGTTATGGATAGTAAACATTTTTAGTTGAGCTATTTCAGTTGGTTTTACTGAAAATAAGTTCGTTGTAGCAACTAGTTGTTATTTAGTAAATACAATCAATTAGTGTCGGTATCAAGTTATTTTTGTTTATTTTAAAAACCCCATGGCGCGACATGATTTTGAATTTTCTTCCTTTTTTCCTACTGTCATTTTTGCCTTAAAAGATTCCCCACGAGTTGGCAACACAGTTTCTACTGTGTCTGCACAATTATATTACCAATAGTAAAATTATTTGTTCTGAAAACTTTTTCTACATTTCTAGGAACCAACGAAATTTGTTCCGCCAACAATTTATTAAATTCTTTTGCGGAATGAACCGCGATTGGCGTAGGTTTCCAAGAGATTTTGTTCACAATACTACATTAATTTCGATTTACCTATCCAAACAAAATAAATTGTTTTCACAGCAAATTGTCATCAACTAATATTTGCTAAAACCTAAAGAAATTCCTATTAGCTACAATTGCAATTTAATTGGTTGGGTCTATTAATATTAGGTTACGAACTAAAAATAAAGTAACAAATATATATTTGCTCCCAAAACTGAATCATTTTTTGCAGTGTATAGGTGTGATTCTAATAAAATTACAAATTAAGTACCTATTCAACTAAAAATTCCAAAATCTGATGTGAATTTTACATAGCCTAGGTTGTTTAAAAAACCTAATGATGTTAACATGAACACACAACCTTGTGGTGTAGGACAAATCGAATCATGTTTTCCCAAACATTTTAGCTACAAATTGCGGCCGTTACGATAGTTTGAAAACTTTGATCTTAATGCCTGTACTTAAATTCTGACCTAAAAGTAGGTTTTTAATAACTTGATAACTAGCAAAGCAAATATTTTTTGAAAATTTTATAGAAATTATTTTTTCAAATAGTTAGTATTGTAAGCTCTATAGTTGAGTCGTAGTTTGGTTTGTCGCCAAGGCTCAAATTTCTGACATTCTCGACTAGTTTTTGAAATTAAGAAATTAATGCATTTTCATTCAAAAATGTTTGTGTTAATTGCTTATGTTCAACAGGGGAATAAGATTTGAAACTTGTTTTTTTAGATATAAAAGTATTATTTATTGATCTCTAATATTCTTTAATAGAACACTTTCTGGCAAACTTCAAAATATGAATCTAATATTGATTTTATTTCCCGGAAATCAAGTTAGTTTAGAAGAAAATAGGTGTGTAATTCAAATAACGATGAGAGAGAAAAGAACGCTCATTTGGCCTTTATCAAACTCCAAGCAGTACTCGATATGATGCCGAAAGCTATGAACAGCACCCCAAGAAGGGTTGCCCTTTCAGATAACGTAACGCAGAAGGGTATATAGTCCTTGATGCAAGTCAGGGCGTTATGAAATATTTCTATGTTACGTTGAATACCTTCTGTTATGTAGAACGAAAGAAAAAACTTTATGAGTCTCAATCATCATTATCAAACAAAGTTTGTATAGGTTAAAGAGGCATAAAAACGTTTCATGTGCTACTTACAATGTTTATGAGATGTGCGAAAAGTTGCAAAATAACCTTGCAGTGTTCTTTGGTAAAAAATTATTCTAGGCGATTGTAAAAGACAGGAAAATCATGTCATAGTCGAGTGAATCTGCCTCACATCTCATTGGTGGAGTCATCATTTTACTCTTACATAGTCTGCTCATGTAACACACATGCATCTTATGTAAATGATGTTCAGGTCTATTTCTTTAATAACTTGTACTGTTTTGTCCGCGTTGTTTTTGTGTCACTGGGGAACGTCAATTTTAGGCAAATTAGGTATTTAGTTATGTATGCTAACCAATTTCAAGCTATTTTAGTTAAGTGTGTATTTTTGTAAGATATAGAATCGGCATTAAAATAACATTTTGTAAATTTTATATCTCTCAAGATACCTACGCTCCGTTTACTTACAGATGTAGACTAGTCAAGGCCACTACTTAAATACTATGCGCAATATAACTACCGATGTATCGATACATATCAATACGGCACTTAGTATCGACAAGCGGACAAGCCTGTATGCTATCGATACTCGTATCGATAATTCGATACATATATCGATCGGAGACATGTATCGTTGCTGTGGTACGTATCGATACGACGATACATCGATTAAAATATCGATATGTATCGATACAGAAATATTCACATCGCAAAACCTGTAATAGTGAGCAAAATGGGCGCCCATCGAATTTTTTCAATAAGCGGCCAAGCCAAAGTGTATAGTTTGACCCTTGGGCTTTAAGGGCACTTCCGTTTAAAATTTGAAAAAAAAAACTAGAGTAAAATAAGCGATTCTAGAATAATAATAAATTGCCTTAATTAAGACAATTATTTTACCTACGGCAGTGGAAGGTAGATTGCTTGTGTGTAAAAAGTTCGCACGCAATATGTTTAAATTTGAAGTTCCAAGGGAACGCGCTAGCCTCCCCCGTGGGGCGCCCATGGTAAAGAACGGCATTTTGGTACAAAAAGTAGAGATGCAATGAAAAAATGATATGAATATGCGTGTGCAATACGAAAATATCTTTGTGATCCGTATCAATGCAATGCTAAATATCGATATCTCGATATGTATCGCTGTTGCGGTACATATCGATACGCATGGACACAAAAAAATTTCGCATTGCACATCTTTAAATATGTTTCTGGTATAAATTTTATTTATTTAAATTTTAGATTCTTCCTGTGGCTATTAGACTGTGCGCTTTTGAGAATTCTTTAGTTCATAGCCAATTTGCTAATGTTAGTTGGTTTTGTTTTGTGTGTTTGTATTTTTGTAATAAATTACAAAGAAGGCATTTTTCGATAATGCAAGCCAAAAAAACCTCTACAACTCGAAAAAGCTTTCTACTAATTTTTGTTATTGTCTACGTGGTGGAATGCTACTGGTTATGCTCTCTGGGATGATTTCAATGAAATGACCACACCCCACAACGGAGCGAACTATTAGCGCTCAACCATGTACAGCTAGTAGTGCCGTCTCGTTTCTTCTCGTCTCATCTCGCCTTGTCTCGTCTCGTCGTGAGTGACATTTATCTCGACTTTCGAGGCGAAATTAATCGTGCCGAGACGAGATAAGGGAGAAGGGCGAGGCAATGCTTCGATTTGATAGTTACATGCTAATTTTTTAAGGTTATTTTACCAGAAGGTAATTCACAAAAAACGGGAATTTACGCAGCAGTGAGGTGAACTAATTTAGTAATTTATACAATTATCTAGAGAGCGGCCGTAGCTCAATGGCAAGAGCGCGGGCTACCAATGCAGCGGATCCGGGTTCGATCCCCGGCCCGGTCGTTCTCCCTCGCAAGGCAACGGGAAACCAGCGAGGTGGATTTTTCCCCAGGAAAACCTCTCTGGAGAAGAAGTGCATGCACTTCCTGTGGTTCGGAGCCCACGTTAAACTGTAGGTCCCCTATGTCTGTCTGTGCAAATAATCTATCGCCGCGCACCAAAACACAGACATAGGAGAGAGGTAGCCAACGCCCTGAATAGGGTATAGCACTACAAGAAGAAGACAATTATCTGTATGCACATTACTGAACAGACTCTACTCTAAACGTACTCCATTCTAAACGGAAAATGATACATACCCGTCAACTGTATCGTAAAATAGCGTATTATGATTCAATTTTTCGTTATTGAAAGCGTCAAACACTCAAACGGGTTAAACTTTTTAGGCAGACACAGATCATAGTATTAAAAAAGTACACCCAAAAAGCCGCAAGTATTTGTATGCCGTAACCGTTATAAAATTAGCCGTTTGTAAAAATCCAGGAAAAGAAGGTTCAACTGCAATAAAATACAATAAAGTTGTTGAAGCTTTGATCAATGCGAATCGCGTTTCTGAAATAATGGAGAAAACCAACAACACGTTTAATTAGCAATTTTAAAACTGTTAGCTTATTCAAACATCTATTTATCTTAAGTGTAGTTTTTAAAAACTGTGAGCTAAGTCTGCGTTAAATTTCAACCGTATTGACGCCCTCTTGAATTATAAATATGAATAATGAAGCAAACCTTTAAAGTTGAGTGGCAGAATAGATGTTAATTTATTCCATAATCATCTAAACTTCACCTTTGTCACGTTTATTGTTCTCGTTCATAACAGTCGTAACCTGTAATTTATGTTTCTGGTAAATGCGACAATAAAATCCTTTATCATTATATTACAGAGTGGTATTAAGAAATTTACATCATACAACAGAACATAATGAAATCACAGAAGCATTAAAGGAACAAGGACATAATGTCAAGCAAATAATGACAGTAATGGACAGAGTCAAGAAAACACCAAAAAGTCTATTCTTCATAGATATTGAAAAGAAAGCGAATAATGGAGAAATATACAAAATTAAAACTCTCCTAAATGCAGTCGTACGCTTTGAAACCCCTAACAAAAAACAAACAATTGTTCAATGCAAACGATGCCAAGCATATGGCCATACAAGAAATCAGTGTACGCAACAATTCCGTTGCGTTAAGTGTGCGGGACTGCATGACTACCGAACATGTAACAAAAAGAAAACAGATGGAAAACCAGCCAAATGCGCTCTTTGCGAAGGAGCACATCCGGCAAATTTTAAGGGATGTCAGGTATACCTGGATATTATCAAAAAAAGATTTCCTACACGAAATGGAGCAGCATTAAACCAACCAACCCCACAAATAAAACAAATTCCATCAACCCCTAGAGTCATAAATGACCCAAAAGATGTAAACAATCCACAAATCAAAGTAGGGCTGCAGTACGATGCTCAAGCAATAGCACTACAACCTCAACAAAGTCAGCATCCGCAATTATGTCAACAACAACCAGATTACAACATTATAATTTTTCTACAGCAACAAAACGCATACCTTCAGCAACAAAATATACAATTACAGCAGCAAATAGAAAAACAACAACAAGCTATATTGGAGTTGACGCAAGAAATCAGACAGCTCAGAGAAGAGATGAGGCGCTCAACAAATCCCAAGAAATAATGGCGCAATTATATAAAATAGCCCTATGGAACGCAAATGGCATTACAAACCATAAATACGAAATAGAACTATTTCTGACTTTACACAAGATCGATATTTTACTTATATCGGAATCCCACTTAACAACTAACACCAGTTTCAACATACCAAATTACGTAACTTATAACGCAGCCCATCCTGACACAGAGAGAAGGGCCAGCGCTGGAGCGGCTGTCATTATACGACAAGGTATCAAACACCATATGCTTGATAAGATTGAAGAAACATATCTTCAGGCGGCAAGCGTAGTTATCGAAGATTGGCATGGACCAATAACTGTTTCCGCAGCTTATTGCCCACCAAACTACCGTGCTAATAAAGAAGGCTTTATACAGTATTATAATCAACTCGGGCATAGATTCCTAGCCGGAGGCGATTACAACGCGAAGCATACCAGTTGGGGTTCTAGAATAACCGCTCCTGGAAGGGGGAGAGTACTACACGGGGTCATACAACAATTGAACCTAAACCATTTATCCACTTATGAACCAACGTACTGGCCAACTGATCCCCAAAAAATACCAGATTGCCTAGACTTTTTTGTCATTAAAGGCTTTACACCGGGACAGTTGGACATACAATCAAATTACGACATCGCGTCTGACCATACCCCGGTAATAGCAACCATCTACTCCGAAATAAAGAAAAAAGAGCATACAACAAAACTTCATAATCAAAACACAAATTGGGAATACTTCAAAGAATCACTTAATGCAAAGATAAACCTAAGGGTTTCACTCAAAACGATAGAAGAGCTGGAAACCGAAGTACAAAATTTCACAAAGCAAATACAAGAAGCTGCATGGGAAGCAACACCACCTCTAATACCGAAACAACGGAAAACAGCAGACTATCCAGTAAATATTCGAGAAAAAATAGTAGAAAAAAGAAGACTCCGTAAAATCTGGCAAACGTCGCGACACCCACAGGACAAAGCAAACTACAATAGAGCAGCCAGACAACTAAAAGGATTACTAACAAAACTCAAAAACGACTCATTTCAACAATACCTTGAAAGCCTCACGCCAACGGCTGACACCGAATACTCCTTATGGAAGGCTACACGTAGACTAAAACAGCCAAGAACACATATACCACCCATAAGAAAACCGACTGGTGAATGGGCCAAAACAGATAAAGAAAAGGCCAAAACTTTTGCTGACTATTTAGAAAATGTCTTTAAGCCGCATCCTGCTGTTGGAGAAGATCAAGATAATGAAATTCAAACGTATTTAGAAGAACCAGGACAAGCAGGCGAACCTATACAACCGGTAACACTGAAAGAAGTAAAAGACATAATTACCAATGACCTAAATCCAAAAAAAGCACCCGGTTATGACCAAATAACGGGAAAATTAGTTAAAGAACTCCCGCGTATAGGGATAGTTATGTTGACAGAACTTATAAATGCAGTTTTCAGATTAAAATACTTCCCAGCGCAATGGAAGACAGCGGAAGTTATATTAATACAAAAGCCGGGAAAGCCACCGAACGAACCTTCCTCGTACCGACCGATCAGTCTGCTACCCA
Organism: Ctenicera cuprea; assembly: GCA_958336395.1. Classification (NCBI taxonomy): domain Eukaryota; kingdom Metazoa; phylum Arthropoda; class Insecta; order Coleoptera; family Elateridae; genus Ctenicera; species Ctenicera cuprea. The sequence goes on from OY284486.1 coordinate 59,751,844, forward strand.
TTATGTCCAAGATAGCTGAAAAACTTCTGGTTAAAAGGTTAAATAAAATAGTTGCCGAAAGAAATCTGATACCGGACCATCAATTTGGTTTCAGATGCCAGCATTCTACGATAGAACAAGCGCATCGAGTCGTTGACACTATCAACAAGAGCTTTGAGGAAAAGAGTTATTGTGTAGCAGTATTCCTAGATGTCAGCCAAGCATTCGACAAGGTTTGGCATCAGGGACTGTTATATAAACTCAAAAGAAACCTACCGTATGAAATGTACCTTATCCTCAAATCATATCTGAATGAAAGATACTTCCGGGTAAGATACGAGTCAGAGCTAACAGCAATATACCCAATAACATCAGGAGTGCCACAGGGCAGTGTGCTGGGCCCGATTTTGTACCTGCTTTTCACAGCCGATCTTCCCACGAACGAAACTATAACCACAACCACATTCGCAGATGACACTGCCATCTTAGCCGTACACCGAGACCCAGTCGAAGCCAGAGATCTACTACAGCAAAACATCCATGAAATAGAAAAATGGACTAAAAAATGGCGCATTAAGGTAAATGAGGACAAGTCAAACCACATTACATTCACAAAATGTCGCGGAAGCTCACCACCAATAACATTAAATAATGAAACTATACCTACCACAGATAGTGTTAAATACTTGGGTATCCATTTCGACAAAGGACTAACATGGCGCACGCACATATGGAAAAAGCGTAAACAACTGGGAGCTAAACTTCAAAAACACTATTGGTTACTAGGTAGGAAGTCCCAACTTTCATTACGCAATAAATTACTTGCATACAACGTTGTCCTCAAACCAGTATGGACCTACGGGTTGCAACTATGGGGGACGGCGTCAAAATCAAACATCAACATCATCGAGAGGTTCCAGACAAAGGTATTACGTGCTATGACAAATGCTCCATGGTTCGTGACTAACAAAGATATCTACAGTGATTTAGAAGTGCCTACAGTAAGTGAAGTGATTGCGGAGTGCAGTGCAAAATACATACAGCGTCTAGAAAAACATCCAAATGTGCTAGCCTTTAACTTGCTCGATAACAGTCAACAAACAAGACGGCTTAAGCGTAAGATGCCACTAGACTTAGTGTAAAATCAAAATCAATACAAAATACCTAATTTGTTAGAACTGCAAGAAACTTAGTGTAAGGAAAATTGTACATATTGTGTAGTATAATTATTATTTGTTATATATTTTCATATAGAGATCACTGCTCGCTGGAGCTAAATCTCTGACATGTCACTATCATCATTCCGCAAAAATGCTTAATATTAGATACTCTGATAGATTGCATTGTAAACAATAAACAAAAAAAAAAAAAAAAAATTATTATTAACTGCAGAAAACAACTTTAGTATTATTAAGTCTTATTACATTTTGCTTTTTATTGAGGAACAAGCGAATTAAGAATTTAAACAAACGAAATTTATTATTGAAATGGCTTTTTGTAGCATTAAAATAAAAATGTTGTCTCTGTAGCTGGACACTATGTATAGAGGGTAACTTTGATTTAGTGGCATTTTTTAAAGAAAGTTCTAATTATGTTATAGCCAAGACGAGACAAATCGAGACGATACGAGACAAAGTCTTCATCTCGTCTCGTATCGAGAGTTTCGATGAGATGAAAAAAAAACAATTTTATCTCGAAACCGAGATGAGATAAGACAGCCTTGTCTCGCGGCAACACTAATGTATATGGTGGGAAAACAGTTCGACAAACTGAAAATATCTAATATCCGCATTTGGTCGTTTAAATTTTCGCTTAGTAAACAATTTATTCGTTTGGACGTAATATAATATATAAAGTTAGGAAGAAATATTTATTTGTATACCTACTATTAAAGATTAAAAACATTGTATTAAAATTCTGCCCTTCAGTCTAAAGAGCAGACATTGTTACATCTTCGATAAGACATCTAAATTTAATAAAATATCTCCTTCTATATAGTGTATCCTTAATTGTCTCGCCATAACACCACGACGGGCTCTTGCATCTTGACACAATTTATTGGTCGTGTTTTGGTAATTTTCTAGTTTATTAGCCTGTTTTGGTAATAAATTGTTTCTTGATAAAGATACAAGGCCGCGTGCGGCTAGTTTAAGGTAATAATCATCTTACACTCATAAAATACGTTATACAAAAACATCAACCTTATTAACAAACATTTTCTGTATTACGCAATATTGCGTGACACAGAAGAACGCTTAGTGCTCTCTATGTGAGCTTCTTGCAAATGCCGCGTCAGCGCATGGCACGAAATAGACCAAACATTACACATTACAGTTTTATTTGTAAACTCCTGACGATAACCGTGATGGTTGAAACTCGAGTCGAGTAAATAAAAACCAACAAATTGTGAAACAATTTCCAAGCGTTTTATTTTATTAATAAACTATTAATTTTTAATAGTTAAATATTTACAAACATTACACTATTACTCGCTAGTTGCGGGTGTTAAACAGGCCATTGGTCTATAACAAGAGGAAGAAGAAGACACTATTAACATGCGATAAAAATGGCTATTGCTTAGGAGGCCATTTTCGGTTTACGGCGGTAACGTTCCTAAAAAAGTTCATAACAAATTCCTTGGGAAAAACATTGATGGAGTAAACACCGGCCAACGCAACCCATAAACACAACCTCCAGTACCACATACATTCCCCTGAAAAGACAACTCTTGTAAAGTTATTTTCTGGAGATAACAAAAGCACGTGTATTTCCTTACTGGTGGATCAGTGTATAATTAATAATTATGAAAGAGCTTTTCCTGAAAAAGATACGTGTTTTTTTTGCTGGCCGATTTATGTAAACAAGGGCGAATTTAATATTGGAATTACACGCAAATGTCTGCAAGATTTTTTTGAGTGTATTTGTTAGTTCCAAAAAACATTTTGAAATTCTCTGATAAAGCGGTGTGGATTTTTTCTGGGGATGTTTTACTTGAAAGTTTTAAGGTTTTCTCTTTTTTCGGAATTTTCATTCTGAGAGCGGCTGTTAATTTCGAGGTCGCCTCAACAGAGAAAACATTCGAAGATACCAAAAAAAAACAGCGAGCGTAACCCACGGGTTCCGCTGGTAAAATTTTTAAATTACATTATAAGTTGGTTTGTACGAAGTAAGAAAAAATTGGTACGGACTTACAAAATAGGATGTTTTTAATTAGGTTTATTCATTCTATGATTCTCTGCTTTAAACGATTTTCGACAAATATGAATAAAGAAAATAAAAAACGTTTATCTTTTGAATTTGATATGCTACAAAATAATCTGTTGCAGCAATAAAAAATGCCAGTATCTAGTAACCACATGTTTTATTGAAATGGGAAGTGCCCTTGGTTGAGTAAAAATGTGGTCGAAAAATCTGTTAATGTTATAAAACTTTAATTTCGAAATAGTACAATAATAGAATGGGTAATTAGTACAGCAGTTTGATGCTATTAAAAATGACAAACGTTGAAATTGATAATCACAAGTCCTAAAATATTTTTAAATTACAACTTTTTAATTTCTAATTTTTAAGTTTCCTACGACATCGTTTGTAACAAAATCACGTTTTTCCTACCTTGCAGGGCAATATTGAAGGGTTGTAAGTAACAAACAGTACAATGGTTAAATAAGACTAAATCTATCTAACTTGGGTTTTAGAATTCATTGATAAAGGTATAGTTTACACACACACCCGTATAGTCTATAAATTTAAAAGTTTCATTGTACTAAATTTCGTAACTATTACGTAAAATCGTATTCTTAACCATTCAACGTAATATTTGTTATACATAAATTCTAGTATTTCAATTTCACATGTGAAACGCTTGTAATTATGTGGTTATTGTATCTCCGTTTTTAGAGAATGTGTTACCAAATATTCGCTATAAAGTTGTGCAACGCGCGCTAGTAGATATGATCTTTTACGTATACTTGGTTTTTAAAACTACATATTGCTAAAGACAAAAGAGAATCTTATTACGCTAACGCATAAATAAATTTGCATAAGCAACAAGAGCGTTACTCAATGTAACTCTGCTGTTCGATTTAGAAACGGAAAATGAAAATAAAGACAAGTTAAACCTTCATCAACGGATATGTATTGGATCATAAATCCGGAAATGAAACTAAATAATGCGCAAAAGTTGGAAACAATGCAGAGTAAACCGGAAAGAATGCTGATGTTTAGAATATTAAGGTTATTCAATAAATCTATGTTAATCATAACAAAAAGAAATTAACTTTCTTAAATCTTTTTGAATTTAAATTAGCTTTGAATTCTAAATAGAAAAGCAATTAATCTAAAAATACACACAGGCATGCTATACTGTAAAAAGCTGAAGTGTGGACTTTCCCACACTAAAACTTATCATATTTGCAAAAGTGTAAATTTAATAATTATAACCTTCCATTCTATCCATCCAAATTCATAGAAAGCGCCACAGTGAAAATCTAGCTTTCAAAACGAAACAAAGTGTAGCCAATACTATTGCTGTTGCCGTATTTGCAAAAGTGTAACTTTTAATAATTATAACGTTGTGCAGCTCAGCGAGTATTAGATTTCTAAGAAAACGTGAATTTGAATTTGCGACAGCCTGTTCAATCGGTTTCCGTACCGTAGCTCTACCCATAGAAGCGGCGACTACCTGCACCAAACCAAGGTAAGCGCCCGCCGGCGCGCCTATCGCCGCATTACAAATTCCGCTTCGGATGTCGGACAAAAATGGCTATATTAGCTTTATTTGGGAAGTTATCAAAAATATGCAAAAAATAAAAAATATATTTTTTAACTAGAGCTAATTGCTAGGCGTAGTTAAAATCACGTAAATGCCAGAAAACGCGTTGTTGATATTAAAAAGTATCGTTTATTTCTTAATTTTTAAAATAGGGGAAAATTTTAGTAAATCCTAATCAAGTACTTTAAATAGTCTATCGAACTGATAAAAATTTATAACTATCGGCGTTTGAGTTTTTGAATAAATAATTAATCAAATTCAAATTTTTCTAAAATCTGGAAGGCATCAGAGTAAGATTTAGGAGATAAGTGAAAAAACAAAATTGTAGTTCAATGCAAGCTCTATCGGCTCAAAACGTTAAAAAAACGTGTGGGCAGTTTTTGAGAAATTGTTTTTCGAAAATTTTCTAAATTTTGATGCAGCGCCATTGCAATATTTTTCGGATATTCGAAATTAATTTTATTTCATCGTATACTACCTAGGAAGGGCTATCAAACAACTTGTAGCTGATCCCGATCAGACAACTACTTTTTGAGTAAATGGGCGTTAAAGTCCAGATTTTCAAAAAGCTATAACGGCCGCCACTTTAAAGCTAGAAAGTTCGGCCAAAAAGTTTTCGATTTGCCTTGAGTTTCTCTCTCAGATTCCGTGGCAAATTTTTAAAATTTTATTTTGGAAAAAAAGAACGCTACAAAATAAACATCTCTATCTTCCGTTTCCGGTTTTGGATTGTTCTGAAAAGCTTAACTAGAACTACAATTTTTGGTATACCTTTTGATTTAAAATTTTATCAAAATCGGTCCAGTACTTTCGTCTGCAGAGGCGTCACCCACCCACACACCCACAGACAGACAGTTTTTAAAACCACCTTTTTGGGATTCTTGAACCCCAAAACGTGTATTTCCGTTAAAATCTGGATTTCGAAAATTTTCATGAATTGAAAAATACTTCCCCGTACCGAAGGAATGGGAAAGTAAAAAACTTACAATATTAAAAGATAGACAATATTTTTAGCAACAGTTAGGTCAAAATTTTAAATTTAGTGTATCTCGGCACTATTTTTAACTTTCTTTTTATTAGAGCTACAGCGCTTGTTAAATGAGAAAAAGAAGTGTAACTTTTTATGCTGATTAAGATGCCGTTTGCAAAAAAAACAATTAAACCTTTTATTTTTGAGTTATTCAATAAAATAGCTAAGTCTCTTAATACTCAACACTCTGTGCCTGATTGTTTTTCCATATTCTGAAAAAAAATTTAATTGTGCATAAAAAACTTTTAATGCAATAGTAAAATAAAGTGAATAATACAAAAGATAATGATGAAATACTTTTATGGTTAGCATTAAATTGCTGTATAGGTAGACATAATGTTTTATTAAAAATAAGCTATTTTATCGAATAACTTGAGGAAGCGGGAAAATAATAGTATAATGTTAAATCAAGGCTAGCACTTTAAAGAAAAACGCAAGGTATGGGTATTATTAAAAGCCTTAAAATATTTATTATTTAAAAATGTGTGTTCACCACCACCACCCTTCCGTCTGAAAACATTAAGTTATTTTGTAAAATAAATATTAGCAAATTTTCATAGGTAATATTGCAATGGGTGTTTTCTAGTTTGTAAATTTTATTTTTTTGGAGTGTATGTAACTTGATTAAAACCGATTTAGGTGGGTGAAGACATTCTTAATAGTGTACAGAAATGACAAAAGTTTTTTTTAAGATGTCAAAACTCCGTTAAATTGGCATAGACTGACTCAGAACCTTAATTCTAAATATGCAAAAATATACAGGGTGTTTCAGTAAAAATAAGAAAGTTGATGTCATTTCCGGTGAAACCGGAAGTGTCAATTGTTGAGTTTTGAGGCCGCTAAATGAGTCTTTTCAGTCTATAGACTAAAAAACATACTAAAATTTTACTTGTTTATATCAATAAATCAAGAAAAAAAATGTGGTCATGGTACGTGGAAACATGTGTAATGAAAAATTCTTCAATTTGAAATCAAACTGAAGCTAGGAAAAGTTGCGATCTATAAAAGTCGTTTCATTATTATAAAGTTGTTATCTTTAAAACATTGTGATGTGTATTTAATCATATTTATAACCCATTCACTTTAGATATGAATTGTCATAAATAATACAACGAATAATTGCGATTAATCGATAAAATTGTGGTGTAAGATAACAAGTGCTGGTTAAGGTGGTAATTCCACGACCGCGTAGCTCGAGTGGAATTACCCAAATCTAAACTAGCACGAGTTAACTTACACCACAATTTTATCGAAGAAAAATCGTATCACGATTTGTATTCGTCTTGACTATCTATATCAGTCACATTAATTTTGACAAAGTTTTGGCAACACTGAACTAGTCAAAAATGCTCGGGTGTTTTTGGGAATCGGCGCACTAATCATGGTATTGTTTGCTTGTTTTCAAATGTATTGTAGTGCCGTCCTTTTGTAAATTGAATTTTTTATTTGGCGTTTTTACTTACTGTTACTGTAAAGTAAAAATGAATTGTTTTGGAGAAAAATCGTTAAGTGGTATTTTATAAAATTTTGGTCTATAGGTTTAGGTCATCTCACCTACCAAACAAGATGCGATTTTAATGTAAATACATATTTATGTTTTTTAATGCATATTAGCATATTATTATTATATTTATTATATAGATGTACACTAAAATTTGGTCAATCATGATTTGAACACTCGCGATTCAAGTTGGTTGATATTGGCATTGTTATCATTATCATAAATTATGTTATGATTAAATATGATACTTCTGGCCAAAGCCACAAAAAACTATATATAAATAATAATAACCATACCCAAAAGTCAGTGCACGTCAGTTTTAAACGTGTTAATTTAAGGCTTTATCCGAAGCTACTGTGGGCTCAATCAGTTATTTAAACAGGGCCATGCAGTTTATTCAGTATAAAACAAACGCGATTAGTTCGTTTTATGAAAGGGGAAATTTGCGATTGATTCAATAAAATGTGAGTGGTATAGTCAAAGCTAAAGTTTGTTGGTAGCATTGTAAAATTCATCTTGGTTGTTAGTTTATTTTGATAGCAAGACTGTTAAAATTCTTTTTTTTAATATTCGTGTATCCAAAGTATCAATATTATTCTTTACCAACTAGTGTTATCAACAAGTAATAAAACATAACTTGTCAGTTATGTTTTGGGCACTACTTACGTAGAGCTTGTACAGAAAATATGTACAATATAAAAAAAAAACATTTTTTTATTTGACTTTTGTCATTGACAATTCAGATTTAAAATGAATAGAGTACAGTTGATGTTAACTATTGTTATGTTGACGCAGTTTCAGTTTGTCAAAAATTAATATTTTTTCGGCGATGGTCAGTAAATACATGATATTACGGACAGTCGACGGTCGGTAAAGTAACACATGTAATGATTAGGCAGTAAATACATTGACATATAGACTAGGCAGTAAATGAATTAATAACCTAAATTATTATGACACAATACATGTGGAAAACAACAATATTATTTATTGTAAATATTAACAGTTACATTAGTACAATCTTTGAGTACTACTGGACTTTGTTCTTCAATAATCGTTTTCTTCAATTCACTTTTATAAGTTGTATTTTATATCAGCTTTTTCTTATCACGCTTGACACTAGCTTCACAAACATAGACAATTGAGAAATAAACAAACAAAAAATTCAATAGCCACGACGCTGTATAAGCCACCTTAGTGCGACTGTATTTTCATTTGAATACAGGAAAAATGATCTTAAAAATGTAAATCTTAAACGATCGGCGAAAAAATTATATGTTTGATACGGCAATAAATCAGATTTAAAGCCTTAGCTGGCTCAAAGCCTCGATTTCGTCTCGGCTTTGAAACTGCCAGCCGCGGCTTTAAATCATATGCTTTATTGATTTATTAAACAAATAACTATTGCAAACTGTGAAAATGGACTAAATTGGCGTAGAACCATGAAAATTGGATGTAAAGACCAACCAACAGAAAAAGAAACGCATTTTCATACTTTTGACTAGTCACTTTTTGCCATATTTTAAGATTACATAGCAAATTACATTACAGCGTCTGTACTGCCACAATACTAAAATTTTCTGCATGTTAACTTTGAAAGTTTTGGCCATGCACAAAATATTATAGTTGTTGCTTGCATGACAGCGAACAGGAAAAATAGAGCCACGTTACCAGCACTTTTTAATTAAACTTTTTTAGGAGACTTTTCTCAGAAATGTTTTTCAACCGTTTTAACTAAAATGTTAAATATTAAAATATTTCTTTATATTGTTTACATAATTGATTGAAAACATAAAAATAATAAGTTAACAATAGGTTTTGGAAACGACATACATAAAACATAGTATGTAAATAAACTGTGTTATTCAACTAAGGCAACACTTTAAATGTCATTAAGAAAGAACTCTTACCGAGTCGTGCTCACTGGCCGAATGTGAGAGTGCCTCCCTCGTGTGATTTGTTGGTGCCGCCGTGTGATCAACCAGGGCTGCTGCTTCCGTAATTGAACTACTTTCTGTCTTACTAGGTCCAATTCCTATGCTCGTACTACTGCTAACACTGTATTCAACTTCTGTTGTATCTTCTGTTGCTTGCGTTTCAAACAACTGTAAAAAACAAAAAGAAATTGTGATCACTGCACTGTAGTGAAGTATGATTAACATTATAAGAACATGAGAGTCACATGGCAACATGTGATGTTTATGAGATGTCGAATTTAGGTGTTCTCTAATAAATATTAATTTCCATGCATTAATAGTTGTTTATGTATTAAGGGCGTAAAGATGCTTTTATGGCGTAAGACGTAATTTTGAGCCCGAGGAGGCAGCCGAGGGCTAAGAATACGTCGAAGGCCATAAAAGCAAGTTAGGCCGTGGTACATACACAACTTTATGCATGGATGAAGATTTTTTTAATTTAAAAATATTTTTAAAATAAATTGAAAATATTTATAAAATAAATTGAATTTTCCACCCACATCTAGCGTTGCTTTGATTAAATTTGAGATTTGAAGCGTAACTATGGTAGCCGGTAAACAACGGTAACCATATTGCCTAAAATCTCATTTTGCAAGTGCCTAAACTGTTTCAATTAGTTATGATATCGTTGTTTGACGTTTCATTGTAGCCCATGGGCAATAAAGAAGTCCATGGGCTATAAAAAGACGTTTATGACAAAGAAATTCGTGTATAATACATCCGTGCATAAAGATTATTATAAAACTTTAACACGCCAGCTTCAAAATTTAGTTCAAACTTTAATCTTTATTTAAATATACCAGATGTTCTAGGTCCGGAAACGCTTCCCTACGGAGTTACAGCCTCCGCTAGAGTGAACATTGCAGTTGTTTTTGTGTCGATAACATTGGCAGTAGTTGTATTAAAATATTGAAGTTTTATATGTGGACACTAGCACACTACCCATCTAACGTAATCTATCTACCAGTTTTTGTTAAAATAAGTGCACTATAAGTGTCTCATATGGCAAGGATCACATCATGCTCTTTTAGATTTTTGCACTTTTTTTTTATACATTTTTGTCCTAAGAATCTTGCATCTACAAAAATATAGTCAACTTTATTTTAAGCTGACGGCTGCAAGTTTGACAGACCTGAATGAACTAATTTTTGACATTATGAGAGGAGGGTTTAAAATTCGTTTGTATGCAATTTAGTGGTACTAATAATGTGCCTCTAATATAATTACCCTTCTCATTGTTTATTTACATATTTGTATTCTTCATTTTCTTTTGCCATTATTCTGGTGATGATATTTGAACAATATATCAAACGATTATACTATATTGACACATTGATTATTGAAAATAATTTAGGGATTGCTCAACAACATATTCCTAGCATTTTATGAAAATAAGTAGCTCTTAGCTGTCGCATAACCTAGCGTCTAGTCTCTTAGACTACAATCGATCCTACCTCATCAAGGTCAGACTTGCGTGTTAGTTAGTATGCCGTCAATCAGTGAGTGAATGCAAATTTATCTTCGTATTTTTTTTTAAATATAATTGTTATTAACAAATAACGTCGTGTAAACAGCAAAACGCAACAACAGTATTTAAAAAAACACTATAAAATAAATAAAGAATTTTGGTCCCAACTGAGATTCGACCCCACAACTACTTATGCAGTAAACAAACAGTACACCCAAACACACCCGCATTTCCATCTGTGCCACTACGAACTTGACGGTTATCGCTAAAAAAGTGCCAATTGAATGCGTGGGCAATAAAAATGCACCAATAAAAAGTCTGGCCTTGGTGGGATCGATTGAGAGCTAAGAGACTAGACGCTAGTGTCGCATAATGTTAGCAAAGGAAGGGTTCAAGACAGACTTTACCGCTTTTACACAGTTGCCAAATAGTGAAAGAGATACAACTTAAATAAATTAAATAAATGAACAACTGCGATAAAATTATTAATAAAGCAAAATTTAAAAACCTTTTCATTCTCATAAGAACTTTTTTGTACACTAAATGTGCATTTCGACTGCTAAGCAGTCATCATCAGTAAAAAACAAAAGAGATGAACTACAACGAATCTGAAAATTACAGCAACGAAGTAGAAACGTCCCTTAAACCAGGTGAATAGAAAATTATAAATTGCCGATTAATGGATCTGAATTTTAATTTTATTATGAATAGGTGGATAGTATGTGAAAAAGGCCCAGTTTTTTGCAAATGTTATCGGCCGTTTTTGTGTCTAGTTTTAAAAGAAACGTGTTTTTTTGGCGATTGCTTTATGTAGGATGTGGTTAACTAATGAGGGGGAGTAGCTACTAAATCTTTGTTATTTCGTGGATATAATCTAATTTTTTCTTATATCGTATTTCTGTCAGAGGTATATTAAATAATCTACAAATTAGTGAATTAAATGCGGCACATTTATGTGTAGGTGTTTGATGAGAGCCTTGAGTAATGTATCTGTCGGTGTTTGTGCTTTTTCTGTAAATATTAAATTCAATATATTCATCGATGGACGGTTATAATAAGTTTTAGGTTCAAGAATGGAAGTTTAGTGGATTTTTCAGTTTTAATTGTAAATTTTATGAAATAATGCATACATTATTTAATAGTGCCAAGAAATTTTGTAAATTTACAGATTTTTCAAAAATAGCAAACATTTTGTACATATCTGAGCCACATTCAAAGAAAATACGGGAAATTTTAACATCTAGGCTTCCGGGTTGGAGCCGCGTCATCGGTGCTTGAACTGCCGACGTTTCGTCCTCGGTTGCACGGGACATCTTCAGGGCTGTGGTCGCTTTGGGATCTGGAACAGATTGTTCTAGATCCCAAAGCGACCACAGCCCTGAAGATGTCCCGTGCAACCGAGGACGAAACGTCGGCAGTTCAAGCACCGATGACGCGGCTCCAACCCGGAAGCCTACATGTTATTAACAACGGCCGCGGAAGCCTGCAACTTAGATTACGGGAAATTTTATTAAGCTGTTTTTTCAGGTGTTGCATGAAGATTTTGACCAAAAAAGGAGACAACGGGTTTTCCATAGTCCCGTGGGAATGATGATAAAATTTTATATTAAATGTGAATGTATTATGTTTCATACATAGGTTTGTTAGTGTGATGTATTCGGAGATTGGATCTGAAGCAACGTTTTGTGTTTGCAGCCAGTCTTTTAGAACTATAACTGCCAAGGCTACTGGAATACTGGGAAAGGGAAATAACGAAACGACATCAAAAATACCATTATTTCGTTGTTTTGAATTTTTGTTTATTCAGTAGAGTTAGTTAAAGTTAATTTTTTAATATAAATTTTTAGTAAAAAATAACTTCGAACTAATACTACTAATATTGTTTTGCAGATGCATACTTACTTTTGGCACTATTGTTAGAAAAATGACAAGTCGCACTGCTCGCCACCTGAAACAAACGTATATAATTAGTACAGCAATTACAGATGTTCTGTAAATAGCATAAGGAATGATTTTTAGACGTTTTGTATGAATCAAATGTTATAACAGATATTTTGCATGGTTTTCACTTTTCTAGTGCTCCACAAAACGCCTGCTTTGAGTTCAGAACAGGGTGTTCCTCGGTATATGTGTAACTGCAAACTACAAAACTTGAAGCAAAAGAGTCCGGCATAAACATCTAATAGTTTTTATCGAAACTAAAAAAAACTTAATTGCTCGAAAAATCACCAAACTCTAGAGCTTCGATCAGCCTCTAGGCCGCTCATCTACGCATTTTCCAAGGTCCGTAAAAATCAATTTTGCTGTGAAAGCAGAGTTGATTTCTACATTGGAATTGGCCTAATGGTATATAATTTGACGACGTGGTAGTTAGGAAATTTAACAAACCTGTTTGAAATTCGGAGCAAGTCGTGATCGCTCTGATAGAGTCTGACGACTAGACTCTGGTCGCATTGATGTTAGACTTGACTGGATGGGGAATCCTATTATCTATGCTAGCTAACAGTGACCCGCAGTCGAAGAGAGAAGCAACTAGCTCGGTAATGCAATCTCTTCTGTTAAATCATACAATTGAAAATACATTTTCAGTGAGAACACGGTAAGAAGTTAGAACTTAGAACTTACGTATTCGGCACACATTTCTTTTTTTTATTTATTCAAAGTTACATGGCGTGTTTGGTACACTTTATTCTTTAAGTACGCCCATAGAAAGAAATCTGCGACTGAAAGCTCCGGCAATCGTGCCGGCCAGCGGGCCAGGGTATGTTACCACGGCGAGAAATGATCTGTTTTGGAAACATCCCATGCAGAAAATCCACACTCGCTCTTCGGCTGTATGAGAATTCACACCATCGTAGACAAAACTCCAAAACAACTACTGTACAGTAACCGATATTAATTGTAACTTTAACATTGACTTACTTTGTGTCTGATTCTCTGTAGTAATACTATAAGAGCTTCGGAATTGTCGTTTATATTACGAATACTTGTTGCATAATAACATAGACTATTAGTTCCACAGCTAAAAACTTCGGCGAAAAGCGCCAGTGTTCTTCTGTCAAACTGACATGATATGTTACTATGCAGGAAGTTTGAGTAATATAGCCAAAGTATAATTTTTTATTTAATATTAAACATGTAAAAATACTTCTCCTCTAAAGGCGAAAGTACTGGATCGATTTTGATGAAATTTTAATTCAAGAGGTATATTAAAAATTGTAGTTTTTATTAAAACTTATCAAATAAATGTAAAACCGGAAACGGAAGTTACACATCCTTTTTAGTAGCGTTTTTTTCTAAAATCAAATTTTGGAAATTTGAATACGGGATATGAGAGAAGAACTTAAGCCAAATCAAAAACTTTGTTACCGAACTTTCTAGCTATAAAATTGCGGCCTCTACAACTTTTTGGAGATCTGGACTTTAACGCCCATTTACTCAAAAAGCAGTTGTCTGATCGGAATCAGCTACAACTTGTTTGAGAGTTCTTTGTGGGTAGTATACGACGAAATAAAATTAATTTCGAAATACCGAAAACGATCGCAATAGCGCTGCTTAAAAATTTTAAAATTAAAAAAATTATTTATTCAAAACTGCCCACGCGATGATTTTTAAACTTTCGGAGCCGCTAAAGCTTGCAGTGAATAACAAATTAATTTTTTACTAGTGTCCCATATTTTACTCTGACTCTGACGTCTTTTGATGAATTTTTGAAAAACTAGAAATTGATTAATTATTTATTCAAAAACGCAAACGCCAATCTTTATAAACTTTTCATTTTGATAGACTATTTAAAGTGCTTTATTAGGATTAGCAAGAATTTTTAACTATTTAAAAAATTAAGAAAAAAACGATACTTTTTAATATCCACAATGCGTTTTTCGGAAGTTGCGTGATTTTAACTACGCCTATTAATTAGCTATAGTTAAAAAATATGCATTTTTGCATATTTTTGATAACTCCTCAAATAAAGCTTTTACAGCAAATTTTGTAAGAAATCCAAAGCGGAATTTGTAATTACCCGTAGTCGCGGCGCTTACCTTGCTTTTGTGCAGTTTAATCGCTGCTACTAGGCGTACAGAAACCAATTCCCGCTGCTTGTTTTCTTTTAATCTAATGGTCGGTGAAGTGTACAACGAATTTTTTTAAAATTTATTTTATTAATATCTAGTATGGGAAAGTCCACTTAAAGGTAACACTTCAGCTTATTTTTCGTTGTTCCACCGCTATCTCCAGTATCTGTACGGTGTGTTACATTTGCACTTGTAGAGTAATTTCAATGTGCGTTTGTTTTGTATTGCCACTGCTGTGGGGGGGCTACACGGTTGTGCGTAAATACTTTTGAACAAAAGGAAACGTAAAAGTTTCTCAAGCATGGGAAAGTCTAGGCGAAACAAACTGCGTTTGTTCGTTTGCTCTCTTATATCTCTTGAACGAATATTCAATTTTAATAAAACTCAAACAGGTGTACTGATCCAAACGACTCATGCCTCAGGCATTTCTCTGTTGACTAATGCGCTCTGCGTTCGCTTTGCAGTGTTACCGTAACCGCCGTTATACAGTACGTTATAACAATATTTTTGGTTATAGGTGGGTATACATAACTAAAGTACGGTAAAATACGGTAAGTGCCCGTAACTGAAGTATGCGAAAGTTCAGGCAAAGCGCTTCGCTCATCTTTTACGTTCTAAAATGAGCTTTATCACCTCATTAGCTTGAAATTTATCACTAATTAGTATTGGTACACGGTTATAAATTAGTGAAAAGGTGAATGCTATTGTTTTTGCAAAAAAAAAATAGCTTGTACACAACATAATGCAATTACAGTTGCAATCGCTTTTCTAAATCCAATGTTTTTCTACTAACAAGTGTATAAACGAACCTTCAGAGATATTGAGGAAAGAGTCAATCATCAAAAACAAGGTCTTTGAGGAATACTAATACCTACTTTATGTATTTCATGCAAGTTTGCTGTTTTCAAATTCAAGCCATAAAAACTAATATTGAAGATATTATATTGCTTATTAACAATGCAGAGATAGATTTGGAAACGGATAACAACGACCTTTTGGTAATTACAATTCTTTCCTTGAATCTCCTTTCATTGTCTGCTTTTTGCATATTATATTTAAAAACTTCAAAATTTAATTTCATGAAGTTTAAGATCCTCGTTTTTCTTTACTTTTTATACAATAATAATTAAGGATGATAAACACTCTGAATTAATCGTTAAATCTAGACAAACACATAGCAGCTAATTTAAAATTTAAATTTAAATGTGGCGTTAAAAAAGTAATATTTTATAATCACATAGGTGGTGCGACAATACTGATGTGCAAATTAAAAACTAAATCATATGTTTAACAAGCCAAATAAATGTTGAAAGAATTAATTAATTGCCGGTATTGTTTTAGTTCTCTATTAATATAATACTATATGAAAGACCTTAAATTTTGTGTAAAAGTGGTGATTCTGATGTTAATAAACGACTTGGAACAAATTCCCGTTAGTGTCGCAGGCGGCTGCTTGACACGCTGATACGAACTCTTTCTTCAATGCGTTGGTCCCGCGAATGAAAAGCGTTATAATTGCACAATTTCACGCTTACCTTGATTAAATTAAAGTTTTATTGTCGCGGCATACTGTGAACTTTGAGTTTTATTATAAACCACCTTCATGTCTGTTACGTCTGATTATAGATCTACATTATAACGCGTTAATGTGTAAATATGTGTTAGTGGATTATAATTTCCGTTTTAGAATTTTAGAACGAAAATGTTGTGTACTAGCGTGTATTTATTATTTTTTTTATCAAGTAAATCATTTACATTTAATATTGTAAATAAAAAATTCTTAACTTCAACAAGATTTTTCATATTAGCCTTATACGTATTTCGACAGGTTAACAAGTCATTTTCAGAGACAAGATTACAAGTAAACAGTTGGTGTTGCTATAGGAACAATAATTCTTCACAAGTTGATCTTGGTTTTCTATATCTGCGTCCAGGTGACTTTGTCCTATATAAACCGAATTACAGTACAAGCAATTAGAAATTTTGATATTAGGTACAAGGAATAGGTACGTTATTACAAATATAAACACCCACATAAATCCAATTACGCTTAACACTTATTAGAACACAATAATTCAATGACATCTAATAACACGATAAAATTTACACTTTTGTGATGATGAACATAAGTTGGATATACTAGAAGCATTTGAAATTCACAAACATTGAAAATCCGTACCTTTAATGAATAAGCAAATTGATTTCTTAAGTTCACCATTATTGGACGTTTTGGAATGAGAAATAAAACCGAGATCAAGTTATGAATATTTATTGTTCTTATAGCAACACCAACTGTTTACTTTTAATCTTGCCTCTGAAAATGGCATGTTAACATGTCGAAGTACTTCTATCTATACGTATAAGGCTAAAATGAAAAAAAAATGAAAAGTTACTCATAGTCATAGGCTTCGTTTCTAGGGAAAGTGTGGGTGCAAACTGGAAGTCTAGATATTGATTACTAGGAATCTAAAAAAATAGAGCTTTGAAAATGGTACGCACACGTCGAAACAATGCAAGAAAAAAGGTGGCCGAAGTACATTTTGAACTGGTGTCCAAGAGGAAAACGGTTTAGACTGATTAGAGGAATGCCAATAGTCAAATGAAAGATTTATACAGGGTGATTTAAAATTCTACGATGGTGATTGCTTAGGTCATTTCAAGTGTAACGTCGCTATTAACATGTGACTGGAAACTCACCCTTTTAAGATACATATCTTTAAAGATGATGCAGCCAAATCACGTTTTTAATTAATATTTCGTGCATAAATTAAGATATTTGGCTTAAATTTTATATTAGACCATTACTAGTAATGCCTAGTAACACTTCTTTTGGTTTAAATCCATCATACAGGGGCGTAGAAAGCCACAGACTCCAAATTTTTTCACTTTTGACTTAAAAAATCTTATTGTTTATACAAAAATACACACAAAAGGTATGTTAAAAGTAATTAAATTTCCTGTTTTCGAGATTATCAAATTTTTCTAAAAAATCGTGTTGCCGTGAAACTGTAAGTAGAATTTACTTTAATTAATTAATTTACTTTAAAACAATTTACAATCAGAAGAAATTTGTCCGCTTAGAATGGGGCGGAAGAGGGAAATTACACCCCTCCCCTCCCCAATATTGCCGAACCTAGGTTTTTAAGTTGTGAACTTTATTCTGCTATCACTCATGAGCAACTTAGCTTAAACAGATTTTTCTTGTCGACCCCGTTTCTTAAATAAAAGGGCATACATTTTCGATTTTCGAAAATTCGCTTTACAGAGAAATTAGAAAACTGGCGCGCGAATCAAATTGTAGCTCATGCCTAGCTCAATGAACCTAGAAAATTAAAGCAGCTAGTTGTTGGCCAATATGTTTTTGAAAATTTTCAAAATTTTTAAAATAATTTTTACTTCTTGGCCGAAAATTTTTGTGCACAGAACTTTTGTGTTCAGAGCTATTACGACAAAAAAAGTTGATCCAGATCTGTCAACTCGTTTTTGAGTAATAAGGCTTTAAAACGAAAAATAATCAAAAAATCGCAGAGGGCGTCATTTTAAAGCTAAAAAATTCGAAAAAATAGTGTTGGATTCGTCCAAGATCTTCTATAAGATTACCTTTTCAGATTCAAAAATTCTCTTTCTAGAAAAAATGCTATCAAAAAACATGTCTAACTTCCGTATCCAGTTTCGGATTTTTGTAAAAGCTTATTTTGGCGATGAATTTTTGATATACACCAAGTTCCAAAGTGCAATCGTTTTATAAAAACCACCTTATACTGAAACTAAAGAAAAATAAAAATGGGTGAATTTCGTAACAGCTTTTTTGGGGACTTACCTTCAAGAAAACTCATCATCATCATCATCATCTGACATGGAGCTGACTCGAGGGTCGATCCTGGATTACGCCAGGCCCACCCCATGCCAGTAAGGTGGGTAGGAATTTATGTGATAGGTGGGATCGGGTGGGGTGTTGAGCCGCGTTAATAATTTATTCCACACTCATGGCAAATTTTTTTCACACAAACTGAATTTTGAGAAGGTCCTTTGTGTACTCTGATCCACACGTAGAAAACAATATTTAAGTGAAAAGTTACTAATCCTCGAGTATGTAAAAATTGCAATTAGGGATATGTTAAACACACAAATGTGATTTAACTGCACCATCTTTAGAAGGCTGTACCTCGAAAATAGTGCGTTGCCGGACATATACTATGTTAGAACAAACTTTACTCTTAAAATTGCCGATGGAATTACCTCCCAGAGTCCGTTAACGGAATTTTGAATCGCCCCATATATATAATACTATGGAACAAAAGAACTAAACAAAGGATAGATTAGATTTCTATGGTAACTAAGAGCAACAAACTCTTAACGAGAATAAATGTCAAGAAAGGGAGAGAGAGAAAAAGAGATTTGCATACATCCAAATAAATGTACTATCGGGAAATTTGCCATTATGCATAAAAATGACTTAACAGTTAACACTTTTCTCTGTATTCATTGAGCATTAGAGCATTGCGTTCGTTGTTAAGTGTTGCATTCTGTAGACGTCGAACCATAACGGAAACCGCAATGGATAAATTTGTTATCAAATAGAACTGACAGAGCAGCCAAAAACTAATATTTTAGAACTAGACAAAGGCAACCAGAAAGAGCATTGCTTGAATTATTACGAAAGTACGGATTTCTATGCACTTAAAATGCCCACATTATGTTCGATTTTGGTAAAATATGCATCATTACACGCAAAAATGGGTGCGACTATCATCTATATAGGACTGAGAACTGTGATTTAACAAAAACATTTTTATTTCAAAAATATTGTTATAACATTTGTAGATATTATTAACCAATATAATTAACTTAAAAAAAAACGACTTCAAATAAAAACATAAAAGTAACATAAGTTAAGTAAAAAGCAAAAAATAAATGTTTTTTATACAACAGTTTAATACTTATTTGTTGTTCCGTTTAATGTAATTACGAAATTATTGTTTATTATAAAATTATTAATTGTTTTATAATTTTGAAGTCGGTGCCGAGTAAAACATAAAAATTCGAATCTAATTTGTTATTGTAGCAAGGTATAAAATTTTTGTTTTACTTGGCACCGACTTCAAAATTATATAACAATTAATAATTATATAATCCATACATATATAAAAGCTCAAAGGGTTTTTTCCCCGGTTCCTCCAGCGGCTACCGCTTCACCAATTTGGACCATTTTTTTTTAAATGAAAGGTCTCTATCCTCAGATGGAACATGAAACATTTTTATATTTTTATTATTCTACGTTAATCTTCCAATAATAATTATTTTAATTTATAATATATATGAAAGTCTGCTAAACGCGCTTTACTTGAGGCGACATCTACACCAACGTCGCGTCTCCCTTATGGAACTAATGCATCACGTGACTTAGCATTTAGCCGGTTCTGTCAACGCTCAGTCTGCCAGTGCATTGTGCGCTGGGGTAACACTAGTAAACAATAATTTCTTAATTACATTAAACGGAACAACAAATAAGTATTAAATTGTTGTATAAAAAACATTTATTTTTTGCTTTTTAGTTAACTTATGTTACTTTTGTGTTTTTATTTGAAGTCGGTTTTTTAAAGTTAATTATTTTACAATTTTAAATGATGGGTAGACCTAGTAAGGATGCTTCTCGAATGAGGAAACGACGGCTAGTTGAAACGGAAGATGAAAAAGACGGAAACGCTTCAATACCTCAATCACTATACATTTCCTATTTGATTTTGGGGAGTTCCCTGGTGTATCTTCGAAGTTCAAGCTCCAATACCAATGAAAGTGAAATGGGACTACCTTGGAACTATACTGAACCCAACGTAAAAAGAATCATTCAAATCGGTTCATAAACAAAGAAGTTATGCCCGAACATACATAAAAAAATATATATACAGGTTGTTTCAAATTGCGTGTTAACTATGGGGATCTCGTTTATTTGAAGAGATACGAAGATGGTTAAATTAGAGAAAAGTTGTGGAATTTTATGCCCACTAGTAATCTAAAAACAAATTGGAACTATCTTGCTTAGTTTCATAAAAAAACTAAAAAAAAACTGAAATTTGAATTTTTTATTTTCGGCTATAACTCATTTGTCATTTATATTACATATGTCTAGTACACGCATTATTAGGACACGTTTTCATGCTGAATCTAAATTTTTGATCAGATTTCTTGTAACTGTTACCATTGCTCATTTTCGACTGTCAACTTGTTTTTTTCTTATGGTCGGCATTTTAAATATTTCGATATTTGAATGGAGTTTTCAATTCTGATTTAAACGATGTGTCACACTTTGCATTTTGTTTAAGCTTTGAGCATTTTATTACAGAAAATAAAAATTTCATAAGAGTGCCATGCAAAGACCACGTCATTTAATTTATTTTGAAAGAATTCCAGTAGGCCATGAACTGATGGAAGTAAAACAAAACACTAATTTTATTTACTTTGACCTTTAGATGCATTAGGTATGCGAAAACTCAGGAAACTTTGTTTTGAGCAAATACAGCAGGTTAAATTATTTTTTTACAAAAACAAATGAATGACAAAGTTTCTAACATACACAATTTACTGAAAATTCTACTTGCAGTTTTTATGTTTACAACTGACATAACAAATTTGAATAATAGATAAAATAAATACAACGTATAACACTAGAATATTAAATAAATTTTCAATGACACTTTTGTAAAACATACTCGGAAGCTTGTCTAAATAAAAACACTCTAATCTGTGTGTTAGTAAATGTGTCATTCACTTTTTTTTGTAAAAAATAACAACCTGCTGCCTACGGTCAAAACAAAGTTTCCTGAAATTTTCGCATACCTAATGTATCTAAAGGTCAAAGTAAATAAAATTAGTGTTTTGTTTTACTTCCATCAGTTCATGGCCTACTGGAATTCTTTCAAAATAAATTAAATGACGTGGTCTTTCCATGGCACTCTTATGAAATTTTTAATTTCTCTAATAAAATGCTCAAAGCTTAAACAAAATGCAAATTGTGACACAACATTGAAATCAGAATTAAAAACTCTATTCAAATATAGAAACATTTAAAATCCCGACCATAAGAAAAAAAAAGTTGACAGTCGAAAATGAGCAATGGTAACAGTTATAACAAATCTGATCAAAAATTTATATTCAGCATGAAAAAGTGTCATAATAATGCGTTAACTAGAAATATGTAATATAAATGACAAATGAGTTATAGCCGAAAATAAAACATTTAAAAGTTTTTTTAGTTTATTCGGAAACTAAGCAAGATAGCTTCAATTTGTTTTCAGATTATTAGTGGGCATAAAATTCCACAACTTTTCTCTAATTTAACCATCGTCGTATCTCTTCAAATAAGCGAGATCCCCATAGTTAACACGCAATTTGAAACAACCTGTATATACAGACGAATTGGGAACCTCCTCCTTTTTTTGAAGTCGGTTAAAAAAACGATAAACGTTCGCATATTCGCTTCCGGCTTGCAGCCCCGTCATCGGTGCAGCTACTCAGGACCGTAACTACCAGTGTTCCATCGAACACGGGCCTGGGGCTTCAACTAGCCCGGCGTCGCCGGCCCCTATATAAAAATTCTTACCTGATTTATTACATTGGTGAACTATGGCTAAAAATTGGTTGATTATAGCTGTATTACAAGCAAAAGCTAAAACATAATATTACCTATTCAGTTAAATAGTTAATTAAGTCGTCTGGACGCAGATATAGGAAGCCAAGATCAAGTTATGAAGAATTATTGTTCTTATAGCAACACCAACTATTTACTTTTAACCTTGCCTTTGAAAATTACATGTCAACATGTCGAATTACGTATAAGGCTAAAATAAAGACCTGTTGAAGTTAAGAATTGTTTTATTTAGAATAAATTAATTAGGGCATTTAAATAATAGACAAAATGTTCTCAGTATGCAGATGACACGACAGACTGAATGACTCCTAGCTATTTATTTTCTGTCTTCATATGCAATTATTTAAGTTTTTATACAGGCTTCTTTTTCCCAGCATTTTAGCTTTGGTTAAAAAATAATGGGGATAGGGGGCCCGGACATTTAAACGGGCCCGCAAAGGTGTTGTTGCGGCCCTGCAGCTACCGAGCTACGGACGTTTAGTCCACGCTTGCACGGGGCGTGTTTACCTGGAACACAACAGCAGCAGCAGCAGAGTTCACATCCCTGAAGATGTCCCGTGCAATTGTGAACTAAACGTCGGTAGTATCAGCAGGAATGACGCGAGTCCAACCTGGACTGGAAGCTATGACAAGGGCTGCGGAAGCCTACAACTAAAAATTTATGATACTATGTTCACCTTACAGCCATTTCCAAATTTACTACTAGAAATTTATGGATAAAAAGATTTTTATCCGCGAAAATGAAATTTCCTACGAAATAAAGTAAAGTGAAATGAAACAGGGATAAATTTGCAAAATACTTTTATTAAAAAAATGGAGTTTGCCTCCTGTGAGGATTGAACTCACGACCCCTGGTTTACAAGACCAGTGCTCTGCCACTGAGCTAAAGAGGCTTATATGTAAAAAATTTATAAAGTTACTTACAAAGAACACCACAATTCATCAATATTTACAATATGTTTATTGACAACATAAAATGAGTTAAATAATATAAAGCGCTACTCATTACTCTTTACTTTTTATTTCATTGTTTAATATTCCGTAAATTACATTGAAGAGACTAGTTATGGCTTTACTGTCTGCGTTTGTATTTATCTATTTATTTCATTTGATGTGCTGGTTATTTTGCCTAAAAATAAAAAATTCAACGGAAGGGAAGCAATGTAGGGTTATCAGCGTCGGTTTATCACTTTTCGGCGACCTGATTTGAATGTATAATAAGAGCCTCAATGAGGTATGATAGTTTGTTAAATTACGTTAAATGTAAATTGAATTAAAATGAAATTAATTCTTAAAATTTGAGTATAGATTTAGAAGTGCGCAATAATTACTATATTTGTATTGTGCGAATAGTTCAATGCACCAAGTCCTCGGTAGTATAGTGGTAAGTATCCCCGCCTGTCACGCGGGAGACCGGGGTTCGATTCCCCGCCGGGGAGGATTTTTTTTAATTGTTAAATATTCTTTTTAACCTTAATTATTTGTTGTTATCAAAACATAAATAAATAAAAAAATATGTTTGCTTTTTCGTTTATTTCTATCTACTTCAATGGTTTTGCAAAATATTATTTTATGTATGACAGTAAAATTCCTATGTATGGTTTGTTAAAAAAAAGTTAAATTTGTTATTACCGTAGTCTTCCTCACATCGCTTACTGTATTAAACAAAATTGCAATCACGAGTCTGGCAACGCTCACGCGCGGAGTTACAGTCTCCGGATGAGGGAATGATTCAATCGTTTTTTCATGAACAAATTTTGCATTAAAGTTTTAAAACTTTATATGTGGGCAGTACTTATTTAGTTTACAAGATAAGCATACAATAATATAAAAATCAAACTGTCGAGAGGAAATCGCATAATAAAATGTTGATGGTTTCTTCAATTAACTTTGCTTAAAAGCAACCGAGTTTGAGTTAACAAAATAAACGTTTGACTAAAAGAAAAAAACCTTTAATAGTTTTTGTTGTTGTTAACAAATGCTTTATTATTTATTTATTAAGTTAACAATACGACTAATAAAATATTATTGTTAGAAATATTTAATAAAGTTGCTATCGTAACAAACTTTTAATATATATGTGATTTTACGTTTCGTTTCCGTGGTAAAGTGACTAAGAATTCCGAATTGAAACTCGGAATTTTATTCCGACTTGAAACTCGGAATTCCGACTTTAAAATCGGAATTTGGTCTTTAAATTCCGAATTCCCATTTTGAAATTGGAATTCAGATTATGAATTTGGAAATAATAATTTGCTTTTGTAGTGCATTAAAAAACGTTGCCACAATTTTAAGATTTTGTACTTTTTACTATTTTAAGGAATAGAAATAAAGTTGAATTTAGAAATTGCTACTTATTACATTTCGAAAAACTCTTTTATAATAGTACTTTGCGCCAACAGTGACTATAACTCACAACTTTAAACTGTTTTTTAAAGAAATCTATCTTCAGCTCTATGAATCTACAAAGATTAAAAAAAAAACACGTGGTCAGTTTTGAATAAATATGGTTGGTGTAGATTACGTCTCATATAACTCCCGAACGGATAGTCCGATTTTGATGAGCTTCGGAATGTAGAGGTATATAAAAAATTACCGGCAAAATAAGTTTTGGAAAAACCAAAACCGGGAACGGAAGTCTCAAACTGCAATCGGAATCTTTAGGGCAAATTTGACATTTTGTTTCCGTTTTTCTCATCGCG
This sequence comes from Ctenicera cuprea, assembly GCA_958336395.1. NCBI lineage: Eukaryota > Metazoa > Arthropoda > Insecta > Coleoptera > Elateridae > Ctenicera > Ctenicera cuprea. The sequence continues at coordinate 59,776,992 of OY284486.1, forward strand.
AGGCAACGGGAAATCAGCGCAATGGATTTTTCCCTAAGAAAACCCTGGCTGGAGAAGAATTGCAAGAACTTTCTGTGGTTTGGAGCCTATGGTAAACTGTAAGTCCTCTATGTCTGTGTGTGCAATATAAATATCTCTGCGTAAACAGAGACATAGGTGAGATGTCGCCAACGCCGCGAATATGGTATGGCGCTAGAGAAGTAGAAGAATCTATTACAATATAATCCAAACAGTTAATTAAAACTTACTTTATACTGTTTGCAGGTGGCAATATTGAAATAACAAGAAAAAAAAAACGTTTATATGACATAACAACAAACTATACGTCGCGTCGTCGTTTGGACAAAATGTTGACCACAGTCACGTAGAAGTCACTTGGCAACATCAAGCAATGATAGCAACTACACTCAGCAGCAACATAACATAATACAAGCGCACCGAGATAATGTTTGGTCTTGAACATTCCTGTTTATTAGGATTAGCAAACACAACAGTTTCTACTGCACCGTATTGTTTCTCGTGATCATTTCAACGCAGAGTCGTATTTGAAAATTTTAATATGGTTCTAAAAAATAAAAAGTTATTTATTGTTTAGCATAATACTGTATTACCGTTGATAAAAACAAGTGGTACACTACACAAAAAAAAATAAAAATTGATTAGTTATACATATACTAATTAACAATCGGATATCGTTAACAAAGCAGGAAAATGTATCCACTTTCGCGGTTGATAAAAATAACGCATTTGCGATGAAATGTGATAAAATTAATAAAAATACTATTCAAAGCAGAAGGTTATGTTGTTTTGCGGAGCGGCCCGAGAAAAGACGATGAGAACGAAAATTCCTTCATAGGTGCATTCGAGAAGCAAGCGGAGAGTGTTTTTACTACTTTTTGCCTCATAGAATCATCCGAATGATTTTATTCGAACGAATGATTCAATTATCTGATGAAGTAGTTGGATAAATTTTCGGAATAGCTAATTTATAATCTCTTAAATTAGTGTTTCAATAAGTTGAGTATTATAACCATTATTGTATGCAATTTGTGTAATAATCGAAATATCTGTATTATAACTTATTTTACCCTAAGGAACCGTAAAAGCGCTATGTATCATGGACCTGTATGCTGCTAATTTATGTGTTTTATGATGACAAGAATCGTGTGGTATTGTAATGTCTGTTTGTGTAGGTTTTCTATAAACAGAATATTCAAGTTTATTATTTGGATCAATTTTTATATTTAAATCTAAAAAGTTGGTAGACCTATTTTGTTTGAAGATAAGAATTGTTTTATTTACAATAAATTATATATGTATGACGCCTCTGACACAATGGCAAGAGCAGTGCGATCACCGTTGGCGCGGAAAATTCAGATGCAAAAATACAAGTTGTAAATTATATAAATGTCCAGGCCAAGAGTTTTGCTAATTTTTTATGGCAGTCTTTTTAATTGTTGCGTATATTTAATGCAAGAAATTTTATATTGTTCACAAAAAATAATTTTCTTGTTACATGGCATAAAAGGATAGGAAAAAATTCTGCTTTGATAAAGCAAAACAATTAGTTTTTGAAGCACGCTAATTAGTATTTGTGTCACATTCACAAAGTTTTTATGAGTTTTAGAACGAGACGTTTTGGGATAAACGTAACCAATGAAGTACTAAAATACCATGTTTCTTCTTCTTACACTTGCAACGAGTGCGTGTTTACGCAGTGTGCAATAGCAAATGCCAATTAGTAGGAAATGATACATACTGGTACAGGTACGGTTTAATAAATTTTTTAAAGAAATCTTATAATTTTTGGATTTAAAAAAATTAAAAACAAAACTTGTAAATTTGTAAATTTCAGTTACAGTATTCGGTAAAAAAAATCTTTCCCTTCTACATTCGCGACTAAGATAACATAATTAAAAAATTTAGCAATTATTGTAAATGTGCGGTAAAAACCTTCCCTTTTGTAATCTCGCACCATTTTAAAGGGTACGAAAACTTCAGTATGAAGGAATTCTAAAATAACTTGAACAGTTACAACATTTATTAGCGTTGCATATGTTGCATTATTGTTTTTATGTTGGGTTTATTGTCTATTTGTTAGATTATTTTGTTACCACATTTCTGATAAATACAAAAAAATTACTTTACAACCTATTGCAAACGTGCAAATTTTGATTTAAAAATAACCGGATTGGAAAACACCTTGTAAAGTATTTAAATACTAAGAGGTATCTATAGGTTCTATCATGTTAAAAATATTGCTAATTATTATATTAGTGCTGCACAAAATTATTTATTTAAATATTGTCGAAACTTTACAGAAATCTTTGATTTTCTTGAAGTAAAGATTTTTCATTTTAAAGTGTATTATTGTTATTATATTATGTTTCTCTTTCTATTGTTGAATAGGTTCAAGTGCAAATCAATGTTTTACTATTCAATATCAAATAAATAAATTTTACGTTAATTAATTTGTCTGCGCCTAAATTTTGGTTTAGCAATTTTTTTTATGTATTTCTCATTAATTATATTAGTATAGTGATAATTTGCAACTATATTACTTCGTGTCTTCATAACACGTCATTAACTTTACTTTCCAACTAGAAATTACAATAATTAATAAAATTAAATCAGTAAAAGTGAAAAAGTACCTCATAGAAGCATCCATCGTTGCAAATGAATTCCACAGCCTGCTTAGTAGTAAATCATTGGCAGATTTCAAAATGTTAGTTCCTCTGTTTTTAAACAAGAGTCTTTTACAAATATCCTTTATTGCGAAAGCCTGTAACACTGTATACACTACACCTTAATTATTTTATTAAGATTTCTTATCGCACTTTCGTCAAAAATGTCATAAGATTTAAAATCTGAATATTACTTCAACATTTTAAACTTTTACCGTGAAAAACACGAATAGTAAAAATTGTTTTAATTATATATGAGATGTAGTAATAACTTTGGAAAATCACGATATTTAATGTATTATTTTATTATTCGTCAATTTAACGTAATATTAACTCACAGCCAGTGTGTTTGTTTGAAACAATACGAGCGCGAAAAAATTCGCGGTGCTCGAGAGATGCAACTCCCACTTGCTGAAGAACTCGAGGAGCGCTAACAACGATGTGATGCAGAATGCTGTGTACCGCGAAATATTCTTAAGGTATACTGATTTCTTAAATTGCACTAGAATACATATCCCCACTCTGTTTTTTGTTCTTGCATTTCCATCCTTTGCAATTCGCGTGTGTAAATGTTTCAGGAAATATAATCGCTGAAGAAATATTGTTATTTAGACACATTCATCTTTTTCTTATCAGTCTAGCTAATTAACGTGAAGTTGTTTGTGCCTTGTATCATTAACTGCATTTATATTTTGACTTTTAACTCTTTGATATAAGTATTTTTAACAGAAACAAGAAAGTTTTACCAATTTTAATTTTATATTCAATTAAAGGAATTTACAAAGTATTTTTGCTTTGCATTAATAAAATTCGGAATTGGAGATTTTAATAAGTCAGTATGCGTTTGTTTAAAATAGGTTTTCTTTTTGATAGGTATCGCTATATTATTCTGTTTTTACTTTTCCATACTTCCAGTATAGGAAAGTATGGATTTCATAAATATTTTCAAATTTGGTAATTTAACAAAAAAAAGGGTTCAAGAAACACATTTTTTTGAAAATCTATGTCGGGTGAATGTGCCCTTCTTCGGCTACGTCCTGTAGTCAACCACTTTTACAAAAAGTTCAACATAATAAGAACTAACGATATTATTTTGTATTTTTTTTACTATACCAGAAGCCGGCCACGTTCCTCCCGCTCAATCTAAAAAAGTACAGAAAATAACCTTAAAATTGTGACTAACATATAAATCGAGTTGCGGGAAGGTGTTGTGATGGTTGAGAATTGGTAAGTAAAACAAACGTTTTCTGTACTTTACATGCTTACACAAATTAGGCCATAGCTTTATTTAAAAGTTAAGTTTTTGAGTGTTGATGATTTATAAGTGTTATTAAAGAGTCAACGTTAATATTTTATGACCAAAAATGCTAAAATATTTAGAGAAACTATAATTTTCGCTATGGCCGAGTATTGGGTACTTGCGTTTTACCAAAATCTAGTACTCAGCCACAGGGCTGACTATTGTGTATTTGTCTAAACTAACTATTTTGACCCTTAATTTTTATGTACGTAGATATTAAATGTAGTATCGCAATTATTCACTCAAACTACTAAAAAACCAACTGAAAACCAATAGTCGGCCGTGTTCTAAGTTTGAAGGCTGACTATTGGTTGCAAACATCCCGATAGGCGACCACTATTTTAATGTATAAATAAGTAACGTTGTCATGGAAATTTATATTATTTTCGTCTTTGTCTTTAGGTTTCATTTTTCCCATCGTTTTTGTAGCTTTGATCCCAGTGCGGTAGATTATTCAAGATGCATATACAATACGTTAGAGAACCTACAGGAAACGTTAAAGCAGAGTCCAGTAATAACTAAACATGAGTTTGAAATAACAAAAAAAGTGTTAACCTTGTTGGAAGATAAACTTAACAAAAAAGACTTTAGGAATGTAGAAGACATTCTAAAAGAAATTAGAGACATAAAACAGAATACTTACAACAAAGCAGTTAATACCTACATTAACAATGACGGAGCACTGACGCTCATTGATGAAAATTTATATTTGAACAATGAAGTAGATCTCAGTGATGAGCAAGATATCTTAATTTTTGATTTTGATAACAACGGTGAACAATATGACATCGATGAATCAAAATTAGTAGATTTGGAAGAGATAGAAAGTGAGATAAAAGATGGGGAAAATGCAACGCAACAAAATAAAGATAGGAAGAAAAATAAATTAAAAGATTTAGAGGCAATACAAGAAGAGAATAAAAAAATTGAGAAAAAAGATAGGAAAAATGAAATGTCTGAAGACAAGAAGGAAAAGAAATTAGTAGATTCAGATGCGATACAAAGCTACAAAAACGATGAGAAAAATAAAACGCCTAAAGACAAAGACTAAAATACATTATTAGATTTAGAAATGATACAAAGCAAGACTAAAGACTATGTCAAGAGACATATCTTAAATGCTAGTGAACCAAATGAAGATGTTTGTGATCATTTATATAGTTCCCTAAACATTGATTAGAACGCGATACGTGATAATAAAAGTGAAGTTCCTAATTCTAATAACCTAGACAAATCTAAAAATATTAATGTTTTACAAAACATTACCATTACGCCAAATATTTCGAGTAATTACTTTGCGAAATACCTATTTTGGCCATCACCATTAAAAACAGCAAAACAGAAAAACTTGAAAAAGATTCCAGCGGCTATATTGTCAGAAACCTTTAGAGAATATTTAAGAAAGAAACAAGAGAAAAAAACAAGCAGAGGAAGAAGCAAAAAAATAAAAGAAAACAAGAAAGAGTAAAACGTGCTGCTACTATAACAACTAAATCATCGAAAAAGGCACGTAAAGACGATACAGCCCAAATATCTGCCGAAAATGAACAAACGGTGTGCAAAATTAAAGAAAAATGCGAAAGCTGCGAACTTGATTTGGACAGTGATGCAGAAGACGATGATCTTAAAAACGTCGGTTGTTATAAGTTATAATTATAACTGTCTAAGATGGTTTTGTCTTAAATGCACGGAGTTTTTACGCATTGCCTATGAGGAAGTAATAAACAAGAAATTTTCGCGCAATTTTTGTTAATGTACCTCTTTTAACAAAGTTAATAGTTACCTGTATCAGATTTGTTTTGTTAATACTTAATTAAGCTACCCAATTTTATATTTTATTTTGAATCGAGTTTTGTTTTTGTTCGGTTTCAGTTAAGATTTATTTTTTTAATATCTACTCAATTTTGTATTTGATTTAGAATAGGGTTGTTCATTTATATAAAGTTTTTTACGCAGTACACGCTTACAATAATTTTTTTAAATTTTTTTGATATTAGTCTGTCTACTGGACCTAATGTGGCTGAACATAGATTTTTAATGGCTCACTACTAGTAACTTGTGCAACAATGTAATATAATATTTTTATAAATTTTTATGTATTTTCAAATAGAAAAACAATGCTAAAATTAACAAACATATTGTTATACGCACAACATGCCTTGTATCCCACTAGATTATGTTTTATTTGTTTTTTTATACTACTATATTTAAATAACTTGCGCTAACTGGCTGACTACCGGAACAATTACCCTATATGACTGAGTTTGTTCGTTGGTTCCTTCATATCTGCGAAGGGTTCTTGAAATGACAAATATATCAAAATATATTAAAATTTTTTAGGAATTCTTTAAAAATCTGAAATCGGAAATGGAAGCAAGATATTCAAGAAACAAGAAGACAAGAACCTAAAAATTCAATTTGTAAAATTTTTAACACGTTAGTTATTTTATTATAATATATTTTCCATTCCAGACACAACACCTATATTGTATTTTACTAAATTGGTGATGGTTATAACCACTGAACTATACTTATACTGGAACGCGCGCTCGGCCCGCCAACCCGATCCGAGAGAGAGGGCCGCAAGGATCATTTCTGTCCTACTCTCGAGAGTATGCGCATGCGTAGAGCAGTCGATTGTCATGTCGCAACGTTTGAAAAGGAACTCACGTTTTTGAAACACTGGGAAATATGTATTAAGGTGGTTTAATGGATGTAAGAGAATATACATGTTTTTAATAAAACGTACAATAAATACATGCGAACATTAAGTACAACTAGTAATACAAATAGTATAGTAGATAGTACAAATGATCCGAAACTAATTTACACTTTGTACAATCAGACGCAATCAAACTCAGACTTAAAATTAAGTTTGATGCCATATATTATTTTTTACACCATAATAAATAAATTTTTAAAATTGGGTTAGTTTGTTTTGATTTGACAGCTTTACCGCTGTCTTCTCCCTCGCGCAGCGCATGCGCGGAGCGGTACGAAAAGGACAGGAATGATCCTTGCGCGCTATCTCTCTCGGCTCGCTTCTTTTCTATGGCAAAGACCGCCAGTGCGCGTTCCAGTATAGTATAGTTCAGTAGTCATAACCATAGATAAAAAATGTAATACGTTTATGTAGATAGGAAACTCTATAAACATACTACAATACATGAAATAGTACTGACTATGATCGCAAACGGCGCTAAACATTGTACAGCGAGAAATTCAAATTGTAGGTAAAATTATACCATTTAAATGTATTAGTAAAACTACAAATATATCGGAAATAAAGCGTTTTAATACCGTATAAGGAGATTTATAAATGAGGACCTACGAAATAAGTTAAATTAAATAGTAAATGTAAAGTAGAAAAACTATTACATTTTAGATTGGTCTTGTTATGATGTTACTGAAATTTCATATCTTCGCTAAAATGTACAGAGCGAGCAAAAAAGGTGAAGAACCACGTGATCATTGACTGATTTAAATGTAGTGAACTTATTTTCCAATGTTGCCTACCGTGCTGATTTCCTTTTGCAATGTCATTGTGTTTCATTGGTTTTCGTGCACTCATTTTGAGCAGCTATTGTAATTTATAAATCAAATATGCTTTTCTACTATAATATTATTAAATAAATCCTATAATTTACTTTTGCTTTATTAAATGTTTTTACAGAGTTTTTAAATTGTGTGACGTGTCAAATTCATTTCTTTGCCCTAATTTGTACGTGCAACGCCAATGGTAATTGCCACAGCTGTCAGATTTAGTTTCCTGAAACAGGGTGGCCACTTCTGTAGAATAGGTTGCCTATGTTACGTGGTCACGTGGTTTTCACCTTTTTTGCTCGCTCTGTACATCGCAAACTCTAAAATTCCGTTTCTTCTCAAAAACAGTGTTTTGTCCTACAGCCTCAATCAACTTCTTGTAAATCTATTAATTTACAATAATTATTTTAACAAAAGTGTGTGAAAACTTCATAAAACTGATAATGTAGAGAAATAACTTACATCAGGATTACTTGGAAAATTATGCATTTTCTTCTCATTATTTGTAAATTTACATTTTAAAACGTAACATGTAAACACCATGGATATAAAGTAGTCTAACTTAAACGTACCAACATTATCTGTAATCTAAATTGTGTCTAAATTATTTTCAAATTTCAAAAGAACTAACTGTCAGAAAATACCAAAACACCAAACTTTCAACAATTATTTATTAATTCCAGCTTTACTTCGTTAAAGTCCATATTTAATGAGTATCTGTATATAAACTACTTAATCACTTTAACAATATCTATTTATTTTAACCTTATACGTATTTCGGCATGTTTACATGCCATTGTCAAAGGTTATATGAAAGTAAACAGTTAGTGTTGTTATAGCAATAGAACTTTTTTACTTATCTTGGTAATCGTCTGCAGATGACTTGATTTCTTATTCCAAAATGTCTAGTAGAGGAGAATTTAAGAGATCAATTTGCTCATTCATTAACGGTACAGTTTTTAAATGTTTGTGAATTTCAAAAGCTTCTGGTATATCTAATTTACGTTTATCATCACAAAAGTGTAAACATTTCATGGTGTTATTAGATGTCATTGAATGATTGTGTTCTAGTAAGTGTTTAGCGTAATTGGATTTATGTGGGTGTTTGTATTTGTAACAAGATAAATAAAAAAGTTCTATTGCTATAACAATACTAACTGTTTACTTTCATATAACCTTTGACAATGGCATGTAAACATGCCGAAATACGTATAAGGTGAAAATAAATAGATATTGTTAAAGTGATTAAGTATTTTATATACAGATACTCATTTCAACAATTAATTCACTTACCGTATCTTAGCAACCAAAATATATTTTGCAATCAGCGCCATTGGTGGTTAGAGTCAGAACTAAATTACCGATTGTATTTTTTAAGTTGACTTAACACACCGTGGTCATAACCCTCAACTTTCATTTTGGTCACAAGGCCCACATTAGACACAACATTCCGTTACTAATGTAGAGCTTTTATAAAACTTTAAGTTTTCATTAGAAGTTATGTGCGTCTCCGTTTCCTTACGATAGATTGCTCCATTTGAATTTTGCCCATTAGTAAGAAAAGTTTAAAATTAATTATTTATTTTCTAAAATTAAGCTCCATTTACTTTTATTATAAAAATGTCATTTACTGCTTCGAGATGTATCTAAGCAGCAGACAGGTAACTTTTCAGGGCAGTTCACATTTTACGTAATGGACAATAAACCTGAGTGGTTAAAGTTAGGGCAAGGAAGTGTATTATAAAAACTAATTTACATATGTTTAATCAATTTTCGTGTATGTAAAAATTTAAGTAACCGTAACATTTCCTAAGTTATTCAAGATGGACTAATATGTATAGCTATAATTGAAACTCATCCGGAGTATTTCCTTTCGCGGGCTTTGTTCACAACGGAAAACACAGTGTGACCCATTGCGGAATATGAACATCAACATTTATTTGGAGCATGTTCCGATTTTTTATTATTTCAAGGTAAATCACAAAATTTATAGATATGTTAATAATTTATACAACAGGCTAAATGCTGTGCAATTTATGGTAATATTAATTTAAAAAAACCTTGAAATAACGATTGAACTGAAATAGAAACAGTATTGAAAAAGCATTTAATATTCAAGGGCGTACAGAAATTACATTTATTTGAAAACATATTTCTATGCTAATTCCTCATATTTCTACTTCCCATTCTGGAAATATAGGATGTCCCAGCCAAAACTGCCCAACCTTTATAACTTCTTTATTTTAACAAGTAATATACGGTTTTAGGGGTTACAATAAAATATTTAAGCGCTGAACCCCTACTACGATCGTCAATAAAATTTAATCCAAATCAGCAACAAAATTGTAAAAATGTGTTTCCATTTGTAAGTTGAGTTATTTTGAAATTTATATTTGTACAGTTTCTAGTTTCTTTTTTCAAATAGGACCATATGTTTTGAAACATGCGGTTGAAAGGAAAATTAATTTTTTTTTAATAGTAGGGATGCAACGGATGCAACGGTTTTTATCAGATAAAAACAGATTCTGTTATCCGGCTATTTCACCGAATATTCGGTTTGGCCGGATAATATGAAATATCCGACCGGAGACTTTTCTTCAAGTAAAAGAGATTATGCATGCAATTTGATTTTAAAAGTATAGACTAAAACAATTGAAAGTATGAGAGCAAAAACCCCATAAGTCTAGTATTTTGCAGATGTGCATAAAACTACTAAATTTATATTATTGAGATCAGCATTTATGCAAGTTAAAAACTTGAGATAATTTTTAAACAACATAAATAAGTATTATTTATTAAAACCACGAAGTAATATACAACATAAGGAGGATGCACGAACCGCTTGTTGCTATGATATGCAGGTCTCAATTTTGCAGTACATGTGACAGAGAGATCCGAGACAAGGAACCCATAAAAAGCACTCGATCGTCAATCGTCAATATTTTATTTAAATGTCGGATCTATCAGAACAGAACACGTTTTAGTTTTAACATTTGTTGAAAATTAATAATTCTTGTAATTACAATCAATTTCGTTGACAGATGTCCAATCTTAATTGTGAATAAAAAACAATATTAGAGCGAATCAGCACATCCTTGAAATAGTACATTTAGTAGTTTCCTTGTCTCGGTAATCTCTTTCTAAAACACTACAGAATAAGACCATAGTTTTAAAATTTTACTGCATTTAAGCTGAAACTACTTCGAAAGTAAAAACTATGCCAGATAATCCGGTATCCGGCTATCCGGCTGAGCAACCGGATGCCGAATATCCGTTATCCGGCATTTTGAAAAAGTACTGCTAGCTGCATCCCTATTTAATAGTGTCTCATTTTCATCTGCTCGCATAAGAAAATTGATTTTTATGAAAATCCCTAATCAGGAGCAGGCGTGGATCCAGGAATTTCATGGAAGGGGGGCGGGTAATTACATTTAACGTTACCGGAGCGTCCAGGGACACTTTTACAGAAATGACTTTGGAGAGCGAGGAGGGGGCTAAAAAAGTTTTTTTGTCATGTATGAGTCACCATTATATACTCCAATTGTATAGGGAACATTAAGTTTTGATTTAAAAAAATTCATAAAACCAAATTTTAATTAATTTATAGCCGTATCACCCTACATAATTAGGAAAAAAAATTGTGTCACCAATTTTTAAGCAAAATTTAAAAAAAATTATTTTACTTCATGGTTGTTATTCGTTTGCATAGTAACATTGTGTCACTCTAGAGTTACTGCAATACAAAATTTGGTTCACATTTGTAAACTTACTTCTAGGTAAAGCTTTAAAATCAAGATTTTCACAAAAGTTGTTGCGGCCAGGGCCACCATTTTGAAGCTAGAAAGTTCGTTCGGAAAAAACGATAGATTTACTTTATGGTCTCACTCTTGCTTTTGCTTTTGGTTGTTTTATTAAGCTTATTTCGTCGATGAATTATTTAGATACTTAAAAAATTCCAAAGCGCATTAAAAAAGGCTAAGCGGCGGGGAAGGTGAAAACCGTACCCATATAATTAAATTGTTTTTCCACTACTAGCATTAAGCGATATCATAGGGTATTATATTTTTTATCTATGGATATCATTATTTACTTTGTTTTAGAGCCAAGAAGATGAATTTCTTTCCTAGTGGTCACTAATATTTCACTATTAACTACTGGCTAATAATGAAAACAATTGCTATCTAGTACTCACATTGCCTATTTAAAATTATAAACTTTCATGTAAAAATCTTTTGATTTTACTGGTAATAACTGTTCACCAACACGTTCTGCACCTTCCCTAATTTCAGGAGGAGTGCAGTTTTCACTCAAATCATCAAAATTGGATATTTTAGAACCACTATTATAAAATATATATTTTACATAAATGTCAATTGAAATTAACTATTCTCTTGTTTCAAGCAAGGCTACTTTATTTTTGTGCATATTTGCATTTGTAATTTTATTTTTTATTAATGTAAAATCAATTAATTATAAAAGAAATAAAGGTGCTAGTAGTGGAAAAAATAATATATAAACCATGGTAGAGAAGACTTATCAGCTTCGCAACTTATTTATCTCGATGCTTCGCATCTCGGGAAATAATTCTGCTCGGCTGAGAAAAATGTCTTCTCTACCTTGGTCTATAAAATACTATTATTAATCTTAACATGACAAAAAATAAGCTCAAAAGTCCCGTTAATATGCAACATAAAATTTATTATATGCAATTATTATATTTTTATTTTGGGATCAAATGTAATTATTTTGTCTTCTTTGTCTATTTGTCTTCTTGTACCAAACTTCGGTGTCGAGAACCTATTAACGACCTTAAGAATACTATCTAATTTTTAATAAAAAGTAAAAGTAAAATCTTTTAAAATCATCTAAATTGTTTCAGTAATAAAAATTTTTAAAAGTATTCAAGTTAGTTCACAAATGTCTTTTAATAAAAGTAATTTTTTTACAAGGAGGGTTATTGCCGCTATAGCCTCCTCGCAGATCTGTACCTGCTCAGGAGTAAATGATATATTAGATCATTTACATTGAATTACTTTTTTCAACAGCCAGCCGCGAGGTGGCTTAGCACCAAAGTATCGTACTAATTACGCGGTGTTTAAAGTTTATGAAATATCAAATTGCGTTTTTTGTTTGATACAGATAAACACTGCAGAACACAACATAAGACATACTCATTTATTGTTCTTTACTTTTTACTACGCCAATTTTATAAGTTAGTAATAAATGAGGTTAAGTTTCTATACCAAACTGCGATGCTTGCGCCGCCTACATGTAAATGTTCTAATCAATAATAAATTGTTTAAAATTTATGAAACACTCAAATAAGATTTTTGTTTGATACACATAAACACTGCGAAACACAACAATTGTACGGCATAATTATTAGTTAATGTTTACTTTCTATTACACTCATTTTATGTTAATAATAAGTGAGGTTGAGTTTTGATACCAAACTGCGATGTTAGCGTCTCTACATATAAATAAATTCTAATCTAGTTGTTGTTTAATTCATTTATAGTGAACTTATTTCTACTAGATTAATTAATACAGATTACTACCGATAATAATCTTTACACTTTTTACTTTCCCATACTTCTACTGAAGTAAGGAAAGTTATGATTTTATGCAAATTTACGAATTTCAGATTTTAGCGGAAATATGCGTTTTGGGGTTCAAGAAACCCGAAAACGTAAATTTTAAAAAATATTAAGTTTTTTAGTTGTAGGTGGTTCTTTGTAAGGTCGTTAATCGGAACCCGAACTAGAAACGAAAATTAGACCTGTTTTTTTCTACAGATTTTTTTCTAAAAACTGTTTTGAAATTTTGAATACATACGTTGTAGTGCATCTAAAGAGAAATCAAATGTTTTTATTTCAAAATGCTGAATCTTCAAAATGAAGCCCACTACGAATTTTTGAAAATTTTAACTTTAATGTCCGATTACTCAAAAACAAAATATCCAATCAATAAAAATTATCATTATATTTGATAACCCTTGATAAGCATAATCAAGTGACGTAAAAATATTTTGAAAAATATGAAAATTGTAAATATACTAGCGGCTCAAAGTTTAAGCCTTTTCAAAAAAAATTCCTTAAAAACTGCATACAACATTTTTTTTAACTTGTGAGCCGATAGAGCTTGCAATGAACTACAAATTTGTTTTTTTATTAATCTCCCAAATTTTACTGTGACGCCGTCCAAAAATTTTTGAAAATTTTGCAATTGACCCGTTTTCCGGAAGTTATGCGGTTTTAACTACGCCTATCAATTAGCTCTAATAAAAAAATTATGTTGCATTCTTTGCATATTTTTGATAACTCTATAAATAAAGTTATTATAAGCATTTTTGATCCACGCATCACCTATCGCTTTTAAGTATCAGCAAACGCGCCCTCCGTATGTGACCAACGCCTTGAGTCTGGAGCGAGCGGCTTGTACCGGCTTGAGATGACTAGTAGATGTAAATTTTAATCACTTCTTGACGCGAAAATATTTAAAACGTGAAAAGTATGGGAAAGTACCAGCGATCTGTTTCATCCATTTTTGTAGTTTAATTTAAATTTTGTAGTTTTTAACGATTTAACGGGTATCACAAATACAGCGCAACCTAAAAACGGAAACACATTTTTAAGAATTTATTGTTGATTTCAATGAAGTGTTGAACGCTTTAAATATTTGGTAACAATTATTAAAAGATTTTGGACACGAGAAACTTAAGAAAAGGTTTTAGGAGAATATCTGGGGTGTGTTGGTTTGTTCACTCATCCCTCATATCTCGGAAACAGATTTTGATAAAAGTGGAATGAAAATAAAAATATGCGATTAGTTTACCTGCAAATCTACTGTATTTTATAACTTACAAAAACCAGATAACAAATAATACATTAGGCATTACGCTGGAAAGATTAACAGGAAGAACTAAAGATGATGTTAAAGAAATAATAACTATGATTTAAAATAATCTGACACCTTAACTGATATCACAGAGTGCAAATTATAAGATATTTTTTTAGTAATTACTAGACATTACACCACAATTACAAGCTTTGCCCACGTTTACAAACTTCATACGTAATGTGCGGTTTCTTGAAAAGTTCTTGTTTGTAGGAGTATTTGCAACGCTTCCTTTTGCGCCACATAACCTTCACCTACATGTGTGGCTACTGGCTGGTGCACTTATCTTTGATCATCAAACTTTTCTTGAAATTGACCACAACAATTGCTGATGGCCATGCAATAAAAACTGACGAACGATTGAGGAATTTTAAAAATGGAAGGTATACATTACTTTAATAATTGGCAATAAATTTTAACAATCCTGATCTTGTGAGTGTTAACATTGATAATATGAAGCATAAATTATAAGTACTTTTATGGAGTAGATTGGTGTTATTTCTTAGATTAATAAATTATAATATGTTTAAAATTTATTAACAGATAGAAATAATTAGCAGCAGGATTTGTATCCGCAAGGAAGTTCTAAATAAAGATAATAATAAAATATTAGTTGTTAGATATATAGTGTAATTATTATTTTAAGTTGCCTAAAATTGTTCATGTGTATGATATCCGTTATGTTTTTAGAAGTGTTTTACAACTTAAATACTTTTCATTTAGCCGTAAAGCTAGTTTTGCTAATTTTTTGATTTTTATAAAGCAATATTTTCAAAATTGTTTGTTGGTATAAGTTTGATTAGAAAATGACATGCTGATTGTTCCTATTTTACTGGAAACATATAAGTAATTAACGAGTCTGACAAGGAAGGAATAGGGAATTATAGAGTGCAACAAGGAAGGGATAGATACCGAACGAGCCAAGTGGATATTCACTTATCTAGGAATACTACTAAACTTAATTTGCGAACATTCACGTATGAATTTTAAATTAAAAAGTGAGCATAGATACATATGCATCCCTACTTCGCCCGCTCTTTACATCCTTTGCTTGTCGCACTCATTAGTTGCTCATCTTTTTATAGTAAAATAGTGATAATCTGTATGTGTAAAGGTAGCCACGATCTATAATATCAGGAAAATTCACACAGGCCTCTTAGATTGTTTAAATTTAAAGCAATGAAGTATCAAAAATATGTTCATGTATTGGTAATCTTTTTTGTACCTAGTATTACTTAAGTAACATTTTTCCATGTTATTTGTATCTGAAGCAACTACTTATCTAAAGATACTACTTATCGCGAATTAACAGGTTCAATATTTACGTTGTGTGCGATTGTATATTTCCCCCTTTATCAATGATCATATTAAAAAATGAGATGTAATGAAATAATGAGATGTTATGTACTACCAGTACTCTATTACGGAACGGAAACATGGACTATGAAGAAAATAGACATTAAGAGGATTGAGAGCTTCGAATTATGGATGTATCGACGGATCTTGAGAATATCATGGGTAGAAAGAGCAACAAACATCACGGTACTAGCACGTATGAAAAAAGAAAAAGAGGTTATGCTAACTATCAAAAAGAGAAAGATTCAGTACCTGGGACACATAATGAGGGGAGAAAGATATCACTTACTACAGCTCATTATAGAGGGAAAGATTAAGGGAAAAAGAAGTATAGGAAGAAGAAGACACTCGTGGCTAAAAAATCTCAGAGATTGGTATAACTGCTCCAACAACCAACTCTTCAGATCTGCGGCCTCAAAAATTCAAATTGCTTTGATGATCGCCAACCTTCGGAACGAAGATGGCACTTGAAGAAGAAGAATATTAAAAAAAGTCCAATTCCAAGATTCAATAAAAAAAAGTTACTTTTACATACAGTTTTTACTTTTTAAAACCACCGTGTAACAGGAAAATTTGAGCGTCAAATACATAGGCCGCTGCCTTTAAGCACTGTTTTGCATTTGTGAAGCGACAGCGAGCCTTCAGCAACAAAACAATCGACCAATCTTTTGTTCTTAATATCTCTGCATGGACGTCGGTAAAGTATCCAATGATAAGAAGCAAAAAAATAGTAGGGATGTCAAACCGCAGTAATCTCAGAATAAGCGCGCCTGTTCCCGTAGTTTTTATTTGGTTCCAGTGTTGCCAGGTGTGGTGAAAAATCACCAGATCTGGTGATTTATAAGCATGTCTGGTGAAAACTTTTTTTTAAGAAACGCAGATGTCTGGTGATTTTTCAAAAATTACTAAAAGAAATAAATAACTTTATTTATCAATTCCAGCTTATCCCCTAGTTTAGAAAATTTTAGCATAGTTTCAAAAGCATTTTTGTATTTACGTTCTACGCGCCGTAAAGTGGCTCTAGATCGCTTTGCGCTATCATTCTAGCGAACAAAAAAGAGAAAGGCAAGCATATCGGGAACAAGACGAGGAATATAAATCCTCCTAAATATTGCTGCATTTAAAAATTAAGTTGTGAATCTTATTCTACTATCTTTATCAATTCCAGCTTTACTTCGTTAAAGTCCATATTTAATGAGTATCTGTATATAAAATACTTAATTACTTTAACAATATCTATTTATTTTAACCTTATACGTATTTCGGCATGTTTACATGCCATTGTCAAAGGTTATATGAAAAAGTAAACAGTTAGTGTTGTTATAGCAATAGAACTTTGTTACTTATCTTGGTAATCGTCTGCAGATGACTTGATTTCTTATTCCAAAATGTCCAGCAGAGGAGAATTTAAGAGATCAATTTGCTCATTCATTAACGATACAGTTTTTAAATGTTTGTGAATTTCAAAAGCTTCTAGTATATCTAATTTACGTTTATCATCACAAAAGTGTAAACATTTTATGGTGTTATTAGATGTCATTGAATGATTTTGTTCTAGTAAGTGTTTAGCGTAATGGGATTTATGTGGGTGTTTGTATTTGTAACAACGTACGTGTTCTTTATACCTAATATCAAAATTTCTAATTGTCTGGCCTATATAAACCGAATTACAATGCGAACAATTTAATTTGTAAATGCCTGATTTTAGCAAATCGTCTGTTTTTGATGTTGCCTTAAACAAAGTGTTTAAGGCTCATTCTCACATAACGGGAGAATTGTTGTCCCGGCTGAATTGCAATTCGGTGCTTTTGAATTTCAAAAAAATTATGCCAATACTAATTGCAGAGCTAGTTTATCTGTTACAAAATGCATTAACTTTATATATTATGTGACTTTATTGGCATTTTCCAGCATCGTTAGTAACCATAATATCATTTCGGTTACGTGTCCCAAACAGGATTTTCGATATTTGAAGGTCAAATACTTTTATTGTGCTGCTTGTAAAAACTGCACATGGGAATAATCATGATTTCACATCTATCTTCTGTCCTCCATACAAATAGAAACACGTCAATACGTTAATATAAATTAATAATTAGCGATTCTTTCTTGTCCCAAGGTTTGTTGTCACTTGTGTAGTGTTCAGTGTCAATTAGCCTACCGGCTTCATTAAACCTTGTATCGAGTGCTACTTTGTTGTGTATTCATTGTGAGACAGTGTTGAATGCATCGCGGTTAAGTCGTTTTGCTTTTATTGCATGACTTTTTTCTAATTGTAATTTGAATGACATAAATTACGAGCGTACCTTTAATACATGTCAATTCGGTAACACTAGTCATGATAGAATAATAAATTAATTTCAAAAATTTACTATTATCGTTAACTTGCTCGGTGTTCCTTTACATAACCTCAAAATTATTTTCACCTAGGTGCTAAAACAGAAGTGAATTCATTCGATTTAATGTGAAAATGTCAGTTCGGTACTGGTCATTTCGGTAACGGTAAGATATCTTTTGTGGTGTTACCGGAATGATTCAGACGTTACCGAAATGACGTTAACAGTAAAAGAACTAATACGTACTAAAAATATCACTTCTGGCAGGTAACAAAAATGGATAAAAAAAATTCGCAGATTTGCAAATTAAATTTAAAAAAGACAGAGAAGCTGCATATGAAAAGTTTCATCAAAAGAAGCTTAAAGAAAAACAAATAAAGATAGATAAAAAATTATTTTCCAATATTATATTAAACCAAAAACTAACGTCAGAATATATTGGTATTTTGGCAGGTGCATCGAAAGAAACAGAGGAAGTCTCACAACTTAAGATTAAAAATCCATTGCTATCTTCTGGAATATGTTTTCTCTGTACTTATGGTTTTAGTATGCAAAATATGGGAACTAAATGCACGACTTGTAGACGAACTTTTCATACAAACTGTATTTTAAGAAACAAATTACACATAAGTGGTAAAAATATAGTTAAATGCAAATCTTGTATGAAAATTGCTTGATTTTATAAATTTTTGTTTGCTACTGCAAATTTTGTTTGAATATTGCTTAATTTTATAAACTTTTGTCTTGCTACATTTATTTCAATAAATACTTCTCAATTAAACTAGTTGCATATTTATTAACACTGCATGAAAACCTAACAAGATCATTGCGGTAACATCCTCATCATTTCGATACAGAATGTCATTTCGGTAACGCACCTCATTCATGCAAAAGTATTAAAGTAATTATGAAGTATAGCAGAATTAAGGCAGTAATTAAATTCTTGCATATGAAAACTGTTAAAAACATTTGAAATTCTATTGAAAACTTCAAAATGTTTGCTGATACCAAAATAAACACATTGGTTTTCCTCAAAAATATGTATTATGCGACTTTATGGAAGAAAGGAAAGCAAATAACTGTAAATTGAAGCAACCTATAAAGTTATAACAGAACTAATAGTCTTTGGTTAGAGTTTTAATGCATTTTATAATGATTTCCGCAATTCTTCTGATTTTGAGGTGGCTTGAAAGATACGTTACGGAATTGACGATTTTCCAAATATCTTTTTGAAAAACATATGTCCATGACTTTTAGAAGCAGTATCTTTCGTGGCCAATATAAAAATAATATACTTTGAGGTTCTGGCCAGCCAATCAGGCCAAAAAATACAGTGGGAACGCACTTTTTTTTTTTTAATTTTTACAAGTGTAATTCTCCCGTTATGTGAGAATGAGCCTTAAGATGTTCCTAGTTGTTTTAAAGCTTACTTTATATTTGTTTGTTTTGTTTATAATTTTAGCAATTTTTTCTGATTTGTCACCAAAATATAGGATCGAAGCATATTTAATTGTATCGAACGAAGTTAGGGTATTCGGATAAATTTTTTGAATGGCCAATTTATAATCTTTTTCTTTAATTAATGTATCAATAAGTTTAGTATTATAACCATTACTGTATGCAACAGATAAAATTACTAAATAAGGGTTTTAAGTTTGCCCCTTTTCCAAAATTTATCAATAATATTAAAGAAATTTTAGCAATCAATTCTGAACTGATTCTTAAAGAAAGACATTTCCTATATGCAAAATTTCAAATTGCTAATTTATTAAAAGAGATGTCAATCAATACCAATAAATCAAAATAAAAATAAATAATCAAAATAATTTATTACTTAAATCGATTAAAGAAAAAATTTCAGTAAATAATCTGATTTCTGTCAAGGCAGATAAAGGAAACACATTAGTTATATTACCCAATGACATTTACTTACAAAAAATTAATGATTTCATAACCAATTCAAACTTAAAAACTTTAACTAGTAATCCTACCAAAAAGTATCAAAAAGAATTAAAACAAACATTAAAAAATTGCCAAGTTTGTTTAACAGATTATCAAAAAAGACAAATAATAAATCCAAATCCACAACCACCAAAACTATACGGTTTATTAAAAATACACAAACCCAACATGCCCATTAGACCAGTAGTATCATACATAAATGCACCCAACCATATGCTAGCAAAAATACTAAATAATATAGTTACCAGTTTTGATTATAAACCAAAACATTCAGTTCAAAATTATCCGAATTAATCAAAAAGTTGTCTAACTTACATTTACCACCACAAAGCAAGCTAGTTAGTTTTGATGTTACTAATATGTTTTCCAAATACCTTCTCAAGAGTGTATTCCTTTGTTAAATAATATTCTTATTAACAAAAATGTTAAGTTAATAAAACGGACTGAGTTGATTCAATTATTTGAACTTTGCACCAATCAAAATTATTTTACTTTTAATAATAAAATTTATTTCCAAAAAGATGGTTTACCCACGGGAAGTCCAATTTCACCTCTTTTAGCTAACATATTTATGGAAAATTTAGAAGATCAAATATTCGAATCAAATCAATCTGAGAAAGTTATATTTTGGTTTCGTTATGTTGATGACATTTTAGCATGTTTTAATAGTTCATTTGATTTAATTAATGAATTTTTAGATTTTTATTAACAGCTTGCACCCAAACATAAAATTTACACTAGAAACTGAACAAAATAAGTCCATTAACTTTTTAGATTTAAACATAAAAATTAATTCAACTAATAAATTTGAGTACTCAGTTTATAGAAAACCTACACAAACAGACATTACAATACCACACGATTCTTGTCACCATAAAACACATAAATTAGCAGCATACAGGTCCCTGATAGATAGAGCTTTGACGGTCCCTTTAGATGAAATTAATTATAATAGAGAAATTTCAATTATTAAACAAATTGCATACAGTAATGGTTATAATACTAAACTTATTGATACGTTAATTAAAGAAAAAGATTATAAATTAGCCATTCAAAAAATTTATCCGAATACCCTAACTTCGTTCGACACAATTAAATATGCTTCAATTCCATATTTTGGTGACAAATCAGAAAAAATTGCTAAAATTATAAACAAAACAAATGAATATAAAGTAAGCTTTAAAACAACTAGGAACATCTTAAACACTTTGTTTAATGCAAAATCGAAAACAGACGATTTGCTAAAATCAGGCATTTACAAATTAAATTGTTCGCATTGTAATTCGGTTTATATAGGCCAGACAATTAGAAATTTTGATATTAGGTATAAAGAACACGTACGTTGTTACAAATACAAACACCCACATAAATCCAATTACGCTAAACACTTACTAGAACACAATCATTCAATGACATCTAATAACACCATAAAATGTTTACACTTTTGTGATGGTAAACGTAAATTAGATATACTAGAAGCTTTTGAAATTCACAAACATTTAAAAACTGTACCGTTAATGAATGAGCAAATTGAACTCTTAAATTCTCCTCTACTGGACATTTTGGAATAAGAAATCAAGTCATCTGCAGACGATTACCAAGATAAGTAACAAAGTTCTATTGCTATAACAACACTAACTGTTTACTTTTTCATATAACCTTTGACAATGGCATGTAAACATGCCGAAATACGTATAAGGTTAAAATAAATAGATATTGTTAAAGTAATTAAGTATTTTATATACAGATACTCATTTAATAAATAACTTTCCTTTGTATAATTAAATTTTAGAATTAGAAAAAAAGTTGACTTTTAAAATTCAATAATTTAATTTTTTAAAAGTATCGTCATCTACCAATTATTTCGACGATTAGAAACTTCCGATTATTTCAAAACTCATTATATGCGGTAATTCCCATATCCAAAAAGCGCAAAAAACATGAGTCCGCAACAGATTAGGTTTTGAAATACAGGGTATTAAAATTTGTATATATTATAGTTATTTCAAAAAATTTCACAAACGCGGTAGAATACTCTTTTGGAATTTCTCATGCGCTATAACGTTTTTGACTATATTTTAATTATAAAAATTCTATCTGGGGTGTTCCTGTGGGTAAGTCAATTGAAAAAATATGATGAAAAAAAATTAATAAAAAAAAATTTAATGAGACACTCCTGGTGGCATTTTTTGCAATTTAATTATAGCCGAAAACGTTATGTTATAAGGCGTGAGAAATTTCAGTAAAATATTCCAAACCATTTCTGAATGATTTTGAAATAACCATAAAAAATAAAATATTTACAAAATGTCAGAGAACAATGTAACATATAGGACGTCGTAAGAAGGGGGAGAGAAAAAAGGAAGGACGGCCAAGGCAGCACGCGATGGGAAACCAGAAGGCTCCAGACCACCAGGAAGACTTCCAAAGAGATGGAGGGACAGCTGGTTATCAATTTCCCCAGAAAACATAATTCAGTAAAACACAGGTTAAAGACCTAACGTAGGAAGAAGAAGAAGAAACGCCACTGATCATAACACGAGTTACGTTTAGTAAGAGAAAATAATGAATAAAACATTATGGCTAACCCAAATTATATTACTAAGTGTCATTTTATTGTAGTTGCTATGATCGTAAGGTGGTTACCAAGGCAACATACGTAAACAAGGCAATACGATATTTTTTGTTTCTTGTTACCGCTGTGATTCAATTCTACGTTCAAATTGTTGAGATCAAAAATTCGTATTTTATTGACGCCAAAAATCTGTTTCATTACGTCAGAAATCTATTTTATAACTTAGGCATTTTTTAGCATTGATTGATTTCAATAGCGTCACGTGACATATGAATTATATTCTGTAAGATATGCTTACTGGCCTTTTAGAAATTTCCAACACTAAAATCTTCCACACATTAGCACAATACAGAAGTGGCAGAAGTGGGTGCTTAATTTAAAATTTTCGAAAATGCATAAGAAATAAATTGCAAGTAGTAGAAATAATTCAAACCTATAAATTGCTGCAGAATGTCGAAAATGCTTTTAAAATACCTAAGAATTGTGAAGAGAAGGATGTAAAATATGCATTAAATTCTAAATTTTCCAAAATATGCACGCATTTATAAATATTTCTATAATATGCATTTGTATGCGCTTTCCAATTCACTCATGTGGTTCACATGTCGATGAAACATGCAGAAATTTAACTCTGCATATCTCTACTACCAGCAAAAAAGACAAAAATCCTATCTCTAATGGTTCCAACCATGGTGAAAGAAAATGATGTCAAAACCATAGCACTACCTACGATTTTGAAGTGAACTAGTAGTCAAAAAATAATAAGTTTTATCATTATCTTTCTATCCTACATCTCGCTGGTTTGTTTATCTTTAACAACGTTTTTACGTAATTACGCAAAAACGAATCTATGGATTTAAATTTTTTTTGCGTCACAACATAGCATTTTTAAAGGGTATCGGTTGTTTAAGATTCCGAAGAAGTTGGGCTAGATTGAGACGAAGAGGTGAATTTTACCGGCATGGTGACTGTTATGGAATAATACAGATCCTTCATTAATTACTAATACCCACGTGACCACAAAATATAGGCAACCCAACTTACACTGTTGGTAAGCCTTTTATCCAAAAATTCCCAAGCCGTTTGTTAACTTATCAAGGCTGGCTTGTTTACATACATAACCTCACTTTAAGTGTTGACAGTGACATCTACAGGGAATTTTTAGTTACCACGAGTACCAATCCTGAACTGACTTCAACATCTCTAAATCTAAAACTCCCTAAGTCACTGCGGACTAAAGGTCACGTGGGTATCGGTAATTAACGAAAGCTCTGTAGCTTTAGATTTATGTTGCTATCGTTTCTGGTTTACAAGATATTATATTGGAAGTGGAATTTTTTAATATGAAAGCATTGTATAGTTATGCTTATAGGCATAGTTAAACTGTTATTTAGCTATGCGGAAGCATTGAGAGATGATTTTAAAAAGTTGCATTTAGTTAAATCTAAGGATCATAAAGTACGGAAAATAATGATGGTATATTAATGAGAATGCATGCTTTTTGTTAAGAACTGATAACGGATATTCTACTGCTCATACGAGTTACTACTATTCAGTGTTCATTGACACCTTCGTAGTTAGCGAATAAAGCATATGTCGTTATAATTATAGTAATAAATCATTAATGTCTAAACAAAATACATGTATTTGTGATGATGTATGATTAAATCTCTACGAAAATCGCTTAAAACAACTATATCTTTTGTGCTTCTTCGAAAAGCTACATTTTTATGGTTAATTTCAAAATTTAATGGTAGGTAATATTAAATTGTATCTAAAAGTGTATACCGAAAACAAAGCTGTTTTTACTGCTGTCGTCTTAACACCTTTTTAATGATTTCAAATTGTTAGCAGAAGTAAACGAGTAGTTGTAACGTTTTTAATCCTCAAATTTTTAGCCAATTTTTCACGGCAGAAGTAACCCCTTAAATTACGGCAAATGCCCAAATTTGTAATGTTTACTTCGTCATTCTATCGTTTATAAAGGAAGTATTGCATGAGTAAAAACAGATGTGTTTTTAAATTTTACTATTGCAGTGTGGAGGTTTTGGAATATTATAAATTTTGAGAAAAAGTGCGTTAATTTGTAGTTTGATTTTGACTTCAATTTATACTTCGGTAAGGCACTAGAAAGTGCCTAATTGTGCTAAATTGTATTTTACAGAAAAATTATTTAAATTTGCTTGTTAAATTCATTATAACATTGAGCAAAGTACTTTGTCTAAACTTTCCTATACTTTAAAAACGTTTATATTTTTTATTTCAGAAAGTATTTATGCACAACGTTATAGCCCCAACAGCAGTGGTGCATTTAGGCATAATCCACTAAGCGCGCGTCTGGTATCCCCAATGTTTAGGGGCTCCAAAAAGTAAAAAATTCCTATATTTTAGGAATACATCTTTATAGTAAGCATAAATTTAATCAAGAAATACAATAACATAATACAAGGTTTTAGTAGCCGCGAACCTATTGTAGCCTCGTACCTACTATCTCTAAACGTCTACAAAATTTAAAAAAAAAAGTAGTGTTGCGGGTTTTTAGCAAACTGTTTTTTAAATATTCACAATATTCAATTCACAGTTTTTATTTGTACACAACTTCCCTTACATAGTGATGATATGTTCACCAAGAACTATTACAACAGCAAGTTAGATCACGATTTGTGAATTCGTTTTTCTGTAAGTTAAAATTTAAAAAAAAATCGTAGAAACCGCCATTTTGAAGCTCTAAAGTAGGAGTCGCTTTGCCATTAGGGGGACTATTATTTTTCGTGTATTTTCGTCAAAATCTTCAATTGCGAATGCTTACTATTTTGTATTTATATCCCTATCTAGCGTGATCGACATCAAATAATCTTTAAAATAAAAGTACCCACCTTTTCCTCAAGTTGACGCCGTTCATTAGTGTTTAGAATTTAAACTTTCCCATTATAAATACTTCTAACTGTAAAAATAAATGTCCGCTCTTGATTCCTATTAATAGTGATTGTGTATGGCAGGTTCAGTAAGGTAAGCTAGGTTATTTTTGTCTGAAATTTTGTGTTTTGAAACTGTAAACGAGGCAGACCTAGGAAGAAATGGCTGGACCAAATTAAAGAAGTAGCAGCAGAAAAAGGTGTGACATTGGAGGAGATTAGAACAATAGCGAGAGACAGGAAGAGGTGGAGGAAATGGATAAAGGACTAGAGACCACCATCCGACGCTCGAAAGGGCACGAAGGATTAGAAGAAGAAGAAGAGAAACTGTAAACGATAATCCGGTAACCGAGGGTAATAAAATATGTGTAAGTAATAAAAGAACATTTATAGGTATATGCTGATATCTCTTGAAATCTTAGCTGCAATGACATTTTTAAATCTAATTTGATCTATTTACATACACATACACATACACACAAACCGTAAACATTAAAATTTGCTTATCTTTATCGAAAACTGTAGCGTTTTATACGCCTTATATAATCAACGCGTAAATATGTGGCTTCTAGTAGCGGGGGCCCCTTGCCACCAAACTTTGAGTCAGACGTAAAGGTTTCCGAATAACATAACTATCCGGGGGCTATGCATTCCGTAGTTTTTGGTAACAATAAATAAACTAATAAAGTAGGTATCTTATTTGAAAACTGTAGCAATCTGCTGTACCAACGAATAAACGCCTTATATAATGGTCGCGTAAATATGTGGCTTCTAGTAGTGGGGGGCCCTCATCACTAACAGTTGAGTGAGGTGTAAGGAATGTCGATTAACAAAAACCCGTGGGTTATGCCTTTCGTTTTGTTTGTTAACAATAAAATAAGCGAATAAAGTAGGTAGCGTTGCGGGCTTGTAGGAAATCCAAATCCCCTTCCTCTGTCTCAACGTTTAGTGACGATGTATTCAGGAACATTCTCGACGCACCTTATTTAGTATATTTACGGGTTTTAATGTTTATGTAACCGTCAAGCGGTGTAATCGGTGCCGCGAGGCTACGATACCGGCAGAATGTATGAATTACATCAATATATCTCTTCTAATAAATTTGTTAGTAATTATTTATAAAAGAAAGAGTGTGGCGTATTCCACGGTTTTTGGTATTTTATTGTAAAGTTTAAGACGCGCTTAACAAAAAAATATCATATTTGCAATAAAACCAGCTGCAGGTAGCAATTATTTATAGAGAAAAGCGTGTAGACGGGCTTTGCTATGTTATTGTAAAGTTTAAGACGCGCTTAAGAAAGAAATCTCATATTATCAATAAAATCAGCTCCAGTTAGCAATTGTTTGTAAAGAAAAGCGTGTGGAGTGTGCTATAATTCTTATAATCTAACTGTATCCCAAAATATATGGGTCAATAAATTTTTATGAATTCCTACCTCACTGTATAGAAAACATGAATAATCTGTAAGCACATGTATCTCTTTTATTAATAAAATATTTATGATGTCAGATGTAGTAAACATTAGGGGCTTCAAAGTAAAGCTTAGTGTTTAGAGAGGCTTTGAATTATGTGTTCGTTAAGAAAACAAAATGCGTTGGCATTTCAGTAAATAGAATTAGACAAACGAAGAGTGCTACTCAAAAAGTGATCTCTGCTTCTAATTTGCATGGAAAACTTAACTAGGGAAATACATATACGATTATAGCACTTACATACAGCGCACAACGATCCATTTTTATAGTCCAATGCTTAGACACTATTCGCGTTTATATATTAGATATTTTATTGATATTATATTGGTTCTGTTGTTGAAACAACAACAAAATTACATTTTTACTTTCCTAGAATTTCAGTATAAGGAAGTAGTGTATTTCATGAAAATGTTCAATGTTCATTTCAGTCGCCAACTTTCCTTATTTGAGAATATGCAATACTGCGGGACGCATTCGATACATGTTGTGCAACTCGACACAGCTTATTTGTTACATTTTAAAAAGAAGTTATAAAAAAAGCGTTGGTCGTAGATCACAGGCTATGCTAGTATTTTATATATACAAGGGTGGTTCGACACCTGTTGTGTCCGTATGTAATTCTGAAATAAGTGAGGACAGAGAAAGAAAATATTAATAAAAGCGTTTTAGGATGATGTGTTCTTTAAAAAGTAGCATATTTAATTTTTTTTTCACATTTCTATTCATAGCGCGGCGCCGCCATGTTGGGTTTCTTATGGATTTAACTATAACAATTTGTTCGCGAAGTTTTGTTTTTATTTTCCTCTTTGTAAACATGTGAAATATTCATAACGTTACATAAGAAATTTTTCGAGGAAAATGCCAACCATTTGTTGCAAGCAGTACGTTGTGGTATTTAAACCATTTCAGTTTTCTAGTTGCATTTTCCCGACAGTTTTCTTACGTACGGTTATTAATATTCTACATATTCAGAAAAAAAAACAAAGACAATCCAAATTCACGCAGAATGTTTAATTTAAATAAAATTAAAAGAAAATGTCTGTCTTCTACAGGCATTTTTAACGTGCGATGATCTTACTATACGGGACCTACAGTTTTACACCCGTTTTAAAAGATAGCGCCTTGCCAAACTCATTTGTTTAATGTAGTCATTTTACAATAAACTTTACTATACAGGGATTCGACCACGGTTTTCAAAGTCCGAAAGCAAATGTGGCATAATAAGATCAGTAGACCAAAAATAAAATGTTATTGTTATGTCATTTCTTTAAGCGTCAAAGGCTGCAATTAAAAAGTTTATAATATCAATCCAAAATATTATTTTTATGTGTGTAAAACAGTTAAAGACTAAACAGTAAAATTACATAGAATTTTAAGAAAATTTTCAACTCTTTTTGTAATAAGTTAGACTCTAGCAGCCGTCGTTAGTGCAGGGAAAAAGGCAAGTTAAAAATGCATGGAGTACTAAACAGAAACAGAAAAATGTTTTATTAAATTGCCACTGCAAGTGTTTTGCTCTTTTCCCGCAGATTAAGCCACAGAAGTTGGAATATTTTTGAATCTCAGTGGCGGTTTCTCCATTAGGTCAAATGGTCATTGACCTCCCAATGAAATAAGAAAAAATAAATAATTGTTTTTTGGCTGTCAGTCCCCAATTCAGCTATACGGCATCGAATAAAGCCGCCGGCATAAAGGACCTTCAAATGAATAAAAGTGAAATAAAAAGATCATTGTGGTAAAATTCATATTACACAAGCTAAGAGAGGATGGAAGTATCTGCGTATTAAAGACTTCACGGTCACGAACCCACAACTTCCGAGAATTATGCTGTCAGCTGTCCGTGATAAGCGCATGTCAATTGCCGCCTAATGTGCGGAATTCGCACGTACACGACGTAGTAGTGTGAAAACAGTTGTTGCTTGTGTAATTATAATTTAGTGGTGTTGTACGATGTCCGTGAAAAATAATTTTAGATATTGAATGCCATGTAAGAAAATGCTTTCACTTGTTTCCACTGCCTGCTATTTTGTGATAATTCATTGTGTGATATTGACTACAAACATTTAAAAACTAAAATTCAAACACATTTTTTATCGGTAAACCACATGAAAAATTTTGTGCATTTTGATACACTGGCAATGTGGGTATCAATTTACAATAATTTTATTAGAGTGTGTTTATCAAAAGTCTATTAAAGACTTCAATAAAAATGTTGGAAACATAGATCATTTTGCCAACGTAAAGGATGGGTTTGAAATATAAGGCTACCTAAAACTTGGGTAAGAACAATTTTTTTCCAAAAAATACTTTAAAATGCTTCCCAGTACACCACACCACACCACGATCCGCCACTGATGAATCTACAGTGCAATAAATACCTGCAGTTTATTGTGTCAATCATGAGGAAGTATATTATGGTTAACTGACAGTTGGTTGTAGTTATAATAACACCCACATCAAGCGAAAAATGTAACGATACGTCTGATACTTTTCTAACGGATTCATCTTTATCGTTTTCCACTTTATAACTTGAAACTTAACTATTTAACTGTTTTCGTGACCTATTTTTTTTCAATATTTTTATTTACACATATTTTAACAGAAGTTATGACGAAACTGCTGTATTAAATGATTAGGACTTAAACTCTGTACCTATTTCCCGAGTTATGTAGTTAAAATGTAGTTAAGCCTAAAATTGTTTGTAATTTAATTAATCGGGTATCATGGGAATATATTCCTATAAATTAAGAAAGAATTTGTCTTATAAAATGTAAATGTTACAGTTATATCAAATCGTTTTTGTCAACAAATAAAACTGTAACAACAATTTAAATTTTATTACTTGTTTACCATTACCGTTAATTCGATTTGCACGAGTTAAATCTGCCTGTAAATGTAACAGATGCGGTTAATCAATTTGTTTGGTTATTTTTACATCTACATTTTATTCAAGGACAGAGGAAGAAATCTGATTGTTAAGCCGCCGTACCAAGGTATATAAAAACGAAATTTAAGTTGCAGGTTATCCTTGCAATAGTGACGATCCTGAGGATATTCATTGAAATTTTGGATAGATGTTACCAATGCAGAAATTAAAAACTTGATAATTATCAAATATTTCGAAATAAGCAGTTAAACTTCTTTGTTTTTAACTAGAACTGATTGCGGCTTAGTAGAATTTAAAAGACATCCAAGAGGAAACACGACTTGGAAAATAACGCTGGCGGCTGATGCGCTGAATGAGGAAACGGTTCTGGTAAGAATTAAAGGGTTTTACCTCTTTATTTTGTTTGTTTCAGACTTCATGAAACTGCTACAAATATTTGAATCCTGCTTAAAAAAGTTAATTACGTACTTGGATGGTTAACTTATTTGCAGATGTCGAATTTAGATTTCTTTTATTGTAAATCAAACATTTCTTAACTTCAACAGGTTTTTTCATTTAAGGCTTACGTATTTCGACATGTTAACATGTCATTTTCAGAGACAAGATTAAAAGTAAACAGTTGGTGTTGCTATAGGAACAACAAATCTTCATAACTTGATCTTGGTTTTCTATATCTGCGTCCAGATGACTTGATTTCTCATTCCAAAACGTCTAATAACGGTGAACTTAAGAGATCAATTTGTTCATTCATTAAAGGTACAGCTTTTACATGTTTACGAATTTCAAATGCTTGTAGTATATCCAACTTACGTTTGTCATCACAAAAGTGTAAAAATTTTATAGTGTTATTAGATGTCATTGAATGATTGTGTTCTAATAAGTGTTTAGCGTAATTGGATTTATGGGGATGTTTATACTTGTAACAACGTACGTGTTCCTTGTACCTAATATCAAAATTTCTAATTGTTTGTCCTCTATAAACCGACTTACAGTGCGAGCAATTTAATTTGTAGATGCCTGATTTTAGTAAATTGTCTGTTTTTTCTTTAGCATTAAACAAAGTGTTTAAAATATTTTTTGTTGTTTTATAAGTTACTAGTGTTACCTCGCCTAAATTCGACGACAGACTCAGCGTTGACCGACCCGGCGGAATGCTAAGTCACGTGATGTATTAGTTCCAATAATGAGACGCAGCGTTAGTGTAGATGTCGCCTCAAGTGAAGCGCGTCTATCAGAATTTCATATATATTATAAATTAAAATAATTATTATTGAAAAATCGATAAAAATATAAAAATGTTTCATGTTCCATCTGAGGATAGAGACCTTTCATTGAAAAAAAATGGTCCAAATTGGTGAAGCCGCTGGAGGAACCGGAGAAAAATACTCTTTGAGCTTTTATATATTGCAATGATATGCTTGGTCTTGTGACTACTAGAATACAATCCCTAAACTGTCTGCAATTCACGCAATTAAATTTAAACTTGCTATGAGATCCTTCTAATTTTCTCAGGGTCGTTATTAGCTTGTAAATAAGTTATTTTAATTAATTTTAAATAGAAATAAACACACACAACGATATCAACTTTACAAAATAAGTTTTTATTTATTAAAAGAATTTCAAAATGTGTTTTCCGAAAATTAAATAAATTTTTATTAATTACTATCGTCGTTTTTTATTAAATTAGAACACTTAACTTAGCGTCTTCTTATTATGACATTCCTCGCTCTAGCAAAACGCTGAGTGTCCAACCTCTATTTCGTTCTGTTGGCCTCTCGAGCAACAAATAATACTCGCCCTTAATCCGAATCTTCTTGTATCTCTGTTTTATATTCTTTCCAATTTATTTTTACCACTATCACAAAACGAAGAAACTTCCTCGATCGCCTTTTACTTATAATACTTCTGTACTTTTTACAATTCGTAGATAATCATCTATATTTTCTTCTGATCTATTAAACATCAGTTTACATTACGTTTTGAACTCGTTCTTTCTGTTTTCATCCAGAGGATATCAAATTCTCTGTCTTTTTTTTCAAAGACGAGCCGTACTAATTAAACAAATTTCTTTATATCTTTTGTCTTCCTTCTTTGATTTTTATTTTTAGAAAACAAACACATAAATCTCATGTCCAAGAGTATCCTTTTATATATTTGTCACAATGACACTGACATCCTAACTGACATTAGTCGACGCACAAATCAAGTAACTCTAAAACTTTTTATAAACTAAACCTTTTTAACAATTCTGAATTAAATTATAATTACAATTAACATAAATAGTCTTCGTATCAATCTGTTGTGTTTTTCTTTTCTTTCAGTATAAACAAACCATATGAAAAATAACAATTATTAGAATTTATAACAGGAATTCTAGCAAAAATACGCAACCCTGAGTTTATAAGTTAGAATATTAAAATATTACAAGTCTTCATAAATCTCCAAATGTAAATTGAACTGCAGCAAGCATTCCAAAAATTGCCTTCCAGCAACCACAATACCCCAGTCAATTCAAACACCTCTAAATATCATAGCAATATGTATGGATTTTACATTTATTTGTTTTGTTTATAATTTTGGCAATTTTTTCTGATTTATTGCCAAATATGGAATTGAGGCGTATTCACAATGAATTAAAATGAGCTTCAACGAAGTACAGCTCGAATTTATAAATAAAGTTATTTTTTTTTCTTTCTTCATTGCAAACATCTAAAAACCACTCTAATTAAATGTATAAACATCGTAGCGAACTACAAGTATTTCTTAAATATTTTGTGTTTTCTGAGTTGTGAAGGATTAGGGTGATTTGCCTTTCCCACGATCGACCAGTTGCCACAAGCCGTGAGAATTCCAAGTTCGTCACCGTCGATGGAGATGACCATCCGGTTATACTCCATGATGACGGCGATGGGACTGTTGCTTTCATCTCATATCTCATTTTGTGCAAGATATTATGAGAAAGTGTGAACGTGCTAAACTGCTTTTGACTGCACTTACAGATTAAAGATAAATTTTTGTAACTTACCTGTGCGTACCAAAGAAATGTGTGTGAAGTTGTAGATATACAGAGTGTTTTAAGCTGTTCTTCCACACAGGAAACCGCAAATTTCTTAGGTCGAATGAATCAATCTGAATTTGAGTTCTACTCCGAAAACATAAAATTCCGCATGAGTGTAACTAGGAAAATACAATTTTTCCGATATCTCCCAAAGCAAGTGAGATAAAAATTTGAAATGTCTTGCGAGTGCATTACTTAAGATTTTATATAAACACAATACATTATCAAACTATCAAAATGTTTTACATCAAAAATTTATTGGAAAATACTGGTGAGGGAATGTACTGTGAACGTTAAAAATGCAACTTTGGGCCTTCTACACCTTCCATATAGAAATTTGAAAAGTGATTTAAAAAAATGTTTTTTTTTTGCATAAATATGTATGTATGTGTGTGATGCACCTCGGGAACTACTACACCGACTTAAAAAAATTGTGTTGACCCAAGCGTAACGAAAATTTATGGAGAAATAGGTTTTTCGAAAAGATCCGAAAACTGTAACACTTTCCAAAAACGATAATTTATAAATCTGCAAATTTTGGGTAGGCGGAGAAAAAATCTGGAAAAAAAGTCACGGAAAAAAAGTCCACGAAAAAAAGTCCCCGGAAAAAACGACTCCAGGAAAAAGTCTCAGGAAATAAGTCCCCGGGAAAAAGTCCCTTCGAAAAAAAGGCCCCTAAAAAAGTCTCCAAAAAAGAGAGTTGGATACTCAAGCTTCGTGTAAGAGTCGGTTAAAATAAACGGTTTTCATATACGATTAAGTTAATGAGTATCTGTATAGAAAATACTTAATTACTTTAATGGTATTTATTTATTTTAACCTTATACGTATTTCGGCATGTTTACATGCCATTGTCAAAGGTTATATAAAAAAGTAAACCGTTGGTGTTGTTATAGCAATAGAACTTGGTGACTTGATCTCGGTAATCGTCTGCAGATGACTTGATTTCTTATTCCAAAATGTCCAATAGAGGAGAATTTAAATGATCAATTTGCTCATTTATTAACGGTACAGTTTTTAAATGTTTGTGAATTTCAAAAGCTTCTAGTATATCTAATTTACGTTTATCATCACAAAAGTGTAAACATTTTATATTGTTATTAGATGTCATTGAATGATTGTGTTCTAGTAAGTGTTTAGCGTAATTGGATTTATGTGGGTGTTTGTATTTGTAACAACGTACGTGTTCTTTATACCTAATATCAAAATTTCTAATTTTCTGGCCTATATAAACCGAATTACAATGCGAACAATTTAATTTGTAAATGCCTGTTTTTAGCAAATCGTCTGTTTTTGATTTTGCATTAAACTAAGTGTTTAAGATGTTTCTAGTTGTTTTAAAGCTTACTTTATATTTATTTGTTTTGTTTATAATTTTAGCAATTTTTTCTGATTTGTCACCAAAACATGGGATCGAGGCATATTTAATTGTATCGAATGAAGTTACGGTATTTAGACAAATTTTTTGAATGGCTAATTTATAATCTTTTTCTTTCATTAATGTATCCATAAGTTTAGTATTATAACCATTACTGTATGCAATTTGTTTAATAATTAAAATTTCTCTATTATAATTAATTTCATCTAAAGGGACCGTCAAAGCCCTATGTATCAGGGACCTGTATGCTGCTAATTTATGTGTTTTATGTTGACAAGAATCGTGTGGTATTGTAATGTCTGTTTGTGTAGGTTTTCTATAAACTGAGTACTCAAATGTATTAGTTGAATTAATTTTTATGTTTAAATCTAAAAAGATAATGGACTTCTTTTGTTCAGTTTCTATGGAGAAACTGAACAAAATAAGGTCTAGATTCCAAATGCTGATAGAAGACGCTATGACAAATCAAAAAGCTTTTTATCAAACTTTAATTTGAAAATAACGGTTGATTGGATCTGTCCATTATAAATTTTCACTATTTCTATAAAATTGTTTTACAAAAGCTGTGTATATGACTATTCTTACTTCGTCGGTAAAAAACCGGTTTTCATCATAGTGCCTGCCTGTTAGTTTACCAAAGTATTGGTAGATAGGGGAAGAGTACTCTATTTAAATAAACAACCGCTCTAAAAATAAGCTCAGATCCATATTCTACGATATACAGCATATAGCCCAAGGCTCTACAAATATTCTATAAAGGTAGAAACCAATATAAAAATAAGCGAAGCTATGACTGGACGTATCCCCTAGTTTAGAAAATTTTAGCATTTTTGTATTTACGTTCTACGCGCCGTAAAGTGGCTCTAGATCGCTTTGCTCTATCATTCTAGCGAACAAAAAAGAGAAAGGCAAGCATATCGGGAACAAGACGAGGAATATAAATCCTCCTAAATATTGCTGCATTTAAAAATTAAGTTGTGAATCTTATTCTACTATCTTTATCAATTCCAGCTTTACTTCGTTAAAGTCTATATTTAATGAGTATCTGTATATAAAACACTTAATTACTGTAACAATATCTATTTATTTTAACCTTATACGTATTTCGGCATGTTTACATGCCATTGTCAAAAGGTTATATGAAAAAGTAAACAGTTAGTGTTGTTATAGCAATAGAACTTTGTTACTTATCTTGGTAATCGTCTGCAGAAGACTTGATTTCTTATTCCAAAATGTCCAGTAGAGGAGAATTTAATTCAAACTTAAAAACTTTAACTAGTAATCCTACAAAAAATTATCAAAAAGAATTAAAACAAACATTAGAAAATTGCCAGGTTTGTTTAACAGATTATCAGAAAAGACAAATAATAAATCCAAATCCACAACCACCAAAACTATACGGTTTATTAAAAATACACAAACCCAACATGCCCATTAGACCAGTAGTATCATACATAAATGCACCCAACCATATGCTAGCAAAAATACTAAATAATATAGTTACCAGTTTTGATTATAAACCAAAATATTCAGTTAAAAATTCTTCCGAATTAATCAAAAAGTTGTCTAACTTACATTTACCACCACAAAGCAAGCTAGTTAGTTTTGATGTTACTAATATGTTTTCCCAAATACCTCCTCAAGAGTGTATTCCTTTGTTAAATAATATTCTTATTAACAAAAATGTTGAGTTAATAAAACGGACTGAGTTGATTCAATTATTTGAACTTTGCACCAATCAAAATTATTTAACTTTTAATAATAAAATTTATTTCCAAAAAGATGGTTTACCCATGGGAAGTCCAATTTCACCTCTTTTAGCTAACATATTTATGGAAAATCTAGAAGATCAAATATTCGAATCAAATCAATCTGAGAAAGTTATATTTTGGTTTCGTTATGTTGATGACATTTTAGCATGTTTTAATAGTTCATTTGATTTAATTAATGAATTTTTAATTTTTATTAACAGCTTGCACCCAAACATAAAATTTACACTAGAAACTGAACAAAATAAGTCCATTAACTTTTTAGATTTAAACATAAAAATTAATTAAACTAATAAATTTGAGTACTCAGTTTATAGAAAACCTACACAAACAGACTTTACAATACCACACGATTCTTGTCAACATAAAACACATAAATTAGCAGCATACAGGTCCCTGATACATAGGGCTTTGACGGTCTCTTTAGATGAAATTAATTATAATAGAGAAATTTCAATTATTAAACAAATTGCATACAGTAATGGTTATAATACTAAACTTATTGATACTTTAATTAAAGAAAAAAATTATAAATTAGCCATTCAAAAAATTTATCCGAATACCCTAACTTCGTTCGATACAATTAAATATGCTTCGATCCCATATTTTGGTGACAAATCAGAAAAAATTGCTAAAATTATAAACGATACAATTAAATATAAAGTAAGCTTTAAAACAACTAGGAACATCTTAAACACTTTGTTTAATGCAAAATCAAAAACAGACGATTTGCTAAAATCAGGCATTTACAAATTAAATTGTTCGCATTGTAATTCGGTTTATATAAGCCAGAAAATTAGAAATTTTGATATTAGGTATAAAGAACACGTACGTTGTTACAAATACAAACACCCACATAAATCCAATTATGCTAAAAACTTACTAGAACAAAATCATTCAATGACATTTAATAACACCATAAAATGTTTACACTTTTCTGATGATAAACGTAAATTAGATATACTAGAAGCTTTTGAAATTCACAAATATTTAAAAACTGTACCGTTAATGAATGAGCAAATTGATATCTTAAATTCTCCTCTACTGGACATTTTGGAATAAGAAATCAAGTCATCTGCAGACGATTACCGAGATCAAGTCACCAAGTTCTATTGCTATAACAACACTAACTGTTTACATTTTCATATAACCTTTGACAATGGCATGTAAACATGCCGAAATACGTATAAGGTTAAAATAAATAGATATTGTTAATGTAATTAAGTATTTTATATTCAGATACTCATTATTCTACTATCACCCATGAAAAATTTAGAATTTTTTTATCGTCCACCGTTTATTAAATAAAAAGTCACGATTTTTTATTTTTTAAAATTCATAAATGTCGTCACAGAGAGATTAGCGGGTTGGGACACCAATTAAATTGTAGCCTATCGCGAGCTCTATAAGAACACAAAATTTAAAAAAAATGTGTTTGCTAGGTTTTGAGCAATTGTTCGTTTGGAATTTTGGAAACAGTTTGTGTCTCTATAGTGCTATTGCGATCTGTAAACCTATTTTTGAGTTATAAGACGTTCTTACATTTTCCTGAAATCAATACCTCCCTATACTGAACGTGTTATCCCAGGCATTTTAGGTTTTAGCCTTGCAAAATTGGTGTAGAAATAGAATTCATTTCTTCGAACAACATGCTGAAAGTCCCCAGAAGTTTCATTCTGTGTGATCGTTTTGATCCGTGCAAAGCGGGTTTACACCAGAAAACATTGCTTTTCTTTCTTTCCAGGACAACTGCCTGCTCCGTTAAGAATCACCTGTGATTTATTAATATTGCAACTTTTCTTGATGTTTTTTTTTTCTTGTCAATCCCTCTATAGCGGATGATAACGAAAGCAGGTACATCCCCGACTTTTTCTACAAATTTTTACTATGTTGGAGTAATACTCCGGGGTGTTTAATTTTTCAAAGATGTGCATTGTATGACATATTATTCGTGGCTCGCTAAGAAAAAAGTTGTAGTTACTTCCGGTGTAATTTTTTTCTTACATAGCATCTTATTTTTTTTATAATACATTCTGATAAAGCCTTAAATTTTCTATACAGTCATGTATAAAAGTTACTTAAAAAGTTAAGCTGGCGAAAGCGTAGAAATAACAATTTTTCTTAGCTATGAATTTCATATTTACGTCTGATTTTTATTATGTTCAGATTTTTTTTGCATGCAATAGCGAAAGAGGAAGAAATAAACTTTTATTCTAAGTCATAAAACGAATATCTTTGAAATTGTGAAAAATGTGTCCAAAAATCGGTTATTCCTGCATCACATTTAAAGTGGGAAAACAAAACAATAAATAGTTGACGAGTTAAAACAAAAATAAAACAAACTGTATTATAATTCGCATAGACGTTTCTAGTAACCACGGCCTTCTCTACATATAGACTAACAGCATGTCAAATTATTCACCGGTAGTGTACTCCATGTTTCTTATAATTGTTTTTGCGGTAATTACAAAAAAAACATATCACATTAGCTACAAATAACATTAGATGATAAGAAAATAACCAATTTAAAACTCTTAACAATTTAGAATAAAAGTTTATTTCTTCCTAGCGGCAGGTAATGTATTTGTCAAAATTTCAAAAGTTGAGTTGTTGACGGAAGTGTACGTTTTAGGGTTCAAGAATACAGAAAAGCACAATTTTGCCATGGTGTGCGTGCGTGCCTGCCCGCTGTCTGTTGTAAAGAACCATAGAAACAACCTCCCATTAAGAAAATATCTATAGGGTGTGTCCTGTTGGTGGTTTATCTAAACAGTTTAATTAAATAACTGCCAGAAAAACGTCTTATCATTTTTTGAAAAATCGACGTTCTGCTTTCAGCGGATAAACATTGTTTGCAATTACAAAATACCAGACATCATAAAACCAGACAACTCTTGCAAATAATAAGGGGGCGGGTAGGGGTGCTCTGCTTCAGTATAGACGCGCTCAAGAAACAAGCTTAGATTTGTATTATACATTATGTCGAATAGACGATCTGCGCAAGCCCGATTTTCCTACCACCTCCGGACACCCCCACCATCAATGTGTTGCTTGTTCAAACATTTAGGAACTTCAACTTCAAAATAGGTATGGACATGTTAAAGGACCATAGAAACGACCTCTCATTAAGAAAACACCTATAAGGTGTGTTCTTTTGGTCGTTTACCTAAACAGTTTAATTCAATAATTGCCAAAGAAATCAATCCTTTTTTGAAAAATTGATTATCGGTTTCGGATTTAATTTTAATATTTTTCAAAAATTTAAATCATATTCTAAATTCATAAAATTGTCAAAAATTGGAATGTTTCTAAAGATTTTCTAAGCTTTCGAAAATTTTGAAAAAGTTGATTATTTCACTAGTGAGATAATGAACTTCATTACCTAACGCAAATGAATGACATAATTAGTTCTTATCCAAGCAGTGGTAGATAAATTAATTTTACATATCTTGAGGTAAACAGCGTTTTAGACGCCGATGAATGTTTCTTTTACCTAGTTGATGTACTTCTGCACTGGGACACAAATTAATGTTTGAGTAAACCTTTGTACACATTTGTTTAATGATTATTTCAATTGTAGGTATCTTGAGCTTATCATAAATTTAATTATTATGTATGAACCAATCTGCATTAACAGCAATCCGCAGTACTTTGTTCTAGAACACTTGTACTAAATTAGTTTGTGTCTTAGAGGCAGCATCCTCCATCCCTTCCTATCTTGTATTATCCCCATGCTGTGCAAGTTATTTTGGGCACCCTTTATACCCGTCATACCGCTTACTCTCCTCTTAATTACTTTTTGTTATGTCTATATGTTCAATTTGTCATTAAAATTGGTCTCGTGTTGAATTACACTCAAATTTCCTGTGGCCCCTTGTGTTGTTTTACTTTAGAAAATGTTCGGACAAAACGCAACACTAAATCTCGTTTTCATACTTTTATCCGAATATTTATCGATTAATTCATAGTATAACTGTTAAATAAACGATTAGCAGGCATACATTTACATTTCATAATCTTTTTGCTAGTTTTTTGTTCGTACTGTCTAACATTTCATCTTGGTGCGTATGAAAATAATCAGAGTTCTGTATGTTGGGTTGCATAGTTTTACTCTAATGGAGACCGAAGAAAAATTATTCTTTAAATAATCAAAAAACTAAGGACATACATTGTATATGTGCTTAGTTTTTTGAATATATATACAAGGAACGCTATAGTACAACAAGTTGTTGGTTTTGCGGATAATCTTTATTAAAAAAATTGAAAAATATACCGAAGAAAATGAAAAATTCGTTTTGGCACTATGACTTTTTTAACTGTACTAAATTAATTAAGAAATAAGTAGTTGTATTATTTAAAAAAATTTTTATATTAATGTTTTTATTTTAGTTTTTGCTCTATACTTCCATAATGCCTTTTACTCTACCTGATATTTTTGATAATTTAAAATAATTTGGCTTATATTATAAACAACACATTAGTTGATATTTAAAAAAATAGTTGTTCTAAATATTGATAAGCAAAATGTAAAACACTGGTAGAGGAACTGGAATGATAGAATTAATTCATTTATAGTGGTTTTACTTCAGTAGATGTTTTCTGCTTCACTGGTGCATCCAGTTAACATTAATCACTGCGTTGTGTCATTGACATTTATAATATTTAACAAGAAATGCAAGTATATTCTTTAGGCATAAACTATAAAGAATTAAATGATACAGTGGGTACGTAAATATTGTAGCATACAATTTGACAATAATAATACAGGGTGCGTCACCCCTCTACTATTTCCGAAACTGTTGAGAATATCGATCTTTTTGATAGCAGCTGTTTTGCGCCTAGTAAGCTACGTTATGCCACATTCTAAAATTTTCTGTACTATCACGTGACTGAGAAGTAAAATACATTTACATATTTTCCTGTGTATATAGAGATTTTTTCTCGTTTTAACGGTCTAACATTTTAATAATCTCACATTATAAAAATTTCAAGGAAAACGTGAAAACTAGTTGAATTAAGCAGGCCATGGATCTAAACAAAAGCACTTTTAAATGTTCGTTATTTAACGAGATCTTATTTATGAATTACTCAATATGGTGTCACTTATTGGCGAAGCAGAATGTGTTATTATTGTTTAGTGAATTAATAACTTACGTTATTTATTATTAATATTTTTTTGATTATTGGAAATATCGTGGCATTAGAAGTGTTTTCGCTTAAATCCATGGATTGCTTATTTGACTCTAGTTTTACGAAGTTTTTGTAACGTGAAATTATGAAAGTTTAATATCACCGAAACGAGAAAAAAATCGTCATCTAATTGCCTAAGGAAATATTTATGTCGTTGTTTAAGAAAATTATCAGCGACAAACTGCTCAATTGCGGGATATTACAGAAAATTTTGGAGAGTGGCATCAAGTAGCTCATTAAGTCCCAAATAACTTTGAATAAGAAAAAATTTAATATTTTCAATAGTTTGGAAAACAGTAGGAGGGTAAGACTTATTTGAGCCACCCTGTATAAGTAGGCATCGTGGCTTATTTTCCTAAATTATAAATCGTTTGAAAATAAATAGGAAAGTAATAAACGACTTAATAGACCTTTCATTTTCATCCACTGTTATTTTCGCATACAGGAATGTCATGGACGCACGTTTTAAGTGAATCGGACGATATCCGCAATCAGCTGAATTAAATTGTACTGTTAAGTTCAATCACTTGACCCTCGTTACTAACGGCTCAAAATTGGAAACAATTCGAATATTTATTAGCACTTTCTTTTATCTATTTTAAAGATCTATACTTGTTAGAAAAGCACGGAATAATTTTGCATCCATATACGGACAATGCATTATATTGTTTGAAGTCTTTAGGTACTGAAGATTTTATTTACGGAAAATTTACAAACATTACTGGCGCTTGTTTTTACTTTCCCATACTACTGCGAGACGTATGGACAGTTATGATTTGATCGAAATTTTCGAATCTCAGATTTTAACGGAAATACGCGTACTAGGGTTCAAGGAACCCAAAAAAGTGGTTTTAAAAAATGTCTGTCTGTTTCTGACCACTAAATAACATAAACTGTTTTTTCATAAATATTGATAGCTTTTTTAGTTACTGTAAATTCATGTTGCGTTTAATTTTTACTGCCGATTACATATAAAATTTTTTTCAGTTCACCTTAATTTTTATAATGTAAATGGCTCCATTTACAACTGGCAATGAAAAACACCAGCCAGAATTACTTAAGCTCGCATTTCCAACAATATTTCTGTAAAACTTACTAACAAAGTTATTGTAGTAGATTCAGATTTAATGTTCGCTGCTAACATACAGCAACTATGGTACTTGTTCAACGACTTTCAGAATCATCAAGTAAGTCAACTACGCAGTGTAAGAATATAATATTACAATATGCTATTACAGTTTATAGGTTTACCAGCGATGCTTTCAGATATAAATACCAGTACTAAAGTTAGGTAAACAATACTTTACAGAACTGTTAAAAAATATTTGTTATTCTCAATTTTTTTAGATTTAGTACCAGCATAGTATTGTACCACTTAGAGCATATCCAAATAAAAGATTGGAATAACCTATGGATGGAAACTGCCAACGAATATGCAAATCTTTTAGATGGCACTAAACTGTCTGATCAAGATATAGTAAACGAAATTGTTATTAACAATTTAGACTGTGTGTATCGATTACCATGCCAATGGAATTCACAAAGAGATACTACGACTGGCAGTGATAGTGGCTGTTATAGTAATAACGTAAGAATAACGTACGCAACAACAATGCTCTTTAGTCCTTATTAATTAATTTTTAATATTAATATTCTTCGATAGACTTGCTTCCCATTGTAAACGACCTCTCAAAAGAAATTCGCCCTACGTTTATAGAATATGATGGTAATTTGTTACGGAGGCAACTAGACGGATGTATTGAAAATTTAACAAGAATTTAGATTTTATTTAATGAAAACAATAATATTAACGTACAATTTTCAGAGATCAGTACCAAAAGCATGCATTAGTTTTCCTGAAGCCCAAATGTATAAACGGAGAACGCTGTTATTTTTTAGAGAATTTAAATACACACCTACTAAGGTATGATGTAACGTTTGTAACACAACTGTCTTTCGACAAATTGGGAATCATGGATGAAGTTGGTCAAAGATGGAAAGGTAAATCTATACTTCTGTATAATATAAGATATTTTCGGTAAAAGATTAAAGATGGTTAAGCCCAAAGTTTAA
Source organism: Ctenicera cuprea (assembly GCA_958336395.1). NCBI lineage: Eukaryota > Metazoa > Arthropoda > Insecta > Coleoptera > Elateridae > Ctenicera > Ctenicera cuprea. The sequence continues at coordinate 59,820,388 of OY284486.1, forward strand.
TGTTTACATGTATATAACATGCGTTCAAAGAATATGCCATTTCATCCTTTTTTTAAAACACTATATAGAAGTAAATGTTTCAAACTATTTGTTATTTGAAGCAGACGACTTCATCGGGTACAGGACACAACGCCCACTAGCAGTGGCGGCTTAAGATACTTGGAGGCCGCAAGCGCAATCAGATGGAGACACCAGGCGGGGGAGTTAACTAAATAAAAATACGTAAACACAAAAATAGAATTATTAATCCTTGATAAATTTACTTGTACACATTGATATCTATATAAGGCAGAAAGTATGCTTGTGTGTTTGTATATCTGGAAATTCTAACACACTTTCAGATGAGTTAGAAACTTAAAATTGTGAACGCTAATAGGTCTTGGTGTATAATCAACATAAAAGTTCAGAAAACACGAATATTTTGTGTTTAAGTATTCGAAATAAAAAATTTAAAACGAAATGGCGGCCTAAAAACAGGGTTTATTGCATTTTTTTGTTTACCATGGAGGGAAATGAACGAAAACGCGATTTTTACCATATCCACCTCACCTTTTTAAATTATATTTCCGACGTATTTTCCCACCATGGCGCCATTTCTATCCCGCAGTTTTTTCTGCCAAACCAAGCGGTGGTAGGGGACCCACGCCAAGACTGCGCTAGGTATATCTACCAATGTATAAGTAAACATTACATATTATTTAGCATTAAATTAAATAAAAATAATATTACAAGTAAAATAAATAAAAAAAATCTTCCAATGAAATTATCCGTATACTTATACTTTATGGAAAGATAATATTTGTAATTAGTGATACGTTAGTTCTTTTCTAATAGAAGGACTTCACTGTTTTCTCGTGCCTGTTTAAACGTGCGTGTGCATTGTAAGCGTAACGAGGCCTTAGCCGCATTTTCAATCATACGTTCTAGACAAAGCGCCTGCTTTCTCGTTTGTCTAATTTATGCCATTACTTTTTTTTTAAATAATTAAGAATAAAATGCTTTAAATTAAATAAATATAGTGTTTTATTTTTTTAGACCCCTGCAAACCTCGCGGCCCTCGCGTGTCTCATGTGTCCGTGTGGTAGTCCGCCACTGGCCACAACACCCACTTTGTATGTTGTAGGTCCATATCGTCCACCGGGGACACAAAGCAAACTCTGCATATTGGCCACAATGTCTACCGTCTCCAAAGCACCCATCACTGTAAGTAGCTGTAACATCTATCGTAAACGCTATTCCTACTCATGTGTGGTGGCCGTAACGGCCGCAACGCCTACCATTTCAAATTCTCGTGACTGTCGCTTGGCACAATGGCCGATTGACACAACGGTTATCGCGACTATAACGCTCGCTACGGGCCACGACGGTAATTGTTTGAGCTAACGAGAAGCCGAACTGTTGGTCGTAATGAACTTGGTAGGCCTAGTGGTGATTACACATGAGTAGAGGTTGTGTCGACGTTGAATGTTATGTCCACTTTCAGTGGTGAACGTTGCGTTGTGTTCCCGGTTGGCGATATAAACCAACAAAATATGTGGTGGGGATTGACGCCAGTTGCCGTTGTATTCGAATTCCACTTTAACTAGTTAAAAATGAAATAGATCACTATCATAATAAATTCGATATTATCGTAACTTTCATATGCCGACGTTGAATCGGTCACTTCGGTGATTTAAACTTGGTACGTCCACTTTTCTTCGGAGAAGTTCAAGGCTCTTAATTGGAACCAAGGGCGTCTGAGTAAGTGATTTCACGAGGCGATGTTTTCATTAGTTTTCGGGATGGATACCAAATATCTGAGCACGTCGCTCTAAGTATGGAAATTCCCCGATTTGTAGCCGAAACCATACATTTGTCTGCGTTACAGGCATTACATCGTTCAGGTGTCGATCAATATGACAATACTGGTTACAAACTTATCTGGGTGGGGCATAGTCGAACAGCACTTAGGAAGCCAGTATATTGAAAGGAGCAGTTTTTGCTAATTCAAAAAGGCAAAGACTTTTCGAACTAGCAAACACTATTGTATTCAAACCAGTTACTTTCAACAGTACCACGGGGGCAGAGTGGCTCTGTGGGAGCAGACTGCCGGTCTGGCTATCGGAAAAAACCATTGAAATGACAGTAGTAGGCCTGAATAGACAAAGCTCGTCTTGGTGTGGCTCAGCGTATGAGCTGCGTTTCAGTTCGGGTACTGATCTGCAAAATCAGTGGAGATTTAGTCTTTCCCCATTAATTGAGACTAGAGCTCGCATGTCTCATCTTAGGCAAGCGCGTTGATTGAGCGTATCTCATGCCACGTTAAGCTACACTCAACTCTACCATATGCTACTGTTAATGCTGTGGCATGAGGAATTGTTATACTACAAACTACACTCTATCTCTATTTTAAATTCAGACTCTTTCCACATGTCTCAACGTTTGGCGATGACGCCGACGGCCCTCGCTACTACGCGTCATAGTCATAAGTCATTACACCCTGTGTATTCCTAAATGACATGGGTTTAGTGGCAATGCAGGATATATACGACAACATAAAAAAATACATTTCTGAAGAGAAGAATATGGAAAAGAAGGTAACAAATTCATGACTTTTGCTTTTAGCAGATAACATTTATTCGATTTGTTAGGCTTTGGTAGTTCCAGAATTTGAAACAAAGCTGACTTACAGCAAAATTCCAACAAACAAAAAGCAGTTATTAAAAATGATGGACGATAGTGTTATATCAATAGTGCAACATCGTAAGCGACCTCAAGGGCATGGACCAACAAACTATAAAAAATGGGGAACTGCAAAAGCACCGTATCAGGTATTCCTCAGTTGTTAAAATTTTCAATTCAATTATATTCCTAACATTTATCTTTAGGTTAAATGGAAACCTAAGTATGAACCATATGTAGTTGTCCAAAAAAATGTAACAAAATATGACGAACGATTTTTTGCTTACGGCTGGGATAAAATTTCACACATAATGGAGCTTGAAGCACAAGGTTATAAGCTTTTAGTTATACCAAATGCCTTTGTTGTTCATAAAAATCATCTTAAAGGAAAAGATAAACAACAATTTGAAAGCTCCACAAAGTATAAATCGTAAGTTATAGAACAATGTTGCTTTATTCTACAGGGTTTTTTGAATGCCTTTATTTTAGCTGTCTGAAATCTTTGAAACAAAATTCCGCCAATGATCTGAAAAAGAAATATGGCCGCAAGTTTCACATCTGGTAACAGAACGAATAGCGTTATAGAAAATTTTTTTTTCTATTCTCTGTTGATCTATAATAAAGAGTTATCTTAACTGGTTCAAATTCAGAATTAGTAACGATATTCAAACTTTGTTAAATAAAGGTCCGTTATTTATTGTATAAATGTGTAGTTCATTTGTTTTAATTTTATTATGTACATCACTCTGTATGGGCGTTTTCAATTCAAATGATAGTGCAACAAAATATTTTCTACCTTAAAATAGCAACAATAGTTGGCCATAACATCATTAAAATGCGTACTTTTTTATATCAGAAAATATATACTTTGAAATATATTTATTTATCAAAATAGCTGAGTTACCTTGATAATATAATAAATGCCAAACGACTTCAATATAAAATTTAATATTAACAAATATAAACAATTAAAACAAATGACAGCAAAAAAATCAATTTTTCTCTAGAAAAAAGAATTTAATGTCGGGTCGTGCAATCGAGCCGGCCACAAAATGTAGCCGGCCAAAATAAATATTGTTGATTTAAAACATCTCTTGTAGTGTTTAGTTTTTGGGTCATTTGTCATTTGTTATATTATCAAGGCATACTCGAATCTTAATAAAAAGATGAAATCAGTTGTAACTCTGTTATTTTTTAAATACATATATCAAACCATATATTTTCTAAATGGAAAAAAAATAAGAATTTAAATGGTGTTATAGCCAACTATCGATATTATCGATATTATTGATGGTATCGATAATTCTGTCGCTTCGGTGACAACGAAATTGTGTCGTTGCTAGGAAATATCAACATATTAATGCATTATTAAGTATTTAAATGCAAAAACAAAATAATTTTGTTGGCGTGTTGCTATGGTTATACGACGTCGATAACCCCGAAGCTTCATAAAAAAAATGTTGTCGCGATATTAAAGTAAGGAATTGGGGTAGCGGGAGTAAAGCTTTCAATATGAGAAGTATATGCCACCCGCAGAACATAACATTAATTGGCATTTTGACAACTCGCCAGTTGTTGTTTCTGGTTCCCGTTGTGGTTTAAATTTGATTTGTGTTGTTTGCTTCTGTTTAAAAAAACATTGTTGGATGTTGTTTATACGGTTGTACAAACAGATCGTCTCAAAAAAGTAAAGTTCAGTTAAGTAAGGAAAGAAAAAGTGATGTAAATCCAGGAAAAAAGATTTCATTTCATTGGTAAGTTATCTACACTAGCTGTAAATATTTAAAATTTATTAAGAAGTCCTAATTTGTCTAAACAGCTTTCCCGAAGATCCATAAAAACTATTTAAAAAAAACGTTAAATAATAAACATGTGTAGTAAATAGGTAATACTTTTAACAGCTAGGCTTCCGGGTTGGAGCCGCGTCATCGGTGCATGAACTGCCGACGTTTCGTCCTTTGCCATTTCTGAACCATCCCACCTAAAAGACAAACTCAACCACATTACGACTGTCCTTTCCCAAAACAGCTACAACAAACGAGACATCCAACACGCTATTACTCAAAAGGCCCAACCCGCAAACACAGAACGTATCAATACTCCTACACCACCTACCTCTATAGCATTTCTTCCTTACATACACAAAACCACCGACCGCATCTGCAGACTACTTAAACAACAAAACATAAAAACCGTTTTTACTCCCTTTCAAAAACTTTCCAATTTCCTTCCTCCGACCAAAGACAAGTTACCTACCCTTCAATCCTGCGGTGTGTATAGTGTACCTTGCTCCTGTGGGAAAGCCTACATCGGTGAGACGAAGAGGCCGATCAGCGTTCGAGTTTCTGAACACGAGCGCTGCACTCGACTGAAACGTCCCGCAGAGTCGGCTATCGCAGAACATAAACACGATACAGGCCATAACATTCAATTTGACAAGACCAAAATCCTAGCCCGTTCTTCCACCTACCTCAACCGTGTGATCCGTGAATCCATAGAAATACACAAAACTCCTAACAATATTAACCGAGACCACAGCTACCCCCTGCACAATGCCTACAAACTTTTATTTCCGAGTAAATCCAAGCCCCGCTCTGCAACCGCTCAACCCCTACAGCCCGACAGCCAATCACAGACCCAGCATTCACACCTTGTTACCCACCCGTCTCTTATAAACCCGGTGCCTGCACCGGTCTCGCCAGTTGTGTTCCAGATCCTAAAGTGACCACAGCCCCGAAGATGTCCCGTAGAACCGAGGACGAAACGTCGGCAGTTCATGCACCGATGACGCGGCTCCAACCCGGAAGCCTAGCTGTTATTAACAACGGCCGCGGAAGCCTGCAACTTAGATTAGGTAATACTTTTATTTGAAACTTTAGTTTCTGAAATTTATATACATATCAAAATGTTCCAGTAAATAAGTTGATTTTAACATTGCTTTTAATGTTTTGGTCCAAACTCTCATGCAAAACAGGAAAATCTTAAAATTTTCCTATCGTCATTCATTTAAACCTGCATAAAAATGCCCGTGTTCTGCGTGTTGCCTATTTTAATTTTGTGATTTTCCCTGCCGTTTCTTGGCTTTATTCTCATTGCCCATGAACCAATACTATGCTACCTTTAAGCTATTCCTTACTCTAAGGTGGCGATCGATGCAGAATAAGACTTTATAAGTTGTAGAAATCCAAAATATTTAGTAGAAAGTATTTTAGCTCATCGTAAAAGTGATGGTCCAGAGCAGCAGTCAAGAACATTAGGTCTTAGTGAAGGAAACTATGCGCAATTAGATAAGGTAGCGTTGAGTGTGATAAATGCAGTAAAATATTTCCACCAATACCTGGCAGGAAGGGATTTTACTATAATTACAGATCAAAAGCCACTGCTTTGCTTGCTAACTCCAAACAAACAAATGCCAACCGTAATCTCACAAATATTGTTAAGGTGAAATTTAATGCTATCAAATTATTCAAACGTTCTGTAATACCGAGCAGGGAAGTTGCATGAAATTGCAGACTATTTGAGTCCATTACCATTGGCGTGCTCGGGAGATGAGCAAATACCATCTGGAGATATACTACTTATAGAAGCATTCAATGAGCCACCGATTACTGCAGTGGAAATACAAAAATTGACAAATAAGGACGTTATTTTTAACCGAAGGAAACAAATGGCTTTTGCAGAGTTGGACGGCAAATACGTGTAATGAGGAGTATTTACCATACTTCAGGACGAGAAGAAGATTATCTGTGCGTAAAGGATGATAACTGTGGAGAAGTAAAATCGTAATTCCACCACAGTTCTCAAATTAAGCTTTTGGAATTGAATGCAAATCACCCTGGGATTATTACGATAAAAGCGTATGCACGAAGTTACGTGTGTTGGCCCAAATTGAATTCGGGCATAACTATTTATTTATTTTTTCTCCAAATCAGTTACGAATGTGAATTTCTGCTTTCGACGTAGTGAACTTTTTACTAAGCGACAAACTGTTTTATTTGCACATTTTAACATATACATGCTACAAACAAAATTAAGAATAAACTTTGGGAAATATTTCAAAGCAAAAGAATACATATCATATAGCCATAATTTTGATGGTATGAATTTTTTATCGAAACGCCGCGCACTGAGGTTTTTACTAGGCGTAGGGGTGTAAGACATAACAGCATATTCCAAAACTTTAATAGTGCTTGAAGCTGTATATAAAAATAGCTTTATAGATGTAATTTTTCTTTCTTTACGGAAATAATGATATGTGACGTAATATAAAAATAACGACGTGTAGATAACACAGTAAAATTTTCTCAATCGGGATCTTCGAGTAAACTTACTAAAATATTGTTACAATCTTTATGATTGCATTCACTGCAACATTTCAGTCCCATTTTTAAGCAATTGCACTTACCATTGTTGCAGTTTTAGTCGGAACAATTAATCGATAAAGGTTTTCGTAGCGGTGTAGGATTTTGGGTTGTGAATACAAGTTCATTCTCAAAGGTCCATCCATGTTTATTGAACTTTCTAAATTTACATTTGGGAGACTTAAGTACCTACCAGATTTGTAACTGAAACCGTTTGCATTTTCTGTTAAATCGTATAATTCACTGTTTTTATTGTTTGAATATGTAGAACGTAACCTCAAACTTTGTAAAACTGTTTGGGCATGAAGTAACGAGGGGGTAACCTATGAATAATCTACACGAAAAATTATCGAAATTATCTGTCTAATTTACATTTAGGTAGGTTAATGCTGCATTTTGATTGGCTATAATGTGCATGAATAAAATAAGCAATAGCAAAACCAGCAGTGCATTAAAAATTATCTATAATGCTGCCGCTTTATTGACAACGAAATTGTATTGTTGTTAGGAAATATCACGACTCCGAAGGAGGAGTGATACCGTCGTGAATCAACACAATTAAGATTGTTAATGAAAGCAAAATTATAGAAAAATTTTATTTCACGAGTGGAATTTTTCAGAATATTCCACGAACAAAAAAATTAATTTATAATTTATTATAATCATTTCTTAACGTGTTAATGCATTATTTAGTAATTAACTGCAAAAATAAAATATTGTTGTTGACGTGTTGCTATAGTTATACAACGCCGATAACACCGAAGCTTCATAAAAACAGTATTGGCTAAAATTTGCAACTAAACGGCTGCCATTAGTTTTTACAATGTAGGTGGAATATTCTATACAACTGCTAGATTTAACAATTTTCAACAATGGTACTTTTTTTTGTGCATTGTTGTATGGAGAATAAGATTTCATAAGCAAAAGTTTAAAAATTGGAGAAATCTAAAATATTTAGTAGAAAATATTATTGGAACCTCCACATGCCATAAGGCCATGTCTCTGGTGCTTTTATTAAAACAAAAATTAGTAGAAATACTAAACAAATGAAATACTCTAATCATTGTAGCTGTAGCTCCGTAACGAAGCCTTTTAAGATTCACGTTTTTGGTGCCTAGAATGCGTCATATAAATTCTGCACTATAATTATGAAGTACTCTGTATGTGATGCGAATATGTTGGTGATTTGTACCCTAAGGCTCTTTCCTAATTGAGGTCCCGATCGAAACTCTCCAGAATTTTTCCTACTTTACGTTTTTGATCCAAAATAGTTTAAAACGAACTAACTAAGAAATTTTTAAAACATAATTTAGTCATTGAAATGAACTATGGAGCATTCACGAAATATTCATTGTTTCACGTAGATCAAACATTCTTGGAGGCTTTAATGCATGCTTAAGTTTGCCTCATGTCCTTAAATTTTTCAATATATAACTACATATAACATGATTTTTATTAATTGCTCAAGCTTCGACATGTTTTAATCTCATGTCTGTCCTGTTTTATCTTTTGCAGGAGGCTTTGTTTAATATTTTTAGATATGTGATACCCGGGGATAAAAAATTCAGTTGAAATTCTGTAAGTTGGTAATAAAAAGCTTTAGATACATACATTTTCAATTTTTATGGGATTTTAATAATCATAACTTAGATCAACTTTGGATTTAACACTAGTATTCATTTGTGATAAGGATATTTATGCGTAAATGGAAATGTTTATCACGTAAATCGATGACGGTGTAAAAGAAAGCTAACAGAACAAAATAGTTTAAAATTTTGAATGCCAAAACTGGTAAGAAGTGTGTTAACTCATCAAATGTAACAATAAGAATTGTTAAAAATTTAAATGGTACTACGTCGGTCAATAGTTTATTTTATAATTGTTGTAGTGGTATTATTACTAGAAATGTTATTTGTTTTGCAATGTGTTTTAGGTAAGACAATATAATTTTATAAGTATTATACGGTATGATAAAAAAATATTTACATAGGTAGAATTTTAAATATTGTCGTAAAATATTTCATCGTAGAATTTATACAAATGACAGCGAATTATCGGTTAAAATTAGGATGCCGTATAACATATTTGTTGCCAAAATTTAAAGTTATACAAGAAAATACATAAAACTAAATCGGAGAAAGTTGTTCAATTTAGTAATTCTTTACAGACAATTTACAAATCAGGACCACAAACAGCTTCTCTAATGCATACATTTTATGATTTATTGGGATTACTTTCATACAATTTAATAGAATATTGTACCCAAAAAAGTAGTTGTTTTAACATAACTTTGGCAAGTGATTCCATTGAAAATGAACGGGCCAGACAAGTATCTATGTGCGACACCCCCCGGCCGTTTCTTAGTAGCAGGTAATATTTTGTAAGGTTTTTAACCAAACCGGAACAATTTGACATGTTTTTAGGTATGGAATTCTTTTTATTTTTAGACATTTCGAAAACAATGTTGTAGTGCATCCAAGAAAAATCAAATGCTTTTTTCTGAATGCTGCATCTTTAAAGCGGCCTTCGGCGAGAAATTTTTGATAACTTCTACTTTAATGCTGGATTACTGAAAAACAAAATATCCAATCAATGCAAATAAGATAATGAAGTAAAATCATTTTACAAAATTTTTTTTCAAAAATTGCCTACACCATTTTTTTAAAGTTTGTGACCCCATAGAGCTTGCAGAAACTACAAGTTTGTTTTTTTTTACTAATCTTCCAAAATCTACTCCGACGCCGATCAGAAATTTTTGAAAAATTTAAAATTAATAATTGATTTATTCAATAACGCAAACCCCAACCGTTGTAAACTGTAAACAGTTCAATAGACTATTTAAAGCAGTTTATTAGAATAAAAATAATTTTAAACCATTTTAAAAATTAAAAACAATCAATACTTTTTAATATCAACAACGCATTTTCTTGATGTTACGTTGTTTTAACTACGCTTATCAATCAGACCAAGTTAAAAAATGTATTACATATACAGCGATTTTGGTCCAATATTTGAAGCACAATTTCTGATTATCCGTAGAGCGCTTACCTTGCTTCCGTGCGATTTAGTCGCTGCTACCCGTATAACCACACAATACAGAACCTATATCGAACCTGTATTTAAATCTTTAGTCGATACAGGCTTTCTGTACCCTATGGATAGCGCGACGATAGAGATTACATATCGATTGGGTATAGTTGTCTTTACTAACTCTGTATATAAGATGTAAAGCTCCTGTACAGACAACATATAGTTAAAGTACAGATGCAGTTAAGATTGCGTATAGAGCACATGAAGGTACTGTAAAGATACGATATAGGTTTTTAAAGATACTGTATAGGTTTCCCACAGATACTATTCTGATGCTGTATCGTTCAAATTAAGGTGCGGTATAGATAATTCAAGCAATTAATTTTAGATAAAAACAAAAAAATATTTTTTTACGCTATATATTTTCTTTTATACAACCTCTGTATTTTTTTAGCTAATTTCACTTACACTAATGTATTTATTGATAAATTTTTAATTTTAAAAATGCGCTACATACTTTACCTTAGCGGGGAATCGAACTGGCCATCTTTGGTTTGTGAGTCGGTCTCCTTGCACCCTGAGCTAATCTCGCCTCTTATAAGATTCGACCGCTAAATGTTTTAAGAGTATTACATTAGGTTATGATGGACAATATGATACAAATGTACTACCAAGAATGACAGGTTAGGGTTAAACCGTTTTTTTTTGCAGTAAAATTTATAGTGACGTTGCATAATATCTCGTTAATAGTGTAGAGTAAAATCATTTTATAAATAGTTGGTAAAGTGTATCGTTTGTAGCTTTGCTAAGTTTTTAATAAACTGATGCCGAAACAAAAAAAAGACAACTACGTAGTGTGCATACAAGCGAAGTGGAAAAAAGCAGATATAAACGACGTTAGATTATATATAGTATTAAAATTTCAAGAAACACGTGAAAACAGACTATTTTGATAGAGTAAAGTATTAAGAAAAATAAACAGTGAAGAATTATAGGGGATAAAATATAAAACAGTTTTAGTAGGTTCAGACATTTCGAGAATCTTACTTCGAAATAATTGATGTCTTTGTATTATTTTACCACCAACTATTTTAAAGTACATTATTTCTGAATTTCCCGCCATTGCTGAGGTCAGAATTGTAATTTCAAGAAAAAAATATCACGTAATATGTTGATGTTGATGTCGGTTCGTACTTTGTACTGCTGGCGCTGGGATAAGCTTTAAATATCTTTATCTTTTTGGTGAGTGGACTTTCCAAACAGGTCTGTTTATAAACCCCCATAAAGGTTTAGAGCTAATCTTAAGCCATGCATTGTTTAACGTCCGGCTTGGTTTTAGGTTTTACCGTTAAGAAAGTTTCTTTGCAATTGAGTCATTCTTATTGTGTTTCGCTGGAACTTGCCGATGAAATATATTTATTTACAAAGTTTTTCCAATTACATGTTCAAAAACACTTTACTTCTAGTGCTTTAGGTGATTTTTTTGGCCTTCTGGGGGGGGGGGGGGGGGGGGGGTAATTACCCCTACTACCACCACCCCGTAAATCCGCAGTTGGACGTTACAAGTACAGCAAAACTGAGAAAATGCTCTCTGCTGTAGGCACATCAAAAGGTATAGTATTGGTTATAGGTGTAATAACAGTTTATGATGAAGGTTATCATTTTATTTACTTGTGGTTTATAGATATTGTGGTAAATGATCCCCCTATCGAAAATAACTCCACATTGGAGACAGCAGCCTTGGTTAATGATTATGTCATAAATTATTATTATAATTGTAGGAAGCACACAAATCTCCAAGGTTCCATCAAATTCGTAAATTCTTGATCTTGTTGATGCGCCATTTTTAACGTTTTTATACACAAGGCCAACAAATAAAGATAGTGTTTAGATTGATGCTATACACAGCGGTTTTAGGCTTAAGATAAAACTGTAAAGACAGGCAGTATATATTTAGCACAGATTCGATAAAGACAAAATCGGTAATTGCGCTACAGGTGCGATATAGCCTGCATGAAGATATTGTAGAGATTTGTTAAAGGTACAACTGTAAAGACAATCAGTATATATTTTCTACAGATCCGATAAAGATAAAATCCCTGCTTGAAGTACCGGTGCGGTATAGCATAGAATAAGATGTGATACAGATGTGATAAAGATAAAACTGTACTGGAAACAAGTATAGATATCATATAGATGCCGTAAATATTTAATCTATACAGTTAAGGTATAGGCTAAAGTACAGCTCCAATACATATTACACCTGTATCACGTAATCTTTACCGCATCTTTAAATATCTCTATCGCCTAGGACATCTTTATAGATTTGGTTATACGGGTACTATGCTTACAGTTGCGGTATCGCAAGTTTAAGTTCCCGCTTTGGCGTTACATTTTGTTTTTGTGAAAACAATGTTATTCAGTCATTTATTGACGCAAGAATATATTAAACGTGAAACGTATAGGAAAGTACCAGCGATGTTGTTTAAAACTATTTCTCACTAGTAAAAATCTATGAAATTTTATATTAAAGCAAGAAAAAGTTTAAGTACTATACATTGCGGTGGGTTTGCCACTGAAATTTGGTTGTTCCCATAAACCTAAATTTCGGAAAAAATATACTTTGTATTTTGACGTGTAACGAACTGCACTGGTTTTTCATGGGCTCCGTGGATCTGACTGCGCGTTCAGAATCAAGTTGTGAATTAATATATTCAACAGTAAGCATTAGCATCCCACAACAAATAGCACACAACGACGTCAACTCAAAACAATATACACTGTATTGTAACTACATATCGGTACCTACTTCAATTAAAATTCGTATGTACAAAATTTAGGATGCCTAGATACGCCCCAACCGTGTTAAAATTAAGTTATCAAAAACAGTAATAGCTGTTGCTATTTTGAAGCTCACAAATTATAAAAAAAGAATTTAAAAGAAAAAACTACGCTTTTACTAATAATAAAACTTTTTATATGAAAAATATTGTACTATAACAACATAATCTGGGTAGGTGGTTATTGTATTGAATCTTGAAAATTCCTAGAAAAACAATAATTTCATATCCATCGCTATTTAATATCAGGTTGTTCACGATTACTTTCCTATATTGAAGGATGAAAAAGCTGAATTGTTAACTTCGCGTGGACTTTCCCATGGTAGATATTAATACTTAGCATATTTGCAAAAGTGTAAATCTTATAATTATAACATTGTACATTTCACCGACTGTTACATTTCTAACAAAACAAGCTATACAGACAACCCTCCATTCCATCCATACTTTAACCGTTATAACAGCTGCCAGTTCGTGACGTCAGCACAATTATTGCCGGCATCATACCTGCTCGCATCTCAACTGTATTTAAGAATTACAAATATTTGGAAATTACACTTTTTACAGGAGCCAGCCAAAACCGAAATTCGTCAGCCAGAAAATTAGAGAGAGGGGGGACGTGTAGCCCCACCAAATATAAAATTTTCTAAAAACTAACATGACATTTTAGTTCTACTAGTCAAGAAGAGTAACTCTTTTTAGAAGTTAGAAGAAGTTATTTATTGTTTCCCCTTCTAATAAATAAAAGGATACCAGTTTCTGATATTCAAAAATTCATAGAGAATGCCACGGTAGAATTATAGTATTCAGAAACGAAGTAATTTGTAACCTATGTTCAGCTCTATAAGTCTACAAAGTAAAAAAGAACGTATTGGTTGTCTTTGAAAAATTTTATTTCTAAAATTTCCAATATTTGGAATTGACATTATCAACAGTAGCCCCACCAAGTATAAAAGTATCTAAAAACCATCATTAGATGATAGATTGTGGTTCTACTAGTCATGATGAGCAATTATGCGTAAGAAGAACATTTTTAATAAATAAAAGTCGCCACAGTGAAATTATACCTTTAAGCAAAGCAAAGTCAAAGTCAAATTGTAGCCAAGTTTCGGTTCTAACGCCTATAAAGTTAAAACAAATCGTGAGGTCATTTTTTGAAAATTTTCAATACTACGGAGCAGCGCTGTTGCTACCGTTTTAGATTTTTGAAATTAATTTCCTTTCATCGTATACTACTCATAAAGGGCTCTCTAACAAGTTGTAGTAAAGATTTCCGTTGGGATAAGTACTTGTTACGTAAATGGCCGTTAATGTCGTGATTTTCTAAAATAGTAGCGGCCGCCATTTTGAAGCTAAGTTCTTCTATGGTATGGGAAAGTAAAAACTAAAAACGTTAGAAGGTTAAAGCAGAGCTTATATTATTGTAATGATTTATTTTGCAAAAACATTAATACTACTATACTTAGTGTTTAGAAGGAAAGATACAGAATGGTTTTCCAACAATAACTTCGTTGAAAACCAGTACTATGGTGATAACAACAATTGCGAAGTCATCCATGTAGGAGTCGTGTGTATGGGTTATGGGTCTAATGTAGATACAGATACCTCCTCAAACCATAATCGTACCTTCATCGTAAGAATGTACCTCCTGCATGCACAACGCAGAGTTTTAATGCATTACTAAGCCGTCTCCAGAGTATTTAATCTTCGACATGAATGTATTTCGTAAGGAGATTTATTACAGAAAGCACTGTTCTTCTGTCTACGTAGATGTTCTTTGGCTCATTCTATTCTGCGCCTCGATTTTCAAGCCGGATTTATTGTGAATTTTATTGAACGACAGGCATGTATGTAAGCTTAATCAAATCGATTTCTAAGTGTCTATTAGCATACCGTTTGACTATTGTTAAACACCGATCTTGGTTGAAAGTGATAACGCAACCACGGCCTGAATTATGTTTCTTGGTGTTTCGTGTTGTCCTATATCCGCTACAATCCGCTGATAACCCTTTGAGAAATATTTGGAACTGCTGCATCAATTTGACTTCGTCCCCTTTGTAGCATACTTACAGTCTTGCCCATTTCTGCTATACTTAAATTTCGATATTCTTGATGATTTTCCTTAATAAAATAATAAACAATTACAAGGTACAATTCAAAATAAATAAATAGCATCTGATACCATTGTGCCAAAATGAAAGATAAAATTGGCAAATTTGACAATTAAATTATAATTAAGTAACAATTAAAACTATTACTAAAAATAAAAAAAACATCCTTAAGATGTGACGTGTGTATTTTCCACAACCATTGAAAAATAAGTTCCTGCCATTAACCCGATATTTTTCAGTCTCTAAGAATGTGTTCAACTGTTCATGCGATCAGAGTAACTGTCTGTTTTTTATTGCAAGTTCAAAATTAATTTTCTAGCTGAATTGTAACTTTTTCAAACAAAAAACACATTACACTACACATGTATTTTAAAAGCAATAGTCAACACCTAATAATAAAATTAATGATTATAATTCCCTAGATAGTTGTGTGGATTCTTTGGCATTTCTCTATAATCCACCGTAATAAATGATATCAGTTACTTTTAATTTCTTTTGTTATCACATATGGTATTAGTTTTATTATACACATCGTTCAGTATTTGCTGCATTGGTGTGGTGGTTCATAGACAACATTTAATAATAAATAAATTATATATCTACTTATACCTATAAACTGTTTGAACAATGCTTTGTACGGTTAAAATATTTATTATTTTATTGGCGGGTTGTGTAGTTGGATTAACATACCATATTTATTTTACCGCCGATTTTAATAATTTCAAGCAGGACATAGCAACAAATAACTTTATTAGCAACAGAACCAAATTTGTGCTCTATTGGACGCCTTTTTGGAACAAAAAGGATTTCGAAATCGGATATGGATTTACACCGTTTGTAGACTGTGAGTACAAAAATTGTTTTGCAACCGATAACAGAACTTTTATACCACTACAATATTTTGACGCTCTGATTTTTCACGCATCAATATATACAAAGAAAAAACATGGTGTTCCTTGGACCAGATTGCCCCATCAAATCTATATTTACATGAATTTAGAAGCGCCTGTACATCATTGTCTAAACTTAAAACCGTACCGTTCATTTTACAATTGGAGTATGTCCTATCGATTTGATTCTGACATCGTTAGACGGCATGGGTACATAATTAAAGGCAAAACAAATTACACCATCCCTTCAAAACAAGATTTGGGGGATAAAACTAAAATAGCTGCATGGTTTGCTAGTCACTGCAGTACTAAAAGTCTTAGAGAGCTTCTAGTAAAGAAGCTTCAAAAATATGTATCTGTTGATATATATGGAAAATGTGGAAAGTTACGATGTTCAAGAATAAAAGGATCAAATCTTTCATCAAATGAATGCTATAATGCAATTGAACAAAAATATAAATTTTACTTTTCGTTTGAAAATTCATACTGCAAAGATTACGCTACGGAAAAGCTATATAATTTACTTCTTAAAAATGTCGTGCCAGTGGTTTATGGCGATGGTAGGTACAATTTCAGTACACCACCAAATTCTGTGATTAATGTAGCACATTTTCAAAGCGTTGGCGAGTTAGCAGATTATTTAAAATTTTTGGATCAGAATGTGCATGAATACTTAAAATACTTCGAATGGAAGAAAGAGTATACAATTATACAATCACAACAAACAATTGCATGTCAGATTTGTAAAAAACTTCACGAACCTTTGAAGCAGTCCATCTACACCGACCTTCATAAGTGGTGGTGGGGAAGACAAGCTCCTATGTGCAAAACTGGAAAGAGTCTGCCAAAACTAATTACACAGTAATTTTATAAAAATAATAAACATAGCTTGAGATGAAAAAAGTAGCGATTCTCAATAACACTGTAATTTTTAATTTGTTAAAAATAACAAAAGGTTTACAATAAACAAATTTAGAGAACACTCAGTTTCTTTAGAGTTTTATTCAATTTGAATTCTGTTATACAATTAGGTAATAAAAATTATAGATAATTCTGTCGTAAAGTGAACTAAAATAGTAAAATCTAAAACAAAACTTAAACATATATTCAAACATGTAAAATAAGCTAAATTATTTAAAACGATTCAAAAATAATACCACTAGATGGCAGCTCCAGCCAGAGTGCAGCGGCAGGTACAAACAAATACTGTCACTTTCAATGGTTTGTTTAAAATTTAAATATGTGTGTGTTTACGTGTTCAAAATACATAATTATTGTAGTTTAAATATTGCTGCATTTACAAAATGCACACAAAACACTGTTACTTTGGCAAATGCTGCCTGATAGCAGATATAATAAAGAATAAGATGCACTTTTATGGTTTCCCAAACCACACATATGTAATAATTATTTACGTCATTAGTCCGGTAAAACAGATATTACGTACGAATAAGTAATTAATTCGGACACGGCAAAGCCGAGAGTTAACGTGATTGGAATAGTTTAGCTTGCTAAGATAAGTTCATATCTGCTTGCGATTACTTAGAATAGTTTTCTATAATGCATTCGCACTTATAATTCAGTCCTTTAGTCTACAATTAGATTTTAACTTGTAAAGACGTTTGTGAACTCCGTTTTTTATGCTTTTAGAAATAAACATATATTTTTTACAACGCATTTTCTTCGACAAGAAAAATAAATTGGCACAGTCTTTGTAGGATTGGCAAAAGGGCTTTTAGTGACAGTTTTTACTTTAGTTCCTTGACTTTTTAAAGTCTTAATTTGCCTACCACCTTTAAAACTCCAATTCCTGTCCGGACGACAAAAATCGCTGAAGGAAGAAAGAAAGGTTCAATCCTAAATTTTTCAAAATTCACAACTGCAATCAACACCGTTGTTCGAGTGGGACTACATCGTCCCGGTAATAGCAACGCTGGTTCCGGTTTTCCAGTCCATTGGGGACACCAATCCATTGAGGATATCATTGATCAATAAATCAATACAGTGATCAATAACCACAGACGACAAGATTATGTCTATGTGAGTATTAGTTTTAAGAAAAGCTCGTCTTTGAGAGCAGAAATTGTACAAATAATAATTTAGTTTTATGCAAGTAACTGGTATAATTAATCGATGTAATTCCCTACTTTGATAGACGAATAGGTAGCACGATTATTATCCATCTACCAATTGCATCGCTTAAAAAATAATAATAATAATTAACGACCCGTATCGATTGTACATTTTCAGGTTGCCTAAAAAGGGTGTAAATATACCTTTTATTGATATTCGATACAATAAATAATTAATTTTAAGAAAATTTTTATCTAAGCATTGTTATTTCGATTAGCAATTAACTTTTGATGCTGATAAAAATTTATAAGACACTCTATTGATTCCACAATCACAAGAATCAATAGCTCATTAATTTAAGGTAACATTATAGCTGTTAGGTACACTATTTGACATAAAAGTTAAATTTCTAGTTTTTTTTAGCCTTTTAGTAAGTTTCTTGTGGCTGCTTTGCAAAAATGACGAGTGAAGATTTAAATTGTACACCGCCTGAAATGCGGAAAATCGCAGAACATGTAACAGACAAGCTATTGCCTGAAAAATCGAAAGATCTCTATATGAAAGCATACGTAACATTCAAAAATTGGTGTAGTACTAAAAACGTAATTATAATTTCTGAAAATGTACTTCTGGCGTATTTCCAAGATTATGCGGATGGTAAAAAAGCCTCCACTTTATGGTCACATTATTCTATGTTGAAATCAACTCTTTCCCTAAAAGAAAATATTGATATTTCAAAATTCTTCAAATTACTTGCTTTCTTAAATCTTCAAAATGTACATTATCGACCCAAAAAATTGTCCGATTTTACACAAGAGGAGATTACAAAATTTATCACTAAGGCACACCTGATGGATGTTATATTGCAACTAAGGTAGGTATTTCTCTTATTTTATTAGATGCTAATGTTTAAAACACTTTATTTTTATTACTGTATAGGCAGTTCTTGTAATTGGTGTTGCTGGTGCAGGCAGGAGTGATGAACTTTGCAATTTGCTTGTCTCCGATGTAAACGTAAAAGATGATATGATTGTTATTAACATTCGTAATAGTAAAAATGGATACTCCAGAAAATTTGTGGTATTGGAGGCGCTCTGGATAGAAACTGTAAAGAAATATTTAATAATTAGACCAACTCCAGACATGCCAAAATTGTTTATTTGTATGCGTAATGGAAAAGCTACAAGACAAAATATTGGTCACAATATAATAGGGCAAATGCCAAAAAAAAATTGCCACGTATTTAAATTTTCAAAACCCCGGATCTTACACGGGTCATAGTTTCCGAAGAACCTCGGCCACTATATTAGCTTCCAGTGGTGGTAATATTCTTCAACTAAAACAGCACGGAGGTTGGAAGTCTTCCAGTGTAGCTGAGGGATATGTAGAAGATTCGCTGTCAGTTAAAAAAAGTAGAGCACGTATGGTACAAGGGCCATCAACGTCTTTAACAAATACATTTCTTGATGTTCCTGCTTCAAGATCACTTAAAAAGATTAACAGTGTTCAAATTCCTTCAACATCCGCAGAGTTGAGTCCTACAGCTATTGAAGAGACAAATACTATTAACAACACTGTAATTAATGTACCTACAACTAGCTTGACTAGTACTAGTTCCTTGAATACGGCTGGACCAGGGATAACCATGACGTGTCATAATTGTACCATCAACTATAATTTTTATAAATAAGTTGGCAAATAGTCGTTTGTAAAAGTAATTTATTTTATTATCTCTTGCCTTCTCCTTCCAATTACTGATGTTGAACTATCTCATGTCTTTAATTACTTCTTCTTTCTATCTTGTTCTAGGCCTTCCTCGTCTTTTTTTGCCCCCTATGCTACTCTCGAATATTCTTCTTGGTGTTCTATTCATCGCCATCCTTATTATATGCCCCAACCATGTAAGTATTTGAGATCGCACAATTCCTACTATATCTGGTTCCTCAAACAGCTCCTTTAGTTCCTGATTAGCTCGTCTTTCCCACATACCATTCACTTTTTGCCCCCAAATATCTTCCGTAATACTTTCCTTTCCCAAACTCCTAATAACTTTTGTTCTGTTGTTCCGACAGTCCACACTTCGCTTCCAAATGTTACAATTGGCCTTATAATCGTTTTATAAATTCTTAACTTTAACCCCCTTGATATTGTCTTATTTATTGGTAAGTTGTTGAGTGAGTATAGGCATCGGTTCCCTGCCATTGTTCTTTGCTGTATCTCTTTTTTTATGTCTGGTTTTCTACTAAACACTGTCCCTAGATACGAGAAACTCTCCACTTCTTCAAATTTATAAGTTTTACCATCTTCCGTTCTTAATTGTAGGTCCCCACTTTCCCCCAGATCCTTATCTGTCCACGTCATAAATTTAGTTTTATTTTCGTTGATTACCAGGCCCATTTTCTTTGCTGATTTTTCTAATCTTCGCATTACTACCTGTAGCTCTTGTTTACTTCTTGCTACTATCGCTAAGTCGTCTGCGAATGCAATGCACTGGTGTCGTTTGCTGTAAACCAAGCCTGATCTATTAACTTTCATACTACTTTTTCTAGTGCGTAATTAAACAGAACGGATGACAATGGATCACCCTGTCTTACTCCTTTCTTCACTTTAAAATTTTCCGTTGTCTTTCCTTTAATTCTTACTCGGTTTTCCGTTTCGTTTAGTGTCAACTTTATCATACTTAAGAGTTTTCTACCCACTCCTAACTCTCTTAACGCTTTGAATAATTCCGATCTTTTCACTCTATTATAAGCCTGTTTAAAGCCTATGAAAATCAGAAAGGTCTCTTTTTGATATTCGTAACTTTCTGCTTGAATTTCCCTTAAAGTAAATATCTGATTTACCACCGATCTTCTCCTTCTAAAACCACCTTGATAGTCTCCCAGCTCATTTCCCATTTCTTTTGTTAGCTTGTTCTTTAAATATGAAGCGAGTATTTTATAAGCAACGTTGAGCAAAGGTATTCCCCTATAATTGGCAGGTATCATCTTATCTCCTTTCTTGTACAGTGGGTGTAGTATTGCTTCGCTCCAACTCTGTGGTATTTCTTCCTGTATCCATATTTCTGTTAAAAGAATTTCCATGCATCTGGCTAAATCTTTTCCTCCGCATTTAAACATCTCTGCAGTTACTTCATCATTTCCAGGGCTCTTATTATTTTTTAGAGATCTGATTATATCTTTCACTTCCTTTAGGGTTGGTGGTTCTTCTTCCTCCCCATTCTGGTTTTCTATACCATCTTCTATGTATTCTTCTGCGATTTCTTTATTTTGCTCTTCGCCTCCGTTTAATAGTTCATCAAAATGATTTTTCCACAATTCCAATATGTCTTTCTCTTCCCCTACTACTTCCCCATTTTCTTTCTTATAAAATACTATTTTTGCTTGGTAGCCTTTTATTTCTTTTTTAACCCCCCTATAGAGACTCCTTATTTCATTATTTTTGTGGTTTTCTTCTATTTCATTAATGAGGTTTTCATTATATTTTCTTTTCTTTTTCCTCAGTATCCTTTTACATTTTTTCCTTTGTTCTTCATATTCTCTTTTCGTTTCCTGAGTTTCCATTTTCAACATTTTCAGTCGTTATTCTCTCCTTTTTGCTAATTCCAGTTCACATTCCTCGTCAAACCATTTTCCCGTCTTTTTTGTGTTCTTATCTTTGCGACATCCTACTGATAGCTTCATTCCTTCGCTTATAGCTTTCCATAAACTTTCTATATCGTCAGATTTCTTTATAGAATTTAGCCTATTGATTAGTTTTTCTTGATAATACGCTTTCTCAGTTTCATCTTTCAATCTATTTAAACTTCTCTTATTTATTGATTTCTCCCTTTTTCGGTTTCTTATCACTGGTATCGTTTGTTTCATTTATATACCCAACAAAAAGTGATCCAAATCTGCGTCAGGCCCCCTGTAACTTCTTATGTTATTTATACATTTTCCCTCATCGTTTTCTATTAATACATGGTCTATTTGGTTCACATAAGAACCATCCGATGATCTCCAAGTTCCCTTACGTATTTCTTTTCTTTGGAAGTATGTACTTTTAATCAACATATTTTTTTCATCGAAAATACGCAAATTATTAACAATTTTAACAAGGCGAAATTAATATTGACAGAGTTGTCATTTATTACGGCACGAAAAACGTATATTCAAATACACCAAGGTTTTTAAAATTAAATTAATTTATTTAAACAACTATTTTATGCATAAAATACCATTAAATATGATCTCTTCTTTATATTAAATCGTGCTATAAAAGCGTTCTCTTTAAAACTGTCACAGGATTATCAAAAAATATAAATTTGTTCATTATTTACCACTGGTTAATAATGAAAAATTAGTTACCTGTCAGTGAGCAAAGGTAGAGAAATTGAATTTCACAGCATTCTATTATGTGTCAAAATGCTACGCCATATTACTAGTAGTGAAAAAAATGCTTTATTCTATTGGAGAAAAAGTTGAGTCGAGTAAAGCATTTTACATGTTCAGCAGAAAGAGTTGAACCTGAAGTTTAGAAAAATGTATTGGTTAATTGGAAGGCATTCTGAACTATCATTAATAAGCTGTTATTATATAAACTAGTGTTACCCCGTCGAAATACGACGGCAGGCATATTTGAAAATGTAAGTAAGGTTTGATATGTTACAGCACCTCCTTAAATACTACATTGAGAGTGCTATTTCCTTTTGGAATTACTTGTACTTTCAAATTGTCGAACGATCGCACTCGAGACATTGCTACGTACAACTGGCCATGGCTAAATACAGGCTGGGGAAATAAATACCAACACGATCAAGAGTTTGCCCTTGCGCTTTGTTTATAGTCATACAAAACGCAAGACGAATAGGAAATTGGCGTCTTTTGAAAGAAAAAGGAAGCGTTGTATCTGATGGCGTTAAGTCGATTCTAGGAATCAAAACTCTTTGCCCCAATCTTTCTCCAGTGATAATTTCCAAATCCAAACAATTGTCGTACATATTTCGAACAATTAATCTGGTACCATTTAAGAGCCCCTGGGAGGCATTTAGGTTTCTTAACAGCATAACAATAGCTCCAGTTTTCAATTTGAGGATATGTGGAGGCAAACCACTTAACTCTAAACTATTTAGAAATTCAATAGGAAACTGAAGAATTTCATTCTCCTCCTCCGTTATCAAATTATTTACACTGATATATGTTCTACACGTTCCGGGTATAAGGTCTATAACTTTAGAATTTATCTCATCGCAGTGTTCATTTTTTGGGGCTAAAATAGCATATTTTGAAAAATTAATAACGGCATTTGGTGACACAGTCTTTCCCAAAAATTTCAGAAACAATGTCTTCTTTCGCAATTATACTGGACGGCAAATCAATAATAGCTGATAATGGTGATGATTCGTCATTTACGGAAGGATAATTTCCATTACCAATTTTAAGCAGAAAATTAGCAAATTCCAATTCCTCTGGTCTTGCTCGCATGTTTCTAAACAACTTAAATACCCTAAATTCTGACCATAGGGGAGAAAACTTTATGCGGTTTTGGATTATTGTTCCTCTTGAAGCATGTGGAACTACTGGTAAGACCTGCCTGAAATCTCCCCCAAGTACAATAATTTTTCGCCCAAAAGGTATGTCATTACCCATAATGTCTTTCAGAAGTCTATGAACGCACATTAATGCATATATATTGGCCATGGGTGCTTCATCCCATATAATCAGTCTTGCTGACTTGATATCAGCTGCTGCTTTACTGTTGACTTTTAAAGATGATATAGAAGTCTCATGCAGTTTTAGGGGTAACTTAAACCTACTATGTACCGTACGACCATTTGGTAACAGCATAGCAGCAATACCAGTCCATGCTACAGATATTACTTCCAAACCTAAATTGAAGCACTTTTGTATAAGACAGTAGTATACAAAAGTCTTTCCGGTACCGCCCGGGCCATCTATAAAATAGACATTGCATTTGCCTGTATGATTCTGTTGCATTACATGAATAATTTCATTGATGATCAAAAGTTGCTCATCATTAGCTTGTTGTATCATCGAGTCATAATCCAAATTCGGAATTATGGGATACTCTATGCTTGAAGTTGCTATTGGTAAATCATCTATACTGGGTAAGTTGAATGTTGAAAGAGAGAACCCATGTAATTTTAACGTTTCATTTATATCTCTGAGACTCAATTGATAAGCTATATCCTGGCTGTGAAGACGTACATAATCTTCGCTGAAAGAGTCTTTAAAAACATCCCATAACTGAAGTGCATTGGATGGTTGTTGAAATATGCAAATAAGCGAAAATAATTGCCTTAATTGAAACGGCATTTGAATGACTGATGATTCAAGTAGACAACGATGCCACTCATTGTCATCCTGAAGTAACCCATGACGCATTGCTGCTTCCTTAAAAGTACAATAAGTAACATTACGGTATGTCCTCAAATCTTCAAAACTGG
This sequence comes from Ctenicera cuprea, assembly GCA_958336395.1. NCBI lineage: Eukaryota > Metazoa > Arthropoda > Insecta > Coleoptera > Elateridae > Ctenicera > Ctenicera cuprea. Next base: position 59,844,802 of record OY284486.1, read on the forward strand.
TTGCACCCACAACATGAAGCAACAGCAAGCGAAGATGATATCGTTCAGATTCAACGGGGAAAACATTAAACATTCTACCAATAATTTTACAAAATTTAACACGTTTTTTCCAAATTCGGTTATTTTTGTCCCAAACATAATAATTCGGCGTTTCTGGATAAATGTAAGGGCTTCTTTTTGACAAATCCTTATTTAAGTTAAACCATTCAATCAGTTCTGTTTTTCTTAATTCTGCTTTAAGTAAGGCTTCAGCGGCATTGTCGTCATGAAAATACACTTGTTGTTCTTGTGGTAAATGAACAGGTAAACGAATTACAGAATGAGATTGTTCATGCATAGGATAGGAAAAAATTCTATACGCAGCCTCACTCGGACTGACATATCGGGTGTTTAAGAAAGCTGATACTTCATCACGATAAAGCATGTCACCTTCGGCAGTTATCTGCAAATTGGCGCAGTCATGTCCTTTGTAGACATATTTATGAATGTATTTTATGCTGTGGACACTTGCACAAATTTCTACATTAATATGGGCTTGAAAGTGAAGTAAGAGAAAGGAATTATAAGGAACTATATAACGATTGTCAACTTCCACATAACTACCTTGTCCATGTTTAGTAATCGTTCTACCATTATTCCTTCTTCGATAATTGAAATAGCCATTTACATTATCTCTTGTTTCAGGAATAAAATCTTTTGGGAACCCCTTTTTACAATTACCGTCGACCATACAAATCGACTTTGCATTAAGAATACGGCAAGGCCCGTGCACCATATGAGATTTGACTAAATTGTATAAGGCCGTATTACTGTTGGGGTCTGGTATTTCTGCGGAAATAACGTTGTCAATATCTGAGATTTCTCTAAATTTGCAAGTATCTTTAAGACATAATAATAGGTGAACATGAGGTAAACCTCTCTTTTGGAATTCAACAGTGTACAAAAATGTTAGTACTTCGCCAAAAATTTGTTTTTGGTTTATCAAACGTAAGAGTTTCTTTACTTTTGCATGAAACACGCGAACAGTAACATCTGGCCTATTATTAGCAGTTTCATAAGAATGTATGCTGTTTGTAATTTCAGGCCATAAAGGATTAAATGTAAACGTCAAAAAAATGTCTGGCTTACCAAATTTTCTTACAATGGCCATTGCGTCCTGATAATTTTGCATCATGTTTCTAGGACTGCCAGTAAAAGATGAGGGTAAAATAACAACGCGTCCAGCCTTTAAGTTTCCGTTGTCGGCCCTTACATGTAAAGCGTCTGCGAGACCAGCGTATGTATCTACTCGCAATTTCACCTGTTGGTTACGGATGAATTTCAATCTGTCGCCTTCGATGCGACAGTAATAGTCAACAATCAACTGCTGCGTTAACTTCCCAGCATTAATTATTGGGTTGAAGTCTCCTACAGGATGAGAACCTCGAACCATAAGTCTGTAAGATATATATTCTCGCATAGAAATGTTTTGGCGAATTTTAGTTTTGCGCTCTTCTCCAGTTGGCATAGAAATATACCATCCTGGTTCCCTGCACGGCCAGATCAATACATATGACATCGGATCGCAATGCATACTGTCAAAGTCTATATTTTTTATTCCACCGTTATGTGCATAAACAGCAATATGTCTATGAGAAGGTGGAGCACCGTCGGCTGATTCAAAAACAGCTGCAACTTCAGAACATGTAGGATCATTATACCGTCTAAGATCTGATTTGGGTTCGTGATAAAAACGCATTACCAAATTAATAGGTACACGATTTTCTTTTAAAGCCAACTCCTTTTCTTCACATATCTTCTGATGCATTGTCTTATATGACATCACATAAAGATTACATTTATTTAAGACACGATTCACTATTTCTAGAATGTCTTTTCTCAAGGAACTGTTCGCAGCATGTTTAAGTCTAATTTGATTGGCTTCAGAAAAGTCTAAAATGTATAATTGTCCATAAGAAGCATATCCTGCATTTTGAGGGTATAATGACGAAATTTTATGATGCACGACACCGAGAATTTTTAAACAATACGGACCATATCCGGGAGGTAATTTTATATTTGCACCAAATGACACGAACGACAAAGCATTATTATATTGTCAAATATTATCTCGAAAATTTTTCGATATCTCGTTATTCCCTGCAAATAATTCTTTTATTTCATCAGGAATCCGAAATTCCGGTAATTTGAACTTTTTATTACAACAACAAAGCACAAAGTAGCCAGCCGAATTTTTTTCACATGAAAAGTACCGAGCTGAACAATAACTACATATGTTGTTTAAGTTACCCAAGTTGAATGGAGTTACATTTGAAATATTATCAGAAACGGCACATATATATCGAATCGTAAAGCATGTTTTTTCTTCGTATTTTATACGTTTTTGTGTGCGTTTACGTCTCCTTTCCCTGCCGCCAGTTAACGTCTTTTTTATTTTCCTTTTTTTTGAAACATTATGTTGCACAACATTGCAGATCGCGTTTTCCACATCCGCATCATTAGTGACTGAATTGGACTGAACTGGACGAAATTCCAAAACACTATAATGCCCTGCATCAACATTACCAGAAAAAAGTAAATTAGAAATAATATTTCCAGTACCATAGTCAAGAGTTTCGTTATTGTCATTTCTATACACTCTGAACAGATGATCAGGAAACAGCTGACTAATACAGTGCAATTCGACATGTCCGGCGAACTCACCATCTAAAGATAACAAATTTTCATAACCAGTGGAATTAGTAATCTGCAACCTATATGATGAATCTCCAACAATAAAACCTTCATAATATTCCCATTCATTTTTAATTTTTTCGACGACTTGCATGCGTATTTCGCGATGATGTTCGTCATTATTAAATACACAATGCGAAACAGAGCGAAATTAACAGTTTCCGTCACCTATAATAGGAACAATATGTCGCTCCATACTCAAAACCGCACAATTCACTGACAGACAGCGTTGACAGAACCGGCGAAATGTCAAGTCACGTGATGCATTAGTTCAAATACTCACACGCGACGTTATTATAGAGGGCGCCCCAAGTGACGCGCGTCTAGCCGACTTTCGTATATATTATAAATTAAAATAATTATTATTAAAAAATCGACGTAGAATAAAAATATAAAAATGTTTCATGTTCCATCTGTGGATAAAGACCTTTCATTTAAAAAAAAATGGTCCAAATTGGTGAAGCGGTAGCCGCTGGAGGAAGGGGAGAAAATAACCCTTTGTGCTTTTATATATGTATGGATGGATGGATGGGCGCTGGTGGTGCTCATTTGCTACTCTGAACTTTGTACTGCATTTTCGCGGGATCTAATGCTTTTTTTGGTTGTATCATTTAAAAGCATCCTAGCATCTACGCGATATCTAAATCGTGTAATAAAATACGTTCAGCAATAATAATAAATCTCAATTTTTAATAGATCAACGCCGCTGAACTAAAAAGAATATTAAAATAAATAATCATGCCTACGTTTTTAGCTGCAAACTTCTTCGCTCATCCTGTTGTATTTTATCAAAATCATATTCTTTGAGATTAGTTTTCCCAAATTCATTTGTACATATTGATTTAATTTTAAATAAAAATGTAAAGCTATATCGTTCCAGCTCTTCATTTAACAAATTATAAATTTTGGTTTTAAAAATATTAATAAAATAATTTTAATGAAACTAATTTGTGTTTAGCAATATAAAAAAACACTGCAGTGTTCTATTCACTCTGAAGATGCAAGCTGCAATGTCTTGCGAAACGTTAGTTTGTATGGGTTCACAAACAGCTAACAGGCATAAGCCAATTAAGTATTATTGTCCTGGCAAAACAAAATACATTAAGATCAAATCCTTGTCCGCTCCAAGGTTTAAATAAAATAAAATAAACACGGCCCTGTTTAGGCAGGCAGGCCCTACGAACAAATATTGTTCAAACTTCTAGAGCAAATGCTTGTAAAGGCAGACAAGCTACAGGTCGGTCCTTACCTGATTATGCTGGATGTAGTTCCCAAATGACGACGCGGTCTAAGCCGAAAGTAAATTGTAATATTGACACTTTTCATTTATACGGGTTTTCAGTTCCTTATTGTATTAGAACTTCTCGCCCTACGCCATTGTTTCTCTGCACGCATATAACAGCTTAATATGCAACTCATATTCTTTGGTAATAATTAACAAAGAAAAGAAAAATATTTTGTGCAACTTTGGACAACAATAAGTAGAAGCACAATCAACAATAATATCAATACTTCAACCATAAAACATCAAACAGTGCTCACAATACCACTACTCTATTTATACAGAGTAGGATGAAAATGAGAGTTCTGGATCCACCTCCCACCAGTTGACCTCCACCCCCACCACTCAAAGGTTATTGACCTAGGTCGTTGACCTTTTAACCTAACCTCCACCCCCACCACTCAAAGGTCATTAAACTAGGTCATTGATCCTTGACCTCCACCCCCCACCACTCTAAGATCATTGACCCACCCCCCACCACTCAAAGGTCATTAAACTAGATCATTGATCCTTGCCCTCCACCCCCCCCACTCTAAGATCATTGACCCACCCCCACCACTCACCGGTCATTGACCTCAACCTTGACCTCTCACCACTGACTTGTCGTTGTATGCAGATCATTGACCCAGGTCATGGTGTAATGAACTATTCACTACCACCTCCCACTAAAAGGTTTTAGTATTTATAAGCAGCATGACCCTGTGAAAATATCAGTGTTAAGCATAGTTGAACGGTTTATAAACAAGTAGTTATATTTAAAAATTTTGGTTCTAGTCTAATTAAATGTATAATATATGTAACATATGTCTATCGGTTGGGGATGAACAACTGGATGATAATGTTATTGTGACGAAGGCATTACCACCAATACAAGACGATTTAGCGGCATACTACGTAAAAAACATATACCCAGCTCTGCAAGCATCCACACAGCGATACAGGGATTCTGAAGTTCTCCACGTCGCTTTTTTATGGGGTTCCAAAACCCTCATTGAAAATAATTGTAATCCTTTTTTGTATTCTTAATTTGTTTTTGTATTTTATTTGTATCATCATGTGGTTTTATATTTAATTTTCTAAAATAAATCTGTTTAGTTTACAAAGTCTTCTCTTTGATGCAACATGTGTTTGGAAGATGTTAGTACAGCATTAGGTCGTTTTAACGACAGACTACTTACATTTAAGAACTGGGAAGGTGTGAAAACATCTGAAACCCTTGCACGAGCTGGGTTTTCTTACACTCAAAATTGTGATTTTGTTAAGTGCTTTTATTGTCAGATAGAAATTGGTGATTGGACAGATTTAGATGATGTTCTTCAAGAACACTTAAAATGGTCGCCAAGCTGTTTGTATGCTAATATTTTGGAAGTTATAAATACTAAACAAGATCAAGTTTGTCAGGTGACAGTGAAAATTCCCTCCACATTATATACCAACTATTTTCTACTCTTGGGAACTATAGGTGTCATATTAGTTCCTTACATCTTTAATGTGTTGCAATGTTGAATTACATTTATATAATATGACTCCAAACTTATTAACCATCATTACGTTTCGGCTGCTTACGTTATCAACATGTTACCCATACAGTTTCTCATTGTCTTGGCAGCTGTGTATGATGACGTGTTGTATGTAGCTCAACCTCCAAATTCCATCGAAGGATATATATCTTTTAATAAAACTGCAAATTCTACATTATGGTACAGAATGGATTGTGACACTTTGGAAGGAATTAAAGTTCTATCAAAACCATTACAGAATATTACAGCGAAGACTACGTTATGGTTTAAAATCAAATTTTTGTATCCCAAATCTGCAATTGAAACTAGCTGGCAAAATATTATTGTTTCTGCAAATACTGTTAAGGAAAATACAAAATCTTCAACGCGCAACTATTGTCTCGCATCTTTAGTATTAGATGTTATAATAACTATCATTTTTGGTGTATGTGTAATACTATACTATAAAACACATTTAATGTAATAAATTTTAGTATCGAATGTAATAAAAACATTTTAATATTTTTATTTTACTCTTATTTATTATCATATCGGTCAATGACCGGTGAGTGGTGGGGGTGGATCAATGATCTTAGAGTGGTGGGGATGGGTCAATGATCTTAGAGTGGTGGGGGGTGGAGGTCAAGGATCAATGACCTAGTTTAATGACCTTTGAGTGGTGGGGGTGGAGGTTAAGGTCAAAAGGTCAACTACCTAGGTCAATAACCTTTGAGTGGTGGGGGTGGAGGTCAAGTGGTGGGAGGTGGAGGTCAAGTGGTGGGAGGTGGATCCAGAACTCTCATTTTCATCCTACTATACAGGTACCCTTAAGTACTTTAGCAACAACAATATCAACAGATCAAAGTTAATACATCACACATTGGTCCTAACACCACTAACTAATACACTGGTACAGTCAATTGGTCACAATACCACTACTTAATGCACAGATACATTTAAACAATTAATCACAACTACTACATTAATATTTTCATACTGGCAATACTTTTTAACTTCACACAAACACGCGTAATCTTACCACACTGACTTAAGGCTGACCTGCGTCTTTCATATTTCGCCAAACGCCTGTCTTTACGCTTAAGGTTTTCTTACATACATTCCAGAAGTGCCAGAATGCCCTAGCCGCTCTAGTGCACCCTGATAATTCAAACGTACCACTTAAACCTTTTCACACACTCTTCAGTATGTGCAACGTTTATTTCAAAATAGTACTACATTTAATACAAAGAGGTCTAAAAAGTACACTGTAATAAAGTAAATTGCCTCTTCAATAAAACGTATTTCTACAGAAGCTTTTAAGTATTTACGGAAACAGAAAGGTCTGAGAAGTTTTAGTATTGTATTTATAAGAATTTTCGATTATATTTTCGATTATATTTTCTATTAAGATCGGCTACAAACGCATGCATTCTGTTGCGCAAGCATCTAAAATATACAGTTTATTAAATTAAGTAATAGATAATTACGTATTTATCAACTTACTTTCTATACTGTTTCGACTTTTCATTTTCTTTGAGACCGCTGCTCTTAGGATGATTTTTATGAACAACAAAGGCATCCGGTAAAACTAAAAATTCATAACCCTGTGCTGCCAGCTCCATTATGTGGGAACTTTTATCAAAACCATATTCCAAGAATCTGTTGTCGTATCCTGTCACGTTGCTTTGGACTATTATATAAGGCTCAAAATGCATTTCCCAGTTTACCTTAATTAAAAAATTAATTTAATTAGTTATGAATTTTTTACATGTAGGCTATTATAAATTTGCATAAAACAGAAATACGTTAAATTCTTGCAATATTGTTATTGAAAATAGAGTAATCTACGAAACAGTAGGCTGTATTTTCCAAGCATACATTTCCAGCTTTAAACTAGCAACGAAAAACAAGAATAACATGTAGTAAAAATGCAGTAAAATTTGTTTAGGTAATATTTTGACATATTTGCAATGTATGGAGAAAGCATTTTGGTGTTGGTCAGAGCTTGTGATCCCACATCCATTAACGGATGCATAAATGTAAGTAAAATTGTCGAAGCACTTCGCTGGCACCCATACTTTCAAAAGTATTATGGGTATCTCACAAGTCGAGCTCTATAGGTTATGAACGTATGTTCCCAAAAAAGTCCCCTTAAAGAATTTAGTGGTTTGTTTAATTTTAATGTTAAAATCTGACAAACGATGTGGTCATGCAATAAGCTCATTACTTCAAGTCAATTGGTTTCTAAGTTCTAATGTCGGAATAAGTCGGTGCTCCGCTTGAATTTAAACTACAAAAAATTATGAAAGGGACATCTTCTGGAACGAATTGTTAATAATCATGGCTATTAAATCGTATTGGTAGTATTATGACACTCAAAAAGTGGTTGCCAATTATATCGGTCTAATTTCATCGTTCTCGAATTTCATCATTCTAAGTCGATGTTTCGCTGCAAAAAAAATGGTACAAATTTCGAAAAAAAAAATATATTAAATGCTCCACCTAACTAATCGAGAATTTGAATTAGGTGAAACTTCTTTACGTGCGGAACATTTTATACGCTTTAAAAACCTAACCTTCATCGTTCTCAAGTTGTTGTTCTTTGTTTTTTGTTTTATTTAACCAAAACATAACGTAAAAGCTATGTCAATTTTTTTACTTTATTTTGATATTTGATAATTATAGGTATTCTAGTATATAACCCATCAAACTCACTGTAGGTCAAAACATCAATTTATTATTTGCAGTTTAAATTTTTTTATTGCAGTTTCCAGAAAAACTTGTAAAAAATTATTATTTCTAGGTAGATCAGCTGTGTGATAAAAACTAGAAAATGGAGGTTGCCATCATAAATATTACCAATATATTTTTGGAAGCTTTTGCGCTTCCTCGAACTGTCAATGTTACAATTTACAATCGGCTTACACCGCGTTGTCTTTTGGGAATTGCACCCAGCATAATCAGGTAAGGACCGACCTATAGCTTGGCTGTCTTTACAAGCATTTGCCCTAAATGTGTGTTAGGTTGGTTCTAAATTTCAATTGATTGGCGTACGGTCCAAAAGAAGTAATGAGCTACTCGAACATTGTCAAAGTGTATCTAATGCCCAGTTAAGCCAGTATGTTCAGCTACCGCAAATTTAGTGATACGGCTCTGTTATCAATAACTTTTGTGCTCTCTTAATCTCAACTCAATGGAACGACCACTTTGTCCGATGTAGTTTGAACCAAAAGAGCAAGGGATGTTGTGGATCCCGTCAGATTTTCAACTCGATATTTGGTCTTTTGCGGATCTGAAATCGCTTCCTCAAATTTCATTAGTCCTAACGACTGTCTTTAAGCTGTACCTTTTAAGAACATGCCATATCTTACCAATAATGCCTTTAATGTAAGGAAAATTAGCTAAGCTTTCAAAGGTGTTAATTCCTTCAGCCCTGGGCTCTGAATTTCTGTGGCCGTGTAACCGTTTTGATGTAACAACATCAACAGATGCGTTCAAGTTCTGCATCTGAAATTCGGACTGCTCTGGTTGTGCGAGTTTTTAGCACATCAGCTTTCTCCATGCGGTTGTTCATGCGAGTTTTCATTTAAATACCTATCTGTATGTGTTTTCTTTCTGTAAACTGGGTGTTTCAATTCAAACTGCCATCTGATTGTAAACACAGACACATTGCTATATCCACGGTGTCTAAACATGTTGGTTTAACTGGACACAAAATGGACTTTGAGAACTCTTAAATACTCGGCAGAGTACTTCGTTACCTTCCTTCGATCATAGTAAAGCAATTGTAACTGAGAAATAACCTAACTACATAAACAGAGAGGATGGTTTAGACTCGGTAAAGTAAAGTAAAGCTTGGACTTCAGTTGTTCATCCTTTAGGGACTCATATAAGAGTGACAATTGAGGGACATGCAAAAAAAAGATTTATTTTTAATTTTTTACTATTTTTCCCTTTTTTTACTCAGTTTCCAAAGCCTTTATTCTTAAAATAACCCCATTTTTTAAGCTTTTATGTAATAAATGACTCCTTTTTACTTTCCCATACCTACAGTATAGGGAAGTACTGATTTCATGAAATTTTCCAAATCTAGATTTTAACCGAAATACACGTTTTGGGGCTCAAAGAACCCAAAAAAATGGTTTAAAAAAATGTCTTACTGTGTGTGTGGGGGTGGGTGACGCTTCTACAGGCGAAAGTACTGGACCGATTTTGATGAAATTTAAAATCAAGAGGTATATCGAAAATTGTAGTACTAGTTAAGCTTTTCAAAAAAAAACCTAAACCGAAAACGGAAGTTAGACAAATTTTGGAAATTTGAGCACGGAATCTGAGAGATAAGGCAAATCGAGAACTTTCTTATCGAACTTTCTAGCTTTAAAATGTCGGCCGCTACAGCTTTTTGAAAATCTCGATGTAAAGAGACTAGAGCTAGTATTGGCTACAATTTTTTTTTGAAAGCTATAGTTTCACAGTGTCGTTTTTTATGAATTTGGATGGATGGAATGGAAGGTTATAATTATAAAATTTACATTTTTGAAAATACGAAAAGTTTTAGTATAGGAACGTCCAATCAAAGTTCACTGTTCGGACCAAAGATAATCCGCGAACTACGTATTTACTTGTTTAAAGTCGCATGTCGTTGTCACTGTGTTGTTCCCCCCCCCCCTAAATGTCCCCAGACTTTTCTATATTTTGTGGTGCGAGTGTCCGGCATCTAGGGAAAGCAAGAGTCTCATGTCAATCGTGGTGCGAACAAGACCGTTGCAGTGCAGAACCTTCCACTTTGATTCACCACCTGGAGGTAAGTGGCAACGACTATTTCGATGCAACTCGCTATGACTATATAAAGTCAATATATAGAACAATTCCGGTTATTTGTGTTCGTTATCGCGCTAGCGTGTAGGGTAACCAGCAACAATTTGAGTTTGTTTGGCCCCCAAGCGCTTCATTCACACATCGGTTTTTTTACTTGTCCCGCAATTTTTATTTATATATGACTTATAAGCACCATCGATCTCACTATCACGCTCCACTGGAACCGTCTCTACACAACAGTGACAGCTAACCAGACCTCCGCCGCTCTGCCCGACCAGCTCGAAGGGGTTGAAATACCTCCGAATCCCGCATTTGAATTCAGTGCTCTTACGTTAGTTTGTATGGGTTTACAAACAGCTAACAGTCATAAACCAATAAAGTATTCTTGTCCTGATAAACAAGATACACTAAGATGAAATTCTTGCCCGCCTCAAGGTTCAAACAATTTAAGTGCACGGCCCTGTAAAGGCAGGTCGAGTCCGCGAACCACTACGGCTCAAACATTTAGAGTAAATACCTGTAAAAGCAGAAAAGCTACAGGTCGGTCTTTACTTGATTATGCTGGGTGTAATCTTCAAATAACGACGCGGTCTAAGCCGAAAGTTGCCGAAAATTGCAATATTGACAGTTCGAGAAAGCGCGAAAGCCTCCAAGAATAATATATTGGTAATATTTATAATGGTAACCTCCATTTTCTGGTTTTCATCACACAGCTGATTGTGTTTTTAAAAACGTTCACCAGAATGTTTGTCAATCGCACATATCCACAAATATTTTATGTTAGCAACGTCAATTTTACTCAAATTGTTGTAGCGGAGATCGGTTGAAAAAAGCGTGTTTGAAGAAGACGTTATGAAGGTTTCTGCCCCCATTTGTCCTGAAAATCTAGGTGTAAAATAAACCTACGTTTTTTGAAATATTTGGTGCAATGCTCTCTTTAGAGTTTAGAGTATAGAAGTAAGGTATAGTTTTTCTTTAATATAATATTACAGATATTATTACAACCCTCTTAAGAGGGGGTTGCCGCAGAAAAAGTGACATTCAAGATTACATTCTACACATCAACTTATATTTGTAACATGAACATGAACACGTACGCAAAGTTTTTTATTTGCACAAAATAATACAGAAGCGAATGCACATCAAGTTTGTTAGTTTTTTCCTATGTATTGAAACCGCATCTAGTACGGAAACTTTGCAATTTACCTTGAACGGTTCAGTAGCTGTTCTCCATGTCACATAGTTAGTTGGCCCATACGCTTTAAGATGATTATCTGTAAAGTGGAAAGGAAACAATTTACGTTTGTTAAGCATCTCCAGTAATTCCGCCTTGTTTTGAGGAACTTTATTTTTTGTTTCAAATGCAGCAACTATTAGAGCCTAGAAAAGAATGGTTTGTATAAGCAATAATAAAACAACTACTCAAGAAAATAATTTAGAAAATTCGAAGATTTTAGTCTTTCCTTTGCTATACTTTATATTTATTTAGCAGTTATGAGTCATAACTCGTAATAATTGCATAACTTATGACAAAAACATTTCACACTTTTTAGAGTTATTTGAAAGCTATTTGCTTCAGTTTTTATTGTTAAACAGATTTTATAATAGCTTTTCCAATCATATGATCTTTTTTTATTAAATCCAAACATGTTTTATGCGATTTACACCTGTGATTATTTACTTACGAATAATATTCAAATTATAAAATCCTAACTTATGATCTGTGTTAAAATAAATTAAAATGTTTAGTATTATTTATTGTGATCTACAGTTTTTTGGATATTCGATCGCTCTTTTGTATCTGAAAACACCGTACCACCAATATTTTGCCGCAATAGTGAAAACGTTATATACACTTGTTCAATATATTAATACAGAACTTGCTAAATTAATATTCCAGGCAGTTAGGAAACGACATAAAAATTTAGCAGCCAGACAAGTGTATATTATTAGGGGTTTTCATTGCTGAGGAGCGATGAAGCCTGAACTAAATATTATGCAATATTAAGCTCCACGATGGATTTAAGCATGCAGTCATAGTATAGCATGTGCATGTAAGTTAAAATAGGCAAACAGAATATAGGAACTTCCATTGCAAAATAAAATTGAATTTTTATAAAAGGCAGAAGCGCAGACAAATGACTCAAAAATGTTTGTTTTGCAAACATGACTTTTTGCTTAAAATGTTTCTACGTCAAATCTAACATAAAGATGTACCTTGTTATACATAGTTGGCATTTCATTGAGGTATTCTTTTAATTTCTGATACAAATACTTTGAGGGCATCATGTCCAAGTCGACGAGAAATACATAAGGTGTAACCACATTATTCAAACTTATATTTCGTAACTCATTATAAACGTAATAACTTCCCCTTTTAATTACTGCATGATAAGCTATATTTAATCTCTTTCGTAGTATTTTCGATCGCTCAGTGAGTTCAAGGCATCTCGGAAGTTCAGAATCGGTTAGGTAGAATGTGAGACTCATTGGACCTACAGAAAGTATAAATTAATTGGTATTCCAACTTTATTTATATAACGAAACAAAATTTCGATCTTTGACTATCATTCATAGTAACTTGCATTACAGGGGGTGCAATATATAATAATAGCAGTTGTAGTGTAATGATAGTGCAACTTCGAAGTATAATACATAAGAGAACACATTTAGTTTGAACTCACCGACATAGGTTACAGGAATAAAGCGCGCGCGCAGGTACAACAACGCAAGTACACACGCACGTACTCACACGCAATCACACGCGCGTGCGTACACTCACGCATGCACGCACACACGCACGCATAATTACTTTGTTTATTATTTATTATTTTTCAGTTTTTTCTTTCATTATATTTGACTGCTGTACCTTGTTTATTAACTCAACGTTCCTATATTCTAATTCTTCATTCCTTTTTTCTTAATTCGCTTTTCTCTACTTCAAAATTATGCAAGTGATAGCAATGTACAACGCTCAATTATATGATGTGTGAAAATTTGTTTCTGAACTTACATGTTCTTTATAATTTTGTATTTTAACATCAGTGGTTTTGTTTGGAACTAATTTTTCATTGAAAATTTCTATATTTCCACTTTCTTTTATTAATTTTTCTACTTCCTTCTTTCCTATTTTCTTTTCTGATCTGATTAGTGTGTCATGTTTTAAATCAGAATTACATTTTTTTCTTATCCTAGATTTAATGTAGGAACTGCATTTTACTTCAGACGTTTCTTTAAAGGTTCATTTAGAATAGAACATACATGACAGGAGTTGACATTCGATTTTCCATCGCATTTTTACGTTTTTGCACCCACTCATCTCGTAAAGTTTTAATGCATGTTATTTCATTGATTTTCCTGTTTTAATTAAACTATTATTGCACGTTGCGACAGTGCAGCGCATTCCCGGCATTTTAAAAATACGGAATGTTGCTAATGTGACAATACCTGGCGAAACTGCGCAAAATTACTCATCAGCAAACAGCAAAACCATATACCAGCAGACCGTATCTTTCTAACTAGACTAGAAAATGCCGTACCAACGTCCTGGGGTTAGAGCGGGCGTAGGAGTGGGTCCCGTTTCAGATCTTTTGTACTAGCTGTAGATGTAACTTTTAATCACATATTGGCGCAATAATATTTAAAGCGTAAACACTACAGGACAGTACCAGCGACATGTTTCGCCCATTTTGTCAGCTGATTTTGCCGTTTTAGTGCTTTTTCTGTTTTTTTAATGCATTTTTTGAGGTTTTATTTTACCTAACTATCCTAGCTCTACTAATAACATTAATATAATAGTTAGCAACATTGGCTGGGTAAATATGGCAACTAAAGAAATATACATACCATCCCATAGTTTACTTAATTCCTCCACCATGTGAAACCTGTCAAAAGAAAGCTGAGATACTAAAGTTACATCATTCTTTTGTGAGTTATATTTGAATTCCCTGAAATAGAGTAATGTTCTTCGTTTCATTTCTATGGCTTCGTTAAATTTATAACATACATCAACAGCCGTTTTCTATAAAATTGAGTTATTACTTTCAAATACTTTTAAGTGACTTTATAACCTCATACCCGATTAGTAGTGTTTGTGAAAGTGGTTGTCACATTTAAACAATGAGGTAGACTACGCAATATATCGCCGTTATATTCTAAAAACATTTTGTGGATTGCTCTGAAAGATTCCCCGTTCTCATTAATAACGTTGATTTTCCTTGGAGAATTCCAGTGTAGTATCTAAATATATGCACAATTAATTTAATTTAATTTTTGTATAAACTATATTTCCCACTTGAGCTTTAGTATTCTTGTAGCAATTAGAACTGTCTGTGTAATCCGTCAACTGAATATTCCATTGGCAAGGAAGAACATATACTAAATGCGAATTTTTCTTGATAACAGCGTTGATAATATCTTGGTCGGCTTGATCTGTTGCTTTTAGGTTTGGTAATGTCTCGCGAATAACATTAGTCCATAATGAATCCCATCCTATGGTTTTTAAACGCTCCATATGATATAATACTACACCCGTGTTAAATCTGAAAAAAGTGTGTTATTAGGAAAGTGTGTATTGACAAGAATACTATGTTTTAATACACTCTTTGAAGTGCAGGCCATGGATGGTGATTAAGCGACAATTTTCCTAAATAAGAGTCGTTTTGATGTTCAACTAAACCTATAACCTACATTATTTTGATTTATGTTAGAAAACATTTTTTTAAGTATTTTTGCATAGTCACCTGTTTCGTGTTAAAATTGTCAAATAAAATCCACAGATTATAAATATCACCAAGAAACGTTAAGTCGGTGTCCAATACAATTACTTTAGTAGTAACATCAGTTGAAATTGCTTTAGGAAACATTAGCTTCAGTAATCCATATATTCCAGAATAATGTTTATTTAATATCCATTTTACGTTGGATAAGTAATTGTTGATGTTGTAATAACTTACCTCCACTAAAAAATAGTAACTAATGTTATTTGGTTAATATGAACTTTAATACTAGAATGTATAAACTCTAACTGTAGCATAGTATAGTTAATATATTGTAATCGTAAAAATAAATTGATATTGATATTTTGACCGCTATTCACGTTTAGGATTTATTAGAGATCAAAAAATTATAAAATGTTTTATATGTGTGTATATCGCATCAAAATTTCAGAAACCTAATAATAATGAGAATTCGCCGAGAAACAAGTTTCTGAAAACTATCCAGCACTGAAGACGAAAATTAGGATATTTTGAGTATCAATTATCATACATTAAAATTTTGTTAATGCAACGCAATAGTCCTGTGGGGTTAGTTGGGAAAAAGAAATAAAGTAGAGTGTAAAAAATAAATTTAAAATTAAAATAGATGAATTGATCCTTAGGAACCGCCGCGCTCTGGTAGTACCTTTACCTGTAGTTCAACAATCGGCGATGCCTAGGGATGAATTCATCTACATGAAACTTTCTTATATTGAAAAACTTGCTTAGAAATTAATTAACGTTTTAAGCGATGCCCATATCAGGCTAAATAGAATTAAAAAAACATTAACAATTTATTTTCTAATTTAAAAAGCAAAGAAATGTACCACCTTAGTAAGGAACTCTTTAGTTTAAATTTTAAATTAAATTTGAATTAATTTTCTATAAAAAAAATAAGTGTGTGGCGAGCACGCACGTTCTAAGTGAAACTTCTTAGCGTGTCCCCATTGAAAGTAAATTTTAAATTGTATAATTTAACAAAACACGAAAACGGGTATGTCATGTTCTAGTTAGTTGTAGGAACGATATAAAAATGTTAAAGCGCGTCAGTGTGTTACATTTTTACAAAAATTGGATTACGTTATGAAATACTTCCGACATATTAAATCAGCCATCTATTATTTTATAATTTAGGTTTTTGATTCGTAATTAAAAAGTAAAGTCGGTGGCACTACACTCCAATGAGGAGTTTGGCTTGCAATGCGGTGGGTCAGGGCCACCGCACCATCGCTTCCGATACCCAGCCGTCTCGCACTCTTATATGAAGTACGGGGTGGTGTGGTAAGCCCCACGCCTTAGACGGCTGCCTTACTTCCGTCACCCCTCGAGAGGTTTGGTTCCCAATTTTTAAAAAGCGACTGGGTAGGCCGCCCGCCAGACATCTAGTCTCGGATTTGAACCCAAGACCTTCCGCGTAGCAGCTAAGTGCCCTAACCACTCGGCTACTCTGGCGCCTGATTCGTAATTAGCAGCCCCCAAAACCGTGGGATACCAATTATCATGCACATCTGAATCTGTCATCTTGCATTCTATAATGCAGGTTCTGAATTCGTAATTAGCAGCCCTAAAATTCCTCAAACACCAATTTTTATGCAAATCGGATAACGGTATGAAATAATTTCGCCACATTGAATCCGTCATCTTGAATTTTAAAATGTAGATCCCGGATTTGTAATTAAATTATAATAATAATAAAATAATTTGTAAAATCTCTCGAATGTCGATTTTCATGTACGTCGGATAACAGGGTTGTCAAAACAACTGCCATATCGCCCGCACTATCATCCGATTCCATTGTTTCTTTAATGAGTATATAACATGAAATAGGCCACTGACATATTTTTATATTTTACATTTCACGTTTCACAGCAGTTCGTTTACACGATTACATGTTGCACCCGCCGGCAAAGACGTTGTACCTGCCGGCAAAGAAGTTTCACTTCAAAAAGTAGACATCTGACATTAATATTTCATTAGAAATAGGATAACTTTACATATTTTGTTGGCAATTTTGTTTTTGTTCGCAACATGCCCGTCCACTTTCTGCATTGAATCCATATCAGGGTGCGCAACCGTGCCGAATACTGGCTGTAACGTTCTGATTATTATTTTATTAAAACATTCGTAAAGTACACATTTTCATAATAAGGAATAGAATGGCGCATTTAAAAACAATTTTTGAAAAGACATTTTAATAAATTATGTCTTCATCCATATTTTTTTTTCAAAGAAATCTATTACATTTGGTGTCCTTGGATACAGCTTTTTCTTATCTATTCAGTGATATAAATATTTGCCTTTTTTGTTCTACTCAAAAATTTAAATCAAAATCTCAAAAGATGAACTAAAATGCTGCGAGCATAAATTAATTTTAATGACGAGATGACGTATGTTTTTCAATTCCGATATTAAATGATTTTCAAAGCCTGCTATGGTATGTAATAGTTTGATTTTTGTTCAATTTCGTGTTCGTTTTCCCGGTCGTTCTGAGCAGATTTGGCTGAGAGTGAGCGGCCATGGGGCTTGAAAGGACGAATCTAGGAATAAAAAGCAGCGAGAAAAAAAGCAGGGGTATAAAAATCCGGGAAAAAAAATCCGCGGAAAAAAAAGCCGGCGGAAAAAAAAGCCGGCGGAAATAAAAGCCGATGGTATAAATATTTAACATATTTAATAAATAAATACTTATTAAATCCCAAAATAACAACTACTACAATAATTTGTACAAACTTTATTTTATGTCAGAAGACAAACTGTTATAATAATACACATTATTATAGATTATTATTATATTATTATATTATAATACACACAATTATAGTAATACACATTACAATTATAATAATAATTATAATAATAATATAGAGACTTACACCTAACTTATCTACTAATTGGCACGTAATCTAATAGTGTGGCCCACTGCCGAGAGAAAACGGCCGACGTCACCCTCATATTCCCTGCACAAATTATTGAACCTCGTCTGTATATCTTCATACACATTTCGTTTTTTTTTTCTTCGCTACAACACCTAAGTTGTTCTGTTCTGTTTTTGTTGAGTCTGCAGCGACCTCTTGCCTCATTTTTAATATTAATTTCCAAACGGTGGGATGGTTTTCACCAACCAAATTGGAGAATCTATTGTTCCATCCCTCCGTCTGGTTGTTGGTGCGATCTTGACCTTGTAGGGTGGCTTGGTGGACATTCCATAAATCAACCGGAAACATTGAAGAAATGTTTCTCATTCTCAGAGCAGCATCATTACCATTTCTAACCCTTCTAAAAGTGCCTGACACATATGTGGCGTCGAAATAATTTAGCAGATCTTCTGCTTCTGCGGGTGGCACCTCTCTTAAATGAGCCATTCCTCTCCGAACATCTTTTGGTGGAAGAAACGCCAGTCCATCCATCATCCCACAGAAATGGCTGAACGCTTCATTTTCTTTGTAAAGATTTACAAGCCCTAATTCTTGTATTTTACGGAAAGTACTCTGGGTGAGGTGGTAGAAGCATCCCCGGACTGATGTTTCCTCCCCTATCACAGCTTTCACGGCTTGTATGGCCGCTCTTTCAAAATCTAGATGTACAACTCGGGGATCGGGGTACAGCTCCTGTTCCTCACATTTCTGGAGTATTGTCCTGAGCACATCTTCATAAGTTTGCTGGCTTTTGTTTTGCAATAAACAAAAAACCGCTGTAGTCAGCAAATTGTTAGAGCGAACTCTAAGTACGTACAACTGGGCAAATAGTGGCGGTGCTAAAGAAAAGTTTCCATCCAGATACCATTCTTCCGTGTTGGCAAGTAAATTCAAGGCAGAGGAGAAATCTCTTAGAATATTTTTGCTTTATCAAATGTCCAAAATTTGCTAATTTTTACTTTCTCGTTTAGGAAAGTTTTGGTTTAGTGAAAATGTTCGAATTCGAGTTTTTTTTCTAAAGGGCCATTAATTATAAATTTTCAAAATTTTAAAAATTTTCAAGTCACACAAGTTGCATTTCTTTGTACATACCTTCTATGAGAAGATCCTGCAGAGTTGCTGGAGTTTGGGTTAAATCCTTTGATTTTTGTTTTCTGAGAGTTCTCTTAACCGAGTCTTCTAAAGGCAGACGCGCTCTAGATGTCTTTTCTAACAGCAGCGCAGCTTCCGCGAACACTTGTGCGGGTTTACTTAGTGTGTCTTTTGCCCTGATTTTCAGGCCGCCTATTGCCTTCGCCACTTTTATGGATTCTTCGTCCGCAGGATGGTTATGATCTCGCGTAATGCTAGGATCTTCCCTGTTTAAAGTTGTCGTGAGAGATGCGTTACACTAAAAAAAAATATATTAAGATATTTTTAAAACGTACGGTGAGCCGTTATAACAGTAATAATTGACGTTGAATGATAATAAATTCTTACCTTAAATGAACTAGCTTTAGAACATCTCCAACTTAAAAATTCCTTGCACTCTCTATGCAACACGTACATATATCCCCTGTAGCACAGTTTATCACGACCTTTATTGGACTGTATAACTTCCATGTTACCAATGATAAGAAAATCCAAGGAATGAATTTATTTACAACTACTTACCCTATTTATATTTTCCTCCCAGATATTCTAGGAAAGGGTTTCAAGATATGTATCCCTAGATTAGTATTAGATATTTCCTTAGCGCATTAGCCTAATGGGTATCTTAGAAAGATTAGTGATTAGCGTCAACTAGTGCAATTATTAAGGCATTTTCAAATTTTGTTTTCGTATGAATAAGGATTTGCATTCTGAACCACCTCATTAGCCTAATGGGTATCTTAGAAAGATTAGTGGTTAGGGTCAACTAGGGTAATTGTAAGCGCATTTTAAAAACTGCATTCAATTTATAAGAAAAAAGTATTCATGTTTTTTTGGTAAAATGCTCTGTTTTCGAGATATTTCAATTTTCAGATTTAGAAATGCACCTTCTAAAAGCAAAATTATTTACAATTATTAACTAAAAATGTGAAATGTAAAACATTTTTTTAAATACCTACCTATTATATACATTTGTATGGGCATAGATCATATCGTTGAAGTTTTTAGTAATCAGCTAGTTGCTAGATTTCCTAATAAATGTAACTGAGTAAAAGAAAAACACTCTTTACATTTCCCCTTAGAAAGCAAACAGGTTTCTAAATTTAGTAGTAGTGGTAGTAGTTAGATGTAAGTCTCTATATTATTATTGATATTATTATAATTTTAATGTGTATATAAACAGTTTGTCCTTTGACATAAAATAAAGTTTGTACAAATTATTGTAGTAGTTGTTATTTTGGGATTCAATAAAAATGAAACCTCACAATTTTTTAGTCATTCTATGCTCCCTTGGTAGTGGATCAAATCATTGTTTTCTTTGCTTCAAGTATTTATTTATTAAATATGTTAAATATTTATACCATCGGCTTTTTTTTCCGCCGGCTTTTTTTTCCGCCGGCTGTTTTTTTCCGCGGCTTTTTTTTCCCGGCTTTTTATACCCCGGCTTTTTTTTCCACGGCTTTTTATTCCGCCTACTTGAAAGGACAACATTTGGTATTTTTCGGCATTCGCTGCTTGAGCTGGTTATGCGGCTACTTGTGGTAGTTCTCGAATTTCGAGTTGGAAATATTGTATAATACTTGGTAATTTCGCAACTAGCACGTATTGTGGGTTTGTTTAGAACCTACCCGCAATTTTGTGAATTCCGAGTTTGGAAGTTAGCTTGATATTTAGGTGTTCGCTCATTAACATCTTAAGGTAACAAGGTTCTATTTTAATTTTGTGTATAGTTACTAATTTAGTCATCGTAGTTTTAGCGGAACTGGTACCCGGCAAAGAATTCCATTTGATAACGCAGGACGCAAAAAGCGCTGTGAAGGTTGTACGTCATTGGTAATCGTAAATTGGAATTTAGAAGATCAATTATGGTTTGCGTAAGATAAACCGTTTGTATTCTTTGCATCAACAAAGGTCAGTTACTGTAATTGTAATTGTTCATTTCTATATTTTCCTACGTGTCCTATGCGCCTTGCGGAGAACTTCTGGAGTTTCTACACAAAATTACATCTGTGAATTGGTTTTCGTTTATTTATGCAACCTGAACGTTTTTATTTACTTTACTAATGATACTAGAATATTAATAATAATAATAATCTCAGGCAGAGTTACACATACATGTAATATTATATTGTTAATTTTAAACCCGCTGCATTATGTTTGGGTCTTAATAAGTATTTGATTTGAAGCGATCTACTTTTAAATGATTTTTGCCTAGCCTAGTTGTTATACTAAGTTACTTTATATTATTCAGCACCTACGCTTATTGGCCGGCGATGAATTGTCACCCACGGTCAGTTTTTAATTCGGGTAACGAAATTTTGCTGTTCGAACTGTCACCCGAAGTAGCAGGGCCGAACTTAGGCCTAGACAATTAAGACAATTGTCTAGGGCCCGTAGTAGCAGGTAGACGGATTATAGATTAGTCAAGTCAGGTATCATTATCATTAAAGCAATTTAGAATTAATTGATATCTTATCTATAATTACCGATTGTACTTTGTGGTACATTAAGTATTGTTTATCTTGAGGTACATTTGTCTTATCTTAGAGTAACACGACTTGTTGATTACAACATTATCTTTTCTCAATTTTATGTCAGCTGCAGTAGTCTGGCCTTGGGGAAAGAGATAAAATTGAGTGGCGCCCTGATTTTGATCTTAAATTTAAACTACCCCTGCTCCGCGATTGTAATTGCGATTGTAATTGTACCCCTGGAGTTATTTTTTTCTTCTCAGTTTAATTTGTTTTGCCACTGATAACATTACAGTTGAAATCAAATTTGACATGTTTGTGAACTACGGCCCTTTTAAATCTTGTTATGTACGATCCATGTAATTTGAATTTTGTTGCCCACGAGCCAATGCATAGGAGAACGCCGTTTTGTCTTGTCTTGTTGCTACCAGCGTACTGTAAAGTGTAAACACATTGCAGGCCGAAGCAATTACAGTACGTGTGTACATTATTACTATTAGCACATGTTTATTTACTTTGGATTCTTTAGTGTTCTAATAAGTGGTTTTATTTGCAAGAAGAAGTTTATAGGCTCAAAGTACATATCAAACAATAAAGAGAACAACAATCGGTGATGCGCAAAATACATAACAATCATACAGTTCACAAACAATCTTTCCATTTCTTAAAAATATCTATGACGTCATAACTTCAAAATGACTGCTCAACAAAAAAACTAAAAAGTAATAGCATCCTCTTAAATCAGCGAATATCGTTTATAGAAGGTGTTCTTTGCATAAATCCGCTCATTTTCCATTAAACGCGGTGTACATTAATTAGTGACAATTACGATTTTGCCGTGTTCTGAGAAAACAGCATTATATGTTTCATTCGCCCGTGTATATGACTGTAATTTACAAACTTATTTTTATTTATTAAATTAATTTAAAAAAAATTGTCCACCTAAACACAACAATAAAAAAGCTCAATTTGATAACTTTTTCACAACACCAGGAAATAGATTTATAGCCGGTGGAGATTTCAACTCAAAAAACGTACAATGGGGATCAAGAATAACAACAACTAAAGGAAGAGAACTGCTAGCAACTATAAGATCAAACAATCTGAACTACCTGAGCACAGGAGAACCTAGCTACTGGCCTACAGATCCCCAGA
Organism: Ctenicera cuprea; assembly: GCA_958336395.1. Lineage (NCBI taxonomy): Eukaryota > Metazoa > Arthropoda > Insecta > Coleoptera > Elateridae > Ctenicera > Ctenicera cuprea. Next base: position 59,867,560 of record OY284486.1, read on the forward strand.
AAACGCCAGATCTACTAGATTTCTATATTACAAAAGGAATTGCTAGCAAACACACAAGAATAGCGTCGTGCCTGGACTTATTTCACGACCATTCGGCAGTAGTATTAACAATTCATGCGGAAATCGTAAAAAAAGAAAAACAACTGTCACTTTACACAAGAAAAACGGATTGGAATATATTTAAGGAGAAACTAGATTCGTTAATTGATTTAAAGATTCCCTTACAAACAGAAACGCAAATAGATGATGCAGTTTATAAACTGACCCAAGCTATCCAAAATGCAGCCTGGAAAGCCACACCAGACCGAAACGAACTTCACACAACAGAAAGTTGTCCGGCCATAGTAAAAGGAATGATTGCAAATAAACGTAAACTACGAGAGCAATGGAGAAGAGAGAGAACAGCCGAGAACAAACGAAAACTTAATAAAACAATTAAAGAACTAAAAGCGTTGCTTCTCAATATCAAGAATTAAGCAATACAAGAATACCTAGGTGTCTTATCAACCACAGAAGCTAATGATTATTCACTGTGGAAAGCAACCAGGAAAATAAAGAGGCCCCGACAATCTGTGCCACCAATTAAAGACATCAATGGAACATGGTGTAGGAATGACAAAGAGAAATCAAATGCCTTCGCTGAACACCTCTCCGAAGTATTTAAGCCACATCAAACTGAACAAAGGACTGAAGAGGAAGAAGAAATATTATCATTTTTAGAAACACCCTTTAAAATGGATCTGCTCATACGGAATTTCAAATTCATGGAAGTGAAGAGAGTCATTATGAAAGAAATAAATCAAAAGAAAGCTCCCGATTATGATCTCTTAACAGGGAAAGTACTGCAAGAAATAACTGACAAATGTTTAAAACTTATTCAAATCATATTTAACGCCATCTTGAGATTAGAATACTTTCCTGATGAGTGGAAGGTTGCACAAATAATCCTAGTACCCAAACCCGGTAAAAACTTAAATGAAATAACTTCTTATAGACCTATCAGTCTCCTACCCCTGTTATCCAAAGTGATAGAAAAATTGCTATTAAAAAGGCTTTTACCCATAATAGAAGAAAAACATCTAATTCCTAAACACCAGTTTGGATTCAGAAACAAACATGGTACCATTGAAGAGGTGCATAGGATAGTGAACCAAATAAATAGGGACCTAGAAGGCAAAAGATACTGCTCTGCTGCCTTTATCGATATTAGCCAGGCTTTTGACAAAGTCTGGCATGCCGGCCTATGCTATAAACTGAAAATGACCCTTCCACATCACCATTACCAAATCCTAAAATCATACCTAAGTAACAGGCATTTCCTTGTGAAACATTCAAGCGAGTACACGGACCTGCACACCATAAATGCTGGAGTTCCCCAGGGGAGTGTCCTGGGTCCCATACTTTATTTATTATACACCGCCGATCTCCCGACCACCAGAGTAACTACAGCAGCAACCTTCGCAGATGATACGGCTATACTTGCTTCACATCCAAATCCCGAATCAGCATCCCGAAACTTACAAACAAACTTAAACAAAATCCAAAAATGGTTGAAAACCTGGAAAATTAAAGCTAACGAAACAAAATCTATGCATGTAACTTTTACATTACGTAAGGAGACTTGTCCCCCGGTGACACTTAATGACACACCTTTACCACAAACAGATGATGTAAAGTACCTGGGGCTGCATCTGAAGAGGCGGTTAACTTGGCGAAAGCATATATTTGCGAAAAGGAAACAACTGGGCCTGAAACTCCGGCAGATGTATTGGATAATTGGACACAACTCACAACTTTCATTAGAAAGCAAACTCTTAATCTATAAAGCAATCTTGAAACCGATATGGCATCCAACTCTGGGGGACTGCTAGTACATCAAATTTAGAAATTTTGCAAAGGTTTCAAAATAAGGTCCTTAGAATGATTGTTAATGCGCCATGGTGTGTACCAAACTTTGTCATCGAGCAAGACCTGCAAGTCTCTTCTATCCGTGAAGAAATCGTGAAATATAGTGTAAAATATCAAAGCAGACTGGAAGTGCATCTCAATGAACTGGCAAACAAATTAATAAATGCTGATGGTGAAGTGAGACGGTTAAAACGCTTTAAACCGTTGGACTTAAGTAGTAGATTTAATTAGGATAAATCTAACAGATAATTTTTAAGTAAATATTTCTAATTTATGTCACATAATTAATTAATTCTTATAATTAGTTAATAATTGAGAAAAGGGAAGGATCATGGGATCAATCCCTCCATGTCATTTATTGTAACATAACATTTACCGAATGTTCTGAAATCGAACAGATTGTAAATACCAATAATAATAAAAAAAAAATATATTAATCATTCACTAATACTTATAGTACAGATACAAGAACGAACTATAGATAAATAGAAAGCTCTTGTTTTATAGATTATTAAAAGACAAGAATTAAAAATACACGAGTTTTAACGAAATACCACTCGCAATGAAATGTCTTGATGCCGCATCAGCGGCGCTGAAACGACTTCGCATCGAAACGATCTAGCGCAAACCGCGAGCAGTGTCGCACCGAAACGTTGCGGGGCCGAAGTGTCCTGCTGTAGTTGTCTAGGTTAAGTTAAATAATTAGATAGAAGGACAATAAAGTATTCAGGAAAATTTCTTCAAAAATCTGAATTCAATTGAAATGCTTTCTAAATGCACCTCGTATGTATACACGTGCAAAAGATTTTACAACATAATTCAATTTAAAATTTTCCATTAGACTTACACTGCAGTTGTCACGAAAGCTCAAATTTGAATATTCTAAACGCTAAAACAAACCGCATATTTATTGGCAAATCACTTACTTAACAGCAGGATGTAAAACCTACGTAAAATAATTGAACTTATGAACTGGTGAAAGAACGCAAGTCAGCACTAGCGGCAGAAAAACATAATAAGAATAGTAGGTTTTCGAATTTTTTACGTAAATTACTTGTTAAAATAATACATAAATAATAAGTTTTATAAGTGAGCAGAAATTGTGGAAGTTAAAATTAAAATAATTTAATTTTTAGCTCGAGGTAAAATGTAGTTAATCCACTGAGATTTTTCGAGTTACAAGAACTCACCACTATAAGGGCGCCGCTAAAATGTCAGCCTTTAAAAACGTTTGTAAATTTTACAGTTATAAGTCTTATTTTATATTTTTAAGTAAACTAAATACGATTCTAAGTGATCACTGATTGGTTGTGTTTCATCAAATTTTATATTTTTGTTATTAATTTATTATATAGTTTATTTCCTCTATATGACCTCTTTTATTCTATTTTATCCTTCCCTTTGAGTTACTAATGACTTTTTCAGGGCCTTAGGTTGTTAGTAAACGCGTTTAAGGTAATAACTATGGTGCTAGCAAATGCATCGGCCTGCAGGACTTCCAGTAGTTAAATTCTTCTAGCCCACGGAAATTATACTACCGCAAACGTCCTAGAGTGATGGTAATCATGTTGCAAACTAAATTTATTGATAAGCCTAATTAGGAACAAGTAGTTTTCTTCTCTCACATTTGACACTTCAAAATTTCAGTAGTTGTATTCAGTTCTTTTAAATTCTATAATTTAATTGGTTGAGTGAATTTGGAACTTGCAGTTTTTAAATTGGAAGTATTTGATATGAAAATTAAAGCGTTACCTTAAGTAACCATGTAATACGTTCACTTACGAAAGGTAATATTACAACTTTAACCCTAGCTAATACTGCAATTCTATATGATACTCATGGATAACGAAACACTCGCCACATAGAGGTTAAAACGAAAACAATAAAGGATTCACAATATCAGAAAGTAAATTTCCTGATTTTTGGATATCAAAACTGACCGAAACACTTCGGATTTGTTTTAATTTTTAAAATTAATATCATAAATTACGGTGGCTTAAAGAAATTATGTCTTACCCTGCGGTACATCCCACGTTTCAAATAATATCTTCAAAATCTTCTCAGATATCTCGTTAACCATAATATGAAAATGTATGGGATTACTTCGATAAAAATATATAGATTTAAGCATCGTATGCAAATTCATTGTAGATTTATAACCAGTGCATACGAGTCCAATATTTCGCATTTTGCATATTGTTGTTGATATCCACCCATCTGGTTTCTCTTAGGAAGTGAAGACCGGCTGTAGGTTACAATATCATCAAAATGAGAAGCTGGAATTATGCTCTGTTGATACTGATACAAGGGTATTTAAATAGTAATAATTACTTGAGTACCAGAAGTACATAAAAGTTGGCACAAACAACAATGCAACAGCACATTTTATCGATACTTGCTTCATATTCGTGGACAGGTTCACAGATTTATACTGATATGCACTGATTTATATTGCTTATCATGAGGAAACAGACCAATCTCACTTACAAGTTGCGATAAACATAGATTGGGGTTAGATAACACTCTGTAATTGTGTCTTCCTTTAATTCCTTTCTCTCATGGTCTCATGGTGATCTATCCTACAACTGGAACGCAACGAAATTTAAGCCTACTAGATATTATTCCGTTTTATATTCATGTCATGTTTGCGCAACGTAATTCTGCTTCTTTTGCGCCCTGGAAGCGCCTCCTCCTGGTGTTGGGAATTTAGGATGGCACTTCCTGTGAGTAGAACGCCACTCGCTCGATGGTAATCCTGAACACTTATAAAATTTATAATTGTTTATAAGAATTAACTAGCGTGCCCGTTCACTAGTAGACATTTTTCCTTCTAGGCCTGTACAGAATGGAAAGCAAAAATTACGTAATTTTAGTTGGCGTCTATTACTTAAGAAATTAACTAGAGACGGTAATCTTCATAGCTTTTTACTTTTCCATTCCTTCGGTATAGGGAAGTATAGATTTCATGAAAATTTTCAAATTCTAGTATTTAAAGAAAATACACGTTTCGGAGCTCAAAGAATCCAAAAAAGTGTTTTTTAAAAAATGTCTATAAGTGGCTGGGTGTGTGGGTGACGCCTCTACAGGCGAAAGTGCTGGACCGATTTTGCTGAAATTTTAAATCAAGAGGTATATCGAAAATAGTAGTTCTAGCTAAGCTTTTCAATAAAATCCAAAACTGGAAACGAAAGTTAGACATGCTGTTGTGTAGCGTTTTTTCCAAAACAAAATTTTGAAAATTTGAGCACGGTATCTGTGAGAAGAACTTAAAGCAAATCGAAATTTTTTTTACCGAACTCTATAGCTTTAAAATGGCGGCCGCTACAGCTTTTTGACAATCACGACTTTAACGCCCATTTACTCAAAAAGTAGTTGTCTGATCGGGATCAGCTACCACTTATTTGAGATCCCTTTCTAGGTAGTATACCATGAAATAAAATTAACTAGAAAATCCGAAAAATATCGCAATGGCAATTGCTTCAAAATTTTAAAAATTTTTAAAACAAAATTTTTGGAAAAGTGCCACACGATTTTTTTTAAATTACGAGCCGATAGAGTTTGCATTGAACTACAAATTTATTTTTTAATTATCTCCCAAATTTTATTCTGACGCCTTCCAGGAATTTTTGAAAAATTTGAAATTGATTAATTATTTATTCAAAAACGCAAACGCCGATCCTTATAAACTTTTATCAGTCCGATAGACTATTTAAAGCACGTTATTAGGACTACTATTTTAAAAATTAAGAATGCGTTTTCTGGCATTTATGTGATTTTTTTTAACTACGCTTATCAATTAGCTCTAGCTAAAAAACATATTTTTCATTTTTTGCATATTTTTGATAACTTCCCAAATAAAGCTAATATAGCCATTTTTGTCCTACATCCGAAGCGGAATTTAAAATCCGCTGATAAGCGCGCCGGCGGGCGCTTACCTTGCTTTAGTGGTGTAGGTAGTCGCTGCTTCTATGGGTAGAGTTACGGTACGGCAACCAATTGAAAAGGCTATCGCAAATTCAAATTCCCGCTGCTTCTTTTCTTAGATATCTAATACTCGCTGAACTGTACAACGTTATAATTATTAAAAGTTACAAGCTACAAAGCTATAATTTCACTGTGGCGCCTTCTATGACTTTGGATGGATGGAATGTAAGGTTATCAATATAAGATTTACACTTTTGCAAATACGATAAGTTTTAGTATGGGACAGTCCACTTGAAGTCCGCACTTCAGTTTTTTTTTAATTGTTGTCATATTCTCTTTTATTGCATACCGTTAACGGCTAATGAAGGTGCCGGTGCAATTTACATATTGTCCCCCGGACGCACCCTACTGACCCGGTGCAATTTACCTTAGGGATTATAGATTGTTGAGTTAATCGTTGCAATTCACAATAGCCCACTGGAACTTTTCCGTACTCTTTTTAGAAATTCTAAAATCGTAACCTTGACCTGTATAATCGGGAATAACTAGTGATGCACAAAGCAAGATTTCTTGTCTTGCTCGGCCACTGCCTGTCTTGTCTTGCTAAGCAAGACAAGTAGTAAAACAACTTCTTGTCTTGCAAATTTCTTGCTAGCTTAATTCTTGTCTTGCTAGCAAGACTCTTGTTTATTTCTTGTTCTTGCTAGTTGGGAAATTCCTCGAGCTATCGAGTCTCGATAAACGTTAAAAAGTTATTTATTTATTTTTTGAACTGTCAGTTTTGGACTTTTACATCTGCTTCGGTTTCCCCATGGTTTTATTGTACAGAAATGACAGCTAGAATAGCAGTTTTGCGAAAACACTTGGTATTATTATTACTGATTTTTGCATTTTGGTTGAAACGCACTGCTTATTAAGAGTTATCTATATTAAATGTAGAACAATTTACTGGCTTTGAACTTATTGATCAGATTGGAACCTATACTTACAAAATGTGCTTGTTCTTTTTTTAATTGGCAGGGGCTATCCCTATTGCCTAATCATGGGTCTATTCTGAAAATAGCTCATGTGACATTGCAACAAGACTTATAAATTATTATTTTGCACTACAGTATCATTTTGTTTTCACACACCCTAGTTCCTGAAGCGTTAAAATCGGCGATTTGAAACTTTTGTTTTGTGTATCTACATAAAACAAGACATCTTGTTTCTTGCAAACGTTTTGACAAGAAATCTTGTTCTTGCTCCAACTAGTCTTGTCTTGTCTTGTGCCTTGCACACCTACTTCTTGTTCGTGTTCTTGCAGCAAGAACAAGACAAGAACAAGAAAAAGCAAGACAAGAACAAGAAAAAGCAAGACAAGAACAAGAAGTTCGTGAAACACCAGGAATAACGGAGTTCCTCATAGTCCGTAGCGGCAAATCCGCTTCCTTGCAAAATATAGATTAGCATTTGCAGGTACACTTTGTTACGTTACTTGACCGTTCTATGAAAATAAATTTCTTAATTTAAATAAAACCTAAATTTAATAGTTGCCTTTTAGTATCGCAGTAAATAAATAAAAAAAATAATTTGCTTATAAGAAAAGTTTAATAGTTGCTTTATAGTATGATAATAAAAACAAAAATAAAATAAAAATAGTTTGCTTGTCTGCTTCTTATAATAATAATTTTTTAATAATACATACAAAAATAATGTAGCAACAACTATAAATCCATCCATATCCATCCATACATATATAAAAACTCAAAGCGTTTTTTTCTCCGGTTCCTCCAGCGGCTACCGCTTCACCAATTTGGACCATTTTTTTAAATGAAAGGTCTCTATACACAGACGGAACATGAAACATTTTAAAATTTTTATTCTACGTCGATTTTTCAATAATAATTATATTAATTTATAATATATATGAAGGTCGGCTAGACGCGCGTCACTTGCGCCACCTACAAAACCGTCGCGTCTCATTATTGGAACTAATGCATCACGTGACGCATTTAGACGGGTCGACCAACGCAAGTCTGTCAGTGCATTGTGCGCTGGGGTCTCACTAGTGTTGTACTAAATTACTAGTAGAAATTACGAAAGTCACAAACAACATTTTCAAGCTTCTCCTTCAGTCGTACGAACTAACCCCGAAATCGATCACTAGCTCCGATCCGGATCAACTTCTCCCCACAGGTTAATTGACACTTAAGTTCAAGGCAAAACAGCACCCTCCCAGTTTTGACAAAGCCACCCTCAACACCACAGTTACCCACTAGGTCGTGAGCAAACCATTGCAACAGCAACCTACGGAGTCCGTCTCAAACAAAGCAGCAACCTGCCAAGGCTACTATCACGAGATGCAAGCTCCAGGCCATAACGTAAACCACAACCTATTGGAGCTCCAGCCATAGCCCCCTGTTCTCTTTATCCTTCAAATAACTCATTTTGTTTATTGCTCTTTGTAAAATTTTATCTTTCACTTACCTTGTTTTTGTTCAGGATCCCGACATTATAAGCTCAGCCCGATCCTGTTGTTCTTTGTTTTGTAATTAATTTGCTTATTTAGTAATTATTGTTAGCTCGCTAAATCTTTGTTTGTAATGTTCTTTATTCACTGAATTAATCTGTTTTTTTAATGTTGCTCTGTTCGTTTATGTGAATCTTTTTAAACATAATTTTGTCTGTTATAAATAATAACACAGTTAAAATCAACTAAAACGTGTAAGTAATGTAAATTAAATTAATTGGTGTTTCAAAAACTTATGTTAATAGAATTTGTTACTAAAAGTTAGTTTTACGATAATTGGAAAAAGAAACATATTGTAATAATAGAAATTATTTTAAAATTTATATTACCTTGCGGTTCAGTCCATCTCTATCAAACATATTTTGCAAAATCCGTTCGGATGTATCATCAACTATGATATGAATATGTAATAGAATGTTTCGATAAAAATAAAGAGATTTTAGCATAGTATAAAGATAGAAATTCGACTGGTAACCAATCCATACAATTCCAATGTGTACAACTTCACATTTTGAATAATTATGGTGGTATTTAGTGTTAGTAAACTTCTGCAACGCACAATCAAATCTGCTACCTAGAAATAAAATTATTACTCAGAAAATTATTACTAACGCTAAGAAAGTAACCTACCTGATAAATAATATACCAAAAAAATTATCAGCAACAGTAAGATCAGTAGATTTATAAATTTTGCAGTTATGTATCGTGTATTAAGTCGCATCTTTTCTACTAATAATTTATGTTTATTAAGTTTTTTGCAACCAATTGTGAAACTTAATGGTGCCACGTTCCTAACGGCGGCAGGGGGAAGTATATGACACACTACAAAGATTTTCTTTTACTGCTGATTTTAAAAATTATTGCTCACTAGTAGTCGATTTCAAATCGATTTTACACCAAAACTATGCGTTCTATCAAAGTATAACAAGAGTACCGTTTATTCCTAAAATGCTTTGAAATATCATAATTTTATATTAAAAGTTAAAAAAATTATGTACAAAAAAAGAGGCATATTAACCCTCCGCCCCCCCCCGTTTGACACACCCCTAAATAAAATTATTAAATGTAAGTCTTGTTAAGTATAAAAAGTTAATTAGCAGTACAAAATTTTATTAATTTATCGTTAACGGTTTCGGAGATAATTTTTAAAAACCATTTTCAGGGGTGCACCTTTAAGGGACTGTAGATCCCTTAGGAAGCACTCTAGAGAAAAAAATTATTAAGGTTTTAGTCATCATTTGACTAGTTCTACGTTCTCTTAAATTTTAAAAATACATATCGTGGTCCTGTCTCAAATCTAAATCAACATCTTATAGGTAAGGATATACACTGTGTCCATAAAGTAACCCCCCTCCCCTCCAACTAACTTTTGAACGACTTGATATTTTTCTACAAAATTTGGTGTGCTGTAATGGGAAATTAAATACTATTCTTCAGACCATATTAAAATTTTGTATCATCCAAAATGGCGACTGGGCGACATTTTGAAATTTTTTTTAAATAGAAAAAGGGGCCAAGTAACACCTCATTTGAAAGGTCTTTTAATTCTGCGTCTGACCTTAGAGTTTCAAAGAAAAATATTCAGCCATAACAAAATGGCGGATTTTAAACAAATGGACTCACTCAATTCAAAATTGTTTTGATTATTCTATCCAGGGTCGAGTGACACCTTATTTGAAAGGTCTTTTAGTTTTGCGTTTGATCCTAGAATTTCAAAGAAAAACATTGAACCATAACAAAATGGCGGATTGTAAACCAATGGACTCACTCAGTTCAAAATTGTTTTGATTTTCTTATCCAGTAGTCCACTTTTTCATTTGCAAGACTAAATTTTCCCAGAAATATCTCAGGTGGCTTGAAATAATATTGAAAACGTTATGTTCCAACAAGACGGCCCGGCGCGCCGCCTCATTAGTATAGGCCTGTTTCTGATTTTCTCAACGGACATTTTTTTGGCAGATCGATTGTTACGCGGGGGCCTGTAGAATAGCCGGCGCACTTCCTAGATTTAACTTTCTTAGATTTTTTGTATGGGAATATCTGAAATCGAAAGTGTACAGAACCCGTCCAGAAACAATTGAAGAACTGGAGCAACGCATTACAGAAGTTTGCAGAATTATCACTCCAGAAACTTATGAAAATGTAAGGCAGGAATTTCCTAACCGACATTTTATGTGCCAAGAAGTAAATAGTAGACATTTCGACCACTTAATTTAATTAATTTAAGCTTTAATTCTTAGTTTTTTTAAACAGACTTCTTTATCTTCAAACATTGTCATTTTGTTATGGCTGAATATTTTTCTTTGAAACGTTTGGAGCAGACGCAGAATTAAAAGACCTTTCCAATGAGGTATTACTCGATTTTTCTTTCTATTTAAAAAAAAATTCAGAATGGCGCCCAGTCGCCATTTTGGATGATACAAATTTTAATATGGTCTGAAAATAGTATTTAATTTCCTATTACAGCACACCAAATTTTGTAGAAAAATATCAAGTCGTTCAAAAGTTAGTTGGGGGGCGGAGGGGGTTACTTTATGGACACAGTGTATATGTGTGTGTAGTACTTACGTCCGTATAATTCGATGTAGATTAATTTGCTAAATATGATGCACAATATGGGAATGGTTAGTTCACAAAAAATGTTTTAAAAAGGTGAAAAAAACACAATCCTCGCATATAAATCACATGTAAATAACTCAAAAGTTAACACGTAAATGGCGCGCGAATTATGTGCCTACTTCAACCAATCAAAAGCAAGGCGCTCTATTGTCGCCACTGTTCCCGTATAAAGTCACTGCAAGTCCTTGTTGCAAATTATATAATTTAGCGGTTGAAATAAACAAGAACGTGGTTCTTCTGCATAAAACATTAAGGAGCAAACATAAATTGCACAAACAGTCTATGAATTTTGTCACTGCTCGTTCTGACCACTAAATAACATAAACTGTTTTTTCATAAATTTTGATAGCTTTTTTAATTACTGTAAATTCATGTGGCGTTTAATTTTTTACTGCCGATTACACATGAAATTTTTTTCAGTTCATGTTAATTTTTATAATGTAAATGGCTCCATTTACAACTGGCAATGGATGCCAGAAAAACACCACCCAGAATTACTTAAGCTCGCATTTCCAACAATTATTTCTGTAAAACTTACTAACAAAGTTATTGTAGTAGATCCAGATTTAATGTTCGCTGCTAATATACAGCAACAATGGTACTTGTTCAATAACTTTCAGAATCATCAAGTAAGTCAACTACGCAGTGTAAGAATATAATATTAAAATATGCTGTTACAGTTTATAGGTTTACCAGCGATGATTTCAGATACAAATACCAGTACCGAAGTTAGGTAAACAATACTTTGCAGAACTGTTAAAAAATATTTATTCTCAATATTTTAGATTTAGTACCAGCATAGTATTGTACCACTTAGTAGAGTAATATGGACAGTTCTGGATCCACCCCCCACTCCTGGCCTTGAGTTCAAGGTCAAGGTCACCCCCACTTCTACCCCCACCCCTGGCCTTGAGTTCAAGGTCAAGGCCACCCCCCCCCCTCCTACCCCCACTCCTGGCCTTTAGTTCAAGGTCAAGGTCGAAAAGGTCCACCAGCTTCATCGCTCCAAAAGAAAACACCAAATAGATTCAAATATATTTATTAATTAAATATACATAATGATCACTAAGGTAGGTTATTGTAATTAATTGACCAATATATAAAGAAAAGCTGTACTCTTGTACACAAATTTAAAAGAATAAATTTTATAGTTTGTATTTTACATAATATTTGCACATATACAATATATAATTTTAACTTAAATCAAGCGGATTTTCTTGCAGTTGTTGACACCATGAAAGTCTGTAGTTTTAAAATCTCCAGTAACCTCTAGATATAAACTAGTCAAGTGATCTGTCGGAACACAAATGTTATATATGTTGTGTTGGTACCACTCACGCAAATTTGTATAATAATTTACTTCGGTAACGGGAATAATAACCTTTTCTACACTATTCCGAATAAATGTTGCACTACCACTAATTTTTATATAATGCTGATGTGAGAAATATTGCATCTCATCGATATTACTAATAACTAGCGGCTTGAGTTTCTCACTGACATACTTGAAACATTTGGCTTGGCTTGCTGTTTCATCTAATACGTACTCAAGAGTCAACGTTTCACGCACCATGTTGATACGAGTATGTCAAACTTGCGAATGGGGAAATAAATATGTGCGATGTGTATTTTAACTGCACGCGAGTTCTACAAAGAATGGAATAATTGTAGTAGTAGCTTCTTTGCCGATAGACGATCATAAATGTCGTCGGATTCTACACCATTTCCAGCAACATCGACACCATCAAACTTAACTAGTCTTTCCAAACCATCGAAAGCCGTTTTCGCCTCTTCAAGTAGCCCCTTTGTAGTTTTCAAGGATTTTATAAGATTCGCAAATGAGCAATGCTTTGACCATCGAAGGTGTTCAGACAGGGGGTCGTCAGCGGGTTCCCATAAATATATTTTAATTCCACAACAGAAACATTGCGTATCGTCAACACCAGTGGGGATGTGGTAGAAACCGGCAGCAGCAAGCGATTCTGGGGTTAGCACACCAGGCCAATTGTCGAATGTTTTTAGTCGTTTCACATAGGACTGGTAATTCGGGTTAGACCACATCTTCACAGACTTGTCACTAAGCAACTGAAGTTTGGATTTGCAAACAAGGTTATATATCCCTGGTACAAGAGTGGGGAATGGGTGGAGTCAACTCAAGGCTAAATAGGTTCAAGGTTGTGAGGATTTAAACATTTAAAATAAATAATTAAAATTAAAAAGTATAAATATTTATTTATAATAATAGCTAATATGCAACAGTTCCCCGTTCCTAAATCTTGAGGTAAAGCGCAGCACCTGCCGAACCACGTTGTTTCTGTACCACTCGTCCAAGGGTTTCGTCAAGGGTGTCGGCAACGTTGTCAATCTTGCTAACTCGTCAAGCTGTTCCCCTTGCAGCTCTAGAGTGTAAGAGATCGTGACAACCGCATACACTTTTTTACCCTCGAACGAGCTTCCTAACTTTTCCACAAACTGCTGGAACCGTTGGTAGTGGCTGGTCGTCGGGGGTTGGAAGAAGACATCTTCGTCGGAAAAGTTGTGAAGTGACATGATTTTCAGACTGGGACTCAGACGATAACTGATGCTGTAAAGCTTCTACACGAAATATAAAGTAAAATACGCAACCTTCGTGAAATATGACCGTGAAAGTCAAGGTTATGAGCGCTACTTTCCACCACCACTACAAAGTGTGACCTTGACTGATTGCAATATAAAGAGCATGCTTGTTTCGATATTTAGTTGAGTTTGTTTAGTTCGCGAAAGAAGATCGAGTTCGTAAAAGTGATGGATAATTTATTAAAAAGTATCGAAAAAGTGAAAAACCAAGTGCGAATGAATTCGGGGGAAGTTGTTAGTTCTGTGAATGCAAACGCTAAACAAACTGCACCGTATCCAATATTAATACATTGCAGAAGTTATCCGCTGAATAAATCGCGAAGCAAGTTTGTAGCGGTTGGTCTGTCAAGTTATACACCGCATTGGCCTGTAGTGCAACTGTATGGTTGTAAAAATGACTGGACAAGTTTCAACGAAGAAGAATGGAATGTGTTCTTGGCGAATCAAGGGGTGATAACAAACTATTTCTTTTCAAGAGATTTTGAAGTTCAACCCGTAAGCATAAGTCCTTCAAAAACCATTTCCTTCCAAACTGTTGCAAAAACAAAAGTGATAATCATACAGGACCAGGGAGCATCTGAAATTTATTTGGGATTGGAGTTTCTTGTGGAATTATGGGAACTCCTAGCATTAATTGATTGCCGATTGGGTCTGTTAAAGGGTTTGGAGTTTGAAAAGTTTTACACAAGCGTTATCAAAGGGGTTGCCTGTATGTCTGGCGACATAAAAAGCAACATTCATAGCGTATTGATGAATTAAATATAAAGTCTGAAAATGTTGTGTGTATGTTGGAGATGTTAAAATTTGGTGAACAAATAATTACATGTGACGTTGAATTTGAAAACTTTGCAAATAAGATTAATTAACAAAAGGTGTCAGAATGTGGATGGCATACTCTGCAGCATCGCGTCCTGTGGCTACAGATTTACACACTGCAGTTATACGTCTTCAGAGTTTGCTTCAAGACTTGGCATTCGATGCTGGGCACAAAAGCGTGTATGGGTTTGAACGATTCGGAACTATCAGCGAGCTTGAGGAGTTAGAAAAAAAATATCAGAAGGGGGTCAAGTTATGTTGGAAATTTTTGGAGAACCGTATATGTGGAAAGCTCCTTCTGGTAAGTCTAATACATATTGATTTAGAGGAGTTTACTGCTGAAGTTGAAATATTTGTGGGTAAAGATTAAAACCTGATATATAACGATCAGTTGAAGAACAGGCAATCATTACGTGAAAGTTCTATAAGGTGTTGAGATGCCGATCGATAAATTTGGAAGACACTTGCATAGTCATCATGACCCTCAAATTTTTCTTGCAGAAATGGGTGAGGCGGAATTAAGAAGCGAATCTAATTTATTATTACTGGCTCTTAGGACCGATGAGAACGGCAATTTTGTTTTTCTTGGAGATGAAGCTAAAGGCGACAGACGCGTGTATAAGTGTCCAATAAGGGGAACCATTACAAATGTAAGAATCTCGGTGAAGGAAGTTAAACTTTACATTAACGACAAAGAAATTAAGTACACTGATTTGGTTGGAGTTGACCTGAAGGTAGACGATGAGATTACAGCTATATATAATATCAAAAATAGCTATCAAGCGCTGATGTTGACGTTAACTTTGCAAAGCCCCCTTATAGTGCATGCATAAATGCCATAAAATGGTTCCCCAGGTGAAGTTTGATATGTCAAAAAATAAAATCCACAATATGATAGTATGGAGTTTCGCATATTGGCAAAGTAGAATAAAGTTTTGGGAATTTGTAGCTGTAGATCGATGTAGATTTCAAAGAAGAATTGAAGATACACATAAAACGCTTGTGAAAGTTTTAAGTTCGAACCATAGAAATAAGATCTACTTAGAACGCTTTGCATAATTTTATAAAGAAATTAAAATGTATTACTATTAATAATGTTCATGACTTGTTGTATGTTAGAAATGTTTTTGCATTACAATGTATTATTAACAAATATATCTACCGTTTTAACGAAACATGTATATTATTAAATAAAACTAGTAAGTACATAAAAAAATTTATTTGAAAATTATTGCATTACATAGTGTTCGTATAAAATATAAACATTAGACAATGCACAATAACATAGTGGTTTCACATGATACATGCAAGATGGTTTTGATGCACTCAGTGCTGGTCGTTCTTCAATTTCAATTATATGTTTATCGATGAAACTTCTTAAAAATGTAGCTTTTTCATGTCCCTTTACGTAGACTACGTCAGCATCTTGAACAAGTCGCATCAAAATTTTTGGAAATAAGAAAACAGGCGTGAATCCTTCATCCCAATTGATACAGTGATGATTTTTCATCAACCAGTTAGCTTTTTGTTGTAAATTTTGGGGTAACGCAGAAAAATGAAACGGAGCTCTAAAAATGTAATGTGAAATGGTGTTTCCATGGTATGCAGCTAATTCTTTTGGTGAAAATTTTTTTTCGGAAATCATGAAACCTTGGAGATCTATTATAACAAACATGTTGTTGCTCCTAAGGCACTGATTAAACTAACCATTTGGTTTTAATCTTACAGCTGTTTAACTGCTTTTGTTAGCGCGTTGTATGTAAACACGCGATCGTGCAAAACCAGGCAATACGCTATTGTATCGGCAGCCATGTTGACTGCCGTTTCAAATTCGAGTCTAAACACAACAGCATTAGCTTGTAAGTAATCCTTTTGATTCGAACAATCCACAACAATCAGAGGAGCAATCTTTTTAAAATCTTCTAGGGATAATAGAGGTTCGTTATGTTTGTTGTAGTATGTTGATTGGAAGTGTGAATACATTTCGTATAGAGTTGCATAATGATTATTTGCGAAATCGATATTCAAATTATCGTATGGATATCTATCTGTGTTTAAGTAAACTCGAAGATTTGTAATACTACAATTATCAAATTCGCTCATCTTTTTGTCGATTTTTCCAGAACGATCTGTCTGGAAACCCAGTATAACTTGTCGCGGAGTCTGTAATTTTGTACTGGTGGCAATCGCATGAGAATGTTGCGTAACTTGATTTAGTCCTGAGATTATATGAAGTTGCCAACTTCTAAACGGTACTTGGGTGTCGATATTTTTATCTATGTATTTTGTTAGAGCTAATTCTTAAGCAAGGCCTGCTGTAATATGGGGAACTTTCCAATAAAGTTTTTCAATTGTAACTTTGACAGCTTCATCTATATTTGGGCTATATATCGCATCGTTATCTGTATTACTTCGAATTAACACCAATTCTTGCCTAATATTTAGTACCACTTTTCCGTAATCCTCCGCAAAGCCCAACAGCATGCTGAGGGGTATGCAAACGTGAAAATTACCAGATGCATCAACTATTTTGCTTGTTGCGTTGGGAAGCCATCCAGCGTTTTGAAGCTTTTTAATATCGTTAGAACTGTAGGAAACATAACCTTTCATAGTAGATGTTATACCAGGTTTCGTTACCGAATCAACCACAACGCCATTCATTTCATAGCGAATTTCGCTAAATAGGTGGGCAACTCCATTGTTAACAAATGTAGCGTTTGTAGCCCCTCCAGCTGTTTTTAACAATTTTCCTTGTATATACAGGTAACTTAAACCGGGTAGTGTTGACATATCTTCTTGAATCGGAATCCGGATTTCGTCATTATTTTCAAAGCGATTCGTATAGGGTTGATGGGTATGTATTTGATTGCTAACAATTGAATTGTCAACAAGAACTTTTTCACTAATATTTAAAATACTCATTGTAACACTTGAAAACCTAACGATTTAAGAAATGCTTTATTTTTCTTTGTCAACTGATCGGCTGACGACCTCTTACTGACTGCGGAACGTTTGGTATGTCTCATGTTATATCCTTTTGGAGCTGTAGATGATGTGTCTGAGCTAAAATTGCGGTAAGTGGTGTTGAATCTGAAACCCATTATAGCTTCTTCAAATGCAAACTGACCGTCACCGTTTCTGAACTGAAACTGACAGGAACATCCTCTTGGTCGAGTATTTTAATTGTTATGTTGGTAATTATTTTAGTGCTGATTGGAAGATAAATGACTGGATTTGGAGACGCAACTATTTTGTATCCAGACGGTACAGTAGGAAAAAAATGATGAATTATATGACCTGCTTCCCCATTCTTATAAGATCCCAACGATATATTGCAATGTATTAATATGGAATTTATTTTCATTATCTTAGTTATATTTTCAGACGAATGCCACACATTGGGTTTATATTTTTGAGGTAGAAATCCTAGTAAATCTCCTATCGAGTTATCCGCAGTGAAGTCTATTGTAGCAGTCGCTAAAGGGGAAAGAAATTATTCAAAACAAATTGGTTTAAATATTAAATCCAATTAATGTAGTACATAACTCGTGTCATGGAAAAGTTGTTTGAACTTTTATATATCTACATATTCCCACATATTAAAAAGTGCAAGTTATAAATTACGCTAAGTAATTTCCTGTGATAAGTGAAAACTTAGAAATTGTAACGTAATATGAAAAGCTAACACACCAACTAACCGTCAGCTTTGTGTGAGAAATGCATTGTTGCAATTAGAAGTTCAAGCAACTTGTGGACACATGCATCAGCTAGAAAAAGGCAGTATGTAATAAACGAAAGACAGAAAACTCTTAATTCCCTTGGAGGGGAAAAGTTTTGCTAAGAAGGGACGCGAAAACAATTAGTTAGTTCGGGTTTACATCTTTAAGACAAAAAGTCATTTTTTTCTCGTGCTCGTGAAATCGTTCTCTTCATTAAATTAAATTCAAAATCTAAGTCCATTATTAAGACTTAATACATCTGGTTATTTTATAAAAATAAGATTCAAAGTTAAAACAGTGAAACTATCAGCCTAACTCAAATTAAATCATTCGCATCGTCAATAAAAGTACTTGTGCCAACTACCCATCTCGTTGGGGCACTCTCTCGAATTCCGTCGGAGGGCAATTAAGGATTCTGTCAGGTCAGAAAAGTCTAAAATAATTGTACTAACATTTATTAGATTAACTAATTGGTATCTTGAGAAAAATTGAAGTAAAGATAAATTTAAATATTTTCTAATTGGTCAAAACCTTATTCAAACATTCAGAGTTTAGTTCTAATTCATTTCAAATTTAAATTTAAGTCGCTGAGAGCAGTCAGGCTTCTCATTGTGCTGTAAAACCCTAGCCTCTCCTCTGGAGCGGTCTTCTCTAATTATTCAATAAACTATATATTTTACTTATTTCTTTTGTTTTAATTTCCATTATTAAATCTCTTTTCAGGTCCCCTTAAGGGAAGATTATTTGTTTACTTTAATTTAACTATTTTGACGCTACGGGAGAAATCCCAAATAATCATAATCCTAAAAATAATAATTGTATAAATTTGGTTTAAACAACTCTTTTAAAAAATTAAAGTGCATATTTCAGGATCCTGTGTAGTTGACTAGATATAAGCTTAATATTCCAGGAGCAGTCCAGATCGTCGGCCAGTTACCCAAAAAAAAAAAGACATTTAGTATTTTCAGATTTTCACCAGTACCAGGGTTTATTACAATAGCTCCAGGGGTATTACAATGGTGGCAGCGGAAAACAAAAAACTACCCTTATAATCTATAAAGGTGGTAGCTAAACTATGTAAATTTTTTTTTTTCCAAAAATTACAGGAACGCCAACGAAGAGGAACAATTTCAGCAGAAAGATTCGTTTTGTACCGTCGGAACCGAGAATTTTTGAAACATTTTTGATTTTCAGGTAGCTTGGAGAATTTTATCGTTACAGGTTATTTTTATTAATTAATTACAGCAATTGAGGGAGCTTGCTGATTTTCCAGAAATTTTTGCTTGTTGTTTTAACTAGCATTTTAACTGCAAATTAATTATTGTTGCCGTGTTGTACAAAGTTGGAAAAGCCAACATCTTTTATACACTTATTCATAGTGGTATTATATAAATTAACAGCTTCAAAACCTAAATATTTTTTTTTTGGAACAACAAAATTATTTTTTTTGGACAAGTGGCTTAGTGGCGCAAGACACCTTTGCCTTTATCTGTCGGCTGAGTCTGGCCGGTGGGCTTCGTTGCTTGTCTGAAAAAAAAACCACCCCTTTATAAAAAGCTCACGTGCTATTTTCTGCACAAAGTTACTAAGTGGCATTAGACTACTAATTGCCTTAATTCATATCCTGAGTCTGGGATTGAACTCTAGTGACTTGTCAGAAATTAGTACACGCTACAGGGGATTTTTCACAAAATTAATTTACGAAAATTTACGCTTCAAGTAGCTACAGTAGTTACGGTACACAAGGTAATAGGAGCCTTACCTCATTCGAAGACGCTAAAATCACGAAAAATCGTGGTGTGAGCATACGAAAAATTTGGTTACATTATTGTAGGGCCGAAATATATTATCCCTTGTAAATAAACCATTATACAGCACTCTTAAAACACAAAAATCAATTTTTAATTCTCAAGATACCTAATGAATGTGTAAAATAGTACTAACCATTGCAGGAAATTAACAAACTTTATTGTAATAATTATTGTGTATTTGTAATTTTGGTAATAATTTTTTTTAACAGGAATTATTTACGTTTAAAATAATTTTATTGACGTATGGTATAATTGTGTGTATTTTGATTAGCATTTTATTAACAGGAAACACTTACATTTAAAAACACCTTAAATATTTAAGTGCCGTCGGACTGAGACAAATTCGTAAACTTATTTCGTGACTTTTACCTACTATTTCTAAATTAAATAAAGCTAACAAATAATATAGACAAAAATGCCAGATCCGTCTACGACAATCACAGGTCCAACGGGAAGTACCAATGTACCCCCGGCGCAAACATCACCCTTTATCACGATGGGTATGTTAGCAAACACAATAGATAGTTTTTCTGGACAACAAAACGTTAGGGAATATTTTGAAAAATTAGATTTACGAGCAGAATTAGATGGGTGGTCACCAGAGGTAACACTAAAACTTGTTAAATTTAGACTTACAGGGGACGCTTATAAATTTTACAAATCAGACCCAGAAATTTACAACGAAACAAATTATTTAGCATTTAAAAACAAATTTTTTGAGAAATTTTTACCTGCTATAATTCCAGGACAAGCTTTATTACGGCTTAGCAAATGTTTTCAACGTCATGATGAAACAGTTGCAAATTATGTAATTAGGTTAAAAACATTAGGCACCGAAATTTTGACTGAAGATTTAAAAAACGCACCTCAAGTCAATATTCCTGGGTTAAAACAAAAATGCCAAGAGTTAATTTTAAATCAGTTTAGAATAGGGCTTAAGAAAGAATTGTTGAAAAATTTAACTCCATTATTAATGCGAACCCAAGATTTAACAATAGAAAAAGCCGAAACTTTTGCAAAACAGTTTGAACTTTCAGATTTAATGTTAAATAGTAGAAATCAAACATCTTCGGCAGTAATGTCAATTCAAACACGTCAATGTTTTCACTGTGGGAAAAATAACCATTTTTCTAGGGATTGTAGGTTTAAACAAAACACGGATAGGCAAAATTCAAATTACAACAATCAAAATCACCCTAATTATAGACCTTCTACGCAAAATTACACACAACAAGGGCAATCTTATAGGAAAAATCAATTCACCACAACTCGTCAGAATAATTATAATAACCAATATAAAAATAATTTTTCGGGTAATAACAAAACATCATACAACGCAGATTTTAGAAACTCGTCTGCAAATCAACAAAATCTGTATAGAAAAAACACGGGAGCGTACCCTAGGACACCAAATTGGCAACCAAATCGAGGAAATTTTAACCAACAAACACAACAATTTAATTCGAACAGCAACAACTTTAAACAGAAAGCGCAACAATCATATTTTAATGGCAACAATTATAAACAACAACTGCACCGTCCCTCAACATCGAGCAACAATTACAATCAAACACCGCAACGCCAAGAATATCAACAGGACCGTACAAGAAAAATTAATGTAACACCGGTCGAAGCTTTAAACATGACCGGGCTCTCTCTGCAACCCCGAGAGAAGAGTCTTCAATAATTATAAATAATTCTGCAACAACACCCACCACATATTATATTCCACAATTAACCAAATTTAATACTTTAGAATCACCCAGCATCGTGTATTTATATGTAAATGGTATTAAAAGAAAATTTCTGCCATCACAATTATTAAAGAAACGGCAGTAAATAAAGAAGACGTAACAGACGCTGGTGATATTTTATTAGCAGAAATCACAGGTGAGGGTTTACCGGCCATTGGTATGACCACAATAAATTTTGGAACCCAACCAAATAACGTGAACTGCATATTCGACGTAATTGTGTGTGGAAATAATTTAGTGGTAGACGCAACAGGAATAATTGGCCGAGATTTATTAAGAAAAAGTAACGCTATTATAAATTATCAATCAAACGAACTAGAAATCTGGGGCCAACAAATTCCAATAAGGTATCAATCAGAAAATAGTTTTGCAAGTAATTATAATTTTACGCAGGGGTCCAATCAAGACAATCAAGCAGAAGGAAGGAAAAAAAGTAACTATGAGTTAGTTACGGAAAATTCATCGTACTGCGGAAAAGAAGAAACGAAAAATGAAGTGCCAGGGCAAAATCAATACGATTTAGAAGAAAATGAAGAATGTTTTGACGCTTTAGAAGACGTCGCAACATACACTGGAAATGAAGATTTTTACTACCCCATTTCAATTAAAAAGAATCATCATAACTGCACCAAAGAAAATGAAGCATTCATCGAATCGAAGGAAGTAAGTAAAATTGGAAATACCTTCTCTGGTGAGAACGGAAAACCAAATCAGAAAAATAAGGTTACATTAGAAAGTGTACCAAATGCAAATAAGCAAAGAAAAGGCGGAAAAACATTTTCTGGAGAGAATGAAACCGCAAACTACCCAAATAAAGTTGCAATGGAAAAAGCAACAAAGCAAAAGTACGGAAGAAAATGCGTACAAACTTTCTCTGGAGAGAAGGGAAACGCAAATTATGGGAAAATATTTCCAATAGAGGAAAAATTCGGAAACACATTCTCTGGTGAGAATGGAAATCCGGAAAAGGAAATTAAAATGTTAAGAAAAAACGGTAAGAATAAAAAGATGAAAAATAAAAAAGTACACTTCGATGAAATTTTATGTTTTGAAGATGAAATCAAAATTCAAAGTCCAAGAAAATGTTTAAATCAAGATTTTGCAGTAACAACAATAATTCAAGAAAATGGGTATTTATCGGAAGATGAAGATAAGGAAGATTTTCAAACAAATTTTATAGAACGACAGCGAATTTACCGCATGAATAAAACTTGCGACGAAGAAAACAAATTAAGAAAAAATTTTAGAGCCGATCCTGTACATGCCAACAATGGAAACGAAACTCAAGCAACCAAAGCACATACAGCAGCAACTCAACAATCGGGATCTAACATATTGGATTACGGCAATGTAGAAGAAACTACAGCGCAACAATTAAACAATTACACAATCTAAAAGAATGTATGTTAGAAAATCAAGACACGTTTTTAGCCTTACCACGTATTGCGTGCGGATTAGATAAATTAAAATGGCCTATAGTGTCTGAAATCATCAAATTCGTATTTCACAACACACCAATAACAGTAGTTGTTTACAATTGGGACCAAAAAGACATAACTGTCGGTACAATACAGCAGGTCGAAACGATCGCAACACCAATATGGGACCGCGAAGTCATTCAGAAGGAACAACAAAAAGATCCGTTCTGCAAAACTATACTAAGTCAAATACAGGAGGAAGATGAAAATTTTGGATTTTATCAAGACAACGAAGGCATCTTATACAAATCAGATGGAATTATAGACGCATTAGTTATACCAAAAACTTTTGTGAAAAAAGTACTGCATGATTTTCACGATCTACCATTCGTAGGACACCAAGGTCAAGGCAAAACGCTAACGCTAATAAAATCTCGTTGTTTTTGGCCAAATATGAAAAACGACATAATTAACTACATATCACAATGTCACTCATGTAATCAGAGGAAAACCTCACCCCATTTCAAGAAAGCACCTCTTCAAAATTTTCCAGAAATTTCCACACCGTTTGAACGCTGCTCAATGGACATAACAGGTCCATTCGTAACTTCATATAAAGGAAACAAATATTTATTAACGTTCATCGATCATTTTTCAAAGTACATCGAACTTATACCAATACCAGATCAAAAAGCTGAAACCGTAGCACAAGCATTTTTCACCAATGTTATAGCTCGTCATGGTACACCACAAAAACTCATTACAGATCAAGGCACCAATTTTGTTTCAAAACTTTTCAAAGAACTTTGTAGAAAACTTAACATTGAAAAACTACAAACATCAGCATACCACGCAATGGCGAATGGAGCAATAGAACGCGTCCATAGGGTTTTAAAAGATTTTTTAAGTCACTACGTAAATAGGACACAGTTGAATTGGGACGATTGGACAGATTTTATGCGAATGGCGCATAACATGTCTGTTCATAGTTCCACAGGTTACAGTCCGTACTTTCTACTTCACGGCAGGGATCCAACATTTCCATTGGATGAAATAATAAAACCAATGTCGATAAAATACGATACAGATGAAAACTACGTATCCGAGATGATGAAAAGATTAAATATAGCATTTACAAATGCTACCGAAAATATGAAAATATCCGCAGAAAGAAGGGCAGTATATTACAACAAGAATACCGAAAATAAAAATTTTAAGTTAGGAGACTTAGTTTATTTATTCGATCCCAGCACAAAAATAGGTATTTCAAAAAAATTAACAAAACCTTGGTTAGGGCCGTACCGAATCGTAGAAATTAAAGGACCAGTAACCTACAAAATTAAAGAATTAAACAAAAATAAACAGCAAGTAGTTCACGCCAACCGATTAAAATTATTAAAACCAGATAAAGAGCAAGTAAGCGCAGAAGGAAACCAAGAAGACAGCCAATCAGATAATGAAGATGAAGCAAACAACCCACTAAATAGTTGGGATGCTATCACGGAAGTCGAAGAAGGCGTAAAGCCAGAAGACGTGACGTTAACAATTTTACAGGGTTTAGACTGTCAAAGGGCAGCTCAACAGAAACAACAACAAACGAAACGTCGAAATTGGAGACTAGATATTAATAGAGAAACAAAGAAGATGGTAAAAGAAAATGTACAAAATTTAGGTAATGTAGGAAATTTAGGTTCAGTAACGCAAGACGGAGTAAGAACTTCGGCACGTAGACGATTACGTTCAAACACGTAAAAACGAAAACAAAAAACATATAAATCATATACCTCATGGTTCATCTTGGAAACATGAGCGAGCAAAATAACATTTCGGCATAAAAATAAATAAAAATCGCACGAACAACACTAGGTCAAATCAGAAGACGTAGGGTTCTTCGTGAACATTGGCGAAACTCATGGTTCACTTTAGAAACATGACCGCACAAACAAAACATTTTTACAGGAACACAAAATATAAATTGCACGAACAACATCAAGTCCAATTATAAGACAAAAGGTTTTTCGTGAAAATTTGAGAAATTGAAATGAATAAAAGAAACATGCTTACAAAAGCCTTATGTAAAATATAATTATAGATATAAAAATAGGAAAGTAAGTAATCATAAGAATTTTTTTTTATTGTCAAAAGTTATGCTAAGATAGTGAAAGTATTTTTAAATATAGGAAAATGGGACCAAAATTTCTCGTACCGTTAGTGTTTTAATAATATGTGCATTAATAAAACAAGTGTCAGTGCTTATCGCGTATGACTGTGAAAATGCGAACAATAACATGACAGTGGTTTCAATTCAAGAGGTCACAATTATTATATCGATGGAAAATGGGTAGGACTAACACCTCTACCCTTAGAAAAAAAAAACCACCACAACTTTTGGGAGTAGAAGCAGAAGATAACTTACAATTCAAACCAATCCAACCATTAGGAGTTAGTGGCCTGTACACTCAAGAGGAAATAGCAAAAGTGCAAAGAACTTTAAATTTTGGAATAGAAAGAGCAGCAGTCGAAACAATGCTAACATTCAAATTAAATGGGATAAACAACACAGACTATCAAGGTTATTCAACCCTGCACCTCTTTGATGGAGCAGAAATTAAGAAACTAGCAAGGAACACCCTACAGTATATTTGGGGATGGTTCACAGACATCGGAATGTTTATGAGCGGATTAATAGGATTTTATGTAATTCTAAAAACACTAAAATATTTACTGGGAGTCATATTAAATGGCCTAGCAATTTACAAGACAGTAGGTTGTGGCATAGCTCTGCTAGCCAGTATTTGGAACACATTGGCACTGTGGATAGTACATAAACACCACACGCAACAAAGAAAATCCGCAGATTTAGAAGCACAATTAAATATCCCAACGCAACTATTACCAGGATCATCGATGGAAATAATAACAACCCCAACGTCATCCCAACCACTACCATCAGTACCGTCAACCACAACTTTAACTACAGCATACCCCAACATAGACCATTGGACCGCAGCAATGATAACGCAACACAGCGAACAAGCGCAACAGAACAGTGTAGTGGAAAAGTGAAATAAAAACGACAGTGAATCCATGGCCTTTTTCTTTTTGTGAGAAATTAAAATAAATTTAGTGCACGGTACGAAGCAAATATCAAAACCAATGACTTTTACGGATCAGAAAAGACTTACAAATTTTAAACATAAGGGGAAAGTAGATTAGAAAACAACATTTGGGAAACTAGATATAAATGATAAAACTAAGTAAGTAATAATAGGTAAACTAGAATCGAAGTCATCGTAGTAGGTTACCATCACAGAAAAACATTTGCAAATAGCAAATAAATTCCCTCTGTGGGCTGGGGGTAGAATAGGTCCACAGTACTTCCTGCTTGAAGTAAGAGGCTTCTAAAAGGGAAAAACCTTTTCGGCTCCAAATTTCCGAAACTCAATTCGGCACCAAAAAATTCACTTTGTCTTTCTTGTAACATTTCATTTTGATTCAGTACAATCAGACTTCTTCCTTGCAACTTTTCTTTTTGGTTCAAGACAATCGATGTTTCTTCATCTACATTTTGTTGGAAATATGTCTCCAAAACGTCATCAAGGGACAGGTCTCTCGTCAATCCATTCAAACCATGAGCTGTTCGTAGTTGGTATTTACTACATGAGAGATTCTCATAGCTCATAATTAAATAATAATTTTTTTTTTGTTTGTTTTTATATATCATACCGTTTCTTAACTTACTTAGTTACTTACTTACTTATAGTAAATAATACTTTCATCTACTTGTCTAGAAAGAGAATATAAGGGATCTTCCGCAAAAGCTTTGTCATAAGCTGGTAAATGGCCTCTTGTGAATCCATTTCTCAGTGGTAGGTGACTTAAATTATTGAGTATCGACTACATGAGAGCTTTTCTTAGCCCATAATCTTTATAATATTTTTTTTTAATATATATATATATATATATATATATATATATATATATATCATACAGTTTAAATCATACAATTATCATAATAATTTGCCTTTGTAGGGATCAGAATCCCATACAGGGACAACAAATTGGGTTTCGTGTTGCAAGATCGACATCCTGTCACTGCCGGGACCAAGATGGGGTTGCACATTGTAGAACCTACATCCCATCCCAGGGATCGAGATTGGGTTTTACTTTGTGTAATCTACATCCCACCCCCGGGACCAGGACTAGATCTTACATTGCGAGACCTACCCCCACGTAGGGGTCACCCAACCTAAGGTTACAAATAAATAAGCAATTACGAATTGCATGATGGTGGAGTACACTATGACTTAGCATATGGCTAGAAAAAAAAAAAAAAAAAAATTTTTTTTCAACGTATAATATTAGTATGCATAGAATGTAAACAATAGCATGTAAACAGTAGGGAGTAACTTTAAGTTTGTACTTAAAAGGAAGACAACTCCAAAAGAACTTGCCTTCTTTTTTTTAAGGGGGGAGTGATGTAGCAGTCGCTAAAGGGGAAAGAAATTATTCAAAACAAATTGGTTTAAATATTAAATCCAATTAATGTAGTACATAACTCGTGTCATGGAAAAGTTGTTTGAACTTTTATATATCTACATATTCCCACATATTAAAAAGTGCAAGTTATAAATTACGCTAAGTAATTTCCTGTGATAAGTGAAAACTTAGAAATTGTAACGTAATATGAAAAGCTAACACACCAACTAACCGTCAGCTTTGTGTGAGAAATGCATTGTTGCAATTAGAAGTTCAAGCAACTTGTGGACACATGCATCAGCTAGAAAAAGGCAGTATGTAATAAACGAAAGACAGAAAACTCTTAATTCCCTTGGAGGGGAAAAGTTTTGCTAAGAAGGGACGCGAAAACAATTAGTTAGTTCGGGTTTACATCTTTAAGACAAAAAGTCATTTTTTTCTCGTGCTCGTGAAATCGTTCTCTTCATTAAATTAAATTCAAAATCTAAGTCCATTATTAAGACTTAATACATCTGGTTATTTTATAAAAATAAGATTCAAAGTTAAAACAGTGAAACTATCAGCCTAACTCAAATTAAATCATTCGCATCGTCAATAAAAGTACTTGTGCCAACTACCCATCTCGTTGGGGCACTCTCTCGAATTCCGTCGGAGGGCAATTAAGGATTCTGTCAGGTCAGAAAAGTCTAAAATAATTGTACTAACATTTATTAGATTAACTAATTGGTATCTTGAGAAAAATTGAAGTAAAGATAAATTTAAATATTTTCTAATTGGTCAAAACCTTATTCAAACATTCAGAGTTTAGTTCTAATTCATTTCAAATTTAAATTTAAGTCGCTGAGAGCAGTCAGGCTTCTCATTGTGCTGTAAAACCCTAGCCTCTCCTCTGGAGCGGTCTTCTCTAATTATTCAATAAACTATATATTTTACTTATTTCTTTTGTTTTAATTTCCATTATTAAATCTCTTTTCAGGTCCCCTTAAGGGAAGATTATTTGTTTACTTTAATTTAACTATTTTGACGCTACGGGAGAAATCCCAAATAATCATAATCCTAAAAATAATAATTGTATAAATTTGGTTTAAACAACTCTTTTAAAAAATTAAAGTGCATATTTCAGGATCCTGTGTAGTTGACTAGATATAAGCTTAATATTCCAGGAGCAGTCCAGATCGTCGGCCAGTTACCCAAAAAAAAAAAAGACATTTAGTATTTTCAGATTTTCACCAGTACCAGGGTTTATTACAATAGCTCCAGGGGTATTACACTATTTTGTGCGACGACTTAATCATCGTTTTCAGCGTGCTGTTACTACCTTTTGTTAAAACGTATTCTCGGTTAGCTGGATTCAGGCTAGTTTGTATGTAGTCGTTGATGTCGTTAATTTCATAAGCTCCTTGGGGTATCACAATATCCTCTCGCCCAGTAAGTTTGAAAACGTTCTTCGGTGGTGATATATTGGGAATAGAATTGTACGACTCAAAACTAAGTAAACCCATTACATATTCGCTGTCTTCTTCCAAAAAAAGTGGTGGATTGAAATCTGCACTTAATACTGACGAGTTACCGGTAAGAGTAAAAATGGTGGACATTCTGAAGTACTTTATTCAAGAACTCAAAGCGCACTGCAGGTACATGTCAGTTTACGTAGCTATATAAAAACTGCAAACACAGATGACCACAATTGTAGGAATTTAGGTTCTGATATCTATCAAAGTTGTACGCGATGTTATTCTTGCTACCGTCGCTGCGAAAGTATTTTATTAATTCAAGAGGAGGTTTCAAATGTCCTATGCTGTCGAAGTATGTTACGTTTTCACTACGCTTCACGTATGCAGTCCAATGGGTGCCAGGACCTATTTTATCGTCGAGATTTACGATACCGCATTCGTTCTCATGAATTCTAGATGGCAAAGCATTGCGCATGAATACTCCTCTAAAATTCGGAATTTTTAATATTTTAGCATACTTCGCTAAATCGACGTTTGTTAACGCTCGTCGCGGTAGCTTTACAGTTAGTTTTTTGGTTGGTAGGGCCTTAAATATAATCCAAATCCTCTTTTGTAGGGTCCCAAATGCAGACCTTTTCCAAGAGCAACCGACTCCATCGCTTTATTATGTCGCTCCTTTTCTTTAAGGTCCTTTGCAGCAGATTTAGCATCTCCCACTGCTTTGGCGATTGCTGCAGCTCCACCTCCTAAGGATCCTAGGGCGCTTAAAGCGGCAAATATTGGTATGAGTGGTAAAATACCACCAGTTTTAGGGATTTTGATTATTCTAGTTTTTGGCTGAGCAATTTTACTTTTTTTAATGGTTGCTAAAGCTAGCTTTGCAGCTTTCATTACATCGTATCCTTTATTACCTTTAATACGGTTTCGCGCACGCGTGACCGCACCGGTAAAGCTAATAACTCCACCAGAACGTTTTTGTCTCACTTTTTTTGAACTTCTCTTTTTACGTAGAGCACCCATTCCTAGTTTGGTTTTTCCTTTCATAATACCTGTTATGGTTAGTGCTGCGGCTTTTTCTCCAAATTTAGCGTCTTTTGAACGAAAACGTTGCCACGCCTTTTCGGAAAGTATCTTGTCAGCTTCGTGTCGTTTCTGAAGATCTTGATGTTGAGAATATGCGATATCGTGCTCTTTGCACGCTTCGTCTAGCGGATTAATTCCCTGATCTCCCCTAGCAAGTCTTTTCTTTAAGCGAGTACCTGGACCACAAAACTTATATCCAGGCACATGTAGTTCCACTGGCAAATTATTTATAAGCGTATTTAAAACACCACAACCTTTCCTTCTCACGGTTCGTCGACGAATACCTGGTTTGTGCGCGTAAACTCTCATATTAAACTATTGCGATCGATTGCAAAGTTTGAACTGCAAACATTTCTTTAAAACTTGTTCTTATATATAACTTAATCACTGTTTAGGTTTAGCTTAGTGTTTAGCGAGTGTACTGGAGAGAAAGGTGTCGAAATGAAAAGGATTACAATTGAAAAACAAAATGTAACCCTACCGATCGTAAATCACGATGCTAAGTCATTGGTAAAACCATTTCAAAGGCATAGTGTTTTACTAGGGAGGAATTGTAAAAGAGGGCTTGTCGTGGGCAGCTCAGCCAGCGGTAAAACAAGCGTGATGGTTACTTTGATAGAACACCCTAACGGCCTACGATTTGAAAATGTTTATTTATATTGTAAGACGCTAGATCAGCCTAAGTATGCATATCTTAAGAACTTATTAACTCCGATAAAAGAAATTGGTTACGAGGAATACGAAGATGGGGCTGCAGTCCCACAACCTATGAACGCAAAACCCAATTCTGTAATTGTTTTTGACGATGTGGTCGGAGAAAATCAAAATATAATTGAAAATTACTATTGTTTCGGACGTCATAGAAATATCGACTGCTTTTACCTATGTCAAACGTATTCATCGATTCCCAAACAACTCATTAGAGACAATGCTAATCTGATAATAGTATTTCAACAAGATAAAACAAATCTCAAACACATTTACGACGACCACGTCATTGTGGACATGTCGTTCGATCAGTTAAAGGAATTGTGCTCTATTTGTTGGCAGGAGGACTACGGGTTTTTAGTTATAGTTAAAGATAGCGCTATACATTCCGAAAGATACCGGAAAGGCTTTGATTGCTATTTCTACATAAATAATTAAAACTTACTTCAAACTGTTCGTGGTTGGCGAACAACTGTAAACGCAAGATGGATAAACGTTTAGTTGCCGAACTGCTTAAAACGAGAAAAGCCGTAAAAAGGAAATATCAAAGTTTAAGGTCAGACATTGCTCAATCGCAGTTACAGTTGGCGGAACAATTAAAACCAATTTCCCAACCCCTTCAGGATCTAATATCAACTCTAAAAACTGAAAGAGTAGATACTCCTGATATAAAAAGTAAAGTTGAACATGCGACCTTTCCACCCAAGCCTATTATTTCCCAACCAAATTTTCTAAAGTTAGATGACATTGGAGAAATTGCACCAGAAACAGAATTACAGGATCATGTAGAATCAGAACAAACCGCAGAAGATGAAGTGCATGAAGAAAGCATCCGGGAAGCTAATAAAACCATACAGCAAATGATGCAGTCTCAAGGTTTGGACCAGTTTTTAGAGCAGTATGACGGATTAGCTAGGCAATATATCGAAAACATGATACATGACACACAGGACGAATTTGATATGCACTACGGAGTACGATGGGATCTTGAGAGCAATAAATTTTCTATAGGCAATAAAGAATTAGACTTTGATGGGGAAGACATGGTCATAATGGATGGTGCAAATAGGGTGGTTTACAAAGGAACGCCTGGAATGTATGAGTTAATGTTTAAAAAGAAACCCATAGGTTACAGTAAAGCTGACGAAGACAATTATAAAGATATCGTTAATCGGTCTGCAGCCAACCGACAAAATTACAATCCCAA
The DNA here is from genome assembly GCA_958336395.1 of Ctenicera cuprea. Taxonomy (NCBI): domain Eukaryota; kingdom Metazoa; phylum Arthropoda; class Insecta; order Coleoptera; family Elateridae; genus Ctenicera; species Ctenicera cuprea. The sequence goes on from OY284486.1 coordinate 59,899,588, forward strand.
CGATCGAATAAGTGGTAATGCAGGACAAAAGTACAAAAACGTTGTTCGCCGTTTAGTTGAACCCAAGCGACGAGGTAAAGGACTCCTAAATTTAAATAACAAGCAGATTGAATTTGTTCCCTGGAAAAATCCGAACACGTTAGTAAACAGATTACAGATTTTAATAGCCTCACAGTTGGCAGGTCATACCGGTCATAATAACGAAATTCTTAGTATCATTGACGCTTTAAAAACAGAAAAAATTATTAAATAAACAAACCGATGGTTAAATAGAGACCCAAGCTTGACTTCTCATCACATAGCTACGAAATGCCGATCGATAAGTTTGGAAGACACTTACACGATTCTCGTTATAGAGCCTATCCCACTCATGTTTTGTTTAAAGTCAAAAATATATCGGAATTGTATTACGAAGTCCCTCTACACATCGTTGGATCGAAAACTGACAAAGCGGGATTCTTCAAACTCGGAAAGGAGCAAACAGAATACATATTTCCGTTAACGTCGGCTGTTGTTTTACAAACAAATAAATCTATAGAAAACGTGGAAGTGTATCTCAACAATGTTCATGTAACTAATCTGATCGGTCAAACATTGAAACGTGGAGATGCTTTCCGACTTAAGCTTCCCGATGGTGGAAAGGATGTTCTCATGTCGATGCAGTTAGTTCTTAAATGTTCACTGCAGCAGGAAAAGGTTCCAGTCTAACATGAACGTTAAACATGAAGTTGTCGAAGAATTGCACAAACCAGCTAGAAAAAATTTTAAGCGGCGACGCGTGATTGTCAAGGGAATAAACGATTTATTCCAAGCTGACTTGGTAGAAATGATACCCTACGCAAAACTTAACCAGGGGTACCGATACATTTTAGTTGTGATCAACGCATTTTCCAAATACGTTTGGGCATACCCCGTCAAGCGAAAGACGGGTCACGCAGTTACCGAAGCTATGAAGAAATCGCTTAATGCTGCAACACAAAAGCCTAAAAATTTGCAAACAGATATGGGAAAAGAGTTTTATAATGCAGAATTACAAAATTTGATGAAGAAATTCTGCATAAACCATTACAGTAGTTATTCAAATCTAAAAAGTAGCATAGTTGAGCGATGTAATAGAACTCTAAAAAATATGATGTGGAAGCAGTTCAGCTTTCAGGGAACCTACAAATGGTTAGATCTTTTACCAAAAATAGTAAAAGCGTATAATTCAAAGAAACACAGCACAACTGGGTTTAAGCCAAAAGATGTTAGTAACAAAAACGCGCTTCAAATTTTACAATCTGGATACAGTCATACTAAAACGGTAGATCCTAAGAAACAAAAGTTTCACTTGGGCGATCATGTTCGGGTGAGCAAATATAGAGCAGCATTTGCCAAAGGATATACCCCCAGCTGGAGCAAGGAAATATTTAAAATTGCAAAAGTTCGTCTTACTAACCCAACAACCTACATATTGGAAGATGAAACTAAGCAACAAATAAAAGGAGGATTTTACGAGTACGAATTGCAGAAAACTAAACACCCAGATATATTCCTAGTGGAAAAAGTGGTTCGGAGAAAAGGAAATCAACTGTTCGTTAAATGGTTAGGTTTTGATAATAAACATAATTCATGGATATCTAAAACAGATCTTGTATAATTTTCTTGAACTGTAATTATGATGAAATAAAATAATTTTTAATATGTATTTAGTTTAATTATGTTGCTATACAAACGTGTTTGTTCTTTAGATTGTCATTTACAAATAATTGATATTAAATAGACTTCAACGAAGTCACGTACAATATAAAACAATTTTCTCACATTCTTTAGTTGTTTTACTCTATTATAATATATACACATATAAATAATGCTAATACAATCTACTTAAAAACTACAAAGCTCAAGAAAATATGACTAATAACGTACAAGAAAGTTTCTGTAAACGTTGATTATAGGACTTCTGCTTTAAAGTAATGGCCAGTACTGCTATTTCAACATAAAACATATTTGAAATTTAGTCGCGATCTGCTGCTAGCAATAGTTCTACCAAATCGTTTAGTCCGCCGTTTGAGTCGTCATTGTCAAACATGGGTATGTCTTTGTGACCCCACGCCAAAGTTTTGGTAGAACCGGGAATAATGAAACGTTTATCGTCGGCGGACGAAAGCGCAACCTTATTCACCATCTCGGTGTACATATTGTGCAAGCGTGATCTAAACACAATAATTTTGCAAAATACCACACCACGCTTATTTTCAGCAACCTCTTGATACATTTGCGTGGTAAGGTATTTTTTTACAGCACTTTTTTTTAATACCTTTAGCCTTCCTATTTAATTCTCCACCAACTCTCACACAATACGTTTTTGCACCGACTCCATAAAAGCTTTGGATGGGTACTCATGGGTACAGCGTATTCATCTTTCATTTTTCCGACAACAGACTCGGTCTGGGGGATTCCATAAAGATTATTTTTAAAATTCGAAGTGTCGTACTGGTCAAGATGCTGTTTCATGTCATCGTAGAAATTGTCTGTAAAAATCTCTAATACAAGGGAGTCAGTATCTGTGTACAGTAAAGAAACTTTATTACCATAGTGCGTTTTCAAAAAATTGTAAAAAAAATCATACATAACGGTTTTTGAAATATCTAAAACGGAGAAACCAACATAGCACGGTTTGTTGTAAAGAACTGAAGTTCTGTTCATTTCAACTGCAATTAAATTATCAGAAAAAACCACATTCCTTTTATAGTTTGATTTTGCGATTAAATTTTCAGCTCCGAGTTTGTTACCAATCTTTTCCCAATGACTAACCAACTTGACATTGCGTAAATTTCAATATTCTATGAACCTTTTTCAATTTCAAACCCGCTTCTAAACATTGTTTTAAATTTCGATAATGAATGACATACTTTGTTTTGTCAAATAAATTTGGAATAAGTTTTGCACACTTAAATTTTCCGTTTGGTGGCACCATAAGCTGAGGACAAAAAGGTAAATCATTGTGGTAGTCGTGTAAATTTTGTGGGTAGTGTAAGTCAACTTCCAACACGTAACCGGTGTCGGATTCGTCGGAAATTTGGAAAACATCAAAATTTTCAATTTCAACCTCGGTTAACCAACCAAAATCGCCTTTTGGCAAATACTGGCGCATTGCGTAGCCATAAAGATTGGTAGCATCTAAATACATTATAAAAGAAGGGGGTTTCGCGGAATCGTAATTTTCAACAAATTTATTGTTGGCAATAGCCTTTCTACTAACACAAGTACACACTCCTCCGCGAATAGCCTTTCCGAAAAAGTGAAGCATGTCCATATCCGTCAGTAGTTCTAACTCTACACTGCTGAATTTTAACATAGCATCCCAACTCAACCCGGGAGCTGTGTAGTAGTGTGCAGGATCTAATTTATAGTGATGAATGCATAAAGATAGAAAATTTTCAAAAACGTCAGCTAAAATTAATACGTCTGATTTTAAATATACGTCAGAGTAGTCGCTTAAAGTTTTGCAATTAAAAATCGTCCAGACTTCAACCGCGCGCTCGTAATCGGGTTGTGACACATCCTCTTCGTTTAACGAATCGTAAAACTCGAGCATGGTGGGCAGAGTGGTTCGATCTAATTTTGAAAAGGAGTTGACATAGGAGTACGGAAACACGCCTTTCTGTCTCATCAGGTTAAATTTGATGCCAGTGCCAAATTGTTTTTGAATTTCAACGCACTGATTCGAAGATAAATTTTCCACTAAATTCGACAAAGAAGCGCTCATAAATCGAAAACTATCCAAAAATTTTATATGCATATTAATTTTGACTTTTTTTCCCTCGTTAGTGATAATTTCATCAACTTCCAAATGTTTGTCAAAAGATATGTATTTCTCTGTATTTTGAGGTATAACGTCTATAGTTTCATTGTTTAAAGCAAGTTGCTTTACAAATAAATGGGAATCATAATTTAAATTATGGAAAAAGACTGGAATAAAGTTTGGAACATTGTAATTTAGGTTACATATGGAATGAGCAGCGCCCCGATAGGACACTTGATGAAATATGCGAATGAATACGGCCTATGCTCGCACGTCGCTACAGTTACGGAGGTTGTAGGATCAGGATCTGCCGGCGCAAGAGGCTTTAAGAAATTTTCGAAATCCGCGTAAATCACAAAAGGAACTTTTAGCTGTTTTTGATAATTATTAAATTTTAAAATATTTTGAGGGACTGTGTTTCCTAATTTGTCTGTGACCAAGTCTGTTGTAGGCAATTTGGTATAGATATAGTTGCAGTCGAACCGATGATGCATCGCAAGGTGTTGTTCCGTACGGAAATAATGCAAGCATCCGTCACAAAAGTGTTTTCTACGGTCTCTAGACGTAATTTGCCGCGAAACCAACCTAGAAAAATCCTTAATCCAGCAGTAGTGACTGTTACCCGAGTCATCAGTAATAAGCAATAAATTAATATGTACACGCTTCTTGCGATGACTGTAATACAGAGGTCCCACAATTTCGTATTTCACAACATTGTTTTCGAAAATTTTTTCAATTCCGTATACATTTATAGAAAGTTGGGGATTGTATTTTTCAAATTTTTCAATGTCGCCTAATTTAACAGGAAACTCAATATCTTTAAATACCAACAATTCGCGACAATCAGGATAAGAGCTGACTCTGTTGGAGGGACCTGCAGGTTCGCAAATTGCTGAAATTACAGCCCAACGGAAACAGTGCTCATCCTGATTTTGAACGTTTACTACTGCTCTCTTGTACTCTATTTGTTTCGGTAGCGGAATATAGGAGGAAGCTCAAAGCGGATTGAATTTGTTGATATTTACATCTACGTATAAAATCTGCTTCAGCGCCCAACCTGCAAATAAATTGCATCGTGTCAATATAGTAACAAGATAATAAAATGCAAACATTACCTGACTCACGCTCCTGAAACTCTGCCACCTTCTTGTCTAGTACTGCGGCCAAATTATCATATAAAGCACTCAAATCAGTTGCGAGCGTTGAGACCACATTTTTTGTCATTGATGATTTTATATCTTCCAATTGCTTACTTTCCAAAACAAACAACCCAAAAAGCTCAAAATGCATTTTCACGCTAGTAAATTTTGCCATCTGCCTTTCGATCAGCGGCAAAATTTTACTTTTAATTTCGCTCATAAAATCCACAACCTTTATATGAACCTTTTCCGCAGACACTCTGTACGTCACGATTCGGGACTTGAAGGCGGATTGTAACACCACCACGCCATCTGCAAGGTCTGCTATGCCCGATCGCGTCGTGTGACGATTGCTCCTTAGATGGCCAACGTAGGACGATCTGACAACGTTTTCGTCACACACGGGACAGTATCGCGTAGGCGGCGGGCGGTGGTGGAACCTCTGTAAAAGTTAAAATTATTATAGTATGCATATTTAAAACGTTTTCAGTTTATCTCACCAGTTGGGGGATTTTTCTTAATTTTTTTAGTGGCTGTGAGTCCTTCACCGTTACTGGCCATCGCAACCTTTACGGAGCCGCCTGAAACAGAAATATTTGTTTGTTTGTAATGTAGACATGCGGTTTGCATGAAATGTGCTTACCGCTTGTAGAGGGCAGGTCCGCAGTTACACGGCAGCTCTCCCTTCGATGGCGATACAGCGCATCCGATCTGGTGAAGGACTGTCTACACCCGTCGCACCTGAACATACTAAAGCGTTTTGCCTTTGGACTAAATTTAAATAGGTCCTTAGCAAACCTATAGCGAGCGTATTTACGTAATTTAACTTTATAGCTAAACTCGCTGTAGATACCCAGTTGGCACGACGGGGACGTTAGACCGCCAACCAGGAGAGGAGGGTCTAGGTTATGTGCTAGTGTGGGACTTACAGTTAGTAAACCGGAAATTACGGGTGGCGAGATAAATAAGAAATTGTTTTCAGCATTCCTTCTATCACTTTGAGCCACCTGAGTTTTTCCATTATGGCTGATAAACGATGACGTTCCAGATCTCGCAACTGGCTCAGGGTACTCGGATAGCTCCACGTCTGCTTTAAAGTTATAACCTTTTGAAGGCGGTTAAGTTTTCCGTCGATCTTAACTAGGCGAGTTTTTATAACTTTAATTTCCGCCTTCAAGGTTTCTATACGAAGTACTTTCTTATCTATCGCGCCAACCATACTTTCAGAAAATAAATTAAGAGAAATTGGTGGTGTTGCCGTTGGAGAAGACTGTGAAGTTCCATCGGCACCATCACCAAATAGTTCTAAAATAATTGCGTCAGCTGCTGCTGTAGGTGTAGTGACTCCGCGAAGTGCAGCCTCTAAAGCTTCACCTGCAGAATGCTTGCTAACATTTGCAGGATTTTGTGAATGTATAATTTGCAAGCTTTCATTAGCGATCGAACTTTCAACAATTTGGATGCTTTCAAACATTTCCCTAAATCTTGTCGAACATAAATTATTAATGTCCTCCGAATTAAAATTTGTCGCGACACTACAAATTTCGTTGTTGGGCTTAACTTCCAAGCTACCCCGACGTTTTGGAGTTAAAAAATCCATCTCCGAATTCATACTCGCAATACCTAAATTATGTATGTCATTGGAGTTAAAATTTGTAGCGTCACTAAAAATTTCTATGCAGGGGCTAACTTTTGAACTGCCTCTGCATCTTGGAGTTGGAAACTCTATCTCAGAACTAATACTATGCCAATTTGAGTACTAGTTGCTGAAATTTCATTTTCATTAAAAATTACTTTACTGTCCGGAACATTCACAAAGTCTTTTGCAACAGCCCGAGAAGTGCTAGCAACAGGATTGTTTGTTGCAGCTACATAGTGCTTAAAATCAAATCGTGAAGCGGGATTTTTTAAATTTTTGTTTAATAAGCAATTCCGTAAAATACTGCTGCCTTCAACCTTCTCGTCTTCAGCGATATTCTTCACTTCTGAACGTTGAAGGCAGCGGGGTTGATTAAAAGCGTTTTTTAAGCAAGCATCTACAGGTGCAGCTTTACATACCTGAGACCCTGAGCTGGTAGATTGGGTACAGGCACACAGCTTGTACTTCGTGGTTTGTACCTTCTTCAAAGAGAGCTTAGACCACCTAGGGCGGGCACCTCCTTCAAGATGGTCACAACGTAACACTACACCATCACAGAGCTGACACGTACGCGAATTAGCCGACATTATTCAAATCAAGTGCACCGAACGAATGCTGACTTGGAACTGAACGCTTGTGAAATTTATACCTTGATCTTGCAAACCTTGGCCTTGTCGTTGACCGTCTAGACTTTGGAATGTGGTCAACCTTGGCCTTGACCGCTTGGGTAACCGACCTTAAACTTATCTATCCCAAATAATTTTTTGGCATCTATCCCAAATAATTTTTTGACATCTATCCCAAATAATTTTTTGACATCTATCCCAAATAATTTTTTGACATCTATCCCAAATAATTTTTTGACATCTATCCCAAATATTTTTTTGACATCTATCCCAAATAATTTTTTGACATCTATCCCAAATAATTTTTTGGCATCTATCCCAAATAATTTGTTCAGTTTAAAAAAAAAAATAAAAAAAATAAAAAAAAATAAAAAAAGGGGGGTTAGGTTAGGTTAGATGCCATTTTCAAGGTTAGGTTAGGTTAGATGCAATTTTTCAAGGTTAGGTTAGATACAATTTTTCAAGGTTAGGTTAGGTTAGATGCAATTTTTCAAGGTTAGGTTAGGTTAGATGCAATTTTTCAAGGTTCGGTTAGATACAATTTCAAGGTCAAAAAACCGGTTTTCAAGGTCACCCTGCAAAAAAAATGGACCAGCTTAGTTGAAGACCAGCCATAGTTACTTTTCGGCTAAATCACTGTCTGGTCTGCCATAGTGTTTTGCAAACATACGTACAAGTTTTACCAAACGTTTTCTACACCCTAGGCCTTGACTTCAAGGCCGACCTTGGCTTTAAGGTTCCCCAAATAACTGACTGGTCTGCCATAGTGTTTTGCAAACCCATTCAACGTACAAATTTTGCCACAAGTTTTCCCCACCCTCGGCCTTGACTTCAAGGTGCCCCCTTCCCACCACAAGTTTTCCCCACCCTCGGCCTTGACTTCAAGGTCCCCCCTTCTCACCACTTTGTAAGTATAAAACACCGAGGAGCTCATTTCACATCAAACGTTCACCAAGTGCGCATCGTGATAATGTTGTTCAAAGTGAGTTTCGGCAGTGAAATGTGCAAAGTTGCATATCTATGTAGGCAGCGCGACTCTGCACTTTTGGAGGATGCAATAAACGTCAACGACGACGATAGGTTGCAAGTCGTTCCTCCGCACATTGCAGAACTTCTACAACAAATTGTGCCGCCTACGGGGTGTCTCTTTAGATACTTCTTGCTGACGGAGGATGGTGTCGGATGGATCATCGTAACCCGCGATGGGTCACATTTCCCCATCACTAACGAGGACGCGGAAGTTTTCCTAGCAATACCTAGGGAAATATTTGAAACCGAAACGGTAAAGATAATGCCGACACCAACAATACAAACGTTCTGGGCGTAGCTTATAGGTTAGTTTAAGTTGTATAAATAGTTAGTTTAAGTAATGTATAATAGTAATAAGATTAATGTATGTTATTAAATAAATACTTTGTGAAATAAATTATAAAACATTTTTTTTTTTATTCTTCAAATAAAACACATTATAATTTAAAAAATATTAAGAGTTAGACAAAAAAATACATGAAGCATTTGTTACATATTTTATTAGCACATGCTGCGTACATATCTGATTACACTTACTTTTTAAATTTTTATACAACCCAAGCTTGCACACTCACAGTAAAACTTCGTAAACTGTTCTAAGCCAACCAATGCACAATTGCGAATTTATAGGTGTGCCCCTTGAGCCTTGAGTTGAAGGTTGAGGTCGCACCATACCGCAACCTCGATTTCAAAATCAAGGCTGCCTTGTCCCCTCCCTCAATATTCTGCATTACCCTCTTATATATGACTTTTTACAGTGTTCCAATAATAGTTGCAAAATGAATATCTCCGAAACAGAACGCGTAGAGCTTATGCACAGAGCTGCAATACTACTGCATACTACTAATGCATCCTGAGTATGCAATGTACCCTATGGAATTGTGGTACCAGTCGCCGAACGCTTCAATGATGCAGTTATTCGACGTGCTTGAGGGTACGTTGTTCGCAAAAGTTTATGTGGAGAGTGCAGAGAAGAAGCTGTACGTCTGCAGCTGTAAGTATTTTTTTTCGCAACCTTTAAGAAATTCAGTTTTCATATCTTTTTTTCAGGTTAAGAAGAACTAAATAAAAATTTAGGTTAGTGCTAGTGTTAGTGTATTAGTTTTTAATGTTTGTGTTGCTCATGTAAATAAACTATTGATATAAAATATTGTTATCTATTTATTCGTACAAGTTAAAATCAAAACCCATTACGTCTAGTTTTTCTAAATACTTGACAAAACATAAGTCCTCCTTCCCATCGCTTCCTAAAGGCTCCGTAAGCTGATGCACAAACACTTTTACACTTTTCAAAATAACTGCTATAAGCTGTGGCACCATCTAGCACACAATTGTCAATTGTAGCTTTATAAAACTGAACATTATCGAACTTTGCGTATGGTAAGTAGCAATCTTTCAAAATGCAATCCTGTTCGTCTACTATAGCGCAGGTCATGTTTAGAAAGTTTCTTGTATCGCACTCACTTTTCCACGCTATACACCAAGCATCCGTATCGTTCGACCAAGGCTATCTTGTCTATACAGATTCCAAGGCCAAGGTTAACCTGTCTGGGTTCTACAATTTCTTAAGTTCTAAAAACAAAGTATCCGTTGAGCAAGACTGCGCAGAAGCGGTTCAGTCTCATATGCTTAAGGTCAACTATCCGCCACCATGTGTTAGAAGAATCTCAGTTTTCTTCGAGCTATAGCACGAGCAACATGTTATTCCTGTACGTCCATGACGACGGAGTGTATCACGCAGATAAAGCTGCTGAAGGTCGTTATTATAATTTTGATGAAGAGCCAACTATAAATCCTGAACTGGTATTTAAATTCCCTAAGATATCTCATCCATTAAACACTACACTAGCAAACTTTTTCCGAAATGAGTCGGGATTCTTTCATTACGATGCCTCCACTCTGTACACCAAGAATCCGTATCAGATGATCTGCTTGGATAGATATCCTGCACTACATAATTTGGAACTTCGCGTTAATGCCTTCGAGAGGTTAAACGAGTTAAAAGCCGCAGCTAAAGAGGTGGGGGAAGTGGATAAGTGTAATTAAAAAGTGTAGTGCCATTTATGTAATATACTCATTCAGTCTTTGTTTGTGTGCGGGTCAACATGATACCTATAAAATTATTAGCAGCCTTAGCAGCCGTCTACGATGGTCATCTGTATGTGATGCAACCATCGAATTGCGCTTCGGCATCTATTGCATACGATCGTGATGAGAATAACAGCGTGATTTGGAACAAAATGGATATTGATACCTGGGCTGACATTCCAGTCTTCAAATCGTCTGTCAAGAACTTAACTGAAAATGGTTTCGTAACATTCAAGATTAAATTTAATTTTCCTAAATACACGATAAGTACTAATTGGCAAACTATCGTGACGAACAATAAAAAGCCTAGTATACAAAAAGTTGCTATTAATGGCAATCACTATTGTTGTATTTCTACAATAATTCTCGGAACTATTTTATTACTTAGTTTATCTATGTGTATTATATATTTCTTTATATATTGGTCAATTAATTACAATAACCTACCTTAGTGATCATTATGTATATTTAATTAATAAATATATGTGAATCTATTTTGTGTTTTCTTTTGGAGCGATGAAGCTGGTGGACCTTTTCGACCTTGATCTTGAACTCAAAGCTAGGAGTGGGGGTAGGAGTGGGGGTGGCCTTGACCTTGAACTCAAGGCCAGGGGTGGGAGTGGGAGCGACCTTGACCTTGAACTCAAGGCCAGGAGTGGGGGTGGATCCAGAACTGTCCATATTACTCTACTCCACTTAGAGCATATCCGTATAAAAGATTGGAATAAACTATAGATGGAAACTGCCAACGAATATACAAATCTTTTAGATGGCACTAAACTGTCTGATCAAGATATAGTAAACGAAATTGTTATTAACAATTTAGACTCGGTGTATCGATTACCCTGCCAATGGAATTCGCAAATAGATACTACGAGTAACAGTGATAGTAGCTGTTATAGTAATAACAATCAAATGAACGTAACAATAATAAAAACACTACAAAACTTTGTACAAAATATCACATTTAATAAACACTACAAGTGACCGCGGTTTCGTTCTTCACAGAGACATTGTCAAACTAAATACTAAAAACTAATGCAGGTACAACATTAAATAAAATTTCTGAAGAGTGGGGTGTACATAAGGTCAAGTTGGTCGTTTAAAACTATTTAATCAGGTATGTTTTTGTGCTTGTAAATTTCTAATGATTCCAGAAGGGTAAGTCTAAGGCCTTTATTAGCGAGGTGCATCACTGACAAGCTATTATCCCCAAAACAATGGCCACTATCTAACGCGTGATTGGCAAAAGTGGATGCTCTTTTTTATTTTTAAAGGCACTTAAATGTTCTTTAAATCTAGTGTTAAAATTTCTTCCCGTTTGTCCTATGTACACCCCCTCGCAATCATTACAGGATAATTTGTAGACGCCTGGTTTTTGCAGTTTGTTTGTCTTACTTTTCGCATTATATAATAAATTAGACATTTTAATATGAGGTTTGAAAGTTACCTTATTGTTACATTTTTTGACTACTATGTTATAGATTTTGTTGGATATTGGACCAAAAAATGAGAGTGTATTATAAAAACTTTGTTGGTTCTTCAATACCGGAAAAATTAAACCTTCGCAATGTTTTCTTAATTTTGTGTTCAAGAGTTGGTCAATGACATTTGCTTTAAAACCATTATTTACGGCGATTTGTTTTATCACGGACACTTCTTTATTAAAACTATCAGCTGAAAGAGGTAAACACACTGCTCGATGCAACATGGCGTTAAAAGAACTAATCTTCTGATACCACGGGTGTTGCGAAGTCTTGTGGATAGTCACTCTAGAAAATGTAGGTTTCCTGTAGATGTCGAAACTGATTTCATTGTTGTTATGTGATATTGTAAGATCCAAAAAGTTTAATGTTTTGTTTTTCTCTATTTCCAGTGTGAATTTAATTCTCGGATGAACTGAATTAAAAAAATTAAGTAAATTGTGTAATTGTCTTTCAGTGCCATTAAAACCCACTAAAATGTCGTCAACGTACCTATACCAGAACATTACTTGCTGTTGGACTTGTTTGGAATTAAAAATTTTTTTTCTTCTAGGTGCGACATGAAGATTTCCGCTAAAAGTGGGCTTGTTGGTGATCCCATAGGTAGTCCGTTGCTCTGCTTGTAAATATTATTGTTAAATTCGAAATAGTTCTGATTTAGTACGAGTTCGAACAGTTCTATTATTTCATTTTTTACGATAATGTTTACGTTCTTTTGGTCTAATAAGTTTTTAACTAACACTAAGCACGCACCCGGGGGGATGTTTGAAAACATATTGCTAACATCAAACGACACTAATTTCGTATTGTTTGTGAGTTTTACGTTTGATAGTTTTTTAGTAAGTTCTAGAGAATTTTTAACACTGAAATTGCTATGAAAGTCCGTAACGTTTTTGAAAATAGTGTTAAGTTTTATGGCAACTTTTCTAACAGGGCAGTCAATATAGGAGACTACTGGACGTATAGGATTATTGTCTTTATGCAATTTAATTAATCCGTACAATTTTGGGTGTGTAGGGTTCATGCAGATTAGTTTTTGCTTCTCTCTTTCCGTGATTAATGTGTGCAGATTTTTAAGAGTGTTTTTAACTGCTAGTTGAAATTTATTTGTAGGATCTTGATTTAATATTTCTGGTTTTTCTTTTTCTAAAAAGTCATTCATTTTTTGCAGGTATAAATCATGTGGTACAATAACAGTCGTATTGCCTTTATCTGCTTTTGTGAGAATTAGATTATTATCAATTATTTTCTGTTTTATATGTTTTATAGTCACCATCTCCAAATTTTTTGTTGTTAGCTTGTACAAGCAGAGCAACGGACTACCTATGGGATCACCAACAAGCCCATTTTTAGCGGAAATCTTCATGTCGCACCTAGAAGAAAAAAAATTTTTAATTCCAAACAAGTCCAACAGCAAGTAATGTTCTGGTATAGGTACGTTGACGACATTTTAGTGGGTTTTAATGGCACTGAAAGACAATTACACAATTTACTTAATTTTTTAAATTCAGTTCATCCGAGAATTAAATTCACACTGGAAATAGAGAAAAACAAAACATTAAACTTTTTTGATCTTACAATATCACATAACAACAATGAAATCAGTTTCGACATCTACAGGAAACCTACATTTTCTGGAGTGACTATCCACAAGACTTCGCAACACCCGTGGTATCAGAAGATTAGTTCTTTTAACGCCATGTTGCATCGAGCAGTGTGTTTACCTCTTTCAGCTGATAGTTTTAATAAAGAAGTGTCCGTGATAAAACAAATCGCCGTAAATAATGGTTTTAAAGCAAATGTCATTGACCAACTCTTGAACACAAAATTAAGAAAACATTGCGAAGGTTTAATTTTTCCGGTATTTAAGAACCAACAAAGTTTTTATAATACACTCTCATTTTTTGGTCCAATATCCAACAAAATCTATAACATAGTAGTCAAAAAATGTAACAATAAGGTAACTTTCAAACCTCATATTAAAATGTCTAATTTATTATATAATGCGAAAAGTAAGACAAACAAACTGCAAAAACCAGGCGTCTACAAATTATCCTGTAATGATTGCGAGGGGGTGTACATAGGACAAACGGGAAGGAATTTTAACACTAGATTTAAAGAACATTTAAATGCCTTTAAAAATAAAAAAGAACATCCACTTTTGCCAATCACGCGTTAGATAGTGGCCATTGTTTTGGGGATAATAGCTTGTCAGTGATGCACCTCGCTAATAAAGGCCTTAGACTTACCCTTCTGGAATCATTAGAAATTTACAAGCACAAAAACATACCTGATAAAATAGTTTTAAACGACCAACTTGACCTTATGTACACCCCACTCTTCAGAAATTTTATTTAATGTTGTACCTGCATTAGTTTTTATTACTTTCCTATACTTTTAGTATAGGGAAGTATTGATTTCATGCAAATTTTCAAAATCGAGATTTTGACGGAAATACATGTTTTGGGCTTCCGGGATCCCAAAAAAGTGGTTTTTAAAAAATGTCTGTCTGTGGGTGTGGGTGTGAGTGTGTGTGTGTGTGTGTGTGTGTGTGTGTGTGAGTGTGGGTGTGGGTGGGTGTGTGGGTGTGTGGGTGTGGGGGTAACGCTCATATCTCCGGAACGGCTGGACCGATTTCGATGTGCTTTGGAATGAGGAGGTATATGAAAAATTCATCGACAAAATAAGCTTTTAAAAAAAATCCGAAACCGGAAGCGGAAGTTAGACATGTTTTTTTGGTAGCATTTTTTTCAGAAACGGAATTTTGGAAATTTTAATAGTGGAGATTAAAGAAGGCCTTAGGACAAATCAAACGATTTTTTACCGAACTCTATAGCTTCAACATGGCGGCCGCTACGAATTTTTGAAAATTTCGACTTTAACGCCCATTTATTCAAAAACCAGTTATCTGATTGGAATCAAGTACATCTTGTTTGGTAGCCCTTTAAGGGTACTATACCATGAAATATAATTAATTTTGAAAATATAAAAACGATCTCAATGGCACCACTTCAAAATTTTTGAAATTTTCAAAAGGAAAGATCTCAAAAACTGCCAACACGTTTTTGTTTAAACCTTTTAAGCTGATAGAGCTGAAAATCTTCTACAATTTATTTTTTTGCGCATTGCTATAATTTCACTGTGACGCCCTCTGTGAATTTTTGAAAATTGAAAATTGGCACCCTTTTATTTATTTAACGGGGGGCAATAAAATATTTCTGTTAAAGCAATATAGCTTATCATTGATAGCAAAATCCGAATATCATAATATTTTTTTGATACTTTAATATTTAGGGGGGCTACTATTCCCCCTCCCCCCAAATTTTTTTGATAAGAAATTTAAAATTTGGTTTCTTGTTTTGTTTGCTCTAGGAGAATCTTTTTACAAAAAATCAAAAAATCGAATTTTTTGCCGCTCAATAATCTTTTTGTCCTTAGAAGAATTTCACATACTTTCTACAGCAGTTGTATTCTTGTACTGGTCGTTTAATGTTCAGTGTAGGTTAACTTTTTTATTTTAATAGATAGACTCGCAAACCCAAAAGCAAAGTTGTAGGGCAAATTCTTCTCGATTGTATTTAAGAAAAAAACTTGAGTTTCCAATTTTAATATGGCGGCCACGGTAAAAAATGACTTTTTTTAAATGGAAACGTGGCAGTTTGGCTTTAAAATCAGAAAGGTTTTGAAATTCTAAATGCAAATTAATAAGAGTAATTTCTTGCTAAAAATAATACTTCTTAAGTTATTAATATATTTTCAAATATCAATTTCCGCCCTTCCCTTGATTTAGTCCGAATATTTTACCCAACCTTATGCTTGCAGAGCGCAGCGGTCGGTCTTTCTTCAACCGCTTCAAGATGTTACAACTTATAAGAACTATTTACTTTAACTAGTCGTGTCTAGACAGGTGCATATCAAAAGTGTTGGAAAATATAAAACAATGTCATTTTATAAGTATAGGAAACTCCAGGCGACGTGTTTCGCTCATTTTTAGTAATATTTTTTATAAACCTCGAAAGTAGATATACTTTTCTGTTTTATAAAACAACGGTTTTTTATAATGCGACCAGAAATAAAAACAATACCCGAATGTTAAAATCAAGTCTAAACGCTTTCTTGCTTCTAGGATGCTGATGCTTGAATTCTTCTCATCGTCTTTACTCGGAAGGCTCGCTCGGCAACAACAGGATAAGCCGTCAGCTTGGGAATTTAGATTGTTCAAAATTCGAATACTTTGCTTAACCACCTTATCTTATTTATGTACGTAGGAAAGTTAAATTCCAGTGTTTCGTTTAAAATAACGTTAATTTCTTACACTAATCTTTATGACATTTCATCGTTAATTCCCGCCTGTTTTTTAAGTAATATTTCTATAAACGGCAAAACTGCATACCTTTTTCTATGTTATAGATATATTTTTTAAAATATGACGAGAAACAAAAGCGTTATCCGAAAGTTCAAATCAAAACAGTATTATCTCGTTGCGTTTCGTGCTTGCGCGTCGCGCCGTCTTTATGCGTTTGCATTCCGGGAATTCCGTCTGAGTTTGTATCATTATCCTACGACTCGTATGTATACAACTCTTGACAGCTCGTAGTGTCACCATAGTTCGTATCGTATATTAGCATTACAGATTTGCAGCTAGCTAATGTAATGAGTATCGCATCAACGCCCACTTCCGAAGTCAACAAATCCGTAAATTCAAAATCGTAAAATCTTTCGATGATTTTCTGTAACCTCTCGCGATATCTCGAAATATTTTGATAATCGAATGGTTACATTTTTATCATTCGAATTGTCCCATCACTAGCTTTAACTGGAACTGACTCAGTTTTGTCACAAACACCGACAACATTCAACACATAAAACTTGTAAAAATAAAAAATGGACAAAAATGGCACAATGTGACTATCACTGACAGGTTATATGACGGTCAGATATAACAATGTTTAAATGGCCGTCATTTTACATGACCAGCTGAAGACCAAAAAATCCATTCTTCTATCTGGCCCTGATAGATACCGGATAAGATAAGCTTAAAAAATGATGGAACCGTTATCTGTTATCGCTTATGAATGGTACAACATTTTAATTTAGAAATCGTGGCAGTCTACTTACAGTTACATTGAGATCTATAGAAAAATTAAAACTTTCCGATTTGCAAGCTGCTTGTCGCGGAACAAAATGTGCTTTAAAAAATCATTTGTAGCATTAACAATGGTAACCGTGTTGGTATTCTTTATAATATTCTCCAATATAGGTAAAGTATTGTTTGCTTATGATAATCTAATTTACACAATATGTATTTTTAGATTTTCCTAGAAAATATTACAGGAAAGACGAATATCAAGAAGAAAATTCAAAATGTGGAGTGATACATGTAGGTGTTGTGTGTGTCGGTTACGGCAGCCACGTTAATTTTTATACATTACTGAAATCTGTCTATTACTTTCGAAATAGACCATTGCATTTTCATATTTTAGTTGATAATGTAGCTGAGAAGATTATAAAAACATTATTTGATACGTGGGCCGTACCTCAAGGTAAGAACGGTTTTTAATAGATCATGGCTTTAAAGTATTTTATGTTCATTGATTAATATACAAGGTGATTGAGAATTATGGTGTAAAATTTATATAGCGAGTTTTAAGCACCAAAATAAGTAAAAAGGTTCCTGTGAACACGAGTTAAAAACGCGGAGTTACAAGCTCTCCGTGACGGAATAAGCGAATAACCAAATGACTGAACAAAGTGCATTTTTGTGTAATTTTGTACAGAGAATAGTTTTGTAGACAAAACTTCTAAAAATGTAAAATATTTAGAAGAAAACGTTACTTACGTTTCTTATACGTGCTGGTGCATTCATTCAAACCAAAATTAGTAGAAATACCACAAAGTAATATCAAGTAGGTATTATGCTCTGTAAGAAATACAAAATTAAATAGATAATGCACAAATCTATAGTATATCAAAATTTTAGTGCGAAAGTTACCGATAAGAAGTTGATTCGACTGTCCCATCTTCAAGAGACTGTATAATTTTGGATTTAAAAAATGTTGAGCATTTTAATAGAATAATAAATATGTATTGATATAACGTTAATGTTTATTTTTTCTAGTTAGTTGATTTTTAGTGCATATTTAAGTGCATATTTTGGATGTTTTTGATGCATATTTTAAAGTTTTTTAGTGCATAATTATCCTAAGCCTATTTACAAGTTTTGTTGCAATGTAATATTTGAGCTATAAATGAGCTATTGATGATATTTACCCATGATTAGGCAATAGGATAGCCCCCTTCCAATTAAAAAATGAAAAGCACATTTTGTAGGTAGGTTGCAATCTGTTCAATAAATTCAAACCAGTAAATTGTTCTACATTAATATAGATACCTCTTAATAAGGAGTGCGTTTCAAACAACATGCAAACATCAGTAAGATCACAACTAAGCTTTTCGCAAAACTGCTATTTTAGCTGTCATTTCTATAAAATAAAACCGTGGGGAAACCGAAGCAGATGTAAAAGTCTAAAAACTGACAGTTCAAACCATAAATAAATGACGTTATTTTTGCTATTTGTTTAATATGTGCTTCTTTTGGAACGAACCGATAAAATACAAAAATTAAATTGTTATTGCAAAAAAACCAAATAAAATATATTCAAGTATAGTATGTATGTTAGTCTACTAACTACCAAACGCGCTAACAAAATATAAAAGTTTCTTAGTCAATACTACGCGGTACAAAGGCGTTTAAGAAGTAGGCGCACGCGACAGGTAGCCGGCGCCGCTTCACCGTGACTCAATAGCTCGGGGAATCCCCCAACAAGCAAGAACAAGAATTAGGCTAGCAAGAAATTTGCAAGACGAGAAGTTGTTTTACTTCTTGTCTTGCTTAGCAAGTCAAGATAAGAAGTTGCCGAGCAAGACAAGAAATCTTGCTTTGTGCATCACTAGCAAGCACTTTATAGAAAAACTTTATTAAGGTTCTAGTCATTATTCGACTAGTTCTACATGCTCTTAATAAAATATGGGAATGGTTAGTTCACAAAAAATGTTTTAAAAAGGTACCACGTGCCTAGATCAACCAATCAAAAGCTCTACTGTCGCCACTGTTCCCGTATATAAAGTCCCGTATGTAAAGTCATTGCTAGTCCTTGTTGCGGGGCGTTGGTAGGCGAGTGTAGTAGGCGCTTGCAGCCAAGGTCACAGTGGTTTTCGGGAGTCTGTGGCTCTCTTTGATCCGGTGGTCGAATCCGGGCTAGGGCAGTTGTCAGCTCCTGGAAACCTCTTAACATAGAATAGTTTAAGTAGTTTTTAAAGGATTTAGTTGAGGTAGTATATAAGGTAGTACGCACAATGCCCGACAATGTGGCCTAAGTGTTGTAAAACCTGAATTTTTAATTACTGTAAATTCATGTTGCGTTTCATTTTTTACTGCCGATTACATATGAAATTTTTTTCAGTTCACGTTAATTTTTATAATGTAAATGGCTCCATTTACAACTGGCAATGGATGCCAGAAAAACACCACCCAGAATTACTTAAGCTCGCATTTCCAACAATTATTTCTGTAAAACTGACTAACAAGATTATTGTAATAGATCCAGATTTAATATTCGCTGCTAATATACAACAACTATGGAACTTGTTCAATAACTTTGAGAAACGTCAAGTAAGTCAACTACGCAGTGTAAGAATATAATATTAAAATATGCTGTTACAGTTTATAGGTTTACCAGCGATGATTTCAGATACAAATACCAGTACCGAAGTTAGGTAAACAATACTTTGCAGAACTGTTAAAAAATATTTGTTATTCTCAATATTTTTAGATTTAGTACCAGCATAGTATTGTACCACTTAGAGCATATCCGTATAAAAGATTGGAATAAACTATGGATGGAAACTGCCAACGAATATACAAATCTTTTAGATGGCACTAAACTGTCTGATCAAGATATAGTAAACGAAATTGTTATTAACAATTTAGACTCTGTGTATCGATTACCCTGCCAATGGAATTCACAAATAGATACTACGAGTAACAGTGATAGTAGCTGTTATAGTAATAACAATCAAATGAAAGTAAGAATAACGTACGCAACAATGCTCTTTAGTACTTATTAATTAATTTTTAAGATTAGTTTGTCCATTCTTCGAAAGATTTGCTTCCTATTGTGAACAACCATTCAAAAGAAATTCGCTCTACTTTCATAGAATATGATGGTAATTTGTTACAAAGGCAACTAGACGGATGTATTAATAATTTAAATACTACTTTGGTAACAAGAATTTAGATTTATTATTCAAAAAACAATAATATTAACGTACAATTTTCAGAGATCAGTACCAAAAGCATGCATTAGTTTTCCCGAAGCCCAAATGTATAAACGGAGAACGCTGTTATTTTTTAGAGAATTTAAATACACACCTACTAATTATGATGTAACGTTTGTAACACAACTGTCTTTCGACAAATTGGAAATCTTGGATGAAGTTGGTCAAAGATGGAAAGGTAAATCTATACTTCTGTATAATATAAGATATTTTCAGTAAAATATTAAAGATGGTAAAGCCCAAAGTTTAATGTTTACATGCCTTCAAAGAATATGCCATTTGATCCTCTTTTTAAAACACTATATAGAAGTAAACGTTTCAAACTATTTGTTATTTGAAGCAGACGACTTCATCCGGTACAAGACACAACGCCCACTAACAGTGGCGGTTTAAGATACTTGAAGGCCGCAAGCGCAAGCGCAAAGATAGAAACTTAAAATTGTGAACGCTAATAGGTCATGTTGTATAATCAACATGAAAGATCCGAAAACACGAATATTTTGTGTTTAAGTATTAGAAATAAAAAATTTAAAACGAAATGGCGGCCTAAAAACAGGGTTTATTGCACTTTTCTTGTATACCATGGAGGGAAATGAACGAAAAAAGCGATTTTTGCCATATCCACCCCAACTTTTTAAATTATATTTCCGCCACATTTTCCCGCCATGGCGCCATTTCTATTCCGCAGTTTTTTTTGCCACAGCTAGCGGTGGTAGGAGACCCAGGCAAAGACTGCGCTAGATACATCTACTAATGTATAAGTAAACATTACATATTATTTGGCATTAAATTAAATAAAAAGAATATTACAAGTAAAATAAATAAAAATAATCTTCCAATGAAATTATCCGTATACTTATACTTTATGAAAAGATAATATTTGTAATTAGTGATACGTTGGTTATTTTCTAATAGAAGCATTTCACTGTTTCCCCGTGTCCGTTTAAACGTGCGTGTGCGTTGTAAGGGCATGCTTTCTCGTTTGTCTAGATTCTGCTACCATACGGTATAAACAGTAGATTTAGGCATTATTTTTCTTAAATTATTAAGAATAAAATACTTTAAATTAAATAAATACAGTGTTTGCTTCATTTCTTAGGCCCTTGCAAACCTCGCGACCCTCGCGTGCCTCATGCGTCCGTGTGGTAGTCCACCACTTTGTATGTTGTAGGTCCATATCGTCCACCGGGGACACAAAGCAAACTCTGCATATTGGCCACAATGTCCACCGTCTCCAAAACGCCTATCACTGTAAGTAGCTATTCCTACTCATGTATGGTGGTCGCAACGCCTACCAGTTCAGATTCTCGTGACTGTCACTTGGGACGATGGTCGATGGACACAACGGTTACCGCTACTATAACCACCGCTACGGGCCACGGCGGAGATTGTTTTAGGTAACGAGAATCCGAATTGTTGGACGTTATGGACTTGGTAGGCCTTGTGGTGATCACACATGAGTAGAGGTTGTGTCGACATTGAATGTTATGTCCACTTTCAGTGGTGAACGTTGCGTTGTGTCCCCGGTTGGCGATATGAACCAATAAAATATGTGGTGGGGGTTGACGCCAGTTGCCGTTGTATTTGAATTCTACTTTAACTAGTTCAAATAAAATAAGTCGCGGTCACTTCGGTCCACCTTTCTTCAGAGAAGTTCAAAGCCGGTAATTGGACCAAGGGCGACTGGGTAAGTGGTTTCACGAGCCGATGTATTCATTAGCTTTCGGGATGGACACCAAATATCTGAGCAGAGTACGTCGCTCTAAGTAAGGAAATTCCTCGATTTGTAACCAAAGCCATAAATTTGGCTGCGTTCCAGTCACTACGTTTAAACAATCCAACGGCTTATAAATTTACCTGGACGATATATTGGATGGTTAGAGGCTATTGATAGGCAGGTAAAGGTGACATCAAGGAAGAAGAGGCGTGTCTGGTGGAATTAGAATTTTGGGCCCTAGGGGTGTGGTATCGCTTTGCCTGCTTACTATTATGATCAGTGTAGACCCAGGGCCTCACATACCCGAGCTATCGTTCAGGTGCCGATCAATATGATGATACTGGTTACAAACTTATCTGGGTCGGGCATAGTCGAACAGCGCTTAGGAAGCGAGTATATTGGAAGGAGCAGTTTTGGCTAATTCAAAAAGTCCAAGACTTTTCGAACTAGCAAACACTATTGTATTCCAAACAGTTACTTTAAATAGTACTACGGGGAGCAGAGTGGCTCTGTGGGAGCAAACTGCCGGTCTGGCTATCGAAGAAAAGCGTTGCAATGACAGTAGTAGGCCTGAGCAGACAAGGCTCGTCTTGGTGTGACTCGGCGTATGAGCTGCGTTTCAGTTCGGGTACTGATCCGCAAAATCAGTGTAGATTTAGTCTTCCCCCATTAGTTGAGACTAGAGCTTGCATGTCCCATCTTAGACAAGCGCGTTGGTTGAGCGTATCTCATGCCACGTTAAGCTAAACTCAACTCTCCTGAAGGAGGGTGAACCGAGGACGCTGCAATTGATTTGAAAAGTTTACGCAGAATAGTTGTTAATTTCTAAACAGTTGCTCAAAGAAGCGTAGCGCGTAGATCACGGGTTTAGGTAGTTATTAATTAAGTAAGCAACCACAAATTTAGATAATAAACCGCTAAAAACTATTTAAAAAAAGTTACAACTGTGAACAACAATCGGTTTTTAAAAAACGTGTTGCTTCTTTTTGTATTAACTTATGTTGCTACAGTTTGAAACGTGATCGCAAAACTTTCATAAAAATTTGAAGACAATACACAATAGTGCATATTACGTGTACCTGCATGTAGTTTGGAAAAAAGCAACGGAAGTTTTTCTCAACTGTAAATCATTCTGTATGATTTTTCCAACTAAGTGTTATCCTTTCACCTCTTATAAAAAACAGTTCGGCCGTTTTTTTGCATTCATTCGTATATGAGCTTGCATTATAGTAGATTTCTGTAATATCAAATAATTTTTAAAGATATAAATGTTGTGAAGTGTTAGAAATTTTTATATGTAATTTTTCATAATAATTAGAAATTAAATTATGTTCTTTATTTATTGAAAGTTTGGTATGTGCAGGTCCTATGAGTCTCAGCATTTATCTAAGCGATTCAGAACTAGAAAAATTCATAGAACATATAGAAAATTCAGTAGTACTGAAGAATAGGTTGAACATAGCGTATCATGCAATTTTTAAAGAGGGAAATAACCATCCTATTAATGCGCTGCGTAATATAGCTCTAGAGCAAGTCATCACACCCTATGTATTCCTAAATGACATGGATTTAGTGCCAATGCAGGATATATACGACAACATAAAAAAATACATTTCTGAAGAGAAGAATATGGAAAAGAAGGTAACAAATTCATGACTTGTGCTTATAGCAGATAACATTAAATCGATTTATTAGGCTTTAGTAGTTCCAGCATTTGAAACAAAGCTGTCTATTAGCAAAATTCCAAGGAACAAAAAACAGTTATTAAAAATGATGGACAATCATGTTATATCAATAATGCAACATAGTGGGCGACCTCAAGGGCATGGACCAACAAACTATAAAAAATGGCGAACTGCAAAAGCACCGTATCAGGTATTCCATAGTTGTTAAAATTTTCAATTCAGTTATATTCGTAACACTTGTCTTAGGTTCAATGGAAACCTAAGTATGAACCATATGTAGTTGTCCACAGAAACGTAACGAAATATGACGAAAGATTTTTTGCTTACGGCTGGGATAAAATTTCACACATAATGGAGCTTGAAGCACAAGGTTATAAGCTTCTAGTTTTACCAAATGCTTTTGTTGTTCATAAAAATCATCTTAATGGAAAAGATAAACAACAATTTGCAATATTCGTAAAATAAAATCGTAAGTTATAGAACAATGTTGCCTGCTTTATTCTACAAATTTTGTTGAATGCCTTCATTTTAGCTGTCTGGAATCTTTGAAGCAAAGTTCCGCTAATGATCTGAAAAAGAAATATGATCGCAAGTTTCACATCTGATAACAGAACGAACAGTTTTTTAGAAAAAATATTTTTTGTTTATTTTCTATTGATCTACAATAAAGGGTTATATTAACCGGTTCAATCAACTAACAATTTAGAAATAGTAACGACAGTCAAACTTTGTTTAATAAACGTCATTTAACTGTATAATCTTTTTTTTGTTTTGTTTTGTTTTGTTTTTGTACTTCAATATAAACTTTAATATTAACAAATATGAACAATTAAAACAAAGTGTGGCAGGAGTAATTTACATAATCCTAGAGAAATTTTTTTATGATGTCAAGTCGGGTGATCGAACCGGCAACAAAGTGGGGTCATAGTGCCTAAGCACATATTAGAATATTGTTGATTTAAAACATCTCATTGGGCCGGCGGGTGGTCTAGTGGTTAAAGTCCCAGGCTTTGAAACTAGACTCCCAATGGCAGTTGGTTCGAGTCCACTGCTCGGCGGTAATTTTTCTGAACAAGTTAAATCCGACGGGTCCATGGATGGTATGTAGGTGTGTATGTTGGGTTGCATGTCTTCAGGGGTGGAGTGCATGTTAGACCGGTGTATAGCACTGAGTGTGCTGAGCCCGGGTAAGGGGGTGGGATGGGAATCATGGGGTCGTGCTCACGCACGGCTTCATGATTCTTATTATTAAAAAAAAAAATCTCCTGTAGTGTTGGTCTAGTTGGTCATTTGTCGTTTGTTACATTATCTTTGACTTTGCTTGTTTTATGTTATTATTTTATATATTTTTTTATAAAAACGTAATAATGTTCAAATTTATTATGTTTATATAACACTGTTTATATTTGTACGCCACTGGTT
Organism: Ctenicera cuprea; assembly: GCA_958336395.1. NCBI lineage: Eukaryota > Metazoa > Arthropoda > Insecta > Coleoptera > Elateridae > Ctenicera > Ctenicera cuprea. The sequence continues at coordinate 59,924,541 of OY284486.1, forward strand.
CTTTTGCAACTAAATTACTACTACTACTATCACTACTACTACTACTGCTGCTTCTACTGCTGCTGCTGCTTTTGCTGCTGCTTCTGCTGATGCTGCTGCTGCTGCTGCTGCTGCTGTTGTTTCTACTACTGTGATAAGACAATTAGCTTATTTACATTTATTTCAAAAGGAAATTGTCACATGTGTTTAGCTACTACGCGATCTCGACAACAGATAAGTGCAAGGAGTAATCTTAAATAAACTAATGCACGCTACAGACACATTACTACTTATTTATTGAATTATAAAACCAGTATTCTCTAAAACAGTACAAATGTATTGTAGTAAATAAGCAAATAATAAACAGAATCTTACTGTTAACATTAAAGGGGAATTACACTAGTAACGCCCTCTATTATGTGCGGCGAGGAAAAGTTGCAAAGCAACAAACCGGCAAAGCTGCGATCGGAACCTGCTAAGCAGGTATCTGCGATCGCACCGGCCTCTAAGCACAAAACACAGAAACGCCCGTGTGGCAAGAAATAAGAAAGAAGAGACTTGGTTTCAATTATGGCTAGAATAGACCACTACATGTTTCGTTCTTATTTGAACTCATCAGGTGGACATAATTCTAATCATAATTGAAACCAAAAAAGCAAACAAGCAGATATATGCCAGAAAGTATAACATTAAAGGGGAATTACACTAGTAACGCCCTCTATTATGTGCGGCGAGGAAAAGTTGCAAAGCAACAAACCGGCAAAGTTGCGATCGGAACCTGCTAAGCAGGTATCTGCGATCGCACCGGCCTCTAAGCACAAAACACAGAAACGCCCGTGTGGCAAGAAATAAGAAAGAAGAGAACAACAAGGCTTTCAAAAGAATAAATCCACAACGGATGCTATCTTTATCATACGCCAACTTGCAGAAAAAACCATGGAGTATAATAAACCGTTATTCATGTGTTTCATCGATCTTACGAAAGCCTTCGATAGAATCAAAGTCAAAGATGTATCAGCAATATTGATATTTCATGAGTTGTTGCGGTTGTAAAACTTAAAGTATCACCTGGCAAATAAAATGAATTGCTAAAATTTTCGCAAATTTCCATAATGGAGGATTTTTCTTCTTGATTCAAATGATCGGTTTTTATTGAATTACGAAGATTTTGTAATCGACATGACTGATTTGAAAGTTTAACCGAATTAGAGGTGAAAAATATTTGATGTTCCGGATAATCGCCTGATTGAACAGAATTACAAGAAGTGAGCGTTACTCTAGGTATTGGAATCTTTACTGAACCTTCATTATTATTTAAAATACTTGCAACACATTTTCCGTTTGTAGGCTTAGTTAGACATGCGCTAATAAAAATTCCGGGATGAGGTTCAAAATTTTCAAGAATTCCTTCTATATGGGAAACAGTGGGTAATTTTACAAATGTTTTGGATCGCCCTTGTAAAAATAAAAATTTTGTGGATGGATTTAAAGTTAATTGAGTATCACCTAATGTTAACGAATTATTGCTGTAATCTATTAAAACTTTATGTTTAATGAAGAAATCGCGACCCAAAATTCCATCGTCTGGTAATATAATGTTGTTTGGTACCACGTGAAAGCTATGTGAAATAATTTAATTGGAAACTGAATTTTTGCATTGACTGTACCTAATGTTTTAACTTTGGTATTACCAATGCCCGAAAATGTAATTGAATTAGAAGTGTACAATGGTACTTCGTCTTTAATAATATTTACATGTAATAAACTAATATCAGCACCATTCATTCGGCACATGCGAAGCTGAACGCACGTACTCGGGCACAACCTGCTTATAATTTTGCGTATATATTAGTGAACTGCTTTACCATGCCTGACTTGGTGATAACAATGATGCTCTTGCTCAGGAGATTGTGGACAAGCTACTGGATAACAACACCTTTTTGGAAAAACTGAGCTGCATTATCGATAAGTCAATAAGTTCCCACTTAATGGAAACCATCAAAAACTTCCAACATAAGGTTAGCCAACTAGAAAAGCAGCTAAAAAAGTACGAGTCAGAATCAAATGCTGCATTAGATGAGTATGAGCAGTATACCCGAAAAAACAGTCTTAGAATATTCGGTGTTCCAGAAAATCAGCATGAAAATACGGACGAAGTTGTAATTAATCTATGTAAGGAAAAACTTGGAATCACATTACCTGACAATGCTATCGATATAAGCCACCGCTTAAAAGGAAGAGAAGGCATGCATAAACCGATAATTGTCAAATTTGTGCAACGCAGCGTAAAAAAACAAATGTTCAACAACAAACGCAAGTTAAAAGGTACAAAAATAATCATTAGAGAAGATCTCACCAGGAAAAGGATGGAGATATTAAAAGACTCCGAAAAACGTTTTGGCCACAAGTCAGTATGGACAAATGAGGAAAATATCTTCATTAAGGTAGATAATAAAGTTTATAACTTGTATTTCGTTTTGAATTTTCTTTATTTTCTAGGTTAAGTTTGTTTATCTGCACGGCACAGACATATGCACATTGATAAATCTTTTAATTTAAAAGCAGCACATTTAAATATATGGTCACTTTTTCCAAAAATAAATTATATTAGAAACATTATTACAGATTATGATATCTTTACTTTGTCTGAAACTTATCTCACACCAAACATAAGCAATAATGATATTTACATACAAAATTATAATATAATACGTAAAGATCGGGGAGAACGTGGTGGTGGTGTGGCGGTATACATAAAAAACACGTTAAACTTTAAAATAATCGATACTAGTGACGTTATCGAACAGTTATGGATTTCTGTTAAAATAAAATGTGACATAATTATTTTTGGCGTAGTTTATAGACCACCATCTACAAATTACAAATTATTTGTGAATGAATTGGAAATTTCTTTTGCATTGTGCACCGCTGTATCAGAAAAAAATTTTTGTTTGGGCGATATAAACATTGATATGCTTTCACCTTCAAATATAAAAACTAGGTATTTTGCAGAGTTTTTGGAATGCTTTAGTCTGCAACAGCATATTACAGAGCCAACTAGAATTACCCAAGATAATATATCTCTTATAGATATTATTATATCTGCCGATTTTTCTATGGTTAAATCGTCTGGTGTCTGGATGAATAATGAATCTGATCATGAGTTGGTGTTTTGTGTTATTGATGTAGCTTTACCCGAGCGAGTACCGGAAAAAAAATGTATCGTGACTTCAAAAATATTAATATAACAGATTTTGTAAATGACTTTCAGTTATTACCATTACAACAAATCTACTATGTAAATGACATTAATACTAAACTTGCTATATTAAACAGTAATTTAATTAAGCTTTTTGATAAACATGCTCCTTGGCGAACAATCAAAATTACAAAAAGATATGCTCCTTGGTTAACCGATAATATTAAATTGATGATGAAACTTCGAGATGAAGCAAAACGCAGATTCAGGAAATCTAGAAGTGCTGCCCATTGAGAGTACTATAAATCTCTCAGAAATTTAACAAACACTAGCGTAATTAGTGAAAAAAGAGTATATCTTGCTGAAAAAACTAAACACTGTTCTGGTAAGCAGTTGTGGAAAGAATTCAATTTATTTAATATCAAAAAGCCTTCTACCTTTCAAATACCTCAAACTTCAAGGGATCCTGATACTATTAATAATTTCTTTATAGATAACATACCAACACTTCCGGCTGACACAGATGTTTATAATTTTTATTTACGAAATTGTAAATGCCCGAATTCATTTAACTTTGAAACGGTAACAGAAGAGGGGGTAAATGAGCTGATCGGTGCAATTAAAAGTAATGCTATGGGCTCGGATGGCCTGAATATCAGAATGATCTTGTTGTGTCATCCCCCCATTCTTAAGTATATAACTCATATAATTAACTTTGCTTTGACGGAAAATGTTTTTCCAGATATTTGGAAACATGCTTTAATAACACCACTTCCTAAAATAAATGACCCAAAGGATTACTCTGATCTTAGGCCTATATCAATTTTACCAACTCTGTCAAAATTTTTAGAAAAGATAATGAATAACCAAATTCGAAATTATTTATATGCAAACAACCTATTACCTGAAAATCAGGCTTTCGCCCGTCTTACAGTTGCACTACTGCCCTTATGAATATAACCGATGACATACTTGAAGCAACAGATAACGGCAAATTAACAATTCTTACCCTACTAGATTTCAGTAAAGCATTTGATACCATTAATCACGAACTATTATTTTCAATTCTTCAATATTTTGGATTTTCCGGAAACGCAGTAAACTTGTTTAAGAGTTACTTTAATAATCGAACACAAAGAGTGAAAGTTCAAGGTGACATATCCGCGATGCGGAAAATATCACAGGGTGTTCCATAAGGTTCTATTTTGGGGCCTCTATTGTATACCATTTACACATCGAACTTTCACACATTTGTTAACCACAGTAAAATACACATGTATGCAGATGATACACAGGTTTATTGTTCGTTCCCACCATGCGATTTAAATGTAGCTTCAGAAGATCTATCACATGACTTAGATCAATTATTTCAAATATCGTCTAAACATGCATTAAAGCTAAATCCCTTAAAATCTTGTGTACTTCTATTTGGTAGAACAGTGGATTGGATAAATAGGCGGGATTTACTTCATGTATACATTAATGGCACCGAAATATCTGTCAAAGATAGTGCTAAAAATCTAGGGCTCATCTTAGATAACAGCTTCAGATATAAAAGCCACATAAGCAAATGTATTCAAAAAGCATATTTAAATTTAAAGCTATTATATCTTCATAGGACGTATTTAAGCAAACCACACAAGAGAATGCTGTGTGACACGCTTGTATTGTCCCAATTTTCATTTTGCTCAGAAATACTTGCTTGACTATGATACTTCTCAGAGAATACAAAGAGTTCAAAATTCTTGTTTAAGGTATATTTATGGCATCCGTAAATACGACCATATTTCCCATAAATTAATAGAAAGTAATTGGCTCAATATGGAAAACAGGGGATTGTTACATACAGCCACATTATATCACAAAATTATTACCGAGAAAACACCACCATATCTGTATAATAAAATAAAATTCCGGACGGATATACATACTTTAAATCTGAGGCACAGAGGCTTAGTTACACCGCCACAACACAAAACTGCATTATACGAGAGATCGTTTCAATATAATATCAGCAAAGTTTACAACAATTTACCACTATTTTTAAAAGATCTTCAGCCCAAATTATTTCGACAACGGTATTTTAAAACTCCTTTAATCCTCTAAAACCTGCACTGTTACTACAGCTTCCTCGTCTTTACTTTTGTTATCTTGGTTCTTTTCTATTTTTAATTTGTGGTCTGAATGTGACTGCTTATAAGGCATCATAATTGCATTACTTCTTTTTTTTTTCTTGTGCATTTTTCTTGTTTTTTTTTGTATCTTAGTTTTAGGCATTTAATAAATATCTGTGTTGGATATTAGTCCAGGTCTAGTTGAAAAGCAGTCTAACTGAACTAGACCTTGAGATTTTGATGTATTTAAGTAAGGTATTTAAGTGTATGTACTTATAAATGGTATACCCTATGTATTTCTTATACATCAAAATAAATAAACTACTATTATTATTATTATTATTGTCAACTCAAAGAGATTATTGGTTATTTTCACCAATATCTAATTTTAAATGCACAAAGTTTGCGTGATCTTGATTCAGAATTGTGCAACCGATTTGAACGTTGAGGTTGGACGTCGTCTGGCTGCTTGACGGCTCCGGATTCAAGTTTAAATTTTGAATTTGAGAATTGAGATGTCCTGTTTGATTATTAGAAAAAGAATTATTTTGTAGTCGCTTATAATTATTAAACTGACGCTTACAACACTCACTTATGGTGTGACCCTTGTTTTTGCAGTAATTACATACAACATTGTTACTGTAGACGTTAAGTCGAGTTGGAACATTCGTATTATAATTTGGAGGTGAATTGTAACTTGTATGATATGGTCTTGACTGTCCGTTATTTAAGAAACTGCAGGTTGCTGTAGTATGATTAGTCCTCCTACAGTATTCGCAAAACGTAGGTTTAAAAGGTCGAGTATTATTAATATTCGCACCAGCAGTGTCAAATTGAAATTTAGAATTTTGTTTAAGAATTTCTTTTTCTAGCAATAGCTCCCTTTTTTTGAACTGCACCTTCTACTGCCTCTTTTAGAGTTTTATAATTACATGCTTCAATTAATAATTTGATAGGATTACTTAAACCAAATATAAATGCATGCAAAGCTCTATTTTTAAGTAATTCTTCAATAACCGGACAAGCTTCAACAGGCTTGCTCTTACAAGACGCTGTAATTAACGGGTTAATAATGCTTTCTAATCTTTCACTATACAGAGTAATATTTTCGTTAGCTTTTTGACGAATTGCTGATAGTTGTGCCTCTAAATGAGGCATTGTACGATTTTCGGAAAAATTTGTTTTCATAACATCAATTAATTCGTTTATATTTTTAATTTGTTTATAACGAATGACATTAAATGCAGGACCCGTCAACTTTGTTTTGATTACATCTAATATAAGTGGTGCCTTAACGGGATTACCACGAGATTTTATTATTTCAATGCAATTTAAAAATTCTGGAAATTTCGATTTCGTTCCGTCAAATTGCGGAATTAACTTTACACAAATTTCAAAGGATGTATGTGACATGGTTTTCAGAGTTTTGCCAATTTTCATTAACAATAATAGGAAATAGTAAAAGGATACAGTTAAAATGAAACTGCAAACTTACAGTAATTTCTTGGGTTATGAAATCTTCTAGTTCTAACACTAAATTCTCTGGATGCATGTAGATTTGGACCGGCTCGAATTCCGGATGAATTTTTGATAAATGACCAGATGGATTTCTCTGGATGGACGTAGACCGCGATGTTCCGGATGAATTTTGGATAATAGACCAGATGAACTTCACTGGATGGACGTAGACCGGGTTGTTTCGGATGAATTTTTAATAAAATCAGATGAATTTGACACAAGATCCCAACGCGCTGCCACCAAAAATTTGTCGTGCCTGCTTGGAGACACTTAGATTTGTTGCGTCACGTGAATGAAACAAGAAGATATAAAACACTTATAATTTATTTAATCTTTCGTTTACTATTTACAATTCTTAAATGCAGAAGTTGAACCGATCAGGTCGGTGTCGGAAACCCAAGTGTTTTTCTGTTCACCTGCAGAACTTTGCATCATCCTGCATTTCAGAGGGATGGTCAGTCTTCTATGACCTGACCCTGTATTATATTACTCTGTGACGCTAACACAGGTGTCTTGACATCTGCATTTTAGGACAGTTTCTTAGAAATAAGGGCGTGAGAAAATGACCATTAACATGATTACGAAATAATCGGCGTAATTGGAGACGCAAGATTCGGCCGTTATTAGGCTTCGACGCTAATTTATCTCGTCTATGGCGTCGCTTAACAAGTGTCGGCGTTTTGAGCGTAGTCGGCGAAATGATCCAGGCCCCATTTGAATCCTACACATATTTATTTAACTTTTATAGTCAAATTTTATTAAAATTTAAATATATAACAAACCATTATTATGTATTTATGTGTAATGCGCGTTCCATGAACACATTTATAAATCTTATAAATGAACTTTATGACGACTTTTTTGAAACCTCTCATGAAAGGCTTTATATACCCACCCCTTAAGGGTGTCGACTGAAATATATCTTTAAATAGCAGTCAGTGCAGCTGCATAATTTGGTTTTCACTAGAATATCATGAAGTCTATTTATAGCCTTCGGAAATGAGCAACAAGTATGTTAGATGACCCAGTTACTTGAGAGTTGACTAATAAATAACTTAGTTATATTGTTTAACGAATCTCAACATCGTTACAATATTATTTTCAAAACATTTTAATTATAAATCTTTTAAATGAACTTTATCCACCGTTAATAAATAAGCACTTTACATTAATTGAACAAAAACTGCAATACTTGTAACGAATTATTCATTAATTGTTATACGTAAGTATAGACCTTACCTTTTCCACTAAAATTAAGCTTTCTTTCTAATAATAACACTATCAATGCAAATTTTCCCGGCGAAGAAGAAATTAATTAGTATTCATTAATTCAACAATACTGACCGCGACACATTAATTAACAGAAAATCATCTACAAAATCCTACAATGAAATTGTTGCAAAATTTAAGACACATGTTTAGGCCTACAATTTCTAGCTGTCGCTCTCAGTCAGGCAACGTTCTGGTAAAACAATGCTGCGGGTACACTACTAGCTCGCATTCCGTACGGTACGCTTTTATACTTTCCCATACTTCCAGTATGAAAACGCATTGTGTACATGTTTTGGTCCTTCAGGAACACAAAACAGTGTTTTTTTTAACAAATGACGCGCTGTATGTGCGCTTGTGTGTAATGCGAAATCTCGGGAACTACTGGAACGATGTTAATAAAATGAAAGTTTTATTTTACGAAACCAGAACCGGAAACGGAAGTTAGACATGTTTTTGGTTGCATTTTTTTACAAATGAAATTTCTTAAATGTAAGAACTGAATGTGATAGAGGGAGTTGAAACAAATTGAAAGTTTTTTGGCTGGCGCTACGTTTTTTGTAAAGTAAAAAAACGAGTTAACGGATCAGGATTAATTTTGTTATTACAATACCTTAGATGAATGCAATGTTATTATGTAAGAAAATTAATGTACAAATTAGTACTGTGAAGTGAAAACATTTTAAATAGTTTGGACGTTGTCAAAAAACTATTGCTCAAAAACTGGCTACGTGATTTTTGTAAATTTTGTAAGCTTATAAAACTCGGGATGGGCTACGATTTGCTTCGTGTTCTAGTCCACTTATTTTTCTGTGACGCCTGCTATGAATTCTGAAAAACGTTCATCTATGCTCCTCCTTTAATAAACGCAGAACGATTAAAAAATTCCGTTTAAGCGAAAGTTCTCATGAGTAATATTAGAATAATCAGAACTTAATGTTTAGGTGCAGTAATATTCAGAAGGTTAAATTTCTTTCTTTCATCCTTATTTATCAAAATCGGTTTATATAGATTTACAGCAATCTCTGTATAATTCTTAAAACTAGGACTACGATCCACGATCCGCTACACTAGCAACTTAAGTAGCTTATTCATTATTTAAAATAAAGCGTGAGGCATAGCCCATGGGTTCCGCTAATTTTTATCAATTGCCCACGCTTCGGTATGTTTTCATTTCATATCTGTCCTATTCCAGCTTTTGCAGTTGGCTTTGTTGATCTAAAGATTTATTATTTGTAATAATAATAGTTTGAAATCAATGATATGAGGGATCAAAAAATTCGGTTGAAATTGTGTGAGTTGGTAATAAAAAGCTTTTGATACATACATGATTATTTTTGCAAAATTCTAATGTTAATGATCATAAAAACTGGGATCAACCTTGGGTTTAACACTACTATGCACTTGTGATAAGTATATGATAAGGATATGATAAAGATATTTATCAGGTAAATCGTTGGCAGTGTAAAAGAAAGCTAACAGAACCAAATTATTATGAAATTTAGTCTGCCAAAACGAGTAGGAGGTGTGTTAACTCTTCAAATGTTGTAACAATAAGAATTGTTAAAAAAGAAAATGGTACTACGCCGGTCAATAATTTATCTTATAATTGTTGTAGTGGTTTTATTAGTAGAAATGTTATTTGTTTTGCAACATGTCTCAGGTAAGACCCTATAATTTTATAAGTATTATACGGTATGATAAAAAAATATTTACATAAGTTAGCCGTAGAATTTGAAATATTGTCGTAATTTCATTGTATAAAACTAGGTCGGTTAAAACTAGGATGCTGCGTAACTTATTTAGTGGCAAAATTTGAAGTTATACAAGTTCTATGTTTTTGGCATCCGATTGCATTGAAAATGAACGGGGCTTGCCAATCAAGTATCTATCTCCGACACTCCTTGATCGATTCTTTGGTGCGTAGAAGTGTTTTAGTAGCAGGGGTACCGGAACCGGAAATTAAAGTGTTTTTTTATTTTGAAATTTTGAAAATATACTTGTAGTGCATCCAAAAGAACATTATGTTTTTTCTGAATGCTGTATCTTTAAAATAAAGGCCGCTGCAAATTTTTGAAAATGTCGACTTTAATGCCGGATTACTCAAAACAAAATATCCAATCAATGTAAGTTATCATATTATTTAATAGCCCTTAATAAGTATAATCATCTCCAAAAATTATTTCTCAAAAACTCCTTACATCATTTTTTTAAATTTTGTGAATCGATGGAGCTTGCAGAAACTACAAATTTGGTTTCTTTCTACTCTTCCAAATTTAGCTGACGCCAAAAATTTTTGAAAAATTTAAAATTGATTAATGCTTTATTCAATAACGCAAACGCCAATTGTTATACACTTTAAACAGTTCAATAGACTATTTCAAGCAATTGATTAGAATAAAAATAGTTTTAAGCCATTTAAAAAAAACTAAGAAAAAAATACAACACTTTTTAATATCAATCACGCGTTGTCCAAAAGTTACGTTGATTTAACTATGCCTATCAATCAGCCTGAGTTAAAAAATGTATTACATATACAGCGATTTTGGTCTAACATTCGAAGCGCCATCTGTAATTAGCCTTAAGGCGTTCACCTTGCTTCTGTGCGGCTTAATCGCTGGTACTATGCTTATATTTACGGTACGACATCCCATCGGACAGTCTATCGCATGTTCAAATTCTCGCTTTGGCGCTACCCTTTAAAATTTTTTTTGTTATAATAATGTTATTCAGTCATAGGCGCGAGAATATTTTAAATGTAAAAAGTAGAGGAAAGTACCAACGATGTTTTTAAACTAATAATCACTAGTGGCCACAAAAATGTTTAGGTTCTATACCAAGTTGTGAACTTATATATTCAACAGTTTTGTTTTATTTTTATTAGGCTTCTGCCTGTTCAACAATTTACACTGTTATTTAAGGCAATGATGACAGTTTGTACATAATATACTAAATAACATGAGCGGTAAGTATGACCGCAAAAATATTTTAATTGTTATTTAGTTGTTTTATCATGAGAGCACTGGATATGTTGAAAATTATAACTTGATCGTTGTCACTGTTGTCAGTGGGGAATATATTTTGTGCTAGTTTGATGAGCGGGTAAGTACGACCGCAGGAGGAGAGTTTTGTTTGTTAATTAGTTGTTATTTCACTATAAGAGCACTAGGTATGTTGAAACTAAACACTTAAACGTTGTCACTGTTGTCACTTAGGAATATATCTTGTGCTAGCTTACGTTTTAGTCGTACGTGGATGCCTCGCTGACCTAGCGTGTAGTAGGCTGCCCCGCTGCAGTTGATGAGATTGCCGTGGAATTTTTTAACAAGTTTCTCTATATGTTGTTCAATTGTGGGTATTCCCAATTCATGGTGTAGTTGTTGGTTGGTGATGAACCATGGCGATTCTTAGAATTTTGTTCTGGAGTATTTGGATTCTGTGGAGATTTGTTGCAGATGTGTTGCCTCAAACGACGTACCCATAGAGAACTAATGGGCGTATGAGTGACTTGTAGAGGGCAGTAGTACATTGAGTAAGCAGGTTGGATTTGCGGTTTGTAAGTGGGTATAATTAGATTAATCTCCTGTGTCCTTCGTTTAGTTTTTTGAGGACATGATATTGCCAGGTGAGTTTGGTGTCGAAATATATGCCTAGGTATTTAACGGGCTCGTCGTAAGCGTTCCACTGAATAATGTGGCCGTTGATGGAAATTTCAGGCGGGTTACTAATTCGTCTCAAAGTAAAGATTTTTGTGGCACATTTGTCATAGTTAATTGATAGATTCCATTTCTTGAACCATTTGCTAAGTTTGGTGGTAGCATCTTGTAGATTAGAGATGGCCACTGATAGGCATTCATTTTTAGTTAATATGACTGTGTCTTCTGCGTACATTGCTATGTCAGCATTGATGGCGGGGAAGTCACTCATGAAGATGTTGAAGAGGATTGGGCCTAGGATGCTGCCTTAAGGGACCCCTGCATGTATGTTTTTGATGGAGGATAAGGATGTACGAATTTTGACTGTAAAGGTGCGATTGTTAAGGAAGGAAAATAGTAATGATTGGTTATAGTCGGGTGTAAGATTTTGTATTTGAGGCCGTTTGTCCAGACCGATCGAAGGCTTGTGCTATATTAAAAAATGGGGTTGTAAATTGTTTGGATTCGAATCCTTTTTTAATGGTTTCTGTCACACGTTGTAATTGGTGGAGTGGTCTTCTCTGAAACCGAATTGAAAGGTTGGTAGAATATCCAGTCTTTGAATTTCGTCGTTTAGTCGAGAAAAGATGATTTTTTCCAAGAATTGCGAAATCGTTGATAGTAAACTGATTGGTCTGTAGCTGCTAATGTTTTTTTTATCCTTTCCCGGTTTGGGGAACATAAGTATAGTTGCATGTTTCCATATGCTAGGGAAATACCCTAACTTTAGGCATGAATTAAAAACTGTTGCTAAGTACGCATATGCTTTTTTGGTGAGTTTCTTCAATGATATTGGGTATAGCGTCGGGGCCTAGCGATTTATTTATTGGTAGGGTTTGGATTATAGAAGCAAGTTCCCTAGGTGAGGTTGGTTTGAAGTTTGCTTCTGGTATTGGTTGATGTGTTTCAACATGGTTGATCACTATGTTATTGAAAACGGGGTCGCTGTGATTGTGAGAAGTGAACGTTTTCTCGAGATATTCTGCGAATGCTTTGCTTTGCACCCGAGGTAATTGATGGTATTTTGTGTGGCTGGCGTAGTATCCGTTTGGTTGTTCACCATAATCCCGGGCCTCCTGGTTCGAGATTACTAATGAGTTTTTGATAAAAGTAAATTCGATACGGTTCAAGTTCGTGTTTAATGCGGTGCGATAGGTTATTTACGATGTTTTTTGTTGCGGGATTTCAGGTTCTCTGCCATTCTCTTCTCAGCGAGTTCTTTTGCTTGATTAAGTCAATTATATATTTGGATGATGAATTAATGTTCGTATGTTTTCTGTTAACCTTCTGTTTGGTAGCTCGTTGAACACTATCTGTGATGGTTTTTGTTATGTGTGTAAATGTTTCATCTATGTGGGTTGTGGATTGCAAGTCGTTAGGGTACTTGAGTTGTTGGTTAAGAGATGCACTGTAGAGTTTCCAGTCAACTATCCCATTAATTAATCTGGGATCTGGGGTGATGATTGCCGGTGTTATTATAAATGAAATAATTACTGGAAGGTGGTCCGAGTCAAGGTCGAGGAGTACTTGTTGATGTGTTTGCTTATTGAAGTTCTTGCGTGCTAGAATATCCATTATGTATGGTTGATGGTCGCTTCTGTATGAGTAATAAGTGGGCTCATCGGGGGCTTCTATTTGAAAAGCGTACGTTGATGTTAGGTCTTATAGTTTGGAGCCGGCGGGGTTTGTTATTCTACATCTCCAAATAGTGTTTTTGGAGTTTAGGTCTCCAATGAGCAAAACAGGTTAATCTGTGGCGAATATTATAGAGATGTCTTGGTCGAGGAGTCGTTTGTTAGGTTGCTTATAGACACATATTATGTTTACGGCAGTGCCATCGTGGGCTTTGATTTTAATTCCAACAGTCTCGAGGGTGATGGTGTTGATTGGTTGACTTTCGTGATGCATAATTTTACGCTTAACGATGATGGCCACTCCTCCTGATGCGATGTTTGCATTTCTGTCTGTGCGGTAGATTTGGTATCCAGGTATCTTGAGTTTTTCAGAGTGATTTAAGTGCGTTTCTGAGACGCATACTACATCAATGGAATGTCTTGTGAGGAACAACTTCAATAAGTTTAGCTGCTTTTTGATGCCGTTGGCGTTCCAATTGAGGATTTTTATTTGAGAAATTGTATTAATTTTATGGTCCATTGAAAAGAGTGGGAGATTGGTTAATAGGATTTGTTTAATTTGTTCGATGTAGGGTTGAATTAGGTTTATGAGGGATGATAGTAGGGTATTAAGCAAGTATGAGGTTTCAGGTGCTGGAATGTTGATTCTGGGTTGCCACGACGAGTTAATTTAAGAGTTACTACGTGGAAGTTGAGGGAAAGTTTTTGATATTATTATCAGGTACGCGGTTGTTCTGCGTTCTTGTTGTGTTGAGATATTCGTTTCGAGGCCGTCTGTTTTGAGTACTTGCTTCAGAGAAATGTTTACACCCTCTGAAGTTAGCAGGATCATTTTCTCCACAGTTGGTACATGTCGGGGGCGCTTAGGCTGGTTTGTCACAATTTGTATATACGTGGTTGCCTTGACATTTTACACTTCTAGGTTCTATTCTACAATAATTTTTTGTATGCCCGATGCGTTCGCATCTACGACATTGAGGGGTTTTATTATTGTTCTTACGTGGCTCTATGGTCACTATTGAATGGTAAATTTTATTGATATTAAATATTTCGTTTGCTTTCTCGTTTGCTGTTAGGAGTACAGTGCAAACTGGCATAAGTGTTTTGTCTTTGTTTAATAGTCTTGTAACCCGACTTATCGGTAGTTCGTGCGTTGCTAGTTCTTCAAGAATATCATATTCAGTTAAGAAAGGTGGAACGTTTTTACTAACTACCGAAAATGGTCTGCTGTTAGGGTTTTGGTATGTGTGAAATTCTATTTTATTATCTAAATAATGTTTAGCCAAAGCTCTGTAGTCGTCTTCATTTGTTAGGGTGATTTTTAATGTAGTTGAGTTTAATCATGTTGTGAATTCTTCTTTTGCGAGGTTTTTACTGTCGTTGATTGCTTTTTTATGATTGATTGGACCGTGTAAGAAGATAGGTGGTATTTTAACTTTGGGTGGTACATTAGTTGTCTCGGTTTCGTTTGCAGCGGAAGGTTCGAGGTGGCTAGCTAAATAGTACCTATTTTTCTCGATTAGAGATTCGGGTTTCCAAAAATATTTTTGTTGTTGATCGGTGATCGATGAAGATAAGTGATCTGAATTTCTTTTTAAAAAGGACATGTGATTGAGTCTGATCACCCCCTAAGTGGGGGTGAAGGATGTATTTGTAGTTGCCAAAGCTTAATAAATAAGCAAAATTGTGTTACCAGAAATAGGATGAAAGTGAACGTTGTTTACGTTAAACGGTTATCACTGAGGACAGTCGTTGATAAGTCGCACACACTGCCAGATCCTCAATAAGAACGCGAACACGTCTCTGCTGTTCAAAGGTACAGCGTGCACTCATATTCAACAGTAAGCATTAGCATCTCGCAACAAATAACACACAGTGACCTAAACTCAAAACAATAAAATCTATTTTAACTACATACGAAACAATATTGGTGCCTATTTTAAATAAAATTGGTATGAAGAAAAATCTTAGTAAATATAAAAATAAACAAAATTCGACTTTGGTTTCATACAATATGGAGCAAAGAAAAAAAACATAATCTAGATGTAGACGGTTGCAGCGGACCTGGATGGCCGAGTTAAAGAGCTTACGCTAAATTATAAACACAAAATGCAATTAAATAAACAGGTTCCTTTGAATTACAAATTCCAGGAATTCGAAATAAATTTCAAATAGATTTAAAGTAGGTGCAAAACAATTTTAACGAGCTGCAATGACTTGACTGTGCTATAAGTGACCACCTAATTTTTTGACTTGATTTCAATTCGAGTGCATTTCACTAGAAACGTGACAATGCCGGTTGTTTACCTTAATTATATTATTTATCTTTTATTCAAACTGATAGTACTTCGGAAATAAAATTCCTCGTCTTATTATCATAAAACAATAAATATGGGTTAGATTTACCAAAATTTAATTTGCCTTGTTTATCACACGGCTGGCAAAAAAACTGTTCTACTTTTTCTAATGTATAAAAAACGTTTAATAAATTTTTAAATTTGTAACCACTCACTCGTAGACGTTCAATATAAAATAAAACCGCGTCATTGCATTGTTTCAAAAGGCAGTGATCACCTCGATAGTTCAATTTAAAGAAGCTCAGCGTTTGAAACTTTCTGGATGTTATTACTAGCAGACTTCGTTTTTACAATATTCAAACTAGCAATAATATACAGCACGGGAAAAAATTCGGTTCTCGGTTTCAATCAACTTTTAAACTATATTCTTTGAGGCTTTCGCGGTATCTCGAACTGTCAATATTAAAATTTACTTTCGGCTTAGACCGCGTCGTCATTTGGGAACTACAATTACCATAATCAGGTAACGATCGACCTGTAGCTTGTCTGCCTTTACAAGCGTTTGCTTTAGAAGTTTGAGCAATATTAGTTCGTAGGCCCTGCCTGCCTAAACAGGACCGTGTGTTTAGATCATTCAAACTTTGGGGCGGACAAGGATTTGATCTTGATGTATTTTGTTTGCCAGGACAATAATAATTAATCGGCTTATGCCTGTTAGCTGTCTGTTAACCCATATATCGTTTAGTCTGTATTATATATAGGTAACCCTCCATTCCATCCATACTACAACCGTTATAACAGCTGTCAGTTCGTGGCGTCAGCAAAAATGATGCTGCTCGAATCCTAGCTATTTTTATAATTACAAATAATTGAAATTTACATTTTTTACAGTAGCCAGCCAAAACCTAAATTCGTCAGCCAAAAAATTAGAGAAAGGTGTGACATGTACTTCCACCAAATATAAAATTTTCTAAAAACTAACGTTGGATTTTAGTTCTACTAGTCAAGATGGGTAACACTTTTTAGAAGTTAGAAGAAGTTACTTATTGTTTTCCGTTTAATAAGTGAAGGGGTGGCAGTTCTAGATATTCAAAAATTCATAGAGAATGCCACGGTAGAATTATAGTATTTAGAAACGAAATAACTTGTAACTTATGTTCAGCTCTACAAGACTACAAAGTTTAAAAAACGTATTGGCAGTTTTTGAGTAATAATATTTAGAAAATTTCAAGTATTTGAAATTTATATTTTCTACAGTAGAACCACCAAGTATAAAAATATCTAAAAATAACATTCGATTGTGGTTCTACTAATCATGATGAGCAATTATGCTTAAAAAAATTATCGTGTCCTGTGTAGTAAATAAAAGGCGCCCCAGTGAAATTATATTTTTCAGCAAAAAGTCAAATTAAAGCCAATCTTTAGTTCTAGCAGCCTACAAAGTTTAAAACAAATCGTGTAAGCAGTTTTTGAAAATTTTCAAAGCTGCGGAGAAGCGATCGAAATTAATTTCGCTTCATCGTATACTAGCAACAAAGAGCTCTCAAACAAGTTGTAGTTGATCTCGCTCAGACAAGTTCTTTTTGTGTAAATGGGCGTTAAAGTCGAGATTTTGTAAAATCGTAGCGGTCGCCATTTTAAAGCTACAGAGTTCAGTAGAAAAGTTTTTGATTTGCCTTAAGTTCTTCTGGCATGGAAACATAAAAACTGCAAACGTTAAAAGGTTAAAGCAGAGCTTATATTATTGTTATGGTTTCTTTGGCAAAAACATTAATATTACTACGTAGTGTTTAGAAGGAAAGATACAGAATGGTTTTCCAAAAATAACAACTTCGTTGAAGAACGGTACTATGGTGATAATAGGAATTGCAAAGTCATCCATGTAGGAGTCGTGTGCATGGGTTATGAGTCTAATGTAGATTTTTATAATATGGTTGAGTCTCTATATTATTATCGAAATAATCCATTATGTTTCCATATCATGGTAGATGACATCTCCGAAAATATTTTGAAGACATTATTTGAAACATGGTCTGCACCACAAGGTAAGAATTTTTTTAATTGTAAAACATGTAAAAGTACGAGTAATTATTAAATTGATGAGGTTTCTGTGTTTATATTGTGGTGTTATGTAGATTTGCCAAAAAGTTCAAGTATATTGTTCAGGCTTGTGATTTAATTATGAAGAATTTATTTTTTATTTGGGGCAGAGCTATTATATAGAGTGAGTTTTTCTTTTCTGTATACATACCAGCTATGTATACTTTTATAAAAAAACATGTCAATGCATTGTTTTACTGCAATCTGTAGGCAACCAACATATAAAAGAAAAACTCACTGTATATTAATATTTATTGTTACTGTCTGGAAATTCCATGGCCAAACAGAGAAGACGTATTCTTGAATCAAAACCAAACAAAGATGTTGCAATAAACATATGTCCAAAAATGTAATCCCGTCAAAGGAAGTAGGTCGATTTAATTGCTTTTATCTTTAACAGTGACTAATAAAAATGCAAAATTGGCAGTTTTTCGGCCAATGAAAAGGAATTATATCGTCAATTCCACATGTGGTTTCAGTGAAAATTTTTGCAGATTTATATCACTCGCTGACGCTCGTGATATAAACTTCTGCTCGATCAAAAAAAGCTCCACTTTACTCACTTGCACTATAAATTATTATTTTTATTAACCTAATCGTCATACAATTGGAAATATAGAAGGCTTTAAATGTTGGTTATTATTTTTGCAGTTTAAAATCGCTCAGACATTTATTATATTTTTTTTAATTTGGTATACGAGTATTAATAAAAAGAAAAACAAATACAATTTCAAACTTTTAAAGTGGTCCTACGTCTATGAGTAATTTATTTAGATTAACTTCATATTTACTTAGTTACGATCACAAATAAAACAATGGTATTTATAAACTATTAAATTCATGTCAGGCCATTTTACTTTCTATTTTAAATTTGTTTATAATTATTAGCTGCTTACAATATGGATAAGCACATAAAGTAAAATGATTCCGAAATAAAAAAAAGAAGATAGGGAATTAACGTTGTCCGAACTCTCTTTAAGTGACATTACAATTTCAATGTCATATAGGGTCTCGAGGCTACACTAAGTCACCACGAATCCTCAAACAACACGAGCTACTTCTTATACAAAGCAAAACGTAGAAGATTCTATTCTCGATTTTTAGGCATATAATAGAGATCCGAAGTACCAGCCCTCTGTTTAATGGTTTTGGAATTAATTTATATTTCACAGCAAGGTTGATTCGACGGACCTCGAGTTTTATGCAAGGTTCTGTTATCTCTTACTTCTCCCACACATTTATTGGAAACTGATACTGATAACAGGCAATCGTTGCTACACGGGTATTTATTTCGTAATGTTATTCGTAAAATTCATCTGCGAGAGCATCGTGGAAAAAAATGTTGGTAGTGCTGATTTTAAAAGCCAGTGACTGTAATCTCGTAATATTCTCAAAGAGCATCAAAGTTGCACAACAGTGGCGGTCCGTCCTATTAAATAGGGTAGGCAGTGCCTACCCATAACTTATCAAAAAGAACAAATTCAAACTTTCAATAAAAGAAGTTACTTTTATACAGTTTATACTTTTTACACCACCGCATAACATTAAAAATTAAGCGTCAAATAAATAGACTGTTGTCATTAAACACGGTTTCGCATACGCGAAGGCCGAAATTATCCGGCCGAATGATTCCAGCTACGATACAATCAAGTAATCTATTATTCTTAATACGTTTGCATGAACATTGATATAAATAATGCAATAATCAGATGGACAGATACAAAGAAATAGTAGGGATTTCAGAACGCAATAAGCACGGCCTTTGTAGTACTTGGTATAAATAGAATGGTATAAAAGAATGGACTGGCTAACTGGTAGCGATATTAAAAATAAACTATTTTGCTGGAATTGCTTACTATTTTCGTCTATATCTAACCCCTCAAAAGTATAATCTGAAACAAGATACCCTGTTGTAAAAAAAAATTTCAGCTGCAATTAACACGTGCGTCGACCAAAGAACATTTATCTGCAACTGTTAGATTACAATTATTTGGCAAATCACTCATTAACTTGGCTTTAGACAAAAGTATACGTTATTAAATTAAATAAAGTGCATAATGACAAAGTGAAGGTTAATAGAGATTTTATGCGTAGATTAATTCATTTAACAAAAGGTCTTGGTAAACTAAAGTTGTAATTTTTTTACTTTTTATTCCTAATGTAGAATGCTTTTTGCAATTGCCTAACCAAATTTTGAACCCACGAAACCCCACTGCTGTACAGGGAGTGGTAAAAATGAAGTTGTTCGCAAGAAAACTCCTAAACAGTAATTTAATCAAAGCCTTGGCGTGAAATCTTTGCACTGATTTTAGGTTCACTTGAAACAACTTGAAAATTATTTTCTTTGCTGAAAACAGTACCTCTAGTTCATAAATGAGCCCTGCAGTCTGCTTGGCATGGAACTACAGCCATACTAGTTTTTTTGTCCCGTAACCTTCTATTTAGAACCTATGGTCATCGTAACATTTTTGCTTGTTTTCGGTCATTCTGTAGAGCGTATTAACATTAATATAAATTTAAATTTCCAACAAAATGTTAATGGCAAATAGATTTTACTTAATCCTATAACGTAGTTTTTTTAATTTTTTTTGGAATTGTGTTAATAAATACTTTTACCAAAAGTATTTCGTTGATAAATTGGAGACGGTAGACATAAAGATGAAGAAAACCATCTCTAAGCGAATAAATAACCTGTAACCAAACTCTTATTTTATAGTTGAGGTTATATTTTATAACGTAAACAGTTTTATATCGGATCCAGCAGGAATGATTAACGCTCAGCATTATTTGGGAATACACGAATACATAAAAATGCAATTTTCCAAACAAATTCCTGCAAGTCTTGCTAGCAAGATTATTGTAATAGAGACAAACTTACGTTTTATTGACGATATTTATGAACTTTGGAATTTTTTTCATAATTTTAATGAGAAACAAGTAATATTTCTAGATTAGAGTATTTTCTACCAAATATACACGTTTATGATTGCAGGTTATAGGTTTAGTTGAAAACCAAAACGGCGATCATGTAAAATCTGAAGAGCGATCGCCTATAGTTAGGAAAGGGTATACGCTTGAAGCTTTTGAGGTTATCATTGTAAAGCATGATGTCTTTCTTTCAGATTTAACACTACAGTAATATTATATAATTTAAAGAAACTAGAAACAATTCAATGGAGCAAACTGTTGGCCCAAATAATTAACGAAAATGGATTTCAGGAAAAAAATAAGCTTACCAATCAAGTTGTAATAAACGCAATAATTAGAAAAAACTCAGATTTTGTGTACCTTTTGCCTTATAACTGGAATGTTCAACATGAAAAAAATTCATCCAATTACCGTTGTTATAACAATAATAAACTTGGAGTATCTAAGGTACGTAAGTAAATATAAAAATATTTAGCTTAGTTCAATATTTAAATATGTAACAAATACAGAAACTGCAGTCTAGTCCATGTTTGTATCACAAAAAAGCTGAAATTCCCAAGTGGAGAACCTTATTATTCATTAGAGAATTTAAACATAATGCAACTGAAGATGATGTAACGTTTGTATCCCAGCTTTCTTTCAGCAAACGGGAAGTTTTAGAGGAAGTAAGCAGACGGTGGAATGGTACGAATTATTAACTTTTTTATTCAAAAAAAAGTTTGCAGCTTGTCTATTCTATCAAAAATAAGGCAAAATACAAGCGTTATTTGTCCTATATACTGTAGTCAGAATATATTTGTGTTCAAGCCTACTCGTATCTCGAAAGAATGTCAAAATATTTTATTATAATTATATCATATAAATACATATATTGTTTTCAGGTCCAATGAGCATCACTTTCTACATAACCGTTTCACAACTTGACGAGTGTAGGAAATTTATTGAAAATTCTAAAGCTTTACAAACTCGCTTAAATATAGCTTATCATGTAGTTTTCAAGGAAGGAAACTTTTATCCAATTAATATGTTACGAAACACAGCTTTACGTAATGTTGTTACACCTTATGTATTCCTAGATGACATAGATTTTCTACCTATGCAGAACTTGTATTTAACTTTAAAAGAATATATAAGGAAATTGGAAAATATGACGAAAAAGGTAATAGTAAAATATCATCGGACTGTGTAGAGAAACTGGTTTTGTTTTTTCATAGGTTTTAATAGTTCCCGCATTTCAAACTCTCAAATATAAAGTTAAAATTCCCACAAACATGCAAGCACTATTAAGGGTGCTATACAAGAATGTTTTTCCGTTCAGTTACAAAGAATATCCTGTAGGACATGGACCGACAAATTTTATAAAATGGAAAACAGCTAAAGAGCCATACAAGGTAAATTGATTGAATTTTGGTGTCGTTACAGTACCATAAATTATACGCGTATTTATTTTGTTATGGTAGAATTGCAGTTAGGGGAGGCAATCAAAAACAGTTCTTTGATTTTTGTGTCTTCTTCTTCTTCTTCTTCTTCTTCTTCTTCTTCTTCTTCTTCTTGGTTTTGGGCTTTAGCCCTGTAATATCTGACATTATTGCCTGTGGTCTTCTTGCGACGCTGATGTCCATGAGTCGGCCCAACGCTTTGGAGGTCGTCCTGGTGGACTTCCCCCGTGCGCTCTTTCGTTTTTAGTTATTTTCGCTAACCGGCTTTTGTGATTTGTGATTTTTGTGTATCAGTCAATATTGATGTCATTTCTAAAAAAATGGGCGAAACAGGTCGCTGGTACCTTCCCATACTTTTTACGTTTTAAATATTCTCGCTCAAGAAGTGATGGAAATTTACTACTAATCTAGCCGGTACAACCCCGCGCAGCCTCAAGACGTTGGTTACTTACGGGCTGCGTGCGCTCCTACGACGCGACGTAATATTTAATGCGCTCACGAAAATAGTTATAACAGCTTTATTATAACAGTACAAAAAATTGGCAAAAATTAAATATATTTATTTTTATTAGAGATTATTGATAAACGTATTTAAAACCACGTAACCGCCGGAAAACACGTTGTTGATATTAAAAAAGTATCGCTTATTCCTTAATTTTTAAAATAGTTAAAAATTCTCGCTGATCCTAATAAAGTACTTTAAATAGTCTATTGAATTGGTAAAAGTTTATAACGATCAGCGTTTGCGTTTAGGAATAAAAAATTAATCAATTTCAAAATTTTCAAAAATTCATAGAGGGCGTCGGAGTGAAACTTGGGAATTTAGTAAGGAACAAATGTTGTAGTTCGTTGCATGCTCTATCGGCTCAGCAAATTAAAAAAAAATGTTGTGGGCAGTTTTTATGAAATTTTTTTATGAATATGTTCAAAACTTTGAACCGCTAGTATATTCACAATTTTCATATTTTGCAAAATATTTTTGCATCACTAAATTAGGCTTATCAAGGGCTTTTAAATAATAGGATAATTTGTACTGATTGGATATTTTGTATTTGAGTAATCGTACATTAAAATTAAAATTTTCAAAAATTCGTAGCGGGCTTCATTTTGAAGATATAGCATTTGTAAAAAAGCATTTGATTAAATTTAGATGCACTACAACGCTATGTATTTAAAATTTCAAAACAGTGTTTATAAAAAAATCTATACCAAAAAAACAGGTCTAATTTTCGTTTCCAGTACCGGATCCGATTAGAGACCTTACAAAGAACTGCCTGCAACTAAAAAACTTCCACACACCAATTCTTATAAAAATCGGGCAAGGAGTTACGGAGATATAGAAACGAACGCACCCACGCACTCAACGCCTTGAGTCTGCAGCGGGCTTGTACCGGCTACATTAGATGCAAATTTCCGTCGCTTCTCGACACAAGAATATTTAAAACGTAAAAAGTATGGAAAAGTACCAGCGACCTGTTTCGCCTATTTTTTCTTACACGTCGAAGGTCTGACTTCTCGCAGATTCCACGTCGGCACCACCAGATAACTCAAACATATCCTTCTTCAAAATGCGATTAACTTAATAACAAGCAATCAGAAGAAATAGCTTTTGCTTATAAAGACCGTTTTTCATTTATGAAAAAACGCCCTTGCAAAAGCCCCAGAACAAATTCGCGGAGTAAAACATTGACGGAAAAAACACCCGCCAACAAACATTTTCAATAAAAACTTTCTCCGGAAAAAGCAGCCCTGGTAAATAATTTCCCGAAGAAAACAACCACAAAAACAACACCCCCTGAACAAAAACACGTGTTGGTGTTTGTTGTAAATTAAGAAAGCTTTTCCTGTAAAATATTTTTTTCTGTATAATTTACGGGGTTTTCCTTTCTTACATTTTTTTCCGAGACTATTTTGCAACGATTTGAAAAACACACTCAGTCTGGGTAGCTTAGTGCCAAAGTTTGATTGTTACAGATACTGTTAAAATAATAAGATATGATTAAAACTTTTTAATTGTTGGTGCCAAATGTTTAAATTTATATTTCGCGGTTGTGCGCATTTCCGTTGTGTGCTAGCGCCACTAACAGTATCCGATTCCGGTAATGTAGTTCTAGAATGTGTAGGTTTGTGTAGGTATGTTGTTAAGAGAAGCATGTCTTTTACGTACAGCTCCAAGCAAAATTAAATTATTTTTTGTTTTTATGTTTTATGGATTATTGAAAGCTTAGCGAACCTTCATAACATATATTTATTTCACCCAATTGATTTCAAAATTAATTAACTAATGCTGTATTTATTTGAAATATAATATTTTGCTGCTTTAACTAGTAATTATCAATTCAATATAAATAAATTAAGACGATTATACATTATAAATTTTAGACAAATTTTCTAATGTTTACATTTTGCATCCACATTTTAAATTACATTAGACTATGTGGACTGCCTTATCTTTCCCACCTGTAAGTGTAATCGAGAAGATAGTTGACCTCATAGTTCAGCTGACGATTTGACGTTCGTATGTATCTGCTAAATTTTATACACGATGTTATGCATGAACTGATTATTTGCCGGGAATATCGTAAAAGTATACGACCTTCTTAGAATAGTTATCACTGCGTTTCTTTAATTTTTATTGATTTTCTGCTAACGGTTTTGTACCTATTAACTCCGTGTGCTTTCGAATTATTATTTATGAACTTTAAAAAACTTTTCACAATAAACATTAACTAATTTGTCTGATGGCTCGGTATAGAGATGCGTTGAAATTGAAACTCTTCAACAGCGTTTTCCAAAATCTTGCATAATTAACAGGGGCTAGGAAAAAAAATCAAATTCAATTGAAACTCTCCAACACCGAAATTAACTCTTTATTTAGGAGTAGAAACGCGTGAAACCCTCCACAGCAAACTTCAGGTATTTAGGTTAGGGAATACGGTTAGTATTTATCGGTACCTAATTCTGAATTACATTTGACTGTACTACTAAATTTGGACTGGGACTGATGCTAGCTGAATTCTCCCTCTCGGTTGACTGAACTAGCTGCTTGCGGGTGGAGCTGTCTGATCTAATCGGTTTGGTAGTGGAAACACAAACTGAACTCGTTGAACTGGTTGTTGTCGACCCACAATCCGGCGGACTGGATTCCCAGAGAACTCGTGGAATGCCCTTGAGTCTAGACTGGTGCCGGTTGTTGTCGACTCCAAGAAGTCTGTATCCATCCATCCCGGGATATTATTTTAATTTCCGCCTTCCAAGTCACGTGAGATCGTTGTGGTGGGAACGGTTTTCGAAGAAGGGATGCTTGCGTGCGGTTAGGTCTTGTCGTATTAGTAGCAACACCAGCGTGCCAATTTGCAACCAACAAATAAATATTCGTTTATTCTAATATCATGATTCGGAACGGCGGCGACCGCCCATTATAAAGTTAAAAAATCGGAGGCGTAGCCTGCGGGTTCTACTAGTATGTATAAAATGGTTTCGCACAAACTTTAACATTTATATTTCTTTATAGCTAACATTTAACGCCTTTCTTACATTTTAGATAAAATGGAAGCCTGGTTTTGAACCATACATTGTAGCCCAAAGCAATGTAGCAAAATATGACGAGAGGTTCATAGGGTATACTTGGAATAAAGTTTCACACATTTTGGAACTCGAAGCGCAAGGTTATAAATTTATAGTTTTACCTAAGGTGTTTATTGTTCACAAATATCATTCAGGAAGCTATGACAAACATGCTATTTATAATAACCCAAAAAACAAAAAGTAAGTATCCACATCATTTTCTAGTATAAATATTTAATTAAAGAGAACTGTCCAGCATATTGCACTGCATTTACAAAATATTACAAATGACTGACGAAACAAGTATACTTGAGGGTACCACGCCTTTGCTAAGAATATAAAAAAAGAATATGTATTTTAATCTTTATAAAATGACTAGTGTTGCGTTTTAACTTATGTATGGCACAACATTTACGATAGATCAACTGCGTATTCAGATTGCTGATGCTATCTCAGACATACCATTACATTACCTATTTGAGTTTATTTATATGTGAATAAAATTACCTACGGGTTTTATTTCCAATTTACAAAGAAAAGTATTAAAATCGGTTATCAAGTTGAGATTAATAAACCGAAAACCAACAATTATTTTACATTTATTTGTTTTGTTTATAATTTTGACAATTTGTTCTGATTTATTGCCAAAATATAGAGTTGACGCGTATTTCATTTTACAATTTTCCGAACAAATGTTTGTGAGGGACGATTTTCGTTCAATTTGATCAAAATGAATTAAAAATGATGAGAATTGTCTGAGTTCAAGTGGGAACATGACTTTGCATTGTTCCATTCCTGTTTTTCCATCCAAAAAAAAGAAGAAAAAAATTTCGATTTTCCTAATTTTCCGAATTTTTTGAGTTTTTCGAGTTTTCCACTTCGATTTTTCTATTTTTCTCTTCGAAAAGCCATTCAAAAACGAAAACATACGAAATCTCATACAAAAATACCATACAAAATCATCTTTTAAATTTTCCGGTTTTTCCGACTTTTCCGGTGCATTTTCCCAAAATTTTCTTTCATACAAACCTTGTCCTGACAATTACGACCACAACAAAAAAAAATGAGCCAAATCGGTAGAGCCATTCTCAAGTGATGATGTAGCAAACATGCGGCAATTGATTTTTATTTATATAGATTTGTACCTTTAATAGACGAGCAAATTGATCTCTTAAATTAACGATTATTGCACGTTTTGGAACGAGAAATCAAGTCATCTGAATTAGAAGAATTGTTTTATTTACAATAAATTAAAATCAACTTCAACGAAGTAAAGCTAGAACTTATTAATAAATTAGTGGTATATTAAAATGAAAGTATTGGTTCTGCGTGATTCTAAAAATTAAAACTGTTATTGATCATTACATTAAAACTGTGTTTCAGGTGTATGAAGAATTTGTATCGTGAATACGTCAGAGAACTTGAGAAGAAGTATGGACGCAAATTCAATATACATTAATTTTATAGGATTTATATCACATACACCTACTTTTACTTTCATATCTACGATACTATTTCTAATAGAGTATTCATTTTTGTTACTTTGATATACGACATTAAGAGATATATTTGACTGAAATTTTATTTGCATTAAGCAGAAATTTTGCTATTATACAAATTTATATAAATGTAAAATAAACAATTTTTATTTTAGATTTTGTTTTGTTTTTTTTGTATGTAAGAAACAATTCGCCGCTTCGGGCTGTAAAATAGGTTCTAATTACCTTATGATCTCCAAGACCGTATAACATTATGCATGTTTATGTGTGTACGTGCATGTGCAGGTGTCTGTCTTCAAACCTGGTAATAGCAGAACGTTTTTTGACAGGAAAGCGTTCCTTAAATTTATCTGGAAGTGTGTATTAACAAATACTATTTTTAACAACATTATACGGTACAAAAACTTTACTTTTCGCGATGTGGGTATTGTTTCATAAACGCAAACGCGTAACTTTTTCAAACCTATTTGTTGCATACATTTCAAACAGTTTAGAAATAAAATCTTTGATTTGGTTATGTTGACGAACTACGAGACGCTGCAAAAGACTTCTTTAACTTTACTGTTGTTTTATTAAATATTCTAATACCTTACAATACATGTTTTAATATCATAACCCATCTATTTCAGCTAATGTTTATGATAAATTGAGTTATTACTGCACATCTGGAAAAAATACACTAAAAACTAATAAACAAAAAGCAAATGTGCAACAAATAAATGCAAATATTGGTTTATATGTCTTTGTTTTGATGTTTACTTAATTTGACAGCGACAGAAAAAATGTATAAATCAGTTTGTATTTAAACTCTTCAATGTTCAGCGTTAACACAAAACCCAAGTCACGCTGCTCAAACTACCTCAACTACAAAACGTATAAAGACCGCTTGGTACCGACAGATACTTGCAACTTTAGGTTTTTACTAACTTAATTTTTGTCAAATACTTGATTAATGAATTTAAGTAAATAAGAACAAAAATGTATGAAACCAAACTGAGCGTGAAGTTCATAGTGTGCACAGAATGCAAAATGAAGTAACATCATAGCAAAATGATAGTTAGGTACTCAGATGTACATATGCAGCTTTTGTTCTAATGAGATATCAAAATAATAGCAACAGCCTCTTAAAAAAATTAAGTAGAACATTCCAAGTTCAGTGTTGACATTTTCTCAGCCCTTTTCCTTTGTACACTGCAACAAGTCCAAAGACGCCGATATTGTCGTTGATGTGCGCATAAGATCAAGTTATAATTTTATCAAACCCTATAATTTGAGGTAATCGTTTTCAATAACTACTAGCGCGTTCCTGACTTGCGTATTACAGTGAATATTACTTACAGGGCATTACGCTGTATATTGAGAATTTAGTTTTCTTTCAGAATATCCAAAAATACAGTTACATTTAAAACAATGTTTTTATGGATAACTCCTCAATTCGACGTTCAATAGTTTTTTTGATTGCAGCAACGTAATTAGCGTAAAAAACTGTAATACTAAGTTAACTAAGTTAACCGACTTTGTAGCTCCAACAATAACGAAGTTAGCAATGGTGCCACGATAATTTCGAACATCTGTACACTATAGTAGTAACTGTCCGTAGAGAGGTTCTAGTGAAGAAACTTCAAACGCATATACCTGTTGATATTTATGGAAAATGTGAAAAGTTAAAACGCCCAAGAATGTAACATTCACATCTTTCCCCTACTGACTGCTACGATATGGTTGAAAAAAATATGTTTTACTTTTTGTTTGAAACTTTATATTGCAGGAACTATGCTACGGAAAAACTGTATAATTTACTTCTTAGAAATATCGTGCCAGTGGTTTACGGCGATGGCAGTTACAATATCAGTACGCCACCAAATTCTGTGGGTAACGTAGCAGATTTTCGAATGTGTGGGAATTAGCATATTTTTTTAAAATTTTCAGTCAGAATGTATAATTATGAATACTTAAAATACTTCGAATGGAAGAAAGAATATACAGTTCTCGAACACAACAATGACTGCTAGTTTATTTAAGACTGTCTTTTGCACTCATCTGTTGTCGAGATCGCATAGATACTAAACACATATTCCTTTTGAGAAAGAAGAGATTTGGTTGAATTTGAACTCACCAGGGAACTAATTCTAACAGTGATGTAATAAAGGCTGGTGTTTGCAATCTATTCAATTGTTTTCATCCTTAAACTTTGACAATCTCAGGGCTCTTTGTAAGTTTTATCAACAGATGGCGCAGCTGTAAACGTCATTTTTAATTTAAAATAAATTTGAAAAGTAAGAAGTGGTTTTAAAGGCAAAAAATGCGAAAATACTTTTGTTTGTGCAGCCTATCAAAGGGCGATAACAAAAACTTATCATTATTTGCTATTCCCAAGGTGAATTTAGCAATTTTGTTTACCTATGATTGCTAATTTTGATGGAATTACAGACTAAAACAGAACGCAAGAATTTTAAATTTTAAAAATTAACACAAACATGTCAAAAAGAAGGCAGGAAACGAAATAGTTCCCGTAAATCTAAGCAATATGCAAAGATTGCAAAACTGCAGTAGTAATTTTTCATAAATTGTTAAGCATCAATCATATAAATTTAATTTCACTTACCTATTATCATAAATTGAGAAGCTATTAGTCTAGTAACTATTGTTAATACGGTTTCCTTTTGCGCTTTGCACAATATAACCAGCTTATTGTGGTGACTTGTTTGTCCCATATTGTTGGTTGTTGGTATTTTGTGGATTATGCCTTTTTTCCAACTAAAAACCACCACAAAAATAACTACAATATAAACATTACGTAAAATTGCTGAATAAATGTTTCACTTACTTGCATATTTCATTAATAAAAGTAAGAACGAAATTAACTAGTTAACCTAACCTTAATAAATAAGTGTTGTGCACATGTTCAAAAAGCGCTAAATTTGAAATATACCTTAAATTTGAAGTTTTAAGAGCGCCATCTATGCGCAAATCTTATAAAGAGCCCTGAGATTGTCAAACTCGGAGGATGATTTTTTTATATAGGCAAATAGTGAGAGTTAAAACACCAGTCTTTATACATCACTATTCTAAACATAATTGAAACCAAAAACAAACAGCAGATATATATGCTAGAAAGTATAAAATTGAAGGGGAATTACACAATTACGGCCTCTTTGATGTGCGACGAGGAATAATTGCAAGGCAACAAACCGGCGAAGCAGGTATCCGCGATCACACCGGCCTCAAAGCACAAAACACAGAACGCCCGTGTGGCAAAAAATAAGAAAGAAGAGATTTGGTTTCAATTATGTTTAGAATAGACTACTACACGTTTCGTTCTTATTTGAACTCATCAGGTGTGCTTAGAGGCCGGTGTGATCGCTGATACCTGCTTTGCAAGTTCCGACCACAACTTTGGCTGTTTGTTGCTTTGCAACTTTTTCTCGTCGCACATTATAGAGGGCGTCACTTGTGTAATTCTCCTTTAATTTTAAACTTCCTTTTCAAAATAAATGTAAATTACCTAATTGTCTTATCATAGTTGTAGTAGTTGTATCAGCAGTAGTAGTAGTTTATTTGCAAAAGGACCAGTGGCGTACACATATAAACAGTGTTACATAAACATAATAAATATGAGCATTATTATGTTTTTATAAAAATATAAATAAATTAATAACATAAAACAAACAAACAAGTCAAAGCGTTATGTCGACAAATACCTTCTATTGTGTAAAATACTTCTTTATTGTTTTTTTTTAAACTAGCAATAGTAACAGTTTGTTAAACTGATGCCGGTAATCGACATATAGGATGTTTCTAAAACGTATGTCACGGCCTCGTGTGCGTGTAGTACGTATAAAATTAAGACAAACTGTTCATATAAACCATAGGCGTACACAACTGGGGGGAAGGGAGTGACTTTTAACTGTTTATTTTTTTATTCTTAGTTTTTCGTAAATTTGACAATTTACTTAGATTCTTTGAAAACAATTACATAAAAAAGTACTTTTACTAATTTTTAAGGCATCAACCGTTTTTGAGAAAATATAGTTTTTCGGAATTACTGCATAACAAAAAACAAACAGTAATTCCGAAAAACCAATTTTTCTCAAAAATTGTTGGTGCTCGGACAAATTAGTAAGAGTTTTCTTTTATGTAATTTTCTTCGAAGAATCTAAGCAAAGCCAAATATCCGAAAAGTTGACAGAAAAAAATAATGAGCTAAAAGTCACGGCCCTCTTCTTAGTTGCGGACGCTTATGGTTAAATTCTTCTTTTGTCATTACTGTGAAATAATAGCATTTACTAATATTAGTCTGCATTCCAAGTCTCATTACCGTAGCTAATACTGTTCGAGAGATAATAATTAGAAACTTAAATTTGGACACCCTACTTTAAGGGGCTGTAGCTTCCCAAGGGAGACACCAGTTTATATAAACTTTTTATCTTAGTTATATACGTACTACACGCACATGAAGCCGTTACATACCTTTTAGAAACGCCCTGTAAAAATGAGTTAGGGTCATAACTCATAACATGATAATCCTTAAAAGATGTCTTGCACAAATCTCTGTACTTCAAATTTGTAATAATGCGAAGTGCTTATCCACAGAAACTGGAGTTTTCCAATATCGGCAGGGTTTGTGTAAAATAAGTTATGGAGAAATGTCAAAACTTGTATTTCGGTGTGAATGAGAATAACCAAAATGGTTTCGGGAATTTAACAGGGTGAAATTTAATCATAAATTTCCTATGAAATAAAATAAGTTTTGCGTAGCAAAATTCTCAGGTCGAACAAAATAAAGAAAATTCTGGTTTAAATTGGTGAAAAATAAAATAAGGAAAACTCGGGAAAACTCTGGTTAACTACTAGTGTGTAAAAATCAAATAAACAGAAATTCCTAGAAGTTTAACAAATTTAAACAAAGCCAAAAGATTTCTTTTTCACCATTATCCAAATGTATGAAACTTGCTGGTTTTTACGGTTGTAAAAAATCAAAGTATTACTGTTTCAATTTTTCTAGCAACGATCTCTGGCGGTTTAATGTTGTTAAGTAAAATCAAAATATTTCTATTTCAATTGTAGTCAAACACCTTAAACTTTCTTGTTATTAACGGTTGTGGAGACTCAAAGTAATACTGCTTCAATCCTTACACAATTCAACCAACGATTTCTGGCAGTTTAATGTTGTTAAGCAAAATCAAAATATTTCTATTTTAATTGTAGTCAAACCCCTTAAACTTTCTGTTAAAAAATTCTGGTTGAAATTAAATATAAATGAAATATATGGGCCTTTGAAGAAGACTGTTTAAGTTCGGAGCTCTGGTCAGGAAGTAATTCTAAATAATAATTCAGAACGAATTGAGAAAAAACAATTTTGAATGATTTCTAAAGAATAATTAAATATTTAAAAAAAAAAGGAAAATCGGTGTCGGTTCATTTCCCGTGAAGGGTCGGGCCGCTATAGGAGTATTTTGGATTCCACACCAGAGCCCTTCTTCAGCCGAGACAGGATTTTAAAGATAGGTTAGAACAAGGAATTTGGATAGAAAAGGTTTTCCGCGGGAAATACTGTCCCAGCACTAAGGAAAACCGCAGTGAAACCTGATTCAGGAGAGTCGACCGGGCTGAGAATCTACCTCATAGCCTCCCGATTGAAAGGCGGACGAGTTACCGCGGAACCCTGGTGGTCCGATTTTATACTGGCTGAAGGCTGGAGGGAGAGAGTCGTTTTCCGAACATCGACGATCGGGCACAGTCACTCTGGTGGGTAAAGTACGAAAAAAAAATTATTTAAAATTAATCCCAAACATTTTTGAGTGCTGCAGGATAATAATAAAACTTTTAGTTTAAAGACATATTATCGGCAGAAAAACTAAAACTGAAAAAGAAAGTAAGAAATTTTGGTGTGCAAAAAGATACCACATATATAGGTATAATTGCAGGAAATTGTCATCAGCAATTACATTTTATATTATAAAATTGATCAGTATATTTTACTGAATTGCTGCATTGATAGTTGATCCTTCGGTATTTCATTATAATCGAAGGTAAATACTGATATAAATTATCTTCAGTTATAAAGATAAAATCTTTATCTATAAGAGTTGTAGAACGTGAAATAAAATACTGTACAGTATTTTGCAACGTTAGTTTGATGGCTAATATAGAATGCTGTAATAAATTTCCATGTACTTATAATTTTTTAAACAATGCTCAAAATCGTTAAAATACTGAGTATTTTGTCGACGTGTTGTGTAGTTGGATTATTATATCTTATTTATTACACGGACGCTCTCAATAATTTCAAGCAATACATAAATGTAAATAACTTTAGTAGTAATACAACGAAATACGTGCTCTATTGGACACCATTTTGGAGCGAAACGTATTTTACTATCGGATATGGATTTACACCGTTTGTAGACTGTGAGTTCAAAAATGGTTTTGCAACCAATAACAGAACTTTTATACCACTACAAAATTTTGATGCTCTTGTTTTTGACGCATCAATATATACAAAGAAAAACATGGTGTTCCATGGTGACCAGAGTACCTCATCAAATCTATATTTACATGAATTTAGAAACGCCTGTACATCGATGCCCAAACTTAAAACCGTACCGTTCATTTTACAATTGGAGTATGTCGTATCGATTTGATTCCGACATCGTTAGACGGCATGGGGACATAATTAAAGGTAAAACAAATTACACCATTCCTTCAATACAAGATTTGGCAAATAAAACTAAAATAGCTGCATGGTTCGTTAGCAACTGTCTTACTAAAAGTCGTAGAGAGGTTCTTGTCAAGGAACTTCAAATGCACATACCTATTGATATTTATGGAAAATGTGGAAAGTTAAAAGAATGAAAAATTCAAATTCAAATTCCCCTTGTGACTGATACGATATGGTTGAAAAAAAATATAAGTTTTACTTTTCGTTTGAAAATTCATATTGAAAGGACTACGCTACGGAAAAACTGTATAATTTACTTCTTAGAAATGTCGTGCCAGTGGTTTACGGCGATGGCAGTTACAATATCAGTACGCCACCAAATTCTGTGATTAACGTAGCAGATTTTCAAAGTGTTAAGGAATTAGCAGATTTTATTTAATTTTTTGGATCAGAATGTGCATGAATACTTAAAATACTTCGAATGGAAGAAAGAATATACAGTGATTCGAACACAACAACCAACTGCTTGTCAGATTTGTAAAAAAACTTCATGAACCTTTGAAACAGTCCATCTACAACGACCTTCATACGTGGTGGTGGGGAGGTAAAACTCCTTTGTGCAAAACAGGAAAGAGTCTGCCTAAAATAGTCACAGGGTAATTTTGTAAAATAACGAACATAACTTGAAATGAGAAAACATTTAGAAAAACAATTTTAAAACAGTAAGATTTTGATTATTATTTGTTTATTTACTACAATACATTTGTACTGTTTTAGAGAATACTGGTTTTATAATTCAATAAATAAGTAATGTGTCTGTAGCGTGCATTAGTTTATTTAAAACTACTCCTTGCACTCAGCTGTTGTCGAGATCGCATAGTAGCTAAACACATGTGACAACTTCCTTTTGAAATAAATGTTAATAAGCTTATCATAGTAGGAGAAGCAGCAGCAGCAGCAGCAGCAGCAGCAGCAGCAGCAGCAGCAGCAGCAGCAGCAGCAGCAGCAGCAGCAGCAGCAGCAGCAGCAGCAGCAGCAGCAGCAGCAGCAGCAGCAGCAGCAGCAGCAGCAGCAGCAGCAGCAGCAGCAGCAGCAGCAGCAGCAGCAGCAGCAGCAGCAGCAGCAGCAGCAGCAGCAGCAGCAGCAGCAGCAGCAGCAGCAGCAGCAGCAGCAGCAGCAGCAGCAGCAGCAGCAGCAGCAGCAGCAGCAGCAGCAGCAGCAGCAGCAGCAGCAGCAGCAGCAGCAGCAGCAGCAGCAGCAGCAGCAGCAGCAGCAGCAGCAGCAGCAGCAGCAGCAGCAGCAGCAGCAGCAGCAGCAGCAGCAGCAGCAGCAGCAGCAGCAGCAGCAGCAGCAGCAGCAGCAGCAGCAGCAGCAGCAGCAGCAGCAGCAGTAGCAGTAGTAGTAGTAAGAGTAGTAGTAGTAATTTAGTTGCAAAAGAACCAGTGGCATACAAATATAAACAGTGTTATATAAACATAATAAATTTAAACATTATTACGTTTTTATAAAAATATAAATAGATTAATAACATAAAACA
Source organism: Ctenicera cuprea (assembly GCA_958336395.1). Classification (NCBI taxonomy): domain Eukaryota; kingdom Metazoa; phylum Arthropoda; class Insecta; order Coleoptera; family Elateridae; genus Ctenicera; species Ctenicera cuprea. Next base: position 59,959,977 of record OY284486.1, read on the forward strand.
AATAAATAAACAAGTAAAAGCGTTATGTGTGTGTAATGTTCTATTGTGTAAAATACTGTTTTATAGTTTTTTTTAACTAGCAATAGTAACCGTTTGTTTAACTGACTCCGCTAATCGGTTGAAAAATGTCATGCCATTGTAAAAGTACCAAATTTTATATATTATTTTTTTAGTTTATTCGGAAACTAAGCAAGATAGCTCCAATTTATTTTTAGATTATTAGTGGGCATAAAATTCCACAACTTTTCTCTAATTCCATCGTCGTATCTCTTCAAATAAGCGAGATCCTCATAGATAACACGCAATTTGATACATCTGTATAGTTTGATATATTTATTTATAAAAATAGCTGAGTACAACTATTTTTTTTTTATTAAGAATCGACTATGCTTTGATAATGTAACAAATGACAAATGACCAACTAAACAAACACTACTGAAGATGTTTCAAATCAACAATATTCTAATATGTGTGCTTAGGCACTATGACCCCATTTTGTTGCCGGCTCGATCACCCGACTTGACATCATAAAAAAATTTCTCTAGGATTATATAAATTACTCCTGCCACACTTTGTATTAATTGTTCATATTTGTTAATATTAAAGTTTATATTGAAGTAATCTGGCATATATTATATTATCAAGGTAATTCAGTTATTTTTAAAAACAAATATATCAAACTATATATTTTCTGAATACAAAAAAATAAGCATTTTAATGGTGTTTTAGCCAACTATTTTTGCTATTTGAAAACATGTAGGCTTGGGTCATATCTTGAGAACAATTAAATGTAGAAAATATCTTGTTGTTCTATCGTTTGAATCAAAAATGCCCCACCCTGTACATAATATAAAATAAAAACGAAAAAATTATACAGTAAATGACAGACTTTTGTTAAACAAAGTTTGACATCGTTACTATTTCTAAACTGTTAATTGATTGAACCAGTTAATATAACCCTTTATTGTAGATCAATAGAGAATGACCAAAAAATAATTTTTCTAAATACTGTTCTTTCTGTTATCAGATGTGAAACTTGCGGTCATATTTCTTATTCAGATCATTAGCGGAATTTTGCTCCAAAGCTTTCAAACAGCTAAAACAAAGGCATTCAACAAAATTTGTAGAATAAAGCAGGCAACATTGTTCTATAACTTACGATTTATATTTTATAAGTCTCAAAAATTGTTGTTTATCTTTTCCTTTAGGATGATTTTTATGAACAACAAAAGCATTTGGTAAAACTAGAAGCTTATAACCTTGTGCTTCAAGCTCCATTATGTGTGAAATTTTATCCCAGCCGTAAGCAAAAAAACGTTCGTCATATTTCGTTACGTTTCTGTGGACAACTACATATGGTTCATACTCAGGTTTCCATTGCACCTAAGACAAGTGTTACGAATATAACTGAATTGAAAATTTTAACAACTATAGAATACCTGATACGGTACTTTTGCGGTTCGCCATTTTTTATAGTTTGTTGGTCCATGCCCTTGAGGTTGCGTACGATGTTGCACTATTGATATAACATGATTGTCTATCATCTTTAATAACTGTTTTTTGTTTTTTGGGAATTTTGCTAGTAGACAGCTTTGCTTCAAATGCTGGAACTACTAAAGCCTAATAAATCGATTTAATGTTATCTGCTATAAGCACAAGTCATGAATTTGTTACCTTCTTTTCCATATTCTTCTCTTCAGAAATGTATTTTTTTATGTTGTCGTATATATCCTGCATTGGCACTAAATCCATGTCATTTAGGAATACATAGGGTGTGATGACTTGCTCTAGAGCTATATTACGCAGCGCATTAATAGGATGGTTATTTCCTTCTTTAAAAATTGAATGATACGCTATGTTCAACCTGTTCTTCAGTACTACTGAATTTTCTATATGTTCTATGCATTTTTCTAGTTCTGAATCGGTTAGATAAATGCTGACACTCATAGGACCTGCACATACCAAACTTTGATTAAATAAAGAACATAATTTAATTTCTAATTAATATGAAAAACTATAAATAAACATTTCTGATACTTCACAACATTTATATCTTTAAAAATTATTTTATATTACAGAAATCTACTATAATGCAAGCGCATATACGAATGAATGCAAAAAAACGGCCAAACTATTTTTTATAAAAGGTGAGAGGATAACACTTAGTTGGAAAAATCATACAAAATGATTTACAGTTGAGAAAAACGTCCGTTGCTTTTTTCCAAACTACATGCATGTACACGTAACAGTATTGTCTTCGAATTTTTATGAAACCTTTGCAATCACGTTTCGTACTGTAGCAAAATAAATTAATACGAAAAGAAGCAACACGTTTCTTTAAAATCGATTGTTATTCACAATTATAACTTTTTTAAAATAGTTTTTAGCGGTTTACTATCTATATTTGTGGTTGCGTACTTAGTTTATAACTACCTAAACCCGTGATCTATGCGCTACGTTTTTTTAAGCATTTCTTTAGAAATTAACAACTATTCTGCGGAAGTTTTTCAAATCAATTGCAGCGTCCCCGGTTCACCCTGCTTCATGACCGCGATGAAGTCACATACGTGAGTTTTTCATAACCATCGGAGCCGGCAAACGTCCGCTTCAGTAAATAAGCGGTGTCGAGAAGTAAGAGCCATCCGGCTATACTGCGTATTCTCAATTGCAAATTTTAATAAGTTTTACACTCTCGGCAAAAGTCTGACAAAGATTATTGTTTACAAATAATTGTAGTATTGCAACAGCACCAGCACTTTCATAAAAATCCTTACGATCGTATAGCACTTCTAATTCCGTTTTTAATTTTAAATCGTTTACAACGAGGTAACTAGTCTTGACTAATTTAAAAACATTTTGTCGAAAACATTTTTTGTACTCCTCGAATTTATTTGTTTGAAGTAGCTGCGAAACAATTAAATTATTAGAAAATATAAATCTATGTTCAACCTCCGATACAATTATGTCGCAAATTTCTACTGCAATTCGAAGTTTCAAATCTTCATTTATTTTATTTCTTTTTCTACATGTCGATGGAGCAGCTGGCACGAAATTATTAAGAGTGTAATGCCTAACTTTTTCTGTATTACTCGCAACCCTTTATGCAATCTATGATTTTATTTAAAATATACCTATTTTTATCAACATTTTCATTAAAATCTTTAATAGATTTTCGATAAGCACTGTCTAGTTGCAATCTGATTGCCAAGTGTGGCATAATTCATAGAATTTTTCATACGATTTGCTGATAAAAAATGTTTTTGTACTTTATTTTTTAAACGTTTTAAGTCAATCACGCCGTTTTTACACCACATTGCGTCATCGCAGAATAACAGACGCGGGAAACCGAAGAAAGCATTTTTTATATCACATCCACAAATTCAATTCGATAAACTTATTGAACTGACTCATTAAAATACCTATATTGGTTGTTTTATTTGTTTAATAATTAGGGTTGGTTGTGGACGACCGTTTTCTGTCAACTTCAAACGTTCTTCAAACTTCAACCCACGTTGATCTTTAAGTTCCATTATTTTTTGCACAGACATTTTATAGCACTAAATTAAGATTTACTACACAAGAAAATGTCACGACGAAACCGATCTATGAAAAAATCCCCGATTATTTCTACACAAGGAAAGTTTGTTACTAACCTTGTGTCATACCAACATAAAACGAACGTGTGAAGAAATACACCAACTACACGTGATTAGCATGCGCTCATTTAATCAAAAACTGCCCAAGTAGCACACAACATCTAACCCACATTGTGCCAATATTTAATATATATTGGTTTCTTGGCGGAACATTTTATCGTTCCCTATACCTTTATCCAATGTTCTTCCAACATTAGGTTGGTAACTTGCCTGTAGAAGCATTGAATAAACTTTGGTTAAATGTATGCCAGCCAATATTTGTGGACGATGCTAAAATCTATATTTTAATTGTGTACATCATCAAATATTGGATAACCATTTCAGGGATAATGTTTAATCAATATAGTACTAGTAGTTTATATGAAATGTTCGTACTCCGAGCTAAAGCCAATGTTTGAATTATATGCGACTTCCAATATAGCTTTAAACTTGGAAGGCCAATGTCTGACCAATATAGTACTAGTAGTTTGTATGAAATGTTCGTACTCCGAGCTAAAGCCAATGTTTGAATTATATGCGACTTCCAATATAGTTTATAACTTGGAAGGCCAACGTCTAACTAATACAGTACTAGTAATTTATACGAAATGTTAGTACTTCGAGCTACAGCCAATGTTTGAATTATATGCGACTTCCAATATAGCTTTAAACTTGGAACGCCAGTGTCTGACCAAGATAGTACTAGTAGTTTATATGAAATGTTCGTACTCCGAGCTAAAGCCAATGTTTGAATTATATGCGACTTCCAATATAGCTTTAAACTTGGAAGGCCAATGTCTGACCAATATAGTACTAGTAGTTTATATGAAATGTTCGTATTCCGAGCTAAAGTCAATGTTTGAATTATATGCGACTTCCAATATAGCTTTAAACTTGGAAGGCCAATGTCTGACCAATATAGTACTAGTAGTTTATATGAAATGTTCGTACTCCGAGCTAAAGCCAATGTTTGAATTATATGCGACTTCCAATATAGTTTATAACTTGGAAGGCCAACGTCTAACTAATACAGTACTAGTAATTTATACGAAATTTTAGTACTTCGAGCTACAGCCAATGTTTGAATTATATGCGACTTCCAATATAGCTTTAAACTTGGAACGCCAATGTCTGACCAAGACAGTACCAGTAGTTTATATGAAATGTTCGTACTCCGAGCTAAAGCCAATGTTTGAATTATATGCGACTTCCAATATAGCTTTAAACTTGGAAGGCCAATGTCTGACCAAGACAGTACCAGTAGTTTATATGAAATGTTCGTACTCCGAGCTAAAGCCAATGTTTGAATTATATGCGACTTCCAATATAGCTTTAAACTTGGAAGGCCAATGTCTGACCAATATAGTACTAGTAGTTTATATGAAATGTTCGTACTCCGAGCTAAAGCCAATGTTTGAATTATATGCGACTTCCAATATAGTTTATAACTTGGAAGGCCAACGTCTAACTAATACAGTAGTAGTAATTTATACGAAATGTTAGTACTTCGAGCTACAGCCAATGTTTGAATTATATGCGACTTCCAATATAGCTTTAAACTTGGAATGCCAATGTCTGACCAATATAGTACTAGTAGTTTATATGAAATGTTCGTACTCCGAGCTAAAGCCAATGTTTGAATTATATGCGACTTCCAATATAGCTTTAAACTTGGAAGGCCAATGTCTGACCAATATAGTACTAGTAGTTTATATGAAATGTTCGTACACCGAGCTAAAGCCAATGTTTGAATTATATGCGACTTCCAATATAGTTTATAACTTGGAAGGCCAACGTCTAACTAATACAGTACTAGTAATTTATACGAAATGTTAGTACTTCGAGCTACAGCCAATGTTTGAATTATATGCGACTTCCAATATAGCTTTAAACTTGGAAGGCCAATGTCTGACCAATATAGTACTAGTAGTTTATATGAAATGTTCGTACTCCGAGCTAAAGCCAATGTTTGAATTATATGCGACTTCCAATATAGCTTTAAACTTGGAAGGCCAATGTCTGACCAATATAGTACTAGTAGTTTATATGAAATGTTCGTACTCCGAGCTAAAGCCAATGTTTGAATTATATGCGACTTCCAATATACTTTATAACTTGGAAGGCCAACGTCTAACTAATACAGTAGTAGTAATTTATACGAAATGTTAGTACTTCGAGCTACAGCCAATGTTTGAATTATATGCGACTTCCAATATAGCTTTAAACTTGGGATGCCAATGTCTGACCAATATAGTACTAGTAGTTTATATGAAATGTTCGTACTCCGAGCTAAAGCCAATGTTTGAATTATATGCGACTTCCAATATAGCTTTAAACTTGGAAGGCCAATGTCTGACCAATATAGTACTAGTAGTTTATATGAAATGTTCGTACTCCGAGCTAAAGCCAATGTTTGAATTATATGCGACTTCCAATATAGCTTTAAACTTGGAAGGCCAATGTCTGACCAATATAGTACTAGTAGTGTATATGAAATGTTCGTACTCCGAGCTAAAGCCAATGTTTGAATTATATGCGACTTCCAATATAGCTTTAAACTTGGAAGGCCAATGTCTGACCAATATAGTACTAGTAGTTTATATGAAATGTTCGTACTCCGAGCTAAAGCCAATGTTTGAATTATATGCGACTTCCAATATAGCTTTAAACTTGGAAGGCCAATGTCTGACCAATATAGTACTAGTAGTTTATATGAAATGTTCGTACTCCGAGCTAAAGCCAATGTTTGAATTATATGCGACTTCCAATATAGCTTTAAACTTGGAAGGCCAATGTCTGACCAATATAGTACTAGTAGTTTATATGAAATGTTCGTACTCCGAGCTAAAGCCAATGTTTGAATTATATGCGACTTCCAATATAGCTTTAAACTTGGAAGGCCAATGTCTGACCAATATAGTACTAGTAGTTTATATGAAATGTTCGTACTCCGAGCTAAAGCCAATGTTTGAATTATATGCGACTTCCAATATAGCTTTAAACTTGGAAGGCCAATGTCTGACCAATATAGTACTAGTAGTTTATATGAAATGTTCGTACTCCGAGCTAAAGCCAATGTTTGAATTATATGCGACTTCCAATATAGCTTTAAACTTGGAAGGCCAATGTCTGACCAATATAGTACTAGTAGTTTATATGAAATGTTCGTACTCCGAGCTAAAGCCAATGTTTGAATTATATGCGACTTCCAATATAGCTTTAAACTTGGAAGGCCAATGTCTGACCAATATAGTACTAGTAGTTTATATGAAATGTTCGTACTCCGAGCTAAAGCCAATGTTTGAATTATATGCGACTTCCAATATAGCTTTAAACTTGGAAGGCCAATGTCTGACCAATATAGTACTAGTAGTTTATATGAAATGTTCGTACTCCGAGCTAAAGCCAATGTTTGAATTATATGCGACTTCCAATATAGCTTTAAACTTGGAAGGCCAATGTCTGACCAATATAGTACTAGTAGTTTATATGAAATGTTCGTACACCGAGCTAAAGCCAATGTTTGAATTATATGCGACTTCCAATATAGTTTATAACTTGGAAGGCCAACGTCTAACTAATACAGTACTAGTAATTTATACGAAATGTTAGTACTTCGAGCTACAGCCAATGTTTGAATTATATGCGACTTCCAATATAGCTTTAAACTTGGAAGGCCAATGTCTGACCAATATAGTACTAGTAGTTTATATGAAATGTTCGTATTCCGAGCTAAAGTCAATGTTTGAATTATATGCGACTTCCAATATAGCTTTAAACTTGGAAGGCCAATGTCTGACCCATATAGTACTAGTAGTTTATATGAAATGTTCGTACTCCGAGCTAAAGCCAATGTTTGAATTATATGCGACTTCCAATATAGTTTATAACTTGGAAGGCCAACGTCTAACTAATACAGTACTAGTAATTTATACGAAATTTTAGTACTTCGAGCTACAGCCAATGTTTGAATTATATGCGACTTCCAATATAGCTTTAAACTTGGAACGCCAATGTCTGACCAAGACAGTACCAGTAGTTTATATGAAATGTTCGTACTCCGAGCTAAAGCCAATGTTTGAATTATATGCGACTTCCAATATAGCTTTAAACTTGGAAGGCCAATGTCTGACCAATATAGTACTAGTAGTTTATATAAAATGTTCGTACTCCGAGCTAAAGTCAATGTTTGAATTATATGCGACTTCCAATATAGCTTTAAACTTGGAAGGCCAATGTCTGACCCATATAGTACTAGTAGTTTATATGAAATGTTCGTACTCCGAGCTAAAGCCAATGTTTGAATTATATGCGACTTCCAATATAGTTTATAACTTGGAAGGCCAACGTCTAACTAATACAGTACTAGTAATTTATACGAAATTTTAGTACTTCGAGCTACAGCCAATGTTTGAATTATATGCGACTTCCAATATAGCTTTAAACTTGGAACGCCAATGTCTGACCAAGACAGTACCAGTAGTTTATATGAAATGTTCGTACTCCGAGCTAAAGCCAATGTTTGAATTATATGCGACTTCCAATATAGCTTTAAACTTGGAAGGCCAATGTCTGACCAATATAGTACTAGTAGTTTATATAAAATGTTCGTACTCCGAGCTAAAGTCAATGTTTGAATTATATGCGACTTCCAATATAGCTTTAAACTTGGAAGGCCAATGTCTGACCAATATAGTACTAGTAGTTTATATGAAATGTTCGTACTCCGAGCTAAAGCCAATGTTTGAATTATATGCGACTTCCAATATAGTTTATAACTTGGAAGGCCAACGTCTAACTAATACAGTACTAGTAATTTATACGAAATTTTAGTACTTCGAGCTACAGCCAATGTTTGAATTATATGCGACTTCCAATATAGCTTTAAACTTGGAACGCCAATGTCTGACCAATATAGTACTAGTAGTTTATACTAAATGTTTGTACTCCAACTTAAAATCAGTGTTTGAATTGTATGCGACTTCCAATATTTAATAACCATACATTTTTCGTTTTGTTTTTTTTGTCAGTTCTAAAAATTTTGCTATTTTCAATTTTTTTTTTGCTAAAATTGTTAGATGCTCTTAAACATGTTTAAATTAGCTACATCCACTTTTGAAAAAATATCGTCTGCGGCGCTATTTCTTGCTTGCTTCGCTCCGACTTACATTTTATTTCCGGATGCAGGCCTGAGAAAAATTAAGTAAAACTTCTCCCAACCAAAATGAATTGCTACACCACTGTGACTTGTAGATAACAAATGGTTTCTACGCCTCTCACACTGTGTATTCTTGGAAAAGTTGCAAGTCGTTGAGTCACAAACCAAAAACTTTTAAAATTTTCCCTGTTATTGTTCAAATGCGCGTTCCACTCCTTTCTAAACTATCTTCTATTTAAGCCAGGTTACCCAGGTACCTCTGACAACAGCCAGGGATGCGTTATACAGTTATTTATTTAACCCTTCGCCTGCATTCATTCCACATTGGCAGTCTTTAAAGTTTGATTCTCGAGTTGTTGGTTGGTGGATTAGTGTTCGGAGCGTGAAAATTTCGAAGTGATATCCACAAAGTTTTGACAGAAATAGGTAAGTGTTTTTTTTTTAAATAAATGTAGTTAATAATTAACTATCATAACAATATAACTCCAATAACGATTTGGCTATAGTATTTTCACTGTTTAGTTGTTAATGGCAGCGAATGATTAGATTTTTTTTGTTTTTGTTGTATATACTTCTTAAGCAAACGTGGGCGAGGAAGAAGCTTTTGCTAGAATCAACAATAAGTAATTCAGAAGCAGCATACACTTTATTGGTATACGTTTACTTTAACTTTTTTTCTATTAATTAACAAAAATTACATTTCAGATAGATATCTTGTACTTAGTTGGTGGCACTGATTATAAAGAATCAATATACAGAGAGAGTTAAAAGTATGGAGACACCGATTTGCTGTCGTTAATATTCATTTTTAAGAAAATGTTCCAATACAAAAGTTTTTTATGAAATTTTTATCTACATATTGATATACACGAAAAATTTTATTATTCAATTGTTTTTGAGTTATCACTTTACGCGATATTTTTTTAAATGGCAACCTATTAATGGTATATTCGATAGAGAATTCTTTTCTCTTTACAATGGTATAAAAATTTTTTGGGTTTGCATAACATTTCTTCGAGAAAATGCCAGTTGAAGTTGAAGTATTTACAATTAATTAACTTCTCTATTCGTAAACGATATAGCCATGATAAACAAAAGCGAAGCGATAAACAATAATTTTTCATAAAATAAAAATACTAATATGTTTTCCCAAATACCTCCTCAAGAGTGTATTCCTTTGTTAAATGATATTCTTATTAACAAAAATGTTGAGTTAATAAAACGGACTGAGTTGATTCAATTATTTGAACTTTGCACCAATCAAAATTATTTTACTTTTAATAATAAAATTTATTTCCAAAAAGATGGTTTACCCATGGGAAGTCCAATTTCACCTCTTTTAGCTAACATATTTATGGAAAATCTAGAAGATCAAATATTCGAATCAAATCAATCTGAGAAAGTTATATTTTGGTTTCGTTATGTTGATGACATTTTAGCATGTTTTAATAGTTCATTTGATTTAATTAATGAATTTTTAATTTTTATTAACAGCTTGCACCCAAACATAAAATTTACACTAGAAACTGAACAAAATAAGTCCATTAACTTTTTAGATTTAAACATAAAAATTAATTCAACTAATAAATTTGAGTACTCAGTTTATAGAAAACCTACACAAACAGACATTACAATACCACACGATTCTTGTCACCATAAAACACATAAATTAGCAGCATACAGGTCCCTGATACATAGGGCTTTGACGGTCCCTTTAGATGAAATTAATTATAATAGAGAAATTTCAATTATTAAACAAATTGCATACAGTAATGGTTATAATACTAAACTTATTGATACATTAATTAAAGAAAAAGATTATAAATTAGCCATTCAAAAAATTTATCCGAATATCCTAACTTCGTTCGATACAATTAAATGTGCTTCGATCCCATATTTTGGTGAGAAATCAGAACAAATTGCTAAAATTATAAACAAAACAAATAAATATAAAGTAAGCTTTAAAACAACTAGGAACATCTTAAATACTTTGTTTAATGCAAAATCAAAAACAGACGATTTGTTAAAATCAGGCATTTACAAATTAAATTGTTCGCATTGTAATTCGGTTTATATAGGCCAGACTATTAGAAATTTTGATATTAGGTATAAAGAACACGTACGTTGTTACAAATACAAACACCCACATAAATCCAACTACGCTAAACACTTACTAGAACAAAATCATTCAATGACATCTAATAACACCATAAAATGTTTACACTTTTGTGATGATAAACGTAAATTAGATATACTAGAAGCTTTTGAAATTTACAAACATTTAAAAACTGTACCGTTAATGAATGAGCAAATTGATCTGTTAAATTCTCCTCTACTGGACATTTTGGAATAAGAAATCAAGTCATCTGCAGACGATTACCAAGATAAGTAAAAAAGTTCTATTGCTATAACAACGCTAACTGTTTACCTTCATATAACCTTTGACAATGGCATGTTAACATGCTGAAATACGTATAAGGTTTAAATAAATAGAAATTGTTAAAGTGATTAAGTATTTTATATACAGATACTCATTAAAAATATTAAACTCGCTCGCCTTTGGTTATCGCTTAACTTTTGTTTATCATGGCTGCATCGTTTACTAATTGGGAAGTTAATTAATTGTAAATACTTCTACTTTAACGGGCATTTTCTCGAAGAAATGTTATGCAAACCCAAAAAATTTTTATACCATTGTAAAGAGAAAAGAATTCTCTATCGAATAGTAGTATAACATTAATAAGTTGCTATTTAAAAAATTATCGCGTAAAGTGATAACTCAAAAACAATTGAATAATAAAATTTTTTGTGTATATCAATATGTAGATGAAAATTTCATAAAAAACTTTTGTATTGAACATTTTCTTATAAAATGAATATTAACGACAGCAAATCGGTGTCTCCATACTTTTAACTCTCTCTGTATGCTTGCATGAAGAAGATACTAAACGCAGACGTGGCCAACGGGTATTCTACATATGGAAAAGTACGAGGGGGCAAAAGAAAAGCAAGCTTTTCTTCATTAAAACTTTGCGAGGCATTAAAAGGTAGTTTTTGTTTTACTTTTTTTGAATTGTTACTGTTTTTCTCTAATAATTTGTCACGTGCCGTATCTTTTTTTGTTAAAAGCACTCTTTATAAACAGTGCTTATTTTCGTTAATAATTTTCGAAAACTTATACAATTTTAAGTAATAAAGATAGTTTTCTAATATTCAAAAAGAAACCTGCGTTAAAACTTTGATGGTTTCCACATTCAGACATGGACGCACAACGAAGCAAAATAATAGAAATATAAAAACTAAATAACAATATTTATTTAATTGCTTTTTTTTTCTTTAATTTACAGAAGCAATTCGCAGAAGATTCCCTGCAATGACCGATAAGGAGTTCATGGAGCGAGTATAGGAACTTTTCTATGTACGGCAAAGGACCGCGAAGGAGGCCGAAAAACGCGATGATTATATTTAGATTATATTATGATATATAATGAAACATGGCGCACCTCATTTATTTTCTTAATTTATTAACATAAAAAAATGAAATTTGGAGGGTTTCATGTACACACAAAATCCTATTATATGATGCTAATTAAACTTTTTAGAATAGAATTTTATTGTGATTCCAAAAATGTCAAAATATACAAGGTGTTCCATTTAAAATAAGAGATTTGGGATTATTTTCGGTGAAACCGGAAGTAAAAAAAAAGTTTATTTTGCATCTAATAATAGGATTTTATGTTTATATTAAACACTCAAAATATTTTTCGTAATAAATAAAGAAAACAAATGGGGTTCGCTATGTTTCATTAACACCCTGTATATATATTTTTTTTGTTTGTGCTTATTTTTTATATATTAATAAATAATTTTGATGATATATGCGTGTTATGTATAAAACGGCAGAAACATACTTCTGAATGTTGTATTTTAAATGATTTAATTAATATTTATTGATTTATCGTAATTTACCTGCAAGTGATCAATCTGTGAATGATATACAAAAGCGAGGTTTACACTAAAACTTGTACCAATATGTCAAAAACAATATAAGATCCATAAAGAAAGCGAAAACACTGAGGCAATATATTGGAGAAACCTAGCATAGCCAACAAACTGCAAATATGTGTTGCCAACATATTACCAGTATACCCGCAAGGTTTATATTTCTTGGCGTAATATTGGGCAGCCAACATATTGCCAATGTATTCTGCCAATATATTAGTAATAAAACTGCAAAACAACGTATGTACCTGTTTTCTTCATGTTGCTACAGTATTGGACAGCCAACATATTAACAATATAACTGCGAAATATTTTATTTACATGTTTTCTTTATGTTGGTCCGATATTAAGCGGGCAATATATATCCATTTCAACAAAACGTTAACATTTACAACACTGGACTAATATTTACAAATAATGTTGGTCCAATATCGATGTGCTACTTGGGTGGGGTCATCGACCCTGAAGTCTCTAATGCGCACCAGCACCTAGTTACCTATTTTAGCTTGTGTAATCTGAATTTTACCGCAATGAGCTTTCTATTTCACTCTTATTCATTTAAATGCCTTTTAAGCCGGCGGCTTTATTCGGTGACGTATAGCTGAATTGTAGACAAACAGTCATATGACCCTCGCATAGATTCGCTTAACGCGCGCGCGATATTCAAACATTAAAACATTTTCGGATCCTGTGGTAGCTCTTTAATAAACGTTCTCGCATTGAAATCTCATACAAACGTTAACTATAAAGTATTTTTTAAATTTTGTAGTGTGTAATATGTTATGCACTCAAACAAAAAGTAATTATTTTTTTCTTATTGCATTGAAAGGTAAATGACCATTTGACCCAATGGAGAAATCGCCACTGCATACAGCGTAAACCTAATTTTCTTATTTGCGTAGTATGCTGTATAATCATATTGATCGGCACCTGAACGATACCTCGAGTATGTGAGCCCCTGGGTAGACATTGATCATAGTAGTAAGCAGACAAAGCGATACCACACTCCTAGGGCCCAAAATTCTAATTCCAGCAGACACTTCTCTTCTTCCTTGACGTCACCTTCACCTACCCAAACAATCTTCGGCGTGGTCCGTAGCGGGCGATATAGTGGCGGTAACCGTTGTGTCCATCAACCATCGTACCAAGTGACAGTCACGAGAATCTGAACTGGTAGGCGTTGCGACCACCACACATGAGTAGTAATAGCGTTTTGGAGACGGTGGACATTGTGACCAATATGCAGAGTTTGCTTTGCGTCCCCGTTGGGCGATATGGACCTACAATATACAAAGTGGCGGACTACTACACGGGCGCATGAGGCACGCGAGGGCCGCGAGGTTTGCAAGGGCCTAAGAAATAAAGCAAACACTGTGTTTATTTAATTTAAAGTATTTTATTCTTAATTATTTAAGAAAAGTAATGGCTAAATCTACTGTTTATACCGTATGGTGGCAGAATCTAGACAAACGAGAAAGCATGCGCTTTGTCTAGAACATAGGATTGAAAATGCGGCTAAGGCCTCGCTACGCTTATAATGCACACGCACGTTTAAACGGACACGGAGAAACAGTGAAGTGCTTCTATTAGAAAATAACCAACGTATCACTAATTACAAATATTATCTTTTCATAAAGTATAAGTATACGGATAATTTCATTGGAAGATTATTTTTATTTATTTTACTTGTAATATTCTTTTTATTTAATTTAATGCCAAATAATATGTAATGTTTACTTATACATTAATTAGATATACCTAGCGCAGTTTTTGCCTGGGTCTCCTACCACCGCTCGCTTTGGCAGAAAAACTGCGGGATAGAAATAGCGCCATAGCGGGAAAATATGGCGGAAATATAATTTAAAAAGGCGGGGTGGATATGGCTTTTTTCGTTCATTTCCCTTCATGGTATACAAGAAAAGTGCAATAAACCCTGTTTTTAGGCTGCCATTTCGTTTTAAATTTTTTATTTGCAATACTTGAACACAAAATATTCGTCTTTTCTGAACTTTCATGTTGATTATACAACAAGACCTATTAGCGTCCTCAATTTCAAATTTCTAACTCATCTGAAAGTGTGTGAAAATTTCCAGATATACAACCACAGTACTTTCTTTTGAATGGTTGTTCACAATTGGAAGCAAATCTTTCGAAGAATGGACAAACTAATCTTAAAAATTAATTAATAAGGACTAAAGAGCATTGTTGCGTACGATATTCTTACGTTCATTTGATTGTTATTACTATAACAGCTACTTTCACTGTTACTCGTAGTATCTACTTGTGAATTCCATTGGCAGGGTAATCGATACACAGAGTCTAAATTGTTAATAACAATTTCGTTTACTACATCTTGATCAGACAGTTTAGTGCCATCTAAAAGATTTGTATATTCGTTGGCAGTTTCCATCCATAGTTTATTCCAATCTTTTATATGGATATGCTCTAAGTGGTACAATACTATGCTGGTACTAAATCTAAAATATTGAGAATAACAAATATTTTTTAACAGTTCTGCAAAGTATTGTTTACCTAACTTCGGTACTGGTATTTGTATCTGAAATCATCGCTGGTAAACCTATAAACTGTAACAGCATATTTTAATATTATATTCTTACACTGCGTAGTTGACTTACTTGACGTTTCTCAAAGTTATTGAACAAGTTCCATAGTTGTTGTATATTAGCAGCGAATATTAAATCTGGATCTATTACAATAACCTTGTTAGTAAGTTTTACAGAAATAATTGATGGAAATGCGAGCTTAAGTAATTCTGGGTGGTGTTTTTCTGGCATCCATTGCCAGTTGTAAATGGAGCCATTTACATTATATAAATTAACGTGAACTGAAAAAAATTTCATATGTAATCGGCAGTAAAAAATTAAACGCGACATGAATTTACAGTAATTAAAAATTCAAGTTTTACAGCACTTAGGCCACATTGTCGGGACCATTGTGCGTACTACCTTATATACCACCTTAACTAAATCCTTAAAAACTACTTAAACTATTCTATTTTAAGGGGTTTCCAGGAGCTGACAACTGCCCTGGCCCGGATTCGACCACCGGATCAAATAGAGCCACAGACTCCCGAAAACCACTGTGACCTTGGCTGCAAGCGCCTACTACACTCGCCTACCAACGCCCCGCAACAAGGACTAGCAATGACTTTACATACGGGACTTTATATATGGGAACAGTGGCGACAATAGAGCGTCTTGCTTTTGATTGGTTGATCTAGGCACGTGGTACCGCGCGCCATTTACGTGTTAATTTTTGAGTTATTTACCTGTGATTTATATGCGAGGGTTGTTTTTTTCACCTTTTTAAAACATTTTTTGTGAACTAACCATTCCCATATTTTATTAAGAGCATGTAGAACTAGTCGAATGATGACTAAAACCTTAATAAATTTTTTCTATAAAGTGCTTCCTAGTAATGCACAAAGCAAGATTTCTTGTCTTGCTCGGCAACTTCTTATCTTGTCTTGTTAAGCAAGACAAGAAGTAAAACAACTTTTTGTCTTGCAAATTTCTTGCTAGCTTAAATCTTGTCTTGCTAGCAAGACTCTTGTTCATTTCATGTTCTTACTAGTTGGGGGATTCCTCGAGCTATCGAGTCTCGATAAAGCGGCGGCGCCCCGGCTTCCTGTCGCGTGCGCCTACTCGTTAAACGGCTTTGTACCGCGTAGTACTGACTAAGAAACATTTATATTTTGTTAGCGCGTTTGGTAGTTAGTTGACTAACATACATACTATACTTGAATATATCTTATTTGGTTTATTTGCAATAACAAATTTTTGTATTTTGTCGGTGCGTTCCAAAAGAAGCACATATTAAACAAATAGCAAAAATAACGTCATTTATTTATTTTTGGAACTGTCAGTTTTGAAACTTTTACATCTGCTTCGGTTTCCCCACGGTTTTATTGTACAGAAATGACAGCTAAAATAGCAGTTTTGCGAAAAAACTTGGTTTTGTTATTACTGATTTTTGCATTTTGTTTAAAACGCACTGCTTATTAAGAGTTATCTATATTAAATGTAGAACAATTTACTGGTTTGGAATTTGTTGATCAGATTGGAACCTACCTACAAAATGTGCGTGTTCATTTTTTAACTGGCGGGAGCTATCCTATTGCCTAATCATAGGTCAATATCATCAATAGCTCATTTATCGCTCAAATATTACATTGCAACAAAACTTATAAATAGGCTTAGGATAATTATGCACTGTAAAACTTCAAAATATGAATGCAAATATGCATCAAAAACTTCCAAAATATGCACTTAAATATGCACTAAAAATCAACTAACTAGAAAAAATACATTAACATTATATCTATACATATTTATTTTTCTATTAAAATGCTCAACATTTTTTAAATCCAAAATTATTTAATTAAAATTAATCAAAAAACACAAAATTACTAATTTAAAATTAATTAAATTATAAAAGCAAATCATAATTGCACTAACAACAACGTGGTGTAATAAATTTTCGAATGTAAATTTGCGCCTGTTGTCAGCGAGAATATTTTTGTACTGTGAAAAGACTCTCTCGACATCACACGACACTATTGGCACAAATTCATACAATGTCAATGATATTTAAATGTTCATTTCTTGCATCAAGAGCTGTTGTTTCATTTTGCAACACCCGGCTTCTATTCTTTAGTTGTTGATAGCCCGTATTTTTTGACAGCACTTCCTTTAATTTATTAATGAAATCCTTTTTCTTGAGTTTAGTTAAACCCTTAACTATTTCAATGCTGTCTTGTAAAGCTAATCCCTTCGCTTCTAGTAGCCCATCTGTGGTGAAAACATCATAGTCCCTCACAAACTGGTTTAAAATAGCACTTATACACTTTTTTCTTTCTGTATCTTGAAGATGTTAACACACTATTGGAACTAGTAGACAACTGATTGTTGATCAAATGGTGAATTGTTAAACTTTCAACTTTTACAGGTTTTCCCGTTAACGCAACAGGGCAACACCACCTATATAACAAAGCCTTACAACTGCTGGCTGACGTCACTGTGACGTCAGCATCAAGAGGCCATTTGACACTAGCGTCTAGCCCCTTGTCCTCCTGCCAATCCTGAATTACGCAATATCATGTAATATTGACTCACATATGTGCGAGTGTGATATTTACATCGAGATTTGCATTGTTAAAGTCGATTTTTTCATTGCTAATAAATTGCATTCAATATAAAACAACAAATCCTTTTTTTTCAATTTATTATCAGACTTGCGTGTTAGTATGCCCTCAATCAGTGAGTGAATGCTAATTTGTCTTCATATTTTTTCTTTAAACATATAACTGCTCTTAACAAATAACCTCGCGTTAACAGCAAAACCCAACAACAGTATTTAAAAAAAACTATAAAATAATAAAAAAAATTTGGTTCCAACCGAGATTCGACCCCGCAACTACTTATGTACTAAAAAAGTAGCACAAGCGTACACACCCGCATATCCATTTGTGCCACTACTGAGTTGTGGTTTCCACACATTTCAGCTGCATGCAGAGGAGGTGCGCAAGTCATGTGAGGTAGGATCGGCAGGAAGTACAAGGGGCTAGACGCAAATCCATTTAGCCAGGACCAATTTCGATTTAACACAACCGCGTGCGTGGTATACTATAGGTGTTGGTTATAGTGTCGTGTAGTCTACCGGTTAACTTGCGTTTTTATCTTTGCCTGTCTATTAAATAGAATTACTGTGACATTTGTAGTTTTTCATTGTCGTCTACTCTGTTACAATGGTAAACAAGTGTTGTGTGCCTAAATGTACCGGAAATTACAACAGTAATAACAGGGTGCACGTCTTCAAAATTCCAAAAGATGATAACATGAGGAAGAAGTGGTGACAAGGCATTCACCGAGATAATTTTAATGTTTCTGAACATTCTGTAGTAAGTTATATTGTGCGTTACGCTTGAAGTTTTTCTTCATTCAGTGCATGTATTTATCATAAGCACCATAATTTTTAATATACATAAGTGCAGTTTGTGTTACATTAAATAATTATTCTACTTTTGTTTTTTGCAGGTTTGTCATAAGCATTTTGTGCAATCTGACATAATTTTTAATAGCTCTGCAGTAGATTGGAGAACAGGGAAAACAATCATGGTTCCTTTAGAAAAACCTGAACTTACAAGAACTGCAGTTCCATGTATATTACCAAATTGTGCTCCACATTTAAGTAAATCGAAAGCAGATCAACATCGCAGAGAATCACCAGCTAACAAAAGGGAAATGGTGGCAGCTGAAGCTCTAAGAGTATCACTCCTAGAAAGTAAAAAAACTGCAGCAGCTCACAAAGAAAAATTCAGCGTTAAAACATTTCAAGAATTTCTCAACAAAGTTAAGTATGTTAAAGTGAGTGAAAAGTGGAACGTCATTGTAAAGAAAGATTTTGTAACTTTTATGTGTTTAGATATTACGAAGATACATCACGATCTACTTTACGTCATTATTAATAACAAATTAAATGTAGAAACTTTTCTACGCGGTGTTGAGATTAAAAACAAAGCCGAGTTATTAGTAATTGGTAATGTTTTTGAATTAGAGGTCACTATTAAAGACACTGAAAAACTTCTAACAGGAGATGAAAAAAATGATGTATTAACCAATATTATTTTTAATTTGATCGACTCTTTGCAAATTGAAGAAGAGAAACGCAACACCATTAAGTTTATTAAGTCTCAAATTCAGTTATGTACTCAAAATAAACAAAGGCATAGATTTGACTGTGATATAATGGTCGTTTCATCGTTATTAATGTTTATTTCTTCTCACGCTTACAAATTTTTGAGAAAATCTGGTATTGTTATTTTGCATCATCCTAATACAGTTCAAAACCTTTGCTCCAATTTTAATGTTAGCCCAAATACTCCAAATTTTTTAAGCTATATTAAAGAAAAGCAAACGTGTCTGCAATCTTATGAGTTTCCTGTCATATTAATGTTAGATGAAATTCATGTTAAACCATTTATAGATTATAGCTGGGAATATCGTAGGTATGGCATATGATAGCATTAATGTAGCAACAACAGCACATACATTTATGATACAGAGTATTTTGTCCCAATTTAAAGACGTTGTTCACATTTTGCCAGTTAATAAAATAGACGGAAACAAACTGTTTGATACAATAAAAGCGGTAGTAAAGGTTTAGAAAATTTAGGTTTTAAAATTGTAGCAGTCGTTACAGACAATAATTCCATTAACAGAAAAGCAATTTCAAATTTTGCAAATCCCCCACAAGTCAGTATTGTGTATGCAAGTCCATCAGATTCCAGTCGCCTTTTATTTTTTTAAACGATTCTGTTCAAATATTTAAATGCATTCGTAACAATTGGTTAAATTTGAAAAATTATATATTAACATTTTGTTATCCAGATTTTGACAATCCTTCTGTTGTACGGTATGCATCGTTTCTAGCATTAGAGAGTTGTATAATATCGAAAGTCAAAAATTATTAAAATTTGGGTATGGTTTAACTGTAAAAGCATTGTGGCCTTCTACGTTTGAAAAACAAAATGTTAAGCTTGTTACACAAGTATTTAATGAACGTATTAAAGAAAGCTTACTTGAATTAGGTCCCACACATAATATTTATAAATATGAGGATTGGCAATTTATTGAAATAATAACAAGGTGGTGGAACATAGTAGACGTGAAAACACCATTAAAAGGGCTGAGGTTAAGGCGGGAAATGCAACAACCTCTGACAGATGATCCAGAAGATGCCAGATTTAAATATTTAGAGCAATTTCTTGCGTGACTGGATCACTGGGACTTGTTAAATTTTGACTCTGGGAAACTCACGAAAGAAACATATTCTGCATTAAAATTAACCACTTGTGGGCTATTGCAGTTGACAAAATATTGTAGAAACGAGTTAAAAATGTCACACGTATTGCCTGGAAAATTTCAAACAGACGCTCTATCTAGAAGCTAGATTTGGTTTATACAGAACATTATCAGGTTCTCAATACCATCTTTCAATGAGACAAATATTTGAATCTGAAAAGAAACTAAGGTTATCGAGTATGATCAAGTATGCTACAGTTATCCTTAAAATCTGGTTCTGAAAATCAAATTATAATTACCAAGTTAGATGACCATGATGAAAATATTAATAATATTCAAGAAAATATTTCACTAGAACCTTTTGCGGGTATTACCGTTATTGATAATGATTTAAATAATATTCAATCAGATTTACCCGTTTTAACCTATATAACTGGTTACTGTTGCCATACCGCTATGAAGAAGGTACAGTCTGACGATTGTAAGGATGGTTTAACAGTAGATAAAGAAATGGCTTCCGAATTGTCAAATAAATTAATAATAAAATTGGATAGGGGTGGTTTAAAATTTCCTCGAAAACTTCCATTGTTGATTGTCATGCATAGTTTTGTAATTTTGCAAAAACTTTTATCTACTGAGTGTTTTTTAAGAGTACAAAATTAGAGGCTAACAGCTACTAAGCTAATTTTTGAACGAATATTAGCTCATGACGATTTTGTATTCGAAGATTTTTGTTCTCGACATTCTGTTAAAGAATTATGCCAAAAAATACTTTTTAGTGCAGTCAACATTGTTCTCAATAATTATTGTAAACTTGTGTATAATACCATAATTTCAAATACTCGTGAAAATAATGCAACTAAAAGAAATAGGAAATGAACCACTGTCAGTGAAAAACCCACACCGTCCAACATCAAAAAGAAAAAGTTATTTTTAAATAGAAATTGTGGTAGAAACCTGTAATTGTAATTATTCTCTTAAATTATTGTAAGGCTATTTATTGTACGAGTATGTTATTATTTATTTGTTTTTAAATGTGTTACATATTAAAATTTAAAAACATGAATGTGCTTATCGATTTGATTTTCCTTTAAATAACTCCCACATATCCTTTTTCTTAAATATAAATGAAAAGTAAAAAATACTACGTAGCTACATACGTTTATTGCAACGCATTTATGTAGTAATTTAATAACAATCCCCAAGAAAGATGTGCAAGTGCGGTTTTGCCGTTTGTACTTGCCTCGAACAACCCCATCACTAGCCTCTTGCGCGTGACGTCAGCCAGCAGTTGTACATTGAACTATATTACCGTCGCGTCGGTATTATAGTTCAATGCAGTTGTAGGGCTGTATTATATAGGTGGTGTTGAACAGGGCCACTCAAACCCTGGTAATCCTCTTAGCATTTCCAAGTATTCTGGGTTTTCAAAGCTTAACTAAGAAAGTACCTACTTATTCAAAATACAGAATGAATGAATTTAGAAAATTATTTAAAATTTTTGGAAATTCTTGCCGAGGTGAATCTGTACTTGATAACAAAAAATTGTATCAATATGCAATTTAAACAGACAAATGCTGCAAATTATGCATTAATACCCAAAACAATTAAAATATGCATTTATTACCAAAAATGTCCAAATGCATAATTATCCTAAGCCTACGTTATAAATTATTATTTTGCACTACAGTATCATGTTGTAATTCTACAAACTCGTTATATTGTTTTACGTATTTTTAAATAACGGTTGAATTGCGCAGAAACTTTTGATTTTCGCCTCTGGTAGCATACAGGGAAAATTTTTTATATAATACGGTTATTAACGGATAAAATAGCACGAATAATCATGCTGAAGCTGGGCATCGACCAATTTCAGTAAAACTTTGAATGAGTCATCCGACCATTTAGAAATTGAAGGTCTTCGCAAAGTACAAAAACGTAATGTCAGTAATTAGTTAATTTAAAAAAAAACGGAAAACACCTCATATAGCAAAAAACCGGAAGAAACGTTTACTTTATATTTCAGCAAAAATACTGCTTCATGTCAAGAAGAACAAACCGCATGACGGTCTATCCTAGCCATGGTTAAAACCACATCTCTGATGTTTATGCTAAATATAACATAAAATATTACTTTTTTACACTTTCTATTATACATGACAGTACATTATTAATGCGGTGAAGATTGTTAGTATTAATATGATCAACATGAGCTAATTCAATAAACCTGTAATTTGTAATTAAGAAAGTTTATCTTATAATATCTTACTTGGAATGGCGGTGATGTATAGGGTGATACATAGTTATGGTGCAGTATTTATACGAGGCATTCTAGGCATTGAAACAAATAAATAAGTTCCCATAATCCGACACTTCGTTAGGGAGCTACAGTCTCTTGAAGATGGAACAGTCGAATCAACTTCTTGTCGGTAACTTTCGCACTAAAATTTTGATATACTATATATTTGTGCATTATCTATTTAATTTTGTATTTCTTACAGAGCATAATACCTACTTCATATTACTTTGTGGTATTTCTACTAATTTTGGTTTGAATGAATGCATCAGCACATATAAGAAACGTAAGTAACGTTTTCTTATAAATATTTTAGATTTTTAGAAGTTTTGTCTACAAAACTATTCTCCATACAAAATTACACAAAAATGCACTTTGTTCAGTCATTTGGTTATTCGCTTATTCCGTCTCCGAGAGCTCGTAACTTCGCGTTTTTGACTCGTGCTCACAGGAACTTTTTTACTTATTTTGGTGCTTAGAACTTGTTATATAACTTTTGCACCATAATTCTCACTCACCTTGTATATTAATCAATGAACACAAAATACTTTAAAGCCATGATCTATTAAAAACCGTTCTTACCTTGAGGTACGGCCCACGTATCAAATAATGTTTTTATAATCTTCTCAGCTACATTATCAACTAAGATATGAAAATGCAATGGTCTATTTCGAAAGAAATAGATAGATTTCAGTAATGTATAGAAATTAACGTAGCTGCCGTAACCGACACACACAACACCTACATGTATCACTCCACATTTTGAATCTTCTGCTTGATATTCGTCTTTCCTGTAATATTTTCTACGAAAATCTAAAAATACATATTATGAAAATTAGACTTACATAAGCAAACAATAGTTTACCTATATTGGAAAATAATATAAAGAATACCAACACGGTTACAATTGTTAATGCTACAAATGATTTTTTAAAGCGCATTTTGTTCCGCGACAAGCAGCTTGCAAATCGGAAAGTTTTAATTTTTCTATAGATCTTAATGTAACTGTAAGTAGACTGCCACGATTTCTAAATTAAAATATTGTACCATTCATACGCGATAACAGATAACGGTTCTATCATTTTTTAAGCTTATCTTATCCGGTATCTATCAGGGCCAGATAGGAGAATGGGTTTTTTGGTCTTCAGCTAGTCATGTAAAATGACGGTCATTTAAACATTGTTATATCTGACCGTCATATAACCTGTCAGTTATAGTCACATTGTGCCAATTTTGATTTTTGCAACTTTTATGTAACTTCTGCTACTTGTCGGTGTTTGTGACAAAACTGAGTCAGTTCCAGTTAAGGCCAGTGATGGGACAATTCGAAAGATAAAAATGGAACCATTCGATTATCAAAATGTTTCGAGATATCTCGAGAGGTTACCGAAAATCAGTCGAAAGATTTTACAATTTTAGACGGCGCAACGCGCAAGCACGAAGCACAACGAGATAAGACTGTTTTGATTTGAACATTCGGACAACGCTTTTGTTTCTGGTCATATTTAAAAAAATATGTCTATAACATAGAAAAAGGTATGCAGTTTTGCCGTTTATACAAATATTACTTAAAAAACAAGAGGGAATTAACGATGAAATGTCATAAAAATTAGTGTAAGAAATTAACGTTATTTCAAACGAAACACTGGAATTTAACTTTCGTACGTAAATAAATAAGATAAGGTGGTTAAGCAAGGTATTCGATTTTCGAACAATCTAAATTCCGAAGCTGACGGCTTATCCTGTTTTTGCCGAGCGAGCCTTCCGAGTAAAGACGATGAGAAGAATTCAATCATCAGAGCATCCTAGAAGCAAGTAGAAAGCGTTTAGACTTGATTTTAACATTCGGGTATTGTTTTTATTTCTGGTCGCGCTATAAAAAACAGTTGTTTTATAAAACAGAAAAGTATATCTACTTTCGAGGTTTATAAAAAATATTACTAAAAAATCAGGCTAAGTCAGCGATGAAATTAAAAAAAGTGTTCGAGGCCGAAGGTCTACGCTGTTTATGCCGAGTACAGATAATGAAAAGAATTCAATCATCAGAGAAGCAAGCGGAAAGCGGTTTTATGCAGACTCGCAAGATAAGAATGATTTAACTCAAACATTTTGATATTCTTTTTGTCCACGGGCTCATTTCAAAAACATAACTTATTTATAAAACAGAAAAGTGTTTCCACTTTCGTGATTTATACAAATATTATTCAAAAAACAGACCAAAGTTATCGATCAAATGTGAAGTAAAAAATACTGTTCAAATCCGAAGGCTTACGCTGTTTATGCCAAGCAGACCGAAGAAAGACGATAAGAACGAGAATTCATTTATAAATAAGAGCATTCAAGAAGCAAGCCGAGAACGTTTTTACTGCTTTTTACCACATATGTATATCCGAATGATTTTATCTTAATGACTCATTCGATAATTAAACCATTCCAATGGAAATTCTTCGATTATGAAAATCATTCGATTATAACCTTCGCTACTTACGACGGTAATATGGAGGCAGAATTCAATGTTGAAACACTCGAAGCGATAGACAAATCACGTCATTGTACTCTTACTGTTTTGTTAAATTTCCTTTTTTACTGTATCTAAACACGTCACATTATCGAAAAGAAATGCTTTCTTTCATTCCATCTCTGGGTCCATGCGGTTAGCTTTTCATAAAATGTAACATTGTATTGTTTAGAGTGTGTCAAGGATCGGACGAAAATATCGACAGCAATATCCGAATACAATGGAACGGGCATGCGTAAACGCTTGCGTTTGAAATCAAATAAACAATATTATTTTAACGAACACGGACCGGACGGCCCGGACTCGGATCGAACCCAGCCCGGATATGTGTGAATCGACCTTAAATCTCCAATGGTAAAGTGCGGGAAATTATTGTGCAGGCTTAGACAAATTGGTGACAGTCACAATGAAATAACGATCAGGTCATTTTAATTAAGTAACAATATTGTAGGATTCTATAATAACATACCGTGATTTTATTAAAAAATTCTATAATTCTTCAGATTTATGACGCATTCAGTCAATTCTTAAACAAAAACCCACTTGGTACAAAGTTAATCAAAGACTTTTTGCAATAACATTATTTTTTAATGAATACGCGACCGATTCAATAAGAATGACATCAGCGACCTGTTGCTCAGTCATCATTGCCTGACGCCTCTAGCAAAAATCTCGTACATTCGGCCATCCTGCTTATTGTCCGTTCTCGCAAAAGAAATCCAATGTATTTGGCTTCAATCATTGTTGTTACTGAGCCGTCTACGACCTCGTCGTGCAACATTCAAACTCGTGTAATAATAACGCCTTTATCCCACTAGTAACATAGTAGTTATTTATGTTCCTAGTGGAATAAAGGCGTTAGTTAATGTAACACGTGGGATAATGCAATATTATGGCTTTCGTTTGATTACACGACTCGGTCTACGACTTTGTCGTGCATCTTTCAAACTCATGTTATAATAACGCCTTTATCCTACTAGTAACATAATAGTATATTATGCAACAAGTTTTATAAACGGCATTTGAGTCACGAGTTTTATTAGGCACGAGCGAGTGTTTATTAAAACTTCAGCCCGTGACTAAAGCGCACAAAGTCACAGATTGTCGAGGTGTAGGTATTTAAAAGATCACTTAGCGTCATGGAAACATATGCGATAAATGGCATTTTAAAGATGGAAGTAGAAAATAGTTATTTATGTTACTAGTGGGGTAAATACGTAAAATCATTTTGCCTGCAATCATAAGCTAGCTGATGACAGATTGATGATAGTAATTGAATAAAGTATTACCAAATTACATCAAATCTGTACAAGAAAAGTCTAAAAAACGAGGATTACATGAACTATCCAAAGAAACCGCCAAAGCTTTAAAATTTACCTCTACAAGTAGCCGCAAATACATCAAGTACTTGTTAGAAGAAGCCGGATTTTATTATATTTTTACTCGTCCTTTCAGCTTGGATGCAGTCGAAGTAATGTTCAGTCATGTTAGACTCCCATGACGCACCAGATGCCCGAACAGCAGAAAATATTATAATTCAAATTTTGAAATGTGGCATAATAAAAAAATTTGTATCTGCCAACACATCAGGTGACTGCAGCTACACTAGTTTTGGCATCAAAAATAATAAAAAACCAGTTCATATGTTCATATAATTCCAAATTCTATATCATTCACTTTAAATGACGATTAAACAAATTGTGTAAATAATTCAAGCGATACCGCTTAGGATTTACTATATGTCATTACATCTGCTAGTGTTGCAATATTTGCTGGATATATATTAATAATAATAGCATGAATTACATTGAATGCCTGCAATGTAAATAATAAATCTTCAAGTAGTATCATTTAAACAATTTTGGTCCCTGAATTGTTGGCCTGCAATATATTTCCTGCATGCCACGATTATGAAATAATTAATAATTTTGGAAAGTTAATAAAACCCATACTGTTTAACATTTCACAAACAACATACTCTGTGTATGTACGTTCTTGGTCCTGTTTTAGAAAACCTTCTTTTCGTAAAACTTTAAAATTGTTTGTTTACAGTAATAAACTGGCATCCAAAAATATTACATACCTTTATTTAAAAAATAAATTCTATAACATATCATAAACGTTTCCATCCAATAATTATAAGTCTGCATTTTGCAAATAAGAAATAAAATAGTCTACTTTGGATACAAACCATTTAATACGGCTAGTGGGTCTCTCACAAGATATTTTTAGTCCTTGCAGATTATTTTACTAACCGTAAAATTTCACAACTTTGAACTATTTCTTTAAATGTGAAACACCAATGATGAGTTCGAAAATTCAGCCCCCTGTATACTAAGCTAAATACCTGTACAATGTTGTGATTGCAGTGATGGTAGATACATGTTATATACAGGGTGTGTATAAATTGGCGAAGGAACTAGACGTGGCGATGTTGGTCGTAAAATTCTGAGTCGAAAATCTTAATACCAAAATGTTGGACAATGCTTCCCCTGTCCTCAGGAACCATTTTAAAGGAACGTACATTTGACAACATTGGATCCACACACCACAGGTGTTTTGTTATAATGCACGGTAACTAAGGATCATTGAACGTAAAATCATTGTTAGTGAACGAAACAAGAAAACGAAAATAATAATAATTAATGAGTATCTGTATATAAAATACTTAATCACTTTAACAATATCTATTTATTTAAACCTTATACGTATTTCGGCATGTTTACATGCCATTGTCAAAGGTTATATGAAAGTAAACAGTTAGTGTTGTTATAGCAATAGAACTTTTTTACTTATCTTGGTAATCGTCTGCAGATGACTTGATTTCTTATTCCAAAATGTCCAGTAGAGGAGAATTTAACAGATCAATTTGCTCATTCATTAACGGTACAGTTTTTAAATGTTTGTGAATTTCAAAAGCTTCTAGTATATCTAATTTACGTTTATCATCACAAAAGTGTAAACATTTTATGGTGTTATTGGATGTCATTGAATGATTTTGTTCTAGTAAGTGTTTAGCGTAATTGGATTTATGTGGGTGTTTGTATTTGTAACAACGTACGTGTTCTTTATACCTAATATCAAAATTTCTAATTGTCTGGCCTATATAAACCGAATTACAATGCGAACAATTTAATTTGTAAATGCCTGATTTTAACAAATCGTCTGTTTTTAATTAATACTAATAACTGCGAAAAAAGCAACGATGATAGAAAAAGCAAGTTCAATTACAAATTTTGACACTTGTCAAACTTTGACGTTATCAAGACAAAAGTAATCTAGAAGTCGCATCACTCTTGAATAATTATTGCTTTACAATGCTGCCATATGTATTTTTTACAATAATAAGTTAACGAAGAGATGTTTAAAACACGCATTTGGGGCTGAAAAACAAATTATGAAAAAAATATTTATTACAACTCTTATTTCTTCTAATTTGCAGCTCTTTCTGTCAACAGATAATGAATTAAAACACTTATTAAACGACTTCATTTTCAAAATTTGAAGATCCCGTGCATACCCAGGAAGCATTGTCCAACATTTTGGTATTAAGATTTTCGACTCAGAATTTTATGACCAACATCGCCACGTGTAGTTCTTTCGCCAATTTATACACACCCTGTATATGTTATAACAATAATAATTATAAAAGAGCTTTACTAAGCCTGTATGAGAAGTAGTCTACAACTGCTGTAGAAATTATGCACTTGACAGACTGTTTCAACTAAAAGTAACGTGCAAACAAATTTAAAAAAGCTGTCGGGAGATCTTCCTCGCATTCATTGACAGTTTTGAAAGTGTATAGAATATTTGGAAAATTTTGATAATTTATGAAATTTTTTTATATTTTTAATAATTTTATGAAAATTTTAAAACTTTTGAAAAATTTTTAAATTTCATATTTTATACTGGATGATTTGTATTTAAAATTTTTTAGTAATTTTAAATATTTTGAAAAAATAAACACACATTTTTTGAACATTTTCAAAATGTTTGTAAATTTTGAAAAATTTTAGAAGTCATCTACAGGGTGGCGCATTTTTTATGTAAACGTGGGGTATCCATTAGTATCCGTCAGTGCCAGAGCAAAACTGATAGCAACTTCTCAGAACATTTTTTAAAGAATAATTTGGTGATCGAGACAGAAATGTAATATCTCCTTTTGTTTTCCAGTTATTGGCCTTATTTAACATTTACGAAATTTTGAAAAGTTGCAGTAGGTCCGTTATTTGATGAGATATACAGGGTGTCCAAGATAAGGAGTTCATGCATGGGGATCTCGTAAACGGTAAGAGATAGAGATTCGGTTAAACGAGAAGAATTGTTCAACATCTCAAGTACTACTAAATGATCCACATTCAAATCCTAGAATGTTCGCTTAATTTTCAGTCCAGATTGAAAAAACTAAAATTTTCAGTTTTCGTTTTTTGTGTATAGTTTGGTTATTATCAAAGATAGCGCAAAGCGGTTTTAACATTATTAAGACACTTTTTTATACAGATTTCAAATATTAAATTAAAATTTTTATAGGTCGTTCAATATTCAAGGGTTATAGGACACATAAACACGCGACACATAATCATAGGACATTTAATCACGGACAGTTAAACAGGTCGACAATTAATCACACAGACATTTAAACACATAGACATTTAAACACCGAGGCACATAATCACATGGACATATAAACACATTGTGTTTGAATTCTTATATGACTGCAGTAAAACTAAAATATAAAAACAAATATGGCAAATGAAGCTTTATTGCAATCTATAGTTTCTAGAAACATCTTAATCACTTTGTTTAATGCAAAATCAAAAACAGACGATTTGCTAAAATCAGGCATTTACAAATTAAATTGTTCGCATTGTAATTCGGTTTATATAGGCCAGACAATTAGAAATTTTGATATTAGGTATAAAGAACACGTACGTTGTTACAAATACAAACACCCACATAAATCCAATTACGCTAAACAGTTACTAGAACCCAATCATTCAATAACATCTAATAACACCATGAAATGTTTACACTTTCGTGATGATAAACGTAAATTAGACATACTAGAATCTTTTGAAATTCACAAACATTTAAAAACTGTACCGTTAATGAATGAGCAAATTGATCTTTTAAATTCTGCTCTATTGGATATTTTGGAATAAGAAATAAAGTCATCTGCAGACGATTACCGAGATCAAGTCACCAAGTTCTATTGCTATAACAACACTAACTGTTTACTTTCTAATATAATCTTCGACAATGGAATGTAAACATGTCGAAATACGTATAAGGTTAAAATAAATAAATATTGTTAAAGTAATTAAGTATTTTATATGAAGATAATCATTAAATATGGACTTTAACGAAGTAAAGCTGGAATTTATAAATTAAGTTAAGATTCTTAACGTTAAAGATCATATTTAGTGAAAGTACAGATTACGTGCAGAATGTGTGTTTATATGTCCATGTGATTATGTGCCTCAGTGTTTAAATGTCCGTGTGATTAATTGTCGGCGTGTTTAACTGTCCGTGATTAAATGTCCTATGATTATGTGTCGCGTGTTTATGTGTCCGGACACCTTTTCAAGATTTTTTTTTATAATATCCATTATTATTTGCAATCTATACAAAAGTACATTTAGCAAATGTTGTAATAAAATTGGCTTGTAGGAGTATGCTCAGTAGCATACTCCTGTAACACAAGGGTTTTTAATCCTTTTTTGATTTTTGCATAAAACTTACAAACTAGATCTTAAAACTACACTTAATTATTAACATTCAAAGTCTAGTGGGGAGATCGTTTGGCACTTGTCTTTGTAACCTCCTGTTATTAATAGGTTGGTTCATTAGGTGTTCACTACTAAATCATTTGGGTATGCACTAAGACGAACACTGTATTGTGAACTGTATCGGCGAATTTTCAAGATATTGACATTAACTTTGTATTTTTTAATATGCGACAAAGGCGACCATGTCATCATTAAATAGAGGTCTTTTTTCCTTTTCTCTGATATAAGGTTTAATGGGTTTATTTTTACAAATAAAGTTATAAGCTAGAAAATAACTTTTTTTTATAGTACGCTGTGCATAACTGTTTTCTTGAGTAGGCTGAACATTAACGAAAAAACAAGAAAACAAAAAAGAAAAGGCTGCATTTGTTTATCAGTTTATCTTCCCAAATAATAAAGTTATAAGCGAGAAATGTTTGCTCGTGGTAGACTGTGAAAAAGCAAAAAAAACACCTGTGTTTCAGATAAAACTATTTAAAATGTATGATCGTATCATAATCAGAGATGAGTACTATTTGTTTTGGCAATATCTGCATCTTTACACCAGTTTATTATCATTCTAAATTTATCTTCCTTTTCGTGTTTTATTACTTAGCAGGAGTATTTAAAAGTTAAACGTTTTTTGATTGTTATACGACCATACATTTTTAATAGTTTTATTCCCTGAAACATTCAGGTGTTTTTTTTTCATTTTTTTAGAGCCTATCATGAGAAAATAAGTTCTCACTTAGAAATTATAACTTTATTAATTGGGAAGATAAAGTGATTAAACCTCAATGAAAACAAATGCAGCCTTTTTTTTGTTTTTTTAACTTTTATTTATTATCAGCCTACTATAAGAAAACAGTTTTTTTGCTTATAACTCCGTTATTTGTGAAAATAAACCCATTAACCTTATATGAGAGAAAATAAAAAAAATAGCTCTATTCAATGATGACATGGCCGCTTTTGACGCATATTTAAAAAAGCGAAGTTAATGTCAATATCTTGAAAATTGAACGACTTACGAAAATTTTAATTTAAGATTCGAAATCTCTGTAAAAAAGTGTCTCAATAATGTCAAAACCTCTTTGCGCTGTCTTTGATAACAACCAAATCATACAGAAAAAACAAACACTGAAAATTGTAGTTTTTTCATTCTGTACTAAACATTAAGCAAAAATTGTAAGATTTGAATGTGGATCATAGTATTACTTGAGATGCTGAATAATTTTTTTCATTTAACCGAATCTCTATCTCTTACCATTTACGAGATCCCCATATGCACTCCTTATCTTGGACACCCTTACAGGAAAACCGTAAATATATTTTTGATGGGCATTTTTGCGTAGATTACGATAATGTAACAAGATATTTTCTACATTCAATTGTTTTCAAGATATGACCCAAACCTAAATTTTTGTAATAACAACAATAGTTGGCTATAACACCATTAAAATGCTCACTTTTTTCCATTTAGAATAGACATGGTTTGATATATGTATTTATAAAAATAACAGAGTTACAACTGATTATCTCTTTTTATTAAGATTCGAGTATGCCTTGATGATATAACAAATGACAATTGTCCAACAAACTAAAAACTACAAGAGATGTTTTAAATCAACAATATTCTAATACGTGGTTAAGCCCTATGAACCCATTTTGTGGCCGGCTCGATCGCCAGACCTGACATCATTAATTTTTTTTTCTAGGGCAATATTGATTTTTTTCTCGCTGTCATTAGTTTTAATTGGCATTTAATATATTATCAGGGTAACTCGGTTATTTTTATAAATAAATATATATCAAACTATATATTTTCTGATATAAAAAAATTAAGCATTTAATCGTGTTATGGCTAACTACTGTTGCTATTTAAATGTAGAGAATATTTTGTTGCACTATCGTTTGAATCTAAAACGGCCCACTCTATATGTATATAAAAAAATTAAAATGAATTACACATTTATACAATACAATATATAACGGACGTTTATTAAACAAAGTTTGAATGTCGTTACTAATTGTGAATTTGAGTTAATATAACTATCATAGATCAATAGAGAATAGAAAAAAAAATAATTTTTTTAAACGCTATTCGTTCTGTTACCAGATGTGAAACTTGCGGCCATATTTCTTTTTCAGATCATTGGCGGAATGTTGCTTCAAAGATTTCAGACAGCTAAAATGAAGGCATTCAAAGAAACTTGTAGAATAAACCAATATTGTTCAATAACTTACGATTTATACTTTGTGGAGCTTACAAATTGTTGTTTATCTTTTCCTTTAAGATGATTTTTATGAACAACAAAAGCATTTGGTAAAACTAAAAGCTTATAACCTTGTGCTTCAAGCTCCATTATGTGTGAAATTTTATCCCAGCCGTAAGCAAAAAATCGTTCGTCATATTTTGTTACGTTTCTGTGGACAACTACATATGGTTCATACTTAGGTTTCCATTTAACCTAAGATAAATGTTAGGAATATAACTGAATTAAAAATTCTAACAACTATGGAATACCTGATACGGTGCTTTTGCAGTTCGCCATTTTTCATAGTTTGTTGGTCCATGCCCTTGAGGTCGCTTACGATGTTGCACTATTGATATAACATTATTGTCCATCATTTTTAATAACTGCTTTTTGTTTGTTGGAATTTTGTTGTTAGACAGCTTTGTTTCAAATGCTGGAACTACAAAAGCCTAATAAATCGATTTAATGGTATCTGCTATAAGCACAAGTCATGAATTTGTTACCTTCTTTTCCATATTCTTCTCTTCAGAAATGTATTTTTTTATGTTGTCGTATATATCCTGCATTGGCACTAAATCCATGTCATTTAGGAATACATAGGGTGTGATGACTTGCTCTAGAGCTATATTACGCAGCGCATTAATAGGATGGTTATTTCCTTCTTTAAAAATTGAATGATACGCTATGTTCAACCTGTTCTTCAGTACTACTGAATTTTCTATATGTTCTATGCATTTTTCTAGTTCTGAATCGGTTAGATAAATGCTGAGACTCATAGGACCTGCACATACCAAACTTTGATTAAATAAAGAACATAATTTAATTTCTAATTAATATGAAAAACTATAAATAAACATTTCTGATACTTCACAACATTTATATCTTTAAAAATTATTTTATATTACAGAAATCTACTATAATGCAAGCGCATATATACGAATAAATGCAAAAAAATGGCCAAACCATTTTTTATACTTGGGTGAGAGGATAACACTTGATAGTTGGAAATATCATACAAAATGATTTACAGTTGAGAAAAACTTCCGTTTTTTTCCAAACTACATGCAGGTACACGTAATACGTATTATCTTCGAATTTTTATGAAAACTCTGCAATCACGTTTAAAACTGTAGCAATATAAATTAATAAGAAAACAAGCAACACGTTTTTTAAAAATCAATTGTTATTCACAATTGTAACTTTTTTTAAATGGTTTTTAGCGGTTTATTATCTATATTTGTGGTTGCGTACTTAGTTTATAACTACCTAAACACGTGATCTATGCGCTACGCTTTTTTGAGCACTTCTTTAATAATTAACAACTATTCTGCGCAAGTTTTTCAAATCAATTGCAGCGTCCCCGGTTCACCTTGCTTCATGACCGCGATGAAGTCACATACGTGAGTTTTTCATAACCATCGGAGCCGGCAAACGTCCGTTTCAGTAAATAAGAGGTGTCGAGAAGTAAGAGCCATCCTTACCGTCGCAAAAATATTAGCGATACATTCAACGCAACTAAATGAAATATATATAACGTAAGTTCGTTGAACGAAAAGTCAAAATTATAATTAAATATAAACCCGCCAGCCGCCGCTGGTTGCCATAATGTTTCCTCAGCACGTTTGCTTTGGTATTGCGAGGTGCGAGCTAGAAGCGAAATGCGGTCCAGGCAATCAAACATACAGTGTAAACCTAATTTTCTTATTTAGGTAGTAAACTGTAATGGTCCGACGCACACTATATAATGGACGCGTAAATATGTGGCTCATAGTAGCAAGGGCCCGTCGTCGGCGTCATCGCCAAACGTTGAGACCGGTGGAAGAGTCTGAATTTAAAATATAGATAGAGTGTAGTTTGTAGTATAACAATTCTTCCTGCCACAGTATTAACAGTAGCATATGGCAGAGTTAGTGTAGCTTAACGTGGCATGAGATACGCTCAACCAA
Organism: Ctenicera cuprea; assembly: GCA_958336395.1. Taxonomy (NCBI): domain Eukaryota; kingdom Metazoa; phylum Arthropoda; class Insecta; order Coleoptera; family Elateridae; genus Ctenicera; species Ctenicera cuprea. Next base: position 59,995,378 of record OY284486.1, read on the forward strand.
CGCGCTTGTCCACTGATTTTGCAGAATAGTACCCGAACTGAAACGCAGCTCATACGCCAAGCCACACCAAGACGAGCCTTGTCTGCCCAGGCCGTCTACTGTCATTGCAATGGTTTTTTTCGATAGCCAAACCGGCAGTCGGGCCCCACAGAGCCACTCTACCCCCCCCCCCCCCGTTGTACTATTGAAAGTAACTGGTTGGATAACAATAGTGTTAGCTAGTTCCAATATACTCGCCTCCTAAGCGCTGTTTGACTATGCTCCACCCAGATAAGTTTCTAACCAGTATTATCATATTGATCAGCATCTGAACTATACCTCGGGTATGTGAGCCCCAGGGTCGACACTGATCATAATAGTAAGCAGGCTCCTTGACGTCACCGTCACCTGCTTATCCATAGCCTCCTAACCACTCAATATATTGTATAGTCAAATTTATAAGCCGTTGGATCTGTTAAACGTAGTGACTGGAACGCAGACATATTTATGGCTTCGGCTACAAATCGAGGAATTTCCATACTTAGAGCTACGTACTCTGCACAGATATTTGGTATCCATCTCGCTAATGAATGCATCGCCTCGTGAAATCACTTACTCAGTCGCCCTTGGTTCCAATTAAGAGCCTTGAACTTCTCCGAACAAAGGTGGACGTACCAAGTTTATATCACCGAAGTGACCGGTTCAACGTCGGCACCCCGCAAGGGTGCCCATGTTCACGCTTATCATCGAGTTAAGGAAAGTTACGATATTATCTAATTTATTATGATAGTGATTTATTTCATTTTTTACTAGTTAAAGTAGAATTCGAATACAACGGCAACTGGCGACAACCCCCACCACATATTTTGTTGGTTTATATCGCCTGATCAGTGATCACTAGAAGGCCTACCAAGTTCATAACGTCCAACAGTTCGGCTTCTCGTTATATCAAACAATCTTCGGCGTGGCCCGTAGCGGGAGTTATAGTCGTTATAGAGTGGGAATTGCGTTTACGATAGAAGTTATAACTACTTACAATGGTAGGCGTTTTGGAGACGGTGGACATTGTGGTCAATATGCAGAGTTTGCTTTGTGTCCCCGGTGGGCGATATAGACCTACAACATACAAAGTGGGTGTTGTGACCAGTGGCAGACTACCACACGGACGCATGACGCACGCGAGAGCCGCGAGGTTTGCAAGGACTTAAAAAAATAAAGCGAACATTATAATTATTTAATTTAAAGTATTGTATTCTTAATTATTTTAAAAAAAGTAATGGCATAATCTACTGCTTATACCGTATGGTGGCAGAATCCAGATAAACAAGAAAGCATGCGCTTAACGCCTCGCTACGCTTACAATGCACACGCAAGTTTAAACGGGCACGAGAATACAGCAAAGTGCTTTTATTACAAAATAACTAACGTATCACTTATTACAAAGATAATCTTTTCATAAAATATAGGTATACGGATAATTTCATTGGAAGATTATTTTTATTTGTATTACTTGTAATATTATTTTTATTTAATTTAATGCCAAATAATAATGTGTAATGTTTACTTATACATTAGTAGATATACCCAGCGCAGTCTTTGCTTGGGTCCCCTTCCACCGCTCGCTTTGGCAGAAAAAAGTGCGGGATAGAAATGACGCCATTACGGAAAAATATGGCGGAAATATAATTTAAAAAAAAGGGGGTGGATAAGGAAACAATTTTTTTTCGTTCATTTTCCTTCGTGGCATACAAGAAAAGTGCAAAAGTGTTTTAAGACCGCCATTTCGATTTAAATTTTTTATTTCGTGTTTTCTGAACTTTTATGTTGATTATACACCAAAACCTATTAGCGTCCACAATTTTAAGTTTCTAACTTATCTGAAGGTGTGTTAGAATTTCCAGATTATTCCGGTTAATTTATCAAGGATTAATAATTCTATTTCTGCGTTTACGTATTTTTATTTAGTTAACTCCCCCGCCTGGGGTCTCCATCTGATTGCGCTTGCGGCCTCTAAGTATCTTAAACCACCACTGCCAGTGGGCGTTGTGACCTGTACCCGATAAAGTCGTTTGCTTCACATAACAATCAGTTTGAAACGTTTACTTCTATATAGTGTTTAAAAAAAGAATCAATTGGCATATTGTTTGAACGCATGTTATATACTTACGTGTAAACATTAAACTTTTGGCTTTACCATTTTCAATCTTTTACCGAAAATATCTTATATTATACAGAAGTATAGATTTACCTTTCCATCTTTGACCAACTTCATCCAAGATTCCCAATTTGTCGAAAGACAGTTGTGTTACAAACGTTACATCATACTTAGTAGGTGTGTATTTAAATTCTCTAAAAAATAACAGCGTTCTCCGTTTATACATTTGGGCTTCAGGAAAACTAATGCATGCTTTTGGTACTGATCTCTGAAAATTGTACGTTAATATTATTGTTTTCTGAATATTAAATCTCAATTCTTGTTACCATAGTAGTATTTAAATTTTCAATACATCCGTCTAGTTGCCCCCGTAACAAATTACCATCATATTCTATAAACGTAAGGCGAATTTCTTTTGAATGGTCGTTCACAATGGGAAGCAAATCTTTCGAAGAATGGACAAACTAATCTTAAAAATTAATTAATAAGGACTAAAGAGCATTGTTGCGTACGTTATTCTTACGTTCATTTGATTGTTATTACTATAACAGCTACTACCACTGTTAGTCGTAGTATCTCTTTCTGAATCCCATTGGCAGGGTAATCGATACACCGAGTCTAAATTGTTAATAACAATTTCGTTTACTATATTTTGATCAGACAGTTTAGTGCCATCTAAAAGATTTGTATATTCGTTGGCAGTTTCCATCCATAGTTTATTCCAATCTTTTATTTGGATATGCTCTAAGTGGTACAATACTATGCTGGTACTAAATCTAAAAAAATTGAGAATAACAAATATTTTTTAACAGTTCTGTAAAGTATTGTTTACCTAACTTTAGTACTGGTATTTATATCTGAAAGCATCGCTGGTAAACCTATAAACTATATTAGCTTATTGTAATGTTACATTCTTACACCGAGTAATTGACTTACTTGGCGATTCTCAAAGTTATTGAACAAGTTCCATAGTTGTTGTATATTAGCAGCGAATATGAAATCTGGATCTATTACAATAATCTTGTTAGTCAGTTTTACAGAAATAATTGTTGGAAATGCTAGCTTAAGTAATCCTGGGTGGTGTTTTTCTGGCATCCATTGCCAGTTGTAAATGGCGTCATTTACTTTATAAAAATTAACGTGTACTGCAAAAAATTTCAGGCGATAAAAACTTAAAAACGCAATATGAATTTACAATAATTTTAAAAGCTATTAAAAGTTGTGAAAAACCAGTTTATGTTATTTAGTGCTCAAAACGAGCAGTGACAAAATTTATCGAGTTGCCTTTAAGTAACAAAAATGTATCTAAAATCACTGTCTGTGAAATGTCTGTTTTCTCCTTAATGTTTTATGCAGAAGAATCACGTCAACTTTGACATGTGTAGTTGATTATAATCGAAAGTGGCAGCCATTATATTTTTTATCTATGGTGGCAGCTGCAAACTTGACAAAACTGTATGTGATCAAATTTTTCTCATTTTGATAGGGAGTCTAAACAGTTTCTGGTATCCAATTTAGCAGTACCAGTACTTACCCGCTCAAAAGTTTCCATTTACTTTATCTTTATTGGAATGATTTAGTAGATTTAAAATTATCCTTTTGATAGTTTATAACCGCCACTACGTCTACCTTATTTAGTAATGCAAGTTTAGTCTGGAATTGTCGTTTTTGTTTTTGTGCAGTTATTATCATCGGTAGTGACGTTGAACATCAACAGTCAACATCAAAGACAGTTTCCCCAAGGCAGTACATTCTTCAGTCTCTAGTGAGGATGATTTAGAAAGTTGTAGGCAGCTTTGAAACGCCAACAAAAGAATGAAAACTACGAAAACCAGCATATTTAATGCAGTTAATGAGTATGCACTTTTAAAAAGTTTTGATGATCAAATTTTTCCATTGCAAAAAAGTAAAAAAGACTCTACTAAATTTAGTTCTGGTAACAATAGGTATGCGGAAATATTGAGGCAGCAGCTCTTCTATCAATTCGCACACTACAAAGAATACCACGAAATTGTAAAATTCGACTCGAAATTTTACACGAAGTTTTTGATTTTTTGAAAATTAAATTAAATTCATTTAAATCTCTCTCTAATGTGCAGCGAGGAAAATTGCAAAGCAACAAACTGTCGCCTTTAGTTTCAACTTTAGCTAAAATTGTGTCCGCTAGGCGAGTTCTAAAAAAACGAAATGCATAACGGTCTATCGTATTCATACATCTCAGATTTGTATGCTAAATATAAGATAAAATTATTACCTTTATCAATTTTCTATGGTAAAGATTGTTAGTATTCATTTGATCAACATGAGCTAATTCAAAAAAAATGTAATTTGTGATTAAGAAAGTTTATCTTATAATTTCTTACTTCGAATGGCACTAGTGTGATTCATAATTAGGTGCAACATTTATATGAGGCATTCTAGGCAATTACACAAATAAATAAGTTCCCATAATCCCCGCAAATTACAGAGGTTGTAAATATTTTCAGGAATCCAAGTTTAATCAAAGCAGACCACGTTATTTGAACACACCCAACCCAACACCAAATGCCAGCACCCAAGCAATTCCAGAAAAGAACCTAAGAAATTTTCCTAATCTTACCAAAACCAGTAATACTACTAACACAAAACAACCTTGGAACACAAAAATAAATAATTCCTTTCCTCAAATCCCTTCAATAATCAACACTATTCTCATCTCTATCGTAAACCTGATCCAACCATACATAAAGCAAATCAAACAATTCCTAATAACCAATCTCCTACCTTTCTTTTTAAATGGATCATAACACCAAAACCCTAATTAATTTAAAAATCCGTAACTGTAATGCAAACGGCATTAAAGCCCAACAAACAATATTTACAGCCTTCCTAGCATGACACAACATTGATATTGCCTGCGTCACTGAAACGCACTTAAATCGTAGCGACACATTTAAAGTCTCAGGTTATCAAATCTATCGCACAGATAGAGAAGCAAGGTTCGCCTCAGGCGGAGTAGCCATTTTGGTGAAACAAAAAACAGTCCATTACGAATCAACGAAAATCAACAACACTAACCTAGAAATAGTTGCAATTAAAGTTAAAACCAGTGATGGTAGTTTTGTTAACATAATAAGCGTTTATAAACAACCCAATAAACAGCTTCTTGAAATAGACATCAGCAAAATATTTAATACAAATGAGCCCGCCCTCTTGATAGGTGATTTAAACTCCAAGCACACCATATGGGGATGCAGAACAACCAACCCAGCAGGAACCAAGCTTTACAACCTGGCCACAGCACACACATTTCAAATATTAGCACCGGACAAGCCAACATACCTTCCATACAGAAGAGATCACAGTTTTGATATTCTGGACATAGTGGCTCAAAAAAACTTTGATAAACTGTTCCGGCGAAACGACCTACTGAGCCTAGACTAATAATCGGACTGGTAGACTGGAACCAATTTCATGAAACAATTGACAAAAATCTCAAGTATCCCAATGACCTAAAAACACCGAAAGAAATCGATGAAACAATAAAGCACATCACAACCTGCATATCAGAAAGCGTTCAAGCAGCCACGACAACAAAGAAAAATAGAAAATTCAATTTTAATTTACCTCCAATACACATTATGACATTAATTAAACAAAAAAGTCAACTTCGAAGAGAATGGCAACAGACCAAAAACCCACTAACAAAAAACTTGGTAAATAATTTATCTCATCGCATCAAAAGAGAACTTGTCGCCTATAAAATCCACTCTTATCAAAAATATATTAGCGACCTCGAACCAGAAGACCCGGGACTGTGGAAAGCAACTAGAAGGATATTACGACAACCACAAGAAATTCCTTCAATAACGTCAGCAACTTCAAGCTACATAACAGACGAAGAAAAGTGTGAAGCCTTCGCCGACCACTTAGAAAAAACTTTCACTCCACAAAGTCATCATAATCGAGTGTTCACAAACATAGTAACCAGATATATTGAAACTCATCAACCAGCCGCAGGAGGCAACATGAAGCCAACCTCCCCCCGTGAACTTGCTTCTATAATAAAAACACTCTCAATAAATAAATCCCCCGGTCATGACGAGATACCCAACATCATACTGAAACATCTAACAAGAAAAACACTAGCCTATCTAGTTTCTACCTACAATGCGTGCTTAAGAACTGGCTACTTTCCAAATATATGGAAGCACGCACTCATTTTAATGTTTCCGAAACCAGGTAAAAACAAGAAAGACGTATCTAGTTACAGACCTATAAGCCTCTTAACCACCACATCCAAATTGTTTGAAAAAATAATCTATTCCCGACTCAACGAAGAAGTCTCAAGACTAAACATACTACCAAATTTTCAGTTTGGATTTAGAAAAGGGCACTCTACTTGTCATCAGCTTCAGCGAATTGTCGACACAGTAGAAACAGGGTTCGAAAGCAAACAATACACAACTGCCTTATTCTTAGACAAAGCTCAGGCTTTTGACCGGGTATGAATCGAAGGCCTCAAGTATAAAATCTCACATCTCCAAATACCGGAATACATTAAAGCTATATTGTTCTGCTTCCTGGAAAACCGCACATTTGCCGTTAAAATACACACAACTACGTCCACAACCAGAAACATTCGAGCAGGAATCCCCCAGGGAAGTATCTGGAGACCTATTCTATATAATATCTTCATGCATGATATTCCCAACACTGAGGCAAACATTGAAATTTTTGCAGACGATACTGTACTACTAACCGAAAGCGAGAACCTAAATCAAGCAATTGCACAACTTCAGATTGCAACAAATGTAATAAGTAGGTGGTTCAAACAATGGAACTTAACAATAAACCATCCCAAATGTGCGACGAAGATTTTCACCTTAAGGCAAATAAATCGACCCTTGTTAATCATAATCAATGATCATGCCATCCAGTGGAACACAAACGCTGAAGCTGTTAGATACTTAGGTGTATACTTAGATACTAGGCTCACATGGAAGTACCACATCACAAAAAAAACTAAATGAGGGTCACACAAGACTGATCCAGCTGTATCCAGTCATCAACAGGAAGTCGTCCTTAAAATCCGAATGCACTACCCTTCTTTACAAATCCTTGATACGCCCGTTGGTTATGTACGAGTGTCTAATCTGGGGAAATACATCGAAAACAAATCTAAACCGAATACAAGTTCTACAAAATAAATTACTCAGGATTGCTGTCGACGCCCCGTGGTACATCACGAATGAACAACTTCACCTTGAACTAGGTATTTCAACTATCCAGGAGCATATCAAGAAATTAACCAAGAAATTTCATCAAAACATTAATTGCCCAGGTGCAGGATTCTACGAGTTAGGACGTAGAAGAATACATACTAGATTGAAACGCAACTTACCCCAAGACATGTATCTAACCGAAAGTGACAGTGACTGATAATGTAATGATGTGATAAACATGATAAAAGTGATGAATACTTATCAAACTTAGTGTTTTAATAGTGGTGCAATAATTGTCCTTCATGTTATTATTATTTTATTACTAATTGCCTTTTAACACTACCATGAATAGCAATTACATTGTTGAACTGGTACAAATTCTAATACAAAAAAGGCAATTTAATATGTTTGTACAATCCAGCTGCCATGAATGTCTAAGCGTTTTCTTAATATAATCATATAATTCCCACAGCCTTTGAGGTCAAGTTTATACATTAAAACAACAAAAATATTTCGTTACAAAGTTACATACTACGAGAGATTGGACAGACTTTACACTTTTGTAAACAGTGTTATGAAACACACTAGCGGGAGCTTTTTTGGTTGTTTTGCTGTGCAAAACTTAACCTCAAAGTTTGTGAGAACTATTTGGACATCTCGAAAATTTTGTACAGAATATAGGATTTTTTAGACAAAACATTAACATCTGTAAAGATCTAAAATAATTTAAAAAAATATATGTGATTCCCACTTATGGTGCACTTATTTAATAAACATTCGTGGTAATACTAAACTAAGTAGTAAATAAGTAATGCTTAGATATATAATTTCTAAATATTAGTGCAACTACTGCGAAAGTTATTACCAAAAACGTTATTCGCTTATTCCGTCTTCAGGAACCTGTAACTCCGTAACTCCGCGTTTTTGACTGGTGTTTATAGGAACCTTTTTATTCATTTTACTGCTTTAGAACTCGTTATATAACTTTTGCACCATAATTCCCAATCACCTTGTATTAATCAATGAACACAGAATAGTTTAAAGCTATGATCTATTAAAAACCGTTCTTACCTTGAGGTACGGCCCACGTATCAAATAATGTTTTTATAATCTTCTCAGCTACATTATCAACTAAGATATGAAACTGCAATGGTCTATTTCGAAAGTAATAGACAGATTTCAGTAATGTATAAAAATTAACGTGGCTGCCGTAACCGACACACACAACACCTACATGTATCACACCACATTTTGAATCTTCTGCTTGATATTCGACTTTCCTGTAATATTTTCTACGAAAATCTTAAAATACATATTATGAAAATTAGACTTACATAAGCAACCAATACTTTACCTATATTGGAGAATAATATAAAGAATACCAACACGGTTACAATTGTTAATGCTACAAATGATTTTTTAAAGCGCATTTTGTTCCGCGACAAGCAGCTTGCAAATCGGAAAGTCTTAAATTTGCTATAGATCTTAATGTAAGTACACTGCCGCGCTTTCTAAATTAAAATGTTGTACCATTCATATTCGATAACAGATAACGGTTTTATCATTTTTTAAGCTTTATCTCATGCGGTATCTATCAAGGCCGGATAGAGACATGGGTTTTTTTAGTCTTCAGTTAGTCATGTAAAATGACGGTCATTTAAACATTGTTATATCTGACCGTCATATAACTGTCATTTGTGGTCACATTTTGTCATTGTTTGTCATTTTCCATTTTCGCAACTTTTATGTAACTTCTGCGACCTGTCGGTGTTTGTTACAAAACTGGATCAGTTCCAGGTATGGCTAGTGATGGGATAATTCGAATGATACAAACCGAACCATTCGATTTTCAAAATATTTCAAAATATCTCGAGAGATCACAGATAATCATTCGAATGATTTTACAATTTGAAATTTTCGGATTTGTTGAATTCGGAAGCGGGCGTTGATGCGATACTCATTACATAAGCTAGCTGCAAAATCTGTAATGCGAATATATGATACGAAATATGGTGACACTACGAGCTGTCAAGATTTGTAAGCATACGAGTCGTAGGATAATGATGCAAATTCAGACAGAATTCCCGGTATGCAAACGCATAAAGACGGCGCGACGCGCAAGCACGAAGAACAGCGGGATAAGACTGTTTTGATTTGAACATTCGGACAACGCTTTTGTTTCTGGTCATGTTTAAAAAAATATATCTATATCATAGAAAAAGGTATGCAGTTTTGCCGTTTATTCAAATATTACTTAAAAAACAAGCGGGAATTAACGATGAAATGTGATAAAGATTAGTGTAAGAAATTAACGTTATATTAAACGAAACACCGGAATTTAACTTGCGTACGAAAATAAATAAGATAAGGTGGTTAAGCAAAGTATTCGAATTTCGAACAATCTAAATATCGAAGCTGACGGCTTATTCCGTTTTTGACGAGCGAGCGGCCCGAGTAAAGACGATGATAAGAATTCAACCATCAGAGCATCCTAGAAGCAAGTGGAGATCGTTTTGATTTGATTTTCATTCGGGTATTGTTTTTGTTCCTAGTCTCATTATAAAAAAACAATTGTTTTATAAAACAGAAAAGTATATCTACTTTCTAGGTTTACAAAAATATTACTAAAAAATCAGGCGGAAGTCAGCGATGAAATTAAAAATAGTGTTCGAAAGCGAAGGTCTACGCTGTTTATGCCGATTACAGATAATGAAAAGAATTCAATCATCAGAGAAGCAAGCGGAAAACGGTTTGGTGCAGACTTGGAAGATAACGAGATTAAAATGATTTAACTCAAACATGTTGATATTCTTTTTGTCCACGGGCCCATTTCAAAAACATAATTTATTTATAAAACAGATAAATGTTTCCACTTTTGCGCGATTTTTGCACGATTTTAGAAAAAAACATTATTTTGCTGGTGGTTCTCAATAATACTCTGATCTGTTTTTTTTTCTTAGAAAATTGGCGTCACTTGCAATTTTCACTCTTGTTTCATCTTTATGAGTCTATGAGTGTTTATTATTTTGATCGCCGGCTGCTGGCTGCGAAGACCGTTCACCGTAGGCGGTAAAATGAGCCCTGTTATTATTATTATGATTCTTTGAGACGGAACAAAACAATAATTGAAAATGTTTGTTGTTGACAACCAACAAGTATACCTCATAGCACTAGTGCTATTACTTTATAGTACTAATAGTATAAAGTGACCTTTTGGACGGACACAAGTTTGGATGCCACAATAACATGTTTGCACGATTTTACAAAAAACATTATTTTGCTGGTGGTTCTCAAAGTTGCTACATGAAACAAATTTGACATACCTTGCAAACTGCGAACTTTGTAAAACACCCAGTATGAATGGGCTTCTCGTAATTATTAGCCCAGGGCCCCATAATTTGTGTTCGGCGCTGGTATCTATGAAAGTAATTTAACTGGGAATTTGTGGGGGAAATAAGGTATCGAAAGTTTTTAAACATATGGAACAGTAAATACTTTTTCCAATATTTTTATAACATTTTATAATTCTTTTATTTCTAATATCTGAGAGTAAGCGATATCTATCAATATTTCAATGGTTTCAATTTTATATTTTTTAGTTTTTCGTATTTCCAGTATAGGAAAGCATTGGTTTGATGCAAATTTTCGTTTTGAAGATTGTAACAATGAAACACGGTTTGGAGCTCAAAGACCCAAAAACTGTTTACTGTAAAATTTCTGTTAAATTTTTTCAACTTCAATTTTCATTGTATATATTTATTTACAATATGTACATTGCATACTTAACTAGGCCTAAGCTATACATCGTACGAACAAAAAAAAGTACATACAATATACCTTCTTGGCTATGAACGAAATAGTGTGTCTTAACTTTGTTCGTACAATGCACTTAGCGCTTGGAGATTTGTCATATCTGACACTATCATAACCAAAAATAAACAGCCATCAGATGATAAGTTAAGATATGAAATATATTTCCAAACGCCACTTTAATTAAAACACCTTTTGGTCGCATGTTATATTACAATGCAAATATTGTTTGGAAGATGTCTACTATCTATCCTAAACGTCTGTGGGTACGTTCGTTCCCTTCTAGATATCCGTTGAACGGATGGTCATGTTTTGATGACACTTTGAATGTCTGGGTACCTCAAATGTCCATAGGAAAAATAAGCATTCTAGCGGCAAAATGGCAGCCGCTACAAATTTTTAAAAATTTTAATTTTAACACCCTTTATCCAGAACTAAGTAAGCAGCTCGATATAAAGTTTTGCTGTCGTAGTAGTGGTACTAGAAGAGCTGAAAAATTTGTCTCCCCTCTACTCCTTCATGGCTGACAATTTTTTTTCTGATCTGTGGTTTTTAATCCCAAGTAATCTGTTTCCTCAAATACCAATAATTCATTATATCTTTAATTTAAACCAAAAGGTTCAAGCAAAAATTTAAATTCAACGATAATGCACTTTATCGAACACAAGTACAACCTAATCGAGGTATTGGTAACTTTAGTAGATAAAATTTATGATACCATGAGCTATTGTAAATACGATAAAAATATTTTGGGTGCGTAGACAAGGTAAGTGGATTTAGTTGATAATACTTTCCCCTACCGTTAGGAACGTGGCACCATTAAGTTTCACAATTGGTTGCAAAAAACTTAATAAACATAAATTATCAGTAGAAAAGATGCGACTTAATACACGATACATAACTGCAAAATTTATAAATCTACTGATCTTGCTGTTACTGATAATTTTTTTAGTATATTATTTATCAGGTAGGTTATTACTTAGCGTTAGTAATAATGTTCTGACTATAATAATTTTATTTCTAGGTAGTAGATTTGATTGTGGGTTGCAGAAGGTTACTAACACTAAATACCAACATAATTATTCAAAATGTGAAGTTGTACACATTGGAATTGTATGGATTGGTTACCAGTCGAATTTTTATCTTTATACTATGCTAAAATCTCTTTATTTTTATCGAAACAATCTATTACATATTCACATCATAGTTGATGATACATCCGAACGGATTTTGCAAAATATGTTTGATAGGTGGGCTGTTCCACAAGGTAATATGAAGTCTAAAATAATTTCTGTTATTACAATAGTTTTCCTTTTCCATTTATCGTAAAACTAACTTTTAGTAACAAATTCTATTAACTAAGTTTTTCAAACACCAACTAATTTAATTTACATTATTAACACCATTTAGTTGATTTTAAGTGTTTTATTATTTATAACAGACAAAATTATATTTGAAAACATTCACATAAACGAACAGAACAACATTAAAAAAACAGATTAATTCAGTGAATAAACAACATTACAAGCAACGACTTAGCGAGCTAACAATCCATACATATATAAAAGCTCAAAGGGTATTTTTTTCCGGTTCCTCAAGCGGCTACCGCTTTACCAATTTGGACCATTTTTTTTTCAATGAAAGGTCTCTATCCTCAGATGGAACATGAAACATTTTTATATTTTTATTCTACGTCGATTTTTCAATAATAATTATTATAATTTATATATGAAAGTCTGCTAAACGCACTTTACTTGAGGCGACATCTACACCAACGCCGCGTCTCCTCATGCAACTAATGCATCACGTGACTTAGCATTTAGCCGGCTCAGTCAACGCTCAGTCTGTCAGTGCATTGTGCGCTGGGGTAACACTAGTAATTTATAAATAAGCAAATTAATTACAAAACATAGAGCAACATGATCGGGCTGACCTGATAATGTTGATAAAGATAAAATTTTACAAAGAGCAATAAACAAAATGAGTTATTTGAAGGGGCTCTGACTGGAACTCGGTAGTAGCCTTGGCAGATTGCTGTTTTGTTTGAGACGGACTCCGTAGGTTGCTGCTGCAATGGTTTCCGTAGGGCCCGTGGTGTTGCGAGTGACTTTGTCAGAAACTGGTGCTGTTTTGCCTCGAACCTAGGTGTTAATTAACCTGTGAAGGAAAGTTGCTCCGGATCGGAGCTAGTGCTCGATCTGGAGATTAGTTCGTACGACTTATGGAAGAGCTTGAAAATATTGCGTGTGGCCGGAAGCTAGGATTCAATTTGTAAGACCGTAAGCTAGAGCTCGATCTGGAGGTGATCGGAGGCTGGAACTCTTATCTGGGTATGGCCGGAGGCTAAAGCTTTGGAAACTAAAACTAGATCGTTTTCAATCGTTTATCTTATGACCGGTTTAACCGATTCTAAAAATAAACCCAAATTTTTGCGTTCTTGCGTATCGTTTTATACTCTTTCGTTGCCATGGGTTTCGTGTCAACATTCTTCCACCCTCTAAGTGATCTTTGTCTTTTCTTCCCTTTTACGTAAATATTTTAGAATAACAGGAGAGGGTAAGACAGAGGTGGTTGTGGTCCAGAAAGAAGAAAGAAACACGATAGAAAGCGGCTTTCATTCTCTTCGCGAATTTTAATTCATAGTTGTGTCAGACCACGCCCTTCGACGAATTCCTTAAGTGTTTTTTCTGTAAACCGTTATGTGGAATTTTTTAACAATAAACAAACCTCTACAGTTGAGGGGGGAGATATGATGCAAACAAAACATTTGCAGGCGGGGCGAAGTTAATACTTAGCAAACGAAAGTCGCCGTTGTCTAGCAACGTTTAATATCGAGGCGAGTTATTTATAGTTTATTTACCGTTTACGTCGGCCTATTTCTGCTACTAAAACTAAGCATTGACGCCGCGGAATAAGCCCACCACACCTCGAATTTCATCCAAACCTCTGTCTTCCATAGGGTAAGAATCGTGCAACGAAATCGATATTTACGAAACGAAAATCGTCGTTGCCTTACAACGTATAATGTACTCAATTAAACCTGCATAATAAGGATTACCACTTATTTAAATTTGCAAGGTAACAACCAGAAGGTAGGGAGAAATTAATGGCGGGAACTTGTTTCTTCGTATAAATCAGTGCAAACATCTTAGTACGAATAAATGGTGATAGATGACAAAACGACATCTATATGAAGTACGTTGAGAGAATTATATCAAAGTTATCAACCATCCCAGACGCAGCCAAACCATTTAAAGTGGTATCAAGACCCCCAGGTGGCAGTTGTGTACAATACGAAACAAAGACAATAGATATACTAAAGTACCGCTACGATTTGACGATCCTCAAATAGCAACAATAACGATATACAAGAAGCTCTGTAATCGCTGAAACATTTGACATCATTTTGTGTTGTTTAGAATATTTGAACTTCTGTTTTGAACCGAGATGTCTATGAATAACTTTTACATAATAATAATTACTTTAGCACACAACTTTAAAATTGTTACATTTTCTTTGCCCATTCTCTGTCCTGTAATTTTTAAATATTTTCAGAGAATTCTCCGCACATTTTATTAACTTGGCAGCGATTTTCTTTGGAAAATAACACAGCACTGGTAATTTATATTTCTTCACATGTTTACTAAAATTTTAACACCGGGCGGTGCTGTAATTTTACTTTGTTTAGTTTCTGTTGTAGAAAATAATCATTATATTAAGACCAGTACCAATTTTGCAGATCCCCCCTAAAGGGGCCGTCCGCAATTTTCTTGATTGACGACTACCGGGAACTTAGTCCCTACATATTTTCACGCGTTTTCATGTAAAGAAAGTCCATTTAAAAAGAAGTTACCACGAAAATCGTTATTTTAAGACTTTTGGTTGCCCGTAGACTGGACTATTAGTTAACATAATATAATTTCTGTTTCAGTTAATTTGCATTTTTACAATGTGAAAGCTTCCACATCTCATTCTTGGTTGAAACCGAAAAACGCAAATTTATTGTTTCCTGAAATAATTCCAACAAGCCTAACTAGTAAAATTATTGTATTAAACACAAATTTAACATTTGTTGGAGATATTTATGAATTGTGGACTTTATTCGACTATTTTAATGAAAAGCAGGTAAGTCAGAACAGTGTGCAAATTCAATTTATACGCGACTTATTTGTAGGTTATAGGGTTAGTTGAAAATCAAAATAATAAATATTTAGAAACAATGGGCTCAGAAACTGGCATCACTGGAAAAGGGTACAATAAGAAGATTTAAATAATATGTGGATATAAATTTTATTTTTATAATTAGGTTCAATGCTGATGTAATACTTTTCAATCTAGAAGTCTTAAAAACAACAAAATGGGAAGACATATTGATCAGAGCTGTTAACGACATTATTCCGCTGTTTGAAGATGCTGAAGTAACCGATCAGAATATAATAAATGCAATAGTTTCGGAAAATTCTGATTTCCTGTATGTAATCTCTTGTCACTGGAATACTCAAATATCCACTGAAAATTATAACTGCTATAATAAAAACCAGATTAAGGTAAAAATATTTTTTAATTCAAATTAAAGTTAATATCTGTGCTGTTTCAGGTTTTAAACTGGAACTCTCTCGGTAACTTTTTAAGTACTGTCAGTAATGGTGATTACTTTAGAATCTTGCAAAGCACATTCTATGAACTCAGTGGCACTTCCTTAAGAATACAACTGCATGATTGTTTGGTATATTCTGAAAATACCGTGAAACATACTGTAACGGTAATTTGTACTTTACAATTTAACGAAATGGTTTAATTAAATAACAAATTACAAAAATTAGGAAACTTCAAATGATAACTGTGGGGATTTTCGTGAAGCCTACTCTTACCAGTGGAGGACGTTATTATTCTTTAGAAAATTTAAACACACTTCAACCAACCACGATGTAACATTGGCATCGCACCTTACCTATGATAGACTACCCGTACTGGAGAAATTGGTTGAACGTTGGGAAGGTACGTTTTTAGGTTAGAGTTGCAGTGGTATACAACGCTTATTGTTTATAGCACCTTTAGATGGTTTGAAGTATTTTATGTTGCAGACAAAATTTATACTTATAAGTTTAACATAAATATAAATAAGTTGTGATCTACGTAGAGACCGGGTCAAGGGCTTACATATTTTAGTGATGAACCTTGCGGGCGTGGCTTCGTTTAACAGAAAGATTGTAGTTCTAAAGGAGCTTCGCCCTGTGAGGTGGTGTAACTACTTCCGCGTCCGTGACAAGTCAGGGGATGCTTGGGGGTTTCGGAGAGACTAGGTATAGCTAGTGCTTCTCTCTTGAAAAGGCTTACAGTATTGGGGGACTTTGCCGAGACCTGTTTTGGAGGAACTTCTGTTCATAAACATGCGCTACATCAGAAAACGACGCTCTTAGAGGAACCTGTGCGGGGCAGAAGCTAATGCTCGATTTTTTCTTTAGACTAAAACTGAAACTCTGGTCAAATGCGCGGTTTACGTATCCATTTTGAAATGCCTTTTAGTAGCAATGTAAATAAAGATTTTTAAAAAATGCACAATTGTTTGTTAACAGAAAGGGGTAAATTTAATAAACAACGGCGATGGTCGTTGTTTAGTATAAACCAACATTTGCAGACGGGGCAAATTTAATATTGTGAGTGAAGACCTCGACACCTTCAGGTATATGAGGATAGATTATGAGGATGATGATACGCAAAAACGTCAAAAGACATGACCATTTAAAACAAAGCTCTTGTCGGAACATAGTTTATCGGTTACATGCAAAATTTTATACATGTGTTTTGTTTTCTATTGCCAAACCTAATGACTCTTTTTCCTCACTTTACAATAAGTACAGAATTTACATTGACTTCCATAAGTTGTGCTGTGTAAATGGCAAATATTTCATAATAGTAAAATGAATCAAGCAACTCTGTTTATTTCAGATTTGCTGGGGTGTTAGGATGTCTCATTTATATAAATCGTCGACATGTTTCAACAACAAAAAGCGAATAATCCATACATATATAAAAGCCAAAAGGTTTTTTTTCTCCGGTTCCTCCAGCGGCTACCGCTTTACCAATTTGGAAAATTTTTTTTTAAATGAAGCTCTCTATCCACAGATGGAACATGAAACATTTTTATATTTTTATTCTACGTCGATTTTTTAATAATAATTATTTTAATTTATAATGTATATGAAGGTCGGCTAGACGCGCGTCACTTGGGGCGCCATCTACAATAACGTCGCGTGTCATTATTGGAACTAATGCATCCCGTGACTTGACATTTCACCGGTTCTGTCAACGCTGTCTGTCAGTGCATTGTGTGCTGGGGTAACACTAGTAGTTATTTAAGTAACAAGGAATGTAAAGACGTAATAACATTCGAGGTAGGTAACTACGAGCCGAGGCGAAGCCGAGGCTTGTGGCCTTATTTTTTAAAAGCTCCATTATTCTAAGTTGTTTGTGCTTGTTACCATATCAACGAACAGTTAAAATCAACATTATTTTCCTAGGAATGTAAGTGACACTATTAAGTTCCGTCGTCAAGGGTAACTAGTACACGTATGTTATCAGCCACTTACGATCCCTGTAGCTATGGATGTAAGGCCTACTTACATTGCCGGTAGCGTGAAAACTAAGGTACTTTGATGGTTGCACTTATTGAGTTAATATTGCTGTACGAACAGTGGCGCAACTTCAGAAAACCAAAAAAAAGGCAACATTTAAGGGTGCCTCCCATACCCATTTTATTTTATTCATTTATCTTTTATTTTTTACAGACATATAAGGCGAGTATAAAATATAATACAAATTCACATAATTTCTTTGAATAACAAAACAAACAATGCATAGCTACATTTAATCATAGTAATACTAAAACAAATTGCACCATGAAAATTATTAAATTTCTTATTGCTGTACGAACAGCGACGTAACATTGGAAAATAGGCAGCAATTGAAGACCCCTTTCCTACCCATTTTATTTTATTTATTTATTTTTGTTTTCTTGGCTCACATCACTCTAGTGGATGCACGGATATATCAAAAATTCATTGACTAAATAAGCTTTCAAAAAAAATCCAAAACAGAAAGCAGAAGATAGACATATTTCTTTAGTAACATTGTTTTTTTATACTGAATTATATAAATCTAAAAACGCAATCTGAGAAGGTCGTGAGTTCAACTAGTTTTATTATTACCCTTTTACACCCCAACTTTGACTGCAATAACATCCCTCCACTTACACGCGCGGTAAAGCAGCAGTTGAGGCCGCTGGTTTCGGTGGTGCTCTACCAAACGTGCTGGGTTCGAGTGCCGGCCTCGCCATGGGTGTTCGTGTCCGTCTTTGACTGCATAATGAACGTGGTGAAGCAAAGGCCAGCCCGTTTTAATAGGTATCTGTGTTATATAGTCACGCGTTGTTCTAAACTGTATGCGATGGCCTATGCATGGGTTTGTCACAGACTTCAGAGAGGGAGAGATGTAAAGTAGACTGTTAGTGCGCACAATTTACTTTTATGTTAAAGAAAGATTGTTTTGTTTCTTTGGTAAAAGATTCTTTGGGATTAAATAAAAACGGTAAGACACACGTGTTTACCAGAATCTTATTTAAAAGGAGGAAAATTAACCTCTTTAATTTTTGCTCCACTTAAAAACTAGGTTGTGTATCTTATTCTACTATCGCTCATGAGCAATTTAGCTTAAAACTTTCTCGTTTATTAATACAAGAGCTTGAATTTTTGATGTTTAAAAATTCCTGGAAGGCTTCACAGAGATATCAGCAGACTGGGAGAAGAACCAAATTGTAGCTCATCTCTAGCTCATTAATCTAAAAATTTAAAAAAAAAGTGTTGTGACAGTTTTTGAGCAATATTTTTTGAGTATTGAAATTTTTTTCACGTGACGGTTTAACAGTTCCTAAAGGTCTAGTAGCTTATAACATTGTGTACCTTTGGAGCATTTTCAAAAATTCATAGAGGGCGTCACAGAGAACTTATCAGGCTGGGCTACGAACCAAATTGTAGCTCATTCCCAACTCTGTAAGGTTACAAAGTTTATAAAAATGGTGTTGCTAGTTTTTGAACACTATTTTTTATGACAATTTTTATAATTTTGAAATAAATTTTACTTCACAGTTTTCATGCGATTAATTTCTCCTACCCAATAATATTGTGTTTCCCTACTATAACACCAAATTTGATCCTGATCAAAAACTCGTAGCAGCTACCATTTTGAAGCTAGGAGGTTCAAAAGAAAACATTTGTTCTTTCCTAAGTTCTTGTATCTGATTCCGGTTTTAGATTTAACAAATTTGTTTTCATAAAAAATGCTACCAACAACAAGACTCGATTTCACAAATTTGTCAGTCGGATACGGGTTTAATCAGGTAACGTGTCCGGATTCGGGTCGGGTACAGGTCTGGTCCACAAAACAAAACACGTAAGTTAAACTACAACAAACTCAAACCAAAGTGAGAGCAGTCAACAAGTGTTTTAGTGTCAGTTTTTGAGGACTGAAGTTCGAGACCGGGTCCGGGTTTGAAACCGGTCTCGGGTTCGGTACCGGGTCCGGTTTTGGTTAGCTCTTGTGTTGCAAGATCCGGGTCCGATCGGATACAAAAATTTAGTGATGTTGACATGTCTACTGTCAACCAAGATGTAACGCTGCACTGGCTCAAACAAATTTTGTGGTGCGGACATTTTTGGCTTTGAAACGTAGCTACATCTACACAAATACAACTTTGACGCCCTTTCAGTGTCCATGTGGGCGAAAGAATTTGCACTCGTAAAATCATTTTAAAATAAACCTCTAAATTTACCTTCTTATTTAACCAACTGCATTGCAAGAAAAACATTATTATACTGAACAAAACATTTTCTTATGATTTATGATAAACCACAATAATTCCTTTGTTAGCTTTTTTAGCTGTACATTTTAACTTCGCAATTCTTTTTAGCTTTACAATATACTTCGTGTTTTAAAAAAAATTACTAATTTGCTAAATCAATTAATTTTTATATCTATAGTACCTAATTTAATTTTATCCGCTATATAAATTTGTGTTTTTTAAAGGTCCGATGAGTATTGTTCTATTCGCAACTGACTCCAATCTTCGCAAGTGTATGAATTTTATTGAAAACTCAAAGCGTCTGCAAAAGCGGTTCAACATCGCTTATCACGTAGTTTTCAAGGAACAGTATCATCACCCTATAAACTTATGCCGAAATGTAGCCTTGCGTAACGTTGTTACGCCGTATGTGTTCCTAAATGACATAGATTTCGTGCCCATGCAGGGAATGTATGAAAGTTTGAAAAAATACCTTGGCAGTATAGAAGGTATGGAAAAAAAGGTAAAATATGTAGATGTTATTAATTAGAAATATTCAGATAAATTCGATTTGTGCGCGGCCAACCATTTCTCTTCTTCGTTTTAGGATATAATATTATTTTCAGGTTCTAGTAGTTCCTGCATTTGATACCAATCCCAAATTTAAAGAAAAAATTCCAAACACTAAAAAGGAAATTTTAGAAAGTATGGATAATAAACGTGTCCGTCAGTTTATGGTACGCTTTTTCCCTGCAGGACATGGCCCAACAAATTACACAAAATGGAGAACAGCGACAATGCCATATAAGGTACAGTTTCTTAAATTTAAGCATTAATAAATGATGAAATGGTATTCGTATAACCGGTAGATGCCCTCGTTATACGCGCTGACTAAACAGCAGCACCAGTTGTGACACATCCGCGTCTTACGGTGTGAAAAAACATTTTGTTGCAAAAAGGAAGCTGTTCAACTAGTTATTCCAAAATTGTTTTCGGATAGACAAGGAAGTAGTTTTTAACTTAGCACAATTGTTAGGTTTAAAATAGAAGAGAAAATTTGTACATACAAAAAGCTTTAGGATTACCAACGTTAACTAAAGCGTGAAATTTATTTTTTATCTACTGTGATTTTTCACCAGTGCGTATATTTGTGCGTGTGTACGTGAAAGGTTCATCACTGCTAGATCGCTGAGGAATGATCTTCAACTGTCCACCGGAACAGTCATTAGCTGCGATACCGTATTGAGGAGACTACAGGATGCTGTATGAAGGCAAGACGTCCTGCAACCGGCCCAATTTTGACCCCCCTTCACCGGAGGCTACGTTTAGCATTTTCTCATGATCATTTGAACTGGGGAGATGAAGAATGGGCAGCAGTGTTGTTCACCGACGAGTCTAGATTTGAGCAAAACACTCTCCGGCGCTTCGCCACACTCTATCACGTTCATCATTGGTGGTTAGAGAAAATCTAGACTCGTCGGTGAACAACACTGCTGCCCATTCTTCATCTCCCCAGTTCAAATGATCATGAGCAAATGCTAAACGTAGCCTCCGGTGAAGGGGGGTCAAAATTGGGCCGGTTGCAGGACGTCTTGCCTTCATACCAGCATCCTGTAGTCTCCTCAATACGGTATCGCAGCTAATGACTGTTCCGGTGGACAGTTGAAGATCATTCCTCAGCGATCTAGCAGTGATGAACCTTTCACGTCTCGCTGTTACGACCAAATACCGGTCTTCACGCCTGGTGGTTTTCTTTTTACGACCTTGGCCAGGTCTCCTGGTATAATTCCCTGTCATTCGAAACCGCCGAGACACTCTGCAAATCACTGACTGCGCAACCAAAAGCCTTGCAGCAACTTCTCTCTGAGTATAGCCTTCCTCGAGCAGTGTGACCACTTTAGATACATCTGCCTCCGAAAGATAATTTCTCTAAACATTAGCTGCCATTTATTTTGATTTAAGTCACTGTATCAATTGTTTAGAACACCCTAACAGGCAACTTTTAATTACAAGACATACGCGATTTCTGCAGTATTTCTTATTAAGCAGCATTTTTGTGATATCTTAAGATATGAATGTCCCTAAAGTAGCGATAAATAGTCCTATCTTTATTGCGTATGAGTTTCATAACAATATTTTCAACGATACAAAAAATATAGCACTTTTATTTCTGATCCCTTAATTTTGCGGCGAAGTTATCATCATACGAGGCTCGTTCGAAATGTACGTGGCGTAACACAGAGATGGCGCTAATTCGGCGGAATTTGCATTACCATTTTTCAGAACCATCCTTTCTTAGGTTAAATATGACAGTATAGAGCGATATGTCAATTAGTTTGTGTTGGACAGTGCGCAAAAGTGACCGTCTCAAGTGATGACAAACCCCGTAGTGGACGCCCAAAAACGGCTACTACCCTGGATATGATTAAAAAAGTCTTCCGTATCGTAGTGGATGACCGTCGAGTAAGAGTGGGCAGACATAATGAGCATCTCAAATAACAGTGTGCACAGAATTTTAACTAAAGAATTGGAAATGAAAAATACTGCGCGCCTTGGGTGCCGCGTTTGCTCACACCGGAGCAAAAACTGAATCGTTTGTTTCTCACGACCTTTTGCCACGTTTTCGCCGCAATCCGAAAGACTTTTTGCGCCGTTTCATAACCGTCGATGAAACCTGGGTCCACCATTACACTCCCGAAACCAAGGAACAGTCCAAACATTGGACACACAAAGGTTCTCCGCCACCGGAGAAGGCAAATACGGTTTTGTCAGCAGAAAAGATTATGGCAGCTGTATTTTGGGATTCTCATGGAATTATCTTCGGCGAGTATTATGCCAATTTGTTGCAGCAATTGAGCGACAAAATCAAAGAGAAGCAACCTTATTTGGCGAAAAAAAGTGCTTTTCCATGAAGATAACGCACCTGTACACACGTCTGCAATCGCCATGGCCAAAATTCATGAAGTGGGATTCGAATTAGTGCCTCATTCGCCAGATTTGGTTCCCAACGATTTTCATTTATTTCCAAACCTGAAAAAATGGCTCGGCGGTAAAATATTTTCATCCAATTCAGAGGTAATCGCTGCTATAAATAGCTATTTTGAGGACTTGGGTTCATCGACCTACAAAGACAGCATTGCTACTTTGGAGCATGGTTGGAATAAGTGCTTTGAGCGAGCAGGAGACTATATTGAAAAATAAAATGATTTTTTGCCCAAAATACTTGCGTTTTCTTTGTTAGGCCATGTTCATTTCGAACGATAATTGTAGTTGTTGTTACATGTTCCGATGTCAACACTATGTCATCACTCATCAGTAAATATTAGGTCGTTCAACCTTTCTCCGCTTATATTCCTCAGCCCCATCTCACTCTCTTCTCCTTCTATGCTTTAAAATATGTACTCCACAAACGTAGTGAAACATGTGGAGCGATGAAATACCCCTGTCCTACTCCACGTTCTGTATCGAATTTGTCAGTGCTTTCATGAAGTTTTATACCTTAATGTTGCGTTCTTGTAGATGTTTTGAATTATTGATAAATATCTACTCAGCTCTATTTAAGGGCTTCTAAGTATTGCTTGATTTTCGACGAAAATTAAGGCATTTTCGTCATCTAGACACGTTAGTATTAGTAGTCTATTTTTTGTATTATATACATTTTGTTTGTCTTGTTTGTACAAATGCGTTGAAAGGTTGATGCGTCCGTAACTATCACTTGTTGAGCAATAGGGCCGCTTTTGCACCGTTCGACTTACCTGATACAGGTGCCTTCCTCTAATAGTAATTGTTGAATAGGAATTTAATTTATTGCAACGGTACTTGTCCTCCTGCTTCGATCACTCCTTTATCCTCTCCGGGTAATCGGTTATTTTATTTATTTATTTAAAATACGGATAGAACGGGCATACGCCCAATTACACTATCCGGCTTCATGGAAATAATAATTAATTAACAACAAAAGAGTGAGAGAAAAAAAAAGAAGAAGCAATTATACTGATACTTAAAACTAATCTAAACTAAAGTAACCTATATCTAGTATATCTAGTAACTTAGTAACTTGGTGTCCTAGGTGTTCATTGCAAAAATTTATTTTTATAGAATTTGAGCACCACCGTTTTAAAACTACGAAATGAAGCGTTGAAAATATTAACATCTGATTTACTAACGAATAAATTTGTGAGCATAGGCATTCTTACCATAGGCGAGTACATTCGTAAATTAGTGCGATGAGACGGCACCTGTAGTACACACCGCGGCCTTGTTCGATACGCAGGAACGTACAATCTCACAAGAGGCAGCAATCCGGGACAATCCATTCTATTATTATTAATAAGTTTAAACAAAAAAAGCAACTCAATTATTTCTCTCCGTTGATGTAATTTAAAAATTTGAAATTCGCGCCTGATATTATGGAAAGATCCATATTCAGGATAACGCCCATATTTTTTAAAATACAGGTATTTCAGAAATTTGTTTTGTACTGTTTCAATTTTTATCTGGTTCGTTAAAATAGAAGAATTCCATACTTTAGACGCATACTCAAGTTTTGATCTAACGATCGAATTATATAGTATTACTATAGGTTTGGTTGTTACAAAATTAAAAGTGTTCCTCATTATAAAACCTAAGTTTTTCAATGAGGAATTAACTATATAATCAACGTGTTTATCCCATTTTAAATTAGGATTAAAGAATACTCCTAAATCCTTAACCTGATATTCTCGCCGGAGAATATTCCCATGCATCGCATAGTTTGAAAGTATTTGTAATTTATTTAAAGAATACGTCATCACTTTACATTTTTCTATGTTCAAATAAAGCTTATTTCTATTACTCCATTCTACTAATGCATGTATGTCATTCTGAAGCTGCTCTACATCACTGCTATTACTGATTTTTTTTTAAATTTTCAGATCATCTGCAAACAGTAAACTATGAGAATATTTAACACCGAAAGGTAAATCATTAATAAGGATGAGAAACATTAACGGCCCCAGATTGCTACCCTGTGGTACTCCTGATGGTGTTAGATATCGATCTGAGTTGCAACCAAACAAACTTACGAATTGGTACCTATTTTGCAGATATGACTTTAAAAAACAAATTAATGTAGTAGATGCACCAAATTCGCATAATTTCTTTAGTAAAATATCATGATTAACTGTATCGAAAGCTTTGGCGAAATCGGTGTATACTACATCCACCTGTCCTCCGGAGTCAAGAGTTTCACTGACAAAATTAGTAAATGTTATTAAGTTAGTGTCGACTGATCTACCTTCAAAAAAAAACATGCTGCTCAATGACTATACTATTTTTTACATGGTAAAAAATCTTTTTATACAGTATCTTTTCGAACACTTTAGCTGGTGCAGATAAAATTGAGATGGGCCTGTAATTTTCAACATCACCTTTATCTCCAGATTTATGTATAGGTGTAACCCTGGCTATTTTAAATTTATCAGGGAATGTGTTAGATTTCAAAGCAAAATTATATAGTAACGTAAGCGGGTACTGCAGAATTTCCCAGCATGCTTTAAATATATAAGATGGTATTAAGTCCGGTCCTGTCGATTTCTTTGGTTTTAAGGCTTTTAGCTCTTTAGCTACTTCTTCAATTTTAACAGCATCAATGTTAAGAATGTCCAATGCAGGTTGATTGGATTCAGATAATATTGTGTTGATGTCGTAATGTGACCCAGGTTTGTATACTGAACTGAAATAATCGGCGAAGCATTTGGAGGCATCAACACAATTAAGACCAGTTCTACCTTGATAATAGTACACCTGGTTAGTTTCATTATCTTTCTTTTTATTTTTGACGTAATTCCAAAACTCATTTACATTAACATTTATACTATTTTCAACAGAATGAATATAGTTTTTGTTGGCCAACAACACCTTACGCTTAGTCATTATTCGAAGACGTCTAAACTCTTGCAGATGGTAATCAGACTCGCTTCTATGTCTATGATGATAATTTTTTTTTCTTGATATCTGAAATTATTTCTTTGGTGAACCATAACGGGTACCTATTTTTGTTTTTTGTTTTGCGTGTAATTTGGGGAACGGATCTCTCAATAATAGCGTAGAAAATTTCATAGAATTTGTCCACAGCCGCATTAACATTAGTACACGTGTGTAGGACATTCCAATTGGTATCACGGAGTAACTCGTAAAGTAGCCTAAAGTCGGCGTTTCTATAATTATAGCTATTAACTGATATAATACTATCATCTCTTGCTGGCTTGCAGCAGTTGAAAAATTTTGTTATTAACAACGCAGGATGATATAAATCTATTTGTACCAAAGAATGGATCTGTTGATTAACTTGTACTTCAAAACTACTAATGACTAAATCTAAGGTTTTATTTCCTATATTAGGTATATTATTATACATGGTCAGATTAAAAAAGTTCATAAACTCTCTCAGGCTCTTAGCTATCTGACTACCATTTGCAAGATCATACGTAGCGTTAATAATTTCAGGCGAGTTGAAATCACCGACAACAATCAACTCATTATCTATAAGAAGCTCAATATTTTCTAACATATTGAAATATTCCTGAAAATTATTAAGTGAACATCTTGGTGCAAAATAAACAGTACTTATTGTAATAACTTTGCCAAAAACATTTACTTTAACTGTTACAGTTTCAAGTGTACTATTAGTTTCAATCAGTTCTGATTTAAATTGTTCGTTAACTGCAATTAAAACTCCGCCCCCTTTGACTTTGCCAGTGCGAATTTTGTTTCTGTCACATCTGTAGACACTGTATCGCGAATCAAAAAGTTCAGAATTATAAATATCTGAATCCAACCAAGTTTCATTCAATACGATACAACCATACGCTTCGGCCACAAGGTTGTTCAAAAAAGTGGTACTCTATTCGAAGACCTCTGACATTTTGATAGTACAGACTGAATTCTTTGACCTTCATGATATAAGTTTAAAGAAAATATTTTAGCTACACGAAATAAAACTTGTTGCAATTAAAACGTAGGACCCAGTTATTGTTGCTATAGCAACAAAAAAAAAGAGAAAGAAAAAAGATTAATAAACACAAGTAAATACGTTAACTAGTATATAATAATTATTAAATAATAAATTCAAAAATTATAGGAATACAAGAAACAAATTAAAGATCAAAATAGTACGTTTACGCATTTGCATCCGAATAAATTGTGTACTCACTCTTTACATACATTATCAAGATCACGTGCAGTTTTAACATGAACCTTTTTATTGCCTTTATTCACTATCACAACGCCATCCCCAGTCCACACGTTTTTGTACCCAAAATGTTCACTCGCACTATTTAACAAATCCATTCGTTGTTTAGTAAGATCCTCCCGAATAAGAACTCCAGAACCTTTCAGCTTTTTCTTTGCATTAAAAACACGCGACCTGTACTGATAACTCACAAATTTCACGATAACACCTCTTGGTTTTTCTCTCTTGTGCTTTGGGAACTCCTACCCTATGGCACCTATCAATACAATCAGCAGTGATATTGACCCCCAGATGCTTATCGAACAGTTCCATGACAATATCCTCCACTTTTTCCTTCGGCTTTTCTTCAATGCCAAAAATTCTTAAACTGTTTCGCCGCGTATACTGCTCAAGATGATCGACAATATTTGCGAGTTCTTCGTTTTCATCCTTGAGACGTATTACGTTTTTTTCAAGTTGATTACACTTATCCATCAAGTTATTTATTTTATCTTCAATTTTCGCCATTACCATACTGGAGATCTTTGCAGCTATGAGCTCCAAGAACTTTTCATCTGCAAACTGTTCTTTACTAAATTTGGCGACGATAGCTTCCACATCTTTTATTTGGCCTTGCGTAAGTACCATGTTTAAATTTAATCCCTGTTAAGTTAGACAGAAAACAGCTGCAAACTATATTTTCAGAGCAAAATGCGAACACGTCTAACCGCTACGAACGCACATGCCTTTATATTTCATTTAACATAGACCACTTTTGATTTCATTTATTGTTATTTTCGTTATTTCTTCTGGCTCTTGATTAATCTTTTCTTTTTCGGCGAGGGCTTAGCAGCTGCGAAATTGAAAGGGCTTCGAAAAACTATTACTGTTTTAAGATAAAGTAATTTCTTACAATTTTTAGAGCTCTCCCATAATATTCACGATTTGATTGGAACAAAACATAAACATGTATTCAAGTACGGAAGATTAAATATTTATTGAAAACTGGTTTTGTAGGTAAAACTAATACGTATATGAGCAGAAAATACACAACACGATTGTCTTACCATTAAAACCAAAACGCTATACTTTTCTAACTTTGAATATTGTTTTAGGTAAAGTGGCAATTTAAGTATGAGCCATATGTAGTAGTCCACAGTAATATAACGGGATACGACGAACGGTTTGTTGGATATGGTTGGAACAAGGTTTCGTACTTCACAAAACTTAGTGCTCAAGGTTACGATTTTATAGTTTTGCCAAACGCATTTGTGGTTCACAAAAGCCATAGAGCGGCTCGTGAAAAATCTCAATTATTAAAGTCGGTGAGATACAGAACGTAAGTTTTAGTTTACTTACGAGGTTTTAAACTAATAAGTTGTTTTACTTCAGCTGTTTACGAAACTTAATGAAGGATGTAATTAAGGAACTCAACAAAAAGTATGGGTTAGAATTAGATTTCGAATAATTTTCAAATTAGTGAAACTTTTCCGGAAGTAACGACAACTAATTGGACGTGGTTATGGTCGGTATTACATACTAACAAGATGAACTTCTTGCTTTGGACAATAATGTTCTACAATTCTATAAGAAATACTCAACGTTTTAAATTGTCTTGTACGTAACTGTGAAAATCTAGTAAATATTGGAAAAAAATATACTGAATTTAATACCTTCGTAATTTCTACTAGTAACTTAGTACAACATTTATAGTATATGTTGCACAAAAGCGTGCCTGCATAAGGAGCAGTGCAATCGATGTTATGTTAAATATTTTATGTTAATAATTAACCTTGATTACAGAGCCATCTGCTGCCGAAGATAGGTAACAAAATAAAATACCCAACTTCGATTGCAGCGCCCCCAGCATGCGACCCTCCTATTTATCTTACCAGTTTAGAAAGTAACGGATTCAAAATAGAGGGCGGAATTATAAATGCAGAGTTTGTTAGCTACAATATTATTATATTAATATAAGTCGTAATGTATTTACACTGTCAATATCTGTCTCTCCAAGTTTCTTATTATTCATATTCAATCTTCCAATTACTAACAAAAACGTTTTGAAGCTTTTAGCAAATAAACATTGTTTGCAATTACAAAATACCAGATAACATATCAAAAAATAGGGGAAAGAGGATTGTCTACTTAAATATAAGCGCACTTGAAAGAGAACTCAGATATATTAACAACAGCCCACCATCGATTTTCTTTTTCAAAAATTTATTTATTTCGACTTTATTTCTTTATTAAAGCAACACCTCCGAATCAGTCTAAACTGCAGTCTCAACCCTAAAAGCTAAACATTTTGGGTGTTGCGCCATAACTCTCGAATGGACGGTCTAATTTCGATGCGCTTTGGATTTGAATTAACTTAAAATAATATTTCTAGGTAAATTTTGGAAACGAAGAAAAAATATTTCTGTTAAAAATAGGCCACTCAATTTTTTTAGTCTTGTAGGCTCTTAGAGCTTTGGATAAGCTGCATTTTGGTTTCGGTCCTAGTTTGCTCATTTCTCTGGTACACGTTCTATTAGTTTTTAATAATCGAACATTTATGTTCCTAAGATCGACCAAATGCGAAAAACCGACGATCATTTCCGATAGAATTTGTTAATTAAAATACGTCGCAATTAATTGTTTGTGATACAGTCATTATTAATACGATACGTAGCCAAGATTTTTCTCTAAGAAACTTGGGTTAGTTGTTAACTCGTGCTAGTTAATTTTGGACAATTTCGTCTTAACTAGCACCCGTTAAGAACCAACCGTAGTGCATCGAAAAACGAGGTCACTAACTTTGTTACTTGTAGAAAAATTTCTGTTGCTAAATATAGTAAGACATACCAGCAGAGATAGACATATCAGCAGGGATAGACTAATAGGTTACTAGCCTAGCCTTGAAATAGGATAAGACAACAAAGTGCTTTGCTCATTCTTATTACTCCTTTTAGAATGAATCATTCGATTTATCATCTTCTTTAGACATTTACAGAAATTACATCAAATCAAATCAAATACTCTTTAAAATTTAAGAAGGTGGAAAGATGCATTGACTGATTGTTTAGATAGGCATAGACAACTTGTGCACTTAATCGTACGTGAACAAAATCAAAAAAATGTTTTATTATACACACACTGTATAAAAGTGGTATATAATATAATATCGCGATGAAATTTAGTATTTGTCCTAGGGGGACACAACATTACCTATACACGAAAAGTTGTGACTGCTGTGTAAATTTTCAAAATTTCAAAAATATTCAATAACTTTGTAGACACATAAAACTCAAAATCGACTACAATAATGGGATATTTTCGTTATTACGCTTTCTATGAATTTTTGAAATTCAAAATTAATCTCCTTTTATCTTATTCCTGTTTTGTTCGTACAACTTATTTAGCGCTTGGAGATTTGTCATATCTGACTGCACTATCATAACCTACAACAGGCAGTCGAATTAACTTAAGACATGAAAAATTATTCCAAAGGCCACTCTAATAAAAACTAGCACATGTTTTTGATCGTATGCTACTACTCATAGGTGATAGTAGAACAATATTCTAAACTTAATTTTAGATAATTTAATATTTAGCCTTCCCCTCGTCCCACTATTTGGTTGACTATTTTTTTAATTCTGGTGTTGTTCAATCATAATTCCTAAGTAAACTTTCTAAGAGAAAAACAATCATATAAATTATCGGTTCCTTAACGGTACGTGGTCGCCCGCAGCTAATGCTATGCCTATGCAATTTTATAGTAACTTGTAGGGATACAACTTTGGAAAATATGATAATTAACAACTTTTGATGTATGGGAAAATTCAACTGGTGTGCTTCGTTCATTTTTTGTCTTGTTTTACAAATAGAGCAGTAACACCAGTTTATTCTCTATACTGTATTTACCAGTTTTAAATATTTTTTGTGGCCTTTAAAATAATCGAGTTACTTTTGAAAAGGAGTGTCTACAACCCACATTTTCAGGTTTACATTTTTAAAACTCAATTTTTTATTTTTATCCATCAATTTCTTACAGAAATATACTTCCAAAGTGCATGGTTTCATGGGTCGTATTACATTTAGCTCTTGTTTTAATAAATGTATCATCACCTTTATAGAAATCAGATAACAGTTACAAAAATTAAAGCAATGTGATTCTCTATAGATTTACGTATTTACTTATCCAAGGCGATAGTGATTCTCCTAATTTCGATATCGATGTGACACGCAGTTGTTCTTGAGATAAGCTACCAAGTCCATCGCATTTATGGTATTAAATATAACGCGAGTTTGTAAAGTTAGTATTATATCACAATGCACGGCATCTTGACGATTACGTATTCCGTTTTATAACGTGACGCATACTTCTTTCTCTTTCTAGGTTAATGTTTCTTTAGTGTTTTTACAAAATATTATTGATTCTTCGCACAATGCGGGGAAAGATAAAAAAGTTGTTTGTTCTGCTTGTGATATTTGGAGTAATACTATTTTATATTACTTATTTTCTCTACTTCCTTCAAAGTCCTACTCGAGTGGATACTTTAAATAAAATTGTTAGTAACAAAACCAAGTATTTGCTATATTGGTCTCCATTTTGGACGCAAAACAATCATTACATAGGGAATGGTTTTGAACCGTTTAGAACTTGCGAGTACAAAAACTGCTTTGCGACAGACAACAGAACCTTCCTTCCGCTACAACAGTTTGATGCGCTTATGTTCCATGATCCGGTATACCGTAAAAAGAAGTACGGTGTGCCTAGAATAAGAATGCCCCATCAAATGTACATCTACGTCAACACCGAAGCCCCCACAAATTATTCGCCAAATTTGAAACGGTATAAGTCATACTTTAATTGGACTATGACGTACCGATTTGATTCAGATCTCATCAGACGTCAGGGATATGTAATTCAAGCTGAAACTGGTTACACTATACCATCCAAAGAATTCGTAAAAAACAAAACTCGAATAGCGGCGTGGTTTGTTAGTCATTGTCATACTGTCAGTCGCAGAGAATATTTAACAAAGAAAATTGAAAATTACATGCCTGTGGACATATATGGAAAATGTGGGAAGATGCAGTGTCTAAGAAAAAAAGGCTCTAAACTATCCTCAGATGAGTGCTACGATATGATTGAAAAAAAGTATAAATTTTATTTTTCATTCGAAAATTCATACTGCAAAGATTATGCTACTGAAAAACTGTATAGTCTGCTGCGTCGAGATATTGTACCGGTAGTGTATGGTGCTGGCGATTACAAACTAAGTGCTCCACGAAACTCTGTTATTAATGTAGCTGATTTTCAAAGCGTAAAGGAATTAACTGATTATTTAAAATATTTGAATGAAAATACGGACGAGTACTTAAAATACTTTGAATGGAAGAAAATGTACAAGGTAGCTAAATGGTTACAACCAACAGCATGTCATATTTGTAAAAAGCTTCATGAAGATATAAAGCAGTCTGTTTACCACAATCTTCATAGGTGGTGGTGGGGAAAACATAATAAAATATGTAAAAGGGGAAAAGCTCTTCCTAAAATAGTTACGACTATAAAATAGACCAGAAAATGATTACGACCATAAAATAGAACAGAAAATAGTAATCGTTGTGGTAATAGTCATATAGTATAAAAAATTTTATTTGCTGTTGTAAATTTCAAATAAATACATATCTTAAATTTACTTAAGGTGTTTTATTTCAACAAAAATTTTCAATTTATAAGAAAAGACCCGGCGCGGCGCCAAAACAAAGTAAACAAAATTGTTACGATTTCATGCAAATTTTCGAATTTCAGATTTTAACGGAAGTACGCGTTTTGGGATCAAAAAAAGCCAAAAAAGTGGTTTTAATAAAATGTCTGTCTGTGGGTAAGTGCGTGGGTGCGTGGGTAGGTGCTTGGGTGAGTGCGTTTGTTTCCCTGTATCTCCGGAACCCCTTGACCGATGTTTATCAAATTTGGTGTATAGAAGTTTTTTAGTTGCAAGTAGTTCTTTGTAAGGTCGTTAATCGGAACAGGAACCAGAAACTGAAATTAGACCTTTTTTTGGTATAGATTTTTTTAAACACTTTTTTGAACTTATGAATACATAGCGTTGTAGTGCATTTAAATACAAAACAAATGCTTTTTTACCAAATGCTGTATCTTCAAAATGAAAGCGTTTTTGAGAATTTTAACTTTAATGCCCGATTATTCAAAAACAAAATATTCCATCAATACAAATTATTATACTATTTGATAGGCTTTAATAAGTATAACCAAGCGATGTAAAAACCGTGTTTGCAAATTGAAAATTGTAAATATACTAGCTGCTCAACATTTTGCACATTTATTTAATTTAAACTGATATCCTTTTACCGTTAGGTGTCGGATTATAACCAAATTACAATACAATATAATATAATATCTAATAAAACTTAATTCCACATATTTTTAACTTTTCTTAATTATTTTATTCCATGCCTTTCTATCTCTTGCCAGGTTCCTTACTTCCCTCCACTGTATGTCCCTGATTTCCGCTGCTACCTGGACCTGTTCCTCCCATTTCCTTCGTGGTCTCCCTACTTTATTCTTTCCCTGTGTTCTGGCTTCATATACTCTTTTCGCTATCCTCCTGTCATCCATTCGGAGAAGGTGCCCCATCCATCCAAGTTGCCTCTCTTCTATCAGTGTCTTTATAGGTTTCACTTGCAATTGTTTCGTTATATTTTCATTTCTCACTCTGTCCAATCTTGTGATTCCTTTAATTTTCCTTAAAAATCTTATCTCCATTGCCGTGATTTTGCTTTCATTTCTTCTGTTGATCGTCCAAGATTCACTACCGTACATTAAAGAAGGTCTTACCACTTTTTTGTATACTTCCGCTTTTATTAGGTCTGGGATTTCTTTTTTCCTAAGGAACGAGTTTTTTAGTGCGTTATATATTTTTCCCGCCTTTCCTATTCTTTCCATTATTTCGCTGTCGATTGCCCCCTTGTCTTCTATTGTGGTGCCCAAATATTTGTAATTTGTTACCTTTTCTAATATTTGTCCTTCTATATTGATATTGTGTTGTGAATCCTCCCATGCAATTATCATAGTTTTTGTTTTTTCAATGTTTATTTCCATATTTATTTTTCTGAGTTCGCGATAGTAAATATTTATGTTTTTTTGAAGTTTTTCCTCTGAGTCTGCTACTAGCACCATATCGTCTGCAAATAGTAGTTCCTGTATTGTTATACTGTTCATTCTCCATTTTCCCACTTCCATGTCACTACATTTCTGTTTACAAGTTTTCACGATGTCATCTATGAGTACTGAGAATAGGAGTGGGCTAAGGACGCACCCTTTTTTCAATCCTATTTTTGTTTCAAATTGTTCTGATTCATCGTTGTGTGTCCTTACTTTATTTCTGTTGTCTCTGTAAAATGCTTTAATGACCTCTATCAATTCTTTTTCTACTCCTCTTCTTTCCAAGCTTGCCCAGACATCCTTTCTCCTTACCCTGTCGAAGGCTTTCTTTAAGTCAATGAAGCATATATGAATTTCCTTCTTTTTTCTTATCATTTTTTCTCCCAATTGTCTTATTGTGAAAATTAGGTCCTGTGTACTTCTGCCTCTACGAAATCCATGTTGCGACTCTTCTAGCGAAGTTTCAATTTTCTCTCTCAGTCTCTTCTCTATTATTCTGGCTAGTGTTTTCCCGGGTATGCTCATTAGTGTTATCCCTCTGTAGTTTGAGCAAACTGTTGGATCTCCTTTTTTATAAAGTGGTAGTATTATTCCTAAATTCCAGTCCTTGGGTATTGTTTTTTGAATTATTACTTCGTTTAGTAAATCCCGAAATTCCTCTGTAGCTTTCCTCCCCATGTATCTTAGCATTTCTCCCGTGATTTCGTCTTCTCCTGGTGCTTTTCCTAGTTTGAGTTTGTTAATTGCTTCGGTAATTTCTTCACTTGTTATTTTTTGTACATTTTGAACTTCCCCATGAACTGCCCTTATTTCCTCCATCACTTGTTCTTCATCACTACCTGCTTCTGTTAATTCTTCGAAGTATTAATTCCATGTTTGCATTATTTCCTTGTCTTCGTATATCACAATCCCGTTCTTATCTTTTACATTTCTTAATTTGGGTGGTTTCTTTTGGTTTAGCTGTTTTAAGGTATTGTAGAATAGTTTTTGGTTTTCTAAATAGTTTTCTTTCATCCTGTTTCCGAACTCTTTCCATGATTTTTCCTTCTCCTCTTTTATAGCTTTCTTTGTTTCTGATCTTGCTTTCTTGTACGAGTTGTAGTCTTCCTCAGTTCCAGTTAGTATAAACTTTTTCCATTTTTCCTTCTTTGCATTGACTTTTTGTTGAATCTCTGTTGACCACCATCTACTACCTTTCCTTGATGTATTAACGATTTTATTTACTCCACAGCTAGCTCTTGCCGCTTCTAGCATAATTCCTTTAAAAAGGTTCCATTTAGTTTCTATATCTCTACTTTTTATTTTGCTTTGCTCGATTTTCTTCTCTAAGATTTCTTGGAAAATTTGTTGTGCTTCATTATCCTTTAATCTGTAACTTTTGATTTTTTGTTTCACTATTTTCTTCCTTTTTGACTCTTGTATATCCTTTGTGTTTGTCCAAAGTTCCATCCTTAGTAAATAATGGTCACTTCCTATTTCGGCATTTCTTTTTACCCTTACATCCCTTACTCGCTTCCAATTTTCGGTATTTATGATAAAGTAGTCAATAATTGACTTCTCATTCCTAGATCGGACTTCCCTGGTATATTTGTGAATGTCTTTATGCATGAACTTCGTGTTGGTGATCACAAAATCATTCCCTATACATA
The DNA here is from genome assembly GCA_958336395.1 of Ctenicera cuprea. Taxonomy (NCBI): domain Eukaryota; kingdom Metazoa; phylum Arthropoda; class Insecta; order Coleoptera; family Elateridae; genus Ctenicera; species Ctenicera cuprea. The sequence continues at coordinate 60,031,395 of OY284486.1, forward strand.
GATCTATCAACCTCTTACCATTATCATTTTTTGTATTTTCTCCGTGCAGTCCCATATATCTTTCGATGCCTTCATTGCTATTGCCTACTCTACCATTCATATCCCCCATAACAATTACATTTCTTTCACCTTTATCAATTTCTATTTGTAGCAGTTCGAAAAACTGTTCTTTTTCCTCCTTCCTTGCGTTGTCATTTGGTGCATACGCTACTATTATAGTCCAGGTTTTTTCGTTATCTATTTTTATGTCTAATGCTAATAGTCTTTCATTGATGTATCTTTCTTCTCTAATATTTTTTATTTTGTCGGGTTTTACTATTAACCCTACCCCTTTTGCTCCCCACTCTTTTTCTTCTATCCCTGACCAATATAACCAATATCCTTCCTTCAATTCTACTTCTCCTTTCCCTTTCTTTTTGGTTTCGGTTATCCCTAAATAATCAATGTTTTGCAACTTCATCTCATCTATTATTTCATCTTCTTTTCCTATGATACTTTTCACGTTCCACGTGCCAATTTTTATACTGTCTCTCTTCTTAACTTTACTTTTCTGTTGTATTACCGTTTGCGCATTTCCTTGTTCATTGCCATTTTTGTCTTCATTTCCCCCCATCGTATCTTTGCCTATTAGTTTTTTGTCGCTGTGCGGGTTATTTTTCTCAGTTGGTCATTCAGACTGTCTCCCTCGGGAGATCTTTCCGCTGCCGTCCGTTTTTGGTAAAATGTTTCCTTGTTATGATCCATTGCCCGTTTGTCCTCCTGTATATCATCTACTCTGTATATTTTATCATTCACTATTAGCGTATTGAATTTTAGCTGTGCCCTAAGACCTTTTTTCCGCGCGTCTTTTAGGTGGGGTATTAATGCCTTTCTCTCCTCCAGTACTTCCTTAGTGTAGTCTTGATCCACCCATATATCTGACCCTTTAAGTTTTTTCGCGTTCTGTAGGATTGCTAGTCTCGTACTATCTTTAATTAATTTAACGAGTATTGGTCTTTTCCTGCCATTACTATAGCCCCCAATTCTTCTAACTTGGTCGATGTCAGCTTTTATATCTAGGTTCATATCCATTTTTTGCAATATTGTCGTTAATTTCCCGCTTAACTCGCTTTCATTTTCATTTTCGCTATCTGCTACACCTTTTATTACAACGTTCTTTTTCCTTAATTCTCTTTCTAGATTAGTTATCCTTCCTTCCTGCACTGCTATCCGCGCCTTTAATTCTTCATTTTCAACTTTTACTTGCTTCATTTCCAATACTAGTGTATCCAATTTTTCATTCATTTGCTTCATGCCGCCTTCTATTTGGTTGAACATTTTCTCAATTCTATCTAAATCACTCATTTTTCGGATTTTATTCTTATTACTATCCTTTAATTAATTTTTATTGCCCCTCTGGGTTATGCCTTCTTACATGCACTTCCCTTTTGCACATTTAAAAAAAATTATTCCTCAGAAACTGCAGACACCATTCATTTTAAACTTTCTTTGCCGATAGAGCTTGCAACGAACTACAAAATTTGTTGTTTATTATTCTTCCAAATTTCACTCATACGCCTTCTAGGAATTTTTTTTAAATTAAAAAAAAATAAACTTTTTAATATCAACAACGTGTTTTCCAGCGTTACGTGATTTTAACTACGCCTATCAATTAGCTGTAATAAAAACATATTTTTAATTGTTTGCATATTTTTGATAACTGTAAAAATATAGTTGTTATCACCATTTTCGTGAGCGCATTAACTATCTTAGCGCCTTTAACGTAGTAGGACCGCGCCGCGTACGCGTACGTAACCAACGCCTTGAGTCTGCAGCGAGCGTGAAAAGTATGGGAAAGTACCAGCAACCTGTTTCTCCCATTTTTTGAGATACAACCATTTTAAGGATTTTGCAGTCGAATAACGTTTTAATTAATGTCTCTGGCATAAGTTGGCATTTGACTATTTTTATTTTTATGTTAATATAATTTTAAATTATTTTTACTTTTATTAACCAGGGGCGTATATCTGAGAGGTGTTCGACATACCTCTTAACGTATATTTTACGCAATAAAGATTTTATAAATTTCGACTTAAAAATCTTATTTTCCATACAAAAATATACAAAAATGTACTCTTATTAAAAGTTGTTAAATTCACCGGTTTTCGAGATAACTCAATTTTTTTGAAAATGTAAATCGAATTTACCTTAAAACAATTTAAAACTAGTTTAGTTCTCACTACACAGCTTCAATTTAAATTTTATTCAGTAATTCAGTGTATGTTCGACAAGTACGAGTTTATTCTTACTAATTAAAAAATTTCTGTAATTTCCCAACAACGCGTTTGTAGACTTACCTTAAAGAAAATGTTAGGCATCGTTTATCCTTCAAATCCACTTTGCGTGTTAATTATTTGGAAATTCTGAGGAAATACCTAGACTTTCCTAATAATTCGATTTTTTACAAAATTTGATCTCGAAAACAGATTTAAGTGCGATTCGCACTATACGGAACGTCACCGTCACGTTACGTACCGGTAACGTCACGTCAATTTAGCCGTGTATTCACACCATACCGTCTTTTTGCCAACGTTACCGTCGCGTTAACAAGTCACTAGCTGCTCTGTGAAAAAAATTGTGGTATTAAATTTTGAACAATGCTTAATAATACTTGGTCAATTAATGAACTTGCCATGATTGCCCTCATTCTTGATGAAGAGGAGTCTGCTCAGAATAAACGTAAAAAATATGGGTGCATAAAATATTAAAAACTCGTAAATATGTAGGAGAGTTACATACTTTATTTAAAGAATTCGTCTTTCACCATTTTTAATAACAATGCACACACTGATTTTACTATCGAAACGAGTAGAAAACTAGAAACGGACCGGCCGCGGCACCGACACGTCAAATATTTCTTCTCGAGAATGTCTGGCCGTACGTGACGTTGACGGCACTGGACGGTGACTGATAATGAGACTGCTGACATTGAATTTGCATTAAATAATATTTTGACGTGACGTTGCCGGTAAGTAACGTGACGGTGACGTACCGTATAGTGCGAATCGTCCTTTAACGTCTTTAAAAAAAGGCTAAACAGTAAATAACAAAAATTAGTAAAAGAATTTGGCAGTGATATTTTTACAAGTGATGGAGTGGTACTGTTGTGTGAGGTGTGTAACAAAACTGTATATTCCGAAAGAAAGTATTTTGCGTCGCAGCACGTAGAGGGGTTGCACTATAAAGAATCAATAAAATCAAAATGTAGCACCTCAAACCAGCAAGTTTAGGACGTGTATACGTATGCGTCAATTTCAAAATGTTGGTGTCGTTTTTTAAATTTTTATAGTTCCTAAATGCCTGCCTATTTTTGAAATTTTTAGTGCCTAAACTTCCGGGCTCTAATGATAAGTAGTAACAATATCTAAAGTATAGGACAAACCAGGCGAAGTGCTTCGCTCATTTTTAATTATGTCTTTTCATCTTTAGAAAAATAATGTAGCTAGTAAAAAAAATAGTGCCTATAACCGAAGATACCAGATTTACGCTACGTAACTTAATTTTACATTCATTCGTTAATTTTCTATAGATATACACTTTTAAAGTGAATAAACTCATTAGGCGCATTACATTAGCTCTTGGTTTAGCAAGTGTTTTATCAGTTATTACTAAAGCGCGGATTATATGCAAAATGCATATTCTTTAATATTGGCATGACATCTAGGCGAATCAGTGTATTTGCAATCGATTGATGCTAATTTACTTTTGCATATTTAGCCAGAACTATGCATATTTATACAAAAAGTGCATATTTATGTCTATTTTGGCAATTTTAGCGTTTCTTTTTTAAAAAGTGCTTTTATTCAACTTTATGGAAAATTTTTTTGTCACCGGGCAAACAAAAATTTTGAGTATGGCCTTCTAAGAATCCGCCTGAGACTGGACTTTCAATTTTAACAGAGAATTAGTGTCTAGAATATATGAAATACATGAATAAGCAGTGGGTATTTACACTTGTAATTAATAAGCCCCCTTACAATCCAACCACTTTACTGAGTCACACTTAATCCCTTAAAACTGCTGGTGGTAAGGGACGCACACTAACTCCCGTCAGCGGTCAATCAAAAAATAATCCCTTTCCTTAACTCCCGTCAAGAAATTTTTACCTGGGCCAATAGCTTAATCCTCATTCTGAACTCCCGTCAGAATAATGACGCATGCGGTTTAAAGTCAAGTTGATACAGTATGTACCGGTTTTTAAATGAAATGATCACACCAGACGTATATAAAATTTGTTCTAAAATTTATTTCAAAATGATATTAGCCAACTGGACGTCGGTCGTTAAAACTACAACTAAATACATATGAAATATAGACAGACATATTTTAGAAGTTAAACTAAAGTTAACAAACTATTGTGCTAAATTTATAGGAAACACATTTTATGAAATCGTATCTAGAAATTTGTTGATTATTATAGTATAGAATTTTGTTTTTAATAAAGTCCTGCCTGCACTGAACCGATTTGCGGATGATTCTGCCGTGGGATGCCTTTGCACTGTTTATTTTTATATAAGTGTCAGCAATTATTCCTATTGGACATCCGTTATCACTAGCTTCTTAATTTGTTAGCACTTGTCTAACTCCCGTCAGCGGTCAATCAAAAAATAATCCCTTTCCTTAACTCCCGTCAAGAAATTTTTACCTGGGCCAATAGCTTAATCCTCATTCTGAACTCCCGTCAGAATAATGACGCATGCGGTTTAAAGTCAAGTTGATACAGTATGTACCGGTTTTTAAATGAAATGATCACACCAGACGTATATAAAATTTGTTCTAAAATTTATTTCAAAATGATATTAGCCAACTGGACGTCGGTCGTTAAAACTACAACTAAATACATATGAAATATAGACAGACATATTTTAAAAGTTAAACTAAAGTTAACAAACTATTGTGCTAAATTTATAGGAAACACATTTTATGAAATCGTATCTAGAAATTTGTTGATTATTATAGTATAGAATTTTGTTTTTAATAAAGTCCTGCCTGCACTGAACCGATTTGCGGATGATTCTGCTGTGGGATGCCTTTGCACTGTTTATTTTTATATAAGTGTCAGCAATTATTCCTATTGGACATCCGTTATCACTAGCTTCTTAATTTGTTAGCACTTGTCTGTACCCAGAATTTTAGAAAATGTTAATAAAGATATTGGAAATATTTTAAGTTACCTACATTATCATTATCATAATAGCTTCTTTGCTTAATCACCAATGCTTAGCTCTGACGGGAGTTCAGGACAGGGATTATAGGACGCCTACGACTTCGTAATCAACAGAATTAACCTGACGGGAGATAGGGTTGCCCGGTGGTAAGTTAATAAACAGGTAAATATACCTTTACTTCGCCTGAAACCAGCCAGCAAGGTGAATGTTGAGTAGTTAATACTGTGAAGCGTGATTTTTTAAAGTGCCTTTAATTTTTATTTAACAAAATGTCTAACTCGAAATGTTTATCTTGGATAAAATCATATCCCGAACTAGTGGCGGATAGTGATTCTGTGTTTTGCAAAGCATGTAGCAAAGTGGTAAGTTACTTTGCTTGCAATTTGTGTAATTGATAGGTTTCGTGCGGTAGAAGTATTTGATAGTGATAGCAACATGTTGGCACTCCATTGCATCAAAGGAAATGTGCGAAACTAAAATCTACTAATAAGTCGCAAACATCTTTACGAGAATCCTTAGCCGCAAGTACTAAGAAAAATGAAGAGGATATTTTCAAATCTGATTTGTGCAAAGCCCTAATTGGTTCTAATATACCACTGAAAAAATTATGTAATCCTAATTTCAAGTGTTTCTTAGAAAAATATTGCAAGCGAAGTATTCCGGATGAGAGTACTATTAGGAAAAAATATGTCAATGAAACGAATTTAGAAATTATGAGCAAAATAAGACAGTATATAAAGAACAATTATATTTATTTTGTAGTTGATGAAACCACTGATAGTTGTGGACGATATATAGCAAATTTAATGGTTGGAATTTTGCATGAAAATAGTTTAAGTAAATCAATCTTAATCAGTACGAAAGAAGTCGATAAAACAAATAATGTTACTATATCCAGGTTCATACAGGAAGGGTTAAGCAATTTGTATTTGCCTGAAGCTATTCCATCAGATAAAATAGTTTTAATGCTTTCACATGCAGGACCTTACATGGTGAAGGCAGGTCAAAATTTAAAAGTATTTTACGAAAATCTTTTTCACGATACATGTTTAGCACACGGAGTAAACAAGGTTGCCGAAGTAATTTAATTGCAGTTTCCGTTAGTAAATAGTTTAATATCAAATGTGAAAAAGGTGTTTTTAAAAGCACAAGACGGGGTACCTGGTTAAATGCAGCTATATTTTATGCAAACCACTTTAAGAAAATTATAAATACTAGTGTTATCCCAGCACACAATGCACTGACAGACAGCGTTGACAGAACCGGCGAAATGTCAAGTCACGTGATGCATTAGTTCCAAAAATGACACGCGACGTTATTGTAGATGGCGCCCCAAGTGACGCGCGTCTAGCCGACCTTCATATATATTATAAATTAAAATAATTATTATTAAAAAATCGACGTAGATTAAAAATATAAAAATGTTTCATGTTCCATCTGTGGATACAGACCTTTCATTTAAAAAAAATTGTCCAAATTGGTGAAGCGGTAGCCGCTGGAGGAACCGGAGAAAAAACCCTTTGTGCTTTTATATATTGCAATGATATTCTTGATCTTGTGACTACTAGAATACAATCCCTACACTGTCCGCAATTCACGCAATTAAATTTAAACTTGCTATGAGACTCTTCTAATTTTCTCAGGGTCGTTATTTGCTTGTAAATAAGTTATTTAATTTAATTTTAAATAGAAATAAATACACACAACGATATCAACTTTACAAAATAAGTTTTTATTTATTAAAAAAAATTTCAAAATGTGTTTTCCGAAATATTAAATGAGTTTTTATTAATTACTATCGTCCTTTTTTTATTAAAATTAGAACACTTATCTTAGCGTCTTCTTATTATGTCATTCCTCGCTCTAGTAAACCGCTGAGTGTCCAACCTCTATTTAGTTCTGCTGGCCTCACGAGCAACAAATAATACTCGCCCTTAATCCAAATCTTCTTCTGATCTGTTTTATATTATTTCAATTTGCTTTTACCATCATCACAAACGAAGAAACTTCCTTTGATCGCCTTTTACATGTAATACTTCTGTACTTTTTACAATTCTTCTTTTATATTGAAAATCGGTTTACATTACGTTTTGAAATCGTTCTTTCTGTTTTCATCCAGAGGATATCAAAATCTCTGTCTTTTTTCTCAAAGCCGAGCCGTAACTAATTAAAACAAAATCTCTCTTCTTTTGTCCTCCTTCTTTGATTTCCATTTTTTAACAAACCAATAAATCTCACGTCCATGAGCATTCTTTTTAATACGTTTGCGACATTTGACACTGACATCCAAACTGACATTTATCGACGCACAAATCAAGTAACTCTAAAACTTTTTATAAACTAGACTTTTTTAACAATTCTGAATTAAATTATAACTACAATTAACATAAATAGTCTTCGTATCAATCTGTTGTGTTTGTCTTTTCTTTCAGTAAAAACAAACCATATGAAAAATAACAATTATTAGAATTTATAACAGGAATTCTAGCAAAAATACGCAACCCTGAGTTTATAAGTTAGAATATTAAAATATTACAAGTCTTCATAAATCTCCAAATGTAAATTGAACTGCAGCAAGCATTCCAAAAATTGCCTTCCAGCAACCACAATACCCCAGTCACATCAAACACCTCTAAATATCATAGCAATATGTATGGATTGTATGCGAATTTTCTGATGATTCGGCAGCCATAACAGAATCAAAAAAAATAGTACAAGAAAAAGAATTACCCCACCAATTGGCTTTTATTAAAAGCAACTAGAACTTAGTTTCAGAAACAATTTTGGAATTGGAAAGTCAAAACATTTTACTTATAGACGCAATAAAATTAATTAACCTTCGGTCAGGCGCAATAGTAAAATGAACCAGTCCGGGCGCAATGTATCTCAGAGATACATTTTCATTTTTTTCAATATATTTCAAATTTAAATAAGCAACTGTTCAAAAAACATGAATAAATTAAACTCAAATATGCAGAATATGTTTATTATATTATAAAAAAATAATAATCAAAGTAAACGAATAAGTGACAGTTTTATATTTACTTAAGGAAACCTAAATTCATATTGCTAAATTCACTATAAAATAAAGAAAAGTGTTAACTAATTGAAATATAAAACTACTATTCCGAACTATTCAGACTCTTCGTCAGCTTCGTAGCCTTCAAATTTTTGACTGTAACAATTTCTGCAGATCATGACTGCATGTTCTAAACAAAAAAATCGTCGCACACTTTGCAGGAATATTTCGACAGTCTGGTCCTTTTATCGTTAGGACAGGGAGTACAGCGCTTTCGTTTTTTGCTTGGACCAGCTTCTACATGTTGTTCAATTGCTGGGGGTTTATACGCCTCAAGCCTTTTTTTGGAGGGAACTGGGGATTCCCCTGGTTTTCGTACTTCTTCTGGCCAGTTCTTCGGATACTAATTCCGTGAAAAGTTCTTTTACCTATAATCTATATTTACCAATCAACTACCGTTACAAATAAGTCACTATTTAAAAAATAACAAAAAATAGCAGCGTCGGGCGCAATGTATCTCTCAGATTCTTTTCGTAACACACAGTTGCAACCACACTACAAGGTAGCTCTTAGTAGGTAGGGAGGATAGCCGAAGACGCGCCGCGTAACGTAACGGCAAACGAAATATTTAAAATATTATATGTCATGTATCCAACAGATCAGTTGCGCCCGTCGGAAGGTTAATGACTTGAAAATTTCAATCAATTCTGTTAGGGGTACAATCGGGGGTAGAAAAAAAAGGGCTTTCAAATTTTAGTTGAAGTAGCAAACATTTTAAAAGGTGAGCCCTCAGATTTAGATATGATGCCGCATATTATATGTACTTTAAAATACGCTCCAATTACATCTGTAGATGTCGAACGTAGCCTTTCCACGTACAAACTTATTCTAAGTGATAGACGCCAATCGATTTCAGTCGATAATCTAAAACATCTGATAATAAGTTGTTACAAAAATTTGAAAATTTAACGAATAAAAATAATTTTTTAATTAAGTTGGTGTAGCGCATTTTAGTACTTAAGTTTTATTATTTAAAAAAAAATATTTACAATACCCATGTCTTGTAATATTGTAAGTAGATGTACCTTTTTAAAATTTCGTTTTTTTTATGATAATGTGATTTTTTGCATATACAGTGTGCATTTATTAGTCAAATTAGTACATATTTTATTTATTTTTGTTGCATATATATATGCGCATATTTAGTTATTACCTTCATAGAAATTAGATAACATACTGATATTATGTTGGTAATAATAATAATGAAATGTATACATTTTTTTTTAAATCGATAAGTCATTCTGGTGAACTCCATATCGATAAGCCACGTAATGAGATAAACTACCTAGCTTGTATCATATTTATGATATATAACGTTACAAAAGTACGACATGAAATTTGTGGATTTATATCTCTTTTCTTTGCTAGGTCAATGTTTCTCTAATGTTCTTACAAAGTATTATTGTAAAATAACTCCTGCCGAAACATAACTTGATACTCATACCTACTAATAATTTTCTGTAGTATCGTGAACAGATATGCTATCTAATATTGTATCAGACAGGTCTTTAGTATAATCTCCACGTGTTTTCAGTTTGTTCACATAATGCAACGAAAAATCAAAAAGTATCATGTTCTGCTTGTGATATTTGGAGTGATATTAGTTTACAATATTTATTTTGCACAATTCCTTGAAAATCTAACTGAAGTGCCAACTACAGAGAAAATTCTTAGTAATAAAACTAAGTATTTGCTGTATTGGTCTCCATTTTGGTCACAAAAGGATCATTACATAGGATATGGATTTGAACCTTTTAGAACTTGCGAGTACAAAAACTGCTTTGCAACAGACAACAGAACCTTGATTCCGCTACAACAGTTTGACGCGCTCATGTTCCATGTTTCATTATTCCGTAAAACGAAATACGGTGCTCCTAGAATCAGGTTGCCTCATCAGATGTACATCTATGTGAACACCGAAGCCCCGACAAATCTATCACCAAAACTAAAACCATATAAGTCATACTTCAATTGGACTATGACCTACCGATTCGATTCAGACCTTATCAGACGCCATGGGTACGTAATTCAAACAAAAACGAATTACACTCTTCCGTCCAACGAATTCGTTAAAAATAAAACTCGGATAGCAGCATGGTTGGTAAGCCATTGTCGAACTATCAGTCGGAGAGAATATTTAACAAAGAAAATTGAAAATTATATACCCGTTGACGTATATGGAAAATGTGGGAAGATGCAGTGTCTAAGGAAAAAAGGTTCTAGCATGTCCTCAGATGAGTGCTACGATATGATTGAAAAAAAGTATAAATTTTATTTTTCATTTGAAAATTCTTATTGTAAGGATTATTCCACCGAAAAACTGTATAGTCTTCTGCGTCGAGATATTGTGCCGGTAGTGTATGGTGCTGGCGATTACAAACTCAGTGCTCCACCAAACTCTGTTATTAATGTAGCTGATTTTCAAAGCGTAAAGGAATTAACTGATTATTTAAAATATTTGAATGAAAATACGGACGAGTACTTAAAATACTTTGAATGGAAGAAAATGTACCAGATAGCCAAATGGCTACAACCAACAGCATGTCAAATTTGTAAGAAGCTGCATGAACCTATAAAGCAGTCTGTTTACCACAATCTTCATGGTTGGTGGTGGGGAGAACACAACAAAACCTGCAAAACCGGAAAAGCGCTTCCTAAAATAGTTACCACTAAAATATAGACCAAAAACGCTGAAACGTTAATCTTAGTTGTAATAGTTTTCTAATTAATTGTATTAACATTTTCTATTACTACTGCTGTAAATTTTAAATAAATACATATTTTTCAAATTTTTGTTATAATGAAATTTTAAAGTTGACTTGGAATGCCCGAAATCTAAAACAAAATTGGTTTCATATTGGTTAAAGCACTAATGAAACAACACACATTTTTAAGATAAAATTTGTTATTACTCATAGTTTGATTCTTATTTTTTTCACAATTGCTTACTCCTTAGGTATTTCAAAATGTAGAATATTGCTGTACGCATAGTAGCGTAACTTCAGAAAATAGACAACAATTGGAGGGCGTCTCCCATACCCCCATAGTTCTTTTATTTCTTTTTAGTTTTTATGGGTATTTATAAGGCACGTATGAAATAATTTAATATAAAACATATTCATCTAATTTCTTTTAATAACTAAGAATTTAAATCGATCCGATAAATTACATTTAAATAAACATGGGCTGAGAACATTTTATATTAAGTATTTGAAAATGATACCAAAAATACATTCCTAACCTGCGTTGTCGGTTTCGAATTTTTACAAGCTAATTTACCTATCAAATTGTTTTTATTAATATCAAAGCACCTACCACTCCACAGACAGAAAGTTTCCAATAAACGTGTTTGGCTTCTTTGCACCCTGAAAAGTAGGTTTTCGTTAAAATTTAGAACTCGAATGTTTGCAGGAAAACAATACAAAAAACGATATCGTGAGTTAATAATCTTGCTGCTAAAAGATAATGGAGATATGTTTAATCGGCCACGTTTATGTTGGTTTGCTATGAGTACGTTACAATATTACTAAGCAGGTGTATGTACCCCAAAATTAATTCACTTTTTTTTTAATAATGCACAAATAACACCACAAATGAATCGGTGAATAAAAATTAAGTGTAATTCATTTAAAATCAATAAAGTAAACATTCGCTTTTCTTGTACGTAAAATGCGTGTTAGTATAAAATGTGTAACAGTGAGATGTGTAATCGTAATGATCTTGTTAATGGCAGCAAGTTTTGCGTTTCATTTTCTTTTAGGTATTTTTGTATGATACACTAACTGCAATCTTACTCAATGTATTACTTTGTTTTAGTTTCCCGGTATTATAGTAGTGTAAAAATTAACAATGAAAACTGCAATAGTGGGGTGTGTCCGGTTATACTTAATAAAAAATCGCCATGTGAAGAAATGGTACACATCGGACTTGTTTGCACTGGTTACAAATCTAATGTGCAGTTTCATACGATGCTTAAATCTATCATTTTTTATCGGAATAGTCCATTGCATTTTCACATTATGGTGAATGAGATATCTGAAAATATTTTAAAAACGATGTTTGAATCGTGGTCCATGCCTCAGGGTAAGTTTTTAAATATTTTAAAAATAGTATAAATACAAAATATTCTAGTTATAAACAGGTTCAGTCTCATTATTAGTCAAGTTTTTTTTTATTTGGGTCAATAAGTCTAAGTTTCATAGCTCAGAAAAGCTTGGAAAACTACTTAAATTTAATTATTGACCACTTTTTACACCTGACCCTCTGAGAAAATTTCTAAAAGTGGTAATTAGTTGCCAACACAATGTAATAATTATGACAAATTATTTCATGTGTAAATAATGTCATAAGAACAATGGAATTTTCACCGAATTACAGCGATAATTTGCACTAGTGCTATTTTTTCGACAATTTTTTTCTGTAGGGTGTGCACTTTTTTCGACAATTTCTGTTGATAGATCGTGTCAAATAATTTTGAAATTTTACTTACTCACTTACTTATTCCTCACGCCCGTTGTACCTTTCGGTGTAGGCGTATTTGGCTAGACTGGCTCGGGTTCTCTTCTCCATAGTTCTTTTCATGCCCTTCTGTCGATTGATAGCTGCGTTACTTCGCTCCAGTTTGCCCCTCTACTTTTTGTTGCTTCTTTTACTTCTTCCTGCCACTCTTTTCTCGGTTTTCCTATTTTTCTCTTTTCTATTCTTGTCTCGTATACCCTTTTCGGTAGCCTTGAGCTCTCCATCCTTACGACATGTCCCAACCATCACAATTGATTTTGTTGTATTCTGTGTTTTATCGGTTTTACTTTGAGGTTTTGCCTGTGTACTTCTTTCCTGATTCTGTCTAGTCTGGTCTTGTTTTCTATTTTTTTCAGGAAACGCATCCATGCTTGCTAGCTTACTTTGATGCTTTTCTGTTGTTGTCCACGACTCGCTCGAGTACGTTAGCACCGGCACTGCAACCTTCTTATATACCTCCACCTTTGTCTGCTTAGGGATTTCTTTCTTTTCTAAAAAGGTTTTTCTTACCGCGTTGTATAGTTTTCCTTTCGCTCCTTTTCTTTGGTCTATCTCGCTGTCACTTGTACTTGTACTTTTCTACTTGTTCCAGTTGTGAGCCTCCTATCGTTATGCTGTGTTTCGTTTGTTTTGTACTTATCACCATCGTTTTACTTTTCTCTTTGTTTATTATCATGCCCATCCGTTTTAGTTCGGTTGCATACACGTTCACGTTATGTTGTAGCTCTCTCTCGCTTGCCCCAAGTATGGCCATGTCGTCGGCAAATGCTAGTACTGCTACTTGTATCTTCTGCATTTTCCAGTTCCCTATTGTGAAAAGTCTTATTGTCTTCTTACATTGTATAATTACTTCGTTTATTATTACTGCGAAAAGTAGTGGGCTCAGTACACATCCTTGTCTTAGTCCTGTTTTAGTCTCGAAATCCTCCGACTCTTGATTATTGCACCTTACGTAACTTTGAAATTTTACATATTTATAATTATTATTATGGAAGAAAATATACTATCGTTTTAATAAAGTTCTAGCTATTGTAAAAGAAAAATGTCTGTACCTATTAACATCTTTATTAATTACTATTACAACCGAAATTAAAAGTACAATTTGTAAAAGTGTTATTTTCGCAATGGGGGCCAAAAAAATTAAGTTTCTTAGGTGCAGATTCATATTCGACCACATCATGATTTTTAGTTGAAACTATAGTGGTGTTTGAACTTGTAGGTTCTGATGTTGGTCTGTTCTTTTCTCATTCCTTCAATGATCGATTCATGATGATTTTCATCTATTTGAAGGTAGGATTTGATGAAATTAACGTTGCCGTGCCCCGTTATTGTAATTAGTTGCTGTTCCTCAATGCCTGCCTTTGCTAAGTGTGATACTGCTGAAGATCTGAAAGAATGATTGCATATTTCCTTATCTTTAACGTTTAAACCAGCCTTTTCCGCTTAAACCACTTCCCAATCACATTTCTTACCACAATAACTTGAAATTCTTGTTCCAAGAGGGGTTTGGCGTCGAAAACATTCGTTGTTTTAATATGGAAACAAAGGCATGGTATAGTCTAAAACAAAATAGAAGGTAGGTAAAGAAATGTGATAATTAATCGCTACAACAGATTACTTAACGGGGACATACCAGGATTATTCTTGTTACGTATTAACCACTTGCCTTGATCTAACTTTGGAGCACCACCCTAAGGTATTTAAAAAACTACGTTATATTTCACCCTGTCAGTTGCTGCATTAGTCAACCTCTACTTTAAAGTAATTTGTTAAGTATTTGCTGCCTTCACCTCTACGCCACACTAGTTCGTAAGATGCCATAATAAAAAGAAATTTTAGTAGACGTTCTGGAGTGTTTTTATCCAAAATGCTACTCGAATTCATATATTCTCGCTGGGTAATAGCGGCAGCACTTCTTAGTCTTTTTTTTCTGGTTAGCTTTGAAGCTGTTTCTTTTTTACATCTCTTTCATCGCGGGCCTGCTTAAAATTGATAGTAAACGAATTAAACGTAACATTCTAGTTTTTCAAAACATTTATTGTACTAATTTAGCTGTTACGTTTCACATGTTTGAACGACCATTTCATTATAATCCGAGCCATCATTCTTCTTCATGTTGAAGGCCCAGCTTTTCAAAATCTTGTTCAACTTGAAGCTGCTTCGTTTAGCACGTGTTCTTTTTCTTCGCAAAATTTTGTAAACTGATTCCACAGTGATTTATGTGATTTAATGGTATTGGCAAGTACACTTTTACCAACTTCCCCATTAATTTCATCATCTGGTGTATCCCCAAAGCACTTAGGACTGCTAAATACCAAAATTTTTAAAAAAAGCTTTAAAATATTTAGTTGCTAATACTATATAGTACAAACAACATTTATTTTAATTTATTGTAAATAAAACAATTCTTAACTTCAACGGTTTTGTATTTTAGCTTTATACGTATTTCAACGTGTTTACACGTCATTATCAAAAGCAAGATTAAAAGTAAACAGTTGGTGTTGCTATAGGAACAATAAATCTTCATAACTTGATCTTGGTTTTTTATATCTGCGTCCAGATGACTTGAATTCTCATTCCAGAACGTCTAATAACGATGAATTTAAGAGATCAATTTATTCATTCATTAAAGGTACAGATTTTAAATGTTTATGAGTTTCCAACGCTTCTAGTCAGCTAAGCCTGCCAGTGAAAGCGTTCTCACCGTCGGAAGTACTTTATGAAATAAAACTTACTAATTCCCACAAAGCCCCTGGATGGGATTTAATAGTTGGAGAAATCCTGAAACACCTCCCCAGAAAAGCGATTGTATTACTGACAACAATCTACAACAGTATGCTCCGCTTGTGCTATTATCCTATACAATGGATGTTTGCACAAACAGGGTTCCCACTGACCCTGGATAACCTGGAAGTTATGGAAAAGTCAGGGAATTAAAATTTTAACCTGGAAGTCATGAATTTTATGCAAAATTTGGTAAAAGTCTTGATTTTTCTCTTGATTTACAGTAAAAAACCTGATTTTCTTGCAGTAGTGTTAACATAATTTAAAAAAATTAAACATTTTTCGATTAAATTTTTAAAACTGCCGCTTATAAAACTTTTGCTGCTGAAGGTTTTTAAAATATCATTGAAGTATGTACTTTTCTTATTCTTGTTAAATTCCAAGGAACGTAATATGGCTTATGATTAGGTGCAAGTGAGAGCTCCATATACTGTCTTGTGAATTGATAAAAAAGGCATAAACGTGATTATTTTTGCATCGCTAATTTTATTGATTTTTTTTGTCGAGAGTCATAGTAAGTATGATTTTTGGTCATGGATATCCTGGAAAAGTCATGGATTCTAATTCCTGACTGTTAGTGGGAACCCTGACAAATCATTATGATCGCAAAACCTGGTAAAGCCCCTACCGAAGCTACATCCGATAGACCGATAAGTCTTCTACCCTTAATGTCGAAGATATTCGAAAGGCTTATCCTTAATAGAATCAAAGAAGCAGTGCCCACAGAAGATCTAATCCCTGAACATCAATTTGGCTTTAGGGAACAACACTCCACAATTTAACAGTGCCACATAATAGTAAATAAAATTAAGGAAAGTCTAGAAGAAACGAAAATGTGTGCAGCTGTCTTTTTAGATATTCAACAAGCCTTTGATAAGGTCTGGCATGAAGGGCTATTATAAAAATTAAAGACAAACCTCCCATGCCAACTTTATCTGCTTCTGAAATCATATATGCAAGATAGGCATTTTCAAGTAAAACTTAACAATACCCTATCTACCTACCATTATATAAAATCAGGTGTACCTCAGGGTAGTGTTTTTGAACCATATCTATACCTAATATTTACGGCTGACTTACCAGTAACAGGGGACACTATAACTCCTACCTTCGCTGATGATACAGCAATCCTATCTACTGACTTCAATCCAGAAAGAGCCTCAGAAAAACTACAAAACCATTTAGACTTACTACAAAACTGGCTAAAACAATGGAGGACCAAAGTTAATACCGTTAAATCTACCCAAATTAGCTTTACCAGAAAACATAGCTCCTGTCCACAAGTCACCATAAACGATGAACTCATACCAATAAAAAAAGCGCTAAAATACCTAGGACTCCATTTGGACGAAAAGTTGACTTGGAAAACACACATCAAAGCAAAGAAACAACAAATAAACTTAAAAATTAGACAAATGTACTGGCTTATTGGGAGAAAATCGAAACTGTCACTTGAAAACAAAGTACTTATATATAAAACCATACTAAACCCGATATGGACATACGAGATAGAGCTATGGGGTTGCAGTAAACCATCAAACACAAAAATATTACAAACAGTTCAATCTAAGATCCTCCGTATGATAACAAACTCCCCATGGTACATCTCCAATCTCACACTCCGTAATGACTTGAAAATATCATTCATAACAGATGTTATAACAACATATGCCATCAAGTACACATACCGCAACATAGGACACAGTAACCAACTAATAAATGGACTATCCAACCAACCTATGGTAGGAAGAAGACTTAAGAGAAGATGGCCAGAAGACCTGGTTAGATGAACAATGCTGATCCGTCAATGGATGGTTCCCCATCTCAAGCCAATGCCATACAACAAATTTACTTGTTACTATGTAACTTATATTTGAGTAGATTGTAAATTAGAATATAAAAATTTCAAAAAAAATGCTTCTAGTATATCCAACTTACGTTTGTCGTCATAAAAGTGTAAACATTTCATAGTGTTATTAGATGTTATTGAATGATTGTGTTTTAATAAGTGTTTAGCGTAATTGGATTTATGGGGTGTTTAAACTTGTAACAACGTACCTGTTTCTTGTACCTAATATCAAAATTTCTAACTGTTTGTCCTATATAAACCGAATTACAGCGCGAGCAATTTAATTTGTAGATGCCTGATTTTAGTAAGTTGTCTGTTTTTTAGCATTAAACAAAGTGTTTAAAATGTTATTTGTTGTTTTAAAAGTTATTTTACATTTATTTGTTTTGTTTATAATTTTGGCAATTTTTTCTGATTGATTGCCAAAATATGAAATTGAGGCGTATTTCAATTTATCTGATACAGTTGTTGGATAAATTTTCTGAATAGCTAATTTATAATTTTTCTCTTTAATTAGTGTATCAATAAGTTGAGTATTATAACCATTAAATTCACCATTATTAGATGTTCTGGAATAAGAAATCAAGTCATCTGGACGCAGATATAGAAAACCAAGATCAAGTTATGAAGATTTATTGTTCCTATAGCTACACCAACTGTTTACTGTTAATCTTGCTTTTGATAATGACATGTAAACACGTTGAAATACGTATAAAGCTAAAATAAAAAACCTGTTGAAGTTAAGAATTGTTTTATTTACAATAAATTAAAATAAACTTCAACGAAGTAAAGCTCGAACTTGTAAATAAAACATTTATTTTTTTCATCGTCCTCTCCATGGAAGTCAAGTCGTATGTAACTCGATACAATTACGTTAATACTTTATGAAAATTAATTATATTTAATAAAGTGTTCCCGATACCATTCGAGCGCAAAATTTATTGTAGACAATTTTTGTAACCGTGTCGCTCATGTCTGTTTTGATTGGAAATAGCAGTCGTGCTTCATGCGCTACGCATTCGTGCTATTTCCAAGCAAAATGGACATTCGCAAAAACTGTCAACACAAATTTGAGCTTGAATGGTATTACATACGACAAATTTAATTTTATTTGCAGTTAATGTAAATTTTTACAACATAAATAAGACGATATCGGACGTACGTTGGGTGCCAAACAGACATTATTCAGGAATATATGGCTTCATGAAGTTAACGTTCCCTAAAATAATTCCAATAAACATTACTAGTAAAATAATAATAATCGACACAGACCTAACATTCGCTGGCAACATTTATGAACTGTGGAATATGTTTGACAATTTTAAAGAAAAACAAGTGAGTAGAAAAATGCAATTAGCGCTGATACAAATACATTCAACAATTTAGGCTATAGGTCTCGTTGAGAACCAAAGCAAGTATTATTTGGGAAAAACGGGTATTTCTCGCCCATGGCCGGCACTGGGAAAAGGGTATCGTATTATATTATTACGAACACTTACAATTGCTAAATTTATAATATAATCTTTTCAGATTCAACACCGGTGTAATGCTGTTCCGTCTTGATCGGTTAAGAGCCGCAGGGTGGGATGAATTATGGGCCACTGTTGCTAAAGAAACTGCACCTGTATTTGGGAAAACATATCTTGCTGATCAGGACGTTATGAATGCAGTTATTAAGCAGCATTCATATCTAGTTCATCCCCTTCCATGCCAATGGAATATACAATTGAGCTATTTCACGCAAAGTAGAAACTGTTACAGTCGCAATGAATTTAAAGTAATTATTGTGAAACTTTGAATTGAACCTGCAAGTTCCATTGCTATTTTTTCAGATTCTCCACTGGAATACTGGAAAAAAAGTCGATGTTAAAAGAAACGACTGGAAAGAGTTTAAAAAAATGTATATTAAATTTAGTGAATACGATGGTAGTTTATTGAAGAAACAGCTAGACAATTGCACAAGTTCCTCAAGAAGCATTATTGATGTATGAAAGTATGAATTTGTATATCATTGCATTGGTAAATAATATTAAGTATTTTTAGAAACCACGTGGTGCTTGTTTTGCCATTCAAAAAGCACAGAAACAACAGTGGAGAACGCTACTATTTTTTATTAATTATAATTACATTCCAACTGAGAATGACGTAACGTTTATTGCCCAACTTTCCTACGACAGGTTATCGATTGTAGAAGAATTAAGTTTACTTTGGGATGGTGAGTTTTTAATTACACAGATTATATGAAACATTTGGATCACTTAAAAGATTAACTTGAATTCGATGCTAAATTACCATCTGTTCTTGTTACCTCATATTTTTGTTTAAAAGCACCTTCATACACACACAATACAAGAATACAAAATAAGAGAATAACTTTATAAAAAAATGCACCTTTTTTTTTAATTTAGGAATTATTTTAATATACAGCGAGTTTTTCTTTTTTATATACATACCACCTATGTGTACTTTTATAAAAAACATGTCAATGCATTGTTTTACTGCATGTTATAGACAACCAAGTATACACTAAATTTCAAAGCTTCAATTTTTGAAAAGAATAGTTGCTGGGAAACAGTAATCAAATTGTTTAATGTCAAATTAATAGAAATTAGTTTTGATTTTTTGAGTTTAGCATAAAATTTGTGTATTGTTGATATTTTATGTTTTTAAAATAATAGTTGCATTAAAAAATTTTTGATATTCAAATATTTTTGCGTTTTATTCACAAACATACTCATTGAACATAACCTCACACTATGAGGAATAACCTATCTCTCTTTATTACTTTCTGTACAGTTGGTTGCCTATAGAATGCAGTAAAACAATGCATTGACATGTTTTTTTTTTAAGTATACAACTATACATAGCTGATATGTATACAAAAAAGAAAAACTCACTGTATATTCAGAACATTGTTGTAGGTCCGATAAGTCTGACATTCTACATAACTGATGCGCAGCTTCAAAACTGTCAGAGTTATATACAGTTTTCAAAAGTGCTTCGAAAACGGTCCAACATCGCATATCACGCTGTTTTTAAGGAAGGTGATTTTTATCCCATTAATGAGCTACGGAACGTAGGGTTGCGCAATATAATGACGCCTTATGTATTTCTGGTAGATATAGATTTCTTACCTACAAAGGATTTATACGCAACGATAAAAAAGCATATTGCCAGTATGACAAACATGGAAAAAAAGGTAAATGTGCTCGCAAACTACCAATGGAAATAAGTAAGTGAAATAAAGCGTTATTTTGTTTAGGCCCTTATAGTTCCAGCATTTGAAACAAGAAAATTAAAAAGTAATAAATTTCCACAAACCAAAAACTCATTACTGAAAATGCTCAAGAGTAACACTTTATTCCCATTTCGATTTCGTATTTGGCGGGCAGGCCATGGGCCGACGAATTTTACCATGTGGAAAACAGCTAATTATCCATATAAGGTACGTCAAAAATCATTTTATAAAGTAAATGAGGTAGCTATGATTTTGAAGGTTTGCTAATACAGAGCCTTCGTTAATTACTATACCCACGTGACCTTTGGTCTGCAGTGACTTAGGGAGTTTAAGATTTAGAGATGTTGAAGTCAGTTCAGGATTGGTATTCGTGGTAACTAAAAACTCCCTGTAAGTGTCACTGTCAACACTCAAAGTGAGGTCATGTATGTAAACAAGCAAGCCTTGATAAGGTAACAAACGGCTAGGGAATTTTTGGATAAAAGGCTACCAACGGTGTAAGTTGGGTTGCCTATATTTTGTGGTCACGTGGGTATCAGTAATTAATTTACTGAGCTAACTGAAACAGTTGTAAACATAAGTTAAGCGACACCAAAATCAATTTTAAACAAATGGAATAGAGCACTGAGCAAATGCATCAAATAAAAATAATCATTCTAATTTAGGTCAAATGGGCCCCTAATTTCGAACCATATGTAGTAGTACAGAGCAGTGTAACAAAATATGACAAAAGATTTTTAGGATTTGGATGGAACAAAGTAGCGCACATAATGGAACTTCAATCACAGAATTACACGTTTATTGTTCTACCGGACACTTTCATTATCCATAAAACTCATGCTTCAAGTACTGATGTGCACAAATTTAGACAGTCATCTAAATACCGAATGTAAGATTATTGATAAAATTAATTAAAGTATTTAACTATAATAATTTTTTCAGGTGTATGCAGCTTGAAAAGAAAAAATTTATAAAGTACCTCAGAAAAAGATACGGACATGGAGGATGATGGTCATATGTTGTACTTCTTTGAATATTTAATATCTTTAAATTATTTATATAAACTAAATAAGTTAGCCATTATTTACACCAAAATGAATAAATAAATTTGACATCTGATGAACTGATAAAACAGCATTTTTACTTTCCCATACCTTCGGTATAGAGAAGTATTGATTTCATGAAAATTTTCGAAATCTAAATTTTAAAGGAAATACACGTTTTGGGGCTCAACGGATCCAAAAAGTGGTTTATAAAAAATGTCTGTCTGTGGGTGGATGTGTGAGTGTGCGTGGTGCTTCTACAGGCGAAAGTACTACACCGATTTTGATGAAATTGTAAATCAAGAGTTATATCGAAATTTTCAGTTCTAGTTAAGCTTTTCAAAAAAATCCGAAACTGGAAACAGAAGTTAGACATATTTTTATGGTAGCGTTTTTTTCCAAAACTAAATTTTGGAACTTTGACCACTGAAATCTAAGAGAAAAACTTAAGGCTAATCAAAAACTTTTCTACCGAACTCTCTAGCTTTTAAATGACAACCGCTACAACTTTTTCAAAATCTCAACTTTAACGCCCATTTACTCAAAAAGTAGCTGTCTGATTGGCATCAATTGCAACTTGTCTGAGAACTTTTCGTAGTTAGTATACGATGCTTCACATTTTGACAATTTGCCAAAAAAATATGATTTAAAAACTGTCCATACAATTTTTTCTAAACTTTGTAGGCTGTTAAAACGGAAGATTGACTACAATTTTATTTTTTTTGAAAACTATCATTTCACTGTGGCGCTTTCTATAAAATTGTATGGATGAAATGGAAGGTTGCCTAATGCCTATATAGCTTACTTTCTCAGAAATCTAACAATCGGTGAAATGTACAACGTTATAATTATAAAATGCAAATTTGCAAATACGGTAAGTATTAATATCTAGTATGGGAAAGTCTACTCGAAGTCCACACTTCAGTTTATTTTTTTTCGTATTTCCGACAGTTTGATTTTTTTTTTATTTCACTTATAATTTGTTTGAGTTTTAAACTACTAACTACTCAAAAATATATTCTTTGAAGCTTTCGCGGTTTCTCGAACTGTCAGTATTACAATTTCGGCTTTCGGCTTAGACCGCGTCGTCATTTGGGAACTACACCTAGCATTATCATGTCAAGACCGACCTGTAGCTTATTTGCCTTCACAAACATTTGCTCTGAAGGTTTGAGGAATATTTATTCGTAGGCCCTGCCTGCCTAAACAAGGCCGTGCGCTTAGATTATTTAAACCTTGGGGGGACAAGGATTTGATCTTAATGTATTTTGTTTGCCATCACAATAATACTTAATCGGCTTATGCCTGTTAGCTGCTTGTGAACCCATACACACTAAAGTTTTGCAAGACATTCCAGCTTGCATCTTAAAAGTGATAAAGCACTGAGTGATCGTGAGATCGATGATGCTTACGAGTCCGTAGACGATAAAATCTTGGAGTGCAAGCTTCAGTGAGTCTAAAACCATCCTTCCTGTTTATGTTGTTAGGTTGTTTCTCAATTTTAATTGCTTTACGTATAATACGAGGGAAGTAATGAGGTACTCTGGCGAGTACCTGAGCATTGTCAAAGTCCATCTTATGCCCAGTTAAACCAGTATGACAGTATGATCAGCCACCGCAAATTTTGTGATGCGTTTGTGTTTGCAATCACCTTCGTGCTCTCGCAATCTTAACTCAATGGAACGACCAGTTTGTCCGATGTAGTTTGAGCCACAAGAGCAAGGAATGTTGTGGATCCCGGCTGATTTTAAATTTGATATTTGATCCTTTGCGGATTTGAAACCGTTTCCCAAAGTTTCATTAGTCCTAAAGACTGTCTTTATGCTATACCTTCTAAGAACATACCCTATCTTATCAGTAACGCCTTGACTGTAAAGTAGAAAAGCTAAGCCTTCCGGAAGTGCCAGTTCCTCCTTAGTCTTGGGCTGTTTCGCATTGCGGATTGCTCTATAAATTTCTGTGGCTGTAAAACCATTTCGTTGTAACGACATCAAGAGATGAGTTTTGTCATGTTGTAGGTGTTCTGCATCTGAGATTCGGACTGCTCTGGTTGTGAAAGTTTTTAGCATAGTGGCTTTCTGCATCGCGTGGTAATGCGAATTTGCATTAAATACCTGACTGTATGTGTTTTCTTACTGTAAACTGTGTGCCGCAAGCTACCATCTGGTTTACGTGTAATATCTACGTCTAAGAATGGAATACTGCCATTTTCCCCTACTTCCATTGTGAATTAGATATTATTATGAATTGAGTTTAGGTGTACTAGAAATTGTTCTAGTGTTTGGCGTTCGTGAGACCAAATGGCGACAGTATCGTCTACATATCTGAGCCAGGACTTAGGTTTAATATCAGCTGCTGCCAAGGCTTGGGTTTCAAAATCTTCCAGGTATATGTTTGCAATAACAGGTGATAGCGGTGAACCCATAGCCGCTTCTTCAACCTGTTCGTACAAGTTGCTATTCCAACTGAAAAAGGTGTTTTTCAAACATATTTCGACTAAATGGTTTAGATCTGTAGGTATTTTATCTCTTAGGATCTTTAACACACCATCTACCGGTACTTTTGTGAAAAGGGAGACAACGTCGAAATTGACTAGGATGTCTCCTTCACACAGCCGTAAGCTTT
This sequence comes from Ctenicera cuprea, assembly GCA_958336395.1. Lineage (NCBI taxonomy): Eukaryota > Metazoa > Arthropoda > Insecta > Coleoptera > Elateridae > Ctenicera > Ctenicera cuprea. Next base: position 60,055,738 of record OY284486.1, read on the forward strand.
GGATGACAACCAAAGATTAACGCATGCAGGTGAAAATGTAATGTTACGCATTCAGAACATACATGACCATTTGATATAAATTTCCTGGTACACATGCATTCCGACCATTGGAGGATAACTTTAAGGCATTATATGAATTGGATTGTAGTTCTGAAGAAGTATATTGCAAGGACCATGACTGCAACGGTCTAATATTTAGATAAGTGTTTTATTTTTCTAATTTTCAAATATGTCAAGGACAAGCACAAACCAACGCAAGGACATATAAAGAAGATGAAGAAATTCTAGTCCTGAACTTGTATTTAGTATTAGTTTTATTAAGTAATTATTTTTATTTACACTTAGGGAGTTTCAGCGTAGTTATTTATTTGAATATTTGTAAATGCGGAGTAAAGATGTTTATTTTTTTTTTCAAAAAAAATATTTTATCTTTTCATCTGCTTTTTCTTGTAGTTTTATAACCATTATTTGTTTGTATAGTATTTACTGCTTATTGAAATTTATAATTTATTTAAAAAAATAATAAAAAAATTATAATAAAATTGTAATTGTAAGTGGAATAACTACACTACACTAGTGATTTAAATAGCCCGCGCTTATTGTTAAATTTGCCACTAGATCGCCAGGGGGCGTAGAAGTTAAAATGGCGTGTTTGTTGCCAAATTGTATTGAGGAGATTTCGCTTCTAAAGGTTTAATGTTCGGTGGAGGAACATACAGCTATAACTGACAACTACAGGAGAGCATTTTTACTAAACCATGTGTAGTAATTTTTGCGTTTTTTACGTTCAGCGTGTTTAGCGCAGCAGGGATACCCTAGGGTACGGTACATGCGTTCACGCCGGAAATTTGCCATTGACTGAACGCTGGTGTGCAGTGCATTCAGGGGCGTGCGCTCCATGGAAACAAGGGAAGCATTGCTTCCCTTTAAATTTTGTTAGAAATGAAAATTTATTATAAAACAATGTAACGCTGCCACACAATTCACTAATCTCTATTAATGCAAACCGCCCACCCACAGCCCCACACTCATCTCTATCGAGTGTCGCATGTGCGTTGTGGTGAATTTTTGGAAGCAATTCGAAAGTCTGCCTACTGCCTAAGCTTTTTGTATGAAGGGCGCAAGTGCAAAGCATGCTGCAGGTTGGTGACCTTGCCGATTTACTCGCTGCCCCTTAGTGACCGAAGTAAGCAGTTTTTGAATTGCTTCTTAACAAAATTGTCCTCATGGGTATGGCTTCAACTTCGTCTTCTATGTCCGGGATAAATATTCAGGCGATACAGCCAAGTGTGTGTAATTGTGTTGTGTGTGGTGTATTAAAAAAAGGATTTTCCACATACAGTTTTAGGGAAAAATTAGAAATAATTGAAAAAGGTAGACCAAAACCCGCGCTAAAACATTTAACAACTAAAGTGAAAACGTGCACTAGATATTTTAATGTGGATATGTACGAACATAACGAATGGTTAACGGGTTGTGATATTTCAAATAAACTTTTTTGTTGGCCGTGTCTACTTTTCATAAATGAAAAAGGCGTTTGGAATAAAAGTGGGTTTTCCGACTTAAATAATGTACATAAAGTTATAAAGAGGCATGCAATATCTCGGTCACACTTGCAGGCGGTAATTAAGGAAAAATTATTTGGAAAGTCACGCATCGAGCATGTTATAGATAATCAGTTGAAAATAAGTCATCGTCAGCATAATGAACTGGTGGAAAAAAATCGTGTGATATTAAAAAGGTTAATTGATGCTGTTTGTTTTCTTGGAGAACGTGAACTTGCTTTTAGAGGTCATAATGAATCTAGTAGTTCCGCAAATAGGGGAAATTTCGTGGATCTTCTTACGTTCTTATCCAAATATGACGAACCTTTAAAATGCCATTTAGAACAGTCTAGCGTATTTCGCGGAACATCAAATCGCATTCAAAATGATTTAATTTCTGCTGTTGCTGCAGTTGTTTTGGAAAAAATTAAACAAGAAATAATAGAAGCACGCTTTGTTCCAATTGTCCTAGATGAAACAACCGACACTACAAATATTAGTCAGCTTTCTGCGGTAGTACGCTATGTAAAAACCGATGGGAAAATTCAAGAACGGTTTTTAGGATTCCTCGACGTAACAGCGGATAGGACAGCAATATCTTTATACAAAATCGTGTGTGATATTGTCGAAGATATTGAATGCGGTGCTAAACTCGTTGCCCAGAGTTATGATGGAGCCGCAGTTATGGCTGGAGAATTAGGGGGTCTTCAAACCAAAGTAAGGGAGTCTTTTCCAAGTGCATTATTTGTACATTGTTTTGCTCATCGGTTAAATTTAGTTCTGTCGCAGTCAGTAGCACACATTAAGGAATGTAAAATCTTTTTTTCGACCCTTAGTGGAATGGCTGCATTTTTCACAAGATCTTCAAAGCGTACTCGAGCGTTAGATTTGATAGTACAAAAAAGATTGCCCAAAGTTGCTCCTACACGATGGAACTACAATGGAAGGCTTCTCTTAACGGTGTGTGAATATCGACCGACATCCTTTAATTGAATTATTTGAAAATATTTTAGAAAACAGTTGTGATTGGGACACTGAGACCTTGAATAGTTCTAGAGGTTATTTAGATTGTTTAGAAAGAGACTTTAACTTTAATTTTCTGTTAAATATTTGTTCAGAGATATTTCCCTTTTCTGATAATTTATTTAATATATTACAAAATAAATCAAATGACATTGGATTCTGTGTTAAAAAAGTGGAGGAATTTAAAAACATTATAAATAAACAAAGAAATGAATTTGATAAATTTTGGGAAAATACAGTTAACACCGAGGCAAATATACAGCCCCAAAGAAAACGAATACGAACTGACAATGTTGGGGACCTTAAAACTTCATATCGAAGACTTTTGATTGAAATAATAGACCAGATATCTGAACAATTAAATAATAGATTTGAAAATATTAATAATTTACAATTTCTCGAACTATGTAATTTTAGTGAATTTAAAAATAAACCTTTTCCGGAAAAAGCTTTTCAATCCTTAATTGACAGTTATGGAAATAATTTTGATATAGTTGCATTGCGGTCTGGACTTACCATAAATGCTACTGAAGAAGTAAATACAAAAAATAATGCTAGTGACTTACTGAACTTTTTAAACGAGACAGGGTTAAATAAGGCGTATTTGGAAGTGATTAAATTGTGCGAGTTAGTGGTGACAATTCCCGCCACTAGTGCTTCAGTTGAGCGCAGTTTTTCTGTACTAAAACGCATTAAAAACTTTGTAAGAATTTCAACAGGCCAAGATAGACTTTCAAAACTATCAGTTTTATCTATAGAAAAAGATCTCGTTAAGGAAATGTCTGAACATCCACGATTTTACGACAACGTTATTACTGAATTTGCTAAAAAGGACAGGAGGATCGAATTACACTATAAATAAGTAAGTTTTTTAAATTTGCTTCCCCTTCTTTAAATCCCACCGCACGCCCCTGAGTGCATTTAAACCAATGCTTTTACACTTGAGTGTGTAACTTGTTGCACAAACACGTGTCCGTCTAGTTTTAGCCTTAGCCACTGACATTTATATGCAGGACACCGCAAACGAGTCTGCCGGCAAGGTTACATTTTTTGTAAGTAGGTACTAAGGTTAAAACAAAATTTGTTTACTCTGTTATCTAACATTGTGTAGAGAGAAACCTATTTATTTGTTAACAGGTTTAATAAATTATTTAAGTTATTGGATGTGTTGCGTTGTTTTGGTTTATTGAAGAATAAATATATTTTTTTGATAATCCACAGGCATTTAACTAAACCAAAAAATTAATAAATCTCTGATACAAGCAATTATTACGCAGACATCCTTGAACACCCACGTGCTGATTTACAAATACTGCTGTTTATGTATGCAGAATGTTCCAAAATTCACGAACACGATATTTCAAGAAAAAAAAACTGAAAAAACCTTTCTCTAATTTTTTTTAATCCGACCAATATTTTTGAAGTTGTTTAAGTTTGGAAACATCTTAACATGATAATTAAGAACTAAATTTTCAAAAATGTTTTTTAAAGTGTCCGAAAAACTCAAATTTACGTATTATGTTAATATGTAGCAACGCTATTTGCTGTTGAAAATAGCACGTCATTATACAGTGCGAGTGTAAAGTCTGGAACTAATTCGATAAAATTAAATCTGTCGGTATTTTCAAAAAATCCTCGTACACGTCAACGTTATTTTTTGAAAGCGCATCTTTTCCGATAAGTGTAATTTTTCGGTCGTCTGTCGTTTTCGAACTATGACGTCATCGCCATTTTTTTAAATGGCATTGCGTAGTTTTGCCGTCATATTTAGATAGAAGTTGAAATTCCAAATTCGACCATATGTCAAAGTCAAAATTGACATTGACAGTTTTTTTCGAGATAATCTAGTTTAAAGTAAAAAAAGCACATCAAAAATTGAGTTAACTATGGAATATTGACTTAATCATTGTTTCAAAATACAAACAAATGGAAAAATGCTGACAGTGCAACTTTATTTTGTGCGTTTCCGTTTGCTACTTCGATATTTCGTTGATTATCGATTATTTATTACTGGTAAAAATGGTGCGATAATTAAACAAAAAACAAAGAATGAAATTTTGATAACGGTTGGATTTAATTGTTTTTTTAGTTAATTAATGTTAGTTTATAAAATTTAGATTGTTTCCAAACAATTAAACTATTAATATTCCATGGCTAACTTGGTTTTTTATGTTTTTTTTTGCCGAGTTTAAACTTGATTATCTCGAAAATTGTCAATGTCAATGTCATACTTTTACATATGGCTGAATTCGGAATTTCCACCTCTATCCAAATACAACGGCAAACATGTGAGGTGCCATTTAGAAAAATTTCGATGACGTCATAGTTCGTAAACAAAAAACGATCAAAAAATGACTATTATCAGATGCACTTTTAAAAAATAAGGTTGACGTGTACGAGGATTTTTTGAAAAATTGGACTATTTCAATTTTATGGAATTAGTTCCAGACTTTACAGTCGCACTGTATATAATTTACATATGTAACTCGTCATTTGTTTGAATTTAGTTCCTAAGTTGGCATCGTGCATTGATTAAACACTCCTAATTTGTTTAACGATTAAACACCTAAATTTGAGTTTGTTTTTCCTCTTTTTCAGATTTGTCAACTTAAAAACTCTAAAAATATTGGTCGAATCAAAAAATCGTATAGGAACTTTTTGTGCAGTATTACAGTTCGTGTTCGCGAATTTCACAGTACTTTGTATAAAGAATACATTTATCATAAACAATCGGGAATTTCATACCTTCCAGCAGGTACGGGATTAAGACAACTTCTACGTCAATGTAAACGAAGTCTGAGGTTCGTGCCTTCTAGCAGATGCTGATAGTAACAGAATCGACGCCAATAAAGCAGGTTTTAGTAGACTTGGTTTTTACTAACATTTTGTCACGGTATCGGTGTCTATACACGTGGTTGATTTATGTGATTTAATATCTCAGGAAGTACTGAAGTGATTTTAATAAACGTTTTAATACGTATACCGAACATTCATCGTGCTAACAGGTTAGTCTTCTTTATACAATAAGAATTTTTAAATACAAAATCTGCTATTAATAAAAAAACAAATCAAATATTTTTTCCGAATTCCGTATTTTGAAATTACGAAATTGGTAAATTTAGCAGGCTCTAATTTATTTGGAAATTAAATAACAGATAGATAACAACTCAGCATCGCGCTATAGTTCTTAAACAGTTGAATATAATTATACAAAAACGTCGCGATGCTGTCCAGTGTTGAAAATTATCAAAAATTTTTCAGCAATCTGGCCACACTTTAACAAATATTATATTTATTTTAAAATAAAGCAAATTTATAGCTCTTTTGCACCGGGTGTCCATTTTATTGTATACCCCCTTGACTCTTCATACTGAGTGATCATTTATATTATAGCTATAGTTATCTATGGAAATTTAAGTCATGGCTTTGATTAATCAACGAAAACAAAATTTTAATGCCAAATTTATGAACTGTCAGTAGTAAACATTAATTATCTTAGTATTTTTATTAAAAATGATTTATACTACAGCATAAAAAGCTTTTATTGTTGAGGCATACTTTTGTACATGTCCAATAGTTAATGGCGAAAAGCAATTTTCAATTCCGGAGTGTATCGCAGCATTTCACGAGAGATTTTCAGAAGTGGCAGTCGAGTACAAACAGTTTGTAAATATTTTGAACCATTCTGTGGATTTATTCGGAGAAACAGGTTGTCTGACTAGAAAAGAAGGTAGTAGCTAGAATGAGGACCGCTGAAACTATTAACGATATTCAAGAAATAATTACAAACAGGTTAACACAGCAAACAGACCTCTCAAATTGTTTGTGTGAATTAATCAAAGTCATGACTTAAATTTCCATAGATAACTAGAGCTGAAATTTAAATGATCACTCGGTAGTAGACAACATACGTCGCATGTCATAGGTAGCTTTACTATTAAAACGTAACTTTATAAATGAGAACAACGGTGAGTGTACCCTCACTGTACATCTTTTTAATAGTAAAAGGAAACTTTTTTTATCCACAGGAACTTGGTATTCTTATTCACATAATTATATTTAAATAGTAAAGCTACCTATAACATGCAACGTGTGTTGACTACTCTGAAGAGTCAAGGGGTTACTCGATAAACTAGGCACCCTGTTTTATTTAATTACTTTATAAAATTCCTTTCGGAAGCTGGTTTGGGGCTATTTTTTTCTACAAAATCCGCGCATCAACGCCATCGCGTACTTCCGAAATCACTAGAGGTTGCAATAATTTTGCTTTTTTAAAATACAGAATGGCTAGGAAAACCCCGGCCACTTTTCTTGCGGCGGTCAAGAGATGGCGCTTTAGTAAAGAAAAATTAAATTAAAATACTGGCAACAACGCAAAATCCAAGACGTTTTAGTTATTAAATACGCCCCATATTAAATCAAAACAACTAAAACGTCTTGGATTCTGCGTTGTTGCCAGTATTTTAATTTAATTTTTCTTTACTAAAGCGCCATCTTTTGACCGCCGCAAGAAAAGTGGCCGGGGTTTTCCTAGCCACTCTGTAGAACACCCTATATATTGTTCAATGTTGTGTTTGCTACTCCAAAATTCCTCTTAAAAAAATTAATATCTAAAAATTGAGTTTAGAATGTTGTTCTACTGCTATAAGTGAGCAGTTTAGCTTTTATATATTCAGTAAAAAACAAATAGTAGCTTCTTCTTATTTTTATTACTTTACAAAGTTTAAAAAAATCGTGTTTTAAGTTTTTGAAAAACAATGCTAATAATTTAATATAAAAAAGTAGAAAAACAAATATTAAGAAACAAAAAACTAAATTTCTTGTCTTATTTCCCAAGAAGCAAATTTGAAGAGAAATCATTTTATTTGTATGAAAAAATGTTTTTATACAGGGTGGTCCGAGTTTACCTTTCAAACTTTGATAGAATACGTGAAAATAATAGGACAAAACATATATCGCAAACCCAATCTTTTCCTAGATACAGGGTGTTAAAGTTACATAATTTTCTACTTTCCCTACTTCAATCAGAGTCGTAACTACTGAATAAATTCAATTTATATTTTAAATTACTAGTATTTTGTAACAAAAAATATTCTTAAAATGTTTCTATAAAACGTACCGATCACCTGTAAAATGATTGTCAAAATCGTACATCATGACTCTTACTTTATGGCAGAATAATGAAAATTGTTATCAGTTCAAAGTGGTTAACAATAAAACTTTTCAGATTCGCGAACACACTTTAAAAGCAACCCGACATAAACTAAATAGCCCCATCTGAAATTTTATTGTTAACCACACCCAAGTGATTACAGTTTTAACCTTTTTAGTCTTTTTTCATAAGATAGGAGCCATGACGTATGGTGTTGAAAATTATTTTATAGAAGAACGGTACGTTTTATGGAAAAGTTACAAGAATGATTTTTTGATACTGGACTGATTTTAAATTTATGCAGTAGTTACTCCTCTATTTGGAGTAGGGAAATAAAAACTAAGTAACTTTAACACCCTGTAACTCGGAAACGATTGGGTTTTCGATATATGTTTTAAATAACAAACTCGAATTATTTACAAGTGTTCTATAAAAGCTTGGAAGGTAAACTTCGAAAAACCCTGTATAAATATATAATGCAATTGAATGGTTATGTTAACCTTGCTGCAAAAAAGTTAAATCGTACAAGGAAAACTGGTTTGGGAAAGAAATCAATATCTGCTGAATTGTACCTTCATAGGGATCAAAGTATCATCGTCATCTAGCCATTCAACAATTGTGAATGTTTTTTTAAATACGCTCTAAGCTTATTAATATTATGAAGAAATCAAAAAGTTAAGTCGAACAGAAAATTATTAATAATAAAGCGTAGGTAGGTCATATATTTATTCGGTTTCAAAATTCTAAATAAAAATGCAGCTGAAAAAGACTAATGTTAAAATTAATCTTGATTCGCCAAGAAGACGTAGCGTAGCCGCTGATTTGCTCTTGTACGGGTTCGTGAGGTTGCTTGGTTTTGGACGTTCCGTTAGTTCGATCCAAAAGCAGCTTAGAGTTCTTTGGGGCAGCTGCAGGGTTGTTTCGATTTATTTTTTATAAGTTTACTCCGTTCAATTTGATCTTTGGGAATAATAAACTGAAGGTTCGTGTCCAAATGCGCGGTTTATGCGCCCTCCCTCAAGTGCTGTTGCGTAAGCAATGTACTTTTTGTTTAAGTACATAACATCTTATACACTATAATATTTAAAAATACTTTATAGTTAACTTTTGTATGAGATTTCTATGCGAGAGCTTTTATTAAAGAGTTGCCGCAGGATCTGAAAACGTTTGAATGTTTGAGTATTTCGCGCGCATTTAATGAATCTATGCGAGGGTCATTAGGCTGTCAGTCCCCAATTTAGCTATACGCCACCGAATAAAGCCGCCGGCTTAAAAGGCATTTAAATGAATAAGAGTGAAATAGAAAGCTCATCGCGGTAAAGTTAATATTACACAAGCTAAAAGAGGATAGAAGTATCTGCGTATTGAAGACTTCAGGTTCACGAACCCACAACTTCCGAGAATTATGCTGTCAGCTGTCCGTGATAAGCGCATGCCAATAGCCACCTAATTTGCGGGATTCGTACGTACACGACGTAGTAGTGTGAAAACAGTTGTTGGTTGTGTAATCATAATTTAGTGGTGTTCTACGATGTCCGTGCAAAATAATTTTGGATTGTGAATGCCTTGTTTCACTTGTTTCCACTGTCTGCTACTTTGTGATAATTCATTGTGTGATATTGACTGCAAACATTTAAAAACTAAAATTCAAACACATTTTTTATCGGTAAACCACATGAAAAATTTTGTGCATTTTGACACACTGGCAATGTGGATATCAATTTAAAATAATTTTATAAGAGAGTGCTTATCGAAAGTCTATTAAAGACATCAATGAAAATGTTGGTAAAAACAGATCATTTTGACAACGTAAAAGATGGGTTTGAAACTTGGGTAAGAACAAATTTTTTCCAAAAAAAATACTTTAAAATGCCTCCCAGTACACCACACCACGAGCCGCCACTGTCGACTCATTTTTTGGAAGTAATAAACTGAAGGTTCCTGTCTCAATTGTTGTTTTTGTTTACTGCTACGTTAGAGGCAAACCGTTCGACCCAATCTTTGGGAATAAAAAACTGAAGGTTTCTGTCCAAATGCGCGCTTTATGCGCCCCTCCTTTGAGAGATAAACCCTTCGACTCGATGCTTGAGAATAATAAACTGAATATTCCTGTCCAAATGCGCAGTATATGCCCCTCTCCCCTCCAAGTGCTATTGCGTAACAATGTAAATAATAAGAAATACACAATTGTTGTTTTTGTTTGTTGCTTATGCGAGACACAAAGGAAGACAGACCGCGACAGTATATGCAAAGAAAAGAAGAGAGTAGTATACTATCCATTGTGGCCACGGATTTAACGAATTGGCGCTTGTTTAGTTTTCTCGCTATACGAAGTATAGCTAAAGGAAGATGTGATCATAAACTACTACAGCATGTGCCACCTAACCTTGCAAATTTTAGTGGGCTTTGATTCGGCTACTTACGCTTTGTTTCGTCGGTAGTCGTAACTTATACTAGCTCTAATTGGCTGTTGGACAGTGTGGTACACTCTACTAAAAAGTGAAAGTCAATTTATTTATAGTTTACGAAAAATTGTGGATTTTTTGACAAATTAAAAGGCCGTGTAAGTAATACCAAGAAGAATTTTCAAAAATCAATACTTTCCTATTTTGGCGTATGGCAAAATAATAATCACATAAATAATTAACAGCAACTAGATATTATACTAGCTTTCAAACTAGGGGATTGCTTTTGCTTGAGAGTGTAACGGCTTCTCGCCTTTTAAACTTATCGTCATTTTTTTTGCAAGGTTAAATGGCACTTGCTTGTACTTTCTTACTACGTAAATAATGACAGATAATACTTTGTACCAATTATAATACAGGCTCTCTAAAATTAGGATTTCTGAATACTCAAATAAATACGGCCCTGATCTATGATATGAAACCTAGAATATAAATTCCCATGTATAAGAAACACGACTGACTTCCGATTAGTTAAAAAATACTAAAAACAAGGTGGGCAATCGATTCCAGTAGGTAAACGTACAATCTTTTCGGCTGGACCGCGGCAGATTCCTAATCAGAGAAAAACATTTATATTAGAACAATCACTTCCTAAAAATCACATAAATTTAATGTTAGACCAGACCATAAAGTTTAAATTCATTTCGTCTGCTAATCTTTACATAAATCTCTGTCTCCGTCCTTGGTTACGAAGTATATTTTCCTAGCTACAAGTTTACTAAAAGTAAATTGGCGGGTAACAGATCTATTAAATTCACTCTTATTAGACGTTTTTGGAATGAGATTAAACAAATCATCTGCAAACACTGATAAACAAGATCAAGTCTCCAAGTTTTATTGTTTCTATAGCAACACCAACTGTTTACTTTTTAATATTACCTTTGATAATGGTATGTAAACATGTCAAAAGGTTAAAATAAATAATTATTGTTGAAGTAAAATAAAGTATTTTATTTCATATCAAGATAGGTAATATTTATGTTTTTAAATTGTTTTAGGACATTTAGCGTCAAGGAAAGCACATTAAGAAAAATGGAAAACTCCACAAATAACGAATTTCATTACAACAATAGTGACATCATATTAAAGACTAATAAGAGCGACAGTACAGTGAATACGGTTAGTAACTTCTGCGTTTAAAGAACAGGTTTGCTATAATTTAGTTTATTTGAAGGAACTTCTAAAACCGTTTAACTACCTCAATTCAATTCCCGGTAAAAATATCAGAAAAACACTTGTGGAAGCTCTCAACTATTGGATGAAAATTCCCCAAGACAAACTGGAAACAATTTCTCAGATTGTCTGCAATCTTCACGGCTTTAGCCTTTTGTAAAGTTTTGGTTTTCCGCTTGTTTTCTTTAAATATCACGTATTGTTTTAGAGTTGATGATATTCAAGATAAATCAATTTTAAGAAGAGGAATTCCAGCTGCCCATACTGTCTTTGGCATTTTAAATACAGCACTGTCGGCTAAATACGTCGATAACCTGAGTCTCGAAATACTTTTAAAATTAAATAATTCGGAGGTAATATTAATGAAAATTTTGTTATTTTTATAAAAATGGTAAGTAATATTGTTGACTTGTAAAAAGGCAAAAATGCTCAGTAGCAAACAAGGAGGTGCTCTACTTCTGATCACAAACATCCGAACAGTATATTACATTAATAACTAGGTTGTTTAAAAATGACGTATTGTAAATCAGGTTCTGAATTTCTTTTAGTTTAGAATTGATAAGTAGCATGTTACGCCAGAAACATCGGCAACCGGTTTCTCAAGTCTTTCTGGTTATTTTACCAACAAAAACCTACAAAATAGAAACATATAAAAATAAAAAGTAGATGCTTTAGCATTTCTTCATAAATTTTAACATCAACGCAAGCAAACAATAATTTTAATAATAAAGTAAAAACCAGTTTTAGCTTCTAGGTTTAAATATAATTAAGAATTAGTAAGAGTACAGCTCGAACATTTAAAGACACACAAAAAAAGTGTGAATTAAACTAATATTTCGTCATTGCTCCTTCATTTTCGACAACTGTCAAACAATCGTGACATTAACAATAACTCTCTAGGTATACGCAACGAGTAACAAATAAGGCACACAGTATGTGACTTAGCAGTTCTTGATCACGAAATAATATATAACATAGGAGGACGCGCGAAGACCCTGTTGCTAAGATGCATGTCTCAATTTTGCCGTGCATGTGACAGAGAGATCCGAGCCAAGGAACCCTTAAAAGAATTCGATCGTCAATCGACAATATTTTATTTGAAATGTTGAAATGTCGACAAGGACCTTATATGTTAGGTTATGTCAGTTTATTTCCTGGCAGTTTCAGATCTCTCAGGACATGTTTTAGTTTTAACCATTTTCGAAAATTATAATTTTTGACCAATTTTAATTTTTAACTATTATCAAAAAAACAATATAAGCCCGAGTTAGCACATCTTTGAAATAGCACGTTCAGTAGTTTCCTTATCGCGATGCTCTCTTTCTAAAACACTACACAAGCAACCAGGGTTCGTAAATACTTTTAGGTTATATTATTTGAGGGCATACTTTTTCGGTGTTCAATTTTTATACGATTAGTTATTTGGTTGCTATAGCAACCAAATTTTGTTGTTTATTTGGCACTCTATATTTTTTTACGTTTTTAAATTTAGCTATTATATCTCTTTCTGGTACACTATTTTTTTCATCCAATTAGATAATAAAATTTTTAAATAAAATTTCTTTGAAATTCCTTAGTTACTACAGCAACCAAATAACAAAATACATAAAACTAAACACCCACAAAGAAGTATGCGCTAATATGTAAGAGACAACATTTCTAAGGCTTCGTTTTTATAGATTTAATATTTACGAAGGAAGTGACATTATACAACACCTTTGCGAGTCCGTGTGCAAAATCGAAAGGGCGAACTCCCATCCTCATTATTTTTTAACCAATTCGGCAAATATATTTTCCGCCTGTTTATTAAAAACATGTCTTTTTGATTATAATTTAAGGTTTGATCTGCTCAATGAGCAGAACTTTCCAAAATTTTCATATAATTTACAGTTTTTTTTAATATTAAATATTTTTTAATAATTGCTTTTTACAAATCTTCTAAATTTTCAATCGTGAAATTTTTTTAAATTTTCTAATATTTTCAAAATGTTAAAACTTGAGGTTTATTTAATTTTCAAAAATTGTCAAAATTTTAAAATTTTAAAAATTTTTCAAATTTTTTAAAATTTGCAATTTTCAAAAACAAATTTGAATTATTATTAAAATTTTTGAAAATCGTATAATTTCTATAAATTGTCAAAATTTCTGTTTTTTTGAAATCTTAAAAAATGTTTAGTATTTTCAAAATTTTTAATTTCAAAGATTTTCTAAATTTCATTAATTCTTTAGACACCAAATTTTATTTATTGTTTAAATTTTGTCGAAATTTAAACTAATTTTAAGCTTTTCAATATTTTTAAAAATTTCAAATTTAAAAAAAATCAGATTCTTTAAAAATTTTAAAACTCGAAAGTTTTTACATTTTTAAATTTCTCAAAAATTTCATAATCCTCAAAAATTTTAACTATAGATACGTAACTATATAATTACCGATACAAGCAATCATGAACACGCAATACATATGCTAAAAATTGATACATAATAAAACTTCTACTCCATAAAACAGTACTCAGAAACCAAACTTGACCCAAATATTAGGAGCTCACGTTTAAATAACAATCAATTAGGGCTTTAATCCTCGGTCCGCCACACTATCCAGTAAATTAGCTTGTTTATTAATATAAAACTAAATAACCAAAGGAAGCGTGAGGATAATCCACGGGTTCCGCTAATGGGAGAAACGGATAGCCGGATAGACTAACAACCGTTCCTACTTTTTATTGGTGCATTTCTATTGCCCACTCATTCAATTGGCTTTTTTTTAGCGATAACCGCCAAGTTCGTAGTGGCACAGATGGGTATGCGGGTGTGTTCGGATGTACTGCTATTTTACTGCATAAGTAGTTGTGGGGTCGAATCTCGGTTGCAACCAAAATTTTTTTTGTAATTTATAGTTTTTTTTAAAACACTGTTGTTGCGTTTTGCTGTTTACGCGAAGTTATTTGTTAAGAGCAGTTATTTTTTTAAAGAAAAAATACGAAGACAAATTTGCATCTAACACGCAAGTCTGACCTTGATGAGGTAGGATCGATTGTGGTCCAAGGGGCTAGACGCTAGCGCTAATGGGTATTCAAACATCGAACATTTCAACATTTTTCCCAGAAGAAGTCTGTAATTCGCTTGTGTCCGTGTGAATTTCTAACTATTTGTGAAATGAAGACTATTTTATCTCTTTTTCATCGTAGAAATTACCATTGCTAAAAGCAATATTTTGTATCATTGTGTGACTTTTTTGTTTGTCTTTACTATGATGCCATACAACTTAGAAGTTTGTTGGATTGTAGGCAAAACTATGACCATGGTTTTACGATGATAAATTGAACTAATAAAGAATTTGCCTTGGTACCGAGCGTCGCGCCGTAGCCGACGGTTCTTCCGTCAGAAGATAATTTATAAGTCCTACTGGTTTTTGGTGTCATCCGACATAGGATTAAGTCATATTGTCATTAAGAAAAAACTTTTAAATGTTATTTTCAGGCAATCGCTGCGTACATAAAAACATCCGCGAAAATATGGGCCGGCCAAGGAATGGAGTTGTATTGGCGCGACAATTTCGTGTGTCCAACGGAAGAAGAATACCTTCAGATGATTACGAGAAGCATGTATTTCTAATTTCTGTATTCCAACTAAACATAATTATACTTCTTTCTTACAGAAACTGGAGGTCTATTCATGTTAGCAAAACAACTCATTCAAGCGTTTAGCACGACGACCAAAGATGTGGACAGATTTTTATTAGCTTTTGGATTACATTTCCAAATTCTGGATGATTATCAAAATTTAAAAAGTCAAGTCGTAAGTTTTTAAAAATACTGTATTTCAGGTTTATTAAATTTTAATTGTTTTAGTATTTCGATAATAAGGGTTTCTGTGAAGATTTAAGCGAAGGAAAATTCAGTTTTCCCATTGTTCACGCTATTAACAGTAATCCAAAAAACGGTAAAATAATTAAAGGTATCCTTTAAAATATATGGGTTGACTTAATTGCTATTTAAGCTCATTGAGAAAGATTGATTGCAGTAAATATTTTGTTATCGCGTGCTTCAATTTATTTCAAAAGTTTCTCATAATTAAAACAATATTTTTTCTTAATATTTTGTAGATATTATAAGCCAACGGACAAATGACGTAGAACTTAAAAAATACTGTATTAGCGTTATTGAAAAATGTGGCAGTTTTGAATACACTAGAAAGAAAATAAAAGAACTTCAAGAAATTATCTCCGATGAGCTCCACAAACTTGGGGAAAATCCATATTTTGACAAATGCTTGTCTAAGATTAATTCAGTTTCTTTATAACAGTAGTCTTTAGCAGTTTCTAACGCTAAGGGATGGTTATGGTAACACAGCTACCTTCAAAAGAAGGTAATCGAATAGTGCCATTTACTTCCTGATTGAACTAGCTTATCAAATACAATACATTAGTGACATTTTTAACCTTGACCTTATTAGCATGATCAAGTTAAATATGTGGCGTTTTAAATAATCTTATTGAACTTTTTTATGTAAAATATGTTGTTATTGTTTGTTTTCTATAACTTTTATTGTATAGACTTAAATTTTTTATCTAATATGGGTATGTTATTTTTCATTTTCTGGTAATTAATAAAAATACGTAAAAATGATAAAATTTATTAGCACCTATCGATTCAAAAGCACATGGCTTTCAATTCAAAGTCAATCGATACATAATAAATGTTTATAAAATTGTTGGTTAAGTGATTTCCTAAAGGGGAACATAAATACATACATAATGTCTGTATGCCCCTTGCCAACCACCTCACAATCTATGCATATCACCGGCAAAAGCGACACTACAATATCAAATCAGGGGAGATCAGTTCAAGTCTACCCTCCTGGGCCCGTCCAAGCTGATGGCTGCAATACAACAACAACACGCTGTGTTCGACGTGCTTCGCCGATAAATAAAAGACAGTTATAGATGGCGAACTCTCTCGCACAAAGTGGGGGACGTAGTTTTCAGCGCCATCTGTGAAATTCGTCCTTGAACTACGTGTTCATTACTATAATCTGCTATATAGGTTACTGTAAAATAACGCGGGCAATATGAATTATTAAAATTTTTCATGAAAAATATGTCGATATCATCAGAGTACTCTATCTAATTTTATTAATAAACATATATAATGTAAAACTAGTAAGATCAGTTTCATTATGGTGTTACTTGGTGTAAGTTGTGGATATTTGAAATTTTAGTGGTTAAAAAATAATAAAATGGCAGGGTTCAAGAAAGTGTCAGAAAAACGTAGTTATTTGCCGATAGTCTATATTTGTAACCAAAGTCTTTGATTATATACCTTTATAGATACGCAACCAATGTAATTCGTTTACGCTTAAGTTGAAGACGACTACACTAAGGGGCGCTGTGCGCCATTCGTCTAGTTTATACTAAGTTCTACGTCGCATACCTGCTACTGTTGGAAACGTACGTCATTTAGCATTCTTTGAGTAGGTACTTTAAACTCGACCTACAGTCAACAAAGCATAGAAACACATGGGTTAACACTTAAAATCAGGGCAGGGCAAAAAAGGCAAAAGTGGAGCAAAGATACAAAAGAAGCTGCAATAGCTTTCTACTATACTTCACCTGCAGCGTATAAAAATTTGAAACGCCAAAATGTAATTTTACCGGGTGTACGAACTATTCAACATTGGCTGAAAACAATTGATATATATCCGGGTTTTTCAGATATTATTTTTAATATTTTAAAACTAAAAACGATCGGTATGCCTTCCCTGTCAAAAAATTGTGTGCTTTTACTTGATGAAATGTCAATCTCCCTTGTTTTGAGGGGCTTTTGCTATCAATTACGGCTATTTTAAGCCTTTACGCAGACCTAAAAAAGGAAGGTATCCTGTTTTTGCTTACGTCAAGATTAAATCAACACATCCTTGCAAATTTGTTTTCCATAATAAGAAGAAGCGGTGGGTACAATAAAAATCCACGGTACGTACATTTCAGACAAATTTGAGACACATAATTAATATGAATTTAAACATAATTATATCTGACCAGGCAAATTGTGAATCAGATAGTGACAAATCGCTCTTTTCAAATACAGTAATGCATCAAAAAAGCGATAAGAAAAGCGATGAACCGGAATGTCCTTTTACTGTAAACGTAAACAATGATGACGTGCGTCACTTACAACTTTGTGCTATTACCTACACCGCAGGCCATGCAATTCAAAAATTAATAAAAATGTATAAGTGCAAAAAATGTATGTCGCTTTTGATCGCTTCGGACATTAATAATGTGCATACAGAAAGAGAATTACTATACCAAAGAGCGTACGCGTGCCGAAATAACGCGAGAACTGGAAATCATTGCGTACCTACTAAAACCGCAGTTAAAATTACAAAATTAATAATAATATGTAATTTTGTAGAATTTTATAAAAATCATAAAAGTGAGGATAATATTAGGAGAAAACTATGTAACGTCGCCAAAACTGCAATTATCAGTGAATATCCAAATTCCTTTGACACTGAAAACGACTGCATTATTCATTTTGATTTTTTAATAAACTTTTTAATATTAGTGCGCATATATAAAGAAACTGTGTGGACATCGAGAGATGTAAGAGTAGGAAATGCGGGTGTTTGTGATAAACTTGGAAATTTAAAAAATGATTAATTAATGTTTCATGCAATAAAACCAGGGACGTAAATCGATATAAAATAACTTTTCGGTTGCAATAAAATCAAATGTTGAAATTATCAGGAAAAATTTGCGGCATTAAAAAAATTGTAGAAAAACCTGCTGCTGCGGGGTTTAATCAAAAATAAATTAGCTACGATTTTCGGCCCCTTTGAAGAACAGACTGTCTGTAAGTCGTAGTCTTTTGTTCACATCAGTCAGGTAGTAAACATCTTTAATTTTCCTGTTGACCAGAACAGACCTTTCATCAGAATAACCAATCGACCAGCATATTTTTATTTAAGAGTGTCGTTTATAACTTGTTTGGTTGACTGCCTTCTAGATCTCTTAGTACAAACAGCGCAACCTGTCGCTCACGTCTACTATTATTTCAAGAAATGTAATAATTCGTAAACGTTGCGGGTCTATAAGGGTATAGTCAATGGTTATACTAAAACTCTGCGTTACATAACTTCAACAAATTTCAACTTTTTTAAAATTACATACGATGATAGACAGAGTCAGTTAAATAGAAGATTATGTCGCAACCAAAGTCGTTGCTGTAAATTGTGCAGATTGCAGCCATAAATTGCTGCAAGAAAATTTGTAGAAAAGGGACGTATGCACCGCACCGTATACTTATTGCACCAAAGTATAACTTAGTAGGGTTTGTTATTCTGCTTATAAGAATACTGATTCATACTGTAGATATTGTACTTTTTCTGATTTATTTTTACGAACTTCTACGGGAACCGTAATCTCAACAAACATCAACTTTTTTTTATTTTACATACGATGATAGCAGGGGCGTGCGGTGGCATTTAAAGAAAGGGAAGCAAATTTAAAAAACTTACTTATTTATAGTGTAATTCGATCCTCCTGTCCTTTTTAGCAAATTCAGTAATAACGTTGTCGTAAAATCGTGGATGTTCAGACATTTCCTTAACGAGATCTTTTTCTATAGATAAAACTGATAGTTTTGAAAGTCTATCTTGGCCTGTTGAATTTCTTACAAAGTTTTTAATGCGTTTTAGTACAGAAAAACTGCGTTCAACTGAAGCACTAGTGGCGGGAATACGCCTTATTTAACCCTGTCTCGTTTAAAAAGTTCAGTAAGTCACTAGCATTATTTTTTGTATTTACTTCTTCAGTAGCATTTATTACGGTAAGTCCAAACCGCAATGCAACTATATCAAAATTATTTCCATAACTGTCAATTAAGGATTGAAAAGCTTTTTCCGGAAAAGGTTTATTTTTAAATTCACTAAAATTACGTAGTTCGAGAAATTGTAAATTATTAATATTTTCAAATCTATTATTTAATTGTTCAGAAATCTGGTCTATTATTTCAATCAAAAGTCTTCGATATGAAGTTTTAAGGTCCCCAACATTATCAGTTCGTATTCGTTTTCTTTGGGGTTGTAGATGTTCCTCGGTGTTAACTGTATTTTCCCAAAATTTATCAAATTCATTTCTTTGTTAATGTTTTTAAATTCCTCCACTTTTTTAACACAGAATCCAATGTCATTTGATTTATTTTGTAATACATATATTAAATAAATTATCAGAAAAGGGAAATATGTCTAAAAAAATATTTAACAGAAAATTAAAGTTAAAGTCTCTTTTTAAACAATCTAAATAACCTCTAGAACTATTCAAGGTCTCAGTGTCCCAATCACAACTGTTTTCTAAAATATTTTCAAATAATTCAATTAAAGGATGTCGATATTCACAGACCGTTAAGAGAAGCCTTCCATTGTAGTTCCATCGTGTAGGAGCAACTTTGGGCAATCTTTTTTGTACTATCAAATCTAACGCTCGAGTACGTTTTGAAGATCTTGAGAAAAAAGCAGCCATTCCACTAAGGGTCGAAAAAAAGATTTTACATTCCTTAATGTGTGCTACTGACTGCGACAGAACTAAATTTAACCGATGAGCAAAACAATGTACAAATAATGCACTTGGAAAAGACTCCCTTACTTTGGTTTGAAGACCCCCTAATTCTCCAGCCATAACTGCCGCTCCATCATAACTCTGGGCAACGAGTTTAGCACCGCATTCAATATCTTCGACAATATCACACACGATTTTATATAAAGATATTGCTGTCCTATCCGCTGTTACGTCGAGGAATCCTAAAAACCGTTCTTGAATTTTCCCATCGGTTTTTACATAGCGTACTACCGCAGAAAGCTGACTAATATTTGTAGTGTGGGTTGTTTCATCTAGGACAATTGCAACAAAGCGTGCTTCTGTTATTTCTTGTTTAATTTTTTCCAAAACAACTGCAGCAACAGCAGAAATTAAATCATTTTGAATGCGAATTGATGTTCCGCGAAATACGCTAGACTGTTCTAAATGGCATTTTAAAGGTTCGTCATATTTGGATAAGAACGTAAGTAGATCCACGAAATTTCCCCTATTTGCGGAACTACTAGATTCATTATGACCTCTAAAAGCAAGTTCACGTTCTCCAAGAAAACAAACAGCATCAATTAACCTTTTTAATATCACACGATTTTTTTCCACCAGTTCATTATGCTGACGATGACTTATTTTCAACTGATTATCTATAACATGCTCGATGCGTGACTTTCCAAATAATTTTTGCAAGTGAGACCGAGATATTGCATGCCTCTTTATAACTTTATGTACATTATTTAAGTCAGAAAACCCACTTTTATTCCAAACGCCTTTTTCATTTATGAAAAGTAGACACGGCCAACAAAAAAGTTTATTTGAAATATCACAACCCGTTAACCATTCGTTATGTTCGTACATATCCACATTAAAATATCTAGTGCACGTTTTCACTTTAGTTGTTAAATGTTTTAGCGCGGGTTTTGGTCTACCTTTTTCAATTATTTCTAATTTTTCCCTAAAACTGTATGTGGAAAATCCTTTTTTAATACACCACACACAACACAATTACACACACTTGGCTGTATCGCCTGAATATTTATCCCGGAAGACGAAGTTGAAGCCATAGCCATGAGGACAATTTTGTTAAGAAGCAATTCAAAAACTGCTTACTTCGGTCACTAAGGGGCAGCGACTAAATCGGCAAGGTCACCAACCTGCAGCATGCTTTGCACTTGCGCCCTTCATACAAAAAGCTTAGGCAGTAAGCAGACTTTCGAATTGCTTCCAATAATTCACCACAACGCACATGCGACACTCGATAGAGATGAGTGTGGGGCTGTGGGTGGGCGGTTTGCATTAATAGAGATTAGTGAATTGTGTGGCAGCGTTACATTGTTTTATAATAAATTTTCATTTCTAACAAAATTTAAAGGGAAGCAATGCTTCCCTTGCTTCCATGGAGCGCACGCCCCTGGATGATAGAGAATGTAAAATGCATTTGTTATGCGTTATACTGTAGGTAGTTTTTATTTCAGTTTTGCAGATTGACAAAAAGTTAATTAAATGGAAGGTTATGTGACAACCAAAGTAGTTGCTGTAAATTGTACAGATAAAAGCCTTGCTGCAAGGACAGTAGTAGAAAAGGGACGTATACTGTTTACAACAGTATAATTTAGACCCACAGACTAGCAATTCTTATACGGGTCCGGTGAGCTTTTTGATTATAATTTTAGAAAATATGACTCGCTTAAGTTGTGCTATGTCATTTCTGTGATATTTTTGGTATATTCTTGTTATTCTGCGTATACAGTGTGTTTCACTTATCGTGAACACACCTCGTTAGTCGCACAGAGAAGCAGCTAGGGAATTTAATATATGGCATCCCAAACGTCCATCAATTAATTTAAAACAATTAAAAAAATAATTCACACTAGACACTGAACAAAATAAGTCCATTAACTTTTTAGATTTAAAAATGAAAATTAATTCAACTAATAAATTTGAATACTCAGTTTATAGAAAACCTACACAAACAAACATTACAATACCACACGATTCTTTTTCTTTTCCATGGCATCTATTACATCTCTTCTCCAGGTTTGGCAAAGACGTCCTCTTTTCTTTCTACGGTTGTTTGGGAACCATTTATAATTTTTTTGGAGCCATCTTGTGGTTGCATTCTTCTTAAGTGGCCGTACCACAGCAGCCTTTTCGTGTCGATTTTATCTATTACAGTACCTATCCTCCATTTTTATTTGTCTTCGGATATTTGCATTCCTCACATATTCTAGTCTAGATCTTTGGCAGCTCCGACTGAGGAAGTCCATTTTACTGCAGTTATTAGTTTCTTATTTTTTTGAATAAATAATTAATCAATTTTAAATTTTTCAAAACTTCTTGGAGGGTATTAAAGTAAAATTTGAGAGATTAATAAAAAATAAGATTGTAGTTCACTGCAACCTCTATCGGCTCAGAAAGTGAAAAAAAAAATCAAGTGAGAGTTTTTGAAAAATATTATTTTTGAAAATTTAACAAAATTTTGAAGCGATCGTTTTCGAATTTTCGAAAATAATTTTACCCACGAAGGGCTCTCAGACAAGTTGTAGCTAATCCCGTTCAGACAACTACTTTATGAGTAAATGGGCGTTCAAGTCGAGATTTTCAAAAAACTGTAGCAGTTTTAAAGCTCGAGAGTCCGGTAATAGTTATTTACGTCATTAGTCCTGTAAAACAGATATTACGTACGAATAAGTATTTAATTCGGACGAGGCAAAGCCAAGTCCAAATTTTATTGCGCAATGAGTACGTAATATCTGATACCGGACGAATGACGTAACTCATCTTACTTCATACTGAAACCAAAATTTAGAAAAATTATAATAAACCGAATCTGATTCAAACTTCCGTGGTATTCTACACAAACAACCGCTAGTTGGCATGGCTAGAGGGTTGCTAGGGACGCTTAGTTTGTTTACTTTTGTGATTCGCCATTAAATTCAAAATGAATGAGAAGCATTCCGAAGAAATTTTGCAAAAATCTAAAGAAGCTACGGCTAATCTTATTCCCGTGAAGTCGGAAGAGCGGTATAAAAAAGAATATGACGTGTTTACAGAACGGCGGCGGCAAAACTCGTATAATGCTGAAAAAACTGATGAGGATGTTATGTTGGCATATTTGTATGATTTGGTAAGTTTTTTTTTGGCATTTTAAATATTTGTATGACAACTTCTTTCATTTCTAGTCTAAAAAATATGTTGGTACTTCTTTGTGGAGCAAATATTCCATCGTAAAGTCAATGTTGCTCGTGTTTGAGAATATTGACATTTCAACATTCCCGAGACTGCAACGATTTTTAAAACGGAAATCAGGCTAAATAGGCACAAACTCTCAGCCAAGAAGAAATTTATGAATTGCTCAGAAATGCTCCGGATAAGGAATATCTTCTGACAAAGGTGAGAACCTTTTTTAAGCACTGGTTAGCAACTTATTTAGCAAACGTTTTTTATTTTTAGGTGGTTTCTATGATTGGAGTTGCTGGAGGCTGCCGCAGAGAAGAACTTTACGAAATGTCTCTAAGCGATATAGAAATCACTGTTTGTCAAATGGTTATAACTATTCCTCGAACAAAGACTAACCGGTCACGGATATTTACTGTAATTAATGAAACTGACGGAGTTAAATTTTTGGAGCTGTATCAAAAATATGTCAATTTACGACCAAAAATTGTTAATCACAATAAGCTGTTTTGGGCTACCGGCATGGACAGTGCATCAATCAGAGAGCTGGAATTCACACAATTGGTGGAGTGGCAAGAAATATAGCAAAGTTTTTGGGTTTAAAAAACCATGAAATCTACACCGGACATTCGCTTAAACGAACAGGTTCTACTCTCCTCGCTGATTCTGGGGCTTATATTTCTGTTCTAAAGCGTTTTGGAGGATGGAAAAGTAACACCGTCGCAGAAAAATATGTTGAAGATTATCTTGAAGGAATAAACAGAATTGCTCGCATGATTCAAGGTGGAGAAAGTTTTGCTGAAGTCGTTGCAAGTCGGCGAGAAGAAATGTTCTTAGTTTCTTGTTTGTTTTTTATAAATTTGTTAATAAATAAATTTGTTCTGCAAATGTGGCTTTGAATCGAGTACTTAAAAACCTACTGTACTGTAATAACGCGTTTTACAGTACAGTGCAGTATGACGTAAAACGGTCTATAACAGTACAGTATGATGTAAAACAAATTTTCGATTTGCCTTAAGTTGTTCTCTCAGATCCCGTGCTCAAATTTCCAACATTTAGTTTTGGGAAAAAACGCAAGCAAAGAAACGTGTCTAGCTTCCATTTTCGGTTTCGGATTTTTTTGAAAAAATTAACTACAACTACAATTTTCAATATACTTCTTAATTTGAAATTTCATTAAAATCGGTTTAGTACTTTTGCCTTTAGAAGCGTCACACACCCACACGCCCACCCACAGACAGACATTTAAAAAAAACACTTTTTTTGGTTTCCTAACGCGTATTTCCGTTAAAATCTCGATTTTGAAAATTTTCATGCAATCAATACTTCCTTATACCGAAGGTATGGGAAACTAAAAAGAATTACAGCATCACAAGAGAGAGAGAGAAAAGATTAATTTACTAATTGACGCATGAACTGCATATCTTTCCGTTTCAATGCGTTTACGTTATTTGTAATAGTTAATGTCAAATGATTAATTGGAGCTTTTTAAAAATTGAATTATCGGCAGCTGAGAACTTTTGGCGCATGAGTAACCAAGTTAATATACTTTAAAGTGTGCAACAATGTAAACCCACAGACAGTAAATTAAATGGATTTCATTCCCTTATAGAACCGTTTACTTTTACTTTGCTTACGGTACTCGAACCAATCAAGTGTAAACCAAAGATACTGATGCGGTTCAAATGTGAAGGTATTTCTCATTATCACATATTTGTTTTGCTGCATACGTACACACTGCGTTTGGGAATGCATCTTTTATTTAATGCACTGGGAGGTTAGAAACTAAACGGTGCTAAGTTCACCCAGCTATTTTCAGCAAATTAAGTGTAATACCTAGAAATTATTTGCGTATTACAAGTTGATTGCTGCTGATACGAGTTGATGGGAATAGGATTATGGTATTTCTGTGTTATGGCAAGCGTAAAATTATAAAAATGGTTTCAGAACGCAATAGCATTATGAACTCGTTATTGATGAAAAGATCGCATCCACCATTTAGCCGTCATTATCATTAACGATGCTGGAGTTAATACAGAAATCGTGATAAAAGCTCGTTTACTATTTTGATAATGTTTGTAATATTATATAATGTTAGTTTTCGTCAAAAACGAAGGTGTTTTACGGAAACTTGTTTAAAAGTAAAAGTTGTCTTGAAACATCCCACCAATTTTTACTTTCCCATACTTTTACTGAAGTAAGGAAAGTTGCGATTTCATGCAAATTTTCGAATTCCAGATTTTAACTGAAATACGCGTTTTGGGGACAAGGAACCCGAAAAAGTGGTTTTTAAAAAATGTTTGTCTGTGGATGGGTGGGTGGGTGGGTGCGTTTTTTAGATGCAGGTAAGGTCGTTTATCGAAACCGGAAAAGGAAATTAAAGCAGTTTTTTTGGTATAGATTTTTTTTTAATTTTGAATACATAGAGTTGTACTGCATCTAAAGGCAAATCAAATGCTTTTTTTCCAAATGTTGTATCTTCCAAATGAAGGCCGATACGAATTTTTGATTATTATAACTTTAATGCCTGATTACTCAAAAACAAAATATCCAATCTATACAAATTATTATATTATTTGATAGCCATTAACAAGTATAATCAAGTGATGTAAAAATATTTTTGGAAAAATGAAAATTGTAAATATACTATAGTATATTTACAATTTTCATTTTTCCGCTATAGCGGCTCAAAATTTTGAACATTTTCAAAAACAATTTCCTCAAAAACTACCCACGCCATTTGGTTTAAACTTTCTGAGCCGATATAGCTTGCAATGAACCACAAATTTTTTTTTAATAATTTCCCAAATTTCACTCTGATGCCCTCTCGGAATTTTTGAAAATTTTGAATATGATTAAATTTTTATTCCTAAACGCAAACGCCTATTGTTATAAACTTTTATCAGATCGATAGACTATTTAAAGTGCTTTTTTAGTATCAGCAAGAATTTTTAACTACTTAAAAATTAAGGAAAATACGATACTTTTTAAAATCAACAACGTGTTTTCCAGCAGTTACGTGATTTTAACTACGACTATCAATTAGCTCTAATAAAATAAAATATTTTTCATTCTTTGCATATTTTTGATAACCGTATAAATAAAGTTGTTATACCAGTTTTTGAAAGCACATTAACTATCTTATACGCACGCGTCTTTTACGTAGTAGGAGCGCGCTTCGCCCGTAATTACGTAACCAACGCCTTGAGTCTGCAGCGGGCTTGTACCGGCTAGCTTAGACGTAAATTTCCATCACTTTTTGACGCGAGAATATTTAAAACGTAAAAAGTATGAGAAAGTACCAGCGACCTGTTTCGCCCATTTTTAAATTTCCTTACTTGCAAAGTTGCAGATATAAACATTCATAAAGTAAATAAGCTTTTAAAGAAATCCGAAGCGGCAGTGATAGTGATAGCGATAGAACATGGTTTTTGGTATTATTTTTCCAAATTTTGCAAAATTTAACGTTAAATCTGACAGAACATTTTAAGACAAACCCAACGCTTTATTCCGAACTTTCTAGCTTCAAAATGATAACTGGCGGAGGGCGGGGCTTTATTTTGAAAATTTTGACATCCGCGCCAGTTTTGTGAAATATGATCTAGCACATCAATAAAATTTAGCATCGCAAAAGCCCTAGTAGGATGAAATGTCATTAGAAAATAACATTTTTGAAATCATAACTCGCAATGATTTTCAAAAACGTATGTTTACTAACTAACTAACTATATGAGTTTTTATTAGTTGTTGGCAACTGATAGAGCAAGGGATGAGCTACAGTTTGAATTTTCTTCAAGTCCCTAATCTGGTGACGCTTTCGATAGATTTTTAAAATATAAATGTTTAAACTTTTTTTATTTTTAAACGGGATACAAAATACACAATCAAGTTAAATTTGCGCATAATATTTAGGAGTGTTTTCGTAAACTATCTTTAACGGAAAAGATTTAAAAAAAACATTCCTTTGCTCCTGTTAAGATATTTTTAAGGAGGAATTTTGTTACAGGTTTTTCTAGTCTAAACGAGTGCGACAGAGATAATGTGCCTACCTGGCTGATCATATAACATAACATTCTAATTGTACAGTAGGAAACTGTTATGACTAGAACTTTCTAATGCAAAAAAATTAAAAAATGAGAAAGTGGAAAATTGTAAATCAAGGAAAAGTAATTCGCCTAGTTTTGAAAAACGGACGTTCAAAAGCTGTCGGGCATTATTAAAACTTTTAAAAATTTGTAATATATTTCGAAAATTGTATGAAAATTGAGAATACTTTTATAATTCTTAAAAAAATTAGAATATATTTTACAGCTGTTTCTTAAAAATTTACAAATTTGTCCTTTTTCAAAATTTTAATTTCTATAAACTTTTTAAAAAAATTACAAAATAATATAACAGCGGGCGACTGCATTAAAGAATGGTTGGCGGGGAAGAGGTGCTCTACTTTAATATAGACGCACTCGGAAAAGAACTTTAGAGTAGTATTCTTCTTCTTCTTCTTCTTATAGTGCCATACCTTATTTAGGGTGTTGGCTACCTCTCTCCTATGTCTGTGTTTGGTGCGCGGCGATAGATATTTTGCACAGACAGACATAGGGGACCTACAGTTAAACGTGGGCTCCGAACCACAGGAGAGGATTTTGTAGGGAAAAATCAAAATTTTAAAACATATTTAAACTCAAGTTTTAAATATTTTTACAATTTCCGGCAATTTTCAAATACCTATTTCAAAATTTTGAAAAATTTTAGTTTTAGAAATTTTTTAAATTTTATTCAATTTTTTAAGTTTTTAATATTTCCATCAAACTTTCGAATTTCCAAGTAGGTATTTAATATTTTAAAATTTTTAAAAATTTTTGAAAGTTCAAAAGGTTTTTAATTTTCAATACTTTTCAATATGTCTAAAAATTTCTCTTCAAAAATTTTCAAAACTGAATTTTCACATTTCAAAAAAATTTTATAATTTCTAAAAATTTTCAAAGTTTAAATTTTTTGTTTACTAGTTGCAACCAGTGTTTATCCATTAAAACCTCAAAATCAATTTTTCACGTCCTATAAATCTTTGGCTGAATATAGTATATACACCTCGGGAGAGACCGCCATTTTTCCCTCGGTCTTCAAATTACACCACAGGAAAAATAAGACGTTTCTCTCCCTTAGTAGGTATATAATGTACTATTTCGAGCGCGTCTATTGTGACATAAAACACCCTTCCCTTCCCCTCCCCCCTTTTTTTGCGGTCCAACCTCATTTTCTTGCGGTGTCATCCTATTGCAATTAGCAATTTTTGAGTCAAATTTGGTTTTCTGCGTTAAGGCGACTGGACTCTAAATGTATACAGACATACAGGCAGACACACCTAACACACACACATAAACACCCTGAGACACCTCTGCAGCGGTCGCTTTATCGGTCTCCAACGCCCTAAAACCTCTTTATTAGTCAAAATATTCAGGTTGAAAATGTCTGGCATAAAAGTAAGTTTCTTTTAGGCATAACTCGTACATCGGCCAGTAAACTTAAAGTGCAAAAAATTCCCTAAATAAACGCATTTGCTCCAAATCCCACCTGACGATCACAATACCTCCCTCTATAGCTATACTTCGTAAAGCGAGGAAGGTAAAAAGTTAGCAATTTCGAAATAATACTGTACACAGTTCTATAATGCTTTATCGCATTCATTATCTGGTTGCAAGTAAAAGTTAAGGCGAAGTAAAAGCAATAGTTATTTATTTGTTATGGGATTATATTTTACACCAGCCCGTGTATTTTCTCACATTGTGGGTGTTAAGTAATTTACACTAAATTGAACTTCACATATAAATCGAAACATATACACGAATTACAATGGGCGTTATAAATAAAACTGATCAATTACAGCTAGGAGGTTGTACATACGCGTAATTACATTCTAGTAACAGCAAATATTACATGTTTTATTTATTTGACTATTATCTTTAACTGTAAAATAACCTGCAGCTATTAATTATATAGAAACAGCGCGTATAAAAATTACATCATTCTAAACAAATTTAGTTTTTATATACCATAGAAGTAATTAATTCATTTAAATAAATTATAAGAATTTCAAAAACAAACGTTGAGCTCTAAATAAGTTTATGTTAGCAACACACATAAGGTTATTATGTAACAGGTAATGATATTCACATTTAACATTTGATCAAGGATAAAATAACAGCAGTCATAAAAATTGTTGCTGAACCACTTCGATTTAAATTGCTTTAATCGTATTTAATTAATAATTAAAATCAACACGTGCTTTAAGTAGGGCTTTTGCTACAACCATTAAATCTTGATAGGTGTGTAATTAATGTGACCATGACACAAAAGCGAGACGCTTTCTTCACATAAACCCCCCATCCCGCCTCGAAAGATAACATTTCTTATAATGTTTAATAAAAATATAAAAAACAAACTACTACGTTTCTGTCTACTCATTTTAAAGATTTCATATATGAAAAAAAAAATTACTAACAAAAATTTAAAAAACAACGTTCTAATAAAAACACAAGAAATGCAGAGAAACTATCACCACTCGTCGCCAACCAGCGTTAATATACTAGGTGTTGCATGCCTTTCTTTTTCAAACTTATAGAGCAGATTGCTGAAGTCGTCTTAAGTGGAAAAAGTCTAATAAACATACATCCAAAAACGTTTCCTTACAGAGTTACAGCCTCCCGAAGATAGAGTAGTTTAATCACGCTTTAATTAATACCTCCGCCATAAATTGTGATATTTGATTCAAATTTTGTATGGATATCGTACTAATAATGATTTACATTTTTGACAGCTTTCGTTTTTAATCTATTGACATATATATGTGGCAGATGCACGACGTATCTTTCAACGTATTTTGGGCCCCTAGTGACTGGATTTTAAGACACATAAAAATATAAATATTCAGTAGTAAAATATTCCAACAAAATGTAAATCAAATTAATCTATTTTTGGCAAAGATATTAATTAAACTGTGACTAGACAGTTTCATCCAAGAAAGCGTTTTCGAACTCATGTTTGCTAGACCAATTTGTCAAGCTTTCTCCAGGAAAGCGGGACACGGACTTAAAAATCGGTCACCTTATATATAACACCTGAGTTATAAATTATAACTACAAAAAAAGTGTTAATGTAATATTATTTTTGAAAACCTCCAAGTTTGCGCTACAAGGGCGCTACCAAATGATTTTTACAGTAAAGTTACTCTAAGCGTGCGCGCACGTCTTCAGTATTCAAAACTTTAAATAATAAAAATCATAACTCTAAAGTTATATTGCAAAACTGTAAAAAGGAACATAATTTAACACAAAACAATTTTTATGGTTGGCATAATCAAACACTGAATATATGATATAAAACGTAGTTGATGACGTGTAGCACTAAGAGTAATTGTTATAGTTTTAAATATTTCTTAATTATAATAAATTAATTTAAATAATTTTATTAGTGTATTTTATTGTTTCCAGTTCATTTTTAAATAGCATTGCATAATGTTTAATTAGCATATTGCAATCACGCTTAGCTCATAACTTGCAGTATGCCTATAACAACACGTGTAATTACTAGCATGGTTATGAAACGTGACATTTGAATACCTTGAACATGTATTGGTTTTATTCTGTAATTATTCAATTACACCGTTGTTGTACTGCAGTTGTTTTTTTATAAATTAGCTTTTAATAACATTGTCCTATCAAACATATCAGATTATGCGTTTGAAGCAATTCAGACAAGTTTTACAAAATTAATATGATTATTTTTATGGAACTTTCAAAAGTCATTTAGTATTTCAAATTTTGGATTAACAGATCATATATTGTTGCCAGATTACTGATCAGGATCACTGCTACCAAACTATAAGAGCTCAATGAAATCATTCTCTCCTCGCAACTGAACTGAAGGTTGGAGCTGATTTGTCCGGATGCCTCTGGCAACTATAGCAAGCCGTTTTACTTTTATGTCATGAAGGTAAAAATAGTATTAAAATTAATTAATTTTTGTGATTGTTAGAAGCGCTATTTATGATTACCAATTTCCTTGGTCAACAACAAAGACACGTATAAGACTAGTTTAACCCAAGATCGTTTAACATAAACTACGATTCAAACATTCTTTGTAACCTTTGTAGCAATACCTTCTTTTTATGCAAAACAAATAAATATTGTGTTTTTTTTTAATTTTGCTTATTTTGTGATTTTTCATGTTCTTTTTCTGATTTATCAAGCTTACTATTAGCGCTTATTTTCAAAAAATTAATGCTTATAAATCTGCCCTCTGCTCTGAATTGATTTACATTCATTCCAGATATAAGGAAAGCATTTTTGATACCTAATAAAACGCATGCTTGATATCCGAAACAAAAACCACATATTATTAATGTTTTGTCATACCGATTTCACAACACATTAAAAATTAAAACGGCTTGCCATAGTAAGCCTGCCACCGGCTGTAAAATCGTCCCTGATTCCGTTGTCTGTGTTCTCATATGATCGAAAAATATTTCGAATTAGGTTTAAAAAGCTCGCCTGTAGACGCAGTAATATATGATTGAGGATTATTAAATAAATTCCATGTGTCGTGCCTGCTTGGAGACGCTTAGATTCGTTGCGTCACGTGAATGAAACAAGAAGATATGGAACACTTATAATGTATTTAATCTTTCGTTTGCTCTTTACAATTCTTAAGTGCAGAAGTTGAACCGATCAGGTCGGCGTCGGAAACCCGAGTGTTTCTCTGTTCACATGCGGAACTTTGCATCATCCTGCATTTCAGAGGGATGGTCAGTCTTTAATGACCTGACCCTGTATCATATTACACTGTGACGTTAACACAAGTGTCTTTACATCTGCATTTTAGGATAGTTTCTTAGAAATAGGGGCGTGTGACAATGACCATTAACATGTGGATATAACATCCTCGCTCCCATAATCGTGAAGTAGGATTTACAATATTTTGCAACAAAAAATTTTCTAGCAATCTGTCTATTAAATATTATGATAAAGTAATTGATTCTTTTTTAATGAATTTTTAAACGTAATTTATGTTACCTAAATAGTGTTAGTAAAACAAGTAAAACAAATTGCATAAGGAAACAATAGTTGTTAGTAATATTTCTTAATTAAAACTGAGCAACACTTGATCGATGTCTTTAAATGTTTGTTACAAAGTTATTAATATAGCACAATAAATGTACTACGTTTTTGAAAAAACGCACTAAGATTGAATACACTACACTACACTTTTTTTCTACAATTTTCACACACTACACAAACAATCGTTGGCTTTGCTGATTTGCTGCTTTCCAATTAGACTTTGGTGGATCCCCAGTTTGATGAAGTAGCTAAATGGTTTAAAATTTGCCATTATTTTCACTACAGGGAAAGATGGGAATAGTAGGAAGGTATCAATACGTATATAAGATTAGTGTTATTGTAAAGTTTTCTTTTTCCCTTTTTTTTTAAATTTGAAATTGGTATATTCGAAGTTTGAAGTTTCAAAATGAAGAGCTTTTGTATAAATAATAATATAAAACTTTTAGTAAGTTACAAAATGTTTTAACCTGTTTGCGTGTACTTTAAGGGTACTGTGACGTCGTTTTATTGAATAATTGACAGCGTTGTGCTTTTTTACAATCTTAAACGGCCCTATCCAAGACGGCGTTAATTTTCGGGATCGACCGCGTCAAACTGTAGTATCGTGCAATAAAACTAGATCACCTGGGTTGAAAATTTTGTTTATAGTTCTCTTATCGTAATATAATTTTGATGTGTGTTTTGATTTTAATATAAAATTTCGAGCAACATGTTGCGTCGTCTGCAGTGATAATTCGTCGTCTAAATCAATTAAAATCTTTTCTAAATTTGTATTTATTTATTTTTAAAGACTGTCACAATATTTGTACATTTTTCTTGCCGTTATTTCGGTCGTTAACTGAAAAACAATGATCAGATTGCAGCGCCCACTTTCTACCACTGCTCGATGACGACCTAACATTCTCCCCCATCGTGAGGAACAGTGTCGTTTTCCTCACTATCTTCAAGGTCGAGGCGGCATAACTTTGTTACAGGTCGTCGGTATGTCCCAGATTGCGTTTTTACCTCAGCAACTCTTACCTTGCCATCTGGACCAGGAAAAACTGCTGTAACTTTCCCTAATTTTCAACGATTTCGTGGAGCATTTTCGTCAACTATTAGGACAATGTCATTAATTTTCAGGGTTCTTCCGTCATCTGTCCATTTAGTTCGTCGTGTTAGGGTAGGCGACTACTCTTTTATCCAACGTCTCCAAAAATTATCTACAAAATGTTGTTATTTTCGCCATTCTTTTCGAAAACAATATTTGTCTTCAAATTTCCCTGGTGATTCTTCGCCACTTGATGATCCCAGTAAAAAATGATTGGGCGTTAATGCTTCCGGATCTGCAGGATCTACCGAGACGTGCGTCAATGGTCTGGAGTTGACAATATTCTCGGCTTCCGCAAAGAGCGTTAATAGAAGTTTATCCTTTAATAATTGACCATTTAAAATAACGTAGAAAACCCTCTTAATAGAGCGTACGAGTCTTTCCCACGTGCCACCCATATGAGGTGCACCAGGCGGTATAAACTTCCATTCAATACCTTTTGAGGTCATCGTTTGATTCAGCTTTGTTTGATCTAGTTCTCTGACTGCTTTGCGAAGCTCTTCATCGGCTCCTCGAAAATTTGTTCCATTGTCAGAAACAAATTGTTTTGGTAGGCCCCTCCTAGAAATCATTCTGCGGATTGCCATAATCGCTGAATCAGTCGTCAATGAGTGTGATACTTCCAGATGAAGTGGCGGTAGCTCAGAGGTTGAGCGCTCAGTCTCTAACGCTGAAGGTCTAAGGTTCGATTCCCCGCCGATGCCATGCAGCAATAAAAATCTATGCCGCAACCCGCCACTCACATTCCCCAATCCGGTGTAGGCAGCCGTGGGGTCTTAATGCCTGAAACCTTCTCTGGAATTTAGTCGTTCGGATTCGACGTTAAACTGTAGGTCCCCCGTACTCCCACCTTAGCGCTAAGGAGAGTACGTGGCAGAGAAGAGTGCCGGTGCCCAGCAGTGGGACGTAAAGGCTGATTACTTAAACCAAATATAAATGCGTGCAAAGCTCTATTTTTAAGTAATTCTTCAATAACCGGACAAGCTTCAGCAGGCTTGCTCTCACAAGACGCTGTAATTAACGGGTTAATAATGCTTTCTAATCTTTCACTATACTGAGTAATAGTTTCGTTAGCTTTTTGACGAATTGCTGATAGTTGTGCCTCTAAATGAGGTATTGTACGATTTTCGGAAAAAAATGTTTTATATAACATCAATTAATTCATTTATATTTTTAATTTGCTTATAACGAATGGCATTAAATGCAGGACCCGTTAACTTTGTTTTGATTGCATCTAATGTAAGTGGTGCCTCAACGGGTTTACCACGAGATTTTATTATTTTAATGCAATTTAAAAATTCTGGAAATTTCGATTTCGTTCCTTCAAGTTGCGGAATTAACTTAACACAAATTTCAAAGGATATATGTGACATGGTTTTTGGAGTTTTGTCAATTTTCATTAACGATAATAGGAAATAGTAAAAGGATACAGTGAAAATAAAAATGCAAACTTACAGTAATTCCTTGGGTTACGGAATCTTCTCGTTCCACACTAAATTCTCCGGATGGATGTAGATTTGGACCGGCTCAAATTCCGGATGAATTTTTGATAAATGACCAGATGCATTTCTCTGGATGGACGTAGACCGGGATGTCCGGATGAATTTTCGATAATAGACCAGATGAACTTCACTGGAGGGTTGTTTCGGATGAATTTTTAATAAAACCAGATGAATTTGACACAAGATCCCACCGCTGCCACCAAAATTCCATGCATATTAGTGTGTTTTATTTTAGTGCAGCTGCTTTAACTTACAAATAAGAACACAGCGTACTCAGTGCTCACCCAGGTTCGTGATGTTAGAATTAAGAGCTAAATTAGCTTCACATTATTAGAAAACTTGTATTATCAAAAAGTCGATGGAAGAGATTCATAGCTTTCAAAAACTCGTGATCGCCTATATACGCCTTATTGTTTCACCTTAAAGAATAATGGTTTCACAAATGATACCCCACACCCACTTACAGATAACTTACTACAATGATAAGACTAATATTACAGAAGGCGCTGCAATATTCATTTCACGCTTCTTGCGTTTTTGGTATCTTTAATTAACATCGAAACAAAAACTACTGACCATTATATTCACGATGCCACAAATGCACAATGCACCAACGCATCAGAATTCAGAACGGTTTATTGCCTTTGTTCTACAATAGGTAAACCCAGTGGCGTTTCATAAGGGAGACAAACAAGCAAAAAAAACAGTAGGTATCAATGGCGGTTTCTCCATTGGGTCAAATGGTCATTCACCTCCCAATGCAATAAGAAAAAGTAAATAATTACTTTTAATTTGAGTACATAACATATTACACACTATAAAATTTAAAAAATACTTTATGGCTAGCGTTTGTATGAGATTTCAGTGCGAGAACGTTTATTAAAGAGCTGCCACAGCATCCGAAAAGTTTGAATGTTTGAATATCGCGCGCGCGCGCGCTAAGCGAATCCATGCGAGGGTCATATGGCTGTTTGTTCACAATTCAGCTATACGCCACCGAATAAAGTCGCCGGCTTAAAAGGCCTTTAAATGAATAAGATCGAAATAGAAAGTTCATTGTGGCAAAATTCAGATTACACAAGCTAAAAAAGGAAAGAAGCTGGTGCGCATTAGAGACTTCAGGGTCGATGATCCCAGTTTCTGATTAAATGAGTAGAATAACAGCGCATGCTAATCACGTGTAGTTGGTGTATTTCTTCACACGTTCGTTGTGTGTAGAAATAATCGGCGATTTTTTCGTAGATCGGGTTTGTCTGTGACATGTTCTTGGGTAGTAAATAATAATTGTGTAGTAAATCTTAATTTAGTGCTATAAAATGTCTGTGTAAAAGATAATGGAACTTAAAGCTCAAAGTGGTTTGAATTTTGAAGAACGTTTAAAGTTAAAAGAAAACGGTCGCCCACAACCAACTCTAATTATTAAACAAATTACATTGTATAGAAATAAGTAGGTTAACAGGTATTTTAATAAGTCAATGTATGCTTTATCAGATTCGATTTGTGGATGTGATATAAGAAACACTTTCTTCTGTTTCCCGTGTCTGTTATTCTGCGATGACGCAATGTAGTGGATAAACGGCGTGATTGACTTAAAACATTTAAAAATTAAAGTACAAAAACATTTTTATCAGCAAATCATATGAAAAATTCTATGAATTTTGCCACACTTGGTAATGTGGATATCAGATTGCAACTAGACAGTGCTTATTGAAAATCTATTAAAGATTTTAATGAAAATGTTGATAAAAATAGGTATATTTTAAATAAAATTATAGATTGCATAAAGTGCTGCGGAGTAATATAGAAAAAGTTAGCCATTACATTCTTAATAATTTCGTGCTCGCTGCTCCATCAACATGCAGAAAAAGAAATAAAATAAATGAAAATTTAAAACTTCCAATTGCGGTAGAAATTTGAGACATAATTGTATCGGAGGTTGAATAGATTTATATTTTCTAATCATTTAATTGTTTCGCAGTTATTTCAAGCAAATAAATTCGAGGAGTACAAAAAATGTTTTCTGCAAAATGTTTTTAAATTAGTCAAGACTAGTTACCCCGTTATAAACGATTTAAAATTAAAAACCGAACTAGAAGTGCTATAGGATCGTAAGGATTTTTATGAAAGTGCTGGTGCTGTTGCAATACTACAATTATTTATAAACAATAATCTTAGTCGGACTTTTACCGAAAGTGTAAAACTTAATTAAAATTTTGTGTACTTTCCCGATGACAACGATGGAGAGCGAGCTACTTTATAAAGAATAAAAACATTTTTGCGTAACACGATAGGGCAAGAAAGGTTAACTGCGTTAGCTATGTTAAGCATAGAAAAATCGTTAATTAATAACATTGACAATTTTAATGAACTAGTGATAGATCATTTTTCCAACGCGAAGAAGCGAAGGATCGACTTGAAATATAAGTCTACCTAAAATCTGGCTGGGTAAGTACATTTTTATTGAAACATATTTCAAAATGACCCCTCAGTACGCCACACCACGAGCCGCCACTGGTAGGTATTACATATAACGCACACTACTTTTCTTAAACGTATAACATTTAAGTTTTACTCCGGAATAGCGGTTTTTTTAAAACATTGTAAGGTGACAAAAACGACTATAAAACAAACTGTAAAATAATACTTAAAAGAAACTGAGGTTTTGAATTCGTTTTTAATAAAACTAAAAAATTATTGAATAACTCAAATAAACTATCAAAACAGGCTAAAATGTCATCAATCTAATTACATAACGCAACTAAATTATACGTCAGACTTGTGTGATTCAAACGTTAGAACTTCTAGATTTTCGGTAAATATATTAGCTAAAAGAAGTGAAATTGGATGGATAAACCATCTTTTAGGAGATAAAATTTATTATTAAAAGTAAAATAATTTTGATTGATGCAAAGCTTTAATTGTCGTATTGTCTTATTCTGCTCGGCGAATAGTGTTAAAAGTTTTAAAACATTGAAGGATTAAGTGGGTTGGTGAAAAAACATCATTCAAAACACCCACAATTTTAATGATTTAATAATTCTAACTCAGAAATGAGTTGAAGAGAATGAAGATCCCATATGCAGACTATGTGGCGAGGAAGAAGAAACAGCCTCCCATATAATATTCGAATGCGAAGCCCTAGCTCGCAGAAGATTCCAAATCTTTGAAGGCACCAATCCCAATGAGATACAACCGCCAGTTAGTCTGATCAACAAACTCCTAGACCTGCTAAAGGGGACGGATCTACTTGACAGTGACTAGCCACCGAAGGGGATACACAATAGGCCCAAGAGGCCGCAGTGTTAAAGGGCGTAACAAACCCTCCCCGTTTCAAATCAATCAATCAATCAACTCAGAAAAAAAAGCGTATAGATTTCGTATTCAAGTGAGATTTTTTTTATTTTAAATTTGTGTCGCCACTCGTAGTAAATGTTAACAAGCCGCCGCCGCCGCAGGGTAAACCTTGATTTCATAAAAGATTTTTATTGGTGTTGTCAATATGTATAAAACCGGCACTACGCAGGTAAGGTGTTACTGTTATTTTTTTATCTATGGTATTAAATGGGCCGTTCTTGTATGCTGCAGATACCTACCTACATACACTGAAACAATGGAAAAACAGAAAATACATTTTCTGGGTCGTAATACTCGTAATCAAAACGAAATCGGAATTTTAACAATTTTTTTGCCGTAAATTATTATTTCAGGAATTTATCATGTCGCAGCAGTCGCAGTTTCAGCAAATGCCTAACGATAAGTGCTCAACTTATTCTACCATTCCGCGAAGTCAGCGGTTGGCCCATAGGTTTGTAGCCAAAACAGTCATAAAATTAATAATACAATCCACATATTCAGCACACCAAACTGTACATACCTACGAACTTGTCTAAAGTGAGCGTGTATTAAAACCAGCGACAGTAATTTGTGCTAACTTGAGACCTTCCAACGAGTTAGAAAAGAACCAAACCAGTAGCGGACATTCAGATTTTGAACACCACAAAATTTTTAAAGTTGAATTAGGCTGTGCGGTG
The DNA here is from genome assembly GCA_958336395.1 of Ctenicera cuprea. Taxonomy (NCBI): domain Eukaryota; kingdom Metazoa; phylum Arthropoda; class Insecta; order Coleoptera; family Elateridae; genus Ctenicera; species Ctenicera cuprea. The sequence goes on from OY284486.1 coordinate 60,094,589, forward strand.
CGCTACAAATCTTAAGTAAACATACATTGGAATCTAAAATGTAAGTGTATTCTTATTTATATTGTTTTAAACTTTTTGATTAATTAATTACTAGCAGGCTACGCCCTCCGTATTTTTGTAACTAAGTGTTTCCTCCGCTGAGTCGTTCTCGGGATTGAGAGCTGCTCCCACAAATAGTATGCCGCGAAGAGAACGAAAGAAAATCCAAAAAACAGACCCGGAAAAAACTACAAAAAGCTTGTAATAAGCAGCACCGTAAACTATTGGAAGAAAGAAAAACCCTTTAAAATCATCAGGATAAACAACCCCCGAAAAAGTCCTTTCGTAGCCTCTAAAATTTCTTAAAAAAACAGCGGGAAAGATGTTAGTTAAATTTTGCTGCTCCGGGAAAGAGAACCCCGTGAAAAAAAAAGAAACCCCAAACAACAACATTGGAAAAAACTCGTAAAAAAACAGCCCCGCCAAGCAAATGTAAGGAAAAGAAACCGTAAAATCATCAGGATATACGTTCCTCGAATCAGTCTTTCATAGCCTCATAAAAAATTTCTTTACTTAACAGCGGGAAAGATGTTACATCTCCCGAAAAAGTCCTTTCATAGCCTTATAAAAATTCCTTTTAAAACAGCGGGAAAGAAAAAAAAACAAAAAAAAGAGCTAACCCAATAAAAATTACATATTATATTGTTTAATAATTACTACATACAAACAAAACTAAACAAAATCATTAATATGTACCTATAAAAATAAATTATTATAATAAAACTTTTCGACATTTTTGATCCGCAAATTGCTTAGTAATTTCGTCGAAATCAATTACATCTGCGATGTCGCTTTCCATCGACATTATAGCCAAAGAATTTAAGCGATCTTCTTCAGTCTTTGTAGAGCGTAGGTCGCTTTTAATGAGCTTTAGTTTGGAAAATGTACGTGCCCCTTGGGCAACCGAAACATGTAAAGTTAGGTAAATTCTAAGGGCTATATCTACGTTGGGAAAAACAGAAACGATATTTTGCTCGCGCAACAACTTGAAGCAATAAGAACAATTTATCCGTCCTTAAGATTTTTCTTCGATTGCCTGCAATTCTTTATTTTCTCCAAAGATGTTGAAGCTGAATCCAGACGATTAACATCTGGCTCCGACTCCGATGTTAATAATAAATTTTGAAATTTTTGAACTTCATTCATTTGAATCGTTCATTTAAAATGAAATCAAAACAACGAGAAGAAATAAATAAGCAGAGTAATGATTTATGTACGTTCTTACAAAATAATGTAGTTAAACAGCTTAATGTTGAATCAGAAACACAAAGTAATGGCAAAAAAAAATTATATTCTGAAAAGGGCCCTGAAATGTATTTTTGCATAGGGGACCAGAAGGAACTCTACCTGTCTCAAATTTACGCAACGGCGGGCTATGATCTTACATCTCAACACGGCTTATTTATTATTACATTTGCCGGTTCCGATATTTATGTAACAATCACGTAGGGCGACGCGGCGCTTGATTTCCAAAGCTTGCATAGTTTAAAATCAGTTAACAAAAAAGCGTGGGGCGTAGCTCTGGAGTTCGACTAGTTTATTAAATATTTACTATAAAAAAACTTTTACTATGAAATATAAACTGCATTGTCTTACCTTATACCATACATTATAGTATTAATTCATTAATTGCAGGTGTGTGAACTAAACAAGACACTACTTTGGTTTTTCAGGGTAAGAGTTGACCAAAAATTTTAATGGACACCCGATACATATGAAAAATGGAAACACTTCTCTCGTAAGCCTCATTTATTTAAGTTAAGGGTGTGTGGTATTTGCGTACAAATAATTTACATCTGGCCATCTATAATTTATGGTTTTGATTATTATGCTTTACTAAATAATCCAAACCCTCACTCACAGATGGTCAGGTCACAATTTTATTATTTGAATGCACATACCATTCATTTTTAAAAAATGTTACTTACGATACCTTTAGGCACTCGATTGAAATTAAAAGTGTAATTAATTAGACATTATCAATATCCTTAATTAGCTTTCAATTTCAATTAGTTCAGAAATTTCAGTGCAAAATTTTCAAATATATCCTTAATATAGTAATCTTCCTCGAACCATAGACATCTTTTTCTATTTATCGTTAGATGGTGCTCGGGCTCTCAAATTTAGTAAGACTAAAAGCGTTGATTGAAGTATACTTCAATCAACGCTAAAAGCATCCACGAAACGCTCATGCAAGGCTTGAACATTTCCAACCCCCTAATTACTACTGCTTTAGGGAGAACATACAGAACAAAATAAAATTAGCTTATCCTCCAATTTAGGAGCAGTTATTAACTGTTAAACTGTTGCACTTAACCCAAATCAATATTTGTCTATAATTAAAACTTAATTACCAAAATACTAGCAAAATCAAATTTCAGTATTTCTTAAAATATGGAATAAAATATGCATGGCAAGTATTCGATTCCAAGAATAATAAAAACTAATAATTTAGTAAATGCGAAAAATAAAGTAGAGCTGTGTATTATTTTGTTACCTACCCGTAATAAAACAAAAAATATGGCACATCTTTTATATCATAATACACATTGGTTTCTGGTAATGTTTATATTAATAATAATTAATTTCGGTTATGCCAGTTGAAGCTTGAAACTGTTGCAATTTTTGTGAATTTTCTCGAAAGCTAGTGCATGATATTTAATTAGTATATTATGCAACGAATCTATAATGATAGCTATTAATACACGAGTGAGACTGTTTTTTCTACATGTTAATTTAAAAAAATATTCAATAAAAAATGTATTTGAACATTATACTTAAAAACAATTATACTACTATACTACAAGTATATCAAATATACATTTTATTCATTGGTAATTCAATGAATAAAAAAAACAATCATTCGCACTGTACCCCTGGTGGGACTCGAACCCACAGTCCCCGGCTTAGGAGGCCGATGCCTTATCCATTAGGCCACAGGGGCGATGGAAATTTCCGTAGTATAAACAGTGATAGATATATACGTTGTATACATAATAGTAAAAGAAAATTAAAAGTATGTTTTATTATAAATCATTTACAAAAAATGCAAGGTACACTGTCAATAATTTATTGTAATCAGTTTTATTCATTTATAAGTTTCAGTTCTAATTTTAAACAAATTTTTAACAACCGAGAAACCCACAAGTTTTTGTACGAAATCGATTACAATTTACAACTGCAAATTTACACTTTGATATTCAATAACAAAGATCAGTTTTCATTACGGTCTTATCAGCGACGGCGTCAGGGTTTCTTAGATGGGGGGGCACAGTTCGGCACAATATTTCTGGGGTTGGGCACAGGCACTTTGATATCAAAGAAATAAGTACATTATAGAGAGTATCGAGTACACGTAGGTAGGCAGTTTTTTGAAAACAAAACAGAGCAAACACTGATAGTGAACCATTAGAAAAAGAATTATATTATTATTATTACCATACATTCCTGTTGGTATTATAGAAAACTAGAAAATATAATTTTAAATTTCATAAAACTTTTTATTTGAATAATAATTTGCAAGGATGCTTTAGTGCAAATTCATTTATTTTTAGGGTTTTTGATAAAAAAAATATTCAATAAAGTGGTGTTGGCTTTGCCTTTTCTCATTTTAGATCGTAATATGTTTGTCCCTGATCTCATTAAAAAAAATTACTAATTTAATAAAACTTAATAAAAAAAACAAGAAAATGTATTCACTTCTGCGGTTTATAGAAATATTACTCAAAACACAGACTGGAACTAGCGATGAAATGTGATGAAATTAATAAAAATACTATTCATGAAGGTTTACGCTGTTTTAACGACCGGCCCGAAGAAAGACGATGAGAACGTGAATTGCTTCATAGGAGCATTCGAGAAGTAAGCGGAGAGCGATTCGATTATATGCCCATCACTAATAAAAATTGGAAAAGTATTACGAAGAATTCTAAAAGACATTTATACCTTTATGGTTATCTAAATAACTCATAACACCATTTTTCACCTTATAAGCCAACATCTAAATATAGTTCATTTATTTATTTATTTCACTGCTAATTTTATTAAGGCACACAACTTCACGCAAAATGCAAAGGTAATTGTTTTATACTTTAAAAGCAATTTATTCAATTTATACTACTTACCGTATGGGCTGCAGCAGTTCTTCTTCCAAGTTCCATTGCCTTGCATGCTTGGTTGTAAACAAGGAAAAAATAAAATAGTTTGTCTTTGCAAGTCGATACTAGTCGATACTAGTGCATCTGACTGTAATTAAATTATAGAAAGATAATTCTTTCATAAATTTTTAAACATATATTGCATTATTATGCTTCATTCCGAGATTATTCTACTTACAATATACTTAACTCTCACTACGTCGCATTTACCGTTTTAAAGAGATTCCTATTATTATTTATTTATTTAACGTCGGCTTATTTCTGCTCCTAAGGCTACACAACGACCCCAGAGAATAACAAATAAGCCAACCACAGCTGGAAGTTAAGCCGAAACCCCCGCCTTCTGCAGACTTACAAATTTATTCTCAATTATTTTCCCACAAACTATGCAATTGCTTTATTTAATAGTTAAAAAATATGATTTGAGAGTTAGATTATTATACATATAATGATTTAATCACATACCAGTCGTGAATTGAAAAATGAACGGGGTATATTACTCAAACTTTCTGCATACCAAATTGTATTTATTTTTCTTAAGAAGTAAGCAAAACTAACCTAATGCAACAAGTTTTCGTAATTTAATAACTTAATTATTTTTCAAACCACTCGTGGTATAGCCGCTGAATATTTATAATATAAGGAAGTTAAATTTCTAAATAAGAAATTTAATTACCGACTGCTTTATTTATAATAAAAATATACAAAAACAAAATGAATTGCATTTATTTATATTTAAATACTTTAAAAATTAGGTACAAATATGTTGATTTTCAACAAAAACTATTTTACACAACGAATTATTTACTAAAATATTTACTTTATTCGTAATATTTATTTAAATGTTTGTCGGAAATTTCCACAAATTTGTTCATAATATACCAGAAACATGGTAGTGGAAACATCTGACAAAACGAGAGTTCCCATAATATTACTATACCAAATACCAATACAAATTTATAATAAAATCTGAAAATCACAGTAAAAATTAAAAATAATTATAATATGTATATTAACTCTTAAAAACGTAGAGTAGAATGGAAAATTTATATATTATGCAAGTTGTTCTATTTTATTCTACATACTCGCCAATCAGAAAATCGTGATACCCGCTAGAAAATTTTTTTTGGTTTTTGCTTTGCTGTAAAATTATCGTTTTAAAAGGATGCCACATTTGTGGCTAACTATACAGACAAATAATAAACGTTTTCAAGCAAAAGCTACTAGGTAGCTACAACTGAAGGTTCTTCGCAAACCTTTGCTATAGACATCTTGATTTGATCTGGATTTTGAAAATATCAAATTTAGCTCTTTCTGCAGCTTGTACCATTTAAGTTATCTGTACAGTAACTTCCCATATAATATTGAACATTATGCTGCATGTTTTCAATACTAAGAGAATTAGTTCTATTTTTTTAGGAGGTATGAATTTGTAAGTAATTATCTCATTTATGAGTTCTATTGTTTGTTAAACATCTCACACCTACTTTTGCTGACCATCGTTTCAAAACAGCCCCCGTTATGTTTTTCCCAATGAAAATGTGAACGACAACTCTAATATTTAAATTGTGTTCATACTATTTAAGATTTAAAATACTCTTCCATAAGGTACACTTCTTGCAGAAGATTGCCCAGCACAAGGACTTTCGTGCAACAATAATTTACTTCCTCCATAACCTGATCCACTACTACTGCTGGAGAAAAGACTCCTACTGTAATATGGAAGTCCGTCAGATGATCGTCGTGCCTTCATTAAGGCCCCTGCAGCGACCACGACAGCGCCTAAGAATATTAGCCCAAGCACAGCGAACGTTATGGCCATTTTGTCTGGAGAAACACAAAATGTTCTATCGCCAGGAAGATGTCCAAAAGGCGAAATCAATCCTTCTGAAATTATATTATTTCATGATATTGAGAATATGTACGAGTATTATGTGAATAAAGAGAAGAGGGTTACTAGTTCCATAAGCAATGAATAGGTAATTATTCTATAATCAGTAACAATTACTATACAATAATAGATATAATTTCATGCTTTTTACTAGGACACAAATACTTTACATGAGCTTAACATATAAATGACTGACTAAAAAATGAAAAGATGACGTTAATGTTTTTCCACAGAAACTGTGGTGTGAATTTGCTTTACATGGAAACAATCGGTTAACATCGGTTAACGAAGAATTCTGGTTAGTTGAAACTTCGAAAATCGAAATTAATAGTCTGTATGCCTGTTGCCTAATATCTTTAAAAAGTTTACGGTAACATGTGTAAATAACCAATTTTATATCAATGTTTAACAAAATTAACAAAAAGTAAGCCTTGCAAACTATGAACTATATACTACAGGTGTTCTTCCTATACAGTCATTTCATAATTAGGCTCTCAAATATTTGACAAACAGGAACCTCCACAACTTAAAGGGAAAGAAACACCAGTGCATGTACTTACGTAGCTACCCAATTAAACAGCATGTCCATTAAAATCATCAAAAAATAAGGAGATTTACAAAAAAATTCTCCCCGGCGGGGAATCGAACCCCGGTCTCCCGCGTGACAGGCGGGGATACTTACCACTATACTACCGAGGACTTGTGAGGAATATCCCAAAAATGTATTACTTCAAGGACGCAGCGGGAGCAATAAGATGTAGATCTAAAACAATATTCTCCCCGGCGGGGAATCGAACCCCGGTCTCCCGCGTGACAGGCGGGGATACTGACCACTATACTACCGAGGACTTGTGAAGAACATTTCAAATTATGTTTTACTTCAAGGCCGTTACAAGAGAAGTAAGTTGTAGATTTAAAAAAGCTTTCTCTCCGGCGGGGAATCGAACCCCGGTCTCCCGCGTGACAGGCGGGGATACTTACCGAGGACTTGTGAAAAATATCCCAAAATATGTATTACTTCAAGGACGCAGCGGGAGCAAAAAGATGTAGATCTCAAAAATATCCTCCCCGGCGGGGAATTGAACCCCGGTCTCCCGCGTGACAGGCAGGGATACTGACCACTATACTACCGAGGACTTGTGAGGAATATCCCAAAATATATATAACTTCAAGGACGTAGCTGGAGCAATAAGATGTAGATCTAAAAAATATCCTCCCCGGCGGGAAATCGAACCCCGGTCTCCCGCGTGACAGGCAGGATACTTACCACTATACTACCAAGGACTTGTGAGGAACATCCCAAAATATGTATTAATTCAAGGACGCAGCGGGAGCAATAAGATGTAGATCTAAAAAATATCCTTCCCCGCTGAGGAATCGAACCCTGGTCCTTCGCGTGACAGGCGGGGATACTGACCACTATACTACCGAGGACTTGTGAAGAATATCCCAAAATATGTATTACTTCAAGGATGCAGCGGGAGCAATAAGATATGTAGATCTAAAAAATATCCTCCCCGGCGGGGAATCGAACCCCGGTCTCCCGCGTGACAGGCGGGGATACTGACCACTATACTACCGAAGACTTGTGAGGAATATCCCAAAATATGTATTACTTCAAGGACGCAGCGGGAGCAATAAGATGTAGATCTAAAAAAATATCCTCCCCGGCGAGGAATCGAACCCCGGTCTCCCGCGTGACAGGCGGGGATACTGACCACTATACTACCAATGACTTGTGACGAATATCCCAAAATATGTATAACTTCAAGGACATTACGGGAGCAATAAGATGTAGATCTAAAAAAATGTCCTCCCCGGCGGGGAATCGAACCCCGGTCTCCCGCGTGACAGGCGGGGATACTGACCACTATTACCGAGGACTTGTGAGAAATATCCCAAAATATGTATTACTTCAAGGATGCAGCGGGAGCAATAAGATGTAGATCTAAAAAAATATCCTCCCCGGCGGGGAATCGAACCCCGGTCTCCCGCGTGACAGGCGGGGATACTGACCACTATACTACCGAGGACTTGTGAAAAATATCCCAAAATATGTATTACTTCAAGGACGCAGCGGGAGCAATAAGATGTAGATCTAAAAAAATATCCTCCCCAGGGGGAATCGAACCCCGGTCTCCCGCGTGACAGGCGGGGATACTATACTGACCACTATACTACCGAGGACTTGTGAGGAATATCCCAAAATATGTATTACTTCAAGGACACTACGGCAGCAATAAGATGTAGATCTAAAAAAATATCCTCCCCGGCGGGGAATCGAACCCCGGTCTCCCGCGTGACAGGCGGGGATACTGACCACTATACTACCGAGGACTTGTGAAAAATATCCCAAAATATGTATTACTTCAAGGACGCAGCGGGAGCAATAAGATGTAGATCTAAAAAAATATCCTCCTCGGCGGGGAATCGAACCCCGGTCTCCCGCGTGACAGGCGGGGATACTTACCACTATACTACCGAGGACTTGTGAGGAATATCCCAAAATATGTATTACTTCAAGGATGCAGCGGGAGCAATAAGATGTAGATCTAAAAAAATATCCTCCCCGGCGGGGAATCGAACCCCGGTCTCCCGCGTGACAGGCGGGGATACTGACCACTATACTACCGAGGACTTGTGAGGAATATCCCAAAATATGTATTACTTCAAGGATGCAGCGGGAGCAATAAGATGTAGATCTAAAAAAATATCCTCCCCGGCGGGGAATCGAACCCCGGTCTCCCGCGTGACAGGCGGGGATACTGACCACTATACTACCGAGGACTTGTGAGGAATATCCCAAAATATGTATAACTTCAAGGACACTACGGCAGCAATAAGATGTAGATCTAAAAAAATATCCTCCCCGGCGGGGAATCGAACCCCCGTCTCCCGCGTGACAGGCGGGGATACTGACCACTATACTACCGAGGACTTGTGAAAAATATCCCAAAATATGTATTACTTCAAGGACGCAGCGGGAGCAATAAGATGTAGATCTAAAAAAATATCCTCCCCGGCGGGGAATCGAACCCCGGTCTCCCGCGTGACAGGCGGGGATACTGACCACTATACTACCGAGGACTTGTGAAAAATATCCCAAAATATGTATTACTTCAAGGACGCAGCGGGAGCTATAAGATGTAGATCTAAAAAAATATCCTCCCCGGCGGGGAATCGAACCCCGGTCTCCCGCGTGACAGGCGGGGATACTGACCACTATACTACCGAGGACTTGTGAGGAATATCCCAAAATATGTATAACTTCAAGGACACTACGGCAGCAATAAGATGTAGATCTAAAAAAATATCCTCCCCGGCGGGGAATCGAACCCCGGTCTCCCGCGTGACAGGCGGGGATACTGACCACTATACTACCGAGGACTTGTGAAAAATATCCCAAAATATGTATTACTTCAAGGACGCAGCGGGAGCAATAAGATGTAGATCTAAAAAAATATCCTCCCCGGCGGGGAATCGAACCCCGGTCTCCCGCGTGACAGGCGGGGATACTGACCACTATACTACCGAGGACTTGTGAGGAATATCCCAAAATATGTATAACTTCAAGGACACTACGGCAGCAATAAGATGTAGATCTAAAAAAATATCCTCCCCGGCGGGGAATCGAACCCCGGTCTCCCGCGTGACAGGCGGGGATACTGACCACTATACTACCGAGGACTTGTGAAAAATATCCCAAAATATGTATTACTTCAAGGACGCAGCGGGAGCAATAAGATGTAGATCTAAAAAAATATCCTCCCCGGCGGGGAATCGAACCCCGGTCTCCCGCGTGACAGGCGGGGATACTGACCACTATACTACCGAGGACTTGTGAAAAATATCCCAAAATATGTATTACTTCAAGGACGCAGCGGGAGCTATAAGATGTAGATCTAAAAAAATATCCTCCCCGGCGGGGAATCGAACCCCGGTCTCCCGCGTGACAGGCGGGGATACTGACCACTATACTACCGAGGACTTGTGAGGAATATCCCAAAATATGTATAACTTCAAGGACACTACGGCAGCAATAAGATGTAGATCTAAAAAAATATCCTCCCCGGCGGGGAATCGAACCCCGGTCTCCCGCGTGACAGGCGGGGATACTGACCACTATACTACCGAGGACTTGTGAAAAATATCCCAAAATATGTATTACTTCAAGGACGCAGCGGGAGCAATAAGATGTAGATCTAAAAAAATATCCTCCCCGGCGGGAAATCGAACCCCGGTCTCCCGCGTGACAGGCGGGGATACTGACCACTATACTACCGAGGACTTGTGAAAAATATCCCAAAATATGTATTACTTCAAGGACGCAGCGGGAGCAATAAGATGTAGATCTAAAAAAATATCCTCCCCGGCGGGGAATCGAACCCCGGTCTCCCGCGTGACAGGCGGGGATACTGACCACTATACTACCGAGGACTTGTGAAAAATATCCCAAAATATGTATTACTTCAAGGACGCAGCGGGAGCAATAAGATGTAGATCTAAAAAAATATCCTCCCCGGCGGGGAATCGAACCCCGGTCTCCCGCGTGACAGGCGGGGATACTATACTGACCACTATACTACCGAGGACTTGTGAGGAATATCCCAAAATATGTATTACTTCAAGGACACTGCGGCAGCAATAAGATGTAGATCTAAAAAAATATTCTCCCCGGCGGGGAATCGATCCCCGGTCTCCCGCGTGACAGGCGGGGATACTGACCACTATACTACCGAGGACTTGTGAAAAATATCCCAAAATATGTATTACTTCAAGGACGCAGCGGGAGCAATAAGATGTAGATCTAAAAAAATATCCTCCCCGGCGGGGAATCGAACCCCGGTCTCCCGCGTGACAGGCGGGGATACTGACCACTATACTACCGAGGACTTGTGAAAAATATCCCAAAATATGTATTACTTCAAGGACGCAGCGGGAGCAATAAGATGTAGATCTAAAAAAATATCCTCCCCGGCGGGGAATCGAACCCCGGTCTCCCGCGTGACAGGCGGGGATACTGACCACTATACTACCGAGGACTTGTGAGGAATATCCCAAAATATGTATTACTTCAAGGACGCAGCGGGAGCAATAAGATGTAGATCTAAAAAAATATCCTCCCCGGCGGGGAATCGAACCCCGGTCTCCCGCGTGACAGGCGGGGATACTATACTGACCACTATACTACCGAGGACTTGTGAGGAATATCCCAAAATATGTATTACTTCAAGGACACTGCGGCAGCAATAAGATGTAGATCTAAAAAATATCCTCCCCGGCGGGGAATCGAACCCCGGTCTCCCGCGTGACAGGCGGGGATACTGACCACTATACTACCGAGGACTTGTGAAAAATATCCCAAAATATGTATTACTTCAAGGACGCAGCGGGAGCAATAAGATGTAGTACTAAAAAAATATCCTCCCCGGCGGGGAATCGAACCCCGGTCTCCCGCGTGACAGGCGGGGATACTGACCACTATACTACCGAGGACTTGTGAAAAATATCCCAAAATATGTATTACTTCAAGGACGCAGCGGGAGCAATAAGATGTAGATCTAAAAAAATATCCTCCCCGGCGGGGAATCGAACCCCGGTCTCCCGCGTGACAGGCGGGGATACTGACCACTATACTACCGAGGACTTGTGAGGAATATCCCAAAATATGTATTACTTCAAGGACGCAGCGGGAGCAATAAGATGTAGATCTAAAAAAATATCCTCCCCGGCGGGGAATCGAACCCCGGTCTCCCGCGTGACAGGCGGGGATACTATACTGACCACTATACTACCGAGGACTTGTGAGGAATATCCCAAAATATGTATTACTTCAAGGACACTGCGGCAGCAATAAGATGTAGATCTAAAAAATATCCTCCCCGGCGGGGAATCGAACCCCGGTCTCCCGCGTGACAGGCGGGGATACTGACCACTATACTACCGAGGACTTGTGAAAAATATCCCAAAATATGTATTACTTCAAGGACGCAGCGGGAGCAATAAGATGTAGTACTAAAAAAATATCCTCCCCGGCGGGGAATCGAACCCCGGTCTCCCGCGTGACAGGCGGGGATACTGACCACTATACTACCGAGGACTTGTGAAAAATATCCCAAAATATGTATTACTTCAAGGACGCAGCGGGAGCAATAAGATGTAGATCTAAAAAAATATCCTCCCCGGCGGGGAATCGAACCCCGGTCTCCCGCGTGACAGGCGGGGATACTTACCACTATACTACCGAGGACTTACATGCAAAAAGGTTCGTTCTTTTGTAATCGAACAACACATAAGAATAACAAAAGTGAACTTGCAGTAAATGTGTTCTGTTCTACTATTACAATTATATATTATTATTTTTTTCGCAAAAAAAAAGGAAACTAGAACTAGACCAGAAGACTAGAACACTGATGTAATAAAAGAAATAAATTTTAGTTAAAACTCTTACGTTGACTAACAAGGATAAATAAAGACAACACACTTTGACGTCCCCGTAAAAGGATAAAATTAGTATATTAAAATGGAAATGCCTTCTATAACTTTGACAATATACATAATTTTGTGACAAACAAAAAAGGTTCGCGAATTTTACATTCAATTAATAGTTCTAATTTAAAAAAATGTGAATTTGTACCTACGTTTAATTATGAATCGTGTTTCGCTTGAAAGATGCAATAATCTAATAACTTTTTCTCTGTGCTTGTTTAAAATGTTACATTTGATTAATTTTTAGATCATTTGTGAATGGCACTAATAAATCAAAGAAAGCTGAATACTATGAGGAAAAAGATACAAACGTCTAAATGCTATAATCTTCATTCTACCTATAAATACAAATTTCCTAGAAAAAAATTTCGTTTTAATTAGCAAACTAACTCAAGTTATATACTTGCAAACTTACACCACACGATTGGTAAGTTGTGATCCATAGATTAGAGCTTCTTTATTTTAAAAATGATAAATATCTTCTCTTTTAACACGTTTTATTGTCTTAAGTATATTATGTATGTATTTATATATTGTTATAAATCTTAAAGTATCATGCATCATCCGGAACTAAAATCAAACTTAATACCGAAATTTACAATTAATCACTTTGGGACTTCCTGTTTTCGAATCCAGTTTTAAACCCGTGCCCATGAAATGAATTCAAAACCGATCCAGGACGTACTTTACTTTATAGTCTGTAAAATTTGCATGAACAAGAACTCTGCTTGCCTTAACGAGGGGGGGGGGGTGTTACTCTATATCGACCTCATCAAACAAATAACTGTTGAGTTTGACGCCTTTACAAAAATCTGGCGGCACCTTTGATGATCTTTATCGAGTCTAAAACGAAAAAACAAGTTGATATCCTGACAAACATTAATAGTGTGAATGTGAAGAGAAATTCTTGCCTGGATATCTCTATTATTTTTTGATCAGAACCTCTATTCAAATATTATACTTAAAGAATCCACAATTCATGCACTTTAATGCTTTAACTAACGTCATAATATATTCATCACTAAATTATTGCTGTTTTTCTAAAAAAAAAAAACATTGAAAAATGTACATGTGGTGAAATTTGTATTGACAAATACTCTTAAATTTCACAAAATTAGACGAATAATATAGTAAATTCTAAAATTTAATTTAAAAAATTCAATTAATTACTTCTTTATTTTTTGGCACGTTCCAATCCAGTAGACGTACAAGAAATTTTTTAATCGCGATAAATCAGTTTTACTGTTTAAAATTTACAAACCTCGTCATTTTTTTAAATTTATCTCATGTAACTACAAAATAGATATTTAAATTGTGTTAGTTTCCTTCCTGTTTACAAAATTCCCTGCAAAGAAGTACAATATATCTAAATAAATTAAGTCCATCCAAGAAACAACATTGTGCATCAGCGTACTGAAACACGTTTGGGATCTATGAGGTAACAAACTTGGTATTCTTTACAACTTACATATATATGAGAAACAGCATATCTTTATACATACAATTATAGATATCTACCTACCTATGACCCAAGTGACCAGAGGTAGAAAGGTAAACCAAGGAAAACCACAATAGGTGCATAAGAAAAGAAGAAATTAAGTGCAATTTTATATTTATATACAAAACTTTACAAACTGTATACAAGACTAATGGACTATGACAAAAGTGAAATATATTTACAGAAATCCTGGCCATTGTCCCAATTTTAAACTTACCACCAATCTTTTCACGATCAACATTTCTAACTTCGTCTAATTCTATTCCTGGTGCTATAACTTCAACGCTATTGAATACTTCAAATCGATCTAGCACTTCTCCTTGCTGCCCTTTGGATAAGGTACGAGCTAATCTGTTATCAGTCGTATTTGTATTATTCGAATTTTCACAATCAACCTAAAAGACGAGGTACAGTGAAAAACATTGCTGTAAACCATGTTTTGTTAAACTTAATGAAATCAATACATAAATAATTCATATGTGGGTAGAACCAGTGGCGGTTTCTCCATTGGCTCAAATGGTCATTGACCTCCCAATAAAATACGAAAACATAAATAATTACGTTTTGTTTGAGTACATATTATACACTTTAATATTTAAAATGTACTTTATGGTTAACTTTTGTATGAGATTTCTATGCGAAAACGTTTGAATGTTTGAGTATTTCGCGCGCATTAAACGAATCTATGCGAGGGTCATTTGGCTGTCAGTCCCCAATTCAGTTATACGCCACCGAATAAAGCAGCCGGCTTAAAAGGCCTTCAAATGAATAAGAGTGAAATAGAAAGTTCATTGCGGTAAAATTCATATTACACAAGCTAAAATAGGATAGAAGTATCTGCGTATTAAAAACTTCAGGGTCAGGAACCCACAACTTCTGAAAATTATGCTGTCAGCTTTCCGTGATAAGCGCATGCCAATAGCCACCTAATTTGCGGGATTCGCACGTACACGACGTAGTAGTGTGAAAACAGTTGTTGGTTGTGTAATCATAATTTAGTGGTGTTGTACGATGTTCGTGCAAAATAATTTTGGATTGTGAATGCCATGTAAGAAAATGCTTTCACTTGTTTCCACTGTCTGCTATTTTGTGATTATTCATTGTGTGATATTGACTGCAAACATTTAAAAACTAAATTTCAAACACATTTTTTAATCGCAAACCGCATGAAAAATCTTATACATTTTGACACACTGTCAATGTGGGTATCAATTTAAAATAATTTTATTAGAGAGTGCTTATCGAAAGTCTATTAAAGACTTCAATGTTGGTAAAAATAGATAATTTTGCCAACGTAAAGGATGGATTTGAAATATAAGGCTACCTAAAACTTGGGTAAGAACAATTTTTTTCCAAGAAATACTTTAAAATGCCTCCCAGTACACCACACCACGAGCCGCCACTGGGTAGAACATTCTTTACCTTGTCACATATTCCTCTGCAAAGTTGCAAACCGCACGTTAAATGCAAACGATCTCGATCAGGAAATTTAAAAGCAGCGAATCGTGATACCGCTTCTTGGTGTCGCATCAGTGCTATAGGGCGAGATGGTCCTACCAATGGTGCTGGCAAAAGAAGCTCATCAATAGGACAACCATGCTCATCTAAGAGTTTTTGTGAAGATTCTCCAAGACCATCGTGTGCTGTACATTCTACTACCCTCCAACCTATTCCAGCTGCAATAATAAAATTTTAAAATATTTAATAATTACAGAAAATTAATTTGCTGTGTTGCAGTTAAAAACGTGATTTGAAGAAAATTGAAAACTTTATAAGTTAGGTCTAATCTATATAAAAACTAGAGTTTACATCAGTTATGAAAAAGATGTAACAATAGTACAGAGTGGCTAGGAAAACCCCGGCCACTTTTCTTGCGGCGGTCAAGAGATGGCGCTTTAGTAAAGAAAAATGAAATTAAACAACTGGCAACAACGCAGAATCCAAGACGTTTTGGTTGTTTTGATTTAATATGGGGCGTATTTAATAACTGAAAAGTCTTGGATTCTGCGTTGTTGCCAGTATTTTAATTTAATTTTTCTTTACTAAAGCGTCATCTCTTGACCGCCGCTAGAAAAGTGGCCGGGGTTTTCCTAGCCACTCTGTAGATTATTAGTTATTATACCCTTGGATGTAATGACGACATTTTTTATAAAAATAATAAAACAAACTTGCATGTTCATAAAAGCATTTGAAGTATTATGTTTTGGGATAAAGTAGTTCTCTTCATTGTCAACATGTAAGGTTTTTTTTTTAATTTCTTGGTTGCTGCAGACCTACCATTAATTTTATATACCAATAATACTAATACTATAACTAATGTAATATTGTTAAATTATTTTAACTGTTTTATTAACCTGGTAAAGTCGATTTAACCATAAGAAGGGTGGGTTCTCCAACTTGTAAAGTTCCAGAGTATCCACTATCGTGTTCAGGAACAATCTCCATCCATGCCCTTGCAGCTGATAAAGCTTCGGTAAGTTCGCGACCCATATCCGGTTCTTGATTTTCATCCGATTCTTTCGACCATCCTTCTTCTTTCATACGTCCCGTTCTGAAAAATACGTACGTGAAGTTAGTGAGTACATTTAATATAATATTCTCCAAAAGAGTAGTTACTATTCCGTTTCAACCCTTATTTAGTTTAGTTATTGCAGTTTGACATCCTAGGATGTCAGTGCATAAATACAATAAGAACTTAATAAAGATACATAGTTATTTATTATACACGACGATAAAGAGATATTTTATCGACAAGTGAAAGATGTTAGTTCACGAGCGACGAAGGAGCGAGTGGGCTATCTTTCACGAGTCGATAAAGACTCTTTATCGTCGTGTACAATATACTATTTTATTTTGTACTTAATGTTAAATAATAATCAATAATTTATTTCTATATTAAAATGTCAACTACTCGCACAGATGTTTTATAGTAATTGTTGCGATCGCGTTAGCAATGATCGTTGTTTTGTTAGTTTGTTTACTTGCGTCAACATTCAAACATTTTCACGAAATTATTTTATTGAAGCTATAGTGAAAGAAGAAATGGCTAAATTGTTGCCTGAGAAGTCCAGAAAAGCATATGAGAAAGGGTATGAGAGTAACATCAGATAAGTTACCTCCAATGTAATAATTTAAATTTGTGTTATATTACGCACGAATGTATTATAAATAAAGTGTAGATAAAATTCTACTTTATCTACAGTTGATGTTAAAATGTTTCTTTATCTACAAAAAATGAACGCATAAAGCCTACTTTTAACATTAAGTACAACATAAAAATATTTTACTTCAATTTTCAAAACTAGTATCTAGCGTTATCATGATTATAGTTATTAGTTATTATCAGTCAAAAAGTAGGGTAAAGGGAGAATGTTGGCCCTCCTTAATATTACTAAATCGTAAAGTTAAGTTTTATAATTTTGCTCTACTATGACTGATGAACATTTATTTATTTATTAAATACAATCCTATTTAGTTATTAAATATACAATTTTATTAATTCCCAAACTTCAAACATTCGTAGAAGACACAGAAATTTGCAAATTTAGACATCAAGCAAATTGCAGTTGATGGTTAGCTTTATGTGCCTACAAAATATAAAAATGACGAGAGTCACATTCTTAGATTTTAAAAAGTTTGAATATGTTTTCACTTCACAGTTTTCATCTTTTCAAAAATTCCTACACATAATTGTATTATGTCTCCCTAGAACTATCAAATTTTATCCCGATCTGCCAAGACGGCTTTGAGTAATGAGGCCTTAAAGGCAAAAGTATCAAAACATCGCAGGCGCCATTTATTTTGAAGCTAAGGAGGTTTAGAAAACAGCGTTGGGTTTGTCTTAAAGTTTTCTATCATATTATGTTCGCAGATTTTCAAATTTCAATTTCTGAATAGTGTAATATCAATAAATGTCTAAATAAAATACTTTATAACTTCAACAGTATTTATTTATTTTAACCTTATACGTATTTCGACGTATTTAATGTCATTATCAAAGATAAGGTTAAAAAGTAAACAGTTGGTGTTGCTATAGGGCCAACAGAACTTGGTTATCTGTGTTTACAGATGATTTGATTTCTTATTCTAAAACGTCCAATAATGGTGAATTTCAGAAATCGATTTACTAACTCATTAAAGGTACAGTTTTTAAATTTTGTGAATTTGAAATGCTTCTAGTGTGTCTAATTTTATCATCACAAAAGTGTAAAAATGTTGTAGTGTTATTAGATATCATTAAATGATTGTGTTCTAATAAGTGTTTAGCGTAATTGGATTTATGTGGGCGTTTATATTTGTAACAAGGGACTTGTCTCTAGACAAAATCTCTTTAATTGTTTTAAAAATTACTTTACATTTATTATTATTATTTATAGTTATAGAAATTTACTCTGATTTAACGTCAAAATATGGAATTAAATCGTTTTTAATTCTATCGGTTGAAGTATTTAAGTAAATTTTTTGAATAGTTGTTTATTTCTTTAATTAATGTATTAACAAGTTTTTTATTATAACCATTGCTATATGCAATTTGTTTTATAATTGAAATTTTCCTGTTATAATTAATTCCATCTAAAGAGACCGTTAAAACTCTGTGTATCATACACCTGTATGCTGCGAACTTGTGTTATGTGGTATGGGAATGTCCATTTGTATAGGTTTTCTATAAACAGGGTATACAAGTTTGTTATTTAAATGAATTTTTTGTGTAAATCTGAAAAGTTACTAGACCTATTTTGTTCAGTTTCTAGTGGGCATTTTATGTATGGATGCAAGCTGCTAATAAAAATTAAAAATTTATTAATTACCTCAAACAATCGGATATTTTTGATAATTTACTACAAAGATTTCATAAAATGCATGGTGAGTGAAAAGTAACACATAATGTCTATAACTTGGTAAATATTGATTCTGTGAAAAATAGGCTCAGTAAAAGTTGTGTGGTTAATTTCAGCCCATACTTTTTCTATGTTCAATTTTTACACGCTATGGCACCCTATATTTTTGTCACGTTTTTCCGCAATTGTTACTCTTTGTGGTATAATATTTTTAATGGGATTTCATCAGAAAACATTTGAATGAAATACCTATGAAATTCAAAAATTTCCTAGTTTCCAAAGCAACTAAATAATAAAACAAAGTATGCGCTGAAAGTTAAATTATTTTAAAAAAAGAGCTCCCCGCTTATCCCGACTCAGCACACTTAGTGCTATTCCCGGGTCTAACATGCCCCACCTCGAAAAACCCAATCCAGAGCAGAGCGCATAATGGCATCAAATAGTTCTTTACTCGTCCAATTTTTGGGAATCATACCTTTAGGCTTTTACACCCATGATGAAATTAAATAGTTTCAGGGACTTCTGCGTCTATTATAATCGGTTGATAAAGTTTTTAAATACATGGTGATATGATGTAACAGAGGAAAACACTATTTCTCTGTTTCTGGTACTAAAACAGATTCATTGCTATTATCAACATTGTTAAATAATAAAAAAAATAAAAAAATTGTCAAGTAATAAATAATATTATTTACAGAAAATAGTGCGGTAGTATTTTATCCTGACTTCCTAATAAATAAATATAGATAATCTAGCACATTTTTACAACAACTTTTTTTTTAATAAACAACACCGCACGCATTCCACCGCAGACCGATTATTATTATTATGTATGAGTGTGGTGGATGTGGACTTACGCGGATTTGCAGCGAAAAATCTGTGTATTTGTATTAGGATAGCAAAAAGAGTAAAAGGTTGGCGACAGAATGTTTGTTATTGTAGAAGCCGCACAATTGTCTTTTTAGGTAGGTAGACTTTCCTACTATTTTTTTTAATGCACCAACTTCTAAGTACTGACACGTCCCTAGTCTCTACCTTACAATTTTTGACATTTCCAGACTAATATCCATACATATATAAAAGCTCAAAGGGTTTTTTTCTCCGGTTCCTCCAGCGGCTACCGCTTCACCAATTTGGACCATTTTGTTTTCACTGAAAGGTCTCTATCTTCAGATGGAACATGAAACATTTTTATATTTTTATTCTACGTCGATTTTTCAATAATAATTATTTTAATTATAATATATATGAAGGTCGGCTAGGCGCGCGTCACTTGGGGCGCCATCTACAAAACCGCCGCGTCTCATTATTGGAACTAATGCATCACGTGACGCATTTAGACGGGTCGGTCTGTCAGTGCATTGTACGCTGGGGTCTCACTAGTTTATCATTAATTGACAGCCTACTGATGAACAAACAGAAAATTATTAACAATGACGTTTGTTCATTAGGTTCCTACCTACTCATTCCCATTTAGAACTTTTCAAAACTGAATATACAATACAATACAAATTTAGAGAGCTATTGATTATGTTGTTATTTTGTTCAGCAAGAATATCGATATAACATAAGTTTGGTAGTACAAGAATCCAATTCAGTAATCACAATGAGTACAGATAATATCCCATTTGGTAGCCTATTCTTGCGAACATGTATTTTATGAAATTGTTAGCGGAATCTGGAAAATACAACGAAAAGTGTCTGAGGGGCCAAGTCTAAAATGAAAATTTGTAAAGATTTGTTTAAAACTGTAAAGATTTAATTAAATGTGTTAAGAATTATTTAAATCGGTAAAGATTTATTTAAATCTGTGAAGATTTATTAAATATTGAAAGATTTAAAATAAATATGTGCAGATTTATCTAAATACATAAAAATTTACTAAATATTTGAAAATTTAAAATAAATGTATTTAAATTTATTTAAACATCTAATGCTTTCATAAATGTGGGAATATTTAAATTAAATGTTTAAGGGTTTATTTAAATCTACAAAGATTTATTAATTCAAAAGCATTTAACTAAATGTGTGCGTATATATAATAAATATTGGGACACCTTGCCGTAAATAACGCGGAATACACAGCGTATTTTCACTTTACACTTGGCGCGCTATAAAAGTGTGTGCGTTAAAAAAATTGGATTTGATGGATCACAATGCACGGTTTCACTTGCAGCGTATGATGGTATCGCTAACATTTTATCTTTTATGCTACCCTAATATAAGACACAGGTCTTTCGTTGTAAAACGTCGTAACCCACACACACAATCTCTATTAAAATTTTTTGTTTATTTCAACGTGCTGGGTTTGTTTACAATAACAATATTTATTTATAAGAGAAACGTGGAAAAATAGTACCGCAATGTATTTCTAATATAATTAGATAATTGTTATTTCATAGTTTTTTCATTTCGTTATTCTTGTCATATTTCAATTTTGCATTTGATGCTTGAAAAATCTGTAACAAAAGAAAGTACCTTGAAATAGGTACAATTTGTTTATAATAAAAATCTAGTTGTTCTCCTAAATCGAAAAATCAAAAGTTCATTTAATTTACAGGAAAAAAAATTCAGATTCTGTTTTAATTTTTCAGTTGATAGATTTGTTGCAATGCCAATTAATTTTCACAAGAGTGAAATTAATTATTTATTTATTGATTATAAGTATATAAAATACTTAATTACTTCAACACTTATTATTATATATACATATTAGAAAGTAAACAGTACACAGTTAGTGTTGTTATAGCAATAGAACTTGGTGACTTGATCTCGGTAATCGTCTGCAGATGACTTGATTTCTTATTCCAAAATGTCCAATAGAGGAGAATTTAAAAGAGATCAATTTGCTCGTTCATTAACGGTACAGTTTTTAAATGTCTGTGAATTTCAAAAGCTTCTAGTATATCTAATTCACGTTTATCATCATAAAAGTGTAAACATTTTATATTGTTATTAGATGTCATTGAATGATTGTATTCTAGTAGGTGTTTAGCGTAATTGGATTTATGTGGGTGTTTGTATTTGTAACCACGTATGTGTTCTTTACACCTAATATCAAAATTTCTAATTGTCTGGCCGATATAAACCGAATTACAATGCGAATTTTTTAGATATTAAAATAAAAAATAAACTAAAATAAAATAAAAATATCAAAAGAAAATCGAATTGTTGAGTGCTGTGGCTGAAATGTTTTCAGTATGTACGAAGATTTTATGTAAATTGAGAGCTGTGGTTTTATTTATTTTATTTTTTGAACTCATGAGTTGCAGTACACAACACTCTGAAATGTAATTTGGAATGGCCGAACCACGTCGTATAAAATTTTAAAACTTGTGGACTACAAATATAAAACCATAACATAACGATTATGACATAAACCTTTCTCACAGCTGTATACTCTGACAATTTTCAACTATAATGTCATAAGAGCATTAATTCTTTCCGGAAATTTTTTGAGTGAATCCAACAACGCAACGTAATAATTAGCTCGTTGGAACACAAGGGCGTGGTTACGACACCGCCATCCACAGGCTTTAAATTTTGCTTGAAATTATCAAGTTGTAATAGAAATATAGCTATAGCAATTACTCGCCATAACATCTCAACATATTTTAATTTAAATGTCTAACATATTTGACATAAAATTTGCGCTTACTAATTTCGCTTAGGTTAGTCTAGGTATAAAAATAATGTTCACGAAATTTTAGTGTTGCCATGGTAACCATGCTCAAATCAATTTTTCTTTTGGTCGTTAATTAGCGTCGTACGATTTTCAGGTAAATCTCACACTATCAAAAAGCACAAACTTAAAAGTACGGTTTAAAGCACAAAAGCTACTAAAATAAATTTACCAAATTTAATTTGTTATAAGATTAATATAAGACTTGACATACAATACAATAGGTACCTATACATATTCTGTTAAAAACAATAATAATTAGTCGGGTAGATTTATGTAAAGCGATGTACTTATAAAAACGCATCATGTAACAAGTTCAATTATTTTAAAATCAATAAAAAAATAAAAAGAAGTAAATCCCAATATCAACAACAAATTTTGTAATTTTTAAAGCGCTGCTGCCATCAAAGTATGCTATCCTAATACACAATACACAGATTGTTGGATGTGAAAACCTTGGAAGTCCAGTTGGAATACGGAATCGCAATAAACATTTCTTGACGTGATGAATTCAATTTTTAATAAGCACCGGATAGGCAACACATTTAACATTAAATGTCAAACTAAAATCCAAGATTGGCAATTTTAATTTCTGCAATGTTATAAAATGAAATTATTTTAGCAAATTAGATATTAAAGACATCTTTCAGCACAGAGAAGCATTATTATTTTCGAAATCGAGATTTGGATAGAAATACATATTTTGGACTTCCAGGAACCCAAACAAAGTGTTTTTAAAAAATAGCTGTCTGTGGGGGGGGAGCGTGTATGCGTGCACGGTCCATAACTCCCAAACAGCTGGTCCGATTTTGATGAGCTTTGGAATGTGGGAATGTATCAAAACTGCATCGGGGAAATAAGCTTTTGCAAAAATCTGAAATGGAAGCGGAAGTTGGACATGTTTTTTTGGTAGCATTTTTTCGAAAAACAAGTTTTTTAAATCTAAAACCGAAATCTTATAGAAAATTTTAGGACAAATTCAACACTTTTGTTTTCGAACGTTCTGGCTTAAAAATAGCGGCCGCTACACGTTTTTCTCGATTTTGAATTCAGCGCCTTGTACTCAAAAGCTGATCGATCAGGTTCAAACTATTATCGTAATTAGCCCTTAAGAAACACAATGTGACTGCACAAACATTTTTAAATAGCTATGAAGTAAGAACTATTTTCAAAATTTTCAAAAAAAACTACTCAAAAACTGTCTGGATTTTTTAAATTTTATCAGTTCATAGAGCTGGAAACTAATTACAATTTGGTCTGTGTCCCAGCTCTCTAATATTTATATGTGACGCCTTCTATGAATTTTTACTATCCTATACTTTCAGTATTTCAGCATTTCAGTATTTTTTTTATGCAAATTTTCAAATACTAAAGTTTGACGAAAATACATGTTTTGGACATTGGGGAACCCAAAAAGTGATTTTTAAAAAATGTCTGTCTGTGGGTGAGTGTGTGGGTGTATCGTACCGGTACCATAACTCCCAAAAGGATGGTCCGATTAGCTTTGGAATGTAGGGGTATATCAAAAATTCATTGGAGAAATAGGCTTTTTAAAAATCTGAAACCAGAAACAGTGGCTAAAAATGTTTTTTTGGTAGCATTTTTACAGAAATTGAAAGTTCTAAATATGAAAATGGAATCTGATAGAAGACCTCAAGGCAAATTCAATGATTTTTTCAAGAACTTTCTAGCTTCAAAATGGCGGCCACTGCGGTTTTTTGGAAATTGCAAGTTGAGAGAGATCAAAGGATATCAAATTTGGTATTGAAATAGTTCTAGTTCGGATACAATGTTTACTGTGCACACAAAATTTCAAAAAGTTAAAAGCTATGAAGTGTATTTCAAATTTCGGTAATTTTCAAAAAACATTTTTTTTTAAACTGACCTCTTTTTTTTCCATATGCTTGTTAGGTCATAAAACTAAAGATGCGCTACAATTTGGTTCGTGTCCTAGCTCGCTAGTTTTTTCTATGGCGCCTTCTATAAATTTTTGAAAACGTCTATTAACTCAAAAGCAAGTTATCAGGTCTGGATGAAATTTGATATTGTAGGAGTTCACAATATTACAGGATAGAAAAACTTTAGGGACTACTAAAGTAGTGAAGTGAAAAAAATATCAAAGTTTTGATTTTTTCGAATTAATACTGTTCAAAAACTTTCAAAGAATTTTAATTAATTCTATGGACCAATAGAGCTAAGGATGAGCTATAATTTACTTCGCGACCCAGTCTGCTAATGTCTCTGCGGCGCCTACTATGAATTTATGAAAATCGTATATTTATATACGCTAGATTGCTCATGAGTGATAGTAGATTAAAAGTCCCAACATAATTTTTAAGTGCGGCAATATTTAGGGGTGTTAATTTTTCTCCTCCTCTGCACCAATCTTTTAGTCCACAAGTTTGTCCTTCCGTTTTGATTTTTATAAATCCCAAAGAATCTTTTCCCAACAAAATGTTTTTTTCTCAATAAATTTCTAAATATAATAAGACATACCCCAGGCAAAGCATAACGTTAAGTGAGTTGACGCTGTATGCTTGGCGTGTTAGCATTTTGGTTCGCTCGCGATCGGTGCGGGGTAGTGTTTCTCTGTGGGGAGAATGCGTGGCTAATTCCGTTCGGTTGTTATATATCAAATCTGTATTACTCAAAATGTTACAAACAGATTTCATTTTGTCATTGTTGGCACGTAAGACGCCAATACTTAAATACTTTTGAAAACATGACAAGTAACGGTTTCTAAAGTATAGAAAATCCCAGGAAAAGTGTTTTGTTCATTTTTTACTTTTTAAAAACACCTCTTTAAAGCTACTTACCTAAACTCCCCAAATTTTTTATGATTTAAAATATTTTTAAATGCATCGACCATCGGCTGGCTTTTTACTACCAAAGCATTGTTTTGCAGTTGACATTTAATATTATATTCTTGATCGGTGAATTGTCGTAAATGTCGATCTTGCTGAATAACTAACGTAACGGTATAAAAAATATCTTCAGAATGTGAACCTGATTCTGAACTCAAGCGGACTCCACAGCCCGTGGTTGGTAGATGCAATGTTAACGAGTTTGTTAAAGTACCTGCAATGATGGCACAAATTAATAGTTTGCTGTATAAATACTTAACCGTTTCATCCTACTGTGAAATTGTAAAATTCAAACTGTTTGTTTACTAACACTGTGGGATGATTATTTTGGGAAGTAAATAATAAGTACTTTTTGTTTATTTCTTCGATCGTTGAAAACTTTAGGTGATTCAATGTTACGCTTAGGCTTTTGAAATATTCAAAAACGGAAAATAAAAAAGGTAATAATAAATCAAAGTCTAAAGTTTCATGAATTAACCTTTCCGTGTTTTTCCCGTTATCAAAGATTTTAATACAATGGCAATTAAGCAAACCGTTGCAATAAAGTTGAACAGATTTAATCTTGTCTGAACTATAAAAGATTCTTACCTAATGAACGGCATTCCTGTGAGAAATCTTTGGCAAAAAGAAGACCTTTAAACGGTTGTTGCATAAAAACTGTTATGTTAAGGCTTCCGGAATCACATGTAGCATTAGCATTTGTGATTTTGTTAATTACGGCAGGAAGTGGATATCGTAAACTAGGTGCGAATGCTGCTTTTACAGAACAGTAGGTGAT
The DNA here is from genome assembly GCA_958336395.1 of Ctenicera cuprea. Classification (NCBI taxonomy): domain Eukaryota; kingdom Metazoa; phylum Arthropoda; class Insecta; order Coleoptera; family Elateridae; genus Ctenicera; species Ctenicera cuprea. The sequence continues at coordinate 60,120,825 of OY284486.1, forward strand.
CATCACTATGCATATCAGATATTTTGGCATTATTGTGATGTACATCTGCAAAAAATAAATATATTATTTCAGAATGACAAAATACTTAAATATGTATCACTGAATTTAAAACAAATGTATATAAACTTTGTTCGAACTCAAAACAATCAGAGAAAAAAAAACAGACATAGCAGTACCACACGATTCTTGTCATAACACAACAAATAAATTAGCAGCATACAGATTTATAATACACAGTTTTTGACCGATTTTTTTAGATAAAATTAATTATAACAGAACACTGTTGTTTATTAAACAAATTGTGAACAGTAATGGTCATAATACTCCACTTATTGATATATTAATTAAAAAGAAAGATTCTAAATTATCTAATCAAAAACTGTATTCAAATAGTTCATCTGATACAATTAAACACGGTTCAATTCCATATTTCGCCAGAAATCAGAGAAAATTACTAAATTTATAAACCAATTCTAATAAATTTAGAGTAATTTTTAGAACAACCAGAAACATTTTAAACACTGCTTTTAAAAGGAAAAAGCAGATGATTTACTTAAAGTAGGCATTTACAAATTAAATTGCCCCCACTGTAATTCGATTTATATAGGCTAGACAATAAGAAGCTGTGATATTAGATAGAAATAACACATACGCTGTTACAAATATAAACACCCACTTAAATCCAATTACGCTAAATACTTATTAGAACACAACCATTTAACATCTAATAACACTATAAAATGTTTCAACCATAGACATAAAACTGGAAGTATTTGATTCACAAACATATTAAAACGGTCCCTGTAATGAATGATTATGCTGATCTCTTAAATTCACTGTGATTGGAAGATTTGCAATAACAAATCAAGTCATCTATCTACAGATATAGATAACCAAGATCAAGTCATCAAGTTTTATTGCTTCTGTAGCAACGCTAACTGTTTACTTTTAATTTGTCTTAAGCTGCGTTTACGGTGGGTATGCATTTGACAGAACTTGCATTTAACAGAATGATATTTAAACAGAATCCGAAGTCGCCCGAAGCGAATTCGTATTCGGAAAACGATTGCGCGTAATCACCGAGCAGAATGTGTATTGAACAGAATTGCATTAATCAGAACCATTTTAAATTCGGATATCTTCGATTTGTATCAGTGTAACCAACATAAAGAAAAACAGTTCAACTGTTTGAACCATACAATTAACATCCAAATATTACGAAAAAATTGTTGTTTAGGCAACACACTCTACAAATTATTTGCCTGAAATTATACAAAGTAAATATGAAAGTTTAATAACCACGTGACCATTGTCTAATTTACATGTTGCCTGCCGTGCTGATTTCCTTTTGCAATGTCATTTTGTTTCATTAGCGTTCGTACTTGTTTTATTTTTATTCACGTTTTTTCTGTTAATTAACAATTATCAAACTGCGACATTTATTTAAAAAAGCAGTTCTTTTCAGAACTAATTGATCTACCTTTAATACATCGGTTAAAGGTAAGTGTACGAATGCAGTTACTTTCAAGGTTAATGTCATAACATAACCTCATATTTCAGATTTGATTTAACATGCCTTTTACAACTGAACAAGATGCATTTATTGCATAAGTCTAAAACTAAGGGTTTGTACTCTTACAACTGCATTTCTAAACTAATTGAGAGCCACTGGACTAACGACCTTGATTCCGGGCTAGGGGTTTCCAGCCTACGGGGTGTTTCGCATTTATTCTTATGGCCCATTTCCGGAGTGGAACCCGGAATGCAGATGGTTCATGGTCATATTCGTTGCAATCTTGTATTGAACAGTGTAGTGAAACTTTCCCGAATGAGAACGTAGGCTATGAAAACTTTGTAAACCATAAGCTAGTTCTTGTCCATGGCTTTGAGAACAAGAACTGCATTTGTAACGGCAAGTCTACAGGCAGACGCACTATACTTACAGAAGAAGTTGTAGAGGATATTCAAGCTCGAATTGAAAGAAGTCCACATAAATCAATCAGGGCGTTATCTGCACAAACTGGTAATGTATACAGTAAATTAAGCTAACTACAGTTAACACTTATTTTTTGTACAGGTATTTCTTATGGAACTTGCCGAAAAGCACTGGAAAAAAATCTGCATATGCACCCGTACAGAGTATCAGTAGTACAACAACTGTATCCGCATGATTTTCCACAACGGGTACAGTATTGCCAATGGTTTATGGAGAACTTGAATCATGAGGATGTGTTGGATCTCTCCTTTATGTCTGACGAAGCGTGGTTTCATTTGTTTGCACCCAATCAAAATTGGTGTTTGGGTGGCTATGCCAAGACGACCAAGTATTGGTCCCATATTTTTTCACGATACTACAAATGCAGAGAGATATTGTGATAATATATTGCAACCGTTTTTTATTGAAAAAACGGTTGCAATATATTATCACAATATCTCTCTGCATTTGTAGTATCGTGAAAAAATATGGGACCAATACTTGGTCGTCTTGGCATAGCCACCCAAACACCAATTTTGATTGGGTGCAAACAAATGAAACCACGCTTCGTCAGACATAAAGGAGAGATCCAACACATCCTCATGATTCAAGTTCTCCATAAACCATTGGCAATACTGTACCCGTTGTGGAAAATCATGCGGATACAGTTGTTGTACTACTGATACTCTGTACGGGTGCATATGCAGATTTTTTTCGAGTGCTTTTCGGCAAGTTCCATAAGAAATACCTGTACAAAAAATAAGTGTTAACTGTAGTTAGCTTAATTTACTGTATACATTACCAGTTTGTGCAGATAACGCCCTGATTGATTTATGTGGACTTCTTTCAATTCGAGCTTGAATATCCTCTACAACTTCTTCTGTAAGTATAGTGCGTCTGCCTGTAGACTTGCCGTTACAAATGCAGTTCTTGTTCTCAAAGCCATGGACAAGAACTAGCTTATGGTTTACAAAGTTTTCATAGCCTACGTTCTCATTCGGGAAAGTTTCACTACACTGTTCAATACAAGATTGCAACGAATATGACCATGAACCATCTGCATTCCGGGTTCCACTCCGGAAATGGGCCATAAGAATAAATGCGAAACACCCCGTAGGCTGGAAACCCCTAGCCCGGAATCAAGGTCGTTAGTCCAGTGGCTCTCAATTAGTTTAGAAATGCAGTTGTAAGAGTACAAACCCTTAGTTTTAGACTTATGCAATAAATGCATCTTGTTCAGTTGTAAAAGGCATGTTAAATCAAATCTGAAATATGAGGTTATGTTATGACATTAACCTTGAAAGTAACTGCATTCGTACACTTACCTTTAACCGATTTATTAAAGGTAGATCAATTAGTTCTGAAAAGAACTGCTTTTTTAAATAAATGTCGCAGTTTGATAATTGTTAATTAACAGAAAAAACGTGAATAAAAATAAAACAAGTACGAACGCTAATGAAACAAAATGACATTGCAAAAGGAAATCAGCACGGCAGGCAACATGTAAATTAGACAATGGTCACGTGGTTATTAAACTTTCATATTTACTTTGTATAATTTCAGGCAAATAATTTGTAGAGTGTGTTGCCTAAACAACAATTTTTTCGTAATATTTGGATGTTAATTGTATGGTTCAAACAGTTGAACTGTTTTTCTTTACGTTGGTTACACTGATACAAATCGAAGATATCCGAATTTAAAATGGTTCTGATTAATGCAATTCTGTTCAATACACATTCTGCTCGGTGATTACGCGCAATCGTTTTCCGAATACGAATTCGCTTCGGGCGACTTCGGATTCTGTTTAAATATCATTCTGTTAAATGCAAGTTCTGTCAAATGCATACCCACCTATGCGAATTCGGCGGTTTGCTATTGTTCGTTCGCCTTCGTTTGCTGTATGTAAACGCAGCTTTAGATAATGACGTGTAGACATTTAAGATACGAATAAGGCCAAAATAAATAAATATCTGTTGAAGTTAATAATCATTATTTTGTTTATATAAACCCGGAAAAACTAAACAATTTGGTATTAAAAACGAGCAAAGTCAGGATTGCTTTACAGAATTAATTAATTAAGTAGAAAATAAATATTGTTAGGTACGAACGGCAAAGCATGCAAAATTCCCTCCTACTCCTCAGTCGTGAATTTTATGTGCATGCTTTGTGTTATCGTGCGTTGCCAAGCAACAAAGTTTCATGTATACAACTAAAATTTTCCGATAAAAATGTTATGTCTTGTTATATTGTATATGACTATACCACTCACATTTCATTGAACCAATCATAAATTTCCCCTTTCATAAAATAATCCAATCACGTTTGTTTTGTGGTGATTAAACTGCAAGGTACTATTTAAACAAATGATTAAACCCACAGTAGCTTCGGATAATCACTCTTAAATCTTAAATTAATGCGTTTGAAACTGATGTGCAGTGACTTTTGGGTATCTTAATTACTATTTAAATATAGTTTTTCATTGCTTCGGCCAGAAGTAAGTATCATATTTAATTATGACATAATTTATGAATTAAAAACAATAATTGCCTCTGTCTTCTACAAGCAAAAAGCAAAATACGAGAAACATCGACGGTAGGCGATGATAACGATGTCAACCAACATGAATCGCGAGTGTTCAAATCATAGTTCAAAAGCAAAACATGACCTACCCGAATTTTAGTGTACACATACCAGTAGGTGAATAAAAAAGCAAGCAAACAATACCATATTAAGAGCGTCGATTCCCGAAATCAGCCGACCATTTCCGGCTCATTTTCAGACAATATTGCTTTAGCAATTTAGCATCTTTTAAACTTTTAAAACGTAAATCTGATAAACTACAGTTTCACAAAACAATATTGCTAAGTCATTCTAGGTAAATCACTCTTCTGTAGGTATCTAAATAGTCCAAACGAAAATAGTTCCGTAAACCTGTACAGCGTACATTCTTAAGAAACAAATTCGTACAGTTTAGCCGCTTTGCAAAGTACGTTTAGTACTTATTAGATATTTTCCGCAGAGTCCCGAGTTTTAAAAAGTGAGGTCAAGATTAGAGGTCAAATGGTTTTTTTGAAGGACGTGAAGAAGAAATCTTAAATAATCATATTAAAACTAGAATTCAGTTACACTCGGTATACCTATAATTTACATTTTAAGTATTATAGCACATTCTGTGGTTAATAATCAACAACTACTTCTAATGTGCCATAAATCGATTTTTTCTAAATAAAGCACTCGGGATATTTGTTCATAGTTGAATAAAGAATTCTGCGCTCTGTACATTTTAATAACAAATAATTGAATATAGTTTATAATAGATAAAGCTCTTCTTTTTCTGACGACTTGATTTTTTTGTCACATCAAAAGGAACTGCACACAGGCACGTAATTGACATAAAAATAAACTGAAGACGGGACTTATAGTCGCAGAAGAGCAAAAAATTTCGTTAAAGTTCAATAAGTAAACAAAAACCATGAGCGTACTCAAATACATTAAGTTATACGTCAAATATATTGGACAAGAGAACAAATTTTTCGGATGAGAATTTAGAAAAAGTTGTTGTTGTGTACTGCAATTCTTAAGTTTTTTATTGAACGTTTGTTTTCCGTCCCTTATAAATGTTGATAATCCAAACTTTTTTTCGTAGATCTTTCTCGTTGTATTAATGAATTTACACGTTCTATTTTTTAATTCGTGGTTGCTATTTTACATTTCAATAAAAAAATTATTTTTGCAGTTTTATAAAATTGTTTTGACCATTCATATTCTACGCTTATGAACCCTGTTTTATTTTACTGTAATATAGCATAAGCTTCAATTTCAATTGACCAAACAAGTAATAACTATCTGCACAGGCTAGATTAGGGTCAAACATATGGATGTATGACCATTCTAGGCTCGTAAATAATTCATTTTATCTAACACTAACACCTTATACTGTTTCTATGGTGCATTTGAATTCGTTTGTTAAGTTAACTATAAAATACATCGTTCCTTATAAAATACGTCGTCAATGGTAACGTATTTTATAGCTATTTAAAATACGCTTTAACAAAATAACAATACTTTGTTGACTCGTTACCATAGCACACATAACATTCCATAGACAGACCTATCTAATAACTCAAACAAAATTGAGTTGAAAATGACTAAAACTAAAAGACTAATAAATTTATGATATTCTATTAGTGTTAGATAAAATCTTGAAGACAACACGTGTTTTATAGTTTAAAAATCTCGGTCTATTAAATCCTCGCTCCCTACGGTCGCTCAGATTTAAACACCGACCTCGAATTTTAAACCGTCTATAAAACACTTGTTGTCTTAATAGCTATAAAAAGTTTAGATATGCGGCAACTAGACATTTAAAGGAATAATGCCAAAATTGCATAATAATTGATTGCCCCATAATTTAAATACTGGCAAAATACTAGACTATAAATCCGGACTATAGAAATAATATATAAACTACTTTTTTACAAAACAATGCTGATAAGTCATTCTATATCAGTTATCACACAAAGATCGTAGCTTTTTAGTAAAAAAAAACTGAAAACATTAACATGTAATATTTTTACTTCCAATATGTTCATTTTTTCCATACAAACTTTTACTTAGAATACTAAAATAAATAGAGCAGAACAAAAAACATTTTAGTAGTCTAGTACAGTATCAGACCTCATGAATATTAAAGCAAACTTTTTAAGCACTCGGTGGTTCGAAAAGAAAAAAATGTTTCACAACTTACGACCTGCTAGTTAACCTTCTAGTTCTAACACAGGATATTTCTTAAAATCATGTTTTCATCGTTTTATTAAATTTAAAAAAATTGAGAAATTTCGAATTAAAAAAAAATAAGAACAATTTCTTCTACAAATAGTATTTTTCTTGCCCTATACATTTCAAAAAAAATTGGGCCAACTTATTTACATTAACCGATGCGCTATGCGTAACAGTAACTTATTTTTTCATAAAGCGTATCGCTGTCAAATTGAGCTAACAACTGTAGCTGTAAATACGCTCATCCAACCAATTAGTTCAAACAAACATACCGGTGACTTTTTATGAACGTTACCGTTATCACAAAGCATAGAGTATGCAAAGAAAGTTACGGTTATGTAATTATTCTAAAATGACGTTTGTGTTTCACAACATGCCGTTTGCGGCAGATCGTGGAGTCACCTTTTACTCTGGATATAGCGGTATCTCCTCTTTACTCGCATAACTTGCGGTCATTGCTAAGTCAAGGTCAACTAGATTTTTGTTGCAAGTTATATTCTGAATCAGATTTTTGGGCATATGGCACCATCCTTGTAGGTCAGTGTGCAACGCAATTTAAATTCACCGCTAAACTGTTACTAAACATGTTTAATGCCACGGTAGGCGTACAACGTTTTTGTTAACCACTATATGTAAATTGGTACCTGACGGAAACGTAGGTATCAATCAATCATTTTTAAACCTGCTTCAGGCTGCTACAAGAAATATTAATTAATTCGTAGTTATTACATGATGTGATACACGTTTACGGTGTATAAACTATAAATGGACATAGGCGCCGACTTTTGAAAATGTTCGTGGGAGTCTTAAGTTACTGATACAACAAACTAAACATACAGGGTGTCCCAGGAAAATTGAACTATATGCAAAATGCATGGGAAACTATATTTTTCTAGATTGTATGTCCTCGGGATACTTTTCCAAAGAATTTAAACTGTATTATTTTTATTAGGTGTTATTAGTGCCGTTTAGTCAAAAAATAATATTTATTACATTTAAAATTAAACAAAAATCTAAATAAATATTAATAAATTAAAGATGTGTTCTTTTAATCCTAGAGTAACAATAACACTTTTTAATGTCTCCGTAGCGACATGCTTAAGACAAATGTCTTTCTTGCAGAAAACCCGAAATCTAATCCTGACTAGGACAAAAGACTAAAAAAAACTATTTATTTAATTATTATAAACTGTTTTCGTCCTCTCGTAACTGATATTTTAATGTTTAATTGTGTTATAATAATAAATCGTTATCAATTTATGTATTACATTAACTTTATTAAAATTACAATTTACAGTACAAATCGTGTTCTTTTTACAATTTTATTCTAGAACTGGTGTGAAAATTAAATACATAACAAAAACAAATTAAAAAATGTTTTCCGCATAAAAGAGCTGCCCTAAGCGTGTTGCTACGGAGACATTAGAAAGTATTATTGTTACTCTCGGATTAAAAATATTTTTTTTTCTTAGTTTTTAATGTAAACATTTTTATTTTTTGACTAAACGTCACTAATAACAGTTGAACACAAAATACAGTTTAAATACTTAACCAAAGTATCGTGGGGACCTAAAATCAACTACAACTTTCCTGGAAATCCCTGTATAGCATATACATAGCATAAGTTTTGAAAAAGCATTAATGAAAACCAAATAAATAGGAAATAGATTATATATTACAGTAAAATTATTTTCCCAAAGATGAGAAAGTATTTCTACCAACCACAGTTTTAAATACAGAATCGTTGCTTTTTAATTTAGAGAAATATTTTTTTAGTATTAGTAGGCGATTCCTATCTATCATACCAGATATTTAAAGTTTTCTTAACATTTCGCTTTTAAACGTATTTGGGGAAAACGGTATGACAAAAAAATTAAATAAAGTTTAAAAACTGATCTACACTCGGCACTTAATACGCTTTCCATCAACGGATCATTCCATTCATTTTGTCACTTCCAAAATAATTTGATTGTGGCATCTGTGTAGATAGTAAGGTAGGAACATAAAAGGCTATACCACTCACATTTCATTGAACCAATCACAAATTTCCCCTTTCATAAAATGAACCAATCGCGTTTGTTTTATACTGATTAAACCACATGATGCTGTTGAAATAAGTGATTAAACCCACAGTAGCTTCCGATAATCGCTTTTAAGTCTTAAATGAACGCGTTTAAAAGTGATGTGCACTGACTTTTGGGTATATTTATTATTATTTTAATACAGTTTTTCACTGCTTCGGCCAGAAGCAAGTGTCATGTTTATTTATAACATAATTTGTAAATTCAAAAAATGATTGTATCTGTCGTCTACAAGCAAAAATCAAAATGCGAGAAACGTTGACGGTAGCCGATGATAACAATGTCAATGTCAACCAACTTGAATCGCGAGTGTCAAATCATAGTTTAAATCATAACCGACCCAAGTTTTAGTGTACATCTATAATAAATATACTAATAAAATGCTAATATGCAATAAAATCATAAATATATATTTACATTTAAATTGTATATTGTTTGACAGGTTACATGAACTAAAATTTTAGACCAAAATAATGTTCATACTCTCAAAAATTTTATGAAATACCACGTAACAATTTTTCTTCAAATCGATCCATTTTTACAAGAACACTTTACAGCAACAGTAAATAAGAAGGTGAAAATAGGCAATTAAATGTACAAAAGGACAAAACATTTGAAAACAAGCAAACAATACTATGGTTAAGAGCGCCGATTCCCGAAACCCCCCTAGCATTTCCGACTAGTTCAGTGTTACCAAAAATTCTTAGATTAAAAAATGTACGCCACTTCATTGAAATTGATATTTATTATTAGCGATCTACCGAATAATGACTGGTCACTGGTCGAATACTGAATATCGGATTGGTGGTTACATGAAACATGTCCGGAGGGCCGGAAAAAAGCTGTACACGGGCCGCATACGGCCTGCGGGCCGTAGGTTGCCCATGCCTGGGCTACGTACTTAATATTTACCAACTCTAGCCAATTATTCGGCCAAGTACCGAATACTTACTAGTAATCAATGCGTGTGTTAGTTGCACCACGTAGACGGAAGGCGGTCCTGTTTGGGAACCAAAATTTACACTTTGTTACAATGTATTTTAATTAAACTAATCAAATTTTACGAAAAATTTAGTACTGATTTCATTTAGTGCACAGCAACTATTTGGCCGTCTCGAAAAAAATTCGGCTCATCCAAAACTCGGCAAGCTCAGACAAATATTCAGCCCGCCGAACATTTGATGCATCCCTATTATTTATTATGTAATAAATAAATCTACTAGATTTTCATTATAATTTTATTTAAAAACAGAATAATTTTGAATAATTGTAAAAATTTGAATAATTAAGTGTAACTTAATTGCGGTTATTCTAAAGGGTGCTTAGCTCCCCCGAGTTAGCCCTCAGGGGTGCTTGAGCACCTGAACACTCCCGCAGTCGGCGCCTATGCGTGTTGCCGTAAAAATCTATATGGTTCCCACATTTTCGTCATCAATCATCTTCAAATTAAACAAACCGGTCCTATCAGATAATATTTTCTATAAGTAGGTTGGGTTTAAGTTTAAGATTAGATTAGGAATTAGAAAAAGAATAGACAGAAGTCCCAAATAATAGGGAGATTTATTAATTATTAGTAAGTAAAACATTATATCGGAAATTCACAAAATCACCAGACCCTTGCAATGCTGATAACAACGGGGACTTTCAAAAACTCGATAAAATAAATTTCCAGCAAGACTGCTTATAGCTCTTTAAAAATCCGATTTTTTACTGGACTTATTTGTGGCAGTTTTTTTCATGGGCTCTATACTTATAATTTTCAAAAATTACCGAAAGAGGCTGGAAGTTATGGAAATAATAATATTAAGGAAAATAGCGAGTGTAACGAACACGTCAGAAATGATGCGAACAAAGAACTTCTCTAAAAAAGACCTTGAAAAGGATATAGCAGAAAAAAATTTAATGAGTTGGGGGGGGGGCATCTATACAGAATGGAAGGAGACAGACTTCAAAAAATGATATGGGAGACAAAGGTGAACGCGAATAAACAAGAGGTGGAACGAACATAACGTGGTCGATGAAATAACAGGAGGGCGTGATAAAAGTAGGTAGAAGAGATTCAGAAGAAGAAGAATAAGAAGACTTTATTACAGAAATTTTTTACCAAATTAAAATAGTTAATCACTGACACTGTATGTACTTAATAACAGTGGCGTAGCTATCATAGCGTCAATGTCCGCCAGGCGATGGGGCCCCGAAGATTTAAGGCCCCTTGGGGTAGCGATAAAAAAAGGATAAATATACCAAAAATAGAAATATCGGATTACGCATAGATTATAGATTTTTTTTCAACTCGATGTAAAAGTTCAAATCAACTGCGGAGGCGACAACAATAGCCCGAGTACACTTCAAAGGGCCCGGCATCTAAAAATTATGCTATGTAATTTTTGAGCAAGCGTTCTTATTTCGATTATATTTTAATAGGGTCTACATTCTAGTGTTTGTTTTTAATTAGTATTTTTGTTTCTCTTTTTGAAATAAACTGATTATGGTTTGGTATTTTGTAATAGTTGTATTTTATATTAAGAAGTGCAGTTAATTTTTAAAGTCAATGGCGTATTTGCGGTCAAAAATGCCTTAATTGGAAGTGTCACATGGTAAAAATTACTTAACAAAGCCTTGAAGGCTCCTGTCCCAAAAAAAAAGTTCATCACTTATTTGGCAACCAGGACAAAAATCCTAGCTACGCCACTGCTTAATAATAAAATGCAATGTGGATACGTTACCAAAAAGAAACTCTGAATTTTCGATGAATTTCAAAAACGAGAATATGGTGTATACTTCCAAAATTACCTTAATAAAATTAAAATATTCAATAAATCAGTGTATAAGTAAGTGACCGGAAAAACTTCTAGAATGTATTTTACTTTTTTTTAGTTAACTATTTACTTTACAATCTGTTGCTTAGCAACATAGTAAGTATTTTGACATTATATTTAAACAACATGCTGGAAAATAATCCATTGATTATTTCCTCATTACATAAACTTATAAAGTTTGTCAAGTAGCTTAACCTAATCTAACTAAAACTAGTTTAAGAGTAGTCACTACACTGGCACTGGTCACATTACTCAAAACGTGTTGGTAGGGCAGAGAATTTAAATCTTATTAACCGCGGTTTACTAAAACCTGAAATCACTTTTAGCCGATGAACAAGTGTGAAATGTTTTGCGTTTTCAATAATATAATATACCTAATGGAATAGTAGGAAGTATACAATCTGTCTATAAAGTACCTCCCCCCCCCCAAACTAACTTTTGAACGACTTAATATTTTACCACAACATTTGGTGTGCTGTAATGAGAAATTAAATACTATTTTTTAGCCTGTAATGAAATTTTTTTTAAATGGAAAGGGGGTCGAGGTACGCCTCATTTGAAAGGTTTTTTAGTTCTGCGTCTGATCCTAGAGTTTAAAAGATAAATAAAATATTCAGCCATAATAAAATAGCGGATTTTAAACAAATGGACTCACTCAATTCAAAATTGTTTTAATTTTTTTATCCAGTAGTCCACTTTTTCATTTGCTGGACAAAATTTTCCCAGAAATATCTCAGGTAGCTGGAAATAATATTGAAAACGTTTATTCCAACAAGACGGTGCGCCGCGTCATTATTATAAGCCTGTTTCTGACTTTCTCAACCGATATTTTCTTGGAGGATGGATTGGTAGGCGAGGGCCTATAGAATAGTCGGCTCACTCCTCAAATTTAACCCCCTTAGATTTTTTTCTATGGGGATATCTGAAATCGAAAGTGTACAGAACTCGTCCAGAAACAATTGAAGAACTAGAGCAACGCATTACAGAAGTTTGCAGAAACATCACTCCAGAAACTTATGAAAATGTAAGGGAGGAATTTCATAACCGACTATTTATGTGCCAAGAAGTGAGTGGTGAACATTTCGAACACTTAATTTAATTTTTGTTTGCTTTAAGTTTTTTTAAATATACTTCTTTATCTTCAAACATTGTAATTTTGCTATGGCTGAATATTTTTCTTTGAAACTCTGGGATCAGGCGCAGAACTAAGAGACATTTCAAATGAGGTGTCACTCGACCCCCTTTTCTGTTTAAAAAAATTTAAAATGGCGCCCAGCCGCCATTTTGAATGATACAAAATTTAATTATGAGCTACAACCGAGTATTTAATTTTCCATTACAGCACACCAAATTTTGTGATAAAATATCAAGTCATTCAAAAGTTAGTTGGGGGGGAGTTACTTTATAGACACAGTGTATATAAAAGTAATATTATTTTGTGAATATATTTTGTCATAAATTAAACAGCCATTTATATAGGCGAAGAAAATTTTGGTGGAAAACCATTGGAGTTCTAACAAGTTTCGAATACAAAAAATAATACGTTGTTTGTATTCTCGTTTTACTTTTTTCTCTTGAAGAATTCTCAATCATTAAAAGCATTGTCAACCAGTTTCTATTGCTTAACTGTTTAACGAACTTCAAACAATTTAAAACTTATAAAATTGCTTTCCTTGCCATTTATTTTTGTACTCACAGAACAGTAACAAATAAGACGATACATTAAAGCCCTATATGATATTATAACAATCCCATAATGCTAAATACTAGTTTTGCTGCAAATTGTAGAACAAGTATATCATTAAATTGATCTCGTAACGTGAGCAAAAGCCATAGCTCACTGCCTACTAGGAATTTCTTAATTGAGACACTATTATTACAATTAATTATGCATTTAAATAAAACAAGCTCGCAACAATGAACAATTAGCACAAGTTTTCATTTAATTAAAAATGAAAACGAAAGAAAGTTTCTTCATTGTAATTTTAATGATTGTAAACAGTGAGGAATCGCGCTTTGTGGATTCTTTCGTTTTCACTTCCAATTATTTTTGTGAGGTCAATTTAATATGCTTAAATGCTAAAAAATTATTTTTATTGTAATTCTAGCGTTAGATTTATTTTCAAAACATCGCAATAATTTCTAGGTTATAAACTAAAGCATTTCAAATACGGATCTTGGCAAATTATAAAGAGGAAATTTTGTTTTTAGTACTTTTAGAAAGTTTGCTTGAGAAAAATATGGTATTGTCAAGTGAAATATTAAATGAGTATCGTATTATGAATGTGACTTTTTTATAACACTTTTCTTGTGTGACGTTAATAAAAGATTACTACATTCTGTTTCACATAGAGAATTTGTGGTTTATTATTATTTAATGCATCGTGTTGAATATAATTTTTTTGCACTTCCGGGAGTAAAGTACTAATTTGATTCTCTTTTTCGAGGATTAAGTGTCACTTTTAACGCCAGATCGTTTAAATATTTTCAAATGTCCCAAGGGATTAAATGTGTATAAGTTGCTACGTTACCGAGTATGTTTTGTCATCATCAGAAACTACGATTTTAATTTTGACGTTATTGTCGCGTTGACAGGGTATTTAAAAATTTTGACTATTTTGATTTCAAATCATTCGGAAGTGCAATAGCGTATATACCACAGGACTGAGGTGCTTCATTCCCTTGGTATATAATATACTACTAGTGTTACCCCAGCGCACAATGCACTGACAGACTAAGCGTTGCAGAACCGGCTAAATGCTAAGTCACGTCATGCATTAGTTCCATAAGGGAGACGCGACGTTGGTGTAGATGTCGCCTCAAGAAAAGCGCGTTTAGCAGACTTTCATATATATTACAAATTAAAATAATTATTATTGAAAAATCGACATAGAATAAAAATATAAAAATGTTTCATGTTCCATCTGAGGATAGAGACCATTCATTTAAAAAAATGGTCCAAATTGGTGAAGCGGTAGCCGCTGGAGGAACCGGAGAAAAAACCCTTTGAGCTTTTATATATGTATGGATTTAGATTTAAAATTTTAATTATTCAGCTAACAAATTGAAAACAGCACTAACTTAACGTTGTTATAAATACTCAACCGACTTACGATCTTTGTTATCCATATCTGTATCAGATGATTCTTAAAATGTATTGTGAATTATAAATATTTTAATATATAATGTTGCGTTCTTCGCTTGGTAGTTTTTGCGTACAATTAACCCAATTTAAAGTATATGAAAGTTAATAAGTAAAAGTTATGGAAATTTAAATTGAGCGTAAACAGAGATTTTTGGAAAAAATGTTTATAAAACAGAACTATTACTAAATGTATTAAGAAGTTATTAGCTGAAGAAAATCGTTTTTAATTTTACATTTGTATTTACACAGAACTACAATTAGATATTAGGTAAATCAACACTACACGGGGTGCTTCATGATTTTTGGGGCACACGAATTCAGAATATGAAAATAATGAAAAAGTAAACGTAGGTTTCTTTACATAGTTACAGCCACCGTAAGATGAAACAGTTGAATCATTTTTCGTCGACAACTTTCACAGTAGTTGCACTAAAATTTTCAAATTTTATATGAGTGTATTGCTCAGTTATCTTGTGATAGCGCTTATCTTTTTATTTATATAAGTTCACTAAAATGTAGGGGGCCTTAATCTTTTTTCTTTTCGATTTTTCACTATTTAAATATTTGTCCTAAAAACCTTTTTTTTTTACAAAAATACACAAAAATGTAGTCCTATAGAAAGTGACTAAATCCAACGATTTTTAAGTTAATTCTACTTTTGCAAAATCCTGTTGGGACCAAAGTTTGGGGTTTTTTTCTTAAGATGTTGCAATAGTTTCCACAAACTTTAATGATAACTTCTGTACATCAAAGCAAAAAAAAAGTTTGTATTAGCAGAGCTCGGAAATGCGTCCTTGCGGAATTACAACCTCCGGAAGAGGGAAAGGTCTCAACGGTGTGAACACCGTTCTCATTCCCAGAAACTATAACTTAGCTAGACGCCTTTCTGGGTTCATATTGATGGTAACTTGTTGAAAAAAATCGTCTTTGCCGGCGGGAGTAAGTAACTACGGGAATATGAAACGGAAGTAATGGAACGGAAGTGCGGTCAAATAGATGCAAACTGAAGCGATCAATGTTCAGTTGTGCCATCACAGTCACACAACTCTAAACGAGTGTATTTTGTTGCTTTGCTTGTTTAGCCACTCTACAAACAGCACATCTAAGGAGGGATATGATTTATAACATATGTAATTAAAGATTGAATTACTTTTGAATTGCTTGATTCCTCTCTACAGAAAAAAAATAATCATTATTGTTTAAATACTGACATTTGAAACATTAATAAAATTTGTATGTAAAAATAAATTAAAAATTGATGAAATTTTCATGTAAATTTCCTAAACGGAAAAGGCAAACCCATTATAAAAAAAATTTTGCGGCGTAAAAGTAGATCGTACCGATATATTCTTGTTAAGTACGTTATTTGCTATACAAAACGGCTATTTACGACCTTTGAGAATGGTACCGAACTTATTTTATTAATAAAAAATTTCTAAATCGCCAATTTTCATATTAAACGTTTTATAACGCATATAACGTGATGTCTTGAGAAGTTTTTTTTTTTTTGTTTAAAAACAGATTTATCAGCGCTACCTTTAATCCCATTTTAATTACCAAAGAAAAACTTTTTTTCAAAGAATTTTAAATATGACTTTCTGCTATCGATTGGGTACACATTTGACTAAGCGATAAACTGTTTATTTGTAGATTTAAACATATACATGCAGAGAACAAAATTAAGAATTTACTTTGAGAAATATTTAAAATATCGATATCATGTGGCCATAACTTTGATCGTATGAATGTTTTATTAAAACGCCGCGTGCCGCACGTAGGCGTAAACTTTAGTAGTAATTGAAGCTGTACACATATAAAAATAACTTTAGTTAGTTGTACATTTTTTTTTAATTATTTTTAAGCATGTACCCCATTAATTTCCCTTTTATTTGGTATATAATTTAAACGGTATAAATAAATACAGATATGTTAAAAACAATTCTGTTGTACACTTTTACGAATTCGAAACTAATTCTGTGAATTTTACATTTCGATATATTTTTTTTACGATATCAATTTTGTTTTTTGTTACATGCAAAACTATCTTTACAATCTAAAATGCTTTGAAAAACTAACCTCGGTAGAGGCTTTACAGTTAGACTAATACATTTTGCTGAGCATTGAAAGAGTAAGAATTGTACGTATAATGTTCTATGAAATCTTGCTGTAACATAAAATCATTCATGTGATGCGAATATTTGTTTATATATAAAACGCAATCGTGCAGAACAGCAATTATTAAATATTGCAATCAACATTCAGCTTTAAAAGAATACTAAAAATGCTACAAAATAAAATAATGTTAAGTTGAGAACTACAAACGGATAAGATCTCGACAATGAAGTACAAAATTCAAAATTTTCGTGTAATATATCATCCTCATCTACTTGCGCGTGCTTGCAAGTTTTACATTACATTTGCTGCAATATTTTACACCATCTTCAACACAAATGCAATTTTTGCTAGTAAAGGTGCCGTCTTAGCAGTAAAGAGCTAATACATGTCTTAAGGCGTGAAAGGAGAAACGGTTTCAGAAAGAACACTTAGAACCTGCGTTGTCGGCACTTTTTTTTGCTTTGATGTGTTGAATTCGTCCTTAAAAATTGTATAAACTACTTGGGCATCTTGAGAAAACACTCAAACTTTCATGGCAACTCAATTTTACAAATACATTTAATATTCTCTTGACAATCGTTTAATTTGACGACTTTCTACTAGAATACATGTCAGTGTATTTTTGCAAAAGGCGGTTTTAAGACAAATATGCGAAAAGGGTAAAGATTGAAAAGATTTAGAAACAAATATTATGACCCACCCATATGAGACATCTCTGGTGCACCTATTCAAATAAAACAATAAGTAGAAATACTAAGCTAAATAAATAATTCTCTCAGAAATTCTAAATTTTGCAATATGCTATGATTGCCGTAGAGTTATATTTTCTTTATGATTTGCGTTCTTAATTAAATGTTGACGCATCTGTAATAGAGAAAGACCCTATAACTTTTATAAAAAACACTTAACTTACAATACTTAGATCTATATCATATTTACGAAATTCCGGTAAAAGAAATTTTTACATAACTAGAGTTCTAATTCAGGCGATATTAATGAGCAAGCCATCACCACTCATGCACGCATAGTTTCAAAAATGACTTGTTTGTGTTCTTTGATTCACTGTTACTTTTTAATGAACACTTTCCTGTAAAAGAGCTATAATAACAATATAAATGTATTTTTTTGCAGTTCTCATCCGTAATCAAAACGTATAATAGTTCTTAAAAAAAAACTTTTTTTAAATTGAAACTGAGTTCCTAACAATGACGAACAATTATTAGTTTTTTCCCGGTTACTCGATCTGTACATAATATTATTGTTGTCTTTGTTGTTGTATTGGTTGGTATCTGAGAGATCCACCTATACTTGCCCGGTTTGGTCTGTCATCGCTTTGTTTTCCTCTGAAGATGTAAGCTGTAACATCTTGCAAAACGTTTGTTTTTGTATGGTCACAAACAAGGAATAGCTTCGAATTAAACTTATTTGAGCCACAACGAACAACAAGTACTAAAGCGAAAATGTCTGGGTTTTGTCTTTCAATTGACGTGGTCTTAGCCGAAAGTCTATTGACATAAATGACAATATAGATGTTAGCTCAGTGAGCGAAAACAACAGCTAGAACACGAAATAGCTGGTTATGCTCTCTGGGATATTATTAATACACAGCCCGCGCCTACAATGTCGCAAGCTATTAGCGCGCAATTATGTAGTCACGGCGCGTGGCCAAGAAACTATTGGTACTTCAAATGCGTCCACAACGCGTTGTGGCTGTTTTTTGCTCACTGAGTGATATCGATGTTTTGGCGTAACCTAAACTTGCTCTTCAAACATTTACCTATACAAATATATTACAAATTAATTACAAAAGAAACAAATTAAATTACATCTCTAAGTAATCAATCTCTCTACTTAGATTTTCAGAAAGGTTTTTAAGTATGAAATTAAAATTATTTTAAAAAATTGCAATTTAAGATCTACTTGCAAAAACAGACAAGTATAAAACGCCAGTGGTGAGAGTTTTTTGCATTTTTTTTTAAATTCTGCACTTATGATGGGCATAATCGAATGATTGCCATATATAACAATCGAATAATTCGTTCGGATAAAATCATTCGGATATTTTAATGAGGTAAAAAGTAGTGAAAACGGTCTCCGTTTATTTCTTGAATGCTCTTATAGAGGTATTATCGTTCTCATCGTCTTTCATAGATCCGCTCGGCGAAACAGCGTAAACCTTCAACTTTGAAAAATATTTTTATTAATTTCATCACATTTCATTCCTAACTCCGGATTGTTTTTTGAGTAACATTTCTATAAAGCGCGAAGGTGGATACATTTATAAGTCAATATTTTTGTTAAATGAGGCTAGAATCAAAAACAATATCCGATTATTAATTATTATATAAATAATCAATTTTTATCTTTTCGTGAAGTATGCTAGTTGTTTTTATCAACAGTAATACACATTACACACATTATTTTATATAATAATAAATTTTTTTATAGTTTTATATTGTTTTTTATTTATACCTTTTAGAGCAATATTAACTTATTCAAATACAACCCTGTGTTGAAATGACCACCAGGAACAAAACAGCGCAGTGGAAACTGCCGTGTTTGCTATTCCCTATATTAGTAAGGTAAACGTTGAAGTCAAAACATTCTTATCTCGTTGTGCTTAGGAAATCAATCTCATTCCGGAAATCCTGTCTCCGTTTGTATATTCGCATCTCAATACCACGACGAATGGCGCCATCTTATCATGTATTTGCATTGGGCATTTAAGTTGTCTACTGTAAGTGGGTCGCTTCCGAAATGGACAAGACCAAAAATTTTAAAATCGTAAATCATTCAAATGGTTTTCTGTAGCCTCTCGAGATCTTTCGATAATCAAATGGTTCGCCTATTTAAAATCTAAATATCCCATCACTAATGTGCCTGCACATTACCTTAATATTTTAATGTAAAGTTTTTTGATTTTAAAACTAACTTTCTCTTTTGATGTATTGTTTATGTTCTCCGAAATTTTTTTAGTATAATAACAGCGGTGTTTTAAAATTATTGGAAATATACAATTAAAATAAAATTAAACCATACAAAAAATTGTTTGGAAACTCTTATTATCAATGTTGATCTGCTTTTTTTTTATAAAAGTGAACTAGATTATATTTCCAGGAAAGCCAAACATTTATTACCTTGTTATACAGGGTGCGGCAACTAAAGTGTCGCAAGCTTATATCTCCAAAACTAATAAATATTTAGATTGGGCAACAATTTTTTTTTCTATTTTATGGGACGTCATATATTATCGGCTAATAGTGAATTTTGAAAATTTGCCGTTTTAAGAAATGGGGATTAACTTGCAAATTTTAAATTAGATGATACATAAATTTTAACGTTTTTTTTAATATCTGCGTCAAAATAGGTACAAACTAGTTTTTCAATTTTTTTGAAAAGCGTTTACTATCTCTAATAAATGTGCGGTTGAAACTCTGTAAATATTAAAAACAAAAACGAAATTAACTTTTTAAAATTTAAATGTACATATCTACTTACTATAATCAATCAGAATTAGATCAAACGAAATTCAATAAGTGTCAAAAATGTACGTTTACAAAAGGGAGGGATGATATTTTGTACATTTTTCACTCTAATTTTGCTTGATCTAATTTAGTTGTTAATTTTAGTAGACTATTTAAATTAAAAGAAATAATTTCGTTCCGCTTTTTAATATGTATAGAATTTCATCCCTTTACCTGCTTATTATGGGTACTAACGTTTAACAAAAAATATTTAAAAAAATAGGTTGCACTTATTGTAATGCGGATATTAAAAAAAACATGTTTAAAATTATAGATTATTCTATTGTAATTTTTAAGTTATCCCCCATTCCTTAAATTAGGGTTGTTTTTTATTACTAACTATTAACCTTATGTACGGGCCCCTTTTGTGCTCAATCTTTTATGATTTTGGAGATATCAGCTTGTAATGCTTTAATTGCCGCACCCTGTATAGAATGCGATAATTCTGCCAAAACTGCTTCTTAATGTTTAAAATATATCATAATACGAACATAAGCTTCAAAAATAATTAAGTTTAATTTTCGCTTTAGTTCACGCAACGGGGTAGATAAATAAAAATTTCTTCAAAACGAACATAAAATTTAGCACCTTTGCCAAATTAAAACCAACCAATATTTTACAATATGTAATGCGATGTATGCAGGAAACATTAAACAATTAAATCTTTGCAAAAAATCTAAACAACTTATTCTGCGGATCATTAACTTTTGCGCCAATATAACTCTTTAATCGCTTTTTGTTACTTACCTAGCTCGTTATTGAATCTCCAAGCATCAACAAAGGCAGCTAAACAAGCTGTATTATATTAAAATCAAATATTGCACACTTATTTAATTTGGCACATCTTATAAGAAACTGCACTAATACCGACAGCACAAAGATTGTTAGTTAAAATACTGCGGCAGGTGAGCGAACGTAACGTTAACTTCAGAGGTACAGTTCCTTTCTTACGGGATCCACCAGTGGCGTGGAGATGTTCTTGAAGAACTATATGATAACGACTTGCTAATTACAGTATTCTATAGAAATTTTGCCCCAGTAGGTACTTAGACAATTCATGCGTGAGATGGCTGAAACGAATCATTGAATGACTAGCATCTACTGGAATAACACCTTAAAGAATTTAAAAAAATTGTTGATGCTGAATTACGTCGATGAAACATAAAATTTTAGTGAACTTGCACGTTCATTATATTATTTATTTAACATTTTTTTTTATAAAGACCTATAGACATTTGTTTAATGTTTAATCTTATATTATTTTTTTAATAAAGTTTACTATTTTGATTTTGTTAATAAAATTTGACAAAATTGTTTTGCCTTGCTTGTTGATAGTAATTTTTTTTAAAATAAAATCTTTTAAATAGCTAACGGTTCCATTACACATTCTCTGTTTTAACGGTGGCACTTGAATTATATTCTTATTTACTTACGCAGGAAAAAAAAATCAAAAAAAAACTTGTAATGTAACCTGTTATTATACGAATGTGTTCATGCAAACCTGCAAACAAAGTTATTGTACCCTTTAATTTAATTCCCTTTAAAGTTAGCTACAGTTAACTCTATTTACAAAACTAATGAAATCATCAAAGATAGGTCAATTTGACTACTACAATAATTTATTTGCCATGAAATTAAAATTGACATTTAACAATAAAAACAAGTAACTTACAAACAGACAAAAAAAGTAGTTATTCCTTCTTAAAAATGAAGGTAAATGTAAGTTTTGGTTGCTGATGCTGCTAAGACGGAACGAACTTTCCTTCCATATTATTTGCAAGTTTTCCGATACAGCTGAATCACGGAAGATTGTAAAGACGGTAGAAATAATAATAATAAAATAACTTACAATATACATGAATGAATATTAAAGTTGCCACTAATTTTACTAACCAGTTTTGATTTACAAAATTTCAATTTCAAAATATGCTCAGATCTCAGATCGACCGTTTTGAAATCAAACATAAAAATAGTGGTTGACAGGTTCAGCGCTTCTGTAAACTAAAGTCAATGTTTGTGCACACAAAATTCATATATACACTCGTCCAACAAATTCACAAATGTCTGTAAAGAAAAAGCTGAAATTAAACGGTGTTATTCGGTGGTTAGTGCACTTTTACACTCGGCTCGCTCAGGATGCAGGTTTTTATTGGTATCTGGAATAATGTAATTTATATTGTGATCGGCAATAA
Organism: Ctenicera cuprea; assembly: GCA_958336395.1. NCBI lineage: Eukaryota > Metazoa > Arthropoda > Insecta > Coleoptera > Elateridae > Ctenicera > Ctenicera cuprea. The sequence continues at coordinate 60,143,455 of OY284486.1, forward strand.
ATCCTTCGGGTAAGTACGTGAAATTATACTATCACTTTCTTTTACTGGCTTTAATTACATTTAAGTAAAGTAATTAAAGAAATTCGCGGTGGAAAAATATTGGGAAGTTTGAATATTTACAGGGTTGTGTAGAAATGAAAAGTATTGTTCCAACTAACAAAACATTTTAGTCAACTTGTGAGAACATATACTAACAGAACCGAATTCTGGAACATAACAAAACTAACTAGAAATTCGAATTTAATAAAATGTCCCTCATTTCAAGAAGAGACGACATCTCCAAATTGAAATAAAACAATAATTAGATCAACAAAATGTTTAGTTTAAACAGGAGAATAGACATCTTCAAATCAAAACAAAATTTAAACTCTCTGACAATTAAATATTTAATTTAAACAAGAGACTTGACATCTTCAAGTTAAAATCAAATATCCAATATCTTGTAACAAACGATTTAATTTAAACAAGAGACTTGACGTATCTAATTTGATATTAACTACCAGGTTCGGGTAAATTCTAAGTTTGGGTTTTGAATCTTTAAATCAAAATTAATAACTGGAAAACCCAGTCGAGATTCAAAAGAATATAGAATATAAAATTTAAAAAAAATCGTGTTATTGTCTAAATGTCGAAGTTCTAAAACTCTTTTCACTTTACAGTTTAGTAGTTCCAAAACTCCTCCTACCTAGTAACATTGTCTACCTCTAAGATATTTACAATATTAAATTATATCTCAAACTAATACCTTGCTTTTGAGTAAATATAGGCCTTAAAACCAAAATTACTAAAAATTCAAAGAAGGTGTCATAGTGAAAGTAGCGCGGTGAGACAACCAAAATGTAGCTTGTTTCGAGGTCTATAAACTTATTAAATATAATTAACTTAAAAAAAAAGAAAACCGACTTCAAATAAAAACGATCTGAGGAGTGCACGATATCGTACATATCGTTATTAAAATATTATGAATAACACCAATACATCGATTTATCAATATATCGACTTATTGATTTTCCATCAACAACAGACAATATAATAAAAGTAATGCACACAGAACTATTGATAAATCTGATTCGAGTTGTTTATGATTATATTTACGCACAGCGTCGGTAGCATGATCTGACCTGCATTTCTCTCCAGAGTCGTTTTAGGTTCTGATCTGTCTCTAATCCTGCCGTAAGTAGGGGATCCGTAAGCCCAACGTGTGTGTGTGTGTGTTTGTGTGTGTCTGATGTGGAATTGTCAGCTATCGACAGATTATGTTCTAACCATACACATAAACTGTATAGATTAAATTTTGGTTATCTTTATCGAAAACTGTAGCGGCTCGCTATACCAACGAGTATTCGCCTTATATAATAGGCGCGTAAATATGTGGCGGCTAGTAGGGGGGCTTCTCACTATTAAAAGTTGAGACACGTGGAAAGGATCCGGATTTACTATATAGATAGAGAGATAGATAGTGGTTCTCGTGGGATATGCCCTCCGTTTTTCTTGTTAACAATAATTAAGCGAATGAAGTAGGTAGCGTAGCGGGCTTATAGTAAATCCGGATCCGTTCTCCCCGTCTCAATATTTAGTGACGACGTATTCATTAGCATTCTCGACACACCTTATTTGTTATGTCTACAGGTTTCGTTGTTTATGTAACAGGCACTTTTTAAAGAAAAGTGTGTGGCGTAGTTCACGGATTCTGCTAGTTTTATAAATTAATTTGTAACTGTTTTAATTCTGGTACTAATGCTAGCGTTATTCAGGTTAATGTAGCATTGCTTCTGTTTAGAAATTTTTAGCCTGTGCATTTGTAAATTGCCAAAACGCTATAAACATAAGCAAAATGATAAAGTAAACCCGAGTTGGCTGTACTTATTTTAAGTGTTTAATATCTTTTATCCGATTTCAGATTTGACCTGTACGTATGTAATGTTAGGAATTAATTAGTACTCAGTAAGTAAAACTAAACAAAACTTTATTTCACTCTAAATTGTTGGGTTAAGAATTTACAGCTAACCGCTATCGCTTGTGATTAATTTTTTAAAGCATTTCATCGGGCTCGATGTGATGTTCACGGATTTATTTTCTATTATGAGTGCCGTTCTGCATGCGCATCTTTCTACGGCAGCCGAAGCGTGAATGAGTGCATCCGGAAGGGGATTAATGAAGGAAAGGTCGGCCGGGTACATAGGCAGCCGAAAGCTGACTCAAGCCGAAGATCAGTCTTTAATATACAGATAACCCAGCTGAACCGGTGGACTACGCCCCACGCTTGTCTCGCAAACAATTAGCAAATTTATTGAAAGAGATATAATGATGTAACACTACACGTTTAGTATAATTGAATATACTAAACTAGGACTTTGATTCGCTGCCCGCTACGCTACCAACAAAAAAACGAGGAAGGGGTAGTCCACGAGTGTACTAGTTTATTATAATTAAACAAAATTAATTAAACTTGTGCGAATTTTGACAGCTATTAAAAGCAACACTCAGCAGATTTTTTCAAACATGGCATCGGTTGCGAGCAATAGAACTGTTGTACGTAATTTTATAACGCCACATTACATTTCAAGGTCATGTAAACAGCTATACGGTAGAGAAACTGGATACTTTTCCAAAAACGCCCTTTGAGAACTCATTAGTTATTACTTATTACTTTATTAGCTTGCAGGATGCCAACTGTAACATTGTTTACTTGTCTATCGACTGCAACAATCGTTTTGTCGATCAAAATCCAAATAAAAAAGTCGAAAACAAATTAACAGTGAGTAAGGCGTGGCAAATTGCCAGGTGAAATAGGTTATTCCCGTAACCCTTTAGGCAGCGTGGAAATACATCGATTATACATATTGCAAAGAAGCAAAAAAACAATAAAATTAATAAGGAAAGTGTGATCCGCTACAGCATAAACAAACAAACTTGTATTTTCCCATAATCTCAAGTAAATGGGTCAAGAATAGACATATTCAGTTCCTCGGTTAATAATGTATGCGTGACTATAAAACATATAATGAGGAAACTAAGTTTAGTGCAGAATACAGACATTTTTAACTGCTATTGTTAATTGTTTCAATCAAACATTTAAACATCCTGAAGAAGTCTTAACAATTTTTATAAATAATTTTTATGTACTGTGTGTTTAACATATTTGTACTTTTACTATGTTGCTCTGCAAACAGCAATACCTTCCTAATATTCAGCGTCCAAACTCAGCCTTAACTTCCGGAGCTGCATAGCACTTGATTATTGATCTTTGTAAATAACATATACTTACTTCAATATGAAAATTAGCGTGGAATTCGTCGTAAAGCTATAATTAATAATTTACAAATTTACTATCTACAATATTCGACTTATAATATATCGATCAATCACTACATACCTTTTAACGTTTCAGCAGCCATTAGAAAAGTTTAACCCGATTGTTTTTTACGTACAAAATTGTATCGCGATAAATGCATGCAAATTACCCATTTGTTTTATTTGCTAGTTTGAAAATGCAATTAATTTGACAATTCAATATTTTATGCGTAAAGTAATTTATTCATACACCACTCGTGAATCTGAAAACTTTTAGAGACCGATTAGAGACCCAACCAAAAAAGTTACTCCTCGGCGGGGATTCGAACCCCGGTTGCCCAAATGGTTCAAGCATGCGGGTCGTACTTACCGCTGTACTACCGAGGATTATTGACGGTTCTGTTGTTCTTTTGTAATATAAATACATTAATTCTATAATCCAAAAGATGGAATAGAATCTGCAACCCAAATTACAAATAAGAAATCTATCGGGATTAGTATTTTAACAATAATCAATAAATAAATAATTAGGAGACTTTCCGGTGTACACCGATATTTAAGCAGCATTTTTCCTTCAAAGTGGATTAGGAGAAGAGGAACCGTTGAGTGGCCGATTGGAGCTCCAGTTTTGTCAGGCCTTTTTTGTATAAAGTCATTTATTGTGAATGTAAATACCTACACCCGAAAATTTTAATAACTGCAAAAATCGCATTCACGCTGAAATTGCTTCTATTCCTGATATTTCTTTGCACAGTTATTAAAATTTTATGCATTAAACTTGTTGCAAAGAAGTAAATGGGCCGGATTAACCATTAAGAAACTGCTTACAGCGGAAAATTTGCAGGAGCGGCAATTGGTAAAAGTGAAATAATTCGCATCGTGTGGCTAGTTTTTGGTTTTGAAAATTGCCAGTTTTAGTGCTAAAAAATTTAATTCCGACCTGTAACTCGTTTTTAAGTTATAAAGCGCTAAAGTGAATCTATAATGAGTGCATCCTCCCCGTTACCACTTACGGATGTGAGACCTGGGTAATGGGTATTAAATAAAAGAACACTAAACACAATGCAAGTACACCAGAGAGCAATTGAGAGAAAAATATTGGGAATATCACTTAGAGACCATAAAACCAACCAATAGATAAGGCAGCACATTAAAGTTGGTGATATAACCCAGAGAATATGTTCCCTTAAGTATGTTGCTCGACATAGTGATAAGTGGAGCGGTAAAATAACAAGATGGCGCCCTGGGGAGAGAGAAGAAGCGTAGGAAGACCACCGCAAAGTTGGTACGACGACCTGAAAAGATACGCAGGGCTGATCTGGTACCAAAGAGCCCAGAAAAGAGAAAACTGGAAAGACACGAAAGAGGCCTACATCGAATCGATGGAGAGAGGCTAACTGAAGAAGAAGAAGAAAGAAAAAGGAAAAGTGTTCGATTTGCGCTAAGGTCTTTTATCAGGTTCCGTTTTTAGATTTACAATATCAATTTCTAAAAGAATGCTACTAAAAAATGTTTTTAAAAACTTATTTCTCCGATAAATTTTTGATATAACCCCACATTCTGATGCGCATCGAAATTGAACCGTTCGTTTAGGAGTTATGGAGCGCACATACCTACTAGTGGCAGTTTGTCGTATTAGGCAGTGCCTACCCATAACTTTAAAAAAAAACAAATTCTAACTTTCATTTAAAAGAAGTTAGTTTTAGATACAGTTCATACTTTTTTTAAATTAGGTTTGCCCTAATTTTTTTACTTTTTAATCTTAATGTTAAATAATTGTTGCCATTTTGCTATTACCCAAATTTTGAACCTACGGAACGCCACTGATACCTAGATACAGAGTGGCTAGGAAAACCCCGGCCACTTTTCTTGCGGCGGTCAAGAGATGGCGCTTTAGAAAAAAAAATTAAATTAAAATATTGGCAACAACGCAGAATCCAAGACGTTTTAGTTATTAAATACGCCCCATATTAAAGCAAAAAAACTAAAACCACTTGGGTTCTGCGTTGTTGCCAGTATTTTAATTTAATTTTTCTTTACTAAAGCGCCATCTCTTGACCGCCGCAAGTAAAGTGGCCGGGGTTTTCCTTGCCACTCTGTATCTACATACCCACATACCAAGCCCAATCACCCACCGTCTTACCTACCCACAGGCAGACATTTTTGAAAACTTTTTTTGGGTTCCTGGAAATCCAAAACATGTATTTCCGTCAAAATCTAGAATTTGAAGATTTGCATAAAATCAAATAAAGCCGCATTCTCGACTCCGTTTTAGCATAATATCATTGACTATACCCTTAGGTATATAATCAAAGATAATAAGCTACATACATGTAAAAGTAAAATTTAAAATTCGTAACAATTTACCACAACGGCTAACCGCACAAAAACCGGACAGTGTACAAACGGCCTAATTAAATGGCTTCTAAAAATATTTTTTTTTAAATTTTATTTAGAATTTTTGGTATGTAACCCCTATGCACTGTTTGCATTACTGAGAACAAAAACATTACCAATAAAAAACCCTAAAGTGGCCCCTTATCTTTACAAAAACGAGCGCCGAGGAGATTTTAAAACATGTCTTAATATCCCTTGTATTTTTTCCATATCACCAATCTCCGCTATGTATCTAGTTTTACTAACTTAAACCATCGAGTATTTAGTCTATGCCTAAACTAACCGCTTACCTATTTACCAATTCTAAACTCCTGATATGAGGGCCACTGTTGGATATAGAATAACATTACATTATTATTACATTTATTATTACAGTATCATTCACTACCAGTTCTTAAAATTATTATGGTTATTATTGGTAAGCAACAATAAGATAAAAGTTGTCTTTATAAACAAAATTTAAGTATTAAAATAGTATATAAAATAATAAACAGAATGTAAAAAGGATGTGTATGATGTGCACGCTAGCACGTTTCAAGTTTGGGAGAGAGTAATTACTCTACCTTAAATATAAGCCTACTTGAATAGGAAACAACTCAGACTCAAAGTTGCCCGTTACCAAATGTAATAGCCGCCCCCCTTCGTGTATGTTTTGGGGCCGCTGCTCATTCATAACGCTATCATCAACCCCTTCATCACGTAAATTAATTAAGTTGAACAGGTAGGTGTAAAGATAGCACAAAATCTATTTTGAGATTTGAAGATACAAAAACATAATTTGAGATTAGAGAATAAGAACACTGGAAACACGAGTACGAAGTTGACTCACTGAAACATAAGTAGTAAAGGCTGAATTAATGAACATATCCTCTGCCGTAGAAGAAAAATCAGCAGGGTTATAGGTTTTGTGGAGAGGGGGGGGGGGGGAACACCCCCATTTGTAATGTATGTCCCCCAAGTTTATTTCATATTATAAAAAAACAGAATAATACATAATTGTATATCAAAAACATACCACGTATTCAGTATGGGGTCTAGTGCCCCCCGCCCAGTTTTTTAAGCTTAACAATGCTCCTGGAAAATGTAGATAATAAAGAGTGCTGCGATAAAGTCGTTTTGCTGACACCGATGGGTCCCATAAAAAAGTTTTTATTAATTTAGGCATTAATACATGAAAGAAAACCAGTCTTCCCCACAAAATTTGGGTAGTTTTCTTTCATGTATTAATCAACATCCCCATTGTGTGAAGATGGACAATATTCTTAATTTAGGCATTACCGATAGTGGGGGTAAAATCGAATTTTTCTATTTTCAATGTTTCCGAAAAAAACATCTTATAACCGAGCAGTAGGTACAAAAACTCCATGATGTTCAGAATAATAAGTTGCTAGACAGCATTATCAAAAAAATTGATAAAAAATAGTTAATTTTCCACAAGAACTAATTGATAATGCGCTTCCCGCCCAAACCACATGACTAAAGCCCGTTTTTGTGTAAGACGTAGCAAGTTAGCTTAAACAGAAATGTTTTATCGTCCCCTGTGTATTCAGTAAAGTATAAATTTTCGATTTTCAAGAATTCATAGGAGGCACCATAAAAAAATTAGCAGACTTAGATAGCAACCAAATTGTAGCACTATTATTATGAACCTCCAAAATTTAGATAAAATCATGTTTTCGGCGACGTTAGTGAAAACTTGATAATATTTTTCACATTTCAGTTTTTGTTTGTACAAATATTCAATAGTAAAAATTTTCAGAAAATAGCTGCGTTCACCATTTCGAAGCTAGAAAGCTCAGGAAAGAAACGTGTGATTTCGCTAAAGTATTCCATCAGATCGGTTTATAATTTCACAAAAGTCTGAAAATGCTATGCTACCAAAAACTCATAATTTTTTTTTCTATCGCCAATTTAATAAATGAGCAAATCGACTGATCATAAATTTATAATCAGCCTGTATAATATAGATAATCAATCAATAATATGCAATCCGTCAAAAGAAGCGTTTTTATATTAAAATATTTTGCAAGAGAGGTGGGTTTAACACTAATAACGATTGCAAAACACTTTCGGAAAGAAATTGATTGTTCTGATGTAATTAATGACTTTGCGGCAGCAGTAAGACGAAAATGTAACTTTTATTTTTTTTATCAAGGTTTTTTTTACAATTATTCAACGGATGACGATAATAGTATTTGCACTATTAATTATCAAAATTACAATATTTTCGTCCTGGTGTAGTTGTGTAAAAAAAACGAAAAAGAAAATTATTATTAGCATTCGAATTTAGAAAAAATCTCCTCGGCGGGGAATCGAACCCCGGTTGCCCATATGAGTTTTTCATGCGGGTCGTACTTACCACTGTACTACCGAGGATTGTTGCAAAATGTGTTTTTATATATAAATTTTAAGGAATAAGAAAGCAAATAATTTAAAATACATGTATTTAATAAAAGTTGCGAGAAATACAAGGTTCGTCAAAAAATTGTAGCTTAAATTGTATTGTCACTGTTTTGAACAAAAAATATTTTAACAAAAAGAAAAAAAGCAGGTTCTCCTCGGCGGGGAATCGAACCCCGGTCGCCCAAATGAAAGAATCATGCGGGTCGTACTTACCACTGTACTACCGAGGATTGTTGCAAAATGTGTTTTTATATATAAATTTTAAGGAATAAGAAAGCAAATAATTTAAAATACATGTATTTAATAAAAGTTGCGAGAAATACAAGGTTCGTCAAAAAATTGTAGCTTAAATTGTATTGTCACTGTTTTGAACAAAAAATATTTTAACAAAAAGAAAAAAAGCAGGTTCTCCTCGGCGGGGAATCGAACCCCGGTCGCCCAAATGAAAGAATCATGCGGGTCGTACTTACCACTGTACTACCGAGGATTGTTGCAAAATGTGTTTTTATATATAAATTTTAAGGAATAAGAAAGCAAATAATTTAAAATACATGTATTTAATAAAAGTTGCGAGAAATACAAGGTTCGTCAAAAAATTGTAGCTTAAATTGTATTGTCACTGTTTTGAACAAAAAATATTTTAACAAAAAGAAAAAAAGCAGGTTCTCCTCGGCGGGGAATCGAACCCCGGTCGCCCAAATGAAAGAATCATGCGGGTCGTACTTACCACTGTACTACCGAGGATTGTTGCAAAATATGTTTTTATATATAAATTTTAAGGAATAAGAAAGCAAATAATTTAAAATACATGTATTTAATAAAAGTTGCGAGAAATACAAGGTTCGTCAAAAAATTGTAGCTTAAATTGTATTGTCACTGTTTTGAACAAAAAATATTTTAACAAAAAGAAAAAAAGCAGGTTCTCCTCGGCGGGGAATCGAACCCCGGTCGCCCAAATGAAAGAATCATGCGGGTCGTACTTACCACTGTACTACCGAGGATTGACGCAATATATGTTTTCGTATAAGTTTAAAACATGCTCATATTACATCATAATATAATGTATATTAATTCTAAACAGTGATGTAATAAATTACATCACTTTCTAAATCGTTTAGATGAAGAGTGCTGTCGGAGATGACAACGATAAAATTATGTTACATTTAACATTATTCTGTATCTAAGAAGTTAAGTTAGTTAGTCTAACTGTTGTGAAAATATATGCAATAATAAGAGATACTCTGTTTTAATTTTTACTTCACTATAACAATAGTTATTTACCGCCAACCGTCAATAAAGCCATGCATTACCATAGCGATCTTCGGAAATAAATAAACAGTTTATGTTACTGTAAAATCAAACACTTTATCTGCCGCTAATATTTATCAACATAGCCAAAACAACGGTTTGACATTGATTTGACATTAATCAGAAATCGTTTGTCAGTGTCACGGCTCTAACAGTAAAAGTTTTTTCGCAAATTATTTATAGAAAAATGATAAAAGACGACATTTTTACAGTTGGCGATAAAAGTTTGTATGCACCACGTCAGTAAAGTGTCTTTATCGAACTCGCCTGTTACTCGCCTCGCTCGCTCGACTCATAATCTCAGACTCGTTCGATAAAGAATCACTTTACTGACTTGGTACATAAATAACTATTATGTATCAAGTCAGTAAAGTGATTCTTTATAGAAAAAGTCTGAGTCAGGCGTGTTCGATAAAGACACTTTACTGACGTAGTGTATACAAACTTTTATCGCCAGCCGTAAAAATGTGTTCTTTCATTATTTTCTATAAATAATTCGCAAAAGAACTTTTACTGTTCGAGCCGTGACACTGACAAACGATTTCTGATTAATGTCAAACCAATGTCAAACCGTTGTTTTGGCTATGTTGGTAAATATTAGCGGCAGATAAAGTGTTTGATTTTACAGTAAGATAAAGTGTTTGTTTACCTCCGAAAATCGCTATGGTAATGCATGGCTTTATTGACGATCGACGATAAAAAATTATACCATCAGAAAGGCCGGCATGTTGCGGAAAATAGTTATAAATGATTTTTTCTATCTTCTGACAATTTTTTCTTTTGGAAATGTCCAGAACTTTTAAACTATCTCGGATATCCGATTTACAAGTGTTGTTAGAAGTTCCTGCAGTTAGCGAGTTAGCCAGTTGTCGAATTTACTTAACATTACTAAAGTAACTGCATCGGCATATCAAAAACTTTTTGACAAACACTTGGTTTGGATAATTTCTTACCCGATATAGAAAACTGTAGTTTTGTAGAAGCTGACGATACAAAGACAAACAAAGATAAAATGAACAACGGTCAAGTTTCGAAGATTTTTATATCTTATGTGTACGTAATAGACATCAAAACACCAATGGCTCCCATAAAAAAGTTTTATTGATTTAGGCATTAATACATGAAAGAAAACTTTCAGTCTTCCCCGTAAAATTTGGGGAGTTTTCTTTCATGTATTAATCAACATTCCCATTGTGTGAAGATGGACAATATTCCTAGTTTAGAAATTAACGATAGTGGCGATAAAATCGAATTAAATTAAGAGAATGTACTATTTAAAAGACAAAATAATTAAGATAAATTATTTCTACAATGTCCATCTATTTTTTATTGTAATATATTTAGAACAATCGCCATCATAGTTTTCAATTAAGATAATGTAAAAATATATACTCAAAACCTAGACTTAGAAGTTGTTTTTGCTTTTAATTCGATGCAAAATATTTTATTATAACAGCTCCCCACTTACTATTAATTGTTTGACTATAAGAAATGGCATTCATTCTTAACTTAGAAACATGTATGCAAGTTTCTACACTGTACTGTACCGTACTATTTATGTTTTAGATTTTGCAAGAAGCGAGCTAGCTAAAGCAATAATGTAGGAACAAAATAACAATTAAAAAAGCAAAAAACTTCTTCATTACACATACACACACATAACGTGAACAACCAAACTGCAAAAAAGTAGTCCTCCTCGGCGGGGAATCGAACCCCGGTCGCCCAAATGAGCTTTTCATGCGGGTCGTACTAAAGGTTTAATTTAATGTTCTGTGGTCGTACTTACCACTGTACTACCGAGGATTCAGGTTGTCAACGCTGTTGATTGGATATTACAAGCAAATTCTTCCTCTTCTATGCAGTTTTTCGTTAATGCTCGTAGTAACTAAAATGCTTAAAATTAAAAACTTTCGAAATAGTTAGAAATAATCATAAAAAGAAACCATATTTAATCGAATATTTTTCCATCATAACATTGTACTCTAGTAAGTACAATAAACAAAGCTTCTATACTATTCCCTAGTACGTAAAACTTGTATAACACACAGATGTACAAAATGCTGTATAACTACAATTATACAAAAATATTTAATTTTCATAATATAGTGATAAAAATATGTCATTTAACTTATTATCATCTAAAAGAAAAGTGTAGTCTTTGCAGATTAAAGAAATAAACATCCAAAACAGCAGTGTCGTGTTTTAACTTTTTTTTGTCCTTTAAAAAAGAGGAATTTAATAATATTCTAATTCTAATAAAACACTACAGCACTGCTTTGTTTTCATTGAGTTTAACGTTCTACGATTTCCTTCTAAAAAGAGCATGAATTTCATTGAATACATTTAATAGTGGTTTATTTAAAGTTTATCAATACGAGCCAATTTTGCTATTTAAAACTCAGGGACCTCTGTATCTGTAACACCGTTGGTCCCAATCATTATGCACGAGAATGCAATAGAATTACACAGATAATAAAGAAGTAAAAAATACAAGACTTGATAATCATAGTAGCCAAACCTGATAACAAGAAAAATATTAAATATTTAAAAATGCAACATTTATCCTTCTATAAGAAGCAAAAATATGCAAGAGTAGGTATTACAGCATTTGACTCCCAACAACTTACAATAAGCTCTGCACAATTTAGCCGTAATGAGCAGACGGGTGTAGATAGGGAGGTGCTTATTTCGTTTCATCTTTTTTTTTGTAAATAAATAGGTTTAAAGCTTTTAACATTTTCCTGAATACGTATAACAAGATTACACGAAGAAGTACAGAAGAGTTACGATTAAAAGCTTAAAGATTAGGACATTTTTTCCTTGTGGAAATTATACATACTAGTGTTACCCCAGCACACAATGCACTGACAGACAGCGTTGACAGAACCGGCGAAATGTCAAGTCACGTGATGCATTAGTTCAATTAATGACACGCGACGTTATTGTAGATGGCGTCCCAAGTGACGCGCGTCTAGCCGACCTTCATATATATTATAAATTCAAATAATTATTAATAAAAAATCGACGTAGAATAAAAATATAAAAATGTTTCATGTTCCATCTGTGGATAGAGACCTTTCATTTAAAAAAAATGGTCCAAATTGGTGAAGCGGTAGCCGCTGGAAGAAGGGGAGAAAAAAAACCTTTGTGCTTTTATATATGTATGGATGTATGGATGATTGAGACAAACGTAGCTATGATACAGCTTACAGAATTCAATTCTGAGTGCATGTGCATACGATAGGAAAACCAAGAGTGGTAAACTGATAACTAATAAAACACACGAAAGCAAAGTTAAAACTAAATGAGCAACATGTCAATATTAGCGTGTTACCGCATAAAGTTATGTGGTTCCCACATTTCTGTCGCCGTCTTAAAATTATACAAGAAAGTTCCGCCAGATAACATACAGTATGTGTGCGTGGAATGCCTATGTCAAGATTTAAACTATAAATTCTCTACTTAAAAATAAGACAAAAAGTTCTTATGAACATATTCCCTAAGATGATTTTTTAAAGAGATGCAGAGTGTTGAAGTATACTCGTAGGGATCGATTTTTCGGAAATATCTCTGAAACCGCTTAAGATAAACTGCTACAATTTGTTTTGAGGTTATTTAGGATATCCAAAAACAACTAAAATTTATAGTCAATATCAAGTGCAGCGTGGCGTAGACATGGGGGTAGCACAGGCTATTTTTAATAAAACGAAAATTGCCGTTGCTTATTTCAAATCAAATCTTTATCTGCTCCAAGGTACAAATAATCTTAGAACACAGCCATGTTTAGGCAGGCGCGGCCCACGAACAACTATGGCTCAAACTTTGAGAGCAAATGTTTGTAAATTTGGTCAGAAGAAAGTCAAGTTACTGGCAGACTTGGCTTTTCTAAATCGTTGTCCTGACAGCAAGGTTCTACGAAACTGTGTTTATCAAACACAATTTGTGTAACCGGCTCAACGAGCGAATTTTCCGAAAGCAAGCCTCGGTCTTTTGAAGTCGGAAATTGGTAGAACTCGTATAGATCTTGATAAAATTGACTGTAAGCTGTATGAGTTACATATATCTCTCTAGCAAGCTAGAAGCATCTCTGTGGGAGAAAATTGACACAATGACGCGTAAGTAGGCCCAAACTACATTGAACAAGCAACCGTTAAACAAACTGGCAAATACGAACGGTCAGTTCCGAAGCCGCCCCGGAATGAATTACCTGATGACAAGGCAATAGTAAATCCTTAGCAACTCAACTATGCCGTAGCACCTAAGAGCATTTCTGTGGAAGATCTGGCGTAGAAGCAGCAATTCACAAGCTACCTACAGAAACTTTTGAAAGCATAAGACAGGATGTATTAAGCATAGTAAAAACCTCAGATTACAACTTAAAGATGGAAGCACGATAGTCCGATTCCACTTACAGAAGACTTATTCGCAATCCGCCCAACTCTCTCAAAGGTTACTGCTGCAACCAAACGCTTTGATACTATTGACACTACGGAAAAACACCGCATTATACCCAAAAACTCCATCACACCTCGTATCTACGGTTTGCCCAAAATACATAGAATTAAGAGTCCCATTTAGATCTATTGCATGCGCTATTAATTCTCGTACACATACTTTAGCAAGATACTTAGCCACTAAGCTTTGCATACTTGGTGGCAATACAGAATCTTACTTAACCTCGAAGTGCCCACAAAAGTCAAAATAGAAACCGCTTAGCACTCTACTATAGAGCAAATGCTTGTAAAGGCAGACAAGCTACAAGTCGGTCCTTACCTGATTACGCAGGGTGTAATCCCCAAATGAGGACGCGGTCGAAGCTAAAAGTAAATTGTAATATTGAAGGGACATTTCAGTGCACTTAAACAGATTTTTAAAATAAACTAAAATAAAATAGAAATTTTCGAATTAGAAATAACCGGTGCTACCAGTAGGTGTCTATGCTACTATGCACTTGATATGGTCTATAACTATCAGTTGTTTTTGGATGTAAATTACAACTACAAAGTAAATTGCAGAATTTTATCTTAAACGGTTCCAGAGATATTTCCCAAAAATCGATCCTTCAGGTCTTTTAAGTAAGAAATCTACAGTACCAATCTTATCATAGCGCGCGCAGACACCCTGTATATAATGCAGATAATCAATCAATAATATACAATCCGTCGAAAGAAGCTTATGTAAGTTAAAAATGATCAAACATTATTTACGAACAACAATTTAGCAAGAGAGGTGGGTTTAACACTAATATCGATTGCGAAAACACTTTCTGTATGAAATTGATTGCTCTGATTTAATTAATGACTTTGCGGCTGCGGTACTACGAAAATTTAATTTTTATGTTTTTAAACGCACCAAGATTTTTAAGTAACAATTAGTTGTTGTACAAGTTGGATAGAAAAAAAATTAAATTAATAGCTTTCGAATTTAAAAAAAATCTCCTCGGCGGGGAATCGAACCCCGGTCGCCCAAATGAACCAATCATGCGGGTCGTACTTACCACTGTACTACCGAGGATTGTTGCAAACGTGGTTTCATATATAATTTTTAAAGAATAAGATAAAGCAAATAATTTAAAATATGTTTTTAATTAAAGTTGGGAGAATATACAAAGTTCGTCAAAATAAAAAAAACTATTTAATTGTGTCTTAAATTTTATTGGTATTGTTTTAAACAAAGAGATGCTAGAAGAAGTTAAAAAAACAGGTTCTCCTCGACGGGGAATCGAACCACGGTCGCCCAAGCGATAGAATCATGCGGGTCGTACTTACCACTGTACTACCGAGGATTGCTGATATAAGTGTTTTCATGTAAGTAGAAAAATTCGGCAACTAGCGTTAACACCATAATTTATTAATACTAATTATAAAATTCTGGTATTAAGAGTATCGCAAATAAAATGATGTTAGATTATTATGCCTACCTAACAAGCCGCCGCGCAGTCCATAAAATTATTGTAATTGTTGTAGTTAGTGTCAGTGTAAGATGCAAAAATGCATTATAATATGTAAAAAGCTGAAGTGTGGATTTCGAGTGGACTTTCCCATACTAGATATTAATACCTACCGTATTTAAAAAAGTGTAAATTTTATAATTATAACGTTGTACAGTTCACCGACCTTTATATTTCTAATAAGAAAGCAAGCTATATAGGCAACCCCCCATTCCATCCATTCAAATTCATAGAAAGCGCCACAGTGAAATTATAGCTTTCGGATAAATCAAATTGTAGCCAATCTTCCGTTCTAACAGCCTACAAAGTTCAAAAAATGGTGTGGGCAATTTTTGAATACTTGTTGCAAATTTTGTAGAAGCGCCATTGCGGTCGTTTTCAGATTTTCAAAATTAATTTTGTTTTATCGTATACTACCCACAAAGGGCTCTTAAACAAGTTGTAGCTGATGCCGGCCAAACTACTACTTTTTGAGTAAATGGGCGTTAAACTAGAGATTTTCAAAAAGTTGCAGCACCCACAATTTTGAAGCTTGAGAGTTCGGTGAAAAATGTTTCGATTTGCCTTAAGTTCTCTCAGAATCCGTGCTTAAATTTCCAAAATATAGTTTTGGAAAAAAAATTATCATTTTGGGTAGCGTTAAAAAACGATACTAAAAAAACACGTCTAACTCCCGTTTTCGGTTTCGGATTTTTTGAAAAGTTTATAGTTTATAGAACTACAATTTTCGATATACCTCTTGATTTTAAATTTCATCAAAATCCGTTCAGTACTTTCGCATTTAGAGGCGTCATGCACACACCCACACACTTACATACAGTCAGACATTTTTTAAAAACCACTTTTTTGTGTTCCTTGTGCCCCAAAACGTGTATTTTCGTTAAGATATAGATTTCTAAAATTTTAATGAAATCAATACTTAAGGTAAAACATATGGAATTAATGAGTTGGAAAAAATACATAGTTCGTAAAAACAAAAAAGGTATACATTAAATTTTATTGTGGCTGTTAAACAAATAATAACGCAAAGAAAAAGTTTAAACAGAGGTTCTCCTCGGCGGGGAATCGAACCCCGGTCGCCCAAATGAAGCAATCATGCGGGTCGTACTTACCACTGTACTACCGAGGATTGATGCAATAAGCGTTTTCTTACGAGCATTAAAAGTCCGCGTCTAACATTAACACCATAATGTAGTATTACCGTAGGTATATTTATTTTTAATCTGTGAGTGTTACTCATTCCACAGATTAAAAATATATATACGTATACAGGCTGTTCCAAATTAAGTCTGCACTATTGGTAAAGTAAAAATCCAATGGGGTCATGTCGGGTGACCGTGGAGGCCACAGAATGGGTCGACGCAATAATTCATTTGTACCGTGGTAGTTATGGACGGGGGCACCATCTTGTTGGAAATGGATGAGTGGTCGGTCTAACAAATTTAAATTATCCAAGAAGTTTTCTAAGATTTCACTCATAGATTCAACATAACATTGTCCTGTTAAAGATCCACGATAAAAAAAATGGGCCAACAATTCTAGAACCTACCATACCACAGCATACGTTTAAACTAAAACGATTTTGTGGATTACGAGGATGAACAAGAAATAGATTTTCATGGCTCCAGTAATGATGCGTTTTCCTGTTGAACATCCCACTATTGGAGAAATTAGATTCATCACTCCAAAAGATATGTCTAAAAAAGTTGGGATTTTCGTGACATTCATTAATGAACCAGACAACACAAGTCTTCTTTCGTTATCACCAGGGTGTAAACTCTGCACTGGTTGATACTTGTAAGGAACAAATTTATGTTTTTTTAAATTCTATGAATAGTGCCCAGAGAAAAACCCGCTTCTTTTGATAAATCTCGGGTAGAATTATTTGGATACGCTTGAAAATACCCTAAAACGTTAATTTCAGTTTCTTCTTTGAAAATAAACTGCTTACTTTTTTTTTTCTTGAAAACTCCCTCTTTTTCTCTTAATCTTCTATAAAGAATCAAAAAATATCGCTGGTCCGGAATCTCGCGTTCGGAAAACATCTCGCTATAATATTCCTGGGTTCGTCTTCCATTTTTGTTACATACTAGGGATGATTCTAACCTATCACACTTTCGTAAATGTGTAAACACCATTTTCAAATAGAAAATAACAGTAAACACAACGTTTAATTACTTTAGTTGCAAAAACTAACGAGCACTATTATTATTTTGACACATTAGGATAATTGACAACAACGAATGTTTTCTGTTTCATCACTATTTGATTTTATAAAAGGTTTAAAACAGTTACTTCCCAAATAACTCGGTTATTTTCAATGTTATCAAAAAAAGTTATATGGGCATTTTTGTTCAGAATTTAATTTTCTATCCATTTATGTAAAAACACGCAGAGTGTTTCATTTAAAAATTAAATGTTTTGGTAAATATCTCGGAAATGCGATGCTCAATTGTTTTTTTGATTTCACTATCATAATTAGCATAAAAAATTCTACTAGTTTTCCCATTTAACCGACATCGTAGCTCCTATAATAACAAAGTTAGCAATAGTGCAGACTTAACTTGGAACAGCCTGTATAGTGCTATATTTGGAGTTGTTTGATTTGCCTGGAGTATTTGGTTTTTGGGATGCTTGTTACAATTTAATTTATGATTGGAGGTTTGTGAAGACTGTAAGGTTTTGGTATTCAAACTTAAAAGCTCAGGGTTGTGTATTATTGCTGTAATTTCTTGTTTTAAAATTCAAATAATGTGGTTATCTTTACATCATTTATATTTTTCATATTTGTGAAGTTCTGTTTACTCTGAAAGAAAGAAGAACACAATCAGATTGATACGATTATTGTTTATGTTAATTTTAATTGTAATTTAGTTCAGAAATGTTTAAAAGGTTTAATATATAAGAAGTTTTAAACTTACTTGTTTTGTGCATCGTTAAATGTCATTTGTGGGAGTTCTGGATGTGAATGTCAATTTAACAAATGTAAAAAAAGAACACTCATTGTTTCATAAGATTTATTTGTTTTCAAAAAAATGGGAGATCAAGGAAGAAGAAAAAAGCAAGTGAAAATTTATTGGTTAGTTACGGCTCGTCCTGAAAACAAAGATACAGGATTTTTCATTCTCCAAAGAAAAAGAGAAAAAAAAACGAGTTATATGAAATAAGAAGTGGTTTTGAATCGAATAGAAGCTATAACAAAACGGATACAGGTGTTTCTCAACTATTTTTGGAAACATTCAAAAGAAAAATAATATAAAAGCGGTCCAGTAGGAGTTTTACAGTTATCATGGTAGAAAATGCCAATTATTAGTCAATATAAAAGCAGTCCAGTACATATTGGTACTATAGCGGAGGAAGATTGTTACTGAAGGCGAGAAAGGTGTGGATTTTGTGGAAACGGCAAACCAGAGAAGAGGGAGTTTATCATTCAACGATTGTCGAGTTCAGGATGTCATTATAAAGAAGAAACAAAGATAAGTGTTTATTTTAAGAATAGTAGAATAAAAAGAAATTTCTTGATTTTCACAAATTTAACTTCAAATTGACTTTTAAATGAAAAGCTGTTGTAACGTTGATATTGATTTGTGTATTTTTTTGAGTCTTATTTATTAATACCATTTCTTCCCAAAGCTTAATAACGACCCTGAGAAATTTTATAAAACAGTCTCATATAAAATACAATTAGTGATTGCGTAAATTGCAGGCATTTAAAGGATTGTTTTTCTGGTAAGTGCATGGCCACACATATCATAGCAATAGCTATGCAACTGGTATACAAACTTTCAAAGTAAATGTTTACACTAGTGACAATGTACAACGGAGTCAGCACTAATGAAAAGAGGGGGAAATTTAAATTTACGGCGAATATTTTTAAAAGCTACAAGAAAAATCAAACGGAAATACGAAAACTGTTATTTAAAAATATACGGAACCTAACTTTTATTACTTATAAATTCCAGCTTTACTTCGTTAAAGTCCATATTTAATGAGTATCTGTATATAAAATACTTAATTACTTTAACAATATTTATTGGATTTAAACTTATATGTATTTCGGCATGTTTACATGCCATTGTTGTTATAGCAATAGAACTTGGTAACTTGATCTCGGTAATCGTCTGCAGATGACTAGATTTCTTATTCCAAAATGTCCAATAGAGGTGAATTTAAAGAGATCAATTTGCTCGTTCATTAACGGTACAGTTTTTAAATGTTTGTGAATTTCAAAAGCTTCTAGTATACCTATTTTACGTTTATCATCACAAATGTGTAAACATTTTATGGTGTTATTACATGTCATGGAATTATTGTGTTCTAGTAAGTGGTTAGCGTAATTGGATTTATGCGGATGTTTGTATTTGTAACAACGTACGTGTTTTTTATACCTAAATCAAAATTTCTAATTGTTTGGCTTATATAAACCGAATTACAATGCCAACAGTTTAATTTGTAAATGCCTGATTTTAGCAAATCGTCTGTTTTTGATTTTGCATTAAACAAAGTGTTTAAGGTGTTTTTAGTTGTTTTAAAGCTTACTTTATATTTATTTGTTTTGTTTATAATTTTAGCAATTTTTTTTGATTTGTCACCAAAATATGAGATTTAATTGTATCGAATGAAATTAGGGTATTCGGATAAATTATTTGAATGGCTAATTTATAATCTTTTTCTTTAATTAATGTATCAATAAGTTTAGTATTATAACCATTACTGTATGCAATTTGTTTAATAATTGAAATTTCGCTATTATAATTAATTTCGTTTAAAGGGACCGTCAAAGCTCTATGTATCAGAGACCTGTATGCTGCTAATTTATGTGTTTTATGATGACAAGAATCGTGTGGTATTGTAATGTTTGTTTGTGTAGGTTGTCTATAAACTGAGTACTCAAATTTATTAGTTGAATTAATTTTTATGTTTAAATCTAAAAAGTTAATGGAGTTATTTTGTTCAGTTTCTAGTGTAAATTTTGTTTGGGTGCAAGCTGTTAATAAAAATTAAAAATTCAATAATTAAATCAATTATTAAAACATGCTAAAATGTCATCAACATAACGAAACCAAAATATAACTTTCTCAGATTGATTTGATCTTCTAGATTTTCCATAAATATGTTAGCTAAGAGAGGTGAAATTAGACTTCCGATGGGCATAGATTAATAAGTTATTAATCTATGCCATGGGTAAACCATCTTTTTGGAAATAAATTTTATTATTAAAAGTAAAATAATTTTGATTGGTGCAAAAGTTCAAATAATTGAATCAACTCAGTCCGTTTTATTAACTCAACATTTTTGTTAATAAGAATATTATTTAACAAAGGAATACACTGTTGAGGAGGTATTTGCGAAAACATACTAGTAACATCAAAACTAACTAGCTTGCTTTGTGGTGGTACATGTAAGTTAGACAACTTTTTGATTAATTCGGAAGAATTTTTAACTGAATATTTTGGTTTATAATCAAAACTGGTAACTATATTTAGTATTTTTGCTAGCATGTGGTTGGGTGCATTTATGTATGATACCACTGGTCGAATGGGCATGTTGGGTTTGTGTATTTTTATGTATAGTTTTGGTGGTTGTGGAATTGGATTTATTATTTGTCTTTTTTGATAATCTGTTAAACAAACCTGTCAATTTTCTAATGTTTGTTTTAATTCTTTTTTGATAATTTTTGGTAAGATTACTAGTTAAAGTTTTTAATTTTGAATTGGTTATGAAATCATTAATATTTTGTAAGTAAATGTCATTGGGTAATAAAACTAACGTGTTTCCTTTATCTGCCTCAACAGAAATCAGATTATTTACTGAAATTTTTTCTTTAATCGATTTAAGTAATAAATTATTTTCATTATTTATTTTATTTTTTGATTTATTGGTATTGATTGACATCACTTTTAATAAATTAGCATTTTGAAATTTTGCATATAGGAAATGCGTTTCTTTAAGAATCAATTCAGAATTGGCTGCTAAAATTTCTTTAATATTATTGGTAAATTTTGGAAAAGGGGAAAACTTAAAACCCTTATTTAGGAATTTTATCTGTTGGTCATTGAAATCTGTGTTTGATAAATTTAGAATTTATTGTGTCGGGTTTTGTGTGTGGTTGAAGTGCACGTGTGTGTTTATTTTTCTGTATTGTGTATTTTTTAAGTTTTATTCTACTAACTAATTCTCTAATGTCATTGTCAAATACATCAAACTCAATTGGATGTAATTTGAGAATGAGTATGTGTAATAGTTATTTAAGTAACAAGGAATGTAAAGACGTAATAACATTCGAGGTAGGTAAATACGAGCCGAGGCGAAGCCGAGGCTTGTGGCCTGTCGAGAATGTTAATAGTCGATACATTCCGTGTTACTTATTAAATTTTTCACGCTACCGGCAATGTAAGTAGGCCTACAGGTAGAAATTTAATCATATTTTTAAAAGTTCGTTTTGACAGCTGTCATCGGAATTATTTTTTAAAAGCCCCATTATTCTAAGTTGTCTGTGCTTGTTACCATATCAACGAACAACGAATGTAAGTGACACTATTAAGTTCCGTCGTCAAGGGTAACTAGTACACGAATGTTATTAGCCATTTACAATCCCTGTAGCTATGGATGTAAGGCCTACTTACATTGCCGGTAGCGTGAAAAGTACCTTTAAATAAATGTGCAAATTGTCTTTAATTCTAAACTATCATTTTGATTCTTCTTTCAACCATCTTTGTTCAGCATATCTGATTATCTTCTCAGTTATGCTGTTCTTGGTTTTGGTAGAGATATTAATGTAGTTTGGTATGAGCTTCTTTTTCTGACATTGTTGATTAAACCAAACGTTCTGTGTACATGTACACCATGTTTGATTATGATCTTCTTGTACATTTTAGCTTGTTCCTCTAACGAAGATGACATCACTTTATTTATAAATTGCAGCTTTGATTCGTTAAAGTCCGTACTTAATAATTATCTGTTTGTAAAATACTTAATTACTTTAACAATATTTATTTATTTTAACTTTATACGTACAATATTTCCGCATGTTTACATGCCATTGTCAAATGTTATATGAAAAAGTAAACAGTTAGTGTTGTTATAGCAATAAGAATAAGAAATCAAGTCATCTGCAGAAGATTACCGAGATCAAATCACCAAGTTCTATTGCTATAACAACACTAACTATTTACTTTTTCATATAACCTTTGACAATGGCATGGAAACACGAATAGGCCGAAATACGTATAGGCTTTTATGGCGTAAGACGTAATTTTGAGAATACGTTGAAGGCCACAAAAGCAAGTTACGCCTGTGGTACGTACAAAACTTTATGCACGGATGAAGATTTTTTAATTTAAAAATATTTATAAAATAAACTGAATTTTCCACCCACATCTAGCGTTGCTTTGATTAAATTTGATATTTGAAGCGTAGCTATGGTAGCGGGTAAACAACGGTAGCCACACTGCCTAACATCTCAGTTTCATTTTTTGTCCGGTAATTGTGCGGTATGATATCGTTGTTTGACGCTTCATTATAGCCCATGGGCAATAAAGAGGTCCATGAGCTATAAATAGACGTTTATGACAAAGAAATTCGTGTATAATTGTCAATTTATGATACATCCGTGCATAAATAACTATTAGTTAACATTCCTATACTAAAAACTGCCTCCACATATCAAAAACGGAAGAGTGTTGATAAGCGCTTCGGTGCTGGTAATTTCTTAAGCGATATATGAAAGTGTAGTTTTGTAAATGTGGAGATAAAAATACATAGATAAAGATAAAAATAAAACGTTAGGATCGGAAGAAATTGCATACATCACGTAATAGAGTTTTACTGATTTAGGCTTTAACGATAGTGCGGATAAAATAGAATTAAATTAAAAGAATGTACTATTTAAAAAAAATAAGCAAGAACGGAATAAATAGTTATATATTATCCATTTATTTTCTAATGTAATATATTTAGAATAACTTCCATTATTATAATTTATTGTCAACAAGTTTTTTTATTATAGTCTTATACGTATTTCAACGTGTTTACACGTCATTATCAAAGGCAAGATTAAAAGTAAACAGTTGGTGTTGCTATAGGAACAATAATTCTTCATAACTTGATTTGGTTTTCTATATCTGCGTCCAGATGACTTGATTTCTCATTCCAAAACGTTCAATAACGGTGAATTTAAAAGATCAATTTGTTCGTTCATTAAAGGTACAGATTTTAAATGTTTGTGAATTTTAAATGCCCCTAGTATATCCACCTTACGTTTATCATCACAAAAGTGTAAACATTTTATAGTGTTATTAGATGTCATTGAATGATTCTGTTCTAATAAGTGTTTAACGTAATTGGATTTATGGAGGTGTTTATACTTGTAGAAACGTACGTGTTCCTTGTATCAAAATTTCTAATTGTTTTACCTGTATACACCGAATTACAGTGCGAGCAATTTAATTTGTAGATGCCCGATTTTAGTAAATTGTCTATTTTGTCTTTAGCATTAAACAAAGTGTTTAAAATGTTTTTGTTATAAAAGTTATTTTACATTTGGACGCAGATATAGAAAACCAAGATCAAGTTATGAAGATTTATTGTTCCTATAGCAACACCAACTGTTTACTTTTAATTTTGCCTTTGATAATGACGTGTAAACGTTGAAATACGTATGTACGGCTATATTAAAAAAACTGTTGAAGTTAAGAACTGTTTTATTCACAATAAATTAAAATGAACTTCACCAAAGTATTGTAAAGCTGGAACTTATAAATAAATTTTCATTATAATTGCCAATGAACATAATATTACTATTTAGTAGTTGATTTTGTTTCTAATTCGATGCAACTGTTTATTATAACGGCTCCCCACGGCTACTAATTATCTGATTATCAGAACTGACATTCATTCTGAATTTAGAGACATGAATACAAGTGTCTACATTGTACTGACGTACTATACTTATGTTTTAGATTTTCTAAGAACCGAACAAGCCAAAGCAAATTTAAACTATAATGTAGGAACAAATAAAAGCCGAATAAGTATTTTTGTCCTGGCAAACAAAATACATTACGATCAAATGCTTGTAAGCCCCAAGGTTTAAATCTTTTTTAAATCTAAGCACACGGTCCTGTTTAGGCAGGCAGGGCCTACGAACAAATATTGCTCAAACTTCTAGAGCAAATGCTTGTAAAGGCAGACAAGCTACAGGTCGGTCCTTACCTGATTATGCTGGGCGTAGGCGTAGTTCCCAAATGACGACGCGGTCTAAACCTAAAGTAGATTAGAATTTTGACAATTCGAGAAACCGCGAAAGCCTCAAAGAATTATTATTTTTATTATTATATATTTTTTATTTTTTTTATTATATTTATAATATATTGTCTGTATTTCCGCAGAAGACGTTTCATAATTTTTAAGAAAGAACTGAGATAATAATAACTGAGATTTTGTCAAAATGAAAAAGACTAAATTTTTGCGAGAACTTATTGTTACTGTTAAGCAAATTATAACACAAAAAAAGTTGAAAAAATATTCTCCTCGGCGGGGAATCGAACCCCGGTCGCCCAAATGATACAATCATGCGGGTCGTACTTACCACTGTACTACCGAGGATGTACGTTCAAAGTATGTTGATTTCAGTATATAAAGATATACAGTATACAATTGTTGTGTAATATACCGTTTATTTATAATATTTAAAAAATATAATAGCTTTTAAACTACATTACAATTGTCATTTAAAAAATTTAGTCATTTAAAACCGCAGTAAACCAAATATTCTTTCGATCTACAACAATCAACTTGAACGTAGATACCTATATCATTCTCCATGTTAATAATCAATAACACACACCAGTGTACAGAATGTTGCATAATAAACTAAATCCTGAAGAATGGTATGAATTTTACCATTACGCACAGAATCCTATGTAGTTTTACTAGATACATTTTCTACGTCACCGATTCAAATTAAAATTTTTTGCATTGTAAAACTTAACTAGTTAACTTAATAAACTGTAAACTGCTTCGTTTTTCCAGCGATGTTTGCAACCAACCGCACAGTATGCTTGCAACATACCTCTGGAGGGCTGTTTTACCCTTTACATAAAACGTTAGCAAATCATTTAAATTCAAGCGATTTAACATTAAATACCTAAACCCAATCATAAAAATTTTTTAATTTTCGTTAACGGCAATTCAATTTTCGTTAATGGAAATTCATTTTCTGTGTTACGCCTCAATCAGATGTACTTTATTAAAATTGTAAGCATAATTAGAATTGCCATTTCTTCATATTATAAATATAATGCACTTGAATTAAACTTGAATGATATAATTGAAATTGTTAAAAGCAGGATAACACTAGAAATTATTTATTTGATTTGTCTACTAAACATATTAAAAATTAATAACTTCTTCGTTAACGGAAATTGAATTTTTGTTAACAAGAATTTAATTTCCGTTAACAAACAGTAAGGAGTATAACAGTATAACTGTTATAACAATAAAAAATTAAATATAGAACGACCATCAAACAGTACCATTCTAACCGGTGGGCTAATTGGGCTATAGCCCTAGGGCGCTGGTTCGAAAAAGTCGCCGGGCGATGCCTTATCGTTTTAAATACTTATTCTTTAAGCTACTACACGAAATATATTTTTGAATTTTTGGTTAATATAAAAAATTCAGATAAATATGTCTTGAAAAAGAACGCTCCTAAATTATGTACCATCTATAGAGATGATCTTGATGAAGATTTCATTGAAGAATGCCTACACTTTGCACACATCACACTTTGGGAGTATCAAGACATTGACCTTAATTTAATAGTTATTTAACTAACAAGGAATGTAAAGACGTAATAACATTCGAGGTAGGTAAATACGGGCCGAGGCGAAGCCTAGGCTTGTGGTCTGCCGAGAATGTTAATAGTCGATACATTCCGTGTTACTTATTAAATTTTTCACGCTACAGGTACAAATTTAATCATATTTTTAAAAGTTCGTTTTGACCGCCGTCATCGGAATTATTTTTTAAAAGCCCCATTATTCTAAGTTGCCTGTGCTTGTTACCATATCAACGAACAGTTAAAATCAACATTTTAGTATTCTGTTTGAAATAAAATATTGGAATCTGTACCTTGTTGCTTTAATTATTATCCTAGGAATGTAAATGATACTATTGAGTAGTCAAGGGCAAAAAGTAAACGAATGTTATTGGCCATTTTCAACTTTTGTAGCTATGGATGTATCGTTTATTTACCTTGCCTGTAGCGTGAAAAAACAATTATGATTATTAAGATCGAGTCTACATTTCCAAATGTTGCTATTGCTTTTCGCAGTTTCTCAAGCATTGCCATAACTAATTGTAGCAGCGAAAGATCTTTCTCCGTTTTGCAAAGAGCCAATAATTATTTGAGATCTTCATTGGGATAAAAAACAACTAAACAAACTGAGCACATTATGTTGAATCTGATTTTTTTCAGCAAACAAATTGCAAAGAAATTATTAAAAGTTTTGCAGACAGCCAATGTAGAAAAAAAAGTATATAGTTTTTAAAATATGTTTCGGTTTTTTATTCAATATGATTATCCATACATATATAAAAGTACAAAGGGTTTTTTTCTCCGGTTCCTCCATCGGCCACCGCTTCACCAATTTGGACCATTTTTTTTAAATGAAAGGTCTCTATCCACAGATGAAACATGAAACATTTTTTTATTTTTATTCTACGTCGATTTTTTAATAATAATTATTTTAATTTATAATATATATGAAGGTCGGCTAGACGCGCGTCACTTGGGGCGCATCTACAATAACGTCGCCTGTCATTATTGGAACTAATGCATCACGTGACTTGACATTTTGCCGGTTCTGTCAACGCTGTCTGTCAGTGCATTGTGTGCTGGGGTAACACTAGTACATATTTATTGTATATTTATATGTATTTTTTTTAATTCAATATTTTGTTATTATTTATGTGGTATGTCTATTATTTAAAATAAATAGTAAATAACCATTCGTTCTTAAACTTGAGCTTACAAATTTACAATTACCACTACTGTTAGGGCGTGGTCTAGGACGTTTCGCCGTCGCCGTAGGGCATGCAATCCCGGACCAAATTTTCAATCCCGGGATTTCGGGATCAAGATTGGTGATTCTAAAACCACACGATCCGACATCGGATGCGATCTTGCATAAGAAAAGATTGTGGACCGCCTGTTTCGACCATTGAAGACTTCATGAAAGAAAAATTTATCGGATTCATTATAAAATTTAAATAAATTTTATTTGCAAAATGTATACATAAATTATTCACATTATACAAGTAAAAAGGTAGGTATTAAATGTTTTCAATAATTTTTAAACCAATTCCCTAATAAAATGAGTTTGTCAAGGGTTTTGTCCCCAAGCCTTGATCTAATTTTTGTGCAAAGAATACCCGCTACTGAAAACCTCTTTCAGCTTCGAAGCTTGTCGGAGGTATCGACAATAAATAATCGTACGCAAGTTGCAAGTTTAGCCCGCAGGTTTCACCATTTTCAAATAAAAGCATTTTTTGTTTCAAAGTTGTCGACAAAAGATTATTTTGTGTCTGTGAACGGGGTTTCATGCATAGGCGCCGAATACGCCCCCCCCCCCCCCAGAAAATTACCAGGGGGCGCAGCACCCCCCTGATATTTTTTGCGTTCAAAAAATCGGATGGTGCAAATGTAATACGCGACCTTTTGCCGGAATTTGTGAAATTTATTAAAGTAGCATTAACGATTCCTGTATCTTCGTGTAGCGCAGGGCGGTCGTTTTCTGCTTTACGAAGGTTAAAGACATATTTAAGGTCAACTATGTTACAAAAAAGACTTAATGATTTGGATCTACTTCATATTCCTAGAAACCAAGATACAGATTTAAATATAAACACAATTGTAAATTTAATTATTGCCAAGACACAAGTGAGACGAAATAGTTTCTTTGTGGAGAAAGTTTTGTTGTGTAGTACTGTTCTTCTTGTTACTTTATGTTTCTAATTAGATTTACTGTTCATTTTTTGTTTATTTTTTATGAAAATATGTACTTAAAATAAAGCGTTTCAAAACCATTAGAGTACAAAATAGCTTATTTCTGTTAAATTCCTACAAAATCAATATGCAACAAGCAATACTACATTTTTTAACAAATAAAGCATAAAAACAGCTGAAAGTCGAAAACTTGTTCCCACGAAACCTATTTTTCCAAGGCAATATAATTTGACCTAGACAAATTCAAAATTTAGCTTGCGGCTCATTTTTATTAAGCCCCCCCTGAGAATTCAAAAACCCGGCGCCTATGGTTTCATGGTTGTATTTAAGGCTTCTCTTCCCGTTAGTGTTGAGCTGGCTTCTGTAGGTTCTGTTGCAGTTTCTGTTAAAAGTCTCGAAATCGGTATATTATCGTCCTCATTATCTTCATGCTCTTGATTGTCTGAACTTCTCAACCTGTTTATCAGTTTCTTTAACTAATTTTTTTCTTTGGAATCTCAAAAAGTTCGTCTTGAAATTCTCTGTTATTGTCATTAGGGTTATGAAGATATCGCAGAATTCCCGAAGAAACAGTGCGACGTTGTTTTATTCTTCGCTTTAGTGACTCTTGTAAGTCGGCGCTTAAGGGTGAATTACCTTTTTTAATTTCCTATAGCTTTAACTTCAGGGCCGTGTCCGATGTGCACACTCAGGTTTGCGTCACGCTGACATAGAGCTTCCACTGTCAATTTTACAAAATCTTTTAGGAGCTGAAATTGAGGACGTCATAAAAGCGACATTTTCAGATCAATCAGTGCTGTTTTGATGCTATTTTCCAAAAGCACAAAACGTTGCAACATTAGGCGCCTATGGCGCAGAACTCGAACAGAAATCAAGGCTAAGCCAATACCGAAAATCCCGGGATTGACTGTAGGGTGGTAATCCCGGAATCCAGAAAATCGGCCGAGATCCCTGGATCCCGGGATTACCGATCCCGCGATTGCAAATTTTTTCGTCCTCCTTTTCATTGTAAAAAAATTGGTCACCTTAATTATACAAATTCGGCGTAACAAATGTATAGAATTATTTTAATAAACATCGACTATTTTAAGTTTAACAAATTTATTTTTCACATAATTCACATCAATATATTAAACTACAACGTTGTAGGGTTGTTAGTTAATTATAAAAATTTTGCAAGCTTCATCAAGGCATTGACTTAACGCTATTATATTTTATCAATCGTTGTTGGTAAAGCACTTAACCTATGTCAAAATATAATATGAATAGTACAAATATAGAGTAAATAATTCAAAAAACTCAGATCATAATTCTTAAATAGACCGACACAAAAATATTAGCATCCAAATAGTACAGATCATTCGGAAACACTGGAACAATCATACCATAAGTTATTAGTGTGACTTTTTATTTGTAACTTTTGCAACCAGTTAGTTTGGTAACGTTAGCACTACAATTAGCTAATACAGATTCAATGAGAGAAATTCAAACTTCAGAGATTTTGATAAATTTACTGACTCCACGCCACAACCTTAAATTTAATACAATTTTAACATTTCTTGACCTCCTAATTATTTTGTGCAAAATATAAAAAGCCAATCCTTGCAAAATAAGTAAGCATTTTTTTTTATTTTTGATTTATCTCTTATATTGTAGAAAAAATAATAAATTTTAAAAATTTACCTCCAATTCTATTTAACAAATTTCACCAGCACATCTAAATCATTTGATATGAAATGCAAATTGGTTGTAATCCACAAATAAGTAGATAACTACTTTGTAATATCACCATATTAGTTCTGATATTAAAAGTTACGCATTAATACGATGAAGCTGTGATTTTCTTACCACCTTATCAAATTATATAATATTTCTGATTAAAACAGAGGTCACAGCCAACAGAAACTACTACAATATTTAAATTTGAAGATTATTTAGCTTAATTAATAAAAACAGAGGTCACGTTTATTTTTTTTTAACAGTAGAATATTAAAGTTCCACAATCTTTAAATTTGGAGATTATTTAGCTAAAAAAAATCTACATTCCCTGTGATTAAACTGAAAATATTTTAACAAGACGTCGTGCATTAATAATTATAAAATGAAATTTCTCATATAACATATTTATAAAAATAAAAGCTCCTAAAATAAGTACTAGGGTCAAAATATTATCAGTCTAATTGAGATTACTAGGTCAATGTCGTTATGTTGATATAGTATACTTGACTAAACCAAATGTTAACTGGTTGTTATTCAGCAGGTGCTAATACTTCTTGATTTTGGTCTTGTTCTTGCTCACGATTAGCAGATGCTATAAGATTAGATCTTTCTTCGTCCGTTTCAATATTGGCATATGATCGAGCAGTGTACATAAGCATTAACCCACTCTTCGATGTCATAAATGCCCAAACGATTGGTATTATTTCACTCTGGTTAATTGGAAGTATTGCTGAAAGAAACGGTAGTTTAAGTAAGACACACAAAACTTAAAAACACATTAGTTTTGTTTTCATTTTAACACCAGATGTGTACTATGCACGGCCAAACCTGGTAAAAGCCACGCAACTCCATTCGGTCGCTTCTTAATCAGTTATAATTCGTAGTTCTGCAATGGAGTACACCTAGTTAAAAAAAGTTTAATTTTCGAAGCGTAACGTTTGCTCCAGCCCTCCCTAAACAACTGCCCGAGGTTAGACTTTTTCTCAGGTTTGGCTGCAGGTACTGTACTAACTTACATTTTTTTAGCATTATTTCAATTGCTATATGGTAAGCAAGGCCCATTACTCCCAATGTAAAACATACAAAACCCACAAATGATAATGGAGACAGTTCATTTTCGGAATACCAATCATCGAGACGATTTCTAAACTTCAACCATCGTAGCTGTGTTGTAAATGCACTAATAACTCCTAAAACAAGTAAAATAAATTATACAACTACAAACAACATTTTAGTTTTGGTTTTCAAACTAAGTTTGTATAAATACCAAAAAAAGCAACTGACTTTTTATTTAGTTTAGTATTAGGGCAACCGTAGTTGACAAATCTAAACTTCGTGCTTCTTCTTTTCCATTGATGTTTGTTAAACACTTTCTTGTGCGGAAAGATTCAATGTTAAATATATAGAGAATTGAAATGGTTTAATTTTATAACTTTACCATATAAAGATAGTAGAGGTGGGCAAACGAAATTTTTAGGCCAAACTCAACAAATTCAGATGGGTTGGCCTGGCAACTTTGGCCCGACAAATTTGGCCAGGCAAGTTCGGCCCGACAAATTTGACATGTCAACTCACGCTGCCTGTGGCATAAGTATTCAGTGAGTTCTCTGTTTTTGTCTTTATAAGTAGGTGCTTTCGCAAGTTTTTCTGTAACATTATTTGACATTTTAGTTACACTGGCTGTGTTTAGCTCAGCCAGGTCGGTAAAGCCGACGAGACCCTGTTAGGTCTAGTTGGCTCTGTTAGGCATAGATGGCCCGGCAAAAGTCCTGCTAGGCCCAGTTAGGGATTAAAAATAAGTCCGGCCTGGCTCGATAATGAATTTTTTTGGTCGGGCCAGGTTAGGGCTTCGGGCCAACATGCCCACCTCTAAAGGATAGCATACCAAATTGAAGATTTTGTTTCAAATCCTTAAGCAGGTAGCCATGAAAAAAAAAAAAAATTCTGACAGCTTTGAATAGCTACACCTTTCTAACGGTGCAATGTGGAATATAGAGAAATAATTAATCTCTGAGTGAGTTTTTACAATTCAGGCTAAAGATACTTTTCTATTTTAAGCCCCAATGTGGCTGTCTGTGGTTTGATTTCTTAACTAAATATTGTACTCATAAAATATTATTTTTTCTTTAAATATGCACTATAGTTCATTGCAGGGTAAATATGCAAAAAAATAGTCTGAGAAAACCTCCGAAAAATCTTTGTGTAATGGACATGAAGGGCTATAGGTTACATAAAAGAATGATTTTGCTGCATAAATTAAGTTTTCGAAACGTTATCCCACCTTATACACATTGCACATAATTGCTCGATCCCTCCGCCTTGCTCCAGGCACAGTCCATTAAAAACATTCCAGAGAGCATAACCGATGACATTCCAACAACTACACAATACACAATAAAAATAATAATAACCCATGTATATTGGAAGCAATTGAAAGTTAACAACTCTTCTGCCAGGCAGATTTTAAAGTTGTGAAACGGGTTTTCAACAAAGTGTACATGTGTTGTCATAGATATGTCAAAATTGAACTGCACACCATAGAAACAAACATTTTGAAAATCCTGTTTACAAAGGCACACTTTAAGTGTCAACTTTCATTTTGCTGTCAATTACACCACCAGTGGGAAGGTGAGGCAACTTCACATTGATGCTGATCCCACTCAAAATAGCATACGGTTTAAAATGCTGTTCGGTGAACAGCATGAATTTTGTTGTGAAAAAAGCTATATTTATTTAAATTTTTATGCACACTGTTGCTTGAAACGTCAAAAATGAAACGTGAAAATAATCACATGTGCACGCATAGTAGTGCGTTAATTAACCCGCTCCTTCCGCTTCGCTGCAGCACGGCCATTCCACTCAAAACACCCAGGAAGCATAAGCAGTAGCATTTTACCATAGACACATTAAAAAAACAGCGGAGTAAACAAGTTTAGCACGTACAGGGCTCGACCCCTCGATCACCTGTGTGCCAACATGGAACATGCTGTAGACGCGTTCCTCAATTGCTGTTCCGATAGTTGATAGGTCATAGCACACACTAAAATATTGAACATAAACATCGTCAACTACCAATCCGTGAACAGAATTAAACTCAGTTTCTATATCAAGTGGGATTGCCATAAATGCGCTGTAGCTTCATCACGTTTCAGGTCTCCGGTGACATAACAGCTGCAGTGAACTCATCGCTACATAAGCCGGAATTGCCACGATAACATGCGGTTAAAATTTTTGTATATCTCGGGATTTTCAAGTGCCCACAGCTTTTTCAAATATCATTTCCCCATCCGTTTATTTTTAATCTGATCAATAGGACCCCCCCCCCCCGATTGCTATCAAATTTTCCGGGGGTTTCCCCAGATTGCTCAAGCTCATCTGCGTGTTTGCATGTTTTTTCAACACTGCTTTTACCACGTCCTAATTTAATATTTCTAACATAAATCCTTTCAAATGTGACAACTTGTTGTTTTGATTGTAAAACAAATTATTGTTAAAAAATTTAGAAACGTTACAGCCAAATAAGAATAATTAACGAATGCTTTTGGTAACTTACTTTTCAGTACTGATTTTTATTCGTACACGTAAACCTAATCTTATAGAAACTTATTTTGTAATTAATAAAATTTTCTATAAAAAAGTAACAGGTACTGTCTTGTATCTTCACTGCCGCTTTTTAAATATTGCTTTAATTTAAAAAAAAGTATATTGTTGTATATTTCTTTGTATTCATCCTATGGTTTCAAAGAGCCACAAGACTCTGAACAAAACTCTATTTAAGACCAGTGGCAATACAAGCCCGGCTAGCTCAGTCGGTAGAGCATGAGACTCTTAATCTCAGGGTCGTGGGTTCGAGCCCCACGTTGGGCGAAAATTTTTTTCATTTTTACAGCACATTTCACAATTTCTACACTTACTACAAAACAACAACACCACAATACAAAAAAGATTGCAAACTTACACTAATTTAATACAACCACCATAAACATAAACACAAAAACATCACCTGTTGCAAAAGCCCACACTGCTCCAGGATAGTTTCCAAATATTAAAAAAGCCACAAAACCGCTAACTCCTGCGACTGTATAAATTGTGCTGATTATTAAACCTATTATAGTCATTTTATCGCTTATTCCCGTTTTTAGTCTTCCTTGCAATTTGTTTTAATTGTATTAGTCACAACTTACAAACACCGGTCTAACTTGCACATTTATTCGCAACAACTTTCACAGAAAACACAAACAATAAAAGATGTATCTTCAATTATAATTATGTTCATAAAAGCAAATGTGAGACATTTATTCTCAAAAAAATCGAAATAAATTAGTTCGAGTGTTTATGAAGCAAAACAGCTGATTATTAAAAGTTTCTTTCAGTATAATTCTAAAAGAGCTAGAGCCATCTGTAAGCAATCATTACAACAAGTTTAAAGATTCTCTATATTATCGTCCATCGGTTTTAATATTTTTTATATTTTGCATACCTTGATCGCTATTTATTAATATTTATGTGCATTTTATAATCGGCTCGGTGTTGCCAGTCATAGAGATAATAAGCTACACATAGCTACATTTCAAGCTTGTGGCGACGGCAGACACAGTGGTAGTTATATGGTGGCGGAGAGGGTATGTGTTAGTTTTTACACAATTATTAATAACTAGTGTAAGTTACCCCAGCGCACAATCCACTGACAGACTGAGCGTTGACAGAACTGGCTAAATGATGTCACGTGATGCATTCGTTCCATAAGGGAGACGCGACGTTGGTGTAGATGTCGCCTCAAGTAAAGCGCGTTTAGCAGACTTTCATATATGTATATTATAAATTAAAATAATTATTATTGAAAAATCGACTTGGAATAAAAATGTTTCATGTTCCATCTGAGGATAGAGACCTTTCATTGAAAAATAATGGTCCAAATTGGTGAAGCGGTAGCCCCTGGAGGAACCGGAGAAAAAAAACCTTTGAGCTTTTATATATGTATATGGATATATTATGTACTAAAATAATTTCTAACTTCAACAGGTATTTTTAGCCATTGTAATTCGGTTTATATCGGCCAGACAATTAGAAATTTTGATATTAGGTATAAAGAACACGTACGTTGTTACAAATACAAACACCCACATAAATCCAATTACGCTAAACACTTACTAAAACACAATCATTCAATGACATCTAATAACACCATAAAATGTTTACACTTTTGTGACGATAAAGGTAAATTAGATATACTCAAAGCATTTGACATTTACACACTTAAAAACTGTACCTGTAATGAATCTGAACCAGCATATTTTAAATTCGCCGTTATTAGAAGTTTTGAAATAAAAATCAATCCACCTGCGGATATTAATATGTACTTCTACGTGGTCAAGCTGGAACTTATTAATACATTTTTACGTACTTTTCTATAAAAAAAATGTTGGGCAGCGTCTCTTAACAAATAAAAAATTATTTTAAATTTAAAAAGTTGTTCACACTCGGTTTCAAAACACCACACCACCGTTAAATTAAAAAAATGTGCGCGGTATATTTTTAAGAAGTATTTGAAATATGACCCACTCCGATAGGCTTAAATCTAACTGGTCCAAAAACTTCAAACTTATTTCTGTACAAACAAATTCTACAAAAATTTTTAAGTTTTTTATTTACACGGGCTATATAGGAGAATTTATTTTTGAATTCCTTTTACTCAGTTTCGAGTCGCCTGAAAATCTAATTCATTTGCGACGTTATTTGCTTTACGCCGCATTCCAGCTTATCAAAATCTTATTCTTAACAAAATTAAGTCCCCCGCACTTTACAATTCCTATAGTTAAAGTTTATTATGTTTTTAACAATTATTGTCTGCAGTATAATAGAAGAATATAAAGGAAATATACAGCTGTCCATTTTACTAGTCACAACGCCGTCGCTGCCAATGGATGGGTACGTCGCGTCCCCACTCCGCTGCAAACTAGTAAAAAGTATGGGATATGTAGATCTGCATACAAGTTCATTGTAAAATGTAAATAAAAATGACACGTACTACTTCGTGTATATTTCTGTTACGGCAGCACAACTAGTTTCGAGACAAAGGTCTCATCATCAGGTGTATTTGGTCAAAAATGGAGAGTACAAACTAATTGTAAATATTATTTTTTTTAAATAACACAAAAATTAAACATTGAAGTAGATTAACAAGTAAAAATGTAATACAGGTATAAAATTTAACATAAAACGTTGTCTAACCAAGATTTTTTTGAACTGTCAAGTAAGGCTGTCGTTTATGTTGGGACTCAACATGGTAAATAGTTTGGTTATGTGGTAGCTCACCTGACAGACCACAGAACAATAAACCTTTTGACAGACACGCAGTGTAGAACAGTAGTTCTGTGGAACAGTAGCTGCTGGAGCACAGAACCTTTGAGCGTGTGGTATCAGAAACAAACCATCAAAGACAGACACAGTTTTACACCTTTTTTGGAATACTACATCGAAATCAACTTACTCAAGTTAGAAATAACACCAGTGATTCAATGTTCCCCCATGGTTTATTGTACCCCCTTTCCCTAGTAGTCACGTATGACAAAGCGACACGTGCCAACGTGTCTTACATCTCAACACAGCTTAGAAGTTATCAAAACGCGCGAGGCAAAAGTCGCTAGTTCTCGGTTCAGCTAGTAAAAATTATGTTACGTTTGAAAATATAGTGAAAAACAAATTAGGCTCAAAAGATTCCGCTCGGATGATACCGTAAGAAAATGAGATTGGTCCGTCAAAAATGGGAGCAAGAGATGGATACTCTA
This sequence comes from Ctenicera cuprea, assembly GCA_958336395.1. Lineage (NCBI taxonomy): Eukaryota > Metazoa > Arthropoda > Insecta > Coleoptera > Elateridae > Ctenicera > Ctenicera cuprea. Next base: position 60,180,320 of record OY284486.1, read on the forward strand.
CTTCAATATAGACGCGCTCAAAAAAGAACCTTAGATTAGTCGAATAGCCGAATGAGTAGTTTCTAAAAATTATTAATTTCCAAAATTTTTAAAACCTTTCGAAATATATAATCTTCAAAAATTTAAATTATTCAAAATTTTCAATATTTTTCAAGAATTTCAAAATATCTAAAAATTATGCGTTTAAATGAATGTTGTTACTATAAAAATCTCAAGAAACTACTCAAAAACTGACAATATTTTTTGATACAGTTTCAAATTTGTGACCTGGCAACACTGGTTGGTTGTCCTTGTTGCGCAACGTAACCTATCCGTTAACGTGGTTTTTCCATTCCACGCTTTTTGCAGTGGATTTTCTAGTGCTGTTGCCACGTTCTGTGACATTTTTAGATTTACCTAGTGAAGTTTTTTAATTTTAGTTGTATTTCAATATTACTACTGAAAAGTACTTAAATATGGTTGTGGTTTATTCAAATGAAAATAATCCTTTTACTCTAAAACTTCTAATTGCTGCAAATTATGGCAAAAAGGAAATAGAATTAAAAATTGTTAATTTAAGAGGTAAGTAGTGGTTTCTATTGCATCAGAATTTTTTCGAATTGAATGCTATGCTAATTTTTGTAGATCAAGCAGTTCCAGAACCTAAGCATTTGCCATGTTTATCCGGCAAGGATAGAAACCTATTTCAGGCAAATGCAGCGGCATATTACCTATTTCCTCCAAATACTGAAGATGAAAATACTGTGGATGAATGGTTAGAGTGGGAATCTACGGTATTAGCACCCAGTCTAGCCGCTACTTTTGGTACATCTTCAAAATCTCACTCAAAAACAGTGTTGACAAGTTGTTGCAGGACTTTAAATGATGTAATTTCTTCTGAGCAATCTATCACAGGAGTAAGTGCGTAGAACTATAATGTTGGGGTAAACTATAAGGCTAAAATGCAGTGTAGCAGACCACTTCTGATACATAAATGGTGAACGTGGTGCCTAAATTAGTTGTATCAGGAAATGTATGCAAGAAATAGGGCGAACTGATTGGTGTGTAAGGGTGTGGTCTACCATACTGCATTTCTCTCTTACATAGATAATAATAAATAATATTTAAGGTGCTTTCAAGTTCTTTTGCAAGCTACAGTTCAAAATAAGTCGAAAAGTTGTTACGTATCTAAGTTTGAATAAGTTCACAAATCTACGAAAAACTTCTTTTCAAAGTTGTTTGTGGCTGACTTTAATATACATACATTGAAATGGTCTAATTTTAAATGATGATTATGCATAAGTAATTTACAAAGAAGTTTTTTAAGATTGGGTGTGTAGCTATTATAATAAATGTAAATTTACTGGACTCCAGAACCATAAGTATGCATATAGCAGGTATGCAAATTTCATATTAAAAAACTCATTGTCTTATGTTAAGAGATTTTGTTAGTTTGGTTTAAGAACTATATACACTCCGTATAATGGTGAAACACTTTGCTTGGACTTTCCTATAAGTACTTTTACAATTACGTTTTATATTTTCATAGGCATTTGATATAACAAGTGTCTAAATGCAGGACCTCGTAAATGCAGATTTTATTAAAATTGTGATTTTTCATTATTCACATAAATGTATTATGTAGCTATCTGTTAAGAAATTTCTGAGATAATTAGTTGAAACGTGTTGATAAAGTAGAAAAATATTACGTCAAAAATAATAGCATTACTTCGTAAGTCACATTTCCCCATTGTTGGTGGCCTGCTTCACTTAGGAGTTATGTTTTTAGTTGTTTTTGTCTCCTGTAAAATTATGCTAAACATAGTTACAATGTTCTGCGTTTAGGCACTCAATTTTTTTAGCTCAGTTTTCAAAAGTCTTCGCATACCAAGGTGTGAACAAAAAATTGCTCACTCCCTCCTTTTTTTTCTTAATTTAAGTATTAAGATAAACAAATGAAATTTGGAGTTTTAAATATATATTTCGAAAAAACTTTGGTGATAATTCCTCAGTCAAAATTACGGCGATTGACCTACATTGTTGTTATCCGAAATTGCATCCCTGAAAAGTTAAAGCTGCTTTCTGTTGCAGCTTTGAGAGGCTGTAATTTTTCGGATATCAACATTTTGGGTCAATCGCTTTTATTACACTATACACCCACACATTTCTGTTATTTGATGCAAATACAACTTTTTTGAAGCTCTTGTTTCAGCAGAAACATTCTCAGAGTTCTTATTGTAATAGAATATTTTGTATAGTTTGACATTTTCGAAAGCAGAATTAAAATTTACGTGTAATAGTACCTGTTACACAAATTTTACCAACATTTTTTTGCAGAAAAATTATTTTCTTTGTCAAGAATGTCATGACTGACATAATATGAACGATTAATAGATTTAATATATGTTTATTTTCCAAATATAATGTATGATGTTATTAACTCCTGTAAGTAGAAACTTTCTTTTCAGCACACTTTTACCGAGGTTTCCATTTCACACTATTTTGTTGAACCAAAACAAGTCTTTGTGGTGCATTGAGTTATGATATATTGACTAATTAAGTAATTAATTAATCACAATTGCACAACAAAATAATTTAATATTAATACTCAACTTGATTTATTGTTTCACAAAAATTGATTGTTGAAATAATTGATTAACTAAATAATCGTTTAATCTACTATAGATCCTTTAATAGAATATGTCACAGAGTCGTAGGCAATTCTTGTCAAAAATATTTTTTCCTTAAAAAATTGTTTATTTATTTACATGGAACTTTAATCTGTTCCAAAATATTCAAAATATAGAGGGTGTTCTATTGAAATAAAGAAATCTAGGTATATTTTCGGTGAAACGGGAAGTGCAAAAAAAACTTATGTGTGTATGAAACACTCCTTTAATTATTCTAAGAAGAAGTGGGGCAATCATATTTCATTTACAGCTAGTGTAGTACTATCTATACACCAGAGCTGGGTTTGGGTACAGCAAGAAAGTACCCAGGTATGGGTGCAATTTAGATATAAAAGGTACGCGGTACGTTTTCTGGATATCAAGTATGGACAGTTTTGAAACTAAAAAATTGATATAAAAGCAAAAACTACCAAAAACCTGCAGTTATGTTCAAGATGTAGAATATTTGTTGGGTTGATTTTGAAACTACAAAATACCAGCACATAATATACTTAGTTTAATAAGTCAACCGAATACATTTACATAGTTTTATCAACATTATGTAGAAAATTCAAGAAAAAGAAAACATTTCAGATACGTATTTTAACAAATTAACTTTAAATCTTCGTTGACGTTGGTTTCCAAAACTGAGAGTTTGAGAAATACCACCACCTAAGCAATACCTTTGATTTTATTAATTTTATGTGACACGTGTGTACTGAACTTCGTAGCTATTATTTGAAGCAACTGCATAAACGGTTGCATGATAAACTGTTTAAATTGGTATGGGGGAATCACATAATCTAGCATAGCTGCCATAATGATTTGCTGATCTTTAGTGCCGAAGACCAAACAATGATCTCACTAAGGCAAACTGCCAACACAAGCAGTTGGTGGCGGCTTATCTGTCAATCACTTTTTTTTTTAAGTACCCGAAATTCCACAAGTACCTGGGTACTGTTCATAATACCCCGGTACTGTTTGTAATACCCGAGTACTGTTCATATTACTCGGGTAAAAGTACTTTTACGATTATGCTCCCGGTACAGGTAACACATAAAAATGGTAGAAAATTACCCGGGTGTAGCTTTTGGGTACTGAAAAAGTATCCGGGTAGTATACCCAAGTTCAAAATTACCTGGGTACGACCCAGCTCTGCTATCTACCTAGGGCTATGGATATCAAATGTTGTTCCGATCTGCAATTTATTTTTGAATAAACAAGTGTTAAGGCTTTTTTTTATTAGATCCTGTTTTCAGATTTCTTCTGATTTCCATTGTAAAGCCTACTTTCTCGGTGTAATTTATACAGGCTGTTTCCAATTCGTGCTCCACCATGGATCTGGCTTATTTGAAAATATAGAGAGTTGATTAAATTGAGGGAAAGTTGCAAAGTTTTATACCTAACAATAATCTGTAAAGAAATTTAAACTAGCCACTCCAGTTTTTCATTTATCAGAAAAAAACTTCAACATTTTTTTGTTTTTTATCTGCAGCTTTCATTTGTGAAAATTTTGGAAATCTGTCAAAATACTCTTAGGACAACTTTTTATTCTAAATATCGCGCAGTAACAACTTAACCAGATTACAAAACCATCATAAGATTAATTTTTGTAAATAGGATTACTTCTTGGTTTTCAGTATATTAGATCAACACTTTTATTCCGATTACATTGATATGTCACACATTTTAATTTAGTTTTGGTTTAATGTAGAAAAATGGAAAACGTGGAAAAGTTTTATAAAATTTAAACTAAACTGATTTTTTCAGTTTTTACAGACATCTAGAGTGGCTAGTTTAAATTTCTTTATAGATTATTGTTAGGCACAGAATTTTTGCGTCTTTGCCTCAATTTAACTAATCATTTATCTCTTTAAACAAACGAGATCTTCATGCTGTAACTCGAATTTGAAATAGCCTGTATATACCCCCACATTCCAAAGCTCATCGAAATTGCACCATTTGTTTGGGTCACAGTACAAGTACAGTACAAAGGCATTCCCCATTCAGAAATATACTTTTATCTAGGATGCCTGGATAAGGACTTATTATGTCATTCATTTGCGTTAGCTTATGAAGTTCATTATCACACTAGTGAGGTAATGAATTCGTTACCTAACCCATTTTATTTACACAAACGAAAACTTAAGTTTGATTTTAAATCAAAACTATTAAAAGTGGCTTGATATTTGCAAATAAATTAATGCGAAATGTCAAATATCATTTCAAGCAAAAAAATTCGATTTTTAACAAATTTTGAGCAGTCGTAGATAAAATTTTGTATATCACACGTGGGATAAGGCATTATTAAAGCACTTGTGTGATTACAACTTTCACACTCGTATTATAATGCCTTGATCCAACTAGTAACATAAGTAACTTAATAAACAGTTTCTAATTCTTTTGATCCCTAAAACTCGTTTTAGTTTATCTTTCAAAATCGAAAATTTATTAATGCAATAATAGTAACCTATACGGAAAGTATGCGAAATTAAAACTTATAATACAATATGTGTACCAACCACATCACAAATTAAATTAACTAGGAGCTAGATTTTTTCCTATTTTTAACTGAAGATAGCTGTATATTATCATAGTCTTTTTTTTTCAGAAAACAATTGCTGTGTGTGATATAGTAATATGGTCCACGTTATACCCGTTTTATAAAGATAGCTTGATAAGTAGTGAAATTTTAACCGATTTTAATAACCTTACAAACTGGCTAAAACAGTTAGAATCTCTACCACAGTTTCAGGTATGATATATATTAAAGTTTTTCAATTTTAAAGTTGTCCATTTAAAATGGGTGCAGGTATTATACCATAGTTAGAAGTTAAGAAAATATCATGTATGTAGAAATATTTTGTGAGGATATTTAAATTTTTTAGAAAGCATTAACGCAATTTAAAATAACACCGGGAAATGTTCCTTATCAAGTTTTACTAAACAGCGCAAAATATTTAATATCTGGTGAGGCTGGTTTAGTAAGAAGTAATAATGCTATTCTATCTCCTCAACATAGCACTACCGAAGCAATTACTTGTGAAGAAATTGCTGCTGTTAAAAAGTCATGGTTAGATGATGTTGTGCATTTAGTTAAAGAACAGAAGAAAGAAGTAAAACCTGTGTAAGATTTTAACTATTTTTTGAAAATATTTAATAATAAATTAATAACTAAATAATCTTGTTTCTAAAATGATATTTTTACTTCCAGTTTACCAATACCTGGGGGAAAAAATATTTTAATTACTTCTGCCCTTCCGTATGTGAATAATGTTCCACATCTTGGAAATATTATAGGTTGTGTTCTGTCTGCTGATGTATTTGCAAGGTAAATAAATTTCATTGATTGAAGCAATTGTAAGCATAAACGAGGTTACATTACGAGTTTTAATATTTTACAGATTTTCTCGACTATGCAATTACAACACCTTATATATATGCGGAACAGATGAATACGGTACAGCAACCGAAACAAAGGCTTTAGAAGAAGGTCTTACACCTCAACAAATTTGCGATAAATACTTTGAAGTGCATAATTCGATTTATCGTTGGTTTAACATTGGTTTTGATTATTTTGGAAGAACAACTACTCCAGAGCAAACAAAGTTTGTATTTTACAAGTTCCAAAATTTTTCTCCATTTTTATGTTTTTTGATTTTGTAGAATCACCCAAAGTATTTTCCTGGATTTAAATCGTAATGGGTTCATGCATACACAAGCTGTTGAGCAACTGCTCTGTGAGAAATGTAATCGATATTTAGCAGACAGGTTTGTTGAAGGTGGCTGCCCACATCTTGGTTGCAATTATGAGGATGCTAGAGGTGATCAATGTGATGGTTGTGGAAAACTTGTTAATGCCAATGAACTAAGAAATCCCCGATGTAAAGTGTGCGGCACTGCGCCAGTTGTTAAACAGTCGAATCAGTTTTTCCTTGATTTACCAAAGGTATAAGAAACAATAAATTATGAAAAATAATTATTACGCTGAATTTTATTACTTGTAGTTGGAGCCGCTGCTGTATCATTGGATGGAAAAGTCGTCACCTGGTTGGTCTAATAATGCACGGATAATTGCCAAATCTTGGATTAAAGAAGGCCTAAAACCTAGATGCATTACTCGTGATTTAAAATGGGGTGTGCCAGTTCCAATAGATGGTTATAGAAATAAGGTAAAATGTAATTTTGAAATTGCTGTTTTACACTTGATGTTTCTGATTTTAATTATGGAATTTTTTGCATTAAAATTTGGCAATGGGTTATCAAAATATTTAAGAATCTGGATTATAATATACTTTTTCAAGAAAGAAAACAGATTTCTGTGTAATATAGATAAGTAAAATAAAAGTTGGTGGCACTACACTCCAATGAGGAGTTTGGCCTGCAATGCGGTGGTTCAGGACCACCGTACCATCGCTTCCGATACTCGGCCATCTCGCACTTCTTATATGAAGTACGGGGTAGTGTGGTAAGCACTACGCCTTAGACGGTTGCCTTCCTTCCCTCACCCCTCGAGGTTTTGGTTCCCAATTTTTAAAAAGCGACTGGGTGGGCCCGCCAGGCATCCAGTCTTCAGGTTTGAACCCAAGGCCTTCCGCGTAGCAGCCAAGTGCCCTAACCATTCGGCCACCCTGGCGCCAATATAGATAAGTAAGGGTTCATATTGGTGTAACTAATGTATTTAATTTGGCAAACCTGTAGGTCTATGTTGAATATTTTTAACATGAAATGTATTTATAATATGAAAAGATGATTCAAATTTATGTAGGACCTGCAACATAAACTATGATTACCTTTTCTTTATTTTCTAAAATGAATTGGATGTGGTAACCTACTCAAAATAATAAATACGCTGTCTAAAAATGTGTGATTCTATTGTCGTGTTATGGTGAGATAGTTAGGGATTTAGTATATAGATAGAGATAGCAGCTAAGATAACTTGCCGTTTTACTTGAAAATGGTCCACTCTGTATAAAGTTAATTTTAACTCAAACTGCAACAGACAAATTTCTTTAAATAGAAAAAAATCTTTCTCGGTTCGGTTCTCTTTTTTTTACTGCCTAAGCAGTGTACTTCTTGTACTTTTTACTCGATCCTGTACCTCTCTCCATTTTCTTCCTGTGTTTTATATCTAATAAGTTTTGCATTTGTATGTTGTGTCCGATCTGCTGCTGCTCCTCTTGTTCTCAGGTTTAATTCCACATCGATTATGTCCCACAACTGAACAGGCATACCAAACTCATGTTTTTTACATTAAACAGCCTGTATATTTTTGCATACTCTTATTGGCCGTTTAATTGCCTCTATGAATATCTTTTGTTTTCGAAATTTCATTGCGACATTGCCAAGTTATTCCAAAAATCCTGATATTTGCAGATGTCACCAGTAAAATCTGCACAAGCCGCATTTCCAAAGATTAAACAAAATTTTTTGGTTGTGCTAGCCAATACCATGTTCTATTCCCCAGATAGTGTAAAGTTTAGTTTGGTTATACAGGGTGTTACTTACAACTAGAATTTTTTTTATGGGAACTATTTTTTTTAAATATTTAGATAGAGCTTTTTGTGCTCTAGAAATTTTATTAAATCAGGGTTGACCTAAATCAAACGTTTTTGAGTATATTAGATTCTAAGCAAAAATTAGGCACCTAATTTCTAGAAATCCAGATATTATAGGAGGCATCGACACATTTTTGATTTTTTGTTTTTGCAAGCAACAACTGCAAAATTGTTTTTATTTATGTAAGAAATTTGTTTTTTGTAAATTTTGAAGTGTTAGATTGCCTAATTTCCCATTTCATATTTTAAATTTTGAACTAAGATGTGGTTAGATTGACCTTTGTTTAAAACTTATTTGAAACAATTTCCAAACACTTGTGATAAGTATTCATACTGAATTTTTTTTAAACAAAAAGGTGTGGATGCCTCCTATACCTATGATACCTGGATTTTCAGAAATTACCTGATCATAGGACGTATTGATATTAGTTTTTTGCTTAAAAAAAGCTAATTTAAATAGACATAAATATCCTTACACCTTACGGTAGAAAAGCATATGATTAAGAAGAAGAAGACTTTGGTATGTTAGTAATCGTTTACTACTCACACGCTTTAGTCTTCTATAACTTACTTTTGTTCTATTATCGTTCTCTCTTACGTTTTTTCTTAAGGCTGGTTATGCCGTTCTCTCTCCTAACATTAGGTAATTTTCTATGAATACTTTCTTGTTACCCAGCATATACAGAGTGCCCATTTTAAAACTCCGAGCCTAAATTTTTTTAAATAGGCAACACACAATACAAGTCACTGCCGACTATTATTTTAAAACAAAATATTTCTATAATTAAGATCAGGGCAATCATGTTTGCATTAACTTGACAGTTTACTAATCAAATTCGTTAAGCCACATTACTTGAACAGTGCAAAACAAAGATTATCGATCACTAATCTTTGGTGCAAAATGTATTCCAATGCTGACAAAGTGGGCATGCTTCTAATTCTGGGTGAATAGTCGAAAAAATGCGAGTGCTGCCAGTACTTTGTATGCGCAACGCTTTCCAGGTAGACGAATTCCAACAGACTAAACATTTAGAATGCTTCTGAATTTACAAGAGTATGGGCAATTTTCAAAACCAAAAGTAAGGGCACGGCAAGTTACGGTTGAACATAACGAAGTAGCTGTAATTGGTTACGGATAATCCCCATACAAGTCAAAGAGCGATTGCAAATGCCTTAAGCATTAGCAAAGGTTCTGTTTTCAATATTCTTAAGGCGAACAAATTTCACCCCTACCATATTTATGCCATACACCATCTTGAAGATAGGGATTATGAGCATCATGTTCAGTATTGTCAATTTCTTAGACTTAGGCAATTAAACGGCAATGGGGAATTTTTAAGTATGGTATTATTCTGTGATGAAGCGAGGTTTTCTAACAACGGCATGGTTAATCAACATAACTGCCACTATTACGCCCAAGACAATCCCTGCTGGATCAGGATAACTCACTTTCAGAGAATTTTTTTCTCTTAATGTGTGGTGCGGTATTATTGGCAATTTTGTAATAGGTCCACATTTCTTTAATGGAAATTTATATGGTGAAATGTATTTAAATTTCTTAATTAATGAACTACCGGCTAAGTAAAAAATGATGTCTATGAAGTGCCCATTCGAAATGAAGAACATCTATGCACAAGGATAATTCAATGTTGTCGCTCTATCACACCGGAAATGTTAGCTTGTGTTAGAGGTTCGATGCGTAGAAGAATTATACTCTGCGAAAACGCAGGGGGAAGACAATTAGAACACCTGCATTGTTAGTTTTTGTACTATGTTCCTATTAAATTATTGTAGTTATTGTTGTTAAATATTAAATTTGAGTTATTAAAGTAACCTTAAATTTGTACTTAATCATTAGTAGGTACATGTACTGTAAAACAACTCTGATCTCAATTTAAAAAAAAAATGGTAGAAATGCATAGTGATCTGGGGGTTGCATTGTGTGTTGCCTATTAAAAAAAATTTAGGCTCGGAGTTTTAAAATGGGCACTCTGTATTTATGCTTCATAGTTCATAACTTCATTTTTTTTAATGACTAATTTTGCCACCACCACTTTTTCTTTTTTTTTTCTATTTCTTTAATAGTTATAGTCATGTGTTTTTTTAGAATCTCCCAACTTGCTCCTTCAATTTGCTCTTCATGAAACTGCTCGCCTTTAATTGCTATTTAATATTTTTTTTGCATCTTTTATTTTATTGTGTAGTTGACCTATCTTGATTCACGGTTGTTCTGTACAAAGTTAATTTCAATCAAAACTGCAACAGACAAATTTGTTTAAACTTAAACTGAAATTTAAATAAAGTTAAAGGCGTATTACAACAGTAAAGCCCTCTACAGTGCAGCGAGGAAACGTTGCAAAGCAAAGCAATGAACGCATATAACCGGCCAGTTTAGATCGGAACCATAAATAGGTGACACGACCGTACCGCCCTCTGGGCACAATTCTTAAAACACGGTAGCCCGTGTAGTAAATCTCTCTTTCTTACTTTCTTAATGAAACTTAAATATTTTAAAATAAATAATTTCTCTATTTAGGTATTTTATGTATGGTTTGATGCACCCATCGGGTACCTGTCAATAACAGAAAGGTATACGAAACAGTGGGAAAAATGGTGGAAACCTGATGCTGGCACATCTGTTACACTTTATCAGTTCATGGCTAAGGACAATGTACCATTCCATTCTGTTATGTTTCCTGCTACCGTTTTGGGTTTGAATCAAGGATTCACTACCGTTTCGCATATAATGGCTACTGGTAATAATTCCACCCAAAGAAATAATGTTTGTGAAATAACAAAGTGACTTAAAATTCCAGAATATCTTAATTATGAAGATGGAAAATTTTCGAAATCTCGAGGAATAGGTGTATTTGGTAATGATGCCCAAAATACCGGAATACCCAGTGATGTGTGGCGGTTTTATTTATTGTACGTCCGACCTGAATCACAAGATTCCTGTTTTAGTTGGGTGGATCTTGCTACCAAAAACAATTCAGAACTACTTAATAACTTGGGGAACTTTGTAAACAGGTAAGCTGATTTTAGTTTTGATAATTGAGGTTGAAATGTAATCAATTTTGGCTCTTATTAGGGCACAAGTATTTGCAGAAAAGTTCTTTAACAGCGTCGTACCAACCATGAAACTTAATGAAGACGATTTTATTCTATTAGCTCTGTGTACAAGGGAACTCAAAGAATATATTAAGTCTCTAGAAAAGGCTAAACTACGAGATGGTATCAGGCATATTTTGGCAATTTCACGGCATGGAAATCAGTACATGCAATCATCGGAACCTTGGGTATTAATTAAAGGAACAGATGAAGAAAAGTAAGCGCTAAATTAATACAAACATTGTAATTTCATAAGTATTAAAATTTTATTCCATCTATCAAAAAAGAAACTTTTTACTTATTTGACAAGATCGGTAAACAATTTTCTAGAATGTTAATAGTAATTGATTATTGTTTTCTTTATAGGGAAAGAGCGGGAACAGTTATAGGACTTTGTTGTAATATCACTTGTTTATTAGCAACTTTACTATTCCCTTACATGCCAGAAACAAGTCGCAATATAAGACAACAACTCAATGCACCTGAAAATGTGGCAGTTTTAAAACCCAAGTGAGTATTTGTTATATGCTGTGTTTGCTTTAGCAAAAACACATAGATAAGTGCTCTGGAAATAATAGCGTTATTAGTAACAATAGCTGCTTGTGGTGGTACAGAATCAACGAAAACTGTAGGTTCCCTCTATCTAATACTACTGTTATGTTTAAACTAAGTAAGACACCATAGAAACTCTACAACAAAAACGAGGCACATACTTACACATTTACACTTATTAAATAAATGTAGTTGACCCAATTTTGTTCCTAGGAATCCAGAAATCGTTCCTCTACTTCCTGCTGGTCATAAGTTAGGAAAACCTTCACCACTTTTTAGCAAAATTGAACCCGCAAGAGTAGAAGAATTAAAGAAGCAGTTTGCTGGAAAACAGCAACCAGTACAAAATGGTGTAAGTGTACAAGATGTTCCTACCTTGGAAGCTGCTGTAGAAAAACAAGTGAGTTTTAATTTATGTAATCTCTCTAATATCTAGAAGATGAAGAATTTATGCCTTTATTTCTCCTTTGACAACTATTTTTTTAATTATTTTAAATTCTACTCCATGTACATATAAAATTCAACTGAAAAAAAATAGCGAGTTTGCATTTTTTAAATTACATATTAGCATAGTTGCAGGACTCCCTGAAAATTTATAAATCACATTGTCGCAAATAAGAAATTCAACTCTATACTTTCTGTCAGTTATGTAAATTTTACAGAAAAATAAAATTGGCGAAACTTTCCTGAAAGTTATCTGGTAAAATTGGTAAAGGTTTGATTTTACTAAAATGCCAAAAACGAATTCTACTCACTTTAACGAATTAAATAAGACCAAATATTTATATAAATATAACATTAATAAGTATTTATCCACAACTTAATATAGAGGCATAATTCTACTATTGAGAGACGTCTTATGGTATTAATAAAACACTAGTGAGACCTCAGCGCACAATGCACTGACAGACTCGCGTTGTCCGACCCGTCTAAATACGTCACGTGATGCATTAGTTCCAATAATGAGACACGGCGGTTTTGTAGATGGCGCCCCAAGTGACGCGCGTCTAGCCGACCTTCATATATGTTATAAATTAAAATAATTATTATAGAACAATCGACGTAGAATAAAAATATAAAAATGTTTCGTGTTCCATCTGAGGGTAGAGACCTTTCATTGAAAAACAAATTGTCCAAATTGGTGAAGCGGTAGCCGCTGGAGGAACCGGAAAAGAAAACCCTTAGTGCTTTTATATATGTATGGATGGAGGGGTCTTATAATTAAGCCATAAGACACGTAACAAAATCAAACTACAGCATGTGCCACCTAACCTTGCAAATTTTAGTGGGCTTTGATTCGGCTACTTACGCTTTGTTTCGTCGGTAGTCGTCACTTAAACTAGCTCTAATTGGCTGTGGGACAGTGTGGTACACTCTACTAAAAAGTGAAGGTAAATTTATTTATGGTTTACGAAAAATTGTGGATTTTTTGACAAATTAAAAGGCCGTGCGCCATAAGATTAGAAACAGTTTTCTTTGAGGAGGGTTTAACGATAATTTAGGTTACGTATAAAAAATACAGCAAAGAAACTAGAAATGTAATAAAAAACCTTTGCTTTTGCTTGAGAGTGTAACGGCTTCTCGCCTTTTAAACTTATCGTCATTTTTTTTGCAAGGTTAAATGGCACTTGCTGTATATTTAACCCTTCACAACACGCACCATATTTTGTAACACGAGCGCTCGTACCGGTCTGAGAGACCAATTTGTTTAAAAAAATGACGTATATGACTTTATTACCAAGAGGGTGCAGAAAACTATTAAAAGGTTTATAATTGAGTACTACTCCAATGTACAACGCAAAAATATTGAAAACTAACTTTTATTTGAATATTTTATATTTATTATCAATTCAATAACACAAAACATTAAAAGAGAGAAAATAAAAACAAATAAACATATTAATGTAAAAAAAACTTTATAGTAGTAATGTAGTAAAGGTAATGTTATCAAGAGAACACAAAATGTTAACAATAATGCCTCTATAAACCCAAAAAAAAATTCAAGAACTATCAACTACCTATTGTTGTCCCACGAGGCTGCAGTCCTGGCAAGTTGGACGAATGTGTTCTAAACACAAGTATTTCTTACAAACGCAACAGAAGTACTTTGTTTTTCTATTTTTCTTGTGGTCACAAAAATAGCATCTCCCTTTTTGCCTATCAATTCTATGTTCTAGTTTTGCTTCACCGTGTATTCTACATACTTCTCGAAGACGATTTTTAAGGTTCTGGGAACCGCTGCCCATGTTATACGTAATTTCTGGTAATCATATGCCAGTGCCATGTAAAGTTTTTGATTGAAATCTCTACGAATCATATTAGATGTCTGATTATTTGCTGTGTATATGATGAACGAATTTATAGCTGCCACATTCATCATAGAATAGAATATGACCATAGGCCATCTTCTAGAGTTTCTGGCGCAATTATATTGTGAACATAGCTTGTCTACAACATCAACGCCCCCTTTTGTTAAATTGTATAGTTCAGTCATCTCAGGTTTGTTGCTGTTTCGATTGATGTCGTCGTTGTCTTGGTGCATTGTTGAAATTAGCAGTACGTTTTTCTTCTTCTTGGGTACGTACGAAACCAATGTACGATCTTCCTGGAAAGCAAAAATGTTAGAACCAACAGAACGATTCAAATCTTGTACTAGCTCCTTAGGTAATTTGCGTTTATTTTTACGAATTGTGCCGAGAAGCGTAAGTTTCTTGGATTTTAGACTGTCAGCTAGAGGCATACTCGTAAACCAATTGTTCGTGGTGACATTACGATTTGACTTATGTATTCGCGCAAACGTTCCACAACACATTTGGCACTATTATCTTGTTTATAAGGTCCATCTGGTTGAAGTCTAACGTAAACGTCCATGGCACTGGTATAAAATGTCTTGGCATCACAAGCAGCAAAAATTTTTATGCCATATTTATTGGGTTTGCTGGGGATGTACTGTCTAAAACTGCATTTCCCTCTGAAAGCTTCTAACTTTTCATCAACCGTTATAAATTCGGAATGGCTGTAGGCCTCCTTACAGTTTTGGACAAATAAATCGAATAAATTTCTTATGGGAGCCAGCTTATCAAGTGCCTTTCTTTCATCCCTAGATTCAATATCATCAAATCTTATGCATAATAGCAGAAATTTAAATCGATTGATGCTCATGGTCAATCTAAATGCCTCTATACCAGTACCATCTACTTTCCATAAATCATTGGTATTTAGACGATTCGCATGACCAACACCAGCCAGATATATAAGACCAAGTAGAGCTTTGATTTCAGCTGCATTTGTAGGACTTGCATCTCTCTCTCGTGAATAGTGACCCGACACTGATTTTATTTTTATGTTCGTACATGAAACAATAATATCTAGCATATTATTGTCAAAAAAATAATTCCAATTCAAATGGTGACTTTAAAACCCTTACAGCTGTCTTAACTCCCGGAAAATTTTTTATAATGTTTTGTTGCCATGTTCGGACATTCCTTGATCCGCAATGCTTGCGCCATTTACTGGTGCCGTCTTTTCCCATTTATAGAAGCGTACGATGAATAAACTCGTCCCGCTCGTCATCAGCATCATCAAACTCTTGTTCTGACTCGGAATCGTCACTTCTGGTTTCAAGTACATCGTACTCTGGATTGCTAGGGACCTCCTCGTATAGTCTTTGAAGACGCTGGATTTCCTTTTCGTAATCACCCATTCTAAAAAATTAATAATCAGCAATTGACAAGGCTGCTTGAATAAAATAAAATAAAAAATGAAATAAATAAATAAATGAATAGTAATGCACTCAAATTGCTGATATAGTGGCTATTTCTTACCTTTTGTAGAAACATTTCGGATACGAAAAGAGCAACACGAGCACACGCACCGGTGATACAGACCGTAAAATTATGCAAAAGTTTAACGCTTACTTCAACTAGCGTTCTTGCACAACTGAAGACGATCATGCCACCGAAAGGTACTGTGAGGTACAACAGCGTCACCCACAGGAATACCGTAATAAAAAAATTTATAGTTGATGGTCTCTGAGGTGTGTGTTCTGGAAGGTTAAACTTCTTTGTTAACATTTACATTTATATTCACATTAAAAGAGAAAATATTGTCGGTTTTTTTTTTGACTGGGCAGGAGAGATTAATTTATTAAACATTGGTTTTTAATACTCACATTCACATTGATATTATTTGTATTTATGTGGTTTAAGCCGTTTAATTTATCATTATGACAATTTTGGCAGTTTTGATTAGTGACAACTTGCTACTCTGATCTTTCATATAATTTAATTCGATGTTTCAAAATGATCAATGTCGGTATTAGTGATCTACATAATTATGCCTCTACAATATTATAAGTTGTGGATAAAATTTTGTATTGCATTTGTGGATTACCTGCAAATAAAACTCTTGAAAATTTAAACACTCGACCTTGCGGCCTCGTGCCTAAACTTTTTCGCGATTTATTTGCCTCATAATCCACTCATACAATAAATAACTATTTATTACAATTCCAATTTTTATTGTTTTTTATTTCATAATTAATAATAGTTACTATAAATCGATTGCTATTGGAAATAAGTATAACAAAGTATATATTTTCAGAACCGCAAAACAAATGCCTTTTTAATGGAATCACAGCCAACTATGGTTTCCAGTTAAAAAAACATAAGTTTGTGTTATAACTCAAAAACAAATGAATGATTTTAACATCTGTTTAGGTATTTAAATTCTTTATAAAAGTCTGTCAAAAGTGAAGTTACACTGGCCTTCTATCTTTTGAAATATCTGAAACATAAGAACCTCTTTTATTTTGAATAATTAAATTTTGGCGCCTAACTTGAAAACAAAACAAGATACCTTAAGCCGTTTTCGTTATCGACATATATTAAAAAGATTGGCCTATAACGTGTCTATCAGTTTTTTTTCTAACTGCAATAATAACTAAGATAGCCTGCAAAACAAACAAACTTAGTCCACCCCAAATATTATTTCTGACTTGCCATCCCTCAGGAAGGTTTGTTTATATGATAACATAAACATATGATAAGAAAGCCAGCCAAATGTTCAGCATTAATAAGTTCCTTTGTTTCTGTCTCACACTATTATGGCATAAATCCTGCTGGATTTTTTAATTTTGATTATATAGCTGCTGTCTCGTTTTTAAAAAACTGTGCCCCTCTTAGCATGGGCATTTCTGAATTTTTGCCACCCTACAATTTGTTACAAAAACATTGCTCTCTTGTAATAGTAAAGCTTAAACAGTATTATACGTTTCAGAAAAGTGGAGTATGTTATAAATGTAATATTGTTTTGTGGTTTGCTAGGGATTGCATCGCCAACGTCACCTCTCTTACAAGTAGTTGCCACTGCTAACTTCTTTTATATTACTCCAAATTAATAATTATTGCAGGGTGACAAAGTTCGTTCTTTAAAAGTCAGTGGGGCCGAGAAAAGCATATGGCAGCCTGAACTTGCAATTTTACTTGATTTGAAGAAGAAATTAGAAGCAGCACAAAAAGCTTCTGCTACTACAACCACACCAAATGGAATTTCTGCCAGTCCTGAAGATATAAAATTGTTGCAAGAGCAAGTTAATAAACAGGTAATACAAAAATCAATAACAGTTTACTTCTCAAACTTTGGAAAGATTAGAACACGTAAATATAATAAAATTTCAGATTCAGCTGTTTAGTTTAACTGAGATTGCTTTTGAAATTAATTCACGGCAATTTGTCTCTATTATTGATACAATTACTGGTATAATATCATGCCAAGATTATTCGACAATGTAACTTTAACACCCTATATCTGAGAAACGGTTGGATTTTTGATATAAGTTTATATAACAAACTCCTATTATTTAATTAATAATAAATTCTATAGCAAAAGTATGGTTTGTAAATTATAAATATAGAACTAATTTATTGAATTGATTTTGTGGTAGGCATGTGGTGTAACATTATTAATAAATATTTAACTGTTAAAAATTAATAGTATACAAATAAAATAAAACACTTGGTATTTGTTTCACAATCACATTGTGAAACAAATACCAGGTGTTTTATTTTATTATTATACTATTAATTTTTAATAGTTAGATCATTAAAACAAAGTGGCTAGGAAATCTCCGGCCACTTTTCTTGCGGCGGTCAAGAGATGGCGCTTTAGTAAAGAAAAATTAAATTAAAATACTGGCAACAACGCAGAATCCAAGAAGCTTTAGTTATTAAATACGCCCCATATTAAATCAAAACAATCAAAACGTCTTGGATTCTGCATTGTTGCCAGTATTTTAATTTAATTTTTCTTTACTAAAGCGCCATCTCTTGACCACCGCAAGAAAAGTGGCCGGGGTTTTCCTAGCCACTCTGTAGAACTAATTATTCCCTTGATTTTGTTCGTTTACACATTTACTTCAGACATGATTATTTTTATTATTACAGGGAGACAAAGTTCGATCTTTAAAATCCAGTGGAGCTGATAAAAGCTTATGGCAACCTGAAGTTGCAATTTTACTTGATTTGAAGAAAAAATTAGAAGCAGTACAAAAAGCTTCTGCTGCTACAACAGCAACCACATCAAATGGAATATCTGCCAGTCCTGAAGAAATAAAACTTTTGCAAGAGGAATTAGATAAACAGGTAAAAAAGGCACAGATAATAACCTGACACATTTTTATTGTTCAAGTAATAAATGAATTGTATAATAAAATTATCGTTTATAAATAGAAAACTACATAAATTTGTTATTAACTTACAGGCATTACTTGTGAGGAAATTGAAATCCAGTGGTGCCCCTAAAACTGATTGGCAGCCTCAAGTTAATATACTTTTGGATTTAAAATCAAAATTGGGTACAGCTACAGGAGCCACTCAATCCCTTCCAGGTAAAAAAACTAAGAAATAAATGAAAATCTCGTATTTTTAATTCCAGTGAAAATTTAATTTTATTATTACTGATTACTGATTATCAAAGATATACAGTACTTACCTTAATATTTCAAAACTAAATCGTTATAAAAAAATTCTGTTATTGATTATTTTAAATGTGAAGTGCACCACCAAAATTAGTTTTCATCCCTAGATCACTGAATCATTGTAAACGCACTTAAAAATGATGATAGCAACACCTAAATGTAAGATATGGAAATATTAATACAAGTATTGTTTCTTCTACTTAGAAAATTATGCTGCGTTCATACTTTACATGTAACGCCTGTTCTGCACAATTACGATAATCAAATAAATGTTTTTTTTTAATTTTTATTTAAAATCAATGTGTTGCAATTAGTATTCAAGGAATGTATGGTAAAAACACCTAGCTGTCCGAACAGGCATCAGTATTAAATATTTCTTTTTTCTATATTAAAATTTGTACAATATAAAACTTCTTTTGTATATTGTTATATATTATTACTAAGCACGATTTTACAGGTGAAATGTGTTTGAGATATGTTTGCTTTAATTAAAAGTTAATGGGTTGAATATTTTGTTCTTTTTAGTATTTATTGATCTATTTGAAATGTGGAGTTTAATTTGAATTACTATTAAGTTATTTATTGATTATTTAATAATTGCGTAATTGTTTTATTATACAGCCACAACTTGAAATAAAAGATGTTTCAACAATATGTGTATTTATTTTAATCACTATATACAGTTAAAATAGCAATAACTAAGAATGAATAACAACTTTGTAGAAATATAAAATTTTATGGGATCAGAATCATGAATACTACTGCAAATAAAATATTCTAGTTATTATGTTTCTACATTGACTACTTCAGTAAGAAAAGTAAACAGATTAATAAGAATCACCATTTGGACCCTTTCGTGAATTAAAAATGGCATTATTTTTTAACACACAAATTATGTTAACATTTTACTCGGACAAATTTGCCATGCTCCAAGGGATGTGAGCCAAATATGTTTGATCTTTGACATTTTATTTTAAATAAATAAAACAATTATAGCCAATAATTAGCCTTAAGGCAATTAAATATCTCATTTTTACCTTAATTTGTCTAATTGATTGTTTTCAGCAGTTACAGTTGCATTTCACATTCATGTCGGTACTTTGCTATACCTACTGGCTTTGAAAATGTGAAAATGATAACGCGATTGCGCCACCTCGTGTGAAGGAATAGAAACTTTTATGTTTACAAAATATATTTTTCAAAATTCACTAAAATAATATTTCTATACTTCAAAAGAATCATTTTCAGAAATAAGAAAAAAAAATTTAAACATTTTATTTTAAATCACAGTATATTAAAAAAAATTGTAAAAATTTGTAAATTAAAAAAAAAATTATACGAAAAAATATTTATGAAAACAAAAAAAAATATTTCTTGGTTAAAACTAAAATAATCTTTAATTCTTTAACTGGCCCAAAGGATGCTTCATAGATGAGGCAACACATTTTTAATTTATGTTAAAAATTAGAAGAAAAATAGGACCACGTAAAAGTTGAAAGATTTCAAAGCAATTGTGGTGGCTTAAAACATGCGAACAGATCCAAATAGATTAAACAAAATATGCAGCTTTATATAATTTTTTTGTGTGCCGCTTAATTATTTCTGTCAATTCTAGATAATCTTGGGCATAGGTTAACAATTTTATCTATGCGGGTTATAGATCGCCATTTGCTAAACTAAATTCTTTTATTAGTACCTATTATGTCTAAATTAAATGCACAAATGAACTTACGAAAACCTATAATTTCATGTTGTAGTTGTTAAAAGACTCTGATTTTTGTAAAAATAGAGAAATAAATACCCATCTTAAAATTAACAGAACGCCACTAAGCACTGTAGCAGCAGTACACGCATCAGGTGTCAAATAAATTGGAAATTAAAAAAATTAGGTTGGGAAATAAATGCAAACTGCAATGCATTGTGGATTCGACTTTTTTAAAGAAAATAATTTACAAAGAAAAGAGTTTAAATTTGGCATACGTATTCGTGAATACCCAGAACTGATTTTTCGCAATTATTTCGTAAACGGTGCATCAGAGGAAAAATGTTACATCAGGCAAAACTGTAGGAAATAAAATTTCGAACTTAACAGTTTGTGCTCAATTGAGGCAAGAAGAGGGGGTGAAGTCTAACATGCCGCTAGCTTATGTTTCGGGAAGAAGCAACGATAGTTCTCTGCGGTTTTCAGAAAACGAAAGAGCTGTTTGAAATCTAACCAGATGTAGTAAACCGCTTTAAAGAAGTTCCGATTTTCGCCGCCACAGGACGCCAAACTTTTTTCTTTGATACGCTGCAACTCCGAAACCAGGTTGGTTTGTGGATGGGGTTTGTGCAGCTGGATAGAGCTTGTTGACCTAAAACTCTGCATGTGAGAAGTCAAAGTCTACCAAAAACGTACGTATTGACCATATGGAAATGGTGTAGTTCCACTTTTGCAAACAGCTTAGAGGCACATCAGGGCATAACATATTGGCTGGCAGGTTCATCCTGGCACTAGAGGACGAACACTACTGGTGCTAAAAATTACTAAACTTTGAATTAACTTCCAAGCGGCGCTAAATAAGGTCTCAAAAAATTTCTTGAACTGTTGAAAAGTTCAATCCATGCGTTACAAATTTAAAAAAAACAGTTCGATATCCTAAGTTCTAAGTTAAACATATCCCAACATTTCTTTTTATAAAAGCAATGAATTTTCGAACGCTTAAATCTTAAGTTAATTGGTTCCGTTCTCCGACAAACATTTTTTTATACAGGGTGTTTCATTAATAATTGTCCATAGAGTAACTGGAGAATGCTTGACCCAAAACATGATGATTTAACCTAAAACACTTAGATAAAATATGACGTGGCATTTTCACAAAGAAACCTATTATAACAGTAACTAATCTTACACTTTTCAATGAAAATTGACTGTCTGACAATTAAACATAAACAAAACATCTTTACCAATAGACAAGAGGACAATATTAATTTACTTAGAAAATAATGAGGAATCAACCTAAATACGTTTATCTTTAATCGTTGTATTTTTAAATAAAACACCCTGTATCTCGGTTAGGAGGAATATTTTATCTAAGTGTTTCAGGTTAAATGGTCATATTTTGGGTCAAGCATTCTCAAGTTACTCTATGGACAATTATTAATGAAACACCCTGTATATTATATTTATCACACTTTTCTTTTACCCTTCACTCCAAGTATAGTGCCATCTAGTTGTACAACTCTTAACTATAAATTTCTCGCAGCATGTTAGACTTGACCCCTCTCTTCATGCCTTGTTTTGTCTGAAATAACATTTTTCATCGTTTACGAAATAATTGTAAAAAACCAGTTCTGGATCACTGCTCGGAGGTGTTTTTTTGGAATTTAGGGGATGAAGCTACCACTTTGCCAGGGTAAATAGGAATACTTTATAATTTGGTTCACTCAAATAGTCTTTTTCGAACTATTTTGAATGTGCTAAAATAATTATATTTTACTTTGGATACATTTTGGATGACGTTATACCTTCAATCAGTTTGGATCTTTCTGTATAGTATCCAAAATGGTCATAATAATATCAACAATCAGACTAATTAAATCACAATACTATCTATTTAATCTAAAAATGTGTATTATCAACATCAAATAGTTTTAGAATATACTAAAGTTAGGTGCCTCCAAATAAGCGAAGAAGAGACATCATTGTTTTACTAGAGTATGGACAAAATCTGTACCGATTGCGACATTCACCTGGATTAGATGCTTGCTGTCCATACCTTAAGGCATTCTGTAGTTGCTTACTTGCCCAATTTTCTCTTTGACTTGAAGACCTACAACAATTTATTGCAAAATACCAAAGTAATATTAGGTATTATAAATACAAACCTTATAAGAAAGAGGATGCTGCTTTCACCTGCAGGCAATTCTTCAGGGTTTGTCGCCACTAACTGGCAAACAAAACTTCGTGCACAACCTACAGGGTCTCTTGATAAGATTCGTTCCCAATCTATTTGAGGTTGCTAAAACAGAAAGATGTTGCAACAAAAATAGAAAGGTCAATAATCCTTCTTTTATCTGTTTTTAATATTTATGTAGGTACTTATAAGAAATAGATCAACCACTTGCAGTCCATTACGTGGTTTATGTCTCTATCTTTGTTTTTATTTCCCATACTAGCAATATGTGAATGGAGGTATTGTGATTGTGGAAATATTCAATTCTAAGATTTTAACGAAAACACATGTTTGAATTTTATGAACCTAAAAGAGTGGTTTTCAAAAAAATGCTGAAAAGAGAAGTTAGTTTTATTTTCTCTTAAAAGAAATTTTAAAAGTTTGAGAAAGAGGTCTAAAACAAATTGAATGCTTCTTTTCCAGGTTCCTTAGCTTCAAAATAGTAATTAACCTTTGCAATTTTTTTTTTAAATTTGGTTTTAACGCCTGTTTACTGCAAAACGAGTTGCCAGCTTAACATAAAATTTAATATAGTAATAGCCCATCGGGATACAATGTTCCTGCATTTTGTGAGCTAATAATATTAGAAAGGGGCTATTTTTTTGCGAAATTGCCTGCTACTCGGCCGTCCCAAGGCGGTGCAAGAGAGGGTAATTACCCCCTTGGGATTTGAAATCGAAAAGAAATGTACAAGGGAACTTTTTGTGCATGCAAACGGTCCTCTGAGCACGGCCCTCTGCATGTAGTTTTTTAGCAACGTGTAACTACTGCTACCTACTAGATTACGCTAGCCATTTTAGGCGGGTCATTAAAATAATTCCAACAGTTTTGACATTTGGCAGAAACGTTCCGATGGGCTTACTGTTGAGCATCGCTTGCTGCGCAAGCAACGAATTTTTTTGTCTGGTGGAACTTGTAAACCGTAAAAGTCTTGAAAAATTGAAGTTGGGGAAAAAACGCCATCTTGAATAATGTGTACACTTTTACGTTTTTGCGCATACCTTGTGAATTATAGATTTAATCAATAAAGGAGTTATAACATAAATGAAAAATCATTAAATTTTTTTACAAAAAAGGTAGAATTTATATTTTCCGTTAGTTTGACAATTTCTTAGTAAATGGGCGGCGAATGTTACGTAGTTTAGTTAGGAGCTCCAAAAACTGATGGAGACTGCCGAGGTGAAAATCCTATAACAAATTGCGAGAGGTAGAAAGAAACATAATCTAGTCTTCCACTATACCTACCACCTACCATTGATTGTATATTTATGGTACCTACTAAGGCAGTTTGTAGAGAAGGGGTGTGTACCCGAACTGAATAGATATCATTTCTACGTCAACGACAGCATACAGATTGTGATGACCAATTTAAAAACTACCAAGCGTTAAAACTAAGTTTATATTTTGCATAGGTGGTTGTGGAACGTGTTGATAGAAAAAGTAACCAAATTAACCGGAAAGCCTATGCATACACTCACTATAGAAGCACAAGTTCGAGAAAAATGGAAAAGAACAATACATAATGTCGCAGTGACCACTACATTCCCCCAAGGGAATTAAGACTGAGGAGAGGAACTGAAAGACAAGGAATTTGTTCCTTAATATAAGCATTTTTTTAAAATAACAGTGAAAATAAAAAAAAGTTATGTCGCACCGAGATTCGACCTCACAACTTGTCCCATTTTACTTTGTCGAATGCTTTGCGGTAGTCGATGAAACAGATGTATAAAGTGATATTAAATTCTCGTGCTTTTTCTATTATCTGTTTCAATTTTAGAATGTGTTCTCTGGTGCCTCTTCCTGCTATGAAACCCGCTTGTTCTTCTGGTGTTTGAGGGTTCAGGTATGTTTTGAGTCTTTCGTTGATTATGTGGAGAAGGATCTTGCTAGCGTGTGATATAAGTGCTACAGTGCGGTAATTTTCGCACCTGGTGATGCTACCTTTCTTATGAATGGGAGCATAGATTCGGTCCACTCTTTCGGCCATTGTTGTGAGTGCCTTATCTTGTTGCACAGGATGCGTATAGTTCTTCGACTCCTTGTTGATCTGCTGCTTTTAGTATTTCTGCTGTTATTGCGTCCGCTCCTGGGTCTTTTTTTGGTCTTAATCTATTGATAGCGGCTATAATTCGCTTCTTAGTATATCGGGTTCTTTGTTGTAGTTATCCATCGTGGTGTTGGTTACTTGTGGATCTTGATTTTTAGAGTACAGTAATTCGCAGTATTGTTTCCAAGTTTCCGCAATTTCATGTATGTCTGTTTTTAATTACCCGTTATGATCTTCGATTGCCCACGTTTTAGGTTTAAATTCTCTTGTTATGAATTTTATTTTCCAAAAGAGGTCTGCAGGCTGGTTAGTTATTGCATGGTTTTCAACTTCTTTCCATAAGTCTGAGTAGTAGTTGTTTTTGTTTATTCTGCATTCTCGTTTTATTTCTTTATTAAGTATTTGCCAAATGTTTTTTTCTTTATTAGTGTGCAACCCTGTTTTTACTATTTCTTTCCGGTCTTCTATAAGTTTGAGTGTGTTGTCAGATAACCAGTGTTTTCGTTTGATTGGCTTGCTAGTTGTATTCGCTTTTGTTGCTTCAATTAGTCTATCCCTTATGTCGTTCCATATTTCTTCCGCAGATGAGTTTTCATCATATTTTGATTCTTTACTCTTTAAATAGTTAATAAATTCATCCTTGTTTTCAATTTTTAGTGGCTTCTGTTGTTGTAAGCTTTTGATGTTTTTGAGTTTAAGGCGGATTGTTGCTACTAATAGCAGGTGGTCTGAGCCACATACCGCACTTGGATATGTTCTTACATTGGTAATGGAAGATCTCCATCGATATTTGGTTAAGATGATCTATCTGATTTCTTGTTCTGTCTCCTGGACTTTTCCACGTATATAATTTTCGTATGTGGTGTTTATATGTATGTATATATATGGTATTTACATTGAAGACAAAATGTCCGAAGAATTTGAAGTTGGCCAAGGGGTCCGGCAGGGGTGCGTGCTCTCTCCATTACTTTTTAATGCGTATTCTGAAAGACTATTCAGGGAAGCCTTAGATGAAGCACGTGAAGGTATCCTATTAAACGGAGTGCTAGTTAACAATCTACGGTATGCAGACGATACTGTACTGCTTGCCGACACTGCAGCCGGACTACAACAACTGATAACGAAGGTGGTAAGAACAGGCGAGTTATACAATATGAAGTTAAACATAACCACATTAAACATAACTTCTGTTTCCGATTCAGGATCGTTTTCAAAGACGTTTGGGCCTTTGTATCTAGGTATGCCAAATTTCATAATGGTGAAGTAAAACGAATGTATTTTTCTAGCTTCAATAATCTGTTATGTACATATATATATATATATATATATATATATATATATATATATATATATAAATATTAATAATAGAGAATATTTACCTGTGGTGCTTCTGTTGGTTCGTTGGGAAAGTAGTAACTGGAAGCATTAATGGATCGTTTTGCAAAGAATGACTTGGGTATTGCAGCAGGTGCCATATTATGGTTCTGGATGTTGTTAAATATTTTATTGAAATCTTGAGCTAAAGTGTGTAGCATCCATAGTCCAGCTAACCCCATAGCAGCCAAAATTACTACTCGTATCAAATGATGAGTTTTGGCAATTCCAATTATGACCATAATTGTAACTAAACGTAGCCATTTCGACATTCTAGAAAGGAAATTATTTTGATAGTATTTGATTAATCTGATGTAGTTAAAAACAATATTTATTCCAAAAAAATCAACAATACCTTTACAAAAAATGCATATTATTTAAATAGTCTTTTCTGAAATGTATTATTTATACATATTTGCTCTGAGGAAATTAAATTTTCAATCAAATATGTTATCCAAATGGGTCTCCAGTATTTCTACGGAAATATATCATCTAAAGTTTAACGGAATAAAATCGTAACATACATATTTTTCTGCATTAATTAAACAATTTTTTTGTTTTATTAACTTTGTTTTTTTGTAACATTATAAACATTATAATGATATACAGGGTTGGGCAGCCGCAATTTTGACAAAAAAGTTTACATGAAAATTCCAATATACGGCGGATACAATGAAGGTATCGGCGGTATAAAAAGACTTCCGGTTTAGCCGGAGATGATATCAACTTTTTTATTTTAAATGAAACTCCCTGTATATTTTTTGATATATCGATAGAACTCTTTTTTGCGAGTTCAGTAATATACAGTTTCGTGTCCTTATGTTTAATAATTCTAGAGATATTGAACAATAATGTTTTATAATTGTTATCTAGCAGCTCACGAAAACACAAGAATGTGAGAAGCCTAAACAGTTTTGTAAATTTGTCAAATATGCTTGGTTCGTGTTGTGTTGTTTTGATGTTTGATAGATTGAGCAGTGTGGTTGCAGTAATCAATTAATTAATCAAAATTAACTAAAACTGCTCGTTTTAACATTATAAATGGTTCAATTAACAGAAATAGAACGAATTCAAATTTTAATTATGGTTGGTTTTGGTAAGCGAACGAACCAAACATATTTGACAACATTACATACCTGTTTAAGCTTCTCACATTCTTTTGTTTTCATGAGCTGTTAGATAACAATTACGAAACATTATTGTTCAATATCTCTAGAATTATTGAAAATAAATACATGAAACCTTACATCACCAAAAACTCACAATAAATAGTTCGATATATCAAAAAATATACAGGGTGTTCCATTTAAAGTAAAAAGGTTAATATCATTTCCGGCTAAACCGGAAGTCGTTTTAAACCGCCGATACTTTCATTGTATCTGTCGTATCTCGGAACCTTCATGTAGAAAATTTTGTCATAATGGCGGTTGCCGTGTTAAAGATATTTGCATTGTTCCGTACTGTTGCCCAACTCTGTATAATGTTACTTATATCTTTGTATAATGTTAAAATAAGAAAATTTGTTTTAATTTACCACTATAAACAAACACATTTATTAAAATATACTATACATTTTTGAAGATCTTTAATCTTAAAAAGCATCACTTCCAGTATAAAATACATAATTTCTATTAGAATAAATTAACCACAGAGTGTTTATATCAGGAAATAACCTTTCCGTTTGACTTACTAAAAATCGAATGCAATTAGTTGTAAAGTCATGATTCCATCCGTAGTAAATTAATTACTGCTTTAGATCTACTTCGATGAACGGATAAACAAGTAAAACAGTAAAATCGGAAGTATAATCATTCAATTATTTATGCAATTTACATTAACAATTATGAAAGTGCCTGTTTAAGAAAAGGTAATAAAGGCGTTTGATCTATTAAGGTGATTGCAATGTATAACGGAGAAAGTTAAAGTATTTACATTTTTCCGTTTGATGGTACTTTTGCATTATTTTTTATAAATAATAATCTGATTTTCAGATTACTACTACTACAGAACCAGTTTTATTTGTTCCCTTCTTGTGCAAAATCTACTTACTCCTAAGCTTAAAGCAGTTATTACAGCAGTTCCGGTGACAAGCACAGACGACTTACTCGTTTTATCTTTACTTTTATTACAGAATATAAGATTATGGAAATGAAACGGTCACACAAGGTACCTACCTCAATTATTATGCTGCTTTACGTTTAAAGATCAACTCCATAAATTATTTACGAAACAGGAAGTATTATACATTCAAGAAACTGCGTCTCTCCGTTAGAAATTATTATTATTACTTTTTCACAGCTCACATGAGAAATGTAATTTAAAACTTGCATTCTCAATAATACCACAATATACTTAGTTATAAATATTAAATTGTGCGTTTTATATTAAACAAGGATTTATTTACAATACACTTTAGAAGTGGCCGAGTATCCTTTTTGAGAAAAACAAACAAGAGTTACGACGCACGAAGTTTGAGTAATTTTTCCCGGTTATTTTTAGCTTCACGAATGATAGATAATTGGATTATTTCACGAATAATACATCCATAACTGTTAAATTAATTTTAATTTTTTTAAACTAACAAATAAAACAAATGAGTACCTAGTTTACTTAAATTTCTGCGCTGTAATTTATTTCCTCGCGCTACTTTGACGACATCGGGATGCAAGACACGTCGGCTACATAAACATTCGTTTAAACTAAAAAATAAGCTGTTTCGAAATGTAAGAGCTCATTGTCGTGTTATGGTGAGACAGTAACGGATTTAATATATGGAAGAAAATATCTACAATAAGCCATGTCAAATCGTTGTTTTGCCAGCTGACAGAAAGGAGTGTAAGAAACGCAACTGGATATTTTTATCTTTCGCCATAAAAAAAATGTTAAAAATACATAAATCAATTTTAAAACGTAGGTAATGGACGTAATTATAGCAAGGAATTTTTGTTCAAAGTCGTTGAATTGTCTCATCGAATTACACTCGAGATTTTTATTGTCTCTGAATAAAATTTCATTTTAACAGCTCAAACTTGGTTTATTTAATATTAGATAATATGATTATCATCTTTTAATTACTAGGCTACAAGTTATCCTACAAAATAACATTTTGTTCGACAAAATAAAAAGCTCTTATGTAATAGTGATTACTGTTGCTTAGCAGCCGAAATGTACATCTGAACGTATACTAATAATAATTGTTTTTGTGAGAACTAAAGAGGTTTTCCTCATTAGTGATTCGTACATTAAAAACAGTGGTATGTAAAATAAACACGATTTGGTATGTAGGAGATTTGGGTGACTTACCCCGATTGCTTTTTCAGATTCACGAGTGGTATATGAGTGGATTATTTCTCGCATAATTTTGTACGTCGAATATAACCGAATTAATTTTTTCTGTTGGCTGCTGAAACGTCAAGTGCAACGTAGTGATTGGTCGATATATTTTGACTGAAAAATCAAACAAAAAAAATTGCCTACACCAACCTGATCGTTTTCAATTTTAGTTGCCTAAATTAGAGATAAGCTACAAAATAGTTTCAGTATATTATTTTGACACAGCTTTTGAAGTCTTAGTACATACATAACGATTGTATTATTACGAAACAAGTTCTATACAAAACTACAAAGAATAGCGGTTCGTTAACATAGAGGGGGGAAAAACTTTGGTCTCCCCTGTTCAAGAAAATTGATTATGATATTTAATTTTTTATAAGTTAGGTCATGTTTTAGGATAACCCTATTTTGTTAATTTTAACCTATAAGCATTAAGCATAGTCCGGGTTTATATGCAATTACATATTCCTTTTGCAGTTACTCAATAGATACAATCCTCTAAACCTCCTAGCAGTCGTTGTAACCGGGTAGGCGGCAAGACAGCCGCCTGGGGCGGTAGCGTCTTAGGGGCGCTTACAAATAATTTTTCTTCATTATTAAAATAATTTTTACATTTTAAATTAATTAAATTGTCGATCTATTGGCGCTCTATTTTATATTGACAAAATTAATTAATGATAAAAATAAATTGGGTTGGCGCCCAATTGCCTCCATCTCTTTTTAAAACGCAGACGCTGATTTAGCGCAGTTGATTGCATGCAAAACCTAGCAGCTCTGGGGGCGAATGCCAAATTTTATAGGTCACGATAGCAAAGTACAACTAAACTAAAATCATGAGTGCTCGGAAAAAAAACTGTGAGTTTGTTTGAGGCATCCATACATATATTAAAGCTCAAAGGGTTTTTTTCTCCGGTTCCTCCAGCGGCTACCGCTTCACCAATTTGGACCATTTTTTTTTCAATGAAAGGTCTCTATCCTCAGATAGAACATGAAACATTTTTATATTTTTATTCTACGTCGATTTTTCAATAATAATTATTTTAATTTATAATATATATGTGAAAGTCTGATAATCGCGCTTTACTTGATGCGACATCTACACCAACGTCGCGTCTCCCTTATGGAACTAATGCATCACGTGACATCATTTAGCCGGTTCTGTCGACTCTCAGTCTGTCAGTGCATTGTGCGCTGGGGCAACACTAGTTTTTTTTATAATGACACGGACAGAAATCCAGGCTACGAGACGCTTTAGAAAATCAACAGGATTTTAAATGGAGTAAGTGTACTAGAAAGTATGGACATTTTCAGCCCTTCAAATTTAGCCTGCATGAACTATGCGTCAATTACTTCATGTGATGTGGAACGTGTTTCTGTAGTTATAAAAATACAAGGTGTTTCGAAACTCGATATTTGAAAAATCTGAAAATAGTCAAAAAATAAACATTCAAACTCAAATTTAAGTGTTTAATTTAGCAGTGGCACGCTGTTGGCTGTTGAAAACAACACGTCATTATTAACTTGTTTTATAGTTCGTCATTTGTTTGAATTTAGTTCTAAAGTGCGACAGAATGGCCGCGAATTATTGGAACCAAGAGTATTATGTACAAAACAACTACTACATTACCGACCACGAGGGAAAAGAAGACTGGGACGACCAAAGAAACGCTGAAGTGAACAATTTATATGAGATCGGAACAAACCACAACGGTTTAATCCTGGCAAATGATGATGGTAAAGAGTATCATGGTATGCTGATGGCACTGGGGGCTTCTAATAAACAAGTAGTACGAGCGGTACGTTTATACGCGACCATTATTTTCCACTTTGGACCTATTTCAAAATTTGGAACTAAATTTAAACAATTAACGAACTACAAAACAATTAAATAATGACGTGCTGTTTTCAGCAGTCAAAGGCGTGCCACTGCTAAATTGAACACGTACATTTGAGTTTTTTAGACACTTTAAACAACATTTGTAATTTTTCCTGTCAATTATCGTTTTAAACTATCTCTTGTTGTATTGTATCATGGATTTATTTATAGTACTTGTTTAAACACCTAAATTTGAGTTTGAATGTTTATTGTTTGATTATTTTCAGATTTTTTAAAACTTTAATAACTTCAAAAATATTGGTCAAGTCGAAAAATCGCAGAGGAACTTTTTGTTCAGTTTTTATGGTAGTATACCGTCCCGCAGTTCGTGTCCGCGAGTTTCGGAACACCCTGTATATTAATATTCAATAGATAAAAGGTTACTCTGAAACACTTCTAAGAAGTGGTATTTCTTGCTGATTTCTGATTACTTAAATTTGGTGGTTTTGTTTTACTAATAACTCAGTTTATTGTCATTAGTAAAGGATAGGATACTTATACTTAGTGATTAATTTATTATGTAAAAACACACAAAAAAACATTAAAATGTTTCGTTTTTTTGTGTTTTCCCATGTATTTATATATATCTTGGTATTTCTACATATTTTACAGCTCATGTTGGCGGATTTTTTCCGCATATAAACTGCGTATATAGGCACAAAACATACACGACTATATAGGTACCTTTTACCGCATATAAATCTGGACCTTGCGTCTAGGTATGTTTATTTTAAAATCATAACGTTCGTTCGATCTTTTGTTATTTCATACTACATCTCCTAACCCCCACCACAGTTGGGAACGTAAAATAGTTAGTACCAGTGATTTCAATTTTGGTAAATTTAAATCGGTTTTTGAATGTTGTATCTATATGTATCAGAAGTGAAGATAAAAGACATGGGAATAAAAAAAAATAATCATGTTAAATGTTTTAATGGGACGTCAAACATAAGTGTTATGCTATACATAAAAATCTGCCTCTATTTAAAATTAATTTAAGTAAAACGTACTTTTATCTATTTTAATAGACAATGCAATAGAATAGCATTTTGTTGTAGCAAATATGTTTTACGATAAAATTTAAAAAATGAATTTGTGATAATGATCACTAGTACGTCTGTAGCACGTTTATATTAAACGAAGGTTCATTTAAACTACAGTTACCCCACGACTGAACCAAGAAAATTGGGCTCTAGACTGCAAAAGATTTGAACGCCTTTTTAACAGGAGTGCATCACTTGGAAAAGGCGAATTTACTATTTTTCATATGTATATCTATTTGCCTCTGGTGTTCATAGAAATGGCTTAGCTTTTCTTATTCGTTGTACCTTTTTCACTTTCTGCTATTCGGATAATAAATTGTCAGTTGAAC
This sequence comes from Ctenicera cuprea, assembly GCA_958336395.1. Classification (NCBI taxonomy): domain Eukaryota; kingdom Metazoa; phylum Arthropoda; class Insecta; order Coleoptera; family Elateridae; genus Ctenicera; species Ctenicera cuprea. Next base: position 60,213,102 of record OY284486.1, read on the forward strand.
TACTTGATGATCCTCGTTCATTGTATTCACCTGATAAGGACACGGTTCATAAATCAATTAATCAACTTACTTATTAATTTAATCTTAAAGTGTGGGCGTAATGTAATACCAGTTAATTGTAAATCGTGCATATATTTAAATCCTCAAACTATGACCAACACCAATTTAAATAAATCAAGAATTACGGAGACACCCACTTAAATCGTCTAAGCATTCTAATATTTATTACAAAAAAGCTCCTACAATATGAATATCGTTTGTTAATAGCTTAAGGGCAAAAATTTGAAAATTCCATAAATTGTTGGTTCTCCAAACCAGGAAAAGATATTCTGATTATTATTTTAAGCGTCATCAAGATCAGAAATAAATATGACTTGTCCTCATTACACATAATGAATGTACAGCAGCATACACTTCAGTGAGATAAAGTACAAATGTGGATAAAAATATTTATAAATTGTGATTAATATAAGCGAAGAATAATTAGGAAATATTTTATTTATTCAGCAACACGCAAGTTCGTCGCTGCACAAACATCGCGTTCTCGTACTAGGAGAACAGAAATTGTAAGAGATCGCATATTCTTGAAAAATCTGGCAGCAAGAGCTTTGTCTGCATTTGTTTATAAAATAAAAACAATTTTGTCAGACTCACAACCTCCATAACAGTTTACATTTATCCAAGAACTTTTACCCAAAAAAATGCTGAACAAGTTAATATATACTATAACTATAAAACACAGGGTTGGGCGAAAGTACGGAACAATGCAAATATCTTCTTTAATACAGCAACCGCGATTTTGACAAAATTTTCTACATGACGGTTCCGATATACGGCGGATACAATGAAAGTATCGGCGGTTTAAAAGGACTTCCGGTTTCGGGGAAAATGATATCAACTTTTTTATTTTAAATAGAACACCTTTTATATTTTTTGATATATCGATAGAACTTTTTTTTGCGAGTTCAGTGATATAAGGTTTCATGCCTTTGTTTTTAACAATTTTAGAGGTATTGAACAATAATGTTTCGTAATTGTTATCTAGAAGCTCATGAAAACAAAAGAATTTGAGAAGCTTAAACAGTTATGTAATGTTGTCAAATATGCTTTGTTTATGTTGTGTTGTTTTGATGTTCGATAGATTGAGCAGTGTGGTTGCAATAATCAATTAATTAACCAAATTAATTAAAAATGCTGAATTTACCATCAGAAATGGTTCAATTAACAGAAAGAGAACTAATTCAAATTTTAATTATGGTTGGTTTTGATGAGCGTCGTAGAACTCGGCAAGAAATTTGTACTTTATTTAACAATTTGCAATCTTTCTGTTAATTGAACCATTTCTGATTCAGCAGTTTTAATTAATTTGGTTAATTAATTGATTACTGCAACCACACTGCTCAATCTATCGAACATCAAAACAGCACAACACGAACCAAGCATATTTGACAACTTTATAAAACAGTTTAGGCTTCTCACATTCTTTTGTTTTCATGAGCTGCTAGTAACAATTACGAAACATTATTATTCAATATCTCTAGAATTATTGAAAATAAAGGTATGAAACCTTATATCACTGAACTCACAAAAAAGAGTTCTATCAATATATCAAAAGATATACAGGGTGTTCCGCTTGAAATAAAAAAGTTGATATCATTTCCGGTTTAACAGGAAGTCTTTTTAAACCGCTAATACCTTCATTGTATCCGCCGTATATTGGAACCCTCATATAGAAAATTTTGTCAAAATCGCGGTTGCCGTATTAAAGATATTTGTATTGTTCCGTACTTTTGCCCAACCCTATGTATTCTGCCAGTGAGTACTGTAATAGTCGTGGTTGCCTTGCAAAAATCTATTTACAAGTTGTACCTCTACTAGGGTGCCGTGGATGACATTGACAGTTTTGTTTTTAAACAAAACTGTCAATGTTTCATCCAAGGCACCCTAGTTTAGACAAACAGTTGTTTAATATTCTGGCAATTCTGTCGAGAAAACTGCTACTCACTTCAAAAATTAACTAACCGAACCCCTATCCACAAGTCATCCTATGGGGGCGTAATATACAAAACCAAAAACAGAGAGCTGTTAGAAGTGGTCGCAAATATTTAATTATTAGAAAAATTTAAACACAATATCCATTACCGTTTAGAGGTAAATTATTTATTTACTTCACAACATTTTTCTTTATTCAATAAACTACTAGAAAAATTAAATATAAGTTTTATCACATATGTTACATTACTACTGTTGTATTTTAATTTTCAAAGTCATTCAGCGCAATATCACACAATGGATATTCTTTTTGGCATAACAAAGAACAAAACAACTTACGTGAAATTCCCAACTAACTCACTTTTTTAAACTACAACACAATTTTGAAGCAGATGTAATAAGAGAGTAAGTATATTAATGTGGCTGTAACAATTTTATAAGCTTGCCCCTAAAGGAACTGCACAGGAGAGATGGGAAAGTAGCGAAAGTACTTTTTCTCGTTTTTATTTAAAATCAGTACGTTTTACACTTTCCTTCTCTAACGTTTTCAAAGATAAGGGAAATAAAAAGAAAACGATATTATTGTATCAATACGGAACTAGTTGCACTTAAACCGGAAAGGTAGGTAGAAATGTATATAGTATGCGGTGCGGGTATCTGGTTGTCTATGCGGTTGCTAATATAGAATATAACAATTTATTTATTGTTTTTCCGTTTTATTTAGCATTAATTTACGAGTATAATATAATAATTGAGAAAATATCAAATTACACACATGTTTCATATAGATTTTGATCCACACATTCATATGAACAAATATTTACAAACAAAAATTAATAAATAACATAACGTCTTCTTCCAATTTTTTATTGCAAAAAAACGAAGCATGGTGTTTAATAGGTGAAAACAACTATTGATGAGGGCGACAAGTAAAAATCGTAGCTGCGCTACAAATACAAACATTTCTAATAACATTCCCTGTAATTGAAATAGTTATTTATTATACAAGACGATAAAAAGATATTTTATCGACAAGTGAAAGATGTTAGTTCACGAGCGACGAAGGAGCGAGTGGGCTATCTTTCACGAGTCGATGAAGACTCTTTATCGTCGTATACAATATACTATTTTATTTTCTACTTAATGTTAAATAATAATCAATAATTTATTTCTATATTAAAATGTCAACTCGCACAGATGTTTTATAGTAATTGTTGCGATCGCGTTAGCAATGATCGTTGTTATGTTAGTTTGTTTACTTGTGTCAACATTCAAAAATTTTCACGAAATTATTTTTGCTTGTGAAAAAACATATGGATATTGAAGCTACAATGAAAGAAGAAATGGCTAAATTGTTGCCTGAGAAGTCCAGAGAAGCGTATGAGAGAGAGTATGAGAGTGTCATCAGATAAGTTACCTTCAACGTAATAATTTAAATTTGTGTTATATTATATAAGTTCTACTTTATCTACAGTTGATGTTAAAATGTTTCTTTTTAATCTACTAAAAATGAACACAAAGCCTACTTTTAACATTAAGTACAAAATAAATAATCTAAATACATCATGTTGCATAGACATTAGTCATTCATTACAAATACAACACGTCACCGCACTTTCCTGCTATAAACTAGGGTTGATGGTTAACTCGTACTAATTAATTTATGATAATTATCGCCTTCACTAGCACTCGTCTTGATTAATTAAACATCGTCTTTGTTTACAATTAGCACAAAAATTTTAATTTCCTCAAACACATAATTATATTTATCAGCAAATATAATTTAAGACAAATCCGAATTGTCTGCTATGCTATTAAAAGCTCATTTTTATGCTTTACAACTAAAAATAGTTTATTGATCTTTCACATGCCTGTCACTAGTTACTATCACATACGTTCACATCAAACCAACACGCAACAACACAAACATAAACACGATAAAGGAGATGATTTTCGTAATTTTGATCAAATGAAAACTTTATAGGAATTGCGGTGCACTTGAGAGTCTTTTTGTAACTCAAGTTTAAGGGCTTGGGAGTGCACTTTAATGTTTTGTTATAATAAACAGGGTGATTGTTGTTGTTTTACAAATTTTTTGTGGTTTGAGGGTCACTTAAGAGCGATTTTGAGATATTTCTTTAATAAAAAGGGTGATTTATTTTTAAAGACTTTCAATTTTCAACGGTTGGATGGTGAATTAGATGATTTGTTTAATAAAAGAGATAATTCTCGTGATTTTAAAACCTTATTGAATTTACAGGGGTTGGGGTGCACTGGAAGGGGAATTGGATAATTTGTTCTAATTATTGCCTTAATGCTAGTCAATCTTACAAATTTTCAATTTTTAGGGGTTTGGGTTTAAGTTTGGGTGGTTTAGAATTGGAGCTTTAATGAAGAGGACGATTCTCGTCATTTTCACATTTTTTATTTAATTTTTAAGAGTTGGGATGCACTTGGGAGAGGCTTGGCCTATTTTCTTTCTTCAAGGCGATAATCTTCTTTTTACAAAGTTTTAGTTTTGTAACATTGGGGCGCATTTGAAGGTGGTTTAGAGGAGCTTGGTTTAATAAAAAAAAGGTGATGCTCCTCATTTTTTTTTTTTTAATTTTTACAGGTTGGTTCTACTTGGATTACTACCCTATCAAAAAAATCCTATAAAATCCCCAGAAAATAAGTGTTTAAAGAAAGCGTAAAAAAATTAGTTTAAGTTAGCACGTTTCCCGATTTTTAGACAAATGCCTTAACAGAGATTTTGAAAATGGTTTTTGGGTAAATAAATACGCACTAAATAATATCTTGATAGACATTTGCATATAATTCCAAAATTAAATTCACCCTTATTCATATACATCGAAAGGCAAGAGAAAAACACGTATCTTTTGCAAGGAAAGCTCTCTCTTAATTATACAATGATCTACCAGCACGAAAATGCACGTGCTTTAAAGGATGTTTTTTTCCTGTGATTGTGTTTCCTCGGAAATTATGTTACCGCGGAATTGTTTTTTCCGGGGAATCATTTTACTGGAGGATGTTTTATCCGGAGCTTTTTTCAGACGATTTTTGTCGGCGGGTGTCTTTTTGGCAATGTTTTTTTGCAGCGCATTTATTCTGGGACGTTTCCTTCGTAAACCGCAATTGTCTTCCACAAGCAAAAGTGTAGTTAGGCGCTACTGACTGTGAAGGAAAATATATTTTCAAAAGATTGGAAATTTTCAATAAATTTGCTGTAATACTGGCCACACATTTTTGTAACTTATGTAAGCTCATCTTGGTATGAGCGAGTTTGGTTGATATTCCAGTCCGCTAATTTCTTTGTGCCGTCGTGACGCCTTCTATAAGATTTTGTATCCATGAATATCATATAAGGAAGTATTCCCAAACAAGTGGATCTAGAGAAGGGGATACGATATATTGAATGGCCACCTTGGTTCTCTGATTTGACACTGCTCTTTTTGGGGAATATTTGAAATCTAGGGGATATTAACATCTCAAGATTTTAAGAAGTAAATTAGACAAGAAATGCAATCTATATACTAGCAGAATTGCTGCAGATTTTAATTTAAAGCGGCAAACACTTGGTTACCGTCAAACTGTTGGTGGAAGATAATTTGAAGATTTAATTAAACGCTGCCATCATATATCAATATTATTATGACTATTAGTGTCCCAGTTTTGGACAGAGGCGTCTCCGGCCTCTCCCACTTAATTCCGTTTCCGTTAAATCGTTCCAGTATTTTAAATATCGTCTCTCACTTCAAGGTTTTCAGTTTGTTGTCGTCTCTGTCTACCGTTCATCTTCTAGTTTTGCTAGGTGACCCGCCCAGATGCCCCATTCCATTTGAGCTGTCACCGATTTGAGGTTTCTATATTTTGTCACCATATCTTTCGTACCTGTTCTGATCTTGATAGTTGGTTGTGATCCTTATTCTGCTGAAAATTAATCTCTGCACTTTTAATAGAGCTTTCTTATTCATGGACCATGTTTGGGCTCCATATGTAGTGGATGGTATTACATAGCTGTTAAAAACGACAACAGTTTTTAATATTTTAATTAAACTACATTAGAATGAAGTAGTTAAGCTTATGAAATCTTAAATATGTTAATTAACCCTTATTCAATCTACTTTTATAGGTAATTAGAATTTAAAGTGTTTTGAACATCAAAGAATGTCGTTGCATAGCTATCGCTATCGATTGAGCTTAAAAAATACGTTGTGCTATATCAAAAAAAGGGGGTATTTACTTACGGAATCGTTTAAAATCGAACGGAACATTATTTTGGATAGATTCCGAGTGATTCCATGTGATTCCTGAAATGATACGACAACTACTGATTTAAGCGATTACATGTAATCAGAAATCGCGAAATCATCGCACTAATTAACAATGATTTCAAAAGACTCCTAGTAATTCCTAAAGATTCAAAAAAGTTTCTTAAATAGTCAGTAAGCTCGAAAATCTGTAGCCTATAATTAAAAGCATAAAACTCCATGTCAGCAAAATAACTAGATACTGGAATTTAAAAATAATTACTTCAGTTTCGGTTTCAATCGCGAACGTGCATAGAAATTTAAAATATAATAAAATTATGGTTATGGTGGTGGGGGTGGAGGCCTATTATAAAAGGCTGCGGGGGGCCCTTATGGTTTGCGTTACGCCACTGTACTTAACGTATTTTGGATATTTAAAAAATAAAATTAAAAGAATGTGTATTACATTATAGGTATACGTCTTATCTTATACGTAATTTATTAAGATACAGTAGTATTATTTTTACTTTATCGACTAAGCAATTTTGAATAAATTAAACATCAAATTCTTGCATCCATTTATTTTAAAGTAGGTAATTTAGCTAGGAATACATATTACATATTATAAAAAAATTTACTCATAATTATGTCTTTGTTATTAAGAAAACGCCTATGCGTTAGACAACCCATAATGCAAGCCTGCTGTAATCACATGCCACAGCAACAAACGCTGCCATTGGTCGACGATGATTAATGAAAAATAATCAGTTTGACGGCGAGCCTTCCGAGGCGTGTCGTACATCTGCAAGTGAGGTTAATTAGTGTTGTGGCAGTGTTTATAAGAGAACTAGTGTTTGGGCGCCCTGCCGCCATCATGTCGACGGCCCTTTTAGCGGTGTTTGCTGTTATTTTGTGTATTTTGTTTAGAGTTTTAAATGTGAACAGTCAGCCTCAACGACCGTCCATTTGGTGCTCAGACAAGAATTTTTTGGACATCGTCCTTAAGATCTCGCCGCTTCTTCAAGAACCGTAAGTTGAATGAACTACTCTTAACGTTCTCTTGCAAAATTTAAGAAATAGAGTAATAATATTAGTTGTCAGTGTATAATAATGTCAGTTTATATTAATTTAAAAAAGAGACCAGTTAACTATTGTTGTTCAGAGGGTGTTAAATTAACATTCCTTAATATTGTGTTGTTGTTGACCAGATCATGTTGCTCTTAATTTGCACAGCTATTAAAATTAAAATTAAGTGACTAGGTTCAAGTGTTGAGATTTACCAATTAAGTTACTCGGCATTCGCTACCGCGTATGTGCGAAAATTAACAGGAATTGTTCCTGACATACTGTGAGGGTAGTAGGTAGGTACATGTTTCGAGAATAGATACATCATCAGGCCGAAGCAATACAACTAATAGTAGATACCTAGATAAATGTATGACTGTTGAGCAACCTTCCCTAAATGCAGTTTTAAGAATATTTTATAATTACTTTGTACATCTACTATTTCATTAAACTTTGGTATGAGGAAGCACAAAAAAAATGTAGGACGATGTTCTTCGTATTTCCCTTATTTTCAACCGTCTACACAGCGGCGTTGCCAGAAATTTTACAGCGGGAAGGCACACTGTTTCGGTGAGTTATACGGTGTGGAGCATATCATTGGCTAGGCGGTCTTCTGAACAAAAAAGGCAAAGTTTGCAAATTCTGCACCCTTTTTTGAATTTTCAGAGGCTAACGTATTGTCATTAAATCATTAAAATATATGAACATAACGATGCAAATTCAGTTTAAATTTATGATGTTTCCTAAAATGGTAATAGATTTTTAAATTTTTTTTTAAAGCGAAATGCATTTTCTGTGAAAGTAATAGATGGTAACGTAGGTAGGTGAGGGTCCTAGTATGAAACTGAATCCTCAGATCTTTATCGGTTTCTTTGAAGTTGGTACTTACAGATAAAAAAATGTAGTACCTACTACAGCTTATAAGATAAGTTCTGATTAATAATTATTATATGATAAGGTTATTTTTGCAACCTGTGTCTTTAAGTTCAGCGATTCCTCGAAGAAGAAGGGCGATTTTCAGCGTTCTAAAATTAATATAAAGCAACTTTGTAGGGAAACAGGCCCGTGCAGTCCATGCCAGTCTTGGGCTATGCCAAGGTGACCACTTTACCGACGTAACTACACTACTGTATAGTACAATACGGTTTTTGAAGCTCTTGTTCTACTTCTATATCGCACACTGTTCTATACAGGGTGTTAATGAATCGTAGGGACAAACCTCTAGGGCTTGCAAAACACAACAAAGCAAACAACTTTTGTTAATAAATGTGTGGTCAAAAGTGTTTCCTTTCAGGCATAGAGCTTCTCAAAGATTCTTTAAGAGCGCCTAAATGTAGGCAACTTAATTTACTACCTACTATTTGTTACTATAACGACGGAAATTAATACAGGATAAATAAAGCCCTCTTTCCCACTTTTCAAATTTAAATTAAATTTAAAATAAATTAATTAACCAAATGTTTCAAAACTAAGCAGTAGAAAAAAAAACAAAATTACAAAGCAAAAATCAACTATTTGAAACATGTACAATAACTAATTCAAAAATTAACGAAATTATAGTAAATGTTCAAAATGTCGCCCCCAGCTTCTACACACGAAGCACATCTACACTAAAGGCCTTGTGCGATGGATGATTCCTATTCGGAAAATGTTCTTGGTACAGGCGAGCAGCTTCGCGTGCGTTGCCCCAAGCAGCTCCATACATGAACATCATGTCATGCTGTTCGGCAAAAGTATAATTCGCCATAACACAAAAATACGAAACACAGAACAAAATAACGAAGAAAATAATCATCAAAAAAACACAGAACGAAAAAAAAACGAATTATAAAAGGCACAGAAAGAAATGAATGCAAGAAAAGTCAAAAACTATCACAAAAATATCGAATTGTGTCAAAATTGACGTTATTTGAATGCATGTATGTCTATTTTTTCAAAATTCCGTGTGATCTGTTCAAAATAATTGAAAATGCAATTTGGGTTGCCTATTTTCAGGTACTTCTTAAAGAATCTTTAAGAGGCTCATTTTTTAAAGGAAACACTTTTGACCACACATTTATTAATAAAAGTTGTTTGCTTTGTTGTGATTTGCAAGCCCTGGAAGTTTGTCCCTAGAATTCATTAACACCCTGTATAATGTTCTGTATTACATTTTTGAGCTTTACTTTGTTGAAGTTCATTTTAATTTATTGTAAATGAAACAATTCTTAATTTCAGCAGTTTTTTTTTATTTTAGCTTTTAATCTTGCATTTGATAATGACGTGTAAACACGTTGAAATACGTATAAAGCTAAAATTAAAAAAAACTGTTGAAGTTAAGAATTGTTTTATCTACAATAAATCACTGTATTACAGTTTAAAGCTGTGCATGCACCTACGATATTGTTTGATAAAATTAAAAATGATTTTTAAGATATCGTCTGAAATTCTATAATTGTTGAAAATACTTTGAAAGCAAAATCTCATTCTTTGGGATGGCATAATTGGCTTGGTAAACGGAAGAAGGTCAACGGAAAAGTCACGCACAAAATTCCTGGAAAAAGTTTACACGGAAAAGGTCGCTCGGAAAAAAATCACTCGGAAAAAAATCACCCGGAAAAAAGTCACTTGGAAAAAATCACCTCGAAAAAAGGTCACTCGGAAAAGAGGCATCTGGTGAAGACACTCGGAAAAAAGCACCCGGAAAAGAGGGTCACTCGTATCCAAGGACACTCGGAGAAAGCGGCAAAAAACCCGCAAAAAGGACACCGAAAATGAAGTGTCTGGAAAAAAGTCACCGCATTTAAAACCGTTGGAAAACAAATCACCAATTAAGGATATCTTGCAATGATCACCTGGAAAAAGTTATGTACTATGCTGTTCTGTGGATGATTATTATCTGTAAAGTATCGAATAATTAATTCAAAACATTGAGTCAATATTTTAATTAAATAGCTTAATTTAGGAGTTGATACAAATGAATCAAAATTTCTACATTATGTTACTGAAGTTTTTAAAAGCGAAAATTAATATTTAAATGTCTTTCTAAATCAATAACAAAATTTGGGTTCATAATCGAAATTTGCAATCATAAGGTTAAACTAATTAAACTAAGAATTCTGAGAACAATTTAAGTGCTAAAAACTAATAATTTATTTTGGTACCTACTTATAGCTAGAAATTGGAAAATATGCTATGTTTAAATTTTAAATTTTTAAAAGAATTAGTTTTTTTATTGTGAATGAAATTGCTATTCTCGCTATTCTCGTTAATAACCTCACAATCATTATTGGAATATTGGTTCTTTTTTGAGGTGTGCCACACAAATTTCCTAAGCCTAATGTTATGTATACCATTTCGGAGCCACCTTTTTTTGAATGAATTTTTCCCGATGACCTTTTTTCCGGTGACCTTTTTCGGGTGACGTTTATCAGGTGATCTTTTATGCGATGTCCTTTTTCCGGGATATTTTTTTTTAATTTTTTAATCTTTTTACTGTGCCTTTTTTTCGGGATTCAATTAGCTAAAGCTTGATAGGTAGTTCCAGTCATCGCCACCCGCCTAGGTTACATCACATTATACATTTATTCTACCGTAGATAGTGTGGTACTTATACGCATTAGACTATTACGTAGGGATGCTTGGACTTTTAGCCCACCTATACAGATCTCTAATTTTTTTCCTCAAAATGTTCGTTAGGGAAACTACCAGTTAAAGAGGCCTCCCCGTTCCACCCGAACAAAAAATATAATTATGTTTCTTGTTGACTGTACCTTCTATATTTCTATTTATAAATCTCTCACCCTACTCTACGCCCTCTTCTGACTCCGCTAATGCATGTATTATATTAAAAAAATAATTATACTGCAACGTTACTTCCCAAAGCCATAAAATTTAAATTTAACTTTGCCTTTGAACCAAAAAATTGAGGGCCGAAAATGTTTGTTCTAAAATCTAAAAGGTTATTGGAGTCGACTTGGTTTCCTATAGGTAAACGTCTATTTCTAACTTATTAATATTCCCTACTAATATATCTAAAAACGAAATTCTATTGTTAATCTGCTATTCATAAGTAAATTTAATGGTGGGAAATTTAGAATTCGTGTCAAAAATTCAAAAATGTCGTCCACATATCTATACCAAACTTTATGGAAATAATCTAAATATTGTTTCAAAGAAGTTTCAAAACTACGCCTGAAAAGGTTTGCGATAAAGGGTGACAAACTGTTACCCATTGATGTTCCTTCTACTTGTTGAAAATATTCATTATTAAATTTAAAACAATTTTGTTTTATACAAAGGTTGGCTAACTTTACGAAATTATCTATTTTTTTCTCGTCTAAATCGTTGTCCCCTAGCATATTTTTTTAAACAACCCAAAGGTTTATTAACCGGATGTGACAAGAAAGTAACGTGAAAAGATACAAGAATTTTTTTCTCTGTTAGTTCAATGTTCTTAATATTTTCTTAAAACTCGTAAGAATTTTTAATCGAGGTTGTCTAGGAAAACTACTAAAAGTAGCGGATAACCATTTAGCCAACAAATAAGTGGGTAAATTGATACAGCATCACACAATGGGTCGCATATTGTTACCTGGCTTATGTATCTTAGGTAAACAATACCTTCTAGGAATAAAGTACTTACTGATATAATGTAAATAATTATTCAAGTGCTAGTAAAACCTCTCATGGAGACCCAATTATTACATAAATTACGGGTTTTGATACAATTACAGACAGTATTTGTGATTAAGTATTATAATCTAAAAATATTAATTAGTCATGTTATATTAACACGCTTGCAGTTCTTTAACAAGAAATTTGCCATTCCCACGAGGCTACTGCCTTCTGGTTTATCCTATGTCAGCCCATTAGGTAGTGCGATACTTATTTACCTGAAAGTGCAACTGCAGCAGAAGTCTGTATAAAGTTTTATAAATACCACGGTAATATGTACTAATACCACAGATAAACTAAACTATGCAAAGTTCGTAAAGTACGTATAAGTAAAAAAACCCAAAGCTTATAAGAGGTCGTTGTTGATGTATGTATTTCCTGTCGGCGCGGCGGCGGTTGCTAAATATCATTAGCGTCTAGCCCCTTGGGCTTACAGCCGATCCTATCTCACCTACTTGCGCACCTCCTCTGTATGCAGCTGGAGTGTGTGTAAACTACAAGTTCGTAGTGGCACAGATGGATATGTGGGTGTGTTCGGGTGTAGTAGTACCTTTTTACTGCATAAGTAGTTGTGGGGTCGAATCTCGCTTGGGACTAAAATTTTGTATTTTATAGTTTTTTTTAAACACTGTTGCGTTTTGCTGTTTACGCGAGGTTATTTGTTAAGAGCAGTTATATTTTTAAAGAAAAAGTACGAAGACAAATTTGCATTCACTCAACGATTGACGGCATACTAAACACGCAAGTTTGGTAATAAATAAAAAAAAGGATTTGTTGTTTTCTATTGAATGTAATTTATTAGCAATGAAAAAGTCGGCTTTAACAATGCAAATCTCGGTGTAAATATCACACTCGCACATATGCGAGCCAATATTAGATGATTCCGGATCGGCTCTAGTCCAAGGAGCTAGACGCTAGTCTAAATATCTATAGCTAATCATAACCAACTAGAATTAAATGACACAGAATTTAGTATAAAAAAAAGTTGCAGTTTCCTCACTGAGGCGTTATAAAGCTTTTTTTTAATAGGTAATGTAATGTTTGCCTTTTTACCTTAATTTTATTGTTCTTCAGCAAATAGTTATATTTCAATTGATATAAACTGTCTTTATTTTTTTTTCTGATATTTGTCATGTTTTCTTCTAATTAAAAGATATAAAGTTAAAATAAATAAATATTGTTGAAGTAATAAAGCATTTTATATATGCTCAATAAATATGGACTTCAACGAAGTAGATTCTACTTTACCTGCAATTAAAAAATTCTAGATATTAATAATAATGCGTAAAAACCGATTAAACGTGGACCTTTTTAGGTTTTCTAGTCAACATAACTTTGGTTAAAAAATGAACGAAGTCGTCGCCTTAATTTTCTATACTATACAGGGTGCGGCCAACTAAAGGGTTACAAGCTGACATCTTCAAAACTATTTAAAAAAATGAACACAAACATTTTTTGTTTTTTTTTTGCAAGACGGAAGGGGCTGTATATTAATCTAATAGTGAGGTTTTTAAAAACCACCTTATTTGAAGGCGTACGAGCAATTTTAAATTTTTAAATGGGATGGTGTATAATTTTTAATTTTTTTCAATAATTCCCTCGTCAAAATAGGTAGTGCCTATTTCTTTCAGATGTTTTGATGAACATTTAGTACCCGTAATAAATGTGACGATAAAATCTTTTATATTATTAACTGGTACGGGATTATTTTTTTTTAAATATAAATGTGCCTAATAAAAATAAGCAACCAAAATTAGATCAAGCGGGAGCGGCTGTAGTTTAGTGGTAAGCGCGCGGGCTACCAATGCAGCGGATCCGGGTTCGATTCCTGGCCTGGTCGTTCTCCCTTGCAAGGCAACGGGACACCAGCGAGGTGGATTTTTCTCCATGAAACTTTCTCTTGAGAAAGAAGTGCATGCACTTCCTGTGGTTCGGAGTCCACGTTAAACTGTAGTTCCCCTAAAATATCTATCTCCGCGCACCAAACACAGACATAGGAGAGAGGTCGCCAATGCCCTGTATAGGGTATGGCACTAGAGAAGAAGAAGAAAATTAAATTAAAGTGGAAAATGTATAATATTTCAGCCCCCATTTATTAGGGCTACTAAACATTTTTTTATTGTATGCGGGTATTAAACAAATATTGCATATTATTCTATTCAAAATGTTCAAGTGAACCCAGAAAATAGGGTAATTTTTAAAAACTCACTATTAGCTTAATATACGACCTCTTCCGACGGATTAAAAAATAAACAGTTTGTTGCACAATCTTTTATACATTTGGAGATATCAGATTGTAACATTTTAGTTGCCGCATCCTGTGGAAATTCTTTCCTATTATATTTATACATTATTTTTGTGTTAACCTTTTACACCCTATTATTGTTAAAAATGATAAAGCGATATACACCTGAACGCCGAACCGGAGAGCAGAGCTAATGACTAATTGTCCGCTTGCAGGTATATATACCATATAGCTCCAAGTGGAAGGACATCTGTATGTCATAGCGTATTTAGTTTTTTTGTGTGAAAACGATTTCGTGGAATTGAGAAGGCAGTGACGATGCAGCAAATTCATCAGCCAAAAATCTGGTCGAGGGGGAAAATTAAAACTCCCTAAATATTGACCCCACCTAAAAATTAATTAGTTGTAAATCTTATTCTACTATCATTCACGAGTAGTTTAGCCTAAACAAAAGGCGTCACATAGATATTAGCAGGTTGGAAGACTTGCTCCTCCCAAGCAGTATGAGCCTACAAAAATTTAAAAGGTCGTTAGGCCAGTTTTGGGGTCATTTCATTCCTACAAAAATTTGTTCATGTAGTAACATAGAGTTATTATAACTACAGTTTTTATAACGATCTCGCAACTCGATTTTGTGTAATAAGGCGTAAAAATCAAAATTTTCAAAAGATCGTAGCAATTTTCAAGCTAAAAAGTTCGGATAAACGTGTTGAATTTGCCCTTTGTCTTCTATCAGATTCCGTTTTTAGATGCAGAAAGTTTCGCTTCCTGTTTTTAAAAGCTTATTTTTACGGAGAATTTCGCAAAAATACTCTCACATATTCCGAAGCTAATCGAAATCGAATTATCTGTTCGTAAGTTATCAGGTGTCACGCGAACGTACATCCAGACGCCCACCCACGCACCCAGATCAGACATTTTTTTAAATTGCGTTTTTAGATCCTGGAGGTTCAACCTTGTGTTTTGGTCAAAATATCGAAATTTTCATGAAATCAATACATTCCTATACTAAAAGAATTGATGATATGAAAACGACTAAAACATGTAGCAACTCGTGATTTGTATTGCTTCAGAATTTGCGTTAGCTGTACTTGCATTCCTTCCATATTATTTTATGCAACGCAATTAAAAATTTTGAATAATAGCTCTACATGCTAGTGAATGTAAATTTCAAGCTCAAGAAAGCTTTTACTATTGTATTCGTAAACTTCTGGAACAACACATTCTAATTAGCAGTAGCATGGGCGCCGACTGCGTGGGGACGCCAGCCCTCATAGAAATATTTAATTAGTGTAAAATTGCTGTGATCGAATTGAATTTATTTTTAATATACTAGTGCTGTTGCTGTAGTGGTAGGTAGGTACCACAAAACTAGTACTAGTGTTTGTAAATTAGTGCGTAATTCGCAATGCAAGTCTGTGCCAGAATTCAGTGACGCTTGATGTATTAGTTTAATTTTGTTATTCTGCATTTGTTTGTGCAATACAGTTTATTTTTTCATTTTTTTTATATGCTCTATACTACATTCATATATGTATGTATTGTAATTAACGACTACAGCACATTTGACTTTTTGCCCTTATGCAAATTTTGAAAACTCGGCGCCTACCAGCAAAATTGTAAAGTGTAAAAGTATTTATTATTCCTCAATTATGCTGACATAACAGTGAATAGTATTTAGCTGCACCTACCTATTATCTCCCCATGAAAAAAGGAGCAGTTTTAAGCCCAAGTGTTTAGCCCAAGTCTAACACAAAAATTTTGAAAGTTTATTCTTATAAAGTCAAACAAATCCCTGTTGAGATTTTAAGAAAATTTATAATTTATATTGGAGAAACACTAAAAATTGCGGTGCCAAAGAGTTGCTTAAGAGCAGGGACACGAACCGAAACAAAATCTCGTTTTGGTTTTCGGTTACAAATTATATTATGTCGCATAAATAAATTTTACTATTTTTAACCATACACATTTCAATCATAAGAATTTTACTAATTTGGATAGAAAATTTAGTAAATATTGTATTTTATTTCGTTAAATTGCTTATACCTACATAAAACTATACAAAAATAATAAATAAGCTTCTGAAAATTTTTTAAACAACCAATTAAAAAAATTATAAAAATCTAAGTTAGTGTTTTAAAAAGTAGTACAAAAAAACAAAGTATTAAAATCGACCGCTGAGGCACAAGGTTAACTAATTAAAAAAAAAGAGACACCTATAATTTACTACCTATTCATATGTAAATAATTTATGTACCACGTTTCACTATTTTCTTCCTATTTGCCATAACTCAAATTGGCACAAATTACTGTTGCTGATTCTGACACACTCGCTATAGACAAGTTCATATTAAAGAAGATTTTGGCCTACTCTCTAATGACTATGCAGTTCGCGTTTCCATTGCTGCGCAACATAAAACCATCGTTTTGGCTGCAAGCTCGCTGCCCAACCACAAGCACTAAGCACGTAAAATACAATTTATTGCTTTTTGTTACCATGAATAGTGAAATTTCGACATTTACCGGAACAAAAAATATCAGTAAATACCTAAATTAATTAGGATTGCGGTTTTCGTTTACGGTCACAACAATTGTAAATTTCGATTTTGGTTTTGCTTACGATGCAGGAAATGTTGCGTTTTTTCCGATTTTCGGTGCACGTCCCTGCTTGAGAGGGAAGGTTGAATTAAGGAAGGTTGTAATTAATGTTAGCGCTGAATCGATACCTAAACATTCTAAACTGATTCTGCATCATCTACAAGAGGCTTTATACCCATTCCTTTTATTACTGCTATTACATTTTGGAATATAAGATAGTTAGATTGAATAGCTAAAATTTTATGGTTTCAAAATTCCAATAACAAACAGGTTATTGTCGCAAATTCAAACTTTTTAATTTTATGTATTCCTTTTTAGTATCGCATTTCTTAGTGTTAGTTGTGCGACAAATGAAACTGTATACCAAATTTTATTGAATTTCTACAAGTACAAGGCTGATGTGAACATAAAAGGAAATATTATTTATTCATATTCCTGAAGCATATTTCTATACAGGTATTATAATGTTCGGAAAACGAGCTGTTCACCAACAGTTTTTCACTTGCTCTTTATAATCATAATTTTAGAATTGTGTTTATATGTATAAATAGTAGAAATTGGAACATATTAATCGAGTATTTATTACAAAAAAACAATTCATCTACGATCCTTAATTTATTATCATTATTTTTTTGTATTGTAGTATTATAGCTATAGCCTATTTCTGTCACCGACGCAAGTGCCGAACCTTTTTTATCGTACAGAGAGTATGAATGGAATGCTTAAGCAAATATCTATATCATTTTTAATTCTTGTTGATATCATTATTCAGTTGTACTAAAAGAAAACATTAAACTGAAAACACCCAATTTTATCCCATTTTTAATTGGATTACGTTTGTTTATTTTTTTTATAACCATCGTAATCAGCCTTAACGTCCCACTGCTGGGCACCGGCACTCTTCTCTGCCATGTACTCTCCTTAGCGCTAAGGTGGAGTACGGGGGACCTACAGTTTAACGTCGAATCCGAACGACTAAATACCAGAGAAGGTTTCAGACATTACGACTCCACGGCTGCCTACACCGGATTGGGGAATGTGAGTGGCGGGTTGCGGCATAGATTTTTATTGCTGCATGGCTTCGGCGGGGAATCGAACCGTAGACCTTTAGCGTTAGAGGCTAAGCGCCTAACCTCTGAGCTACCACCACTCTTATTTTTTTTTATAACACAGTGACCGAATTATCTAGCAAAAATGAGTGGCGACACACGTCTCGTCTATCTTTCACACGGTACAGTAGTTACATTTTGATTCTTCTGCACAAACGTAAATCATTAAGACTGTTTGTATTTCGATATCTACTTAACCTAAGCCCGACAACCTTCACTAGCGCACCGTGTTATGCTGTTGCTTCTCCATGTCAGCAGTTTTAAGGTAGAGTTTGCATTTATAAAACCATAGTGACAGGTAGGTTTGCAAAATTTATAGATGTGAAATGCAAAACAAACCTATTAAGAGGAGTTTTAAGGACCAAAACAAAATTTAAAATTAGCGTTATGTACATAATTAGAGGAGTATATAATTTACGGTCTGCTATACCCACCAAAAGCGTGTACCCGTACGGGTACCCTCCAACCCAAAATCCAGATCCAGACCCACCAAAAGCTCAGTTCTGTTATGTAAATAAGAAAACTATTATTCGAAAACAATTAAATTTATCGCTGTTTACAAATTAAAGTAAGTTTTTTTCTTTTAAATATATAATTTAAAAAATATTATTAGTAACCGAAGGCAAACAGACACAATTAATGTGGCAGTAAGCTCTAAGTTCTTGTCTTGTGTTGTATATACATACCTATATTAGTAAAGCCGGCATAATCATTCTAAAGTAGACTTTTCTGCAAATTTGACAGAACTATATGGACTAATATTTGACCTTAATACAGAGGGTCTAAACATTTATTTTTTACGCTTGTGTCAAAAGTGACAGTTTTTGACACAGTTTTTAGTGTCCAAAATGGCCTTCTTAAACACTAATAAAAAAAAATTCTTTTGAGCACACGTGCGAAAAAGAAAATGTTTTATACGCTACTGAAAAAAAAACTCAAATTAAAATCTATCCAAACCATAGCCACGGTATTAGAAAAATTCAAATTCAATCCTGTCGGATACTATTCAAAGGTAACTTAAAAAATAACGGTTTTCTAATTATATCCAATTATGTTTGTAATTTTTTTTCACATTTGACAAGCGCGTAGAAAAAATAGCTAATGCAACACGCTTTTTTTTGCACTCGTGCCATTGTGGACTTCGCCTATCGGCTCAGTCTACAACGTTCGCATTCGTGCATAAAATTGCTGTTTCAGTACTTGTTGCGTAATGTACTATTATTCAATTTAGCTGAACTAATGTGCTTTGGTGTTTGTTTTTCTACTGTAATAAGCTAGTACATTATTATATAGGATGTCTCCGAAATACGTGTACCAGCGAGCAACCGCAGGCCTTTGGGATCAAAATAAGTCGGTCGAAGCCAACTTACCTAAAAACACCGTTAAGACGCTAATGCAGCTTCAAAAATTTTGAAAAAAAAATCTTATCTTTTATAAAACGGGAACGCCTCAATCGATTTAAATAAATTTGGTTTATGAACATTGATAACTAAGAGACACTTTTTTATGCAAATTAGTTTTATTATTGGCTTATTTCAAGTAGCCCAAATCGAGGACCTCTGTCAAAAAATGTAAAGTGTTTAATTTTTATGAGTTGTCCAATTGCCACGAAACTATTTGAGATGAAAGCTGATGTTTATATTAACAATTTTTGTCTTTAAAAAAAATTTGGTAGGATTTACCGTTTAATTGTAAAAAATAAAATTTGTAGTTATTGGTGGGACATATCTCTGCAAATGTGCGTCTATAAAGTTAGTCCTCCCTACTTGCTGTTTGTAGGGTTGTTTTAGAGAAACAAAACTAAGGTTACCTAACCAACAGCTAAAGTACCACATTTTAAGCCAACAAAAATTTCAATTCGTCCAATAGTAGCGTCGCGACGCTTACCGATGCAAAACTTTAGCTGTTGGTTACATAACCTCAGTTTTGTTTCTCAGAACCCTATAGAAAGCAAGCATAGAAGACGCGTCTCGACATTAATTCAAATTTTATTTTTTACAACTAAATGGTACGAGAGCTCCAAAGTTTGTAAGACAAAAATTGTTTGTAAAAACATCAGCTTTTTTCAGAAAAAAAATACATTAGATTTTTTGGCAAGGGTACCCGATTTTGCTACTTGAAATATGCCGATAATACATCAAAATGTGTCTTAGATAAAATAAGATAAACTATTGTTTTACTAAATTTTGAAGCCTTCACGCCTTAACGGTGCGTTTTTGTATATAGGTAAGTTGGTTTCAATCGACTTATTTATAAGAGACACCCTGTATAATTCCTTTTTTACTTACTTTGCTGAAGGTACGAAGTATGTAAAAATAGTATATTATGTAACGAATCTATAATGATAGCTATTAATACACGAGTGAGATTACGACACGAGCGGGCAGCGAGTGTCGTAATTCAAACGAGTGTTGTATTAATAGCCGTTATATAACAGTTGCATACACTATTTTTGTCTACGACTAGTTAATTACAAAAAACATTTATTAAAAAAAATTTTTTGAACATTATACTTAAAAAAAAACTCAAACTGCTTTGCAATGTTAACTGAGAAATGTCAACAACTCTTGTAACTATGGTTACCAAAAACAATGCTTTGCTGGTATTGGTCAGTTTGGGTAATTTCGTAATGAAAATCTGTATCGAAATGGGTATCATTTTAGTTTAGGCAGCGCATACTTAATAAGTAAATTAAAACGTGGGAGTAGAAAAATTATTATATTTTAGTATCTGTTGACATTTTAATTGTTGAAAACAATTTGGAGATCGCTTAGCAGCATATTGCTATCGCTTTCTTACCTATGTAAATATTAAATATATTGCTTAATATTAGACAAGGAAGAGTAGTAGACATATACCACAAATTTTATACAGTTTTCAAAAAGTGAATTAGGTAAAAAAAGTTACTTCCTAAACAAAATTGATACAGCCGTCATTTTAGATTAGGGTTTACTTTACTGCAAAGCCAATGGAAGAACGTTTTAGAAAACAGACAAATTCGCAGTATAGTTTCTTACAACAAAAATTATAGATTGTACTAAGTATCATGTGAATCATTGATTATCGCAATCAATATTTCAATAATCGGGAAGATAGCCAGATAGCATAGCGCTCGGAGTTGTAGAAGACTCATAACTTGCGGATAACTAGCCTGCTTTCAACAGCTGGTATAATGCAAATATAATGTAGACGTTCGATAATTAATTACAGTTAAATACTTGTGGATAAAGTACAAATGCAGATCAACACAGCGCGGCAATATTATCTTTACATTTCATGCGAAATTTTGAAAGTTTTATCAGATTTTTACTGTCTATACTTGCAGTAGGAAGTATGACATAAATGGCGCTGCAAAACACGGAGAACGTAGTTAGAACACATGGCAACGTACCGACTGTTTTCAGAGTAGGAAAGGGATTAAGACGAGGAGACCCATTGTCAGCAATTATTCAACGCAACACTGGCAAAAATAAGAAGAAACGGCCGAATAAACACAAAAGGAGGTATCTACAACGAAAACCATCAGTGCATAGCCTACACGGATGACGTAGCGCTAGTAGCAAGAACTCAGAAAGAACTGCAAAAAGTAATAAGAAATCTGAACCAAGAAGCACGAAATGGGAAGATCTGCAGGAGAAACAGGAAACGACAGGTACATAGTTAAAACGGTACAGAACCAGGAACAGAAGTTCGAGTAAGTAGACAGCTTTGTGTACCTAGAAACTCATAACCCACAACTGCAATGATGGCAAATAAATCGAGGCAAGAATAGCGAGAGGAAATATAAGCGCGGGAAGGTTAATATCGATACTATAAGATCGAAACATGTATCACAAAAAACAAAAGCGAGAATATATGACAGTGATAAGACCGGCGGTTACGTACGCGAATGAATGAAACATAGACATTCAATAAAAGAGAACAAGAAAAACTGGAAAGGTGGGGAAGGGAAGAACTTTGAAGAATTTATGGCGGACAAAAAATAGAAGAAACATATGGAGCAGAAGATCCAACGAAGAAGTAATGAGCATGTATGGAGAGCCAGGGATATAGGAAATAATTAAATCACAGAGAATACGATGGCTTCAAAGACTCCCAAGATCCGCTAATTTCTTTGTGACGCCTTCTATGAATTTTTGAAACTATTGCCATTTATGTAATAAACGAGGGACAATAAATCATTGTAAGCTAAGTTGCTCATAAGTGAAGAAGATTGTAATATTAATTTTTATATAATTATAATTTAGTGGCTGGCCTCCCCTTCCTTCAATTGTTTTGGCTGACGAACTTAGTATTTGGTTTCTGGTGATATTCAATTCCAAGCAATCTTTTTCAAATAAATCCGTTTTTCTTGTACGAAAACATTTGAAAAATCTGTGGTTTACTAACTGTTCTCGTGTTTTAGCGCGCTGTTAAAACTAACATAAGTAAAGCAGCGAAGCGAGCAACCCCGATAGCTGGTGACCGTGTCACGCACAGCAACCTTCACTAGGTACCGCCACAATCGAAGATAAAAAGCTGACTTTTATTTTTAAGAGTATTCGAAGAATACGCGAATGCAAATCAATCTACTTTAAAATTATGTGATCTGATAGTAAATTTCGAAGCTACGTTGATACAAAAAATACTTTTAAAACTATACTAAGTAATAACTGCTAAATTATAGGAAAGTGCTCGCTCGTTTTTATACTTATAATATTGCGACTTTGAATTTTTTGTATCCCGTGATTTAGTTTTATGAATAAATTGTAATAGTTCTTTTAATTTATTCAAAGGTAATTTATCAAGGATCAAGGTTACATTTTCTGAAGTGTAGTAAAAGACAGTGAAA
This sequence comes from Ctenicera cuprea, assembly GCA_958336395.1. Lineage (NCBI taxonomy): Eukaryota > Metazoa > Arthropoda > Insecta > Coleoptera > Elateridae > Ctenicera > Ctenicera cuprea. The sequence goes on from OY284486.1 coordinate 60,235,848, forward strand.
GTGACATGTACTTAAATCTGTTTTTACAGTTTACTACTTCATTAAAATACATGTAACAGGTATCTCCTTTTTTGAAATTCATGATACTTCACTCTTATTCATTGTGTTGTTAAAGAAACTTTATTAAAATCAGTATTAGAAAGTAAACAGTGTTTTATTAAATTTTAATATGAACAAATCGAAATTGTAGCGTATCAATTTCAAACGAAGTTGCACTGCTAATGGCCAAAAAAGTGTCTCACCGCTCGGATATCTCCTAAACATTAATAAAAGTAAATATTCAACTATTTAAAATTAATAGTATATTAATAAATTAAAACGAGATGGTTGAAACTCGAGTCGAGTAAATAAATACCAACAAATTGTGAAACAATTTACCAAGTGTTTTATTTTATTAATATACTATTAATTTTAAATAGTTGAATATTTATTAATAATGTTTCATCAAGTGCCTACCACACAATCAATTCAAAATATTAATAAAAGTAGTGACTCGAGTGACGCTCCATTAATAGTTATTTAAGTATCAAGGAATGTAAGGACGTAATAACATCCGAGGTAGGCGAATACGAGCTGAGGCGGAGCCGAAGCTTGTCGCCTGCCGAGGATGTTATTAGTCGATACATTCCGTGTTACTTATTAAATTTTTCACGCTACCGGCAATGTAAGTAGGCCTACAGGTAGAAATTTAATAATATTTTTAAAAGTTCGTTTTGACAGCTGTCATCGGAATTATTTTTTAAAAGCTCCTTTATTCTAAGTTGTCTGTGTTTGTTACCATATCAACGAACAGTTAAAATCAACATTATTTTCCTAGGAACGTAAGTGACACTATTAAGTTCTGTCGTCAAGGGTAACTAGTACACGAATGTTATCAGCCACTTACGATCCCTGTAGCTATGGATGTAATGCCTACTTACACTGCCGGTAGCGTGAAAAAGTTTTTTTCGACTTTCATGTTTTAATTTACTTGTTAAGTGTGTGCTGCCTATACTATAATGATACCCATTTCGATATAGATTTTCATTATGAAATGACCCAAACTGACCAATACCAGCAAAGTATTGTTTTTGATAACCATGGTTACAAGAGTTGTTTACATTTCTCAGTTAACATCGCAAAACAGTTCGAGTTTTGTTTAAGTGTGCGGTTCAAATAAATTTTTTTAATGAATATTTTTTAAATTAACTAGTAGAAAAAATGGTGTTTGCAACTCTTATACAGTGAGTTTTTCTTTTATGTATACATATCAGCTATGTATACTTTTATAAAAAAAATGCCAATGCATTGTTTTACTGCAATCTATAGGCAACCAACTGTACAGAAAATAATAGAGAGAGAAAGGTTATTCCTCACAATGTGAGGTTATGTTCAATGAGTATGTTTATGAATAAACGCAAAATTATTTGAATATCAACATTATTTTAATAAAACTATTATTTTAAAAACATAAAATATCACCAAAACACAAATTTTATGCTAAATTTAAAAAAACTAATTGCTATTAATTTGAGATTAAACAATTTGATTGCTGTTTCCACAGCAAACTATTCTTTTCAAAAATTGAAGCTTTGAAATGTAGTGTATAGTTGGTTGCCTACAGATTGCAGTAAAACAATGCATTGACATGTTTTTTTATAAAAGTATACAAAGCTGGTATGTATACAAATAAGAAAAACTTACTGTATAATAGCTATTAATACACTACTTTGAATTACGACTCTCGCTCCCGCTCGTGTCGTAATAACACTTGTGTATTAATAGCTATTATTATAGATTCGTTGCATAATATGCTATTAAATCACCAGTATTGGCAAAATAATTTGTACAATATAGTGTTCCTTAATTGCATGCTGATATTTCAAGATTTGGTTCCTTAGTTGATTTTAAGTGAAAAAGTTGCTATAAACATATGACCTAAAACACTTCATTTTCGAGATGCAGGGTGATAAAGTTGATTTTTGTTTGTTTTTAATTTACCTTACACTTTTTGTGATAATCGACTCAAATTTGGTACACAGCCAACTTTTTGTAATCTCTATGAAAGATAGACAGTCGGAACAATGTACAGGTTGATATTTTTTTCGGGTTATGATCCCTTTTACCCTCCCCAACTTTTTTTTGCGACGTCATTGACTATCTTTTACTAAAAAAAATCAGGTTTCTCGTTTTAGTTTGAAATGTTTTGGTCTCTTGCCTGTTTTTGATATTCTCTACCGGTTAGAGGTTATTTGGGAAAATATCCAATGGGGCATACATTTTTCAAGTCTTTTAGATCGATATGCTTAATTGGCTATTTTGTCGAATAATTCTTAACGGAGGGGGACATAAAAAAAAAAACGTAAAGAACCAAGCAGTTTTAGAATGAAACAGGAAGATTGATTATCTAGTGCAAAATAGTCAGTGACGCTGTAACAAATAGTTCGGCAAGGTTAAATAAATGACTTGCGATCAGAAAAATACTACGTAGTATTTCATCCAGAACATTTTTGCAGTTTTTCTATTGGTAACAAGAAAAATTGACTAGGTACTAAATTTTAGTTCAAAACTTTAATACAATACAGAAACAAGGACATCTTCATGTTCGGGAGAGTAAACCGAAGAATATAGCACCCTGCACATTGTTTCGAATGTTGGCAATGTGCGAAGTAAATTAAAAACAAAAAAAATTAAACTTTATCACCCTTTATCTAAAATGCGAAGTGTTTTGGGACATATGTTTGTAGGAACTTTTTCACTTAAATCAGCTAAGGAATCATATCTTGGAATGTCAGCATGCAATTAAGGAACATCCTGTACACATCAATTCATTATCTTGATTTTTCACGTAGCACATTTTTATATCCGCCAACGTAGGACTGTAAATAATAAGTAGCTTCCAAGTGTGTAGGAGCCAACAAAGAAATTAAATGTCAACTGTTCCATCAAACTTGCAACCTGATACTTTAAGCTAATTAAAGACGATGGCTTTTCAAACATTTTTTCCCTAATTACACAATAATCCAAAAATAGTACCCCTATTTCCTAATAATTCACCAAACGAGTTTTAAAGATTTTTTTTAATACGTGGCTTGGTCACTAAATTATTTTTTTTCTTCTCTAGTAGGAAAATACCTGCTATAATACACAAATTGCCATATTTCTTGGCTAGAATTTAATGGAAGTTCAAAAACTTTATTTCCTATTAGTTGGTTTATCCTTATTGCTGAAATGTACTACATATTCGCAATTGAAAATTTCTGAAATTTAGATTTTTTAACTAACGCTTTTCTTTTGAACTTTAAAATATTTTATATGTCTATGCATTATGTTAAAATTCTGCAAAAACAGCTTTATTTCAAGTAGCGTCGCTTCGATCGAGCTCTTAGCACACGCGCCGCGCCGTTTCTGTTTGAGCGGAAACTCCTTTAAACGCTTTCCTAGTACAAAGCATGATTGACTTGTTTTCGAGTAGCGAATACACACAAATACCCAGAAAACATAATTTAGTGACTTCAAATTGGTATAGCATGAGCAACAAAATTGCAGCAAAGGGTTGTACTAGTAGAAAACAAAACTCATGTCGGAACGTAATTCATGCAGGCACAAACTGTAATAAAAAGTTATTTTATATATGACAGACTATGAATTAAATAAGTTTCGATATGAGTTTTAGTTTCCATGGCCCTTATCTAAAGTTCTGTTGATCATACTGTATTAACATATACGGGGTGGTGACTTAGGAAAGGCACCGTAGGGGTTTCAATGGTAAATTGTTAATAAGGAAAGAAAGTGATACTTCTTTCCCCTCGTGTGCCGTTTATTTATTAAAATGTTTACACTTTTGTGATAATAAACCTAAATTGGATATACTAGAATCATTTCAAATTCACAAACCTTTAAAATCTGTACCTTTAATGAATGAGCAAAGCGATCTCTTAAATTCACCATTATTGGACGTTTTGGATTTAGAAATCAAGTCACCTGGACGCAGATATAGAAAACCAAGATCAAGTTATGAAGATTTATTGTTCCTATAGCAACACCAACTGTTTACTTTTAATCTTGCCTCTGAAAATGACATGTCAGCATGTCGAAATACATACAGATTAATAATAATTGTTATATTTACAATAAATTAAAATGAACTTCTACGAAGTAAAATTTATTAATAAAATAAATGCGCTTGTTTGTTCAGTTAATTTTAAAGCATCACTTACTTTTGTTGCACTTGAATTGCACGCAACTAATCGCTATAATCCTGGGTCACTTCAATCTTTATTAATAACACCACCCAACTGCACGCAAAGTGCTTTTCACAAGACAGGTACAGATTATTCTGACCTGTTCTCGCTTATACATGAAGGAATTGTGGTTGGAAAAAAGTCACGATACAAGTTTTCGGTAAAAAGTTGTCAAAATAAAGTTTCCTGGAAAAAGTCCCTAGACAAAAAATTCATAGGAAAAAAAGTTCAGCGATAAAAGTCCATTGACAAAATTTGTCTAGGTAAATTTAAGAAGTGTAAGAAAATACGAAATATTAGTGCACTGTAGTTATAAATAATCCACATAATCCCAAGTACACATTTTAAGTATCATGTAACTCACAATAAGAAAACTACAATTGTGTCAGGATACCAGGAAAGAATTAGAAATATTCCTGATGTTTTACGGCGAATAAGCCACAATATTAGGCTTAGAATTGTTCCCGAATAAGACTTCTTACATTCTGTACTGTATAGTGCATTTTTATTCTATTGTTTGTAATTGATGTGTGTTCATATTAATAAATGAATTCGTACATATTTTTTATTAGTACAGGAGTATGGGCCGCCAAGTGTAAAGTGAAAATTTGCTGTGCATTTCACAGTATTTAAGGCAATTTGTCCCAATATTTATAATATATACACACATTTAGCTAAATGCTTTTTATTTTAATAAATCGTTGTAGATTTAAATAAATCCTTAAACATTTGGTTTAAATATTCCAACATTTAATAAAGCATTAAAGATTTAAATAAATCTTAAAACATTTACTTTAAATGTTGAACTATTTAGTAAATCTTTATGTATTTAGATAAATTTGCACATATTTGTTTTAAATATTTCAATATTTATCAAGTATTGGCAGATTTAAATAAATATTTACCGATATAAATAACTCCTTACAGATTTAAATAAATATTTCAACATTTAATTTTAAGCTGTCATATTTAATGTTAACTTGTCATATTTATTTGACCTTGGTGGACCCAGCCTACATAGAAGACCAAGACCGTTTAAACTGGTGGTAACGTTCAACAATTATGAGCACGTTTTCCGTATTTCAAGAATTTGTACAATTAATGTTAGTTCAATCATTAATAACAACATATTTAACAACATAAACATTGCATAATTTATTATTCATACAATAAAATTTTCTCAACATTCCACCAAGGTCAAATAAATATGACAGGTTAACATTAAATGTGGCAGCCTAAAATTAAATGTCCAAACATTTATTTAAATCTGTAAGGATTTATTTGTATCGGTAAAAATTTATTTAAATCTGCGAATATTTATTAAATATTGAAAGATTTAAAACAAATATGTGCAGATTTATCTAAATACATAAAGATTTACTAAATATTTGAAAAATTAAAATAAATGTTTTAGGATTGCTTTAAATCTCTAATGCTTTACTAAATATTGGAATATTTAAAACAAATGTTTAAGCATTTATTTAAATCTAGAATGATTTATTAAAATAAAAAGCATTTAGCTAAATGTGTGTATATATAATAAATATTGGGACAAATTGCCTTAAATACCGTGAAATGCACAGCAAACTTTCACTTTACACTTGGCGCCCCGTACAGGAGTAGTTTGAAGAACGTTTTCTTAGCAAAACTATTTCAAAGTGTTACCAATATAACAAAATGAGCGAAGCGCTTCGCCTGGACTTTCCAAAAGGTTGCTTGGAATTAAAGAACCCCAAAATGCCTAATTTCACTGTGGCGCTTTCTATGAATTTTGATGCATGGAATGGGGGGTTGCCTATATATAACTTGTTTTCTTAGAAATCTAACAGTCGGTGAAATGTACAACGTTATAATTATAAAAAATTACACTTTTGCAAATACGGTAAGTGTTAATATCTAGTATGGGAATGTCCACTCGAAGTCCACACTTCAGCTTTTTTTATTTATTTTTATTGCTTTAATTTTTGTAAAAACAATATTTATGTACTCAGTTATTAGCGCGCGAACATTTAAAACGTAAAAAGTATGGGAAAGTACCAGCAGCCTGTTCTCAAATTTTTGCTTAACATTATTTGAACAATACACCCTTGAAGTTTGACAAATCCTCCCCGAACACCTTATAGGGTGCGTTTGTGTTATTTCAATGATAACTGATAAAATTATAGTAAATTGCTAGCTTTCTCCTAAAACAGTCAATAATAAAGTCAAATTGTAGCTTTAGCTACTAGCCTAATAAATTAGTAATGAACAGTAGTGTACTACGGTATTTTTTGCGCCAAGCGCACATCAATATCTAATCAAATCGAAGTTTAAGTACATAGATAATGATGACGTTCGGTTGTGGTTATTACTGAAACTATAACGTGCAGTTAACTAGGGCGATTGCAGCAACTGATTGATGGAATTATAGTCGATTATATCATGTATAGTTCTACAACAACAAAATGCAAAAAAATAACTTATCAAGCTTGCGCTGAAAATTGTAGGTTGCTTTCATATACATACAGGGTGTTCATTTGAAAACTTCCCACCGCCAATATCTCGGTGCACAAGGCTTTCTGAAAAAATCGTCGAGACACGTCAACAGTATTAGCGAGAGGGACATATTTTTACATAATAGTGACATAACACGTTTCATCCCCCTACCCCCCAGAGCCGCCCCCTTAAAAATTTTAAATGGCAAAGGGGGTTATGTTACCTCATTTGAAAGGTATTGCCTACATTTTGGCGTTCTGTTTTTTAAAATAGGTCGATTCGTTTTTGAGATATTAAGGGAAAAGTGTTTGAGTTTATTAAAACAAAAAAGACCGTGTATACTTATTGATAACATTTGTATTTATAATCAGTATTAAAAATACAAATAATTATTGGAAATAAAAAATTATTTGGAATGTTATTATCTCAATAACAGCTCAAAATGCTGTCCATTGTTGGTTAAGCAACAATATAACCGTTGTATTTTTAATACTGATTATAAATAAAAATGTTATCAATAAGTATACGCGGTCCTTTTTGTTTTAATAAACTCAAACACTTTTCCCTTAATATCTCCAAAACGAATCGACCTATTTTAAAAAACAGAACGCCAAAATGTAGGCAATACCTTTTAAATGAGGTAACATAACCCCCCTTGCCATTTAAAATTTTTAAGGGGGCGGCTCTGGGGGGTAGGGGGATGAAACGTGTTATGTCACTATTATGTAAAAATATGTCCCCTCGCTAATACTGTTGACGTGTCTCGGCGATTTTTTCAGAAAGCCTTGTGCACCGAGATATTGGGGGTGGGAAGGTATCGAATGAACACCGTGTATATAATTTTAATTTAGAACTACTTTTAAAAATGACATTCCATTGACAGTTTTTTGGTTAGTACCAACGGCATTGCTGCACTTTGTTATCTGTGCATTCATTTACATAATGCAAAAGGTTGCATTTTGTAGTTAACGTTGTGAATAATTTCTATTATGAATCACAAATTTTTGTAAAGTAAGTAGTTGTAAATGTTAGTATGAAACAAGCTCAGACGTGACATGATATTCAATTTTCAGTGCGTATTAGAATTTCTATTTTGTAATACTAAATAATTAACGCCGTAGAAATCGGGACAAGTACTGAGACAGATTTTCTATATATTTTTTTTGAATTATTGACATAATAAAATGTGGTTACTGTGTAATGTCATAATATTCAATGTATGTATATTTTCTTACTAATATACCTGTCTAGGTTACCGAGTTTTTCTTTTTTTAATTGGTAGTCGTGGTACAATTGTATGAATGTATAAAATAGTATTACTACCAAAAAAAAATGGGCGAAACAGGTCGCTGGTACTTTCACATACTTTTTCCATTTTAAATATTATCGCAGCATTGAGTGGTTGGAATTTACATCTAGTCATCTATACGTGGTAAAAGCCGCCTGCTCCAAACCCAAGGCGTTGACACGCACGACTACTCAGGTAAAGGCGCTAGATATTGCGCTCACTACTTCGGACAAAAAACCGCTATTAATACTTTCTTCGACAAAATTATCATTAATATGCAAAGGATAAAAAATATTTTTTAGCTAGATCTAATTGACAGGAATACTTCCTGAGAAAGCGTTATTGATATTAAAAAGTATCCTTTTTTCCTTTTTAAATTTTTTAAAATGATTGAAAATTCTTGTGAATCCTAATAAACTACTTCAAATAGGCTATTGAAATGTTTAAAGTTTATAACGATTGGCGTTTGCGTTTTGCAATAAATAATTCATCAATTTCAAACTTTTCGAAAATTGCTGGAAGGTGTCGAGGTAAAATTTGGGAGATTATAGTAAAGAACAAATTTGTAGTTTACTGCAAGTTCTATAGGCTCAGAAAGTTGAAGAAAAATGATATGGGCAGTTTTTGAGAAATATTTTTTTTAAATGTTTAAAATTGTGAGAAGCTAGCATTTTTACAGTTATCATATTTAAAAAAATATTTTTACATCACTTGATTATACTTATTAACGGCTATTAAGTAATATGACAGTTTGTATTGATTTGTTATTTTATTTTTGAGTAATCGGGCTTCAAATTTTTTTTAAATTTTTTTTTAAAACACTCAAAGTGAGGTTGTGTAAGTAAACAAGCAAGCCTTGATAAGTTAACAAACGACTTGGGCATTTTTGGATAAAAGGCTTACCAAAAGTGTAAGTTGGGTTGCCTATATTTTGTGATCACGTGGGTATCAGTAAAATTAATGAAGACTCTGTATTATAAGTGAAAATATGACATGTGACAGTTTCTACAGTATAGGAATGTTCGGCGAAGTGATTCGCTATTTTTTTTTATTTTTTAATATAACAAACGTAATTTGGTTGTTTAATGTACTTAATATTTTCATGAGTCATGGTACTCAACTATTTGACGTAAATCAGAAACATACCTTGAATTCATGACACTTAAAGTATTAAATGTATCTGCATTAGCAGGAAATGCGATTCTTCAAGGCCGCTAAAGTAATTGTATGCATAATAGTTGATTGATGTTTTAATGATTTTATAACGCGGATAGAGTTGGAAAGAACATGAAAGTGAATTGGCAGAGTAATTTTATGCACAATATATGCAAGTACTTTGACAAACGGCCTTTATAAAAATGCTATTAATTTTGTACATGATTACAGTCCCATTACCTATTGAACTTACCTATTTACTTAGTTTATACAATTACTTCCCCGTAACTGCCGGACATAAGAATAATAAGATATGCGTAGTTCTATGCAAAACGTCACATTTAAAAATATTATCATTTAGATATTCTATAATTCATGGTTCAATGTAAGTAAGAGTGAAAGTCCGATAATTTTGTTTTAGTTCGTTTACAGACAAAATAAGATAACAGAACATTCATTTAGATAATATTCACCATTAGACTGAGCAGTATGTGACGTATGCTTAAATTTGGCGTTAGCAGATACGGGAGCTACCGTATCGCGAAAAGCGTACAATGTACATTGAAAAACTCATTAAAAATTGCCGGAAAGCACAAATTAATGTTATTGGTGCTATGTACTTTGTCAATTTGCATTTTTCACTTTTTGTATTTTTTGGAATAGAGAAAAACTACGTTTTGAGGCAAAATAATAGTTGATGTATAAATAAAATATTTTTTGTTATACCTGAATTATAATCTCTGTTTTTGAAACTAAAAGGCGTGCAAAATCGGGCCTTTAAAGCACTAGTGCTTTAAAGTTGCCTAGATAACAACAAATTCACCTACGAATTTTAAACAATGATAAATACACAGGTAATCAGAACTAAACTTTATTTACTTAAATGAATATGAAACGTACAATTGGTGTTGTTTGAAATTTGTAAACCAGAAGCTTTAATCAGCTCATTGTTAGTTATTTGTAAACTAGCAGACTGCTCATCTTTTGCATTTTCGAGGACGTTCAATTTTGATGACGTTGATGTAGTATTATTACTTCCATTAACAGCCCCAACAATGCGTAGTGCAGGTATAATAAAAAATAGCGTATAATACACGTGTATAAGAGCCTTTAAAGCACTGCTCCGTTAAAAGGCACTCGGCTTTGCCTCGTGCTTTTAAACCCGTCGCGCGTGCTTTAAAGGCTTGCTTATACAATTGTATTATAATATACTATTATTTATACACCAATATGAACTTCCACAAAGTAAAGCTGTCCTTTACATGTCCCTTTTTGCTTGGAAACACTCCTATAAAAATTTTATTTGTAGCCCAACTGAAACCAAGGTTTTTAAATACAGAGTGCCCATTTTAAAACTCCGAGTCTAATTTTTTTTAAATAGGCAACACACGATACAAGTCACTGCCGACTATTATTTTAAAACAAGATATTTCTATAATTAAGATCAGGGCAATCATATTTGCATTAACTTGACAGTTTACTAATCAAATTCGTTAAGCCACATTACTTGAACGGTGCAAAACAAAGATTATCGATCACTAATCTTTGGTGCAAAATGTATTCCAACGCTGACAAGGTGGACATGCTTCTAATTCTGGGTGAATGCCGAAAAGATGCGAGTGCTGCCAGTACTTTGTATGCGCAACGCTTTCCAGGTAGACGAATTCCAACAGACAAAACATTTAGAATGCTTCTTCTGAATTTACAAGAGTATGGGCAATTTTCAAAACCAAAAGTAAGGGCACGGCAAGTTACGGTTGAACATAACGAAGTAGCTGTAATTGAAATGGTTACGGATAATCCCCATACAAGTCAAAGAGCGATTGCAAATGCCTTAAACATTAGCAAAGGAACTGTTTTCAATATTCTTAAGGCGAACAAATTTCACCCGTACCATGTTTATACCATGCACCATCTTGAAGATAGGAATTATGAGCATCGTGTTCAGTATTGTCAATTTCTTAGACTTAGAATTTTTAAGTATGGTATTATTCTGTGATGAAGCGAGGTTTTCAAACAACGGCATGGTTAATCGACATAACTGCCACTATTACGCACAAGACAATCCCCGCTGGATCAGGATAACTCATTTGCAGAGAATTTTTTCTCTTAATGTGTGGTGCGGTATTATTGGCGATTTTGTAGTAGGTCCACATTTCTTTAATGGAAATGGTGGAATGTATTTAAATACCTTAATTAATGAACTACCGGCTCTCCTCCAAACAGTTCCTCAAAACGTGCGGAATAATGTGGTTTTTAAATGATGGTGCATTTTCATAGGGATGTGAGAAATTATCTTAACCAACGTTTTGGGGGACGCGTAATTGGACGAGGTGCATTGCATCCTTGGCCTGCCCGTAGTCCCAATTTGACTCCGCTACACTTCTTTTTGTGGGGCAAAGTAAAAAATGATGTCTATGAAGTGCCCATTCTAAATGAAGAGCATCTACGTGAAAGGCTAATTCAATGTTGTCGCTCTATCACACCGGAAATGTTAGCTCGTGTTAGAGGTTCGATGCGTAGAAGAATTATACTCTACGAAAACGAAGGGGGAAGGGGGAAATTTGAACACCTGCTTCGTTAGTTTTTGTACTATGTTCCTATTAAATTATTGTAGTTATTGTTGTCAAATATTAAATTTGAGTTATTAAAGTAACCTTAAATTTGTACTTAATCATTAGGTAGATACATGTACTGTAAAACAACTCTGATCTCAATTAAAAAAAAAATGGTAGAAATGCATAGTGATCTGTGTGTTGCCTATTTAAAAAAATTTAGGCTCGGAGTTTTAAAATGGGCACTCTGTATATGGAAAAAAATTGATATGTTAGAAAAATATAAAACGTTACAAGATATAAAGGCCCAGCCTACTACAATTTTTTTTTCTTTACTAAAAATCGAAAAATCTGATTGGCGATTTTCTTACTGAAAAACTGATTGCATAATCTTGTTTTCTGGAAATTTTAGTTTAGAAGTTTTCTTTATTTTTAAAATTGACAGTAAAACAATAATCAAAATTTTTTAACTTTTAACTCCAAAAAATTTTAAAAACCGCAAAATTATTAAATTTTTTGAAAGCATTCTGTATAAAAAAATGTATAAACAAGTTAGAAGTTTAAAAAATTCTAATTAAACTCTAAACCGTATCTTACAAATTTTGTATTAGTTTAGAATGTTCGTGTTCTATACTTTTACGTTTAATTGTGAAATAAATCCATCCCAAAGATTTATTTTTATTAAAGTTTTTGCTTTATTAACTCAAACTCATACTCATTCTTATAGTATTTCATTAATATTTTTATTACCTAAGAAAATAAAGTGTTGCCTATTATTCAAACATGGCGCAATAATACGTACTCCTATAATTAACTAAAAGAACAACAATAAAATATTAACATTACATAAGATCAACATTTTAAAATAAAAGATGAGAACAAGGGTAATGAATGATTGTTTAATAAAATAATGAAAATGAGTATGACAGTATTTGTAACTGAAACTGTTTTAATTTTCTGTTAAGTCATAGAATTTAAAAAAAAACACATTCAGTGAGAACACGTTAAGAAGTTTTACTTAGAACTTAGGTGCTCGGCACACATTTCTTTTTTTGTAGTATTGTGAAAGTAGATTTAGGGGTAAAACAATCGTTCATATTTTTCCGAAAGAGAATTGTCATGATATTTATCTTTCACGAGTTAAATTAATGGGTTTACTACAGGGGTTTCCACTTTAGCATTTGTAATTGATGATCGTCGATTTATTTTACACCTTATAGAGAATATTTCTTTTTCTGTGCGGCAACCTACAGCAAAATTTCTGTCATTTTACGCTGCACTTAGTGATTTTAGATTATTTCAATTTATCATTTCCGCTTGTTATATTTTTAGCCCGTTTCAAAAAATATTTATAGAAAGGTTTATAAGCAGTCAAGGACAATAGTAGTGAATTTTGCGTTTGCGTTTTGAAAAACTGAAATTTCCAAGTAAACTAATTTGTTTAGAACGGTTAATTATTTAACATAACTTTTTCTTTACGGAAAATAGTTATACATTAACGCTTGGAAAAAAGTAAAAGCTGATTTTTAGGTCATGGCCGTTCTCCGATCGCTTTTGCTGTAGGTAGTAGTCGTAGTATGAACTTCTCGTTAAAAATAGGACGAATAATTTGGCAACCACATTGTACTCGGAGGGCAGAGCAAAAGTAGGGAAACCCGCAAAGGAGCTTCAATTTTTAAAATCCGTAGTCTTCTTAATTTTTTTTATCGATTTTTTTCTCATTTGTAAGTATAATTTTCAGAATTTTTCTGTTTTATTTTTACCCAATTGCTGAGTGGGAAATTGACGTGGGAAGTGATGGCTGCGGACTATTTTCTGACTTTATGTGGTGTAGTGTGGTTATCTTGCTTATAAATTTAGGAACAAATGGAAACTGGAACGCACAGACACACTATCAGTTCGTGTAAAAATTACGAATGTAACGTAAAAGAGAATTTGTGGTGTATGATGTTAGATGTACGATACTTCATATTTATATACGACTACCTTTCTCAATATACCTGCTATCTTGTTTTTCTTGTGGTTTTGAAACATAATTATTATCGGTTAAAAGTCTAGCATTCTTTACTTAAATGCATGTATGCACTTTGGGTAAAGCAATTTAAAAAAAATGTATTTCGTTAAAAGTATCCATTATCCACTCTTCACCTAGTATGAGTTTATTTAAAGGTATGTTTCAATACATGAAAATGTAAGATGTTAGTCTGTGAAACAAGAAAATATGAAACAATCTAAAAATTGCTAATAATAATTTATACAGAGCGAATTCTGGCTGTGCAACGCTCCAAATAAAAAATTTCTGCGGCCGATATCCTCTGACACTTCAACCTTACTTTTTAAAGGCACATCTTTTGTGATAGTTGTTAACTTTTATCCCCACCCCTCTCAGCAATGTCATTTTGATTCTGCATACGGCAATATGCACTTGTGGAATATTGATTTGATAGTTTAAGAGATATTGGCATTTAAAATTTGAAAAACTAAAAATAAGAAATTGAATCAGCTGAGGAATTTTTATGGATTTATTTTAAACAAATGTATACTTACAACGGCAAAACAAATTGCGGTTGACAGTTACAGTTTACAAGAATTTTTGCGGATTTATTTTAAACAAATGAATACTTACAATGATAAAACGTCAAAGAAATACAATCAATTTATAAAACGTTAGAACTAGCAATTCAAAAAACAAACTCAAATTAAGTGGTCAAAGTGGGACCCATTTACTTCTTGGCAAACGGCAAGTCGATCGATGAATTCCTGTCTAACATTTTGAAACATCTCTGGGGTAATCGCCCGGATTTTATTTCGAATTCTTTCCTTTAACGTCTCAATGGAATTCGGTCTGTTGAAGTAAACCTTGCTCTTAATGTAACCCCACATAAAAATAATCTAAAGGGGTGAGGTCAGGTGACTGTGCCGGCCACTCAATTGGCCCTCGTCTTCCAATCCACGATCAGGAAAACTCTCATTAAAGTAATTCCGAACAGCAGTGCAATAGTGAGGGGTTGCTCCATCTTGCTGGTACTACAATGCGTTATTGGGAATATCGGAATCGTCGTAATGGTACACAGTACAGCTAGAGCAGGAACGAGATGTTCCCTGAGCAGGTCTAAATACTTTTCTCTTGTTAGTGTTTCTTTAATAAAATAAGGCCCTAGAATTGTATTTCCTATAATGCCAGCCCAAACATTCAACTTTTCAGGATATTGGGTATGGGCCTCCATCATGCAGTGCGGATTATGGGGAGCCCAATAGCGACAATTTTGTTTATTAACTGTTCCGTTAAGAGAAAATAAAGCTTCGTCAAAAATGATAATACGGTTGGCAAAATCAGGATCAGCATTGCATTTCTCTACCATATTATCGCGGAATTTAATCCTTCGATCAAGATCGTCCTCGTTCAACCTTGAAGTAAAGTCACTTTGTACGGATGCCATTTGTGTTATTTTAAGTGCTTCACAACAGAAAATTGTCTGACTTCAGTATTAGCAGCCACCGCTCGTGTCAAGATCGCACAATTGCTTATTGCCGTGTGCAGAATCAAAAGAAGAATCAGAATTCGTCAAAAAAAAGGGAAGGTTGCCATAGAAAAAAAATGGCTACAACGACATTGATGAAAGGGGTGGGGGTAAAAAAAATTGACAACTATCACAAAAGATGCGCCTTCAAAAGTAAAGTTGACGTGTAGGAGGATTTTGCGAAATTTTTTTATTTAGCGCGTTCCACACCCAAAATTCGCTCTGTACTATATCTGATAATCTGGTATTTAGAATACAATTGATTATATTGAATGAAATGTATTTGTTGCAGTCGGTTACAGAACTGCGTATGTAATAACTAGTAACAGTGCTGTGTTTTACATTTTGACAGTTTACAATAAGACGTAATTCCACACAAGGTCATCAATAAATTGAAATTATGAATAAAACGTAATATTTTTTCTAAAAAATATAAGATAGTAGTCACTAAATAAAATATTTTATTAAATCACACAAGGAAAACTGTTTGAGTAATATGGTAGTATGTATAATTCTTTTATTCTAAATATTTTTTTTATTGCGAGGGCGAAGGCGGTACCTTTGCACGTTCGTTTCACATGCCTCGCTCGTGGTTTGTGTTCATCTGTACAAACCAATGATTGGTAACTGTACATATCGGAATTGTATATTTAGCCTTCATTGTCATACATGGTCTCACCTGTAAAGTTAGGTGAATAAGAAAATAAATTTATTTTCAAATTGATCTCACAGATTAAATTCCCCGGTTGGGGCTTGGATCCAGCACTGTTCTAAGTGAATTTTCTGAATTTAGGTTTTAGTAAGTATGTGTTTGTAAAGTATGGAATCATGAAGCTGCGTTTGTTCCCGTATATCTCCGGAACCCCTTGACCGATTTTTATCAAATTTGATGTATAAAACTGTTTTAGTAGCAGGTACCGGGTGATCGTAAAAAAATGATTCAGAGCAGGCCATGACCGAAGTGTTAAAGTTGGCAATACTTAATAAAAGCCAATTGTCAAATGTTGACAGCTGTAAAAATTTTTGGTTAGATATACATTTAACTTATGTATACATATTGTAGCCAATTGTCAAATGTTGACAGCTGTAAATATTTTTAGTTAAATACATTAAGTTAAATGTATCTACCAAAATTTTTTACAGCTGTCAACCTTTGACAATTGGCTTATATTAAGTATTGCCAACTTTAACATTTCGGTCATGGTCTGCTCTGAATCATTTTTTTACGATCACCCGGTAGTTCTTTGTAAGGTTTTTAACCGGAACCGTAGACAGAAATTAGACACGTTTTTTAGTGAACTATTTTAATTTTTAAAAACAGAGTTTTCGTGCATCCAAAGGTAAATCAAATGCTTTTTTTTCCTAATACTGTATGACTTTCATGGCCGATTACTCAAAAACAACATCTAATCAATAAAAATTATATAATTTACCATATAATTTATAAATTGTAAAAATGCCAAGGTTTTAAAATTTTGGAAATGCTCAAAAAATTATTCCTCAATAACGGTCCACACCATTTTTTTTTAATTTAGCTGGCCGATGGAGCTTGCAGTGAACTACAAATTTGTTTTTTACTAATTTGCCGAATTTTACTCTGACGCCCTCCACGAAATATTGAAAAATTTAAAATTCATTAAAATATTTATTCCGAAACGCAAACGCCAATCTTTATAAACTTTCGACAGTTCAATAGACTATTTAAAGTAGTATCTTATAGGATAAAAAATAAATTTAAACCATTTTTAAAATTAAGAAGAAAGAAACGATATCAACAACGCCTTTTCCGACATACGTGATTTTAACTATAGTATGATCAAAAAGTCGTTGGATCGCGGTTGCTGTGGAATTTCAAAGCTATCTATAGAATTACTTACTTCTAAATCTCGCTCGATTATGCCGAAGTTGGGAAATCTTTCACGGAAATCATATGAAACATAAATTAGGTGAATAAACCCAGTTACCCTTTTTCACCACGATTTACATCCACGGTAATATGCTCTAATCATAAAATGTTATGTTCTGTTTGAAACATTTTTAATTATAATCCGCTGACTTTTGAAAGTAAATGTCAAAACTAATAGAAATAAATAATTTCATACATGACTTGTCAATTCCACAGCAACCGCTATCCAAAGACTTTTTGATCATATGTTATATACCATCTTGTCTATAAAGTAACCTCCCTCTCTTGCTAACTTGGCTAACCACTTGATATTTCGGCACAAAATTTGGTGGGCTTTAATGAGAGGTTAAATACTACTTTTCTGCTTATGTTTAAATTTTGCATCTTCAAAATGGCGACTTGGCGCTATTAAAAAAAAATAGGGAGCGGGGTCGAGTGACACCTCATTTAAAAGGTCTTTTATTTCTGCGTCTGAGCCTAGATTTTCAAAAAATATATATATCCAGAACAAAATGGCGGCTCTTAAACTAATGGAATATCTTAATTTAAAATTATTTTGGTTTTTAATCTAGTAGGCCATTTTTTCATTTGTTTGCTTGCTGTTTGCTGTCATTGAGACGCTAGTGTTCATTCGGGTAACTGGGAACGTTATGTTCCAACAGGACGGGACACTGCCTCATTTTTTACAGGCTTGTTACTGACTTTCTCAATGGTAGGAGGGGTCCCGTGGAATGGCTCCCGGGATTTAACCCCCTTAGATTTTTTCCTTTGCGGATATCTGAAATCTAGTGTACAGAATCCTTCCAGAAACCATTGAGGAACTGGAGCACCTCATAACATAACATAAGTTTGCAGAAATATCACTTCAGAAACTTATCGAAAAGTAAGGGAGGCATTTCATAACAGACTTTTCATGTGGTAAGAAGTCAATGGTGAACATTTCGAACACTTGATTTAATGTTTTTGTTTTAATTCGTAATTTTTTAATAAACTTGTTTATTTTCAATTACTTATCATTTTGTTCTGGATTAATATTTTCTTCTGAAACATTAGGATCAAACTGAGAATTAAAAGCCCTTTGAAATGAGGCGTCACTCGAACCCCTTGCTGTTTTTCAAAACTGCGCCCAGCCGCCATTTTGCAAGATACAAAATTTAAATATATGCTTAAAAGTAGTATTTAACCTCCCATTAAAGCAGACAAAATTTTGTGCCGAAACATAAAAACGTGTAAAAATTAGCAGAGGGTGGGGTTACTTTATAGACACACTGTATATATATTTTGTAATTTTTGACAGTTGGTAAATGAACTATTTACAACGATTTTTGATCCGATGTTTGAAGCGCCATCTGTAAGTGGCCGTAGGGCGGTTACCTTAATTTCGTGGAATTTAGTCGAAGTTATCGCTGTCTGCAATGCTCACAGCTACGGTACGACATCCTATTGCACAGCCTATCGCAAGGTTAAATTCCCGCTGGAGTGTTACCTTTATTTATTTATTTTTTTGTTTTTTAATTTTTGTTAAATTAATGTTATTCCGTCATTTATTGGCGCGAGTATATTTAAAACCTAAAAAGTATGAGAAAGTAACGAAAGGGCCTGTCTTGGCGATAGAAAGAAAGTACAAATATTTCAATTAAACTTTAAAGGTAATGCTTCACTATTTTAAGAAGCCCCTAGAAATGCGTACACCGAAACCAAGTTTCATAAATTTGAAAGGGGAATTTCATAGAAGACTTTATGGCAAATTGAACGCTTTTTTCCGAACTTTCTAGCTTGAAAATGGCGGCCGCTGCGAAGTTTTGAAATTTTTGACTTTAGCGCCTTGTTACTCAAAAAACAGGTTAACAGATCGCGTTTAAATATTAGATCGTAATTAGCCCTATAGAAACAAAATGTTACTGTGCGCAAAAATTTTCGAAAAATTGAAAGCTATAAAATGACAAAATTTTCCAAAATTTCTAAAATTTCAACAAAAATATTGCTCAAAAACTGGCCACACGATTTTTTTTAAACTTTGTTATTTTATAGAGCTTGAGATGAACTATAATTTGGTTCGTGTCTCAGCTCGCAAATTTTTCTGTGACGCTTTATATGGATTTTTGAAAATCCTTCTTTAATAAACGGGGGATGTATAAAAAAATTCGGTTTAAGCTCAATTGCTCATGAGTAATAGTAGAATCAGATTAAGAACTTTATTTTTAGGTGTAGAAATATTTAGGGGGTTAATTTTTCCCCTTTTTTTCTAATTTTGGCGAAAAAATTTGTCTATGCGCTTCTGGTATTTTTTAAACCCCGAGAAACACTTTTGCAAGGAATCAAAAAAAATATTCGTCTCAACTTAATTAGCATAGAAACATCGACGATAAAATATAAGAGTGCGCAAGGTATATAGCGAAACTCGTAGTGCGTAAGAGATGAACATAGAATCGCATCATAGGAGGCAGAAGCTGACCGCTGCACCGCTGCTATGGCTATTGTTACTTGTTCTTGTCCTTCTATGTTTATGTTTAAATACCGTACAACTGAAAAACAATTCTTAATTCGATCAATTTTTGTGATTAGATATATAAAACTAATTATTTTGTATAAAAATATAGGAAAAGTACAGTTTGTAAATGAACTTAAAAGTTAAAATTTATGGAGGTTTACCTACTAATCAACGTAAATAATCCACGTGAATTCTTGCAAATAATTAAGAGCCATTATATTAAGCTTTTCTGAAATCCACGAGTCGGCAGTCTAGAAAAATCCGTAATAATCTCGTATAATTTGTAATTATGTATCTGTTTAAAAAAGAAGTGAAAATGTGGAAAATGAATAAATTAGCAGTAATACATTCATTTGTTGTGAAATATGTACTTATTGTTAAAATATGCATTTGTATGCAAAACGAAAGTGTCATCATTGTATTTAGAATCCTGTAAAACGCAGAGAAAATGCAAAATGAACGCGCAAAAATAAGCAAATACCTTTAATAAACCCGGCTATTACTTATAATGGTGTATTACTAAAGTTTTTTCGGTCAGGTGAGCAATACTGAAAAATTAGTAAATTCAGACTATTTTTTTTTAGTTTACATTAAGTTATTATGAAATAATTACGGCCATTATTATTAAATACTGTAGCTTCCTGGATTAATATATAGACTATTTTCTATTTGGCCTGTCACTTTACGAAATATTTGATTCCGTAAAAACTTCATATATTTTCCACCGAATGTGATATCGTGTAACGGTTTGCGGTGAAAATAACATATTAAAAATTTAATTATTAAAGTTAGGTAGCCGTACTTTTCAGTTCGCGCAGGAAGTCATTTTTCTTGCTTATAACAACCGTAATTGGAAATAAAATGGAATGATTTTTTTTCTACATTTACGCTAACCAATCATTTATATTAAGCTTCAGATAGTATACATATAACATTTTTGATACACGTATTTGGCACCGGTTATTAGCGCGTCTGTAGCCTGCGCAGTTTGTTAGAAAGCGCCTGATGCGGCAGGCCATTTAGAGAGTTCAGTCGATATTCAATCAAGAGGCCGTGTTAAACCCTAACAAATGGTTTTAATTGAAATATTAATATTCTTTTCGCTCTGATTGCCGAGACATACCCTTAGAATATGTATAACCGCTATTATACAGGGTGTTCATTATTAGGATCTCGCGTATTTGAAGAGATGGGGGAACGGTTACATTGCTAAAAAATGCGAAATTTTATCCTCGTTAATAATCTGAAAAGAAATTTGATGTATGTTACAGAGTTTCTGAGGAAACTGAAAATAATTAAATTTTGGAATTTTTCGTTTTTGGTTACACACTTGTTGTTTATTTTACATGTTTCTCTCTCACGCTTTATGACGACCTTTTTTAATTCTAAACTTTCTATTTTTCTATTAGCGACATTGGCAATTGTTTCATATTTAGAGTTTTTCATTATGAATTAAACGATATATCACCCTTTGCATTTTGTTTAAATTTTGGGCATTTTATTTAAAAATATATACAAGAGAGCCATGAATAGACCACGTCATTTATTTTATATTGACAACTTTTATAGTAGGCTATAAGAATAAAGCGTCACTATGGAAGGTAAACAACGCTATTTTTAATTGCTTTGGCGTTTATACAGGGGGCGCTACTTTCAGGATTGATTTCTTTTACCAAAATATGAATAACGTTTTTAATCCACCCGGAAACGCATTCGTTCGGAGATAGAGGGTAATACAGTTTTTTTAAATATTTGTTTATGTATTTCAAAGAAACTTTGGATATCTTTTTAAACAAGCGGCAAGAATCTCATCTTAATTAATTTAATATTCAATGACCAGTGGCGTTGCAGTGGGGTAGCAAGCCCATGTTTGATTAAAAAAAACTGTCTAATATGCTAACAAAAGCTACCCTTACTAATATAGGCTTATTTAAACTAAGAATAAATCTTTTGTTTGAAAAAACTACGGCCTGGTGAACTGAAATTTTTGTCCTATTTTGTTAAGGTAGAAATATTATCCGCCCTGAGCTGCACGAAATCACAAATATTGGCTCATTTTACAAGACGAATGCACAGAAACTGATGATGCTTTTATTATCCCACTACATAATTATAATAAAAATTAAAATAAAATGCACTAATCAAGTGCTGACCACTAATTTATGCAAATATTCAAAATTTGATGTGAACTCTTCTCTAGGCGAGATGTTGGCACAACACATATACTTTTTGATAACTAAGTATATGACGAAAGTTGAATGTAAAAGCGTTGGGCCTTTTAGAATAACACTAAAGGGGAATTACACTAGTAACGCCCTCTATTATGTGCGGTGAGAAAAAGTTGCATCGAACAATTACTAGATCTGATGTACCAATTTCTTTATAACATCACGTACAATGTCAGCTTTTACGAGGCACGATTAGAATCGTGGGTTGGAAAAGGAAAAATCTTTCTATAAAGTGGGTATTGGAGGCTTTAAAGTAATACGCCCAATTTGTAAACACTGTTTTATCTTTTGGAGAATCAAACAATTTCAACTGATCTCTTTTCCTAGCCCAATGAATACCAATGGTTGTGAAAATGGACAAAATAAAAGCAGGGAAAAAAGATATTCACTACAAAAAGGTGTTAAGATTCATTTTGTCATTTAACATGCTCATACCGATTTTGAAGCCAAACGTCGTAAATTTTTGAAAAAAACAAAAAATTAATGGGGGTTGGGGGGATAGGGAGATCGCGTTTGCGCAGATCGGCTATTCGACATGCGTAGAATACGTATTTAAGGTTCTTTTTCAAGCGCGTCTATTTTGAAGTAGAGCACCTCTCCCTCCCCACCTTTGTTTTGGCAGACCAACCTTATTTTTTTGCAAAGCAGCCTATTGCAATTACCAATCTTTGAGCCAAATTTGGTTTTTCTGCCTTAAGGTGGTCTGTAACGTGATTTTATTAATTTAAATTTCAACGAATAAATATTGTTTACAATATTAACAAACACTAAAAATAAAATAATAAACAAAACAAATAAATATAAAGTACATTTTAAAACAACTAGAAACATTTTAAACACTTTGTTTAATGCAAAATCAAAAACAGATGATTTGCTAAAATCAGGCATTATCAAATTAAATTGTTCGCATTGTAATTCGGTTTATATAGGCCAGACAATTAGAAATTTTGATATTAGGTATAAAGAACACGTACGTTGTTACAAATACAAACACCCACATAAACCGAATTACGCTAAACATTTACTAGAACACAATCATTCAATGACATCTAATAACACTATAAAATGTTTACACTTTTGTGATGAAAACGTAAATTAGATATACTAGAAGCTTTTGAAATTCACAAACATTTAAAAACTGTACCGTTAATGAATGAGCAAATTGATCTCTTAAATTCTCCTCTATTGGACATTTTGGAATAAGAAATAAAGTCATCGCAGACGATTACCGAGATCAAGTCACCAACTTCTATTGCTATAACAACACTAACTGTTTACTTTTCAATATAACCTTTGACAATGGCATGCAAACATGCCGAAATACGTATAAGGTTAAAATAAATAAATATTGTTAAAGTAATTAAGTATTTTATATACCTATAATCAATAAGTGTGGACTTCAACGAAGTAAGGCTAGAATTTATAAATTAACTGCACTATAAGTTTACAAAATAGTTTAAATTGTTTTGCGATTTTGTATACTGTGTTCGTGCTGATTTTGGTATTTTTACTTTCCTATACTTTCAGTATAGGGAAGTATTGATTTCATGCAAAATTTCAAAGTTGAGATTTTAACGGAAATAGTCGGGGGGAGATCGATGGACCCCAAAAAAGTGATTTTTAAAAAATGTCTGTCTGTGGGTGGGTGGGTGGGTTACGCTCCATATCTCCGGAACGGCTGGACCGATTTTGATGTGCTTTGGAATGAGGGGGTATATCAAAAATTCACCGACAAAATAAGCTTTTAAAAAAAACCGAAACCGGAAGCGGAAGTTAGACATGTTCTTTTGGTAGCATTTTTTTCATAAACTGAATTTTGGAAATTTCAATTGTGGAGATTAAAGAAGGCCTTAGGACAAATCAAACGATTTTTTACCGAACTCTCTAGCTTTAAAATGGCGGCCGCTACGAATTTTTGACCATTTACTCAAAAACCAGTTATCTGATTGGAATCAACTACATCTTGTTTGGTAGCCCTTCAAGGGTACTATACCATGAAATATAATTAATTTTGAAAATCTAAAAACGATCGCAATGACATCACTCCAAAATTTTGGAATTTTTCAAAAAAAAAAAATTCTCAAAAACTGCCCATACGTTTTTGTTTAAACTTTTTAAGCTTATAGAGATAGGCATCTGCTACAATTTTGTTTTTTGCTCATTGCTATAATTTCACTATGACGCCCTCTGTGAATTTTTGAAAATTGAAATTTGGTACCCTTTTATTTATTTAACGGGGGGCAATAAAATATTTCTGTTAAAGCAATATAGCTCATCATTGATAGCAAAATCCGAATATCATAATATTTTTTTGATACTTTAAAATTTAGGGGGGCTACTGTTCCTCCTTCCCCCCAAAATTTTCGCTACAAAATTTAAAAAATAATTTCTTCTTTTGTTTGCTCTAGGAGAATCTTTATACAAAAAATCGAATTTTTTGCCCCTTAATAATCTTTTTGAATTTCACATACTTTCTACAGCAGTTGTATTCTTGTACTAGTCGTTTAATGTTCAGTTTAGGCTAACTTTTTTATTTTAACAGATAGACTTGCAAACCCAAGAGCAAAGTTGTAGGGCAAATTCTTTTCGATTGTATTTAAGAAAAAAAATGAGTTTCCAATTTTAATATGGCGGCCACGGTAAAACATAACTTTTTTTTAAATGGAAACGTGTCATTTTGGCTTTAAAATCAGAAAGGTTTTGAAATTCTAAATACAAATTAATAAGAGTAATTTCTTGCTAAAAATAATACTTCTCGAGTTATTAATATATTTTCAAATATCAATTTCCGCGTTTCCGTTGATTCAGTCCGAATATTTTACCCAACCTTATGCTTGCAGCGCAGCGGTCGGTCTTTCTTCAACCGCTTCAAGATGTTACAACTTATAAGAACTATTTACTTTAACTAGTCGTGTCTAGACAGGTGTATATCGAAAGTGTTGAAAAAATAAAACAATGTTATTTTATAAGTATAGGAAAGTCCAGGCGAAGTGTTTCGCTCATTTTTGATTTAAATCTTAAACTTATGACGTCTGAGAATGTACATGGTAAAAAAACGATTAATGCTTCCTACGCTACTTGGTCGGCCACAATTACCATTACGAATAACTGTGTCTACTGACTTCATTGCCACTTTCGGCGGCGAACTTGACCAAAAAACACTGTTCCGCTATTAAGTTTAGCTAGTGGTTTGTATATTGCCCTTTTAGGCTTTCATTCAATTCAGGAACGCATTAGAAATTGGTTGCTCGTCTTTTATTTAAATTATTATTTCAAAAATTTGAGCATACTTACATCAGACTATTAATCTGAAGTAAAATAAAACTTTAAATTTACTAATTTTTTTAATCATCCAAAAGATTGTGATTTATGTGAAATTTACCGAACGTCACCTTTTAAATTAACTGACAATACATATTTTTTTATTAGCCAAAGAAGGTAGAAAATGTTTGTAAATGTGTTTGATGATATGCCGTAATTTAAGATTTCAGAAATTACCACGACGCGACGGCCTCTATACTAGGTTCAAGTTCAAGTGCTCAAACATTTACCCCGCAGTCCTCTAAATGTGCAAGAATCAACTAGAGCATGTTAATTTATTAATAGAGGAGAAAAAAAAGGTTGTACAACTGTTCATATTTAATTCATAATGATAATCGGTTATGAAAGTCGTAGGTGCTACTCTACTCTGATGTCGAACTAAATTGAACGAGTATCGATTAGACAATTTATTTTTTATTCCAAATCATAATAAAGCGACAACTTTTTTATAATAAAGTGGGTGTGTAGTGTTTGTTCATTTTCCCCGTATTTCTAACGGAACAAAACCGACTTGTTATTCTATGTTTATTGACCAACTAGCTGTTTGTAAAATTTCTTCGTACACTTTTGTTTCTGAATTTTTGTTCAGTTCATTCTATTGTAGCACGCGATTTTTGATGGCTAGTTAAATATTCATTAATTCCAGTAACATATAGGTATTTCCTATGTTACTATTGCTTCTTTACTTTTTTAATAGACTGACTCAGATTCACTTCCACGGTTAGATCATCGCTAAACAATTTAGCTCGTTGTCTGCGTTAACTATTTCAACCTTCATCTGTAGGATAGGACGATGAATGATGTAATATAGTGAATAACCAAAAAAAAATATTTTTCAGCTATCTAGTCGCTTTCAGTTGTTTTTTTTATAATCATCAGGAGACAAAATTATAAACTAGCTATAGTGGTGATTATAAATTCAATAGGAATTACAGCTGGAAGCGAAAGAACCATAATTAATCATTGTTAGTTTATTGATATTTATGGTTTATAAATGTTGCCAAAGTATCCGCAAATGGTTCGTTGTCGCAGAGATGAACCAACTTCATCATTTTCGGTTATTCCGGTAATGTTCCGGTTTTATGTTTAACCAATCACAATGAAGATGGGTTTTGCAAGAACAGCTAAAAATAAGTCCTCGTCTAGTTCGTCCATTTTCATACAACACCAACACAACTATGAATGACATAATTCAAATAAAACCAACATTTAATAGGTTTTAATGAACTAATCAACCAAATTAATACCTACAAACTCTCAAAATTTTTGACATTTTACTCCATGCATAATTACATTCAGACACATAAGAACATTCTATACATCGCATCAGGGGCGGTCATATTTATTTTTCCTGGGAGGGGCTATTCGATTGCTACACAGAAAAAATAATGTATTTATTTAAGCTTAATATGCTTGACTGAAGCTTGGCGTATGCTTTTATACACTGTGTCTATAAAGCACCCCCCCCCTCCAACTAACGTTTGAACGACTTGATATTTTACCACAAAATTTGGTGTGCTCTAATGGGAAATTAAATACTATTTTTCAGCCCTTATTAAAATTTTGTATCATCCAAAATGGCGACTGGGCGCCATTTTGTATTTTTTTTAAATGGAAAGGTGGGTCGAGTGACACCTCATTGGAAAGGTCTTTTAGTTCTGCGTCTAATCCTAGAGTCTCAAAGAAAAATATTTAGGCATAACAAAATGACAATGTTTGAAGATAAAGAAGTCTATTTACCATATACCAACACACCAAGCATACAGCGTCAACTCACTTAAATTAATACTTTGTCCCGGAATGTCTTATTGTATTTAGAAACCGAAATTTATCTTTCAAGTTTTTTTACAATTGCAACTTACTTAAACAGAAATTTTATATAATCCTCGGTTTATTACTGAACAAAAAAGCACGAATATCTGATTTTCGAAAATTCATTACAGGCGACACAGACAAACTAATGGAGTGGGACACAAACTAAATTATAGCTCAGTTAACCTATATAATTTAAATATGGGCAGTTTTTGGGCAATTTTTTCTGAAAAGTCGATAATTTATTATTTTTTGTACTTCACAGTTTTAGTAGTTGCAAAAGTTCTCATAGCTTGTAACATTGTGCACCCCTTGGGCATTTCCAATATCAAATTTCATCTCGATCCGATTACTCGATTTTCACTAAGTATGCGTTTAAACCCAAATAGTCAAAAATTCATAGACGGCGTCATATATGTATAAATAAGCGGGCTAGGACACGAACCAAATTATAGCTCATTCTTAGCGCTCTATGAGCTGACAAAATTAAAACAAAATTGCATGACCAGTTGTGAGCAATATTTTTTTGAATATTTCTAAAATTTTGAAAATATTTTTCACTTAATAGCTTTTAGCTATTGGAAAATTTTTGTGCACAGTAACACTGCATCGTAGTGCTATTACTAAATAGAACGTTTGAATTTCATCCGTAACTTGTTTTTCAATAATAAGGCGCTAAAATAAAAATTTTCAAACATTTGTAGTGGTCGCTATTTTGAAGCGAGAAAGTTCGAAAAAAAAGCGTTGAATTTGCCATAAAGTCTTGTATAAGAATCCCGTTTTAGATTTAGAAAATTCGTTTGCTGAAAAACAGCTACCAGAAAAACATCCTACACCGCCTCACCTTTTTTTTAAATGTTGTAGACTCCGAGCTAGGTATGAACTTCAATTAGTGGTATTTCAGGGTTCCCACTGACCCTGGATAGCCTGGAACGTTACGCTCCATATCTCCAGAACGGCTGGACCGATTTTGATGTGCTTTGGAATGAGGGGGTATATCAAAAATTCACCGACAAAATAAGCTTTTAAAAAGAATCCGAAACCGGAAGCGGAAGTTAGACATGTTTTTTTGGTAGCATTTTTTTCAGAAACTGAATTTTGGAAATTTCAATAGTGGAGATTAAAGAAGGCCTTAGGACAAATCAAACGATTTTTAACCGAACTCTCTAGCTTTAAAATGGCGGCCGCTACGAATTTTTGAACATTTCGACTTTAACGCCCATTTACTCAAAAACCAGTTATCTGATTGGAATCAACTACATCTTCTTTGGTAGCCCATCAAGGGTACTATACCATGAAATATAATTAATTTTGAAAATATAAAAACGATCGCAATGACATCACTCCAAAATTTTGGAACTTTTCAAAAAAATATTTCTCAAAAACTGCCCACACGTTTTTGTTTAAACTTTTTAAGCTGATAGAGCTGGGAATCTTCTACAATTTGTTTGTTTGCGCATTGCTATAATTTCACTGTGACGCCCTCTATGAATTTTTGAAAATTGGTACCCTTTTATTTATTTAACGGGGGTCAATAAAATATTTCTGTTAAAGCAATATAGCTCATCATTGACAGCAAAATCCGAATATCATAATATTTTTTTGATACTTTAATATTTAGGAGGGCTACTGTTCCCCCTCCTCCCCAAAATGTTCGCTACAAAATTAAAAAATTGATTTCTTCTTTTGTTTGCTGTAGGAGAATCTTTTTACAAAAAATCAAAAAATCGAATTTTTTGCCCCTTAATAATCTTTTTGTCCTTAGAAGAATTTCACATACTTTCTACAGCAGTTGTATTCTTGTACTAGTCGTTTAATGTTCAGTGTAGGCTAACTTTTTTATTTTAATAGATAGACTCGCAAACCCAAGAGCAAAGTTGTAGGGCAAATTCTTCTCGATTGTATTTAAGAAAAAAACTTGAGTTTCCAATTTTAATATGGCGGCCACGGTAAAAATGTGGTTTTCAATTCGTTGTTTAAATTTTATTTATCAACTGCAATGCAAATGTGAGAAATTATTTTATTCATAAAATGTTCATTTCAGTACCTATAATGTGAAAGACTAACAAGATTATTGTTGACATTGTTTAATAATTTATTAATATGCATACCGCTTGTTTTGTGAAAGTTTCCACTAAAGAAAAAGTGAAAATTAATCGTATTGGTTTTGAATGCTTAAGTAGGTATCTGTTCGGTAGGTTGTTCAATACATGATTTTAGATAGTTGGTTAGCATATGAATGGTCGGGAGTTTTTAAAGTAATACAGGGAAACAATTTTATGAAACTTGGCAAATTGTTTTTGAGTGTAGATCTTCTAGCTTGGCTCAACAATTAAGTAACAGTGAACGAAGCGATCCAATATTGCAGTTGTAGCTAAAGCTAGGAAAGTCGCGCAACATGTTTCACGTATTCTGTTAGTTTGAATTCATTTACATACAGACTTCTATACACAGGGTGTCTCCTAAGTGCGTACCGAACAGAGATTTTTCCTTGGGTTATTTCACGAAGAAAAGTTTATATGAACATATGTCTGAAAAAAGCTTTATTACGCAGTTACATCCCTCTGAAGACAGAACAGTTTAATTTTTTGTCGATAACTTTCGCAATATTTGTACCAAAATTTTAAAGCTTTATATGTGAGCACTACTGATTTGTGTTTGAATAAAAACACTAGATCTGTTTTATGGGGGGGGGGGGGATATGTGCTTCTAAATGTATTAGATATTTACAATTTGAAATTTTGTTTAGAAAATCGTATTTTGTATTAAAAAAAAACACACACAAAATGTAGACTTGTTGAAAGTCGCTATATCTAGCAGTTTTCGAGACTTTCAACAAGAGTGTTTTTTTTTGTGTATTTTTGTATGGAGAATAAGATTTTCTAAATTTAAAAATGTAAAGGTCCAAAATATTTTGAAGAAAATATTACGTTCCCCCCTCTCCATATGAGACACATTTGGTGTACTTATTCAAACAAAAATTGGTAGAAATACTAAACTACTCACGTATAAAATTTTTAAATTTTCGTACAACTGTTGCGAAAGTTATCGACAAAAAAGTGATACTGTTCTTTCTTTAGGGGGCTGTAAGTACTACCTCCGTAAGGAAGCATTTTCGAACATATGTTCATATGAATCTTTCTTCATGAAATAACCCAAGGAATCGCCTCCTAGAATTTCTGTTCGTACTTAGGAGACACCCTTATAGAAATCTGTGACTTTACACGATTTAAAATGCTGAGTTTTCAGCATTTACATTGTAAACAATTCCCATTATTAACCACAACTTTTGGACAAGCAATTGTAAATGCTTTTATGAAAGAAGCTCACACGTTAGACCCAAAGACCAGACTTTTAGTCCCAGAGCATCAAAAAAATTCTTTAAAATTCAATATGTAAACAAAAACGATGGGCGTACTCAAATCCATTAAGTTATACGTGAAACATGTTGCACGATTTGGCAAGGTTTTATTTCAACTGCAACTGCAATATTTGAGATACATCATTTCGTTCAGTGTTATTTTATAATTGAGCTAGGCCAGAGGTTCTGCACTCCATATCGTGAGATTGAGGAAGAAATGGTATTAGATGAAGAAAGTAGATAGATTAAAATGACATATTCATAAAATTGTTTCGTATGGTATTTTTAAAACCATTCATATTCTACGGTTATGAACCCTGCTATCAAATCACTGCAAATAATAAACCAACTGGCCAAACAAATAATCCCTAACTAAACAAGGCATAAGGTTAAATCTATAGTCGCGTTGCTGTAGTAATCTTGTATATAATTCGTTTAAAAATACATAGACGCGACAAGTGTACAGGGTGTTAATGAATTGTAGGGACAAACTCCTAGGGCTTGCAAAACACAACACAGCAAACAACTTTTGTTAATAAATGTGTGGTCAAAAGTGTTTCCTTTAGAAAATAGAGCCTCTTAAAGATTCTTTAAGAAGTACCTAAAACTAGGCAACCCAAATTGCATTTTCAATTATTTTGCACAGGTCACACGGAATTTAAAAAAACGATCTAGACATACATGTATTCAAATAACGTAAATTTTGACATAATTCGATATTTTTGTGATATTTTTTTAACTTTTCTTGCATTCGTTTCTTTCTGTGCCTTTTATAATTCGTTTTTTTTTCGTTCTGTGATTTTTTTGATAATTATTTTCTTCGTTATTTTCGTTCTGTGTTTCGTATTTTTGTGTTATGGCGAATTATACTTTTGCCGAACAGCATGACATGATGTTCATGTATACATGTGCTTGGGGTAATTTACTATAATTTTGTTAATTTTTGAATTAGTTACTGTAAATTTTTCAAATAGTTGATTTTTGTTTTGTGATTTTGGTTTTTTCTATTGCTTAGTTTTGAAACATTTTGTTAATTAATTTATTTTAAATTTAATTTGAATTTGAAAAGTGGGAAAGAGGGCTTTATTTATCCTGTATTCATTTCCGTCGTTATGGAAACAAATAGTAGGTAGTAAATTGAGTTGCCTACATTTAGGCGCTTCTTTGAGAAGCTCTATCGCTGAAAGGAAACACTTTTGACCACACATTTATTAACAAAAGTTGTTTGCTTTGTTGTGTTTTGCAAGCCCTAGAAGTTTGTCCCTACAATTCATTATACCCTGTATATTTACATTATTTACAGGAATTACTCGGAAATTTATTATAAATTAATTGCTTCATACTTTGAATACTAACTAAATACTACACTAGAAATCCGTACTGTAAGGTTACATTTAATTTTCCGCGTGTATTCCGATAGGTAAATTATTTATTACATTTTTTAGTTGTAATACTGTAATTATATACCCACTTTCTTTCAAAGAAATAACTCATCAAAAAAAAAGCCCCAACCAACCAAGACCCTTCTGAATATTATAAACTATATTTTAAGTGCGATCAAAAAGTAGCCGAATCTTAATCTATGTAGGTTATGAAAGAAAAAACGTATGTCCTGAATTGATGAGATGTACATTGTACGACAATATAATAAATAATGAACTGTCAATTGTATCGATTAGCGCCATGCGTATGCTCTTTTATAACCTACGCATATTCGATTAGAAGATTACTTTTTAATCGCTCTTAGGGTTATCATATTTGACGGAAAAAAGGAGGACACTTTTTATATATGTATATATTTTTGATTGTCATGTAATCATGACAAAAACTTACCATTAAAACGTAAAATTAAAAATTGCGATCTTGCACATTCTGTTATTTAACGTTTTAACGAACCAGCAAACCGTCATTAGCTCCAAAATTACAGTTGTCCCCCTAATGACCACGACCACAGAATATTTAATACTTCCACATGCATCACTTAGGCGTTTTTATTTTCCTATACTTTTAGTATAGGGAAGTATTGATTTCATGAAAATGTTCGAAATCGAGATTTCGACGAAAATACATATTTCGAACCCAAAAAAGTGGTTTTTATAAATGTCTGTTGTGGGCGAGTGTGTGGGTATGTGTGTGGTGCATCATAACTCCTGGAACGGATGGTCTGATTTTATTGCGCTTTGGAAAGAGAGCGGAGGATGAGCTACAATTTAGTTCGTGTTCCAGTACGCTAGTTTTTCTGTGACGCATTCTATGAATTTTTGAAAATTTTGACTTTAACGTCTATTTACGCAAAAACGAGTTATCCCATCGGGATGAAATTTGATATTGTAAATGCCTTGGGGGGATATACAATGTTACAAGCTACGAGAATATTCAGTACTACTGAATCTGTCAAGTTTGACATTTTGACGTTTCGACTGCACGTCATGTTATGTTTTTTTTTTTTATTGCAGGCCGATATCTTCTGTAATCTGGTCGACGTGTTGCATTTGCGCTTTGCGGAGTAATATCAATGTGCGTTTGTTTTGCACTGCTACTGCAGTTGTGGCATTGATGCGTGTGCATACAATTTTTGAACATAGGAAAAGTAATGTTTCTCATAGGTGGAAGTCCGGGCGAAGTGCTTTGTCCATTTTTTGTTTCTTAATCTGTCATATTGTAAATCGTTTTCCTGTCAATCTGGCAGGCAAGTGTGGTTGGCTTACGCTTTTGTGGCGCTAATTTGAAGTTATGCGATGATAGGTAGTACCTATTTGTGTGTTGATTTTATTATGTACTTCGCTTACCTTGATTGCCATTGACAGAATTGTTTAGCTGAAGGTTGTGGTAAGTCTGCAAGTTATGTTTAAAATAGCGGCATTGCAGTTTGACGTTTACACCATCTTTTTCAATATGGCGAAAGTCACCCAAATTGATGTTCAAAACTAGTGTTTCACAAAACAAGATTTCTTGTCTTGCACGACTACTTCTTGTCTTGTCTTGCAAAACAAGACAAGAAACTTAAATAACTATTGTCTTGCTCCAGTCTTGCAACACCAAAACTTGGCTTGCTAGCAAGACTCTTGCATTTTCTTGTATTGCATGTTTTCAAAATATGTAGGGACTTCCCGTTTCTTGAAAGACTCTTGCAACTCGGGGATTCACCTGTTTGGCACCCGGACTGTTGTACTGTCACGGGAATCAGGGTGTACTTTGCAGCGCGTGATGAATAGCAGTGAAATTATTTCCAATGCATGAAATCAGTCATTTTTGAATACCTGAATTATAACATCAGTGCAAGAATGCCAGAAATGCAAGAAAATGCATGAAATCTTGTCACTTGCACTTGCACTTTTCTTGCAAACAAATTTTTTGTCTTGTCTTGCAACTCTGATTATAACTCTTGTCTTGCATTTTGTGCAAGAGCAAGACAAGAACAAGAAAAATGCACGACTCTCGTGAAACACTATTCAAGACATCAAAGGAGCCGACACAAGTGAGACTTCTGGAAGTATTTGTTATTCTGTGCCACGACCTTCTTGATCGCCAGACAGAAAATTATGCTAATGACATTTTTAGTTCATTTTTACCCGCAAGATCGCTGTTGTTGACTTTTGTACAAAAAGAGGATATTCTGATTAAAAAATAAAAAATAGAAAAAGATACCAAACCCAAACTTTTAACTTGAAACAAAAATGTTAAAAGAGGACGTCTGGTAACCCTAATCACTCTACTTAACGTTTGGTCCAAATTCCCATACGAAAATTGTTAGGAATTTAGGATATCCACATGTAGCTTCTCTCCACATTTACAAATCTCTACAAATTACTTTGTTTTCTAATACATGTACAGAATCAAACAATTTGTCATGAAATATTTGAAATAGTGAATTTTAACGCTATTCTAAAATAAGGAAGCTAGAAGAACGGTGGGATATAATAGTAGTTATTAAAATGGACAGCTTAAAAACAGGTTTTACCTTGCAAATGCGAATTCGTATTCACGTCATTGCCATTGTTTCAATTTAAGTGTGAATGTGAAACAATGATGGTAATTCTGACTCATATCTTACACTTAATTATTTGTATATTGATAGTATGCCTTACTTCTCATACCCAACTACATACATCAACAATAAAATTGATTATTTATATTTTTTCCAGATACATTCCTACAAGACTATGGGGTTTTAGTGGCCATATGCAAACAATACTTCACAGTATTATTGGACGAGTACGTTGTCCATGGCCCATTGGAGAAAGGGTGTATCTTACATTGCATGATGGGACCACACTCACCTATGATGTTTACCAACCTTTGGACAATTCATATGAAGGTAGTTTATAATTATAACCGAAATTAATTAAATTCTACATAGCATGGATGCTAATTAGGTAACTAGGCGTTTTAAAAATATTTCGTGAAGCTTTCATCTCCGACTCGACATCATAAAGATCCGATCGCTACTTGAAACTACGACCACGTGGATTATTATAGACTGTCTATTTGGCTTGCCGCATCAGGCGTTTTCCAACAAATTTCGCGAGCTGCAGAGGCGCAGTTAACCACTGTATCAAAAATGTCTTATTTGAATTAAGTTACTGATTGTTTGCCGTAAATGCGGGAAAACATAAAATTTCATTGCATTTTACTAGCAAATCCAGTTGTTAAGAGAAAAGAAATGACTTCCCGTGTGAACTAATAAGCTACGGCTATCCGACTTAAATCGTTAAATTTTAATGTGTTGCTTTTACCGCAAACCGCTAGATGACGTGCACAAATATTAGCAGTTTTTGCACAATCTAAATATTTCTGGACGCGACAGGTCTATAGAAACGTCAGTCGGTATTAATTTAGCAACTTTGCTGTGACAGATAGGTCATCCCATTCATGATGTTTGGCCTCCATTTTGGGTCAACTGGCAGACGTCAAAAACGTGTCATATTACGCGCAATTTACAATCAGAATAATTTGACTATAAATAAAAATAATGCCGCTTTGATCAGCTGCTAATTGCACGAATCATACTAGGAATGTATTTATGCTGTTTGTCAAATAATCCAAAAACGACAAAAAGTAGTGCCCAAAATTGTAATTACGAAATTGGGAACCAACAGAATTTTCAAAATTATGGGAGATATTCTTAAAATCGTTTTTTGTTCACTTTACTGTAATTGAATGATAACTCCTAGGATACGAAGTATGTAAACATGTCCATAACAACCGGGGCGTAATGAGAGGACGTAATGCATTCATTACGCCCTCAAAAAATTTATTTTGGTAAAAACAACTAGTACAACTTGTAATACAGAGAATTAAGCTGATTTGCCAAAATAAAAATTACAGTTTG
Organism: Ctenicera cuprea; assembly: GCA_958336395.1. Classification (NCBI taxonomy): domain Eukaryota; kingdom Metazoa; phylum Arthropoda; class Insecta; order Coleoptera; family Elateridae; genus Ctenicera; species Ctenicera cuprea. Next base: position 60,271,516 of record OY284486.1, read on the forward strand.
CAAATTTTCTTGTACACATTTTGGTAGCGTATTCATAATTGCAATTCAAAAACAAATTTGACAATTATAAGTAAGCAATCTGTTTTTGTTTCACAGGCTACCAGATATTGTATTTATGTAGGTAAAGCGTACACAAAGATGCCAATTCTTTGTTTTCTTTTTAAAGAACAAAGTGAACAATAAAATCTTGTATGCACCACGGCGTCACCTTATGATTACGCCCATCGAACGATATCCATCTCTCGGGCTAAAGCCCTCGAGCTGGATTTCATCGTTCTCCGGGCGTAATCATCGTAGTAACGCCCTTGGTGCATAAATAGCTATTTCTGCTGTGCGTATTTTAAAGTTTTAATAGGTAGGAGACAAAAATTTACAGCTTCAAAGAGCTTTGTAAAGGGATACTATTGTGTAATATTCAAAGACCGGACTTTTAGTCCTAGAACAGCCAAAAATTTCGTTAAAATTTAATAAGGAAACGAAAAGAACGCATGCCCGTATTTACCGCCCAATTACGTTATATTTGGAGTATTTTTAAACGCTTCTAAAATACAAATTTCAGTAATTAGTTTTGCGATTAATAAAACTAAAAAATACGGGGTTAAAATTTTTCATCCTATAATGCAAACTTGAATTAAAATTCTCTAACGCTAAAAGTAGGGCAGTAATGTTCACCCTTCCTTATCCCGCTCTTCCCTAACTTAACTAATTGTCCTTAATTCCTATTCTTCTCTAAATAGAATCTCCGATATAGTCTTAGTCAACAGTACCTCGTTTTGTAAAAATTGAAATAGCTGCAATACAAATTTTCTAAACGATATGGTATAATATTCAGCAGTGAATTGTAGAAACCACATTAAATCAATTTGGCCTCTATTGTCTCTATCCAAAACTGCACCGCCATTAAGCTACAGCTGTTCTGAATTGGATGGATTTCTGTTTTTATTTGTTAAATGGTCAGAGAGAAAATGTGCAAATGATTTATTGATTAATGGTGTTCAAATTTAGCGGTCGTCAGTTAGACGGAGGTTAGGCAGTAATGTTCGATTTTTTTAATAACATAGGAAAATCATTTTCCAATAATTAATAATTATTTTTTAACCCTTTGGTTGCATACCGTGATTTTTAGTTTTTGCCAAAGAAAACGTATAGAGATATCTGCTTATTTAAATGTTTGTTGTTTCGTATTAATAGTTCTAACTTTTTACTAATTAATATTCATTGATTATTAGTTTCGATATTTTTTTAGAAGGAGTCAAACAAACTAGAACGTGTGGACTCTGTTAATAAAGGTTGAATATTGTTGTTTGTTGTCAGTTCACGTTAGTAAAGTATGAATCAGTATGAAAATAAACAATTGCTAAAGTTCAAAATAATTGATACATAAATTTATTTTCATTTTTTAGAGTGGTATCTGTTATTATAAAACTTTATGGTAGATAAAATTTATTTTTGAAACATTGAAGGGGTGTAGCTTTTTAATGTGGCAGTTTTGGGGCTAATTTGGTTGTTGGGATTGCTAGTAGTTGTGACATAATCGTTTAAATATCCGTTTAGCACTAATACAGTTTTTTTTCAGTTAACTCAATTATTTCCGATTAACTCTTAAAAATAATTTTTAATTTTAGATATAAATGATTATAAGTACCTATAATTACTAATATTATATAAATATCATATAATTAAGGTAGGGTAAATTAAATGTTTGACAAGTAATTCTGAACCATAATGAAAAGCTTATAGGTTTAATATATTGATACTAGCAAATTAATCCCGTGATTTTCGTCTTACTTAGCAGAAATTTATCAATAATAACAATGTATGTTACTTTGAATGATGATTATTACAAGCTCAGTAGTTATACCTGGTGTTTCACAGAGTACGGGCCATAGCCAGGGCCGGATTAGCCATTAAGCAGAGGTAAGCAGCTGCTTATAAAAATTTAATAGAAAATAAAAGTGAAGGTATTTGTATTTCCGTTTAGGTGAAACATTGTTTGTACTAAGCACGATGATGTTTTTGAGCATATCTATGTATACATGCTGTATTATATGTGCATTGCAAACCTGCAAATAACCAAATCAATGATCTCAGGTTTAATTTCCATAAAATTCCTTTTTTATCAATTATTTTTTATGCATGTAAATGCAAATACAAAGTGATCGCTGTATTATTTTAATAATGTTTTGAAATTATTCGTAATATATTAAACGTCTTTATTACGTATTGTCGATGTTATTTACTATACGTAATGAAGAATTTTTAATAAATATATTCAAGTAATTTAAAAAAAAGAACTATGATCACTTTGTATTTAATAAAAGTGTCGTAAGAACAAAAACTAAAAAATATTTAATAAAATAAGAATTTTATGGGTATTGAACCCGGGATCCTCGTATTGGTGATAGAGTGCTCTACCTCACGACCACTCCCACCGAACATGTGATTTGCTCTTATTTCACTGCTATTAAGACAAACAATGAAATGTGATGAAATTCTGTAGACAACCTACTTTGATCCTAACCAAATTACAAGATAGTTGAAATGCTATGGGTATGGCCCGTACTCCCTGAAACAACCTGAAATGAATTTGCATGTCGCTAGGTCAAGGTGTGACAACTCAGAATAGTTTAAATTGGCATCAAAAGCAAATTAATTGATCTACATTTGTATTTTATTGTACCTTTAATGATATGTTAATTCCTTGAATCTATTACTGGATAATGCATAATATCTCACTTCCATATTCAAACCTGCATTTTTAATGGCAATTGTTATTGCTGGCCATGAATTTTACCACTCTACTCTGTAATTTTGTTATGAAATATCAACGATAGGTAGATTAATATTTTGATTGGTATTCATTATTTTACCTATTTTCAACAGTTTTAGAAGCACTTTGTTAAATTTTCAGCCAAATTCAGTGAAATACTATTTTATTATAAATTATAATTTATTGTTTAGTATACAAAATTTACCTATACAAGAAAAGTATAAAATAGAACTTACGTTTTTATGAATAAAAACTTTGCAATAAAGTGTTTCTTACATGCTCCTTGTGCTATTTAGTATATCATATGATGATATGAGTAAAAATAAACGACGTTAAACGTAAGACCTTGATTGACACATAAATCGCTTTATCTGGCAATTATTTCAGAGTAGTAAAATTTAGGGGCCAATCAAATACGTGCGTTTGGTTTAAACTTTCAGAGCCAGACCTGGTGACGTGTGTTTTTGCTTATACATTACATACATGTACATGTGCGATATTGTCTTCATTACAGCAGTTAGCAAGAAATTGTTAAAAGAAAAATTGTTTGTTGGGTTACTCTGCGTAACCCAAAATTATTGCCAGTTATGCTGAGTGTTTAGTTGTGCCTGTACAGCACATTACTTTATTTTAAATGATACACCTTGTATATTATTGCATTCTTAGATTCTACATTTAATCGAGGTAGAAAAGTATTAAGATACTGTGATCTTAAAATTGGCGGTTTTCGAGTTATTTAATTCTTTTTAAAAATTTATATTTAAGATGCCAAAAACGTTCACCCATTACTATTTTGCACAAACACATTATAAAGTATTCAGCGGTATGTTAAAAATAGCAAAATATTACATAAGGTGTTCATAATTTAATGTTATTTGGCAATACTTCAAGTGTCTTTGTTTTTCAAATGGAGCACCCCGTATTTTATAACACCATCAAATGCAGAATTGAATTCTACAGAGACATTTAATTATGAACACCCTATAAAATTATATGCTATTTATAACGTACCGTTCAATACTTTATAATGAGTTAATAGTTTGTGAAAAATGGCGATGAGTGAACGTATTTGCCATCTAAAATAATAATCCATACATATATAAAAGCACAAAGGTTTTTTTTCTCCCTTTCCTCCAGCGGCTACCGCTTCACCAATTTGGACCATTTTTTTTTAAATGAAAGGTCTCTATCCACAGATGGAACATGAAACATTTTTATATTTTTATTCTACGTCGATTTTTTAATAATAATTATTTTAATTTATAATATATATGAAGGTCGGCTAGACGCGCGTCACTTGGGGCGCCATCTATAATAACGTCGCGTGTCATTATTGGAACTAATGCATCACGTGACTTGACATTTCGCCGGTTCTGTCAACGCTCAGTCTGTCAGTGCATTGTGCGCTGGGGTAACACTAGTTTTTGTAATATTAGTTCGTAAATGTCAAATTTAAGAACAAAGGGCTAATAACTCGAAACTTACGAAACCTCTAAAGAAGCCTCGGACAGGACGGACTTTGAGAAGACGACCCAAGCGAGATATGGATATGAGCATCGGAACATGGAACGTGCGAACCCTATACAAAACAGGAACGCTAAAACAACTACTCCCCATACTAGAGCAATAAAAAGTACAAGTAACCGCCATACAAGAGACCAGATGGCTGGGGAAGGGAGTAATGGATACGAAGACACACTCGATCTTATACAGTGGAAAAGAAGAAGGCGCCCACGAACTGGGAGTAGCATTTATAGTAGATCGAAAAACCAAAACCAGGATTATAGACTTCAGACCTATCAACGAGAGGCTGTGCGTTATACGACTAAAGCTAAAGTTCTTCAATATGTCAATAATAAATATCCACGCGGAAACGGAAGAGAAGGAAGAACTAGTCAAAGACGAACTCTACCAGACATTAGAAAGGGCCTATGACACAATACCAACAAACGATATCAAAATCGTCCTCGGATACCTGAACGCCAAAATAGGGAAAGAAATAGAATACGGACCAACCATAGGAAAACACAGCCTCCACCACGAATCCAATGACAACGGAAAAAGGATAATAGATTTTGCAACAAGTAAAAACATGGTAATTAGCTCGACGTACTTCCCACACCGTAACATACATAAACAAACATGGGTATCCCCGGACGGCAGAACGGCCAACCAAATCGACCACCTGATCATCGGCCAAAGAAACGCATCCAGCATACGTGATATCAGAACCTACAGAGGAGCAAATATTGACTCCGATCACCACTTAGTTAAAGCCACGTACAGAGAACGAATAGCCAACCGCGCAAAAATATCCCAGGAATCCCAAACAAAATATCACCTAGAAAAACTAAGGGAAAAAACAACACTAACAGCCCTCCAAAACAAAATAGCAGAAGTACTAGAGAAACAGCAAGAGAAAATAACAGAAAACCAGGAAGAAAGCGAAATCGTTGAGGAGAAATGGAAAGAAATCAAGGAAGCGGTCACAGAAGCCGCCAAGAACACAATAGGCCCCAAACCAAAGGAAAACAAAAGATACTGGTTTGACGAAGATTGCAAGAAGGCCATAAATGACAAAAACAAAGCATATGCTATATATACAGAGAGACCCACCCGACTACAGAGGGCCAAATACGAGGAGACTAGAAAAACAACTCATAAATTGCTACGAAGAAAGAAAAGAGCGGCCATTAATAAGACACTGCTACAAATCGAGGAAGACTTTAAGAACAACGACACCAGGAAAGCATACAGGCAAATAAATATATTTAAGAAAGGTTTCCAGCCAAGCACTAACCTATGCCGAGATAAGACAGGACAAATCATTGGAAACGAAACAGAACGACAAGGGAGGTGGAAACAATACTTCAAGGAACTCCTAAACCCAAACAGCAACCAGAATCCAACCGACAAAGACCAGAGACTACTTCAACCCACAGTCGACGAACGAGAGGAGTACAACGACCCTCCAACTGAAGAAGAGGTAGGAAAAGCAATCAAATCGCTAAACAACAACAAATCACCAGGTATGGACAACATCCCGTCAGAACTAATAAAATATGGAGGACCACTAGCGAGGAGGACTAGCGAAAGCGGTAACGGAGCTAATTAAAGAAATATGGAGAACCGAAAAAGTTACCAACGAATGGAGAACCAGCATCATCTGTCCAATCCACAAAAAAGGAGACAAGCTAGAATGTAAAAATCTTAGGGGAATATCCCTACTAAGCACAACATATAAAGTCTTCACAACCATCCTCCGAAACAAACTAGAACCACTAGCCGAAAATATCATTGGCGAATACCAAGCGCGTTTTAGACCAGGAAGATCGACCACCGACCAATTATGCGCAGTGAAACAAGTACTGGAGAAATGCTGGGAATATGACATTGATGTATACCAACTCTACCTGGACTTCAGACAGGCATACGACAGCATAGACAGAGAAAAGCTCTACAGCATCATGCTAGACTTTAACATACCACTGAAACTAGTAAGGTTAACAAGACTAAAAATGGAAGGCTCTGAAAGTCGGGTGAAGATACAAGGAAACTTAACGGATCCGTTTAAAATAACCCAAGGCATCACGCAAGGGGATGAACTAGCCCCAATGCTTTTTAATCTAGCATTAGAATACGCAGTAAGGAAAACCACGGTAGATACCAACACGTCGCTGCTACACAAATCTACCCAACTAGCAGGATATGCGGATGATATAAACATACTTGGAAGAAACCTAACATCAATGAAGGAAACCTACATACAACTAGAAAGGGCTGCGGAAGAAGTGGGCTTAAAAGTGAACGAAGATAAGACCAAAGTATTAATACAGACCCGAAGCAATAGGAGGAGGGGCCAGAACATGACAATAGGCGACCAAAATTTTGAGGTGGCGAACGACTTTACCTACCTAGGCTGTAACATATCCAGCAAACGGGACGAGATGAAGGAAATCCAACGAAGAATCAGTAATGCCAATAAAGTATACTACCAGATTTCGGCCATAATCAGATCCGGGAATGTCCACAGGAAAACAAAACTGAAACTATATAAAACAATAATACGTCCAGTGCTATGCTATGGAAGCGAGATTTGGACGCTCTCACAAAAAGCGGAAACAATGGTGAACGCATTCGAAAGAAAGATTTTACGCAGAATATATGGACCGGTCCAAGAGAACGAACAGTGGAGAATAAGATACAACCACGAGATCTACCAGCTCTTCGCAGAAGCAGATCTATCAACAACAATAAGATTACAAAGACTTAAATGGGCCGGGCATTTAGAAAGGATGAAAGAGTCAAGAGGATCTTCAACCAAAAACTGGAAGGCAAAAGACCGGTTGGAAGACCAGGGGCGAGATGGGCAGACAAAATCCAAGAGGACGCACGATCCATGCTCGGAACTCCAAACTGGAGAAAGGCGGCGGAGGACAGGGATAGCTGGAGGAAGAAAATAGGAGGCCAAGGCCCGATTTGGGCTGTAGCGCCATTGGATGGATGGCTAATAACTCGAAAACCACTAATTATAATATCAAAGTACCTTAATACTTTCCATCTAGAATTAAATGTAGATTCTATAAATGCAATAATATACAGGGTGTTCCATTTAAAATAACAAAGTAATCTACTGTACAGGAATAACTAAACACCCAGTATAATTGGTAATAAATTTAGGTTATGCACAGTAACCCAACCAACCAACAGCTTTTCTCTTAACATTTTTATCTAACTGCTATAATAAAGGCACTAGAAAACAATCTCAAACCAATAACTGACTCACCCTATAGTAGCCACATTAAATAGGTAAAGTTTACTTGTTATGAACGAATTTTTGTTTATTTCAGATGAAATAACAGTGGCGATTTGTCCTGGTATTGGTAATACATCTGAAAGTGTCTACATTCGCACATTTGTCCATTGGGCTCAGTGTCATGGATACAGATGCGCAGTTCTCAATCATGTTGGTGCATTGCACAGTGTTCCTGTTACTTCACCCCGTATCTTTAGTTATGGTAATCTATTTAATTATTATAGTTATAACTTTATCTACAACATATTGTGCATTTTTGTAGGAAATACAAATGATTACAGCGAAATGGTTAGCAGTTTGTTAGACAAATATTCCAATACCAAAATTGTGTGTGTTGGATTCAGTTTAGGAGGAAATTTGATTACAAAATACATGGGAGAATTAGATAGGGACAGGCCTTCGCATATTATTGGTGCTATATCCGTGTGTCAAGGATATTGCGCTACAGAGTAAGTTAAAATATTAAGTCATAAAGTCTCTGTTCTAGATTATTTATTAAACAATCAAAAACCAAAGAATTGTTATTAATTAACTATAAAGTAATGAGTGCATCATCAACTGTAACTTTCTTAGTAGGTACCTATACAATCTACATAATCCATTACAAGTTTTACATTGTTGATATTATCAGTCATTATCATGAAAATATTTGTGGTCCTTCTACTAAGAAAGTGGCGTATTCAGGTTAATCATCAACATAATGGTTTTTGCACGATTTTTATAGAAATGATAAATTTTATTTCTAAATTGCAGAGCTACAAAATGGCTACTGAACTGGCAAAATTTCCGTCGTTTTTATTTGTATATAATGACTGAAAACATGAAGAGCATCATATTGAGACATCGACATGTGCTGTTAACTGAAGAAATGAAAAACCGGCACAAACTAAATGAACATGAAATAATATCTGCCGCCACGTTGCCTGAATTGGATGATGCCTATACTAGGAGGGTTCATAATTTCCACACAATTACTGAATTATATTCATGGAGCTCAAGTGTGAACTATCTAAAAAATATCAATACACCTATGGTATTTATCAATGCTAAAGATGATCCTATCGTTCCTGAACCACTTCTAGATCCAATTAAAGCTTTTGCATGTGAGTAAGATTACATAATATTTATGTACTTTTTAGAAATAGCGGATAACTATTTCAAAATTTGATAAACAATCATTTGTTAAGTAATCATAGAATTTTTCTGGCATGAGCACATCCGTATAGTCAAGTATTTATGTCATTGCTAAAACTAAGAAATGGATAAGGTATGATAGCTCCATGTCTCATATTTATATTATTGATTGTAATCATTTCTTACAATCTTAACTTTTAAATAGCTGTCTGGACAAAAGAGCTCAATCTTTATTAGAAGCGATAGCTACTCCATTATTTTATAATTTATTCTTGATTTTCAATAAAAGGAAAAATTGTTTAATTTTTTTTAACGATTTTTGGTTAGAATCAATACTTTATATTTTAATCGAAAACTAATGCTTAATAAAATCAATTTATTTTTGTAATCGAACTTCTCCATTTTATTTACATTTTACTCTTGGGATATTACAATTGATTTTTTGGGAAAAGTGCACTTATGTGCCGTCATTGCAAAGAGTATTTGAATATCTATCATAAATGCTAAAAATATACAGTGTGTTGTTATATTTAAGAAAATACAAGTTATATCTGTAACTTTGCTATTTGATCCACAATGGTTTTTTGGTTAAATCCGTGAGGAAATTTTGTACAATCTTGTTTTTAAGCTTTTTTTTTATCTGCAAAATAATTTATAGATATATTAGCTAATAATAAAATGTATTTTTACAATCGATAATTAGAATCGATTATTAGAATAGATTATTAGGAATGATTTTTGGAATCGATTAATAAATTATATTGATTATTTGTTTTGTATAGATTTTTAATCTAAAATTGAGTTTGACCTATTATCAAAATTGGTGTTTGACATTTAAAAAAATCCCAGCCTTAATCGTTATAGTTGTATTCTTAAAAAAAGCATTATGTAGAAACAGACGAGTAAGGAAAACTTCGAGTTACAGAAAATACACCAAAAACATACGAAAAAAATTATTTGTTTATTTCAAAGTAGTATTCGGTAATTTTTTTGTGATTTACATAACCACGTTTCCTTCTCTACAAAATCTTCCACCAAATTTAAAGACTTATAAATATTATGAGGTACATTATCTCTAGACTCCATAAAAGTTCTTAGCTTTTCAATCGAAGAATAAATTTGTTCAAATGTGGGCATGACATTAGATTCGCCTTCGTCCTTGTCCTCATCTTCGTCTGATTCTACAAAAATTATTTTCTTTAATTTTTTAATTTATCGTAAAATTTGACTTTTTAAACTACAGTTTGTTACATACCTTTTGCATTGGGAATACGACTGTCTAAGATGCTTGCTAAAATATCAGTAGGATAATCCATTGTACATGTACCATCATCAACACTTACGTAATCTTCAAATGTTACATCATCCATACTTGCTGCGGTTCTATATGAAGCCCATAGAACATTTAATTCGGACAGTGGAAGGAAATCTTCATCCCAATACAATAATCAATATCTTGCAGCAATTCATCTTTAACGAACCCTGCTTTCCGGAAACAATTGGCAATTGTTTGTTCTTTTACATTCACATCCCATGTCAAGTAACGTCACAGTTGTAGGGGCATCCTCCTCCATATTGACCAAAACTTTCTTTACAATCCGTTTTCTATAATGTTGTTTTAGATTTTTGATTATGCCCTGGTCCATTGGCTGTAATAAGGAGGTCATATTGAGAAAAATGTATGCAGGTTTGATGTTTTTCAGTTTATCCCCTACATCCGTTGGGTGTGCAGGACAGTTATCAACAAACAGTAAAGTGTTCCTTTTCTGAGAACGAAACTTTTTATCCAGCTTTAAAAGCCACTTCTCATAAATTTCACTTGTCATCCATGCCTTTTTGTTATTTTCGTAATCCACATCAAGTGATTTGATACCGTTGAAACAGCGTGGATTTTTTGATTTACCAATAACGAGCAATTTTAGATTTTCGGACCCAGTCATATTGCTTCCAAGCATAAAAGTTATTCTCTCTTTGCTACTTTTTCCACCATAACATTTTTGATTTTTAAATGCAAGTGTTTTAGCTGGTAAACATTTGAAAAAGAACCCCGTCTCATCGGCATTAAAAATGTCATGTTTATCGTACTGAGCTATTAAATTGGTCAAAACATTTTGAAGCCAATGGTCACGAGTTTGCAAATCCGCTGCGGCACTTTCACCACATATCGCCTTTTGGACAATATTATGCCGTTTTTTAAATTTATTTAACCATCCTACACTAGCTGAAAAATCTTCATGTCCCAAAGCATCTGCGAATTCTTTAGCTTTTTCTCTAATTATGGTTCCCGACAGGGGTAGATTCTTATTACGTGCCATGGTTGTCCATTTGATCATAGCTTCGTCAATATCATCATAGATACAGGTTGTAAGTCTCTTGCGTTTACTGCTAACACCATAGTCTTTGATTTTTTCTAAATGTTCATCCTTGTTTTTTAAAATGGTCGATAGTGTTAGAGGGAATACCAAATTGTGCAGCAATATCTGTTTTCTTTTTTCCGCCCTTTTCTACCTCCGCAATTAACAAGCATTTTTGCTCAAGTGATAAGCACTTTTAATTTCGCTTTGTCATTTTAGATATGAATGCACTTTCACAATGCACTAGCAAATTTTACCACTGATACTTATTTTTCCCGTAAAAAAAAATTGACCGCACGCGAGAAAACTCTGGTTGCCACTGAATATGTCTAAGAAATACCACAGAAGTACTCGTCACTGTGCGTAACTAGGGACTTCCCCTAAATATTCGAATTATATGTTTGGCGAATACTTGTAACTAGGGACTCACCGGAAAAAATTCGAGTTACGAGTGAAATATCAGTTCGACTTCTAGAAATATTCGAGTTATAGAAATTCGACTTATGGAGTTAAAAATACATTAAAAAGACAACGAAACATCAGTGTTAATGACAAAAATTCGACTTGGAGAATAATTCGAGTTACAGAAGTTCGAGTTACGGAAGTTCCACTGTATATAGTGTTACTTTTTTAATAAAGTTAGTAGATGTGTCCATATGAAACATTTGCATACTACTTAAAATTTTAAGCAGTTTAAAATTCCCACAAAAAAATTTCATGTCAAATCTTAATCTTTACCTGCAAAAAGTATCAAGAAAAGGATTTTCAATTAATTGCAGCTGTTAGTTAATTCAGTAAAGGTTACAAAAAAAATGAATGAAAGTAAGGATAAAAATAAGCAAATGACTTCGCCTGAACTTTCCTATACTTTGGGAATTATTACTTATCATATTTTTAAAAGTATATTTGTATCCACGTTTTTATTAAATAAATGGATGTGAAATGTCGATTTTCTAAAATTTATAGTAGACGTCACAAAGAAACTGAGTCACTTACCACATTGTAGCTACCTCCCTAGTTATGTGAGCCTACAAAATTTAAAAACGTCGCGTGGTCAGTTTCCAAAATTTAGAAAATACTTTTACTTACAATAATTCGCGTGCACACTAACACTGTATTCTTCTAGGGCTATTATGCTTATTAAAATTCCGCTTTTATTTTCCTATAGTTTCAGTGTAGGAAAGTATTGATTTCATGCAAATGATCAAATTCGAGTTTTTGACGGAATACATGTTCTGGACTCTTTCTGAAATAATTTCTGCGTAGGTACCATCAGTTTACTGTACATCTCTCGCTCTCTTTATCTGAAGCCAGTGAGACTCTCATGCATTGACCCAAGTTTTTCGGCACGTGACCAAACTACACACACTTACCTACGAATCAACCTTTGCTTCTCTAATCTCTCTTTCGTTGAAGTCAGTCATATTTGGTGTGTGGAAGTTTTTTAGTAGCAGGTAGTTCCTTGCACGGTTTTTAACAGGAAACGGAAATTAGCCAAGTTCTTTTGGTCTCGATTTATTTGTAAAAACTTTTCAGAAATTTTGAAAACGTAGTTGTAGTGCATCTAAAGGCAAATCATATGCTTTCTTTCCGATTGCTTTATCTTCAAAAAGAAGACCGCCATGAAATGAATATTTGGAAATTTTTACTTTAATGCTCGATTACTCAAAAACAAAATATCCAATTGATAAAAATTATCATATGATTTAATAGCCGTCAATAAGTAGAATCATGCGATGCAAATATATCGGAATATATATTTCGAAATATGAAAATTGCAATTTATTTTTTTGTTGTTTATTTTGGTGATTTGATAGAGTTTTTAGTACACTAGAAATCAATTTTTTGCGAACCTCCCTAATTTTTACTTGACAATATCAAAAAATTTTTTAAAATTGTAATATATTTTTCAATTTTTTGCATATTTTAGACAACTTTTCAAATAAGCTAGTTAGAGAAGCACTACTTATTCGTAGGACGATTACCTTAATTCCGTGTTCCGTAAGGATTAGCCGAAGTTAACGCTGGTTACTACGCTTACAGCTACGTTAAGGCATTCTATTGCACAGGCTATCGCAAGTTTGAATTCCCACAGGGGCGTTATCTTTTTTCATTCATTTCTCTTCTCTAATTTTTGTTAAAACAATGTTATTCAGTCATTTATTGGCGCGAAAATATTTAAAATGTAAAAAGTATGGGAAAGTACCAGCGACGTGTTTTGTCCATTTTTTGTAAAAGTGTTTTCCTACGAGCCCTGCTTTAGGTGAAAGCTTGAGTAACTGCGTATTTTTTAAATTAAAGTAGTAGAAGCATTATTACTATTAAAACAATTTTTTTTAGCTGCACATAAAGATACAATGTACGTGGAAGTAGCTCATGGTGGACATTTAGGGTTCTACGAAGGAGGTCTGATTTACCCAAACCCTGTGACATGGTTAGATAGAACTCTGGTTGCTCTTGTGGGCAGTCTTGTGCTTAACCATAACCTTTCCTCTAAAAAAACAGCTCAAGCCTTTTAGTATTACAGATATACTTATTTTATAGTTGCATTTATGTGTGTGATACTTTACACGTTTGACATTAAACGAAATTTGTAACTGATGTTAAATTTTACCCTTCCAATTTTATAGATACTTTTATTATAAATTAATTGTATTTTATACTTACACATTTTTTCTCTGTTGCTGTAGCACATGCGTGCAATTTCCTTTGTTATTTTGTTATAAAGAGTTGTTGCGTTTATATTGACTTGGTTGAAGAGTGATATAAAGTTCGTTGAAATCGATATATGTATATATATTTATTAGATTAGAAATATTTTTTTATTGAATCTCAGTGGAAGGGAATGAAAGTAGTATGTTTTATATATTGCATCACCGTCGTTTAACCAAAGAAAATCAAATCATAATGGTAGATGACATTTTAAAATTGTTGCTCTTGTTTTCACCAACTATAAATTTTTACAACCGAATTTTAAAATTATATAGATATTGTCATTAAAAACAACAGATAATATTAACTAATCCACAGCATTCAGGTTTGTGTCTATATCAGGTGTAAACCAAATATAAAATTGAATCCCCCTTTTTTCTTTGTTTAAGGAAACGGTAAATTGTGTTATTTAATAAGACCTGCTCAACTGCCCTAGGGTAGCAGTTGCTGCATACAATGGTGCTATATACAAATTAAAATATGTAACTTGTACGTATGTTAAGAATTTGTAAATGAATTTAAAAATACCAGATGTAAATGCAACCCGGCTCCCCCCCGCTTTTTTCTTTATTTATTAATTTAGACAAATACAATTTGCAGCGATTAATGTACATGTATATTCTTCTTGTTCGATATTGTGCAAAAAATTTAATCAAAAAAGAGGAATTTGTGTAAAGTAATCACTCAAAATTTCTTTGGTTTAAAATTAAAAAAAAAACTGAGAAAGCTATGTTTCATCTACACGCGGTATATTAGTGTTGTAACTTTATATTGCTTTTGCAACCAAAAATGGTTAAAAACAAGCATAGTTAATTTGTTGTATTTAGAACAATTGTCTAGTAATTAAAACGTCCTACTTAATCCAAATAATGTGATTCAAGTGGATATATTTTTATTGTAATGCTTCATTTATACTTTTAAAAAGACATTTTTTATGTGTTTGATGTTCAATTTTAATTTTTCGTTTGATGCTGTTAAGTTTTTGTTGTTTAAATAAAGTAACGGAAAATTAATTTTAAATTTTGAAGCTTTAACATATTTGGAGCCGAAAATATCATTCTCCTGAATTAGTTTAAATTTATTTAAAAAAAAATGCTATTCATAATTAAATTGAGCATGCTTATGATTGTATCGTATATCTATATTTGCTTCCATGCAGCTTTATTTCTTTATCACTGTAAATGTGTGTTCATCAGTGTTTAACTTGGACTACATTGTGTAGTCTAAAAACTAAAAAGTGTTAATATAGGAGAACAAAAGTAAGAAGAGGAAGATTATTCCATTTTCATCAGTGATATAGTCTTAAGAAGTGCTATGGGTATGATGCAACTATAATGAAAGCTTAATATTATTGTTTAATAAACTCAAATATGCAGACTGGTGTTGTAATACTTATAAAGCCCATGTGTACTCTAGACTATAGCTCTGATATTTATGTTGTATTGATTGTGATATTTTGTGAATACCAAATACAATTTTTTATATATTTCAAAATGTATTACTTGTATTTTTAATTTATGGCACATTTGGATATATGATGGCTGTGATTCTCAAATCTCGTGCATGAATCTTGCATATGACTATCAGTTAACTAAATTTTAGCACCTACAATCAGTGACATGGGTAGCGGCACACAACCTTTTTTTGCCCGCAAACCCAAAATTTTGATGTCAACTACACCTGACCCCCCCTTTGTCTTTAAAAATACAAAAAAGGTAAATGGCCTACTCGTGATCCCTCCTTTGTTTTTAAAAAGGAAAATGGCATTTATTTTATATATCAAATTAACTCTGCGGTTAACTTTCTTATTATTAGAGCTACTGATTTGGTTTAATTAGAACTTTTATGCTGATTAAGTTAACAAAAAAAAACAATTGATCTGTTGATGCAATAGCAATCTAAAGCGGATAATAAAAAAGTTATTGATGAAATATTTTTATGGCTAGCATAAAATTGCTTCATAGTTAGACATAATTTGTTGTTAAAAGGCATAAATAATTGTGAATAACTTTTATTTAAATTTACTTAGCTTACTAACTGCATTGAAATTTGTGTATTCAGAATTTAATTTTCTTCCAGAACATTGAAAAATGTACAGTATGATTGCCCTGCATAAGTGCTACATAAACATTCACTCAAAATAATAAACGCGCTGTCTCAAAATGTAAGAATTCATAGTCCTGTTATGGTGAGACAGTTCGGAATTAGTGTACGGATTTTATTAATTAAACACAGAATCATAGACAGCCCGCATTTTCTAGAGTTTTTGTGATATGGCAACGAAACTTAGCATAGGTTATGTGTACCCAAAAATGCACATTTTGACATATTTGACACATTTTTTGACCCCAACTTTTGAATTTAAAATGGGACACCCTGTATTGTTTGACATTTTTGGAATCCTGAGACAAGTCTGAGCACGCCTGCACTATTTTTGAACATTGTTAAGCCTACTTGATTTTATAGTCAATTTTTGTTTTAAATCTAAAGTGCTATGACCGAGCTGAAATCATTCCAAGGGATGAAGACGATAACAACAAAAAGTGATATAAACATGATATTTTTACTAGTGTTGTGGTAGGTACAGGCATATTTAAAGAAACCAGTTTTTTTCTAAATGTTCTCTTTTTTCCATGAAACTTGAAAAAAGTAAATATATAACAAAATATAGGGCGCGATTTAAAAAACAAAAGTTGGTTACCACTGCAAAACCAAATAACTAAACGCATAAAAAAATCAACACAACGTATATGCTGAAATTTGTTAAACATTTTTTATTAACGCTATTTTATTATAGAATCAATATTTACTAAGGTACAGATGTTGTGAGTTACTTTTAACACGCCCTTTATTGTTTTACCTATTTTTCTTCCTCTTGGCATTTTTCACATTATTAGTGAAATTATTAAAATTTGCATTAAGAAAACAGGTAAAATAGGGTTATTGGTATCCAAATTTATATCTTTGTGCGACGACACGTCTGATTATAATCAGGAACAAGAAAAAGAAATTTTCCTGGGAAAATTAAAATTAAACGTTTTTCTAAAAAAAAATTCTGGCATTTTCCCAGCACTAGAAATAATCACGAATAACTTTTTTATATTCATTTTAGGTTACTACTGCATTGGAATTTCTATATTCAGAATTTAATTTTCGTCCAGAATATTCAAAAATACACAGGACGTTCCGTTAAATGTTATGGAATAACTCGAATTGTTTTTAGTTCCATTAAATGTTATGGAATAACTCGAATTGTTTTTAATCATAAAAGTTACAGTTTTTTTCCTAATTTAATTAAATCTGTAGCTCTAATAATACTGCTGAGATAATTTGAAACATCCTGTATAACTATAATATTAATAACATCTAATTATTTTAATACAACTTGCCCTAATCAATGGTTTAATTTTATCAATTTTTGGTAATATATAATTTAACTTGCTAGTCTTCCAAATTTTCCAATGATCCCTAAAGAGGTTGCGATCCCCAGGTCGTGCACCACCGCCATAGAGTACCTACAATTATTTTATAGATGATTGAATTATGTAGCCGAAAAATAAATAGACGCAATTGAGGAATACATTTTTTTCTTCTGGAGTGGTTGTAAGTTCTTGAGCTCTCTTGTTGGGTGCGTCACTAAAGAGTGCAGTAGAAATTGCAAGGTGATAGTCATATGTGAGGTTTATTGTGTAAAATTCAAAGATTCACAACCCATCTATTTTACAGAGTTGTACGAGAATGGCTAGCTTCTTGGTCAGTTCATAAATTGGCAAGCTAACGTACAACTTTGTCTTTGCAAAAAAATAATTGTTCATTTGTGTTCCTGTTTTGGACAATTGTATTAAAATTTTCCAGCTGAATTGCAAAATATACATAAACATTAGGTCTGTGTCAAAATCAAATTTGTATTCATGCTTATATTCCATGTTACTAAAATTGCAAAAAGTATTGAAAGTGCAGGTTCAGTTTGAAGCTGTATTTTTTTTGACAGTTCAACGTTTAAGATTTTGTGAAATTTCTATTTCGCCATTCCATAATAAAAAATAAGTTACAGTAAATTGTGATCTCATAAGCCAGTGTGTATAATTTGATATGAAACAGAATCTAAAAATTAAATACAATTCAAACTGCATAATTCAGTATATAATGCTTTATGCTTTTTAAACATTGAAATGTTTCTGGAAAACTTTAATTCAGCATTCCTACAACATGCTAATTGAACACCCCAGTGCAATAAATAAAGATCTTCATTTTTATGTATTTTTAGGATATGAACTAACATGTTTTGGTTTAGATTTTCTTGATTATTATAATTAGTTGTTGTAAACTTGATAGCGCACAGTACTTTCATTCTGGATAGATTATAAAATTATTTTAGTTTAAAGTGAAGGCATTTAAACTTGCACAGGGGTATTTAATTGTAAATTAAGAAACTTATGTATATAACGTATGTTTCGCTTACATTTTTCTGCTAATATTGAAATATTGTAAGTCCGTCCCATATAGCAAAATAGTGCCTTATGTTTCGGTACTACTGTTTGTGCAAGTGTACACCAAATTTCAAGACTGTATAATAAATAAGATGCTGTTTAAGAAGAGAATGAATTTCCATTTTTAGGTAGTTATTGTACTGATTGTAATTTATCACTTATGTACTTTTTTGACTACATTCTAATCTGATAGTAAAATTACATTTGAGCGGAACAGTTAGTTGTAATTCCCAAAAATGTCAATCAATTTTGGTAAATTAATATTTAATTTTTTGAAACATTTCAGTAATACAAAAATTATAAATTAGTAAATATTGTAATTAGAGGCATTATTGCTGTGTGGGGTGGTTTATTAATTATTAATCTTATAATTTCTAGTGCTATCTACAAACAGGGTCTTCAAAAATATTTTACTAATGGTAGAATTGTAGATATTGAAATTCAGTGTAAACTTAGAATTATATTGCAGCTTCAATTAACACTACTCGAATAATTCAGCGGTTCTGAAGAATGATATGGTTTTCACAGATTTTAACGTCTGATAGTTGAGCGCTAGATTATTTTCTTAGCTGTAATTTTTCTAAGATTATGCCGAACAGTATGCAATATCAGATAGGTAATTTACCAAATTGTTTTATAATTTCTTATAATTGTTATTTACTTAATTTTAATTTGCTATTGTAGAAGTAGTATCAATTGTCTTTAATTTTATTATTTATTTACAAGTATACTAGTTTTATAAATTTAAAAAATAATGTTTATCAAATGCAAGTAACAATAAAGAAAGACTAAGAATCAAACTAACAAGGTCGTTTTTTGAAGGCCTTGTATATGAAATATATATGTAAGATACGCAACTACTAAATTTTATACAAGAATAATCAAAAAACTTTTATTATTAAAAATATATGTTGATAGTAGCACATATTAATTTGTCTGATAGCAAAAAGTTGAGCACATCAGTGTATGTTCACACATTATATCAGTTATGTCTTAATATAAACAACTTATTAGTGTTCAAGGTGTGGCACCCTATGACCATGTTATCAGACAATTTAATGTGAGGTAACACATGTTAACATAAGAATTTTCAGAAATTGCATTATTTTCAAAATGCAATTTAATGACCAGAATAAAAAAATTGGTTGAAAATTATTTACATCATAATGTAAAGGCTGATTCATCATAAGGGGCCCAACGAATACTGCCTAAAGTGGTGTGATATTCTAGAATGCACCCATAAGTATATATGATGTTTTAGGTACATGGAAATGCTTCACTGTAAATGAAACTTTGAATTTGTAAATATCAATATATAATTTTTTCCCACTACCGGCAATGTAACTATGCCATACTTCCATGGCTGCAAGAGATGTAAGTGCCTCATAACATTTATTGTTTATTCGGTTACACTTGATTACAGAACTTAATAACTTAAAACCAGTAATACAGATTTATAGCAACAGGAATAGCTAACTTCAAAGTAGAAATAATTAAAACAAAATTCTGATTACAGGTACCAAATGGCCTCTTTTTTACTAATATTTTCTTATTATTTTAAGCTAATTGCTGCCAGTAGTGGGAAAAATATAATTAGCAACACGTAATGTAAGAATATAACATTCTTGGAAGGTAATATAAACCTCAGCTCCGCCTTGGTTTATATTAGTCTTCCTCAAATGTTAATACGTCCTTACATTCCTTGTAGCTTAAATAACTGTTATTTATATTTGGAAGACAAATCAAAGCCCACCCTAAGAGATGTATACTATTTGTTGATATCAGTGGAACTGTAAGTTCTACGTAATACACCTACCATTATTAATAGATCTACAATATGAAAATAATAGAATAAATACTTTAGGCACTATTCTGATATCTCTTACGATGAATCGATCTCTTTGTGGAAAGTTTGTAATTAACTACATATATTTTTTTAATAGTAAAGTACTTATTTAAAAATATTATTGTTTTATTTATAAAAGCTAAGGTGAGGGATACATTACGTGACGAAATCGCAACTACTGGCAGTTGTCAAAATACGTCCGAAATTTGAACTCAAAAAGAAATGTGCTTGGGAACTTGTAACCAAGGTTCGTCAATGTTACGTTACAACAAAAATTTCTGATAGCAACTAAACTACAATTTCTGAAGTAATTGTGCACCAATTAAATTCCGTTTTGGCAAGAACTCGACCTTGTCAAAAAAGAACTTTTAATGTTTTAAAGCAATACGCACTTTCGTATTTTTGCAAATAATTGGAAATACCTAAATGCTCAAGGTATCCAATCCAAAAATTAAAATTTATTAAAATTTGAGTGAATCCTTTCTTTGGAAACGAGCAAGAAATAAACCTAAGAAGCAAAAATAATCCGTTTTTTAAATTACTCTAGATTATCTAAAATAGTTTAAAATTTTTAGAAATGTTAATATGGAAAAGCATGTAAAATGTCAAGAAGGTATCAAATATGCGTTAAAAATAAAATTTTCGGAAACATTGCATTTATAGTTTATGTCTATAAAGTAACCCTCCCCCCTAACAAACTTTTCAACGACTTGATATTTTACCACAATATTTGGTGTGCTTTAATGGGAAATTAAATACAATTTTTTAATCAAAAATTAAATTTGGTATCATTCAAAAGGGCGACTGGGCGCCATTTTGAAATTTTTTTTAAATAAAAAGGTGGATCGAGTGACACCTCATTTGAAAGGTCTTTTAATTCTGCGTCTGATCCTAGAGTTTCAAAGAAAAATATTTAGCCATAACAAAATGGCGGAATTTAAACAAATGGACTCGTTCAATTCAAAATTGTTTTGATTTTTTTATCCAGTTCACTTTTTCATTTGCAGTAAAAATTTTCCCAAAAATAACTCAGGTGGCTGGAAATAATATTGAAAATGTTATGTTCCAACAAGACGGTGCGCCGCCTCATTATTATAGGCCTGTTTCTGACTTTCTCAACGGACATTTTCTTGGAGGCGGGGCCTGTAGAATAGCCGGCTCGCTCCCCAGATTTAACTTTCTTAGATTTTTTTCTATGGGAATATCTGAAATCGAAAGTGTACAGAACCCGTCCAGAGCAACCAACGCATTACAGAAGTTTGCAGAAATATCACTCCAGAAACTTATGAAAATGTAAGGCAGGAATTTCATAACCGACTTTTTATGTGCCAAGAAGTGAATGGTAAACATTTCGAACACTTAATTTAATTAATTTAGGTTTAAATTCTTAGTTTTTTTAAATAGACTTCTTTATCTTCAAACATTGTCATTTTGTTATGGCTGAATATTTTTCTTTGAAACTCCAAGATCAGACGCAGAACTAAAAGATCTTTCCAATGAGGTGTCACTCGACACTCGAAAAATACAAAATGGCGCCCAGTCGCCATTTTGGATGATACTAAATTTTAATAGTATTTAATTTCCCACACCGAATTTTGTTGAAAACATCAAGTCGTTCAAAAATTAGTTGGGGGGGGAGGGGTTACTTTATAGACACAGTGTATATATAAATCTGCAAAACAATTTATATGCGACTACTTTGTATCAGCGTTTTGCTGCAGGCAAAAAGGTTATTCTTAAAATGAAATAATATACAGGGTGCTCCACTTAAAATTTATCAAGGCAATGTGCTTATACAGCCATAAAGAATTAAACATCCAGTATGATTGGTCATAATTTTAGGTTAGGTATACCGCAGTTAATTACCAACAACTGTTATTCAGAAAAGAATTTGATATTCTCAATAGTTTAGAAAATAAAAGTGGGGCGACACTTAAATGACGCACCCTACAAGACAGTGATTGTATTTACTAGAAATAGGCGAGTCAAGGATTTTAGAGAATAAGAGCAATAAGTAGCACTGCACCATCTAACAAAGTTTTACAATAATCATTTCAGATATGAATGTTTGGAAAATATCAACAGAATCTTCAACTCCAGAGGAAGGCAATACCAAAGATATTCACAACTACATTCTAGTCGGAAATCTTTGCAATTCTGACCTATGTACAAGAATAGTACATTAAAACACAAGTTTTATAAGACTGATTTTAGAGCACGCGTCCAAGTTTAGAAAACGAGTCAATTTCTTGTAGGGGTATTGCACGAAATGCAGTAAAGAGTAAGGTATCTCTAATCAGATTCTACGCCAGCGTATCAGACCTACGGCCCAAATTGTAAGTATTTCAGCTCCAGCTCCAAGGAATTCCCTAAAATATATGAGAGAAGCCTGAGTGTAGTCACTCAGCTTTCATTATCTGAAAAAGAAGGAAAAGAGAAAGCTTTCCTTATTTTTTCTCTTATATTTATTATTTGTTAACACTTTAATAAAAGCAACTTTTATCACAATATACCATAATTTATTATCATAGATCATAAATTAATTAATACAGAAAAGAAACCACAAAAAAAATTGTTTCTTAGAAATTGCATAAGTAACTATTTATAATATTTATTTAATATGAAATAATTATATCATCTCCCAGTAGCCACCTGTAATTTAATTGGAGGGAACCCTTCTTGCTGAAGTTGTTTGTTCTATTATCTGTTTAATCTATACAAAGAAAATGTGAAAATATATATCAGAAATTATTCTAGTTTGTAGTTTTCAGCAGCAAGAAAAAGTTTAAGTAAAAATTTAAAAAAATGTCATTTCTGGAAAATTTATTATTTCACACTAACATAAAAAGCAATGTGATTACAACTGATTGGTTAAAAAATAGGAAGAGTTAGTGCATTCTTATAAATTTCAATTGATTTATTTAATATGTTAACTGTGAAATCTATGCGGCATGAATAATATTATTTTACCATGCCCTAGAAACAAATAAATGCAAAACAAGTAATTTGCAAGAAAGACATACAGGTGTGAATGAAACATCTCATCGTTTTTAAGAGGCACTAAAATTTAAACATACACATATAAATCTCATTATTGCTGGTCTTATAACTTACATCTTTTATTTAATAATTTCTTACTAATTTATGCCTTTCAAATAGCGGCCACCACTTAATGTTCCGTTAGAACCCTAAATCCATTCGCCGTTTCTTACTAGTAAGAACTGGTAACTACCAGTACATGCTTTAATAAAAACACAATTTTATGAGTTAAATAGTGCTACACCGCTTAAAAGAAATAAAGAATATTTAATGTTTAGTTTTCAAAGAATAGTTTTTAGTGTTGATTTCGATCACAGTAATACATTAACTTAAACATCCACTATTAAAACAATTTTTTTTAATGGATCCTAATTTTTATGCAAAATAACAGTAAGAGCTAAGTTTTAACATTTAAATATCTCGAAAACTATTGGTTTTGGGTTTAAGCATTTGTTAGTAAAATTTACAAAGCGCAAAAAGCTCTATTCAATTATGTAAAAGCATACAGTGTTCTATTAAAAAAAAAGTGTTATGACACATTAGCTAGAAATTTAAGCACCAGTGCAGCAAACAGCCTGTATAACTAAATTCAAATTTAAAATATCTAGGAGATAGTACATGCTCTTAACTAACATGCACCAGCAAACGTTTGCCTAATCTGTGGAAGTACAAAAAAGTGAATAAGAATATGCAAATAAGTACTAAGTGTTATATTAAAGAAAACATAAGTTTGGTATGCCAATCCTATATGAAATCACCTGCATAATTACAAATAATTCTAAAATGTGGTCCTCTGGGTCCCTACAACTTCTATTTGAAACCTTTTTCTGTATTTTAAATAATAAAAGAGGCTTTGCCATCCATACTTCTACTGAAGTATTGAAAGTTTCACGCAAATTTCAAATTTTAACGGAAATACGCATTTTGAGGACCAAGGAAACCAAAAAAATGGTTTTAAAAAAATGTCTGCCTGTGGGTGGCGTTCTTATACCATCTGTCTATAAAGTAACGCCCCCCCCCTAACTAACTTTTGAACGACTTGATATTTTACCACAATATTTGGTGTGCTTTAATGGGAAATTAAATACTACTATTTCTTAGCCAAAAATTAAATTTTGTACCATTCAAAATGGCGACTAGGCGCCATTTTGAAATTTTTTTTAAATAGAAAGGGGGGTCGAGTGATACCTCATTTGAAAGGTCTTTTAATTCTGCGTCTGATCCTAGAGTTCCAAAGAAAAATATTCAGCCATAACAAAATGGTGGATTTTAAACAAATAGACTCACTCAATTCAAAATTGTTTTGATTTTTTTATTCAGTAGTCCACTTTTTCATTTGCAGTACAAAATTGTACCAGAAACAAAGGTGGCTGAAAATAATATTGAAAACGTTATGTTCCAACAAGACGGTGCGCCGCCTCATTATTATAGGCCTGTTTCTGACTTTCTCAACAGACATTTTCTTGGAAGATGGATTGGTAGGCGGGGGCCTGTAGAATAGCCGGCTCACTTCCTAGATTTAACATTCTTAGATTTTTTTCTATGAGAATATCTGAAATCGAAAGTGTACAGAACCCGTCCAGAAACAATTGAAGAACTGGAGCAACGCATTACAGAAGTTTGCAGAAATATCACTCCAGAAACTAATGAAAATGTAAGGCAGGAACTTCATAACCGACTTTTTGTGTGCCAAGAAGTGAATGGTAAACATTTCGAACACTTAATTTAATTAATTTAAGCTTTAATTCTTAGTTTTTTTTAATAGACTTCTTTATCTTCAAACATTGTCATTTTGTTATGGCTCAATATTTTTCTTTGAACTCTAGGATCAGACGCAGAACTAAAAGACCTTTCCAATGAGGTGTCACTCGACCCCCCTTTCTATTTAAAAAAAAATTCAAAATGGTGCCCAGTCGCCATTTTGGATGATACAAAATTTTAATACGGTCTGAAAGATAGTATTTAATTTCCCATTATAGCACATCAAATTTTGTGGAAAAATATCAAGTCGTTCAAAAGTTAGTTGGGGGGGGGGGGGGGGTTACTTTATAGGCACAGTGTATATCTCCAGAACCTCTTGACCGATTTTTATTAAACTCGGCGTGTGGATTTTTTAAGGAGGTAGTTTTTGTATGTTTTTTAATCGAAAACTGGAAACGGATATTAGACATGCTGTACTTTTTTTAAAAATTGAAGTTTTGAAAACAGTGTTGTAGTGCATCTCAAGGCAGATCAAATGGTTTTTCCAAATACTGTTACTTCAAAATTGAATTTTTGAAAATGTTGATTTAAATGCCCGATTACTCAAAAACAAAATATCCAATCGATAAAAATTATCATATTATTTAATAGCTCTTACTAAGTATAATAATGTGATGCAAAAATATTTTTGGAAATATGAAAATTGTGTGAGCTGCTGGAGCTTGCAGTTAACTACAAACTTGTTTGTTACTAATCTCCCAAATTTTACTCTGACGCCTCCAGGAATTTTTGAAAAATTTAAAGTTGATTTATTATTTATTCAAAAACGCAAACGCCAATTGTTATAAACTTTAAACGGTTCAATAGCCTGTTTGAAGTAGTTTGTGAGGATTAACGAGAATTTTTAACTATATTAATGTTTAAAAAATTATTTTAAGAGATACTGCTTTAATGGTTAGTACAAAATATTTTAAGCAGTCAATGCTTAATCCAAATGAACAATAAAATTTTTAAAACATATTGCCATTTTTAAATTACGCTATTTTGAAATTTTGTTTTTTAATTTTTTCCTTATTTTCAAATAGGACCGTATATTTTTAAAATAGTTAGTAATCTGTTTTAATTATTCTAGTTAAAATTTATTAAAAGCATTTAAAATTATTGGATAATAATCCAGTCAAATTAGCATTCTTGGATTTTGGTATACATGCTCGTTAGCCCTTAAGCCTTCCTAACGAGCACATTAAAAGTCCTGACTGATTCGAGGGGAGCTTCAAAAAGTGGTGCCCGTAAATAAGTAAAACTAAGGTAGTTAACAAACAAGTATAGCTCACACTTTTAGAGCAAATGGTTGTAAAGGCAGCTACAGGTCGGTACTTACCTGATTATGCTGGGTGTAATTCCCAAATGACGACGCGGTCTAAGCCGAAAGTAAATTGTAACATTGACAGTTCGAGAAACCGCGAAAGTCTCAAAGAATATATTTCTAGAGACGTTACTTTTTTTACAATGTTTGTTATTTAAATAATAAACAATGTACCTTTTTAAAAAACAAAAAAAAATATTATAGAAAACAGAAAGAAAACTCTGTGAGAGGTTTATAGCAGAAGAAAAATGCTAAAAAACAAGCTTAGTTACAGCATTTATTAAAATTTATGCATTTCGCTCATTGATCTGGAATCTGGAGCGACATGACCATTGAACAAACTTTGATGAAGCATTGGAGGGCTCATACATGGCAGATGAATGAGTGACAATGTAATGGCTAAAAGTATTCTTGCCATGCCAGCTGCAAGTAATATTTCTGTCATTGCAGGAGAACTCGGATTCTGATTTAGACAATGACAACAACTCAAATTCTGACTATTACGAATCTTCGATTACTCTGATGGTGAATCAGAAACTGAAGGAATTGAGCAAAAAGAGAGCGGCCTAAGAGGGCTAAAGAAAATGATTGTAAAAGCTATAGGTCCATCTCATGCCTCTAAGTCAACTGATTAATATAACAATATATTGAAAATAGCTTGCCGAAGATTACTATTTTGCAGCTTATCTGCAACCTGTAGCCAAATTTAACCTCTGTTGTAGTAAATTTTTACTGAACTTTTTTTTACTACGGTATGTTAAAGCTAGGAGCAACCGCTTGGAAGATAATACAAATATAAGATTTTCAGGCGCCATTTTTCAATACGGCGGCGGAAGCTCCATTTGCCAAAATCCAGCTTATCCCTAATTTAAGTACTATCTTTTTGAAAAAAGGTTATCGGTTAAATCCCTAATTTTAACTGAATAATTAAAACAGATTACTAGTGATGATAATATGAACAATATTTAGAATTTTATTTTATTTACGTGATTAATGAAATTTAAAACAACACATTTTTTGCAAAATTTGTCATGTGAGCATATGAACATGATAAGTCATTTGAAAGAGAATAAAATCATCTTTTCAATGGTTTGTTTAAAAATATACAGTCCTATTTAAGATCAGGAAAAAATTAAAATACAAAATTTTTAAAATAACTAGTTAAAAACTGCAATATATTTAAAAAGATATATTGTTGATTTAGATTAGGCACTGAACGCTTAAAACATTTTGTAATAACCTTTAAATACGTACCTCTTAAAATAAAGAAGTTATAAGGCGAGGAGATTTGGCTGGAACACCTCGTATAACTGTAGAGTTGCTTTCATGCGGTTTATTCGAAGTTATTGCCGCCTACTATGCTTACAGGTGCGGCATCCTACTGCACAGGCTATTAAGTTCAAATTCCCACTGGAGCAAGCGTTACCTTTTTTTTTAAATTATTGATAAAACAATGTTATTCAGTTATTTATTGGTGCAAACATATTAAAAATGTAAAAAGCATAGGAAAGTACCAGCGAAGTGTTTCGCCCATTTTTTAGGATACATCTTGAAATTTTTGAAAACATTAAGTTAATAATTTTTCGAAAAAATCATACAGCTGTCAAATCTTCACTTAAATATTCAAAATGTATATCAAGTAAATAAAAAAAAATACTTACAAAAGAAACACCCCAGAAACCATGCTGAGCAAGTTCATCAACCTTTTTATAGATATTTTGATCTGCTTTGAGGATTTCCTGCAACAAAATTAAATTAAAAAAAGAATTTGTAATTCTATATTTAATGTTACGTTAAGATATATAGTCTGTTTTTCCTTTGTTAGGTACTGGATGGCTAAAGCTGCAAAATCGTGTTGTTTAAGTTGTAAGCACTTTTTAACCACATATTCAAGATCCAGTGCAAATAAGACAGGGCAGGACTAAAAACAATAAACTGGAATGAAGTCATCGGTATGAAAGAGTTGATTTGTTATACCTGTATCATATGAAAGTTTTCAATACACAAACATTTTAGCTCCTCTTCGACCATACTGAATGTCAAATTAAAAGAATTATTGATAACAGCTTGCCAAGCATCTACATAAAATTTTCTGTTGTGGAAAATAACAGATTTTTTTAAGAAAATTATACATTCTTTAAGTTCTTGAACCTGTTAAGAAATACATTGTAAAACTATCTTTTTTTTATGTAAATCCATACCATATTTAGTTTAAGCATTGCATTTATAATTGCTGACCAATACTTGGCTTCATATATGGTATAAGCTGTGCAAACTAAAGCCATAGCCTTTACACCAACTGGATTGTTTATATTGTAAGCAAGACGACTTAAGAGGTCCTTTTTATTGTATTCATCTAAAGATCCAATATTTAAAGAAAAACCAAAACGCTCAAGGCAACTTATCAGCATTAACTTATTAATAAAGTTTCTGAAAGACAAATTTTTAATAACAATTCAGTAAAACTTAAAAAAAAATTACCGGAATTCATCGTACGTAGTGTCAGTTAATTTTTCAATTGTTTCTATATCAGAAATATTGCAAAAGCACTTTAAAGCATTTGCTTTATAGCTTAGATTTCTAGATTCAGTTGATTCTACATTTCCTAATTGTAATAACAGTATACGCCACACTGATACATCATCACTTGTACACAAATAAGATGCTCTAAAAAAATATAAAATTATAAGAACACATTCGAACAACAAAAGAGAATATTTTGAAAATAGAAATACAAGTTACCTTATTAAATTATCAAAATGTTCAAGCTTATAGTTATTTTGATTATTAATATCTGGGACCATTACATTGCTCACATCCATACTAATATCTGCTGAAGTTGTATTTGACAACAACCAACTATTTAGCAACATTTTTCTTTTTTCTTGAACATCTATGTTGTAAAGTGTAGCTAATTGGTTTACGGTATTGTTAATATCTGTAAAATTTAATTATAAGCGTGTCCTAAAAATGGCGTAATAGCGCTGTACTATAATGTAAACTTAATTTTAAAACCATTGTAAAAACCTTCCTCCGAAGTTTGGGTTGTCTGGTAAAATATTTAGAGGTATAAGAATTTTTAAGATGTTTCTAGTTGTTTTAAAACTTACTTTATATTTATTTGGTTTGTTTATAATTTTAGCAATCTTTTCTGATTTGTCACCAAAATATGGGATCAAGATATATTTAATTGTATCCAAACAATTAAATATGCCTTGATCCCATATTTTGGTGATAAATCAGAAAAAATGGCTAATATTATAAACCAAACAAATAAATATAAAGTAAGTTTTAAAACAACTAGAAACATCTTAAACACTTTGTTTAATGCAAAATCAATAACAGACGATTTGCTAAAATCAGGCAATTACAAATTAAATTGTTCGCAATGAGCATTGAGAATTAATCGAAAGCCTAAAGAATACAAACACTTAGGGGTAGCCATCACAGAAATGAAGAAAAAAGGGAAGGGAATGCAAACCCTAGACGATAGAAGCCTACTAATATATGGAGGAGTAGAGGAATCCAAAATAGCAAGAGGAGGGGTGGCATGTCTAATTAAGAAAGATAACATAAATTTAGTACATGACTGGGAAATAATACATGAGAGAATAATAAAAGTAACAATAAATATAAGTAGCATAGATACACGAACCCTGGTAATAGTCTATGCACCGAATGAAAACGAGAGAGCATTAGAGAAAGACCAATTCTGGTTAAAATACAAAATACTATTGAAAACTACAAGGGTAGCCTAATTCTAATAGGTGACTTTAACTCAAGAGTGGGAAAGAACCAGAAAAAATGGCAGGAAGCAATAGGTAAACATGGGGAGAAGGAAGAAAACGACAACGGTAGAAGATTAATTGAGTTCTGCATTGATAATGATCTGGTTGTTACAAATACATTCTATGAACACAAGGAAATACACAAAATAACTAGGGAAGTTCCACAACGAAGCGAAAAATCTATTATAGACTATGTAATTGTACCTAGAGAAGATAGAAAAGGAATAAACGTTGCGAAAGAAACAATCTGAACCTAGATGAATTATTGGGGGAGTTCAAAGAAATCATACAGCAAGGTGCAAGAAAAGTATGCGGATATTCTAGAATTAATAAAACAAAAAGCAAACAGACTGGTGGACCGAAGGCATCAAGAATGAAGTAAAAGAGAAGAAAAAACGGTGGAAAATGTACATACAGAAAAAGGACCAGATAACGTATACAGCCTTCAAAAATCAAAGAAACAAGGTCAAGATGATGATAAAAGAAGCTAAACAACAATCGTGGGAGAAGTTTGGGAACAAATTGCAAGAAAGTAGTAAAGACAACCAAAAACTATTCTATAAGATATTAAAGAATATGAGAAACAAGAAGGAAATACAACTATTACAGATCACGGACCAAAATGGAATGATACTTACTGGTGAAGACGAAATTATGGAAAGATGGAGAAAATATTGTAAAGAACTGTTAAATGACCAACAAAACAACAAGCCCGAACCAAAATGCGAGAAACAAGCGGAACCAGGAAGACCAGAATGGGCGAGAGAAGAAAAGATAAGCATAAAAGATTTAGAAGAGGCTCTGGCGAAGACAAGAAATGGAAAAGCTGCAGGATATGATGAAATAGCGGCAGAACTTAGGACCGAGGGGGGGAAAAGTATTTCTGGAAATTTTAAATCTAGCATGGAGGAATAAAGATATTCCTAAAGAATGGAATACTGCCATCATACTACCCATACATAAGAGCGGCGACACAAGTGCAGCAACTACAGGGGTATATCTTTGCTGTGCACGGCACTAAAAGTTTATGAAATAATACTAGAAAAGAAACTTAGAGAAGTGGTTGAACCGAAGCTACCAGATATACAAAGTGGATTCAGACCAGCACATAGTACGCAAGACCACATATTCACCCTCCTACAAACAATTGAAAAAGCTTGATAAAAGATGAAACTACTTTCCTTGCACTCATCGGTATGGAAAAAGCTTTTGATCGAGTTAGCAGAAAAGGAATATGGCAGAGCCTAGAGAGAAAAGGAGTAGACAACGACCTTCTTGAGACAATAAAAAGTTTATACAATGCCACGACCAATTTAGTAAGGATCCGAAATAAAACCTCAAATCCTTTTGACAACTACAACGGGGTGAGAAAAGGGGGGCTGCTAAGCCCGCTACTCTTTATATGTGCAATAGATGAGGCAATAAAAGAGACGAGGAATAAAACAAAAAAGTACCTAATAGGATATACAAAACTGACTGCAATTGAAATCGAAGCTTGCGCTTTCGCAGATGATATAGTACTAGTGGCTAAAACGTGTAAGGACTTGGAGACAAATATAAGGGTTTGGATAGAAACACTAAAGACATACAACCTAACAGTAAATATGAAGAAATCTAAAGTAATGACAATCTCAAACAAAAATATCATCGCCAAGGTAGAAATTGAAGGAAAAATTATGGAGCAAGTTGAAATATACAAATACCTGGGCACGATAATAAATAACAAAGGAACGCAAGAGGATGAAGTAGGGAATAGAATCCAAAGGGCAACACGAACATACCATGCAATTAGAAGGAGCTTCCTAAATAAGAAGGAGATAACAAAAAAGACAAAAATGACAGTGTACCAAACAGTATATGTACCCATCGTTACCTATGGTGCAAAAAACTGGATATTAAATACAAGACTGACAAATAGACTGCAGGCTACAGCAATGAAATACTTAAGAAAAGTTGTGGGGACAAACATACTGAAAAGAAGAAGAAATGAAGACATCAGAAAGGAATTAACCACGGAACCACTAAAAGAAAAAATAGAAACAAAAAAGCTAAAGTGGGCCAGACACTTAATAAGGATGGACGACAAAAGACAGGTGAAGTTAGTCTGGGAGGCAAGAAAAGGTGGGAAAAACCGCAGAGGGAGACCGAGGAAGTCCTGGAATACAAGCATTGCCGAAATACTAGAGAAAAGGGGAAAAACATGGCAGGATGCACGAAAAATGGCTACAAATAAGAAAAAATGGCGCAAATTTGTAGAAGCAAATGAATCAACATAGACGAACAAAAGTGAAAAGTTAAGTGATAAAACAGAGTGGATATGCAATTTGTAATTGTCACCTCGACACCTTCGGGTACCATGAGGTTTATTGATTATGTTATGTTATGTTATGTATTGTTCGCATTGTAATTCGGTTTATATAGGCCAGACAATTAGAAATTTTGATATTAGGTATAAAGAACAATTACGTTGTTACAAACACCCACATAAATCCAATTACGCTAAACACTTATTAGAACACAATCATTCAATGACATCTAATAACACTATAAACTGTTTACACTTTTGTGATGATAAACGTAAATTAGATATGCTACAAGCTTTTGAGGTTCACAAACATTTAAAAACTGTACCGTTAATGAATGAGCAAATTGATCTCTTAAATACTCCTCTATTTGATATTTTGGAATAAGAAATCAAGTCATCTGCAGACGATTACCGAGATCAAGTCACCAAGTTCTATTGCTATAACAACACTAACTGTTTACTTTCTAATTTAACCTTTGACAATGACATGTAAACATGCCGAAACTTCTATATACAAATAATCATTAAATATGGACTTTAACAAAGTAAAGCTGTGATCACTTTCCCAAACATTTTTATATGAAGCAATATTATTAACCTTTTATTGATTTTTTTTTAATTTTCACGACACGCCGGTACGAAATACTGAACTGAAACATTGCAGAAAGTGATAGTTTTTCCTAAAAACAATAGAGTAAGTTAAATAAAAAAGTTAAAGAAGCCCTAGAAAAACAAGAAAAAGTTAACACGAAAATCAAAAAAATTGTGGTACGACACTCATGCAAGGAGTCTAATGGTCTATGGTTTTTATTAGCATTTAGCAACCTTTGAATTAATGGTGTTGTATTCCCCACCCAGAATACTTTATTTGATTCAAGTAACTAAACTGAAACAGCTAATTGGTGGGGGGAGGCTAAGTTGAGTCCCATTTTTCAAGGACGAGTCCAAGATTAATTTTCTAAGAATTTTACTTACCTGGGCAGTATGAAATAACAAAAGCAGCTTTCTTTATAATTCTGTCGTCCATGTACAAAGCCTGAATTAGTTTATCAACTGGACCGGAAACCATTTCTAAATATTTTTTGTCTGCCAACTGATTTGCATGCAATATATGAGCAGTTGAAAAACTGAAATACTTGTTTTTGACCTGCAATACATGACTATAAAATGAAAGTTTAATGTTGCATAACATATAGCAAAGTTTACTTTGATGAAGGCTTTTTGCACATCTTCTGCTTGTGGAGATTGTTTCAGATATTCCAGTGCATATTTGTAGGATAACGTGATTGCATTCACTTGATCAGCACCTACAGATAATTGTAATTTATTAATAAGTAACACATTATTACTATTCAATTCACTTGCCTCCAGGAATGTTGATAGTTAGGTGATAAATAGCAGAAGTGGCTTGCTCTAAATTTGACATGTTTTGTATACAAGCATCTATTTCCATTAACAAATCATTATGCCTTGCATGCAAAACCCATTCGCTTGAAGTTTTTTGATGAAATATGCCACTCGTTACCTAAAATGTAGAAAAAATTAAAATTGTACACCAAACGTAGTGTATAATTACGTTTAAAACATTTCAATGGTACTCACAATGTCCTTTATAACATAGCTGCAAATAGCATCCTTTTTAATATTTTTCTTTAAAATTGGAATGGCTTCAAACCACTTCATGTAAGTTTTCAAATTAATCTCTGGTCTTATAATATTCGAAATTTTCTGTGTGAACAAAGTAGGTGTAAATGGTAATCGCCACTCAGACAATAAATCAATACATTGTGTGTCTGGATACAACGTATACCATTCTTCTTCTTCCGTCTGCCCCGGTTTGCTCACACGATTATAATTTTTCAAAAATGATAACATCAGATTCTTCTGATTATTGTCAATATTCGATTCAAGTAATGATAAGATATTCAGTATACACATAAACACTTCATAATGGTAAAAGTTGATCTGAAAATAAATTTATTTTCACCATTAAACTGCAATTTAATTAGATGCTTAATACTTTAAGGGCCATATTATGGAAACTATTTATAATAGAAGTACAAAAATATACTTTAAGCAAGGGTTTCCCAAACTGAGAGATTTCTCGTCATCATCTTACAGCATTGAACAACTGCATGTCCGGCTGCCAGACGGTTGACCAACAATTCCGGGAGTAGAAATTGAAATTAAAATGTTAAATAACGTTTTGTGGTAGGAGTGGAGGCGTGATACCAGCATCAGGCCAAACAGTTTGGAAAGTTTGTCTACAAATTCTTTTTAATATTTGTAGACATCACACAACTTGTTGGCTTTATCTAATACCACAGAAGTTATTAGAAGGTGTTCATCTGCAAATTTGTAGTGAAAAATGATATCAATATGGTTGCATTCAATACATGCAGCAACTAAAAATGGCTAAAAAAATCAAGAGTGCCACTTTTACGCATTTTTTAACATAGAATCATATTAGACTTAGTAAAAAAAATTGAAGATTACAAAAATAATAAATAAAAATAACCCCCCTTGTTTGGTACACCTCTGGTTTAAATAATTTTATTTGGATGCTGTCAAGCAGTAAGCACTTACTAGTATTAAACCGTATTACAAATTTCACTACTTTTATTAAAGATTGTCCGAGATATTAATTAAAATTTAAATTTCATTTGGGGTCGTAGTTGCCTTCAGAAGCATTGTAGGACACATCTTCATAAGAACTTTTTTTAAAGGCGACCTAAGGAATCACTTACCGAAGCTTGTCATACACATATACATTGATATTTTTGTATCGAGTGTTTTGATATATCAATAAAAAAACTAAAATAAAATATAAATATGATATATTTTTTAAACCGCTTTTTTACAAAAATAAACCAGCTATAAAAAATCCCAAAAAAATCCTAAATTGTCAGATGATCAGGTCTGAGATCTGAATAGTCCATAATCCATCACGTAGCAAGAAACATAAAAACAAAGTCCCTAGTTTTTATTAGATCTGGGAATATTTATCGATATATCAATAATATTGAATAGCGATAATTTAAAAAAAATTATCGATATATCGATAATATCAATAAAATCGTTAATATCGATAGTAACGATAATATTGATAATATCGATACTATTGACAACGTCGATAATATTGATATTATCAATATTATCGATATAATCGATATTATCCATATAAATTCATTATCGATATTGGATATTAAAATGTCAATATCGCCCAGCCCTACTTTTTGTATATACAGGTTGTATCAAATTGCTTGTTAAATATTAAGATCTCGGTTATTTGACGAATTACAACGACCGTTAAATTACAGAAAAGTTGTGAAATTTTATTCTATAATCTGTAAAGAAACTGGAGCTATCGTTCTTAGTTTCTGAAAAAATTGAAACTGAAATTTTGGATACAGACTTCCTCAAGGGATATCCATAGAACGTAAAGCATTTACAGTATTTTTGATATTATTTTAGTAATAAATTAAAATTGTTTTTTTTTAAATGATAGTTATTTTATATTATATATTTTATAATATATAAATTAACCCCTTAGCTCCCAGATCGCCAAAGATGACGACCTAAAGTAGTGCAGTACTATACCCCAAAACAAAATATGTGGCGACAAACTTTATTTCTATTAAATCTGCTTGAAATAACGTTATAGGCAGAGTTGTAAGCTTGGGGCTATGGGGTATCATAAATTTGTAGTGGGGAAAAATTTGATCTAATAGTGCCATAAAAAGGAAACCCGCAATAAAAAATAACAGAGTCTACCCCAGGTAAATTCTTCCCCTCACGATTGGCCTATGTATTTAAAAAAATAAATAAATAAATCGGTAGTTTTCTTATACCTATTCTGTCATATTAAGGATAGACGTCGCATCTGCAACTTTTATAACTTTTCACTTTTTTGCACCTATTCCATGATGGTATGATTATCTTTCAATCTGTTAAAGCTAAAAGACGTATCTATACAGAAAACTAGTTAAAAATAGAATAATAGAAAGGTCGTATCTACAACAGTTCAAAGTTTTCGATAGAACCTGCCGCTTTAAAAAATCCTGTGGAGGAACAACACGAATCTTAAAAATTTCGTTTCTAATTTTTTACATTTTTATTACCTAGTTAATTTTCTTAAGTTTGAAGTTATATTTTATAAATTATAATATATCTATAAATAAACAAGTTCTAATAATTTCGTTTTACCGAATAAAATTAGACCAGAAAGGATTTTTTCAACTATGTTAGTACAAAGTTAGCTAAAACATTTGTAAGGCTAAAAGTCCTATGTCTCAAAAGTCTTTTTTTACAATTAAAATACAATAAAACGTGCTGCTAGATCAAATGTTGCGAATGAAATAAAACACAGTAGTACTATTACATCTAAGAAACACAACATCTTCAGTTACTTTAAATTTTGATTTTGTCAGATATGACTTCCATCCTTAACACAACAGTGTTAGTATTTTTATTAACTGTGAAAGAATATCCATTTACAGCATTTCATTTGATAATAAAATTGCGCCTATGAAAAAGTTTAAATTTTTTCCCCAAAAATTGATCCTTTTACTTGTATGCAAAAAAACCATAAATCAAATTCATTTTTTCTGCGACGGGAAAAAAGTTGAACATTTTGTCACTCTTGACAGGTACTAAAGTGTCACTTTTTGTCACTTTTTATGAAATTACTTTTTTCCCTCTACCCGGGGAAAAAAGTGATTACTTTTTTCCCGTGGGAAAAAAGTGATTACTTTTTTCCCGTGGGAAAAAAGTGATTACTTTTTTCCCGTGGGAAAAAAGTAATTACTTTTTTCCCCGCTACAACAGCTTACTAGTTTAAAAATTCAAATTCTACGTTGACCAATTTTCCGACTTTATTGTATATGTTTTTCAATATATTACATTTTTTCCCGTCACAGAAAAAAATAATGTATTATACACAGGAAAAAAGTAAGATTTTAGCTCTCGGTGTGAGTGTCTCCCTCCGCTTCGCGTCGGGAGACAAACAGACACCTCGAGCTAAAATCTATTACTTTTTTCCCTTGTATAATAAATATCTATTTTTCACTACATTTGGAAAAAAGCAGATACCAAATTGAGTCAGGGAGCAAAGGGGTTAAGCGAAAAAAACAGATATCTTAGTCATGCATATAAACTGGAATGCTACTAGATGTCTTTGTAGGATATTTTATGGACATCCATTTATGGGTTTAGGGATGTGTTTGAGACCAAAAATGGATGTGGACAGGAAATCATGTGATATTTGGAGTATAAACAAAATTTCAGATTTTATTTTGGTTTAGTTGGAAAATAGTGAATTTTGTAATTATAGTGAAAAAATAAATAATAAATAATTAGATGCAATAATATATTTTTTGCAGCATATCGACATATTGCTTCGATATTATATAATACGATACAGTCTTGACTGCGGTATAGGTAAAATGAACGATTTTTTTGTGAAATTGGAAAAAACATTTTTAGCACTATTTCCCATAGAGGGTGTTTTTATTTTAAATTTTTTAAATTGATATAGCAAACTACTTATTTTGAAAAGATACAAAGAAGTTATTTAAAAAAGTTGTTAAGAATCAAAATTTATACTTAAGTTGGTAAAGATCAGTCATTATTCACTTCTTAGGCATTACTGTTCAATTTAAGTGGGTCAAAAGTGTGTGTAGAAGCTATTTAATCCCACCGTTAGTGTGATTCCCAATCTGGGGACACTCTGTACATTAATATTTAAATTTTATTTGCTATCCCTAGTTATTGAACAGAATTGGCACGATTATACTGGGACGTTGCAGTTGCAGTATGGGTTGTATCAATACATAACTACACTGCATAACTTTGACAGCTGCTGCCAATACATAAAATCAGCACAATGTGCAATAAATTTATTTCCCGTTTCCTGCCAACAGCTGCATGCATTAAACGAAACCTATGGTCCTTTTCACTATTTGTCATGATACAGAATGTAATTGAGAACTTTAATAACAAGGATAAATTTTCTAATATTCTGATATTACAAATTTACACCTTCATTACAATAGTGGAGTCTATAATAGACTGCTAACTTCTAAAGCAATTAGCTCTTAAATTTAATAGTTTAAAGCAGGTTTGTTTTAAATTTATAAAACACAGTGCAAGTAATATAGTGTCATGGGTAGATATAATGATGAAAATAGAGTTCAGCTATTTATCCTAGAATAGTTATTAATTGCAATACGCAAAAAAATGTACTTACACTGTCCCATGTATGATTCAACATATCGTAAACAGAATCTTTATTTTTCATAACATTTATCACTTCCATGCAATCCTCTGTAAGTTGGTCTTCGCCATTTTTCACAATCAACAGTTTCTTACCATGAATATTTGTTTGAAACATGTAATCTGCTTTCCAATTTAACAACAAATTTTTTAAATAAAATTCATAGTAATAATTTTCATCAAGTTTAAAATCTAAACAAATTTCTTTTATAGAGTCAATATTCAAATGGTTCAATTTAATGAGTTTTTTGATTACTTCGGCTGGCGAATTTTTAAAGAAATGTTTATATGGAATCTGACAATTTTTAATTCTGTTCCACCATTTGAATAAATAAATAATATCTTTGCACAAACTTTGATAATCCGCTATATTATAATATTGCAAAAAACGCAGAAAAATTTGAGCAATTGTTTTAAATTTAACTGCATCTCGTTTGTAAAATCTCAAGCTTTGAAAAAGAAAATTATTTGAATATTTGGAATCACATGATAACAGAAGACTGTATGCAAAATCTTCATCGATTTGGCGTGCAGCAAATACATTTTGTAGCAACTGCTTGATACATTTGTTTATTATATTGTTTAAATAGTTGTTTATATCTGGAGCAATATTTGAATTACAAACAAGCCCTTTTTGAATTGAGCTTAATAACTTGTATGCCATGAGAGCATGACCTTCTGTGCATAAGCGCGTGGCTGTTGATTGTAAAGATTGTACTTCAGCCGTTAATTGTATCTAAAAACGTTTGTAAATAACAAAGTAGAAAAAAGCATTACGAAGTTTTATTACCTCATTCAATTTTGGTATAGTATTATCGAAGTACATTAAATACTGTACATTCAGATAAGGTTGTGACATGGGATCTAAAACAAAAAATAATTGTTTGTATAATTTTTCTTAAATAAATTATACAGCGACCGGCAAAATGTTTGCGAACATATAGATAGGGAACATTTTTATTATTACAATTTTCCAACAAAATTATTTTTGGAATCGCTTCTGCATCTCAGATAACCTAAAAATTGATTTAGACATAGGGCACCTGACTTCAGGTTTGGCAGCAAATTAAAAAAATTAGATGAATTGTCGAAAAATCGCCTTGTTTGAGAAAATATCAAAAAAAGTTGTTAGAAAAAAGTGTAATTTAGGTCATAATGAAACACAAATTTTGTTTTAAGCAAAAACAAAATATGTGTTCGATTATGACCTAAATACATGAGTTATACTGGAATCAATTCATTCCAAGGAAAAAATGTGGATTTGGTGAATTAACAAAAATATTTTTAAAAAACGCTATTTTTAATTTATACATATTTTTGTGGCAACCTATGCACAAATTAAATTTTTAACACTTTTTTTCTAATAGCTTTTTTTGATATTTTCGCCAAATCATTTAAATTTTTTAAATTTCCCGCTAAACCTGAAGCGAAGAACCCTATGTCTAAATCTATTTTTAGGTTATCTAAGATGCAGAAGCGATTACAAAAATAAGTTTTTGGATAATTCTAATAATAAAATTTTTCCCTAAATGTTGCAAACATTTAGCTGGTCACTGTATAAATAACACCCTCTGTACAATACCTATTATTTTTCTATATGACACAAAGAAATCCTTAATCGCTTTAAGTGAGGATATACTGGGTAGAATTAGATCACCTCTGTAAGAATTTCGTAAAAACATTGGCGAATGCTGTTTATCATCCTGTGTCATATAGCATGTTGTTTGTATCCAATTTGCTAATTCAATACAATTCCCTATTTCATATTTATTGGATTTTAATATAGCTCTAACAATAATTTTGTCAGCTAATTTTAAACCTCTGATAAAAACGTCCAAGTCAACATTTACCAGATTTTGCAAAAATGATTCGTCATTTGATTTCTGGCAGTAGTTTTCAAAAGGAACGTTAGATGATCCTAGACATTTTAATATTAATGCAACAATATGGCATAAAGAACCTGCATCTGCATCACTTAAATACATATTTTCTGCAGCTCGAAGAATAACATCAAAGTTACCTAATTGTTCACATAATTTAAGTAAAATTATGTTTTTGTCTATTTTAAGATAGGTGGATATTTTTTCACAATTTTGTGTGCAGCCTAATAAATCATTTTTCTCTTGGAAGTCTTCTATTGTATACAACATCAAATGTTCAAGAATATTATTTTTCTTTTGACGATTTTCTAAATCTTCAGATGTAACTTTTAGGTTAAAATATTTATGTATATTGTTAACGCTTTTAAGAGTCTCCAAACGTTTTTGGAAATAAGACTTTTCATATTCTGGGACATTGTCTTTTAATTTCTGAAATATCAATCCTAGTATTTGATAACAATTTTCTTGCAAACCGTTCATTTTATACTGAAAAAAGTAAGAAATCAGATTAAGGTAATTTGGATAGATTTATTTAATAGGGCACCTTGTTGTCTATAGCTATTGTTGCAAATATTTCTAATTGTTTACAACACTTAACAACTTCTTCTTGTGAATTATTATTTAATATTTCTAAAGCTTTCGTAAATTCCCTGAAAAAAAAATTAATAAGCTTCAACATTTAAATATAAAGAAAAGTATTTACCCTATCTTGATAAAATAAATTATTAGTAGCATATTTGCTTCATGCTTTTCTGTGGAGTCTTTGCATAGTTGATAAATATCTTCAATCATTGAGGGTTGGTTGCAATATATTATTCGGCTAATTGCACGTTTTAACTAAAAAATAATTATATGTGTGGGAGACGGGGTTTAACAAGAATTCTCAAAAGAACGTCATAACTTATCTTTTACATTTTTACATTGCTAAAATCTATTTTAAACTAAAGTTGAGTAAAAGTAAATTATTCAAATCTATTTGGTCATTTAATGGGGTAACAGAACTATTTTTTTCTACAACTGTTTTAGAATATAAGTATTTTTAATTACGGAATAACTATATTCTTACACTTGTTATAGAATAAATTCATTCTAACACTGTTTATTTCATTCTAACACTGTTCTGAGTAATAAAGGTTAGGGTCTCGTCTATCAACTGTTTTTTGTTTTGTTGATAGTTACAAACAAAGCGTATTTTAGATAAGAAACTTAAAATTTTCTTATTTTCTAAATGTAATGACCGAAATAATTTATAGTCGTAGAAAAAGTATAGGCTGTAACACGTTTAGAATGGCTATTCTGCACTCGTAAACCGTCCCTCTCGCCTTTTGGCTCGCTTTCCACTCGTGCGGAATATGCCATATTCCAAACTTGTTACAGAATATACTATTATTATATTTATTAATTTCAAGTGCTTCCAGATTCTTTTCTGTTACCCTATTAAATGACCAAATATATTTGAATAATTCACCGTTACTCAACCTTAGTTTAAAATTAATTTTTGCAATGTAAAAATGTAAAAGTAGGTAGAACCCTTAAGATGTGTTATGACGTTGTTTTGAGAATTTCTTGTTAAACTCACCCTCCCACACAATCACACGTGTGGCACAAAGATATTTATTTTGATACCAACAACACTATCATTATAATTATTAATTTTACTAATATTGTATTGAAGTTCCTTTTGTAAAATGTGAAATGCCAAGAGAAGGTACAAAAATAAATAAAACTATACAGGGTGAGCAAAAAGTAACTCACAATATCTGTTACTTAGTAAATATGAATTCTATCAAAAAAACAGCCTTAATAAAAGTTATTTGTTAAATATCAGCGTATACTTTGTCGATTTTTTTATATATTTAGTTATTTGGTTGCAAAGGTAACCAACTTTTGTTTTTTAAATGGCACCCTATATTTGTATCTCTTTCTGGAACAAAATTTTATTTGTGGGATTACATAACAAAATTTTTGAATGAAATACGTTTGAAGTACATAAATTTTCTAATTGCAACCAAATAACGAAACAAAAAATTAAACATCAACAAAGTAGGTACTGAAATTTAACAAAAAACTTTATTAAGGAAAATTTTTATAATATCAATATTTACAAAGAGATTATGCGTTATTTTTTACTCACCCTGTATAAAATCAAAATAAAAAAAATTTAGTATAAATTTAAAAACATTGCCAAACTGTTTTGTTTTGGCATTCTGCTCATAATTTAAAATTCACCTTTTTAACTTGCACGTTTTACTATTTAACACATTCACTGCCAACCACATACGGTCTATGTGGTCAGCTATTTACCATAGGAACCGACCACTCATTCCGCCTGTTGACTATTCTGATTTTCTCGTTAGTGTAAATTGATCGGCATGGCTGAACAATCATATTGCATCAGCCTCTGGCTAGGGTTCTGTATGGCAAAAAACCGCAGCAGGATTTTATTTCACAAATTGTATGCTTTTGCTGTATACCGTTTTATATAACTATGGGTTTTAGTCGGCTCCTCAGATTCTTCCAACAAACTGAGGTGGCAGTGAATGTGTTAACTGTCTTAAGTGTTTACAGTTTTACACAAAGGTTAGTTTGATGTTCTGGCGTCATATTTTAAATTTGGGAATATTCGGGGGAATTTTCAATAGGTTCCCTCCGGAAAAAAAACAATTTGGGGATTTTCCGTTATGAGAACTTCCCCAGCCACCCTTCACTAGATTTTTTTATCAAAAAACTCATTACATAATCTTGTTTTGGAAATGCCTTTAAACAGAGTTTCAAAAATATATGAATTTAATGGGAACAAAAATTTCAAAGTTATTGCTTAAAGAAACATTTATAATTTGTAACT
Organism: Ctenicera cuprea; assembly: GCA_958336395.1. Taxonomy (NCBI): domain Eukaryota; kingdom Metazoa; phylum Arthropoda; class Insecta; order Coleoptera; family Elateridae; genus Ctenicera; species Ctenicera cuprea. The sequence continues at coordinate 60,314,835 of OY284486.1, forward strand.
TATGGTATGATCACCTACATCCAATATCATTTACTTAAAGTTACTTACGTCTTCTACTGAATTAATGTATCTTTTACTAAGCTTGTAAGGATTTTTATTTAAAATAACACATTTAGGTTCATATTCTACTTGTTTTATGATATCCTCAACTAGTGGATGAGAATATTGAAAAGTGTTATTAGCAATTTCACGAATAGCTGTACACCATGGAACATTAGCAACTTTAAGAATAATCAATGTAGCTTCTAATTTTAAGTTTAAAGAACTAATCGAATTTAAAATCACTGGTACAACTTTGATCCAATATTCCTCTGCATATTTAGTAATATCCTAAAAAAAATTGTAAAACACATATCAAAATTCCTAAAAATTATTAAACCTACCTTAATTACACTCGCAAATATTACATCTGGTTCAAGGTGGTAGTTCTGTATAAATTTTCGAATAAATTCTTCTAGAAAATTTTCATTATCCGCCATATCAATAACTCGGTTTAATAACAGCGTTTTAATTAATATTTCTTTTGGCTACATAATATGCAAAGGTAAAAAATATTATGTGTATAATTTATATAAGGTTTCTTCCCGAGATCAAAATAGAACGACTGAACCGACCCTACTTCTATCCAAAAGTGCTTCGTTATGTCGCTATCCTGCCACAAGGTTTTTAAAAAATTGTTATTTTTTAATTAACAAAAGAATGCTTTTAACAATTGTAATCAAATTTGAGCTGTGAATGTACTGGCATCCAATTGCAAAGAAGTCCATATTTAGTTAACAGTTTAGTCAATACCTTAAAAACATTTTTTAAAGAAAGACACTCTTATTTTCAACATTTTTTACTCTTATTGGATTCTGCTGTCTGCCACCGTTTAGATTTAAAAAAAATTTTTTTGATTGCTAACAGAGTGGTTACAACACGCCCCTCCAACATAATCTTGCCACTGCCGAACATACAAAACAGATCGAGATGGAAAGGTAAAAGATATTGCACCTGTTGAATATGGCACGGATAAAGTAGATATCCCTTCAAACTGTATGAACGCTATCTTTATATTCTCATACTTGGAATCCTAAGCATCTGGTACTTAATTTCAAATCTTCTGCAACTCTTTCCAAAATTTGCTCTTTAACCTGAAGAGTTCTTATCACTCTCAGGTTCATGATCAGCAGTTTTGCGAGTACGTCTCTAAACAGCAACAAAGGTTTGATGGTTTTATAAGCGACGATTTGGAAATCTTTCACCGTATTCCGTTAACACTTGCACGTCCATTTTCTTGGTATAGCCGAAAACTAATAACAAATCTGTTCACTTTCGTGCACCATTTAATAAATTAATTAGAAACTGAAATGTTGAAAATAAGTGTGTCCTTTTCTAAAAATTTTTTAAAGGTATTGGCTAAACTGTTAAAAAAATATGAACTTCTTTGCAATTGAGTGACCACTTTGGCCACTTGCTCGATACTGATGACCAAAACAATATGTCAAACAACATCTGTTGCAAAACAGATTCACATCCCAAACTTGATTGCAATTACTATAAGCAGTCTTGTTATTTAGAAAAATAATATTTTTAGAAGAACTTTGTGGCTTGATAGCGACTTAACAAAGTACTTTTGGACAGAGGTAAGTTCGGTTCCATCGTTCTATTATGGTCTCAGGAATATGTAGTAGCTTTTTATACAGACCTTTCAGAGACAACCTGTACATTATACAGCAAAGCGGTGATTATCTGTGGCACCGCATTCAGCGTAACTCCAATTTCAATTATCTATTTTATCAAAGTGCTTGCCGCAAGAATCAACATTATAAGAGTTGAAATTGCATTTTTAATAATTTAAATATTTGTATGTAGGACTTCCATAAAAAATAAACTTTTGATTATGGTAAATATACACTAAATATGCATGTGTATGTAATATAATATATCAAAAAATATTGCAATCTGATAAATCTATATAGGCCTAATTTTTAAATACCCAAGTCCGAGATAGGCTCAGTTCACATTAGCTCAGATAATCAAGACCTTACAGTATAATATAGCATTGCCAGTATATTACTCACTTGTAAAAACTGTTGAAGTGGTACAACGATTCTATAATTATTTTTTAAAGATTGCAACTGCTCAAGGGCTTCAAGTAATTGTGTTAATTGTTGCAAACTTTTCTGATCTGCCATACATTGCTGTTGGAAATTAATGTTGACAGAGGATTCAACTTTTAATAACTGTACCATTTCCCTCGTAAATTTTATAGCGTTTCCTGGGAATTCAATTGGATGCCTCATTTCGGTTTTAAATACCTTGTCTATTATCCATTTTATAAACAAATTCAGAGACGATGGAAGATATGACAAAGTAAGTGGTAAAAATGTAATTAAAAATGGAAGCTGTTTTTCCATAGATACCTAAAATTAAATGAAAATGTAAAACAAGTATCAAGACTTTTTTCAAATTATACTTAATAAATTTCATTAACTACACGAACTGTTTGGTTATTTAAACACTCTTCAAAAAATTAAATGATTGCAGTGAAATGAAAACCATTAAGTTGTACAAAATGGCTGCTGTTTCTCTTTTTATTTCATTATTATTAACACAGCTACAGTTCAGTATTACACTGCATGCGCAAACAAACCTGAAAGAAAGTCAAAGTAGTTTAGACACGAATGAAGCAAACAGTGTATTTTCGCATTCCTTGCCAGTGTAAGAGGAAGTCATTAAAACTAGAGCTAGAGAGATATTGTACTTCCAAAACTCTATGTTGAAATTTTGATGGAAATGTGTGTGTATTAAAGTCCAAGCATACCAAAATGTCGTTTCTGTCATGGCATGTGTATACACTTCAAAAAAAATCAGATGAACCGCGAAGAATGTGGCTGGCACGTCAAAAAATAAGAGGGTGGGAAAGGGTTGTTCCTATTAATTATTGATACACCTGAATAATAACCGTAGATGTATATTCTAGTTACAAAGTTGTTCGATTAGCTCTCACAACCTGTTCACCATCACCAGTTTTCTGTCTCTCAACAGGTTAATCAAGCAATCGCTGAAAAAAGTCTACTAGTTGTGAGAAGAAATATTTCAATTTTAGATTTTAAAGCATAAATACAGTGTTTTATAGCATGTGACTTTGTTAGTAATAAAGATATCAAAATAAACTTGTTTTTATTATAAATACGGATATGTATGGTAACAAAATGTCCTATGTCAATCTCAAACACTGCCTACTATTTTTGCATAAAGGTATACAGTGACTGCCAAAAGGTCTGCACTGTATGGGAAATTATTTTTTATTTAATTTAGGAAAAACCTAAGAAGGGCAATCATTTGTGCTTGTATAAAGACTAGAAATGTGACAGAAAAGAGTTGACACAGGACTTCTGATATATGTCAAATATTACATTTTCCTAAAAAAACTGTCCAAATATTGACTCTAGAAGTTTTGAAAAATTAAAGAAAAAAATATTTATATATCAGATAATTGTACTTATTAAAAGCTATCAAATAATTTTTTATCAATCGAATATTTTCTTTTTGAGTAATCGAGCATTAAAGTGAAAATTTTGAAGATACAGCATTCGGCAAAAATATTTCATATGCCTTTAGATCCACTACATTACTAAAACGTTTAAGTTATCAAAATTCCAAAAACTTGTCTACAAAAAAATCTATACCTTAAAAACATGTCTAATTTCCGTTTCCAATTCCGGTTTAAAAACTTACAAAGAACTATCTGCAACTAAAAAATTTCCAAATACAAAATTTGATAAAAATCTGTGAAGTGGTTGCAGAAATATAGGCAAAAGAAAGCACCCACCACCCACAGACAGACATTTTTTAAAATCCACTTTTTTTGAGTTCATTGAACTCCAAAACGTGTATTTCCGTTAAAACCTGAAATTCGAAAAACGCATAAACATAATTTTCCATACTTTAGTAGAAGTACGAAAGAGTAAAATGGGAACACCACTTCAAAAAGCAACTTTTAGTTGAAAAAGTAACTCACTATGAGCCCTGCTGATGCAACATTTTATTCTACTTGATTAAAAAATTCTCTTGAGATTTCAGAAATGTTGTTACTACATAATAGCTATTTTTAAAGATATAACTATAACAATGGGTTCCGAGTTGGCGCGGTTAGAATAACTATTCGAGTGCAATCAGCAAAGTTAAGCATAGCTCTGCCTGGTCAGTACTTGGATGGGTGTCCGAAAGCCAAGTCAACGCAGCACCTCGTGCTCTCAGAATGGCACGGAAATGGGTGGTCCCGGATGTCATATTAACAGCGCGGCAGTCGATAGAGGGGTTGGAATCCCCCTTAAAGTATAGATGGATGAGCAAATGGACAAGTGAATGTAATGCCAAGGGTTTGACGTAAGCTGAGGGGGCATAGTGGTTAAAGGCTCATTAGCCCCACTACCCTGTGGAACAATATCGATTAAGAAGAATAAAACTATAACAAATGAGCACTTTTGGCTAGACACCTATTTAAATTTTTGAATGTAATAAATGGTAGCAATCAATATTACAAATATTAGATGTCGAGTATCGGTTATCCAACTTACTTATTCATTTCTTAGTTTTGGCAATGACATAAATACTTGACTATAATGATGTACTCATGCCGGAAAAATTTCTATGATTAGCAAACAATTGTTTATCAAATGCGAAGGCACCCACCTACCCACCGACAAACATTTTTTAAAAACCACTTTTTTGAAATATGAAATTCGAACATTTGCATGAAATTATAACTTTCCATACTTCAGTAGAAGTATGGAAATGTAAAAATAGATCAAACAATATTATAGTGTAGAAATTTTTGTTTTTTTGTAAACGTTACCTTACTGAACTTAAAAAGTTCCACTTCTTTTCTAATTTAACCAAATCTGTTACTCTAGTAATAAGAAAGTTAACAACAGTGTTGAGATAATTTTAAACACCCTATTAAAACTTGTTCCAATCAAAAATTTAACCCTAATTGACTAAAATTCCTGTAGCATATGTCCATAAAATTTTATGGAATTTTGAGCTTTATAAAAAACCTGATGAAAAACGTTTGACACTAAGCTATGCGGATGTAATGTAGAATCACCTTTTGTTAGATGTATTGCTACAAAAATAAATAATTAAATTAATAACGAAAAATAACTTCAAGTTGATGCTAAACAATAACAAAAATTGCTTTTTCTTCTTTTGAGTACACACATTGAAGTAAATTTTATAATCTATATGAATTTCTATTTTCTCATGTTAGCTGTGTATACCCCATTCATTTCTGATACCTATTTTGTAAGAAAAATTATACTTACATTACTTAATACATCTAATACTCTCTGTATATGGTTTTCGCTTAATTTGGAAATAGTTGTGGTATCCAAGCGGCTGTAAATTATTATAGATTCTTCTATATGATTCTACAACAAATTCACAGCTTCGAATAAAACAAAATTAATTAATTATACACATACATTAATTTAAAATATATTGATCATGTAGGAGTAAAAGTAACAATGGAGGAAAAAATACCAAAGAAAAATAGAATAGCAAAGCAGAGAAAGAAAAGGACTCGGGCCTTTGAGAACGAGGAAATAAGAAGTAGTAGATACAAACAAAAATTAGAAAAGACTCTGGAAAAAGAAGAAGAGAAAATTATGATACAGAGAGAAGAAGCTAGAAAATTAAGAAGGTAGCATTTACGTTCTACATAACAAATTTGATGACAAACTGTACTTTAAACAGTGTCGAAGCCGACTATGATTTCAATTTTAAAAATGCATATTTCTGTTGTAACTCAAAAAAAACATTGCCAATATTAAAAACCTGAGTATGTCACTGTAATCTACATAAAAATCTCCATAGGATTTTTTAATATCTGTAGAAATAAATTTCAAGTTTTGACTGTAGCTCAAACACAGAAGAAGATACTGTATTTTTGTTTATACCATTGAATTTGTCTTCAAAAATTGATCCAATAAGATGCAAACTGTTTTTTCATAACTATAATATTAACAAAGTATATGTAACATAAAAAATGGGAGACTCTGCACATGGTCTTGACTAACATTTAACAGAAAGAGTTTGCTTAATATAATATATAAATAATTTAAAACCTAAACTTACATGTTCGAGTGTACTATATAGTTCTTGAATAAGATCGCATTCAGAAAAATCAATCCACTCTTGAACGCTATATTTCTTACTGCCACATCTTACAAGTATCATGAAAGTGTTGAAGCGAAACATTAATTCTAAAATTACATCCTGGCTTTCCTTACAAAAAATCTAAAAAGAAACTTCAATCAAAAGCCATTTATATTAATTTTAAATTTTACAATTAACCTTATCAAGTTTGGGAGAAAGCAAACATCCATAATTCAAAATTCTTTCGATATCTTTAAGACTGTTGCAGGAACCATGAACACCCAAGCAAGACTGTATTTTAAAAGCATCATCGTTTACAGTATTTAAGATGCTCAATAAAGTATCAATATCAGAAGCATTGCATATAGCTTTATCATCAATTATTTGCGCTTTAGCCTTGTGTATTTCTGCCACGTCAAGTTGAAACAGTTTTGCACACTGTTCCGCCTCATCAAATTTCTGCCTTCGTAATAGTCTTTTCAAACGATTTTCAGGTGATGTTTCAGATACAACTTGAAATCTTAATTCAGTAACATCATTCCCATGCGTTAATTCTGATATGAAAATAATTTCATCATGAGTATGTTCTGGTGTTATTAAGTGTATTTCGTTCGATATTTTCAGCGAAAATACATTCGCATATTCTGAAAAAAGATTTTACGCTAAACCAAAAAACAAATGAACAAAAATGCTTTCCAATATTCGAGATTTAAAATTGTATGTTTTAAATGCTCTTGCTTACCTGGATAGGTTAAAAGTTGTAAATATGAAATGCCAAGTTCATTTTTCTTAGTAACTCCTAAAATATGTAAGTTAGTGGCATCACGGATTAATAAAATGTCATCAAATAAGGTATTGGTCTCTACAGAGTAAGCCAATAAGGTTTTCGCACAGATATTAATTAAATGTCCATTCCAGTCCAAACCAAGAAACATCCTATAACATAAAATTTGAAAACAAAAATTAAACAATTTGCGCTGCTTGATTTATGAATACAAATACGCACTGATTATTTGAATATATCCTTTTCAGTTTGCAAATATCATTGCAATCTATTTCCATTGTTTGAACGTTGTATTTATAAACTTCCCCTGCAGTCATCATTAATAATGGATTTAAGAAAGCGGCCGTTTGAATTTCATCTTTAAGATCCGTCAGTAAGGTATGCGTAAACTTAAATAGTTCACTATGTGTTTTATCACTTACAGATGACACATCAGAAGCAGCAACTCTAAAAAGTATTTATTATTTTATCTGTATTTATTAGTAAAATACGTAATCGTTAACTATTTAAGAACAACTAATTGTAAAACAAAAACAATTTAAAAAAGTCATAATAACACTTACCGATATATTTCCCCAGTCCTCAAAATCAAAAGAAAACTTGGCATAACCGATTCGTTTTCCACAAATGCATCCACAAAAAATGGTTCATTTACATTATTGTTTTCAAGAATATCTCTGAAAGAACAAATTGCAATGATGGGCTTTAATCAGAAATGTTATTAAGTACTCACTCTGTATATATTATATCACCATTTTCCATCTCAAAGCAGTGAACTGTACCATTTCGAAGACACAAGAACAAATATTTTCCATCAGAAGTTACACAGAACGCATCAATTTCATCATCAAAAGTGGCATTAAAACATAAATCTGAGCAGAGAAGATCTTTAAATACTTTCATTGTTGTGTCAATAGAGAAGAATATAGACCCATTTCTTATTACAGCCTTAATGTTTGGCCTCTTTTTTGAACCCTACAATTATAATTAAAAATACCATACCAAGCAATAAATGGAATAACCACACACTACAACACTACACAAACTTACCTCTTTGGTACATTTTATTGATGCTAGTGTTGATGCTTCATACAAGTTGTCTAAACCGGCAAAGTTTCTCGTACCAAAATTTATGGTTTCATCGGCTGCATTGAATCCACACTCAATATAATCCCAACCAGCCATGTTTACAAAATTTTAAACCCTCTTGATGAGGTTATTGCAGAACTATCTACAAGCATAGTAAAACTTCAAGCATGCGTGCCGCAAACAAAATACAAATTAATAAAACTAAACATGTAACACGGAACATGCAGCATACCCGATCAGAATCAAGAGAGGGTTTCCCTGACGGGTGGAAGGAAATTGTCGCCTTCCATGGAGGTGACCGAATCGACACCCAAAGAACTTGGGAGTGTAGAAACGGAAAGTTAACCATTATTAGTAAAACAAGACTGGTGTGCGCAAGTTCTACACAGTGGGTGAGAAATAGTTAAATACAAAACTATTAGAAGTAAAGTGAGAAAGAATGCAATTGGGGTCCTTTATCTCAGCTCTCTTATATCAGCACTTGCAAATTAGACCAGCTGTCCACGGAAAAAATTCCAACGATCCCCGGCCAACACTATGGCTACAGCCTCGCTCGCCGATACAGCTATGTAGTATTAAGATTGTATATTATGTACCTGTTACTAATTTCATGCATCATATTTTAGCTAGGCAGGGATGATAGATTGTTTGTTATATATTTTAATTAATTTCCATATTGTAATAAACCAGCATATAAAAATAATACCGAGTGAATATTATACTTATCTTACTTGTTTCTGCATTTAGTAAAATAAATAAAAATAAAATAAAATTTGAAGTGGTTAGTCAAAGTTCATATTTGTGAATTTAACATGTTCATCATTATTACCTCGTAACGTATTCGCCTACTGAGCTATGAAGCATATCCTATTTATGATTTTATAATAAATCATGTAATTTTCAAGATATTTTAGGTGTATATATACAATTCATATATTAGTTACCACTTTTACCTACCTAAAAACATACCAGTCCTGTAACAAACTGACAAACATTCATACTTGTGTGCAGCACAGGGTACGTCGATAACTTTGGACTAACTCCTAAGCAGTGAACTCGGATGTAATTCTTTTGCGATTTGCTTCCGTTCAAGTCGTTCCGCAGTGTTGGCAATAAAAAAAAACTGTATAAAGCTTCATTAGGTCCATAAACCCGATACGGCACATATGAGACCTGCGCAGCCGAGACCAATTGTAATTTAGTGGATTAACACGCCCCCATGGGCGGCTCACTCCTCTCAGTCTGCCCCTATAAGCGGCTCACTCCTCGCAGTCTGTACATCACTGGACATAAAAAATAGCAGCAACCCTACGAGACGCATAGGCCCTATACCGCACAGTAGTGCAGATTAGTACGCGGCCACTCTGGACTATATCGCTATAGACGAAATACTCCTTAGACCTCTCACTAACGATAAAGAATACTTGCTTAGTACTGGAACACCCCACAATGCGTCACATTCATCATTTGGAACTGAAAGTGATAACTACACTACGTTGCCCTTCGCTGTCGAATTGAGTGAAATGCCAATAGCTACGCCACGTGCTTTTTAAAATCTATGTGATGCTAGTGATACTAGTTCGTAATCTAATAAACGGCAAATTTTGTTTACCTAAGGGATTAACCTTCTCTGTTAACAAATAGATGCCTTTTCTATATTTACAGGCAATAGATTATAAGATTCTAATTTAAAATAAGGGGAAAAAGACAAAACAAGGAATAATAATATAATAATAATTTTTTGAAAGAGTTTTTATTTTTTATAAGCATCTAAATTGCACGAAATCACATCATAGTAAAATTTTGTGCTTCAATTTGGTTGAGTAAAATTTTTGCAAGGTTTATACGAATAATTTATACATATTTTTCATCAAAAATTACAACCAGGGTTAGTATTTGTTAAGATTATAGCGTAGTATAATAAATATTAATTTAATAACTTTTTTTATGATGTGCACCGTTTAATTTAAAGTGTTCGTAATCAGGTTATTGTACATAATTTTGTTTTTCGAGATAAAATAATTTAGTGGAAAGCTATTGAAGAAACTTATAATTTAGATACTCTTTACCAAAATTATCAGAGATGCACATATTTCCTAATAATATTCAGAAAATGACATGTAATGTGTCTATGAGCCAACTGCACCCCTCTTATGAAACGACGGCTAATTTTACTAAATTTATAAACGATTTATTGGACTCAATGGACAGTTCCAGTTTGTGTTCCAAAAATTTAGCCGGGTAGCGCTTTTCAACAAAATTGTTTATATTAAACATTAGAAAATGGTTTAAAAGAAATTTCTAATCCTAAAACTACTAAATGTTATGTTCTTCTTTGTTTTGGGATTGTTACAACTGCTTGTATACTAAAAATAAAAAAAAACATACAAGGTTGAATATCTATTAACACATCGTACAAAAGATGTGCTAGAAAACACATTTGCTGTATTTCGTCAAAAAAAAGGTTTTAATGATAATCCAACTGTAAGAAACTTTAGGGTATCGTTTCGGTATCTATTTTGTGCAAATTAAAAAAAAAGGCACTAAATTCAACTGTGAAGATAATCAGCAGCAATTTGTGTTTAATATATATGATTTACTATCGTCTATCATAATTATACTCTTCATCAAATTCGGTAATACCCGTGACTGAAAATAATTATTATAAAGGAAACCCAGATCACCATTGAAAATGTGCAAAGTGTTGCAAAACACTAAAACACATTAGAAGACTGTTCCACAAGGTGTTAATAAAGTATGGAAGCCTATATCTTAATAATTTGAGGGTATTTCGGAAAAACTCGGACACCTCAAAAAGTATTTATCTACTCTTGCGGATAATTTGGTGTACCCTTCCCCTTTTGAACTAGTGCCCTCATCAAGGTTTATATTTTAATCAGACTTTATATTTTTAATTTCAGTTTTAAGTATATTATGGCATTTTCTTTATTGTAGTATACATGTTTTTGGATTACATTCGAAAACTTTCGACATTTTCGTTATTTTTCGTATTCTTGTGAAAGTATTAATTTTAGTTGATTCAATCGAGCAATCTCTGTAACCATTTCTTAGATAACAAATAATTCAACATATGTTGTTTTAGGTTGCAGACTTCCGTGGCCGTTGTAAATAACAGCTAGGCTTCCGGGTTGGAGACGCGTCATCGATGCATGAACTGCCGACGTTTCGTCCTCGGTTCCACGGGACATCTTCAGGGCTGTGGTCACTTTGGGATCTGAATCCAAGATCCCAAAGTGACCACAGCCCTGAAGATGTCCCGTGGAACCGAGGACGAAACGTCGGCAGTTCATGCACTGATGACGCGGCTCCAACCCGGAAGCCTAGCTGTTATATGTTGTTTTGTTTGGTTAATAGAAGTTATTTAAGTAACAAGTAATGTAAAGACGTAATAACATTCGGGGTAGGTAAATACGAGCCGAGGCGAAGCCGAGGCTTGTGGCCTGCCGAGAATGTTAATAGTCGATACATTCCGTGTTACTTATTAAATTTTTCACGCTACAGGTAGAAATTTAATCATATTTTTAAAAGTTCGTTTTGACTGCTGTCATCGGAATTATTTTTTAAAAGCCCCATTATGCTAAGTTGCCTGTGCGTGTTACCATATCAACGAACAGTTAAAATCAACATTTTAGTATTCTGTTTGAAATAAAATATTGGAATCTGTACCTTGTTGCTTTAATTATTATCCTAGGAATGTAAATGACACTATTAAGTTCCGTAGTCAAGGGCAAAAAGTAAACGAATGTTATTAGCCATTTTCATCTTTTGTAGCTATGGATGTATCGTCTATTTGCCTTGCCTGTAGCGTGAAAAAGTGTGTTAACAAACTCTTGTATGTACGAACATTACTTGTTGTTAATTTGTATTTAATTAAGCTCCTCTAAAAACTTCTTAAAAAACGAAGTCATGTTTGGAATGTTTAACACAAAACAATTAGTGAATTCGAACAGCGTTTATACCATTGCCAACCTGTTTATGGTGAACATTTTGAACAATTAGTTTAAAAATTTAACTCTCACTTGATGAAATAAACAGAACCACATCAATTTCATTTGTTTTCTAATTAATGGTTACACAGGTTGCTTGATCAAATGAATTAAAAGTAATATTTTCACAAGAATACAAAAATGGCATACATCTTGAAATTTTTATGTTACCCTAATAAAATTTTATACTACCATAAAGAAAATGCCATAAGGCAGCTTAGGTAAGGTAAGGTAAGGTAAACCGCAATAAAAAAATTTTAATTCATTCCAAAATCATGATGATGTCATCACTTGTGTTGAGGAGGGGGTAACGTGGCTAAAGAGAGCTTTTGGTTGTCAAAACAAAACTGTCACTGCCACCCTAGGTCAGTCCACAAAACATAACTGGGTGTAAACGTACTCGATAAACAACAAATAACATTGATTGGGAAGCTCTTGTTGATCATGTTATTGAAGAATAAGCGCCTTCGTAAAAGTTTTAAGTAGACTATTTCATATACCAATAAATTGGTACCTGTCAGTATAAACATGGTATATTAATTAAATGATCTCAAAATATCATTTCACCTTAAATCTGTGGCCTTTTACCATTAGTTATGCTTTTGGCATAAAATATGTAATAACATAGAACATAGGTAGTACATAATTATTTATTTATTTATTTAAAATATACGGATAGAACGGGCATACGCCCAATTACACTATCCGGTTTCATTGAAATAATAATTAATTAAACACAAAAAAAAGTGAGAGAAAAAAACAGAAAAAACAATTATACTTATATTTAAAACTAATCTAAACTAAAGTAACCTATATCTAGTAACTAGTAACTTAGTAACTTGGCCCTAGGTGTTTATTGCAAAAATTTATTTTTATAGAATTTGAGCACCACCGTTTTAAAACTATGAAATGAAGCGTTGAAAATATTAGCATCTGATTCACTAACGAATGAATTTGTGAGAATAGGCATTCTTATCATAGGCGAGTACATTCGTAAATTAGTGCGATGAGACGGCACATGTAGTACACACCGCGGCCTTGTTCGATACGCAGGAACGTACAATCTTACAAGAGGCAGCAATCCGGGACAATCCATTCTATTATTATTAATAAGTTTAAACAAAAAAAACAACTCAATTATTTCTCTCCGTTGATGTAATTTAAAAATTTGAAATTCGCACCTGATATTATGGAAAGATCCATATTCAGGATAACGCCCATATTTTTTAAAATACAGGTATTTCAGAAATTTGTTTTGTACTGTTTCAATTTTTTTTTGGTTTGTTAAAATAGAAGAATTCCATACTTTAGACGCATATTCAAGTTTTGATCTAACGATCGAATTATATAGTATTACTATAGGTTTGGTTGTTGCAAAATTAAAAGTGTTCCTCATTAAAAAACCTAAGTTTTTCAATGAGGAATTAACTATATAATCAACGTGTTTATCCCATTTTAAATTAGGATTAAAGAATACTCCTAAATCCTTAACCTGATATTCTCGCCGGAGAATATTCCCATGCATCGCATAGTTTGAAAGTATTTGTAATTTATTTAAAGAATACGTCATTACTTTACATTTTTCTATGTTGAAATAAAGTTTATTTCTATTACTCCATTCTACTAATGCATGTATGTCATTCTGAAGCTGCTATACATCACTGTTATTACTGATTTTTTTTAAAATTTTCAGATCATCTGCAAACAGTAAACTATGAGAATATTTAACACCGAAAGGTAAATCATTAATAAGGATAAGAAACATTAACGGCCCCAGATTGCTACCCTGTGGTACTCCTGATGGTGTTAGATATCGATCTGAGTTGCAACCAAACAAACTTACAAATTGGTACCTATTTTGTAGATATGACTTTAAAAAACAAATTAATGTATTAGATGCACCAAATTCGCATAATTTTTTTAGTAAAATATCATGATTAACTGTATCGAAAGCTTTGGCGAAATCGGTGTATACTACATCCACCTGTCCTCCGGAATCAAGAGTTTCACTGACAAAATTAGTAAATGTTATTAAGTTAGTGTCGACTGATCTACCTTCAAAAAAACCATGCTGCTCAATGACTATACTATTTTTACATGGTAAAAAATCTTTTTATACAGTATCTTTTCGAACACTTTAGCTGGTGCAGATAAAATTGAGATGGGCCTGTAATTTTCAACATCACCCTTATCTCCAGATTTATGTATAGGTGTAACCCTGGCTATTTTAAATTTATCAGGGAATGTGTTAGATTTCAAAGCAAAATTATATAGTAACGTAAGCGGGTACTGCAGAATTTCCCAGCATGCTTTAAATATATAAGACGGTATTAAGTCCGGTCCTGTCGATTTCTTTGGTTTTAAGGTTTTTAGCTCTTTAGTTACTTCTTCAATTTTAACAGCATCAATGTTAAGAATGTCCAATGCAGGTTGATTGGATTCGGATAATATTGTGTTGATGTCGTAATGTGACCCAGGTTTGTATACTGAACTAAAATAATCGGCGAAGCATTTGGAGGCATCAACACAATTAAGACCAGTTCTACCTTGATAATAGTACACCTGGTTAGTTTCACTATCTTTCTTTTTATTTTTGACGTAATTCCAAAACTCATTTACATTAACATTTATACTATTTTCAACAGAATGAATATAGTTTTTGTGGGCCAACAACACCTTACGCTTAGTCATTATTCGAAGACGTCTAAACTCTTGCAGATGGTAATCAGACTCGCTTCTATGTCGATGATGATAATTTTTTTTCTTGATATCTGAAATTATTTCTTTGGTGAACCATAACGGGTACCTATTTTTGTTTTTTGTTTTGCGTGTAATTTGGGGAACGGATCTCTCAATAATAGCGTAGAAAATTTCATAGAATTTGTCCACAGCCGCATTAACATTAGTACACGTGTGTAGGACATTCCAATTGGTATCACGGAGTAACTCGTAAAGTAGCCTAAAGTCGGCGTTTCTATAATTATAGCTATTAACTGATATAATACTATCATCTCTTGCTGGCTTGCAGCAGTTGAAAAATTTTGTTATTAACAACGCAGGATGATATAGATCTATTTGTACCAAAGAATGGATCTGTTGATTAACTTGTACTTCAAAACTACTAATGACTAAATCTAAGGTTTTATTTTCTATATTAGGTATATTATTATACATGGTCAGATTAAAAAAGTTCATAAACTCTCTCAGACTTTTAGCTACCTGACTACCATTTGCAAGATCATAAGCAGCATTAATAATTTCAGGCGAGTTGAAATCACCAACAACAATCAACTCATTATCTATAAGAAGCTCAATATTTTCTAACATATTAAAATATTCCTGAAAATTATTAAGTGAACATCTTGGTGCAAAATAAACAGTACTTATTGCAATAACTTTGCCAAAAACATTTACTTTAACTGTTACAGTTTCAAGTATACTATTAGTTTCAATCAGTTCTGATTTAAATTGTTCATTAACTGCAATTAAAACTCCGCCCCCTTTGACTTTGCCAGTGCGAATTTTGTTTCTGTCACATCTGTAGACACTGTATCGCGAATCAAATAGTTCAGAATTATAAATATCCGAATCCAACCAAGTTTCATTCAATACAATACAACCATACGCTTCGGCCACAAGGTTGTTCAAAAAAGTGGTACTCTTTGTTCGAAGACCTCTGACATTTTGATAGTAAAGACTGAATTCTTTGACCTTCATGATATAAGTTTAAAGAAAATATATTATATGTATACAAATCATATACAAATATAGAAGATCAACCAAACTATTGAAATTTTTAATATGTACAATAAAAAAAACAAGCAAAATGAAATTTACCTATCTACATTTGGAAAGCACCAAATATAGTAAAAAAGCTTCACATATTGTGAATAATTTTTGCTACTTAGGACGCCTCTAGTATCTTCTGTTTTACATTTCAATGCTTGTGCAAACTTTTTGGTTTTTAAAAAGGTTAGTAAAAAGTTTATTATTTATTATCTAAATTATCTAGTTTAATAAACAGTGAACTGGTCATTTACTCTTTTGTAACCACATTAACGAACATTTAGTTTTTACCGCCTGATATTTACCTTGGAAAAAAGCACTAAACACCAGTCTATCCAGAGTTTTTTAGATAATAATAATCATACTAATGTTGGACATTTTTCTTCGTTATTTCCACAGAACTAAAACGTGTGTTATTTCTAACCTATTTTACTCGGTAAACCGCCAAACAACTATTTCAACAACTTCAACGGAACGGAAGATTTGATTTATTTTCATTTTACACCAGCGCCGCTTAAATGAAACTAAATTCAAAGTATTTAAGCCATTTTCCAAATCAGGCGCTAGATGTCAGCAGTAAAAATTTTTGCACGCACAAAAATTTCCATTGCCACTTCTTATTTTTGGTTGCTTTTCCCTGTTTCACTATGAAAATTATAACAATTAATAATTTCACTAATGTATAGATTTCATTTATAAATTATGAAAATGCAAAGGCAGCGAAAAAAATAAACAATATTATACAGAACGAGTCAAAAGTCACTCATAATGTTTCTAAATTCATAAATATTAATACTATTAAGAATTGTAGGTTACATAGTTTAGATAGTCACACTGGGATAAAACCGCAGCAAAACGAGATTGGTATGTCAAAAAAAAAAGAGAGGGGGTATACTTCAACATAGACGCGTTTGAAAAAGAAGCTCAGATTTGTATTCTACGCATGTCGAATAGCTGATCTGCTTAAGCACGATCTTTCTACCACCCCCGGTCACTCCCACCAACGATTTTTTTGTTTTATTTTAAATTTAGTAATTTTGACTTTAAAATCAGTACCTATGAACATGTTAAATGCCATTAGGAACAACCTCCCATGTAGAAAAGACCTACTACATATTTTCTTTTGGGCGTTTACCTGAACAGTTTTTTTGAGTATTTGCCAAAAGAATAACTATAATCTTTGATTATATACCTTTAAGGGTATAGTCAATGCTATAATTAAAAATTTGCAAACTTCAAATTTTTAAAATTTGTCGATATTACCGGCATATTTTAAGATCTTCAGAATTTTCGTTAAAAGCTATGAAGGTTCCGTGGCAGTTGCTCAACAGCCTTTTTTAAATGGCATTGCCGCTCTATATTTTTTTACGTTTTTAGATTCAACAATTGTTTCTGTTCTTGGTACAAAATTTTCACAAACCTAGAAAAACAATAGGTATGCTTGCTTAAATATGTGTACTCAAGTTGGCCATCTTACGAGTCTCGTACTCTCCTCACAGCACATTGTTTCTCTTTAAAACAAACAAAATAGTTTGTATCTTTACTACATGTCCATCAGCCGTCAATGTGTAATTAGGGTGTTTTGCATTTGCACTGTCAATTCCTAATAACTTTTCGCACATGCCTGTAAGACTGGCACGTACATAAACAGTTTTAACTGAGATATTATTTATTTTTTTATTTAAGAAGTGTGAAAACCAAAATTTATAATCATAATAAAGGTTAACTGGGCAATATGCGGCTGAAAACCCTAATTATGCTATGCGTGGTTTTTGTTTTTGTAGTTAATGTTTTAATTAAAATAAAATAACACCTTATGTTACTATGAACTTCTACAAAGTAACCACGGCATCTGTTAAATATTTAACGTATTATTTCCAGATTAAATCTGAAAGCTATAATTTGTTTAATTCCAACAAAGTAAAAGCTATCCATACTTGTAGAAATAATAAGCCGGACTGGGCACCGAGAAAATTAGGCTATCGGCCGGAAATAATGTTCTTCGAAGCATACTGCCACAATAAAACGTGTCATACCGAAACTTTTCCAGTGCAAATACTATCGTGGGGTATCATCATTCCTCATAAAAAATAGTATGAGGAAAGGAGATTTTTACCAACAAAAAGTATATTACTGTGGGATATTATCATTCCTCGTAAAACGAGAAAAAGGTTTGCTTTACAGCATTGTTTCGAATTCGTTGTGAAGACTTTCGGGTCAGTCGCGACGGTTTTTTCATTCACAAAACTTATCAGTCGTTCGTACTTCCCAAAGTTGCTGTAAACTGGTAGTTTTACAATAATCAATCATTTATAGATTTCTATTCCGCACGTTCCCAAAAAAATATAAATAATTCTTATTAACTTCTACTTTCTTTCTGTGTTTGACATATTGTAGTTTGTGTGTCCGCTAATTTTTGTTACCAATCTGCTCAAGAAGGCAATCTTTAGAAACATACTAAATAAGATCGTAAGTTAACTGCTTTTTAGGTGCACTTTTTGATAGTGGGGACTGGATGTATACTCAGTCTACTGTTTTTTTAGGTTTGTGTTTCAAGTTCAAAAATGTTCTAGTTGCCATGGCAGCCAAATAATGAAACGTGCAATAAATTGAACAGCAACAAAGTATGTACTGAAGTTTAACAAACATCTGTTGTTAACGCAAATTTTTCATAGCACCAATATTTACGAAGACATTATGCGTTACTTTTTAGTAAATTTTTAGTAATAGGTAAATCTAAAATTTAAAAAATCTTTAAATTTAAAAATATTGCCAAAGTGTCTTGGTAATATGCGCACTGGCAACTGGTCGGCTAGGCTACAGCAACTATTTTATTAAAAAGAACTTTTTTAAATATCAAGTCACTAGAAATTTTCTTTTTATATCAAGTTACTGTAGTCTAGTTACAGCGAAACTAAAAACAAAATTTATAGAAATCTGTCAATTATTTTTCAAATACTACATTAACTAACAATTTGAAACAGAAAACTTTTCCGCGATAAAGAATCCTAAAGATGCAAACCTCCAAAATTGGCGCCACTTCTACTTATCAAAATGCCGCTCGCATAGTTATTATCTATGCCTGCGTAGTGTTTTGTGCTTGTGTACAAAAAAAATTCCCAACGGCTAAAATATAAGAGTAAATTGTAAATAATTCATTAATTGCGGCAAGGTGCAGCGACGTTAACGTTTAGAGATATTCGTAGTGTAGTGTACAACTTGTGTATTATTTAACAAGTAATTATACATGACGTATTTATTATCTATTTGTGTGCGGTAAAAACAACTTAGTATAGTATTTTAATTTGTGGCTACTTCTTTTAAGGTTTAGTTGCGAATATGAAAAAGGTTAAGGGTTTTAACGTTGATGATAAAGTATTTGCGAAAGTAAAGGGCTATCCAGCGTGGCCTGCCATCGTAAGTAGAGAAAGAAAAATTTTGTGGTTAAGTTATTCTAATACCTTGTTTTTGGTATAGATTACAGAAGCCCACAATACAAAATACAGTGTTAAGTTTTATGGTACTGGCGAGACGTAAGTAAATTTCATGTTTTTCTTTTTATTCACTAGGGTTTAAAGTTATGCGTTTCCCTAATGTACTTTTAGTTGACGCTGTAACTGTAATATCAAACCCAATAGCAAATACATGGTTTCTGCCGACAGGTTCTTATTAAGTTAAAGGAGCTTGTGCGATGATTTCATACATTTTTGTAATAGTTATGTTTTTCTCTTTTATCAAACAAAATCGTTCAAGGTTGCTAGGAGTGTGAGATCTAGATAATATTGTTTACTTACGTCTAGTCGCTACAGACAACTTGATCCCGAACATGACCGAGCACATTAGGACTTGCGCAGTTAGTATGCTGTCAATCTCGTTGAGCGAATGCAACTTTGTTTCTGTATTTTTTCTTTAAAAATGTAACTGCTGTTAAGCATAACCTTGGGCAACGACGGCAAAGACCAACAACATTGTTTTCAAAAAAGCAGTATAAAACAAAACAAAATTTTGGTCTCAATTGAGATTCGACCCCACAACCATTTATATAGTAAAAAGCAGTACACCCACATTTCCATCTGTGCCACTACGAACTTGCAGGATATCGCTATGGCTCGCCAAACTTAATTTATCTTCCACTCTACCCAACTTTCTATTCGGGTTCGACGATCGTCTGTTGCCTGTATCGGCTAGACGCAATTATATCATTTGGCTGGTGATAGGTAGCCGGTACCAATGACAGTGTTCGTAGCCGGTAGTCTCCTATGATTGATCTAAACTAGAGCCGGAACTACAGGCTACATAAAACATCTTTGCATCAATGTTGCACAACCAAGCATTTTAAAAACATTGTTAAAAATAACTAAACTTTGAATGAAAATAAATTTCACATATCAGCTAAACTTCAAACTATACTATTGTCAAAAGAGTTAAACAGTAAACTTATCGCACAACCAGCTTGCTGCTTTAAGAGTTGAAATTCAATTTGCACCAAAATAGCATCCTATGAGATGACCTAATCAACGACCCTAATCTATTCACACGACCTTAGTCCTGAATATCATAATTATCCCAAAATTTGTGGAAAAACGCAAATTGTCCTATAATTGACCTTAAATTTATTTTCATGTTCTAAAAATCCTAAATTTATGCACACTCTTGTTTACTGATTAATGATGTGTCGTAATTTTAAACAGTAAGTACGTTTAGGCTTGTAATGTTTGGTGGACTGACCTATACCCTGACTCAAATTCACCGTAATAACTAAGCGTTTACACCTTCACCTTGTGCGCCACGACTAAATTAGTAAATGGAAGTAGAAGGAGAAAATAGGTGTTTGTTTAACTAGGCAAAAAAGTAGCAGATTTACTACCACGGCTGGCGTTTCATAGTCGAGGCGCAGCCGAGACCAAAGCAGTAAGTCTGCATTTTTGTCGTGTTGAACATATAATTTTTTCGCCGATTTGTAAGAATTAATATGTATTTTCTGATTATTTTTAATGTTTTTAATCGCCTTCATCGTAGCCATGTTGCTACGATATACGGTTGCTATGTAAAAACAAATTTGATGTTTATTATTTCATAAATGTCGTTTGTCATTTTTAATGTTGTTTTTTAATGCCTAGGCAGTAAAAGTTTTTTTTTTTACTGGCAAGGCAGTAAAAGTGACACTTTAGTGACTCAGATGTTAATAAAATAAAACTTTTAATGTCAATCGACGAAAACGGACCTTAGCGCACACTGCCGTGGGCAACGTCACCAATTTCATTTTCTTTTGCTATTAAATTAAAACGATTTTACCTCGATTTCTGTTATTGGAATACAGTTGTAGAAACAAATATTGTGTACAACTCGTGCGAGAAATGCCTTTAGCGCCCTCCGCTAATTTTTTGACTCGGCTAATGCCTCGTCAAAAAAACTTTCATTCTCGTGCGCTAAAATATCATTTTGCACACTAGTTGCACAAATAACTATTTTCGCACTAGCGGTTAAAAAGCCATTTTGACATTAAAAACTGTGTCAAAGCTACCACTTTTGACATGCGCGAACAAAAATATTTTTTTCATGTTTGTTACTGCATGAAAATAATAAAATGTGTACCTAATTTTGATTTTAAAGTTTATAAAGATATATAAATGTTTAAAAGAAATGAAAGTTTAGTTTTGATAATAAATAACTTATCATTGTGGTTAAAGCGTATGTTACACCAACCAAAAATATTTGTTTTAATTTATTGTACATAAAACTATTAACTTCAACAGGTTTTTTATTGTAGCTTTATATGTATTTCAACGTGTTTATACGTCATTATCAAAGACAAGATTAAAAGTAAACAGTTGGTGTTGCTATAGGAACAATAAATCTTCATAACTTGATCTTGGTTTTGTATATCTGCGTCCAGATGACCTGATTTTTCATTCCAAAACTTCCAATAACGGCGAGTTTAAGAGATCAATTTTTTCATTGATCAAAGCACAGATAAGGTTAACACTACAGATATACAGTAAATATGTGAGCTATCGGCAGCTTGTTTTATATGATTAATAATCTGCAAAAAGATGGCGCTACAATGACAATTTATAATTAAGTCACAGATGACTGTAATTGAGCCGATTACTTAGCACATATTCAAACCAAAAGTTAGACAGCCATCTACCATGCTTAATTGTCAAATCGCAATTTTTTGTAAATAATTAATATTGAAGCCAATTCTACTTAAATTATATTCATGGTGTGACAGACGCACTCAAATCCCCAATAAAACAGTTTCCAACACATTTCAACAGTAATAAACAAATAGCGATAGCAGCGCCCTAAAATTAGTCTGGTGCATTGTAGCCAAACTAACGCTAATTTCGTCTCCAAATATGAGCGGACATTTTGTATAAATGGTCGTATATCTGTAGTGTTAACCTTATCTGTGATCAAAGGTACAGGTTTTAAATGTTTGTGAATTTCATATAAATTACAATGAACTTCAATGAAGTAAAGCCAAAACTTATAAATAAAATATTTTTGTTGTTTTGAAAAATTTCAAACAATGGTATTTAAATCAAAAAATTTGTTTTAAAGCAAAAAAACATTTTTTTAGAATTAAAAAAAATTGGATTTTTTTACAACTCTGTACAGAGTATACATTTTTGCATTTTTCCAAAGTAACACACTTAGTTTACCGGTTTGAAAATCCTCATTTGAATAACGATTAATTTTAAAAATCACTCCGTACCCTGCTTTTTCTCCATTATACCTGTGAACTATCACAATTTTCATTCAAAAACAAATTTTGTATAAACAGTATCCTAAAAAATGATCTGCTAGCAGTCACATTCATCAACGCAGGATTTTTAACGCTTCAATACTAGCAACCTGAAAAATAGTGATTTTATGGCAAAATAGAATCTAAAATTGATGTATTTTTACTGTTTAGGATTGTGTTTTTGATTTTCATATTCACAATAAATTAAGTAAAGAATTGCTGTATCGCAAAAATGCGTAGCTTGTTAGGCATTACCTAGAAGATATGTACACTATTATTGACTTTTTTACTAAAAAACTGTTTCAGTTTTTTAAACATAAAGATGCTGTGGAAGCTTTGCCATTATTAAAAATATTGCAGGTTGTAATTGCAAAATCATTGATAATTGTGTAATTTTAAATGTGGCCAAAAAACAAAATCCACGAGAATCAGCACATTCTTGAAATAGTACATTTAGTAGTTTCCTTGTCTCGGTGCTCTCTTTCTAAAACACTACAGAATATTGCCATAGCAACCATGCTTCGTGCCTGCTCTTAAGTTATATACCTATTATGCTCTGTGATTATAACAATACCGTGCCGGCACCAATTCATTTAGGAGGAGAAGGGGATTACCGGCTCTGAACATCGTTATCGGTACGGACACTCTTTTATGTAGCCAGTAGTTCTAGTTCTGCTCTTTTAATCTAAACCAATCGTAGGAACCGACTACCTATCTACTTCGATATTGTTAATATGTCTTTCGGAGTTATTTTAAGGTCATTATGTTGTAATATGGAGATAATGATTACTGGGATTTTCATTGGCAAAATGTATAAAAACAGCATTTGGAAGGGGTTGAAGTTTTGACAAAATAACATTAAGAAATCTTACTGAAGTTTGTAATCATACCATAATATTGTTTTAGTGGAAGTGTAAAACCAAAAGACTTGTTTTATTATTTGAAGCACAAGAACACATTCGTAAAGTCACTAAAAAGAAAGGATTATAAAGAGGCTATAGATGAAATTGAAAAGGCAATCGAGGAAGCTGGTACTGATGGAAATAATGAAGAAGATACAACCTTAGATTCAACGGTAAAGCAATGCACATTTACTCAAGCATACGTAACAGACAGGGTTATATTACAGCTACTTTCAAATAGCAGCATAAATGATAGCATTGATACAGCTGTTGGTAGAACTGGTAAACGTAAGAGATCATCATCAATATCTTCAGAGAAGTTAAATAACTTACAAGCAAAGAAAAAAGTTGTATCTCGAAGCAGTACTCCGGCTAATAATGCGATCAGCAATGTTCACGGTAATTATTTTGTAACTGTAAATAAAATTGATTGATTGGTGCATGCACATCTTACAGTTTCAGTTAGTTAATTTTATATGCTCTGCTATTAGTGACAATGAAGTTGCAATTTAAAGCAAGTTTAATTTTCAGATTCTGGAGTTAAGAAAGAGATTGTTACACCTCCTAGAAATCAGAACACTGAGGTCATTTTAGAAGACAGTAGTTCTAATACCAATACTGCTGAATCAACATCAACATCAAAATTGTAAGTTTTTGTTGTTTTTACAATTTTGTTAACATCTAAGTTGCATTACAGTTTCACATCATTACATTATTTTAACACAGCAAATTAAAAAAAATAGTAGGTGTGTCTATTTTTTCCTACTTCTGCATCTTTATTTATAACCTTTAAGTTTTCAATCAATCATTGCAATCTGTTTTAAAAAAATCGATCTTATCTTTTAAAAAGGTTTTTGTTTTTTCTTGAAAATAATTATTCCATAATAATAGTGAAATACATGAACACACTTTCCGAGTATTGTTCCATCAACTCCGGTGTCCCGCAAGGCAGTGTATTGGGGCCGATCCTCTACCTCCTGTTTTACGTCTGACATACCAGAGACAAACAACACCCTAATTGCCACCTTCGCTGACGACACTGCCATCTGTTCATGAAGATCCAAACTTAGCCAGTGAACGCCTCCAAGAACACTTAAACCTTGTCAACGAATGGTTAAATCAATGGCGAATAAAGATCAACAAAACCAAATCTACGCAAGTTACTTTCACCACATGTCTGCCAGTCAATATCGATGGTGCCCCATTCCTGTGAAGAATGAAGTGAAATACTTGGGACTTCACCTAGACCAGAAATTAACATTGGAAAAACACATACAAGCAAAAAAACAGCAATTAAACATTAAATTTAGGCAGATGTATTGGCTGCTCGGTAGAAAATCATCATTATCAACTGACAACAAACTGTTGCTGTACAAAATCATATTAAAACCAATTTGGACATACGGCCTTCAGCTGTGGGGATGTGCCAGGAAATCCAATATCAGTATTATCCAGAGGTTTCAATCCAAGATCATACGCTAAATAATCGTCGCACCCTGGTATGTTACTAACCAGACCATGCACGAAGACCTGGAAGTACCTTTCGTGCAAGACGAGATCCACCA
The DNA here is from genome assembly GCA_958336395.1 of Ctenicera cuprea. Lineage (NCBI taxonomy): Eukaryota > Metazoa > Arthropoda > Insecta > Coleoptera > Elateridae > Ctenicera > Ctenicera cuprea. The sequence goes on from OY284486.1 coordinate 60,339,863, forward strand.
ATTTGCTGCCAACTATCATGCAAAAACTCACGGACACCCGAATGAGCTAGTGGGCCACCTCTCAAACGAAGAAATTCCAAGGAGACTACAAAGAATTTGGCCAAACGACTTATTGTTGCAATAAATCATACTCTCCACAATTAAAATACATACCATAGTAAACTGTAATATATATAGGAGTAACATCAATGGATGATTATCTCCTTCAATGTCTCGTACTCTAACAACTCTTTTTCTTAATACTCATCCAGAGTAGATGTAAAATTCAATTGATGTCAATAAAAAAAATAATAATAATAGAGTTATCTCTGTCTATAAATTGTTTTAAATTTAGCTGCTTCAGTATTAGTTTTTTTTTAATTCTTTTGCCTCTTCTTCATTATCCATATCAAGACTAATCGTTTTAACCTGTGTAGCTTTGCTTTGCCTTACCTGCAAGTATTTTATTAATTTACTTGTAATTTTCTAAAGAACTTCAAATCATTTATAGGAGCTTTAACGGCATTAAACAAAAAAATCATAGTATTTAATTATAAATCTTCCTACTTCAACTAAGTCTTTTGCTACATTTTTGGTTAATTCAGGAAATTGTTTTCTAAACATTAAAATGTTTAAACAATAGATAAATAGCCTTGGCCATCCATCTGACTAAGTGCATGACTCTAGGTTTTGAAAATTTTAATCCCCGAGGAGGAGTTCTGCCTAAGAAAATTATAATCATTTCAATAAATTCTTTATAATCGTTTCTTGGGAAGTCTTCTCTAACCTTTTTTTTTTTAATTTACTATTTCAATATTTCTTTAATTCTTTTTTCCGATATTATACTCTTCACAAATTGATCTTTATTTATTTTTGGCCAAAACTTTCTTAATTTATCTGGGTTATGATGTCTGCAACCTAAGAATAGTCTTTCTCGCCCAGTTTTTCTTTCTAACAGAGTACAGGTACTTTCATCTATATAGTAAATTCGTAACTGTCTCACCATAACAAAGCGGCTAAATTTTACATCCCCGGAAAGTTAATCACTATTACGCACCTTGCATGTTGGCTCAGTTTATTCTGGCCACAGGTCAAAACATAAAGGCCTCCCACGGCAGAATTGGTTGGCGGAGAGCTGTAAAACCTGTTTTAAAGCCGACTTCTATGAAATCACTTTTCAAAATAACTTATAACTTATGTTTTGCATAGCAGAAGCTAAATAAACATTATTTGTACTATCATCATCATTATCATCAACAACAAAAGCCCTAAATGCGATACAGTATGTAATTATTATTGGTTTTTTCTCTTTCTTTATCTTTCATCTCTTATACCCGAAGGTGTCGAGGACTTTCACTCTGGGTAGGCTCTCGCTTGTGTAATAGGAGGTAGTGGGGCCTTTGGCGTTTAGACCGCTACGCTCCTGAAGCTTATGCCACACTTTATGCCCATTCATTCAATGTCATTCACACACATGTGTTTAATTGTATGTTTTTATGTTGTTTATGACTTTGTTACTTATCCTGGTCAGTCAGTAATCAAGGTAAGCGCCGTTAATTGTAACCCAACGTTGAATGGTTGCCGAGCTCGATACCGATCCACGGAATTACAGAAAATTTTTCTGCTTCTTCCGGGATTCGAACCGAGGGCTCACGCATTGTGAGCCTGATCCTCCTACCACTGGACCGCTCGGACCTTTATTGGTTTTTATAAAATATACCTATTACAAAATATCACAAGAACGCAAACAGTGATATTACGTAGTAAAAGAACATATTGCCGGGTTTTTTCCTAACCCTGCTAGGTTACAACATAAAATACGCAACGTCAATTACAGCACTCTTAACATCCAACCTTCAAAGGTAGATTGCACCTAGCCAAAGAATCTTTTTTTTCTTTCTTTAATCATTTTCCCTCTTACCGTTAGGGCATAACAAAAATTAAATCTACAACCACCAACTACAATGGTGTTTTAATATGATTTTAAATTTGCTAAAACTTCGTTACGTATCTGCCCATTTAATAAATGTCATATGCTTGAATTATTGACACTGTGGTGGCTTGTACTTGTACTTAACAGAAGCTAAACAGTTAATGTTATCATGAATCTTTTAGATCGACTGATGATGAGAAGAACGATGATGCTGCAACCCATATATCCACAAAATTACAAGATATTACTGAATCTCAAACGTCTAACAAAGACAGAAAACTTGACAGAAAAAAGGAAGTTACAATTAAATCTGCAAATAGTGACAGAGTATCTGTCCTAACTGCTGCTGATGTTAAAATTATTACAGATGACTACCTTCGGGCTTTGGTTGCATATGTAAGAATAATTTTTATAACATTTTCCATTGTATGAGCTTCCAAATTTTTAACTAGTGCAATTAACTAGTTGTTTTTTGCTTTTCAGGCAGCCCATGTGAGAAAAAATGAAGAAATGTATAGAAGTATGTAAAAGTAAATTCTCTTTTTATTTTCAAATTGAGGTTGTTTGTGGTTCTGTGTTTTTATTAGTAAACATTAATGTCATTAAAGTTGTATAATGTTTTGATACTACACTGTGTAAAAAACCAAATTAAGTAGTTTATGAAAATGTATTATCTTACATTTCAGATGATCCCCTAAAAAATCAGAGAGCTGAGGTCTGGAGATCTAGCTGGTCACATATGCCTGTGACTAATATTATTTATTCTTATATAATTGTTTTAATAGTTTTTGATGAATTAGCGATAGCTCAAGTGCCGAGGTGACATTGCATCTATTCCACAGTCGCAGTAACATTTCCTTTTCTCAGAAAAATTTCTGACTTGCCAGTTTTGAGCCGGAAACCCATGGATTTACCGCTAGCCTCATAAACGCTGTTTTGTCCTTTTAATTAAATAAATAACTAATTCGTAATCAGCTCTGTATACAACTTTCTGAAATGATTTTTATTCATATTTCAGAAAAACCTGTAGAAAAAAGAAGTCATTCAAAAAATGAGATTCTTATGGCAAAACTGCCGGAAGGAAAGTACGTTGGAATAAAATACAATCGAGAAGATCCACCACCTATGAAAAGTGAATATGAATATGCAGAATATGATGAGTCTGAAGCAAAAACAATTTTGTCTCTAAAAACCGTTGTTGAACAAGGTTCTTGTAAACCCGAAGATGATCCCAATTTATTTGTAACAAACCTTAACATTGATGAATTGCAATTGCAAGACATTATTCAGAGAGATTTAATTGAACGTAAAAGAGTGAAACTAAAGTGGCTGAGAATGGAATCAAATTTGATTGACCTTGATGGAAAAATCAAGGCGTGCTTGGGATTAGATAAGGCTAATCCGGAAGCAGCCTTGGAACATCTCGATACAATGGTAACATTGGAAATTGATCCACTAATGCTTAAGAAACATCCCCATGTGGTCGATATGATTAAACGATTGCGTAGATATATTGGAAATGTGAAAGAATGGAATATGACTGACGATGAACGTGCACAATTTGAAGCTAATGCCGAAAAAGTGAAGGATATAGCTGAGGATGTGTATATAAAATTTGCAGTAAGTAAATAAATACAGAACTTTTGTCATTTAGTATAGATATGAAGCATTCATAATTCAAAAAAAAGAGATTCAAAAATTTTATTGTTATTACTTTTAATTCAACTGCTACCAGTTTTATTTCATGAACATGTTTTGTTTAGATATTCTGTCGATATTCAGGATTAGACTGAGACACCACAATCCATTATTGCACAATTAAAACAAACACAATAAAGCACTTCTCACCTCACCTGAAATCCAGTCTGCAGATATATACAGGGTGTTTTTAAAACATGGGCCCCTATTCAGAGGCAGATTCTTTACCTAGCAATATGACACAAACTTCTTATAAATATGTGTCTGCAACAGCATATTTTTGGAGATCCAGGGTATTAAAAATTTTATTTCACTGTTTTTAATTTTTGATTTGTTTTTTGAAATCCTTATTGCAATCTGAATAAAAGGAAGCGATTCAAAAATTAAAAACAGTACAGCGCGTAGAGTTTTTTTTTTTTTAGAAGAAATTGACCTCATTATCCACATGTATGGCCCTGGCGGCATTTTTTGGAATTTAATTATAGCCAAAGCGGTTATAAGACATGAGAAATTTCAGTAGAATATTACAAGCTGTTGAAATTTTTTGAAACGGAAAAAAAAATTTAAACGCTGTATCTCGAAAACTAAGCTGTTATGGACACATGTTTATAAGAAGTCTTATTTTTAAGTTAGGAATCTGTCCATGTTTTTCAAAACACCCTGTGCATATAGGTGTTAAACCTTTGCATCTATTCTTTATTTCTTCTTTATTAAACATAAACAATATTCTCACGTGCATTTGGACCGCTATGAGTATGCAAGCTTGCTTTCTTATGGGATTGTTTGTTTATACCATAACATAAACATTGTGATCAGAACACAGACAATACTGCAGAATAAAATAGGGAGACGTTAAATAAATATTTAATATAATACCTTTCTTTGTTTTTGGTCCACTCTTCTATAGCAAAAAATCATCTGCCATGGCAGTTTGCATCCCTTAAAAGTTACAGCCCCTCAAACCTGCAAAAGAAAAGCAGTATAATCTCAAGTACGATGTTTCTCGTATAAAACTGTTTGCTTACAGCGATCAAATTTGGTAACTATTTTTGGACATAGTCCATAGACATATTGGTGAAATATGAAAAAGATTGTGAAACAAGAAAGGTGTATCCGATTACTACACTCAAATTCAATTTTTTTTTTTTTTTTAATTTAAATAATAGTTATATCATTAAAAAGCATGTTTTAAAATAAGCATTTTGTGCTGTAGGTAAGTGTTAGTGCTTTATAAGATAAATTAATAGATCTATATGTAGAAACCATTAATATTTTCACTTTTCCTCCTGCACTTTTATTGTTTATAAAACATTGCATTGAGTTGTACAGTTACTTACAATCAATACAGTTTAAATGAATTAGTCAATAATAATTTAGTTTATGGTGTATGCATTTGCAATTCTTTGGTATCGGCAAGACAATACACAGAAATACCTCAATCGTCAAATTTAAAACCATCAATTTAATTTATTTTATGAACTAGATCTATATTTTCATAATTTATTGTATAAAGCACTAACGCCGGAGTGAAAGTCCTCGACACCTTCGGGTATAAGAGGTGAAATTTAAAGAAGAAGAAGCACTAACGCTTAAAGCATTTCTTTCAATTTTCTCTAAAATTGCTATTTTTATGAGAAAGAGGTACAAAATGCTTATTTTGAAACATACTTTTTAATAATGTAAATATTATTTAAGTTTTGATAAAGACAAAAAAAATTTGGGCGTGGTAAGGGGGTGCACCACCCCTAATGCACCCTTCTCTTTTTACAATTTTCTTTATATTTCACCAAATTATCTATGGAATATGTTCTAAAATTTTTACTAAATTTGATTGTGTAAGTCAAACCGTTTTGTAGTACCGTATGTTCAAATAAAAAAAAACGTAAAAGTTGGCCAATGGAAAATAAAATTACTGTCTTTGCATGCTTTAGAATTTAACTGTCATCACTCTGTCAGTCGCTACAAATGACAAATTACAAGCTTAACCTAAAAATTTTAAGTGACATTACGTTTTGTTTATTTAAATTCCAAAGCATGCAAAGACAGTAATTTTATTTTCCATGGCCAACTTGTATGTATTTTTTATTTGAACACACAGTACTTGCTATTATACTGTTTTTCTTTTGCAGCTTTGAGGGGCTGTAACTTTTCAGGGGTGCATTTTTAGATGGTAACATTTTGGACCAATCTGTTTAATTTTCATATAGGAATTACCACCCAAGTTTTTTTGAAGTATTAAACGGATAAAATACGGGGTGTATTTTATCCCGTTTGTTTATCTAGTTGCTGCCTTGTTCTATAAACATCGGTGCCAGTCAGGGATGTGCATATTGGAACTTTTTATGTATCTAATTATTGGTAACTTTCTTTTTTTTTTCAGGGATTGTTCAATGTCGATGATCCCATGCTTTTTTGGGATGTTTTTACCGAAGAAGTTAAGGAGTTTAAACATCAAATTAAGGATATGCAAGAAGGTCAAGTATTTGCGTTTAGTTCAGAACCAAGTAAGTTCTCAATATTTGACATAATTAATATTATTGCTAATTTTCTATTGTTTATGTGAGTTTACAGTAGAAGAATAGAACGTTTGCTCTTATTGACAATTAAAAAACAATAGCTTACATCTAAAAAAATTACAAAAATTAAAAATGGATGAAACACTTTACCTCTAGTTTCTCGTACAAAAGTATATAATTATACTCCTTCGTCGCTTGTGAACTAACATCTTTTACTTATCGATAAAATATCTCTTTATCGTCTTGTACAATAAATAACTATTCTATATTGGAAAATATCAATAAAAACAAAAATAATATAATAACTTCCGAATACTTAAAATTGGAAACAACAAGATATTTCTTAGCGGTTTATTTATGTTATTAATTGCTAATATAGATCTTTGTTTCTTTCAATAGATTCCAGGCAGGCATTTTTAGATGAAATTGATGAAAAAGAAGAAATGCAACTAATTGCATCAAAAATTGAGAACAGTGAGAAACCACATAAGGCTGAAAAGGTAACTTTTTGTATTAACATTTATTCTGTATATAAATTGTTGAATTTACAGGAGAACTCAAGTAAAATTGCCAACACTGATGATAATCAAGACAGCCTTATTGTGATAGAAAATTCTAATTCCACTTCCTAAGCAAAAAGCTTTATGCTTCAAGTATTGTAAATGACCTACTTTAACTTTGATAAATAAAGTGTTACATTTTGAATACATGTGGTTTGTTATTTAACAGTGATTGTATTTAGGAGACTCAACTGTTGACTAAAATTCTTGAATGCTTATGATGTCAAACGATTACTAAACTGTACCCTGTGATCGCTACTTATTATTTGGAGCATAAATAAACTATGCTGCCTTGGTACTGATTATTACGATCACAATATAATGAACAACTGAGCTTTATGTATCCAGCAGACGAGGAGTGCTCACTGGTAACGGTCATGCAGCTACCTCGTATTGTTCATTCCTGCTGAATACAACCATTTATTTTCATAGAACAAAGAGAAATATATAATGCCAGAACTTTTGAATTGTGCATGTTTGCTTTATCAGCAATGACTTATATTTACTTTCGAAAAAATATTCTTCCTTTTAACAAAACATTGTCTAGGGAAGTAGTGTTCTAGTGGAAAATAAAAAATGTTGTAGTTTTATTCCATCTAAAAAATTCCATTTTGAATTGATGTTTTCTGTAGATTTCAAGATTTCAAAATACATGATATTGTATTTTTATTTTGTTTTTTTTTAAGTTTAACAAAAGAAGTTTTAATCATGGTCAACCAACTAATTTGTAACTGAAAAAATTTAATTCATGTACCGGGTGTTAATAAAGTAGGAATGCAAACTTATATCTCGATAATTTTTATCAACAATGTATTGTATTTACTTTTGAAAAAATATTCACTTATAATACCACGAGTAGTCAAAGTTATGTTGACTATTTTTGAGGTAGTATCACGAATGTCCACTGCGCGTGGATATGATTAGGACAATGCGCCAGCACGAGTCCTAATCCCAAGCGCAAGGAACATGAGATACCACCGCAAAAATAATCTACGTAACTTTGATTAAAAATGGTATTTGAGGGACTATTTAATGAACCAAATCATTAATGTTTTCTAATAAAAACTTCATTTGTTTAAGATAGTCACTTGAATACCCTCCAGGAATATATACAGAGTGGCTAGGAAAACCCCGGCCACTTTTCTTGCGGCGGTCTAGAGATGGCTTTTTAGTAAAGAAAAATTAAATTAAAATACTGGCAACAACGTAGAATCCAAGACGTTTTGATTTAATATGGGGCTTATTTAATAACTGAAACGTCTTGGATTCTGCTTTGTTGCCAGTATTATAATTTAATTTTTCTTTACTAAAGCGCCATCTCTTGACCGCCACAAGAAAAGTGGCCGGGGTTTTCCTAGCCACTCTGTATTTATACCTATTTTTTTTATTGGCCGAGAAACACCAAATTCTGGATTTTCATTTGTCAATTTTTGACAGATGATGGTTGAATTGAATAGTCATTTTAATGAAACGTCGTCTATGGAAGTGGAGTGTTCTAGTTGTGTTAGTTTTTTCAGATTCAATTTATTTTATGTTTGAAGTTAAAGATATTATGTTTTACAGTAATTTGCAGGGGAATTTTTGTTTGTGCTTTGTATAGGAGAAAATGAATATTGTTCACAATATTTTACATTCAAAAGTGTGTTGTTTTTCAGAACATGAAAAACAATTAGCACTTGCAATGTGTAAGCTTGAAAAAAAAATGCGGAATAATACTTTTAATGAAACTGTTATCGCATTTTATTATCCAAAAAGAAAGGCGAATGGACTATATGCATAAAATCATCAATTAGGTATTGTTTTGTACAACTTTTCTGATTTGTAATTACTACATGTTTTATTAAAATTGGGTGTTATTTTTATTTATTTTTGTCTAAAATTATTTTTAACTATTTTAAGACAAATAAAACTACAACCGCACAGAAAAGAAGTCATTCAGCCGCTACTGGTACAAACAATCAAAATTTAATTTTTTCCAGGATGATATTCAGGACTTGTTTTGTTTTTATGTATAAATTTAAAGCAGATTTAAAAAAAAATCTTAAAAATCAACATGATAAAATAATGTACTAAAAGTCCTAGCACTTTGGCTACCCTAAATCGGAACTGGGAATATATGTAAAATGAAAGATACTTTTTAGTGTCTTAGATACTTTTAGTATCTTCGATACTTTCAGTATCCTATATACTTTTAGTATCTTAGATAGTTACTTTTTATTGTTGGTATCCGTATTTAATATTTCTAATACTTTAAAACAATGTCTAGTATTTAAAAAAAAGTACATAAGATACTTTTTCAGTATCTTCGATACTGTTAAAGTATCTAAGATACAACAGTTTAAAAGCATCTTAGATACTTTTTAGAGAACAGAAATTTATAGCATTTATTATACTTACCATGTATCTTTTTAGATATATAATACTTTTTGCAAATATCAACAGCTCATCAGTGCACCTGGTGCTGATGAATTCAAATAAAATATAACAAAATATCTCGTGTAACTCTTAAAATAAATATGTATTTTTTAATTATGATTGTAGAGCTAGTATTTTTTACGTTTTTATTTTTAGAAAATCGAATTATTATTGGTATGTTTCTTAAGTTAAATAAATACATTTTCAAAAATATTTTCCATATTTTAGTAATTTATTCAAAGTATCTATAATTCAGTAAAAACTTAGATACCAAAGTATTTTGTATCTTAAATACTTTCTACCTTCCTTGCTATAAGGAGTATAAAATTTCTGAAGTTGTAATTTTGACGGAAATGCACATTTTAGAGTCCAAGAATACCAAAAACCCGGTTTCGCCATGGCGTTGGTGTGTGTCCGTGATCAAAACTGTGATAGGCGCCCTGTATATAGGTTGTTTTAAATTTCTTATCAAGTAGTGGGATCTCGCTTATTTAAAAAGACGCGAAAACGGTTAAATAATCAACAGCAATACCACAAGTGACTTAAAAATGATCGATAATTCTGTCGCTTCATTAACAATGAAATTATGTTGCTTCTAGGCAATATCACGAGTTCGAAGGGCGAGTGATATTTCCGTGCATCAGCACAATTGAGATCGTTAATGAAAGCCAGAATTATAGATAATCTTTAATTCACGAGTGGTATTTTTTAGAATATTCCACGAACAAAAAAATTAAATTAATATTTAGTATAATTAGTTATGTACTATCATACAAACGCGTTATTTAAATATTAATTGCAAAAATAAATATATTGGTTGACGTGTTACTATGGTTATACAGCACCGATAACACCGGAGCTTCCTAAAAAAAGAGTTATCGTGGCCAGTCAAGATCTAATTGGTCAAGAACCTGCAAGTAAATGGCTGCCATTAGCTGTTACAATGTGAGTGGAATATTTACAAACGACATTTTGTGCTCACCAATAATCTAAAAAAAAATAAAGCTATTTTGGTTAGTTTCTGAAATTATTAAGACTTTTGTACTACCATTGCTGATTTTTGACTGTCAACTTTTTTCTTTTCTTACAGACAGCATTTTAAAGATTTCCACTGGTAAATAGACTGGTTTATTACCCTAACTTCAATAACGTATTACGTTTTGCATTTGGTTAAGTTTTGATCGTTTTATTTCACAATATAAAAATGCAATAAGTGTGCCACGAAAATACGCGAATTTTTTTTTTAAATCATAGTAGCACAGTAGGCCATCAACTGAACATTATTATGAAAATAAAATAAAACACTACTTGGATTAACTTCTACAGTTGTAAAAATAGAACAAAAAAGGATGGAGTGGGGAGGGGTGCTATATTTCAATAAAAACGTGCTCGAAAGAGAAGCTAAGATTCGTATTCTACGAATGTTAAATGACAATAGCAACAACCTTCTATTGAAAAGTCTTCTAGGAGTGTGCTTTTGGTCGTTTACCTGAACAGTTTAATTGACTAATTGCTAAACAAAAACGAATATTGCAAATACAAAATTCCCGACATTTTACTAAAATATCTATTTCTTTTATTTATTTAATACTTTATACAAGTATCTTTTTAAAAGTATCCTAGGTACTTATTCGAAGTATCTTTCCCAGCTCTGCACTGAATGTTATTATAGGGGATAAGTTATTAGTTAACGAGAGAGAACAATAGCGTTTAGTACCTAAAAATTAAGTTGAGAACTCTATTCTACTATCACCGATGAGCAATTTGGCATCAACAGAAATTTTTTATGCCCCCGTTTATTAAACAAGTGGGTAGGAATTTTAGAGTTTCAAAAATTCATAAAGGTGTTGCAGAGAAATTAGCCGTACACCAAAAGTATAGGAAAGTAAAAATGTGTAGACACGGTTCAAATTGCCAGTTCTTGTGCATATACAGAGTGTCCCAACCAAAACTCCCCAGCCTTATAACTGCTATATTTAAAGAGTTTAATGCCTAATCCAGATCAGCAATGAAATTTTTAAAATGTATTGTTTTTTGAAGTCACGGAATTTTGAAATTCTGCTTTTAAATTTTTCGTTTTTTTTTAAATATGCCATTGAAAAGAGAATTTTTTTCTCTTTCAAATAATGTATCATTTCATAAGACTGCATAACAAGTTTTATGAAAAAAAAACATGATTGTTTAAATCTTTAAAAACAATAAAATCGATTTTTTGTAAAAAATTTAAATCGTGAATACTAAAATATTATTATCACTAATAGTCTGTTTTATTTAATCTAATTAAAATTCATTCAGTAAATGTATTTACAATGCCAATATTGTACTATAAATGAGTTAGAAATCAGTTTGAACAAAATTACACTGAATATTATCAGAAAGCCACTGTCAGATATTGACTGGGAGTTTCGAATATCAAATTGGAGAGATGTATGATGCCTAATTTTAAATATCTGAAGGATGCGTCAATTTAGTAAAACATGAGGCTGAAACTTGTACTGAAATGAGAGTTAGCGTTTTTGTGTTCATTGCCTCTTTAGCATACGACCTATTAAATCGAGTAGACATAGCAATATGCTTCGACGTAGCAGATAAATGTTGACTTTGCATTAAAATTTATTGATAATTAATATTTATTAAAAGACCACCAAAATTTAAAATACAATCTGAAATCATCCGAGAAGGAAAAAAAATGTTTGATTATGAACATAAAGATAAGTCGCCTACAAAATCTTAGAAATAAATTTTGAATGCATTTGTTTGACATGTCCTCATGTATTATCTCAATGCCCCAAATTTGCTTAAACCCATTCTGTATTCGGACCCACATATTATAGGGTTAATAACTACACTTAAAAGTGGCCTCATAGGATATTTTGTATAAGGGCACCGGAAGTACTAGCACCGGCCCTGTTTGTTATTTTCTAGCAATTTATTTATTTAAGCTGTTTAACTATTCTCAGTATGCTGTACAAAATCTTGATTATTAAGTCCTGTTTATAATGAATATTTTATTGAAATTAACACTGTGGCAAAATAACATGGAATAAGTAGTTATTTAGAGAAAAATTATACAACATTATGTAATTTCACAACATATTAACAACTCCTGTTTCACTTTTGTTGGCTATAAAAAATTTTGCTTGCATTAACATAATTATTAACTAGTGCCATTCGTACTTTCAAAGTTTTCTATAATATTTCTACTGCCTTTACTCTTATCAAATTTATTTTTATCAAACTCTTTAGACTGTTCTGCAGTATGCACTTCCTCTTTATATTCGCTTGCTTTATATCTATTTTCTCTTTCAGTTCGCTCCTGCGAATATTTATGATGATTTTCTCTACTTCTCCCTCTAGAATGTCTGCGTTGTTCTTCTCGACCATGCAAGCTTCTGTGTCTGTGCTCTTCAGTGTGATGTTCTCGGTTTCTTTGTTCACTTTCTAGTTGCCTTTCCTGTATTTCTAAATTGATAGGTTTACGAAAAGGTCTGTCTCTACCTCCAAATCTAAGCTGACCAGATTCTTTGCGACCTCCAAATCCACCGCCGAGTCTTCTTGGCTTCCACCCTTTCAATAAGCGTTCACACTCAAAATCTACAAATATCGCTTGGCCATCTAAATGTATTTTGTTGGCTTTTCTGTAAGCTTCTTCTGCAGCACGTTCAGTTTCATACTCGATAAACGCATATCCTTTTGGGAGTCCTGTAACAATGTCTTTCACCATGCGAAATCTTCGCAAACGACCATATTTTGAGAACACTTCTTTAATGGTATCTTTAGTTGTTTTAGGACTTAATCTAGCAACAAAAATTGTGCATTCTGATCGCCCTTTAACGTGTCTATTTGGCCGATATTCCGAATTTAGGGCCCGTACTATTCCCCTGTCATGGGGTTCCGTATCGGTTCCATCGATTGACCCTATTTTTATTGGGTCATAGTATTTTGCATATTGAGACCATGATTCTGTTGTACTGCTCAGTGCGCTCTGTTAAATAAAAATTGTATTAGAAACTTTTTAATTAAGAAATTTTAAAATTTTACTTACCTGATCACTCATTCTAACCTTACTTTGTGTTGCATTTAGGAAGCTAAAGAAAACCAATAAAGCCTGTTAAATCCTTAAATATTTCTTGTTGTTAAAATAGAGTTTTGTCATCTATACGTACTTTTCTGTACACGTACACTATATCAAGCATTTAAGAAATTATTGTATACCATAACCACAAGGAGATTATAAATTGTAAGGTTATTAGTTGGAAGGTTTGGTGATACAACTACTACTACTAAAACTGAAAACCACAGCTGAAAAATTTTATTAAATTTTCAAAATGAATCCACTAACGTGAGTATTGTGAAAATAATATTAAGAGAAATAACTTATTCTTGATGTATTTGCAGTAATATGAAAAATGTTACGAAACTAAGTGAACAGGAACTAAATAGTAGTTTCAAAACATCATGGCATGATGAATATAGAGACAGTGCATGGATATTTATTGGTGGTATGCCCTATGATCTTACAGAAGGAGACATAATTACTGTTTTTTCTCAGTAAGAGTTTTTCTAGTATTATAGTATAAAGTGATCAGATCGTTTGATAGTGTGATACTGAATGTATCAACGACGTGAGGCAGGCTGATTAAGGCCTGTTCTAATTCTGTATTTTTATCGCACAGTATATGACAGGATTTGTTCTAACTGATAGTAGATCACTACTTGAATTTATTAAAATAGGTACCCACTTTGCTAGAAACCTTTCATGTGTTATTCAAATTTAGGGTTGCCATCTCTTCGGTATTTTCCTGGACAGTTTGATAATTCAAAAATTTGTGGTGGTTGTTACATATGCTGACCTGGACACAAAATGTTCGGTAATTTTAATCTGCTTTAAATTTTATATAATAAATTTGCTGCATTTCTTCTTCTTATTGTATGCCAAAGCCTGCTTAATTTAATACCTGCAATTAGTGCAAAGTTTGTGAGCTCTCTTTGCACTCATGCTGGACAGGAGGCTGGCCTTACTTGCCGAAAGAGGAAGCAGTTCCACTAAAGGGTTTACGATTACGAGAGATGGCAACCGGGACCGACGGTTTAACCTGCCCTCCGAAGTAGGACCGGTTGCGGATATACATACTACTATATTGGTCACCCATCTGAAAGGGGACTAACATTTAAAATTTTGCACTTTACTTAGCTCTCATATTTTAACAATGTACCTACGGTGCGGTGGTCACGCAGAGTCGCGTACGGAATCGGATAGAAATAACTCGTAAAAACAGAACCCAAACTATATTAAATTTTAAAATGCAGTATTCGCAATTCTTTGATTATATCAAAATCAAATATAAAAGGTTTTAGATGTTACAAAAGCAATAAAAGTTAAAATCCTAATAGAGAAAAACCAAAAAGTGCCAATTAACAGCCCCGGAAAAAACAGCCCCTGAAAAACATTCCAGAGCAGAAAAATTTCCGTAAAATCTTCAAGTACAACATTCCCTGAAAAAAATCCTATCGTATATCCAAAAAAAAATCCTAAAAGGAAAAGCGGGAACAAATTCGGTTACACTTATCACTTTTCCTCATTTCCAAGAGTGCCCTTATGGAGATATTCGGGATGTGTTTGTAATTAGTAAATACACAGAAAACAAAATCTTGTTAGACATTTGCATGTAATTCCAAAATGAAAATTGCTTTTATTCAGAGAAATCGATTAGCAAGCACGTATATTTTTCAGGAAAAGCTTTTTCTTAATATACAGTGATTCACCAGCAGGTATTTATGAATCGTAACATTATTCGTTATTAATTTAGGCTTAGTTGCTAGTAATTGCTAGAGGGTGTATGAAACCGTAAGTCCCAATAATAATGAATGGCGTCTATGTAGCATGTATGTATTAATAGTATAAACTGAAGCAATCTGTAAGAACGACTTCACCGAAGTGTTTGCTGGACTGTGGCTGCGTTTGGTCCAACTTATGTGAGCGTCAGTCACTCTGCTCAAGGATAGTAGACAATTAAAGGATGCCTCGATTATACCTGTAAGTATGTTACAGACAAAAACAATTGCGGGTATAGCTATATGACGTCCTGTCAAATAAATTGAAAATTTTCATATTACGTGTTTCTATACAGTTTTTGTAACGTTAAGTTATTATATTAAAATTAAATATGTCTGGAGTACGCGGTGTCGTGTCTACTTGTAGTAACAGCCACCGAAAAACAAGTAAAGATGCTCCAAATGATAGAATTTCGTATCACAGATTTTCACAAGATAAAGCTTTATGTAGTCACTGGGTGCATTTGTGTCGGCTTCCTGTAGAGTTGCATTCCAATCTCTACCGAAGAATAAGATTTTGAAATAGATCTGAAAGCAGAATTGTTAAACCTAAGCAATAAAAACATACAGAAGCTAGGTGTCATTCCGTCAAAAAATTAGTACGTTCAAACAGGTTGAACGGGAAAAACAAAGATGCCAGAGGGTCTAAAATCATATAGATCGATAACAAATATACTTAATTTAGTTTTAAATTGTATCAGCTATCATTTTCAAGTTACGCCAACTGACACATTAATACAAGTTTTGGCACCAGTGACGTCACCAATCTTGTACCATGGCTGGCTAGACATAACCCTTGTTTTTCATGAACGAGGCATCCTTTAATTGTCTACTATCCTTGGCTCTGCTGGCATGCTTCAAGTCTGTTTGCGTTATGAGGGCTATCAAGATTATGTTACAATAATACAAACAAAAATTTTTGTATGAACATGTCTGTAATAGCAACAAAGAATGTATTACCAAAACTCGGACAATAAACACAATTTATTGCCAAAACATGGCCGATAAACTGTGTTAAGATGTAAAAGATAGATAGATAGATATCTTTAAGAATGTATTACACAATTATTTTATTTTTATGTGTATATTAATTTTAAAAGAAAGTTTTTTTTTTATTGAACGATTAAGTACGTCCATAGAATCCAAAACTGAAATCGAAATTTACCTTAAAAAAATCCAAACTGTCGCTTATTTTAATTTTCTTGTTTTGAGTGTTATCCTTTGCTCCGACTACTACTAAATAGCCTGGTTTGAGCATATTTTATCTTCAAATTGTTTTAAACATTTTACCTGACCACCCCTCCCCCTCGCTCTGGACAATACTATTATTATAAATTCTAAAAATTCACAACTCTGCTGTTCAGTAATCCTTTGTAATAAAGGTGGTAACTCTATCCTAATATTAGCTGTCTATTACTATTATTTTGATTCACAATTGATCTTGTACATACATATGTATTGTAGTTTATCGTTGCTTTGGTCATATTCAGTTTTTATTTTGTTTATTTTTTTAACCACTCTTTCATTCTCAACTCCTAGCTCTTTGTGTAGCAATTTTACAGTTTAAATTTTTGTCTTTGTCTAAATATAATTGTATCATCAGCAAACAAAATGAAAAAATTATTTGACAATTTTTCGTCACTTAAAAAGGTGTGGTTTTTATAGATTTTATGCCAGCGTTTTTGTGCCGCGTAATTATGTAGAATAATACGCAGCAGAAATGCGCATTTAAAATTATGCCGTTAAGATCGCTCTCTGGTTTCTATAAAAACAATTTCTAAAGGGAACCAGCTACTTTGTATTTAGTATAACTGTGCTAGTTTTTCGTACCATAAATAAATTCCTCTTATTAGTCTTCTCACCGTATTGATTCCTCCATCCCGTTCAAAGGACCACGAACAAAATTTCCTTGTTTAGTCTTTTCACTGAGTTGTTTCTTCCATCAGATCGAAGGACTACTACAAATTCCCGTGTTAGCTTTCTCACCGAGCTGCTTCCTCCACCCGGCTCGAAGGACCATGAACAAATTTTCGCGTTCGTCTTCTCACCGAGTTGCTTCCTCCATTCGTCTCGAAGGACCATGAACAAAAATTCCCCTTTTTAGTCTTCTCGCTGAGTTGTCTTCTCCATCCGGTTCGAAAGGATCATGAACAAATTCCCGTGTTCGTCTTCTCACCGAGTTAACACAAACATTTTAAACTCATACAAAATTATTTCCAGTATGACGTTAAAAAGCCTAATTTGAATCGCGAATATTATTTGGGCGGTTTGAAAGTTTGGATTGATACTACATAAAGTAAATAATTTAAATCATGTTGCAGGTATGGTGAGATAGTGAACATAAATTTGGCACGGGATAAAGATTCAGGAAAGTCCAGAGGCTTTTGTTTTCTGTGTTATGAAGATCAACGTTCAACTGCCCTAGCCGTTGATAATTTTAATGGAATAAAGGTAAAATTAATAAAACACAAAAGTGAACGTAAAGAGTTATGTCTACATATAATTCAATTATTTCAAAAATTTGTTATAAGTTCAGCAATATGTCTTAACTCTTTAAAATTTTGTGTTGCTTAGAATTGTTTTAAACATTTTGGATATAAATGGTTGCATTCAGCAGGTGTGAGCAATACCAAGTAGTAGCATTACCACTACTAAAGAGTGATCCTTGCTGTTGAATGCACTGTGCACAATTGCTTATTCTATAACATATAACAGTTGAGTAATCATTTGGTATCATTCGTCAGAATTTTAGTCAACAGTCGAGTCTGCTGAATGCAAGCAACATCACTGTTCTGAATTACATAATTATTAACCTGATTCCAGAAGTTTTTGGTAAATAATCCAATTGTTATTAAATTACAGTTTTGGCTTCAACTCATTTCATTTTCAGCTATTGCTGCCTGTAAAAACTTTTAAAATTTAGCAAACCAATTTAATATTGCACACTGACGATCTGTAACAATATTTCTAGCTTTTAGGCCGCACCTTAAGAGTAGATCATGTTAAGGATTATAAAATGCCTAAAGATGGAAAGAAGACTGATGAGGAAACGAAACGGTTATATCAAGAAGGATGTGCTCCAAAAGCCGAACCAGTACAAACACACGAAGTGAAGCCTTTTGTGATGGAACCGCAAGATTTACGAGAGACATTAGCTGATCAAATTTCAGGTGAAATAAAATTACCAATGAGACTGCCTATTTATACAGTGAAAGATGATACGTCTAGTGTAGTAACAGAAGTGGAGCCGGTAAATATATTTGTTACATTATTTCTGCAATTATAAATATTTTGTATTGTGATTAACATTATACGTTTTTGGTTTTTTGTAAATTAGACTGTACTTTTTATGCAGGCTGACCCAGTACACCTAATAACTTTAAAAAAATTGATATAAATGATATTTCGTATAAATTATACAGGGTGTTAGGAAATCAATTGTAAAAATTCTGGAGTCTAAAAACCCTGTCATTTATGTCGTAGATGCATAGCTTCTTCATAAATCATTGAAAATTTACAGAATCTGTTAGGAGAGAAAAAAGATAACATTGAAATATTCGTGGGCGACTTAAACATTAACATTATGAATATAAACGATCCCAAATCTAACTTCTACATGAATATTCTATCAGAAAACGGATATAGCAAATTTTTAAAATAAACTACCAATTCAAATAACACTTTTCCAACATGTAGTGATCATATATCTTTAAAAAATTTCATGGAGGATAACTCAAATATTAAATTTGCCGTTTTAACTACAGCAATAACAGATCATTATTTGGTTGCAGCAGTAATAAAAAAGCTAGTTTCCAGTAAAAGTTATAGTAAATGCTCAGTTCAACTATTACCTCAAATAAATTATCAAAAATTAAAAAGCAAATTAGAAATTGAAACCTGGCAAAATATTATTGTTGGAAATAATGCTGATCTAGCGACTACGGAATTTGTTAGTTCCCCACGTTCACATATTGAGCGATCAGTAGAAATAACTAACAAATACAGTAAATCTAGATTGACAAAATTAAACCCTGGATAACTACGAGCTTAATAAGATTACCTAGAACAAGAGATAAGCTCCATAGAAAAGACAAAAAATATCCTGAAAGTGAAATTCTTAATTTACAATACAGAAACTACAGAAATTACTTAAATAATTTAATTATAATTACAATGGTCAAAAGCTCCAAACAGTTAACAGTAAAAGTCATGTGCCAAAATATCAAGCCGAAGTGGCGTAACTAACATCAAAAAAATAAGTAACACCATCGTGTTTGTAGACCTATAAATCCTGTAATTATGTAATTTACCTGTTGGAAATAAAGTGTTATTATTATTATTATAAATCGTAACCATACCAAATTTCAACTCAATCTGAGTAGTAGTTTTTGAGTTTTAGTTAAAAATAGAAATACGACCTTTGTCTTTAAGGCCCTATAGCTTCTTAAAGAAGCACTTTTTACTAAGACATGTTAGGTTTAATTAGTACTTTGACTCCAGAAAGCTATACCTAAACGTTGTCGCATTACTAACAGCACACCCTGTATAGGCCAGGAATATGGAATTTTGATATAAGGTACAAAGAACACATATGCTGTTACAAATATAAACACCCACATAAATCCAATTACACTCAACACTTATTAGAACACAATCATTTAATGACGTCTAATAATACTAGAAAACTGTTACATTTTTGTGATGATAAATGTAAATTAGATGTACTGGAAGCTTTTGAAATTCACAAACATTTAAAAACTGTACCGTTAATGAATGAGCAAATTTAAAATCTGTATTTTTATTGACAGCACATTAATTTCTTAAATTTGCCGTTATTAAATATTTGGAATATAAATAAAGTCTTTATTTATAAGTTTGAGCTTTACTTCGTTGAAGTTCATTTTAATTTATTGTAAATAAAACTATTTTTAACTTCAACAGGTTTTTATTTTAGCCTTATATGTATTTTAACATGTTTACACGTCATTATCAAAGGCAAGATTAAAAGTAAACAGTTGGCTAAATAAAGTCATTTGCAAACATGGAAACAAGATCAAATCATCACGTTTTATTGTTTCTAAGGCAACGCCAACTGTTTACTTTTAATTCTACCTTTCATAATGATGCACAAAACACGTTGAAATACGTATAAGATTAAAATAAATAAACATTTTGTTGATGTTTATAATTATTTTATTTATACCTTAACATGAACTGTAACCAAGTAAAGCTCAAACTTATAAATAAATTGGAATAAATATTGGTGTAATTAATGTATATGTTTTAGGTAAAGGTAAAGAGAGAAAAGAAAAACAAAAAAGACAAAAAGCATAAAAAGAAGAAAAGTAAGAGTCGCAAGAAAAGAAAATCTGAATCTTCAGATGATTCAGACAGCAGCTCAGATGATGGCAGTGATGAAGATAAACACCGAAAAGAAAAAGCACATAAAAGAAAGTTAGAGGATAAACTCACAAGCGATAAAAATTATAAAAAGCGCAAATAATTATTTAGAAAAATAATTTTAATTATTATTCCTAAAACAAATTGAATTTCACAAAATCATTGATTAATAATTTTTTTCATGACATTTAAATCATATTCTATTTTATTAATGCTACTATTGTCCTTTTCTGCACAATCACTATTTCTATTACAATAATTTGTATTAGTTTCTACTTCTTTAGGCTCTTGTATTTGTTTAAATAATTTATTTTTATATACTACCATATCTGTTTCATTTTTGAACTCACGATTTTGTAACCAGTATAAAATAAAATTTGAAGGACCTGCATGTAAAATTTTTGCACTGCCCACACATTCATTATCTTTGTAAAATACAGCAAATTGTCCAGGTGTTAATGATCGTCTTTGGGTTTGTAAAGTTACAATAAGACCTTTATGAGTTTCACATATCTGACAACGAATAAAGTTTTCTACATGCTGAAATTTAAAGTCGCACTCAAATATATCTCCATTCTCCAGTTCTACAGGACGGGAATGAATCCAATGTGGTCGGGATGTATAAAGCGATTCACTAAACAGTGCTGGATGATGTGTGCCTTCTGCCTGAATTGTGTTATAAATTTATAATTATTGTATATTAAAATGAAAAATGTTTATACTTGCCACATATATAATGTTTGTGTCTGTATTTTTCTTCGCCGTAAAATAAGCTACTGGAAGACCTTTTATCTTTGTTCTTTGACCTAATGTCCATTGATGAATTCCATTATGTTGCCCTACAATTTTCCCATTATCGATATCAATGAAATTTCCTGGTTGATTGGGTACATACTAAAAAAAATTGAAATTGAATTAAGCCCTTAATAATGCAATATTTAGACACATACTTCGGCAATGAATTCTTGGAAATTTCTTAAACCAATAAAACAAATACCCATACTTTCTTTTTTCTGTGCTATTTGATATAACTCATTCTCATTTGCAATTTGTTTAACTTCAGGTTTGGTGAGATAACCTAATGGAAACATGGTTCTTCGCAACGCCTCCTGCTTTATTTGACAAAGAAATAATGTTTGGTCTTTCTTTTGATCTTTGGCTTTAAATAATTTCGCCACTGAAAAGTGAAAGGAATATTATGAAGACAGAATAAATAAAATTTTAATATTATTTAATTATTTACATTTATCTGGATGATAATGTTCCAAGTAAGGTCCAAAACTTGTTCTTGCATAATGACCTGTAGCTATTGCATCTGCATTGAAATGTTCTCTTGCATGATGGTAAAATGAATGAAATTTTACAAACTGGTTACACAAGACATCTGGATTTGGAGTTCTGCCATTCTGATATTCGTTTAATAAATCACTAAAAAATAATCAGTCACTTAAATCACAGCAGCATGATGTAATATTATAATTGCTTATGACAAAATTTTCTGACTTTTGGAACTTTGCATCAAAATGTAGACCACAACAAAACCATTACGTAAACAATCCTTGATAAGATTTTTCGGCATACATAAAATGTTCACAGATTATTATGCTGGGAACAAAATAAGGCTATTACAATAAACTTAGTCCTAGTGAATAAGGTAAAGGTGCCAACGCTTGGTGCTTGGGATAAATTTGAGTCGGGGTATAGGTCCGTCCACAAAACATACTAGGTGTAAATGTACTCAGTAAAGCCTTCAATTTGTAATAAAAAAAGATGGTTTTATTTGAAAAGAATCGTTTTTCGTTAGGTACCTACTTATCGCAATGGTTTGTTTCTAATAGCCGTTGCAGTTTTTTAATATTACTTCTGTACCAGAATGCGCCAGGATCAAAGATGTTTAGCTTTTTTAGGCATACTGCACAGGAATATTATATAAAAACTGCAATGGCTATTAGAAACAAACCATTGCAACAAGCAGGTACCTAACGAAAATCAATTTTATAAATCAGTTCTTCCAAGTGTGCTACAAACAAAATTTGTGTTCGATTATAACTTGAACAAATGATATTCACAGAAATGAATTCAGTCTATTAAAAAATGGGATTTAGTGGTTTATCATAAAAATTATTTTAAAAAAAACTGCTATTTTTAATTTATTAATATTTTTATCCCAAACTTTGCACGAGGCATAGGAATTGCATTTCTAACACCATTTTCTAATAACTTTTTTATAAGGCGATTTTTCGCCAAATTATTTAATTTTTTTGAATTTTCCGCCAAATCTGAAGTATGTCTTAATTAATTTTTAAATTATCTGAGATGTAGAAGCGATCCCTATATAAGAAAATTCTAAAAATAAAAATTTTACCCATATGTTGCAAACATTTTGCCGGTCACTGTATATCAAAAAAGGAAATCCGATACCAGACCTTACGCAAATTAAATGATATTTTTCTTCATTCTCTAGTTTCAAACAGACAAACGATGCGATTTTTTAAAAGTAAAAAAATATGACTTTAACGCCCCTTTGCATAAAACCGAGTTGGTGTCATAATACACTTAAGGAATCAGAAAATTACTAAGTCCAGGAATTTCTGAAACTGTTAAAACTGTCAGGTGAAAACTGGAAACTTTCAAAAACTTGCTTTGCGAGTTTGTTTGAACTTTGCAGACTCATAGAACTAGCGATGGACTAAAACTTAGTTATTGTCCAAACGTGGTAATTCCTGCTGTTATGCTTTCTAGGAATTTTTGAAAATTACATTTTAATGCCCCTTTATATTTAGCAAGCAAGCAATGATAAAATATTTTTATTTTAACTAAATTGTTCATCAATGCCAATAGAGTAATAGACAAAGATTTTATACAGATTCAGTAATATTTAAGCTAATCATCCCCCCTAAAATTGTTTTTCGGGTCTCGGGTGTTCTTTAATCACAAGCAAGATAATCAAAAAATCGTTTTTCCAAGAAAACTATCAATTTCTCACTACAGTTGTATTGTTATAGGCATACCATGTTAACAATATGGCGCTTATGGTAACTGTTGGGGCTACAACCTTTATACAAAAGTACTTTTGAAAATTTGAAAACAAATTTTTTATATAAGTAAGGTCCCGGCAAAGTGTTATGTCCTTTTTATTTAGATGGTATTAGTGCACCAACTACAATTATTGTTGCTGCCTTACGCAATGACCTACTTTGGCCTTATTGTAGATCGGCTATCTACTAATTGTAGGTATAAAAATCACAGCAGTAACAAGTATTACAACTGTTGGTATATGGATTTAGTTCAAGTTAAGCCATCATAAATATCAACTATATATAGTAAATTGATTGCATAAAGGTTATTCAGAACCATTTGTAAAATTACATTTTAAATCTGTTCAAGTTTTAACTGTAATAATTTTTAACGCTAATTTAACTGAATTAAAAAGTGGACTTACCAAAATTGTGATAAGAGCAACAACTGTTGTGTGGCAAAAATGATGGTTTGAACTAGGTTTAATTTAAAGTGTAATTGTAAAATAGCCTCAAAGGGTCTTAAGTAATTATTTCTTACTAAAATATTTATGTACCTATCTACCTAAATACATCATTCCAATACTGTTTAACAAAATTAACACGATGCAGAGGAACATTCAGCTTTTCACATGCTAATGCTGCATCTTTATAATCTTCATCTGCTTTACAAAAACCTGTTTCATCTGCGATATCCCAATTTTGCATAAATACAGCTTGCACATCGTATCCTACAATTCAAAGTTTTTACTTTGGTTCCTCCTCTATTTCAGGTGGGAAAATCTTACCTCGATTTTTTAACAGTAAAGTAGCAACTGCACTATCAACTCCTCCTGATATTCCTACTACAACCTTTCCTACCTTTAACATGTTAGGAAAATTTTCCCCAATGTTTCCCTTTTTTATTTATTCTGGGGGTTATAAAAATTAACCTCTATTTGCAATTCTTAGGTTATTTTTTTGTACCAGGAGCAGTGTTGTTAGCCCTGTAATTTAAAAAGCACAGAACATAAATCTTTTAAAAAGTATCTAAACTTAGCCAAAAAGGTACTAAATCATATGTAAAAAACGAACAATAGTCTGTCTCAAGGTTCATAGAAATCTTTGAATATTTTACGTAGGTAGAAATCAACTTTGCTGTAAAAGAGTGATGTCTGTTGAATGCAACGTCTTTATTACATCATTATTACATCATTAATGCAACCAATATTGTATGTAAGGAGGGTTTTCAAAGCAATTTTTTTATTGTGCTAGGTTCACAATTATTACAGTGTGTAATGTTTATTAGTGTATTCTTTCAGCAGCGATCAGCAAAGCCGCCTTGGGTATCCATATTTCAGCAACACGACCCTGAAAAACAATAGACTGAGTATGCATCCACTTCCCACTCCAAAAAGTGTACCTAAAATGCAGCCATCTTATGAGGCTTGATTAGTTTTGTTTTTGGTGCAGTAAGTTTCAAAAGATTGCCTTTTTGACCAGGTTAATACACCCAGGGAGAGTACGATACTTGTAAAATGACCGACTTGGGTACACATATTTAAGCAAGCATGGTACTCAGTCTATTGTTTTTCTACGTTTGTTATATTCAGTCTATTATTTTTCTAAGTTTATGACTAGGTACTTATTACATTTTTCCGCGACTTGATAGATATTATACAAAAATCTTGTTTTGTTTTTAGCAGGTCGTGAATTTTTTTAATGGGATTTTATAAAGCATCAGCAGATTATACTGAGCGGTGAGCATTTCAACTCTATTACATTTTTGTCGCTCACTGAATGATCTGTTTTGGTGAACGCAACCCACAGGTGCAACTTTAGTATACATTACTTTCTGCCGCATGCCGACTAATCACGAAGAATGGGCGAAATTTCCTACCTTTGCTTTAGCAGATACGTGCATGACGTCATACAGTCTTTACCGATTTCAAGGCTTTCGCAACGAGTTTCGGTAGTGTAGAGGGGTAAAGCGCCGTCAAGCAAGGCAGGGGATCTACGTTTGTTTCAGGGCACCGTCGTTGTTTTTTTTCTAATTTTTAATTTTAAATACTGCTTCTTTTAAAACAATGTTTTTGGTCTTTACTGTCTATCCGAAGTTATGGTTAAAAGCAGTTATATTTTTTAAGAAAAATACGAGAACAAAGTTGCATTCACTCACTGATAATGCGCGCAGAGCAAAAGCAAAAATGCTGGCTTGTTGGCACACGTAAGTGCATCTTGGGTTGCATAACCAGTAAGTATGTTTTGAAATTTGAAATTTTGAACTCCGCTCCTTCTTCGTGATTGGTCGGCATGAGGCAGAAAGTAATTTATCTTTGCAACGTAATTAAAAGTAGGTAATCGTGAACGACCCCAGCTCAACAGTTTGGCGGGTTTCTGAGCTTTTAGGTTAATGTAACGATTTTTGTGTCACACGAGAGTGACTAAAACAATATCTTTATTTGAAAAGTATTCTGAAAAAGTAGCAAGGAAACCATTGAAAACATGTGGAATAATAGCGCATTTGGTAAGTAACTCTGTTGCTGTTACACATATACCTCAAAATTGCCATTGTAATTTGTTTTGCATTATTAGGAGATTCCAGTAATTCAGGAGTTGGATTCTTCAATGGTCCAAATCAAGTAGATTCACCACAACCAAAAAATAAAGGGGTAAGTAGGTGGTTTAGTTTTTTTTAATTAGATAAAATTGCGTAACGAAGGCCCCCCTATATCTTTCTATATTGTGCAGACTTTTACAGTTCTATATAGGATTGAGATCTAAAAATTTTCCATTGTGGGTAAATATTAAATTGTGAAGAGGACTTTCAAGAAAGAATTACAATTAGGATAATATGAATGTTCATGATGTATAAGCGTTCTGCCTGTTGTTGTCGCATGTACAACATGATACAGGCCTACGTTTAGACAGACCGCTGCCAGAGGCTGAGCAGTCGATATGGCGAAGTAGAATTTATAATCACAATTTGATTTTTTTTTAGTTCTAACATATTTGTCATACTATGTAATATACGTGTATATAAGATAAGTTTTCTTCCGAAGTTTAATAAAATCAAAAGTTCTTGAAATTGTTTTGCATTTGCTGAAAACCAATTTTAAATTCTAATGTTTGCCATGGAATGACTTAAGAAGTTGTTAATTTGATGCTTTTTAAAATACCAAACGATCATTTTCCACTAGCATTAGATGGCAAAATCTTCAAAACGATTTCCAGGACTGTCTAAAAAAATTTATCTGAACTAAGCATATTTCTTCAAATTATTTTGCTCAGTCCTGAGGACTTTAGAAGAAATTTTAAAAGAGACAATTCAAATATATAGTTAAAGGAGCATTGTCCGGTTTTGAGTCGAAGTCAGAATTATTTTAGTAAATATTCGTCAAAATTTCCAAATATTACTAAATTTGTTTGGTCTGCAATAGTATCTATGCTGCTGAATTAATTTTGAATGCAATATCTCGGCGATGATTTGATTTAATTTAAATCCTGATACAGACCATTATTTATCGAGATTTACTGATGAAAATGTAGGTTAGTGGCAAAGTCGTGAGTTTTTGCAAAATACGTGCTAGCCTACCCAAGCCTAATCGAGCAAAATTTTATTAAATTTATTTTTCTTGTGGTACTTATGATTCCCCAAGCCGTGTGATCCTCTAAGCTTGCTTGGTAAATCTGGGCCTGACAATGGTGTATTGATTATAAGACTAATTCTTATTAGTATTTACATAATTTATGGAATTGTATACTAGGGTGTAAACGAAACTAGGTAGGCCCCTCTTTTTTTTTCACAATTTTGAGATTTGATTGATTGAGATTGTATGTAATGTTTTGCACAAGTCTAGGCTAGTTTTGATCATTCATATTAATTATTGTAGGCTTATATTGTTAATAGGTAATCCTATTTTCTTAGTTATGTGTATTTGATAGGTATGCGAAAAAGGATAAATGATTTTTTCATTTTCCTAGAGCTACAGCACTTGGTGTTAAGATTACTAGGTATGTGGTAAGCGGTATTGTAACATTGCGAAATAGTGGAAGTGTAATTATTATAATTATAATGTAATTATAAGTAAAGAAATTAATGAGCAAAATTTTCAAAATTACTGTGAGAAGAAATCTGTTCTTAATGTCACAAGGTTTTTTTAATTATAATTATTCTTTATCTTTACTTAGGAAAACAAACTGTATGTATTGTTCTAATTTATTTAGTGTTGTCTAAGTTTGAGACCGAACAACATCTGAAATGGTGT
This sequence comes from Ctenicera cuprea, assembly GCA_958336395.1. Classification (NCBI taxonomy): domain Eukaryota; kingdom Metazoa; phylum Arthropoda; class Insecta; order Coleoptera; family Elateridae; genus Ctenicera; species Ctenicera cuprea. Next base: position 60,367,463 of record OY284486.1, read on the forward strand.
GCAAAATTGATTTATCATTTTGAAAAATAGGCATTGAAGATTTTCATGAGAAGTTGACGAAACTGTTCAAAAAAATAAGTTTCATCAAACTTTGCATCACTAATAGCGATGAAACTATAGCTTTCATGCAAACACGTATTGAGATTGTAGGTAGTGTTTTTTACATACGCAGATACAGACCAGTTTCATGAAATCACATGGTGTCGTTGATAAGGTCTTCCTACAAACGTCCACTAAAATGGCAAAGTTCGGTGAACAAAAAAATTATTTATTCTTTCTCACATACCTATCAAATACTTATCATTGAGAAAATAGCATTACATATCAATATTATAAGACTACAATGATAAATACGATGATCAAAACTAGCCTAGAGTTGTGACATCTGTCATCAGAACTATGATCAGAATTTTGTTTTAATTGTTTCTACTTTGTAAATTAGCTATAAATCTGTATTGTTATTATTTTCCTAGGAATGTAAGTGACACTATTAGGTTCCATAGTTAAGTGTAAAGTGAATGTTGTGAGGCACTTGCATTTCCTATAGCTATGAATGTATGCCATACTTATATTACCGGTACTGGGAAAAATATTAATAAAATTGAATTGTTTCACATTTCTTCATGTTTTATAATATTACTGTTTGTTACTTATGTTAAATACAGTGTGTTATCAAATTTGTTATGTAAATTAAGACTGCAATTTGTTTTTTTTGTAAATCTTATCGTTCATGGCTCACTATTTATTTTTAAATTACATCAATTTGTACAATATATCTAATATCCCCATAATTTAAAAAAATAAGTATAGCCAACTGTATATTTTTGAAAAGCTATTAAAAATGCCTGTTAAGTGATGTCGAAGCCGACTATGATTCCCATTTAAAAAGATCCATGTTTGTGTCTTAACTCAAAAACCATTGCAAATATGAAAAATCTGAATTTTGTATTTTTTCTGCCATTAAATTCCTCTTAAATGATTGACCTAATAACATGCAAACGGTTGTTTCATAACTATAATATTAATAAAGTTATCCATATAACTATATTGAATATGAGACAGGATTAAATTAAAGTTCAATTTTGTGCATTAAATTAAAAAGTCTTGTGATTTCCAAAATATTGTTGTGATGTTGTGTATTTTTAATTATATTGTGTGATTTTTCTATAGCAAGTACGTAGATTGCAAAGTGTTGTTCCAGTATGCATTCGACAAATAAAGGATCACCCAGAAGATGAGTTCAAATTATTTGGAATGGCTACTCAAATTGTAAGTTGGTTTACAGTAATTATATTATTTACAGATTTACAAAAGGGATAGTATCCGCCTGTTTTAAGCATTTTATTCAATTTTTACTGTTTAATGTTTGCTTTGCATACGGCTTCACTAGCCAAAAGCGCGAAACACACCACGACTGCACCCTTATTTACTTGCTACTTATAAACGAGTTCAAGGATGTCTTATGTCCGGCCGTACAATCTGGCCCTATTATCCGGCCAAATGCTATCCGGCGCCGATCATCCGTTATTCGGCAATTGATTTGGGTCCGATATCTGTTGTCCCTTAGTCAATAAATTTTCCTTAACATAAGAATACTTTTGTTATAAATTTTGTGTTTCTACATCTTTACCTGTTTATCCTTGAAAATTCAGTAAATGTTCGTTGCAGCTTACAATTGTAGGCGTTTTGAAGGAATTTGAAGTACAATCTACGAAAGCAACTTATGAAATTGAAGATCATACTGGCAAAATCAAAGTAATATGGTGGCTTGAAAATGATGCTGTAAGATTTATTTGTAAATGCAGTATGAATATTTTTTAATTTGATATATTTTGTTTCTAGAATTCTGGCATGAATTTACCATTAGTAAAAGAAGACTGTTATTTGAGAGTGTATGGTTCATTACGTGTACAGGACGGAGAGAAAATGTTAATGGTTTTGCGTATGTTTCCTCTGGATAATATCAATGAAATTACTAATCATCTTCTTGAAGTTATTCATACTCGCCTTGAAGCAGAAGTATTAAGCAAGGGACCTGTAAGTAGTTCATAAGAAATTTGGAAGCTATTTTATCTAGAGAGTTATCATTTTATGAGTCTGTTTTAATTGTTTTAGCTATTGCTGATTTTATAATGATATTTCCAAAAACAATGTTACAGGGACCATTAGCAAAGATAAAGCAGAATAATCCTGGAGCCGAGTTGGCAAATTCCATGAGCTTTATGGGTACAGATGTAGAAATGGAATCTTCTGAAGGGAACACAGGCTTCACTCCTATCCAAGAAAAAGTTTATCGCATTTTGCAGCCTGTTAATTCTGCTTCAGGATTACATCGCACAACTATTTTGCAGCAGTTTCCTTCAAACCAACATCGAGATGTCGAGTAAGTTGATATTATGAGAAGGAAAAACATACATATTTTGCGTTTCCTAAAATATTTGTGATTGTAATATACTGGTTAGGTAAAAGGCAAAACCAACTTTATATTCCTATCAAAGTGGGCGATATCGTAAGGTGTCTAAAAGAGCGTAATAATTTAAGCTAAATATAAATTTGTAGGGTTTTGACTACATTGCAAAAGCAATTATTAGCAATTTGTTGTTTATTAAATTAGGTTAACCTCCTAAAGAGAGTGGAGTACCAGGTTTTTTAATAATAAATTGTGTTACAGTAATTCCACAAAAGATAAAGTACATAGGATAGTCAGAGGTCGGCACCTTTTTGACAAAGAGGACCCAAGTTATAATTTTGGAATTTGTTTTCAGGCCACACGAGATTATAATCAGGAGGGAGTTGGGAGTGGGGGTGAAATTAATTGCATTATTCTTTATGATTATACAGGGTGGTCCAACACTATTTAATTCTGATACGATCAAATTAGAGCAAAAAAACTTTTTGGTAACGTTTCACTTACGTTTCTGCATGCTTGAAAAAACATTTTAACTAATGCTGCAAGTGCTGTGACGCGATTGTTTATTTTTTTAAATAGCATCCTAGCAATTGTTTGCCCTAATACAATAGAGAATTTTTTTCTCTTTGCAATAATATAAAACTTATATATTCTTACATAACAAAATTTTTGATAAAAGGGGGTCTGCTAATGTGAAGTAGCTTTTCCAGTTTTTCTTGAAAATTTTGAGAACTGAGGCTATACAAGTTTTATTCCATTGAAAAGAGACAAAATTTTCTATTTCATGAATCCAGAAAAATGCTGAGTTCTTATTTAAAAAAATGACAATCGTGTCACCGTGCTTATAGATTAGTTAAATTTTTTTTTTTTGAAGTATGCAGAAAGATAGGTGAAATTAACATTTTTGCTGGATCAGTTTCAGAGCTAAATGGGGGGTAAAAGGTGTTGCACCATCATATATTTTACCCATCTATCTTCCCATCATGTTTCTGGACACTACAACTCATGGGCACTGCCCTACAATATTTTAGGCCATCTCTAGACACCAAGGTGCTTTGGATCAAAGGTGTACTTAATTGTGTATAAAGTGCCGATTAAAAAATTAATTTAAAATTTATTATTATTGCTGTTATGTTATAAATACCAAATCCGCAGCCTACTTGTAAAGACAATATCAGCCGCATGTTGCCAACTCCTGACATAAGATATCTACATTGACATAATTATATGCAAATATTTTTATATTTTCTAGTGCTGCACTGGAGTTCCTTATTAATGAGGGTCATGCTTATTCAACTGTTGATAATGACCACTTCAAAGCTACAGATTCAATGTAGGTTTTAGTTTGGTATATGTTGCTGTTACTATATATTTAAGTGTTAGTTATGTACCATGTAATCTTGTAATGTGTGTTTCATACTAGTTTTTTCATGTAGAAAAAATTAAGATTTTGTATTCTGTACTCTTGTAGTGTTAATAATTTGTAGTGTAAATAAAATAACAAGGTGAACCCAACACTAAAGATAAACCCGATAGCAGCTTTAGCATAGTGTTGGTGAGTTTATTTTTTCTACATTTTAAAAGAATTCCTTTAATTTAAATTTTTTATAACAACAAATAACATTAATAAATTAATTAAAAAAAGAGTGTTTACTTTCTTCTATCTATAAAACCTGCTTTCTTTTTGTGCTTTTTATAAGTTTCTTTAAATAATAATTTTCTCAACAGGTTGTTTCAACTGAGTATGTGTATTAGATGTAAATATAGTTTATTTGGTTTTTCTTATTATTTTCGTTTAATAAAGTTGATCTAAATCAGCAGTTGTGCTATAAGTAGGTGGTTTAACAAAAACAAGGACATTAACGTAACAGAATCCCTATTACTAAGTAGGATTGACTACTGCGATATTGTTTACTACAGCTGTTGAAACAATTCAGCAAGGCATACTCTACAGATACAAAACTCTTGCTTAAGATTAAGTTTTCTTATCAATCTAAGGGATGCTCCACTATAACAACATGAGTACTCTAAAACTGAATGCACGAAGAGAATTACATCTCTTGTATTGTGAGTCCTAACAACGGACATGCCACATTTTTCACCGATATAATTAACAAAAAAGCGACTGCCACAGCGTCAACATACGTGACAGAACTTCTTGTCATGCCGAAACTCAAGAATTAAAAAGCCGAAGGGTTCACTTGGAGTAGACTTTTATACAGAACTTCTATCCAAACTTTAACCTTTATTACAGCTTGGTCAGCTCATGACGCCAGGAAAAATGATGCCGGCTTAGTAATAATAATATAATAATAATAATCTTTATTAATAGCAAGAAAAGCTAGTTCACAAAGTAATAACTAAAATTTTAATACTAAATATCTTCAAAAGTTAAATATTTGATGTTTTTTTAACTAAACTAAACATTGATTTTTAAGCATTTTCAAATTATCACATTTCTTTATTTTGTTCGGAAGATTGTTAAACATTTTTAAACCATTATGTAACAAGTTTTTTTGTCCAAATGTTTGCACATTTCTGATGTAAAGATTGTTTCTATTCCTTGTAAAATGTTGATATCTCTTACTAGCACACAATTTTCCATTAAATGTCTAGTTAAGTGGTTATGTAAAATTTTGTAAATAAAGGTCATTGTTTCTTTGTTTAACACTGAGAACACTAACCCTGTTAACATAGTTTTTACACTTGTGTATTTATTACAGTACATTATTCTTTAAGCCTGATTTTATTTTTCCTGGAGGGAATCAATTTCAGTATTATTCAATAAAAACAGTATAGTTTGGCAATAATTGAAATGTGGCATAATTATGGTTTTATATATGAGAGTTTTTGTTCATTTACTTAGATCTCTTCTGAGTCGTTTGAAAACATTTACCTTCTTTGCTATTTTTCTCATATAGTATATTTACGCTATTGCTACATTTTCAGTTCAATCTTAAATTTTTACTTTGAATAGTCTTGACTCACGATTTTTATGCCCTCAACCTTTGAGAAGCATTATATGTTGTTCTCATAAAATTATTTAATACAGAAATAATTAATTCGCCCTATGTGTTGAATAATAATTATGCATGTTTGTTTTATGCAGTGAGGAGTTGTAAATATATTCGTCTTGTCTGTTAATAAATTAACATAGATGACAGTAGAGATTTGTCAAAGCCATTATATATAAAGTACCGACACGAATGTGAAAAGGCAAATATGAAGTCCAGCACGTGATGCTAATCCGCTACACCTCGCTATATTTCCTTTTCTCAAGTTTATTAATCCTGTGCGAAATGTTTCTATAATAAAGCAGTAATAGTTTTTTTTTTGGTAAAAACTATTTTCTCGCTTCGAAAAGGAAGTTCAAATATTCAAAAAAACAACAAATGTTAAATGTGACAGCGATTGCAGAGCCTCTTGGGGAGACTACATTGTTATTAAACTATATCTACTGGCTTTAAGATCTGTCAATGCCGTACGCTATGTAACGTTCCTATTAATAAAAAATTTTGAATGTTTGTTTCTATTGTGCAGGCAATACTAAGCAACAGCAACTTGAAAAATTCTATTCGAAATTCGATGTACTGGAGTCACGGTTGCGTAACTCAGTTATGTGTACTGTGGCTGTAGTATCGCTTGGATCACGTTCGTTTTGATCACAGGTTTGGACCCACAAAGCTAGAATTTTTTTGCTAGGTTTGTGTTTGAACCTAATTACTTGCACGTTTTTTATTTTATGAATTATAAAACGTACTAAATGTGATCATGATTTATACCATATTCCTGTTTTATATAATACTGATTGTATCGACCGACACACCTATAAATGACTAATTTTATTGGGTAAACGGTCAGGAGTCGCATAGAAAATAAAAAACTCAATGCATTCTAAAACCAATATTTCGGTGCCAAGGTGCGCAAATAAATTGGCATTGAAATATTGGTTTTAAAATGCATTGAGTTTTTTATTTTCTATACGACTCCTGACCCAATAAAATTAGTCATTTTTTGGTACAATCAACATGAAAACAATAATTGGTAATAATTCCTAGCGAACTTGTAGAATATAAGAATGAAATTTAATGTAGTAATACTTAACTTATAATAAATCTTGCCAGCAGAATAGTTTTAAACTTAAAGATGTTCATTTACCAAAACCTGTTGCGGTAGGCAGACACAATTTTAATTTAAAAAAAAACTGCTGACGATGGTGTGATTCAAGCGCTACTATGGCCAGCGCACATCTAACTGAGCTACGTGATCGGTTCATCACGCGATAAAAGTGACAACCACCGCTCCTATAATTATTTTGGTTTTTTATACAGTTAGTACTACTTCAAGTAATCAAATTTCCCTACTTTTGTATCTGTAATTCAATTCTGACCACTGATTAACAAACTAATATAAACCAAATTGCATTGGGAAGATAATATTGCCACATAAAAAAATGTACATGCATTTCCCTATACACACTTCGTCAATTTTGCACTCAGTTCAATTTTATTAAATGAATATATCACACAGTAAAGGTGTTGATATACTCAAACACGGCTTTGGAGAGTTTGGGTAAAAAACGTAGCAATAGTATCCAATAAATTTATCAGTCATAAATACAGGCATCAGGATGATGATCAAGTTGATCATAGATATCATGGCCTTAATAACTGAAATTTCCTTTTAAAAAACAGTTAGTAGCTATTTATACTATATCCGGTGTAACAGACAACCAGTTCACAGCCTATTTTTCGTTATTTATTAAGATAATCAATTAAAATTTAGTCTGGTTAATGCATGCATGGCACGCTATTATTTGACGTAGATTACAAATTTTAATTACGCTTCCGGTTTTGCCAGAAGTCACACCAACTTTCTTATTTTAAATAGAACACCCTGTATACTTTTACATTTTTGAATTCTTTATAAAATTCTCCATACGATACTGTTGTTTAACAAAATTTTTGGCGATAAAATAAGTTTCTTATCTAGAGTGCTGTGACCCACCCAAAATTGTTGCTATGGAGTAAAGTATTGTCTTAAAAATAATTTCCGAAATTATAATTTCACTAACTGAAATGAGACTGCAAATTGTGTAAAAATGTTTTTCTAAAAAGTCACTTTTTTTAAATGAAACGATATTGGCTCATCATAGTTCCCAGAGAGAGCATTTTTTTAACGATTAGATTGCAACAACACCCATAACATGACATTTCATTGAAGGTTCAATCATTAAATTATGACGTTATTTAAAAAAATAATTGCAATAAGCAGAATAGCTTTATAAACTCTAAACACTTTATCGTTTTGTTTTGCAAGCATTGTGATCTTCTTTTGTTTTGTATAGCGACAGAGTTGCTGGGGCAATAAACAATTGAACACGATTGTGCAAGAAACTGCACAAACGTGGGAAAATTTTGAACACTGGCTGTAACGTTTTGTGTATTTCTTTACTTCTTTTAATTCATTGTCATTCACTTATAGTTTATTTTTAATTTATCAGTAAACAAAATGCATAATTTAATGGTTCAATGAAATGTTATGTTGTAGGTGTAGTAGTTGTTTAGAAATACTCTTTCTGGAAACTTAGGCGAGCCTATATCATTACATTTAAAAAATAGACTTGAAAAAAACAACCTATTTATGAAATTGTAAGCCTCTACCATCTTAGTAAAGCATGGCGTTCTAAATTTGGGGTTTCCAAGAGCTGACAAACCTCTAAATTTAGAAGGCCACGCAGTAAATTTAAATTTTGAAAATTATTATTAAAACAATACTATGGTACTCTAGATATAGTTATTTGTATTATAAGTAAAGAAAAACTTACTTTTCTTTAAGAGTAATACATAAAATTTTTTCGGACACTCAATGGAAATGGATTACATTTTATAAGAAATTATTTAAAAAATACATGACAAGCGCGAGAATCAAATTGCCGTTTCCATAACTGCAGCAACTAAACAATTCGATTCGGATTCGTAAAGAAAGACAATACTTTTCTTTACTTACAATACAAATAACTATTGTTTATTTTGTTGCTATAAAGAAATGGTTGGTATAAAGAATAAAGAAGATACTTTTCTTTACAATTTGTAATAAGGAAATGTACTTAGTCCATTTCCATCCAGTGTCCGAAAAAGAAACTTATTTTTGAGGTTAAAAATTGTTAAACAACACTATGGTATGCAGAATTTCATTCAGAATTCAAAAATGTAATAACATACAGGGTGTTCTATTTAAAATAAGAAAATTGGTATCACTTCGGGCAAAACCGGAAGCGCCAGAAAGTCGCCATCTACGTCAAATAATAAGGTCTCATGCATATGTATTGATCATTTTTATCATTGATCATCAAATTTGAATTGATTATCTTAAGAAATAACGAAAAAACAGGGGGCAGACCGGTTCTGTTACACCCAGTAAACATGCTGCGGATGTACTCCTAGTGTGAAGCTGTACCTGTATTTTGCATTACCTTGAATTTTAGTATAAAGAAAAAGAAGAGTAGCATAAAAACACTTTTAATTGTTGCAGGAATTACAAAAACTAAATTTCGTACGTTATATATACAGAAACTTCTAAATCACAGCGGAAGCAATTTACATGTATAAAAAAATAATTATTTAACAATGCACTCATGGATATAATAAATATGTAGAAACAATTAATAAATAGGACCATCATCTAAATTATCATCCTCATCTTCATATGCTTCCCCATTATCAAAATAATTATTAGCATAATCAGTGCCATCATCTATGTCTTCATCTTCATAATTTTCTTCAATTTGTTCTTCATCTTCAGGCTCTACCTCTTCTTTAACTGTGATATCCATCGATTCAGTAGCTTTTTCTTCAATTTGTTCTAATTGTTTCAATCTAAAATATTTAAAAACATTGCTATTATACATAAGACACTTATTATACGAGATGTAATTTACCTTGACTCGATATCAACTGGTTTGACATCTTTCGTCTTCATTCTCTTTGCAACAACCTTAGGACGTAATTCAGCAGGAAAAAGTTGCCAATCAAATTTCTCTTTTACACTTGGTAATTGTGCTAGTAATTTATCAATTTCCTGTTGAGGTTTACTTTGTCTATTTTCGGGCATCCTTAAGCAAGCCCCAGATGTTTGCATGTGATCTATGAAATCCTGTCTTAAAATTAAAAGATAATCTACTTCTAATGATTCCTGAAAATTTAAATATAACCATATAATTCAAGAATAAAAATTCTGTTGACGTTACTCTTACACGTAATGGAACAGGTTTCCTATTCAATGGAGGATATAAGGGAGGAGGTTCAGTTATGGGCCCAGGTAAATTCTCTCCGGGAGCAACTCCCATGCTAGCCAACTGTTCCCGATTAAAGGAATTACCTCCGCCACGGGCTCCTCTACCTCTACCGCGACCACTCATTTTCTTAATTTGTTACCTCTAATTTTTTTAAATCGTCTCCTAACTTTGAAATTTCTGACGTTTCTTGTTGAAAGGTTTCCTACAAAGTTAGACGTTAAAAATTGTTAATGAAATAGAATTTTGTGTGCATACCAAGTCGTAAATAACCTTAATTATTAACGAACAGCTAGGACAGGAAGCCACTTCTTCACCAACTAGTAATTCTTCCTAAAAGTAATTACGAATATATTTGTATAGAATTATATTAATCAAAGTATATTATTACATTACTACTACTGCTTATTTTTTGGTATTTATAATAAATTAATAATGTGGAGGATAATACTAATATTTGCCACCTAACCTAAAAGTTCTTACTTTTGAAATGCGAAATCTATCACCACATGGACAAGGATAATAATACATTTCCTCTTCTTCGTCGTATTCAAAATCTTCGATTTCAACTTCGTCGTGAAAAACACTCATATTTATTTGATGTGTTGACATGCATGGCAACCGCAAAATAAAATTTTTAGGTTAAGGCATGAGAAGATGAGATATTTTCATTTCATCTCTTTGGGTATAAAACTAAAAACAAACTACTAGCTTATGTATATAGTATACAGTATATTATACATTATAATAGACCAAGGTAGAGAAGACATTTTTCTCAGCCGAGCAGAATTATTTCCCGAGATGCTAAGCATCGAGGGAAATAAGTTGCGAGGCTGATAAGTCTTCTCTGTTCTCTACCGTTACTAGCACCTTTATTCCTTTTATAATTAATTGATTTTACATTAATAAAAAATAAAATTACAAATGCAAATATGCACATAAATAAAGTAGCCTTGCTTGAAAACAAGAGAATAGTTAATTTCAATTGACATTTATGTAAAATACATATTTTATAATAGTGGTTATAAAATGTCCAATTTTGATGATTTGAGTGAAAACTGCACCCCTCCTGAAATTAGGGAAGGTGCAGAGAGTGTTGGTGAACAGTTATTACCAGTAAAATCAAAAGATTTTTACATGAAAGTTTATAATTTTAAATAGGCATGTGAGTGCTAGATAGCAATTGTTTTCATTATTAACCAGTAGTTAAAAATGAAATATTCTTAACCACTAGGAAAGAAATTCATCTTCTTGGCTTTAAAACGAAGTAAATAATGATATCGTTTAATGTTAGTAGTGGAAAAAGTAAATTTATTATTTAATTTTAACAAAAGATTTTTTGGTTTATGTAAAGAATTCTCCCCGGCGGGGAATCGAACCCCGGTCTCCCGCGTGACAGGCGGGGATACTTACCACTATACTACCGAGGACATAATGCTGCGTGTTTTTTAGCATATATAATAATACGTGTTTTCATAGCGTACAAAATGCTAAAGATATTAAGAAAAACATCTGATCTGAGAATTTTTAAATATTTTAATTAAAATTACTTTTTCATGAAATAACTAAGCCAATTATATTTCCCTGTAATAATATGGTAATATTAATAGTACTCCAGCTTAGTCATTAGAATTACCAAATACTATTAATACGCTAAAGCAAGGGTATTACTAGTATTTAGAATTACGTAATTTACTTATCTCTCACTAGTGAAGTTAATGTGAGGTACCTATTTAAGCTGCCAAAAACCGTCAATTCAGCAAGATCATACCTCACAGGATCATTTCTGTAGTATATCTTCACACACTCTATATCCAAATATAGAGTCGTAGCAATCATGATGAAGAGTTGTAACTCTGCATTCTGAGCGTGAGACGGATCAACGATGATCGTTCACCTGGCGGTTTGTCCGCTCGGCCACGGATGTGGAGTATTCTGAGTGGTTGCACTATTCTTAAATCAAATCATAATAATAAATAACGTCATCGTTTGAGTTAATTAATTAAGTAAGTTTGTGTAAGTAAGGTTTATTATTTATTGTGTAATTTTTGACAAAGATTGTCATCAAAGGATTTATAAAATATAATAAATCAGCAGGGAGGCTTATCAAGAATTTAATCAATCGACTTATAAGATAGAGCGAGCTCATTAAATAAAATATTTTATAAAAATCTTCGATAAAAAATGTGTGCCTGCGTGCGTGCAATTAAGGGAAATTGTTGCTGTACATATTGTTCTTTTCTGCTTTATTTATAAATAAAATTCTCAAAATTTTTGTCTGGCCGTTTTTCAGTAAACTAACTAACTAACATATTAAATTTTGTATGTATTCCTTCAAAGCATTCATTTAAATTAGGATTTTGAGGAATATTTACTGATAACAATAATTTTGGATAACAAATACCAAATTACAATCGAACATAAATATTTGATTTTATCTAGTAATGATTGTGAATTATCTTAGGTCAAATCCTATAAACTTTTACAAACTTCATTTAATTGAAATCTTCAAGGCCGAATGGCTTTAATCGTACTTTCCCATCTAGGTATATCACTAACCGATTTTAACGTTAAATGGGTAATTTATTTTTAAATGTTCCACCGGTGAGGTGAAGCAGAAAAAACATTGAACAATTCTTGAATGATACAAACAAAACCAACGGTTTCATATGAAATTTTAGCGGCGTCATTAACGGATAAATTTAATGTGTGAGCTGAACAAGGCACAAACATTTCACTGGCATTAACATTTTGAATTTGAGTTTGAAAACCTGCATGTTTGTTTACCAGACATATTTATTTGCACCATTGTCATATCTCTGACCTCTCATATCCTGAATATTTATTTGAAATTTTGGACATTTATTTGTTCTGTTAAAACCTGAAAAAGCGCTTCGCCTATGGTATTTATAACTTGAAAAAACCTAAAAAATGTTCTCTTATTTCTACTTGATCTGAAGATAAATGAACAAATCTTATTAGTTATTACAATAGTAAGTTGCTCAACATGGCTAATAAGTAATAACATCAAAAGTTTCATCTAAAATTATGGAATACTATTTTGCTGTTTTAAGCAATTTAAAATTGCATGTTGAATATTTTTTGACAACAAACTGATTAATTCATTTTAAAAATGGTTTCCTAAATAATGAGGCATATGTTGATTTAATTGTTTAAATTTTTGAAGGTGTATATACCGAATGTAAATACATGTTCGGGTATAATCGGAACAAATTTTGCCAACATTTCAACTAATTTTAAGAAATTTCCATTTCCAGGTTCGTAAAAAGCGACGACAATTACCTCCAAATGCTAAATTTGCCCCGCTAAATATTGTATAATATAAAATCATCTCTTCATAAATAAATACCTATAGCACGCCATCGTTTTTTTTTCATTTTAAAAATATCTTTTTGTTTGACCTTGCGATTGATTGCCTGCCTAACCATTAATTCATGCCATTTTTGAGCGCTTTTCAGATGCTCCATATACTATTTTCATGACGAGAATTAGAATAGAATAGAGAAATTAAATTTATTTGTCAGTAAACCAAATATTTTACAAAAAATGCAACAAAAACAGTATTTGACCAATTTACTTTTTTTGTTATTAAAAATGTGAATGAAAAACCTGAAAAAACAGTATTTAAAAAATGGTGTTGTATTATTAAACGACGCCTTTTTTGTAATTGATTGAAGATTTCCCTTAATTGCACACGCAGGCAGGCACACATTTTTTATAAAATATTTTATTTAATGGTCGATTGATTGATTGATTGATCCTGTTGATTATTATAAAAACCTTTGGTATCTTTGTCAAATATACACAATATTACTACATACACACAACCCACTCACGTCATTAATTAAGTAAAAGGATGTTATATCTATTATGATTGATTTAAGAATATTGCAACCACTCAGAATACTCCACATCCGTGGCCGAGCGGACAAACCGCCAGGTGAACGATCATCGTTGATCAATGGTAATCTATAAGAATACCTTTGATCCGTCTCACGCTCAGAATGCAGAGTTACAACTCTTCATCATGGTTGCTACGACTCTATATTTGGATATAGAGTGTGTGAAGATATACTACAGAAATGATCCTGTGAAGTATGATCTTGCTGAATTGACGGTTTTTGGCAGCTTAAATAGGTAACTCATTTTAACTTCACTAGTGAGAGATAAGTGAATTACGTAATTCTAAATACTAGTAATACCCTTGCTTTAGCGTATTAATAGTATTTGGTAATTCTGATGACTAAGCTGGAGTACTATTAATATTACCATATTATTACAGGGAAATATAATTAGCTTAGTTATTTCATGAAAAAGTAATTTTAATTAAAATATTTAAAAATTCTTAATAATCAGATATTTTTCTTAATATTTTTAGCATTTTGTACGATATGATACACCTATACTATTATATATGCTAAAAGAGAACCACCAGTATGTCCTCGGTAGTATAGTGGTAAGTATCCCCGCCTGTCACGCGGGAGACCGGGGTTCGATTCCCCGCCGGGGAGAATTTTTTACACAAAGCAAAAAATCTTTCTTTGTTGAAATTAAATAATAAATTTACTCAAATCGTGTTGGTAGTTTTTTTTTAGTTTTTATACCCAAAGACGTTGGAAATGAAAATATTCCATTTTCAGCTTTAACCTAAAAAGCACGTTATTGTATTATTATTATCCTTGTCCATGTTTCGCATTTCAAAAGTAAGAAGCTTTTAACATTATTAATTATTATTAATACCAAAAAATACGCAGTAGTAATGTAATAATATACTTCGATTAATATAATTCTGTAGAAACAAATATAGGTACTTGAAATTACTTTTAAGAAGAATTACTAGTTGGCGAAGAAGTGGCTTTCTGTCCTAGCTGTTCTATCATAATTAAGGTTATTGATGACTTGGCATGCACACAAAATTCTATTTCATTAACAGTTTTTAACATCTAACCTTGTAGGAAATCTTCCAACAAGAAGCGTGGGAAATTTGAGCTAGGCGACGATTTAAAAAAATTAGAGTGGTAACCAAACAGCCTCTACTAGTTTTTTCCATTATGTGTGTTAAACGGGTCACGGTTTACAACTGACATTTATCATGCCCGGTTGTAAAATGAAAATAATAAATATTAAAAATAATTTAACATGCTCACTTACTAATTTTTAAAAATGTTAAATATGAGCAATTGCGGAAAAATAATAAACCGCACAACTATGATAAAAGCTCCAAAATTTGCAAACTTAACATCTACATGACGTGTTTGTTTCAAAGACGACTGCAATTAAATTTTTATTTCATCGTTCTGTATAATCGTATAAGTTAAAAGAATATTTCGAAATATGAAAATTGTATCAATGACAGACACGTTCTTAAAAACTGTCCACACCGATTTTTTAGCTTTGTGAGACGACGGAATGCTCTTCAGGAATTTTTGAGAAATTTATAATTGATTAATGATTTATTCAAAATCGCAAAACGCCAATCGGTATAAACTTTAAACAGTTCAATATACTATGTGAAGTAATGTAGTAGCATTTTTAATTACGCCTATCACTTGGCTCTAGTTAAATAAATTTTAGTTCTTTGCATATTTTTAATAACTCTTCAAATATACTATTTATAGCAAGTTTGAAGCCCAATATCTAATTAAACCTTAGCCATAGTACGTTCACCACCTTGCCTCCGTGCTGTTTGGTCAAAGTTATCGCCGCTTACTGTGTTTTCGTTCCATATTTTAACATTTGCTGCCAGCAGTCATAGCAGCACAGTGTTGGGGAGCGCTGGTACGGCATCCTATTCTATAGGCTACCACAAGTTCAAATCTCTGCTGAGTTGTTAACATTTTTAATTCTTGTTTTTTCTCTTTTTTTAAACAGTGTTGTTCAGTCATTTGTTAGCGCGAGAATATTTAAAACGTAAACAGTATGGGAAAGTATGTACCAGCGACGTGTTTCGCCCATTTTGTGCTCATGGATACATACCGCGTGGCGTGTGTGTTGGTTGTTATGCCATGCAGTTCATATAATGTTTTAAACAAAAATAGCTAAACCTGTCAAGGAAACATTTATTAAAATATTCAAAACAGTAAAAAAGTTTTTATATAGAAAGGACCTTTTAGCGCAGTTTTTAAGTCAAAGTGTTATATTAATTTCGATGATAAGAGAGGAAATCGGAAAGCTAAATTAAATTAATACTTGCCGAATTAATTTTATTGCAGGGTCCTCAAGTTACAAGTATTATAAAGTATCACAGAAGTTGTTAGCGCACTGTTATTCTTTTTTACTCTGACTGTAGAAAGCTGCATATGTAACGCAATTTAATAATTCAGTAATCTGTATGTATGTATGCATGTCAATAATTATATTATAATCTTAGATATCAAAAAAGTCGTTGATTTGTATGTTGGGTTGCATATCGCTTAATTTTCAGGATGCTGCTCTTATATGAAATGCCCTGTATAGAAATCTCTGGCACGAATTAAGATTATTTTGCTTTCCATTGCCTTTGGCCAACTGGCATTTAAAAATTTGTTTACCATACTGTTTATCATCGAAGAAAACAGGAATTTATATCATGTAAAATATTAAAATTTATTTATCATTAATTTCTATTTTTATAATAGTACTCTAAAATAAATAAGCTGCTTGCTATACTAAACATAAGTTGTTATATTAGCAAAATTGTACAGAAGTTATACATAAGACTTAAGTAGCCAACCCTTAATTCTGTCCTTAACCCTTTATAGGTTACTCCGATAAATATACGAACTAAACTAAGATACATTTAGTGACAGTTCAAAACAATATGAAAGTGAAAAATTATAACTACGTAGCGACTAAATAATGAACAAAAGCATAATTATCCATTATTATTACCTAACAAATTTAATGAAAAATGAGATATCACGATTTTATACACATTAAACTTTGGCTGTACATGACTCACTGGCTGATCACACTTTTAAGTATATTTCTGGCTTTATTAGGAAATTCCTGTAACAAAAAACATGGTGTTTTTATGATTGGCAATACAAAAGCTTAATAATAATTAGTGAAAATCGCGCATGCTACATCCCATCCATCTTCTGAGCATCGTTTTAAATTGAGCTATGTTATATATTTACCTTATTACAGGTAACTACAGCGCAACCTATTTACAAACTTTGGTTACAGACAGGTACAGCTAACTGTGCGAACCTAGTAGCAAAATAATATCATAGATGTCGGAATAAGTATTGCTAGTAGGTTTGTGTAGCGGAATGGCGGTATTTTTAAATAACGCGGGGAAATCGAACAATTTCGATGT
This sequence comes from Ctenicera cuprea, assembly GCA_958336395.1. Lineage (NCBI taxonomy): Eukaryota > Metazoa > Arthropoda > Insecta > Coleoptera > Elateridae > Ctenicera > Ctenicera cuprea. The sequence continues at coordinate 60,384,488 of OY284486.1, forward strand.
TATGTAGTTTGACAATTGCGAACCTCGCCATTTTCTAACAAGTTTAAAAAAAACACACCATCTCTCAATGCTGGTGCGTTTGGCGTAAATAATTTTTATCACCAATCCGAAATAGCTAATTTACACCAATGTATCACAACACAAACCAAGAGTTGTGAAGTAAATTTTGTAAGTTGATGTCACAAAACCCTAAAGCTTATATTTGAATATTTGATTGGTAGATTATTTTGTAGAAAATAGTAAGACGGCTTTAGTTTAACTATTCATAATTTGAATGAAATAATATTTAAAAGATAGAATTTCTAAGCCTTTACAGCTGGCTACCAAAACAAATAGGGATAGGTAAATCTTAATACCGATTTTGTTACTTTTTGTAACATGAAAGTGATTGTATTTAAGTTATTGGGTATCTGTCGTAATTTGTATTACGTATACAGCTGTCCCTTATTGTTTTGAAAACATAGGCAATTAATGAGTGCGAAAAATTATGCATCTATTGAGTGCGACGAGGAAAGAAGATAATGGGCAGGCCAAGAGGTGATTCAACCATCCATGGATGTTATAAAATTAATTAAAATAATTCAATAGGTTTTAAATGTATCAACGGATACGTGAACTCCCGCTTGGTCCGCCCGGTAACTCCCTTCCTTGTTCAGCAAACAATCCTTTTCTCGTCGCACTTATTACTTGCCTGTTTCCAATAAAATAGTGACAACCTGGCGAATATATACGATAGAAAAATGCAAATGTCACTTTTTTTGACGACGACTGCACATACATAGTAAAGACAAGTTTTTTTTCCATAAAGTTTTAGTAATTTTATATGTACGGCTGGGAAATTATTGACAAACGTGTTTTCAAAATTTTAAATAAATAATACACGAGGGAAGGCATAAGCGAACTCATGCACATGAATTTTTTTTAACACACATGAATATTTAAGAGTGCCTCTCAGGATTGGAAAATACAAAACATTTTGATATGATGGGAGTGTGAGTATGGGTTGCAAAAAATCAATTCCTACCTCCACAAACAGCCATGCAAGCTTTGTATGACACAAAGTTGTTTGCATTTCCATCGCAACCACCAAAGTGAAATTCCTGGCATTTGCCTGTTGCTGGATTGTACATCCAACGGGGTATAAGAGCACGACAATGCCCTTTGAATGCGGGCAGTTTGCACATTGTAGCTGCGTTTTGACTACCTGTAAAATAACAGAGGTTTATGTAATTAATTAATCAGTAATAACTTTTTATTTATTCTACAGTTACACATGGAATTAAAAGAACTAATTTGTAATACAATAACATTATAACGTGAATCATTCTTTGGTATTGCAATTTGGCAGATTTAAAAAGTAACAATTAGAAACGCGAACGAACAGTGGTGTAACTTCCGATTTTGGGTCCGGGCGCAAAATACCTGAAGGGCCCTGGCCCCATGCTCAAAAAAACTTCAATAATAAAGTCATTGATAATAACAACTTCTTTAATAGGAAAAAAAAAATATTTGCAGTCTAGTAAATGAAAATAAATATATTAAAGCCGTGTCTAATTAAGATAAGCAAATCTTAAATTTTCTGAAGTTAATGTGTCTGGGTCGGTATCAAAAAGTGTGGGTGTTGTGTTATTACTAAATATAATCTCTCTTCAGTATTTTTCATTGTATAAGTACATACTTACTTAGGTACATCGAATTTAAAATGTTTTTTTGTTGAATATGAAAATAAATACTGTGTAAAATCAAAAATTTTATTGAAAAAGCTTCGTAATAAAGAAATAAAAAAAATAAAAACTCTTGGCTCGTAGCAGGCCCCCCTAAGGCCTCGGGCCCGGGGGCCGTTGCCCCTCTGCCCCATGGTAGTTACGCCACTGCTAATTTGTAATGCAATAACTTTATAACGCTGAATTATTCTTCGGTATTGCAATTTGACAGATTAAAAAAAGTAACAATTAGAAACACTAACGAAATCAGCTCTTGTAAGGGTGCAGTAAAAAAAATTAAATTAAATACGGTTAACATACCATCATCAATAGCTGGTCTGCTTTCAACACATACAATGCTGAAGAGAACAATCATGGAGATGAGGACGAGGATTAAACTCTGATGAACCATCGCTATTTTTTTTTATTGAAATGACTCGATGCTCTTAAAAAGAAATATTCAAAAGCGACACTGTTCTGCCAAATTTTATATGCGAGCACTTAAGAGAATTCTTCACAATGTGTTTGTGAATGATGTAGAGTGCCGGTTGAGCCGGGTATATATGACCAGCTTAATGATGACGTCGTAGTGATACGCATGAAGTGAATACGTGCTATGGGCCCGCACGCAGTAGGTGAAACTTTTGGTTTAAAACTGTGTCAGAAGTGGCTTCTAGAAACGTTGTCGGGATTCATGGGCGTTCATCGAGTTCATTAATCTGGTGTGTTGGGTAAACAACCGTTTCGGAAATCGTTTGGTAAATATCCATAGCAGTAGGTTACATCCAAGTAGGTTAGGGATTACCCTGTTACGAAAGCTGTTCTCACTTTTGATTTTCATATGCCGTGAGAGATTTAGGAATCTAAATTTTCTGCAGAGCAGCAGTTAAGTTACAGAAAACAAAGAGCTGAGCTAATACTTTTTTTTCTTAAATTAGATTATTCCACTTATAATATTATTGACCAATCACTACATCTACTCTGCCATTTCAGCAGCCAATAGAAAAGTTAAACTGGTTGTTTTTGACTTACAAAATTTTATCGCGAATAGATTTAATTTGGTTGCTTTAAAAATACATTTAATTTGATAATTCGATGTTATACGTGAAATAAATCCGCTTATATACAACGTGTGAATACGAAAAAGTAATCGGGGTAATTTATTCAAACTTCCTGCGTAGCAATTCGTGTTTACTTTATTTAGGAAAAATATTTTGACGTACAAAGTTTTTCGCAGAAATTTACGCAAAAACTCATTTGCTTTATTTGTTAGTTTTCAAATAAAAATTAATGTGACAGTGCGATATAATATTCGTGAAATAATCCAATCATATACCACTCGTGAATTGAAAAATGATCAGGGAAAATTACTTAAACTTCCTGCATAGCAGCTCGTGTTTGTTTTGTTTAAAAAAAATTTCAAGAACAACTACACTGGTTACCATTCAACAAGTTTTCGTAATTTTTAAGGAAATTATATTTCAATTCACTCGTGGTATAACTGTCGAGAAAATGGCACACGTTGCCTAGAATTGTCAGATAATCATGCCTTCAAAATTAAATTAAGTTATTATCCCAATACGTACTCGCCGCGTCTAATCATTTATCATTTTATACAATAAAAAACATCGGTTTACCGCTATGTTTTTTTTTACTCTAGACATTCTTTTTGTATTAAGTTTTTAATTATCTATCGCGAAAATGATATTTTACCTGAAACAAATTTAGTTTCCTTTGCCTCAGAGCATGCAAATATCATTTCCATATTTGTTAACTTCTGCCGTATATACTTTTTTATGCATCAATCTCTCGAAATTTTACTAATTTCCTCTTGACTTTTTGTGATTCTCTGCATTCTACAGAGTTCTGTTATTTAGTATACCTGTATTTCTTGATATCTCTCAGCAATTTTCCTAAGCACTTCTATTTATTTTTAATAAATTCGCTACATTTTTTGCGTGAAATAAAATAAATAACTGTGAAACATGGGCGAATAAATGTGTAAAGTTGATGGATTTTTAACTTTAAAATGTTTGTTATTACTCAATTTTGGAGCATTTAATCATTTTCTTTAAAAAACATTAAAGAAAAACAAAATCTCGTGTAATACGTACATAAAACATTTACTTCTGTTAATTGGAACAGCATGCACATTTTTTGCTAGAAATGTCAAATCTTAATCTATTTTTAAAAACGTACTAGCAAAACCCGTGGGCTATGCCTCGCGCTAAAGTTTCTGATTAATAAATAAGTTAATTAAGTAGTTAGCGTACCGTGGATCGATGTTCTATTTTGGAACTGCTGCAATTCTACATATTAAATCTAGATCCCTTTGACCTATCTCAAGTTAAGAGAAACGCTGCTGCTGCTAAGATTATACAACCCAAGCGGCGCGCGTCGGCTTTTCAAAGTTACCAAAAAAATCGTAAAGTGCAGCCAATGGGTACAGTTACTTCTTATCTAAATGTGAGCTGGTAGTGTAAACGCAGCAGTTTGTACCTAGCGCGTTGGTTACTGTTACCTCGATCTCCCAATATTTGGGTCAAGTTTAGTTTCTGCTTGTTAATTTTTAACCTATGTATTTTTAAACATGGGCGTAACTTCGTACGCACACGGCAAACAAAATCAAATCGATTTAATCCATATTATAGATAAACCTGAGGTGTCGTATTTATTTTACAAAGGTAAGCGCGTTTAATATTTTTTGTCCAATAAATGTTTTTACCTGTACTTATTTTCGAATATACACTACTCAAAATGAATATAGAGACACCTTCTTATTAGTGTGCATTTTTTGTAAATCTCAACGAAACAATCTATAACTTGGCCAATAATATGAACATACCTTTACATTTTACCTGTAAAAAAGTAGGCACTTGTTTCCTTGGAGATTTTACAAAAAAAAGTAAACAACGAAAAAGACGCTTAAGTTTAAATTCAACAAAAAATTTTTTTCACTTGATTTTACCGTTTCGCAGTGTAATTTGTTGGTGGAAACGTGAATGTCGATGTGTTAAGGAGAAGGAGACAACCAAGAGTATATCTGAATGAAAATCAGATAGTTAGAGCGGTGACATTAATTGAAGAGGGATACTCAAGACTACGCGCTGCTCAAATGTTAAATGTGAGTCATTCTGCTATAGCTAGGGCATGGAACAGATATATAAATAATGGTATCGTAAGAAGACGTCCTTACCCTCAAAGACAAAGAGCCACTGCTCCTCGCGAAGACCGTCTATTTTGGGCCGTTAGAGAACGTAGAATTACCGCCGATCTCTACAAAATCAACTGGTTGCCACTAGTGGAACAACCAGAATTTCGGACCAAACAGTTCGGAATATGCTTCACGAGATTCAGTTACGTGCAAGAAGAGCAGTTAAAGTATATATAAATAACGATGGACGAATGCGTGTGTGGAGACGCCAAGGTAAACGCTATTTAGACTCCACTGTTCAAAAAACCGTCCTTTTTGGTGGAGGCTCCGTTATGGTATGAGGCGGCATAACTTTGAATGGTCGCACCGAGCTAGTGGTTCTTCGGGAAGGTTCTCTCACGGCGGCGCGTTACATCAGGGACATCTTAGAACCACATGTGATTCTGTTTGCTGGAGAAATGGGACCTCACTTTACCTATCAGCAAGATAATGCCGGGCCTTATGTGGCTACGATAGTTACAAATTTTTTTCATGACCACAATATCACAGTAATGGACTGGCCGGCTAATAGGGCAGACCTTAACCCCATCGAACACCTATGGGACGTATTGGGAAGAAGATTGCTGGATCGTCAGCCTATTGAACATTTAGATGAGGTTGACGAAATTCTTACCCAAGAATGGGAGCAACATCCTCAACAAACAATTTCAAATTTAATTGAGAGTGTGCCCCGTTGTTGCGCTGGAGTCATCCGGGCCAGAGGAGGCCACACCCATTATTAGTTTTTTAAATTTGTGGTTTTCTTATTGTTGATTGTTTAAAAGTTTGTTAATTAAATGATTCCCAATTTCAATTTTTAACATTATTTTTCTTAGAAGCTTTTTCAACAAGGCTGAAATCTTCGCATCTTAAAGAGTAATCCTTTTCAAAAAGTCGAAGACACTTTTTACCAAATTCAGTGTTACTTAAGCAAAAATATTCAATTTTTTATAAGTGTCTCTTTATTCATTTTGAGTAGTGTAATACATAGCTTAGTGTCCTTCACAGCACAACTTAATAAAAAGCAACATCAATCTGTAATGCAGTTGTATTGAGATTAAGGAGTTTGAGTTCCTGCCGTTAACGGCGAGGATGTAATGTTCTCGGAGTATGTTTTGGAAGTGACGTTATCGATATCAACCGACTATGTTACAATAACACGAACAAATAGTAGAATCTCAAACTATAACGGTCTGCTGTACAAAGCAATATGCGCCTTGTATAATACACGCGTAAATATGTGGGTTCTCGTAGCAGCGGCTCCTCACCACGCAATGTTGAGACAGGTGAAAAAGATCAGGATTTAGTATAGATAGATTGCAGGTCAATAACTCTAAACACGGTAAATGTGTCTTTTTGCACCCATTTAGACTTCCAAATCCCAATTCAAATGTAAGTTCGATTTTAAACTTAAAATTTGAGGTCAAATTAAATTTCAAGTCAATAAATTATATTTTCACACCAGTATTTAAATGTACTTAACATCATTACGATTATAACGTAAAGTTTGAACTTAAAGACCAAACTCCAAGACAATAAATTAAAAAAAAATGTTCCCGTTATATCAGCTTAAATCCTTATTCAATTTTAATAAATATTTTAAACTTAAACTTTGCGCTTTAAGTTGTATTTTAAGTCAGTGATTCCAAACATGGAAAAATATGTTTTTTGCTGCACGATTTATATTTACAAACCCGCATTCAAAAGTAATTAATTTTAGCCCGATTTAAAACACAAAGTTTAAGCTTTTAATTAAATTTCAAGTCAATAAATTCAAACATGCAAAAGATTTATTATGTTGCATCGATTTACTTTTTTCAAACCCTTTTCCAAATGTAATTAATTTCAGTCCGATTTAAAACTTGCATTTTGAGCTTGAAAGTCAATTTTACGCCCATAAATCCAAACATGGCAAAATTTGTGTCAGATGGAATCGGCTTAGATTTTCACACTCGTATCCAAAAGTAATTAATTTCAGTCCGATTTAAAACTTAAAGTTTGAGCTTTAAATTAAATTTCAGGTCAATAAAACCTAACATAAGAAACGATTTTTAGAAATATAATTCTTTTCAGTCTGATTTAAAACTTGCAGTTTGAGATTGAAAGAAAATCGTGGGAGTGTGAGCGCAGGCGGAACTCAGAAGCGAATTACTGAAGCAAAGATCGGCCGCACACGCAGGAATCCGAAAGCTGAGACAGTCAAAGATCGGTGCCTTTAATATATAGATAGAGTCTATAATTTATTCTGGTGTTACTTTTTAAATATAATGTGTTTTATGGGCTTTATTTAAATTTTATTTTGGTTTTTATTTCATCCATGGTACTAAATAAAGCTGATATGTATAAATGTTTCTTTTATTATTTTCAAATGAATCTATCTACGACATTCGTCACCAATTTCAAAGGTCTCTTTTATTTTGATCATATTGTGCTTGCACTTACCATATTTTCTTTTTTTTATTTTCATGCTAATTGCATACATGCCATTTAAATTTTAACATAGAAGATGAATTTAAACAAAACTAAAAACTTTAATTTATTGTTAATAAAACAATTCTTAACAGGTTTTTAAATTTAGCTTTAGACGTATTTTAAAGTGTTTACACATCATTATCAAGAGCAAGATTAAAAGTAAACAGTTGGTGTTGCTAGAGGAACAATAAATCTTTATAACTTGATCTTGGTTTTCTATATCTGCGTCCAGATGGCTTGATTTCTCATTCTAAAACGTCTAATAACGGTGAATTTAAGAGATCAATTTGTTCATTCATTAAAGGTACAGATTTTAAATGTTTATGAATTTCAAATGCTTCTAGTATATCCAACTAACGTTTGTCACCACAAAAGTGAAACATTTTATAGTGTTATTAAATGTCATAGAATGATTGTGTTCTAATAAGTGTTTAGCGTAACTGGATTTATGGGGGTGTTTATACTTGTAACAATGTACGTGTTCCTTGTACCTAATATCAAAATTTCTTATTGTTTGTCCTATATAAACCGAATTACAGTCAGAGCAATTTAATTTGTAGATGCCTGATTTTAGTAAATTGTCTGTTTTTTCTTTAGCATTAAATAAAGTGTTTGAAATGTTTCTTGTTGTTTTAAAAGTTATTTTACATTTATTTGTTTTGTTTAGAATTTTGGCAATTTTTTCTGATTGATTGCCAAAATATGGAACTGAGGCGCATTTCATTTTATCTGATGAAGTAGTTGGATAAATTGTCTGAATAGCTAATTTATAATATTTCTCTTTAATTAGTGTATCAGTAAGTTGAGTATTATAACCATTATTGTATGCAATTTGTTTAATAATCGAAATTTTTCTATTATAACTAATTTCACCTAAAAGAACTGTTAAAGCTCTATGTATCATGGACCAGTATGCTTCTAATTTATGTGTTTTATGATGACAAAAATCGTGTGGTATTGTAATGTCTGTTTGTGTAACCACGTTGAAATACGTATAAAGCTAAATTAAAAAAACCTGTTGAAGTTAAGAATTGTTTTATTTACAATTAATTAAAATGAACTTCAGCGAAGTAAAGTTCGAACTTATAAATAAAAACTTTAACTTATTAATCTCTACAATAAAATGAATATTTATACAAATTGCTCTTTTCTCTCGTTTTTTTTTGTCGCAAAACTGTTAATGATCAAAAGAGGCAAGATTTGCATATGTTCTTGAACTAAATTACGATGTGCCATTTTACTTTTTTCGAAGAAGAAAATGATTTCTCCACTGAGTAATTAGTCATTGGCAGGGATAAAAATAATCACAACGCAGTTTCAAATTTCGAAATTTAATTTATTGCTGCTTAAGTTTTCTGCCGTGGGAAGTTTTCGAGCACCTGTCAAAACACGGTGCTCTGGGGCTATAACACCAGTAGCCCCATATGTAAATTCCACCGTCGGACCCACCCTGGCTTATCCGTTACGTGCCTTGTGTAATAGGCCATTGAGAGATTTTTATACAAAAATATTTAGAGGTAAAGATGACATGCACTTTCTGATATTAGCTTGTTAGTATTCGTAATTGAAACATAAATATTATAAATAACTTAAAAAAAAAAAAGAAAACCGACTTCAAATAAAAACACAAAAGTAACATAAGTTAACTAAAAAGCAAAAAATAAATGTTTTTTATACAACAGTTTAATACTTATTTGTTGTTCCGTTTAATGTAATTAAGAAATTGCTGTTTATTATATAATTATTAATTGTTTTATAATTTTTAAGTCGGTGCCAAGTAAAACATAAAAATTCGAATCTAATTTGTTATTGTAGCAAGGTATATAATTTAAAAATTATAAAACAATTAATAATTATATAATAAAAAAACAATTTCTTAATTACATTAAACGGAACAACAAATAAGTATTAAACTGTTGTATAAAAAACATTTATTATTTGCTTTTTAGGAAACTTATGTCACTTTTGTGTTTTTATTTGAAGTCGGTTTTCTTTTTTTTTTAAGTTATTTATTTTACAATTTTAAGTGATGGGCAGACTTAGTAAGGGTGCTTCTCGAATGAGGAAACGATTGCTAGTTGAAACGGAAGATGAAATACGGAAACACTAAAAAAGTCCGTTAAAAAAATAGATTTTGAAGTGTATCTTCGAAGTTCAAGCTCCAATACCAATGAAATTATAATGGGACCACCTTGGAACTATACTGAACCCAACACCAAAAAATCATTAAAATCGGTTCATAAACAAAAAAGTTATGCCCGAACATACATAAAAAAAAAATAAAAAAAAAAAAAAAAACATATATACAGACGAATTGAGAACCTCCTCCTTTTTTTGAAGTCGGTTAAAAATAATAGACATTTTCTGAAATGTACCTATCTGTTACTGTTGGCAGTTTTGTTGTTAATGAAATTTCGAGTTTAATTTGTTTCTGTGAATTTTATTTGCGTGTCTCTTTCAATAAAGTTGTAAGTATGGAATTTAATATATTTTAGAATTTGTACTTACAAAATTATGTTTTGTTTGATTGTTTAAGGAAATTACTGTTGTTTTCAGTGACAAACATCAACAAACAATGCAAGATGCTCGTTACGAATAATTGGGCAAGCATTTAAGTTATTAAGCGATACGAACAATTCACAACTTCACTCGTTTTACTATTTCGACCAAGTCCTTCGTTTGATTAACATTTCAGATATTTTTTTATTCGAGTACGTTTGCTTGAATGCAGTTTTGTTTAGACTTTCCGCCATGTTATAATTTAGTTCATCTTAAGTGTTACGATATCTCCGATAATAATCTGTCTATTAGTTTTGTTGCTAAGCTAAAATACGTCAGTAAACTAAATTTGCTGTCTGTCGTTGAACTCGCTTTACGGAACTCCCCACGACACTTTCACTTGTCATAATATATGGTAATTGCATTTCTGGATACTGACCTACGTTTGGTCATCGGCTACGTATTTATTTAATCATTAAAGGTTATTAAATACATGACCTGTTTAACGTTATACTTTTCTTAATCGAATTAAATAACAGTAATAATAATAATAATAATAATAATAATAATAATAATGTTTATTTACAGATTAACCATCACATAAAAAGTATATTAATATAATAAATAACAAGTATTAGAATGATAGTTATTTATGTTACTAGTGTGATAAAGGCCTTATTATAACACGAGTTTGAAAGTTGCACGACGAGGTCGTAGACCAAGTCGTGTAATCCAACGAGTGCCGTAATAATGCACGTGTGACGTACAAAAGACTGCTCAAAATCTGTTAAAAATCGAATTTTTTGCTTGAAATGATATTTGACATTTCGCGATAATTTATTTGCGAATGTCAAGTCATTTTTAAAATACTTTTGTATTAAAATCAAAGGAACGAGATAGATTCGATTTGTCCAATACTATGGCAACCAGCCAGTTTTCTTATAAACAAAGCTTCAGTAAAATATGTTGGGTAATGAATTCATTACCTAACTCATTTTACATCAGTGCAGTAATGAACTTCATTACCTAACGCAAATGAATGACATAATAAGTCCTTATCCAAGCAGTCATAGATAAAAGCATTTATTACGCTAATGTGACAGTTATACCTTTTTTTTGCATAAAATTAATTTCTAAATCTAAATGTAATAGTAGTAATTACAAGAAATTAACGACAAAAAAGTAATACGTAAAAATCAGAAAGGAAAATGGTGTCATAAACGCCCTTTAGGCACCCCCTTAAAGATTTTTTAATGATTATAGGTATTTAAAAGTATCTTTTGCGCTTCTGCCGAATTTGAAAAAAAAATCGGTCGATTATCGACAAATAAGCTCTCTTTGGGGGCCCGTAGAGGCTCGAAGCTATCTCATTACATGATATTGAGCCAAACGAAAAAATAGAGATGGTTTAACTTTCAGTGTTCGACAGACGGGTCAAAATTTGCATCCTAATTGTGAATCACCCTGTATAGTTGATATTCCTTAGTTAAGAGCCGGGGTAAAAACTATTTCAATAGTGTTGGGGTTCCTGCTCATCAGTTCTAGTAGTAGTTGCTGTTAAAACAAAATAATTAATATATTATCTAAAGGGTTGTTTATAATTTTTAAATTTTTGTTATGAAACTGAAATTTATAGACGATGTACGTGGATTTTAACACGCGGCTATGTCATGTTTTCGACTTTCTCTGAATATGCGTCATGGGTTCTGTGTAAGTAGGTGTATTAATATTTACGTTTAATGACACAATTGATGTTAGTGTCTTTCATATTATTGCAAATAAAGTTTCTAGGTCTACCATATTTAAAAGTAGGCACATCATCCAGTGTAGTATAAAAAATGAAATAGTTATTTAAATAAATAGTATACAGGCTGTGGTTGTATAGTATTTGGCTCAAAGAAATATTCCATAATAAATTACATAAAAAAGGCTTTTTCTGCAACGTTGTAATGTACGTAGTTTACAGAAATACAATGGATCAATTATATACTGGGTGGCCGCGAGAACAGGTAACAACCGGCCATTTACTCAATTTTTAAATTAATAATTTCAAACTTTTTCTGGGTAATATGTACATAAAAATGCATATTACGATTTTAAACGGTGTTGTTTTGGACTTCCGGTTTAACCGGAAGCAATAGCATTTTTTTTATTTTTAAAGAACACGCTGTATACTTTTGCATATTTAGATAGAGCTTTTAATTTCCTTGACAGCTATGTATAATACTTACCCATTAACTTTTAACTAATAATATTCATAATTATTTTTTAAGTTGACTTCGCAAACAAAAAAATAATGAACTTTAAATAGTTTTTTTATTAATTTGTTTCAACAGTTTATTGTGCAAGAAGATATTAAAAAAATTTAAACAAAAGATTCTTAATTTTCAAACGGTCATAACTTATTTTTTTTAATTCCCCTACTTGAGTTTTTTACACTTTTTAAATTACCATTTTATGTGCTTTAATTTAATACCAATAACATACCTTAGTATTTTGAAAATAGCAAATAAAAATAAAATTATTGTATTAATAACGGATATTAAAAATAGCTACGTTTTTGCAACTAAGTAGGCTTTGAAAACACAATACCAACAAGATATGGTATTGATATTAAGTTAAACCAAATAAAATGGCAATTTAAAATAAAACTCAAGTAAGGGAATTAAATAAAATAAGTTATAACCGTTAAATTTTTTTTTATATATATTTTCTTGCCACATTAAAATGATTAAACAAATTAATAAAAAAAACACTTAAATTTAATTATATTTTTGTTTTGAGAGCCAACTTAAAAGAAATTAATTATGAATATTATTATTAGGCATTTAAGGTTTTTAAAAATGCCCCCTGGCGGCCAAAATTACAAGTTAATGGGTGAGTATTATACATAGCTGCAAAGGAAATTAAAAGGTCTATCCAAATATGCAAAAATATACAGGGTGTTCTATCTAAAGTAAAAAAAAATGCTATTACTTCCGGTTAAACTGGAAGTTCAAATTAACACCGCTTGATGTCGTAATATGCATTTTTATGTGTATATTACCCAGAAAAAATTTGAAATTATTAATTTAAAAATTGAGTAAATTGCCGGTTGTTACCTGTTCTCTTGGCCATCCGGTATATCACATAATTTATTTTATGCAAGCCAAAATATATACAACACGATACAAGTATACAGTGTTTTTGGTTGGTTTAGTTTTAAAAGCAGATGTTTTTACAAAACTAAATATATTTAAATATTGTTAAAATTGTTTTAGAATTCATAGTGTTTTATGCATTAAAAAATAGTGAATTGTGGTATTGTTATGTGTCGAGATCGAGTACAAGCTATAATAACATAAAAGACGTTGATCTTTGAGGTGAAACGATTCAACAGAAAAAAAAAAGAAAAATAATAATCGTAGCTTAGCATTTGCACCAAATACAATTAATGTAAGTTCTAAAATAAATAGGCGAAGAAGCAAAGGTTTAGCCTTGACAAAGTACTGAAGTAACTACCCTTTTTTGAGATTTTATCGTTTATATAAGCATCTCATTTTCAAACATTCTTAAATGGACCATAAACAAGTACAACGCAGAGGAAACTTACTGATTAACATATTACATTAAAAAAGTCACGTATGCATAAAATACGTATATAAAAACAAATATTTAAAAAGAGTTGATATTTGTCGTGTTATTTTAAATGAGCAACTTTATATTAGTATTGTTAGAGGCAGACATACCACCCATCTATACCTACAAAACCGCGAGTAATATGTCTGTTTAAACATTGTAACCAGAACAGTAATTTACCAAATTCAAAAATCATTATTTAAAAGATAAGTTTATTTTATGTATCTGTAAATATTAGTTCAGGACCTGTTTCATAAGAAAATATCAAATTCTGCAAAATCAACAAAGTTTTATAAAAGTAAAGTTGCGTTTGTGTATTGTATTGCTCAGTTATTAAGTAAGTAATAATCTTAGATAAAGAAATAAGTTTAGAAAACGCACTCCAATTCCTAATGCAAATCAATTATTTTTATTCAATTATACCAGTCAAAACTTTTCGCCACTGACTGTAAATAGTCAACCATTAGGAGCTGGAAGGAAGTTATCTAAACTTATTTCTTAGTTAGATAACAATCGCTAATCCCTAATGGTTGACTATTTAAAGTCGGTGGCGAAAAGTTTCAATTGTAATAATTGGATAAAAAATAATTGACGCATTAGGAATTGGAGTGCGTTATCTAAACTTCTTTTTTTATCTAAAATTATTACCTACTTAATAACTGAGCAATGCAACACACAAACGCAACTTGCAATATTAAAAATTGCTGATGGTATAATTAGTATCGTTCTGATCCATGTTTAATATGCAATACACTATACCTCGAATGAAACTAAAGTATAAAGTTGTATAAAACAATCAGAAGTGATGAAGTGAATGAGCCTCTAGTGTTAGTCAATAAAAATAAAAAAAAAACACTTTATGAACCCGAACTAGCGTCGTTATGCTAAAGCGCCGGCCGCTGGTTTTAACTAGTGTTAGGCATACTTCAGTGATTTTCTTAACCGAATGATTGCTATTCGAATCAGTTTAATAATCGGATAGTTCATTCGAACAAAAATCATTCGGATTATGTGGTAAAAAAACTGTAGAAGCTTTCGCCGCCTTGCTTCTCGCATGTTCTAATCAATGATGGGCATAACAGAATGATTTTCATAATCGAATGATTTCCATTCAAATACATTTAAAAATCGAATGATTCATTCGGATTAAAACATAAGGATGTTTCCACGCGGTAAAAAGTAGTATAAACGCTTTCCCCTTGCTTCTCGAATGCTTCTATGAAGGAGTTTTCTTTCTCATCGTCTTTTTTCAGGACGCTCGGCCAAACAGCGTAAACCTTAAGTTTTGAATAGCATTTTCATTAATTTCATTACATTTCATCGCTAACTCAGGCTTGTTTTTGAGTAATATTTCTGAAAACCGCGAAAGTGGATACACTGTTCTGTTTTATAAATCAATTATTTTTTTGTAATGAGACCAGGGACAAAAACAGTATCCGATTATTGTTTATTACTTTAACAATCGATTTTTATTTTTTTTGTGAAGGGTACCACTTGTTTTTATGTACCGTAATACATTATTATTCTAAATATTAATATTTTTTACTATTTAGACTTTTAGAACAATAATTTCAAATACGACCCTGCATTGAAATAGCCCTAGAAACAAAACAATGAAAACTGCTGTGTTTTCTATGTCTAATAAATAGTAATGTGGAAGTCAAAACATTCTTATCTGGTTCTTGGGCGGCAAATACGCCGCGAGGTCGTGTTTATGCAATCACAATCCAGAAATTCTGTCTCCATTTGTGTATTTGCATCATAATACCACGACTGGTGGTATCATGTATCTGCATTGGGTATTTGCAGTTGCCTACTGTATTTCCTCGGGCTGCTCGACAAAACAGGGTAAACCTTCGGCTTCGAATGGTTCGAAACGCGAATACTTCGATGCACTGCTAGTCGTTTTTATTCTAGAGTCTTAATTATTTTATTGTTATTTCTGATTCGTTTATAACTAATTGTTATAGTATAAAGAATATATTTGTTTCACTTGTTTTTATCAACGATATTATTCTAAATATTAATAGATGTCTGTATATTTTCGTATTTCTTAATATATAGACTTTTAGAGCAATACTTTCAAATATGACTCTGCGCTGAAATGACCGCAAAGGCGCGAGAAGTAAAACAGTGCGGTGGTAACTGCTGTTTTGAATATTTTAATGTTGAAATCAAATCATTCTTTGTCTCGTTGCCTTCCATGTTTACTCGGCAAAAAATGCCGTCGATGTTTATTCGATGCCGCGAATTTTGTCTACTAGTTTTGCACGTCTTGTTTATTGAATGACCGGCATCTTCCGATTGTATAGTGCAGCAATAAATGAAATATATTTGTATAGCGTGTTGCAATTGTCGTTTGCAGCCAAACAACGTAGTTGTGGTTTAGCACTGCCACTGCTGTCGGGGTAACAATGCTTACATTTTAAACGTAATTGATTGTGTGTTGTAATTCTGTTAAACTATGTTAACTGAACCGACTCGCTAGGTCTTATTGGCATAACGAAGTTACTCATGTAGTGTGGTAGATTATGATCACCCTGCATATAAATTAAAAAATATATTTATCTGTACAGGGTGTCTCAGACATGACTCCCCAGGCCTATAACTTTGTTATTTTTAAAAATAACTATAATAAACCATATATATTCGTAAATGGGAGCAAATTCTCTATAAGATGGGGAAAGAAAATTTTAGAAAATCTGTACTCATATTATGGCAGCGATATTCAACTTTTTTTTTAAATTGCACACTATGCTTTTGTTCGGTCATTCTGATAGTACTCTTTATTCTCCTTACAATCATGTAAACCAATATGGGTCTTACATAAGAAAATTCTCGAAAAAAATACGATTGAAAGTTGAAGTCAAGGTTTGCCATGGAAACAACTGATTTTTGTAATTTGTACTCGTCGACGATAAAAACAATAGCGTATAGCTGTAAAACAATTGCAATTTACGTTGCAAAGAATGACAGTTATTCTTTCTGTATTTGTATGTTCTTGTTTAAAATCATATTAGAAATGAATTACACTAATTTTGAAAAGCTTGATATGATCCTTATTTATGGTTTATGCGTGAAGAATGCAAGAAGAGCAGGAATGTTGTATGCAGAAAGGTATCCGGAAGGAACACATCCTGATCATAAAACGTTTATTAACTTGACATCGAACCTTGCTGAGCATGGGTCATTTAAAAAGGACAAGAAAATTCCAAATTTAAATAAATGAACCGCTACAGATGATGCTCATGCAGTGGCAGTTTTGGGGTATGTTCAATTACATCCTCATTCTTCGCTTAGCATCGTTGCATCTCAGTGTGACATATCAAGGGCTTCTGTGGGTAGGATTTTGAAAAAGAATGTATACCGACCTTACAAATTTATGCGAGTACATGCACTGCGCCAAGAGGATAGTAACCGCCGAATGGAGTTTATCAGTTGGGTTATGGCGAATTATTCAGAAGAACCTGACATTCCTAGAAGGATACTGTGGACAGATGAAAGTAGATTCCATAATAATGGACTGGTGACTACACAGAATTCAAGATACTGGTCAACAGAGCAGCCGTACTGGATCAGACATAGAAATTTTTAGCACATGTGGGGGATTAACGTTTGGTGTGGCATAATAGGAGAACACTTAATAGGGCCATATTTCTATGGAGGCACTTTGACCGGTGATCGTACTTGTTATTTCTTCAAAATACGCTTCCAAAACTGCTGGAAAATGTGCCGCTTAATATCAGAAGAAGGTTGCTTTTACAACAAGATGGTGCTCCACCTCACAATAGTCTTGCAGTTCGAGATCACTTAAATTACGTTTTGATCGCCGACGAGTACAAATTATAAAAATCAGTTGTTTCCACGGCAAACCTAGACTTCAACTTTCAATCGTATTTTTTTCGAGAATTTTCTTATGTAAGACCCATATTGGTTTACATGCTTGTAAGGAGAATAAAGAGTACTATCAAAATGACCGAAAAAAAGCATAGTGTGCAATTTGAAAAAAAAAGTTGAATATCGCTGCCACAATATGAGTACAGATTTTCTAAAATTTTCTTTCTCCATCTTATAGAGAATTTGCTCCCATTTACGAATATATATATAGTTTATTATAGTTATTTTTAAAAATAACAAAGTTATAGGCCTGGGGAGTCATGTCTGAGACACCCTGTATATCAATAGACTTGGAGTCTATTAGGCTCGGTATTTCAATGTACTAATAAAGTAGCTACTAACAATTCGATCAACAAATTTATTCGAAAGCCTTATTTGTCAAATATATGAATCGTGTGTTTCAATTCCTATTTATTTGTTAAATAGCTATTTGCAGAATTTAATCGCTTTTCTACACAATATTATCAGCAAATACTTTTATTTTAGGTTTATAATACACAGACATAATATAAAACAAAAATAAAATGCATATTATAAAATAGCATTAAATCAGCTATTGTACTGAAATGAACTAAAATAAAGTAATCGTATTATTTGTAATTAGGAAGCTGTTAATTAACAAACTATTAGGACCTGTCGCTCATTAATCTAGTGTTATTAATAGGTATTTACATGCAACGGGCTACTCATGTAACCGTGCAGTTGGCAGTGCTGCCGATGAAGCGCGGACTGAGGGGGGTGGACTGTCCGAAACGCGGCGGCCGAGCCAGCGGTCACATAGTGATAAATTACACAATGAAAGCTCGACCAGTCGACACTTTTGGTCTAGTTTCGTTCATAGTATTCTAGAAGCGGATTATTAGCGTAATGCATAATACATACTGATAACCTTTTTCGTATTCTTCGCCCTTTGTTGGGAATTACAAATTTTAAAGGCAAGAATTAACTTACGATTTAATTAATCTGTTCTATAAACGTTTTTTAAACTTCAAGAAATATTTGATTTGAACATATAAAGTAAATAAAATGTGAGAAGTTGCAGAAATTAAACAGTTCCAGAACTAGCAGGTGTGGGCATACCTTGAAATTCTTATCACATTAAATTATAGTCCATCCAAGCAACTGCTATATTGTGGTTTTTATGTTTAACTTCTTAAGTTATGATAGAGTCGATCAGTAGTTGTAGTGTTTTTACAGCCCTGTGTGTCTTTTCTATAGCTTTTTTGTTCCTCAGTTATAATTTTTTGTGTTTCTAGATATGCATAGATTTTAGGGGCTACGATAGAAGTTATAATTTTGTATACTGTGCAGCGACAGGTGATGGGTCTGAAGTTTTTCGGATGTTGAGCTTCAATTGATTTTGGTTTTCCGGTGGTTATTCCTTCAGTTAAGAATATAGGTGTAGTTTTTGGGTTGATAATAATTTAGTTAATTTGTTGTGTTAGGACTTTATGTGATGCGGTTATGTGTTCCCACCAGTAGTTGTGTATATGATCTGTGCCTGCAGCTTTCCAGTTATGTAATTTTTTGACAGCGTTTTTAAGATCTTGTTCGGTTTTAAATTTCTATTGGTGTCATTTTTGGTAAACTTTCACAGTTTATTAATTATAGGTATATAAAATACTTAATTACTTTAACAATATTCATTTATTTTAACCTTATACGTATTTCGGCATGTTTACATGCCATTGTCAAAGGTTATATTAGAAAGTAAACAGTTAGTGTTGTTATAGCAACAGAACTTTGTGAATTGATATCGGTAATCGTCTGCAGACGACTTGATTTCTTATTCCAAAATATCCACTAGAGGAGAATTTAAGAGATAAATTTGCTCATTCATTAACGGTACAGTTTTTAAATGTTTGTGAATTTCAAAAGATTCTAGTATGTCTAATTTACGTTTATCATCACAAAAGTGTAAACATTTTATGGTGTTATTAGATGTCATGGAATGATTGTGTTCTAGTAAGTGTTTAGCGTAATTGGATTTATGTGGGTGTTTGTATTTGTAACAACGTACGTGTTCTTTATACCTAATATCAAAATTTCTAATTGTCTGGCCTATATAAACCGAATTACAATGCGAACAATTTAATTTATAAATACCTGATTTTAGCAAACCGTCTGTTTTTTATTTTGCATTAAACAAAGTGTTTAAGATGTTTCTAGTTGTTTTAAAACTTACTTTATATTTATTTGTTTGGTTTATAATTTTAGCATTTTTTTCTGATTTTTCACCAAAATATGGGATCTAGACATATTTAATTGTATCGGATGAAGTTGAAGTATTCGGATAAATTTTTTGAATGGCTAATTTATAATCTTTTTCTTTAATTAATGTATCAATAAGTTTAGTATTATAACCATTACTACATGCAATTTGTTTAATAATTGAAATTTCTCTATTATAATTAATTTCATCTAAAGGGAGCGTCAAAGCTCTATGTTTTTTCATTTTACAGCTAGGTTGCATTGTAATTGTAGTGACCTTTGTATTTTCATATATCTCCCCAGAATTCCGTAAGTTTCTCTCTTGTTGGTATTTTCTTGTTCTCTATTTCTGTGACTTCGAGATAGTTATAAAACTGTTTTTTATTTTGTATGAATCTATTGTTGTCGTCTTTTATTTTTTGGTTTTTGTTGTAACGTCTGATCTTTTAACCCAACACTGCTATTTTTTGCTTAAATGTATCCGTTAATTTAATTATGTTATTCTCAAAATTATTATTACCTTTTAGGTCTATTTTATAGTCTTTCAAAATTCTTTGTCCTTCTTTTTAAAGCTTACGATTGATGTTTCTCTTTTTCCAGTTTACTACAATTCATTATTTCTTACAATATTGTAAAAGGTAAATATTTATTGAAAAACATTAAAAAATGAATAATTCTTTGATCTTCTATATGATTTATACTTTATTGCCTACTCCAAATATTTCCTTAGATACTAGAGAGTACTAAGTTTTATTGCAATTGTTTAGTAAAACTGGGCAATAGCAGTAGCAAAGTACAAGTATAAAGATATAATCGAATTAGAAGACAGCGAAGTGAAGTAACTGCGCAATTTTATCGTAGATTTGATGCTCTGTTTTAATGTCGTTCTGGTAAACAGTTACATGCAAAAGTACCATCTACCTACACATATTATAATTGTGTGTAACATACAAACCGCATAAACACAAAATGATAAAAACGAAATTTAAAACATAAACATTAAAAATTGAATAGAAAGAAAAATCAGCACATAATAATATAAAAATATACTGTACTGTATTGACAAAATCATTGAGGAGAGTTACTCTAGACATAGTGCATCTCATTAACGATATAGCTAGTAATAAAAACAAGTATTGTAAGTGGTTCAAGAGTTTATTATTTAGTTGTGTGCGGATAACGATTATCTAACAAAATTTCAGAACTCCTGACTATTATACAGATCACAATAAACAATGTAAAATATTCTTCTAGAGAACCAGGATTTAAATATCTAATGGTAGCGTGTATAAACCATGATTAAAACACATAAAATACCTAAAAACATGAAACCATTAAAATCTATCTTCAACTAATTTAGCACTTTTTGGATTAATGAGAGCAGCCAGAGTGGTGACAATTCCTATTTTTTTAAATTAAAGTATCTCAAATTTTTAAACCGCAGTCTTTATATTCTTTAATAAAGTCGCGGAGAAGAAACAGTTATTACTATAGTATGTTGGCGAGTTTATTGAAATCGACTTGGTAAAACTCGATCAACTAGCGGATGGTCCATTGGCGGAACTTCATATATTGCCCCCCCCCCCCTAAAATAATTCTCTTTTTGCATTAAGACATAATATTTATAAAACTTATAAACTTTGTTTTTATTTGTAAAAAAAATACTGGTGTAACTTAAGCATTAGACAAGCATTATAATAAATTTTAAAATTTTAGTGCAACTACTGAAAAGGTTATCTACAAAAAATTGATTAGACTGGCCCGTCTTCAAGAAGCTATAACCTCATAATGGAGGGTTTCCAGGCCCAGGTTTATAAGAACTTTTTTTCATTATTTTTAGATTCTGAATCTGTTCGTTCCACATGTTATGAATCACACTGTTTTTGTAATTCGGTTTATATAGGCCAAACAATTAGGAATTTTGATGTTAGGTATGAAGAACACGCACGTTGTTACAAATACAAACACCCACATAACTCTAATTACGCAAAACATTTACTAGAACACAATCATTCAATGAAATCTAATAACACTATAAAATGTTTACACTTTTGTGATGATAAAAGTAAATTAGATATATAAGAAGCTTTTGAAATTCACAAACATTTAAAAACTGTATCGTTAATGAATGAGCAAATTGATCTCTTAAATTCTCCTCTACTGGACATTTGGGAATAAGAAATCAAGTCATCTGCAGACGATTACTGAGATCAAGTCACCAAGTTCTATTGCTATAACAACACTAACTGTTTACTTTCTAATAAACCTTTGACAATGGCATGTAAACATGATGAAATACGTTTGTTTGTTTGTTTAATCTTTCACGTCTTATACCCGAAGGTGTCGAGGTCTTTCACTCCGGGTATGCTCTTCGCTTGTGCAATAGGAGGTAGTGGGGCCTTTTGGCCTTAAGACCGCTACGCTCCTGAAGCTTATGCCACCCTTCATGCACATTCATTCAATGTCATTCACACACATGTGTTTAATTGTATGTTTTATATTGTTTATGACTTTGTTACTTGTCCTGGTCAGTCAGTAATCAAGGCAAGCATAATGAAGGTTAAAATAAATAAATATTGTTAAAGTAATTAAGTATTTTATATAGCTATAATCAATATGCTAAATTGTACTTATTTTACCATTAATGAGATTTTAAATTGGACCATCTTTGTCCATCCCCGCAGGGAGTGAGCTTTTCTAGTTCACTTTGGTGTATAGCGCCACCACGGACCTGAGCTATACCGGGACAAACAACGAGTCCATTGACTCCTGCCTAGTATATACCTTAGTTAGCAAGTCGGTAGTTGTGGAGGCAGTGCTTGCTAGCTGTGAAGTTTGCCTTAACCGGCCAGCCGAATGGTTGGAAACCACAATAAAAATCATCCCAAGCCAAAGTGGAACAGCGTAGGCTGAGGACTGCATTTCTAAGGGAAAGCTTAGCTGTTACTGTGCAGACTCCGGAAATTTTGGAGGTCTCCGATTTAAACAACCTAAGTGACCGTTTTCCCTAGCTTCTCGTGGGACCAATATACACCAAGAAAAAGAATAAAACAAAAGGGATGGCGATGCCTTCAACACACCAATTCCAGAGATTGAAGAAAGCTTCAACACTGCAGAAATCCCAAAGCCTATGGAACAGGATACAAATCCTGACCAAAAGGCGGAGGATCTTCTGTTGCAATGCAGCGATGATGACCTGGGAAATGACATCAAGTCTTATGTTAGGGAAAAGAAGCATAGGTTAAGCGGCGCAGCCAGAAAAAGGTTTAAATACTTTATTGCACAGGAGTTATCTGCGTACGTAGACCGAAAGCAATCTATTAAACTATTTAAATTACCAGAAAAAGGTGAATCTTCTGGCAAAGGGTCGAAAAGGGCCCGATCAGAAAATAGAACTCTTAAGGTGGCCAAAACTAAAAAAACCAAGAGGGCCAGAAGGAAAATCAACAGACCCACAACCCCTAAAACAGCCGGACCAACCTTCAGCCAAGTAGCTAGTGGGGTAAGGGCTCGTGTCGTGTATTCCCAACTAATTTCTAAAAGGAACTCTAACGACTGAGCAACTAGAAGCTGTTCAAAGGGCCATTATGGAAAAAGGTGCTCCTGTAAAGCCCAAATTACGCAGCTTATATTTTAGGCCTAGGCTAGGTGTGGTGTGCCAACAAAGTCACTTAATAGTAGCTAAAAAGCATAGAACAAAACCTAAACCCGTGGGAACGTGTATCCTATCTCTAAGGGTAGTAGAGGAATCTGAAATGCCTCATCGAGAAATTCTTGTGACGTATGTTCCTGGAAATCTACAATATTCTAACGAAAAGATATTTGTCTTAATTGAGAATCAAAGTGAAGATCTCAATACCAACAACTGGGAGGTGCTGGGAAGAGCAACTGTAGGCCTCACAGTAGAGCTGGCAGTTTTAGCCAGCAATCGGCCAATATAAACTGAAAGCTAATAGCTACAGCATTAGCTATAAGTTTGGTAGTATGTCCCTTAGACTTAAAGGCGCCAAATCTACGAAGAATGGAGAAGGCAACTCAAAGGCACCAGCTACAACAAGATTTTCACTGAACCTACCAGCTCAAAAGGTAAAAGCAAGGGCAGAAATAAAACTGCCCTAAAACGAAAATCCCAAAAAAGAACCAAAACTTTAAGGTTATACAGATAAACCTCCAACACCGCTAAGGTTAGAAGCGACGAAACAGCTACAGACATCGAGGTTTTGGAGTTATTGCCCCTCTTCAGTGTAGCGTAGCTGGGAGGAAAAAGCAAGAAACACAACAGGGTAGGTACCAAGACAAACATCCCAAAATTTTTAATGTCTGTCTTGGTACCTACCCTGTTGTGTTTCTTGCTTTTTCCAACGTTTTCTCCCTAAAGTCAAAATGCTCAAACTTGTATTTCTGCTAAAATCTCAAAGTCCAAAGTTTTCACGAAACTAGCAGTACTTCCCTACACTGTCAGTATAGGAAAGTAAATTTTAATAGTAGGTACTCGTACATAGACCAAACAGGAACCGAAGAAAAATTCGCAATATAGAGCTATATTGCTCATTAGGGGTAGTAAAATGAGATTCTATATTTTCTTTTTAGATGCTAGTCTTTTACTCCTGTTCATTTTTTAAATCTTATACCTATGTTTCGGTGAAAAATAAATACTATACCTGACTTCGCCTATACTTCCTATAGCTGGAATGATAAAATAATCGTTTTTAATTCTTTAGAGCTTTTAACCACACTTGCACTATATGCTTTTATATGGGCTCCGGCTTTTTATAAGCGTTCTGAGTCTAACGGATTGCTGCGAAAGGTTAATCTGCTTACAATGTTAGGAATATTAGAAGTATTTTGAAAGATTTAGAAAGTTAAAATGTTGAATGCGACTATAGGAAAAAAATCATATTGTCATCGTAGCGAGTACTTTTGTTCTTAAAGAGTGACGTTACTGCCTTTAAAAATTTAATTGGTTAGTTTTCGTTGGCAATGCTTGTTTTGAGTTTTTATAGTTATATGTATTTTATTTACCAAAAATAGAAAACTAAAGAAGTAGGTGTGCTCATTTCCTATTTAAATTAATTTTTTTTTACAGAACTGACTGTTATTGTAATATCTCACATTAAAATAAAGAAATAAATGTATTATATACATGCAAATGTTCTTTACTAATGGAACCACTTCCAATCAGTTCTGATTTGATTGATCTGAACCTCCATTACTTTTTGCATGAAATATGAGTGGGTATAAACAAAAGGCGAACATGGCCTGATGTGCATGTGGTATAAAGGGTGTTTGTGCGATGAGAATGTTGAAATACAGAATCAATGGGTAAGTGTGATTCAAAAGAAGTGTTAACGTAATACCAACATATAAAACACACTGAGGCTAAAGATTGCCCATTGTCCGTTACATAAAACTAGTGGTGAAAACTAACGGAGTTTTGTTAAAATCGATTGCCTAAACAAGATTAATTACAATATACGTTAGGTAGCTCCACCGCCAAGCGGCGGTAGAACTGTCAATCACCCTCTCTTAAAGTCGGCTCTTTTGTCGAACAGGCGGTATGGATATAATTGAGAGGATTGCTTTAGTTGTTCGAATAACTTATCGACCGCTTGCAGTTCCTACTGCTCCAAACTACCAGCTGTCAGTTTGGAGTTATGCAGAATTCGCGGAGCTCTAATTATGTTTTAATTTAATCCTGTCCATTTGTATGCATGCCTAAATACCACTATCTGTTAGCGCTAAACACAGCAGCTCTAACAATCCTAATTCTCGTTTAACAAATGCTTGACCGTTGTTCTAAAAAGTATTGCCGTCACTAAAAAATTGTTATATCTGTTATGTGTTAACCCATGTTGACGCCAAGCCGGATTGGTTACATAAAAATAGGTTGAAGAACTCAATACTGCAACCAATAATTCCTTAGCTGACTATGCTTACCAAAGCATAGTTATAACTGATTTTGGAGATTTTATTGTATAACATTGTTATTACCGTTTAAGTTATCAAACACTTTTAAAATAATAATGCCGTCTATGGTCTGAAGACTGTTGCGGCAGGTCTGCGAGTTCAGAGCTCACAGTCTTATTCGGTCGACCCGGGTTCGAGGCTAGCTGTAGCCGAATTTTTATAAATTCAAACGGACTCGATAGTTAGGTTGCGTTTTTCGGGGTGAGTTAAGTAAGCTGAGCCCCAGGCGGGGTGGGGAGAATCTTGGAGTTGCGCTCGCAAAACTAAGATTCTCTTAAAATAAAACTATGGTAAGTAACGACATATTTAAAGAAAATTACCGATTTTGCTGAAATATTGCTTAAAATTTTGTAGAAATTTAATAAATTTATCATTATATAGCGCGCCGCACTTGAGAAGGTTCAATATTGGTATCTGCCAAACGGCTAATTTGGGAAGTTGCCTATTAAGGAGATCATATAATTGCCATTTTGACAAGTTTTTGAAAAACGCATGGTTTACTAGATATAAGCAAAAAAATAAATTTTGACATTTTTAGATAGCATTTTTATTTATTTTTGACGATGTAAACAATTCTGTAAAATAATTGATGTTTAATATAAAAATGAACTTATTTAGGAATGCCAAAATATAAAGGTTTTTATAATTAAAATATGAAATGGGGGATTATTTCAGTTGAAACCAGAAATGCACAGAAATTGCAATTTATTTACTTATTAAATAATAGCAATTTGTGTCTAATAAACACTTTTATTTTTATACGTCTAAATTATTACATACAGATAAAAGTGGGTTAACTATTTTTCGTTTACAGCTGATATATTGACGATGGCATTGCCTTATATCTCTATATCCGTAACTGTCTCACCATAACAACACGGCTTCTTGCGACTCTGAGTTTATTGATTGTTTACAGCAATTGCTTATATTTCTGTCCCTACTATTGCTATAATTTGTTATTTATGGGGTATTTTAATTAGTAAGTAATGCAACTGACGATTTACGCAATAATATAACAATAAGAAAAGAAAGATGCTGCGTCTAGCAGCTCGCAGAACTAGCCGAACCCTACGCCCTACGCGGTTTTACTTTTGTATAACTTTATTATTAATTTCATGCTAAACTACGAACTCAAGATTTTGACAAAAATACGTTTTCGGAGTGTAGAGGTATTTTAAAAATTTACAGAAAAAATAAGCTTTTAAAAAACCGAAACCAGTAGCGGAAGTTAAACATGGTTTTTATTGTAATTTTTCTGAAACGAAATTTTAAAAATTGAATTGTGGATCTGAGAAAAAACCTTAGGGCAAAATGCTTTTTTTGAACGTAAAAGCATTAACATGGTAGCCGCTACGAATTTTTTAAAAATTTAATTATACTTTTGTTAAAGATAAATTGCTCATGAGTAATAGTAGCATAAGGTTCGCAAGTTATTTGTTAAGTGTCTCATAAATAAGGGGGTTAATTGTCTCCCCCACCCAATTATTGGCGAACGTATTTGTCTTCTTATTTTTAGTTTTCTTTAATTCCAACAAAAACAGTTTATACTATTATTTTTATGTGTAAGCTTTAGTATCATGAAGTGCTTTATTATAATTCGACTGTTATGCAGCTATGCTCTGGGTACAGTAGTAAGAGTGGTGGGATGTTAACGCGCAGTCAATGTTGGGGCGTGAAACGTTAATATTGAAATACTTTTGAATATATGATAGCTAATAATAAGTAACAATATTTAAAGTATTGAAAAGTTCAGGAAAACTGCTTAGGTCAGGTTTGCTGCAACCGTATCTCTTTGAAGTTGAGATAGATCGAAGGGATTCGGATTTAATATATAGAAACAATTACAGCAATTGCTATATAATTCATAAAACTAGGGCTTCGATCCGCTACACTACCTACTTATTTATTATTAAAACCAACAGAAACAAAACATCGTGGGGCGTACTCCACGAGTTTACCTAGTCTTAATTATCCGTACATAAGTCTTCTTTGAATATCTAACATTTGTAGCAGAAATATATTCAAACTTGTCACCCACGGCCAACATTAATTAAGGCTGCGCTCTTTTCTCTCCTGTTCACGTTACAGAACGGCGTGCATAGAGTTGAATGACTATAAAAGGTACTAATGAAGTAATTGGATGCACAATTTACTGTCTCATTAATGCTTTTTAGTGTTAACCGTTTGCTGTATTAGGTAAGCTTTGAAAGCTCTTATTTACTATATCCCACGTCCATGACATCGCTTTGCATCTTTGATGAACACGTTTCATCTACATGTTTTTGATTGAAAACTGGTATGGTAGCATCCATTTTCATGATTATTTATTTTAAAATGTGTTAAGATGTCAATAACAACTTGATATTACTTACATACAGGGTTGGGCAAAAGTACGGAACAATGCAAATATCTTTAATACGGCAACCGCGATTTTGACAAAATTTTTACACAAAGGTTCCGATTAACGGCGAATATAATGAAGATATTAGCGGTTTAAAAAGCTTCTGGCTTAGACGGAAATGATATCAACTTTTTTTTATTTTAAACAGAACACCCTGTATATTTTTTGATATATCGATTAAACTCTTTTTTGCGAGTTCAGTCATATAAAGTTTCTTGCCTTAGTTTCCAATAATTCTAGAGATATTGAACAATAAAGTTTCGTAATTGTTATCTAGCAGCTCATGAAAACAAAAGAATGTGAGAAGTCTGAACAGTTTTGTAAAGTTGTCAAATATGCTTGGTTCGTGTTGTGTTGTTTTGATGTTTGATAGATTGAGCAGTGTGAGTGCAGTAATAAAATAATTAACCAAAATTATTTCAAACTGCTGAATTTAACATCAGAAATGGTTCAATTAACAGAAAGAGAACGAATTCAAATTTTAATTATGGTTGGTTTTGGTGAGCGTCGTAGAACTTAGCAAGAAGTTGGTACTTTATTTAACAATTTGCAATATTTCTGTTAATTGAACCATTTCTGATGTTAAATTTAGTTTAATTTGGTTAATTAATTGATTACACTGCAACCACGCTGCTCAATCTATCGAGCAACAAAACAACACAACACGAACCAAGCATATTTGCCAACATTACATAACTGTTTAAACTTCTTACATTTTGTTTTCATGAGCTGCTAGATAACAATTACGAAACATTATTGTTGAATATCTCTAAAATTATTAAAAATAATGGCATGTAACTTTATATCACTGAACTTGCAAAAAATATCTATCGATATATCAAAAAATATACAGGGAGTTCTATTTAAAATAAAAAGTTGATATCATTTCCGGCTAAACCGGAAGTCCTTATAAACTCCCGATACTTTCATTATATCCGCCGTATATCGGAACCTTCATGTAAAAAATTTTGTCAAAATCGCGGTTGTCGTATAAAAGATATTTGCATTGTTTCGTATTTTTGCCCAACACTGTATGTAACACAATATTGAAAGTGGATTTATTTTCGTTTAAAACAAAGCTCAAAATAATTTTCTAGCGGACTAAAACTGGTGAGTCGGTGTGCTTGTTTGATACCAGTAATGATACTTTTATAAATTCGGATGTAAAGGGAAGCAAGTAAAGATATAATATTAATTGGTTGTTGAACTCCTAAAGATGTTAATTTGTGCTTGTCTAGTTTGTTGATGTAAAGAGCAGTCAAACACACTGTGATCAAGATTACCTATAAAATTATTATCGCAGGAGCACCTACACGAATTTAGCATCCCGATTAAACATAGATGAGCCAAATAACCACCGTGGTTAAATTTATTACAACGGAATAACAGTACAAAGTGAACACAAGAAAACAGTGTTTGTTAATAAGTTCCAGCCTGACTTCGTTGAATTTCATATTAATGTATAAATAAAATGATTAATAAATTCAACAATATTTATTAATCTAACCTGATCGTGATTTATTGGAGCAATAGAACTTGATGGCTTGATCTTGGTTATCTATGGCTGCAGATGTCTTGATTTCTTATTATTAAAATTAGTTTTATATAATACGTAAATATTTACAAAGGCAAGAAATAAAAAATTACACAAGAACATGTCATCGAAACTTCCAATAATGAAGAACTTAAAGGGCATTTACTAATTAAATTGCTCCAATGTAATTTGGTTTATATAGGCCAGACAATAAGAAATTTTGATATTAGGCATAAATAACACATGCGTTGATACAAATAAACCTCTACACAAATCTAATTACGCTAAACACTTACTAGAACACAATCATTTAATGACATCTAATAACACTGTAGCAATTCTATAGTTTTGTGGTGATAAAAGTAAATAGATGTACTGGAAGCATTTGAAATTCACACACATTTAAAAACTGTAGTTTTAATGAATGAGCAAATTGATCTCTTAAATTCGCACATATTGGACACTTTGAGATAAGAAATCGAGTAATCTGCGGACATAGATAATCAAGGTCAATCTCTAATGTTCTTATAGTAACATTGCCTGTATATTTTTTATTCCTGCCGTTAATAATGATATGTAAACAAGTAAATATTGTTGCCAATTTATAAATATTTTTGTTTTTCCGAAAAAATGGTAGAACAATTCGTTTCTGTGTCGATTTCTTGAAATAGTAAATCATTTAGGAAACGCGACCAAAACGTCAAAAGTCCGCCCTCACAAACGTTGCAAAGAATATAAATACTATAAATTGTTACAAAACATTACTAAAATTAGATTTTATGAAGCAAGGCTGTGGCATTTTAAACAGATTTCTAAAATCGCTACACTGAATCGATTCTGTGGCTTGACTGAAACATTTGGGAGTATCATTTCTAAAATTTATTGCTATTATATGCTGATATCAGTTGTAGTAACGTAACTTGTGAAAATCAACAATTAAAGTAGTTTGTGCACGTTTGAGGTGTTTAACTCCTTAATTGTAGATTTGATTTGTATTGAATTTGATTGAATTACTGTGACACATAAGTAATCTATACACGATTTTTATACAAAATTACACAAATCACTCAAAATTAGAAAAAATAAAATAAAAGAAATAAGGTTGATTTAGCCTTTATATACAATATTGTAAACATAATATTGTATGGCACATATTTTAAAATAAAAATAATATGCAATGATAGTGATTATCGTATTATTAGTACATTACATATTTTTAAAGAAAGTGTTTTAACCTAGTACAGAACATAAATGCAATAACGTGGCAAAACGTATAAGCAGTGTCTGTTAAAAGTATATTCATAGTTGCAGAAGTATTGTGATGGATACTTTTAGATAAAAGAAAACAATTTTAAACAAAAACAATGTTAAAAATACTAAAAATAACGTGGACAGTACGCAATCACCGTTGAAATCCATTTTTAAAGGCTCTAGAGGTTTGTAATCTCTGTACACTGCATTTTTAAACATTCCACAAGAAAATACCTACGTAGCAACTATTTTTAACCATTACATGGTAGATTGAAATCTTCAATAATACAATCGTTCCTAGAAATTGAAATTTCGTTTATTTTTATAAAAACAATTTTGATAGTGTGATGTCGTATTTTTATGGAATCATAAGAGTATTTTGACGGACTGTATTTATGTGAGGTCACGTTATTACGTAAAAATATTTTTACGAAATAGAAACGTGTTGATTGGTTGTTGATGGAAGCGTGCGCGTTAACAAATTTGTGGGCGAAGGTTTTGTGGTAAGTACTATTGGTCAAATTCATTCGTACATACCAGTTATGCAACACTTTTTACAATTATTGTAAAATGTTTGTAAAAATACTTTTACAGTGGAATGGGGTACAAAAGAGAAAATTTGAAAGCCAAGAAATGTAAAAATTCTACCCCTTCTCCAATAACTTTATTCTACTATTACTCATGATCACTGTAACCTAAACAGAAATTTTTTAGCATCTCCCGTTCATTATCTATAAAAAAGGTAGGAATTTTCGATTTTCAAAAATTTATAGAAGGTGCTATAGATAATTTAGTGGTACATAAACGAATTTGTAGTGCATCTATAGCTCTATTAGTCTACAAAAAGAAGATCGTGTGGCCAGCGTTAGGGCATGATTTTTTTGAAATGTTTTAAAGTTTTTTATTTGATAGATATTATCATTTGAAAAAATTTTGTGGACAGCATTTTGTCTGTATAGAGCTATTGCGACAAAAGTTTTAATCCCGATCTGTCAACTTGTTTTTGAGTAATACGGCGTTCAAGTCAAAATTTTAAAAAATCGTAGTGAACGCCAGTTTGTTGCTAGAACGTTCAAAGAAAAAGGCGTTAAATTTGCACTGAGGTTTTCTATCCGATTCCGTTTTCAGACTTCGAAAATTCAATTTCTGAAAAAAAAAATGTTATACAACGTCTAACTTCCGCTTCCCGTTTCAAATATTGTTTAAAGCTTATTTCCCTGATGAATTTTCTATAACCCCACATTCTAAAGCTCATCAAAATCAAACCATCCGTTTCGGAGTTATGGAGCGCACACACTCACACCGGCTCACGCACAGACAGACGTTTTTTAAAAACAACTTATTTGTGTTCTTGGGTGTCCAAAACATGTATTTCCGTAAAATTCACGATTTCGAAAATTTTCATGAAATTCATACTTTCCTCGGTATATACTAAACGTATAGGAAAGTAAAAATTAATAATAACATAAATAACACAAATAACAACCAGTACAATTAGTTAAAAGTAAACTGATTTTTATTGCTAACTTATTTACAAGATAAAAAAGCTGTTTGATACGGTTGATTCAGTGCGTGCCTCTTCGGATTCGTCATCATACGGCGTATTATTTTTAAAATATATAATTATTATTTTAATGTTTCAATTTCGTCGCAATTTATTTTTTTGTATTTTAGTCATCTGCGCATTTGTTGGCTTTAAAATATCTAAACATAAATAGAAATAAAATGTTCGCGAAAGTGCTCATCACTAAATTAGTATTACATACTTCAATATAAATCTGTCAACGAGCTTTCGGCGCTCCTATAC
Source organism: Ctenicera cuprea (assembly GCA_958336395.1). Lineage (NCBI taxonomy): Eukaryota > Metazoa > Arthropoda > Insecta > Coleoptera > Elateridae > Ctenicera > Ctenicera cuprea. Next base: position 60,417,041 of record OY284486.1, read on the forward strand.
GTTGCACCCGCAGTAAATCTATACAATTTTTTTGTTAAAAAAATATTGTTCTTAAATTTTATTAAGTTCCAATTTTGGTAACTTAATTTTATATTTTGCATTTCGCCTTTTTGATGCCTTTGGGGTCCAGGAAGCGCTCGGGTGCGGTGCACCCTTTGCACCCCCTCTTGACACGGCCCTGAAAACATTGTAATATCAAAACAAAGTGCATACATGCCATATTTGAATGAGAAAATCGTTCAAATAGCTAGAAAAACAAATTAGTTCAATAAAATAAGTTGAAGAGCTAAAAATGAAAAAAATAAAATATTATTTAAAGGAATAGAAAAATTAAACAATGTATAGATTTCAACCAAAACATAAATAATGTTCCGAATCATATACTGTTCAATACTGCAGTATTTTTTGTTAAAAGTTTAATTTACTGCTATTTGATTACAAAAACGCTACTCTTTTGTAGAAATGAGCATGCACTGATCGCATAGTTTTCACATAGCTTTGTACTGCACTGAATTTTGAAATGCGAAATATCGGCTAAATTAAACAAATTCCAGCTTTGGCTGGAACTTGTTCCTATCGGCATTGTGTTTGTTGCAAAATTGCACCGTAAATTGTGCTAACAATTGATTATCAATTGGATGTAACAACCAAACAGTGATAAGTAAGCATTTTACTATCCTAAAAGTTTGTTGTTCTTAGGCAGGCCACACATCAAAGAAACAGGAAACATGAAACGTGAAACAAGAAACATGAAACATATTTCATAAAATAACAACACATTGTTTTAAATGGGAATTCGCACATCAGCGAAATGCGTTTCAAGTGACGTCATAGAGAAGCAAATACTGTTGAAACATGTTGCATGAAATAGATTCTGTTCTATTTTTTATTTCATGTTGCAAGTTATCTCGCGATATTTGATTGTTTTTGAGCAAAGCGATTGGTTTAATAAAATGAGAGACGACGAAGAATTTAATGTGATGTTTGTGTTAGTGGTTGAGAAATACGAAGTTCTTTATAATTACAAGTTAGAGAAGTATTCTAATAGAAATGCCAAGGAAGTAGCCTGGCAAAAGGTGGCTAGTGAAGTAAAATGTACAGGTATGTGGTAAAAATATTTTATTAATACATAGTGCGGATACATTTGCATTGAAAATTTTAAATTATACGCATACTGTATTTTGCCACGGTAAAGCTACTTCTGGTTTTACAAAGTATTGGCATAATCTATTCCTTAATTGAACTGCTGCGGTTGTTGGTCGACCCAATAAGTGCGGTGGAGTGTTTATAAAATTTTGGGGTAATTGCAAGGAAGTATCTGCGGATACAAATACGCCATCGTGTTTTCTTATAAAGTTGTGAAGAACACATGCAGCTTTTACAATATTTACAGCTTTGTCAACATTGCATGCCATAGGTGTATGAAACACTCTAAATTTAGAACAGAGTATTCCAAAGGCGCACTCAACACTTTTTCTCGTTCTTGAAAGGCGATAGTTGAAAATTATTCTCGCATTATCTAAGGTTCTTTGTGGGTATGGCTTCATTATTTCTTGTCTTAATGCAAATGCTTCGTCTGCAACAAAAAACATTGGAAAAGGACCACCATTATCTCCAGGAAGTGAGGTTGGCGGTGGAATATTCAATTTATTTTCATCGAGTAGCCTACCAATCTGGGAATTTGTAAATACTGCACCATCGCTGTTTCTTTCAAAATCGCCTACTGATATTGCAGTAAAAAGGGAATCTGCATCGGCAATTGCCATTAATACAATGGAATTATATGATTTATAATTATAATAAGCGGAGCCACATTTTGATGGAGCTTGGATGCGTATATGTTTACCATCTATACTACCTAGACAGTTGGGCATATTCCATAGTTCTGCATATCTCTTAGCACTGTCCAACCACATATTTTTTGAAGGTAAAGGCATGTATTCTTTTCTGAGGTATTTCCAAATTGCTTTCGTTGTTTCATTTACTAAAATTCCTATGGTAGTTTCTCCTCTCATAAAGTAAAAGGATAGCGCTCGAAACGAACAACCCGTAGCAAGAAACCTGTAACAGAAAAATAACATTATGTTGATTTAAGATATAATGAATGCAAAAATGACAACCAATAAGTAAACTTGTTTATTTGTGGGATTATTGGTATGATAATTTTATTTGTTTTGTTACAGGTGAGGAATGTAAAAAAAGGTGGAGGATGTTACAAATTAGTCTCCTAAGACATCTAAGAGAAAACAAAAAAGCAAGTGGCAGTTCTGGAAAAAAGAAAAAACCCTTCTATTTAGAAGACGCAATGAAATATTTAATACCATATACTAAAAGTCGACGCCAAACTGGAACTGCGGACTTTGATGAAGATGAGGTATGTGAGAATTACTCTCAACTGGAGGACAGTCAAACCGTTAATAATGATGAAGAAAGTGTAAATAGGTCAGATATTCCGCACACGAATATTGAAGATGGAAATGAAGAAAGTCAACAAATGAATGAACCATGAACTCCAGACTTATTGGGAAGTGATACAGTTTCTTCCGTGTCAACCGATTTGTCGAAAGCAACTCCCCAAAGGTTCTCCTTTAAGAAACGCAAAATTCAATGTACTGAAAACTGAGAAAACGCAGCTGTACAATGTTTGGCTGCCTTGAGCAATAAGTATAATGCAAACACAAAAAAGAAAGAATCAGCCAACGAAGAAGACAGTGACTTACTTTTCCTGAAAAGCTTACTCCCCGATGTAAAAAACTAATTGATGCTCAAAAGAGACGGTTTAAACAACGAATTTTTGTTCTTTATGATGAGATTATCAATGAAGACTCTGCACGTAGTACTGAACACGTTCCTCTTCAATCCCCGTATTCTTCTGCAGTATCAGGGTCCTCTTATGACAGCAACTTACAATATTCTACTGAAAATGGAAAACAATATGTGGACCTTGTTAATGCTGCTGTTTTTGAATAAAGTACCCATTATTTTATATTTCGTAACATAGTTCCATTAAAATATATATCAGATATAAATGTTAATTTTTACTTACCTCAATGTAATTAACAACTTTTCCTCAACTCCTAAAGCCAGTCTGAAGTTCGTATCCTTTTTAAATATGTGAGGTCCAACAATGGAAACTAATGTAGTAAATGTCTGCAAAGACATTCTATAAAATGATTGAAATTTGTCGGGATGATGACTTAGTTCTTTTGACACTACATAGGAACCATGTTTAAGATTTATATAGCTATACGGATGCACCCAATAACGTCGTTTCTTTCGTTTATTTTTCTGTTTTGCTAATAATAATGTGGTTACAACAGCAACCATACCGTCATCCGAACTCTCATCGGTGTCCATTGATAACCGAAACTAATTTTAGTTTTGATTCTTCGGTGTGTGTATCACAGTAGCAGTTTCGTATTTCATATTTCATGTTTCATGTTTCTTGTTTCATGTTTCATGTTTCTTTGATGTGTGGCCTGCCTTACACTTTTAAATTAGTTTGCATTGGTTATGGTATTTACATTATATAGGTTGAATGATACGCCTTTTGTTATTTAGTCGAGGAAATGAACTCAAGAATTTTCATAATCAACAATTAATTTTGGCCAAAAATAATGTTTTTTCCAAATTGGTTTTAGTAATTGGCGTTTGTAATTACGCTTTCATATTATACCAGAAACGAATTGGTCTGTGCGCGTCAACAGGTTTCCATGTTAAAATACTAATCCACGCAGTTATATTATTTGATAACTGACCTAACCTATGATTATTTGTCATTTATTTTGTCAAAAAATTGGCGATATTCAATTTTCAATGCAAACTAGATAAGATATTTATTTCCGTTTTGTTTTTGTACAACTATAACAACAGTATAGATTTTGTACATTTATTTAAATTTTTATTATTTAGATGGCGGGGTCTACTGGGGGATAGTATTGTAGAACATTATACGTTCTTTACTTCCCTGTACTTTCAGTATACGAAAGTATTGATTTCACAAAAATTTTCAAAATCGAGACTTTTGACACGTTTTGAACTTCCAGGACTCCAAAAAAGTGGTTTTAAGAATGTCTGTCAGTGTGTGCAGCAGGACTTAAGATTAACTTAAAGAAAACAAAAACAATGTGCAAAGAAGATCCACATATCACGATTGATCAATACCATATCGGGAATGTCCAAAAATACATATACCTGGGCCACCAAATACAACTAGGAAGAGACAATCAAACAGCGGAAATATACAGGGTGATTCTAAATATATGAGACAAACTTTAAGGACTGATTCCTGGAGTTATTTTAATCATAAAAGTTCATATGAATAACTGTCCAAAACGGCTTAGTTTTAAAGTTATAGAATGTTTAATAATAAATTAAGAATACAATAAAGGGTAGGTAATAAACAACATGAACTTATAGAAATTGTTGAAAATTCTCGCCGCCAACTGCAATACAGGCTTCTGTCCTCCGTCGTACTGAATGGCGAACACGTTCAAAAATACCGGGGGTGTTCTAAATTGTCTCAAATGATACAACAATGTGATTTCTCAGATCATCAACATTTTCAATGGGAGTCGTATAAACTAGTGATTTAAGGTGACTCCAGAGAAAAAAATGTAGAGAATTTAAGTCTGGAGACCGAGGAGGCCACGGTTGTGGACCTCCTCGCCCTATCCACTGATTTGGATATGCTCCGTCCAAAAACTCACGAGCAACTAAACTGAAATGTGCTGGAGCACCATCGTGCATAAAATACATTTGGAATCTTAATTGATATGGGACTTCTTCCAACAGTAGTGGCAGTTCCTCTTCAAGAAAATGACGGTATACTTTTCCATTTAACCTCATTGGCAAAAAATGTGAACCTATCAAGTGATCTCCAACAATTCCGACCCACACATTAACAGAGAATTGGTGTTGATGACAGCCATCCATTGTTTCGTGCGGGTTTTCTTCGGCCCATATGTGATTATTATGGAAATTAATAATAACGTTTCTAGAGGAAGTAGCCTCTTCGGTGTAGAATACTTGCGCCAAAAACTGAGGATTTTGTGCGATTTTATGTTACATCCATTCACACAAAGCCAGTCTTTGAAGGAAATCGGTTGGCAAAAGTGCCTGTACTCGTTGGATGTGATATGGATACAACTGTTCACTCTAATATCCTTCAAACTGTGGGCTGACTTATGTTTAAGGCGCAGGCAATTTTTCTAGTGCTTGTAGTAGGATGTTCCTCGATTTCATTTAGCACCATTTCTTCCACTTGTGGAGTTCTAACTATGCGAGGGTGTCCGTTATCAGCCGTATGTTTTTTAAAACTTCCCATTGGGACGTTGGTGAAGACGGGCAAATATCGAATGATGCGGTATTACACGGTTCGGGTATCGTGCTTCAAAAAGACGTCTAGCTGCACGTAAATTGCTATTGGCAAGACCGTAAACATAATGCATATCGCACATTTCAACATTTGTGTAATTCATTTTAAAGAACAGAAGCTGGCAATAAACTTTAATGAACCAATGCTTTGACACCATAATATTGAAATGACAAATAAATATTTTCATTTCAAAAGGATTGTTTTTGTGAGCCAACTATGATATTAGATGGTGTAAGTTATACTATACAAATTTTTAATTTATTATTAAACATCCTATAACTTTAAAACTAAGCCGTTTTGGACAGTTATTCATATGAACTTTTATGATCAAAATAACCCCAGGAATCAGCTCTTAAAGTTCGTCGCATATATTTAGAATCACCCTGTATAGGAGAAGAAGACTTGTCTGGTCCGCATTCAGAAAACTCGGACATATACTTAAAAATACAAACATTCCTTTAAAACTTAGATCAAGACTGTTTGATCAACCAGTCCTGACTTACGGCTGCCAAACATGGACTTGGACAAAACAAACACTGAATAAAATAGCAGTCACACAAAGATCCATAGAGAGACAGATGATTGGCATATCTCTTAAAGATAAAAAAAGAAATCATTGGATTAGACAAACTACAGGGATGAGAGACGCGCGCCGTCGCAACAATTACCAGACTAAAATGGAGCTATGCTGCACATATAGCGAGATGTAACGATTCACTATGGAATAATATCATTCTTCACTGGAGACCATACCTAGGTAAAAGGGAAAGAGGACGTCCACCGACATGCTGGACAAATGATGCTGCAGGACTGAATTGGACCAGAGAAGCACAAGGCAGAGACCGATGGAATGCCACGGGGGAGGCCTATGTTCAAAGATGGACGGTAGAGATGGGCCTTTGAGATTTAAATTGAGTCAGTGTGAGGGTGCTATGTGGGTATGTGGGTAAGTGGTGCATCACAATTATCAAACGAATGGTCAGACTTAGATTGGAATCTGAGGGTATATCAAAAATTCATCGGCAAAGTAAGCTTAAAAAACACCGAAACCGGAAGCGGAAGTTGGACTGGTTTTTTTTCCTAAACCAAATTTTATAAATTTTAAAACAAAATCTGATAGAAGACTTTAGGGTAAATTCTAGCTTTAAAATGGTGGCCGTTAAGAATTTTTGAAAATTTTTTATTTTAGCGCCTTATTACTCTAAAACAGGTTGACAGATCGCGTTTAAATATTTTATCGTAATAAAGACACAATGTTACTTTGCTAAACATTTTTTGAAAAATTACAAGCTAGGAAGTTTAAGAAATTTCAAAGATTTTGGAAATTTTCCAAAAAATATTGCTAAAAAATTGGCGATACGACTGCTTTTTAAATGTTGTGAGCTTATAAAGCGCGGGGTGAGCTACAATTTAGATTGCGTCCCAGCTGGCAAATATCTTTCTGACGCTTTCTATGAATTTTTGAAAATATGAGTTTTAACGCTTATTAACTCAAAAACTAGTTATCAGATCGGGATGAAATTTGTTGGGAAAATGCCCTAAAGGTACACAATGTTATAAGTTACTAGAATTTTTGGAACTACTGAAACTGCGAAATGAAAAAAATATCAAAATTTTGACGTTTTCAAAAACAAACTGGCAACAAGTTTTTTTTTACATTTGTAGACTTATAGAGCTATAGATCAGCTACAATTTGGTTCGTGTCCCAGTCCGCCAACTTTTTTGTGGCACCTTTTATGAATGTTTGAAAATCCAAAATTCCTACCCCCTATGTAATAATCAGGGGCCAATAAAGCATTTCTGTTGAGGCTTAATTGCTCAAGAGTGATTTTTAAAGACGGCATAATTTGGAGAGAGGGGGATAATTTTCCCTTTCTTACCTAATTTTTGGTGGGCGGTTTCGGGCTTCCGTTTTTGGGTTTCTTTAATTCCAATCAATCTATTTCCAAAAAATAGAAAAGTCTTTCTTCAGAAAAAGCTTATAATAAAATCAGCGTACTATCAGTTTATTTTACAATATCACGCGCTCTCTCTTTAATTTTGCTTCGCTGTTGTCTCTTTGTAGTCAATGTTGGGGCGTGACACTTTAATAATAAGAAATTTTTTAATTATATGATAAGTAACAATATCTAAAGTATAGGTAAGTCCAGGTGAAAGTGCTTCGTTAATTTTTACTTTTGTGAAAGCAACTTCATAATCATAAGGTTGAAACACAGTTGTCCTTGGTAACTAAACGTAGTCTAACTGAATTGTATCACCACCTGAAATTATAAAAGTCAATATTGCTTTCTTTGCGGACGACCCGACGTTTGATTGCGTATATACCTTGTTTGTGACACACAAGTGCCTCTGGCTGGATGTGTATATACAGGTTATCATCATTTTGTTGTTTTAAGTATTATTTCTTGGTCAAAACATGGGTGCAGGTATTCTTACATGTCTCTCATAGATAGGGACTTTACCGCGATGTTTTGACTGGGTGCACGCACTATTTTCTAATAGTATCGAAAACCAAGCATTTTTCCTGTAAAAATTCTAATAAAGCTGAATTTGTGTATAAGCCTTGTTTGGTGCGTATGCAACAAATCTTTAAAAGTCCCTAGCGATTCCGCGGGTGCGTCCCCCCTGCACCCCCTAAAGGATACACTTTTATTTTTATAAAGAAATGGCCGTAGCTTCAAAATGGTTGCTTTTATCACAAATTAAAAGCAACAAATTGAAAATTTTGCTTTTTAAGATGTACCACACATGTACTAAAAGTGTCCGCTAAGGGCGTAGAGGGTTGTCCAATTGGTAGAAATCCAGAATATTACACAAAAAGATAAAAATCTAATTGCAATAAGCGATGTGTATTATAGTTTAGTGTTTCCTCACTTAAAGTACTATTCAAAAATACATACATAGTAGCAACAATACGATTCTACCCTTAACTCCCAAAACACGTATCAGGGACGAAAAACTGCAGCGTTGTAAATATTAATATTTACTTCACTAGTAATCGTATCATTTATATACTCGATTTTGAATATGAACTTGGCCTATAATAATTAATTTAGATAATTAGTTCATACCTAACTTAAATCCTTTTTTTCAGAAACCGCCCTATCATTTTGTTTTTGAAAGGCATTACATTGCACTGCAAGGAAGTCCTGCTTTTCTGCAAACACAATGATCCAGGCACGTTTATTTACAAGAACATTTAACTAATTTTAGGAGGTTTCTTGGTGCTATTTTTGGTGTTAGCTGATATTGTCCCACTACGCTTACCTACCCCGATTGTAAAGGGTATAAGTCGTTTACCAACCATGTTTGCACTTGTAAAAACTAGAAATGTCCGATATAAGTGGGTATTTGGCTGCTTCTTTCACGGGCGCTAGAAGTGCTATATAAAAATTGCTTTACAGGTTGACCGACTCACTACTTTGTTATAGGCAAAACACCTTAATTTGTTTAAAAAACTAAAATTAGTTGAGGTATCGTATAACTGCAGTAAAAGGAGTTCTTCTGCTTTAGATATATTGCCATGCGAAGCAGAGAGGTTGTAGAAAATTCTTGCTTACTTTTTACCCTACCTAAATAACGCAGACGTTGTATCACATCCTGAAATGCTGTGCATAAAAAGAATAACGTCGCTTTTAGGACGCAGAGATTGTTTTAAGGAAGTAATGTTGTAAAATTTGGAATCCCTTTTCGTGTTGTGAGGTTGCATAAAACAAACATCTTTGTCGCTTTTATAATCTTCTATTAACAAAACAAAGGGGTCCAACAACGGCCACGTCTTTATCAGTAGAAACCAAATTTAAAGCTGTCTTTACAATTCATAAATCTGCATCATCTTTACCTTGATAAATAGCAATGCTCGATTTTCACAATTGCATTTTTCACTTCAGCTGAATTTTGTTTTTTTGCATTTCTTAAAAATATTGATTTGTGGTTACTAAGTATCAAATCACAAACCAAATTTTATATTGGTATAGTAAGAATTTAATTTAATTTAATAAACCATGATATCTATTATATTGCTCGTTTGGGCTTTATATTTTGCGAGATATTTTCTAAGTATTTTAGAAATACTCAAAATTAAATTTTATAGGCTTTAATTGGTTGCTATTGATATTTTTTATAAACCAAACCGTTTTAAAGCTACAACCACTTTTATAAAAAAGTGTACCTTGGGAGCGTGCAGGGGATTTTTACGGATTATTTGTATATGCTCTAAAGAAGGTGTATAGAAAAATTCAGCTTTATTGGAATTCTTTTCATGTAGTTCTAAAATTTGGGAAAATACTTCGCCCTACCTTTCTCACACTTTAAATGTTTTATATTTCGGTTTCAAAATATTGGTATACTGAGATTAACGTACTTCCCACTACAATGGAAGTATGCTAAGATTACTATGATCGCAAAGCCTGGCAAACCACCCAACCTCCCATCTTCCTTTAGACCGATAAGCCTGCTATCTCTATTATCCAATCTCTTTGAAAGACTCCTATTGAAAAGAATAAAAAACGCTGTTAATCTTGACCAGATAATCCCGACCTTTCAATTCGGTTTTCGAGAAGCCCACTCAACGATACACCAATGGCATCGAATCGTCAATCAAATAATAGAAAGTCTTGAAACCAAAAAGTTAACTGCAGCCGCTTTCCTAGATGTAAAGCAAGCCTTCGATAAGGTTTGGCATGCAGGCCTCCTGTTTAAGATCAAACTACAATTCCCAGCTCAGATCTATTTAATCCTAAAATCATACCTCACCGAAAGATTCTTCCAAGTTGTAATAAATAACTCAGCCTCGGACTACCATCAAATTAAAGCAGGAGTGCCGCAAGGAAGTGTGTTAGGCCCTTTACTGTACCTGATTTATTCATCTGATTCACCAACCACGCAAAACACTAGTATTGCCATGTTTGCCGACGACGTAGCCATCCTCTCAACCAGTGAATCACCTGCAGCAGCCACAACTCTTCTACAGAACCACCTTAATCTCCTGCAGGACTGGACCAACAAATGGAGAATCACAGTAAACAACGACAAGTCAGCACAAACAACCTTCACTAACAGAAGACTCGTGTGCCCTCCCATCAGTTTTAACAATATTCAAATCCCAACTAAGTCCGAAATAAAATATTTAGGTATGCACCTTGACAAAAAACTCAACTGGGGTACGCATATCAAGAAAAAAAGACAACAAATAGACTTGAAACTGAAGCAGATGCAATGGCTAATCGGAAGGCGTTCGCAGCTTTCGCTATCCAACAAGATACTGCTTTATAAAATCATCATAAAACCCATCCGAACTTATGGTATCCAGCTCTGGGGCTGTGCAAAAGCATCCCATACAAAAATCATACAAAGAATACCATACAAAAATCATACAAAGAATACAATCTAAAATACTCCGAATAATCACTGACGCTCCATGGTATGTAAGCAATAATTCTATCCACACCGACCTGAAAATTCCTCATGTAACAACCGAAATCCAAAGATTCGCACAAGCATACAACCTCAAGTTACCAGGACATGAAAATGACCTTGTAGGGCATCTCGCACGCCAACCAGCAGCCGCAAGAAGACTTCAACGCACCTGGCCACTAGATTTACTCCCCTAACTGCCTTCTGTTAGTGTATAACCTTGGGAAAACGGCAATGGCCTGATCCCAAACCATGACATGTATATATTTAAGATAACATTTACTCATTACTCACTTGTATTTTCTGAGTAAGTTGTAAATATGCAAATAAAAAAAAAATTGGAACTATTATTTCCATATTTTAACAAATCACAGCGAAGGCGTAACAGAGAAATTAGAGGACTGAAAATAAATTAAATAATAATAAAATTCCTGGCTGTATTAACTTACAAAATTCAAAAGATTCATGGAATTAGTTAATTTGTTTTAAATATTAAAATCCAGGTCAGCGGTAGTGTGCTATAGATGGTTGATATCACATAGTTGTATTAATTTTAATAATGACTATTGCCCTAAGCGTCTCTAACACCTTTAATTATTGAAAATTGTGTATACTATGTTTTGCACCAGTTCCATATGTATCTGCACTTGGCCACTTTGTAATGTTATTAAAATACTTTTCGGAAATGTTATTTACGAAGTCGGTATTATGAGAATTTCTGCCCCTTGATGGAGTTGTGTATTTCTATTTTGTTTGCAGAGTTTGTAATTTATTAATTTTGTGTATGTGAAGCGGCTCCCCAGACTTTTCAAGCGTATGTGAGCAATAGTCGTAGTATTGATTCCTATATTAGAATTCTACATTCATGATCTAATGGTAATTTTTTCTAGCATAACATTGATTTAGCGTCATGTTTATATGGAAAGCCTAGTAAAATCATTTTTATCAAGATTTGATAAGCCAAAATAGAGAAGTTTAGTAATGGGAGACTACTGGCTAAAGATCACGGCAGAAATGACAAATTAAAAACAATGAACGGTTTCCTTAAACATAAAGAAATACATAAGTTTACTTAGACGCAAGAAACAAGAAAACTAAAAGCAATAAGCGACTACATTATAGTGAGACAAAAAGTAAAAATTAAAATAGATGATGTGTGAGCACATAGAAGATCCAATTGTGGGTCCGATCACTATGTGGTAAAAACACAAATCACATTTCTATACCGAAATAGAAGAAGCAGTACAGAACAAAAAGAAAGCATGTCTAAAATGGCTTAACACCAAAAGGCTAGAAGAAAGAGAAGAATGGAAAGTATTAAAAAGGAAAGTGAAGAGAATAGTAGTAGAGGAAAAAATTAAGTATGGGATAGAAAATGTAGAGAGATAGAAATGTATATAGGCGCACGAAAATGTACAGAAGCGTGGAAATTTATCAATAAGGTACGAACCGAAAAAAATAATACAAACTTACAAACAATCCTCGTACCAAAATGGGAAGAACACTACAAAAATCTACTCACCGAAGACAGAGTAGAGTTCTAAGAAGAAGAAACTAAAGAAGATCATAACATAGTAGTAGCAGGAGAGTATGTAAACTTAGAAGTAGAAACAACAACAAGCATTATAAAATCGCTAAAAAATGGTAAAGCAACAGGTCCTGGAGGAACAAGTGCGAAATTGATAAAGAATAGAAGCCAAAAACTATTTAGAATAGTAAATCAGATGTTTAATAAGTGTATAAACGGAGATGCGATATCTTAAGAATGAAAGATTGGATAGATATCATTAATACATAAAAAAAGGGATAGTCAGATAGGCGGAAACTACATGGGAATAACTGTAACAACAACATTTAGTAGACTGTATAGGAGAATATTAAGGGACATAGTAGAAAAAGAATATAAAAGAAATGAAGCAGAGGAACAGAGTGGATTCAGAGCGGGGAGGTCAACCATAGACGATATATTTTGCCTCAAACAGATAATTGAAAAGAAAATAGCTACAGGAATATCAAAAGTATTGCAAAGTAGCAAAGATTTAAGACAAGGGGGGTGCAAGTACCCCACTTTATTTAAAATTTACATAAAACAAGCTTCAACCCAATGGAAGAAAAAATGTCAAGGTATGAGAGAATACAAATGTATAACAAAAATCTACAGACATTACAGTTTGCACACGACCAGGTATTAATAGCACAAGATAAAGAAGACTTAGAATACATAACACGAAAACTTAAAGATTAATATAGAAAATGGGGGCTCAACATTAATATTCACAAAACCACATATTGGAGGTCCATCACATAATTTACAATACGAGCAAAAACAAAATAATGTTACTATGTGAAGAATACAAATACCTGGGAATAAAAATACACAAAGATAGTAAAGATATACATGACATAAAACAACGAATAGCTCATGGACGAACCGTAACTAGAAGATTAAACGGAATTTGGTGGAGAAAAAAATTTCAAAAAAGGGAAAAATTAATATATACAACGCCTTGGTGAAGAATACAGTGACATATGGAGCAGAGGTATGGAAAATAAATAAATTTGAAAGACGAAAAATTCAAGCAGTAGAGATAGATGTACTTAGAAGATCAGCAAGAATGTCCAGAAGGGATCATGTAACAAATCAGAGGGTAAGAGAAATTATGAACGTCCACGATACACTAATCCAGAACAGAAACAATTAATTTGGTATGGTCACGTAAGACGGATGGAAGAGGAAAGACTACCGAGAGCAGAGATGGAATGGTTATCTCCAGAAAGGAAAAAACGTGGAAAGCCACGAAGAACAAAGGGAGAAGGCATTAGAAGAGCTATGAGCGGCAGAAGTCTTAGAAAAAAACAAACCAACAACAGAGAAGAATGAAGGAGAAACTTGGGGATCGGAAGGCGACGTCGGACGCTGTGAAACCGATAGATGTATATACTCTGTGATATTTAGAGTTCAATTCACTTGTTGTCCTTCCACTTGGGTGTTAGGTAGACTGGTAGATGCAGGTGTTCTACACAGCAAATCATTTTTGGTTCGCATTTTGTTGGATTTAGGCTGATGCACTACTTATTATACCATTCAACAAGAATGTTAACGCTTTCTTGGACATTCCGTGCGGCTGTTAGTACATCTTAATGCGTACATGGCGATAGTGGTGAAGGGCTGTTTTACACGGATATATTAAATAAAGTAGAACCTTGTATATGGAACCCTGTGGGACTCCAGCACCAATTTGCTTACTTGACGAGAAAGTGGAATGTATTCTCACCTACGATCAGATACAAAAAATGAGTAGTTTATACGCAGGTACCGCTGCTTTTAATGTTTTGGTTACTGGCTCACCAAGACAAGTAACAAAACTATACACAACATTAATACACAAATAAACACATGTGTGAATGGCATTGAATGAATGTGCATGAGAGGTGGCATAAGCTTCAGGAGCGTAGTGGTTTAAAGGCCAAAAGCCTCACTGCCTCCTACTACACAAGCAAAGACACTTTCGGGTATATGAAGAATAGATTATGATGATAATGATGATGATGATGCGTATAAGAGTCCGTCTATCCATAGTTGGTTGAACGCTTGGGCAACGCCAAGGAACAGAGCAGCGATGTATGCTTGTTTTCAAATCCATGTTCTATTAGTTCCGAAATTCTGGATAGATGGCTTTTTGTAGAATTTTAGATAGTGTTGGTAGCATGCTTATTGCACGAGAGCTGGCTGTGTCCTTCGGAGTTTTGTCTGGTTGGTTATAAAAGAACAGTTCGTCAGCATGTTTCCAAGTGTAAGGAAAGTATCTCAATCTTAGACAGGCATTAAATAAAATTTTCAACAACGTTATGGCTTTAGTGGAGAGGTGGAGATTTGGGAAGTTCTTGTTTATGCGGATTTTAACTTCTTGGACAAATGCTTCATTGTTAGCTGGTATGTCTGTTGTAATCATATCTTCTAAATGTGTTGCAAAGACATCGCATTTCTCTTTATCTGATTAATATGATTGGTTGTTTAGTTTAAAAGTGAAAATTTGTGGACTCTATGACAGGCATTTAACTTAAAGTTCTTAAACAATTGTAGCAGTTTCTATTTTTAAAGTACGATGTTTGGAAAAATCATCTGATTGATTACAACATCTTATATATAGTTTTTCGTGTATACGAAATTAGGAGAAAAATGATTAAAAAGGCATTTTTATTTCTGTTGTTGGTTTCAAATTTTTATTAGAATCTTAATTTCCCCGTGGATTCTTGATAAACCGCCACATTTCAAATGTCATCAAAATCGTACCGGGGAGATGTAAGGAAACAAATAAACAAACAAAGACATAGAGTTACGAAAATCATTTTTTGTTAAAACCTGAACATAGAAATTTTTATAAAATTACTATTTTCTCGTATGTACTATAAATATGGCAAAAAATATAATATGCATTCTTCTTTGTTTACATTTTTCAGATAAATATTGAGTTAAAGCTTGGAGGAAACTTTAACGAAATGTTTAATTTATTTTGAAGAGTATTGTATTTTGTTGGGAATATATACGTCGCTATACTGAAACGATGATGATTATCAAACGCTGAGAAATCATTTCATGGCAAGAAGTACGTTGCCCGCATTTATTCTCATTTCAGGACGATAATGTAATACGCGTTTCTTGAAGAAAAGACAAATAATTGCTCTAATTAAATATTTTCGTAAAGACAAAGAGGAAGTGGAAGGCGTATCGGGAGATTCGTGCAGCCGATAGATCATGGGCCGCAGGTGCGGGCCGCAGGCATTTACATAATAATACCACCGCTATTCTCCATGTTAATTGCGATCACTATTTGCAATTAAAAATAACCACTTACTCCTACTAATTAGTACATTGATTTACCGAGGCGCTGCCAAGATTTGTGGCGCTTTTTACTGCTACACTGTTAACTACTTTTTATGTTGAGTAAGTTTCTCTTCGAATTAGGCAGGATACTGCTCGTTTCCTTTTTTGAATAAAAAAATAGGTTTTGCCTGTAAATGTTTATAGAAGCAGTTTTTAATTTTTTCTAATTATTAACAATTATAAGAGAGCTACCGAAGGTTACTAAAGAAGCAGAGCTTAAACTTAACAGTGTAGCTTTGCAAGCTCAGGTGCGACGTTACATACATTGATTACAAAACTAATTATAACCGTTAACTTAAAAGCTAGTCTGTATATTATTATTGTTTATTTCTTCCAGCTTCACTCTAAGTTATTTGCGTTAAACTTTATGTACCCGAATACCAGCAGCAAGCGCCCTTCGGTTGGTTATCACACGTCACACTCAGTTTCTCATTAAATGTTAATCTCATGCCTAACGGCACTCCTCAAGAACTTTAATGTATTCATAGATTCCTAACTTTTGTTAACTAGGTTAACAATAATCAAAATATTGCAAATTGATTGTTATGTGTAACGTTTTTTGATATCTCCCAAAACCAGCTAATCAAATATGTGGTTGTATACAGGGTTAAAATGTTAAATTCGCTTTAAAACTTACAGACTATTAAATGTCCTTGCATAAAAAAATTATGAAATGGCATGGGGTAGCTTCTTGGCCAGATATGACAATAACGGATTATTAATACATAATTACACCAAAGCATTATTCGAATTACAAAAATATATAAGGAATTTGCAAGCAAAATACGTTGTCTCATTGATACAGTCCTAAAACACATTCGACCTTGAAATTCTCTTGATAATTCACTAATTGTTGGGATACATTGCTGATTTACACAATTACAAGAAAATTAGATCCACTTTACGCGAATCAGAAGAACACGAAACAGAAAGTCAGGTTTTTACCATAACCGATTTTAACAAGTTTGTGAAAAATAAACAGAAAAGCTTCAACAAAAACGTTAACACAAATCTATGTTAAAGCTTAAAACCAAACCAAAGGAGCATAACTTACTGCAAAGTATTTTGTTTCTACTTCGCCTTTCTGTGCATATTGCAAAAAAACATCCAATTTCGAATTGCGCAGATTTCCGAAAGCTATCAAGCAATGAAAGAGAAGATTTAATGAAAACCTTCTTAACATTATGGGTGAACTGCTTAAAACCTGGTCATTTTAGTAGGGTTTGCAAAGCAGGAAGAAGTCACAAATGTAATTTTAAGCACCATATTTTGCTACATTCAAATGAAAGTTCCGAATTAGTACAAAACCCAGAACCCGGGAAGAATTGGTTTAACCAAGCTTTATTGTCAACTGCCGCTGTTCAGATGCAAGACAAGCAAAATCGCGTTCATGTTATACGAGCTTTGCTTGTTGGTGGTTTACAATACGATATTATTACTGCAGAATGTTGCAAAAAGCTTGATTTAGATACAACAAAAAAGGTATTACAGATTGCAGGTGTTAGCGGCTTCCTTTCAAAATCTAATTTGCAGTGTAAATTAGAGATTCAGTCTCGTCATAATTCATTTACTGCATAAATTAGTTGCATAGTCCTGTATCGAATTACAGTAAATCTTCCAAACAATGGATTCAACATTAATTTTATTTTAAGGCATATTGGACTTGCCGAATCGAATTTCAATGTTTCTTCGGCGGTCGATCTTCTTATTGCGATTTTAATATTTTGGGGCTTTATTTGCGTAGGTCAAATTAAGCTTGGCACCAGAAAATATGTTAAAAAAAAAACAGTTTTTAGTTGCATTGGAGCCCAAACTAAGCTGCTGCCAATAAATGTTATTGTGCTTTGTAAAATCAAAAAGTACCAGCCGAAACAGTAAACTTAAAATTTACAAAACAGTTATCAAACTGGTGGCGCCCCAGAGTGGCCGAGTGGTTAGGGCACTTGGCTGCTACGCGAGAGGTTCAAACCCGAAGACTGGACTGCCTACCCAGTCGCTTTTTAAAAATTGGTAACCAAACCCCTCGAGGGGTGAGGGAAGTAAGGCAGCCGTCTAAGACGTGGTGCTAACCACACCACCCCGTACTTCATATAAGAGTACGAGACGGCTGGGTATCGGAAGCGATGGTCCGGTGGCCCTGACCCACCGCATTGCAGGCCAAACTCCTCATTGGAGTGTAGTGCCACCGACTTTACTTTTACTATCAAACTGGTAGTAACGTTATGTCTGTGATGGATGATGCCAGAAGTTGCGGAACTGCATTCTGCGGAATTGAAAAATTTTGAAATGTATCTTAAAGCCTGTAAAACACATAAAACGATTGCGGATAAATACAAATCATTAAATTAAGAAGTTATACAAAGAATCGGACGTGGTAGCAACAAAATTAAAAGTGTCCATTGGAAAGAGAACAGTAAAATGGGGTATTAAAGACCAGCGGCTTAGAGGGCTTGCTTGCAAAGCCAGATCAAAAAGCTTACATATATTACAAATATGTTTTCTTTATTTATTTATATTTTATTTATATTAGGAGCAACCTTGAACCAAGTCGACTTTTTTTTTCAGTTATTGCAGCTTTAGTTTCCTAAATTGCATTATTTATAAATTCTAGCTTAACTTCGTTGAAGTCCGTATTTATTGATATAAGGTATGGCATAATGGACTCCTCTTTAAATTAAAAAGTACACTTCCACACTCCTATTATGTTATATTGAAAGCATATTTAGAAGAACGATTTTTCCAAGTGAAGTATGGTCAACATCTCACGGAACTCCATCCTATAAAATCTGGGGTACCCCAGGGTAGCGTACTGGGACCTCTTCTATATAGTCTTTATATAGCTGATATGCCCACCAACGAACAATCGCTCACAGCCACCTTTACTGATGACAAGGCAATCATGTTCAGACATAAAGATCCAGTGATAGCTGCTAGGATGCTACAAACACATTTAAATCATATTGAAAAATGGAGCAAAAAGTGGAGAATAAAGATAAATGAAACAAAATCTCTCCACATCACATTTACAAAATGCAGAGGAACATCACCGGAAGTATACATGAATAACACACCACTACCACAGGTTACTGAAGTAAAATACCTAGGCATGCACTTGGATAAGGGTCTAACATGGAGAACGCACATAATGAGTAAGAGGAAACAGCTTGGGATTAAATTCAGCAAACACTACTGGCTGCTTGGTAGAAAATCTAAATTATCTCTACGAAATAAACTATTAGTGTACAACGTTGCATTTAAACCAATCTGGACCTACGGCATTCAGCTGTGGGGCGCGGCAGCAAACACCAACATTGAGATCATAGAAAGATTCCCTGCAAAAGTGCTACGAGCTATATGTGACGCCCCTTACTTCGTTAGAAATGTTGACATTTTGAGTGATCTGAAAGCTGATACAGTGAAACAAACAATAAGTAAGTGTAGTGAATAATATCTAAACAAATTGGAACACCACAATAATACCTTAGCCTTAAACCTCCTAGACAATAATGAAAACAATCAACGACTAAATAGATATAAACTCCTGGACTTACCACATAGATTTTAAAGTAGTTAATATGTATTATTTAAGTAATAGATTAAGCTGTAAATAGTTTTAAGTAAACTTAGGGTTTAAGGTCACTGGACCCAAACTCTCATGTAAATTCATGTCATTAATACTACACATCACTCTTGCTTATTGTAATGATGTTACAGATTGCAAATAGAAAGCAAATTAATAAAAAGAAAAAAAAATATTTATTGATTATAGGTATTGCAATGATATGCGTGGTCTCGTATTACCAGAAAACAATTCCCTAAATGCCTGCAATTCACGCAATTCCAAATTATATTTTCTATGAGACTCTTTATTAACTTTCTCAGGGTCGTTATTGAACTTGGAAGTACAGTTATTACTGAATATGAATCAAAAGAAAAATACACAAAATAATATCAACGTTACAAAAACGTTTTATTCAATAAATCAATTCTTTGATTAAATTTTCGAAAAAATCAAATAATTTCTACTAAATACTATTGTTCTTAAAACCGAACACTTATAAATATTCAACTATTTAAAATTAATAGTATATTAATAAAATAAAACACTTGGTAAATTGTTTCACAAATTGTTGTTATTTATTTACTCGACTCGAGTTTCAACCATCTCGGTTATCTTCAGGAGTTTACAATACTGTATTGTAAACTCCTGAAGATAACCGAGATGGTTGAAACTCGAGTCGAGTAAATAAATAACAACAATTTGTGAAACAATTTACCAAGTGTTTTATTTTATTAATATACTATTAATTTTAAATAGTTGAATATTTATTAATAATGTTTCATCAAGTGCCTACCACACAATCAATTCAAAATACCGAACACTTATCTTTGTGTCTCCTTATTCATAGATTAATAAAGGAGTTATTAATCTATGCCTTATTGATATATCCTTCACTCAACAAACGATGAATGTCCAACTCCCACTTCTCTAGTTTGCAGGTTCCTCAAATAACCACAACACTCGCCTTTAGTTCGAATCCTCTGGATTGCTTTTTATGTTAATTTATACTTGGTTTTTCCACCATCACAACTGGAAACTCGTTCTGGATCGCTTTATATTTATTACTCTTCTGGACTTTCCACAATTCGTTGATAAATACTTGTATCTGTTTTATAATAGGTTCTTTTAAATTCAAAAACACTTTTATATTACTTTAAACTCGTATTTCTTCTCTATTCATTCAGAGAATATAAAATTCTCTGTCTTTGTTTACAAAGACGAGCCGTACTAACTAAACAAATTTTCCATTCTTTTATCTTCTCTCTTGATTCCCATTTTTTTTAAAAAACAAATAAATCTCGTGATCAATGAGTTTTTCAAATTGTCAAAATGACACTGACATCCATAATGACATTTCACGATGCACAAACAAGTAAGTCTAAAACTTCTTATAAATTAAACCTTTTAAACAATTCTGAACTAAATTATAATTAAAATTAACATAAACATAATCGTATCAATTTGATTGTGTTCTTCTTTCTTTCAGATTAAACAAAACTTCACAAACATGAAATTACAAACGATACAATGACAACCACATTATTTGAATTTTAAAAACAAGAAATTATAGCAATAATACGCAACCCTGAGTTTAAAAGTTTGAATACCAAAATCTTACAGTCTTCATAAACCTCCAAACGTAAATTGAATTGTAACAAGCATCCCAAAAACTGCCTTCCAGGAATTACAATACCCCAGTCAAAACATACAACTCCGAATATCATAGCAGTATATAAAATATTTAATTACTTCAACAAGATTTATTTATTTTAACTTTATACGTATTTCGGCATGCTTACATGCCATTGTCAAAGGTTATATTAGAAAGTAAACAGTTAGTGTTGTTATAGCAATAGAACTTGGTGACTTGATCTCGGTAATCGCCTGCAGATGACTTGATTTCTTATTCCAAAATGTCCAGTAGAGGAGAATTTAAGAGATCAATTTGCTTATTCATTCACGGTACTGTTTTTAAATGTTTGTGAATTTCAAAAGCTTCTAATATATCTAATTTACGTTTATCATCACAAAAGTGTAAACATTTTATAGTGTTATTAGATGTCATTGAATGATTGTGTTCTAGTAAGTGTTTAGCGTAATTGGATTTATGTGGGTGTTTGTATTTGTAACAACGTACGTGTTCTTTATACCTAATATCAAAATTTCTAATTGTCTGACCTATATAAATCGAATTACAATGCGAACAATTTAATTTGTAAATGCCTGATTTTAGTATATCGTCTGTTTTTGATTTTGCATTAAACAAAGTGTTTAAAATGTTTCGAGTTGTTTTAAAACTTACTTTATATTATTTGTTTAGTTTATAATTTTACCATTTTTTTCTGATTTGTCATTAAAATATGGGATCGAGGCGTATTTAACTGTATCGGGTATTCGAATAAATTTTTTGTATGGCTAATTTATAATCTTTTTCTTAAATTAATTTATCAATATGTTTAGTATTATAACCAATACTATATGCAATTTGTTTAATTTAAATTACAGTTTATTTAATAAATTTTTTCAAGTGAACAGTTTACAGCTACATAATTCTTGATAGGAAGTTTTAATTTATAAAACATCTTTCAAATATTCTGTTTCAGTACTTGAATTTGACTGATGTACCAAAATTACGTGATATCTACATCCTAATTTTGTAATCAATCAAAATAAGTCAAACTGTAAGTATGAATAATGGAAACGTCCGCCCTTTTAAAAACATTCTAAACAAACAACGGTGTTTTATATATATTCGTGATAAAAGGGCGGCCTCCTGTTCTTTCTGTAGATAGCAAAGGTGCCCGAGACGTAAACAAAGCATTCCACCAAAACAAACCCGTAACATAAAACATTTCTGCATTGCATTAGAGATACGATTCAAAATATTCAAAACGTAAAAATAAAAAGCTCGTCGGGCAAAGTATCGGCGTGCAGCTTTGTGTAACTTTTCCAATGAAATGCAGATGGCGGTGGCTGCTAACATTGTCTGCGAAAGCACAATATGCTTCCTGCGGTGGTGCCGAGATATGCCAGCCTTCATTTCCCTGGCTTTGTCTTACTCCTCTATTATAGGCGCCTACAGATATACCGCAGCAATGTGAAAACCTCTACGAAGACGTGTTTATGTTTAAATTTCACCGTGCTTGTAAAATAGTTCACATTATTTGGTTTCTAAGTAATTTACAAATTGTGTATTGACGCTGTCATGAATTTACAAAATGCGAAGAAGCTTTTTGTATACGAAAATAATTCTTCAGGTAAAGTTTCTATTAAATTGGTGTCAAAACTTTAAATATTTTTAAAAGCTGTATTCTTTTGTTGTGAAATTCGAACTGTTGAACGTTTTAGATCTATAATTTAAAAATTGTGGGTGTGTGCTTCATTTAATTTGGTATCGATATGATATTCCCGTCTAAGACGCTGATTTAGATACATACTAAGGTAGTTAATAGCGCTACTAGTAGGGTTCTGGGGGATCTCCTGTTTGTTTACTGTAATTTTTGTGGCATTGAAGTACTTTCGGTTTTGGTTGGATTAATATCTATAAACCATTTTTTAAAGTACTTTTGTAAGTTGTCAAGGTCGTTCTAAAAGAGTTTTTATGGCATTCGAAAGATTATTGTCTTGAGTTATCAGGGCGAAGTCATCCGCATACATTGCAAGTGATGTATCGGTAGGTTCTTCTATGTCATAGATGAATACGTTAAACAGAATTGGACCAGGAATAGATCCTTGTGAAACACCAGCCTTGATTTTCCTCGAACTAGAAAACGTTGCATTAATTAAAACCGTGAATTTGCGATCGTTTAGAAAGGATACGATTGTTTTGACTAAGTCTGATGGTGTTTTAGCGTATTAGACCATTTATCTAGATGCAATCAAATGCTTTTGTAACATATAGGAATGCAATTGGTGTAAACATTTTCTTTTCAAATCCTTCTTCAATGATTTGGGTAATGCGGGAGAGTTGGTGCGTCGTGGAATATTTGCTTCTAAAACCGTACTGGGATGTTAGTGGAATTACCCTATACCTTCGGTATCCCAAAGTATTGATTTCATGAAAATTTTCGAAATCTAGATTTTAACGGAAATACACGTTTTGAGGTTCAAGGAACCCAAGAAAGTGGTTTTAAAAAAAGTCTGTCTTTGTGTGGGTGTGTGTGTGTGTGGTTGTGTGACGCCTCTACAAGCGAAAGTGCTGGACCGATTTTGATGAAGTTTTAAATTAAGAGGTATATCGAAAATTGTAGTGCAAGTTAAACTTTTCAAAACAATCCAAAACCGGAAACGGAAGTTAGATATGTTCGTCTGCTAGCGTTTTTTTCCAAAACAAAATTTTTAAAATTTATGCATGGAATCTGAGAGAAAAACTTAAGACAAATCGAAAACTTTTTTGCCGAACTCTCTAGCTTTAAAATGGCGGGCGCTACAGCTTTTTGAAAATCTCGACTTTAACGATTTACTCAAAAAGTAGTTGTCTCATTGCGATAAGCTACTACTTGTTTGAGAGCCCTTTCTAGGTAGTATACGATGAATCAAATTAATTTCTAAAATCCGAAAAATATCGCAAATTTAGAAAATTTTCAAAAAAAGATTTCACAAAAACTGTCCTCACGTTTTTTTAAAACTTTCTGAGCCGATAGCGCTTGAATTGAACTACAAATTTGTTTTTTATTTATCTCCCAAATTTGACTCTGACGTCTTCCAGGAATTTGAGAAAAATTTGAAATTGATTAATTATTTATTCAAAAATTAAAAAACGTAAACGCCAATCGTTATAAACTCTTATCAGTTCGGTAGACTATTTAAAGTACTTTATTAGGATTTGTTAAAATTTAAAATTTTCAACTATTTTAAAAATTAAGAAAAAAAAACGATACTTTTTAATATCAACAACGCGTTTTCTGGCATTTGCGTGATTTTAACTACGCCTATCAATTAGCTCCAGTTAAAATATATATTTTTCATTCTTTGCATATTTTTGATAACTTCTTAAGTAAAGCTAATATAGCCATTTTTGTCCGACATCCGAAGCGGAATTTGTAATTCGCCGTTAGGCGCGCCGGCGGGCGCTTACCTTGTTTTGGTGGTGCAGGTAGTCGCTGCTTCTATGGGTAGAGTTACGGTACGGCAACCAATTGAATAGGCTATTGAAAATTTAAATTCTCGCTGCTTGTTTTCTTAGAAATCTAATACTCCCTGATATGTACAACGTTATATTTATTAAATGATACACTTTTGAAAATACGGCAACGGCAAGTATTAGTATCTAGTATTGGCTACAATTTGTTTTTTAAGCTTTAATTTTACTGTGGCGCTTTCTATGAACTTGGATGGATGGAATAGAAGGTTATAATTATTAAATTTACAAGTTTGCAAATACGATAAGTTTTAGTATGGGAAAGTCCACTCGAAGTCCACACTTCAGTTTTTTATGCTGTTTTACATTTTACATTTACATAATAAGGGGTAGGCGGCGAACCGATTAGACCCCTATCAAACATATATCACATGATGTAAGTAATTCGTTAGTACATTAAGAAAAAAAGTATATATATGAAAATAACTATATGTATATGAATGTTTGGTAGTACCAATAATAATTAATGTGCGCACGCTAGATAGATAGAACTAACAAGTCGTATACATTTTTAAACTTATTAATGGATTCAGCATTTACCACTTCAGACGGTAGAGAGTTCCACACATTTTGCACTCTGCAAGAAAAGAAATGCTGCCTTGACAGTTTATTGAATCTAGCACACTGTAATTTAAAATTGTGTCCTCGTAATTGGGTGTTCTGACTTAGTGTAAATAGCTGTGGTGGAGGATTGTAATAGTTCTGAAGAATTTTGTAAACTTCAATCAAGTCGCCTCTAAGTCTTCGACAACTTATAGTGTTGTGAGGTGCAATTTCTTCAAACGCTCTTCGTAACTTAAGCATCGCGTTGCCGGCGAACATTTGCTGAATCTGCGTTGAACTTTTTCCAGTAGGTCGATGTCCTTTGCAAAGTAGGGTGACCAAACTACAGCGGCATAATCGAGAATGGGGCGAACATACATTTTGTAAATTTTTAGAAGAGATTCAGGTTTCAAATCTTTAAAAACACACCGAATTAGGTAGATTAAAGAGTTCGCTTTTTTCACAGTTTTACATATGTGCTCTGCCCACTTTAGATCGGAAGTCATTAAAATGCCGAGGTCTTCTTGCGTCAGGACTAATTTTAACAGGGTACCATTGAACTGGTAGTCCACGCGAGGATTGTTCTATCCGAGTCTCAGGACGGTGCATTTATCGGAGTTCAGTTTCAAAAGCCAAGATTCCGACCAGTTTTCAAGACGCCTTAGATCATTTTGAATTAAATTATAACTACTTGTTGGACTACCAAAGATCTTAGTGTCGTCCGCAAAAAAGGAAGCGTTAGATTGCAGCACTTATATAGATAATAAATAGCAAAGGGCCTAGAACGGACCCTTGCGGTACGCCATTTTTCACAGGTAGAGACGATGATAATGTTGAACCAATGCGAACACGGAACGTCCTACCTCTAAGAAAATCCGAAATCCACTGTAGCAGTTTGCCACGGATGCCATAATGTTCAAGTTTTAACAGTAATCTTTCTATCGGTACCTGATCGAAGGCCTTTTCAAAATCCAGATAAATGACATCTATGGGAATGTTGGCATCAAGTGCTTTTGTCCAATGATCGATGTTATAAATTAAATTTGATGTAGTGGACCGTCTAGGAGTAAACCCGTGTTGACTGTGAGGAATAATGTTGTTGTTCAGAAAGAAATCGCGCATTTTAGTAGCTACAATTCTTTCCATGGCCTTGCAAATAACGGACGTTAAACTAATGGGCCTGTAGTTTTTTGGTAACATCCTGTTGCCTTTCTTGAACAAAGGCACCACAATAGCTTCTTTCCAGATAGTTGGCAGTTTTCCGCAATTTAATGATGTATTCATTATATAAGTTATATGTTTACACAAGGTGGTTGCACAAGATTTAAGAAGTAGAGGATGGACACTATCAGCTCCAGGGGCGGACGACGGTTTTAGGGATTCCAGGATATGTAGTACTTCGTCTTCACAGAAATCAATTTACTCAAAGCTATCAGACACACGAGTACTGCGAGGGAGACTCGGCATTTTTTCAATGGGTTCAACAACAAACACACTAGAAAATTGCAGCGCAAACAAGTTTGCCACCTCTAGAGGGTCAGTATGTCGATTAGAGTATGAATCCTCAACCATTACAGGAGAATTGTTATTATTAAGTAACTTTCTCATAGGTATGTTTAAAAAACGATTTCTCGCCACTAGAAATAATAATATAATCATAATTTGATTTGTTGTGATGAATGTAAATGTAGAAAAATCAATATAGAACGAGTAACTTATCAGTTTGTTCTTCCTCTTCAGTATGGTAATCCTTGAGTATGTTATGACTAATAATATACGATCTACATGTTAATTAAGTTTCTTTAAGTTGGTGGATAACAGAGAAATTACAAAACTTTCTAAGTTTAAGCGGTATTACCGAGAACTAATTCTGTTTTCGTTAGTATTAAGGAATATGTAGATTTTAAGATTACCGAGTTCAAACCGTGTTTTTTCAAATAATCAATGTACATAAATTTGAAATTTTTATGTAACTACTTAATCTGCAAGAAAATCTGAGTTAATTAATTTCAGTTACCTGCATGGTTGTAAAAACGAAACGAAGGTAGGCAGTTAACATAATTTAAGAAATAAATTCCAGGATTCTTTTTATTGGGGAATAAAACTTTTTATGAGGAAAATACAAGGATAGGGATTTCTAGCCAACTTGGATTTATCTACTTTGGTTCATTTTCCAAAAATAATACCCAGTGAATATAGCAGTGGCTGTGCACACCTGCGGCATTGTTCCCAACTACTTAACTCTGTCCTTTGCTGGAGCGCAGTTTTGGAGGCAGCATCTGCGGTCCTTGTCAGGCGGAATGCTATTTGCGGGACAAAAGCACCGCAAATGAGATAACTAAAAACAAGCCTTATATAAACATGAGCCTTAAACAAGCATCGATTACTCGTTCTCGCTTTTGAGTGCTCAAAGCAACATATTTCCTTAATTAATTGCCAAATGCTGAATAACGCGGAATATAAATATGACGACTTAAAATAACATTTGTAACCTATTCATAATCAAATAACGTATGTAACTTATTAATAATTAAGAAACGACAGGTATTCGAACCACTAACGTACTTCTAATACGTATGAATCACGGTGTAATAGGTTAGGTTATAACCTAACCTAACCTATTACACCGTGGTATGAATTCATTATTATTTCTTATTGAAAAAAAAGACGTATTATACTGCGTGCGGCCATGTACATGTAAAAATTGAAAAGAACGCCGTTTCTGATCAGACCGAATATGTTCTAATATTTTACTCAACTTTTTAACAACTTACATTACAAAGGTGAACCAAACTGTAGTTGGTTTAGATGATAATAATGGTAAAATTGTATTGTGACTTGATTTAAATCACAGTATCTTTTTGTAATTTGCTTTAACATGTCACTGGGAAACTGGGAAAAAATGAAAATCGAAAAATTATTAGTATTTCTATAATTAATAGCTTTTATGGTTATTTTCCGATAATAATTAAAAGGAATTCAATAAAACTGAAAATATGATAGTCGCATATTTGACGTGGCTCCAATCACGGAGGTATAATACTCCGTGGTTCCAGTGCAGCAATTGTAACTAAACTAGAGTTTTTTTACTCTGGTTTTAAAGAATAATTTGTGTGGTAAATAAATAAATACAAAGCATGTGACTTGTTTGAGAGAAAAGATTTGTGTATTAAATTAAGGGACAAATACTTATTTGAGATTTTTCTTCTCACATAGTTTATAGTGTACGAAGGAAATATGACGATGCTTATTATAGGGCTAATGGTCATACGTACCGGGTGATCGTAAAAAACATCTTTCAGAGCAGGTCATGACCGAAGTGTTAAAGTTGGCAATACTTAATAAAAGCCAATTGTCAAATGTTGACAGCTGTAAAAATTTTTGGTTAGATACATTAAGTTAAATGTATCTAACCAAAAATTTTTACAGCTGTCAACATTTGACAATTGGCTTATATTAAGTATTGCCAACTTTAACACTTCGGTCATGGCCTGCTCTGAAAGATGGTTTTTACGATCACCCGGTATATCGGTTAATACATTTACTATGCGTTAAAGGTGCGATGTTATGTACCGAAATCCGTATCTGATTTGAAGTCGAATAATGTTTATAATTTTAGCAATTTTTTTTAATTTTATCAACAAATTAAATTGTTCGCATTGTAATTCGGTTTATATAGGCCAGACAATTAGAAATTTTGATATTAGGTATAAAGAACACGTACGTTGTTAC
Organism: Ctenicera cuprea; assembly: GCA_958336395.1. Classification (NCBI taxonomy): domain Eukaryota; kingdom Metazoa; phylum Arthropoda; class Insecta; order Coleoptera; family Elateridae; genus Ctenicera; species Ctenicera cuprea. The sequence goes on from OY284486.1 coordinate 60,445,695, forward strand.
AAATACAAACACCCACATAAATCCAATTACGCTAAACACTTACAAGAACAAAATCATTCAATGACATCTAATAACACCATAAAATGTTTACACTTTTGTGATGATAAACGTAAATTAGATATACTAGAAGCTTTTGAAATTCACAAACATTTTAAAACTGTACTGTTAATGAATGAGAAAATTGATCTCTTAAATTCTCCTCTATTGGACATTTTGGAATCAAGTCATCTGCAGACGATTTCCGAGATCAAGTCACCAAGTTCTATTGTTGCTATAACAACACTAACTGTTTACTTTTTCATATAACCTTTGACAATGACATGTAAACATACCGAAATACGTATAAGGTTAAAATAAATAAATATTGTTAAAGTAATTAAGTATTTTATATACAGATACTCATTAAATTTTCAGAAGGTTCTGCCGTCTATTATGAAGCACAGTTGTTGTAGCAGGAAACTCCCTTTAATTCGGAAAATCTGTGGTACTAAAATAAATGCCTAAATCTTGATAGAAAATCATTATATACAATTAGAAAACGGTAAAAATTCTAACAATAAGCCAATTTCAAAATTAGTAAAAATGTATTGTATAAAATTGAGATAAAATATGAATGCAGTATATAAAACAAGAAGGTGCAGTTTTGTACTTTTTTATGTTTATCTGAAAAACTACAAACTTTACGAAAACAATATAAGACATCTTTTTTGTAGGTAATTAAATTCTCTATCAGATCTGTCATGAACAAATCAATCTTACGGCGGTGTTATCCTCTGGTAAGCAGCAAAATGTATGGAGACGTAAAATCCCATTGATCAAGTACAGCTGCATTACAAAAGCAAATAAATAGTGAATCTAATTTTGTTAACCGTGTATTCCGTCGCATAAACAGTTGCTAAAACTATGAAAAACAATAGAACATTTCCTCAAGTCGAAAATAAACATAAGATAATAGGATAGACTTCAAGCAACTGTGGAAACTTATTTCAATTATTAAAATGGAAAATAGCCGAAGCAGGTTGGAAAAAATTTACAACTCTTTATTACAAAATACGAGTAATCAAACATACGAGGATCGTTCGAAATGTATGTGGCCTAACACAGAGAATTTGCATTACCATTTTTCAGAACCATCCTTTCTTAGGTTAAATATGACAGTATAGAGCAATCTGTCAATTAGTTTGTGTTTGATAGTGCGCCAAAGTGACCGGCTCGAGTGATTTCGTAAATAATGGAAAAAACTGAGTTTCGAACAGTGATAAAGTACTTTCATTTGAAAGGCTTAACACCAACCGAAATCAAATCAGAGTTATATTCGACATTTTTAAAGTCCGCTCCTTCGTTTTCAGTAGTTAAAAACTAGGTTGCCGAGTTTAAGCGTGGTCGTGTAAGCACAAAGGACGAACCCCGCAGTGGACGCCCAAAAACGGCTACTACTCCGGATATGATTGAAAAAGTCCTCCGTATCGTGTTGGATGACCGTCCAGTAAAAGTCCGCGAGATAGCAGACTTAGTGGGCATTTCAGTGTGTACAGAATTTTAACTAAAAAATGGGAAATGAAAAAATACTCTGCGCGTTGGGTGCCGCGTTTGCTCACACCGGAGCAAAAACTGAATCGTTTAATTGTTTCTCGCGACCTGTTGGCACGTTTTTGCCGCAATCCGAAGGACTTTTTGCCCCGTTTTATAACCGTCGATGAAACCTGGGTCGACCATTACACTGCCGAAACCAAAGAACAGTCCAAACAATGAATATACAAAGGCAAGAAAGCAAAAACAGTTTTGTCAGCAGGAAAGATTATGGCAACTGTATTTTGGGATTCTCATGGAATTATCTTCGTCGACTACTTGGAAAAAGTAAAAACCATAAATGGCGAGTATTATGCCAATTTGTTGCGGCAATTGAGCGACAAAATCAATGAGAAACGGCCTCATTTGACGAAAAAGCAAGTGCTTTTCTATCAAGATAACGCACCTGTACAAACGTCTGCAATCGCCATGACCAAAGTTCATGAATTTGGATTCGAATTAGTGCCTCATTCGCCCCATTCGTCAGATTTGGCTCCTAGCAATTTTATTTATTTCCAAACTTAAAAAAATGGCTTGGCGCTAAAAGATTTTCATCCAATTCGTGTCGGAAACTACGGTCTACAATGTTTATGTTTTCGCTCGGGAGGCGGTACATCAAAGATGAATCATGTCAGCGACAATTGTTTCAATTTTGCTTCTACAGCGTCTTCACCATAAACACGCGTTTTGAACGTCTTAAACGCGAAATTGCAACTAAGGCAGCTGTCATAATAATCACATTTCCTCGTCCCACATGTTGATGTTGACTAAATTAGGTTTCTCTATTTAGCTAAAACATGTAAGCAACAATATTGTTGCTTTGGTGGATACAACCAGGCGTTTCTCGACCTGATCGACAAATGTTTACGAAAACGTCAACAAAAGTCGACGACTTTGTCGACGGCAAATGTTGCTTTGGTGGTTTCGAGGCTTCAAAAACAAAATTATACCTTGACATTTGGTTAATTGATTTAAGCGAATAAAAATTAAGTTACTATAATATATTGTTCTGTGGGTGCAGGCTGGGCTTACAAATTGGTATTACGAAGGATTTTAGATTTATGATCCAGTATTATATCGAGCAGGATACTTGAATTAAAATTGGCATTGGATCGGATAAAATCGGATACATCTTGGATTCGTATTTAAATTAGCACGGATTCAGTAAGGCATCGTAGCGCATTCAGTTTCGGATGCGATCCAGTATCGAATCAAATCCAATGTTAAATCAAATCAGATATCGGAATGATTCGATTTTTTAAACTGAGCGGTCGGATCTTCTTGGATAGGATTGGTAAAAAGTAATCGGTTACGGAATCAGATAGAATTTAAAATTAAATACACCAGGTTGTATTCGGAAACTATTTGTTTTCAAAATTCCCATCTCTACTATGTGTATTGGAAAAAGAAATAGCACGTTTGGGGGCTACAGTAGTAACTATGATAAATAGTAACATTACACGATCATGTTGTCAGTAAATCAGTGGCGGATCTTGATTTTGTGGGGCCCCAGGCTCAACCTGATCTGGAGGCCCCCTATTGACCCTACTAAGAATGGAATGGTTCACTAAAATGAACAATGGAGAAAATCATAAGGTTTTTTATTTTTGGAACCAATAAAAACATAAACACAAAAATAAGATACGGGAATAAAAAAATACTTTCAGGTACCAGAAAAAAAATTAATGACATTCTCATTTAAAAGAAAAAATCACATTCTCAGGTAAAAATAGAATTTTGGTTTTTGAGGATAAGGCACGCACGATTCTGAGGCCCCTGCTATGCCGAGGCCCCAGGCACGCGCCTGTGCGGTAATCCGCCACTGCAGTAAATTAAATGTTTTAGGGTTTTACCCATCAGAAAAGGTCACATTTTATGTGGTGAACCACTAACTAGAAGAATAGTTAACCCATATAACGAAACTTATGAACATTTAGTTAGAGCCTCACATATGACTCCGGGCCGCCTTAAAAAAAACGTGGGTAGAAGTGTAAGTTTGGACACATTATGGATATATTGTTAAGGGAGTAGGGAGCGGTTTGGAAATAAAATGACCAAAAAGAGAGCTATTTAGGATATTTTGGATGTACTTGAAGACATCCGCAATTAGAGGGTTGCTGGAGTGGCCATCTTAGGCCAGAAGTCCCCTAGCATAGATCCTCTGGTTGTTGCGAGAGCTGGGCAGTGACATAGGACATATTCTGCCGTCTCGTCGTCTTCGTTGCATGCACGCCAGATTGAACTGTCTACCAGTCCCATTCTGTACATGTTTTGCTTTAAGATGTAGTGTCCCTGTGTACCCACAACTAGTCGCAAGTTCTTTCAAGACAGTTGCACGCAGTATTTGGCTGTCTTTGGCAAGGGTGCCGTAATAGCGTCCTTGCTCGACGACAACTTTAAGTATTAACCCATCTTTGTGTGAAGCTTTTTAAGGTTTCTTGGTATAGCGTAACGCTAAATGTCTCCAGGGATATGGGAATTACGGTTTCTGGTCCTCAGAGAGGTTGTTCGGAGGCCAGTCTTGCAATCTCGCCAGTCTCCTTATTGTCGTAGTTGCCGTCATGTCCTTTTACCCATACATGTAAAACAACATTATCTTTTGAGATATCGTCGAGAGCTTTACGACACCGCAGTACCACTCCTGAGGCAACTGCCCAGGGTCAGTAAAGCGGCTCTGCTATCACGTAGATACCGATACGTTGGTTCTTGATTTGTCGTTCAAGAATTGCATTGGCACCATGCATTATTTCCACTACCTCCGCTTGGAAGACAGTGGCAATTTTGCGGAGTGGTATACTCTGGCGTAGGTTTAGGTCATTAGAGAAGATTTCGGCACTCGTTTTATGCCTTGTTTTAGATCCGTCGGTGAAGATGGATATATCCATATGCTGGGTTGCTCCAGCATTCGCATAAACACTAAGGTGTTTAACATAGCATCCAGAAGAAGAGTCTTGACGATGGCCTTTTCCAGGATGCGGGTATGTCTGCCTACCTTGTCTACTATGTGCCACAGCTTCTTATGGCGCAGCCTCAAAGCAGTCTACTTCCTCCACAAAGAGATCAAGCGGTGGAAGGCATAACATCACCTCCAAGGCGGCCGTGGGGGTTGAGCGTATAGCACCCGTAGAACTAAGACAAGCGAGACGTTGCACGTGCCTTAGTTTAGTTGCTGCCGTAGCCTGTCTGACCTTGGGCCACCAAACAAGGCGAAACTAGTTTGAAACGCGTCTTTTTCGACATGACGTTGGTTTGCTTGAGAAAAGAGCCTTTTTGCAACTGGTGAATTAACTTCAAAAACGGACATTCTTGATCATTTTAGCATTAAGAGCACTCGAAGAGCGATTTAAAGTGAAACTTATTAGGAGGAAAATTCTTAATATTTATAGCAATTCTTATTATTTAGGAGATGAAGATAGAAAGAGAAAGGAACGATTTTATTTATATTAAACATTTTTTAAGGCTAACGAGAGATCTAGTTGATGGTTGAGAGTGATATTAAACAGTTAAGTAAAAGAGCAGAAAGTACCATGCCTTCTTCTCTGAACTTAGCCTTAGTTAAGTGTACGTATACCAACGAAATAAAGACCATTATTATGATTATTATTATAGTTATTAAAAATATTACTTCTCAAGCTTAACATCAAGTTTTATCGTTTCGGTTGTCAGGTGGCGTTAAAGAATATGAAAGTAAATAGTTTTGCTAAAGTCTTATTTATTGTCAATATTACAACTGATTTTCGGCTTAGGCCGCGTCGTCATTTGGGAATTACGCCCAGCATAATCAGGTAGGAACCGACCTGTAGCTTGCCTGCCTTTACAAGCATTTTCTCTAAAAGTTTGAGCGATGGTTGTTTGCGGGCCGTGCCTGCCTAAACAGGGCCGTCTTCTTATATTATTTAAACTTTGGGGCGGACGAAGATTTAAATCGCTTCACGTATGATATGAAGGAAGTAATGAGGTACTCGAGCGTTCTCATAATCCATCATATACCCAGTTAAACCAGTATGTTCAAGAACCGCAGATTTTGTCATGCGTCTTTGTTTGCAATCACCTTCGTGCTCTTGTAATCTTAACTCAATGAAACGACCAGTTTGTAAGATGTAATTTGAACCACAAGAGCAAGGGATGTTGTAAATTGCTGTTGATTTTAAGCTTGATATTTGGTCTTTTGCGGATCTGAAACCGTTTTCCAGAGCTTCATTACTCCTAAAGACTGTCTTCATGCTGTACTTTTTATGAACATGCCCTATCTTGTCAGCAATGCCCTTACTGTAAGGTAAAAAAGTTAAGCCTTCCGCAGGTGCCAGTTCCACCTTGGGCTGTTGCGCATTGCGGATTGCTCTATGAATTTCTGTGGCTGTATGTATAACCGTTTTGCTATTTATTCTTGAGAACATAAATTGCAAAATTATTTTGAAATGTGAAAGCCAGTGTAATAGCGATAAGCGAAGAAGTATAATGCTAATCATTGTAAATTAGTAGCTTGTTCAACAGAATAATTTTTTGTGACAAAATAAATAATTCCAACTCCAAAAAAGCTGTGTTTAAAGTTTGCGGGTCTGTCGCCTTAAGTACAATTAAATATTAGTAGATGAGTGTTGGAGTAATATTTAATGGTGTCTAATGCATTAGTTAACAAGATTATTTTAATTTAGAGAATTGTTGAAGCGTCAAAAATCCCAGAAAGCACAATTACATGGTTTTAGGCAGTTAATCACAAAATGAAGACGGTTACCACAGATGATTTGGTATAACAGTTTTAGTTACAATGCTGGGTGATTAGTACAATAAGCGGACCAGATCTTTCTTGCTTTGGACAATTCGTTAACGTATTATTTCTAAAACCACGTATATTTCTTAAAATGTGTTTTTCTCTCAGGGGGGATTAGTGTTGGTTCTGATCCCATCAGAAACAAGCACGAAGGAATGTGTACCCTCCTCCCTTGGGTAAACGATCGTGATACAATTATAAAGGATTTAGGAACGGGCGTGACTGAAACTTGCAAGTCATTGTTGGAAATTTTAACTCTCAGGGATTTAACTGAAAAGATTGGCATCTTTTGAAACAAGACAATAAATGCAAACACAACGGTGAAAGTATAAATATTGTATATTAAGTATGTACAAGTAAATGTTATGCTAGCATAATTGTATAAAATATTTAACGAGGGGTTATATGTGGAAAATCACTTTTTTAAACTAAATACCACAGGTTTTTCAAACCCAATGTGAGAATAATCCTGATATTTTTTGTTCATTGATTTAATAGTTTCGTAATTTTCATTTCTAACTGATCTTTTTTCGGGTTTTCCAAATAGTTTTCCTAGTATTTCCTCACTTGCTCTTTTTCTTCTAAAAGATTCTGCGGCTTGGACTAATTTTTTGTATTTTTCAGATACTAAAGGTCTGTTTCCGCTTTCGATTTCTGCAATTTCGCGCTTATGTTCGTTTTTCGGTGTTTCATAATCCTCAATATGCTCGAAGGTGTCGTCCTCATTTCGATAGTTAGATTTTGAATTTACAACATTGTTTTCAGACGATCCGGATTTAGTGTCGCGTAAATTTGTATGTGTCATTTTATTTTTGGTATCTTGTATGAGTTTGTCTAAATTAAATGCTGGCTTGTATGATCTACTAGCACCTAATCCAATGCTGTCCAATTGTTTATTGATCAAGTCTATTTTGGAGTACTGATTGTACTGCTGTAAGTCTGGTTGTTTTATATCAAAACCTGAAGGAACATTGTAATTTTTTCGTTTCAGTTTAGTAGAAAAAGTAACGCTTTCCGGTTTGCTTACTTGACAACCTTGCTGTTGTTTCATTTTTTTAAGAATTTCTTTTAGTAAGCACAAATGCTTTTTCAAATAAGCTTCTACGTCCTCAACTTTAGTTCTGCAATGTTTGCTCATGTGTTCATACTTATTCAATAGTTCCTTAATCATTTTCATCTTTCTTCTGATTTCTTCCTCGTCTGCTTCCAGTTTGTCCGGTTCCGGTTTGTCTCCTGGATTATTGAACAAAAAGTCGCCTTGTTGTGCGTCACTTGTTTTTTCATTCTGTGTTCCACTTTTTACCAGAGGGAGAGGAAAACCTTCCTCCGAAATTTTAGCATCCTCATCAACCAGTTTTTTAGATGATTTTGTTAACAATGCTAAATATTTTTGTAAATCAGGAGGCAAGTGTTTACAAGTGCGTCTTCGAACTTGGTCTAAAATAATTTTGTTCAGTACAGTCATTATTTGATGAAGCATTTCCTCGGTATGCTTTACGTCTTCTTCTGTTTCATTGTTTCTGAATGCATTTAAATCTTTCTGTAATATGTAAAAAAGAAATTGGGAAAATGTCATTATGGGTGGACTCGTGTGGAGTTCTGATTTTTATTTTACTTTAGAAAAAAATAAATAAACCAATAATTTGAAATTTGCTTTAATTACCATTTCGCCTTTTAAACCGTGTTTTTTAGCTAGTCCATTGGAAAATCTGTTTTTAAGTTGTTGATGTTCTTTAATTCTGTCAAAAGTCGTTTGGACTACCAACGATGCGAGGTGCCCATTTAAAGCATCATGTAGCTGACTGTAATCTTTGGATCCTTTTTCTAGCTCCGCTTCATCGTTACAACTCTAAAACAATGTTTATTTCTTAAACTAATTAAAGCGGGTGTCAGCAAAAGTAGTCTCACTCTTTTTATTGTTTTTAATTATTAATATAATAAGATAAAATATTGGAAGGTTAGTTTGTTACACGGGCCTTCAAAGTATGGAATAATGGTTCTGGTGGCGTAAATAATTTGTACTTATTTTGTGCATTTGTTTGATAGATATTTTTTTTCTTGTTAATGGAATTAAAAATATTTTTCAACTGAAGTTAAAAAAAATTTTGGAGGTTTCAGAAAATCCTAAATTTTTTTAACGGGACGATATTGACTTATTGTTGTTTTTTGAGGATTTTCTAGTCATTAGTAGAGTTGGGCAAATGCATATTTGCATGTTTTCTTTCGTTTCGTGAGTCGAGTCATCAAAAGTAAATTTTATTTTGCATATTTGGCATATATTACAACTTTACGGCATACGGCATATATTAGTGCATATTTTAGCTTTTAATGGCATGAAAATGCATATTCTAGCAAAAAAAAAATTTCAAATAAATTATCAAATAAAATATTCGTAGTTCTTAGAAGAAATTGCCCAATTTCTTCTAGTGAAACCACATGAACCCTAGACTTGCACTTTCTAAATTTCCAAGTAGGGGTAGAGGAAATAAAGGATTAACTGACAAAGGTCGTATATTATTTGGGTAGGTCTTATTCCTTAGGTACAAATTTCTTTGAAAATAATATTTGGAAATTTTTTTATACTTATTCTTAGAAATAGTTATTTATAATTTTAGTATTTGACTAGTTCATTTGTTGCCTTGACAGAGAGCTGTAAAGTGTAATTGTCCAGTCTATACCCTGAAAATGCCTAAAGTTGCTAGTTCAAAAAACGATTTAATTAAGAAGTGGTTGAAGCCGTATACATGTTTTAAATACGATGGAAGTGTTGTGTTGTGCGTCATCTGTGAAAAAGAGGTGTTTATCTGTTTATTTTAATTTTAAATTAAAAAAAAAACTGTTTACTCTGTTTAAAGTTAAAAAAACTTCAAACAAGCTAAAACAGCGAGTTAAAAATTTAATACTAATTTGTTATTTTATTTTGTAATTAAGCAAACAATTTAAGAATAAAATTAGAAAGTTTTTTTGTGATATTGCAAAGGATATGGCACACGCCACAGGGCACATCAATTATTTTCCTTTGTGTAAGCTGTAGTAAATTGTACTTAAATTTTGTTTTTACAGATAAACGTTAATAAAAAGTTTCAACTTGATCAGCACGTAGCCACCGGTCGGCATCAAAAAAGAAAAAATAATACAAACGAGCCAAAACAACAATTATTGCTGAACTGCTTAAATAAGAATGTCAACAATTTCAACGACGATTTGTGTAGAATGATGGTTTCATGCAACATTCCATTAAATAACATGGACGTTCCCGAATTTAGAAATTTCTTAGAAAAATATACAAAACAAAACGTCGTTTCCCGAAGAACAGCTTCCAGAACGTGCATTCCAAAATTATACGAAGAAAATCTTCAAAAAATAAGAAACGTTGTTTCGAATAATTGTATTTGGTTTAGTGTTGACGAAACCACCGATGCTAAAGGAAGATAGCAGTAGCGAATTTTATTGTAGGTGTTTTAAACAGCAGTCCTTCTTCCAGTTATTTAATTGCTGTTAAACAACTAGAAAAAACCAACAATTTGACAATTTCACTTTTCGTCAATGAAACCCTTTCGTTACTTTATTTGCCAAATCAAATACCACCAGAAAGGATTTTATACACGGTGACTGATGGTGCCGCATACATGGTAAAAGCAGGTCAAAATTTAAAAATCTTTTTCCAAAATTTAATTCATGTAACTTGTTTGGCCCATGCGATGAATAGGGTGGCCGAAGTGGTTAGAATTGAGTTTCCTTTAGTCAATAAATTAATTAATAACCGGAAAAAGGTATTTTTAAAATCACCACTTCGCGTCGAAGTTTACAAAGACTTGCTTAAAGATGTGCCCTTACCTCCACAACCAATTCTCACCAGGTGGGGAACGCGGATAGAAGCCGCTCTATTTTATTGTGAAAATTACAGTGAATTTAAAAATGTTGTTAACACCTTTGATTCAACTTCTGCTCAGTGTATAGCAGATTGTCAAGATATTTTAAAGTGTCCGGAATTGCAACCTCAGTTGTCCTACATAAAGGCTCATTTTTCGGAAATTCCTAGCATCATTAATAAATTAAAACACAAAACCTGCTTCTCACTGAATCTTTAGAATTAATCGAAAAATTTCATTCAATTTTGAATAAAAATAAAAATAAAATATGGTAAAAAGATAGCAGCAAAATGGACGATTTATTTCAGAAAAACAGCGGACTTTCAACTCTGAATTCCATAAAAAATATTTTAAATGGAGATTTCTTAAACAATGGCCACAACGACGAATGTTTTGCAGTTAAAAATTCACATTTATTTAAATATTGTCCAGTAAGTTCTTGTGATGTAGAAAGAAGTTTTTCCAGCTACAAAAATATATTGGAAGATAAGCGGTAAAAATTTCTCGTTGAAAAGTACATGATTATTTATTGTAATAAATAGGTTGTGTTATTTATTGATTTTACTTCTACCTGTATTTTTGTATATGCAAATAAATAATGCAGTTTTAACTGAAAATAATAATGCGTTTCTATATTATGTAAGACTTTTTGATTTTTTGAATGTTGAGTGTTTGTAACTAAAATTAATGAAAATCATTAATTGTATTTATCTTTTTCTTTCAACGAAAAATTACATTTGATGCAAAACGTGCTTTAACTCATATAATAATTACTAGTATTAAACTGCAGATTCAAATAAACATCAGATTTTCATATTAGGCACTAAATAAACAAACTGATTTTTTTAGTGCATATCGCAAAAGGTTACTGCATATTCATATTTTAGTGCATATATTGACGGTTTTATGCGACATATATTGGTGCATATATGCACTATATTTACAGCATATTTGCCCAACTCTGGTCACTACAACCATGCCCTGTAACTTGATATTTTTTTCGAGTTAAATTAAATATTTAAAAAAATTTTTGCATTCATCAAAGACTAATAAGGGAAGTTAATGGTTTGAACAAACACAACGAACAATTAAATGCTGTTTTTATGTTAGGCTTATAATAAAATCTAGTTGTACGCTTATCATCATAGGTATTAAATTAAAATTTCCCGCACCCTATCCGCCATTTTGGGAACCACTGAAGTATAAATACCTTTCACAGCAAACTTGATTTCTACTGACCTTGCCCACAGCTAAAAGATTCTGTTGTGGTTTTGTGACAAAATTCATATCATTAAAGCATGAAACAACATATTATTGGGTTGGATTAACAAATCAAAAACTCATACGCAAAATGGTAACCGTTTAAATTTAAAATTGTATCACACCTGTTTCTCTGCGTATAAAAGAAATTATATCAAATGTGCTGTGTGGGATTAGTCAGATTACGGGCTTTAACAAATCATCTGTTTTTGATTTTGCATTAAACAAAGTATTTAAGATGTTCCTAGTTGTTTTAAAGCTTACTTTATATTTATTTGTTTTGTTTATAATTTTAGCAATTTTTTCGGATTTCTCACCAAAATATGGGATCGAAGGATATTTAATTGTATCGAACGAAGTTAGGATATTCGGATAAATTTTTTGAATGGCTAATTTATAATCTTTTTCTTTAATTAATGTATCAATAAGTTTAGTATTATAACCATTACTATATGCAATTTGTTTAATAATTGAAATTTCTCTATTATAATTAATTTCATCTAAAGGGACCGTCAAAGCCCTATGTATGAGGGACCTGTATGCTGCTAATTTATGTGTTTTATGGTGACAAGAATCGTGTGGTATTGTAATGTTTGTTTGTGTAGGTTTTCTATAAACGACGAACTATTAAAACATGCTAAAATGTCATCAACATAACGAAACCAAAATATAACTTTCTCAGATTGATTTGATTCGAATATTTGATCTTCTAGACTTTCCATAAATATGTTAGCTAAAAGAGGTGAAATTGGACTTCCCATGGGTAAACCATCTTTTTGGTTTCGTTATGTTGATGACATTTTAGCATGTTTTAATAGTTCATTTGATTTAATTAATGAATTTTTAATTTTTATTAACAGCTTGCACCCAAACATAAAATTTACACTAGAAACTGAACTAAATAAGTCCATTAACTTAATTTAAACATAAAAATTAATTCAACTAATAAATTTGAGTACTCAGTTTATAGAAAACCTACACAAACAGACATTACAATACCACACGATTCTTGTCACCATAAAACACATAAATTAGCAGCATACAGGTCCCTGATACATAGGGCTTTGACGGTCCCTTTAGATGAAATTAATTATAATAGAGAAATTTCAATTATTAAACAAATTGCATACAGTAATGGTTATAATACTAAACTTATTGATACATTAATTAAAGAAAAAGATTATAAATTAGCCATTCAAAAAATGTATCCGAATATCCTAACTTCGTTCGATACAATTAAATATGCTTCGATCCCATATTTTGGTGAGAAATCAGAAAAAATTGCTAAAATTATAAACAAAACAAATAAATATAACGTAAGCTTTAAAACAACTAGGAACATCTTAAATACTTTGTTTAATGCAAAATCAAAAACAGACGATTTGTTAAAATCAGGCATTTACAAATTAAATTGTTCGCATTGTAATTCGGTTTATATAGGCCAGACAATTAGAAATTTTGATATTAGGTATAAAGAACACGTACGTTGTTACAAATACAAACACCCACATAAATCCAATTACGCTAAACACTTACTAGAACAAAATCATTCAATGACATCTAATAACACCATAAAATGTTTACACTTTTGTGATGATAAACGTAAATTAGATATACTAGAAGCTTTTGAAATTCACAAACATTTAAAAACTGTACCGTTAATGAATGAGCAAATTGATCTGTTAAATTCTCCTCTACTGGACATTTTGGAATAAGAAATCAAGTCATCTGCAGACGATTACCAAGATAAGTAAAAAAGTTCTATTGCTATAACAACACTAACTGTTTACCTTCATATAACCTTTGACAATGGCATGTAAACATGCCGAAATACGTATAAGGTTTAAATAAATAGATGTTGTTAAAGTGATTAAGTATTTTATATACAGATACTCATTAAATATGGACTTTAACGAAGTAAAGCTGGAATTGATAAATAAAATTTATATTCTTTTTGTAATAGAATTAAAACAATTTTACTTCAATTTTTTTCATTAGTTGTAGAAAAAATATTGTGTGCAACTCGTGCGCCAAATGCCTTTAGCGCCCTTGAATGATTTTTTTTAATTTTCATTCCGTGCGCTAAAGTATTTTCATAAGAACAGTTTTGTGCGTGTTACTCTTAAAGCTAGACAGAAATTGCAATTACAAAACTGCAAAACCGGGAGGGCAAAGATACTTAAGTATACGTCAAATAGTTTTATAAGCACAATAACTTTACAACATTTTATTTCCTTTTGTTAATAAATAAAGAAAATAAAGAAGGTACAACTTGTTTGGTTGACACCCAGTACAATAACGTACTACTACTTTACTTACCCCTATACTGGATTTTAATCCAAAATTAGGATTTAAACCAGAGTCCTGTGCTAATAAGCATTGTTTTTGTTTCGATTTTAGTGAATTTGGATTTATACATTCCTTCATTCCTGGTTTTGGTCGGTCTGGTTTGCCAAGTTTGTCACATTTGTCGTCGCATTCTTCTTTATTTCTCGATTTACGTCCATTCATGTTATTAATGGCAGTTTTGGTTTCATGCCTTTCTAAGTTTTTGCTCCCAGTTTTTGTGTTAGGAATTTTTGACAACTTGTCTCTTCGAATTCTTCGTAAGTTGTTTGTGTTCACGTTGTGTAAACCTTTTCGACTCAGCATGTTGTTATGTATATCTGCGTAATTTAAATCTTGCTTAAAATTAGTTACCATTGAAGATGGTTTATTTTTGTTGGGTGGATTGTTGTCGTAGAGGAATTGCGAATATGATGGCCTTCTTATTTTACGCTCTGATTGTTTGTTCCAGTACGCTTGGTTTAATTGTGAAAATTTTTCAAAAGGTGCGTAATACAGATGATGTTCATTTAATGGTTGAACGTTGTTTAAATTCTCATCATTCCTTTTTTTTATATTGTTTAACATATCCGATTTATTCCGTAATCTACTTACATGCGCCTGCCTTTTATTTACCTTTTTGTTATTTACTTCTTCTACAATATCAGCAAACTTATCTACAGAATTTAAAAGGAAACCCTTTGCGTGTTTTTTTTCTCTGCTCTTAGCATAACTTTGCTTCTTGTCGGTTTCTGCACTTATGTTTTTTGTTTCAGCAGTAACATCTCCGTAAAAATTGTTGATTTGCAAAGGGGAACTCCCACTGTTAGTCTTCTTTAACTTATCTTTTTCTAAAATTTTTCGGTCACTTAAATTATCGTTTATTTTATTATTTCTCATAGATTTGGACGGCAAAGACAATTCTGCATCATTTTCATGCACGTTTGTTCTTGATGGTGATTTTTGTGTTTTCGCCTTTTCTTTTATATTCGTATCAACTTTGTTATTTTCTAATTCAGTGAAATGTGCAGGTAAATTTTGGTAGTTTGCATCATTGCTCTGATCTGGAAACGGTTCTTTAAAAGTTTCTTCATCTTGTCTATTTGCAATAGTTTCTAAATCAGGAAGTTCTTCGTGGTCTTGTTTTTGATGATTTCGGATAAATTCATTTTGATTATGTTTGGTATGGAAGTGAGTTAAAGCATCGTCTATGTTAGCTTTAGATTCTAAAGTATATTTATCATGTACATTTTTCTCATTTTGTGTTTTTTTATTTTTTAGGGGATGATGAGCAAACCCAACTGTTTTTCCATAATCGGTCTCATACTGTATGTATTCCTCGGGTTCTGATTCTGAATACACAATGTTCTTTTCATTTCCACGTTCTTGAAGCGGTTCAACATTTTCTTTAAGACTAGGTTTCGTTTTTGTGGCGTGCGATTTACTTCCATTGGCTTGTTCATCATTGCATAGGTTAGTTATGTTATTATGACTGCCAAATTTATATTCAACCTGATCGGAACTCGCTTCCTCTTGCGCAGGCTTGTTGTTTCCTTCTGAAGACGTGTTACTACAGGCGGTTTTAGAATGAATTGTATTAATGTTATCAGAGCCGTGTACATTTTCTCCCAGCTTACTAGAATTTATCTGCTTGATGTTTCTACTGTTTATGCTAGTCGTATCACTATTTTCTAAATTTTCCACCTTGGAATCTTCTACCTTTTCAGGTTTGTCTGAGTACGGTATGGAATTGGATGTAAACTGTTTATGCTCACCTTCATTTGCACTTCTTATTTTCCTATTACAGTGTTTGCAGTTTTCGTCATTCTCGTAGTCAGTGTTCGTGTAACAATTATTGCACTTTTCATTTTTTGTATTTGGTTTGTTACTGTCCTTGAAGCTACCGCACTGTACTTTTTTTATAGTGTTGACGGTGCTCTGGTTTGACCCTCGATTTAATTTAATATTGTCATCTTTATTAACATTATTTTTATCAAACATACGGTTTTTTAAATTGAATTTTGGTTTGACCACTTTCGCTTCACTTACAGATGTTTGATTACTGCTGCCACAGGTAGTAATACTGTTGTATGTCTGAGCAGTTGTATAATCGTTGTCACCGTTTTTGTCATTTTGACACTTGTTTTGAAATTGATTTTTATTCTTCTTTTTATGAGCGTATGTCTGCTTTTCTGGTACAGCTAAATCTCCTTCTTCTTCGTACGTGTAATCCGACCTTTCTTGTTTCACTGAAGGATTGTAATCGTCAAGCAGATCTTCCGAATAGTCTTCATCATTGCTCATGCCAAAAATATCGGTTAAATCTCTTTTGACTCTAATTTTATTTTCTGTGAAACCAGGCTTCTTCATACGGTTCCTTCTTCCATTTTCATAATCCAAATAACCGTAACGCGTATTTTGAGTAATTACATCGTTTGAATCAATTTTTGGGCTGACTTCGCTTTCATCAAAAGATTGCAGTTTCCTGCCCTGAAAACTACTTCGAGGTTCCATTTCGCGTTGATCTTGGTAGTAATAATCACTATTTTGGGTATTTTCTAAATCAGATAGTTTATGTTTGCCAGTATTTATGGTCTGTCGTTTGATTTTTGATAACTCTTTAACTAATTGGTTTTCTGGATTCAAATCATGGTAGTTGAAAAATTGGATAAAACCATCTAACTTATTACGAAGACTGATAGCATCGATATAATCGCTTGATCGTTTTGGTTTTAGCGACATCGACACCTTTTCGTTGTCATGTTTCTTGACATTGTCGGGAACACCTGTAGCTTTCTTTTCTATGAAATGTAAGCTTCTCTTATTCTTTCCATGTACCATATCTCTGGTATCTTTAGCAATAAATTGATTTTTTGTATCATCCACGGAGTCATGAAATTCAGTATCTTCTTTTAGTACATAAAATGATGAAATTGTCCCATTAGATCTAGGAACTCCGACAATGTATGGTTTTGTTGAAAGATCATACTGTTCTAAAGCTGACGTGGGCTCATCTACATCTTGAAGGGTATTCTTCGTTTGCTGTGGTGAGTGGTCATCATGATCTTCGCTTTCATTGTTTGCGCTTTGATCTACCTGATATATTAGAGACACTTCATTGACGTGGTTTTGTTTTGTTACATTTTGGTTTGGCTTGCTGTCTTGTTCTTCATTTTGTTTATCTAATTGAAACAATACATCAGGTAGAAGTTTTTGTGTTTTTACTATATTAATTGCATGACAAGGATTTTCGTAAATTTTTATATACGGTCGGTCAGAATGTAAAGTCTTATGTACACCTTCGAGATTAATTACGGAACTGGCTGTAGTAATAGTGTTCCGTCGCAAATGTTCTTTTGCTTGTACGCTTTTTCCGATATTATCTACTACATTGACTCTTGTCGATCTTTTTGGCCTGCCTACATTTGCTAATGTTTTATGACTTATCAAATTCGTATTAAGTAATAACTTATTGGTAGCCAAATTAACTTTATTTTCTTGAAGGGCATTTGCAGCAATTTTTGATATAATGCTGTCTTCAGGCGGAGTGTTTTCATTATGTAATTCTTTATCTTTCTGATAAATATCAGATTCAGACAAAGATTCAGCTTTAAAACCCAAGATATCATGATCTTCAGGAAAGTCATCAGGTACTGGCCTTTCAGTAAAAGGCGACTTACCTGGAATCTGAGATATGTTTTCTTCTTTAGAAGTAGTTCCTTTTAAATATCTTCGTTTTGCACTGTTATTATTAAACTTTGTTGGAGTATCTCTTTTTTGTTGATACCTATTGCCTGGTACAATTCGAAATCCTGATTTACTTCTTGGATACACTTTTATATTAACCCGGTCAAACTCTTTATCAGCATTATAATCAGTTAAATCCAAACCTCTTCTGTATCTTTTGCTGTTTCTTTGATTGTGATATTTGTGTTTTCTCCTTCTAACATCCCGCCAAGAACTTCTTTCTTCTCTTTCATCTGGTTCTTCTTCGTTTTTGTTGCTATCGTACATATAAGGATAAACGTCGTTTATAGGTCTGTCTGAGTTACCCGACCGTCTGTTTAAAGAATGATGCGTATTTGGATGTTTGTTGCTTGAGCGATAAGGAGTATGTTCAAATTCTCTATTTATGTTTTTTAAGTTTAATAAATGGGGTTTTGCATGGCCACGTGAAACCTAGAAAAATAGAATAAAAAAGTATATCTTTAAAACCACATGGTTGGTGTTTATTTACATCTTGTTTGTTTAAAAAAACTTCTTCATCAAATGTGTGAAGGCGTAGATGCTTAGCAGTCTCACGAATTTTCTTGAATTCGTCTTTTTTGTGTAAAACGCTTTGCAAGAAATTAGTTAGTTCTGGGGGGTCATTTCTTTTTGGGTGCAGGTTCTAAAAAACAATAGAGAGAAAATATTACTTTTTGGTCTAAAGAAAGTATACAGGAGTCTGGACAACGGCATCTTCCGATTACCTTCTTAAAACTTGTTTTTATCAAAAAGAGTTCTTAATAAACGTCGTTCTGAATGTTGTACTATATTTAATTATGATATTTTTATTGCACAGCTTACTGCTATTAAAGATACAACATGCAAGTTTCTGATTTTAAATAGCAGCCTTGTATGATTTTTTATATTTTTAAAAAGAAATAACTTTTTTTATGTGATTGTATAAAAACATCAGTAATACAGCGTTTAAGAAGATAAAAGGTAATTTATTAACAGGTAGTTGTGAAATCAAATTAATAACCCAACCATTAAAAAAGTAGTTGTCATTACAAGTGTTGTCGTATTATTAAGAGCACAAAACTACAATAATTGGGACTTAATGCAATGGATAACGTACGTTTTCTAAAAAAATAATGTAGGTAATATGATTTTAATACGTGGCGAATCAAATTATGTTGTCCAGAGAGCAAATCGCTTACATCGGGCAAGCTATCGTAATAAAATGTAATGTAGTGGGAAAGTTGGCCCTCAAGGTTTCCTGATTTTACTCCGAAGAATTTGTTCCTGCGAAAACGTGTAAAAATATGAGTGTGTGCCAATTATTATCATTTTCTTACAAATCTTGGATCTTCGCTAAGATTTATTAACTGATAACAGTAAAATGACTTCTAGTTTAAGTAATTCTTAACGGATATTTTTCAATTCACAAGTGGTATGTAAATTCTTTCACGAATCATATATTGAACTGTCAAATTAGTTTAATTTTAAAATTTAACAAACAAAACAGGTCAGTACTTATTTAAATTTAATTGCGATAAAATTTTGTACTTTAAAAGTAACCCCGTTAAACTATTCTAATGGCTGCTGAAACGGCAAATGCGAAGTAGTGATTGGTCGATATATTATGAGTAAAATAATCATTATAAACAGTAATGGGATCTCTAGCACTTGAACGTAAATGGTTATCAGGCACCAGGAATTTAAAATATATTATTATTTTAAGGCATTAAATTAGATTGATACGTATACAGTGTGTAACAGACCACCTACGCACTATCTTTTACGGCTAAACGATTTAATCTACATAGATGGGATAAAACAATTGTTATATAAATCGTACCCGAGGGGGGGGGGGGGGGGTTCTCGAGATTTTCAAACACGAAGGTGGGTCAACTTATACCTCATTCAAAAGGTACTTTTTAACCTAACAACTTAAAAAAGAAAATATCGATAGCTTAAACCGTTTTAAAATGGCGGCCAATTATATCAAAAAAACGGCTATTATATAAACCTTTTCCAGACCGCGCATGAACTAGTGTATCAATAAAATTAGTACTTATTTTTAAATTCCAATAAATTAGCTTTCCAACGATGTAGCACATGAAGACAAAAAATAAATGTTAGTACCTCTTCTCCTTCTTAACAGAACGGGAACATTCAAAAGATATTATCTTAAAAATCTTAAAATGGACGAGTGGTCAAGTAGCACCTTATTTTAAAGGTCCCATCAAACTAAACAATTTTTGTATTTAAAGTTTTTCGATATCTATCACCGTTACAAAATGGCGGCTCAATTTATGAAAATTCACTTCCTGTTATCGGATGAATCGCTCCCTCTACCGCATCTAAAGCCGCGAAACAAAATTTGTTTTGCTGATTAATAAAGTCTATTCACATAATATTTAAATTTACGTGCGAGTTGGAGTTGAACAACTCAACATCGAGCTCGAACTAAACCTTTATTATACCCGGTGGGAAACTATTAATGCGCGTGTTGGTGTTTTTGTCAAATAGAAATTGCACCGTGTCGTGATTGTCTTATTAAATGTAAGATGGAGAGGCGGGTGATGGTGGTGTCGCAACTTGTTAGTCGGAAGAGGAAAACAAGAGTGCGTGGTTGAGACAGGAAAGTACAGAGTGTAATAAAGGTTTAGTGCGAGTGCGATGTTGAGTTATCCAACTCCAACTCGCACGTAGATTTAAATGTCATGTGAATAGACTTTATAAATCAGCAAAAAATATCTGTTCACTGCCTTAGACGCGGTAGAGGGAGCGATTCATCCGAGAATAGGAAGTAAATTTTTATAAGTTGATCCGCCATTTTGTAAAGGTGAGAAATATTGAAAAACTTTAAAGATAAAAATTGTTCAGTTTAACGGGACCTTTAAAATGAGGTATCATTTGACCCCTGTTTAAGATTTTTGAGATAATATCTTTTGAACGTTCCCGCTTTTTTGAGGAGAGGTACTAACATTTATTGTTTGTCCTCATGTGGTACATCGTTGGAAAGCTAATTTAATGTACTTTAAAAGTCAGCACAAATTTTCTTGGTACAATAGTTCATGTGCGGTTGGGAAAAGGTTTATACCATACGTTAGAATAAAAAATACATAAGGGTTGGCCATGGAAAATAAAATTACTGTCTTTGCATCGTTTACAATTGAAACAAACAAAACATAATAATGTCATTTAAAATTATTAGGTGAAGTTTGTCATTCCATCTAATGTAATTTGTAGTGACGCTGACAGAGTGATGACAGTAAATTCTAAAGCATGCAAAGGCAGTAATTTTGTTTTTCATGGCCAATCTTTATGTATTTTTTATATGAACATATGGTATAGTGGTGCAACATGCGATCGTGATAACGGATGCGGCTATGGCAACGGATGATAACAAATAATTATACTAAGTAATAATAAAATTCTTTTTTTCACTACTAGTAATATGGCGTAGCATTTTGACACATAATAGAATGCTGTGAAATTCAATTTCTCTACCTTTGCTAACTGACAGGTAACTAATTTTTCATTATTAACCACTGCTAAATAATGAACAAATTTATATTTTTTGATAATCCCGTGACAGTTTTAAAGAGAACGTTTTTATAGCACGATTTAATATAACGGAGAGATTCTATTTAATGGTATTTTATGCATAAAATAGTTGTTTAAATAAATTAATTTAATTTTAAAAACTTTGCTGTATTTGAATATACGTTTTTCGCGCCGTGATGATGATGATGATTAATGGTGGGTCGGAGGACTTACGTCCTCCCGCACGTAGGCTACTAGTGCCCATTGTGCCCCTTAAATGATCTAGTTATCATTGAACAGGTTGGTCGCTTCAGCAAAGGACCAGATCCTGTTCAATGATATATCCTGTATTTTCCTTGGCTCTAGGGAGGGGGAGCCAAGGTGTTTGTACCTGAGGGCCGCAAAAGCGGCGCACTCACAGAGTATGTGCTCGGAAGTTTCCTCCCTTGCTTGACATCTTCTACACTGAGGGTTATTGAAACCCCGATAGTGTGGAGATGTTTTTGCAGGTGACCGTGGCCTGTTAGTAGGCCTGTCACAATTCTGATTTGTCTTCTGTTTAGGCCCAGAAGAATTTTTGTCATTTTAGGCGTAGGACCCTTAATAAAGAGTCTAAGCCTGTCTTGGTGTGTGACGAGAGGTCCAGGATGATTAAAGCTGTGACAACGTCCAGCTGCATATCTCGTGCCTCACGCATTTGGGGGAAATTCCGAAGGCCGGTTCTGGACCCATTAGGGGTTCCCTGGCTCCCGCAACAGCCAGGGCACCAGCCTCTTCGTTTCCCTCAATTTCACTATGGCCGGGGACCCATATGATTTTCACATAGTTCTTTGCAGAGAACTTTGTGAGAGTTTGCCGACACTCTTGGACCAGTCGTAACTCGATCTTAGGGGAGATCAGGGTTTTGATGGCCGCTTGACTGTCGGTGCAAATGTAGATGTGACTACTAGTGTACCCTCTTCTGCGGTTTTCATTTGCACATGCCAAAATAGCAAAGATTTCGGCCTGGAAAACGGTTGGATATTTCCCCAGAGCAAATTTCATTTTGACTCGGGGTTGTTCTCCATACACATCTGCTCCTGATTCCTCCCTAGTCCTTGACCCATCCGTAAACCATACGAGGCTACAGGGCTGAAGGAAGGATCGGTCTCCCGAAAGCCATTCATCCCGGCTAGGGATGAGGGTATCGTAAGATTTGCCAAAGGAGAAGTAGGGGACCATACCATCACTTCCCATCCGAGAGATGGGATTGGTCGACCTCAAACGCGAGGCAACCTTGGTATGTCCTACATTCTCCTGTGTGGGTTTCCATTGCCCCGTATAGCCTAGCCTGTACGCCGCCGCTCGGGCCTCGGCCTCCACCAAAAGGTGAAGAGGCACGAGTCCAAGCAGCACCTCCATGGCCGCAGTCGGGGTTGTGCACATAGCTGCCGTTATACAGAGACAGGCAATTCTATGCAGACGAGTCAGTGCTGTTCTTGTGGTGGCCTTTTCTGTTCTAGGCCACCATACAAGAGCTGCATATGTGATCAGGGGACGTACTACAGCCGTGTAGAACCAGTGAACGATTCTAGGCCTTAATCCCCATGTTTTTTGCTAAGGTGCGCCTACACGTCCAGAAGGACGCCCAGGCCCGTTGATCTTGTCTTTTCACATGGCTTGCCCAGGTGAGTTTGGCATCCAAGATTACTCCTAGATACTTGACCTCACCCGAGGTTTGCAGTGTTTTGTTGAAGTAGCAGTCCGTCGGCCACGAGGCACCACAAGAGCGGCGAAAGTACGCCGCCCTGTGGGCACCCGCGGCCGGCAGAGACGCCCACTGAGTCCCCCTTCAAGGTTGAAGTTATGTTTCGATGTCTGAGCATGTATTCAATCCACCTTACTATGGTGGGTTCTATGCCACGCTCAGATGCTGCATTGCATATGGAGTCGAAGGTCGTGCAATCAAATGCTCCTTCGATGTCTAGGAAGGTTCCTAGTGCGCATTCCCCCTGATTCAGCACCTTCTCGGCCTTGTGAACAATTTCGTGAAGGGCCGTGTCAGTGGATTTCCCTCTTTGATAAACGTGTTGATTCGGATGCAGTGGAAAAAACTTTCAAGGATCCGTCTCTAATGTAGCGGTCTACCAATCTTTCCTGCACTTTGAGTAAAAAGGAGGTAAGACTGATAGGTCGAAATGACTTAGCCTGGGAGTACGAGTCACGTCCAGGTTTAGGAAGAAATATTACCTTTGCCCCTCTCCATGGTACAGGAATGTAACCTATGGCTAGGCAGCTTCGTAATATGTGATACAGAGGTCTGATTAATATTTCCAAGCCCTCTTGTAGGAGAGCCGGGAAGATACCATCTGGTCTTGCTGCTTTGAACGGGGCAAACGTTGTGATCGCCCATTTTGTTCGGTCAATCGTTACGACTTTAGAGGCAACCTTCCAGTCGACAAGGCACGGTCTGACTTGAGGAGCCTCAGCAGTCGGCGTATTGTCTATTAGTATTTCCCTAAAGTCGGGAAAGTGCGTTCTCAGTAAGAGTTTTAATGCCTTCTCATTGGTGGTGGTACATTCACCATTGGGAAGCTGTAGGGCTCCTAGCCGGGTGCCAGGACTTTTTGCAAGTACCTTGCAAAGCCTTGCTGTTCGGGGCATACTCTCTATCCCCTCGCAGTAGGCCTTCCAGGTTGCTTGTTTTGCATGCCTAATGGCGTTCTTGTACCTTTGCTGGGATTGTGAAATTCAATTTCTCTACCTTTGCTCACTGACAGGTAACTAATTTTTCGTTATTAACCAATGGTAAATAATGAACAAATTTATATTTTTTGATAATCCTGTGACAGTTTTAAAGAGAACGTTTTTATAGCACGATTTAATATAACGGAGAGATTCTATTTAATGGTATTTTATGCATAAAATAGTTGTTTAAATAAATTAATTTAATTTTAAAACCTTTCCTGTATTTGAATATACGTTTTTCGCGCCGTAATAAATGACAACTCTGTCAATATCAATTTCGCCTATAATACAACCACACAAAGTAAAAAAGAGGAAATTGTTAATAATTTCATTATTTTAGATGAAACCAGTTCTTAAAAACAATGTTTTTGAATACCAATGATGATGTAACAATTTTCAAACAACTGTCATGCCAAAAAAAACAAAAAAACTGTCATTTGTTTTATAATTTGAAATAAACAGGGATTTAAGTTAAAATAGTCATTTTTCGACAATTATAAGGGTTTATATCACTAGTAGTGAAAAAAAAAAGTATATACGCCTCGGTAGAAAAGTCTTATAGCCCTCAGACCTTACATCCCTCGACGCTACGTGCCTCGGGATCTAACCTTAGCCCTCAGGCTATAATAGTAGACTTTTCTACCTTGGTGTATAATATACTATTATTAGTGGAAACTGGAATATTCTAAAACATACCACCGTAATTCACTTGTTGTATTTTTTAGAATATTCCACGAACAAAAAGAATAAATTATTATTTAGTATAATTTTTTGTTATGTACTAACGTAACGCGTTATTTAATTATTAAATGCAAAAATAGAAAACTTTCGTTGAAGCGCTGCTATGGTTACACAGCACCGATAACACCGGCGCTTCCTAAAAGGATTATCGCGGCCAGTCAGGGTCTAATTGGTCAAGAACCTGAAAATAATTGGGTGTCATCGGCTGTTACAACGCGAGTGGAATATTGACTGTAACATGTACATAGAAACGGTACATTGCACACCCGTCTTAAAGGTAAATAAACTTCGTATCAAAAAACTGCAGAATTAAAATAATAAACAAACAGTAAAAAGAGATAACGCAAGGAAACTGAATCAGAACTAATCAATGTAAAAACGATGCAAATTGGAAAGGTTCTATAAACTGTTTTGACGCTAGGGTGGAGGTTTAGGGAACGAAATAAGTTTTCGATCAGGCTACAGTACAGTAGAAAAGCGTTCATGTAAAACATGAGCGTCAAGCTGCCTTCAAAATTAATGCAATATTAGAAGCACGTTATAACTTACCATGCCCTACCAGAACTATCGGGTTGTAAAAATAATAATTTAATAATAGCAGAACTTGCGGGTTATGACCTACGCCTTTTTTGTTACTTTTTTATAATAAATAAGTGTGTAGCGGATCGAAGTCCTAGTTTTATGGATTATTTAGTGAGTGCTGTAATTCTTTTAACTGTTTTCTAAAATGCGAACTGAAAGTGTAAACGCAGCAACCACTAATTGTCTGTAAAGCACGTTTGTGAATGTAACGCAATATGTGTCTCAAGTTTTGTTCTCTACAACTTCTGTAAGAAGTAGAGTTATGTCTTTTTAATTATTAAATTTAAAATGCTTGTTTAAGTTTGAAATGTAATGGTTTAATATCTGTTTACCCAATTATTGCTTTTACTTGTAGGTATCTTGAGCAATTTCTTATTTTTCAGTAACATCGTAATGACATTTTGTAACACATTTTTACAAGTGCGTATTGTAAGTACACGTGTTATCAAGTGTTTAGCCACAAAATTCCGCTGACTAACTTAAAATGCGTCCGCCGCAGAGTTCGGATTGCCAATGAAAGCGTTTCGCGTTCCAATCATCCAGCCAAACAGTGCAAATCAATTTTTTTTTATTTTCCGCGAAAAGTACACTGGCCCGCAACACAGCAGTACATACGAATATGCGACCTATGTAATTGGCACGTATACATGTAGGGGAGGCCCGGCGGCAGTAAAAGATGAGACAGGTGAAAAATATCCCGATTTAATTTTATAGAATAGGCAAGCAGTGTGTTGGGAGGAAAAGCAAGATTACATTGATTAAACTGTGCAAGTAATAATTGCTCCTATTCGTACCGATATCATGCTATCGCTTAGAAATCTTCTTCGTGAATACGCCACAAATACATTGCACTTAACTGCTGCTATTAATTAGATCAAAAATAAGTTCCTAATTTGAGCTACGAGTTTGTTAGAAATTTCTTTCATGTACTGACGTTGTTAGTGGTTAATTAAAAAACGAATATGAAATTTTCGAAGTCTATTCTTTAGGGCGTTCGACGGCCCGGAAAATAATAACAGGCGACGGCTAGAAGTTGTTTATTTTTCAAGGCACACGGAGCAAGCAGCTTCGTGTAATCTTATCAATTATTAAACAGGCGAGTCTTAAGTAAAACAATAATTTAGCCGTCGGTAATAGGAAAATAAAAAGCTGGGCCGCTAGCGGGAGCTTGTGTCCTGACGGTTTATGATCCATATTTAAACGCGCCGGTTATTAGAATTAATATTCTGAATTTTTAGGAACAGATGTTTCTCGTTTCTTTCGTATTATTTTTACATAAACACTGCTGCATTTTCCAAGCAACTTAGATTACTCATACTGAAAGTTGCCCCAACTTCTCTTCAAATTAAGTCTGTTGCATAGAAAATATCGTTTTATTTGACATTCATTTTATTCTAGGAAAATATAAAAGGACTTTAAAATCTTAAATAAAAACGTGAATTATTATACTCGTATTAATGTTTCCAGCATAATTCTAGATTCGAATGACTTTTATGTGCAGATAGATACTTGCAGTTTTTAATTTAACGTTGCTAATGTGCACATGCACATGTAATTGAAGTCCAGATTTATATGCACTAAAACAGCCAACTCAAATATTCACTCATAAAGTAAAAATTTGCCCATAATTCAAACATTTTTAAATTTACAAGTAGTATTGCAATTAGTCTGACAATGAAAATGACATGTATCGGGCGTTGTTTTATACCTAGCAAAACCTAAACAAAATTCAGATAATGTTAAAGGAATATTAGGTCCTTTCGGCGAACTAAAGTAGGTCTACCGGGGTGGCTATTTGCAGTCTTGATATGGTTAAACTATTATTCAACAAAATAATGGGTAAGACGTTTGGATGTTTTTTTGGTTTCTTTAAGTATTTTGAGCTGCTTGAATTAATTGCTTCTTTTATCAAGACCAGTACTACTAAGTATTCCTTCGCCAGATCAGAAGATGATTTACAACAAAATTTAAACATCTTAAATAAAATCGTGTTAATTTGCGAAGGCAGAATATCAGCTGAAAAAACAAAAGTGATGGGATTCCACGGCAAAGACCCCGTAAGATTGTTCTGCAAGAAAAGATATTGGACCAGGCCTCACACTTTAACTAACTAGGGTGCGACATTACATACGAATACGCCTATGGCCGTAAAAACCAAATTAATAAATTCCAAGCAATATGCGTTACCATTGCAAAAGCTTTGTAAAACAAAACTAGGCTTCAAAGTAAGATTTGCCTTTATAAAACTATGGCGATACTTGTATTACAACATGGAAGTGACGCTTGGGTTTTGACAAAACAAAAACAAAATAGAATAAGAGTAGCAGAAATGAAATTTCCGAGAAAAGTGAAAGGAATAACAAGAACCGATAGAATAAGAAGTGAAGAGATTAAAGAAAATGCAAATGTTGGAACCCTTCGAAGGGAGAATACTAGAATACAGCCACAAATGGGCATCACATATGAACATGATGATTGAGACCAGGATACCAAAAAGGGTACATAATTACAATCCAATAGGCAGGATAAGCTTGGAACGGTTTGGGAGCCGTTGGCAAACCGGAACAGGTCAAAGACCTAAACCGTGAAGGACACGACGACGACGACGATAAAGTCGACGTTGAGATCCTTTTGAATAACAAAATTGCGTACATATTAAGAGGCGTTAGTTGTGACTTTAAGAAGCTTAGTTTGAAATCATTTGAGGTTTTCTATATTAAAGGTATTTTATTGTTCACTTTACAGTAATTGAATGATAACTCCTAGGATACGAGATATGTAAACATGTCCATAACAACCGGGGCGTAATGAGAGGGCGTAATGAATTCATTACGCCCTCAAAAAATTTATTTTTTTAAGAACAACTAGTTCAAATTATAATACAGAGAATTAAGTGGCAGTGTATTTTCCAGAATAAAAACAAAATTAGACAATAATTTTACATATGAATATATGTGAAACTTACCAATTATTGAAAGTACGCCACTAGTACAGTCTCATTTTCGGTCGCTATTTCATGTTGTATTTGCCATATCCTAAAGGTTTCGTACTCTTTTTCATATCTTGCTTTTGATTTAAACGGTAGCAAACTTTCCGTTGCTTTTTGAGCATTTTCTTGTATACATTTTGGTAGCGTATTCATAATTGCAATTCAAAAACAAATTTGACAATTATAAGTAAACAATCTGTTTTTGTTTCATAGGCTACCAGATATTGTATGTATGTAGGTAAAACGTACACAAAGATGTCAATTCTTTGTTTTTCTTTAAAGAACAAAGTGAACAATAAAATCTTGTATGCACCACGGCGTCACCGAATGATTACGCCCATCGAACGATATCCATCTCTCGGGCTAAAGCCCTCGAGCTGGATTCCATCGTTCTCCGGGCGTAATCATCGTAGTAACGCACTTGGTGCATAAATAGCTATTTCGCTGTGCCACGGAGTGGAACAACGTAAGTCCATACTGGTTTTAAGACTGTTGTGCGCCGATTGAGATGGCTGTCAAAATAATTATAGCCAACTTTTCTAATCAGTCGGCGCGGCGCACTGTGATCCGAAACGATAGTTTAGAAATTAATAAATAAAAAGTTGGACCACCACCACTTTCTACGAATTTACTTTTATTGTTTGCACGAATAATTGCCCAGCGTAAAACAATTGAAAACATCGTATTGCAAGTCACAGCTGGCGATTGTCACGTTACTGAAGTTATTGAATTCAGTGCACATAAACAAGGTGTAGCGTCGTCTTTAATGATAATTCGTCGTCTAAATCAATTAAAATCTTTTCTAAATTTGTATTTATTTATTTTTAAATACTGTCACAATATTTGTACATTTTCTTGTTGTTATTTCGTCGTTAACTGAAAACAATGAATAGATTGCAGCGCCCACTTTCTACCACTGCTTGATGACGACCTAACACAAGGTTTAAAACAGTATTTTTATAATTTTGTTTATGAGTGAATACCTTTCATGTTTTTGTTTTGTGAAGTGGGAAAAAAATGGTGCATATTATAAATTTGCTAATTTCCTACAAAATTGGAAATGGTATCAGTATCTAAAGCTTCTCAATTTTTGATAAAAACGTTGTTTCTTGTTACCGCTAGGGAGAATTTAGGAGACTGAGTAACACATAGTAACAAAAGCAAGTTAATTGTTTTATAATCAGTATGTTACCTGCAATCAGAATTACCAAACATCATACCCCCTTTTCCCCTGTTTAAGAGTAATCCAATTTTTTGAAGGTAGTGGTGTTAAGGTGTCGAGGTACACATTTTGGGAACAGTTGCAAAACATGGGAAAACTTCAGCCCACTACTACAAAATCCAGAATCTTCTTACTAAATTATGTTAAAGATGTGATTGGAAAAGAAAATACAACGCAAGTTGATAGTGACCGTATTGAAAAGAAAATCAAATCTTTTACGATATCACTCGCGAGAAAATGGAAACAGTGTCGATACTACGCTCAAGAGTTTGTTCAAAATAATGTAGAATGGCTTCAAGAATTTGTAA
This sequence comes from Ctenicera cuprea, assembly GCA_958336395.1. Taxonomy (NCBI): domain Eukaryota; kingdom Metazoa; phylum Arthropoda; class Insecta; order Coleoptera; family Elateridae; genus Ctenicera; species Ctenicera cuprea. The sequence continues at coordinate 60,475,321 of OY284486.1, forward strand.
TAACAACGAAAATAAATAATGCTGTTCCAGGATGCTCGGGAATGCGCGGTCGCCCAAAAGTTTCATTTGAGGAAGCTGGTCAACAAACGCGTCGGAAGATCATTAATGACTGGGCACAAGACAAATCCAAAGAAGAGGTGTTAATAGCCGCACAGCTTAAGCTCTTTCAAAGTGGAAAAAGGAAAACTGCAAAAATTATTCATAATGTGAGATTTTCTCCAAAAAGGGCAGCTCAAACACTTGATATACCTAAGTATTCTCCTGATGAAGCTCTAGCGCTTTTTATTAAATTAAAATTAACTCGCAATCAATATATAGGACTTCGAAACGCTGCTAAAAGTAAAAACTTGTACCCGAGTTATCATAAAATAGTGGTATCCTGCCTGCATCACTGCTACTGAAAAAAATTTAGAAGTAAAACTTCAAGCGTTGTTGGACCACACATCAGAGCGTCTTGCTAAAGTTCAAGAAGAAGTTTTAGCTAGTCTATAACAAAGCGAGGAAGATACTTAAATCGCTGTTAATGTTTTGTACAAATGGGGATTCGATGGAAGTGGTAGTCAGTGTAACTACAAACAAGCTTTTCAAGAAGAAGGTCTAGATGCTTCCAATATTTTTATCACTTCTATTGTTCCTATAAGAATGTATTTAAACAGTGACAGAGACCTTAAAATTTTATGGCAAAATCCTCGAACGTCGTCAACCCGGTTCTGCCGTCCAATTCGGTTCGCTAAAGAGACCGGTGAAAATCAAATTAGTCAACTTGTACCAAGTAGTTTACGAATTTCAGGAAAGATGTTTTCTTTTAATCACGGGCTAGTTTGTACCATGGAGTTCGTGAAAAACCTTCCTTGTGACACTGCTGCTTTGCAACTAGGGTTAGCCAGTCTTCACGCTTACATACGTACTTTTGAGTGTATTTTGCACATTTCATACAGATTAGGTTTTAAAGAGTGGCAAGTTCGCGGAGAAATTAATAAACAACTTTTTAGTGCCAAGAAAACTAAAGCAATTTCAAGATTCCGGTTGGAAATGGGTCTTTTGGTTGATATGCCAAAGCCCGGGTACGGTGTTTCTAACGATGGAAACACAGCCCGCAGATTTTTCAGAAATCCCAAACTCGCTGCTTAAATTACAGGAGTAGATAGCAACTTGATTTCTCGATTTAATGTTATGTTAACTGTACTAAGTTGTAACTATGATATTAAAGTAATAGTTATTTAAGTATCAAGGAATGTAAGGACGTAATAACATCCGAGGTAGGCGAATACGAGCTGAGGCGGAGCCGAAGCTTGTCGCCTGCCGAGGATGTTATTAGTCGATACATTTCGTGTTACTTATTAAATTTTTGACGCTACCGGCAATGTAAGTAGGCCTACAGGTAGAAATTTAAACCCTTGACGACGGAACTTAATAGTGTCACTTACATCCCTAGGAAAATAATGTATTTAACTGTTGGTTGATATGGTAACAAGCACAGACAACTTAGAATAATGGGGCCTTTAAAAAATAATTCCGATGACAGCTGTCAAAACGAACTTTTAAAAATATGATTAAATTTTTACCTGTAGGCCTACTTACATTGCCGGTAGCGTGAAAAATTTAATAAGTAACGCGGAATGTATCGACTAATAACATCCTCGGCAGGCGACAAGCTTCGGCTCCGCCTCAGCTCGTATTCGCCTACCTCGGATGTTATTACGTCCTTACATTCCTTGATACTTAAATAACTATTAAACAGTACGCAGACACAACTGCAAATATGTATGTTTAACTGCACGGATGGTATTTAATGCCACATACAGTCCATAAAATATTAATGCACCCTAAAGATGTAATGGAATCATTTCTTCTCCCTATTGGTCAGTTATCTGAAGATGCCCAAGAATCACGCCGCCGCAAAGATGTAAAATATTATAGGGAACACAACACAAGGTAAGTGAGTCGTACAGCAACAAATGAAGATTTGTTTAATACTCTATTGGTATCTTCGGATCCACTCATATCAAGTATGAGAATACTTCCCGAAAGAAAGAGTGGCCCATTATGTCTCGATGTAATTGCGTTTTAAAGCCACCTGAATACTTGTCGTTTAGTGACGAGGAAATCGATTTAGAATAAATTGTAAATTTAAACATAGTTTGTACAGATAAGCAAGTGTTAATTCGTTACATTTATTTGATTATCTATTTTAAGCTACCTAATTTAGCCATTTTGATTATTAATTTATAAATTTCTATGTCATCTTCCATTAAACAAATTATTTGCTTCTGTAAATTCGTTATCTATTGTTTAATTATGCAAACATACTTAAAAACATTCGAAATATAACTAAAACTCCTATGTTTGATTTTTTAATTCCTAATTTCCTATTTTGGATCAGTGTGCGGCGGTGCGCTATTTTGAATTTTATAAATTTGATATCAGATTTGAAATCAGCAGCTTTTCAAACTTTAAAAAACCAAATTTTGTATAAGTCTGATAAAATTTTGTGTAATAGTCTGCCATATTGGATCCGCCATTTTTAATTTAACAAATTCTATATCCGATTTGAAATCAGCGACCTCGCAAACTTCTTAATGCCAATTTTTATGCAAAACCCGACGAATTTTCGAGTTTTGGCTAGCTTTTTCAAATTATCTTTGGCATCGGTTGGATAGTATAAAGCTGAGCGCCGGTAATTTGGCCGAATTTGTTGTCTGTCGTACTCTGACCTTTGGGTTTATGAGTACGGAGTCCCAGTATAAGTGTTTAACGTGAAATCTTCTCCTGATAAGTTTAGTTCTCGAAGTATAGAACATTGTAAGCTTTTAGCTTGCTATTGAATGGCTTGGAGGACAATATACTACAGCTAGTGTCAAAGGATCATCACAATCCTCGATTTCAATATTTGTAGCTTAATGATGATCTTTCTTGTATTCGTTTGGTTTGTGCTGTTTTATCGAGTTCTTTATAATTGCAACAGTCTCTTTATGCGCAGTTGCATTGGGGTGAGGAATGTCATAAAATTGTGCATAACCAATGTATTGGTATATTCTTTGAGGCTTTCGCGGTTTCTCGAACTGTCAATATTACAATTTACTTTCGGCTTAGACCGCGTCGTTATTTGGGAACTACACCCAGCATAATCAGGTAAGGACCAACCTGTAGCTTGTCTGCCTTTACAAGCATTTGCTCTAGAAGTCTGAGCAATATTTGTTCGTAGGCCCTGCCTGTCTAAACAGGGCCGTGTGCTTAGTTTATTTAAACCTTGGGGCGGACAAGGTTTTGATCTTAATGTATTTTGTTTGCCAAGACAATAATACTTAATCGGCTTATGTCTGTTAGCTGTTTGTGAACCCATACAAACTAACGTTTCGCAAGACATTGCAGCTTGCATCTTCAGAGTGAATAGAACACTAAATTCAAATCCGGGAAGCGGAGGTATTTAAACCTCTTTGAACCAGTCGAGCAGAACGGCGGAGTTCTGATTGGCTGTCACCGTTGGGCAAAGACGGATCCGGTGGAGCGTGATCGTGAGATCGATGATGCGTAGGAGTCCTGAGAGGATAAACTACCGGAGTCCAAGCTTTACTGAGTCTAAAACCATCCTCCCTGTTTATGTTGTCAGGTTGTTTCTCAATTTCAATTGCTTCACGTATGATACGAGGAAAGTAATGAGGTACTCTGGCGAGTACCCGAGCATTGTCAAAGTCCATCTTATGCCCAGTTAAACCAGTATGTTCAGCCACCGCAGATTTTGTGATGCGTTTGTGTTTGCAATCACCTTTGTGCTCTCGCAATCTTAACTCAATGGAACGACCAGTTTGTCCGATGTAGTTTGAGCCACATGAGCAAGGGATGTTGTAGATCCCGGCTGATTTTAAATTTGATATTTGATCCTTTGCGGATCTGAAACCGTTTCCCAAAGTTTCATTAGTCCTAAAGACTGTCTTTATGCTGTACCTTCTAAGAACATGCCCAATCTTATCAGTAATGCCTTTACTGTAAGGTAAAAAAGCTAAGCCTTTCGGAGGTGCCAGTTCCTCCTTAGCCTTGGGCTGTTCCGCATTGCGGATTGCTCTGTGAATTTCTGTGGCTGTATAACCGTTTTGTTGTAACTACATCAAGAGGTGAGTTTTCTCTTGTTGTAGGTGTTCTGCATCTGATATTCGGACTGCTCTGGTTGTTAGAGTTTTTAGCACAGTTGCTTTCTGCATCGGGTGATGATGCGAATTTGCATTTAGATACCTGTCTGTATGTGTTTTCTTCCTGTAAACTGCGTGCCCCAAGCTACCATCTGGTTTACGTGTGACATGTACGTCTAAGAATGGAATACTGCCATTTTCCTCTACTTCCATTGTGAATTGGATATTATTATTAATTGTTCTAGTGTTTAGCGACCGTGAGACCAAACGACGAAAGTATCGTCTACATATCTAAATCAGGATTTAGGTTTAAGATCAATTCTAGAGATAAAAGCCTTGTAAAATTGATAAATATCTGCACAGCAATATATATTCATATGCAAAATGAAAGCAGTGTAATTTAATTTGGATTTCTGTACAACGTACAGAAAATGCAAAAAGAACCGGCAATTAGCAAGCAACAAAAATGTAAATGCTTATAAATTCAACCTTTAGTTATAATACCACCATGTTGCAGCATTGCTATCAAAATAAAAGTGATGTTGAGTGGACCTGGACATGCACATGTTATAATGAGTATTTGCAATTTACTGCCTGAGTTGTGTGGATTTGTTTTGTCCTAGGGTTTGCTGTAGAACTTTCAGCACCAAACACTAACAAACATTATTTTATTTACAATTATACGCTCATTAAAGACGGGTTTATTCAAAACATTTGTTTCAAGAGTTTTTGGTATTCGCTGATATTAGAGAATAACCAATTTATCCAATTTTCTACTGTACAGTGCATCTCTATTTAAAAAAAGTTTATTAGCCGTATTGCAGGTTCTACGTTGGAATGAAATTTTTGATTATACGTTTTTTTATTTTATATTTTATTTCAAATTACAAACCAATTTGAGGTATACGACTCGTATAGTCCGAAAAGAAGAAATATTACCTAACCCTAAGTACTTTCAGATGAAACGTTACTTTTAAACTAGTTTGATGCATTTTGAAATGCTCATAACATTTATACAGCTGCGGCTGTTGGTTTACGGCCACCCCAACCCGATACATCACCGCAACTTTAAGATATCGAACGCCGGAATGAAGGGTGGTGTTATTACGTCCTGCGGACTTCGGTATTAATACTAAGTGTTCCGTAAAACTCGCAGAGCTAATGGAGCACTGACAAGGGAATGTTCGCTCCCCGTACACAAGTTTGTGACCGTTTCGTTGTTGCAATGCTGAAAGGCTTTCCGATCATGGAGAAATATCGTATAACTTAGGTTTAAAAAGGGTACATTAAATAGCTATTTTGGGGAACTCTATTATGTCGAGATGTGTTTCTGATTATCTACTTAAAATTGGGTTTCATCGAAATATTTAACAATTTTTATGACACAAGACTTTCATATTTTGTAAATTTTTTTCTCCTGAAAGACGTTTGTAAACAGATACATATTTTAGGTGAATTAAAGCATTGACTATATCCTTATATAATCAAAGATTAAAGTAAGAAAAGGTGTAATTATGCGCCTTTTCTAATAATTTTTTGAATTAATTTTTCAATTTTTTGTTCAAATTATCTTTAATTCTAAAATACGACTTCTCAATAAATTAAAACATTAAAATAATTGATATTTTATATTCCAAGCTCTCAACACATCTCGATGATTCCTGTTTCAAATTTGCTGAAACCACCTTCAGTTTAGGGCTGAACAGTGACGCGGCTGCAGAACATTGATTTTGTGACAATTTGGGTTATTTCATCAAAGCTGCATTGATGCATATCAAATATCGAGTTCGACGGTTTAGCCCAGCTCTCGGAAATTATACTTCGTCATACACACAACTGTAAACGTTAAATTTAAAACTGGAGATAGATGTTGCTTTTCTACAAAACTGTTTGTTCTCCAGATTCACGGAAAGTCACTAAAATTCTTAACGAGCGTTTTTTAAATAAATGTTCTGAAATTTTGTACCCTCTTTAGATTAATTCTGTATTCAACGAAATTACTGCACACACGTAAAAAGTATGTTGCCTTTCTGGCTATTGTTGTAATTACTTTTCGCCGAAATTATCCAATTTTCTTTAAGAAACGATAAATCCTTCTTGCTTCTATGCGATATGGCTAATACGGTAAACACATTCAGTGAAAATCCAAATTCCAAGTAAATAAAACTGTGTTTTATCTTATTTCTAGAGCTACCTTTTGTTTACGGCTTACTATATATATTTTTTTTAATCTATAGGAAATCCGTAACTGTCTCACCATAATATGTCGATGGTTTCTTGCACCTCCGCAACGTTTATCGGTAATAAATTGCATAAATGTCTAGTTTATTGGCAGAGTTTAGGGAATACACAGTTTGTTGTTCAAGATACGCAGCGCTAGGAGAGCTTAGAATAACAATCGTATTTCACTCGTGTAAAAGTTACTATGCAAGAATGTGAACGTGTGTTTGACGATGCTAGGGTAATGTTTACAAATAACCACACTTTACTGATTTTACTATTTGGAGCCATAACAAACGCTATAATGAACTAAAATAAAACTGAACCTGCGACCGTCGCCTAGCGCTGTCGACGTGTCATATTTTACTCTTAAATAAAGCTACACAACATCTACCTACCTCGCCACGTCAGCAGCCAGAGCGGCACAAAATAGATAGTCAAAACAATAAACTAATAGCATGCGATAAAAAATATAGTTTCTGTTTTAGTGGTCATTTTCGGTTTATGGTGAGGGCCCACAACAAAAACATTGGGAAAACCATTGATGAGGAATACACCCGCAAAAATCGTCTAAAAAAAGGCTACAGTAAAATCAACCCTAGTAAAATTAAGGAGAAAACAAACACTACACAAAAATCCCATAAATAAGCAGGTGTATTTTCATGCAGGTAAATCGCTGTATAATTTAAAAAGAGCTTTCCCTGAAATAGATACGTGTTTTTTACCTTGCTGATCGATTTATATGAATACGGGCAAATTTTGTTTTGGAATTATATGCAAATGTTGAATAAGATTTGTTTGGGCGTATTTATTAGATCCAAAACCATTTTGAAAATCTCTGTAAAGCACACCCCTGGAAATGAAGAAAAATGATAACTTTAACATCTTTCCCGCTGTTCCCGGGCTTTCAGTTTTCTCACGGGGCTGTGTTTTCGGGTTTCTTCAATTTTTTTCAAGGAATTCGCTTTCCCGGAGCAGCTATCAATCTCGAGACTGACTCACAACGGAGGAAATATTTGGAGTTACAAAATAAATAACAACAGGCGTAGCCCACGGGTACTGCTAGTATTAATTAAATGTTTCACTAAGATTCCTAAACTGAGAATAATGATATGCCACGTAGAAAAGGTGCTTGTTTTTATTTTGTGAAGTGTATTAATTTAATGATATTTGATCTTAGATTATACGATTAAATAGCAGTGGCACATTCACCAATTCTTGTTTTCGCCGTTTAGCTTCTTAAATGTTAAATGCTGATTAAAACTGTATGTTCCCTTGTGCGTATTGTCTGCGAAAGGAGAGAAACGTGCGTAAGTTTTGTAAAGGGAATCGGGCGATAGCATCAAAAATTTAGTATTCACTTCGCTTATTCATTATCGCCAACCGTCTCGATGTGATGAAACACTTTAATTTCCGACGAGGTTCGCTCCGAAACTCGGGCACATTAGCCCATTGTTCGCATTGATTTAATAAACGCGAGATTTACTTTAAAAAGTGGAATAATATTTGTGTTATGGCCCCGGTAAATGGCTTGCCGTGTTCCGAATCGTAAAATTTGATGAATTGATATGGAATTTAATTATACCGAGTGAGTGAACCCGCGTACCTTATGCCCACCATTCGCTAGCGACACGAGGAAGAAAAATGTACTAAAAAATCGCAGTTTGCTTTGCTACTGATTACCTTGCATCAATAAGAATCGAGTTCATATATTTTCCGATTTCTTTGGTACTGTCAGCCGGTTTGTTGATGTTTTGCAATAATGATATTGGTAAATGAAAGAAATAGAACGAAAAGAAATATCATGTCTTTGTGAATACGCTTTAGGTTTTCTTAGGTGCTATTAACAAAAATCATAAAACTCCTACTGCTTTTATTATTATAAGTATTAATTTAAGAGAGATATGTTATAAAACTTCAGGAAAATGTAAAGTAAATAACACGTATTAATAAAACATTAAGGACTTTCGGCTAAAAAGCAATCGTTATCTGAAACCGCAGCACTTGAGCTCTAATTAATGGAGTATTATCTTACTCTCTGGTATAATTTATAAGAAGTAAGTAATTTATCTAAAATTACTTATTTTTCATATGTAAAATATTTCCTTTTCCTTAAGCGGACACGCATTTTATTCAAAACGCATATTTTAAAGTATTGATATAAATAACAACTAAATGCTTTTGTTTCTATTCGTATCCAGTGTAAACCTGGTACTAGCTTAATTTTACATATTTTAGTGTTTTGATTTTATGCATGTATTTAATTTAAGTGCATATCGATGCATATTTCAACATAAAATACAAAAAATTTTATATTTTAACGTTTCACAAAAATGTTGGTGATTCTAAAATTCCATAAATTAGAACCAATTAGAACCAACTCAAGTTTTGCTTATTAGTTTTCAGATTTTGGAAAAGCCAAGTTTATTAGCCGGATGAATCAGCTTACACCTAGGTAGGTACTTAAAATTTGTGAAAGCCTATTTTAGAATGAGACAATTACAATGTTTGTACCAAAAGGTGGCTGTCAGTTTTATTGAAAATTATGTGTAGATCAGAAATGGCAACACCTCGGCGAAATCCTGTCTTCTTGCTAGTGCATTAATTAGTGCGAAGTCGTTGTGTTGAATTTGTCTGCAACAAGATATATGCCGAAAGACAGTAGCCTATGTTTGGGGTGGATTAATGAATTTCTCGAACCTATATTCCACTAAAATAAAGTTTTTGCACAGCCTGCAGCAAAACAGTAGCCATCGGGCGATGGTAAACTCGGCCGCTTGACAGAACATGTAGTAAGTCTATAGGTAAACTTTGCCTGCTAGATATTTTCTTCTTAACTCTTCATAGGTATACTCGGCCGGCAGTGTACCTGCTGCTGCTGATGTGCGTATTTTTACATTATCTGCTATTCAGCCAGAAAATGATAAAATTACTTTAATTGCTTATTATTTGATCAACACTTACATATCGAAGGATGTCGTTTTTATGGGCCTCAAAAACAGCAAGCGCCGCTTGCACCATCAACGCATTTAAATCGTTTCATTCGCATTATTAGCATTTTAGATGAAAACCCGTCAGAAAACTTTCTAATTTTTTTTTATTATGGCTTCTTACAAACTACTGGGGCGTGGAGATGAAGGTAGCAAATACTTAACAAATTACTTCAAAGTAAAGGTTGACAATACTAATGCAACAACTGGCAGAGTGCAATATAACCCAATTTTTTCCAAATGCGCTAAGGGCGGTGCTCAAAAGTTAGATCAAAGCAAGTGGTTAATACGTAACAAGAGTAATCCCGATATGTGCCCCGTTAACATTGTAATGGGTCAACTTTTCAGGCTAAGTTTTTCTTAGTAAATTCTTTTTGCTATAGCCGCTAAGTGCACTTGTAGTATTGTGTGAAAGCATTTGTCTAAAAGTGTTGGTCGAATGGTTGGGGTTGGCGCCTGATCGCCGGAGTCGACTCTTTGTTCCGGTCACGTAAGTAGACGCTAGCACGGAAAAGTGACCTAACGGTACCCCCAGGACGCCGAGGGAGGCGTGAGAGAGTGGCAAAGAACGTGAGGGTAGATGAAGAGATGATCCCAAGCGGTCAAAGGGTGAAGACCAAGAAAACCACCACGGGTTGTGGTGTTTACTGTGCAAATTAAGATTTAAAACAGCGTCGTTGTTGGTGAAGGGAGATTTGTGGGCATGAGCTCGCTCTACGCAGTGCGGTAAAAGTGATTTTAGTGCGTTAATACTACGCCGCGAGATCCACACCCGAAGAAAAGCGAAGATCTAGAACCCACCACACAACAAGCACCGCAATTCCAGTAATTTCCACCATCATCAGCGATCCACGGTGGAAATACCACCGCTAGCTGCACCGCAACGCCGCGGCCTTGTCCTCCATTACCAGCAAAAGCTAGGTAGAATATAAGTTAGCATTAAGATTGTATATACTGTTTTCTTATTTTGTTTCTAGAATAATTAGCTAGGTAGGGCCGGTAGGGTTAATTGTGTTTATTAAATTTAAATGTTTAGCAATAAAATTCTTGGAAAATGCATTTAGCGAGTTTATTTCATGAGAATTAATAGAGAGCGAAAAGTTTGCGGGATAGGAAAGTGACCCAATACACCGTTTCCTGAATTGCCCTGAAGTTGTGAGACTGAGCTAGCTGAGATGCATTACAAACTCAAATTTCAACATCAGGTTAAAAAACAGTACTATTACAACATGCCATCATCAAAAGTTTCATAAAAACTTGTCAAAATACGTATAAGGTTAAAATAAATAAATATTGTTGAAGTAATAAAGTATTTTATGTATACTCAATAAATATGGACTTCGACGAAGTAAAGCTAGAACTTTTAAAATCACATTTCTTAACTTACTTTTTTTTTGTTTTAGACTATACCATGCCCTTATTTCCAAAATGGGTAGCCATAAAAAAACGGAACGAATGTTTTTGACGCCAAACCCCTATTGGAACAAGAATAATTCAAGTTCTTGGTATAAAAACGTTCCTGCGGAAGGAAATGAAATTGGGAAGTGGATTAAAAATACAGCGGAAAAGACTGGTTTAAATGTTAAAGATACGGAAATATGCAATCATTCTTTTAGATCTTCAGCAGTATCCCACTTAGCAAAGGCAGGCATTGGGGAACAGCAATTAATTAAAATAACGGGGCACAGCAAAGTTAATTCCATCAAATCCTACCTTCAAGTAGATGAAGATCATCATGAATCAATCATTAAAGAAATGAGAAAAGAACAGACCAACATCGGAACTATGTGGTCGAATACGAATCTGCACCTAAGAAACTTAAATTTTTTGGCCTCCTATTGCGAAAATAACACTTTTACAAATTGTACTTTTAATTTCGATTGTAATAATAATTAATAAAGATGTTAATAAGTAAAGACTTTTTTCGTTTACAATAACTAGAACTTTATTAAAACGATAATCTATTTTTTTAAATAATAATAACTATAAATATGTAAGATTCTACCATTTTTTGACCATACCTATCAAAAAAAATTCTCCAAAAAATTGCACACCTCACAGAAAAAATGGTCGAAAAAATTGCACTAGTGCAAATTGTCGCTGTAATTTGCTAAAAATTCCATTGTTGTTATGACATTATTTACACATACAATAAATTGTAAGAAAACTCTCTTCAAGCATTAATACAAGAATATCTTATGTGTCTAACCGCTATTATTTAAATGAGTCTTATGAGTGTGAGTTACAATTTTTGTCTTTGAAATGTTATGTTTTATGCACCGTAAAACATTTATTTCAAATTCTGTCTTTAGTTTTAGTTAGATTAGGTTAAGCTACTTGACAAACTTTTTAAGTTTATGTATTGAGGAAACAATCAATGGAGTATTTTTCAGCATGTTGTTTATGTATAATGTCAAAATACTTACTTGCTAAGCAACAGATTGTAAAGAAAATTAATAAACTAAAAAAAATTCTGTCTGCATTAGCAAATAAGCAACTTATTACTGAATTGTTTCTTATAAACGCCAATTTTCCATTTTAGTGTAACATACTGTACAGTTAATAATATAAAACAACAAACTCTTACCTCAAGTAAATCGTATTCGCAATATGATATTCTAAAAAAAAATATCAAAATAATCCCTGCTCTTCGTAAAAGACAAACAGCCATAAAACCTGAAAATTAAAAAACAATCTTATTTGATGTTGAATATCACTCTTTATATAATTAGATACAAAAAAGTCTACCCTCGACTTTTCATTTTCTATGTATAACAAAAATATTCAGAAAGGCGTTAGCTAATAACTTCTCAAAACAATATCTTTTCAATACACAAAAAGCAATCACAGAAACGTGAAAAGCCATCCTCGCGATGTTCTCAAATCACAATCTAGAATTCATTTGTTTTATATTTTTATTCTCATGCACATTATCGTTTCTCGTCAAGTCAGCCGCTAAGAGCAGAACGGGTGCTCTTTTCGTAATTATTTTCCCGCTTTCGTCATCGCTGACATCCCCCGGCTGGCCATCTTTTTAATTTGGATCCTTTCTTATGCAGTACTGCTCGCATCCACTTCTACAATTGTCTTCCTTTTGTCATGCACATCATATTCATGTTATATTTTCATTGTTCTGATTAATTGTCTTTTTTGTCTACTTTTGCTGCTTTGTTTGAACGTTAATTATTTTTAAAGTTGCTTCCTACTTATGATAGGTGTATGCGAGTGGTAAAATTAATTTGAATATTTTTGCATGAAATACAAGTACTGTAAAAATAATGCAAAAACTTGGCAAAGCACTTCACCTGGACGTTTCTATACCACTTCAAGAATTTTATTGTTTATATTTTTTAAAACATTTTTTAACATAACGTTTTATCACCAACAGAGAACCAATAATAATTTTAATATAAATTTTTTTCTTTGTTTGTTACAAATTCGAAGTAATAAAAAGAAACAAGATTTGTTTATTTTAAATAATAACTAGTGTTACGCCAGCACACAATGCACTGACAGACAGCGTTGACAGAACCGGCGAAATGTCAAGTCACGTGATGCATTAGTTCAAATAATGACACGCGACGTAATTGTAGAGGGCGCCCCAAGTGACGCGCGTCTAGCCGACCGTCATATATATTATAAATTAAAATAATTATTATTAAAAAATCGACGTAGAATAAAAATATAAAAATGATTCATGTTCCATCTGTAAATAGACCTTTCATTTAAAAAAAAATTGTCCAAATTGGTGAAGCGGTAGCCGCTGGAGGAAGGGGAGAAAAAATCCTTTGTGCTTTTATATATGTATGGATAATCTACAAAATTAGTCAGATTTAAAATAAAATTTTATAAATGTACACATGAGACAAATTTTTTCTGTTCATTTTTCTCTCTGAAACTGTTTACATATTGACTTCATGGGCAAATAAACAGAAACAAATTATTTGGAATCCAAGTGCTGGTGTTAGTGTTTGCTATGAAGACGGTGACTTTGTGGAGCAAACACGACTGAAAGAAGGGTTTTATTAATACCGCCTGTGGCCATTCGCAAGATTAAAGGTTTCTTTGCAGGCGAGAAAATAAAAGGATGAATTTCCATATGCGTATCTATTCTTATTTCTTTTAGATTTAAACAAGCAAGATGCCAACATCGCATCTTATTATTAGAGGTAATTCAGTATTTATAAATCTTAAATTAATTATTGCTATATTTATAAATTCTAGCTGTACTTCGTTGAGGTCCATATTTATTGATTATAGGTACATAAAATACTTTATTACTTCAACAATCTTTATTTATTTTAACCTTGTACGTATTTCAACATGTTTACATGCCATTGTCAAAGGTTATATTAAAAAGCAAACAGTTAGTGTTGCATTAAATTCAATATGCTTCGATCCCATATTTTGGTGACAAATCAGAAACAAATGCTAAAATGATAAACAAAACAAATAAATGTAAAGTAAGTTTTGAAACAACTAAAATTATTTATGCACAGATGTATCATAAATCGACAACTATACACGAATTTCTTTGTCATAAACGTCTTTTTATAGCCCATGGATCTCTTTATTGACCATGGGCTATATTGAAACGTCAAACAACGATATCATACCTAATAGAAACAGTTTAAACACTTGCAAAATTTTCATTAGAAATCGATAATTGTACTTTTTATTGAAAATTCATTTTGGGTAATTTATGTTAACAATACAATTAGAACAATTGTCCATATTAATATAAAAGGTCTTGGTTGCTGCTAATTCAGTATTTGCAGCCGATAAATTGTCCTTTTTAGCCAATACTTTCTCAGCTAACCTAATTTTGTTTGACACAGAATCTTCTATATACTGTTCTGCAACTGACGTTGACTTCCAGCCTCCTAGTTGTTATATACCAATCATTCTTTCTCCAGCGTTTGCCAACAACGTCACCGATGAGCGACGAAATGAGTGCCCAGTGTATAATTCAGGATTCGGCAATTTAAGATAAACAGCTATTTTTTCGGAATTCCACCAAGAAAACATTTTTCCCGACAACTTGCTGATACATTTCCCATTCCTGTAAGCCAAGAAGAAACGGCGAGTATCCATATTTATCGGACGTAGCATACTTTTCGTAAATTTCCAAAAAACTTGGCGATCTAAGGTTGTCAACTACACTAAACATTTGATTCCTCTTGGTTTAAGTATCTCGCAAAGTGATTAGTAATGAGGATTGCAGATCCTGAATATCATCAAATTCTAGCTGCACAAGCTCTTATTTACGGCATGCTAACCCAAATATTAAAGCTGCCTGTTTCAAGAAATCTTGGTTAAACGCTTCTAAATTAAAATAAATTCATTTACCTTATTCATTAAATATATTTCATCTGGAGCTTGGTATATAAAGGCTTCTATCTCATCTATGGTCAAAACTTTAGACTTTTTGGGCTTGAATCCGTCTGAGTTTCTCTTTAAAAATCCGAATAAGCTTGAGTAACTGCTTATATCTATGTTGTGGTTGGCTTTGATAGTGACCTTAAGCATGGAATAATAAGACCACAGCGAAGAGGGTTTTCTTTCTTTTGATAGATACCAAAAATAAGCCAGAAGACTCTTTTCACAGTAACAGTTTTCGATGGAATCCTTCCTTATGTCGCAGCATTTAAGATATTCATTATACGTTTTTCCATACACCTCCTTAGATTTTTCGGGAACTAAGCTACTGTTTCTTGCTTTTTCTGCAGCCTCATCAACTTCGTTCATTTTCCACCTTTTAAAGACCGCACAATTACCGGACACAAAATAAAACTGAAATTTTAGGCAATATGGCTACCGTTGTTTACCCGCTACCATAGTTACGCTTCTAATCTCAAATTTAATGAAAGCAACGCTAGAAAATTCTACTTCTTTTATAAATACTAGTGTTACCCCGTCGAAATACGACGGCAGGCATATTTGAAAATGTAAGGTTTCATATGTTACAGCACCTCCTTAAATACTACATTGAGAGTGCTATTCCCTTTTGGAATTATTTGTACTTTCAAATTGTCGAACGATCGCACTCGAGACATTGCTACGTACAACTGGCCATGGCTAAATACAGGCTGGGGTAAATAAATACCAACACGATCAAGAGTTTGCCCTTGCGCTTTGTTTATAGTCATACAAAAGGCAAGACGAATATGAAATTGGCGCCTTTTGAAAGAAAAAGGAAGCGTTGTATCTGATGGCGTTAAGTCGATTCTAGGAATCAAAACTCTTTGACCCACTCTTTCGCCAGTGATAATTTCCAAATCCAAACAATTGTCGTACATATTTTGAACAATTAATCTGGTACCATTTAATAGCCCCTGGGAGGCATTTAGGTTTCTTAACAGCATGACAATAGCTCCAGTTTTCAATTTGAGGATATGTGGAGGCAAACCACTTAACTCTAAACTATTTAGAAATTCAATAGGAAACTGAAGAATTTCATTCTCCTCCTCCGTTATCAAATTATTTACACTGATATATGTTCTACACGTTCCGGGTATAAGGTCTATAACTTTAGAATTGATCTCATCGCAGTGTTCATTTTTTGGGGCTAAAATAGCATATTTTGAAAAATTAATAACGGCATTTGGTGACACAAATTCTTTCCCAAAAATTTCAGAAACAATGTCTTCTTTCGCAATTATACTGGACGGCAAATCAATAATAGCTGATAATGGTGATGATTCGTCATTCACGGAAGGATAATTTCCATTACCAATTTTAAGCAGAAAATTAGCAAATTCCAATTCCTCTGGTCTTGCTCGCATGTTTCTAAACAACTTAAATACCCGAAATTCTGACCATAGGGGAGAAAACTTTATGCAGTTTTGGATTATTGTTTCTCTTGAAGCATGTGGAACTACTGGTAAGACCTGCCTGAAATCTCCCCCAAGTACAATAATTTTTCCTCCGAAAGGTATGTCATTACCCATAATGTCTTTCAGTAGTCTATGAACGCACATTAATGCATATATATTGGCCATGGGTGCTTCATCCCATATAATCAGTCTTGCTGACTTGATATCAGCTGCTGCTTTACTGTTGACTTTTAAAGATGATATAGAAGTCTCATGCAGTTTTAGGGGTAACTTAAACCTACTATGTACCGTACGACCATTTGGTAACAGCATAGCAGCAATACCAGTCCATGCTACAGATATTACTTCCAAACCTAAATTGAAGCACTTTCGTATAAGACAGTTGTATACAAAAGTCTTTCCGGTACCGCCCGGGCCATCTATAAAATAGGCATTGGATTTGCCTGTATGATTCTGTTGCATTACATGAATAATTTCGTTGATGATCAAAAGTTGTTCATCATTAGCTTGTTGTATCATCGAGTCATAATCCAAATTCGGAATTATGGGATACTCTATGCTTGAAGTTGCTATTGGTAAATCATCTATACTGGGTAAGTTGAATGTTGAAAGAGAGAACCCATGTAATTTTAAGGTTTCATTTATATCTCTGAGACTCAATTGATAAGCTATATCCTGGCTGTGAAGACGTACATAATCTTCGCTGAAAGAGTCTTTAAAAACATCCCATAACTGAAGTGCATTGGATGGTTGTTGAAATATGCAAATAAACGAAAATAATTGCCTTAATTGAAACGGCATTTGAATGACTGATGATTCAAGTAGACAACGATGCCACTCATTATCATCTTGAAGTAACCCATGACGCATTGCTGCTTCCTTAAAAGTACAATAAGTAACATTACGGTATGTCCTCAAATCTTCAAAACTGGTTGCACCCACAACATGAAGCAACAGCAAGCGAAGATGATATCGTTCAGATTCTACGGGGGAAACATTAAACATTCTACCAATAATTTTACAAAATTTAACACGTTTTTTCCAAATTCTGTTATTTTTTTCCCAAACATAATAATTCGGCGTTTCTGGATAAATGTAAGGGCTTCTTTTTGACAAATCCTTATTTAAGTTAAACCATTCAATCAGTTCTGTTTTTCTTAATTCTGCTTTAAGTAAGGCTTCAGCGGCATTGTCGTCATGAAAATACACTTGTTGTTCTTGTGGTAAATGAACAGGTAAGCGAATTACAGAATGAGATTGTTCATGCATAGGATAGGAAAAAATTCTATACGCAGCCTCACTCGGACTGACATATCGGGTGTTTAAAAAAGCTGATACTTCATCATGATGAAGCATGTCACCTTCGGCAGTTATCTGCAAATTGGCGCAGTCATGTCCTTTGTAGACATATTTATGAATGTATTTTATGCTGTGGACACTTGCACAAATTTCTACATTAATATGGGCTTGAAAGTGAAGTAAGAGAAAGGAATTATAAGGAACTATATAACGATTGTCAACTTCCACATAACTACCTTGTCCATGTTTAGTAATCGTTCTACCATTATTCCTTCTTCGATAATTGGGATAGCCATTTACATTATCTCTTGTCTCAGGAATAAAATCTTTTGGGAACCCCTTTTTACAATTACCGTCGACCATACAAATCGACTTTGGATTAAGAATACCGCAAGGCCCGTGCACCATATGAGATTTGACTAAATTGTATAAGGCCGTATTACTGTTGGGGTCTGGTATTTCTGCGGAAATAACGTTGTCAATATCTGAGATTTCCCTAAATTTGCAAGTATCTTTAAGACATAATAATAGGTGAACATGAGGTAAACCTCTCTTTTGGAATTCAACAGTGTACAAAAATGTTAGTACTTCGCCAAAAATTTGTTTTTGGTTTATCAAACGTAAGAGTTCCTTTACTTTTGCATGAAACACGCGAACAGTAACATCTGGCCTATTATTAGCAGTTTCATAAGAATGTATGCTGTTTGTAATTTCAGGCCATAAAGGATTACATGTAAACGTCAAAAAAATGTCTGGTTTACCAAATTTTCTTACAATGGCCATTGCGTCCTGATAATTTTGCATCATGTTTCTGGGACTGCCAGTAAAAGATGAGGGTAAAATAACAACGCGTCCAGCCTTTAACTTTCCGTTGTCGGCCCTTACATGTAAAGCGTCTGCGAGACCAGCGTATGTATCTACTCGCAATTTCACCTGTTGGTTACGGATTAATTTCAATCTGTCGCCTTCGATGCGACAGTAATAGTCAACAATCAACTGCTGCGTTAACTTCCCAGCATTAATTATTGGGTTGAAGTCTCCTACAGGAGGAGAACCTCGAACCATAAGTCTGTAAGATATATATTCTCGCATAGAAATGTGTTGGCGAATTCTAGTTTTGCGCTCTCCTCCAGTTGGCATAGAAATATACCATCCTGGTTCCCCGCACGGCCAGATCAATACATATGACATCGGATCGCAATGCATACTGTCAAAATCTATATTTTTTATTCCACCGTCATGTGCATAAACAGCAATATGTCTATGAGAAGGTGGAGCACCGTCGGCTGATTCAAAAACAGCTGCAACTTCAGAACATGTAGGATCATTATACCGTCGAGGATCTGATTTGGGTTCGTGATAAAAACGCATTACCAAATTAATAGGTACACGATTTTCTTTTAAAGCCAACTCCTTTTCTTCACATATCTTCTGATGCATTGTCTTATATGACATCACATAAGGATTACATTGATTTAAGACACGATTTAGTATTTCTAGAATGTCTTTTCTCAAGGAACTGTTCGCAGCATGTTTAAGTCTAATTTGATTGGCTTCAGAAAAGTCTAAAATGTATAATTGTCCATAAGAAGCATATCCTGCATTTTGAGGGTATAATGACGAAATTTTATGATGCACGACACCGAGAATTTTTAAACAATACGGACCATATCCGGGAGGTAATTTTATATTTGCACCAAAAGACACGAACCACAAAGCATTATTATATTGTCGAATATTATCTCGAAAATTTTTCGATATCTCGTTATTCCCTGCAAATAATTCTTGTATTTCATCAGGAATCCGAAATTCCGGTAATTTGAACTTTTTATTACAACAACAAAGCCCAAAGTAGCCAGACGAATTTTTTTCACATGAAAAGTACAGAGCTGAACAATAACTACATATGTTGTTTAAGTTACCCAAGTTGAATGGAGTTACATTTGAAATATTATCAGAAACGGCACATCTATATCGAATCGTAAAGCATGTTTTTTCTTCGTATTTTATACGTTTTTGTGTGCGTTCACGTCTCCTTTCCCTGCCGCCAGTTAACGTCTTTTTTATTTTCCTTTTTTTTGAAACACTATGTTGCACAACATTGCAGATTGCGTTTTCCACATCCGCATCATTATTGACTGAATTGGACTGAACTGGACGAAATTCCAAAACACTATAATGCCCTGCATCAACATTACCAGAAAAAAGTAAATTAGAAATAATATTTCCAGTACCATAGTCAAGGGTTTCGTTATTGTCATTTCTATACACTCTGAACAGATGATCAGGAAACAGCTGACTAATACAGTGCAATTCGACATGTCCGGCGAACTCACCATCTAAAGATAACAAATTTTCATAATCAGTGGAATTAGTAATCGGCAGCCTATACGATGAATCTCCAACAATAAAACCTTCATAATATTCCCATTCATTTTTAATTTTTTCGACGACTTGCATGCGTATTTCGCGATGATGTTCGTCATTATTAAATACACAATGCGAAACAGAGCGAAATAAACAGTTTCCGTCACCTATAATAGGAACAATATGTCGCTCCATACTCAAAACCGCACAATTCACTGACAGACAGCGTTGACAGAACCTGCGAAATGTCAAGTCACGTGATGCATTAGTTCGAAAAATGACACGCGACGTTATTGCAGATGGCGCCCCAAGTAACGCGCGTCTAGCCGACCTTCATATATATTATAAATTAAAATAATTATTATTAAAAAATCGACGTAAAATAAAAATATAAAAATGTTTCATGTTCCATCTGTGGATAGAGACCTTTCATTTAAAAAAAAAATGGTCCAAATTGGTGAAGCGGTAGCCGCTGGAGGAACCGGAGAAAAAAACGCTTTGTGCTTTTATATATGTATGGATTTTCAGTTTATTTTAGAAATGTTTTTAAATTAAAAAATCTTCATCCGTGCATAAAGTTGTGTATGTACCCCAGGCGTAACTTGCTTTTTGGCCTTCGACGTATTCTCAGCCCTCGGCTGCCGCATTGGACTCAAAATTACGTCTTACGCCATAAAAGCCTCTTTACGCCCTTAATACATAAATAACTATTAAAACAGTTTGTTTAATGCAAAATCAAAAACAGATGATTTGCTAAAATCAAGAATTTACATATTAAATTGTTCGCATTGTAATTTGGTTTATATAGGCCAGACAAATAGAAATTTTGATATTAGGTATAAGAAGCATATACAAACATATACAAATACAAACACCTACATAAATCCAATTGCGCTAAACACTTACTAGAACACAATTACTTAATGACATCTAATAACACTATAAAATGTTCAGACTTTTGTGATGAACGTAAATTAGATATACTAGAAGCTTTTAAAAATTCACAAACATTTAAAAACTGTACCGTTAATGAATGAGCAAATTGATCTCTTAAATTCACCTCTATTGGTCTTTTGGAATAAAAAATCAAGTCATCTGCATACGATTACCGAGATCAAGTCACCAAGTTCTATTGCTGTAATAACACTAACTGTTTACTTTTTAATATAACCTTTGACAATGACATGTAAGCCGGTTAAAATAAATAAATATTGTTGAAGTAATAGAGTGTTTTATGTACTTATAATCAATAATTTATTACCAGCTTAGAAAACTCTATATATGTATACTGATTGGTAAGGAATGGTTTTAAAAACTACTCAATAGCGAAGATTAAATTACATTTGTACAAACTTCGGCGTGTAATTTTCAATTCTTCTGAGAAGTTTTAAAGCCGATATTCAACCTGAAAATCTGTTTCAGTTTTGTTGTTTTTTAAAATATTGGAAATCGTAAATTCAAGCTTAGCAATTGCCTAAAAGCTATTCAACCTCGTCATTATTTTATTTTTGTTTCTTAGTGCAGCTTAACTGTTTTTTAAGCTAAACAAAAACCATATTTTTGGTTTTATAAATGGTGTAATTATCAGTATTACCGTAGATAAAATAAATGTTAGCTACCGTTATTAATTCATTCAGCAACTTTAATATTTTACATAGTAAGGCACTTTAAATTACGGTTTTTATTTTTTCATTGGTAATTGTTCACTGAAGCGTGAAAAAATTAAAAACATTTTTTGACAAAAGTGAAGTTTTTTTGCTAAGTTATGTTACTTAGGGTTTCCTCAAGCAAAAAAACACCAAAAATTGCTTTCCTGAAAAATAGTAAGCGTGAAGTGATTATAAAACTAGACTAATAACATACTACGCATCTTACAATAACTTAAAAGTAGCTAGAGATTTAATTTTCATATCTGTGAGCTTTTTGGAGTTAAAAGCAACGAAATAGCCAGATTTGTAGAGAACGCTTTCCTTACTTTACTAAAATCTGTCTAACAGCGAACAATTAAAAAATTGAAGTTACATTGCCGCAAAGTACGTGTCTTAATCTGCTAATACATTTATTTTTGTTAAGTTTTTTGGGGCGGTTTTATATATTTTATAATATTTGAAAAAGGCGAAATGCATTTGTAGCTTATGAGCAACAAAAATTAATAACGCGTTTTTCTCGTTTCAGGTTTCTTCAAAAATTAATTATGTTTAGCTAGGTTGTTGCTTTCTAAACTATTATCTCGATAACCGTACATTTTATCGAAAACTTTACCTATCCCTTTTTTATAGCTTTAACATTGAGGATGCTAACAGCTTGTAGTGCATTAATTACGGTGGTTGCCCAACATCGGCAGGCACGCACTTTGCTGTACTTCTATTAATAATGTAGCGTTCCCGCTACGTTTTTCCGTTCTGCTTACCGCACCCCACGCCGAATACGTCTATTATCAGAAACGTGAAGAGTGTCAGTAAATTATTATACTACTTTTGATTAATTCGGTGAATTGGAAGGTGAACTCTTTTGTTAAAGCAAATACAACAATCGATAACCCTGTCAAAAAGTGTATTTTATGCCATCATCACAATTTTTTTCCTAACGGGTAAGAAAACATGTGATTTAAGGAAATATTACAAAAAATACGATAACTCATTGGAATGAGAGTTTGGTTAAAATAGAAGACAATTTTAGCTTACCATCAAGTTATTTGGCATCAAAATTGTTGCGCCTCATTTATCAGCAAAAATAATATCAGTAAAATTCTGTAGCAAGTTCTTGCAATTCTTGATGATAAAAGCTATTCTCCATGTTTCCTCCAGATAAAATGATTTTGAAATAAATAAATGTGTTTTCTTTTGAAAGGTATTGAAGAAAAAATGTTAAATTGCACGGTTTTCAATGAAATGCTGATAACACAAATTTTAGCAGCCATTTTCCAAAATGGCAACTCAAGCACAACTTTGTTTGGGGGAATTTTCAGAAGTTAAATCAAGAGGCCAGGGAAAATGTACTCGCAAATTGTTTGTACGAATTTTTTTAGAAAATTTCAAATAATAACTGGACTATAACAAAAAGTACACTTTCCGATTCACTGAATGCATCAGAAGTGGTACTCGTGATTCCACTATCCATCATTAACCAATTAGTTAAATAATATTGTTCCAACAAGAAAATTAACAACAATATACAATACATACCACAAAAAATAAGGTAGTATCTGACGCAATAACCCAATTAAATTATATTATAATTTATTAAATGTTGAAGACAATGGGAATTTCTAGGTGTTCATGACAACTACATTTTATAAGCAGAATAAAAAAAATAACGCTTTCCAAAGTTGAAAATAGAAAATAGAAACATACTAGTTTTTTTAAATTTTATAACACCACTCTAAATGTTCTTTAATTTTAAATAATTTACTGAAACACAGACAACGCTTCTGATAATTGAAGTATTCGGTGTGGGGTGCGGTAAGCGGAACGGAAGAATGTATTGGGAACCCAACGTAGAAGTACAGCTAGTGCGAGCATGCCGATGTTGGGCAACCACCGTAATTTGTCCTCCACTTTGGATTTTTGGCTTAATTTCGTGTATTATGAGCCGGCTGGGAAGTGACTACTGGCAGGACTCTTTTGCGGGAGGGAAGTCGGTCATTACAGTACTGTTTTGAACTGACATGCCTTACTTGTTACGTAATAGTCAGGAAAGTAATGCTTTGCAGTCCCATAAAGATACTTTCCTGACGTATTACGTATACTATTGTTTCTGCGATCGCTTTAATTAACTAAAAAATTTAAGTTATCACTTCATAATTTCGACTGACAGTTATTACTGACAGTGAAAAGCGTTTAATCAGATATGTTAGGTAGATAACATTTCGTGCAATGTTTCATTAACTTTTATTAGATTCCCTAATGCGTATTTATGTTCGTTTTCTTAAGACAAGTGATATGTCAGTTTAATTTTGGCAACATTCTCAATATTTGATTCAAATTGCAACATTTATAAGCATTAAGAGCAGCAGTGTCTAGTATCGATCATTCAATAGTTAAGTCATTCCGAAATCCGTAGGGAGCGATCGCTTAGTTGTCTGTTCTATCGCAGACATTCTTTCTCTTTAACTAAAAATCCCCCTTGAAATTGCTTAAAACGGTTCGATGCGTTTAAACTTACTCGACGCGAGGCGTTGAAAATGTCATGAAAATATTCCCATTAACCACAAAACGTTGATTTAAAGTTTTAAAAAATTTTTTTTTTGAATTATTGTTGTTAAAAGCAATTAAAGAATAGACAATGTTTAAGTAACATTTGAACCTTTTGAGGAAAGTTAGTTGTAATTTATTTTTAATGACCTTGATATAATTGAACAATGAAACATGCCACGTGCCAAAATTGCAAATTTATTATTTTTATTTTTATTTTGAATTATGTATTATGATTACACTTTTACACAGCACGTTGTTTGTACCATCTTCGGGCAATTTAGGTTTACAGAAAAATCCGAAATCGACGAAAGCGGAAGTTTTTGTTCCGACAACATTTTTTTAGTAATTAAATTTTCTAAATCTAACCAAAAGTCTAATCTAACGTTTTTCTCTGAGTAATTTTTGGCAAATTTTAAAATGGCGGCTGCTACGGTTTTTTACTTTCCCATACCTTCGATTTAGGGAAGTATTGATTACATGAAAATTTTCGTAATCTAGATTTTAACGGAAATATACGGTTTGGGGCTCAAGGAACCCAAAAAAGTAGTTTTTAAAAAATGGCTGTCTGTGGGTGGGTGGGTGAGTGAATGACGCTTTTACAAGCGAAAGTACTGGACCGATTTTGACGAAATTTTAAATAAAGAGGTATATAGAAAATAGTATTTCTAATTTAGCTTAAAAAAAATCCAAAACCGGAAACGGAAGTTAGACATATTTCTTTGGTAGCGTTGTTTTCCAAAAATAAATCTTAAAAATTTTAGCACGGAATTTCCAAGGTTAGGACCAAAGACCGGATTTTTACTTCCAGAGCAGCAAAACATTTTGTTAAAACGCAATAAGTAACAACAAACCATAGGCGTACTCAAATTCATTAAGTTATATCAAGAGATTAAAAAAAACCTGATCCTCAGCGGGCTGTGTCTAGTAAAGACGTGACTTTTCATTCCACAGCCCGCTGAGGATCAGTTTTCTTTTGATCTCTCGACACGTAAAACATGTTGTATGCTTTTACAAGGTTTTGAGTCAACTACAACTGCAATATTTGAGATACATCGTTTCGTTCAGTGTTACTTTATTATTGAGCTAGGCCAGAGGTTCTGCACTCCGTACCTTAAAATGGGAGAAGAAATGAAGCATAGTAAAATGGAAAAACAAATGATATTAGATGGTGAAAGTATCAAGAAACCAAAAAAAAACTGATCCTCAGAGGGCTATGGAATGAAAAGTCATGTCGTTGCTAGACTAAGAGAATGTTTATAATGTCAGATAATAATTAGTTGTCATACTGTAACACCCTGGCCCCCTCGCTCTTGTGATATTACTGTTTTGGACTTTTTTTCTGTGGCCCTATTTGAAAAACACCATTTTTAAGACTCCTGAGGATCAGCGTTTTATGCATCTCTTGATAGATACATTAAAATGAGGTTCATAAAACTGTTTCGTGTAGTACTTTTCAAACCCGTGACCATTCATATTTTACGCTTATGTCTGCGTTATCAAATAACTTGAAATAATAAAACAGCTGGTCAAATAAATAATACATAACTAAACGAGCTCGCTTATGGTCAAACATATAGTCGTGTTATTGTTTTCATCACGTAAATAATTTGTTTAAAATTGCACATATGCGACAACTATTTTATTTTTATATATTTACAGGAATTGTACGGTAATTAATTCTTAATGTATTGTCTTATAATTTCAATAATTCAATTACTAACTAAATATCCAGACACTGGGCCCTTAGGACAGTTCAGTGTTGTGCAGTAAAAATATTTAAACGATACACATTCACTGCGTTAGTTTACTGCAGTTGCACAACATGAACATAGAGCATATACAGAAGTAACATGTGAGACATATTTAGAATTTTAAAACAGTAAACAAGTTCCTAGTGTTTCTTTTTATTTTTGTTTGATGTTTAACTTTGTAAGGAAGCTTTTCCGAACCCATATTCATATGTACTTTTTTTTATTGCTTTGATATATAGAGCTTACCGTTAAAGTTGTGGAAACTATCCTCAAAGCAATTCGATTTGACAAAAACATTGAATTATCTCGAAGACCGTTAGATTCTGGAAATTTGACATTTTTTTTGTGTATTATTTGTACGAAGAAAACGTCTATTATTATCTGACATCATCCTCCATGAGAAGTCTCCGATGATCTTATTCAAATAGAAAAAATAGGTGGACATACTACACTGTACAATGCCGATGTATAAAGTCTCAAAATTTTAGTGCAGCTACTGCCAGAGTTATCGACAAAAAAACTAGTAAATAGTCCAGCCTATATGTATGCGGAACTTTTTTCATTGTTTATAGATTCTAAATCGATCTTAAAAATGTGTAACATATTGTATGGAACACCCTGTATATAAATTACGTTCCCTCTACCTAGCTGAGCCCCCATCACAGCGCTTCTTCTGCTTGTCAAAAGCATTTCATCTCCTCAACCGTTCGCTCCACATTCACGAGCAATATCTCAAATTAAACTTTATTAAATTTGCCATATCTTATGTATGGAACAATTTTGCATTAGAAAAAAATATTTCTTAAATGTACCTACAAAGGCACACGGTGGTGTGGAAATAAATAAAAATAAGTAATAAATAATAATTAATCGACAATTAGTATTATTTGTGGTGAAAATTGAGCGTGTTTGAAAATAACAGAAATACGCTCGACTTTTCCACGCTGTAGCTTGAAAATTATTAATCTGAGAAAAACACGATTTAGACAAAAGTTGTGGCAAATTTTATACTCTACCAATTTGATAATAACTACTTTTAGCCCAGAATTTACTAGGAAGAATATATTGCCTAAAAACTTGTTTTCGGCGCCATTTTTCCAATATGGCGGCCCTATTACGAAGTCGCAAACTTAGCATATTGTTCAGGTCGCTTAATTCCAATAAGCTCCTGCACTTTTTGCGCGATACAACACCCATCGACTGGGCTAATACTATAGAATTTGTAACATTTATTTTTTTTGTTTTTGCTTACTTTTCTACTATTTCACGTTTTTATACTTTCTATGTCAATATTAAAGTTTTTAATAAAATAATGTAGGAATTAGTTTAAGCATTTCGTGAAATACCCCTCACCGTGCAGCATTTATCCAAAGAAGAGTGAACAAGAAAGTTGTGTAAACGAATTTGTGCTGTTTGTGTATTGGTATTATGCATTCTTGAACGCACTCGAAACTCCCTTTAAGTAAGAAGCTCTAACACCCTTTCTCTACAACCCTTCTTAAAGCGTTTTACCAGATTATGCGGTGCGCTACATAATCGAAGATTATGTCGTGTATTTTGTAAGATGATTTAAGACGGTTGTAAGAAGCTATTAGAAAGTTATGGAGTTGGGGAGGAAAGTCGAATTATTTCTTAAGCAGTTACGGTTAGACTATTTGAAACGCTAAGAATTACATGGGAATTACAAGTGCTGTCAAGAGCTACATATTTTCTACAAAATGCTAAATAGAACTTATATTTAAGACAAAATTTTAAAAATGCTTACCACTCAAGCCTGGTTCATAAATAAGTTTGTATTAAATGGTTTTGCAGATTTTAAAATTTAACCAAAATAAACTTTTGACAAGTGTGGTAAAAGTTTGACGCATTGAATACTGTCATTTTTAGCGACAGGGAAATGTCATATTAATATTTAAAATAAATCCTGGCCTGCTTTGATTTCTAGTTTTTACAAATTAAGGCAGGCGGCGAAATAAATCAATTGAAAATATTTATCAATTCCAGCTTTACTTCGTTAAAGTCCATATTTAATGAGTATCTGTATATAAAATACTTAATTACTTTAACAATATCTATTTATTTAAACCTTATACGTATTTCGGCATGTTTACATACCATGGTCAAAGGTTATATGAAAGTAAACAGTTAGTGTTGTTATAGCAATAGAACTTTTTTACTTATCTTGGTAATTGTCTGAAGATGACTTAATTTCTTATTCCAAAATGTCCAGTAGAGGAGAATTTAACAGATCAATTTGCTCATTCATTAACGGTACAGTTTTTAAATGTTTGTGAATTTCAAAAGCTTCTAGTATATCTAATTTACGTTTATCATCACAAAAGTGTAAACATTTTATGGTGTTATTAGATGTCATTGAATGATTTTGTTCTAGTAAGTGTTTAGCGTAATTGGATTTATGTGGGTGTTTGTATTTGTAACAACGTACGTGTTCTTTATACCTAATATCAAAATTTCTAATTGTCTGGCCTATATAAACCGAATTACAATGCGAACAATTTAATTTGTAAATGCCTGATTTTAACAAATCGTCTGTTTTTGATTTTGCATTAAACAAAGTATTTAAGATGTTCCTAGTTGTTTTAAAGCTTACTTTATATTTATTTGTTTTGTTTATAATTTTAGCAATTTTTTCTGATTTCTCACCAAAATATGGGATCGAAGCATATTTAATTGTATCGAACGAAGTTAGGATATTCGGATAAATTTTTTGAATGGCTAATTTATAATCTTTTTCTTTAATTAATGTATCAATAAGTTTAGTATTATAACCATTACTATATGCAATTTGTTTAATAATTGAAATTTCTCTATTATAATTAATTTCATCTAAAGGGACCGTCAAAGCCCTATGTATGAGGGACCTGTATGCTGCTAATTTATGTGTTTTATGGTGACAAGAATCGTGTGGTATTGTAATGTCTGTTTGTGTAGGTTTTCTATAAACTGAGTACTCAAATTTATTAGTTGAATTAATTTTTATGTTTAAATCTAAAAAGTTAATGGACTTATTTTGTTCAGTTGCTAGTGTCAATTTTATGTTTGGGTGCAAGCTGTTAATAAAAATTAAAAATTCATTAATTAAATCAAATGAACTATTAAAACATGCTAAAATGTCATCAACATAACGAAACCAAAATTTTCTATAAATATGTTAGCTAAAAGAGATGAAATTGGACTTCCCATGGGTAAACCATCTTTTTGGAAATAAATTTTATTATTAAAAGTAAAATAATTTTGATTGGTGCAAAGTTCAAATAATTGAATCAACTCAGTCCCTTTTATTAACTCAACATTTTTGTTAATAAGAATATCATTTAACAAAGGAATACACTCTTGAGGAGGTATTTGGGAAAACATATTAGTAACATCAAAACTAACTAGCTTGCTTTGTGGTGGTAAATGTAAGTTAGACAACTTTTTGATTAATTCGGAAGAATTTTTAACTGAATATTTTGGTTTATAATCAAAACTGGTAACTATATTATTTAGTATTTTTGCTAGCATATGGTTGGGTGCATTTATGTATGATACTCAGTTTATAGAAAACCTACACAAACAGACATTACAATACCACACGATTCTTGTCACCATAAAACACATAAATTAGCAGCATACAGGTCCCTCATACATAGGGCTTTGACGGTCCCTTTAGATGAAATTAATTATAATAGAGAAATTTCAATTATTAAACAAATTGCATACAGTAATGGTTATAATACTAAACTTATTGATACATTAATTAAAGAAAAAGATTATAAATTAGCCATTCAAAAAATTTATCCGAATATCCTAACTTCGTTCGATACAATTAAATATGCTTCGATCCCATATTTTGGTGAGAAATCAGAAAAAATTGCTAAAATTATAAATAAAACAAATAAATATAAAGTAAGCTTTAAAACAACTAGGAACATCTTAAATACTTTGTTTAATGCAAAATCAAAAACAGACGATTTGTTAAAATCAGGCATTTACAAATTAAATTGTTCGCATTGTAATTCGGTTTATATAGGCCAGACAATTAGAAATGTTGATATTAGGTATAAAGAACACGTACGTTGTTACAAATACAAACACCCACATAAATCCAATTACGCTAAACACTTACTAGAACAAAATCATTCAATGACATCTAATAACACCATAAAATGTTTACACTTTTGTGATGAAAAACGTAAATTAGATATACTAGAAGCTTTTGAAATTCACAAACATTCAAAAACTGTACCGTTAATGAATGAACAAATTGATCTGTTAAATTCTCCTCTACTGGACATTTTGGAATAAGAAATCAAGTCATCTGCAGACGATTACCAAGATAAGTAAAAAAGTTCTATTGCTGTAACAACACTAACTGTTTACTTTCATATAACCTTTAACATTGGCATGTAAACATGCCGAAATACGTATAAGGTTTAAATAAATAGATATTGTTAAAGTGATTAAGTATTTTATATACAGATACTCATTTAATTGAAAATATGTTTTTTTCTATAGCAACTGTTAAAACGTGCTATTATTAACTAAAATTAGAGGGAAAAGTAGCACTTTACCATCAAGGGTAGATAAAGTAGTACTTTAACAGCAAGGATAGATAAAGTATTTTACTGTTTTTCTAAATATAGCAACGAAAAAGTTATTAAAGCCACCTACTCATTTTTTCGTGAAACTGTTTTTTCCCTGACACTTTTAAATTAAATTTATCATTGATTTTTCTTCATTTTTTTGGTCTTCTTTAACAATTGCTATAGAAAAAAATGTTGTATTCCACACGACGATAAAATTTCATTATCTTCTCGATGCTTATTAGCGTCTCGGCTGACGTCTCGACGCTAAAATCGCTCTCGAAGATAAAGTGCAATTTTATCATCTTGTACAATAAATAACTATTTTCACTACTAGTAATATGGCGTAGCATTTTGACACACAATAATTTGCTGTGAAATTCAATTTCTCTACCTTTGCTCACTGACAGGTAACTAATTTTTCATTATTAACCACTGGTAAATAATGAACAAATTTATATTTTTTGATAATCCTGTGACAGTTTTAAAGAGAACGTTTTTATAGCACGATTTAATATAACGGAGAGATTCTATTTAATGGTATTTTATGCACAAAATAGTTGTTTAAATAAATTAATTTAATTTTAAAAACTTTGGTGTATTTGAATATACGTTTTTCGCGCCGTAATAAATGACAACTCTGTCAATATCAATTTCGCCTATAATACAACCACACAAAATAAAAAAGATAAAATTGTTAATTATTTCAGTAGTTTAGATGAAACCAGTTCTTAAAAACAATGTTTTTGAATACCAATGATGATTTACCAATTTTCAAACAACTGTCATGCCAACAAAACAAAAAACTGTCATTTGTTTTATAATTTGAAATAAACAGGGATTTAAGTTAAAATAGTCATTATTCGAGAATTATAAGAGTTTATATCACTAGTAGTGAAAAAGAAATTATATACGCCTCGGTAGAAAAGTCTTATAGCCCTCGGGCCTTACATCCCTCGGCGCTAACTTGATCTTGGTTTTCTATATCTGCATCCAGATGACTTGATTTCTCATTTCTCAACACCAACTGTTTACTTTTAATCTTGCCTTTGATAATGACGTGTAAACACGTTGAAACACGTATAAGGCTAAAATAAGAAACCTGTTGAAGTTAAAAACTGTTTTATTTACAATAAATTAAAATGAACGTTAACGAGGCAAAACCCGAACTTATAAATAAAATAACAAAATACATATACATTTAAAATTATTAAATTTCTATACTGTAATTGTTGCTAGTTGTCCTATAAATTACTGCCATGTTAATATCGGTTTCTTTTGTAATATCTAATCTATTCTAATATATAAACGCGAATAGTGTCTAAACTTTGGAATATAGTAAATTGATCTTTGGACGCTGTATATAAGCGCTGTAATCGTATAATACATTCCGCTAGTACATTTTTACACGCAAATACGAAGCATGAGTGAAACTTGGGTGCACAGTTTCTCCTATTATAATACTCCCTTGTTGCCAAGAAGTTTATAAACGTTTGCTAGGAAGCCATAAGCGTCAAGCGCACTAAATTATCCCAAATATAAATGTAAACCGATTGCAGCATAAACAAATTTTTGCAATGTTAGAATTTACCCCTAATATTTACTACATCTGACATCACAAACTATTTCATTTATAAAAGAGGTACATGTGCGTACAGATTATTCGTTTTTGTATAAAATAATAACGTCACTCATGTTTACAAATATCCGCAAGGTAGGAATTTATAAACATTCATTAACGCACATATTTTGGGATACAGTTAGATTACAAGAATTATTCAACTTTACAATAAGATAGTATAACTCGATATGTTTTTGTTAAGCGCGTCTTCAACTTCACAATAAAATAGCGGAATCAGTGGGCTACGGCACACGTTTTTCTTTACAAATAATTACTAGCAAATTTATTAGAAGAGATAATATATTGATATAATTCTTACATTCCTCCGGTTTCGCCACTTCATGGCACCGATTACACTGCTTGACTGTTACATAAACATTGAAAATAAGGTGCGTCGAGAATGTTACTGAATACGTCGTCACTAAACGTTGAGACAGAAGGAAAAGATCCGGATTTACTATAAGCTTGCCATGCTACCTACTTTATTTGCTTATTTATTGTTAACAGAAAACAGAGGCCGTAGCCCACGGGTTTTTACGTTAATCGGAATTCCTTCCACCTAACTCAACGTTTAGTGGCGAGGGTCCTCCACTACTAGAAGCAACATATTTACGCGTCTAATATATAAGGCGAATATTTGTTGGTAGCGCGGAAGCTACAGTTTTTGTTAAAAATAACCTTAATTAATGTTTGCGGTTTGTGTGTATGATCGGGACAACACCTGTCGACAGCTGGCAATCCTACATCAGAGTCCGCGTGGAACACACAGGTTGGGTTACGGTTCATTGATTAACGGTACAGTTTTTACTTTCCTATACCTTCAGTATAGGGAAGTATTGATTTCATGCAAATTTTCAAAATCGAGATTTTGGCGGAAATACATGTTTTGGGCTTCCAGGATCCTAAAAAAGTGGTTTTTAAAAAATGTCTGTCTGTGGGTGGGTGGGTGTGTGTGTGTGTCTGTGTGTCTGTGGGTAACGCTCATATCTCCGGAATGGCTTGACCGATTTTGATGTGCTTTGGAATGAGGAGGTATATCAAAAATTCATCGACAAAATAAGCTTTTAAAAAGAATCCGAAACCGGAAGCGGAAGTTAGACACGTTTTTTTGGTAGCATTTTTTTCAGAAACGGAATTTTGGAAATTTTAATAGTGTAGATTAAAGAAGGCCTTAGGACAAATCAAACGATTTTTTACCGAACTCTCTAGCTTTAACATGGCGGCCGCTACGAATTTTTGAAGATTTCCACTTTAACGCCCATTTACTCAAAAACCAGTTATCTGATTGGAATCAACCACATCTTGTTTGGTAGCCCTTCAAGGGTACTATACCATGAAATATCATTAATTTTGAAAATATAAAAACGATGGCAATGACATCACTCCAAAATTTTGGAATTTAAAAAAAAAAAATTTCTCAAAAACTGCCCACACGTTTTTGTTTAAACTTTTTAAGCTGATAGAGATAGGCATCTGCTACAATTTTGTTTTTTGATCATTGCTATAATTTCACTGTGACGCCCTCTATGAATTTTTGAAAATTGAAAATTGGTACCCTTTTATTTATTTAACGGGGGGCAATAAAATATTTCTGTTAAAGCAATATAGCTCATCATTGACAGCAAAATCCGAATATCATAATAGTTTTTCGATAATTTCATATTTAGGGGGGCTACTGTTCCCCCTCCCCCCAATTTTTTTCGATAAAAAATTAAAAATTTGGTTTTTTGTTTTGTTTGCTCTAGGAGAATCTTTTTACAAAAAATCAAAAAATCGAATTTTTTGCCCCTTAATAATCTTTTTGTCCTTAGAAAAATTTCACATACTTTCTACAGCAGTTGTATTCTTGTACGGAAGTTATTAGAGTTCTGAACGTTCTATGCATTTCTATTGCGCACGCATTCAATACGCACTTATTTAACGCTGACTGGCAAGTTGGCAATAGCATGGTTGGATATACGGGTGTGTTCGACTGTACTGCTGTTTTACTGCATAAGAAGTTGTGGGGTCGAGCCTCGCTTGGGGCCAAATTTTTTTTTTTATTTTATAGTTTTTTTTTAAAACACTGCTTTTGCGTTTCTAGACAGGTGTATATCAAAAGTGTTGGAAAATATTAAACAATGTTAATTTATAAGTATAGGAAAGTCCAGGCGAAGTGTTTCGCTCATTTTTAAACATTGTACAGTGTTAGTAGATGTCATTAAATGATTGTGTTCTAATAAGTGTTTAACGCAATTGTATTTATTATTTTATTTATTTCAATTATTAAACAAATTGCATATAGTAATCGTTGCAATACTAAAGTTATTGATACATTAATATAAAAAAAGGTTAAAAATTAGCCATTCAAACAATTTATCCGGATACTCCAATTTCATCTGATACAATTAAATATGCTTGCATTTTATATAGCTAAAATTATAAACAAGATAAATATGTGTATGTTAAGTAAGTTTAAAACAGCTTAAAACATTTATAACTCGTTATTTAATGCAA
The DNA here is from genome assembly GCA_958336395.1 of Ctenicera cuprea. NCBI lineage: Eukaryota > Metazoa > Arthropoda > Insecta > Coleoptera > Elateridae > Ctenicera > Ctenicera cuprea. The sequence goes on from OY284486.1 coordinate 60,509,810, forward strand.
CATCAAAAACGATGATTTGATAAAATGGAATTTACTAATTAAATTGCTACCATTGTAATTCGGTATATATAAGCCAGAAATTTAGATATTTTGATATTAGGTACAAGGAACACGTACGTTGTTACAAATATAAACACGCACATAAATTCAATTACTCTAAACACTTATTAGAACACAATCATTCAATGACATCTAATAACACTATAAAATGTTTACTGTTTTGTGATGATAAACGTAAATTAAATATACTAGAAGCTCTTGAAATTCACTAGCACTTAAATTCATCTATATTTTTTGTAATAAGAAATTAAGTCATCTGCAGACATAGATTAACAAGATCAAGTCTTGGTGACTTGATCTTGTTAATCTATTCCTGCAGAAAGCGTTTTCTGGTGTGTGTTAAGATGAACTATTTTACTTGTTTTTATGTGGACAACCTATCCTGAAAGTAATGCCCAACTGTTTATTTTACGCCTTTTATGGTGGGTTTCTATAAAGTAGCATTATTTATCATCTGATGTTTAGATTGAACATAACCCTTTAAAAATGGACCTGACCACAACAGCCACCGGTCACTATGGCCACGTAGTATTTAAGTCGTTATGGTTATGGTCATAAACGGCCAGCCTAGCCACAACGCCCACCTTGGTCACAATGACCACCCACGCCACCAACCACAACGGCCACCGCGGGCACAACTGGCAATTTTTTAATTTAGTAATAGCAACCAACACTGGTCACAACGGCCACTTATCGATGTTTGCATTAAATACTGAATAATACATTTTACATAACGTGGGTGCGGTTGCGACCAGGGTAGCTGTAATGACCAGCAGAGACGGGTTACCGTTGTGACCAGAGTATCCGTTGTGACTAGTAGAAGAGGGTGGGCGTTGTGGCCAGTTTTGGTAGCCGTTATGACTAAATTTAAAAATTGTCTGTTGTGACCGGTGGCTTGAGTGGACATTCTGACAGAGGTCTCCGTTGTGATCAAAGTTTATGGGTGGTTGTTATAACCACAGCTATAACTGCTACTAGGTACTAGGCTACTAGGTAGCGGTTGTGTTTAAAGCAGAACGTATGTGTGCGTGTTTGTATGTCCGCTAATTCTAACCACCTTTAAGATGAGCTAGAACCTCACAATTTAAGAAAAATTTAAAAACACGAATTTATGTGTTTAGGTAATCGAAAACACAAAATGACGGCTTAAAATCAGAGTTTCTTGTACTATTCTTCTAAACCATAGCGAGAATGGAACGGAAAAAGCGGAATAGATATGGCAGGGAAAAATGGGGGGGAATGCAATGCAAGAAGTGGTAAATATGGCGGGAAAACTATGACAAAAATTGCACTTTTATTTGTCAAAGCCATTTATGATAGGGGGCTAGTTCCAAGTACATTAATTACCATAGAATGAACGTTTGATAACGAATTAGTCATAGGAGACATATGTCTTTTCGGTCTACTATAGATATATGAAATAAATCGTAATAGGCGTAACTCAAATTTTATTGTTTTATACAGAATTCAACTTGTACGTGGTATGCAGTTTTTAGACATCATAAACCATTCACAAGTTTAATATCAAGACGAGCGCATTCGTAAACCAGTAGGCATAAAATAGGCGACACGTGTAGCTGTCCTACACTATTTCCGGAAAGTGTAAAGCAATCAAGTCGGGCTAAGTTAAGGGCGGTGTAATTAAATATCGCTTAATTTGAATCAATTTATGAACCCTACTCGTTGTATTAGAAACGAAGGAAGGAATATAAACGATTTGTCGGACATGTTTATGCACCTGCCCGGAAAACAGCACCCGAGTGCAACGTTTTAATAATGTAAGCATGTAAGCGGTGTGCTAAATCTTCAGCCGCTCCGTTACCCCACACTACTGTTTTAAAGGTTTTACGTTAGACGAATTCAATATCTTACTTATATATTGTATCCAGCCTTGCGTGACACTTTCGTAATTCTCCATTAAAAAGCTCCCTCCGTCGAATACCGTTGTACATAACTGCCAAATTCAACAGGCAATTCTGAGTAGAAAAATCGTCGTTTTTTACTCTTTTTTATATTGTTTTAAAAATCGCTGGACCCAGATAAAAACTAAATTTAAGATTGGTATAATAATAACATTGTAGTGATTTTAGAATTATAAACGTAATAATAATTAAAAATCTAGTTTGAAAAATTATTGTTTACAAATAAATGTACGTTGATTTTTATTAAGTTGTGCTAGATAAAACAATAATATTTAATAATATTAATAAAATTAAAACGCATAATTAATTATAGAACTATCATAAGCTGTTTATTAATAAAATTAAAACATATAGAATGTAATTCTCTCGAATTGGTTTGGAAGTCAAACTGTGCCGGTCAAACATCAAGGCTTCATAATGACTATTTTTATTTTTACTTTCCCATACTTCTACTGAAGTAAGTTTCATACAAATTTAGAAATTTTAGATAATAACGCAAATACGCGTTTCGGGGTCAAAGGAAGCCAAAAAAGTGGTTTTAAAAAATGTCTGTCTGTGAGTGGGTGGGTAAGTGGGTGGATGCGTGCGTGGGTTTGTTCGTTCTCATATACCTTCGAAACCTTTTTACCGATTTTTATCAAATTTGGCGTGTGGAAGTTTTTTAGTTTTTGCAAAATTGAAAATACAGAGTTGTAGTGCATCTAAAGACAGATCAAACGATTTTTCCGAATGCCGTATCTTCTAAACAAAGACTGATACAAATTTTTGAAAATTTTGAATTTTGAAGCTGTTAATAAGTACAATGAAGTGAGGTAAAAATATTTTTGGAAATACGAAAATTGCAAAAGCCGCCTAGCTGCTCATAATTTTGGAAATATTCAAAAAAATTATTCCTTAAAATCTGCCCATACCATTTTGTAAAGTTTTTAAGGCGATAGAGCTTGCAATGAACTACCAATCTGTTTTTTCTCCCAAATTGTACTCTGACGCACTCTAGAACTTTTTGAAACATTTGTATTTGATTAATTATTTACTGAAGAACGCAAATAGCGTTCTTAAATTGGTTTTTTGAAATCAACAAGAATTTTTAACTATTAAAAATTAAGAAGAAAGCGTTATTTTAATTATCAACAACGCGTTCTGTGGCAGTTACGTGATTTTAACTACGGCTATCAATTAGCTCTAGTTAACAAATATATTTTTCATTCTTTGCATATTTTTGATTCAAATAAAGCTTTTACAGCGAGTTTGGTTCGAAATCTAAAGCGCATCTAATTAGCTGTAAGGCGCGGATGCCGTGCTCCTATCTTATGCAGCTAGCCACATTCTCTAGCTCTTATCTTTTCACTTTGTTTACTGATATTTTAGTACAGCTAAAGCTCGGTAAGGATGATGTTACGTAAACAGGCATTCAAAGAATACAATAGGAGTAGCAAAATAAATCGCTGACATTTACCTACCTATTATAAAACAACTACTTTATTAAGTATACTGAACTACTGCATAAGTAGTCTAAGACTTTCCAATTAAATACATTATGCTCCTATCTTCTTATACAAGATCTAATGTAAACAAATAAAAGAAGAAAAACTGCGCAATATACGCGTGTATATTATTTCTGAAAAAAAGAATTTTATAAAACACCAGCAGAAATACGTACGCTTTCGTTAGGTTAGTCAAAATGTGACCCTGAACTACGCCTGATGTCACTTTCGCTGAATCTTGAAAATTGAACCAACACCACCAGACCTGTCTCACATACACTCTTATATCTTTAATATGCAATATTTTCTCTGTTTTTCATCTCCTCATCCTTCTATATTCTTTTGTGGTGGTTTTATTACATTTGTATTTTCCACGTTAAAAATCTTCATTGGTTCACTATTCATAGTAAACGATGAGATTAGACTACAACTAAGCTTACCATTCAGATTTAAACGGTAGTATAATGTGATACCTAGGTCTTTATGCCCCTTAGTGAAATGACAATGTTGTGTATAATTTGATTTGCTTATATACACCCTAACTAGACCACGCTGTCTATGAACTGCATAATTTAAACTTCATTGTTCAAAGTACGATTTCACAAGTTGCTGTTAATCAAAAATAACTTATTTAAGCAAAGCTTATAAAAATACTGCGTTTAAACAGGTTAAAACGTACTATTGCAATCTTGCCGAGTCGCGGTTTGCAGTAAACTGATAAATTCATGCTTTTATGCAATAGGCTTAAGCTACTTGAATAAAAATACTCTACAACAATTCAGTTTTTTAACATTGAACGTACTTTGATGTCGATTGTGTTGCCCATACACCGTAAAACCCCTTTTGAGAGATAGCGGGATTTAGCTTTACTTCTCACAAAGTGACTGTCTTAACAAAATTTTCTCTGAAGATAAAGTGCATTTTGCATGCACTTTCACGGTTTCAAGCTCACGTAAAGCTGTACGTTGTCACCCCCCTCTCCCGTGCCACTTTAAGCATTACACAGGATAAAAAGTGAGTAGATATGTTACATCTCGCTAGCGGTATGCAGCTATAAACAGAAGAAAATTAAACGAAATTATACTTTAGAGTTCCTTTGTGGAACACCAATGTTCAAAGATTCTAAACATTTTTGCCAGGAAGATCTATCAGCGGATATACAGGGTGTTTCTCAAGTACATAAAAAACTTTAGAATGCAATTCCTTGGATTTTTTCATAAAGAAAAGTACATATGTTCGAAAATGCTTCCTTACTGAGCTACAGACCTCTGAAGCAAAAACAGTTTAATTATTGTTTTGTCGATAACGTTTGCAGTAGTTGCACTAAAGTTTTATATGTGGGTAGTATTGATTCAGCTCAGTAATTTCTACTAAATTTTGTTTTATTAAGTGGACCAGAGATGTCTCATAAGAGGGTACGGGTTACGTAATATTTTCTTCTAAATATTTTAGATCTTAACAATTTTTAAAGTTTTGTCTAAAAAATCTTATTCTCCATACAAAAAAACACAGAAACGATGCTTTTGTTGAAAGTCACTATACCTAACAGCAGTGGCGGCTCGTGGTGTGGTATACTGGGAGGCATTTTAAAGTATTTTTTTGGAAACATTTTGTTCTTACCCACGTTTTAGGTAGTCTTATATTTCAAACCCATCCTTTACGTTGGCAAAATGATCTATTTTTACCAACATTTTCATTGAAGTCTTTGATAGACTTTCGATAAGCACTCTCTAATAAAATTATTGTAAATTGATACTTACATTGCCAGTGTGTCAAAATGCACAAAATTCTTCATGTGGTTTACCGATAAAAAATGTGTTTGAATTTTAGTTTTTAAATGTTTGCGGTCAATAAATATCACACAATGAATTATCACAAAATAGCAGACAGTGAAAACAAGTGAAAGCATTTTCTTACATGGCATTCACAATCCAAAATTATTTTGCGCGGACATCGTACAACACCACTAAATTATGATTACACAACCAACAAATGTTTTCACACTACTACGTCGTGTACGTGCGAATCCCGCAAATTAGGCGGCTATTGATATGCGCTTATCACGGACAGCTTGCAGCATAATTCTCGGAAGTGCTAGGTCCATGACCCTGAAGTCTTTAATACGCAGTTACTTCTATCCTCTTTTAGCTTGTGTAGTATGAATTTTACTGCAATGAGCTTTCTATTTCACTCTTATTCATTTAAAGGCTTTTTAAGCCGGCGACTTTATTCGGTGGTGTATAGCTGAATTGGGGAGTGACAGCCAAATGACCCTCGCATAGATTCGTTTAATGCGCGCGAAATACTCAAACATTCAAAAGATTTTGCGGATCCTGCGGCAGCTGTTTAATAAATGTTCTCGCATACAAATCTCATACAAAAGTTAACTATAAAGTATTTTTTAAATATTATAGTGTATAGTATGTTATGTACTCAAACAAATAGTAATTATTTATTTTTTCGGTTTTCATTGGGAGGTCAATGACCATTTGACTCAATGGAGAAACCGCCACTGCCTAACAGTTTTCAAGATAATTTAATGTTTTTGTAAAATCGAGTTACCATGATGCGATGGTGTAAGTGTTTTATCAAGGTGTCTAAGCAGTTTCCACAAACATTGAGAGTGAGTTCTACAAATGAAAACGATGAAAAAGTTTTTATAAAAGTTTGTCCGGAAACGCTTTGTTACACAGGTAGGGGCCTGGACACTTCGCCCAAGGACCAGAACGCCCAACGCAAAAATAAGCCCACAATGCCCAAATAATGTCCAGAACGCCCAATGACCACATCGCCCAACACGACCACAAAACCCAAAAATAAGTAGAGACACACTGCCCAACCTGCCCATAACGCCCAATTGTTAGGTAGTGCCATAATGCCCACTATGACCATAACGCCCAAACTGCTACGGGTCCATAAAGCCCAATATGTCCACAACGCCCAATTGTTTTATAGGGCCACTACGCCCAACAAAAGATCCATAATGCCCAACCGCGCTCGTGTAGAATCGGTTTTATCGGTCAGAAGCTATAAGGGACACAACGCCCAACCCGGCCACAAAGCCCAAATGTAATGAGAGACACAATGCCCAATTATGCAGGAGAGCCATAAAGCCCACTATGACCATACCGCCCAAACTACTATAGGTCCATATGGCCCAATGTGTCCACAACGCCCAATTATTTTATAAGACCACAACGCCCAACAAAAAGCCCATAATGCCCACTCGCACTTGTGTAGTTGGATAATTAGTTGAAATGTTATTTTTATTTTACAATATGGTAAGCTATTTAGAAATTTTTTAAAATATAAACTTAAACTAAAAAAAGTTCACGGAAAAAAGTCCTGGAAAGTAAAATTAGTCCGGCAAACGATTATTATTTATACAGAGTGAGTCAAAAGTATGGAGACACCGATTTGCTGTCGTTAATATTCCTTTTATGAGAAAATGTTCAATACAAAAGTTTTTTATGAAATTTTTATCTACATACCTATTGATATAACACGAAAAAAAATTTTATATGCAATTGTTTTTGAATTATGACTTTACGCGATATTTCTTTAAATGGGAACCGAAGAAATGTTATGCAAACCCATAACCAAATTTTTATACCATTGTAAAGAGAAAAAAATTTTCTATCGAATGGTGGTATTAACATTAACCGGTTTCCATTTAAAAAAATATCGCGTAAAGTCATAACTCAAAAACAATTGAATAACAAAATTGTTCGTGTATATCAATATGTTGATAAAAATTTACATAAAAAACTTTTGTATTGAACATTTTCTCATAAAAAGAATATTAACGACAGCAAATCGGTGTCTCCATACTTTTAACTCACTGTGTATAAGATGTTTAATTTGAAATAAAACCTGTTGGTTGCTTTTTTATTGTCAAGGTTTTTTTTCGTGGCTTTTATTCAATACTTTTTATTCCGATTACCGAAACCCCACATGCAGAAATATTTTACGTTGCGTCCCTCATCAGTTACGGCTGACAAAACTGATTAAACACGAGCGCGAATTTACTTTTCTTGTCGAAGAAAATGCTTTTTAAAAAATATATGTTTATTTCTAAAAGCATAAAAAACGGAGTTCACAAACGTCTCTACAAGTTAAGATCTAATTGTAGACTAAAGAACTGAATTATAAGTGCGAATGCATGATAGAAAACTATTCTAAGTAATCGCAAGCAGATATGAACTTATCTTAGCAAGCTAAACTATTCTAATCACGTTAACTCGCGCGAGTGGGCATTATGGGCTTTTTGTTGGGCGTTGTGGTCTTATAAAATAATTGGGCGTTGTGGACACATTGGGCATTGTGTCTCTCATTACATTTGGGCATTGTGTCTCTCATTACATTTGAGCTTGGTGGCCGGGTTGGGCGTTGTGTCCCTTATGGCTTCTGACCGATAAAACCGATTCTACACGAGCGCGGTTGGGCATTATGGACCTTTTGTTGGGCGTAGTGGCCCTATAAAACAATTGGGCCTTGTGGACATATTGGGCTTTATGGACCCGTAGCAGTTTGGGCGTTATGGTCATAGTGGGCATTATGGCACTACCAAATAATTGGGCGTTATGGGCACGTTGGGCATTGTGTGTCTACTTATTTTTGGGCTTTGTGGTCGTGTTGGGCGTTGTGTCCCTTTCCAGCCATTGGGCTTTGTGGACATTTTTTGGGCATTGTGGCCTTTTTCTTGCGTTGGGCGTTGTGGTCCTTGGGCGAAGTGTCCTAGACCCCACAGGTACTGTCTCCGAAAGTGGGAAATTTCAACAATTCAAACAATTGTCTTCGGGAGGCTGTAATTCCGCATGGAAGTATTTCCCTACTCGTGTTTATATTAACTTATTTTATTGTTTCTGTGTGTAGAACTTATCTTCAAAGTTTGTTCCAACTATTTTCCATTTTTAGGGAAACACTCGGACTTTCATGGCACTTGATTTTTTATAAAATTTTGAATTATCTCAAAAAATGTTAGATATGGCAACTTTTAACAACTGTATTTTTTGTGTGTATTTTCAAATGGAGATTTTCTAGTCACAACTTCAAAAATTGCATAGTTCTAAAATATTTAGATGAAAATATTACGCGACTCTCCATATTAAACAAATCTGGTGCTCTTACTCAAATAAAAATATGAGAAATACTATAAGCTAAATCAGTAGTGTTCGCATATAAAATTTCAAAATTTTACTGCGAAAGTAATTGAAAAATAGTGATTAGACTGGTCTTTTCTTCAGAGAACTGTGACTCTGTAAGGAACCATTTTTGACAATATGTTGATATGAACTATTCTTCATGAAATATAATAGATTTTCGTTGCCTCCTAATAATCCCGCCACGAACCGCACTAACGCGGCGTAGCTTAAACACCATTTATCGACGTTAATTGTGGTTCAACTAAGCTCACCGTTCAGACTCAAATGGTGAATTAAGGCAAGATGAGTTCGTGCCACTTAGTGAACTGACAATATAATGTAAAATTTGAGTTGTCTACATACACACTGACAATGCCAGAAACTGTTCTGTAAACTGCATAATCTACAAATGCATTGCTTAAAAGACTATTTCACAAGTTGAAGGGTATATAAACACATTCCAAAACTTACTACTGAATCCGTAAATGCCACATTTAAGTAGGTTGAAATGTACTACTGCAATCTTTCAGAATTGCGCTTTGCAATAATTCCATCTTTCATGCAATAAAAGGTACTTGGATTAAAATATTGTAATTACAATAAATGGAGCGTATAGTCGGATTTCGATGATCATATTTAATGTAAGGTTATATCATAATTTTATTTCCAAAATAAACTTTAAAAAATACAAAAGCAGAAACGGAAGTTAAATAAGGTTTACTGAAAGATTTATTTAAAAATTGAAGTTTTTGAATTTTAAGTGGCATCTGCTTTCACAATATCTACAAAAACTTTTCAAAGCATGAAAACAGCGACGTGAAAACATTTTCACAGTTATGGAAAGTTTCAGATAAATATTGCTCAAAATCTGGTTACACGGTTTTTGGAAATATTGTACGCTCATAGAACTAGGGATGCGCTACAACTTGATGTCCCAATCCTAATTTCTCTGTGGCGCTTTCTATGAATTTTTGTAAATTGAAAATTACTACTTTTACTTAACAAACAGAGAACGACACATTTCTCTTCTAGCTCAATAGGATACGAGCATTCTGTACATTGAATCCAGATTTCTTCCGTATATCTTAACTTTTGGTGAACGGAGGTCTCCACTGCTAGACACTACATTATTTACGCGTCCACTGCCTACGGTAGATATTTGGTTGTACACTTGACCGACATAGCAGTCGATAGAAATTAGTCAAATTAGAAGTTGACGGTTTGTGTGTATGATTGAACATAACCTGACAATAGCTGGCATTAGCACATCATACTTAGCGGGGAGAACACATGTTGGGCCGACGGATCATTTTATCGGCCTCGGTTATTACTTGCTGCGAGGTGCAGCACAGCGTAGTACTAAACACGACGCTGGAGGGAGAGTATGTTAAACCACGGTAACGAAATTACAATCAAATATAATAATATGTCACTCAAGCAAGCATTACGTACAAATTGATTTGCTGCTGAGATTTCAAGAGGGCTGATATCTGGAAATGTGTTTGAATTAACTGCAGTTATTTCATTACCCTCGGGTACTGCAGTACCGCTGACACTTAAAACAAATTTCATAAAACAAAACACCAATAACAGAGATCAAGGACAGAAATTTCTTTCTGCTGTTGAAAGACTATCAAATACAATTACAATCAAAAAAACTAGTAAACGGATACAACTGCATGGAAATTTAGGCCCATTTCTTAATTCTTTGGTTATTTGATGTCAACCATGCAGGGTAGGGATGCTACTACAAAATAATAAATTTGCACTATTACTTGGTAGAATAATTATTACATTTATGCCAATGGTTACGCATGTTCAGTTTGGTCGCTGACTTTGTGGATTGCACAATATACAGTACCGCGGGACGCACCTTCACACAATTTATTTATTGTTGTTATAAAGGAAGCTGTTACCGAAAAAAAACGTAGGGCGTGGACCACGAATTTCGCTGTTTTTTTTAACAACGAAGAATTAATACAATATTAGAGGAATTCATGGTCTACGCCTCACGCCTTTTTTTTGTAAATAGTAATCCAGTACCTGGGGGCGATAAAATAATTGTTGGCAATAAAATAATATTTCTATCTGAACTAATAAGATCTTAGCTGCAATAAAATTTCTAAATTTTATATTAGCGCAGGCCCGACTCTAGAGTAAGGCACGCAAACGATTGCCTTATCAGGGCCCCTGGTCTTTTTTTTTAGTTTTTGCCATTGCCTACTTTTTCTATCCTTTTCGCCGTAATTATTAATATAATAAAAAATATTAATATATGTTTAGATCCAAAAGTATTGATAAATATCTACATTGTGGTTTTTCCTTATGTATAATACGTAAAGTACCTTATGCCTAACGTTGACTACTCTCATAGGAACCGAGAGAAAGGGGGAAAAGGGCAACGGCCTTTCTCTAAAATAAGTGATATCTGTACTGAATTTTCGAATCTTAAAATTTAAAAATTCTGGTATCAGTGGAATTATGTGTAAGATGAGAATTCTTGAGTTAGGAATTGCAAAGAAATAATAATAATAATTATTATTATTTATATCGACATTTTATTCCAAAACTGTATTTCGGTTAAAAAAATCAAGGTAAAATCGTTTTGATATATTTGCAAAAGAAAATGGAACTATTGACGTTGTCCATGGCACAAAAAGTGTGCTAACGTGATTTTTCGCTGATTGTCATTAAAAGTTTGGTTTTATTAACATTTGACAGTCACTAAAATGCCATTGTTAGTGCCTAGGCGATAGAGGACCATTTTACTACTGCTAATTCATTAAAAACCAACATTAAAAATGACAAGCGACAATAAAAATGACATTTATGAAATTATAAACATCAAATCGGTTTTTATATAGCAACCGCATAATATAGCAAAATGATTGTTACGATGACGCTGAGAACATTAAAAATAATCACAAAATTATTGTTAATTCTAACAAAAGGGTAACAAAATTGTATATTCAACATGGCAAAAATGCAGATTTACTGCCTTGGTTGGAAACGCCAGCAGCGGCAGTAAATCTGCTACTTTTTTGTCTGGTTAAACAAATAACTATTAGCGCACGCTGCCATGGGCAACAGGAAAAAAATTTACTTTTTTCACACTGCCGTGGACAACGTTAAAAAACACCCACTGTTAAAAAAGACGTATTTTGACAAACAAAATCGAATCAGAAAAAGTTACTCTTTTGACGGTTGTAGCAATATAAAAATTTTATCAAAAGAAATCACTTAACAAATTAAACAAGAATTGTAATTCTAAAGTGTCATGCCAACAGTTTTTTAATAATTTAATACTTTTAAGTTACCGACCTCGAATATGGATTTACGCGATCACACGCTGTCACCGATTGCTTTAGAGACTTTTTCCGCCGATGAACAACATTTCGAGTGATGAAAAATCCAGGATTACAATTCATACGTTAACAGCTGTTTTCAAAAGAAAGGCCAACATGGAATACTGTAAGTTGTTCGAAGGTTGATGATATTATTTCTGACAAAATTGTTTTATAAGAAAAAGCGATTATTTTGAGCTTACTCGGACGTTAACTGTAAAATCCCTCTTCTTGGTAGGGTTTATTAAATCAATGCCAGTAACATGTTAAAATGCAATGAGAAAAGTAGAAAATTTAAAATAGATCGACGTGGCATTTTTTAATGATTTCGATGACTAACGCAAGAAAACGAGCAAAACTATGGTTAGTTAAAACAATACCTAAAAGCTGTAATTACGAAGTATATAAACCAGGGCTGGTTTTCCGACTAGGCTTGATAGGTCCGTGCCTAGGAGCGCCGGCTATGAGGGGGCGCCGAGGTTGAGCAAAAAAAAATTCTGTAAATATTAATGAATGCCAAAATATTTTCAGTAAACTAAACTTTTCGTTTTAATACAAAACCTGGATACGTTGTGTATTACAATAATAGCCAATTTGATGCGTAAAACAATGTATTTTGCTAAAAAAAATTTTTTCGGGTGAGAACCCCCGGAGCCGCGGTCGAGCTCCCAACCTTCGTTACAAGGGCGCAAAAAGGTGGCTGTGCCTAAGGGCGAATTACACCTACAACCGGCACTGTATAAAACAGAAGTGCTCTGCTGTTAATTATAGACGTTATTGAAAATATAACAACAATGAACACGATGTTCTTCAAAATTTTGGTTATTTTGTATTGCTTTGGCCTTTGCTACAGGGTATCCCATTTTGTAGAAAATTAAAGTTTTGTTCTCGGTACTCGGTCTAAAATCAAGCGTTCTGTGAAATTTTTATTTTCAAATTTAGTCTTTTACTGAAACTTTTAAAGTCGATATTAGTTACGAATCACATCCTTACTTCATCGCAAATAAAATAATTCCTAACTTCAGCAGGTTTTTTATTTTAGCTTTATACGTATTTCAACGTAAACACGTTGAAATTAAAGGTACACAACAAACATTTAAAATCTGTACCTTTAATGAATGAACAAATTGATCTCTTAAATTCACCGTTATTTGACGTTTTGGAATGAGAAATCAAGTCATCTGAACGTAGATATAGAAAAACAGGATAAAGTTATGAAGATTTATTGTTCCTATAGCAACACCAACTGTTTACTTTTAATCTTGCTTTTGATAATGGCTTGTAAACACGTTGAAGTACGTATAAAGCTAAAATATAAAACCTGTTGAAGTTAAGAATTGTTATATTAAAGCAATTAAAATGAACTTCAACGAAGTAAAGCTCAAACTTATTAATATCAATACTTATCTATTTCATCTTAAAGTGAAATAAACTTTGAAATGTCAGACACCAGAAAAACGGAATGACAAATATGTAGCATAAAGTCGAAAACGTAAGTGTAACCCTTTTATGTCTTTTTTAGGTCTACCTATATCTTCTGCGGCGTACATGTTGCGATGCGACAACAAACGCCATAATCTTAAAAGCTATGCCTGTAAAGGTCATAAAATAAGTATATACACCTCTCCGAAGACACATAAATTATAATAGCGAACACATATTTCCTATAGCTGACTAAGTATATCAATTTGAGATCGACATGCGGCCCTAAGTTAGCCGGGGCGGTCGGCCTCTGCATTATTTATGGTAAGATGGCCCCAACCGCCACGAGAGGCGCTGCTGTCGCCGAGCACTCGTATAAAACAATTTGCGACGCTCATTTTTATCAATAATACACTTCCCTTGTTTTATACTGGGCCTGCTTAGACAGAAAGTTGTGGGTAGATACTGGCGCGGTTTTCTAATACGCTGTCTGCATTTTAACATACCTCGACATGAATTATTTATCGCATGAGAAAGATTGCTTCGAGTTTTATACCTTTGTGGGAAAATTGTCATATATCAATCTTTAAATTGAATCTGCCTTGTAATATTTAGTATTTAAAAAAATAAAACAATAACTTGTTTGTTTATTTCACTATTCGCAGTTTTGAGTCCACATTAAACTTAATACAGCTTTTAAAAATAAGCACTTTCAATTAGCATAAACAAGCTGATAAAAGCCTTCCAACAAAAATTTTTTTTTCTAAATTGTGGCATCATAATAATAATATAATGCACCACATTTTTAATGTTATTCGTCAGTCAAACACTACAACGTGCCCGTTGCCTACCTTTTATGTGAAAATGACAAGTAGGTACCTACCTATCCTTATTGATTTTAGCTAGTGGGTATCCTAATGTTTAATTAGCTGTGCCTGCCAAGGACGTTAAATACAGATAAGCACAAGAGCTTCCTTCAATAGCTTTGTATATCTGTACTTTTCAATCGATACTACAGGCGCAAAAAATATTCATCAATCGTTTTGATAGGGGAAAACCTAGAATGTATTCTTGGAGTCATTATGACGAACATGTGCAGACAAAGACAAATATGGAGAATTAGTAGCCAAGTTCAAAAAACGAAAATAGTCATGTTTATTTCAATGAGATAATTAATTAATTGGCTAAAAGTTACAATTGTTCATAGTAAAACTAATAATTGTTATATATTCATTTACTACTAGCAGAACTAGTGGGCTGTGCCCCACGGTGTGTTTTTTAAAATAATAAATAAGCTAATTAAGTAGGTAGTATAGCAGAGTGCTGCAGCTAAGACTATGCAAACCAAGTGGCGCGCGGTAGTTGTTATTTTTTAAAAGTTATCAAAAACTGAGCGAAGTACACCTACTTCTCCTAGATTTTCCAATCCTTTAGATATGGTTACTTATATTACATTCAAAAGTATTTTAGTATTAACTTTTCACGCCCTGACGTTGACTGCAATAACGTGCCACCATTCTTACTATACTGTATCCAGAGCATAGCTGCACAATAGTCATATTATAAGAACATACTACATTTTACTAAAACGTACACACAAAAATAATAATATAAGGTTTTTGAAAATCTGATGCTTCTGATGAGGAAAATTAACCCTTTTATTTTTGCGACACCTAACAATTAGGTTGTAAATCTTATGTTACTATTACTTAACAGCAAATCAGCTTTAACAAAAGTTTTTTTAAATATCGTCTCCTATTTATTAAATAAAAGAACATACATTTTTTATTTTAAGAAACTCATAGAATGCGTAACCAAAAATTAGTAAACTGGGACACAAACTAAATTGTAGCCTATCCCTATTAGCCTACAAAATTTAAAAGAAATAGTGTGGACAGTTTTTGAGCAATATTTTTACGCTACAATTTTTTATTTATACAAAATTCGTTCACATAGCGACATTGTGCTTCTCTAGGGATATTAAAGTACTAAAATTGAATCCTCATCTGTCAACTCGTTTTTGAGTAAAATCGTGTTACAGCCAAATTTTTTTTAATTCGTAGCGGCCGCCGTGATAATTCTAGTACATTCGCAAAAAAGCATACACTTTGCCCCAAGATTTTCTATCAGCTCCCGTTATTCAGTTTTAATAATTCTGTTTCTGAAAAAAAATGTTTCCAAAAAACATGTTTAAATTCCGGTTTCAGTTTTTATAAAAGCTTATTTTATCCTAAAATTTTTAAAGTACATTTTAAAACTCGTCGAAATCGGACTATCCTTTTAGTGGTTATGAGGCTTACATACATTCCAGACAAACGTTTTTTAAAAACTCTTTTTTTAGGTTCGTCTAGTTCCAAAACATGGATTAGCGTCAAAATCTGAAATTCGAAATTTTTTATGTAACCAGTAATAAAAGTAAAGGAAAGCGTAGGGCGTAATGTTCAGCTAGTTCTTCGTAAATGCGGACTGCTAGATGCAGCAGTATCTTAGTTTGTTATTGTTTAATAATTCTTAGCCTATTTTGAAACATGAGAGTAAATTTTCAATACACGATAAATAGAATCAACTCGGTTCATTTCATCTCATAGCTGCACATAAAGCTGAGAAAGCCTTTACAAGCATTTGCTCTAGAAGTTTGAGCAATATTTGTTTGTAGGCCCTGCCTGCGTAAACAGGGCCGTGTGCTTGGATTATTTAAACCTTGGGGCGGACAAGGATTTGATCTTAATGTATTTTGTTTGCCAAGACAATAATACTTGATCGGCTTATGCCTGTTAGCTGTTTATGAACCCATACAATCTAACGTTTCGCAAGACATTGCAGCTTGCATCTTCAGAGTGAATAAAAACACTGAATTCAAATCCGAGAAGCGGAGGTATTTAAACCTCTTTGAGCCAGTCGGGCAGAACGGCGTAGTTCTGGTTGTCTGACACCGTTGGGCAAAGACGGATCCGGTGGAGCGTGATCGTGAGATCGATGATGCTTATGAGTCCTTAGAGAATAAACTACTGGAGTCCAAGGCTATATTACACAATTCTGAGCTCACATGATATCACGTGAATTCACATGACGTGTCATCAATGTGTCCGTGCCTTGATGGTGAGGCAGTTAGGAATTTAACATATAATATAGAATGTTGTATTTTGACAGATCTTTAGTTTCTCTTTTACTTATTACACAGTTTATCTAGCCAATCAGAGTGTTAAACTGCCATCTCAACGACCATTCAAATCAATTTCATTATTTGGAAATCACTAGTGGTGTTTAATAACTGCAAAAAGCACTAGTGACATTTTTTGTGTAAAATATTTAGTTTTTTTTTATGATAGAAGAGGATGCAGAATTTGATTCTGCAACACAAATTTACATATATGCCAAACGATAATTTTATAAAATTATCGCTTGGCATATATGTAAATTCAGTGGCAAAATTCCATCCAAATCGGGTAAAGGTGTTCTTAAGTATTCACAAAAAGCTATTATTTAGGGGCCAGTACGCCCATTAAGAATCGAAATTGAGAAAAACAAAAAATACAAATCTCTTAATTTTTGATGCGGAACGTACCCCCACAGTTACCAGCAATAAAATTAAAACGCCTTGTACACCCCTAACTACAAATTATGTTTAAAATCAACTTATCTCTCCATTTATCTTAAAGGCTGATTATTGATCGGTTTCTGTATATTGAAAAAAAAGGCATTAATTGTCGATCCTCAAAAATGATTAAAATCACAGAAGAATTAGGGGGTTGAAGAAAAAGTTAAATAATTTCGAATTTAAAAATTGTGGTGTAAACTTTCACAGATTTCATCATTTTGAAAATGCTTTTATGTCATAACATTTTAATCTCGTAGAACTATGAAGATACCAAATTTTATACCGATCTGCCAACTTATTTTCATGATATCAGTTAGCAAGCATTAAAGTCAAATACAGGCTGTTTCAAATTCGAGTCTCCACCATGGGGATCTCGCTTATTGGAAGATATAAAGAGTTAGTTAAATTGCGGAAATAATTTAACCTGCTGCCTATACTTAAAACAAAGTTTCCTGAAATTTTCGCATACTTAATGTATCTAAAAGTAAAAGTAAATAAGAGAAGTTTTACTTCTATAAGTTCATGGCCTACTAGAATTTTTTCAAAATAAATTAAATGACGTGGTCTTTCCATGGCACTTTTATAAAATTTTTATTTTCTGTAATAAAATGTTCAAAACTTAAACAAAATGCGAAGTGTGACACATCGTTGAAATCAGAATTAAAAACTATCCAAATATGAAAAAAATTAAAATGCCGACTACAAGAAAAAAAAGTTGACAGTGGAAAATGAACAATAGTAACAGTTACACCAATTCTAATAATATATTTAGATTCAGCATAAAAAAAGTGTCTTAATAAAGCGTTAACTAGAAATATGAAGCATAAATGATAAATGCGCTATAGCCGAAAATAAAAAATCCAAAATTTCAGTTTTTTTCAGATATCTGAAAAACCAGAGTGGCTACTTTAAATTTCTTTACATATTATTGTTAGGCATAAAATTTGGCAACTTTGCCTCAATTTAACCAACTCTCTATCTCTTCAAATAAGCGAGATCCACATGGTGGGGCTCGAATTTGAAACAGTCGGTATACTTCGCATTCATAAGTATTTAAAAAAATTCTGAAAATGAAAAAAAATGATAGCATAACATTTGCGGTATTGGGTTCTTACTTTCTCAGAGAACGCTAGCGATTAATGTAAATTTATTTCAAACAAACAAAAAGAAAATCTAAATAATATGAGTTTATCGGTTAGTTTTTCTGCATTTGCTTTACCTTCTTAGTTATTAAAGGTAAAGACAATAAACTACTTCAGAACACATTGAAATCGGCTATCGCGTTAACAGTAGGAAAGAGGTACAAAGACCCTGAAAACAAGCAGGCTCGTCTAAGCATAAAGAAAATCATGGTGAATAATCGCAAACATATTTTCCTGGAAGGCCTTTTACGAGTGCAAGAAAAGGACGAGAAATATAGAAATTGTTTTTCCCGGCGGATTGGTCCACGTGCGGCGTAATACTAAGATATGGCCAATAGCAGGTAGTTTTATATCCTGTACCGATGTTGCATATATAAGGGATCTCTCAATATTTTAGTATCCGGGCCTCTTGAGATGCACTACCTTCAAAACAAGAACCGAACGAATGAGTCGGAGGAAAATTAACTTTTCAGGGATGTTTTAAAAGCGTGTAGCTGATATAATAAGCCTCTTTTCCGAAATTAATTTTTGTTTTCTGGTTGTGTATGTAAATTAAAAATGATTTATGTAATTTAATGTTGTATCTATTACAGACTTTTTAACGTTTGCTCTAATGACAACTAAATAGAGTCAAACAGTCGCCTTTTCAATTATTTCAGGAAATATAGATTTAAATGCGGTGTGATTATTTCTAGTAGTGTACTGTTATTAGTAAATGCACTTGGATAAACTTAAAATAAAGATTGTTCAAAAAACAGAAGCAGAGTTATAAAGCCTTAACGCAAAAATTCCAGTTATCACTGATATTAATCATTGTAAACTAGCCCTTCAAATATAGTTTAAAAAAAATTATGGTTAATTTATTGCTGCGTTGTGATACCCGTTTCGCTCATTGTCCTCACTTTGAACTTAATTTTTTGTTGGTTGTAGGTATCAGTAAAACTATTGATTTCATGAAAAGTTTCGGTTTCAAGATTTTGACGGAAATTCATGTTTTGGCCATCTTAGAACCCAAAAAAATTAATTTTTAAAATATGTCTGCTGTGGGTGGGTATGATTGTTAAAGTGGATTCTGATAGGAGATATCAACACAGATTTAATGCTGTTTGCTGCAACTTTTTAACTTTAAAACGGCGTCCAAAGAAATTTTCTGAAAATTTTAACTGTTAAGGGCTTAACCTTGAAAGATTATAGTCGCCCTAGGAAAACTCAATGTAACTATGTATCCGATTTTCTGAAAAGTTATAACTGTCAAGTGTAAAGTATTTTCAAAATAATAATGCCTAGAAACTGGCGTCATAATTTTTTAAAATTTTGTACCCTAATAGAGCTACAATTTGGTTAGTGTTCCAACCCGCTAATTCCTCTCCCTAAAAGATCGAGGCTCTACCCCAATATCGGCGCACTAAAAAAAGTAGCTGAGATATGTATTTTGTGCATACCAAATAGCTGACATTTTTACCAGCTTTTACTTTTACAATCATTTTTTCAGTTTTCAAATATGTCCCTATTTCGGCTCTAAACCCGGTTTGGTGTTAACTGACAATAAGACCAACTTTTTATAAAGAAAAGTCTTCGAGGAGTTTTTTTTTCGTTTGCTTACCTGAGCAGTTTAAGTGAATAACTGTCAAAAAATCACTATATTTTTTAAAAATTTAAATTTTTTAAAAGCTTTGAATACTTCAAATTTTTCATAAAATTTTACAAATTTTTAACATTTTTCTTTTTTCCAAGATTATAAAGTTTAAAAAAGAATACAATTTTCCAAATTCATTATTTTTCAAAAACTTTCTAAACATTGTAACCCAAAATTTTCAAAAAATTTCAGTTTTCAAAATTTCGATAGTATTGACAGTAATATAAAAATTTTAATTTAGAGAATAGGAAAGATTATCCCATTTTACTCTCACATACTTTTGCCAAAAATGCCTACCCTAAAACTAATATAATAAAATTTGATTCATCGTTTTAGCGTTTTACATCTATATTACAACTACTTCTTTGAGCAGTAGATAATTGAAAATCACCGATATGCTGTTTTTGAAACTCCGACAGTCTGTTTTTTGTGGTTTCTTTCTACTTCGTGTAAAATAGCTTCCTCTAGTTCCGGAGTTTTCGCTGTAGGTCCTAGAAATGCACAACAAAAGTACTTTTCTGTTGTATTTTTACGGATCTTTCAGAATATGTTTTTGGTTTTTTAGAAATTTTGCGCAGAATTTTTTTTGAAGCTTAAAATTTCTCACATGTACTTCCGTAACAGGTGCACACACACAAAGACTGAACAGGCAAACACCTTGCATTTTTACAAAATGATCTGCCAGTTAAACATCTTGTAAGAAATAATAAAGTCTATGGTTTATGCACGATGAAGCGCCACCACAGTTTAGTTAGACAAACTGTCAGGAACCATTGACCACAAGATGGATCGGAAGAAGAGGACCTCAGCCGTGGCCAGCCTATTCCCCAGACTTGAATACTCTACATTTTTAATTATGAGGAAACCTGAAATCAGTTGTCTACGCAACTCGCGTTCCTGACGTCGATGAACTTAGAGCAAGAATTATTAATGGCTGCGATCAGATTCGAAATACCCCAGGTCTGTTTGAATAACGTCGGCAACTATTGCATCGAAAAGTTTACAGATGTATTAAGAAGGAGGGGGGTATGTTAAACACTTACTATAAAAATGAAATGTATCCATAAGTTAGTTTGTTCATGTAAATATTTGATAATAAATTATTTTTTTATTGTTACCCACATACTTTTAATTTTATCGAAAGCTGTACGTTCTAGAAATACGCAACAAGAGTACCCTTTTAATGTATTTTTTACGGTTCTTTCGGAAATTTTTATTAATTTTTTAGAAATTTCACGCAGAATTTTGTTCTGTAGAAAAAATCTTCTACCAGATAGCACGGCCCTTGTTGCAGATATGGAGACAAGCTCTATGCCAGATTATTGGTCAAGATTTATCACAAAAGTTTACCAAATATCGTAAAATTATAACAAACTGTTTTTTGGGAGAGTAGGAAAATGTTTATTTTTTCAACACTGTATCTCGGACACACATTTATAGGATTTATTTGTTCTCAATTTGAGGCATGAATATGCTTTTTAACATGCATTTTTGATCGTAGGTTAGTGGATTCGTTTGTTTGTTATCTCAGATATTTTGAACAGGTGGCTTTTAAGAATCTTGAAATACTTAATACAAAAAATTCTTTTCCGCTTGGGTTTTTGATATCATTTGTTATGAAAAAGGAATGTTGCAAATATTAAAACATAGCCTGCAAAAATTTAAAAAACAAATTGGAAGCTATAGAAGAGTAAAATATTTAATAAAAAAGTGATTTGGAAACAGTAGAAATCGTTAAAATTATAATTTTTAAAATTATATTCCTCTAAAATTGTACATATAAATTTTAAATTTCATAATGTAACAGAGCTAGTTTTGATGAGCTATAATTTTTTCTTAACCCTGTTTTTCTGCGAACCCATCTTAGTATAAATTTTTGAAACTTATATTGATTAAAAAAGGTAGGTTAACATTCTAAACTTGTTTTTTTAGATGCAGAAATTTAGGGGAAGTACTATTTCTGTTTCCCCACATTTACTTGGGTAGACGTGTTTGTCTGAACTTTAGTGTTTTTTCAATTCTTATATGTCTTTTTTCCCAAAAATTGAAAATATCTTAGATTTATTTTAAAACATATGTAGAAAATGTTCGGCTTCCAACTACATTCATATTTATTGAGTATACATAAAATACTTTATTACTTGAACAATATTTATTTATTTTAACCTTATACGTATTTCAACATGTTTACATGCAATTATCAAAGGTTATATTAAAAAATAAAAACAGTTAGTTTATAGCTACAAGGAAATTTTGTGACTTGATCTCGGTAATCGTCTGCAGATGACTTGATTTCTTATTTCAAAATGCCCAATAGAGGTGAATTTAAGAGATCAATTTGCTCATTTATTAACGGCACCATTTTTAAATGTTTGTGAATTTTAAGAGCTTCTGGTATGTCTAATTTACGTTTATCATCATAAAAGTGTAAACATTTTATAGTGTTATTAGGTGTCATTCAATGATTGTGTTCTAATAAGTGTTGAGCGCAATTGGAATAATGTGGGTGCTTGCATTAGCAACGTACGTATTCTTTATACCTAATATCAAAATTTCTAATTGTCTGGCCTATATAAACCGAATTACAATTCGAACAATTTAACTTAGAATGCCTGATTTTAGCAAATCATCTATTTTTGATTTTGCATTAAACAAAGTGTTTAAAATGTTTTTAGTTTCATTAAAACTTAATTTATACTTGTTTGTTTTGTTTATAATTTTAGCAAATAGCAGACCGAGGCATATTTAATTGTATCGGATAAATTTTTTCAATGGGTAATTTAGAATCTTTTTTTTTCAATTAATGTATTAATAAGTTTAGTATTATAACCAATACTATATGCAATTTTTTAATAATTGAAATTGTTGTATTATAATTAATTTCATCTAAAGGGACCGCTAAAGTCTTGTGCATCATAGACTTGTATGCTGCTAATTTATGTGTTTTATGATGACAAGAATTGTGTGTTATTGTAATGTCTGTTTGTGTAGGTTTTCTATAAACAGAGTATTCAAGTTTATTAGTTGATTTAATTTTTATGTTTAAATGTAAAAAGTTAATAGACTTAATTTGTTCAGTTTCTAGTGTAAATTTTATGTTTGGATGCAAGCTGTTGGTAAACATTAAAAATTTAGTAAATAATTCAAATAAACTATCAATACATGCTAAAATGTCATCAACATATACCGAAACCAAAATACAACTTTCACGGATTGATTTGATTCGAGTATTTGATCCTCTAGATTTTCCATAAATGTATCAGTTAACAGAGGTGAAATTGGGCTTTCTATGGGTGAATCATCTTTTTGGAAATAAATTTTATTATTAAACGTAAAATGATTTTGATTGGTGCGAAGTTCAAATAATTGAATCAACTCAGTTCGTTTTATTAATCCAACATTTTTGTTATTAACAATATTATTTAGGTATTTGTGAGAACATATTAGTTTATAATATATATAATCTTTGATAATGACAATAAACATGTCGAAATACGGATAAGGTTAAAATAAATAAATATTGTTGGAGTAATAAACTATTTTCTGTATACTTATAAATACGTTCATATTCTTTTAGTTCAAGTCCAAAAGTTTAAAAGTGAAAATGTCATAGCACTGTATGATGTTTAACGCTGTTACATAAAAACGTAGAGAGTAAAATTGGTAGAAGTTAAGGACTGCAGGCTTCATCCAGTTTTTTATTTAACTAAGTTGGATTTACGCAGTGTTTTAAAAATTTAATTTAAGAAAAAACGGGCGTGATTATGCATTGGTGTTAATAGACAATTAGCTTTAATATGACCTTCATGCTGGGATCTACTTAATTGAAAGCTAAATTAAATTTTAAATCATAGCTGTTATCCGCAATGTTATGCAAGAAATAGTGTTATTCTACGTAAGCTGTGAGTTATAGAAAGAAACCTTAAATAAAATTAAGTTTATAATTAAAGAGAATATATATATTTTCGGTTTAGAACGTTTGACGACGTTGTCCGATGCCTAGATTCCAATGCTTTCGGTTTTCCCATTGTCCTTCATTTAAATTTCGATCACTCATTGCTTTTCTGATGCCTTCTTTCCAGTTCTTTTTTGGCCTTCCGCGTGGTCTTCGCTTGTTTGGTATTCACTTCATAGCCTCTTTAGGAAGTCTTCCATCTGCCATCCGTTGGACATGTCTGTACCAAATTAGTTGACGTCTTAAAGAGAATTGGAGAGTAATTGAAAAAGAATTTTTGGTTCTTAAAATTTAGGAAATTCAGAATCTGTTAAAAGAATTAATAAAGGAAGGTGGATTAAACTATCTTTTTTTTTAAATTATTACAGCCGTTAAATGACGTTAAATTATATAATTCTTTCTTATTGTGGAATTTTGAATTTTGTGTCTATTTTTCAGCTATTTTTTTTTTAAATTTCCAATCTTGAAATTGTTTTCATTTCAGTTTTCATTCTTTTAAAATTGTTAATAATAAAATGAAAAATTCATGCCGATCTGGTAACTCATTGTTTTTGAATAATAAGCCGTTAGAATAAGACTTAGCTTGTAAAATCATAAAATTCAGTTTCTGAAATAACTCTACCAAAATAACATGTCTAACGTTTGTTTCCGGTTTCCGATTATTGCTTTTTAACCAAACTCTCTAGCTTTGAAATGGCGGCCGCTACGATTTTTTTTTTAAATCTTAACTTTAACGCCCATTTACTCAAAAAGCAATTTTTCTGATCAGGATCAACTACAACTTGGTTGAGAGTTCTTTGTGGGTAGTATACGATGAAATAAAATTAATTTCGAAAATCTCTAAACGATTGCAATTCTTTTCCACTATATATTGAACTTTCCAAAAACGGCCCACACGATTTTTGTAACTCTTGTAAGCTGCTAGAACTAAAAATTGGCTACAATTTGGTTTTTTGCTAAATACTGTAATTCCACGCTTTCTACAAATTTTTGAAAATCGACAATGGTACACCTTCGTTTATTAATCGGGGTTTAATACAAAAATTTTTCTTGCTAGTAGAAAAACTTGAATGTTAGTTTTTATATACTGTTATACTTGTTGGGGCTACTGCAGAAAATGCAGATTCTAAATATTTAAAACTTTTAAAATAATATCATCGTAAACTGGCCATACGTTTTTTTAAACTTTATAATCTTATAGAGCCGAACACTATAATTTCACTGTAGCACTCTATATGTATTTTTGAAAATTAAAAATTGTACCCTTTTATTTATTCAACGGAATATGGAATTCAACACATTCAGAGGAATCGCGCCAGTGAAGCCTTGGGTTTGATTTCCAGGCCGAATGTTTTGGCTCAGTTTTTTCAGCGGATTTCACTCGAAGTTTATTTTAATAGCTAATTTTGTCAATCAAAGTTTGATTTACCCCCGAAGCTCATGGAAATCGCACCATCTGCTCGGGAGTTACAGGAAGTAATCCACCCACCCGCCCTCTACAGCCAAATTTTTCTAAAACCCACATTTTGTAAGTCCCGGGGGATCAAATAATGTATTTCCAGCAAAACCTCGAAACTGTTTAATTTTTTTTTAGT
Source organism: Ctenicera cuprea (assembly GCA_958336395.1). NCBI lineage: Eukaryota > Metazoa > Arthropoda > Insecta > Coleoptera > Elateridae > Ctenicera > Ctenicera cuprea. The sequence goes on from OY284486.1 coordinate 60,535,112, forward strand.
CTTGAAAATAATATTTCAGTATATTACAAGAATTTGTATTTAAAGAAAGTTCTTCACAAAAAAGGTGTAGTCAAAATTTGTTTCATAAAAAAATGGTTAATAAAGTATTTTTCTTGAAAAGTGTATCAATGGAAATACATTTTAAAGCAAAGTTTGTTGCAGTAGAAATAGCTTGTATTCCAGCAACTTTCTTTCATCTAAATTTCGTAAACAATGCTTTTTTAACAATTTTCCAGTTTCAATTTAAACAACGTTCCATTCAGGCGCGCTTGGTAACTTTAAATTTTTTGTAAATAGTTTTTTAGCAAAATGAAATTCCTCCCCCCTTCTTATCCTGGCTCAGCACACTAAGTGCTATACACGGGTCTAACATGCCCCACCCAGCAAAAGCCCATGCACCCGGACATTTACAAATATACATAGTGGAAACGGCTGATTACTCAATTAAAAAAAATCTTACCATGCCTTTAGGTGGACTTGAACCATTAACCTTTGGTTTACAAGCTATCTAGCTAGAAAACTCGTCTCCCCCCAGTTCTATCAAAGTAGGTAAAACTATATATTATGTTAATTTTTTTGCCACTATCTGCAATGTAAGTACGCCATACATCTATGGCTACAAGAAATGTTGAAACCTCATAACATTTGATTATTAGCTACTAACACTTACATTCTTAGAAAGATAATAGTAATACAGATTTATAGCAACAGGCATAACTAACTACTTACGAAATAGTAATAATCAAAACAAAATTAGGATTATAGTTCTTAAGATCGATGTTAAATGGCACTTTTAAAATATTTTCTTATTATTTGTAGCTAATTGCTGCTGGTAGTGATAAAAATATAATAAGCAAACGTAATGTAAGGCTATAACATTCTCGGAAGGTAATATAAACCTTGGCTCCGCCTCTTCCTCGAATGGTAGTATGTCCTTATATTCCTTGTAGCTTTAATAACTGTTATTAGACATTCAGTTCGGATTGTCCTGCTAAAATTATAAGCTCCCATTCAACCTGCAAAGACAGGCGCACAAAGAGCTGGAACTCGTACCCGAGACCAACTAGATGCTAAGTGTACACTTAGTAAAAACTGAATACTTTTATTCCAAAAATGTAAAAAAAAGGTTTTTATGTTGTGTTTTCTAACTTTTAATAGTAATAAGAAGAAAGATGGCGTTTGCACTCGTAAAATGGATGACCCTTTTAAGTAATAGAAACTAACTTCGATTTAAAGGGGATGTTGGTATTTTATAGGTTTTATTACAAAGTTTTGCGTGCTGCTCGGGGCTGCTTTATAAGCCTTTAATGTTCATGTCAAATTTTCCACTAGCACCATAAAATGAATAACCTGAAGAGACAATTAGAGTTTATTGCGGAACTTCGCGTGCATGCAGAGTCTTGTAAAATATGGCCGATACTTCACCAAATAACCTGTTAATTCTTGGAGTACGTAATGTGGCTGAAGTAAATTATAGGTAAACTGATCGCGTATTTAACTTTATACCTTCAATTAACATCACGACCATCAGTTTCAGTTCAAGCCACGTCGTGATTGGCTCCAGGGCTCGTAACCCGACCCCACTTCTTCGTCAATAAAAATGTTTATGAGTTGAAAATTAACGCCAGCTTGCGATAAATTAGTATAACAGATTTAATTAATACTGGCTTTGCTCGGAGTTTATCGTTTCCCGACAAGTTTAATATGTAAGATACAGAGCACAACTCAAATTTGGTTTCCATGATTTTGCAGGCCTTATTACAGTTGAATTTGCCCAACCTCGTTTCCTTGATTTTACGATTTAGAATTTCATTCAAGAACGCAGTGTGAAATGATGGTGGAATTTTATTTTATGGCTTTAGAAATACGCAACAGAATTACCTTTACTTAGTAAATAAATGAACAAAATAAAGTAATTACTAATATAAAAAGATATATTTGTTTATAAGGAAAAGTATATAAGAACATAACTCGCATTTATTAAAACTAAGTAAACATGGGCAAATCTACGTATTAATTTTCTTGGGGTTTTTTCCGTGGATTTCATATTTCTGAACAAAGCTTTAAATATTTGTAGTACTTTATTATACAAACGCAAGAATATAAACAGTTTTAATCAATATAGCACAAGAAAAGGATTGCAGTTACATACGATTTTGACGTTTGAAGATGTTATTTATAGTTACTAGCCACAATTTTAAGTTAAAACACCTTCATTATGACCATCTAAGCGTCGCGAATGGCGAAAGCACCGAAATGCTTAAAATTTCACTAATACGTGATTTTTCTATCAATAATTTTTAATTCAGTGTTTCCTAAGGACTATTATTGGAATACCGAAAAGCTATTAAGTTATTTATTTATTTTTTATTTTCTTATACTTTTTTTCTAAAGAAGAACTGATTTCACGAAAATCAATTCGAGCCATTAACGGAAACATCACAGGTCCAGAGGTCCATCCAGAAATGTTAATTGTTATTATTATCGGTTTAGGATTGATAGTTAATACAGATTTGAACCGTTCACTGCCCTGGAATTTTATTATAGTCATTGTTGGCGCGTGAAACATTAATACTAAGCATGACATGTAACGATTTCTAAAGTATAGAAAAGTCAAGACGAACCTCTTCGCTCATATTTTATATAAAAATGCAATTAAAACAACATATAACAACAAATGCTCAAATCGGTCTCTTTCAAATTTAACGAAACGTCTCATTTTTTTGGAAATTTGAGCATTGGTCACCATATAGTTTTAATTTATCATTTTATATCAGTGTCTATGAGTTTAGTATACATATTACATAGCCATCTGGGGAGCCCGGAAATGCCCAATAGATATGCCGGGTAGGAGGGAAATAAAATACCTCCCGCAGACCAACAGACAAAGCAACGTTTGTCCCATATTGGGCGGCTGTAAACAACACTATAGTTTTCTTCAAAGAGAAAGAGGAATCTGTCTTTAAAGTCAATGATGACAATCAGAGTGCTAGTGAGCAAGGATTACATCTAGTGCAACAAGACGCATGGCAATGGAAGAAAATGAAGTACATAGTCCCTGTGCTATGGCCAAGATAGCGGTCAATACAGCAGAGTCAAACGGTGCAAAGATTGACCGAGTTAGGATACACTACCAGCACAGTATAAAAGTTGCAACTTACAATGCAAAATTTATATCCTCCGAAGAGAGACTTATCGAAATGCTAGAACTAAAGCCTATCAAATGAGAGACGCTAGGAATCAGCGAAACTAAAAAAAAGAAGAAGAATAATGCCTCATAATACTATATAGACATACGCTATTCTATAAATAAAAGTAAGATGAATCAAAAAGGAAGTACGAGTTCTGATGCAAAAAACAATGTAGATGACATTATAGAACTAAAGGCAATATAACCTAAAGTAAACTATGCAACCTTAAAGTTATAAAAAAAATACAGCTTTAAAGTAATACAAATGTGTGCACTAACAACTAGCTATGACGACTGGGTGGTAGAAGAATTCTACAAACAATAATATAAGCCATCAACAATAATCAGACCGATTACACATTAATAATAAGATATCTCAATACTAAACTAGAAAGAGAAGAAAAATAAATATAATGCATGGGAGAACATGGACTTGGTAGAAGAAATGAAAAAGGTAAAATGCTTATGAATTGTTTAGAACAACATCAATATTATGCAATGAGCACGTTTTTCAAAAAGAACGAGAAAAATAAATGGACATAGATAGGCCCAAACAGGGCAACTAAAAACTAAATAGACTACATAATACCAAATCATAAACATATCGTGCAAATGTATAGGGTTTGAATAAAATTAACACGGGTAGTGACCATAGATTTTTTTTAGCAAATGTGCACATAAACACCAAGCGAGAAAGACAGAAATTATTTTAAAAAATCACCATACATTACTGTACGAAAACTAAATAAATTTTTTATTTTTTTTATATTTTTATTTCCTAATTTACAATCTACTCAAATATAAGTTACAGAGTAATAAGTAAATTTGTTGTATGGCATTGGCTTGAGATGGGGAACCATCCATTGACGGATCACCATTGTTCATCTAACCAGGTCTTCTGGCCATATTCTCTTAAGTCTTCTTCCTACCATAGGTTGGTTGGATAGTCCATTTATTAGTTGGTTACTGTGTCCTATGTTGCGGTATATGTACTTGATGGCATATGTTGTTATAACATCTGTTATGAATGGTATTTTCAAGTCATTATAGAGTGTGAGATTGGAGATGTACTATGGTGAGTTTGTTATCATACGGATGATCTTAGATTGAACTGTTTGTAATATTTTTGTGTTTGATGGTTTACTGCAACCCCATAGCTCTATCCCATATGTCCATATAGGTTTTAGTATGGTTTTATATATAAGTACTTTGTTTTCAAGTGACAGTTGGGATTTTCTCCCAACAAGCCAGTACATTTGTCTAATTTTTAATTTTACTCTATAAAAACAAAATAAAATATAACTAAAACTAAATAAATAAGCAGACAAATAATTCACACTAGAAAAATAATGAGTAAAACAAGAACGATACTGAAAAAAAGATAGAAGGGAACGATTGAGTATGTAGAAAATAAACAAAATGGCTAAAAAATGATAAGAAACTACTAGAGAAGATACAGTTATAGGGTGATAAAAATAGCTGTACAAAACAACAACAATATGAAAGTATTAAAGAATTTTTTAAACAAAATCGCAGATAACTAATATGAAAGATGGAAATGATATCATAACAGTCCAAAATGAGATTCTACTCAGAATAAAGAACTTTTATAGAAATTTGTGCAAATCACGAGCAAACAAACTAATCACAAAAGAGAATACAGAAGAAACTAGAGTAGAAAACCAAAAAGTAATTAATGTAAATTCAGAAGATAAGCCAAAAGTGAGCATAGTGGAAATCAAAAATGCTTTAACACACATGGAAAAGAATAACACACCAAGAAACTATAGTTTTCTTACCGAAATGCTCAAACTAAGTGAAAAAAAATTAAAACTCAAGCTGAAAGAACTCTCCAGTGACTGTTTAGAACAAGGAAAATGCAGAAAATTAGAAAAATGCAGCAATCCTTTTATTATTTACAAATATTAAATATAAAAGCAATTTAGAAAATTACAGACCATAATGCTGCTATCGCAAATGTGCAAACTTCTTTCAAAGATAATAACAAATCGCATAACTAACAGACTAGACATGAACTGTAAAACTACATAACAATACCTACTCAATAGTAATAAAACGTGAAATAAGGCAAGGGGATACTCACCAAAACTTTCTACACTAGTCTTAAAAGATGTGTTTAAAAAATTAGAATAAGACGAATATATTATAAATGTAAACAGTAAATACCTGAACAATATTAGATTTACTGTTGATGTCCCTGTAATTACCAACAATACGAAGCAACTCCAAAAATTTTAAACAACCTAAACTAAAAATTGAAAGCTGTTGAATTGAAAATGAATATTAATAATAAATATTTAACTAATACTAATTAATAGTATATTAATAAAAAATTAAACACTTAGTATTTGTTTCACAATATGATCAGATTGTGAAACAAATACCAAGTGTTTTATTTTTTATTATTATATTATTAATTTTTAATAGTTAAATATTTATTAATAATGTTTTACCGCGTGCCTACCACTCAATCAATTCTACCAATCAATCAGTTAAAAAAAATCTTATTAAGACCAAAACTATGGTAAATATATAATATATAAATGGTAATAAACGATCAAGTAGTAGAAAAAGTTGACACTTACATATACCAGAGACAACAAATAAGCATGAAAAATGACAAGCAATTACTAGAAATAGAAATAAGAATAAAGTTAGGTTGGCCAGCTTTTGGAAAATTCCATCACATACTCAAAAGCGATGTTCCAATGTCTTAAAAAAAACTTTCAAAACATGCGTCCTCCCGGTCTTAAGTTATGACGCTGAAACATGGACACTTATAGCAAGAACTGTAAACAAACTGAGGCTAACACAGCATACCACAGAGAGGCTAATGCTGGTAATAACTCTAAAAAAACAAGAAAAGTAACACTTGGATAAGGGGACAAATAATGGTAGACGATATAATAAGAAGAACAAAAAAAAAACAAATAGACTGGGTACGTAGGAAGATTAATGGATAACAGATGGACGAAGAGAATACTCGAATGGAGACCCAGGAAATATAATAGAAGTAGGAAGACCGCTGATAAAGTGAAAGGACGACATATTGAAATTAACTGGAAAAAATTGGATGAGAAAAGCGCAAGAACGAGAGAAATGGAAGGTGAACAGGGATGCCTTTTTCCAGCAGTGGATGTAAATTAGCAGGCTGAGAATAAGAAGACGAAGAAGATGCCATAGACTAAATACCATATTTTTATCATATTGCACTCAATAGAGTACAAGACTAATATAATAATAATGAAACAATAACTTTAGTCTGGGGAATAAGAAGGTCACGTGAATATCAATATTATATCTACTGCCTAGACATCGAGTATACAGGATGTTCGGAAACCCATGAAATAACACTTCGGAAAGGCTTTGCACTTCAAAATGGACCTATTATGCCAAATATTCCTTGGTTCAAATTTTTTTTCAACTTACAAATAGAATCACTCTTTAATAATAATATTATGTTATTAAATATCTCCGTTATTCATAATTTACCCTTCCACTTGGTTTCGTTGAAAATAAACGTGTATATAATGATTTTTTATAAAATTAAAATGTAAGGCGACGTTTAAAAAATATCTAAAACTATACATGCTTTTTCAAATTAACATACACTGCCCGTCATTTGAAGTGGATCACAAATGAAAAACCATGTAATTCGATATTTATAGGGTTTTATTACGATAAATGAGCACGCAGTGAATATTTAACGTTCTATACATGTATTGTAGAGCAAACACTCTACAACTAAGAAATATTAACACATAAAAAGACAATCAGTACCTAACATGCTACAACATTAAGGACGACTAAAAACTAAAAGCTACTTGTCATTTGAGTACTAAACGGGTATGGGACCACCTCTTGCACGGATAAGGTCTTCACATCGTCTTGGCATGCTTTCAATACAGGTATCAATTTGTGGCTTGAGGTATCCTATTCCTCTACAATGGCAGCACTCAATTCATCCAAGGTGTTTGGCTGGTGAGTACGCTTTTGTAGCTGCAATTTTAGTGCAGACCGAACGTCCTCTATTGCATTAACATCCGGCGAATTTGCTGGCCAGAGCATACCGACGATATTGGCGTTCTGAAGGTACTCGTTAACGATCGCCGCACTATGAGGTCTTGCGTTATCGTCTATACACACGAAGTTAGGCCCAATAGCGGCTGCTGTTGGGATTACAATGGGCTCTATAATGTTATCAAGGTAACGTCTAGCTGTTACCGATTGATTCCTGAACTGCACGAGTTCTGTACGCCCCCCTGTTCGCAGACCACCCCATATCATTATCGAGCCGCCACCAAACGGAACACGTGGCACCAAACAGCACTCAAGATTTTGCTCTCCGAGCCCTCTCCAAACTCGTACTCTCCCATCATCGGCATGTAAAGCAATTCGAGACTCGTCGGTGAACAAGCATCGTGACGAATCCTCAAATCCCCACTGTAGGTGATCTCTTGCAAACTGCAATCGATTTCGTCGGTGTTCTGCAGATAAGTTCGGATGACGAGCAGGACGTCTTGCCCTCAGTCCAGCCTCGTGGAGTCTTCTATGTATCGTAGACACTGAAATTGGCCGATTTACCACTGCCTGAAGCATGTTTCTTAGACATGGGGCGTCAATTGTTCGGTGTCGTCGAGCTGTTGTTCTCAAATAGCGGTCGTTCGCTGGAGTTCGATGAGCTGTCTACCTCCACCATGCCAAAAGTTAGAGACGATGTGGTTGTCAAAAACCTATTCCATTCACGAGTGATCACACTTTGGCTCATATTAAAACGCTCGGCCACCCTTCTTTGTGGTAAACCACTTTCTAGCATACCAATGATTCTATCGCGCTGAGATGCATCTACCCGTCGTAAAACCATTGCTTAAAATGTAATCTTGAACTTTGAACGGCAATTTGTTACTAACAATAAATTATTCACGGTACAAGTACAGAACGGCCTACACAATAAATCACGCAAAGCAATTCTTAGACGTTGACAATTTTTTTCTTTTGTTGAATCAAACATATATTTGATCTATTTTTTATAAAATTTTTATATAATATTAAAATCAACAGTATGTACTAATTTCGGGTACTAAAACCCTATAATTATCGAGTTATATGGTTCTTCATATGTGATCCACTTCAAATGACAGGCAGTGTACTTTATCCATATTTCAATAACAAATAGGTTTAAAGATTTTAGCTGCAAAAAAATATAAAAACACGCAAAGCCATTTGAATAATCAAAAATATGCAGGCATTTAGAAAAACCTTAAAAATATCATTTATACGAACTTTAAAATTCACTTTATGTGATCCATATGTTGCTAAAAATGTGTAAAATTAAATCTGCGTATGTATGCGATATACACGAAAAACATGCAAATGCATAGAAATCCTAGCTCTAGAAATAAGTGACGATTGCGCTAGCATTGCGAGCCGCAAAGTGTTAGTAATATTATGATTTTATAATAACTGTCGGAAATAAATGGTCCATATAGAATACTTTTGAAAACATTTATAATAAGTAAAGATTGGTGAAATATCAGATATCAATAATTTTGGCGTATTTTTTCAAAGATTTTGAATTTGTAAAAATAATTCGAGAATATGTAGGAAGCAATGTAGGGCCATGCAAAAACTATTTTTTATAAATTGGAATTTTTATGATAGTTTTTACAGTTAAGATAATTTTTATTTCTATCAGAATAAAACTAGAATGAATCAATTTCGGCTACAATCTAATTTCAAAAAGTTTGTCTCGCGTAATACCCTTATTTAGCTTCTTGTAAAATTTCATTCTAGTTCCATGTTTTGCAGTGTAATGAAAGCTGAGCATAACGCACGCAATATTTTGTTTTCAATGATTCGTGTAATTACACTATACTTTTGTTGACTACAGAAGGTTACCAACTACATGTAACCTAAATTACGTGTCAAATAATTTCTGCCCCTTGTGTTTGTGTCGGAATATTATTTGGGTTCTAAACAAAGGTAAGAAAATAAAACAAGACGGTAGCTTTATATGAAAGCAAAAGTAACTAGCTTTTGTACAACATAAAGTCAATATAAAATTTCAGAAGCCCGAACACATACGTGGGATTCTTTGGAGTGTATATCCGAGTTTATAAGGAGGATAAAGGTGGAGGGTTGCGGGTTAAAAATGAGCCCGATTAAGGCCTCTGGGGTGAAGTTACACACTCTCATGCACATATATCTCCCTTGTCCCGTATCAGCCCAAAAAAGTTACTCGTCCTAACCAACTCTATTTCAGCTCCTTTCCTTTTCCTATGCAGGTTTCTTAAATATAGATTGAACAATCACACAAATAGTTAAAATAGTGGGCAACTGGAACATTCACGAGTCTGGTTGTTTGTAGTTTACGATATTTATGACCACTGTTACAGCTGGCCAGGACATACACAATGTTTATTGTACACCAACGTATATGAATTCTTAATATTTAAAAACAAAAAAAAGGAGTACAAATTAAAAGTAAAAACGATTAAATATTTAGTTTATAAGCTTTGAATTTCCGTTAATTGACAACTGGAAGTAACTACTTGAAAACAGTGCTTTATTTTTTTTTAAATAAAAATTTCCCCTTTTTACTAAGCCATTTCTTCAATGACTTAATGAATTACATAGATATACAACTGTGTTTACAATAACGTTCAAAACAAGCCTTTTATTTTTATATTTACAGAAACCATTCGCTTATGATATGAATATCACACAAAAAAACTATACATATTTCCAAAAAAGCTTAAGTATTAATAAATGATAATGAATTTGTACAGCGTTATTTTTTAATTTCTATTGTAAATATTAATAATATTAAAATAATAATTACACTTTTGTAGTTGGGAATAGGATCCGTTAATAAATTAAACTAAACTTTGTCGATTTCTTCCTTACGTTTCGGCGTATATGTATTTTAAAACTTACATTAGTATTAATAGTAGAATTAAAACATTACAATTACAATGTGACCTGTTAAAATATCTGTATCTGTAAAACATTTTTTTTGAACTATTGGTTGTTGTTGTGGTTAATGTTGCGTTTGTGTGATTGTTGTATTTTATTTTATTTTAAAATTTCGTCATAGAGGTTGGTGAGGCCTTCAATATCCGTGCGGTGGTTAATAGAATTCGTGTCTTTTTTTATGGCAATCATCTCCATAATTTTTTTGTCATTGGTTTCTTTTGTGAGAATTTTTGTGTTTTGAAAGTTGAAGGAATGAGACATTTCTTGAGCGTGATATTTAAGGGCTGTTTTTTCTTTGTTTTTTCCATTGCAACTGTTTTTGTGAGCTTTCAGCCTATCTTGTAGGTACTGTTTTGATTGTCTTATGTAGGTGGCTGGACAATTGTTGCATGGGACCGTATAAACTGTATGTGTTGTTTTTAACTTTTCAATTTGATCTTTTGTTTTTGTGAACAGGGGTTTTAGTGTATTGTGGCTTTTGTTTGCTATTTTTATATTGTATGGTTTTAGTATATTTTGTATTCGTTGTGATAGCCCAGGTATAAACGGAATTGATGTGAATTGAACGTTTTCTTTTGCTGTTTTAGTGTTTTGTTTTTGGCCGTTATTATAGTATTTGTAAGTTTCCTTTTTAATAGTTTTGTTTATTATTTCTTCTGGGTAGTTGTTATATTTTAACGATGTTTTTAATTTTTCTGGTGCTGTTGGTCGGTGTTTTGGATTTGTAAGTGCTAGTGTTCTTTTTGTCAGGTTGTTTAAAATATTTTTTTTGACATTTGTGGGTGCTTCTGATTTGTAATTTACATATCTGCCCGACCAGGTTGGTTTAGTGTACCAGATAATTGTCGGAATTTCGTTTGATTTTCTTTTTATGGTTATGTCTAAGAAATTTATTGTGTTATTAATTTCAGTCTCTATTGTAAATTGAATGTTAGGGTTTTGTTTGTTGAAAATAGTAGTTATTGTGTTGCAGTGATCTTGTGGTAATATACAGATAATATCGTCTTCGTATCTTTTGTATAGTAGTATTGGAAACTTACATTCTTCTAGCGCTTTTTTTTTTCAATTTCTTCTATAACAATGTTGGCGGTGATAGCTGATAGCGGGGCTCCCATTGGTAAACCTTTTATTTGCTGATAGTATTTGTTTTGGTATTGCGTGTATGAGTTCTCCAAACAAATTTGTATTGCTTTTTTAAATTCTGTTTTTGGTAAATAAGTATGTTCTTTTAGGTCGTTCCATTTATTTAATATAGATGTTGTTGCCAGTTTAATAGGTATGCTTGGGTACATATTTGTAATGTCTAGAGAAATCATACAGTAGTTTTCCGGCATGACTATGTTTTTTAGGTCGTTTATTAGCTCTCACGTGTCTTTCAGATTTTTTTCTGATTTTTTTATTCCAGTTTGAAGTATACTTGCAAGGAGTTTTGATAGGTTGTATAGAGGAGATTGAATGAATGATGTTATGGGTCTTAAGGGTACATTGGTTTCGCAAATTCTTGTTTTTAAGTTTTTTCCCTCCATAGATGTTTTTTCCGGTGTATTTTGATATTTCTTTATTGCGTTGTTTATTTTCATTCTGATATTTGTTTTAGTTTCGTTATTTAGTTTTTCTATTGCGGTTTCGGTATTTGTTATGATTTTAGAGATGTAATTGTTGTTAACTATTATTATATCATCAAAGAGACAACAAATGAACAAACTATGTCAGAAAGTTTTGTTTTGTAAATTATCCAGAATAATTGCACGAGAAACACTTCAAAAGTCCACAAAAAGCGTTATTTTTGTCAAAAATAGTGTTTGTTCAGTTTAGAATTGCTACATTTATCCCAATTTAATTTCACATATTATTACTTGGGCTAATTAGATTTCTGTTTAGTATACATAGTCCCGCTTGTATTGAAGACTTTGAATGTTCTGAAAAAATAACAACCGGAAATGACCGCTTGAAAACTTAAGATTCGCAGTGAATAGTGCAAACTGTTTTAAACAGGAATTTAAGATTGGTTCAGACCAGCATTTTCCAAACTTTTCCTGTTACCCGCTAACCTTTGATAGAAGAAGAGCTGTATGCATTCATTGTTTCCATTACTTTCTTCTTCCTATTGGTGATCACTTCTCCGTCAATTTATATATTAACACCTGGTTTCTATTGGTTGGTACCCGGTCTTAAATGCTTGCAAGTTTTAAAACATACTACTACCTTCTACTAGATTGTGTGATTTTTTTATTTTTATCGGTCGACCGATCGGGTTCCGCTTTTGATATGTTTACGTCAAGCGGTGCGCGCGAAATCATCATAAGTTTGAAATAAATATAAATTTCAATAAATATAAATTTTACGACTTTTCAAAAATGTTTTTCTTTTTGCCGTAAAGCGCTGTAGATCGTTTATAACGACTTCACCTATAAAACATCACGTCCGGTTCTTTTGAGCGTCGAATAGCACAGGGGCCCCGTTACTCTAACCAAATTAGACCCACAACCGTGAAAAAAAAATTTGGCGCCCTCTAGCGGCCTTAGCTGCGATACGTTTTTTGTCGGATCGACCCTCGAGTCAGCTCCATGTCAGATGATGATGATGATGATGATGATTTTTTGCTTTTAGATCCATGTATGTTGCCTGTTATTTGTTTTTGGCCGGAGGCACTGTAGATCGCTTATGACCTAAACTTTACTTATAAGGCGTAACGTGTTGTCTTTTTGCGGGTAGAATGGCGCAAGTCTCCTTATCCTAACCAAATTATAGACGGAGAAATCGGGAAAAAAAGGAAAAAGTTAGTCTTTGCTTTAAAACCCATGTATACTGCCCGTTATTTGTTTTTGACTGGAGGCACTGTAGATTGTTTATGACCTGGACCCCACCCATAGGGCGTTACGATCTGTCCCTGTGCAAGTGGAATGGCGCAAGTCCTGTTCTCCTAGCCAAATTAGGGACGTAGAAATTGGGAAAAGAAGAGAAAAGTTGTTCTTTGCTTTACGACCCATGTATACTGCCCGTTGTTAGTTTTGGCCGGAGTCACTGTAGATTGTTTATAACCTGGACCTCACCCAAAAGACGTTACGTCCTGTCCTTTTGCGGGTAGAAAGGCGCAAGTTCCGTTCTCCTAGTCAAATTAGGGACCGAGCAATCAGCGAAAGAACTTTGGTGTCCTCTAGCGGCTTTAGTTGTTATACATTTTGTTTTGTTATTCTTTGCTTTAAGACCCATGTATACTACCGGTTACTTGTTTTTGGCCGAATGTACTGTAGATTGTTTAAGACCTGGACTTCACCCATAATACGTTACGTCCTGTCCTTTTGCGGGTAGAATGGTGCAAGTCCCGTTCTCTTAAGCAAATTATAGAGCCATCGGGAAAAAGGGAGAAAAGTTTGGCGCTCTTTAGGGTCGTTTTTACTTACTTTTTTCTCTTTCTGATGGCATTTATTCTCTGCCACGCTTTATTCTTATTCTTGAAAATCAAGCTGCTTGCAATTTTGCAGAGTGACAAGAACAAGCACACTTCTGAATATGAAATAATGATATTCTAAACGATCGAAGCAAATGCCCATGTTCTGTATTCTCTTGGGAATGAGCGTGTGTTTAACGTATTTTTTTAAGAAACAATGTCAATTTATAAATATTTTACGAGCCTCTTTAAGCACATTCTCGAGGCGCTTATGCAACGATCTCGTGACAATGCAGTGTCGTGGGTTTGTTTGCCGGTAGGTATTAGCGAAGGTTCATAAAATTAGATTAGATTAGCTGTGGGTTGCCTGTAATGCGCCCGAACCGCGGCAGTTTCTCGCCTAGATAGCACGCGCGCGCTTAATAAAATGAGCATATTTTCAAATTACACGATAAATAACCATTTAATACTTATCCGCACGCTTCTTCCACATTTTATTACGTTTTCCTGAGGTTCCACGAAACTGATGTTGCTTTTCTCACTAAAATGTACAAGCAATGATTTTAAAAGGAGGTCGTCTACTCACCGACCATCTTGATACGTAAAAGAGATTGCATCTAGTAATTACTATCGATGTAACTATCTCGTAAAGCATTGCAATTGCCAGGAAATTAGTTTTCTACAGCATCATTATATAATATCTTGACAATTTTTGCTGTTAAGAAACTTCAAAAAGTAACTACCTGTTTTAACTTTATAAGGTGATGTGTTTAGTTCTGAACATTGCCACACTACAATCTGCCACATTTAAAAGTTTTCTATTTTATTTTAATTATTTAAAAAAAATTACAGCACTTTTCCGCCTTTAATTCGTTCGCAAGTCTAAATATGTTCCAATCTCCAGTGTTCTTTAGTCCAAAAGAATATCTTTTCCCAGAAATAGAAAAAGCACGATGTTTTGTTTTTCGCGGTAGTTGGAACGGTGCATGTCTTTGCACATTGTTCAGACTATAAAATACAAACACTTTTAAAACCATAGAAAGCAACTATTTTTAAAGTATGGGAACTATGAAGCGCTGTTTGTGTCAAAATTAAAATTTCTTAAGCAAGAAAACAAAAAATTCCAAAAAAAAACATTTCTTAAAGGCAAAATATTATTTTAAACAAGATACTTTCTTTTATATTTTATGTTTTCGTTTCATTTTCTCATTTTTTTTAATTTTTCTTTTCCTGAACAAAAAACATTTTTTTAAATCCTGATTCTTATCCAATAAATATTTGCTTTATGAAAATTTCTGTTTCTTTATAAGATTTCGTTTACCTGTACACAAAGTGACAACGCTGCGCTTATTTTTTAAATATCAGAGTGCAGAGCGATTATCTATCTGGCATTTGGGTTGACTATATTAGCATCTTTCTTAGCTCATTTATATAAGTATAACAAAGTACAGCAAGGTGTAGAAGTAATGTCACAAACAGTAGTCATGTATAATAGGCAACACACGTTTCAAGCAGACATAAGCAACGACAAACGCTATTACCAAGCAGTTCGATCGGTTGAATCGTATGGATTAGGGACACTTAAGTCTTTCGTTCAATTTGGCGTTTTTATGGCTCGAATTAGTGTCATTTAAAAAAAACTGTAACTAAAGCTATTATCTTTAATGGCAATAAAAGTAGCCAAAATTAGGTAAATTCTAGAAGATACGGACTGTTGGATGGTTCCGTTGACACCCGGTATAGCTAAAATGTGTAGTTATTGAAACAGTGACCGATAAAAGTTAGTTAAAAAATTCTACATAAATGCAAGTAATTTAGAATGGCAATGTATTGCTATGATATTTGGAGGTGTATGTTTTGACTGGGAGATTGTAGTTCCTGGAAGGCAATTTTTGGGATGCTTGCTGCATTTCATTTTGCGATTGGTGATTTATGAAGACTGTAAGATTTTGATATTCTAACTTTTAAACTCAGGGTTGCGTATTTTTGCTATAATTTCTTGTTATAATTTCTAATTATTTATATTTTCATATTTGTGAGGTTTGTTTTTATTGAAAGAAAAGAAAAACACAATCAGATTGATACGATTTTTATTTATGTTAGTTTTAATTATAATTTAGTTCAGAATTGTTCAAAAGGTTTAATTTATTAGAAGTTTTAGAGTTACTTGATTTGTGCGTCGATTAATGTCAGTTTGGATGTCAGTGTCAATGTCACAAACGTATAAAAGAATACTCATGGTCATGAAATTTATTTGTTTGTTAAAAAAAATGGGAATCAAAGAAGGAAGAAAAAAATGGAGAATTTGTTTTAGTTAGTTACGACTCGTCTTTGTAAAAAAAAGACAGAAAAATTTATATCCTCTGGATGAAAAGAGGAAAAACGAGTTTAAAAGTAACGTAAAAGTGATTGTGAATATAAAGGAAGAAAATACAACTAATTATCTACGAATTGTGAAAAGTTCCAAAAGAATAACAAGTAAAAAACAATCCAGAAAGTTTTTTCAGTTGTGATGGACGTAAAACCAAGTCTAAAATAATAAAAAACACGCCAGAGCAAGATTCAAACCAAAGGCGAGTGTTTGTAGTTACTTGAGGAACCAGCAAACTAGTGAAGTAGAAGTTGGACATTCATCGTTTGCTCAAGTGAAAGATATCCAAATAAGGAGACGTTAAGATAAGTGTTCTCTTTTTAAAGAACGATAGAACGATAGTAGTTAGCAGAATTTACTTGATTTTTCGAAAATTTCATTCAAAACTTGATTTATTAAATAAAACCTTTTTATGTAACGTTGATATTGTTTTGTGTTTATTCTATTTCTTATTTATTTATTAATAAAGCTAAATAGCTAAATAACGACCCTGAGAAAGTTAAGAAGAGTCTCATCCAATATATAATTGCAGTTGCGTGAACTGCAGGCATTTGGGGACTGTAGGTACATGCACACGCATATCATTGCAGTATATTACTTTAAATTTTGTTAGAAAAAATTGAGAACATAAAAAAAGACTACAACTTTTTCTTATATTCAGTTTTCGTGCCTGCTCTAACAAGAAAGGCAGTTATACATCATAACTGGCATACATGTTTACATCTTAAAACACAGCACCTTTATGTTTTCATTTTTTCTTTTCCATTTTGTATTTCAAATATAACAAAGAAAAACGTCAAGTTAGCTAAGTTTTGTTGACTTTTCATATTATCGTTAAAAATAACAGCTTGTATAATTTCTATAAATGCTTGTAAAATTAAATTTGCCATTTATAAATATTACCAATTTCTGTGTACTTGAAAAGCGCATAAACGTCAAACTAAATTTAAATAAATTGCAAAATTGAGGCAGGAACCCTAGCCCCAAAAATACCAAATTAAACGTCAGCCTTGAAGTGCCACTAATCTACAACAACGATTGACAGGTAAAGTTGCTAAATGTCAGAACGGCTACTTAAAAAAGGAAACAATTGCTTTGATACAACGTTTGTCGCAAAAGCGTGTTGTTTATACAAGCTTAGTATTTGTTACATTAATTCTGCACTTTGCTATACATTTGTCTGACCAATAAATTTTGTGTCATAAAATGTACTTTATGCTCACGGGAAATATTACAATTAGGCTGGTTTCACACGAGACGACAGCGATACGATATGTCGCGCGCGATATATCGTATCGCATCAGCCCTGGTGTTTCACATGTATACGATAATGTCGCGATAACGGTAATTTAGATTCTTTAAAAGTTGAAGAGTTTGCCCAGTGTTGCCAGTGTAAAATAATCGAAGATGGAAAGAAGACGTGTTGTGTTATTACTCTTGATACACCGCAGGCTCCAGAGAAAGGCAGCAGTTCTTAGACGTTATTGGGTTCATCCTTTACTAAAAGTTCGTTATGTAGAAAGTGCTTTTTACACAGTTTTTGAAAAGTTATTGGAACATGAAGATAAATTTTTCAATTACTTTAGAATGAACATCGATACGTTACCGGTCTTCTGTCTTTCGTTCTCCTTTAGATCGGCGAAGTCTTTGACAAAGAAATTACAAATTTCATTCCAAGCCCTATCACGTATGATTTTGCTTTTGTAGTCTTCATCGGTTTTGTCCCAAAGACATGGTCTTTGTTCGACCATTTCTATTAAATCTAGCGGCTCACAATTCACTTTTCTTCTTGTCGTCATATTTTTTAGCAGTCAACCTTCATCCATGCAACGCTGCGAAAGACTAAATTTCCGTAGTTCATTGGTAATCCAGACGATACTGTACTGTTTATCGCTTCCGTGTGCAACCACACATATAATATGCATTGTCAGCAAGAGTCGTCGCGATAACAATCCGAGGCGGTTCTAGAGAACAAATCGCGTGTAATTGCGATATCGCCTTGTCGGCGCGATACTATTTATCGTATCGCTCTAGTGTGAAAGACTCCCGCATATTACATAGACTTTTGCTGCATCCGATATCGTAACGATATTCCGCGCGCGACATATCGTATCGCTGTCGTCTCGTGTGAAACAGGCCTTAGCGCTACTTACAAAAATGAAAGGTGCCCATTTTAAGCTAACTGTTGTTTCCAGTAAAAGCTATATTTCAATAGTGAAGCAACCTATGGCATGCAACGTGTGTCGTCTACTTTGAAGAGTCAAGGAGTTACACAATTAAATGGGCATCCTGGGTAATCTAAGAAATGTACAAATATAGGCAACCGAAATGACAGACAGACAGATAATTGCTTTGCGTATTGTTAATCAGATTAGGATGTATAAAAAACTATTAAAACACAAAACAATTAAATATTAACTGCAATGTTGTTAAATGGTATTAAGGTTAACGATCTCTTTAAAAAAACAGAAATTTTAATAAAGAAAAAGAATAAGGAACTAAAATAAAGACAAAAGAACTAAAATTAAAGATCAGAATTTTTAAAGAAAAATTAAGAAAAATGTTTCTTTTGTTAAATTTTAAACGAAAAAGGAATACAAAGTAAAATTTAGAATAAAATAGAAAGTCAAATTTAACGAAATTTTCGGTATTTTGCGTTATAGACTTTTATATTCTTTTGAAAAGTTTTATTTTTCTTTGCAAAACGTTTTTTTTAAGAAATTTTGTATTTGGAGCAAAGGGCACCTCTTATGGAACGTTCAGGCAAAGTTGTTTACCTCATTGTTTAATAGAAAAGAGAAAATAAAGCAAAGACAATCAGCTGCCCACACTTTTCGTTGGATTAAATTTAATTAATGAACGAAAATACACTTGAATTACATAGTACCTATCTGCCCCTTTCGTGAAAATTTTCAATTTTAGCAGTACATAACACATGCACAATAATCTAAATTTTACAATAAGAAAAACTGAAGCAATTTTATAACACACAACGAATTCTTGGAGTAGAAAGAAAGAAAGTAAATACGTCTGCACTTTACATTGTCTTGTAACACGTACATAGTTGGCGTGTTACCTGCAAATGTCCGGGTAATATGACCAGAGTCCTGTCTGGACGTGAATATTTGATAGGAGCTGCCCTGTTGGCGGGTTATTGTGCCCTGCGGTCCTCTCTTGCTGACCCTATCCTTCTGTTCGACGAAATACGACCGACAAAACAACCTGTCTTTCCAAATTGGGAAGTTCTGGAGTTCAACGCGCAAAAAAGCGGTTTCTCTGATCAGATAGCTGCTAGTTCTCGACCAAATAACTGTATTAATATAAATAGCAATATTATAACAATACATCAACAAATAATAAATAATTATAATAAAAAGTTATAATAAAAAAATTGATTTTGACTCAAAAATAAAAGCTACATTTCAGAGAATTTGTAAAGGACATTGACATAACGAAATATTGCTAGTCGAGTATAAAGAACAAATAAATACAACAAAATTCCAAAGAGTTTAGCAAAGTAATGTAGCGATCAGTCGTGCGCGAGTGGTGTCAAACACACCACTTACTGTTGCATACACAAACATTACATTAGGAAAATGTACATTGCTCGAGGCTAGAATACCAAACAGGCACTGCGAGCACGTGACTCCAATCCATAAACCAACCCCACTTAGACTTATTCAGTTCTAAAAATATGATTCGAATTATTGCGGATTTCTTAGTGAGAATGGGTTTCAGGGAAGGATTTTTAACAACACGAATGCAAGCTACTGCGAAGGGTGGAAAACGAATGAGAAGTGCTTTATGCTTCTGCGGAGGTTTACCAGAATTTCAGGCACTATTGGGGAATCTTGAAAAAATTATTCTTCAAAAAGCATTGCAGCTTATACGAAAATAAAACACTGACGCTTGATGTGCATAAAATTGGGAAATGGGTGAAATAGTAAATCATGGGCTTTACATTTCAGTTTTGCAGCAAGGATGAGATTTAAAAGATCAATTTAAAACGAAAAATTGCCTTGACTTTCCCAGACCTTATAAACTTCTAGTTTTAGTATTTTCACAAGTAATATAACTAGTGATCCCGGTTTTTCGATAAACTTGGGTTTGGTTGTGTACTAAAGCTACTAGAATTATGTTAAATTAAAAAGCACGATTCAATCTACGTTTTTCACAGGAAAATCGCCGTCACGTGTTATGTTTGCAATGAATATAGTCATACATACAATTAATTACAATAAATTTTAATTATTTTCCATTGGGATTAATTTTGTGGGATATGATCGTCAGCGTTGCTTATTAAACACTACTATAATAGTGTTTTTTGACATAAATGATTATTGCAATTGGTTATGTGCACGTAAATTGAGAACTCTGATTGGCTATGCAGAATGTGTGTGATGTTGTCAGATATAATATAAAAAATGTTTTGTGTTGAGCTGCCTCAGAGAACAAACGTGTAAGTGTGTTCCCGCTTGTAAAGTGTACACAGACACACAGTCAGACACACAGTCATATACACCTCTACAGTGTCCGCTTTATCGGTCTCTCAAGGCCCTAAAACCTGCTTATTAGTCAAAATGTTTGGTATAAAAGTGCCTTTTTAGCCATAACTCGTTTATCAATCAGTAAACTCAAAGCGAGAAGAACTTCGTTGAATGAAAATGCATTTGCTCCAAATCTAACCTGACGATCACAATACAATACCTTCCTCTGTTCGTACGTTACCACATTTTATGCTTCGTATAATTGTTCCATGTTTATGTATGAATCCTGGCTCTGGTAAATAAATTCATAGTTTATTAAATGTCTATCTTTGATCTCCGTCAATGGTGATTGCGGTTGTTAGGTTAGGTTAGGGTAGGTTAGTCTTATCTGAAATTGTTTGCTTTTAATTGTAAATGGTAACTGAGGGTAATAAAATAATTGTAGGTAAATAAAACAACATTTCCAGATATCTGTCCTGTTAATGTCTCAGCTGTAACGACATTTTTTTTAAGAACCTTCTAACAAGCGAATAATAAAATAGCGTCAAGTAGGCATTGGATGCCACTGTTTTGCCGATGCTATCTAGTGTAGCGTATTGTTACGGGATTGTTATCTCACCCGATAACGAGGCCGATTTGTGTTGGGAAAGGAGTTAGTGTGGGGAGAGTCTTGGAAGAACGCACAGCAAGAATCGGAAATTGTAATAATATTGTAATAAGCGTGTTGGATAACATTAGAGTATAATTATTACAACAAATCAGAAGTGGGATTGTGATCAACGTGTCGTTATGTCGGACAGTCGCAGTAGCGCAAGAGGTGGGGCGGACGATCGAGACAGGCTGTCTTGGCAGCAAGTGGTATACCCTGACAAATCCCAAAATAAACCTTTAGCTCACGAGTTGCTAGATAAGTTAATGGAGGAAAAGTTAGACAAAAAACTGGAAGAAGGGTTGAAGCAAAACGCGCTGGCGAGAATCCAAGGGATGAGTTTACGTAGCAGTAGTAACTCTGGGGGAAATCGCCAAGTGACTAGTTGATTACGCAACGTTTCTAGAAAAACGAATTGCATTAAAAAAACTACCCAATAAAAGTATGAGCCACTGTTATTATGACAAGTTGGCGCTTATCCACAGAGGTAGGTTCGACGAAGATGCGAGAATGTTGCGCGTCATTCTTGAATTGCCAATAGAACTGCTAGCTAATGCCAAAGCAGTTAAATGCAAAATGCAAATATCGGCACCCAATGGAAGAAGACTTCGTTATTACAATTGTCAACAATTTGGGCACATATCAAGAAACTGCTTAAAATCGAAAACTGAAAAGTGCATAATGTGTGGTCAGGCGGGCCATACACCGGAAAATTTCTGGCATCGGACAAAGTGAAGTTGTCAGGTAATGAAGAGTTTGTTAAAGTCGTCAACACTAATGCGTTTTACGAGGTATACCAGATATACCAGACTCCTGTTTATATTTGTGGGCGCCTAGAAAGGCCTATTTAGATAAAGGCAGCCAAGTTACCGTTTTTGTCCTACGTGTAAGACAGCTATAGGCTTAGCAAGCCCATAAACCAGACACTAACGAAATTTTAATAGTCAAGTGAACTACTTTTTCGGTTTAGATACATGGACTTGAGGCAGAGAGACTTAAGGCACAAGCATTTGTAGTTGACATCAATATGATTGATATTAAATTATTGCTTGGACGACCGACAATAAACAAACGAGGGATCTCGTTAGTTGTAGCTGATGGTAAAGCGAAATTTATTCGAAGACAAGTAAACTTCTCCGTAGCATCAACTTGGAAGCATATTATAAGAAAAGGCAAATTGTTGTTAGTAAATAACCTGAAATTCCAGCTAATTACAGTAAATTAGTAGAGATTGACATCGTTGGCGGAAACGATACCATGACTGTTTGCATGCTGACTAAAGTGTTTAGTTTAGAATCCGTCAGTTATACTGTTCCTGCAAAAGTTCTTGGCGGGAGAGCTAGCAAGATACCAGTTAATAACATTGGGCACAAACCAATACTGAAGAAAGCGGGAGGACTCTTGGCGAGGGCAGATGTATGCATAGAGAATAAAATCGGCGACAGCATCATAAATTGAACAACGGCGAGTACAAATAGTTATCTTTTGCTGAACGGGATAAAGTACGAATGGTGTGATACAGGAATCCACAACTAGATATGCAAATCTGGTATTACTAGTATGGAAAAAGTGGCGATGTTTGGTTGTGTTTAGATTATAGAGCGTTAAATGTAAAGCGGTCGAAGATAGGTGTACGATGCCCCTAATTACAGATCAAGTTGATAGACTGTCTGGGAAGTTTAATTTTTCTAATTTAGACTTCTCAGAGTTATCATCAAATTCCTGTTTATGAGGATTTAGTTCATAAGACGATGTTTGAAACGCCGGATGGTCATTTTGAGTACGTGAAAATGCCATTTGCGACTGCTAACGGCCCTGCAGTGTTTCAGACAGTAATAAATAGAGCACTGGGTAGTTTACGTTTTGACTAAGTTCTAGTTCACATGAATGATACTTTATTACCATCGAACACTGTGTCTCGTAGATTGAAACTATTAAATCTGGTTTTGGAAACATTGTGTAACGCAGAGCTTCAGTTAAATTTGAGGAAATGCGCGTTTCTTATGGATGCAACAAATTACAATTACGGAGCATAAAATTTCGGCTGGTGTAGCCAGGTCAAGCCACAGGAAGATTAAAGCGGTTGAAAAATTTAAGAAACCCTATAGTGTAGACGAGGTTTGGCAAATTGTTGGGCTGGCAAGCTCTTTTAGAAAGTTTGTAAAAAACTTTGCTGCAATACCTCGATCATTGTCTGAACTTACGCGAAAACATGTAGTATAGAAATTGGAGTATAATTATTATAACAACACACTATACCGGAATCGGCGAAACAATGGCAGCTAAATCCCACTTAGCAGTATTTTTATTTTAGATTGCATGTTGTTAGTGTAACCGCATTTCAGAGAATGTGACGGAGAGAGTATTTAGCCTACTTCTGTGTTACGCAATATTGTGTAATACAGTAATTTTTAGTTATTTGATATTCTTGTATTACGTTTTAATTAATACTTTTACTATTGCGAGACTTCGTATTTTTAACAACCCTCGCAAACTTTTGAATCTAAAAGCTACGGCAGTCTTTAACATAAACGGCCGGAAGCTCGGCCTGCATGCTTCGTTCTTGGGGTTTGGATTCGAAATAACTAGCAGCAGATTATACTCAAATAATACAAACAAAGCGTATACGTCTAATCTATATATTAAATCTGTATCTCTTTTATCTGTCTCAGCTTTTACTGCTTTCGGGCACGCGCAGCTACAAGTCAGGTTTGCACGCATCGATTAAGGCGCATATTTGCATGTGCTAGTGCCGGCCAGACCATCATAGTTTCATACATTAATTAGGCAGGGGATTTACAGGGTATGCTTGGGTGGAACACTAATTTGCGGTGCGGGATTCTTGACGAGCGCACGTATGCGGATTTAGTTACTAAACACTTTAGTTGCACAAAATTGTGTTGCAACATGTGCAATACTTACTTCTAACTATTCAAATAGAAATGTTCGAAGTATTTTTTCGGTTGTCTTAGTCACGGATAAAGCACGTCGACATTTAATTAACTTGCGGTGAAAATAACAATAATATTTTAAAATAGTAATAATATTATGCCTGCTATTAGGTGCAGCAAAATGTACAATTGCGTAAGCAGAGGCGTTCCGTGGGTTCAAAATTTGGGTAGACAATAGCAAAAATTATTTAAAATTAAGACTAAAAAGTAACAAAATACGGCAATTCCAATTTACCAAGACCTGTTGTTAAATAAATTAATTTACGCATAAAATCCCTATTAAATTTAACTTTGTCGTTATGTACTTTGATTTGATCACGTAAACCTTCGTCTAAAGCCAAGATAATGCGTGATTTGACAAATAATTTTATTCTAACAGTTGCAGACAAATGTTCTTTGGTCGACGCATGTCTTTTAAATGCAGCTGAAAGATTTTTTAAAACAGAGTATCCTGTATCAGAGTTTACTTTTCAGAGGTTAGATATAGATGAAAATAGTAAGCAATTCCAGCAAAATAGTTCATTTTTAATATTGCTACCAGTTAGTCAGTCCGTTCTTTTATATCATTTAGTATTAAACAATCTAGATTAGATATCTTCCTACTATCTGTCTGTAACGGCCCTAGTCATTTTGAAGTACATCGCCTTTGATTTTCTTATTTCTATTGGATTTTCGTAAAAGTATCAATTGAATTATTCTTTTAAAAGCTGGTCAACGAGAATTTCTATATTTACTGCAAATTTGAAAAGTGCGTATTAAATAAATAAACACACAATAGCTGCATGCTGCAACTAACTGCTGCCGACCGGCGCAAGTAACGTACTACGAGGCCGTGCTTTTGCCGTGCTTATTGCGTTCTGAAATCACTACTATTCTTTTGCATCTGCCCATCTGATTATTGCATTATTTGTATCAATGTTCATGCAAACGTATTAAGAATAATAGATTGCTTGATTGTGTCGTAGGTGGAATCATTTAGCTTGATAAGCGCGGCCTTCGCGTATGCAAAGCTGTCTTTAAAGGCAATGGTCTATTTATTTGGCGCCTAACATTTAATGTTAAAACAGTGTAAAAGTAACTTTTTTAATTGAAATTAGAATTTTTTTGAGAAGGTGTGGGTAGGCACTGCCTACCCTGCCTAATAGGACGACCCGCCACTGTGCGTTGACTGTTATAAGTCGTGCTGTGTATGAATCGAGAAAATCTGTTTATTTCTACTTTCTGTGTTAGGATGAGCTCATATAAACACCTATAGATCGCGAGCATGTGTCAACAACACAGAGTGAACAAACATTTTTGAGGTGCTTTGTTGGTTACATTTATTAGGTTGATTAATTGGTTATTTTTGTTGGAATATTAGGTCAATGATTCACAAAAATTGTTTACATTTGCTAATTTAAGAATGAATAAACAAATTGAAACAATTGTTTATTAATCATTGACCCAACAACTCAACAAAAATACTAATTAATTCAATACAGTGTCAAAAGTAACCAAAACTAATAATTAACTTCATTTTCAACTAATTTCATTTACTTATTTTATGTATACCACTTATTTATGAGACGAGTGTAAAATATCAAGCAATTGCATATATTTTGTTAATAACAAATAATCCATACATATATAAAGGCACAAAGGTTTTTTTCTCCCCTTCCTCCAGCGGCTACCGCTTCACCAATTTGGACCATTTTTTTTTCAATGAAAGGTCTCTATCCACAGATGGAACATGAAACATTTTTATATTTTTATTCTACGTCGATTTTTTAATAATAATTATTTTAATTTATAATATATATGACGGTCGGCTAGACGCGCGTCACTTGGGACGCCACCTACAATAACGTCGCGTGTCATTATTGGAACTAATGCATCACGTGACTTAACATTTCGCAGGTTCTGTCAACGCTGTCTGTCAGTGCATTGTGTGCTGGGGTAACACTAGTTTATATAATACCACAGATAAGGTTACCACTACCTTATCTGTGATAATACTAAAACTTATTGCGGCAAGAACATTATTACAGTTTTATTGCTGTAAATCAGCGAGGTGGATTTTCCCCAGGAAAAAGCTTCCCTGGAGAAAAAGTGCATGCACTTCTTGTGGTTCGGAGCCTACATTAAACTGTAGGTTTCCTATGCCTGTCTGTGCAAATTATCTATCGCCGCGACCCAAACACAGACATACGAGAACAATCGCCAAAGTCTTGAATAGGGTATGGCACTACAAAAAGAAGAAGATTGCTGTACAAACAGTGACGTAACATTAGAGAATAGGAACCAATTGACAGCCCCTCCCTTAATCATTTTATTGTATTTTTTTTTTTGGTTCATAATACCTGAACGGATGTACGGATACATCGAAAAATCATCGCTAAATTAAGATTCAAAAAGAAAATTGAACCAAAATCGGAAGCTAGACCTATTTTCTAGTAGAATTATTTTTTTATCCGAATTTCTAAAACCTTAAGGCAAATTCAGCATTTTTCTGATCCAGCTAATGCGACAGCTAAGTTTATTTGTGCAAATACGTTCTGATTTAGTAAATATTGAAAGATTTACAGTTAATGATTTTACCTTTTTTAATATTTACAAAATTTATTCAATAGTGAAATATTTAAACTACATGTTTTAAAAATTTACTTAGTTTATAAAAATGTATTAAAATATTTAAAAGAAATTTTTAATAATATATATTTAATAATCATGCTTTATTAAAATATTAAATTCTATTTATCTGCATTGAAAACTACAGCGGGCCGCTGTACATGGCAATATGCACCTTATATAATGGACACAGAAAGATGCGGTTTCTAGTAGCGGGGCACTCTCCACTTACCACTTAAAGTTGAGAACTGGGTGGAAGGGATTGCTAGATATATTGTATTGTATACAAATACGCTGCAAATGCAATAATTTTGTAGATTCATTATTAATCTAGGTATTTTGTTATAAGCACATATTCATAAATAAATAAATTTTATAACGTTTGCTTGGAAAATTTTGGTGGCAGCATAAAATATTCTTTCAAACTCACGCCTGTCATGCATGTCCTAAGACTTATTGACGTGCCTCACGTGTTATAGGTTATTTTATTACTGGGCAACCTTTAGAAAGTCGTATATATTTTATTATAGTTCTTAATGTCTCTTCCCTTTACTGGTAAGCAAGACGAGAAACTCGATCCCTTAAAGTAATAGCAAGTCAGTCAATATTCTGACAAGGATGAAACGTTTTAAAATAAGCAGATGATAGATGAGAATCTCTGAAGAGATAATTCAAATATTATTGAAAAAAATTAGGAGAAACAAAAAAATGTATTTTGTAACGTTTGCATTCAATGATAAAATTTACTGAAACGCAATAAAATATGAATGTTTATATCTCTATTTATTATTTAGCGTGACACGATGCCTTCAGTATTTCAGTTTTAGCGGCAATGTAGGGATTTTTGCTTGCTATTATTTCCTGCTGTAACGGTAAGTTTTTATACACTTTTAAAATGTTTCATACTCTTCTGAAAACAGATAAATGAGTTGCAAAAGCGTCGTGTGGTTTCACAGTTGTTTTAACGCTAGCATTTTATCCTTTCGCAAACTTGAAGAATGCAAGTGAGAATGCGGCATTACATGTTCTGGCCATTAGAAGAGAAATTGCAAAAATGCAAAACGATAAGCGGTAAAAACATTACAAAGTTTTTTGTCGGTTTTGTTACGAGAAGCTGTAATGGAAAAACCTACATAAATCTATTTGAACTTGCAACTGGCAGCCTTTTCAGTATCTGTCAGTGTATTTCTATTTGTACTAATGTTGCTGAGAGAATCTGGGCTACTTTTTTAAACTAAACATGTTTAAACGCAAATGACTAGTATAATAGATAAAACATGAAAAGATAAATAGATGAAATACATTTACTAGCGATGTGTTCCATTGCAATTGTTTCTGTAAAAAATTATCTGTAGTAATACAGAGTGCCCATTTTAAAACTCAGAGCCTAAATTTTTTTAAATCGGCAACACACAATGCAACCCCCAGATCACTATGCATTTCTAACATTTTTTTTAAATTGAGAGTTGTTTTACAGTACTTGTATCTACTAATGATTAAGTACAAATTTAAGGTTACTTTAATAACTCAAATTTAATATTTGACAACAATAACTGCAATAATTTAATAGGAACATAGTACAAAAACTAACGAAGCAGGTGTTCAAATTGCCTTCCCCCTTCGTTTTTGCAGAGTATAATTCTTCTACGCATCGAACCTCTAACACGAGCTAACATTTCCGGTGTGTTAGAGCAACAACATTAAATTATCCTTTCGCGTAGATGTTCTTTATTTCGAATGGGCACTTCATAGACATCATTTTTTACTTTGCCCCACAAAAAGAAGTCTAGCGGAGTCAGATCAGGACTACGGACAGACCAAGGATGCAATGCACCTCGTCCAATTACGCGTCCCTTAAAACGTTGGTTAAGATAATTTTTCATATCCTTATGAAAATGCGGAGGTGCACTAATGCCGTTGTTTGAAAACCTCGCTTCATCACAGAATAATACCATACTTAAAATTTCCGCATTGCCGTTTAATTGCCGTCTAAGAAATTGACAATACTGAACACGATGCTCATAATTTCTATCTTCAAGGTGGTGTATGGTATAAACATGGTAGGGGTGAAATTTGTTCGCCTTAAGAATATTGAAAACAGAACCTTTGCTAATGTTTAAGGCATTTGCAATCGCTTTTTGACTTGTATGGAGATTATCCGTAACCATTTCAATAGCAGCTACTTCGTTATGTTCAACCGTAACTTGCCGTGCCCTTACTTTTGGTTTTGAAAATTGCCCATACTCTTGTAAATTCAGAAGAAGCATTCTAAATGTTTTGTCTGTTGGAATTCGTCTACCTGGAAAGCGTTGCGCATACAAAGTACTGGCAGCACTCGCATTTTTTCGACGTTCACCCAGAATTAGAAGGATGTCCACTAGGAAAGAAATTCATCTTCTTGGCTCTAAAACAAAGTAAATAATGATATCGTTTAATGCTAGTAGTGGAAAAAGTATTTTAAGGTTATTGCTTTTTTGAAAGTACTAGATAGCAATTGTTTTCATTATTAACCAGTAGTTAAAAATGAAATATTATTAACCACTGGGAAAGAAATTCATCTTCTTGGCTCTAAAACAGAGTAAATAATGATATCGTTTAATGCTAGTAGTGGAAAAAGTATTTTAAGGTTATTGCTTTTTTGAAAGTACTAGATAGCAATTGTTTTCATTATTAACCAGTAGTTAAAAATGAAATATTATTAACCACTGGGAAAGAAATTCATCTTCTTGGCTCTAAAACAGAGTAAATAATGATATCGTTTAATGCTAGTAGTGGAAAAAGTATTTTAAGGTTATTGCTTTTTTGAAAGTACTAGATAGCAATTGTTTTCATTATTAACCAGTAGTTAAAAATGAAATATTATTAACCACTGGGAAAGAAATTCATCTTCTTGGCTCTAAAACAGAGTAAATAATGATATCGTTTAATGGTAGCAGTGGAAAAGAATATTTATAATCATGCAACGCTAGTAATAAACATCGCAGATGACGCACAACAAGTAAAATACCGGTAAAAAGAGAAGTTAGGCAAGGTGTCTCTAAAATTATTCACTCTTGCTTTGGCAGATGTCTTTAAAACAATGAATGAAAGCGAGAAGAAAGTTAAAATTGAGGGCCGATACTTAAACCACCCTTTCGCGTAGATGTTCTTTATTTCGAATGGGCACTTCATAGACATCGTTTTTTACTTTGCCCCACAAAAAGAAGTCTAGGGGTCAAATCAGGACTACGGACAGGCCAAGGATGCAATGCACCTCGTCCAATTACGCGTCCCTCAAAACGTTGGTTAAGATAATTTCTCATATCCCTATGAAAATGCGGAGGTGCACTAATGCCGTTGTTTGAAAACCTCGCTTCATCACAGAATAATACCATACTTAAAATTTCCGCATTGCCGTTTAATTGCCGTCTAAGAAATTGACAATAGTGAACACGATGCTCATAATTTCTATCTTCAAGGTGGTGTATGGTATAAACATGGTAGGGGTGAAATTTGTTCGCCTTAAGAATATTGAAAACGGAACCTTTGCTAGTGTTTAAGGCATTTGCAATCGATTTTTGACTTGTATGGGGATTATCCGTAACCATTTCAATTACAGCTACTTCGTTATGTTCAACCGTAACTTGCCGTGTCCTTACTTTTGGTTTTGAAAATTGCCCATACTCTTGTAAATTCAGAAGAAGCATTCTAAATGTTTTGTCTGTTGGAATTCGTCTACCTGGAAAGCGTTGCGCATACAAAGTACTGGCAGCACTCGCATTTTTTCGACGTTCACCCAGAATTAGAAGCATGTCCACTTTGTCAGCGTTGGAATACATTTTGCACCAAAGATTAGTGATCGATAATCTTTGTTTTGCACCGTTCAAGTAATGTGGCTTGACGAATTTGATTAGTAAACTGCCAAGTTAATGCAAACATGATTGCCCTGATCTTAATTATAGAAATATTGTGTTTCAAAATAATAGTCGGTAGTGACTTGTATTGTGTGTTGCCTATTTAAAAAATTTAGACTCGGAGATTTAAAATGGGCTCTCTGTATACCAAGCGCTTGGCGTTTTAACCGATAATTGTTACTATATACAGCACGAACGCTTGAAAAGTGCCCAAGTGCAAAGGCATAGGCATACTTTTCTTAAAGCAAGATTCGGCGTCAAAACTATCTAGAAAAGTTGTAAGCTAGCGGAATATTTTGTAGATTATTGCTATGAACATTGAGATATGTACGAGTTTTGCAAATGTAAATTGCACAATTACGACAGTATCCAAAAAGCAATTATAATGGTAACCTAATAAGAAAAGGTTTCGTCAAATATAACCAGTGACAGCTACTTATTTTTAATTTTTAGTTAATCACACTAAAGATGATCGCAATAATTCTTTTAGAGAGATGCAGTGTTATCAGCATTGCAACCATAGCCACAGAGTCAATGAATTATTTTGGTTTTTGCTTTTAATAATAATTTTTATTGTTTATATTTACAATAGTTTTGTGCTGATTTTATTCTTGGAATTTAAAAATAAATTCTACTTACGAATTTTCTATAATTCTGTCTTTGAGTGACAAACTCAATCGTGTTGCTATGAGGCAGTACCACTTGCCTTAACGGACTCTGAGGGTTTCCTAGAAACTTTGGTTGTCAATAAAGTGATACAATTATCTAAAATTTTTAATTCACGTGTGGGAATGCTGTTGATAATTTACTATAACTGAATATCTTCCTTTAATCAGCGTTTTTTTTGTTCAAAATTTAGTAATAAGTTATTAATTGTTTTTCTTCATTTGCTTCAGTTATACACATGCATGGAAATGGGTTTTTGTGCAAAAACGTACCCCTACTTAAAGAAAAAAATTGAGTTGTGTATATCATACGAATAGCTTAGGGAACGTATAACAAGCCGCTATCGTTTCATTTCAAAGAATCTACTTAAAACACTGATTTTGGTGAATGATAACGTTTAAATTGCGATTTTTAATTTAATATTTAACTTCATAGAAACCATTTTATGCGAATCATGAGCTGGTTCTGTAAAGTTAAAGAAATTTATGAGTTTGCCAATACTCCGAATCTTTCAGAAATGAATGTAAATTCCAAGAAGTTTTCGTTTTTGACGTAAAACTTCTTTGCCTGTACCTACATAGTTTGTAACACTAAAAGTCGTTGCTGAAGACGAAAAACGAAAACGAAAATCCGTCACGCTCTTATCAACAATTATCTGGACATCTAAGACTTAAACAGTGTTGCCATGTCTCAAAAAAATTATTTACAAAAAAGGCTGGCCAATTATTCAGAATTCGGCCAGTAACCAAAATCACTACCTATTCGGTAAATCCCTAGTCCTTAGTGTACTATATACGTGCAATGTCGTGCATGTATGATGAGTAGCTACAATAAAAGGTATTCCAATTTTTTTTATAATTAATGTGACTTTTTGTTTGAATGAATAACTCAGCTGGGTGGTAGGGAGTTCCAGCACCTGACCAAAAAGGCAGGGCAGCTTATGACAGGGAATTAGATTTAAATTAAGAAATCTGGGATTATTTCCGGTGAAACTGGAAGTGCAAGAAATTAAAATTTTCATCAAATAATCGCAGTTTATGTGTGTATTAGTCATGTCAAGATTAATTTTCTTAAATTAATAACACAATTAATATTCTAAATGTGTTTGGATTTTCATAAACCAAGGTTTTGGAAAATGTAGTGTCCTAAGTTGCAGCGTTTATTTGACCTACGCGATCATTGCACATTTGCATAGTACTAGCTCTAGTGTTTAGAAGTTTAACTAATTTGCGAAGGAGGGCTGCCCTCCTTTCCAGATGATACACTGCGTCAACTTTCAAAGTTCTATTACTACTACAACCTACATAATATGTTGTTTATTTTTAATTAAACTTGACTTTGAAAGTAATTAAGTTAGTGGGTGATCACTTTAATTTAATGTATACCCGGAGATGTTTGTATAAAATATATAATCCTACGCCAACATGAAATATATTGATACTTAATGTTTGTTTATTACAGTACGGAGCTGGTCCAGGTAAAGCGATTATTTCATGTAGAAACGTCGAAACGCATAAAGAACAATTTGAGAATTCAGAAATAAATTTAAATAAGAGAGTATTTCGTAAGAAATTATTATTTATTTGTCTAATAAATATCAATGACGAGGCGGCGGTGGAATCAGTGCCGTCCCCGGGGGCCGAACCAGGAAGACAGAGGGTGACATCTACCAGCAACAGGGCCCATTTATCATGTTCAGCCACCGCCTCGCACCTGAGCCATCTTATTATCTCGGCCTCCATCAAACTGATGTGACTAGATTGTTTAAGTAATTAAACTTCCGACTGACAAATTTATTTTTTTCAAGGACACATTTCTCATCCAACTTTTTTGTAGTAGATTTTTTAGCTTAAAAAATTAAATTTATAGGCATTTACTTTTAACGATATCTACATTTGGTTTATACACGTTGTTTGTTATTGTTTTTTCTTTTCAGTTGCGCGGTTAACTACTATCTATCAAAATTGAAGGGTGTGCGACATAAATGCTTTTTTCCAATTTTCTGGGTTTTATTTTGGCTTTCCAATCGTGCCAGTAATATTGAAGCTTATACGCTGTATAACAATTTTCACGTTGTCTATGAGGTACGTTTACATTACATTAAACAGATTATTTTACTCACATAAGAACTCAAAGCCGTATATTAGGCTAATCGATTATTTTAACACTTTTGAAAAACGAACCTTTCTAGAGAAGCGTTACCTTTTTTACAATGTTTGTTATTTAAATAGTAAACAATGTGCTTTTTTATAGAACAAAAAAAAATTATAGATAACAGAAAGAAAACTCTGTAAGAGAGGTTTATAGTGAAAGAATTGCGAAAAAAAGAATAGGCCCTAATAGGGTGTTTCAACAATGCGAAATTCTTTGATAACACCTTTGTTAATTACATTATCAAAAAGATATTGTACACGTGGGCTACTTGACAATTTGTGCACATTCTAAAAAAAAATTTGTTTATACATGGTGTACGTGTTTTATATTGAAGTTTAGTTTATTGGTGTCATTATACATAGGTATTTACACAGGTCGATATCTCTCTCTCTCTCTCTCTCTATCTTTTTTTTAGCAGGCTCTAGTATCCACTCTTACACATAGGTCTTCCGTTGTTTTCTCCATGATTCCAACGCTTCGCTTGTGTGGTCGAGGTCTCCATTGTACTATATGTTTTGTCTATCGATGTTTGTGACGTGCCTGCCCAGCTCCATTTAAGTTTCGCTATTCAAGTTATGACATCTTTCACCTTGGTTCTTTGCCTTATTTCTTCGTTCGTACCGTAACATGATCACTGAGACTTAATCCCAACATCATTCGCTCTATTGCTCGTTAAGTTATTCTAAGTTAATTTGCCGATTTTACTGTGCGCGTTGGGGTTTTCATAGCGTATGTCAACACAGGAACTATGCAGCTGTCAAATACTTTCCCGTTTAAATTAATTGGAATGTCTTTATTCTTTGGAACGTTTGTCAATTTTCCTGTAGTTGCCCATGTTAACCGAATGCGTCTTTTTATTTCAGCGGTCTGTTTTTTTTTGACTAATCTGCTGGTATGTCCCAAGTAAACAGTTTTCAACTGTTTTTATTTCCTCGTTTCTCACACGTACCATTTTGTCTTCTGAGGTCTTGACTTTTGTTTTGTTCATATTCATGTGTAGTTCAATTTCGGCTGATCTAGATTTGAGTTCTTTTAGCATATTTTGTAGTTTATTTATGTATTGACTGAAAAGCACAATGTCGTCTGCAAAACGAAGATGGTTTAAGTATCGGCCCTCAATTTTAACTTTCTTCGCGCTTTCATTCATTGTTTTAAAGACATCTTCCAATGCAAGAGTGAATAATTTTAGAGACACCTTGCCTAACTTCTCTTTTTACCGGTATTTTACTTGTTGTGCGTCATCTGCGATGTTTATTACTAGCGTTGCATGATTATAAATATTCTTTTCCACTGCTACCGTTAAACGATATCATTATTTACTCTGTTTTAGAGCCAAGAAGATGAATTTCTTTCCCAGTGGTTAATAATATTTCATTTTTAACTACTGGTTAATAATGAAAACAATTGCTATCTAGTACTTTCAAAAAAGCAATAATCTTAAAATACCTTTTCCACTACTAGCATTAAACGATATCATTATTTACTTTGTTTTAGAGCCAAAAAGATGAATTTCTCTCCTAGTAGTTAATAATATTTCATTTTTAACTACTGGTTAATAATGAAAACAATTGCTATCTAGTACTTTCAAAAAAGCAATAACCTTAAAATACTTTTTCCACTACTAGCATTAAACGATATCATTATTTACTTTGTTTTAGAGCCAAGAAGATGAATTTCTTTCCTAGTGGTTACTAATATTTCATTATTAACTACTGGTTAATAATGAAAACAATTGCTACCAATCTTTAAATTCACCATAAACTTTCATGTAAAAATCTTTTGATTTTACTGGTAATAGCTGTTCACCAACACTTTCTGCACCTTCCCTAATTTCAGGAGGAGTGCAGTTTTCACTCAAATCATCAAAATTGGACATTTTATAACGACTATTATAAAATATATATTTTACGTAAATGTCAATTGAAATAAACTATTCTCTTGTTTTCAAGCAAGGCTACTTTATTTTTGTGCATATTTGCATTTGTAATTTTATTTTTTATTAATGTAAAATCAATTAATTATAAAAGGAATAAGGGTGCTAGTAGTGGAAAATATAATATATAAACCACGGTAGAGAAGACTTATCAGCCTCGCAACTTATTTCTGCTCGGCTAAGAAAAATGTCTTCTCTACCTTGGTCTATAATATACTATTAAGTAGGTTTCTGTATCTTAAATATCCTTGCATTGTGCATAGCTTTGAAAATAGCCCATAATTCCACTGAGTCAAACGCTTTGTTATAATCGACGAAAGCAAGATGTGGTTGGTGATTGTATTTATTACATTTTTCTATCAATGAGCGGACGGATTGAATGTGTTATATTGTACTGTAACCCTTCTAAAACTTAGCTTGTTCTGGAGGCTGGTAATCATACAGTTCATTAGTTACTCTATTTGTTACAAATTTTGTTAACAGTTCGTAAGGGTGCGGTAAAACAATTATAGGTTTGTAGTTGTCAATTCTTAATTTATCACCCAGTTTGTATAATAGAACTACCTTCGTGTTTTGCCATGTTTCTGGTATTTTTACAGACAATTATTGAGAAGTATTTTTACAGACTTTTGTGTAACGTTTTCGCCTCTTTTTATCATGTCAGTTGTAATTTCGTTCTCTCCAAAAGCTATACCTTCTTTTATTTGGAATAATGCTAATTTCACTTTCTTCATCGTGATTTCGGGCAGCTTTTCAGAACCAATATTTATGATAGTTTCAGATATTATATTAGAAGGTTTTGGACTTTTTTCTTTGTATAGTGCAGTGTAGAAGTTTTCGTTATTTCTTCTCTATCGCCTATGATATTTCTGTTTGGGTCTTTTAGCTGATATAATCGTGGTCGACCAGTATTAGATGGTTTGAGAATCTTCATATTTTTGTTGTTATTTATTATCGTTTTTATCATTTTTGTGTTGTAGTTTCTTAAATCCTTTCTAATTTGTGTTTTTACAATTTTGTTATTTATATTCTAGTGTTCCTTTACTCAATCCTCTTCGTTTTGCCATAAGTTCTCTTAATCTTTCTCTATTTTTATTTCTAACAACGGTACATATTTTCTTGCTCGCTGTGCTAATGTCAGTTTTTATTTTTCTTTCTAGTTAGTTCTATCCAGTTTACTCATTGTTTCCTTCCTTGTTAGATAATTTTTATAGAACACAGGCCGATACAGCAAATAAAAAAACAAGAGAAAATACGATTAAACTAATACTCTAAGTCAAATCCGATATGTGACTACAGAAATTCATCGGCACTATAATATGATTTCCCTATACGGCATTCAGAGTCGTTTCTGGACTTCAGTACAGAGATGACTGCAAACATTTTTTTTTAAACTGAAAATATTAACTTTACCATCAGTATATATTTTCGAACTTTTATGATACTTTGAAAACAATCCTGGGTTATACACAACTCACAAAAAAAATACATAAACACAACACCAGACACAAAAACAGCATAGCTGTTAAATACTGTAGACTAAAGTGACCCCAGAACCACCTCGAGTACTTAGCTATCAAATATTTTAACAGTTTACTTCGTAACGTCACAGACTGCTGATTCAGCTACATGGCCTTATATTAGATTTTCGTAGGACATAATTAAATGAAATAGAGCGAAGTGTGCCGTTCGTACGGTATTTGCAGACACAACTGCCCAGATTGTGTAAATTAAACACGGTACTGCTCAGCTTCTTTGAAACATTGTCGATGTGTAGAATTGTAGATGCCATCTTAACCCAGGATCCAATTGAACGCCTAGAAAATCTACTTTTCTTTTCAACATCCATATTATTGCCAGTTTCCCTGAATGTAAGCAGCATCTTATGGGTTTTTGTTTCATTCAATTATAGCGTGTTCACTTTGAACCACTGTTTCGCTTGATATTGAGCTGTATTTAGTTTCGCCATGGCTTTATGCGAGTTGTGCCGTTGACCAAGAATCGAGATTGTTGTATTGTCAGCAAATAGGAAACAATTTTTTGGATTTGTATTGAAGGGCAGATCATTTATAAATAGAAAAAGAAGAGGCCCAGCACGGACCCCTGTACCACACCTATTGTTATGTGGCTCTTTTATGGTAACGATTCGTTTAACTTTACAACCCAATATCTACCTGCAGCATACTACTGTATCAAGCAGATACTGTTACTGTCCAAGTTATATCAATTGTGTATCAATTTCTTTATTAGTAAATCATGCGTGACGCAGTCAAAGGCTTTACTTAAATCGCAAAACACAGTTGTTGTGTATTCTCAATTTTCGAAGAAATTTAAGATGTTGGAAGAGAGTTCGTGTACAGAGGAGCAAGCAAGGATTTGTTGGGCCCTTATGCAGAAGATCGAAATGCCTCTCCTCCTCGACCACAGCAAAAATATGTTTTTATAAGAACAATTTATTCCACAGAAACAAATAGAATGTGGATAAAAAATTGGGACAAATAAAAAATAAAAATATATATATAAATAGACATTCTAAACTATGCCATAACACAAAAGTAAGATCAAGTAAGCAGAATTATATTTCATTCATAGGTGTAAGATGAAAATTCAAAAAACCACAATAACTTTTAAGGAGCTGGGTACTATCTTAACAGTCGGGGTTTTAACTGCTTTGTTAAAGTACGCATACATGACGTATGTTTATGTTCCATGTATAGCATTTGCTATTCGACCCCCGTTAGCACAGTAGGAAGATGCGCGTACGGCGTATGCACCTCCCCGACGAAACCCCGGCTGAGGTAATTATTTCAACATATATAGATTATCAAACTTTATTATTTATTTTGAACATGCTAGAAGTCTACTGTTTCTGCTCTCTCGAATCTTTTAAAAGATAATGGCATTGTATAGCTTTAGATGCAGCAAAGTGGAGTCCGACTGTCGTAGCTTTAGCAACGTGGTTAGTGTACCCAGACTATCAAAGTACTACACCAGGCAAATTTGAACAAATATTGGGTTTGGCATGAAGTGATTAGGGACATTTGTTTGATTGTTGTAATCTATAGTTCTTTTATTATAGAATGAAGTCCCAAAAAAATCTATGTGAGCTAAAGCGGCCATATTGGAAAATGTCCGTCAATGCTCTATTATTCAAAAGCCATATATCTCTTATTAATAAATTTTTTTTTGATTGGTTTCGATGCTTTAAAAGTGTTTAAAAAAAATGAAAATAATCCCAGAAAAAAGACTAAAACTACAATTATAATATAGCAAATGTTTACTGCCTGTTATTATCAATTAAAAATAAAAATATGAAAAAATACCATACCATAATTGGGGAATAAAGTAATTTTAAATACATGATAAAATATAAACTATTTTAATAGAAATTAAAGCAGATTTATACGTCTAAAGAGTCTTCTTCAATAACGCATGCATATTTACAATCAATTCCATGGCAGTTATGGCGCATATAGTTACAGCGCGAGCATCTGACTTCTGAGCACACACATTTCTTTTGACATCCGCCTTTATATATACAGAACAATAGATTTAACAGTTTCGATGGAGCTTGAGATGGCTGCATTGTCACCGGAAACATTTGATTGCTGGACACCTTCCATCCAAATTCTTCTGGTGATAGACGATTTCTCCTTTCAGAACTGAATTTAAAGATAAGCCCTAAAATTAATCTAACTAATAACTATAACTTTTACAACTATCTAGTTTTCGTACCTTAATACATGTTGGTGCAGTTGTAGGCGGGAGGTGCCAAATTAAAAGATTTTTCCAGTGTCTCCTTAGCAATACCAATATTATACAGTCTGAATTTAAAAACTTCACACTCAAAATTAGATTTGCCTGGTCTATACTATCCAGGGCCATATTTTAAAACGTCTTGTAAACTTACAGCCATGCGGTCCGCGGGTCATACAGTTTTAAAGCTACGTCTGTCATTTGACGCGGTATATTCTAAACATATAAACCAGGGTTGGGCATGTAGAATATTACATGTTAAATATACTTATTATACATGGTTATTTTACATGTAGAATAATAAGCCCCTTTTCTACATATTCTACATATAGAATAATACCGATGCAAAATCAGACAGTTTAAACGAAAAAAAAAGAAATCTCATTGTCGGTGCATTCTTCACAAAGGGGCGGGCGCTATGGAGGTCTTTTAGACTCCGCACTCGAGTCCTAAGCCCTTCTTCAGCCCAGAAAAGATGACGAGGATGGGTTGGAGCAAGGAATTTAGATAAGGGGTGATTTCCGCGGATAGTACTGTCCCAGTATTTACTTTGTGGTTCAGGAAAACCACGTAAAAACTTGATGCAATACAGCCGTCCGGGCCAGGGAATTGAACGCAGGTCTCTTGAATGAAAGGTGAACGCGGTTACCGCGGAGCCACCTTTCTGAATTTTAAACGTAAATAAACACGTATACAACTTAATACGTGCCTTCCCTACACCAAAGTAAAATAATTTATGTTAATAAATTAAAATTTAAAATATCTCAAAATAGTAAAATACTAAAAACTTAAAATAATTGCGACCAGTGCCGGAGTTATGGTGGGGGCGAGTGGTACTTCCGCCTCAGACGTAATTATTTAAAAAGCGCAATTTCATTGTATGTTTTATGGAGCCAACTGTTGTTTAATAACTGCCGACAATTAAAAATATTTTGCAGTGGGGTACGTTTGAATAGAGAAAAGTTCATACCGTTGTATAGTCATATGTCTCACCCTCCCCCCACCCGTCTACTATGCACATACGGGTTCATCTACATAGTAAAGTTAACAATATGTTTATGCAGATGTTTTTCTGGAATCTATCGGTACATATTTTACATATTCTACATACTTTACATGTATAATATGTAAAAAAAAGGTAAATATACTAGTTTTGTTTAACATACATTTTCTACATATTCGACGTATTCTACACACTTTTCTACGTGTAATGTACAAAATAATTTTCTACGTGTAAAGTTACAACCCTGATATAAACTATTGTTTTCAAATAATCGCACATCCGCAATTGCGTGTTGCGTAATGCAAAGAAGCATTTGCTTCATTGCGCGGTTTGTGGAGAAAATGAAAGTTTGTTTTGGTAGAAAGCCACCTCCATATTTGAACTTTCAACTTTACGTTTTATGCTTACCAATACACATAATTGACTATTTTTATTAACATTTTATTTTTAATTAAATGTACAGGCCTAGACCCTTGTGCGTTGCACTACCTTGTTGGGCCATAGCTACGCCCTTGCGTGGGCACCTAGAGTTGTACTTCGGCTTCTTCGGAAATCGTATTGCCTACTTAGCATACATATTCCACAATGTTGGATATTACTAGTAAAAGCGAAATAGGTTACATGTGTATTTAATTATGTTGTGGAAATTTGCCGCAATTTTACATGAACATTAATCAGCTGCAAAGCAGGTAACTGTGTAGCTTATATGGACATTATAATTTATAACTAACTTATATTTCGATTAGGAAATGATGTATCGTTATAAAATAAAAATGACAAATTTATAACAAATCTGAATCAAATTAATGGAAGTTTATAAGACAGCATTTTGTTCAATATAAGCTCCCTAAAGACTTGTACTTTAGAAACACAACAACGTTAATATTCCTGTCTCTCGTTCGGATTTACAGAAAAGAAAATGGTAACAGTGTAGTGCATACTAGTAAATCTTTGATTATACGTATACGCAGGCAATTATACATAAGAGAATTCAGAATATATTTTCAATTTTATAAGAAAATAATGCACACTATGCAATTTTACATTTTCCGTTGTTTTAAGTCGATCTGTTTTTGCAATCGGTAGAATAGTAGTTATATTGACAAATAAATGTGTCGATATAACCTTACCGATTAGTAGTAACCGTTATGGTAGCGGTCGATTAATTGGTTGTTCTAATATTATAAGTCGTCGTCGTGGATATGCAACAACAGATATTGAAATATTTTGGATATAAGTTTAAACATTGCTATGTTTAGAGTTTTATAAATTTATAAATATATTTTAAGTCTTTTATTATCTGGGTTGCGGTGAATTATGTGACTTTACATTTTTATTACAAGGCGGTATAACATAAGCATCTTATCTAGTATTAAGGAGATAATTCAAAAAAGTAAGTATCAAAATTTCGTTTTAGTAATTATTTTATTCTGCCTGGTATATTGCTTCTCAGTAAGTGTTTCTAATGCCTTCCACATCTAACTGAGATAATATCAAGAGTGTCAATATTACTATATACTTTCGGTTTAGACCGCGTCGTCATTTGGGGATTACACCCAGCATAATCAGGTAAGAACTGACCTGTAGCTTGTCTGCTTTTACAAGCAATTGCTCTAAAGTTTCAGCCATAGTTGTTCTTGGGCCCTGTCTGCCTAAACAAGGCCGTGTGCGTAGATTATTTAAACCTTGGAGCGGACAAGGATTTGATCTTAATGTATTTTGTTTGTCAGGACAAGAATACCTAATCGGCGTTTGTCTGTTAGCTGTTTCTAAACCCATACAAACTAATGTTTCGCAAGACATTGCAGCTTGCATCTTCAGAGCGATTACAGCACTGAATTCAAATTTGGGATGCGGAGGTATTTAAACCCCTTTGAGGTAATCGGGCAGAAATAAAAATAAATCTTTTTCGTTACAGAGCTTAGCTGCACTTGTCTTATGACTGTAAGTATGTTTTTAAAAAGTTAAAATCGCCTTTTTTTTATTTTTTCACATTTAAAAGAAAATCATATTTCTCTTCTCTAGCTGCACTTATCTTAAGGCAGTTGGTATATTTTTAGATAAATTAAAAAAGTTTTTATTTTCAGGGCTTTCGAAAAACAAAAATTATGGTAGTAGGTATATTTATGGATATAATAATAACAAGAAGTACTTGAGATGTTATTTGCAGCCGAAATATTTTGCGTAGTCAACAGTAGATACCATGCAGCTTAAAGTGCCATCTTTATCTATAGCTGAAACATTAATTTATTGTTAAAAGATTTGCATTCCAGAACTTCCTTACAGCTATGAGGCAAGTACAACCAAACCCTTTCATCAAGTAAAACAAGACTTTTTTAAATTAAAATCTGGAAAAACTAAAACTCTATTTTTAAATTCTCAAAAAATCCTTACAGCCGTGAGCCAATAGTGCAGTTCTTAGAACACAATATCAAATTAAAACAGTGTATTTAAATTTGCAGTGAAGAAGGGCGTATGTTTATATAATTATTATAAATGAAGTAATTATAAACTAGCTTCAACGGGTATTTCTTATTAATACATTACTGTTTATCAATCATGTTATTTATAATATATTAATATGAACTTCAACAAAGTCAAGCTCTAACTTACCAGAAAATAAGGGAGCTAGTAGTTAGCTGTAGTAAACTAACCTCCAATAATCATTTGGAATTAAATTGAAATGTGCACCAAATTGCAATTGGCATAAGAAAGATTTAGTATGACACTAAAATAATCCAATACACTTTTCATTGAAATCAGAATAATAACATTTACAAGTGTTTATAAAAATGTGTTGTAGCGAATGGAACAAGAATTTAGGGTGGGTGTAGAGAGTGCAGATTACTGTAATTATAAATTATTCAATTTTAGTTTCAGTGGTGCATCTATTCATTGTTAGCTGGCGTAACCCCTAAATGTAGGCAACCGGTGATTTTGTATCCAAAACAGTATTTTTCCAAATTCAAAATTCATTATTTAAAATATAAATTTATTTAATTGTTTGTATTATTAATTCAGGACATGTTTTATGGGACAATAACAAACTCAGCGGAATCAACAAGCTTTCATAAAATGTAGTTCACATTCTTGCAAAGTTTGCGAATTTGTCAATAATTATTAAGTAGGTAATAATTTTAGACATAGAAATAAGTTTAGATAACGCACTCCAATTCCTAATGCAA
Organism: Ctenicera cuprea; assembly: GCA_958336395.1. Taxonomy (NCBI): domain Eukaryota; kingdom Metazoa; phylum Arthropoda; class Insecta; order Coleoptera; family Elateridae; genus Ctenicera; species Ctenicera cuprea. Next base: position 60,578,344 of record OY284486.1, read on the forward strand.
GTCAATTATGTTTTTATTCAATTATTATTATATCTAAACTTTACACCACTGAGTTTAAATAATCAATCATTAGTTATGGGAGGACAGTTGCACATTAAATTGGTTCTATTCAGTTGCCAATTTAGTCGAGTTCCATAAAGTTGTAATCAAAAATATTCAAGATGTAATCTTGATTCAAGGTGTCCTTCTCAAGGCGAAGGGGGGGGGGGGACTGCAGCTGCAGTTACAGTTGGCAATTATTTATATTCAAAGATGTAGAAATAATAATTAAGTATTTATTTAATAAGGGATAAGAGGTAATTTTTACATTATTCTATTTCTATTTTTATATGGAATATTATGTTTTAATACATGTTATTGTTACTAATGGTTTTTATTCATTTATTTATTAATTATCTTTCTCTTTCAGAATTACAATTTACACGGCTGTTAAAATTGTATGTCTAATAACATTCTAAAGCATAAATAATAAATTAAATAATGTTTAATCTTCTCTCCCTTTAGGTTCATTTAGATACTTCACTTACCAAATTTATCAATTTATTATATTTTCAAAATATTACAATTTGTTACTCGATATCAATTTTCACGGTACCTATTTTTACACAAACTGTATTTTCATGTATATCTATGTATATTAAAAACTAATTCAGCGTACGCCGTTTTACTTTTTAATACAATCGCATTTACACGACTTGCTGTATGTATTAAAAAGTAAAACGGCGCACCATATTATGGTTTAAAATAAATGCAATTCTAAAAGGTAAAAATTGTGCAAGATAGGATGAAGTTCACACATTTCTAATCCTGTAGTGACTTTTGGGTTTAGAACGTTGACATAAAACACGTTTGAAAACAATAAATGAAAGACTGAGGTATCGGATAGTAGAGGCAAAGTGCTTTGTTCATTTTTTAATATCTATACCTCTTACAAAATGTCAAAATCACTAAATGTTAATGGAAATGCAGACACAAAAACGGGTTTCATTCATCAAAACCATTAAATAACAGTAAAATCGTTTTTAAATGAGCATCAATAGCAAATTATGACAGTGTATGTGAACATTACAAAACAAAACGATGGAAATTTGTACAAAGAGCATCACCCACTGCTCAGTTTCGGTCCATGTATTTGGACATTAAACCCTGTGAGGGATGAGGTCACCACAACATAAAACCAAAATAAACACAATATTTTGTGGTCCAGTATGTGGACCAGATATGAACATACACCTACATTATTTTGAGTGGCAATTATTTTTGACACGTTCGTGATGTTCGAATAACATGTGCCAGACAGTATGACCCAGATAACGCACATACGAAGGGCATTACACAGCTTGTAATCTGCATTCTGTTACTTAAATGAAAATTAGACTTCCGTATGCAGAAAAATATACAATTATAAAAATAACAATTTTGAAAATAATCATTGTTGCAGTTTTATTTACATTTGCATTGAGTTTTCAAAACTCTATACTAGTGTAATTTTTTTGATTAATTATAGGTAGGTACGAGTGTAAAAATTAAATATTTATTTTTTTTGGGAATACAGTTTGTAAAGTTACGTCATCTGTAGCACTTTTCCTTGGAAAAGACATCGTGAAAACAAACAATAGATCTTCACGGCTTCGCTGTCACATCACTCACCATTTTCTTTCCACAGACCAGATCGTAAAAGAAAAGGAAGGATATGTCTATGTACGATGATAATCACTCCAGATATACAAGAGCGGGACATTTGTTGCGGAGTGGCGGCGACAGATTTCTAATTATCTCATTCAATTATCTCAGTGCAGTATTTCTTATCGCGCAGTCTCTTTGTTAATTGTTTTAACGTCGAGCTGTTTACGGAGTCAAACTATTGTTCATTTTGGTTGTACTCGATGCGCTATAGATATTCCTAGCTATTCCCTTAACCCACAATGCGGTGAAATGAACCCTTTTCAATAGATAAATACTATAGCTTTATGTCGACATACCTCCTCATTTATAAAGCTATTTAAATCTTTACACAATTTGTAGAGCAACGTTTAAATTGATTGTAATACTGTAGGGTGGAGAAATTTAAGATTGATAGCGAGTAGTGAGATTCTGGATCTACAGCTTCAACATTTTGCCAGTTAAATTTAACAAAAATGTAATTAAAGATACTATTAGAAAAGGTGGCTTACAACAAAACTGAGTAAAAGTGGTAGCAATTGATAAAACAGAAAACGAAAAATAAATTTCTTAAGTATAATGTTAAATCCAATAATTACAATTTCCTTGTAAGTCAAATTGAATATGTTAGAGTTTGCATTTAGCTAAATGTTTAGGCGTCAACTTCATCAATTTTATTGTTGTCAATATGCAGTTTTTCTGCAGCTGTTATAGAAAGAAACTACATAATTACAAAGAGAAAAATTCAAAACATTAGCCAATTTAATGTATTAAGAGTCAACAAATAGAAAAAGTCGCTTGTGCTTTTGGGTATTTGCAAATTTATTTTCAAGTAACTTAAACGTTTCTCTATCAGCTTTAAAAATATTGTTAAGATTCCTTAGTAAGGCTTGTAGTTTTCTAATACTATTGCTTATTGCTAAAATTGGGCGATGTAAAAAATTAGAATTTGAAGAAAAAATTTGTAAATATTTGGAAACTGAACAAATTTTCGGTATTAGTCATCTCACCAAGTTGCTTCCTCTATCCTGCTCAAAGGACCTAGAACAAAGTTCTTGTTAGTTTTCCCACCGAGTTGCTTCGCCAATCCGGCTCGAAGGACCATGAAAAATCCCTTTATCAGTTTTCTCACCGAGATTATTCTTCCATCCAGCTGGAAGAACTATAAACAAATGTCCGTGTTAATCTTCTCACTGAATCGCTTCTTCTATCCAGCTCGTAGGACCATACGCAAAATCTTCTTATTAGCCTTCTCACCAAGTTGTTTCCTTCATCCGGCTTAAAGGACCATGAACAAAACTCTTGTTAGTTTTCCCACCGAGTTGCTTCGCCAATCCGGCTCGACGGACCATGAAAAAATCTCTTTATTAGTTTTCTCACCGTTTATTCTTCCACCCGGCTGGAAGAACTATGAACAAATGTCCGTTTTAATCTTCTCACTGAATTGCTTCTTCTATCCAGCTCGTAGGACCATAAGCAAAATCCCCTTGTTAGTCTTCTCGCCAAGTTACTTCCTCCATCCGGCTCTAAGGATCATGATCAAAATTCTTGTTAGTTTTCTCACTGAGCTGCTTCCTCAATCCGGCTCGAGGGACCATGAAAAAATCTCTTTATTAGTTTTCTCACCGAGATTATTCTTCCATCCAGCTGGAAGAACTATGAACAAATGTCCGTTTTAATCTTCTCACTGAATTGCTTCTTCCATCCAGCTCGTAGGACCATAAACAAAATCCCCTTGTTAGTCTTCTCACCAAGTTACTTCCCATCCGGCTTAAAGGACCATGAACAAAATTCTTGTTAGTTTTCTCACTGATTTACTTCCTCAATCCTGCTCGAAGGACCATGAAAAAATCCCTTTTTTAATTTTCTCACCGAGATTATTCTTCCATCTAGCTGGAAGAACTATAAACAAATGTCTGTGTAAATCTTCTCACTGAATCGCTTCTTCTATCCAGCTCGTAGGACCATACGCAAAATCATCTTATTAGCCTTCTCACCAAGTTGTTTCCTTCATCCGGCTTAAAGGACCATGAACAAAATTCTTGTTAGTTTTCCCACCGAGTTGCTTCGCCAATCCGGCTCGAAGGACCATGAAAAAATCTCTTTATTAGTTTTCTCACCGAGTTTATTCTTCCATCCGGCTGAAAGAACTATGAACAAGTGTCCGTTTTAATCTTCTCACTGAATTGCTTCTTCTATCCAGCTCGTAGGACCATAAGCAAAATCCCCTTAGTCTTCTCGCCAAGTTACTTCCTCCATCCGGCTCTAAGGATCATGATCAAAATTCTTGTTAGTTTTCTCACTGATTTACTTCCTCAATCCTGCTCGAAGGACCATGAAAAAATCCCTTTATTAATTTTCTCACCGAGATTATTCTTCCATCCAGCTGGAAGAACTATAAACAAATGTCCGTGTTAATCTTCTCACTGAATCGCTTCTTCTATCCAGCTTGTAGGACCATACGCAAAATCTTCTTATTAGCCTTCTCACCAAGTTGTTTCCTTCATCCGGCTTAAAGGGCCATGAACAAAATTCTTGTTAGTTGCTTCGCCAATCCGGCTCGAAGGACCATGAAAAAATCTCTTTATTAGTTTTCTCACCGTTTATTCTTCCATCCGGCTGGAAGAACTATGAACAAATGTCCATGTTAATCTTCTCACTGAATTGCTTCTTCTATCTAGCTCGTAGGACCATAAGCATTATCCCCTTATTAGCCTTCTCACCAAGTTGCTTCCTCCATCCGTCTTAAAAGAGCATGAACAAAATTCTTGTTAGTTTTCTCACTGAGTTGCTTCCTCAATCCTACTCGGAGGACCATGAAAAAATCCCTTTATTAATTTTCTCACCGAGTTAATTCTTCCATCCGGCTGGAAGAACTATGAACAAATGTCCGTGTTAACCTTCTCACTGAATTGCTTCTTCTATCCAGCTCGTCGGACCATAAGCAAAATCCCCTTATTAGCCTTCTCACTAAGTTGCTTCCTTCATCCGGCTTAAAGGAGCATGAAAAAAATTCTTGTTAGTTTTCCCACCGAGTTGCTTCGCCAATCCGGCTCGAAGGACCATGAAAAAATCTCTTTATTAGTTTTCTCACCGAGTTTATTCTTCCATTCGGCTGGAAGAACTATGAACAAATGTCCGTGTTAATCTTCTCACTGAAACGCTTCTTTTATCCAGCTCGTAGGACCACAAGCACAATCCCCTTGATATTCTTCCCACTGAGTTGCTTCCTCCATACGGTTCAAAAGACCATGAACAATTCCCCTTGTTAGTGTTCTCACTGCATTGTTTTCTCCACCCGGGTTGAAGGACCATGAACAAAATCTCCTTGTTAGTTCTCTCACCGAGTTGCTTCCCCTATCCGGTTCGAAGGACCATGAACAAATTCCCCCTGTTAGTCTTCTCACCAAGTTGCTTCTTCCATGTGGTTTGAAAGATTATGAACAATTCTCCGTGTTAATCTTCTCACCGCATTGGTTTCTCCACCCGGCTTGAAAGACCATGAACAAAATCTTCTTGTATTAAGTATTAAATGATGAAATAAAAAAATTAGTAAGTAATAACTATAAAAAAAATTGGTTTGTTTCCATACTTACGGGGAACACAGTACGAAGGTCATATGGCCTTCTATGTAACATGCAATTGCACAAACACCTATGCCTTAGCGAAGATTTGAACCCTAAACTTCCACATTACTAGCTTTCTGTCCACTGGACCGCGCTACCAGCGTCTATGGAGGCTGCCAAAACTTTCACGAAACTATAGAATTATTTCTGTATATATCTTGTTTGGTAATAACCGTATTTAGTTTCTAAAGCTTAAAAAACACTTACAAAGTACTAACAAATGGAATATGATAAATAAATAGAATTTTAAAATTTTCATCATTGATTAAAGGGCACTTAAACAATTTCACAATTTCTTTAAAGCAAAAGAAAGGTTTCACACGTGTTACGCCCCGGCATCCTCGGGAGGGGCTTTTCTTTCTTGGAAAGTATGAAGCCAAAAAGAAAGCTTGGTTATTGCATAATAGTAAAATTGAAAATAGGAGGCTGAAAAGTACTTACGAAGTACTAATTACTGCCGCATGCAAATCCTCGAAGTTTGATATTTTTGTATTCATCTTTGCTATTTCTGAATGAAAGGACAGTATTAAGCACCAATGAAGCAGTAACAAATGCATACAATAAAACTGTTGATGGCTTTACTTCTCACAAACTTGAAGGCCCCGATTATGTAGTCTCTATTTTACAATTACAATTACCGAAGTACTGTGATTTTAAGAACTGCTTTCTCATACAAAACATGAAATGTCACAAAATGCTCTATTTTGAGAACACATTAGACACACATTGGTTGTGAAATCTAACCAAATTGATATGGAAGAGCAAAAATCTGTTGCGTGGTAGGTAGGGGTGAAGTTGTAATAATTTTAGTTTACGCGATGCTCTCTCTTTAGTATGCGGAAGTAGCAGGGGATAGTTGACAGCGGACATAGATAGCGAAACGGAAGCGGAACGAAGAATAGCGAGGTGTTTATTGTTGCGTCAATCAGATAACAGCGGCGTGTTACTTCCTCGTGACACGTGAGTATGAATACCACCCCTTGTATTCATCAACGTGTAACTTTCCATAAATTTGTTATGAAACCTGTGTATTGCACAGTTAACAAAATCTGTACACATCACGAAACAATGTAGCAATAGATAAAATCATTTTTCAGCCGCTTATCCTGTTTATTGCATCCATAACAGTTTTTGTGCGTGTCACTGAGCACTTAAGGGTATGGGGTACATTTTTGCGGTGTATTATAATAAAATACATTCGTGTATGAACATTCCATTAGCGGATGGCGGCCCGGTTCAGCCATAACCGTATACCGCTTGCCATGAATTATTTGGAACCCTTCTTTATGGCCTCGCTCCTGCTCTTGATACCTACACAGGTAGAGAACTACCACTGCTACCAACCTTAGCTGCTTCCAGCTACGTCACCTTCTTTTCAAATAACCGCAACAGTGTTTTTTGTTCTTGTGTAATATTTATACTCATAATCAGAAACAATTAGGGCTGAGTGCGTTTGTAATTTTAACTTCTCTGGAACAACTTTTGCGTTTGATTTCTTCCACGCTGTGAATACAATAAGCAACTGAATCAACTATTAAGTAATTGAATGGTTACAAGATTTTACCATTGTAATTAATTAATTAATTACGTATTTTTAAATAAAAACCTATTGTTACAATTAGTACACTTTTAGTTCGTTTAAATTGATTAGCAAATTAATAAAATGTATTATGCACGATAGCCTAAAACATAGTTCAATTATTGCCAGGACGCTCACTGTTGATAAACGACAACTGAAGAAGGGTTCTTATTACTGCAAAAACGTATATATGTAATTACGTGTTTTGAAAATATTAACCAACCGCTCGTTATGATACGATGTTACAGAATGTTTGAAAGATGCATAAAGAAATTTGAGCTAGCTGTTTTGGTCTGTCTTATATCTAACAAAAACTAAAAATTTTAGTGGTAGCTTTTGACCTGTAACCTCTTTATCTTTACAATTTTTTTCTATTTTGGTTCTTTACTGACTACTTTATGAAACTCATTTGGATTTCATAAAGCAACTCCTTAACGAATTCGAAATTTTATTTTATTAGGTTGGTGACAACCATGTGACAACAAAATCTTCACGCGTTATAAACATAACCGTCAAATTGTAAATTCTAAAAAATCATTTGCATATTCTTTTTCGTAGGCTTCACGCGATTTTTTCGGCAGGAGATTATTTAGCGTATTTTCCGCTACTTTGCTAGCTCGGGTGGGGTGCAAGATAATGCGTCTTCCATCTTATCTTCAAATCTTAGGTATTTTAAAAATTAAATCACTTTCAAACCCAGTTTGTCTAAATTTTAATTTGACAGTATTTTGAATTGTTTGAAATTAATGAGTATCTGTATATAAAATACTTAATCACTTTAACAATTTCTATTTATTTAAACCTTATACGTATTTCAGCATGTTAACATGCCATTGTCAAAGGTTATATGAAGGTAAACAGTTAGCGTTGTTATAGCAATAGAACTTTTTTACTTATCTTGGTAATCGTCTGCAGATGACTTGATTTCTTATTCCAAAATGTCCAGTAGAGGAGAATTTAAAAGATCAATTTGCTCATTCATTAACGGTACAGTTTTTAAATGTTTGTGAATTTCAAAAGCTTCTAGTATATCTAATTTACGTTTATCATCACGAAAGTGTAAACATTTTATTTATGGTGTTATTAGATGTCATTGATCGATTTTGTTCTAGTAAGTGTTTAGCGTAGTTGGATTTATGTGGGTGTTTGTATTTGTAACAACGTACGTGTTCTTTATACCTAATATCAAAATTGTTTTAAATGTTACCAACAGCCACATAACAAAAACAAAAAACAAAAAATTTTCCTAATCGATTATATTTTTAAATTAATATATAAAATAAGGTACTTTTTAACTTTTTTGGACCAAAATAGAAGAAGTAGTATAAAATACACGTTTCATAAGACATTTAAGCGCACTTGTTCATTAGAAAACTCGCCGCAAGCGGCTCGTTTTCTAACTTGGACGCGTGCTCTAAAATCATGTCTTATGAAACATGTTTTCTAATGTACCAAAACGATTCTTTTAAGGCTACTTTATTATTATTTTTACTTCCCTCTACTTTTAGTATAGAGAAATGGTGAATTCATGAAATTTCTCAAATTCCAGATTTTGACGGAAAAAAATTTCGTCTGTGGTTGGGTGGGTATGTATTTAAGTACGTACGTACGTACGACGTATACATATCATACCTCTTGAACAGATGGTCCGGTTTTGATGAGTTATGGAATATGAAGGTATATCAAAACATCACTGACAAAATAAGCTTTAAAAACAATCTGAAACCATAAACAGTTTTTTTTTGTAGCATTCTTTTCGGAATAAAAATTTTCTAAATTGGAAAACGAAATCTGATAGAAGACATTGGGGCTAATTTAACACTTTTTTACTCAACGTTCTAGCTTCAAAATAGCGACCGCTGCGATTTTTAAAGTTTTGAATTTAACGCCTTATTACAAAAAACGAGTTGACAGAGCGGGATAAAATTTGGCATTGAAACAGCTCTATGAGAACACAAAAACTACTATGTACGTGCATTTTTAAACGTATGAAATTGTGAAGTTAAAATTATTTCAAAAATTTAAAATTTTCGTAAATACATTGCTCAAAAACTAGTTTCTTTTAAATTTTGTTGGCTTATAAAGTAGGCAATACGCTACAATTTGGTCGTGTACCAGCCCGGTAGTTTCTCTGGGGCGCTTTTTATGAATATTTTAAAATCGAAAATTCATGTTCTTCCTTTAATACGGGTGTAATAAAACAATCGTTAACTTTAACTTAAGGTTTTTTATTTTAACCCTATACATATTTCGACATATTGACATGTCATTATTAGAGGCAAGATTAAAAGTAAACAGTTGGTGTTGCTTTAGGAACAATAAATCTTTATAACTTGATCTTAGTTTTCTACATCTGTGTCTAGATGATGTTTGTGAATTTCAAAAGCTTCTAGTATATCCAACTTACATTTATCGTCACAAAAGTGTAAAAATTGTATAGTGTTATTATTTTGTATTGTTCTAAAAGTTATTTTACATTTAATTGTTTTGTTTATAATTTAAAATTTATCTGATTTATTGCCAAAATATGGAATTGACGCATATTTCATTTTATCTGATGAAGTAGTTAGATAAATTTTCTGATTAGTTAATTTATAATCTTTCTCTTTAATTAGTGTACCAATAAGTTGAGTATTATAACCATTATTGTATGCAATTTGTTTAATAATCGAAATTTCTCTATTATAACTAATTTTATCTCCAGGAACCGTTAAAGCCTTATGTATCATGAACCTGTATGCTAATTTATGTGTTTTATGATGACAAAAATCGTATGGTATTGTAATGTCTGTTTGTGTAGGTTTTCTATAAACAGAACATTCCAAATAATTCTATTAACTCTTTAGATTTAAACAGAAAAATTAATTCAAATAATAAACTTATACAAACAGACATTACAATACCACACGATTCTTTTCATCATAAAATACATAAATCATGTCATTTGGGTTACTATCATCTTCTAACAGATCTATGAAATATTCTTCCTATCTCTTTATAGTGGCGTCATTATATGTGATCACCGCACCAGTTTTCTCATAAATACCTTTCAGTGGTGTGATTATATCTTTCCTTAAATTTTCTAATACTTTGAAGAATAGTTTTTGGTTATTATTATAACTATCTTCCATTTTATGCCTAAATTCTTCCTACCTATTTCGTTTAGCTTCTAAAACTTTATTATCGCTGCGTTTTTTTGTTTCTTGTGCGTACCATAATCTTCTTGAGCGTTCGTATTAAAGTACTTTTTCCACCTTCTCTTCTTTTCTTTTTTCAAATTTGTTCTAAATCATGATGTTGCATCTATTGTCTTTTTCTGCTAATTCTTGTTATATGCATGCTTTAAATTTCTTTTGGGTATCCTCTTCCCTTAGTTTTTGTACTTTAATTTTAATTTTTCCTCGAGTTGTCTACATATTGTTCTTGTTGTTTTCTTCATTTGTTCTGTATTAGCATTTTTGCTGTTATTAGATGATAGTTACTACCTATTGCTACTTACTTCCCCTCTTCACCTGCACATCTTTAATCAGTCTCTTATTCGCTTCTTGTATTATGAGGTAATCAACGACTGACTTTTCTGCCTACTGGGCATCACTCTAGTAAACTTATGTATAGATTTATGTTGGAACATAGTATTTAGTATCACCAAACTGTTTTGTATGCAGTATTTTTGTAACCTCTCTCCTTTATGGTCGTTCCGTACCTCTTCCCTTATTTACCTACGATATTTTCCACTCTCTCGTTAAAGTCTCTTATTAACAATAAGTCAACCATCCGTCTTTTCTACCACTGTATGCAATTGGTTATACAAATTTTCCCTATTAACTTTCATCATCGTTCAGTCTTACTCACCTTCCATTTTTTGTTTTTTCTAAATTTAAAAATATTTACTTTAAAATCGCGATAAACTTGTTAAATGTCAACAGAAACTACCTTCTATTGAAACAATACCTTTCAGGGGACGTTAACCCTAACAGTTTTATTTAGTAATAGCCATAAGACATGCATGATCCTCTTCCAAAGCCGATTTTGAGCTTTTAGCGGATAGCATTGCTTACAATGTTCTCCGAGTAGTCTAACGTGAGATTGCCAGCTATTGACAGATTCTGTCCCAATCATACACATTATCCGTAAACATTAAATTTTGCTTATCTGTACAGAAAACTCTGCACCTTATATAATAGACGCGTAAATATATAGTGCTATGATATTTAGAGGTGTTTGATTTGTCTGGAGTGTTGTGATTCCTGGAAAGCAGTTTTTGAAATGCTTGCTGCAATTCTATTTGTGATTGGAGATTTATGTAAGATTTTGATTTTGTAACTTTTAAAATCAGGGTTGCGTATTTTTGATATAATTCTTGTTATAAATTCTAATAATTGTTATTTTTCATATGGTTTGTCTTTACTGAAAAAAAAAGAAAAACACAACAGATTGATACGAATTTTATTTATGTTAATTGTAATTATAATTTAGTTTAGAATTGTTCAAAAGGTTTATTTTGTAAGAAGTTTTAGAGTTACTTGATTTGTGCGTTGATAAATGTCAGTTTGGATGTCAGTGTCAAGTTTCATAAAAGTATTAAAGAATAGTATACTCATGGACATGAGATTTACTTGTTAGTTATAAAAATGAAAATCAAAGGAAGAAGACAAAAGAGATAAAGAAATTTGTTTGGTTAGTTACGCTCGTCTGTGTAAATAAATACAGAGAAGTGAGATCCTCTGAAAGAAAAAAGAGGAAAAACGGGTCTAAAAGTTATATAAAAGTAATTACGAGAATAAAAGAGAAAAATACAAAGAAGTAACAACGAATTATAAAAAAAACAGAAGTATTACAAGTTAAAGGCGATCGAGGAAGTTTATTCGTTTGTGATGGTGGTAAAACCAATTTGGAAATAAAATAAAACAGAGCAGAAGAAGATTCAGAGTAAAGGCGAGTATCTGTGGTTACTTGAGAAACCAGCAGAGCGAAATAGAAGTTGGACACTCAGCGTTTTGCTCGAGCGAAGAATATCCTAAGAAGGACACGCTAAGATAAGTGTTCTAGATTTAAAAAAAAAAGACGATAGTAGTTAGCAAAACTCATTTGATTTTCGGAAACCACATTTAGAAATTCATTTATTAAATAAAACCTTATTTTGTAAAGTTGATATCGTTGTGTGTGTTTATTTCTATTTAAAGTTAATTTTAAATAACTTATTTACAAGCTAAATAACGACCCTGAGAAAGTTAGAAGAGTCTCATAGAAAGTTTAATTTAATTGCGTGAATTGCAAACAGTTTAGGGAATTGTTTTCTAGTAGTCACACGACTACGCATATCATTGCAATTAAAATTGGCACCCAACAACGTGGGGCTTGTTGATGTACACCGTGGTATTTTGGTAAATGTCGGGATACAGTTTTTTTTTCAACAATAAACTCATTTAATAAAGAACCCAACTAGCTACTTATTTAGTTTTCTTATAGATTTAAAAGGGTGATAATTTGATAAAAGAATGACAGAAGAAAATCGCAGAATGATGTTAAGAAGTTCGATAAGGAAGATTGATGCAGAAGATTCAAATTCAGAAGGTGAAAATGAAGACCACATAAGAGAAGAGGTGGTAGCGGTCATAGAACAGCAGGGGCAAGAAGAGGTACAGGGAGAATTGCAAAATGAACCAGGAAAAGAAAAAGAAGTACCACAAGAAATAGATTTGAATACTATGATGCAAATCATAATGATAAGAATAGAAGAGACTGCAAGAGAAACTGCTAAGAATGTGGAAAAGACTGCAAGAGAAACTAAAGAGAGTATGGACAATCTTGCAAGAGAAACTAAAGAAAGTGTGGAAGGTTTAAAAACAAGCGTAGGAAATTTGGAAGAGAAAATGCAGGTTTTGGAAAAGAAATTAGACGACAGTGTTAAACAGCAGATTCAAAGTTTGGAAGACCGAATTGTTAAAAACATACAAGAAGTCACTAAAGAAACTGGCAGTAAATTGGAAAAATTAAATAATGAGGTGTTAAGTGTAAAACAGGCTCAACATAACACAACAGAGAAATTAGAAGGAATACAAGAAGCTTTCGTAGCATTGGAAATTGAACATAGGCAAATCAAAGAAAAACAGGTAAAGATACAAAATGAGCAGGTAAAATTAGATGGAAAACAACTGGAAATTGAAGATAGAGTAAATCAAAATGAAAATAAACTAACAATTATTGGGGCAAAGATACAAGAAGAAAATAGAAAGCAAGATGAAGAACTTAAAATAATAGGAGAAAAGCTGGAAAACCTGAGTGTTAATGGTTTATCAGGGTATACCATGATGCCAATGATGGGGGCATATCAGTCAGAAGGAGCGCCAAAATTTGAAGGAAGAAAAAATGAATTTCCAATGATTTTCATCACCAAAATGGACCAGATAGTAAAAGGATATAATAGCGAGGATAGAAATATCCAAACGGTAAGGAATGCCTTAAAATTTAATGCGGAAGTTTGGTACAGTTTAGTAGAAGATAAATTTACGACCTATCAAGGATTCAGGAAGATGTTTTTCGACCAGTACTGGGGTAACAGTCAACAGGCTCAAATTAGAACCAAATTGACCATGGGCAGTTATGAAATAAATAGAGGAAGTTCAAGGGAGCTTTACATAATGCAGCAATTTAGCAAGGCAAAATATCTTACACCAACTATCACAGAAGAGGAGATAATACAACATTTATCAAGACATTTGGAAGGTGAAATTACTAGAGCAGTGGCAGTCCAAAATATTAAAACAATAAAAGATTTTTTGGAAATAATTAGAAATTATGATGCGGCAACCACGAATGAGAACGTAAGTAGGGGTTTTATTCAAAATAAAAGGGATTGGAATTGGAGAGGTAACAGAAATTTACCAAACAATAATTATGAACAGAATAGGCCACATTTTGAACAAAACAAGAGGAAATATGAAGATCAACAAAATAATACCCACAATAAAAAGTTTTACTACAATGGTAATAACAATAATTATAACAGAGAAAGAGGTAATGACAACAATAAGAATAATGGAAATTTTAATAACCGGAATGGAGATTGGCGAAATAGGTATGAAAGAATTATTAAAGATAAGAATGACGAATATGGTCAAAGGAAGATTCATACGGTTACTTTTGGTAGAACAAGAGGTTATGGACGTGATGAAGAGTCAGAAGAAGAGAGAGAGGAAGAAAATATTGAGGTGGTTCAAGTTCATAAAGAACCACGGTCGGCAGAAGAAAAAAAAAACTTCGTTTGTTTAAATACTGTTTATGATTGTTTGTTTTTAACAACTACGTATGCCCACCCAAAAGAATTTTTATTATTGGATGATGAAGAACAATATGAGGAAGTACAATTGCCTTTCGTTCGTCTAAATTTTAGTAACAAATTTTATTTGGCATTGATTGACTCAGGAGCGCAAGCATCTTTAGTCAAAGAAAAAATAATTTTGGAAAATAAAACTTTAACTGAAAAACATTTAATTAAAATAGGGAAGTTGGAGTTGTTGTCTGCAACGAAGAAAAAAGTTTCTACTATATCGAAAGCTGTGAATTTAGAAGTTACAATAGGAAGTAAAAGTTATGTGACAAGATTTTTGGTTGTACCAGAGTTACAATTAGATTTTATAATTGGAATAGATTTCATAGAACAAGAAGGGGTTAAAGTTGACGGAGAATATAAATGTATTATAATAAATAATGATAAAATAGAATGGACAAAAGATGGATTATATAATAATAATAATATTAAAATAAATAATTGTGTCATAAGTGACTTTATAAAGGAGGAGCAGATTGGAATCCCTTGTTGGAAATATAAAGTACAATTAAATAACCTGGTACGTGAAAATATTGACCTCATAAATGAAAAACCGTGTGTAGCAAGAAATCACTTACATAAACTTGAAGTAGATGACAAAGCTCCATTTAATGTTAAAGTTTATCCGATACATTTTGCTTATAGAATACAAGTTAGAGATGAAACAAATAAAATGTTAACAGATAATATTATAGATCATCCACAACTAGTTATGTGAACCCTTTGGTGGTTGTTAAAAAGAAATGGTACCCTTCGATTGTGTTTAGATGCTCGTAAAATAAATAACATTACCAAACCATAATATGAATTTCCGCAAACGATTGACAATTTATTGGCAAGAATTATAGGGGCAAGACAGATATTGAGAAGAACGAATCATGTACAACAGCATGCAGGGGTAGTAGAAGATATACGTGAAATTTTAGAACTAGCAAGAATCAAAAACAGCGCAGCATTGAACAAGTATGAAAGAAAGAAGAATAAAAATTTAAAAAGAAAGAAGTTTTATCAGATAGGTGATTTAGTAATAGTTAAAAACTTAAAAGTTGCAAATAGGGCTGAAAAGATCTGTGCAAAGCTACAGTTATCGTATATAGGGCCTGTCAAAATAAATAGGATTTTTGGCGAGAATACTTTTGAGTTAGCTGAGTTAGAGAGTGGAAGAATAAGAGGCAGATTTCATATTTCAATGATTTTTCCTTACAATATTAAAGAAGTTTAATGTTGAAATAGATGAAAATAAAATTTTCTTTATAAAACTTATTTTGTTTAATATTCTAAAATTTTATTTTAATCTGGGGGCAAAAATGCTATGATATTTAGAGGTGTTTGATTTGTCTGGAGTGTTGTGATTCCTGGAAAGCAGTTTTTGAAATGCTTGCTGCAATTCTATTTGTGATTGGAGATTTATGTAAGATTTTGATTTTGTAACTTTTAAAATCAGGGTTGCGTATTTTTGATATAATTCTTGTTATAAATTCTAATAATTGTTATTTTTCATATGGTTTGTCTTTACTGAAAGAAAAGAAAAACACAACAGATTGATACGAATTTTATTTATGTTAATTGTAATTATAATTTAGTTTAGAATTGTTCAAAAGGTTTATTTTGTAAGAAGTTTTAGAGTTACTTGATTTGTGCGTTGATAAATGTCAGTTTGGATGTCAGTGTCAAGTTTCATAAAAGTATTAAAGAATAGTATACTCATGGACATGAGATTTACTTGTTAGTTATAAAAATGAAAATCAAAGAAGGAAGACAAAAGAGATAAAGAAATTTGTTTGGTTAGTTACGGCTCGTCTGTGTAAATAAATACAGAGAAGTGAGATCCTCTGAAAGAAAAAAGAGGAAAAACGGGTCTAAAAGTTATATAAAAGTAATTACGAGAATAAAAGAGAAAAATACAAAGAAGTAACAACGAATTATAAAAAAACCAGAAGTATTACAAGTTAAAGGCGATCGAGGAAGTTTATTCGTTTGTGATGGTGGTAAAACCAATTTGGAAATAAAATAAAACAGAGCAGAAGAAGATTCAGAGTAAAGGCGAGTATCTGTGGTTACTTGAGAAACCAGCAGAGCGAAATAGAAGTTGGACACTCAGCGTTTTGCTCGAGCGAAGAATATCCTAAGAAGGACACGCTAAGATAAGTGTTCTAGATTTAAAAAAAAAAGACGATAGTAGTTAGCAAAACTCATTTGATTTTCGGAAACCACATTTAGAAATTCATTTATTAAATAAAACCTTATTTTGTAAAGTTGATATCGTTGTGTGTGTTTATTTCTATTTAAAGTTAATTTTAAATAACTTATTTACAAGCTAAATAACGACCCTGAGAAAGTTAGAAGAGTCTCATAGAAAGTTTAATTTATTTGCGTGAATTGCAAACAGTTTAGGGAATTGTTTTCTAGTAGTCACACGACTACGCATATCATTGCAATCAGCTGCAAGGAATCTCAATTAACATACAAACCTATGGGCTACTTCGTCCGTAGTTCTTTGTAACAATAAATAAGCGAATATAGTAGGTATCTTTATAGAAAGCTGTAGCAGTTCCTTCTACCAACGAATATGCGATCTATATAACAGACGGCTAAATACGTGGCTTCTAGTAATGGGAGGCTCTCGCCACTAAGACTTGAGTCAGGTGTAAGACATTAACATAGAAACCCGCGGGCTAGCTCTTGGTTTCTTTTTGTTAACAATAAATAATAGTAAATTCGAATCTTTTCCTCTCTGTTTAAACATTTAAAGACGACGTAATCAGCAACATTCTCAACGCTGCTTATTTATTATGTTTACGGGTTTTAATGTTTGCCACAGTCACGAAGAGTAATCGATGTCACGAAGCTGCGATACCGGCCGAATGTATGAATTACATCACATCAATATATTTCTTTTTTTTAATTTGCTAGCAAAAAAAAACGTGTGGTGTAGTCTACAGGTTCTGCTATTTTATTGTAAAATCTACGACGCGCTTAACAAAGAAATACCATATTAGCTTTAAAGTCAAACACTATACACATCAACAAAATTGACACCCACCTAAACCAGGCCATGAGACTCGTAACAGGCACTGTCAAACCTACACCTGTACAGTGGCTGCCGGTACTGAGCAATATCCCTCCACCCGAACTAAGAAGATGCGCCGCTTTAAAGGAAGTGTATGACAAATGCCAGATTAACCCCCTACTCCCCATTCATGAAAATTCCAGGAGAATAGAACACGACTATTTGAGACTCCGATCAAGGAAACCAACATGGAGGCCAGCCCTCAACATGACTTCTACAGTGAAAAATTGTTTGTATCAAAGAATAGAAAAAGAAGCAGCAAGTGTATGCGAAGAAGGTCTCGCGGCGATTGTATTACATCTTTTTTGTAATATTTCTGATTATTTGTATAAAGGTATTGGTATGGCATTGGAACAAATACAAACTGTACTTATTTCCCTGGCCCTTAAATATGGTTTTAAATTATGTATTTTACAAACCTAAAGCTAGGTATAACAGTTAGAAATTCTCTAGACCGTGGAACATGTTTGTTACTGAACAACATTTAAATGTAAATTATGTTTTAGTATGTCTTTCATTATTAAGAAACCTTGCCTCCTAAAGGAATTTTTAATTTAATAATTGAGTAATGCATTTTTCTATTCATATCATATGTTAATTTATTTTATAAAATTTACAATAAAATAAAAACAAATTCCATAAAACGTAAAATTGTTTAAGCTATTATGCCATAGGATCTGCCGAAATGTATCTACATTACAAGTTGGAATGCAACTCTATTTCGAAACAGTATTAAATGTGGACTGTATATTCAGTTTCAAGCATTAGAAGAAATGGAAACGTCAAAGTATTATTGAAGTATGGATGAAAACTCATTGTGTCTAAGAGCTGTAAAGACAACACGTCGTATTTACGAGCGTGAGTAGATCCTGGCGAATTCAATCAGATATCAAATCCTTTTACCACAATAAAGAAACCCTGGGGAATGCAGGCAGGATAACAAGGAGCATTATTTACGACTGGGACATACCTGCTACCTTAGACCTACCTGACAGACATATGTGTACCGTTTTTATTATAGTCATTTAAAATAATACCGAACACGTAAATGTCGCGATAAAACCCAAGGTTTCTGCAGAAAAATTTAAAAATGCTTAGGTACCGATTTGCAATTTTATGCTAAGTGTTGAATTTTGTTTTATGTTATTAGATATATTCCCAGTTTTTAAATAAATATGCACGCGACATCAATCTAACCTCGTTATACGGAAAGTTAAAAATGTGTGTAAGTGCTAGGAAAAGCCGTGATGTATTCACGAATGTCTAATAAAACAACTGCATTTCAAAATTATTATTTTTAAGTATCACGCATAAACCGTTTTAAGTAGGAAGAACTCGAACTAAGTTATTCATTTGTACGCATTGCAATAAAACAGCAATTACAAATTTTGTTACTTCTTTTATTCTGTCTCAAAGGAAATTACAGTAAATGGCAGAATGTAATCCTAAAGAAATGATTTATTACAGCTTCATTCGGTAAAAATTCGGTAAGATTTTAGCACTTTACAAATATAATGACTGTAATTTTATATACTTTATGGTACAAAATTTCCTTATTTGGAAAGAGAAGAAAAATTTTTCTCCGGTGTTATTCGATGATTCGATTCGTGTATGTTACACTAGATTCGTGGCCATAAAGTAATATTTGATACAACCAGATATCAGTTGGGAACGAACGTCTCATTCGAACCGGAATTTTACGATCATTCCACTCCTTTATGATCACAGATAAGAAAAATGCGCAACACAATTAGCCCCAGTTTCCAATATTAAGAATTCCACCGTTATTTCCCGTGGTACATGTTGATTTCTCTATTCTTGATGAATATTTGATGGCCTCTTGTGAATAATGTGGTATTGAGTTTTGTGGTGGAAATGTATATAGGTTATTTCGAAATCGGGTTATTTAGGGATATTGCATTTTGTACGTTACAAAATATTACTTTGAATGTCTTTTATTTTTGTATTTGGGCTATTTTACTACAGAAGCTGCGACATAATTATGTAAAAATAATTGCAGCGGATCTTATATACTTAATACATATAGAAACATCAGAACAAAAAATATTTTTAATCGTTGGGGAGCGAAAATTGTTATTATGCACCAGCAATATAATAATAATAAAAATAAAAATTTCTTCTTCTTCTTTAGCCATGCCAACATGACTAGGGATTGGTTTTATCGCTATGTTCCAGGAGGTGATGGAGTCTTTCGACTTTTAAACCATCAGCTTATGCCAAACTTCTATGAGCCGTTTTCTCGTACTTCTGTATTTGAGGGAACTTCCAACTCTTCTAACGACTGCCGCGTTGTTAATGCGACATCCGAGACCACTTATTCGCGTGCCACTCCGAGAGCACGAGGCGCTATTAACTCGGCTTTTCGAACACCCATCTAAGTACTGACCAGGCAGAGCTATGTTTAACTTTGCAGATCGCACTCGAATGGGTATTCTAGCCGCGCCAACTCGGGACCCAAAATAAAAAACAAGAAAACAAGTGTTTAAAACAATTTAGTTTACATTTACATAGAACATTTTTGTAACCTGTGTTAGCAAAAGAATTTTATAATAGTGACTTGGATAGAGTAGCGGTTTTTAAAATCGTCGATAGGTTATAGGTTCGATTACTAGTAGCTTATAGGCTACCATAGCTACTCGTTCTGAAATAGAAATATATTCAAATTGAATTTTTATAAAACGGTTGATTTTACAAAAAAAATATGAAAAATGCACTTCGACTGGACTTTTCTATTACTTCTCATTAGAGTCCGGAAGTTTAGGCACTAAAAATGTAAAAAATTAGCAGGCATTTAGGTAGCATAAAACTTAACAATTAGGCACTATAAAAATTAAAAATAGGCACCAAAAATTTAAAAATTAGTGTTTTAATTTTTTTATTCATTTGAACATTAAAATAAAACTGGAATTAAAAATTGACATACACACATATACACGTCTTAAACTTACTGGTTTTAGGTGCTTCAATTTTTGTTTTTATTGCTTTTCTACCGTACAGTTCGTCGCACCTTACACAACAAAATATCAATGCCAAATTCTGTTACTAATTTTAGTAATTTACTGTTTAGCGCAACACATACAACTAATATTGCTTGTATTAAGCTAATAAACAATGAAAATGTTGGCCAATGGAACTGGCAGAAGCATGTTTGACAAGTAAGTTTACTGTCATTTGTATTAAAGATTAGTTATGCTATGTATAATAATAACTAGCTGAACCCATGGCTCAGGCACACGCTTCAAATGATAACTTCGTTTAAAATACCCAAGATTTTGACAACAAGTGCCAGGGCGCCCTACGTGACTGTTAACCTAAACATTCACTTTAAATACTGGTATCAAAATAATAGATAAGATCGATCGATATGTAAGACTATAGCCTGTTGTTACCAAAAGTTGAGACAGTTCTGGATTTATTATATAAATCAACTAAATAAATCAGCTCTTAAAAACATTAAACATAAAAATACTCTCATAGTGAAACTCCCCGTTTTTTCAAATAATAAATCATGAATGAAACGGCGTACGAAGCTAGTTTTATAAATTGATTTTTAATAAAACTCTTGTTATCGTCGTTCTAAAGACGTGTGTTATTGTAACTTGAGCTCCCCATATTTGGGTCAATAAAGTGTGATGTGAAATCATGGTCTATTTATTGACTGCTGTCTTAATCTGTACATATCTCAAATAGTGTCCTATTTTTCAGTAATACTGTATGACATTTTGTAGCACAATTTTATGATTGCGTATCGAATGTGCTGGTGTGAATAAAATCGAAATTTTCAAAAAATTAGGAAAATTTATAAAATTTGATAGTTTTTGAGAATATTGAAACTGAAATATTTCGTAAACATATCAAAAATTTGGAAACTACTAAAAGTTTTCAAAATTTTGAAAAACAATTTTGGGTCATTTTGAATCTAAGCAATTTGATAATTTTCAAAATTAAGTTTAAAGAACAATTACGAAAATTGTGAAATTTTCCGATACTTTAAAAATATTTTGAAAATTCAAAACTTTTAAAATAATTTTGATATTTTGAATTTTTTTAAAGTTTTCGTAATTTTTAAATTTCAAAAACAAAACATTTCCGAGAATGTTTTTATTTTCAAAGTTTTAGAATTTGTTTTCTAATTACAAACAATATGTATCTGTTGGAATGTCAAAATTAACTTTCCATTAGTTTTTTTGACCAATTATGCAATTAGAAAGAGTTTCCGACAAGCAACCAAAAGGGAAGCGGCAAGAAGGTTTTTTTTTCTTAGTAACTGTTACTCCTATATCAATATTACAATTTACTTTGGGCTGCCTTTACAAGCATTTGCTCTAGAAATTTGAGCAATATTTGTTTGTAGGCCCTGCCTGCCTAAACAGGGCCGTGTACTTAGATTATTTAAACCTTGGGGCGGACAAGGATTTGATCTTAATGTATTTTGTTAGCCAGGACAGTAATACTTAATGGGCTTGTGCCCAACTGTAATATGGACAGTTCGAGAAACCGCGAAAGCCTCAAAGAATATATGTTACTCCTATTGTCATTTAACTCCTTCATACTAAGTTATGAGAATAATTTATACATTTTTTTAAAGAAAAAAAAATAATGAAGACGGCCGAGGGGCCATTGTAGTTGGTAGGAAAATCGGGGTTATGCAAATCAGCTACTTGATATGCATAAAAACATGCCTGAGTTTGTTTTATTTAATAAAAATGCTTGCCATAAATATACCTTTCTTTTAGACATAACTCGTATATCGGCAAGTAATCACATACCATTCTAAGGTAAACAGAAGTGCAAATATCTTTAAAAAAAGTTTTTATGTAGATCATAGACTACACATAATTACTTACATTATTTTAAAATATAATTTCAGAACGTATTGTATATTTAAGCTTCTATTTTTATATTCTATAATTATGTTAACTACAAAAATGACATTTTTTACCGAAAATATAATTATATGACCTATAATTTAATCGTTTTGTATACCAACTTGCACATTACAATTACATTTAGGAATTACAAAGAATAATCCGAGGGTAGTCTTGGAGAAGTCGGAGAAGTTCAGGGAAGTCTAAGAGAAGTCGAGGTAGTCTAAGGAAACTCGGGGAAGTCCAAAAGAAGTCCGGGGGAAGTCCGAAGGAAGTCCGCGGGTACAAATTTGAGCCTGCGGTTTACCCTTCGCCTTTACCAGTTTCTTCAATTTGTTAAAACAAATGTAAAAGAAATGGGTAACGCATTTATATAAACGTCTAAAAAACAAGAAAGATTAAAAAATTTATAATTTACTTATGTAAATGGTTTAGTATATTATAATATATAATTTAATAATTTTTCAGCAACTAACTAATTTAGAAATGTTTAAGTTTCCATTTAATCTCAATAATGACTGTCGTCTATTACTTAAAAAGCAACACATAAAAGAGGAAACGCATTAAACAGAACCTCTAAAGTGCTACTTACGTATATTTTGAATTTAAGATCGTCTCAGTTTTTGGGATATGTCAGTGTATCCGGTAGGAACAGGAACCGGGTGCTTACGGTTACCTGAATGCAGGTGAGAGAGATGTATGGAGCACTCGGCTGATTACCCGGGCCGCGGGCCGAGTTATTAATGGACCAATTTCCGAATATGACTACCTCACTCTGCGGTCGCTTTGCTCCCTGCACTACAAGCTTGTTCTACAGGTTCCTTAAGGTATAACATGATCGTTTATGCCTTTAGATAACGACTCAAGATTTACACAACCGGTAAATTTTCATTAGGTTTCTGATATTCCTTACCCCTCTAACGAGATTCCATTCTTGAATGGGAAGATATTATTTTATATATTCATTGATTTTTCGCGATGGGGAAATATACGAATAACGATCGAAAAGGAGAGCATTTCCCCTTTGACCTTAATTGGTTTTTCTTTTGAAAAGCAAAACAGAACCATCTTATTTTATTTCATTAGAGATAAAACTTTCCGTTTTCACCTAATTTAATTACCCTAAAAGTTAAGAGTTATTTCGCGAAGAAGAAATATTTCTCAAAATTCAATTATTAATTTTCTGTTTAACTGAGATAAAATATGTAAAAGATTTATTTGTTGGTTGGTGTGGGCGGAAAATAAATGGTCAAAAATTCATTGTTCCTCTCAATACCTACCTATCTATCAACAGTTAAAAATTTCTATATCAGCAATTTATAAGTTGGGTTCGGTTCATTCCAAGTTTTACGCATCATTAGCTAGAAAATTTTTAGATTTCAGCAAAAACATTGAGAAAAGCTTTATCTGGCTTTCGCTACAATAATTTTTAATGAGATTTTTAATCTTCGTCGTATTTTCTGCTGTTGCAACTGCACCGTTTTTACATTTTAGGCATACAAGTTCTACTTATTGTCCATTTTTGTTTTTTTACTCTGTAGTTTGACTACACAAATTTGATACTTTCGCGTGTTTCTGTTTACTGAATATTGTAGTATCTGGTCATCGGGCGCAACTAACATCACATGCATTTAAAAAAAAATACTAACATACAAAAAACTTTTTGACATCCAAAAACAAATGGATTGGCAGAAACAACTGTTCGTACTGTAGCTATTATATGACTTATACTGGCAGAGGTTTGAAGTATTTTCCAAATAATTTTTAAT
Organism: Ctenicera cuprea; assembly: GCA_958336395.1. NCBI lineage: Eukaryota > Metazoa > Arthropoda > Insecta > Coleoptera > Elateridae > Ctenicera > Ctenicera cuprea. The sequence continues at coordinate 60,602,269 of OY284486.1, forward strand.
TTATAATTCTCTAAATAGCAAATCAACTGTTATTTTCAAAGACACATACCCAGGTACCCGATTTTTACAAGACAACCAAAATTATTACAGTACCTTTCACGAGACAGTGTGAACAACCTCCAACCAAATAATCCGAATCACCGCATCAAACGTATATGGAAACATGAATAAGGCTTTTTAATATAAAACAAAACTGTCGGGCAACTCCCACGAGACCTTTCTCACATTTACTGAAATTTATTTAGATATTTCGAATATTTTAAAATGTTATGGAAGTTTAAAAAATTTTAAAATTTGTATAAACATTTCAGATAAATTTTACACCGAATGTTTTTTAGAAAATTAAAAGTTTAACTTTTTTTTTAAGATTTGTTCCAAAATTTTATTGTGAAATTTTAAAAATGCTATAAAATCTTAACTATTCTACAAATACTAAAAATATCTGTAACTATTTTAAAAATGTGATAATTTTTGATAACTATGGAACTTTTGAATAGTATAAAATTTTAAAATTTTAAAGTTGAATTTTTAAAATTTATAAAATTTTGAAAATTTAAAAATTCTTAAACAATTTCAAAATTCTTGGGTGCTATCTGTAGATACTACTAATATTTTTATAACACTTCCGGTTTAACTAAAAAGTGCACAATTTTTAATGTTTTAAATAACACCGTATACTTTTGATGTTGGAAATTAGTACTTCAATTTTTTCTTCTCTTTTCAATCATACAAAACTTCATTATGGTTTTGTAACATGGCAAAACTGATGATGAAAACGCAGTTTTCTCGAAAGGGAGGAAAACAACAGTCATCAAGATAGCCTAGATTATCTTAAAAGTATATAAAAAAAACAATTATTTTAACATAAAAACACTAAACAAAAGCCTTTACTTTAGTTGTTTAATAACAATTAACATGACAAACTATTTATTTTGAACAATCAGTTATAATTGCACTTAATCAAATGACATTATTAAGCTTTCTATAAGGAAACATGTGTTCAAGCTTTTTTTATTGTTAATGTCCCGATCCCTTCTACTTGTCTCAACTTTTAGCGGCTGCGCTTTCAATAACACAATAACAGTTCTCTTCCACTTTTATTCTTGTCACACATTGATTATCTTCTATACATTAAAGTCGAATTCCGCTTCCCTTTCCCATGTTCTGCTGAAGTAAAGAAAGTAATGACTTCATGCAAATGTTCGAATTTCAGATTTTAACGGAAATACGCGTTTTGCGGCCTAAGGGACCCAAAAAAGTGGTTAAAAAATGTTTCTCTGTGGGTGGGTGGGTGCGCTCGTTTCTCTATATCTGCGGAACTCCTTGCCTGATTTTATAATATTTGGTGTGTAAAAGTTGTTTAGTTGCAGGTAGTTCTTTGTAAAGTCATTAATTGGATCCGGTACCGGAGACGGCAATTAAGCCTGCTCCTTTGGTATAAATTATTTCTAAACTCTTTTTGAAATTTTAAGTACATAGAATAAATTGTAGTGCATTTAAAGACAAATTAAATGCTTTTTTTTAAATGCTTTATCTTCAAAACTAAGACCGCTACGAATTTTTGAAAATTTTAAGTTTAATGTCTGTTTACTCAAAAGCAAAATATCCAATCAATACAAATTGTCAAATTATTTGATAGCTTTTAATAAGCATAATGAGTTGATGCAAAATATTTTTTGAAAATTTGAAAATTGTAAATACGTAAAAAATTATTGACATATTCAAAAAATTACTCCTCAAAAACTGCCCACGCCATTTTTTTAAAACTTTCTGAACAGATAGAGCTTGCAATAAACTACAAATACTAATCTCTCAAATTTTATGCTCCCCAGGAATCTTTGAAAGTTTTGAAATACATTAGTCTTGTATTCAAAATACGCTAACGCCAATCGTTATAAACTTTAAACAGTCTGACAGTTTATTTGAAGTGGTTTATTAGAACAAGGAAGAATTTTCAACCACATTCAAAAATTAAGAAAAAAAACGACACCTTTTAATTTTAACAACACATTTTCGGGAAGTTACATGATTTTAACTACGCCTATCAATTAGCTCTAGTTAAAAAATATCTTTTTAATTTTTGCATATTTTTGATAACTCTTAAAATAAAGCTTTTACAGCGATTTTGGTCCAAAGTCACCTCTAGTGACTGCGCTTTCAGTTACATGCCTATCTCGACATAGGCTATTTATGATTCTATATACTAAATTCGGAGCCTTTCTCCCGTCTCAACTTTTAGTGACATCGCATTCATTAACATATCTTACATCTCGACACAGGCTATTTATCTTTTATATAATAAATCCGGATTCCTGCATCTTTCTTAACTTGTACTGACCTGTAGAAGAGTGGTGGTAGCTCAGAGGCTGGGCGCTTAGCCTCTAGCGCTAAAGGTCTGGGGTTCGATTCTCCTCCGAAGCCATGCCGCAATAGAAATCTATGCCGCAACCCGCCACTCATATTTACCAATTCGGTGTAGGCAGCTGTGGGGTTGTAATACCGAAACCTTCTCTGGTATTTAGTCGTTCGGATTAGAAGTTAAATTGTAGGGCCCCCGTACTCCACCTTAGCGCTAAAGAGAGTATGTGGCAGAGAAGATTTCCGGAGACTAGCAGTGGGACGTAAAGGCTGATTACAATATCGATATATCTCTTATAATAATATGCTCACCCCAGTTTTAGACATCATAACGAATATAACGATAAAGAACGCATATCACGATAAGTTATTGTATATCATGACGCATATTATTGCATTATATGGTAGAATTTTGGGTGTTTAATATAATTTATCAATTTACGATTTGTGCCATTTTTTTTTTGTTTAGTTAAAATTTCTAATTAGCAGTTTGTTTTATAAGAGCTAAATAATATTTTTGGTACCACTTTTTGTTAAAAAAAATGTTGAATCGCACAAAACATACTTTAATTATTAATAGCCTTTTAGTTTACAAATATTATTTGCTATGTTCGGCTAGTCTTAGAACACCTTGTATAACTCAACTTTACCTAACAGCAAAAACAATTAAATGCAATTTTATGGTAACCAGAGAGGAACCACCCATTAGATCGTTTCTAACATATTTACTTAGCTAAGATTTTTTTTACATTCCCATACCTCTCAAAAATGTATTATTTTGATTTAAATCAAAAGTCTTGGTCATAAAAACAACACAAATCGAGTTTGGAAAGTGGATAGGTAGATAGATAGTGGGTACGTTTGTTTATTCGTTTGCATTATATCAGTATCACTTGTTTCCAAAAATTAAAATTTTTTAAACTGAAAAAACACTTGATATTAGACCTTAAAACAAACTTATTGTTTTTTCTTATTGCCTAGTTTGAACCGAAATAATATTTAAAATTTATAAAATTATTTTAAAAAACTTACTCAAGCCTTAGAATTCTGTGAAACTTAAAAAAACGATAAGGAAGAGAACTGTCCAACGAAAAAAGGAAATGTACTGATGAGAACGAAATAGTACATTTTGGAGAAATAGAGGAAGGAACAGAAGGAAGGGAAGGGTGAAAGAAGAAAGAATAGGAAGGAAAGAGAAGGAGGAGAAGAAAAAAAGGAAATAAAAATGGCAAAGGAGAGGGGGGTAGAGCGCCTGAGTTCTTGGTTATAAAAATCAAAATTCTTTTTCTTGAATAACTTTCTAGCTACAGTAGAAATAAAGAACTGAAACGACCAATCATGTCAGACGTATTCTGATTTTATGCAACATTATCAAGTCATGGTATAAAATGTTTTCGATAATGATAAACGTAATCATTTTCGAAGTATGAGAAAGTCTAAGCCCTTTGTTTTATAGGTTCGAGCTTTACTTCGTTGAAGTTCATTTTATTTTATTGTTTTATTTACAATAAATTAAGGTGCTTTGACCTTTCCTGCTTGTATGGCGCATTGACCACAAATTGTAATCTTTATAGAACATTTATTGTAAATGATACAATTCTTAACAGATTTTTTATTTTAGCTTTAAACGTATTTCGACATGTTTACATGCCATTTTCTGAGGCAAGATTAAAAGTAAACAATTTGTATTGTTACAGAAACAATAAATCTTTGTAACTGATCTTGGTTTTCTATATCTGCGTCTAGATGATTTGATTTCTCATTCCAAAACGTCCAGTAATGGTGAATTTAAGAGATCTATTTGCTCATTCATTAAAGGTACGGATTTTATTTATATAAGGTAAGTCTACAATAGCGTAATTGTACTAATTGTAGTACTCCCTAGTGTATTACCTAAATAAATAAAAAAAATATGTATAATAATATAATAGTACTATAATAGTTTCATAAGACATGATTTTAGAGCACGCGTCCAAGTTAGAAAACGAGCCGCTTGCGGCGAGTTTTCTAATGGACAAGTGCGCTTAAATGTCTTATGAAACGTGTATTTTATACTACTTTTTCTATTTTGGTCCAAAAAAGTTAAAAATTACCTTATTTTATATTTTAATTTAAAAATATAATCGATTAGGAAAATTTATTGTATTTTGTTTTGGTTTTATGGCTGTTGGTGACATTTAAAACAATTTCAAACAATTCAAACTACTGTCAAATTAAAATTGAGACAGACTATGTTTGAAAGTGATTTAATTTTTAAAATACCTAAGATTTGAAGATAAGATGGAAGAAGAATTATCTTGCACCCCACCCGAGCTACGCAAAGTAGCGGAAAATACGCTAAATAATCTTAATTTTTAGAACTTACAATTTGAAGGTTATGTTTATAACGCGTGAAGGTTTTGTTGTCACATGGTTGTCACCAACCTACCAAAATAAAATTTCGAATTCTTTAAGGAGTTGCTTTATGAAACCCAAATGAGTTTCATAAAGTAGTCAGTAAAGAACCAAAATAGAGAAAAACTGTTACAACATCTTTATATTTGTACTTTTTTTAAGTGCATATTTTGATGCATAGTCATAGTTTACTATATACAGTGGTACTACAGACGAATGTTCTTTTATTATACCGGGTGGCCGCGAGAACAGGTAACAACCGGCCAGTTTCTTAATTTTTAAATTATTAATTTCAAATACAATAAAACTTTTTTTTTGTTAAACCGGAATACCGATACCGAAACCGATAGGAATTTTTTATTTTTAATAGAACACCTTGTATATTTTTGCATATTTAGATAGACCTTTTAATTTCCTTTAAAGCTATGAATAATACTTACCCATTAACTTTTAATTTTGGCCGACCGAGGGCGCTTTTAGAAAAACCTTAAATGTCCAATAATGATATTCATAATTAATTGTTTTACACCGTTTTATGTCGTAATATGCATTTTTATGTGTATATTACCCAGAAAAATTTTAAAATTATTTATTTAAAAATTGAGAAAATGGCCGGTTGTTACCTGTTCTCGCGGCCACCCGGTTTTTGGCAATATTTTGCTGATAGACTGTCATTAGCATCGATATTTGCTCTCATAGATTTTCAGAAGTAGCAAAGCTGCTTAAAATTAATTACTTCCCAGTTTAAAGCTATACCTTAGCAGGAAAAATGTAGCTCCATATCGATCCCAACATTGCGAGGTCTAACAGTGTGTACTAGTGAGCGGCCACCCTTCTCAATTTCACTTTACTATGTATTGATAGGTGCAAGAGCCCATATTTCTACAGTCGTGCTAACCGGAAGAAACCGCACACAAATTGTATTTCCCGCATCCCGCGGCGCCCGCATTTCTCTAACATTGTTACCCACCGTACCCTTCCGTTCTTAGCGTTTCCGTTGTTTGCGAACTTGTCGGCATGCTCGTTTAACATCTTTACTTAATGGTCAGAGAGGTCAAGTTGTGGTTAAGCGGTTGGTTTGTACATACATGAAGGAGAAAAGTTATTTCTAGCTGTAGTGGCTCTTGTGGCCAAAATTGAGATCAATTAGTTGCCAAACTCTATAAAAGCGATGCGTTGTCGTTCCGTTTTAATAAGTAGCAACCATTGGTGAATTAACTAAAAGAATACTGAAACTACCAGCAAAATTGAATATTCCTCTTTGTATTCCACATACACGAAACTTTTATGTAAATTAGCTACCTACATGTTACTGTCAAATAACTATTTGAGCGTACACCACAAAATGCAGATAGGTAAATAATTGAATCCTGTGCATGAAAACTGCATGTGACATGCAATTTCAGCAGGAGTTTCTGATAATTTTTCAAGATAAACTAGACATCTAGTTGTAGAATGCGGTTCATATTTGGATGACCAAATAAAAAATGACCGAAACGCTTCGCTTGGGCTTTCCTATAAAACTTTTATTTTTTATACTTTTAAAAGCATTTTATGTGATGACATGCTAGCCTCAACAGTTGCTTTGAGGTTGAACTAACTCTCATGTTTCTAACTATACAGGGTTGGGCAAATGTACGGAACAATGCAAATATCTTTAATACGGCTACCGCGATTTTGACACAATTTTTTACATGAAGGTCCCGATATTTCCATATATAATTTTCTACCTGAAAGTTCCGATATACAGCGAATACAATAAAGGTATTGGCGGTTTAAATAGACGTCCGGTTTAACCGGAAATGATATCAACTTTTTTTTCAAATAGAACACCTTGCATATTTTTTGATATATCGATAGAACTCTTTTTTGTGAGTTCAGTTGTTACGGTTTCGTGCCTTTATTTTCAATAATTCTAGAGATATTGAACAATAATGTTTCGTAATTGTTATCTTTTTTTTTTTTTTTTTTTTTTTTTTAAAAAGAATCATGAAGCCGTGCGTGAGCACGACCCCATGATTCCTATCCCACCCCCTTACCCGGGGTCAGCGGACTTGCGCTCTTTCACCGGTCTAACATGCACCCCACCCCTGAAGACATGCAACCCAACATACACACCTACATACACCATCCATGGACCCGTCGGATTTAACTTGTTCAGAAAAATTACCGCCGAGCATTGGATTCGAACCAACTGCCATTGAGAGTCTAGTTTCAAAGCCTGGGACTTTAACCACTAGACCACCCGCCGGCCCAATTGTTATCTAGCAGCTCATGAAAACAAAAGAATGTGAGAAGCCTTAACGGTTTTGTAAAGTTGTCTAATATGCGTGGTTCGTGTTGTGTTGATTTGATGTTTGATAGATTGAGCAGTGTGAGTGCAGTAATCAATTAATTAACCAAAATTATTTCAAACTGCTGAATTTAACATCAGAAATGGTTCAATTAACAGAAAGACCAATTCAAATTTTAATTATGGTTGGTTTTGGTGAACGTTGTAGAACTCGGCAAGAAGTTTGTACTTTATTTAACAATTTGCAATCTTTCTGTTAATTGAACTATTTCTGATGTTAAATTCAGCAGTTTTAATTAATTCGGGTAATACATTGATTACTGCAACCACACTCCTCAATCTATCAATCATCAAAACAACACAACACGAACCACCACCGTATATTTGACAACTTTACAAAAGCGTTAAGGCTTCTCACATTTTTTTGTTTTCATGAGCTGCTAGATAACAATTAAAAAACATTATTGTTCAGTATCTCTAGAATTATCCATCCATGCATACCATATAAAAGCTCAAAGGGTTTTCTTCTACGGTTCCTCCAGCGGCTACCGCTTCACCAATGTGGACCGTTTTTGTTTCAATGAAAGGTCTCTATCCTCAGATGGAACATGAAACATTTTTATATTTTTATTCTACGTCGATTTCTTAATAATAATTATTTTAATTTATAATATATGTATATGGAAGTCTGCTAGAAGCGCTTCACTTGAGGCCACATCTACATTAACCCCGCGTCTCATTATTGGAACTAATGCATCAGGTGACTTAGCATTTCGCCGGTTTTGTCAACGCTCAGTCTGTCAGTGCATTGTACGCTGGGGTAACACTAGTACATATATAAAAGCTCAAAGGTTTTTTTTCTTCGGTTCCTCCAGCGGCTACCGCTTCACCAATTTGGACCATTTTTTTTTCAATGAAAGGTCTCTATCCTCAGATGGAACATGAAACATTTTTATATTTTTATTCTACGTCGCTTTTCAATAATAATTATTTTAATTTATAATATATATGAAAATCTGCTAGACGCGCTTCACTTGAGGCGACATTATTATTGGAACTAATGCATCACGTGACTTAGCATTTCGCCGGGTCGGTCAACGCTGAGTCTGCCGTCGAATTTCGGCGGGGTAACACTAGTTTGAAAATAAAGGCATGAAATTTTATATCACTGAACTCGCAAAAAAGAGTTCTATCGACATATCAAAAAATACACAAAGTGTTCCATTCAAAATAAAACAGTTCATATTATTTCCGGCTAAACCGGAAGTCCTATTAAACCGCCGATACTGTCATTGTATCTGCCGTATATCGGAACCTTTATGTAAAGAATTTTGTCAAAATCGCGGTTGCCGTATTAAAGATATTTGCATTGTTTCGTACTTTTGCCCCACCCTGTATAGTAGAAGCCAAGAAGCGTTAGTGTGGGCTGCTTGTTTATTGAATATAATTTCAAATATTCATAGCGGCCATCGCACGGAAAATGTGGTGTTGAGAAGAAGTTCTATTGTAGTTCAACCCTAGCTCTATCAACTTACACAATTAAAAACAAAACCACTAAAATGCTGTTTAAAAAAAATTATCTACTATTATTAAAATTTTAAAATGTTTTCATTTTGACCCTAAGTTTCAGCTTTCAAAAAAACGCATTCAAATGATTTCAAAGTGTTTTAAAAATGTCTGCTTTTATATTAACAAAACCTATAATATGTCAATAAACTTTGGTCACACCTACATTTTGCAAATGTCACTGGAATATGTTTGAAGAAAAATAATCAAAAAAAGAAATAGAAAAAAAGAGCAATAAAATGAATAAAAATTCTTGCTTTTCTAAAAATTAGCGATGTCTTGGAATTGACATTATCTACCCCAACAAGCGCACTTATATCTGTCATTTGATAAATAAGAAAAACCACTGGCTCCACGACAAAGCTTTGGGGCACACTATGAATGACAACTCCAAAGGTAGAGTTTATGCGATAAAAACTGATTATACCGGGGGCCGCGAAAACAGGTAACAAACGGACATATACTCAATTTTTAAATTATTAATTTCAAATTTGTCTGGGTAATATACACATAAAAATGCATACTGTGACATAAAACGGTGTTAATTTTGACTTACGGTTTAACCGGAAGTGATAGTATGTTTTTATTTTTAATAAAACACTGTATATTTTTGCATATTTAGATAATTTTCTTTACAGCTATGTATAATACTTACCTATCAACTTTTAATTTTGGCCACCAGAGTGCGTTTTCAGAAAAAAATTTAAATACCTAATGTAGTATATTATAATACAAGTGTATAAGCAAGCCTTTAAAGCACGCGCGACGGGTTTAAAAGCACGAGGCACAGCCGAGTGCTTTTTAACGGAGCAGTGCTTTAAAGGCTCTTATACACGTGTAGTATACGCTATTTTGTATTGTACCTGCACTACAATCTGAAAATTACAACAAAAAAAGAAATTGAAATTTCTTTTTCGAAGTAAATTGTGTCATTAATCGCAATTGTTGTTGTTTCGTTGCTATCTATATTTATTATAAATTTGTTGATTTGTGAAGTTTGTTTCGACCTTGTGTTCGTGAATTACAAAATGAACGAAAACATGGATATTTCATTCGAGATTAGAATGTTAGCCGAATAAGCTGAACAGCGATTAATCCCCGAGAAATCTAAACAAGCGTATTGCAAGGAATACGAAAAATTATCCAACTGGATGGCCAGCAAAAACTGCAGGGTGGTCGATGAAACACTAATGCTTGCCTATATGAACAAAATGGTAGGTAACAATTAATTATTAAAAAGAGCAATTAGTTAACGTAAAATTGTGTTTCATGACAGTCAACTATCTACAAGTCGTCAACACCGTGGTGCATCCATTCTAAATTGCAAACGCTGCTGCGAATCAAGCACGGAGTGAACATTGCTTCTTTTCATAAACTACATGCGTTTATGAAGGGCACAAACGAAGGGTATGACCCTAAAAAGTCTTTGGTGTTTACAGAAAAGCAACTGCGCAAATTTTCCATTGAAGCCCTTGACGATACCTTTTTATTTTTTGAAGGTTTGTACTGAGTTGACAGTTGTCACAAAATGTTGACAGTAATATTTCGAGTTTCAGGTTGTCGCTATTTATGGAATATTTGGGGCTTGCCGGAGGCATGCAATGTGCGACCTTCGCGTGTCGGATATTAAAAAAGAGGGATCTGTTTTAGTAATTAATATTCGACCATGTAAGACCGAAAAAGGTAGAAAATTTGCCGTAACTGATGACTGTGAAATACCATATGATCAGACTTTTAAGAAATACCTTTCATTACGCCCAGATCAGATGCCTACGGATAGAGTATTCTTAAAATACAGCAAAGGCAAATGTATCAGACAGGTTGTCGGAGTGAATACTTTTGGCAGATGCCCGTTTCTTGTGGCGAAATATCTGAGCCTTCCAGACGCTGAGAAATTCACCGGCCACGTGTTTCGGCGGACGTCTGCGACAATCATGGCAAATGGAATGAGCGTGGATGAGCTTAAGCGGCAGGTTGGATAGAAATCATCGACGGTAGCTGCTGCTTATGTTGAAGAATCCATTGAGAACAAATTAAATGTTTCGAGACGCATTGTTGGGGGCTGATAATGGAAGTAATAATACTACATCAACGTCCTCAAAATTGAACGTTCTCGAAAATGCAAAGGATCAGCAGTCTGCTAGTTTACAAATAACTAACAATGAGCTGATTAAAGCTTCTGGTTTACAAATTTCAAACAACACCAACTGTACGTTTTATATTCATTTAGGAAAATAAAGATTAGTTCTGATTACCTGTGTATTTATCATTGTTCAAAACTTGTAGATGAATTTGTTGTTACCTAGGCAACTTTAAAGCACTAGTGCTTTTAAAGGCCCGATTTTGCACGCCTTTTAGTTTCAAAATAGTATATTAAAAAACAAGTTTCATAAGACATGATTTTAGAGCACGCGTCCAAGTTAGAAAACGAGCCGCTTACGGCGAGTTTTCTAATGGACAAGTGCTGTTAAATGTCTTATGAAACGTGTATTTTATACTATTTTTTCTATTTTGGTCCAAAAAAATTTAAAATTACCTTATTTTATATTTTAATTTAAAAAGATAATCGATTAGGAAAATTTATTGTATTTTGTTTTTGTTATGTGGCTGTTTGTAACATTTAAAATAATTTCAAATAATTCAAACTAGTGTCAAATTAAAATTTAGACAAACTGTGTTTGAAAGTGATTTAATTTTTAAAATACCTAAGATTTGAAGATAAGATGGTAGAAGAATTATCTTGCATCCCACCCGAGCTACGCAAAGTAGCGGAAAATACGCTAAATATTAATTTTTAGAACTTACAATTTGAAGGTTATGTTTATAACGCGTGAAGGTTTTGTTGTCACATGGCTGTCACCAACCTAACAGAATAAAATTTCGAATTCTTTAAGGAGTTGCTTTATGAAATCCAAATGAGTTTCATAAAGTAGTCAGTAAAGAACCAAAATAGAAAAACAGAGATTATGATTCAGGCATAATAAAAACGATGTTAGTAATATAATTAATTTTTTTTAAGTTGACTTTGAAAATAAAAACATAATGAATTTTAAGTGGTGTTTTTATTATTTTTATTCAAACATTTTATTGTGGCAAGAAGATATAAATAAATAAAAAAAATCTCATATTTTAAACGGTCATACCTTATTTTTCTTTAATTCTCCTCTTTGAGTTTTATTACAGTTTTTAATAGGTATGCCATTTTCTTTGCTTCAATTTAATATCAATACCATACCTTGTTGGTATTTTGTTTTCAAAGCCTACTTAGTGGCAAAATCGTATCTATTTTTAATATCCGTTATTAATACAATAATTTTATTTTTTCTTGCTATTTTGAAAATAATAATGTATGTTATTGGTATTAAACTAAAGCAAATAAAATAGCAATTTAAAAAGTGCGTTTCAACTCAAGTAGGAGAATTAAAAGAAAGAGGTTATGACCGTTTAAATATTCAGAATTTTTTCTTTTTTTTTTATATCTTCTTGCCACAATAAAATGTTGAAACAAATTAATGAAAAACCACGCAAAGTTCATTATTTTTTAGTTTTCAAAGCCAACTTAAAAAAGCTAATTATATGAATATCATAATTAGGAATTTAAAGTTTTTTAAAAACGCCCTCTGGCGGCCAATATTAATAGTTAAGTATTATTTATGGCTATAAAGGAAATTAAAAGGTCTATCCAAATATGCAGAAATATACAAGGTGTTTTATTAAAAATAAAAGAAGTGCTATCACTTTCGGTTAAACCGGAAGTCGAAATTAACACCGTTTTATGTCGTAATATGCATTTTATTTGTATATTACCCAGAAAAACATTTGAAAATAATAATTTAAATATTGCGAAAATAGCTGGTTGTTACCTGTTCTCGCGGTCACCCGGTATAAGTAAGATTGAAAATGAGAAACACGAATACCTCACCATACAATGACAATTTTTCTAAAATAATGTAGTGACAAAGATTGTGGAAGGCCTTGGACAGGTCGCACAATGTGATAGCTGTGGGTTTACCCTGGTCAAGTCTTTCGACCACCTTTGCCAGAACCTGCAGTATAGCCTACGATGTAAAACAATTTGGACGAAAACCAAATTGACATTTTAACTAATCGGGGAAGGTTTTTTGCTTAAAGATTTATTAATTAATGAAGTAATACAGACATGGCATAAACAACGTGGACAAATTTTGACTACTACCGTGATTCATTTGGCAGATATTCATTAGCGTGTAAAACTGAAACGAGATATTAAAAAAAGAAAACATAAACGGCGACGAGACGATTGTAGTGAACATTTTGTTAGGAAAGTTTCTCCGTCATCAGAGTATAAGACTACTTTTTCTAAATGATCGCTTCTTGAAAGTGACGAAAGAGGAGATATATCCTCTTTCATCACTTTCAAGAAGCGCTCATTTAGAAAAAATAGTCTTATACTCTGATGACGGAGAAACTTTCCTAACAAAATGTTCACTACAATCGTCTCGTCGCCGTTTACTGATGGGCTTAGATAAATGGTTGTCCCGAACACAAGAGTCGAGTTGCGCGTGAATTTTAGAATGAAAGTTTATTTGATAAAGTAATTGGTCAGAATTCATCTATTAAATGGCCAGCTCGGTCGCCTGATCTTTCTTCGGTGGAAACATTTAAAATTGTACTCGGCCAGAAAGTGATAAATTACTACAATAACAGCTAGCTAATATTAGGACAGCATTTCTACGACAGGTTGGCGTATTTGAACAATTGTTGTGATTTGTTATTTCTTTTATTTGGCACAACTTCTCGGCGAGGCGCTTATGCAGCGTGCTGGGTCCACTTTACTAGTAATATGTCTATGGTAGGTAAGGTACCTTTAAAAAGCAAGGGAAAAGGGAAAATCTGTGTCGGTTCATTCTTCATGAAAGGGCGGGCCGCTATAGGGGTCTCTCGGACTCCGCACGGGAGTTCTATGCTCTTCTTCGGCCGAGAAAAGATGGTGAGGATCGGTTACAACAAGGAATTTTTGATAAATAACCGCGAAAAGTTCGGTCCTGGTATTCACCTTTTGGCCTAGGAAAACCGCGAAAACCCCTAAGCTAGGACAGTCGGCCGGACCGGGAATTGAACCCAGGGCATCCCTAATGAAAGGCGGACGCTTTGACCGCGGGGCTACTTTTCTTGGTTTTGAAAAGCAGAGCCTCATACTTATTTAGAGCTTAGGGCCGCATAAATTATAAATCCGGCACTGGTTTTCACGCCTAAAGATACAGAAACAAAATCTTGTACGAATCGTGAATTGAAAAATAATCGAAATAAATTATTTAAACTTCCTACATAGCAAATTAGGTTGATTTACTTAAAAAAATTTTCTTCGCGCATTCGCACTTCGTAAAATTTTCAACCAAGTCAAGGTTTTGTAATTTAATTACCCGATTATTTTACAATTCAATCGTGGTAGATCTGTTGAATAAAATGTTGGGTTTAATAACACTTTAACGAATATGATTTATAATAAACTCAACTTAGAAAATTATATTGAAATACTTTACTGTATTTAGGACAAACGTTTCTTGGTATTTAATTAATATCCATAAATAAAAAATAACCTAAGGGTACAACAAGAAATATCAAGAAGAAATTAAAAGCTTTAAAATTAACAAATTATTAAAAAATTTAAAAAATTGTAGAAATTTGTGTTCGATATTATGTAGATCGGAGTTTTGGACATATAACGTCTTGAAGCGTGTATATCGATGGGTAAACAAACTTGACAGCGTAGAAGAACGGTATATAAACTTACTTAAAGTTAGAACGTTGTTGACGCTAATTTCACATTTTATAAAAGTTGATTGGCGGTCGAATATGGGATAAAGTTGCTACTTGCCAACCACAAAACTTGTTTTGTTACAGATTACTAGTGTTACTTTGCATATTACATAAGATACATTACTGTAGCAACATATTTCTATACCCAAGGGATCTACGTGATGCCCGCCCTGCTTATATTATATATATATATATATATGTCTAAATTCAGTATGGTTCAACATTTGTTACGTTCATATTTCATACTATTCATTTGCCGTTCACGAAAATTATACAACGCACGAACAACAAAGAAACAAAAAAAAATCTGTTATGAACTTTGATAAAGCAAACCATTCATAAATTTGATGTTTTCAAAATTATTTCATAACACGGTTTATCTAACTCAAAAATTATTAAATATTATCAATTTTTTTTATCAAACTTGTCAATAGCCAGTTGGACTAAATGCAAAATTGTATTGTGTAATTGCTACCTTACCTATGTGCAAATAAAGGGGAAAGCTCCTTTCCCGACTAGGAAATTAGAATTCGAGCTAAATTAGAATTTGACAAGCCCATGGAAGCCGCTATTAAACTTTTAAAGCCAAAATAGTTTTAATTTTACATATTTACATAGAATTTTTTATATTAATTCGCCAACTCTTTTTTCAATAACAAAGCGCTAGTCTTAAAATTTTCTGTCACAGCGTATCGGCCACCATTTTGAAGCTAAAAGATTACGCAAAATGCGTTGAATTGGCCCTAAGGTCTTCTATCAGATTCCATTTATAAATTTACAAGATTCGAGATACAGTCATGTATAAAAGAAGTTGCTCAAAAAGTTAAACAGGAAACCGCTACACGGCGCGGCGTTTAAATATTTAATGGATGTAATTGGTTTTATTTAATTTTATTCAGACTGTTGAGTGATCAACTTTTTAGAGGTTTACTTGGGTATAATTTTCAGAACCACTTAATTTTCACTCGAAGAAAGTTTGTTTTCTAATTAAGAGAAAAAGAAGAAATTCGCACTCTTATGTTTTTAGCCGCAGCAGAAATAGTCGATTTTCAATTTATTTTCAGAGGACAATATCTGAAAATATTTTGAATTGATTGTGTGGTAGGCACATGGTGAAACATTATTAATAAATATTTAACTATTAAAAAATTAATAGTTTATTAATAAAATAGAACTTTCTAAAATAAAATTTTCCTCTCAAGGGTGAAAAACCAATTTTCTAACTAAAATAAATGTCTTGGTAATTGTTTCACAATTTGTTGGTTTTTATTTTCTCGACTTAAGTTTCAACCTTCACGGTTATCGTCAGGAGTTTACAAATTACAAATCAAACTAAAACTGAAACTTAAAGATGTACAATACTACCCTACCCATTTCCGGAATTTTGTCGTCGCCGCCCTGACTCTAAGTGTTAACACGTGTCTTTTTATGCTTTGTATACTGTGGGTCAAGGAGGAGTGAATTGCCTAAATCGGTGTGGTCGTTAACTATATTTTTATTATTATTTATTGCCTTTTTAATTTCCATTTTTTCTAATTTATTTAACGGTTGCCCTTGTTTTCTACGTGTAAAATTTTTGTATCTGTGTGTTTGAAAAAATGATTGTTTGTAATACGTACAATGTTTGGAAATGCCGGTTGATTTATGATTATATTAAATTGATCTAATGTGTTCTTTAATTCTTGTATTAAAACTGCGGCCAGTTTGTCCTATATATATTGCATCACAATTAGAACAGTTTATTTGATAGATACCATTTTTTGAATATTTTTCTATTGTGTCTTATGTTTATGGAGTTTGTTTGGATTGTGCATAGCTACGTTAATATTTAATTTTTTGAGCCTGTTAGAAACTTTATAGCTAACTCTACCTATATAATTGATTTTTGACGATATTGTTTTTTCAATTGATGTCTTTTGTTCGTTGTACAAAAGATGTTTTATATTTTCTTTTTTTTTTTTTTTAATGTTATCTACAAATTGCTCCGTGTATCCGTTTTTTAGGGCTATAAATTTAATTGTGCTAAGTTCTTTATTGAAATTTTCGGTAGACTGTGGGATATGAATGGCTCGGTGTATCATACTATTGAAAGCTGCTTTTTTAATTTTGATTGGTTGTTTAGAATTTGAATGTATGACCATGTCTGTACTTTTGGGTTTTCTGAAAATATTGTACTCTAAATTGTTCCCTACTCTTTTTATGCTTAGATCTAAAAAGTTTAGGGTACTGTTCTTTTCTGTTTCTATTGTGAACTTAATATTATTATGAATTTTATTAATGTTATCTAAAAATTGTTGTATTTGTCTGTCTGTACCTAACCACAAGCAAAAAATATCATCTACATATCTAATCCAGATTTTGACATTGTTACTAAAATTGTTGTTTGAATTAAAAACTTTTTCTTCAAAATTAGCCATAAAAATTTCTGCTAGTAGGGGTGAAAGTGGGGATCCCATCGGTAGACCCTCCTCTTGCTGGTAAATTTGGTTGGTAAATTGAAAATAATTTTGTTCTAAGCAGGTTGCGAGCATGGTTCTGAGTTATAATTTTTCAATATTCGTCAAATTACTTTTGTTTATTTTATTGAACGTTATTTCTTTTGCTTCTTTTATTGGAATTGATGTGAAGAGGTTGCTAACATCAAATGAGTTTAATTTTGCATTAGTGGGTATCTGAAAATTTTTTAGTTTGTTTATTAATGCTACCGAATACTTTGAAAAACAGTTTATGTGTATAGGTAATATTCTATTGATTTCTTTACACAGCTTGTAAGTGGGTGCGTTAATGTACGAAACAACTGGTCTAATTGGTTTTTCTTTTTTATGTAATTTTAAAAGTCCATATAAAAGTGGTGGGTGTGGGTTCATAATTCTGAACTTAAATTCGTTTCCTTTTGGTACGAGATTATTGCAAAATTTTAGAGTTTCATTAACTGTGTTATGGTATTTAGTAGTGGGGTCTTTGTGAAAACCTGTTGTTATTAATAAATGTATATCTACTTTGTGTACGTAATCATCTTTTTTCATGATTGTAACTGTATTACCTTTGTCCGCTTTGGAAACAATTAAGTCATTTATTTTAAGTTTCTTTTTTAACCCTTGAAGTGTTTTTTTGTGAGAATTGTTATTAATTTTTATGTTTTGTTGTTTGGATTGTTGATTGTAGGTCTTTCTTGATGATATCTACACAAATAGACTTTTCTATTGTAACTGTTTGGTTATCTAAATCTAATTTGTCTAATGCTAAATCTACATCTATTGCCAATGTTTCATAATCATTTAGTCTGGGTTGTGTAGTTGGTGAAAATTTTAATCCTAATTCTAATAGCGCTGTTTCTTTATTTGTAAATTGAACGTCCGATAGATTATTAACTCTAGGGTAAAAATAGCGGTTTGCGATGGGGTATGTTTTTGCACTATTACTCACTTGACTATTTGCACTAACACTATGTAGACTTATGAGTTGATCCAATTTTCGTCATTGTTTGATGTACTGCTGATGGACTTCGTTTTGGACTTCGTCTCTTCTTCTTCTTCTACTTAGTTTAGGACTTAGTCCTGTTTTATCCAATGATTCTCTAAGCGTTGTCATTTTCCTGGGATGCAGATGTCCAACTTTCGCGCCATCGCTTTGGTGGACGTCCTGGCGGCCTTCTGTTTAAGGGTTTATGTATGTTCACTATCTTCGCCATTCTGTTCTCGTCCATCCTATCCACGTGATCTCTCCACTGCCTACGTCTTCCTCTCACCCATCCGTACTATATCCTCGATCCTACATGTCTCTCTTATGTTGCTACTCCTTACTCTATCTCTTAGTGTTACTCCAACTATGCTACGCAGGCTTTTCATTTCGGTGCTTCTTATTATTTGTTTTGTTTTAGAGGTTTCAGCCCGTGTTTCAGCGGCGTAGGTAAAAATTGGCCTGACACACGATTTATACATGCGTGTTTTACTGTCAGTTGTCATAAATTTGTTCCTCCATACAATATCTCGCAAGCAACCCGACACGGATGATGCTTTCGTAGCTTGAGTACGTACTTCCTGTTTAATATCTCTACTGCTGGATATATGTGCGCCGAGATAATTGAAATTCATCACCTGAGTGATTATTTGGTCGTCTATTGCTAGTTTACAGCGTAACGGTTCTTTAGATATTGTCATTGATTGCGTTTTGCTGGTAGATATTTCCATGTTATACTTTTACGATGTTGTCTTGAATTTGAGTAGAAGACGTTGCAAATCGTCTTCATTTTCTGCCATGATTACGGCATCATCAGCGTAACACATTATCTTTAAGATCTTGTTTCCTATTCTATATCCGGCATTGACCGTTTTCACACCTTCAATGATTTTGTCCATGACAATATTAAACAGCGTAGGGCTTAGACTGTCCCCTTGCCTTATTCCAGAGGAGACTGGTACCTCGTCAGTTAATTTTCCCATTGCTTTTATCCTGGTAATACAGTTACAGTTTAGTTCTTTAATAACTTTAATTATTTTTGGATGGATATGATTTTGTTCCAGTATGTTAAGAGGATCCTCTAGTTTGACCCAATCAAATGCTTGCGTTAAGTCAATAAAACAAAGATATATTGGTTTATCGTATTCGATGGATTTTTCTATAAGCTGGCGTAAAATGTATATAGCATCTATAGTTGATCTGTTTTGGCGAAAGCCTTGCTGCTCCTCGCTCCCTTTTAATATCGAAACTACCTTTTCTGATAATATTTTTGTTAGTAATTTTAGAATGCTGCTTAGTAGACATATACCTCTGTAATTTTGTGGATTGATTTTCGTTCCTTTTTTGAAAATTGGTATGGTAATGCTCGAGCGCCATTGGTTTGGTATAGTCCCTGTGTCAAATATTTTGTTATAAAAGATGGTTAATTGGAGGGTAAGTGCGTTTCCTCCGTGCTTGATCATTTCGTTTGTGATTTGATCGAGACCGGGGGATTTTCGATTTTTTAGTTTTCTAATCGCTGATGCTATTTCATCTCCAGTAATTTCAAATGGGTCATCCATCTCGTCGTCATGGTTCAATATAACTTCTTCTTCTGCATTTATAGGGTGAGTCTTGTATAGATTTTTGAAGTGGTTGGTCCATTGCTCAGGTGTTATACTTTTTGTTTCTATGTATTCGTTAATTGGTTTTTTTCTGTTTCGTAGCATGTTCCATACTTTTTTTTGTCCGCCATACAAATCATATTCCATATCCTTAGAGAATTTTTCCCAGAACTCCTTTTTTATTTCTCGAATTCTTTCATTTACTTGATTTCTCTTTTGTATATATGCATTACTTCGTCTCGTATTCTGTTATCCAACTGATCGAAAACTATTTTGTGAAATCGATGGGCGAGCTCACTGTGAATGGCTTTTAAGTGTAATCCTAAGTTATTTCTATTACTGTACCATTTTTGTATTTCATAGGATAGCCAAAATTGTTGTGCTTTTAATATGGCATTTTTTGCTTCTACGGATGTACTGTTGGTATTGATATTTATGTAAGTAGTTTGAAAATACATTGCGTTTTTTGCACTGCGTGTTATACCACATGTGGTTTGAACATCTTTTAAATTTTAGTGTTCTTTTGTACATATAATACCACTAGTTTTGCGTCACAAGCATTGATAATATTTTGAATTGATTGTGTGGTAGGCACATGGTGAAACATTATTAATAAATATTTAACTATTAAAAAATTAGTAGTTTATTAATAAAATAAAACTCTTGGTAATTGTTTCACAAATTGTGAAAAATTTACCTACGCAAACTTCTAAAAATAGTTTTAAACTTTTGCTTTTTTGATAAACGTGACCGCTCTGAATGAATTAAATAATGACAATGATCTATTAAATATTTAATTTTCCGACGACACTGACCTGGATATAATACGTCGTGGCCTTTCGTAGTACGTTGTGTTCTATTTGTAGTAACGCAAGTTCGAAATCTCGGGATTTAAATAAGCTGAATTTGATAACTAAAACGCAGAAGAGGTTTGATACATTTATTGAAACTGTTCAATATCATTTCCTCAAACAAAACAATTGCAGCTGCAGCTGACTTGAAGTTATCTATCCCGGTATTCACCTGTTCAGACTAGGAAAACTGCAGAAAACCTAGCCAGGGTAGCTGATGTTCTTAATATATTTAAAACAAGAGAAACTCTTATTAGTAACGTAAACTTATAATATTGAAGGTTGATAATTTAGACAAACGGGTATCATCTTGCCAGGGGGGGGTAAACATAGGTAAGGAAGATAGGTCCCTCTGCTGCAGCCGAGATACCTCGAGGCGCAAACCAACAAGAGGGAAGCCCGTGAGCAGCCGAGATACCTCGAGGCGCTGAGCAAGGTAGGGGGAAAGGGTCTTTTTGCTGCAGCCAAGATACCTCGAGACGCAAACCTGCAGAGAAAAGCCCGTAAGCAGCTGAGACAATTTAAGGCGCTGAACAAGGTTAGAGGAAAAGGGTCTTGCTGCTGCAGCCGAGATACCTGGAGGCGCAAACCAGCAGGAGAAAGCCCGTAAGCACCCAAGATATCTTGAAGCTCTGAGCAAGGTATAAGAGGAAGAGGGTCTTGCTGCTGCAGCCGAGATATCTCGAGGCGCAAACCAGCAGGGGAAAGCCCGTAAGCAGCCGAGATACCTCGAGGCGCTGAGCAAGCTAAGGGAAAGAGGATCCTGCTGCTGCAGCCGAGATACCACGAGGCGCAAACCAGCAGGGAAAAGGTTCCGGAGTGACTTTAGACGGTTAAATCAAGAATAATGCTTTCCAAAAACTACTTCTGCTTTTATAGGGCAAAATTGTGGGAAAACTGTGACGTAAGTTTATATAAATTCTTACACGTGGCTCAAGAACAAAGAAAACAAAACTCTCAACCTTGAATAAGCAAAATTAGTTATTTAGGGACGCCAATTCGATGTCCGTAAAGTCAAAAACAAATAACTGTAAGCTGGCTCAATTTGCAAAATATCAACATAATTTCTAAGCACGTGTTAGAGGTACTAAGCATTTAGGACATGTTTGCACGTAAATGATACAAAATATTAAACAATATTACTTAAAACCAAGAACATTCCTTAAGATATGTGCAGGTAAAACTAATTACAAGATAAAACAGTAATGAACAGTTAAATTATAAAAGCAAACGGCAATGCAGACAATTAAAATAATCTAAGAAAAATAATACTCAGCTATAACTAACTAAAGAAAGCAATGGGGAAATAAATCTGACCCTCAAATACGAGTTCGCGTTAAAATAACAAATACACTGAAAACAAACAAAACGCAATCCCCGCTTTTAGAATTACCAAGCTAAACATTTTAGAATATAAGTAAAAAGATTTAAAATACTTGCAAAATAATTAGTAAAACCAAGGCGTCAAAAGGCCGTACCTACTTTACAATGGAATTCATGGCCAACATGAATTTTGACTTAAACGCGATCTACCGGCTAATCGTTTAACTGTTTAAATAAATTTAAAAAATACATTATAAAATTTTAAATATTTTTTAAAAATTTTCACAATTTTGAAAATAATTTTTACTTAACAGGTATAATTTTTTCAAAAGATGTCTTACATAATTACTTTTTTATTTTTGAATGCCACTTTAAAAACTTTTTTTAGTAATATGGCGTTAGAATCAACTTTTTTTGGCCAGAACGTAGCGGCCGTCATTTTGAAGCAAGATTCCGGTAGGAAATGAAAAAATCGGTGTCGGTTTATTCTCCGTGAAGGGGCGGGCCGCTATAGGGGTCTTTCGGACTCCGCACCGGAGTTCTAAGCCCCTCTTCAGCCGAAAAAGAATGGCAAAGATGGGTTAAAAAAAGAAATTTGGATATAAGAGGATTATCGCGGAAAGTACTGTTCCAGTATTCACTTAGTGGCTCAGAAAAACCCGGAGAAAACCTAAGCCAGGACAGTCGGCTGGGCCGGAAATCGAACCCAGGGCCTCCCGAATGAAAGATAGGCGCGTTAACCGTGGAATCTTGGTAAGATTTCGAAAAAATGCGTTGAATTGGCTTTAAGGTCTTTTATCAGATTCCGTTTATACAATCACGGGATTCTATTTCTGCACAATTGCTAAAAGAAGATTTCTAACTTCAGCTTCAGTCTCACACAAAAAGCGCGCGCCCGGACACTTACACATAACACGCACACACACAGAAAGATATTTTTTAAAAAAACATTTATTTTCGTTTCTGCTCCACAACATATGTATATCCGTCAAAAATTCGATATCGACAAAATTAATACTTATTTGTACTGAAAGTGGAGACTGACAACTAACAAATAAAATTGTTCTCATAATTTTGTTGCCATTGATTAAGCGAGCCAACTAAAATGCAAATGCTTGTTTAGTATTTTCTCATTAATAGTCACATGTATTAAGGGATAATGCATTTAGCTTGGTCATATTTCTAGGTAATTTTATTGAAAATATATTAATAACTTAATAAATTTAAAAATTGTTCAATGTTTCTAAGTTTATCGGATATGGAAATATTACAACTTTTATTTATTGACAATGTTTAAGGAAGTTCGTGAGGCAAACCCTAGCTACTATCTTGGTTGCAAAAATTGATAAAGATTTTAATAATAATTATCCCAAAAT
The DNA here is from genome assembly GCA_958336395.1 of Ctenicera cuprea. Lineage (NCBI taxonomy): Eukaryota > Metazoa > Arthropoda > Insecta > Coleoptera > Elateridae > Ctenicera > Ctenicera cuprea. The sequence goes on from OY284486.1 coordinate 60,625,292, forward strand.
CACTATCATCTGCAAAAGTGTTTGGAATAATGACAATGTTTGTCTTTTCTGCTTGTAAAACAAGCTTTCTGATATAAAATGTTTTAAAATATTGTGAGCATTAGAAATTTCTGAATCACATCTTGTTTAACAGGGCTCTTAGAAAAACTTATACCTAACATAAAAGGTTAAATTTTTAAAATTTTTTCGTTAGAAATTTTGGATGATTTGTTTTTACAGCAAAACAAAATTGGGATTGTTTATAGTCTCAGTAACGTATAGCTTAGAACAACGTATATAAATTGATAAGGTACATAACGTGAACTTACAAAACTGCTGGTCTAGCTCTCAGACATATTTTAAATTTCATTAACATTATATTCATTATTGTGAATTAAAAATTGGGTTAAAACGTTTTTTCGGGGTGCGTGCGTTGTACTTACCAGTAAAAGTTTAATAGGTAGGTAGGTGCTTTAGATATGTGACGGAAATCGTGTAATAAAATGTATTCGTCAAGATATCGAAGGCATGGAACCTTACATACCTAACTATATGACTAAAACAAACTAAAACAAGAGAAATAAAATATTAAAGACTTTAAAGATTAAATTGTTTTGCCATTAACTTGATATTTATCGACTCTTAAAATAGTTCACAAAATCGTCTTGTTCGGTGATTAGGTTTCAGTAAAATGCTAGGTACAGAATGCGTACATTTTCAGTTCGCTTCGAAGATCGCAAGCCGATAAATTTTGCAAGTATACGAGAGCAATCCTTACAGAGAGTAGTAAAACTCTTGCGACATATTTTAGTGGTATGGAAACAGAAAATGGCGGAAATAACAAACAAAAACAGTAGAACAGGTGTATTGGGCGTATCCGGATATCAAGTATTGGCGGTGTCACGTGCGTGACTGCCTGTCAGCCAATGCTTCTGCAAGTAAAAGTCCACGTGACCCGCTCACTATGATCCTAAGTGCACGCTATGTGCAGGAGTTGGACTTCCAAGACGGCCGCGTCCTGGAGGTTTGACTAAAACTAACCAATAGTTGGCTTTGACCGGTAAATATTTTCCCGTTTTTATACTTGCCTGCTTAGTCCGCGTAATGCGAGAAACTCTAGTCTGTTTTATTTGTTCGAATTTTAGTTTTTTGTGAAATCTGGAACTGCCTACCTTGCGGTAAGTTTACTTTTATTTTGCGCGGATACGTGTTCAACACTTGCATAAGCACTTAGATATATCATAGGTACTTGAAGACCGGGAAGTAAGCTAAATTTCGACTGTATCACACTTATTACGTCACATTTAACCTTCATCAAATGATTTAATTCTGTGCACGTATGAATGCTTGAACTATTTTATGTAGTTAAACTTCTCTCCACCACGGTCGACGTAATTGAATGTCATTGAGCAAGCTGTGCGCTTATAATTTACTAATATACCTATAGGTAGAGCCAAACTGTAGTAAAAATTTCTGCAACAAGCAGCGCACATATCGAACTGACATACCTACGCAAAAAGTCATAATTCAAGAATCAAGCAGGGGTTTCTGGCATGAAGTTGCAGTCTCACGACCCCACCAATGCTTTCGAAGTTGCATTGGTACTAGGAAAGGGGGAGGGGGGCGGACGAAATTATCCCCTCCAAATATGATACATGTACAGAAGGTATTTTACTTGAAAAATAAAATATTTTGAATTTGTGTTTTTTTATACAAAACCTTTCAAAAATTTATTAGCCACGCACCGCAGTGTACTATTTATTCCACTAGTTACACACTTACTCATTTTTTAGTACAAGATATCACGAACAATACGAAGTTAAACAAAACTGTTTAGTTTCTGTTTTTCTGATTTTTTGGTATTTTTATAACAGATTTTCTAGTTTGTGTTATTATATTTTTATTCTAGCATTTCGTATTCCTTATAATTAGGATGTCCAAAATAAAAGGTCCGTGCATGTGGAGAATGGGGATCTCGTAAACGGCAAGAGATATAGAAATTCGGTTAAACAAGAAGAATTGTTCAGCATCTCAATTACTACTATGATCCACATTCAAATCCTAGAATTTTTGGTTAATTTTTAGTACAGACTAAAAACACTGAAATTTTTAGGTTTTCGCATTTTGTGTATAATTTGGTTATTATCAAAGATAGCGCAAAGAGGTTTTGACATGATTGAGACATTCTTTACACAGATTTAGAAACTGAAATAAAATTTTTACTAACTTGGCTTTTTTTAATATGCGTCAAAGGCGGCCATGCCATCATTGGATAGAGCTCCTTTTCCCCTTTTCTCTGATGTAAAATTTGATGAGTTTATTTTTACAAATAACGGAGTTAAAATCAAAAAACTGTTTTCTCATAGTAAAGGCTGTGAAAAACTGCTTTCTTTTAGTAGGCTGTAAATTAACAAAAATAAAAGAAAACAAAAAACAAAAGGCTGCATTTGTTTCCATTGAGGTTCGATCAGTTTATCTTCCCAAATAATAAAGTTATAAGTGAGAAATTGTAAGATTTGAATGTGGAGCACAGTAGTACTTGAGATGCTGAATAATTCTTCTCATTTAACCGAATTTCTCTCTTTTACCGTTTACCAGATCTCCATGCATGCACTCCTTATCTTATATACACCCTCCATATTAATCTGTTAATGTTTCGTGAACTATGAGGGATGAAATAGTACATTATACACCAAGGGAGAGAAACGTCTTATTGTTCCTGAGGTGTAATTTGAAATACATCGAGGTGAAAAATGGCGGTCTCTCCCGAGGTATATATACTATTATTTCCACGATCGGGAGTAGAAACACCTAATTTCATAAATAAAGAATTATAATAAATCGGAGCAAAGTTACAATACTTAGAAGCCTTTGGGATGTTTCCATGCAACGTACCATGACAACAGACATTTGTTTACAAAAACATTTGTTAAGTGAAATGAAATGAAATAAAAACTCCCCTAGGGCTATTGTTGTCTTATTTCGTCCCTAGAGAGTAAATGCTTTACTTCTGTCACAATTTTGATGCCATAGAAACTGACTTCTACTCCCAGTCGTGGAAAAAAACTATTTCAGAATTTACACTTTGATTTGCATATTGTATTATTACCTTTATGTTATGCACAAAATTTTAATCAACAAACATTTTATGAATTTTAACTTATGTGTCTGATGAAGAATTAAAATGAAACATTTGTACGACACCCTCCATGACAAACAAACGCTTATGAAAGAGAGCCAAAATGAGAAACCTAATTAACGTTGAAAAACAAAAATATTTAAAATAAGAGACCATGTTCACGTCAAAACTATCGCAAGAAATAAAAAAGAACCTAGATTTGTAGGTTCTTACATTTAAAAAAAAATTATAAACATAACACTTACGACGTTAGAAATACCCGTACAAACACTGTTTTTAAAAGACATGCCAATGACCCGATGCCTTTTACAGGACACCTTCTTCTTCTTCCTCTTCCTCCTTACCTGATTCAACATCAAAATTTCTAATAATAAATATTACTCCTCCCTTATCCGATGAATTACAAAAATTTTGATTTGTATAAACCATTTATAACAACAAAAATATATGAAAAAGACAGAGCCTTCAAGTTTAACTTTGAAATTTACTAAGTCAAACCCCTTTCTGATTAACAGTTAATAAAATTAAATGTTTTTCTGCATATACATGGCAGATTTGTACCCTGTTATTTACTACTAATTTCAGCGTTCCCATTGATTTTTAATTTAGCGTTGTCAGCAAACCTCCATAGAATATTATGTTCGTTCCCAAGACAAGCATTTTAGTATTCCAAACTCAAAATTATGTGAAACAAAGCTATTATCTTTCTATGATAAACAAACATGTCAGCTATATGTATTTGACTTAACTTTAAATACGAAATTACAAATTCACACGGCTACATGGCTAATTAGTTCGTCTATTAAAACCATTTTGGACATCCAATGTAATACAGGATCAAACATAACACATCTGAGTTCAATTTTGAAAATTTACGATGAACTACTGTTTACTATAAAATCTTCTTCTGCCAAAGAAGTTACTTTAAAATTACCCAAAATCAGTAAATTTCGAGTACACGAATCTATAATACAATCAATATTTTAAAAATTGTCTTATCACCTATCAATACCTAAGAAGTGGCTAGAAACCAATTAAAGCTTAGTAATCAAAAAAAATTACTGAATGATAGCTCCGCGGTCACAGGCTTAAATATTAGTTCATTCATTTATGCTAGTTTATTAGGTATTACTTTTAAATGTACTCTATTATACTTTTATTTTAAACGTAACTCTTTCAATGCAAAATTAATTGACACACAAGCGATCATTCCTAATAATATACAAAGTTCATCTATGCTACAATGCAAAACTTAACATTTTTAAGTCTTATCATATAAGAATTACGTGATAACAATCCTATGCAGAAGCATAGATAACATGTATTAAATTTCTTCTGATAATTCCGTTTTGTATGTGAAGTTTCCTGCTACTAGATTCAGTTCTGTTTTACCATTGCTTGAATTTAGGCTGCTGGCTTGAAGTCCGACATTACTGTATTTTTCAAATATAATTAGTTTATAAAAATACTTTCGCTGGTTAAATAAACAAAAATTGCAGGTGGGATTTGCTTCGTAAGAGAGAGGTTATGTAGCAAAAAAATAATGATTATGCTTCTTCTTCTTCTTCTTTAGCCCTCTTCAGTACATTTTGTGACATAGGCCTCCTTTTCTTGCTTCCACCTCGTTCTATTTTCTGCCATTTGCTGCATTTCAAATAAAATAATATAAACCCGATTGTCTTCTTAGAGTAATTAAAAAAATGATAAAAAAGGTAGACCTCTACTGGTTTGAACTCGTAACCTCTATAGTACGTAGCCAACCCTCTACCTGTGCGCCACGGAAACATTAGGAAATTAACTTTGCAACTGATTATATCAATGCAGTGGTGGCTTGACTACAATTATTGAATAATTTATTTAAAGAATTGTTTGTATTAAATTTTTAAATAAACTACCATCAGGTGATGTATAAAACGTTTTTTCATTTAGGGCGACTGCAAGTAATGAAATTACCACATTCCACATAAATTCTAATTCACTGTATACTTATTTAATTCACTAATGCAGTGACAGATTAAGGTACTTCAAGACTACAGGCGCAAACTAATTGTAACCACCCCCCGCTCCCAATTATGACGCGGGGGTAGCGATACTGAAAATTTAAAATTAAATTGGTGCTCTGAAGCACAGTACTGTCGCAATAATAGCCACCGCCTGCCCGTTTAAACATGCAAGTGTATTATACGCGTAGCGAGTCACAGGCCGAATTTAAACCTTGTATACCAGACAAAGCGCATGCTGTCTCATTTTCAGGTAGATTTCGTGACCTCTAGCAGCCACATGAATTTTAAGAACTGAATGTGTGCAGCATTACACCAAGCTTGGTGGTGTAGCGGTTAGCACAACCGCCTCTCATTTGGAAGGTCTGAGGTTCGTTTTCCCAACCCATCCTTAATATCCTTTGCCGACTGAAGTGGGGCTTAAGATCGTTGGTGTTGTATCAAAAACCCCATGCAGCGGGTCTGGCCATTGGTGGTAACTGGTCACTGAAAAATGAACGGCGATAAGCAAATTTTGGAAATTATTGCGTTTCTTAAAACAAGTCAATTAAAATCTGTGATGGTGAATGAACAATAGCAATTTTGTTCTTTTTTTTGTCTCCACGCCGGTATAAGCAGAATACCAATATTTTTTTAACAGTTAATAACATTTTTAACAATAATGAAATTTGTTATGAGACCCCTGCGAGCTTCGAGACCCCAGGCGAGCATCTCATACGCCTGTGCGGTAATCTGACATTGCTTCAATAAAAAAAAAGATGTTTGAAGCCTTGTTGAGGCCCCCAATAGCTTTGGAGGCTCTCAACTTGCGCTTATCGGTAAATCCGCCTCTGTACTAATAATTGCTATGCTACGATAGTTGATTTCATTTGTTGTGAAAGAACTGCTATAGACGATGGCTATGGAAAATAAAAGTCGTAACTTAAGTTCATTCGTACAATTATTTAATTATTTTATGTTGTCACCTGTAACCATTATTGTCATAATGATTAAAAAAATGATAAAAAACCACTGTTTTTTGGAAATAATTTTGTCGTAATATTCGGTCAAATAATTCGATGTTTGTCGTGAAATGTGCGCTGTGACTCGATCTTGATTTAAGTGTTTTTGCCCAATTTATCCTTATGTAACTGGTTTACAAATATATGCAACATATTTATTCTTAATATTTCTGATGTTACTGATTTATCAAAAAATATCGCGCCTTCAAGACAAAAAAAACACAAATTTTTTGCAAACAGAGCTAAGCGTGCATCAGGAAAAAATATGGGGGTCTGGGGTGAATTTTTTAGACCGGGTGATCCGGGCCGATGTGTATTGAATTGAAAGTTTTAAGTTTCGCTAATGTTAATATAACAAATACACCTTAATTACTAATTTAAGTTGTTTGTTCGTGGGGGATAATTACCATACTATACGCCCCCACCTTGTGTAAATTCGCGCTTCAATAGAACGAATTAAGTAAAGGTTTTTTCCGCCCTACATTATTATTGTTTATTAGTTTGTATATGACAGGTTGTAGAATCAAATTACTTAAAGGCATCCAAACTTTAGTTGTTACAATAAAATTTTGTTCAAAGAATAAAAATTATCGAGTGTAATTTACTGACTTTGAAAATGATGAAAAAGAACAATTTATTGTTATGACTACGTTTATTACTTGTTTTAAAATTTCTTGATTTTGGTATTACTTAAATTGTATCTATAATGAGATAGGTAAATAAAGAACACTACTTTTCTTTTTATCTGCTACCAAGTTTACAAAATAACGCCTTGACATGACTTATTTTATACAGAGTGCTCATTTTGAATTGTAACCCCTGGACTATTCAGAGTAGGCAACACAAGTTGCATGTTGTAGGTTGATTTACCAGTAAAATATAACTGTATAATTGAGAATAACAGTTTGCAGTGAGTATAGCACATCATTTATTGCTCGCGTTTATAAAATTTTGTTTTAATAGTAAAACCACTTACGCGACGCGACGTGTGATGCCTAGTCTGAAGAGTCAAGAAGTTGCACGATAAAATCGGCAATCTGTATAGCAGTTAAATTATAGGATTAAATTTCGTTTCGTAGGGAACCTTGGTTGCTTAGTCATTTGACGTGACAAACTGCCATAGTAGGTAGGATAAGTTTTTGATTTTATCGCCTGTAATACCGGAAAAGATCATAACTTAGTCGCCTAAAATTCGTGAATAATATTGCACAATATTAGCAGTAAAGAAAATTATCAAAACGTCGAGTGCGGTTGCTTTAAAGCAAAATTTTGCGAGGCAGTACACGTGAAATTTAACCCGAAGAAATTCACGACTAGTATTTAAATAGATTGTTTCACGATTAAGAAACAAAGCTACAATTCTTGTTAGCTTAACTCTTTGCTTTCGTTGCTGTGATCAAGAAAGTGCGTTATGTTTGCACACTCGCTGAATTATTACGACCTACCTTCGAATTTTCTCAGTTGAAAATGGGATGTTGCTGTTTTATCAATTAAACGAATGTGATTGGCAGATATTTTACAAATTGGGGATTCTGGTTGGCTCCGTATACTAGGAGTGCAATAATTAATAACACAAAATGACCGAAGCTGCAAAGTCCTTTTCGTGGACTTTCCCTTACATCAAGCATTTTTGTTTCTTCAAGCAAACTCAGCTATTCTTAAAGTTCCGCCTCCTGCAAAAAATCGCATGTCATCATGGCTATCCTAGCTTTGTTGATACCATCTCGAAATAATTCGTTTAATTCAGATCATGTAAGATTAAATACTCTTACTTAACGCTGCAGCACCTAGAAATCAGCCACATATTTTTATTGATTATAAGTATATAAAATACTTAATTACTTCAACAATATTTATTTATTTTAACCTTAAACGTATTTCGGCATGTTTACATGCCATTGTCAAAGGTTATATTCGAAAATAAAATGTTAGTGTTGTTATAGCAATAGAACTTGGTGACTTGATATCGGTAATCGTCTGCAAATAACTTGATTTCTTATTCCAAAATGTCCAGTAGAGGAGAATTTAAGACAACAATTTGTTCATTCATTAACGGTACAGTTTTTACATGTTTCTGAATTTCAAAAGCTTCTAGTATATTTAATTTGCGTTTATCGTCACAAAATTGTAAACATTTTAGAGTGTTATTAGATGTCATTGAATGATTGTGTTATAGTAAGTGTTTAGCGTAATTTGATTTATGTGGGTGTTCGTATGAGTAACAACGTACGTGTTCTTTAAACCTAATATCAAAATTTCTAATTGTCTGGCCTATATAAACCAACTTACAATGCGAACAGTTTAATTTGTAAATGTTTGATTTTAGCAAATCATATATTTTTATTTTTAATACGACTGCAGTTTTAAAACGGGAATTTAATGAGAAAAAAATAATTATTTAATTTCAGGAAACAGATTTCTTAGGATTAAGACTAAAAGACAAAACATGCATTTCTGCCAAATATTTGTTTGAGTATTCTCTTAGTACAAGTAAAAATAGCTAAAACAACTGAAACATAATTTAAGGCTAATGGCAGGTATTGAATTCTGATGACAGATAAAATATTGTAGCAACACATATGTCCAAAATAATGACAGTTAAAAGTGACAACCAATCAATATGCGTAAACACGGTTGCAGCAACTAATCATTCACAACTATAGTGATTATTTATTATTTTAATTGTTGCTGCCTACTAACTTTTTCTTTGGAAAATATGTATTTCGTATTCTGTAATACGCACATGCATGAAATAATTCGAAGCAATGTAATTTGAACTCATTAAATTATTCAATAAATCCGTATTTTTTCTCAAAATATTGCAAAAAAATTACACTCGTAATATTTACATTTTACGATTATTGACTTCCACTCGTGTCTCTGGCTGAAAATAGCCCGAGTGCGAAGCACGTATTCTTTTCAGCTATCTAACTGAACGACATGAACTATATCGATAAATGTGTTCCCTTTATAAAGCTATAATACAGGTTCCCTACACCTAGGGTTACACATTATAGTAATGAAAATATCTGATGCTCTGCAACCTTTATAATAACGCTGTCTGTGTGAGGAAGCAGCCCTTCAAATTAAAAATATTATATACAACATAAAATATGAATTCTTATAACCTTGGCACAACGCCACGAGCTTGTTATGTGGTTACTTAAAATCCTAAAATGATTTAATTTCATGCAAGTTACCGTTTAAAACGCGGGCTTGCGAAACTGCTACGCCTGCCTTTATATAAAATTAAATGTTACGACGCCTTGTCTAAATAACTTCTTATAACAATATTGGTAATTAGTTAAGTGGTTTTAATGAAAAATAACGTGTGTGCATTACTACGGTAGCTTTTATTAAACGACGCCATTATTGGCAAATGCATCGATGAGACGAATTGTTGTTAATTTAAAAAATGGCATTAGTTAGATAGTACATATATGCAGTAAAATATGCCCAAACAAAAATTACAAATAGGAGTATATGCACGAAATTTGCAGTAACTTATTGCTATATGCGCTAATATACACCCTAAAAAGCTGAAGTAGACTTCGAGTGGATTTTCCTATACTAGATATTAATACTTACCGTATTTGCAAACGTGTAAATTTTATAGTTATAACGTTGTACATTTTATCGACTGTTTGATTTCTAAAAAAACAAACTATATAGGCAACCCCCCCTTCCATCCATCCAAATTCACAGAAAGCGCCACAGTGAAATTATAGCTTTCAGTGAAAATCAAATTGTAGCCAATCTTCCGTCCTAACAGCCTACCATCTTTTCAAACAATTATGTGGGCTATTTTTGAATACTATTTTTTTTTTAATTTTTAAAATTTTGAAGAAGCGTCATTGCGATCGTTTTTTGATTTTCAAAATTAATTTTGTTTCATCGTATACAACCCACAAAGGTCTCTCAAACAAGTTGTAATTGATCGCGATCAGATAACTACTTTTTGAGTAAATGGGCGTTAAAGTAGATATTTTCCAAAAGTTGTAGCGGCTGCCATTTTGAAGCTAGAGACTTCGGTAAAAACGTTTTCGATTTGCCTCAAGCTCTTCTCTCAATAGTAAGAACGGAAGCGCCCACTCTACAGCTGATTAGATGCGCTTCGGATTTCAGATTAAAAGTCAATATAAATGGTTCATTGAAAAAGTTATCAAAAATATGCAAAAAATGAAATATATATTTTTTAACTAGAGCTAACTGATAGACGTAGTTAAAATCACGTAACTGCCGAAAAACGCGTTGTTGATAATAAAAAGTATCGCTTTTTTTCTTAATTTTTAAAATTGTTGAAAATTCTTTCTGACACTAATAAAGTACTTCAAATAGTCTATCAAACTAATAAAAAAGTTTATAACAATCGCTGTCTTCGTTTTTGAATAAACAATTAATCAATTAAAAAGGTTTCAAAAATTTCTGGAAAACGTCAGTAAAATTTGGGAGATTAGTGAAAAACAAATTTGTAGTTCACTGCAAGCTCTATTAGCTCAGCAAGTTTAAAGAAAATTGCGCAGGCAGTTTTTGAAAATTTTCAAAATTTTGAAGCAGCGCCATTGCGATTGTGAATAATACAAGATCGAGATTTTAGATACAGTAATATTTACGGGACTTACCATTTCCCTTGTTGAAGGTTTTGATTGAAGAGTTTAATTTTCCGTTCAAAAATGCAAAATTTTTTTGCATTTTCAAGCTAAATTACCTTTGGCAGTCTAACCTGTATTTTTACTGATTTTTCGAATTTACATATGTATTGCAGCCAGTCCCAACCGAATGCGGTTGAGCATGCTAAAAGTATTTTCATCTTATCTAGTATAATTGTTAACGCCGACTGTTATGTTAAAATTATTTTTTTAATTTAAAATTATTTTTGAAGTATGTATGTGAAAGTTGAGGCGAAGTGTTCGTCGTTTTTTCTATTACACATGAATTTTCTTCTTATTACTTTCACTTTAATCGAAAATCATAAACGTTTTCTGAACAGCGTTAGAATCCCATCAATGCGCTTTTATAGTTTTATATGTGTTTTCGATTCCGTGTTAGATAGATGTTCGTTTCAGCACCGAAGCCGCAAGTGTTAAGCGGTCATCATTTATTTAAACCCTATTAACTTGTGGGTAGATATCATAATGAAGGTGTAAATATTTAATTCGAGTTATGGCGTAATGCTCACTTTCCACGCTCATCATAGAAATTGTATTTTAGTGTTCTACCGGACCTGGTACAGGATGCATCGCATTATTTCTCCTGTATTGTTTACTGCAGCTTATAAAATTACGTTGCACTGAAAACTCGAGAACACGCTTCTTATAACTTTATGTAAAAGCTAATAGCGTAGCGGCGTGAATTTCTAAACGTCGCTTTTAATAAACTAGTTTGAGGTTGGGAGATACAAACTTTTTTTATTTACAGCAGGCAGATATACTATTTTTTAGAACTTTGTCACCCCATAATTTTACCAAACGACCAACTAGTCTGTGCTTCAATTCAATAAAGTTTAGCAGTTTAATATATTATTTCAAGACTTTTATAAAAATGACCGCATAAAACGTACAGATGGAATACATAAATCATTGTATTTATCAAATTATCCGACTGCGGCCGGCTGCTGTGGTTATTCGTTCGATTGAGCACAGGTTTTCACCAGCCATCGACTACATTTGATGCTACAAACCCGTGGTTGCGCTTCTGGATTTTATATGATAATCATGGAATATTTATTGACAAGAGATGAGCGAAAGTGAATTGTGATGAATAAGTAAGTCATTTCTTAAACAAACAAATTTTCCATTCCTATATTTTCAGTATTGTTTTCTAGATAAATTAGCAGAATTCGTGATTTGGATTCGCGGTCCATGATTAGTTCTAAATAAATGTATATTTCTACTCACTCCATCCCTACCTCAAAGACTTGTTTTGTAATTGTAAAAACCACTGCACCTACACAGCACCGAGTATTTAAAATTTTAGAGATTTAGATGAATACACTGTTTTTAATTACCATAATGTATTGTAATTAAAGGTTTCTAACACATTTTTTCCACATTCTTCTTGAGAAAAAAAAACATTTTAGAGCAGCAAACCTGACATCGTATCATAAAACTAGATAACTTCTAAAAAATAAGCGAGGGCGAGAAGGGGTGCTCTATTTCAATATAGACGCGCTCGCAAAAGTAGCTTAGATTAGTATTTTACGCATGTACAGGTTTATGACATATTTATTTTATACAGAGTGCCCATTTTAAAACTCCGAGGCTAAATTTTTTTAAATAGGCAACACACAATGCAACCCCCAGATCACTATGCATTTCTACTATTTTTTTTAAATTGAGATCAGAGTTGTTTTACAGTACATGTATCTACTAATGATTAAGTACAAATTTAAGGTTACTTTAATAACTCAAATTTAATATTTGACAACAATAATTACAATAATTTAATAGGAACATAGTACAAAAACTAACGAAGCAGGTGTTCAAATTGCCTTCCCCCTTCGTTTTCGCAAAGTATAATTCTTCTACGCATCGAACCTCTAACGCGAGCTAACATTTCAGGTGTGATAGAGCGACAACATTGAATTATCCATTCGCGTAGATGTTCTTCATTTCGAATGGGCACTTCATAGACATCATTTTTTACTTTGCCCCACAAAAAGAAGTCTAGCGAAGTCAAATCGGGACTACGGGCAGGCCAAGCATGCAATGCACCTCGTCCAATTACGCGTCCCCCAAAACGTTGGTTAAGATAATTTCTCACATCCCTATGAAAATGCGGAGGTGCACCATCATTTAAAAACCACATGCTATTCCGTACGTTTTGAGGAACTGTTTGGAGGAGAGCCGGTAGTTCATTAATTAAAAAATTTAAATACATTTCACCATCTAAATTTCCATTAAAGAAATGTGGACCTATTACAAAATCGCCAATAATACCGCACCACATATTAAGAGATTAAATTCTCTGAGGTTATCCTGATCCAGCGGGGATTGTCTTGGGCGTAATAGTGGCAGTTATGTCGATTAACCATGCCGTTGTTTGAAAACCTCGGTTCATCACAGAATAATACCATACTTAAAAATTCCGTATTGCTGTTTAATTGCCGTCTAAGAAATTGATAATACTGAACACGATGCTCATAATCCTTATCTTCAAGATGGTGTATGGTATAAACATGGTAGGGGTGAAATTTGCTCGCCTTAAGAATATTGAAAACAGAACTTGTATGGGGATTATCCGTAACCATTTCAATTACAGCTACTTCGTTATGTTCAACCGTAACTTGCCGTGCCCTTACTTTTGGTTTTGAAAATTGCCCATACTCTTGTAAATTCAGAAGAAGCATTCTAAATGTTTTGTCTGTTGGAATTCGTCTACCTGGAAAGGTACAATCCAGCCCAGTTTCTTTAAGAAAAATTAGGCGAAAATAATTATCATAAATATTGGCGAAACTTTTACTGAACTTACTCATTATACATACGGATATACAGAGTGCCCATTTTAAAACTCCGAGCCTAATTTTTTTAAATAGGCAACACACAATGCAACCCCCAGATCACTATGCATTTCTAACATTTTTTTTAAATTGAGATCAGAGTTGTTTTACAGTACATGTATCTACGAATGATTAAGTACAAATTTAAGGTTACTTTAATAACTCAAATTTAATATTTGACAACAATAACTACAATAATTTAATAGGAACATAGTACAAAAACTAACGAAGCAGGTGTTCAAATTGCCTTCCCCCTTCGTTTTCGCAGAGTATAATTCTTCTACGCATCGAACCTCTAACACGAGCTAACATTTCCGGTGTGATAGAGCGACAACATTGAATTATCCTTTCGCGTAGATGTTCTTCATTTCGAATGGGCACTTCATAGACATCATTTTTTACTTTGCCCCATAAAAAGAAGTCAAGATCGTGTATGGTATAAACATGGTAGGGGTGAAATTTGTTCGCCTTAAGAATATTGAAAACAGAACCTTTGCTAATGTTTAAGGCATTTGCAATTGGTCTTGGACTTGTATGGGGATTATCCGTAACCATTTCAATTACAGCTACTTCGTTATGTTCAACCGTAACTTGCCGTGCCCTTACTTTTGGTTTTAAAATGGGCACTCTGTATGATACACTAAGAACTAGGGATTTACAAAATAGTGATTTTTGGTCACTGGCCGAATTCTGGATAATCGGCCAAAGTCTCATGATCTAATATCGAATATTCGGAAATAAGTAAATAATCGGCAGGCTATTCTGTCAAATATTCGATCAAGTAACGACTATTAGCCAGTTATTCGATCCTGTGCCGAATACTTACTTAATAATTGGTAACCAATGCGTCACGTTAACGGATAATCTTCCCGTTCGGCTACCGAAATTATAACTAAGTGTCAATGTATTTTTAATTATATTTATATCATCAACCTTTACAACATATTTTCAATTTAGCATTGTTTTTTATTTATTGCATGAATGTCGAACATTTGGCAAGTGTTTGACTGACTCAAAACACTATCCAGCTAGCTGTAATACATGGCAATCAAGTAGCAATACTGAGAAATTTATAAGATTAAATTAAAACTACTGATATTCGCTGTGTCGTGTAATTGGAATTTAACCCTATGAAGGACTGAAAATAGCATTAGCATTGACTTATATACGACATAACATAAAATATAAGGTGGCCCCCCAAAAATCATACAGTGGTTTCCTAAAATAAGAAGAAAAATCTGCTTAAAAATTAGGTCCTAAAATATTGCATACTTCGTTATTATTACTTAAAACTAATTTTTTGTTAATATTGAAAAAACCGCCCTGTATAAAACAAGAATGTTAGCGTGTGATCACATTTATTAAAGATTTATGTTTCACCATAGTTTTCGTTTAAAAGGTTTTTCCGGGTGCGTACAACTAGGGGTACCGGTACGCTTTTCTAAAGAACCTCTTTGTAGTGTTTCAATTTTTATTTGAGTAATCTTATTCGTTGAAAGCACACAGAAGGGTCTATTTCCAATAATCTAACGTGTTTCCTCTTTCAAAGACTTAATTTATTTATTCTATACAAAGTGGTATTTTGAATGTTAACAAATAAAATCATTTTAAACGCTACCGTTGAAGGTCCAGATCTCGAAAATAAAGCATTACATGTTTCCTAAGACCATTCGTCTTATTTTTAGTTCAAAAATTCATAGTTTCAAGTATGTCTTTTCTAGAATATAGATCAGGAAAAAAAACACTCCTGCGGGTTTATTACAAAAGCTATGTTTTTTTGGCCATATATGTGAATTTTGGTATTATTCTATATCTGAACTGAATCTATTTTGCATAGTTCTTATTCTACAGGCTGTTTCAATTAGAGTCCCACCATAGGGATCTCATTTATTTGAAGAGATGGAGAGTTGGTTAAATTGAGGCAAAGCTGCCAAGTTTTATGCTTAACAGTAATCTGGAAAGAAATTTAGAGTAGCCACTTTGGTTCTTCAGATATCTGAAAAAACTGAAATTTAGAATTTTTTATTTTCGGCTATAACTCATCTATCATTTATGCTATATATTTTTAGGTAACGCATTATTAAAACAGTTTTTTATGCTGAATCTAAGTTTTTGATCAGATTTGGTGTAACTGTTACCATTGTTCATTTTCGACTGTCAACCTTTTTTTATCTTATAGTCGGCATTTTAAATTTTTTAATATTTGGATAGAGTTTTTAATTCTGATTTCAGCAATGTGTCACACTTTGCATTTTGTTTAAGTTTTAAGCGTTTTATTACAGAAAATAAAACTTTCATAAAAGTGCCATGGAGAGACCACGTCATTTAATTTATTTTGAATAACTTCTAGTAGGCCATGAACTGATGCACGTAAAACAAAACCTTCTCTTATTTAGTTTTACTTTTAGGTACATTAAGTATGCGAAACTTTCAGGAAACTTTGTTTTGAGCATGTGGAGCAGGTGAAGTTATTTTTTACATAAACAAATTAATGACAGAGTTTCTAACATACACAATTTACTAAAAATTCCACTTGCAATTTTTATGTTTGCAACTGACATAACAAATTTGAATAACAGGTTAAATAAACACAACAGATAACACTTGAACTACACTAATACGAACAATTATTAAATAAATGTTTAAAGCATTTGACACCTTTGTGAAACATGCTCAGAAGCTCGTCTAAAATGAACTCTCTAATATGTGTGTTAGTAACTATGTCATTCAACTGTTTCCCTAAAAAAGAACTTAACCTGCTTCTTCTTCTTAATACGCCTTCTCCTGTCGAAGGTTGGCGATCCATCTGGCAATCATCGTTCTAGACACTGCTGCTCTGAAAATTTCTGTTGAAGTGCAGCCAAACCATCTTCGTAAGTCTTTTAACCAGGAGTTTTGTCGTCTTCCAACTGATCTTCTGCCTTGTATTTTTCCTTCTATTATCAGTCTGAGTAACTCATACTTCTCCCCTCTCATTATATGTCCTATATATCTCGTTTTTCTTTCTTTAATAGTGATTAGGAGTTCAAGAGGTTTCCGCATTCGAGCAAGCACCTCTTCGTTTGTTATTTTTTGAACCCAGGATATTTTTAGTATGCGCCTGTATACATCTCAACCGCCTCTAGTTTTTTCTCAGTTATTGGATCCAGACTTCATCCTTCACACCCGTAGAGCAGAACAGAAAATATATAGCACCTGATCATGCGCACTCTGAGCTCTAGGCTGGGTTCGCGCCTTGTAAAGAACTGGTTCATATTTATAAATGCTTTCCTTGCTTGCTCAATTCGGGATCTAATTTCCTTTCTTGGGTCGCACTGGCTGCCAATATTTGTCCCCAGATATTTAAGCGTTTTCACTTGTTCTATAGTGGTGCCATTTATTGTTAGATTAGCATCTATCTTCCTTTTTGCAAAGACAAGCAACTTAGTTTTAGGTATATTCATATAAAGACCATGGTCTTCACTATATTGTACTATGCGGTCCATCAGTATTTGCAATTCGCCTATGTTATCTGTCAGTATTACTGTGTCATCCGCATATCTAATGTTGTTTATTATAGTGCCATTTACCTTTATACCCTTCATAATGTCATCTAGAACTTTTTTGAAAATAGCTTCAGAGTAGATGTTAAATAATAGTGGTGATAAAACGCAACCTTGTCTAACTCCTTTCCTGATCACTGTAGTTTCTGATGTTTTGTTTTCAATTCTGACTTCTGCTGTTTGATGTCAGTAGAGTTGTGATATAATTTTAATCTCCTCTTCGTCGATACCAGTTTTGTTAAGGATTTCTATAAGTTTGTCGTGTTTTACACAATCGAAAGCTTTTCTATAGTCGATGAAACAATCACATACGTTTATGTTCATATCTCTGCACCTCTGCGTCAGCACGTTAAGAGAGAAGAGTGCTTCATGAGTACCATAACCATTCCTGAACCCAAACTGTGTTCTATCTACTTGGGCGTCGCATTTTTTTAAATGCGTGTATGTATAATTCTTAGAAAGATCTTGAGGATGTGTGACATGAGACTAATCGTTCGATACTCGTCGCAGGTTGACGCGTTTACCTTCTTCGGTATAGTTACAAATGTTGATTTTAGCCAGTCGGAAGGTATAATTGTTCTACGAATAGTATTAAATAATAAAGTTAGTATATCCAGCCCCTTGCCCTCCTTATCAGCTATTAATTTAATTACCTCAGCGTAAATGTTATCTGGGCCAGTTGCCTTTTTGTTCTTTTGTGTTTTGATCGCGTGAATTACCTCATTTTTATTAATTTCTGGTCCCTTTTCATTTAACTCGCTATCTGTATCTGGCGGGTTCTCTGGTCTGTTGTCATCGGAAAGTTCTTCTATATACTGTTTCCATCTATTGAGTTTCTCTGTTATCCCTATGATTATTTCATTATTATCGTCTTTCAGGATTGTTACAGGAGGTTTCCGACGTTGGTTTGTCATTTCTTTGACTTTTTTGTGTACACTGAATAGATCGTATTTTTCTTGAAGGTTTTCTATTTCTTTACATTTTTCGGAAAGCCATGCTTCCTTTGCTTCTCTACATTTTTTGCGAATGGTTCTATTCAGTTCTTTATATTTCACAGGTATTGTTTTGGTCCTTCTTCTTTCATTCATGAGTCCCAGTATTTCTAAGGTCATCCAATCTTTCTTCTTCTCACTTTCTCCATATCCGATTTCTTGTTGCTGTATTTCTGTGATAGCTGATTTAACGTCTGTCCAGGTTTGTTCTACTTGTATCGGATTCGAAGTGACCACGTCTTTTAGATTGTTCTCCAACTTGTTTCCTATATCTTTTCTTATCTCATTATTTTTGAGTTTATTTAGATCAATAATATTTCTGAGTTTTGGTCTTTTTATGTTTTTAAAACGTTTCATCTTGAAATCCATCACGACTGGATTGTGGTCACTATTAATATCCGCGCCCGGGTAAGTCTTTACTGATTTTATATATTTCTTAAATTGTGGTGCGATCATAATAAAATCGATTTGGTTCCGATTAATTTTTTCCGGCGTGTGTTGGGGCGAACTCCACGTGTACAGTCTTCTTGGATGTAGTTTGAAGAGTGTGTTGGTTATTAGGAAGTTGTTCTCTACACAAAATTGGGCTAATCTGTCACCTCGTGCATTTCTTGTTCCCAGGCCAAAAGCTCCAATCAATTCTCCATCAGCACTTCATCCTATTTTGGCATTTAAATCACCAAGTATCACAGTTATTTTCCCTTTTTTTCGTTAAGCGTAAGACTTCAGTTACATGACTGTTAAATTCTTCCAGTTCTGTGTATGGTCTTTCACCTGTAGGTGCCTGCTGCCTACGCTTAAAACAAAGTTTCCTGAAAGTTTCGCATACTTAATCTATCTAAAAGTAAAAGTAAATAAGAGAAGTGTTTTGTTTTAGGTCTATCAGTTCATGGCCTACTAGAAATTTTTCAAAATAAATTAAATGACGTGGTGTTTCCATGGCACTCATGAAATTTTTATTTTTTATTTAATAGAATGCTCAAAACTTTAACAAAATACAAAGTGTGACACATCGTTGAAATCAGAATTAAAAGCTCTATCTATATGTGGAAAAATTTAAGATGTCGACCATAAGAAAAAAATTGACAGTCGAAAATAAACAATGGTAACAGTTACACCAAATTTGATAAAAAATTTAGATTCAGTTTAAAAAAGGGTCCTAATAATGCGTTAACTAGAAATATGTAGCATAAATGATAAATGCGTTATAGCCGAAATGAAAAGAATCCAAAATATTAGTTTTCTTCAGATATCTGAAAAACCAAAGTGGTTACTTTAAATTTCTTTACAGATTATTTGTTAGGCATAAAATTTGGCAACTTTGCCTCAATTTAACCAACTCTCTATCTCTTCAAATAAGCGAGATCCCCATGATGGGGCTCGAATTTGAAACAGCCTGTATAAACATCAACAGGTTTTTCCAAGACGTTCCTATTGTGACATAGTATATTTTTTTTCTTTAGATTGATTGGCGTGGTGAGACTTTTAAAATTGCAATTGGTATTATGTTAAAACCAGGATCGACACAAATAACGTTTTTTTTTTATTTTTTTCCTATTCAGTGATCACGTGTGCAAATGCAACAGTTGCAACACCCGGGCCAGGACCGTCTATGTTTGAAGAGCATTTCTAGTTTCTCAAAAATGGCACAAGAAACTCCAAAATTGTAAAATATTTTACGTTTCCAGCATTAAAAGTTACTTAACAAGTTTCGTTACTAAGTTACTAATTAGTTGTAACTTGTTACGTTGCAGTTACTGAAATTAAAAAGTAATTGAGTTACCGTTAAGTTACTAAAAAAGTAAGCTACTAGTAACGAGTTACTTTTACTCATCAGTTACTTAACCAACACTGTCAATAGGGTTGAGGGTTCAAATAGCGCCTCGATAATAGCGCCGTCAAAAATAAAGGCCTGCAAAATATCGCCGGTCAAAAATGTCGCCTGCAATAATAGCGCCTGCAAAAATGAAGCCAGTCAAAAAAGTCGCCGCTTAAAATAGCGCCCATCAATAATAATGCCAAGTAATAATGTTGCCGGAAAAAATAGCGCCTATTAATAATAACGGCAAAAACAACGTAGGTCAAAAATTTTTCCGGGTAAAATAGTGCAGTCGAAAATGTAGCCGGCACAAATATCGCCGACAAAAATGTCGCCGTCAAAAATAGCGCTGTCAAAAATGTCGCCGGTAAAAATATTGAAGGAAAAATTGTCGCCGGCAAAACAGTGCTGTAAAAAATGTCGCCGGTAAAAATAACGCCATCAAAACTATCGACGGCAAAAACAGCGCCGGGTAAAATGTCGCCGGCAAATAACACCTCAAAATAGACGCCATAAGATTTATGCTAAATCTAGTATAGGTAGTCAAGCGTATTCCAAAATATTTTTTCTTGAATTAAAAATTTTGCTCGACTAGCAGTTCCATATCATTCGCCAATGGACAGGCTCGATACTCATCCCTTCAAGTTTTCAAGATTGTGCTCTAGTTAATACACGTCATCAGTGTAAACCTTAGATAAAACTAAGATATGTTTGACGGCGCAATTTTTGCCGGCAGCATTTTTGACGCCGCTATTTTTACCGGCAACATTTTTGACTGGCGCTGTTTTTATCAGCAAAATTTTTGAGAGCTACATTTTTGGCGGCGCTAATTTTGCGGGCAACTATTTTGACCGTAGCTATTTTTGCCAGCGACATATTGATAGGCGCTGTTTTTGCAGGCGCTATCTTTGCGGCGACATTTTTGATGGCGCTGCTTTTGTCGGCGAGATTTTTGAAGGCGCTGCTTTTGCCGGCTACATTTGTGATCACCGTTATTTCTGTCGGTGACATTTTTGAAGCGCTATTTTTTCGGCGCTATTTTTGAAGACGTTCTTTTAAGCGCCGCTATTAATTACTGCAGTGGTATTATTGCCATATTACCGTCAATAGCATTTAATGTCATCCATTACAATATGAATAAACAAGAATCAACAGTAAGAAGCACGTTATTTTTAATTTTGAATTTTTATATATAAGCAGCATGATTTATTACTTAATACGTCCACATTTTATTTTAGTTAGTAATTAATTTAAACGAATCGTTTGTTTGCCATATATTTTGGGGTTAAATCACGTTGTAGATTGAACGCTTACGCAAACTATTATTCTAGGTCGTGAAATCACCTGCAAACCAAGTTACGTCATGGTCAATTCATGAGAAGAAAAAACCAAATGGTAAGTGCTATTACTATTAATATTTATTTATCGTCGGCTTAGGTTTGCTACTAAGGCTTAACACCGATGCTAAAGAATGAACCCACTATACTTCATTTGTAATTTTGTAATTTGCAATTGTGATATACCAATATACTGTATACAGTATACGTAATATGGCAGATTTAACATCGGGTGCACCAGATCTAAATATAGATGGATCAATTCCACCAAACGTTTTACTAAAAAAATAGAAAATACTAAAGCATCAAGTACACTACGGCGAATTTACCACTGTACTATTAAGATAGTGCCGAGTAAACTAGTTGGTCTAATTACATTAACATACCTTTACAAAACTACTGATCAGGTAATTAAAATGATTGCGTCGATAATTGTACCTTGACTAACTATCAGTCCAGTAATTTAAAGGTTTCCGTGTTATATAAACATTGCAAATTGCAGTGGCGGCTCGTGCACCTTTACTACAGGAGGGCAACACACATTTGAATGAAAAACAATTCTTACTGTAATGATGCGGACTCTCGATATGTGATACTTCATACGTTGTGGGCTTTTGTAGTACGTTGTGTTCTTTTTGTAGTAACAGGTTTGGGATCTTGAGTAGCTGAACTAACTTGCATAACACAAGAAAGGTTAATGAATACTCTTCAATAATATTCTTTCACGATATTTGCAGCTTCTGGAAGGCCGCCACTGAAATTTTGATGTTTTGAAAAATTTTTAGGGACAAAATAAATGTACTGTAATTGCCGTAATTCTTCTCAGCAAGTTTTAAACTGCATATTTGTTGCGCCAACAGGTAACAGCTGACTTTAAGATTAGACCAGATTTAGAATAAAACATTCAATAACATTATAATCTAGCGATCAGTAACAAACCAACACGTGAGATGCTTTGTACAAGGAGGTGATAACGTTATCTTTTTAAGCTATACAATTTTGTCTGCATTTCAATGTACATATAGCGTTGTGGGCCGTTAACTTTAATTATAATTTCTCGTTTTTTTTTTAAATAGTGCGACGCCTTAAGGAGCAAAAGTCTCGTCGAAATTTTATAAAAAGACAACTATTTCTTAGTTTTATTAAACATACTTTGCATGGTTGACCACAGAGATGTATGCAAACTTAACAAACTCTTTGGTAGTTGAACAGGTTTTTTCATTTTTCTCATTGGTTTGTGTATACATTGAAATTCTAAATATAAATAAAAAGTTTTAAAGCTCACGTTTAGGTATATTGGCATTCATTCTAAGTATTGTTTCCAAAGAACAGTGCTATTCTCCATAGTTCAACTTAGAAACAAACTCTAAGTTAGATTGCTGAATAGTGATACAGAAGAACAGTAATTTCTCAATAATTCCAGTCTACAGTAAATTTAGCATGGTGGGTGAAGTTTAAATTTTCGGTTTAAATAAAAATTCAAAGTGTTTGACCAGTTTTTGGAAAAATATTATTTATAATGTAATTGCTCATTTCTTCACGTTTGCAATAAATGCAGCACGGACGGTAAAGTTTACTTTTGGTTTGAAAAAAATTCAGTGTTTGGCGGGTGTTTTTTTTTTCAGAAAGAATAGTTAAGTCGTTGAAGTTTAGTTGAGGAATTTGTGTCTTTCTGAATATGGAGTGCGTTTTAAAAGAAAAATTAACTTGGGGACCAACAGTCTCAAAGAGATGTGTGGTGATGGACTATCTCTGACGAGTAATGTGCAGAAGCAAAGGTTAAATGTCCACGAGCACCTAACAATCAACCTCAAGTTCTAGGTGACGGGATGCCTAGCTAGGAGAAGATAGTGATAAACCTTAAGCACTGTGAGAAGAAATACCCCAAGCAACAAAGATAGGCCTCAAGCGTTGTGCCAAGGAATTGACCATGTGAACAATCAAGGACGAACGTAAGTGCTGGGCGATAAAAATACCCATAAGCTGCCAAGAATAAATCTCCAGTGCTTAATCAAAGGTTGGTGTGAGGGCCATTCTAAACCCTTACATCAAGGATGTGCCAAGAAGGAATTTCCTCGTCTAATAGACCAACAATACTTAACAGTTCTATAGAAGAAATCTATGTTCACAAAATAGTCAATCACTAAGCCATTAAATTGTGCCTACAAAGGGCTTATAAAGGACGTGTTTCTTTAACTATGATCTAATGGTAATTTGATCCAGCAAATTCGAGTTAAATTCAACAGAAAAATTCACGTGTTTTTCACTAATTAGGGTTTTTGTCACACTTCACTGTTTTAAATCTCTAACATCTGTCACTGTCCACCACAATTTCTTGTTAGACAAATGATCAAACAAAAAATCACTTCATACCTAATCTTACATAGCACAGCAAACAGAATTGCAGCCGTAACTGAACGTGTTAATCTTGAAAAGTTCTTACTTCTACTACTTGAAACCGACCCTAGCAGACATGACATAGCATAGGCGTCTTATATGTTCAAACTTGTTTGTTTCCATAATGCTATTCTATTCTAAAACAACGGTGTCATCTCATGTTCGGGTGATCTTAACTGCTGCCTGTCGCGCAATTGCCTTTTATAAATACATCGCCGAGTGTAAAGAAAACAGAGAGCAAGTGGGGTTTGCATGCCACTATTTTGCTTGTCCTATTCAGTATATGTACCGGATGTGCATTGGGTAAGATCAGCGAAACAGTGGCATCCAAAGTCTACTTCAATTTTTTTTGAACGCATGTTAGTATAACTTAAACTATAGAAAACTAGAGTATAATATATGTACACTGTTTGCTAGGGAGGAAATTGACCAAATAGACTCTCTTACAAGCCGCCATTGTGCAGTGTGCATTTTGTTGGTTGCAATAATATAAGTTCGTTTACTCATCAGCTTCATTGCACGTGGTAAACTTGCCTGCTGGCTACGAAAAAGAAGTATTTGTAGTAGTAGTGACTCTAGGTTCTTAGAAATAAGTTTAGCTTATCTTTGTGCACACTCTGTGAGCGGCTGGTCAAACTGGCAAACAGCGAGTAGGAAATTTAAAAGAATTTAGTTCCACTGGATGAACATTGGTTAAAAACAATTTCACCACTCTGTACCTAGCATAGTTTTCTTATAATTAATGAATTATTTCCTACGTGGCTTACATACATCTTTAGTAAACATAGATATGGAACTCAAGCACATACTCGTAGATTACCGATAATGGGCATAAAATGTTTTAAAATTCGGTTTATCGGGAAAATCTGACCACTGCAGTATAACGGATTATTTTTCCAGAGTTAGTAATAAAAAAAGAAAAATTAACAAGGCGGATGCCACACAATTAAAGCCAATGGAACAAAATGAGTAATGAAAGATCGTTCCATTGTGCAATCATAAAATTTGAAATTGCCACTGCTACATGGTTACATCTACCCAGTTGGCCTTGCACGAGGGGAACAGTCACGGTTGCTTGTGCATAGCCAACTGGGGCAAAGGTAGCGTGGTTACGGTTCGTCCTGATATCGAACCGGCTAGGTTTTGTGAAGCGTATTGGTATGGTTCGGTTGTGGGCAGTAGCGGCTCTTGAACTACTGGAGGGCGACACAATAAAATATATACGTCTTTTTCTCTAATTTACAAAATGGTTAATTACTAAGTCAATAAATTGTCAGTGCTTTGAATGATGTGTTGTTTACCTCCCCACCTTAATGTTTTAAATCTTTAACAGCTGCCGCTATGCAGGATAAGCTTATTTTACACCAAAAAAAATAAAATAAAGTACTTTGCAGACGCAAATCCAATCCTCAGATTTATGCAAATTTGTTGTTACGCTTTCGCTCATATAATAAGTTACCGAAGAAATGTTTAAAACACGCTTTTGGGGCTGAAAACAACATCTATGAAAAAATATTTATAACAATTCTTATTTCTTCTAATTTACAGCTCTTTCTGTCAACAGATAATGAATTAAAACACTTATTAAAAAACTTCATTTTCAAACTTTGAAGATCCCGTGGATACCCAGGGAAGCATGGTACAATATTTTGGTATTAAGATTTTCGACTCAGAATTTTATGACCAACATCGCCACGTGTACTTCTTTCACCAATTTATACACACCCTGTATTAATCTTTATGATTTGAAATGTACAGATCGTTCATGTGTTTAATTTCACATTGTTTGTCGAGTGTGATGAACTTATAAGTCACTGTTAGAATAGTAGATTTATACATAAATGGAAGGATCACGATTCTGAGGTTAACGAATGTGCTTCTACAGCGGTCGAGATTGTTTAAGTTTCCAATAACTGATTTCCAATTTCTGATTGAGCATGTTTCTGTAACCCAAGTATAACGTCCAATGTCCGCGCTGCGTCAAAATTACGACACTACTTATAATTGTAGCTTTCAAAATATAAATGGTATGGGTTCGCTTATAGCATTTGTATAAATTTTGTGCAATACGGACTGATGATTCAGAAATTCAGGGGCAAGACCGTGAATAGGGAAGCCCAAACAAGATTACCATCAATTAATAGACCCACAAATTTTGTGTTAGCTATGCAGGTAATTTGAATATTACACAGTCTGTTAATAATAGAATCAGCAACACTATGTTTATGTGAAGGAAATGTCATTTAATTACTTGGTTGTGATAATATTCAACAAAAATCCATTTATTTAAAATTGAACTTGAAATTTTTTTAAGATTAAATTCAGTATGACCAACAACTTCCGTCACTAATAATATGAAAGCGCAATAATCACTCCGTTCAGAATCATGCCAGCAAAAACAACGTTAATCAATAATCACTCCAGCTAAAAACTCCTTTGATCAAAACCACTTTAGTAAGAATCACTCCCGAAGATAATCATTCACATAGTAACCAGGCGAACAGAATAATCTTGTTCATTGTGTCCAATAGTAAACCGAATTTATTTAAAATCAAATTACATTATACCAAGCACATACAGTAAGTTTTTCTTTTTTGTATACATACCAGCTATGTATACTTTTATAAAAAACATGTCAATGCATTGTTTTCCTGCAATCTGTAGGCAACCAACTATACACTACATTTCAAAGCTTCAATTTTTGAAAAGAATAGTCTGCTGTGGAAACAGTAATCAAATTGTTTAACGTCAAATTATAAATAAAATTTGTGTTTTGTTAATATTTTATGTTTTTAAAATAATAGTTATATTAAAAAAAATTTGATATCAAATAATTTTGCGTTTATTCATAAACATACTCATTGAACATAACCTCACACTGTGAAGAATAACCTTTCTCTCTGTATTATTTTCTGTACAGTTTGTTGCCTATAGATTGCAGTAAAACAATGTTTAAATTTAAATTATTGGAATACTGAGTAAAAAGTTATAAGCTAAGATATAAGAGTGGGTAGCGTTTGCGTGATTTTCCACACGATTGATAAATTATAGGAGTGATTTTGACTAATGTGGTTTTTCTCAGAGAGGTCTATGTCTGGAGTGATTATTGACTGTGGTGGTTGCGTGATTTTGACCGGAGTGAGTATTCCAGTGTGGTTTTAACCGGATCTCGAATAACAACGGGTCTAATATAGAATCTTGCAAAATTTTGCTTGCTGGTATACTCCGAAATGATACCTATTCAATCTCTATATCTGTATATTAATATCCGTAGCCCGTATACTTGTCTCAGCTTTTAGTGGGGGGAGTCCACCACCACGAGAACCCTCATATTTACGTGGCCAGTACATAGAAACGATTTTCCTTAGTAGAGTAGACCGCTACAATATTACATAGAAACAAGCTCGCAACATATGGATTACTTCGTCGTCTTATTCTAACAGAATCTACTCAAAACGATAAGCGTCATTACAGAAACAAGTTCAGCGTAAAACAACCAGTTTTGTATAGTTTTGCATCTGACTACTAATTCATTCCTAACATTACATCTGGAAATACGTACAGGTCAAAGTTAAAATTGGAAAAATAGACATTAGACAACTAAAAAATACAGCCAACACGCGAAGTCATAATGCTCTAGTTGAATTTGATAACAATCCCGCGCACAAAAAACTTCAATTTTTACAAACCTTATTTTTCTGGCTTTAGCAAATAATTTTAAATAAAATTTGTAAGACGTTCGCTCAAGAACATAAAATTTTTATAAAATCATAATTTTAAAATTGGGAACGTTGTAAAAATGGAGAATGGATTTATTAGGTTGGTTTCTGTTTTCAGGACTATAGAAGTAAACACCTTTTGTAGTAAAATTCTTTTCCTATTTGTTGTATTACTGGTATATATAGGGTGTTTCAAATTCGAGGCCCACCATGGTGATCTCTTTATTAGATGTCCATATAATCGTTAGTAAGACCATGGCGCATTTTTGTCTTCTTCTCCACGAACGAGGTTTGGTTCTATTTAATCTATCTAATCTATTTAACCTCCACACATTTACTTGTAATTTATTTCGTAATCATACAGTTGTTTATTAGTTGCTTCATACATAATATTAATACAATGTTACTTACAACACAGGACAATATTAGTTTTTACCACCACACAATTCTTTACATTCTGCCTCTGTTTTAAAATTGTTAAAATTTCCACGACAGCCTCCAAATACGAACTCTTGGCATGTTCCTTCAGCTGCATTGTATGTCCAGTTTTTCTTCAATGCGCGACATGGCCCTTTTTCTGCTTTTAGTTTACAAACGACTGCTGGGTCCTTGATTTCTTCTAAAATAAAACAAACACATTCAGCTTAGTTTTGACGGAAACAGATGTTTTGTTATCCCAGAAGCCAAGAAAGCATTTTTTACAAAATGTCTATTTTATGTGCGAATGTCTGCGCCGCTACAAATTGAAAGTTTTTTGAGAACACTCTATAGCTTTACAGTGGTGGCGATTTAAAAGTTTGTAAATTTTCAACAAAATATTGCCCAAAACAAGCCAAATAGGATTTTTTAATTTTGGAGGTTCTTCTGTGACGCCTTCTATGAATTTTTGAAAAATGAAAATGTATGCTTCTTTATTTAATAAACGGGAAACAATAAATTATTTCAGTTTAAACTAAACTGCTTATAAGCAATTTTATATCTTTCTCTAAAACGATATTCCAATCAATAATCCGCAAACCGAAGTATACAGACATAAGGGCGTTTGACTTGCTAGCGTGACAAGCCCAAGCTAGTCATAAAACGAGACGGCGCGGCGGCGTCAGCACTTTCTCTGTTTATAGCACTGCCGTGTTGTGAGTTGTGACCGAAGGTATTATCTACATTTCATAGATATGAAAAAAAACATGGTTGTATTGGATACTCTAGGAGAAGTTTTTAGCCATTTTTTTATTATTCTTGCAGGAATTGGGGGATCACAGAAAATAAACTTAATTAATTTATTGTAAATAAAACGATTCTTAACTTCAACAGGTTTTTTATTTTAGCCTAATACGTATTTATTCGTGTTTACACGTCGATTTCTTGTTTTTGATAACGACGTGTAAATACATTGAAATACGTATAAGACTAAAATAAAAAAAACCTGTTGAAGTTAAGAATTGTTTTATTTACAATAAATTAAAATGAACTTCAACGAAGTAAAGCTCGAACTTATAAATAAACTAAATTAATGCTTGTCAATGTTCTATTATCTCACAAAATGACAAATGTAAGCAAATAGTGCTGCAGAATTTGAAAAATTACATTACTGAAAAGGTATCATTTCAATAGTTTTGAGTTGTGTCACTATAGAGTTATTACAATAGAAAATTTTTGATCGATGGCAACCCATTTTTAAATACACATACGTTAAAATCAAGATTTTAAAAATCGTAGCAGCCAACATAAGAAAGCTAAAAAGTTTCGAGAAAAGTATTAGGTTTGCTCTAGCATTTGTCCCCTTTCTGAATTTGTTCACAAATCGGCAAATTTTCGTTATTAATTACAAAAAATTAATACCATAACAACACGCTTAACTTTTGTTTCTGATTTTGGATAGTTGTTGAAAACGGTTTCTTCATAAATTTTTGTTACAACAATAACCCCTAAGATTTTGATGCATTAGACCTACGTACAGATAAACAAACATTCTCAAAAATAACTTATTTAGGTTAAACATTGTTTTTAAAATAGCAAAATCTATTTTCTTAATATTACTATAAATTCTTATAAGTATGCAAACGTGAAAATTATTTAAAAATAAAAGCAAATCACTCACCTTTACCTTCTGCATTTAACGTACTAATTGTAACAACTATAATTATAATACAAAATAAATGACGATGCTCCATGACTGATCAAGAATTGTTACACCGATTGCTTAAAATTCACTGAATAAAAGAAAAAAACAATAAACAATTACTGACTGAAATACACAAATGCGTTTGCAAACCTTGTTCGTTTTAATTCACACTGAAAGAACATAAAATGCAGTTGTCGCCAAGTATTTATCACCTCTGCAGTGATGATTTCACATATGCAAATTTGTATTATGTAAAAGATATAAGAAGTTTAACCAGTCTCTATAACCATGCCATGGGCGTTTGCTGATATTTATAATGCAGTGAAAGCACACGATTGTTACTACTATTTTTTTACTCATAGAATTACAATTACAACAGTCACATAAATGTCCTTGCAAAGATTACACAGTACGCAAATGAGAATAAATTATAGTAAGATGTATGGGTGTCTTTTTGTGCGTTTCGTAAGCCACAAGATATTCCGAATGAAGAGCGGCAAGTAGCATATATTAGGTACTAAAAAAGTTGAAGTGAGGACTTCGAGGACTTTCCCATACTAAGACTTATCATATTTGCAAAAGTGTAAATTTTATAATTATAACCTTCCATTCCATTCATCCAAATTCATAGGAAGCGCCACAGTAAAGTTAAAGCTTTAAAAAAAAACAACAAATTGTAGCCAATACTATAGATACTAATACTTGCCGTCGCCGTATTTGCAAAAGTGTAACATTTAAATAATTATAACGGTGTGCAGTTCAGCGAGTAGTAGATTTTCTAAGAAAACAAGCAGCGGGAATTTGAATTTTCGATAGCCTGTTCAATTATGGTTTCCGTACCGTAACTCCATAAAACATACACGAAGAGAAATGAAATCCCCTGGTTAATTTTTGGCAACACAAACTCGCAAGGCGCCGCCTGGTGACGGTGTGGCAGAACTAAAAATTTTAAATAGCTTACCGCGCTTATTTGAATTGGCAAATATTTCAAGCAATTGACAGCTGTTTATATTGCATTTTTATGCAATTGAAATTTCGTTTGCTTTTATTGGAGAATTCGGAAGGTTTGAAAATAATCCAATAAAAACAAACTAATTTCAATTGTATAATAATGACAATGACAGCTGCAATGAATAAAATTTACTATAAAATAGGTTAGTTACTAAAAAAAACGCAAAAATTGATTAAACTATGGGGTATATTAATCAAAATAACCTGAAAAACAATAATTTTCAATAAAACAGCATAAATAAATACATCCCAAAATACAGTAGTGTAAACGAAACAAATATTAATATAGTACAATAAAAATAACAATACCTACATGCTTAACAACAAAGAAATAAATATTCTATAAACTCAATACAACTTAATTCTTATAATAATAAAAAATTCAACACAAATTGACAATAGATAAATACATATCACATTTGTAACAGTTAATACTGATCCTGTAAAAATAAATAAATATTCTATAAACTCGATAAAAACTTAACAATTGTTCAAAATGAGATCAGTACAAACAGCTATCACATAGATTTAAATTTCTTCACCTTCTTAATGTGTCCGTCGGAAATGGCCTTTGATTTTTGCTTATCCTTGACGAATTTGAAAATTAGAAAGGTCACACACCTATCTAAAATCAAATTGTCATAGTTGTGTTCTGTACATGCTACGTGCGCAAAATCATAATGCAATTTAAACAATCTCTTAAACTTATCCTCAAGCTTTGACTGAAACCCATCGATTTCGAGATAATTATATAAATTGTCATGAATATTTTGAACAAGTTGCATAACAGATTCACTTGCATATTTTAATCTATGGGTGTTGTCGGTCTCTTTGAAGGAAGTAAATAGATGGCGGTTAGTAACCTCCTCGGAATATAAATTTTTCCGACAAGTATCACAATCAGTTACATTAATTGCTTTTAATACATAACCTGCCACATAAGCAAGAGCTTGACTATCTTCACAAGGAATATCTTCAAGCTTTTGAGAATTAAATTCAAAAATTGCAACTGATTGTGGCTCTTGATCTATTTCTTCGTCTAGGGACGAGAATTTCAATAAGTTACCCAAATCATCCAATGGTGAACACAGATCATCTTCGCAGTTACCACTGCCACCCGTTGGTAAAGCTAATTTGTTTACAACAACAGTTTTTAAGGCAGCAGTAAACTGATGACAAGTAGGATTGGTATTGGGTCCGCCATGCTGTCTAATGCAAGAAAATAGATTTTCTACAGGGTCTTGGTTCAACCCTCGCAAACTTAGAAAATCAAATCCATCTACATCTTTAATACTGTTCCAGAGGAAAATAACTGACTGGATGGTAGTTTGCCATCCCCGAATGAATGAATACTGTTTAGTACAGTCAATGCCAGTTGTTAGGTCAAATAATCTCAATAATGCGTTCCGCGTGTTCTTCAATAAATGCGGTACATCAAAAATCGTAACAATCGGTTTTTCATTAATAAAGAAATAATAAGGGCTTTGTCGAGGGTGCCTTTCTGCACATAATTGAGATATGGCCGACTGATTAGTAGGACCTTGATCGCAAACTGTCGCTATTACATTTAAACCGACTTCTTGAAGCTTCTTAATTATTTCTTTAATAAGGAATTTTAGATTGAACGTTGCAACAGTGTGAGATGTGAAATAATAAGCAACAACTTGTTTCCACTGTTTTCTAATTCCTTTGATCATAAAAACAAGAGCATGATTAGCTGCTTTATTTGACCTTCCCAAAGAGCCTAAATCCTCATAACCACTAATTATTTGTTTATGATGTTCATAATGAAACCCTTTGCACAAAGAAATTTCATCAAAAAGCAACGCACAGTAACGATCTGCGGTATGCATTTTCACTACTTGCTGTCGTAAGTGATCCATAATAGCTGGGTTAACTCCAGTTTCAAATGGAATTTTTGCCAAAATACCTTTCAAAGTTCTCACAGAAGGTAACAAAAAATATGCCTGTAAGTACTTGTACAGACGTGGACTTCTTTTGAACACAGATAAAGCAAATGCCTTATCCTGTTCAGTCCATCTACGTGCACTGGGTTCTTTACCAGCATTCTTTAATTGAGAATTGATAAACTCTTTTGATACTTCATTTAACTTTTCATCAATTAGCTGAAATTTATCAGCTTCGTATAGTTTTTTAAGAGTATTTGTCTTTTCTCTTTGGTTCTTTAAAGTAGCGCGAAGTTTACTTAATTTCGCACAAACATTTCTATGCGCAGCGTACATAATATTCTCTTTAGGTGTTAAATCTTTTTTTGAAGTTCCAATCTTGGCTAAAATTCCACTCTCACCTTCGTTTAAAAAAGCAAACCGTTTAAAATTGCAAGATACTTCATTAACATCATTCAAACAATAATTGTGATCTTGATCAAAGTTGCTTATTACTTTATTTTGTGAATGAGAGGAGGTACTTGTTAGAAAACAAGCACATTGCGCAGTTGAAGTTGAAGCATTTAATAAACAAGCACAAGACGTAATTTCTTCCTCGAACAAAGTTACTTCTGAATGAGCAACGATTTCAGATTCTGTTACTATGCTAGCCTCAGAAACTACTTCTTCGTCATTTTGATAAAATTGTATAGGGACCGCATTTACATTTAAACGTTCCCTTCTCGCATTCACAAAATGTTTTTCCTCAAAATGATCCTCACAAATCACCCATTTATTTACATTACCATCTATTTTACATGCATTTTTCCACAGCTGATGGTAGTAGGCGTTCCTTGGAAAGTTGTAAAAGTGTTTGTTTACGTAACTTTTTGAAGTACGTATGTAATACCAATTGTTGCAACCTGGATATTTACAACAATACTTTTTACGCCCAACAACATCCATAATTAATATAAGAAAGTAACTATTGAACAGGCAAAAACCAAAGGCAAGAACCCTTTGCTAAAAAAAGAAACTCGGGAACTGGACGTGGGCGACCTGATGAATTTAAAACTGCAACCCTGAAAATAATAAAATAATTTTAAAAAGGCATAGACATCTATTTCACTCAATACTTATCTTTGCAGTTACAGGAAGCACATCAAAATCTAATCTAAGCAGAATCTGAAAATAAATTAATTTTACACAAGCGTAACATCTATTTTATCATAATACTTATCTTTTTGTGAACGTTTTATAAACGCGGCAAAACGAAACATAACCTGCAATTTACCGACCACATGTCAAAGGAAATTGTACATGCAGTTCCGTGGAAGAACGCGAAAGCACTCGAAAAGGAACGAAGTGGCAGAACTAAATCTGCTGTAATTGGCCAAATTTAAAACTACCGCGGGCTACCCTGCACTGTCCCGCACCTCCCTGATGTGGCATACAAACTTTTGTGTTGCGCGAGCATAGGACAAACCTTCACCCCCATGCCGTAACTCTACCCATAAAAGCAGGGACTACCTGCACCACCAAAGCAAGGTAAGCGGCCGCTGCGCTTATCGGCGGATTGCAAATTCCGCTTCGGATGTCGGACAAAAATGGCTATATTAGCTTTATTTGGGAAGTTATCAAAAATATGCAAAAAATGAAAAATATATTTTTTAATTAGAGCTAATTGATAGGCGTAATTAAAAATCACGTCAATTACAGAAAAAGCGTTGTTGATATTAAAACGTATCGATTTTTTCTTATTTTTTTAAATAATTGAAAATTTTAGCAGATCCTAATAATAGTATATTAAAAAACAAGTTTCATAAGACATGATTTTAGAGCACGCGTCCAAGTTAGAAAACGAGCCGCTTGCGGCGAGTTTTCTAATGGACAAGTGCGCTTAAATGTCTTATGAAACGTGTATTTTATACTATTTTTTCTATTTTGGTCCAAAAAAGTTAAAAATTACCTTATTTTATATTTTAATTTAAAAATTTAATCGATTAGGAAAATTTTGTTTTTGTTTTTGATATGTGGCTGTTGGTGACATTTAGTAATTTCATACAATTCAAACTACTGTCAAATTAAAATTTAGACAAACAATTTGAAAGTGAGTTAATTTTTAAAATACCTAAGATTTGAAGATAAGATGGAAGAAGAATTATCTTGCACCCCACCCGAGCTACGCAAAGTAGCGGAAAATACGCTAAATAATCTTTTTTAGAACTTACAATTTGAAGGTTATGTTTATAACGCGTGAAGGTTTTCTTGTCACATGTTTGTCACCAACCTAACAAAATAAAATTTTGAATTCTTTTAGGAGTTGCTTTATGAAATCCAAATGAGTTTCATAAAGTAGTCAGTAAAGAACCAAAATAGAAAAAGTACTTTAAATAGTCTATCGAACCGATAAAAATTTATAACGATCAGCGTTTGCGTTTTTGAATAAATAATTATTCAATTTAAAATTTACAAAAATTCCTGGAAGGTCTCAGAGTGAAATTTGGGAGATAAGTAAAAAACAAATTTGTAGCTCTATCGACTAAAAAAGTTTAAAAAAAATTGTGTGTACAGTTTTTGAGAAATTGTTTTTTGAAAATTTTCAAAATTTTGAAGCAGCGCCATTGCGTTATTGTTCGGATTTTCGAAATTAATTTTATTTCATCGTATACTACCTAGGAAGGACTCTCAAATAAGTGGTAGTTGATTTCGATCAGACAACTACTTTTTGAGTAAATGGACGTTAAAGTCGAAATTTTCAAAAAGCTGTAGCGGCCGCCATTTTAAAGCTAGACAGTTGGTAAAAAGTTTTCGATTTGCCTTAAGTCTTCTCTCAGATTCCGTTTTCAAATTTTCCTAATTTGGTTTGGAAACAAACGCTACAGAAAAACATGTCCAACTTCCGTTTCCGGTTTCGGATTTTTTTCTTCTTCTTCATCATTTAAGACAATTTTGCCTGTTCTACTTCGATAATATTCACAAGCTGTCTCTCCATCTCTTGCTGGGGCGTCCAACACTTCTCCTCCCTTGGGGTTGGCTGTCTCGTACTATCTTCACCAATCTGTCGTTGTCCATGTCTTGACACGTGGCTATCCCATTCTCGTCGTCTGGCGTTTACCCATTCCGTTATTGGTTGTATCTTACATGTTTCTCGTATGTTGTCGTTACGTATTCTGTTTCGCCTTGTCTTTCCTATTATTTTTCTTTCTGCTTTCATTGTTTGCTCCCCTACTTCTTTGTCTAAGTTTCCGTGGCTTGTCATTTTCACCCCTGAATACTTTATTTCCATTATTTGTTCGATTGCATTGTTCTCTACCATCAGTTTACACCTTAGTGGTTCTTTCGCTACTGTCATCGATTTTGTTTTTTCGGTAGAGATTTCCATATTGTACTTTTTACATGTTTGATTAAACTGATAGAGTAATCTCTGTAGTCCATCTTCGTCTTCCACAAACAATACAGCGTCGCCTGCATAACATATAATATTTATTTTGTTTTGTCTGATTCTATATCCTCTCATCGGTTTGATTTTCTTTATTATTTCGTCCATAACAATGTTGAATAATAGCGGGCTCAGAGAGTCACCTTGTCTGATTCCTTTTACTGCTACTGATTTTTTTGAAAAGCTTAAATAGAACTACAATTTTCGATATACGTCTTGAATTAAAATTTCATCAAAAGCACTTTCGCGTGTAGATGCGTCACCCACACCCACACCTACACTCCCACAGACAGACATTTCTCAAAAACCACTCTTTTGGGTCCCTTGAGCCTCAAAACGTGCATTTTCGTTAAAGTCTAGATTTCAATAATTTTTACGAAATCAGTACTTCTTTATACCGAAGGTATGAGAAAGTAAAAACACAAAGACTTACCTTAGAATTTGAAAATTTTTGCATTGTAAAATTTGCTCTCAAAAACATTGTTGCTTTCGATTTTTACGTGCAGATAAAATGATATAAATTTACCAATAATGAAGAAAATATAAAAATGCAATTATGAAAGCTGTCACCCAGAAGAAAACGCTTGAACTAACTATAGATAACCCAAGAAGCAACTACGTGGAAATTTACAAGCTCTATTTCACTTCACTGAGAAGAGTTTTAGATAAGCTTGTCGTTCAGTGTCAGAAACACATTATAACACCGGACTTTGTCCTAAATTCTTGAATTATATATAGGCTGTTCAATTGTTATCTCCACAATTTGTTTGTATAAGGATCAATGTCATTTTTACCAGGACACTATTTTTTTTGTTATTAAAACATGGGTTTTGTCGTCTATTCTCCTTTAAATTTTTGCAAACAACGATGTTTATTACCAAAAGCAGATTCGATGACTTCACGATCAAGTGATTTAGTGTTTTCCTAACACACGTCTTGGAATTCATGTCATTGTTATGTACATAATCTTACTGTAATAATGGCAATTGCTTGTAACAAAAGTTTGACAGTACCGCTGTCAAATGTCACAACCAAAAATTGTTATACGAAGCATAATAAACAAATTCATGCACCACTTGACCCGGCTGTTCTTTAAATACTCATCTATTTATATATTTAATCGGGACCCCTTTTACCTGTCGTAACTTTTAGAGGAGTAAGGCTCCTACAACGAGAACCCTCACATTTACGACGGTATTATATTAAAAAAATTTTCTTTGGTTAGTGAACCGCACTCTACATAAGTTGGATCCTATGATGTCTACTATTTTTTTGAATTATTGTATTATAATCTGCTAATGTCATTTCAAACACAAGCGCAGAGGATGAAGAATGCAGCTCCCAGCTATTTATTTGTAAAGCTAAAGCACTTTGTTTCAACAGCTTGCGAAGAGTTGGTGTTAAAGATACGGAGCCACGCAAAACCATTTTAATTCCATAATCATATTTCACTAACAACAAAAACGCTTTCTCCTACTTTAAAAGTGTATATTCTATATGAATTAAAAAGTTTTTATTATGAAACTATAGCTCTAACAGCATCCATCTGTATTAACCTTATTATCAACGATTTATAGCATTACTCAACACTTCCTAACACAGAAGAATGCTAAAAGCTATTAAGGTCCTGGACTGTCAAGATAGACCAAATATTACCTACCAAAATGCGGTCACACTAATAACATGGGACCAAAACAGGCTTTTGCTTATAAGAGCCATTTACGGTTTATGGCTAAAACATCCCTAAAAAAGTCCGAGAACGAATTCTCTGAGAAAAACATTGATGGAGAGAACATCCGCCAACAAGCATTATCTGAAAAAAGGCTCCGAGAAAGACATGCTCCAGTCAAATTCCTCGGAACAAACAAACCCGGGAAAACAATTTCCCAAATAACACCCCCCAAAGAAAAGCACGTGTACTTTCTTGCTGGTGAATCACCGCATAATTAACAAAGAGCTTTCTCTGAAAAAGATACGAGTTTTGTTTCTTTGCTAATCAATTTATATGAATAAGAGCAAATTTCATTTAGGACATATATGTGCAAACGTCTAACAAGATTTCTTTAGTGCGTATTTATGAGTTCCAAACAAAGTTTGAAACACTCCCCTGGAAATGAGGAGTAGTGCCAAGTTTAACGGTTTAACTAACTTTTAACCCGCATTTCTAAATTAATTATGTTTGGGGCTATGATAGAATTGTTTTCGGAGAATACTTTTCCTGTAGAAATTTTTTCTTAAATTTTTCCCGGTCTTTTTTTTGATTTTTTCACGAAATTTTCTTTCCGGCAACAACTCTTATTCTCGAGACCGATTTAGCGGAGGAAATATTCGGAGCAGCGAGCACCGGGTATGAAGCTACCAAAATAAATCGGGGGCGTAACCGACGGGTTCTGCTAGCTACTGTTATTCCTCATGATATTTCAATTAGTATGCTAAACCAAGACCGGCTCAGAATATTTCCATGCAGTGTATTTGCTTCTGATAATAACGTTAAGTGTGTGTTAGAAGCCATATAAAACAGTTACAGAGACCAAAACAACAATATACATACAGACTAAACGAGATAGTGTCTAATAGTTAGGCTATAAAACTATGTATTTTATTAAAAAAGAAAGGTACTTGTACCTACATGAAATAACAAGCTATCTCGGATCGGTTTTGTTATGGCCATGTTTACAAACATCCATAAGCTAGGAAGTCATAAACACTACGTCACACGCTTTTCTTTAAGAACAGCTGCTAACTGCAGCTGATTTTATTGCTAATATGCTAATTCTTTGTTAAGCGCGTCTTAAACGTAGCAATTACAAAGCAGACCCCGTGGATTACGCCACATGCTTTCATTAACAAACACTTGCTAACTGCAGCTGATTTGATTGTAAATGTGATATTTTTTTGATAAATGCCTTTTAACTTTTCAATAAAATACCAGAATCCGTGGGCTACGCTACACGCTTTTCTTTACAAACAATTCTTAACTGCAGCTGATTTTATTGTTAATATGATGTTCTTTGTTAAGCGCGTCTTAAACTTTACAATAAAATATTAGAATCCGTGGGCTACGCCACACGCCTTTTTTACAAAAAATTGCTGGCAAATTTATTCGACGAGATATATGGATGTAATTCATACATTCCGCCAGTATTCCAGCTTTATGGCATCGATTACACCGCGTGACTGTTTGATTGAAACCCGTAAACATTGTAAACATAATAAATAAGGTGTGTAAAAAATGTTTCTGAAAAAATCGTCACTGAATATTGAGACAGAGGGAAGGGATTCGGAGTTACTGTAATCCCGCTACGCTACCTACTTTATTTGCCTGTTTTTGGTTACAAAAATAAACCGGAGGACATAGCCTATAGGTTTTTATGTTAATTGGGATTCCTTCCACCTAACTCAACTTTTAGTGGCCTCTACTACTAAACGCTACATATTTACGCATTTATTAAATAAGGTGCATATTCGTTGGTACAACGGACGGCTACAGTTTCCGATAAATATACGTGCTTTATTTGCTTCTTTATTGTTAACAAAAATTAAAGGGGGCATAGCATACCGGATTTTTGTTAATCGGAATCCCTCTACCTTACTCAAGTTTTTGGGACAAGCGCCCCCCCCCCTACTAGAACCCACATATTTACGCGTTCATTATATAAGGCGCATATTTGTAAGTTTGACGGGGCGCTACAGTTTTTGATAAAACTAAGCAAAATGTTTACGGTTTGTGTGTATGATTGGGACAAAATCTGTCAAAACTTGAAAATCCCACATCAGACTCCTCGGGGAACACATATGTTGGTATTACGTACCCCTTCCTTTGGACTAAACTTTTACTTACGGCAGGATCAGTGATAGATCAGTAACAAAAAAAACTCTGGAGAGAAATGCAGGTCAGATCATAACAACGATGCCGTGCGCGAAGACAATCATAAATAACTCAAATCAGATTTTGAATTTGAAATTGCATTGCAGCTGATATTTTAACAGATATCAGCAGATATCTGAAAATGTTGTTTTGTTAGCTACAACTATTTTACTACCTTCTCGCACAGTTTAAAAATACAAAATTTCAGATGAAACTAACCTTACGTAACCGAACTTGCCATACACAATCACCATTACTAGAAATCAAGGACAGACATTGATTTCTACAGTTAGAAGAGTTTATGATGTGAAAATTTAAATTGAAAACACGTGAACGGCGCCATTTAGAGATATAAATACAAAATAATAAACATTCGCGTTATTACTTAGTAGCTATGTATGTTCAGTTCAGTTGCTGAATTTCCGTATTAAAGAATATACAATACTGCGGGATGCATTCGGTACATGTCGTGCAACTCGACACAGCTTTCCTATGGGTTTCGCTACACAAATTTAAATTGCACAAAGAATAGTAGATTTAGTATTTGAGTATTATCCGTTTGGTGAATAGTTAATTAGCGTTAGTCATCAATTTTTACAATAACAATACGACTATGTTTTTACTAGTTTACTTGCTAAATATATTTCTTAGTTTCAAGAAATTGTTGCTTAATTTCAACACGTCTAGTAAAATAAAAACTTTAATTAGTTTGCTAACGTTGTGTATTTTATCATTTGCAAAGAAAATTAAGATCTGTACATGATTTTCCTATTGCACTAAAACTTTATTATCAATGTTTCCATTCTTTACTAGTTTATGCTAGTTTTAAGAGGTGTTTACTTTGCGTTAACTTAATTTACGTTATTTATGAAAGCCACTCAAATACAAATTTATTTTGACCTGTAGTTACTTAAATTACATATTATACAAATTGTTGCCCGACCACGACATCTCCTTGCTAGGGCACTCAGCAAATTTTCTATTAAGTGGCAATTTTCTTCTATTGCTCACTTCTGACCATACACTAAATCAAAACCAATTACTATATAAGCAGAATAACATAATAATTGAGTAGGCGTATATCGTAGACGGTCTCATACCTATAACCTACTGTGTTTCGTAAAATCGATCTACCCAATGCGGATTTTTGATCTCTCTTGCACATAGGCCAGTTCAGCACTTTAAAGGGGATGTAGGACACGGTATGTGTATAAATGCAGCAGGAATTCATTCTAGTAACGTTTGGGTGGATTGCATTGCTTATCAAGAGCAGATGGCGTATAAATCGCAGTTGGCCACTAGATGCCACCGCCAGAGTTTCCCCAACCCTAGCCGCCGCAATGCAAGTATTTTTATACTTTTAATTGGTTATTATATAGTTGACCTGCTATACTTTACTATTCCTTATCTCCAATATTGGATAAGTAAGAATATTATGGTTCATCTATTCAGACTAGCATTCATTTATTACTCCTTCACCGCAGTGGGAAATGTCAAAATGTGGTATCGTTAAATTTGTGCGCGGAACCGCTGATTGGAATTATTTCAAGTTTGTATAGGAATACCGACACGGTAAAATATGGATATCTATATGTAAATCAGTATCGACATTAACAGGGTATTTATTTAATTCGACCATTAGAATAAATCTCATGCCAAAAATAATTAAAGTGCATTAGCAATGTAAATGAGGTGAATAATATTGATTGTACCATATACTATAGATTGTTGCAAAAGTTACCGCTGTTGTTGCTAGTTTCACTTGACTCAAAATTTTGGTAGCTAAAAACTTTAATATCAGCACTTTTCTTTTATCAAAACTTTTTCTTTTTACCTCTTCTTGGTTTTTACTTTCACATACCTTTGGTAT
The DNA here is from genome assembly GCA_958336395.1 of Ctenicera cuprea. Lineage (NCBI taxonomy): Eukaryota > Metazoa > Arthropoda > Insecta > Coleoptera > Elateridae > Ctenicera > Ctenicera cuprea. Next base: position 60,666,914 of record OY284486.1, read on the forward strand.
AGGGAAGTATTTTTATATTTAACGAAAATACACAGTTTGGGGCTCAATGAATCCAGTGGCTTTTAGAAAATGTTTGTCTGTGGGTGGGTGTGTGTGTGGCTGTGTTACTTTTCTAAAGGCGAAAGTACTGCACTAATTTTAATGAAATTTTAAATCAAAAGGTATATTGAATATAATAGTTCTAGTTAAATATTTCAAAAAAAACACCTAAACCGGAAGCGGTAGTTACACATGTTTTTTGGTTGCGTTTTTTTTTATTCCAACACTAAATTTTGGAAATTTGATTACGGTATCTGATAGAAGCACTTAAGGCAAATTGAAAACTTTTTTAGCAAACTCTTTGAACTTCTCGATTTTAATGTCCATTTACTCAAAAAGTAGTAGTCTGATCGGGATTAGCTACAAATTATTTGAGAGCCCTTTGTGGCTAGTATACGATGAAATAAAATTAATTTCAAAAATCAAAAAACGATCGCAATGGCGCTGCTTCAAAACTTTGTGGGCAGCTATTGTAATTTATAAATGAAATATGTTTTTCAACAATAATATTATTAAATAAATCCTATCATTTACTTTTGCTTTATTAAATGTTTTTACAGAGTTTTTTTAAATTGTGTGATGTTCCAAATTAATTTTTTTTGAAAATATGTTTCGGTGCCCTATTTGTACGTGCTACGCCAATGGTAATTGCCACAACTGTCAGATTTAGTTTCCCGAAGCAAGGTAGCCATTTCGATTTGTAGTCCGAAATCCGATGCGCATCTAATCAGATGTAGGGCGGGCGGTTCCGTTCTTAGTATTCCTATACGGTATGTGATATGGTAGAGTTGCCTATGTAAGTTACGCACTGACAGCTTGTTTTTTCCTTGGAAATATAACAGTCGGTGAAATGTACAATTTTTCTTTACTCAAGTGCCATCTGTTGACCGGCGCAAGAAAAGTGGCCGGGGTTTTCCTAGCCACTCTGTATAATACTAGATTTTGGGAAGATTTTGTCAATTCCTAAAAAAACAACAGGCTTCAGCAAAAAAACTTCTAAATTCATAAAAGTTGTCATGAAACAGTACTGTTTTTGAACGCCTTCAGTGAATATGATAAATCGGCGCCTAAGGCATAAACTACTGCCATTATATGTCTCCAAAAATAGTAGTTATTTAAGCCGGGAGATCGTGCTGGCCACACATGTGGCTCCCCGGACTAGATCGATCTGACGATCTAGATAGTGACGGTCGAGACGCTCCTACGCAATACAGTGGAAATAACGGCGAGCTCCATCTTATTGAGATACATTTGTGCTTGTGTCAATAATCTTCTAAATAGAGCAGCAATAAGTTTTCCAAAAAAGTCAAGGTACCATATGCAAATATGCGGTTTATCAAGATGGTTTCTAGTGATGCCACACTACATATTTACTGAAAACGAATTTGGCGAAGTTTTAATGCTGAATAAACCATTCTAGGTATGTTAAATGTATTTATCTTTTTCAAACTGGTCTACGTAAGTTTATCTTTTTTTGCTTAAAATTACTTGAAAATATAGCTTTTAAGTTTGTTGTATAAAAACATCAAAATTGCTTTATAAAATTTAGAGAAACAAACAAACCTTTTATAGTTCACTCTTCTGATTGTCTTTATATTCTGACTGAATTATAGTTCGACCGACGCTGGCATCTGTTTAAATTTAATGGAGGATAAACGTCAAAGCAACAAGTCCGTATGAATCATTTGCCGGAAAGCTTTTGAAGCGGCGGTTAGGTTTTATCGGTCTTTCAACAAACTACACTGCTGGATAATCCGATCCATATAAAGCATTAGTTATAGCTCAAACATTACACTTGGAGCTCTTAGCGAGTAAAACAGTTTTGCAGGGTGGCGCCTTTCACGAAGCTAATGAAGCAAATAATAAAACCGTTTCGGTTAGCATATAACTAATAGTGATTATGTTTATGGTAATAGTGTTTAGAAGGGCCTAATAACGAAACAAGAAAATGTATTATCAAACCTTCCGATACTTGTTAGTTTATTACACGTTTAGTGGGTACCTAGCTAATATCATGTTTAAAGGGCTTGTGGGAATTGTGTGCCTCTCTACGAAGAGTTCGGCGCCATAAATTTACTTACCTCTTTTATTTTATAAATATACAAGATACTCTTCCCATTTTTGGCTGGTATAGTGTTCTACTGAACGCTGCATTGGAAAATAGAGGAAGTATTGCGTCTGGACTTTTCCATAAACTAGAACTAGGACTAGACCATGTATTTTGTACAGAGCGAGCATAAAAGGATAATACCACGTGACCATTGACTAATTTAAATGTAGTGAATTTCGTACGTTCGTACATAGGTTATATATTATTCCACGTTTTTTCTGTTGATTAACACAATTATCAAACTGCGATATTATTTAAAAAGGCAGAACTAATTGATCTACCTTTAAATCGTTTAAGGTAAGTGTACAAATGCAGTTATTTTCAAGATTGAAATCATAACACAACCTCATATTGCAGATTTGATTTATCATGCCTTTTACAACTGAACAAGACGCATTTATTCTTACGGCCCATTTCCGGAGTGGAACCCGGAATGCAGATGGTTCATGGTCATATTAGTTGCAATCTTGTATTGAATAGTTTAGTGAAGCTTTCCCTAATGAGAACGTAGGCTATGAAAACCATAAGCTAATTCTTGTCTATCGCTTTGAGAACAAGAACTGCATTTGTAAAGGCAAGTCTACAGGTAGACCCACTATACTTACAGAAGAAGTTCAAGCTCGAATTGAAAGAAGTCCTCATAAACTGGTAATGTATACAATAAAATAAGCCAACTAACAACCGTATCCGCATGATTTTCCACAACGGGTACAGTATTACCAGTGGTTTATGGAGAACTTGAATAATGTCTCCTTTTTATGTTCGACGAAGCGTGGTTTCATTTGTCTAGTTATGTTAACAGTAAAAGCTATAGAACATGGGCCACCGAAAATCCACATACTTACGTTGAGCTTGCTCCCAATCAAAATTGGTGTTTGGATGGCTATGTCAAGACGACGAATTATTGGTTCCATATGTTTTCACGATACTATAAATGCAGAGAGATATTGTGATAATATATTGCAATCGTTTATTGAACAGTTGCTCGAGGATGAGTAAAACCAGGGTTATTTCCAACAGGACGGAGCGACGGCTCACACAGTAAATGCTACTTCAAATTATCTCAGAGAATTTTATGATGAGCGACTTATTAGCCATAGACCATGGCCTCCAAGAACCCCGGACCTAACACTTCTGGATTTTTATTTATTTGGCCATTTGAAAAATATTGTGTTCAAAAATCGTTTTTAAAATAAGTTTTTCCGGCAATGTATATAATAAATTAAGTTTACTACAGCTAAAACTTATTTTTTTGTACAGGTATTTCTGTAATGTAAGTAGACTTGTAAATTATATTCTTCAATAATATTGTCCTTTTGATAGAAATTATTTGTTTGATTAAACGCATTAATACTGGAAATGGTTTGGTGTTATTTATTTGGGGTTGTGTCCAAACATTGATCATGATTTGATTTTCTGGAAATAAATTGGATCGTGGAGAACTTGAATAATGACGATTCAGTTCGTGTTTACAAAGCAACGGCACTCATTTTAAGCAGCTACTGTAATTTATAAATGAAATATGTTTTTCTACAATAATTACGTGCCAAATTAATTTTTTATGAGAATATGTTTTCTGTGCCCTAATTTGCACGTGCTACGCCAATGGTAATTCCTACAACTGTCAGATTTAGTTTTCTGAAGCAGGGTAGCCACTTCTGCACAATGGGTTGCCTATGTTACGTGGTCACGTGGTTCGTGACCTTTTATGCTCACTCTGTACATATCTAGCGAACCACTTAAATTCAGTCTGTAAGACGGTATGGGGGATGGCTAACTTCTAATATAATTCAAAGTGGAAAGCGTTAATCGGGTAAAAAATAGATTTTTTGATTTTTGCGGAATAATATAAATTCCGAATAATCAATACTACAAATACAATTTGTTAGTTAAAAAATAAGGGACGGGAACGTAGCCTTCCTAAACATTTATGCATTTTAAAAACAACATATGTAGATTCTTTTTGTAATATCACTGGATAGCCACTAATTATGTACTGTGCGGTGAATACAGGGTGTTTCGTGAAGGTATGTCACGACTTCGTGTGCCTGTAGTACGTATAAAATTAAGACTAAATGTTTATATAAACCATAAGCGTACGTAACGGGGGGAAGGGGGTGAGTTTTAGCTCATTATTTTTTTCGATTTTTTTTTAAATTTGACACTTTGTTGATTCTTTGGAGAAAGTTGCATAACAAAGTACTTTTACTAATTTGTCATAGCACCAACCGTTTTTGAGAACAATTAGGTTTTTGAGATTACTGCATAACAAGAAATAATGCAGACCTAATTCTAAAAAACTATTTATTTTTCACAAAAACGGTTGGTGGTATGACAAATTAGAAAGAGTAATTAAGTATTTAATTTTTTTCATAAAATCTAAGCAAAGTATTAAATTGCCAAAAGAGTGACAAAACAAAAGTAATAAGCTAAAGTTCACGCCCCTCCCCCGCGTACGTAGGGTTAAATTATTCTTTTGTGATTGCTAGTGTTTCACGAACTTCTTGTTCTTGTCTTGCTTTTTCTTGTTCTTGGCGCAACAACAAGAACAAGAAGTGGGTGTGCAAGAAACAAGACAAGACAAGACTAGCTGAAGCAAGAACAAGATTTCTTGTCAAGACGTTTGCAAGAAACAAGATTTCTTGTTTTATGCAAAATAATAATTTATAAGTTTTATTGCAATGTAATGTGAGCTATAAATGAGCTGTTTTCATAATAGACCCATGATTAGGCAATAAGATACCCCCTGCCAATTAAAAAATGAACAACCACATTTTGTAGGTAGGTTCCAATCTGATCAATAAATTCAAAGCCAGTAAATTGTTTTACGTTTAATATAGATAACTCTTAATAAGCAGTGCGTGCTATTTTAGCTGTCATTTCTGTACAATAAAACTATGGAAAAACGAAAGCAGATGCAAATGTCCAAACCTGACAGTTCAAAAAATAAATAAATAACATTTTTTTTTGTTATTTGCAATGTGCTTTATTTGGAACGCACCGAAAAAATGCAAAATTGAATTGTGGATGCAAAGAAACCAAATAAAATATATGCAAGTAGAGTATGTATTTTAGTTTACTAACTACCAAACGCGCTAACAAAATATAAAAGTTTCTTGGTCAGTACTACGCGGTGCAAAGGCGTTTAACAAGTAGGCGCACGCGAGAGGAAGCCGGCGCCGCTTTATCGAGACTGGATAACTCGGGGAATCCCCCAACTAGCAAGAACAAGACATAAGCAAGAGTCTTGCTAGCAAGACAAGAATTAAGCTAGCAAGAAATTTGCAAGACAAGAAGTTGTTTTACTTCTTGTTAGCAAGACAAGACAGGAAGTTGCCGAGCAAGACCAGAAATTTTGCTTTGTGCATCACTAGTGATTGCTGCGAAATAATAGCGCTTCCTAATATTAGTCTGCATGCCAAGTCTTATTACCGTACCTAATACTCTCCGGGAGGTAATAGTTAAAAACTGAATTTTGGATACCCCCTTTAAGGAGCTGTAGATCCCCAAGGGGGCATTTTCGGACACACGTTTACATAAACTTTTTGTTTTAATTTTAAACGCACTACACGCACACGCAGCCGTTTCACACCGTTTAGAAAACCTTTGTATAAAGCAGGCATGGGCAACCTACGGCCCGCGGGCCGTATGCGGCCCGCGTACAACTTTTTTCCGGCCCGCCGGACATGTTTCATTTAACCCCCAATCCGGCCCGCGAGACCGATTATTATTTTAAACTGATACAAATAAACGACAGCAACGAATTATTTCTTATGTTTGAGAAAAAAATGCGGACTACGCCGGATTTATGCGAAACTGAAATATTATGTATACTTTTTACTTTTTGAAATTTCGCTTTTTAAAAAATTTCTGTTTTTGTTGAATATATTTCTGTATGCTTTTTTGTATTTATATATTTTAAGAATATTTTTCCAAAAGAATGTAGTTTTTTATCTTATTTACGGCCCGCAATACATAAATGGATCTTCAGTTGGCCCCAGCTACTCAAAAGGTTGTCCATGCCTGGTATAAAGGCATTAATTTCTCAATTTTAAACTTATTAGAGAATGTCGTAGGAAAATTAGGAAACATCAAATAAAAATTATTGTGGGTTAAATTTAAAACTTTTGAAAACTTTAATTTGAGGCGTTATTAAGTCTATCAAAGCAGTTTTTAATCATAGAATTATAACCGAATAAATTTTCTTCTTGTTTTTATTATAGAGATAGAGGGGTATATGATAGAGCAGGTTATGAAGTTTAAATCTAGGGGTAGACATTACAAGTGATAGAAACAACTACGAAGAAGTAAAACGACAAACTTGGAATGGGGCCAGAATATCAGGCTTACTTAGAGACATAACATGGCATAACAAATACCTATCCGTTGACAGCAAGGTGTAAATATATAAGACTATAGTCAGGCCAACACTAATCTATGAATCCGAAACTAGAGCAGATACAAAAAGAACAAAACAACTCCTGCGGACTGCACAGATGAACACACTTAGGGCCATTGTAGGAAAGACTAGAATTGACAGAATAAGGAACCAACAGATTAGGGAACAATGTAATGTTGCCGATATAGGAAAATTCGTGAAGAGAAGGCGTAAAGAATGGAATGATCATGTAGAAAGAGGTGACGACAACAGATTAATAAGGATAGCAACGAACTCGAAACCTCTAGGAAAGAGATTACCAGGAAGACCACCTAAAAGATGGGCTGAAAGTTGGCTAACGTCTTCAGCAGACTCGCCATAAAAATTTTCAGAAGGGTGAAGAAAAACAGGTTGTAAACCTATAATGAAAGAAGAAGAAGAAGAAGTTTTTTTTATGCTTAGGCATGCGCCAAATTTTTCCATTTTTCTTTTTTCTGCCTGAGCACCGCTTTTAAAATCGTATTGACAAATTTGTATAACTTCTTGGTATTTCTGTTTTCGTCGTTAACACATGCGCGCATACACACAGACAGAGAAAAGGACGATCCAAAACGTATATATCAAGATCGCATGCAGAACCAACGTTCTCACAGTGGAAGTATTGGAAATTACATTTATTTTTGCTTTTTCCAGCAATTTTTATCGTTTTCAAACTTTTTTATGAATACAAATTTTTGTAAAGCAAATTCATCGCAAATGTACAATAAAACTTCGTTTTCAGATACTTTGATGATTGAATACAACTCAATTAAGGAGATGATCGTAAATAAGGTATGTTTTTAACGCAACTTTTTTTCTGGTAAAATTAGCCGATACAGTTCATCCTAATAAGTAATAATATTTAAATAAAAGATGTCACAATTTCAATACATGACCATCTTATCTTAGCTTTTTATTTTAATACCCATTAGTGTAGTAAATTGTAAATTTTTAAAGTCAAACGGCTAACACAAAACAAATTACAAAAAGTAACTAAATATACAGATTGTCACTATTTAACTGAAAACTTGGGTAACTTATGAGTGCGACAAGGAGGGATGTCTACTAACTAGAGCGACAAGAATTAAAGATAATGGGCGGTCCAAGTGGGGATTCCCGTACTCAAGCATGTTTTAAAACTCAATTTAAAAAATGTACGCATATATTTTAAATTTAAAATTGTTCATGAAGACAAAAATTTTTACTTAGCCAGCCCATTATCTCCTTTTCTGGTTGCACTCATTAGGTAGGTTATTCCTTCCTTGTCGCACTCATTAGCTGCCCATCATTGTCTATTTCTATTTTGGCCACATCTGGTTTAAATCTATTCAAGTTTGCGTAGTGTGAGTATTTTTTTACTTTAAATTATCTCAGAGAATTTTATGATGAGCGACTTATTAGCCCTAGACCATGACCTCCAAGAACCCCGGACCTAACACTTCTGGATTTTTATTTATTTGGCCATTTGAAAAATATTGTGTTCAAAAATCGTTTTTAAAATAAGTTTTTCCGGCAATGTATATAATAAATTAAGTTAACTACAGCTAAAACTTATTTTTTTGTACAGGTATTTCTGTAATGTAAGTAGACTTGTAAGTTATATTCTTCAATAATATTGTCTTGTTGATAGAAATTATTTGTTTCATTAAACGCATTAATACTGGAAATGGTTTGGTGTTATTTATTTGGGGTTGTGTCATAACATTGACCATGATTTGATTTATTGGAAATAAATTGGATCGTGGAGAACTTGAATAATGACGATTCAGTTCGTGTTTACAAAACAATGGCACTCATTTTAAGCAGCTACTGTAATTTATAAATGAAATATGTTTTTCTACAATAATATTTTTAAATAAATCCTATAATTTACTTTTGCTTTATGTGCTTTTACAGAGTTTTTTTAAATTTTTACGTGCCAAATTCATTTTTTTGAAAATATGTTTTCTGTGCCCTAATTTGCACTTGCTACGCCAATGGTAATTCCTACAACTGTCAGATTTAGTTTTCTGAAGCAGGGTAGCCACTTCTACACAATGGGTTGCCTATGTTACGTGGTCACGTGGTTCTTGACCTTTTATGCTCACTCTGTACATACCTAGCAAACCACTTAAATTCAGTCTGTAAGACGGTATGGGGGATGGCTAACTTCTAATATAATTCTAAGTGGAAAGCGTTAATCGGGTAAAAAATTGATTTTTTGGTTTTTGCGAAATAATATAAATTCCGAATAACCAATACTATAAATACAATTTGTTAGCTAAAAAATAAGCGACGGGGAGTAGCCTTCCTAAACATTTATGCATTTTAAAAACAACATATGTAGATTATTTTTGTAATATCACTGCATAGCCACTAATTATGCGCGGTCAATACAGGGTGTTTCTTAAAGGTAGGTCACGACTAATTAAGACTAAATGTTTATATAAACCATAGGCCTACGCAACGGGGGGAAGGGGGGTGAGTTTTAGCTCATTATTGTTTTCGATTTTTTTTTAAATTTGCCACTTTGTTGATTCTTTGGAGAAAATTGCATAACAAAGTACTTTTACTAATTTGTCATAGCACCAACCGTTTTTGAGAACAATTAGGTTTTCGAGATTACTGCATAAGAAGAAATAATGCAAACCTAATCCTAAAAAACTATTTATTTTTCACAAAAACGGTTGGTGCTATGACAAATTAGAAAAAGTAATTAATTATTTAATTATTTTCAAAAAATCTAAGCAAAGTATCAAATTGCCGCTAAAAGTCACGCCCCTACCCCGCCTACGTAGGGTTAAATTATTCGTTTGTGATTGCTAGTGTTTCACGAACTTCTTGTTCTTGTCTTGCTTTTTCTTGTTCTTGCTGCGAGAACAAGAGCAAGAAGTGGGCGTGCAAGAAATAAGACAAGACAAGACTAGCTGGAGCAAGAACAAAATTTCTTGTCAAGACGTTTGCAAGTAAGAAGATTTCTTGTTTTATGTAGATACATAAAACGAAAACGCCGATTTTAACGCTTCTGGAACTGGGGTATGTGAAAACAAAATGATACTGTAGTGCAAAATAATAATTTATAAGTTTTGTTGCAATGTAATATGAGCGATAAATGAGCGTTTTTCATAATAGACCACGATTAGACAATAAGATAGCCCCTGCCAATTAAAAAATGAACAAGCACATTTTGTAGGTGGGTTCCAATCTGATCAATAAATTCAAAGCCAGTAAATTGTTCTACATTTAATGTAGATAACTCTTAATAAGCAGTGCGTGCTATTTTAGCTGTCATTTCTGTACAATAGAACCACGGGGAAACCGAAGCAGATGTAAAAGTCCAAACCTGACAGTTCAAAAAATAAATAAATAACGTTTTTTTTTTGTTATTTGCAATGTGCTTTATTTGGAACGCACCGAAAAATACAAAATTAAATTGTTAATGCTAAGAAACCAAATAAAATATATGCAAGTATAGTATGTATTTTAGTTTACTAACTACCAAACGCGCTAACAAAATATAAAAATTTCTTAGTCAGTACTACGCGGTGCAAAGGCGTTTAACAAGTAGGCACACGCGAGAGGAAGCCGACGCCGCTTTATCGAGACTCGATAACTCGGGGAATACCCCAACTAGCAAGAACAAGACATAAGCAAGAGTCTTGCTAGCAAGACAAGAATTAAGCTAGCAAGAAATTTGCAAGACAAGAAGTTGTTTTACTTCTTGTTAGCAAGACAAGACAGGAAGTTGCCGAGCAAGACCAGAAATTTTGCTTTGTGCATCACTAGTGATTGCTGCGAAATAATAGCGCTTCCTATTATTAGTCTGCATGCCAAGTCTTATTACCGTACCTAATACTCTCCGGTAATAGTTAAAAACTGAATTTTGGATACGTCCTTTAAGGAGCTGTAGATCCCCAAGGGGGCGTTTTCGGACACACGTTTACTTAAACTTTTTGTTTTAATTTTAAACGCACTACACGCACACGCAGCCGTGACACACCGTTTAGAAAACCTTTGTATAAAGCAGGCATGGGCAACCTACGGCCCGCGGGCCGTATGCGGCCCGCGTACAACTTTTTTCCGGCCTGCCGGACATGTTTCATTTAACCCCCAATCCGGCCCGCGAGACCGATTATTATTTTAAACTGATACAAATAAACGACAGCAACGAATTATTTCTTTTGTTTGAGAAAAAAATGCGGACTACGCCGGATTTATGCGAAACTGAAATATTATGTATACTTTTTACTTTTTGAATTTGCGCTTTTTAAAAAATTTCTGTTTTTGTTGAATATATTTCTGTATGCTTTTTTGTATTTATATATTTTAAAAATATTTTTCCAAAAGAATGTAGTTTTTTATCTTATTTACGGCCCGCAATACATAAATGGATCTTCGGTTGGCCCCAGCTACTCAAAAGGTTGCCCATGCCTGGTATAAAGGCATTAATTTCTCAATTTTAAACTTATTAGAGAATGTCGTAGGAAAATTAGGAAACATCAAATAAAAATTATTGTGGGTTAAATTTAAAACTTTTGAAAACTTTAATTTGAGGCGTTATTAAGTCTATCAAAGCAGTTTTTAATCAGAATTATAACCGAATAAATTTTCTTCTTGTTTTTATTATAGAGATAGAGGGGTATATGATAGAGCAGGTTATGAAGTTTAAATCTAGGGGTAGACATTACAAGTGATAGAAACAACTACGAAGAAGTAAAACGACAAACTTGGAATGGGGCCAGAATATCAGGCTTACTTAGAGACATAACATGGCATAACAAATACCTATCCGTTGACAGCAAGGTGTAAATATATAAGACTATAGTCAGGCCAACACTAATCTATGAATCCGAAACTAGAGCAGATACAAAAAGAACAAAACAACTCCTGCGGACTGCACAGATGAACACACTTAGGGCCATTGTAGGAAAGACTAGAATTGACAGAATAAGGAACCAACAGATTAGGGAACAATGTAATGTTGCCGATATAGGAAAATTCGTGAAGAGAAGGCGTAAAGAATGGAATGATCATGTAGAAAGAGGTGACGACAACAGATTAATAAGGATAGCAACGAACTCGAAACCTCTAGGAAAGAGATTACCAGGAAGACCACCTAAAAGATGGGCTGAAAGTTGGCTAACGTCTTCAGCAGACTCGCCATAAAAATTTTCAGAAGGGTGAAGAAAAACAGGTTGTAAACCTATAATGAAAGAAGAAGAAGAAGAAGTTTTTTTTATGCTTAGGCATGCGCCAAATTTTTCCATTTTTCTTTTTTCTGCCTGAGCACCGCTTTTAAAATCGTATTGACAAATTTGTATAACTTCTTGGTATTTCTGTTTTCGTCGTTAACACATGCGCGCATACACACAGACAGAGAAAAGGACGATCCAAAACGTATATATCAAGATCGCATGCAGAACCAACGTTCTCACAGTGGAAGTATTGGAAATTACATTTATTTTTGCTTTTTCCAGCAATTTTTATCGTTTTCAAACTTTTTTATGAATACAAATTTTTGTAAAGCAAATTCATCGCAAATGTACAATAAAACTTCGTTTTCAGATACTTTGATGATTGAATACAACTCAATTAAGGAGATGATCGTAAATAAGGTATGTTTTTAACGCAACTTTTTTTCTGGTAAAATTAGCCGATACAGTTCATCCTAATAAGTAATAATATTTAAATAAAAGATGTCACAATTTCAATACATGACCATCTTATCTTAGCTTTTTATTTTAATACCCATTAGTGTAGTAAATTGTAAATTTTTAAAGTCAAACGGCTAACACAAAACAAATTACAAAAAGTAACTAAATATACAGATTGTCACTATTTAACTGAAAACTTGGGTAACTTATGAGTGCGACAAGGAGGGATGTCTACTAACTAGAGCGACAAGAATTAAAGATAATGGGCGGTCCAAGTGGGGATTCCCGTACTCAAGCATGTTTTAAAACTCAATTTAAAAAATGTACGCATATATTTTAAATTTAAAATTGTTCATGAAGACAAAAATTTTTACTTAGCCAGCCCATTATCTCCTTTTCTGGTTGCACTCATTAGGTAGGTTATTCCTTCCTTGTCGCACTCATTAGCTGCCCATCATTGTCTATTTCTATTTTGGCCACATCTGGTTTAAATCTATTCAAGTTTGCGTAGTGTGAGTATTTTTTGGGGCACTTCTTTTATCTCAATTTGTATGCGTTCTCTTGCAAAAAAAACAACATCAAACATGTTTTACACACCATTAACAACAAAAAATCCTAATTTTTTAACGAATCTCTAGTATTTTTCAGTTAGTATTTAATAATTTTTCCTATCGTATTCGTATATCTAATAATTTTGTGCAGCTCAAAAACGTTGGCGGCTTCTGAGAAATTTAACTTTACATTTATTTTTAAAATTTATGTTTGTTACTAACTATTAAACACATAACGAAAGTAATGTATAAATATTATTGTCTTTTTTCTGGAATTTCATGGCAGTTACAAAACTAATTTATGTTGTTGTGAAAAAATTCTACACATCCCTATGTTTACTTCTTGTTTTATACAGAGTTTTTCAAAAATCGTGTAAAAACCATTCATAGTGTTGTTCTGTAATTAAAACTGACTTAAAAGCCCTTGTAAAAATGTAAAAATTGGGTTCGATTCCCGGCCCGATCGACTGTCCTGGCTTAGGGTTTTCCGGGGTTTTCCTGAGCCAAAAGGTGAATATTTAGACAGTTCTACCCGCGAAAAATATCTTTTAAGCAAATTCATTGTTCTAACCCACCATTACCATTCTTTCTCGGCTGAAGAGCGGATTAGGACTCCGGTGCGGAGTCCGAAAGACACCTGTAGCGGCCCAACCCTTCACGGGGAATGAACCGACACTGATTTTCCTTTTTTGTTTCTTATTTAAACCGTTTCTAGAAAATGCTATAAAGCACATCTTTTACAGGTCTGTAATATTCATTCTGATAATGCTATAACCAATTTGATTTTACCACAATAGCACCTAAGATAAATAATGAGTCATTGGTGTATCGAGAATGTTTGTTGCAATTTGACTTGAACAAGACACAACCTTATGATTTAATTAAATTTCATATGTGTTTTAGAATTTTCTAACAAACAATGGTATCAAACACTAAAGCCTACTGCATACGTTTTAGATTAATGTTATTGCAGGGAGTTATAATATTTATAGACACCAAGCTACACATTTGGTTTTATTAAATTTAGTCAAAATTGCCACCTCGCTTTTTATGGGTTGATCCTATAATGTCAGAGTTTAAATCTTGTTTATAATGTTGATATATTGAGCTAACTTTAACATTTACATAAACTTTAGCAGTAAAAAATCGTGCACGATTCTATCCATCTGAATATGTCTGAACTGCAACCTCATTTTTATGTCTGAGCGATTACTGACACACATCAGGAATAATACAGCTTCGTTCTCTTTCTTCAGAGAGGATACGAAGTTTGATATATAACATGACGGCTAAATTGAGATGAATATTTCCTTTGGGCATTGTTACACACTACAAACTTTCCATATGTGATTCGGAATTCTATAACATCGCTATATAAACTACAGTAATGCAAGTTTTTAACAATTTTTACATTTTTTTATATTAATACATTTTTCTAACTTGTACCGTCATGCATACTAATTTTGCATGGATTTTTTAAAATATTGCTTAATAGAAATGTAAAATGCATATTCCGTTTTACTAATTTAAATTTCATAGACGAAGATCAGGTTAATTTTTTTGAAAAAGTACAGAAAAATTAATTTTACGTGCATTGTTGTCTACTGTACCTACCTATTAGACAACTATCGTAAACATGGTAGTTTCACCGTTTTTAAAAAATGCCGCACTTTGATAAACAACATAAATTCAACAATTTTGGTGCAGTTTTTTTGCTTCAGTAGCGTCGACAAAGCAGTTAAAGTGTTGCAAATATGTACACGGCTGTAGAGTACGCAGAATTTCTCTGCGAATAGCCTAAAATCGGCTGCTCTTCCTTTGTTAATCCTTCATCCATTGAGTTTTGTAATATACGCTATGTTATAACAATGAAAGAGCTGATTCGACGCACTTGTCTATTCACTGCTAATACCAACTCCTTATGTTGGATCTGGATCTAATTTTAAATCTGCATTGTGGTAAATTTACATACTGATGAAAATGCACATTCGATGTCTGCACATTTGGCAAATTTATAATAGGGCTGGAACTTCGATTTAGTAATAGACTAAGAAGAATAACCGATTATTGTTATTACACTTGTTCGATCGTAAGGGATAAATAATTAATTAAGTAATCGATTAATATTCTATTAATAAATAACCGTTAAATAATAGTCGACTTTCTTATCGATTGGTAATTGGTTTATAGTCAACAGACCGTAAAGCAACTATTCTTAAGCCATTGATAGGCCATATTACCCCTATAAATACAACTAATTTTAGTAAAGATCAAGTCGTAACTGATTACTATGTATAAACGATAATTAAATAGTTGAACAATGGATTATTTTTTGTTATTAATTGACCAATATTCATTGAATATTAATTGATTAACTGATAAACATGTTAACTCTACTTAGTAACGAATTTTACACGAAATTGTGAATTTTGGATCAGGGTTATGGAGCATCCTGAGCAAATAACATCGAAGAGCGTTAACTGAAATGGCCGCCATTTTCAAGATGGCGGCTTGTTTGCAAAAATAATTTTTTGACAAATTCCATGCAAAATGCTAACTAAACTAAAATATTTTAAATAAATTCCGTTTAATGTTAAAAAATCTATAGTTTCTATTTGACATATGATATCTCAAAATACTTATTATTTACAGGGTGCTCTTGAATAAATCCACAAAAAAAGATAACTGTTATTTTATAATAGTTAATGATGATGATGAACTGAACACGATCCTGCGCAGTCATCAATACGTTTAAAAATCACACAATTCAGAAATTATACATTTTTCCCAATATCCAGCAATTAAATATAGGCGTGGTACATACGATGCGGCAACTAAAGTGTTCCAAACTGATACCAATCTCCAAAACCATAAAAGATTAAACATATATTTTTTATTATATGAGACGGAAGTGACTAATAGTGAGTTATTAAAAATCACGCTATTTTAACGGGGGGGGGGGGAGAAGTTCCGGTTTCATTTCACTACACCTGCGTTATATTTAATTGTATTCGGACCTAAATTCCGAAAGGAACGTCAGATCGACCATCTCTAATACAAACACCCTTTCGTACCAATAAAAATACGTCGAACTTGCTTCTACATAGTATGACGTAATAACATTGAAATTTCATAATATATTACACCAGAATGACTCCGGTTTTAATTTCCTTGCACTTGCGCAGTGGTTGACCGGACTAGAAATTGGAACGACTCCGACGTAATCTCAGCTGTATCATACCAAAGTGACTCCAGTTTCATTTTTGCTCGATTTTGAAAATCTAATTTCTCAAGCGTTTGTCCTTTTAACCGATCTGATCGACAGTAAAGATAAAACGTCTATAAATCAGACTTTTTGTTGCAAATTCGGCTACTTTAATACCTATTTTAAATGCCGTAGCGTAGCAATATAAACAAACATCTACAGATTTCAAAACAGGGATTGGCGTTACCTAGCAATTATAATATTTTTAAAGTCGCTCTTGCCTGGCAACGTATATTAAACCTGCATAATGACTGGTGTATTTTTCATGTTAATTAATTGTATTTGGACGTCGTCAAATGTATTTAAAAGATCCGTGTTCTAGAGAACGCAAAGATACGGCTAAATTTTCAGGTGTAGTAGTCGGTCTTCTGGCAAGTGTGCTAAGCATTCGCATCAGGAATAGATCGGCAATAAACAAACATTTAAAAATAATTTCTGAATTCTTATACGATAAATTAATGTAAACTAGATGCGACTGCTGTTAAATTAACTACAAATTTAGCAGATACAGTAATTAAATCTAACCACGTTTATTGTTTTTCTTTTAATTTTAAAACTGTATTTTAGTAAAGTTTAACAACCCAACACATGAGTCAATTTATGCATTTAAGAGATAACGTTATCTTTTAGCATTCGACAATTTTGTATGCATTTCAATAAACATATGAGTTTGCGGGTTGTTTACCTTAATTTTAATATTGCCGTTTTATTAAAAATAGTACGAAGTTCAGTTCCTAAAAACACTTTCTCGCCGAGACTTAGTAAAACAACAAATACTTCTTAGTGTTACAAAACTAACCTTGCTTTTAGACGACAAACAAGTTTATTATTGCTCGGTACGTGAACCAACCTTTTCAATTTTTTCATGGATATGTATAAACATTTAAATTAAAGTGAATATCTCGGAAATTTTAAATGTATAATAAAATTGAGTTCCGTGGAGTTTAAATTTTAATTTTGATGAATTTTGATTTGCATAAGGTGTATCACAATCAATTCTACGTATTGTTTCCAAGGAATAGTGATTTTCCCTATAGTTCACTTTAGAAACAAACTCAGTCATTGATTTGCGAATAATACTACGGCCGAGCAGTAATTTTATCAATAGTTCGAACTCGTAGTAAATTTAACACGGTCGGTGAAGTTTAACTTTCGGTTTGAATAAACAATTCAAAGTGGTTAACAGGTTCTCTAGTAACTTATAAAAGTTTGTAATTCTCACGCGGGCGGTGAAGTCTTCGGCGGGTTTTCGAGAAGATACTACAAACGCATGTTTGTAATTCAAGGGCGAGCGGCAAAGTTTAACATTCACATTCAAAGGGATTGAAGAATCCTCTGGAAGTATTACACTAACGACCACTGATTTCTCCAATGCTTAAGCTTGCAATAATACTGGAGCGGAAAGCTAGTGAGGTCTTTGGAGTTTAGTTAAAGAATTTTCAATTTTTTAACTGGGAAATGACCTGGAGTGGGAACGACTCCTACTCTTATCAAATCTCGGGGTGCGCGGCTAATCTCAGAATACTATGGAGAGAGACGGGTTAACAAACTAGTTTTGAGTAAAATTGTACAGGTTATTGAACTGATTAAAAAGTAATTGAATTGAAATAAGTTTGTTACAATATAACTAGAAGTTTTCTCTATGATAGTTTGCTTCTAATAAAAGATTTTTATAATTAGTTCCGTGTTAATCCTGGTGTTAACAATATATTGGAAAACACCAACGCAATTCGCGTATTTTTTTATTGAAAATAACTGATGACAATTGTATATTTTTTTAAGAAATACGTTTATTATCTACTGTTCCAAAGATATGTGCATTGAAAAATATTTCTTGTTAAACATTCTTTCTATTCCTTTTATATTTATATTTATACAATGAGCATTAAACGAAAATGTAAACTCTTGAAAATTTGCGCCGACAGCCTAACATACCTTGCAAATTTATCCCATATTTTCTGCATAAATAAGACATGCATCTGATGGATGCTGAATGCATTTCATCCAGTAGCAAGCATGCAAATGTGTTACGCTGAACTAACAAACTAATTCCCTTTGTCATGTGAATTATTTGTTATCATAACAACACGCCAAAATAACAATTACAAGCTCCACATATATTCAAAACCAATGTTGTTTGGAGTTTATGTAGTAAGAAATAAATACTGCATTTTTGATTCCCATGCACAGCTGTAGTTTTAACTTGCGATGTATTCAATTGAAAACAGTTAATGTAATCTAACAACATTTGGCAAATTCAGAATTAGTGATGCTGCGAGTTTCATCTTTTTTCTCCGTTTGCAATCATATTTACTTTATATGTGACCGTTGCTATTGCTACATACATACTTTTAAAATAGATACTTAGACCGTGCGTCGTCTGCCTTAATCTGTGTGTCTGCTGAACTCGCTGAACAGTTTTATGCAACGCCATTTTGCTTTTATTAAACATTGAAAAATTGATTTTTTTGAGGTCTGAAAATTATTGTAGTAAATAAAAGAAACTGTTTAATTAATAATTATTTCAACGGATCTTTTGACATCAAAAAATATTTTCAGACGTTAAAAATTTATTGACGCCGAAACATTATTTATCGGTCTGAAAATAAATTTTTTCAAGTTTACAAATAACGTTTTTGTTCTTTTATTATTTTATCTGATATTTCCAGAACGAGTTTAAAGGCGTTGTTAATAAATGATTTTGTTATGCCATAAAACACAGTTTTGACGTCTATAAACAAACTTCTAGCGTCAAAACTTCGATAAGACAATTTAATAGATAAATACCTGTTTTCAAAATTCGATGGTTTGAGACGTAAAAGAATTAATTTTTAAGCCAAAATATCAATGTTCGACGTCTGAAAGTAATAATGGAAAGTAAAACGGCGTTCTGTACAGAACAGCGCAGACGACGTTTAGGACATTAATAAAATACAAAAAATTACCGTAACACAATTATTTATAGACAATTTAAGTCAATAGTGAAATACACATAACAAATCTCTTGGGGTAGGTATTGTTATATATCCACTGTGTCTATAAAGTAACCCCTCCCCCCAACTAACTTTTGAACCACTTGATATTTTTCTACAAAATTTGATGTGCTGTAATGGGAAATTAAATACTATTTTTTAGCCTATATTTAAATTTTGTATCATTCAAAATGGCGACTGGGCGCCATTTTGAATTTTTTTAAATGGAAAAGGGGGCCGAGTGACACCTCATTGGAAAGGTCTTTTAGTTCTGCGCCTGATCTTAGAGTCTCAAAGAAAAATATTCAGTCATAACAAAATGACAATGTTTGAAGATAAAGAAGTTTATTTAAAAAGCTAAGAATTAAAGCAAAAAGAAATTAAATTAAGTGTTCGAAATGTTTACCATTCACTTCTTGGCACATAAAAAGTCGGTTATGAAATTCCTGCCTTACATTTTCATAAGTTTCTGGAGTGATATTTCTGCGAACTTCTGTAAAGCGTTGCTCCAGTTCTTCAATTGTTTCTGGACGGGTTCTGTACACTTTCGATTTCAGATATCCTCATAGAAAAAAATCTAAGGAAGTTAAATCTGGGGAGCGAGCCGGCTATTCTACAGGCCTCCGCCTACCAATCCATCTTCCAAGAAAATGTCCGTTGAGAAAGTCAGAAACAGGCCTATTATAATGAGGCGGCGCACCGTCTTGTTGGAACATAACGTTTTCAATATTATTTCCAGCCACCTGAGATATTTTTGGAAAAATTTTGTCCTGTAGATGAAAAAGTGGACTACTGGATAAAAAAATCAAAACAATTTTGGATTGAGTGAGTCCATTTGTTTACAATCCGCCATTTTGTTATGGACTAATATTTTTCTTTGAAACTCTAGGATCAGACGCAGAACTAAAAGACCTTTTAAACGTCGTGTTATTTGGCCCCCCTTTCTATTAAATAAAAAGCTTAAAATGGCGCCCAGTCGCCATTTTGAATGATACAAAATGTAATTTTTGGCTAAAATATAGTATTTCATTTTCCATTAAAGCACACCAAATATTGTGATAAAATATTAAGTCGTTCAAAAGTTAGTTAAGGGCGGGGGGGTTACTTTATAGACAGACGGTATATGCGAATAAAATAATATTTAGAAATAAGAAGTATGATTGATTGGGATATATCAGCCGACCGCAATGCAGTTTTATTTTTTATTTGATAGAAACGTATAAAAATTTCAACCACGAAGGGCCAAACTTGAAATTTTTAGGCATGAAGCTTACACGCGTATTGGACAACGTTATTTTTAAAATTTGCACACTGCACAGTGCATCTTTTCGTGCGATTTGCTAATAATATACTGAAAATAAATGTGTCATGTTAACTAAAAAAATAATTACCACAGCAAAAAATTTTAGTTAAAATAGCCTGAGTTGAATATTTGCTCCTAGGGGTAATATTTTTTGTTGGTTTCATATTTGCTATCACTTTAAAAATATTGCTGAACGTAACTAATTTGTTGAAGCTATCTCAGCAAATATGTTTTAGCCACAAAAACTAAATTTACATGCTTTGGAAGCAATTGCATGTTACATATACAGGGTGGTCTTATAAATAAGAAGCTAATATTAATGAAAAGGGTTTATTAAGCGCTATATCAATATACAGAATGCTGTGAACTTCTTTTCTGGTTGCTGTTGTTAACGATGGTTTTATCGTTTACACAGCCTGGCTAACGTACTACAATACTTCTATTTTCCATTGTGTTTGTATATTTAAGGAGTACCCTTTTCTATTTCGAAAAATACCGGCATCATCTTTTTCTAAAGATTAGATAAAATATTATTTACATATTATACAAGCTGCTACAATTTTACAAACCTGTAGATTCAATTCTGATATGTGTACAATCAAATGTGCCAACAGGGGAATACTATATAACAGTATTATAGAACTGTATGGTGTTTTTATTTTCACACATATTTATGTAGCGTGGAGGCAATAAACCTATTGCGTTGAACATTTTTTAACAGTTCTGGAAGTCGAGGCTTTTGATACCGCTGTAAAATTTTTCACTACAATAAGCATACTTGCTGTCGCATAGCATCGGAGAATTTACAACGTACACAACCTTTCCTACAATTGCGAAACCGTTATGTAATATTAAATCAATTTTTCAAACGCTCCATTTCTTCTAGCAAGTTTACTGTTGGTTAAACAAAATCTATCAAAAACTCAACATCCTTCTAAATATCCAAATGGTTAATACCACTCCTTACAATAAATCAGATGAGTTGAAACTATACTGCTACCTGATAAAAATAGCACGTTTTCGCACGAGACACTAAAACTAAAGTCATAGCCAGAACTAAGATAATTTGACATTTGTATTTGTGAATTAAAGTTAAGTGGCAATTTAAAATTTTTAAAGTACCTAGTTGAATGAAAATGTACGACACTTTAGCATAAAACCACTTTTAAATGCGATTTTAATTTTAAAGTTGTATTGAGAAACACAATTTGTCAGTTCAGTTTAAGTTTTCCTTATGTTTAAAGTTGATTATAAAATGAATAAACCATTATTAAATAGTGCCCTTAACAAATATATTTGTAAATTATCAATATGCGTAGGTGGTTATATTTAGAACACAGCTATTTGCTTCATCAACAAATTCTGCTTATTACTCATAACTAAAACTTTAATTTTTGAACATATTTCTTTGTTGTATTACCAAAAACTAGCGTAGCAAATAATATTTTCTATATGTAACTAAAGCATATTAGTTCTGACAAACAGCTTACGGGTTTTGATATGTATAACCAACCAAAATAACTGCATCTATCACAAAAATTATTGCATCTGTTACAAATACGAGTTAGCAAAGTTATTTTTGTTGGAAAGACTAAGACATTTTTCTCGCTGTGCCAATAGGCGTCATCTGATAAGGGAAGAAATGTTAAACTGTTAACAGTTGTATTCGATAAGCTGTCGCACAAACTTTGAGTAGATCACAAAGCGTTGTGTAAATTGTGGGCACCGTATCGAAAAAGTGGAGGTGTAAATGAACATCATAAAGAAGTTTTCGAATCAGCACCCTAGCACAAGACGGCTTTTTGCAATTAACTACACGGAGAACACCAGCCATACTACATCCGAGTTTTGTATGCAATTGCAGGACGCTCACGGTTACACAGTTTCACGAACAGTCATAAACCGTTTACACGTAGCCAACTTAATGTACAGGAGGCCTCCCAGAAGTACAGTCTCAACAAGAGTAACTCGAGGTGTACAATTTCTCTGGACTCAAAAGCATATGTTACGGAAAACGAGCAGTGCGTTAATGTTTTGTTTTCCGATGAAAGTCGTTTTGAAATTCATCCATAATCAAGAAGAGTGAGCATATGGAGAACGGATGCAAACGCATGTAAGTCTGAGAAATGTCCAAAAAGTACGCAGCTATAAGGAAGAAACAATGATAGTTTGGGCTACCATTAGTATTAGACTAGAATTAGATTGAGACACTTGGTGAGTATGCATAAGACAGATCTGGCACTTAACGGAACGGTATTTAAATAGAATCCGAAGTCACCCGAAGCATGTTCGTATTCGGAAAACGATTGCACGTGTTCAACGAACAGAAAATGTGAGGAAAAGAATTGCAATGAACAGAACTAATTTATATTCGGATAACTTCGATTTGTATCAGTATAACCAACATCAACAAAAATAGTTCAACTTTTTGAATCATAGACGTAGAATCGAATTATTACGAAAAAATCAACAATCATGCATATGAAAATAAAACCCTGTAACTCACACTCGTATGATTTAAGAGCACATAGATTGTATTTACAGAAATAATTTTGAATCAATAAATTCAAAGAAATTAACGTACCTTAGTGTTGCATGTTGCTGCTGTTTAGGCAACACACTATACAGGGTTTCAAATAAATTTCAGGTATAACGCTGAAGGCGTATTTTATTTAGACTTTTTTTTTGGATTAATTAGAATTAGGGGTTGGGATACCTACCGAGCGCGTCTCCGGGTGGCGGATAGGAGAACGGCCGAGGTCGTAGGACCATGGCCAGTGGTGGTTAGTAGTGAAACCCCGGGCCTAAACCCCCGTGTGGTGAATCGAAAGCTGCCGCCGCGGACCATCCCCCCTCTCCGCTGAAGAGGGGCCACTTCAGCGGACCTCACAGGGTTTCTGGTCACCCTCGTGTTTGTGCCGTGCGAGGCGACCCGTGTCGGTTGGATGAGAGGATCCTGGTGATTGAGCTACCTCCGGGACGGGATAGTTTCCTGGAGCGCGGCAACACATCACTTCGGCCTTGATTTCACCTAGACGGGAGGTCGAGACTAACCCACCTCGATCAATCGGCTGTGTCGTCGGGTCAGACCGCCGACAGGGTGAGCTCCTCGAGGATGAAGGGGCATGCAGTGGGCCCCTCGGCTTTAGAGGGATACCTACTCGTGTGCAACTCAACCTTGGGAGCTATATCTCTTTGGTAGCCCTGGCGTCGAAGTTCGGCGCCCCCTTGTTGGGCTCCGTGGTGGGTGGGGAGCCAGAGAGACGAACCCTTTACTTCAGTATGGAATTAAACAAGAACCCACAGGGGGTATCTTCGGATACCCCAAAAAACAATGCACAGGGTGCGTCTTCGGATACCCCTGTAAATGCACAGGGCGCGTCTTCGGATACCCCTGATGCACACCAATGGCAGCAGCAGCGGCAGCAGCAGCGACAGCAGCAGCGGCAGCAGCAACAACAACGGCGGACGGACCAGGCGAAGAAGAAGAGAATCTCTGGTGCGGAACAGAAGCGCAGGAAGAGGGCTCGACTAGCAGAGACCACATCAGGCGCTACGACAAAACCCGCTGCCCCCTCCCAAGGGCTGGCTTTTAAAGCTAACCCAGGGAAGGGCGGTAGCAAGGACGCACGAGCCTCCACCTCTACCCAAGGGCTGGCCTTTAAGGCTAACCCAGGGCGGAGTGGAACAAGGGATGTTAGTGCTGCCTCCACCTCTACCCAAGGGCTGGCTTCCTCAGCTAACCCTAGGGCAGCAGGTTCTGGCAAGACTACTTCAGAAAAGAATAAGAGGCTGAGGTCGGATGGAAGCTCCCCTTCAACCCCCCACCCCAAGAGGAAGAGCCGGCCTCAGTCGGCCCCAAAACCAACCGAGAGGGTTTCCAGCTACAAGGAAGCTGCCACCAGGCACCTCCGCGTAGCCATTTTAGACCTGCAGAAACCTCTTGGTAAAATTACGCTGGTCCAGGCGGATCAAATTAAGGCCCAAATGCTTGTGGTTTTGGACAATTACATGTTCTCCCTTGCTGAAGGCCAACCTGTACCCACTTTTAAGGGCTGGAAGTACTCTGGGGAGATTCTTAGAATCACCTGTGAGGACGACCAGTCCTTAAGGTGGCTTCAAACGGCGGTCGCCAACCTCCCTGTGTTGTGGGAGGGCGCACGTCTCAACGTCGTCCAGGCGGATCAGCTGCCCAGACTAGTAAAGGCGTCTCTCTGGGTTCCTGGGAAACCAGAGAATGCAGAGATCGTCTTACGACGTCTGGCGGTACAGAACCCCTGGGCTGGCGTGGGGGGCTGGTGCACCTTCCATAGTGCCGAAAAGGAAGACCCTCTAGGTAGGCTCCTCGTTTTCGGCATAAACAAGGAGGCTGAAACCGCCGTCAAGAGTAAGGGTGGTAAGCTGCATTATCAGTTTACCACTCTTAACTTAAAGATCCAGAAGGCTGGAGACGTATCTCCAGACTCTGAACAGCAGCAGCAGCAAGAGCAGCAGCAGCAAGAACAGCAGCAGGAACAGCAGCAGCTGCTGCAAGTAGAGCAGCGGCAGCAGCAGGAACTGCAAGAGATGGACCAGTCCATAGTGGAAGCTCCGCAATCTCCAGTCCCCATGGAGGTTGCCCTAGTCAGTACCGAGGAACAGGAGCTGTTGAAGGTACTACAGTCCGGGTCCAGTGACTCCGGGACAGATTAATTTCTTCCCCATGTCCACACACACCGGACTAAATATTATACAAATTAACTTGCAACACTGTCGGGAGGCTGCTGTTACCTTACGCAGACATCTCGACGGCCAGCAGGACACTATTGTCTTAATTCAAGAGCCTTGGATTGTAAAATCTAAGATCTGTGGATTAAATAACTCTTATGGCGCTATCCTTACAGACTACGCACACGTAAAACCAAGGACATGTATTTACACTCCTAAACATTTGCAGGCTTTTGCTTTGCCACACCTCTGTACGCGTGATATTACGGCGATACAGATGAGTTGTGACCTAGACAAAAGGAAAGAAGATGTAATTTTCGCATCAGTGTACCTTCCCAGTGACTCAAACAACCCTCCACCTAGTGCGGAGCTGATCGAGTTGGTGGATTACTGTGAGAGGAACAACAAAAACCTTATCATAGGCTGTGATGCAAACGCTCACCATGTGGCATGGGGCAGCAGGAACATCAACGCCAGAGGTAAGGCTTTACTTGAATACTTAATAAGTACAAACTTAGAAATACTCAACCGTGGCTGTGAACCAACTTTTGTCACAACCCGCAGTCAAACCGTGATTGACATCACTCTGGCTTCATTAGGTATTTCCAATAACACTGTGGGATGGCATGTATCGCCTAGTGTGTCAATGTCAGACCACAGATGGCTCTGTTACAGATTATCTGGTGTCACGATTACACCAAAACAATACAGAAACCCCAGGCAGACAGACAGAATATCTTACAAGGTACATCTAGAAGCCCACCTGGCAGGTTCTACATTCCCAGCAAGGATTGCAGAGGTCGGTGATCTGCAGACCAGTGCAGGTCTCTTGCAGAACTCGCTCATACAATCCTTCGAAACATCATGCCCGCTGAGGACGTCCCGTGCGAGATGCACCATCTCTTGGTGGTGCAAGAATCTCGACAAGATGAAATCAGTACTAGGTAAACTTTTCAACAAAGCGAAACGATCTAGGAACACTAGAGATTGGGAGGCCTATAAGGACCAACAACGACTATATAAAAAGGAAACTCGTCGCAGGCAAAGGGATTCTTGGAGAGCATTCTGCAACTCCGTAGAAACCACTGCCTCCGCGGCCCGCTTAAAGAAGATCCTTTCAAAGGATCCAAATCAACAGCCGGGCTGTCTTAAACGAGGGGATGGTACCTTCACAACCAAACCCGAAGAGACAGCCGACGTGCTAATAAACACTCACTTCCCAGGCTGTATTGTTACCCCCCGTGTATGGCCTCGGCTCGACACACCACCTCCCACAGAGGAGGACTGGGAAGTGGCGGACCGGGTCGTACAGAGTAACAAGGTGACCTGGGCTATAAACTCCTTCCTTCCCTTCAAGTCGCCCGGGTTGGACGGTATTTTTCCAGCCCTTCTACAATGGGGTCTGGATTATATACTCGCTCACCTGGTGCGTATCTACCGGGCATGTATCGCCTTCCGATGCATACCGGAGAGCTGGAGAGAGGTGAGGGTCATATTTATACCTAAACCGGGTCGTAGTGACTACTCCCTGGCAAAATCATTTCGCCCCATCAGTCTCACATCCTTCTTACTAAAGACGCTTGAGAGACTATGCGACAGAGAAATACGTGAGCAGGTGCTATTCACACACCCACTGCACCAAAATCAACATGCTTACATCCCAGGGAGATCCACCGAATCCGCACTACACGCTGTGGCAAATCGGGTAGAGAGATCGCTAGACAATCAAATGTCCACCCTAGGAGTTTTCATCGACATTGAAGGAGCCTTTGATAAGGCCTCCTTCGACAGCATTAATACTGCCCTTCGCAGGCACGGGGTCGCGCCCACTCTCTGTGAGTGGATAAAACACGTCCTCACGATGAGAGCAGTACAGATTAATATAGGCGACAGCTCCATAAGAGGTGTTGTAACGAAGGGCTGCCCGCAAGGTGGCGTTCTGTCCCCACTGTTATGGAACACAGTGGTAGACAGCCTTCTGCACTCCCTCAACGACGCTGGCTTTTATACTATTGGTTATGCGGATGATATTACCATCCTCATCACAGGGAAATTTGAGAACATGCTCTGCTCCTTAATGCAGACGGCTCTTCGAATAACAGAAAACTGGTGTAATGAACAATCCCTCTCTGTCAACCCCTCGAAAACAGAGATGGTACTATTCACCAAAAAGAGGAAGGTTGGACCTTTACGTACACCCACCCTATTTGGTACTTCTCTCAATCTATCAGACGACGTCAAATACCTGGGAGTTATTTTTGACAAACAGCTGAATTGGGGGAAGCACTTACAGGCTAAGACCGAAAAAGCATGCATGGTCTTTTGGCAGTGTCGCCGCGCGCTGGGTAAATCCTGGGGACTTTCCCCCAGAATCACCCTGTGGCTGTATACTGCCGTTATCAGACCTATGCTATGCTATGGAGCACTGATCTGGTGGCCCAGAGCCAGACAAGCTACAGCAGCAACTAAACTGGGACATGTGCAACGTCTTGCCTGTCTCAGCATTACAGGGGCTATGCGCTCAACCCCCACGGCGGCATTAGAAGCGGTCCTGTGCATACCTCCACTCGATCTTCTTGTGGAGGAATTAGCCATTAAGACTGCTTTGAGGCTACGCCGTAGGGGGTTATGGTATACAAGTGGTGTGGGAGGCAAGCACACTCGCATCCTCGACGAGGCAGTCGTAAAGACTCCTCTTCTTGACGCGGTGGTAGACTGCCCCCCTCCCAAGTTTACCTTCAATCGACACTTTAGTGTACACGCGGACGCTGGGGCAACCCACCATCCGGATATATCCATCTTCACTGATGGATCCAAAACAAGGCACGGTACGGGCGCCGGGGTTTTCTCCGTTGACCTAAACCTTCGCCAAAGTATACCACTAGGCAAACACACCACCGTCTTCCAAGCGGAAGTAGTGGGAATAATGCACGGTGCAAACGCAGTCCTTGAACGACAAATAAGGAACCAAAGTATTGGTATTTTTAGTGATAGCAGAGCTGCCTTATTGGCCCTTAGTAATTGTAAGATTACCTCAGGAGTAGTACTGGAGTGCTACAAAGCTCTTGAAGATATCTCTAGAGACAATGTCGTTTCACTCGTTTGGGTAAAGGGACATGATGGCAATCGAGGCAACGAGGAAGCTGATGAGGTCGCAAGACTGGCCTCGGAACAACTCCCTTGGGGGCCAGAACCTATAACCCCCATCTCCCCGACGATACTCAGCACTATGCTACATCAAGAAACCCTTAACAGCTTCACAAGAAGGTGGGAAAATATTCAAAGCTGTCGCCAAGCGAAGGCTGCTCTTGCAGCACCCTCACTGAAGATAGCCAAGTACTGCGTGCAGTTGTCCAGGAAGAATCTCCGACTGGTCGTAGGAATCCTAACGGGGCACTGCACCCTAAAGAAACACATGCACAGGATGGGGCTATCCACTAGCCCCAACTGCCGCGGATGCAACCTTGAGGACGAGACGGCAGAACATGTTCTCTGCCACTGCCCTGCTCTCGCAACAATCAGAGGATCCATGCTGGGGGACTTCTGGCCCGACATGGCCAGTATCAGCAACACCCCAACCGCGGATGTCCTCAAGTTCATCCAAAGAATTGGGTGACTTGGGTGACTCCCGGGCTGAGGAGCTGCTGTGGAGGCAGCACAATGGGCCCGTTTCAGCGGCCTAAGTGCGTGTACCCACATGGGTACCCTCCAACCCGAAATCCAGAATCCAGAACGCTGAAGGCGTATTTTATTTAGACTTTTTTTTTGGATTAATTAGAATAAAATCGTAATAAATATAACATAGACGTGTTGGTGAGCTCTGCGAAATTCAAATATTATTTGGCTGAAGTTATACATAAAAGTAGATTATTAACGTTATGCGCTTCACTGTGTGAGAGCTTGAAGTTACTAAAAACGAATCTACGTTTAAATATCTGCGGAATAAAGTACTCTAAAAAAAATCCCCGGTGTGAAATGAAAAATCAAATTTTCTGTACCACTTTTTTGCAGTAGAACAGAATAACTATAGCACTAGACTTTTATAATTTTTTTAAAATATAACTTTTTTTTATCTTTATGCTAGAACGATAGATTTTGATTACTTAACCTTTAAATTCCTAGCCCTTTCGACTGCTGTTTATGGATGTCAAAAATTAGATATTTTATGGGTGTCATCAGGGAAGCACTTCGTCTGGTTTTAAAAGTTGTTACTTATCTAATTTTCAAAAGTATTTTAGTGTAATCGTCATAGGCCTTAATAGCGACAACTCTTTGAAAAGTAAATAGGAATTCGTTACTATTATACAACAAATGGACGAAGCACTTTGCCTGTGCTTTCCTAGACTTAAAAAAAATAAATACTTTTATATATCTAATCGCAGCAATTACAGCACATCTAACTAAAACTGTTTAGATTTGTAGGGTATTTAAATAAATAAAAAACCTGTAAATTTCTCATTGCAAGAAGGACAATTAACAAAAGTCATAACTCGCCGGGCCAGTTTATTCTGTCTATTGTCTCCTACGCACTAGCTCGCAACCTACCTCGCTCTGTTGCCATTGATGCTGCTAATACAAGTTAGGACCAAAACCATTGTTTTTTTTGGAGAAAAATAATCGATTTTTTGAAATAAGATTTTTGAAAATTAAAAAAAACTAAAACCGGAAAAACATATTTGTTCAAGAAAATTAGGGTAGAAGAAGAAAAATAAACCTCTCTAGGTATTGCTGTACCTAAAAATTAAATTCTGAATCTTATTTTACTATTACTCGTGAGCTATATAGCTTCAACCATTGACTTTATTGACTGGTGCCGCGGGGACCAAGTTCGAGGACGTGGGGGGAGTAACATTCTTCCTCTTGGTCACGGTGTAGGTCTTGGTGGCAGTGGTAAGCCTGCGCAGACTAGGGTTACCTTGGTGCGGCTCGTCGGGTGAACTGCGTTTCAGTTAGGGCAGTGATCTGCAGAATCAGTACAGAATGAAGTAATCTCCCTCACCAGTAGGGACTTGGAACTCGCAGCTTGATGTCATGACTGGTAGCTTCTTCTTGTTGAATCGTCGTTAACGTGGGCAAGCGCGCTGATTAAGCACAACTCAATCCGGTTCGAAGAGACGTGGCGGATACGGCTTACGCTAGGTGCCGCCACG
Organism: Ctenicera cuprea; assembly: GCA_958336395.1. Lineage (NCBI taxonomy): Eukaryota > Metazoa > Arthropoda > Insecta > Coleoptera > Elateridae > Ctenicera > Ctenicera cuprea. The sequence continues at coordinate 60,697,061 of OY284486.1, forward strand.
TTAATAAACGAGGTTCGCTGTAATAGTTCCCTTATAGGTTAAATGCTTATGCCATTTGTTTGAAGTTCACAAAGAAGTTTTGCATGATAAATGAATTGGACAATTTAATGTATGTCAAGGCGTTGTATGATTGTTTCAATAATACAAGGGCCTTAACAATTATTAATTAATAAAAACGAGAGAAAATGTGAATTTTTTGCCGTACCAAATGAATGTTTTTATAAAAATTATAAGTTCTGGAATAATTCATGAAAAATAAATTTTTAAGCAAATATTTTATTTTTGTCGAGTCGTATACTAATATTCTTAGACTTTTGCTATGTGTGTATTTCTATCTCTTTTGGTACTGGGCATAAGAAAGGAATTATTCCTTTTTACTTTCCCATACCTTCGGTATAGGGAAGTATTGATTTCACAAAAATTTTCGAAATCTAGATTTTAACGGAAATGCACGTTTTGGGGCTCAAGGAACCCCAAAAAGTGGTTTAAAAAACTTGTCTGTCTGTAGGTGTGCGTGTGGGTGGGTGAGTAACGCCTCAACAGGCGAAAGTACTGGACCGATTTTGATGAAATTTTAATTCAAGAGGTATATCGAAAATTGTAGTTCTAATTTAAGTTTTTCAAAAAAATCCGAAATCGGAAAGCTTTAAAATGGCGGTCGCCACAGCTTTTTGAAAATCTCGACTTCAACGCCCCTTTACTCAAAAAGTAGTTATCTGATTGGGATCAGTTACCACTTGTTTGAGAGCCTTTCGTAGATAGTATACGAGGAAATAAAATTAATTTCAAAAATCCAAAAACAATCGCAATGGCACTGCTTCAAAGTTTTGAAAATTTACAAAAACAAATTTTTCAAAAACTGCTTTTACGATTTTTTTAAAACTTTCTGAGCCGATAGAGCTTGCATTAAACTAGAAATTCGCTTTTTTACTTATCTTCCAAATTTTGCTCTGACGCCTGCTAGGAGTTTTTGAAAAATATGAAATTGATTAATTATTTATTCAAAATCGCAAACGCCGATCGTTATAATCTTTTATCATTTCGATAGACTATTTAAAGTACTTTATTAGGATTAGTTAGAATTTTCAAAAATTTTAAAAATTAAGAAAAAAAACGATACTTTTTAATATCAACGCGTTTTCCGGCAGTTACGTAATTTTAACTACGCCTATCAGTTAGCTCTAGTTAAAAAATATATTTGCCTTGCTTTCGTGTAGTAGTCCCTTTTCCCCTATAGTTGTATATGTAAAGTTACGGTACAGAAACCAATTGAACAGGCTATCGCAAATTCAAATTCCCGCTGCTTCTTTTCTTAGAAATCTAATACTCGCTGATCTGTACAGCGTTATAATTATTTAAAGTTACACTTTTGCAAATACTGCAACGGCAAGTATTATCACCTAGTATTGGCTACAATTTGTTTTTGTTTTGAAAGCTATAATTTCACTGTGGCGCTTGCTATGAATTTGGATGGATGGAATGGAAGGTTATAATTATAAAATTTACACTTGTCAAATACGATAAGTTTTAGTATGGGAAAGTCCACTCGAAGTCCACACTCCAGCTTGTTTTTATTATTCTAATGGAAAATGATAACTTACAAACGGAAATATTTTGTTTCTTCTGAATCAAACAGTAACAACAGTTTCGTACTAACAATTTTAATACTTCAAGTAACCGATTTTAGTTTGAAAAGAGAAGGAACATAAGCTTAAAATTGTTACTCGTAATCGTGTGTATTATACAATCATACAGATACATTTCATCCTACGGCATTCCGATCAGCGTTAATTCATTTATGTATCAGCAATCAGTATACTGCCTGGAATCACATCAGTGTCAATAATGCGTGAAATCCATGCATACTAATCAGCAAGCAGAGAGCATCGGTATTCCCGAAATTAATTTTTAAATTCTATTTTATCTTTAACTGGCCGCGGTGTAAATCGATACTTGAGCAATAAACACCAAAACCGGACCGTAAAAAATAAAACTAAACTCGCGAATTAAACAATCAAAATGTGTTGGACGCTCGGTATTTGATACCACAGGGTTTTCATTACACTGCGATGGGAATTTTTAATTTTGCAGCTTGAATAAAGCTAGCGATGAGATGTTTTATCGTGGCGATAGAGAACAATGGCATTGTGATTTGCACGTCTCTCCCGTTCTGAAAGTGGAACGAGTTGGAAAAGCGAAGATTGTTCGCTGTTTCCCTGTGATTTTGATTTTGACTTACCTAAAGCCAAAGCTGCCAATTAATAACTGCAGCTAGAAGCATTACTACCTTTTGTTCCAATAACAATGGAAAGTTTACTGGGAATAATAACTAAAACACTCGGTAAGGTTGCTATAAACTTTTTAAATCATGATTTTTTTAAATGTATATGTTTGGAAATAAATAACTGAGAGGATGTACACAGTTTCTCGTATACCAAAATTCAATTTATCTTAGTCTAAACGAATAAATTTGGGAAGAACTTTTATACCTTCGTAAGCTGAGTGGGAAAGTAAGAAAGGTTAAGTACCCTGTCATCAGTCAGTAAATTACTTTGGGGTCGCTGTAATGTGTAAATAAATAAATATTTGCTGTAAAGAGCTTTATAGACCTCCCATATAAAATATTTTATAACACCTGGGGATAAAATTCGTTTAATTAAAAACGGCTTATTAGTAATTTAAAAATAATATTTCTTCCATGCATCACTACAGAACTGCAAACGACTACTGTCATAAAATTTGGTTGAGACATACGCACAGATTTACCTGAAAAGGCCATTTTTTTAAAACTAATATTTGCAGTTTTCCTTTGACATGATTTCCCATCAATACTGGTATAAACATATTCCACAGTTCTGTTATGTTTTGCTTTTGGTTGAGAAAATTAAATTTTGGATTTCGTGGTTTCTTTCATTTTTCAAATGATATTTTCACTATATTTTAATTTTATGAAAACTATTACTACATATTAATAGTATTAACAATAATATTATTAATAGACAAATGTTTAGGTACCTAGTAATTAATTTTAGAAGAGCCGCAGAATAAAGCCAGCAGCTTAAACAGCCAGGATAACTCCTGCAGAGTTATGACAAAAATTCCTGCGAGCACGATCCCATCCCAGCAGGCCATGGGTGCATAATGGTGGGGATGGAATGTTGATGACGTAACTTGGGCCAGCGCGGATTATCGGAGATTCCTCTCGCATTCCTCGGCTGCTGTGTTGTTCACGGCTACTAGATGATACATGTATATTATGCAAGGCGTTCCTCTATAGAATCCGAAAATTTAAACTTACTGAATTGATTTAATGTTTCCCTAAACAATTTAATTACGACGGTTTGTGGTTTACATTATCCGCTTTTTTTATAAACCTGCAAACAATTTAGAAAAAATGTAATATTCGTACATGATACCTATCGATTTAATATGAACGGTATTCTGTGGCAGCATTATTCTTATTTTAAGATTTTCAAAGCATTACCTGTAAACGTATTAAATATAACATTTAACTTTACGTCGAATTTGAACATCTTAGAGTTTCATAAACCTCGACTTGGTGCAAAATCATTTGCAAAAATTAAAAACAAAACCAAAGACAAATCTATGTACTAAATGTGGATTCCTTCTACCTGTCTCAACTTTCAGTGGTCAGCCTCCCCCCCCCCCCCCTACTATAACCCATATATTTACGCGCACATTACATAAAGCTCAAATTTCGTTCTACAGCAAGCTGCTTACTTTACAATATCACTTGCTGTCTCTATCTGACGCTCAGACGTTGAGCGATGTCTTTAGGCGCGTGACCGAAGTACACACACACGGCTACCGTCGATCCTTGCTTTACTATTCTCGTTACAGTCAATGTTTGATCGTAACACATTAATAATAAGATACTTTTGAATATATTATAAGTAACAATATCTAAAGTACAGAAAAGTTTTGGAGAAGTGCTTTGTTTTTTTTATATTGCAATAAGAATGATTTTTTTATTTACCAAGCACCTCCGGCCTTCGGCTGGGGCACCTAGTTTCCTCGGAGCCGAAGGCTATGGCACCCCTAGCTCCCTCTCTTAATCCTGGGCTGCACGTTTATCAAATCTAAGGACTGTTAATGTCAATTGGCACAGCCAACTAAAATTTTATAGTTTTTTAGACGACCGAGCTCAAACTTTTATGTCGTTTTCTTGTTAATAAACATTTTTAAATATACCGCGATGTAGTAGTAAAGTAAAGTCGGTGGTCCTACAACTCAATGACTTTGCCGGCTAAAAGAGACGGTAAATTTGGTTGCAAAATAATTTGCTTGTTTCATTTACTTGATTTAACTTGTTTGTTAAAATGTAAACGCTGTGTGATTATTTTCTCTTCCAAAATTTTACTTCGACGAAATCGCTTTAAATCTAAAATGAATGATGGGTAGAAAATATAAAAACCAAACACCTTCGCATCCTGGACTTGAATTCAGTGCAATGTTTTGCGAAACGTTTTTTTGTATGAGTTCACTAATAGCTAACAGGCATAAGCAAACAAAATACATTAAGATCAAATCCATGCTTGCCCCAAGGTTTATATAATCTAGACACACAGTTCTGTTTAGGCAGGCAGAACCTACGAACCACTATGGCTCAAACATTTAGAGTAAATGCTTGTAAAGGCAAAGAAGCTACTTACTTGATTATGATGGGTGTGATCCCTAAATGATGACGCGGTCTAAACCGAAAGTACTTTGTAATATTGACAATGAGCGTATTCCAAATAATATACCCAATTTTCAGTAATGCAGATTAATTTTTTTCTAGACAGCTACAAATATAGCTTGCACAATAGCTAACTTTAAAAGAACGTTTATCAAGTTCCAAATCAGTAAAAATAGTAGACGATGAAGTATGGCTCAAGTAACGTTTGAATCGCGTACAATTACATCTGAAGTGAAAGACATAACACCTCATAAATTATAAAACTGAAGATAAAGCTCGTAAAAGCTTCAAGGTATTAGAATGAAATTATTTTTAGTTTACAACCTACTAATTAGTTATATAAAATTATGTTTTTATTTTCATCACTGCTAAGGCTGCTTCCTTAACAGAAAATTACCAATCCGCGCCTGGCTATAAGGAAATTTTATAACAAATAAATAATTTTATAATATCTGACTCCTATTAAGATGGTGAAATTGTGAACGTGAAAATGCAACAAAAAAAAGTATCAGGTGTGCTAGAAATGATATAGTTAGGAACGAAGTGTGGACAGGGTATATAAAAATAAAAGCATACCTGCTGTTGACATTGATGTATAGTAGTAAATCTAAGGATGACAGAAACATGAACGCAAAATTAAGACAGTTGATATGATATTTATATGCGTGCGGTAAACAAAAATTGTATACGCAATAAATGGTTGTATAATATCTGCGAATAACCTAAACCAAATAAAATAAATTGACAAAAACATTCGAGTTATTGAGAAAAAGGAGAACGAAACTTAATCAGAATAGATACAAAAAAATAACGATAGCAAAAATAAATGGAAAATACGTATGAAAACAATACAAGTGTACGCTGCAACAATTTCTTACCAATTGGAAGTAATAGAGTATATGTATTATGGTACCGAGGACAGACTACAAACAGACTTTATATTATTTAATGGTAATGAATGATTTTAACGCCAATATAGAGAATAAACAGCAAGCAAGGCAAAAAATATATAGTAAATATATTCGAAGATACGGTGTCAGAATTGATTAATTCTTTATTTGTATATTTACTTTGCCGAAACAAATAGACATGGCAACTGCAAAATACACATGAAAAGAATTTGATTTTTTTATGAGAAATAACAGAAAATTACATATGTTGAAACATACCTCCGCTATATCACATACAGTGGGTTTCCGAAATATACGGCATTCTTTTAGTGGCACACCCAAAAACACGGAACAACGTTTCTGTAACTATGGTGCCGAAAACGCTTTCTCGCAAAGTTACAGACACATGAAGAAACGACGGTTTAATCGCAGTTTTTAAAGTGAAACTTCTTTGCCGGCAGGAGTAGGTAATGGAACGGAACTGAAGTCTAATAGATGCAAACTGAAGCTAACAATGTTTAGTTGTGCTGGCACAGCCACACAACTCTAAACGAGTGTTGCTATGCTTATATACTCAGCCTAAGTACAGCACATATAGTGAGAGATATGACACAATATATTTGATTGAAGATTGAATTCCTTTCGAATAATATTTCCTTTCTATAAAAACAAGAAGGTAATTATTTTCAATTTAAATAATGACATTTGAAACATTAATAACATTTGTATATGAAAATAATTTAGAAATTGATGATATTTCCATGTAAATTGAGTAAACGGTAAAATCGCTTCCTTCATAAAAAGTTTTTTTAAGTAAAACTAAATCATATAAACATGTAGTTAAGCGTTTTTTAACACATACAACGTAATATCTTGAGAAGTACTTGGCATATTGACTTGATTGTTTTTTGTTTAAAAGCAGATGCATCAGCACTGTCTATGATTTTATTTTAATTTCTTAAAACAATTTAATTTGCACAGAGAAATTACGAATATTACGTTTTGCTTTCGTGTAGTGAACTTTCTACTAAGCGAAAAACTATTTTATTTCGAGATCTTAACATATACATGCAGCCAACAAAATTAGGAATAAACCTTGAGAAATATTTTAAAGCAAAAAATAGATATAATACGGCCATGATTTTAAGGGTATGATATTTTGTTGAAACGTTGCGTCGACCACACTACCCACTGCTATTACGCGCAGACTGCGCTGAATTACTGTGCATTTAAACATCTGCTGACACGACTTAATAGCAGTTTCTACAGCCAACTAAAACATGCCATAACCGGTTTCGTTTTCTGACACATTTCTCAAGACACATAATTTTTTTTTCGATAACTAGAAATTGCGTTATAAGAGTGGATGGCGGTAGCTTGGAGGTTGGACGCTAAGCCTCTAACGCTCAAGGTCTAGAGTTCGATTCCTCGGCGAAGACATGCAGCAATAAAAATCTACGCCGCAACCCGCCACTCACATTTCCCAATCTGGTGTAGGCAGTCATGGGACATGAAATCTTCTCTGGTATTAAGTCGTTCGGATTAGACTTTAACTGTAGGGCCTCCGTACTCCACCTCTGTACAAAATTGACACACCAAACTGGTTTTGTTTTATTAGAACATTCTATATATTTTTGCATTATCTTAATTGTCTTTCTGAATGGGCTTTACTTTTAATTTCGTAGCGGGCTTGCAAAGTTATTCAACTTTTCTCGAAATGTTTAGCATTTGCAGTATTCTCTAATATAATCTGCACAAGTTCCTCCGATTAAACGAACATTTTCCGTTAAATAATCCAGATATTTTAAAGTTAAATTTGGTTACATAGAGTGCTTGCAAACATTTCTAGCACCCTGCATATTTGCAGATAGATGGATAGAGCTTTAGTTCTTTAGAAATTTTATAATAAGTTTGGTTATTTTTCTAATTTTTTTGGATAAATGTCTCAGATGGGAAGGGTCACACAATATTATGATAAAAATATTTTAGATTTTTACACTTTTTGAATTTTTTGTTGTGATAGTGTTATTTTCCTAATCAAAATACACAAAGTAGGTATTTGAAAGTTGCTTAATTTAATGATTTTCGAGAGAGTATTAATTTTTACGGAACTTAAATCCCCAACACGTAGCGAGTTTACACTAAATTATCGAACAATATTTGAATTAGAATTGGATAGTGAAAGTTTGTGTTTACATAGAGTTTTTAAAATTAAGTAAACGTTTTACACTGTTTTTAAAAAAATGGCAGACTTTAAAAGTACCCAAAATTTCATGGGAACTCCTTTTTCACTAAGATTGAGTTATCTCCGAAAACTGTTGCATTTAGCGACTTTTAACAAGAGTACTTTAATGTATTTGTAACTCTGGGGCAGTTATTTAAACAAAAAACTTCTCTACATGTGCTCACTGAAAGCGTTTTCCCTTTAAACCGTAAGACATTTATTAGCTCTTTACTGCAAAGACGGCACCAGCACTAGCAAAAATTGCATTTGTGTCAAAGAAGGTGTGACATTTTGCAGGTAATGTATAGGTTAAAATTGTAAAAACGCGCAAGTCGTAATCAGCCTTTACGTCCCACTGCTGGGCACCGGCACTCTTCTCTGCCACGTACTCTCCGTAGCGCTAAGGTGGAGTACGGGGGACCTACAGTTTAACGTCGAATCCGAACGACTAAATACCAGAGAAGGTTTCAAGCATTAAAACCCCACGGTTGCCTACACCGGATTGGGGAATGTGAGCGGCGGGTTGCGGCATAGATTTTTATTGCTGCATGGCTTCGGCGGGGAATCGAACCCTAGACCTTCAGCGTTAGAGACTGAGCGCCCAACCTCTGAGCTACCGCCACTCTCAACGCGCAAGTAGACGAAGATAATTTATCTTGAATTTTAATTTTTTTTGTCAGGATCTTGTTTGTTTGTAGTTCTCAACTTAACATTATTTTATTTTGTAGCATGTTTAGCATTGTTTACAGCTAAATGTTTATTTCAATATTTATTAACTGCTGTTCTGCACGATTAAGTTTCTTAAACAAATATTCGCAGCACGTCAATGATTTCATGTTACAGCAAGATAACATTATACGTACAATTTTTACTCTTCCAACGCCCATCAAACCGTATTAGTACATCCTTCTCGCACCCATGTTTTGAGTTTGCACAATATGGACAAGCCTAACAGTAAGGTTGGTTTTAAAACGCAAATATACATTGTACAACACGAAATGTTCCTTAGATTGTAACAAAAGCAAAATCGATATCGTGAAAGAAAAGTATCGGTATGTAAAATTAACATAATTAGTGTAGAGTTGGTAAAAATGTAAAACAAAAATTTTTGCAACATACATGTATTCATTTATACCTTATAAATTGTATACCAAAACAAAGAGCAATTAATGGGCTACATGTTTACAATAAATCCAAGTTAGTAGGTATATTCTATAGGTCCATATTAGATTAGGTAGGCGAATTGGATGGGCGGGTTTGAAGGTGCGGATCTACATCAAAAAGACAAAAAACGTCTGTTTAAACAAACCTTAGCGAAACAAAAATTATGTAAAGTTGTGGTAAAATATAAAATTAGAAAGTGAACAAGTATACATACACTTGGGCCCATTATTATAACCAAACAAAAGTGACAACAAGAGTAAGTTGTCGACGCATTAGACTTTTGGCTGCGATCGACCAAGTTTAGAGATGTATTTAAATTCAAATTATAGCAATGTCTGAAAACTAATATGTATAGCGAATGCACTGTACTAGTTCTGACTGACACACATGGCGACGAAGAGAGCAATGCTGGGAATAATCAGAAGAGATAGCAAGAGGATCGAGTGGACGAATGAACAAACAAGGGTCATAGACGCTGCAGAAGGCAGAACGAACAGCAAGAATGAAGTGGCAATAGACGCGGCACTTAACATGGAGTCAACACTACAAATTGAGTAAAAAACGAGTGTAGTAGATAAGAGATGGAACGTAGAAGTGTAACCAGACTTAGGGCAAGAAAATAAGAGAGAGAAGTTAGATGGTAAAACTATGGTCACAACGAACCATGGACAGTGAAAAACGATAGAGACATGTATTTAACAGTACAGTAATTAATTAATTAATTACAAAGCTAAAAGAGAATAAGTAATGAAACAAAGTGCTAAAATAAAATATATGCAATGTATACTTGAATTTTGTTTACCACTAGGAAATGTAATAGATTAAATCACAAAAATATTTTGTGGCTGCTAAAAATATTTGAACAAATTGCTAAAGTCAATCTGTTTTTAAGGTATTCTAAGTAAACAGAAAGTTATAGTTTTCTGATTTATGTATTGCTGTCAAATGTTTCAGTATATTTTATTTATTGATAAAACATATGACATCACGATAGTATTCATTATTAAATGGTATAATTATGGTGCCCATAATAAATAGAAAATTTTACTTTCACATTAACCAGTTTTTAAAGAATCTTGAGTAATTGGTAATAACATACTAGCAGAACTCGTGGGCGACGCCCTTAGATTTTTGTTGTAACTTTATACCCTGCGCTGGCCGTTCCTAATGTTTCCTCAGTTGAGTCGTTCTGAATAAGCACTGCTTCCAGAAATAAAATCCGTAAAAAAAGCCGGAAAAGCAGCCGCGGGAAAAACCGAAAAACAGACAGCTCCAGACATTTTTAAAGCGACAGAGATTGACGGATACAGACAGCAAACGATAACAAACAGTTTTATAGTAAGGCGTGGCTGCAGAGGAACAGCTTTATGCCTGCCATAGCACTTTAGACGCAAAACAAAAAAAGCTGAAGTGTGGACTTCGAATGGAGTTTTCTGTACTAGATCTCAATACTTACTGTATTTGCAAACACGTAAATTATAGCTTTCAGAAAAAAATCAAATTGTAGCCAATCTTCCGCTCTAACAGCCTACAAAGTTAAAAAAAATCGTGTGAGCAGTTTTTGAATAATATTTTTTTTAATTTTATAAATTTGAAGAAGCGCCATTGCAATCATTTTCAGATTTTCGAAATTAATTTTGTTTCATCCTATACCAGCCACAAAGGGTTCTCAAGCATTTTGTAGTTAATCCCGATCAGATAACTACTTTTCGAGTAAAAGGGCGTTAAAAGTTGTAGCGGCCGTCATTTTGAAGCTTGAGAGTTCTGTAAAAACGTTTTCGATCAATTTATATAGGGAACTTTACGATGTCGCATACCGTATAAGAATAGTAAGAACGGAACCGCCCGCCCTACAGCTAATTAGATGCGCTTCGGATTTTGGACTAAAATTCGATATAAATGGTTTATTTAAAAATGTATCAAAAATTTGCTAAAAAGGAAAAATATATTTTTCAAATAGAGCTAATTGATAGGCGTAGTTGAAATCACGTAATTACCAAAAAACGCGTAGTTGATAATAAAAAGTATCGTTTTTTTTCTGAATTTTATAAATATTTAAAAATTCTTGCTGATCCTAATAAAATACAAATAGGTAGTGTATCGAACTGCTAAAAGTTTATAACGATCGGCGTTTGCGTTTTTGGATAAATAATTAATAAATTTCAAATTTTTGAAAAGTTCCTTCGTATTTTTACTGATTTTTGTTTGAATAAGTGCACCAGATGTGTTTCATATGGGGTGGGAGGGGGGGGGGCAATCACCTTATATTTATATTTATTAAAATTATATTATATATTATATATATAAATTATATTATATATATAAAATTATATTTATCAAAATATTTTAGATCTTTTGAATTTTTAAAGTTTTGTTTAGAAAATCTTATTTTCCATTCAAAAATACACAAAAAAGTACACTTTTTGAATGTCGCTATATCTAACAGTTTTAAAGATAGTTCAAGTTTTATGAAAACTCAAGTTGTCATGAAGGTCCAAGTGTTTTCTAAAGATGTGAAAATAGTTAGTTTAAGTTAAACAGGCAATAGTTTGAATTGTTAAAAATTTCCACTTCCGGAGACAGTACCTCTGTAACGAAGCGTTTCCGAGCAAATATTTATAAGAATTTTCATCAATGAAATGTGTAGAACTCACTTTTAATGTTCGTGGAAACCATTCGGACATCTCGAGAAAACACTTTCACCTTCTTGGTAACTCGATTTTACAAATAAATTAAATTATTATCTTGAAAACTGTTAGATTTAGAGACTTTCAACTAGAGTACCTTTATTGTGTAATTTTTGGATAGGGAATAAAATTTGCTAGACAAAACTTCATAAATTGCAAAGATCTACAATTTTTAAAAGACCTTATTACGTAACCCCCCTTCATATGAGACACCTCTGGTGCACTTATTTATGCAACAATATATTTGAAACATTAAGCTAAAATAGTAGTGCTCAAATATAAAATTTTAAAATTTTAGTGCAACTACTGTGAAAATTATCTACAAAAAAGTGATTAGACTGTTCTTCCTTTAGAGGGTTGTAACTCCGTACGGAAGCATTTTCGGATACATCTGCATATTAACTTTACTTCATGAAATAACCCAAGGAATCACCTCCTGACGTTTCTGTACGTACTTAGGATACACCCAGTATAACAGCGTTCTGTCTACACTTAGTAAAAATGTACTCGAAAACTAAACAATCTGTGACAAGAAATGTAAAAGAATTACCAACATGGTGTAATAAATTTTTTATACATACAGGGTGTGGCAGCCCGCTGTAATTGGTCGATTGCAGGTTAAGTATTAGAGATAGAAGAAACTTTTTTAGATAAGAGTTGTTTGGGGTCGTGTGTACTGTCAGATAAAAATATTTTCCATTATACAGGGTGTTTCATATCAGAGTGGGATAGCAAACTTATATTTTTTTAAATTAAACACCCTGTATATTTTTGCAAGTTATTGTTTGCCTTTTAATTTAATTTCCGACTGTTTTTTTGTTTTTAAATTCTGTTGCGGTGTTGCCAAGTTATTCAACTTTTTTGTGTAAATTTGACATTGGCAGACCTTGCTAGTAAAATCTGCACAAGCCGTATTTTTACAGATTAAAGAATTCTTTTCTAAGAAATATTAGGTAAGACCCTGTGCTATTTTTTAAATATTTTAAAGTTGAATTTGGTTGTACAGGATGAAGTTTTCTAATTTTAATGTGTCATAACTTGATTTTTTCAAATGAAACCTCCAAATTTTTATTTAATTTTTGAATTCTACTCTAAATTTCCCATCAAACGTCTATCACATTTCCTATACCTATCTTTACTAGTTTTCCTTGTTTTTTTAATTTTAATATTATTTAGACAATCTATTCAACTTTACCGCGCAGTATTACTTTAAAACAAATGAAAAGTGATTTGAGAAAGAAGATTTTAATTTTATTTAATTATTACATTACATTACAGCTTGTGGTTATTCACAATAGCTGTTCAAAATGTGTATTTTCGTTATGCAAACACAAACCAATTCGTTCGCGAAATGATGCTGGTACTCTAGTTAACATCTCTACTGTAACTTGTCCAAAAGCCCGTATTAGACGTTCCTGCATATTTTCATAGGTAGTTGGAAGTTCTTGATACACCAGATTTTTATGTAACCCCATAAGAAAAAATCCAACAGGGTTAGGTCTGGAGATCGGGCTGACCAAGCCATCGGTCCTCCCTTTCCTATCCATCTTCTTTCGAATCTGTGATTTAGCCACTCCCGTACTGCGGCGCTATAATGTGCAGGAGCACCATTATGTTGTAGCTACATATTTCTTCTAGTTATTAGTGGTACATCTTCTAACAAGCTGTAATGTAATGTAATTGTTTAAATAAAATTACAATCTTCTTTCTCAAATCACTTTTCATTTGTTTTAAAGTAATACTGAGCGGTAAACTTGAATAGATTGTCTAAATAATATTAAAATCGAAAAAACAAGGAAAACTAGTAAAGATAGGTAAAGGAAATGTAATAGACGTTTGATGGAAAATTTACAGTAGAATTCAAAAATTAAATAAAAATTTGGAAGTTTCATTTGAATAATTAACTATAAAAAAAAAGAAAACCGACTTCAAATAAAAACACAAAAGTGACATAAGTTAACTAAAAAGCAAAAAATAAATGTTGTTTCATGCTACCGGCAATGTAAGTAGGCCTTACATCCATAGCTACAGGGATCGTAAATGGCTGATAACATTCGTGTACTAGTTACCCTTGACGACGGAACTTAATACTGTCACTTACATTCCTAGGAAAATAATGTTGATTTTAACTGTTCGTTGATATGGTAACAAGCACAGACAACTTAGAATAATGGGGCTTTTAAAAAATAATCCCGATGACAGCTGTCAAAACGAACTTTTAAAAATATAATTAAATTTCTACCTGTAGGCCTAGTTACATTGCCGGTACAGTGAAAAATTTAATAAGTAACACGGAATGTATCGACTAATAACATCCTCGGCAGGCGACAAGCTTCGGCTCCGCCTCAGCTCGTATTCGCCTGCCTCGGATGTTATTACGTCCTTACATTCCTTGATACTTAAATAACTATTTATGCAACAGTTTAATACTTATTTGTTGTTCCGTTTAACGTAACTAAGAAATTGTTGTTTATTATATAATTATTAATTGTTTTATAATTTTTAAGTCGAGGCCATGTAAAACATAAAAATTCGAATCTAATTTGTTATTGTAGCAAGGTATATAATTTTTATGTTTTACTTGGCACCGACTTAAAAATTATAAAACAATTAATGATTATATAATAAACAACAATTTCTTAATTACATTAAACGGAACAACAAATAAGTATTAAACTGTTGTATAAAAAACATTTATTTTTTGCTTTTTAGTTAACTTATGTTACTTTTGTGTTTTTATTTGAAGTCGGTTTTCTTTTTTTTTTTTAAGTTATTTATTTTACAATTTTAAGTGATGGGTAGACCTAGTAAGGATGCTTCTCGAATGAGGAAATGACGGCTAGTTGAAACGGAAGATGAAATACGGAAACACTAAAAAGTCGGTTAAAAGAATAGATTTTGAGGAGCATCTTCGAAGTTCAAGCTCCAATACCAATGAAATTATAATGGAACCACCTTGGAACTATACTGAACCCAACACAGAAAAATCATTAAAATCGGTTCATAAACAAAAAAGTTATGCTCGAACATACATAAAACAAATAAAAAAAAACATATATATACAGACGAATTGAGAACCTCCTCCTTTTTTTGAAGTCGGTTAAAAATCAAGTTATGACACATTAAAGTTAGAAAACTTTGGACCGCGGCAACAGACATCCTGTACAACGAAATTCAACTTTGAAACATCTGAAGAATAGCACATGGTCTTGACTAATATTTCCCAAAAACAAATTGTTTCATCTGTAAAAATACAGCTTGTACAGATTTTACTAGTAAGGTCTGCAAATGTCAAATTTACAGCAAAAAATTAAATAACTTGGCAACACGGCAACGGATTTAAAAAAAACAAAAACCAGTCGGAAAGAAAATTAAAAGGCAAATAATAATTTGAAAAATATACAGGGTGTGTAATTTAAAAAATATAAGTTTGCTATGCCACTCTGATATTGGACACCCTGTATAATGCAAAATATTTTTATGTGACAGTACACATGACCCCTAAAAACTTTTATTTAAAAAAGTTTTCTCTATCTCTAATACTTAACCTGCAATCGACCAATTACAGCGGGCTGCCACACCCTGTATATGGCTACTATTTTTTTGTAAAATCAGTAATCTAGTTGATAGATTGTGAGTTAAACAAGAAGCTTGTCACAAATAAATATAGAACCAACGCAAAGAGGGAGCTTCATTACATCCTCGATTAGTACAATGTTCGAAATACCAAACGAAAACATCAAACATCACAAGGCTTTTGCGAGTAAAACAAATGTACCACCGCGTAATAATCAAATTATTTATGCTCATAACAAATGATTCCATTATTGTAGGTGAGATAAACACGGAAGCATCACATCCGAGCACGCGGTGCGTGTGCACACATAATCAGACAGGACTAGCACGTGCGATTCGCCGTCTGCCCCCTGTGAACTTCAAATATACTCTTCTCTACCGACCGCCCTCACTCAACCCTACGGTTTGGTACTCGAACATGTGTAACCCCCCATTTCAAGCAACGATGGATTATGATGAAAATGGGAAATTACAATTCGTTGTTTTGCGACGAATTGGTGTATTTTGCCTAAGGACGATCATTACCATTTAATTTTCACTAGTGACCCGATCAAATTTATGGAAGATTGTATAAAATTTAAACTTGTTTTGCAGTTCAATTGGCGCTTTGGATTCTATGCCACCTGTGTTTATGTATTTGTTTTATCTATAAATTGTGTTTTGATATTCGTGTTTACGTACTGCTTTATAGCCGATCTTCAACAAATTACAGTAAATACATATACTTAAAATTACACAATCCTCATTAACGCAAGCAAGGGTACTCGTAAATATCTGTATGTTTATATATACAGAGTTGGGCAAAAGTACGGAACAATGCAAATATCTCCAATACAGCAACCGCGATTTTCACAAAATTTTCTACATGAAGGTTCCGATATACGGCAAATACAATGAAGGTATTTGCGGTTTAAAATGTCTTCCAGTTTAGCCGGAAATAATAGCAACTGTTTTAATTTAGCTGGAACAACCTGTATATTTTTTGATATATCGATAGAACTCTTTTTTGCGATTTCAGTGATATACGGTTTTATGCCTTTATTTTTAATAATTTTAGGGATATTGAATAAAACACTCAACAATAATGATTCGTAATTTGCTTTATTACCTAGCAACACATGACAACAAAACAATGAAAAACAAACAAATAAAAAAACACAAATACCATCCCTTGAGAAGATTGACAAAATGACCACTATTTACTTTTTGGCAATAAACAAGCTTATATACAAATCCTCAGTTACATTAATAAGGTGCTCTGCAGGAATTCATATTTCACCAACTATTCTGAGTTTCGGTTCTTCTAAATTATTTGGTCGTTCAGTATAAACTCTAGATTTTAAATGTCTCCAAAGAAAGAAATCCAACGGATTCAGGTCTGGAGAACGAGCGAACGAACTGTTTAGACTTCTCACATTCTTTCGTTTTCATGAGCTGCTGGATAACATTTACGAAACATTATTGTTCAATAACTCTAGAATTATTGAAAATAAAGACGTAAAACCTTAAATCACTGAACTCGCAAAAAAGAGTTCTATCGATGTATCGAAAAATACACAAAGTGTTCTATTTAAAATTAAAAAGCTGATATATTTTCCGGCTAAACCGGAAGTCTTCTTAAACCGCCTATACCTTTATTGTATCCGCCGTATATCGGAACTTTCAGGTAGAACATTTTGTCAAAATCTCGGTTGTCGTATTAGAGATAATTGCATTGTTCCATACTTTTGCCCAACCCTGTATATATATCTTGCCTATTTCAGCAAATGACAAAATAAGATGCACAATTTCTATTGACCCACAGTATAGGTTATCTGGTTTTTCTTGAAAGGAAAACCACTAATTTTTACATCTTCGTTAAATTCAAATTTTAAAAATTTTTTTGTTCAAGAAAATTATTTTCCTCTACAATTTTAAAGTAAACTGAGTGGGAGAAAGAAATACAAGGAAGTGCGCGATACAACCTTGTATAGAACAGGCATAGTAGAAGGCAATGCTATAGTTTTCTCATGCAATATAATTTTTAGTGTGACTATTCTCCACATTGTTACGCGCACACGCTTCCTTGTGTGTTCTTTCTTGGAAAAGGAAAATCACCCATTTTTTTCATTATGGTCAATATTACTGAAAAAATATGTTAAATACATTTAAAACGAAGAGAAGGATGTAACATAAAAATAAATGAACTAAATACAAATGTTCTAGTCTGTGAAAGATACAAAAATACACAAAGGAGGGTAGACAACCAACTCCCGTTAAAAGATAAAGAACTGATAACAACAATAATAAATGCTAGAATGGAAAAAATGTCGAGAATATACAGGGTGCTAAAAAAACGGTAAATTAAAAAAAAACAAGTTTATTTAATTTAAGTTGCAGGCTTCCGCGGCCGTTGTTAATAACATCTAGGCTTCCGGGTTGGAGCCGCGTCATCGGTGCTTGAACTGCCGACGTTTCGTCCTCGGTTGCACGGGACATCTTCAGGGCTGTGGTCGCTTTGGGATCTGGAACACCCAGATTCCAGATTCCACATTCCAGATTCCAAAGCGACCACAGCCCTGAAGATGTCCCGTGCAACCGAGGACGAAGCGTCGGCAGTTCAAGCACCGATGACGCGGCTCCAACCCGGAAGCCTAGATGTTTATTCAATTTGTTTATGGGAGGGGGATTGTCATGTTATTAATCATAAGTTGCTGCAGACCAATTCAAAGAACAAGAACCGAAAAAGAAAAAGAAAAATTACTTTAAAGGAATATGTGTCTTACTATATAAAAAATTTACTATATAAAAAATTTACTATATAAAAAAATGACAGCGATCGCTATATAATTCAGAAAACTAGGACTTCAATCTGCGATCCGTTACATTACCTACTTAATCCACTTATTTATTATTAAAAAAAAAGAAACTAAAACAACTTTTAGTGACCGCGCACACAGTGCGATTGCTTATATTTTTGCAATCGTAAATGCGAGTGTTTGTTCTTGTAACTGCCTCCAATATTTGGATCATTTAGGTGTGGAACTGTGCTAGTCTATTTATTTATCAACATAACAGCATAGTACCAAAACACGACTAAGCTAAGTCTAGGACTTGCACATTTTACTGATTATATTTTGATGCTCCTATTAGGATGTTATAAACCGAATGTTTTGCTACTTGCTGCTTCAGAATGAAATGTAATTGTTTATTCGTATGAATACTTATCACTGGGAACCGGATTTTTGGGCTCAGGGATGTTTGGGCGCAAGGACGTTTGGACACAGTGACAGTTTGGCGCATTGACGTTTGGGCACAAGGACGTTTGGGCGCAACGACTTTTGGGCGCAGAGACGTTTTGGCTCGAGTCGTTTGGCCGCAGAGACCATTGAGCGCAAGCGAAATTTATTGTAGGTTATTTTATAGCAAATTTAATATTTGTATTAAAATCGTTGAGTTATCTACTTTGAAAAACAAATTGTTAAATGTTAAGTAGAGAACAGTAGACATTTTGAATTTTTTTGGAATTGAAAAATTATTTTGTGTCACAGAAGTTGTTAATTTTGCTAATTAAACTTATGTAAAAATTCCGAGTCTCGTATTAAATGTTACTTGAGTGGCTATTAAAGTGTTAATTAATTACAGAAAACAACAATATTAAAGATATTCCGTTATGGCGCCAAAATGTTCTTGCGCCGAAGCTACCCGCGCTGAAACGTGTCTGCGCCCAAACGTCCCTAAGCCCAAACAGTTCCGTGTCCAAACGTCTCTGCGTTCAAACATCCCTGCGCCTAAACGGCCGCACTAAAACGGCCGCGCCCAATCGGCCGCTGCCAAATGTCCTAGACTGTTTATCACTGGTGGGTATTGCTTAGCTGTTGCTACTGAATTATTGTTATTTTGTTTGTAGTGTTATTTTGCTTCTAATATTTGTAATTTTTTTGCTTATGTATTTGCCTATTTATTTTGTTCGCATGACTAATTATTTGTTCAATTAGTGCTTGAATTTGTCATATGTATTTAATCCTACCCATATTTGTATTTACACAACTCTTTCTGCCTTGTATGTGCCGCACCGCCCTATGTGTCTACAGCATAAATATTCGCTCAATATAATAATTAAACTGTCTCGATGTTGGAGCTTGTCGTCGTCTTATGATGAGACAGTTGGGGGTTTAGTATATAGACAGTAAGATAGATGTTCTGTGGTGCAGTTTGTACAGAAGAAGAATTTGAGATTTCACCCTCTTTTCAGTGCCGCACCTTGTATAATTGTAAAGTATCTAATTTCTACAATGTTTAACACATTATATTGCTAAATTATTTGAAATTATGTCTATAATTACTGAAATAAACTCTAGTTACAACTTAAACCTATAATCAATATTTATGCCATTGTGGTATTACAATAAATTAATTTAGTTTTTCAATTGAAAAACTGACTGTTTTAAAGCAATATTTTTTATATAAATCCGGTAATTAGCTCATGACACTAACGAAACGTATTAAAATTTTTAACAAAGCCTGTGTGCACTTCTTTAGTCAAATATTTTATCGCTTTATTAGGCTGTTAAATTTAATCGTCTTCTTTAAGGTGGCGTTTACCTTACAAGGTGTTTATTACACTCGTACATCTAAAAGATTACCGAAGAAATACCAAAGTAATAAACGTCTGCTCGTTAGAATCCGCCGTTGAAGGCAAAATATTTTGTTCTGTTTTCTGTACACGTGCAATTTTTCTGCCTTAAAGTTAATTAACGCGATCGCATAAAACTTCATGTCGGAATTTTGAGCCTACGGACCAACATTATCTAAACAAAATTTAGAAATACGTCTATTTCTAATTAAAATTGTTATTTGCCCCGTTTTGAAGCGTAATATGGGTTTTTATAAATATTGTGCTTAAATTAGTAACAGCTTTCAGTTTACTACGTTTAATGTTCTTTATGGAAATCCTCTTACATACACAACAATTAAATGGTATCTGTTCACCCGTTCATAATGTTTTCTGCAGTATTTCATCGTTATTATCATTATTACCGAACCCTTAAAGGTGGCCTAAATTTAATTTTAAAGATGCTATATCACGTTTAACCTACTGCTTATATTTACATAATACGCTGAAGGTAATATCGACATTTATAGTCGAAAAATGAGTGGGCGATGCTTGACGACGATCGGTATTTTACGGATGTTTTGGTATTGTGCTTGTATGGTTTACATAAGAAATAGTTACTCGTTATGTAACATCTCACACGTGTAATACGTTATACAGGTTTATTCCAAAGTAAAGAATGAAATTCGTATTTCTGTAGCGCGCTGGTTTTTGAAAAAATGCTCGGACACTTAAATTGATTTGAATATAATTGCATCTTTATGTGATATCTTTTGTTTTCCAACGTCAATCTTCGCACACCCAGCCACCTTGACCTAATTTATTTTAAATAGCGACTGTATAAGTTTGTGTTGGCTCGCTAAAAAGCTTGCAAAAAGCTAGATTCAAAACTATTATCATAAATAAACTGCATTTAAATTATTCACTTACTTTGTATCTTTTTACTTTTGCGCCAAGATGCTTAACGTCGGTGACTCCACCTAAAATCCTGGCGAAGTTACTTCCTGAAGCGTTTATCATCAAACACATGTAAAAAATGCGTTATTAGTCATTACATCTGCATAACCAATTAGCTGAGTTATATTAAACTTTATTGTAACACTTTTATTTGTCTTTTTATTTGTTTCACTTTGTGCTCTTAATAAATCTGACCTTGGAAGTTTTCCGTTTTTAATTGTTAGTTTAACATCAGAAGTTAAATTATTTTGATTAATCAACTCGATCAAACTAATTATCGAATTGTTAGTAGCCATTTTTGTAGCAATTCGGAACAAATTATCCCGCGCGTATAGTAAGCAAATCCACACGACAACTTATTTAATGCTTTCGCAACCTTATTGAAACGCTGTAAGTCCTCATATTTCCAATGCTTTAGGATGCCACGTTTTGTACATGCTCCGGCGTTTCGCTTCAACCTCCAGGGTTCCGCTTTACTCGCTGTTCTAAAAACATTGTTTAATTTTGACTGATTCAAACCTTACTTTGTGCTACATACTAACAATCTCAGCAAAATTTGTTTTCTTGCGTTTTCAAATATACAGTTTTTAAACATTGATAATAGAAGAAAGATATCAAATCGTAACAAATAGCTGAGAGACCAGTGCGCCCTTGGCTTCCCTGTACCAGCCGCCACTAGTAAAACTTGTGAGCGCTGTTTACATATCGTGTGAAACTAACTCATTGAAATGAGGATAAAAGTTCATGTAAACGTGTGGCCGGTAATGGTAACGCTTCGCTACGGAGTTACAGCCACTTATTTACAAATTTGAAATGCACATGTTGTATGTGGTTTTGGTATTTATCTGTCAATTCTTTAGTTACATCCGTTGTTTTTATGTCCTTCTCTTATTGTTGCATGTCCGATTCCCGTTTTGGTTGAACTTGTAATAACTGTAGTTTTTCCTGCGCTTTAATTAAGTGATCCAGTAACTAAACAATTAAGAAGTAAACTGAAAGGCAGTGTTATAATACCTTCATAACTCTCAAGGCTATGGTAAATTCTTATTACTTGCCTACTGGCTACTGCTATGACCCCGCTGCCTTCTTTTATATATTGTAAATAGACAGAGTCTGGGAATAAAAAACACCAGAAAATAAAACTCGTTAACTAAAAGGCGTGGTGAAGGAAATATTGATCCTTTGTATCTAAAAATTAACTTTAAAATTGGTTCGAGTAATTTAGGTTAAACTCGAATGTGTTACCTTCTTTCGTTTACTAAGTAAATAACTAATTTCTAGGTTTCAACAAACTATAGAAAACGTCAAAGAGAAATGGGGTACGGAAAAACTAAACAAAATTCTAAGCTCACCACTATATTGGCTAACAAAATTACGAAAGAAACACGACCAGTTATTTGAAAACAATAAATGAGAATTTTCTAAATTAAATTTTTGTACAGTCTTGTAAACAATTTCTGAAACATCTTTCTATGTCATTATTGCGTCTCCATTGGGTCATTAGAATATCCAAATTTATACCAATTGGCAACTCACTTAAAATCAACATTCGATTTATTTTATATCGTTTATTTTTCGGATAAAATTTTAATTTACTCCCACATTACATAAGCTTTTATCAAACAACTCATTCGGAATTTAAAAGAACAAACGCACTCACCTATAAGCAAATTATTCTTTTGCTAAGTTCTGAAAATCTATAATGTTCGTATTATTCAATTTATTATTTTCCTCTTGTTTTATTTTACTGTACTCCGAGTATAGGAAAGATGAAATAAATCTAAAATACATACCAAAGGTCTGTGCTTCTAAAGAAGAACAAAACATTAGCTAAAATGTTTGCAAGAATTTTCTTTACTTAAAAGGTTTTAAATATGGACAATTTAAAATGCTAGTCTATATTAAAAAGGCTATGAAACATTAGAAATTTATAATCGATCTAATGTTACCTACTCAAAAAAGCAACCATTTCTTTCCGACATGTTGTTTACTTTGTAGAAATTT
The DNA here is from genome assembly GCA_958336395.1 of Ctenicera cuprea. Taxonomy (NCBI): domain Eukaryota; kingdom Metazoa; phylum Arthropoda; class Insecta; order Coleoptera; family Elateridae; genus Ctenicera; species Ctenicera cuprea. The sequence goes on from OY284486.1 coordinate 60,719,856, forward strand.
TCATAGAATTCACAATGTATAATACACAGAAATATAAATAGTATCAAAAACTATCGAAGTATATTCAATTTGCGTCAAATAAGTTAGACTGAATATTTAACGAAAATCAGCAAAAAAGCAGAGGATCTTTTACAAATATATGACGTTAAAAAGGCACTTTTATTTTTGAGCGGATATAAAGTCTGGTAAAAGATGAAATCCTCACAAATAAACAAAATATTTCTCCTGGCTTCTCACATATTGTTCTAGCTCCAACAGTTACTACATATTATAATACTCTTGACGTAGCCAACAGCGCTAGGTTCTGAATCGTGGCTCCATTGGAACGTTGAACTAGTGTCATCCAAAAAATAAAACAGGTCAGACAAAATGTAAGGAGGAAGAGGAGAATTGAGCTCCCAAAACATAAATATATTTAACAATACCTTTCTCTACCCGTATAACGAGAATGGAGGAAAGTAAAAATTAGGTATAAAATCTTATTCTACTGTCTCTGATGAAATTTTTATTTCTTGGGTTATTTCACGACAAAAAGTTCATATGAACATATGTTCAAAACTGATTCCTTACGCAGTTACAGTCCTCTGAACAAAATACGGCCTAAGACCCGTATTACACTATCAAAGATCTTTGACAAAGATTGTCAAGGGTTTTATAAAATTTAACGGCACGGGGCTACATATTATCAATGACAATCTTTGTCAAAGATCTTTGATAGTGTAATGTAGTGTTTTTGAGTTTTATATATGAGCACTGCTCATAGATCTTAGTATTTCTACTGATTTTTGTTTATAGAAGTGCACCAGTGGTGTCTCATATGGAAGGGTTATGTAATATTTTCTTCTAAATATTTTAGACCGTTACAGTTTTTGAAATGTTGTCTAGAACATCTTATTCTACATACAAAAATGCAAAAAAAGAGTACTCTTGATGAAAGTCTCTATATCTAACAGTTTTTAAGATATTTCAATGTTTTGTGAAATCGAGTTCGCATGAAAGTCCAAGTGCTTTCTTAAGATGTTTAAACAGTTTTCACAAACTTTAAGAAAGAGTTCTACACATAATAACAATAAAAAATTTTTTATCAATATTTGTCCGGAAACGCTTCGTTACAGAGGTACTGTCTCCGGAATAGTACATTGCAACAATTCAGCTGTAACTCAGTAAGCAAATATTTCCGGACTCATGTTTATAGGAACTTATTTTATTGCTTTGTTGTGTAGAATTTATCCTGTTTTCGCATCTTAGGAAAACACTCAGATCTTCATCATAACTTACCTTTTCCATAAAGCTTGGATTATGTCGAAAACTGTTGGATCTAGCGACTTTTAACAAGTGTACTTTTTTTGTGTATTTTGAAACAGAGACAAAACTTTTTTTCAATCATAAAGGTCTAAAATATTTAGAAGCAAATATTACGTATTAGACTCTCTGGGGCTCTTATTCAAACAAAAATTCTTTTCTTTCTTCAATCCTTGAACTCCATTAGGAGCATAGGGCCTCAACGTCGCGTCACCATCTGGTTCTATTTTCTGCTCTCCTTCTCAGCTCGTTCCAGTTCCAACCTTGGTCTTTCGACTCCTGTAGTACATTTCGTCTCCATGTTGTTCTAGGACGCCCTCTTTTTCGTCGTCCCTGCGGGTTCCAGTACAGTGCTTGTCTCGGTATATGGTTTTCTTCCATTCTTAGTGTGTGTTCGATCCATCCCCATTTACGTTTCTTGATTTCTTTTTCAATCGGTTTCTGTTTTGCTCTTTCCCATAGCTCTGTGTTGGTTATTACATCTGGCCATCTGACATTTCAGATGTTTCTCAGGCATCTGTTGATAAAACACTGTAGCTTGTGTGTTATGACTTTTGTTACCAGCCAGGACTCGCTGCCATAAAAAAGTACCGACTTGACGTTTGAGTTAAATATTCTAATTTTAAGTTTCTTGGAGATTTCAGATGATTTCCATATGCTCGTTAGTTGTGCAAACGCCTCTTTTGCTTTGTTAACTCTTTGGTTTACATCTGTGTCTGCTCCTCCATCTCTAGTGATCATGCTTCCTAAGTAACAGTAGTTGTCCACGCGTTCCACATTTTTTCCATCAAGTGTGTGTTGACGTCGTTTATTTGTTCGGATTCTGATCTCTTTTGTTTTGTTCACGTTTATGTGCATGCCCATTTTTTCGGCTTCTCGTTTGACTTGCATTAATTTGTTCTCCCTGTCACGGAAGCTTTGGCTTAGTAAACAGACGTCGTCAGCATAGTCTAGATCTTCTAGATGCTCTTTTAGGTTTCATTGTAGTCCTCTTCTTTGTTTTTTGGTTTTCCTTTATTTCGTCCATCACGCAGAGGAAAAGGATCGGTGACAAGAGACAGCCTTGCCTTACCCCAGTTTCAACATTTATTTCGTTTGTTAACTTTCTCTGGTGTACAACTCTGCATGTGAAATCTCTGTAGCTCTCTTTAAGAAGTTTTATTAATTTGTTGGGGATTTTTTTGGTACTCAGTGTTTTCCATATACCGTTTCTGGTTAAGCGGTCAAAGGCCTTCTGGAAGTCTATGAACATCAGGTATAAACTAGCTTGGTACTCTACAACCTGCTTTATAATTATCCTGATGGTGTTAATTTGGTCTATACACGACCTACCGCTCCGGAATCCAGGTTGTTCCCTTCGCAGTTGCGCTGCTATACATCCATACGTTCTAGTATTATTCTGCTGAAAAATGTTTGATGGGACAGACAACAGCGTTATGCCCCTCCAATTGTTGCATTGACTTTTGTCGCCTTTTTTTGGGTATTTTAATCAGGAGTCCTATTTTCCACTCATCTGGCAGTTTATTTGTTTGCCATATTGTTTCGAACATCGGTTTTATAATTCTTGCAGTAGCTGTAGCTTTTGCTTCCAGTTCTTCAAAGAAAAATTAGTGGTAATAATAAGCCAAATCAGTAGAGCTAACATATAAAATTTTAAAATTTTATTGTAACTACTGCGATGGGAGTCCGGCGGGTAAAGGAGTACCCCAGGATGGAGAAGCGCGGTTGCTATGAGAGCCTTGGGCTCTAGGGGCGTAAACAAGCTAGCCCCAATATGGGTCTTAACACCTGAGCGGTAGCGCTCTCAAGAATGGAAACTTCGCTCCCTAACCGGATAATAGTCGTTCCGGCAGGTGATGGTGCTTTCCAGAATGAATTGATTGCTACTGCAAAGAGACCTGGGTCCTTGGGGTGTCGCTTGCAGCCAGCCCTCAGTATAGGTCCTAACGCCTCAGGTACGATCGCTGAAGTTGAAATCCCGCTCCTTGACCGGCAAACTCTTACGTAGGGGTAGGGGTCCCGGCAAGTGATGGTGCTTTGCAACGATGGAGTGGTGTGCAGCTGGTAGCACGATCGCAGAAGTTTGGAAACCCCGCTCCTTGACCGGATAATAGTCGTTCCGGCAAGTGATGGTGCTTACCAACCATGGAGCGGAGAGCAGCTGGCACTGGGGACTGGGACCCTAGGGGTGAGGCGCACTTTGCCTGCTTACGCCCCCACTATCTAAGTGTCGATCCAGAGGGTTCGTACTTATGTACACCAGACGCTGTTAAGGTGCCGGCCACTATGATCAGGCCGGTTACCGACTAGTCTGGGCGGTGCGTAGCTTACCTGCGAGGTCCTAACTGGGAGGGACAGCGCTGCTTGGCATGCGCTTGCTCTGACAAGTCCAACCAGTAACTTTCTTTGACTGGTACCACGGGGACCAATGCCGAGCCCGCGGGGGATTCACACCCCCCGTTTTTGGTGGCAGTGGTATAGCCTAAGTGCAGGTTAGAGCCGTCTTAGTGCGGTTTGACGGGTGAGCTGCGTTTCAGCTCGGTCACAGATCTGCAGAATCAGTAGAGATTTAGGTAGTCTCCCTCCACCAGTAGGGGCTTAGGGCTCGCAGCCTGATGCCAGGACTGGTAACCTGTTCTCTTTCTTGTATTGAGGGCAGGCGCGTTGATCGAGCGTACCTCGATCATGGCGTCCCGAAGGGTTTCACCACCTGGAGGGTGGACGGATATGCTTCATTGCTGGGTGCTGTCCTAGTCTTTTAAATCAAATGGTGTAACTATTGCGAAAGTTATCGAAAAAAAGTAATTAGACTTTGGAAACACCCTGTATAGTAACATTCCGTCGTCCTAAAGCTAAGGTTATTATGCTTCTAAATGTCATGCTGATTTGACAAGTCATTAAATTGGAGTTTAATCTAAAATCTTCAAAATAATGTAGCGGCCGCTACTTTGAAGTTAGAAAGTTTGGAAAAAAGCATGAGATTTGATATGACTGTCTCAAATTTATAAAATTGTATTTTTTCATAGTATCCAAGAAACATTTGTTTTTCCTTTCTCCAGGTTCTAGATAGTTAAAAAATTTGTTTGCTCTGGATCAATTTTTGGTTTTACTTGAGTGTTCCAAATTTCATTAAAATCAATTTAGTAGTCCTTGAGATTTTGACCGTTGCACATAACCACCTTATTGGGTTCTAAATATTGGGTGCAAAATTTCCGTATCAAATCAGAATCACAATCCATACCCATTAATGTATGAAAAAGTAAAAATTTTGGTAATAAGCTACGTTCACAGATACCCCTTTCTTTCTTTATTACAATGTTAATTGATTTATAGTTGCATTAAAAAATGTTTGAATTAATTACGTTATAAACCTTATGTTAATTATATTAGGGTTGTTATTGATACCAAATAAAATACGTTTCAATATACACAGCAGAATGTATCCTTGATTACCGCATGACGCACATTCTGTGTTAGCATTTCGTCATGCTATGCACCCTGATGCTACCGATATTGTTTTCATTATAATATGAGTTATGTCCTGCTGGGTCATGCCACAACGGTGATGAATATCCTATTGTATTTAATATGCAGAAAGTACTTGTAATGAAGAGCGAGGTTGTTTAATTACTAGGGGTTTTGTTATGGGATTGTGTCTTATTTAATCTGCTATGGTATCACCGCAAGAACTTTAAATGTAAAATTTGTATTAGCAGAACTGTTAATTAAATAGTTTATTGTATTTAAAATATGCAATGCTGACCAATCTTAATTATGCAAACAGTATTCTTTGGTTTATTTACTCTTAAATATAATTACAGATTTTCAGTAGGTAATACTTTTTTGCTAGTTTTAAATGCCCGTTTTGTTTGCACGATTAGTATTAGGTATTTCTTTTTATTTTATAAAAGTATATGAACGAGATAAAACATTTTTGCAGTGACATTACATATCGGTTACATGCAAAATACCTGACACCAGAATTTACTTTGGACCTTTTAAATCAAATGTTTATTCGCACATATCTGCACCGACCCACCTTCATGATTAATTGTTGTACATACGAAACGGGTAGGTAACATTTGTGGTTTTGTCCAACATAAGCTTTAGAGAATGATTTAAAATTCATAAATTCATATTTTTTTCTATTATTAAAGATAAAAGAAAAGTGTTGAACTCATTATGTTACTTGAATACTTTTAAATTAGTAGTTTGAAATAATAAGAGAGCAATAAATCCTAACCGAAAAAAATGTTCTTAAAACTATTTTATGGATTTATTTCTAAATAAATATATTTTGCACATACTGTTTTATTAATTTTATACTTTGCATCAAACGTAACCTTAAGTAAAATAATCATCTCAACTAAATACAAAAATCAGAAATTAAGATATTAAAAATCATTTAATTATAACGAAGCTGAAACACTGCTTACAACTTCGGGTGTCACTTCTAATTTAATCTGCTTGTTCACTGTTGATAATATACAGGGTGTTTAAAAATGGGTACAAATATTCAAACCAATAATAGATTAGTCTAAGTAAAATCCAGTGATGCCACCCATTTTTCTAAATTTTCAAAAGTTATTTGAGTTTTTTATATTAAAACAAAATAAAATTTTGTTTAAGAACTGCTGAAATTATTATAAAATGTATTTCAACTCTACGGGGTTGTTACCTTAATTGTGATTTGAATCCAATGCGGTAAAAACGTTAAAAATCTTTCGGGCAACCACCACAACACCTTCCTCGTATTTACAAAACTTTTTAAAAAATTTTAAAATATTTAAAAAATAGAGTTGTTTTAAGAATTTATGGCTTTGTAGAAAAGATTTCATAATTTTTGAAAACTTTTAAATTTCGTATTTATACTGGATGTTTTCAGAAACAACAAAAAGTTCGCGTTTTTTAAAAACTTTTGGAAGATTTTAAATAAATTGAGTTTTTTTGACAACTACTGATTTAAACTGTTCAGGTAAATGACCAAAAAGAAACTTCCTATCGATATTTTCTCAATGAGGGGTTGTTCCTATTACTATTTAACATGTTCATATCAATTTTGAAGTAAGAATTAGTAAATTTCAAAAAAACAACATCCCTTGGGGGTGAGGGTGAAGATCTGAGGTGGTAGAAAAATCGCTCTTGCGCAGATCGGTTATTTGACATGCGTAGAATACAAATCTAAGTTTCTTTATCGAGCGCGTCGTTATTAAAGTACAACAGCCCTCCCCACCACCCCGTTTTTTGGGCGGAACAATCTCGCTACTTTGCGGTTCGTCCTAGTATGATTACCAATCTTTGAGTCTAGGCTGTAAAGTGTATAATACAAACGCACACACAGAAACACACGCAAACGTGGTCGCGCACGCCCACGTGCCCGCTAACATACCGCCCGCGAGCACAGGCGCACACGCGCATACACAAACACACGCATGCACGCACTATGGCAAATTCTGTTTTTTTGGTATTGTCGGACCCTAAAACTTCTTGAACCGCCAAACAGTAAAGGTGAAAAATTACCTTGCGAGTGATAAGAAACGTTTGCACATCAACATTTCTTACGCTTCCTTTCAGTTTTCATTTTTGTACGGATAACATGTCTTGAACTCAAAATTATTTATTAAAACAATTTTGAGGCCAATTTATCACGATTATTTTTTGTACATTAAGGGTCCCGTTAAAAACAAATAAACATTTTTTTCTGGTTGGTATGTATTGTAATCTACTATGGGTTTTAATATTTGTACCTATTTGTGACACACGCTGTATAGTCTGCTATTCTAGCCTTTTGCAATAGTTATAAGATTTACAAACGAGTATGCGGGGGTAATGTACCGTACTTAAGTTTAGACAATTTAATAAGTGTTACTTGATCAAAATAGCAATTTTTACCACAATTTGTGCAAAATTTACGCCAATTAGCTTTCAGGTCTTGAACTAAGCAGTGGATCAATAAGTTGCTTATTTTAAAAGCTCTCTACAATACATTTATTTTTAATACACTCGGTCAAAGCGTTTTATGCAAAGAATTATTTAGTTTAAGCTGCAATGTCCCTGCTTCTCTAAATAATACACAATATCCGTTATAAGCCGAACAAGTACGAAGGAATTTTCTTTTCCTGCGATCTAGTTTTTTAAAGCTCCAATAGAGCGAGTGCTTTACCGTATAAACTCCGGTTCGCGGAGCGGATATGTTTCACCTATAATTGTTATCGCATTACCTGTTCCATGTTATGTTTGGGTACTTTGTTGAAATATTTTCCAATGTTTAATAATTTAATTGCGATAAAATGTGAGAGATACGAAGGCAAAACAATATTAAATTGAATGCATTTAGTTTTAATACTCGTACTGCCTAATAAGCGTTAACATTGCATTAAATAAATCTAGTAATATAGATTAAATTTGCGGAGGTATATCTATTCTATCTGCAGTTAATTTTATTTCCAGTTTTATTAAGTTGAACATTAAAATTGTAATGGTGAGCTATTTCCCTACTACACGATAAAGAACGTAGAAGGTTCCTATTGCCGCAAGCTCTCAAGCTGGCTAGCGTTTCCACATTATCGTAGCATATTTCTCGTTTTCTATCAGTTATAAATAACATTATATGATGCAGTGTTCTATGATTATGTCTGCATTGTTCCTTTTATGGTTGTGCCAAACGATATTTTATTTGTCATTAAATAGATCTTCTAAATACTAGAAGCTAAACTTCAGACTATATAGCTTGATAAGGCACTATTGTGAATTTGGAAATGTCATTTGAGTATTTATAATAACTTAAGTTGATTATTATTTCTACCACAATGATCGTAATTACTAGAATTAGATGTTTGCAATTATTGTATTAACATTTAAAAAAACAATTTAATGTGTGCATGTAAATAACGTCTTTATTTTTTTCTAAATTCATTGGGAAAAATGTGCTTTAAAAAATGTTTTATCATATTTTAAAGGTATAGTTGTACAAACGTCCTGCGCGAGAACATTGACATTTGAAAGATCGCAGCAGTGTTGCCACGGTACCGGCTCGGTTAGGGGACCTATACTAGCTGGCTGAGACAAACCAAATTGCAGCTGGTTTCCAGTTCTATAATTTTCTAAAATTAAAAGAAAACGTGTAGTTTTTGAGCATTATTTGTAAGAAAATTTCTAAAATTTTGAAAATATTTTTCACTTCATAGCTTTTAGATATTTGGAAATGTATCTGTACAATACCATTTTATCTCTATAAGGCTATTATAATACAGAATTTAAACCCGATCCATCAACTTTTTGAGAAATAAGGTGCTAATGGCAAAATTTTCAAAAAATTCTAGTAGCCGCTATTTTGAAGCTAGAAAACAGATAAAATCGTTGGATTTCCTTTTAGGCTTTCTATAAAATTCTCATTTCAGATTTATAAAATTCGTTATCCGACAAACATGTCTAACTGCCGCTTCCGGTTTCGGATTTTTTTTTCAAAAGCTTATTTCCCCTATGAATTTTTGCTATACTCCAACATTTCAAAACTCATTGAAATTTGACCATCCGTTTGGGAATTATGAAGATTATGTACCTACATTATTTAAAATATTTTGCCATGCTGAGTAATAAATAAACAATAACTTTAAAAAGTTTCCAAATTTCTAAGCGATATTTTTCTAGAAACAGAAAAACATATAAACAAAAACATTAAAAAATGACAACATTTTTACACTGCTTAAATATGCTTGAATTGCATTTTTTCCGAAAGTTAAGTATCAACAATTTAAAAATTTACAAACCATATTAGACTTCAACCCGAAGATTCATGTTGGTAATTATCTCACGCATTATAATACTTTATTGTTGAATATATTTCTTTTTTGCAGTATTCAAATAATTTTAATAGTTCTGGCAGTTACACTACACTATTTACTCGCTTACATTTAAAATTATTTTTTCTCCAAAATATTTAACTACTAATCTATAAAGTAACAAAGTGTTAAAAGCAGTAAGTTAGCTCGTTGTTAGGTTGGAGAGAATTTGCGTATATCATTTTGGTAGTCTTAAATTTGCAAGGGGTGATCAAACTTCTAACAGCTCTAGAAGACGATGCTTATAGCAACATTAAATAATAAACTAACGTCTATTTATCAAGGCAGAGGCAATGAATTAAAAAAAATGTAGTTAAAATTACAATAAAATTAAGATTGTGACAATAAATATTATTTTCTGCTAATGCTACTCTTTGTCAGATTACGAAAACGAAAATAAATGTAGAGTTAATGTATGAGACATGTTTTTTAAAAATATCTTTACTTATTTTTTATAATGCTTATTAAATTTTATAATTAGCTGTTAATGAAGTTTCTTAATTAAACATAATTCCATATTTGGTTTAAATTGAACTCTTCCCACAAGTATATGCTAACTATATGTAAGATAAAATTTGCAAAATTATAACCATCCGTAGAGATAGGATTTTTATGCATTTGTATGTTATTCTTGCATGCAGTTAACGTATGTAGAGTACAATTTTCCGCGTTTCATTGACATGTGCACCACGTAGTATGTAAGTTTGAAAGTGGATAAAAATGAATATTTTAGAGATTGTGTATATGCTAGCATATTTCTCAAAATGTTGATTTTAATGCAAATATTATAATTGTGTGACATTTAACATACGTTTTTGACTATCACAATTTCAGAGGTTTAAAATAATCTGCCGTAATTAAAAAGCGCAGATTATTTTTGCTTTTCATCCATTTCCAAGAAAATAATTTACTTAAATTTAAAATTCAAAACAATTTTTAAATAAAATATTTGCATCCTGGGTGCATATTTTTTCACCAAAATTGCTTTTAAATGCATATATCGCGATTTTTAAGGGCATATATAAATGCATATTTATAGCGCTTATAAGTGCATACATATTTATATTTTTAAGTGCCGACAAACTCAAATCACCAGCATCACAAACCAGATAATACTATTGTAATTCGTGCACTTTACTATAAAAATTTGACATGTATGCAAAGAATTTCTTAAATGCAATTTTTTAAGCAAGGAGAAGATTTTGTGATTTTTCAGTTAAATGTGTTAACTCATCGAATTTTTCTTCAAATGGATATTATTGGTTCTTACTGGTGAAAACTGTAAATTAAACGTAGGGTGGATGCCCCTTTCTTGTCAAAACATAAAGATCAAACATGAAAAATGCATCTACTTACTGAAAATTGGGTAATGGTTTGTTTTAAGGCGATTTGGGGTTTGGAAAGCAGTTCAAGGAGGGGGCAGGTGTAGATTTATATTTATTTCAAAATAAATCCTACGGAACCTGTCAGTTTGAACATTCACATTTCTCTTTTGGCCTACCCCATTTACTACAAATACTCGGGTTGTGAATTATCAGCACAAAGTACAATAAAATAATGGCAAATAATAAGCATGAAAGGCATCACAAACGAACGTACACGCACCAGACATGCAGGAACATAGGTTGGAAATGATTGTGCATTCATTTTCAAAACGAAGATCCTCATTATTATGACGATTACAAGTACCTGTTAAATAGATCTAAAGAGTAGGAACTGAACGTTATACGAGGGGGTTGATGACATACCGATATGCACCCCATAATAGCAATACTCTGCAACAGTATTTACCCCTCTCGCGTACTCTGGTGGGGGTGTATGATATGATTATGATCCCGGGTTGCCTGGCAACCCTCAGTTTCCATCCCCACCAGAGGTATAAAAGCGGAGGGTGGTTTGGTGCACCACATTTCGCGGATGTTCGGTTCTGTGTGTGATGTCTCGCGTTTGCCCCGTCTCTGTTTTATCTGGTGGAGCAGAAGCAAGGGTGCTTTTTGGGTTTTAAATATATTTTAGCCGTACTTTTTCGGGTTTTTCTTTATTTATAATATTTTGGACTAAGGGACTGTTTATTATTTTAAGAAAACTGAAAGAAGAAGAAGAAGACCGTGCAAATACATCTCCAGCTGATCAAGTCTTAGTTATCTGCTAATCAAGGTAAGTTTCATTTTCTATGTACATTTGCAAGTAATTTTTGCTCTAGTGAAATTCATGGAATTGTATAAAATTCTGCTAATATTTTAAGTCAAAATCTATCTGACCTTTAACCAGACTTTTCAGTAGAGGTTTCCGTTAAACAATTTACCAAATTCTGTACATATTATTTTTAGTATTTTTATTAAGATATTGATTGCTAAAATTATTCGATCTTAAAATATTAGCAGAATGTTACTCATAAAATTGCACGCGTAAGTAAAATAATTTTTCGTATTTTTATTATTTGATTTGTTCAAATTTTCCTTTTTCATCTCTATTTTAATGACATTTAACGTTTAATATTCACGGTTTGAAAATTGAAATACTCAATACTTTGGATGTGGTATTTAAATGGGTTATGTGCACGATTACATTGATAAAATGAAACTTTTAAAGGGCACTTCTGTAGCGGCATTTTCACTTCATTCATTTAATAGCATTCTTGAGGCAACTCAGAAATATCAGGGCAATCTAATTTCCAGCATTTCAAGTTTGTTGCCTTTTCAATCCTAAACGGATTTCATTCTGTATACTTACAAGATTCGTCTTTGAAAGTCCTTTATAATCTTAAACTCTGGTACTTCTGAATGTTTGAGGATATTTTATACCCAAGAACAGATATATTAGTTTAACGTTTCAACATGCGCATTTCGTGGTGTCTTATTAGCTTGTTGCTTCTTCTTGATGTATATTTTGCTAATAAATATTTCGATGCCCCATTTCAGCTGCTTTTCATAATTTTGTTATTAGCAATACTGCATTAAGGAGAAGTATTGTTTAGCAGAACAATTTTTTATACTTATATCCTTAATTTTGTTTAAAAGAGGTCCGCATAAAATGTGCTGGCAATTTTTATTCATTCGCCACAACGAATAAAAAGTTATCTTTTTTAGATAAACTAAAAACTACAAAATATTTTAAAACAACTAAATTTTAAAATGTAAAAAACTTTATTTACGGTAATCTACTGTAAATTAAAACGCTTAATTAACGAAACATCTAAACAATAAATTTCAACCAAACATGACTCGCGAGTCAATTTAAAAATTACTTAGCCGTAAAGGGAGGCTGAATATAAATGATGCTAAACGATAAAAGAGAATTAAAACTTATGATGTAACATGACAGGAAAATCCTCCACATCATATCTTAGAGGCTATGTAATTTTTCTATCATTTATCTTATGCTTTTCTAATTACTTAAAACGAGGAAAATTTTTGTTATATTTCGTTATTACTTTTTAATAACAGCTGTACTTAAATGTTCTACTAACTTTATTCAAAAAGTTAGGTAAAAGTAGTACACCTGAGTGGCAGAACAGAATGAAAGTTCTATTTACGTAATTAACTATCTGTAAGAACCTTTGAGAAGTATAAGCGAGAACTAATTTACAATTCTCATTAGTTTCAGTTGGGTAAATTACCAGATTATCCACGTTTTTAAACAAAACTGCAAATTTATCCATCTAACTGTTTTACATCACATTCGACTTACGCTTCTGAATTGATTGATTTAACATTACGATTGTATTTCTTTTATGTCTGTAATTTTATATTGTATTTTCAATATTCTTTTTATTAACTCAAGGCATAAATTTTCAATAACGAAACCGAATGTGTAACAGCTAGCAAATAATGTTAACATTACGATTCCGTCATAAATGGAAGCCTGAGTGTCGGATTTTTCCTACATCTTTTATTTCAGCGTTCTTTATAAAAAACAAATACTAACTTTAAAATGAGCATTAACCCATAATTCTCAATCACCCTGTACATCTGGCAATGCGACGCCATTCTAACAATTTTATTTGTTCATCACGAATGCAATTTATATATTCATTCACCACGAAGATAATATAATGAAAATTAACATTTTCTTAACTTTACTAACGCATCGAGTGTTTTCCCTTTTCTTTATTGCATATTTAAAAAAATCATTTCCCACGTATATGTGCAAGAATGGACGGTTTCGTGTCTATGCAAATTTGGTATTTTGCACAAAAGTGCTTTATTTAAAAAAAAACGTAAATAAATATAACTGAAATAGTATACACAGCAATACTTTGCGCATTTCTATTTCAATTAAATTTGTTAATTAATAAAATACCATGAGATTACATTTCTCATACTAGCAAACTTACAAATTTTGTACATATTGCGTAAATATGGGGTAAATACAGTTATACAAATATAATCATTATCAGCAATTTAGTAGCTACTAAAAGTAACATTTTTTATTAGAAATATTGTTGCAAATTAAATTTCACCTTAATTATGAAATAATTTTGTGTAAGAAACTTTTGCATCAGGCATCACTATCATGCATGCGTAGCTAAGATTTTTCTAATTAATTAAAATATCTGGTTTAAATTTTTATTGTTGCAAACATTTAAAAGTAACATTCATTTTGGTTTTTCACGACGTTCCCCAACAAAATCATCTAATTTAATGAGGGGTCAACTACCCTCGAATGTATATGGTGCACACCCCATGAAGGTTGTAAATTATTTATGTCTGTCAATTATGGTGGAGTACTTAAATTATTTCTGAAATTGTATTAAAATTTCAGAAGTAGTGGTATTGTTCATTTTGCGTTTATAAAATATTTATAAAATTTAAATCGTTTTTCTAGTAATGTAGCATTACAAGAACAAGCTAGTCAAACGAACTAAAAGGTAGAGTTTTGACATTAAAGTAGTGTTCCTGACTGGATAGGTCCTTTTTACTAGTAAAGGATTTTTTCTTAACAAAAATATATATTATAAAGTATTATATAGTAAAATATATAAAACCATTATAATTTTTTTATTATTTTACGTACAAAATATTAACTATTAATTTTTTTCTACGCAAACGTCTAGCTTATACGCAAACAACACCAAGTGAAAATTTTCCTTATTATTTTATATACAATATTACTGAAAACATCTAATTAAAGTTTTTTTTTGTAAATTTTTCACCTACCTTTGAGCATAAATTTTTAGTTTCTACCTTCGGTATAGGGAAGTATTGATTTCATGAAAAGTTTCGAAATCTACATTTTAACGAAATTACTCGTTTTTGGGCTTAATGTCTGTCTGTGTGTAGGTGGGTGGGTGACTGGATGTGTGTGAAACGCCTCTAAAGGCGATTATGGTAAAATCAGGAGGTATATCGAAAATTTTAGTTTCAGTTAAACTTTTCAAAAGAATCCGAAACCGGAAACGGAAGTTAGACATGTTTTTTTGGTAGCTTTATTTTTCATAACTAAGTTTTAGAAATTTGAGCACGGAACTTAGAGAAGAAGAACAGAGAAGAACTTAAGGCAAATCGACAACTATTTCACCAAACTATTTAGCTTCAAAATGGCGGCCGCTACAACTTTTTGAAAGTTTCGCCCATTTACTCAAAAAGTAGTTGTCCAAACGGGATCAGTTACAACTTGTTTGAGAACCTTTATGGGTAATATACGTCAGCTGCGTAGCGGAAAGCTGCGAATGCTGGTCAAACGGTATTCAAAGTTAAGCAACGATCCGCCCGGTCACACCTTGGATGGGTGACCAATATTAAACTACAAACATGCAGCTGACGGAGGTTCGGAATCCTCCTTAAACTGTAGGTCCCACTGGTGCATGATACAGAAATGTAGATATGGCGCCGGTGTCCGGGTGAGGAACTGCCCTCGGGTTTCTCCGCAGTTAATCCCATACGCATTTACTTTACTTATGGGTAGTATACGACGAAGTAAAATTAATTTCGAATATCCGAAAACAATCGCAATGGCGCTGCTTTAAATATCTGAAAATTTTCAAAAAAATATTTAAGAAAACTGCTTATAACATTTTTGCCGATAAAGCTTGCAGTGAACTACAAATTTATTTTTTACTAATTTCCCAAATTTTACCATGACGCCTTTCGGGAATTTTCGAAAAAATTGAAATTGATTAATTATTTATTCAAAGCGCAAACGCGGATCGTTATACATATTTATCGATTCGATAGACTATGTGAGGTACTTTATTAAAATCAGCAAGAAATTTCAATTATTTTAAAATTTAAAAAGAAAACATTATTTATTAATATCACCAACGCGTTTTCCGACAGTCACGTGATTTTAACTACGCCTATAAAGTATTTCATTTTTTGCATGTTTATAATGACACCTCAAAAAAGTTTTTTTCTATTTTGCGTCTTTAAGAAAGCTATTAAAGCACGCAAACGCGTGTGTTTATAGCTCGGTTGCCAACTACCGCAAAATCCCCATTTTGGAACTGGAAGTTTTTATTTAAAAAGGCATAAAAAGCGCAAAATAGAAAAAATAGTATAAAATACATGTTTTATAAGACATTTTAGCGCACTTGTCCTTTAGAAAACTCGCCGCAAGCGGCTCGTTTTCTAAACTTGAACGCGTGCTCTAAAATCAGTCTTATAAAACTTGTGTTTTAATGTACTATTATAGCAATTTTTCTCCGCCATCCGAAGCGAAATTTGTAATTACCCGTAGGGCGCGGCGCGTACCTAGCTTTCGTGCAGTTTAGTCGCTGCTACTATGCGTACAGTTGTGGTACGGAAACCAATTACATAGGCTATCGCAAGTTTAAATCCCCGCTGCTTGTTTTTTTAGATATCTTAATGGCAGGCGGTAAACTGTACAACGTTATAATTATAAAAAATATGTTTTTGCAAATACCGCAAGTATTAATATCTAGTATGGGAAAATCCACTTAAAGTTACCACTTCAGCTTTTTGCTTAACGCTGTAAGCGATGTGACACGATCGTCATTCTTTTAAATATCACTATACCCATTTTTGTGCTCATTCGATACACCTTTATTTTCTCTACTCAATAATATGAAACTTGCAACGTTACATAACAACATTTTCGAAAAAAACGCGAGATACTTCTTCATTTTACTTAACTCAAAATTAGAAAAACAGTCTATCGCAATCATAGCACTGCTTTGAAAGGCATTTGATTTATCTTTAAAATTAAAAGCATTGGGAGGATTACATGTTTAAAGCGCTGCAATAAATGTTGGTATCTTACGTTATTACTTAGAATTGGAAGCAGATTTCTCTGCAATGGGGGTTATAACTACTAAGTTTTTTTCACATTTGAATCTAAATTTGATTCTGAAAACAATCAATTTTTTTTATATGAATTTCATGATTCCCATTCCACCCTCTTACTCTGGCTTAGCGCATTTAGCGCTATTCACCGATCTAACATGCCCCACCCTGAAAAGTCATGCAACCCAACATAAACACCACACACAACGTTCATGAACACCCCGGGTTTAACTTACTGCCAATGAGAATCTAGCTCTAGAGCCTATAACTTTAACCACTACACCACCCGCTGGCTCTACATTCAACCTAAAATCGTATTAATGGATGATTTAAAGAGCAGATTACAAGAAATAAGGGCCGAAATTAAAGTAAAAAGAGCAGTTCTGGTTAAAAAGTAGCTTACAAAGTTATTCCTTAACCTCGATTGCAGAGCCATCTGCTGCCGAACAATATAAAATACCAAACATCGATTGCAACTCTCCCAACATGCAACCCTCTCATTGAAAGAACAAAATGCTAGTGCTGTCAACATATTGCATAGTTGAGTTATTGGTACGGCCAGTTGGATTAATATCGACGGACGTCTCTATACCGCTTGCCGCATCAGGCATTTTCCAATAAATTCCGTGCGCTGCAGGGGCGCTACTAGCCGGTGCATCAAAAATGTCATATCTGCGGTTAAGCTAGTGATTGGTTGGCGTAACTTCTATACCTTTACATTACAAAATATTCAACGCGATAAACTTTTAAAGCTACAAATTTAATCAGCAGGTCTAATTGCACACAATAATTGAAATTTTATTTACAGCACATGCGACAGTTTTTAAGGAATGCTATTTTTATATTCTCATGGAAATGACAAACAAATAAAATGATGAATAAAGTACACTTTTTATTCCCAAACAATCTAAGTAATAAACATTTAAAGTGGAATTTGATTAATCGCAGTAATTAATTTGTTTTGTAAATGATGAATAACTCTAGTTTAAAAACTGTAATGGGTATCTAAATGTCATAATCAAAATAAATATAAAACTTCGCAGCCTCTGAAATAGGTCAGCTTATCTCCAAAAATGAGAAAAAATTCTCATTACCGCGGTAGTCATCGTCCTTCTGCAGTCTGGTTGTCGAATTATATGGATCTAATCCACCAAATGAAACAAATTCAATTTAACCTTCAACGCTTTAATTTCCTATTGCGTTTAATTAAATCAAAAAAATTCAGACTAGTTTCTGTCAACGTAGTTAAAAAATCAAGATAGAGACTTCCACTTATGGAATGAAATTTGAGTATGTTTACCTTTAGCTCGAAATAGAATGAGATAATTGTGGCCATCATCAACTCAGAGTATAAAATAACCGTATTCCATTACCATTAAAGCTACATTAGCATCATTACAAATTTTTAAAAGCTGAATTATAAAGTACAGCGTCAGATATATGTCAGCGCAATGGACTCTGTTTCGTGCATATTAAATCGCCTCGAACTCAAAGTACATTTTTGTCCTTAAAAATTATATAGTACTTAATTGCAGGAATTATGTTACGCAAATTAATTTAATTTAAAATTAAGTCTTGGACCAGAAAATATCGATTGTTTTATTTTAAATTGAATAATTTTTTTCGGGAATAAATGCTTACTATAACAGTTTATATTCATTTTGCATCAAACAAAGACAAGGTTTATTTAAAAAAAAGCAATTTTATGTAAGCTAATTTAAAGTTATATAAGTAGCAGTATCATAGAAAATAATATATAAATATAAACCTGTATTTTAACAGGCTCAACATAGGTATCTCGGCAATTATAGGAGATGATACAAAGTCGATTAAATTAGATAAAAGTTGCCTAATTATGGGAAGAATGTAATGGTGATTTCGTTTTTCTCAAAATACCCATAGCCTACTAGACAGGAGCAGAAAACTGAAAATGTGGAATTTCTTTAACGTAAAATATCTCTGTTCATACTAAACATACAGAGTGCCCATTTTAAAACTCCGAGCCTAAATTTTTTTAAATAGGCAACACACAATACAAATCATTGCCGACTATTATTTTAAAACAAAATATTTCTATAATTAAGATCAGGGCAATCATGTTTGCATTAACTTGACAGTTTACTAATCAAATTCGTTAAGCCACATTACTTGAACGGTGCAAAACAAAGATTATCGATCACTAATCTTTGGTGCATAATGTATTCCAACGCTGACAAAGTGGACATGCTTCTAATTCTGGGTGAATGTCGAAAAAATGCGAGTGCTGCCAGTACTTTGTATGCGCAACGCTTTCCAGGTAGACGAATTCCAACAGACAAAACATTTAGAATGCTTCTTCTGAATTTACAAGAGTATGGGCAATTTTCAAAACCAAAAGTAAGGGCACGGCAAGTTACGGTTGAACATAACGAAGTAGCTGTAATTGAAATGGTTACGGATAATCCACATACAAGTCAAAGAGCGATTGAAAATGCCTTAAACATTAGCAAAGGTTCTGTTTTCAATATTCTTAAGGCGAACAAATTTCACCCCTACCATGATTTTACCATACACCATCTTGAAGATAGGGATTGTGAGCATCGTGTTCAGTATTGTCAATTTCTTAGACGGCAATTAAACGGCAATGCGGAATTTTTAAGTATGGTATTATTCTGTGATGAAGCGAGGTTTTCAAACAACGGCATGGTTAATCGACATAACGGCCACTATTACGCCCAAGACAAACCCCGCTGAATCAGGATAACTCATTTTCAGAGAATTTTTTCTCTTAATGTGTGGTGCGGTATTATTGGCGATTTTGTAATAGGTCCACATTTCTTTAATGGAAATTTAGATGGTGAAATGTATTTAAATTTCTTAATTAATGAACTACCGGCTCTCCTCCAAACAGTTCCTCAAAATGTACCAAAAAGCATATAGTTTTTAAATAATGGTGCACTTCCGCATTTTCATAGGGATGTGAGAAATTATCTTAACCAACATTTTGAGGAACGCGTAATTGGACAAGGTGCATTGCATCCTTGGCCTGCCCGTAGTCCCAATTTGACTCCGCTAGACTCCTTTTTGTGGGGCAAAATAAAAAATGATGTCTATGAAGTGCCCATTCGAAATGAAGAACATCTACGCGAAAGGATAATTCAATGTTGTCGCTCTATCACACCGGAAATGTTAGCTCGTGTTAGAGGTTCATGCGTAGAATAATTATACTCTGCGAAAACGAAGGAGGAAGGCAATTTGAACACCTGCTTCGTTAGTTTTTGTACTATGTTCCTATTAAATTATTGTAGTTATTGTTGTCAAATATTAAATTTGAGTTATTAAAGTAACCTTAAATTTGTACTTAATCATTAGCAGATACATGTACTGTAAAACAACTTTGATCTCAATTTAAAAAAAATGTTAGAAATGCATAGTGATCTGGGGGTTGCATTGTGTGTTGCCTATTTAAAAAAATTTAGGCTCGGAGTTTTAAAATGGGCACTCTGTAGAATAAAATCATGAAGGAACACAATCGCTTTCTTAACACATAGATTTACAACTTTTTCCTTCGCGATTATTTTGAATTTTTACTATGAACAAAGATATTTTACCTCAAAACAATTATTTTTTTAGAATTCTTACTCGTATCTAATAAGCTATGGAAAAATTACATTGTTTCTCTAATTAGGCAACTTTTATCTAATTTAGCCGACTTCATATCTCTTATAGTTTCCGAGATCCCTATAGTGTCTCCGTTAAAATAGACGACGGTATACGAAAACACCTTATTTCATTTTATTATAGCATCTGTTCCAGAACAAGAAAACTCAAAAACGTATAGCTTTTCTGTTCTTAACTTCCTTTCCGGAAGTATAGTTCAGGACCATATTTTCTACCAAATCCACATATCAAGCGCCATCTGTACTTTCGAAAATAACCAGAAGTAGTATCAACGTTGCTTTTCTAAATAGAAGCCCTTGTATATTGTTAAGTATGCCAAAAAGTTTTAAAAAAATTTTCTATCATAATAATAGAGATTTTGGAGCCTATTAAAACTGGAAATTGTCAACTCTGCAATATCACAGTAGTCATGAGTTCAATAAAATTATAGAAATAATTTTCAGAAAATGATTATTTTCAGGAGCGTAACTTGGCAGTAGGCCCAGATGCCAGAAGGAAAAATGAGCTTTTGACTTTTTCCATTTTTGCACAAAATAAGTCTTTTAAGAAAATGTAACAAAGTAACAAATAAACTTTTTCTGATAAAGTACAAATTGCAAAATCTAAATAAAAAATGTCTTCGTGGATTAATTGAAACGACATGTTAGCTATCAAACATACACGTCTAATCTTACACTAAGGGAATTTATATTTTTTTGTTATTAATAAACAGTGCTGACTTGAATTTAGGGCAAATTTTACGAATTTCGCACATTTTCACATGAGTTTTTAGGGCCTCTGAGCGCCTCCTTGGCACTGGGGCCAGAATCCACGCATCTTTTGCATCTAGCTACGCCCCTGATAATTTTCGAAATGGAAAGCTTCTTCAGAATGTCGAAGAATATACAAGGTGTTCTATTTACAAAAACAAAGTTGATGTTTGAAGTTGAAGTTGATTATTTTTACTCCGGAAGTACCATATAGCGTTTGATGTGTAGATTTGGTAGCAAATAGCGTCCTAAACCATACTTCCAAAAGAAGTTATACAAAATAAATAACAGCTGAGCTCTAAGTTCGTGCGCCTTTTTTAACCTACGGTATTTTACGGTAGATGAAAAATAAATAAGTTTACAGAATGGCTTTGTAGTTTTGTAATTCTCTCAAGTTTCAGAGAACATTGGCGCTAGCGAAAAGACGAGAGGAATAGAAACGTCTTAGGCAAATTAACTATTTGGTAACCATAGAATACAGAGCCCCACATAGACACTATGTAAACGTTTATTTCTTATTAAAACTTTAAATTGGAACTTGTTTATTTGAACAATTATGGGTAAGCACTGCCTACCCTGCCTAATAAGGGAACTGCCACTGATTATGTCATTCATTTGCGTTAGGTAATGAAGTTCATTATCTCACTAGTGAGATAATGGGTACATTACCTAACTCATTTTATTTACACAAACAAAACTGAAGCTTTCTTCTTTGATCCTGAGAGAAAAATTTGGCTCAGAAAAGACAAAGTTGGAGAGCTCTTTAAAAAAATTAAACACGTATATCTGTATTTTAGTTCAATAAATAATTTTGATACTGATAAAAATGTATCTAACTATTACCGTAAACAACTCTTCGCCACTGACCAAAACGATGTTTTGTCAAACTCAGTGTCTTAATTAATCTGGATTTCAATATTTTATTAGGATTATATTCACCATATTTCACCAGATATATACAGTGTGTCCCAGGATCGAGTGCCTAATAGGGAGAACAACGTTTACTGATGCATACAAAGAATTTCTGAATAATTCAGAAAGTGGAGCTCTGTGGAGATTACGTAGAATTGCTCTTACTTTTCTGTTTCGCAAAGATTTGTTGCTATTTAAATATTATTGATAAAGAGGTATTTCACTGATTTTCAAAAACATGCAAATCCAAAACACCCTGTATATTAAAACTAAACTGACAGTTTTTTTTTAAGTTTTCAAAAAAGCAAAATCTTTTCTGCAGGATGACTTTCTCCGTGTAATCGAAAACATAAACGTTTTTCTTATTAGGCACTCAATCCTAGGACACACGGTATAGCAAAAATATAAAAACAAAACCTTCCATCAAACTTAGTAATGTTTAGAAATCAGATGTGAGTAAAAAGAAAAATAAGTGAATAGTTTTGAATTCAGCACCAGAAGTAAGCTGATCATTGGTGTTTTACTTCTGCAGTATAAACATTTGCATTGTAATTCCTTTTTTGATTGTAAAGACATTACTGGAAATTTTGCAAAAACACTTTCTGTCAACTTTATGTTTCGGAAAATGCAAGGTACAATTTAATTACGTTGAAAGAGAACAACTGTACGTTTTAGTATGAAAAAATTACACAAAGAGAAGTATGTTTAAACACGATTTATTAAATTATTTCCCAAAATAATATTATAGCGAGCAGTATCAAGTGGTTTTGAATTTCCAAATAAAACCCGTTATAAATTCAGTTTGCCGACGAGCTATACGAAAACGTACATACATACATATACATATTTGGGGCGAAGAGGAAAGGATAAATAGGTACGTATGTGGCCCAAAGAGGTTCTCACTTAACCAGGAAATGCTTTTAACAGCGCCGCAGTTATATTCACGGTTAATCCCAGAACTAACTCACTTAAGGGACTGGTACGTAGTCTGCTCGCTATAAACATGAAATATGCCAGTTTGCTAATAACAATACAATTCATAAAATGGGGAGTGCATTTCAAAGTTATTTTAAATTTCTGTATATCGCACAGTGCATGTTAAATTTTATTTTGTGCTCGTCGCAAATGACACAAATAAACAAGTTTGAATTGTTGATTGTAGAAACAGTAGATGTTCAAGCAATGTAATCGCAGTTTTAGTTAAAGCGTGCAACTTTAAAGAGCGTTTAAAACACTGATTTTTAATTACAATTTTCTGTAATAGCCCGGAGAAAAAGGGGAACAAAGATGAACAAATTATTTTAATTTTAAGCACCGCAACGCAATTTAAATAATCAGTTAAATATAAATATGCAAAGATAATTTCTTCGCGACCATATATTTAAATAACACATACATAACACGCAGTTCTGAGGAATGTGAGTATTTGAACGATTGCTGCATTAAAATTTGCGTTTAAATCAAATTTATCAAAGATAATCTAGCAACCGCCATTTTAAAACTGACGGATTCGACAAAAACATTGTATTAGTGGTAACGTACTTAAAATAAAAACTACGTTCATATTTACAAACTTTTTTATCATATTCTGCTTTTCAATAAAAACCAAATGATAGCAAAATCTGTCTAACATATTCGGAATTTACATCAAGTTTTTAAATAAAACTTCAGATTTACCAATAAATTATAAACAAAAAACAGTCTCTTTCTTTGTTGTTCTGGGAGACATGATTGTATGAGTGAAACGAGAACTTTTCAGCTAAAGTCACGTTTAACTTTGTTTGACGGATTGCTTTTAGTGCAAATAATAGATAAAATTATGATCAAATGTACAACTAGCGACATTTTTAGCTTTTTTCGCTTACCAAATTGGGTAGAATATACAGGGTGTTCCGAAAAAGTACTCATAAACGTTATCATAGATTCTAGGTGTGAACATAGATTACCTCCTACCATTATACAGCCCGAGTCAAACCATATAGGTTTTGATGTATTTCTGTCATTTGAGAAGATAAGTAAGAAAGTTACTAAAAGTTGTGCGAACCGACACATACTATTAAAAGACATAAAAATCGAAAAGAAACAGTCCCATGAATAAATTATTTCATAGATAATACGTTTCTCGAATGGAATGCCTCATATCTAAATAGTGAGACCATTTAATATCCAACAAAAAATCTAAATACCTTTTTTTGTAAATGCCTTAGTTTTTGAGAAAAAAATAATAACACGAATACTATTATACACCTCGCGCGGTAGCGATCTACACTCAAATATGGGGATAGCGGTGCGCGATGTTTAACAAAAAAAGTTGACAAGTTATTAACGAGACAATTAATAATTTATTTGAATAAAACTCAAGACGGTTTGTGGAAATTAATAACAAAAGCACGTTTAAATAATATTGAACCAAATAAAATATTAAACTAAGTTACGAGCGAATAAAGTAAAACTATGACATTTGCGTAATAAAACTGAATAAACACATCAATTTCATTTGCTTTCAATCGCGCACCACTATTTCCATATTTGTGTGTGGACCGTAAGTTTGCGAGCTGTATGACAATATGTATGAGATTATTTTTTTTTCTAAACAGCTATGGCAGTTAAAAAAATTGGATATTGGTTGGGAATTGAATGGTCTCACCATGAACACTGCAAAATATGAGGCAAACCATTTAAGAAAAGCATTATCTTAAAAAAATTTTATGGGACGCCCTGTATAACATTTTCATATGTTAGTTTATAGTACGTGACGTTTCATATTTATAGCGCCCTAAAAAAGTTGATAAAACAGTTTTATACAACATATTTATAACGTTTTGAGCAATACCTTTGTAAGTTTGCATGGAAATATGAATTTACACAAGACATAGTACCAGAAATTTAGAAATTTCAGTAGCGTATAAATACGAATTTCCTCAACATAATTTTTTTTCGAGTGGATTATATTTATTCGTTTATTTTTCTAAGAATATTTTAAAACTGTTGTTTTTTAATTATTTATTAAGTTAATTAACTTACTAAGATAAGATCTTCTACCATTAGTTCGCTTCTGAGATGTTTGGTATTTGCTTTGATGTAACACATTTCCTTTTGCATGAAATCTAAAAAAATAATTTCCTATGTTGCTTCAGGTAGGAGTGTACCTACAGATTAAATAAAATTAAATATTGCAATACACGAAGATTGCCTGGCGTTTTGGTGCAGATTTTGTTTTTCTTCTAAGACAAGTTACAGGTATCTTTTGATCAATAAATAATAGAGGCATTTTCTGTGTTTTAGACACACACAGATCGCAGTTTGTAAAAGTTTACTGAAAGCACAGATAAGGTTAACACTACAGATATACGACCCTTTATACAAAATGTCCGCTCATATTTGGAGACGAAATTAGCGTTAGTTTGGCTACAACGCACCAGACCAATTTTAGGGCGCTGCTATCGCTATTTGTTTATTACTGTTGAAATGTGTTGGAAACTGTTTTATAGCGGATTTGAGCGCATCTGTCACATCATGAATATAATTTAAGTAGAATTGGCTTCAATATTAATTATTTACGAAAAATTGCGATTTGACAATTAAGCATGGCAGATGGCTGTCTAACTTTTGGTTTGAATATGTGCTAAGTAATCTGCTCAATTACAGTCATCTGTGACTTAATTATAAATTGTCATTGTAGCGCCATCTTTTTGCAGATTATTAATCATATAAAACAAGCTGCCGATAGCTCACATATTTACCGTATATCTGTAGTGTTAACCTTATCTGTGCTGAAAGTAAACAACACCACTGATTTTTCTAAATTATTGACTATTGACTATGAACATACGTTTCGTTACGATCTCTGAAATAATAAGTACGGCTGTGTTGCACCGGATTTCTTCTATTCTTGTATGTACTAGATCCTGTACAAGGAGATAGAAGCATAACGTATTTAATTGTAAAACGTATTAGACAACGTAAGCAGTAGCCACAACCGCATTGTCATGTCCACGTACGTGTTTATATAACATCATCCCAACCGAGCAAAATACAAATAAAGAAACTCCAGCGCAAAAATAACAAAAGTAGGTGCATTTATAATAATCAAACAGTGATTTTACTTTCTGATTAATAATTCCATAACCACCTAATTACGATTTTACATTTTATTAACTATTATGAAATATTAGCGGCCTATACAGCACAATACAATAAAAGTCAACGTGAATTCGTAATGCAGTTGCACTGGGGCCTAAGATTTTTTTGTTGTTTTAAAATTAAATGTAATAAAAATATGTGCCCGCCGGTATTTGCCGCCTCGCGGCTACGATGCTCATCCTCGGAGTTTGTTTTCTTGAAGACAGCTATCAGCAGATTATGTTCCAATAATACAAACAAACGGTATAAATCCAATTTTCTTATTTGTTTCGAAAACTGTACTGGCTCTCTATATATCAGCACATACGAATACACGTCTTGTATAATGGACGCATGTAGATGCGGTTTCTAATAGACGGGGGCAGTAAAAAATGAGACAGGTGGGAGGGATTTGGACTTAATATATAAATGTGTTTTTTTTAATAGAATGAAATACACCTAAATATGCGTTTAATATAAATGCATGCACCTAAACCTTTTTTAAACCTTTTTTTTTCGTTTATCGTTCTGATTACTTTAGGTAATAAATATGTTTACAACTATGCTAATAACCATAAATAATACATTACATTCTCATATTATTTAAATAAAAAACAGTGATGAACATTCCACTGAAAACTTTTTTTCTTTGATTTCTTTCTGTTTTCAAACCTACTTTTATCGAAAAACTTACAATTTAACATCAATCATTCAACTACACAAAGGTTGTAAATACACTGTTTAAATTGATGTTGCTTGAAATATTTACACCTTTTGGAATAAATAAATAAAATTTTCTAGCCCACACACTTTTACAATTTTTACAAGCTCAGTCGTCGCTGAAAATAGATGTCTAGTCCTACGAAACAAAGCTAACAGGATGGAAGTACAAACTATTGCTCGTTTTTATTACACTCACAATACATCGACCAATTACTACGTCGCATTTGCCGTTTCAGCAGCCAATAGAGAAGTTTAACCCGAATATTTGTGATACAAAATTTTACTAGTGTTACCCCAGGGCACAATGCACTGACAGACTCGCGTTGGTCGACCCGTCTAAATGCGTCACGTGATGTATTAGTTCCAATAATGAGACGCGGCGGTTTTGTAGATGCGCCCCAAGTGATGCGCGTCTAGCCGACCTTCATATATATTATATATAAATTAAAATAATTATTATTGAAAAATCGACGTAGAATAAAAATATAAAAATGTTTCATGTTCCAACTGAGGATAGAGGCCTTTCATTGAAAAAAAAAATGGTCAAAATCGGTGAAGCGGTAGCCGCTGGAGGAACCAGAGAAAAAAACCCTTTGAGCTTTTATATATGTATGAATGGATTGCAATAAGTTTAAGCAAACTGCTAATTTGCTTTATTTAATGGTTTTAAAATACAATTATGTTGACAATTCAATATATTATGCAAGAAACAATCTAGTCTTATACCACTAGTGAATCAGAAAAACCAATCAGGGTAAGTTACTCAAATTTCTTGTATTATAAATCGTGTTTATTTTGCTTTAGAAAAATGTTTCAGGTATTAAAGTTAATGGGAAATAAAATCAAGCATTACCTATCTGTTTTATTTGAGAAAATTAATCTAACAAGTTTGATATATTAATCCTTAAATAATCCAATCACATGCCACTTATGAATTAAAAAATAACCGGGATAAATTTACTCAAATTTTTGCATAGCTCGACAAGTTTTTCTAATTTTTAGCTCGGTTATTTTTGAATTCACTCGTGGTATAAATTGAATTATAACTGAATCAGAGCATCAACATCAAACGATTGTAATTTATTATGTGAACACACACGTGGCCTGTTAACTTGCTCGCCTCTATACAGCGCATACTATTCTCTTAGAAAATATGCGTGGATAAGTGTTTACGTGTTTCATAATAGAATAAAACATCCAGTAAACTTCACAAAATTAAATAATTGTTTAATTTTGTGGAATTGCCTGCGTGTTTTATTCTATTAACATTCCATTCCACTATGAGCCTAAGATGAATATCAACCGTTTACATATTTCATGTTGACGCTCATGCCGCACAATTTAAATCACAACAAAATCAAAATGGTTCACCAAATTTAAAATAAATGCCTGGCATTATTGGTAAATATAAAAATAAATTGACGATGACGTTTTCCAAGCATATTAATAAGATTTGTAACTAATATAATTAGTTTCCTATTTTCCAAAGCCGGATCTGCAAACAGGCAAACCTAGGCATTTAACTAGGGGCGCGAAACAAAATGAGGCGGTAAAAATTCTCTAAATCGTCTAAATTACATTTTTATTTACTCATTTATTTGTTATTCAGTTTTATTCAATTTTAATCAAGTGGTCTTAGTGCAAACGAACACATTTTTGTACTCGCAGTATAAAACTTTGACTGATAAACGTGTTGACGTGAATCAATGGGTTTGCCGCTTATTTGTGTGGATTAGGGTTGTCAATCTGAAATTTAGTGTTTGGTCTCTCAAATTTTTTTTAGGGAAAAGAGGGATTAGGGAAATATTGGATTTTATTTATTAACATAAAGTAGAGAGACTTGTCAATTTTGATTAGCACAAGTGTTTAAGCAAGTTTTGAAACGTGAGATCAAATTTTATTGATGACATAGAAGAGAGTGGAGTTGAAATTTGATCGGAAAAATAATTAAATCTAACATTAAGGAGGTTGGATCTGAAAACCAACAAATAATGCACTACTACGGAAATTCTGTCAAGTGAATACAGTCTTAGACATAAAACTTCAATTAAAACATTATCACTGAGTGGCCTAGGCGTAGATTCGCATTAACACTTTCTCAATCGCATCAAACGTGGCACTATTGTCCTTTGAGGACTAGGCGTACCGTTTGAGGCGCTGTAGGGAGAGACCTAATTAAACTCAGAGTATTACGTCCAAAGCGTTCTTAGACTTACGTAACCTATGAAACTCTTACTACTTAATAGCAGTCTCAAAAAGTAGAAATATCGTTAAAAGTAAAATTGGGGTAAAAATTCCGATTGGCAACTTGTTTTTTCTACAACTTACGTGCAATTTTCAAATATATAGAAAATAAAATTGTTTAGGGGCACCAATAATACAATTCTGGCTTAATTTATATCTTGAAGTTTACTAAATTACTGATTCAAAATTCAATACTATTTTTCATAATCAACCATATAATTTTGTAATTTATAGTAAAAGTGTATTGCTCAGTAATAATAAAAATATTTTTTATTTACTTTTCTTCTTTTAGTAGCGTAATCAAAACTTAACTCTTTGATATGTAAGTTTAATTAGTAATTACTAATTATTCATATTTGTAACCAACTGCTTTCTTGTGCAAAACTTGTACAGGTTTTTATGTTAATGTAAATAATTTATTTTACTTTTATCGCGGTTAAATGTGCTCCACAAAAACCTTGTAAGCTGGCAGACGCTCTTAATTCAAAAATGATTAATAATCTCCTTAAGAAATTGTTTTTGAAAGCATTTGTCTGATTTCACTCGATAATAAATTAAATTTCTAAAGCTCTGTCACAATAATTGTGCTCTCGGTACTTTTTTATTGTTGGACGAGCAAGACTGTTATTACCCCTTTTTCTATAGTCATTACAGCATTAAAATATTATGCCGGGGTGTGGTAAATCTTATAGTAAAACTCATTAGGCAAATGCAGACTATAAGTTGAACTATATCCGATTTCATTTTATATCTTTAGAGTACGTGTACGATGTACATGGTTTGAATTAGTAATTTCCACTTTACTAACTACTACCTGTTTCTGGTAGATATGCAGAAATATTGTTAATATGGTGCAATTAATTCATGGATATGGCTTTTCCTGAACACTTAGTGTATTCAGCAAACGAATAGGAAAATGAGGCTAATTTCATTGTAAATTTGCATTAGTGAAAGTAAATGTAATGAGAGTCACTCGTTCCAAATTACGTCATAATTAATTTGCACTCCTCGTTTATAAATTAATTTCAATTTCCGAGATGATTTAAATTTATGTTGACGTCACTTCAGGCTTTACCGAAGCAGATGATGTGCAACCACTTTATTATTAATTGCTATTTCTAAAACAGACATTTTTGAAATAATATTTCCAGACAATAATTTTCTTTGTTAGTAATTTAAAACACATTGTGTGCTTACATGGAAAAATTCAAGCGCAACTTGGTAAATAGAAAAGGTAGTGAATTTGAAGATGCACGACGAATGGAAGTTTTAGAATGACAAATTGCAAAATATATGACGTGACAGACACAATTTGCAGAATATGGGGTGAATACATGAATGATAGAGTCGGTAATGTAGGAAACTGGAGAAGCTGGATTAGGGGATATATCGCGAAAAGCCGTAGATTGCCTCTATAATGGAAATCCTCGTGTTATGGTTTTATCTATACCTATTTCCATTCGATTTGTGTCCGAATAAATACATTTATACATCAATAACTGCTTTATACTAAAACGTTGAAAAGTACGAAACGGCTACACTTTGCGCTCCACTTTAAGCAGGATGTAATGAAAAAATAATATTTGAGTGCACCAAATAGACATCGCATCGCTTCAAAATAAATAGCGGTTTTCATAAATAAAATACCCAACGCATGATCGCTTATAATTTACAGAAAATATTATAAAGAAAGTGTTTAAATAAATTACAGTTTTCAAAATAAACATGTTTGTAAACGACTAAACATTAGATAACCACAGTTGAGAAGAAAATAGTAAATAAACAGAAACGTTCAAAATAAAACATTTTTCTGTAAACTTGTTTTAGATTTATGAAAAATAACAGAAGGTAAGTATAACAATTTTTATTGTTTCACTTAAATTCGAAAATCTAATAAAATCAATAAGCAGACATCACTGTTTACAACCCACTTTGTGTGGAGTAAAAGAGAAATAAAAATATGTAGTTCCAGGAAAATATGGCGTTAAATAGCGAAGGAAAGTGGATTACGCAATAAAATTTTATAGAAATAGCAATATTTCCATAAATGTTATGTTGAAGTTAGTATTCGCTTGTGAATGTTAAAAACGTAGCACGGAGAGTGAAATAGAAAATTCTCAATAATGTTTTCTAAAATTTTTGTGATTTCTTGCACTTTTCCTTTAAGTTATCCTAATAAATAATGTGTTACATTACGTTACATTCAGGTAAAAGTTTTCACCATATTAGTTTTATAAAACAAATCTAGGTAAGGGAAACACTGGCGAAGTAAAGGGTAGAGACAGAATACTCTTACTCTCGATGTGTTGGTTCCAGGTTCAATTCTCGGTGGCTTCTGGTTGGTGGTGGCAGGTGTAAGTGTAGACAAGTTAAAAATCCTACTAATCCACAATCGTAAATCAAACCAAAAATTCTTGAAATGTTGAAATTTTCGTAATAATTACACGCAATAAAATGGATAGAAAACAACTGCAACTTCTTGAAGTTTTCTATAACCGTCGACATTCAAAGCCTGTACTAAATTTGCGCCTTATTTTATACATTTTAAATTAAATAAACAAAATTATTCGATGTATTTCTATTTGGAATTGATTTGTAAAAATTTGGAAATAAAGTTTTATACAAATGCGAACCATACCCAAACTTATTATAGGTAACGGCATATTGATGAGAGCAATTATTATTTCAGCAATCCTAACTAAATGTTCCAATTGTCATATGAAGCAGCTTACTTGATAGCTCAAGAGATAACCAAAAATCTCAAACTATTTGGGGCAGAAAAATTCACAGAAACGCCCTCGTCTTTATAGTGAAGAATGGGTAACTCACAGCTACTTACAGAATTTTATCTTAGAAGAAGTTTGTTTTTCATTTATATTGGATCGGTAGTAGCTCATAGACGATATCGCAAAAAATTTATGTTGGTAGGCTGACTAATAACGCCAGGAAGCAGGGTTTGCAAAACTCCTGCATTCTGCCGAAATCTCAATTTTTACAGGTCTTCGGTACGCTTTTAAAAAACTCTGTGAAAATAAGAAAATGAATTCTTTCGTTCCTCACTATGTCGTATATACACTGTACAGTTCGTTATTTTTGTAGTTAGTACTATTAGATGTAGGGCGCCAGAGTGGTCGAGTGGTTAGGGCACTTGGCTGCTACACGGAAGGTCTTGCGTTCAAATCCGAGACTGGATGCCTGGCGGGCGGCCTACCCAGTCGCTTCTTAAAAATTGGGAACCTAACCCCTCAAGGGGTTAGGGAAGTAAGGCAGCCGTCTAAGGCGTGGTGCTTACCACACCACCCCGCACTTCATATAAGAGTGCGAGACGGCTGGGTATCGGAAGTGATGGTCCGGTGGCCCTGACCCACCGCATTACAGGCCAAACTCTTCATTGGAGTGTAGTGCCACCGACTTTACCGCTTTTTTTACTGTTAGATGTGAGGTGTTTTATGAAATTGAAATAAATTTAAATTTCACGCAAGATGACCCATTAAAATACAGGGTGTTCCATTTAAAGCAAATAAGATATTTTTATTTATATTCCGTTATCTATTTACTAAAACCGAATCCTTACCACCTGTTTCAAAGTTTTAGCGATGAAAAGCCCCCACTACTACAACGCGTCAATTGTATAAGGCGCATGTTCCTTTGTACAGCAGACCGCTACGGTTTTTGATGTAGATAAAAAAATTCATTTTTACAGCAGATGTTCGGATTATTAACCGCTGATATCTCGTATTCAATTAAAATTTAGACTCGGTGGCCAGCGAAAGATACGCGGACCTTGCTTTATACCTCGAAGTGACAGGCAAACGGCCGCCCGGCACCGAATTGTATTTATTATTTAAAAAAAATACTTTCTATTTGGTTCTCTAATGTCAATCCCCAATGCAAGTGCATTACGAAGTTACATTGATTTTCAGTAAATTGTGCTGTGTAGGACGCTAATATTTACTAATACTTATGATTATGAATCGAGCGAGTTTGTTTATTTTGCTGTTTTTTCCGTTAGGATGATGTCAATAACAACTATAAAGGTGTAGCATCGTTCAATAAAAAGGAAAATTTATAGCGGGCAAATCTTAACTAATTTAGGTTGAGATTTATCTAAAATAAATGCGACTGTTGGACTCATGGCCTTGTAATGTGCAGAATGATCTTATTTGTTCTATGCAGTAAGTATAGGTAGTATCGCTAATATATGCAGTATTGTTGTGATATTTAGTAGCAAAAAGTATACTGATAGGGGGGGGGGGGGAGTTGACCCCAATACAACCTCCTCATGGGTGCGCCACTGAAACAATTAACCTACTATACTGACTATAATAGACCCTTGCGTAAGTAGTCTAATATATTTTACAATTACATACATTGTGCTCTTTTCTTTATAATTATATACATTATGCTCCTATCTTCATATACAGTATTTAATGTATTTAATACACACATATAAAACAAAAAAAATAAGCATCCAAAAAGCCGCGGGGCGTAGTCCGCCGGGGTATCGCTAGTTAATAATATTTTAAGATTGAATCGCAATTGCCCGTGCATTTATAAAACACGATAGCTAAAAAAAACATAGATTTCAGGCGCATAAACATCTTACACAATCTTATACAGACTTAAACAGCTTATTCAAACATATATTACTATATAATAGGGGGTTCTATTTAAAATAACTAAGTTGCCTATTGTCGCTTAAAAACTAAACACTCTGTGTAAATGAAATAAATTTACAGTAATGTAGAACTATCCAGCAAATACGTTTCCATATAACTTCTTTTCCATTCACTTCGTGGATACCCTGTATCTATAATATATTTTTATTTTATAATTATGCAACTCGTCTGGGAATAACTTTTGGCATTAACGTTTCGGAAATCTAGCTTGTAGCGCAGACCAACTAAAAACTTAATATTATTTTAGAGAAAAAAATTGTTTTACTATTAAATTTTAGTATTATTTAGTAAGAGCATTACTTGAATTACTGTTAAGCTTGAACTATAATAAATTATTGCTTAAGTAAACAGGAAAAGAAAGCAAACGATGGAAAGACAGCGACTAAAAGAAAAAAGCAAACAAATTGGCAACAAGAAACTAATAATATTATTAAGATCTTTACTTTCTTTAAATGTATCCTAAAACATTCAATTTAAGAAGAAATATTTGAAAAATCTTACAATTGGTCTTGGTCGGCGAAGATAAATACTTTAACGAAATTAATTCTATGTCTACATCTGTTAACCCCAAGGTTAGAAACGCTTAAATTTAGGGAAAGCATGACTTTTAATTAATTTGACATCCTCCAGTTTTTCAATAAAGACGACATTTGCATAAGTAGGAACGCGACCCGAATTCGCGAACTGGCTGCAGCCGCGATTAGAGCCAACCGATTATCCCCCTTCTGTTCCCGTCGTTTCCAGAAGATAATAACGCGAGCGACATGCAAAATGTCCTTTGTTTAATGCTGTAGCGTTCGTTGATATTAATACAATGTGACATTTAATTTATGACAACATAAAATCATAAAGAGAGGCGTTTAGGTGTCAGGCTGCTGCCAATTTATGGAAATGTGCAACAACGTCATTTAGATCGTCTATCTCGCTCGACTAGATTTATCTGATGCTGCTTTCAGGTGATAATGACGATAATGACCGTTGAAAAGCGCTTGTACCCACTACGTTATAGCCGTTCTTTTTTTTATTCGCAAATTTACCCGGAATACGTCAGAACTGCTTTCATAACACTATCTAACGCGTATTACAAGTACCTACTTCGAAAAACATAAAATTGTTAATGATCGGAGAATGCTGTGCTATCTAAACCAAGGCCCACTAATCAATTTCATACAGCAAATATCTAACTAAGAAGTACCGAGTGATCATTTAAATTTCAGCTCTAGTTATCTACGGAAATTTAAGTCATGACTTTTATCACAGATAAGGTTAACACTACAGATATACGGTAAATATGTGAGCTATCGGCAGCTTGTTTTATATGATTAATAATCTGCAAAAAGATGGCGCTACAATGACAATTTATAGGTAAGTCACAGATGACTGTAATTGAGCAGATTACTTAGGACATATTCAAACCAAAAGTTAGACAGCCATCTGCCATGTTTAATTGTCAAATCGCAATTTTTCGTAAATAATTAATATTGAAGCCAATTCTACTTAAATTATATTCATGATGTGACAGATGCACTCAAATCCGCGATAAAACAGTTTCCAACACATTTCAACAGTAATAAACAAATAGCGATAGCAGCGCCCTAAAATTGGTCCGGCGCGTTGTAGCCAAACTAACGCTAATTTCGTCTCCAAATATGGGCGGACATTTTGTATAAAGGGTCGTATATCTGTAGTGTTAACTTTATCTGTGCTTTTATTAATTCACACAAACCATTGTTTGCTGTGTTAACGTACGGATTGATGTCATAGGTACGTTTGTGATTATTTCTTGAATATTGTTAATATTTTCAGCGGTTCTCATTCTAGGTCGACTACTACCTTCTTTTCTAGTTACACAACCAGTTTCTCTGAATAAATCCACAGATAATGATTCAAAATATTTATAAACTGTTTGTACTCGACTGCCACTTTTGGAAATATCTCGTGAAATGCTGCCATACACTTCGGAATTGAAAATTGCTTTTCGCCATTTGACATGTACAAAAGTATGCCTCAACAATAAAAGCTTTTTGTGCTGTAGTATAAACCATTTTTAATAAAAATACTAAAATAATTAATGTTTACTACTAACAATTAATTAATTTTGTTTTTGTGAATTAATCAAAGCCATGACTTAAATGGAGGAGGCTTAGCACTGCACCTGGAAGTTCTATCTTAAGAGCGATTTGACTTACCACGACAAATACAATCATAACAAAGCAACACAATAAGTCGTTACGATTATAACAAACGGTAAAAAAACTACTCCTAGAAGGCCACGGATACCGATTTTGCGAGCTTCAAAGCAGTTCTGTTCGTGAACAGGTGGGCTGATAGGGTTCCGCTTTTGATATCTTATAGTCAGGGGTTAGGACTAAATCTTCACCAGCTTTGAAATATCTCCGTTCTTTAATGTAACTTTTCGACTTTTGTAAACATTTTTTCCTCAAAAAATTTTGTTTTTGCCTGCAGCCATAGCAAAAGGATTTGGAGCTTTTACTTCTCTTATAAGCCGTTGTGTCCGGTCCTTTTTCGCGTCGAATGGCGCGGGTGTTGTTCTCCTAGCTTAAGTTGAAATCAAGCAGTTAGGAAAAGAAAAACAAAGTTTAACGCCTTCTAGCGGCGTTACGGAAAAGCTTTCGGCAATAAATCGCACATGGTACATAGCACATTTTAGTGAGCCGGGCCGGAATGCCTACATCCGGTTATAAAAATGATACCTAAGTTATTTTTTTCTGAAGTTATGTTCAAATAAAAAATGCATGTGTTGGCCATGCAAAATAAAATTACTGTCTTTGCATGCTTTACAATTTAAACAAACAAAACATAAGTGTGACTTAAAATTTTTAAGTTAAGTTTGTCATTTGTAGTGACAATGGCAAAGTGATGACAGTTAATCACTTCTAAAGCATGCAAAGGCAGTAATTTTATTTTTTCGTAAGTATGTTTTATTTGAACATACGATATGTATATATACATTTCTATCGCATGGTCAATTTAGAAATACATAAGAGTTGGCCAAAATAAAATTACTAACTTTATTAACTGTCATCACTCTGTCGGTGTCACTACAAATCAAAGATGTTATAAGTGACATTAAGTTTTGTTCGTTTCAATTCTAAAGCATTCAAAGACAGTAATTTTATTTTCTATGGCCAGCCCTTATGTATTTTTTATTTGAACATATGGTATTATATTTGGTTTCTTTTGTAAATCATTACTATGCAATAGTTTATGGTGTAAAAAAAGCATTATTTCACCAATTCACGTTGACCGCTAAGAGGTATTACTTTTGTATTTGTGAAGATATTTAAAAAAATGTTAATATAATTTACATAATAGCGTGGATCCTCTCTATGAATACCACTAATATTTTTTATCACTTCCGGTATAACCGGAAGTTGTATATTTGTTGTTATAAATGGCTTTATACACTTTTTATACTAGAAACCGATAGCAGTTTTTCTCCTCCTATCAATCATGTAAAACTGGTTTGTTTACGTGAAAAATTTCTGAGATAAAAATGCAGTTTTCTTAGAAAATACGAAAATTAACATCCAGCAAGACAGCTTAGATTATTTTAAATGGAAACCAAAAAAATGTTATTTCGCCATTCAACAATAAAAGCAGCGTTAGTTGTTTATGTATTAACAAAATGAACAATTTATTTTGAATAATCTGTTACTTATTGCACGCAATTAATTTAGAAAAAAATGCTTTGGCAAATGCTTCCATGTAGAAAGTACAATAGTGTCTGCTATCGATTTCCAACATGAGAAGTATATTAAAAAAATATTTCATGCAATTTCCGGTTAAACCGGAAGTGCTAAAGATGTAAGGACTTCCACAAAAAGTACCAACTTCATTATACAATTGCTATTTACAATTTTTTGGATATCATACAAATACAAAAGTTATCCTTCGACAGCGGATCATCGTATAACAGGTTATTCAAAATATATAATTTGTCATGTTAATAAACAACTAAGCTAAATACTTTGTTTATTTTATTATGTTAAAACAAAAAAGTTTACGGCAAATTAAGCTGCCTTGATTAAAATGTTGTTTTGTTTCCTTTTCTAAGAAAACCGAGTTTGTCTCAGAAAATGTCTAATGTAAGCATATTTAAGTTTTATATGATAAAAAAAAGAAAAAAATATTATTGATTTGCTGCATTAATAGTATACGATACCATTTAAAAAACTAAAAATTGTTTCTATTGAAGTCTTCAAAACAAGGAATATCAAATCTAACAAGCTGACATCTCCAAAACTTTAAAAGATAGAGCAACATTCTTTTTTAATTTTATAGAACCGAAAAGGCCGTACATTAGGCTATGAGTGAGTGTTAAGAACACACCTTATTTTAAGAGGTGGGGGTAACTTTTAAATTTTAAATGGGATGTAATTTTTTATATTTTTAAGATATTTTGAAATAAAGTTACTATCCCTAGTAGGGCGATAAGATTTTGTAAATACTAAAAAGTAGAATGAGATAATTTTTTTTAATGTACCTACTAAAAATAAGTAACCAAAATTAGCACAAGCAAAATTTACTCAATTTTGTCACCTGAATTATGAGGAGTTCTAAACTGACATTTTTCAGTTTTATTTAATTTTTTATTGACATAATTCTGCTTGTTTATTTTTATCGGGCACAAATAATTTCGTTTCAGCTTTTAATATTTACGGAATTTTTACATTCCATTAAAAGTTGTAACAATTTTCAAAAAACATGTACGTATTTTGATGTGGATATAAAAAAATATAAAAAATTACACATCGTCCCATTTAAAATTTTTAAGTTGCCCAGTACCCCTTAAAATAGGATGGTTTTTCAAAACTCAATAATAGTCTAACATGCGGCCTTTTCTGTCAAATAAAATTAAAAAAAAATGTTGCTCTATCTTTATAATTTTGGAGATATCATCTTGTAACACTTTAGATCAGAGGACTTTTTGCTAATAGCCAACTTTTAATAAAATTTGATTAAAATTTATTGCGTTATTAATTTCTGTCTCCTATTTTAGCGGTCTGTACCGCTGTGCGCTGCCTTAGAACTTATCCTACTCACATACCTTGAGAAGCAAAAACTTGTTACTGAAAACAATAAAGTATACATTCAATTTACGTTTTGATATTTTATTTTAAAAGTTTTTACCAGAGAAAATTTTGTGTACTCCACAAGCTTCATACTTGGTAACAGTTGACAGCTAATTCTAAAATTCGGATTTTTTTTCACAAATATCTGGTACTTGCACTAAAATCACCCGATGCCCGCACTTAAGAACTACTGTTCTATAGGTTGCTTCTCGTTATTTTTCCAAAAGTTATAATTTTCCTGGAAAATTTACATAGGGTCATACAAACATTGATTTACTGACATATTAAAAATTTTATTTCCGGAAATTAACTAAGAACTCAAGCTTTGGGATTGATTACTTCAACTTTCAGTTTATGCCCTAAGCATTTTCGGTTTTGAGGTTTATTATTGAAGACTTGTTGGGGATATACCATTAATAATATTTACGATATTTATGATAATTAGGTTAAACATTTATTATTTGTAATCCTTAAAATTTTCATAGTTATAGCACAGATAAGGTTAACACTACAGATATACAAACCCCTTATACAATATGTCCGCTCATATTTGGAGACGAAGTTAGCGTTAGTTTGGCGGCAACGCACCAGACCAATTTTAGGGCGCTGCTATCGCCATTTGTTTATTACTGTTGAAATGTGTTGGAAACTGTTTCATCGGGGATTTGAGTGCATCTGTCACAGATAACGTTAAAAACCTAACCTTATCTGGGATCTGGTTAAAGCGCGTATTTTATATTTTCCTTGTGTTAACTGTTTACTGAAATTTGATATTTCAGAAAAAGTATCAGTTCTGAATTGTGATAAATGTTCAACATGTCGACTGCTGCTAGTGGTAATAAATGTCAATATTTTAACTGCGGTTTATAATAGGTAAACGTTTTTAAAGCTTCGCCACATGAGGGTGACGTCAAAGTTATGCTATACCTAGATATTTATCTTATAAATTATATTATTATATTTTAAAACTGTAATATCTAATGGTTCCAGAGGTATAACAAAATAAATTGTAATTTAAATATATTTTGAAGTTACAATTCTACTGATTTTATTATTAATACACTAGATTCCAGAACTGAATCATACGTCTTTGTAGTCTTATTTACTTGGAGTCTGTCACATCATAAATATAATTTAAGTAGAATTGGCTTCAATACTAATTATTATTTACGAAAAATTGCGATTTGACAATTAAACATCTCAAATGAAATCGTTAAACATGGCAGATGGCTGTCTAACTTTTGGTTTGAATACGTGCTAAGTAATCTGCTCAATTACAGTCATCTGTGACTTAATTATTTGTGAGAGTACAAATGGTCATTGTAGCGCCATCTTTTTGCAGATTATTAATCATATAAAACAAGCTGCCGATAGCTCACATGTTGACCGTATATCTGTAGTGTTAACCTTATCTGTGGTTATAGTCTCGATTTTAATTGACATTTACGTAATTAGTGACAAACTGTTAAAGACGAATAATGACAAAGCA
Organism: Ctenicera cuprea; assembly: GCA_958336395.1. Taxonomy (NCBI): domain Eukaryota; kingdom Metazoa; phylum Arthropoda; class Insecta; order Coleoptera; family Elateridae; genus Ctenicera; species Ctenicera cuprea. Next base: position 60,759,917 of record OY284486.1, read on the forward strand.
CTCGGATTTATTATTCAGGTTAGAATTTACTTTAAAGACGATTTTTAATGAACTAACTTCGAATCTTAATCAAGCTGTACTAAAATAAAAAATTTGGTAGTGCTAAATTAGACTATACAAGTATTTTATAGGGAATGTGACATTTAAGAGTGGATAGATAATGAAGTTCCAAAAACTAAAAAAATCAGGTGTGCCTTTGAAAGTTTCAACACATGTCTTTGATTGGCACACAATTTGCTTTTTTCGTCTAATGTCAGACTATTGACATTTAAGAGTCAATCAAAGACTTGCGCTTAAACTTCTTAGGGCACACTTGATTTCGTTTTCTTTTGACCTCACAAACACGAACGAACTCACGAACTTTTTATTTGTTGCATTACCTCCCTAACTCTTCCGCTAAGACTATTTTCTGTCTCATCGCTATAACAGTTTGTATACGCCCTCGCAATTTTTCAAAAGCTAGCTTTCACCAAGCTTTAGTTAGGGCAACTTTAAGATTGCGTTTACTCTTGCTGGGCGTCTTTGAAACTGACAAATTAATTACGGACAGGAAAAATTATGTGCGTACTAATTTTTGTACAAACGTGCAATTTGCTTGATTAACGTTTCATTCTCTGCTCGACTGGTATTTTAGAATTTGTAATGAAAACGAAATTGCTGCGTACGCATTACACCTTTTGAGACGTGTGCTTCAAGAATATGTTTTTTGGCCTTTTTCCGCAAAGACTTGGGGTTGGAAACGGCGCAGGTAAGCCGATTACGTCAGAAGTGTTCATATTTCAGCGAATTCTCTTTGAAATAAATAGCATAAGGGGAAAAGAAAAATGGAAATCTGAAGCTTTACAAATCCACTGCACTTTTTAAGCACCTGCTTTTTGAAGTTTAAGCTGACATGGCAATAGTCAATCGAGAAGTGGTAACCGAAATGTAAATAAATACTGCCTTTTATTCTAATAACAGTATGTGAAGATGAAAGTTAAAATAGTGAAAAAAAAGTGAAAGAGTCAATTATTTACATTTTTGTGTACGTTTCTGTTAATAAAATTTTGGCACTTAAAAATAAAAATGACTCAATGCTTATTCCTAGAAGCGGCGTTATATTTTACGGGTAGCAATAGAATTTTCCAATTTTTCACACAGGAAATAATATTCTAACCATGTCCGCAGATGAAAAATATAAAAGCGGGAAGGATTATAAGTGACGGAGGAAGTTAAGTAGATAAAAAGGAATGAAGTATTTCAGCGTAATGCGTGTAGGGGAAGCGGACCGCCACCGTTACCGTTAGCCTTAAAACGTCTAGTGGTTCTGAGCGGTTCTGTCATATTATCGCGCCGTCGATAAAAGCATTTGATAAGATCGGTGGAAAGAATAAAGTTTGTCCCGATCGTGCGAAGAATTTGTACTCAAAGTTGTGCTTTTCGGCTTTCCGCTTCCTGATTCCGTAATCCGTTTCAGATCTTACAAGTTTTTCTGACTTATTTTTCGAACTTGTTGGCATACATTTGTGATTCTAAAGAGATTTCCATCTATAACAATTTGATTTTTTATAGTTTAACAACTGAAAGGGTATTCCTTTTAATAGTTCTCACCATCTCTCTCAGACTTATTTCAGGACAAAAACCCATACTGGGTTTGACGGTGGAACTATTTATTTAATGTATATAAGGACTAGTTATAAGTAAATTAATTATAGAAGATAGGAAAAAATTAAACAGTTTTTAAAAACCACTAAAAAACAATCTTTTAAACGCCGTAGAATTCTTTAGCTTTAATCTTAAAAAAGCGTGAAAGGAAAACTAAGTCGTAAACACTTTGCAAACGATATAAGTATCATCGACGTAGAGTGGACATACTGGCCTTAGCAAGTGACAGCAAAAATGACCGAAACACTTCGCTTGGACCTTTCTATAAATACTTTAGAAATTGATACTCATCATATTTTTAAAAGTATTTTTGCATCAACGTTTTAGCGCCAACGGTAGGGAAATAGGCCACAATCACCAGCATAACGTATTGTAGTTCACATTTGCTGCCGATGTTTATTTTTGGACTTGCCGGTTAATAAAAATTTTTTATAACCAAAAACGTAAATAAGCCTTTGTGGGTTTCCTCTCAATGCCTACCCAAAGTAGTATACATGCCATGCAAACCGCTTGCATGGTTTCAAGCATACACGCGAATCCTACGAAACGGGCCTTAGTGACAAACAGAGAAGTACTCGGAGGCTGAATGGCGAAATGTGTTAGAATGTATGTTTTTTATGAGAAAAAATGTATTTATTGTTCGAGAAAATATCCCATGAAAAAATTAAAAATTAAACAGATCGTTCTTCGTTTATTAAATAAAGGGACATAATAATCGATATTTAAAAATTTAGAAAACGCGTTATGGAGAAATTAGAGGTCTTGGATTGGATTTGAGAAAAATCGCGTACCCAGGTTTCGAGCATTATATTTTTGAAAGTTTTAAAAAGGTTAAAAATATTTTCACTTCGCAGTTTCATTACTTTCACAAATTTTATTACATGGTAACATTGTGCCTCTATGGAACTATCAATCTAAATAAAATATATGCCGTTCTAGCAACTCGCTTTTTTGCAATATGCGAAATTAAAATCAAAATCTTCGATAAATCCTAGCCAGTGCTATTTTGAAACAAGAAAGTTCGAAAAAAGGCTTTAGATTTGTCATAAGATCAGATTTAAATTTTTATTTTTAACTAATTTGATTTTTTTAATACTTATTTTATTTTATCGATGAATTTTTGATATACCCTGATACTTCAAAGCTCATTCTGATTGAACTATCCGTTCCGAAAATAAAAGGCAACGAACGTACCAACTCACTCCCAGACATGTTTTTTAAGAATCCCGTTGTCTCCCAGACATGTTTTTTAAGAATCCCGTTGTTGAGTTCCTGGTAGTCCAAAATATGTATCTCTCAAAATCTTGGAATTGTAGATTTTCATAAAATCAATACGAAAGCATAGGAAAGTAAAAATAGAAAGGACAATAAACAAAATATGAATAGTAAGGCTACATTTGAAAAAACACATGTTACATGCCGATGTCGGTTGTATGTGCCAAATAGTTCTTTTATACAGATTGATTACGAAATAATGATTATTTTCTTTTTAATGTAAACGTGCCCTTTGTTGCGCTCAGTAAAACTACATTAGTAAATTTATTATAAATAAAACAATTCCCAACTTCAACAGGTTTTTTATTTTAGCCTTATATGTATTTACTATTTCGACAAGTTGACATGTCATTTTCTTTTACAATAAATTAATATGAACTTCAACGAAGTAAATCTAGAACTTAATACATTAGTAAACTTACCGATAAATTTCTCACAATGTGGGATTTTCGCCTTTCTTACTCGGTTTATAGGAATTTGGCGAACTTACAAACAATTAAAACTGAAAATCCGTCTTATGTATCCTTCTTGTCCCCTGAGATAGAGACACGCCTGCGCATCAAGCAAATCCCCACTCCCGCTACCTGCGCGGCCGTTATGCGCAATCGGAACTTAGTTACTGGTCATGCTCGTAATAAATTAAGCCCATTATTGGTTGGAAGCATATGCACATATACTAAATCAAAAGATTTGTCAAAAATGTTATTCTAGTTTTAAATCCATCATTTATGTTAATGTTATTTGAGTAACATAAACATATGGAAAATACTTTTATTTCTCAAGTTTTGTGCAATTAGAATACACACTTTGAATTGGTATATTTAAAAAAAAACCTTATATTGGCCAAATAGCCACGCGCATCTATAATTGATTTTATTTTAACCGGTTTGAGAAGGCGCTTTACTAGTTACTTAACAAGACTTACTTGCAATTGCAACTGTTGCCATTTATTCAAACAGATCTTAGATCTTAATGTACTTCAAATATCTTCTATAAGTTTTGATGTTTCATTGAACTTCTTTTAAGGAAAGTTCTGACGTAGAAAAGCATTTATTTAAAATTTTCTTAGTTGCAAAAGTTCTAATTATGAAGGGAGATTATTATTTTAAATTAAATCTATTATAACAATGTATTCAGAAAGACAATGGCTGCTTTAACTTAACTCTATGAAATGACGTCGAAAAAAAAACGGTATAAGGAAGGCTATTTAAGAAGAAAGGGCTTATAAAGTGTGCCACTTTTTTAGCTTAAATAAAAGATAATTGTTGTGTTTCATTACTTACTTAAACAGTTATTAAACTTTAAGGGAATTTTTGTTTACTGAAAATTTACTTTAAACCTACTGGAATTGATACAGTGTGTAGGTAAAAAGCGATAAGAAAATTGCCAAGTGTCGTTATTCAAATACTACTTGAGGAGGGTAAACTTTATATAACGCGTTACATTGACATGCTTCGTAAGATCTAGCGGGCTGGAAACTAAATTTCTCAATAAAATCATACAGTAGCAATCTCCTTCACATCGCAAATATATGAGCACGAAGTTTTTAACTTTGGTTTTTAAATGAAGTTAACAAGCGCATAACTTCTTAACCCTTACGTTAAACAAAAATTAAGCTTTTCACATTAGTAAAAGTTTATCATTTGTCAACTTTATAAGGTTTGACTTAACTATCTACGAGTTTTCCCCTACGGAAGTACTACACGCCTTCTGTTTAACACGTTAACTGGCACGTGTATGATGCTCTAATGCATGTTACCCTGTCTAATCAGTATTACCTTTACGCACGCAAATTTAACAGGTCGTTTTTATATATTTGTCTACTGTTGTGAATGTTTGGTTGACATACTGTTTGTCCAATTGTAAGGCGATGGGTTATTTATTAAATTTCTTATAGTTGGATTCTTAATTGCCGAGAACACAATTTTTATATTCTGCAAATCTTACATTTTAGAGTATGTTGGTATTGAAATTCGGTTGCTTTGAAATTAGATTAGGAAAAGACAAACACCTCTTCTGCTAAAAGAATAATAGGAAAAGCCTAAGAACGTAAGATACCCAAAAGCGCTGAAAGTAACGGCGACAGAGTTAGCAAGCACAGAGTGGCTAGGAAAACCCCGGCCACTTTTCTTGCGGCGCGCGGTCAAGAGATGACGCTTTAGTAAAGAAAAATTGAAAAATTAAATTAAAATACAACGCAGAATCCAAGACGCTTTAGTTATTAAATACGCCCCATATTAAATATACTCTGTATATTGCAATTGGCGTAGAAATGAAACCGACAGTTATATAACAGTACAGCCAACATAATAGAAATAATAGGTAACGTGACAATCACCGTACCGTTCTATTACCTTCAACTTCAAGGAAAGCGCAGCATGCAAAATATACTATAAGCTATATTTGTATAGGGGAAATGCAGATGAAAGAAGAAATAAATATCTTAAGTATTTTGATAGTTACGGTGGGTGGGTGTTACTTTTGGAACGCTGTGTACATATACATATATTTAAAAGGTTTTAATTAAATGAACCGATGTAACTGTAACAAAATCCTTTAGAATTAATAAAGAAAATTTATATCGGACATCGCAAACTCTTCAAGATATCTTATTTAACCCATGAATGTATTTTAATCAACTGGTAAACATTTATAATCTTTATTCGTTTACTTATTCATGTTGTAATTAACTCTGAAACAAGTAGGAAACAGTTATAATGTAAAGGGCAAAATTTAGTCCCTAATCATGATTAACAAGGGGTGGTAAGTAAGTATAAGACACGTGAACATTGGTCACTGTACCAGCAGATGGTTCATTTACTAATGTCCTGTGAATAATAGAGCAGGGTCACGTGCGTTGTAATTGATTACGTCACGAACGCGCCGTTTCTAAACTTAATAATTGAACGCCCTTTGGTAGCAAATCTATGACTGTGTGGTAATGTGAAAGCAATGTGGAAAATTGAAAGTATTTCTCTTTCGGAATTTATAAATGTGAGGGAACGTAGTAAACCAAAAATAACTGTTCGGAAATTTATTTACCTAAATACCTACCTCTGAAAATTAAATAATAATTATAATCAATAGCTATGCCTGATACAGGTTAGCTTGGCATTAAGATAAACTTGAGTCATCTCATTGTTTTTTGTATCTATTAAAACAAGCTATTTAAATACTGTATTGCTTAAAGGCTATGAAAAGATGTCAATAAGGCTGCAGATTTTAAAATCACAGTTTTATCAGAATTTTTTATACGTGCAGTAACATTACAAATTGTTTTGGCCTTTAAGGTAATCTGAAATATTTGCAGATACATTTAACTACATCTTCTTCTTCTTACGGTGGCGCGGAAAGCCGTACCACGTAACCCGAATTGGCTTATTGTGCATCCACCGCTAGTTTAGCGATTATCCTCATACAGACCAGTACTTAAACCAAAGGCTAGTACGCTGCTGATAGAAATATCCTGCAATTCCTCTGGTTCCGAAAACGGGATGCCAAGGTGTCGGTGCCTCAGTCCCATTATGCTGGGCAATAGGTGAGAAGATGGACGAAAGATTCTTCCTCTTTTCCACAGAACCTGCACATGAGGTTCTTTACTACGCTTATGGTGTTAAGGTGTTTGTTAAAAGGACCATGACCAGTCAGAAAAGCTACCACGATTTTGGTGTGTTTCCTACTTAAGCGTAAGAGTTGTTTAAAACGCCAAGGTGAAGGTTCTCGAATGAGAAGCTGTGCACCCTTGGATGCAAGGTTCAGTTAATTGTGAACTGGGAGCAAACCCAGTTCTCAATCTCCTAGCTTGCAATAGCCCTGGTGAGTCATAGCCGGTTTTGGATCAAGGAGCTTCTGAGAGCCCTTCCTGGCCAATGCATCGGCTTCTTCGTTTCCACTAATGTTACTGCGGATAGGCACCTAGAGTAGCTTGACCAACTTGTGTGAGTCAAGTCTGCTTAGTGCCTCACGACAGTCTTTGACTAGCATTGATTTGGTTATCGCAGAACCAAGAGCCTTGAGTGTTGCTTGGCTATTCTTCTGGGCACAGGTTAGGCTTCTGCCTGAAACACTGCGAAGAACTTTTCGAAGGCATAGGAAAACTTTGCTATTGGCTTATCGGCATAAATCCCTGCACCAAAACCTGCTGCCGTCTTCGATCAGACTGTAAACTAGACGTCCAGAAGTCCACCGACTTAAGAAGGTCTTCTGTTCGGGTCTAGTCTTTCCTATTGGGGATAACAATATAGAGATATAGATAAATCACGTGCATGACCCAAAAACCCTCCTTTGTATTTCTACTGGCCATTATACTTCAGCTTGTAAACTTCCATTGAGCCTCCGCCTCCGTCAAAATATAAAGGGGCACAAGGTCCAAAGTGACTTTCCAGAGCCGCAGTAGGTGCCGTGCGCATTGCTCCCGTGGCTTTTAAACAAGACCACACCACACCAACGACGCATACGTCATCGTTGGTGTAACAGTAGCGGAGCAAATTCACCTAGTAACTTTGTGGTTTATCCTCAAGTTTTTCAAAGGTCTGTCTACAGGCGCAAAGCTCTTGGCTCTTTGTATTTGTCTATCGACATACTTTCTCTAAGAGAGCCGAGCGTGCAGGGTTCCCCCTAGAGACTTGAATACTACGGAGGGACGCAGCCTGGTTCCGAACAGCTCCGGTGGACTCCGTAGACTCTTCTTCTTCTGGTGCACCATCGTTCTACAATCCGCAGAGCTTTTTAAATGAATCCGCTGACTGTACCTGGAAGTTGACTTGACATTAAAATTGCAGCGTTCTCGATCTTAAAAACAATCGGATGAAGGCACGTCTCCACGGATTTGCCATGCTGTCATGAGAGTAACTGTAAAGCGGTCTTTGCATTCCCTTTTACAAGCTTATTAACAAGTTTATCCCGCGCTTTCGGCAGGAAGGAAGTCAAACTGATAGGTCGAAAGATTTGGTACTATCGCCCTGTCTTTGGTATCAAAAAATACCTGCACGGCTCTCCGGGATACAGGGATGTACCCAAAAGTCAGAGAGATGCGCAAAAGATGTTACAGCGGACGAATGAAGATTTTCAGCACCTCTTGTGAGAGTGCCGGAAACACTCTATCTGCACCTGGACTTTTAAAGAGGGCAAACGTATGGCTGGCCTATTTCAGACGTTCAATCGTCACAATTCTAGAGTCCGTTTTTTAGTCTGCATCCGTAACTGTTCCGGGAGGAAGGAGTTGTGAGTTTGTGCTTCCTGTGTTACTACAATAGATCCAGGAAAGTTTCACTACATCACATCAAAAAGGACACATTCGTAAGTGGTGAATAAAGAATCATTATTTTGTGTCTTCTTAACTGCTTATGTATAATAATTATTTAAAATGTATATCTACATTTAAATAACTTTGAAACGCAAAACAACTTCTTGATCATGTAAATTTTATCACGTTCTCCACCTTATGTATTGCTAAAAGCTCACTAGTTATTTTCACTAAAATTTTCTTATCAAGTTTTAGTTTGTTAAAATATTTTTAAAGGTTTGAAGTTGCTACCGATTTTAAAAAGAAATAGACGGGAAATTTGACAGCAAATATTCAATGTAACGGTGTTTACAATTATTTCTCTCTGGTGGTTTTATCTTTAAGGAACAGGAAAAGGGGAAATTTCGAGATACAAGTTATAAACATTCTAAAATATAGCCGATTCCATTAGAATGAGCACGAAATATCCCATTGTTTGATAATACTTTATTGAGCAAAATCAAAGAAAGCTTAAAGCTCTCGTGATACCTGAGTTGAACACTGATTATTCCTGTGTTTGATCCCTGTAGTAAGAAATATTGCATTAGTCTGATAACAGAACGAAGTTAAGAATAGGACAAACATGAGCGAAGGACATCGCCTAGGTTTGCCCATACATAGACATCGTTGTTATATTTTTAAAGCTGTTTTTGTATCAAGGTTTCAGCAAACAGTGACAAAAACTGCACTACTACTACACAAAATATTATTTGGGCATCAGTTAAAGATTATCTAACAGAAATAAATTTAGCACATGTAATATTCACATTTTTTAAATATATAGCGAAATTGAAACATTTGTTTTGAAAGTCGATACGGTTACTTAGAAGGATATACTTATTATTTTACATTTCCTTTTAAAATCAACTTTCACAAATACAGGTTCGAATCGTAGAAGATAAAGTTGTGAAACTTACCCAAATTAGTTGGAATTGAAACTAAGATGCAATTGATTAACTCTCTTTGTTATTTCTCTTTGACGTGCAATATCCGTCTAGCACACTAAGAAGGAATGCTAAGTTAACAAACATTCAGCCAACAGATCTGCTTCCGGGCAAACAGTTTATAAACTATTTCGTAACGCGTATTGACATTGATTATTATCCGCTGTAACGAATGCAATCAATGTTTGAATACGATCTCTGCATGCCATGCAATCGTTATTACTCTTTTCTATTATACGACAATACCATATTCATTAAAAGAGTAAAGTAGCTATTGCAATTAACTAGTTAGCATTTGTATATTCAAAGCTTGAAAGTCGAAAACTCCAAATATTAATGTTATATAGATTGTCACCATCTTATTGGAAACAATAAGTGCGACAAGGAAGGGATATATTTATGGGCTGGCCAAACGCATAAGTTAAAAATTTAATTTTAAAAAATGACGCATAAATTTTAAATTTGAAAGTATCAGTAGATACTTCTCCTTTCTTGGTCGCACTCATCATTTGCCCATCTCTTCTTTATCGCACTTATATTTTTACAATAATATAGTGACAATCTTACGAGTGTTCAAAGAAAGGGAGTCAAGTTGGCTGGCGTTAAATTTTGTTTATGGGAAGACATGGCTGAACTTTATTCTTAATTGCTCATTAACTACTGAATAACAGAACGCTGTATCATCGCATAATTTATTTCATTACATGAGATGCTGAAAACTGCCGCCGCCTCGCTTTCATGGAAATAACTAAAATTTCTGCGATTAACACCATTCAGTTTTCTAGAATTTGTAGAGTGTTGTTAATTTCTTCAAACTTTTCCGTTGCGCTCTGCCTAAGTTTATACAAATTATTTATTTGTGTCGAAAATATACCGTTTTTAATGTAACATCACTAAAAAAAAGTCACGTAGACTTAATCCTGATCGCAGCATTTTGACTAATTATTCGGTCATCCAGGCCAACGTTGTCTGTGTACACTGAGACGTTGCTCCGCCTTGCTGAAAATAACTCTGCTGGGTTGCAAATGGTTACAAATTTTCTTCCTGATATCTGGTTGCAAATTTTTAATCTAAAAGTTTGGTTCTTCAAAGATCCGATGTATTTCTTCTATTAAGGGTACCCAACCCCCAACTTTTATAAAATGCAAAGTCGTCTCAAAAAATTGTTGCGGATTTTCAGCCATATCTAAATTCCCATATTTTGCCAGTTGACATAGTCTGACAGAAAAAACCACGTCTCATCCGTACAAAAGTTTTCTTTTAGTGACCCATCATCATGATTTAGTGTTTAATAACCATTCACAAAAATGTACTCTCTGCGGTTGGTCAAGAGAAAAATAATTGTAGATCCATCTTCAATATTGTGCGACATCTTCCCACAGAATGCTCCAGTTGTTTTAAGAAGTTACTAATAAATATTTTAGGTTCATTTTCCATAGCAGCATCGATGGTTTCTTCTCTACATTTTGGTGGTCGGCCGATAATCTCTATTTTATCAATGCTTCTTGTCTTACTGAAAAGTTTGACACACCGAAGCAGATTATGTTCAAACTCTTGGTAGTAAACAGCATTCTCTGAAAATTTGATGCTAAGTTTTTCCGGGCAGTCATGTACGGAATATGTCTAAACCTCGTCCACCTTACGAAAACGTAACGAAAAAGAATTGAATCGAAAATACCTTCTGCTCCAACGTGTAAACTATTTTGCTTTTGCAACAATTAATGCAAGTGAATTGTGAACATGCTTGTATATTAATTTAGAAACAACTGTTTTCTTACGTAATTTAAAAAATGACTACCAAAAACACCGAAAGAACCTTGAAGCAACAAATTTGACAACTTATCAACACCAGCCAACCTGATCCCCCTTTTTTAACACTCGTTACAAGTTTATTGTACTTGCTTCAAGGTCATCTCCCGACATATCCAAAAAAGATGTATTAAAATATAGCTTTCTCGATACCAGTGGAGTACGTTTACACCAAACGTTTAGGTCGAGACCTACGCACTAAATTTTACCTAAATTTTTTTGGTTACTTGGTGTAAATAGGCGGAATATGATGAGCCCGTCTCTTAGATCGGGTCACTTTTTAGACCTTACCAACACGTTATGCACTTTAGCAATCGCATTAAGCATTATTTTCGTGTAGCGGAAAAAGGAAAATTAATTAGTCCAACGAAGAAACTCATGCGTTTTTCAAACCTTGCAACAAAACTAGCATGTGACCAAACCTTGACAAGATTCTCCAGCATATATAAATTGTTAACAGATGGCGCTATGCTGCGACCAAAAGGGTACTATAATAAACTTAGTCCTAATGAATGATGATATGGTGTGCTTGGTGTTTAAGGTAAATTTGGGTCAGGACACAGAGCAATCCACCAAACATTACTAGGTGTTAACGTACTCACTATCTTATCATTCAGCTATTTCGTTAGTACATAACTTTGTTTCTACGAAAGTTCTTTGTGATTGTTTAAAATTGTGTTTGGGTGCCAGTTTAGTAAATTTGGTACTTGTAACATATTCTTTAATTATATTGGAAATGTATCATCTTTAAAATGATTGTAAAAATTTGTTATTTTAGTAATTCTTATAAATTTTTAATTAATGTTGCCTTAGTAAATTCCTAATACGAACTTTTCTTCAATATACTTATCTACTTTAAATTAAAATACCAGTCTTTGACATGTAACTTATACAGAATTGTAATAAAATTCAAAATATAGGACACAAAGAAGTTTATTGAAGATGAAAGATGTCTTTTTGTTACCTGAAAATAATTTCAGAATGTTTTTGTTTGATGGAAGAAGTATACGTTTCGTGAAAAATGTATTCTTTAATCACTCATATCTACTACCCTTGAAGTTTTATAGAAACGAGCAGGACAAAGGCATAAATGGAGCAAGAGAAGCCGAGAGGGTCGATACAGGTAAAGTAGCAAAGTTTAGAAAACATCCAATTGAATTTTAGCGAACATCGAAGTCGGTACAAGGCGGGTGGAAGTTGAGATAGTGAAATAACCGGCTTACATTTCGCGTTCTCATCATATTTCATAACGCAACAATAGGATTGTCCTTGTCTTCCTCGTATACGGGCGCCGTGAAGAACGGAACACGTGGGCATGAAGTTAGCAACGCGTTATCTGTCAATTTGCGACTCCCCACGCTGTCTCTTAAATTGTTATACATTTTTTATACCCGGGAGTCAATGATGTTTTTAAAATACTACCACCCTGGGAAAGCGGCCGTAGTTTGGGGACAAAATTTGTCCAAATCGAGGTCGCGTTATGCATATAGAGGGTTGGGGGCTGCTTATAAATATACATAGAGTACATTTCAAATGCCAATGTGTTTTTATATTACTCATTGGGGGCTAAAACGGATCGCTTTACGTTAATCAATGTTTTACCGAACCCGCGTGAACTGGAATGAACATCGTTGCAAAAACACTGTTAAGTAATTACAATTTGATGCAATATTGAATTTTGAAGTGTAACCAATTCAGGTTATCAGATATCGAAGCACAGACTCGATAATTGGTTTGGAAAATTAGATTTCCGATCAATTTTACTTAATTAATTTTCTGGATTTACTTGAAGTATTTAATATTGCGATTTTCGTCTTGATTTTGTTACGTTCTTAATTTTGAAAATACCAAAGTAAATTCTTATTCAACTACCGCCAACTTTAGCATACTAAAGAACATAATTTTATTTATCTAACTAAATGTTAGGAGGATTTATTTATAAAAATATATAAATATATCGGACGGATTACGTAATACGCGCCACTTACTAAAATTAAATAAATAAACTTATATTAAGGCTTCAATTCTACAGTTTGAACATTTATTAACAGATAGAGTTATTGATTCTATATACGCAGGAAAAATAGCTCTGAGAACCTTGCACATTTAGCTTAAAGTATGGAACTTGGCTTACAAGTTCTATTTGGATAAGAAACTGTTTTTTGAGGTACGGCTCAAACCGTCCGCTATCTTGGTTCAAAATGGTGACTCAAAATAATGACCCAATTTGTTTTTTTGCAATAACTTTTTAACCAGACATTTCAAAAAACTCTTAAAACTAAAAACGTAGAGCACATGTTTTTACACATTTTTGGTCCTTAGCAGCTTTTTTATAAAATGAGGAATATTGCGATAAATAAGGAAGTAGACAACAAAATCAGTACCATTGCGTGTTACTTAACCTCTTTGTGGAATAAGTACTCATTGGGGAGTGGGGGGGGGGGGGGAGAATTCATAGTTTTATTCACTTTGTTAAGATGTTAAATAAGTACCAAAAAAACACTTCAATACATATCATTCATGTTTCATTGTTTTCACAGTCATGACATTGGTGCACAAGCCAAGTAAGTTCACATTTGCACGATTTGGGACTGCAATGTTTGCAATAACAGTTGCGGCTGACTGCTGCCTGTAGTAAGGTAGTCCATACAGAACTCCACCGAAGACCATCTTTTTTTCCCCACTTCCCAGGACTTGGTAAAATTATTAGTTTTGCTGTTGACTGACTCCAGCGTATCCTGCTTCACAAGATGAACGTAAAGTATGTTCTACAGCAGCGCTGGTTGGCGGAATTCGCTCAATTCAACAGCTTTTCAGCAAAAAAGTCTTTTCGGTATTCATTAATTGCTGTACCTGTACCTACATGTTTTGTCCTAAAGCAAAACAACAAACAACTCCAATGCGTTCATTTAATTTTCTATCTTTTTTGGGATGTTCGATAAAGATTTAAATACGTTGATAAACTCTGTCAAACTGTTGAAAATAACCAGGCCGACTTTTCCCCATGACCTGAGAAAGATAATATGTCAGAGCCAGTAAAAGCGTAAAAAATGACAGTGTTTTTGCTTTGTCTCTACTAAGTGAGTCATAACTTAGATGGACTGGAATGTAACGAAAATGTTTTCCTGGGCCAAAAGCTACCCATAGGGTCTCCAGTTGTAAATAGTCGTATAATCCAATTGCAACGATAATATCATCTGTGTCGACAGTTCTGATTACAAGAGATTTGTGTCCATGTTTACTTACATTCTTAGCATGTAAGATTATTCTAGTAGCAGCTTTCTCATAGTTGTATGGATGAAGTTCCAAATGTTCACACAGGCTATTACATCGAATGTTCTTTCCAGCTGTGGCAATGATTACCTTTCGATGTTCTTGATTCTAGCTGCTGGTACTTGCAAAATATTCTAGACAATAAACTAAAGAGCTCTACACACCCTACTACCGATATTAGGCGCCGTTGGTTTTTGTGTCCACTAGAAGGTGTGACCGGTGTGTCCAAGTTAGCCGTGGTTTCTACTAGATAAATGTGGTCGATGTGACCTGTGTTCAGTGAAGTTGTGACCGTTGTGTCCACTATTCCAATGAGTAAGTTTATAAGCAGTTTCAGCACACTTATACTCTTATCCAAATTTACTTTAAGCACAAAGCCTTTACGCCTTCAGCGTTCTCCTTAGGACCAAATCTGTTATAGTCTTATTTTGGTCCTAGTATATGCGCCATTTATCAACAACTTATGTATGCTGAAAGATTCTATCAAGGTTTGGTTGCGAGCTAATTTTGTTGAGTCTGCTTTTTGGAATGTTCTAAAATCGTGTGAGTTTCCTAGTTCGACCAACTAATTCTGCTTGTTTTTCCTTTTTTCGTTATTATTATACTAACTCATTTTTCACAAGAAAGGTTCAATTTAGAGTTTAATACGGCAATACCATAGTGATCCGTAAAGCAGATAACGTGTTATTTAGGCCGAGCATCTTTTTCTGGAGCAATGGGCGTGTACACCCACTAAATTAGTGCTTAGGTAACTCTGAGTTTAGGTCAGGTCAGGAAGCAAAGTAACCCGTTCTATGTGCAAGATTTATCATTTTCTGCCTGTATACACCAAGCGACCTAAATCATTTAGGTAAGATTTAGTGCATGGGTCGTAACCTAAACGTTCCGTGTAAACCTACTTAATGTGGCCGATATGGGCAAATACCAAGTCGTGATTATGTTCAAGTGGCTGGTGAGTCTAAGCGGTCATAGTCGGTACGTTTACACCTAGTAATGTTTTGTGGACTGACCTATACCCCGACCCAAATAACCCTAAGCACCAGTCTTTACACTTTTACTCTGCTTACTAGGAGTAAGGTTGTTATAGTCTCAGTTTGGTTCCAGCATAAGCGCCATCTGTTATCAATTTATATATGCTGGAGAACCTTACCAAGGTTTATTTACGTACTACATTTGTTAAGTTTGCATTTCGTTACAAAGTTTGAAAAACTGTTCTTCGTCGGACGACTTGAGTTTTGTTTTTCCATCATACGAGTTTAATTGCTTCGGAGGAGAATTTAAAATTTGGGCTTAATAACGCCATCGGTATAGTAAATAACACGTTACTTATGTCCAACATCTGTGGGTCGAGCAATCAGCGTTTACACCAGCTAAGTTAGTGCTGAGGTCGGTCTGAATTTAGGTCAGATGACGTAAAAAGTGACCTGACTTAAGTGGAGAACTCATCAAGTTTTGGCCTGCTTACACCAAGTGACCTAAATAATTTAGGTTACATTTGGTGCATACGTCCGCGACCTAAGCGTTCGGTGTAAACGTAGTCAGTGTTCAGTGGCTGTTGGGTCCTAGACCCGTCTAGTAGTACGCAGATTGCCTTTGAGCCTAAAATGCCTGTGTTTGGTTTATTCTAAGATTAGTAAAATCGTTGATTGACCTAAGCAAATCAACGGTGAAATACAAGATACAAATACGTTTTTCTGTATCATCTTTTGGAAGAGATATTTCGGAAGACTGATAAATATCTACGCATTAAACACTAGTACTTTGTAAAATACAGAGGTTTGGAGAAGGTTTCACGTGTGGTTTGCGCTTTGGCGTTGGTGTTTAGCCTTAACAACTAATAGGCTGACAATAATTAAAAATAGTTACAAAAAATAATTATCTTAGTATTATTGTGTATAAAGAATTGTAACTTGTCACTCCAAACCTATTCAACCCGTTTCAATGTTTTTTCTGTTAGCAATTTCCCGAAAACTCTACATTTTATTCTATAATTTATAAAAACCGCTTATGTTGATTATTCCAAAACTAAGGCGCCCTAAAATTATTATATATTTATTTGAAGCTACTTTCGGTCTAGCTAACAAAAGGGTAGCTTTATTGAATATATTCAAGACATCAAAGTTCGAAACCGACAAGCAACTGCGGCAACCCTCGTCACGTTAGGAATCAAAAATTAGGAGGTAAACCTGTATTGAATTTTCTACTAATTTAATACACTTTGATTTGTGCCCGCTTCATGCACATCAGACGTTTCTTTCGATTTTTCTGGACAAATCAGTTTACAAATTCTTTCCTGATTACAAAGAATAGCGTCTAGTACTGTAAGAGTGGCGGAACCGAGAGTCTTTGTGACATGGAAGGAAGGGCATTATCCAATTAAGCATCAATCAGAATTAGTGCTATTAGTGACGAGATAAACGCTAAGTGTGCTCTAATTCGCTTCCCTTTAACCTGGTTTACTCTCTCTATGATGCAGTAATGGAAATTGGATGTAGTAGTCGTCTGCGTCATGGGGAGATTGACGTTATGCATTCATCGGTTTATCTATCGGTTCTTCGTATCCCATTATTCTTAGAGCGCATCTACCAAGAAAGTTTCCTTGAAACATTGAAATACTTTTATTTTTAACGCCGATACATTCGCTTCTGTAATAATTTGCATTTCCTTTTAAAATTTTCAATATAGTTTCAAACACGAATGGCAATCTTTTGCATACATAATTTCAGCGAGAACTAGGATGGATTTTATCTGATTTGAATAATTTCGCAAATAATTATTGATTATAATCAATCGAATTGAAAACAAAACATCTTACTAATTCAGCTACCATTTTGTTTGGAAATGCAATAATTCACTGCTATGAAAGTGCGAAACGTGTATAAAAGAGAAGGGGAATAAAATTCAATACTTTGATTCCCGCAATGCCAGAGAGAAAACGAATTTTGTCTCAGTTTCTTCTTATCCACTTAAAGTGATATTGTTTGTTATTAAATTGAAAATAACAAAACTTCCTGGCTGAGATTAAATTTTGTTTACATTTTATTCGAAAAATAAATTTAATAAGTATCTATCTATTTTTTAGTAATCATAAATCAAGAATATAAATAATATTTTTTTTATATTTACCTGTTTTCTGGTATTGCATGTGGGTGCATTAAAAAAGCATACTGGAACAGTGCAGCTATGGCTACGTTACGTGTGTGTGGACGCGGTGCGTTGTTTCATTAGAACATATAAGTTATACACATTTTGTTGCTAAATCTGGGCTTAAAACAATAAAAGAGATTTTTTAAGAAAAAAACAAGTAAAACATTGCAATTCACGAATGTCGTATGTCAAAATTTCGCAGTACAAATTCGCCACCCAATGGAACAATTTCATCAGGATATTTTTGACGCACAAAATTTTATTGCTAGTTGCAGAACAATTGCATAAATTTTTTTAGCATAAATTCGGGTAACTTGTTTCCTGGTGATTTTCTTAAAAATAGCGAGAGTGTTTGTCGGTAATTCCCTGAAAAAATTACGGGACCGATACTGATATAATTAGATACTTTTTACCCATATCAAAGAAGGACTTCTAATTATAATGTTACTATTTTGTTTAAAGACAGAACATTGTTATCAAGTATACAAGATTTTGTCAAAGAAGCGGACTTTGTTCTTTATTCGGTTATTTGTACATCTTCTTTAACTGAAGTAAGAATTTTGATACGTTTCAAGTTTTTCTAAATAAATTTTTGTTTTATATGAATATTACCACATAAAATATTTATTGTTTCGACTGACAGAAACACTAAACACACGTATTTGTATATTTAAAATAAAGCCATTAAAGTAACTTTACCATGAGTTTGTGTTCAGTTTGCACAATTAAAATAAATATGTGTTAAAATTAAAAAAGCATACTTTTTAAGTATTTTTTTCTAAAGAATAAATTATCTGGTAAAAGCATACACTTTCTAGTTTCTCCTTCCAGTTCAACAAAACTAACTAAAATGACAGTCCAATCTTGCTAACGTTGACACTCCACATGCTGTAAAATCTAAAATCCATGGAATCGAATACAGCAATTTATTTTCATACTGTAGAAAATATATTTTCTATCGTTTCTAAGTTTTTATCAGGGGATGCAGACTACATTTTTGTAGATGTCATATTAATTACCATTATAATTTCTCATCAAATCTAGATGTGTTCATTAGCTAAGCGATAAATAGAATAATCACCTGCATAGGCTTAGGTATAGCTACAGAAGGAATTCGTAACCCAACATGTATGTTTCCCGAGGAGTCTGACGTGGGATTGCCAGCTATCATAAGATTATGTTCCAATCATACGCACAAACCGTAAACATTAAATTTTGCTTATCTTTATCGAAAACTGTAGCGGCCTCCTGTACCAACGAATATGCGCCTTATATATTAGACGCGTAAATTTGTGGCTTCTAGGGATGGAGACCTCTCGCCTCTAAACGTTGAGTTAGGTGAAAGAAATTTTGATTAACATAAACACCCGTGGGCTATGCCCTCTGTTTTTTAACTATAAATAAGCGAATACATTAGGAAGCGTAGCGGTCGTATAGTAAATCCGGATGCCTTCTCTCTGTCTCAACGTTAAGTGACGACGTATTCAGTAACATTCTCAACACACCTTATTTGTTCTGTTTACGGATTTTAATATTTATCTAACAATCAAGCAGTGTAATCGATACCGCGATATCAACAGAGTGTATGAATTAAACCAATACTCTCTTTTAATAAATTTGCTAGTAATTATTTGTAAAGAAAAGCGTGTAGCCCAGTGGTTGTGATATTTTATTGTAAAGTTTAAGGCGCGCTTAACAGAGAACTATCATATTAGCAATAAAATCAGCTGCAATTAGCGATTGTTCGTAAAGAACAGCGTTTGGCGTTGTGCGCGGGTACTGCTATTTTATTGTAAAGTTTAAGACACGCGTAACAAATAAATATTATATTAGCCTAAAATCTGATGCAATTAGCAATTGTTTGTAAAGAAAAGCGTGCGGCATACTCCACGGGTTCTGCTATTTTATTGTAAAGTTTAAAACGCGCTTAACAAAGAAATTTCGCCCTAGTAATGAAATCAGTCGCAGTTAGCAATTTTTTGTCAAAAAAGGCGTGTGGCGTAGTCCACGTGTTCTAAAGGTTAGTGTTCGTGTTCGTTAAGAAAATACAATGCGTTAATATTCCGGTAATTGCAATTAGACAAGCAAAACGTTACTCAAAACGGGATCACTGGTTTTTATTTGCTTGGAAAAATTAACTGGCGGAATGTATACTACGATTATAGCGCTTACATACAGGTTCGAAAGATCCCTTTTCATAGTCCAAAGTTTGACACTACTCGCTTTTATATTTTAGATTAGATAGATTTTCATTGTTATCATTCTACTTATATGTCAACCAATCACTACGTCGCATTTACAGTTTCAGTCGCCAACAGAAAATATTAAAGCAATCTGCTCATATCTTTTATTTGTTTTATTTGTTAGTTTAAATTACTTAACAGTTCTATTAATTATTCGTGAAATAATCTAATCACACTCTACGCCTGAATTGACAAACAAGCAGGGAAAATTACTCAAATTTTCTTCTTAGTTGGACAACATATGATTATTTTCACTTATGGTAAGTGTTTAACGTTGAAAAACGTGGATATAAAATTAGATGTAGTAACAAAACTCAAAACTTTTTTTTTTTGCATAGATTGATAGTTGATGTTAAAATTTTATTACGTATGGCAAATGTCCTACACAAAATATAATTGTGCATATTTACATACGGAACTTCAATTTTTTTCTTTTAATTTATTGTAATATTCAATAAATTATTGACACACCAATGATTTAGATACAGAGATTTATTTCAAACAGTTATACTGTATTGGTTATAACAATAAATTAATTACTTTTACAATAAATCTAACACTTACGCAGTGCGCAAATATTTTCCACGTTATCCAATAATCGGCTTTAAAATATTTATTGGCTTAAAAACATTTAAAATATGCAGGCTAAACTGTATGGAATGCTGTAATGTATAAATTAATTTTCATGAATTCTTCACAAATTGTAAAGTATATTAAATGTATTTATAGCTGTACCATCCTAGACTATGAAGAAATTAACCAACATGTATTTTTTCCAAATGATATTATTTCTATACGTTATCTTAATTTTTAATGCCTAATTATTTTACTGATTTAATTTTTTATTTCTTCTTAGTTTTATTAATAAATATTATTTTACGTTATATTGAACAATTCGTTATCTAACGTATTTTCTTACAATTGCACTGTAAATAGAGCCAAAAAGTTCTACATTATTTAAAAAACATTTTCTATTGTCGTGTTTTCTATTACTGCACAAGGAAAATACACGTACTTTTAGACTATTGTGCTTCCTGCAAAACGCAGATTCATTTCATTGTTGAACACAATAGTGCTTTGATACAAAGCTCCGTCACTAAGAACAAAGTAAAGCTAATGGGTTTTACTGTCCCTCTTCATTTTAATGTGCACAGTAAGATTACGTTAGATATAACGATTTTTTAATATGTGTTTTACATTTTTATTTTACGTTTCTCGTCTATGTTTGAGGATATAGTAAAAAACAAGAATTGACAAGAAAGCCGAAAAATAAACAGCCCAGTATTAGTGGCTAAATATTATTATTGCTGTTTAAAAGTGATTTTTTACATTTAAAATTTTTAGGGGTTATTTAAGTATAGACTCAGGGGGATATTTATTACAAGGGTGGATTATAACATTTAAAAAAATTAAATTAGGATGGGGGAGGTGGTAAACTTTTGTTTTGGGCTTTTGACATCGTACACAAGTTTTTGCTTGTACTGTTTAGGTATGCACTAAAGGACATTGTAATTTTTTTAACGGTGTAATTTTTATCCTATTGTTTTTATTCATACAGGGTGTAACAGAAATGGTGGGTATTGTACTCACTGAAATGATCAAAAAAGTTTCAGTAAACATGTGTCCTAAAATACTTCTGAAAGGAGCTAGGGCAGCCTGAAGGGGCGCATGAAATTTATGTTTTAATTAATATCTCAGACACCCTTTAATACATATAAATAATTGAAGTTTGGCATACGGTTTATTACTAGTAAGTTCTACTATCTAACACCGTGCAAATAAAATTATTTAAACCCGAGGCGTTCCTAACTTGGGGGAGAGGGCGAGATAATTTAATTTTATATATTATTTTTGTAATCTTTTATTTTTTTACCAATTTGAGGCAGTAATATGATTGTACGTTAAAAACTGCGTAAAAATGGCACTCTTGATTTTTTTGTACGACAAGCCATTTTCCAGAAAAAATCAATTATAACAATTTTCTTCTTCAGAATGAGATTAAACTTTATTTTATTTTCTACTTATTTATTAACTTTGGATTCAAAAAACTTAATAAATAATAATTACGAATTTCATGCATTTTTTAACGTAGAATCATATTACTAACTCAAATTGGTAAAAAATCTAAGATTACAAAAATAATAAATAATAATTAACAACTTTTGTCGATTTTGGCTGCACTGCCCTAATATGTCGCTTACTACAAGCGGCATTATATCTGAATCTTACTGTACACCGTGGAGCTGTTGTATCGGGTGTTAAGAAATATGCACACCGCCCTTTTTTTCTATTTTTTAAGTTAACAAAATGAAAAGAAAATTTAACTATTTCGCTTCCAGTTTTCATCGGAAATGACATCACCGTGTTCATTTTTAATAGAACACTCTGTACATTTTTATATATTCGGAATTGGGATGAAATTCTGAGTCTGTCTATGCCAATTAATGTTTTGACATTTCCAAAACATTTTTTTTAAATTCTTAGTTCCCATTAAAAGTGCTTTGACTCATAAGTCGATTGTAACTAAGTTACACTTTGACTTACAAGTCGATTCTAACTAAGTTACAGACGCCCAGAAAAATAAAATTTACAACCTAGAAAACATACCGGTTCAAATATAGCCTTGGAAAATTTGCCAAAATGTATTTTCGGAATAACATAGTTTTTTCAAATAAAAAGGTGGTGGCGCACTTAATTGAATTTTTCAAGAATTTTATTGGTACTAATTACATGTTTTTTTTTCTTTGAAATGCTAGCCTTTACTTAACATTTTAGTATTGTGTTCTAGCAAAACCGTATTTAAAACAATCTTGTATCCAGTGGTCTTTTTGAAGCAAATAAAAAGAAAAAACGTCGAAGAAACATTGCTAGTAAGTTTAATAAATAAGAAGAAACAAAACTTTACAATCAATAACAGTACTTTGATTGTATATAAAAATCAATTTGGGTGATCGAGGCTCAAAAATTACAAAAAAACAAATCTTTGGGATGTCAAAATGGTTTAGGAAGATTCAAAATTTTATCTTCATTCCGATGATGCAAAAATATACAGGGTGTCCCAGTAAAAATTAAAAAGTTGATGTCATTTTCTATGAAAATAGGAGTGAAAGTAGTTTTTATGACTATTAAAACATACCAAAATTTTATTGGTTCATTTTATTAAATAAAAGAAAAAAAGGATCTGTACCATGTTTAATTAACACCCGGTATATACACTGTGATAATATTAAATTAGAGTCTAGTTGTAATTTTATTAGTTCAGTGCGTGCCTCTAGCGAGGCGACCCCAGTTCAATTCCGCGGTCAAGTCAGCTTAGGTTTACATGCGGGTGGATGTAACCCACCAAGCTCTGGCCAAATTTACAGGGTATACTTCGCGGCTGAAAAGTTCTTTTGAAATGGCAACCGCAGAGTTTCCAGTTAGGCATCTACCTAAAGCTGTCTCCTCTATCTAGAATGCTAGCGGTGCATACAAACTAGGTAGAGGTCGGGAAAATTCTAAGCTGTGGGAGCTGCAAAAAGAGAAACATATTTCTTGAAATTATTAAAATTAAATACCTTTGTATTGTTACAGATCTGATGTCAATCTTCTTGGCAGTTTTGAGAGAGAAACACTATATGGTATGTTAATATACTAATACATTTTTATTTTTATTTATGTGTTTGCACCTCGTCCATATACTATCGAAATCAATAAATTAAAAGTTAACGACTCTTATGGATTGTTTTTGACTATATTGTAATGTTACGAAATGGGATTTTCATATATAATACCACAAGAGCTCCAATTTATGTCGACAAGTTTTGCGTCAGTGTCATGAATGTCCATTATGCTTGGAAATGGACATGAACGACACTGACGCACAAATTGTCTATAATAAATTTGAGCTTAAATGGTATCCGGGGGACAATTCGTTGAATAAAATTAATTTTCACGCTACCGGCAATGTAAGTAGGCCTTACATCCATAGCTACAGGGATCGTAAATGGCTTATAACATTCGTGTACTAGTTACCCTTGACGACGGAACTTAATAGTGTCACTTACATCCCTAGGAAAATAATGTTGATTTTAACTGTTCGTTGATATGGTAACGAGCACAGACAACTTAGAATAATGGGGCTGTTAAAAAATAATTCCGATGTCAAAACGAACTTTTAAAAATATGATTAAATTTCTACCTGTAGGTCTACTTACATTGCCGGTAGCGTGAAAAATTTAATAAGTAACACGGAATGTATCGACTAATAACATCCTCGGCAGGCGACAAGCTTCGGCTCCGCCTCAGCTCGTATTCGCCTACCTCGAATGTTATTACGTCCTTACATTCCTTGATACTTAAATAACTATTTCATAAAATATTAATGTAATTATATCGAGTTACGTGCGAATTAACTTCCATGGCGACGACAACGAAATAAATAAATGTTGCTTATTACCAACTAAATATTTTAAAAACATTTAGTAGAAACAAAAAAACAAAAGTAGAAAAAACAATTTTTATTTATCAAAAACAACAAATCTATAACTTGTTATATAGTAATCAAATCAAAATCACGCACGTTTTTGATACTAAATCTTATACTTGTCAATATTTTGAACATAATTAATAGTTGCATGCAAATAAATATTATTAGCAGCCAGTTTGCAGAGCTACAATTTAAGTGTTAACATAATAGAAATGAAAAATAGAGCGAAGCACTTCGGCTCGACTTTTCTATACTTTAGAAACTTTTACTTTTCCTATTTTCAAAAGTATTTACGCTTTACATTGTAACCCCAACAGCAGTGTCAGTGGCAAGCTGCACGCACACCTACTCCGTAAAGGGCAGACGCAACAAGTAATACAATTATATCCCATTTATTGCTGCACTAAACATGTAACTCAAACTACTGGAATTAGGTTGTCATTGTTGTGCGGAAATAAAATGGTTCAAACAGAAGCTACCCACGAGGAGATACCAATCGTGAAAACAAGTCAAGCCATAATTGTGACCGCTATTTTAATAAGCATGAATAATCAATTATCAAAAATTCATAGCAGGCGTCACAGAGAAATAAGCGGGTTGCTACACGACCTAAATTGTAGCTGATCTCTAGCTCTATGAGTCTACAAAATTAATAAAGTCGAAATCCTATTTTGAGTTTTTGACGAATATAAATTAGTTATTCGACGTTTTGGAATGAAAAATTAAGTCATGTGGACGCAGATATAGAAAACCAAAATCAAGTTGTGAAGATTTATTGTTCTTATAGCAACACCAACTGTTTAGTTGTAATCTTGCTTTTTATAATGACGTGTAAATACGTTGAAATACGTATAAAGCTAAAATAAAAAATAATTTGTCAATTTACTTTCGACTTAGACCGCGTCGTCTTCTGGGGATTACACCTAGCATAATCAGGTAAAGACCGACCTGCAACTTGTCTGCCCTAAAAATTTGAGCAATAGTTGTTCGTGGGCCCCGTTTGCCTATCCAGGGCCGTGCTTGAACCTTGGGGTGGACAAAGATTTAACCTTAATGTATCTTGTTTGTCAGGACAAGAATACCTAATCGGGTTATGCCTGTTACCTGTTTGTGAACCCATACAAAATAATGTTTCATAAAACATTGCAACTTGCATCTTCAAAGTGATTAGGGCACTTAATTCAAATTTGGGATGCGAAGGTATTTAAACGCTTTTAAACCAGTCTAGGAGAACGGCGGAGTTTTGGTTGGCTGTCATCGTTGGGCGGAGACGGATCCGGTGGAGCGTGATCGTGAGATCTATGATGCTTACGAGTCCTTAGAGAATGGAGTCCAAGCTTTACTGAGTCTAAAACCAGTCTCTCTGTTTATGTCGTTAAGCTCTTTCTCAGTTTCAATTGCTTCACGTATGATACGAAGGAAGTAATGAGGTATTCTGGCGAGCACTCGAGCGTTCCCAAACTGCATATAATACCCAGCTTAACCAGTATGTACAGCAACCGAAGATTTTGTGATACGTCTGTGTTTTCAATCACTTTTGTGGTCTCGTGATCTTAACTCAATGGAACGACCAGTTTGTCCGATGTAGTTTGAACCACAAGAGCAAGGGATGTTGTAGATCCCGGCTGATTTTAAGTTTGATATTTGGATCTGAAACCATTTCCCAGAGTTTCATTAGTCCTGACTGTCTTCTTGCTCTATTTTCTAAGAAAATGTTTTGTCTTATCACTAATGCCTGTACTGTAAGGTAGAAAAGCTAAGCTTTGCGAAAATGCCAGTTACTTCTTAGCCTTGGGCTGCTCTGCATTGCGGATTGCTCTGTGAATTTCTGTGGCTGTATACTGTAATTATACTATCAATTTTTAATCGTTAAATATTTAATAATAATGTTTTAATTGCTGGAGATTTTTCAAAATGGAAGTTGTTTGATTTGGCAACACTGGCTATCCTTGCACACGCACCTATTAGTTTAAAAACGACATTTATTGAGATTTTTAACGCCATTTCTTATGACGTTTTGTTTTGCACATACGATACCAATCTTCGGATATTGTCTAAAAGACTTTGAAATTGTCATAATGAAACTACAACGATGGATGTCGAAACTTTGCAACGACCTTATTACCGTAATTACTTGTACATTGCATGTTTGTAAGAAAAGTAGTACAAAAATTAAAGCAATGTTTTCAACATTTAACAATGTTGAAAACATTGCTTTAATTTTTCATTATAAAAATAACTAAGTAACAATCAAACGCTGTAGAAACAATTTTATTAAAAGTTTACCAACAAATTGTTTCAAGGAGGTAAACAAGCAAGTAATGTCGCAGCTAAATTGTATGTGTATTACCCTTGCGTGCTCAAGGTCAAGGTTTCATAACTGACTGAATTGCTTCTTCTGTTTATGCTTTTCCTTTCCTTCATTTATGAATTTGCTCATCAATAATGGCTAAACATTCTTACTAAGTATAAGTA
The DNA here is from genome assembly GCA_958336395.1 of Ctenicera cuprea. Taxonomy (NCBI): domain Eukaryota; kingdom Metazoa; phylum Arthropoda; class Insecta; order Coleoptera; family Elateridae; genus Ctenicera; species Ctenicera cuprea. The sequence continues at coordinate 60,786,479 of OY284486.1, forward strand.
ACATAAGTATCTGTTTTCAATGCTAATGCCGTGGTTATATGATAATGAAAAGTTAAGGCGCGTTCACACATATCCGCGCCGGGTACGTTCTGGTTCCGGTCCGGGTCCGGGCGATCCGGTTTTGACTGTTCACACTTGTCCGAGAGTTCCACCTCGGGACCGGGGCCGTTAGCTTTTAATTAAATGTAACATTATATTGCGTAGAGTGTGTGGCAGAGCTCGGACGAAAAATTCAATGTTTATTTGGGCGCCAAAAATAAATCGTAATCTAGATATTTCAACATCTAAAATACAGTGAGTTTTTCTTTTATGTATACATATCAGCTATGTATACTTTTATAAAAAACTTGTCAATGCATTGTTTTATTGCAATCTGTAGGCAACCAACTGTACAGAAAATATGTAGCGAGAGAAAGGTTCTCCCTCATAGTGTGAGGTTATGTTCAATGAGTATGTTTATGAATAAACGCAAAATTAATTGAATATCAAAATTTTTTCAATAAAACTATTATTTTAAAAACAAAATATCAACAATACACAAATTTTATGCTAAATTCAAAAAATCAAAACTAATTGCTATTAATTAGACATTAAACAGTTTGATTACTGTTTCCACAGCAGACTATTCTTTTCAAAAATTGAAGTTTTGAAATGTAGTGTATAGTTGGTTGCAGTAAAACAATGCATTGACATGTTTTTTTATAAAAGTATACATAGCTGGTATGTATACAAAAAAGAAACACTCACTGTATATCCAAAAGCTTCGTAAACATTCCAGTTATTCGGGTATCATCGTGAAAGCTGACGTAGTTATTTTGATGTATTTTGTTATTAATGATAATGGCTTTTTTACTTTTTAACTGATTTCTGTTATAATTATTCCAAAATTTCCCATCCATGCATTTCGTTTTTCCTAATAATTCTAACAAGATTAGCACACGTACTTGTTGAGAGATAATCCCATGAGTGTCAAGCATCTGTTAAAAAGCACTGATGATGATCTATCAAAAACTTATAATAATAAAATTTTATGCATTCCCAGTGCTTACTGTTGATAATCACTTCGATAATAATATTTGAATTTGTTTTTTAGTTTCTACGTCTCTCATGACAAAAAAAAACAAAACTTCTGTAATAGATCTGAATGATACTTGGAAGACGTCAAAGAAAACCGTAAATGAATGTTCGTTGAAGATCTTGGCAGGATAGAATGAGATAAATGGGATATCTAGGAAAGAGCTATTGTACAAATTACCCCCAATTTTTATTTTCGAGCACTATTCCACTTCTCATGTGCGTTAATATATCCTGTCAAGTTCAGGTTACTTTTCTAAACTTTTTAAAGCAGCTACTTATTTTCGCTTTTTTTTTATTTTCCAGTGCTTCTTGACCGCTTCGTCTATCGTATCTTTTAAGAATATGCCACCTGATGCTATGCCGCTAACTTTCGCAGTTATTTCCTATATTGCCTTTATATTTGCAATTTGCGACTTAGGAAGTTACAAAGTTCTTGTTTATATAAGGGAGCAATATATAGTACCAATTTAAAGACCGAGACCCTGTTAAACTCCATGCATACTTGAACAGGTGAGCGAGTAAGCTCCTTGTTAGGCTTTCAGGACACGCCGCTCCTCGTCGATGGAGGGCAGGTCGCTAGGCAACGCGTGACGTCATGCGTCACGTCCATCTCGTGGTGAGTCACGACACCACAGCGTAGTCTTCGTCGCGACGCGCGTGTTCCTCTGTCAAATGTGTGTCCACGAAAGAGCATCTCACTCCATGTTATTGCGGTTGCCAAATTAGTAGATCTTTTGGCACGAGAACGAAAGATGACAATATCGAACTTGCTTTCTATGGGAAACAATCACTCTTGAAGAAGACCATCCTGAATTTAACGTTTCAGCTGGCGTCGCGACGAAGGTGATGTTCGATTCGTGCAGCAAGTGGTTCATCATTTGCGGAGCATTAGTGTATTGTTTAATCTGCAGTGAGCAAAAATCAATCTTTTATCTGATCGCAATCTGTTATAACTGCGCCTTGATGTGTCAAATTCGGTGGTTTGAAGTACGAAATCAAATTAGATAGTAGCTTTTATATCTAATTTTGTTGCGATGGTCGCGGTTGAAGATCTACTGCGTTTCCGATTTCAGTAGTTTGTTGCTAACAATATCTGAAGTTTGTTTTTACGTAGATGGTAAGTCCTCTTTGTTGCTAAAGCTGTATGGCATTTTATTTTAATTTTGCAAAATTGGTTATTTTTTTCTTTTCCTATCTCTGACTTTTTACCTATTTAAAAGTTGTTTTTAAATTTAAACCATGTGTTAAAGACAGAAAATTACTTATTTAAGCGGAGGTCGTACATTTCTTATTGTTTCGTTATTTTGATGCTAAAAATCGAACTGTTAGTTTTACTTAAATAATAAATATTCTCTCATATTACTTTAAAAAACCGTAGTTGTAAAAGCGCTTAGCTTTTATTAGGCACATTTAAATAATACCTAAAATTTAATTTTTAACTTAATTAATTGATTAAGGTCCCAGCAGCATATTTAAGTTTATTGAAATTGTTCTTTCCGATCTCAAGAAATGGTGGAAAGCAGGAAGGTAGTGGTTTCCTACTTAGGTAAAAAATGCACAAAACTTGTTTTTAGCAAAAATACATTTAAGAACTGTATATATACCGTGTGTTTACTAAACTGCAGAACGTATATTAAATGCTATGTTAAACATTGCAAAATAATAAGGTAATTATAATAGTTATTTAAGTAACAAGGAATGTAAAGACGTAATAACATTCGAGGTAAGTAAATACGAGTCGAGGCGAAGCCGAGGCTTGTGGCCTGCCGAGAATGTTAATAGTCGATACATTCCGTGTTACTTACTAAATTTTTCACGCCACAGGTAGAAATTTAATCATATTATTAAAAGTACGTTTTGACTGCTGTCATCGGAAGTATTTTTTAAAAGCCCCATTATTCTAAGTTGTCTGTGCTTGTTACCATATCAACGAACAGTTAAAATCAACATTATTTTCCTAGGGATGTAAGTGACACTATTAAGTTCCGTCGTCAAGGGTAACTAGTATACACGAATGTTATCAGCCACTTACGATCCCTGTAGCTATGGATGTAAGGCCTACTTACACTGCCGGTAGCGTGAAAACCAATTTAATACCATTAATGTTCTTTCCTAGGTAAATAATAAATAGTTTTAGTAAGTATAAATAAAATATTTTATTAGTTTAACAATATTTATTTACTTTAACCTTACATGCCGTTATTAAAGGTAATATGAAATATTGTACCAACACTAACTGTTTACTTTCTCATATTACTTTTTATAATGGCATGTAAACATGTCCAAATACGTATAATGTTAATATAAATAAATATTGTTGAAGTAATAAAGTATTTTATTCATACTTACTCAATATAAACTTCAACGAAGTAAAGCTAAAACTTATAATTAAAATAAATAGCTTTGTCAATTTTGTTTACATTTACTGATCATGTGTCACTTGCTAAATTTTGTTTTTGTAGTCATTATTAGAGACCTATTTTACCGATCAACGACAGAACAGCACTCATCACTAAGATCTACTTTACATTTGTTCTTTCACATAGAATGCAGACAACCCATGTAACGGCTGTTGTATAATAGTTGTTTGTTGTTTCAAACATTTCAAGGACTCGTGAATATTTTCGTAGAATGAATATTCCTTATGTTCCGTAATTTCGTGTACACACGGTATCGTGTATTGTATATTGTACGGTTTTAATATCATAATTCACCTTCAATACATTTCCAAGTGGTTCTATGATTACTAGACAATTTTTAAATGCTTTACACGAAACTGAAACTAAACTAAAACGTAAAGCTTTATGTATTATTATTAGCACTCCTTCGTAATTATATTTGTATATTGAGACGTGGGCGCTGGGTTTTAACAATTTCTATTGAGGCGAAATGTTAAATGTTGTGTAGTCGTATCTGGTGGGGTGTGTATAAGATGCGAAAAAATTTTAACTGATATGATTCCTCAAAAATGCCACAAAGACGATCCATTTTTATAACGAAAACTAAACTCAAAACTGTTTTCCGTGGAGCAAAGCGCAAGAAAAGAAGTTAAAACTTGGCAACACTGTTAGTACGTAAACAGTTTAACACAATTCTGCTGTTGCTGTACGAATTTCTTCAAATGCGAGGAATATTACTAATTTTTATGATAATTGCCACATGTTTCTTTTTTCAGCGGTTTTGAATTCAGTTTTCATTGTTGTACATCATTATGGATTGTTTTTACGGTATGTTTGGAACACCCTGTATGCAATTTCTGGTGATATTTTTGGCACAAGTTGACTTGCACTTCTCACATATTTCTATTTGTCGTGTCATATTATATTTTGAAACTGTTGTTTTATCAAGGTTTTGAAATGTGAATATTCAAAATAAAAATAACAAAAATAAATTTAATATCGTTTACCTATCCAAAACAGTACTAGTTTGTAATAAAATCATTTCGATATCAAAATTCATAACAATTCCTATTAATGTTATTTTAATAAAGGTTTCGCCTCACAAGCAGCGGTTCTATGGTGGCTATTGCCACGTAGTTGGAGCCTTTGTATTGAGAATTTATAGTTATATTTTATATTGTAGAGTTATTACGTCATGTGAGCAAATGTTTATTACAAAAAATTCTTTATTGTGTCACATATTCCTAGCTCCAAAATAGCATCCCTTTCGATTTCTTTTTTAAATTTAGACTTTTAGACCTGCGCACAGAAAATTAGGTAGCAGATCTTTATGAAATTTGATATCGGAATAGCCTCAGAGTTGCGTCATAATAAAAAAAATATTTAAGCAATTTAAAAAACTCAACCAAGCTAGAGATTTTTAAAGTTTATTAATTGTTTAATCAACCTTTTGGCTACGCAGTAAAGCCTCCCACGAATTTATGCATTTTGGAAAGTATTGCTTTTATTTTTGAATAAACGGCGAATTATGAAAAAAATTCACGTTGAAGATAGGTTAGGTACGTAATCAGTGATCAAATATCTGTAATAGTAGATTACGATTCCAAACTAATTTTTAGTTGCAGTAATTTATTTTTTTCCGTAGCTGAATTTCTAGCTATATAAAAATAAAAAAAAAATAAATATTATGCTTGTGCTTTGTTAGAAGAAACCTCTAAGTATAGTTCTATTCGTACAGGCGAGTCCATTGCGTTTCGAGAGGCTAAGTGTTAGGAGTTTTATTATTTATGATCTTATAATCACTCTTGGAACTACATCATTATGACTGAAAATACCTTTGCAAATATAAGAATTAAAATTATTGTAATTGTAGAAAAGTTCCAGGGAAGATTTCAAGCAATAAAACCCCACGGCTGCCTACACCAAATTGGCGAATATGAGTGGCGGGTTGCGGCATAGATTTTTATTGCTGCATGACTACGGCGGGGAATAGAACCCGAGACCTTTAGCTTTTGAGGCCAAGCGACTCAAGCTACCATCACTCTACCTTCACTGGTATTTAGTCGTTCGGATTCAACGTTAAATTGTAGATCCCCCGTAGTTCACCTCAGCGCTACGAAGAGTACGTGGCAGAGAGGGGTGCCGGAGCCCAGCAATGGGACGTAAAGGCTGATTACGAAAGAAAAATTCAGAAAAGCTCCAAAACAGTTTTTAAATTCTGAAACGTTAAAAGATGTTATTGTTACGATAAATGACGAATAACGAAATAGCAGCTTTATATGTTATCATATTCTATTATCTCCCATACCAATGTTTGAAATATATTAACATTGAATATGATAAATATTCAAGGCAAAATTTTGAATGCAAAAAACTCGTTTACCTAATAATGACTTTTTAATCATTTTCAAGATGTACTTTATACCAATTATATTTTCCTAATAATAAATTTCGAAGCAAAATAATACTCAACTTTAATTTTTAGTATGCATTAAAAAATTACAGCTACGTAGCAAAACGTGCGAGTTTTCCATGAATATATTATCATATGCGTATGACGAAAACGGGAAAAGGTGCTGCATGTCTCTACATTCTACAATGTAATTAAATTGTCATCCCCACGCAACAGCAAAGGGGTGTAATGAACCCTAAATTTGTAATAATATTTTGAAAGTTGGATGCTTAACTTGCGAAGGGAGTAAATTAATTAAAAATATACCCAGGTTAAACAATTTTTTATATTTAGTTACGTGCTGCATTGTATGAAACATAGTATTATACTACGTTTAAAACGTAAACAGTAGTATTTATTCTTTTCGCTATCTCCGTATTAGAATAAACTAAACAATAAAAATGAGCGGTAAAGAAGTCAATGGTGATTTTTTCACTCATTTTTATAAATTCTCAATTTCTTCTGGTTTCGGTATATTGTGGTTATTTTCACTTTACGACATATTATCATATTTACTTACTCATTTTTGTTGAGTCGCGATTCTAATATCTGTATTTTGTAACATTTTTTTTCTCTCTGAGCACTCTCCAAAATCAATAGAAGAGGGTTCACATATGCTGCGCTGTTCAGCAAAATAATGAAACCACTGAAATATCATTCGTCCCCCTTAGTCTGCATAGTTTTCTCGACTGTTATCGATAATATTTCTTACGGTATAACGCCTTCCGGTTGTAAAAAATTCTACATTTTCTAAATTACTGATACAAATTTTGCATTGTTCTTAACCAAAAAAATGTTGGTTTCTTTTTTCCTTTTTGTTAACACTTAAACCAATACATGACATGGCTTTTAGGATATCGAAAGGAGGTGTTGGTTACAACGCAGCTGACACTTTTAAGAGCTATTTTCTAAAGAGGACGTTTAATTCGGAAAATTACTTTCTCCCATCTCGTGTTATTGTTAAGAAGCTCGAATTTCTATACTAACAAGTTCCCTACCTGGTTATATCGTCGATTTATATTAAACCTTTTTGCTAGAGATTACATGACGTGTTCAGACTTGCAGTCGGGATGTTTGTGACAGTTTTTTTTATTGAATAAAAGCCCATGTACCTACATGAGATTTCAACAGCTGATTACTTATGTTACAATGATCACGCGTCATCCATTTTAAACGATCAGCACTATAAAGAGGGTTGAAAATTCATCCACCTTGAAATAATGAGATAAATGATTTATTCTTTAAAATTGATTGTGGAATTTCAAACACATTCATTATCTGAAAGCACAGGCGTGCTCACTGGCGCCGTCAACGCCACGGACGCTTTAATTTTTTTAAAAGGTCGAGAACCAGGGCTGCATAGTACTCTACATCCCCGTTTTAAATAAAGAAAAACATTGTTTAGTTGTCAATTTTATCATCGCAATTTTAATTGTAGTGGCCAAGAACGTCTTAGTTAATTGTCTTATAGCTTTTTACCTATTTATATTAATTTTGCGTAATTAATCTATGTATTAAAACCGGATTCCTTCCACCTATCGCAATTTTTAGTGGTGTGGGGCCCCTACCACTAAAACCTAAAAAAAACTTGTTGGTAGCGCTCATGTGCCTAACTTGCATACTACATCGCTTTCTTCTATTTTTACAGTTATTTATATTATTAACAGTTAGTTACCTTCTTAACAATTTCTAAACTATCTAAGGTTAAATCTTCAGCACTTTCACCCGTTATTACTTTAAACAGCCAGTCTACGTAAAAGTATTATTCTTCTTCTACTTTATTCACATACTTTTGCCTTTTCTTTCTGCTTCTACTACTACATGATGCTGTGGCGTATCCCTTTTTTTGGAAGCATCCAACAGCGAAGCTGTTATAATCACAAACTAAACATTGTTTTCTTAAGGCAAAACATTTTCCTTTTTTATGCATCTTCCCAAATTTTTGTCAGTTATATTTCATTACAGCTCTGGTACTTTCGGGTGGAATTTCCCTCTTGTTACTTACGCTGGTTACAGCTTCTACTTCCACTTCATTATCAGGTTTCTTCGACATTTCTTGTACTTGCTTTTTACTGTATAGCTTTCTGTGTAGTCAAATCAGATTGTTGTAACAATCTCTTTCAATTACATCATTTTTAATTCCTATCACAATTCTATCTCGAATCATATTGTCCTCTTCTTTAAGTACACAAATTTTCGCCAAGTTTTTCACTTCCGTCACAAGTTTATTGATCGTTTGGTTTTGTTTTTGTATTGTACTGTGAAATTTAAATCGTTCAAATACAATATTCTTCTTCGGTTGGCAATATTCAGCAAGTTTTTGTACTACTTAATCAAACTTCTTTCTTTCCTTCTTTGTATTAAATTTAAAGCCATTAAAAGCTTCCAAGCCTTCATCGCCAATTACGTTTAGCAATAAGGCAATATTTACTTGTCGGTTTCTTCTGCTTTTCCACTGGCTAGTAAGAATAACTCAAACTTTTAGTACCGTTTCTGCCAATTTTTACTAACATTTGCTTCAAATTTTAGTGTTGGAGGAATTCTACATGACTCCATATTATTATTAGGCATTACGCTTTTCCTATTAACACGACGTTTATTATTAGCTTTTATTGTTAATCTCTTTTCTGATTCTGGTTTACACCTGACACCATGTTGTATATATCATTTATTAACTGTTCTTCCATGGAAGTGTCTCTCGTACCTCATTGGAAGTACTTAGTGTAACTAATGCAACTACACTCATACGTTGTATACTACAGTCACTAAAGGTTGAAATTGGCAAAATGTCTGCAACATCCTAATATTCCTTTAAGCTTTATAATTTCAATGTTATAGTTAAGATCCACAAAATAGCGTGGTAAATATTTTATTGTTCACCATACAGATTAGGCTAAGGATCAGTTGGAACAAAAATTAGAGCCTTTTATAGTTTCCGATTGTAACCATGCAAGTGACCCTTATGATTATCCGCTAGTAACCTTTTAACAAATTTGGCTTTAAACTGGACTAGTACATGTACTTAAATATGTTGATTAAATATTTTTCCTTAAAAAATATGTGAAATGCTGTAGAAAACTCATAACGCAGTTTCGTGAATTTTTCCTATCTACTTTTCTTAGGATTCTCGAACTATACTTGAAAGTTTTACCAAACTTCTACTTTTAAAAGTTTTCGTTTTCTTCTTGACTAGCGAGATTTAGAATTCAGATAGCGTTATCTCAGTTTTGCTATTGTTATTACCGGAAATACAATGGGATTGTTCTTTTCACCTGCTATTATATCAGTTACTGAAAAACCGCTTTAATTTTGAATTTTTTAAATAATATGTATATAAGTGACTGAAAACATGGCTCTTTTAACAATAAAAAGATATTCTTCGATTTTTTTTAAACAAAAATCAAAACTAAAATTTTGTTTTTTTTTATTAAACAAATAATATTACAAAGGAAGTTGAATTGCCTTAACAAAAAGGTAGCAATAAAAGTCAGTACGCAGTATTTTATGTAACCGTGATCAATTAATCATTGTTTTCAGTATTTTTGTTGAATTGTCACCCTGAAATATTACAGTCTGCAGTGATGTGATGAAACAATGTTTATAATACTAATTTGAAAGTGTATTTTTGAAAGGAGTGTGAATATTTGTCATTGTATGTTAAAGAGGCGGTACTGATAAATACTTAGAAATATTAACGCATAGCATTCATAACATGCCACAATATAATCCAAAAAGTTAATTAATACTTTAAACTGTCTACAAGCGGAAATCAGGAAATAAAAAAAACAAAACCATTTTTATGATGATGATGATGATGATGATGATGATGATGTGATGCCATGGTGATGTGATGAATAATAATTATAAACTATACGTCGCCAGCCCGCACGTTTACCATAGTTTTAACAGCAGGCAACGATACCAACAGCAGCAACAGAAAACGCGTATATGTATGAGCTTATTCACCGCTAAATGACGTCATATTTTGGTGTATTTTTTAAACGCCTTTTGATATAAATACTCAATAACTATTTTTGCGGCTACTAAAACGTTTATTTAAAAACTAAAACAATACGGCCGTAATAAGTTTCATCCTAGAATGTAATTTTAAATTACAAAAATGAGCGAAACACTCCGCCTGGACTTTCCTATACATTTGAATACATTGTTTTATATTTTCCAACACTTTCGATATACACCTGTCTAGACACGACTAGTTAAAGTAAATAGTTCTTATAAGTTGTAACATCTTGAAGCGGTTGAAGAAAGACCGACCGCTGCGCTGCAAGCATAAGGTTGGGTAAAATATTCGGACTGAATCAACGGAAGCGCGGAAATTGATATTTGAAAATATATTAATAACTCGAGAAGTATTATTTTTAGCAAGAAATTACTCTTATTAATTTGTATTTAGAATTTCAAAACCTTTCTGATTTTAAAGCCAAAATGCCACGTTTCCATTAAAAAAAAGTTATTTTTCACCGTGGCCGCCATATTGAAATTGGAAACTCAAGTGTTTTTCTTAAATACAATCGAAAAGAATTTGCCCTACAACTTTGCTCTTGGGTTTGAGAGTCTATCTATAAAATAAAAAAGTTAGCCTACACTGAACATTAAACGACTAGTACACAAGAATACAACTGCTGTAGAAAGTATGTGAAATTCTTCTAAGGACAAAAAGATTATTAAGGGGCAAAAAATTCGATTTTTTGATTTTTTGTAAAAAGATTCTCCTAGAGCAAACAAAAGAAGAAATCAATTTTTTAATTTTGTAGCCCTAAATATTGAAGTATCAAAAACTATTAAATATTATGATATTCGGATTTTGCTATCAATGCTGAGCTATATTGCTTTAACAGAAATATTTTATTGCCCCCCGTTAAATAAATAAAAGGGTACCAATTTTCAATTTTCAAAAATTCACAGAGGGCGTCACAGTGAAATTGTAGCAATGCGCAAAATAACAAATTGTAGAAGATTCGCAGCTCTATCAGCTGAAAAACTTTAAACAAAAACGTGTGGGCAGTTTTTGAGAAATATTTTTTTGAAAAATTCCAAAATTTTGGAGTGATGTCATTGCGATCGTTTTTATATTTTCAAAATTAGTTATCTTCTTCTTCTAAGTGCCTTGACCGTTATCGATCGTTGGCTATCATGTTTACGATTTTTACTTTGTCAACTGCAGCTCTGAAAAGCTGTACTGTGGATTGTCCGTACCACCTGAAAAGCTGTACTGTGGATTGTCCGTACCAAAAATTAGTTATGTCTCATGGTATAGTACCCTTGAAGGGCTACCAAACAAGATGTGGTTGATTCCAATCAGATAACTGGTTTTTGAGTAAATGGGCGTTAAAGTCGAAATGTTCAAAACTTCGTAGCGGCCGCCATTTTAAAGCTAGAGAGTTCGGTAAAAAATTGTTTTATTTGTCCTAAGGCCTTCTTTAATCTCCATTATTAAAATTTCCAAAATTCAGTTTCTGAAAAAAATGCTACCAAAAAAACATGTCTAACTTCCGCTTCTTGAACATCAAGTAAGGTGAGTTAAGTTAACTTGTCAACATTAGGAAATCGGTCACTTTTACAGTTAAGGTTGTCAAATCTTAAACTAGACTAGATGATTTTTCTCCTTTGTGAAATTACACCGCTGGGAACTACTATGCAATGTATGTTTTGAAATTGCGTAGATAGGAAACCTATAAGAATGCATTGCAAAAAATTGCGCAAATTAGAAGTTGCTGTATTTTCATACAATTATTAACCGCCGCAATTGTAATGGGATTTTAGTATGTTGTTACAATCAACACCAGTGTGAGTTTGGTAGGAAGACAGAATTGATACCACCCTCACCAACAATAACTGTGCTTTAAATTACAGCTCCCTAATCCATTTAAGCCTCTAATCGGTTCTTCGTTTGGTGATCGTTATGTTTTTGGACTGTATTTAAACTAGCAAAACCTGTGGGTTAAGCCCTACGCTTTTTTTGTAACTTATTAAAGAAAATAATAAATAAAATGTGTCGAGATGTAAGACATGTACCTAATGTGCCCAGAATGATTGTATTGTAGTATATTCTCAAATACGCAAGAAGTCGGCGATTATGAATAAATACTGATAACTAATCACGTTAATGTTTATTCGTTTACCATTCATGACATCAAATAATCATTAAAATTATTGTGTTGAAATTGTAATTTAACTATTTCAATACATACAAAATTTTCAGTAAATGGAAACACTTTTTTTTAAATTTTTATAAAATGTATCCTTATTAATGGTGATGCGTATGCTAGTCTTATCAAGAATTGTTTCTTTATATTGTAAATAGTAATCTAGTACCTGGGGGTGATCAAAAATTGTAACTAAGATAACAACAAGAATGACAACGTGTTAAAGATGTGACTCATTGCAACAAGATAATTAATATTCCCTTTTACAATTATGTTTTAACAGTTTAGCTCTCCATGTAATGTGAAATTTGTAACGAAACCTTGAAGCCAGTGTGTGTGTGCAACTCTAATTGCAGTAAAACATCGGTTTGCATCATCTTACCTACTTGTATCCGCTTCTATATTGAGAGCAAGTCAGCTAGCACTTCTACCAGGGTCAGCGGATTGCGTTCGTCAGTAAAAAATGAGACAGGTGGAAGATATACGGATTTAATATATAGATAGGGTAAATTTGTCGACAGGAATATCAGTACTGCCGCTATTACAGTTAAGTTTGTCAGAATACACTAGATGCCTCTGCTTCCTAGCTAGTAAATTTCACAGATGGGAATTGCCTTGCTGCTTTGTGTGTTACTGCAACAAGTTCCCCTTTACAACGAAATTTGGTTACTGCTTACAAATATTACATAGTTTTTTGAAACAACGATTATTTTAAATTGTTGGCAATTAAGCAAAAAAATTAACAATTAACAACACATAAATTCTACAGGTTGGATTTACTGCATGTACGCATTACTTGTTTTCACTTTGATTTTCAATTTTATCTGCCCAATCTGAATACGCAAGTCGCTTATTTGGAACTCATTGCATTTCCCTACGACAGCTCTTACTAATTAATTTCAGGCTCGTAAATTCTTGGACTCCTCCAGGGTTTTCTGAGAAAAGCGTGAAGTAGTCTTTCATGCAAGAATGAATTAATATTGAAAGTAATTTATATTTATAATGCCAATATATCCGTAAAGATGGGATAAAATTTAATTTTGAATATTTGTTCTTCAGATTCGTGGGAGGTTGGGTTAAATGTATTTTCAAGAAAAACTTCTTACAGGTAGTGTACTTATCAAAGGTATTCATTGTAACGCTATCTTCCTTCTTGCCGTAGTGTATTATTTAGCAGTTATTTTTATCCCTATGTAGTAGTTATCTGAAGAAAAAATTTTAAATATCGAAAAGGGTTAGGACAAAATTTAACTGATACATATTAGAATTTCAGGCAAAATTATCAGATTTTTTTTTAAACTGTTGCAATATAGTCAGCGATACATAAATTATAATATTATATATCAATAAACATACATACTATACGCAAAAAGCATGGGAAATTATATTTTTCAGGTTTACTGTCCTCAGAATACTTTGGCTAAACTCTTTAATGTTATTAGCTGTTATTAGTGCCGTTTAGTCAAAAAAAATAATTATACGTTTAAATTACCTAATCAAAAATCTGAATAAATTCAAGACGTACCTGTGTAATCTCACAGCAATAACAACATTTTCTAATGTCTTTGTAGCGACGAGGTTCTGGCTGATGTATTCTATGCCGAAGTCCGGAGTTTTAATACTGGGTGGGTCAAACTTTTTTTTGTATTTTGTTTTCCTATTTATCAGTTCTACAATCAAATAGTAAAAAAATACAGTTTGTACAGTAAGTTGTAAATTTGATACTTCAGGTAATAACATAATTAAATTTATGTAATATAAATAAAACAATTCTTAATTTCAGCGGTTTTTTTTATTTTAACCTTATACGTATTTCGACATGTTTACATGCCATTATCAGAGGCAAGATTAAAAGTAAACAATTGGTGTTGCTATACGAACAATAAATCTTCATAACTTGATCTTGGTTATTTGCATTTACGTCTAAATGACTTGATTTCTTATTCCAAAACTTCCAAAAATAGTGAAGTTAAGAGATCTATTTGCTCTCTCATTAAACTTCGGGACTTCTGGATAGAGGGCATCAGCTTGAACGCGTCGCTACAAAGACATTAAAATATTCTGTTGTTAAACTCGGGGATACATTTATTAATACTTATTTAAATTTTTGCTTAATATTGAATGTGAAAATTATGACTTTTTGAATTAATGGCACTAATAACAACTAATAAAATAGTTTAAATTCGAAGCCAAGGTATCATGAGGACATAAAATCTGGAAAATATAATTTTCCATGCATTTTGCACTTTTCTGGGAAACATTGTATAAGGTTAGACTACATTCACAAAACTTTACATTAGAAATGACAGTGAAATTCTACTTTTGAATTCATAAGACTTCACACACGCTGGTCAATGCCTGCTCTAATATATTTTATGTGTATCGCTTAGTACATCGGCTGTAAACAAAACAGGGCTCACCCCTTTTTAGTCTTTCTACATTTATATCGAAAAATGAAATTTGGAGCGACTAATACACTCGTAAATTTCTATTATTTTATGCAAATTAGAAACTTTGCACTTCCGGTTTCACCGGACATTGTTGAAATTAAAATAAAATGCTTCTCTTCAAAAATAGAGCAAATAGGGTTTTTCTAAATTTGAAAACGCAATCTGATAGAACATCGCAGTGCAATTCAAAACTTTTTTTCTAAACGTTTTATCTTTAAATTGGTGGCCGTTACGATTTTTCGAAAATTTTGGTTTTAGTGCTTTATTGCTCAAAACTCAGTTGACAGATCGAGATCAAATTTTGCATTGAAGTAACTCTAAAGGAACACAATATTATTATGCACAAGAATTTTTCTACGCATGAAAACTGTGAAATAAAAGATATTTCAAAATTTTGAAAAATTTTCAAAAACATATTGATCAAATACAGGTTACACGATTATTTTTAAATTTTGTAGGCTCATATAGCTGGGAATGAACTACAATTTGGTTTAAGCCCCAACACGCTAATTTCTTTCTGACGCTTTCTATGAATTTTTGAAAATCGAAATATATAACCCCTTTATTTAATAAACGGGTGACGATTTCTGTTTAAGCTACATTCCTCATGAGTGATGGTAGAATAAAAACCATTGCTTAATTTTTAGGTGCAGCAATGTTTAGGGGCTTTAATTTTCCCCCTCCCACTCAATTTTTGGCAGGTGAATTTGCTGTGTCGTCGTCTCTGGTTTTCTTTAATACCAAGGAATCTGTTTGCAACAAATTTATAGATTCCAGTTTTTCTCATAAGAAATTTGTTTTTCTAAATTGGCAGACAATGCGGGACCGACCCGGTGACTATAGTAACTTGGCTGAATCATCCGTCTGATGCGGAAGTAAATAATAATCATATCGCATAATAGCTGTTGAGTGTAAGTTTTGCGGCCCTTACTGCTGTGAAATTCTACATTACTGTTGCAATGGTGGCAATAATTGGAATTGTATTTGCTGCAACTAATATGTTACATTATATTGTTTTATTTGTTGTTTCAATTTTTTGTTTACTATAAAGACGCATTCATAAATTTTTGTACAAAACAAAATTATTTTTGTTTATTGTTTGGAGCTGCTTAACAATAGGAACGCTAGGAGCGCGCCTAAAAGCGATTTACGCTTAAACGTGCCACTGCTGTTTCTACTAAAACGTTGTAAGTTATAACTTTTTTAAATATAATATCTAAATGTTCTTTGAAGGATGGGAAAGTCCAAGCGAAGTGCTTTGCTTATTTTTAACCTCAGTTAAGGTAAAAAATTGTGAATATAGTTTCCCTTGACTGTAAACCGATTTGTCTAGAAACCGAAGAAACTGTTTATTGAAATATAAAAAAAGCAAAAACAAAAAGACCTTATTTCTCTCAACTCTTTAATAGTATTGGGAACCGGTTTCGAGCTTAAAAGCTCATCTTCAGCCCAAGAACAAGCTAAAAAAAGTACAATTAAAGCAAAAAACAAAAAACAAATTTTAACCTAGTCACTTACAGTAATACTTAAATCGGATAACAAAGAATCTTACACAAGACAGAAAACTGGTACATTTAAAAGACAATTTAACTTGAACAAATTCAGATTTTTATTTTCAATATTAACCACCAAAGCCTACTTACTATCAGGTAACTAAAATTATATGTTAAATACAACAAGTCACATAACCTAAATACAAAAAATTGTGTCTCACACACCGACAACGTGTCATTTATTTGATAACAACAGCGAACAACCTGTTTGATTGAAATTGAGTTTGAGCGTTAAGAGACAAAAACTTATTATCTTTATTATATCTATATATTTCCAAGGCTTCCCAATTATTTAGCACTTTACCTTTATTCTGAATATGTAACGGTTTGAAACCACTATCTATATCAAAAATGTGATCAGATTCCAACAAATGATTAGCAAAAAGAGAGTCTCCTCTATTATATTTCTTAGACCGGATATGTTCTTTGATCCTGACTTTAAATGACCTGTAAGTCCTCCCTACATAAACTGCGTCGCAGTCCCCACAACTCAACAAATACACCCCACACTGATCAATATGGTCTATCCTATCCTTGTTTTTAACCAATTTACTATATAGTGACTCACCCCCTTTAAAAGCAATATTAATCTTGAATTTATTTAAAACATTCTTAATTCTTAAAGAGACAGCACCACAAAAAGTAATCGAGTTATAAAACACATTTTCTTGTTGATCGACTACCGGATATACTTGTTGTATCAGGTCTTTGTTCTTTTTCTTTTGTATTATTCTATCCACTAAGTGTGATTCATAACCATTTTTTTTTTTTTTTTTTTTTTTTTTTTTTTTTTTTTTTTTTTTAATTGCTATATTCTTAATTATCTTGACCTCTTTATTGTATGACATCACAGATAAGGGAATACTTAACAATCTCTCTACATAAGAATTAAATGCTGCTAACTTATGGGACATAGGGTGATTAGACCTAGCATGTATAACACCCCCTGTATGCGACGATTTCCTATAAATTTCAAAATTATGTTTTCTATCTTTAATAGTAATTTTTAGATCGAGAAAATTAATTTCTTTTTCAGAATTTTGAATCTCAGCTGTAAATTTGATCTTCCTGTGAACATTATTCAAATACGTGGTAAAGTTATTAAACGACTCAATGCTCCCTTTCCAGAGTAATAAAGTATCATCAACATATCTATAGTAGTAGAGGATATTATCAACAAAATTACCATTCAATATATGTTTCTTTTCAAAAACTTCCATGTAGAGATCTGCTAAAAATGGAGATAAAGGACTACCCATTGCTAAACCCTCCTCCTGCTGATAATTAACATTATTAAAGGTAAAAAAATTTTGTTGTAAACATATGTTTAATAATAACGAGTATTGCATACATACATGATCACTCAGTTCACTTTCAGATAACCTATCTCTTACTATCTCAACCGTTTCATTCACAGGGATGTTAGTAAATAAATTGACTATGTCCAAGGAAGCCAAAAAACAATTTTCTGGTATTTCAACGTCTACTATCTTATTTACCAAATCTAAGCTATTCTTAATAGTGAATGGAGGCTTAAAGGCAATCGCTGTTTTTAGTTCTCCGTTCAACCACTTCGCTAATTTATGTGTAGGTGAATTAACGAATGAAACGACAGGTCTAATCGGAACATCTACTAAATTGTCTGCTTTGTGTAATTTTAATAAACCGTAAAGTCTCGGAACTAGCACATTGTTAGGCAATAGTCTGTATCCCAATTGGTTACTTATGATATCCCCACAATTCTTTATACCTTCTCTTACTTTTTCTGTAAAGCTGGGTAACTTAACTGTTTTTAATTTTTTGAAATTATTATCCAATATAAATTTTTCTACCTTATCAATGTATGCAGCTTTTTCTAAAATAACTATAGAATTACCCTTATCAGCCCTGCTTACAACTAAGTCATTGTCCACAATTTTCTTTTTTAAATTCTTAACTAATACATTATTGAAAATACCTTCTTTTAATGACCTAACTTTATTATACGATTTCCTAATCACTTGTACACATTCATCCTCAGCTACTGTTCTTATATCGCTGTTTAATTCTTGTAAAATAGTCTCTGTTTCAACCACAAGCTTCTCGTATTGTTGTTGATGATTGTTTAAGCTGGGAACGTACTTCAATCCTTTTTCTAACAAATCCATTTCTTCTTGTGTAAAGATAATCGTAGAACCATTAATAGCTGAAGGAAAAAAAAAAAAAAGGAATCTTCTTGTTGCTCGTTGGATAGACAGTTGCTATTCAAGAAGATTCCTTTTTTCCTTCAGCTATTAATGGTTCTACGATTATCTTTACACAAGAAGAAATGGATTTGTTAGAAAAAGGATTGAAGTACGTTCCCAGCTTAAACAATCATCAACAACAATACGAGAAGCTTGTGGTTGAAACAGAGACTATTTTACAAGAATTAAACAGCGATATAAGAACAGTAGCTGAGGATGAATGTGTACAAGTGATTAGGAAATCGTATAATAAAGTTAGGTCATTAAAAGAAGGTATTTTCAATAATGTATTAGTTAAGAATTTAAAAAAGAAAATTGTGGACAATGACTTAGTTGTAAGCAGGGCTGATAAGGGTAATTCTATAGTTATTTTAGAAAAAGCTGCATACATTGATAAGGTAGAAAAAAAAAAAAAAAATTTATATTGGATAATAATTTCAAAAAATTAAAAACAGTTAAGTTACCCAGCTTTACAGAAAAAGTAAGAGAAGGTATAAAGAATTGTGGGGATATCATAAGTAACCAATTGGGATACAGACTATTGCCTAACAATGTGCTAGTTCCGAGACTTTACGGTTTATTAAAATTACACAAAGCAGACAATTTAGTAGATGTTCCGATTAGACCTGTCGTTTCATTCGTTAATTCACCTACACATAAATTAGCGAAGTGGTTGAACGGAGAACTAAAAACAGCGATTGCCTTTAAGCCTCCATTCACTATTAAGAATAGCTTAGATTTGGTAAATAAGATAGTAGACGTTGAAATACCAGAAAATTGTTTTTTGGCTTCCTTGGACATAGTCAATTTATTTACTAACATCCCTGTGAATGAAACGGTTGAGATAGTAAGAGATAGGTTATCTGAAAGTGAACTGAGTGATCATGTATGTATGCAATACTCGTTATTATTAAACATATGTTTACAACAAAATTTTTTTACCTTTAATAATGTTAATTATCAGCAGGAGGAGGGTTTAGCAATGGGTAGTCCTTTATCTCCATTTTTAGCAGATCTCTACATGGAAGTTTTTGAAAAGAAACATATATTGAATGGTAATTTTGTTGATAATATCCTCTACTACTATAGATATGTTGATGATACTTTATTACTCTGGAAAGGGAGCATTGAGTCGTTTAATAACTTTACCACGTATTTGAATAATGTTCACAGGAAGATCAAATTTACAGCTGAGATTCAAAATTCTGAAAAAGAAATTAATTTTCTCGATCTAAAAATTACTATTAAAGATAGAAAACATAATTTTGAAATTTATAGGAAATCGTCGCATACAGGGGGTGTTATACATGCTAGGTCTAATCACCCTATGTCCCATAAGTTAGCAGCATTTAATTCTTATGTAGAGAGATTGTTAAGTATTCCCTTATCTGTGATGTCATACAATAAAGAGGTCAAGATAATTAAGAATATAGCAATAAAAAATGGTTATGAATCACACTTAGTGGATAGAATAATACAAAAGAAAAAGAACAAAGACCTGATACAACAAGTATATCCGGTAGTCGATCAACAAGAAAATGTGTTTTATAACTCGATTACTTTTTGTGGTGCTGTCTCTTTAAGAATTAAGAATGTTTTAAATAAATTCAAGATTAATATTGCTTTTAAAGGGGGTGAGTCACTATATAGTAAATTGGTTAAAAACAAGGATAGGATAGACCATATTGATCAGTGTGGGGTGTATTTGTTGAGTTGTGGGGACTGCGACGCAGTTTATGTAGGGAGGACTTACAGGTCATTTAAAGTCAGGATCAAAGAACATATCCGGTCTAAGAAATATAATAGAGGAGACTCTCTTTTTGCTAATCATTTGTTGGAATCTGATCACATTTTTGATATAGATAGTGGTTTCAAACCGTTACATATTCAGAATAAAGGTAAAGTGCTAAATAATTGGGAAGCCTTGGAAATATATAGATATAATAAAGATAATAAGTTTTTGTCTCTTAACGCTCAAACTCAATTTCAATCAAACAGGTTGTTCGCTGTTGTTATCAAATAAATGACACGTTGTCGGTGTGTGAGACACAATTTTTTGTATTTAGGTTATGTGACTTGTTGTATTTAACATATAATTTTAGTTACCTGATAGTAAGTAGGCTTTGGTGGTTAATATTGAAAATAAAAATCTGAATTTGTTCAAGTTAAATTGTCTTTTAAATGTACCAGTTTTCTGTCTTGTGTAAGATTCTTTGTTATCCGATTTAAGTATTACTGTAAGTGACTAGGTTAAAATTTGTTTTTTGTTTTTTGCTTTAATTGTACTTTTTTTAGCTTGTTCTTGGGCTGAAGATGAGCTTTTAAGCTCGAAACCGGTTCCCAATACTATTAAAGAGTTGAGAGAAATAAGGTCTTTTTGTTTTGCTTTTTTTATATAGTAATAACTCTCACGATGGACATTCCACTAAATGAAAAAAAAAAATGTTTATTGAAATATTGTCATTAAATTAATTAATTGCTGTTTCCTGCATTCAATAAATTTTGTTCGTACCATTTAATTTCCATTATTTGCTTTTTCTGTACAAAGTAAAAATAATATCGCAGTGAAACTCCATTCTCTCCGAGTTTTAAATTCCGTAATTAATGAATATAATATACAAAACTTAACAGCTGTTTTTCAAAGCAAACTTTTAAATGAATTATGTATTTTAAAACTCTGAAACATGAAAACGTGAGCGAGTTGTTTCTGCTAACGTCAGTCCACATTAAATCTATTTCGTAGGTACGAAAAACCATTGCGGCTTATGTGAAGATAAGGTACATAGCTGTATAATAATATTCGTGTCTTTTGTGTTGTGTGTTCACACTGCATTATATACCGGTCTTCTAATTTTCAAAGATCTCATTTAATTGTCGCGAAACTGCTTTACCTAACGCGTCTACAGACATTACACTAGAATATTTAAGGACTTTGTAGCCTCGAGTCATGTCGGAATCGCTTTAAAGGAAAAGCAGCACAGGGAAACTCGCTAATTCCTTCGCAAATTCCCGCGTGGCTCCATCTCCGTAAAATCAATGTTATAGTTGTCTTAATACCCGCAGGCTAACGTAGATTGCTATCGACTGTGTTTCAATATAGAAGAGAACTTTTATTAAATCAACGAAAATTGTTTTCTTCTAAATGGTCGTGGTGGATGAGATAAGAAAAATACGGAAATCACGTAATGCTGATCATATATATTTTTTGTGTTATATGCGAACGCCGCCTCCGCCGCGCCGCGCCGCTGTAATGAGCTTAACAGGCTATTGAAACTGATCGCTTTTTGTATTATAGCTGATAAAAGGTATCTCATCGTGAGAACTGTTTGGGGATGATGAGCACTTAATACGTTTAATACCTGTTTTAAGTATCAGATGAAATTTAAACCTAAATATAAGTAATTGGTATCAACATTAAGCTATTTACCAGTGGCGGTTTTTCCATTGGGTCAAATGGTCATTGACCTCCCAATGAAATAACAAAAAATATACACCTACTTTTTGTTTGAGTGCATAACATATTATACACTGTAATATTTAAAAGATACTCTATAGTTAACTTTTGTATGAGATTTCTATGTTTGATTATTTCGCGTGGATTAAACGAATCCATGCGAGGGTCATTTGGCTGTCAGTCCCCAATTCAGTTATACTGCAACGAATAAAGCCGCCGGCTTAAAAGGCCTTTAAATGAATAAGAGTGAAATAGAAAGCTCACTGTAGTAAAATTCATATTACACAAGCTAAAAGAGGATAGAAGTATCTGCGTATTAAAGACTTCAGGGTCACGAACCCACAACTTCCGAGAATTATGCGGTCAGCTGTCCGTGATAAGCACATGTCAATAGTCGCCTAATTTTGCGGGATTCGCACGTACACGACGTAGTAGTGTGAAAACAGTTGTTGGTTGTGTAATCATAATTTAGTGGTGTTGTACGATGTCCGTGCAAAACAATTTTGAATTGTGAATGCCATGTAAGAAAATGCTTTCACTTCTTTCCACTGTCTGCTATTTTGTGATAATTCATTGTGTGATATTGACTGCAAACATTTAAAAACTAAAATTTAAACGCATTTTTTTATCGGTAAACCACTTGAAAAGTTTTGTGCCTTTTGAGACACTAGCAATGTGGGTATCAATTTACAATAATTTTATTAGAGAGTGCTTATCGAAAGTCTATTAAAGACTTCAATGAAAATGTTGGTAAAAACAGATCATTTTGCCAACGTAAAGGATGGGTTTGAAATATAAGGCTACCTAAAACTTGGGTAAGAACAAAAAAAATACTTTAAAATGCCTCCCAGTACGCCACACCTCACCATGAGCCGTCACTGCTATTTACGTAGAGACTATCGAAATTCAAAGCAAGCATAATTTATAAATATGGTATTTAATTATTTTTTTTACTGTAAATAATATTTCGTTAACAACAGCTAGTTCTTTCTCCAGTGTATAAGGTATCTAAAAGTGGCAAGTGGTAACGTGTAACCTGAAATAGAAAAAGTGGAAGAGCTTTTAGTGAGAAAATTTAATTTGTATCCAAACGTGTCGAGAAACCACTTTTGCAGGCATTCTGCTCTCCTGGCGATTGTTGTTTAAATTTTTTTATACCAGCAAAGCGTTTAAGGTTTATTTATAGATCAATGATCCCTTCTAAAGAAGTACCGTAGTGGTATTCTTTGAAAGTATAGATTTTGCGAATTATTAGATACACTTTTTTTTTAAATAAATTCTATTAAAAAGGACGTTTCCCAAAATATAAATCTGTAAAGAATGTAAAGTCACAGTAGACTGTCAGGTGAGAGGTTATTGGAATTTTCTGAAAAGCGTAAAAGTGTAGCTTTTCCAGTTTTCCATGATCAGTGTTTTTAGAAAAACTCAATTATATGTTTTAATTTCGAATTTGAACTTCATGTACTTGATGGATTGTGGCTGTACTGCTAATGTCTGTTGATGTATGAATAATGAAGCGAGCTTCCCATTTAATTATTGGGATTTTTCTATGCCCCTCTTTCAAGCTTTGATATACATATGAAAAATACATAGGCATTTATATCCATATTTGTTTATAGTTATACAAGGTCATCTCGGATTAACTGGACAAAAACTAAAAAAATAATTTTTTTAAATTCAGGGATTGTATTTTGTAATCTCTCTCTCTGCTGATCCAAATCTTATTTTGACTATTTTGAGGTAATTGTCGGAGGGAGGCATGCATTTTTCATGTATTTTTCTGTATTCTGTCTGAATTTATATATATTTAATTATTTTATTGTATTTGGTGCATTTTACAGTGGTTCTGTGTATTCGTTCTGCATCCCTGTATGTATTCCAGCCTATACAGTTTTTAACTTATTTAGAAAATTATTGCACAAGTCAAATTGTAACGTCAATAAAAGTATGAAATTCAACCAAAATTTGAATTACATTGTATGTACCTCTTTCTTTTACATGTGAATAAGTATGTTTTTACCATTAAACTAGTTGTTATACAGTGTGTCCCAAGCCGTACTAGCCGTACAGATAACATGGGGGAACTGATATTATCGTATAATATCTCCTTGAAATGATCGCGGAAATCTTAGACATCATAACGATGAAGAACGCATATGTTTGTATTACTTGGTACAAATTTTGGTAACTGCGAAATTACGCTTCTCCGCATGCGTGTCTTCTTAGCGCAACGTGCGTTGCACGCTCACGGCACAGCAACGGTAAGGCAAGGTAACGAAAGTGAAGAGGTTCAAATCTCGCTCACCGCCAATATATTTCCATTTTTTTTAAATTAATATTTGTCTGTATTATTTTATAAGAGCTAAATATCGTTTTCTACAGCTTTTTGTTAAAAAAAATTATTAAATTGCGCAGCATATTATATTTAACTAAATCTTCAGTAAGTCATCTTTGCATAACAAAGTATTTGACAACAAAAAAACAGTAAATAATAATTTAACTATCTCACAACAGCTGAAACATAGATCATGATGAACTTCTATTTTCGAAATTTAATTAAATTTATATCAGCTTATATGTAAAATTTCAGGTTATTTCACAAATTCTCCATATTTATTAAACATTACGATTTTACAAATACAAGTAATTCCATGGGTAATGTTTACTAAATAGTTTTATAGTTTCCATTAAACATTTAAACTTTTTAAACTATTATTCAGCAGTTGTGAAATTGCTGAATTATTATATGAGTTTTTTTATTGTCAAATATTTTTTTATGTAAAGATGACTACATGAAGATTTATTTAAATATAATTTTGTGTAATTTAACAATTTTTTTCAACAAAAAACAACACAAAATCATTCCTAGGCTATTATAAAATAAAACATAACAACAAAATACTTCGTGATGAGTGGGATTTGTACCGCTGCACTTGCGGTGCCTTTGTCGTGTCGCAAACGTGCAGCGCCTGTTTGCTAACTGCACTATGAACACATAAATGCAAGGAAGGGTATTTCGGAGTTATAAGCCGAACTTGTTTACTGCAATCGTAAATTAATTATTTTAATCTGTAATTATGCTGGAAGCTTACCAAAATTTCTACCAAGTAAACAAAAATGTGAGTTCTTTATCGTTATGACGTTTAAAATTGACGGGACATATCAGGGAGATAGTCTACGAGATTTTCATTTACGCTGCATACAACCTCTGAATCGTAAAATTCTAAGTCGTATGACTCTTGAGCAATTATCACTTGATCGTCAGCAAAATTTATATTTAATATTTCCAACACGAAATACATAAAATGTACATGAACCTGTAGAAATACCCCAGAATACACTTTAATCTAATGAAAATACACAATAACTTGAAGAGTCCGCTGGAATGCGCAGAGTATACAAACGAATACACAGAATTCGATGAAAAAACCTGAAGGAAAACACTAAGAATACAAAAGAATAAACTTAACACCTTTATTCGTTGCGGTATTTCTGTAATAGAGAAAATTATAACATTACATTATAACACCAAACATTTAACAAATGTAAAGAACAAAACAATAAAAAGCTCGAGCCTTAGAAAGTTATGATTCGCGTAGAAACCGGGTTGGGGGCTTGCTCGTCCTGGTGGTGATTCTTACGGAGCGCTGCTTCGTTTAGAAGAAGCCCATGCACATAGTGGGCTTGGCCGAGACCTGCTTAGCCGCTGCGTCACGGTACAAAAGGGCTTTTCGTTAGGATTTGGGGGTGACCGTTCTTTCGCTCTTGGGGCGGCTTTGATTGATCTACGATAACTTCTGCTTCGCCTGAAACAAATTTGTGGCATTGTTTGGCTTCGGACCGTTCGCTAGTTCGACATTGAAACGATTTCGGAGTTCTTTAAGAAGCTGGGAGTGGTTAGCTCTCGGAGGAGTCTGTAGGCATGGTTTGCTACAATTAGTGTTTCATGTCACACTTATATTGCGCTTAAGTGAATTCCTTTGTATTATTTAAGTATTCTCAATAAATTCTCTGTATTCGTATGTAGTCTCTGAGTGTTCCATTAAATTCTCCGTGCATTATACAGATTCTTTTATTTTCAAGATTACTAATTTATCCGCGAACATTTAATGAATTTCATTATATTGGTGTGCGTTCTTGGGTATTCCTGTAGTATATTCATGTCTAGTGAATGTATTCAGCGTCAGAAATTTTTGGAGTGGCTACTCCCTCGGTGCAGTAGTTTAAATGTAGCGGGCGCTTATAGTAAAAAAAAACAATACTAAAATCCTTATAGTGTGTGCCTACAACTACTGCTACTGCTTTAGATACAAAAACTTTTTAAATAAATGCCTGACGCCATTTTGCCTGTTCACTTTAATGGTGTAACCAGTGGAAGGTACGGGGTTTATTTTAGAAGATCTTATTTGATTAAACTTGTTCAAAAGTGTCCGTTCCCTAATAAAAACAATTTCTTAAATAAATTAATTCCTAATCAAACTTATATGGTTAACCCTTGCCATATTTACCACTATTTCATTTCATCTAATTAATTAATTATTCTTGGTTCTAGGTAAACGCACGCAGAGAATGGCTTCCTTTTAGTCGAACAGCGCACGCACACTGTGTATGGACTTGAATTCGTTTGACTGTTGACTTAGGTGCCTTCAAATTCCCTCAAGGTAAGTTGTAGTGTGTACCATTGGCGACACAAATCAAGAGCTAGGGGCAATAACAGTGCACGTCCTAACTAACAATAAGTTAATTTAAATCTCAAACTCTCCCAGTTTATACAATATCCAAAAGACGAAATCGAGTTTACTGCCTGTTATTGTTTTATGAGTGCTTGATGCTGTTTAAAAATTTAACCGAAAAGGTTCTGCCAGAAGAAGGAAGACAGCAAATAATAAAACAGAAATTGATAGGTATCATTCTTCATATCTTTGTTTGTCTAATCTGTGAGTCTTATGGAAGTCGATGGAAGAGATAAAGATCTTAGGTTAAACTTGACTTTTAGGGGAAAAAAGCGTTAACAAATCACATCTACTTACCATGTTTACAGCAAACAATTGTGACATACTGTTGATGTACATGTATTTTTGGTATTCACTGATGACACCTTCTTTCATTACACACGTTATGTAGTTTAATTAACAATGTACCTTAAGCGAACATCTAAACTGCACAATGTGTAGAAGCCAATAAATACAATGAGCAAATAAATCAATCGAGAGTTAGTACGAGGGTAGCATCGTAAAATAAAGTGTTCCCAATTAGGAAATGTTGTCGAATCAATGTTTCTTGTTACTTACTGTTAACTGCTTACTACCTAAATTTGTTATCGTAGTTTTGTTGGGAGGTTAGGAACAATATAATATTTACAAAAAAATCATTCGTACAAAAAAAAATGTTATTCCACGGTGGTTGTGGATGTACATACGTTATCTAAAGCAAACAACATAGAGAAAACGGCGTTGTATACAAACCTAAACACCCGAATGCGTGTGCAAGCAGCGAAAGGACAGATACAGATGGAAATGCGACAGCGATTATTTATGCGCTGTATGTATAAAACGAAACCTTATATTGTAACAATAGAAAACATGAACTCTATTGCATACTAAACAAATTTGCCAAAATGTATGGAATAAATATAAAAATCAGGTTTTGTTATAAGAAAATATTACAAATTATCTAAAAAGTGATGTATTGCACTTGCAAATTACTTCACTAAAGGAATGCATTATTTTAGCCATTATTTATACCCGAAATAAAGATTAAAACAAACAAGAGTTGTATTCTATATTTAAATTTAACATTAATTATTGTATGATATTTAGTAAAATAGTACATATAAAGCCTATTTTATCGTACACTTACGGGGACGCCAACTGCCAGGGTTATAAGGTCCTCCCATCCAACAAGCATAAACAGACACACAACACAGGGTCACTCTGCTCCAGACTTGAACCAGAGCACGTTTGGTAGAGCAGTCTCAAAGCGACCGCCCGCACTTTAAACTTTTTTTTCAATTGCTAAACGTGCTAGCTGCGTTTCTAGAATTTTCCAATATTTTATTTTGTTGAGCGTAGATAAGTAATGCAATTTTTCCATTACAAAAAACATTACCTAAAACAAGTAATACATTATAATCTATCTACTATATAAACGCGAAGACTGTCTAATTTTTGGATTTTACAAATGGATCTTTGGAAGCTGTATGTAAGCGCTATAATTGTATAATACATTCATGCCAGTTCATTTTTACATGCAAATACAAAACTTGAGTGAGCAGAGATCCCTTTTTGGGTGCACGGTTTCTTTGTCTAACTGTAATACCCCGTTGTTGCGGGAAGTTCACAAACATCCGCTAGGAAACCATAAACATAAGGCAAACTAAATTATCCCAAACGTAAATGTA
Source organism: Ctenicera cuprea (assembly GCA_958336395.1). Lineage (NCBI taxonomy): Eukaryota > Metazoa > Arthropoda > Insecta > Coleoptera > Elateridae > Ctenicera > Ctenicera cuprea. The sequence goes on from OY284486.1 coordinate 60,814,656, forward strand.
AACCGATTGCAGCATAAACAAATTTTTGCTATGTTTGGATTTATTGACTGAACAGCTCTTGTGGAGTAAACAACTAAATACCTGGCCCAATCACTTTACGAAATAAACCAATAGAAAAGTTGTTCAGTAGACAGTTATGCATTATCGTAAATTATTTTCTGCTATACAAGGAGTTTACTTTTCAACGGAAAATAGGCTACACCCATTGATAGTTGCTTGCAATAAACGATTTTGTCTAACGTTTTCTTGAAATTAAGGTAGATACACGATAAAACTATGTACTATAAAGGTTACTTCATAGTTAATATTGAGTTTTCATCAGGGCAGAAACTCTTCTGGCTCACCGCCAATACGCATAAAATACATATGAGTGCTAAATAGTCACGTACCGTAAAGTATTGTTTAAGATTTGCAAAGTTGTAGACTAAATTGTGTATGGAGTGCTGATGCACGTTATGATAAATAGTTTTAACTGTTTTTTAACTCTATATGTTAGAAGTTAGTAGGATATTATGTCCATTCCATCTAGTGCGGCACCTGTTGCTATTAGATCAATAATAATTGAATCACATTTGGTGATGTGTTGTAGCAGGATTACTTCGCCTTGTAATTTTAAAGTCAGAAACTGCCGTCAGAAAGTTAATCCGACAAATAATCCGACAAACGGAATAATTTTCTTACTGGATTCGGGTGCTACAGACCATGTTGTGAACACTATAAGTTTCAACAATGATGAACACAATTAATCTTTAACAACAACTGTACGCAAGCTGTTGAAATCAACTACCGCGTCTCCTGCCGCGGCCAAGAAGCAGCAAATACCTGCACGCGGGTATTCGCAGCCTTGTGGTCTTCCGAGGTCCGCCCATGTGACTCTTACATACACATAGGGGTTTTCATTTCATGCTTCCTCCTAGGAGCGCGTTTTTGTAACAACAGCCACAGCAGATTATGTTCCAATACCACAAACAAAAAGTTTAAACCCAATTTTTTTTCCATTAAGAACTGTACTGGCCCGGTACATAGCAGTATATACTAATATGCGCCTTATATAATGCCAAGGCTCTGGCTTTTGTTATTTTCTGCAGAATGATGGAAAATTAATATTTCTTGGAATTTTCATTGTTGTAAAAAAACGTCTGGAGTCTTCATACTATATTACCTTATCTCACTAGAAATCATTAGTTTGGTCTTTATTTTCACCTGTGGTTTGACTGATCGAGACCATCGCACGTTATAAATTGTACAAAGATTAAGCCTCTAATTTAGATTTGCCGTTTTAGCTTCCGATTCGGTGAAAAAACGGAAAAGCGACATAATCTTTTTAATCACCTATATCAATCAGACCCTTCACTCCTTCTAAACATCTTCATCAATTTTGTCGTTCGCTATTTTTGCCTTAGGGATAACACCAAAACCAAAAGTTAACTGATGCATTGAAAATGTAGAACAGCAGATCATAGCGTATAAACGCAAAACGTTGATTACTATCAAAATCATACAAATAAATTGCAGTGCAGAAAGCAGAAAATACCCTGATAACAATTTCATTTGTCCGACCAGTAAGCAAAACACAAGGCATAATATGCCAAGGGCGATGTCAATGTAGAAATACTTTCCTCCCGGGAATACTAAAGAGCAAAGTTAAAGACAGACGGCTTGCATTTTGAAAGTTTCTATTTGCTCTTTTATGAGAAACATTTAGGACGTTTATGTTAAGCATTTTCTGATTTCAAAAGGTCTTTTATTCGTTGTAAATACAACAGTTCAAATTAAATGTTTCCAAAAATAAATTTCGAGCAGTGTAATATATTAAATTAAAATTTAAATTATCTTAAATAAAAACAAATTGTATTGATTTGGTTTTACCAACTAATTTAAATAGAACTACGTTGATATCCTTAAAATAATAGGGCGATTATTGGTCTGTTAGCCATATTAATTGTAATTTGATATCGAATTTCTAGGATATATTCGAAGCTTAGTTCAAAATATGTAGGTATGGTCTCGGAAGAAAAGCTTTTAAGTCCCGTATAGTTTATGTAGTGAATAATGAATAGACAATAGACGTTGTGTTTACATATTGGGAGCTAGAGGGAAAATTTTATATAAGCTCGGATGTACAAACAATACGCTAGAAGATATTAAGATTAGCTAGAAAACGCAAAAAAATTTGTAGAAAGCAAATAAACATATTACTTATTTTTATCATATTCATGCAGTTATTACGTTAATTTAACTTCAAAATTTCTTGAAAATTAGTAACTACATTTTACCTTTGCGATTAAACCATTTAAATTACATTTACGTTGGTTAAGCACAATTAACGTGCTGGTAGGTATTTTGCGGTGATAAACCGATGCTCATTTTATACAAAGAGCGTCTGTCCTGCACCAGTTGCAGGTTTTATCTAGCGTTGTTTTGAATATCAAAGCGATTCCTGCTTTTGCGTTCTCATTAACGAAAGCATTCTGCAAAAGCTTTCATCATTTTCTATTTATCTCTGCTTCACGACATAAATCTTTGCACGAGTACGGAATTATAGCTGCATTGCATGTCATGTCAACTCTGAACTACAAATTAGCAAAATTAAGACTTTTATAATACTTAGAAATTAAACAAATATATGTTGTATAAGTTAAATTTGTCAAACATTCTATCGGGTTTCATGGGTCGCAGTTGTAAATTCAAGACATTTTTCCAAAATCTAGTACAATGTACCATATCATTCCACGTTAAAAAATTAACACAAAGTGTAACTGTAAGGCTTGATCATCAATTCTATTTGCATTCAGTAAAATTAGAGTGTGGTTTGGCTTAAACTTACATGTTGTTGATTGATAACAGCAATTGATGATTGCTCAAGATTTAAAGTTAAGGTTTGACTTAAACTACAACTGAAAAGGCGGCTTGCAGTATTAAATTGTTTGTTGAAAACATGCTGTGAAAAATATAAAATCCAGAGGCACACGTATTTAAATATAAACTTCTATCTTTAGAAACGTGTGTGTAATTACTTCCAAAAAAGAAGTTTCCATCAACATGAAGTGACAAGAGTGACAATAGCTCGTACAACGATTTCTGCTAAAAGGTAATGTAGTTTGCCCCACTAAATGTAATTCTGGTGTGCTTGTAGTAGGGGTAGTAGTAAGGAAGTCATTTAACCGCACAACAGTATGGTACTATTAAGTGAAGATAAAGAAGAAAGCGTTAAAGCGTCAGCTTACCTGAATCAAGAAGGAAAACAGAAGTGGAGAAATTCCATTAGAGTGCGGTATACAAACCGTTGGGGAGCGGGCAAAAAGAAGAATAGGATGGAACAACCACGTGACAAAATAAAAAAAAGTTTCTACACCTAAGGGAAAAAGAAATTCCAGCCGACGCGACCCGTTTACAGATGGTACTGGAAGAAACAGGCCGATAACTTATAAAAGAGGATTAAGAAAAACAGAAGAAACATACCTGGCTACAAACCGTCATTTACTTAGATGCAATTATTATTAATTATTTATTAATTACTGAATAATTAAAACGCTAAGACATAACAGCCCATCATTGCTCCGAACCATAAAAATTCACGCATTCCAAAAAGAGATTTTGTTAGGAGAATATCAGCCGTGAGAAGTGAAGCTAAACATCCGCTAACCCTTAAAAAGGGTTATATCAGCTATAGGCAACACAACTATCATCAGAGTACGTTGAAGGTTGTCCTAGACTCCTAGGCGTTCCAACGGAGTTTGTTGTTACTTCGCTTAAGAATCGAACCCTGAGCGACTGGGTCAGAGTTTAGCACCTAGAAAAAATACGACAAAAAAATAATAACAAACATGAATTGGATATATTTGAAATTTAATAAACTTGGATGCAAAGAACCTTTTCATGCAAAAGAATGTATAATCATATCTGAATCTAAATTGTACTTAATTTTTGACTCAACTGTCACTAAAATAAATGCTTCTAAATTGTCTTTGAAATCAGTGGATAATAACCTGTTTTTTTATTTCATTTTGGTAAATCCTCCTTCGCAAGACAAAATAATAATCTCTAATAAATTATAGATGATTGATGCTATAACTGTAATATATTCAATGATTTTTGAAATCAATAAAATTATAACTAGGAATTGTATAGCGAGCGGCCCGCTGAGGTCTCGTAAAAAGGCCAGTCCGCTCCTGCAACAACTCAACTGTCAAAACTGCGCGTATCTTATGCGCTCAGACATCCCCCCCCACCCGTAAAGAAAATTTAACGTCAGCTAAGGCTAACTTAACCACCTTTTTCTGAATACCCGCTAGAGTTAGTGGCCCTTAATATTTTGAGGTCAATAATTTCAAAATTCTGTTTATAAAAGGTATTAAACTCGCTTTAGCGTTTTTCTTTTCAGAATAAATCGTTACTTGTAATACTAATTACTATGAACAATTAACCTAATTTACGCATAATTATTGTAAGGAAATTAATGTAAGAGCTTCCTTTAATTTAAGTTGTTTAATGTTCTCTAGTTTCCGAAGGATACTCGGAAAATGTGAATGACGGAATCTAGTGCGTAGGAAGGAGTGAAGCGCACACAACTTGTGAGTGTGGATACTATAATTATTTACTATAGGCGTGCCCCTTTAAGTCCGAGTCCAGTACCACACCCTTGCCAAGCCTTTTGCCTACAAACCGCCAATCCAGTCAATATGCAGTAAGTCTTACCTTACATACCTTGTTCTCTATTGCGATCGAATAAAGGGTGGAAAATACACTTGAAAAATACGACTGGGAGAATCGGTCGTCGACTGCGCTTGTGAGGGTGTTGTGTCTAGTCGTAATGGGAATTTCTAAATTTAATTCCGACTTGCTGTGTCTGCATTTCTGTTACACTTTTTTGTTTGTAACTGGCATGTTTTTTAACAATCCCTGCCTCACTTAATTAATTTAGCGCAAAAAGGAAGCAGTTTGTAAACAACACGCACTGCTTATAATTGCCTAATTGAATTCTATGTATGTCTGTATTTACTAAATCGTAAAACAATTAAGTTCACATTGAAAACTTGACAATCTATTTCTTGTCTGGTTCCATTCCATTCCATTTGAGTCTCAAGTATGCAGTACATATATTGAATATTGAAATAAATGTTTAGTAAATACACCGGTAGTACCACTTATAGTACCTATGCTAGTTACCTACCCTGATACATATCTTGAATTTCAGCGATTTTTAATGTTAGCTGAAACATAAATGGTTAGTAAATGTAACAAAATATTGTTTCTACTCCCATGTTTTAATTTACTTATTAAGTGTGCGCTGCCTATACTATAATGATATCCATTTCGATACACGATACAGAGTTTCATTATGAAATGACACAAACTGACCAATAGCAGCAAAGCATTGTTTTTGGTAACCATGGTTGTTGACGTTTCTCGAGTAACGTCGCAGAACAGCTCGTTTTTTTAAGTATAATGTTCAAATAAATTTTTTTGTTGAATATTTTTTTAAAACTAGTCGTAGAAAGAATCGTGTATGCAACTCTTGTAATGGCTATTAATATGGATTCGTTGCGTAATATACTATTTTATCCGTCGATGATTGTATCACTTACTAATTGATCTGATTGAACCTAAACATTTATTAAAACGAGGCATAGTTAGGTACCTTAGGTAGAATATCAAGCAAATAAAAATTATAAAGGTTAAACAGAATGACAACAAGGTTGTCGTTTCTCATTATGGCCTTTATTTGTTTCTATTTCCATTTGAATACAATTTTATTTATTTTCCATGTTTGCAATTTTAAAATTTGTTAATAAGTAAATAACGGTTTAACTAATGCTAAAAAAAACCTGGTGTCCTTAAAATACTATTATTAGAAAGCAGGTTTTATAGGCCCGGCTAGCTCAGTCGGTAGAGCATGAGACTCTTAATCTCAGGGTCGTGGGTTCGAGCCCCACGTTGGGCGAGTTTTTTTGTTTAAATAAAACTTAAAATAAATTACATTTTACTTCTCCACTGTATACATTATTTAAATCAGGTGTAAAGAATTGACTTTTATATTAAAAGAATATTTAAAGAACTCAAATTTAAAACATATAAAGACCATGAGCATGACCTTCTAAATTGGGAGCTTTGGAGCTGTCAAGCTCCTAATTTAGAAGGCCATGCTTAAAACTAATAAGTAAGTATCTTTAGGAATGCGCATCGTCGCGGCGTTGCCACAAAATTCAGGGAGAGACAACTAAGAACAAAACAATTAAAAAAATGTAGATGTTCAAAGTTCAAACATGTCTATTTTAATTTTACCGACCATAGGGATTTCGGAAACCATAGAGTGTTTCACGGAGTATTGGGTCATACTGGATTTTAACTATGTTGTATAATTTGGTTAGAATCAAGTAAGACCGAATTTTATCATTATTCCAGTACATACTTATTATCTTATTATCCATGAAATTGGGGAACCATACGCCTTCGTTTTCCAGCCGTGGCCTTTCTTTCGGATCTTGAATTTCCGTCCTGGCAGGGTTTTTAAATAATATCTAAAAAAGTGCGCGTTTTTTTACTTTTTAAGGTTTTATTATATTTTAGAATATTCACACAACGCAGAGTTTTACTTTTTTATTATTATTTAATAATTTAATTTTAGTATGACTATCCCTAGAAGTAGTGATGTGAGCCATTAACAAAAACTGGAGCCATGAAAACTTTAAATGAAACATTTCAAATAACTTTCAGTTGCATTGAAAAGTTTCAGCATCTTCTGGAACTTATTCGAAACTTTTTCTAAATGCTTAAATACTACCGTATAATTTACACATCTCTAGCTCAAAGTAAAACAAAATGTGGCGCTATTAAATTTGCTAAGGGAGCGCGCTTGTTATCGCTCGCCGTGGCCTACACATGCAAATTTGCAAGCATGCAGTAACTTTTGCTTACTTCGTAAACCTTTTGTATTTCTATTAATGCCTTATGACTAAAACTATAGCACTTGATGTTGAGTGATTGATAGAACTATGGTAAGCGGTGTAGTCAGATTGTGAAATGGTGAAAATGTAATTATTATAATACGCATAATAATCTAATTGTAAATTTGTAACTGGGAAAACAAAATTGATTTAAATAGGCATTTTCATGAAACTTTTCACAAAAGTTTTCAAATACATAAGTTTCATGAAACTTTTACAGCATTGGGTACCTATAAAGTAATGCCAAAACGGAAGTAATTTTTTAACGAAGAACTAAACTGCAAATTCGCGTCTGGTCGAGATGAGAGACAGCCGACCATTTGGTGTGCAAAGCTGGCATGATACAATTAAAAGCTGGTGGGGGGTGGTCTTGAGGTAGGTCAGCAGTGCACACTTTGAATTCTCATGAAGTTCCTTTTTACTTTCCCCTACTTTCAGTATAGTGAAGTACTGATTTCATGAAAGTTTTTGAACTCGAGATTTTGATTTACGAAAACTTCTATTGATTCCAGCTACGACACAATCAAGCAATCTATTATTCTTAATACGTTTGCATGAACATTGATATAAATAATGCAATGATCAGATGGACAAATGCAAAAAAATAGTGCGGATTTCATAACGCAATAAGCACGGCAAAGGCACGGCTTCTGTAGTATTCTTCTTGCGCAAGTCGGCAGCAGTTAGTTGCAGCGTGCAGCTATTGTGTGTTTATTTATTTTATATACGTAGTTTGAATATTTGAAGTAAATATGGAAATTCTCGTTGAACAGCTTAAAAAAAATAATGGATACTCTTATTACGAAAAACAAATAGAAATAAAATATCATGAGCGATGTACTTCAAAATGACTAGGGTTGTTACAGACAGACAGTAGGAAGAAATGTAGATCGTTTAATACTGAATGGTATAAAAGAATAGACTGGCTAACTGTTAGCGATATTAAAAATAAACTATTTTGCTGGAATTGCTTATTTTCATCTATATCTAACCCCTCAAAAGTATAATCTGAAACAGGATATGACAAAGTGAAATTGAATAGGCATTTTATGCATAGCTTAATGCATTTAATAAAATGTGTAGATAAATTAGAGTTGCCGTAATTTTTTACATAATGTTAAATAATTTTTACCATTGCCTACCCAAATTTTCAACCCACGGAACGCCGCTGGTATTGCGGCAAGTTCCATAAAAACCATTTTAAAAATCCGGTTAACAGAGCCACAGTTTACACAAGAATAGTCTTGCTGTCTATAGTGCAAAGTTTTATTGATCCTGCATTACTCAAGGCATTTGATTTACTCTAAAGTGGAGATAAACCAGGGGGGACATCCCCTTCCCTGCTCCCTTTACAGTGACTTGATATAAAAAGAAAATTTCTTTATCAAGTCAGTATAGCTTCCCCCAAACGGCGGCGAGTGAGAAATAACCAGAGATAACTTAAACATATTATAAAACTTGATGGTTATCTTCACACTTAATACAAACCTACATTCTAGTATTGATACTTATCTAAAAAACAAATTGCCGTAATAGGTAATACTATATTCTAAGTAAGGGTAGTAAGTACCTGTCCTATATATATATATGCGAAGTTTTCTCAAGTTCGTAGTAGCACACTCCTGTTTCTGTTAAAGCACAAACTTTCTTATTGTTTTAAAGTTTTAGAAGTTAAGGGTTGCTACCCAAGTAAACAACATTGTACCTAAAGGGCAAATTGCAACTCTACAGCCTAAAATGGATCTGACAGAAAGTTTTAAGAATTCACAAGATCCGGAATCTCTGCACTCTCGGCCTTATATTTTTTTAATAAATGCAAAAAGTAAGAAAGTTTAATGGTGCTTCGCGAACCAAATAAAATCTTACGCAGTTGTGAATCTTGATTTATGAACATTTCTTATCTGCATAGCTGATAAAGTTCAAAGTGCTTAATGATATTACTTTAAAATTAACATCATCTATTAACGGTTGCACTATTATGGTTTAATTTAATATTGACATAGGGGAAAATTAGAAACGTTATAAAATTGTTTTTGATTATTTCCGCTTAGTAAATGAACCGTGAAAACATGAACTTTAGTACTGAAGATTTGATTGCATGTACAGTAAATTGACAACCGCTAACTGAAATATCAATTACGGTAGGTCACAAAACCAACATAAGTACACATAGAGGAACCGTGATTCGATTATGATAATTGAAAGGGCAGCGAAAATCGATGCTTTTAGTAATTAAATGTAGAAACTTTATTGCTTTAAATTATTTTCTAACAACTCTTTTGCTTAATACTCATCCAGAGTAGATGTAAAATTCAAATGATGTCAATAAAAAAAAATAAAAAATTGTTTGATGGAGTTTTATTTTTGATATGACAGCATTATATTATAACTAATATGTTGAATTCTGGGAAAGGGTGAACAACGTAATTTGATTTTGGTATAATGATGTGAATAAGAGTAAACCTATTCTAGGTTGCACAGGAATGTAGTTGAGTCAGGGTCGATTTATAAAAACTGATTCATAACAGGTGGACGGGGGATTATTTCAGAATCTGAAAACGATGAAAAAACAACCATGGGTTCGGAATCGCTTTTATGCGGAGCTACAGCCACCTGATAGCCTAAGCTGTTTTTATTAACAACTTTCGCAGAAGTTGCACTGAAAATTTGAAAATTTGAAAGTTTTTATTATGTTTGCCAATTTTTTCTCGAACAGATGTACTATAGGCGTGTTTCGTATGAGAATCACGAATTATTTTCAGTTTTTGAATTTTTGGCTAGAAACTCTAATTCTCCATACAAAAATATGCAAAGCAGATACTCTTGTTGAAATTCGTTAAATCTGACAATTTTCGAGATAATTCTATGTATGTGAAAAATCAAGATGACGTGAAATGACGTAAATAGTTTCCACAAACTTCCAGGGCAAGTTCTACAGATTATACAATGAAAAACGCTCCAATAAATAAGGGTTCGGAACAGTTTCATTGCGGAACTGCAACCTCCAAAAGTAGTACAAGTTTCAGCAATTCAGACTGTTGCCCTTTTCGTAGGCTGTAACTCCGTATAAGGAAGCGTTTTCGGACCTACGTTTATCAGATTTCTTTTTATTGCTTTGGTGTGTGGAACGTATCTTCAAAGTCTATGTCGACTATTTTCGCATCTTCAGGAAATCCTCAGACCTTCATGGCAACTTGATTTGTCATGAAACTTTAATTGTGTCGAGAACTGTTAGATTCAACGACTTTCTACAAGATTACTTATCTGTATTTATGTGTTTTTGTATAGGGAATTATTACTATTATTATATCCGTGGTGCACTTACTCAAACAAAAACTAGTATAGCTTAGTAGGTATCTCTATAGAGATAATAAGCTAAATAAGCAATGCTAAGATATAAAATTTTAAAACTTTAGTGCAACTAACTGCGAAGGTCATAGACAAAAAGTTAATATACTGTTCCATTTTTAGCAAGCTGTAACTCTGTAAATCGTTACTTATTGTCTTCTAATACTGAACCCATCCGAATGAAAATGCATCCCACATGTTAATTATCACCTTGTATATCGCTTTGTTTCACGGAGTTACGTCGGCAATAGACATCTAAAAGTTAGGTATGTGAAAACAGTAATATGTTTTTCTAAAGCAACAGTTTTTGGCATATTTTTATCAAAAAACAGCCACAATTACAAACGCTATAAAATTTTGAAAATTTGAACTTCAACCCTTATTAACCTTCTTCTTCACACACGTCATCCTGTCTTTTGTCTCAACATCCTCTTTTTCCATTTTCTGATTCCATTCATTAAATATTTACTTTTTACAGCTGAAGTAATGGTTCATTACTCATTTCTACTGTATCGACTACGTATTCGGATTTTTGGTGTTCGGTTGAACACTTAAAATTGATCTTTTGTTTCCATTACACCTGCTTGTTTTTTTGACTCAGTGAACCTGTCCAGCTAATCGATCAGCCAGAAGCTATTTCGGCGAAGAACGTAAACATGGATTGGCAGATCGTCGATCGGCGTAAAAGCTTGTGTATTTGTGATAATTATTTGCAAAACGAACGTCTTAAATGTGAAAATTTAAAAAAGATGTTTTTCATGGATTAGCTACACGAATATTTAAAACTGTGTGAGCATATAGAACTAGTTTTTTTTCTCAATCCATCAATTTCTTCCTGACACCGGCTGTAAATGTTTGAAATATGAAAATCAATTCCTTCATAGTCTGTAAATGGCGGATGACAAAAGTTCGAGTTGATGCAATGTCGCTCATCAACAACTGTACAATGAGATAGTCAACTTGTTTTTTAAAGGCGGAGTATTCTCTACCATTTTCTGACCGATTAATATTATTATCTGGTTTTCCACATTTCCCACTAAATTTTTTATCAAAATAAAAAAGGGATTCGTCACCTTTTATTCACGAGAGAAGGAGATAGTTATTGGCTTCTAACCCCACTCGTATTCTTATAGCGGTGCGAGCCGCTAAATATTAAGTAGGGTCGACTCCCGGCGGTAGGCAAGGGACGCAGAGCATAGGGGCGTCTGTTGCCAGAAGCACGTCAACAACACAACTAATGTTTTTTAAGTAAAAAGAGTGGGAGTGGCTTACTTACTATGTTGTTGAAAGTATATAAATATGTAGTTTTCAATTTTTTTACGTGGCTATATAATGTTTTTATACTCGTAACACCAATCTAACCATTAGCCAAAATGTCTAATATGCCACGGTAGCCAATATTATAGCCCAAAAATTAATTATAAAAAACTTTCGTTAAAAACTCACAATGATGAACAAAATACAACCGCACGAACCCTTCTAATACAATATTCTAAATTTACAGTGAACTCCTGAGTAATATAATGAAATTTAGTATTACTGTCTGGATAATAAAATGTAGGATCTTGAAAATTTTATGGATAACGAAGTTCCAGGTGGAATTTCCCTTTGTTAATTGTTAATCGGTTCAACGCTGGAAGTTGGTGGTGTGCACATTTGCTTTTGAAAGTTATGATTAATTATGAAATTCACGTTTTGCGGTTCAAGGAACCCAAAAAAAGTCGTTTTTAAAAATGTTTGTCTGTGGGTGGGCGGGTGAGTGCGTGCGTGGGTGCTTTCGTTCCCATACATCTCCGAAACGCCTTGTCCGGTTTTTTTATCAATTTTGTTATGTAGAAGTGTTTGACTGCAGGGTTTCTGTAGAAGGTTTTTAATTTGAACCGGAACCGGAAACGGAAATTAGATATGTTTTTTTGGTACAGATACATAGCGTTGTAGCCCATTTAAAGGGAAGTTAAACGCTTTTTTTTCCTTATGCTGTATCTTCAAAATGAAGGCCGCTATAAGAATTTTTGAAAATTATTACTGTAATATCCGATTACTCCAAAACAAAATATTCAATTAATACAAATTGTTATATTAGTTAATAGCCTTAAATAAGTACAGCCAAGTGATTTAAAAATATTTTGGGAAATATGAAAATTGTAAAAAATTATCAAAATTTTGTACATTTTCTAAAAATTTTTCCTCAAAAACTGCCCACCCCATTTTTTTAAACTTTCTGAGCCGATAGAGCTTGCAATGAACCACAAATCCATTTTTTATTCATATTCCAAATTTTACTCTGTCGCACTCTAAGAATTTGTGAAAAATTTGAAATTGATTAATTATTTATTGAGAAACGCAAACGCTAATCGTTGTAAACTTCAAACAGTTCAGTAGACTATTTAAAGTAGTTTCTTAGAATTAAGAAGGATTTTCAAAAGTATTAAAAATTAAGCAAAAAAACGATACTTTTTAATATCAAGAACGCGTTTTCCGAAAGTTTTAATTACGTCTATCAATTAGCTTTAGTTAAAAATATATTTTTCATTCTTTGCATATTTTTGAAGAATAAATCTTTTATAGCGGTTTTTTTGTCAGACGCCCATAGCGCATCTAACGAAACACGCGACATCGAGTTGCACAGGATGCTGCAAGTTCAAATCACCGCTGGGGCGTTCTATTTTTTTTTCCTGCTGTAATTTTTGTTGAAACAATGTTATTTAGCCATATCTTGGCGTGCGAATATTTAAAACGTAAAAGGGATGGTAAAGTACAATCAGCGACCTATTTCGCCCAATTTTCATATTATCAATGTAAATTAATTGGTTTTTCTACTGCACTCCTCTCCTTGAAGCAGTAGCTAACAATTTGTGATCCCTTTAGTCATTATGTTTTTTTATGCCTTACCAGTATAAATATGAAGTACGCATGTGAATTTGTGTATAAGTGCTAAACAAAAAATGTAATTCTACTACATTTTAGATGCTCTCGTTCGTGCAAAACTAGAACACACCTAATTTTTAATTGTTATCAATTAGACATTTTTGATCTCTGCATATTTCACACCTTCCAAAAATAACTCAATACCTTCACAAGAGCGGTGTTATTATTGGTTAATAATGGCCCGGAAAGAGAGTGGGGATAGTACAGTACGCATTTGTATGAAGCGCAATGACAGATGTGCCCAAACCAAGTGGGAGAGAGATACGGTATGGACCAGACGATTCAATCTGGCACGCATAAACTCACAAACAGGAAGTTTTTGCGACCGTTGTTCATTTTCGTCGAGATGTGGTGGTGTGAAGTCGTGGCGCTAGTCTGTTTAAGTGTCGTTTTGTGAACGCTCTTGATTCATCTCTATTTCATGATGCCTATTTGTGCCGTTGTCGATGTGTGATCGCGACGTTACTTGCTGCACGCTGCGATTGATTTGTTTCACGTGATTTCGGTTAGACGGTTTGGTGCCGGAAACGCACACTTGCAATAACTTCATTGTGCATGTACAATGCCGCTTTAGGTTTTGGCGGGATTTGAGCGGCTTCGTCATGTTTAAGTGTGGTGCGTATTCTTCTCATTTTCCGTATTAATGTAGTTTTAGTAAAATCCCTCTTCTATTTTTAATATTCTAACATACGAATTCCTTGTTTTCTAAAATTAGTTTGGAATTAGATTACTAAAACCAGTAGCGTAGGTAGGTAGAGTCTAATGGTTCAACATCAATGCCATATTAGTTAAGACATTCACGTTGTTACGAGTATTTTATACTCGACTTGGGCATTAAGTACATGTTTCGTGCCATATTATTTAACAACTACATAGGAGGTAGGTTGGTTCCTTATCGAAATGTTATTGCATACAAAATATTTATTTTTAATAATTGCCCTGCTGATAACATATTTAATCTCAAAAGTATTTGGTTTGGTATTTACGTTGATTCATCACTAGTTTAACCTATGTTGTAATATGTAATTTTGCATCGTTTTTATTTAATATACTGAATCCTGTTTAGTCTTCACATAGGTAAACATACTGTAAGATTTTAAACAATTGCATCATACCATTGACTATACTCTAAAGGTATATAATCAAAGATCATACCTACTTTAAATGATGCCCATGTATATTTAGTGAAAGAATATATCTAGTATTATAGTATCTAACCTACAAAAGTTCAATCAAATACACTTTCAAATCGTACTTAAATACATTCAATATTACGTACTGCTTAAAATAAGTTTATGATTCCACAATGAAGTTGCCATCATCAGTAGAGGAGATTATTCACTGAAAAGGTTCTGTACATTTTTCACAGTGGACGCGTTGTTTTGAAAATTAAAAAAACTTGTACGTATGTAAATATTCTGTTATAGGTACATCGACTTCTAAATTTGTTTGCTGCCTAGCGCTAGCCTATGAAAACTAGGCTCTTTTTTAACTTCTACTAATGTCGGTATAGACGTATGCAATGGCGCATCGTGTACATTTACTATAGGAGGGTGACACAAATTAAATACCAAAAATCTTCCTTTTTATTTCGGTCGTAGACCGAGTCGTGTAATCAAACGAGTGCTATAATGATGCCTTATCCCACGTGTGACATATAAAATTTTATCCACGACTGCTCAAAACTTGTTAAAATCGAATTTTTTGCTTGAAATGATATTTGACATTTTGCATTAATTTATTTGCAAATGTCAAGTCACTTTTAAAATACTTTTGTTTTAAAATCAAAGGGGCGAGATAGATTCGATTTGTTCAATACTATGGCAACCAGTCAGTTTTCTTTTAAAGAAAGCTTCAGTTTTGTTTGTGTAAATAAAATGCTTGGGTAATAAATTCATTACCTCACTAGTGAGATAATGAACTTCATCACCTAACGCAAATGATTGACATAATAAGTCCTTATCCAAGCAGTCGTAGATACATATCTATACGATTTCTTTCTGATTCGCGCAATGGTCTATCACTAAAGGTCGATTCTCACTTGTGTGCAAGGCTCGGGGTCGGCAAGCGCTCGGCACGGTCCAGGCAAGATTTCTTTTTCATTACTCTTATGCGTTTTAACGATGTGCATTCACACTGGTCGGGCCCGGTCCCGCCAAGAGCCAAGCCAAGCCCGCGTGCTTTCTCTGGAAGAATATTTTGCATGGCCCAAGCCGAGCACGTTAAACAAGCGGCGGGCAAGCCACAGCCAATTGGTCATGCTTTCATGATGAAGCGTCAGAAGAGGTCGACATTTACCTCGGAGAAAGACGAAATGCTGATAGAGTATGTGCGGGAAAACGAAGAGTTGTACGATTTTCTTATAGAGTGTATAAAATTCGCCTTCGTCATTACGCGTTTTTAGCATTTGATGTACCCAGTAACGTCTTTTTCTTTTTTGAGGTTTTTTTACCTTTTTTTTCTTCCTGGTTCAATATTAGCGCAATTTTTATTAATGTGATAGTTGAAAACATTTTTGTCACAATGTCCGTCCAACAAGCTGAGCACGGCTGAAACCCGCTGGTAACCTGCCACAGTGTGAATACTCCATAAAATCCTTGCCCACGCCGAGCGCTTGCCGAGCCCGCGCCTTGCACGAATAGTGAGAATCGACCTTAAGTAATTAAAATTGTCGGTGTTTTGATTGATGTGTTTGTTTTACTTTTTCATTTAACTACATATTTTAAGGTCGGTCGTTATTTCAGATATGACTGGACACCACAATCCATTATTTGAAAAACAATACGAAACGAAGCTCTTCTCACTTCGCACCCATAAATGCAGTCACAGATTTATACATAATTTGTCTTAAAGTTTCACATGTATTCTTTGTTTTGTATTGTCATATTGATTAATTTCTAACTTAGGATGAGAATAGGTTCATTTATTTTATTTGAACCTATATTGTTTGCGAATTCATCACAACTCGCCAGCGCAAATGTACTGTTGTTTAAAGCAAAAACTAAGCTGAAATGCAGTGGCATAAGGAGAAGTTGTGGGGCCTGTGTTCCAGATTCAGCTCGGAATCCCTATAACACCCCCCTTCTCAGTAGGAGATTACAAATAAAACCACATAACCAAAAACCAGATAATATCATCACCTAAAGAATATGTAATACTTGGCTGCATTTAATGAAAATAGCCAATGGAGGTTACAGTTTTGAGCCCCTGCTCTTGAAATTGATGGTTTCCAAATCGAATTGTGGACTTGTAGTTTTAAGGGATTGGGAGTGGGGACTCTTGTTCATTTTTTGCGAAGTGCATTTTGGTTTGTTAATAAAGCAATTTTCGATTAAAAATTGCATTTTCGGACACTTACTGCTAACATTTTTCTGATTTCCCTCACATTTGTACTTCCATTAGTTGGATTAACGTTTATTGGTTTAAAAACAGTGCCAATTTTTAACAGTTTTGACGTTTTGTTGCTCTTTCTTCGCCTTAAAAAATTCTCGGAAAGCGAGAATATTGGAGAATTTAGCTTTTGCCACTTTTTAAGCGCTTTGAAATAAATGAATTACCTAGTGATGATAGAACAATTAACACTTCACTTCTGTTATTAATACATTTAACTATGAGATACATTTGGTTTTGATAATATAAAAATAGCAGAATAGGTAGGTTTAAGCGTCATTCAGGAAGTTCTATAACGTTAACCTCATAATCTGACAACCGTTTTTGTTAGTTGGTGAACTGCGAACATGCTGTTACTAGCTTCAGTTTACAGGTTGGGCACCTTAATGTGGTTCCTAAGCGAGTTCAGGTATAATTTTAAGACTTCCTTCGTAAGAGGTCATTAAATGAACTGCAAGACTGAAGGCGGTTGCCGTGGTAACGTACTCCCACTCTTGGCCGAGTGTTCAGCACGGATACTCTACTTACCAGTACCCTAACATTTTCAACCTACCGCTACATCGACATATTCGTCGAAAGACAGCGCTCGAAAAAAATAGTTTGGCTTGGAACAAAAAATATGGATATTTGCTTATTTTTAGGGGGGGGGGGGGAGCTGGAAAAGGACGGCCCCTTATCGGGCTCCACAACTCACGGGCCTTTGTTCCGTGGAACCCGCGGAACCTCGGTAGTTACGCCATTGTTGGAGTATAACCTTACCATGTCGTTGGAAGGTTTAAAAAAAATAACATAGCGAGAACGTCAGCCGAACGTTTTGCCCATGTTTCTGACCCACACTATTATGGCACAAATATTCCTGCAGCGGGATTTGTATGTTATATCGCGATTGTTTACATGGCCGCGGTTTCATTATAGAAACAACGGTGCTCGCCTTGGACGTTTTATTCTGAAGTTTTGCTACCCCACAATGTTTTATAAAAACATCAGACATGTAGTAAAAGTTTAACAGTATCGCCATTTTATCATGTTTTCAAAATAAGGTGAATTTGAAAAGCCAACCATCGACTATTTAAGCAAATATATTAAATTGTAGAGGTTTTATATATTATTTTACGAACACTAATTTTTTCTCACTTTACATGTTTCTTCAAAATCACAATTTGTTTAAGATTGCAAGATGAAATTTATTTGTAGTATTAGTAGAAAACAAGGCATGAAAATAGTGTATTTTAGGTCAAACCGTGTTATACATACGATACGACCAAACAGCGAAATCGCCCAGTGAACAAAAAAAACAGCCGCAACGCAAAATTGCTTTCTATTTTATTAATTTTATGCTTTCTGGTATGATTTCAATGGAATGGTCATGTACACATGGTGGAAAAGCTGATAATTTGATAATTAAAAATATGTAACATCGGTGTCTGGTTATTCTTTATTCAAATGCATTGGCAACGCGTTGTGACTGTTTTCCGCTCATTGATCGATTTGGTTGTTTAAACATAACAGATATAATATCTCGAATCTAAAAATATCCCTAACTAAATTACAGCCCCCAAAAAGGAAAACAATCGAGTCACTTCAGGAAGAATATTAAGGGTCTAGTGAAATTACTAGGGTGGGTTCACGACACTGTTTATTTCAACCAAAATAAGTCAAAATCGTAGTGGCACACATGAGGGGAGAGGGGAGACACGCAATTTTTATTTTTTAAGTGTGTTTCAAACGAGCAGATTGCTTGAATATTTTCGAAAACATTTGGTTGCGAATTGTTATTTTCAAGATTAAAAGGTAGGTTCATTTTTGTCTCAGGTTCACCTTTTTTGTGAAACAGTATATCGTTTTTTTGTCTCTTGGTTTACTAAAAATCCGTTTATTCCTCGACCTCAATAGTTTGCAAAACAAAATTCGAACTAAAGTTCAAATGTCCATTTGCTGAAAATGTAGGAAAGACACGAGTGGATCGAAGACCTGCTGAAACTACAGTAAAATTTTAAGGGGGCTTAAAATTTTAACTTATTTTGCCCAAACCTTCAAACATAAACCCTAAAGTTGTTCGCACAAAACATAAATGCGCCCCTAGCCTTTTGTATTTTTATTACCTACAGCAAGACATTCCGGATCCTCACTAAACGGTCGTGCTGTAATCCTCAGAACCTGGAACTTGCAATGAATGGAAAAACGTAGCCATCAGCATGTTACAGTGTCGTCATAAGCATAACTGACACAAAATGGGCAAAAACGGGCATAAAGTACAAGAACCAAGAACACACTGTGCAGTGATTTTTATTTTAATGCATTCTTTTGAAATGGGAAGTATGAGAAAAAAGTCTTTCGAGGTCGCCTTTATAATAGTTATTTTAGCCTGTTTATGTTTAGAGTTCTGTTAATGTGTTAGCTTTAGGTAAAGTTAGGTAACCTAACTGTTATCTAATTTCATATTGGATTTTGATAAGAAAAACAAAAAACAACCTCTGCAATGCTCAAACAGTACTATCGTGCATTCCACATTACATTATGAAAGTGTGTATATATTTTTTATCGTAAGGTTATTATTACTGAAACAAAGATAGCTAAATTTAAACGAAAACTCGCCACTAGCGCTATCAATATATTATTTCATAGATCGAAGTCCAATATTAATTAGAAAGCGGATGTTTGGCTGATAGATAAATGTACAATTACATAAAACGTGATACATGTAGAAAGAATTTTCGTTTTGATTAACGAACATATTTAATATCTAATAATCGGACGAAAAATAAAGAAATTAGTATTTGTGTTTATTAATTCTAAGAAGTTGTTTTGCTTCAAATTTCGGTTGAGGTTGGGAGGAGAAGTTGAATACCCAGGATTAATACAAAGACATTTTACTAAGCTCTATATTTTGATTTTTCTGCTGCATAATTTGATTCCGGATTGCTACGAGTTATTTAATTTCCGGTCTCAATATTGCGGAAAAAATAGGAAATGAACTATTCCTTAGTACCTATTATAAATTATAATACTAATATTTATTTATGAAATGAACTACTTTGCATAATATCCATTAGAATGTACGAAGTGAATTCTGCATTGAACTTTTGTTTTGACAAATTAATTAGGAGTTATTTAAACAACTATTGTCGTGTATCAGATTTTTGTCGAAAATGGAATGTGCTTAAAATACATGAGTATTTCAAAACGCATTTTATTAAATTATTTAATTGCTTTGGAGTTGCACACGTGAATCATGTAGAAATGTCTTGTAATCCATAAAATAAATGACCAATCAATAACTTTAGTTTTTAATTCTAAATTAAGAATATTCGTCGGTCAATGTCCGAATTTTGTACTTCGGTATCGTCGATGTTTTAAACAGTTGAACATGTATGTAATATGTTGCTATCAGGATGTATATTCAATAAATATTCATAAAAAATCGCGTCATAGGTTATTGGGTTGTAGGGGTCGTAGGTCGTGCCTTGTATGTCTATTGTTCTGTTTTAATTTAAATTTTTAAGGTATTTAGAATAAACGCGTGCCAACTCGGACAAAGGCAAAAACTTATCGTGCTTTTAGATTTAAGTGGGCGTATATGTTTTGCAGAAGTTTTCGATGAATTTTCCTTCCAATGTTTTTGTTCAAAAAACATGAGCAAATCACTTCGCGGAAACGTTCCTATACCGTAGAAATTGTCTTGTCATATTTCAAAAGTATGTTTGTAATTTTGTCGTATCGTTTTGCGCACACGAAGCGTGATTTGTAAGATTGCAACAGTGCTGCCACTGTACCGGTTCGGCTAGCGCGACGGTACGCCAGTAACCTGCTTGGGGGCAAGTCTTTTATTTACAAAACAAATTATTTATAAGAAAAAAATAATTTTTTGTTTTTTTTCCATAAAGATTTTGTGGTGTAAAGCAAGCAAAAGCCGAAAGGCAGCTTCGTTGGTCAAAATTGGGCGAGGACACGGCGCGCGGTCTCTAGACCGCCGCCGAAATCCACATAAACATTGCTGCACCTAAAAATTAAGTTGTGAACGTTATTCTCCTATCACTCATGAGCAACTTTACACAAACAGAATTGTTTTATCGTCCCCCGTCCATTAAATAAACGGTCGTATATTTTGAAGATTCTAAAATCCATAGATGGCGTCTCTGAGAAATTAGAGGACTGGGACACGAACCAAATTGTATCTTATGCATTTGATCCTACGAAATTAAAAATAAAATTGTGTGGGCCAGTTTTAGAGTAATATTTTTTTGAAAATAGGTTAACTTTGAAAACCATTTCCACTTCACCGTTTCTATTTGTGCAAACTTTCTTTTACATAGCCACATTATGCCCCCTACAGCTACCAAACAATTTAAATTTGATCTGCCAACTCGTTTCTAATAACGTTCAAGTTAAAATTTTCAAATAATATTGTTACCGCCCCTTATTTTGAAGCTAGAAAGTTCGTTTAAAAGTTTAATTTGTCGGTGAATTATCGATGTACCCCGGCATTTCAAACAGTGCCAGATTCACTATATTGGGGGCTTTAGGCTATAGTTGCGTTGGACCCCCGCCCACAAATTAAATATTAATACTAATTTCAGACTTGTCGGATAGTGAGTGAGAACAGATTTTGCTACGGATTAATATTGCAGTTTTTAATTTATTAAATCTTTTAATTACCTAACCTCTTTGCTTCTGCTTTTTTATGAAACTTCGCATTCGCGCACTTTTCAAGCTTAAAGTTATTTTAATAATTATGAGTAACTGAGATGGCGTAAAAGAGAAAACTTATACCATATATTATACAGTAGATATGAACTGATCAGGAGTCTAGAGTAAAGAAAAATTTCAGCCGAAAGCTATGTGTATCAAAATAAACATAGAAAATGAGCATAGCGCTTAGCCTGGAATTTCTAAAAGTATATTTGTAATTTTGTGTCAACGTTTTTGCGCACGAATGGTAACTTGTAAGACAGCGCCGTACTGGCTTTGCTAGTTGAATCGGCCGGTAAAGTAAACTGTTGGTTATGCCTGCGGGCATGTCGTGTTGTGGTTAGAATGTAGATGTAAATAATATATAATACCGATTTTTTTATTGTTTTGAAAACGATTCCTCGAGATTAAATAAAACCAAATAAGGCAGAATAATTTTCACTTCACACTTTGCGTTTGTACAAAAAATATTTTACATAGTAACAACGTGCTAAACACTAGAGTTACTACAATAAGCAATTTGATCTCAATTCGCCAACTTGCTTTTTAGTAATTAAGCGTTTACTGAAAAATTTGAAAATATTGTGGCGGCGCGATTTTTAAAGTAGTAAGTTGGGAAAAAATATGCTGGATTTGCCTTAAGGCTTTGTATCAGATTCCGTTTTCAGATTTAAAGAAACGCTACCAAAAATGTGGCCGGTTTTTCAGTTTTAATAGCTTGTGTTGTCGGTAAAATTGTTAATATACCCCCCTGCATTTCAAAAGTTAGTATTCATTATTTACAATAAATGTATAGCATTAACCGAATCTCGCAGCTATGTGTAGCAAAACTATTCAAAATTTATAAGTCTGATATTTGATCAATGTCACAGTGCGTGCTATTCACTAAATGTGATACAGGTGGCACAAGAAATACTTTACAGAATTTTTTGTTAAAATGATTTATGTTGGGTAGGCTTCTGGGCCCCTTTTGACACAGAAGCTATAGCCTATTCAGCCTAGTGAGTTTTTTTGAGTTCCTGGCGGTACAAAACATGTTTTTTCGTTGAAATCTTAAAATTAAACATTTTCATGAAATTAAGACTTCCTTATACATGCCTAACTAGGCACTGAAAGAAATTGTGTAAAATCCCGTCGCTGCTTTATTCAAGAGTTATTGTTTTCAGAAAAGAATATCTGCAAATATACATACTCGGCTTCTATCAAGTCTGGTTTAAATAAACTAACTTTCAGCACTTCACTGTGAATGAAAACTGAAAGTGATACTAATTTTTTGGAAAACGTGTTTAGGATTTATTTAATTTCAAACGATTAGCAGTACCTCCGAAAAGTTTTAACTCATGTTTTATCAATAATATTTATATAAAGATCTCCATTAATCTGAACTACTTTTAATTAAATTTTCAGCCCACGAATAACTTGAGTTACTGTTCAATACATATTACCATTCAATTAAAAAGGTCAAGGCTGCTTATCGCGCTTTGATGTAATAAACACGTGATCATCGAATTGTTTTTTGTTTTGAGCAGGAAGTGTGTAAAATTTCATTAATATTATAGATATTTATGGTGTAATTAATTTTTTCATAAAAGTGTATCATTACAGCACAAACGAAAAAATAGAACGGAATTGTGGTGAGATTTATGAATAAAGATAATTAATCTGGAATTAAAGGCGAACTGCTGAGAAAGTTATTGAATCAGTTAAATGACGCATCTTTTATTACCTCCCGCGTCGCTATACGTCCTCCGCCTAAGGCCTTGTACACATTTGAATATTCTGACCTAACGTAACAGTCCAATGGAAGTGTAATACGAATGCTAAAGTGTGGACGGTATATTATTGTATCGTTCGCGTCTGTTCGCAACACGACAAAGCTCTTGATCCATACTTTCGTTGGTTTCGCACATGAAAGAATGTTACATTACACCACCTACTCTAGTATGGACGGTGTCCCAGTTTTTAGTCGAATAAGAATTATCGTACAATTGTTGGCTTGATATATATGAATCCTGAGCATCGTAATGTAACGTTAGGTTACGCCAGAATGCTCAAATATGTACAAAGCCTTAGAAGACATTTAAGTGATGTAAAATGTAGTTTGAAATTTTGGAACGACGCCGAATAATAGTTAAAAGGAAACCAAACTTTAAAAGCATAGAAAAGCTCTTAATTGTTAACTACTTTTATTACGACTTCCTCGGTTGTTCAGCTTAATATGAGGAAAGAGCAGCATCAAGGCTTGACTCAATTGACAGTATCGCTAAAACCTTACAACCGATTTGCGCTAAAACAATAAATGCGCAGTACTGCGCCTGGATTTTCACATACTTCACAAGTTGTTGCTGGGTACAACTTTTTTGTATCAACGTTCTAGCCCCTCTATGCAGTCACTATAAGATCGCACTATTCCTACCAGAACAGAGCGATGGCGTAGGTATGAGGCTACGACCCGCGGGGTCGCCTGCGTGTTGTACTGCAGTTGGAAACTGATTTATTGTAAATTTTTTTATGAGAAATACCAATTTTTAATTTTTGCTTGGAATTAATAAACACCAGACCCCGGAAAAGAACTCGTGCTACTCGTATTTCTAAAAATTATGTTCAGAATTTTATTTTACTACCTTTGATGAGCAGTTTAGCTTAAACAAACGTTTTATCGCCCTCCGTTTATATAATAAAAGTGCAATAAATTCCCGATTCAAAAATTCGTGGAAGGTGTCACAGAGAAATTAGTGCACTGGGACGCTAACTAAATTGTAAATAAAAATCGTGGTGCTAGTTCAGGAGCAATATTGTTTTTAAAAGTTCCATAATTTAAAAAATTTTCTCTTCGCAAAGTTTACGATTTCAGAAATTGCCGTATTCTGTAATAAAGTGTTCCCTAGCCTAATCTATATATTACACGCAACGCCCTTCTACTTAACTCAACTCTGAATGTTTCGTGCGCCGCCGACATTCCCTTCGTTGCTGGCTGCACTTCCTGGTCTGACTCAATCACGAAACCGCTTTCGCGGAGAGATATATGTTAGACTGTTAGAAGTGGCGCGGGACATACTCCGCGGGTTCCACTAGTCTGTATATTAAACGCGGCGCCCTTCCACTGTACTCAACTCCCTGACGGCGTCCGCGGCGCTGTCTTTTCTTTAATTATTTGACCGGCAATGTCAATAGACGCCTAACCTGACAAGTTAGTACTTTATGCACAAAACATCGAGTGTTCATCACGTACGATAACCTTAAATAATATACAATTCTTTGGCTGCTTTATACATTTAATTTTTAAGTATTACATTATGCTCCTATCTTCTTACAAAGAATTTAATACAAACAGATAATAGAAGAAAAAGGCGCTATACATGCGCGCTTATTATTTGAGGAAATAACGAAATTTACGGAAAGCATGTTCATAATTGCATCGCATCCCATATATGAGAATAATATAAAATACTCTAAAACGCAGGACGTGTCTAACATCTCGACACAGCGTATTCATAATTTAACGACACATTTTTGATATAGCCCCCTATTGCAAAGCTAATCCAGATCGGATAATCCGCTTGGAAAATATGACGAACCACGAACGTGAGGACCAAGATCAAAAAACGAGTTTTGCGTTGTTTCAACCCAAAACGTTTTTTTGGTTTATATTTCGAAATCGAAAATTTGCAGAAAATCAGCACTTTCCTGTTATTGAAAGAAGTATGTAGTAATTCTGGGATCGGCATCGAGCTCGGTAACCATTCGATGTTGGGTTACAATTAACGGCGCTTGCCTTGATTATTGTCTGAACAAGACAAGTAACAAAGCCACACACAACATTATACATACAATAAACACATTTTATGAATGACATTGAATGAATGAGCATGGAGGGTGGCGGTTTAAAGACCAAGGCGTTACCTCGTACTACACAGCGAAGAGCCTATTTGGAGTGAAAGGATACCTCGACACCTTGGGGTATATGAGGTTATAGATTATGATAATGATGATGATGTAGATAGTAAAAACACGGTGAACTATTCCGAAATAGCTTAGTAGGTTACAACTTCAATAATCGTAACTCATATTAATGCAAACCTTCAGTAATCCGAACAACCTCTAATAATCGGATGTATGGGTAGAGACAAAAATGGGTTGATGAAAATATTGGAAAACTGCCGTTAGAGTGCCTTAGATGGACATCGACATCAATGCCACCCATGGCTTTCGAGCTGCAATATTATTATTTACCATGGATGGATATGTATATTAGTTAGCAAATTTATCAAGGGACTGACTACTGGAGGGCTTTGGTGCACTTGGATTCTGCCAATGCATCAAGAACCCTAGTGACCACTTATTTGGTTCAGCACGGGAAGCAGGAAGAAGTATAGATTTCCTTGAAAACGAAATCATTATGCAAATTAGGTACATCTAACACAATTTCTGCTTTTGTTCCATGACATTGTGAATGTCGTGGTAAATACATACTGCATGTATTTTATTTGCAAATCCAGTAACTCGTACACCCCAATTCCATACAGTTGGGATTACCACGGTTCTACTGTATATGTGATTTAAAAACTCCGTATCCGTTTATTTGGAACACTCTGCAATATATCTATTTATTTCGAGGAATTCACTGCAAAAATGAAATGAATTTTGAATTAAATGTGCGAAAGAAGTGATATTTTCTACAATCCACGTAAATTGCAGCAAGTCAGAAGAGCATATGAACCAGAGGGCGGGTAAAAAAACGTTTCAAAACTCGGGAAAAGTAAATAAAATTGAACCATCGCCCACTTCAATATATTACCAGACATGCTTACATTGCATAAAATAATACGCCCTTTTAACAGAAGCTCAGTTGTAAATTGTTGTCTCCGGCCCACACGCTTAAAAACTCATTTAAAAAAAATTGACGTACAAGACCCCTCTGACTTGATTCCCCTTGATATGGGTTTTCCACAACACTTGCGATTTTCCGTAAAGCTGCAGGTAGACGCTGAGTGTTTCCAAGAATGTTCAAATATTGGAGGGCTCAGGTGTTTGCAAGCACGATATTTAGAAATTTAGCGGAAATTACTTCAACGGAATGGTATGGTTTAGTTTTAATTAGCACGATTTTGAAAAATGCTATTACAGATTCTTAGGCTGTTTACAAAACATAGTTGTTATTTAAACTGCAATTTATTAATAAACGTAAAATTTTCATATTATCAACTGCGTTTAGTTGGTCCTTCGACATCCAAAAAGGGTTGCATCATCCCAAACAACATTCATATTTGAATAGCGAAGTAACGACGTACGCGTACTAAATACGAAACCATCGTTAATTATATCGGCACATTGTTGGAAAAACCCCACAGGAAAGGGCCAATACCGTTTCATAGCGGTATTCGCTCTACATCGTTATATTTGAATTTCCCCCCGACCTTTACTTAAATATGCGTGCACGCAGATAATTCATACTTTCACACAGGCCGGAATCGAAGCGCATTCCATACGCTATTAATTATATTAGCAATAGTGGAACCTAATTGTTTCCTTTATTAAACAAGTCACCTCGCAAATTTGCAACTACCGTATTATATCCTTATCACACAACCATTATCTAATCATGTAACGCAGCACGTTGTGTTTCTGTTTAATCCGGCGTTTTGCTGACCGCATATTCGCTGAATTATAATTGTCCACTTCCGGTCGTTTCTCGTAGGATTGGGCTTCTGTCGTCGCCGTCATCGTGGGTTGCGCTGCGACGCTATTTACGAACTTTGGCACGTTGAACCCGCATACTTGATCCAAAACTTTAAATTCTTGCCATTGTTTCCGGATTTCGCCGCTTTCATACCATACACGATATTGAGTTGCTGGAATGAATGGTGTATCTACGCAACCCAAGCATCACAGTGGTTTGGAATAATCCATTGAAAGACGCCCCTTTCATTCCTCGACTCCGTAAACAATCCTTTGTCTCTACCATTATGCTCACCAAACGAACTAAATCGTTTATTACCACTCAGATCTTGCTTTACATCGTTTTTTGAAAAATTCTGGTGTTTTTTTTTTCATTTGTGCTTATGGGTGGAAATCTGTTTCAGATGCTGATATGGTGTGTTAGTTTTTATGAAAATAAAATGTATTTTTTCTACAGACGTCAAAAAATGATGGCATTTTTACATTAATCTCGTATGCAAAATGTCACATTGGAGTTGTTTATCTTGACAACGTGCACGAAGTATTTCGCGCACTAGAGCGAAAAATATTTCGTGCATGACGACAATAGTAACATTTTTAAAATATTGTGATTTTTCTGGTAATAGGTTAGCAATCGCATTATTAGCCACTTCCGTAATATCAAAAGGTATATCTTCCATTTCCAATATTTCCATCACTTAAAAATACGTTTTTTAAAAAGGACTAAACTTGTTTAGAAAAAAATAACTGACAAATATCAATATTTGTTAAATTTTGTTTCCGTAGTAACAAAGAAACAAACTAGATTGCGAAAGAATAAATCTTTATTTTGGTGTTTTATTATGATTTTACTTAATTATTTTCATTATCTCAGTGAGTCTGTGGAAAAAATGTTGTATTCAACTCGTGCGCGAAATTTCTTTGGTGCTTTCGAATGATTTTTGTCTCGGCTACCGCCTTGACAAAAAAATTACATTCTCAAGCATCAAAGTATAATTTCGCGCACTAGATACATAAATAACTATTTTAAATTTTCAAAAAAATTAATGAACGGATCTGATCACTTATAAAGACCAATCTAAGTCTGTACATACAGAGCAGACGCTTGCTTGTAATAAGTAGAAGAGGAGAGAAAAACATCTTAAACAAATTGTTTGCATCTTTTAAGTTATTAAAAATTCTGTTTTGGTTTTATTGAGTTTGGTTTGAGTATAATAGGTACATGCACTTCATTTTTAAATCGTCCATTCCATCGGATGAGATGAACTGGGGTGATTACCCCAGTTCAGTTTACGTATTGTGCATATATACATTTATTGCGCGTAGAAAAACGTTCAAAATCCTTAGATTTCAACTGTAGGATTGGCAATCCTCGGAGCTTCCTGTTATGAGACTCCGGTTTTGTTTTCGGTGAATGAAATTTCCGGTTTTCACTTATCCTCTGCTTTTGTTAAAAACCTTTCAAAAGTCGACTGAAGTAAAGAAATACATGTGCTCTCTGAGAAGTAATTTAGTATGTGAAAGAAACTTAAAGGGAATATAACGGTTGCGTTTTACTAAACTTTGTAACTAGGTAGTAAAGCATTTTTAATTTTTTGCCGAACGTGTGTGTTTGTTTGTAATTGACTAGTCCAGTGTTTCTCAAACTGGGACACGCGTAAATATTAGGTATATATTACGTCGCTTCGTGAGTAAACACGTATTGTTTGGCCATCTAAGACTAAATACAAAATGCCGCTATAATAAAATTGCATTAATTTGCTTCGTATGCATTCAATGCAACTGGAAACTACAGCAATACGAAAAGTTAGTTACTGCTCATAGTCCCCACACCGGCCAATGGGTTTGTGTTATACAGAGTTGTTCCAAATTCACGGTAAATATTATCAGGATATATAACAAATACAAAAATATTAGGAAAAGTTTACATTAAACACGAGTCCTAAAACGCTTCTTTAATGACATTTACAGTCATCCGAATATTAAACAGTCTAATCACGCCTTAATTAATAATTACGGTATAAATTAAGATATTTGCTTCAAATTTTGTATAGATATGTCATATTGATTGTTTATATTTTAACTTCTTTTCGTTTGAATCTATTAACCAGGGCGATATTTTCAACACATTTAAGATCTTCCAATTTTTGACTTCTCAATCTTGTTCTTCATACAAAAATAAACAAAACGGGTACTCGCTAAATCTAACAGTTTTCGAGACACTTGAATTTCTTTTAAATCGAGTTGCCATGAAAGTATGAATGTTTACTCAAAATGCGAAAATAGTTTGTACACGCTTTGAGGGTAAGTTCTGAACATCAACGCAATAAAAAAAATTATTCCTAACATAGGACCGAAAAACTTTCATACAATTCACAGCTTGAGGAAGAGGCATAAAATAGGAATATGGGTCTTAAAGGCTTGCTTACTGAAGCCATGTTTATTATAATATTTTAATGTTTTTTGTAGAACTGAACAAACTATTTGCACATCGTAAGGAACACTCGAAACT
Organism: Ctenicera cuprea; assembly: GCA_958336395.1. NCBI lineage: Eukaryota > Metazoa > Arthropoda > Insecta > Coleoptera > Elateridae > Ctenicera > Ctenicera cuprea. Next base: position 60,844,149 of record OY284486.1, read on the forward strand.
TCATGGGAACTTGATGTTTTGCAATAATTAGATTTCTCGTAATCTGTTGGATTTAACGACTTTTGACCAGACTATATTTTCTGTCGGTTTTTATATGTAGATTTTTAAGTCGATAGTTGAAAAGCGCATGCATGTAAAAAATACGTTTCACCATATAAGAGATGCGTTAGCGCAGCACTCCTTTCTATATACGGTTCTGGTTAATATATTTAAACAAAAACAAGTAAAAATGTTTATTATTAATATCAAAGTAGCTATATACAAAATTTGAATAAAAAATCTCAATTTATGGCAAATATGATAATTAGAGCGTGATTGGACTGTTCCATTTTTGGGTAGCTGTAACTCCGTAATGAGGGTTTTTGAATCCATGCTTATATAAACGTTTCCTATTGTTTATTTATCAGCTTATCTATTTTCAAAGTACTTATAATTATTTTGAAACGTATGTAAAAATTGTTCAACTAAAAAATTTATTTATATGTTTATGAAACTGTATTGAGGCACTTTAAAAGAATTAAAAAAAAATAAAGGCTACTTTATAACAAAAGTTTGAGAAACACTGGACTAGTTTAATGCAAATTCGAGATTTGTACGGAAATACATGTTTAGGAACACCAAGAGCCCAAGAAAGTGGTTTAAAAAAATGTCTGTCTATGGGTGGCTGCGCTCAGCACCCAGTCGAATGGTCTGCTTTTTTATGATCGGAATGTGGCGGTACATCAAAAATTCAGCGTGGAAAAAAGCTTTAAAAAAAACCGAAACCGGAAGGGGATCAGACTTGTTTTTTTGGTAGCTATTTTTTCGGGAAACGAATTTTCTTAATCTGAATAGGGAATCTTATAGAAGACTTTAGGGCAAATCCAACGCTTTTCTTTCGTATTCTCCAACTTTAAAATGCCGACCGGTAACATTTTTTGAAAAGCACGTTCGGTATCGGGTAAAAATTTTCTATCGTACAGCCCTATGAAGATCTGTACACAAAAATTTGCGAAGAGCTTAAATTAAAGGCTACGAAGTAAAAAATATTTTCAGTATTTTGGAAAATAAAAAAATATTGTTTAAAAACAAAAACCACAGCACGCCATTTTGTAGGCTCGTAGAGCTGGAAATTAACTACAATTCAGTTCCTGTCCCAGCCTGCTGATTTATATGTGACGCCTATGAATTTTTGAATATTTTTGTCTTAACACCTACTTATTCAAAATCAAGTAATCAGATCTTGATTAAGTTTGATGTTGGAAATGCCCACAATGTTACAAGCTACTAGAACTTTTGAAACTACCAAAACTACAAAGACAAACAAATATCAAAATTTAAATTTTTTTAAAGTATTGCTCAAAAACTGTCCACCATTTTTTTTTTAGTTTAATAGGTTACGGATAAGCTATAATTTAGTTCGTGTCACAGTCCACTAGTTTGTCCGCCTGTCTGTCTGTCTGTCTGTTACGCCTGTTATGAATTTATGATAATCGAAAATACATGCAATTTTGTTTAGTAATAAACCGATTATGAATTGTAAATTCAGTTTGAATCACCAAAATCAGTCGGAGAGGTAGGTCATTATTAAGTCATTTTTTGTGATTCCGGAGGTCATTAAATTATTATTTCTTCATTGAAGTTGAGTGGCAGCCCTGCCATGGCCATATGTTGTTATTTATGAGTACCGTAAGATCAAGTAAATTTTAGATATGGGTTTGCCATGTAAAACCAAACTCATGTCGGAATTTAAACATTTGTAGATCATAGTGTAGAAATCGAATCGGCCTTGTAAATCACCGATATTGGGGAGATGCACTTTTATAAGAACGGAAGAACAAAACACGTAAATTTAATAACTAAAAAATAAAGGACTAGGGTAATGAATGAAAACAATATCTCCCAGAATTTTCTTCTCACGACCTCCATAGTGTAACGAAATAAACATTTTTAGCGAATTTTAGCCATTCTTGTACTGATATGTAATTTTCTTGCTTTCTGAGAAGCACGAGAGCCACGCCAAGAGCACAGCACACTGTGATAAGCAACCGATAAACTGGTATTGATAACCACCATACAAATATTGTATTATCGCTGCTCGCTCAGCTAAAGGAAATGCTGGAGGAAGGAAATATAACCGGAGATAAATGAATATTTTGTGGTATGTTTCCAATGCTAATACACCCAATGATCTAAATTCGAAATTCATGGTTGCAAGCAACTTCAGCTTCCACAAGAAAAGGTGAAGCTTCTATATAGCAGCATTTAACATTTAGATGTTTAAAAAATGCATGAAAAGTTTAACTTACCTAACTTGCTTTCAACTGTTTTGCTGTTTCCAAGATCCCTTTCCAATGCAAACAGTTTTTCTTTCATTATTGTTTTTTAATAAGTCAACATAACCAGTGGTGCCTAACTTTGCTTTTGATTATAGGGGCTAGATACATTGAGTTCTTACAAAGTTTTAGCTATTTCAGTACATAACAACTGGCGTCACGGGGAACCAATTAACAATAAAATATCATAAAAAAAATATAATCAGAAATTTTATTTTAAATAATTACGAAATTTAATATGACCAAAAACATATACCTAAAGTTGGTTTTACATGGACACATTTTTATATGTATAAATACACACATTTCGCCATGTAAATTTACAAGCTTACAATTCTGTTGTACATTGTTATAGATTACGTATATAATTCAAGGTCTAATTCAAAGTTTTAAAACGGCATTCAGATGAAATTCTAACGTACTTTTATGCTGTTTAACTGCAGCCTTTCTTTTCATTGTGCTTTTATAATTTACATTTTCCACTCTGTCTAAATACTCATGTTGCACAGAGTTATAATAAAATTACCGTTTGAACAACTTCACAGGTTAACACGACACCAACCACCCAGGGACGTCGCCACCAGGAGGGCTGGGGGCACGGCTTCCCTTTCCCGAAAAGTACAGCGCCTCCTCACGTCCCTGCTTGAATAAAAAATATATATCTAGGCGTAGATTCGCGCAAAAATTTTAGGCAGAACGCAACATACCTGAACGTGCAATTTATTTTTTGGTTTTAATTTGACGTTTTAAATTCGACCATTTGGTGTCTTTGTTATTGTTGACACGTAATCGACAGAATGGCACATGCAGAGTTCTAGTTTTCTCGATTATACTCTAGTAAACCAAACTTTGTTCCTTCTGATAATTATTTCTTGCTGTTAATATAATTTAAGCCCTTATTTATTTCCTAGAAAAAGTTCTAACCGTTTAATATTACGTGCACCAATTTTAGTCAGTCTGGTGCTGTTAATTGGGGTTTGTGAAAGTTCGTTGTACTTATTTTTGATTACTTTTTGACACTCTGTTCATCAACTTTTTAAATATCTACATTAAAACAAAAAGTACGACTAGTTGGCATAAATCACGATTTTAAGAAAATAAAGATTATTGATGAGATTATGTTTATTTTTTCTAGTAAAAATGTAAACTCAGATTCATTACCTTGCTTAAGACGTAGTTTTTTCATTTCTATAATGTTTTGCCGCAGAATTAAAGTTTTATATTGAGACACGAAACTAAATTGGAGAGAGAAAATGTTCTAAATCTTTTAAGGAAATATGTAAAAGTATATTTTAGTTTTCTAAATAATTGTAATTTAGAACAAAATATTGTGCGATATTGTAAATACATTACAAAGTGCCAATTTTTGAAAAACGGGAAATTAGAACTGCATAATTTGGTGGAAAATAATTTAAATGATTGATTAAAATTGAAAAAAAAACTTACTCGATACAAATGGTGCCAACCTTGATGAATGGTAAACGTAATTACCTAAGTTATTACCGTCTTTTAATAAGTTCGATCGTGACTTCGTTGAAGTTCAAGCGAACAGAACTTTCCCCGCAAGTCACGCCGCCGGAGAGAAACTCTACCCGGCACCGGTCGCGAACGGTCCTAACTGCTAACACGCCAAGCATACAGCGTCAACGCACTTAAACTTATGCTTTGTCCTGGGCATGTTTTATTGTACTAAAAATTTTTTTTACGAAGAAAACATTTTTGGATTTTTTGATACAAGATTCCTTGTGATTTATGAAAACCAAAAACGGAAAGACAAGATCGTTTCCCAAAAATTTGGGACCCCATATTATTAACCTTGTTCTACTATCGCTCATGAGCAGTTAAGCTTAAACAGAAACGTTTTATCACCTCCGTTAATTAAACAAAGATACATGAATTTTCAATTATCAGAAATTCATAGAAAGCGTCGGTCGCAGAGAAATGAGCGGACCGGGACACGAACTAAATTATGGCTCATTAGCTCTTTTACCATATAGAATTTAAAAAAATCGCGGTGTTCGTTTTCGAATAAGATGGTTTTGAAAAAGTCAAAATTTTGATATTTTGGTCATTTCAGTTTTAGTAGTCTGAGAGTGTTCGTATTTTTATTGTGCTACCTGAAACATCTTTAGAAAATAGTGTCCTCTAGTTAAAAATCTCGATGACGTCCCTGCAACAACCGCACAATAAGTACGATTGATATTAAAAGAAGGGCATGTAAAGTGATGCTAAATAAGTTGTCAGTTGATCTTAAAATAATGCTGTGAATAATGTAGTTTCTTACTTCTCTACTATGGAGTTGCCTATACCGTAATGACTTCTTTGATGCTTAATGGGTTTTAGCAGTGATTTCTCGGTATTTTACTAATCGGTAAAATGGTATTTTACCGGTAAAGTAAAATCACATTTTACCGGTAAAATGGTAAAATCATTTTGAATTTCCGCGCGGGGTTCATCGTACTCCAAAACAAAACATTATTTTTCTTGGAAAGGGTCAGAAATGTTTTGTGGCAGAAAACCTAAATAAAGATTAATTTCTTTAAACCAATCATATTATAATATTATAATATATACAGGGTGTGTATAAATTGGTGAAAGAACTACACGTGGCGATGTTGGTCGACTCAGAATTTTATGACCAACATTACCACGTGTAGTTCTTTCACCAATTTATACACACCCTGTATATTAAATATTTTTTATTTTTGTTATTAAAAGTTACATCAATTACATTCATTAAGTTTGTTTAACTTTATGTTTATATGTATAAGTTTATTATCTAAATGTTTATTTCGATTTATATCTTCATATTTTTTATTTTTGTTATCACATTTTGCTTTGTATTTAATTTAGGTATACTTTAATAATTATAACTGTAACTGTAAGTTACATAACAGTTATATTTTTCTAAACTATAAATAATTGTATTTTTGTGTTTTCGTATCAAGTATTAAGTTAAGTAGACCTGTCGAGTATCTAGTATCAAACTAAATGGTTTTTCATAAGGAATCCAACGACATCATTTTTGACGTGAAATGAATTTTTCCGGTAAAATAATGATCTTACTTAACCGTTTTTTATTTTACCGGTAAAATCACATCACTGGGTTTTAGCTTCACTTATTCTAATATCGAATGTTGTCTTATGAGCAGATATTTAAAAAATGCTACTTTTTTATGTACGGTCCATTTAAATTACAAACTTAAACAATTTTGTGCAGTTACGTTTGTAGAGCAGACCCCCATGGGTTAGGTGCCTGTAAGAACATAACGTGTTTTAAGAATGCATTGTATTTGGACCCCAAAATTTCGTTGGTAGAGGTTGTACGTGAGGGTTACGAATTAATTTTTATATCATACTAGTGTTATCCCAGCGCACAATGCACTGACAGACAGCGTTGACAGAACCGGCGAAATGTGAAGTCACGTGATGCACTAGTTCCAATAATGACACGCGACATTATTGTAGATGGCGCCCCAAGTGACGCGCGTCTAGCCGACCTTCATATATATTATAAATTTAAATAATTATTATTAAAAAATCGACGTAGAATGAAAATATAAAAATGCTTCATGTTCCATCTGTGGATAGAGACCTTTCATTTAAAAAAAACTGGTTTAAATTGTTGAAGCGGTAGCCGCTGGAGGAACCGGAGAAAAAAACCCTTTGTGCTTTTATATATGTTTGGATTTTATGATTGTACAGAAATAAACAAGACAACTAGATTTATTTGTATATTCTTAAATACAGGGTGGCCACTTTTCTGGAAAACAGGGAAAACCGGAAAAAGTCTGGGAATTTAGAATTTTTTTTATTTTGGTCAGGGAAATCGGGGAATTGTACCAATTTCAACGTAAAGTCAGGGAATTTCACGAAATAACCAGGGAAAATTGTGTAAAATGCAATTATTTTAATATTTTTATTTTTGTCTGCAAACCGAAAATTGTGTTACCTAGGTATATGTTTAAAAAATTTATATTTATTTCATTTGGTTTTTTCTTAAAGTTTAGATGTATTTTGTTATTTTTGTTGAAAACTTTGTATTTGCTATAAAGTAATTTAAGTTTACTTTGCTAATTTTTATGTTGGGTTACAATTTAAAAAAAAAACAGTTGAAATTGGCTTTTGTACCATAAAAATGAGTCTGGGAAAACTGAAGTTTATCAGTCAGGGAAAAGTCAGGGAATTTGAAATGCAGTTTTAAGTGGCCATCCTGAAATATCTCGTGCACGTTATTTCTCGAAGTTTAATAAAATGTATATCACCTTTTTTATTATATAGTATTCACAAAACACATACAACAAAAACATTACCATTACCTCAAATTCTCGAAGTAAAGGATTAAACAGTCGGCTTGTCAAATAAAAAAGTTCGAGGCTGCAAACCGGCAGCTTTTAGTTTTGTTGTTCTCTCTTTTATTCGATGTGTTCACGGAAATCATCCACAAGCTTTATCTCGCTTATTACAAATAGAGAAAAAATTCCGATAATAAATCTTCCCGCAAATGGCAGAAACTTTTATAGAAGTTCAGATATGTTTCCTTGAAAATGTAATGATTTGGACCTATGCTATAACGTTTATTCCGGAGTAAAGTATTAAGAAATACTGATATTAAATAAAATCGAATTTAGCTTTCTATGAAAATGATAATATGTTTGGTTTTGAAATTCTAAAACTATTAAATCATGATAATAATTTGTAGTAGATATATTGAAGTGAAACTAAATTTAATTGGGCAAATTTAGATTGTGATGGTTATATTTCTGCTAATTAGTTTTTTTGTTGCAGATTTGCCAAAACTGCGTTTGTTGATGATATACATAAAGAGGTGAGTTAATTTAAATGTTACAGAGTAGTCGACGTTATTGGTATACAACCGATTATAAAATTTTGTGTTTTTCTTAAGCGGAACTTTACTTGGTAGGTGTAGTAGCTCTATTGCCCATGCGTGGGATCAAAGACTGCTTCAGTGAACTGCTATCACTAATTTTGTACAAGTGAAAGTCCAGACAAATTCATGTTATGCCCCAAGATAACAAAAATCGCGATCATGGGGTCAATGGAAAAATCAATTTTATCTATTGAATGTCAGTGTCATTACCACTTCGATTTTCTGCTCGAAACTGAATGGCATCATTTAACATTTGAACTGATTGCCTGACGGAGATAATGCATATACTCAAGAATTTAGTTGAACGAGGCAAAATAAACGCACAAAGTACTCATTTAGACGATTGAAATAATACTGCATAGCGCATTTGAGAATGAAGAAGGCGCCGCTATCACTGGATAGATACAATGATGAGTCATCAGACAAAAAGATGACCCAGAGTGCTGATGGCAGAGTTTATCACGCATTCCATTCTGATGCCCGCAAAAAAAACACTCCCACGATAACTACATCGCTGTCCATCAGCGCCGCCTGCGATGAAACAGATGAGAACGTTCTAGTTTTTGTAGACATGCATGGTGCGTTCGTACTCCCATAATCTTACTGTTCAGTAGCACTAGGGATCCTCGTGTTAATCATTTAAAATTACAACATGTGTTCACATTCTCACTCTTCGTTTTCTTTTTCCATCTTTTCAAGGTTCGCCATCTTTTTAACTCCAAAGTTTAATCGATTTCATTTTTGGAGTTAAAAATTGTTACTGCAAGAATTATCAAATACAGTATGTTGTTCGTAAAGCTTTGTGTCTTTGTGGCCTATCAAAAAGATATTTTTTTTATTGTTTATGACTTTTATATTTCCGGCACCAATAACTTTATAAAAAAAAATTAAAAGCGATCTCAACCTCATCTGCAATACGAAAGTATTATAGGGTTGTGGAGTTTATAATTTTTTTTGACGTATTTGTGTGAATTAGATATCAATGTTAAACTATCAGAACGCGTGGGCTATGTGTCACCTTTTTTTTGAAAGGTGCTACAATTGCTCGCACATTTATTGAAAGAGATACGAGATATAATAAAAACAGTACAGAAAAAGGCTCAAAGCGAGAGTGGAACAATTAAAAAAACTATTACATCTTTTGTAGTCGCAGAACTGGTCTGTTCATTTTCGGATTAAAGGAAATCGGGGACCTAGGCAAAACTCTCAATTCGGCCCCTATCCGTTTCAAAAAAAAGTTTATTTTTTAAAATAAATAATATAAATCAATGTAAAAAAATTATACTTTCAGTATTTACACATTTATTAAAAATATAACAATAATCAAAAAATAAAAATAAAATAAAATCTAGTCACATATACAGGGTGATTCACGTGTGTGGTGCAAAAGTTATGACGCATTCTAGGTTACAAAATAAGGAAAAACAAAAACACGTGTCGTATAACGCTTATATTTACGTGCACCGAGATAAAAACAAGGTTTCTGTTTTCGGTTACGGTTCAAATTGTATTAAATTTTGGTAAGGTTTTCGGTTACGATGTGATGCTACTTTAAAATTCTGTTTTGATTGCGGTTACCGGTATCAACCGATATTTGTAACGTTTTATTGAAACCTTAAAATAACGATTGCATTACGCACCTTTTTTGAAAGTTTGGCGAACTGTGGGTTGACAAATACCTTTCAGTATATGTATAGAAGTAGGGTGCAATGTGAGCATTAAAAACACTGCAGACGTATTCCTGTCAAGTTTGAGACAGGTCTACGGGATCCGGATTTAATATATAGAAAGGTTGTGAAGGTACATTTTAAAGTAGTCTGTAAATATGAAGAGTTTGATGGAATGGGTACATGGGAGGCCATAGGTTACACAAATAAAATAATTTTGTTGGGGAAATGAAATTTCAATAAGTTGGCGCAACGTGTACACATTGCGGCGCGCTAATTGCTCACGCCGTCCGTTACGCTTCAGGCACGGCCATTCCATTAAAAACTTCTCAGAGAGCATAACCAGAACCAGTATTTATTATTTCATCATCTGAATAATAAAAAAAAGCCACCAGTAATGTAAAAACTCAGTTTCGTAACAATTCAGCTGTGCGGTGACGTCACAGCGCCACGGTGCGCATGTTAATACGAACCCTGAGGTTAATGTATATGTACGTTTTTCAGGATTTCAAAGTCAACGTTACTTTTCAAAATTCATTTTTACTACATCATTTTTAGTGTGACCTATAGGCTTCCTCTACCCATTCTGTTCAACTTTTACGGAATTTTTTCGAACGAGTTCTCTATCAAGCAATAACGGAATTGATTTATGCAATCGCATTCGTAACTTTTTACCCCACAAGGCCAACTTACTTTTTAAAAGGAAGCAGAAGCCTATAATTACTATGTAGACATTTTCATCTGTAAATAATTTATGTATGAGGTTTCGCTTTTGTTTCTATTTGGCAAAACAAAAATTAGCACAATTACTGCCGTTGATTCTGACGCACTCACTCCAGATAAGTTCAAAGCACAGAACATTTTAGCCTACTCTCTCTCCAACGTTTCGGCTTTAAGCTTGTTGGCCAGCCAAAAGGGCTTACACGCCGAACACAAAGTTTAACTACTTCTTGTTATTAGCTAAAATAAAAAAAATGTCGGTTCGAGATTTGCCGAAACAAAAAAATACCCGTAAATTCCGAAAATAATTGGAATTGCGGTTTTTGGTTATAATTTAGAAAATTCTTGATTTCGGTTTTCGTTTCGATTACGATGGCAGTACATGTGGTTTTCCGGTTTTCGGTTAGGTTTAGGTGCATGTCCCTGCTAAACAGCATTGATATTCAAATTCCAAAAATGCATAGAAGGCGTCACAGGGCAATTATAGCATTAAGACCGAAATCAAACTGACGCTTATCTTCAGGTCCTAGTATACAAAAAAAATACTTTTTTAAGCAACATGTTTTCGAAAATTTCTCTAAAATTGAAATTTTTTTCCCTTTGGATTTACAGGGTTTTTAACTCTTGCACATGGCAGCATTGTGTTCCCTTGGGGATATTACAATAACCAACGTTTATGTTGTTTTAGCAACTAAACAAATAATAAGGCATTAATGCCAAAACTCCTTCAGGAAATGAGATGAAAATGTGTCTAAATCGGAAATCGAAAATCAATAGTTCCCTATAGTGAAAGTATAGGAGAGTAAAAACGGTTTTGTTTGTTAGACATGTAGAGAATACAAAGCGGAAGAATATTAATGAATATGTTTTTTTTTTAAATTTTCCATTAGAAACATTTAAATGAAAGCTGCAGTTTATGCACGCGATATCTCGTTATACATGAATGAACGGTTTGTTTATATTGTTTGTACACAGATTCAATTTTAATTACGAAGCTATCTATTTAGAAAGTTATTTCAAATGTATATTTAAAGAATTTTTCTTATGAAACTAAGAAGCGTGAAAATATAGGGTTAATCCGGTAATTAGGACTTGTCTCAAAATGCTCTGTTAAGGCAGTACACAGGAAATAAGTCACCAAAATATTGTTCCTGAAATAGCTGCAGGCAGATGGCGCTGTTAGGGTGATAACGACTCTGTGGAAAAGCAGATGAAGTTCAAAGGGGTGAGAAAAGGACGAACGGCCATTGTGTCGTGCGAGCACATTGATCAAGAAAGCTGGAGATAAGAATTGGGGGTGTGCTATTCAAATAATAATGGTCGCTCTCTCACTGCCGCATCTCGACATCACGTGCGAAGAAAAATTAATGACGTCTGTGCAACTGCGGACAGATATAATACCCCGAGCTTTTCTGCCAATTACGTTTCACATTGTTCGACGAAAATATCAGCTGCTTGCGTATGACAGATTTACCTATATCGTTTAGAAATATCCCTTTTGCACGACTCATTTCACTTTCCTGCGAAATTGTTCGTTCTGAGCGAGTTCTGGAGCTCTCGGGAGAAAAGAATTGGTTATTCTTTAGTTTGAGATGTAGTTGGGTAAATTCAATTTGCCTTGGGTTGTTAATGGTTTGCACAAGTGCTCAGGAAATTGGGTTAAACGTAATTGAAGACAACAAATTTGAGGTTTCTATTAGAAGATGGATTTACTTTTTGGTTACTTTTAATTCGGATTTTTTTCTTAGTTCCAGCAGAAGTAATATAATATTTTAAGTAGCATCGTATAATAATGTGCTTTTCCATACTGTCTATTTATCTATCTATCTTGCGATTTCAACAAAAACGCACGTTTTGGGGTTCAAGGAACTCGAAAAGGGTGTTTTTCAACTTCTGTGCGTGGGTGAATCATACCTGTTTTCCGAACTGTTCCATAACAGCGGCTGTTCCGATTACCTTTTTTAAATGTTGGCCTGTTTTCGTTTAGTTGACAGTTCGGCATAAGGCTTGGTATCGTAACAGCCTTTGAACGAGGGTAGTATATGTTGTTATCTAGAGCAAGTTTTGTAATTTTCTAGCGCAATGAAGCTATAGGCGAGTTGCAATATTGCTACCCCACTTTTTCAGTTAGTTACGTTTTCTACGATATTTTGAAATTTAGAAGATGATAGCGGGAGATGATTGTTCATCAGTGGCAGTAGAACAAGATTCCAAACTACATGTTGATGCAGTAGTATTTAATTTAAGAGGGATAATAATCTCCGCCATGCTGAGCGACAACTTTTATTTTATGCTTTCTTATGTACTAAACTTCTTCAGAAAATTAGAAAACTAATTTAGTTCTTTTAGTAAAGTAAAAAATAATGGTTTCAACTACATATGTTCCTATGAATGTTAATGATTTAAACGAGTGGCATGTAGAGTTAGAACCTAATGCACCTGAGCATGCTTGGAATGTTCTGGTCTTATGTACTAACGTTTAAAGCTACAACGTTCAGGGGGATTTGCATGTCGCAATTCGCAGGATTCATTTTCCGCACCTTTTGCGTTTACTCGACGCTATTTGGGTAAAATGGCATACGATTTTTGTTGCCGCAACTAATTGCATTAATTAAAACAGAGTATTTTAATTCCAGTATATTTTTACTACCAATGTTACCATTGCTATTAGTAGTAATGAGCAGAAAGTTTGAGTTAAGTTAACTTTTCAACACAGGAAATTGGTACTGCCACTTTTACAGTTGAGGTTGTTAAATATTCAATTACACTACACAGTTTTTTTTTCAAATTATAAAATTGTACAGATGGGAATTATTTTGCAAGTTTGTATGTTGCTGCAATAGATTCCTGCAATTATTGCTGCAATAACTGCAATAGATTCCTGCAATAAACTGCTGAAATAGATTCCTGCAATAAACTGCTGAAATAGATTCCTGCAATAAACTGCTGAAATAGATTCCTGCAATAAACTGCTGAAATAGTCCTGCAATATATTGCTGCAATAGATTCGTGCAATAGATTGCTGCAATAGATTGCTGCAATAGATGCTTGCGATATATTGCTGCAATAGATTCCTGCGATATATTGCTGCAATAGATTCCTGCAATGTATTGCTGCAATAGATTCCTGCAATGTATTACTGCAATATATTTCTGCAATGTATTGCTGCAATCGATTCCTGCAATATGATGCTGTAATAGATTCATGCAATAAATTGCTCCTATACCATGTGACAGACTCATGGTACACCCCCCTTTTCTCCTTTGTTTCTCTAGCTATATTTATGAAATTTGGAACATTGAATATGCTCACTAGACGGCACTTTCTGACATATTTGGGAAAAAAATTCATCTTCCGGTTTTTCTGGAAATGACATCAACTTTCGATTTTCAAATGGGACACCCTGTATATTATTACATTTTTGGATACCCCATCGATGGTACTTTCGAATGACGTCAGAGTACCATTATGGTACTATTTGAAAAAATGGAGTTTCGTTTAAAAAAACGTTTTGTTTTACTTTTTTGGCACGTATTTCGAACCACAATACTATTTTAATCGAAAATGCGATAGTGTAGCATTATTTTGATTATTTGGAATAATTTTAGGGATTCATGGCTCTCTAGATCGAAAAATAAAATGGGTGTTCTGACAAATGAAATATCAACTATAAGGTATCATTGGATTCAGATAGTTACGAAGATTTCAAAAATGTAATAATATACAGGGTGTCCCATTTGAAAATCGAAAGTTGATGTCATTTCCGGAAAAACCGGAAGTTGAATTTTTTTTTACAAATATGTCAGAAAGTGCCGTCTAGTGAGCATATTCAATGTTCCAAATTTCAGAAATATAGCTAGAGAAACAAGGAGAAAAGGGGGGTGTACCATGAGTCTGTGTCACATGAGATTGCTGCAATAAAGGCTTGCAATAGATTTCTGCAATAGCTGCAATAAATGACGTGTATCACTGTAGTAAAAAGCAGTAAATAGAGCAGTATCGTTGCAACACGCGACGACCGGGCGGGCGCACCGGTAATAAATAAGAGATGATGATGATGGCAAGATTTGCATCCGGACACTAAACGAATATTATGTTTTCGCGCGCTTTATGTTGGAAATGAATAGACCAGTTTTAGCGATTTTTATGAAGTTTAAATATCTTATAAAAGAGTATGTTTGAACCTAAGATTGACTTGTGCCATGTTTTAGTCTAATAATTTACGATGAACTAAATGTATGAGGAGAAAGGTTATGCTTGTTTTCTTTTAATCGATACTTGATATGTAGGCAACGATTGAATATATTGTTTCGTAACTATTTTAATGTTAAAAAAAATTAAACTTCAATTTTCATATATTTTTATGATCTAGGTGAATACACAAAAATTTATTAACAATCTCTAGAGCATTTTTTTAGGTTTTTCGAAATGAAAACTAAACGAGTAGAAGCAGCACCTAATAGAAATGGTTAAAAATTCACTTTTCGACTGTAGCTCAAAAACGGAGTTTTGTTTTTTGTTTTCACCATTGATTTTTTCATAATAAAAGAAATTGATCCAATAAGACGCAAACGGGTTTTCGATTGACAATAGACCACCCTGTACCTATTTTGAAGATGTAAGGGTAGGTTTTGGTATTAATTGTAATTTAAACAACAGTGAATACCAGATTTGAAAGCCAGTGGAAACTATGTTTTAGATTTTTTATTATATTTTATTTCCTACAAATCATATGTTATAAATATACTTACTACCCCAAGTTTGAATATTGAGGTTGCGAGTGTTCAATGCAATATAAAACTGAAGAAGCATTCCGGGTCAAGAATCTATTCAGATATCGATGTAATCAACGCTATTGTTCTGTCTTTTGATGGAAAGAATGAAATGTTCGAGAACAAGTTTTCCCTGCCTTTGAAGCAGGTATTTACTCTCCATCATCGAGTCGAGTTTACCGGAGCCATATGAACGAACGCTCACTCTGCCTGACGGTGTGAGAATATTAAAGGGTATGACATTTGAGAAGGTAACATGGAAATTAATGTCTGTGACACTCGATGACCTTTCCTTTCGCCCCTTCCAGTTTTGCCCCTATGAAACTAACCTTCAAATAGATTCATTAACTTTTTATTATTTGAACTATAATGTTGGCTGCAGTGCCTTATTGGAAAAGAACGCGGGGACACCTGAGACCAGCAGTGTCCTGTATCAGTTAGGAAAGGAAAAGAGTATATGCTATAGGTATAGTAGTATGGTAATCTCTATTGATATGAGATGTCATATATACGCTTTTATGTTGTATTCAGTTTGAAAATCCTATATTTATGTTTAATTTATAAATTCTAGCTTTATTTCGTTAAAGTCCATATTTAATGATTATCTCTATATATAATACTTAATTACTTTAACAATATTTATTTATTTTAACCTTATACGTATTTCAGTATGTTTATATGCCATTGTCAGAGGTTATATGAAAAAGTAAACAGTTAGTGTTGTTATAGCAATAGAACTTGGTGACTTGATCTCGGTAATCGTCTGCAGATCACTTGATTTCTTATTCCAAAATGTCCAGTAGAGGAGAATTTAAGAGATCAATTTACTCATTAATTAACGGTACAGTTTTTTAAGGTTTGTGAATTTCGAAAGCTTCTAGTATAAGTATCTAATTTACGTTTATCATCACAAAAGTGTAAACATTTTATAGTGTTATTAGATGTCATTGAATGATTGTGTTCTAGTAAGTGTTTATCGTACTTGGATTTATGTGGGTGTTCGTATTTGTAACATCGTACGTGTTCTTTATACCTAATATCAAAATTTCTAATTGTCTGGCCTATATAAACCGAATTACAATGCGAACAATTTAATTTGTAAATGCCCGATTTTAGCAAATCGTCTGTTTTTGATTTTGCATTAAACAAAGTGTTTTAAGATGTTTCTAGTCTTAAAACTTACTTTATATTTATTTGTTTTGTTTATAATTTTAGCGATTTTTTTTCTGATTTGTCACCAGAATATGGAATTGGGGCATATTTAATTGTATCGAATGAAGTTAGGGTATTCGGATAAATTTTTTGAATGGATAATTTCTAATCTTTTTCTTTAATTAATGTATCAATAACTTTAGTATTATAACCATTACTATATGCAAATCGTTTAATAATTGAAATTTCTCTATTATAATTAATTTCATCTAAAGGGACCGTCAAAGCCCTATGTATCGGGGATCTGTATGCTGCTAATTTATGTGTTTTATAATGACAAGAATCGTGTGGTATTGTAATGTCTGTTTGTGTAGGTTTTCTATAAACTGAGTACTCAAATTTATTAGTTGAATTAATTTTTATGTTTAAATCTACAAAGTTAATGGACTTATTTTGTTCAGTTTCTAGTGTAAATTTTATGTTTTGGTGCATGCTGTTAATAAAAATTAAAAATTCATTAAATAATTCAAATGAACTATTAAAACACGCTAAAATGTCATCAACATAACGAAACCAAAATATAACTTTCTCAGATTGATTTGATTCGAATATTTGGTTTTCTAGATTTTCCATAAATATGTTAGCTAAAAGAGGTGAAATTGGACTTCCCATTAGTAAACCATCTTTTTGGAAATAAATTTTATTATTAAAAGTAAAATAATTTTGATTGGTGCAAAGTTCAAATAATTGAATCAAGTCAGTCCGTTTTATTAACTCAACATTTTTTTTAATTAGAATATTATTTAACAAAGGAATACACTCTTGAGGAGGTATTTGGGAAAACATATTAGTAACATCAAAACTAAGTAGCTTGCTTTGTGATGGTAAATGTAAGTTAGATAACTTTTTGATTAATTCCGAAGAATTATTAAATGAATATTTTGGTTTATAATCAAAGCTGGTAACTGTATTATTTAGTATTTTTGCTAGCATATGGTTGGGTGCATTATGTATGATACCACTGGTCTAATGGACATTATGGGTTTTAGAGATAAAGATTAGCAAGTTCGTTTGGATAAAGTGCTTTTCTAGTACAATATTGTTTTTCACGGAAGTTTTCAATATTAACTTATAGAAATGGTGAATTTCAGTAAGTTGGCTTTATTGCTCTAATTTTACCCATAATATATACAACTCTTTAACGTCATATGTTACGTCATAATGAGAGATTTTGTCCCAATTTTTGTGCCATTGTAAATCATTGCAGTGAAATGATGTAGCTTAAATTGCTCGAGAGCTTCCGTAATATAAACTAGTTCTATAGCTACGAACCGTACTAACTTTAAAAGGAACAACACAAAGCCCGGTTTGCCCAGATGTTCAGTGCCCTTACTGCTTTCTATATACAAACATACTGATTTCTTTCGCAGCTGCTTGTGTGTTCAGTGTATAAGCGATATACCAAAACTTCAAAAACCTCACGTCTCTGTTGTGACTAGTACAAATTCGTCGTTCGTGAATGTGTATAACATGTAGAAAGTTGTACCTACTATAGGTAAATGCCAATTTCCGCAAAATCCGTACGTACTGCATGCAATTTTGATAGCCTATTAGTGTACCCGGTAAAAATTTAATACAGTTAATTGCAAATGTTAAAAATTGGCGATTAGCGACATTAATGACGTTTACTTTTTTAATCTACAAACATTTTGTTCGACAATAATTAACTTTTTATAGACATTATATATGAAAACTATTTAAATTTAGCTGTTGTAGTAGCAGACATGTGTACATCATCTCTGTGTTTTTATGGCTATGATCTTCTGCAGAATTATAAATGCTTAATGAAACAAACATAAAATGTTTGCTATTGTTTCAAGCCCTAAAAAGGCGTATTTGTTGTTATAGCATTGTTTTGTCGGCTGTCCAAAATAATATAAACGGAAACGAAGTAATTACATTGGTCTTAACC
This sequence comes from Ctenicera cuprea, assembly GCA_958336395.1. Taxonomy (NCBI): domain Eukaryota; kingdom Metazoa; phylum Arthropoda; class Insecta; order Coleoptera; family Elateridae; genus Ctenicera; species Ctenicera cuprea. The sequence continues at coordinate 60,861,638 of OY284486.1, forward strand.
ATCCATTCAGCAATAGATATGAGTTTTATGTGAATTTTAATGTTTGTTATTAATAGTGCTTTCATTAATATTAGATGAAAATCCCAATTACAAAAAATCGAAAATCAAAAACGAAGAATTGTTTCGAAATTATTATCACAAAATGTCTTGCACACACCTACCTAAATGTAACTATTGCATTATTGCTTTGTGGTGTAATTATCTAGTATTGTTTAATAATCTGTGTGTATTTTACACGCACATATTAAATGTATATAATCGTTCGTACAAAGGTAAAATGCTAAATTGCGTTATTCAGAATGCCCCAATTGTGTGGAATTCTTCCATAGCTCTGTTAATATTAAGATGAAAGTAAAACTGTATATAATTAAATTGTCGCTAATTAACTGCGACATTAACTGCGACTAAAATTATTATTAATTATATTTGCTGTTTAGTTACGCTTGTGGAGCACCTTACATTATTTTAAATTCATCAACATCCTATATTATTAGGTTTTTAGATGCCGCATTTATTTCAGACAAAGAAGTATTAAGATTTAATGATGTTGAAATTAACAGTTGTCGAGTTATTTACATTTTTGCAAAATATTTGACATTATTTATTGATTATTATTAGCATAAGAAAACCAATAACGCACAAACTATTAACACATACAGAATTTTGCTGTACGATGTTTACAATTTAATGTCAGGCTTGAAAAGCTTCAAATGTCAATAACTTTTCTTTTTTAAGTGGAATGCCCTCTATTTTTTAACACCACCAATGTAGAATTAAATTATGTTTGATTTGACATTAATAGTGTGTTCGCGCTGCAAAAAGGCGCTTGAATATTAAGTTAGTGAGCATCTGCCCGTGAAAATTATTAAACTAGTTCAAAACTATCGTTTTTTACTTTCCCACGGTTCTACTGAAGTGTGGAAAGTTATGATTTCATGCAAATTTTCGAATTTCAAATTTTAACGGAAACACAAGCATATCTCCGGAACCCCTTGAGCGATTTTTATCAAATTTGGTGTGTGGAAGTTGGTTGTTTGCAAGGTTTTTAACAGGAACCGGAAATGGAAATTACACATGTTTTTTCGGTTTTGATTTTTTTTGTAAGCACTTGTTTAAAATTTTAAAAACATAGCGTTGAGTAGTGTATTCAAATGCAAATCAAATGCTTTTTTTCCAAATGCTGTATCTGAAACGAAGGCCGCGCTACAAATGTTTACAAATGTTGACTTTAATGCTCAATTATTCAAAAACAAAATATCCACTCAATAAAAATTATATTATTTAAAAGAACCTAGTATCATATCATGCAAAAATACTCTTGGAAATATGAAAAATTGTAAAAATGCCAGGTATTTTATAAATTTTTTTAATAACTCTGACACTATTTTTTTTAAAACTTTGTGAGCCGATGAATGTTGCAAATCTGTTTTTTACTCATCTCCCAAACGTTGCTTTGACGCCCTAGAGGAATTTTTAAAAAATTTGGAACTAATTACAGCGCAATATACAGGTTGTTTCCTAAGTACGTGTAGAAAATTCACTGGCTTATTTTAGGACAAAAAGTTTCTATTCTGTTTTCGAAATACAGAGTGATAAAGTTGAGAGAAAGAAACCGTAAATTCTGAAAACTCGGTGAAATACTAATTTCTAATTTGGTGTGCGCACATGGAAGCGCCGAGGACTATTTTTTGTGTGTTAATAAAACATTTTTCAATTCACCAGTGGTCGACGTATGAGTCTCCCTAGCACCATTAAATATGAAAGTTTTGTGTAAAAACCACCGTTTACGAAATATTTATGATAAATCTTGTTACCATGAAAATTTCGATAGGTGCTTCATACTTTGTGGATTAACATCTCAGGGTGGATCCAACACAATAATAAAGTTTTACTACTATTGTTACGCTTAATTCGTAACTGATGAGAATGTTATAATTCTCATCCTTCAGGATCGCAGGATAGTTTTTGAAACCCAAGAGTTTTATATTATAAATATTTATTTAAATGTCCCTATAACTATTCTACATTATTACTACTGCTAACTTATCTAAATTAATGTAATACCTTAAAACTAACTTAATAAACTAAAACAACTTACATATAAAACATGAGGCGTACTGACACCATCTTTTCCAATCGATCGGACTTTTCACTACTCCTGCCAGACACAGACTAACTAACTCCAAACTGGTCATACCCCTTCAAGGGTCCCAGTGTCCTCCCACTTAATTATATTAAATTATTACATGCCAACCTTTGATTGGCTTTCTACATTTTATTGGTATCAGCACGACCTCAATATTTTGTAATAACCCTTAGCAAACTTATTTGATATTTCTTAATTTTGTATGACAAAGTCGACACTTGCAGAAATGCAGTTTTTACATCAGCACTTGCAACATAATTATATGCGCAATTATTGAAATCAGCAAGACCTAAATATTAATGGAATTCTTTGAATATTTGACTTTAAGTATTTAATTATTTAATAATTTTGAATATTTAATTTTGGTTCGTAACATTATTCCCCCTTTCGGCAAACGTCGACCCGACGTTTATAAGTTTGAGCCGGTTTACATTGAAAACTTAACTACCAACTTAAATTAAAATAAATTGTCTCTATCAGTTATACCTTATAATCTAACACCTTATTCACTTATTGTTTGTTCACTTATTGTTTTATAGTCCCACACCACCATTTTAATGTTCACCTTTATTTATGTTCCAAAACACCAGTTAGCGTTACGTGAGACACAGCCACCTTCGTTAAGTGCTGTCATTTCACTACGCATGACACGAAATAGTTCATAGCTGCGCGAAAGGTTCCTCTATATCTGTGATTTGGCCTGCTGGTTTGGCGATACTTCACAAAATGGCGAAACTAGTTTGCTCCAAATGCTTCTTGTGCGATGTACAGTGTAAAAACATCAATTCGGTGATGAGTGTTGTTGCCCTTGCATCTGTGAATTTTACAGGAACACAGTTTGTTGGTAAGAACACGAATACTTATTTCATTATTCGATAGCCAGCACATTATTAATCTGTTTTTAGTGGTAAATTTGCTGCAGACCACATGGTGGATGTTGGAGTATCTAGGATGAATTGGATATATTTGTTGTCAAGTAAGGAATAAATGCATATAGATGGATAATTATTTAGACAGGATAATTAGAATTAATACATGGGAGTTTTTCAGGTAAAGGAATTGAAACCATCAAATGTGCTTTTATCAGCTGAGTATTCTGTGCTGCAACTGTGTCCTAAGATTGTGGCACCTGCTACACTGGACCTAGGGCTTGCTCGGTGGGTGACTTCGGCGTGTCTCACAAAACTGGTTGTTGCTCGTTGCTTATGGTGATTCGGTTTGGCTTGTGGTGTGGTTACATGAAAATGAACGATACCAGCTTTAATCGTAATATTAGGTACGTATATAAACTTAATTTCTAATCTATATTTATCCTAAGTTAGAACTTATTTAAAAGAAATGTATTTAATGTAGCATTATACTAACTTAATTTTCAAAAAAGAAATTTAACATGGGTACATTCATTTTACATTTAATATTCGTTGTTAGTTTTGTATGACTTTTACTTTTATTTTATCTTTAAACCACTGCACTTGATAATGTAAATAACGATTCTTGAACACATTTTTTCATATTCTCCAAATTAATTAATTTTCAGAGGCACAATTCTTACTACGTTAATTAATCGTTAAACTCAGAACTTTAATAAAATTAACTCTCAATAATCTTTACTATATCTCAAAGCACATATTTAGTGCAAATTACAAGCCCACACACGTGCGTATTATGCACCGTGGGATACCAATTTAAAAATCGTTTTTAGAGACCGATACTCTTCTTTCAAGTTCAACTTAATAAGCAATTATTGCGGTTTGTAAGCTTGCGAAGTACAACACATTTGTTAATTACTTGGCAAGATACTATAATGCAAGCATGATGAGAGACCTTTAGCATAAAAATATATAAAAATTTACTTGCTTTATACATTAAGAGATTTCAAATATTGTGGGTTAATAAATATAAAAAATAGAAAAATAGGAAAGTTTAAGTAAAAGGAGCGAGGATAGATGTTTGCGCAAAGTTGTAGATCCGTAATAATTGAATTCTCTTTAATGTAAGATTAGAAAATACTTAACTTTAACAGTTGTCCTTTTCTGCCCGAACTGTTGGTTTGACAGGTGACAGGTATGGACTGCACTAAGGTATCTTATTCATGGTTGCTTCAACTGAACTTCCTCTTACTAGTGAATATAAATCTTCTTTATTTTCCAACTCGATAACACATCTGCTTCTTGGGTCTGAGTTTGTGATTTCTTGCCTCTGGTTTTTCTCTTCTTCATTACACTTTGTTACATTAAATGAAACTTTTGCTCGAGCTTCAGAATCTTCTTGTCTTGAAGTAAATAGTCTTTCTTCTGTACCCGTAGTTTCATCTTCTTTTTCTTCTTTTGTTTTTCTATTCTTGCACTTATTTATAATTTTATGTAGAAGGTACCCAAAAATAAAACATATAAACATAGTAAATGTTGTGCAGGTAACAACGATAAGGACTTCATGATGTACTGATTTGGATCCATTGTGGCCTTCAACTGTTGGAATAATAGCAGCAGCTAACGGTGTACCACGTCGAAACAACAAATATATTATAATAATGGACAGCACAATGTTCCATGTGATGATCGTAGAATTGCTAAGAAATCCAAATGTGTCCGTGAATGTCATCGGAACTGAACCTTGGAACATGGCAAAGTTTGTCAACTCTGTAAGACAAATCTCACCATAAATGTATGTGGGCGAGTCAAGGCTCTACCAATACCTTACTCCGGGTAACATCGGACTACCGTCCGCAGCCACATCCACATCAGCAGCCATGAAATTTTTTATATCAAAATTGTTAAAAATTACAACAAAAAAAAAACAATTTACACCCTAAATAACTTCATATCTATGCTATCCTAGTTTATCTAAATATCTATTGTAATATTATATTAAATAAAGAATTATTCTGTCCTATGAGTTTGTTTTTTCATAATTCGAATAAATTGACCCAGTTTCTGTTTTTTAATAGCTAATATATATGTTCAAACTGATTACCTAAACGTATTATATTGCAGGAATTAACCTAGTGAAGCAACAATGCTGAACTGCAAAATTCCTGGGTGTCAAGTACATTGGCCTTGCAACTGCTTGTTAAATGCCTACTTGTATTTAAAAATAAATACTACTTATTCCCAATTAGCGTTTCCAATTAAAAAATCAAGGGTTTCATTTTTTGGCATTTGTGTTAGACCCAAGGCAGCCTAATAAAACTTGTTATGCTTAATAATCCGGCGCCTCCACCACTTGTTACGCTTGTTTCGTAACTGATGAGAATGTTATAATTCTCATCCTTCAGGATCGCAGGATAGTTTTTGAAACCCAAGAGTTTTATATTATAAATATTTATTTAAATGTCCCTATAACTATTCTACATTATTACTACTGCTAACTTATCTAAATTAATGTAATACCTTAAAACTAACTTAATAAACTAAAACAACTTACATATAAAACATGAGGCGTACTGACACCATCTTTTCCAATCGATCGGACTTTTCACTACTCCTGCCAGACACAGACTAACTAACTCCAAACTGGTCATACCCCTTCAAGGGTCCCAGTGTCCTCCCACTTAATTATATTAAATTATTACATGCCAACCTTTGATTGGCTTTCTACATTTTATTGGTATCAGCACGACCTCAATATTTTGTAATAACCCTTAGCAAACTTATTTGATATTTCTTAATTTTGTATGACAAAGTCGACACTTGCAGAAATGCAGTTTTTACATCAGCACTTGCAACATAATTATATGCGCAATTATTGAAATCAGCAAGACCTAAATATTAATGGAATTCTTTGAATATTTGACTTTAAGTATTTAATTATTTAATAATTTTGAATATTTAATTTTGGTTCGTAACACTATTATACTAAACACAATTTAGGAAGAAATAATTTGCTAGACGAAACATCGACAAATGAATAAAAATCATAGCACACTCGGTAACTTTTTTCAAATTAAAGGCAACTCATTTTTTTCTTACAAAAGTTGGGATATATGGTAAATGGTGCACCTACGAAAAAAACGATAATACAATTTTTAGAGAACCAAATTCTGCATTTGATTCTGCCTTAAAAACTTTAAATTTTTTTTTACACATATGTTACTGTAGGAAAATTATGGGCATATGCCTGTAACTGGCGCCCTCTAGCGAATTGTAAATTCACTATGTTAGTATGCATACCAAATTTCATCCAAATCGGTCCAGGGTGTCCTTTAGTATTGAAAAAAAACTGTTTTAGGGGTCACCTGTTGGGGGGGGGGGGGGGGGGGGGTCGTCAGTACGTCCATTAAAAATAGAAATTGGGGAAAACAAAAATACGGGTCTCTTAATTTTTGGTGCAGTACCCCAACGTTACCAACCAGTAAAACTGGAACACCCTGTATACAAGTCGTCTATTTTAACAGGTACACTATAGGGCAGAAACTATAACAGAAACAAAATAGATTAAATTAGATGTTGCTTAATTAACGGAATAATGTAATGGTGATTTTGTTTTTCCTAAAATACCCATAGCTTGCTGGATACGAGCAGTTTAGTTTAACAGCAGTTTAGAATTACTTCAACTCGAAAATAATCGTGAACGTGGGAAACTAAAACTTACACCAAATGCTATTCTCACAATTTTCGTCAATCTAAATTCAGCAGGATTGATTGAAAACAGATCTTTCCTACCTGATTTACTTCAACTTCAACTGATGTTCTAGAAACAGAATTGTTTACTGAATAAATGAATATTATTCTGAGAAAACGGTATGTACAATAATATGAACCACTGTTAAAAAATCATATTTAAATAAACTTTGTTTAAAGGTTATTGAAATAATAACTTGAAGAACAAATGTAAAAGAAACTAAATTCCAAATAAGGTAAATTAAGGAAGTTAACATTATTAACCAACCCAATGAACCATATACTGCTGTTTTTATGTTTGGCTTACAATAATATCTAGTTGTATTCCTATCATACGTATCAAATTCTAATTTACCGCATCGTATCCATCTTGGGGATCACTGAAGTTGATTGATTTCAACGGACCCTTGCAGTGAGAATGGAAACTTGGTTTGGAATGGTTTTGTACTCTTCTACCTACGGTTTTGTTAGTATTATTATTCTTATTATTATCATTATTAAGTAAACCGAAAAAAGAACTAACTTAGTCCAGGTAACTGTTACAATTATTGTTAACAAAAAAGTAAACAAATTACAGCAACTTCAATTTATCAAGACTTGTTGTTAAATGAAGCAATCTACGCATAAATCCTTATTAAATTTCACTTTGTCATTGTGCACTTTAATTTAATAACGTAAACCTTCATTCAAAGCCAAGTTAATGCGTGATTTGCCAAATATTTCTAATCTAACAGTTGCAGATAAATGTTTTTTGGTCAACGGATGTTTTTTTAATTGCAGCTAAAGGATTTTTTAAATTAGAGTATCCTATTTCAGACCATACTTTTGAGGGGTTGGGTATACATGAAAATAGTAAGCAATTCCAAAAATTACGTATTCTTAATGTTGCTAGCAGTCAGCCAGTCCATTCTTTAATACCCCCAGTATTAAACGATCTAGATTGCTTCCTACCGTCTGTCTGTAACAGCCTGTAATAGTACATCGCCCATGATTTTTTATTACTATTTGTTTTTCGTAAGAGTAACAATTTAATTTTTCTTTTGGTCAATGAAATTTTCCATTTTTGCTGCAAATTTGCAAACTACGTATGAAATAAATAATCAATCAATAGCTTCAGGCTGGACGTGAATGCCGCTGAACGACGGTAGTAATTTACAGAACCAAGCGAGGCCGTACTTTTTCGATACTAAAAACGTTCCGAAATTTCTTCTATTTTTTTCTATGTGATCATTGCATTATTTTATAAATGTACATGCAAACGTATTAAGAATAATAGACTGGCTGATTGTGTCTGATCTGGAATAATTCGGCCCGATAAACTGGGCCTCGCGTAAACAAAACGGTGTTTTAAACGCTTGTTTGTTTATTTGCGGTCGCTTTGTTTCAGAAATATTCTGCTATTGTTGCTTTAACTGTAAGTGAAATTTGATTACATGCTGGTTAATACACTTACTCTTATTTTTTGTTTGGCGTTCAATTTTTAATATTACGCGGTGGTGTTAAAAAGTAAAACAAAAACTGTATGTTGAGTCGCTTTTTTTATGGAAAATTAGAATTTGATTTTTTAATTGAAAATTTATGGGTAGGCACTGCCACTGTTAAAACGATCTTAATCATATTTAATTTCCAACTGCATTAAATACGTACAAAAGTTGGAAATAGAAGGTGAGCAACAAAAGGCCTTAAACAAAGACTGGAGGACTGGTAGTGGAAAATGAACGATAAACTAGTTGTGTTATGCTGGTCGTATTATGTGAACCACTAGAATTATGGAGGCAAACGAACCCAGACATCTTAACCTTTCATATCATCCTTCTATTGAATTGCCGGGCCCGTTTACGCCAAAAAGAAGACCCTTAGAAAACGCAATGGTGCGACAAACACGCCCGTGGAACATGGCCAAGGAATCTACATGAACGTCCGCGTGCACTGCCGTGAAGTCTAGTATTTCATTCGGTTTTAGCAGCGAGATAGAATCACCTTTATTTTGGACGGCGCGGCGCGGCGGTGAATGCTCCAATGATCCACTTATTCGATTTATTTTTAGGTAGTCTGCATTTAGATTTTCGAGGAAGTCGGAAGTCCCTTTTATTTTTGACATGAAATTCAATATTGTCAAGACAGATGCGATACGTTTAGTAATAATGTAATTCGATTTTGAGGATTATTTTCATATAGAACTAACAAGTGTACCAGTTTATGTTGTTATATTAATAATTTTTAGTCGTTTAACAACTTGCAAATTTGCATTTAGAACTGTGTTAACTACAAATTCAGTAGCGGCTCATAAGAGAGGCAACAAAATTACATTTATCAGACTCCACTTTTCTAAAACGTGTAATGTCGTTTCTATTTTACTACTACATGGAAGAGAAAACACATAAAGAAGTGAATATGTGTTATAATAGTATGTGTCGTAAACGAAGGAGCTTATTAGTGCTGCAGTTTTTCCAAGCGCCATTATTGCGTCTGAAATACATATGCCATTGTTGGTCAGCTTTAATAAAGCGTTTGCGCTTTTTTATGATTTTGGTAAACAATATTTTCAGTTGAAACAATAATTCGCCGCAGTTTACTCACGAGGGGAAACTTCAGATAAATAGTATGCATTCATGTTGTCATAACTTACACACTAATCAATCTGATAATAGAAATATATCACAAAATATGCATAAATCTTTGACTGGATTGACGTGTATGACGTACACAGAAAAAAACTTAACGTTTGGCTTTTCGGTTACGGTTCAATTTTTATTGATTTCATGAAAATTTTCGAAATCTTCATTTTAACGGAAATACACGTTTTGAGGCTCAAGGAACCCAAAAAGGTGTTTTAAAAAATAGTCTGTCTGTGAGTGAGTGTGTGGGAGTGTGTGTGATGCCTCTAAAGCCGAAAGTACTGGACCGGTTTTAATGAAATTTTAAAATTAAGAGCTATATCGACAATTGTAGTTCTAGTTAAGCTTTTCAAAAAAATCCGAAATCGGAAACGGAAGTTAGACATGGTTTTCTGGTAACGTTTTTTTGAAAACTAAATTTTTGAAATTTCACCACGGAATCTGAGAGAAGAATTTAAGGTAAATCGAAAACGTTTTTACCGAACTCTTTAGCTTTAAAATGGCGGCCGCTACAACTGTTTTAAAATCTCGACATTAACGCCCATTTACTCAAAAAGTAGTTGTCTGATCGAGATAAGCTACAACTCGTTTGAGAACCCTTTGTAGGTACTATACGCTGAAGTAAAAATAATTTCGAAAATTCGAAACCGATCGCAATCGCTTCTAAATTTTCAAAATTTAATAAATTTATTTTTCGAAAACTACCCACACGATTTTTTTTATGTTCTGGGCCGATAGAGCTTGCAGTGAACTACAAATTTTTTCCTCTAATCTCTTAAATTTTTTACTGACACCTTCCAGAAATTTTTGGAAAATTTGAAATTGATAGTTATTTATTCAAAAACGCAAACGCCGATCGTTATAAACTTTTATCAGTTCGATAGACTATTTAAGTACTTTATTAGGATCAGCAAGAATTTTCAATTAATTTTAAAAATTAAGAAAAACAAAACGATACTTTTTAATATCAGCAACGCGTTTTCCGGCAGTTAAATACGCCTTCCTACCAATTAGCCTTAGTTAAAACATGTATTTTTATTTTTTTTTGCATATTTTTGATGATAACTCTTTAAATAAACCATTTATATCGATTTTTAGTCCGAAAACAGACCGAGTTGTAATAACGGTTGAAGTAGGGATTCGAATGGAAGGTTGCTTGTTTTCTTAGAAATCTAATAGTCTGTGAACTGTGTACAACGTTATAATTGTAAAAAATTACACTTTTGTGTATGCCGCAATACGGCAAGTATTAATATCTAGTATGGGAAAATACACTCAAAGTTTACTTCTCCTTTTTTAAAATTTCGATTACGTTTTCGGTTACGATTTACTGCTACTCAAAATTTCGGTTACGATTACCGGTATTTTTTGTTTTTTCTTGATAAAAAGTAAAGACAATTCACGACAAGATTATGTGTAAAAATTATATTATGCAATTACAACAATTCGTCATTTAAAAAAAAACAATCGACGCGGGGCGGCAGTGGGGGGTGATGGGAGATCGCGTTTGCGCAAATCGGTTATTTGATATGCTAAGGGCTATTGTGAAGTAGAGCAAACTGAAACTATCACTTCATTTTTTGAAACAATCGCCCGGTTTGATTATATTGTGTTTCCTAGTTGCAACTGATTTTCGTCTTATTTGTCTAATGGTAGATTGCCGTGTATCTTGTCTTTTACAGCATAGCTATCGTCTTAAAGATTTAACATATTTAAGTGTTGTAAGTTTGTGTTGTCTCTTCCCGTGGTAATTGTTCACGAACGGCCACTGACTACAATGCCAGCCATAGGAATCAACATTATACAACAAATTTGTCTAATAATAATTCTTAAAATATATTTGGTCTCTACCCTAAATCTCTGGTTTCCACCCTAGATCTCTAATTCTTATCTTCATGGCTACGTTAATTTAAAAACATTCATAAGATACTCTTATTGAATTTTCCTGTCATTATTATCATTGTTTGATGTTTTTCTTATTCTGTATTTTATACGTGCTTAATTAGAGACCCAGTATTAATGAATGGTTAGTCACTATTCAATTATTCTCGGAGATTTTTGTGCAATTATTAATTTACTGACTGCGTGGTTGAAGTTTATTAAAATATTGAAGTCGATCCTTTTTGAAAGCAACTCTTTTCTAAAATCTCATTAAAAAGGTATTTGGTGCTCCAAAATAATTAAACAGTTTTGAAAGCGGGCTCGTTTCATAGAGATTTCAGTCTGAGTTTCACGTCGCTGATGAAATACAGCGACCACTTCTTGCGAAGTTCCAAGTTTAATGGACAGAAGTTCACGCGACACCGAGCATGATTAAATTTGACTACGAACGTTGCGAGAATTGTAATCTGAACATATGAAAATGATGTGACTAAATACATTTTAAATTAGATTAATTTGCAGTTGCGGTTTCTTTAGTTGTTCTGACTTTGTTGTTTTATTATGACGACAAAAAATTAATTTTATCCGGGCGCATATTCGACTGGTACGTTTATTAGATTAGTGTCAGGGATTAGGAAGTTGAATAATTTATGAAAAAAAGACTTATTTTGTTCATTATACGAGCTTTGCTCTTGTAGTGGAAATAGTAATAAACTTTCTATACTAGTTTCGAAAACGTTGTTACATGTCGTTGGTTTATCAGCTCAAACTTTTAATACAATTATTGTCTTTAAATTAAAAATCACAACCCTGGAAATGATTACGGGTAAAACAGGTATTCAATTAAGAGTGTTGTATTTTCTCCTTGATTTGGTCTCAGAATAGTAACGCCAGTGTGTAGTGTATTTTAGTCTAAGAAGTTTTGTTAATGTTATGAAAAAAGCCTTGAATTAGTAACCCACCCAATAGTCAACGAAGAAAAATACTAGAAAGTTTGCAATAAGATGAGCATGAAAATATATCTTTATATTCCACCCATATTGTAACAACCAATGACAGCTGTTTCTTTTCAAACTATTAGCAGTTATCCAATCACACCTAGGTTTATTGCGATCAATGTCGGATTTACCGGGGAGCAATGGAGCACTTGCGCCAGGGCGCCAAAATATCGTCGTTTCATCCAACTTACCCATATATGTTTCCACTCTTTGCACTTTCTGAATATTTGTCTTAAAAATCTTGATCTCCATACGAAAATGTAGAAAAAAACACTCTCGTTGCAATTTTCGAAATGCACCGATTTAATTCAATTGTTGTGGAAAATCAAGTTACCATTAAGGTCTGAGTGTTTCTTTAAGATGCGGAAATAATACTACAAATTTTGAGCGGAAGTTTTGCACATTAAAACAATAACAAAGTTCTTATAAACGTAGATCCGGAAATACTTCTTGAAGTTCAGCTTCAACTGTTGGCACTATTTACTTTTTTCTGATTCATGCGTACACCAATTTTATGTATTGTTTTGGTTTGAAAAACTTACCCTCAATTTTCTAGTAACTGTTAGCGCATCTTTAGGAGACACTCGCAGACCTTCATGGTTACTTGATTATTTCCACAAATAGAATGGGAATGATGTTGATAGTTCTTTATAGTAAGGTATATTCAGTATTGTAATCACAGTAGTCAAAAAATTAGTTTTTTAATACAAAAATAGGTGTGCAGATATTTTGTTCGTGGAATTGTCTTGTAATTTTGTAATAAAATTCCAAATTGTTTGCAATTCTGTAATTCATGTGAAACTACTGTTCAAAATTTACATGTTATAAGGAACATACCAGAGTGTCATCCAAAAAATTATTGGAAGTGGAAGCGATACATATACCTATAATTTAAAAAAATTAATGTCCTGGTTAGGAATTGTACCAACTAATGACGTTCTGTCGGCAGAATTCACAGTGTAAACATTTTATAACTAGGCTTTATTTTGTATAATAATGTATTTCTGTAGAATTCTCCGTGGCATAAGCTTTTTCTGGTCGTTGTTTGGTTTTAATTTGCTAATTTAGCGAGTGCTGGGCAATTTTTAAACTCATACCTAACAAAGGTAGTTCAGAACTTTAGTTACCGCCTAGCTGTGTAGATGAAAATACATAATTTATTTAGTTTTTTTAAATGCTCAGTTGAAAGAAAGGCGAAATATGGCGATATTACAACGGTTGAAAATAGAAGAAGCGAGGAATTTTTTTTTAATTTATAAGAAAGTATATAATGATCTAACACTTTTGTGTGCGTTTTAAGCTTACTGTCAAATTATGCACGCTATGTACGGACTAATTAGAAAATTTCACATGAACACGACGCCCCGCTCAAAAACTAAGTTATTTAAATCAATTTTTTTTATATAAGTCGTTCGATTTAATCATGAACCCAATATTTTACGTACTTGTCTTGAGTGAGTGTGTCAGAATCACTAATTAGCGACGTGTGCTGTAAAAAGCAGCGAATGGTATTACACAAGAAGTTCCATCGTTGCTTGACAGACTACCCAGTATTTGGTAAAAATGCAGATGAGCAGTCGGGGAATCAGAAATCATCCTTGAGAAAGTTGTGGGCATGAAAATCACTAAAAACGTAGAAAAGTGTTGGCTTCGGTGTCGGTGGTGTATATGGATTTTTATTATGGTGTAACGCTCTTGGTTGTGCTCTCTAGGACGTACTCAATAGAGCGTAAAGGAATCCTTCAGCTATTAGCGCTCAATGGCGGAATATAACTCCTTGAAATTTCATTTCTACAGTTAAATTCATTTATTTCTATCCATAGGTTTCTCAATTTCCAATTTCACCAAAATTTTCTGGGTTGCTGATCTACGTATTTATTCAGTATTTTTAAATACGCATTTCTCCGCAATATAAATTATGAAGCTCCATGTATATTTCAATTTTACGCGTACTCAGTATGCTATCGTATTTTTGTTAGCAGATTAGCTGATTTAGGAGAATTAATTTCACTTTTTTTTCTCGAAATGTTTGATGATTGTTGCAACATGTAGCTAATAATATTTATTATAAATAGTTTACGTTTTTATTACTCAGAGTTGTACTGTACAATCATTGAAAGTTAGGGATCGACCGATACCGATATACTTATCGGTTATCGGCAGTGTCGGCAAGATTGCTGATTATCGGTATCGGCAATTATTTTAGAAAACATAGTGAAAATAAAACTGAAACACATACAGCGTAAGAACGACGGTATCGGCAAATATCTGTTGAGTTTTAAAGGATTCAAAGTACAAAACGTACAGTAGGGAACCGCTAGTATATTTATCATCAAAAATAGGTTGTACAAAAGGTGGCTCGTACTAAAAACTGCAAGATACAATAAATAACTTTTTAAAAAATAGCATGAAATATAATAATCAAAATTTAGTTTTGGTTAATGATGGTGAAGAAAAATGAAACTTTCAGTTTTGTTTTTGTTTTGGTATAGGTCGGCTACGGTGCGGTCCACATATATATCCAGTTTCTGAAAACACTTGTTTACTGTAAATGCTCGCTACAGGCGCTGATAAATAATTATTCACTGGGATATATAAATTTCGTAACATTTGTTTGTTTTTGTCCCACCAAGTGCAATGATTTTTTGTTCGAGGGATTACTGAAACGGCCAAGTGATCTTTTTTTCTTTGGCAAAAATGTTTGCCAGTGATCTTTAAGAACTATTTTTAGCGAACCTTCAGAACTACTCGTACTGTAGCAACCTGGGGTAACTTAGCGACTTGGTTGCTATTTACATTCATCAAAACAAATTCATCCAAATTATTTGTAAAGTGAAAACTCGCATTAAAACTTTCTCCTCCAAATAGTGTTTTATTTAATAACTACGAACCCTAACTTTACATTATTGTAATGTAGCAACCTGGGGTAACTTAGCGACTTGGTTGCTATTTACATAATATAAAACAATTCATCAAAATTATTTGTAAAGTGAAAACTTCATTAAAACTTTCTCCTCCAAAATAGTGTTTTATTTATAACAACGAACCTAACATTACATTATCATGCTCCCCAAATTTTTCATAAGATGCCCAGAATAATTTGTGAGTGCTAGTTGGGAGATCGCGTTTGGCGCAGATCGGCTATTCGACATGCGTAGAATACGAATTTAAGGTTCTATTCTGAGCGCGTCTATTTTGAAGTAGAGTATACTTTTCCCCTTCGCCCCATTGTTTTAAACAGACGCCCAGTTTAACAATATTTTGTGTTTCTTAGTTGCAACCAATATTTATCCATTAAAATCTCAAAATCGATTTTTCACGTTCTATACTCTTTTGGGCGGCAGCGAGGGTGACATGGAGATCGCGTTTGCGCAGATCGGCTTATCGATATGCGTAGAACACGAATCTAAGGTTCTTTTTTTCGAGCGCGTCTATATTGAAGTACAGCCACTTCCCCACTTTTTTTTGGCGGACCGACTTATTTTCTTACGGTTTTGTCGTACTGTGATTACCAATCTATCAGCAAAGCTTTTTTTGCGTTAACAGACAGACATACACACACAGACACCGCTGCAGCGTTCACTTTATGGGTCTCCCAAGACCCTAAACCTGCTTATTAGTGAAAATGCATAGGTTGAAAATGTTCGCCATAAAAGCACTTTCTTTTAGACATAGCTCATATATCAGCCAGTAAGCTCAACGCGAAAAAAACTTCTCTGAATTTTGCATTTGCTGCACATCCAACCTGACGATCACCATACCTTCCTTTATAGCTGTACTTCGTATAGCGAGGAAGATTTGAAAAAATTGCGAATTATCACAAGAAACTTTCTGCATTAAAAAAAAATTTGTTTTTATCAAATTGTAGTAAAACCTGCTGGGAGGGGGGGGGGGTGTTAAAATAAAAATGAAGTAGCTACGGTCTTCTGCTCTTTTCATAGACTTTTGGTCATATCCGGCTTTTCACGAAATGCACACATAGTTTCTTCAAATTTTAAAACAAATGCCCTTTCGACAATATAACGTAGAAACATACAAATCCTGGAAACGTGACAACATCTTGAAAAAAAAGGCTTGAATAGTAAATTACTGTACGTGACTTAGACCATGCCTGGGCTTTTCATGAAATCTTTGTACAATATATCAAAGTGACTAGCGGGCCGATGCCGACTTGCAACATTTTCCCGGTATACAGTACACCGTCATCGGATATCATGCACCGTGGTTTACGGGCAATTTAAATTTGGCCAGTGTTCTATGATCTTAAGCGTGTACAGCGTTGTGAGGCATAGGTTGGTCGAGAGTTCGAATCCCGAGCGGGTTATATTTAGAAATTTTAATTTCACCATTTTTTTAATTGGGTACGTCGGTTATCATTATTGTTTTTTGTTGTTGTATGTATGGTGACAGGCTACTGTTTACGTTCCCTGGAAATTTTAGCGATAGTGGCAA
Organism: Ctenicera cuprea; assembly: GCA_958336395.1. NCBI lineage: Eukaryota > Metazoa > Arthropoda > Insecta > Coleoptera > Elateridae > Ctenicera > Ctenicera cuprea. Next base: position 60,878,352 of record OY284486.1, read on the forward strand.
ACACCGCAGTGCAGCAATGTGCAGACCGTCGGCTTACTGCCTGCCAGTAACAGAAAAAATAAGTACTTGGGAATAAAGAGAAATAATGTATCCTGCTGGTAAAGTATTCATATCATGTTAATATCATGTTACACGATGACTTTATACTTGCAAAAACTTTTGCATCACGTTTGGAAAACGTTAATAACTGTAATCATTGTTTTGGCTACGACCTGATAAATAACTAAAAGGGCTGAACATGCGAAATGCGGAAATTAAAAAGTATATAGTTATAGATATATGCTACAATAAACAAGCGTCCCGTCGGTTCTACATTTGTCGGAAAGAAAAAATGTCGGTTTTTGTTTGGGGTACAGTGCAAGTCCCTGCTATGAACCAGCGGACATTGGCGCGGCGGGTATTAATTTATTTTAAACACTTGCTTAGAATCTTTTTTATTGATAGTTTTTCTAAAACAAAATTAAATATTTTTGGGCATAAGTACAAGAACGTGCAAACAAAGTGCTTCGTCTAGGTTTCTAATGTTGAATACAAAAATGTAGCTATCATTACTTGGTATGCGGTTTAGAATTAGTAGAAAATTAACAGAACAGAATCTATTACAAAATGTTTTTTCTGCTTTCTTGTGTTCCATTCGAAAGTGGTGGAATTTTCTGTAATTTCTAGAACGTTGAAGACTTTTAAGATTTTCCGATTAAAGGCAGCTCAGATTCAACAAGTTAGCAGCTATTTCTGTTCGGCAGAGAAAAAAACCTAATTCTAATATGCAAGCTGTTTGAAAAGGCACGTTTGCAGAAGCGCGCTGAGAGTCGAGACTCCGATACGTCGGCGTTTTCGTCTAGATCAAAGCCTTTTCTGTATCGCATTTCTCAACAAAAACTCTCTACTTCATTTATTGCGGCAATTTCGTTATGCAGAGATATCATTTTGTTAGAGTCGTGCAATTTATTCAGTGTCCGAGCATCTTTTGACGAAACTAACCCAATTTGCATTTCACTTTGAGGGGTTCATGCTCTTTTACGCTTGATATTCTCTAGCCAACTGCACTAATAGTATTGCCTGAAGCTTCTCTCGCAAAACTGAATTTTGCCAAATAACGTCTCTTAAATATAGGAACGGTTTCTGATGGGTGTTATTATTTTCGCACCTTTTTGTATTAATCCTGCAAAACAAAATAATATGAAATCTTAATTATTTAAAATCATAGGTGCTGAGTCGAGTTATCAGATTCTGAGGGTAGGGGGGTCGGATGCAGTATTGTTCTAAGAGAGCTTTTCTGAATTTAGGCTTTAGTAAATGTACGTTGTAAAGTGGAATTAAATTATTTTTTTAATCCTACAATGTTATAAAGGAAGGTCTTGGGTTCAAATCTGAGACCGGATGACTGGCGGGCGGCCTACCCAGTCGCTTTTTAGAAATTGGGAACCAAACCCCTCGAGCGGTGAGGGAAGTAAGGCAGCCGTCTAAGGCGTGGTGCTTACCACACCACCCCGTACTTCATATAAGAGTGCGAGACGGCTAGGTATCGGAAGCGATGGTCCGGTGGCCCTGACCCACCGCATTGCAGGCCAAACTCCCCATTGGAGTGTAGTGCCACCGACTTTACTTTACTTTACAATGTAAAAAAACAAATTTAGGTATTTTCGTTCAAATATGTTTTTTTATCAGCTTAAATCACAGAGCATAGTATTACTTAAGAATAGGCAGGAACCCTGGTTGTTATGGCCTTATTCTGTAGTGTTTTAGACAGAGAGAAAGCACGATACAAGGAAACTACTAAATTTATGATTTTCGACAATGGTTAAAACTAAAACATGTTTTGTTCTTATAAATCCGACATCGTCAATCGTCAACATATACGGTCCATATTGATATTTAAAATAAAATATTAACAGACAACGATCGAGTACTTTTATGCGTGTCTTGTCTTGGATCTCTCTGTCACATGTACTGCAAAATTGAGACATGCATATCCTAGCAACAGGCGCTCGAAATCGGTACTATTACGATCTGATAGAAGTGTTTGTTTTTTTCTGAACAGCTTTGTCTGATTTTTAGGCGGCTATGTGTCAAATAATTTCAAACTTATTTGTATTATTGCTTTTGGTAGATAATTGCCGTTGTAATGTTGAAACTTTGAAAAGTATTTCGGAATAAAATCAATAGTAGAAAATATTTCAGTCAAAAAAATCCTATGGGAACGAACAACCTCAAATTTGTTTCGCGCTTGTGATATTGACTAACTGCGTTTGGCCCTAACTTTAAATTAAATTTAATTATTTAATAATCTCACGTCCCCATAGTACTCAACTTTCCGGATGTATCCCACAGCAACTGTATTTTAGATTATTAATGCTTCTAAGTTAGAGGTATACAGTGTACAATGATATAATTATTATTAGTATATTAGTATGACTAAGATCAAGCAGAAAATTAGTATACGTACCTGAATAAGATATAGAAGCTAATTATTATTATGCCTATTGCTATTCATTTTGTTATAATTAAATAAATCTTGCTAGCTTAGAATAATCTTTGATGTTGCTAGGTAAATTTCTATAAGGGTGGTGTAAATTTTTTTTATAAATAAGAAAGGATGCAGTAATAAATGGATGGACGAACCCGAATAGGTATTAACGCATCAACCGCTGAATCATGTTTTTAGGGTGGGTAAAATGTTAAATTCCAGCGTGAGCTAAAATTAGATTTGTATTATAGAGCTGCTGCTTGATTAAGGGTCGTCCAAATGGCTTGTTTACATAAGATCAGCCTGATGAGTGAGAACATATAAACAGGAAGTAATAGTAATGCTGAAATCACTGGTATTATCTGTAGAGAATGCAGCTAAAGCGGTACTCTATTCAGATATACTACCTCGAAATGCTGTGGAAATGACAATGAAGTCCAACACCCACATTTTTAATATAATTAACTTACAATTTTCTTTTTACTTTCCTATGCTTTCAGTATAGGGAAGTATTGATTTCATTAAAATGTTCGAATTCGGGATTTTTACGGAAATACACATTTTGGACCTCCGGGAACCCAAAAAAGGTTTTTAAAAATGTCGGTCTGTGGGCGGGTGGGTAATGGGTATGTTTGTACGTGTGTGGTGCATCGCATCATAAGTACCGAACGGATGGTCAGATTTTGATGAGCTTTTGAATCTGGGGGTATAGCAAAAATTCATCGAAAAAATTCGAAACCGGGCAAATCTAACACGTTCTTTTCGCACTTCTAGCTTCAAAATGGCGGCCGCTACTAAATTTTTGAAACTTTTAACTTCAGCGCCTTCTTACTCAAAAACTGACATGTTGACAGATCGAGTTTAAATAGTTTATACCACTATACAGACAAAATGTTAATGTACATAAAAATGTATGAAACGTTAAAAGCTATGAAGTAAAAATATTTCACAAATTTTGAAAATTTTCCAAAAAATATTACTCGAAAGCAGTTTTTACATTTTTTACAGTTTGTAAGCTCATAGAGCTAAAAATGACAATTTGGTTCGTGTCCCAGCTTACAAATATCCTTCTGACGTCTTCTATGGATTGTTGAAAATTTGAGTTGTAATGCGTATTTGGGTCATTCTCATTTAAAGTAGCCAATTTAGTAACAAAATTTTGATTTTTTCAAAAGTAAATTTTCATAATAAAAACTTTATTAATCCATCACATCACAATGTTGTCATCTATGTTATAGAAAAGGTCATTCAAATTTTTTATTTTTTCATTTTCCAGCAATGTTTTGTAAATTGGTTTGTCAAGTTCGTCACGGCGGTGCAATAATTGGTATATATTAAGCATATTACATAATTAATTAAAATAAAGTAACTTTATGGAAGTAGGTTATAACATAGTTTTCATTATTTTTTATTTTTGAAACCGCTGGTCTCGCGTAGATAGCTCAGCAATACGTTTTTTGGATTTTTGCTCTTTCCCTACTTTTCTTTAAATAATCTTCCCTTTTTCGGGGTTTTGTTTCTGCTTTTCACGATACCCCTTTGCCCTTTCTGCTTGCGTAAGCGCCATGCCTAAAAAGCCAATTCTAAAAACCTGTCGTCACAAACACGTTAGCTGCGTCACGAACGCGATTGTGATGCAGCTGACCGTGACGAACCTGATGTTTTCACGAAAAACTTCAAAAATAAACAGTTAAGAAGGTTTGCCTTCTGCATTTCTTGGACCTAACCTAACATTTATTTATTTGTTACATTTTTCAAATATTAACAAATAAAAATATAAAAAATTAACTGTTTAATTAACGTGATGTACCTGACATGTAATAAACATACTTACCCTTAAACAATAACTTGTTTATTTGTTGCAAATTTATTAACAATGTGCACAAAATCTTTTCACTTGGAGTTCAGTTTGAACATCGGCCGAGGACAGACGTGCAACAGCGCAGCTCTGGTTTCTAAAAGTAAAAGCGAGGGTTTTCGCCGTTTAAAACGGTTTTTTAGTGCAATTCGATTCGATCCTATAGTGAACATCAAAAGCAGGGTTCGTGAATTGATACCTGTGGCCCAAAGTAACAGGTAAAACAGGTAAAAGCATAGCGCGTCACGAAGATCCTTTGTTCGGCCAGAGCAAAGCAGGTGCATTTGTGCTTTTGAGTGTTTAGTGCGGCAGTGCTCAGGGACAATCCAACAAAGAGGCAAGAAATACCGGAAAGGAGAGGTGGAACACCTGGATTACCTGCTCATCTAACAACAGGTGAAAGGAAGCCGGTTAACCAGCAACTACTAAAAAGATAAGTACATACTCAATAAGATAGAATAGGCAAGTAAAAATTAATACCTTGTAGAAAACATATAGAATTCCTCCAGGATAGTGGTAGATCAGGGGGGCATAGATATTAAACAGCAAATTAATTGTAAAAAGTAGGAGCTTTATTTTATCTTATTTCATTAGCTTTGCAATAGGGTCGATTCTTGCTAAACACCGCAGCCAAGAACCCAAACAAATTCCGGGAATAGGGTGGCCAAGCACAAGGGTCGTGAGCAGGTACCTAGTAAACTTCTAACAAAGGGCTTTTTATGTAGCAGGGGAGAAAGAACCGTTTACAATTTAAACAAGCTATTTAAAATAAGCCGGGCCTATTGAATTTCAAACCGAGGGTTAACACAGGAATAAACACTTTAAATAAAAATTTTAAAATACTCAGTTAAACGTAGTTTTCCAATGTAAATTTTATTTGATTATGGAGTTAATTAATTAATGATACTAGCATAGTGTAATGTGTAAGGTGTAGGTATGTATGTATGTATATAGGTATAGGTTATATGTATATATAATCTAACGGCGCAAATATAAACGGAAGTGTACACACCAGCAAACCAACGGAAATCATCAGAAGCGGCACAGTACCTACCATGGAACAGGAAACAGTATATACGGACAGACACAAATTGACAGTGCGGAAAATCCCAGGAGATGGAAATTGCTAATTCACCTCAATAGCAGACCAGAACACGAATGTTACGGCGACGCGAGAACAGCTCAAACAGCTCAAACAAGAAGCTTTCATCTTAAGGAAAAAAATCGTGTCACACATCAGAGAAAACCCACAAAATTTCCAATTGCAACTGGAGGAAAATGTAAGAAACTTGGCTCCGCTCTACGACCACCTAGCACATGCACCGAATACTCAAACTACTCCAACTAAACGCGGGGGAAGAAAACAATTCAGCGGCACATGAAATTCTAGAAGGGAAAACAATAACCAAACGACTCACTACATCAAGAATTAAATATTGGGCACATATTCTGAGAAGACATGCCAACCATCCTCTCCAGCAGGCTTATGCCATGCAAACAGAAGAAAAGAAGATCGGAAGACCATGCTATACGTGGAACACATCATTGGAACGGGACATCCAAAACACCGGCATACCTCAGCAGATATGGGAGGAATGGGCAAGAAGAAAAGAGGATATACGAAGAGAGACAAGAGGAATCTATGCAATAATGGAAGAATCGGATCAAGAATCGATTGAAGAAGAACAGGCAAACGGAGAAGAGGAGGCAGAAAGACGGTGAATAAGGGGAAAACAAAGTAAGAGGAACACAAGTACGCACCAGGGGGAAAGAAAACGACGAATAAATACTGGTCAACTGCAGAGGGGAAATTTAGAAAAGAAGGAAGTATAATCGAGCTGCGGGAACTTTACAATTAAGTGACAATAAAGTTTAAATAAGTTTTGGGGTAAATATTAAGCAGCCTATTAGTCATTAGGAAATTAAGATATTTGTAGGATATTTGTGGGTAGCAATACCACCCGGACGATACGTAATATTAAGTAGTTTATTAGTTATTAGGAAATTAAGATATTTTCAACTTGTAATCTTAGAACAATAGATACGTGTGAAATAAGAACAATGTGAAACTTTGATACCAAAGTTTATTAAGTTAAAATGCATAATCGCTTAACGGTCTTGGTTGCGTACTCAAAAACCCCATTGATGCGTAGCCTACTAACTACCCGGTGTTGCAGTAGCGGTGTCTTGCGGTATGCATTGCAGACATGCTAACGCGGCTCAACACCCCACCCGATCCCACCTATCACATAAATTCCTACCCACCTTACTGGCATGGGGTGGGCCTGGCGTAATCCAGGATCGACCCTCGTGTCAGCTCCATGCCAGATGATGATGATGATGATGATGATGTGCACAAAATCTTTTCACTTTCGCGGGGTTAGGTAAACTAACATGTAGCTCTGAGGCCAAACACGAAGTGAACAGATAACGCCATATGTGCTTTTTATACGAAAATATTGGGTGTGACGAACCTGACGCAAAAAGCTAGGGACACAACTTTTTACGCATTTTTTTGAAGTTTTTAGTTATAAACCTATTATTTAGTTAAGCAATGTTTTAAACGGTGCCTTTACTTATATTTTAAGCGAGCTTTTTTACAAAACCTTTATACATTTCGATAGAATAAAATAAAACGCAGCCTAAGACATGATTGGGACAGTGACGAACCCTGACATTTTTAAAGTTGGCGATTTGAAAAAAAATGGAAAAAAATAAATTAAAATATATATATTCCCAGTACCAACATTATAATACCTTAGAGTTTATATTACAGTTTTTATTGTAAAAAATACAATGCCGATTAGGCAGAAATTATACCGGGACGGCAAATAGCGACTTTTCATGAGAATGACCCATTTACTCAAAAACGAGGAAATTGCACGTGAAAATTGCCATATTCAGTCGGGATATATAAGTTGTACACACATACGCACCCACAGTCGGACATTTAAAAAAAAATTGTTTGAGTCCATAGTGGTCTCCACTAGTGCTGTCGAAAAAAAATTATAACCGAATAACCGGTTTCGCAATTTTGGCCGGTTCTTAAAAAAATGGGTTTTCAATATTTCAAACTGTTCTGATAGACCGGCCTGAAAAAAAAACGGTCTGAAAAAACGGTTTGAAAAAACCGGTCTAAAAAGCTGCCTGAAAAACTTGCTTACAAACCAGTCGTACCATGACTCATGTCGAGACACATAAACTAAAATTTCTAACCTATTATCTATGTAATTCTAAATACCTACTTATACTTGTATTTTTGTTTTATATATTTATTATCATTTAAACTTAATTGTTATCTATATCGGCATATGAAGAAAAATTACTGAATTGAATAGTGATTACGTCAAAACTATTTTAATACATGCTTTGAGACCGATTTCAGGTTGGTTTTTTTTACCGTTGTTTTCAGGCCGTTTTTCAGACTGGTTTTAAACAGGTTTTTAGAAAATTTGTAACGGACAGTTTCCGTAAAAAAAACAACCGGTTAACCGGTGAATCGTAACCACTCAACATTAGTCCATGCTCTCCTATACTGAAAGTAGAGGAAATTAAAGTCAGTTGCTTATCTCAGTTGTCGGGTTTGTTTCACAAATAGTGTTTGGCATAAACTGTTGGGTTGGTGCTATAGTTGTTACATTTCTCACACATGTGAATATAATAATAGTAATGACGTAGTTTTGAGGTTAATAATTTTATATTATTTCCTTGTTTCAGGAAAGTGGAAATTTCTACGTGACTACAATAAGCTCGGTAGAATACGTTTTGAGTTTGTGGTAAGTTCAAACACTTTTTTTTTAGTATATTGTTGTAAAACATGTAGATCATAATGACCTTTTATGCTACCTAGCTATTGTTTTCCAAAATAGTTTAATCATTTCATATCATTAAGGAAATAGAACTTTCTATTTCGGCAGAAACAGACTCGTTGACGATTTTGGAATACGATACCACACCTATTTCCTGAAAATTGTTGTCAAACGTTTTATTGTAATTTCTAAATCTTGATTTTATCAAGTAAGTATATAATAAAATGGCATAAGTGGTATAAATTGTATATATCTAATGGGATACCGAAAAGAACCAATTTGTAGTTTCTACGTTATAGCTTTGCTTCAGAAATTGTTTTAATAGCGGACCTTTTCCTAAACCAATCTTTATTTTATCGCGTCGACATTATGCATTACCCTGATATTTACTAATTAAACCAAACTTACAAGACTAATAACAAAATGCTTATTTCGCTTTTGCTGTGATCTGCGAACTGCTGTTTGAAAACGACTTCGTGCTCAAACGTGCTCAACTGGCATCTACTAGTTGGAGCAATAAAATGAAGAGCAGAACTAAATTGGATTCAAATAGTCTTGTCTGCCTTATTTTATATATTCCCACATATGTTTGCCAAGTTTTTGACCTAACATTAGTTTAAAATTTTACGTGACGTAATTTGCATATGTATAAATTATATTGTCGTGTGATTTTCGAAAGAACTCCATTGTGATGAAAAATTCACGATGTTAAAAATGTTAAACTAATAAAAACTTTTCCGTATTAGATAGTTCATCAAAACATTTATGACAGCTATTACAGGGTGGCCACTTTTCCGGTAAAAGTCAGGGAATTTAGATTTTTTTTATTTTGGTCAGGGAAATCAGGGAATTGTACCAATTTCAACGTAAAGTCAGGGAATTTCGCGAAATAATCAGGGAAAATTCTGTAAAATGCAATTATTTTAATATTTTTATTTTTGCCTGCGAAACGAAAACTTTGTTACCTAGGTATTTGTTTATAAAATTTATATTTATTTCATTTGGTTTTTCCTTAAAGTATAGATGTTGTATTTTGTTATGCTTATTGAAAATTTTCCATTTGCTATAAAGTAATTTAAGTTTACTTTGCTAATCTTTATGTTGGGTTACAAGTTTTATTTAAAAAAAACAGTTGAAATTGGCTTTTGTACCATAAAAATGAGTCAGGGAAAACTGAAGTTTATCAGTCAGTGAAGTCGGGGAAAAGTCAGGGAATTTATAAGCAGTTTTAAGTGACTATATGTAGGTAGGCATTATTCCACACTTTGAGATTTTCCGGTTTTATGCACTAAAGTTTAAATTTCAAAATTCACTGCTACATAGTAATTTTTTTTGAACAACTGGCAATACATAAAAATTAAAAATAACAAACATGTAGGGCTTTAAAAAAATAAATTTTGAAATAATTTATGCTACTTATAAAAAGATATTTTTAACTATTATAATAACGTAGTCGCAAAATCTATATAATAAAATATATTTGCTTTTGGTTGAGAAACCCACAGAATCTTGGTATAAAAATAGCACTTCCGTGGTGTTTGAGAGAGCTATCATAACCACAAGTATTTCGTTTCCTGTAGTTTTTCAAACCGCAGTCTCTGTTTATATCTGGTATTTGAAGAAACAGTTAGTTATATTAATAAAACCAAATTGATGAAATTTCATTCTTTTTGTTATTTACAAGATTGATTTTTTTTCGTATTATTGTGACCTTACTGTTATGTCTTTTGCAAATATGTGTTTAGTAATTGGAACTTCTAAGAACTAGTCGCATAATTGGTGTTTTTATACTATATCAAAATGAACTTTATGTAAAATTAGCGAGAACACTTCTAAAAAGTTGCCTGGACATTAAAGTGTATGCTTGCAAAATAGATCTAGATTACTAGTTATTTTCAAGTGTAATTAAATTTACAAATTTGTTTAAAAATTTCCAAGGGGTAAGCGGTGCCTAAATTGTTTTACACATTACATCATTTATAAATTCAGCTTGTTTCGGTTGTCTTTTACTTGCGGAAATTTCCTTTCCTTTCTGAAATTAGCAAGAAAAGTTCTGGGAAGGTTTCGATTTCCAATTTGTTTATAATCCATCGAAATGCACGGGAATTACAAGTATTTGAAGCAATGGAATTGTAAGATACTGCCGAAGTATTGCAAAATTATAAGTTGAAGAAGTATTGAAATTATAATAGAAATAGAGCAGGCCGCCCTGTATGCGACTGTTATTGGGGGTCACCCATTGCTTTGACATCCTGACAAAAATATGTATAGAAATGTACATAACAATGAAATTTAAATGCGTTCAGGTCAAGCTCATAGAATATTTATATTTCCCTTACCGCCACTTGACCTATAACATATGTAACTTGAAAATGTCCGAATAGTATTTCGAACCTCTTGAAAACGTGTTAAATTTAGAACGAACAAAATAGGTTGCAATTTCAATTTAAATTTCAGCTCCAATCTATCTGTGACTTGAGGTAATTTAATTTTATTTGGTAAATTGCCAAGGAGATACTCTGTTATACAATTACATTTCAAGCACTCTAATTTTCTCCAATTAGAAGAAAGAACTTTGAGTGGCCTTGATTTAATAAAATGTAACAGATGTACTTTAGATTCTCGGTGAAGTACAAGCAGTTAGTCACACTGGTAACTTTAAAAAGTTATTTTGCTAACGCTCTATGCATTTATAATGAACCATAGAAGTAGTGCTAAGTTTATGAGTGGCTGTTACTTGACTAGCATTTGTAAGTTACAACGCTCTCCTGCCTGACGTTAACTTCATAATGAGTACATCAGGGGTCAGAGGTTGACAAACTATTGTTCGTAAAATAGGGAATTTAAAGCAATTTATTTGCATGCCATTTTTGTTTGGTTTAAATTACAAATCAGGTTTTACATTTAAAGCTCCAGACGTAATTTTTAAACAGACCATTTACTTACTGTACCTTGGTTAAAGGTAAACGACAGTGGCTGATTTAAGGAAACGGACTCGTACGCAAAACACAAGAAGCACCCGAGCAAATTGACAGCAAATTCAGCCTATAGCGACAGTGAAAACATGTCGCAAAGATTTTTTTTTGTTTTGTACAAGGAACAAAATATAATTACATACTTTACCTGTGTCACAGAACCCGCAACTCGTTCCTTTATAATTTTTTCCTATATTCAATATGATCAGAGAAAAGAAATTCCAAATTTTTAGTTTTCTCTTTATATCCAGTAAGCTTTTGGTATTTTTGGAAAAACAAGATCACAAGATCAGGTTTTTATAACGTGAATCCAATAAGTCTTTCAATCCTGGGCGGCTTAATTTTAAAACGCATGTCTTTTTTTAGTCTATTTAAATTAAAACGTTTATATTTTAATTTATGTTTCAATATTGGAGGGCAACAACTTTAGCATCTCTTACAATAATTTTAATAAAATATTGTTTCTTGCTGGTATTTTGCTTATCATTAATAAACACAAAACTTAAAACAGTGTTTTCGTATAACCATCATAAAACATCAATTATGTAATTGTAATGACGTTTGGTTTGAGGTTATATTGTATCAAGTTAGTAAAGACATACGTTTTACAATCCATAGCCGCTCACAACTGAAAGACTTTTTGGACACTCGTTATAATATTAAAAAAATGTGATGAAAAACAAAAAATTGGTGGCTAAGAGCTTGCATAACTGGCGTCCAGGTCACCAAATGATAAATTCACATAATGTTAAACCAACTACTGGTAGACCAGATAGAAAACTAAAAAAAAATCGAGAAGTAACTTCCTAAAATAGCAAAAATTATCGAGTCGCTTAACGGCAACATAACAAACTTTGCTATCAGTTTAATGCAACCTAAATACAGGGTGATTCATAACTTGTGGGCCACTCTTACCTGATTTAAAATTTGAAAACAGTGAAAAAGTTTCTTGCAACATCGGTCCAGAAACGCTTCTTTAGGGAGTTGCAGTCTCCTGAAGATGTAACAGTCTAATAAGTTTTTGTCCATAGCTGTCGCAGCAAATGCACTAAATTTTGAAATTCCTTGCTTGAACATTACTTATTCAGCTTAGTACTTTTATTAATTTTTGTTTGAAAAAGTGCATCAGTGGGGTAGAAAATCTTATTCTCTATACAGGAATACACAGTAAACGTTACTCTTGTTTCAAGTCGCTCAAGTTTTCAAAATAATTTAAGTTTTGTGAAAAATCAAGTGCCATGAAGGTGTGAGTATTTTCTGAACATAGGAAAATAGTTCGTATATTCTGTGAAAATAAATTATACATCTCAGAGCAATAAGAAGGTTTCGTATAAACATGGTTCCACAAACTCTTGCTTACGGAGTTATAGCATCCGGAAGAGGAAACATCTGCGTTTTTGAAACTGTTTTCACCGTCGGAGGCTGCAACTCCCTAACGAAGTGTACCGGAAATGTTTCATTTGTTTGATGTGTAGAATTTACCATCAAAGTTTGGAAACTGTTTGCGCATCTTGAGAAAACATTCAGTCCTTCATGGCAACTGTATTTTACAAAAACATTTAATTTTCTCGAAAACTGTTGAATTTAAAGATTTAGAATTTTTTAAATATTAAATAACTAATGTTCTAAAATAAGTAGTAATGCTCAGATATAACATTTTAAAACGACAGTTATGAACAAAGTGATTCGACTGTTTCATCTTCAGGTTACACCGTAAAGAAGCGTTTCCGTGCTTATATCTGTCTGAACTTTTTTCATAGTTTTGAGATTTTAAATTCATTTTGATAGTGCGTGCCACATGTCATGAATTACCCTGTATATCGATACCTTAATTTAAATGAATAGCACCTAGGATGGGTGACCAATATAAAATTAAGGACATGAAGTTGGCGGAGGGTCGGAACCCTCTTTAAGCTGTAGGTCCTGCTGGCGCATGATACAGAAATGTAAATACGGCGCTAGTGTCCACGTGAGGAACTACCTTCGGGCCACCCCGCAAATAATTCCATACGAGTTTATTAATTTACATATCCACACTCACACACCGATTTTTGTATTGATTTGTAGCTCTATTATGTCTATCTAATGTATTAGACATGTTTTTACTTCACAACTTATTTGGTTGATGGTTAATATTTAAGCCATTAATAAACAATGTTTATAAAAATACCATTAATTTTCATTTAACTATCGTTGAACTTTGGGGATCATGAGATTACGCTAAACTAAATTTTCCACTGTACTTATTCCCATTTCCTGTTATCATAATTTTAGTTGAGAACAACTTATTTTTAGGGTTGCTCTAAGTCTTAGTAAACCTCTCTGATGCGGCTTAATTCAAACGTTATGAATACGGTCGAGGGTATTATTCACGTATTAATGTTGAGTATGCTGCTTTAGTTTGGACAGATCTCGAAGGTTATAAAACCCTGTTTAACAATAGCAGGCAGATTGTACATTCAGTTCTTTTCTGAAAAAGTTGACGTTTATTATTTTTTAATTGAACTACAATTTTAAAAAATATACATTATATATAACATTTCGTCCTATCAAGTTTGTGCAAACATTATGTTTTATGCGAGTGTCGTCGAGACGAGTAGTTTGTCAGTGGAGTAACGTTTATTAGATTTGGTAGACTATTCGTCGCGTATTCGGTTAAATTAGTCTGCTCCAGGCATCACAGTATTTCTACAGAAACTTCCAGTCGTAGATACGATGTGGTATGTACCCTATTTCTCCGTGCTGAACGCTGCACCATTATGTATGCAGTGAATTCCTTAATTATTTTTATTAAATTTCGGGCTGATCTTATTTCACATCGCAGATAAATTGGACAGCATTGCACGGAAGGTACCGGTTTACTGAGAAGCGGAATATATCTACAGTGATGGTCATTAAGGAGTCTTGATTTCCTAATTTGTAAAAGATGAATTCTGATAAGGCATCCGCGACCATGTCGATGATTTTGTCAATAATGTCTGTGTTTCCATTGGGAAACCTTATATGGATAACTGCAAAATGATTCAAACAAATCTTATAGTAGAGTGCAAAGCGAACGCCACCTTAACTTAACGTTGCAAAAAATGTTTTTTATGCACTAAGGATTCAAAAACTGCAAATTGTCAAAAAATCGTCCTGTGCGAAAGGCCATTAGAGTTTGAGGTACAGCGAGAAATTTCAATATTACAAATACCTGTAGCAAAAATCTTCTGTGAACGTTCTGTTTTTAAAAAAATATTACATTTGTGAAAATACACGTCCCCCCCCCCCCCCCCCTTGCGGAAATATTTAAAATGCAATTTTTTCGTTTTTAACCTACACAAAATTCTAATTAGTTTCAAGCTTTTTGCCTTTTACACAATTGTAGCTTGATTCGTCCTGATTCTGATACCGCATGTTTGAGTCACGAGTTCTCGCTGCTTTCTTCTTGCCGCACTCATCGGCTGCGTCATCACTTTAGTAGGGTACTAGTTGGCATCAAGCAGCAGACGAGCGAGACGTTTATATTGAAATATTTAGCAATTCTCCTTCATTAAGAAAATGTAATTGTACTTTCAAGGACGTGGAATAAGGTTACATGTAATTGCAAAGTTGCAGTAGGGTCAGAAGATATTTTTTTCCTAGCATTCCAACTTAATCTCAAACTTTTATATTAAAACTCCGACTTTAACTTAACTTGGGCCTTTCTCGTCCTCGTAAGTAACAAACAATAGTTGATACTTACATTTGTTATATTTTGCAATTTTCTAAAAGTATCCAAAAGCATGGATATGTTGGAAAGTACAAGCTCAGAAAGTGAGCTTGAAACAAAATTTAAAGAGGTTGAACTGCAAAAACAGTTAAGTGAATTTTGTAAACGGTACCGAAAAATCACAGGCGAATATGGCGGTTTCTATGAAAATTGCGGAGGAAATAACAAAAACTGTTGTTCAAAAAATTCGCGCAGTTATTTTATTAAGTAAACAAGATCAAAGCAAAATTTTAATTCGTCATAAGAGCTGTTACGCAAGTCATAGCAGAACAGAGAAGTACGGCGTGAAAAACATCAAAAGGACGCATCAGATTCAACAATGGTGTAATTTTTAAAGGCAGATGAAGGAGTTGCATTGCAAAAAAATATTTTTGATATTAACAAAAGCGTCTTCTGTCAAAAGAGTTTAAATCAGAAGAAGCTTTCACAAGTATTAACTAAAAGTACAGAGGAAACCATTGGAAAACTTCTCAAGAAATATTGTTTCTATGTTACTTCTATGTATAATCGTTACACAGATTTGGACGGTTTTAAATCGAAAAAATACTAAGTAAGATTACTGAAATACGATTTGCAGAAATACTTAAAATGATTCGCTCAAAAAATCTCACGCAGTAATGCAATAATTCCGAAGTTATCAACATCAAATAGGTTTTTTTTCGTAAATGCCTCTTCTGATATAAACTCTTTTGACACAAGACGCATTTGTTAATATGAAAAATATTTTTTTTGCAAAGCAACTCTATCATCAGCCTTTAAAAACTACACCACTGTTGAATATAGTGCGTTTTTTAATTGTTTTTCACGTCGTACTTTTCTGTTCTTTGCACTGTTACAACCTGCATAACAGCTCTTATGCTAAATTGTAAATTAGCTTTGATCTTGCTGTTTACTTAATAATTAATAAAATAACTGCACAAATTTTTCGATCAAGTTTTTGTTATGTTTTCCCTAATTTTCGTACATACGGCCAAATTCGCCTGTGATTTTTTGTTGCCGTTTACAAAATTGTCTAAATTGTTTATGCATATCAAGCACTGCTTCAAGGGTTTCACGATGTTAAATGTAAATTATGTTTCAAGCTCACTTTCTGAGCTTGTACTTTCTAAAATATCCATGCTTTTGGATCCTTTTATAACATTGCAAATAAAATAATTAATGTAGGTGTCAACTATTATTTGTTATTTACGAGAACAAGAAGGGCCCAAGTTAAGTTGAAGTAGGAGTGTTGGTCTAAAGGTTTGAGATTAAGTTGGAATGCTAGGAAAAAAACATCTTCTGACCCTACAGCACTTTTGCAGTTAGGTACAAGCTTATGCCATGTCTTTTGAAGTATAATTACATTTTTTAGATAGAGAAGTAGCATTGCTAACACCAAAAATATTAAAAATTTGAGTATAAACATCTTGCTTCTCTATTTCCTGATGCCAACTAGTACCCTACTGTGTGGGCGCAGTGTGAGAGCAGCAAGGGGAAAGCAGCTAGAACTCGTAACTCACACATGGGGTGGCAGCTATGTTGTAGATTCGAGTTATTAGCAACTCCATTTTTTTATTTGTGTGATTACTACGTTTTGCAAAATGATATAATTTACCTCATCAGAATCAGCACGAATGAAGCTACAATTTATCACCAATACTTTTTTTTTTGTAGTCGCAATAGGTACTTTAGCAGATATGACAGTGTTAACGACAAAAAGCTTTAAAATAATTAGAATTTTATGTAGGCATTTTAAGAATTTTAGCTCCATAAGCGGCCGTGTATTTTCACAAATGTAAAAGGTCACAGAAAACCATTTTATATTTTTGCCAGAGGTTTTTGGACAACTTGCACATTTTGAATACTTAAAGCATAAGGAACATTTTTTGCAAGGTCTTAGCTTTTTACCTCAGAGTGCTCGCAAGCTTACTTTATAAGCGACTTTTTCAGCCGCGAGCACTATTCTATTAATTATTCTCTTGTATATTAGATTAATTAATCCACAAAAATTTAGAAATTAGAATTCTTGGCTGCGAATTTGAATTAAAAGCTTACAAAGTATTGTAAAAATATGTGATGTCGTAACTGTTATTTTGGTCCGTTTATATTAAGAACTGATAATATACGAAATATGTATGGTATTTTATTAATCGAATTTTTTTATTTAATTTATTTTTGTTAATTAAAATTAATGAGACACTACTACTACGACGGACTAAAGATCAAACTCGCTGAACCCATAAGCACAAGTGACAAAACGGGGTCACAAACTTATGCTTGCATATTGCTCTCTAGACTTTTGGTACAAGTGAAGATAAATATTTATTACTTTTTGAACTTTGATGATCCAATGTTTCTTCAGACAAAACGGTTGTCAAATATATATCGCATTGATTAATTTTTTTAAATTGTGCTTTGCTCATTCAATTTTTATTAGGAAATTCTAACAAACCTATGTTTATTGACAAATTATTTACATTAACAGTACTATATTAATAATTACATTTAGTTATCTGTAAAATCCTACAGTCCGAGAAGTTACCAAAAATTAATTTTGAAAAGAAAGAAGCTTTTATTCCCAAATTAGCTTACTCCATACACATACATCAATCGTCGAACTTGTTTGAAACCCCTTTTTGCATTTTCAATGATTCGGTGTTTATGTCTTTAACAAAATTTGTCTTTTTACATAGTTCCGTATGTTGCAATATGAAAAAGTAACACTCATCCTGTCTACTCATAACTGAGATTACAGTAATATCTATCAGTATGTAAATTGCTAAGAACATTGTGTTACTACTGGAGCGGAATCTCTTTAAACATCTCATTTTGCATAATATTTTGTTTAATTTTGCATAAGATTTCGCACATTCTGTGTAATAGTCTGAATAATTTAGAGAGTTTTACTGTTTACAAGGGTTTTATTACGTACCTGTTTCTTTCCGTCATTGTGTCCTTAATAGAATTTTCCTTGCATAACGTAATATTGTTCTATGCTTATTTAAGTTGGTCTTTTGGTGAACATCGAATGCAGTTCCGAGGGTATTTTTCAAAATCATGCATTTTCAAAGGATTACCCGCATCTTCTCCATCTGACTGTAGTTTGACTCTCCTGGGGTGAATTTCTATAAATTTGTGAGCAGATAATATACATGAACATATAAAATATACATATGAGTAAGCATAAATGAAAGAAAACTATTTTAGTTTCTGTTCTTTTTCTTCTAAAGTTATCATTGAATTATGATTTCCAGCCGTTTTATAATAGAGACTCATTAATCAGCAAATTAATGTTTTAAAACATTCTTTCGAGGTATTTTAGAGATACTAATTGTTTCAAGAAAATTATAGCATGTTTACATGCTTAAATATAGTGAAACTAAGAACCTGTAAGTATGTGAAATACGCATGCGCAATCGCTGGAAGGATCAATGTCATACCTTCAAATCTATCTTTAAGGAAAAGTGGCCATTATCTACCTACACAATAGCAAGTGAACATTTTTGAAGTGTTTCACTTTCTTATCGTACGTTTTAAAACCTACAGAACACTGTAACGCCTAAAACGCTTTAGAAAAGAAGACTTCTAATAAGAAAATGGTCAGTGAAGAACCCTCGATGGAGATTTGAAGAAAAGCATTTGGTATTTAAAACAAAATTCTTAATTAATAGATAATTAAATCAATAAATTTTTCTTTCGGATTCACCAAGTGGCCAATAATACCAAGTCATCAAAATTGTCGATGTTTTGAACAGTGGCGGTTCGTTCTACTAGGCAGGGTAGGCAGTGCCTGCCCATAACCTAAAAAATAATCAAATTCTAACTGTCAATAAAAAAAGTTACTTTTTGACACCACCGCGTAACATTAAATCGGCGAAGGCCGAGCTTATCTGACTGAATGATTCCAGCTACGACACAATCAAGCAATCTATTATTTTTATTACGCTTGCATAAACATTAATACAAATAATGCAATGATCAGATGGACAGATGCAAAGAAATAGTAGGGATTTCAGAACGCAATAAACACGGCAAAGGCACGGTCTCTGTAGTATTTTACTTGTGCTGGTGGGCGGCAGTTAGTTGTAGCGTGCAGCTATTGGTGTGTTTATTTATTTCATACGTAGTTTGCAAATTTGCAGTAAATATGAAAATTCTCTTTGGCCAGTTTTTAAAAGAAAAATTTAATGGATAGGTACTCTCACGAAAAACAAATAGATTTAAATAATCATGGGAGATGTACTTTAACATGACTAGGGCCGTTACAGACCACCGACAAATATTAAAAATAAACTATTTTGCTGGAATTGCTTACATTTTTTTATCCATATGTAACCCCTCAAAAGTATAGTCGGAACATTAACTTGCTTTAGACGAAGGTTTACGTTATTAAATTAAAGTGCATAATGACAAAGTGAAATTTAATAAGGATTTTATGCGTCAATTAATTCATTTAACAACAGGTTTTGGTAAATTGGTGTTGCCGTGTTTTTTTTTACTTAATAATCTTAATGTTAAATAGTTTTTGCCATTGCCTACCCAAATTTTGAACCCACGAAATGCCACGATAAGACAGAGACCACAATTTATTACTAGACAAATAAAACAAAATTAACCACTACTCACCCGTAAATACAGTAAAGATTTACACATTTTGTGTTAAATTTTAACTCATATTTTTTATTTTTTCTATTGCCAGATTGATTAATTTGTAAGTTACGGATATAATAGTGGTTCATATTTTTTATGTGGAGCTTTAGCTCGTGAGTAAGCGCCGTAATTTTTTTTAAGTCAATGTTTTGTTTGTCAAAATTACTTTGGTACCTTTAAACAATAATATAACCAAACACTACAAACAGTACTGCTGTTTTCAAAAGTCGCCAATATTTCCACATGCATTTAGGCCGGATTAGTAAGCGAACTTGTTTTCTCGCGCGAATGTTGCTTTATACGATAATATAAACATTGTGTTAAGAAGTCGGACAAAACTACAACATGAAATGAGCAAACGTGAAATAAAATACTAAAATAATAGTTAACCTCGTTTGTTGCTGATCCATGCTTCTATGGTAAGAATCTGAGCAATGCAGTAGCAGTTTTGTACGTTTTATCTAATTTGTTTACATAGCTGCTGTTTCGTTTTAAAAACAACGGTGCCAGTCTGGGACGCGCATATCTGATGATATAATACATAAAAGTTTCTTTATTATATTTTATATATACTTCACATTTTTTTACATTTTCAATGTTTTCATTGTTATAATGCGCAACGTAGTAAACTAGAAAAGAGAAAATAAATTAACAAGTGTTGACTTTAATTTTTGCTTGATTAAATAAAATGTATGTAAAAAAGCCTTAAAATTGTCATAAAGTTAAGTGAAATTTTGTTCTGAAATCTTAAGAAAGTTATGAAATAACCTGCTGGGATCACTGCGAGTGGTTGTAGCCAATGTGTAACATTTGTACCAAGACTGATGTAAAAAAAAAACATTCAGTTACATGTGTAGCCATACATACTAGTTTTTATAGCTATTAACGAATTTTTGCTAAAAAATGATATTTTTTTTAGTTTAAAGTTGTTCTAGTTTCGGGGGAAGTTTCTTTTAGTACCTATAGTATAGTAGGTATTATCTTCTTGATCTTAACATGATTCTTCTGATACGTGGCATTGGCATTTGTCTTCTATTAATAATGCTTGCTTTTCAGCGTCTAGAAATCTGTGAAATCTTTGTTAATTCAAGATAACTATTCTAAATCTGAAACTAAGATGCGAAAGTGCTTTTATAAGGTGTCGTGTTAAACTCGGGGTAAACAGAGCTAATTTTACAAGCGTTAAGCTGAGAAATAACATTTAACAAGACGTGATGTGATATGTATTAACTTGCTTCGCTGCTTGTCGGAAACGAAATAAAATGCAATAATTCTGAACTCCTACGGGATCAAACAGTAGCGTTCATATTATCCGGATATTAGAGTTGAAACATTCCGGCAACTTCTTAATGAATCATTCCCCTAGCGAGCTGTATATCGCACTTAACTAAGTCGACCCGTTAATTCTCGAACACTGATGCCGAATGTCGAGTTGGCACCGCTGAATTCAATGTCGCCGAATTCACCATTTACTACCATCTTGTTGCTTCTTTCCTCGCGCTTTCCCGGGATGGAATTGACGGAAACGGAAACGCTAGTAGGTTGTGACGTGGTCAAAGTTCACTTCGAGCACTTGCAAGACTACCATTTGGAAACTTTGATATGATTGTTTGTTCTATTTACGAGTAATTCCGGATCAAGTTAATTTATTGTGAGAGAAAATTGATTTAGCGTCATAACTTTACTTCATAAAATTTAATTTAATTCAGTAACAGTTATGAAACGAATAAACCATATACCTACAGATTTATTAAACTATTAACGGACGTTGCCTGTGACGAGTTCAAATAGGATAGTAGTCTCACAGGTGTCCGAGTTTGAAGTTCCCGCCGCAGCATGCTGCAGAGCAAAGACAGGGACGGAGCTTAAAATGCAAAAAATTCCCAACAGTTTACTTGTGGCTTAGAATCGTAGTTAACATAACTTTCTGACATAAACCGCATAATTCGTTAATAATGAGTGTTCTACGTATGTAAAGCGCCCTTCTCCAAATTAGCGAATTTTTGAATATCATTTTTCTAAAAAAAAAAATGAGAATATCGTACTTGCAATTGGATTCTAAAAACCCTCCATTCCATAAATGCTTTGCTGTCAGTTCGTGACGTCAGCAATAAAGATGCTGCGGTTTAGTAATCATGCTTGATCATAACTTGACCAAGTTCAAAAATTTTTGTATGAGAAATTACAAACAAGTGGAATTCACATTATCTACGGCAGCCAACCGAATCCTAAATTCGTCAGCCAAAAAATTAGAGGGGGGCGTACTCGTAGGCCGTAGCCCCAGCAAGTATAAAATTTTCTAAAAACTAACGTTAGATATTAGTTCTACTAGTCAAGATAAGTAATTCTTCTCAAGCAGAAAATATTTATTGTTTCCTGTTTAATAAATAAAGGGCTACTAATTTTACCACAGTGGAATTTAGGTATTAAGCAAAAAAATCAAATTGTTGCTCAAGTTCGCCTCCAAAAGTACAAAGTTTAAAAAGAAACGTATGTCCAGTTTTTAAGGAATATTATTTTGAAAATTTCAAATTTTTTGAATTTACTTTTTTTACAGTAGCCCCACCAAGTATAAAAGTATCTTAAAACTGACATTATATTTTGGTCATGCTGAACAATACTGCGTAAGAAAAAAATATTTAACGGGCCCCGTTTTATAAATAAAGGGGTACCCATTTTCGATTTTCAAAAGTTCATTGAAAGCGCCATACCGGAATTATAACTTCCAACAAAAAACCAAATTGTAGACAATCTTTGTTTTTAGCAGCCTATAAAGTTTAAACAGAGTCGTGTCGGCAGTTTTTGAAAATTTTCAAAATTTTGGAGAAGGTGCTTCGAAAATCTGAAAACGATCGCAATGGCGTATTGTGATTTTCAGATTTTCAAAATTAATTATATTTCAGCTTATACTACGCACAAAGGGCTATCAAGCAAGTTGTAGTTGATCTCGCACCAACGCATGTGCCACCTAACCTTGCAAATTTTAGTGGGCTTTGATTCGACTACTTACGCTTTGTTTCGTCGGTAGTCGTCACTTAAACTAGCTCTAATTGGCTGTGGGACAGTGTGGTACACTCTACTAAAAAGTGAAGGTAAATTTATTTATGGTTTACGAAAAATTGTGGATTTTTTGACAAATTAAAAGGCCGTGCGCCATAGGATTAGAAACAGTTTGCTTTGAGGAGGGATTAACGATAATTTAGGTTACGTATAAAAAATACAGCAAAGAAACTAGAAATGTAATAAACAACTTTTGCTTTTGCTTGAGAGTGTAACGGCTTCTCGCCTTTTAAACTTATCGTCATTTTTTTTGCAAGGTTAAATGGCACTTGCTGTACTTTTTGAGTAAATGAGCGTTTAAGTCGAGAATTTCAGAAAATGGTAGTGGCCATTTTGAAGCTGGAAAGTTCGGTAAAAAAGTTTTTGATTTGTCTTAAGTTCTTTTGTCCGATCCCGTACTCAAATTTCTAAAATTTAATTGTGGAAAAAACGTTACCAAAAAAAAAACGGGCGCAACTTACGCTTGCGGTTTCGGCTTTTTTTGAAAAGCTTAGCTAAAACTACAATTTTTGATATATTTAAAATTTCGTCAAAGTCGGTCCAGTACTTCAGCCTTTAGGGGCGTCACGCACCCACAGACAGACATTTTTTGAAACCACTTTTCTGGGTTCCTTGAGCCTCAAAACGTGTATTTCCGATAAAATCTCGATTTGGAACATTTTCATGAAAACAATACTTCCCTATACCGAAGGTATCGGAAAGTAAAAAAAATAGAACAGATGGAAATAAAATTTTGAAAATTTAATAGAAGCTTAAATTAAAATTGTTTCTTAGAATAGGCTTGTTTTTTTTAGCATTCTAAACTTTGTATCAATATTTTATAGTAGTTGTGTGTATTTCCCACGTAGTTTTGAAATTCATTGAAACCGAGGATGAAGTTACTGAACGTAATTCGTGTGTTCCCTGGCGATTTAAAATGGTTGTTTATTTTATCTCATGCGATATGTGTACCCAGTATGAACAAAACCTATTTAGAACATTTGTCTTTGCTAGATTCTACGGGTTTATGCCTGCGGCATTACATCTGTCGGATATTATACATTTTCATTCCCTAAACTCATAAATAATTGTGAGAGAATACTGAAATTGTGTAGCAAAGTTGTGTTTGTTATTATTTCTATGTTTTCTTGTATATGTATTTTATAAAATACAATTCACGTACATTTTTGAACATAAGCTAAACAAATATTTTTTAAACTAAACAACCGCTTATTGTCCAGCGACAAATGGAGATCGAGGATAAACTACAGGGAATATATAATATGAATTCCTGATTCAAGATTTACTGTCTGACCCCTTCAACTGCAGACTTGTAAATATATATGCTTTTAGGTCGGCATTACCATAATTCACGTGCAATGCTTAATCGAGCATCGGCAAATGTCAGCATTGTGACATCGCTGGCTAATAATTGACATTGAGCTATTTGAATCTGGATTCAATTTCTGTGTAATAATTATAATATGAACATTTCAAGCAAAATCTGTCAAATATATGTTATGATGCAATTAACAATAATTGTAATTTCATATTGTCCTCAGGATTTTTAAGAGGAATTGGTGGCAGCGGCAATGTCAAATTTGGATAGGTCAACTCGTATTTATCGTATACATTACGATGAAAACGTTTCGGAGCAGATTGTTTCTCAGCATGTTTCACGTTTTGTTAAGTACTCAAGTGCAATGGGAGTGAAGACGATGATGTTTTAAGAACGATTTCTTCCAGTCCCTTGTCATTCTCTCGCCCGGTGTTTTAGTACGACTGGACGGAGAACTGATAAGGGCTTGTGGGAAACCGAACGCTTCGAGCAACCATGACCGGATATAAGTCCACTACTGCTGCTTCTCATCCTTCAACGGCTACGTGAAAACACATTTTCAATCCCGAATCCTCCAGCTATATTTTTACATGACTAAGTCGAGAGATAAAGTCGAATAAGTGGATATGGAGGAATGCGAAGCAAAGCGTTCGTACATGAATAAATTTCAAACCTATTGCTATACATGCGATATTTGTGATAGTTTGGCCGACATTTGACCGATTCAATGCATATACATGCGGATAAATGTGTTCTATTTCACCATTCGTTGGAAGCTTGTATCAGAAGTAAAATATGTCCTGGGAAGATTTAACAGCAGCGATTCGCTGAGAAAAACGGCATCACAGAAACTGGGATTACGGTAGTTGTAATCCAGTTTTTTTGTTGCAAAATGCACACAATTTGGGACAGTTTTGAAGCAAATTCGAAGCCGTATTGTCAAAGCCAAGAATGTCTTGCACATAGAACGGTTTATTAATGTTATACAGGGTGTTAATGAATTGTAGGGACAAACTTCTAGGGCTTGCAGAACACAACAAAGCAAACAACTTTTCTTATTAAATGTGTGGTCAAAAGTGTTTCCTTTCAGGATAGAGCTTCTCAAAAATTCTTTAAGAAGCGCCTAAATGTGGGCAACTCAATTTACTACCTACTATTTGTTTCCATAACGACGTAAATTAATACAGGATAAATAAAGCTCTCTTTCCCACTTTTCAAATTCAAATTAAATTTAAAATAAATTAATTAACAAAATGTATTAAAACTAAGCAATAGAAAAAACCAAAATTACAAAGCAAAAATAAACTATTTGAAAAATTTACAATAACTAATTCAAAAATTAACAAAATTATAGTAAATGTTCAAAATGTCGCCCCCCAGCTTCTACACACGAAGCACATCTACGAAGTAAATTCCTGCGCACATCATGTCATGCTGTTCGACAAAAGTATAATTTGCCTTATCACAAAAATACGAAACACAGAACGAAAATAACGAAGAAAATAATTATCAAAAAATCACAGAACGAAAAAAACGAATTATAAAAGGCACAGAAAGAAACGAATGCAAGAAAAGTAAAAAATATCACAAAAATATTGAATTGTGTCAACATTGACGTTATTTGAATGCATGTATGTCTAGATCGTTTTTTTTGCAAAATTCCTTGTGACCTGTGCAGAATAATTGAAAATGCAATTTGGGTTGCCTATATTTAGGTACTTCTTAAAGAATCTTTAAGAGGCTCTATTTTCTAAAGGAAACACTTTTGACCACACATTTATTAACAAAAGTTGTTTGCTTTGTTGTGTTTTGCAAGCCCTAGAAGTTTGTTCCTACATTTTATTAGCACCCTGTATATTACTTCCACTGTATAATTGAGAATTTATAATAACAATTTTATTGTTACTTTTTATTTACAAGCCATCTATGTTAGTCATTTTGATGTTGTATAAATAGTATGTTTAGATATCATTAATCTGCAAATTTTCCTTTAGTTCCGAAGAATATACTCCTATTTTAATCAATAGTTTTTTTTAACTTTTAATAATATTAATGTAAAGTTTGTTAAATATAATAATTAGTTTAACCAATTTGCAACTGTGAACATATTAATGTAACCTCAAAGCTTGTTATTGTATACGCCATCCACAATTTGAAGTTAAACTATCCTTAAAATTGTCAAAGGCTGCAGTAGGCTCGGCTTTTCTCTTGCACAACAGCAAAAAGAATTCAGAATCCCGCAGCTTATTCCTTTGATCTTACGATGGGTCACAGTTTCAAACGAGAAGCAATGTTTTAAATTTTTTATGGTATATTTTGAGTTTTTGTAACAGATTATATCGGTCTGAAAAATGTATGTATCATCTAACCGAGAAATGGGTTCATAACAATTTCATTGGCATATTCCTATAAGAACAATTCCCAAAAGTGTATACCACAACATTCACAAGGCTGGCGTATTTGTATTCCTCGTTGTTTTTGAGTGTTGCATGAAGTTCTCTGAAAATGAATTTATTTCATGAAAATTGAAAATTTGTGTTGTTACTCATAATCAGCGTTTTTAGGCAGGCCGCTTTTGGAATTGGCGTTTATAGGAAGATGCACTTTTAGTAATCGTTTCTATTTGTCATAAACTGTGTATATTTGTTATCATGTCATTCACGTAACCACTTTTTAAAATTAATATTTAAAATGAAATTAATTTTTGTTTTTTTTTTATTGATTAACGCATTCTAGAACGCCGATACCTATGGAAGAATTCAATTTTTACTTCTGGTTAATTGCAAGAAGCTTAAATAATAAAACAAGTCTGAAAACAAAAATGTTCAGTATACGCCTACGTTTCGTTAGTATTAAAGTCCAGTGTCTGAAATATTTCTGCGGTTCCATGCAGATACTCAAAATAATCTTAATGGCACCCCGATTTTAAAATGAAATATATCATTTGAATTGCGATCTCATAAGATCGCGCTCCTTTTAGGTGTCAATCTCGTTGAAATAATCGACTTGGAATGGCATTCAGGAAAGATACTCTCAATACGGTACGACCATTTAAGGGCGTGAGCGAGTTAGATAAAGCCAAAGTGAACCAAATGAAATACTAATTTAAAATTTTAAATTATTCTATTTCTAATGATTATGATGCACAAGGTATGTGTCGCGTTCTAGGCACAAAAGTAAGTAAAAACATTGCTATAAAACATGAGTCTAAACTCTATTCTTTATAGAGCTACAGCCTCCTGAAGATGAAACATTTCTTGTCGATAACTCTCGCGGAAGTTGGAATAAGGTTCTGAAATTGTATAGCTGAGTAATACTCGTTTGCCTTTGTATTTCTACTAATGTTCGTATGGATAAGTCTACCAGGGGTGTCCCATATGAGGTGTCACTTAATATCTTTTTTCTAAATGTTTTATATCTTTTCTTAAGTTTTGAACTTTGTCTCTATGATCCCACTCGCTATTCAAAAATACCCAAAAAAGGCACTCTTGTTGAAAGTTGCTAGTTATATCAGTTTCACATACATTGGACGTTTCAAATACCAATAAAGGTCGACATCGGAACAAATAAACAGTAATATATCTTCACACCCACATAAATCCAATTACGCTAAACACTTACTAGAACAAAATCATTCAATGACATCTAACAACACCATAAAATATAAATTAGATATACTAGAAGCTTTTGAAATTCACAAGCATTTAAAAACTGTACCGTTAATGAATGAGCAAATTGATCTCTTAAATTCTCCTCTACTGGACATTTTGGAATAAGAAATCAAGTCATCTGCAGACGATTACCAAGATAAGTAAAAAAGTTCTATTGCTATAACAACACTAACTGTTTACTTTCATATAACCTTTGACAATGGCGTGTAAACATGCCGAAATACGTATAAGGTTTAAATAAATAGATATTGTTAAAGTGATTAAGTATTTTATATACAGATTCTCATTAAATATATCTTCAATTTATTTTGACGAAATAAAAAAACTGTGCATGTTTAAATTAATACATTTTCGTTTGTTTATTAGGGTTAAGAAATAAGAGTGTCTCTGGCCTTAATGCAACTGCATGGCGAGTTTATATTACAAACGATCATAAATAAATACCATCTCAGGTTTACAAGATGAAATGAATCGAGTTGATTCTGGTTATTTAATTGACGTGTTACGCAACAATAACAATAACAAACTAGAGATGCTGCGTGTAGCACTTCGTAGAACTAGCTGAACCCTACGCGTTTTTTGCTTTCCTATGCTTTTATGATCGACTTCATACTAAATTAAAAATTGGAGATTTTGACGGAAATGCATGTTTTGGACTTCCAGGAACCGAAGAAGTTGTGTTTAAAAATGTCTGTGCGTGGGTATGTGTGTGTGTTCGTTTGTGACGCGTCATAACTCCGGAATGTGGAGGTATTTCAAAAATTTACTATCCAGAAACGGATTTTTGAAATTCAATAGACGAATCTAATAGAAGACCGTAATGAATGCTTTTTTTTACCGTACTAGCATTAACATGGCAGCCGCTGTAAAAGAAATGACGAATCGTAAACTTATGCTCTTTTATTTAATAAACGGAGGACGACATAAAAATTTTGTTTACAATAAATTGCTCGTGGGCAGAGCGCGGATTTTAGGACTTGAAATACGAATAAAAAGGCATCACTTTTAGGTTTTAAAAGTTTAAAAATAAGAAATTTAGGCGAAAATTAAACGCTTTGGGACGTAAGAAATAATTCAAAAGACATCTTTTTTAAGCATTAAAAATTAAAAATACAGGAAAATGTAGCTAAAAATGTAGCTGTCTCTATCTATATTTGGGTATTAAAGCGAGATTTGGTTTTTAAAACTTTATGAAATTATTTTATTATTTGCACTTATAAAGAAATATTGCAAAATTTTTGTATGTAATCAAAATACGTCAAATTTAAAGTTAGGGCGATTTTTTAAACTTGGAGTGCATAGCAAACAAGACGTTTCTCCAAATTTTCAGTGGTTTAGTTCTTTAATTTGTCAAAACAACTTTATATAAAGAAAATGATCTCTCCACATCGCAAGATCAAGTAGTTTTAATCCCAGGGTCGCCAATCGCAGTAAATTTGCAATTAAAATGGCTGTTTTATTTATAATAAAATGCGGAAAAATTCCATTTAAAATGAAATTTATCGCGTTAAAATATTATAAATATGTATTTATCCGCTTCCAGCGGCAATACAGTACTAAATAATGGCGGCGTGCCTACTAAGGCGTATTAGTCGTGGTTTTAGGCACAAAATTAGATTTTAGCCCGTTTTAGGCAAAACCAAATAGGGCTCCAAATGTTTAGTTTATCGCAAAACGCTTTTCTGTCTAAGATATTTTTGAGTTGCCTGTGCATAGAACGACAAGGCATTTTGCATAGAATCCGCGCTCTGCTTATGAGCAATAGTATAGGGTTCACAAGTTAATTGTTAGGTGTCGCAAAAATAAGGAGTTAATTGTCTCCTTCCACCCCATTTTTGACGACGAATTTGTCCTCTCATTTTTAGTTTTCTTCAATTCCAACGAAAAAAATCAGATTTTTTTAAAAGTTTATGATGTAACGTTAATATTAAAATACTTTTGAATATATGATAGCTGATAGGTAACAATAACTAAAATATTGCAAAGCTCAGTTTTTGGTAAATTTGAAAGAATGATACCAATCGTACGCCGCTTGGGTTGCTGCAACCATATCTCTTTCAAGTTGAGACCGCTGAACTACATACATAATTAACCTAATTATTATTAAAACAAACAGAAACAAACATCGTTGGGCATAGCCCACGGGTTCTGCTAGTTTTCATTATGTTGCTACTTAGCGAGAGCTGTGCTAGCCGTTATAACGTTGATTGAGGTATAAATAACTCAATCAACGTACATAGTTATAATACATGTAGATGTTGTAGATCCTTCAAGACACCTATAACTTTTGATTGTATTCGTATGTAACCAACTTAATTTTTGGCCAAGAGAAGCAGCAAAAATAGCCAAACAAGACTGTTACCGAATAAGCTCATCAAATGTGTACAGAGGAGTTTTGTTTGTGTAGCTGTCTGTATTTTGGGCAGCTGATACAGCTAAGGAGGGTGATTGATGAAAGAAGCAGTCTGTTTGGTGCTGATAAGTCGAGTTATTATAATATTCGCATCTCAAGCTGCACCACCTTATCCACCGAATAATCGTAATTGGTAAAGTCCAGAAACACAAAATGCTGGCTGCATTTTCGATTTATATTCCTAATTTTCCGATAAACGTGTTTAACTTGATATGCAGTTTTAGCAATCTTTGTCACTTTACATTACAACATGTTTATGTTACAGTGAATCATTTCCTTTGGTGGTTTAGCCACAATTGACCATTGTGGGGAAATTATAAAAGTCATCGTGACGTTGCTGTTGTAGTGAAAGATATCTGGTTCCTTATAATACATTTACATAAAACTTTGTACATAGTTTTTTTATGTAAACATAGTAACAGTTTAAATAAATCGAAATTGCAGTTTTCTTGTAAAATCGAGAATTCAGCGGTATATAAAATATATTATCTTCAAAATAAATTATCACAAAAAACAGTTAAGAAAGTATGCCATAATAAAGTATTAAGTGAAGGCTAGGAGTGGTTTGTTGAAAATTTTCTAAAGTAATTACAGGGAATTCAATCAAAGTTATTTTTTTAACAGTTTTAGATTTCATTTAGTGAGAATTAATATAAAATAAGTTTTATGGAAATAGTAAATTTATTTATCATCGTTTTTTTTTCACGTTTCACTCAACAAGAACAGATTAGCTATCTAGACTTTTATAGAAATAGTATCGCAAAATAAAGTGGTTAAATGCAAACATAGATATTGATTTTGTATAAATATTGTTCTTTATCCAGCAGCTTTATTTGCGCACATTACAGTCAACAAACCACTGTAATAATTTTGTATCAAAATTTTTAAAGCACGTAAAAATCCTTCAAAACCTGATAATCTCTATTTAGTTTGATGTGTTAATTGTATTAAACGAAATAGTCTTTTATTTTTAGTTTCTTTTGATTTCTTGATTAAAAATTTCCCTTCGTTGCTTGCAACTTGGTACATACCTAGCAAATACGAGTTAAATGTGTCAGCAATAGACTGTAACTTAGTTTTTGTTTAACTAACGATCTTGTCAAATTGTTCCTTCTGTTTTAGCAGCTACATTAATAATTGTTACGAATGAATTCAGTGTAATGAGGTAGCTTGTCTGCGTCTCCTTTGCCGTTAGCTGAAGTGGCAAATTGGCATCATCTCGCCCTGAAGAACCTTGGTGTACTTACTATTAATTATTGATTGCACTTGCGCGCTGCGGTTTCAAGTAAATTCGTTACTCTTAATTATAACCTAGTTTCGTTGTAATTGAAAAGCTTGTTTGCAGATTTCATTAGATATGGATAGACGCTTTTCAACTTTTGTAGAATCGGAATTCAGTAGTATATTATTACTGTTATTTGTACTTCTTTACAAAACAAGTGTTTGTAATGAGAACATCTGTGTATGCCCCTTGGCGGCTTACACATGTTTACGCATAATATGTATGTGTAAGAACTACGGTATTATTGACTCACGTTCAAAGCCCAAGTAGATAATACTGAGCAAGTCTGAGTAAACAAGATGGCCGGCTTCCGTATGTCTTTAACCAGTTCAGATGCATGCATTCCACGTACATAAAGTTTTCGTTTTTACTATAGCAACAAAAATTCTAGCGTACGTTAGTTTTCACTTATAATACCACGTCAAAGTTACGTCGACTATTTTTGCGGTGGTATCACGAATGTCCATTGCGCTTGCACACGATTAGGACGAGTGCGTCAGCACGAGGCCTAATCCCGTGCGCAGGGGACATGAGTGATACCACCGCAAAAATAATCCACGCAACTTTGACTAAAAATGGTATTCGAGGGACTATTCAATGAACCAAATCTAATAAAAGCTTCATTTGTTTAAAATAGTCACTTGAATACCCTCCGTGAAGATCATCCACTCACATTTCTTCTATTGGCCAAGAAACGCCAAATTCTGGATTTTCATTGGCCAATTTTTGACAGGTGACAGGTGAATTGAATAGTCAAATTTATTTTTTAATGTTTCTTGTGCGTAAAAGTGTAGGTACTAAATGTTTTGTAGATCTTGTCTCAAATTTCTTGATATCACTGTAAAATGTAATGATAAAATCAAACTGTAATCATGGACGAAGCACTTCGCCTAGACTTTCCTATACCAATACACGTTGTACGTGTACCTAATTATTCAAAGTTTTATTAAAATCGGTTCAGTATTAGAACTTGCGATACGTCACACATACACAGACATGTTTCAGGAGAATATAAAACGCGTATTTCCGTTTCAAAAAATCGATTTTTTTTCACGATAGAAAAATACATTCTGAAAAAGTAGTAATTATTTTTTTCATGGAACATGACAAAAACTGAAGTGTTAACTTCGAGTAGAGTTTTTCATGCTAGATACTAATACTTAGCATATTTTCAAAACTAAATTTTATAATTATGACGTTGTACATTTCACCGTCTGTTAGATGTATAAGAAAACAAGGTACCTATCAGTTCGTAACTTATACATTAATATGTACAAAAGTAATTATTATAGTAACTGTTCAAATTGGGCACTATCATTATTTTTAATTTAACAAATAACTCGAAAAGGTGATGCGCAATTGTTTCTTCGTTTTCACCTTCGAAACCAGAAGAAAAAGTTACACTTTTTTCCTAATTTAACCAACTTTGTGTCTTTAAAAATAAAAAAGTTGGCAAAAGTGGCCCGGTTCCCAAAATCACCCTGTATAGGCAACTCTACGATGTCGCATATCCTATAGAAATAGTAAGAACAGTACCGCCCACCCTACAGCTGATTAGATGCGCATTGATAGGCGAAGTTAAAATCACGTAACTGCCGGAAATCGCGTTATTGATATTAAAAAATATCTTTTTCCCCTAATTCGTAAAATAGTTGAAAAACTAATGAAGTACTTGAAATAGGCTATCGAACTGATAAAAGTTTATAACGATCGGCGTTTGAGTTTTTGAATTAATAATTATTCAATTTCAAATTTTTCAAAAATTGCTGGAGGCCGTGAGAGCAAAATTTAGGAAGTTAGTAAAAAAAAACAAATTTGTAGTTCACTGCAAGCTCTATTGGCACGAAATTGAATATTGAATATCTTAAAATATACAGGGTGTTTAGTTTTAAAAAAAGGTGTGATGAAACGCGAAGTTCAATTGCTTGTTTGATTACAGCATCGTAATCAGCGCAAAAAACTATAATACTTTGCTCATCTAACCGACATCGCAGCTCCAACGAAGTTAGCAAGGGTGCCCCGATAATTTCGAACACCCCGTGTATCGATTATGAACTAAGCACACCATTATTTTTTTAATTCTGTAGGCTTATAGAGCTATGGGTGAGCTACAACGTGGTTCGTGTCCCAGTCCGCTAATTTCTCTGTCTCACCTTCTATGAATATTCGAAATATTTAAAATTCTCACCTCTTTATTAAATAAACGAGAAACGATAAAATATTTTTTTTTGAACTAAATTACTCATGAGTGATGGTAGAATAAAGTATGCTACTTAATTTATAGGGAAGTTATTGAGGAATAACCCACCATGGTATAAAAACGATAAACGATAAATTTAAAACCTTGTTTAGCATTGGTTGGAATTAAAAATTGATTACGTGCTAAAAACCTATGATATATCTCAAATAAAAAAAAATAAGCAACAAAAATTGATTACAAACAACGCGATTTTAGTAAGCACTAGTTTTCGATTTAAATATGAAGAATCAATTCCTATCAAAAATCAATTTTAATGTACATGTCACAAAATAGTTATTTACAAATCAAATGCGGGAAAGCAATGTTCCCTCCCGCACGAGCGCTGTGTTGAAGCATGAGCGAACGCTAGCGAGCGAATGCCTTCATGGATTAAGCTTTCTCGCATAAGGTTTTTACAATATTTTTTGTATCGAACAGAAATACATTAATAAAGTAAAATAATTAGTAATTAAGAATTTCAAGCAAATGCTTGTATTTTCAAGCCAATAGAGGTAGCTAAAAAGTTTGCTTAATCGATAGCAATTGTTTTATGCAGTTGTCGACTGACATTTCATATTTTTAATTATGAAGAATTTTATTATTAATGATTAGTCTTCATTTTGTAACACTTAATAAATGAAAATCGCGGAAATGGTACTTTATAAATTAAATTTTATTATTAGTAGGCCTTACATCCATAGCTACAGGGATCGTAAGTGGCTGATAACATTGGTGTACTAGTTACCCTTGACGACGGAACTTAATAGTGTCACTTACATTCCTAGTAAAATAATGTTGATTTTAACTGTTCGTTGATATGGTAACAAACACAGACAACTTAGAATAATGGAGCTTTTAAAAAATAATTCCGATGACAGCTGTCAAAACGAACTTTTAAAAATATGATTAAATTTCTACCTGTAGGCCTACTTACATTGCCGGTAGCGTGAAAAATTTAATAAGTAACACGGAATGTATCGACTAATAACATCCTCGGCAGGCGACAAGCTTCGGCTCCGCCTCAGCTCGTATTCGCCTACCTCGGATGTTATTACGTCCTTACATTCCTTGATACTTAAATACCTATTAATCATACTAAACCTTACAAAACATGATTTACCTATGCATATCAAAATACAAATGGGTATAAGTTTTTTTTTGGTAACTGTATTTAATCTCTCCAGTATTAAAAGAGATAAAGTTTGATAATGATTAATTACACTCTTTGAATAAATATGAGAGCAATGGGCTCAACTAATAGTAACAAATGGAGGATTCTCAATTAACTAGTAATCGTAGCATTAAACAATCCAGTATTCCTATTTTCTCTAGTACAGGATAATCTAGACATGAAGTGGTAGAAATGCTTTCCACGACATACACGCATTTGTTCAGCCACCCTAGCGGTAGTCTAGAAACCACTTCAGTAATTGGTGCAGGAATGAATTCCGCTGCAATTACGTACTTTAGCAACGTTAATTCGATACTACCATTAGATTGCGAGCTCACTACTTACTAATGCATCTGCACTACATTTATTTCAACTCCTCTTTTTCTCATAAAACGCGTTTTATCCAACCGCAATCTTAATAGTGGTTAAGTTAAAATTTCTCTGCTCAGTTTTATTTCCGGTTGGGGTTTTCTTTAAAATGCTCCGGTGAGAATGGAATTTCTTTCATGAAAAGTTGGCGAGCCACTTCGCTAGGACTTTCCCATACTTTAAAAACAATAATTGTTTGTGTTTCGAAAAATAGTTTATATCGTATACGTATAATATGTATAAAATGTCTATCACATCTGATCAGATCCTTCGCGCTTGCGTCATGCCGTACGCTCGCGTGATGTCCCAACAGAGAGCATATTATACAAGGTGTTTGACTGACCAAGCCCCAGCTATTATTTCAGTTATTTTTGCAAATATAAATAAGCTTTGAAAACAAGGTTGTACAAAATACCTCACGGATTTAATCATTGAACCAGAAAAGCAGTTCGAGACCAAACGGAAAAGTTTCAGACATAACTTGTAGCTTTTTAAAAGCAACACCCTGTATAATTTAGCACTTGTGGTAGATATTGAAATTCTCTTTACAATGATTTCACATAACTGTGATTTTGTTTCCACTGTTCAGATTAATTGTTTATACTTAAACTTGGTGTGATTTCTTGCCCCCCCCCCCCTTTCTATGAAAAAGGGGAATAAGAATCTTCGATTTTTAAAAATTCGTAGAAAGCGTCGCAGACAATGAATCTACAAAATAAAAAAAAAACACGTGGGGCCGTTTTTGAGCAATATGTTTATGGAACTACTCAAAATTTTAAATCACTTCGCAATTTGCGTGGTTTTGAAAGTGCTCTTAGATATTCTATTACTATTGATTCCGGTTAAGAATTGTTACAAAACCGGTACCGGATGAATTTTCGTTGTAGTCGGTAGTTCATGCTATTTCGCGTTATACACACACATATTCATTCAGACCGATATTTTTTAAATACTTTTTTTAGTTTCAAAAGGGCTCAAACGTGTATTTCCGTCAAAATCTCAGAATCTAAAATTTTTACTTCTACAGGGTGATTCTAAATATGTGCGGCAAACTTTAAGGGCTGATTCCGGGGCTTATTTTGATCATAAAAGTGCATATAAATAACTGTCCAAAACGGCTTAGTTTTAAAGTTACAGGATTTTTGATAATAAATTAAGAATTTGTATAGTATAACTTACATCATCTAATATCATAGTTGGCTCATCAAAAACAATCGTTTTGAAGTGAAAATATTTATTTGTAATATTATTGTGTCAAAGCATTGGTTCATTAAAGTTTATTGCCAGCTTCTGTTCTTTAAAATGAATTACACAAATGCTGAGATGTGCGATAGGCATTATGTTTACGGTCTTGCCAATGGCAATTCACGTGCAGCTAGATGTCTTTATGAAGAACGATACCCGAACCGTGTAATCCCGCATCATGCGATATTTGCCCGTCCTCACCAACGTCTTAGTAAAACGGTAAGTTTTAAAAAACATACGGCTGATAACGGACACCCTCGTATAGTTAGAACTCCACAAGTGGAAAAAATGGTGCTAAATGACATCGAGGAACATCCTACTACAAGCACTAGAAAAAGTGCCACTTTTGCCAACCGATTTCCCGCAAAGAGTGGCTTTGTGTCAATCGATGCAACATAAAATCGCACAAAATCCTCAGTTTTTGGCGCAAGTATTCTACACCGACGAGGCTACTTTCTCTAGAAACGCTTTTATTAATTTCCATAATAATCACATATGGGCCGAAGAAAACCCGCACGAAACAATGGATGGCCGTCATCAACACCAATTCTCTGTTAATGTGTGGACCGGAATTGTTGGAGGTCACTTGATAGGTCCACATTTTTTGCCGATGAGGTTAAATGGAGAAGTATACCGCCATTTTCTTGAACAGGAACTGCCACTACTGTTGGAAGAAGTCCCATATCAATTAAGATTCCAAATCTATTTTATGCACGATGGTGCTCCAGCACATTTCAGTTTAGTTGCTCGTGAGTTTTTTGACGGTGCATATCCAAATCGGTGGATAGGGCGAGGAGGTCCACAACCGTGGCCTCCTCGGTCTCCAGATTAAAATTCTCTAGATTTGTTTCTCTGGGGGTCACCTTAAATCACTAGTTTATACGACTCCCATTGAAAATGTTGATGAACTAAGAAATCGCACTGTTGCATCATTTGAGACAATTCAGAACACCTCCGGTGTTTTTGAACGTGTTCGCCATTCAGTACGACGGAGAACAGAAGCCTGTATTGCAGTTGGCGACGATCATTTTCAACAATTTCTGTAAGTTCATTTTGTTTATTACTTACCCTTTATTGTATTCTTAATTTATTATTAAACATCCTGTAACTTTAAAACTAAGCCGTTTTGGACAGTTATTCATATGAACTTTTATGATCAAAATAACCCTAGAAATCAGCCCTTAAAGTTTGTCGCATATATTTAGAATCACCCTGTATAGTGCATTTCCACACTGGAAGTGTATGGGAAAGTTAAAACACATAAAACTGTGGCGTTTAATATACAAGTTTGGACGAGTATGTAAAGTATAGCAAAAATTGCCTGTTACTTATTCGTTTACCGCAATTTATTGCACTACTCTACATACTGTATTAAGTTATAACAATTTACTGGCAAATTTTATGAAATTATTTGCCATAATAGCAATTCCGACAGACGTACGAGGCATGAAAATTAATGAAACGGCGCTTCCTGCAAACGGACGGATGTGTTAAATGAACGTTCATCAGAATGGGTCATGGATTCATATAAAAGTACCCCATGGTGTTAATTAAGTGTTAGTTATGGAGTGTCACGGGGGCGGGGGTTTCATTACCAGCGACATCAATCCTCGATAACAGATGGTGCTTTTGGATACGGTGAAGTCTGTGTCTGACTGATATGTCTACCGCATCTAGAATATTATGTTCTGTTCTAAGTAATTTGCCATATTGCGACAAGTTGCTCTATCATTAATTCGTGGAATTCTACTCTATATCACTTAATGTCGTTATTCTTATTACTTCGTAATACTCGTTTCAAATCTTTCTTTTTAATGATTGGTAATTACCTAATATCCACTTATAACACATCGACTGGAGTTTTAACGCTTCCAATTTTGGTGCTAGTTTCCGCAATACAGCTATTTTTACAAAATTTGCCGTATGCAGTGTAGGGGGAGACTTTTGATAAAATTTCCACAAGACGATCGTTTAACACCTTTACCAGCTTTTGGTGAATCTAACAAAATCTAGAAGCTTATTGAAGGCGTTTTAGTTTTATCTATTATAGACACTTCAAACCCAATTATCGACATTTTTCCATAAACGTTCATTTTTTGTAAAAGATGGAAATTTTCAGTTTTTTTCTCTTCTTTCCTGCAACGCGATTTGTTGATTACTGCTTTCTCTGTAATTGTTTCCTTTGAAGATTGCGCTATTAATTAGAAATCAGTGTATAGCAATAGGTGCGTAAATCAATAGCTTTTTTCTTTAAAAAAAAAGTCTATTTAATCTGTTATTCTGCATGATAGCTTTGTTAATACAAATTACTCTAACCAAAGTTGAATAAGATATCGTTCGTACGCTTCATAATGTGTTTACAGTGCAAACTCCCAAGTGGAGAAATTATAAAGTTTATCTTGCCTACTTATAAACTCACCAGAAACTATTTTCTTAAGCAAATACCTGTCTCCAACATTTCAACTATAACGATTTTAGGAAT
Organism: Ctenicera cuprea; assembly: GCA_958336395.1. Taxonomy (NCBI): domain Eukaryota; kingdom Metazoa; phylum Arthropoda; class Insecta; order Coleoptera; family Elateridae; genus Ctenicera; species Ctenicera cuprea. Next base: position 60,917,091 of record OY284486.1, read on the forward strand.
CTAATTGCATATTTCGATGACTATGATATCATTATCAAAATTAAATAGGCGAAACAATTTACTCGTACTTAGCGCATTGAGCAGAAACCATAAAGCTACTTCTATTAGCTCACAAAATTTAAAAAAATAAGTGAATTACTTCACCTGGACGTTCCTATACTTTTACTATGTTCAAGAGTTTTATGCGCAACGTTGTAGCACAACAGTTATTCTTCAAAATAAATGCACATTGATATTACTCCCAAAAAGTCATGTATGCAACACATCGTACACCAGTCATGTAACGAAAAAATGAAATGTGTGCCGAACACGCAAGATCTAAGTGAAACTTCTTTACCTATTCCCACTAACAGCGTTTTTCTCTTTAAACCGTAAGACATTTATTAGTTGTGTACTCAAAATATGGCACCTGTAGTAGCAAAAATTGCATTTGTGTTCAAGAAGATGTAAATGTTGCACGAAATGGAGTTGTAAAAATTGTAAAACGCTGAAGTAAACGAGGATGATAAATTGGAAGAAATTTTTGAATTTTGGTTTCTTTGTCAGAATCTTGTCCTTTCTATTTCTCAACTTAACATTATTTTATTTTGTAGCATTTATTTATTACAGCTGAATGTTTATTGCAATAATAAATAATTGCCGTTCTGCATGATTACGTTTCCTAAATAAATATTCGCACCACGTGAATGAATTATACGTACAATTTTTACTTTTCCAATGCTCAGCAAACTGTATTAGTTCATATCCTTCTCACACACATGCTTTGACTTTTAACAATATGAACAAGTCCAACTAACTGTAAGGGCTCTACCGAGGTTAGTTTTGCAACGCCACTATGCATTGTATGAGACGACATGTTGTTAAATTGTAACGGCCAAATTGATATGGTAAAGAAACAGATATCGGTATGTAAAATCAACAGAATTAGTAGTTTCGAGTTCGTAAAAGTGTACAACAATTTTTATAACATAGATGTATTTATTTATTCCTTATAAATTATGTACCAAAATAAAGGGCAATTAATGGGCTACATGTTTAAAAAGAATTCAAGTTGGTAGGTCTTGTAATTATCAACCTAGAGCTTTGATAGTGCTACCAACAAAGTATCTTTTATTTCTTCTTCGGCCTGCCTAAACGCGTGCAACCCACTTCGTGACCATTTACGTACTGACGCACCGATGCTAGAATCTAAAAGCACTGACTTGCCGAAAAAGATGCGCGCCTATGCATCCGGTAAATGACTTCCGTTATGGTGCTTGATCTCATGTTCGCATGTTGCACCCGCCGGCAAAGAAGTTTCACTTCGAAAGACATAAGACCTGCAGACAAAATCAGCGACCCATAACTATCACCTGACTAATAAACACGCCTGCTTCAGCCTGACGTGGTTGGTCCGGCTTGCCGTCTTTATTGTATTATTCGAAACCGCAAGCTTTTGCACTGTTTTCACGGTTTTGGATTCAGCAATTAAGTTTCTCTGTCTGGTACAATAAATTTTAAAGTAGCTTTAGTTCTGAAATTGTAATGAAGAAGTCATAGATAAAATTTATTTTACAAATTGTGCTTTAAATGTTATTTTAACAATAAGAAACATTTGATTTGAATACGAACAACTTAAAATTGTATGTTTACAAAGCATGCTTGCTTTACGCTGTTTTCAGGTTTTTACACTTAGTATTAGCAGTTTTCAAACTCTTGCCGTGTTTTTAAAAACGTAAACATTACTAACATCGCATTTTCTATTTGATTATTTTTTTTTCTAGTATAAAGTGAATTTACCGCAGAATTTCCATTTCTAACTTCATTTGCTTTTAGTATACTGGTTTTAACGAAATTTATTATGCAACGTTCATCTTTGGGTTTCCCACGCGAGTCGTTCAAGTGAACTTCTGAATAGTTAAAATCCCCTTTATGATGAGTTACTTTCTATGTAGTATTTTTCATACCGTGATATGTGAGTTTCACACAATATTTCACTTTTGATTTAGTTAATTTTCCTACTAAGATATTGTTAAATAAAAATAAAAAATAAGCGAATATGTGTTTCTGAGCAATATGTATTTAATGAATTTTAGACGTTGGTGCAGGAAATAGTTTACATTTACAGGAACAAAATATGAGAGATCATCGAGAAAGAGCTGGAAATGTACTGCGTTAGCCCTTTATTTAGTTTTACTAGCAGTTCTATTAAACAAAAACCCTTCAAATTTTAGTACTATTTTGTATAAACAGTTCAAGTATGTGGCATTGTTTTCGTGCATATAAATTTGTAATTCAAGGCTATGTTTAAACAGAACAATAAAATAAATTGTAATAAGCTACCCCAAAGCTGGAAACTATTAAAAGTAAAACGACCAGCGAAAATTACTTTAGGCATGTTAAAGGCAGCCAGCGATACAAACTAACTGTTAGTATTCCCAAAGCCATCGGCGGCGTGTTAATTAATGATAGCGGTTGATAACTGAGCCTTGCTACATTACCCATACATTGTTAGCTATCGCCTCTTTTCCTTGAAGCATAAATCAACTTGTTAATGGTTTAAACTTTTACGAATTATTTAAGAAAAATAAAAAGAAAAGATTTCTTTTCTTTTATTCAGTTTTACCTTCCTCGCTATACGGAATATAGCTAGAGGAAGGTATTGTTATCGTCAAAATTTTGAAACTTGAGATTTCGACGGATATGCACGTTTTAGGGTGCCAAAATACTGAAAAACCAGATTTCGTCGTGGTGTTTGTGTATGTGTGTGTGCTTTACAGTTCAGACGCCTTAACCCTGAAAACTCAATTTAAGTTTAGAAGATTGGCGATCACACCGATATGAAACCTCAAAGTAGCCAGGTAGGTCCGCCTCAAACAAGAGGAGATGAGAATGGCTGTTATACTTCAATATAGACGCATCCGAAAAAGAAGCTCTGGTTTGTATTCTACGTACGTCAAATAGACGTTCTGCGCAAGCGCAATCTTTTTGCCACCCCTCTCCCTGTCACCGCCACTATTGATGTTTATTTTTTAAATTTAGGAATTTTGTCTTCAAAATCGGCATCGACATTGTAAATGACCATAGGAACAACTACTCTTTAACAAAAGCGCTATAGGGTGTTTCCTTTTGGTCTTTTGCCTCTACAGTTTAAATAAATAAATGCAAAAAAAACATCTTTCGTAATATTAATTTTCGGCTTGTCAGCAGATGAACCTTTTTTGCAATAAGAAAGTACCAGAGATCATAAAACCAGATAACTATGGACATAAATAGTTTAATTGAAAAATTGACCAGAAACGACGATTTTTCTCCAAATTTGATTTTCAGCTTGCTACTTTCAAAATTCTAAAATTTCTGCTTCAAAATCAGCATCAGCGTGCTAAATGACAACTTTCCATTGAGCAAAAACCACTGAGCGTTTTTCTTTTGGTCGTTTACCTAAACAGATTAATTGAGTAATCGCCAAAAAAAAAATCACCAAAAGGTGTATGGGACATGAAACATTTTTGAGATTTCAAAGATAACATTGGTTGCAACTAGAAAACACAAAAACCAGGCGACTGCCTTAATAAAATAGGGGTGTGTGGGAGGGATGCTCAACTTAAATAAAAACGCGCTCGAAAAAGAACCTAAGATTTGTATTCTCCACATGAATACCCGATTGGCGTAAGCGCGATCTTTCTACCCCCCTTTCCAACCAACGTGTACTAATTTTGGTTTTAAAATCGGAATGCACATGTTGAATGACAATAGGAGCAATTTAGATTTTGCGGAATTGTTTGCAATTAGAAAATACCAAAAATTAAAATTTCAAAACTTTCAGAGAATTCTCAAAATTAACACAACTTTTAAAGTTTCGAAAATTTTTAGACTGTCAAAACTTTTAAAGTTTTTTGTTAATTTAGAAACAATTTCCAATAATTAGGAAAATTTTGATATTTTTCAAAAGTTTACCCAATTTCCTACTACGTTTTCAAAAAATTTACAAAACTTTTCAAAATTTAATAAATTATTAATTTTTCAAAATTATGAAAAAACTTTAAAATTACTCAGAAGCTTTTCAAAATTTTCGAAAATACCGAAAAACCAGGATCGCCATGGTGTCTGTAATGTGACAAGTTCGCTTATTTGTACTTTCCAAATCGCGAGTAGTCCACAGGGCATGCGCAGACTATTTTTCTGATGGAACCATGCTGTAGGATAGTGCATTATAATACGAATATTTTTGTTTCCCAATTTTTATTCCAAATACTGATATAATAACATTCAGATAAGACGGCTTGCAGTTCGTCGACTAACAACAAATACGAGGACCATAAGAAAACTATCCTTGTTGGTTGTTGGAAATCCATATTTAAATTTAAAAATTGTAGCTTTAAAAATCATTATGACTAATTTAGTACAAATCAGCTATTACAGCGAAGTGCAATAGACGGGTGGGCATTTACATAAGCTGCCAAATCAATATTAGTTTAATGAGTCGCTTTTTACGTTTATTATCAAATCTATTAAAATGGACTTGTCAGGTTTTTGGTAACAAGCTTCTCAATTATAAAACAAAATAAAATCAATGCCAGGAAATACAATAATTTGGCTCAATTAGTCTCAGTTGTACATAAAATTGTTCTCGATATGTATTTCCACGGCCGGCAATATTAGCAACGCAACCCGTTTAACATTCGTGTAATGTATCGCATTCTAAGTTTGAATATAAAACAATGCCTAACTACTGCTGAGAATTAGTCGATCGAATAATTTGAGAATACAGGGTGTTACACAGAATACCTGCTGTATAATTTTAATCCATGAACTAAGAGAAAATTCCTTGTTTCCTGAGAATGGTTTTAAGGTTGATAATTTTGATTTTAACACTACTGTTATTCTTAAAAAATTTGATACGTTGGGATGAAATTTGGAAACACAATGTCACTATATATAAAATATTTTCTGTCCAAATAAATAACGTTAAGTGAAAATTATTTTAAACTTTTGGAGGTTTTCCGAAATATGGTGCTCTAAAACTGACTACACGATTTTTTTTTTAATTTTGTAGGATTATTGAGATACAGATGAGTATCAATTTTGGTTCGTATCTCAATATACTCTTTTTTTTCTATGACGCTATATGAATGTTTGCATATTTTCGAAAACTAAACTGTTGCGGACACATATGTTTATAGGAAGTTTTTTTCTTATTTTTAGGTAAGAAATCTGCCTTTGAACGGAGGTTCATGTTTTGCAAACCATCCGGTATAGACGGGCTGGAACAAGAAGCTCAGATTCGTTTTTTACAGAAATCAAATGACCCAGTTCCGCAAGAGCGAGAACCCTAATAACACTTCCAAACCACCCCCAAGCGCACCTCCAGCCCCTAAAATATAAAAATTTACACAACGACGAGAATCGTTCTCATTTTTAAAGCAACATTTCTTAACCACCCTCAAGTGCACCTCCAACCCGTAACAAATTTATTTTTTACAAATAATACTAGTGCGTTAATGAAATGTACAAAACGCCGTGATATTTACAAGTTTCAAGTTTTCAGTTCTTTTAAAATGATCTGATTTGAAGCTCGCCTTTAACAACACATATAGACGAGAATTTGATAAAATGAGCGAAGCACCTCTCCTGAGCTTTCCTATATTTTAGTTACTTCAATTCCTCCTATATTCAAAAGTATTTGTGTGCTGTGTTGTCGCCCGAACAGCAGTGGCAGTGATAAATTGTACGCACGTTGATTACTCCGTAACATACAGGCACAACGCGTCATACAAATCTATTTCATTTGTTGCTGCACTACACAAGGATGAGAAGATATAGGTCCGACAACGAACAAGACATAAATTGACATGCAATCAAATCGATTTTTATAATTTTTAGAAAGACATTTTTCGGATTAAGGAAAGCCAGAGAACTAAGGGGAAATTCGCCGATCAAAAATTATATGGGAGGGGGAAAATTCATCCTTAATGTTCTTGCATCTAACAATTAAGTTGTCAATCTTATTCTACTATCACTTATAAGCAGTTTAGCTTAAACAGAATAATTTTATAATCTTCTATTTATTATTAATTTCATAGAATAAAAAAAAATTCGATATTGTGAAAATTACTAGAATCGTCCCCCTTTTTTACAACTTTAAACATCTCCAGCCCATACTTAAGTGCACCATTGAGATTTGAAAATTTATGAAACTGACGGGAACCACTGCCCTTACTGATTTTTTAAATGGGGAAAAGGCATCCCATTTATTAATGCGTCATCTAATCCACCCTCAAGTGCATTCACAACTCGTAAATATTAAAAATCTGAACACAAGACGATTATCTAAATTTTCAAACCTCCTTAAGTGCACCCTAATCCCTAATAGCTAGAAATTTATAGAAATGACGTGAACCACTGCCTTTACTGATTTTTTTTTAATGAGGAAAAAGCATCCCAGTATTAACGCGTTATGTAATTCAGCCTCAAGTGCATTCCAAACCCCTGAGTAATACAAATTTTAACACAAAACGATTATCTAAATTTCTAAACTTCCTTAAGTGCACCCGAACAAATATAAAAATGACGAGAACCATTGCGTATATTGAATTTTTTAACATAAGAAAAAAGCATCCCATTTATTTGCGCGTCATCTAATCCACCCTTAAGTGCATCCCCAACTAGTAAAAATTAAAAATTTTAACAAAGGACGAGTATAAAATTTCTAAATCTCCTTAAGTGCACTCTAACCCCCAATAGCTAGAAATTTATAAAAATGACGAGAACGATTGCGTTTACTAAATTTTTTAACATAAGAAAAAAACAACCATTTATTAATGCGTTATCTAATTCACCCTCAAGTGCATCCCCAACTACTAAAAATTAAAAATTTTAATAAAAGACGAGCATATTTAATTTCTAAACCTCCTTAAGTGCACCCTAACTCCTATTAGAAACTTATAAAAATGACGAGAACCATTGCGTATATTGAATTTTTAAAATAAGAAATTAAAAATTTTAACAAAAGAGGAGTATTAAATTTCTAAATCCTCTTAAGTGCACTCTAACCCCTAATCGCTAGAAATTTATAAAAATGACGAGAACGATTGCGTTTGCTAAATCTTTTAACATGAGAAAAAAGCATCTCATTTATTAACGCGTTATCTAATCCACCCTCAAGTGCATCCTCAACTAATAAAAATTAAAAATTTTAACAAAAGACGAGTATATTAATTTTCTAAATCTTTTTAAGTGCACCCTAACACCTAATAGCTAGAAATTTATAAAAATGACGAGAACGATTGCGTTTACTGAATTTTTTAACATGAGAAAAAAACATCCCCCAATCCACCCTCAAGTGCACTCTCAACCCCTAAAAATTAAATATTTAAAAAAAAGACGAGAATCTAAATTTCTAAATTCCCCCAGGTGCACCCCAACCCTTAATAGTTAAAAATTTACAAAATTGACGAGATTTATTTCCTTTTTATAGCAACATCTCTGAACCACCCTCAACTGCACTCCAACTTCTGAAATACTAAAATTTATTTATATTATATGAAAATCCTCTTCTTTATTAAAATAATTTTTCCAAGCCACCCTCAAGTGCTCTCCAATGCAAAAAATTACGTGGTCATACCCTTTATTACAGCGGCACCGTCAACTCCTGAAGTTTGTAAATTTATAAAAATGACTAAAACCGATAACATGGCTTCTAACTTCTAAAATGGAGAGTAATAGTTTGAATCAGAGTACAGAAACGAAAGCAGCAGTCTCGTGCAAGAAAGGTCTCATGGCGGTTACCCGATAGCTTTTTTCGCCAATTCTTAATTCAGTTCGTGCTATAATCTTAATCATTCCGAACACCCCGCGTTTATGTAATTTGTCTTGATAAATTGGACACGATAAGCATGCGCAGTCGGAATATTACTGTAGAATATATCAATTATTGCAATTTTAAAATGTTGTTATTTTTGAACAATTTCTTACAGCTGCTAATAAAGGGCAGAGTATCGGAAACATAAACTATAGTTACGAAATGTTTGCCGAAGAAGCAACCAATGGAGGGGTTACAAGTATAAAACCATCTATTAGGAGAAAGTACCAAGAGGTAAGAGGAATATTGTCTTAGTTCTTTACTGATGTACACAACTGTTTTGGAGAAACGAACGATATGTTGAAAACGTTGGTTTAGAAATCCAAGTATTAAACTTTTACTTGCGTATTTTAAAGCAGATGAATGGTGAATCATCACACACGATAAATTTTCATTAATTTGAAGTAGTCTGGCGTGGGTACAATTAAAATCCTTTAATAATATTAAGTACGGTTTTCGCTCATCGTACCAAAAGGACTAAAACAAAGGTGCGTTTTCCAGCGCTTTTAATTCCAAAAGAATGTTTTAATTAAATTTTTATAGTTACTGAAAGCGCGTCTCTTTTCTGTTCTTTTATTTGTATACGTTGTGATTTACGCTGTTCCTTTAACCGACCCCATTAAAAACTTCTGCTAACTAATAGACAGTGTTAATGGCATACGAATTTTTCAATATGAAGCAAATATTGCAGTTGTATTTACGTGTTAACTGCAGAACTTTTGTATATATACAATTCACAATTGCCTTATTCGGAGAAATTGAAAAATACGCTTCTAAAATTTTGTTGCAGACTTTGCAGACGCTTCTATTCACTGTACCCTTCAAGGGGATTTTCTCAGTCAATTCCCATTAAGCTCATCAGTATCAATCGCTAGGAGAAGTAAGTCGTTTCGTTCTTTTCTCAGTATTATTGCTACTAACCTGATTTTCTAAAACATCCTTTTATACTAATAATTCCCAATATTGGCTTACTTAGTGGAAAACACACCTTACATGCTTGAGCATTTGACGCGTTATAAGTACGTCGAAATATGTCTAAATATCTTGACCACTAATAATATAGACAACACAACCGCTGTGTGAACAGCAAAATTGCTAAGCTGTTCACGAAAGCTTAATGAGTTTACATAGTGCTGCTAGCTCAGCTACCTTTACAATACATCCGAACCGCGTACTTTTAACCGTCGCCCTTTGCTTTTCCTCCCTGTTCCTCTTGCTTTTGACGTCATGTTAAATAAAAGTACGTGTAGAATAGCCTTAGAACGAAGGTATGCGACACAGGCTGCGTTGAAAGGGCCGAAATTTGAATAGTTCTAAAATGAACTAAGCACAATCACGGTTACTGTCTGTTCGTGCATGAGAATTTTAAACGTGTATTAACTACGGGAAAGATAAGGACAACTTCTGTATTTAGTTCCAGTTTTTGTTGGTTTTAGGGCCCCGTAATGTTAAACCGTCGGATTTACGAGATTAGTTCGATTTGGTAGTAAAGTTCAGGGAAATAGTTGATTGCTTTCCTGTTTGAATTAGTGGAAAAAAAGCTAGCAGCATCAAGTGTTAGTAAACATACTATCTTAACTTTGTTGTTTGTGTTTTAGGTATTGATAAACAACAATATGAAATTTCACATTGTTGTATGCCAACAGATTTCGAGAGTTCCAGATTAGTATCTCCTACCAGAATAAGCTTGCATCACGATCAGCTTTTACTAATGTGTCTCCATTATTTGTCTCTACCGAAATAAGCTAGTAGATTTATAAATAACTTTTTGCTTTTTCATTTAGATGTGTGTAGCCCCCATTTTTCATTTCGGAACAATATGTCAAAAAATGATATATTGATCTTTTGATTTTTGAAACAATTTAGACTGCTCAACAGCATATTACTATCACTTTCTTTTCTATGTAAATATTCAGCCTGTCGCATAATATTAGACAACTAAGGGTTCTAGACATATTGCCTAGATTTTATACAATTGTCAAAAGGCGAACGAAGTAAAAACTTAGTTAAACTTAGATTAAATACAGCGGCCACTTTAGTTTTCTGTTAATGCTTTACGACCCCTATTCCTTGTTATCGCAAGTTGCGTGTATTTAGCGAAAACTATAGTTGGACAAAAATTAAAAACGAAATAGTAGTTTACTGCTAATTGGCAAATTCAAATTTCAGGGGCACGTTGTGCTCATAAACGCAAACAATAAAGTCCGAATAAAGACGGGTCTAAAATGCTTCGTTTTCGAGATACGGACCTTCAAAGGTTTCACTTATAAAACTGCTTTATTTATTAATATTGAAAAAACCACCCTGTATAATATAAACAAATTTTGCAAGCGATTAGACTTCTTAAAGGCCTATGTTTCACATTAGTCGTCTTTTGAAAACTTTCGCAGGGACAGCACAACGGGAGGTGGCACTAGTACTTTTACAAAACAATTTTTTCCGAACCTCTTTTGCAATTGTTTATCAAAGGATTTCATTCTCCATACAAAAATACTTTAAAAGGTACTCTTAAACATTTTTAAAGAACTTTTTCAATACTCCAAACAGGGTCCGATAGAAGACTTGAAGAGAAAGAGAAAAGACTTGCTTAACTTCAAAATAGCACAAGAGATTTTCTCTGCCTATGGTCCTGATCGGGATCTTCTTGGTTCATTTAGTAAGGCTTTCTTCGGAACCGGTTTACTTTCAGAACGGAACAAATAGTTTGTGCTGTCGGAGGATCAAAGTTGGGATTTCGCCTTTTTTGGATTTTTGTGAGATTGTCAAACAGACGTTGCTGAAAGGTGCCCGCGAGCCCCAACTTTTGCTCCATGGAACATCCGTTTCGAACTCGATCGTTTATAAGATTTATTCAACTTTTTCTAGTTCTGGTACTTCCAGTCAGGATAGGTACCCCGAGTAAGGCTGTAAAATCGTAATAAAAATCGAAACTGATATCTTGAAATTTTTGTCTAACCCCTATTTATTCAAATAATAATCAAAAAAACTTAATAAAATTTTCCCCACAGAAGTGTAATTTGATTTAGTTAGCAAAGCATGTTTCGGAAATAAAGTCATCATCAGGCTTTAACAGCCAAAAGGAGAAGAAGGCTTGATGAAGACTTTATTGTCGCAACATGTAGCTTTGCTTTGCCAACATAATTTAAATTAAACTAGTGTGTAGAAGACTGAGTTTTTCTTTTTCTCAATAAAAATTAAATATTTTGAAACATTTGAAACATATTTTAAGAGTGGCAATCCAAGAGGTAAGTGCTTAAGTAATTAAAGATGTATTACTGTACAGTTTACATGTGATAATTCATCTATTGCTTTTGGCACTTTTAGCTGTATTATTACTTCCACTGCCCACACGACCTCCCTCCCCACCTCAGTATTTCGTCCACGAAGGCAAGAAGAGTTAAGTGACTTTTGGATGACAGTGAAATAAGATGCTAATTTTATTTTAGCGTTAAAATTTAGCGAAAGGAAGTTCACTTTCTTATTCTTCATTAACTGGCAAACCGATTTTACTCCTAAACTGCATTTTCCGTTGAAATTTGGAATCAATTGTTCGTTTTTACTGTTTTCTGTGAGATTTTGAACATTCGGCTTCTAGCTAGGTACCTCTTGTGTCATATTATACAGTGGTTCTGTGTGGCACTGTCGGAAAAATAGGCGATGATGCACGTCGTCTGTACTTTCTTATACTTATAGTAAATAATTACTTTTATATATCTAATCCCAACAATTACAGCACATCTAACTAAGAACTATTTTTAGTTGTATGGTATTTAAATATAAAACTCGGCTAATCCCTTAACCACTCATAAACTAGCGGTAGAACTTTCGGGGTCGTGTGATGGCTTCGGTGGTACGCAGCTATTCGGTCAGGTTCCGTCTTATTATCACTTGATTATACTATGTTCATCTCTTACGCACTACGTGTTTCGCAATCTACTTCGCGCACTCTCAAGTTGTCATCGATGCTCCTATGCCGACTTAGTAACAACGGAAATTTGCTGAAAAAAAAATAATTTTTTGGAAACCATTTTCAAGATTTAAAGCAACCACAAACGGAAATAAAAAAGAATGAAAGAAAGATAGTTTTTTGTAGATAAAATCGATTTTTGATTTTATGGAAAAAAATTTCTTCGAATTAAAGAAACCTAAAAACGGAATGACAAATTGATCCACCGAAAGTTGGGTGGGAGGGGGAAATTAACCCCAATTACCCCCTTTCCCAGATTTCCGTATGTAAAAATTAAGTTGAGAACTTTATTCTACTATCACTCATGAGCAATTTAGCCTCAATAGTATTTTTTTATCGGTCCCAGTTTATTAAATAATGCGTAGGAATTTTTTATTACAGAAAATTCATAGGTGTCACAAAGAATTTAGCGGACTGGGGCACGAACCAAATTGTAGCTGATCCATAGCTCTGTAAGTCTATGTATTTAAAAAAGATCGTTTTGCCAGTTTTTGAGCAGCATGTTTTTGAAAAAGTCAAAATTTTGATATTGTTTTCACTTTACAGTTTCAGTAGTTTCAAAACTTATATTAGCTTGTAACATTGTGTACTCATTAGGCATTTCAATTATCACATTTCATCACGATCTGATACCTTGTTTTTGAGTAAATATGCCTTCAAACTTATATTACCAAAAATTCATAAAGGGCGCCAGGGAGAAATTTGCGAACTGGGTTACGAACTTAATTAAAGCTTATCTATAAAACTTATGAACTTACAAAATTTCAAAAATCGCGTGTTGAGTTGTTGATCAATATTTTATTAAAAATTTTCGAAATGTCGGAATATGGTTTAACTTCATAGTTTTCAAATTTTCGAAAAAGTTTGTGGACAGGCAGTAAGATTACGTCTCGTAAGGGCTATTATACAATTAAATATTTGAACCCAATTTGTCAACTTGTTTTTTTAGGCGCTAAAATCAAAATTTTCAAAAAACCGTAACGGCCGTCATATTGAAAGTAGAAATTGCGAAAAAAAAAGTTGGATTTCCCCTAAAATATTCTATTGGATTCCGTTTCCAAATTTATGGAATTTGGTTTCCAAAAAAAATGACAAAAAAACATCGAACCATAGGTTTCTGAAAGTACAAAAGTTGAAATCTGCTTAGTAAGCAAGAAACAATTGAACAATTTTAAATTGATTAATTACTTTAAAAAATGCAAACGCCAATTGTTATAATAAACTTTAAACAGTTCGGAAGTCTGTTTGAAGTAGTTTATTAGGATTAATAAAAACTAGTGAGCCCCAGCGCACAATGCACTGACAGACTCGCGTTGTCCGACCCGTCTAAATGCGTCAGGTGATGCATTAGTTCCAATAATGAGACGCGGCGTCCACTGCTGGTGTACTTCCAATTTTCGGTATTGCAGAAAGCCAATTTTAATTTGTAATATGTTGCGTTGTTTTCCTCAAAAACCAACATAGGCTCTCGTAATCGAAATAAATGCTAAGTAACTATTAGTAATTGAAAGGAATTAAAACTTTTTACTATTATTCACTAACAATGAAATTTACTAAGTTAAATTTGGATAGGGGGTCCATGTTCTCGTAAGCGGTGTTCATGAATAAAAGGAAAAATAAAAAACCCACAGTCTCACCACTAGATATATTTAAAAGATTGTTTGATGTTTAGCAGGCTACATGTTTCGGCCGTAATGCCATCTTCAGGCTACAAATATTTAAAAAAAAATAACATAAGTCGAGCGTGGGTTTGGGAATGAATAGTAAATACCTTAATCGGAAACTTAAAGGTTAAAAGTTAAAACATCTAAGTGAGATAAAAAAGTTTTTGATTTGAAATCCAATAATTTGAAGTACGTAAAAAATAATAACTGGAGAAACTCCAAAATAAGTAAAACGGTAAACTACAAAAAACGCAAAAAAAATTATTATCAAAGCCAAGCTTTTCTTAACTGTGATCTTACCTAAATTCGCATTAACGCTACATAAATGTATCTAATAATTTAAATTACATAAATATATACTAAGTTATACCGCGATGGCATATAATTAAAATGTACGAAATACTTGATAAATGAAATTTTTAGAAGAGTTTCGCGAACTACATCTGCATAAAAATTAGAAACGACAGATGAAACTGCGCAATATACTAAAAAGTTGGCCTTACGGCTGAAACATGTAGCCTGCTAAACATCAAACAATCTTTTAAATATATCTAGTGGTGAGATTTTTTATTTTTCTTTTTATTTAGTAAGTTAATTTAAATGTATATTTTAATATATTATACAGGGTGTTAATGAATTGTAGGGACAAACTTCTAGGGCTTGCAAAACACAACAAAGCAAACAACTTTTGTTAATAAATGTGTGGTGAAAAGTGTTTCCTTTGAGGGCTAGAGCTTCTCAAAGATTTCTTAAGAAGCGCCTAAATGTAGGCAACTCAATTTACTGTCTACTATTTGTATCCATAACGACGGAAATTAATACAAGATAAATAAAGCCCTCTTTCTCACTTTTCAAATTCAAATTAAATTTAAAATAAATTAATTAACAAAATGTTTAAAAACTAAGCAATAGAAAAAACCCAAATTACAAAGCAAAAATCAACTATTTGAAAACTTTACAATAACTAATTCAAAAATTAACAAAATTATAGTAAATGTTCAAAATGTCGCCCCCCCCCCAGCTACTACACACGAAGCACTTCTACGAATTAAATTCCTGCTCACCGCTCCAAATATACCAGGAGTCTATTGAACTTCTTCACATGCAGCAAGAATATGCGCCGTAAGTTCTTCTACAGTTTCAACTGGGGTAGCATACACTTAACGTTTTAACATGACCCCACAAAAATAAATCAAGTGGGGTCAAATCAGGAGAACGTGGAGGTCACGCCACAGCCCTCCTCGACCTGTCCATCTGTTGGGAAAAGTGTTATTTAAAAATTCCCTGACTTCCGCCGAAAAATGAGCAAGTGCACGATGGTGATCCTCATTACACCGCCGCAGAAATTTCTGGCAAAATTCTACCCTTCTGGAAAAATCTGCTTGAACCATGGCTTGTACCTTCTGTGGATGGTACGGATGTAGTTGCTGCTCATGTAGTGTCTCCCATACTGAAACATGGTTCACTCCCATTTCATGAGCGATGGCTCTTGAACTAGTAGAAGGATTTTCAGCCACTCTCCAAAACTTCTTCCTCAAAATCCACCGTTCGCCTTGTTCTGGCAGCTCCACAGTTGTGTCTGTTGACAACGAATGTACCTTCCTCTCGCAGCCGACGTGAAACTACACTAAAGGCCTTGTGCGATGGATGATTCCTATTCGGAAAATGTTCTTAGTACAGACGAGCATCGTCGCGTGCGTTACCCCAAGCAGCTCCATACATGAACATCATGTCATGCTGTTCGGCAAAAGTATAATTTGCCATAACACAAAAATACGAAACACAAAACGAAAATAACGAAGAAAATAATTATGAATAAAATCGCAGAACGAAAAAAAAACGAATTATAAAAGGCACAGAAAGAAACGAATGCAAGAAAAGTAAAAAAATAATCACAAAAATATCGAATTGTGTCAAAATTTACGTTATTTAAATGCATGTATGTCTAGAACGTTTTTTTTTTCAAAATTCCGGGTTGTCTATTTTCAGGTACTTCTTAAAGAATCTTTAAGAGGCTCTATTTTCTAAAGGAAACACTTTTGACCACACATTTATTAACAAAAGTTGTTTGCTTTGTTGTGTTTTGCAAGCCCTAGAAGTTTGTTGAGGCAATGCCATACTTCCTATATACGTTTATTATCGAGCTAGATTCTAACTAAAGTCGCGTACTCACTGTCTGCGTAAGATGTTCATGTTCATGAACAGTGGTACGACGCGATGTTTTAGACGTTGTTCGCGAACAGCGTGTGAACATTTCGCTGTTCGCTCGTTAGACAGTAAGTTCAAAGGACTTGGCAAGCAACAGTCTTAATCTGGAAGTAAAAGCAGCAGTAGCGATTAAATCGTCCCTACTGTCATTTCTCATAAACATACGCAAAAAGTGAACGCACTTGGGAGCTGTTTCCAACTTACTTGCTGTTAAGATAGAAAAATGTGTCGAACAGTTTCAATAAAAAATTTTAATAAGAATACAAGTAAGGATATAGTTACAAATCGATATTTTCTGTCATTTTTTTTTAAATTTTTGATGCAAGAGATCAGAATATACAATAACCAGATAATGCAGTTTGTTGTTCGTCGGTTAACAAATAGACTGTAACAAAGAACAAAAACTAGTGCCAATGTTGAGCAATTCAGCGTAAAAATTAGGTTTGTTTTTATATTCGCTCTGCTTTTACATTCACATTTACCTGCCTTTAAAATGATATCAAAAAAGAAGTAAAACTTTCGTTTCAAGTTTTGGATATTTGTAAAAACTTGCTTTAATTATTATTAAATTATTAATTCTGAACACTTCTTTCATATAAGTTTTAGACATCTTTCACGATAACCTGAAAATATTTTAGTTTTTGATGTGCTACCAGAGCCGTTTTTAAATGTCAATCGAAGTTAAACCTATTCAAAATTAGTTCTAGACCGCAAACAGAACCAAATTGCAAAATATGGTTCTGATATCTAAAAACTTTTGGTTATGCTCAAATACATCTTTGTGTCATCAATCAGGGAAGACCCTATATAACATAACTAGGTTTCCTGAAGTAATAGTATTGCAATATTTTAGAGATACGTTTGCTGCCATACTTGATTTCTTACGGTATTTTTCCTAATATGTTGTCCAATTTTGTATTATTTCTTTTAAAGTAATTACAGTTTCCACTTCAACTCGTCCTACGCATCCACGAGTTTACGTTCGTAATTTGTGCTGATGCTGTCTGGAATCTAGTGGGACTTGTGTAAATCAGCAAATTCAAGCAGTGCTATTTTATGGTTATCTGGAGTAATAAAAATTAGTTTGGGAAATTGCAGCACTTTTGTGGCTTATGTTTGATCGACTCATGCGGTTCTGAAGATTGACGAAAAAACACATAAACGCAGTGACCTCATTATCTTTAGGAGTTACAGCTATTTAATTCACATACAAGGAATTACATACGAGTATACAAGACGTTACGATATATGTGTACTTAGACCTGTACGGTATATTAGAGTTTTGATGCTGGTTTGACTATTACTGTTAACGTTTTCGTTGATATTTGCAATAATGTTTAGTTTAATCCACTGCTATTTATTTATTGGTAAGCATTTACTTATTAAACATTTACTTTCTTTGCAAAATATTATAAATGAGCGATATTCAAAAATGCAGATCCATATACTCTTTACTGCTCCCCTAACAAGACACTTAAATATTGTTACTGTAAATAAACGTTCATATTTTTGCTGCTTTATTATGTTTTATTTGTAAAACAATTAGGGCTACGATTTATATGCGCATTTATAATAAAATCTTTCTGAAGTATGCACTTAACAAGTTGTTAATTTCATGTCCATAGTAGATATAATTTTTTAAAGAACAGCCTCGCACCAGAGTTTTTTTATTTTTACTTCAGACACAACAAATATAAACAGTAATTAAAAATAATTATAAGTACATTAAATACTGCTGATAATTTAAATTAATTTAAAGAATTCAATTCATAATTATATACATTTTTAGATTATCCAACAGCCTGTTATCAGCTGAAATTGATATTTTGAAAAGCTTCCCTAAACATCACAATATGCAAGCGGTGCTTATTTAAATTTACTTAACTTTACTAAAGTTTGCAATTTGTGCAATCAACAATCGTGTGCTTTTGAAACATTCTTATTGATGTTTTTAATTATTTTAAAACCTACGTTTTCCTCTATAATAGAATATTAAATTTTTGTATTGTAGTTGATCTCTTAACTGCTTTAATTTTATTAAGTGAGATCCTCACCTCATCTATTAATTTAATATTTTTCTCGACGTTAGTTGGGCTAGAATGAATACCAATTCCTCACGTACCTCTTTTGTATTAAATTCAGTTTGAGCAGTTTCTGTACACGATATTTTTTTTGTTTAAGTTATAATTGTTTTATTTATTTCATAATTATTTGCATAGGGCCACGTACCCCATCTTGCTACAATCGGTTCCGGAGCAACAGGCATATCTATTTTTGAATAACTAACGGCAACTTGACTTGGGGCTTTACAGAATGTTTTTGTATTAGGAATAATAAGAGAAAACAGGTTAGCGGCCATAAACCGCTAAAAACAAAAACGACAACGCAGCTAGAGACAGCGATATTTCGAGTTATTGCTCCTTTTCGGTGTAGCGTAGCTGGGAAGAAAGCCGCCTGGACTTTTGTATACTTTAGGTTTAGATATTGTCACTTATCATATATTGAAAAAAAAATTGCAAATAATTAAATAAAACCAAAAACGGTAGGACAAGTACGTCCATCAAAAGTTGGGTAGGAGGGAGAAAATTACCTCCTTTTCCTCTACTATTGCCATATTTAACAATTAAGTTGACAACATTATTCTACTATCACTCATGACCAATTTAGCATAAACATAATTTTTATCGGCCCTTGTTTATTAAATAAAGGGGGTAGGAAATATCGATTTTCAAAAACTTGGAGAAGGTGTCACAAAGAAGTTAGCGGATTAGGACACAAACCAAATTGTAGCTTATCCACAGCTCCATAAAATTTAGTGTTAAAATAATTGATTAGCCCCTAATATATAGTTTTGGGTTCGTACAATAATAGCGACACGGTTATATAATACATAACTGCTTAACGAATTTAATTCTGTACCAAAGTATTAATCTGATTCGGCAAAATGTTGACGGCATATTTTACAAGACGAAGTAGGCTTAAAATTTTTCCTTTTTACGGCAGCTATCCATGTTATCTTTATTAAATTGTTTGTTAAAAACTACAACAATAATTTGTGATTCAAAAGTTCACTTTTGTTCAGAAAGTCAAAATGTAAAAATTCTTGCCTATCAAACGGTATTCCACTTTCGCTGCTAAATTTCTCGGTGCATCCAATTGCCGAGCCAAAATGAATCATGATTTAAATAATAGTTATTTTTCTACAACGTCAAAAAATGATGACATTTTTACATTAATCTCAGTATGCAAAATGTCACATTGGAGTTGTTTATCTTGACAACGTGCACGAAGTATTTCGCGCACTAGAGCGAAAAATATTTCGTGCATGACGACAATGGTAACATTTTTAAAATATATTGAAATAGGTGAAACAAATCGCTTTATTACAATAGAACAAAAAAATCACAATAACTATTGTATTATTATTATTGCTATAAATATTAAAAGTTATCTGTTTGTACGCATTTTCATATTGTGCTTTTCGGGTAATGGATTGGCAATTGCATTCTTAGCCACTTCCATAATATCAAAAGGTATATCTTCTTCCATTTCCAATATTTCCATGTTTTAAAAATAGTTTTTTTTAATTAGAACGCCGACCAAACTTGTTTAGGAAAAAATAACTGACAAATATCAATATTTGTTAAATTTTGTTTCCGTAGTAACAAAGACTAGATTTCGATAGAATAAATCTTTATTTTTGTATTTTATTATGATTTTACTTTATTTTTTTTCATTATTTCAGTAAGTTTGTAGAAAAAATGTTGTATGCAACTCGTGCGCGAAATTTCTTTGGTGCGTTCGAATTAACTTTCATTCTCAAGCACCAAAGTATAATTTCGCGCACTAGATACATAAATAAACGCATTCTTCACTGTGCACTAATTTTTGTTGCAGTGAATTAACTGCACACACCTCAATTTTTAATTTTAAAAAAACGTCTGAATTGCTATACTATCGTACGTATGCTAAGTTTCAACCAAACTATTCAGTGCGTCTCTCTTTCACGCCCCCTAAAGTTGTTTGCACGGTTCCGCTCTCACTAGAATCGGTCTACTGTACTTGCAATAATTATGTCTATGACCTGTTCAAGAAGAAGCATTTCCTTCCGTAACAAACTTTCCGTGTTGCAGTGGTGCGCGCAGATGAATATCTTCCGTAGTCTACCTACTAATTCAAATTGCTTTTGAGTTACAAAACAAAATTATATTGTCTTTACAATGCTTATAGGATAATATGACATAAAGGAACCTATGCGGTAATATTTTATTTCTGTGTATCACATATTTAGTACTGCGCACTGAAAGTCTGATGGTATACTACCCGAATCACTTAAACAAATACGACTGATTAAGTTTGTAACTAGTATTGCATAATTATGTAACAACCGTAATTCAACATCACCACATATTTACTTATCAAACGAATTAGTTGAATGAAGCAACAGGAAACTACGTTCGAATAAAATTTATTCCTAATGGTGAAACGCTTATAATGTCCAAATGATCATCAAGAGCAATTGTAGTGCCTGCAAACGTCAGACACGTTGCGGCCATTGTTCGTCTGGTATTATAATTATTATTATACCCTTCAGTACGTCTATCCAGGAAGAAGCTACAAGTGGCTGTATCTATATTTCTCATCCTCCCTATCACCGAAACAAGGAAAGAATGACTACAAACCCAATGTTCACGCGTTCGCTGCCTGGCATAACACCGGATTCCGGACTAATCCAGGGTTCACGTCAGTTGCTTTAGACAACAGCGAACGTGCTACTGTTCTATGATTAACTGTACTCAATACGCAGGATGTATAAAATAATATTTTGGTGCCTGTGCTGTAACATTTGAAGGATTACACGTCCAACATTTAAATCCCTCCTCGGTAGTTACCGAAACAAACAACGCGTTTGTGTTGTCCGAATAAAAAGTGCTAGTTTTTTAGTGACGTGTTTATCCGGAAATAAGGGCGCTTGGTCGCTTTAGACACAACGATTTCTATACGATTTGTTCGCAGTTGATCTTCACCTTCGTATGTCTTGACCCAACATATCCTGATAAATGTGATTGGATTGTATTTGGAATATCTTTAGGGAATCGATGCTAATTCTATAGTAATTAAGGCAGTACGGGTAATAGAAAATAGTCCCGCAGGCGCTTGATAATAATAATTATATTGTAAGAGTAGATATAGAAATTTCAACTGCGTATTTCGTAATATCAGAACAGGGAGATAACAAATATAATATTGCCGAAATGTTAATTAAGAAAAGGCATTACCTAAATGAATTTTGCCTAAAGAGATCACTCAGCAACTCAATAATGCAATCTGTTGTGAACAGCACGAAAAAGTAAAAGATATTTTTCCAACTTGGGCTTCTTCTCTACCACAATCTTTGTGATTGCCATGTCTTATAGGATATAAATTTGATTCCAGTATTACTTCTAGATTCGATAACACACTTACATTTGTTTAAATCCGGTATTTCAAGAATTTACAAAACTGTGAACTAATGTCAGGTTTTTATCTGGCGAGTTTTTAAGCAAATTGATCGATTCCAAAAAAGATTTAACTAATTACACCACGAACATATTTGTTAACGCTATTCTGTTGTAGTTGTTGCTCTTCCTATTCACTATGCATACATAATTTTTTAATTCAAATTAAAATCTTGCTACTTACTGCTTCAGAAGCTTAAATATGTGGGTCTTACTTGATTCCCAAGAAACAAAGGCCAAACAATCGATTTTTTGTTGTTTGCTGAAAAGATGAATTTGGATTAACAAACCGCAAAATGTATAATTCAGAAACATGAGCGTAAATCGTCAATATAAGACAGAATCTGTCATTGCATCTCAAAGCAGCACCGTTAAACTGAGATGCCGTACTTAATGTGAAATGTATACAATCGCTTGTAATGTAATTTCGTAACTCAGTTGCATTGCGGCAATATCATCTCTTACCTCCAATAAACAAACGAAAATGTATAAATTTAAACATGCAGGTTTTTTATTTTCATTAGAATAAATTGGGTATATATTACTGTTTATTCGTTTCAACGTCGACCTTATTTATTATTTAAAACGTTTAGTTTAATTAACAGCCACAAAGCATTTCTGTCTTGTCTGAAGGCAAATTTTATTACTACTTTGTTTATCGTCAGTAAACCTTAAATAACCAAATTATAGCAACAGCGGTGGCAGCAATTATAAATAATTGCTGAAAACCATCATTAAACTGAGTGTAGTTGCAAGATGCCACCCTCGTATTAATTATATGGTAATAATTGTCCAGAAACAAGATCCGGTCGTGTTGTGATGATGAGACAGTTAGGGATTTACTGTATATGGGCAGAATCGGACAAAACGAAAATTATAAAGGTGATCTAATCAGAGATTTCTACTGTTTTAAACCACATCTACCACATCTGGATCCGTAATAATAATTTTTTAATTTCAAATTAATGCTAAAGAATGGGGCCAAAACAAAAGATTGACGCTATTTAAAAAGACGAAGTTGATGATGGTTCCATAAAAACGAAACGTAGTATATCAAATCTGATTCGATAACCCAGTATATAGAATAAAAGTTGGTCTATCTAGAAAAGTGCTTTCAGATTTTCAAAAATTTTGTTAATAGCGGCTAATTGATGGCGGCAAAAAACAAATATCGATTGTTTTTGTTTTTTGCTTTTACCTCCAAAACAAACGCAGCTAGGTCAATTTTTTAGATTGTTAATCAGTGTAAAATCCCGCAAATTTACCGCAATATAACCGACTCTCTATCTCTTATAAAAATATAATGGTCGAAGTAGATTTTCACTAAGCAAATAAACGTAGCTAATGTCGCTGTTTAGACTCGCACTCCTAATCGCAGACAAAGCACGCCGGTGTTTTGTTAACTTGCAATGTATGTTCAGTTTTTATTTTATAATAACGATAATATTATACCTGCCTACTAGATTTAGTAAAATGAATAATTGCGTAAGTACTTTAAATTTACGTTAATTAAGTTGTGCTGTGTAGAACGCTAATATTTCATAATAGTAAAATAAAATTTACAGGCTTCATGTTCAGTATCATTCGAGGAAGTGTGCTTATTTCTATTTTGTTGGGTTAGGCTGTACGAACAGTGGCGTAATTTTAGAAAATAGGCACTATTGGAGGGAACCGCTTTCTTGCCCATTTTATTCAATTTATTTCTTTTTATTTTTTGGCTCATGTCACTGTAACGGATGCAATGATATATCGAAAAATTATCGACAAAATCTTTCAAGTAGAAGCTTGACATTTTTTTCACTAACATTATTTTGTAAACCGAATTTTGTAAAGCTGAAAACGAAATCAAATAGGCAAATTCAACTTTTTTTCTAACTCTAGCTTAAAAATGGCGGCCCAAACCGATTTTTTTAAGCTTTCGGCTGTCGTATTTATGTAACCTTGTTGATCCACCGGATGCGAGTGCTGAAGTTTTATTTATGTAGGAGTCCATTCAGATCCATAAATATTCGAAGATTTAAAAAAAAATTGTTGCATTTATTAACATCTTTAATGATTTATTCTATATTGGAATATTTAAACACAAATAAAAATATTTTTTGGTTGACATCACAATCCGCATTTTTTCTCTTTTCTCTAAAATCTCATTAAGCCGTTTGAAGAAATACCTTAACGTTGCATATGTTATTAAATATTGAGAGATTCAAAATAAATATTTAGGGACTTATGTTATTTTATGACGATTCATTAAAATGTGAAGCATTAAGTTATATTTTGTGTTTTTATGTATAATAAACATTGAAGCATCTATCCATATATTAAATCCTGAACTGTCTCAACTTTTACCCGACGACGCGACGAACTTTTACATCTCGACACCGTTTATTTATAATTTTGAGCGAATGTTTATGTAACTGTGACAGAGTGCGATTCGACTGTTAGAAGTTATCAAAAACGTGTGAGACGAAGGCCACGGGTTCAGCTACTATAGTTTATTTCTCAATTCTTGCTTTTCACGTTAATACGCGTATTTTAGTTGAATGTAGTCTTAATGCACCGTTCTATTTAACTGCTCTACCGCTCTGAAAATTAAATTGGGACCCAGACGAACATGTAAATAGGAAATAGTTATTACTGCTCTGACGACACATTCCGTTAATATCGTTCATACAATAACTTTGGTCGGATGAATGCAAATGCAGTATTGAAATATTGCACATTATTTTTGCCTAATTGAGTAACTATTGTATTTAATGTTCAAACATAGTATAATATCTCATAAATAAATTATTTTTATGCCGTCATTAACGATTCATCCGCTCGGAACATTTTCATGTATGCGTTGCAAGTATAAGTGGGTGATTGCTTAAACGATGCAAGCTGAATTTGTATAACAGCCATAATAATACTTATTGTTGCCAGTGGAGTGAATTATACATGAAAAAACACATTAATTGTAAATGGGTGTGTTTTACAAGATTACCAAATGCATGTGTACTGTAAGTTCCACGATTGGTTCGTTCAATAGAAGAAAAATCCGTGACGAATTTTTAACTATATTTTTTACCGTCAACCAATGTGCTGCTAAGCCTTAATACCGACGCCAGGTTATAAGCTCACCACACCTGGAAATTTTGATTAATTGATGATAGAGTAGCAAAGTTATGTTTTCCATACCATATTTCACTTCCTCTCAAAGTAGTACTCTGATAGACAAATATTATATTCCTAGTGAATCCTACAGTTGAAGAGAAACTCATTTTTTAATAAACATTGTTTGAGTATAATTGAGAAGATCGCCTTTAATTAACTTACTAAAATTCGTTTTCATTAAATATTCAGTTGCTGTCTGTAAATTATAAATTATTTTTCCACCTAAAGATAGTTTCGAATTATCTTGAATTGGCACTTGAATTGACTAGTTTTCTACATTTTAAAATAATTTTTTAGCTAACATGCTTCATTAACTGTAGTGCTTTAATAGGGATTCAAACTATACCATTCTAGACCTTTAATAATCCCGGATGTCCCTAACGGGGCCATAACAAATTTTGTTTGGTCTCCGTAACCCTGCCTGAGGTTTGCCTATCTACTGTTCTGGTGAATTTAAGTACTGCTGGTCGATGTGAATTGTGTTTTAAAAGCATAATTATAGTACAGGGTGTCGATTTTATTTTGCTCGCCACTTGAATCTTCGAACCTATAAGAGATAGGAAGTCACGTTAAGTACGGGGATAAGTTTTGTGTTTTTAATCAGAATATCTAAACAAGTATGCCATAAATGAAATCAACTCGTTTCCCAAATATTCTGAATCAACCTGAAATTCTATTTTTCTTTGAGATGTTAACATCGCCAAATTATTGTAGGAAAATTGGCACGTATGCGTCAAACCATTTGCAAATCTGCTAAATCTGGATTCGTTTTTTAAATGCAATAATCAACATTTATATGCCGAGAACTACAACTTAAGTAGGAAATTGTGCAAGGTAGGTTACTGTCTTGCTTAAATGATAATTTAATTAAATCCCGAAACTTGGCCTAGGGATTTCTTTTAAAAATTGTCTGCGTTTGCTATAAAGGCACAATTTAACCAGACGAAATTTGTAGTTGCAGAGAGATACGGCAAGAATATTTTTTTTTCATAAATGCAGAGCTGTCATTGGTTCAAGGGACATTTGAAGATAAAGGAAGTAGTAATTTTCATAAAATAATCTGAAACTATTTGGCAATAATAGCATGTTAAAAAGATAATATGTCTGTTATTTTCGAGTACTTAAGGAGCGGCTTGACTTATACAGAAATTGTTCTGATACTCTTCATTAGTAATGAAAATACCCAACTTTTTTCGTATTTAAACGCCCCTTCGTATCTTCTATTGTATCCGAGATACGGTGAGAGGTATGGTGATCACAATTAAAGTAGACTCCCCGATACACGCAATCAATACTCATTGTACTGCTAATTAATCAATAATTGCAGTTCAATATTTTAATTTTGTATGCAGTTCTTGATGTAGCCCCGAATCTTTTTTTATTTCAAAAGCAAATATTGGCACTGCAACCTTTACTGCTTTTTACATCCAGATTTTAATGAAATGCTGCAGAATACTCAAGTATAGCAAAATTTTTTTTGGGAAAATGGGTTTTTAAGTGCTAACCGACACCGAACATGGAAGTTAGACTTTTTGGTATTATTTAGTTTATTTACACAATTTCGTAAATGTAAAAGCAGTTACGCATAAAAAACTCCATGTGTACCTTCAAGCATCCAGTATTTTTTGAAAATTTACACTTAACGCTTACTTACAAATGAGTAGGTAATTTTGTTTACATTTTTTCCTGTAATAGTCCGAAAACAGTAAAGTGGTGCGATTTTTGTGAAACTGCCAATATTACAAATTTTTGAAGAATATCTAGTCACGCCCCCATTTATTAAAATAAACTCGGATCATGCTCGTGCTCTGGATACGACCCAAATAAAGACAAAGACAATCTTAGGGTTATAATTTAATATCAAAGAAATACAAAATACTAAAATAAAACAACAAATTTAACTTACATTGTAAATCTTTGCAAATGGGGCCCGCCCGTAATGGTCACCTCAAAGGGATGATTTTACAAAGGAGACGAACTTGACTCGGATTCAAGTTGGAACTGTCTGATTTACATCAAAATTTTATTTATAAAGGTTTTGCAAGCAATTACTTCACATGTGACTTAATTGCATGCCTCAATGAAACACGCGCAATGCAAGTTGTACTTGACATTGCATTTAAAAGTAAAATATGAATTATTTTTAATAGATCGTAAAGTTTCAACGACATTTATTGATAAGATTTTGTAAAAGCTTTGCAACAAAGTAACAAAATAAATTTATATTAAAAACTATTTCAATTAATATTCTAAAATTTTGAAAAGTATTTTCTGCTTTATGTGATATATCTAAGAAACTAGCAATATAATAGATGAAAGGCTGGGTTATTAGTAAGTCTTTTCCCAATCCTCTAATTTGTCTGTGCTACCCTCTATGAATATCCATGGTAAACTAAACTGTTTATCAGTTACAGTAGAATAAGATTCTAAATGGGTGTTTTGATGCGGTACTTTTTATAGGGCATCTCATTCCCTTCACTTTATGAACTGACGAATTTTGTTCTTTGATACCTTCTTTGTTGTTGGCAAGATGTTAAAAAAGCGTTATGTTAAGGATTTTTACTTTGGTTACTTTCAGAATAGGGAAGTATTGTTTTCACACAAATTTTGAAATCGAGCTTTTGACAGAAATCCATTATTTGGATCTCCAGCAACCCAAAAAACTGGTCTAAAAATTGTCTTGTCTGTGTGTAGGTGTGTAAATAAAGTATGTGGATATGTTTGTGGTGCATCATAACTACCTACTGAACAGATGGACGGATTTTAATGAACTTTGGAATCTGGGGGTATATCAAAAATTTACGACAAAACAAAAAATCAATTCTCTTATAAAAAAACACTCGCTGTCTCTACACCTGACTCCCATGCGTCGATCGAAGTCTTTCTACGCGTGACCAATGTACACACACACCGCTACCTGTCGACCTTTGCTTCACTATTCTCTCTTTGTAGTCAGTAGTGTAATAAATGAAAAGATTATCGTCAAGCTTATACTACTATTTTTCTACGAAAGCTTTAATATCATGTAGTATGTTCTCTTATATTATTACTTTAATGCAGCTATGGTGTCGGTACAGTGATAAAAGTAGAGGGATGTTATTGTAGGCAATGTTCGGGCGTGACACATTAATTATAAGATACTTTTGAATATATGATAAGTAACAATATCGAAAGTATTTACAAGTCCAGGCGAAGTGCTTTCATTTTTTAGATTATTTTATGCGTTAATCTGAAAAAAAATTTCTACTAAATATTTCACCATACAACATTTTAACTTGCATCGATAAAAGTTAAAAGAACAATGAAGAGGGTTTTTAAATGATATGTTACTCGAGCACCTCCACCAGTTAGAGTTGTTGCGTAGGGGACCGTCGCGACGCCACTATAATGCGATTCGAATTTTTTTATATAGTATTTTATATGTTGGTTACATAGCCGTAGGCTTGTTTCTCTGTAACGCTATATAAAGTCAATAATATGATGGTGAGTGATTTTATAGACGAGATGTGTATCTGAAAGAAACTAAACAAAAAGTTCCTCTACAATTAATTGATTATACCAATATTTTTGGAGTTATTTAGGTATGAACAATCTGTAAATAATAGAAAGAAAAACAGTCACAATCAAATTTAACTGTGTGATCAAGTACTGAAACAAATACAAACAACGAAAGATAGTTCAAAATGATAATAGAACTAAAAAAAATTAAAAATGTTTAAAGTGTCGGAAAAACTCAAATTTACGTGTTCAATTAAACAGTGGCACGCTATTGGCTGTTGATAAAACAGCACGTCATTATTTATTCATTTCATAGGTTGTCATTTGTGTGAATTTAGTTCCAACGTGCCATAAAATTAGTTCCAACGTGCCATAACATGGCCGCGAATTATTATATATAAAGAGTATTTAATCATGCCGATGGTACTTTGGGCTTCTAATCAACGAGCGGCACGTTTATACGCGAGCATTCTTTCGCACCCATTTCAACATAGTACGTGGTATTGCACCGTGTCAAATTAGGAACTAAACAACATTTGTAATTTTTGCTCTCTATTATGATTTTGAATTACCTCTTGTTTTTTGTAATTTATCATATATTTATTTCCATTACTTGAATATACACTTAAATTTGAGTTTTAATGTATTTTTAGATCATTCTCAGAATTTTCAAAACTTTAATAAATCTATAAATATTGGTCGAGCCGAAAAATCGTAGAAGAACTTTTTGTTCAGTTTGAGTCTTGTAATACCGTTTCACAGTCCGCGTCTGCGAGTTTTGGAACACCCTACAATCTACATAGTAGTGTTGTTTTTAACCAGAATACCTGAATAAAAAAAAGTTGTATAACATGTAACAGTTTACCTATTTTTCGTTCGACTGTTTATTGTTAGCAGAAAACCGTTTTAGTTCTCTAAGAATCCCTTTGAACTTCAGATGAGATAATCTGTGCGAATTTCAACATAAACTCTCTGGCAGAGTAGACCGCATACACACAAACAGCCGAATTCCAGCGAGGAGTAAATAAATGTGCGCATATTTACTGTATAATTTCATCACATGAACGCACCTCGCCAAACAAAGAAACGTAGAGTGTAAACTATTTGAAATTTTAATAACTACAACGAAGGTTTATTTGTCCGTGCAGTATTTGTTTCAAATATATTCATGAAAGACATGCAAGCTGTTTCATCCACAATAATAAATTGTTTGTTATGTAATGAATGACATACATGTTAAAAACTAGTATTTTATGCAGTATTATCTGCACGATTTAGCTCTCTTGGAAGATTTGATTTGTCTGTCACATTGTTTTAGTCGCTACAAGTCCAAGAAGAAGCACTTCGTTTTGATTGTCTCATTTTTCAAAAATTAATATTCTGTGCTCATAAACGTTACCGTTTAGCTACTGCCAAACTCAGAATATATCAATTAAGGTAAAAATTATTCGACGAATTTTCCGAATAAATTTAAGCAAAAATAAAATACTCCGTCAAAACCGGGGGGGGGGGGGGGTATGAGCAGCAAATGTAAAAAAAATTAAGCTTAAAATTCTGGTTTTTTATAGTATTTCCTTTATTGCATAAAAAGCCATGAATGTCCAAACTTCAAAGATTAATAACGCACATCAGAACAAAGTTAGAGTATTTATTTAGAACTATCTAAGTTGCAGGCTTCCGCGGCCGTTGTTAATAACATCTAGGCTTCCGGGTTGGAGCCGCGTCATCGGTGCATGAACTGCCAGTGCAGTTCATGCACTGTATTATAACCCCACCCTTGTTCTTATCGGATCTTATTTTTTTTTAAGAATTATGAGGCCATGCGTGAGCACGACTCCATGATTTCTATCCCACTCCCTTACCCAGGCTCAGCGAACTTGCGCTTTACACCGGTCTAACATGCCTCACCCCTGAAAGACATGCAACCCAACATACACACCACACACACCGTCCATGGACACGCCGGATTTAACTTATTCAAAAAAATTTCCGACGGTCAGAGGACTCGAACCTACTGCCGTTGGGAGTCTAGTTCTAGAGGTTGGGACTGTAACCACTAGACCACCCGCTGGCCCAGATCTAAAAATTTAAAAATCGCTATCTGGCGAGTTTTTATAAAGTTAATATTTGAAATTATTTAGAATTTAGAGAAACTTATTTAATGTGGACATACTTTTATATCACAATAATTTAATTTTAATTTTCCTAGGACTATAACAGTAGGTACCACAATTTGTAACAATCTGCCTACTCATTTATGACTAAATATTAGTCACAATTTTCAAGTATTGTCTTGAAATCATCACATTACAACAATAACTATGTGAAATTAATGAGACAAAGACTATATTCGCGTTCCCGTTCCGAATCGTGGTTGTTTAATTAAAATATTTTTTTGGGATGATATATTCGTAATCTGTATAACTTATGCGTATTTCTAATTTCTTTAATGTCTGTCCGTTCACTGGGTGCCAAGATTTTGATTTTGTCGTACACAGGCATGCAGTGCATGAATGCTCGTGCGCACATACTCAGACGTTTTTCATGAAAGTATCGCATTCGGCTTTTCTCTGTATTGTAATACTGAAAATATACGCTAAAGTAAAAATAAATGAAACAGTTATACTACAGAATTGGTAAAAGGTATTATCTGTTTCACCGCTCCGATAGTTATGGGATGACCCAATCAGGGAAAAAATAGGGACTCGATACGTTCTATCAAGTTGAAATTCATTTATTGAATAACCGAGCAGTGCGCGGTTGTTATATTAAGCAAACTATCCGGATGTCGTCTATTTGACAGTGATACCGTCTAAATTTCTGTTACGCATAACGGGTGTTCAAAAAATTTTCTGTTCAAGATTTTTACTTTCCTATATATAGGGAAGTATTGATTTCATGCAAAATTTCAAAGTTGAGATTTTAAGGGAAATAGTCCATGGACCCCAAAAAGGTAATTTTTAAAAAATGTCTGTCTGTGGGTGAGTGGGTGGTTCCGTTACGCTCCATATCTCCGGAACGGCTGGACCGATTTTGATGTGCTTTGGAATGAGGGGGTATATCAAAAATTCACCGACAAAATAAGCTTTTAAAAAACCGGAAGCGGAAGTTAGACATGTTTTTTGGTAGCATTTTTTTCAGAAACTGAATTTTGGAAATTTTAATAGTGGAGATTAAAGAAGGCCTTAGGACAAATCAAACGATTTTTTACCGAACTCTCTAGCTTTAAAATGGCGGCCGCTACGAATTTTTGAATGTATTCCTTCTACTTTAGGCTTATCATCACAAACAAAACTTTTATATTTACGATGTAAAGAACACATGCTTTAAATTTAAATAAATTACGAATAAGTACATCAGCACCTGTTATATATTTTATATTATTATATTTATATTATATATATTTTATACATGCAGAATTTATAACCATTGCATATTATAAACATCAATAGGAACGTAAACGTAGTGCAAAGTTAGACAGTGTTGTGTCAATGTAATCGCAATTAATTAAATGCCAACTCAAAATTACTTATAATTATTAACCGCAGGAAGCACAGCAGCATACGTTTGGCAGAACTTCGGAGGAGGAGCAGTTTAGCAAAAGCTCTCTCATTGTGGTCCCCATTAATTGTATCTCAACCTCACAGATGGAGCTCTGTTGTGTTAGAATGTGCGACCTTTAACCTCGTTATATAACGCGGCCCCAAACAAGTAATTAAAATGATTCTAGTCGATTGTTTAATTTGGCCAGTTTTGTACTAAGCTATTTCTATATTTATTCAAAACTAAATGCGCTATTAATTTATAAAAAAAAAACTCCCGCTGGGTTATAAAATATTAGAGCACCTCTCTTATCGAGTGCTATAAAATTGAAATGGTTTCAAAAATCATTTTAAAATTATAGGGTACATATTGAAACTACTTCCTGAAAAGTGTGATAAATTGTCTTCAATACATTCACATCTAGACTAAAATACTGCTAGAAATAGATGCGTATCCTGTTGCTATTTCATACCTGTCTTGAATTAGATTTGATGTTATAGTGTTAAAAAGATTGCTTCATTGCAAACTTTGTAAGCATACGTGCTAATTTAATTTATTTTTAAGTTAATGCCATGTTAAAAGAAAACCATCTGGAATAATTAACTGTCAACCATAAATATAGTAACGAATATAAAATGATCTGCAGACTGTTCATCTGTGATTCCAAAGTAAATTTAAAGTTGACATGAGTCAAATGGAATTGTATAATTGTTATTCGGCCTATTAATCAACGATCTTTACCAATCTACGTTATTTAAAATCATTGAGTGTACAGAGAGCAGCTTTTAGATTATTTTGTGTCGATTGTTGTTTTAAAACCAATAATAGTCGCATAAAATAGAAATTCTGTACAATGTACAGAAATGACATACAGCACACCCGAATTTGTCCTATAAGCCCGACATACTAACCGTAATATACAATAATACCAGGACGTTAATTGGATTTCCTAACCACTATTAAGACATAATTAATCTTTTGTAAAGGAAACCGTCTTATCCACAATCTCTTGTAAGAAGTGAATGCTTTGATGGTAACCGAGCTATGAAGTTATAACAATCGAATAAACGGTTGGCATCCTTTTATCCCTAACAAGCTTTATGGAGACGCTCGATAACGATAAGCGAAATAAACCTCAGATATTTAGAAAGGGCTGTGTTGTTGTTACTTTGATATCAATTTTGTAAGAAAATGCATATGCGGTTGTACTTTACTCAGCTGAGTAAATACATTAAGTAAATTAATAATCAATAATCATCTTCAGCAAATACACCAAGAGTAGAAAATAGGTATGTAGTTTAAAAAAAATAATATATAGAATAAATTTTATTAGATTGTAATCTTATATCTTGCAACCTTTTAAAGGTTTATGTTAGAGTAATTATGTAGGAGGAAGAGCTGGATGATGTTACAGAGCCATTCTGAACAAACTCAGGATAGTCGTAAATTGTGAATGAATACAAAAGATTTCATT
This sequence comes from Ctenicera cuprea, assembly GCA_958336395.1. Lineage (NCBI taxonomy): Eukaryota > Metazoa > Arthropoda > Insecta > Coleoptera > Elateridae > Ctenicera > Ctenicera cuprea. The sequence continues at coordinate 60,949,936 of OY284486.1, forward strand.
TCATTCTAAAAAAATCTAAATTTGTTCGAGTGCAATCCATCGACACATGAAAAACATGGGCGAGGCACTTCATCTATGCGTACTTATAGGAAATAATTACTTCAACAATTACAGCACATCTAAGTAAGAATTGTTTTTAGTTGTAGGAGAATTAAACCTAAACCCCTGCTAATCGCTTATTGCAAGAAGGATAACTAACAACAATCATAAACTACCTGGGTAGAAATTTCAGAGTCGCGTCGTAGGCAGCTATCGGGTCAGCTTCTGTTTATTATCACGTGATTATACTGCGTCCATCTCTTACGCACTATGCTTTTCGCGATCTACCTCGCGCACTTAGCTTCTCATCGATGCTCTTATGCTGCTTTTTTCTTAGAAGAAAAATCATTTTTTTTTATTTTTCGGAATTAAACAAAAACCAATAACGAAATGACAAATTCGTTTGCTACAATTAACCCCGTTAAATGAGGCTGCACCTAAAAGGTAAGTTCAGAATCTTATTCTACTATGACATGAGCAACTTAGCTTACGCATTAATTTTAGATTTAAAGAATTTACATAGAAATCAGCGGACTGGGACATGAACTAACTTAAAGCCCATCCCTAGCCCTAGAAGTCAAAAAAAATTCATGTTCCCAATTTTTGATCAATATTATTCTGAAAACTTCTAAAATTTTGAAAATATTTTTTGACTTTACAGTTTTTAATTGTACATAAATTTTCTGACGTAACAACATTGTGTTGCTCTAAGGCTAATACAACAACACATTTATTCCCAATCTGTCACGTCGTTTTTGTGTAATAAGCCAAAATTTTCTAAAAAAAGTATTCGGAAAGAAACTTGTCTTCAACGCCTTTTATTCTACTGTGTTTTTAAATGTTTGAATTTTTAAATTAAATTTCTTCAGTTTTTCCTGTAAATCAGTTTAATACTGTTGGCAATGACGGCAGTTAACGTTTAATCAGTAGGTGTTTATGTCAGGTTTCATTTTTATCCGGAAATGAGAGGCTAATAGAGAGCGCTAAAGCAAATCGAATGTTTTTTTTGCCTCAAAATGGCGAGCGCTGCGAGCGATTTTTTTAATGTTTTGACTTTTACGGCTCTACTAGCCAATACTCCCCAACCTATAACTTCTTTATTTTAAGAAATACGGTTTTAAAAGTTATTACAAAATATTAAAAGCGTTCACAGCTTAAGCCAAATTTGCAAAAATAATTTTAAATGTATTACCGTTTTTAATACTACACTTTTTTTTATCTAATTTAAATTTGGTGCTTTTAAAGATTTTCACAAAAATAGCTTTTTTCGAAAAATTTGTTATTAGAGCATATAAAAATTATACCTTATTCGAAATAAAAAAAATTATTTTCAAGAGAATGTGTAAAAATGGGGCCCTACTTGGAAAAAAACGAAAACATTTTAATTTGCGAAAATTAAAAACTGCAAAATATTTTCAAAATTAGATTGCTCATACAGATTAAGCGTTTGACGCTTAAATAATTTTGTAATACACCTGTTAAATTAAAGAAGTTGTAAGGCAAGGGAGTTTTTACTGGGACTTACTGTATACGAGAATTTGTGAAACCATGAAAATTGTGAGGTAAAAATTTTCGAAATTCTTATAATTTTTAAAATATTGCACAAAGAAACAGGGATTCTAGTTAAACTGTATAGGGTTATAAGGATAAGAATTAAATTATTACAATTTGGTTTTGTCCCAACGCGCTTCTTTCCATGTGAAATCTTCTATGAATTTTTGGATTGAATAATGTTTTGCTAAATAAACTGCGGACGATTTCTTCTTTTAGCTTAATTGCTTATCAGTGATAGTAGAATAAGATTCTAAACTAAAATTTAGATGCAGTCATATTCAGAGAAGCTAAAAGTTCTAATGTTTGGCTAACTTGTTTTTCTGTTTGGTGTTTTTTAATCCCAAGCAACTCTTCTTATGCAAATATAAAAAAAATCTTTTTTTTTTCTAAAAAACTTAAAACTTCTACGGACAGTTTAGGTATAACAACGTAGGCGGTTAATCTAAAATTTTCTTAATGGTTTCATACTCAAAGCCAAAGTAGATTGTCTTTATTGAATTATTAACCTTTTCATAAAAAGTTTCAGTTCAGATGCAATCCCTTCTAAATTTCTGGCGAGTTCTGGCACGGTTAGGTAGATGCATTTGTCAATGTGTCATTTTTTGAAATAGATGTAAAACGGTAGTGTCACTTTGTTGTAAATGTTTGTACGGTAAAGATCTCCACTGTGTAGAAACCTTAAGTTCGTTTAAATTTCCGGTTGTGGTGTTCTATTGTCTGACTCACAGCGGTGATAAGCCATACTAGCGGATGTAGGATCACGATTCATATATCAAAAAAAAATCCAATTTTTTTAAAATTTTTGAACACTTATTGTTTATGAGTTATTTTAGTCATATTACAATTTTAAAGCACCGTGTAAGTTTAGGTATGTTGGGTTGCGTAATTCTTAATTTCAAATTTGCCGCTATGTTTAAACTATGAATATCTTGGGTGTCCATTACAATAGCGATTGCGATATAATGTGCAGAACATATCCAAAAGCCCCTTTTTTCGTGCACAATTTTATGTCTTGAATCCCTGGTCTCATTCCACAAGTTGCATATAACCTCGATGGGGATACACGTGCTCAGCTTCAACCCCTCGTACCGCTTGTGGCAAGGTTTAAGCGATTAGTGCGGACTTTGTGCTAGACTGTACTTGAACCTGAGTGAAGCTGGTCGCTATGGTAACATGTAGACGGCTCAGTCGATAGCCCCTACGAAGCAGACAGCGCTACGTCAATCTATCGGCAGCTTTACGTACCACTGCCATTAAAAGTAATTCGTGACAGACTTTAATAGCACCGATGCCATCGTTTTGCGCACTGCAGATTGTAATAATAGTTCCTCTCACTTCGTCTTTATATTACGTAACTAAAGATTGAAAGTATCTTTACTCTATTTTAATTCCTACATTTTGAAGCTCAATTATTTATAACTTGTATACCTACCTATTTATAGCATACGAGTATAGGTACAAGCATGAAAAACATGGGGAAGCAATCTTCCCGTCCTTGTTTGGTTCTGACACCATGAAATTATTCGATAACAGAATATGGGAAAATAGTCCGATACATTGCAGTTCAGACCAGTAATACTAAAACATTTGAAAATAATTACCTAATTGTTTAAATCAGGCTTGTGCAACCTTTTTCAATGGCGGGTCAATTTGCACTAATTAAAACAGGACGATGACTAGTTTTTGACGCATTTTTACCTTCCTCGCTACGAAGTATAGCTATAGAGAAAAGTATTGTGATTGTCATGTAGGCTTTGGAGCAAATGCGTTGATTTAGCGAAGTTTGTTATGCTTTGAGCTTACTGATGCAGAAAACCCAAATTTGGCTCAAAGATTGGTGGTTCCACTGGCACGAAACCTCAAGAAAATGAGGTTGGTCCGCCAAAAAAAGGAAGAGAGGAGGAGTGCTCTATTTCAAAATAGACGTGCTCGTTAAGACATCAGATTCGTATTTTACGCATGTCGAGTAGCTCCCCACTGCCCCACCATCGATTTTTTGGTTTGTAAAAAATTTGCGAATTTCGGCTTTTAAATCGGTATGAGCATGTTAAATGACAATAGCAACATCTTTTCATTATGAAAACACCACTGAACAGATTAATTGAGTAATGGCCAAAAAACGGCTATTGCCAAATTTAAATCGATTTTGAGATTTCGAGGGATAAATATTGGTTGCAACTAGAAAACACTGTGTTAAAACCACTCGACTGCCAAATTTTCAAACATTTAAAAATTTTCAAATATTTTTAAAACTAGCTAACTTACAAAAAGTTGTCAAAATTTTTAAATTTTCATAATTTTAAAATTTAAGAATTTTTCAAAAATGGTCTAAATTCTAGAAAATTTCAACAAACTCAGAATTTCCCAAAATTTTCTCAGTTATTATGAAAACAGTTTTCCGCCATTTTAGCATTTTCAAATTTCCCCAAAAATTTTTAAAAATTTTCAAATCTTTTTTAAATTTTTAAAAATTAGAAGGTCTTGAATATTGTGATAATTTTTATAATTTTTGAAATATTTTCAACTTATTCTTTTCATATCCCAGTTTGCCAGTTTCTTTTTGATGTCTCCTATAAATGTTTTAAAATCAAAAATTCATGTTTCATTTAATAAAGGGAAGATGCTAAGACGTCGTTTTAATCTAAATTGCTCCTGAGTGACAGTAGAATAAGATTCACAACTTAATTTTTAGGTGCAGCAATATTCAGGAGTTTTAATTTTCCTTCTATCACTTAATTTTTGGCTGGTGAATATGTTGTATTGTTTCTGGATTTTTCGTAGTTTTTATAGTTTTCAAAAAATTTTTCATAGTGATCACAATTTTTTGAAAATTTAAAAAGAAAAGTAAAATTGTTATATTTTTAAAAAACATTTTGTATAAAATACTTTTGAAATTTTTTCGCGAATTTTAAAAATAAAATGGTCAAAATTTTCGAAAAATATTATAATTTTTCAAAAATTTCAGTAAATGCGAGGAACGTCTCGTGGCGGCTTTCCGACAGCTTTTCAAATATAGGTGTCAAATAAAAGTTATTTAAGCTACAAGGAATGTGAAGATAACATTCGAGGAAGGCTCCGCCTCGGTTTATAATATTACCTCCCGAGAATGTTATTACACGTTTCTCACTACCAGCAGCAATTAACTTAAAATAATAAAAAAATATTGGTAACGTTTGACATCTGTCACCAGAACTATGATCAGAATTTTGTTTTAGTTATTTCTATTTCGTAAATTTGCTGTACATCTCTGTTATTACTATTATTTTCATAGAAATGTAAGTTATTATTATCTAGCAGGAAATAAATTGAAGTTAAATGTAAATAAAGGCAAAGGTATGTTAATATCAAGTCAAAGTTGTTTAGATGCATTTAAAGTAAATAACCTTAAGATTGTAATAGATGGTTGTGAAATAGAAATGGTAGACGAAGTGAAATACCTAGGTATAATAATTGACAGAACGTTAACTTTTAGATCATACTTAAATGTACTTCAAAAAAAGATAGGTAAAAAAATTGGTTTTTTAAAAAGAATAGCGCCACATTTATCATTATATTCAAAATTAACTGTATACAACACTATGATCTATCCTCATTTTACATACTGCAGTACTATTCTTTTCTTACTAAACGATTGTGAATTACAGAAGTTACAAAAATTACAGAACCGTGCTATGAGAGCATTTTACATTGTAATAGATTTACTAGAATTATATTTATGTTGGAATGTTTAAATTTTCTATCAGTTAAAGAGCAACTTCAGTTTAATTGCATGGTCTTTATATACAAAATTGTAAAAGGTATGTTGCCCAAATATTTGGAAAACAATCTTGTTAAAGTATCTGATATTCACGATTACCAAACTAGACAAAATGATAATTACTATATTACAACAAAAAATAAGTCTCAAACAATAAATAATATATTCCACAAGGGTTTGGATTTGTATAATCAACTGCCAGAAATTGTAAAAAACAATAAAACTTTACATACCTTTAAGAGTAGTTTAAGAATGCATATTATTACATATAGAACAGGGTAATTTAGGTGTTATAGATTTAGAACTTATTATTTTATGTTGTAGGTACCTATTTGTGTTAGTAAAATATTATATATTCGTAAAACGTTGGTGATATGTATTTAGTTATTTGTAACCATTGAGTTATTAATTAATAAACTTATTATTAAGTTCCGTAGTTAAGTGTAACCGAACAAACAAATGCCATGGGGCACTTACATCTCTTGTAGCCATTGCTCTATGCAAAGAATCCGTAGAGGCAATATGGTCGACGAAGATCCGTGTTTCCTCCACAGACATGGAATCCGTATGAGAGTAGGTTTTTAGACTTGTTTTTTTCCACACAATTGATACTGTCGTCTACGCGCAGCACATATTACTGAACTTTTTATGCACTGCATAGTGCATTTCACAGAAATTTTTTCTGAAAGCAATAACGAACTAAACAGTTCCGCCAGTAACCCGTTCGGGAATTCTTGTATTCGCTGATGATCTACATCTATTGCTGTGAGTGGCGTAACTACTATGCCGTCAGATACGGCTCCAGCTGAGATTATAAAACCTAAGCGGCGCGAAACGGGTCTCATTTTTTCTAAGTTCCAAAAAAACCGTAGGGCGTATCCCATGGGTACAGCTAATTCATCTTAAATGCGAGCTGGTAGTGTAAACGCAGCAGTTTGTTATTGTAACTCATGTTCCCAATATTAGAGTCAAGTTTAGTTTCTGTTTATTATTTCTTTAATCTAATTATTTAGTATCTATTTGTCTAATTACTGTTTTTACCTGGACATCTTTCCGGATTTAATATAGCTACTTAAATTAATAAAATGTCACTCAAATTCGTAATGCAATTGCGTTGGTGCATGAGATTAAAAAAAGTTCGAGTTCAAAGTAACCTTTTTTCATAGTGAAAATACATGTAAAGGAAGTAGGCCAAATTATTCAACAGAAGAAAAATATGTGAAGTAGTGAAGAACTATCTGCCGTTAGGGGCCCCTATGCGATGTTCGCAGAGTTTGTTTTCCTAATGGCGCTATCGCTATCAGCAGATTGTTCCAAAATTACAAACGTATAGTAGAATTCCAAAATTGCTTATCTGTATCGAAAATTGTAGCGGGTTGCTGTGCAAAGGATTATGCGTCTTATATAACGGACGAGTAAATATGTGGGTTCCCGTAGCGGGGGGCCTTCATCACTAAAAATTGAGACAGATGGAAGGGATCCGGATTTAATATATATACACGCAAATACCGACTTTATATGTTAGAGATGTATGTTAGGTATGTATATGTAGAGCAGGTATGGGCAATCAATGGCCCGCGGGTGGTATACTGCCCGCGGGCTTTTGTGCAGCCTGCTACTTTATTTAACCACCACTCCGGCCAGTGAGACCGATTAGTATATTGTTCTGATGCAAATAAACAATGACAGTAAAAAGTATTTTATTTATCAATTCTAGCTTTACTTCGTTAAAGTACATATTTAATGAGTATCTGTATATAAAATACTTAATTACTTTAACAATATCTATATTTATCTATATCTTTATTTTAACCTTACCTAACAAATACAAACACCCACATAAATCCAATAACACCATAAAATGTTTACACTTTTGTGATGATAAACGTAAATTAGATATGCTAGAAGCTTTTGAAATTCACAAACATTAAAAAACTGTACCGTTAATGAAAGAGCAAATTGATCTCTTTAAATTCACCTCTATTGGACATTTTGGAATAAGAAATCAAGTCATCTGCAGACGATTACCAAGATAAGTAACAAAGTTCTATTGCTATAACAACACTAACTGTTTGCTTTTTCATATAACCTTTGGCAATGGCATGTAAACATGCCGAAATACGTATAAGGTTAAAAGAAATAGATATTGTTAAAGTAATTAAGTATTTTATATACAGATACACAATATTCATCGGTGTAAACATAACATTCTTTCCCCAACATTTCCTCATTAAAAGTATTTTAATTTTATTTTTGAGGGAACGAAATTTCTACTTGCTTACGGACCGCGATACATAAATCGATCTTTAGTTGGCCCCAGCTACTTACAAGGTTGCCCACGCATGCGTAGAAGGAGGTAATCTCAAAACATACAGGGTTGGGCAAAAGTATGGAACAATGCAAACATCTCTAACACGGCAACCGCGATTTTGACCAAATTTTCTACATTAAGGTTCCGGTATACAGCGAATACAATAAAGGTATTGGCGGTTTAAAAGGACTTCCGGTTTAGCCGGAAATTATATCAACTTTTTTATTTTAAATAGAACACCCTGTAGATTTTTTGATATATCGATAGAACTCTTTTTTGCGAGTTCAGTGATATAAGGTTTTATGCCTTTATTTTTAATAATTTTAGAGATATTGATTAATAATGCTTCGTAATAAATTGTTGTTTAGCAATTCATGAAAACAAAAGAATGAGAGAAGCCTAAACAGTTCGTTCGCTCGTTCTCCGGACCTGAATCCATTGGTTTTCTTTCTTTGGGGACTTTTAAAATCTAGAGTTTATACTGAACGACCAAATAATTTGGTAGAATTGATACTCAGAATGGTTGGTGAAATAAGAATTCCTGCACAGCATTTTGTAATTGTAACTGAAGGATTTGTACATACACTTGGTTATTGCCAAGAAGTAAATGGTGGTCATTTTGAGCATCTTCTCAAACGACGTTACTTGTGTTTTTTATTTGTTTGTTTTTCATTGTTTTGTTGTCATGTGTTGCTAGGTAATAAAACAAATTACGAATCATTATTGCTGAGTGTTTTGTTTAATACCTCTAGAATTATTAAAAATAAACGCATTAAACCTTATATCACTGAACTCGCAAAAAAGAGTTCTATCGATATATCAAAAATATACAGGGTGTTGTATCTAAATTTAAAAAGTTGATATCATTTCCGGCTAAACCAGAAGTCATTTTAAACTGCCAATACCTTCATTGTATCCGCCGTATATCGGAACCTTTATGTAGAAAATTTTGTCAAAATCGCGATTGCTGTATTAGAGATATTTGCATTGTTCCATACTTTTGCTCAACCCTGTACTATATCATCTGTTGCAATTTTATAGCAAACCGGTAAATTTTAATTTTCTCTAAATGGCTTGTTGGTGGAATACCTTAACTTTTGTTTGTGTAAACTGATTTATCTTCCTTATGAATGGTTCTTGCTCTTCTCTTTATAAATTTCTGTTTAACAATATGTATTAATTCTATATATAATAATTGAAAAAAAAAAACGTTTAATAATTTAGAAACTTCTACTTTTTCTTTTTCTTCCAACTAACTTGACACCTATACGCAAATCACCATGTTAAGTTACTAGAGATATTTGCATTGTTCCGTACTTTTGCCCAACCCTGTATAATAACATATGAAAAAGGTTGGAGACTGAAATGAATGGTATATAAACTACTTTAATTAGAATAAGTTAGTCTACCAAAAAAGGTATTCACAGATTTATAGTTCGAGTGATGGAGAAGAAGAACAAAAATGAGGTAAATTGCAACGATGAGATTAAACAAGTATTTAGCGGAAAACTGTGAAGTTGGCGTAAAATGCAATTTTAAGTTTCAATATTTGCTTTTTTAATGAATTTGTGTTCTAGTTTTTATGTTTCTTTGTAACTACTAATGGTTTTAATGAATCATGGTCCCGAGCTCTCTCCTATTAGAGAAACTAAAATTGTATGTACATAAAAATCTGATTTATTTTTCTCTTTATTGTTTTATTTTTATTTTACAAGAATAGTAGATTGTCTATTAATGATAGAAATTTAAATTTTGTATTCTTTAAGGCTGAAACAGTCAAATAGCACATAAAATAGTAGACAGGGAGGCTTGCACGGGTGCAGCCCAGCTAGGGCGGCAAGTCCTGACTAATATTTGTGTCGCAGTTATATTCGAAGGAAACGTTAATTCAGATATGCATTTGCTTTCTTTATTTGAAGATATAATCGACATATCTTTCAGTTATGTTCTTATGAGTATATAAAGATGTAATCAGTTACGAATTTCTCCAAACAAAAAATTTGATTGTAACGTTTGCCTAGTTACAGTCTTTACACAGATGATTGTAATCAATTATAAAGTCAAAGTTGTGAACAAAGTTTGCATTACACCTCTTCAGTTTAAATTTCAGCAAACTTCGGCTTTAAGTTCTAGTTGCGCTGTGTTTGAGTTCCTTTTCACAGATGTACTTTGATGTATAGTTATCATCGTCTTGTTTTACAGTAACTGTTTCATTTTGATCTATGATTATTCTGTAATAACATCCTTTTCCATCTAATTAAAACTGCAAATACAAACTATTAAAAGTTTATGAAATACAAGTATACAATACAAATATAGTTAAGGCTCTTAAAGTTAAATGCAAGCTTTCGGTACATCCAGTTGAAGGTGGCGTACAACGTCAATACACTGATAAAATCGACCTTAAAAATTAAAAGTGCTTCTAGTGGTGCCTTATTATTATTTAATGTAACAAATTAAATTCAATAGTGTAAAGCAAACGACATTTAATAATTTTGCAATTATTAATTACGTGCAGCATCCAATTAAATTTACTTATTGATGTCAACCAAACAAAACTATGGGTTCAATGCAAATTACCGAACAAAGGTAACAAATGTGATATTGGGGAATTATCGAGAATTTTTGATTGTATCCTTAAATCCGGTTCTCTACAATATTTTCTCATGTTTTCCAATAAATTGTTGTGAAGTTATACGGAATTGTTTTACAATTTAATTGTCAGGACTAGCCGAGAGAAAACGCGAACTAATGACGTAGTCGCACAATCCAATCAACTCTCATTGTACTTCAAAGCAATTACTTTAAAGGTTGATAGTGCAAACGTTGTAATTTCTATGTTTAAAGTTAGATTAAATGAATTAAGATAGGGCTGTTGTGTTGTAATCTTATTATTAAATACACACAGTGGTAGCTAGTGCAGGGAGGGCCACTCCAGGCGGTTATCTCTCTTTGTCTGTGTGATAAATTTATATTAAATCTTAAATTGAAAAAAGGTTATAATGAAATATCAGCGCTAACATTTATTCTGTTTGTATGCGTCATCTAATAGTACATGATTTGATGCTAATATAATTGAAGGGTATAAGTGTCTGCGTGTCCATCGTGGACATCACTAAAATAACACTAAATCTGCGTCCTTTCGATGCAAATGTATAATTTATAACCAAGGACTCCTCCTGCTGCTGAATTTAGAGCTTTCTAGGCTACGGTTATAGTGCATGCATGTTCTGAAAAATACGTCCGAACTCTTAATCAGAAAATGGGTGGTTATATCTTACAAAGTGGAAGTGGTTAATTATTGTTGTTATGTATTGGATAATCCTTTACAGAAAATTTTACTTATAAATGATAGTATGGAATGTGTAAATGAAATGTTTGCTTTGAAAGAGAGTGGAGAATACCACATTTTGTTTAAAGATATGTTGAAATAACCTAATACATTTCCAGAGTATTGTAGAATGGCCTCTAAAACATTTTTTTACATTCTAAATAGAATTAAAAACCTAACACATATAGCACCAGCACGTCCAATGCATATATCTCAACCGGACATTTGCTGGATGTCCGTTTGTAACAGCTTTTGACATGTATATGTTGTCCATAACATGTCCTGAGGCGCGATGCTACTGGACGTTTAATGAGCATCATATGAATTTTACGAAGTAATATAATACATAAGGAGAAACGAACCGCGTCGTGCTATAATATACAGGTATCAATTTTGCAGTAAACGTGACAGAGAGATCCGAAGCAAGGAACCTATAAAAAGTACTTGATTGTCAATTGTCAATGTTTTATTTTAAATTGATGAAGTTTTTCTGTGATCGCGGTTTACATAAAAATCTGTAGGTAAATTATATGCATATCTAGGTCATGTGTGACTATTGCATGTGTAGCAAAGAATTGGGGATAAAGATATATTAACTTACCTTGCGTAACTACGGCAAAACTCACAACCTATAACCAATAACTGTTAAATATACCCCAAAAATAAAACACCAAACTAACAGCTTTATCGGTTAGCTCACTAAAACAAACAAAGCCACACGCTATCGAACCCCGTCACCCTCGCAGGGATCCGGCGGTAAGTCAACACGTTACGGTTGAAAACGTTACTGTAGAAATTAAAGGACATGTTAAAAACATCCAGTGGATATTGATGATTTATTAATCTTATACCCATTTTATGTCCATAGATGGATGTCTATTAGAAATCCACTAAAAATAAAGAACCTTTGGCTGCTATCCTGTGCTATATGGGATTAATTTCTCACTATCTATATTATATTATTTTAAATATGCATTCACAATTGCTATAGTTCTGACGAAAATATCAAACCCATTTGAACGATCAACCTGTTCGGACAAATCAGAGCGGCATGTGAGGAACGTTAGGTACGCAGTGTACGCAGTATAACTGCTGATATTGTATTTTAAATATTTGATTTGTTCTGACATGTTCGGACGTATTGGTCAGATGAGATGATTGTCAGAACACGCATGCGCTATAATCGTAGTTCTGCGTGACATGTCAGTACTATATTATTTTGTGGTGACTAATCACACATTGTTTGGAACCAATCACAACTTTTCTCTTTCATGAAATTAACCAATTCCGTTTGTTTTATACTGATAAAATTGCATGTTGCTGTTTAAATAAGTGATTAAACACACAGTAGCTTCGGATAATCGCTATTAAGTCTTAAATTAACGCGTCTAAAACTGATGTGCACTGACTTTTAAGTATATTTATTATTATTTTAATATAATTGTTTATTGTTTCGGCCAGAAGTAAATATCATATTTAATTATAACATAATTTATAAATTAAAAACAATAATTGTCTTTGTCCTCCACAAGCAAAAATCAAAATACGAGAAACGTCGAAGGTAGTCGATGATACCGATGTCAACCAACATGAATCGCGAATCGTGTTTAAATCATAGTTGAAATCATGATCGACCCAAATTTTAGTGTGCACCTATAATAAATATTATAATAACATGCTAATATGCATTAAATAACATAAATATACAGTGAGTTTTCCTTTTTTGTTACATACCTGCTATGTATACTTTTTATAAAGAAAACATGTCAATGCATCGTTTTACTGCAATATGTTGGCAACCAACTATACACTACATTTCAAAGCTTTAATTTTTGAAAAGAATAGTCTGTGGAACGGTAATCAAATTGTTTAATGGCAAATTAATAGCAATTAGTTTTGATTTTTTGAATTTAGCATAAAAATTGCGTATTGTTGATATTTCATGTTTTTAAAATAATAGTTTTATTAAAAAAATTTTGATATTCAAATAATTTTGCGTTTTATTCACAAACATACTCATTGAACGTAACCTCACACTATGAGGAATAACCTTTCTCTCTCTCTATTATTTTCTGTACAGTTGGTTGCCTATAGATTGCAGTAAAACAATGCATTGACATGTTTTTTATAAAAGTATACACAGCTGATATGTATACAAAAAAGAGAAACTCACTGTATGTTTACATTAAAATTATATCTAGTTTGACAGGTTATATAAACGACAATCTTACACCAAAATAATGTACATAACATCAAAAAATATTTGAAACACCACTTAACAATTTTTTTCAAAACTATTTTTAGAACAACTCTTCACAGCACCAGTAAATAAAAACGTCAAAATAAAAATTAAATTGCTTAAAGGACGCCACTACAAAACATTTGACAATAAGCAAACAATTCCATGTTAAGAGCGCCGATTACCGAAACCACTCGACCATTTCCCATTAATTCAGTGTTACCAAAAATGCGTCAACATTAATGTGAGTGATATAGTCAAGACGAATACGACTCGTGACACGATTTTTTTTTTGTAAAATGGTGGTGCAAATTAACCCGTGCTAGTCAAGATTTAGGTAATTCCACCCGCGCTTTGCGCTCATGAAATTACCATCTTAACTAACACCTGTGAACTTACACCACAATTTTATCGAAAAATCGCAATCAATGTGGTATTATTTATGATTGTTCCACTCTTACTATAAGGAAGCAATCAAAACCCACAATTTCAAAAACGTTTTGGCGAATCACTTGTTATTAATTGACAAACCATCAACATACCGATTTCAACTGACTGCATTACACACATTCTACTTAGCTAATCAGAGTGCTCGATTTTCGCGTCAGCAACCAATCAACTCAATTTTTTGGTGAAAATAACGCTAGTGGTATTTGATAAGCAAAAAAAACGCGAAACGCGGCTGCTCACGAGGGCGACCATTTCTTATTTCAACTATAACACGCGAAAATTGACGATCGTTTACGGAGAGATTTTCTTTAATCGAAAATAATTATAATTAGCAGAACCCTTGGGCTACGCCCTCAGTGTTTTTCTTGGTAGCTGCATACCCGACGCTTGTTACTCCGAATTTTTCCTCCCCTGAGTCGTTCTGAATAAGAGTTGCACCCGGAAATTAAATTTGTGAAAAGAACCGAAAAGAAGCCCGGAAAAAGATTCCCGGAAGAAAATTCAAAGGAAATGCCCGGAAAACAACCTTGTAAAACAATTTCTTTCCATTTTTAGCACCGATAGTTTCACCTAACGATTTTAATTGAAACAATGCCAATCGCCAATAATTACTGAAGAAGAGAATATTGCTGCGTGTAAATTAAGTGGTTATTATATATCACACCTAATTGATTACAAAGTTCCGTTTAGGATTTCGAATTTCATAATTTGGCTTTCTTCCACAAGAAACATTCTAAGAACTGAGAGCTGAGAGATGATTTATAACATTCATTTCGGTAACTTTGGTCGTTATTTCACCTCTACAGATAACAGCAGCGATTAACCTTCGACATTGCAGCTTTCCAACTGTAAACTGTTAACAGATTAATACCCATTTCATTTCCAACCCTCTTTCGGAGATAACCCCCGATTTTCACTTAATATTATAGGTAGCATAAAGTACCTACATTAAAACCATTTAAAATTAGAATTTAAAATTTTATACATCGATGCATTCAAAATAGACAATTTGGTTTTGACAGCAATATAAAGATTCTACGGTACACGTTTCCTCTTGAATAACTTGACATTAGAATTTGTTGACTTACTGAGAGCCCATTACTTTGAGCAGTAGGGCAGCCGAGATTATGTTAAAAATGTTAACTTCGTTACATCCTTATCTCGAGGGGTTGGAAATAACTTGTGGCCATAGCCGACCGGAACATAGCTCTTTATCGAAAATGTTTTAATTTAAAGTGGTTTTTGAAAGTCCAAATAAAAATAAACTATGGCTCAAATGGCAACCATTTATTTTATTCCTCGTTTCGAAGGCTTTTCCCGTTTTTTAAAATTGCATTTGGTTAAAAAACGCTTATAAACGGGTCGTAATACTTTTCTTGACAAAACTTTTATGTTTTTCTTGAACTAATTAAATGTTAAAAATGTTATGTATTCAAATGTAAAGAATTGAATCTTGAAAAAGAGGGAAACGCCTCAGGAAGGTTGATTGAAATAAATGGTTCATTTGGACCGTAGAAGAAAATCAAAGAAAACAGTGTTACTTTATTGAAAATGGTTTATATTTTCCCTTTGGATAAATTATGTCAATTTTTACCTTCATAATCAAAAGGGGCGATTTTTTTAGTTGCCTGATAGTAATTCAGAAAAATGCGCTCCTTGATATTAGGACGGTAAAAATTGGTATATAGGGAATTAATATATAATGTTTCTAATGTTAAAACGCTATGTTCCAGTCGGCAAAGGACGCACGGCGTCTCTTTCTAATAGTAGAAAGTCTTGGATCGGGGAAAATTCTTAAGTAATGTACAAGCTGTACTTACTTTTGCGTGTGTGTTGCCTTAAAAAAAATGACCTGATGTCAAAAGAAAATATATACAAGGTTCCCAAAATATTATAAAAACGATCCATGGAACTGAATTAAAAATTCTTGAAATTGTGAAACTTTAAATTTTTATTACTCAAAATCGAGTTGGCGGATTGAGATCAAATTTGGTATTGTTGTAACTTGTAGCTCTATGGAAACACAATATTACTTTACACGAGAATTTTTAAATGCTTGAAAACTGTGAAGTAAAAATTATTCCAAAATAGACACTTTCAAAAAATATTACACAAAAAACTGGCAACACGATATTTTTAAAACTTTGTAAGGTATTAGAGCTAAGGATGGGCTAGAATTTTATTCGTGACCAAGTCTGCTACTTTCTCTTTGAAGCCTTCTATGAATTTTCGAAAATTGAAAATTCATAATACCCAATTTCTGTCTAGGCTAAATCGCTCATACCTCGTGAGTCATAAGTGATGGCAGAATAAGATTTGCAACTTAATTTTTAGATGCAGCAGTATTTAGGGGAGGTAATTTTTCCTCGAGTATGATTAACGTTGTTACGATTAGAAAGTATTTTCCAAACCATAAACATTTTTCGTTTCGGGTAGGTGGGTGGGCGAATGTGTGCGTGCGTGCGTGGGTTTGTCCGTGTGTCCGACGAATAAATGTAGCAGCTTATAACTTCATAAATAATAGAAAAACAAAAAAAAAACACCTGTAATGTAAATTGTGATAACGCGATTTGGCAACACTCCGGTTTAATCGGAAATAACGTTATTTTTTGGTTTTAAATGGAACGATATTAGTATTTTTGCTCGCTTGAAAAGAAAATTTTATTTTGATTTTTCAATATATTAAATTGTTTTTAACTTAAATAGCAAAATTACTCTTAAAAGAATAGAAATTGATCAATTTGTCGAAATGAAAATTTAAAATTAACGGAAATTGTATTTTTTATTTTGCTGTTTTTAATTTTTTGTTCCTACAAATTGGTCTGTGACCTATTTCGCAAATGAAACCAGAAGAAAATTCTATATTCAATTAGACATAATATAAAAAAACATATATGTCATTTTATTGAAAAACAAAAGTTAATATTACCTCCGGTAAAAACCGGAAATGCCACTAGATTGTGGTATCGCCATTCTCACACAGACATTATCGTGCCATTTAACTTGGATTAAAGAAGTTTTTCTATATTTCCATTACTTTGTTATGAAGTTATAGCTTACCTGTATAACACACAGGGACACACTGTATAACTCAGTAGCTTAGCATATCTGTTTATCTGCAACTGAACATTTAATGTGAATGCGATGTCGGTACTGGTAATATTTTCCCGTTCTCATTTATCTTTTTAGTATAATCTTTCTGTTTTTCGATAACGTTGCTAAATTTCCGAAAGAAATGAAAGCGCTTGATGATCGGCTGGTCGTCGCAATTCTTCTATCGGAATAAATTTAGGCGCTCATGTTTGGATTCGATTTGTTGGACGGATATTGCCATTCGTTATCCCGATTACAACACGTTCAATCAATGTGTACTTTAGTCACAGCTGACGTTTATCCACGTCAGGCGCTTCTACCCTCCTCTGTTCTTCCCATTGTTATTCATTCCAGTAAAACGAATTAGAACTATTGACTCTCGGCGTGAAAAGCTTGAGTTTTACTATCCGTGTTCAAATATCGGACTTAAAATCAGTTTTCGGTTTTATTAGCACTACAAAAAGTCATTGATGATTATGACTCACTATAACTAGGAGACTAATCCACTTTTATAAATTAAAACCGTTTATGGACTTTAATTTTTTGAAACGTGTTTTCCTTCTACATAAATGTTTTTATAAAAACTTGTAAATAGTAAAATTACGGAATGAATATAAGTCATAATGAGCTTTATCAATATTCATTGCAAAACATATTCTATAACGGTCCTTCAACAAAAGTTTATAATCGCTAAATAGCTAGTTGACCTTGACATCAGTAATATTGCTAGCAGTCCGAATGTGTGAAAAATTTAAAAGTATTGAGGCGTAGTTTTAGCGTAAAATAATGGAAAAACACCGCAGTTATGTTAAGCAATTTTGTCAAATTTGTGTAAAGTTTTTTTCAAGATTTGAGTACTAATTTTTTAATGTCTAAATAGGTATCTAGTTTTAAATTAATGTTATTAGCAAATATTTACACTAAAGTATGGATTGTCCGGTCTAGGACGTTTGGGCAAAAAGACGTTTCGGCGCGAGCCGTTTTGTTGCAGGGACGTTTTGGTGCAAATACCTTGTTATGCCTAAAATTTCTGGAATTATTAATTCTTAATCATCAAAGGTAACTTATAAGGAAAAATATTTATTAACATTTAACACGGAATTCAGATTTTTATATAAATAATTAGCAAAATTAACAATTTTCCTAACAAACAATTTTTGAACTCCAAAAGTATTTAAAAAATATGCTAAACGCCAAATTTGGACGGCACATGCAACGCTGCCGCTGTTCAAATAGTATAACCGCTAAATTTCAATTTAATAGAAATGTCTTGTCTTATCATGGAACATTTTCCTAAACAAAACGCGGACGTGCACCGAATTAAAATAACGTTTCGGTTTTCGGTTACGGTTCAAATTGTGTTACATTTTTGGTTACGTTTTCAGTTGCGGTTTGATGCGACTTTTAATTTCAGTTTCAATTACGGTTACCGGAATTAACCGTTTGTTTTTTATGTTTTTATAGAAACATTGTTGCTTTACGCACGCGCCTTTTTAAATGTTTAAATTTTGACGAACTGTGGGCTAAAAAATATCTACCATGATGTAGAAGCACAGTACAATTTGAGCAATAAACTAATCATAATAAATGGAAGACTGCATGCAGAAACGGACCTAACCAACCGGGGGGGGGGGGGGGAGCTATCTTCAATTTTCCAACTACATTAGTAAAAATTCGTCAGCTATTTTCTTGACACACGGACAGATATTTTCTAGGGATTTTAAGTAAATGGGGACAGCAGGGACATAAAAAATAGAGATATGTTGAAAAAACCAACTCGTACTTTTTAGGTACCTCTCCGCTCTTAATATGAAGAGAGATTGCAGAACGATTTACAGTGTTGCCAATAGCATTAAATTATTTTCTCCGCTCACTTGATAAAATTCCCCGCAACAGCAACCACTCGCGTTCCTTTAGAAAACAATGACGTCATTCGGTAAATTCATCATTTCAACAACCAGTTTCAGAATGGTTACGAGGCAGTAATACAAACTATGAGACTACTTTTCCTGTGATGCGAACTTAAACGTAAAAAAAACAACTGTTTTAAACGAACGTGTATGTCATAATAACAAAAATGGAAAATTCTTCGCATTTTGGGGAATTCACATTTTCAACACTGCTGATTTGGGTCCTATAAAAACAATACTTATTTTCCAAGAATTATTATTGAACTAGACTGAATGTCAAGTGTGCCATAAATTTATAGAGTGCGGGTGCGGCGTAAGCGTAATATAATACGTTCCCGGTTCCCATAGGCTGCGGCTCGTTAGGATCGTGACTGAATGCTTTAGCTTTTGTTAACTGTTATATACGATATTGTTACGCTTGATACGTAACTGATGAGAATATTAATTCTCATCCTTCAGGATCGCAGTATAGTTTTAGAAACCCAAGAGTTTTATATTTATAAATATTTATTTAAATATCCCTATAACTATTCTACATTATTACTACTGCTAACTTATCTAAATTAATGTAATGAATTAAAACTAACTTAATAAATTAAAACAACTTACATATATAATATGAGGCGTACTGACACCATCTTCCAATTGATCGGACTTTTCACCAGTAATGCCAGACACAGACTAACTAACTAAAAACTGGTCATACCCCTTCAAGGGTCCCAGTGTCCTCCCACTTAATTATATTAAATTATTACATGCCAACCTTTGATTGGCTTTCTACATTTTATTGGTATCAGCACGACCTCAATATTTTGTAATAACCCTTAGCAAACTTATTTGATATTTCTTAATTTTGTATGACAAAGTCGACACTTGCAGAAATGCAGTTTTGACATCAGCACTTGCAACATAATTATATGCGCAATTATTAAAATAAGCAAGACCTAAATATTAATGGAATTCTTTGAATATTTGACTTTAAGTATTTAATTATTTAATAATTTTGAATATTTAATTTTGGTTCGTAACAATATGCAATGAATAAGCCAATATAATGATAAATAATACATACTCAGCTTGATTAGAAGCCAAAAACTCAGATTTAAAATTCTTTCTCTTTATTTTTTGTGCTGACCGCTTTTTTTTCAACTTTTCTGCCCGTTATGCGGGTTTCTCCAACGTTTACAACTTTTGGTTGCATTTACCAACTGCCTAGAATATCGGCTATTTGCTGGCGGCTCCCACTGCACCCCGGGCACGGCTATTCTATTAAAAACACCCCAGAATGCATAGAAAGTAGCATTACACCATCTACTTAATATAAAATAATAATAAAGATCATCATTAATGGGAAAATGCAGCTGCACAACATTTCACCTGTCCAGTGACGTTTCACCGCCTTCGGAATCATCGCTGTGAATGTCAACAATAACGCCGAGGTTTACGTTTTTGTAGGTCTTTCGGAACTTTCATATCAACGTAACTTTTTCAAAAATAATTTCTACTACATTCAAAGCCTATAGGCTCCCCCTATCCACTGTTATCAGTTTCTCCAACATTTTCTCAAATTTTCTTATCTGCATATTCACTAAATAGCGAGTACTCTATTAAGGAATGACGGAAGTTTTTTGTGTAATCGCATTTCTAATTTTTTGACTCACAAAATCAACCAACTTCTTAAAAGAAAGCAGAGACCTGTCCTACTATGTAGATTATTTTCATGTGTAAATAATTAATATATGAGGTTTTACTTTTTTCGTCCTATTTGGCATAACTTAAATTGTCGTAGTTAATGTCCCTGATTCTGACACATTCATTCCAGGTAAGTTCGCCGTACATAACATTTTGGTCTACTCATTTAATTGCTGGGCAATGTTAATAAATGTTACAATTATTTTGGCTACAAACTTGTTGCGTTTGCGTTTTATTTCGGTTTTTGGTTACGTTTTGGTCCCTGCTCCCAATTTTCTTTAAATATTAGTGATTGTATTTATTTAACGTTTCTGTTGTTTTATTGATTGAATTGAATAGTTCGCCGATTTTAATAAAACACTGAATCTTCGATAACATAAATCACAATTGATGACGCTTGCGCCAAAACGTCCCTACTCCTGGACGGCTCGCCCCAAAACGTTCCTGCGCCCAAACGTTTCTGCGTCAAAATTTCCGTCACTAAACGGTCGCGCATAGAATGTCGCTGATCGTGCTTTCGTTTCTGCTTGTATTCTACAGGGTGTGTAAAACTGGTTATAACTAACAGCAAGTGTTAAATCTATTCCCAATGATCAAGGGAAATTCTAATTGCACCTGGAAAACTCGACTGTTTTGTTGTTCATTTGTAAACTTACAGCAGATTTAAATATTATCTAAAAACGTTTAAATATAATAAATTTTTAAATGTATGGAAGTCATTATAAAATAAAACTTCAAGCCTTTCTTCATAAATTTATTATATAGATAATGCTATATGTACATTTCGATTACGATGTAATCATCTACAGTAGCAAATGCTAACTAACTCTAAAATCTAAGGCTGAAACAAACATAACGGGAATTTTAAGAAACATTTACGGACTAGCGTGATTTATGAGATAACGGTATCGAATTACACTTCTAAGGGCAGATAAAGGACAAGTGGTGAAAGTTGCAGGTCAGTTTTCTGAAGTTTGAATTAAATCAAGTAAACGGTTGTTTAAGGGTGACAAATTAAAATTTAAAAGGTGTTCGTGTTTTTTCATTTCAATTGCTTCTAACATATTTAAATTATATCCGTTACTTGCCTTTAGAAGTGAAAGGTTATGGGTATTGAATTTATGACCTGTATCTGCAGAATGGGCAGCCAAAGCGGATTTGTCAATATTAATATTTTTGAGATGATAGGTGCACTCTTTTAAAGAACTGGAGCAACGCATTACAGATGTTTGCAGAATTATCACTCCAGAAACTTATGAAAATGTAAGGCAGGAATTTCATAACCGACTTTTTATGTGCCAAGAAGTGAATGGTAAACATTTCGAACACTTAATTTAATTAATTTAAGCTTTAATTCTTAGTTTTTTTAAATAGACCACTTTATCTTCAAACATTGTCATTTTGTTATGGCTGAATATTTTTCTTTGAAACTCTAGGATCAGACGCAGAATTAAAAGACCTTTCAAATGAGGTGTCACTCGGCCCCCCTTTCTATTTAAAAAAATCAAGTCGTTCAAAAGTTAGTTGGGGGGGGGGTTACTTTATGGACGCAGTGTATATAATAAATTTATGAAGAAAGGCTTGAAGTTTTATTTTATAATTTATAATATCTTTATATAAGTCACAACATTGATTGTATGGAAGTCGTTAATTGTGTCGAGTTATTTATTGCAACGTTTATAACAAATTTTGAAAATGGTCGACATATACTTCTAAATATTTCACCGCTTTTCTCTTGATGATTTAAATAATATTTTGTTGTTCGATGTTTTTACTGCAACAACTAACTATTTTCTCTTAGTTTGTCACACCCTGAATTGAAGTTGTTCTGAAACCTGTAACAGTGTAGTTGCGGAAGTTCATAAACTACGGTACGTTTAACAAAATTCGGTTGATGTGTTACATTAAACCGGTGTAGTGAAAATAATTATTGGGAATTGTAACTGAAAATGGCGACATACTCATTTGTGTAGGTTTTCCCAATTTTTAAAATTAATTTTTATAAAGTTGAATTTAATATTATATCTATCGAATAATCCATTTTTGCAAATATTGATTTCAGCTTCAAACTACGTGAAAATGATGTGACTGTTAGTAAGATTCACTATATTGAAAATACGATTATTTAAATTGAATTGTTCATAAACAATATCAGTTAGTATTAATATTTTATGTTTAAAAGTTGTTTTCTTCTATAAGACAGCAACCAATCCTATATTACACATTATTCGAATATTATCTAAGCTACGTACTTTATGTAACAACAGTTTATCAAAAATCACTGGCGGTTATTTTTAAAATTATACTGCCTACATTTTTAATTAATTTATAATTTACAAACAAATTTTTTTGCAGGCCATGTCCATAGAAAAAGTTCCGCATTGCGACAAGTGCGGCCAAGGAATTTTTCATAAAAAGGAAAGCAGAAATGGATCGTGAGCGCTTACTAAATATGCGGTAAGTAAGAGATATTTACCCGTTAGGTCAGCAATATAACAAACATGTAATGTTCGAAATGTGTTGTAATTTAGTTTATGAATATTTAAGGGTAGATACTTTTAGGCGGTTGCTGAGATCTATAGACCGCCGATTAATTTTCTATCCGAAATTATCAAAAATAAAATAACATTTTGCTAAAATCGGTATTTCCGACGTCAAAATTTAAATTTTAGACGCAACTAATTGAATTCCAGACGGAAATTATTTTTTTGACGTCAAAAATTAACATATTGACGTTTAAATATCTCTCCAATTTCGTTTCAAAATACGTATTTATTAAATGCTGTACAATCGAATTTTTGACATTAAAAATTCATTTATTAAAGTCAGAAATCTATTTTAGTAACATCAAAAACTCACTGCTTGGCGGATTACAGGAAATTTAAAATAATATAACAAAAGAACGAAGATATTATTCGTAAATTACGAATAAATAATTTTTAGGCGTCAATAAATAACGTCGGAAAACAGCCAGCAGTCTTATGCTAGTAATGTGGACTAAAACCTGCCAAAAAGGCGAATTAGAGATGATATATGTTACTCTCAAACACGACTTTTTTGATTAGCCAGACACAGTATCCAAGGTAGTGGAAAGGATATTTAGGATACCTACTATAGTTAATAAAAACTCTTAAATATGAACCTTGTATAAATCCAGCATAAGGCGAAATCTCGTGTCAACTAGATCAAATTCATACAAAGGATTTGTTGTGGCGACCGACTAAGACTTCGCTACTGCGCCAGCTCCGCCGATAGATGGCAGCATTTTCTGACACCAATAAATGATTTCATTTGAAAATTCAGTCCGTGACGTCAAAATGTTACTTTTGACGTCCTAAAGTAATTAATTACGCATAAGGAATAGCTTTTATGTTGATTAATTAGTAAAATCTAAATTGTGCCCGCGATTTTCAAAAACGTCAAAACATACGTATTTTTTATTTGAAATTTATAATCTTATAACAATAGATATGTGTGACATGAGAATACTGTGCAACTTTGATACCAAAATTTATTAGGGTTAATTACATAATTGCATAACGGTCTTGGTTGCGTACTCAAAACTCCCATTGATGCATAGCTTACTAACTACCTGGTGTTGCAGCAGCGGCGTCTAGCGGTATGCATTGCGGAAATTCTAACGCTGTTCAACACCCCACCCGATAACTTCTCCTACCTCCAAACAATTCTTCAGTGGACTTCTACTTCATAGTGCACTCATTCGTCCTAAATTAATTATTATAATTTAATATTGAGTGCAAGCACCTCTCCCCTTCTCGGCGTCTCATTGTTGACGGACCGAGCTCGCCAATATTGCAGCAAGTTTTTACGTTATTACTTTTTTTTTTAATCACCAACCTACACACAGCCCTTAAACCATCATCCACTAGCGACCTTAATGTCTTCAGGGTATCCTATATGTAGACAGATAGTTACGCTATTGGCCACAAACAGTATTTCCATTTCCAATATGCATAATAATGTTATTAACCTATGTATAACGGCTAACTCCACACAACACCACCATACTTCCTCTAAACAGTGCGTATATGGCAGAAATTAAAAAACAAACCTCAATTTCGTATGGGTAGTTAGTACAATAAGCGGTAAAAAGGTTCATCGGGAACATTATTCAACCACATTATCTATGATAACAGTCCATAACGGCTCTAGCTCTATAATTGCCAGTACACATCCTGTCATGTTCACATTTCGTTCGTTCAAAGAGAAATTTCAGCGATGCCATTATCCCGATCCATTCTTCCTACTAGCAGAATGGATTGGCCATTGCAAAAACTCGTTGAAAAGACTAGCGCACTCGTATCATATATTGGCTCGCGTTACCCGGACCAAATGAACTGATGAGTTGCCAGCAGTGGACCGCGAGAGGGTGAAGGCAGGCAATGATGCAATCACTAAATGGCAGTTGCTCTTTCCCTGCCGATAGCAGGTGACATGGTCGACGAACATCAGATAAATATAACAAGGTCCCATTGCTCTCTCCTGCACTGGGATTGATTAACCGGAAAACTGTTACGACCCGAATTGTGTAGACGTTCGATTTTGAATTTGTTGTGGTCTTAGGATTTTCTGTTCGAGATTGGATTTCTCTGCTTTCTAAACGATAACCGGAATGAACAGTCTACATTTGTAACATTTCAATTTTATCAAAATATTTAGAACTGTTTTGAAGGTATTTTTACATTTTGATTAAATTACAAATTAGCGCGTTTTGTTTACGATAGAAAATTAATGTTAGCATTTTTAAAAACTTTACATTATATTACAGTATCTAAGTTTCGTGGGATTGCAGAAAATCTGCATAATTTTAAATGGATGCATGCTAAATGTCTGCCGCCTTAGAAGATTAAGGAAATCTAGAAGAAGGTTTTTGTATGAACCATTTTTTTATTTAACTTATTAGTGTACCCAAGAGCAGATATACAACATTAATTAAACGTGCGAAACAATGCGTGTCTTTTTGCTGACACTACTTAAAGTTTGTCTGGCCTATATGTAGTTTGTGCGTAACAGTACTGTCTAGATAATGTTGAACCGAACCACTGGAAACTATTTTTGCTTGTAGCGCTTCATATGAATTTCCATATATCTTTTGACCCGCGAAATATACGAGCACTAACAACTATATTATGTTCGGGCGCTTCGTAATTTACATCTAAATACTTTTTCAATGTACTGTTACTTTTAAAATATATCCATTAATGTAATTTTTACCCATCATGATTCTGGCTATTTTATGATGATATAATATAACAGAAAAGCACATTGTTTGTTTGCCAAAGAAATATTTTTTTCTAACCGACAACTAAATGTTCGGCCAAATTAACATTCTATAATCATAAGTAACATCGCCTTTTACTTTAATTACTGCTAGAATTATTTTTGTCAGGGACAAGAGATTGGCACTCTTCTACCGCCACTGAGTCCCATACTTCTTGTTTAACCCTCAAAGCTACGGATTGCTTGTCAGTTGTTGTAGCATTTTGTGCCAAAGAGTTTCAATGGGATTAAAGTCAGGACTACTCGAAGGCCAATCCATTACTGCCGTGTTTGGTTTTCAACCAATTTCAGTGATTTGAGCCGTATGACTTGCACCATCTTGTTGGAAAATAAACGGCACAGCTGGGTACAATTTTTCAATACTGGGAATTAAGTTATTTTCCAGTATATCTTAGGATTTTACAGCATTAACGGTTCCATTGATGAACTGGATATTTGCTACACCCTTTGCGGACATGTAGAACCCCATATCATGACACTTGAAACACAGGAAACTTGACAGTACGTTTTAAACAATTCTTATGAAACTGGAACACACACACGCACACACACATTAAATTTGGACTCATCACTAAAAATAATCTAAATCCACTGCTCCTGTGTTCATTTCGCCGTTCCCTGCACCAATCCAAACACCTTTTTCTTGCAAACTGTTTACTCAAAGTTGATAAACTTGCTAAGATATGGGTTGCCAAAATAATAAATATGTTTTGCTGGTGACGGTATAATAAAAAAATATTTAGATAGAAATTATGAAATTGCCTAACCTACAGTGGTAGGACTCGTACTCGCAAACTTGGCCAGAACTTAGCCGATTGTTTGATCGAGTGTAGGACACAACTCCCATTGTTCATATCTCCCAGGCAGGACAGCTAAGGACCCTAACTTAGGTGAGATACCAAAGACACCTTCTGCGGGGTCGGCGTTGTAATGGTCACTTCGGTGATTTCAACTCGGTACGTCCACCTTCCTTCGGAGATGTTCAAGGTTTACCTTAATTAAGACCATGGAGAACTGGGTGAGTGCTTTCACGAGGAGAGGTGTTGCCAGCCTTCAGTATGCGTACCTCACACCTTAGCGGCAACGCGTTCTTTGTAATGGGATCTCCATTTTCTGGTCGTAGCTATAAATTTGCCTGCTTCCCAGTCACTACGTCGAGATGACTTTTGGGGATTATAAATAAAGTGGAGAACCCAGGGGGTTATGCACACCCGACGCTGTTAAGGTACCGGTCATTATCAGACCAGCTACCGACTAATCTGGGCGGTGCGTAGTCGACCATTACTAAGGATTGCGAGTAGCATAGTCTGGTATCGCTAGCACGGCAGGTGCTTGCTCCGAAAAGTCTAACCAACGACTTCGACTGGTACCACGGGGACCCAGTACGACCCCGCTGGCGAATAGCAACCCCCGCCTTGCTCACAGTGTAGGACTGGCAATGATAAGCCTATGCAGGCTAGGGCCGCCTTGGTGCGGTTTGACTGGTGATCTGCATTTTCAGCTCGGGAACAGATCTTAGAATCAGTAGAGATTAACCTCTCCCAACCAGTGGGGACTTAGGGCTCGCAGCCTGATGTCAAGTCTGGTAGCTTGTTTTCGTTAAACCGTTGTTAACTTGGGCAGGCGCGCTGATTGAGCGTAAGTCAATCCGGCCCGGATAAGGCTCACGCTAGGTACCGCCACGTAAAACTAAAGAAGTAGGCTGTAATGCCGCCTCACGTTGGATTGTCCATATCTTCCAGCAGTAGCTAAAACTTCTTTTTGGATCATAAGTCCCACCGTTGATATTTTCCATATCTCGTGTGTCCAAAAGTCGGGTTTGGTCGGCTTTGGCCATAAATGTTAAAAACTCCGTTTGCATCATTATTATAATTATATTCCATTTTAAAATTTAAAATTAAAGTCGGCAAGTTACGCAACCTAGCATACAAATGGGAAATATGGACACTAGACAGTGGGAGATAAATGTCCACGCACGGTCATGATCCCAGAAATGTTTTATGTACTAGAGACA
Organism: Ctenicera cuprea; assembly: GCA_958336395.1. Lineage (NCBI taxonomy): Eukaryota > Metazoa > Arthropoda > Insecta > Coleoptera > Elateridae > Ctenicera > Ctenicera cuprea. Next base: position 60,977,627 of record OY284486.1, read on the forward strand.
GTAAGCATCATTGGGTGTTGTGGACACGGTGAGAATTAAGGCCAAAGCCGACCATACCTGACGGTGGGGCTTATGGGCACGGTGGGAGATATGGTCAAAATAGAAAGTGAGAGTTATGGGCACGGTGCCAATTGTGGTCAAAACCTACCACAGCGGACAGTGGGACTTATGGCCTGAAAAACAATTATGGCTACCTGTGGGAGATATTAACCTTGGGAAAGGTATCCAGGTCCCGTTCGATCGCATACATTATAGTTGGCCTATGCCCAAGGTTGAGCTGGGATCGCGCCGCTCTAAAACAGAGACGTACATTAAGCTACGGACAGGTTGGGTTAGTACGTATTATGCAAAGAAAATTAAGTGGTAATAAACACATTGTAAGTAACTCTTGTGAAGCGTAAAAACTGCTTCATAAGTTTTGCAAAATTCAATTTGTTTTTATTTTGTCGGTTTATATAGAACTAAAATAGTTTTTAAAACTATTTTTTTTTTCGAAAATTTACTTTATTAATTTTAAGGGAAGTTGTGAACTTTCATATTTTGATACTCATAGTTTGTGGGCAAATTTAATTTTATTTTTCGAAATAAAATTAAAATTTGCTATCTAGCCATTAAAATTTAAAATACAACGCCTCTTTGTTTCAAAATAATTTAATAATAGCAGGCTAGTTTTGTCTTTCAATATTGAAAGTTTGAAAGTATTATGTAATTACCTTTCTAAAACATTTTCTAATAAAACTGTAAACGTTACTTTTATCTCCAAAGTGTTTTATTATGTATGTACTTTAGTTGCTTGAGGACGTCCAACAAAAGCTTTTTATCCTTTTTGTTATTTGATAAAGCTACAGTTTTTAACAGCCATTGCAGGTAGCTTCCCAAACTGTGAAGAGTCTAAACCTATAAATCATTCAATGCATGGTGCATATTTATTACTTTGCAGCAAAGTGAAAAGTGGATTTAGAATACTATATAGGGTGTTTCACAAACGCCTGGCATAATTCATGCAGTGGATTCCAGACCTAAAAATAAGACGAAAAGTTTTGATAAGCATAGGTACTAAAATACCACGGTTCTAAAATACATTGTGCATATCAGCTGTTGCTAGACTCGATGTTGCCAGGTCTATCGAAAAATCACCTGCTCTGCTGATTGTTAAGTGATTTTTGCGGTGATTAGTGAAAACCTTTGAAAAAACGCAGAAACATGATTATTTTTTAATATTTGCTAAATTAAAAAAATGTACTTTACATAATTCAATAATTAAAATTTTACAAATGTATTGGTGCTTCATAACTTTACAATATTTTAATTATTTTAAAGGCAGGGCCCTGTTATTCTGCTGGGAATCCAGGATTATTTTTATACTGCTAGAATTCGGTAATTCTCTAGATGATAACCCTGCGAGGGTTATAAAGACCGAGAATAGCCGAATGTGCTGAATATAGAAATTATTGACATTTCAGTCTTAATCCATTAGTCTTATAAAGCAATTTATTTTTTTGTATTGTTAATGTTTTAACACAAAGGTGCATTATTGATAAAATATAGTAAAAATGGGTGACATCTGAAAACTTTATAGGGCAATTTAGTGAAATTTAAATTTTTGACGTGGCAACACTGGTTAGGCTCTTGGTTTGCTACAAGTCGATAGTAATCGATAGTTTTCGATAGCTTTTGCATGTGCATTCAAAAACAAGACAAAAATGCAATGTTTATTTTAATTTATTTTTCCATAAAAAGTATCGATATTTATAACAGCCAAAAATTTCTATTGAAAAATGTGAGCGTATCTACATTTATTGACTTCAATTTTGAGCTCTTCTCTGAAATTAGTTGACCAGTTGAACTAAACGCTCTTTTCTCTTTTGCGATTAAACAGAAATCGGTAAGTCATTTTATTTAGTTTTCACTGCAATTGTCGAAAAAATTTAATGCAATACGAACTTGTAAAAAACTTTTCTATTAACATAAAACAAAAAAACTATGGTACACAATCGATACTGTTTTAATGTTTGATTAAACTAATTAGGTGAAGAGTTTAACCCCTGCCGCGCAAATTCAGTAGGTGGAGAAGTGGCATTTTGAAGTTTATCTAAGAAAATACAAAATTAAAAGTGAACCTGTTTTTCCATCACAACTAAACATAGCTGATTAGAGCTTATATTTTTGTAGGTAGGTCATGTTACAATGATTATCGCTGTTTACTTAATGTCATTAAACGTGAAAGATAGACCTTTAGTAAGTATAATCGCATGCAAATTTATTTGTTTATTTTATACAGGATAGCTTTTTTAATATCAATAAATAGAGCAGTTTTGAGCTTCACCTTTTAAGGTCTGAAATCCGAAAAAGGAAGCATTTTAGGACCTATGTTTGCTAAAGCCTGTTATCTTATTTTTAGGTCAAAATTTTTTTCTGCGACACCCTAACCTACACTCATATCAGAATATCCAAATATTGGTGAATTGTAGTTATTAGTTTTATTTAATTGCCATCAATAAAAGCCAATGAGTTAATAATCGATATATTTAATAATTACATAATTGTAATTCTGAAAGAGCGAATCACTGCAAATGGGTTCTAATGGGTTTCACCGTAGATAAAATAGTAAATAATACAATAAAACCTAATATGAAAAATTTAAATTAATTGCAACGTCGAAAGTAATTTTGGCAACTGAAATAGAAATAAAATATAATAAAATTATCAAGTTGAGGCAAATCTAAAAATAATAATTTTTAATCAGCAACTCCGACGAGCGTAATAGAAATAAAAAGTTTATTAAATTACAGTACAATATTGTCGTGCTAGACTCAAAAACAAAATAAAAACAGGAGGTAAAAGAGGAAGAAAAGGTTATAATTTGATTGGGTCTGGATTTATCCAATCCAGAAATAATTAAATCATTTACCGTCTTTCTTTGTCTAAAATTAGATAATGGTCTAAACAGACTAAACCGGTAGAATATAAAAGAAGACCTAAAATTTGCAGTTTTATGTAATTTAAGTTCATGTTTTAACAAATGGCACATAACCAGTGCGATAAAATTATCTACCTACTATAAAATAAAGTGGAACCGCCCTGATCCGTGTGGCGCAAGAACGAAACTACATATTCACACGTCTATTATACAGGGTAAGTCAACAACGCCACGGTGGTCGATATCACCTTTACTATTTAAAATACAGAAAAATGTTTGGAATAAATGTTTTAGGGGACCTAGCCGACTACATTTTAAAATTATTTTTAATTATACAGGGGGGTTCCATATAAGAGTAGCAAAGCAAAGTTTTGATTCTTTTAGTAGAACACTGTGTATATTTTTGCATATTCTTATTCGTCCTTTAATTGGTTTTCTGAATGTGTTTTTTTGTTTGATATTTTGTTGCGGCATTGCCAAGTTATTCAACTTGTTTAGAAAAATTTGACATTTCCATATCTCATTAATAAAATACGAATGAGCTGCTTTTCTTATCAAGATTAGACAAACTTTTTCTATTAAATATTATTCAAGACCGTGTGCTATCCTCTATATATTTTATAGTTGAGTTTGTTGCAACGGTGCAAAAATTTCTACTAATATTTACAGGGCGCAATAAACTCCATCTAACTATGTAGAAATATACAGGGTGTAATATTTAAAAAAATCGAGTTATGACACAGAATTTTTTTATCGTTACAACAAACACGGCGTATAAAAAAAATAAATTTAACTATAAAATATCTGAAGGATGGCACATGGTCTTGAGTAACATTTAACAGAAAAAGTAGATTTAATCTGGAGAGTAACGACTCGTGCAGATTTTATTAGTGAAGTCTGCAAATGTGAATTATTCAAAAAAAAAATGAATACGTCGGCAATGCCGAAACGAAATTTCCGTACCAAAAACATAACAGGAAAGGCAATTAAAGGGCAAATAAGAATATGCAAAAATATACATGATGTTCTTTTAAAAAAACATAACAATGTTTTGCCGCTCCTTTACGGAACTCCCTGTATAATTGAGAATAATTTTAAAATATACTTTTCCCGTTCCCTTAAATCATTAGTTGGAAATATTTTTCTGTATTTTCAATAGTAAAGGAAATACGGCGTTGTGACTCACCCGTACAAGGCTCACATTTCTTTGAACAGTGGACCGCGACAATTTGCAATACAGATAAGCAAATTAGGGTTTATACTGTTTGTTTTTACTATTGGAACATAATCTGCGGAGGAGTTAACATTGCATTGGGGCAGCGAACCAGAAAATATCGCCGCGGCGGGCAAGATTAGTTCTCAGTATAGGGAAATACCTATTGATTTTATGAAAATGTTCTAAATAAAGATTTTGACGGAAATGCGTGTTTTGGACCTCCAGGAACCTAACACATTGGTGTTTTAAATAATTTCCGTCTGTTGGTGGATAAGTGTGTGTGTGTGCGCGCGCTACATAACTCCCGAGCGGGGGGTATGATTTCGATGAGCTTTGGAATTGGTATACCAAAAATTCATCGCGGAAATAATCTTGAAAAAAATTTAAAACCTGAAGTTTTTTGGTAGCATTTTTCTGGAAAACGAATTTTCTAAATATGAAAACGGAATTAGATAGAAAACCTTAGAGCAAAGCGAATGCGTTCTAGGTAAAAATCGCGGCTACCACGATTTTTTTGAAAATTTTGATTTCAACAGCTTAATACTCAAAAACGAGTTAACAAATTGGTATCAAATTTTTTATCGTAATAGCCCTTTACAGAAAAAGCGTTACCGTGTGTACAAAATTTTTTGAAAAAATAAAAATTATGTAGTTAAGGAACTTTTCAAAATTTTTGAAATTTTCAAAACATTTTTGAAAACTGGCCACACTTTGTTTGGCTGATAGAGGTAGAGATTATAGTTGTCTAAGTCCACTAACTTCTCTGTGACACCTTTTTTAATTTTTGAAAAATCGAAAATGACTACCGCTTTATTTAATAAACGGGGTCTGATAAAAAATTTCGGCTTACGGTAAATTGATCATGAGTGATAGAATAAAGGTCTCTACTTAATTTTTAGGTGGATCAATATTTGGGCTGCTAAGTTTCTCCTTTCCCCCCAATTTTGGCAAAGGAACTTTTCCTTCCGTTTTTGGTTTTCTTTAATCTCAAGTAATTTTTTTTCCAAAAAATCAAAAACTGGTTTGTTCTACAGAAAAAACTTGATCGAAGTGTTTCACGGCGCGTAACCGCAATACATAGCTAGCTGTTAAAACGAGTCGACCTTTGCTTCACTACCGTCTCTATTTGTAGTGAGTAGTTGAATAATTGAATACGTTCTTAAGAAGTATGTATTACTATACACTTATTGGGTTATGAAAGTTTTAGGATCACGTAGTTATTTTCTTATAATATTTTACTACTCTGCAGCTATGCATTTGGTACATTGGTAAAAGTGGTGGAATGTTATTGTGTAGTTAATGTTGAGGCGTAAAACGTTAATCATAAAGTACTTTTGGATATATAATAAGTAACAATATCTAAATTATAGGAAAGTCCAGGCAAAGCGCTTTGCACTAATTTTTCAATCTGAAAACGGAACCTGATACAAGACCTTAGGGCAAATTGAACGCCTTTTGGGTACTTTTTAACTTTAAAAAGGCGGCCGCCTTGATTATAGCGCCTTTTTATTCAAAATCAAATTGATAGATCAGCTTTTAAGAGACAATGTGACTATGCACACAAAAGGTAAAAGCTATGAAGCGAAAAATATTTTCCAATTTTTGCAAATTTTCACAAAAATGTTGTTCAAAAACTGGTTACACAATTTTTTTAAATTGTTTAAGCTCATAGAGCTGGAAATGAACTACAATTTGGTTCGTATCGCAGCCCGCTAATTTTTATGTGACGTCTTTTATGTATTTTTGACAATTTGTGTTTTAACGCCTATTTATTCAAAAATGAATAATCGGATCGCAGTGAAATTTGATATTGGGAATGCCCGTGGTACACAATGTTATAAGCCACAAGAACTTTAGAAACTATTAAAACTGCGAAGTGACAGAAATATCATATCTTTAACTTTTTCGAAAAAGAAATGCTCAAAAACTGCCACACGATGTTTTTTAAATTCTAGAAGCTAGTAGAGCTAGGGATGAGCAATAATAAAGTTCATGTCCCAGTTCGTTGGTTTGCCTGTGAGCATAAAGATTTTCTGTGTATAAAATTGTAAATTAAAAAAAAACGTTTCGGTTTCTATATGCAATAAAATATAATGTAAGTTTGAGTGGGTTGACGCTGTATGCTTGGTGTGTTTCTCTCCGGTGTGCGGGCAGAATGCATAGCTAGTTCCGTTCGCTTGTAGTAGGCCGTATAAATATATTATTAAATTGAATAAGGAGTCGTGGGTTTGGAGTCCTAGGTTTATCAATAAGAAAAAACTTTTACGCCCAACTAAACCTATATTTCGCTTAATTTGTTTACAAAATCAGTCGCAAACACCAAATTATATTATTAAATATTTTAGAAGCAGATTTTATTTTGTCATTGTTGGCCCATAAAACGTTAATACGAAATACTCTTGAAAACATGATACGTAACGATTTCTCAAGTCAAGGAAAGTTTAGGCGAAGTGCTTCCCTCATTTTTCTTCTATTGAAAGACTTTGAACGTAGGCTTTTTTCAATCTCGGACCCCAATGCTGTCTAATACATTTTACAATTAAATATATTATGCTAACATTTTTTAGCAGTTATATACATTATGCTCCTATCTTTTTAAAAAGAATATAAGAAGAAACAAAGGAATTTACGGAAAGCATTTTCATAATCGCAACTCCTTGCGTGTTTGAGAGTATAAAATACTGCTGACCACGTTAAGAATATGTCTCGGAGCTCAACACAAAGAGAGTATTTATTATTTTTTAAAAGAATTATGCAATAAAACCGTCGGCCGATCGATCCGCAGGTTACGTAAGTTATACTTATTATGCTACTAAAATTGATGCGCAAAAACAGCAACATTACACGCAAATCCACTAACTTTTATATTTACTTTAAAACATCGACACACACACGTCTTATAATTTTCAATTTATTTGTTAAAAAGGCATCCAATGAAAAAGAAAATGCGAACTCGGTGCCGATGTAGCACTAAAGTGTGGTCGAGACAGACACGATCCAACAATCACTTTTCAGTTTGCAATTGGAGTAAAAACTAAAACAGATCTTCGCTACTAGTAAAAGCTTAAAAGGAGCAAAAAGCTGTAGCTTTTTTCCGAGAAAACGAAATTGTTGAGTGTAAATCAGACCTAGTGCGCCTGACTTGATCTGTCTACTTTTCACGTTCACTCCATTGCGTTTGAAATGGCTTCAATTTTTGATAACTATCCCACAGTCTTCGTATATACCAAATCGGAATCGAAAACCAATTCTCTTTTTCTTTCCTTGAGTTTTAATGCTCTATTAATGTTGTTTGGCAAACTAATTCTGTATAAATAGCACTGAAGAGGTTGATATCATTTTTAGTGTTTATTTTTGTTGTAAAGTGTTCTAGTCATGTATAAATTGCTTTGGGTTGTTCTGCAGCTCTCCAGAGACCTGCGAATTATAAATATAGTAAGAAATGTGCATACAAAGAATTGGTAATGCTAGTTAGAAATGTAAATCTATTAGGTTTGTTAAATAATTGGAAGTATCAAATACCAAACAGTCGAGACTAACAAGAATTTCAATATGAGCTGCCAGGCTCTAATATATTATGCAGAAGAACATGCACTGAAATCGAAGTGCAATCCGGTCGCTATCCATTATCCTGAAAACACTCTGCAACACGGTGTGCTGCTGCATCCTTGTTAATTTTGCATTGAATTGCAGGAACGGTTCCATCCTATGTATACGAATTCAAGGGCTAGAAGAAGAGAAAAAGTACCGTATGTGAATGTGAAGCAAAATATAACTTGAACTGACCGGTTCAAGTGTGATTTCAATCACGATACATATAGATCGAGTTGCCCGCCGAAATGTCTGTACAAATGGAAATTTATGGTTAAACAACAATTCACGATAAGAAAGTTACCCGTGATGAATGTTTTCAAGCAAAACCGATTGATATTTATACGAATATGAGAACATCTTTCTTTTTTCACTACTTCGTACAGATATGGAATTCGTTTTCATGTAGTGAATTCCTTTTTAGATATTTCTATTTTTATTGTTAAATTAATTTATTACACTAATATTTTGTAAAAAATACATTTCTTCCCATTCGTTTACTGCTTGATTTTCCTTGGTATATTGATTGATACGGTTTTTCCTCGACTGCCTGGTTTTTCTCCCGTTTCACATTGGAAACATTAGCACAGGTCGGATTTGTAATTAAAAATTATTCTAAGGTGTTTCGAGTACAAACGGCTTTGATATAAGAACATAGAACAAGTTCTGAATTATTTTACACCCCATTGTATGAAACTGAATTATATACAATGCATTTTTTTAACATGAAAACATCATATCTCTTGCTACCATCTCTAGGCGGTTTAGTGTTCGGATATTAAAAAAATTTTTGTCATTCTTCTGATTTTTTAATCAATAACACCAACACGCTCTTATTTTCAGTTTTTATGGACATTATTTTTGCTACCTCAACTATTTTTGTTGTCCATTTTTATTAATAATTTTATGAATTTTGTTATTTGTGCTTGCTATTATATTGCTCATATTCTTTTTTATGTCGAAAAGAGTTCCGAAGTATGTTTTATTAAATATTTTATTATCTTTATTTTGGTGAATATGAATTAACACCAATCTGGGGCGATCTAAATGTTTTAAACGTATTGATGTTACTCGTACATAAATTAATATTTATATACAGGGTTGGTCATTTTAGATTCACAGGCAGTTCCGTCAGCGCCAGAGCAAAACTGATAGCACGTTCTCGGAACATTTTTTCGGGACAAATTCACTGTTGGAAGTAGAAATCAAATATCTTGTTTTGTTTTCTAGTTATTGGCCATCTTTGAAATTTTCGCAATTTTGAAGGGTTGCTGTAGCTCAGTTGATTAAAGAGGTAGAGGGAAACCGTACATGCCTTTTTGATGGGAATTTTGGGAAGATTACCAGTGCCACAAAATGTTTTCTAAATGCAATTGTTTTCAAGATATGACCCAAACGTTTATCTTTCAATGGAAACTAGAGTTTGCCGTCACACCATTAAAATGCTTACATTTTTTCATTTAGAAAACATATAGTTGCATATATTTATTTATGAAAATAAATGAATTACAACTGATTTTCTCTTTATTAGTATGCCTTGATAATATAACAAACAGTAAATGACTAACAAAATAAGCACTAGAAGAGATGTTTGAATCAATAATATTCTAATAGATGACTAGTCACTTATGGAACATTTTGCGGCCAGCTTGATCGCCCGACTTGACGCCGCTATTTTTGTATGTGGATATATTAATCTCTCCCTTTGTCTTTTATTTTAATTGTTCATATCTGTTAATATGAAAGTTTATATTGAAGTAATTTATCATTTATTATATTATCAAGGCATACTTGATTCTTAATAAAAAGAGAAAAGTAGTTGTAATTCGATTATTTTTATAAAGAAATATATCAACAAACTTTATATTTCCTGAATGAAAATAAATAAAATGAACATTGTTAACGGTGTCATATACAACTATGGTTTCCACTCGAAAAAATGTAGGTTTGGGTCATATCTTGAAAAAAATGGAATATTGAAAATATTTGGGTTTGCCGTCATTACACAAAAATACTCATCAAAAACGTATTGACGGTTTCCTTATACCTCTTCAAATAACGGACCATTGATTTTATCCCGAAAAAATGTCCAGCAACGTGCGATTAGTTTTGCTCTGGCGCTGTTGAATACCGAGATACCTCGCAATTGCACTCGCAGTTGCATCGAAAACTCCACACCCTGTACGGTAGTGAAAATGTGCTACACAAACTTTAAACAAGACCATTTGATTCTACTAGATAATACGGGTGTTTCAATATCGTACGCCAAAAATTAAGATGCGTCTGGGGGCCAAAATAAGAAAATCATTCTTATGAACAAGCATCTGGAAATGCTTTAAAAATTATAACGACTTTTAAAAATAATTAAATTTTATTGCTTTTTTCACACAAAACTTTTTTTTAAGTGGCCATTCGTTTGCTTCTAAGCACGTCGAAGCAAATACCGCCGAACACGTTCAAAACGACCAGGATTTTTCGAATTATTTTACCATTTGCCATCCTTTGCGGAAAAATTTGAATAGGTACCCTTCATGGGTTTGCATAAAGCATTTATGTTTTCAAAGGTAAAAATCGATCGAATTTAGGTCTGGAGAATGTGTAGGTTGTCTGTTTGATCCTCCTTGAATTATCCGACGGTTTCCATTAAGATTATTCAGATGCTCATGAGTTATTTGGCTGAAATTTGAATTTTACGAAACATCGTTAGTAGGTATTGCATCACCAGTGCCACCCACCCCTCACCACTTCTACCACGTGACTACCGCTCCCTCTTGACCAATAAGAATACAGGATTCCCCACTCCGCTAGATTAATGTAAAAGGAGCTGTTAATGGAGTTGAAGGGCTTTCGAACAGCCCGTTCAACCTCGTTACTAGCCCCGTTGATTTTTAACCAGTGCTGTTCAAAAGCCGTTCAACTCCGTTAACAGCCTCGTAGATTATTTCTTTAGACTACATTCTCATTGGTCGAGGGGGCGCTGTCTGGTCACGTGGTAGGAGGAGTGGTGGGGGTGGCACTGATGATACAATAACAATACATACCGACTATACTAGCGTTATAAGCTTATAGTGTGTAACAAACCACCACGCACTTTTACGGCTAAACTATTGAACCTAAGTGGATGGAATTAAAAAAATTGTTATATAAACCGTACACGAGGTATTCAGTAAAAAGACTTATAAATTTTTTGGTGCTCTGCAAAGGGCAGTGTTGGGGAGGAGAAGCTAGGGGGGTTTCTCGAGATTTCCAAATACGAAGGTGACTCTAGTCATACCTCATTTAAAAGGTATTTTGAAACCCAACAACTTAAAAAATAAAACGTTGATAGCTCAAACCGTTTTAAAATGGCAGCCAATTATATCAAAAAAGAGGCCATAAACCTTCTTCCAACCGCTCACATAAACTATTTGTACCATGAAAATTTGTACTGGTTGTTAAAGTCTATTAATTAGCTTTCTAACGGTGTACTACATGATGACAAAAAATAACTTTTAGTACCCCCTTTTCTCCTCAAAAGAGCGGGAACATTCAAAAGACATTATCTCAAAGAACTTGAATAGAACAAGGGATCAAGTAATGCCTCATTTGAAAGGTCGCATTAAACTGAACAACTTTTGTATTTAAATTTTTTTCCATATCTCTCTCTGTTACTCAATTTATCAAAATTTACTTCCGATTATCGGATGAATCTCTCCCTCTAATGCACCTTTTTTTTTAAGGAATCATGAAGCCGTGCGTGAGCACGACTCCACGATTCCCATCCCACCTCCTTACCCGGGCTCAGCGGACTTGCGCTCTTTCACCGGTCTAACATGCACCCCACCCCTGACAGACATGCAACCCAACATACACACCATCCATTGACGCCGGATTTAACTTATTCAGAAAAGTTTCCGGCGGGCAGAGGACTTGAACCTACTGCCGTTGAGAGTCTAGTTTCAATGCTTGGGACTTTAACCACCAGACCACCCGCTGGCCCTCTAATGCACCTAAGACAGTTAAGCAGGCATTTTTTTGCTGATTTATAAAGTCTATTTATTGACTTTTCCAACGATATGCCACAAGTAGACATTTCTGAACATATGCTTATGTACTCTTAAATTTTAAATAACATCACGAAAATGTGTGAAGAATATGTTAAATAACAAAGTTTAATTCAATTACCATGGTATTTCATTGATAAGCACTATAAACTGCAAAAGGCAGCTTTACCTATATATTTTTTATGTTAACGTATATTTTGTGTTCATGTAATGTTATACACTTAGAACGTTTGTATAATGCTATTCTGAGGGCTTGATGATGTGCTATTCATTGTAATTGTCGTCTTTTTCATTTAGGGGTTCAGATGAAAGCAATTTTCTCCGTGATGGTTCATTAGTGGCGTAGAATACAAAATTTCGTATATTGATTTTACTTTCTGGAGTATACTGGATAAGATTATATATTCTTCACGTATTATTCTTAGAAGTTTTAAGCATGTTTGTCTCAAGTGGAATATTTTTGCACGCACTAGTAATCGTCAATTTCAATATTACATATAACCTGTGGCTTGCTCAAGTAGCCCTTAAAATGGGAACTGTACTTGAAGATTGCGACATTTACTGAACGATACCGTGGTTCCGATGTCAATGATTTATTACAGGCTGGAAACTCCATTTATGCAAATCTGAAAATTAAGTGTTAAATGATTTTTCACAACTGTTGTAGATACCGGGTAAAACTAAACATAGCTTTAATCTCTTTTCCTCTTCGTTGTTCTTCAAGATGAAATAAAATAACGAATAAAATATAAAGCGGTTAATATACAGGGTGTTAATGAATTGTAGGGACAAACTTCTAGGGCTTGCAAAACACAACAAAGCATACAACTTTTGTTAATAAATGTGTGGTCAAAAGCGTTTCCTTTAGAAAATGGAGCCTCTTAAAGATTCTTTAAGAAGTACCTGAAATTAGGCAACCCAAATTGCATTTTTAATTATTTGGCACAGGAAAGACGAAATTTTGAGACAATTCGATATTTTTGTGATATTTTTTGACTTTTCTTGCATTCTTTTCTTTCTGTGCCATTTATAATTCGTTTTTTTTCGTTCTGTGTTTCGTATTTTTGTGTTATGGCGAATTATATTTTTGCCGAACAGCATGACATGATGTTCATGTATGGAGCTGCTTGGGGTAACGCACGCGAAGCTGCTCGACTGGCCCAAGAACATTTTCCGACTAGGAATCATCCATCGCACAAGGCCTTTAGTGTAGTTTCATGTCGGCTGCGGAAGGAAGGTACACTCGTTGTCAACAGACACAACTGTGGAGCTACCAGAACAAGGCGAACGGTGGATTTTGAGGAAGAAGTTTTGGAGAGATTGGCTGAAAATCCTTCTACTAGTTCAAGAGCCATCGCTCATTTTTTAAATTTAATTTGAATTTTAAAAGTGGGAAAGAAGGTTTTATTTATCCTGTATTAATTTCCGTCGTTATGGAAACAAATAGTAGGTAGCAAATTGAGTTGCCTACATTTAGGCGCTTCTTAAAGAATCTTTGAGAACCTCTATCGCCGAAAGGAAACACTTTTGACCACACATTTATTAACAAAAGTTGTTTGCCTTGTGTTTTGCAAGCCCTAGAACTTTGTCCCTGCAATTCATTAAAACCCTGTATATTGCGCGCGTAAAGTATGGAATAGATTTGAACCCGTATAACAATGTAGTTTAAAACACACATTTCAGTGACCACAATTTTTTTTTTGTCAAGTACATTATAGTTAGTGACGTCATCATTATTTTTTTTAAATATCAACGATTTTTCAGCCCATTTGATAAAGATGATCGTAGACCGGAACTTTAGACGCAGAATAGCAACAGATTTTGTTAAAATTCAAAAAAGTAAACAATAGCGTACTCAAATCGATTAAGTTATACGTGAAACATGTTGCACGATTTTGCAAGGTTTCTGCAACTGCGATATTTACTAAAAGTTAATTTTGTAAGTACCTGGTTTCGCGAAAAATGAGCGTTCTAAAAGAAATTAAGCAGGGCTTTATAAACTGATAGAAAATGGGACTTCTTAAAAATCGTTTTGGTAATATTCCTAAAGTTATAAAATCATTGGCAGGCAAAAATTTGTCGCTATTAGAATCATTTGACCAGTTTCATTCTGTTATTGGCAATTTGGCATTTGGAAGAGTTTGGGATCAGGTTGTCGCAATATATTGAACATTGCATCGCAATCCTGGTTAAGTTATAAATCTTTGTTCAAAAAATAAAATTTATTGAAACAGTTAAAGTAGTTTGTTGTAACACGTATGTAAGTAAATTCTGTTTTTTAATATTGTGTTTACTTTAAAGAAATGATACTTAAAAATTTCATTTCTGAAATAAAATCTTAAAAGCCGGTTTTAGCATTTTACCTGCAGTACACCTTTTTAATAGGTTTTACATAGGATTACTACTTTTGCTTTTAAGAAGATATAACTAAATATCTTTGCGTCGACTATATAGATATACGTATCTCCACATAAAATATCAACTGCGGAATGGGACTTATTCTTTGCTAATATTTCTCCATCATTTATTATCCGTGGCGATTTTAATGCCCATTGTAGAACCTGGGGCTGTGACAATGAAGATTTTAATGCAAATCGGTTACAATGTAGGGTTGCTCAACGGTGGTTCTCAAACTTTAATCGCTGACGGTCATGTCAAATCAGCAAGTGATCTTACTATTTGTATTTGTACTGTAGGCTTAAGTCTCTTCTTTAATTGGTCAGTGTTAGAAGAAGATGCTTTAGGATGTCATCATTTTCCAATAAACATAACATCAGATAGCCTTTAAGCAACAATGGAAATTTATTTAAATCATAAAAAATGGAAAATGGCTGAGGCATATTGGAAGAAACTTAAAACTCTTTGCGACGAAAAATTCACAAATGCAGGCGTTAATGAACCAACTACATACTACATTAATAAATTATGGATGTTTGAGATCAATTCCAAGTTATAAAAGTTCAATACGATTAGAGAAAATACAAAATTGCGCTCAGCTTTATAGTGGAATAACGAATGTACAGTAGCTTTAAAACATAGAAAGTTGTCATTGCAGAATTATCGAACTCTTCGAAACACTGACAATTTTTGTAATTATAAAAGATTAGATGCTATTTTTAAACGAACGACTAACACAGCTAAAATAATGTCTTGGCATAAATTTTGTGACAATTTTAAGAATAGTACGCGTTTCGGCAGTATTTGGTTAAATGTGCGTAAATCAGAAAATGTGCAAATAACACATCTATTATATCGGGAGATTGGTGCAAAGAATTGCATAACAAGCTTACGCCCGATTATGTTTGTTATATCATTCCAATGTACTAGCTATTAGTGTCTGTACTTCTGCAATATCGAATTTGCAACTTAAAAGCTAGATAGGCACGTTACGAAATGCTTATTTAAACCATTATGATCGCATACAATAGTATTAAATGCGAAGTTAAATCGATTTTAGTAAGCACTAGTTTTGAATTAAAATATAAAGAGTCGATTCTCACTAAAAATCAATTAAGGCCATTAAGCGTATCCTCCATTTATTTCAAATCACGAATCGATTGTAAAATAATAAATAAATATATTTCCTTAATTAATCTGTTTAAAAATAGAATCCAAGCGTTTTTCTTTCTTGTGTACAAAATGTTTATCACTATTTCAGTAAAGTGTGAAGTAGTAGCAAAAAGCTTTTTTCGATTAAACACATTTCTAAAGCACACAGGATACTTTCCTGCTTTCTAGCAAAAGTTTTTATTCTCTTTAAGGTTAATACACTTTTCACTCTCTGCCGACGTCATTGGCGGAAAATTTATTTTGTTTAATTGACTTTAATTACATTGTTTGCCGAATTTACCGGCAGATACTTCGAGGCATTTACATTTACTGTCTTCATTTGCCCATTGGGAAGAGATGTGAATCACCCATGCTCTGGAAATCAGTCAGTTATTGTATCGGTAAGATGTCATATTTTAACATGCCCCGGCTTCTTGCATAAACCTCCAAGGTCTCGCTCTACTTGCTGTTCCAAAAACATTTGTTTCATTTTGAAGAATTCATACTAACTCGTGCTAGTAGCGTTCTCAACGAAATTTGTTTCTATTATGTAAAACTTTTGAACAGTAAAAATAGAAAAAAAAGGAATCGTAACAATTACCTAGGAGGGCAGTGTCCATCTGCCCTCCCTGTACCATCCGCCACTGGAATTGACTTTTCATTTTTTACTACTACCGCATTTGACAATTTACTTCTGCATTGTTAATAATTTAAACGGGTCTCCAAGTTATAGTTTTACTTTCAATAATGAAACGGCTTCTAATAAAACTGTTGTTAAATTTACTACATTCGATACACCTTCGGTGCAGTCTAAAGGCTGATATAAAAACCTATCGATCGAACAAACACATTCCGGCGGTATTGGATGCTATGTAAGCATATAACAAAAACAAATGTGACCAGCCGCCTTAGATTGCTTGCACGCCCAATATTAGTTCGAGCCAGATCACCGCAACCCCCTTTTATGGCACTATTTCACTCGTATGTGTACACAGTGTACCTACAGGTAATACCACTTCAAGAAAACATCTCATCTCGTGCTTTGGAAACGGTTTGTACTTGAAAGACACTACAATTCTGGAAATATGTAATTTCGTATACATATTCTCTGTAGCAGTGGTTTTACAAATATATGGAACACTGAAAATGCGTGCCTTATTTTTGCGTTTCAATTTTCGGAGAACTCGAGAACAGATATGCTTATCGTTTAGTTTAGATAGCGGTAAAGAAGATGGTGATTGACAGACAGGAAGAGAGTTTGTGGAATAGGCCTATGCGGACATAGAAGGACCAGCTTCCAATATCCTAAACTGTCATCTGCTCACGTCATTGCGTTTCATCACTCCTTCTTTCATCGCCCCGCTTTCAATGCGGCTAACTATTTGTGTAAATTTGATCAACCAGTTATATACAAAACCCGCGAAATATATTGGTTACAAAATCCTTGCTTAAAAAACGACATCATAATAAAAAGACCTTCAAAGTATATAGACTTTTCGTTTGGAACTTTATACATGTATGTCCACGGAAGGGGTTTATCACAGCTAAAAACTCGTCACGCCTCAATTCCTTAAAAACGTTTCTTAACAACACCAATTTGGCATACAGCACTGGCTTTAAAATTTCTAAATTATTGCCAGATTTGTATTTGTAAACTTTTTGTTTAAGGTATTCTAACAGAGAGGTCTAACGGTGTCAAGTCAGGTTATCTGATAGCTCATTGTACTTGTCTAAAGCGCCTACACCATTTTTCTGGAAACTGATTTCCCTAGCCTGAAAATTCTCTATACTACAATAGTCAAAGTATAACTTTAAACTGAATCTATACATTGAATCTTGAACCAAAACGGAGCTAGACTATGGCAAGCCGTTTTACTTATTAATAAGTGTTGTAAAGTTGATATTACAAAACATTTTTAATACGAGGATCGCTTGAAATGTACGTGGCCTAACAAAGAAAACGCAAGTTTTTTGGGCAAAAATGGCAAAGCACTTTCTTTTTCGCCAAATGAGGCCGTTTCTCTTTCATTTTGTCGCTCAATTGCTGCAACTAATTGGCATAATACTCGTCATTTATTGTTTTTCCCTTTTCCAAGTAGTCGATGAAGATAATTCTATGAGAATCTCAAAATACAGTTGCCATAACCTTTCCTGCTGACAAAATCTTCATTTCCTTCTTCGGTGGCGCACATCCTTTGTGTGTCCATTGTTTGGACTGTTCCTTGGTTTTGGGAGTGTAATGGTGGACCTAGGTTTCATCGACGGTTATGAAACGGCGCAAACAGTTCTTCGGATTGCGGCGAAAACGTGCCAAAAAGTGCGAGAAACAATCAAACGATTCAGTTTTTGCTCCGGTGTGGGCAAACGCGGCACCCAACGCGGGGAGTATTTTTTCATTTCCAATTCTTTAGTTAAAATTCTGTGCACACTGTCATTTGAGATGCCTACTATGTCTGCTACCTCGCACACTTTTACTCGACGGTCATCCAATACAATACGGGGGACTTTTTCAATCATATCCGGGGTAGTAGCCGTTTTTGGGCGTCCACTGCGGGGTTAGTCCTTTGTGCTTACACGACCACGCTTAAACTCGGCAACCCAGTTTTTAACCATTGAAAACGAAGGAGCGGATTTCAGAAATGCTTTGATTTCGGTTTGTGTTAAGCCTTTCAAATGAAAGTACTTTATCACTGCTCGCAACTCAGTTTTTCCATTATTTACGGAATCACTCGAGACGGTCACTTTGGCGCACTGTCAAACACACTCTAATTGACAGATGGCTCTATACTGTCATTTTTAACCTAAGAAAGGATGGTTCTGAAAAATGGTAATGCAAATTCCGCCGAATTAGCGTAATCTTTGCGTTAGACCACGTACATTTCGAACGATCCTCGTATGTGCTTTTCATTTTAGATATCAGAAATGCATTTCAGATATCAGGAATGCATGTTTGATACCAGGAATGCATTTTAGATATCAGGAATGCAGTTTAGATATCAGGAATGCATTTTAGATATCAGAAATGCATTCCTGATATCTGAAATAAATGTAAATCTTTAACAAAAATTACGTTTTACACATTTATAGTATGACTTATTAAAAATGTTCAAAACATTGCACTAAAATGGTCAGTTGTTGATTTCTAATATCTGCTACATTTAGAATTTCACAGTGATATAGAATAATAAAATGGTAACATGCCTGTTTCTTTACTATAATAAGTAATTTTGTCGACTGAGTGTTAATTTATTGTAACATTACAACTCGTAGTAACGCAACAGTTAATAAATAGTCAGGTGACAAGCGGCAGTGGTGAACTAGTAAAGAAATTGTAACATTACTATGTGCGGTAAAATAACAGTAACATTACCATTTTCTTACGCAATGCAGTGGCAAAATAGTAACATCACTATTTGTTCACTTAAATTTAAGGACTTCCAGGTACCTGACTATATCCTGCCACCTAAATGTAAATTTTCCGTCACGTTACAACAGGTGAGTACCATAATAGTTAGATAAATATTAAAGTGGAAATTACCAGCCGGTAAAATTATAAAGAAATAGTAATAAGATAGTCATATGACTACAATTTTAATTATTTATTTGATAATAATTGTGTACAATTTTTTTCTGTAATTTACGAACTTAAATTTACTACTTCCAGTTTATTAATATTAATTTTTTTGCATAACTGAAATATAACAACTATGTTAATATGCCTTCAGTTTTTAAAAGAAATTTTCTTATTGTAATTTCTTATATCATTATTTGTGTGTTGCTAACAAAGTAAAGTATGTTTTATTAAAAACTAAGAAAATTAACAATTCTTACATAATAATAAAAGCTGTTAAAGTAAACAGTTTATGAACAAACTGTAGAAAGTTTGTACTTGATATGGAATCCCAAATCCTGGCCAGGTTTAGAATCAGAATCCGATCGAAAATACACATAAAATGGACCAGGAGTGACAGCTAGAAATGATCAAACCGTCATTATTTACTTACAATAAACGTTGAAAGTCATTGTAACTTACAAGTAAAGTGTCTACTAACATCTAGCTGACCACTAACTCGTTCATTTTTTAAATCATCTGATGTTTGCAGGGCAGGTACGTAGATGTAGTCATCAGGCCCAGTTGCTGGAATTGGATCTGTGCCTACTTTAAAATAATCCGGCGTATAACTGCAAGATGATAAAATGAAATAATGTCATTTATGGGAAATGTTCAATACCTTATACCGCATACTCCACTGTGTCGTTTGAAACATATAGCATAGGATTGATTAACGTTGTAGGTAGAAGTATCTGGGGCTAACATGTCGTATCCGAAGCTTTTAAATGATCCTTTCAGATCAGTGAAATATTGTAGGCAGTTTTGTGGTGCTATAAAATACATGAAAAAATTGTTTAAATTGCCAATTTCAATGCATTTCCGTACTCATTCCGTGTTTTCTCAAAACGAAGTAAACGGGAACGAAATGGACGGCAATGTACAATTAGAGAGTGGAAAAATGATAACTTAGGTTTATTGAAAGCTTCCGACTTGAATATCATACATACGAAAACTAGCTGTCGGACTGACCTCACAAGACCTATGTACAATGAACGTCCTGGTCAAGTAGGCTAGTGCGTGATTTTACTAACAGTAGCGCATGTCCTAACTTATTACTTTAGCTTTATATGAAATTTTCAGTTGCGGCAATTGACAGCGGTTATGTTAAACTTGGTATTAGTTTTAGTTCACCTCGACCTCTTTTTAGGCTGCTCTACTTTTCAGGGAAAGCAGTCCCTTCCACCGCAAATGTGGCGAATCAACTTTATTTTGTTGCGGATTCGTACGAGTGGTATTGCATACCTTTGGTTGCCTAACGTGAAGTTTCCTAGAATGTAACGTGTATACAGACACATCCACGCGCACATCCACACAATATGGCATTCGTCAAAACGAGCCAAGCTACAATCGCGGCCTCTTCGGCATAACGTCGTTGATCCGAGTTTTTTCTTTTTTTTAAAGAGTGGGTTTTTTGATTTTTTACTTAAACAGTTTTTTGGAATATAAAAGCACTAGAGGCCAAAGAGGAAATTCGTCATCTAAACATTGCTTGGGGGGGATTAATCTTCCTAAATATAAATGGAGGTAAATATGAAGCTGTGAGTCTTATTCTACTCCTCTCTCGTCTTGAGAGGAATGCTACTGCAGCTGAGATTATACAACCCACACAGAGCGAAAACAAGTCGTGCGGCCTAGCGTAGCCCATGGGTTCCATAAAGCGATTTTCAAAAATTTTTAAATTTTCAAAAATTCCTAGGAATTTCACCATTTCGAAAATATTTTTTATTTCCTAGTGTTCATTCGTTCTTACATAGTAAGAATCCATTCCTTGAGGGCTATTTATCGTACTGTTCCCAATCCGCCAAGTCCTTTTTGAGTAATACGGCATTAAACTCCTAACTTTCACAAAATTGTAGCGGCCGTCTTATTGAAGCTAAAACGTTCGGAAAAAGTCTTGATTTCCCCAGGAAAAAAATTGATCTAACCATCTCAATGACCCGATGTGAAGTTCGACCGCCATTTTGTAAAATGGCGCTCAAAATAAGTTTTTCACGAACATCTTGCGAACGTTCGCAGCTACATAAAATGGCAAAATGGCCCTTAATAAAGTTATAAAACGTGAAATTTCTTACAAAAAATGTTTAGTAACATTTTGTCATCGGGACAACGCTTTAGCGCCAAAAAATTAATATTATAAAATGCTTCATGTATGTATGCTGGAAATGTCTGTCTGGGTGAGTGGGTGGATCCGCTTGACCGACTTTTATAAGATTTGGTGTGTGGACGTTTTTTAGTTGCAGGTAGTTCTTTGTAAAATCGTTAATCGTTTACTACCCTCATGTATAATAGTAATTTGGCAGAAGTTTTCTGATAAGAGAATAGGGATATTTATGTGCAATCATACAAATTTATATGTATTCTCCTTAAAATTCATGTTAAGTGAAGTCAGTTTAAAGTAGTTTTTTATATTAACGTAATTCTACTTATCCTTTTCCTAATTTATTTTAGAAACAATCTTACCCAACAATGGAAAATCTCTTGCCAATGCCATTATTTGAGTCCGATAAGGAAAGATACTTGTTCCAGGACACTGAAGTTGAGTGATTTTGATGGTCCAGCCTCGTTTTATTAAAAGCTCTGATATTAAATCGATGTGAAGTTTCACTGGGGAGGTGTCGTTACCATTTACAGGTATGTACACTGTAATGCAAGCATACTATAAATTTTATAGCTTATTATCAGCATGTTCTTGTGTATGCTGCGAAAATTGAGGAGGTCGATTTATTAATCTTCTTCCCACTGGACTTTTTTTTTGTAGAGACCTCGTGTTTCAAACTGAACCTCGATTTGTTTAAGTAAAATATGGGATTTTAAGGGAAAACAAGAAATACCAAGCAGCCTTTCTGTACTTTCTTAAAATACTTACTATGTTGGCCAGTATTCTTTCCACAAAATTGAGGAATATTTGGATAACCCTCCACAAAGAATTTTTCATCTCTACATGTTCCTTTGTAAGGGTCCGTTTGTGCAGGAGGTGCAAGAGTCATATGTAAAAAGTCCAGTCTAAAAATTGAAAGTGTTTGTAGATTATGTTCAAGTTTTTCTTTCTTCATATGTAAAGTGTTGCATGTAAGAGGCACACTATTGGTATATCAGAAACTAAAAGAGTTAGAATATCAATTAAGTGGGGAAAGATAGAAGGCTTTTGAAGTGCATTTCAACAGAGCTCTATTTTTTTTCAGATCCGAAGCATACATTGTATACTACATATGAAGTAAACACTGAACTGGGTTACTTATTTAAAACGGTAATAAGTCTACAACTGGGCGATATTGAAAAAAATATCGATACCGAAAAAGTATCGATAATACCGATATATCGAATATATCGATTATACCGAATATATCGATAAATTCGATATTTTGAATATATTGATTATGTCGAATATCGATATATTCGATAGAATCGATGTTCGATGTATTCGAATCAGAACATCAATATATCGATACATCGGTATTTTCAAAATTCCGTATCGTTAATCGATATATCGACATATCAAAAAAATCCCTGCCTAAGTAATAAGTTGTACCAGGAAAGTAGATTGCGTATAGTATGGGGGGGGGGGGTATTCTATAGAGGCCTGTAATTGACAAACACAGGCTACCACGAGTAGCGTAACAGAATTAGCCTGGCGGCGGTGTTGCCCAGGAAATATTATTTGTGTTGCAACCTAAGGTCGCTTGGTTTCATCTTTCTACATTTTCAGACATTTCTGGGGAGGGGGGAAGTTATTTTAGACGCACTAGACTGGGTATTTCACGGAGTACGTGCCATAGCGTTTAAACCATATTGTAATTTGGTTATACAATCAAAGTTGGTTGCTTATAGAATATTATCACATAAGCTTGTCTTAAGTTGATTGCATGGCGGAGAACTGCGGATGCCGGTCACACGGTATTTTGAGTTGCATTGTCCGCTCTGTCCCCACTCGGATTGGGGACCAATATAGGGGTATATCTGCAACCAACCGTGCTTCGAAGGGCACATTAAGCCGTCGGTCTCGGTTTAGTAATCGTAAACCATTTAGTGGGACTTCTTTCTCTTTCGACGGGTAAGGCCAGCTTCCTGCCCGGCATTCGTGCGAAGAGGCCTCACAGAACCCGCACTAGTTGCGGGTATTAAACAGGCCATTGGCCTATATTAAGAGGGGAAAAAGGAGAAGTGTGTCTTAATATCCATCCAATAAAAAGAAATCAGGTGTTGGGTGAAAACGATCTTGGGGTGGACTATTCGCTCTCAGATGCGAGGATCTCGGGTTCAATTCTCATAAAATTCTATTTATGAAAATATGTTCTATTTTTATTCTTACGTTAGTTTTATTCTATACAGAGTGATGGAGGGTTTTGTTTTAAATTATTCCAAATTTTTTATAAAATATTTAACGTCTTTATTGTCCGCAACGTCTGCATTGCCAACGTTGTTTATATGACGTAATAAAGAATTTTTACAAATAATTTTGAGTAATTTAATCAAAAATACTTGGATTACTTCGGATGTAATAACAATGTTGTAAGAACATAAACAAAAAATAAAAAATTACTGAAAAAACATTATATGCGACCCTCGCATTAGTAAACGAGTGTGGTACCTCAGAACCATTACCACCACACACGTGATTTGCTCTTATTTCATGGATATTTAGATGAGCAGGCAATACTACAAAAAAATGTAGACAACTTACTTTGCTCCGAACCTAATTACAACGTGCTTCAAATGCTATGTCCCGTACTTCGTGAAACAGACTGTATATAACAACAACAAAAGATGGAAGACATTGTCTCACAGAGAATACAGAAATAATACAGGGAAAAAGGTTAATGTCCTTAAAACCGCTAAAAACAAAACGACGGCGCAGATGCAGACATCGATATTTTGTAGTTATTTTTTCCTTCAGTGTACGTAGCTGGATGGAAAGTTGGAAAACGGAAAAACTCAAAGTCGGTAGATCTTTTTCCAACTATTCTCCCAGCTACGCTACATCGATACCTGTAGCAGCGTTGGCGATTTGTTTTCAGCGGTTTTAAGGGCATTATACAGACAGTCAAATTGGTCTTAAATCCCAGCGTACATTAAATTCCATCAGTCTGATTTTTTGCAAGGGGATGTTGGGATATCCTTCGTGATCGTCCACCAAAAGCTCTACCCATAGAACTATGATAGAACTGCGGCCGCCATCTTGATAAATTAGCGCCGATAACTGACTTACAGGCGCTTTTTCTTTATTTTCTCGCAAACTGTGTTTTTAACTGAACAAATGGACAGCACAAAAATTAAAGCTTCTAAAATTTTACACAAATTTGGTCCTCTTAATATTTTTCATGTAAACAACGATTTGGGATGTACGCAATGTGACAACTTTGGGACTCTATAATATTTCTCATAAAGGAAGTTGCGAAGCATAAAATTTTATTTAATTTTACATTTCTGATACATTTTACGAGCTATGGTGGGTGCTGTAATAGGGTTGTAAAGAATTTTTCATACTGCAACAAAATCAGTAGTAGTTTTTATTTTACTAAGAGAAATACTTCATGAGTGTCATCTGATCTCTACATACAGCTGTATTAAATGAGGCTAAAGCGAAAGAACGAGCAGCAACTTAACTGGGGGCGCAGTATTTTAACTTAATAGCACTAGTCCGAGAGTTCATTACGGCTGAACACATAACCGACAGACAGCTTCACACAGATTGATTCCGATATATTCCATGCAGCAGGTAATCTTTAGTATGCAAAATCTGCTTACTTAAATCTACAATATATGTACAGCCTAGAAGAAAGCATACTAAGAAAAGAGTTTTTTGAGTTCAGGGAAAAGGGGCATTTCTCTATTCTTTGCTCTAATATATTACTAGTGTTACCCCATCGCACAATGCACTGACAGACTGAGCGTTGACTGAGCCGGCTAAATGCTAAGTCACGTGATGCATTAGTTCCATGAGGAGACGCGGCGTCGGTGTAGATGTCGCCTCAAGTAAAGCGCGTTTAACAGACTTTCATATATAAATTAAAATAATTATTATTGAAAAATCGACGTAGAATAAAAATATAACAATGTTTCATGTTCCATCTGAGGATAGAGATCTTTCATTGAAAAAAAAATGGTCCAAATTGGTGAAGCAGTAGCCGCTTGAGGAACCGAAGAAAAATAACCTTTGAGCTTTTATATATGTATGGATATGGATGGATGGTGTAACTCACCTACTGACAAAACCATCGAGGAGACTATTATGCGATCAGTGAAATGTTCACATGGTCTGATCCATAGATAAAAATATATTGCTCTGATTCATGGGAAAGCGTACTTACCACGTATATTATCAAATTTAATTTTATGAATGCAATTGCTACACACACACACGTGACAGTTTAGAGTCTTTTACTGGCATCTAGTATTCATCCAGTAAGCAGCATATGCGCTCAAAGTAGTAAACGCGGAAACAAGAGATACTGACGAAAAAGTTGTTGTAGGAGAAGACGTTGATGTGCCGGCTTTGCTGATTGCTCTGGTCTCTAAAAACAGAGATGTTTTATTTTTGAATCAAGGCGACAAAACGTTCCTGAACGAGTTTATTCATTAGCTGCATTACAAAGAGACTTTAAGGAGATGAAAAACTACAGGATATTTGTGTATGCAGCAAGTAGATGTGATTCTGTATTGGCCTTATTCCCAGTAGGAAAAGTGACGTTTTTTAAAACGTTGCAGAAAGATAAAGATTTCCAGGAAATTGTTAGAGCGCTTAAGAATAACAATGCTAGTGTAGAAAGTTCTGTTAACGCTGGAGAAAAATGTCTTTCACCAAACAAATACCTATTTCTTTGCTTCGAAATGTTATCGCCTGGAGTACACACAACAGAAGTGAAACATCATTTCCTTCGTGTGTAAGCATTAAAGCTTAGGCAGGGAAACAGTTTGTCTCCTGATTTTTCGGGATGGGTAACTGATGAAAACCCAAAAATAGTTCCTGTTTTGACTGACGCTCCACCTGCTCCGAACACCTTGATGATACACATTCCAGCAACTGTGTCAAAGGCATATACGGTGTAGTTGTATCTAGTCACTGTCAGGGCATTGGCTGTGATAATTTAACACCCCTTATTAAGGAATAGTTAGATGGCAAACCAGGGTGCTCATATGCATGTACAGCATCGTCTAGCTGCTAACAATGACATTAAGTACAACTATGTGTAGAGATGGCACCCATAAAACATTTCTTTGTAATAAAAAAAGAACAGCTACTGATTCTATTGTAGTATTAAAACTTCTTTACAACCCTATTAAAGCATCCACCGTAACTCGTAAGATTGTATGCTCTGCAACTTCTTGTATGAGAAAATTTTATTGTAAGATAGCTCACTTTTGCAAAAAATTGCGCCAAAAACGGTAAAACATGATTAACGGAAAAAAGAACTCAAGTTTTATGGGTTAGGAGTTTTTGGTGAATGATCATTTGTGTGCGAAAAGAATCTAATTTGACAGGAGTATATTATACTGCCACATTTGGCAGTATTGACAATTTTTTGCAACTTTTTAAAAATATATACAACTTTCTCTTTTATTTGAATTGAGTTATTTGAATTTTAAGAAATTGTTTTATTTAGTTTTTGTCTCATATCTAGCAAAATCTGCTTTAGTTCTAAAACCAAGAACCTCATTGAGGTCCCTCTAGAAGCTTCACATTTATTCTTATTTAACCGACCTCGTAGCTCTTAGTTTCTGGGAATACCAATAGTGAGCCTCTACCGTGGGCTACCCATACTAAACAAATATTTTTGTTTTACTGGAACATCGAATATTACAGTTTAGTGAGTTTGATAAAAGAAACTGGTCTCAAGATTCTGCAAAAAGCCTTGTAATTGTATTACCTTAACTGACAGATATTTCTGTTATGTAATCGAACTTCAGAAATGCAACTTTGCTGATCTGAAGTACCAATACTCTGAAAGTATGAAATTCTAGCAGATAACTTGCTTCCACAATTTCCCATATCTATAAAATACATAAAGTTAAATTTCATATTTATAACAAACATTCGAAGCGGTTTACAAACGCAACAGGTTGATAACAGTCCGCATGAACCGCCGAAAACTCCTCCAGTCAACTTGCACTCCGCATGGCTCTTGCAGACACCCTCCAATGGAATGATGCCTACATTTGCTAAACATTGACTATTAGGTTGCGTAACTACTGGGTCTGCAAAGAGAAAAATTATTATACAAAATCTATACGTAGTATTCCTAGATTTAATGAACATGAAAGGATAACCTATATTTCCCATTCTTCTTCTCTGTAGAAGAAACTAATTTATTGACAATTTGTATTTCCTGCATTTTGGAACTACTTACCTAAAACATAGCTGAATAGCACAATATTGTTTTTCTTAATAAGTTCCAGCTTTAATTCGTTGAAGTTCATATTATTGTCTAATTAAAATAATAAGTTCAACAGGTTTTTATTTATTTTATGGGCGTACGTATTGCAACATGTAAATCTTGAGTATCTATGTCTGCATATGACTTACTTATTCCAAAACTTCCCATAATGATGAATTTAAGAGATCAATTTGCTCATTCATTAAAGGGTCAAATTTTTATGAATTTCATATGCATGCTTCTAGTAGATCTAATTTACTAAAAACTCTAAAAAATAAACACTATCTAATGTTTACACTTTTATGGTGATAAACGTAAATTAGATATACTGAAAGTATTTGAAATTCACAACTATTTAAAAACGGGAAGTTTTGGAATAAGAAACCAAGTAAGTAATCTGCAGACATGATTACCAAGATCAAGTCATTAATTCTATTGTTCCTATAGTAACACCAACCGTTTACTTTTAATCTTACCTTCGATAATGACATGTAAACATGTCAAAATTTCTATAATGTTAAAGTAAATAAATATTGTTGAAATAATAAAGCGTTTTATGTATATTCAATCAAAGAACATATAATGGTTCAGAATAAAGAACTTTTTCCACAACGAATAAGCAGAATATTCACTCTTAGGGGCCTGTAACCTACCCAAATAAGTATTTACCTTACAAGGCCCCAATGTAATTGCATTGGCGTTGGTACGCCACTGTAGACGCTTTAGTACATGTCTTACCTCTCGACACAGCTAATTTATTATTTTTTAAAAGAAGTTACCAAAAAATCGTGGGGTGTAGCCCACGGGTTCAGTGTCAAATTGACTACATGTTGAAGTCATCATCATTAATATATTCTTTTTGATATTTAGTTATCTGCAGTAAGCACTATGAAATTTAATAACCAAAGTAATATATTACTATTAGTTTTTAGATAAACTTCTTTGTATATACGCGGAGCTACTCGTTATTTTAGATTGGATAAATTATGTTTGCTATGTAAATTGGAAAAGTAAATTGATTGTGAGCATTATAATCTATATATTAAACGCGGCGTCCTCCCACTTTGCTCAACTCTCTGACTGCGTCGCGTGCCGTCGACCTTCCGTTCGTTACTACCTGCACGACCTGGCTTGCTCCTTGATTACGAAACCGGCTTTGTGGAGAGATGTAGATCAGACCTACGTATCTTACAACCAAAAGCAACAGGCACAAGTTCCAGTAGTAATAATTATTGATGTTAACATTGCATTCTAAGGCCATACTGGTCAAAATAAGCTCGAATTTTGTGGTGTTGTCTGTCTTTATGTGCGTTCTAGAAAATACTGTCATTGGCAGTGAAACAAAACCACTAGAAAGAAAAAGTAGTATGAAAATGAGCTGGGTTTGTTCAAAGAACAGGCGGAGAAAAAGGATTGAATTTGACTGTACATTGAATATTTATGTCACCGTTTCTTTTTCTTCCAACTTACATATAATTTCAAGCTAGAGCATTTTTTTGAAGGACCCTTTTTACTCATGCTTATTTTTAATAGATGAAATGCAACTTAAAAACCTGCAGTTCAGCTTTCGAACCTTGAATGGTGTAAGCAAGATCAAGTTTAAAAGATGTGCATTTTCATAAGCATGGTTGTAAACAAGGTTGCTCACACCAGACATTAGAATGTATGTAAATCAATAATAGCATCATACATATTTCACAACACATGAGTAATTGATTTGCAAACACAAACATTTTGGCTACCCCAGCTTTCTTTTAAACGGAAACTTTTTTTTTTAATAAAGATGAACCTCGATTGTTGTGCAAGCAAGTGAAAGTGTTAAAAACTATTGCTATGCAATTCCTGATATATTTTGTTTTTATTGTGTAGGGGTGGGAAATTAGCTAAAGAAGTCATTATTTGTTAAAAGGCGGTTGTTCCTGACAGTTATGGTATTGGAATGATAACATTTATCTTAAAACGCTGTCTGACATTTACGAAAATAAACTTGTACTAACAGAACCCGTTGAAAAACGACGGAAAAAATTCCAAGAAAAATCTTAAACACTGCAGAAAACGTTCTTTAAAGGAAGCTGGAAAAAAGTTAGTTTAACTTAACACTTTTCTTACTTTTTTCAAAATGTTTTTAGAACTAATAAATATGCACTAAACAAATCGTTTTGGGCATTAGAATATAATCCCAAAATAAAACTCACTATTATTCGTATTAATCAGTAGAAAATACACGAGCTTTTGTATATGGTATTTCGGTGGTTGTTTTTTCCTGGAAATTATTCTACTAGGTTTGTTATGTACGGAAAATGTTTTTATTGGATAATGTTTTCACCGGAGCTTTTTTCAGACAATTTTTGTCGGCGGTTGTTTTTCCCAATGAATTTGTTCTGTGACTTCTTTCAGGGACGTTTTATCTGGATACCAAAGTTGGCCGCCATAAGCAGAAACAAAGTTAAGCGCCACTGATGAAATTAATGAAGCAGGCGCACATAACTCAATGAATTTATGATATTTAACTTCCCATAATTTATGTAGGTTATTACAACGATTAACTAAAGGGCGCTGTCATCATTCTTTATGTGTTATGTTAAGCTTTGTGCATCAAAGTATTTTTACTTATCGCGTCAAATATATTTGGTGGTACTTTAATATTATACTAAATATTGGCCAAATTGACTGCGCAACTTGTTCAAAAATAACGCATGTTGTAATCCAGAACCGGGCGCCGCGCGGGAACCTAAATGTTCCTATCTGCATCTAAAACTGTAGCGGTCCGATGTACAAACGAATATGCGCCTTAATATATGGAAGACTAGTGTTATTAGATGTCATTAAATGATTGTGTTCTAGTAGGTGTTTAGCGTAATTCGATTTATGTAGGTATTTGTAACAATGTACGTGTTCTTTGTACCTAATATCAAAATTTTTAATTGTCTGGCTGATATAAACCGAATTATAATGCGAACAATTTAATTTTAAAATGACTGATTTTAGCAAATCACCTGTTTTTGATTTTGCGTTGTTTGCGTTGCGTATGTTGCGTTACGATCATTTTTTGCTAGCCATAATGTTTTATTCATTATATTCTCTTACTAAATATAACTGGTGTTATGATTAGTTATCGATGATGATCGTTAATACCGAAGCAGCACGTTTAACTCGTGTATTCGCACTCGTTGAAGCTGCAGATCGGTTTCAACTCGAAAATATTATCGATAATAATTTTATCACTTGTTATATTATAGCTGAAAATGTTAATGGTTTCAAAAGTTTTCTAAGGCATTTACAATTTCAAATTTCGTCCTGATCTGATCTCATTTTTGAGTAAATAGTTAAAGCCAAAATTTTCAAGAATTCATAGAAAGCGTCACAGAGAAATCGTCAGGCTGCGACACAAGCCAAATTGTAGTTCATCCCCTGCTCTACGAGCCTACAAAAGTTTAAATAAATCGTTGTTTCCAGCCTTTGAGCAATATTTTGTTTGAAAATTTGCATAATTTTGCGTCTCTCAAGTCTAGAGGTGCTGCTACACTAGCAAACTTGATCCCGATCTGCTAACTGGGTTTTGAGTAATAATGCTTTAAATTCGACATTTTCAAAGCGGCCGTCATTTTGAAGCTAGAAAATTCGGAAAAGGGCGTTAGATTTGTCCTAAGGTCGTCTATCAGATTCCATTGGCTAGTTCAGAGAATACAATCACTTTGACAATTCAATATATTAGGCTAGAAATAATCCACTCATATACCACTCGTGAATCTGAAAAAGCAATCGAGATAAGTTACTCAAACTTGCTGCATAGCAAATCGTTCTCCCCTTAAAATTTTCAAGCAAAACGAACACTCTTTACTATGTAAAAAGTTTTGATAATTTAATATTTAATTAAAATGATTGTTTTTCGATTCATTCGTGGTGTAACTATTAAATAAATAAACAATTTAATTACATCCGTGCTACTTATTCTCACATTAGAGTAAATGACCTAAACCGTAAAGCCGTATTATAAACTGAACCGAACGACGTTTAATGTGTTAGATCGTTATTTAATGCGTTTTATAAAACTTATTCTTAATTTTATATTTATATTTTATAAAATGTTTTGAAGACTGTAAAAAGCACAATTAATTTGTTTCGCGTGTTTAGAATAAAATATTTAAAAAATACTTTTTTCAAAACTTTATCACCGCTATCTACAACAAGAAACTTTTTTCTGTACCCCATTAAACTTTTACGTGGGTATTTTATGAAAAACCAGCAAAATAACATCTTTCAGAAAATATAACTTGGAGATTAATTGCCTAGATATTTTTTCAACGTGAAGTATATTTTTAGCTAAGTATATTTATTACTTTAGGATTTTATTCTAAGATAGAAGATTATTAATAACAATATCTATTTTGATATAACCCATAAGATTTGCTAAGTGGTAGAAAAATTATACAGGTTTGTTCAAAAGTGAGAAATATAATTCGTATTTCTGTAGCGCTCTGGTTTTAAAAAAAAATTCTTGGACACTTAAATTGATTTAAAGATAACTGCATCTTTATGGGATATGTTTTGTTTTCTAACGTCAACCTCCGCACTCTCAGCCACGTTGACTATATTTTTTTAAATAGCGACCCATACTTTGTGTGGGCTAGTGGAAAAGCTTGCAAAGAACTGCATTATAATCTACCATCATAAATAAACTGGGATGGTTGGTTTTTATGTTACAGCGTTTGAAAGAAAATGCAATTTTTTTCATACTTTGTTATTAAGACATTAATATCAAGTAACCAAAGACATAACAATTTATAACGAATGTTGGAAGTGTTTTCTATCATCATGACTTTCTGATAATTAAGGCAATTTTTTCAGTTAGACTTCGCTAAATTGATAAGTTACAAAACGTTCTATTTTGGCAAACAAAATAGCATTAAAAACAATTGAACAATAATTTATAAACAGCATGACATTAGCTATCTTATAAATTATTGTTATGGCTTTGGTTACTTGATATTAATGTCTCAATAAAAAAATATGAAAAAAGTGAATTTGTTTATCGCTGTAACTTAAAAACCTGCCATCTCAGTTCATTTATGATGGTAGATTTGAATGCAATTTTTAGCAAGCTTTCTAACGAGCCCCCACAAAGTATAGGTCGCTATTTAAAAAATCATAGTCAATGTGATTGGGGGTGCAGAGAGTGACGTTGGAAAAGAAAAGATATCACTTAAAGATGCAGTTATATTTATGTGTGCGAGTATTTTTTCAAATAACAGCGCGCTACAGAAATACGAATTATTTTTTTTTGAGTAACCCTGTATAAGGTAACATTAACCAAATTTTATTAAAAGCGCCAGAAAATAAGATAAAACTCTTTTCTATTTATCGTTTTGGAACGGGTATTGTCTTGTAATAATTATAAGCTACGTTTTACCACAGATAAGGTTAACACTACCTTATCTGTGGTTTTACTTACTTTTTGTATTCCACAGGAATTGAAAAGGATCATCGAAGTCTGTATAATCAAAATATGCGCACTGACTGCGATGAAGGATTCCGAAAACTAAAAGTCTTAAAATCCAATAAACTATACGGTTCATTTCGTCACCGCTCAACACCATTTTTCAAGATACTGAACGCGGCGGACTAATCAAAAATATTTTTAAAATTTCTTTATATATGAGCAAGTTGAGTAAATAAGACAACAGGATAGTCAGGCTTATAATTCTAAGAAAAGACCCTTTAACGGTACCTAATGGTCAAGTAAACATTACCTACCAATATTAATTGAAAAGCTGAGTGGTTTTTTAAACGTATGTGGACATTTTATAACATTTCTAGCAATAGAGTACTTGAAATACAGTGTTTGCTTGTTTCAAAACCAAGTTGTCAGAGGTATTAAATTTGAATTTCAAATGCGTATTTCGAAAGGGTCACCAAACTTCTTGTTCAGTTGAAGTATGTATTATGTTCTTTTCCTTGTTTTTGTTACAACCATTTTGAATACGTATTGTTTTTTAAATCTACCTAGCTTCATTTCTTAGCAACATTCTTAGGTTTATGCTTTTTTTAAATTAATTTGTTTAGCAGAAACCAAAATACGTAGTACTTCCTAACTTTATTGAAATTATTACTCTACTTTCTTTTCCAAATTCTTAATTTGCAAGTATAACTACAGCGGAGCGTGATTTCAATTAAGGTTTTGTGATGAAGCGTATTCTTTGTGATTAATCTCTTTATATTGATATTTAATTTCAGCAAAACAAGATATTTAAGTTCCTTTTTGAAGTAGCAACAAGTATCCGACATTTTATACCCTGTAGACTACTTCAACTTTTATTATCATAATTATTTACAGGGGGATCATTCATAAAAACATTTACGTTTAGGGGTTAGAGGAGCGTAAAGCTTCTAAACAGGAAAAGAGAAAATGATGGCGTACAAAGACCTGTTGTTCTGTTTTTATTTTCTTCCCTGAATCTTTGAAATCTTTTTTTAATGTCTTTCAAAAACGTTAGTGTTAGTATTGATTCAATGTTTACTAAGAAAATTAATGATTTACCAGCAAATTAATATTTTTTCCAAAAGTTTGTTTTAGTCAAGAACAAATTTTAGCGCTGGACTTACTTATTAGGAGTGCACGTGTGGAAGAGTTAACACAAAGCAAGAAATTGTGCTCGGTGTTGTAAAGTATCAAATCTTTGTTTATTATCGTGCTAACTTTTGAACCGCCTGATATTTCGCCACAAAATTTGGTGTGCTTTAATTAGAAGTTAAATACTACTTTTCTGTTCATATTTAAATTTTGTATCTATCAAAATGGCGGCTGGGCGCCATTTTTAGAAAACACTTAAATAGCAAGGGGGTCGTGTGATACCTCCCTTAAAAGGTATTTTAATTCTACGTTTGATCCTAGAGTTTCAAAAAGAAATATTCATCCAGAACATAATGGCGGCTCTTAAACTAACGGAATATTTTAATTCAAAATTATTTTGGTTTTTAATCTAGTAGGCTACTTTTTCATTCGTTTACTTGCTGTTTGCTTTCATTGAGAAGCTAGTATTAGTTCAGGTAGCTGGAAACGCGTTTGAAAACGTTATGTTCCAACAGGACGGGACACCGCCTCATTTTTATAGGCCTGACTTCCTCAACTAACATTTTCGGGCAAGATGGATTGGTAGGAGGTGTCCCGTGGAATAGCCGGCACGTTCTCCTGATTTAACCGTTAACATTTAATTTTTCTTCCAAAATGGCGCTCATCCGCTGTTTTGCAATATATATTAAATTCAAATATATGCTAAAAAGTAGTATTTAACCTTCCAGTGAAGCACATAAACTTTGGTGCCGAAATACAAAGTCGTTCAAAAATTAGCGGGGGGGGGATACTTTGTAGATACCCTGTATATTTTGCAAAAATTTTGACGCTGCGTCTGTGAATTCCATGGTTTTGTTATGAAAAAGTTTTAGTAAAAATTCGGAGTATGTCGAAGAACTTGTAGATAATAACATTCTATAACATTTCAACCAAGTGATTGGACGCTTGCAAAGTAATTAGAAAAGGAAGAACGCAACAGGTAGTAAAGGGACACCTATTTTTTCTAACAGTAAAAACAGACGTAGCCGAATAATGTAATTATTTATTGCAACATTTAAAAAACTAATTGTTACACTTAAAGAAACAGCGTTACCACTTTACCAGAGGCTTGTTTGGGTATTGGTCTGTTACGAGGTTTGAATGGTACGCCCTTTCTAAAAAGTAAATAAATTTATATACAATTTTTGCATAGGAAAGGTTGTTTGAAGGTCTTGTCCATAGATAGCAATTTGTAATTTTCATAGAGGGTGCTATCATTATCCCCACTCAGAAGTTGTGGTTCAGAATATTTAAAATACGCGGGCTCATAATACTCGTATAATAACTAAAATATTTCTAAGTTATTCAAACCAGCCAGTTTTTGGTTGTTCTGATTTAGAAAGTTATTTTTTGGCTACTCTGTTACTTCCATTTTGTCATTGGATTCTACCTCATATTTTATAAATTTTGATCACAAGTCACGCAACAACAACCTAGTACAGGTACAGACCTGCATATTTTGATACCATAATATATTTTGAGATATAAATGTAAAGTAAAGGTACCCAATCATCATCATCATCATTAGCTCATTCCATCCATCGTCGGACGTAAGCCTCCCCTAACGTTTTCGTTTTGGGGGTTTTTAGCCTTTACTTGCCACGCTGGCCAAACGGGTTGGCAAGTGGGATAGGATATAGGAGGGATAAAAAGTGGTGTGGACGGGAGATAGGGATTTGGACATGATTCCATCCGTGGTTGTAGGAGGTGGAACAGAATCACGACGAGTCGCGTGGGCAGGGTCGCTTCCCTGAAGTAGATCTATTCTCCACCGGGATTGTGGAGGAGTATCTACCCGCTACCCAATGGTAATCTCATAATCTGCCACAAACAATGAATATATGGAAAAACGTTGAAGAACAAGTAAAGTTGCGCATTGTAAATTTAGGCTGAACGAAACATTTAGAATCGCACAACCGATGACTTGACATGCGAAACTGTAGACTATAGAAACGTAGGAAGCATAGAGTGTAGTCCCAAAATTCAGTACAGCTAGTTCGCGTCCGTAGCAGAAGCTAGGCTACACGTGCACGCTGGATAGCGCTAAAGAACTAGTGCAACATTCGGTTGCTGGACCTTGAATGCAAATGAAAAGGATATCCCCGCTATGAACAACAAAAAACAACAACACAAAACAAAAAATGTTTGTTTTGTTATGTTTGTATATGCATATGTTTATTTTGTCTATATTATACCCTTTAAAAATGATGTATCCTCACGCCATACGAAATATATATAACACAATGTGGAATACTGTGAAGCGTAATTTAGATACAAGTATGAGCACTAGTATGAGAACTATGAGATTTAAGTACGAGCTCGTACAGTCAATTTTACTTCTATCTAAGTGTAAAAAAAACTGTTCTTACAAACCATTATTTATGTTGAGAAATTCATTTTGAACAACCTGCATGCAAAAATGAGAACTTTTTGTAAAAATTCTCAAATATGAAATAAATAAAAATTCTTTTTTTACATACACAAAAATATGAATTTCCTTTAATGAGAATAATAGGACAGTACTTTTTTTGCTATATATGTAATCAACTACTGTAAACAACGCTCTGTATTTGATTTTAAATTTCAGACCATAACCAAACCGTAATATACAGAGCGAGAAAAAAGGTGAAGAACCATGTGACCACGTAACATAGACAACCCATTCTACAGAAGTGGCCACCCTGTTTTAGGAAACTAAATCGGACATTTGTGGCAATTACCATTGGCGGTGCACGTACATATTAGGGCACAGAAAACATATTTTCATAAAAAATGAATTTGGCACGTCATACAATTTAAAAACTCTGTAAAAACATATAATAAAGTAAAAGTAAATGATAAGATTTATTTAATAATATTATTGTAGAAAACTAAAAAATATTTGATTCATAAATTACAATAGCTGCTCAAAATCAGTGCACAAACGCCAATGAAACGCAATGACATTGCAGAAGGAAATCAACCCGGCAGGCAACATTGGAAAATAAAATTCACTACACTTAAATTAGTCAATGGTCATGTGGTTCTTCACCTTTTTTGCTCGCTCTGTACATAGCCACCATGCATAGTAACTCTTATGCAGGTGCTATTTAAAAATTAGAAAATAGCTAAAGTTTATGTAAAATTACATTTTAGATGGCAGAATCTAAAACATGCACCATGCAATGAATATGTAAAGTTAGAACAATTATCCTTTTGCACATTGCACTTGATTATTTAACTTTGCTTAAGCATTATGTAATCTTAGGTAATGGTTCAGTCATATATTGTATTATGCAATATAAGATGTAAAAGTTAGAGATATGTTTGTTGGAGGCAATGCTTATTCTAAATCAATAGCAAAAACTTTTGAAAACTAGAAATTTAAATTTACAGTTCTCTGAATATCTGAAAGACGTATAATATCATGTTTGCTTTCCTAAAACTGAAGACTTGACTATTGTTGATGTCAGCATAGCTTTATAGTTAGTTACTTCTTTTATATTCAAGATGCAGGGATCCCAGTTGTCCAAAAAATCCTAAAATTTATGAAAAAAACCGAATTGTCCTAAAATTGACCTTACCACTAAACTATTTTGAAGTCCGAAATCTTTACTATTATTCGATAAGATTTTTTTTTGTGGTTGTTGACTTATTCTAGTTAATTATTTTTATTAAAAATATCGCCAAGAAAAATACAATCTGTTTAGCTAATGAATCGGTATTACAGATTTTACAAGCAAAAATAAAGTAAAATAACTTGCTTAGAATTTCTCATACTTTCTTTTTTCTACACTAAACATTTATTCATTTACCTAGTCGTTGTGGTGATTAATACTTAAATCATTTAAAAATTATATTGGGCTTTTTCATTTCTTCACAAAATCATTTTGCTTTTAGAATATTGAATCTTGTCACTGAGAACTAAAAATTTATTCCTCGTCATTGCAAACTTGGATTTAGGTTATAGAATTTGTGGAATATGTTGGCATGGTTGGTAAGAATTACTAGCCATTTTTTGTCTATGAAATGTTGAGCAGTCGCTACTTATGATCCGAAAGAAATATTCTATCTTCGTATGTAAGATAAAACAAACTGCAATTTGTTAAATAAGATAAGAATACTTTCACTTTCTCATCATTGCATTCGGACAGATTTCGACTCCTCTTAAATTTTCCAAGGAACCCCCAGGACTGTTGACAAAAACAAATCATCCTAGCAGGTGGCAGCGCAGCACAGCAAAATAGACGGTTTACCTTTGCACTTACGGTATCACACCAAAAATTTTTTCGCATTTAAAAAAAATTAAACACTGGGCCGTAATTTTTCCATACTTCAACTATTTTTTACAACTTATTCTTGTATTTTCAGTGTTATAATATGCAATGTAGTAAAGTTAAAAACAAAAAATAATAACAAGTGTTGACTTTAATTTTTGCTTAATTAAAGAAAAGAAATGTTTCTAAAAAAAACTCCTATAATCACGAAAAATTTTGACCTACGATCGTAAAAACATGAAATAATCTGCTGGGATCCCTGATGTTAGAATCAACTTAATTTAGTTAGTATTAAAAAAGTCTTAAAACAGTCTTAATAAAATTCTAAAATTATTCTTAAAATTATATTTTATATCTTACTATTACAATATAAAAAGACTATGGTTAAATGAAATAAATAAACTGATGACGTCATATTTTTGAAAGCATAACGTTTCACTTAGTCTAATAAGTCTTATTATACAGTTTAATAATGATTAAAGCGTTATTATAATACAGTACAAAATAATAAACTAACAATTGACATTTTTACACTTCATAAGAATGACAGTTTTATATTTTCTTCATTTTTGTATTTACACACTCTTAATTATAAATTCAAGTCTTTAGCTTCTGTAGTAGGGTCGACCAACTGTGTAGGTGCTCATCGGTATTCCACTTCCTTGCTTATATATTTCATTTGGTTCGTAGTCCACATCATAATAGATCCCACTCTGATTCTTAAAATTAAATCAAGTTAAAGATTTTAAATACTTTATATGCATGCTTATAGTAACTATATTGCCTTTAAGTTTTGCATAAGCATGCAGTCATGAATTTTTATTAAAACTTACATATGTATATGTGTATCTACTGAAATTTAAATTTTCCTTAGCATTTAACTATCTAATTTACATTAATACACAGTGTAAATTAAGTTGAACTTACAGCAATTGATGCATTGCTTCTGCTTTTAGGCCTTGGAACTTGGAAGTTACGTCCCAGAAGATCAGTTCTGTCTTCTTCTTCACTGGAACTTGAATTATCTAGTGGTCGCATGCCTTGCACACTAGCTGCTCGTTGAGCTAACTGGGCTTGTAAACCCAATCGAGGCATCGGTACTGGGGGTAGTGTACCATGGAATGTTCCTCGTTGAAGTGTACCAGCTAATGATAGGTTGGGATAACCGAACACAGCAGAAGATGGTCGTGTTGGAGAAGTAACTGGCTCTGGCTGCATAAAAATAAAATATGTTTATTAACTTATCAAATTTCAGTATCTGAACAAGGTAAAAACTTTAGTAATTATTATTGGTAAACCCGAATATTATTTTAACATTACTACTTGCTACTACAAAAATTTCAGTTGATACTGTTGATAAATATTTTCAACTTACAGCGTAATGATTTGATTGAGCCATGACATCGGCAATCTGTGCCCATCGAATTCTGTCTTCCATGGATACTTGATAAGGTGGACCACCAACAACTGGGGTTTTAACTGTACTTCCAGCACCAGTCATGTAACCAAAAACAGGACTAGTTACACCTGTTTTATGCTCCTTGTTCCAACGTCGACTGTAAAAAAAGTTAAAAATATAATACTGTATGGTGTTGTTATTGTATTATTGAGTTGTTATTGCTTGTTTAGTTGTAAAAGGTATTGTAAGAATTAAGAATCACGATAAAAATGCTTAAAATATTTGATCTTTTTAATGCATAATAGATACTTCTTAAGAGTTTTGTTATTAGTATGATAGTAAGCTTTTCTTTTACATGTGTGTGAATAGTGATGTAAACTTTCATGAAATTTAATCTTTGTTGCAAATATTCGCGAAATTTTGGAAATTTTAGGAGACTAGAAAATTTTGAATGTATTGTTTTTAAGCTCACACTTCTATAATTTGCGATAAATAATACGGTATCTAATCAGGATCTGCACATGTTTTTTTTAAATTTTATGAAGCTTGTAAAAATAAAAAATGGGAGAAAAAGGTCGCTGATACTTTGCCATATATCCTGTCTGCAAAGATTTCCTCTCTCATTTTTCTGCTTTGTATGTTTAACACACAAAAAATATACTAAAAACGGTCCTGCTTGACTTATGTATAGGTACTCTGCAGTTACAATTGATTTAAAATCCTCCAACCCTTAAATGTATTCTGTATTGTATCGTATGGAGTTGTTTTTCATCTCATTTATAAATTACTATCCTAAATACACCTACATTTTTTAAAGAAATTCTTTTAATTAGTTACAATAAATTTGAAGGCTAAAATTCATAATTTAAAATTTTTTAAACATTTTGAGATTTTGGATTTCAAAAAAAGCTTTCTAAAAATTTAGTGCTTTACATCTAGTATTATACACAAATAAGCTCACAACCAAAGTAAACCATCTCTTATTATTTGTTTAGTTATTTGTGCTGTTGTTTTCTTGAAAGGCATAAAATAATTTTTTTTCACTAAACTTCTATTTCTTGCACCCCTCGGATCACAAGCTTACATATCCACCCTTTTAACATCATATTTTGAAAGAATACAGCTGTGGGATTTGAGCAAAATCTGTTGCTAGTAACAAGTTTTAAAAATAAG
The DNA here is from genome assembly GCA_958336395.1 of Ctenicera cuprea. Lineage (NCBI taxonomy): Eukaryota > Metazoa > Arthropoda > Insecta > Coleoptera > Elateridae > Ctenicera > Ctenicera cuprea. The sequence goes on from OY284486.1 coordinate 61,018,369, forward strand.
GGAGTTAATAATTTCACTGTGTTTGGGGTTTCAAGCACTTGGAATATTTGCCACTGTAAAAAACGTTCTCGTCCAATTAAAAACTGTAATTTGAATCTGAACATAACCTGGTTCTATTAACAAAGAACTGACTTATTTATGAGATTACCAAATTCATAAAGGGAGAGGTGGTTCTCCACAGATAATACTGCATGCAACTTGTTTCTCATACATTTTTTAAACTTTATCACGATTTATCTATGTTTCTGACATATTTGTAGGAGGTATACATATTTTTATCATATTAGTAATAGGGTAATCTTTATAAAGATCGAAATTGTTATTATTTTTAAATAAATTTGTTTATCATTGCGATAGGAATATAAGATACAGTGTATAAACCATTAAATAAATCATTAATCTAAAATAAAATTCAAATTACAAATATTATTAAAAAATAAATAAAGTTGGTTATAAATTAAATTAGAAAAACCGAAATAGGAATTAGCCTATCTACATCTTCTTATAAATTCAAATTTGTACCTGCGAAGCTATGAAACCTTTTGCAGGTAGTGAACATGTGTTCCTTATTAGTTTTTATTGATCACTAGTGAGTGGTAGGGGTGTTCGATAACTGTTTTTTGTTATCGATGATTTTTTGCGAAAAAATATCGATAATTATCGATAACTTATCGATATATCGGTAACTTATCGATAACTTGTCGATAAATTATCGATAGCTTATCGATAACTTATTAGATTGGAATAGAATACATCATTTTAGAAAATACAAGAAAACTTTAAAGCCTGTCTGTAAAAGATTACTAACTCTAAGTGATGTAAAATGTTCAAAACAGAGTTATTAAGAAAAAACCGTTTTTGAAATATCAGTTTACAAAAAAATTATCAGAAACAAAAGTAAATTACTATTTTTCAAGCATTACGTTTGGAAGTTTGATACACTTTGATATTTGAAAACAACGAAAATTATGAAAAACGTAAACTTTTTGATTATAGTTTTTCTTTAAACTTTTTTCTTCTGTTTTTTGTTACTTATCGACAAGTTATCGATAAGTTATCGATAATTTATCGTTAAGTTATCGTTACGTTATCGATATATCGATAACTAAAAATTTTGTTACCGTTATTCGATATATCGATAACTTATCGATAGTTATCGATATATCGATAATTTTGAACACCCCTAGTGAGTCGTGAGCAGGCCTGTTTTTCTTTACTTTTAATATTTAATAGCTTTGTGGATTATAAGCCAATCAGTTGCTTTTCGTTCAAGTTCGGTTATTTTTGTAACATTTTTATTTGGAATTTCATTAAAAAATTTTGGGACATAGCATTGTTTCAAATTTTTTCCATAGAAATTATTGTACGTAGATGCAATATAAGTTGAGTAAAAAGTCGGATTTCATATGGCGTATTTTTTATCGATTTGTACTCGTTAGCAAAATAATATTTTATTATAATTATAAAGTCTCTTAAGCTTGGTAATTTTAAAATTATTAATTTGTGATAGGATTCTAATAGGAGTAATTTGAGTTCAATATTATTTTATCACACAATTTTTGGTTTTATTATTGGTTGCAAGTGTGTTATGTAGGTATTTCCATAAATTGTTACACCATATCTAATATCCGATTCACCTAATATTTTGTACAAAAAGACTTTTTGTTTTATCAGGATGTAATGCTGCAATTGATATAATTAAGCTACAAGTTGTCGGAGTCTTTTACAAATTGATTCTGTGTTTAGTCCACTTCATATTTGATTGAAATATAATTCCTAAATATTCTCACTTTAACAGCAAGGAAATGCATTACGCTTAATATTAATATCTTAATACAGGGAGATTTACAACCATATGGCAAATGTATCAGTTAGCCATTTTGAAGAAAAAGATCAAAAAATATTAAATGAAAATGAGTCGCCTCACCCAGCCTGTGAGTCACACGGTTTTATTTGGTTGTTGTTAGATTGTAACACTTACTAATAAATAATAATAAACAATATGCCAAATTGAGTAAGTTTATAGTAAAGGGTTCTCGAGATATTAAAAACCAACTTTCAGTTGCCCCTCTAAGGCGACTGCAGCTCCCTTAGCATCCAAAATAGGATATTAGTTTAGCAGACGTTTTCTACTTGCAATAACATAAAGTTCCTGTTTAAAAAGAATTTAAATTGTATGTACCGTATTGGTTTTTTTAACATAATAAAAATTTTACATTCCGTTGAGCGTTTTATATCAGAAAAACAAATCCTGAACCAAATCCAATTTTTTCATAACTTACAATTATTTAAAGTGTAATCAACACTTACCTCCACATCACAAGACATACAAGTGTAAGTCCAATAATAATAACAGCTGCCACACTAGCACCAATGGCAACTCCAAGAATTTCTCCATCTACTTCACACTGTGAACCGTAGTAATTTCCAGCACAGCTACAAAAGTAGAAATAATTATGTGTATCGGTATACTTAATTATCTTATCAATACCGAGAATCAAAATACTTACATGCAGACTTCTTGACCATTTTGATACTTGCATTCACCTCTGTTGTTGCAGTGCTGAGCAGAACACTGTTCACAGTGTCGACCTGCTTGATGTTTATTATCAGCCCAAGGATCTCTGAGCCCTTCACTGCATTCACATTTAAATCCACCAAACATGTTTATACACTTTGCTAAATTGTGACAGTCATGAAGTTCTGGCGATGCACATTCATCTAAATCTAAAAGTCATTATAACATTAATAACAGGTAGATTTATTTGTTTAGAAAAGTTCTACATATTTGCTATGCAATCAGAGTGGTAATAATTTTACAGTTAATAATAAGGGGAAAGTGTTTGATATTTCAAAAAATATGTAGTAATGTAGCATCTGAAATATTGTGTGTAGGTTGTTTCGAATAATCCCAGGAGTTGATATTTGGGTCACATAACTATTTAAAAATATTGTCCTTTCAGGAAAACATAGTGAAATTTTGCATTGTACTTTTATAGGTAGTACCTATATGAACATTTAAGTAAAACCACATCTCTCACCTTAGTTGGTTCCAATTTTTTTTTTGTTATTTAATTGGGAGTATTATTGCTTTGTTGTGTAAATATTTTCATAAGTTTATACAGTGACAGCCAAAAAGTCTGCACCATATGGGCAAGTTTTTTTATTATAAGTTTTTTAATGAGTTTCGGCATTAGTTTCAGCCTGATTAGCAACCCCAAAATTGCCAAAAATATTTGTCACATCTATTACACCTTGACAATATGTTATTTGAAATTTTAAAATGGCCTGGAATGTTCTTATTTATCAAAAGATGGAAAATTGTTATAAAGAAAAGTTATTTGTTATTACATTCAGATTCCAACCAGAAACAACAAAATAAGAATATTTAATACAAATGTAAAATCCATCTTATTGTACAGATGTGAAACGTGGAAAACTTCTTCAATTACGGCTAAGAAATTACAAACATTCTACAATAGATGTCTTCGCAAAATAATGAAAATTAAATAGTCAGATTTCGTGACAAACGAAGAACTATGGAGGCGCACAAAACAAACACAACTGCAAGCTGAAATCAGACAAAGGAAATGGAACTAGATGGCCATGCACTGAGACGGGACCCTGATAACAACGCGAGAGGGGCACTCGGTTGGAATCCCCAAGGCAGCAGAGCATTAGGAACGCCCAGAACAACATGGCAGAGAACGATACTACAAGAGACAAAGTCACAGGAAGAACCTGGTCCGAAGCCAAACACATAGCCCAAAACAGAACAAGATGGCGCTCTTTTGTGGAGGCCCTATGTATGCTCCAACCTGGGAGTTTGAGGACATTATAATATACACATTACGATTCTAAATACCGAGTTTGAATTTTTTAGTTTGTTCATTTTCTTCAAAAAATATATAACATTTATTTTTATCAGTGTATTTTTTATTTAAACAGTTGAGTTAACATGAAATATTTGAGATAAACCATAAATTTAAACAATATTGTCTTAAATTAAACACTACATTTCTGTATGTCTTTCTTCTCTTCCCATGCATATTATTGTCCTGTTAGAAAATTCTTTAATTAGATTCCTTTTAAATTTTTGGAAAATACGCCCAGCTGTTGAATGGAAAACAAACGTTTTGGGATACCTTTGGTTAAAAGAGTATCGGCTGTATCCCCATTTGTTCTATTTTTGCCATAAATTAATAAAATTTTAACTTTTTTTTCTTGAGTAAGCATTTTCTAAAAGCAATAACAGCTACACAATAATTAGGTTTAATTGTTGACATTCATAAAGCATGGATATGTCAAAAGCTAGCATTCGCTTTCAAAACCTGTATGATTACCTACCTACCGAAAGTTATTAAATAAATCCATATTTATTGGCTTTTAAGGCTTTTGAAGTAAATTTTAATGGAAATTTTCAGTTTTATTTCTGTAATTTAAATTTGATTTAAATTAACCATCATTTTTAATATTTAACCCCATTATCGTAGAAAAATTCTATTGTAAGGATTTAGAAATAATGGAATAGCCCACGATGGTCCTGTAATTTTACGTAAAAATGTTTTTTGGAGAAATTATTTACATTTAAAAATAATGCAACCCTTATCTGTTTTTGCATTGAAATATTTCATATTATGTTAACTCAACTGTAAAGCAAAAATACATTGAAAAATAAAAACAAATGTTTTTGGAAAAAATGATCAAACAAAAAAATTTAAATTTTCTAACTAAACTTCGTATTTGGAATCGTAACGTAATTACAAATAATTTTTCCTCATGACAATTTTCCATCTTTTTATAAATAATGGCATTCCAGGCCATTTTAAAATATAATGGCTGTGACGACAAATGTTTCTGGCAATTTTGGGGTTACTAATCATGCTGAAACTTATTTAAAAAGAAACAAATTAATAAAAAAGTTTCCCATATGGTGAAGACTTTTTGGTGGTAGTATGCCTAACTAAATTAAAACATATAACTGTGTAATATATTCTTTGAGACTTTCACGGTTTCTCGAACTGTAATATGATGACGTGGTTTACGCCAAAAGTAAATTGTAATATTGACAGAGTGATAATAACTGTGATTTATATACCTTGCAAATGTGATATAGAACCCGGAGGACTATCTACCCATAAAGCACTATTGCCAACATTATTGCTTCTTCTCTGAATAACTCCCAATAAATGTCTTTGAATATCTGCACGAACGGTAGGTCGTGAAGTATCAGAATTTGCTTCAAGTTGTAAAGTAATGTTAACAAAAACACCAGCCTGTCCAGCAGATCTTTCTCCTCTATAAATGCTGTTCACTTTTATTCCAAGGAATTCATCACTAAATGGAGTCATTGACATTGCAGAATCCATCTAGAAAAAAAAATTTTAGGTAGATGTAATGTTACTTTGCTATTTATTTATTTATTCTTACCGCTCTCTCTGTTTCATATGAAAGCTGCTGATAACTTTCACTTGCTTTATCACTTAACTCGTTTGCCCAGACAACACGTCTTTCATATAAACGATCTACTCGAAGGGACAAGAGCATGGAAACAATTTTTCTGCAAGGGTCTCTATGTTTGCGTCTTGCATGTCCTGGACTACAATGGCATGCACTAACTCCTGCTTCTGTCTTACAAACCTCGTGTTGTGAGGTATCACAAGTTGAATCATCTCCTACTATGCATGTGTCTATCCTGTAAAAGTTAAAGCATGTTATTAATGTTACAAAATCATGTACATAATTTTGTTTACAAGAAAAATAATAAAATAATTACAACCTCTGTTGAAAATCCAACAATAAACATTACTAAATCATAGGGGAAACATCTAAGAAGTCGATTTTATTATCGATTCTAAATACTTTGTCATAGTTGAGTGAATCACATTCTCTCTTTAACATCCACCTACTTCTTGATAATTTATGCGTTATATCAATAAACTTACCTAACTGGTGGTTGACTAGGTCGTCTGCCATATAGAGGTCTTCTTGGTGTAGGTTTGGCGTTACTAACCCCATTAATACCTTCTGGTTGTTTTGGTTTGTCCGGTTCTGGAATTGCATAACCAGTACCAATAATAGGGGTACTTGTAGGTGTTGCTGATATAATAGGGGAAACACCTAAAGAAGGAGGTGCTGTAGGATCACCAAATAAATTAAGATACGTTCTTTTTCCATCAATTGAGACGAAACCTTCATCACCAACAGGACTTGTTATTACATCTGCTGTTTGTAAGTGTTCCAAGTCAACTAAAAGAATGATTATTGGTTGGTTTATAGATAATAAAATAAAAGGAAAAAATGTACCTGCCACAACATGGGGTTTGCCTTGACTACCAGAACTTGTACCACCTGGCCCTTGTATAGCAGAAACTGTGATATCGAAAATATCACCAAGTTGTCCAAGTGGAGGCCTTGCCGTTAAAATAGGTTGTCTGTGAACCCCACCAGGTTTATATTCTGTATCATCTAATACTATGCCTGGCCTGGGTCTGTATGGATAATACGGAAAACTTTGACTACTGGAACCTTCAGGAACTGTGAAATAATCAAATATATCACTACAAATAAATGTTAAGTTTGTAGAAATAAACATACTTGCTAAAGATGAAATTACTTCTTTGGTGGTAATATTAACTTTTTCTGTACTTGTAACTACTGAAGGTGAAATGCTCGGGAGTTCTTCAGTTGAGGTTGTAGTAATTGTTGAAGAAACCATAAGTTCTTCTTTTAATGTATGCATAACTTCTTGAATTGAAGATTCCAGAGTTGGTGTACTAATTGATATAACTTCTGAAGTTGGCAAATTTGTAACCGTGTCTTGGAAAATAGTTGAACTTTCAACAGTTTGTATTATTTCTGACGAAACTTTTGATGGAGTAATGCTACTTGAAGATGTCAACTCTGAAGTAGTAATACCAATTACCGAGAGTGTTGCGTTATCTGCCTTAAATGTTTCTGTTGAAGTCAATTTCGACGTATGCTTTTCCATTTTTGATGGACTCTTTTCTTTGTTTTTTTCATAATTCAATATTTCTTGCTTCTCTTTATCCATACTTTCACTGTTACTTTCCGTTAATGACACTTGCTCCATTGGTTCAGTCGTGCTTTCTGACACATCATTTGTTGTATCATCATTGACCTTGACAGCATCATCAGCTGGTGATGAAGGTTGTAACTCTGAACCTAAATCTAATGTTAATATATCTTCATCAATCGGTTTTTCAGAAGTACTGCTTATACCGTCTTCGGGAGTAAAAATTGGAATGGGTTTAAAAGGTGGTTTAGGTCGTCTATAAGGACCTAAAGGCCGCCTAGGTGGTCCATTTGGCCGGTTCCATGTAGGAATCGTCACTGGTCTATGAAAACCAGGTCTACCATGTAACTGTTCTAAAAGAGGCACGTAAGGCCGAATAGGTGATGTATTTTGAGGTGGTATATCAAAAGGATATGGTGTAGGAACTTTAGTGGGAGATATGGGAGGCGGCATTTGTCCTACAGGTGGTAATGGTAGCTGTGAAGCTCCCGTGTCAAAATCTGGCGGCAGCGCTGGCACGTCTGTTATTCTAGGTGGTCCTCGGTTATTTATTCTTGTACTCAAAGGCCTTAAAGGTCTCCCCATTGTTGGAGCAGTATTTGCTTGAACATTGACGTTTCCATTTAACAGTTTAACAATACCCGTTATTATATCTTGAATGTCGGGGTTAGCTTGCCGGGGTTTCCCTAGTTGAGGAGATAGGGTAGCAAAATTGGGCGTCATCGTCGCAGTGGGGCTGATTTCGTGGGGCTCCAGCACTGAAAGCGACCTTCCCCGTGGAGCCCCTTGCTCTTCCCCCGAAATAGAGAGAGTTTCCATAGCTGTTTGTTGTAAGTGCAATCGTTTATCATCTTTTATGGTTTTTGATGGTTGGATGAAGGATGCGATTCTTCCTGACAATTCAACGTCATTGGAATCTAAGTTGTCAGCAATGTTCTTTGAAGACAGTAGTTCATCTATTCCGCTAGGTTTGGATAAAATTGGGTTTGCCGATCTCTCCATTCTACTGTTGACTGTTGAGTGTGGCGCAATTTCACTTGAAGACGTCACCGTTATTTTACTTTCTGATATATGAATTTCACTGGGACCGGATGTCACGTCTACTGGCGACTCTGATAACTCCGCACCAATATTGTTTTCTGCCGAATTTGGTGAAACGTACGAATTGGAATAAACATCCTCAACACCTGAAAAATATTAATAGTGAGCATTTATATAACAATGACAACCTTTGCGATTGGCATGTCATGAATGTAAATTAAATGCTGACAGGCACACATAACGGTTTTAACGGTATTTTAAATAAATACCTGATAGTTCTTAAACATGATACATGATAATAATTAAATAAATGGTCTTTGTCTTGTATAATATGATTTGTAACAGGTGCTATTTGTCTATGAAATTAAATTAACAATTTAATTTGAGGTTTTTTATATACACTATGAATTCTAAAATTGTCTTTTTGATTTGTAAGCTTAGAAAGCTATAAAAATAATGTTGAATTTTGCTATTTGTCGTATAGAAGCTGACAAACATTTCTTAAATAATCAAAAACCAAGTCTCGTGTACTGCTTTACATAAAAATAAAATTCTAATTTATCATCTAGCAAAATGTAGGTATACGACTGCATTCCGACATTTGTTCTAGAGCATTTAATACCGACACTTTGACTGCGGACATTACATCGCCAGAAGTAGGTATTTCGTTATGATTGTCGTTTCAATGTCCAGTATTTATTAGAAATAAATGTCTGCAGATTTGTGTAAATTGATCAAATTTACATGTAGCAAGGTAGAGAACATTATATTGTAACCAGTATGACTGAATTTTTGCGTTGACCATATTTAAATTTTTAAATTGTATAAAGAAGAGTTTTAAGCAACTATAATGTAAATTAAATTAACTTTCTACCCATCATTTCAAAATAATAATAAGAAACCGACGGCTTTGTACAAAGAGTTGGCAATTTTTATGACATCACCTACTTAAAGAAATAGATGTGAGTACACGCTTTCATTTTCACACGACTTGACTTGACTTTAAAAAAAGGAAATTTAATAATTAGAATGTCTAGAATTCAGTATAAAATTTAAGTAAAAATCTTTAATTTTGACTTATAAACATACACATTAAGGCGTTTGTCTTTTTAGTTCAAAATCTCAACTAGAGACTTCAAGTTTACTGTTAATACGACTTGAGTCGGCATAAGCTTTGGTATGTATTTAAAAATCAGAAGTTTAGAAGCATAGCGCAATGGTTATTGTTTTTTTTAATATGATGTTAAGTAGCTGCTCTAACCCACTTCAAAGAAAACAAAAAAATGCATATAAAGTTACGTAAACAACGTGAAATTGCATATTACATTGCTGTTGTTTTTATTTGAAAAAAGAAATAATTTTTTGTAATTGTTATGAAAATGACTTAACAATTTACATTACTTTATGTCGCTGCTTCACTAAATAACCAACAGACAAATTACGTACAGTTAAGTTTACTACGTGTATCATGACTATAATAATCATTACAAGGCTTTTATAAACTGCGAGTAATTTTACTACATTTAACTTTTTATGATGTTGTCTTTGACAGCGTATTAGTACTTCATTTTCTAGATGTACCAGCACAATTTTAACAACATAACTATACGTTATTTGTAAAACAGTAATTATAATACTTTATCTGAAACTTATAATCACGTTATTTAAAAGGAAAATTTTATGACAAATGTATATCTTAAAACCTGGTAAAATTTTGTCGATGTTAAAAACGCCAACTGTTCGTGACAACCCAGGAAAGAGTACGTCTAACTACAACAAGCATTCGGCGATTTCCATTGATCAAAACATCAACATGTTTAACGGCGACAGGAATGACTCTTGTGACAGTTAAACCTCCTCTTCCTGGATTGTGACGAATGGTCTCTCGACCATTTTCAAAACGGTTAGCTCATTCAATTTCAACCAGGTACTTGTGATTTGTAGTGTACTTTCGTGAAACTGTGAGCTGAGTCTGTGTAGAATGTCATCATAATCCGTTCCACGATACAATTGACATTTACATCCACCATGTTGAATCAAAACTGATCGGTTCCCATGAGTTTAGAGTAGGTAATGTGCATAACCAGTAATTGCACCAATCACTAAATTCACTATGCCATGTCACTGCGCAATTCTGGTTTTGGTGTGAATAACCCTCGTACTTTTGAGTAGGTGTAAGCTCAACTCACATTTAGCATGGGAAAACTAAAAATTTTTCAGGTGAAGTGCCAACAGAGTTAAGTACAAACACCTCTATACTACCAAAGATTATTCTATTACTTTTTGTTTGCAAAATTATAAATGAAAAACGAAACAGATAATTAAATTGTCAATGAACTCCTAACCTTTTGAATTGCTATAGTTTTTCTTCGATTGTTTAGTACATTAACAAAATTATAGTGTTGGTGTGTAAAAATAGACACAGAGAAAGGGATTAGCTGAAAAATAATTAATGATCTACCATTCAGTTGATGTTATTGAATGGATCACAGTATAATTAGTACGCATTTGTACGCCTAACATTTATTTGAAACTGAATACTCAACGCCAGCGCCATTGTTCGCAAAATTTGAGGTGTATCATATTTATTGCGAAATGTTTCGTTTTCTCTTGCTATTGCAAATGTTTGCAGATCTCCAATTAAGATGTACTAAACGGTAAATCCAAGACGGAAGTCATTTTCTAAACAATAATATATTGTAGAAACTTCTGTTATTAAATGAGTTTTAAAAAGCTCTTTCAAATTTAATAATAATTTAAGAAAGATTTATCACAGATATTAACACAAGTGTTTTAATTATCAGAAACTGTGTTCCATGCCATGTATTTAGTAAGTGGTATAATGTGGTTTTACCTTGCAGGCGGCAGACCTAAAATTAAATCATTGTCGTCTATAATAATTATATGCTTGGTAAATAATGTTTATAGAAATTTATTATTAAAGTAAATTTTCACTTACACTGAAAATCATGAAATACTACTATTAGTATTTATATATTGCAGCGTATTTTGTAAGTTTAAAATTATATATACCTAATTATTCGACCAAACTTCCGTTATACAACACCACGTTGTTGCGGCTTTAAATTTTTATTGAGACGAGAGATTCGAATTTTCAGGTCAAGCACATTGTATACATAAATCTAGGAAGCAAGAAACACTTAATTAACTGTTGTTGAAACTACTGTTTAATAGACCTAACAGTACAATTGTTTTGCTTCCACTTGCCAGACATCGCTTTAATAAATTTAGCAGATATTTTGTGGAGAAAACTTTGAAGTGAAATTAATTTTTAATGCCGAATTATACTTTCTTAAGGTAACGGTACGACGCTTCATTTAATTTTGGCCATATGTTGTAAATACCAAAAATGCACCTCAAATTAATGAGAAATGAAGAATACGTAAGTCGATGAACCTTGCAAACCATGCTTCGATAATACATTTGAAATTTTAACTAACAAAACGGGGGAAACACGTCGCTGGTACTTTCCCATACTTTTTAAATGACTTTTAATGACTGAACAACATTGTTATAACAAAAATTAACGAAGAAAAACAAAAATTAAAAAAGGTATAGCCTATGCAATAGGATGCCGTACCAGCGCTCCCCAACACTGTGCTACTACGACTGGTGACAGCAAGTGCTAAAGTATGGAACGTAAACATAGTAAGTGGCAAGAACTTTGACCAAACCGCACGGAGAGAAGATAACGGTGCTACGGCTAAATTTTAATTAGATATTGGGCTCTGGACCAAAAATCATTATAAATTGTTTATTTGAAGAGTTATCAAAAATATGCAAAAAATGAAAAATAAATTTTTAGCTAGAGCTAATTGACCGGCGTAGTTAAACTCATGTAACTTCTAGAAAACGTGTTGTGTTGTGTTGTGGGTATTAAAACACATCGAAGTTTCTCTTAATCTTAAAAATGGATTTAAATTTTATCCTCATATACTACTTCGAATAGGGTATTGAAATGTTTAAAGTTTATAACGATTGACGTTTGCGTTTTTAATAAATAATTCTTTCTTTCTTTTTAATCTGTATCCTCTTCTATCTAACAGCCAGTGTAGAGGTTCCGTCACTGCGGGTAGGCTCTTCGCTTTATTAATCATTTTAAATTTTTCAAACATTCCTGGAGGACGTCAGGGTAAAACTTTGGAGATTATTAAGAAACAAATTCTCTGCAGGCTCCATCGGCTCACATACTTAAAAATTACGGTATTGACAGATTTTAGGGAATAATTTTTTGAAAATTTCTAAAATTTTGAGAACGTTTTATTTTTACAATTTTCATATTTCTGGAAATCACAAGATTATACTTATTAAGGACTCAAAAATTCGTAGCTGCCTTTGTTTTGAAGATACAGCATTTAGTAAAAAAATTTAATTTGGGTTCTTTTGAAGCCCATACCGTTCCGTTAAAATCTGAGATTAGGAAATTTGCATCAAATCGAAACTTTCCATACTTCCAATAGAACCATGGAAAAGTAAATTATTAGTTGGGAATGCCATATTTCGTGCAAAATGTTGCATTATCCAAACTATAAGTCACCAAATAGTTTTGGAGTCAAATAATTACATACATATTTCTCACTATTTTACTGGAAACATAGGAAACTAATGGGTGGAACGAGGAAGGGACAGGCAACTAATAACTGCGATAAGGAAGGGAGATAATGGAAGAGCTAAGTGAAGATTTACGCATTCATGGATACTTTTAAATTTAATTTAACGAATTCGCATATCAATTTTTAAATTGATAAAGGTCTATGGATACGCGAATTCATACTTGGCCCGCCTATTACCTCCCTTCCTTGTCGCAAATATTACTTCCCTGGTCCTTCCTCGCACTTATTAGTTGGCTATGTCTCCAGTGAAATAGTGACCTTCTATATGTACTACACATCTAAGTAGAACCTCTCTTTACTATGCGTTGCACATTGGTTGCGTAATTACCAAGTATTAATAATTAAATTCACTATTGAAGTATAAAAATACTATTATAATAAAATTACTAACCTATACTATTCACCTTGAAAATAATTATCTAATTCCTAATGTCATGACACCGAAACCTTCCAGGAAACTTCATTTTTATCATTTTCAATCGAATGCAAGTGCATAGAATGTTTTGCATATTTATGTAATACCTACAGAAACTAGGTCACGTTGAGCGTGGAATTAAAAGATGCATGAAGAATGGGAGAATGAATATTATGTTGCCGCACCTAAACTCGTTTATTGATATTTTGCAATGGCATACTTAAAGAAATTGAAATATTGAATGCAGTTGTGTTGACGGCTAACACGGGCGTGAAACTTCCGCCTTTTTAAATCATTTTTTTGCAAATTATTTGTTAAACATGTTTTACTGTTGTGGTTCAATAAATCTGTTTTTTTGTTTGCTGGCTTACGGGGGCTCCAACTACCAGGGTCAGGCGGGTCCTATCTAACATGCCTTAAATTAAAGGCAATTGCACACACATGCACACACCCAGGGATAGTGCATTGAGTAGGACTCAAATCTTGTTGCGTTTACTAGAGTAGCTGCAAAGACTAGTAAATAATTTTTACTATTTAATTCCCATGTCACGTGATATATATGGACCAATAGCAGAACTGGCAGTTTTTCGGCCAATGAAAAAGAATTAAATCGACTACTCCACCTGTGCGAATTGTAGCAACAATTCCCTTGTGGGAATTATTGCGACAATTTAGCGTGTAATTTGAGAGACAATTTTGAGAACATTTGGAAGCATTTATTTTAAAGGAACATTTGACAGATAACAACATGCTGTATTCTATCGTCAAGAAAGTGAAGTCGCACGTAATTCAATTTTGTGAACAATTATTTCAAAACTGAATTTGTTTTAAATGAATACTCTCCCAAATACCATTTGTATTGAAAGTTAATTTACCAATTTCTTTGGCGGTACCTCTGATTTATGCAAATAGCACTGGTGCTTGCCACTCGTGCTGTGTGTAATTAAGCGCAATAAACATTCGTGATACCCCTACAAAAATTGCCGACATAACTTTCGGTACTCATGGTACTACAAGTGACAATTTCATTAAAATTTTATTTTATTAGAGTGGCGAATTTCTTTACACTTCATTATATTAAGTTTTCTAAAACTGTTGAATAAAGTATCAAAGAATGTGTTGAAAGTTTAATTGGCCGACTGCAAAACTGTCACGCTCCAATGACGAGGGTAAAACACGTTCCATACAGGAATGGGGTACTGAGGCTAAAAGAAAGGTTGCAGGCGTTTTTAATCTTAAGACGCGGTCATATGGAACACGTGTTTGAATGTTTAGTTTCCATAAAAAAATTAAACAATACAAAATTCGGAAATTGTATCTATTTATGTTGAAAACTACCTACTAAGAAAATAAGCTGCCAATGAAACTCAGGATTGGATTTAATTTGACCACACAACTCCCGATGTAATAATTTTTCTAATGGCAGATCGAAAATTGTAGATAAAGTTTTTTCGAATAACATTCTTAAAATTTATTGTTGTTAATGTTAAATATATCAAAACATTGTGTAAAAACATAATTATAACATTAAAAATTAAAGTTCTGCAAAAAAACATTAAATTAGATTCCTGCAAATTTTGATGAATACCAAAAAACTCTTAAAAAATCATACACTCTGAAGTTTAAAAATTATAAATACGTTTACAGTTATTTATGTAGGTACGTAATTACTTGATGTAATTATTTCAGTTATACACACATTACATTTTTAAATGCTCTTCTAAAACCATCTCATCTTAGACATTTACATATAATTACATACAGCATTTGCCTAGACATTATAATTTGAAGCTACTAAAATTCTTTCTCTTGAACCATGCGAGGTTAAACAAGTTTCCTATACTACAGTTTAACTAAACTTGAACTTGACGTTTTCGTAATCATCACTTTTAGACTGTTTGGTACAACCTCGAAAGTTCTATTAATTTACACCTGCATAAATGCTTCCAACAGATACACATAGACAACCGGTTATTAGCCTAAAATACTTGAAAACGCAAGTTCAAGTCCTCTCTTGTAATAGAAAAGTAACAATGCCAGATGAACAAATTATATTAAAGATACCGTACTAGAGACAGTGGCGTTACCAGGAGGGCATGGGGGCACGTGCCCTCTCCTGAATTTTACAATATTCCAAAAGGGGCTTTACGATGCAGCATAGTTGAGAAATAGGTACCATATCCGAAATTAAATTGTCGTACAACCTAACACGCTCATTGCCAAGTAATGTGTAATTACTCAAAGTATTGATACTTTGGCTGGTGTGCAGCATCGATATCAGTATCCGATAGTATCAAAAGAGTTTTAAATTGCAACTCCGCGTATTTTTTTTTTTTGTTCAAATGGCAGGAAAAAGATACAATTAATTTAAAAAAAATTACATTACACCGCCATTTCTGAGAGAATTAGCATCGATATCAAACTACCGTTAAATTTGTTATAGCATACGCATTAAACCGAGGAGAAACGAAATTGGTTCGTCAAACGATTGAGTGTGGGGAATAGATACTCCTAATGAAACTTATTCGTATTCTACGGATGCCATACTACAGTTTCGTAACGAAACAGTTGATTTTCCTAAACTATATATTTTCTTATATGGATTCTTCAAAAATTCTAGAATTTCTGTTCAGAATCGGCATGAATAATAAAATGGTAGCATTACCATAAAGCTTTTGTGAGGTTAAATTCTAGTTGACTACCTGAACCGATTAACCGAACAATCACCAACAAAAATGGCGAAAAGTGTAAAGAGAGCGAAAAAAACCGATGTTATGTTTCAACGCATAAATATTGGTTGAGATGGCCCCCGTCATTCATTTATCATTTTTTGTGACGTGTTCCCCACATATGTTCACGCATTTTCATTTAAAGAAAGTCCCCTTTCAAAAGGAGTCAAAATAAATGATTAATTTCTCCAGACTATAATGTCTTAAACACAACCTACTACTACATATGTTCACGCATTTTCATTTAAAGAAAGTCCCCTTTCAAAAGGAGTCAAAATAAATGATTAATTTCTCCAGACTATAATGTCTTAAACACAACCTACTACTACATATGTTCACGCATTTTCATTTAAAGAAAGTCCCCTTTCAAAAGGAGTCAAAATAAATGATTAATTTCTCCAGACTATAATGTCTTAAACACAACCTACTACTACATATGTTCACGCATTTTCATTTAAAGAAAGTCCCCTTTCAAAAGGAGTCAAAATAAATGATTAATTTCTCCAGACTATAATGTCTTAAACACAACCTACTCGAAAAAAAGTTTGTGCCGAGCACGCAAGTTCTAAATAAAATTTCTTAGCGTGTTCTCACTGAAAGTGAATTTTAAATTGTTTGATTTAATAGAAAACGAAAACGGTTATGTTATGTTCTTGTTAGTTGTAGGAATCGCTATAAAAACGTTAATGCGCGTGAGTGAGTTACATTAAAACATGATACATGTAATTATTATTATCTTGTGTATCCTGGTGCAATTCGCATAACGTGAGAAATAATTCCGCCATTTTGAATTTTATAATTTAGATGTTGTATTTTATATAAACAAAACCCCTCGACTACCAACTTTTATGCAAATCGGATAACGTTATGAAACAATTCCGCCATATTGAGCCCGCCATTTTGACATTTTTAATTTAGATTCTGGATTACTAATTAGCAACCCCAAAACCCCTACAATACCAATTTTAATGCAAATCGGACAATGTTATGAAATTATTACCCCTCTAATTCCAGTTTTATGCAAATCGGATAACGCTATGAAATTATTCCTCTATTGAACTCGCCATCTTAAATTTTATGATGTAGAGCCTGGATTCGTAACTAGCAGCCCAAAACTCCTCGAATACTAATTTAATTACCCCTCGAATAAGAAGTTTCACTTAAAAACAATACGCGCGCAAATGCAGATAGATAAGCAGCGATAGTATTTAAGCATATTTTAATGTGAGAGTGTATTACCGACAAAGTATCCTTTATTCCAATCTTTATGTCCACGTAAACGCGTAGAACCCACCCGGGAATGATTACAATTGGTTGCAACCGCGTATCTGTTACGTTACATTATAGTGCGATGCACATTTCGTTATGGTTCGTACACCACATTCACTCCACCCCCCGTTGAAGACGTAATCCGAAATCTATCCAGGCGTTACCTAAACAACCTCCCTGGACATCCTAACGCGGAAGCTAGTATTTTAAGCGTCCCCCAGCTGTACGAAGAAGACTGAGCAGAAGATGGCCAACAGATGTAGACCCATAGTTTTATGTATTTATTTAATTATCTTTAAAACTAATTACATAAGTAGTAATTAATTCGGAGTGTAGTCACTGGACTACTTCTCCTTTCATTTGTAACGCAGTAAACTAATTTACTTATTGCTCTGTTGAGCAGATTGTAAATATCTTATATAATAATAAAAAAATAAAAAACTCCACGATCGCATGTTGCACCCGCCGGCAAAGAAGTTTCACTTCAAAAATCAAATATTATAAGCAGTATTTTCTTGCCGAAAAACATGAATTTGCAAGTTTTGTTCAGCATGTAATGATTAGTACTGACAATGAGCAAACTGACTAGAGCTTACATGATTACGAAATATATCTCTGGTAATTTTTGATCTACGATTTTGAATTTTTATCTTTTACTTTTGCGAGATTTTTTAACTTTGAAAAGTAATGCATTTTTCCGGTATTTTTTTTATTATTTCAAAAGACACTTCCACAAGAGAACGTTTTTGGATAGAAGTAAAATTAATTCAGTCGACTAATTTGATGGCATTCACTGTTAATTTTTTACAAATTTTAATCCACAATTATTAAAAGCCGATTAGTAGGTAGTTATATTATTGCTGGTAACCGTGTAGCTCGGCGCTAAATCGTATCGAAAATTTATAAAATAATGTAAAAGTTATAATTGAAAGTACCCGTTTTGCTAATAGCAAGTACCGGGTGATCGTAAAAGAAATGATTCAGAGCAGGCCATGACCGAAGTGCTAAAGTTGGCAATACTTATTATAAGCCAATTGTCAAATGTTGACGGCTGTAAACTTTTTTGGTTAGATACATTTAGCTTAATGTATTTAACCAAAAATGTTGACAGCTGTCAACATTTGACAATTGGCTTATATTAAGTATTGCCAACTTTAACACTTCGGTCATGGCCTGCTCTGAATAATTTTTTTACGATCACCCGGTACTTAAATGTCTGTATTTATAAGTTAGAGCTTTACTTTACTTAAATGTCTATTCCTTGGGGGTTTAGAATATTTGTAGTAATATATGGAATAATTCAAACGAACTTTACAATATAGTGAAATTAGATATTGCATAAATACAGTAGGTTACCGAAATAGCGAATATTAAATATTTATTAAAAACTTAAGAACTTCACAAGTACTCTTTAAAATTTAACACCGTTTATCTTACACACATAAAGATTATCAACTAATTAAAATTATGTAACGCTAAAAACAATAAATAAAAATAATAATTTATGATTAAGAAGAATGTTTTTAAAATAATAGTTACTTTTTTTTTATTTGATTAAATAAATTTCAAAATATTTGTTTCTCTACTATAGTACGAGTATTAGAAAATTCATTAAATATTTTAATGGTTAGCCCGCAAAGCCTCCAAATTCCAGTGCTTATACTAAGAAATGTTAATGAGCACCTTGGCTTCAGTCAACTTTGTAAATATATTACTATCTTCGATTTAAAATACAAACTGGAAATTAGTGTTTTGATAAACAAGCTACGCTCGTGCGTCCTGTTCTGGAAAAGAAAGCTACACTGAATTGATGATATAAATATGTAGTGAACGGTTTCGAAAGAAATTTAATGTAGAATTGTAAATTATAATTTGCGACAATCCCTAAAAACAGTAATAAATTAATAAAATAAAAAATAAAGTATACACCACGATGAAATGTACTGTGCGAACACGATTAAGATTTGGCAATTGTTTATTAGTATACACTCTGTCTATAAAATACCCCCCCCCCCTCAAACTAACTTTTGAACGACTTTATATTTTACCACAAAATTTGGTATGCTGTAATGGGAAATTAAATACTATTTTTTAGCTAATAATTAAATTTTGTATCATTCAAAATGGCGGCTGGCGCCATTTTGATTTTTTTGTTTAATAGAAAGGGGGCTCGAGTGACACCTCATTTGAAAGATCTCTTAGTTCTGCGCCTGATCCTAGAGGCTCAAAGAAAAATATTCAGCCATAACAAAATGACAATGTTTAAAGATAAAGAAGTCCATTTAAAAAAACTAAGAATTAAAGCAAAAGGAAATTAAATTAAGTGTTCGAAATATTCACCATTCACTTCTTGGCACATAAAAAGGCGGTTACGAAATTCCTGCCTTACATTTTCATAAGTTTCTAGAGTGGTATTTCTGCAAACTTCTGTAATGCTTTGCTCCAGTTCTTCATTTGTTTCTGGACGGGTTCTGTACACTTTCGATTTCAGATATCCCAATAGAAAACAATCTAAGGGGGTTAAATCTGGGGAGCGAGCCGGCTATTCTGCAGGCCCCCGCCTACCAATCCATCTTCCAAGAAAATGTCCGTTAAGAAAGTCAGAAACAAGCCTACAATAATGAGGCGGTGCACCGTCTTGTTGGAACATAACGTTTTCAATATTATTTTCAGCCACCAGAGATATTTCTGGGAAAATTTTGTCCTGCAAATGAAAAAGTGGACTACTGGATAAAAAAATCAAAACGATTTTGAATTGAGTGAGTCCATTTTCTTAAAATCCGCCATTTTGTTATGGCTGAATATTTTTCTTTGAAACTCTAAGGTCAGACCCAGAACTAAAACACCTTTAAATGAGGTGTCACTCGACCCCCCTTTTCATTTAAAAAAAATGATACAAAATTTATTATTGGCTAAAAAATGGTATTTAATTTCCCATTGAAGCACACCAAATTTCGTGGTAAAATATCAAGTTGTTCAAAAGTTAGTTTGGGGGGGGGGGTTACTTTATAGACAGACGGTATATCAGAATCTGTTGCACTTTTATAGCAAACTGGTAAGTTTTAATGTTCTGTAAATGTCTTGTTGGTCGAATACCTTAACTATTGTTTGTGTAAACTACAATAACTGATTTATCTTCCTTATGAGTGGTTCCTGCCCTTCTCTTAATAAATTTCTGTTATTTTACTGCTACGAAACTTTAATAATATGTATTAATTCTAAATCTAATAAATAAAAAAAAACTTTTAATAATTTATAAACTTCTACTTTTTCTTTTCCTTCCAACTAACTTGGCACCTACACGCGAATCACAATGTTAAGTTACAGACAGAAAGTTGCTCTGATTGCTACTAAATACGTGATTGTATGATAAATTGTACTCATACTTTCTTTCACTTTTCGCAACGAAACTTTCTTTTAATAATGTGATAGTAGGTTTAACACTATACGTGTTTTAAAGCCGTAGATTCAGAAAGAATATAATTACGAAACATAAACATCTATAAAATGCTAAATTTTTTATAACTCAATATTAGTAGTAGTTAATCTTTCAAAAGTTGTAAAATTGTGCGTTTACGATATATATATATATATATATTTTTTATTATTATTAATTACTTTCTAAGTTTTTCCCTGAACGTGAAAAGTACCGATTTTAGTGCCAACGTGCTATCAGGTGACGTACAACCTTTCATCTACAGAAAAGTTGTTCTATTAACTTTTTTAACAAAATTATTTTGTTTGTAAATATTTACGAACCGTTGAAATTTTCCATTTCTTCCACAACGCTATTAGCTATTCCCTTACTTTATGGTTTTACAAGAATGTGAGTTAAACTTTACTTTTAATTCTTAACTACGTGTTAAATAAAAAAAAAATTGCAAAAGTAATAAAAGGAAGTTGTAGTACCCACGTTTCTACAAATAGCACAACTGAGGCAAATTCTGCATGATTCAGTTACGCGGCATTTTAACTTATGCGGGTAATAACAGATAATTTCCAAGTAGAGTTGATTGCAAACCTGCCAATTGCAATATTTGGAGATAAGCGTTATTTGATGTTGTAATATACCAAATTTCGGTCATTATTTAATGCTACGCTTTTTTAACATTATTGTTTAATACATTTTTAAAAACAAAGATTATTCTACTTAGTGATACAATGCAATTAATGAAACTATTTAAACACAAATTTATTGCGCGATTTCATGAGCAATTAAAATTATGTGAGTAATTATTGAAGATTAATTGGAAAATGCAATCGGCAATCGGTGTAACGTCAAAACTTATTAACTTATATATGTATTGCGCACTTAAATTTCTAATAAAATTTGTTCTAGATCTGTACAGCAATAAACATTAGTTTATTAGTATTAATAACGATATATTGGTTTATCCCAACATACACCATATAGTACGGTAATCAAACATGTCAGCTTAATTTAAAAACCAAAAAATCATTAATTTGCTGTTTAAATTCTTGCACAAATTATTCGAGTGACTACAATTTTTTGAAAACATTAAATTGTATAGTGATTAAGTATTTTTCAGTAATTATTAATTTTTTTAAATTGTTAATTTATACAGAGTGCCCATTTTAAAACTCCGAGCCTAAATTTTTTTTAATAGGCAACACAATGCAACCCCCAGATCACTATGCATTTCTACCATTTTTTTTTTAAATTGAGATCAGAGTTGTTTTACAGTACATGTATCTACTAATGATTAAGTACAAATTTAAGGTTACTTTAATAACTCACATTCAATATTTGACAACAATAACTACAATAATTTAATAGGAACATAGTACAAAAACTAACGAAGCAGGTGTTCAAATTGCCTTCCCCCTTCGTTTTCGCAGAGTATAATTCTTCTACGCATCGAACTTCTAACACGAGCTAACATTTCCGGTGTGATAGAACGACAACATTGAATTATCCTTTCGAGTAGATGTTCTTCATTTTGAATGGGCACTTCATAGACATCATTTTTTATTTTGCCCCACAAAAAGAAGTCTAGCGGAGTCAAATCGGGACTGGACAGGCCAAGGATGCAATGCACCTCGTCCAATTACGCGTCCCCCAAAACGTTGGTTAAGATAATTTATCACATCCCTATGAAAATGCGGAGGTGCACCATCATTTAAAAACCACATGCTGTTCCGTACGTTTTGAGGAACTGTTTGGAGGAGAGCCGGTAGTTCATTAATTAAGAAATTTAAATACATTTCACCATCTAAATTTCCATTAAAGAAATGTGGACCTATTACAAAATCGCCAATAATACCGCACCACACATTAAGAGAAAAGATTCTCTGAAAATGAGTTATCCTGATCCAGCGGGGATTGTCTTGGGCGTAATAGTAGCAGTTATGTCGATTAACCATACCGTTGTTTGAAAACCTCGCTTCATCACAGAATAATACCATACTTAAAAATTCCGCATTGCCGTTTAATTGCCGTCTAAGAAATTGACAATACTGAACACGATGCTCATAATCCCTATCTTCAAGATGGTGTATGGTATAAACATGGTAGGGGTGAAATTTGTTCGCCTTAAGAATATTGAAAACAGAACCTTTGCTAATGTTTAAGGCATTTGCAATCGCTCTTTGACTTGTATGGGGATTATCCGTAACCATTTCAATTACAGGTACTTCGTTGTCCAACCGTAACTTGCCGTGCCATTACTTTTGGTTTTGAAAATTGCCCATACTTTTGTAAATTCAGAAGAGGCATTCTAAATGTTTTGTCTGTTGGAATTCGTCTACCTTGAAAGCGCTGCGCATACAAAGTACTGGCAGCACTCGCATTTTTTCGACTTTCACTTAGAATTAGAAGCATGTCCACTTTGTCAGCGTTACATACATTTTGCACCAAAGATTTTTGATCGATAATCTTTGTTTTGCACCGTTCAAGTAATGTGATTCAAGAATTTGATTAGTAAACTGTCAAGTTAATGCAAACATGATTGCCCTGATCTTAATTATAGAAATATTTTGTTTTAAAATAAAAGTCGGCAGTGACTTGTATTGTGTGTTGCCTATTTAAAAAAATTTTGGCTCGGAGTTTTAAAATGGGCACTCTGTATATATGTTTTTTTTTGTTGACATGTACCGTCAGTCAGAAAATATATTAAAAGCCATTTTCACAAGAAAACGGTCTACTACTTCTAAGGCTCCAGAAATGGATAGTTTCAACAAATCTGCTTTTCAGTTAGTACTAGAAAACCTGGTACTAAGTATGAGAAAGTAAGAATGTTCCCTAGTTTCAAATCGATGCAGCGGAACCAGTGAAAGGATGATGAACACCTTATACGTATTTCGGTTCAGCACACAAGTATAAATGATATTGTAATAATTGTAAACTGTTGATTTAGTTTACTAACTACGTTAAAAAATTATCCAAACAATTCACAATAGGGAGATAGGAAATTTTGAATCGGTAGACCGAAACTACAAAATATGCCCGTAAACGTGTAAAAAATGTTACTGTACGTTTCAGCGCTTTACGTTTACATCGTCAATTTGACTGTTATAATTATCTTTAGATAATATAGTAAGAGCAAAACCAGAGGTTCTTTGTCAATGGAAAACTGCTCCTATTGTCATTTAAGATGTTTATACCGATTTTGAAGCCGAAGATCGTACATTTTTTTAATATAGAAAATTCGTTGGGGGGACACGGGGGTGCTAGGAAGATCGGGCTTGCGCAGATCGGCTATTCGACATGTGTAAGAAGACACCCCCCCCCCCATGATTTGAAATACCTAGTCAAGTGGTTTTATGATAGTTTGTGTTTTCTAGTTGCAACTAATGTTTATCTCTTGAAATCTCATTATCGATTTCATAATTTGGCCGTATACATGCAATCACTCATGTACACTGTTCAGGTAAACGACCAAAAGAAAACCTCTCAGTGATGTTTTCTCAATGGAAAGTTGTTCCTATTGTCATTTAACATGCTCACGCCGATTTTGATGCCGAAATTAGTTAATTATCTAAAAGCAATCGATGGCGGGGGGGGGCAATGGTGGTGATAGGGTGATCGCGTTTGCGCCGAACGGCTATTCAACGTGCGTTGAACACGAATTTAAGGTTTTTTTTGCGCGCATTTGCTTTGACATAGAGCACCCTTGTGTTTGAAATATAGGGTGATACAGTTTAATTTTTTTTGTTTTTTTAATTTATTTCACACTTTTTGTGATAACTGGCTCAAATTTGGTACACAACCAGCTTTGTGTAATATTTATGAAAAACATTACCAACATTTGGAAATGTACATGGTGATATTTTTTTCGGGTTACGATGCCTTTTCCCCTTCCGAACAATTGTTTTTGATGACACTTAGCATCTTTCACTTAAAATCAAGTTTCTCGTTTTATTTTGAAACTTTTCGGCCTCTTGCATTTTATTTGATATCCTGTACCGTTTAGAAGTTATTTGGCAAAATGTCCAATGGGGCGGGCATACACTTTTTGAGTCTTTTAGATAGATCGATATGCTTAATTGGCTATTTTGTCGGATAACTTCTGAACGGAGGAAGATATAAAAGAAATTCAAAGAACGAAGAAGTTTCAGAATGAATCCGGAAGATTGATTATCTGGCGCAAAAGAGTCAGTGGCGTCGTAAAAAATAGTTCGGTAAGGTTCCAAGGTTTGCGATCAGAAAAATACTTCACCCACAACATTTTTGCAGTTTTTCTATTGGTTACAAGAAAAATTGACTAGGTACTAAATTTTCATACAAAACTTCAATACAATACAGAAACAAGGGCATTTCTGGTTGAATTAAAATTTAAATTGCATAAGGTTTATGAAAACTAGAGAATAAATAGTTTTAAAATAAACCGAAAAATCTGATTTTTAGTGAAAGATAGTCAGTGTCGTCGTAAAAAAAGTTCGGGGGGGTAAATGGGATCGTAACCCGAAAAAAGTCACCCTGTACATTGTTCCAAATGTTGGTAATGTTCTTTCATAGATATTACCAAAAGTTGGCTGTGTACCAAATTTGAGCCAATTATTTCAAAAACATATCGAACTTTTTTACTTAAAATCATCTAAGGAATCGCATCTTAAAATATGAGCATGCAATTAAGGAACACCCTGTATATTGTACTTCCATTTGTTCTTCCTCCTTTATCTCTGCCGAGTAGTCCATAGTTGGTGATTTCAGTTTCTAAGCACTTGTTACATGATATTTGTTAAACTGTCTGGCCATTGTTAACCAGTTTACATCGGACCGGTTCCTTCGTTATTGTCATTAATTCTGTTTTAGCACTCCAGAATTGAGATTACCATATTGCATGATTTTGCAGTTTTGATTAAGTGGTAAAAGTAGTCATTGAAGCGCGTCCTCATTTTCTGCGATTAGTATCGCGTTGTTATCTTAACACAATGTTTATTTTTACCTTCACTTGTTATTCAGTCTATACACAGTACGATAAAAAATTAATTAAAGCAGGCCTTGACCACAAATTAGACTAGTTGGGAATCAGACTGTCGGATCATAAACGTCAAATTGTAATATTGGCCTCTGAATACATCTAAGACGTGACGAACGCTGTTCAAAACTTGTATTAATTGATAAAGGCACATAACAAGCACTTTTGTATTATCTAAAAACTAAACTTAGTCACTTTTAACGATTTTTACCTATTCGACAAAAAAAAGAACAGCAATATACGTCTAAAGCACAACAAAGTTCAGGAAATATGGTCATTACTTTTCTTTTATAATACTATTATTATTCGACTTTCTATTTTAAAGCAGACGATACAGATGTTAAAATTTAATTTCAAAGTCAAGCATGTGGCTGGCGTAGATTAATATGTAGTACCTATACTTTACCAGATGTTTAGTGTGCTCTTTGAGTATTCAGGCTATTCAAGAGAGTTTTTTGGTCAGTTCTGTTTTTTAAATTTAAAATCAGTCACAAAATTAACCAAAATCCTTTAAAAAATTATTTTTACACATTGTAGGAAAAATGATTTCGAAAGTATAATTAAATATAATAATTATTCAAAGCTTTCTAGTTGTTTCCGTTTTTCATAATGTGTTTCCAAAACAAAGAATAAAGCTGGGCGTTTCGTTATTCTCATTTTCATTGATATTTGCGTTAATTGTTTGAAATAATACAAATTGCAAAAATTATTGTATGTGAGGTTTTAAAAAATATAAATAGTCGTGTTATTATCGCTTTAGCTTTATAAACCACTTATTAATTCTTATTTCATATTTTCTAAAACTCTAAAATGTGTTTATCATTGCTGACAAAACATATGCAAATTAATTGAAGGTTTCGTAGTAATAAAATTTAAATCCCAAGCAAAAAATTGAATATAATATGTAAATTAATGTAAAACATGAAATAATATTCCCATTTATAATACAACTAACGGTAGTTCATGAAATTCCTATCTTGAAGAGTGGTATTGAAATTGCTATTTTTGCAACAATATTCTCCTAAACAATAAAAAAATCCTCCATAAAAACAGTTATGCGTAACACAGCACAGCAGTAATGATCTGTAATTAAATTCAGTAGGTGTTAGTTATTAGAGCAGAATAATTTTAATTAATACTAAATATTTAAGCTATTTTTTACTACAATTACCAATTAGTGGATAATTACTTCAGTAGTATACTGCAGAGAAATCTGTCGTGTTGTAAATAAATATACAGACATTATTAGGCTGTTGACCTAACACTAATTCCTAAACACTATACAGAGTGTTATTGAAATACATGCAAATATTTTATCCTGTAATAGAACTCGCCAAACTGCCCACTTTTTTATTTATCATTTTTTCGAAAGACCCCCCCGCCTCTCGAAACTGAGTTAAAAATCAAAAAATATTTACTAGGAACCCGCCTATGGAATTGTATTTTAATTTGGCGCAGCAAAATAAAAACTTCGGATATAAAGCAGAAAAATAGGTACATAGTGATAAATGGTTTTGTAATTGATACTGGAACTTGGAACTTGAGTTATGTTAGTGGTGAATTAGTTCAATGTGTACCACTGTACGTGTTTGATCGCATGCAGTGATGAGACAGAGGGAACGTTCTCATGGGAACGTTCCAGGGGAACGGGAATATTTTCCGGGAATTTTTTAATCGTTGTATGATTTAATTAATCTACATGTACGATGTAAGATTAAATTACTTTGATCTTCACCTATTTGGGGATTAAAGAAACCATCACCATCATCTTCATCTTCTTTACGGTTGTCACGTAACTATATATTAACTTAAAATTACTCACCTTACGGTTTGTTTTGGCAGTAATATATAACGGCGTTCGTTCCCATATATCTCCGAAGCGCCTTGAGCGATTTTTATTATGTGGAAGTACTTTGCATATTTTTGATAACCCGTAATAAAGTGTTCCCTCGGGGGAGCCTGTAACCCCTAGAGGGCGCGTCCCCAGGTGGCGGATAGGGGAATGCCCTCCAGATATGGAGGGTAGGGCGGAAATAAAATACGCCCCGCGGACCAACAGGTTGAAACCCAGGTAGTAGTTAGTTGACACAGCAAACAAGGGCTGGGTCTCAACGACGTGGCTGAATGTGGGGCTACGTTTGGATGTGTGGCAATACAATATATGTAATGACATACAAAGTCTTAGTAAGTTAGACCACCACTAACTCGCCAACCCGCAGGGCTAGCGTGGCGTTTCAATAGCCAACACCCTCCATATGAATATGAAGCCGAATGATAAAATGAATGTACCCCAGGTGGGTAGGATCTACAATCCACAATCCCACACTGCGACAGCAGGCTGCCTCAAGGATTCTGGGGGAGGCAAGATCTCGGCCAACAAGAAAATGAAAATGAAAAACAATAGACTAAGTCTAAGAATAGGAACATACAACGTGCGATCAATAGCTACAGAAGAAAGATTAGAGGAATTGGAATATGAGCTGACACGAATCAGATGGGATGTAATTGGTATCTCAGAAATCAGACGAAGAGGAGAGAATCTATGCAAGATACAGAAAGGACATACACTCTTTTACAGAGGAAAACAAGATGAAAGTAACGGGGGAGTAGGACTAATAATACATAAAGATATAATGCCACTTATCACCGAGATGAAGTCCATAACAGATAGAGTCTTGTATGCCATCATGAAAATAAATAAGACCACCTCCGTAAAGTTAATACAGTGCTATGCTCCTACTAGTGCCTACGAAGAAGAAGATATTGAAGAGTTCTATGAAGACCTCAAAAAGGCTGTAGAGGAAAAAAGAACGCAATACACATTTATACTAGGCGACTTCAATGCTAAGATAGGTAGAAAGACTGATGACTCAGAGGAGTTTGTAGGGAAATACGGGTTGGGGGAAAGAAATAGAGGAGGAAAACGACTAGTAGAGTTTCTGGAAGAAAAACAGCTATATTGCATGAATACATTTTTCACAAAGAAACGGAAACGAAAATGGACATGGGTAAGCCCAGATGGACAAACTAAAAACGAAATAGATTACATATTAACAAGCAATAAGAATGTAGTAACAGATGTAGATACTGTGAATAGTTTTCATACCGGAAGCGACCATAGATTGGTTAGAGCTAAGATCTATATAAAACGGAAACTCGAAAGGAAAAGAATAATGGAAACAAAAATAAAACAGAAACCAGATATGACAAAATTGAAGGAAAACGCCGAAAAATACCGAAGAACCATAGAACAGAAGTTGAATAGAATAGAACTAAATGAAGATGAAGAAATAAATGTCTCATATCAAAAAATAATAAAGGTAATAGAAGAATCATCTAAAGAGACAGCGGGTAGTAAAGCAAAAAAGAAAGATAAACTAAGAGAAGCAACAAAGAAAATGCTGGAGAAAAGAAGACAGCTCATAACAAAAGATAAAAGACACACAATAGAATATACAGAGGTTAATAAAACAGCAAGGAGAATGGCAAAAGAAGACATCAGAAGATATAAAGAGGAAATAGTTGAAAGGTTATTAGAGGAGAGTAAAGGAATGAAAATTTTCCGCAGAGAAACAGCAATGAAAAAGGAAATAATAAAACTGAAAGGAGAGGACGGAGCATCTATAACAGATAGAGATAAACTGCTGGTTAGAACAAAGGAATTCTACCAAAAATTATACACATCGCAAATAAATGATGAACAAAACAATACAGAAACAAAAAGTAAGATCATAAACGTGAACTCAGAACATATAGAGCCAATAGACCTGGAAGAAGTCAAACATGCGATAAAGCAGACAAAAAATGGAAAAGCAGCAGGAGAGGATGGTATATGTCCAGAAATGCTGAAAGAAGCAGGAGACAGACTAAGTAGAGAGCTAGCAAGATTGTTCACCAAATGTATAGAAAAAGGAGAAATTCCGAAGGGGTGGGAGAACGCCATAGTGGTGCTACTGCACAAGAAAGGCGACACTGAAAATCTAGAAAACTATCGCCCAATCAGTTTGTTACCACAAATTTATAAATTATTCTCAAGAATAATAATGAATAGATTAGAACATAAATTAGACTTCTACCAGCCAAAAGAGCAAGCAGGCTTTAGGAAAGGCTTTAGCACCATCGACCATTTACAGACAATAAGGACATTAATTGAAAAAGTCACGGAATATAACATCCAACTATGGCTATGTTTTA
Organism: Ctenicera cuprea; assembly: GCA_958336395.1. Taxonomy (NCBI): domain Eukaryota; kingdom Metazoa; phylum Arthropoda; class Insecta; order Coleoptera; family Elateridae; genus Ctenicera; species Ctenicera cuprea. The sequence continues at coordinate 61,048,128 of OY284486.1, forward strand.
TTGATTTCAAGAAAGCCTTTGACAGCATTGAAATGTGGGCAGTAATAGAATCACTAAAAAAGGCAAGAATTGACTACAGATATATTAATATCATTGAGCAAATTTATAAAAGAGCAACTGTCCAGATTAAAATGCACGCAAACACCGAAAAAGTGTATAGAAAAAGAGGAGTAAGACAAGGAGATGTGATGTCCCCAAAACTGTTCACATTGGCTTTGGAGGACGTATTTAAGAAATTAAAATGGGAAAATAAAGGAATACTGGTAGAAGGAGAGCGACTTAACAACCTAAGATTCGCAGACGACATCGTTGTGATAGCACAGAGTAGAGAGGAACTACAAACAATGATAAATAACCTGAATAAAGCTGCGGAAAGTGTGGGACTTGAAATGAACTTAGACAAGACAAAAGTAATGACAAATGAAGAAACGAACGCAGAGGTGAGAATAGAATCAAAAAGTATTGAAAAAGTAGATAATTATATATATTTGGGGCAGTTGGTAACCATTAGTAAAGAAAACCAAACAGCAGAAGTTGAAATAAGAACAAGACTTGGTTGGGCGGCATACGGTAAATTAAAAGACGTAATGCAGATGAGGATACCAATGCACCTAAAAACAAAACTTTTCAACCAGTGTATATTACCGGTGGTAACGTACGGGTCTGAAACGTGGACCTTCACCAAAAGCATCATAAACAAACTCCGTATCAATCAAAGAGCAATAGAAAGAAGGATGCTGAACATAAGCCTGAAAGACCACAAAACCAATGAATGGATCCGAGAGAAGACAAAAGTAGCCGATATAGTCGAACGAGTAGCACGCTTGAAGTGGAACTGGGCCGGCCACGCAGTGAGAAAACAAGAGGGATGGTGTAACAAGATCATAAGATGGAGACCATGGGCAGAGAGTCGAAGCAGAGGTAGACCCATGATGAGATGGTCAGATGATCTCAAAAAGACGGCTGGACTTTGTTGGTACAGAGAAGCGCAAAACAGGAAAAAATGGAAAAATATGGGGGAGGCCTATATCCAAAACCGGATAGAGAACGGTTGATGAAGATGAAATAAAGTGTTTATGGCGATTTTTGATTAGAAGTCCGAAGCGCATCTAATCAGCCGTGAAGCGAGCGGTTACCTTGCTCCCATGTGGTTTAGCCGAAGTTATCGTGTCTTACTATTCTTATACGGTAAGCACAATCGTATTGCACAGGCTGCGCAAGTTTAAATCACCTCTGGGGCGTTATCATTTTTTAAATTCTTTTTTCTTGCATTAATTTTTGTTAAAACAATATTATTTATTCATTTATTGGCGCAAGAATATTTACAACGTATAGAGCATGGGATAGTACCAGCAACCTGTTTCGCCTATTTTTCTATTTTCTCTTAAGTCTGCCTGCGATTCGCTTTCCTGTGAATCTGTAACAGTATAATGTTTTCGAAATTCGATGGTAATTCATTCTGATGAGAACATGCGTTCAAATCAATTCTGTCCATGTTCGTCTTTGATCTGCAATACACTTGTAATTTCAAGTAGTATTAGTATTTCTTCATTCCTTTATGGTCTTCTCATGTATACCTGCTACGAGTTTTAAAAATGTCATTTTTGTAGCTTGGATCGGTTTTCTTTGACTTCCAACATTCGCTTCCATATATCAGCATTGGTCTCGCCAAGACCTTGTACAGCTTCACGTGTCTTATTTGGTTACGATTTTTTTAATGTTCTCCTTATTGTTCCGCATATGTACTGGAATCTGTTAAGATTTATATCTGTAGCTGTGTTGGCAGTGAACGATATGTTGTATCCAAGACAGTATTTACAGGTTTTCTGCTCTATCGGTTTGTCATTTTGTGAACTATTTTTGCTCTTAAGTGTAAGTAATTTGGTTTTTGTACAGATATTTCCATATTGCATTTTTTGGATAGTGCTTTCTAGGTCGTCTTTCGATTCAGCCATTTCAATTTTATCATCATCATCAGTGAGAAACATGGATAGCGTCTATCTACCACTTCTAAACGTGGGCGACCTTTTCGAAATCTATGTTGGACAGAGTACCTTTTGAGTAATATAACATTCTAGCCAAATTACGTCTTACGTCTTTTACAGCTACTATTACTAGCAATAGTTTAGACTAAGTTTTTAAGTTACTACTAAATGAAGTATTTAAAAAAATAAGATCCCTGTAAATAATCTTTTCACTGTAAAAATAACTAAATGCAAAATAATTTATTCCGTAAATGACTATGTAGGTATAAATTAAATCACATACTTTAGCAACTTGTTGTAGAGTAAGGCACTGAAAATTACATTAGTTATAGAAAATAAGTCGCCAATAACTATTTTAAATACTAATACCTATAATGTTGTATAACCTGTAATATTTCTAATACAATTATATTAATGTAACATAAATACTATTTTACATCAGACTTTATCGCAATTATTGAAGTAAGAACGTGACAATTTACACTTTTTGTGGAATTATTATATTTACATATCTACTGTACGTTAGTGAAAAACAGACACGTAGCCAGACCTTTAGGGGGGGGGGGTGATTTTTCACATAATATTGATGTGTGAAAACATTCCGACGCGATTGTCCTGATGCTTTCACTAGGTGATATATTTTCTAATGACACCATAACACCACATGCAAGTACACTTATACATTTGCAAACGTTCAGAGTATAAACGAATGCTGTAGTGACACGATCCTATAATGTAGTTGAACATGTAACGAATATTGACCTAAAGTAACTGTTAGGCTAGAATGTTATGATATAAAATATATTTAAATTATACATATGCAAGGAGTTTCAGCAATACCGTAAAAGCGAACCATAGCGCTGTACTAAACTTAAAACTAAACTTAAAATTAGTTACGCATTTCAATGAAGCACCGTTTGGTGCAGTTAATGGATTAAACATTATTTTATTTGCAATCGTAAAGGAACGTTGCAACTATGTAAAATGCTAGCTCGACCGCGCCACCTCCTCCAGTATCGGTTTTTATCGACTTTGCCAAATAGTTCTTTCAATTCACCAAATTATTTTTAAGATTTACTTACATTAAATTTTCGTTCGACAAAAAAATGTTGCAATTTCATGATTGCAACCAAAAACCAAATTGTTTTTGTGTGATTTAAGCAAAATCTAAATTAATTTAGGTATTCTACATTATAAGATGTGTTTGGGGTCGTACGTGCCACATGCTCTGTCAGGACTAAACTTAAAATTAGTTACGCATTTCAATGAAGCGTCGTTTGATGCAGTTAATGGATTAAAAATGATTTTATTTTCAATTGTAAAGGAACGTTGCTACTATATAAAATGCTAGCCCGACCGCGCCACCTCCTGTGAACGAATAGAAGCTATATGTTTACAAAAATAAGTTATCTAGACTTCACATTATCGTTTTTTTCTCGACTTTGCCAAATTGTTTTTCCAATTCACCAAATTATTTTTCAGATTTCTATACTTGATTTAAATTTTCTTTCGACAAAAAAAATGTCGCATTCCCATGATGTAATTGTAAACAAAAAATAAAATCGTTTTTGTGTGATTTAAGCAAAATCTAAATTAATTTAGGTATTCTATATTATAAGATGTGTTTGGGGTCGTACGTGCCACGTGCTCTGCCAGGTACTCCCCGGGCCACGTGACATACCACCACAAAGCCAGAAAATTTAAACACCCTGTTGTGAGTCCTTATAGTCGTGAACAACCTGTATAGTGTAACAATACTGAAATTAATAGTAGTCATTACTACATTTGTATAGCAAACTATACTGCGTGAGACTTTTTATGTTAAATTCTCATATTTGCTTTTTGTGTATTTGTGTGCGTGCGCGCACGCGCGGTTACGTGTGTGTGTTACAGCTGTCACGCGTATGTAAATAGCAATAGCAAGGCAAACATTTTATAAGCAAACTGTTGGTACTACAAATGCACGAAACCGCTTTTAATGCGTATAATACTTTTGAAAAGAAGAAAAAGGGTCCGGGTAAAATGTCGTTTATTTTACAATTAGCTATTTTGGGAACATTTACTATAATATTGTAAAAATCAAAATTATAATTAACAACATAATATTTTGAAATACGCGATAATACACAACAAAGATATTTGACATGTACGCATTATAGGTTTTTGGATCAGTTAGTGTGCAAAATTGGTGTTAATGTTTAAACCAAATTCTTAGTCGGTTTCTAGCTTAATTTCGTGTAATTGGTTAAAACAATAGAATCTTATGGTTTAGTATGCGAATTTTGTTATCGCATTTATATGTAGTAGGGCAATCATGGTTTACATACGTAAACTATTGCCACATCTGCATCTAATATCACTTTAATGAGCTACATTTTAGTGTTGCATAGAGATATGCAACAATGTCGTGTAACGTAATAATTTTGTTAAAAAGAACGCAAAAAATTTCTCTCGTTATAATAAACTAGAAACCATAAAATTTCTGCACAATACCTGTTAAGCTAGTGGGTAAGTGGAATATTCGCAGAAAATTATACTACATTTTTTGAATTGTTTGCTTATAATCCGTTGACAGTAGACATAAAGACATTCCACTAACTCGTAAATAGATAAAAACAATCATTACGCAGTGAAATAAGTTTTATAATTGAACTTCGTTAATAAGTGGAATAGCAAATCATTAGAGTGTTACTGTAATGCTTGTAATTTATTTAATTATTATTTAGTTAATTTATGGAATAACTTGAAAGTATGTTACGTTTACTGTGGAGTACTGCCAAGGTACATTACAATAATAGAAACAATTTTAAATCATGCTTGGCGAAAGAACTCTATTCTCGAAATTAAAACTTTTAGATTCTCTTACATAACAAATATCGAATTGATTTGATGAATTAAATATCCGAGGTCATTTCCTGAGTAATATTCGTATTATTATTACTTATAATATAGCTATTTTATTGTAATCATTATTATTATAAAATTCCGCAAGGTTTGAACAAAAAGAAACGTTATAACTACGAGGATCGTTCGAAATGTACGTGGCCTAACACAAAGATGGCGCTAATTCGACGGAATTTGCAAATTTGCATTACCATTTTTCTAACCATTCTTTCTTAGATTAAATATGACAGTATAAAACAATCTGTCAATTAGTTTGTGTGTAACAGTGCGCCAAAGTCTCGAGTGATTTCGTAAATAATGGAAAAATCTGAGTTGCGAGTAGTGATAAAGTACTTTCATTTGAAATGCTTGACACCGACCGAAATCAAAGCAGAGTTGGATTCGACATTTTTGAAGTGCGCTCCTTCGTTTTCGATGGTTAAAAACTGGGTTGCCGAGTTTAAGCGTGGTCGTGGGAGTACAAAGAACGAACCCCGAAGTGGACGCCAAAAACGGCTACTACACCAAATATGATTGAAAAAGTCCTCCGTATCGTATTGGATGACCGTCAAGTAAAAGTGCGCGAGATAGCAGACATAGTGGGCATCTCAAATGGAAATGAAAAAACACTCCGCGCGTTGGGTGCCGCGTTTGCTCACACCGGAGCAAAAACTCAATCGTTTAAGTGTTTCTCGCGACCTTTTGGCACGTTTTCGCCGCAATCCGAAGGACTTGTTGTGCCGTTTTATAACCGTCGATGAAACCTGAGTCCACCATTACACTCCCGAAACCAAGGAACAGTCCGAACAATGGACACACAAAGGCTCTCCGCCACCGAAGAAGGCAAAAACAGTTTTATCAGCAGGAAAGGTTATAGCAACTGTATTTTGGGATTCTCATGGAATTATCTTCGTCGACTACTTGGAAAAGGGAAAAACAATAAATGGCGAGTATTATGCCAATTTGTTGCAGCAACGGAGCGACAAAATTAAAAAGAAACGGCCTTATTTGGCGAAAAAGAAGAAAAGTACACACACGTCTGCAATCGCCATGGTCAAAATTCATGAATTGGGATTCACATTAGTGCCTCGCATTGGCCCTATTCGCCAGATTTGGTTCCCACCGATTTTTATCTATTTCCAAACCTGAAAGAATGGCTCGGAGGCATGTTTTTGAATTCTCAGGGGGGCTTAATGAAAATGAGCCGCAAGCAAAATTTTTGAATTTTTCAAGGTCAAACCGTCTTAAATTAAAAGTTAGGATTTGTGTTAAATTATATTGCCTTGGAAAAATAGGTTTCGTGGGCACACGTTTTCGATTTTTCTCATGTTTTTATGCTTTATTTGTTAAAAAATGTAGTATTGCTTATTGCATATTGATTTTGTAGGAATTTAACAGAAATAAGCTATTTTGTACTCCAATGGTTTTGGAACGCGTTATTTTAAGTACATATTTTCATAAAAATAAAACAAAAAATGAACAGTGAATCTAATAAGAAACATAAAGTAACAAGAAGAACAGTACTACACAAAAACAAAACTTACTCCACAAAGAAAGTATTTCGTCTCACTTCTGTCTTGGCGATAAATAAATTTACAATTGTGTTTATATTTAAATCTGTATCTTGGTTTCTATGAATATGAAGTAGAGCCAAATCATTAAGTCTTTTTTGTGACATAGTTGACCTTAAATATGTCTTTAACCTTCGTAAAGCAGAAAACGACCGCCCTGCGCTACACAAAGATATAGGAATTGTTAATGCTACTTTAATAAATTAAACAAATTCCGGCAAAAGGTCGCGTATTACATTTGCGCCATCCGATTTTTTAAACGCAAAAAATATCGGGGGGTGGGGGGGGGGTGCGCCCCCCCTTATATTTTCTGGGGGGGCTTGAGCCCCGTAGCCCCCCCGTATTCGGCGCCTATGCTCGGAGGTACAAGATTTTCATCCATTCCATTTCGAGGTAATCGCTGCTGTAAATAGCTATTTTGACTTGGGTTCATCGACCTACAAAGACGGCATTGCTGCTTTGGAGCATCGTTGGAATAAATGCGTTGAGCGAGCAGGAGACTATATTGAAAAATAAAATTATTTTTTGCGAACGATCCTCGTAGGTGTATTTATTCAATAGAACATACCCAGTAAAAGAAAATTAAACCTTTCCCATAACTTCAGTTAAACGCCATAACGACTCTCTCGGTATAACACACTACAGTTTATAAGGTTAACATTAAGTTCTGTTTTTTCTTTAAATTACAGTTATCCATTAAGGCTCCATATATGGATTTCTTACCACGGTATTATTATTTGAATTCAATCTAGGTTTGCTGTATAGCCGAGATCAGGTGAAAGATAACGTGAAAACGTATTTGACATAAATTTTTATGTTCAGCTTATACCTAAAGGCTTCCATACACTACAATTTAGCAGGAATGGATTGTCTGCAGTGTAAACATATGCATCCTTTCAATCAACTTTTCGACTTTACCTCTATGTACTGACTAGCTTGCACAAACAAAAATGTTTTTTTATATGGCAAATATGCTAGTTCGTAATAATTACGCTGTTCAAAAACCATAGTGTATGGGTACTCTTAACAGAAGAATGTTTTTTGTGTTAATTATATGCGCAATCTGTGTCGTAGCGTAAATCTCTTACCGTTTGTGGCATCAATTTTCGCCAAAATCTGTCAGCTATCTCCAGCAAGGATATTAGTTTAGGTTGAAAAATATAGTCAGTATAAGTACTCGTAGTTTGTAAATGTACCGTTCCTGTCATTTCCTACGTACACCTTTAGTTTTGTATAGACCGGTAACACGCTATGGTGGGAAGTGTTGCCTTAGTATACAGAGTGTTCTGAAACGGGCGGTCACGAACTATGAGACGGTACTACAAGAAAAAGAAAACTAAAGAAAAAGTTCCCCTACGATTTTTCAATTCGCCCAATATTTTTAAAGTTCTGAAAAATCTGAAAATGATGAGTTTATCGGGCACTTCGGAACACATCTTACTTTACTCTAAAAGCGGTATTTATTAGCAAACTAGGCATATAAAACGCGAATTATATGCATCAGTATCTACTGCAAGATTCAGTAATGTTTCGTATCACTTATACCAATAAATTAGAGTTACTTATTTGTGGGCGCATAGCCGAGGTATAAAATAAATACTGGTGATGGGTATAGTCAAATGATTTTCATAATCGAATGATTCCCATTCAAAAGCGTTTAATAATGTAATGATTCATTCGGATAAAATCATTCAAATGTTTCAATGCCGTAAAAATAGTAAAAACGCTCTCCGCTTGCTTCTCGAATGTTCCTATGAAGGAACTTTGGTTCTAATCGTCTTTCCTCGGGGCGCTCGTCAAAACAGCGTAAACCTTCAGCTTTAAATAGCATTTTATTATTATCATCAAGTGATATTTCTATAAACCGCGAAAGGGAATACGTTGTTCTGTTTTATAGAACACTTATTTTTTTAATTAAGACCAGGGACAAAAACAGTATCCGATTATTATTTATTGTTTAAATAATATATTTTTATTTGTTTTTACAACGGTTAGTAATACTGTATTATTCTACATATTAATAAATTTCTTTGTATTTTCATATTGTTTATTATTTATGCTTTTTAGAGCATTGTTCAAATTTTCAAATACCACTTTGTATTAAAATGGAAGTACGATACAGGAAAATAGCTCAGAGGAAAAGAAATCTGTTTTTACATGTATTTAAGTATTCCAACGTACAATTAAATTTAAATACTTAAAACTCAGACGCAGAGGTACAAGTATATGAAAGAATTGGGCTGTAAACATTGTTGATTTTTCAATATTTTATACTATTTAATTCATACATCCATAATTATATACACATTTCTTTTTAAATAATACGTTATACCTTAGCCATACGTTATTAGATGATACAGCTATAACATTTGTTAGAAGGGGATTTATTCACTACACTGAGAAGCCTGAACGCGATTTTCTACCGTGCATGCAATATTTTTACTTTCCTATACTTTCAGTATAGGGAAGTATTGATTTCATGCAAATTTTCAAAATCGAGATTTTGACGGAAATACATGTTTTGGGCTTCCAGGATCCTAAAAAAGTGGTTTTTAAAAAATGTCTGTCTGTGGGTGGGTGTGTGGGTGTGTGGGTGTGTGGGTAACGCTCATATCTCCGGAACGGCTGGACCGATTTCGATGTGCTTTGGAATGAGGAGGTATATCAAAAATTCATCGACAAAATAAGCTTTTAAAAAGAATCCGAAACCGGAAGCGGAAGTTAGACATGTTTTTTTGGTAGCATTTTTTTCAGAAACGGAATTTTGGAAATTGGAATAGTGAAAATTATAGAAGGCCTTAGAACAAATCAAACGTTTTTTTACCGAACTCTCTAGCTTCAACATGACGGCCGCTACGAATTTTTGAAAATTTCGACTTTAACGCCCATTTACTCAAAAACCAGTTATCTGATTGGAATCAACTACATCTTATTTGGTAGCCCTTTAAGGGTACTATACCATGAAATATCATTAATTTTGAAAATCGAAAAACGATCTCAATGGCACCACTCCAAAATTTTTGAAATTTTCAAAAAAAAAGATCTCAAAAACTGCCCACACGTTTTTGTTTAAACTTTTTGAGCTGATAGAGCTAAGAATCTTCTACAATTTATTTTTTTGCGCATTGCTATAATTTCACTGTGACGCCCTCTGTGAATTTTTGAAAATTGAAAATTGGTACCCTTTTATTTATTTAACGGGGGGCAATAAAATATTTCTGTTAAAGCAAAATAGCTCATCATTGATAGCAAAATCCGAATATCATAATATTTTTTTGATAATTTAATATTTAGGGGGGCTACTATTCCCCCTCCCCCCAAATTTTTTTGATAAAAAGTTAAAAATTTGGTTTCTTGTTTTGTTTGCTCTAGGAGAATCTTTTTACAAAAAATCAAAAAATCGAATTTTTTGCCCCTAAATAATCTTTTTGTCCTTAGAAGAATTTCACATACTTTCTACAGCAGTTGGAAGTGACTAGTTTTGAACGTTCTATGCATTTCTATTGCGCACGCATTCAATAGCCACTTATTTAACGATAACGGGTAGGTCAGGAATAGCATGGTTGGATATGCGGGTGTGTTCGAGTGTACTACCGTTTTACTGCATAAGTAGTTGTGGGGCGAGCCTCGGTTGGGGCCAAAAATTTTTTTTTATTTTATAGTTTTTTTTAAAACACTGCTTTTGCGTTTCTAGACAGGTGTATATCAAAAGTGTTGGAAAATATTAAACAATGTTAATTTATAAGTATAGGAAAGTCCAGGCGAAGTGTTTCGCTCATTTTTACTTTCCTATACTTTCAGTATAGGGAAGTATTGATTTCATGCAAATTTTCAAAATCGAGATTTTGACGGAAATACATGTTTTGGGCTTCCAGGATCCTAAAAAAGTGGTTTTTAAAAAATGTCTGTCTGTGGGTGGGTGGGTGGGTGGGTGGGTGGGTGGGTGGGTGGGTGGGTGGGTCCGTTACGCTCCATATCTCCGGAACGGCTGGACCGATTTCGATGTGCTTTGGAATGAGGGGGTATATTAGAAATTCACCGACAAAATAAGCTTTTAAAAAAAAACCGAAACCGGAAGCGGAAGTTAGACATGTTTTTTTGGTAGCATTTTTTTCAGAAACTGAATTTTGGAAATTTTAATAGTGGAGATTAAAGAAGGCCTTAGGACAAATCAAACGATTTTTTACCGAACTCTCTAGCTTCAACATGGCGGCCGCTACGAATTTTTGAAAATTTCGACTTTAACGCCCATTTACTCAAAAACCAGTTGTTTGATTGGGATCAACTACAACTTGTTTGGTAGCCCCTTAAGGGTACTATACCATGAAATATCATTAATTTTGAAAATCGAAAAACGATCTCAATGGCACCACTCTAAAATTCTTGAAATTTTCAAAAAAAAAAATCTCAAAAACCGCCCACACGTTTTTGTTTAAACTTTTTAAGCTGATAGAGATAGGCATCTGCTACAATTTTGTTTTTTACTCATTGTTATAATTTCACTGTGACGCCCTCTATGAATTTTTGAAAATTGAAAATTGGTTCCCTTTTATTAATTTAACGGGGGTCAATAAAATATTTCTGTTAATGTGAAAGACCTCATCATTAATAGCAAAATCCGAATATCATAATATTTTTTTGATAATTTAATATTTAGGGGGGCTACTGTTCCCCCTCCCCCCCAAAATTTTCGCAACAAACTTAAAAAATTGATTTCTTCTTTTGTTTGCTCTAGGAGAATCTTTTTACAAAAAATCAAAAAATCGAATTTTTTGCCCCTTAATAATCTTTTTGTCCTTAGAAGAATTTCACATACTTTCTACAGCAGTTGTATTCTTGTACTAGTCGTTTAATGTTCAGTGTAGGCTAACTTTTTTATTTTAATAGATAGACTCGCAAACCCAAAAGCAAAGTTGTAGGGCAAATTCTTCTCGATTGTATTTAAGAAAAAAACTTGAGTTTCCAATTTTAATATGGCGGCCACTGTAAAAAATAACTTTTTTTTAAATGGAAACGTGGCATTTTGGCTTTAAAATCAGAAAGGTTTTGAAATTCTAAATACAAATTAATAAGAGTATTTTCTTGCTAAAAATAATACTTCTCGAGTTATTAATACATTTCCAAACATCAACACGCTTCCTTACTCGTGCCGCCGGTTCATTTCAGTTCGGTTGTTTTACATGTACTCAGTTGCGGAGCCAGCGTGGTAATGGTACGTTTAAGTTACGCTCTTCACGCTTGCAGTTTTTATAAACGCTGTTTACTTTTACTAGCCGGGTCTAGACAGGTGTACATTAAAAGTGTTGGAAAATATAAAACAATGTTAATTTATAAGTATAGGAAAGTCCAGGCGAAGTGTTTCGCTCATTTTTACTTTCCTATACTTTCAGTATAGGGAAGTATTGTTTTCATGCAAAATTTCAAAATCGAGATTTTGACGGAAATACATGTTTTGGGCTTCCAGGATCCTAAAAAAGTGGTTTTTAAAAAATGTCTGTCTGTGGGTGGGTGGGTGTGTGGGTGTGTGGGTGTGTGGGTAACGCTCATATCTCCGGAACGGCTGGACCGATTTCGATGTGCTTTGGAATGAGGAGGTATATCAAAAATTCATCGACAAAATAAGCTTTTAAAAAGAATCCGAAACCGGAAGCGGAAGTTAGACATGTTTTTTTGGTAGCATTTTTTTCAGAAACGGAATTTTGGAAATTGGAATAGTGGAAATTATAGAAAGCCTTAGAACAAATCAAACGATTTTTTACCGAACTCTCTAGCTTCAACATTGCGGCCGCTACGAATTTTTGAAAATTTCGACTTTAACGCCCATTTACTCAAAAACCAGTTATCTGATTGGAATCAACTACATCTTGTTTGGTAGCCCTTCAAGGGTACTATACCATGAAATATAATTAATTTTGAAAATCGAAAAACGATCTCAATGGCACCACTCCAAAATTTTTGAAATTTTCAAAAAAAAATTTCTCAAAAACTGCCCACACGTTTTTGTTTAAACTTTTTAAGCTGATAGAGATAGGCATCTGCTACAATTTTATTTTTTGATCATTTCTATAATTTCACTGTGACGCCCTCTATGAATTTTTGAAAATTGAAAATTGGTACCCTTTTATTTATTTAACGGGGGGCAATAAAATATTTCTGTTAAAGCAATATAGCTCATCATTGACAGCAAAATCCGAATATCATAATATTTTTGCGATAATTTCATATTTAGGGGGGCTACTGTTCCCCCTCCCCCCAAATTTTTTCGATAAAAAATTAAAAATTTGGTTTTTTGTTTTGTTTTCTCTAGGAGAATCTTTATAAGTATAGGAAAGTCCAGGCGAAGTGTTTCGCTCATTTTTACGAATGCGTTCGTGAACGATACGTCATTTCGCTGATATCTCTCGAACCCGTACTTCGATTTTGATGAAAATTGGAATGCAGAGCTATATCAAAAATCCATTGACAAAATAAGCTTTTAAAAAGAATCCGAAACCGGAAGCGGAAGTTAGACATGTTTTTTTGGTAGCATTTTTTTCAGAAACGGAATTTTGGAAATTTTAATAGTGGAGATTAAAGAAGGCCTTAGGACAAATCAAACGCTTTTTTACCGAACTCTCTAGCTTCAACATGGCGGCCGCTACGAATTTTTGAAAATTTCGATTTTAACGCCCATTTACTCAAAAACCAGTTATCTGATTGGAATCAACTACATCTTGTTTGGTAGTCCCTTAAGGGTACTATACCATGAAATATAATTAATTTTGAAAATCGAAAAACGATCTCAATAGCAACAGTCCAAAATTTTTGAAATTTTCAAAGCAATATTTCTCAAAAACTGCCCACACGTTTTTGTTTAACCTTTTTAAGCTGATAAAGATAGGGTTTAGCTACAATTTTGTTTTTTGCTCATTGCTATAATTTCACTGTGACGCCCTCTGTGAATTTTTGAAAATTAAAAATTGGTACCCTTTTATTTATTTAACGGGGAACAATAAAATATTTCTGTTAAGGTGAAAGAGCTCACCATTAATAGCAAAATCCGAATATCATAATATTTTTTCGATAATTTAATATTTAGGGGGGCTACTGTCCCCCCCCCCCCCCCAAAATTTTCGGTACAAAATTAAAAAATTGATTTCTTCTTTTGTTTGCTCTAGGAGAATCTTTTTACAAAAAATCAAAAAATCGAATTTTTTCTCCCTTAATAATCTTTTTGTCCTTAGAAGAATTTCACATACTTTCTACAGCAGTTATATTCTTGTACTAGTCGTTTAATGTTCAGTGTAGGCTAACTTTTTTATTTTAATAGATAGACTCGCAAACCCAAGAGCAAAGTTGTAGGGCAAATTCTTCTCGATTGTATTTAAGAAAAACACTTGAGTTTACAATTTTAATATGGCGGCCACGGTAAGAAATATCTTTTTTATAAATGGAAACGTGGCATTTTGGCTTTAAAATCAGAACGGTTTTTAAATTCTAAATACAAATTAATAAGAGTAATTTCTTGCTAAAAATAATACTTCTCGAGTTATTAATATACTTTCAAATATCAATTTCCGCGCTTCCGTTGATTTTAGTCCGAATATTTTACCCAACCTTATGCTTGCAGGTTGGTCTTTCTTCAACCGCTTTAAGATGTTACAACTTATAAGAACTATTTACTTTAACTAGTCGTGTCTAGACAGGTGTATATCGAAAGCATTGGAAAATATAAAACAATGTTATTTTATAAGTATAGGAAAGTCCAGGCGAAGTGTTTCGCTCATTTTTTATTTTCACGGACATAACTTTAATTTTTACCAAACTTCTACTGAAGTATGGAATGTTATGATTTCATGCAAATGTTCGAATTTCAGATTTAAGCGGAAATACGCGTTTTGGGGCGCAAGAAATTCAAAAAAGTGGTTCTTAAAAAATGTTTTTCTGTGGGTGGGTAGGTTCGTTTCCCTAAAATCAGAACCCCTTGACCGATTTTTATAAGATTTGGTATGTGGAAATTATTTAGTTGCAGGAAGTTATTTATAAGGTTTTTAACCGGAAACAGAAATTAGACATGTTTTTTTGGTATAATCTTCAAAACGATGGCCGCTAAGAATTTTCAAAAATTTGACATTAATGCTTGATTACTCAAAAACGAAATATCCAATCAATACAAATCATTTAATAGCCCTTAATAAGTATAAATCATATGATGATGCTGAAGTAGTTTATTAAGATAAACAAAAATTTTAAACCATTTTGAAAACTAAAGAAACAAACGATCCTTTTTAGTATCAACAATGCGTATTCCGAAAGTTACGTAATTTTAAGTAGCTATAGTTAAAAAATATATTTTTTATTATACTTATCTGAAAACACCTTGTTTTCATCCGTTTTTACAATGACGTAAAGGTGGCATTTTCAGAAAAGCGCACGGAAAGCTTTTCCAAATCTCCGATTTTTGTCCGTGCGCTAAATAAAAAAATACAATTGCAGTTAATTATAAGAAAAAACAATATTTATTTATTTAACTTTTTTGAGATCTCGCCATTCCATAAAAAGTTGATACTCATGTTCATGTCTCCACCTGGATTTTGCTGGTAACAAATCAGCACTGGCTTGTGCCGCTTTCTCTAATATGTTCTTAGGAATATCTGGATTTTCTTCAGAGTACATTTTTTAAAACTGACATGAATTAAACTGACAGAAAATAAAACAATGCCGATAATAAATAAATCGTTGCTATGGAAATGTTAATCATGTTTGGTACTATTACGATGTATTATTATTACTTTGAAAATAAAATGTTCTCAATTTACTTCTTATTCTTTTTTGCGTTGTTTTCAGATAAGTATAATAAAAAGTATCGTTCATTACACGTCCAGAAATGGATTTTCCGTGCTTGCATGACTTCCCGTGTTCGGCTTCGCCTCACACGAGAATTTGTCACGCGCGCACGGAAAAATCCTTATTTCCAGACTCCTAATGAAATATACTATTTCGTTGTCTGCTTATTTTTGATAACTCCCCAAACAAAATTATAACCATTTTTAGTATAAAGTCGTGACCGCAGTATCTAGCTAGCGCCTTTACGTAGCCATGCCGTACCAACGCATTGGGTTTGGAGCAGGCTTGTACTGGGCATAGCTGACTAGATGTAATTTTCAATCACTTATTGGCGCGAGAATGTTTAAAACGTAAAAAGTATAGGAAAGTACCAGCGACCTATTTCGCCCATTTTTCTTCTGTAGGAAATGTTTTGGAGTCTGGATTTCAATGGAATTAAATCCTATTCTATTTTTACTTAATTCTCCCGTATCGCATAAATAAATAATAATAATGTCTCAATTCATCAGTCAAGCTTGCTAGCCAATTTTGAATTAAATATTCTTTTATGCCTATAAAAAGCTACTAGCTTTCTATCGATAGCGATAAACGAATAGTAGCTTTTTATCTATAACTATTGGTGCGCAACAGTTTTCGCGTTACGTCTCGATATACTTTTTGTGTTGACGAGTTAATCTATTCAAACATAACTGGCACTTGTAGCTTTTTCAGTCAAATTTTGATTTATACAGCTCAAACTTTGTTTCTTTTTTGGAAAAACACTCGCAAAATGCCAAAACATTCGTAAAAATGAGCAAAGCACATGCTATACTTTAAAAACTGGTGCTAATCATATTATCAAAAGTACTTAATTTTGTATTAACGTTTTATGAGACAGCCATAGGTCAAGCGAGCGACACCTCCTTTCCGCTTTCTAGTACTCCGACATAGCTACAACTACGGCAGAAAGGGTTCTGCATTATTGTATTTAGAAGTTGAATGAGGAAAGAACTTCAAGATCTAAATTTTTCTGAGAAAAGATTTTTTGGGAAAAAACCCAAATCGGAAGGACAAAGAAATTAACTCCCCTAAATATAACTGCACCTAAAAATTAAGTTGTGAATCTTATTCTACTATCACTTACGGGCAATTTAGTTTAAACAGAAATGTTTTATCGGCTCCCCTCAATTAAATGAATGTTTGATTTTCAAAAATTCATAGAAGGCGTGACAGGAAAGTTAATGGACTATGCCAGGAATAAAATTATAGCTCATTCGTAGCTCCTTGATACGTAGAGTTTAAAAGAAATCGTAAAATCAGTTTTTAAGGAATATTTTTTTTTAATTTCTAAAAATTGATACTTCACAGTTTTTACACTGTTAAAAATTCTTATAGATAATAATGTTGTGTCTTCTTAAAGCTACTATAATACCAAATTTGATACCGATCCGTCAAACCCGTCATTTAGTAATAAGGCGTTAAAGTCATGATTTTCGAAAAAACTTATTAGATTTAGAAAACTCAAATTTGAAAATTTTCTTATAATCAATACTTTCCTATACTGAAAGTATATGAAAGTGAAAATCCAAATTTTCCGATAAAAACACAAGATCTTATTTGCGGTCTTGTTATGTTATCCTTGACTATAGCATCCACATTTTTTAGGGTCATTCAAAAGTAAGGAATAATGGTTCTGGTGACGTAAATATTGGTTTTACAAAAAAATACCTAATGTAAACGTTTTTCTTTGAATTTTGATCTAACTTTCCACATCTTTAAAAAATGTTGACTAATGCTGAATGACGGACCCCATATCTAGCGATCCTAGATGCCATTGATGGCAGATTTGTTATATGAGAGGGTTAGGACAACATTCGGTTCCTGTCTTCTTTTTGTTCATAGTAATTTTATTTTACATTGTTTCCTATACTGTAAGCAGCTGGTAATTTCAAACAAATTTAAAATTGAAAGATCAGGGGCGTGTCATGAATTTAATAATTTATAAATACTAGAACTTCGAAAATTTTCGATATACCTCTTGATTCAAAATTTTATCAAAATCGATCCAGTACTTTCGCTTTTAGAGGCGTCACATTGCATGTGCAAAGTTCAAATCTATATTTTAATATGACAATCAATCCCCTTCTTAAAATGCACGCACATGGCTAATACCATAACCTAAAAACTTGCCATTTGAGAAATATCTAGTAAGAAACACTAAATTAGTAAAAGAGGGAATGATATACCCGTTTCATAAAGCACATTTTGGACAGTTAGAGTGAGAGGAAACGACGACGTGTCATAACCCTCTCATATAACAAATCGGTCATTATCAATGGCATCTAGGATCCCTATCCATATCCAACCATAATTAAAATTTCATTTCTTTCTTTCTCACTTAAATTCACCATGGTAATGAGATGAATTAATTTAATAAACAGCAGTAGCATTTTGTTCTTTTAATTAATATTGATTGACTACTGCGATTGTGATAAACTTTTCTTTGAATTCGTGGCCTGCTAATATGAAGAAGTTTTTCGCGAAAACATTATTTTGTAAAAATGGCAATGGCGTCACAGTGCTTACAGTGTTAGTCAAAAAAATGTTTGAAGTGTGCAGAAAGATAGATAAAAATTTTATGAAATACTTTTATATACAGTATTTTTGTAAAACAATTATTCACTATTATTCAACTATTATTCGATACCTTAGGACGACCCTGTATTAAGCCAAACAGAGTGTTCTATTTCTGTGTCAACAACAAATAAAATTTATTTGTTAGTACAGTAACTACTATAGTGGTGCTTAATAAGAGAAAAAGAACATGGAAAACGACTATTGACAAGTGCGACAAGCTAAGATTGTAGCTGCGCTACAACACGCGGATAATTTCTATCATTTACGATAATGTTAGTTGTAATTGATAATAATCATAATACATGGCAATTAATTGTATGTGATACAGTCATTACAAAACAGTATAACACGTCACCTCGTTTTTCCTGTGATAGGATGGATTGGTAGTGAACTAGTGCTAGTTAATTTAAGACAATTTAACTCGCGCTTCGCGCTCGTAAACTTATCGTTTTAACTAGCACTAGCTAATAATCCCCACACAAGTCTATCGGAAAATCGGGATCAAAAGCACAGTTCATTTTTAGAAAACAGTACTACTCTAAATAAAATAAATTTGTTCAGTTTTATTGCCACCAGGCAGGAAACTGAACATTTCATGTCGCAATTAGATTATATATGACATCGAAAAATCTTTTTCGGTTATACGTTTTGAAAACTTCTAAAAAGTATTCCCTAGAAATTATTAGAGCAGATCTTATTCGAATCCGTGTAACGTTTTTAATACTTTTTACTTTCTCATTCGACGGAAACAATCGCCGTACTTCCCGACTATGAAAAAAAATTTAGTAAAGTTCTTAAACCATTTGTTATTAGTAAACAGAAAACCCTTCTATTTAAAATTGGTGATCAAGTTCAAGTTTTCGTCTTAATGTTACTAATAAGAGAAATCATTTTGTTGAAACCTACTGTACTCCATTTACTTATGCAAAGTAGAGGAAGCGTTCCACTTTGCTGCTTCTTATACAGGGTAAATACAAAATCTTGTATCAGTTGGTAAACCACAAACTAATACAAATTAGATGATTAGAAATTTGATCATTAGTAGAGAAACTTATTAATCGTGTGCAACATGGATTTAAAAGTAATAATGCAAGCAGATTGTGAAACTGCAGCGCTATAAACCAATTGTTAACTAGAACTCCGCTTCGACGACAGTTACAAATCATGCCATACCTGCAGCTACAAGAACTTGCGTTAACATCAAAAGCCCCAAGTAGTGGAGGAAATTCAATCCTTTGGTTGTTGCAGCCATACTGTAAGAGGTCAATCGCACCGGCTTTACACGTAGCATGCTACTTTCACCTCTATCACAAAGCACCACTAAAGTTTCAAATTGTTTATTATAGAAATCCCGCTACACTAACCAATTCTGAATACCAATAAATAATTTTTAATTGTTGTTTTATTCAAAACAATCGCTTCTTCTGTTTATTATTCATACTAGATTAACACTATTGCCACTTCGCTGCACATTCAGTTATTTTATCATTTATTATACGTTTGTTGAACTTTATATTTCAAAGTAGCGTTACTTTGAACATTTTTTTGAAATTCCCTTAATAAAGCAATTGTTTTTAAAACACACTTGTATGTTATTGTCTTTGTTAACCTTTTCTCCACAATTTGGCATTTTTCTTGTAGTCTTCTAAATATACTTGCCACCACTTTAACATTCAACGTTGTTCAGTCAAATTTTTGTAGTAGTTGATGTTAGAACACTCAACTTAAATTAATTTGACAAATTTTGTGTGAAATTTTATACCTTAAATTTAATTATCCAATTTTAGGTAAACTGTACAACACTGAAATAGTCAAAGTTAATATTTTAATTCAAAATTGAACAAAATGTCACATAAGCAAGCGCATTGAAGATTGTAAATTTAACAGTTCTTTTGGTGCGAATTTGGGTCACCGGTATGCACTTCTTTTATTTTTCTGTTCCGGGAACTTCGCTGTACCAATTTCTTTACCGGTTTACCGAAAGCATCTTTAACAATAAACACTATGCACGAAAACTTCACAACACACGCGAATATTTCTTCATATTTAATTAAAGTTGTGTTAAGCGTACAATAAACCTCCTAGACATCCTTGTTGATGAATCTCGTACGTTTTCCTGAAGACTAGTGTATAACGGGTCAAGCATGACGTAGATTTCACCTGAGTGTACAAGAGGTATTCGGTTCATACCTCCAACAGGTGGGGAAAGAGAACTTCTACCTAGTCCTCGTTTAAACTTGCGTCAATATATTAAGTCCAAATTTACCTGGTCCTAAAAGCATAAACCAAGAGAAGCATTTAATAATTTTAAATCTACCTGGTCTTGGTCCAAAAATTATCTATAACTGATACAACAACAATATGTCGCTCAGCCAAACCATTATTGCCGTGATATTCGATTCTGCATTACAAACCGAATAAAGCCAAAATAGAGACTTCAAATATTGGTAAGACTTTACCACCTTTGAATATTGTTACTGCTGTTTTTGGTGATCGCATAAAATAAATTTAAAAATTTTGAAAATAAATAAACAAATCATTTCATTGAAATAACTTAAATAATCTGTTATTCCAACTCCAAATTTCTAACACAATATACTTCAACAGTGATTTCTCCACCATCCCATTTACTTTCTCTCTGAAAAGTCCTAGTGATTCATTTGTCGACAGGAAATTACCAGAATGACATCCTAGGTTGGAAATCCATGCAGTCTGCATCCTGCTTTTGATTTACAAATTACAATATTGTTATAACGTGGCTTACATATTCTCACTGCTTGTTTAAAAGAATGAGCAAATACCGGCTAGAATCTCATACTAATTCTATTCAGTAGTACGAATGTATTATAATTGGTGTTAGTAGTAGAATTCTCGGAAGGCACAGTAAAAATTGGAACACAGCGTGGGTGAATTTCGCACATAAAAAATGCAGATTTGGAATAATTTATTTACAATTAGATAACGCATCAAGTACGTTAATTTAACGTACTTTCAACTCTTTGTTCTTGTAGTTTGTGCGTTTATCAAAAACATTTTTGAATAGCTAGGTAGGTACCTAAAATTATTCGCTAGCTACGAATTATTTTTTGCTTTCCGACAGCTTCAGTATAGAGAAGTATTGATTTCCTGAAAATTTTCGAATTCTAGATTTTAACGAAAATACACGTTTTAGGATTCAAAGGACCGAAAAAAGTAGTTTCTAAAAAAATGTCTGTCTGTGGGTGGGTGTATGAATGGATGGTTGATCCCTCTGAAGACGAAAGTACTTGGCCGATTTTGATGAAATTTAAAAAAAAAAGGTATATCGAAAATTGTAGTTCTTGTTAAGCTTTTCTAAAAAAATTAAAACCGGAAGTGGAAGTTAGGTATATTTTTTCCGTGGCGTTTTTTTCAAAACAAAATTCTTGAAATTTGAGCACAGGATCCGAGAAACCAACGTAAGGTAAATCGAAAATTTTTTACCGAACTCTCTAGCTTCCACATAGCGGCCACTAGGATTTTTTGAGAAACTCAACTTTACCGCCCATTTACTCAAAGCGTAGTTGTCTGATCGGGATCAACTACAACTTATTTGGGAGCCCTTTGTGGGTAGTATGCGATAAATAAAATTAATTTCGAAAATCTGAAAAAATCGCCATAGCGCTTTTGCAAAATTTTTAAAATATTCAAAAAAATAACTTAAAAGCTGCCCACACAATTTTCTTTTAACTTTCTAAGCTGCTATAACCGAAGATTGGATACAATTTTTGTTTTTTTTGTGAAAGCTATAATTTCACTGTGCGGTTTTCTATGAATTTTTGAAAACCAAAAATGGGTACCTCTTTATTTATTAAACGGGTTGGATAAATTTTCTGTCTTACGCCTAATTGCGCATAATGACTACTACAACTAAAATCTACTGTTAGTTTTTAGACATTTTTTTACTTGGTGGGTCTGTAAAAAATGTTAATTCCAAATAGTTGAAATTTTTTAAATAATATCTCTCATGAAGGTTTTTTTTTTAAACTTTGTAGTCTAATATGGCCTTGGTTTTTTGTCGAATACCATAATTCCACTGCGGCGCCCTCTATACATTTTTGATAATCAAATATTGGTACCTTAGTATTTAAACGGGAAACAATTAATAACTTCTGCTTAAGAAAAATTGCTCAGCTTGACTAGTAGAACCAACATCGAATGTTAGTTTTTAGAAAATTTTGTATTCGGTGGGGTTACACGCCCCCTTTTCTAGTTTTTTGCTGAGGAATTTAGAATTTGGTTGGCTACTATAAAAAAATGTAAATTGCAAATATTTGCAATTTTAAAAGTAATTTCTTACACAAAGCTTTTTGGACTTGGACAAATTTGGATCCGAGCAGGTATGATTATGGTTACTAAGACGTCACGAACTGACTGAGCTGTAATAAAGGTTGCAGTACGAGTGGAATGGAGGATTGCCTAACAGTGGGTGGACTGTATATATATAACGTTATAATAGTAGTGGTCAGAATTTAGAGCTACTTTGCCAAATGCGAGTGGGTTCAAATCCCACTCACTGCACTTTCTCTGGGTGCCTGTAAGGCATGTTAGATACCGCCGTATGACCTCAGTAGTTGGACCCACCATAGGAAACCACAAAAAATTTACAATGTTTTTATATTAAGTAATATCTAATTTTAATCTCAAATAAAAATAGGAAATATAGAATGGAAATATTTGAATAAAGCGATTCTAAATCTAGAATAAATTTCAAATTTATACGCAATTTTTTTTATATTATGTCATTTCAATAGACATATATTATTTATTAAGTATGTAGATGTATTTTGATAGTAACTGTATCTGTATCTAGTTATTTCAATATAAAAGGTATATGTAGATTGTAGGTGCATTTCGTTACATATTGTGGTATTTATTTGTAGCTGTATCTAGCTACTAGAAGAAAAAATGTAACTGTTACAACACTGGGACTTGGGAGCAATAAGGGAGCAACTGTCTAGAAAGCAAAAGAATGAAATTAAATAGAGAGAAAAACAAATTTATGGATTTTACCAAAGCAGACCAGTATGAATGCATTAAAATAAATATAAGGGAACAGGAACTAGACACCTACATACAAAACATCAATACCTAGGAACAATTATCACCAAATCCGAAAAGGCAGGCCAAAGAATTAATAACAAATTAAATAATGTGAACCAGGCATATACTCCAAATAAACACTCAGATCGCAAAAAACCTTATTTGAGCTTTTAATTATACACACAATCAAGGATTGAGCGAAAAACACCCCAATTTGGGCATAATGAATAACTGTGTAACAGAATTATAATAAAGAAAACGTTCAATAAACAAGCTGATAAATGAGACTTTTATTGAGCTTTTTATTGTAAATATTGTCTTTTTTTTATTGTAATTTACGAAAATACAAAGAAATAGAGGTCTGAGTTCAACATTCAGAAAAGCTCTCTTAGAACAGTACTGTTTTCGAGCCCGCCCTCCCATGCGAATGTGATAACTCGGCACCTATGACTACACAACCATAGGTAGGTACCTATACATACCAGCTGTTACATAATGTAGCTAATATATCGAATATGGTACACAAACAGAAATCTCAAATCACTGGAAAGACACGTACAGGTGAAATCCGATCGAAAAATATGAGGGGTAAACTGAAGCTAATTTCTTTATAGTCACATTAATAATTAGTAGACAAAACAGTTCAATAGTAGAGCCATCTACAATAGGCAAGGAGAGGCTCTCCAAGTACTTTTTGGAATTAAGAACAAAAAGAAAGATACAATGCAGAAGACGGAGAATCTCGTGGAAGAGTTATATTGTACAAACGAGATTGAGGATAAACACTAAAGGAACTAAGAATGGTGACTAGAAATAGAAATAACAATCAGAAATGGACAAAGGACCCAAAAGGTGCTTATCCGATGCTAGGAAAGGCAGAGAGAGGGTGTTAAGGAAAGAGGATATTATTTTCTAATCTGATTACATAGTAAAATATTAGTAAATAAGCAGAAAAATACAGCAACGTCAAAAAAATCAATATGCGTTTTCAGAGGAAAATAAAATTTTTAAGTATATACAGAATGTATCAAATTGCGTGTTAACTATGGGGATCTCGCTTATTTGAATAGATGCGACGATGGTTAAATTAGAGAAAAGCTGTGGAATTTTATGCCCACTAATAATCTAAAAAGATATTAGACCTATGTTGCATAGTTTCTGAAAGAACTGGAAAAACTGAAATTTTGAATTTTTTATTTTCGGCTATAACTCATTTATCATTTATGTTACATATTTCTAGTTAACGCATTATTAAGACACTGCTGAATCTAAAGTTTTAATCAGATTTGGTATAACTGTTACCATTGCCCATTTTCGACTGTCAACTTTTTCTTTGTTGTGGTCAGCATTTAAATTTTTTTTTTTATATTTGAATAGAGTTTTTAATTCTGATTTCAACGATGTGTCACACTTTGCATTTTGTATAAGTTTTGAGCATTTCATAACAGTGCCATGGAAAAAAAAATGCTCAAAACTTAAACAGAATGCAAAGTGTGACACATCGTTGAAATCAGAATTGAAAACTCTATTCAAATATGAAAAAATTCAAAATGCCGACCACAAGAACAAAAAAGTTGACAGTCGAAAATGCGCAATGGTAACAGTTATACCAAATCTGATCAAAAACTCAGATTCAGCATGAAAAAGTGTCCTAATAATCCGTAAACTGGAAATATGTAACATAAATTATAAATTAGTTATAGCCGAAAACAAAAAAATCCAAATTTTTAGATTTTTCCAGTTCTATCAGAAATTAAACAAGATAGGTCTAATATCTTTTCAGATTATTAGTGGGCATAAAATTCCACATTTTTTCTCTAATTGTCGTATCCCTTCAAATAAGCGAGATCCCCATAGTTAACACGCAATTTGATACATCGTGTATACAAGCAATTTTTAATTTATAATGTCTCTTTGCTCATTTTACACGTTGCTTTGCTGTCAACTTGATTATAAGTATAAAACTGACTTGACTGACTCAAAACAAGTTTTAGAAAATCTTTGTGGATATGTTTAGAAAACGTATATTGAAATATAGTATGTATGTGTATTTTAAAATCTGAATAAAAACGTGTTTTACATATTTTGAATTATATTTTATTACGATCTCTGTCAGATATCCAGGAAAATATAAAGAATTTATTATTAAAGAAAATATAATTTAGTATATTATACTGTTTAGAATTTCTATTTATTAAATTTTCAGTTGGGTCTGCTAGTTTGTTATGAATATATGATAACTATAATTCTAAAAAAACTTGAGAAATTATGGTGTTTGCAAAGTATTAGGTTTAATTTTTAAAAGTTTTTAAATTTAATTAAAAAGGTCAAAACAGTCTAAATGAAATAAACAAATATCCATTACCTGTTGTAGATAAAGGTTATTAAAATACAAGACCTTGAAAGATAGCAAAACTAGCAACCAAAACTTAAGAAAACATTTATCAGAACGAAATAAAAGGTCACAAGTGTAAGAAAATACGCGTGGATGTTACAAGGATGATAAAAAACTAACATAATCATGTCATCAAATAATCATAAAATTCGTAAAAAAACTTTGGTAAAACTTCCTCATACTTGTAGTGTTGTAGGTTTTTGAAAGTAAAAGTATAAATTATGTTAAAATTTATTGAAACAATGTAAGTAAACAAGGTTAATTCCCTAGAAAATTACTTTGTAGGATCGTATGCTTGAAAACAAAATCAATAAGTTTATAATGCAGCAACGTTGTAAATTATTAAAAGTGTATGCTTTTGTACAAAATAATTTTAAAACGCTTTAAAATTCAGTATACATATTAATATTGTGAAATAATATATTGCTATTGTGTCAAACAAAAAAGAAGTTTATGTCCAACTCTACAGGGCTGGTGGAATAATAAGTAGGAGAGACCGTGAACTATACTGAAACCATTTTTTTTTAAATTTTTTCAACAGCAAATATGAGAAAAAGAAGTAATGAAGACTCATCTTTCATGTAAAATTTGAAAGATGAAATACGACTGCCATTTACAAAACAAAAATGACTAGCAACCACCCTGTGTCAAAAAAACTCAAATCTGATAGGATGTTTAGAGCTTTTCGATGAGGCAGGATTTCTTATAAAAAATGCCATTTCATCATAAAACTGTAAATAAAAAGTTTTGTAGTGTGTATTTATAATGTAGCGTCTTTAACTGATAGATACCTACACCTGTTGCAACGGTTGAAACTAGATGAGTAGCAATGTTGCCGCTAGATGGTGACGCAACTAGTTGTCGCGTTTAAAATAAATGTCTACATTACTTATAAAACATAAAAACATATACAACGTCACTCTGGTTTCCCTTCAGTGCGAATAAATCTTTCGCCTTTTACTAAAGATTTCCGTGGAGGGGAGCAACTCAAATGAGTTTGTAACTAATTTTTCTTTGTGCCCGACGAAAGTTGGGCCATATGTTAATTGAAATAAAATATAGAATAACCAGTACAACCACATGTTTATGACCAACCTTATATTTATTTTGTAAAGGTGCACAACCACAACTAGAAACAAATATTCAAAAACTATTTTATTTGACGCGTTAATTTAATTTTTACAGGTGAATTTTATTTTTCAGATCTAATAATACTTTATTTTTCAGGTCAATCTTATTTTTCAGGTGTATTAACATTTTTCTTTTCAGGTAGATATTTTGATTAAAGACTCTAAGTGCATTAAAGTGAAAAGTGGGTATCTTTATTATAAGAAATGATATTTTGTACTTGTAACTGATTCCTAATGAAATGTTGGACACATGTGCTAACGCATTTGTGAGAAACTGTATTTCCTGTGCCAAATTTAGATAAATTAAATTTTATTACCCTCAGTCTATTGACTGGAAAGACACAGATGGTCAAGTCGGCTTTGACCGACACATGTTTGGGGTAGCCGTATTGTATGTCTGAGGATATTCAAGTCGTTTGCAAAGTTTGGCAAACGCCTTCCCAAGAAATTTGTTAATGACACTCATTATCATAAATTGGGGTGATATTGACAAGTTAAGTAGGTCAATAACATAACAAGTGTTTGGTGGGAATCTTAAAGTTTGGGCAGTTCTAATAATGAAACTTTGACCAACCAAAAGGATGCAAAGAGTGGGGTTTCTAATGTAATTGGACGTTTGAGTATTGACAACCTTGAGGGTTGGTGTTAAAAATGTTGATAAAACCTCGAGCTAGAGGAAGAAGGGAGGATTGATTTCTCAGATCGCAAAACGATCAGATCGAACTATTAAGACTGGAAGCTCTGTCAACTATTAGCGTTGGCACGATTATTAGGTATTATCCACGTACAAGTCCGACAAGTTTGATTAATAACGCTACTCTGGCATTTTCTCTCCAATCGCTACTCTTTAGGGGAGTCCTGATTAGGCGTCTTGACGCTACTACAGGGCAAACCTGAACTAGGCGAGGTGCGGAGGGGAGGTGCTACTAGGCGGAATTGGACAAACTTGCAGCGGATAAAAAGCTGGACGTTGATTATTAACGCTACTCTGGTAATAGGTCTACCATCGCTACTCTTTGGGTTAGGCGTCTCGACGCTACTACGTAACTAACCTGAACTAGGCGAGACTTATTACCACTAGGCGGAATTAAGAGACGTCTTGCAACGCTACTCTGGCATTTTCTCTCCAATCGCTACTCTTTAGGGGAGTCCTGATTAGGCGTCGTGACGCTACCACAGGGCAAACCTGAAATAGGCGAGGTGCGGAGGGGAGGTGCTACTAGGCGTAATCGACGAGATTTCGTGGATAAAACCAAAATAAGCAAAATAAGAAAAAGTACTCATCAAAGAAAGGAGAGTAAATCATAAAAAAGAAGCAATTCTAGCGTCATATAGACAATCACGTTCAGTTCAGGGTGAGAGCCTGAATTAGACGAGGTTTTCACACAAGGTGCTGTTAAGCTGAAGAAAATAAAAAAATATATCAATGCTCTTACATCCAGTACACAGAAATATTAGAAATTAAAAATAACTAGAAAAAGAGGGAAATAATAAACCACAATATCCCCACGCATACGATACGGCAAACCATCATTTAATAAATTCCACGAAAGAATTGAATAAATGCTAATTAAAAGGTTTTAAGTGTGTTTTATTTAATTTCATCATTAAAATAATTGTTCCTTTTGCCCTCGTCAACCGTGGGTTTTAATAAGATAAAATAACACAACGTAAGGTCCATTAGAACATTCTGGCGAGTTATGAGAACTCGTCAATAGGTGAATAAAGGTAAATAAATTGATATTTACCCTAACGATCAGGCTAAAACACGGGCACAGGTATATAAGACCTGACCCTGCACCGTTACAATTTTAAGGCAAAATTAAAAGGAGAAAGAACCCTCATTTATCTGAATTAATAAAGCAGCCTAATTTGCCAACCGTTTAAACTTGGTATGAGATAAAAAATATCAAAACACGTTTTTAACAAAACCTAGTTATATAATTGTTAGATAAATTTTCCTAATGCTCGTTTGAGTGCACAATAGTAAATGTTATTTAGTATATTTCTTTTAGTTAACTGCCAACGTGCCTAGAATTTGATAGCAACATTAAAATTTTAAGATAAGGGCGGCCCCCCTGAATGGGATCTCGTAAACGGTTAGAAATGGGGTTTCTGTTAAATGAGAAGAATTATTCAGCATCTGAAGTACTACTATGGTACACATTTTAATTCTAGAACTCTTGCCTAATTTTCAATACAAACTGACAAAAGTTGAATATTTAGTTTTCGCTTTTTGTGTATAATGTGGTTATTATCAAAGACAGGGCAAAGCGGTTTAGACATTATTAAAACACTTTTTTACACAGATTTCGAATCTAAAACTAAAATTTTTATAGGTTCTTAAATTATCAAGATATTGACGTTAACTTCGCTTTTTTAAATATGCTCAAAGGGGGCCATGCCATTATTGAATCAAGTTTTTTCCCCTTTTCTCTGATATAAAGGTTTTGTGGGTTTATTTTCACAAATAACGGAGTTATAAGCGAAACAGTTTCCTTATAGTAGGCTGTGAAAACTGTTTTCCTTGAGGATTTCTAAGAAAACAAGCTATATAGGCAACTCTCCATTCCGACCATACTTCGCTGTCAGTTCGTGAGGTCAGCAATATTGATGCTGCGCGGCTTAGTAATCATGCTCGCATGGGCGTCCGCAAGTGGGGCCAAGCCCGGGCTGTTGCCCCCTCCCCTGGATATTTGTTTTTTGAAAAATATTGTGATTTACAATGTACTTATAATAAAGAGCGAAACAATGGATTTTCTCTTTCTCTATTTTTACTTCTTCATTTAAGAAATCACGGAAACAGTGTAACATAAATTTCAATTACGGCCGTTATTTTTTATTATCGTTATACTCAGAAACATTTTCTTCGCGGCAAAGTTTTTTACCCCCCCCTCCTGGCAAAAATTTTGCGGGCGCCCATGATGCTCGACTAGAACCTGACCAAATTCAAAAATGTTTGAGATTGAGACTTTTTTAAAATTGCAGATAATGGGAATTTACATATTCTACAGTAGCCAATCATATCCTAAATTTGTCAGCCAAAAAATTAGAGGGGGGGGCGTGGAGCCCCACCAAATATATAAAATTTCTGATTTTCAAAAATTCATAGAAGGTGTCACAGTATAATTATGGTATTCAGCAAAAAAACAATTTGTAGCCCATGTTCGCCTCTATAAGACTACAAAGAAAAAAAAATCACTTGAAATCCAAGAAGTATATTTCCGTTAAAATCTCCGATTCGAAAATTTTCACGAAATTTATACTTTCCTATAGCGAAGGTACAGGAAACTAAAAACGATATGAAAAGAATTTTATAGGAAACCAATCCTAGCATTGTGGGGCAACTGTCCTACCCTAACCCCGAGACCATTCCCAACAAACATGTAATGTGACAAAATTGGGTTAGACAGCCTACCCTAATCCTAACCATATTATAACATGGTTGTAATGCTATAGCCTGTACTCCGTGAAACACCTTATAGATAGATAGTATAAAATATTTGTTTTAATAATAGGTAGGTAGGTTCTTAGTTATAATATTTTACTTACCAACCGTAGACTTATTTTCAAACGTTTGAAAAGCAATCAAGTAGGTTTCAAAAGTCGTTTCGTTTTACTGCAGTACTTTGGTTAAATAATTTGAAATATAAAACAGCAACAGCAGAAAGCAGTCTGTTTAAATGTTTTAGGCCTTTAACCATAATTTTTAAACGAAATTAAAACGATAACGGGAGAATACTACACCAATATACTATATTGTTTAAAGGAGGCAATTAAACAAAAATGGTGCGCTAAACTACGTAAAGGCGTTTTGTTTTTGCACGATAATGCATCTGTCCATAAGGGTCGTACGGCAATGACAGACGACAGTAATGTGAATTCGAGGAAATCATCACAGTCCAGACCTGACCTCCAGTGATTTTTCCCAAATTTGAAAAAATACTCGAAGAGAAAAATTTTTTGAACAATAGGTACACTGCCGTAAATGGCCATTTTGAAGATAAGAACAAAATTTGTTATTTTGAGGGTTTAAGAAAGTTAGTTAATAGATGTAACAAATGTAATAAACTAAAAGGGGTCTACACCGAAAAATTAGAAAAAAAAATGTTCAGCCAATTCTTTTTCACAGTTAGGGAGCGAATTAATTGACCTCCCCTCGTATTTCACGGGCAGATGAACTAAGTTCGGACAACAGCTTTGTTTTCCATGGCCAATCCTTATATTTTTCACTTTTTTTGCTTAGACGTTATTACTTTCTCATTACTTACCTAGGTACATAGGTGTAATATTTTTGATGCGAAAATTAAATGAGGTTTTGACCGTTTTTTAATTGCTTTGTTAAGTATCACATTAGGGAGCTATTTTATATTCTACGCTGCATTAAACTTTTAATAACCTAATTTTACTAATATTTAAAATACATACAAGTATTCAACTAGTTCTAGTTCTTTTTAAACGGGGCGATTTAATACTAGTTAAGTTGGCGGATTTCTAGTTTTTAAACCCATGTGCTTCCAATACATAAAGAGAAACCTACTTTGGTTTAATACTATTTGTGACGCATACAACGTGGTATTACCTACTTAAAAGCGGCTAAAGAAGCATTGATGTTTATTAAAAGTGTCCTAAAATATATATTTTGGTTAAATAGTTAGTAAAAACTTTAAAAAGTAAGTTTTAATAATAAAAAAAAATTATTAATTGTATGATAGTGAGCATCGCGAATGTGTTGCAGTCGTACAGCAAAGCCCACAGCCAGGCTCGTTGGTCTAGGGGTATGATTCTCGCTTCGGGTGCGAGAGGTCCCGGGTTCAAATCCCGGACGAGCCCAGCCAATTTTTTTAAAATTTTAGTAATTCAAAGAAAACACCATGTGTAACCAATAATTCAAAAGTTTCAAACTACTGAAGAAAATAGGATTTAAATGGTAAAACAAAAATACAGTAAATAGGAATACGAAAAATGATCGTTGCTAAACACACGAACACATCCGGTTGCATAACTGGTTGTAACCGTTGAGTGCTGTAGTAAGTGAAGCCGTTAAATTTAAATAACAGTTGTGTGTATCCATTCAGGACCGGACTGCATGTTAAACAGGCAATTTAAATTTTACAGAGTTATTTTATCAACTATTAGAATTAATTATTCTATTTATTTTTTAGGAGGAAGGAATGGGTATCGGAGATTTTTGTTGACAAAAACATGATATTTATATTTTTTTAGTTCCGAACAATAAATAATCTTTAGTCAAAAATGTATACTGCATTTTTGTTTTCCTAAACATTGAATATAAGCAATAAGGTACGAAAAATTAAAGTAATTTTATATCAAATACCATGTACTTACAATTAAATGGAAAATGCTTGTAGGTGCCGCTATAAACTAGAAGTTATATTAATAAATTTGTAGATTTGAAGTTATTCGTTTAAAGTTCTCGTGACCTGTAAAGCGCGCGAAGGCGGCTGCGCGGGCGTCACTAAAAATATGGATAAATTTGTTGACTTGGTTACTGTTAGTTTACTCTATGTGAGAATAAATATCAAACTTTAACACAAACACAAAAGAGCAGCGATAACTTTTAAAGAAAACACAGAAACATGAATAAACTTATCACCACAGTTTTAGTTAAAGCTGGGCTTCTGCGCGTTTATCGAACCCTGTTCATGCGTTTATGTTTGCTACGCGACATCCCACGAGATCTGGAATCACTTATAACAGTTCTTGTGTCTCTCTTATCTAGTTTATTTGTTTTTCGCCAATATTGAGGAGTCTTGTCTTCCTTCTCCTTTCTCGTTTAGTATTTCTATTTGCTAATAACTATTACTAAAAAACTATTTTTTTAAAACTAATATGGATTTTTAAAGATCGAGTTGGGTCACATAGATAATTAGACTTTTTTGCTATGGAAATGTAGAAGACGAAGATACTAGCAGGGTAATTTGCAGAATCCTTTTCTAACAAGTAAGTTAATATATTTAGTTGAATTGTGAGCTTATGTAAAATTTAACTACCACGATTATTGTCATCATAGAAGAAAGTTCCAGTCACCACAATTGAAGTTCCGCGTCGTATGTAAATTTCGAGTTCAGTACAGTTCCAGTTCAATCAGGAGTTACAAATGCCGGAACCAGAATTTTATATTCAAAAAATTCTGGTAATTTAAACGAATGTATTAATAGCCATTATATAAGAGTTGCACACACTATTTTTTCTACAAGTTAACTAAAAAAAATATTTATTAAAAAAATTTATTTGAACATTATACCTACTTAAAAACAACTCGAACTGGTTTGCGATGTTAACTGAGAAATGTCAACAAATCTTGTAACCATGGTTACTAAAAACAATGCTTTGCTGCTATTGGTCAGTTTGGGTCATTTCATAACAAAAATCTGTATCGAAATGGGTATCATTATAGTATAGGCAGCGCGCACTTAATAAGTAAATTAAAACATGGGAGTAGAAAAACATTTTTACTGCCGTCCAACTGCCAACTATCGATTATTATTTATTAATAAATGGTTACAATAATCAATACAAGATTATTAGTTTAGTAATCAGTTATAAATCGACGTTAATTTATTGTTAAATAGTTATATCACGAGTAAATTGGAAAATAACCGGGCAAAAAATTACAAAAAATGTTAGCGACGAGTGTTAGTTTTGTGTTTCAAGCAAAACGAAAACGAGTTGCTATGCAGAAAGTTTGAACAATTATCTTGTTGTTTTCCAGCTCACGAGTAGTATATGATTGGATTATTTTACCAATAATATATCGTATTTTAGTAATTACATTTTATTTTTAAAACTATGTAAAAGAAAACAAATGATTAGTTTGCTTATTTATTCGGGAATAACCTATGTACGCCAAAAACAATTATTGCAGCAAAATAAACACGATTTGCGATGCAGGAAGTTTGAGAGATTTGACGCACAACACTTTTACTCTTTGGTAATATTTGTTTTAAAAATAAAATTAATTTGAAAGTTGACATATTATTCGTGAAATCCAATCATATGCCATTCGTGCGAAATTATGTAAAGTTAATCAACTGTATTTAACAAGTCTTTAAACAATAATGTCAGTGTAAATTTCTTAAAATTTAATTCAACATTGTTTAAGTGTACAGTACTATTTATCAGTGTCGGTTTCTCCATTGGGTCAAATGGTCATTGACCTCCCAATGCAATAAAAAAAATAATTACTATTTGTTTGAGTACACATAACATATTACACTATAAAATTTAAAAAATACTTTATAGTTAACGTTTGTATGAGATTTTAATGCGAGAACGTTTGTTAAAGAGCTGCCACAGGATCCGAAAACGTTTGAATGTTTGAACATCGCGCGCGCGTTAAGCGAATCTATGCGAGGGTCATATGGCTGTTTGTCCAGAATTCAGCTATACGCCACCGAATAAAGCTGCCGGCTTAAAAGGCCTTTAAATGAATAAGAGTGACATAGAAAGCTCAAGCTCAAATTCAGATTACACAAGCTAAAAAAGGAAAGAAGCTGGTGCGCATTAGAGACTTCAGGGTCGATGACCCCAGTTTCTGATTAAATGAGTAGAATGACAGCGCATGCTAATCACGTGTAGTTGTTGTATTTCTTCACACGTTCGTTTTATGTTGGTATCACACAAGGTTAGTAACAAACTTTCTTTGTGTAGAGATAATCGGGGATTTTTTCGTAGATCGGTTTTGTCTGTGACATTTTCTTGTGTAGTAAATCTTAATTTAGTGCTATAAAATGTCTGTGCAAAAAATAATGGAACTTAAAGCTCAACGTGGTTTGAAGTTTGAAGAACGTTTGAAGTTAAACGAAAACGGCCGTCCACAACCAACCCTAATTATTAAACAAATAATATTGTATAGAAATAAGGCGGTTAACGGGTATTTTAATGAGTCAGTTCAATGAGTTTGTCGGATTGGATTTGTGGATGTGATATAAGAAACGCTTTCTTCTGTTTCCCGTGGGTGTTATTCTGCGATGACGCAATTGGTGTAAAAACGGCGTGATTGACTTAAAACATTTAAAAATTAAAGTACAAAAACATTTTTTATCATCAAATCATATGAAAAATTCTATGAATTTTGCCACACTTGGTAATGTGGATATCAGATTGCAACTAGACCGTGTTTATCAAAAATCTTTTAAAGATCTTAATGAAAATGTTGATAAAAATAGGTATATTTTAAATAAAATTATAGATTGCATAAGTGTTGCGGACTAATATAGAAAAAGTTCGGCATTACATTCTTAATAATTTTGTGCCAGCTGCTCCATCGACATGCAGAAAAAGAAATAAAATAAATGAAAATTCAAAACTTCCAATTGTAGTAGAAATTTGCGACATAATGTTTTTAAATTAGTCAAGACCAGTTAGCCCGTTATAAACAATTTAAAATTAAAAACCGAACTAGAAGTGCTATACGATCGTGAGGATTTTTATGAAAGTGCTGGTGCTGTTGCAATACCGCAATTATTTGTAAACAATAATCTTTGTCAGACTTTTACCGAGAGTGTAAAACTTATTACAATTTTGTGTACTTAGCCGATGACAACGGTGGAAAACGAGCCGTTGCTTCTCCATGTACTTTAAAAAGAAAAAAAACATTTTTGCGTAACACGATAGGGCAAGAAAGGTTAAACGCGAAGGAGCGATGGATCGACTTGAAATATAAGTCTACCTAAAATTTGGGTAGGTAAGTACATTTTTATCAAAAAATATTTTAAAATGACCCCCCTTAGATTCGGCCGTTCTGAAACTGTACTGAATGCGTCCCTGTTCTTCAAATCGAAGACACGCATGTTCAGCCGGTTGTGGTCATGGTTTCTTCACCACGTTCTTCACTGGTTCACTCTACGCCGCACGTTGTTTAGTAGTAGGGGAAGAGACCGGCTATAACCAATAATTTTTGTTTATTTTGTTGATATTGTAAAATTGTTTATTATTTTTTTATTCAAAAAGCTGAAGAAAGGCACTGCCAAACTACGCAGAATGTTTACTTGGTAAGCAAAAATTTAAATTTTGTTTTAAATTACTCTGTAGGTTTTTGTTATTGATTTGTTTTGTTTGATTGTTATCGATTAATGAATGAACAATGTGAAATAGGAATTAGGTATCAATTATTCATGAAATCTTTAGGATATTAGCTACATTATGAAGTTAATATAAAATTGTTTAAAACACAACTTATGCACGTTGTAGAAATTTGTCAAGGTCAATAATACATGTTATAAATGTAGATCTTTCTTGAACCATCAAAAACCGATAATTTGTAAAGTAATAATGTAAGTATATATTTAAAGAATTCTAAAACCAAAATCGGAAGTGGAAGTGTATTGTCGTCAAACCAAAATAGGAGTCTAGACCGTTATCAGTAAATAATTATGTTAACTACTTCCATTGAATAAATGGACGTATAATTTGAAGTCATTGACCAATACGTACGCCTTAGTAATGTGAGCATCAGAACGTAACGTGGGAAATACTCCTACAAAGTCTCCAGACATTTAATTTTTTAAATGGCCGGGGTTTTAAAATATTTAACTGACCTTGTACTTGAACCGTGTTAAATAGGATAAGATACATAATGTACTTACATGTGAACATGCCTGGATGATTATTCATCAAATTTTATGTGTGTTACCTCGAACCCGCGTAATTAAATAGTTTGTGCACAATGTACTGTAAACACTTATTTGTACCGTCATGAGATATCATTTTTATTATAAGTACGACGTGATTAAATAAATTGCAGTGATCATATAACTGAAACCAATGTTATGACCAAAATTTGGAAATCATGATTTCGAGAATAAATTTGACGATTTCAATTCGATACGTATTTTATTCCTACTTTACATGAAAAAGCAAGTATTTGGACCTTCGTGTAAAGTGGAATACACTTAAGTACGCATTTATATTATTATTATAATTATTATTGGTATTAATTAACATTAATATATAAGAGTATGAAAGAAATTTGGACATTTTAGGTATATTAATTTTAAAAAACTTAAATTCTATACAGGATTGTGCATAACCGCATAGATAGATTAAAACTTTTAATACGGGGTAAATCTGAACGTTCTGTACAAGCAATCGGAGCAAATTCTACATATTCTTAAACAATAGAAGGTTCCTATAAACACGGGTTAAGAAACACTTCCCTACAGAGTTGCAGCCCCGCGAAGAGGAAATAATCTTAACAGTCCAGATTGTTCCTTCTTCTGGAGCTTTACCGGACCCATGTTTGTACAACCTTTTTTTTGGCTTAGATGCATAGGACTTACCGACAACAAAGTTTATAGAAACTATGTGCTCATCTTTAGGAAGACTCGGACCTTCATGGCAACTCGATTTTTCACCCAAATTCTAAAATCGTTGGATTCGTTACATTCAACAAGTGTTTTATGTTTTTAAACAAATATTCTAAATGTGTAAACATTTCTTGAGCCTTTCATATGAGACAGAACTAAGCAGACATACTAAACTATTGCTCACATATAAAATTTTAATGGAACTACAGCCAAAGTTATCGACAAAAAAGTGATTTGATTGTTCTTCGGGACGCTGTATTTCTGTATTGAAATGTTTCCGGGCCCATATTTATCGAACTTTTTTTATTTTACTGTGTAGCATTTGTCCTCAAACTTGGTACATGTTTTTTGTTAATTTTGGGGGAAACGTTCTGGCTGATGTTCTTGTCATATTATGAATTCTACTGCATCCAAGGTAACATCATTCAAGTGAAAGCTGCTGCTTGTAAGTAATGACTTGTTTAAAGACAAAATTATATATTACAACACCAAAATACAAACAGAAATTATAGAATTGTTAGTTCAGTGAAAGGTAAATATTTACAAAAAGAGCAGGCCTGGGGCGTGCATCTCCTGGTGGTTCTTAGTGCGTGCGACTCTAGAAGGAACCTACAAAGATGGTTGCCGTGACCGGAAGCTAGAGCCCGATTTGGTGACCGTAGGCTACCGCTCGTGCTGGGGATAGTGCTGGTGACCGCAGGCTGATGTTCGATCTCGTGACCGTAGACTGGTGCTCGATCGGGGGGGGGGGGGGGGAGGTAGCGCTGCTGACCTGAGGCTGAAGCTCGATCTCGCGGCCGCAGGCTTCAGCATTTATCTTATGACCGACCTTATTTGATCCTAAAGATAAACTGAGTTCTTGTGTTTGGTTTTATACTGTTTCGTTGGCATGGGTGACGAGTTCTCAGCCAACATTATTCCTGCGCTTTTGTAACCCTCAGGGTTGATTTTGCTATCTTTTGTTATTTAAAAATGTCATAAGAGAGTGGAACAGATCGGGGTTGCGATGCAGAGGGGGAGAGAGAGAGAGATAAAAAACGGTTTTCATTCCCAAGCTTAACCCGTGCTGGTGGCGGGCTCTTTCATTTCTTTGTCGAAGTTCGAAAAGTGCACTTTCAGTTGCTGCGGTGCTGACGTTTACAACAAACCTTTTAATTCGCAGCGGGGACGTTCAAAGCTGCAGGTTGGTGAGGATCTGCCGTCTCTACGCGGGAGCATAGGAGAGCGGGAGTTCTTGGCGCAACATTTAGG
Source organism: Ctenicera cuprea (assembly GCA_958336395.1). Taxonomy (NCBI): domain Eukaryota; kingdom Metazoa; phylum Arthropoda; class Insecta; order Coleoptera; family Elateridae; genus Ctenicera; species Ctenicera cuprea. The sequence goes on from OY284486.1 coordinate 61,086,177, forward strand.
AGGGGCGCGCCATAAAAAAAGTTATATGGTTAGGCTTCTTAGTAGTTTGGTTTAAATTTTAAAATAAGAAGGTAAAAAAAGTCAATCAAATATTAATTGGAAGTCATCTTTAATTAGAAATCAAGTAAATTTTATTGATACAACTTAATAATTAAACTAAACGAAACAAAAATATTAGTTAGTCAGCAAGTGTACATTTCTTCCGCATGGCGACCGCCTGCAACTCTCCTTATTTTGAGATTCCTTTCTCCTACCCTAACAATACTAACTCGGGGATTCCCATGTGTATGTCTGCCAAGTACAGCAACGGCAGTCGGCCGGCTCATGACGCGACATAATATTACGTGGAAGCAGCGTTGCCAGATGACGGGGAAATTTCCGTTTTCAGGGATTTTTGATCAATGTTGGGGATAGGGGAAAATTATCGGAAAAAGCAAGGAATTTTAATAAAATCGAAAAATGTTGGCTTTGCAAGGGAAAATTGAGTAAAATTCAGAATTTTTAATAAAATCGTAACAAAATTTTCATGAAACTTACGTATATAATGTGTTATTCATAATTCTAATGAGAAATATCAGTCGGTTGGGAAGATTCCAAACTTCGACTTTATTTAAATTCATTTCTGTTTTGATTTTTGTGATGTTTTTACTTAGTTGTGGTCTTATTTTTTTTCAAATATTGAAAGAATAAAGTTGTTTATTTGAATAGGCTGGGCTAAAAATAGTATTTCTTTTTGTAAAAAGAAAAAGTATTTCATGTAATATTGTGAAAACTAGTAGGGAATTTTTGGCCTCTGAAAAGGGAATTTTTGGGATTGTAGGAAGAAAATATTTAATAACTCCTCTGGCAACATTGCGTGGGAGTTCAGTGCTGAGCTGACTAGTAGTACGTAGTATTCGACCGTATTTAAATTTATTTCTGTTTTGATTTTTGTAATGTTATTTACTTAGTTCTGGTCTTCTTTTTTTATCGAATATTTAAAAAACAAAGCTATTTATTTAAAAATAAATAATAAATAATAAAAATAGTATTTCTATTTTGTAAAAAAAGAAAATTTCACATAATATTGTTGGAATTAGTAGGGGATTTGGTGATATGGGACGTTACCACGAAAATAAACTTCTATTAACGTTTTCGTTATATGTTAAAAACGTGAGAATATAATTCATATGTAACGTGGCGCTATTTAATCCAATCAGATACACAAAAATGCCTAGTTACATTTTATCACAGCGGTAATAAAAAGAAAAAAAAAGATTGCCTTATTTACGTATGTTGCTTTGTTAACTGCCCTCCGATCATGGCAATTGCAATAATATGACCCTTAGTAAAATAATTTCGGTTAGTCATAATGTTTTTTTCATTATTTTCTCTTACTAAATATAACTCGTGTTATGATTAATTATTATCGATGATTTATTCTCGTTAAAACCGAGCAGCTATTCAACTCGTGCGTTCGCACTCGTTGAATCTGCAGTTCGGTTTCAACTCTAAAGTATCATCGATAACAATCATATCACTTGTTATATTATGAGTGAAAATATTTTGTTGCGAAGTTTGCCAATAGTAATTACCACTTTGTGAGGCCGTGCGTGAAGCCAGTGGAAGTTATAAAAAATACTAATGTGTTTATGTGTTCAGTATGAATCGTCTATTTATGAATGCAGTTCAAGGATGCCTTTATTTTTATGAAAAAAATAGAAAATTTATGGTCTACATAACTATAGGTACATATTTACAAAAAATGAAATTGTATGTTATTTATATTCTTTCATTTCCTATATTTTTTTTTCATAAAATGCAGAGTTACCTCATAATGGAACAAGGTTTTAAGTTATGTAGAAATCATAAATTAATATACACTAACTGCAATACCAATCTTCCAAGGAGCTTATGCCAGTTATAATTCATCAAAAATGATTATAAGTGATATAATTTGCACATAGTGCTACTTTTGTGCAGCTTTCCCAAACTGCTTTGGTACATGGTTTTTTATGTGATTTATAATATAACCATGTAACTAAATGTAAAACTATAAAATAGGTACGTATTTTTATTTTTATAACAGGAGTTCGAAAAAGAAGGGTCAACTAGGCTTTGGATGCCACTGTTTTGTCAATTCTACCCAGTATAGCATATGCACGGCATGTACTTTTGGACTCATGTATTATTGCAAACAACAATAAATAAACTTTTTATTCACAATATTTTTTTTATTGTTTTATGTAGTGTCTCAGTTGTAGTAGTCGCTCCATTCCATTCTTTAATTGTTAGGTAATATTACAAAAAAATGTTTTAAACAACAATTGTTTATACCTCTATACATGTTAGTGTTTACTTGACATGGAATCTCTGACTAAGGTTGGACAAGCAGTATGTAATGTTTTTTTAAACAACACCCTGATGTTTTTTCTTTTTTGAATGGACCCATTTTTCTTTATCTGATCATGTTATTATATAGGGTTGCATACCAGACCTTTTGAGAAAAAAAACATATTACAGATACGTTTAAAAGAAAGGTACTTTTATGGCAAACATTTTTAACGTAAAGATTTAGAAAAATCAGCAGGTTTTGAGGGCCTTGGGAGACCGATAAAGCGAACTACAATTTGATATACCCTGTATAACAGAAGTTTTAACCACGTATACACATAATTATTTGAACATATAATAATTCATTGTCAAAAATGACTTATTCACAGAAATATTTAAAACTATGCACACACATGATATGTTGTACGAATTGTTTTTATGTATATAATTTTTGTCTCTATCTTAAAAAACTAAAAACATTCAAACTGTGGAATAACAACACTTGAAAAATACAGCACCCTTTTACACAAGTTATTAAATACCAGATCCTACGTATTTCGACAATAAAGCTATCATCATCAGTGGTAAACCGACACTCCCTTGAGTGTCAGTTCTTTTGATGATGCTTTTGTCTCGAAAAACTAACATTAGTATTTTCTTAATTATTGAGTTGTTGTTTGAAATTTGACTAATAATAATAATAATAATTTCATTAATGTGTGTATATTTTCACTGTATTTTATTTCTGGCTAAAATAATTTTAATGTAATAACTATATAAGGAAAATTGGTCTCCACCTATTATCTTTTGTGTTTGAAGTGCTATTTTAAGAGCAACAAATATTTGCATTAATGTGTTTTGCTATGTCTGCTAGTAGAATTAAAGTATAATATGCATATTTAACAAACAGTTCAAATACAGATATCTTTTTAATGATAATTTAATTTTCAGTTATGTTGTATAATATCAACTGTAAACACCACAAATTATTTAAAACAATGGCTAGAGAAGAGACTCCCACTTATGAAAGCCTTAATGTAATTGGCACAGGTAAATGTGTTTGTATTGTATTTGTTTATATCATCATAGATTAAATTGTTATGAAATATGGTGCAAATTGTGCTATTACTGTTCTTAAGAGCTCTATTATTTACGTTTATTTTGATTTAAGGGGCTTATGGAATGGTTTATAAGGCACGAAACAGGAAGAATGACACCTTTGTCGCTTTAAAAAAAGTACGTGTACCGTTAACAGAAGATGGAATCCCCATGAATACATTACGGGAAATAGCTTTACTCAAGCAGTTGGACACCCATGAACATCCAAATATTGTTAGGTTACTAGATATTTGCCATGGTCAGCGATTAGAAAGAGAGCTGGTTATGTTTCTTGTGTTTGAACATGTTGATCAAGATCTGGCTTCTTTTATTGAGAAGTGTGCTGCATCTAGAAGTGCTACTTTAACTAATGATAATATTAGAGTAAGTTAAATTACTAACCGAGAGACAAAAACTTGATACCTATACAGGGTGTAAACTTTGATTCTGGTCACCATTGGAATCTCGGAAAGGGCAAGAGGTAGAAGGTCCAATGAGGAAAAAGTTGCATATTTAGGAGACAAGTTTATTACCACTTTAAAACGTTTTTAAAAATTCATTGCTTACCATATACAGACAAAAAACTAAAGTATGACATTTTCTGTTTTTGAGCTCAGCTTCTTTATTTATAAACTTCAACAATTCATTTTTGCAGGGGTAATATAACGACACATAACAAGGAATTTACTGGTTTACCTAGAATTTTTTTTGAACCACAGTTTTCGAGCAGCGGGTAACTTTCTTTTTTATTATGCCTGCTATATCAAATATTAACATTTTTAGGAAGCATTTTTTGATTGCCTTTTTAACGATGTATGACAAGCCTGTAATATGAAACTGATGTACAAAATAATTTAAAAACTTATTTCTTAAAGTTGGTCGTGGAACATTTATCGTCGATTGTTCTTTGTCAAGAAAATAAAGGACGATCTGATTATCTACATATCATTACTGGTTATCATACACATTTAAATAGTGAATATTTTACATATAAAAAACAGATATTTAATGAAATGTTAAATATTAAGGAAAACTTTATTAATTACTTACAGGTATGAGCAACATTTACAATAACCACAAACAATAACTATATTATGATCGTTATTGGATAAGGGTAGGCTATGGAAAGCAGCATATAAAGAGAATGGTGATAGCTTCGAGATTGAGCGCTCTCTCTCTAATACTAAAGGTCTGGGGTTCGACTCCCTGCCGCAGTTATACTGCAGCAATAAAAATCTATGCTGCAACCCGCTACTCAAATTCCTGAATCTGGTGTAGGCAGCTGTGGGGTTTTAATGCCTAAAACTCTCTCTGGCATTAGTCGTTTGGATTCAACCTTAAGCTAGGTAGGTTTCGGTACTTCACCTTAGTGCTAAGGGAGAGCCTCGTTACTTAAATGGGTAGGATAATCAACAATCGTTTTTTATTTTCGTTATAAAAACTTGACGGTAAGTCTCATGGCCAACTTTAAGAAATAAGTTTTTTAATTATTTTAAATATCAGTTTCTGGATACACCAGTAAATTCCTTACATGTCACACTACTCTTGCAAAAACGATTTGTTAGAGTTTATAAATAAAGAAGCTATGAGCAAAAAAAAACCGTCAAATTTTAGTTTTTTGTCTGCATCTATTAAGCTATGAATTTTTCAAATCTTTTCAAAATGGCAATAAGAGGTCTCCTAAATAGACAACTTATTATTCCACATTTAACAGACTTTCTATCTCTTACTGTTTCCGAGATCCCAATGGCAAGCAGAATTAAAGTTAACACCCTGTATATCTGGTTAAGTTATATAGGCTGGGCGACAAAATTCACCCTGAGCTATAGAACTTTTAATTGAGATCACATTATGACGGTCGATATGCCATTCGAAATTGGTCATTAAATGTTTTGATGTTATTAAAACATTTTTAGGGAATACTTGATTTTAGCAGGTATAGTCAACTTTTTATTTTTAAATGGACACCTATGTATATTTTAGTTAATTCTGAATAAGCATTTTTTGTTGTGTAATAAGTCGCCTCACCATCACCAAAAAGTAGTAAACAAATTGTTTAAAATTACTCTATTGACTACCAATTTAGGCTTTGACTAATAAAAAATTATTAGCTGTCAACGCAACTTTCTGAATTAACTTTTGATAAATTGTCAGAATCAGTCAGTCTATTGTAATGTTGTGACGTGAACTTCTTCTTCAGGTTGCATACCTCTTGCGAGGTGTAGCATATCTTATCACCTCCTGTTCTGTGTGGTGCTTAAAGTGGCACAGGACAGGGGGACCTTTGAACTATGGAAGTGCATGCACTTAATTTCCAGAGAAGATTTTACTAGGACAATCTACGATGTGAGAAGTGAAGCTAATATAATTTTAGGGAACACAACACATCAGTGTATGTTGGTGGCTGTCTAAAGCCTTCCAACGGAGCATACCAATTTTTAGAAATTTGTTCTTACTTCGCCCAGGAATCGAACCCTATACGACTGGGTGAAAGTCCAGCACATAGACTGCCACTCCAATCTGCGGCTCTTATTGTGAGCTATTAAATTAAAATTAGTAGCACAGCATGAAAATACACAAAAAAAACTAGTTTTACACAAGAAGAAAAAGAACATTGAAATAAACAAGAAACAGAAGAAGAAGAACAGCATTAAGTAACATGTTTGGAGGAATTACGCGACATGCTTTTGAAATTGATTAAAATTTCGAGAGATTCTGATGGTGTTAAGTAGACTTTATCTTTTAAGTAACCCCATAAGATAAACTCACATGGGTTCAAATCTGGAGAACGGGCAGGCCACCCAATCGGTCCGTAAGTTCCCATCCAATTTCCTCCAAAATTTTGATTCAGAAATTCTCTGTTAATGTAAGCATGTGTGGACCTGCACTATCCCGATGAACAACCAACCGATTAAATTTAGCTAGGGATAAATTTCCTATAAATTCCTGTACATCTTCTCTGAGCAACTGATTGTACGTTTCTGCATATAGGTTGTAATGGATGTCTGTTAATCTTACCATTTTTCACAATGGTAAATTTATCACTCCAAAGAACTTTCCTTGCATGTAAAACATTGGATCCTGAATTCCTGACGATGGGTGCGTAAAAAATATTGGCAGAATTCAATTCTTTGTTTAGAATCATCTACCTCAAGTTGATGAACAGTGCGTCATTTGTATGGTTTGATTTTTTTTCTCTGAATGTAGTGAACAGTTTGGTGAGACACTTGAAAATTGTTTCCGATTTCTCTTATGGATGGTGGCGTATTATACATCATTGAACTGAGACAAAAACGCTGATTCATAATTAACTAAAATACACATAGGTGTTCATTTAAAAATAAAAAGTTAACTGTTGTATCAAGTAGGCTCTAAAAATATTCTAACATCAAAACGTAGAATTTAGTGACTCATTTTGATTGGCATATCGATCGTCGCAATGCAATCTTACTTAAAAGCTCTATAGCTCAGGGCAAATTTTGTCATCCAGCCTGTATAATAGTCTTTTTATGAAATCTTTTTTTTTGTAGAATATATCCAGAGAAATTTTGAGCGGTGTTGACTTCCTACATAGTCATCGAATTGTACACAGAGATTTGAAACCACAAAATATATTAGTAACTCAAAACTGCCATATAAAGCTTGCTGATTTTGGTTTGGCAAAAACATATGACTTCGAAATGCGTTTGACATCAGTGGTGAGTAATTGTCGCTTATATTATGGAATACAGTAATTCACTTTTTAAGAAATATGGTAACATTTGGTAAAACTAATATCGATACAATTTTGTACTGTACGTAGTTTTAACATAATAAGTTGAATAACTACTTAGGTATTATACAGGGTGGTCCAACACCTATGTAATTCTGAAATGGATTAAGATGGAGAAAACAAAATGTTAATAAACGTTTTTTTGGTGATGTTTGACCTACCTCTCCTTATATGTGAAAAAAGTTTTAACCAATGCTGTAAGCGCATAATTTTTTTTTAAATAGCAGCTTACCAATTTCTTATGCTAATTTGATAATGAATTTGTTCTCTTTTCAATGCTATAAAATTTGTATATCCTTACCTAATAACATTTTCGAGAAAAATCTGAGTAACTTCTTCATATTAGCAGGCTCTGAATTCAACCAAAAGCCTATCACAATCGCAGTAATGTGCTTTGAAATTCATTTGTTGTTTCTCAGCAGTCAAAAACAATTGAAAGAACAAAATGCTAGTCAACAGAGTCTATTAGTGTGCTGTATAGTTGGAATTCAGGGATTGCTAATATTAAAAAGTTAGTTGCGTTTTTCTCGAAAGTAAGAAATTGATAGGTTGCTATTAAAAAAATGACAATCACGTAACAGCGCTCTTGCAGCATTGGTTAAATATTGTTTTCATGTATGCAGAAAGGTAGGTGGGCCCCACAGGCAGGGCCTATGAACAAATATTGCTCAAACTTCTAGAGCAAATGCTTGTAAAGGCAGACAAGCTACAGGTCGGTCCTTACCTGATTATGCTGTGCGTAGTTCCCAAATGACGACGCGGTCTAAGCCGAAAGTAAATTGTAATATTGACTATAACAAAATAATTTATTCTTGTTCTTCCGTTGATAGTGTGATATGCATTTGTTGTTGTTAAGCCTGATCTTTGTTTATTCCATGAAATTGTAATTTTCAAGTTGCTTTTAAGAAATCATTTGAAAATTTTTTTTTGTCAATGACGGGAATTATGGTATGATACGATATTCCTGAGATTTATTCCGAAGATTTTATAATCACGAATAGTATGTATTTGGATATATTATTTCAAGATTAAGAAACGAGGCTACAGCTCCTTGTTTGCTTAATTGTTTGGTGTCATTGCATTGCTGGGATCAAGAAAGTATGTTTTGTTTGCGCAGTTGCTAGGATATTGAGACCTAGAACCTACCTTAGAATTTTCTCAGCTGAAAATGCCAAAAATATTTATAATATTTTTTTCTCTATTATTTATTACCATGTTTTTATGAAGATTATTTTATGCACAAAGTTTTATGAAGATCTAGAAAGAGTCACAAACCATGTGCCCAGACATGATGTCAAAATCGTCCTGGAAGATTTTAAATGAGAGTAGAAATGAAAATACAGCCGCTAAAGAACTAAAAATCCCCTGGGGAAAACAACATAAACGCAGAATTAATAAAAAATAAAATATACAACATAATGGTACAATACTTAGCGTACGCAGACGATGTAACTATTTTAGCAAGATTTGTAAATGAACTAACAACAGCATGTAATGAATTAGAAGAGGAAGCAGAGAGAGCCGGGTTAAAGATCAATGTTCAAAAAACAAAATATCTGCTATTAACAAGCGAAGACAGGCAGAGACAGCAAGAAATAAAAACAGGTTTGCATAGGTTTGAAAGAGTAGAAAGCTTCAAGTATTTGGGCAGTGTGTTAGCAGAAGAAAATAGCACAAGTGCAGATATATAAGCAAGAATGACAGCCGGAAACAGAGGCTATTATGCACTGCAGCAAGCCCTCAAATCCCAGAATCTAACTCCCCAAGACTAATTAACCTCATAAAAGCCAGAGACGCAACTAACAGCAAGATGAAAACAAACACGAACGAAGACCTAAAAAGACAAAGAAATGCAATAAGAAACGAAATCACAAGTCTTAGGCGAAAACAGAAGAGAGAATTCTACATCAACAAGTTTCAGACAGCCAGCGATAACACCGGAAAAACATGGAAACTCATTAATCAGCTAGTTAATAATACTACAAAAAACAACCAACCACAGATAATAAAAGAAATAATCTACAAAGGAACACACAACATTGAACAAAAAGACATAGCCAACGCTCTAAACAACCATTTTATAGAAATTGCAGAAAAAATCACTGAAGAGACAATCATTAATACACCAACAAACCCAATTAGCCAAAGCCCTATACCAGCCAACACCATATTTATCAAGCCAACATCCACAGAGGAAGTTGAATCGTTAATAAAAAACATGCCAAACAAATCCAGCTCAGGTCCTGAAGGTATCTCACCACAACAACTAAAGAAAATATACCCCACTATTTTAGAAGAAATAACAGAAATATTCAACCTATCTCTGAAGCATGGAACAGAACCCACACAGATGAAATCAGGTAAAGTTACACCACTCTACAAGGCAGGCGACAAAAAGGACCCGGGAAATTACCGTCCAATAACAAACACACCGGTACTCGCAAAACTACTAGAAAAAATAGTGCAAATACGAATAATGGAGTTTTTAGAACAGGCCAATTTCTTCTACACCAACCAGCACGGATTTAGAACAAATACCAGCACAAAAATAGCAGCTGCCGATATAATAAGCAGAGCACAAGAAAGCTTGGACAAAAAACAACAATGTGCAATGCTACTGCTAGATCTCAAAAAAGCCTTTGACACAGTAAATCATAAAGAACTATTAAATGCCTGTGAAAATGCAGGTCTGCGAGGAATAATGAATAGTTGGATTAGCTGCTTTCTGACGGATAGGCAACAACACGTTTGCATAAGCAACGAAAAAAGCTCCGAAAGAATAATAAAATGTGGGGTTCCACAAGGATCGGTGCTTTCCCCAACTTTATTTTTGGTATACATAAACGACTTTGGGAACCTAAGTTTGAAGGGGACGCTTACATTATTCGCCGACGACGCAACGATACTGTACACAGGAAACCATCAAGAGTCAATAAAAACCGATATGCAACAAGACCTAACAACCATTGAGAAATACCTTCAAAGAAAAAAGCTAACATTAAATACATCCAAAACAGTATACATCAACTTCTGCACCAATCACCCATTCAACACGGCACTACGCTACAAGGGTCATGAAATAAAAAGAGTCGATCAAGCAAAATTCCTAGGACTTAATATAAATTCTAACTTGAGCTGGAATAATCACATACAAACAATAAGGAAAAAAATTACACCATTAATCGGTCTCTTCAGAAGAATTGCTCACTACATTCCACAAAATCAAAAACGAGACATCTACTTCGCGCTAGCTCATCCACACCTGAACTACCTGTCAGCAATTTGGGGACACGCCCCCCAAAAACAATTGCAACAACTGCAAATAGCACAAAACAGAATAATAAAAGCACTCTACAACCTACCCTTCAGATACAACACAAAAGCACTGTACTCCGAAAATAGAATAACCCCATTAAAAGACATCATCAACATAGAAACAGCCACATACGTCTTTGAGTTAACCCAGGAAAAAATTAGAAGTAACCAGACGTTAACTAGGAACAAGCACGTTCACAAACACAACACAAGAAAAGCAAATGACATACAAACACAAAGGGTGGAATCAACCACCTTTGGCCTAAGGACAACAAAATACATTGGAACCAAGTTATACAACAGCTTGCCGGAAACTATCAAGAATGCAAGAAGCGTGCGTATGTTCAAGAAGAAGATGCAGAAGCACATTCGTGTCCATCCAGATTCTTAAGCGATTCTCCAAACGTTATAATAGTGCAATCATATCAGTGCAATAAATCGTAACAAACAAGACTGAGATTAAACAGTATTATAGGAGAACTTAGAATAGTAGAAATAATACCTATACAAGTTACCATAGTCATTAATTTAATTGTAACAACCATAAGATAAGTTTAAGTAAGATAAGGTTAAGTCTGTAATATCTCTAGATTGAGCTTCAAACAAGAAGCTATTTGAGATAAATTTCAAAAATAAATAAATAAATAAATAAAATAAATAACTAGAGCGGCGAAGCTAAAAAATCTACAAAACAATATATAGGTCGACAGTTACTTATGGATCAGATAGCTAGGTACTAACAGCAGAAGATAAAAATAAAATACTTACTTTTGAAAGGAATATTTTACGGAGAGTGTTTGGAACAACAAACGAAGGAGGGGAGTGGCGAATATGCAGAAATCAAGAAATAAAACAAATGCACGACAAACCAGACATTGTAGCTACAATCAAAAGGCACTGTATAGCATGGTTGGGGCACCTAGTGCCAATGCGTAAAGGAAGAGCAGCAAAAACAGCCTATGCGAGTAAATCTGAAGGTCGAAGAAGAAGGGGGAATCCAAGAGAAAGATGGAAAAAAGACTTAGAGGAAGATATTAGGATGTTAAGAGTGAGAAGATGGAGAAGTAAGGCCCAGAATAGAAAGGAGTGGAAATCAGTAAAGAGCTGAAGTGCCAAGAAAGAAGGAGAGATAGTATAACATTTTTAGTAAATACAGGGTTATTCAAAAGTAAGGAATAAAATTTGTATTTCTGTAGCGCGTTGGTTTTTGAAAAAATGCTTGGACACTTAAATTGATTTAAATACAACTGCATCTTTATGCGCTATCTTTCGTTTTCCAATGTCAACATCCGCTCCCCCGCCCCCCCGCCCCCCCGACTTAATTTTTTTAAATAGTGACTTATACTTTGTGTGGGTTCATTGGAAAGCTTGCAAGAAACTGCATTCAAATCTACCATCATAAATGAACTGGGATTGTTGGTTTTTAAGTTACAGCGATTGAAAGAAAATATACACTTTTTCCATATTTTGTTATTAAGACTAATACCAAGCAACCAAAGACATAACAATTTATAACCAGGGTTAGAAGTGTTTTCTTTCAGCATGACTTCTAATTTTGTCTAAAATTGCAATTCTGTCTTTCTGATAATTGAGGCAGTTTTTTCTGTTAGACTTCGCTAAATTGAAATGTTGAACACGTTGTATTTGGCAAACAAAATGGCATTAAAAACAATTGAACAATAATTTATAAATGACATGACATGAGCCACCTTATAAATTATTGTTATAATTTTAGTTACTTAATATTAATGTCTTAATAAAAAAAATGGGAATAAATTGTTTTTTTTTTCAATCACTATGATTTAAAAACTGACGATCTCAGTTTATTTATGATGGCAGATTTGAATGCAGTTTTTTGCAAGCTTTCCAACGAGCCCATGCAAAGTATAGGTCGCTCTTTAACAAAATTAGGTCAAGGTGGCTGGAGGTGCTGAGCTTGATGTTAGAAAACAAAAGATATCACACAAAGATGCAGTTATATTTATTTTTTCGAAAACCAACACGCTACAGAAATACAAATTTTATCCCTTACTTTTGAATAACCCTGTTTTCTCATGTAATGATATAAAATTTTAAAATAATGTAACATATCAATCATCACATTCATTATATTCATACTGATACATGCAATGAAAGTAGGTACCTTGCCAGTGAACTTGACAGGTATGATGCTATTGTGCTTTCATGTTTAGATTTTGCCCCTGTTTTCGTTTGATTTCAATTCATTGCGAACCTGATGGAAATGTTTTTCTTATTTTTTGCAAAAAGTTTTTTATGTAACAATACGGTTGAAAAGAGAAGCAAGCGCTCTACAACAAAATAAAAAAAAATATATTTCGTACAAATTAAAAATATTGACGACTGCGCCATTATCTCAAAACAGTGGCAGATATAAAAAAAAGAACATTATATTTATAACCTTTGACAATGGCATGTAAACATGCCGAAATAGGTATAAGGTTAAAATAAATAAATATTATATTTAATCTGATACATTGTTTATTGTACTTAAAATTTATAATAACAGCACTATAGGGCGGGCGGTTTTTGTAGAATAGACCATAATTTGCACTCTTCTGCAAACAGCAAACATTCAACAATGAGATCCATTTGTATAACATGGTAGTTATTGAATTGCATTGCAGGTGGTTACGCTGTGGTATAGATCTCCCGAAGTTCTGTTGGGACAATCTTATGCAACCCCAGTTGATATTTGGTCCATAGGATGTATCATGGCAGAATTATTTATGCTGAAACCATTATTTAGTGGAACCTCGGAAGGAGATCAACTTAGTAAAATATTTCAGTAAGATGGTTTTGATACCTACTAGGAATTTGTTTACTGTGATCATTGTTGTAGAATTTTGGGTAAGCCTGAAGAAGATGAGTGGCCTGAAAATAATGTACCCATAAAATATAATTCATTTGAAGTAAAAAATAAATTAGAAATTAGAACTTTAATACCAAATTTATGTGAAAATTCATATGATTTAATAATGGTAAGTAAAATCCACAATTGTGCAAATGTATTTTTCTGCAATAAATTAGTAATAGTATTTATAAGGCTATTGTACCTTTTATTTCAGAAAATGTTAGCTTTTAACCCATACAAAAGAATCAGTGCCATGGAAGCTTTAAATCATGATTATTTTAGCGAAGAACCAATTGATATCTAGAAAGTTATTGTATTGATGTCCACACTGACTGTACAGTGAAAATGAGTATGTGGAATCATCTCCATTATTCCTGGTTGTAATTAACAATTAGTGTTTATAGTGGAAATAGGATTTATAGTTAAAATAGGAATTATCAGCATTATGAGGTGAAGAAATGTAAGCATTCCAGTTTTTATTTTTGTATGTGAAGTTTAAACATTTGATCTACAATCTGCTAATTCAACGTCCTGATTGCCCAGGTTTTTAATTATTTGGTTTTTGTTATTTTTATGATTCATAGTATTGTCTTAATTAGTAATTAGATTTTTCCCTTCTTTTATATTACCATGTGAAAGAATTCAGTGTTCAGAGTTTTGCATGTAAATATATTTTTAACCCTATTTTCAGCAAAATGATTCATTGTGTGAACATTGATAGTTATAACTTAACACCAAGTACTTTAAATTTTTCTGACTTATTTTAGATAGGTGTTCTGCATGCTCTCTTTTATTGTTAATTTTTAGATGTAAGGCTCTCCATTTTTCGAGTTCTGTTAGTTCGGTAAAACATGTAAGTTGTTTTGCAGTGCTGATAAAGATTGGTTACCATGAAAATCTGAACTTGTAGCATTAGACCTTGTTAAAATAATTGTAAGATCTCATCACCATGGTCTCGTATATCAACTTTTGCTCAAAGTAACTTTTCGAATAAGACAGTATGTGTCAGGCTGTTAATGTTACATACATATTATATATTTTATGAATTTTTGTACAAAAACGTAGAAAATTGATCTTAAAAATGTACGAGGTCTGGTAAAAAAACATATTATAAAATCTGTATTTTTTTTAACAATTTAATGTTTCACTTATATTTTTGCCATAACGGACCACCTTCCGAAAATATTGGCTTTATTGGTGGTGGTTGTTGAAATACTTCTTCATCTCCTGCCTCTGAATGTTTTTTAAACAAGTTTAATATCTCATCAAGTTTATCATCTTTTGGTTTGTCAAGTTTGCTAACCAATTGTTTAATTTCTTTGTTTGTTTAATCTAATCTAGAAGTGATTGGGTTATTTTTTTCTTCCAAGTCTATACTCTTTTTTGTATTTAAATTTCTAGCATTTTGAAATGTCTTTCTTAATTCTTTTTCCAATTTTTCTTTATGTTCAATTTCTTCTGGAGTCGTACCAGTTATTTCATACGTACTTTTAAAATTTTTTACATTTAATCCTGTTTTCATATTTACACGTTTAGGTGGTGTACTCAACAGTTTATCTGTAGTTGACATGATTGTATCTGACAATTCTTTTGTTTTTGACAGTTTTTTTAGGTTTTGTCCCATTTATATTAAATGATTGTATTTCACCGTTTTTACTATAAAAGTATTTATGTTTTTTATTTGTTTTATCTTTTCCTAAAGATCCATATGATTCTGACCAAGCAGTATTACACAATTCGTTAAATTGCTTCCAAGTTAATTCAGAAGCCAGTTCTTCATACATCATTCTTTTATTATCTCCGAATTCGTTAAATATAATCCATACGTTTGCATTCTTTCTAATCGTTGGATCTACTTTGGTATATTTTTGAAATAATCCTAGAATACTTAAATTGTTATGTCTTCCTTCTGAAGAATATCGAATCAGTGGACTTTGTTGTTTCAACATACCATCGTCAAAAATATTTAAACTATCAGACTCACATTCCTCAATAGATAAAATTTTATCCCAATCAATTTCAAATAGGAAATCAATTTGATATTTTTCCTTTCCTAATTCTTTTTCTAATCCAACATAGGCCAGTTGACTTATGTTGGGACTATAAACATACAGATTCTTGTATCTATCTTTATACCAAAACACAAAATTAACAGATATAAATGTTTTACCACTTCCAGATTCACCAACTATGACTGTTCTAACTATATTTGGAAAGAAACCTGTACCCCGTCTAAATTTTTTTATGAATTTGAATTGTTTAATTTTCAGTTTTTCACTCATTTATTGTAAGAATGTATTATAAATGGAGATGTATCTCGAAAAGCGACTGTTTGTTTATAGAAAGAGCTATCATTATTATAAAAAAATCGGAATAGGATTGAGTTGTGGAAATTTAATATTTAGTACGTCTAGCCTTTCTGGACTTGCGTTACCACTCATGAGCTTACTAAGTTTAGGAGCCGGAGTACTTACGATAATTGATAAATCTTTAAAAATATCTGAAATGACTGGCGCATATAAACTCACTTATAGATTTTATAAGCAATTGATTTGTTTATTCAAAGTTGGTAAAATTTCAGAACAAGAAGTTTATTTGAAAGAAAAAGATTTTATAGATAATATTCATTTCTTTCCTAGAGAAAAATATATGAAACAAGCCGGTTTAAATTGATGGTAAACTTTAAAACCATAATGGGAGTTGATTATCTAATCGTAATGGTTGTCTACATGTCGGACAATTATTAGTCACATCTAACCATCTATCTAAACATGTTTTACAAAATATATGATTACATCTTGTTTTAACTGTTAATACAAATGGGACAATCATCATTAATTAATATGTATGGTTTGAATAATTCATCTAAAAGCTTTTTAGATATTTTTTTATTCTTAAGTTATTAAAACAAATTTGATTTTGAAATTCTCTTATAAACTCTTCAGATAATTTTTGTTTCAATGAAATTGTTTCCCAATCAACCTTATCTTGAAATTCTCTCATAAATTTTTCAGATAGTTTTTGATAGTATGATATAAAATACCAATCCACTTGATCTTTGAATTCTCTTATAAAATCTTCTGATAATTTTTTATCGCATGAAAATACATCCCAATAAAATTTTTCCTGAAACTCTCTTAGAAAACCTTTGGATAATTTTTGTTTCCCTGAAATACTTAACCAGTTAACTTTATCTTGAAACTCTCTAATTAAATCTTCAGATAAATATTGATTCTCTGAAATACTTTCCCAATCAACTTTATCTTGAAACTCTCTGATAAACTCTTCAGATAATTTTTGTTTCCATGAAATAAATTCCCAATCAATTTTATCTTGAAACTCTCTAATAAATTCTTCAGATAATATTTGATATTTAGAAATTCTATTCCAATTTAAATTTCGTTTACGAATTAATTTCTTCGATAACATGTTGTTTAACATTGGAGTCAGTAAAATATTTAAATAATTTTGACAAGCTAAGATCGCTACCCAGTTGTTTTATTGTTGTTTCCATTTATTGATAAAAAAATTTGTTAAGGATTTTAAAAATGGATATTGAGGTGTCAACCAAAATGGTTGACAACTACTAGTAAGGCCCCTCCAGAACACAACACTTTTTAAAGGATTTTGCCCTGTTTTTAAGGTAGTTTTTAAAAAGTAACATTTTCAAAGACATTGCCCTGTTTTTAAAGTCTCTTAAAAAAGTTAAAATTTGTCTTCGGCTCATGAGGCTGTGCTGAATTTCAAGACATTTCGACCTGTTTTTAAGTTTGTACTATATGGGCCTGTTCAGCACAACAGTTAAAATTTTTTTTAGACATTAAATTTATTGGACAAAATTATACATTATTACTTTGATAACAAAACATGTTAATTTCTTCTTTAATTTAAGGATTCTGTCCTGTTGCTTCATTTATTCCATTCTTGTCGTTGCGGTTTGAGAAACTGTCATCAGTCACTGGAGCTGGACCTAGAATTGCAAGAATAAAACAACATAAAATGAAAACTACTGTTAAACCATTCTTACATGGGATGGATCTAAATCTCCGAGAGCTCTTATAAAACGTGAGCGGTCTTCCATTGTATGAAATTCAATTTTAATATTCAAAACATCGTTTATTCTGACTATTGTTGCTCTCTCGCCGACTTGTACTAATGGTTGTCTCGGAAGTCGAAACGTGTTGATCGGGGGTTCGAAAGGTGCTATGGAAAGTGTTCTTTGACTTGCAGTGACAATCTTTTCGACGCTTTTTCCCCCGCAGGACACATTGGCAGTTGTAACAAAAGCCATCGTTAATCGCTTGTGTTGAAGAGCTAACTGAAATAATCCAAGTTCTTTTATGCACGAAATTTTCACCCCAAAACGTTTTTGCTCCATTGTGAGGTAACCTTGCAGTTTTCATTCTTGTTATGCATTAAGAAAATTAAAACAATTTGAAACTATTTGTTGGATGCCATTTAGGTGCTTTCTTATATTCATCGGAACGTCTTTCAGTTGTGATGACAAAAATAATTTGTTGAAGGAAAGATAAGACTATTTGACTTCTTTTCATAGAGGGGCATATTTTACTGTATGTGTGCAGTCTTATCTCTCTTACTAGACCTCGTATTTCACTGTTACTGTTTTTTTTAAACAAGACATATACCTGAATGTCCGAAGAAGGTAAAATTTCCACTTTAAAACATTTAAATGTTTATGTACAGTAGTAAAGACGGCTATTCGTCTCATGCAAATGAGCGCCACTCTTGGTATGAAAAGTTGTGACAACTAATTATACCAAAATCTGTTCTTAACATAGACAATAACGATAAATATAAGAAAAAAATGAGTAATATGTAAAAATGGTGTAATTTTAAGAATAATATTTAGTATTTAAAACTAAACTTTTTTAAGCAATAGCGATACAAACGATGTTTACTGTTGCCAGTTACTCTTTCTTGGTTTACACTAAAATTGTTGCGACTCACTGGTAGGCTCTCCTATGAAGCGCCGTGTGTCTCAATATTGTTTATTAAAAGGGAACTTTTTAAGAGAATCTTTTTAATGAAAAAAGACAAATATTTGTATTAAAATTTTTTTAGAGAAATATTTTTATATTTTTTTAAAAGTTCCTCGTAAAAATATTTTTGTCATGAAAAAAGTTCTCTCAAAAAAATATGTCGCTAAAAGAATGTTTTTCCAAAAAATATTTCTGTTGATAAATAATGGCTGGTGCTGAACAGCGGAATAACAAATTCAATGTAAAGGTAAACATGGTTTTTACATAAAACCACGCATTTTATTAGTTAAAAGTTTTCAATCCTTGTTTCTCTACTCTATTACAACAATATATTAGGCTGATAGTAAGTTAAGGTTGTAAAACCACTCTGGATTAACTTATAAATTTTAAACGGAATGATCTGTAATTTTTAATATTTATTTAATATCCACATCAAAGTAGGTACACTCACCATATTTTTGTTTAGATTTTTTAAAAAACTTAATATCCCTAATGGGGGGTTGAAATTCTGTACATATTATAAAGTGGAACGAGATCTTTTTTTTATTTAGATATCATCATCATTGGCTCCTCAGACCCTTGTCGGTGGGCCATAGGCTGCTCCAGAATCTTCCTCTATTTATTTCTTTTCGTTGCTTTTGTTTTCCACCATCGTACATCAGTCGTTCCCACATCTTTCTCCATCTCGTCATGTACCTTGCTCTTGGTCGCCCTATTCTTTTTCTTCTTTCTGGCTGTGCTTGTAGGATTTGAAATACGAGGTGCGTGACCTAAATTCGGTTGTTTATAGCAGGCATATTTAATTTAAAAAACTCCCAATAATACACTTTAGTTGCTGTTTTCTTATTTCGAGTAATAGGATAGAGTGAAACAGAGATTGAGCACTGTTAACTAATAAACTTTGTTGTATTATGAAAAAACCTCGTTTACCTTTATTGTGTTTGCCTTGCTCCATCTAGGTCAACGTTCCAGCTTTACTTTGAATTGATTATTTTGTTGATTTGATTATTTCGTTGTTCTAAAGCACTAGCCGGCAATGACTGGAACGTAGTAGCGGTATCTCTTTTTCAAGCGAGAAATAGTTTTACAAAAATTTTTTTTCAAGGAAGAAATAAAAATATTCCTCTGAAAGAAATTTCATATTAAAACGTTTTTTTTCTGTTGAAAAAATTCTTAAGAAAAAGTTCTCAATAATTAAAATCACATGGCACTTCATAGACGCCGCTGATATTGGTCATATGCACAGGGCGGATAGTCTTATTAAACTTACTATGTTATTTTCATATAGAAAGTTAATCTTTTACATGTCACATGTCTCATAGTTGTTTAAAAATAGTAGATTGGTCTTGGTCTTTTTCATTTCTTTTTACAGTAAAGTAATTTGTGATAGTTGCCAATATTATTGGATACAGGACTGCACTTTGCTGCTTACTTTTTATGAAATTTGTCTAAAGTACATAATTGCTCCTAGCCCAGTAATTACCACTTATTTTCGATTCCTCCTGTGATGCCACCAGTTAAATAACCGTGACTTAACTATAGAGCCAAGAGTAAGCAATCTTAGTACAAGTGTTAGGTCAGTAGTAGATTCTGGTTATATACCTCTTTCTAAATGACACTCATAGCCCGGTACCTTAATCGAAAAACCCTTATAGTCTTCCATAGGTAATGTGACCCTTTACTATATCATTCTATAAACTTATTAGTGTGATCTGTACAATTGGAAGAAAGTAAAATAAGGGTGTTGTGTTTTAAGATGTAAATATGTCTGGCAAGTTGCACATCGTGTCTTTTTTGTTAGCAGAGGCATGAAAACTGAGAAAAAAACAAGTTCTGGTGTTTTTTATGTTCTCAATTTTTTCTAATGAAATTAAAATAAATTAACATAACTTTTTTTTTATAATTCGCATTTACACAGGAGTTTTCAACTAACTTTTAACAGTCAGTGTCAATACCTATACATTTTAGCTACATAGTTGATAAAAAACTTGTTTGTGTTGAACTACCTGTTCCTCCATATGAAAAGTTATTAAAACTTTAAAAAAGAAACAAAGAACATTGTACAGCGGGAAATTCAAATTGTAGATAAAATTAAACCCTTTAAATGTATTAGTAAAACTACAAATATATAGGAAATAAAGCGTTTTAATACCATACAAGAAGATTTATAAATGAAAAGCTACGAAATAAGTTAAATTCGTTCAATGGTGTTATTACAAGATGCTTTTGGGGAGTTATTCATTTTTACAATTTTTGGTGGTGGACTTCTTTGTATTTTGATCTCGAGTAAAATTTGGGAAGCATCCAAATTATCTGAAGATGTCCCAGGTAACTGAAGATGTTCTGGTAAATGTAAAGTAGGAAAACTATTAAATTTTAGATTGGTCTTGTTATGATGTTCCTGAAATTTCATATCTTCGCTAAAATGTACATCGCAGACTCTAAAATTCCGTTTCTTCTAAAAAACAATGTTTCGTCTTACAGCCTCAATCCACTTCTTGTAAATCTATTAATTTACTATAATTATTTTAACAAAAGTTTGTGAAAACTACATAAAACTGATAATGTCGAGAAATAACTTACATCGGTATTACTTGGAAAATTATGCATTTTCTTCTCATTTTTTGTAAATTTACAATTTAAAACGCAATATTTACACACCATGGTTATAAAATAGTCTAGCTTAAACGTAAAATATCTGTAATCTAAATTGTGTGTAAATTATTTTCAAATTTCAAAAGAACTGTCGGAGAATACCAAAACACGGAACTATCAACAAGTAATTCGTTTACCGTATCTTAGCAACCAAAACATATTGTGCAATCAGCGGCATTGGTGGTTAGAGTCAGAACTAAATTACCTATTGTATTTTTTAAGTTGACTTAACACACCGTGCCTGAGCCGTTAGTCACACCACCTTAATTGGAGACTGGACTCTGAATTAGAAATTTTATTTATTCACAATCAGGTAGTAATATGTCACTTTCCGGCTTTTAAAAAGTTGGAAAGTCATACATTGTGTACCTAGCTGGAAAAGTCTTTTCCGGCTAGCTGGAAAAGACTTTTCCGGCTACTTAAACGTCACTTTTCAACTGTACTGACAGAATAAATAAAAATGTTGACATGTTACTTAGCAACACTTTCACAGATCTCTTTGTTAAAGTAGACTAATCAAATTATGATAAAACTGTCAATAAACATTAATGGAAATTATGTTTAAAACTCAATAATTAACTAATCACTGATTGTGAATAAAATAGTATACAAACCTCGGTGAAAAGTTGTCCTGTCTTGAGAATTAGTTGACCGCGGCGTTTCGCGCTATCTCTCGACAGGAATGAAACACTTTCCACCTCGGCATGTAATATACTATTACAACTAATTAATTATTGCTTTCTAATTTCGGGATATTATTTATACCGCCTTCATAGTCCACAGTTTCGCATTTCACGGTCTTATCACTAAAATGATTTTTTATTTTTTTCGACCTTCTATTAGTAGCAACACTTCTTTGCCTTTGTTCATTTCATTTCAAAAATTGGCTTGATCATAACAATGGACGTGATTACAGAAAAGCTAATGCCAAAAACAGTTTTTCTAGTATTTATAGGGGTAAACAAAGAGTTGAAGTATACAAAAATTTTCTAAACGTATATCTGTGTTATGTTGTGTAACGTTAATGACCTGCAACGATGATCGAGTGTCCAGTTAAGGTATCTTTGTCGGGTAAAAGTCATGCAGAAGATGAAGGAATTGTGAAAGTGCCCAGTTTATGCGCACGCTCATCGGTTGGTCTTTTGTTATCAGAATAGCAAAGCTCTAATAAACAAACGAAGCTATTTGAATTTAAACCGAAAAATCATGTAAATGCGAATAATTAAAAAAGATAGCGCATCTTTTTTTATCATTTTATGCCTTCTCTAATAAAAAACACAAGCTGTGTAACTGGCTGACATTTTTTACATCTTAAAACAACACCATTGTTTTTTATCTTGTAGGAATAAAAAAATATTGCATTAAATTTTTAATTTTATATTTAAATAAAAGAATTAAAAAGGAATATTAAGTTACCTAATTTTGGTTACTTTACATGCCAGATAATAGCTGTTATAGTTACAGTTTCTTTAAATGACACGAACCTAAGCCATAAAAACTCGCTACGCTTTAGGTATCCCTAACCTACGCCGACTGATTGGTAAAGGTGCTAAATGTAGGATTTAAACGGCTTGCTTATGTCTGTTTGAAAACTGCCTTGTCTATATACAACTACTGTTTGCAACATTACTTCTGTTCCTGACTGTACATGTGTTTAAAAGCAACGTTTATTCTTGTCTATCTCATATGCCTATAACATACAATAGTTCTCATTCTGATACTGTTACAGGCTGTGATTTTGTTTCTTTTATTTCTCATACTTAAATTTCTCAATGTGTTATCTATGTTATTGCACAGCTATATTAAAATTGTTTTTTCTCATGTTTATCTCGCACTGTATAACAAAAAGGCGAGTATTAAATTGTACAGCAAAAACTGACTATAAAAGTTATAGTACTGGCATGAAAATGCAGTCAGTTTCAATTATTGCAGTAAAAGCATTTTTAAATCAATTTGACAAACATTTTCAAACTGCACATTTAAACATAACTAGTGTTACCCCAGCACACAATGCACTGACAGACAGCGTTGACAGAGAACCGGCGAAATGTCAAGTCAAGTGATGCATTAGTTCCAATAATGACACGCGACGTTATTCTAGAGGGCGCCCCAAGTGACGCGCGTCTAGCCGACCGTCATGTATATTATAAATTAAAATAATTATTATTAAAAAATCGACGTAGAATAAAAATATGAAAATGTTTCATGTTCCATCTGTGGATAAAGACCTTTCATTTAAAAAAAAATGGTCCAAATTGGTGAAGCGGTAGCCGCTGGAGGAAGGGGAGAAAAAAAAACCCTTTGTGCTTTTATATATGTATGGATTTATAATTTCAAAAAAGTAAGCAGTCAGGATGTAGTAAATAATTGCAGGGTACTTTGCATAAATACAAGCATAGTAAGTAAATTTTTAGAACAAAGAAAGATGAACAACTGTAATTTTGCATCAAAATATTGTTATTTACATATAATTTTAGAAAATAAGTTAATAATTTTGTTTCAAATAATCTTAGTACTTATACCACTTAGATAATGAATAAGAATTTTCTACAAGTTGTGATACTGATTAGCTATATTACTAAAATAAACGGAGAAGAGTATGTCTCCTTCGTATTCAAAAGCTTTACATCCAGGGGGAAACCTGTATATTGGTATTGTAACAATCATGTTAGTAAGAGCTACATCTCAACAAAAGAAGGAACATATCAAATATTATTGTTTAACTACTGTTCATGGTAATTGTGTAGGTACAAATTTGTACAACGAATAGAATAGGTATATTTTAAGATTAGATTTTCAATTTAACTAGCTGAATTTGAAATAATCAAATGTAGTTAAAGAGTTGAGATGTAATTTATTTACCTCAGCCTGTGTTCTGTGTTTCTACATTTATAATAATGCATAGTAACTAGTAAGTGACATCAAATTCTGCAAGTAACTTCAAAATATTAAGCATAATCAAAGAGATTTTATATTTTTGATCTTAATGTTTATAAAGTAATTAGTATAAGTAATAAAATGCAAGCATTTTAAAAAGTGATTAGCAAGTGCCTTTCCTGAAGTTTTTTATATATTTGTTTATAAGTAACCTCAAGTTTTGAAAAATATACATTTTGCTAAAAAAACGAGTATTTTTTTTAGCTTGACTTGACTTGACCTGACCTAAATTTTGTGTGATGAAAAAAAAGCGACCAACTGCTCCCAAGAGGAAATTGACACATGCTTACACGTTTTTGGAACTTTGCAGCAATATGTAGATCCAACAAGACTATCATGTAACCAAAACTGCGAGATTTTTCAATATACATAAATTTTTAACAGACGGTACTTGTACTGCAGCCAAAATGAGACTAGAACAAACTTCCTCCTAATGAACAAAGGTGTAAACAATTGATGGTTCGGGCAAATTTGGTTCTGAATACAGGTTAGACTACAAAACATAACTGGGTGTAAATGTGCTTGGTAAATAAATTTATAATAAGCTGATGTACTGGTGACAGTTTAAAAAATAATTGGAAAACAAATGGACAGACGAAGTTATATTTATTACAAGATTTACATTTATTGTGTGACGGGTCGAGAAAATTTTTGCTGATCAGTGACCCTTGGATAAACAAAATGTTTTTTCTTTCATTCGTCAAAGTTTTGCTACTTAAGGCGCGTTTATTTTAGGTTCTTTTATGTACGTTTGTGGATGAATACAAGAGAGTAAAAAGAATGCACGGAGCACTCCGAACACATTAAGGAACTTGGCTTTACTAGTAAAAATTGTGACGCTCCAGCATAATATTTTATTTCCCAGTTTCGAGCTATTTTATAATTAAAAATGCGTAATGGATAAATAGAGTATCTTGCTGATATAAATATTTTGCCAAAGGAAGGGATACATTACAGATAAACTAGTAAAAGGTTGAAAAAGGTTTTTAAGGAAGCTGCTCCATCAGAATCCATGGTGCGATGTTGGTCAAATGAATTTAAGCATGGTTGAGACACCTTAGAAGATGACTTAAGATGTTGATGGCTAGCAACTGCTCAAAATGAAGAACTGGTGGCAAATAAGAAGAAGTTAGTAATGGAGGATAGAAGAATTACAGTGGAGATAATTTACTAAAAAAACTATGCGAAATTATTAAAGCATCGGGATCGTCTGTTCACGGGCTCTCTCCTGTAACATGACCCACACCAGCGTCACAGCAACGTTACCAGTGGTTACTTTGGGGGTTTAAAATTTTATTGCATTGAAAACAACACCTCGAATTAAAATGTTCTTATTTTGCCGATTTAGATGCCTATTGTAATTATATGTTAATATAACGTAAACTTATTGTAATTTATATACTTAGTGGTTTTAGATTATTTAGGCTTTAACTCACATTTCGATAAACTTGCTACATTTAAAAAAACAGGATTGATGTTTAAGATTAAAAATAAAAAACAGGTTTGGGATGGTCAGCCTATACCCATCTATATCATTTTTGGATGTACAAATTGTATATAATAATAATATCAATACAATCACATTTACTATTCCTTAACTGTGCTTTTTTTATATTAAAATGTATGGTTTTATTAACCAAATATTAATTTGAAAATTGAAAGGATTGCGAAAGTATATAAATTACATTTTCTAAATTTTGTAGAGAGGCATAAACATAATTTTACTAAAAAATTTTAATTACTTTTTGAAAATAATGTCTACACAAAATTAGAATTTTTAAAGTGAAACTTGTTTACCGGCAGTCGATAGGAGTAGTTTGTGAAGGAATAGAACGTAATTGCTGGAACGTAAATGCGGGACGAAAACTATTTCCCATCCTTCCGTTGCTTAGGGAAGTTCTTATTTTTAAGTAATACTGTGAAATATTTAACTAATAACGAATCAGGGATTTAAATTATAAAATTCAATGTGAAGTATTTCTTAACGTTATCCGATTTTCGTAAAAATTGGTATTCGAGGGGTTTTGGGGCCGAACCCAGGATCGAAATGTTAAAAGTCAAGATGGCGGATTTAATATGGCGAAATTATTTGATAAAGTTAGCCAAATTGCATAAAGATAGATACAAGGTGATAATAATATAACTACATATATTAAGTTTCAATGTAACTCGCTCACGCGCATTAACGTTTTTATAGCGATTCGAACTTGACAACCGTTTTCGTTTTCTGTTAAATCATAAAATTTAAAATTCACTTTTAGCGAGAACACGCTAAGAAGTTTCACTTAGAACTTGCGTGCTCGGCACACATTTATTTTTCATTTTTTAAATGTGTATGTTGTTTTTTCATTTTTGATTGTAATTTTTTTGCTTTAAAGTTGATTATTATGTTTTCATAAGAATTTAGAATTTCTTACTTTGCTGTATATTTATGGAAGTAACATTTTTAAAGCATTTTGCTCCACAATTGCCTAGGTACCTAGGAAGGTAGTACAATACAGGTACATGCGTAAATACATACCTATGTTGTACCTTAGACCGCTATTTAGAAACTAATTCAGTCATTATTGTACGCAAAAGACTTTCAACACTGTGACTAACAGGGCGGGACTGGCTGTCCAATACGGTCCAGAATATAAGTTATAATCCGGCTCCACTCAAACGCAGTATCGATATCGTTTTTTAACTTTACATGTTAATTAACGCACAATCGGCCCAACGGCCTACGGCAGACCGGAATATTCTCGGTAGCCCGGTGGTAATACTTCACATTTTTTACAATAATTAATATTTTGTATTTTATTTTTTAGTTTGTAAAAACGAAACTATTTATGGCACTGTGTATTGCTTTTTATATAATTTAAAGGTAAAACAAAACCAGTGCCGGTGGTTTAGTGGTATGCATATTTGTTGAGGGGCAGAAGGAGCAGGTAATTGATTCTGGCTAAGGTTTTTGAAATGCACTGGATAGATGCACCTTTATCAATCTTTTAGAAGAGATGTCAAACTGTGGGTACTATCATTGACTATATATAATCAATGGGACTATGTAATAGACGTTTGCCTTTCAATGATCCCCACTTTGTAGACGAGGTTTGGTTTAAATTTCCAGATGTGGTGGTCAACCCTCTGTCGCCGATGTTTAGCTTTCCAGTAGAGTATGGAGATTAAGACAATATTCTAGACAAAACTTTAAAATTATGAAGATCTAAAATATTTAGAAGCAAATGTTAAATGACCCTTGGTAAACTTATTCAAGCAAAAATTAGTAGAAATACTAAGCTAAATTAGTAGTGCTTACACATAAAATTTTAGATTCATATAATGCACAACAGATTGAAACATGGTAATAAACAATTATGATGAATACTCAACAGTAAAATTATTATTCTTGTTATTATTTTCTGTCATATCCGCTGTGCAATATAAATTAACAACTGACGTAAAAGGTAAAATAACGATAAAATAAATTATATCTACATAATAGCACTGTAAAACAACACAAATGGCTTAAATTACAGATTGAATATCTTTTGGTCACCGGCCGTATAGGAAGCCACCTTAATGAGTTTATAAATGCAGTTTGAGCTGTTTTTACTCAGATTTATATCTACATAAGACCTAATGAGCCATGAATATTTGTGTTCCGGAATCGTAATTTACCTTTTATTTCTGCATCTATTAGAATCACGTTTGATAGTTTTACAAAATATTTTTACAATAAATGTAAAACAAACCATTGATGTTCGTTCTCGTGCAACAAACCGGTAACTAAATGCTAAGGATTTGATATTAATCATTAACGATCTATAAAAGTATGTTCATTTTTTTAAAGTTAATATCTCTTGAAAATGGTATTTTCATATCAGCTTTTGGTAATTTATTATAACATAAAAAATGAGCGAAGACCTTCACCTGGATTTTTCTATACTTTTATACAAAATAATTCATTTTTCACGCTACCGGCAATGTAAGTAGGCCTTACATCCATAGCTACAGGGATCGTAAGTGGCTGATAACATTCGTGTACTAGTTACCCTTGACGACGGAACTTAATAGTGTCACTTACATCCCTAGGAAAATAATGTTGATTTTAACTGTTCGTTGATATGGTAACAAGCACAGACAACTTAGAATAATGGGGCTTTTAAAAAATAATTCCGATGACAGCAGTCAAAACGAACTTTTAAAAATATGATTAAATTTCTACCTGTAGGCCTACTTACATTGCCGGTAGCGTGAAAAATTTAATAAGTAACACGAAATGTATCGACTATTAACATTCTCGGCAGGCCACAAGCCTCGGCTTCGCCTCGGCTCGTATTTACCTACCTCGAATGTTATTACGTCTTTACATTTCTTGTTGCTTAAATAACTATTACGTAGGTATATAATCACAACAATTACATCACATCTTACTATGAACTATTTTCAGTTGTAGGGTATTTAAATACAAAACCCTGCTAGTTCCTTATTGCAAGGACAACTAAACCACCTGCTCGCTAGAAATTTTAGGCGGTACAAAGTTACAAGGTCAGTATTATCAAGGGATTATACTATGTTCATCTCTTATGCACTACGTGTTTCGCAATCTACCTCGCCTATTCTGAAGCTGTCATTGATGCACTTATGATGACCATGTTACGACGGAAATTTAAAAGAAAGCGGGTTTTTGATGTTTTGGAAAAAGATACCTCGAGACCAACAACGAAAAACGGATAGATAAATTCATTTTCCAATGAACCCCCCTAAATGTTGCTGCACCTAAAATTTAAGTTTTGAATTTGATTCTACTATTACTTATGAGCAACTTAGCCGAAACAGAAATTTTTTATCGCACTCTGTTTATTAAAAAGAGAGGCATGAATTTTCGGTTTTCAAAATATCATAGAAGGCGTCGCAGAGAAATTAGTGAGTTGGCACATAAACTAAATTGTAGCTCATTTCCAGCCTCTATTAGCGTACAAAATTATAAAATCGTGTAGCCAGTTTTAAAGCAGTATGTTTTTGAAGACCGTCAAAATTTTGATATTTTTCATTTTACAGTTTTAGTCTTCTTCTTCTTCTTTTCGACTAGGACCATGTCTGTTTGTCTGGCCTGCGTATTCATTTGGCGATGAGAACCAACTTTAGTGCCATCTTTTGGGTGGGCGTCCTTTCCATTGGTATGCTATTCTTGCATATTTTTGCTAGTCTGTCGTCACTCATGCGTTCTACATGCTCATTCCATCCCTTTTTCTTCTTTTCATCCATTTTACCACATCTGGCACTATTATTGTATATTATTAATGTCCTGGCAAACAAAATACATTAAGATCAAATCCTCGTCCGCCCCAAGGTTTAAATAATCTAAGTACACGGCTCCGTTTAGGCAGGCAGGGCCTACGAACAAATATTGCTCAAACTTCTAGAGCAAATGCTGTAAGGGCAGACAAGCTACAGGTCGGTCCTTACCTGATTATGCTGGATGTAGTTCCCAAATGATGACGCGGTCTAAGCCGAAAATAAATTGTAGTATTGGCAAGTATGTAATTTCCTCTAATTGTTGTTCTTTTGCCTTTCCTTTTTGTTTCACTTAGTGCACATATGTGGATGTAATGGTTCTCTAATTCAATTGTGACTTCTTGTTCTTTTTTATTCTAGGAGCCTATATTCCAAGTTGCTACTCTTAATAAAATTCTTTTCGTTATCTTTTTTCTCGCCTTTTTTGTCATGTTTGGGTCAGTCCTGTTCCGAGGCCGTTCGTATTTTCTTTGAGCTTAACTTGTTGCAGTAGTTGAGGGGTGGATTGACTAGCCCAATAACTGCTGTTGCCGGTCCCAAGCCCGGGTAAAAGAGGATGGTTCGCGG
Source organism: Ctenicera cuprea (assembly GCA_958336395.1). Lineage (NCBI taxonomy): Eukaryota > Metazoa > Arthropoda > Insecta > Coleoptera > Elateridae > Ctenicera > Ctenicera cuprea. The sequence continues at coordinate 61,115,989 of OY284486.1, forward strand.
GCAAGGTTAGCAGCCTACCCGCGATAAAAAAAAAGTTAAGCTCAAAGAAAGTACGAACAGTTTCAGTAATTCCAAAAATTCTAGTAGGTTGTAACATTGTGCACCCTTGGGGCATTTTCTATATCAAATTTCACCCAATCCGTTAACTCGTTTTTGAGTAAATATGCGTTAAAACTCAAGTTTTCAAAAATACATAGAAGGCACCAGAGAGAAGTTTGCGAGGTAAAAGACAAACCAAATTAAAGCTCATCCTCAGCGCTATGAGCTTACAAAATTAAAAAAAAATCGCGTGGGCAAGTTTTTGCAATATCTTTATGAAAATTTTTCAAAATTTTGAAATTTTTTTTTCACTTTACAGATCTTAATTTTTCGAAATTATTGTGCATAGTAACATTGTGTCTCTATAAGGCTATTACGATAAAATATTTGCACGTGATCTGTCAACCCGTTTTTGAGAATTTAAAAAAATTTGTAGCGGCCGCCATTTTAAAGCTAGAAAGTTTCGATAGAATTCGTTGAATTTTCCCCAAAATCTTCTATCAAATTCCGTTTTCAAATTTATAAGGGAAAAAATGCTACCAAAAACCCATGTCTAACTTCCGCTTGAGGCTTTTTTAACCGACTTCAAAAAAAGGAGGAGGTTCTCAATTCGTCTGTATATATGTTTTTTTTTAATTTTTTTTTATGTATGTTCGGGCATAACTTTTTTGTTTATGAACCGATTTTAATGATTTTTTGGTGTTGGGTTCAGTATAGTTCCAAGGTGGTCCCATTATAATTTCATTGGTATTGGAGCTTGAATTTCGAAGATACTCCTCAAAATCTATTTTTTTAACGGACTTTTTTAGTGTTTCCGTATTTCATCTTCCGTTTCAACTAGCAATCGTTTCCTCATTCGAGAAGCACCCTTACTAAGTCTGCCCAATTGTAAAATAAATAACTTTGAAAAAAAAAGAAAACCGACTTCAAATAAAAACACAAAAGTGACATAAGTTAACTAAAAAGCAAAAAATAAATGTTTTTTATACAACAGTTTAATACTTATTTGTTGTTCCTATTATTCATGAGCGATTTAGCTTAAACAGAAATTTTTACTCGTCCTCCTTTTATTAAAGAGAGGTACATGAAATTTTGTTTTTCAAAAATTCATAGAAGTCTTCGCAAACAAATTAACGAATTGAAACACGAACCAAACTGTAGTTCACAAGCTCTATGCGCATACAAAATTTGAAAAAAACCGTGTGGCCAGTTTTTGATTAATATTTTTTTGAAAATTTCTGAAATTTTGGTTACTTCTAACTTTTGATAAATTTTTGTGAACAGTAACATTTGTGTATCTATAGCGCTATTACGATAAAATATTTGAATTCGATATGTCAACCTGTTTTTGAGCAATAACGCGTTAAAGTCGAAATTTTCAAAAAACTGTAGCCGCCGCCATTTTGAAATTAGAAAGTTTGGAAAACAAGATTGGATTTGCTTTAAAGTCATCGATTGGATTCCGTTTATAAATTTATAAAATTTGGTTTCGAAAAAAAATGCTATCAAAAAACATGTTTAACTCTTCCGCTTCCAGTTTCGAATTTTTGTAAAAGCTTATTTTGTCGGTAAAATTTGGTATATCAGATTTTTGAGTTATGATGCAGCACACACATGCATACATACATAAATACCCACACACCCACAAGCAGACGTTTTTAAGAACCTCTTTTTTGGGTTCCTGGAGTAACAAAACGTGCATTTCCGTCAAAATGTCGAAATCGCGAATTTTTTATGAAATCAATACTTCCCTTTACTGAAAGTATAGGAAAATAAAAAGGTAAGGGGTTCGCTTACAAGCGTGAAAACTGTTGTGTCATATTATCAGTGGCTAAAGCATTCGCTATAAACGTGAGCTGGCGAAGCTGACGTTTGTTGGTGCCATTGTGAAATTCATCTTAGTTATTTGTTAATTTTTCTGGTCGAACTGTATTAAATTTTTTTTATTTTGGTGTTGTATATCTCTATCAACGTGTCAATTTATTCACGAAATCTATGGTATAATTTATTTCCAACAAATAAAACATGACCTATCACTTATATTTTTGTCGCTGTAGTTACCTACAGTTTGCGCAGAAAATATTAATCACAATATATAGGGTGGATTTTAATTGCATTTTGACAGTGGCAGCTTACATATAAATTGAATGGATATTATGTACATTATTAAAAACATACCTACATTTGTAATATATTTTGACACTAATAATTATTTAGTCACTTCTTAAGATTGCAGAAAAACTAACACTATTACAATAATAAAAATTTATTCAAAGTTAAACTTGAGAGCTATTATAGGTCAGTGGCTATTACAGATCGAGATTTGTATACATATACGGTGATAATGGAAACTGAAGACTATTGCCAACTTTTTTATTTTTAAAAAGATACGAAGTCGGTTAAATTAAAACATTTCTGTATATTTTTGCATATTCTGAAAAATACATTCATTCTGAATAAAAAACTTCTAATGTCTAAAATGGACAACAAAAAAGTTATCGATGAATTAATTGCTTTCTGGCTCACATCAAATTGCTTAATAATTGCAAATAATTTGTGGTAAAACGACACAAATATTCATAAACAACTTTTTTATAGAAGGAATTCAATTTTCTTATCGAATATTAAAATATATACAGGGTGTTCTCTTTGAACTAAAGCTACTTTATGAAATAACCAGAAAATACAATTCGCATTTTTTTTTGTTTTCGCCGTCGTAATCAGAAGAAAAAGTTACGGTTTTTTGCTGATTTAACCGACTGATTAAAAATAAAAAAGTTGGCAATAGTCGCCTAGTTCCAGTGATCACAGACAAAGAGAGTACATACCAAACAATTTCGCGATATAAATAATATCTAAACAGTCATAAAAATTCGTACGATGTTCAAGTGTTAATTGTTAATCTTCGAGACAGTTGAGCAAATTGCCTTAGTAACGATAGTTTTTCTTATTCGTGCTTCACGCTTCGTGCTTTAGCTGGTCATCGATTAGTTAAGCGACACGTATAAGTCTTTATATAACACACACAATCTGTATTCCTTAGCATATTCATAAAATTTGTTAATCTTTGCTTATAATCAAAGTCTTTAAGCGTTAATTTTTATAAACATTGCATTAAATTTATATCACAATTGTACACCAATCTTGTCATCGCAGTTTATCAAAAGTAAAGATTTCAACTTCCTAATCTTATTCCTAAGCAGCAGAATTGGCATCAACATTTGAAGACAAAAATTTATTCACTCTTTCTTGGTATTCCGAATTACTTTCATCTTTAGGCAAATTGCCACTTGTCTTTTTAGGAAAATACTTAGCGATTTTGCTGCTAACAGGAAAATGGTTAAGAATATCAGGAGGAGCAACTTTTCCCTTTTTATTGCCTTTGTGCACAGTATTCACTTGAACTTTACCTCGAGATTTGGAAATCACTATATCATCGGGATATTCATTTCGCATGCCCACGAAGGCAACTTTCGTAGATAAAATGGACCAAAGCCATTCTAGAATAGAAGCTATTAGAATGTTTACTGTTATCACATATTTAGAGCTGGGCCTAGAACCTTTGTTAAAATAGCTGCTGGAAATTGTGTCGTACAGGTTCTCGTTGGTTATTATCACGAGCATTCCCATTACAATTAAACATACCGTTGAGGTTACGGTTGATAGAAATGACATACAAAAGAACCACTTTATATTGTGATCTATGTACCATCGTTTCCATGCCAAAAGACCAGTTAAACCAGCTGCTAAAGATCCTAAGCACATTAAACAAGGAGCTACCGTCAAACTTGTGCCCGAGTTGAAGCTGCTTTCTGAACTACTAAAATTTCCGTCTTCGCCACCTTCTTTGTTACCTTCGAGTTTAAAGCTGGTTGTGTTTTCTGCACTAAACTTTTCTACACTCCCATCTTCCACGATTTCCGGGTTATTGTTACCAGTTAGATTTAGATTACCTTCACGTGAGTCTATCGTTATGCCGGTCATGTCTTGAGGCTTGACGGACACATTTGTATTATAATTATGAGAAGGAAGTTCATTGTTTAACGCTTCATTTGCTGTTAAAGTAAGGCACGCAAGTAATAACGCCGTACCTGCAAGTGCAAGGTGAACCACCCCTAGACCCAGCACTATCGAAGCTGAATATCTCCTTTCTGAAGGATACAACCAACGTGGATCAGGATTCGTGCACACTTTAATTTTGTATATGTTTTCCATTTTGATTGCACCGATTTATTTTTTCTTCTTTGATTATTTAATGGGTGAGTTATTTTAAGAACCACATAATGGTTTTACATTTGCTTTGCACTACAACTTTCCACTTCTGTGGTTTAAAAATTGTGCTTTTTATTAATCATACCCCGAACTTTCTCTTTGCGTTACTTTAGTCAATTACACGTTTATCTGTTTTATAGGACCATAAAACAGGCGTTGTATTATATTAATGTCAGTACGAACAATATTGCATTGAATTATAGCTTCTACATTAAAATTGCCGACTAACAATTAAACCACTAGATTTCAATTTTTAGCAGCAAAAGGTGGATAACATCTGATGTTTCTCACAATTTAATGACGTGTACTTCCGCTTTATTCAAATTTTTACATCATATATTTTACATAATTTTGCATTTTTGTGAGTTTCTTCCGCGATCGAAGAATCAAAAACTCATGTTTTTAGCTCGTGACATAGATGGAGTTTAAGCTCAATTAGCTCTATTAACTATTGTGTTGAGCGTTTTTAAGTTTCACCAATTTGTATGCAGAATTCTTGGGCAATCCTTTACCACAACAATGCTTAAGTTGCTTAGTTTCACACGATTTTGTTTACAGTGGTGTAACGATGATATAGCTGTAAGACTTCTTTCGTAACGTTGTTCATCGATAGGCGTTTCTTTTCTCTTTCTGAGGTTTCTTTTGTGCCGTTCAGCTACGTCTGTAATCAAAGAGCAATGGAAATAAATATATATATAGAAATATCACTATATTCAATAAAGTCATTAATTTACGCGACTTTCTACACAATGTTAATTATTTGCGTCATGTCCGATAAGGAAGTATGTATCGCAAAATTAATCTTTAGCTAATTTACAATTCATATCAGGTTTGGTGGTTTATCTGAGATTCTAAAAGATTTATATTAATACTCTAAATTAAAGTTCCAGTTGATTCAGAACTAACACTGACTATACCACTCACATTTCATTGAACCAATCACAAATTTGCCCTTTCTTAAAATGAACCAATCGCGTTTGTTTTATACTGATTAAACTGCACGGTGCTGTTTAAATAAGTGATTAAACCCACAGTGATAATCAGATAATCGCTCTTAAGTCTTAAATTAACGCGTTTAAAACTGATGTGCACTGAGTTTTGGGTACATTTATTATTATTTTAATACAGGCTTTCATTGCTTCAGCCAGAAGTATCATATTTATAACATAATTTATAAACTAAAAACAATAATTGTATCTGTCATCCACAAGCAAAAAGCAAAATACGAGAAACTTCGACGGTAGCCGATGATAATGATGTCAACCAACATGAATCGCGAGTGTTCAAATCATAGTGTAAATCATGACCAACCCAAATTTTAGTGTACACCTATAATAAATATAATAATAACATGCTAATATGCATTAGAAAACAAATGTATGTATTTACATTCAAATTGTATCTTGTTTAACACGTTATATAAACCGAAACCAAAATAATGCACATATCCTCAAAAATTTTATGAAATAGCATTTCACGAGTTTTCTCCAAAACGATCCATTTTTACAACAAAATTTCACAGCAACAGTAAATAAAAACGTCAAAGTAAAAAATTAAATTTGCAAAAAGACGACCCTAAAAAACATTTGAAAACAAGCAAACAATACCAGGTCAAGAGCGCCGATTCCAGAAAACACCCGAGCATTTCCGACAAAATTCAGTGTTGTCAAAAATGAGTCAAAATTAATGTGAGTGATAGTCAAGACGAATACGACTCGTGATGCGATTTTTCTCTGATAAAATTGTGGTGTAAGTTAACTCGTGCTAGTTAAGATTTAGGTAATTCCCATTTTAACAATTTTATCGAAAAATCGCAATCACTCGTTGTATTATTTATGAATATTTAAATAAATGCAATTTGAAAGCGAAAGTTTCACAAATACAGAACGCATTAAAGGTGAAGAAGACAAACCGGTAAAAATTAAAAATATTAGTGTTTCTGGCTATGGCTATGAGTCTAACAAATAAACGTAATTCTGCCTAATTTTATTTTTAGATATCAAAATGAAGGCCTGGTAGAACTAGAGGTTTAACTTTTAAAATTACTTCCCACGGCTCTTTCTGTATAATTATTTTTTTTTTCAAATTTGTCTTGATAACATTGAGTTGTTTGCACCGATTTTCTACGCCCGTTTATAATAAGATTTTTAATTTTTGCAGGTAAGATTATTAGAAGTTATGTGTTTATTGGCAAATGCCAAAAACGATAAAAAACTTGATTTAAAATATAGTAAAAGATAGACGCCTATAAAGCGCTTTAAAAAGTTGACGTAAAAAAATCTTTTCAAAAATAAATTTAGGGAACATTGGCTCGAACAATTTTAGGTTTATTAACCACTAAAAGCGTAAAACACTTAAAGCCTGTGCACAATGAAAATTAAGATTCTATCTATTTCCTTTATGTTCTGTGGGAGCTTAGCAATAATTACTTCTCTAACTGAAAATACAATAAAATTCTCAGAACTCAGAACAAGCATAACTGTTAACAATAATGCGTTAACAGCTTTAAAGTTATTTGCGTTTTTGTCATATTTAGTTTGCTGGTTAATTACAAATGTTTTGATAATTTAGGTGCAGGGCACTTTGCTCGCTAAACCCTTAAATTATGATCTGATGAGATTTAAGTGACTATTGGCCGTTTTAGTTTTAATAATCTATCTATCTTCTATCTTCCATATATTAAATCCCTAACTGTCTCACCATAACACGACGACGGACTTTCACATCTCGACACATTTTATCGGCCGTGTTGTGGTAACAAATTATGTTGTTGATGTTTGCTGCTGTAGACGAGGACGCGCGCGGCCAGTTTTAACATAATAATCCTATTTCACTCATAAAAGACGGTATACAAGAAGATCAACTTCCATAACAAAGATTTACTATCTTCCACAATATTGCTTAACACAGAAGAACGCTAAATGCTCTCTACGTCAGTATTGTCAGTCAAGATACCGGTCTCTAGCAAATGCCGCGTTAGCGGCACGAAATAACTCAGACATTACACTAACAACAAATATACCCGACAAAGACTTAGAACAAATTCCCTGGGTAAAGCATTGATGGAGTAAATACCCGCCGACAAACATGAATAAAATGCTCCGGTAAAAACACCCGCCAGAAAAAACAACCCCGGTGTATTTTCTTGCTGGTGGTCTGGTGGAGCACTGTATAATTAAGAAAGAGCTTTCCCTGAAAAATGTACGTGTTTTTTTTCTTTGCTGATGATGATATGAAAAGATAGGATTTTATTCGGGGGATGTTTTCCAGAAGGTTTGACGGGGGATTTATATCTTACAAATCTTTTTTACGGGGTTGTTTTTGCAGGTATTTCTTTCTGGGGCTATTTTTAGGTTTTTCCCACGGGATTTGTTTTCGGAAAGCAGCTTTCAAACCCGCGATCGACTCGGCAGAGGCAACATTTGCAGTTGCAAAAAAAAAGCGGAAGTAGCCCACGTGTGCAGCTAGTTACGAGTACTTGTGGTACACGTATATGGTATTTGTTTGCATTGGTACAGATTGCCAAACAAAACCTGATTTAATTGCACAATTTTAACAGTGAATTACAAAACAATTGAATTAAACTTGAAAATCTGTTTTAAGTTATAGGCTAAGTTATAGCCTTCCGCGATCGTTGTCAGTGGCATCTTGATTTCCGTGTTTGGAACCGCGTGATCGGTACTGCTACTGCCGATGTTTCGTCTCCAGTTGCACGAGGCATCTTCAGGGTTTGTGTTGTGTTTCAGCAGCAAGGTGCATAGCCCTGGACACTCCCAACGACGAAACGTCGCCAGTAAGAAGGACGCAACTCGAATCCTGAAGCCAAGATGCCATTGAAAATCTGTAGTTTATTATTTCTTTAAAATAGAAAATTCTATTGCAAACTATTGAAACACGAATTCTTCATAAACATTCCAATTTTTCTAAATATTTAACAATGTGTTTTAAAGAAATTCGTATAACTCTTAACTACCTAATAATAACGGAATGGTGAAATATAGATTTCACCATTTGAAATATATTAATTAACAACTTTATGATTGCAATACGTGTAAGTTTTTTAGTCAATTGCAGAAATGGAATTAATATATTCATCCTTGACTTACACAAGAAATATACTTGACGCCTAAATTCATTAAGTTTATTTTATTACTTACTTAGAAATGTTACAAGGTAACTAACTACACATCAACATCATCGTACCTAGTTTGAAGTGTAAGTAAGGATAATGTTACACGTAAATCGATAGGTTAGCGATGTAGCTATTAATACTAAATCAAAATTTTTAACTTTTTATGTGACACCATGATATTACATGCATGGAGAAACGAAAATGACGAGGTGTTTACGAAAACCCATTTCGTAAATCTTGCTTATGTTCATTACCTACTGTTATTGTTTGCTCAGGTGTTGTACGTACATAATTAGCTTTTACAAAGAATCACGTACATTTGGTAAAATATTGTGTATCAGTAGGGTATGTAGTAGAAATAAACTATCAGATAAATGTTTAATTTTAACACCTATGACCTAGTGTATACATATATTAACTTGTTCATAGTTAGGTGAAAGTACCTTGCATAAAAAACTCATCGTATAAAAAAATAATTTATTATTGCACAATGTTAGTTACTAAAAATTATAAATCATGTGTGAAGCATTTGCTAAATTATTTGTTAATGAACTAAACAGTAATTTAGTAACTATCAGCTAAAAGGTTACAAAATTAATAAAATGTAGATTTAAATACGCCAAGATATTAAGAACCGGTAAAAATGATCAGATCATACGCAAGATAAAATGGGGCAAACTGTTATTTTTTTTTAATATTGCAGTGTCGAAATTAATTATCATAAAATTTTTCAATTTCGATTTTTGGAAAATCTTTGGTTTGTGGGTGGGTGGATGTTAGTGCATTCGGTTGCTTCCTTATATCTATGGCGCAGCTGATCCGATTTTTATTAAACTTAAACTACTTAGCTCTGTAAGAACTGTCGAATTTAAGACTTTGCATAATTGTGGATGTGGTCGTACAATCTTTATAATATTCTTTAATCTAATAGCGCATGGAAATGAACGCTTTTTCATTTAATAAAGAGGGCTAATAAAATCTCTGTAAATTACTCATCACTAGCAGGAGAATGTAATTCTAGGTATCTTAACCGCACCTACGAGGGGGTATTGATATCTAGTTAGCCTGAAAAGTTTCTAGTAAAGAAAAGTGAATATGGTTGCTATGGTTACAACTATGATGTTTTATAAATAAGATGTCAAAGTTTGACAGCCATAAGTTGAACGGTGATCAAACTGTGAATTTTTGAAAACAGCATGTCTGAGAAAAAGATAGAATTTGAAAAAATCGAGTTTCGGTCAGTTATTACGTATTTATTTTTGAAAGGGTAATCGAGCAACGAAATTTTTGCTGATATGATAGAAACCTTAGGTGATCAGTGTCCTTCATACGCCACTAATAAAAACTGGATTGCGGAATATAAAAGAGGAAGATCAGATGTGAAAGATGCGCACCGCCCTGTAAGACCAATTTCTGTGACACAGGTAGGATAATTCTGATAGATTATTTGGAACGGGGTAGAACTATCACGGGAGCATATTATACTGAGTTGCTAACTAAATTACGTAAGAAAATTGTGGAAAAACGCCGCGGAAAACTTGCCAGAGGTGTGCTCTTTTTGCAAGACAACGCTCCTGCTCGCAAGTCGTTGATTGCACTGCAAAAAATTCATGAAATTGGTTTTGAATTGGTTGACCACCCGCCCTATTCTCCGGATTTAGCACCGTCAGACTATTAGTTGTTCCCAAAACTCAAAAAACATTTGAAAGGTAAAAGATTTTCGACAAATGACGAAGCAATATGTGCCGTTGAGGAGTGGTTTGCAGACCAAGACAAAGATTTTTTTTTATGGCCTAGAATTACTTTATGAACGTTCTGCTAAATGTATAAGTCGCAAAGGAGATTATGTTGAATAAATAAAATTTTGTTTTGAAATATTGTGGCGTTTTATATGGTAGGCTAAGTACTTATCAATACCCCCTCGTATATTGTAATAGGAGTCTAAGCTGTACCTATATGATTAAGATCTCATTGTTTGTCACAGCAGCTAAGTGCTAGTATTCAGATCTTATAGTAACTGTGGGTTATAGAACACGTATAGGACATAACGTCCAATGTCCACAACATAGTGTAATGGGTCAATATTTTTAGCGGTGATTATGTCTAATTTCTTTCCAATACTGCTAAGAGCACTGGTAAGGTCGTGCTTTGTGTAAATGTGATTACCAGCATCCGGTAAGTAAAAGGTTTAGCGTTTGAGGAAAACCCACGCTGGGTTTGATGCCGAAAAGGCGGACGGCCAGGCAAGGATCTTTTGTGGAAATCACGTACGAACTAGCATCCGGTGGAGAAGTAAAAGGTTTGGCGTTTGAAAAAGGCCGACGCTGTGTTTTGGCACCGAGGAGCCGGACGGTCAAGCAAAGGTTTTTTGTGAAATCATGTACGAGCCAACGTTGTAATGCGACTTGCAGGGTGTCCGACAGAAGCAAGAAAGGGTTCCCTGGCGTGTAGATGGCCACTTTCCGTGGAGATAAACGGGTTCGGCACCCAAAAAACTTGGGGGTGTTAAGTGTTTAAACATCAGTTAAACAGTAATTAGCAAAAGAAGATTTTTGCGCGTTAGTGCTACTCCGTAGAAAAGAATTATTTGTATATAAAAAATAAAATACGCACAGGAAATAATAGCGTGTTTGTGACGTCTTTTGTTTCGGGTGCTAAACAACACCCCAAGAAGAGCTAGCCAAATCAGAGTACGTCGCGTCAGCAAAGCTTCGAAGTTACGGAATTCGCAAATCATACTAACGTGTCTCAAGTGCACCTTTTTTTATATTTCAATTAACTTCTGTACTGTAATAAAGCGATGTAAATTGAATTTTAGTAGTCGTTTGTAGGGCCGGCGGGTGGTCTAGTGGTTAAAGTCCCAGGCTTTGAAACTAGACTCCCAATGGCAGTTGGTTCGAGTCCACTGCCTGTCGGAAAAGTTTTCTGAATAAGTTAAATCCGACAGGTCCATGGATGGTGCATGTAGGTGTGTATGTTGGGTTGCATGTCTTTCAGGGGTGGGGCATGTTAGACCGGTGAATAGCACTTAGTGTGCTGAGCCCGGGTAAGGGGGTGGGATGGGAATCATGGAGTCGTGCTCACACACGGCTTCATGATTCTTTTTTAAAAAAAAGTGGTCGTTTGTTTCATATGATAATTTCAAACTAGACCAAAATTATAAGAAAAAGAAACTAACGTTTTTGATCACCAGTTGAGAATTTTGATCAACGATTCCGCTAATTGAATCGCCCTGAAGATATGAGCTAAGCTGGATGAAACGTATTAAATCTAATTTAACTGCTAAAAGAAACGAGTAACATTACAATAGCAACCACAGAGTACATAACGTGTCTTGAACGGCGACCACTAAAAGTGTGTTTAACGTCCACCGTGCATACAACTTCCACTCATGCTTATGGGACACCAAGTGTTAAGTGAAAATTTGCTGTGCAATTCACGGCATTTAAGGCAATTTGTCCCAATATTTATTATATATACACACATTTAGCTAAATGCTTTTTATTTTAATAAATCGTTGTAGATTTAAATAAATCCTTAAACATTTGGTTTAAATATTCCAACATTTAATAAAGCATTAGAGATTTAAATAAATTTTAAAACATTTACTTTAAATTTTCAAATATTTAGTAAATCTTTATGTATTTAGATAAATTTGCACATATTTATGTAAAGCTTTCAATATTGAATAAATATTGTCAGATTTAAATAAATCCTTAAACATTTGGTTTAAATATTCCAACATTTAATAAAGCATTAGAGATTTAAATAAATTTTAAAACATTTACTTTAAATTTTCAAATATTTAGTAAATCTTTATGTATTTAGATAAATTTGCACATATTTATTTAAAGCTTTCAATATTGAATAAATATTGGCAGATTTAAATAAATGTTTACCGATATAAATAAATCCTTACAGATTTAAATAAATATTTCAAGATTTAATTTTAAACTTTCATATTTAATGTTAACTTGTCATATTTATTTGACCTTGGTAGACCCAGCCTACATAGAAGACCAAGACCGTTTACACTGGTGGTAACGTTCAACAATTATGAACACGTTTTCCGTATTTCAAAAATTTGTACAATTAATGTTAGTTAAATCATCAATAACAACATAAACATTGCATAATTTATTATTCATACAATGAAAGTTTCCACAACGTTCCCTTAAGAATGTAATTTTCAGTCTGTTTTGTTTAAGCGTCGAACGCTCCCACCATGACCCTGCCTTGCGCCTTACTACCGGTATAAACGGTCTTGGTGTCCTAAGTCGGCTGAGCTCACCAAGGTCAAATAAATGGGACAGGTTAACATTAAATGTGACAGCTTAGAATTAAATGTTGAAACATTTATTTAAATCTGTACCGATTTATTTATATCGGTAAACATTTATTTAAATTTGCGAATATTTATTAAATATTAAAAGATTTAAAATAAATATGCGCAGATTTGAATAAATACATAAAAGTTTACTAAATATTTGAAAATTTAAAATAAATGTTTTAGGATTTACTAAAATCTCTAATGCTATAATATTAGAATATTTAAACCAAATGTTTAAGAATTTATTTAAATCTAGAATGACTTATTAATATAAAAAGCATTTAGCTAAATGTGTGTATATATAATAAATATTGGAACAAATTGCCTTAAATACCGTAAAATGCACAACAAATTTTCACTTTACACTTGGCGCCCCATACATGTTTAGTAGTCACAACGCCCACCTATTCGTGTCCCCGTAACTGAAACATCGCACGATTGGCATCGCTAATAAATTCGTGCAAGGTGACAGGTACGGCGTAACTAGTTGGCGTTGTGGTACCAAACACGAGTGCCGTAGCGATGAGCATAATCGAATGATTGCTTCTCGAATGACTTCAATAATCGATATACTAACTTGAAATAATCATTCGTATCTAAAATGCGCGCGCATCTGAGCAGTATATCAAAGCTCGGCGCTTTTTTTACTGCTACCTAATGCGAATTTACGAACCTTCCGATATACATGATTCATTTGAAATATTCGCAACATTGTGCTACTTTATAGTTTACTATGAGTGTAAATTAATTGAACACTAGATCCTAATATTCAAATCAAATCACTTTTGTCTACACGTCCCTCGGATTTGCTCGGCGAAGAACGCCGTCAGTCATGGAATTTCACGAATTATGTCTGCATTTGCAGCTGGCTATCGCTTACAAGCTTGCGGCCACAAAGAACGAAACCAAAAATTTAAAATTGTAAAATCATTCGAATGATTTCCCGAATTGCTCGAAATATCGAGATCTATTTCAATAATCGAAAGGTTCGATTATTTTTCTTCGAAATATAAAATCACTACGTGGCGTTGGACGTTATGATTAGCTTTTGTGGTGGTTGTTGTGGACACGGTGGCCAATATACAAAGTGGACGTTGTGTCCTCGGAGGGCGTTATGGACCTACAAAATACATGGTGGACGTTATGCCCCGATCCCAGTTACAGAGATTGCACATACAACATCTTAAAGATAACTGGTGATATACATACAAATCTGATTTAAAATTGTTAACGAAGAAGCTGCGATAGTTTACGTTCAGATAGTTGTTCAATGTCAGAAAATTAAAAAAAGTTCATTTTCTAAAAATAAAACGACACAATCGTTAGATGTTATTTAATGTGTATGTACTAGATTAGACAGAATTTAACCACTTATTTGTGTGCCTTATTAATGTAGTAAGTGAGTAACAAAATGGTTCATCACATCGACACAATTGAAAGAGATCATTTGAAGCGCAAAAGATCATTTGAAGCGCAAATGTGCGTGTAATAATATTTTGTGATATTTTGGTAAGCCTAATGCTTTCAACTTTTCTTGTAAAAATAAATGTAATACAAAGCTAATCGGAACTATAACGGCTACTGCCGACTTGAATGGTTTCCCACGAAACCTGTAATTTTCTACTGTTTGGTGGAATTGGTCACAGGAAATTAATTATTTTACCAATTAATAATGCCGTAGCTCAGAGCAGACGGATGCCATTTAATTTTACGTTCACTTTGCTTACTTAGATGCATTTTTATTAATTTGAGGTCAAAGACAGGAAAAATTAAAGGTGATTCTACTAATTCAACATTTTAAGAAATATGTATTTAACTATGGGCCATTATTTATTAGTTGTAAACTTTCATGTAAACTGGATAAAACTTCTACGGGTTGCCACTTTTAAATGCTGTATTTAAATCATTATAAATATTAGGAGAAAGTTAGTTTGTCACATTTTAATATTTTCCTGTTTTTTGTTAATAAAAGTCAACTAACCGACTAAGTGGCTATTTTTATGTATACGCATTGCAGATAATTGAGAAATGTTTTGAAAACTTTTTTTGTTACTTTAACTAAAACCCTTTAGAATAGGTAGTGATTTTTTAAATTTTCGGGTTTCATATTTAAAAAGGTTTAATATAATTGTTGTAAGCATAATGTTTTAGTGTTTCATTTTTTGCCTTTTATGTTAATTCACATTGAATAATATTGCTTGGCATGTCAGTGACGTCAGTAATTAGATGTAATTAAGTAATCACTCATTTAGAAATACGTGAGTAGCTAGCATTTAACTCGCACGAATTGAAGTATTTTCAAGAGTCTAGAATCTAGATTTATTATTCATACAAAAATTCAAGTGAAAGATATTATACTTTGCCGGCATTTACCTGTATGAGAAACAAGGGAGTGTTGAAAATGCAAGCAGTCCTTTCTGTGGTATTTAGATCAATGTTAAAAATATTTTATTTCTGCATAAGGTACAAGGATTGGCCTATGAATATCCGCAAACTCAAGTCAATTTTTCTTACTTGGCATTAAGTTCAATTTAAAAGCGCAATTATTAATCATCATTAATTTATTTACCTCAGAACACCTTTCCTGCAATACCCTTTATCAAAATTTTAAAGGACCGAAGAAAATTAAAAAAAATATTTTGCTGCAAAAAATTAGAAAAGTGCGGAAGCCAATTATAAATAATGAACAATCAATAACAATTCACGTATTTGATTGACGTTATTCAGCAGGTAACTTTTTTTTGTTAAACTCCCTTCTAATGCACATTTAAACCCAGAATTTATATACTTAAATGCTAAAGGTTTTCACTTTCATATTTAAATAATTTGCATTGTTACATTGTCAAGCAGTTTTTGTCTATTCTGCTTTCAATTTCTAAGCCACATATAATTAGTACATCTATGTTTAACTGTTCTTGCTCAACCAAAAAGAATTGATATTTAATTAGAAATTAGAACCTTGAACTCATTGTTTTTTGTTGTAATGTGTAACATAATATCTGTTTCTTGTAACGAACTAATTTTAGAATACTTACAGTAGCTATAATGTTTTAGTACCTTGAAATCTCTATAACAAGTACTAACAAACAAAGATAATTGATTGATTTAGATGCCAAGCTGTGAATATTGAATAAATATAAATTGTTTTTAAAACTTCTATATAGCAACTTTTATATTCTTTCAATCACAGAAGAATGTGCTGTTTCAATAATAATAATGTAAAGATCCTGAAATTGTTTGTGTTACAATAAGCAGTAATACAAAGCATGTATAATTTTTTTAAACATCTGCCAACTATTTTCAAACGTTTTCAGGTAATTATATATTACGCAACACTTTTGTCTGCTTGAATTTTAGTAATGCCCTCAAATTACTGTGGTTAAAATAATTTTTGACCGTTTTGCAGAACAACAGAAATCACAAACAAAAGTTCGTCTGCGAAGAAGTGTGAAGAATGGGAGGGACGGGAGGGTTGGTTGCTGTGGTAAACGCCCCCGCCAAACATAGCGCTATCAAAAATAGCGGCAGGCACAAATGTCGCCTGCAAAAATGACGTTGATCAAAAATGTAGCCTTCAGAAATTGCGCCCATCAATAATGTCGCTAGACAGTAAGGTCGCCGGCAAAAAATAGCGAATACTGTCGCCGGCAAAAATAAGGCCGGTCAAAAATGTCGCCGCCAAATCAGCATTGTTATTAATGTCACTGGCAGAAACAGTGTCGTCAAAAATGTCGCCGACAAAACTAACGCCATTCAAAAGTGTCGCCGGCAAAAAATAGCGCCTGCAAAAATAGCACCTATCAATACTGTCGCCGAAAACTGTTTTTATTTATTAAAACCCTTTTATTTTATAGTGCTTCATTTATTAAATAGAAGGGTGCTAATTACATCTTAACCTTAAATCAAATTTTCATCAAAATTAAAAGTAATTGCACGGCGATGTTTTTATGGCGTCCATTTTGAGGTGCTATTTTTGGTGGAGATATTATAACCCGCACTATTTTTGACCGGCCCTATTTTTGCCGGCGACATTTTTGATGGCGCTGTTTTTGTTGGCGACATTTTTGAGAGTATAGTTATTCTTCCTCACAATATTTAATGAATAGTTATAATATAAACAACATGCTTCAGAGTCGACTTCGTTTACTTACCTTAAATAAAACTTCTATCAAAATGCAAAGTATTTGTACGGCGATGTATCTTAAGGTGTTAATTTTGAGGCGCTATTTTTACCGGTGACATTTTCAATGGCGCTATTTTTGCCGGCGACATTTTGCCGGCAATTTTATCGATAAGTGCTATTTTTGCCAGCGACATTATTGATGAGCGCTATTTTAAATCGGCGACATTTTTGTAAGCGCTATTATTGCAGGTCCACTTTTGCCTGGCGATATTTGTGACCGGCGCTATTTTTCCCCGGCGACGTTATTGATAGGCGCAACATTATTGTCTAGCGACATTATTCATGGGCGTTATTTTAGATCAGCGAAATTTTTGCAGGCGCTATTATTGCAAGCGACATTTTTGCCTGGCGACATTTGTGACCGGCGCTAATTTTGAGTTGAGTCCCCTAAGGCTACCACGATACCGACCTGGTAACCAATGTGTTAGAGTTAAACGTTTTATAAAACCGTTTCAATCGTCACTATAAAGTTAAAACATTAAAAAAATAGGTTAGCATAGTAATGATAATATCTGTCCACTTTAGTTGTGAGTGGTGAATGTCAAAATTCAAATAAAACCACACTTTCTAATGTGGTTAATATTTTCTGCGCAAGTTATAGCTAACTATAGTAGTGTAGTATACATACAGGGTGAATAAAAAGTAAGGAACATCGATGTTACAGCCTTAAATAATAACTTTACGAAAAAAAGTTTCTAATAAAAGTTTCCTGTCAAGTATTTTGCCACAATTTGGGGTTTTTCATTTTTTTTTCAATTGTCATATGTTTTAGCTATGACGTCATCGACATTTTTTTTAAATGGCAACCTATTTTTTTATAGCATGACCAGTTAGTGCTTTTTATTCTCTATACAGCCATGTAAAAATATCATACAGTTGCATAATAAAAATTTCAAGAAAAATCACGATAAACATTTATTTTTGTCCCTGGCAATATTTTTCATCAGGTACACTTATTGCAAGATAAACAAACGACAATAGTAGGCAATTGTTTGAAAATGTTTAAAATTGAACAAATGCAAATCTGTAATGTCAATTCGGTGACAGCATTAATAAATGATTAAAATTTAGTCTGTGTCCTGTGTTAAATACGAATTTCTAATCATGGTACGTTTAACAGAAACTGAACGTATCGAAATTTTGATGATGATCGGGTACGGTGGTAACAAGAGAACTCACGACGATGTGTGCATACATATAAGTGATAGGTTATGCTTTGTTTGTTGAAAATACATTATATTTATACGTTGCTAGGGATACACAAGAACAAAATGAAACATTTCATTAAAACACCACTCATAAAAATAAACAAAAATAACTAATACGAATTGTAGCAATGTTACTAACAAAAGTTAGCTGTGACAGCTCACAAGTCACATATAAAGCGAACGGATAAACTGTACGATCTAGATTCGATATAGGTACCACCATATTCCAAAGTTCTTAGTCATCAGTATTGCAGATTCACAGATACACATTTTCCAAAAACAAAATTCCTTTTGAGGTTCCGCGAGCCCCTAAATGAGTGAATATCGTAATCGAAAATCTTCATGAAATCAATACTTTCTGTTATTTTCAGTATGAGAACGTAAAAACTGAATGTATTTATAATACGTTTTAAAATCTTTCCTTTCGTTATTTTAGAATAACTTGAATCAAAAATCACAAAAACAACGGGAACCTAGAAATAAGGCTAAACAAAAAATTTGGAGGTAGGGAGAATTTTACTAATATTAGTTAATTCTATTATTGTTTTCTAAGAATTCAAGGTACTCTCACTGGTGGCCGCAGATACATCTAGGATTAAAACAGTCGTGGCCTCAGATACAGATGGACAGGTAAATAAGCGACTAACCGTGGCCCAAGTTACAAACACCCATTTCGATTGTGAAAGTGTTTGTATTGTACATAATTCACACAGAATAAAAGAATATTTTTGAAATAGTACGTGCTTGTTTCCAGTATATTTATGTTTTATTGCACACGCGTTGGTGATGTTTAGATGAGAAAAGTAATTTCTGTTATATAATTAAAATGGCAATGAATGAAGTGAATATCCTTGTAAAAAAATATAAAACAAAGAACCTTCGTCAAAGTTTCATGTATTTTTTGGCTTTCTTAATAGTTAGCGACAGTTACAATGTTCAAAAGTGAGCGAAGCACTTCGTCTGGACTTTCCTATACTTTAGAAATAGTTACTTATCGTGTTTTCAATAGTATATTAGTATTACCGCCTTAGGAGTCAACAATTACAATATAAAATTTGTTTGTACAATTTTGAATAATATATACGATCTACTAGGAGCGAACGAAACGAGCTATGCATTCTCCTCGCACACCGGAGATCCCGCACCTATCACGAGCGGACCCATATACTAACACACCAAGCATACAGCGCCAACTCACTTAAACTTGTTTTGCCCGGGGACATGTCTTATTGTATCTAGATACAGACATTTTTTTTAAATTTACAATTGACAATTTACTTAAAATGTTTTTATAATCCTCCGTGTATTAAAGAAAAATGCATGAATTTCGATTTTCAAAAAAAAATACCAGGCGTCACAGACAAACAAGTGGATTGCGACATGAACTAAATTATAGCTCATCCGTAGCTTTATTAGCCTATACAATTTAAACAAATCCGTGTAGCCAGTTTTTGAGTAATACTATTTTGAAGAAAGTGAAAAATTTGATTTGTTTCACTTTACAGTTTTAGTGGTTCTAAAAGTTCTCGTAGCTTGTAACATTGTGTACCCATAGGGCATTCCCAATATCAGATTTCATCCCGATCTGATTACTCGATTTAGAATAAATGGGTGTTACAACACAAATTTATAAAATTCATAGAAGGCGTCACATATAAATTAGTAAGCTAAAATATGAATTTAATTGTAGCTTATTTTCCAGCTCCATTTGCTTATAAAAGTTAAAAAAAGTGTCGCAACTTTTTTTAGCTATATTTTTTTAGAATTCCAAAATTTTTTAAATATTTTTCACCCTATAGCTTTTAGCTTTTTGAATATGTTTGTGCACAGTAACATTGTATTACTTAAGAGATTTTTTGACAAAAAAATTTAACCCAATCTGTCTACTTGTTTTAACGCAAAAAGGCGCTAAATTCAAAATTTAAAAAAAATTGTACCGGCTGTCATTTTGAACCTAGAAAGTTTGGTTTTTGAGTAAAGAGGCGCAAAAGTCAAGGTAGAATGTTCTGAAAAAAAAAAGTTGTTGGATTTGTCCTAAAGTCTTCTATAAAGATTCCGGTTTTAGATTTACAAAACTTGCTTTCCAAAGAAAATGTGTCAAAAAACATGAGTAACTACCACTTCCGGTTTGGGATTACCCCGATTTATTATACGGAGTGATCGAAAATGATTGAAGGTCACGTGACCACGATCTGGTCGCATTATTATCAAAAATGCGTTTCGATGTGTCCGCGAACCTGTTGTTTATCAATACTTACATCCCTGGAATCCATTAGCGTACGCGCATTTTACCTGTCAAATGTCGTAATAATAACAGTTATTGTTTTCTTTTGTGTTATTGTTCTCGTTTTTGTAATCCCCACGTTATAACAGTTTTTTTCAAAACTCAAAGTTTGTATTCGTTCCCCTTATTAGGTAAGACAATAAAATTACAAAGTTTATTTTAAATGAGGGTGATAACAGGTGTGTAATTTTAGGTTAATATGGTGTTTACAATAGAGCATGATAAATTTATTTTGGAAGCGTACTTTAGATCCGGAGAACGTGACCAAAATGGTGTTTGGCAGTACTCTTATCCCTCCTGTTTCAATCAGTTCCAAGAGCATTTTCCCAACGAAGCAGTTCACTATGAAATTTTTAGTCAACACGTTCGTCGTATTATTCAACGGTACCACGAAACAGGCAGCGTCTGCAAAGGAAAGTCTACGGGCAGGTCATCTGTACTTACCGAAGACACTGTACATGATATTCAGGAACGAATGGATGCAAGTCCCAACAAATCGTTAAGATGTTTATCTGCTCAAACAGGTAATGAGCATAATGTTGTTTTTGTAATTGATTTATCTATGTTAGTTTCAGGTCTTTCATACGGATCGTGTCAGAAGGCTTGCAAAAAAATACTTCATATGCACCCGTACAAAGTGTCGGTGGTGCAAGAGTTGCTACCAGCAGATTTTGGAAAGCGTCCACAATACTGTACATGGTTTAATGAAAACTTCAACAATGATGACATTTTGGATCTGACATTTTTCAGTGATGAAGCCTGGTTTCATTTAAGTGGCTACGTAAACTCGCAAAATTATCGTACGTGGTCAACTGAAAATCCCCATGTATATCGGGAGACCTCATTGCATCCCCTTAAAATTGGGGTTTGGATTGCAATGTCGAGAAGAAGAATAATTGGCCCTATTTTTTTTAATGAAAACATCAATGCTAACAATTATCAACGACTACTTTTAAGACCGTTTATTGATCAACTCCACGATGACGAACTGCAGCATGGGTTCTTCCAGCAAGATGGTGCAACAGCTCACACAGCAGGTGCAACGTTGAACTTTTTAAGGGAATTCTTTGATGAACGAATAATAAGTAGAGGTCGTTGGGAACCGCGATCGCCCGACTTAACACCTCTCGACTACTTTATGTTTGGCCATCTTAAGAATGTTGTATATGCAAATCGTTTACACACAATTGAGGAGTTACAAGAGGCCATAGTAAATGCCGTGAATGAAATCACACCAAGACAGTTAGTAGCCGTTTTTGAAAATATGAAGCGCAGGGTCAATGTTTGTTTAGACAATGATGGAGGGCATTTCGAGCAGCTATTGTAACAACTGTCTTACAAAGAATTTGATTTTTGTATTCATTTAAATTGTGTCATTGAAAAATGTGTTTTTTATTAATTTAAACTGTTATTAAATTGTTAAATTGAGTAATTATTGTAAGCAACAATCAAGAAAAATGTGTTTTTTTTTATTAATTAAACTGTGTTATTAAATTACGTTATTAAATTGTCTTGTTTTTTAACCTATAGGTTAACTTTTGGAATATAAAAATTTACTAACATGAATCGTAATTTACAACAAGAAAAGTCTTTAAAAGTCCCTAACAGTAATTATTTCGCTAAAAAAATGGTGCACCAACATTCATATAAAGAACACGCCACCCATTTTTAAATTTCCCGCGCTATTTAAATTACTATTGCACGCCAGTGGAATTAGTCAAGATCACATTAAGTAGTAAGCGGACAAGATCAAATCAGTATGAAGCGGCACATTCAATCATTTTCGATCGCACCGTATATCCCCACATTCTAAAGCTTTTGATACCTATACTTCCCTATACTGAAAGTGGTTGCAATAAAATGTGTGGACGTGTGGTTATGTGCGCCTCATATCTCGAGAACGGATAGGTCGATGAGCTTCAGAACGTAGGTGTCTATCAAAACAAACTAAGTCTTAAAAACATTTAAAACATGTAATTTTTTCTCATAAAGTTCGCAGGTTATTTGCGTACCCTTTGCTAGCCAAGCCGGTATAATGGCAGCAATGGTGCGATCTTACATGTCACTGTTCGTCCGCAAAATGTTTGATACCACATTACAAACATACTTTTAAAATATATGACAATTTGTAAAGTATAGGCAAATCCAGGCGAAGTGCTTCACTCGTTTTGTTTAAGTGTTATCGATCTTAAAAGTTCAAAAAAAGGTTGCTGACTGTCACAAATAATTTTAAAATTTTTGTCACGGCTAAGAAATAAAAGACGAGAATTAAAGAATTTAATAACAATATTATCAACATGTAAAAGCGGCACGAGGTAAATTTAGAATTATAAAAAATTATTTTTAAAGAACAATTACCTTCCTCAAAAACGTTTAAGCTATGTAAATATAGATGGGGGATAAATTGGAAATATGTAAATGGAAATATTTAAGTAATTTTACAGAGAAGTTTCCGGAGGAAAATAATTATGCAGCCCTGGAAACCACAAAATAATAACATACTGAAGCTAATTGCCAATACTAGTTCTTTAATTTTCACAAATGTTAAGTTTAAAAAATGTTGTTACAATATTCTCAGTTCTCTAAAGTTATTAGACGACTTCATGTTAATTTGTTAACAGATTAGTGATAAATGGATAACAAAATAAACATCTTTGGAAAATCTAGTGTCATCATTTTGAGGCATGATTTGCAATACCGTGTCGTACCGCAAAACACACTTAATAGCTATTTTTGAATTTGGTAATGTTTAAAATTTTATTAAATTAAATATTTTTTTGAACATTATAAATATACAAACTAATGCAGAATTTTGAACTTTTCCATTGACCGAAAAATGCCACGAAATTCTACATTAATATAAAATTTTATATGCTTAATAAATTTCCGATTGGTTTTACAATATATATACCTTAAACTGTTCAGAACTAGCTTTGTGATTCTTGAAGCAACAAACGTTTTTGGAAAAATAATTTTAACATAAAAACAGTATTTTCTGATATAGAAGCAAGTATGAGAACGAGAAACTATTTTTAGATTGTGTTTTTTACAGTATTTTCCTCGCAAGGTATAAAAACTGATTTAATCACATGCAGAAAACTTTTTGTGTTACTGTAAAAAATTACATCAAGGATTATTGAAGGATAAACAAATACCTACCAGTTTTAACAAAATAGCTTGACAGATTTTAAATCATAGTTATTATATTTTTCTAAATATAAATACAGTAAAAACTCACCTTGTAAATAATTAAAGTCTCCTAATTTGATAAATAGACACCTTATGTTTTTAATTAAATATTATTTTTCTGTTTTGCTGCAATTCCGTTCAACAACCAGCTAACATTGCTGCGGTTGCACAACTGAGCTAACAAAACAATTGACCGATCACAACTCTTACTCCCGTTGACCGCGGAAACACCTCATGCGCAGTAAATCTGGTACCTGTACTTACCTGATAGCTATGAACTGTTAATCGAGAAATAATTTGTTCAAGTTTATTTTCTGTTTTTTTGATGTGTATGCTGTATCATATTAAATATTATAGTGTAGAATTTTGCACAAACTTTTTCTTTGTACCCATAGGCCGACAAGCTGACCGTCTGAGATGCCTTTACAATTTTATTGGTATGAGTTATTTTGTTTCCTATATGTATAATTTTGTATAATCCGGTTTTTTTAAATGTAGTTAAATAAGTACTATGATTATTTGAAAAAAAATTGGAAAGTTTCAATTAAATTTGACCTATAGGGTCAATAGGGTATTGAGACGCAACAAATAATTCTGTGTACTTGTAAATATTTAGTATTTTTGAGTAACTTAATTTTCTTATAATTTTGGAAAATCAGCAGAAATGGTTCAAAACAGTAATGTAGAAAAAAATAATAGCAAAACCAAATATTCAACCAACATGAAATAAATAATAAAATTATAGGCGATTTTGAACTTCGTAACGTCTTTTATTGAAACATTATTCTTATAATTGCAAATAATGATACAAATCATTTTTACTTTCTTATACTTTTAGTATAGGAAAGTATAAATTCCATGAAAATATCGATTACGACATACCGTCTGCCTATAAAGTAACCCCCCCCCCCCCCTCCCATGATTAACTTTTGAACGACTTGATATTTTACCACAAGATTTGGTGTGCTTTAATGGGAAATTAAATACTATTTTTTAGCCAAAAATTAAATTTTGTATCATTCAAAATGGCGACTAGGCGCCATTTTGAATTTTTTCCTAAAATATTATATAATATTATTATATTATATAATATTATAAAAATTGTTTCCTATATGTATAATTTTGTATAATTTGTTAAAATAAAGTTAAATAAGTATTATGATTATTTGAAAAAAAATTGGAAAGTTTCAATTAAACTTGACGTATAGGGTTAATAGGGTTAATTATTGAGACGCAACAAATAATTCTGTGTACTCGTAAATATTTAGTATTTTTGAGTAACTTAACTTTCTTATAATTTTGAAATATCAGCAGAAATGGTTCAAAACAGTAATGCAGAAAAAAATAATAGCAAAACTAAATATTCAACGATTCAACCAACATGAAATAAATAATAAAATTATAGGCGAGTTTGAACTTCTTAACGTCTTTTATTGAAACATTATTCTTATAATTGCAAATACTGATACAAATCATTTTTACTTTCTTATACTTTTAGTATAGGAAAGTATAAATTCCATGAAAATATACGACATACCGTCTGTATATAAAGTAACTTCCCCCCCCCCGACTAACTTTTGAACGACTTGATATTTTACCACAAGATTTGGTGTGCCTTAATGGGAAAGTAAATACTATTTTTTAGCTAAAAATTAAATTTTGTATCATTCAAAATGGCGACAGGGCGCCATTTTGAATTTTTTTTTAAATAGAAAGGAAGGTCGACTGACACATCATTTGAAAGGTCTTTTAGTTCTGCGTCTGATCCTAGAGTTTCAAAGAAAAATATTCAGCCATAATAAAATGGCGCATTTTAAACAAATGGACTCACTCAATTCAAAATTGTTTTGATTTTTTTATCCAGTAGTCCACTTTTTCATTTGCAGGACAAAATTTTCCCAGAAATATCTCGGGTGGCTGGAAATAATATTGAAAACGTTATGTTCAAACAAGACGGTGCGCCGCCTCCTTATTATAGGCCTGTTTCTGACTTTCTCAACGGACATTTTCTTGGAAGATGGATTGGTAGGCGGGGGCCTGTAAAATAGCCGGCTCGCTTCCCAGATTTAACTTCCTTAGATTTTTTCTATGGGAATATCTGAAATCGAAAGTGTACAGAACCCGTCCAGAAACAATTGAAGAACTGGAGCATTACAGAAATTTGCAGAAATATTACTCCAAAAACTTATGAAAATGTAAGGCAGGAATTTCATAACCGACTTTTTATGTGGCAAGAAGTGAATGGAAAACATTTCAAACACTTAATTTAATTTCTTTTTGCTTTAATTCTTAGTTTTTTTTAATAGACTTCTTTATCTTCAAACGTTGTTATTCTGTTATGGCTGAATATTTTTCTTTGAAACTCTAGGATCAGATGCAGAACTAAAAGACCTTTCCAATGAGGTTACTCAAAATGGCGCCCAGTCGCCATTTTGGATGATACAGAATTTTAATATGCTCTGAAAAATAGTATTTAATTTCCCATTACAGCACACCAAATTTTGTGGTAAAATAACAAGTCGTTCAAAAGTTAGTTGGGGGGGGGGGGGGGGGGGTACTTTATAGACACTGTATATTGACGAAAATACATGTTTGGATTTCCAGCAACATGTTTTTTTTTGTAGCATTTATTTGGAAAAGAAATTTTCTAAATCTGAAAACAGAATCTGATAGAAGACCGTACGACAAATTCCAAACTTTTTTCGAACTTTCTAGCTACAAAATGGCAACCGCAACAATTTTTTGAAAATTTTGAATTTAACGCTTTAATAACAAAACGAGTTAACAGATTGAATTTAATTTGGTATTATCATATCCGTAGCGGGTAGCGAACACAATGTCTCTATGCACGGGAATTTAATACAAATGAAAACTGTGTAGTATTTTTAGTTTTGTAAATTTTCAAAAAAATATGGTTCAATAACTGACCACGCATTTATTAAATTTTGTAAGCTCATAGAGATAGGGATAGGCTACACTCTGATACGTATCCTAGTCCTATAATTCTTTTGTGACGCCTTCTGTGAATTATTGAACATTGAAAATTTGCAATAATATTTACGGGAGTTAATTTTGCTCCTTTCACCCAATTATCGGCATAGGAATTAGTCTTTCAGTATTAATTCTAAAAAAAATCAATTACTTGATTATTTTTTTTATTAATAAAAAACTTTTGCAAACATGGATAGTTTCGTTTTGACTGCACATAGTAGATCTGTTTGTTACGTAACCGATAATCTTCCCATCCTTGTGTAGTGCAGCAACATATGGAATCTATTTGCGTATTGTGTTGCGTTAGCCCCTTGCAAGTAATCAACGTACGTGCGGGTCAAGCTGCCACTGGTGTTGAGATTGCAACGTTGTACATAAATACTTTTCAAAACAGGAAAAGTAAAAGTTTCTAAAGTATAGTAAAGTTCAGGGAAAGTGCTTTGCTCGTTTTCCAATTTCTATGTTACCATATCAACACACCGGAACGCTTCGCTTTAGAATTTTGACAATTTTATAGAAGTTTAGAATAATTTTAAAGTTTTTGAAAAAATTTTAAATGTGTTCTACACCGGATGTTAATAAATTTAAAAATTTTGTTTCTATTTCAAAATTTTTGGAAAATTTGATTTACTATGAATTTTCTTTAAAAATAATAAGATTAAAATATTGAAAATTTTAGTTTACAAAAATTTGGAAATTATAATGATTTGTGGAAATTATGAAAATTTTTAAAAATGAAAAATATTTTGGGTTTTGAAAACTATTGAAAATTATTAAATATATTAAAAATTTTTGTAAATCTTAAAAATTTTGAAAATTTTGAAACTTTTTAAATTATTATAAATTTAGAAAAAGGAAAAAAAAAGGTTTTATTTTGATAAAAGTAAAAACTGAAACTTTTGAAAATTTATAAAAATTTTCACCACGTGGTAGTGAATCAAAGAGATCGACATTTAAGAATGAATACGTAAGACATATCTTCTAAAAATGTAAAATATGAAAGTTTCGATAATACTAAGAAAATTTTTGCCACATTTTCTAATATTGAAATTTGAAACTGGCTTTTCCAAGCTAACTAACCTTTCTTTTAATCTCTTTTGTCACGTATTATGATGAGAAACTGGCACGTGTATTTGTACTGATTTACCATTTGCAGGTACATCCACCTCGAGAATGAGCACTTTTAGTATTGCATTAATAAAAATACATTCAGCAAAGTTTTCGGACTTTTATTTTAATCCAAATCTATTTATATATTAAATCCAGATCTCTTCCACCTGTCTCAACTTTTGTTGTATGCCTTTAGATCTCGACATAGTTTATTATTTTGATAGCAGTATTTAGAGTAAATGTTAGCTGTCACGACGCTGCACTAGATTTCAAAAGCTCACAAGTTCAGCTAGTTCATATAACAGTTGCATTTATGCTTTTTTCATGAAAATGACAAAATGTGACATTTATTGTCACAAGACGAACTATTCAAGTAAAATAACTCAAATAAATTGCATCATGATATAATTATTAACGGCTATAGTTCGATTGAAATCCTTACAAACCGCCGTTTAATTCATATCTGCCGTTTATTCTTCTTGGTAAAGTTTTAAAACTTTTGTCAATCAAAAGACAAATGACAAATGATTGAAGTAACCGAATGGGATGTTCAACAATTATATAGAACATGTACGACTTATTTTATAGAATTATTATTTTTACGGTACTTACCTTCATATTTATATAAATAATTTTTACCAATATTACTTAACATTACCAGCAAGTTCAAAGTAAATTACAGTTTACGTAAGGGTTAAACGAAACCTTCTTTTATCAGAATTAATGAAATAATAACAAATGACAAGGTTATTGCATTTACGCTACATGCCATTTCACCATTTTATTTGTTTCAACACCAATAAAACTTTAATTTCTAAACGCCCAAATCTTACATTTTATTGTCCAATTCGCAAAAAACTAGCAACATATTTTCTTTCTCTTTAGTTGCAAACTTTCGCTTAGTGACTTTAAATGGAAATAGTAGAAATTTCCATATTAACAAGAAACATTAATTTTATATTGTAACATTTTTTATATAATATTATTCGAAATGTGGGAAATGCATCTCAAGACACGCATAAACAAAACAAATACTAATTATTTATAATCTATGATTTAGACAAAAAAATAACATAAGTATTAAAAAACAATCTAATAATTAGATTAATATTTAATACTTACGTTTCCTTTTCATTCAATTATTGCAAGAATATCTTCGATAAATCATAGTTTAGAATCTTGATCTATCGGTTTATTGTTTCTGTTACGGTAGTTCAAAACGTTTCTTTTGAATTTCCGCTCCCGTTGTTTCTAACTTTCTATTCTTGTAACTGCAGTATAAGATTTGTTTATATGTCTTCGACAACTTGACAGGAGTTTTAAACAATCAGATGATATCGGCGATTGCTTTCATTTAATATAATATATTTTTCTGTTTTGGTTACTAATTTTTGTTATTTCAAACTTAAAGTTAGTATGCAACTATACAACAAATTAATTAAAATAGCTATAAACTGCAAATTTTGTTGGGCAGCAGAACATGAAGAAATTAGTAGTTTCTGGTGCATAAAGGCAAATGTAAATTTTGGTAATCACGAAATGTCTTGCGTACAATTCATATTATTATGTAAGACAGTTTTAAGTTTTATTTATTTATTAAGTGTAAGATTTAAATTAACTTATTACACAAAATCAATGCTGTATATCCTTCTATCAATTGCAACATCTGACTGCATGTAATTTATTATACAAAAATCTAGTTTTCGCCTCAATAATCATATTTGTAACAATAGTGATCACGTTTTAGATAGGAATAATGAGTAATGACTAGGGTTGGGACAAAAATCGATACTAAAATTGACAATCAATTGTAATCGATTAACTGATAATCTTAGCCTATAATTCATGTTTTTCAAAATCGACTTTTTGTTAAAATCGATTCTTCATATTTTAATCAAAAACTAGCGCCTACTAAAATCGATTTTTTTGAATTCGATTTTTTGTGTTCAATTACAATGAATTAACGAAAGATTACATTAGTTAATTTTTCCGGTTTAATTTAAGAAACCATTTTAATAAATAATTGCTCAAGTAAGCTTGATAAATAATGCGAACTAGCGGAACCCCTGGGCTACGCCACGATGTTTTTTGGTATTTCTATAGCTGGCGCTCTCCGCTCCGAATGTTTCCTCCTCTGAGTCGGTCTGAATAAGAGTTGCTCCCGAAAATAAACTCGAAAGAAATCAAAAAGAAGCTCAGAAAAGCAGTCCCGGAAAATAGTCTCGGAAAAACAGCCCCGGAAAAACAGTTCCAGAAAAACAGCCTCGGAAAAATTTCGAAATGAAACCCCGATCATAGTTCCAGTAAAATTTATTAAAAGAAATCTGGACAAAATTTAGTGAAATTTATGACTAATCCTCATTTCCAGAAGAGTAATTTAATTTTTAAAATGTCATTATCATAATCTATCACCTCTTTATACCCGAAGGTGTCGAGGTTTTTCACTCCGGGTAGGCTCTTCGCTTGTGTAATAGGGGGTAGTGGGGGTCTTTTTGGCCTTAAAACAACTACGCACCTGAAGCTTATGCCACCCTTCATGCCTATTCATTCAATGCCATTCACACGTGTTTATTTGTCTGTTTATGTTATGTGTGGTTTTGTTACTTGTCTTGGTTAGCTAGTAATCAAGGCAAGCGCCGTTAATTGTAACCCAACGTTGAATGGTTACCGAGGTCGATACCGATCCACAGAATTACTGAAAAATTTTCTACTTCTTTCAGGATTCGAACCGAGGAGTCACGCATTGTGAGCCTGATCCTCTTACCACTAGACCACTCGGACTTGGAACTGATAAATACGCACTAAAAATGTTGTTAGGCATTTTCATATAATTTCAAAATCAAATTTGCTCTTATTCATATAAATCAAAGATGTAATGATAAAACTAATAGACAATCCCCCGATATCAGCGAGCTTCATGACCGAATCATCCTACGTGATTTTAACGTAAATATCAGAACCCGCAAAAATAATAAATATGTAATCTGCTTCGATTGATAATGACTGGTCGTCAGTAAAACTATAGTTCCTACAGATACATCTAGAATTTGTAGTAAATAGTCTTGTAGTAAACACTTTGTAATCGTAAGCGGAACCTAACCCAGATCCCAATTTGTAGCCGATGAATAGGGGAATTCTTCTGCTAGACATTTGTTCGTTGTCAGCGCGATAAATACACATTTTCGACCCGCTAGAATTAAAGTAGTCATAAATAACCAACAGAAGTGACAGCAATGGAAACTTTCATCGAAAACAACCAATAAACCGAATCAACATGTAGGGGCCCGCGGGTGTATTATAGTGATAAATCTTTCCGAAATGCAAGATTTAGTCGTGTTGTTATGGTGAAACAGTTACGGATTTAATTTATACATTGATGTATTGCATATTCTTATAGGTATTCTTTTTTCAATTGACTACATACACATTTGCTAAAGCAACCAACCAATAAAATTGATTCTGACAAACTATTGTGAAATTTGCGTTACAATACAACGGATGTTACACGCGTTAAATTGTAAAAATACTTAAAACAGTAGTATGCGCTGATGTATAATCGTGTTTTGTAATCAAATATTAGAATCCATTTTAATAATGGAATATTGAAACCGATTATTAGAATCGATTATTAATCAATCAATCAATTATTTTTTTCGTATTGATTTTTAATCCAAAATCAATTTTTACCTATTATCGAAAATCAAATCTAGTAATGACTCGGATATAAATTATGAAATTCAACTTTATCTTTCTTTATCAAGTTGCAGCTATTTATATTAGCATCTTTGTTAAATTTAAATAATATTCTGAATATCGTAGTGCACCGAAATGTTTTTTTTTAAATTAATTTTACTCAATTTAAGTATGTCAAATAACCTACTAGGAACAAATAGAAATATTGACAAAATTCCATTCCAAAAACTTATATTTAAATAATTGTCTAATTATTTAATTGCGTTTTGCTTGTTTTTCGTTGTTAAATTTATACACTTGTATAATATAGTCACCGTCTGCAACACGTGAAAGAAAATGTCAACAAACCGCAACACGTGATTTATTCCATGTGAACACGAGTACACGTGAAAACTGCAGAAACTACATTTTTAGTTTTACATACAAATGACAGAAATATACATTTAACATTATGAATATTTCGCAATTTAACATAACATCAGTTAGACAAAAAGAGAGAGCAAAATTGAGCAAATTAATCTTGTTTTGAGAGTGATAACTTCTAAATATTTCGGAGGACGGGCAACACAAATTAAAAAAAAAATCTTAGCTTTTAATTAACAGTTTTGCAAATGAAATCTATACGCTTTTCTTTGTAATTCATAAAATAGCCAATCACTATGTCATTAAAACTGTCGGAGTGTTAAATGATGTTTTTTATCATTTCACTTCAATACTTTAAGTCATTAACACCGATCGCTGGACAGGAAAAGACAAATACACTACAATCCGTTATTAGACAAATAAAACAAAAATAAAGCACTTCCCACTTCGCACTGCAAACTCAGCCCCCAGATTTATAAATATTTTGTGTTAAATATTCGCACATATTCTTTATTCCTACTTTTCAAACTGCCACAACATTTTTAAAGGCTTAAAATATTGTTTACAGAATTCATCTCAACCAAACAGCGCAAACGCGTTTTATTAAACTGACACATTTCAGGCGCTATTGGAATGTGACATCACCATCACACGGGAAGGTTTGTCTATACGATAACATAAACGTTGTCTAAGAACTCCAGAAAAAACTACAGCATTAATAAGTTTCTTTGTTTTTGGCTCACATTACTATGCACAGATCTCTCTGCCCTGCTAGTTTA
Organism: Ctenicera cuprea; assembly: GCA_958336395.1. Lineage (NCBI taxonomy): Eukaryota > Metazoa > Arthropoda > Insecta > Coleoptera > Elateridae > Ctenicera > Ctenicera cuprea. The sequence continues at coordinate 61,148,562 of OY284486.1, forward strand.
GTGTGTTTTATTTCGTTTATTTACATAGCTGCTGAACTGTTTTGAAAACAAGGATGCCAATCTGAGATGCGCATATCTGTATGTTTGCTACCTTGCAATCTTTTATCAAAAGACAGCTCTCCTGTAGAAAAACCTAAAATAGTATTATACGTTTTGCAAAAGTGGAGCATGTTACGTGTAATGTTGTTAGCTTTGTGTGTTCGCTAGGGAGGTCGGCGCCAACGTTGCCTCTGTGAAATTTCCAAAATCTATGACATACATAAAAGTTTATTTTCCTGCTGAAAAAGGGAATATGCAAAGATTTTTGTTGGAGGGTGCAGACTAAATTTTTGGAGATATATTGTTTACTTCTGTTTCAGTTATAAAAACCAGTACGTTCATACTTATTAGCTCCCTAAACTGCAGAATAATCACTTGCATAACATTGGGAGCACCGAGGTCGGTCCGAACACGTGGCCAAAACTGAGTTAACCACCCATAACATCAAGTGTTAATTTGCTGTATTATTATATTAGTAAAAAGATATTTTTTCATATAACTAACAGCAATGGAAAATAAAAACCGAGGGCCAAGGACCTACGTCACTAGGGATGGACATCCGTCAACTTGCTCGCTACTGTCAGTCGCAATTCTGCATATTTATCGGTACCAATCGAATCCTAACGGTTTTTAGAATTTTATGAAACGCAGTCGGCTTCTTATAAATATGTAAAAACATGTCATCTCAAGCTTCACCTTGACTGCATGCCATTCTTACGGGCGTTTTAACAGCTAAGTTCACATAGGCGTGAAAATAATTTTAATGAATAGCTGAACACGTTCAAAACAGGAAGCACATTGCATACAAAAATCGAGGGGCAAATGACCAGAAGGTTGTAATACTTCTACTACTTATAACAACAACTTGTTGAAATGGCTGTTAATTATCAGAGAGGTGGCACAAAAGAACCAAATAACTGAAGTTTATTTAACCTTTGACATTTCGTTATTAACTTGTTGCAATATTATTAATTTCTTATTTCATGTCGTGTTCGTGATTTCCGGTTGTTGCTTGAACGGAAGAAAGGATCCAATGTGTTTATGCTGTTGTGATTATTGTTAATTGCAACAGCAGATCTTATATACGTTTAGTAATTAATTATTGACCGAGTTTCTAGATTATATAAAATATGCCGTATAGAAAACAAGTATTCGCAATTTTAAACCCACAAACATATTCACGGGACAATTGCTTTTATTTCAGCACCCTAAAGAACGTTTAAATATGTTTTTTTGCTTTTTAAAAATGTTTGTTGTAGGTCCCTAAGTCTTCAAAGCAAAATTTACCTACTCGAAACTGAAAAAGAATACACATTTTACAATATTTTAATTACCTTTTTACAAAATTACAAAAAAATAAGTATGTACAAAAACTAGTTTCTTCTGAAGAGTACCTAACATTAACTGTTTAAGCTTACTCAAACTAATTATTGTTTGAAATCCGATAGCAAATTTTTTAAGAAAGAAAACTGGTCAATGGAATTTAATGTTCGTACACATCACCAATTAGTAAGGGCAAATATCAAAATCTGTCAGAAATTAGAAAAGAAAAGAACAAAGAGTAAAGGAACAACTAAACATATAAATAAAACAAAATTGTAGAGCAACTCAGATAACTATAATGAATGCAGAAAAGAAACTAAACAGAAATGCCGAGAGAAAAAATGATTGCATTAATGATCTAAACCAGAGAATTGTGACAGTAGTAAAGGAGAAAGCCCACGAGATTGCAGGGTCAATAGCAAACTAACGGATCCTATTATCAAAATGCCAGAAAGAAGACGATAAGAGAAGATAAAGGGCAGACCACAAAATACAGTTAACTTTGGTGCGTCGTTCGGGTCCTTTTCGACCCAGTTGCTGCTTTATTTATCGCCTAAACTTTTATTTCTTGTTCTAGATATTTGAGCTCTTAGGACTTTAGTTGTAATTAGTATAGCTTCAAGATTTTGTAATTAGCGGAAAACTATTCGTTGCAGTTTATTTAGTAGTTTAAATTTACACACATAGGTTGTTTGGGTCACTTTTGTCCTCTCATCTTTAGAAGCCGAAACAAGCTGAAACTCGCATAATTCCGTACAGCGCGGTGTGAGTTATGGCAACAGGTTGAGACCTGCATGTAAACCTCTCCAGTATTTGTTATCCCACAGTGCTTGTATATCGTTCAGTGAGTGTTGAACCTTAGTTCTGTGTACATCTTGTGCGGAGTAACTTTTTTTTATTATGACTTCAAAACAATCAAAATTTGTGCCTTCTTTGACACAAAAGCAACTAGAAGAAGCAATTGACAATTCAGACGAAGAAATATTTGATTTTCAAAATTCCTCTGATGGATACGATCCATCTGACAAAGAGGAGTGCTCTGAAATTGAAGATGTTATTTCTGTTTGTTCGGAAGGTGACTGAGACGAGGAAGAACCAGAAATTTCAAATGTGACATCCGAAACTATGTTATCGAAAAACAATCAAATCGAATGGTCATCTGAACCTCCTATACATCAAGGGAGACTTGCTGCACATAACGTTCTTACAATGACACCTGGACTTACTAGGTACACCACTTCGAGGGTGGAAGGCGAGCTATCTGCTTTTATGTTTTTCTTTCCAACATCAATTGAAAAACTAATTTTAGAAAATTCAAACATGGAAGGTAGTCGAGTCTATGACACAAATTGGAAAGATGTGGATGCTCAAGATTTATATTCCTATATAATTTATTCATTTTAGCAGGGTTTTCAAATCTCACAACGAATCGACAGAAAGCTTATGGGATGCCGAAAAAGGTAGGAGTATATTTCGTTCAACAATGTCTCTAGAGAATTTCAAACGAATTTCTAGAGTAATAAGAATTGACAATAAACAAACACGAACTGAAAGAAGAGTCCGGGATAAATTTGCGGCTATTAGGGAGTTTTGGGACAAATGGGTAGAAATTTTATCAAAATTGTTCAATCCAGATGCAAATGTAACCGTTGATGAACAATTGGTTGGGTTCAGAGGCAGGTGCCCTTTTAGGCAATACATGCCCAGTAAACCCTGCTCGATATGGAATTAAATTTTGGGTATTATGTGACAATAACACAGCGTACGTATGGAACATCCAGCCTTACCTTGGGAAACTTCCTGGAGGAGTCAGAGAACAAAAGCAGGGCATGCGGGTTGTTTTGGACCTATCTTACGGATTGAAAGGCCATAATATTACATGCGATAATTTTTTACGTCATATGAACTAGGCCAGATTCTACTCAAGCGAAATATCACAATGATTGGTACAATGAAAAGAAACAAGACTTGTATTCCACCAAAACTACTACAAACGAAAAATGTACCAAAAATGTCTTCAAAGTTTGCATTTACTTCTGATACTTGCTTGGTCTCATACCTTCCCAAAAAGTCTAACAAATTATTGCAGAGTACATTACATTTGGAAAAAGCAGTATCAAACCAAACAAGTAAAAAGCCTGTAATTATACTAGATTACAATAAAACAAAAGGGGCAGTCGACACCATAGATAAAGCGGTTATGTGTTATACAACAAAAAGAAAAACAAACCGTTGGCCACTTATCGTCTTCTATAATATAATTGACATTAGTTCTTACAATGCCTACGTTTTATTCTTGAAAGTAACTAATAGTTGGGGTTCAAAAGATCGCCGAAAACTACGACGTTTTTTAGAAAATTTGGGCATGTCATTGGTAAAACCACAGATTGAAAGAAGAAAGTACCTTCCTAGAACAAAAGCCGCAAGGGACGTTGTTGAAACAGTAAAACCTGCTACAGCAATTGTTCAAGATGAAGCAGCTTCAACATCAACTCAATCTAGAAAGAGGGGCAGATGCTATATGTGTAAAAAAAAACAGACAATAAGTGTTCTAGTTTGTGCTGGAAGTGTGGAAACTACTGTTGTAAGAAACATTTAGAGCAAATATGCAAACAGTGTTACAAATAGATAAAATGACTTTTTTACTTTTATAAACTTACTTTTTCTTTTGTCAATTATGAATTTAATTTTGAAGTGTTCTTTTCTTTACTAAATGTTCATTTTTGCATTCCGCATTGTTTATTTTAAGTAAACGTTTATTCTTAGTTCTTGCTTTTGTTTTGAAATGTATTGTTCAATTTCTTTTTATTAAATAAATGTTTGCTTTTACGCTATAGAATATTTACTTTAATACAAAAAAGAAGCTAGGTGATATTAACCAGTCATTTTAACGTAATGGGTCGTTTTGGACCCGAACACCTTATGTGTGTAGACAAAACGAACGACGCAGCAAGGTTAAGTTACAGTTAATACAGAAGTTAATAATACAGCCAGGCAAATGGAAATATAAAGAAAAATAACGAGAAAATGATTGCTAGAGTATTAAAGGACAATAAAGAAATAAAGATTCTCAGAAGGAATAGAATACTAAAGAACGAAACAACGAAGTTAATAGATAAAAATAGAGCGACCATAACAGTCTGAGAAGAGCTCCTAGTGAAAACAAAATAATTCTACCAAAGCTTCTATAATTCAAAAGAAGAAGATGAAAACCAAGTTGCAGAAGGAAAATTATGAACGCTAACTCAGAAGAAATATCACCAATAGACATAGAAGAAATTAAAAATGCATTGAGATAAATAAAAATACAGAAAAACTGCAGGAGAAGACGATATCTTCCCAGAAATGTTAAACGAAGGAGACGAAAGACTACATGAAGAAATAGCAACATTATTCAATAGATGCGTAGAGAAAGAAGATATCCTTCAGGACTGGGAGAACGCCATAGTGGTAGTAATAAATAAGAAGAGCGACAATGAAGACTTAGAAAACTATGGTCTAATAAGCTTTTTATCGCAAATATATATAATATTTTACAGAATACTTATGAATAGATTAAGAAAAAGCTAGACTTCTTTCAGCCACTAAAAAAAGCAGAATTTAGAAAGGTCTTTAGCACTATTGATCTCAGACAGTTAAAATAATAATCAAGAAAGTAATGGAATATGTGGCTCGGATTCATTGACTTTAAGAAAGTTTTTGACGGCATAGAGATATGGGCTGTAATAAAATCTCTTCAAAACGCAGAAGTAAACCAGAGATATATTAACATTATAAAGAAAATCTACAAGAAATTAACATTCCAAATTAAAAAAGCAAGAGAAAAATGTACATAAAGATAGGTTATCATACAGGGAGATGTGATATCCCCAAAACTCCACACATCTGGAGGATGTGTTTAAAAAGGTCCACTGAAAAGACAATGAAATAATGGTAGCGGGAGAGCGACTCAACAATCTACATTTCGCTGATGATATAGTAGTAATAGTCGAAGAACTAGGATAGGGTGGGCGGCGCGGCGTACGGAAGATTAAAGGACGTGATGGAAATGAAATTACCAATGCATCTCCAAACAAAACTGTATGAACGGTGCATATTACCAGCCGTAATCTATGCTACAGAAACTTGTACTTTCACCAAAAGCAACGTTAAAAATATTAGGGTAAGTCAAAAATCCATAAGTCTGAAGGACCACATGACAAATGAATGGATTAGAAGAAAAACAAGCGTGACTGTCGTAGTATAGAGAGTAGGACGCCTAAAGTGTAGTTGGGTTTGTCACGCAGTAAGGAAGAAAACAGGGTGGTGCAGCAAATTAATTAAATGGAGACCTTGAGGAGAAAACCGAAGCAGAAAAATACCTATAATGAGGTGGTTCGACGATCTCAAAAAGGCAGCTGGAGCGAATTGGCTTAGAGAAGCAGAAAATAGAGAAAGGTAGAAATTTATCGGGGAGGCTTATATCTAAAATTGGGTAGAAAATGGCTGATGAAGGATGAAAGAAGGAATGTATCGATCAAAACTAAGAGTAGCAGTTTTTGTTCTGATTGTTATTTTCTTACCAAAAATATGATTTAATAGGCTTTTTACCTCACAAATAAATAAATTTTAGTTTGTTGATCAGTGAGATAAAGTGAAACACATTCTATGTTGCAAACATCTAAAACTTCGTCAACATTTCCTGAATGTCTAATATAATAATAATTTAAAGTTGAGAATGAAAGGTAAAGTTACGTCACAGCTTCTTTGTAATCATTTACATTTCTCTTTCTCATATTATTACCAGTCTTTGAGAATTTTGGATATTTCTTCGACTGACTTTATATCATCGAAAGTGTATTTTCTTTAATAAAATACTCCAGGGGATTGTAACGTTTAACGTGTACCCTTTAGCAGGTACTCGTAATTCAGTTAGTAAAAATTATCTATAATTTGTATCTGTAGTAGCATTACTGTTGAATTTTTCTCCAACAATCGTGTTTTACATTTGTAATCGAATTTGTAGCACATACGTGAGTCTGTTTCTTATTATTCCTTACCCTTTCAACGTTTTCCAGTATACGAATCAATGGCGGCTCCTGGGTTAGAAACAGGTGAAGCGTTTTTTAATAAAAAATTGGGGGTTCTCCAAACGACGGAGCTCGTGGAGCAGCGGCACCTGTGTCCCCCAAAACACTTATTATATTATTTCCTAGTTTAACACCACCGCACCAGAGCGATGTAATAATGAAGTAAAAGGTAATTTTATACCATACGAAATTTTTGTTACCGATGAGAAGACAAGGTCAGCCATAACCAGTGGTACTCTTTATACCACACGTTTTAAAACTTTTTGTTGTATGAATTTTTGTTACTTACTAAACCTTGTTAAAGGCAATAGTGATAGATGACAGTACGAGATCGTCGAGATCTATATTAAGTACGTCGAGGGGATTGTAGCAAAGCTACCAACCAGTTAAAAAAACAGCAGTGCCAACTAAGCTGACATCAAAACTGCCAGGTGGCCCTCTGTGTATCATGGGAAATTCATTACAATAATTGGTAAGGAAAAAAAAAGATGCTCACATTTACGGCGGTGTTACTTGGAGCCTTTAATCATCAAGCAGCACGAACGGTTCCTTTACACGCGGCCATTTTTTAGCACTTTGAACAGTTTTCAACAAAATAAATGGTATTGAGCTATATTAAATTAGAATATAAATTCAAACAAATGATTAACTATGAAACAAATAAATAACGACGCGACGTACTGTTTTAACAAGCAATAGCATGTCACTGCTTAAATGAATACGTGAATTTGAAAAAGATGACAGAACGACGTATATCAATGAAATCGACCGTTTATCGATTATTAAAATGTACGTATTTCATAATGTACAAAAAGGGTCACCTGGCGGTGTTGATACTAGCTTAGTTGGTTCTCTCGCCTTTTTTGGTGATTGGTAGCGTTGCTACAATTCCCTTGATGTACTTCATAATATAAATGTCGTTCCGTCATGTATCATCGTTTCTATTATTGTTGGCATGCCTTATAACTTATATGGTCTCGATGCTTTACGGATAGGAAGTACACCTGACTGAGGAGTTCTAACAAGGACGAAACGCGTTTTGGGTTATTTCTACCCTTAAATTGTCACAATGTCTTGAAAGAAAGCATTTTGTATTTTAAAAGACTTGATCGCAGTAAAACACTGACACTTTGTTTTCTGACAAATACCAATAAACAACTCTGAGCAAAAAGTGAAGCGCTGTAAATATTGTGAAATGATCTACTGACGCTAGTAGTAGGCAAGTTGAGGCGGTGGGGCATGCGTTGTCATGGTAACCACGTACTTTGGTGCAGCGATAGGAAATTAAATAAATAGCTGCACTTCACTATGTAGTCGTGTTGGATGACCAATAATGCACGGGCGTTGCAATTTTTACGGTCGTGGTTGGTAGTAAAGTGTCATTGGTAATGAATTTATACAGTTTTATAAAAATAGATATCTTGAGTCATACAATAATAAAATTTGTTTTTACAAATTATTGGAGGTAAAGTGGTGTGAGTCAAATGCTTAGAATCAACAAATGCATTCTGTACTCTATTACTAACACGGAAATTATAAAAGTGAGACCACGTGTGAATGACAAATAATCGGATTAAATTACGAAAATTTGTTGCATAGCAACGAGTGCTTGTTTGCATAAAATTGAGAAAGAATTTCTTGGGAAAAACAAACGCGCATGCAAATGTTTATACTTCATAGATTAGACGCCTTAATGCAGGAAAATCCATCTAGCCTCAAAAGGTAAGTAATCGCACTCGGATGAAAGCGCAGAGAAACGAGGTAGCTCCGTCAAAAATTAGAGATCCGTAAAGGGGTTCTATTTTAATATTAGCGCCGCCAAATGGAGCTTGGATTCGTATTTATGTAACTATCACTCTCCACCAAAGTTTCCAGACCACAGGAATAACATTTTATTTTAAAACAATTTTTTGTCAATTAGGTGGAAAGCTGAAACAAGCAATTAGGTACCAAAAAGGCTACTAAACTCGACGGCTGCAAAGAACTGATTTTGATAAAATGTAACAATTACGCTCATTCAGAATAGCGTAAAGTAGTGATGTGGAATTTTGTTAAATTAGGTTAAGTCAGAAAATCGTTTTTCTTATAGAATGCTTTATGCTTTACGAATGTTTAAAAATTTTCCTATTATTTATAAAAGGGTTGAATTTTCCGATTGGTTGTAAATAAAGGATTTACAGTAGCTGCTACAGTAGCTATTTAACCTTTTTGAAAAAGTATTTAAGCGATATGACTTTTTTTAAACCGTATAATTACAATAACAACCTTATTATTATTACTAGCTAAACGACGGCCAGTTCTCTTTTTTAAACTATGCAAATACTAATTTACAATCAAAAACTGTAAAATAGTTGTCGTTGTCGTTGTTTAAATGTAATAAATAAAACTAAATTAATGGAGCAAAAATCCCCTGCTACATATTCCCTCAAAATTAATATTATATTTAATAAGAAAAATATTTAGTATTCTCTACAAGTTCTTATTTGCACATACCTTTATTAGCGTTTTTGTTTTACATAATAAATAACGATATAAATAGAAAAATTGACTTTACGGCTTGGTTTCTCACGATGAACATTATATAATGTGCGAACGCTGCAGTTGTTGCGCTTAATTGTTGTTACATATAAGGTATGGGAAAAATAATTAAGTTTTATTTCACTAATGAGTGTTTCTTGCTCAACCATAATAATGCGATTTAATATTGTAGAAATGCAATTTAAAAACGATTTCTTTTGCCTTGACCGTACCAGATCTACCTATTTCAATTCTTTTTGCTATTATTAGTTTATGATTTGAGGCATTCCTAAACAATATTTGACGATATAAAGGAATGAATTATTTTAATAATACCAAATTTAATAACTTGTACTGAAATGCATGAAATGAAAACAACCTACTAAAAACTTAATGGAAGTATTATGAAATTGCTGTATTGTTTTTATTTAATAATTTTGAGACTTTTTAATCGTCGACTTGATCGTATTAGCAATTCGAGCATTAAGAATATCGGGTGTTTCTGATTAAATAGACCATTACATTTGGTTTTTGTTTTTAATAACAGTTTTTCTATTTTATTTTTTGATAGTTATTGAACTGTAACAGTTTGAAGTAGACTGAATCCAATAATTTACACTTGACTGTCTTTTCTTTCGCTTCTATAATAAGTATGAGAAATATGAACATAATATAATTTAAATTTTGTTCAGTTTTTTTAAAGCTGTATATAAATATGAAACTTAACAATATTTGTTATTTTTTTGCCACAAATTAATTATAATGTAGTTAATTTCTTTCTCCGCCAATACTTTTTACTCTTTCATTTTCATGTCGGTATTTTGAAGACCTGAATTTGAGGGAATAGAAAAAGTGAGGCTATTGCATAATAACAGTTAACGCACAATACTTGACTTCGTGTATTGCAACAGTTTTGCTTATAATATTTAAATTAACATTAAGACTTTAATAATTCGATCATTAAAAATTGGAATTTTTAACCATTTTCTTGTTTGATGTTTTCTTTTAATAGTTAAAACAAAGCGGTAGCACATCAGTACAATAAAGCGTGTTAATTGTTTTTGTGGAATATTTTAAAACATTACACTCCTGAATTAATAATTCTGTATTTCATTGACAAACTTAAGCATGTTGCTATGAGGCAACACGACTCGTTCTTGGGCACTCGCGGTGTTTTCTAGCAACAAGATTTTAGTAGTCAATGAACCGACAGAAATTTAAAAAACATTGTAATGGACTCGTTTAGGGATTACTCTCCTACTGGTCCACCGTAAGATGGGGATCAGAAACATATTTAAGTAACAATATTGGGAATTTTTAATCATACTTTACTTTAACTAACTTTAAATAAATTACATCCTATTTCGAAGAATCAAAAATCCTCTCCTCTTTCCATAAGTTTGGGACAGTGGTGGCGCTAGATTTGCCGCTATAGGCAATGCTATATCCCCCTCCCCCCGATAAGTCATAGCAAGAATCGAGTTTTACAAAAAAGTCCATGTGTCTGCCTGCATTAATAATTATATTTATAAATTCCGAGCTTGCGCAGTTAAACGGAGTAGTGGAATACGAAATAAAAATGCGAAATGATTGTAGGCTGTTATGTTTGTATAATAAATAAATTCAATTTCATCGCATCTTTCTTGTTCTTGTATTTTATTAAATCTTATTTTATAATTTTTATATCATTTTCAAGCGGTTTTCCAGCCTTGAAATTTAGGCGCCTTAGGTGGCTGTCTGATCGCCTACCGCCTAAAGCCGCTAGATGCTTTTCATAGTGGCTGTAAAAACATCAAGCGTCAAACTGCCAAACGTACTTTGACCGCGTCTATCCGTAAATGTTTTTTTTCGTCGGCAAATAAATAACTAGGAGAGTATGCACCTAATTTCAGCTTACTAAAGGATATGATTTACATCTGGGATTGCTGATGATAATTCCACTCAAACTGCAACAACAACCACAGCTGTTTGTATTTTTATATATCTAGCCAATGGCACCTGGGGTTATTGCGATTATCATTTTTAGGATAGTACTAACAGCTAACAGCTAACAGCTAACAGCTAACATCTAACAGACAACAGCGAACAGCTAACAGCTAACAGCTAACAGCTAACAGCCAACAGCCAACAGCCAACAGCTAATAGCCAACAGCTAACAGCTAACAGCAAACAGCTGACAGCTGACAGCTAACACCTAAAAGCTAACAGCTGACAGCTAACAGCTATCAGCTAACAGCTAACAGCTAACAGCTACCAGCTAACAGCTAACAGCTAACAGCTAACAGCTTACAGCTAACAGCTATCAGCTAACAGCTAACAGCTAACACCTAACAGCTAACAGCTAACAGCTAACAGCTAACAGCTAACAACTAACAGCTGACAGCTAACAGCTACCACCCAACAGTTAACAGCTAGCAGTTACACAGCTAACAGCTAACAGCTATCAGCTAACAGCTAACAGCTAACAACTAACAGCCAACAGCTAACAGCTAACAACCAACAGCTGACAGCTAACAGCTAACAGCTACCAGCTAACAGTTAACAGCTAACAGTTAACAGCTAACAGCTAACAGCAACAGCTAACAGCTAACAGCTATCAGCTACCAGCTACCAGCTAACAGCTAACAGCTACCAGCTAACAGCTAACAGCTAATAGCTAACATCTAACAGACAACAGCTAACAGCTAACAGCTAATAGCCAACAGCTAACAGCTAACAGCTAACAACTAACAGCTAACAGCGAACAGCCAACAGCTAACAGCTAACAGCTTACAGCTAACAGCTAACAGCTAACAGCTATCAGCTAACAGCTAACAGCTAACAACCAACAGCTGACAGCTAACAGCTACCAGCTAACAGTTAACAGCTAACAGTTAACAGCTAACAGCAACAGCTAACAGCTAAAAGCTAACAGCTTACAGCTAACAGCTAACAACTAACAGCCAACAGCTAACAGCTAACAACCAACGGCTGACAGCTAACAGCTAACAGCTAACAGCTAACAGTTAACAGCTAACAGCTAACAGCTATCAGCTAACAGCTAACAGCTACCAGCTAACAGCTAATAGCTAGCAGCTAACAGTTAACAGCTTACAGCTAACAGCTATCAGCTAACAGCTAACATCTAACAGCTAACACCTAACAGCTAACAGCTAACAACTAACAGCTAACAGCTAACAACTATCAGCAACAGCTAACAGCTAACAGCTAACAACTAACAGCTGACAGCTAACAGCTACCAGCTAACAGTTAACAGCTAGCAGTTACACAGCTAACAGCTAACAACCAACGGCTGACAGCTAACAGCTAACAGTTAACAGCTAACAGCTAACAGCTATCAGCTAACAGCTAACAGCTACCAGCTAACAGCTAATAGCTAGCAGCTAACAGTTAACAGCTTACAGCTAACAGCTATCAGCTAACAACTAACAGCTGACAGCTAACAGCTACCAGCTAACAGTTAACAGCTAGCAGTTACACAGCTAACAGCTAACAGCTAAGAGCTAACAGCTATCAGCTACCAGCTAACAGTTACCAGCTACCAGCTAACAGCTAATAGCTAACATCTAACAGACAACAGCTAACAGCTAATAGCCAACAGCTAACAACTAACAGCTAATAGCGAACAGCCAACAGCTAACAGCTAACAGCTAACAGCTATCAGCTAACATCTAACAGCTAACAACTAACAGCCAACAGCTAACAACCAACAGCTGACAGCTAACAGCTACCAACTAACAGTTAACAGCTAACAGTTAACAGCAACAGCTAACAGGTAACAGCTAACAGATATCAGCTACCAGCTAACAGCTACCAGCTAATAGCTAACATCTAAAAGACAACAGCTAACAGTTAACAGCTAATAGCCAAGAGCTAACAGCTAACAGCGAACAGCCAACAGCCAACACCTAACAGCTTACAGCTAACAGCTAACAGCTAACAGCTATCAGCTAACAGCTAACAGCCAACAGCTAACAGCTAACAGCTAACAACCAACAGCTGACAGCTAACAGCTACCAGCTAACAGTTAACAGCTAACAGTTAACAGCTAACAGCTAACAGCTAACAGCTAAAAGTTAACAGCTTACAGCTAACAGCTATCAGCTAACAGCCAACAGCTAACAGCTAACAGCTAACAACCAACAGCTGACAGCTAACAGCTACCAGTTAACAGCTAACAGTTAACAGCTAACAGCTAAGAGCTACCAGCTAACAGCTACCAGCTACCAGCTATCAGCATTATAATCATAGGAACAACGTCAAAAAATTGTTTCGATTATTGTTTATAATTATAATAAATAAATTTGTTAATTTTTTTGTTTGTGAAAGGTACTCAAGAATCTCACTAGTGAATTATAAATTTTCTATTATTCTGTCTTTCATTGCCTAATTCAATCGTGTTATTATGTGGCATCATTGCTCGTCCTTATGGCTTTTACTAGCAACACGATTTTGGTTGTCACTGAAGCGAAAGAATTATTAATTCACATTTGGTATTGGAGTTGAGAAGTAGGTAGTTTTGTTAAAAACACGTTTATATCAAAGAGAAACTTGACATTGTGGTATATTAAAAACTAAAACAATTTAATATTTTTATTTCAATTGGTAGTGCTTAAAATGATTAAATAAATGAGGTTTAAACAACAACAGTTTAAATTATTAAAATTCATTTCCCTTAGGTGAGATTTTTATTTGCATTGTTTGTACCGATTCGGTTTAAAAATTACAATATAATAAGTAAAAAAATAAAGAATTACAACAATTTATTTATTAAAATGATAAATACATATTTTAACGATATCTTCCACAGCTACCTATTTTATACCTATATTATATTACATTTTATAATTACAACAAAAGTTTTAAAATTATTTTTTATTTGTCCTTTTGCTGTTGATGCGAATCAAATTCGTCTTACATCAATTATTTCTTCATAATTCATTCTCGGATTCGACAATTATTATCTGAAAAAGCACCGCCATACAGTATATTGTTACCATAAAAATTCCCTTCCACTTATTTCGGTAACTGATCTCAGAACATTCGTTCCAGTTCAACAGTTCCTTCGAGTATCTAGTTAAAATAAATAGCCACCAATTAGCGAATTATATAGAAAGGATAATTACAGAAGCAGTGGCGTAGCTGGAATTTTTTGCCTGGTCGCAAAATAAGTGAGAGACCCCTCCCAAAAATTTTTTTGAGAAAGGGGCGTCCAAGGCTTTGTCAAGTAATTTTTTCCATGTGGCATCTTAAATTAAAGCATTTTGACCACAAATAAGTTAAGAATTAACTGAGCTACTTAATATAAAATGAAACACCATTAAAAAATATTAAAGCATTAGAAAACATTGCATTTCAAAGAGTAGGAAATAGAAGCATCAGAGAAGACAGAGACTCCAGTGGTATGGACACCTGATTCGTATGAATAACGAGAGATACTTAAAACAGATCCTGGAGATGAAAAGCGAAGGGAGAAGACCGAGGGGACGTCCCCGTATAACTTGGGAGGACAACATTGAAGAGAAAGCCAGGAAAAAAAGAAAAACGATACAACAAATTAAGACACTAGCTAGAAATAGAAAAGAATATAGGAAGTGGCTCAATTCCCCAACACCGTGAGGTAAAATGGGAGAAAAGAAAGGAAGGAAGGAAGGCATTTCAAAGAGAAAAACAAAAACAGTTTTTAAAGACACTGTAATGTAGACCCTATTAAATTTGCTGTTGTTTATTATACTGTATCTATCGGGTGTTATTGAAACACGGCGCACTCCTTTATATTCTTTATTTATTAAGATAAACAAATGCAATTTTAGCATGTTATATAAGAACGTATGATATGAGCTAAAATGTAACTACTTTCACTTCCGGTTTACCAGAAATGATATCAACTTTCTTATTTTAAATGGAACACCCTGTATATTATTGCATATTCGAATTAGGATGGAATTCTAAGTCTATTTATTTCAATTAAGTAAAGTTTTGACATTCAAAACATATGTTTTACTAAACTATTAAGAGTGCTTCGACCCACCCAAATCGATTCTAATCATGTTACATACGCCTAAAAAATAAAATTTACAACCTAGAAAACACACCAGTTGAAATATTGCTTATATACAGAGTGGCTAGGAAACCCCCGGCCACTTTTCTTACAGCGGTCAAGAGATGGCGCTTTAGTAAAGAAAAATTAAATCAAAATGCTGGCAACAACGCAGAATCCAAGACGTTTTAGTTGTTTTGATTTAATATGGGGCGTATTTAATAACTAAAACGTCTTGGATTCTGCGTTGTTGCCAGTATTTTAATTTAATTTTTCTTTATTAAAGCGCCATCTTTTGACCGCCGCAAGAAAAGTGGCCGGGGTTTTCAGAGCCACTCTATATTATTTTTCAAAACTTTAGGGATACCCGTAACTTGTGTTTTTGTTTAGAATTTGAATATTTGTACATAAATTTATTTCAAAGTATCTTGATTCTAGTAGTCCCTGTGAAACAAATGAAAAACACTTACAAGTTATTTAATAAGTAAAAAGAAACAAAAATCAATCAAAATCAATAACAGTATGCAAATACATTAGAATCAATTGAGGTGGATCTAAGCACTCTTAATACTAAACAAACTTTAAAAAAATATTTTTGGAAATTCAAATCCTTACTTAATTTGCATAGACAGACTCAGAGTTTTATCCTAGTTCCGAATATCCAAAAATATACAAGATGTTCCATTAAAAAAAAGAAGTTTAATGTAATTTCTTCTGAAACCGAAAAAGTAAAAGTAAAAAGTAAAAATCATTAAATTTTTAGCCCATATAATGCGTTTTTATGGTCTAAAATTTTATTTGTTTATTATAAATAAAGAGAGAAGGGGGAATGCGCCATGTTCTATATATCTAACACCCGGTATATAACTTTTATAAAGATTTGAAAAAAAAAATCTATCCGCAATCCGATATTTCGAATTTCAATATATTTATATTTTTTTACCGATAGCCTTATGGAGCCCCTAAATGTTCGGATCCCATCGCTTTGCGACCATTGGTGGTATTATAGCAACGCCACTGTACAGTACGGAAATTATCTTGGGAATTAATAATGTTGGAGACAAATTTCCTGTAAACAGTTGTTTTTTTTGTTGAAATTTCAACATTTTCGTTTTCTTATCACATTTTGTTTAAGAATTTTGATATGCATCCACATTTCCACATAGCTTCGTTGACAAGAAACTGTGTTGAAATGAATTTCCTGTCTGTCGATATTATATACTGCATGTAACTATAATTATTAAATTTTCTTGAAGCCTTCATTCTAGCGGTTCGTTAGTTTTTTAAAGTACATGAAGTAAAAACAGCTAGTACATAATAGAATTAAAAAAGAAAACAATTATTGTTATACGGAGCAAAGCAAAACGAATTGTGTAGTTCACATACTTTTACAGTTTCGCTTAATGAAGGCTTCATAAATGACCAAACTGAAATTTCTAAAAGTTAACTAAAAAATCCAAGTTTTAGTTTATAACATTATGCAATATTTTGGTATCCAATTTAATATGTATACAATAATAGCTGAAATTTTTTTCTTTTGCTTATTTTCAGTTCACTTATCTCAATTTAAAAAAGTCAGTTTATCAAGTTTGTGACATTATTTTATAAACAAGATTCTACAGTTTGTTCTTTTATACCTAAATTGATCTAGACAATTATTAGAATTATCAATCTTAGTTAATGCTGACTCTTAAAAATTAATTGTTTATTACATTAGTAATTGACTTAAACATACGTACATGTTTTTTGGACACTATACAAAATTTCTTTGGCAGGCTAGAAATTCAGATACGCTAAATAAGCACTTAAATCTAATACTAGTACCTACTATTTACTAAATAATATATGTATAATTGATCTGTATGCATATTTATCAGTGCAAGTAAAAGGGAATAAAATTTAAAAATGACATTCAGCTTCAATCGTCTTTATACAGAGTTATTTCTGAAGACTCCAATTGGTTTTATTTTAGTAGTAAATAATACATATAAATATCAACAGAATAATTATAATTTACTTAGATATTTTATAGAGTAAAAATTGAATGTGCTGAAATAATAATACGTAAAGAAACATTGAGCTTTGTGAGTTAACTACATGTTTTTAACTTATTGGGTTACTATTAAATGTAATTTAAAAAAAATCATTAAAACGATATAAAAATCTAAAATTTCGAGCTTGTCCTTGTTTCTATTCATAAATACAATGCGGTCAAATAAAAAAGAATGTCCGTTTTGTTATTTCAGAGCACTGTCTTTTTGATCGCATTGTATACAGGGTTATTCATATGACTACAAGCCTGCGTAGTCAAGTCAACATACAAATCAACGACTTTCTTAATATCTAAGATAATAATATAATTACCGAGAATCCGAGATACCTGACTATAGATTACTGCACGACCATTATGTCATTGTTAGGTGTTCTTAAATTCGTTTTAAAGTCTACAAAATTATAAAAAATAATTGTACAAATACATTTTAATAATCATACCAGTATTGAGAATTGCATTTTAATAGCACTCATTGTCTCTGATCGTGTAGTCCAGGTATTTTGATTATTATATTAATATCTTAGATACCAAAGAAGTCGCTGATCTGTACGTTTGGTGGCATATTAATAACTTTCAGGTTCGTACTGTTATATGAATCACCCTGTATTTAAGACAAGGGTATCGAAAGTTTTTGTGTCACTTTTGTGTTTTATTTATAAGCGCTTGTAATCTTTTAAATTGTCAATAAAAAAGGTACGATTTAGCTTAATGACTCTGTATAAGAGTGTAGATAAATCAAAATGTGATTATTACTTCTAATTTATATTAGGGACCAGTTTAAATTAAGAAAGTTTTCTATATTCAGTGCTGTAATATAGGCAACCTTAACATCACGAGTGTTGTTCTGCTCAGACAGTAAATCCTCTGGCGCAATGTTCCACTCTGTTATCAGGTGGTGGTAATTTACAACAGTAACTAGTCATCACACCTGCTGTTGCTAGGATTAAAGATAGTACTGAAATTCCGCATACTGCACCGGAAGTCATATCCGCCAAAGGGCTGCCAGGTTTCGGTTGCATGAACAGCAGCACTAAAAGTCCAGCGCATGTAAGAAGGCTGAAAAGCGTGAGAATGATGTAACCTACAAGAAAAGAAAATAAATAAGTAGCTATCGTACAAGAATAAAAATAAGCACATGAAAAACAAGTTCCGTTTATACCGCAATTAAAATGCTATTTTGCATTTGCTTTTTCTAGTATTTTATACTTTACAGTCTTATAAAAAATTTGTTGGTTTGGGAAGAATATATAATATAAAACAACTTCGAAGCAGAAATAAAAAATTACCAGCGGTTGATTAAAAGCACAAAGTAATTTTTAATTTTATTTTTCAACAGTTTCCGTTTCTGATTATCAATTTCATTGCAATTACTAAGCGTGACATTTTAATTGAAGAATTGGAGGAAACAGCAAACAAAAAACCTCTGTGTTCTATTTTAACATTATTTAACCTAACCACCATAACAAATCGGTTGGTTAGTTTTATTAACGTAATTTTGTGATACTTGAATAAAATATGTATACACAATTGGCTTGACTAGATAACACTGAAATATGTATTTCCTATGTTACCTTTCTGTTTATAACTATCATATATTGTTTTATTATATTTACAAGTGTTTTTAGTTTTTCTAGGCTATTGACATTTTCTGTTTACTATTTGAATAGGTCACACATTGTAGAATTAGCCATATTAAAAAAAAAATCATACGAATATCAGTTCAAAACTCTTTGCAAATTTGGCGGTTCTTAGAAAAGCTTTTTATTTTCCTATATTTTTATTACAAAGAAAATGAAAATTAAATGAAATGAAAATTTTCGAATTCGCAATTTTGACGGAAATACATATTTTGGGCATCTAGGAAACCAAAAGAGTGATTTAAAAAAATGACTGTCTGTGGGTGGCTGGATATGTGTGTGATGCATCATAACTCCCGAACAGATGGTTCAATTTTGATGAGCTTTGGAATATAGAGGTATATGAAAAATTGACCGACAAAACTAGCTTTTAAAGGAAGACATGTTTTTTTGGTAGCATTTTCCTCGGAAGCCGAATGTTTTAAATATGAACGCGGAATCCGAGGGCAAATTCGACGACAATTTGTGAGCTTTTTAGCTTTAAAGTAGCGGCCGCTGCGAGCGAATCCAGTTGGCAGATCTGGATCAAATTTGGTATTGTAATAGCTTTAGGGGACACAATGTTATTATGTACAAATATGGTTGAAAATATGATAACTACAGACTAAAACACTTTTTAAAATTTTTTGAAAATTTTCATAAAAATATTGTTCAAAAACTGGCCACAGAATTTTTTGTAGGCTAAGCAAGCTGTAGATAAGCTACAATTTGGTTTGTGTGCCAGTCCCCTAATTTTTCTGTGTAACTTCTATTAATTTTCAATAATTATGCTGTTAGTGCCTATTTACTTAAAAACAATTTATCAGATTAGGATAAAATTTAATATCAAAACTGCCCGTATGCAATGTTGCAAGCTACGAGTATTTTTAAAGATACTGAAACTGTAAAGTAACTTTCGACATTTTCCAAAAAATATTGCTTTAAAACTATGCAAACGATTATTTTTAGGCTTATAGATCTGGAAATGAGCTACAATGTGGTTCGTGACCCAGTCAGATAATTTATTTGTGACGCCTTGTATGACTTTTTGAAAATCGTAAATGTATGCTCGTTGCTTAAGCTAAATTGCTCATGATTGGCAGTGAAATAAGATTCACATCATAACTTTTAGGTGCGTCAATATTTAGGGAGTTCAATTTCTCTCTCGTTCTCCCCCCAAATTTTTGGCGGAGGTATTTGTGCTTCCATGTAACGTTTTCTTTAATTCCAAAGAATCTTTTACGTAAAAATTAAATTATATTTTTAATAGTTCCAAAAGTTCTCGTAATTATCAGGCTGGGGTACGATTCAAATTGTAGCTCTTGTTTCGCGCTCTACGAGCTTACAACATAAAAAAAATGTGCGTCCATTTTTTGAGCAATATGTTTTTGAAATGTTTTAAAATATAGAAAATATTTTTTATTTTATCTTGTAACTGTTCGAAAAGTTTTAGACACAGTAACATTGTGTCTCTACGGTTATTGTAATAGAAAATTTGATCTCGATTTGTTAACTTGTTTTTTAGTAAGGTATCAAAATTTTCAAAACATTGTAATGGCCGCCATTTTAAAGCTATAGTGTTCGAAATAAAACTTTGATTTTGCCCTAGAGGCTTCTATAAGATTTCTGTTTCAAATTTAGAACATACGTTTTCCGAAAATATGCTACCAAAAAACGTCTAGTATCCAATTCCAGTTTACAATTTAAAAAAAAAGGGTAATTCCCCGATGAATATTTGATAGACCCCGATTTTCTTATCGAAATTGAACCACCCGTTTGAGAGTTATGGAGCGCACTTACCCACCCACCAAAACTAATCACCATTCACCCACCCACATCCCCACTCACCTATTCACCCCCCGCCCACCCACAGACAGGCATTATTTTAAAAACATGTATTTCCATCGAAATCTCGTTTTCGAAAATTTTTATAAAATCAATTACTTCCCTATACTACATGTATAGAAAAGTAAAAATTAATAGAAGTTTTGGGAAAAAAAAGCCCCCCTAATGTTGTTGCATCTTAAGAATAAGTTTAAAATTTTATTGTACCATTACTTATGAACAATTTAGCATAAACAGCATTTTATCGTCCCCCTTTCTTAAATAAAATTCTACCCATTTTCAAATTTTAAAAATTTATAGGAAGGCAGCGGAATTAGCGGAATTAGCGGATTGAAACTAAGTGCGAGCCCAACTCTAACTTTACGGGTCCCAAAAGTTAAATAAAATCATGTGGCCAGTTTAAGAGTAATATTTTTTTAATTAAATAGTTTTTGAACAATCGCCGTATATAGAAGCACTTTGTGCCCCTAGAGCTATTTCGATGCTATATTTCATCTGGATTTGTCAACCCGTGTTTGAGTAAAGAGGCATTAAGTAAATATATTAAAAAAATTTCTCAATGAAATTTTAATCAACTCCCACATTCTGAGGATACAAATGAACAGAAGCACCCATCAACCCACCCACCCACCCACTCACCCACTCACCCACAGTCGGGCATTTACAAAAAATTCAGTTTTTATGTTTCTAGGGTTCTAAAACAATCCGTATTTCCGTCAAAATCTTGAAATTGAAATTTTTCATGACATCAGTAGCTACTTCCGTACGCTGAAGGTATAGAAATGATTGCGCGGTAATAAGAGCGACAAACAAGAAAATCAATTTGATAGTCAAAAATTTGCGGAAGGGGATAATTACCCCCTCCCCCTCTAAATATTACTGCATCTAAAAACTAAGCTTAGAATCTTATTTTGAAGAGAAACTTATTTTAAAGTAAAATCTCTTATCGTCCTTCGTTTATTAAATAAGAGAAAGGTTAATTTCCGAATTTAAAAAATTTAAACAAGGCGCTACAGTGAAATTGGCGTTCTGTTTTTGGTTTCGGATCGATTTTGCACTCCATGAATTTGGTTTTGCCTTGGTATTCTATGTTAAATTAATATCGGTCCAGTACTATCTTCGATATCAAGCTTTACATATACACATACAGGGGTTTTCATGAAACTTGAACTATATGCAAAATGCATGGGAAATTATACTTACTAGCTTTCATGTCCGCAGAAAAATTTGGCTAAGAATTTAAACTGTATTATTGTTATTAGTGCCGGTTAGCCAACAAACAATAACTATTACATTTAAAAGTAAGCAAAAATCTAAATAAATATTAATAAATTCAAGGCGTGTCTTTTTATTTCGAGAGTAACAACAATACCTTCTAATGTCTCGGCAGCGACGCGGCTAAAGTTTCTGACTTCTAACTAGAAGTCCCGGCATAGGAAAAGCTTTTCTGTAATTTTTTTATTTTTAAACTGTTTTCATCTTTTCATTTTTACGTTTAACGTTTAATTATGTTATACCAATGAAATAAGTATTAAATTAATTATTTCTTTCAACTAAAGTATTAAAATTACAATTTACTATTTGTAGAATTGGTGTGAAAAATAAATGAATATAAAAAAAAATAAAAAAGGTTTCTCCTAGCCAGGATTGAAACCCGGGACTTCTGCTTAGAAGCCAGCACCTTTAGCTCCATTGCTACAGAGACATTAAAAAGTAGTGTTGTTAATCTCTAATTAAAAAAACACGTCTTGAATTTATTAATATTTTTTAGATGTTTGCTTAATTTTAAATATAAAAAATATTATTTTTTGACGTAACGGCACTAATAACAGCTAGTAACAACAGTACGTAATTAACGTAAATATTTATCACCTATACGTAATTTGTCAGAAAAACGTATTTGTAATATAATCTTTCTGAGGCAGCAATTTTGATCTGAAATGTGAAAAGATCTTATAAACAATATAAAATCAAAAATTTATACAACTGCTAAGAAATTACCGACAAAATAAAATATTTTAAATTTAGCAATTCATATTAGAACCTTTTTCAAGGAAGAGGCGTTAATGTGCTTTAGGTCATATCACAAATCCTTTCAAAATTAACAAATTTGTTTTTACATCGGTGTATTGGCGATTATCTTGAACTGTATACAACCCTTTAACATTTTGTAAATAAAATTCGGTTCTATTTTTCTAATTTAAGTAAAATACTTACCAGACATGTAATTTCGATTAGGCAACCAATAGTAGTGATTTCGCGATCGACATCCAAGAAAACCAAGTACAAGGCAAGCAAAGCCTGATACAATTCCAAAATCTAAAAAATATAGTCTACCCATAACGGAAATCATGTAGAAACACAAACAAGAAGTTAGGCCTCCACAAAGTAACATCATAACAGCAGCAACGGTTAAAGTAGCATGAACAGGTTGTTTATTTCCACTTATGTTCATCCAAGATTCGGATTTATTTGAATAAGTCGTTTCACTGTATACCGATTGAACAGGGCTCGAACAAATTGGTGCCACAATCGCGGTGTGCCTTTTTTCTTGACCTATCTGGCGAGTTGATAAAGCGTAGTTGAGCTTTTGTTGAGCTTTTGGTGTCTTTTCGCGCGCTGTTTTACGCGGAGTTTTGATGGGAGTAACAAAAGGATCTGTAGAAGCTGGAGATATTGGTTTTCTTGGGGAACGAGGCGAAGTAATTTTTTGAGGGGTGCGGGAATAATGGGTTTGAATTTTCTTAGGCGGTGTTGCGAGTAGTTCGTGCAACTTCTGGGTTGCATAAGGATTTGGTGCTTTCCTTGATGCCGTTGGTGAAGTAATTCTTCTAATGTGTTGTACATTATCGACATTTTGTGACCAACGTTCTTCGTGTATTGTTCGTTGTGGTTGCTCGTAGATTTCGTCTTGAATTGAATCAATGTATTCGTATCTTCTGCTTTGATTTGGTTTAGCATACTGCCTGTTATAGTCTTGGGTGGAGTTTTCAGTGCAAATTTCGTACCGACCTTTATTCGATGTAAGCTCTGTTTCCTCTTCCATTGGTATCACTGCGTATCTGTGAATTCTTCGACTTCCCAATTCCAATTCTTCATCATGATAATCGTTTTGTGGTATCGATTGGTTATGATTAGGGTCCTGATTTTGCATTTGAATGTACTCATACCTGTTTTTCTGATATTTTGAAATGTGACGTGGAATCTCCTCGTCAACTACAGGGGCGACTGCATATCTATTACCATTTTCTTGTTGTTCGAACATCTTTCTTTGTTGATGTTGATTATCATTTTGAGGAACACACGCGTATCTCGACGTATTCCCATTTCTGTTATCATTAGACGAATGCACCACTACAATTTTCTTCTGTTTCACAAACCCAGAATCGTCAACAATCATTTCTTCGTAAAAATCCTGTTCGTGGTAATCGTCATTGTTACCGACAAATTTTGCCGGTTTCGGTCCGGGTTTTGGAGGTAAATTTTCACGCACATTTTGAAAAGAACTATCCACTACACAAACCGGCGATTGAGCACCGACTGGTGACTGACGAATGCAATTTTGGTTTTGAGGTCTTTGGGGACTTAGGCCTTTTCGAGGACTTTTACCCGGTTGCCGAGAAAAATTGTAAAATTCGCTTTGCTGACAAAAAGCTGGATTTGAGTAGTAATTTTGTTGAGAATTGTTAGCCATTTTTAAATTTACATGACTGCGTTGTTATCACTATTTGCACAATGGTGTTTAAATGGGCAAAAACCGTTGGTGTGTGTATTCTAGCGGGCTTATGTATAACGACTGGTGCTTACTGGAGGTGGGTTGTTCGTAACGGTAGACTGGGGACAGCAGCTGCATATGTCTAACGTCATATGTTAGCATGGGGTAGATACCATAGACGTACGCATAACTTTACAATTTTAATTACGTTATAAGAAATTTTTTATTTTAGTTCTATACAAATTCTAAAATAAAAGCCGCAATCAAAAAGAATAAACATAAATATTAGAAAAAATGAAATATGATTTTGAAGTCATAGAATTAACTCTTATTGTAAATTTGTTCACAAACTTAATTGTTTAATTTGCATTAGTTTATAATAACGATCATATAAGAAACATCACTTAATTACAACGTTAAAGATTTCGAATTATGAATCTTAAGAAAAAGTGGCCATTTGTTTGACTAAAATCAGAATGACAAAGATCGTTGAAAAAAACTGATTTGATTCAAAGTTTAATGTTTTTCTGATCTACATAGAATATTTCGTTAATAAGGTAAATATTACTATTAAATGCAGAAGCACAAGTATGGGTACGTAGTTATTAATTAATTGAATTTAAAAATTTAGGAATTGAAATAAGAACCAGCTTAAAATTATTTACAGCATTGAAAGTTAATCAATAATGTTATAAGTAATAAAAATTTGAATGAAAGCCGATCCATGAAAAGATACGTTATAGCAGGCCTTCACCAGCGTGCGTCACATTGTTGCTATATTTAGAAAATAATTTTTTCTACTGCCGTGTTTTAATTTATTTATTAAGTGTGCGCTGCCTATACTATAATGATACCCATTTCGATACAGATTTTCATTATGAAATGACCCAAACTGACCAATAGCAGAAAAGCATTGTTTTTGGTAACCATGGTTGCAAGAGTTGTTGACATTTCTTAGCAAAACAGTTCGAGTTTTTTTCAAGTACAATGTTCAAATAAATTTTTTAATGAATATTTTTAAAATTATAAATTAACTAGTCGTAGAAAAAATAGTGTATGCAACTCTTATATAATGGCTATTAACACGCGTTTAAATTACGACACGAGCGGCATCTCACTCGTGTATTAATAGCTATCATTATAGATTCGTTGCATAATATACTAATAAATATCCGTGTCTGAATTTTATTGTAAATTTCTGAATATATTTAATACTTATATTTAATACTTTTTATGTGGATCGTTCTGTGCTTTGTTAGTTAATGAAATCGACCAAACTGCAGCTGTAACAACCAACCTTA
Organism: Ctenicera cuprea; assembly: GCA_958336395.1. Lineage (NCBI taxonomy): Eukaryota > Metazoa > Arthropoda > Insecta > Coleoptera > Elateridae > Ctenicera > Ctenicera cuprea. Next base: position 61,174,080 of record OY284486.1, read on the forward strand.
GAAATGCACAAGAATATAAGTCTTGTGACGCCACTGGAGGCGGTTAGGGTATCAATAAAGAAGGGACACAATGCATTACGCATTTTAATTTTATTAAATGTCCTGTTTCTACATAGAAGGGATCTATAAGTTGTTTATACGTTCTTCGTCTACATGCATGAGTTTATTAACGCCATTATTTTGTTAAAACTATTTGTATTTTCTTATGGTGCTGTAAATAGTTTAATGCAACTTCACTACAATAGAGTCTGTAATAAAATGTATTTACATGATCTACGTACATATAATAAATTATAATGCATCCGGGTAACTATAATGCAATGCGTAAATTGAAATCGCAAAAATGCAAAACAAACAAAAGTTATATGTGGGCTGTGCTGTTGTATTTACTGCAAATAGACCCACATGGTCAGAAATTTCTACCATAAAAGTATGTACATTTACAAGATAGGTAAAGCATATTGCAGCAAAGCAATTTCAAACTTTTGCTTCATTTCTGGATTCGGTAACAACATTAGTGCTTAGAAGTGATACATCAAACTATAATTATACAATTAAAAGAAATAACATTTTGTCTCTATTAATAATAAATAAATTTGAAAACTGCGTAGTAGTCGACAGAAATTTTATGTTATTTAATAATTTTTTATTTTTTCGAACAATTTTTAACTGCATAATTTACAAATTTTTGGTATTTTATAAATAATGCATTCCCGTTTTATGAATTTTCTGAATTATTTGAATATAGATGATCAAAATGTTGAGGAAATTTTAGATGCATAGCAAGCAAACAAGATAAAAACACAATTGCAGTTTGTTCCATGTTTTCGTAACCTAGGCAATATTGAAAAAAGCAATCTTTCAGATTTGAATGTATTTCTGCGTTTATGTTGGCAGCATCCATGTAATTTAGCAGATCCCTCCTGTTTATCGCTTTTCTTTGCCCTTATGGCGTATGGCACGTGCGAGTTGCAGCTGCTGTTGACTTCCTCAATAAAAGTTCCAGTGTTGCATAAATGGAATGATGTAATGGCACCTTTTACCTAAGTCACCTGTTATACTTGCATAATTATTAAAATTTTGAATTATAATTTTTTTCCTACTGGTAAACCTGACAATTCCCAGCTTGACATAATTATAATTTAGTTAAATTTTTTTTTAATATTGTAATATTGCGTATACAGAGTGATCAAAAGGTACGAAATCATGATTTCATTGTCGTTAATAATCGTTTTATTTATATGGGAAAGCAGGGGCGGACTGGGAGCTTATTTGCGACCGGGAAATTGGTGAACCGGCCGGCCCAGCCGAAAATTTTTTTGAAGAAAATAGCGTGGCTACGAAGAATGCATTTAAAGCAAATCTCACTTACAAATAATTTAACTTGATATGGATCATGGCACAAGTTTAAAAAAAAATACGAAAAATTATGAAGGACACATGCTTGAACATAAAATTAGAATTTTAAGTTCTAAGGTACTTACATAAATAAAGTACAGAAATGGTGAACACGGCAAATCAAACCGAAAGTTCCTTTCGTAATAAATCACCCTTTTCGGCAACTTTGTCTATAATGGAATCACAGTCAATATTGTTTAAAACATCTTTTTCACCTGCCATTAACATAAATGATTCCAAATTGTCATTTGATAATGTACTTCTCAGTCGATTTTTAATAAATTTAAATTTAGAGAAGGACCGTTCGCAACACACTTGGGTAATTGGAATTGTGAATAAATATTTATATGCCAATGATAGCATGCTGTACGATTCACTAAATAAATTAAATTTGTACAGTATTTGGTAGCAGCTAATAGCACAATTTTTACAGTTTTTGCAAGTTGTCAGTTTATCCGCACTTTCTTCTTTTTGTTCTTTCTCTTCTTCGAATTCATCAAAATCCAAGTTCCGTTCAAGTAAAGAATATTCTTCAGTTATCGAATTTTATAATCTGTCCCATTTACTCGCAAAATCAATTAACTCTTGAGATAAATTACTTTTAGTGACTCGGTCATCAAATTTAATCAATTTTTCGCTTAAACATTGAAGAGCGTTTTCAGGAATTCCATTTTCAGCGATTTCCTTAAAATTACTAGGCGACAGGAAACTTAGGTCCATATATAATTCACCATTTTTTTCAAATCTAGTGGTCATACTTTCAATTATTTTATCCAAAATCACGTTGTGGACAGTTACTGTAAAATGTTGGTTTGCATCAGTTATGGGAGTATCACGGGTTGTTTCTGACGCCATTCTTTTTTTAAAACGAATTCTTTTAGTTGGAAACGCATTTTGAATTTCTATATCGTCTATATTTCTTTGTTGCAATTCATTAGAAGCTCGTGTTATAAATGACTTTGCCACGGTTATTATTGTGTTGAAATCTCTTTGAATATCTCTTAATTGTTTTAAAGTCTCTGATACTAATTGATGACATTTGAGTAGATCTAATCCACTTATTTGTAAGTAATTGGATAAAGGTGTAGTGTGGCTAACAATTCGTAAGTAAATATGTGCCACTAATATTGTTTCATATTTTAAAAGAAAATCTCTAAAATTTTGCGCTTTTGATCGAATTTCAGAGTTCATTTCTTGTTTATCTATAATTGTGCTAAGTACAATAATTATGTCAACAAATAGGGAATTACTGTAATATCTCCAAAGTCCAAACGAACCAAAAATTCTTCTTAAAGCCACTTCTTAGGCCCATCACCTTGTTTCGCCAATAATTTGTAATGTTTTCCTTTTTTCGACATCTAGCCAAATATTCATTCGTTTGTAAGATTCTTTGAAAAATACAGCTAACGAATTAAGTAAAGAAAAAAACGAAGCTGCTGCAATTGGATCTTTTGTGGCATCACAAAGTACTAAATTAAGAACATGGCTGTAACACCAAACGTGAATTTGTTGCGCAAAATATTACTTAACCAAGCAGTAAAACCATTAAACTGACCTAACATATTTGCTGCACCGTCAGTTGCATTTGCTATGCATTGCTGTATATCTAAATTATTAAGAAATAAAACATTTTTTAAAAGTTCTAAAAAAATTTGGCCAGTTGAACTTTCGCAGTTTACGACGGCAATTACTTTTTTATTAATTTTACCGTCAAAAACATATCTTATAACAACACTGCATTGATCTTTCACCGAAACATCTTGGGTTGTATCAAGTTCTACTGAATACATACCTGCATTTTGAATTTGGTCACAAATTTCTTTTTTAATCAATGAACCAATTGATTGTATTACTACGACTACCGTTTTTTTTTATAACAAGGATAATAGATTTCCTCGTCCTCTTTTACCCGCTTCATGAGCAATTTTGCTTTTATTAATTATAATATCTAAATGTTCTTTTAATACTACAGCATATTTACTTATTAAGATAATAAGTTCTAAAAAATTACCATGGTCAAGTTTGGAATCATCTAATATATTTGCAGCCTCAAATTGTGTTCCCCGAAAACTTAAGCCGCGTTTTCCAATAAGTTTTACTATGTCTACCACTCTTTCTAAAATTTGACATTTATTTTTGATTTGGTCTTTTCTGATGGTCTTTTGTTTTGAAAATAACATGGTATTAATATCTTGCTCGTGCAAGTATAGAAAATAAGCTTCAGTACAGTGGGCATGCATTTTACTACCTTCATGTTCCTTGATTCTTTGATGCACATGTTTCCAATCACTCATTCCCTCAATAAATGAATTACTTTCGTTTGTTTTTGAAAACGCTAGGCAAACAGAGCAATATAATTTATAATTTAATTCATTATAACTGAGCCAACATCGGTCGTGACCTTTTTCTTTGTGGAATACTTTTTTTGTAAAAGGAAGATTAGTGAATGAAGACGGTTGCTTGGGATGCAATTTGAAAAATAGGGCTATATCTGTAATAGCAGGCCTAACAAAAATGTTTAACGATTCCTTCACTTCTTCTTCCTCATCAATCGGTTCATTTTCTGGCACTACAATTGTTGACGAAATTGAGGTTGGAGCTGTTACTGTGTTTACAATTTCTTCTATTTCCTCTTCAACAAATTGAAAGGAGGTAGATGGTTGTGGTGATTGTGAGAAAGTCAGAGTCTCTGTTTCTGTAGTAGTTGTCTGTTCATGAGTTTGCTGAAAATATTTGGAAATTTTCACAGATTTTTTAGCATCTTTTGCTAATAATTTTCTTTTCTTTTCGCGAAGTTTTTCTGCGCCCCCTTTCTCTCTCTCTCTCTTCTCAGCCTTTCTCCGTCCACTCCTGAACGTAAGCCTCTTCCATTTTCTTCCATGTCACTCTGTTTTGCGCCCTTTGCATCCAGTTTCTACCTGCTATTTTCCTAACATCATCTGTCCATCTTGTGGGTGGTCTTCCTACGCTTCTCTTTGTTTGCCGTGGTCTCCATCTGACTATTCTTGATGTCCAGCGTCCCGCATCTTCTCTAGCAACGTGTCCAGCCCATTGCCATTTGAGGTGAGCTACTCGTTGCATGATATCGAGTATTTTTGTTCTTTGTCTAATTTCTTCATTTTTTACTCTGTTCCTCAGGCTAATGCCTAGCATTGCACGTTCCATCGCTCTCTGTGCCACTCTAAGTGTTTCTGCGCTTTTCTGGGTGATAGCCATGGTCTCCAGCCCATATGTTTTAACAGGTAGTATGCAGGTTTCGTAAACCTTCCTTTTTAGATTTATGGGTATATCAGTGTTTTTGAGTATGTGTTTCAGTTTCCCGAAAGCTGCCCATGCTGCCCCAATTCTTCTTCTTATTTCTCGGGTTTGGTTTTCTTTCCCCAGCTTTACCGCGTGTCCCAGATATACATACTCTTCTACCGTTTCCAGTCTCTCATTGTCTATCGTAATTGGATCGTTGTTGCTACTCATTATCGTAGTTTTATTTATGTTCATTGCTAATCCCACTTTTTTTGAGGCATTGTTTAATTGTTGTATCATACTTCGCAGTTCATTTATGTCGCTGTTGATTAGGACAATATCATCTGCGAAGCGCAGACTGTTGAGGAATGTTCCATCAATATTTATACCCACGTTTTCCCAGTTGAGTTGTTTAAAAACATCTTCTAAGGCAAGCGTGAATAACTTGGGTGATATCGTGTCGCCCTGGCGAACTCCTCTTCTTATCTGTATTTTGTCTGTTTCCAGATCTTCGTCTATTTTTACATGAAACGTGGCATGCTCATAAATGTTTTTTAGCATGAGTGAATATCTGGAATCGATTCTTGCGTTGTTCATCGCCGCCAGGACAGCCCATATTTCAATTGAGTCGAAGGCTTTCTGATAATCTATGAAAGCCAGATGTATGGGGATGTTATATTCTGTGGCCTTCTCAATCAAGGTTCTGATCGTTTGAATGTGGTCTGTGGTACTGAAATTCCTCCGAAATCCTGCCTGCTCTACTGGTTGATAGAAGTCGAATTTTCCAGTAAGACGGTTGGTTATGATTTTAGTTAAAAGTTTATACAAGTGGGATAGCAGGCTTATAGGACGATAGTTTTCAATATTTGTGATGTCGCCTTTTTTGAATAAAAGAATAACTTCAGCGTTTCGCCATGTTGTTGGTATTTGTCCCTCCGTTAGGCATTTGTTTAGGAGTATTTTGACTGCTTCTTCTATGACCTCGCCTCCTGTTTTCAGCATTTCGCAGGTTATTCGATCTTCCCCGGGGGCTTTCTTGTTCTTCATTTGTTTCAGCGCTATTTCGATTTCATATTTTGTTATTTCCGGGAGGTCTTCTGATCCTACATTTACGATCGTGTTTGCTGTAGTTTCAATTTCAGGGTCTGGTTTCGGTACGACTGATGAGTATAATTGTGTATAAAAGTGCTGTATTGCGTTTTTAATGTCCTTCCTGTCCGATACTACAATACCGTGGTGGTTTTTTATTTTAATAATTTTGGACTTGCCCCTAGATAGTCTAGATCTTAAGACCCGCATATTCCTATTGTCTTCTATTGCGTCTTCAATCTTTCTGGTCTTGAATGCTCTTATATCTCGCCTGATTTCCTTTTTCACCTTTTTGTTGAGTTCTTTGTAAATAGTTGATCCTTTTTCAGTTTTTCTTCTCTGTTCCATCAACTTGAGAGTTTCTGGGCGTAATTTGCTATCTTTCTTTGCTTTTATATGGGCACATACTTTCTTGGTAGAAGTTTGGACTGCATTTTTTATTCTTTCGCTTAGTGTATTTATACTCATGGTGTTCAGCTGTCGTATGGGTTCTAATTTCTTTTTGAGCTCAGTCTGATATTCGGCTTGTCTGTGAGTTAACTCTTTTATAGTTGGAAAGTTCGCTGTATGTAGCAACTTTTTTCTCTCTAGCTTTGTTTTTATCACAAGAGTTGCCCTAACTAACCTATGGTCGCTGCCAGTTCCGAAACGGTTTAGCACCGAAACGTCTCTGCAAAGTGTTTTATCATTTGATAGAATAAAGTCTATCTCATTTTTGGTTTTATTGTCTGGACTTCTCCATGTCCACTTTCTTTGTTGGGGCTTCTTAAAGAATGTATTTAAACAGTATAGCTTTTCGCTGCTAATATAGTTCGACAGCATGTCGCCTCTATGATTCCTGACCCCTGATCCGAAGTTCCCAATAAAAATGTCATCATTATCCAGTTTTTTCCCAATCTTCGCGTTGAAATCTCCCATGATGATAGTGTAATATGATTTTCCTTGTTGTCTAGCTTGTGATATGTCTTCATACAGTTGTTCCACTTCTTCATCTTCCGAGTTACTTGTTGGTGCATATATATGGATTATTTGTAGGTTATAGCGTTTATTCAGCTTGATGATTAGGTAGATGACTCTTTCAGATATTGCGCAAAATTTGGTAATTAGATGTTTAATTTTCCGATTTATTACAAACGCTACTCCTCCGTTTGAATATTCGGTGTCTGAGTTCTTTTGGTAAAGGATGTGACCCGACTTCAGGATTGTGTTTTTCCCCTGGCAGTCTCGTTTCGCATAGTCCCACAATGTCCCATTTTATGGTTTTTAGTTCTTGTTCCAGTTCTTCCAGATGTTCGTCAGTACTCATTGTTCTGATGTTATATGTTTCCACGATAAGTTGCTGTTGGTTTGTAGGTTTTTGCTTACTTAATTTTGTTTGCTGTTTTGCCAAACTTTAGCCTTTTTCATCTTATTATTAATTATTTAATTATATAAACTAACGACACTAAAAAGTATTGTTTAATAAACGCACTTTAAATGCACAAAACTAGCACTAAATTAAAAACTAACAACTTTGTCTTTTTAACCTAATAATTTTAAGTAAATATTATACGAGTATTTATTTGTTGGGGCCGGCCGATGTGATTAAATCGCATTCGTAAAAGGGACTGAAACTGAAGTAAAACAATTTTAAAATACCTAAAACGTTAGGCAAAACAGTGGTATGATTATGTTTGTGCTTGTAGTATAAACAAACCAAACACTGCGATCGGCCGGCCTCATAAATTAAGCTCCGAATTACATGAAATTCGTAGAATACGTAACATTATAGTATGTCCAAGGCACAGTGCCACAAATAGTATTATTGTATTGGAAACAACGGTCCCAACTTAAGTAGGTGGAATGGTTATGGATATTATTTACGAGTGTTCTATTTTATTACGCCGCAAGCAGAGCTGTTGGGCCAGAACTGTTATTTTAACGTTTTACTATTTTTCTTTTGCAACAGCAAAAAATTAAACGTAATGGCCGGCCCAGTATGTGTCCGGCCCGACTTAGTATAAAAATAATTTCTATAATGGTTACATTATTATATTCAATTTATTTATTTCTTTCTTTAATAAACCGGCCCAAAATGCATCGGCCCACCGGGATTTTTCCCGGTATCCCGGTAGGCCAGTCCGCCCCTGTGGGAAAGTTTAAAGAGAGTGGGCGTCAGAACAACGGTTAGGGCCGCTCACTTTAGCACTGCATTATCAAACGTGGTTCAATTTCCGGGCAGAGCGACTCTAAAAGTCGACGCACCCCAAAAAAAGCGTAAACAAAAATTAAATAATTATTAATTTATTGTAAAATAAAACAATTCTTAACTTCAACAGATTTTTTATTTTAGCTGTATACGTATTTCAACGTGTTTACACGTCATTATCAAAAGCAAGATCAACAGTAAGCAGTTGGTGTTGCTATAGGAACATTAAATCTTCATAACTTGATCTTGATTTTCTAAATCTGCGTCCAGATGACTTGATTTCTCATTCATAAGTCATTACAAGGATAAACACCCTCATAAAATCAATTACGCTAAACACTTATTACAACACAATCATTCAATGGCATCTAATAACAATATAAAATGTGTACACTTTTGTGATGAAAGACGTAAGTTAGATATACTAGAACCATTTGAAATTCACAAACATTTGAAATCTGTACCTTTCTGGATTGGATTTGGAATTGGGAGTGTGAGTACCTCACGCGCACTTAGGTCACAATAGGTGGGCCCATTGTACTACCTTCCCAGCAGCTCTCCACATTGGACGTCACCCAAGCCATCCAACCTTTTGGATGTACTTGAGGACATCCGCAATTGGAATGTGGAGCATGGATCCTCTGGTTGTTGCGAGAGCTGGGCAGTGACATAGGACATGTTCTGCCGACTCGTCGTTTTCGTTGCACGACAGTTTGGGCTGTCCGCCAGTCCCATCCTGTGCATGTGTTGCTTTAGGGTGCAGTGTCCAGATAAGATACCCACAACTAGTCGCAAGTTCTTTCGGGACTGTTGCACACAGTATTTGGCTGTTTTTGGCGAGGGTGCCGTAATAGCAGCCCTTGCTTGACCACAGCTTTGAGTGCTAACCCATCTTCGTGTGAAGCTTTTTAAGGTTTCTTGGTAAAGCATAAAGCTTAATGTCTTCAGGGATGTGGGAATTACGGATTCTGGCCCCCAGAGAGGTTGTTCAGAGGCCAGTCTCGCAATTTCATCAGCCTTTTCATTGCCGTAGGTTCCGTCATGTCCTTTCACTCATACAAGGGAAACGGCATTATCTTTTGAGATATCATCGAGAGCTTCACGACACCGCAGTACCACTCCTGAGGTGATTTTGCAACTGCCAGGGGCTAGTAAAGCGGCTCTGCTATCGCTGTAGATACCAATACGTTGGTTCGTTCAAGAATTGCATTTGCACCATGCATTATTCCCACTACCACCGCTGGGAAGACAGTGGCAATTTTGCCTAGTGGTATATTCTGGCTTAGGTTTAGGTCATCGGAGAAAATTCCGGCACCCGTTTCATGCTTTGTATTAGATCCATGGGTGAAGATGGATATGTCCATATGCTAGGTTGGTCCAGCATTCGCGTAGACACTAAAGTGTCTATTAAACGCATATTGTAAAGGAAGGTAGTCCGCCATAGCATCCAGAAGAGGAGTCTTGACGGTTGCCTCATCCAGGATGCGGGTGTGTCTGCCTCCCTTGCCTACTGTGTGCCACAGCCCCTTGTGGCACAGCCTCAGAGCAGTCCTCACAGCTACTTCCTCCACAAAGAGACCAAGTGGAGGAAGGCATAAGATCACCTCTAAGGCGGCCGTAGGGGTTGAGCGTATAGCACCTGTAGAACTGAGACAAGCGAGACGTTGCACGAGTCCCAGTTTGGTTGCTGCCGTAGCCTGTCTGACCCTGGGCCACCAGACAGATGCTGCGTAGCATAGCATGGGCCTAATCACGGCGGCCACAAGATGATCCTAGGAGAAAGTTCCCAGGATTTACCTAGAGCTCGGCGACACTGCCAGAAAGCTATGCATGTTTTGTTCTGGCGGGTTTTTGAAAAATATTTTTTTTTAAATTTTTAAAATCTTGAAGATTGCGATTGCTTTTGAATTTTCGAAAATAATTTTACTTCATCGTATACTACCCACAAAGGGCTCTCAAACAAGCAACTGATTAGACAACTACTTCTTGAGTAAATGGGCGTAAATGTCGAGATTTTCAAAAAGTTGTAGCGGCCCCGATTTTAAAGTTCCAAAGTTCGGCAAAAAAGTTTTCGATTTGCCTCAAGTTCTTCTTTCTGATCCCGTGCTTAAATTTCCCAAATTTAGTTTCGGAAAAACGTTACCAAAAAAAATATCTAACTTGCGTTTCCGGTTTCTGATTTTTTTGAAAGCTTATAACTAGAAGTACAGTTTTCAATATACATCTTGATTTAAAATTTTATCAAAATCGGTTCAATACTTTCGCCTTTAGAGGCGTCACCCACCCACACACACACACACTCATCAACCCACAGGCAGACATTTTTTATAAAACACAATTTTTTGGGTTTCGTAAGCCCCAAAACGTGTATTTTTGTTAAAATCTAGATTTTGATAATTTTCATGAAATCAATGCGAAGGTATGAGAGAGTAAAAAGCAAAGTTAATGCCAATATCTTCAAAATGTAACGACATATAAAAATTTTAAATTGAGAATCGAAAACTGTGTGAAAAAGTGTCGTAATAATGTCAAAACCGCTTTGCGCTATCTTTGATAATAACCAAATTATACACAAAATGCGAAAACTGAAAATTTTTGTTTGTCTGTATTGAAAATTAAGGAAAATTTGTAGGATCTAAATGTGTATCATAGTAGTACTTGAGATGCTGAATAATTCTTCTCATTCAACTGAATCTCTATTTCTTACCGTTTACGACATCCACATGCATGGACCCTTCATCTCGGACACCCTGTATTTAGAGCCGGCAGTTTTGGGAGATACCCCAACCCTATGCAATATTATGATATTTTGGAAAGCCATCGTATTGGAAGTAACTTAACAATGTAGGCATTATAGAAATACGATAAAAGATACTCAAGTTTCAGACGGTTGTAAGTTGTACTTTGCAAATTTCATGTAGTTATTTTGAAGGTTTTTCTGTCGCATTAACTACGCTACCATAATTAACTGAAAATTTTAGTTCATAGACATTCTTTAATTTTCAAATTTCAAGAGTGTAATATGCAAATTACAATACACGAGATGCGTGCGGGCTATCGCCTCGTAGGACATCCTTTGCGACGAGGCATAATTTAATGTTGCATTCACAAAGTTTGACTACAAAGTGCAACAACATAGCTATAGTGCGGTATGTTTCATGGTTCAAACAATTAAGGTTCGGCCGCGTAATGCGAGAGAAAGAACTTCAAGGTAACTCCGTGAAAATGCAAAAAACAATTTACACCGCGTTTCGGGCATACATTCACACAAATTGTTTTACTTATTTTCATTCACTTAACACTCAAATTGTTATTAATTTGATCTTGAAAGAAAATTACAAATTACATACTGACTGAAACAAATAATTGTAATTATTTATTGTTTAATAACATTTAATAATTTTTGTTCAATAACATAATATGTTAATTTGTTTAATAACATTAATAATTGTTAACGTTTGTTTTTGTGTAATAAAATTGGTTTATTAAAATTGTTGGTTGGTAAAATTAAAAACCTATTAGGAGAAAATTTGCGAGGAAGGCCCCAAGATTTCTACTGCCTAGGGGCCCCCACAGGTTTTAATCCGGCACTGGGCTCATCGCTTAAACGAACCATCCTGTATTTGCGATGATTTATATACTTCCTGTACGATAGTCTGAAATGTTAATTCTGTTTTAGTTTTAGATTGGTATATTCGCTATTTATAACGACAACTAATAAGCAGGAAGAATAATTTAGATATTATCAGCAGAAGAAAAATTAACTCTTCCGAAATTAATATAATATGCACAGCTTAGAAATTAATCTTAAGCTTGTTATTTTAGACGTGTACACTAATTGCTGTAAGATGCGATGTGAAAACAGTAGCAAGTTTATAAGACTGTACACGTAATATATTACAAGAAAAATGCAAATTAACTTACCATGTAATTATGAGGTTTTTTAGGAAATATGTTTTGTTAATTGTTCAACGCAAATTATCTAGCAAAAAGTTTTAAATAATGTGTTACTGTTACTTGTAAATGGCACTTGCAAGTTGCAACCATGTTATAAAGTAACATTCTGGAAGCTGCAACCCAACATACGCTATTAATATCTTGCAGTTTGCAGGTACTGTCATTGTTGATTACCTGCTGTTAATACGTGATAAAATCTTACTTACAATAAACAATTTTTGATCATATTCTACAACTTTCTAATAATTTTAGTTCGTAGGATTTGTGAATGTATCTACAGTACCGAGGATGAAGCTTGCATAGCAGTGGCATAGCTACCATACCGCGAATGGTCGCAAGGCGATTAGGCTCCTTGAAGCTACCAGTAAAAAAGAAATAAATTTGTCGAACTATCGGATTAAGGATATATTATATCTCTATATAAAAGTTTAATACTGGGTGTTAATAATAAAACATGGCGCATCCCACTATTTTTTTCCTTTATTTGTGATAAACAAATGAAATTTTCAATGTTGTGGGTTATATGAAGATATTATAAATTATAAAATAAAACTTCAAGCCTTTCTTCATAAATTTATTATATAGATCATGCTATATGTACATTTCGATTACGATGTAATCATCTACAGTAGCAAAAACGAAAGGAAGAAGGAAGAAGGAAGAAAGGCTTGAAGTTTTATTTTATAAATGAAATTTTAGTATGTTACTTTTACTTCTGGTAAATGACATTAACTTTCTTTTTCTTTAATGGAACATCTTGTATATTTTTGCATATATGGAACTAGGATAAAATTCCGAATCTGTCTATGCCAGTTTAGTGAGAATTTGACATCCCAAAAATATTTTATTGTAATTTTTGTTTAGTATTAAGAGTGCTTTTTCCCACCTAAATTCATTTTAATCAATTTACATACTGTTATTGACTGTAAATTTTTGTTTCCTTTTACTTATTAAACTTACTAGCAATGCTACTTGAAAGTGTAATTTATTTGTTTCAAAAGGAATACTAGATTGAAGGTGGTCGAAATAAATTTATATACAAATATACAAATGTTCATATTCCAAAAAAAAACACAAGTTATGGGTATTATTGAAGTCGAAGCGCAGCCGAGGCTATGAATCCAGTCAAGGCAGTAAAACTGCATTTCTACCGTGTTGAACATATAATTTTTTTGTCGTTTTGTTCGAATTAACATTAATTTTGTGATTATTATAACATTTTTAATGTTATCGAAGTCATCGTAGCCATCATGTTGCTACGACAAATTTGATCTTTATAATTTTATAAACTTCATTCTGTTTGTTGTAAAACCAAAAATACAACGTTTTTCTAATGCTTGGGTAGTAAAAGTGATACTTTAGTAACTTTAAAATGTTAATAAAAGCAAACTTTCAATGTCAATCGGCGAAAAATATCTTTTCGTTCCAAGGGACGAAAAAGTTATTTTGCCCCCGCTTTTAAATGCGAATATTGGTTACGTTTTGTTTATTTTCCTTAGATATGTTTTGTATATCATGGACACGTCTTGGTTACCGTAGATAACAAAGGCATCTGCTTTGCAAAAGTCAATATTTACACAAAGGTAAAATTAAATAATTTAATTTAGATTAATTCTAAAATGAATGGTTTTTGATAAATTTCTGAAGGTCAGCGAAAAATCATATGCGAAACTCGGGAAGAAAGTGTCTTTCTTTCCATTGTGTGCTTTATATAAGCAGCATACGCAGGAAAAAAATGGTATCACTTTCTCTCCTTGTTGCTTGTTACACAAATAACTATTTTTGAATGTCAAAACTTTACTTAGTTGGCATAAATAGACTCACAATTTCATCCTAATTTGAATATGCAAAAATATACAGGGTGTTCCGTTAAAAATAAGAAAGTTGATGTAATTTTCGGTAAAACAGGAAGTGAAAGTAATTGAGTTTCTATAAGTTTGTATAATCACAGATAAGGTTAACACTACAGATATATGGTAAATAAGTGAGCTATTGGCAGCTTGTTTTATATGATTAATAATCTGCAAAAAGATGGCGCTACAATGACAATTTATAATTAAGTCACAGATGACTGTATTTGAGCAGATTACTTAGCACATATTCAAACCAAAAGTTAGACAGCCATCTGCCATGTTTAATCGCAAATGTCAAATCGCAATTTTTCGTAACTAATTAATATTGAAGCCAATTCTACTTAAATTATATTCATGATGTGACAGATGCACTCAAATCCCAACACATTTCAACAGTTTCCAACACATTTCAACAGTAATAAACAAATAGCGATAGCAGCGCCCTAAAATTGGTCTGGTGCGTTGTAGCCAAACTAACGCTAATGTCGTCTTCAAATATGAGCGGACATTTTGTATAAAGGGTCGTATATCTGTAGTGTTAACCTTATCTGTGGTATAATGTATAATATAATACACAAGTAGTAAAGTAGTAAATTTATTAGAGTCTACAACTCTAATGTTTGTTATTGTTTTTCTTTTTGAAATAAAATGTTTAATACGTTAGTATATTTTAATAGTGTTTTATTTTATATTAAAAATTGCAGATAATTCTTAATATCAGTGGCGTATTTGAGGTCAAAAAATGCTTAATTTAAGGTGCCACATAGAAAAAATTACTTGACAACGCCCATTTCCCCTCAAAAAAATTGTCTTGGAGGGGCTTCTCACTCATTTTGGACCAGGCCATAAAATCCTAGCTACTCCACTGGAAGCTTAGCTTAATTATTTCTTAAATGCCCTTATAAGTTTAACATAAACAGTGTGATATGAATTTCTTGGATTTTTTGAAAGTTAGGTAGGGCTGAAGTATTTATTTTTCAATATCCAAAAATACTTTTCACTAAATATGTGGTTAATCGATATTTAAAATTTTTTTCTAGTTTTGAAATGCATCATTACGTGTGTCTTAAAATTTTTTGGTTTAGAAATGTTATCATTGCAGTTTTTATTTTAGACCAGCTAGTAGAAATTTACAAAATTAAGAATCATTTTGATCACAGATGTTTCAGTTTTTAAATTTTATTTGGCGACCTGCATAGGCTAGCGAGAGCCAGTTATGTGAAGGTTAGGTGTTCAAATGCCCGCCATGTCTGTGTTTTTGTTATGAATGTTAGATGGAGGGAGAGGGGGTTGTTTTATACGAACAGGTATATACCTGCATACCCATGCATTGCCCGGATCCCCTACCACCGCTCGCTTTGACATAGTAAAAGTGCTATTCCCGCCTTAATCTTCCCTCCATATTGATCCGTTTTCTCGTGCCACGGTTTAGAAGAAAATTGCAAAAAGCTCTGTTTTAGACCGAAATTTTGTTTTACATTTTTTTCTTCAAAAACTAGCACACAAAAAGTTGGAGTTTTCTGAATTTTCACCAAAATTGTAGGCTTCTAGCTAGTCTGGAAGTGGGTTAGAATTTCCGGACATAAAAACACACATTCTCACACACACGTTCTGCTTTACATGTATAGATTAAAATAACCCTGTAAAATGGCAGAATTTAATTTTTGCCACAGTGACCGAGGTGCGCCATAGTATTTTTCAAAGAGCGGAAATAACTTACTACTCATTTTAACAGTTTAATAATACAATTTTGGTAAAATTTTCACATGTGTTGATTAAATCTTTTTAAGGTAATAAAAATCAAAGGTATTTGTAGTAAACGCTAAAAATACGCACATATTTTATAGCTTTTCTACGTTAAAAAACCAAATTAATTGATAGTATTTAGTGTCATTTAAAAGGGAACAAATTTCCCTATCTGTTAATAACATTACCAATGTTGTAGGTTTACAGGAGAAGCAAGAGATTAAGTACATATGATTTACCATGACTTGTATTGAAGGTTTCCACCTGGTATGTATTGGACAGGGTGGTGCAACACTTCTTTGCGTCGCTATCTAATTCTGAAACGGGTCATGATAACTTAAAAAAGTCACATTGTTTTTAAATGGCACTTTAGCCATTTTTTGTTTATTTGAGAGAAAATCTTGTTTCTCGTTTCAACGATATAAAACGCGAGAAATTTCTCCATGTTAGCAATAATTTTTATTTGATTTCTCTTTAAAATCAATACAACTGAAAGAACAAACAAAACTTTAGCGCTGTTAACAAAACATGAATAGTTATTAGTACGGCCACTTGGATTATTATCGACTAACGTCTCTATGCGTCTTATTTGTAAACTGTGGTCGATCCTTGAAATTATAGTTTCTACGTGTGCCTGATTTTAAAGGGAAGTAAATGAAGTTCAGTATTCACTGACTTAATCGCAGACATGACATTTTTGATGCACTTGTTAGTACCTCCTATGCAGCGTGTGGAATTTCTTGGAAAGTGCCTGATGTGGCAGGCCATATAGAGATGACAGTCGATATTAATCCAAGTGGCTGGCTAATAATTATTTATATTTTGTTGTTTTCACTTTCTTATACTTCTACTTAAGTAGCAAAAGTTATGACTGCATGCAAATTTTCGAATTATTGACTTTAACGGAAATATACGTTTTGCGGGTGTCTAAGGAAACCAAAAACTTTCTGGCGCCGAGGGCCGCTATGAATTTTTTAAGATGTCGGTTTTAATGCCCGATTACTTGAAAAGGAAAATATCTAATTGTCAAAGATGATCATATCATTTATTAGCCCTTAAGATATATGTATTCGTTTGATAAAAATATTTAAAAAAAGAAATGTAAAAATGGCAGGTTTTAAAGAATTTAATAATCTTCAAAAAGCTATTCCTCAAAAATGTCTACACCGTTTTTTTAAAACTTTGTCAGTCGATGAAGTTTGCAGCAAACTACAAATTTATTTTACTACTCTCCCAAATTTTGCGCTGCCGCCCTCCAAGAATCTTTAAAAAATGAAAAATTAAATTATTCGAAAAATTAAAAAATTCAACACTTTTTGATATAGCAACGCGTTTTCCGAAAGTTACGTGCTTATAACAACGTCTATCAATCAACTCTAGTAAAAAAATATTCATTCTTTGCATATTTTGTTTTTGTTTTTTTTTAAATAAACTATTTATAACGATTTTGGGTTCAAAACCCAGTA
This sequence comes from Ctenicera cuprea, assembly GCA_958336395.1. NCBI lineage: Eukaryota > Metazoa > Arthropoda > Insecta > Coleoptera > Elateridae > Ctenicera > Ctenicera cuprea. The sequence goes on from OY284486.1 coordinate 61,191,017, forward strand.
TCTAATTAGACCTTAGCCATAAATAGCGTCTAGTCTCTTCGACAACAATCGATCCCACCAAGGTCAGACTTTTTAATGGTGCATTTCTATTGCGAACGCATTCAATAGGCACTTTTTTAGCGATAACCGCCAGGCTCGTAGTGGCACAGATGGATATGCGGGTGTGTTCGGGTGTACTGCTTTTTTACTGCATAAGTAGTTGTGGGGTCGAATCTCGGTTGGGACCAAAATTTTTTTTAATTTTAGTTTTTTATAAAACTTGTTGTTGTGTTTTGCTGTTTAAGCGAGGTTATTTGTTAAGAGCAGTTATATTTTTAAAGACAAAATACGAAGAGAAATTTGCATTCACTCACTGATTGACGGCATACTAACACGCAAGTCTGACCTTGATGGGGTAGGATCGATTGTTTTTGAAGCGACTAGACGCTAGTTTAGCCATAGGGCGGTTACCTTGCTTCCGTTGCCGTTGGTCGAAGTTATCGCCGCTGACTATCCATACATATATAAAGGCTCAAAGGGTTTTTTTCTACGGTTCCTCCAGGGGCTACCGCTTCACCAATTTGGACCATTTTTTTTCAATGAAAGGTCTCTATCCTCAGATGGAACATGAAACATTTTTATATTTTTATTTTACGTCGATTTTTCAATAATAATTATTTTAATTTATATATGAAAGTCTGCTAAACGCGCTTTACTTGAGGCGACATCTACACCAACGTCGCGTCTCCCTTATGGAACTAATGCATCACGTGACTTAGCATTTAGCCGGTTCTGTTAACGCTCAGTCTGTCAGTGCATTGTGTGCTGGGCTAACACTAGTATATTTATGTATCACATGTTCAACTTCCCGCTGCGCCGTATTTTTAAATTGTTTTTATTTTCTTTAATTTTTGTTAAAGCAAATTTGTTCAGTTATTTATTGGCGTGAGAATATTTAAAATGTAAAAAGTATGGGAAAGCCACATACCAGCGACCAGTGTGTTTCGCTCATTTTTTGTTATAAAATGTAAAGAGAAATCGTAGGCTGTTGTTTGAATTTTGAGGAAATACGAAGAAATTTTTCGCCTACAGTATTATGCCTTATATCGTTGAAAAGAGAAACAACAGCTCCATCGAACGAGTGCAAAAAAATGGTTGCGTCATAGCGCTTATATTATTAGCCAAAACATTTGTTTAACTTTGCGAAAGAACAGGTAAAATTTACCAAAAACTATTATTAACTTTTTTTGTCTCCTTGGCTCGTTTCAAAATTAAATCGGGGCGTAGTAAATGTTGGATCACGTTATAGGATTTACAACGGGTGGCATCAAAAAAATTAATTAAGGTAGACAGTAATCTTTGAGAGCCAGTCTTGGCTTTATTTACATAGTGCTGGCGGTTTGACAGTGACAGTACACAATTCTGTCATGACCTAACTATTATAATGACGTTGGAATAAAATCAAAGTATATATTTTCGATAAATTCTTTTAAAATTTAATTTGATAATTATTTTTTATTCGTCAGCTGTGACAGTTTCAATTTCAATGCAGTTCAAGTTAAGACATACAATCTTTTTTTCGCCTATCTTAATTTATTTTTTAATGCCCACCTTTTATTTTAAACTAATCTTTGATATATCCGGGATTACTAATGTACTCAGTTTCTAAATACAAATTCTTTGCTAAGTTATGAAATTTACCAACAAGTACAGATTAATATTACCACCAGTAATAATGGTGGTCGTAACGACTACAAAGTCTATTGGCGGGAATTTTTAAAATGTTTTAATGTTATTGTAACCTTGAATTACAAAGATTGTACTACTATAGTTACTAATCCATAATTATAATGTAACAGTGCTTGAGTGGAAACTAGGCCATTATAAATTATTAAAATATAATATATTTTGGTCGAAGGTTATCTACTACAAATCGTTTAAACCGGAAACGCACGCTTCCTGATTATATATTTTTTAGAAAATCTATATCTATGTTAAATATTGGCTATACATATTTACGATAAAGTACTGCAGAAATAGCCAGTTTTATAAATTGTCAAATAAGTATCAAATAAATAACGAAATCAAACACTCAACAACTACAACTGCTTTTTTATTGACCTTATTATGAAACAAAACATTGTTATTTTTGAAAGTGATTAATAATATGTAACGTATAGACTGAACCAACTGGCATCAAATACACGGAGGGTACAAAAGTAGTCTTAAGTAGGGGTGGGGTACATTCCATGGCATAGCATGCAGCGTCAAGGTCTCTTATTGCCTGCTCATTGCTCTCACCGGTCAAAACGTTGCATCTTGTGCCAGACCTCTCTGTCTTTCCCGAAGAGAACGGTCCAGTACGAAGATAGGACGGTGACTTCTCCAAGAGTTACCTATCCAGTGTCGATCGTATTGGCGAACGTGTTGAAACCGGATCGTTGTCCTATTAATTGTTAAATCAAACTGTTTTAATAAATTGTGAAAAATATATGTTACATATTTTTAAAATATGCACTTATTAATGGTTACACATTGTGATTCAAAAATTAGCGTTCTTTAGCTGCAATGTGACACGGTGTGAACATGCGTTTACCTTATAGTGTTACAAAAACGTGAATTCGAACATGCGAAGTGGGTGCATAACATTCTTGCCAGTTGAAGAGTTGTTCGCCAATGCCATGTGGAAGTATTAATTAAAAAGTCGTTGTTCTGCATTTTTTGTGTCAGTGCCAGCCAGTGGAAATTTTTATTCAGAGGAACGAAAAGCATTGTGTAAAGGAAAAAAATTTTAACCGCTTTACGTTTTGTGTAAGTAACACTAACATATATTTAAATACTCAATTTATTTGTGATATTTTTAACTAATTAGTATCACTATTTTAGAAACAACTATGAAAATAGTTCTTTGGTTTGTCTCATTTTACTTAGTTTTTGATACAAGCTAGGAATTTGTTTCGAAATTCGTTTAAACAGTAGCGCGCAGCGTTAAGTCAAACCAGAGACTTCAATACTCAGTTAAACAACGAACCTACATCCTATATCGCCCAAGGCAAATTTCTTTCGTGCTTTTCCATTGCGTGTTCGCATGTATCGTTCTTAAGCTGCGGCATCTTCAATAGCAATCGTTGACCTGCACTTAAACGGTACACCACTCTGCCTTCACTGAACGATGTGTGGAAATGATCAGTTTCGTTTGACTATTTCACATACGGAAAATTGTCAGTCTAATTCTAGATTCAATAATTTTCCCCGACTCAAAAACAATGTTAGAGTTACAGAAAAAATATTTTTTATTATCTAAAGTAATCACAACAACTAAATATTCGATGTAAATATAATAATAATAATAATAATAATAATAATAATAATAAAGATTTCGTACTGCTACCGTGAAGAATGAAACGAGTAAACTGCATTCAAAGTAAATATATTTAATTTAATTCTATCTGCATTTGTTAAACACACAACTGTTAACGCACAGTCTTAAATCAGAAATTTAATCTACAGCTTGAAATGTTTTACAGCTCATACCCGAGATCATAATCGTAAAATCAACTGTTACAAGAAGGGTTGGCAATTATATGACCGTTGGTTTGTTGTTTCTTGATTAATTCAAAGGCGTCTAACATACGAGTAGTTGGTAAATTTAGTGAATAAAGGTATGACGATAAGCATTTCTTGTGCTTTTACAAAATTGTGCAATGTTGCAGTGTTGATATGATACATTTGTAGTAGACAATAGTTATTTTAAAATTCCGTCAGTGACTGATCTAAAATAGCTAAATTATTTGGACTTACAACTTTTCTATACTTTCAGTATAGGGAAGTTTTGATTTCATGAAATTGTTGGAATTCAAGATTTTTACGGAAATACACATTCCCAAAAAAAAGGTATTTTAAATAGTCTGTCTGTGGTGGGTGGGTATGTATGTGCGTGCATCATAACTACCGAACGGATGATGGGATTTCGATGAGCTTTGGAATCTGGGGGTATATCAAAAATTGACAGACAAAATAAGCTTTTTAAAGAAATCGAATCGAAAACGGAAGTTAGACATGTTGTCTTGGTAGCATTTTACCGGGAAAAAAATTTGAAAATAGAATATGATATAAGTAAGACCTTAGGGACAAGTTCAACGTTTTTTTTACCACACTTTCTAGCGTCAAAATGGTGCTCGCTCTGATTTATTGTAAATTTGTACTCTAGCGCCTTATTACCCAAAAACGAGTTTTTGTGTTTTTAAAGATAAACATTATGAAGTGAAAAAAATTTTCAAAATTTGTAAATTTCCGCAAAAAAATATTTCTTAAAACTGGCCACACGATTTTTTTTAATCCGCCAGTTTCGTTGCGATGCCTTCTATGCATTTTTGAAAGTTTATGCATCTTTAATTTAATAAACGATAGACGATAAAAAGTGTCTACTTAAGCAAATTGTTCATGAATAATAGTAAAATTAGATTCTCAACTTAATGTTTTGGTGCAGCAACATTGACGGAGGATAATTTGTCTCCTCCCGCCAAATTGTAGGAGGACAAATTTGTTCATCCATTTTTTGATTTTCTTTAATCACAAAGAATCTTATTCCAAATAATCAGTCTGGTAATCTCTAGTTAAAGGTTCAAAGTCCAGCAAGGTGTTAAACGCAGGTACAATTAATAACCCAGTTTTGCATAGTTCATTTAAATTAGGCGTTTTAGGTGTAAAATAGCTTATAACTTATACAAGCTAACCTTTAAAAGATAAATTTGTTTCTATTAAATCTATGTGGATACAGTTCGTACTTTTAAGACTACTTACACAGGTAGTAAAAATAATATTTGCAATTACCTTTATTAAGCGAATAATCTTGACGCCAGCCGCACGATAACAGCTGCTCCGCTGCTAGACTTGTAGAGGCAGTACGATCGATAGTCACTAATGACGCGTAAAACGTTTATACAAAAATACTTTTTAAAATATGATACGTAAAATTTCTGTGAAAGTGAAACATAAAGATGGCAAGTGTAAACAAAAATTTTTAAAGCATTTTTGAAAAATTAAATATTATTCAACAATAACCTTTTTTATTTTTTTTTTGTAAAAAAAGTGTAAAATAAGCTAATGAATAGTATATAATTGGAATAATATTATAAATTTATTTAAAAATCCAGTCACTAACTTCATAACTTTATTTGACTGTTGTAGTAGAGCAACAACTTAAAGTACTAGCAAAATGTCTTAAAAGTTAAAAAAACATTCACAGCCACCCTAATATCTTCTTTATTCGAGATGCGAAATTAGCGGTTGTACCCCTTGAAAGCAAATCATGGAGCCGTGAGTGCCGGTCAAACCGTATAAAATAAAATTCATCAGCCAATAAGCGAGAAAAACAGAGAAAAAGTTTGTTTAAATATGACTGCATCTACAAAGCGAACTTAGAATATTATTCTACAACTGAGTGATGAGTAGGGATGGGTGATATTAGAATTCCGGTATTACCGCAATATTAATATGCTGAAGCGCTGGTCCTAATAAAACATGAAAAATCAGTAATAAAAAGTTATTCTCAAAAAATGCAACGGAATAATGTTTACCGTGGTTTGGTGTGTGAGAGTGTCAAATACCAAGCGATCAACAGAAAACACATTAGAACAAAGCTTGACAAGCATGCGTCAAGTCTTAGGTATATTCAGAAAACTACAATTAATTAACATTGACATTTGTAATTGTTTTTTGAATACAGTTAAGACGTGTTGCACGCCAGTCAAGGTCTGACTTAATGTATTTATTGTGAATCGCTCAGTATTTAGTATTAAACCTTTTGGTTCTAGGCCATTCCAAATACAGTAACAGAGTAGTTCAAGACAACGCCATCCAAGCAAGACTAGTGTTTGGGGTAAGGCGATAAAGCTCAGCTTTTGAACAGTAAGGTTTATTTTTGCTCATAGATTGAGCGGTTTAAAAAAAATATTGTAAATGTTATAAATTATATGTACCTATAGATAAAAATAATGTAGAAAATTTTGTTTTAATATTTGGAAATCACTCGAAATTTTACTAACATTTGCTGCTAGTGGAGAACGATCGTTTTGAACCCGGAGCCAACATTCCACGCAAGCTTTGAAATCAAGTGGCCGTTGCTTACGTGACTGTTACACAAACATTCCCACGCACTACTGCAAACAAAATAATATATAAGCTGCATCGAAATGTAAGAGCATAGCCTGTTGTCGCGTAAAGTTCAGACAGTTCCGCATTTAATACATAGACTAGCTGAACCCGTGAAATATGTCCCACGCATCTGCAAGCGGGAGAGCTTTGTATGGCAATGAGAGGTGATAAGAAGAAGCATCGACTAAAAATCGTGCTTCTAGTAGTGGGAGTACGTCGTCACCTAAAGTTGAGACAGTTCAGAAGAGGATCAGGCAGGGAACAGGGAGGCTTGGCTCCCTGTTCCCTGCCTGATCCTCTTCTAGATTTCTACTTGCCATTGCCTGCCTGATTCCCTCGTTCCAGGAGGGTCGTGGCCTTCCTCGTTTTCTTTTTCCTGGTGGTTGCCACTGGAATATCTTCTTGGGTAGTCTATCGTCTGGCATTCTCAGTAAATGTCCAAACCACTTTAGGCTCCGTTTCTCCACTCTCTCGATTATTGTTTCAGAAAATAAATTAGAAGCTGATAAAAAGAAAACGGTTTTCGGCGTAGAATCAGATCATACCGACATATACCTGTTAAGTACGTTATTTGCTACACAAAACAGCCAATTACGACTTTTTTGACCGGTACTGAATTTTTTATGACTAAGAAAATACCCACAATTCCAATTTTCATATTAACCGTGTTTTAAATCAAATATAGCGTAATATCTAGAGAAGTACTTGGAATAACAACTTGGTTTTCTTTTGTTTAAATGCAGTTGCCTAAGCGCTGCTTATGATCTCATTTTAATTTCAGAAATTAAAATTTGTCTCTCAAAGAAATTACCAATACCACTTTTTGCTTCCGACGTACTGAAATTTTTTACTAAGCGACACACTTTTTTATTTGTAGATTTTAACATATACATGCATCGAACAAAATTAAGAATAAACTTTGGGAAATATTTCAAAGCAAAAAATAGATATACAAAACGCTGCGCACTGAGGTTTCTACTTTTGGTGTTTTCTGTGCCACACCGCAGGCGTAGGGACGTAAGACACCACACAGCATATTCTAAAACCTTAATGGTACCTGAAGCTGTATATAAAAATATTTTTATAGTTGTACACTTTCTTTAATTATTAATGAAACACGGAAAGAAATAATAGATATATGTGACGTAATATAAAAATAACGACGTTTAAATAAACGAGTAAAATCTTCTTAATGAGTTTCTTCTGTTTCTGAATCAGGATGTTCGACTAAAATTACTAAACTATTGTTAAAATCTTCACAATTTCATTCACTGCAGCATTTCAGTCCCTCTTTTAAGCAAAGGTTCATCCATGTTTGTTTGGACTTTCTAAATTAACATTTGAAAGATAACATGAATACTAGATTTGTAACTGAAACCGTATTTATTTTCTCTTAAATCATAGAATTCAAAGAACACTTTCAGTGGAAACACGTTAGGAAGTTTCACTTAGACTTTACGTCTTCTGGGTACACATTTCTTTTTTTTAGCATGACCATTTGCTTTTAACAGTGTTTCTAACAGTAAGGGCACAAATGACCAAAATCGGCACTGAACCTTGCTTTCTCTTATGTACGGATAAAAGAGGTGAATTCTGATGTAAAAAAATGCTTTTAATTCGAATTTTTATAACGAAAAAGCTCTTACGGATTGCGAGTTTGCCAAAAACGATACGAACGATTAAGGTAGCATAGAACGTGCGATCAACCTGTCAGAAATATATAAAAGAAGTGGTGCCAAAACAACAACGAATTACTAAAATATGATCGATCCAGTGCATGCAAAAATTTAAGGGTGCAAAAAATTACCTTATAGCTTGCTCCCAGTCCTTACTTTCTGTGTTGTGCAAGTATAGGGAACCTAGTTATCAAGAAAAGTTTCAAACAGAGTTTCTCGGGGATCGACGGGGTAAGAAGTATTTTGCGCTAAGTATAAATTTTCTTCTTTCTGGGCTATTAAACGCACAAACCTGCAATTAAATGTGGTGGTATAAGTGCAAGAATCGTAAACTTTGAACTATAATTTACAACCAAATTTAAGTTCATAGCCGCATTACAATACGCTTTAGGTGACGAGTTAAAACATAAAATTTTGATATTCGGAGATCCCCGAAAATGTTAGAAAAACGTAATTTTTGGCAAATTCACAATCGAAAGGAAAATTTGAAATCTGCGAATTTTTTTACATCAGACTTCACCTCAACTCAGGTTTTGGAGTTTGAACATTTGGCCTCTAACTATAAAGACATTTTAATAGCGTTAACAAAACAAGATGATAGTTCAGGGACCACTGCTATTCTTATATAAGTTGCAAAAATATTCTTTATTACCTTAGATCGATTGTGTGTGGTAACGCAAAGATCGGACTTTTAGTCTCAGAACAGCAAAAAATTTCGTTAAAAGTAATCAAAAAGAATGAGCGTACCCAAATCCATTTAGTTATACGTGAAACATGTTGTGTTACAACTATAACTGCAATATTTGAGATAAAGCGTTTCGTTCAGTGTGACTTTATTGTTAAGCTAAGCCAGAGGTTCTGCACATAAAAATATGTTTGCAAAGTTTCTTAAAATTGTTTCGTGTATTACTTTTAAAGCCCCCGACCATGCATAGTCTATGCTTATTAACCCTGTTTTAAAATAGCTCGAGATAATAAACCAGCTGGCCAGACGTATCTAACAAGCTCCATAAGGTCAAACATGTGGGTGTGTTGCTATTTTAAGCCCGTTAATAATTCGTTTAAAATTGCATATATGCGCCAACTATATATTTAGAGGAATTATGCCAGAGCTTATTATTAATTTATTGCCCGATAATTTAAATACTGACTAATACTAGACTAGAAATCCGAACTCTGGTGGTAAGGTGCAAGTATAAGTAAATAAAATAAGAAAAATAGATATTCACCCGAATACGATTAAATTTCTGTTTTAAGTTTTCAAATGAAACAACATATATATTCAGCACTACTATCTAATGTAATATACAACCAGCTGCTACTTCTTTTTATGACGGGGTTTCCTACCATAGTGATTATATCGCTATACTTGTTGATTTATTTTCCGGAAACCACTTTGTCGTTCATTTAAAAAATTGTGGCTCTCGTTCCAGATAGTTAAATAATCTTGTTCTTAAAGCGGCTCAAACACTCTTGGTGAGACTGAAGAGGCGGGTTTATACTTATCAGGTTAATCTCCGATACCTTTTTTTATACAATAAAAAAATTGCGGTTTTAAAATCTGTTAGGTAATATTATAATAAATTTACTCTAAGCATCTATAGCATTTTTCATTTATTTGTGAAGGATAGCGAAACTAATTGGGGTTTTAAATTTAATTAATTTAATACAAAGGTCACTTTAATTCGAATTTTATTATATAGTACTATAGTTTCATTCATATTCGTAGTTTTAAACACAGTTTAGTTTTGAGTGCTTGAAATTTGCGAAAAGTTGAAATATTCACATTTTCATTGTTTACGTTTTTCAGAGCTTCGTTCATGGGTGCTGGTGCCTTCGTTTTCAAAACTAGCAAAGGTCACGGAAGAATTTATGTTGATACAATTTGTATTCAGCCAATTTCTCACCTAACGAAGAAAAAATGAACTTTTTGATATTTACATACGTTATATGTATAAGCGCGGTACGCCGTGGTAGAATATTGCAGTTATGGGATTATACTTTTTACCGGTTAAAAATGTTCAATTATTTAAACTGGGTTTGTTGTTATGTAAAGCAGTCAAAGCTGTTAAACAACGATGAAAACAATAACAAATAATACATGAACGATGTTCTGATGTCCCTGCCGATTTTTACGGCAATGTACACGATTATGATTAACAACACTTTGTTTCTCATTCGCTGACATTTGGGATGTTTACGGGATATGACTATGAGTATGACTATGTTTTCGATTGCGCGTTTCTATTTTATTGTAAATCTATCTACTAATGACATAATTATGAGCACTAACATGAATCATTGGTTTATAAATAATCACATAAAATTATATTTACTAGGGCTAGGCCCGGCTTCGATAACGGTGGGCGGAAAAAAATTTCAAAAAAACAAATCCTCGGAAAACCAATTTTGGTAAAAAAATCCTCGGAAAAACAGTCCTGGAAAAGTCTTCGGAAAAAAATCTTTTTGAAAAAATACAATGGAAAAACATGAATGTTTAATATTTTGTAGTTAAATCCCTAACAAATGATTGTATCCATGTTTCCTTCAAAAGCTCATTAGTGTTTTCAATTTAAATTTTCACATTTCTTCTAAATGTAGAAACGAATGTATGTTTTTGATTTCTATTAATAACGTTTGCGTAATCTGACCTACATTTCTCTCCAGAATCGTGTTTGGTACTGATGTGTCTCTGATCTTGCTGTACGTAAAAGTCTAACCTGGCGTAAAGGATCCGTAAGCCCAACGTGTGTGTTCCCCGAGGGGTCTGATATGGGATTGCCAGCTATCAACGATTATGTCCCAGTCATACACAAAAACTGTAAACATTAAATTTTGCTTATCTTCATCGAAAACTGTAGCGACCCGCTGTACCAATGAATATGCGCTTTATATAATGGACGCGTAAATTATGTGGCTTCTGGTAGCGGAGACCTCTCACCACTAAAAATTGAGATACGGGGAAGGGATCTCGATTAAATATATAGGTGGCTAGTTAGATAGATCCGTATTTTTGTTAACAGTAAATAAGCGAATAAAGTAGGTTACGTAGCGGGCTTATAGTAAATCGAGATCCCTTCCCTCTGGTTCAACATTTAGTGGCGCCGTACCTATTTAGTAACATTCTCGACACACCTTATTTATTATGTTAAGGGGTTTCAATGTGTATGTAACAGTCGCGCAGTGTCGGGGGCACGAATAATATGCTATGCCGGCGGAATGTATTATTACGTCATTATAACAATCTCTTTTAAATAAATTTGCTAGCAATTGCTTGTAAAGAAACGCGTGTGGCGTAGTCTACGGGTTAGGCTAGTTTCATAAATTAATTTGGGATTTAGGTTAGTGAAGCTTTGTTTCTGTTTAGAAATTTTTAGCCTGTGTATTTGTAAATCGTCATAACACTATTAACACCCGAGTTTACTGTATTAATTTTATTTATTCAATACTAATTTGTCCAGTTTTTGACCTGTACGTTTTCCGGATGTAATGTTAGGAATGAAATTGATGTTTTTTTTCGCTTTGATTAGTCGTTTTAGAAAATGCTCTTACGGCTCGATGTGATGTTTACTCTGCATCTCCCTCGATAGCCGTGGCGTGAGTTAACGCAGGTGGAAGGGGATTTAAATGAAGCAAAGATCGGCTACGAACGCAGTCAGCCGAAAGCTGAGACAACTGACGATCAGCCTTTAATATGTAGATGATTAATCGTTTTTCAACATTCTCTCGGTGCTCGATGTGATGTTCACTCTGCATCTCCCACGACACCCGTTGAGCGAGTAAGCGGAAGACGACTATTAATGAAAGATAAATCGGCCAGGAATCACAGGAAAAACTTTTCATTGCAAACAATTTTTGCGAGGAATTTAACTTCGTTGATTACCTGCACAGAGCGAAATTAGATTTTAAGATATCAACGAACACCTTGATATTAAAGAAAATTGGAAAGCGGGATTGATCTTTTAAGGAGTAGGGGATGGGAGTTGGCTTGATGTACACCACTTCTACAATGAAAATGTCATAAATTATTAGAATTATCCTTATTTATATGGGAAAAGGTGACACTGTTTGTTGATATGTTATAAATTAGGAATATTGTAAATTTTAAAGTACTAAATTATAGGACCTATATTCCTACCATTTTCAGCAGTTAATTAAATACACCATATTTATTTATGTTTTAATGTAATTTTCATAAAACAAATCAATTCCATAATTTCAAGAAAAAATGCCGTTTGGGCAAAAAAAAAATAAAAGTCGTTTTTAAAAAATAATTTCTTGAAAAAACAGAAACAGTTTATGCTCTAAAGTTTGAATCGTTTGAAAACCTTTCCATTCTTTACCTCGGGAAACATTACGACTACAATATGGAAAGAATTCTATTCTTACTAAATGCAAAATGCTTTAAACGGATAATAATGGCGCACCATGCAGGTAGAAATTCTTGGTAACGAGTAAAAATACAGAACCAGGCCAGCAATAACGAACAATAAAACGTATACCATGCGGGTCGTATAGAGGTGTATAATGTCCATATACCTGGAAACTTCCCACGATCACGAAAGACTATAACGTTGAACTACGAAGGTTATCTTTGCCGCTGGAAGACTGCACATCGTTCGCAAATCAATTTCAAACATCCCCATTGTTGTTGCTGCTCTGCCGCTTTACTTATTTCACATTTTGATATTTCTCATAAAAATGAAAAATCACTTCCTGTAACATCGATTACAACATATTTCTTCTATTATTCAGATAAGAACAAGAGGAGAAGGTAAACAGGACGACGTACATAGGTGCAGAGGTTTCAACGTACAAGTTTTTACAATTTTTGCATCCCACAAGTTGCAATTACGAGATTGTGAGATTATTTTTACTACGTTTTATGGAAAGCCCTGTATATCTGTTTCAGATTTAAAACGATTTAATACAATAATAGCGGAGTCCGTTAACTACGCCCTACGTGTTTCAGGTCATTTCTTTTATAAAAATAATAAAACGCTTTGTTGAGATGTTAGATATGTTCTTAATGTATTTCGCAATATTTTATATTTTTAAATATGCAAGGAGTTGCGATTATGAACATGCTTTGCGTGAATTAGTTTGTTTCTTAAAATACTAAACCAGCATCTAGTGCGCCGTTTTTCTTCTTTTATTTGTATGTATTAGATCCGGTATAAGAAGATACCAGCATAATGTACATAATTGTAAAAAAATAAGAATATATATTTGTAAAATGTATTAGACTTCTTATGCAAGAACCAATTATACACAATGAAGCCGGTCGTTTCAATAGGTAGGTTTTGGGAGACAAACCCCCTTCTTTAAATTAATCAATAGACATTATTGCTACAAAATATCATAACAATACTGCTTAATATATTAGCGATACTACCTGTATCTACTGCCGAGAACGTAAGATTTTTTTCCACTTTATGACGGTTGAAAAGTTACTTAAGCAGTTTGCGTCGTCGGAGAGTAGGTTAAACAGTTGCATTTATACAGGGTCATGACTCCAACCGTTGCATCTATTTTAGATAAAATGGACGAAAAACTAAGAAAACTTAATATCAACCTAAATTGGGCGACATTACCCGCTACAAATGTACTTTTTAATACGATAATTCACTTTTATATTTGTTATTGTCTTAAAAAATTATTACTACTTTCGTTACTATACGTACCCGAAAAAATGTAAGGTGCGCCTCTGGGTTGTTTTATATTAGTTAAGCATGTCCGCGATTTAGTGTGATGGTCCCGTACGTGTACTTGCATTGAGTTATGACGTTATTTTAACCGGAAACATATAAATAGACAAAGAAACTCGAGCGATTCATCATTATAAAGTCTTAAATTTTGTAATTATTACTAAATATTAGCCTTCTATGCAGTACAACTTAATAAAAGTAAATTTAAATTTGTAATGCAGTTACATTGGGTCCGAGGTTGAAAGGGGACCAATGTTAAATTATTTTTTTAATTAATAAAAATAAATGTACCTAATGAAAGTATGCAACAGCATTCAATAAAAAAAATGTGTAAAACAGTGAAAACCTGCTTGTCGGTATTTGCAAACTCGTGGCCCCGATGCGATGTAACTGGCCTTTTCGCAAACAATGTAAGCAGTATAGACCCAAATTTGCTTATATGTATTGAAAACCGTAGCGGCTTGCTGTACAAACGAATATGTTCCTTATGTTATGCACGCGTAAATATGTGGGTTCTAGTAGCGGTGGCCCCTCATCAATAAATGTTTTTTTTTTATTGAACGAGGTTACACTCTCTATTTGTTATTGTTATAAAAATTATAATTTATAAAATGTTTGGGTTTGTTTTATATTAGATAAACATGTCGGCGATTTATTTCCCACGTGCGTGTTTATATGACATCATCTTAACCGGCAAACTAGCAAATAAACAAACTCGTTTTACACCGCACAACTTACTGAAAGTCAACGTGAATTCGTAATGCTGTTGCATTGGGGCCCGAGATTGAAAGTGGCCCAAGTAAAAAGCATTTTGTTTTAAATAAGACACAAATGTCTCTGTTTGGAGAAGAAACCTGTCAAAATATGGATTGTAAAACAAAAAAGTCAAAATTATCCGTTTGGAATCAGTTTTTGAATGTAATAATTTCCAATCATTTGTTTATGTACACGTCCAAAAACTTCCGATACACATGTTACATGAAAATTCTTACAAAATACATTTGTTTCTAGGGAAACTATGAAAAATAGCGCAACTCTATTGGCTGTTTAATACTGCGGTGCAATGTTCTCTAAGATTTAATAGTGATACTTGTCACTACAATTCTTATACGTTGGTGCAAAAAGAACAAATACTAAAATGCGATTAGTGAATTTGTATAGTTTCACATGTAAGTTGGATAGCCATTCGTATTTGAAACAATTTCTCGCCCTCAATATTTTGAAAATTTTTTTGAATATAAAACTATAAATAATTTTTAAAATTAAAAAAAGTTTTTTGAAAATTTTGAAAATCATTGAAAGCTTTGTAAATTGTAAAAAGTTTTGATAATTTTGAACTTTTAAAAATATTGAGGAATTTGTTAAATCTAAATAATCTTTGAAATTTTGAAATTTTTATATACTACAGTAATATTGAAGAATTTTAAACAGTTTTGAAAATTTTTGTAAATTTTGCAAAATATGAAAATATGAAAAATAATTTAGAAACATTGTAAACTTTGGGAAATTATAAAAATGTATGTAATATTAAAAAAAATTTTTGGGTGAAAATTTTTTTAGTTTTAGGTAATTTAGTAATTGCGTTAATTATAAACAATTATTTTTTTGTTGAATTCGATTTCATAATTTAATGATAATCGGTTTTTGGCGATTATCGAATTAAACTGTTGAGGTAAACGACCAAAACGAATTTTGTTATATTGAAAAATTTAAAAGTTTTGAAAATTTTTTAAATTTCAGCCAATATTTATCAAATTTTAAAAATTATTAATTGTTTCAAAATAGCCCAATTTTCAGTTTCCAAAAAAATCAGTTTTAACAAATTGTTAAAAATTTTCAAAATTTTGAAAATTTTTAGAAATTTTAAGAATATTTTTAATTTTGATAGTTTTCTAATGCTTTTAATAATTTTGGAAATTTAGAAGATTATGGTTGCGCTATACGACCAAAAAGAAACCACCAAGAGGTGTTTTCTCAATGGAAGATTGTTCCTATTGTTCCTACATCTTTGAAATATCGAAAAATCGTTGGTGGGAGACAATTTGGAGTGGTAGGAAGATTGGGCTGGCGCAGATCGGCTGTTCGACATGTGTATTTATACGAATTTAAGTTCTTTTAATAGTGCGTATATTTTGAAGTAGAGCTCTAAACGTAGCGTCCCCTACAGTCAGCTGAGAAGGCGGATTGTCATTTAACATGCTCATACCGATTTTGATGCAGAATTTTCTAAATTAAAAAAAAGCAAAAAAATGATGATGGATAGAGCAGTAGGAGGGTGATAGGAATATCGCGTTTGTGCAGATAGGCTATTGGACATGCGGTGAATACGAATTTAAGGTTCTTTTTCGAGCGTGTATTTTGAAATAGAGTACCCTTCTCCTCCCCCTTTTTTGGCGGACCAATCTCATTTTCTGGCAGTGTCATCCTATTGCATTTACCAATCTTTTTAGCCAAATTTGATTTTTTTTGTGTTAAGGCTAGACTGTAAAGTGTATATAAACACACAGACATCTCTGCAGCGTCCGCTTTATCGTTCTTCTAAGGCCCTTAAACCTGTTTATTAGTCAATTTGCTATAAAAGTACTTTTCTTTTAGGCATAGCTCGTTTATCGGCCAGTAAGCCCCAAGCAAAAAAAAACTTTGCTGAACGAACGCATTTGCTCCAACTCCTACATGACGATCACAATGCCTTCCTCTATAGCTACACTTCGTATAGCGAGGAAGGTAAAAATGGTACATAATTTACATCGACAAAAGGTACAACTGTATGATGTTTAGTGTGGTACGTGTGGTGTATGAAATATGACTACAAGATAGGCTAATGGTGTGCAGAAATCAACAGCTGTCTATTTATTTAAAAATGTAACGACAAGATAAGGAATAAATTCGAACAACTGTAAATAGTAAAGCTGATGTTTCCCCTAACATAAAGAAATAAATACGACAAAGCGGAGCAACTTTTTAAATTATCCTGTCTATATTGAAATAGCTGAAGAAATAAATAATATTGGCTATTATTTCAAATGTCTAAATAAAATAATAGTTTCAACAAGACTGTTCAAGATTTATAACTCATTTTACGCTGTAATCAGTAAATCCGGTTTTATTTTCACATTGATAGGTCAACGAAGCGGCAACACTGGTTGTTTAGAATGAAACTAAAACAGAGTTTTGTTCTGGTTGAAGAATTTTTCAAATTTTATTATAATTTTGAAAACCGGTATTTTCTCTTTTTTTGCATTTATAAGCTATCAGTTTGCCATTTTAAGTGTTTTAGTACCGAACAAAAAATAATTCTAGATGCTGTTAATAGCGGTACGTATGTATTGTAATGAAGTGGGTACTAATTTTGCTTATATTTTACCAGCATTTAATTGTAAAAGAGCGAGAGTTATTTCAGTCAAAGCGAAATCACGTTTTCTGGCCGTTATTATTTAACAAATAACTAAACCATGTTTTTACTTTCCCATACTTTCGGTATAGGGAAGTATCGATTTCATGAAAAGATTCGAAATCTAGATTTAAACTGAAATACACGTTTTGGGGCTTAAGGAACCCAATAAAGTGTTTATTAAAAAATGTCTGTCTGTGGGGAGGTGGGTGGGTGGGTGGGTGACTCTACAAGCGAAAGTACTGGAGCGATTTTGATGAAATTTTGAATCAAGAGGTATATTGAAAATTTTGGTTCTAATTAAGCTTTTGAAAAAAGCCCGAAAACCGGAAAAGAAGGTAAACATTTTTTTTGGTAGCGTTTTTCTTTCAAAAACAAACTTTTGGAAATTTGAGCACGGAATCTGAGAGAAAAACTTAAGGCAAATCGAAAACTTTTTTACCGAACTCTCTAGCTTGAAAATGGCGGCCGCTACAACTATTTGAAACTCTCGGCTTTAACGGCCATTTACTTAAAAAGCAGTTGTCTGATCGGGATCTGCTACTACTTGTTTGAAAACCCTTGGTGGGTAGTATACGACGCAATAATATTAATTTTGAAAATTCGAAAACGATCGCAATGGCGCTACTTCAAATATTTGAAAATTTTCAACTAATATTTATCAAAAACTGTTGACACGATTTTTTTTAACTTTCTAATATTGGATAGAACTTGCTTTGAACTACAAATGTAATTTTTAATAATCTCCCAAATTTTACTCTGACGCTTTCTAGTAATTTTTGAAAAATTTGAAATGATTAATTATTTATTTAAAAATGCAAACGTCGATCGTTATAAACGTTTTTGTCGGTTTGATACACTATTTAAAATACTTTATTAGGATTCGCAAAAATTTTCAATGATTTTAAAATTCAAGAAAAAAAAACGATACTTTTTAATATCAACAACGCGTTTTCTGGCATTTAGGCGATTTTAACTACGCCTATCAATTAGCTCTAGTTAAAAAATATATTTTTCATTCTTTGCGTATTTTTGATAACTTCCCAAATATAGCCATTATAGCCATTTCTGTCCGACATCCGAAGCGGAATTTGTCATTCGACGGAGCGCGGCGGACGCTTACCTTGCTTTCATGCGGTAGTCGCTACGCTACTTCTATGGGTAGAGTTACGATACGGAAACCAATTGAACAGGCTATCGCAAATTCTTGCTGCTTGTTTTCTTAGAAATCTAATACTTGGTCAACTGTGAACCGTTATAATTATTAAAAGTTACACTTTTGCAAATACGGCAAGTATTATCAAGTATGGGAATGTTCCCTCGAAGTCCACACTTCAGTTTTTTATGAATTGAGATTACACCACTGAAGACTCAACATTTAAGGAAAGTTCTTTTATTTGGATTTGCAAATTTGCACGATTCTCTACATTTTGTTGAATTTTATATTATTTATATCTAAAAGTTCAGCGGCTGTAATCTAAATTCCAACCATACTTAAAACATCGTTCTTTCACTGACTTCAAGAGTCTTACAAAATCAAGCAACGAAACTGAAAATTAAAAATATAATTTATTAGTTTATTACATTGAAAGCAAAGCTTGAATGATTTTATGTTAACAGGTGTAACAGGTACTTAAAACTATAGCCGTGAATTTAATTGCCATTATTTTTACTTAAAATAAGTTAAAATTAAAAGTTAAATGAAAAATATCTTAAAGCTGTAGAGTAGGTTTTCGGGTTAGGAATAGTTCAGCAAAGTCAATCAAAATATATGTTTTCTTACCGATAATCTAAAATAATTTTTTAGAAACCAGTATATTTATAGTATAAAGTGTAAATAGAACGTTGTAATTTATGTAAGTAGCGGCATTTAAATAGTTTCAAGTATGTTCTTCATAAATAAACAATATTTTCATAAAATGTAAATTTATTTCATCTCCATTTAAGTAGATTACTTCTGGGGCACATGCAAAAATCGTTGAAAAATCAGCAAAAAAGTGGCTAAAATCTTTTAAAATACCTCAAATTTTAAACACCCCAAAAGTACCTCAAGATCTATAGACCACCAAAAATTGGGCACACGAAAAAATGGTTGAAAAACGCTTAAATCAAGCAAAGTTAACTCAAAAGCAACCAAAAAACCTTACAAAATCCCTTGTTTTTAGACACCCCAAAATGGCTTTTTACGTCTGGGCCAGGGCATTTGAAACATGCAAAAATCACTGAAAAACGGCCAAAAAAGGGCCCAAAGTCCTTTAAAATACCGCAATTTTTAGACACCCCAAAAGTGCCTTAGGATATATAGACCATCAAAAATTGGGCCCATGAAAAAAATGGTTGAAAACCACCAAGAAAGACCTAAAAAAACCTTACAAAATTCCTTGTTTTTAGACACCCCAAAATGGCTTTACTTCTGGACCAGGCTATTTGACACATGCAAAAATCAATTAAAAACAACAAAAAATACTCCAATTTAGAAACCCCAAAATGGCTTTTCATTTCTAGACCAGAGCAATTGGAACCTGCAAACAATCATTGAAAAACCACAAAAAAAGCCCCAAAACACTTTAAATACCCCAATTTTTAAACACCCCAAGAGCACCTCAAGACCACTAAAAATTCGGCACATGAAAAAATGATTAAAAATCCACCAAAAAGCGCATCAAAAACCTAAAAAATTCTCCATTTCTTTAATATTCCAAAATGCCTTTTCATTACTGGACCAAAGCAATTGGGTACAACGACGAAATCGATAAAAGAAAATAAAAAAGTGTGATTTGGCGTGATTGTGGCCTCATCTTAATTTGGTAAGTAAAGTTTTCCAATTAATAAATCGGTTATATAATTCGTCTTAAGAGGCCTATTCGGTGTGTTTAGCCTCGGTAAAAGCTATTCTGTTCCAATTATTTTAACATTCCTGCTGTAATGATTACTTCCCTTAATTTTCAGCAAAAGTTCTATCGAATTTTTCGAAAATTCAAGTAAATCAAATAATTCAGCAATAACTGGGTACGTACTGTTGAACTTCAATAAAGTACGAGGTAAAGTAAGTATCAAATTAATAAATCAGAAATTGGGTGATTTTGGGCTCGAACATGGAACATTGTTATCCTTGTACTTTTTTAAAAGGCAGTAGGTACTTTTACACCCAAACCAAGATAGTAATTAAAAAATAATTATATTTATTAATCTATGACTGTAAAGTTGTCAACAATACACGTACGCGTACTCATTTTAAGTGGTAATAACCTAAAACTAGGTACAATTGTAAAAACCTGTTGATATTTTATAAATTTTATATTTAATCATAGTTTACTATTTATGTATGATGTGTGAACGTTTTTATCAGGTTAGGCAATTCCCCGAATTTATATTTTTGTAAATAAACACACGAAAAACAATTCATACTAAAACCCTGTTTTAAAATATTGCATAGGAATTTGAAATATCTGCTTAGAGCTGTTTGGTTCATAGTAATTTTTTCCATTGTTAGTTTGGTAATTACACTACCCAGAAAGGTTGCACAAAGCATACAACACTTGGCTGCAGTTATTTCATATACTTAGTATTAGTGAATAATCTCATTTATCAGAAAAAGTATTTGTTTTTTAAAAACGGAATTAGAGGAGGCATTTCACAGTGTAGTAACAGGTATTCACAAGCACATGAAAATACTCAGATTATCTATATTGATGCCAATAATCTATATGGATGGGCTTTATCTCAAAAATTACCAGAAAAAGACTTTAAATGGTTAGCTTGTGATGAAATTAAAAATGTTGACGCAATATTACTATCAGATAATGATACGGGTTATGTTTTAGAAGTTGATCTATCATTTCTAATAAATTTAAGTCTTCACCATCAGTTTAACGACCTCCCTTTAGCTCCGGAGAATCGAATTCCTCCGGGTGGAAAAGTAGAAAATCTGCTTTGTCATTTCTATGATAAGAAAAATTATGTAATTCATTACAAAACATTAAAACTTTACAAAACTTTAGGCATGAGGATAACAAAAGTTCACAGAGGTGTAAAATTTACCCAGTCATATTTCATAGCACCATATGTAAAATTTAATACAGAACAAAGACAAAAAGCAAAAAATGATTTTGAAAAAGATTTCTGGAAATTAATGGTTAGTGCTCCAATATGGTAAGTCCATGCAGTCTGTTAGAAACCAACAAAATATTAAATTATATTGTGACAAAGAAAAGTTACAGGCAGTTACAATGGCAGTTGGTTCGAGTCCACTGCTCGTCGGTAATTTAAGTTAAATCCGACGAGTCCATGGATGGTGTATGTAGGTGTGTATGTTGGGTCTTTCAGGGGTGGGGAAGAGCACTTAGTGTGCTGAGCCCGGGTAAGGGGGTGGGATGGGAATCATGGGGTCGTGCTCACGCACGGCTTCATGATTCTTTAAAAAAAAAAACACTTGGCAGCAGTTCATAATTATAAAACCAAAGTATTGTCTAATAAACCAATTTCTATTGGGCAAGCTGTATTAGATTTATCGAAATTGTTAATGTATGACTTCCATTACAATGTAATTAAAGAAGAATTTAATGTAAAAATAAAACTTCTTTATGGAAATACCGACAGTTTCATGTACGAGATTAAAAAGGTTGATTTCTACGAATTTATGAAAAACAATCCCGACTATTTTGATACATCTGATTATCCAAAAAGCCATCCATTATATTCTGATAAAAATAAGAAAGTAATAGGAAAATTCAAAGAGAATTGAATGGTATTAAGATGTTAGAATACATAGGTTTAAGGTCAAACATGTACAGTTACAGAACAGAAAATTCTCTTTCGAAAAAATTAAAGGGCATCAAGAAAGCAGTATTGAAGAAAGAAATAAGTTTTGAAGATTACAAAAATTGCTTATTCAATCAAAAAGAATACTTTCATAGACAGAAAGTGATCAGGAGTCATATAAACATGATATTTTTACTGAAGAAGTAAAGAAAAAAAAAGTTGGAAAGATGATAAAAGACACCTTTTACCTAATTCTACAGATACATTAGCGTATGGACACGTATTAGTATCATAGGTACGCTCGTGGACATTGTCGAATTAAGTAATCGCTAGTTTAAGTAGTAAATTAAGAAAACAATAAAAACAATTATGATAATAAATGTAAGAATGAAAATAATAATTTTTAATTTATTAACTTGCTGAACAAGACTTAACTTTTTTTTTCGAAATTTTGGATATTCTTCATTGAATACATTTAAATTCCTGAATTTCATTTATTGCTCTCATATTTTTAGTATATCTTTCAAATATTGTCTGAGTTCTTTTTTTTTACATCATCGATGTTTGATGGTATTACTACTGTTTTGTTTCTTAATTCTGCTAATTTCTTAGAATCATAATTATTGTAGTTGTCTAATTTATATTCTAGTTCATCTATTTTATTATTAGCAGACTCTAGTTCACAGTCTGTCATAATTAATTGTTCTAGAAATAAATTAGCAGCTTTTCTTGCAATATATTGCTGTGATTATAGATTTTTGATAAAAATTCCATTTTTATTTGATTTTCGGTTCTTGCTCTCCTTTTTATTTTTAACTTCTTGAAACTCTTCTACTTCTTTACTATTTAAATCGCTGTCTGTTTTAATAATGCTTTTATAATAAAATGCCCCCACATTAGCTAGCTCAAAAATTAACATTAAATCTAAATTAACCAATACAGTATGCGTCAGAATAAATTTTCCAAATCTGTTCTTTTCACATTTTAACTTAGATAAACACTTTTAAACGAAGAAAACCTTAAATAATTATCACTTATTAAGTTTATATACAGTTAGAGTTACAATAAATTACTAAGTAAGTCCTTTTCATCTCTTATTTTTAACCGACTTCAAAAAAAGGAGGAGGTTCTCAATTCGTCTGTATATATGTTTTTTTTTTTTTTTTTAATGTATGTTCGGGCATAACTTTTTTGTTTATGAACCGATTTTAATCATTTTTTGGTGTTGGGTTCAGTATAGTTCCAAGGTGGTCCCATTATAATTTCATTGGTATTGGAGCTTGAACTTCGAAGATACTCCTCAAAATCTATTTTTTTAACGGACTTTTTTAGTGTTTCCGTATTTCATCTTCCGTTTCAACTAGCAATCGTTTCCTCATTCGAGAAGCACCCTTACTAAGTCTGCCCATCACTTAAAATTGTAAAATAAATAACTTTAAAAAAAAAAAGAAAACCGACTTCAAATAACACAAAAGTGACATAAGTTAACTAAAAAGCAAAAAATAAATGTTTTTTATACAACAGTTTAATACTTATTTGTTGTTCCGTTTAATGTAATTAAGAAATTGTTGTTTATTATATAATTATTAATTGTTTTATAATTTTTAAGTCGGTGCCCAGTAAAACATAAAAATTATATACCTTGCTACAATAACAAATTAGATTCGAATTTTTATGTTTTACTTGGCACCGACTTAAAAATTATAAAACAATTAATAATTATATAATAAACAACAATTTCTTAATTACATTAAACGGAACAACAAATAAGTATTAAACTGTTGTATAAAAAACATTTATTTTTTGCTTTTTAGTTAACTCATGTCACTTTTGTGTTTTTATTTGAAGTCGGTTTTCTTTTTTTTTAAAAGTTATTTATATATAAACAATTTTTATTGGCAAACAAATTATATTCGTCTTAAATTATGCACAGTTTGTGTCAAAATTAAATTACCTCAGCATTTTCTTTCATAATATTTGAACAAGCGTAAACATGTTCATTTATTCTTGACTTTCATATTGTCATATAATTTTACTAATATTACCTAATTATTTTAGGAATTGCATCCTGGAAAATTTCAATGCTAAATTATAAGCATTAAAAATTGAAGTAAAACAAAGCCACCATATTCAACGCATTACCATATACAGTAACTGAAAATTCAAAGTTCTACCTGACCACGAAGAATGCTCGTAGCTAAACAAATTCATATACTTTTCTTACTAATACATAAATGGTTTTAAATTTTAGTTTTAAGCATAAAAATAATTTTTAGGCATTAAAATACACAGCAATATTTATCTACTACTTCTTGTTTGAAACCAACTATTTCTTCTCATCTGTCTATTTCAGTAGTTATAGGTTTTAAATCTTCTTTCCATTCTTGTTTCTCATCATTAGGAATATATGAAACAAGTTTATCCATTTATTAATGAAAAATTTCAAAAGATTTACTAATTAATTTACATGCTTCTTCACCTAAACTTCGGTTTCTATGAGTACCAGCTTTATGTTCTACATTATCGAATAGGTTTTATTTTGTTTTCTTCTCTTTTGTTCCCATTTGTTCAGATTTGTTCTGTTTTGTTCCGGATTGTTCCCTTTTGCTCCCATTGGTTCCCGTTTTACATGCAATTTTAATACCAACTAAATTTAGCCCCATATTTAGGGAATTTCTGGAAATACCTTTAGACTTGCAAAAATCTGCCTTCGTTAATTTTTTATTTACGGTTGAATTGAGATATTCAATAGCAAACTTACGATTTCTCATTTGAGTTACTT
Source organism: Ctenicera cuprea (assembly GCA_958336395.1). NCBI lineage: Eukaryota > Metazoa > Arthropoda > Insecta > Coleoptera > Elateridae > Ctenicera > Ctenicera cuprea. Next base: position 61,215,470 of record OY284486.1, read on the forward strand.
CATTGATATTTTTGGGTATATTTAATTTTTTATCTTTAGTAAAAGATTTGTAACTATTTTTGAATGGTTGTAGTTCAGATTGTTGTCTGATTTTTAATGGTGTGTAATATTCAGCGACAATTTTATTGTCTTTGGTATTGATCATGTTTATTATTTATAATAAAAAAATTATTGCAAGTTAGAATTGTAAAGTCCATATTCGTTAGTTACAGGTCTTCCAGAATTCAAAACTATTATTAAAAAAAACAAAGATTATATTTTAGAAAAAATAGTAAATGGAAATGGTATTTCATTTAAAAATATTTATAAACAAGCAAAACATCTTAATATTGACAGGTTTTTCTGTTGCATTACAACAAACAAAGTATTGTAACTTCGGAAATTAAGAAATTATTGATAAATTTGCTAAAAAGGGAATAATAGTATCTAAACAAAAAACTATTATCAAAATATGTGAACACGATAATTAAAATATGAATTTTCATTGAGATTTAAAAGTAATTTTTTTTTCCAAAAGATGTTCAGAGATTTACCAAGAAAGAATTGAAAAGTATACAAAACTTGTAAAAATTTAATTACATATACCTATAATCGTTATTTGTATCACTAGGCCCTCAAGTACTCACACTCGCTAAACAGTTTCTGGACGTGTGATCCACAAAAAATTTTGGGCCGACAAAAATATGTAAATATAAAAAATATTGTTCAAATGTCTCGCCTAGAGAATTTATTTTTCTTCTGTTAATAATAATAATAACAATTCTTTATTACCCAATAGAATTACATTCCAATAACAGGGCAAAAAATGAAAGCAAATAAATACTTGTAAAACAAGATAACAAAATGTAATGATTGAATTTAAAATTGTAGTTAGATTGAATAAGATTTTAAATTACACGAGTCTTCTATTTTTCATGCCTAGACAGGCAAATAGGTGTTTCTAGACGATTTAGACGAATGCAAAATCAGTAATTCGGGATGGAGGCCTAAAAACAATATTACAGCTGTCATTGCACCTGTATCAATTATTGATCCTATACATGTAATTAGAAAGAAAATGTAACACAATGGAAATCAAAGGCTGAGACTCTATTTTCCGAAGATTAAGACATTCTTTGGTACAATTATTATATCTTGTGTAAAAGATTTGTTATTCTTTATGAGTTGTTGGATGTTTGATTTTTGTGTGTGTGTGTAATATTCTGCAACAATCTAGCTTTCTTGGATATTGATAGTATTTTTTTATTTTAGTTTTTATTTGAAATCTTCAAACCTCTTTGATCTATAGATGTTCCAGAATAAACGGCAGAAGATGGATCTTGGTGCAGCCTGCTCGTCTGCTTCTATTAACACTCAAGTAAGCACAATTTGTGGTCTTAAGAAGCATTTTGTTATGAGGAGAGCAATTTTATTGTTATTTTTTTCCTTTTGTTGTAGGAAATGTAGACAAGTGTGCTAGATGATGGTGGTGAACTTCACATTGCTCAGCAAACAGCAAGAGCAAATTACAGAGCTGGTAGTAGATCTACCAATGAAAATGTAAGATCATTTTAAGTCGTTATTCATCTTAAAGAATATTATTTTTTTTATCGTTTGTCTTGCAGGAAGAAAAAGCAATATTTAATGAGAATCTATCTGACTTTAGAGAAGTCGTTAAATGGTCTGGCTTTGTTGATAGATCCTTGCTTATCAAAGAATTACTGTCAAAACCCAAGCCAGAGTTGTGACTATCTTTGCACCAAAACGTTTTGGCAAGTCCATGAACCTGGACATGGTCCGTCGATTCTTCGAAATTGAAGGAGACCGGGACGTCACTAATGCACCGCAAGATTTGAAGCAACTCGAAATATTTGAAAATTTTAAAGCATTTTCCAGATATAAACTCGAATCACCATGTAAAAGTCTGGCTGAAGCTGAAGACGAAGACCTTGTCAAAAAACATTTTGGAAGACACCCAGTTTTACATATAAACTTCAAGAATGTCAAAGTATCTTCAATTAAGAATGTAGAAAATAGTGTGAGAGAACTCGTATACCTTGCATACCGTGCACATTGCTATCTAGAAAACGGTACTATTTTTTCTGATTCATTCCGTAATAAATATGCGAATGCAGACTGCAGAATATGGTGTGTTTCGATACAATATGAAAAGAAGAATGCAATAGTAGGCCTGCAACAATTGATCGAGTACTTACATGCTTACCATAAAAGAAAAGTGTACCTGTTAGTCGATGAATTTGATACACCTGCTGTGAATGCTTTGCTGGCAGGTAAAAGTGGAGATGAAGTGAAGAATATCAGCCATGAAGTTACTGCGCTGCTTGGTGCCGTTGTGAAAGGATCAGAAGCCGACGAACATCTCTTGGGGTCACTGATCACTGGAGTGAGTTATTTGGGAAGTGTTGGTACTTCTGACGACTTGAATAATGTAAAAATTCACAAATGGTTATTGGACGATAGAGGTCGCTTTGCTGCGTATTATGGTCTCAGTCATAATGAACTTACAACACTTCTTGAACACGTGTTTCCCAATCAGGAACAGAAACGAGTTTCTTTACAGGAGGAGGTGAAGGGTCTCTACAATGGATATAGCTTTCAAAATGAACCTATTTACTGTTTATGGTCTGTTTTACATTATATTCGAGATCGTTCGACATTGGATGTTTTAAACATTACTAAAACATCGGTTTGGGGAGGCTCCAGCATAATCAGTAAAATGGGTTCACATTATGAAACAAATGATGAATGTAATGGACAATGACGATATATCTTTCTCACCCAGTACGAGAGTGGACGCTCAGGTGCTTACCAACTTCCTGAATAAAAGTGAATCCTGTAACTCGAATATGGTCTTCTCATTTTTCATGGAACAAGGATATCTCACTCCTGTCCCTGATCAACGTGAACATGTTCGTCGTCGTAAGAAGACAATTCGTGTGAAAATTCTCAATGCGGATGTTTTGGTTGCATTTCAGGAAATGTTCAACGATTACTTAGAGGTTTGTGGACTTGATGACTCCGAACTGGCCCAATGTGCAGACGTTTTTGAAGATTTGCCTATAGATAGAGACGATGGGATATTTAAGAAAAAATTGGTAGATTTCTACAATCATTTGGGAGCACTTCTTCAGAAATTCAACGGACATAAAGGTGAGAATGAACGTTTACTATAGGCTGTATTGTATACCTCTATGGTTAAAACAGGCTTCACAGAATGCTGTATGGAGAAATATGTTACGAAAGATTCAGAAACTGGCAAAATTGACCTGTAGTTGTTTGATGATAATTTCGCTATTATATTCGAGACGAAGCTCATCAAATCAAGAAACTCACTCAAGAAATCTACACAACAGGCCTTTAAAGAAATTCTTTCCGGTAGTAAAACGGTGCCTTATGTTAAAATCTTGGATCAATATTCTAATATAAAAAATTACCTTCTAATTGGAATCAGTATGAACGGTAAAGATAAACCATATATGTGCTGCTTAGTAAATAGTCTAAACGACAGACTGCATCTTTTTTCCAGAAGACGATTGAATTTTTGTAGTATCCTATAAAATTAAATTAAATTATTTTATATTTCCCCGTCATCTTTATAACGAGATTACTTGAAATTATGTTAGTTAATTAAGATGACTCGTCTCGTTGCCGAGCAAAGGCCTCACTTGCACAATCGATCCCTGTCCAATGCCATCCTGCTGCAATTCAAGCTGTTATGGATTTTTAGTTTTATTAGTTTTAATAATTGTTATCATGTATTTAGTACCTGGATGTAATTAGTTGTTAGGAATTTGTTATTGCTAAGAGGATGAGTTTGTTGATCATCGTCAAGAGAGAATTGTAAACAACTTTTGGGATTAAACAATTTTTAAGAATTCGGCATTTTTTCTGGGTTTTCTCTTCAAAATCATAACATAAAACTGGTCTTTCGGAGCCGGATAAATAGCCATTGATTAAAGGTAACACAAGGCTTTAAGAGGTGTTTAAAAATAAAGGACCTTTATTGAATTTTAGTATCCAGTAATGAAAATGCATTATGGGATATCAAACAAATGGAGAATTTTTTTAGGTTTGTGAAGCTTTTTTCGTGATTTGTTAACCGATTTTTAATTACGCAAACCACATTGGTCCAGAAATATAAATTTACTTTGGATCCCACAAGAAAGATGTAACATTAATTAATGATATACTGAAATTTATCCATTATGGAAGTGAAAATCCACAGGTCGGCGTGCCTTTTTATAGACTATAACTTTTATAAAACCAGTATATTATTTCAAGTATTTTATGGCAGGAGCACCATTGATTATTGAGGATTTTATAGTATATTATTATATGAGCGATTATGACAGCCATTATTCACGAAGATGAGCCCACAAGCCGCAGGCGAGTGGCGCAAATCATCCGAGTAAATAATGGCCATAATCGAGAATGTGGGACTATGCTTTTTCTACACTTATTAAACAAATAAATTAGACTCGTTTTGTGGTTGAATTATTAGTTTGCACAGATTGTAAAACGTAAACAAGCAATATGGCGATACACTTTGCTGTCACGCGAGTCGATTGTCAGCCGCAGAAAGAGTTGATCGCGGGCGATTTAAAATATCATCCAATCAGCGAAACAGTGATTTTTGAATTTGTACTTGTGATTGGTCGGATACAGTGAATTATGAATCCATAATTCACTACAGTGAATTATACGTACGATTTTTCACGAAAAAGATGCTAATAATTGTCATATAATTAAATAGGTGTAGAAAAATTCGTTTTTGAGGCGGGAGCACCAACCCGCCTGGATTTATTGCGAATACTTTTATAATCATTTTCAGGGTGTGGCTGGCTACATCCTGAATTTCAGGTATAATTTGAATACTTTCTATCTCATGTCAAATTTTAATCATATGTTCAGTGATTTTTAACGATTTTTCATATGCCCAATTGGCCTGGTCCAGAAATGAAAAGCCATTTTGGGGTATTAAAAACAAAGATTTTTTTTTGTTTTTGGGGGCTTTTGATGGTGATTATCAACCATTTTTTTTTCATGTGTCCAATTTTTGGTGGTCTATAGATCCTAAGGTACTGTTGGGGTGTCTCAAAATTGCGGTATTTCAAAGGATTTTCGGTCGTTTCATGTCATTTTTGGCCGTTTTTCAGTGATTTTTGCAGGTGCCAAATGCCCTGGTCCAGAAGTAAAAAGCCATTTTAGGGTGTCTAAAAACAAGAGATTTTATAAGGTTATTTGGGTGCTTTTGAGGTAACTTTGCTTGATTTTAAGCGTTTTTCAACCATTTTTTCGTGTGCCCAATTTTTGGTGGTCTATATTTCTTGAGGTACTTTTGGGGTGTTTAAAATTTGGGGTATTTAAAAAGATTTTAGCCACTTTTTTTGGTGATTTTTTAACGATTTTTGCATGTGCCCAATTTGCCTGGTCCAGAAGTAACATTTTGATATCTACTCATTTAGATTTAAAAACTGCAGGTAGTTCTCGTTTTGAGTGTGTGCGAATTGATACGACTTTCCTGTTGACATTTTCCGCCACAGAAAACGCAGTAACTGTTATCTACACCATTAAACCAAATTTACAATCGCTGAAAGTATGAAGCCATAAGATTGAGACATCGATTACATTGACAATTATGAATAAATTTACCGTTGTGGGCATTTATGAAATAATTAAACTAATTAATTGTTAGTAATTAAACTTATATGCTAATAGTTCCTATGATTTCTTACTTGATAATAACCTTTACAGGTATATTATTATACAGAAATATTAAAAAATACCTGCCATTTCATAAAGAAAAGTTGTCACTATGTAAAACAATTTTCCATACTTTGAGCATAGCGAAGTATTGACTTCAATTACAAATATTTATTTCAAGAAAATTTTCGAATTTAAGATTTTAATGAAAAAACGTGTGTTGGGCCCAAAACTCGTTTTTTCATCATTAACCGAAAAACAAGCTTTTAAGAAAATTTAACTTTAACGGAAGTTCGACATATTTCTTAATATCCTTTTGTTTAGAAACTTAATTTCGCTATGAAAAGAATCATTTCTTTACAACTTTTTAACTTCAAAATTTTGACTTTTCTGGAATTCTGTAAAATATTTATAATTTCATTTTAATTAATATATAGGAGATGATAAAACACATTTGTTTAATAGTCTAGAGAAATTTTATGTGTATCTCGACTTGTGTGTGCACGTCGTTGTAGCTGAGGTTTCCTTATGTCAAAACGTAGAAGAACTGCGGCGCAATGAAATCCCGGTAGTTGCCAAATAAAACACGAAAAACCTCCCCAGAATAGGAAACAGTGCGGAATTATTAAGTTTTGCGCCCCGCAAATTTTTGTATAAGAATGTTTACATTGTTGTCAAATAGCATATCACATATCAGGCAAGCTAATTGAGATGTTTTTCGTCATTCAGCGTACTTATAAGATACGTCTTTGTTCGTTTAAGGCTAGAAAATGACCGTTCCGCGCTGGCATTGCTAGCTGACATTGTCACAAATATTCGCAAAATTATTTCATTATAGCAAAGCTTTGATGCTATTACGTATTTATTTATTAATGTTAGGAGATATTAAGCCGAAGTTTGTCGCGGATTTGGATTAGTGAATTTGAGCTTCTAGTAACTTGAGCTCCAAAAATTTTGCGCTTCTTAAAACTTTGCGCCTCGGGTCTATAAACCTAAGTAGACCCTGGCGCTGAAGGGAAATTGAAAAAAACAGCCCTTTTCGATATTTACATATTTTGCAAGTAATTGTTACAAGATCTGCCGACTTTTGTAGTAGAATAAAAGATGATAAGCGTAAAGTTGAGCAAATGCATTGCACTTGTACCTTGCGCATTAATAAAAGTCTCGGGGCGAATATCTCAAAATCGTGGTTTTCGTATTTTCGACTTTTAACTCTAACTTGCGGCAGGGAATTTTTTAGTTTTCCTTAAGTGACTTATATGGGGAAATCAATTGTGGTTCTACTAGTGCCAACAGATTTGAAATATTCCCAAAAATAAACTAGCCACAGGAAAATATTTAAAAGTCTGCCATCGTCCCCCCCCCCAGTGTTGATACGCGCTTCTTTTTTTTTTAGTGCGTTAGCAGTCATTAGCTTCATTCTCGCTCGCACAACTTACGTTACGTATTGCTCTTTTCTGAAAATGGTATTTTTTAATAAAATGAGCGAAAACATTCGCCTGGACTTTTCTATATTTTAGATGTTGTTACTTATCATATTTAAAAGTATTTTGTAATTAATGTGTTACGCCCCAACATTGACTACAAAAAAAATAGTGAAGCAAAGGTCGACAGGTAGCTGTGTTTGTATACTTTGGTTATGCGCCGAAAGATTTCGGCCAACGCATGGGCGTCAGCTAGTAAGACAGAGCGAGTGATATTGTTAAGTTAATTGATAGTACGCTGAAGAAAATCGATTTTTTCGTAAAAGACACCCCAAAACGGCAGAACAAATTTGTCCACCAAAATTTGGACAGGAGGTGGAAAATTAACTCCTCCAAATATTGCCGTATTTAAGCTTAAGTGTGAACGGAAATTTTTTTTCGGTCCCCGTTTATTAAATAAGAAGTGGGAATTTTGGGTTTTTAAAAATTCGTAGAAGGTGTCACAAAAAAGTTGGCTGACTGGAACACGAACCAAATTGTAGCTGATTAAGTTTACAAAATTAAAAGAAAAATCGCGTGGCCAACTTTTGAGCAGTTTTAGTAATTCCAAAAGTTCTAGTAGCTTGTAACATTGTGTACTTTTAGGGCATTTTCGTTATCAAGTTTCATCCTGATCTGATAACTCGTTTTTGAGTAAATAGGCGTTAAAGCTCAAACTTTCAAAAATTCATAGAAGGTGCCAAAGAGAAATTTACGAGCTGGAACACAAACTAAATTGTAGCTCATTTTTAGCTCTATGAGCTTAAAAAATTTAAAAATATTGTCTGACCAGTTTTCAAATAATATTTTTTTGAAAATTTCCCAAATTAAATAATTGTTTTCACTTCAAAGCTTTTAACTTTTCGAAACTTTGTGTGCATGGTAACATTGTGTTTCTATAGGCCTATTACGATAAATTATCTGAACCCGATATGTCGACCTGTTTTTAAGTAATAATGGGCTAAAGTCAAAATTTTCAAAAATTCGTAGCGGCCGCCATTTTAATGCTAGAAAGTTCGAAAAGAAGGACTGGATTTGCGCTAAAGTCTTTTATCAGATGCTACCAAAAAAGCTTTTTTAAAAGCTTATTTTCTCGATGAGTTTTTGATGGCCGTCCAGATTCCGAAGCTCATGGAAGTCCGACCATCCGTTTCATAGTTATGATACACCACACACCCACCCACAAACATTTTTTTAAAACTACTTTTTTTTAGGTTCCTGGGTGTCTAAAACGTGTATTTCCGTCAAAATATCGAGTTCAAAAATTATCATGAAATCATTACCTCTCTACACTCTGTGTATAGGAATATAAAAATATATAAATTAATAATTTCAAAATAATGAATTAGTAACTATAAGATGTTCGATTTCTAGCCTCACACACATTATTTAATTAAAATTATGCCGCAGATATAAATTACAAATTCAAAATCTTTTTACAAGATGATTCTGAAAATTGCTTAAGCAGTTTGAATTAAAATCTTTGCCATTTCAATAAATTCATAGCACGTTTTCAGAAGAGCAAACAACCGCATTTCCCAAAACAGCATTTCTCAAAATTGCACGTAGCGATCTGTAATTCTCATGTCGTGTTCCGAGGTCTGCTTTATGTTTGTTGTCTTTTAAATATGAATTTATTTCATGAAAACTGAACACGTGCTAAAATACTCCACTAACCGAATTTTTGTTAGATTTTTCTTGTTTTTAAACCGAATTTTCTAAAACTAAAAACTGTCTAGTTTTAAAATTTCAGATTTTTTGAAAATTTTAATATTAAGACTTCATTACTCAAAAACGAGTTTCCAGATAGGTATAAACTTTAAAAATGTTACTATGGATGAGAAGTTTTGGAAAAATCCGAAATCGAAGTAAAATTTTTTTTAATTGTTTTGGAAAATTTAAAAAGAGTATTGCTTGTAAACTGGCCGCAATGTATATTTTTCTAGTTTGAAGGAAGCTAGAAATGATTTTTCTGTGGCGTCGTCCATAAAGTTTTGAAAATGAAAAGTTATACCCATTTATGTAGCAATAATTGGGTCATTTTTGTATAAGCTAAATTGCTCACCAGTGATAGTAGTGTAACGTAAAGTCTTGAAGGTTGAAATGATAACAACACATCTAGATCCATAACTGGAGATTGAGATTCACAACTTAATACTTTAAGTGGTGTAATATTTAGGGGGGTTGTGGTCTCCCTCCCAACCAATTGTTGGCTGACATGTTTTCTTTGAAAAATAAAAACTAGCTGGAGTACAGCATGCAACTATGATGGCTTTCGCCATGAGTACGATTTACAGTAACATCGACACGTAAAAGGTTCATATAAAAAGAAGCAATTTGTAAGGTAAATACGAGGATCGTTCGAAATAATAATAATAATAATAATAATAATAATAATATTTATTCAGTCCAGTTGATCACAAAGTGATATAAGACAGGTCACAAATAACAAGTATAATAAATATAAAAAGTTTAATAATAATACAATACAAACAGCAAAATAGCAAAAACAGTGAAACCAACATTTAATTATTCTATCACAGTGTATCCACCATGTATTCATCTAAAGAATAATATGACTTTTGTAACAAGAAATTTTTAACTTCGTTTTTGAATTTTTTTATGGCTAAATTTTTAAAATTTTCAGGCAACTTATTATACGCCTTAATTGCTAAATAGTTTGGGCTACGTTCATATATTGTTAATTTATGGGATGGAATTTCCAAACTCGCACCGTGTCTGGTATTATAACAGTGATGTCTGTTTAGCGCAGGTAACTCGTTCAGTTCTGATTTAGCAAATAAAAGTAAGTTCAGAATGAACATTGATGGTAAAGTTAATACCAGAAGGATTTTAAAGAACTGTCTACAGCTAGTTTGAGTATTGACTCCTATCATGGCTCATATTGCACGCTTCTGTAATCTGAATAGACGTACAGATTCACTTGAAAAACCCCAGACAATTATGCCATATGAAAGTAAAGAGTGAACTTTTGCAAAATACAATATCTTTAATGTTGACATATTTACTTCAAATCTAAGTTGCCTTAAGCAATAACACATACGGGCTATTCTTGTGCATATTGTATTTATATGTGTATTCCATGAACAATTTGATGAGATGTGCAATCCTAGAAATTTTGTTGAAATTTATTTGGTTAAATTTTATTTATTATGTTAAAGTTTACGAATATTGATTTTTTATTATTTCGAATTAATTTAAATATTTTTAGTAATCCAATTACAAATCTCAGTCATCTGCTCATTTGCGCATCTAGTTATAGAATTTGTGTCCTTGCCACTAATTAATATAGAAACATCATCTGCAAAGATTATGGAATTTGAAAAACTAAAATCATTAATATAAATTATAAAAAGCAAGGGTCCTAGAATGGACCCTTGTGGAACACCTAAAGTTGAAATAAGCATTTCAGAATTATGGCCATCTTGCTCAACAAAATGACGTCTCCCGCTTAAGTAGCATTTTAACCAATCTAATGAGAGACCTCTTACGCCATATTTTTCTAGTTTACTGAGCAAAATTTCATGGCATACTACATCAAAAGCTTTGCTTAGATCTAAAAAGATTCCTAAGTTTTTGTAACCCTTATCTAGGTTATGATACAGTTTATTTAAAAATTTTGTTATTCCATTTATGGTTGATAATTCGTTTCTAAAGCCAAACTGACACTTGTTGATAACTTATTGGTTTCAAAAAAGTTTGTAAGACTGGTTGCAGCGAATTTCTCTATGATTTTTGAAAAGGAAGTTAGTAAGGAAATCGGTCTGTAGTTCTCCACAGCCGTTTCCGAACCCTTTTTATACAATGGTTTGATTTTCGCAATTTTTAATTTATCTGGAAAGCACCCTTCGCTTATTGAACAATTTATTATTGATGATAGGGGCTCCGCAACAAAGTGTTTACATTGTTTTAAGAGATTGTTGCTGATGTTATCATAACCAGCAGAGTTTAAATGTTTTAAGTCATTGATAATATCAATAACATTCTCAGGTGTAGAAGGATTGAAAACGAAAGGAATCGGGTTATTTTCAATATCTACATTAACTGTCTGTAGTTTGCTGGTACCTGTAATATGTGATGTATCATTAAAATATTTATTAAAATAATTTGCAATAGTTTTCGGTTGAGTAATAATTTGGTCTTCAAAATTCAGTTTTATGGGTTTATTTTTAGCATTTTCATTTCCCTTATTTAGAATTTCCCAGGCTACCTTAGATTTATTTTTTTGCATTTTGTAGCAGTGAATTGTTATACATCAGCTTCGCTTTACTAATTAAATTTCTATAAATTTTTTTGTATTGATTGTAATATGTTTTTATATTTCTATCTCCTGTTCATGTTAGCATATACAGCTCTTTTAGTTTTTTTTAAGGAAACCCTTAATCCTTTTGTTATCCATTTATTCGTTTTCTTTTTTGTGGTTAAACATTTTGTTTTTATAGGAAAAACCAAATCAAAGTAGTATGTAAACAATTGGAAAAAGTTATTAAATCTTTCATTTGTGTCGCCACTAGAGTTTACAACAGCGTCCCAGTTCTCGTGCTCAAGCAATCTGCAGAAGTAGTCAATCTTTTCGATGCTGTTAACATCCCGAAAACTGACAACTTTTTTATTTATTCTGTTTGAGATTAAAATTAAGGGAAAAACGATCATCTGACCAGAATGATTTGAGAAGCCGTTGTTAATTACTGAACTATTATACTTACTGAGATGCGCATTTACGCATATGTTATCTATGCATCTGTTTATCCTAGTTGGTTTATTTATGGTAGGTGTAAAACAGTGCGAGTTAAAAACATCCATTAACTGGCAATATTCATTTGTTGGTAGTAAGAAATTTATATTGAAATCACCACAAACTATAATTTTACTGTTTTTGAATTTTTCATTTAATACGGTAAGAGCCTCATTTAGTTTGCCTAAAAACATTTTTTTATCACTTGTTGGTGTTCTGTACACCGCTAACATTATAACATACTCAATTTCACTTACGTAACATTTAATTGCCGCACATTCAAAATCTAAGTCAATGGAGAGTGATTCCATATAGCCCAATTTCATGCAACTTAAACTATTTCGTGGCCTAACAAAGAAAAGTATTTTCGGCAAAAAAATCATTTTATTTTTCAATATAGTCTCCTGCTCGCTCAACGCGCTTATTCCAACGATGCTCCAAAGCAGCAATGCCGTCTTTGTAGATCGATGAACCCAAGTCCTCAAAATAGCTATTTACAGCAGCGATTACCTCGGAATTGGATGAAAATCTTTTACCGCCAAGTAATTTTTTCAGGTTTGGAAATAGATAAAAATCGCTGAAAGCCAAATCTGGCGAATAAGGCAAATGAGGCACTAATTCGAATTCCAATTCATGAATTTTAACATGCATTGCGATTGCAGACATGTGTACAGGTGCGTTATCTTGATGGAAAAGCACTTTCTTTTTCGCCAAAAGGAGCCATTTTTCTTTGATTTTGTCGCTCAATTGCTGCAACAAATTGGCATAATACTCGTCATTTATTGTTTTTCCTTTTTCCAACTATTCCAAGAAGATAATTCCATGAGAATCCCAAAATACAGTTGCCATAACCTTTCCTGCTGACAAAACCGTTTTTGCCTTCGTTGGTGGCGGAGAACCTTTGTGTGTCCATTGTTTGGACTGTTCGTTGGTTTCGGGAGTGTAATGGTGGACCCAGGTTTCATCGACGGTTATGAAACGGCGCAAAAAGTCCTTCGGATTGCGACGAAAACGTGCCAAAAGGTCGCGAGAAACGATCAAACGATTCAGTTTTTGCTCCGGTGTGAGCAAACGCGCCACCCAACGCGCGGAGTATATTTTTATATCCAATTCTTCAGTTAAAAATTTGTGCACACTGTCATTTGAAATGCCCACTGTGTCTGTTATCTCGCGCACTTTTACTTGACGGTTGTCCAATACGATACGGAGGACTTTTTCAATCATATTCGGGGTAGTAGCCGTTTTTGGCGTTCACTACGGGGTTCGTCCTTTGTGCTCATACGACACGCTTAAACTCGGCAACCCCGTTTTTAACCATTGAAAACGAAGGAGCGGACTTCAAAAATGTCGAATCCAACTCTGCTTTACTCGAGACCGTCAAACACAAACTATTTGACAGATCGCTCTATACTGTCATATTTAACCGAAGAAAGGATGGTTCCGAAAATGGTAATGCAAATTCCGCCGAATTAGCGTCATCTCTGTGTTAGGTCACGTACATTTCAAACGATTCTCGTACGGTTGATTTTTTTTAATACTGTCATCACTTAAAGCATATTTTCAAACAAAAAATAGGCGAAGCAACTTCCTATTGACTTTCACACTTCAAATTATTACCGTTTGTGTTTTCAAAAATATTTTGCATTATAAAGTTGTAGCCCGATGAGGTAGTTGTAGAGGTAAGGGAAGTAGAAAACGTAAATTTTCACGAAAAAAATGACCTAAACGCACACACATATAAGCAGGAATGTTTAAAAAATAACATTTTTGGGTTCCTGAAGGTCTCACACAAGTATTTTCGCAAAAATCTTAGAATCGATTTATTCACGATCACAAAGAAAATAAATTGCTATAGGTTGTAATAAAGATATCATTTTGTTTATTTCAGCAAATATCTAATTTGATTTTTTTTTATTGTATTTACAGACTATGTACCAATGCCAAGACTGAACATGTAGAGCAACAATGTCATCTCCGTCGCCTGGTCCTCAGTCTGGTCCAGAACACGCGTATCAACCCAGTGACAGCAGTGACCACGCTCTTATCAGCCATACCCACACCTGTCAATGTAGCGAAAAGGCGAATGTAGATCCTACTAAATGCGAAAACAACTTACTTCATTCTCATCTTTCTAGTAAATCTAACATACATCATAATTTAATTAATCTCTCCTCACATGGATCACCAGCTACCACCACCCACACACATCCCTCACATCAGTCCGTCCATGTTCACGTGCATGCTCCACCAAATACCACACACCCTCCAAAGATACAATCAACTACGTGCAATTGCCATTTACAACTGGAGAACGAAGGGAATTCAGAAATACTTCAAAACGCATCACCAAATAGAAAAATCGAAGCCGATGATAGAATTGAGGTTTCACCGCTTCCGCCAGCGCTGCCACCAAGACCACCACCTAGACCACGAACAGAAGGTCATAGCACCCTTAGTTCGAGATCTAGAGTACGAGAACGTAGGTATTTTAAAACTTTAATTGACAGTAAATGTTTTAATGCTTTTTATACAAAAGTCGTCCATGAGAAACTTAGAGACTTTTTTTTTGTTTTTTATTTTATATCAATAAAATTATATTTGTTGGCTAAATGTACTTTTTGTATATCCGGGAATAGCAATTTAACTAAATAAGATATATCATTAGATATTACAGGTCGAAAAATAACCATTTGGGAAATTCCCCTGTAATGTCTTGTTTTTATATAAAGAAAATTCTGAAAAATCGCGTTTTGTACGTGCTTGAACATTTAAAAATAAGTTTGTAGGTTCATTTACTTTTAAATGCATTTAATATTAAATACCTGATGGAACATTTTGTGGTTTACCTCACTTCCCTCTCGTATAGCTTTAAACATGGACATTGGACAATTTATGAGTACTTCTTGCTGTCAAGTTTCCTCTTAAGATTTATGAAATTTAGAGTTTTTAAAATAAATGGCTTAAGTTAAGAATGTTTTAAAATATCAACACTATTTTTGTGTAAAGTCTAAGTAAATTACTATAAATATGTAATCCGTGTATCCAAGATTTAAAATTTAAGATAAAATAGTAAGTAGCTTAGGGAATTTTCGCATTCTATCAGCGTGTTATGTATCTTAAATTTTACAGCGCGATGTCGTTTACTGTAACGGAATTTTAATTCAAACATGAGCAGATTATAAATATACCGAACAATATGTTGCGAAACTTTCATTATGTGAAATCGTTGTATTTACTAAACTATGTAACATAATGCAGCAGTTAATATTATGTAGTGTCATGTCCAAAAACGTGGTTCATAAAGAGCTAATTACAAATTAAATTATAATTATCAAAAATAGCGACCCACTTCGCCTAGAATTTCCTATACTTAAAAAATGTTTACTTATTATATTTACAAAAGTATTTATGCACAACATTGTAGTATAAACAGCAGTGGTGCGTTTAAGAGTAAGTCACTAGGCACGCGTCTAGGGTTTCCAAAATTTTAGCTACTCATTGATTTAGCACCATGTCAAAATTTTATGAATACACCTCTGCAGTAAACAAAAAGTTAAAACAAGAAATCAAATAATATAATGCACCCAACATATTAGTTGCAGCAAATACAATGCCAAAAAGCGGTTGGGTAACCGCGACGAGACCTTCCTCACATTTTTTGAAAAGTTAATATCACCATCCATTATTGTTCTGCACTAAGGGAAAAATAAGATTCGGCAGTAAATTAAACTCCTATAATAGAGGTTTTTTATTACATTTCTAGTTTCTTTGCTGTATTTTTTATACGTAACCTAAATTATCGTTAATCCCTCCTCAAAGCAAACTGTTTCTAACCTTATGGCGCACGGCCTTTTAATTTGTCAAAAAATCCACAATTTTTCGTAAACCATAAATAAATTGACTTTCACTTTTTAGTAGAGTGTACCACACTGTCAAACAGCCAATTAGAGCTAGTTTAAGTTACGACTACCGACGAAACAAAGCGTAAGTAGCCGAATCAAACCCTACTAAAATTTGCAAGGTTAGGTGGCACATGCTATGCCATATGAACATACATACGTGATGCGTAATTTTTTAAATTTCATTGGCAATCACTTCCGAATAATTAAAAAAATCATTTTTTTTTTACAATTTTCACCTGTATTTCGATAACGAAGCATTTGCGGACCTATGTTAATATTTACTTTGCCTCGTAATTTCATGAAATGCGCACGGCTTTAAAACGATGCCTTTTATTTTTGAATCACTTATGTGTAGCTGATCGGTTTTAAAATCTTCATTTAAATGATGTTTTTAAAAATCACTTCGTGATTTAGATGCATTCAGCAACTTCGTTTCGTACTTACTGCAAAAAAGATTTATAAAGAATTTAATTGGAACGTGCAGGTTAAATTTTGGCAAATTACTTGAATACTTCCATTTCGGCTATAACATTCAGCTGTGTTCAGACTTTTAAAGAGTTAGGTGCAGCGGTGTCGGCTGCTGCTACTCACCGACGCACCTAAAGTCGAGCTTACCATCTATAATATTAGTTGTTATTTTCATGTATTTTCTGTAAAAATATATGTTTAAGTGTTTAAGTGTAGTTAAAAGTCGAAAACTTTGCCTTCGGCAAATAAAGTCGAAACACTTTTTGGTAATTACGAAAAAATACATTCAGATTAAAGAATAAGTACTAAAAATGATAAAATAAAATTTGTGAGAATTTCATTCTTCTGTTACCGACGCGCAATTCAACTTAAATGCCTCTTTTGACCCCTTCTTTTGTTAATAAGGTATAATTATTTTAAAATTTCAAAAAGTCGTAAAAGGCGCGTCCGAGAAATTAGATGATTGCTATCAAGCGAAATGATAGCCTATTCCCACCTTTATTAGCTTACAGAAGTTTTGAACAACTCGCTCGGATGGTTTCGTAAAAATTTGCCTTAGAAGATCGTCATTATATTTGACGCTATTCGAAGTTTTTCAAATAATTGTTATACCATTACATTTTGTGAGCCTTTCTGACCAAGTAATTTTCATTTTGAGTAAATATAACCTAAAATAATTATTATAAAATGTAGTAGCCGCCATTTCGCGGCTCGGTGGAGCAGTAATAAAAATATTCGGTTTCTCTTAAAGTCGTCTATTAATTTTAATGTTTGTGTAATTCGTTTTTGATAAAATGACACTAAAACAATATATTAAACATTCGCATTCTAGCTAGGATGTTTTAAAATGTATGTAAAAAAATTGATATAATATTAGGCTTTATTAGCAACAATTATTATTTTAAAACATTGATGATCTGTTATTATTTAACTGGTTCAAATATTTTTAAATAATATGTCTGTCTGTGCAATTTGGTACCTATTTGTTGATTAAACGGGGGACGATAAACGCTTGCCGGCTTCAGCAGTATTGCTCATCAGAATGTGATTTAGTATCAAAATGCTTACGTTTCTACGCGAACTACAGTTGATTGACACAAACAGTAGTTTTCATATTTGAACATTCTTCTGCAACTTATTATATTTTTTGGGAGGCCTAATCGTGTTTTTTCATTATTCGTAAGTATACTAAGAATTTTGCTAAATATCTTAATGTTCGAATCAGTGCCGGGTTGAAGGGCTCAGCTCATTGGACTTAAACAAGTTAGGATGGGAGCAGGTATAAGTACCAAAAGCTGGTATCATCTTTGTTAACGTTACGATAAACGACTGTCTGAGCTGTAATAAGTATTGAAGTAGGGAATGGAGGATTGTTTACATAATTTGTTTTCTTAGAAATCCAACAGACGGTGAATTGTATAACGTGATGATTATAAAATTTACACTTTTGCGAATACGGTATGTTACGGACAAATTTGAGCAAAGGAGGCCCCAGAGTTGGACGCCAAATTTGTTACGGGCAAAACAGCGAAAAGAGGCCCAAAAGTTGGGCGACAAATTTGTTATGGGAAAAACTTGCTGTTAGCGACACCGTAACAAAGGGGGTGCACTCAGCCATCTCAAAGTCGAAGGAGAGAGTGGTTCGTTCTGTAAAACGAGAGGGTTCTTCGCCGATAACTTGGGGGGTAGTAAAATTGGGATGATTAAAAAGGGCGCCACCTGTTTTTCATTGTTTTGATAGGGGTTGTTGAAGCAGGAGGAGCAGGCCGACGTTCAAGGGGGGAGAAACAGGAACCTCCCTTGTTGACAGCTTTTCTGGAGTTTGACTTACCTTCGGGCTTCCACCTAGATGTAGTTTACAACGCTTACTTATAACTCTGCTAAAGCTAAATACTAAATTCATTTATTCGTGTTTTATAACATTGATTTAGAAGGTCGTAATTATTATTTCACTATTATATTTTCACTTTCATTACGATGATAAGACATGTTATACGAAGTGTCTATTTTCGGAGTGGATAACATGGTTATTACCAGAGTTTACAAAGTCGGTTAATTAGAAAACATCAGCAGAATTTCGAGGAGAATCTGATACCATTTTAAAATGTTATTAACTTTTTGTAACATTCCCAAAAGCCTGAAAACGGTCGAATTTTTTAATGTCAAATAATTCCATAACCATCTACTCTAGAACAAAAATTAGAATGTGTTTTTGTAGATTTTTTTATGTAGAATGCAAAAATGGTAATAAAAATTTCACGGCGTTCCTCATGTTCAATATATTATATAAACTTGCATGGCAAACACAAATGGCAGTTATAGTTGACTGTAAGAGCATTAAAAGCTTATTTTTATCAAATTTCATTAATTTATGGGTTGATATGCTTTCTTCTTAAGTTTTATTTTGAAATCTATTAAAATAAGGCAATTGCTGTGAATAACTAGCAAACATCTTCCTAGTATATTTAAAGAAATAACTTCACGTTGTAAATACATAACACTAGCTTTACTACTATTGCTGTTACAAGCGTAGTAACAAAAACGCATGTCGTTTATTTCGTTGTTGTATATTGTTGAAGTAATTATTAATTTAAAAAAACTACAATAATCACTCATAATATAACTAGTGATATGATTATTATCGACGATATTTTCGAGTTGAAACCTGCAGATTCAATGAGTACGAAGCACGAGTTGAACGTACTGCTCGGTTGTAACGAGAATAAATCATTAGTTATACTTAGTAAGAGAATGTAATGAATAAAACATTATTTTGGTTAACCTAAATTGTTTATTAAGTGTAATATTATTGTAGTTGCTATGTTCGTAAGGTGGTTACCAATGTAAATAAGGTAATATGATTTTTTGTTTTTTTTTATTACCGCTGTGATAAAATACAGCTAGGCATTTTGATTCATCGGATTGGTTTATATAACGTCACGTGATACATGAATTATATTCTCAAAATAACATCCCTTAGGCAAATTATTTTACAAGTAACATTATTTGTTATAGTTCTTTTCATAGCTTATTGTGTTATTTTGTTACTTAATTGAGGCAGTTATCTTATTTTTATAAATTAAAAAATAACGGTAAGCCAAAGGCAAATCAAAGCTTATATCAATGATATTCGAAAAAATAATGTGCCATTTATTTTATACCTTGAACCTGAAATTCTGTTTTTATTTCCATATGTTATTGAATTCTACGTAAAATGATCTACATAAACTCAATTCTATTTATGTTGTAGCGTAAGTGGTTATGGAATTATTTCACAATTAACAATTCGCCCGTTTTTGATTTTTCCAATATTTCAAAAGTTGAGGACGTCAGGTTCAATTTAAAAATGGCATTAGATTGTCATCGAGATTTTGCTAAACTTTGATCATTTAACTAACTTTGTAACTCTCATAATAACAAAGATACCAATGTTATTTACCCCAGAAATTAACACCGTGTGTACCTTTTCGATATTTTCTTTTTCTCAATTTTATATGATTTATATGAAAATACGAGATATTTAAAATAAAAAAGAAACATCAAATTACATCTGTAGTTTTAGCTATCAGCTATTTTAATTCTTTAGAATTCGTAGTTTGGATAAAACTGCGAGAATTCAAGTACTAATTTATTTAAAATATTAAATGATGTATGACTTAGATCTTTCCGTCTACTACATTTACCCAATCGCTTTGATACAATAATACAATATTTATAGAATAAGGTAGAATAAGGGGTATTATCAGAGGAAAACAGTCCAGTTGGCAATGGTCGGGGAGTGAAAATATCGACTATTAGAGTGAAAGACGTCGGCGTCGCTATGACGTCGGTATTGCGCCAGGGTAGAACTCAGTATCAATTTTAAAGTTGGTGGTTTAAAATTGTTTGATAAGACCAAAATAAGCGATATATTAATACGCGAACAGTATTTTACAATACAATCCACGAAATCAATTTCTTTTAATGCAACACTAACATTTTAAAGATGAGTTTAGGTAGAATTACCTTTTCTTAATACCATCCTGAACTTTGAGTGAATTTCCCCCTCGTGCTTGAATACGATCTTATTCAGAGGAATCACAAGTGAGAGCATGAAGTGTAACTGTGTTGTGCCCTACGTAATGACTTCATCAATATGTTGTAATCTCATGACCGCAAAAATAAGTTTATTAATAATTAATGTAAAAGTTATACCGTCTGCCCAGTTTAAGATTCATAATGTGGAAGATATAACAGTAATACGGTGTAAATAATTAAAATTTATTTGAAAAATAATACATTTTAACAAACGCTGTGGTGAAGCTGAAAAATAACTTTTATTTAAAATAATATGTGCCAATATTGATTCTGTTTAAATTTCACGATTATTTAATGATGAGAAACGTTGGACTTGTAGATACAGGAGAGTGGTGCGGTTAAATATTTGTACATAACAGGTGTGATCGTATTAGATTTCACAGCATCACAATGCACGGTTATCCTGTAATGCAAGTAGTGCAATACCACGTGCCCCATGCAATACAACCATTGCCACCCTATCCTTTAGCACATGGTAAGTTTTGCAGATTAAGTTTAACAAACTGCTGAATAATAATAAGCAACAAATAATCAAAATTATATTTTGATAGTAAATGTATTAGTTTTAGTAAACATAAACACAAAAAAATATTCTTGCTTATTTTAACATAGACGTAACTAATTATCTTGCGAGGTGATTTAAAAGAGTCTGTTTGTATTACAACTGAGATTCGATTCGAAGCCTTTGGTTCAATTCTTAAATAAAACACTCAAATGTTTAATGGCAAGAAAAACATACTGTCTTGGTACGTATACGTATACAGGATGTATCAAATTGCGTGTTAACTACTGGGATCTTGCTTATTTGAAGAGCTACGACGGACGCTTAAATAAGAGAAAAGTTGTGAAACTTTATGTCCACTAATAATCTTAAAAAAATTGATATTTTGGAGTTTTTGTTTTCGGCTATAACTCATTTGTCTAAATTTTTAATCTGATTTGGTATAACTGCTACCACTTTTCATTTTCGACTCTCAATTTTTTTCCCTTATGGTCGGTATCTTCAAAGTTTTTATATTCAAATAATTTTTGATTCCGATTTGAACGATGTGTCACACTTTGCGTCTTGTTTAAGTTTTAAGCATGTTATTACAGAATAAAGAAATTTCATAAGAGTGCCATGGAAAGACCACGTCATTTAATTTATTTTGAAAAAATTCTAGTAGGCCATGAACAGATGGAAGTAGAACCAAACACTACTTTTATTTGTTTTAACCTATAGATACATTAGGTATTCGAAAATTTTAGGAAATTTCGTTTTGAGTGCAGACAGCAGGATAAGTGTTTTTTTATAAAAGTAAGTGACTGTCACAATTACTAACAAACAGATTAAAGTTCATTTAAGACGACCTTCTGAGCATGTTTTACAAAGGTGTCAAATGTCTTCAACATTTATTTAATAATTGTATTCTCGTTCTGATTACTAGTTTTTGAGTAAACGGGCGTTAAAACTCAAAAATTCATAGAAGGCTTTAGAGAGAAATTTGCAAGCTGGGATACAAACTAAATTATAACTCATCTTTAGCTCCATGAGCTCACAAAATTAAAACCGTGCATCTAGTTTTCAGGCAATTTTTTTTTGAAAATTTCTGAAATTTTGGAAGTTTTTTTACTTTATAGCTTTTAACTCTTTGAAAATTTTTGTGAACCGTAGCATTGTGTCACTATAGGGTTATTACGTTAAAGTAGTCGAAGGCGATCTGTCAACCACTTTTTGAGTAATAAGGTTAAGGTCTAAAGTCAAACATTTCAAAAATTCGTAGCGGTCGCCACTTTAAAGCTAGAAAGTTCGAAAAAAACCGTTGGATTCATTCTAAAGTATTCTATCAGATTCCGTGTTTAAATTTATAAAATTTGGTGTCGGAAAAAATGCTACCAAAAAACTTGCCTAACTTCCGCTTCCGGTTTCGGATTTATTTTAAAAGCTTATTATGCAGGTGATTTTTTGATATATCTCAAGATTCCATAGCTCATCAAAATCCGACCATACGTACAGTAGTTATGATGCACTACATACATACCAGCATACATACATACCCACCCACCTACAGCTTTTTTTTTAGTTCTTTGAAGTTCAAAACCTGTATTTCCCTCAAAATCTCGATCCAGTAAATTTTTGAAATTAATACTTCCCTATACTGAAAGTATAGGAAAGTAAAAATACTATAGCTTATTCAATTTTTGAGAACTTGATACATTTAGTTTCAAGGTTTCGATAACGCAAACTAACTAAATCATAACTAATTCGCTTTTGCGGTTGTAGAAAAAATAGAGTCTGTAACACGTTTGGAATGGCTATTCCACACTCGTGGACCGTCCCCCGAGCCGAAAGGCGAGGTGATAAACTTTGCTAGTGTTTCACGAACTTCTTGTTCTTGTCTTGCTTTTTCTTGTTCTGCAAGAACAAGAAGTAGGTGTGCAAGAAACAAGACAAGACTAGCTGGAGCAAGAAGATTTCTTGTCAAGACGTTTGCAAGAAACGAGATTTGTTGTTTTATGTAGATACATGAAATAAAAGTTTCAGAACGCCGATTTTAACGCTTCTGGAACTGGGGCATGTGAAAATAAAATGATACTGTAGTGCAAAATAATAATTTATAAGTTTTGTTGCAATGTAATATGAGCGATAAATGAGCTATTTTCATAATAGACGTATGATTAGGCAATAGGATAGCCCCTGCCAATTAAAAAATGAACAACCACATTTTGTAGGTAGGTTCCAATCTAATCTATAAATTCAAAGCCAGTAAATTGTTCTACATTTAATATAGATAAGTCTTAATAAGCAGTGCGTTTCAAATAAAATGCAAAAATCAGTAATATCAAAACCAAGTTTTTTGGCAAAACTGATATTTTAGCTGTCATTTTTGTACAATAAAACCATGGGAAACCAAAGCAGATGTAAAAGTCCAAAACTGACAGTTTAAAAAATAAATAAATAACGTTTTTTTGCTATTTGTTTAATATGTGCTTTATTTGGAACGCACCGATAAAATACAAAAATTAAATTGTTAATGCAAAGAAATCAAATGAAATATTTGCAAGTATAGTATGTATGTTAGTCTACTAACTACCAAACGCGCTAACAAAATATAAAAGTTTCCTAGTCAGTACTACGCGGTACAAATGCGTTTAACGAGTAGGCGCACGCGACCGTAGGCCGGTGCCGCATTATCAAGACTCGATAACTCGGGGAATCCCCTAACTAGCAAGAACAAGAAATGTCTTGCTAACAAGACAAGAATTAAGCTAGCAAGAAATTTGCAAGATAAAGTTGTTTTACTTCTGGTCTTGCTTAGCAAGACAAGCCAAGAAGTTGCCGAGCAAGACAAGAAATCTTGCTTTGTGCATCACTATACTTTCCACTCGTGGAAAATATGCCATATTCCAAACTTCTTATCTAAAATACGCTTTGTTTGTAACTGCCAACAAAACAAATAACAGTTGATAGACGACAGACGCAACCTTTAGTGTTCAGAACAGTGTTGGAATGAAATATTTTACAACAAGTGTAAGAATGTAGTTAATTTCGTAATTAAAAATTGTATCAGAAGATTATATTCTAAAATAGTCGTAAAAAAAAGCAGTTACTTAATAGATGAAACACAGATTTATAGAAATCTGTGAGATGACAACCACAAAAAGCCCGGAATGTGTGACATCAACCTACTACATAAAAAATAAAAAAATATATATATATTTTTGCTACATAATTCAAAGCAAAAATATAATGGAAATTTTATTTTGCAACTAACCTAAAATATTTTGTCATGATTGGAAGTTTTAAAACAAGCGAACTTTTCTTGAACGAGTATAACTTTCTGTGAAATCAAAAAATAATGTGTTTTCTCTTTTAAACCCCATCCCTGGACACGCTGCATAAGAAATGCAAATATAAAAGGTTTTTGCAAAATGTTTCAATCTAATTTTATCATTTATTGTAAATAAAGCAATTCTTAACTTCAACAGGTTAAGAATTGTTTTATTTACAATAAATTAAAATGAACTTCAACGAAGTAAAGCTCAACTTATAAATAATGTTATTTGTTGATGAACTGCTTTTAGCGCTATTTTTGTAAAAGCAGTGAGACGTGAGCAGTTGTTAGATTAAGCTTATGTATGTGTTGTGAATAAGAGCTGTTAGGTTATATATTCCTCTTCATGATCTATATTAGGTGATTGATTTCCAAATTAACAAGTTCAATTTATGTTTCAGCCACTAGCAATGCTGGAGGTATCCGAAAGTATGTGTTTTGGTGTTGTGCCTGTGGAGGATTGGCAACAGTATTGGGTGCATTGTTTTTGGCAGTCTACTTCTTGTTACGATCTTACACATCCACCTTAGGGTACTTTGAAACTATTCCTACCTTTGTGCCTGCTACTATGGTTAGTATCTAACTTTAAATTTTCACAATAAAAATACGTAATACATTTAAAGTAAAACACACTACACGATCATGATCACAATTTGATTGAATTTTAAATACAATGTTAAGAAGCGATTTTATTTTTGATGCCGTTACACAATTATAATGACCACTATCGGAATCACGTTAGGTTGGAGAACTAATTATCTAAATTTATTATTATTCGATTAGTGCTACGTAAAATAAATAAACCATTAAATGTAATGACGCTCTAGTTTGTTGTTTAATATTTTGTATGTTAACATGAATTGTTTCTTTTCAGTTAATTCTAACCGGACTTTGTGTGATAAGCTTAGCTAGAAGAAAAAATCGTTATAGTTATTTGGTATGTAATAAGTTAACAAGTTTCTAATTATAATAAATGTAACATAGAAATTTTGCTTTCAGATTAAAGTCTGTGGTTTGTGTTGTTTAGTGTGTGCCCTAACATGTGTTCTTGTGACAATCACAACTACCGTGATACATATGAATCGCTTACAAACATTAAGAGAATGTGTTTATACACAGAAGACTCGTACTTGTACTTGTTACTCAGTATTACTAGAAGCCCATGCGGCAACAGATGAAGGTATTTTTTTATAACAAATTTAAGCATCAAATCTGATATGCAATGTTTAACATACTCATTATAACTTTCAGGAATGAGATTTGTGTTTGATTCTACTCCAGACTGCGAAGTCATACATGGCGCTTTGTATTCTTGTCTACGTGCAATGTTTGGACTTTCTGTTAGTGGAATATTAGTATGCATATTTTCTTGCATGCTCGTATATCAGTTACTCAGGTAACCAACAAAAACATACATTTTTATATTACCTAATTTGTCAAACATTATACTATAGCAGTGGTGGCTTGTTCAAGAAGGGCAAAGGGGCGACGCTCTGCCAATTTAAAACCTACCTGCTTCATCAAAATTAATTTGTTTATTTAACAAATTAAGTTTCATTTATAAACACGCATCATATTGATATTATCGAAACGTTTTAGCTAGTACAATATTTAATATTAAGTAGTATAGGTGTTCGTAATGGTATATCATCATGATCAGAGCGCGGATTTATAAGCCTTTGTTTTTTGAAAATGAACGCTTATACATATATACATTAGCATTGCGGGCCAATGAGGCACATGACTTGTTCCCATTCACTCCAGGTTTGGCTTATTCCTATGTACCGGAGGGTAGTGGGGTCCATTGGGCCTTGAACCACTACGCCTCCTCAGCTTACGTCAAACCCTTGGAATTACATTTACTCATCCATCTATACTTCGTAGGGAATTCCAACCACACTAACGACTGCCGCGTTGTTAATGCCACATCCGGGACCACCTATTAGGGTGCCATTCCGAGAGCACCAATCGCCGTGTTGACTAGGCTTTCGGACACCCATCCAAGTACTGACCAGGCAGAGCTATGCTTAACTCTGCTGATCGCACTTGAAGGGCATTCTAACCGCGCCAACTCGGGACTCGCTTATAATAAGCTTAATAAATCAGTAAATGAAAAATCACAAAAAAAGCAAGATTAAAAAAACCCTAAAATTTTTATTTGTTTTTCAGAAGAATAAGGTATTGCTATACATATTTCAATACAAAATAAACACTAGTGACTAGAGAGTGTAATTAACAACTAATAAGAATATGCTTTGATATAAATTTCCTTGCAGTTCAAACAATGTTTTTATTAAAAATTTAATTGAAGTATATCATGCGAAAACGACAACAATTTTTTTTATCAGCTTATAAAAATATAAAATGTTACAAAACTTACGGTTTTCACGCAGCTTCTGCAAAATATTTTGTTATTTTCAATAACCAATTCAGGAAACTGCCAAGCTGCCGGTACGGATTTATCCTTCATGTTAGGCGTTTTATAATTTCAAATTAACATTATTATTCACAAAACATTACAACACAATGGAATGCTCTGAATTACTGACGTTAACAAAAGACAAAACATTGTTTTTAGCCTTTTTACGAATAAACGTGATAGAATATTGTGTGTGACTTTCGAACTTGGTGGCGCACTATTTGTTTCTCTGAGAGATATTTGTTTAGTCTAGCGGGGAATTTGTAGAATATGGTATAAATATTCGGTAAATTATTCGCTGAGTCGTTTAAACCGCAAAATAGTAAATTAATTATTGTTTTAACATTAGATTTTTCAAATTTAAAAAAGCAAATGTAAATTCTTTATAAAAAAGCACCAACTAGCTGTATAAAAGCTAACATAAGCGCTTATAAGCGGTTTAAGGAGTAAAATAAGCAGGAAAATAAGCAAAATAAAATTGCTGTCAAATGATTATATTTTTCATGAATTGTGGAAATACAAAAGTATTTTCATCTGCTTACAACTATAGAGCATAAGCAAAATGCTTAAAATCCGCGCTCTAGTCATGATCAAACTTTGGGTCATGATTGAGCTGCCCCTAAATTGTGGGAAAGAGAGGTGGGGGTGTCGCATTTAGTGGCAGTTTGCGGGCGATTTCTACGTGGCCATAGCTGTAAGACGTATCATGTCGCAGATTCAAGCTTCGCCAGACTTCTACGCTCGTGTTTTAGAACATTTTTGTCATCAAAAAGAACTACGCGCTAAATTTAAAATAAATGTCATAAAAAGGGTATGTACAATATAAATAATAATTATTTTTGCCTTATTTTATGGCAAGTAGTAGTGGTACCTTGGTACCAGTAGTACTAGTAGTACATGGTAGTGGCCCTCCCATTACAACAAACCAGAAGCCGCCACTGTACTATACCAATAAACTACATAAACCGTCGTAAGGAGCCTAAATCAATAGAACTGAAGTGTTTATTCGATTGTTTGTGTATACTGATTTAATCCAAATACACACACAATGTATCACAAATGCGAAAAGAATGAGATGCATATCATTGGATTCTGCGTCAAACCCCGTATCGGTTTCAAGCTATTTCAGTTTCAAACAGCGATAGAGAACGCGACTAGAGCAACTTGTGGTACATCAATGCATTCGTAAAAGGCATATTCTACATCCAAAACATCACTGTCCTAACAAAATTAACTTTTAAGAGTAAATATATGTTTCTGTTTTTTCTTTTATTTTATTAAGTCACAGTAATTAGATTTTGTGTAATATGATTAGGATTAAAAGCTCACAACGCAAAGTATTCCGACCTAAATAACCACTTTTGTTATCGCTATAAATGACATTAACTTCGGTTTTTCAAAATGTTCTTATATTTTTTAGTCACTTTCATAGAATGTGCGTATCTGCATTCTGTATGAAATGGTATATTACAAATATACGTTTGCGTTAGAAAACGGTTAATAAAGTCGAAGGCATACTGCCAGTTGTCACGTATGGATGAGAGACCTGAGTCTTCACACAAAAAAAATACATAACAAGCTAAAAGTCCACCAAAGAGCAATAGAGAAGAAAACATTAGTAATCTAATTGAAAGACCATTGCGGAGTTTGGCCTGCAATGCAGTGGGTCAGGGCCACCGATCATCGCTTCCAATACCCAGCCGTCTCGCACTCTTTATCAAGAACGGGGTTGTGGTAAACACCTAATTACTGCGTCTTTATAAATATTTAATACAAATGAAGTGTGTCAATTTTTGTACTTACGTGATATATTGTCACTTTTACATCATAAATGATTATCTAGCACAGTGTTTCTCAAACTGTGAGTTGCGAGGGGTGGTAAACCCAAGCGGCGTGTAATGCGGTTTCCACATTCCAAGTGCGTGTTTCGTCGAGTTCTCAGTTCGCAGAAAATTATTATACAATTTAGGGTGACTTAAGAATCAAAACTTGGGAAACGATAATCTAAAATATAAAAACAACTAATAAATACTTTAGGCGCTATTCGTGTGGAATCCTTGCGTTGAATCAGGCTATACACTATACAGGGCCTAAGTATGGAATAATGGTTCTGGTGGTGTAAACATTAATTTAAAAAAATTTTTTAGATAGTAGTCTTTTATTACATTGTTATCTACTTTTCTGCACACTAAAATGAATTTTTGACCAATGCTGTAAGCGTTGTGACGTAATCTTAATTTTTTGAAATAGCTCTAATCTTATTTTAAAATCGAACAATAGCCTACCACAATCGCAATCGCGAAAAAAAATGACGATCACGTCACAGCGCTTACAGCATAGGTCAAAAATATTTTTTAAGAACGCAGATAAAAATGTAATAAAAAACTTTCCTGCAAAGTACTTTTTTTTGTAAAACCAATATCTACGCCAACAGAACCATTAATCCGTATTTTAGAAGGTCTTTCTCTATATGTGTATATATTTTAAATTTTTCATACATTAAAACAAAACGTATAACGAAAATATTGAATTTTAGTCACGAAAAAAAGAAAATGTATTGGGAGCAGTTAGAATTGCGCTGCCGTTCACTGTACCAACAACACAGCGGCGCTCCTGCTAGTACTCATAGTTCGATGAGAGGTCCTTCACTTCCAACAACGACATATTGCAGCTGCTGTGAAGAGTGTCGTTATCCACCCCTGCCAGCAGGACCACACCTATACCCTTGGGATACCCACCACGCCTTAGAGCGGTAATTTAATTTACTGTGTAAATTTGATTACCATCGTAAATTATTCAAATTTATGATAAACTATAGGTTCTGGACCCCAGGAAGAGTAGGCAATTTTTATTCTCCTAATCCTGGGGAAGAGGGTCCTCAAACCACCGGGGAAAGTCATGGACGAGAAAGAAACGTTGGAGGATGGAGTTGGAGAAGACTACCATGGAGCAGAGGAAACACTACACAACAAAATCTTACTGATTCTCACAGGTATATTAATTAACAAAATATTTGTTATAGGAGAATACGCACCTAATATTATATTAATTTAAAATACGTTTTGGTGTAATAATGTTTGAAATTAAACTAACTTTAGGGAAGAAAAAGAAATCGCAATTAAAGTGTATAAAACATAAGCGCAAAATATTTTCTTCAATCAAAAACTGCAATTTTTCCTACATCTATTTTCTCCTTAACATATGTCTAGTGCAACAAAATTTTGATTCATGTGATACTATGAAGACACTATGATACATGATACAATGCTAATATTAGAAAGCATTTCCGAAACCATAAAAACTATCACCATTAAAAATTTGCAACATTTTGTAATTGTAAACTTATTTTTATAAGTAGTATTATTAAGAGGACTAATACTCCCTATTCCCCCAGTTGTTTGGCTAAGGAAATTTCATTTTCTTGACAGTTTTCTGTAGTCTTAACAGTGGCGGCTCGTGGTGTGGTGTACTGGGAGGCATTTTAAAGCGTTTTTTTTATTTTTTTGGAAAAACATTGTTCTTACCCAAGTTTTAGGTAGCCTTATATTTCAAACCCATCTTTTACGTTGGCAAAATCATCTATTTTTACCAACATTTTCATTAAAGTCTTTAATGGACTTTTGGTAAGCTAATAAAATTATTGTAAATTGATACCCACATTGCCAGTGTGTCAAAATGCACTAAAATTTTAATGTGTTTGAATTTTAGTTTTTAAATGTTTGCAGTCAATATCACACAATGAATTATCACAAAATAGAAGACAGTGGAAACAAGTGAAAGCATTTTCTTACATGGCATTCACAATCCAAAATTATTTTGCACAGACATCGTACAACACCACTAAATTATGATTACACAACCAACAACTGTTTCCACACTACTACGTCATGTACGTGAGAATCCCGCAAATTAGAAGGCTATTGGCATGCGCTTAACACGGACAGCTGATAGCATAATTCTCGGAAGTGCTGGGTCCGCGACCCTGAAGTTTTTAATGTGCAGATACTTCTATCCTTTTTTAGCTTGTGTAATATGCATTTGAAGGCGTTTTACGTCGGCGGCTTTATTCGGTGGCGTATAGCTGAATTGGGGACTGACAGCCAAATGATCCCTTGCATAGATTCGTTTAATGCGCGCGAAATACTCAAACATTCAAACGTTTTCTGATCCTGCGGCAGCTCTTTAACACACGTTCTCGCATAGAAATCTCATACAAAAGTAAACTATAAAGCATTTTTTAAATATTATAGTATATAATATGTTATGTACTCAAACAAAAAGTAATTATTTATTTATTCTTATTTCATTGGGAGGTCAATGACCATTTGACCCAATGGAGAAACCGCCACTGAGTCTTAAGGCCCTGGAAGCCAGCGAGTGTTATGATTCAGGGCAGCGTGTAAATGTCAATGTTTTAAATCGCGAAAAGTATAAATGTCTAATGCTTGGATAAGAACCAAATTTAACATGGGGTTGAAAATTCCTCTGTGAAATAGATGGCGCTAGTAAAAATACGGTTAAAAGCGGATGCCGTTCAAATTTGTTTTTACCAGCAAATATTAAACAATTTTAAGACAGATGTTTAAATGATGTCTACAGTCAACTTAAACATATTATGTAGTTTCAAAAACGATTTTAATAAAATTTGCAAGTGCGAGTACATCAAAAATTCATCGAGAATATTAGGTTTACAAAAAAACAAAAACCGAAACATGAGTTATGTATGTTGGCGGACTTTTTGTTTTTATAAGAAAGCAGAATGCATATAATAGAGAATTTCAAAACACATGGAATGATTCTTTTCTGAACTCAAAGCTTCAAATGGCGATCGGTTCGGTTTCTGATAACGTTTACGCTTGTTTATTCATAAATTAGTTTTCAGAACATTGTTGCGGCTGCTGTTCTGTAGTTAGAGATGATTGAAGAAAAGCATTTGATTTGCCATAAAGCTTCACATCAAAATTTATTGTTTGAAAAAGTGCTACCAGCAAAACAAAATAATCGAGAGTGTTTTATGCCGTTTTTTGATAGTTGATGGTTAGCGAGAAAAACCCTGTATATGAAAGAAAAGGAAAATATTATTACCCATCACTACTTCTTAAAGTAATCTTTCGGTTTCTCTCTAAAATTCCACTAAAACTTTCCGGAGTTTTGTCTGAGCTGCTTATCTGCATATTTACTAAATTTGCGCAATTACAATATTTTGTAATAAAACAAATTTTCGATGAAATGTTTTAAAAATGTGAAACACAGTGATTTGTACAAAAAAGATAATACACTTTTGTTGTAATTCTGATAGTTTTAATTTTTTCCTATTTATTTAACAGCAACTTTATTTTCATCGATTTTATTGTTATGTAACTTGCTAAATCTTTATTAGTAGGATATTTTCAAATGTTCTATACCGAAATATTTGTGAATATCTTGCAAAAGTATAACTGCTTATTTAAAACTGAGTTTACCTTCTAGAAACATTTTTCTGTCAAACTAGTATTGGCAAACCTTCTAAGCGACGGTCTAGTTACTGCTTAATTTCGCTTTAACTTGCATTCTTGACCTTCCTTAATATACACCCATGTTTGATATACGAACACATGCCTTTTCTTATTACTATTTATAATAAAGCCTTTATAGCTGCACATTATTCTAAACATCTCAGTTCAAGAGATATTCTTTACAAAACAATTCACAATTTCGTGAAATTGCTGATAAGCAACGGCTACAAACAAAAAACCGTGCTTTTAATTTAGCCATCTACACTGTGTCCATAAAGTAACCCCCCCCCCCCCAACTAACTTTTGAACGATTTGATATTTTTCTACAAAATTTGGTGTGCTGTAATGGGAAATTAAAAACTGTTTTCAGACCATATTAAAATTTTTTATCATCCAAAATGGCGACTGGGCGCCATTTAAATTTTTTTTTAAATGGAAAGGGAGGTCGAGTGACACCTCATTAGAAAGGTCTTTTAGTTCTGCGTCTGATCCTAAAGTTTCAAAGAAAAATATTCAGATTTACAGATTCACAAGGTCCTGACAACATTTATGTAAGCTCTTGCGCCTTAGGCAATCAGTCTATCTATATGTTAAATCAGAATCGCTTTACCCTGCCACCTAGGGCAGCGCAGCATTTTATTTCAAAAGTTTGCGTATTTTACAAGAAGTCACCAATGAAAGCATGGGACGTAGCCCACTAGTTTTGCTGGTATTGTTTATTTTACATAGGTGTAGTGGGAAGCACTTGTTTAGTTGTATGCATGTTCATTTACGTTTAAACTGTTTGATTTTGCATGGGTATTATTCTACATGTAGAAAAAGGACTTAATATTCTATATGCACAATAACCATGTCTGATAAATATATTTTATATGTAATATTCTACATGAACAACCCTACCTTTGATTTAATTTATTCTTTTCTTGTCTTTTTTTTAGAATAAAGTTGATAAAAAATTCTTATGGAAACTTGATTTAGATATGTAATTTAAGATAAAGTAATTTTCTCAAAAAACAAAAGCTATTGGATCATTGACTTGTTGTAGGTAAATTCTCCTTAAACCAATGATCAAACTGTAGATTAGTTAAACTGCACATTAATCAACAATCGATTATCGAACCATCGGTTAATCAAATGATCGGTTAATCGTATAATCTATATTTTTTGAGATTCACCGATTATTCGATTATTTTGCACAGCCCCACTTTAAATAGGTGTGTCATAAAGCTTTACCAGGTAGGTATGTTGTCTGATTTTTTTTACAAAAATGAATATTTGTAACAAAAATGACAAAAGACATTTTTTGCAGAAACAAATGCAGAATAAGCTTAAATACCAATCGACTGTTGTATATCAAAAATGTAATATTGATGCTGTTTTATTATACCTACCACAATATCAGTAGTTTATTCAAGTTTATCACAGCATTCTATACTAACCTAATGTACGCACAATGGGCCCGACGCGACGATGTGGCCTAAGTGCTGTAAGACCTGAAATACAATACTAACATCACGTGGAACTCTAGCCTTCTCGTAGTCGGTGCCTATGTCCTTTGGTGTGAAAGATTGGTTGTATTTGAACGGGTAAAATTGTTGATGTACTATTACTTGCATTTAATTTCCGTAAGGCCCATGTTATACTTCAGCAAAGTTGTGCAACTGTTTTCTGGAGTTGCCAAATACGTGACATTAATTGCAGTGAATGATGCGAAAGTACATGAGCGAGTATAGTTTATTAGTTAAACTATTATTTTACAGTTCGTGTTACTCCAAAATCTTCTTAAATAGACCAATGCTTTTAATTTTTCAGAGATCACTCACTCGCATATCAAGGTGGAATGAGCAGTTCAGACAGCCAATATGGATTTAGTAATCGCCCCGGAGGAGATTCCACACAAACTGCTTCAGATCCCGTCTCTGGTTCAACAGGATCTTATAGTGTATTAAACAACAGACCAGTTGGAGGAGTTTATGTCTGGGGTCCACCTCCACCTTATTCAAATCCAAATTCTCCTGCACGAAGACCTTTTCATTCACCTTCTAGGTACACAGTAATGTTTTAAGTAATTTAAGCGAATACGCTGATTATGTGTAATATTTGCTATAGGTATCATCACATCCACCATCACCCACATGCTCATAATGCACACTGTCAAATGAACCAAGAAAATCAAACACAAGCTTTTCAAGATATGCAATTGCGTCGCAGCCGTATTCAACACTCAAACAAGGAAAACTATGAAAACACGGTAGAAACTGAAGTGCATCAGTCTAATGATAACAGTGAAAGCACCGACACTTCTAGTTGTGTAGATCATGTGTCACACACTTTACCAGTTCGAAAAATGAAAAAGAGAGCCGACATTTCATCTGTAAAATCGGTAACGCAAATCTCTAACAATAGAACTAATGTTCAGAATGTATTTAGTCAAAACTGCCACAGTTATGCAGAAGAAGATAATCAAAAACTTACAGACGACCATAGTTATCATGAAGCGGAAATATCCGAAGCGCATACACAAGCGTCTAATGATTCTCAACAATGTCGTTTTTTACCAAGACTGCAAGGAGTTGAAAATGCAGCGTTTCAAAATCAAGAAGGTTTGACAGAAAAAACAGAACCAACAGAATCTGAAGTTTATTTCGCAGACGTAAGCAGTTGCTGCAATATATCTGTGAAAAATGATGGACATGATTCATCATTATATGACGAAGCTTTGGACGTGCAAAAGCCTAGACTTATGCCCCTTCAGAATGCCCATAAGCAAAGTCATCCAAATGAAAAGGAAATTGCAACAAATAATCAAATTTTGCAAAATTTCCAAGAAAATATTTCATCTTCTACAGTCACTGAAGATGAAGAGTACTTAGCACATCGTTTGGGAAAGCGACAAATGTCTACTAGAAGTCGTTTACCTTTTCCGCTACCAAACACAGATGACGTATCTGATTTGAGTACAGACCCTTGTGTTCAACTTCTGCCCAAAGACATTTCGCAAAATAGCTTGTGTAGTAGTGTACAAACACCTTTAACTGAAACAACTGATGATACTATCTCGCCAGTATCTCCAAATTTTCCAAACAATGAATCTTGTCTCAATTATTTTCCTGAAAAAAACACGAATGTTGAACAGGCGCAGGCTAAACAACGTCACAGAACATTTTCAAACTCAAGCCTTGATCAGTTTCTTGCACCTGATGCCCAATACGAAATCATCCAAGACCAAGCAAGTCAATCGGGGTTTAGACAAAGTTTTAATTCTCCCACAACTTGTACGTCAACAGCTACGTTTAGTAACCTTGCAAATACCATATCTAGTCTTAATAATTATGGACAGAATTACCTTCCAACGAATTTTAACAATCAAAATGTACATCCAAATTTTAATGCACCTAATTCGAAGATTATACCGCCTAAAACTTTAGGCTTAAATCAATCTCCCAGTCGTAAAAATTTAGGATCTAATATATCGACTTTGATACAAAATTTAGGTGTTAATCCAGTTGGTTTGTTATATGGAGAGGCAAACAGTACTGAAGATGATGAAATGCAGGGCCAAGGTTCTCACAGTGATGGAACTATGGATTCTGGTTGGCAGAGTGGTTCTGAAAAACAAGACCGGGGTGGAGATAACACTGAAAATACAAGTCACAGAGCTGTAAATGTTTAAAAACTTGCCAAGACTGAATATTATAAAACGGCGCGGCCATTTAATCTCAAAAATTATAATCACAACTGTTACAAGTATTATAGTTAGTATACAAGTTTAAAATATACGTGGTGAAAAGTGCTGTGTACGATAAAAATTAGTTCCAAAAATGTCAGTGACTGTTTTTTTTTTGAAAATTGTATAATTGCTTTTGTTTTTGTATACTGAATATATAAAGCGCGGTTAGTCGTAAATAAAATCAATGACAATCATCCAAACACATTCATTTTATATAAGACACTAATTTATAAGTGTGTACATTTTTATTAGGTAACCCAGATTGCATGGGTTATAACGAATTGTTTTTACAATTGTTTCCATTTAGGTAAATTCATGTTAATAATTATTGCAACGCAGAATATGAATACACACGCCAAATAGTTATTTTTCCTTAATTCATAAGCGTAATTTCATTGCCAACTTTTATAATAACGTTATCAATTTCCGTTTTAACACTTATTTTATAATCCATATGTGGCAGATATTCGTATCTGCAAAGTAAGCGGTCACAGAGACCTTCCCTTTTTTTGAGAACTCGAAATTAAGGAAAAATCTACTAGTCAAGTGCTAGCTAGACACAGGGTGTATGTTTAATACTTTAAAAAGACTTAGATGGTAATTTCTCTGTGAAAATAGAGGCGATTGTTATACGAAAATGCACCTCTGAAAAGTCACAGCCCTTCAAAGTTTTAAAATAAAAACAGTATAAAAACGGTTTGAGTTACAGCGATGAAATTGCGAAACGAGAAAGGTGGTTTAGGGGTGGTGCATCCCCTTACCACGCTCAATTTTTTATTTTCGATTCTCTGAAAGGAAAAGAGAAAGAAAACGAGTTATATGGAACAAATAATAGTTTTTATTGAATAAAAGCCATAAAAAACGAATAAAAGTATTTCTAAATATTTTGGAAATAATCAAAGTAAAACAATATAAATCAGTCGTGTTTGCAGATATAGTGGTGGAAAGTGCGTATTATAAGATAGTGTAAAAGCAGTACAGTACGTATTTGAGGCTACAGTGAAGAAAGGTGCAAATTAGATTAACAGTCTTGAATAGGGCTGGGAATATTTATCGATATATCGATAATATCGAATAGCGATAATTTTAAAACAATTATTATCGATGTATCGATAATATCGATATTATCGATAATATCAATAATTTCGATAATGATACCTACAAAAAAAATTGAAATATAATAGCGACAGGAAAAATTTAATCTAAGAAATATTGTAGTTACGCAACAGTTGTTGCAACAACTGAAACATATCAACTTATATTGACTCGCAACTTCCATCGCCTACTCTAGTTCAAACTGAAGGTTATCTCCTTTTCTTATTAAAAGGGCTAGAAATATAAATATATCTGCCTTTAGTTAAGATTAGGGGCAAAGTCAAAGTCAACGTGTAAATATTCTCTTGTTTTTACACGGTGTATATACAAATATTGACATTTATAATATCGATATTATAGATAATATATCGAAATTACTGATGATAATGTCGGTATTATCGTAAATATAGCGATATTATCGTTATTATCATACTATTGATACTATCGATATTATCGGTATTATCGACATTATCGATATATCGATATTACCGATATATGGATATTATCGATATTCGATATTAAATTTTGAATATCGCCCAGCCCTAGTTTTGAATTAATAAATAGTGTAGCGTTCAGGTGTTGATGAAAGAGTTGCCTGATAGTTTTAATCAACTTTTATTCACATACGTAAACAGATGAACAATGACGCATAGTTATACTATATACAAGTTACATTTGCAGGTTCGAACTGCTGGGGCGCTCCCATCGTCGGCGGAAAGCGGCATATGATGGAACGAATATTAGAGTATAACAAATCCAAATACACTATTTCTTAACATGTTTTTGGGCCAGCAGGTGGTCTAGTGCTTAGAGTCCCAACCTCTAAAACTAGACTCCCAACGGCAGTAGGTTCGAATTCTCTGCCCGTCGGAAATTTTTCTGAATAAGTTATACCCGGCGTGTCCATGGACGGCGTGTGTGGTGTGTATGTTGGGTTGCATGTCTTTCGGGGTGAATAGCGCTAAGTGCGCTAAGCCCGGGTAAGGGGGTGGGAT
This sequence comes from Ctenicera cuprea, assembly GCA_958336395.1. Classification (NCBI taxonomy): domain Eukaryota; kingdom Metazoa; phylum Arthropoda; class Insecta; order Coleoptera; family Elateridae; genus Ctenicera; species Ctenicera cuprea. The sequence continues at coordinate 61,253,388 of OY284486.1, forward strand.
GGGAATCATGGAGTCGTGCATACGCACGGCCTCATGATTCTTAAAAAAAACATGTTTTTGCATTCTTTGAATAATTTTAACGTGACTGCTACGTGCTGTATAATAATTTTAGTTTCAGCAGTATCAACCATATCCAAAGGTAATGAGTATCGTTCTAATGAAAGGATGAGTTCATAATAAAGCAAGTTCAGAGAATGCAAGGTCCCTAAACTGTTTAGGGACCTTGCAGAGAATGTACATACAAGATTTGCTTGCTATCTGGGAAGCGATGGATAAGATGACTGCAGAGCGGGGCCGTGTAATGGTCACTTGCAGGTTTTACCAAAATTTAACGAATAGTTTACAAAACACTTATTAATTTTTTATATATTTTAGAGGTGGCATGACTGCTAGCGGAGTGTTTGTAGCATTTTCATTTCTAATTGATAAAATTGCCGTTAGAAGATACACAAAAACTTATCAAAAATAAGGTAATTTGTTCACAGTCATCTACTACAATAAGCACATAAATTCGCAGCTAATGTCGACAAAAAAAAGTTAATAACTTATGCGTAAGTTTAATTCTCTTTGCACATTTAACATGTAGAAGAAACGCATTATTTAAAGTATATGGGTAAATGTAGTGTGGATGATGTTTCTCTATTAGTAATTTAATTGGGACAATTCGATTCAGAATCAGAAAAGGAATTATGTTCATCTAGCTCTGAATCGGATACGGAGAATAACGAATTGCTAATGGACAAACACTATAATGACGGACTACCTGTACGAATATGGTAACCGGCAAAATTTCGGAAGTGCATCATCTATGCAAATTCTAGTTGTGTATTCTTCTGGCACATTCTTTTATTCATTGGGGGAGAGGATTCTGATTATGACCGGTATTTAAGTTATTTTAAATTTAGTGTCTTGTTACTAAATACAAAGTTGCGAAGCGCAGAGCGGCTAGGAAAGACTAGACCTGATCTAACAAAGCACATAGCTTGAGTAGATCGAAGCACAGGGAAAGCCAGTTATACTTAAATACTTCTAGAACACGTAAGTCTAAAATGATTCAGGCTCAGCCTATATAAACAGGCTGCCTTATTTATTGCATTTTAATTTTAGGTTTAGGAGTTTTCTAGACTTTGTGTAATCTGTAAATATTGCTGTATTTATTGTTTTCGGTAGACAGGTGATAACTTCTTACTAGGAACCAACGACGTTAGTTATCCATTATAAAAAATGCTAACGTAAAGAGTATGCTCAATGGTAAACTCAAAAAATAGTATACATTATTTGAAGGAGGGGAACAAAAAAAAGGTTGCAAGACAATTTGTTTATTGAGTCCCTCTACCAAAACCAAAACCGATAACGAGGAACATATATTGGCCGTACAATTTCCGCGTTTGTTACAGAGTTTTAATTTTATTTCTTATTACTATAACATTTTAAAGTATAATGATGGCATGATTATGTAATAGTTAATGCATATCAATGTATGTATAATTATATTGCTTTACAGTAAAAAACAAACTTATGACTTTTAACTCTTAAATGTTTACTGCCTTGTGTCAATGTCAATCGTTTCGACCACGTTCACCTAGATTTGATTGGATAGTTGCCACCATCCCAAAAATTTAGATAGGTACTGCCATACCATGACCGCTTTTCCAGATGGCCTGAAGCAGTTTTGGCAGCCAGCACTACCAGTGAGATAGTTGCCAATGCACTTTACAGTAAGTTGGGTAACATGTTTCGGCTTACCACGCACCATCACCACGAACTAGGGCCGACAATTGAGATTCCCATCTGTCAGCTTTAACCAATCTGAAGGGGTGTTTCTTAAAGCTACCCTGTAGTACGTCATTACGACTTCCTGATACATTTTTTTAAATGAAACCGTCTTTGCTGATCCTGCACCAGTTGCGGAAATTATGCTTCGTTAAACAACAGCAAATGGTAGCAGGAATACGGTTTTCGTCTACCCGGATCTGCTCACTTGTACACATGTTTTCCTGCAGGACGACACAGTCCGCAAACCACTACAGGAACCGTACACGGGTCCACATCCAGTCATCTATTGCTAAGGTAGCGTTACATTAATTGGTGGATTGGGGTCTGGTGGATGAAGGTGTACCCCAGGATGGAGAAGCGCGGTTGCTATTGTTACGAATGGCATTAGTTCTATTTAGAATATATAATATTATTATACTTCATGGTCAAAATTAGTAGTGATGTCAATATGTGTTCCAGTACTTAATTATTGATCGGGCTTCATGGCCATCTCATCAGTCTATATTAAGAAACTAAGCAGTGACTCACATGAACACATGCATGAATGTATTGATTATTAGACACCACACCTTGCTTCACAAAAGTATAAAAGGCTAAGAGTTGCCGTACAGAATATAGTTGACATAGAATAGCTGAGAGTTCAAGAGTTCTACCACAGCTACGTTAATTACCTCTCGCATGTATGGGGGCCCTGAGCCCAGATTATTTATGGTACTCATGTAAGTAGTTTAGTTTAGTTTTTAGATAATATTATAAATTATTAAACAAATATATCTCTGTTTATATTTTGGTTGTTGTTCTATTATTCCTAGACATTTAAGTCACACGCTACGACCCCCACGTGACATTTGGTAGAGGCTTTGGGCATCATTTCAATCCATAAAATTTTTTTTGGTGTACTAATTTGGTATTTTAAAATGTAACTTGACTTGTGGCTATTAATCGAAAGAAGAGGATCACTGAGTTTTGGGTTTAGATTTATAGTCTAACCATTTCTCACATCAGCTTTTGATTAATATGTACTTTCAGTTTCAAGTTGGGTGCATAATGAAAAATGTGCTAGCTTGGTTAGAATACAATGATAAATAAAATTTGTTATTAAATCAATTAAGGTTGATTATTTAAGGACATCTTAGCACGATAAGAGATGCCTTTAGATCATTAACTGGCGTTGATTATTAAATGTTTGCTAAATTATTCTTCGCAAGCTAGAGGTAAAATTAAAAATAAATTTATAATGAATAGCATTTACCTACATCATTAACAAATGAATTAAATTTGGATATAATAATTATTTGCTACATAATTATAAAATGTTTGAACATGTTTTACATGAAATCAGAATTTAAAAACTTGTTTTTTCTTAAATTCTAAGAAACAAGTTGCAAACTTCATAAACTATTTTACAATTATTAATAGTTAGATTGTAAGCGTTTTTCTGTACTAACTTACTTTTAGATACAGTTTTTAACTTGTAATTTCACTGCATTTCTAAATCATAAGAACAACATTCAAATAAACAAAACACTGTCAGTTTTTACTAACGAATAATACGTACGTGCCACGAAATTTCCAGCGGTAGTGAAAAGCTGCGATCAGCGGTAATAGATGTCGAACATAGCTGCTGGGCTGGACTGTCGAGAGGGTGGGACAAGCATTTCCTACTCCTCATTATTCCCCGTAGGGTTAAAGTCGAATATGTTGAAATATTCAAAAGTAACGCGGAAAAAATGTTCATGAATCGTTACTAAAAGTTGAATACACCCCTCCGGCACATTAACACCAAAAGGGCTGTACTGACCATCTTCGAAAATGAAGAGATACATAGTCCCAAGACCTAGCGCCGTAGATACCTCCGTTTGGACGAGCGTCACGGGGTAACCCCTGAGCACCCACACGGTCTCTAAAAATACTCCTCGATACCCCTCTGAAGAAATCAAAAATGCAAATAATAAATATGTGTGTGAAACCTAAAACAAAGTCAAATCACAAAAATAAATACTCACGAATAGTCGGCATCAACTCTGGTCCAGTGGGAGGAATTATACTCTCCACTTCATCACCATTTACTCCATCCATAATGAAGAAAAAAAAAACAACACAAATAATAATAACAGAAAACAATTAATAACCGCAAATCACAACACACCAACGAAAAACTAGAGCGAGCTCAACAATGCGACTGAACAACAATTGCATTGCAGAGCGATCTTTTCAAAATTTTGCAAATTCTGCAAATTCTCGAATATGCGCGTTGAACCATCACAATTTGAATTTAATACTTTGATAAATATACTGTAAAAGACATATAGGTTCTAAACAGAATGAATTTAAAATGAATTATCAACATAATAATTTTAAACAGTTGATTTATAATGTTACAAAAGTCTGTAAATTGTATTTGAAAAAACAAAAAATTGGTACTTACCCGCAACAAGTGTAGACATCTATACGCCATCTACTAGATCCATCAGCAAGCAGTCAGCATCACACACGTATAAAAATAGATACCGCACAAATCTATGAATTTCTATGGTTTGTTCTGGATACAGCGAAAAACATCGTTAGGTGACCATACACACAAATTGAAATACGACGGGTTGCATATGCAACGCAATCGCGTAAACTAGTGAAGTGTTTTATTTAAATTAAAGTTTTGTGTAATGTTGTTCATATAACCCACGGTTTATAAAACTTATATATCCATATAAATATTCTTTTTGCTATACGATTATAACTATTTTATGTATTATGTTACCTATATAACGGTATTAACCATTTTGAATGTGTGTGTATATTTTTTGTAACTCTTTTGTAAATTAAGCTCCACCATCTTGAGAGATGGATTTCGCTTGGTTTGCAGGGGAGGATGTGTTACGAATGGCATTAGTTCTATTTAGAATATATAATATTATTATACTTCATGGTCAAAATTAGTAGTGATGTCAATATGTGTTCCAGTACTTAATTATTGATCGGGCTTCATGGCCATCTCATCAGTCTATATTAAGAAACTAAGCAGTGACTCACATGAACACATGCATGAATGTATTGATTATTAGACACCACACCTTGCTTCACAAAAGTATAAAAGGCTAAGAGTTGCCGTACAGAATATAGTTGACATAGAATAGCTGAGAGTTCAAGAGTTCTACCACAGCTACGTTAATTACCTCTCGCATGTATGGGGGCCCTGAGCCCAGATTATTTATGGTACTCATGTAAGTAGTTTAGTTTAGTTTTTAGATAATATTATAAATTATTAAACAAATATATCTCTGTTTATATTTTGGTTGTTGTTCTATTATTCCTAGACATTTAAGTCACACGCTACGACCCCCACGTGACATTATGAGAGCCTTGGACTCTAGGGGTGTAAACAAGCTTGCCCCCAATATGGGTCTTAACACCTGAGCGGTAGCGCTCTCAGGAATGGAAATCCCGCTCCCTGACCGGTCCGGCAGGTGATGGTGCTTTCTAGGATGGAGTGGCTGCTGCTGCAAAGGGACCTGGGCCCTAGGGGTGTCGCTTGCAGCCAGCCCTCAATATGGGTTCTAACGCCTCAGGCACGGTCGCTGAAGTTAAAACTCCGCTCCTTGACCGGTTAATTCTTATGTAGGGGTAAGGGTCACGGCAAGTGATGGTGCTTTGTAACGATGGAGTGGTGTGCTCACCAATGCTGGAACCTGCCAGGTCCTAACTGGGAGGAGTAGCGCTGCTTGGCAATGCCGAGGCCGCGGGGGATTCCCACCCCCTGTTTTTGGTCACGGAGTAGGACTCGTGGTGGCAGTGCTATAGCCTAAGTGCAGGTTAGAGCAGGTTAGAGATTTAGGTAGTCTCCCTCTACCAGTAGGGGCTGATTTTAGCAAAATCATCTGTTTTTGATTTTGCATTAAAAAAGTGTTTAAGATGTTTATAATTTTAGCAATTTTTTTCTGACTTGTTACCAAAATATAGGATCGAGGCATATTTAACTGTATCGGATGAAGTTGGGGTATTCGGATACATTTTTTGAATGGCTAATTTATAATCTTTTTCTTTAATAAAAGTTGTTAAAGTTACTAGATTTAGTTTATTTTAAGCTAAGAGAACAGGCCATATCCAATCAAATTTTTTCAGTTAAATTTCATAGATGAATTAGGAAAATAGGGTGGGCAGTTTATTTGTTAAGAAAAAGCGAGAAATTATGTTCCCGATTTCATGTCGAAACGGACAATGATTGTTTTTTATTGATATATAAATATAGCTTATTATTATAGATTACGTGATTTCGAAAACGCTTTAGCTCAATCTTTAGGAAATCTATAATTTTTATATTATACTGTTATTGTTACATGTAATATAATAATATCGAATACCAGATACAGTTCATTAAACACATAATAATATAAAATTAATAAATTTATTCATCCATGATAAAATTTCATAAAATTTTTTGAATGTTGATTAGAAAATGCATGTTAAATCTTATACCGTTGTATGTACGAATATGTAATTATCTCAATGATAAATAAATATGACGACATTGCGGTAGGATAATCTGGAAGCAGGAAGTTGAGATAAATGAGGAAAAACCATTTACACGATCGTTCCTTAGTATGTTTAGTTAACAGTTCATAGAACATGTGTGCCAAAATCAGCCCAATTCAATGGTAAGTACATGAGTAATAGATAATTTGTTGAATTCGTTTTCAGTTTTGAGATCTTAGTAAATAACACGTACAATCTGCCAGATAGTAAAGAAGAGTCGCAAATTTATTACATTACAAAGTACACTACCAAATACTATATATTCAAAAATGAATTCACGAAATAGGGTGTAACTATACATATATATGCCGCAAAAAAAATCACACGACTTTAATCAGTACGGAAGTCACTATGAGTTTCAATGTTAACTTCCTCGCTGTATAGAACTATTGCTATAGGAAGGTTATTTTTTGTTTCTTTAGACAACACCACTAAAGTTCCACTAAAAGCTGTGTCATAACTTATATTAGTGGTAGATATAATACTACACACTACCATTGTTATACCAAGTTCGCTATATTATAAAGAGTTTTGTTTGATGTTCGAAAATAATTCAGAAGTATCACGCCTAAAACTAATTTTCCTAAATGTTAGGGTATTACTTTACCACAGTTTGATAATATGGTGAATATGATAATAGCGGGTCATATAACTGTGACTATTTTGATGTCTGGCAGAAGGTACACACTTTTGTTGAAAATATAAAACTGATTACCAATTTCTTAGTAATAATTCTACTGTTAGATGCGACCTTATATCGTAAGCTAAATTAAAAATGCAACGTTGTCAATTCTAAAATTCTTTAATTGGTTGCACCTTATAAAGTGAATTCCAAAGGGCAGAATAGTGTAATAGTATAAGACTTTTACTTCATTTTTGTTTGAAAATACCACAGCGCACTTTTTTCAGTAGAATGGTTACACTCTGTGGAATATACTATATTGGACTATTCTTAAAGTACAATTACAATGCTTTAAAATATGCTCCCATTTTGATAATTTAAAGGCTGCTAATTGAAAGCAGTGATATAACAAAAATTAATGAGCCAAGCACTTAGCCTACTATCACTCATAAGCGATTTAACATAAACAGAAATAATTTATCGGCCCTCGTTTATTAAATAAAAAGGTTGGAATTTTTGAAATTCAAAAATTCATAGAAGGTGTCACAACTAAGTTATCAGACTCGGATACAAACCAAATTGTAGCTAATCCATAGCTCTATAAGTCTACAAAATAAAAAAAACGTGATGCCAATTTTTAGGCAGTATGTTATTGAAAATATCAGAATTTGACATTTTCTTTATTTCACAGTTTTGGTAGTTTCAGAAAAACCCAGTAGCTTGTAACATTGTGTACTCTTAAGACATTTTCTATACAAATTTCATCCTGATCTGATTTTTGAGTAAATAAGTGTTAAAGCACAAATTTTGAAAAAAATTATAGAAGTCGTCAGAGAGAAATTTGCGAGCTGGGTCTCGAACCAGAATGTAAAAAATCTTGTAGCCAGCTAAAGAATAATGTTATTTTCACTTCGTAGCTTTTAACTTTTCGAAAATGTTTGTGAACAGCAACCTTGGTCAAAATGGTTCATTATTAATATCTAATGTATGGTATATTTATAGATATAACAGAAGGTTAAAATATCGCAGTGAAATTGAGAATGTTTTATTTCAAATATATGATCATATTTTTACTATGATATTTAAAACATTAAAAATGTCATTGTACAGTTGAAAATTGTTGATTTCTAATATCAGATACATTTATAATTTCATAGTGACAATAAAAACGTTAAAAATATTACAGTGAAATTGAAAATGTTGCAGGATTTAAAATGTGTCAAACATTTATAGTATGACTGTGGTATTAAAAAACCACCAAAATGTCGGCTGAAAGTCAAAAATTCATGATTTAAAATATGTGGTAATTTACATTATCACAGTGATATTAAAAACTATTTTTGACGTTTTTAATGCCACTGAGATAATGTGAATTACCGCATAATTTAACTCAACAATTTTTAACTTTTCGCTTGTATTTTCGTGTGTTTCAATATCACAGTCATATTAATGTTACCACAAATTTTAAAGCTAACATTTTCAAATTGACTGTAAAAATTTTAGTTTTTAATATCACTGTGAAACTATAAATGTACCTGATATTAGAGATCAATATTTTTTAACGTTACAGCGATTTTTTGAATGTTTTTAATATCACAGTTATAATAGAAATACGATCAAACGTTTGAAATAAAACATTTGCTTTTCACTAGAATATTTTTAACTTTCTCTTTTATTACTTGCGAAACTATAAATGTACCAGATGATAGAAATCAATAATTCACCAGTTTAGTGCGATAATTTGAACATTTTTAATAACACAGGCATAATATAATTGTGACCACGTAATTTCTGTTAATGATTTTTGATTTGAGAAAAATTTAATCCTCTGATATATTGAATTACACAAAATAAATATCTAAATGTATGATTCAGTGGTGCTCTTACCAATTAAATCTGAAAGAAATGGTACTATAAACTATATTGTCTAACGTTAACATTACAAAATGAAACGATAAGCTCTTAATTGCTACTAGGTTCAGATTTTAATGTTACTTTTTAGTGCAAACTTGTAATTTTTGCTAATGCTGATATCAAAAACTGGTTTCTGCGGCCTGAAATTAACTTCAGATATAAGAAACTAATTTCTGATGTCTGCTATTTATTTCAGATATTAAAAACGCATTTCAGATTATAACAAAAAGTAAACAATTTTAATACTATTTTCACCTTCCTCATGAAAAAGTAAACCAGCTTGCCATAGCTTTCGCACCCTTGTTGATTTGTGTCACAAGAGGCTCTTGTGATCTGTAGTGCAAAAGCTGCTGAAAAAATTGTGGTCACTAGTGGTATTATACAGGGTTTTTCATAAGTATGAAATCATGATTCTGACGAGTGATATTACCGTGAACCAACACATTTGAGTTCGTCAATGATAGACAGAATTATAGATAATTTTTAATTCACGAGTGGTATTTTTTAGAATATTCCACGAACAAAAAAACTAAATTATTATTTAGTATAATTATTTGTTCTGTACTATCGTACAAGCGCGTTATTTAATTATTAAATGCAAAAATTAATTTTTTTGTTGAGGTGCTGCTCTGGTTATACAACACCGATAAAACCGGGGCTTCTTAAAAAAAGGCTTATAGCGGCCAGTCAGGGTCTAATTGGTCAAGAACCTGAAAATAAACGGCTGCCATTGGCTGTTACAATGTGAGTGGAATATTGTGTCAAATTAATGCAAAAAATAGGTAAGGTGATTTTAAAAAAACGACCATCGCGTGACAGCGCTAACAACATTAGTCAAAATTGTTTTTGAGAAATACGAAAAAATTGAAATAAAAACTTTCATCCAAAGAATTTTTTTGTAAAACTAATATTTACGCCACCAGAACCATTACTCCATACCTTTTAAAGGTCTATAAGGGTGTGGGCTTGAAAGTTAAACATTATGCAACTCAGCAACTTTCTTGATGCCTAAGTTATTAATAATATTATTATCGAAAATCGTAGACACCTAAAAAAACATATAACATTTAGGAACACCTAACAATGACATAATTGTCATGCAGTAATCTGCAATTCTCGATAATTATATTATTATTTTAGATATCAAGGAAGTCGTTGATATGTATGTTAGGTTGAATATTGTTTAACTTTCAGGGTCGTACTTTTATAATTATGCATAACCCTGTATATGATAATCTAGTATAAGATGTTTATTTTATTACTATAAATTTTTATGTTTTGTGAATGTTACATTATTTTATTTGAAAAAAAAAAAGGTAGCTGTGTCACAGCTCCAGCAGATACCACAGCCTTGCAGATATAGCGCAATAGTCCTTGAAATTGTTGCTGTGTTTAAAACTTAAGTTTGAGATGTTGTTGTGGTGATGCTGATGAGCAATCTAAATTAAACACTTATTAAAAGTCATTAATTTTGAATTTCTGCAAATTCACAGTACGTGTCACAGAGATTGTGATAACTAAATTGTAGCTCATTTCTAGCTCAATTAGATCACAAAATTTAAGAAAAAATGTGTTTAAATGTTTTGAGATGCAATGTTTTGAAAATTATTTTGCCAAATTTTATGGTTTCCGTTTTTCTTTGTGGTAACATTGTGTTATCGTGGGGCTATTACTATAAGAAATTTTATGCCGATCTGGTTTTCAGGAAACTGTCGTGCATTATTTATATATTCTTCAAATATCGTATGACGACCACTATTTTGGAGCTAGCGAGTTCGAAAAAATTACTCGTTTTTAACAGTTTCGGATTGTGTTTTCTAATTTACAAAACTTCACTTAAAAATGATGCAACAAAAATTTATATAACTTTCGATTCAGGTTTTAGATTTTTTAAAAACTTATTTCCTGGATACATTTTTTAGCATTTCAAGAAAACATTAAATAATGTTGCTCAGCGTTTTACTGCAAACTTAAAAAACATTTTGTTCTCAGGCAGATTAGATTATTTTTATATATTGTTGTATATTTAAACAGAGAACCCGCCTTGCTTTAAAATTCTACAAATTAATTCCAAATGACTATTTTTACAAAGATTTTTTGACACCGATTTACACCAAACTGGAAATAAATGGAACAACTTTAAAAATACCGTAACTGGTTAATTCTTAAAAATTCTCGTTTTCCTAAGAGCTGTAATTTATTATAGTGTCAAATTATTTACTTGCGTAGTACAAATTCATTGTACCTATATCGAGTTTTATTAAAATATACTGTGAAGGTGGAATAAGCTATGTTACGCATTTTCTTTTATATTGCTAACGCAGCATGTATCTGTATTAAAATGTAGATAATAACAATACATCGTTCTAGATATACTCCATAATAGCGAGAAAGGTCAAAATTATAAAACAGTTGGTTATTTTTCATTATACTATGCATGTGCAAAGGTGTTGCTGATAGGTAGTATAAAATTTGCTTGCAAAATAGCAAAACCCAAATACAAGAGCAATAGCTAGAATCGACAGAAAGAGGTCACGCACCGCCAGTTCCTTTATTCACAATTTGAGAAATTAAGTATTATCTAAACAAGCATGTCCCTAAAGTTTGGAATAAACAATATTTATATAACGCCATTGGCGAAAGCACTGGCAATATGAATTAAAAATTCTTGCTAAAGCTTTTAATTTTTATTTTTTAGAAACGCCAAACATTTTAAAAATTACTTTTCAATACGGACAGAATAGCGTTAAAATGCAATTTAGGTAAGATATGTCTCAAAGCAGTTGATTTTCGACATTTTTTTATTTTGCAACTGTGCAGGTGCACGTTTTGAGTGACATTTTAATGTGTTGCGGATTAGGTCACTGTTTTTTAAAGTTGCTTATTCTTCCTATAGGTGGTGTTACCAAAGAGGGTTATAGTCTTTGGTGTTATTAATTTGCTTTATTAGAACGAGAAAGTACGGAAGCATAAACAAACTATAATTTTTAATTAATCAAAAAAATCTATAATGGCCTCTTCAAACTTTATTCGTAATCAACCTTTTCGTCCCACTGCTGGGCACCGGCACTCTTCTCTGCCACGTACTTTCCTTAGCGCTAAGGTGGAGCACTTCATTACTAAATTAAAAAAAAAGCAATTGTTTTGAAGTACAGTATGTGTTCCAAACTCAACCCGTACAAAGTTATGGGTCATGCAAGTGTATAATTAAGAAAGCAAATAAGTACATTTATTGCCTGACAAATGTATTACATTTAAGGTATCATTAAGTTAGTATGTCAACGAGTGTGTTGAAAACTTTGCCCTAAAATTGCGTCTATAAAAAAGGAGTCGATTATTTGCTAATTTTGGTAGTTTTGCCCAACTTTTGGTTTACTCATTGTTAATTGTTATAAATCACAATTATCGCAACCCTTGGATGTGGTTCGTTGACTACGCAGGTCACCCGATTTTCCTCCTTTGGATTATATTCTGTGGGGACATATGTAGGTTTTGTCGAACAGTGACGCAACAGGTGCGTGAATCGCAATATAGATGCTGCAGCATTTAAATAAGAAACTATTCAGTCGAGAGAGCACCGAAACTGCAGAAGGTAATTGTCAACAACTATTGCATTAACAATGTTAATGTAGTTCGTTTGCTCTTTAATTATGCACTTGTAGCACTCTAGGACGTTTCTCGCGACCATTTGGCGCTGTCGCTCCTGTTCGGCACCAGGACGTTTTGGCGATAGTCCGCTTTGGCGCGAAACCGTCTCAGCGCCGCTGTTTCGGCGCCGCCGATTCGACGCGGGGTCATTTTAGCGCGAATAAGTTTATTTGTACAACACCTTTTATTAGTACTACTTAATATGTAGGTTAATACAAATTGTTAGTGTTATTTATGAAATTGCAATGTATCTAAGAGGCAATAATAAAGTCAATGTTTTTAATCATTTTCGTTATTTTTTGATATTCTGTTTCTTCTTTGGTATTTATTTTATTTCTATATAGTAATTAAATTATAATAAATAGCATTAATGATGTGTATAAATCTACGTATTAAGTACTACTACTTAAATGTATCTAATCCATGGTATATAAACAATTTGTCTAAGCCTAAATGTATTCGGTTTGAAATGTCCTTGCGCCGAATCGGCGGCGCCGAAACGGCTTCACGCATAAACGGCCGCGCGCCGATATGGCCGGTGCCAAAACGGTCTCGCGCCGAAACGATCTCACGCCGAAACTTCCTGGCGTCGAAACATCCTGACGGCAAAACGCCCTAGAGCCGAATCGGTCGCACCAAACCGGCGGCGCCGAAACGATCCGTGCCGTGAGTTTAAGGCGCATCTTTATCCAACATTTCATGTAACGCGTTTTTAAGCCATGAAGTTCGAGTCATGCGACATCCTATATATTATGATGTGAACTGCCATATTGTAGTATTTAATTGGATTTTTTAAGGGCTATGGTTACATTCATTGCAATTACTGCAACTAAGAGCGAAGATATCCCTGATGTCACACTTATTTCTTACAACATATATGCAACCAGACACCGTATGACTTGTGTTGTTAATGGAAATACAGATTCTGCTATTGCGTGGAACGGGCCATTGCCTACTTCAGAAGAGGACACAACTAAGCATGGTAAGCAGGGATTCTTTTAACGGCTTACTTAATGCTTCACGATATATCACAGCTTATTAATCTATTTAATTAACTAACATGGCAAGCTTGTATCTCTTTAGAAAATTGTTATAGGTTTTGAATTTATCCCTTATTTAATTAATTAATCAATGCCTGGTTTTGGGAGCATAGTGTTACCATTGGTACCGCATATCTAACGAGCATAACCATGTTTTTCTATTTCGTTTTTTAAGGTTATTCTTAAAGCACTGTTTTAGCTAAAAAACAGTGTTTTAAGAGAGTCTTTTAAAGCATTGTTTTTAGTAAAATTTCACCAACAAAGATTGGTATTCATGATATATTCATGATCAAATTTGGTAAATTTAGTATGTATGCCAACATATACATACTAAATTTACCAAATTTGATCGCAGCAATTTTATAAAGTTTTTTCATTAATTCTCCTCAATAGAAAAAATAGTATAAAAAACTCGTTTCATATGGCGTCTTGACGCACTCGTCCATTGAAAAGCTCGGTCGCTACGCTCCCTCGTTTTTCAATTTTGGACTCGTACGTTAAGGCAATGCCTTATGCAACTTGTGTTTTAATATACTATTATGTACAATTGTACAGTTTAAAATGTAATAAATGAATATGATATGATATTTTTACCATTAACGGTAAGCGAATCTTTAAGTTGTCTTAATTGTTGGTACACAATGATCACAAAAGTCGTAGATAAAGGGTGGCTTTAGAAACTAGCAGTCGCGTTGTAGCTTCATTCTTATAATTTATTACTTGTCATCAGAATTGTACATCTGTGAATAGAATCAAATTTAGTTTTGGTGGTTTAAGTTATTTTTTTATAAAACAATTTGAATTTTTAGTGTTTTCTAATATCTTTTCTTTATTTATTAGTACGAGAAGAAAGACGATGATAGGTGACAAATTAAAATAATTATTTTGTCTAATAAGGAATCATAAGCTTTATATGTTCAGAGGTCAACTTTTATCTAAATATTTTAGATCATACTTACATTTTACAGATCTTGTAAGCGAAAAGCCCAATAATTGTTTGTCCCTAACATACCTAGTTTTGTCATATTTTCTGGTTTTAAATATACTGTGTTATTATCAATTTTAGCTAATATACTAAATTTATGGAAAATCTAGAAGATCAAATATTTGAATCAAACCATTCTGAGAAAGTTATATTTTGGTTTCGTTATGTTGATGACTTTTTAGCATGTTTTGATAGTTAATTTGAGTTAATCAATGAATTTTTAATTTTTATTGACAGCTTGCACCCAAAAATAACATTTACACTAGAAACTGAACAAAATAGGTCTATTAACTTTTTAAATTTAAACATAAAAATTAATTCAAATAATAAACTTGAATATTCTGTTTATAGAAAACAATTACAATACCACGCAATTCTTGTCACCATAAAACACATACATTAGCAGCATACAGGTCCATGATATATAGCGCTTTAACGGTTCCTTTATGTGAAATTAGTTATAATAGAGAAATTTTGATTATTAAACAAATTGCATACAATAATGGTTATATTACTCAACTTATTGATACACTAATTAAAGAGAAAAATTATAAACTAGCTATTCAGGAAATTTATCAAAATACTTCATCAGATAAAATGAAATACGCCTCAATTCCAACCATATTTTGGCAATAAATCAGAAAAATTGCCAAATTTATAAACAAAACAAATAAATGTAAAATAACTTTCAAAACAACAAAAAAACATTTTTTCTATTTCGGTTTTTTAAGGTTATTCTTAAAGCACTGTTTTAGCTAAAAACAGTGTTTCAAGAGAGTCTTTTAAAGCATTGTTTTTAGTAAAATTTCACCAACAAAGATTGGTATTCATGATATATTCATGATCACATTTGGTAAATTTAGTATGTATGCCAACATATACATACTAAATTTACCAAATTTGATGGCAGCAATTTGAAACTTGCTGCCAACATATACATACTAAATTTACCAAATTTGATCGCAGCAATTTTTTATAACGTTTTTTCATTAATTCTCCTCAATAGAAAAAATAGTATAAAAAACTCGTTTCATAAGGCGTCTTGACGCACTCGTCCATTGAAAAACTCGGTGGCTACGTTCCCTCGTTTTTCAATTTTGTACCCGTACGTTAAGGCAATGCCTTATGCAACTTGTGTTTTAATATACTATTAAACACTTTGTTTAATGTTAAAGAAAAAACAGACAATTTACTAAAATCAGGCATCTACAAATTAAATTGCTCGCACTGTAATTCGGTTTATATAGGACAAACAACAAGAAATTTTGATATTAGGTACAAGGAACATCTACGTTGTTACAAGTATAAACACCCCCACAAATCCACTTACACTTATTAGAACACAATCATTCAATGACATGTAATAACACTATAAAAGTTTTCCACTTTTGCGATGACAAACATAAGTTGGATATACTAGAAGCACTTGAAATTCATAAACATTTAAAATCTGTACTGTTAATGAATGAACAAATTGATCTCTTAAATTCACCGTTATTAGACGTTTTGGAATGAGAAATCAAGTCATCTGGACGCAGATATAGAAAACCAAGATCAAGATATGAAGATTTATTATTCCTATAGCAACACCAACTGTTTACTTTTAATTTTGCTTTTTATAATGACGTGTAAACACGTCGAAATACGCATAAAGCTAAAATGAAAAACCTGTTGAAGACAAAAATTTATTTACAATAAATTTTAACGAAGTTTCTCGGTCTGATCCTCTACAATGTTCACGTAAAAAGAAATGGGGATAACTAACTAGTAGTCTTTTAATCTAAATTAAAATTTTAAATACATAAATTTTAAATCGTAATACTAAATGAATCAGCCATTAAGATTATTTGCCAGAATTTCCTTTAAATAATTTAATTTTACATAATTTAAAGAAGCTGTTGGAAACATATTTGTAAAAAATGCATAACGATGAGTGAAAGTTAGAAAGATTTCTTACCTTTTCTGGATACATTTTGTACTGGAACCAAAAACCGATAACGGTGTGGATAGTCTATGTCGTACGTCACAAGAATGATACATCCACTTGCACATAAATTTCGGCGTACATGAGACGCAACGCATAAATTCGCTACCAAATTCATCGACCAAGGTAAATATTTTTAATGTGAACGAAGCTTTTACGACTGTTATCTTGGCTTTTGAAAATCTAAAACGGTACCGGAACAGAATGGAAACTATTGATAAGACTTTCGCCTTTTCAACTTTAGCATTACACATGCTGTAGTTATAATCTTATCCAGTTTTTGCATATTCTAATGTATTTGCCGAAATTAAATGTTTATTTTTTTATATAATTAAATTTACCTTCCTAGTAATTTTGTCAGAAGCGATTTTAAATAATTCTGTCTTTTCTTCTGCCACTCTTTAATTATTTTAAACAAAATTATATTACAGCAATTTTTATTGCAGTGGTTAGTTAATTTCCAGTATTTCTTTCATGCACTATTTTGAAGAATTATTAAAAATTGAATTTTGAAAATTTTAATACCACAGTCTTAGAACAAAACCAGCTTAATGCAGCAAGGTAGCTACTGTCCTCAAACGTAATGACATTAATAAAAGAGGATAAGGCTGCTCTTACAAAATTAATGTAAATGATACATCCAATATACTACATAATTAGATCTATCCTGTGAATAAATTTAAACGTTTAAAGTTTCAATGGCTTTGGCTTCCAAATAAATATTAATCTGAGATCTTGGTCTTTGTCTATAGGCCGATTAGTTCGACAAACTGTTCTTTAGTTTCAGGTTACATTCCCCCACGAAACGAAAAATACTGGTCATTAAATAACGGCTGGATAGATGGCCGATCTTTGGGAGATCGTTACCTAGAGCCTGTAATGGATCGTAGATGGGAAGGTAATGCATATTAGTGTCAGAAATATCAAAGGTGTTGATTAAATCTGAAATAAATAAATAAATTCCTCGAGAAACGTTTTTTTAATCATAGTACGAGTTCTTATATGATTAACTGAAATAACCACTTAATTTCAAATTGCTACGGTTTTCAAATCAAATAATACTGTTTTATACAATAATCTATACCAGATATTTCATATATTTCACAAACTAATTTATTTTGTAATATTATTAATTTATTTATTAAATTATAAGTATGATTGTATAACTATTTATATCTTTTGTCAATTTTGTACTTGGTAGGATGAAATTTGCGGGTGCACTGCCACAGGACTAATAATAAATTTTTATTTTGCGTTACGTTGCTGGAAGTACGTTCAACACTGGTTGTAGTTATTCGATATTTGTGTTTTTTTTTGTTTTTAGTGTTAGGTAGGTCAAATCGTACCTTATTTAAAATACATTTTAAAGCCCAGCAACTTAAAATTAAATATAGAAAGTTAAAACCATTTCAAAATGGCGGCCAATTATATCAAAAAGCGGCCATTATATAAACATATTCCCAGCCGCACATGAACTCTAATACCAAGAAAACTCGTACCGATCGTTAAAGTCCATTAAATTAGCTTTTCAAGGATGTACCAGATAAAGACAAAAAATAAAACTTAGTATCCTCTTTCCTCCTCAAAACAGCGTTTACATCGAATTATGTTTCTTTCAGCACACTTCGTTTTTTTGAATATTCAACAACAACCACATTAGTTACCTCCCCACCCCCTCTTTGCAATTGAACAATTTTCTACGCAATATTGTTTTACACAGAAACTTATTCTTCTTTGATTGCTTTTTGCAATCACCAGAATCAGGTCTTGATTGATTTAGCTTTAGCATAAAAAGTTGTCTCTATACCGAAGAGGAGGTACACGTCATGTATTCGATTTGAACGTCGTTCTGGTACACTGGAAGTTCCTTCCGTTATTTGATCATCTTCATTTGCCTTCGAAGTTTGTTATTTTAATTATCAAAACCCATGGACTACGCCCCCGTCGTTTTTTTTAACTTTACACTCCGAATGTTTCCTCCGCTAAGTCGGTCTGAATGAGAGTTGCTCCCAAAAAGACCACAAAAACAACCCCGAACAAGACCGAAAGACATGCTTGGAAAAATAGTCCCGTAAAAAAAATAAAAAAATCCATTAAATTGCGAGGAAAAATATCACTAGAAAAATAAACTATTAGAGGACATAAAAATTTTTTTTAATAAAGCAGGAAAAAAGTTAGGTAAACTTACCACTTGCCCTCATTTCCAGAGAAGTGCGTTAACGGAGATTTTGAAAATATATTTGGAATTAATAAATACACACTAAAAATTTGGTTAGACATTTGCATATAATTCCAAAATGAAATTTGCCTTTATTCATATAAGTCAGAGGTATAATGATAAAATTAATACATTCGCTGATATTGGAGTTTTATGGCCCCAATAAACCCAGGTGATTTTAACGTGAATATCAGAATTTGCAAACATAATAAATACCCAAGCTGTTTCGAGATGTAAGACATATTACCACAGATTTCTGATAGTTTTACTAAATACACAACTGCTACACAAAAAATGTAGCCAGGCGCCATTTTGTAGTTGGTCAAAGTCAGGTTTGTGACATTTCAACGTTAATATAAACAAATAAATCTAATTCTTCAATAGTATGATTAAATTTTTAGGCTTGCCGAAGCGTGTTGTGTAGAGGGTTGTAAAAATCTCTGACAGAAGGGAGACGGTTTTTAGTTTTTTAAGTAAGCCTCAAAAACTAGGTTAATTATGCGATTTTGACATAATGATAGCACAGTTTTTTTTAATGTAATACTACCGTTACTGCTGTTGATATTAACTGAAATCTCTTTATGTAACTCGTTACTTTCCTTTGTCAAACGAAGAATGTTTAAACAAATGGATAGAAGCTGTAAACAGACAAGATTATAAATATACACAATATAGAGTTATTTCCAGCCACCATTTTGCTAATCACCGCCATTAAACCTTTTGAAATAGCAATAAACATACACAATATATAGATATTTGCAGAAAGGGTTTATTTACAAGGGGTAATTTATTTCGATTCTACAATAATTAACAAAATTTTGAGTATAGTAACACTACGATTTTTTCGCGATTTTGATGTCTTTAGAGCCTTACTAGTGTTTCGTAGCGACTTTAAACTTGAAGCGTTAATTTTTGTGGATTAATTTTGTGGAAAAAAACTAGTAGCATGTACTAATTCCCGACAAGTTACTAAAGTTCAGCTTTCAGACTTAAAAGGCGGATTAAGACGATAGTAGCTATCTTTATATATAAAGTTGGTTTTTTCTTTATTTTTGTTATCCAAAAAATGTATGGGTTTTAGGCTGCTACCCTTTATAATACAGCTATGCAAATTTATATAAAAAATGTTGGCTTTTACAACATTGTACAACACGGCAACAATAATTAATTTGCAAGATACAAAAAATATCTGGAAAATCAGCGGAACTCTCTAAACTGTAATAAATTAATAAAAATAATCTGTAAAGAAAAATTTCATCAAGCAACCTGAAAAATTATAAATGTTTCGAATAAGTTTCGGTTCCGACGGTACTAAGCGAATCCTTTTGCGGGAACTGTTTCTCTTCCTTGACGTTTCTGTAAATTTTAGAAAAATGCGTAATTGAGCTTTCACCATTTATAACAAGCCGGTTTGGGTTATCATTTTGCAGTTTCTGAGTATAATCTTGGACAAAAATAACACCCAGGTACTTTTTACCCTTCACAATCAGCTTTTACGTCCCACTGCTGGGCACCGGTGCTCTTTTCCGCCACGTACTCTCCTTAGCGCTAAGGTGGAGTACGGGGGACCTATAGTTTAACGTCGAATCCGAACGACTAAATACCAGAGAAGATTTTAGGCATTACGACCCCACGGCTGCCTACACCGGAATGGAGATTGTGAGTGGCGGGTTGCGGCATAGAGTTTTATTGCTGCATGGCTTCGGCGGGGAATCGAACACCAGACCCTAGCAGTGTTAGAGGCTAAGCGCCTAACCTCTGAACTACCACCACTTTTCAACCCGTACCTTACCCTTTTACTTTGAAATCTAAGAATATTAATTTCTACTCCGTCTGCGGAGAATCTGGGCTACTCCTGGAACTGGAGGGTTAAACCGTAGCCGAATAATAGATCACTACTACCACTAAATCCCCACCACTAGTTTGACGTCACAACTGAATCCTAACGAATGCAGGATTTGCATGCGGAAGATAGTGTAAAATAGCTGTTTATATAGGGTGACAGGTGCTTTGGTAAATTCTGATTTTTAGATCGTTTTCACAACAAATAAGTAGCAGAAATTAAACAAGCCACTACAAACTTTAAATTATTTTAGATGTTACTAGATTAACATCTTAAAAATGGTTAAATTATGTTCACAGGGACAACTATTTCATAAATAAAATTTTTAAATTTCAATAAGCAGGTAATAATTTTGACATACCGTAGGTATATTCAAAAATCTGTTATTGTGAGTGATTTATCTACCCAGACTTTCTATAAAACTATTTCTGTTGACAATAGTGGTAAAGAAATTTTAGGTAAATCCTAAAAATGCACTTTGTGGTCCCATTTAGAAAGATTATTAGAGCATACAAAAAATTATATTGTGGGTGCTACAAATGAAGACAGACTGAAGAAAAAGTCGAAAAATTTTGAGCGTAGTTGAATCTGAAATGACGTCTCCTGAAAAAGTTGCTAAAGTTAAATTATATTGAGAACAAATTGAATTGTTGCAGTCTAACAAAGTACGGTACTGATTTGACAAATTGTGAAGTAAATAGGCATTAAAACCTAAATTTTCAAAAATTCACAGAAGACGTAATAGAGGAATTGACGTAAAACCAATTAAATTGTCCAAATTTTATTAACCTACAAAAATTAAAGAAAGTGGTGTGTTCAGTGTTAGAACAATGTTTTTTTTGAAAAATTCTAAATTTTTAAATAGTTTTCTCTTTACAGTTTTCTTACTTTCAATAATTTAATTTTAGATAGTGACATTGTGCTACTATAAAAAAACTTAGCTTATGCCGATCTAATCACCCGTTTTTGAGTAAATAAGCAATCTGATAGACAATTTTTAGAAACCACGTTTTTGGGTTCCGAATACAAATAATGGCGCGGATTCGTAAACAATCAGCGAACAGCATTTTAACCTCATAATCATCGCGTTTATTTATGAGTGCTGCGTTAAATTGTTCTGGAGCGCGAGATGCTTTATATTCAAAAATAATATTGCGTTTTATTGATAGACTGACCGAGAGACATATTCTACCCGAACCGGACACTAGAAACCATGTATTAAAATCGGAGATCTAGCAGCCCTAACAATAATCGCTAACAAATAAAAATTTGTTAAAGAGAAATAATATTAAATTTTGTAACTTACAAAGTGCATTAGTACTTTTTAACACTCATAGGTGTAAATATTAGCAACGACTGAAACAAGAAACTGTTTTAATTTGTTTAGTGTTTATAAACGTTTAGATACAAACCTGATTTACACTTATTAAACCTGTCGACGGCGACGTAGAATACAAAATGGGCGCATGTTTTGCTCTGTAGTACTTGGATTTGTAATTTTTTTTGTTCAGATTTTTTACTCTTACGTACACTAGCTCATGTTTTTAGAATTTAATGTACATTATACATCCGGGACGACTTCAAATGACTTCAAATATGTTGCCTATATCAAAGAAGCTGATTTTGCTGTGCATATTTCACTACGCATAAAAAAAGAGGCCCACATTTATTTGTGTGATAATAAATACCCACCGTATGGAAATTGCTATTGGATTATGTTGGGAGCATTTTCTGGTAATAAGACCGCAATTAGAAAGTGTACGGGGAAACAAAAGGTACCGAAAGAAGGTTATGCTAAAGGGTATTGCAGAATCCTCAGAGATGAAACAAGTGTACGTATTTTTCCTTATTATAACAATGCATAGCCAGTTTTGCATTTACGTAGTCACTGTTGAAATTTGCAAAATTACTTTGGATGGGACTCTTACTAACATCTATAACAGGTATATCAAATTTTAGCATAGTCCTTCTAATCCAATATTAAATGAGATGGAATGGAGACATTTCACTATAAAGAAAAAAGATAGTAAGATACTGCTGTGGCAAGTTGGAAAAACTGCAACAATATTGAATTATGACGATAAAGATACCTTCATATATACACCCTATTTAAGTATAAAAAGCACTGGTACTCCGGGTTATTGGAAACTTCATGATTGTAAGTACTGTATTAAAGCTACAATGCAAAAATTTCTATTTATCATTTCTCAAGCATTACATCGTTTTATTAGTTTTTCTTTATCTTTTGTTTGTATGTACAATTATTATATTTCCAATATTTTACTAAAAATCTGAATGTATATTGACTAATACATAGAATTAAATTTATTTTTTCACATATAGTATTGTCTTGCATGTATCTATTATACATTTTTATAATTAGCATTGTAGACAGATTTTCTTATTATTTTTTAGATGATTACACATATAGGCTTAATGAAGGAACATCATTAATAGATGGGATATACGTCCAAGAGAGTAAATTTTGTATCACAATGTTTGTTGCTATGTGTCTCCAATGCAATTTAACGCTGGAGGTATTTTATTGGAATAAACATGATCGATACGAAAATATTTTGTACAAGAATATAAATTCAACAAAGGTAATAAACTATTAATAAGATAATTGAATACTGATGTTAAGCTTGTTCAATTAGTTTCAAAAGCAAAGGCAACCATCACTTTTTTCAAACATTTTAGAATTTGGGCTAATTAACATGCAGGTGGGAGAAAACCACAGCCACAGAAATTTGCAATATTTCCTGACTTGCATTGAACCTGCATTTCGGTACAATTTCGTTAACATTTTTTTGGCATATTGTTATTATAAAATTTTGTGTTTCCTACTCTGTATCAAAACCATCTTCTGTTTCTTACAATCAAGATTACTAGAATCTAATTCGTCCGTCAGAACGAAAATGACGGTCACTTATTTGGACCAAACTTACACCGTAAACTAACACATTTTACGCTTTTCTTATTTTCGTGTCAGCAATCAAAATGACAAAACGACCACTTTCATCATCACCATGGCATACCGTGTCATATGACCAATCTTACATATTTTTTCAATATTGATATTACGAAATATGTTATATCGGTATGCAGGGTGTTATCACGGAAACTAGAAGAGCTAGAAAGTCGGTTAAAAAGAAAAAGATTGTGAGGTTTTGGAAGTGCAACTAAAAAGTTTTTTTTTATATTTAAAATACCCTCATGGGTATTTCTTTAAATTACAATCTGATCATAGCTTGATCAATGAAAAATTCTGTTCAAACTTAAATTACTATTACAAACACTTACAACTAAGGTCTTACTCGTTAGCAGTTCCTAGGCTCCAATTACTTGATTACACTTAACTGATGTGCACACTAATAGCACTTTGCTCTGCTTTTTTACAAACACTTAAACTAATTCAAAGGGTTTAGTCCTCTTGAGTCTTCTGACCTGCATCGTGTTGTCAAGGAGCTGGATGACCTCGACATTGACGTGTTGAAGAAGTCGATGTTCATGACTTCTGGCGAATTTTGTAATGGTTTAGCTAACAGTTTCCATGTCCGAGTCTCTATGAAGACCACTTTTTCTGTAGTACCATGGAGCGTTAACAATGTTCCTCAGTACTTTATTCTGAAAGCGCTGGATGATGTCAATATTGGTCCTTCTGGCACAACCCCACAGCTGGATGCCACATGTCCATACGGGCTTAAGAATCTGTTTATACAATAGTATTTTGTTGTAGATTGACAGGGTAGAATGTCTACCAAAAAACCAATACATTTTCTTATACTTGAAGTCAAGTTCTTTTCGTTTCCTTTTGACGTGGGCCTTCCAGCGCAGCTTAGCATCCAACGTAATACCCAAATATTTTGCTGTATTAGCATATGGTATTTGTGTATTATTTATGCTAATGGGGATATGTTGATTAGGTTTGTTTGTGAAATTGATATGGACAGATTTAGTTTTGTTCAATTTAATTCGCTAACGTTTGGTCCACTCGTTAATTTGATTGGCAGATGTTTGCAGATTTCTTGCTGCTTCTTCGTAGTCTTTGCCTACAGCCAAAATGGCCGTGTCGTTTGCGAAGGTGGCTATCGTGCTATGCATTAACTCAGGAATGTCACTGGTGTATAGTAGGTAGAGGACAGGTCCCAATACACTGCCCTATGGCACTCCTGCTTGAATTTCTTTTATTTCTGAATAAGCATCGTCTTGCTTAGTTCTAAAGGCTCTATCTGTAATGTATGATTCCAATAATTGTGTATATTGTCTAGGCAAAAGCTTTCTTAATTTATATATATACTAAAGTCCTTTGTGCCACACTTTATCAAAAGCTTGTGCTACATCGAGAAAGATAGTAGAGCAAATTTTTCTTTCCTCTAATAATCTATCAATTATATCTGTTATCGTATGGACTTGGTTGATGGAATTAGATTATCTTCTATAATGGGTTTCAACCTTTTAAGAAATAATTTTTCGAACAGTTTCGAAATTACGGGGAGTAAAGAGATTGGCCTATAAGATGAAACTTGGTTGGGTGGTTTTCCAGGTTTAGGGATCATCATCACCTCAGCTACTTTCCATATCCTAGGTACATATCTCAGTCGAAATGAGGCATTGATAAGATAGGTAAGTTTGATTACAGCTTTCCTAGGAAGTTGTTTTAGAATTTCTCCAGTAACCAAGTCAAATCCTGGGGCCTTCTTTGGGTCGATATTTTCATTTATTTCAGTTGCAATTTCTTTTGGAGTAGTGAGTCTGATTTCACCTTCTCCTTGGATAAAGGTTTCCCAATCTAATGTGTCTTCACCTTCATTCGGTTGAAATGTCCTTTCAAGGTGTTCGGCAAATCTATTAGCTTTCTGGGTATTTGTTTTTGCCCAACTCCCATCTGCATTTCTTATTGGAGGATTCTGCAGGGTTGGTCTTTTTAATCTTTTTGCGGCTCTCCAGAGTGAATAGTCAGTTTTACTGTTATTTGACAGTTCTCTTAGATAGTCACTAATCGATTCATTTTTAAATTTTTGAATTTATTTTGAGCTGATGGGTAGCGCTGTTCAGTCTAGTCTTGTCTGCAGGAGCTCGGGATTGATGCCAGATTTTTCTGAGTCTTCTTTTTTCAGAGATGAGCTCTCTTATTCTTCTTGGGTAGTTATTACCTTTAGTTCTTGCTATAATGGTAGGGGTATTATCCCATGCAGCTTGTTGGATGTCCTTAACAAAAGTTTTCGCTTCGTTGTGTAACTGTTCTTCATTTCTTAGAGGAACTGATAAATTGATATTTTTTTTCAAGTGGTAATTTGAAGCTGCACCAATCAGTCAGTTTGTTAACTAATCTAGGAGTCAATTACTTTTGTATAATGCTATCGCTCAGCGTGAGTAGACAATGGGAGAGTGATCGGAATTCATGTCTCATGCTTCTTCGACATGCATGTAGTTGGCGGAGACATTTCGAGTTATGAAGAAATAAATTAGGTCCGGGATTTTTTTTGGACCTGTAGGCTAATATGTTGGCTTCCCAGTTGACAGTATTTCACATTTTAGCTGTTTGACTGATTCCAAGAGTTCTTTTCCCTTGTTTGTTACTCTAGATCCCCAGTAAGTGTGTTTGGAGTTGTAAACACCTCCAATGATGAATCTTTGACCATGGCTGTTCAGAAAATCGAGATAATGATCCTTTTTGAGAGCATGTTTAGGGGGGAGGGGGAAGAGAGGAGTACACTGCTGCAATTATGATCTCATATGTCCTAGTTGTAACATTAACAGCGGTAGCTTGAAATTCCTCTGTTTTATATCCCATCCCTTGATGATGCTTAATCGACTCCTTCATTATGATTGCACTGCCTCCTTTGGCTGCATTTTCAGGGTGTATTGTATGGTATACTTTATATCCCCTAAATCTAATGAAGGATTCGTTAGTAAAGTGTGTCTCAGAGATGAGACAGATATCTAGGACTGCTTGAAATTCTTGTTGATGTTGAAAGAGCCCATTGGCATTCCATTCCATGATTCTTAAACTATTTAACATTATAGTTCTTAGGAATAGCTCCTTTGGCGCTATATTCTAATCTTACTATACGCTCGTTCATTTTAGTTAGTCTCTCCAGGATTTGTTGGAGAGTCTGTTCAATGGATGTGCTTGGTTCTTTTTTCTTACTAGTTTTAGATTCAGTCTTACCAGAAATGGCTTGGCTTGGCTTTTTACCTTCGTTCACTTTGACTGCTGATTTCTACTTGGACACCCAATATATCGGCAGTTCCGTAGATCTTATCAACACTTTTGTCATATCTGAATGAGAGCATAAACATATTTAACGGTTGTTTAGTTTTATATTTTAGTTTAGGAGTGGCTTCAATGAATTTGTAGCCACGTTTTCTCATTTCCTGAACACTGTGTTCTGATTTTATGGAATGATGCAATCTATTGGGCATAACTTTAATTGGCCTATTCTGCTTATTCTCATAAGAATGATAAGAATATTCCTCTTTGTTTAATGTTGCAGAAAGCATTTTAAAATCTTCCTTATCCTCTACATGAATTTTAATATTTTTGTTGTTAAAGACTTTAATCTGTGCTTTAGGGAGTTGATTCACCATGTCATAAAGTTCATTAAAATTTTCAATGTTATCTACTATGATCGGTAGAGGTGCATGTATTTTTTTTGTTTTTCTACATTACCCCTATTAGTTTGTTTTTGTTGTTGCGATGCAGTAAGCGAAGTATCCATTTTTTTTTCTTCCTACTAAAAAGTGTATTTGATTTTTAATTAATATCATGGCCTACTAGATATAGGTGAAAATGTAAAATAGACATTTTTTGTCAAATTAAAATATATCTATTGATAATGGAATTGGAGTGAAATGGCAACCAAATGTTGTGGGAAAAATTCTGCAAAGTGTAAAAAATTGAAAAAGATTCGTCAGTGTATTTTGTTTTCTTTTCGAGATAGAACGTAAAATAGAGTTTCTCTACTCATATATGTGAAAATAGCAATTTTCCACTGCTTACTCTACATGAAAGTGACATTTTTTAACTCTAGACATGAAAATATTTTCACATCTAGAGATGAAAATAAGAATGACAAATTTAATGGAAATAATGCATTCATTGCTATGGAAACTACCTTCAAACAGTAATTTCAGTAATTTGCATTGTGACAGTTTGTTTTGAATTAAATTGAATTTGAAAGTTTTGAACTTGAAATTGCAATATCGTAGAAAAAAATAGCATTTCATACTCGAAATGAAATACGTTTTTTTCGTTCGCGAACTTGCCCCACTCGCCGCTAACGCGCGTCGTGAACAGCTGTCGGCTCACGAAAAAAACGGTATTTTCATCTCTTGTTGCAAAATATACTATTTTTTAATACATACATAATACAAAAAAGATATTTTTTTCTCTTTCGAACTCTATAGAAGTTGTTACACTAATTTTTAAATTTCGTAACGATATTTAGTGAAAGGTGTCGGACAAACCGCCACGAAACCTTCTTCGCATAGCCCGCCGCTTTTGTATTTGTAATAGAATAAGGAAACACATTTTACTAGAAGTTTTTCGTAAGCGAATGAGCTAAAAGATGTTCGTAATTGGATGACGAACTACTCGCAGAACAATTGCCTGAACTGCTGCATCTTAAATTCGTAACCGTGCGCAAACATTGCTTTCTTTACTGAAACACACAATTAAATCGATGAAATATCGAAACAATAAAACAGACTTATGAAATCTGATTTAAAGTTAAAATTTAAACTTTGATACACAATTTCAATTAATCTTTACGCATTATTTACACAAAATGCATGAGCATAAATAACATTTCTTTTTGCTCGTTGAGATTGTTTGAATAAGTCTTTCAAAGCTGACCGTTGACCCATTTTTGACAACGATGTTGTTTTTATAAGCAGCACTAAACAAACAGGCTTCCGGTTACAAAATGACTGCCGTCTTTAAAAAAAAAAATTAAGCTTCACTTTTTGCAAACGTGTTCATGTTGAATACAAAATTCTTAGAAACTCTTGTTCTACATCATAATTTCCATAAAACAAGCTTATATAATTATGTTTTTGACGTACAATTAATTGTAAGGGTGCTCTTCAGGATGGAGCATTTTCGATGCAAATGCACGGTATCTCGATATCCGCCAGTGCAAGAGTGCAAGAGCGAAACTGATAGCACGTTATATTTTAATACACGTTAATATATTGATGAACCTGAAATTGTTTCTGTATGCCAGCGAGGAAGATGAGGAATGCAGCGAATGCTTTACTAGTATCGAATCCAATTATATGCTAAAAATGACGAGAAGCTTTCAAAATGTGTATTATTTAATTACTTGATTATTTTACATTTTCGTGTTAATAAAATGAATAGTGTAGGCGCTAGTTGAATGTTTCACTCAAAAACATAACATTATGTCATAAGCAATTCTAATTTGTTTTTAAATTTTACTGACCAAATTGTAGAAATCGTTTCGTATTTATATTAAAAAAATTACTTACTTGTAGTTTCATTTTCTCTAGTGTAAATTTTTAAAAGTATGTTATTAAAAGCTTCTTAAACAAAAGATTCATAAGAAACGTTAATTTCAAGCAAATGGCATGGCAAGAAGAAAAAATTGTATTCGAAGTACCTGATACGCCGACAACTGTAAATGTACGTGTAGCATCAGTGTGCTCCATGAATAATTGTAACGATCCGTTTTGGGCAATAGATAAATTTGGAATTTGTTCCGAAAGCGGTAAGTTAAGTGAAAAGTTGTATGCAGTGTTTAAAGCGGATGTTTTTGTTTGCAGAAATAAGCACAGTATCAGTCGATCAAGATGGGACCGAAGGTTCTTGCCAACTAATTAAATATCCACATCGGCTTGTTGTTCAAACAGAAGTTCAAAGCCATAGTTTTCCAGGTTTGTTCATATATATGTTTGTTCCTTAGGTCAAAATCAGTACTCTGGATAGATAGGTTGAAATTGATGTTTCAAACGATTTCTGTTATAGGCTTGATTAGTTTTCTACCTGTCCCAAAATGGCAAAACGAAAATTTAGAAAATATGGATATTTTGGGTAAATAGATCTTTAAAAATTCCGTCAATTTTTATAATTTTTTAAATTTTGAAATTATGTATTTATAAAAAAATTAAAAATTTAATAAATGTTTGAAATTGAAAATTTGAGATTTAACAAGTTTTAATAATTTTAATGTTTAAAAATTATGGATACTTTGATAATTTCTAAAAAAATTTGGATTTAAAATATTTCCGAAATTCCCAACATTTTCATATTTTATACGTTTCAAATGTTTTTAAGATTTTACATTTTTTAATGTTTTTGTTTACTGCATGCCTTGCATGATTTTTCGATTTTAATCTGTGCATAGTGTTCATGTCTATCCCAGTGCAGTTTTTTGTTGTTATAATCAACAAAAAGCCCCACATAAAAGTTGTGAAATGAAGGGATATACGTAAATTGTCAACCTTTCTTTTATTTGCGAACAGTACGATCTTCGTTTTAGTAGCGTTTATCGAAAGAGAGTGTTGTGTGCACCAGTTTTCTAATAATTTGAGTGCTGCTGCCTGCATTTTATTGCAGAGCAGGCTTTCAAATTTGTCTGTTAGGGAGATGACGATATTAGCCGCAACTGTTGAGGCGATGCCGAAGGCTGTCGACTACTATCTTTCATAGCATTGGTGACAAAACCATGCCAAGCTGACAGCCCTTGCATACCAGCCTTCTAACTTTGGTATTTCCGACACTCACTGCTCCGTAAGACGTTCAACTCCATATTTTTGTTCTTTTTCTTCTTCTTGTAGTCCTTTTCTATCTAAGGTTGGATATCATTACAGCTATCTTTATCTTGTTAACAGCTGCTCAAAATTGCTCGGTGCTGCTACATCTAAACCAGTCACGAAGATTTCTCAACCAGGATACTCTACGTCTGTCAATATTTCTTCTTCCCTTTAATTTCCTCTGCATGATGAGTCTAATTAGTGCATATTTGGTGTCTCTCACTACATGTGAGGCCCAAATACTCCAGCTTCCTTCTCGCAACGGTGTATAAGATTTTGCATTTTTTGCCCATTTTTTCGAGCACTACGTCATGGTGTGGCGCATACCATGGACTGAGATCCATGGCATGCGCCACATGCGTAGATAACACAACAATCAAATGCCTCTACCTTCTTCAAATGCTGTTGCTTCAAAGTCCAGGCTCTGCTGCAAAGAAACTTTCGCATTATCATAAATCACTGCTCTTGCCATTTTTACCTTTGTTTTCATTTCAGTTGTCTGGTCACCTGTTTGCTCCAGCCTGGTTTCAAGATATTTGTAGTACTCTTTCAATGGGGGTATAAGCCACAGTTAGATGCTCTTGAGGGTTAGAAGGTTTTGCGACTAATATACACTTAGTCTTCTTCAGATTCATTTTAAACATAGTCATTGCAATGGTAGTTTAACTTTTCCAGCATGTGTTGTAGTTTAGTATGACTGCTTGTTAATATTACTGTATGGTCTGCATATTTAATGTTGTTGATTATTCCTCTTAACACTTCAAGCAGAGTTTCCTTAAAAATAGCTTCACTATAGAGATTCCTTTTTAAGCAATCATAATAATGTTGAATGAGGCTTTATCCAAGGCGCCTTCTATGTGTATCCAAATTTTTAAGGTAGACAACTGGTGATTTAACGATTTTTTGACCAGTTTCGCTACAACGTGCACCCCGAATGAGGTTGATCTTTCTGCATGTGTGTTAATTTGATTTCCGTATCTCCTTGTTACATATTTCAAGCGTCAGCAAGAAGAATATAACACGGTATAATTTTGTCAATGAATAATCACTACGACCCGGCTCAGGTATATACACACCTTTAACATCCCTCCATCTTTTAGGCAGTATTTAAGTACGACAGATGCCTGAAAGATTTGTGCAAGGTGGGTAAGTATGATATACAGCCCCATTAAAAATGCGAGAAATATACAGCTCGGATCAAGCGGTTTAAAAGGTAGGAAAGTATTGATGTCCCAGATTGCCTTACCACCTTCGACGACCGGATTTTCCAGCTTCTAATCCTGTTTAGAGCAAGGTGGAATGACATGCTGGTTGGGCCATGATGGATTGGCTCCGGGAAGAGAGTTGTCATAAGCACATCGGTTGTTTCCTCGAGTTTGGTAGTAACAGCTTCATTCTTGCGTTTTAGACAACTTTTGGTTACGATCTTTTGAGAACACTTTAAGTCGGGTCGCAGAAGCAATGATCTCAATTTCATTGCAAAAAGTTGTCCACGACCCTCTGTATTTGGCGTATTTGTTTTTATATAGCCTTTGGTGCTTTTTATAGGCTTCTCAATAGACTACCCTGCATGTATTTTTTGCCTTGTTAAACCACAGGGTTGATTTCAGCTTGCCAGGCTGTCTTCATTGGTCAAGATTATTCAAAGGATGTAACAAGGTTCTCGAGTAGATTGACATTTCGATGCAAATCTTCGACTTTTTTGTTCCCTTTCCTCTTGAGGTTGAAGAATTTTATTATAATTTATTGAATATCTTGTTATTTACGTGCTGTCGAAGATGCAAACAAAGTTTATATGCTGGCAAATACAAAGATCATTCCAAACAGCTAAATATTTGAAGTTTACTAATCCGGTACTGTTTAAAATGTGTAAAAAAAGACTCACAGCCCATCAAACTTGTAGAAGAAAAACTAAAGAACTGCAACTACATCAAAATGTTTTAAATTCGTTTGATCAAACTTGGCAACAGTTTTTAGACCTACGCTAATAGATGATGCATCTCATTACCACCCCCAAAATTTGTTTTTCTGTTAAAAAATTAAAATATACCACTGAAAAGCTTGTTCAGATTATTTTCATGTTGCGTCAGATTATCTTTAGAGTAGGTCTGAAATTCTTCCCACGTTTGATTGTTCTCATTGAAACAGTTCTAAAATGATTGCTATTTTTCTGTTTTATTTTGAAACGTTAGTGGGTTGTAATATTTCAAAGAAGTTGATACCACAAAAAGTGCGCAGGCTAAGAAATTTTGCCTGAAATATTTTTATTGGAAATTGGAAAAGGTATAAAGCAGAATGGCTTTAAATATGTTTAGGAGGGTAGATTTCTTAATAAAAAATGCAAACTTAAATGTTATACTGACGCGTAGTAAGTTAATAATAATGAAAGTGTTACTCCCAAATATCTTAAACCATTTAATAATAATTATGTAGTTTGTCGATTTTTATGACTTTGTCGTGAAGAGATTACAATTTTAATGTTTTATTATAAAATCACGGAGAGAAAGAAAAAGAAAGAAAGAAAGAAAGAAAGAGAGAGAAAGAGAAAGAGAAAAAGAAAGAGGAAGAGAAAGAGAAAGGGAGAGAGAGGGATTGCAGAATTTCCAGATTTGTAGTAATGTAATTTAGAAGAGACTGTCGACCGGGTAATAAATTAAGATGAGTTAAAATGTCAACGTTACACTTTCTTATCCAAAAATAATAATAATCCTGTCCCTTTAAAACTTTCTAAGAAGTATTTGAAATTATAGTATGTGAATACAGAAGTAAAATATTGAAAAAAATTACTTTGTTATGCAGAAATGAGTTAAACAGTAAAATATAGCAACAATGCACACTTAAAAAAGATGCATTCTAACATTATATTTAAAGAAAAAGTTTACTTATTTGACTAGCAACAAGAAATCTTCTTAAATGTTACTAAAATGCTTGGTATTTTTTAAAGAAAATAGTATTTTTTAAAATTCTCGATATATTATTAGGCTAGTACAAATACTTAAAACATTTTTAAGAGTTTTATAAAAATATGCTATAAATGCTTTGTAAGAGACCTACAGCTATCAGTTTATGCAAAAAAAGTTGTTAAAACTATAATACAACATTTCGTTTCTTTTCTAGCTGTTATTGTTGATTGAACAAACGATAACTTTTGCAGTAGAACTTATTGCGTTTACTATAAGTTGCTCTATGTTTCTTCAATACAGACCCGGCTTTAGTTAGTAATACTATGCAACACATAGCAACTCATTTTGTATTTTAGGAACAGACTGTTCCCTTGGAACATTTGGCAAAAGTTGTATTAACTGCAGCAAAGTTTTGGGTGCCGCTAATTACTACTGTGAAAGAAGTACTATATGTGAAATGCAGTTAGATGGACAGAGTATTTGCAGATGCGCAGCTGGATATAATGGAACAGCATGTGACACACGTAATGTAACATCTAGTAATAGCTATGCATAGGTGTTATATTTGGCTGATTATCTTTTGTTTCTTAACCATATCGTTGTGCGGTTATTTGCAATTATTACAAATTATTACAAAACCGCAACAATTCAGAAAGCATTTAATGAATGTTGTAGTTACGTTGTGGACGTTCATTATAAATAAAATAAAACCAAAAAATTACTTGTCACTACTCCACTTCGTTAAAGAAATACGTTCCAACATGTTTCATCCGCTAGGACATTCTCAAGAGTACCTACACATGAGAATGTCCTAGTGGATGAAACATGTCACGTGTTCATTTAATAAAGTTGAGTAGTGACAAGTAATTTATTAGTTTTGATTTATTTGGTTAAGAAAGTAACTGTATAAAACCAAAAAAATGCACTATAGGTATTTAGTAGGTGAAATTTAATGTCTCTAACCAAATTCGCAATTATAGCAAAACTATGTCTAATTCGCATCACTACATAGTATGTTTAACAAATGGCCTAAGTATTACAACAATCTATGCAAAGCTATGAAGAAGTAAAAAAACACTAACAAGTGTTCACCTAAAGTAAAGCATACAATAAATGAATATTTCTCTAAAGTCACAATAATTATTATAAGTATTTTACAGAATGTCCTTATGACTCATATGGATTTAGTTGCAAAGAAAAGTGTGGCTACTGCGTGGACGCTCCATGTTATTACATTACTGGTCGTTGTTACCCAAATCGCTGTTTACTTGATTTTACAGATCCTTACTGCAAAACACGTATGTATAACAACTTTTTCTTTATTTAAAATTATTTTGTATTTTTATAGCACCTTTGCCAGTGTTATTAAATCCACCTACGGTCATAAGCGCCGGGTATACATACTTAATAGTGCAAATACAAAATAACTCATATGAGGGTAATGGAAATCCGTCAACTTATAAAATACAGTATAAAGTAAGTTTTATCAATGTTTTCATCATATTGTGTTATATTTCCTAAGATCGTCTGTGTTTGTGATTTAAATTTGGTGTGTCGACTACAAACTCTAACAAAATCCTCTACTTATTTTAACTTTGAAGAAACGCGGTATTATGATTTTGTCATATTTCATCCAGAAGATTTTGTTATAAACACGAAGTAACGAGAGAAGTAAGAAAGTTTTAAGATATTATATCGAATAAGTTACCCGGAATTGCTTTCCCAAATGATTTTATGTTTGCACTCTAGTAGCTTTAGAGTTATTTGTAATAAACTTTTTGGGTTATTGAGGAATTCTTTCAGATAGACGTAAGTAGGATGTCTGAACATGTTGTTCTTTAAAAATGTTTCGTACTGCTTTAATAATTACTTACTTACTTCTTCTTCTTAATAGGTCGTTGGTTTGTTTTACTTCGATTTTCAAGCCTGTTCTTGTGATCCAGAGGTCCAGCTTTCTTTCCACCGTTTTGGGGGCTTTCCTCTTGGTCTATTTCCATGTGGTATGTTGTTCATGCATATTTTGGCTATTCTATCTTCTTCCATTCGCTGGCCATGTTTCCTCCATTGCTTTCTTCTTCTTCTTCCCCATTTCACTACGTCCTCTACTTCACATTCTCTTCTAATTTCTTCCTTTCTTATTCTGCCTATTAGTCTCTTTCCTCGTGTATTGTATTTTTTTATTATATTGTATTTTAAGGTCTTAAAGCACTTAAGCCACTTTGTTGGGCCCATTGTGCGTACTACCTTAACTAAATCCTTAAAAACTACTTAGAACTATTTTATGTTAAGAGGTTTCCAGGAGCTGACAAACTTCTCTGGCCCGGATTCGAACACCGGGCCAAATCGAGTCACAGACTCCCGAAAGCCTCTGTGACCTTGGTTGCAACTTGCAAGCGCCTGCTCCACTCGCCTACCAAGGCCCTTTTCCACTTATGCTCCTTAGTATTTTCATTTCATTTGTTCTTAACATCTGTTTTGTTTTTCGTGTGTCTGCTCTTGTTTCGATGCTGTGGGTTAATATAGGCCTAACACATGCTTTGTATATTTTTGTTTTGCTCTCTATGTTCATACTTGTGTTTCTCCATACTACACTCCCAATGCGCCTGATACTGTGGCTGCTTTATTCACTTGTTTTTTTACTTCTTGTATATCCCCGTAACTAGTTATTACCACCTCTAAATAGGGGAACGTCATTACCTGTTCTATTACTTTACCGTTTACTTCTAATTTGCAACGCAATGGTTCTTTTGCGGTCGTAAAGCATTTAGTCTTATCTGCGTTTATTATCATGTTGTATTTATGTGTTCCTTGTTTAAATGTGTTCAGCAGCCTTTGTAGTCCATTCTCATTTTCTGCAAGTAACACTATATCGTTTGCATATATATCCGATTACTTTAATTTTTTTGGCACCCATTCTGTAGCCTTCATTTACTGTTGTAAGTTGTTCTGCCCACTAACAAGCAAAATAGTAGCGGGCTTAAGCTATCCCATTTGTCGTATTCCTGCTCCTATCTTTATGTTTTTTGTTAGTTTGTTTTTATATTTTACCTTGGTATAGTTTGGGTGTTAAGTTTTCGGATTATCCGTATTATTTTGTTTGGAGTGTTTAATTCTTGTAGCATGTTTAAAATATCTTTCAGCTTTACCCTGCCAAAAGCTTTAGTCAGGTCTATAAAACAAATGAACGCCGGCTTTTGAAATGTTAACGACTTTTCTCTTATTTGCCTCAATATAAATATAGCGTCTTAGGTTGATCTCTTTTTCCTGAATCCTTCTTGTTCTTCTCTTATTGTTGTGTTTTTGTTTATTTCATCTTTGAGTATGCTGGTAAACATAATTTCATTACCGATTCTAGCAGGGTTATTTCTCTATAAATCGCCGGTTCTCTTCTATCGCCCTTTTATATGTATATCAGAATCGTAGTGCTATTTTTCCAATCTGACGGTATTTTGCTATATGAGATAATTTTTTGAAATAGTGCTCTTATTTCTTGTACCAGTGCTTCTTCTCCGTACTTTATTAATTCATTGGTTATTCCATCTTCATTTGGCGCCTTTCTATTTTTATGTTCTTTAATGACTTTTTTTACTTGATGTTCCTCTAACGTAATAGTGTCTTCGGCTTCATCGTCGTCTCCTTGGGTTTCTTCTTCGACTTCATTTTCTAATTTGTCTGCGTTATCATTGTTTAAATAAAAGTTTTTGAAATAATCTTGCCACTGGTCCCCTTTAATTGCATTGATTTCTTGGAATTCATTTATATTCTATTTTCTTCCTCTTAGCATTTTCCATACTTTTCGCTGTGCTCCGTATAGATCGCTTTCCATACCTTTAGTAAAGGCAGTCCAGTAATCTTTCTTGATTTGCCTTTTTTTTCTCATTTACCTACTTCGTTTCTTATCTGTATATAATTTTGGCGTTCATCTTCATTCCGGTTGGAGAGATATCGCAAGTATGCTAGGCCTTTTTCACTGCTAATGTTTTGACTTCTTGGTTGAACCATGCTGTTTTACTGTGGTCAGCGTTGGTATTTATTTTTCTTGTGCCCAAGGCCTCTTCGGCTGCAGTCAGTATATTCTTTTTTATTTCTTCCAACCCTTTTGCGTATAATTGCCTAGTGCTATCATTTTCTAGCGATTCAGTATTAAGTTTGTTTACATATTTAGGTGGTTTTCTTTTAGATACGTGTATTTTTATTCTTGCTTTCTATAGCACCATTTTATGATCTGAGCCTATGTTAGGCGATGTGAGAGCTCGTACGTCTACGATTTGTTCTGGCTGAACGGCTCGATTTGTAATTATATAATCTATTGCAGATTCTTGATCTCTTGAGTTCCAAGTATACATGTGTTGTTGTTTATGGGGAAAATAGGTGTTATTTATGCGTAATTGATTGTGCGCGCAGAACTGAATTAATGTTTCTCCGCTCTCGTTGATATCTTCTTCGTTATATCGTTGCTTCTCTTTGTATTATTTCTGTTCCTATTCTGCTATTCAGGTCTTCCATGATGCAAATTTTGCTGTTATTGTTTAACATGTCTATTTCTGACTGTAGTTTGTTCGCGGTTTTT
Organism: Ctenicera cuprea; assembly: GCA_958336395.1. Lineage (NCBI taxonomy): Eukaryota > Metazoa > Arthropoda > Insecta > Coleoptera > Elateridae > Ctenicera > Ctenicera cuprea. The sequence continues at coordinate 61,291,201 of OY284486.1, forward strand.
TGGTGTCTGGCGCATGTACTGATATTATATATATATAGTTTTTCTTCGCTTATTTTCATTGTAATTATTAATTTTCTGTCGTTGACGTATTTCATTTCATAGATGTTAGATTGGTATTTTTCGTGTATCAGCATTCCTACTCCCGAGGCTGCCCTTTCTTCCTTATTCTTTCCACTATACGCAAATATGTAGTTTTGGTGTTTTGTTGTACCTTTTCCTTTCTTTCTTGTCTCGGATAAGGCGCATATATCTATTTTGTGGTTTTGTGCGCTTCTATTATCAGTTCTTGGTCTCTATTACGCCATGACTATATATTTCAGCAAGCGAACCTTAATATATTTCTTTTTTCATAGTCGTTACCTTTTTCTCGCTTGGGTCGTCTAATTGGGAACCTGTCCTGGTTGCGAGGCTTGATCGTCGGTTTTTGAGCAATATCCCGCTTTACCGTGGGCAGGTAGCTAGCATTACCCACGAATCCTCCTCCTTTCTGATCCGGGCTTGGGACCGGCACTGGCGGAGTTGCTTTCATAATCAACTTTAATTAAACCAAGTAGTCTTGATAAGAAAGAAGAGATTTGATTGAAATTAAATCTCTTCTCTATTATTTCTTGCCACACGGGCGTGTCCGTGCTTTGTGTTTAGAGACCGATGTGATCACTGCTTGGCAGGTTCCTATTACAACTTTGCCGGTTTGTTGCTTTGCAACTTTTCCTTGCCGCACATCATAGGGAGCGTTACTTGTGTAATTCCCCTTTAATGGTAGTCTTGATGTTTTGCAGAAATACTTAGTTACTTTTTTTTCATATACCTGCACTATGTATGACTTAAAAGGCACTTCCTATTTAGTTTTGAAAATTTCCGATTTTCACCGATGTGGTATGTTTACGGTCACTGATCGTTATTTACGTCAACTATCAAGAAAAGACAAGATTGGGCCATTATAATAGCTTTTTAATTACAAAGCAGTTCAATATAGCATCTAGTATAATTTTTCATCTAAAAGTGTTTAACGAGCAATACTTTGTCATACACTGTACACAATGATTACACTTCAAAAGCTCCATTTTTCAAATTTTTTTGGATCTCTATATGTATTTCTTAAGAAAAATATTATTTGCAAAATAGCTTTTATAAAAGTAGTTTTAACGGTATACGATATCATTTCTAACTAACTTCTTTTGGAATATACGTCATTTTCAAAATCCTAAACGGTCGTATTGCTTTCGATCAAATATTATTCAAGTTAGCTTAAGGGTGCGTCAATTGCGTGCTCTAGAGAATTGGTTTGCTAAAATAGTAACAACTACCTAAATAACTGCCACATGATCTTGAAATCATTATTACCAAGCTCAAGTCACAATTTGATTGAGTTCAATCGTGTCCGAATCTGCTTCTTGGCTGTTTATCTTAGATTGCTAATAATTTTTTGAGTATCGTTTGGGTTTTGTTTTTGTGAAAAATGATTCTCTGGTGTCTTAAAAATTTGATAGAAATTAATTATTACAAAAACTTTGTAAGGGTTTAAAATACGAGTTGTTCTTTTGTTCGATAGCTTATTGTTTTTACATTTATTAGTAGGAAAAGAAATTGTACGTAGATTTAATTTTTTATTGTCTTTATAAATCTTTCTTTCTATTTAATGATTATCTGTATATAAAATATTTCATTACTTTAACAATATTTATTTATTTTAACCTTTCTACTGTTGCAGTCAGAATATCATGATTGTTTATTTAAAATTTCTACTTCATTAAGTTTTAAATAGGGTATGAACTATTATACATTTCTATCGTAACTATGTTACCTTTGAAAGTTCAACAAATCTATATTAATAGCCATTATATAAGAATTGCATACACTATTGTTTCTACGACTTGCTAATTTAGTGCTGTAGCCATGGTTACCAAAAACAATACTTTGCTGGTATTGGCCAGTTTGGGTCATTTCATAATGAAAATCTGTATCGAAGTGGTTGTCATTATAGTATAGGCAGCGCACATTTAATAAGTAAATTAAAACATGGGAGTAGATAAAATGTTTTTTCTATGCTGCTGTATTAAAATAATGTCCGTTACAAAAATTTTATATATTTATATATAATACAAATATAATTTTATAAGTTGCCCCTATGCTATTATAATTAATATAACGTAAGTGATAATTACATACTATGTGCAGGAAAAATCAGAAAATGTATTAGGATGGAGCGAAACCCAAACGTATAATTTCCATGATGGAAGAGAAATAACGTTAAACAATTTAAATGTTTTGACCACGTATGTAATACGAGCTATATTATTCACTAGAAATGGCAAAGCTTATAATAAATCTTATGCGAGGAATACTACCACCAGCACAACGTGTGCAGGTAAGTTTTCAATGTAAAAAAAAACAATGCCGTTGTTACAACCGTTTCAATTTAATTCCCGGTTTGTAACTATAAATCCCTGACATTCTTTTGTAACAAGAATTCTTAATAAGTTTATAAGACAAGAAGTAACTTATTTGTTTTAAATACATTAATGTTTAAATTATATTGATACACGGGGTCTTTAGAAAAGATGTAGCCAACTTAATACAGCAAAAACTAGAATCTAAAATATGCCGATTTAATCCAATTTACTTATATCCAAAAGTGTATCTTTTCGAAGGTGCAGCACTTCTAAATGGCGAAAAAAGAACCGCAATGCTCCAAGGTGGAGTGTTTATATTTCGTAAACCGCCCTCAAAGATTAATAGCATTACCCGAGTATCTTTTAAATCAATTGAACAACTGCGAGGCGTCAGATCGAGATTACACAGAAGTTGATATAAATTAGATTTTAAATTGGTTTACCAATGAAAACACTGGAAACACAATGTTATTGGAAAACTTAAGATACCTGTTTTTTGTAACTTGTAGTTTATTTAGTTATTTTAGGTTGCACGTTCAAAACTATGGTTGGTATGCTACATAGGTAACTTATTAAAGACGTTTTGAAGCAAGTTTTTTGAGTCTTGTTTGTTTTGTTAGTAGGCTTTTTCTTTTAAAGAATTATTGAGCTGTGCGTGAGCACGACTACATGATTCCCATCCCACCCCCTCGCCCGGACTCAGCGCACTTAGCGCTATTCACCGGTCTAACATGCTCCATCTCGAAAAGACATGCAACCCAACATACACACCACACACACCGTCCATGGACACGCCGGGTTTAACTTATTCAGAAAAATTTTCGACTGGCAGAGGATTCGAACCTACTGCCGATGCCGTTGGGAGTCTAGTTTTAGAGCCTGAGACTCTAACCACTAGACCACCCACTGGCCCTGTTAGTAGACTAATAACGTTGCGTTAAAGCGTTTTCAAAATAAAAAAAAATTACACCAATGTTCGATATAGATAAGTTAAAATCAACCTATTTCCGATTCTAGTTTTTCCTAAAGTACGAGTAAGTTGGTTTTAAACACCCTGCACAACATATCACAGGGGGAAAATGTTGCATAAAGTAGCAACATACATTTTCATTAAATTTATTTTGGAGAAGCAAATTTTTTTAAGGCGAAAAACATGTAACTTGTGATCAATTGCAGCACTTTGATAATACGGAAATTAAACATTGTTAAAGAAGCCATCTTTAGTTAACAAAGTCCACATCCGAGTTTTGTTTTAAAAATATTATATTCCCTAATATAACATCCTTAGTGGCAAACAATTCTATTTTGTTCAGCAAGGTCCGTAGAAATGGAATTTTAGCAAATTCGATTTCTACGGACCTTGATGCTCAGTGTGTTGATGTTAATAACATACGATAAAAAAAATAAATTAGATGTCCTGGGCAGGGGTGTAAAGCAAGTTCAGATCAGTATAAACGTCGTAGGAAACAGTTATGTTTATTAATGATTGATTTTGACAAATGTAAAATTAGGAAACTATAAAACAGCATATTGTCCACATTTATTGTACTTCTATTGTTATTTTACGTTAACTTAGTTCATCTACTTAATTGAAATACGTAAAATCACAACATGAATTAATATAATTTCTACCTTCCTCGCTATACGAAGTATAGCTATAGAGGAAGGTATTGTGATCGTTGTGTTGGATTTGAAGAATATGCGTTTATCCAGCAAAGTTTTTTTCGCTTTGAGTTTTCTTGTCGATGTACGATTTATTCCTAAAAGGAAGGTACTTTTACGCCAAACATTTGTAAGCTAAACATTTTAAACAATAAACAGGTTTTAGGGCCTTGGAAGACCGATAAAGAGGACCCTGTAGAGGTGTCTGTGTGTGTGTTAAGTTAAGACGCCTTAATGCAGAAAACCAAATTAGGCTCAAAGATTGCTAATTGCAATAGGATGACAACTCAAGAAAATTAGGTTGAGCCGCCAAAAAAAAGGGGGGGTTGGGAAAGGGTGCTTTATGTCAAAATAGACGCGCTAAATTTGTATTCTACGCATGTCCAGTAGCCGATCTTTGCAAACGCGATCTCCCTCCCTTGCCCTCACCGTCGATTGCTTGCTTTTTCAAAAATTTACGAATTTTGGCTTCAAAATCTGCATGAGCATGTTAAATGACAATAGGAACAACTTTCCATTGTGAAAACATTACTGAGAGGTTTCCTTTTGGACGTTTACCTAAACAGTTGAATTAAGTGATTACAAAAAAACGGCTATCAGCCAAAAGGCGTGAATAATCGATTTTGAGATTTTAATGAATAAACATTGGTTGCAACTAGAAAACACAACATCATAAAAGCGGGCAACTGCATTAAAAATTAGGGGGGGGGAAGGGTCCTCTACTTTAATATAGACGCGCTTAGAAATGAACCTTAGATTAGCATTCTACATTCTATGTCAAATGGCGAATCTGCGCAAACGCAATAACTCCCCACTGCTTCCCATCGAATATTTACGAATTTCTGCTTCAAAATCGGTATGGAAATGTTAAATGACAATAGAAATAACTTTCCATTAGGGAACCACCACTGGGAGGTTTCATTGAAATTGTTTACCTGAACAGATTAATTTAGTATTGGCCAAAAAACGTCTATCACGAAATTAGACTAGACAACACAAAATAATAAAAAGCCATTCGACTGGTTCAAAACATTTCGGAGGAGAGAGAGACGTGCCTACTTCAAAATAAATGCGTTCGGAAAAGAACCTTAGATTCGTATTCTACACATGTCGAATAGCCGATCTACGCAAGTCCGATCCTCCAACAACCCCTTCAACAATTTTTTGGTGTTTCAAAGATTGACGAATTCCGGCTTCAAAACCGGTATGAACATGTTAAATGACACTATAGGAACAATTCTATATTGAGAAAATATCTCTGGGAGGTTTCCTTTTTGTCGTTTATAGGAACAGATTCGTTGGATAATCGCCCAAAAGAAGGACTCATCAAATTATGAAATCGATTTTAGATGTCAACAAAAAAATACTGTTTACAATTAACACAGTTACTTAAAACCAATCTTCAAACTTTCAAAAAAAATTGAACTCGAAATGTTTTTTAATATTTCAAAAATGTTCAAGATTTTCCAGTTTTGAAAATTTAAAATTTTTTAAATCTTATGAAGAATTATAATTTAAAAATTGTTTTGAAAACTAAATTTCGTAAATTCTGAAAATATTTAAAAAGGTTTAAAAATTATGATAATATGTTTTTATGCAAATTCTATATATTTTTGGAATTATTTTTATAATATATATTATATATTAATTAAAATTTATCGAAAATTCTTAAAAATTAATCAAAAATTTTTGAAATTTTAAATTTTTTCAAAATATTGAAAATTTTTAAAAAATTGCCAAATTTTCTAATCTCCATATTTTAAAATTTTAAAAATATTTCAAAAATGCTAATAATATAAAAAATTTTTTTAGAGAAATTTAAAAGTTCTAAATTTCCATAAAATCGTCTAAAGTCTCGAGATCTTTTAAACGTTTTTTTAACGTAGTAACACCATCTACGCCCGATTCTGAACTGACAATAGCCAGAGGTTTTCCTGAAACTGCAAGATTAGAATTGTATAAATCAGGAAATAAATTGCATTGACTGTTGAGCAGATGTGATGAAAGCTGATGGTGAATCGTCTATAAACTAATAAACCCTAACCATTTGCTTATCTTGTGTTTTAGTTATTGAACAGAATGATATTACAATAATCCCTCGTAACATAAGTGCCACTTTAACGTTCAAAGTAAGTATTTTTAATTCAAATAATATAAATATTTAAAATATGACTTTTTTAGCATAACCATGTAAGCTGTAGATCAGAAGATTATGAAATATTAGTAAATGGTAGTAGCAATGCAAGAATACAGTCTGAACCATTTGTTTTTAATATAGACAACCTAACACCTGCCACTACTTATTCCCTTTCTATCAGAAACACAAAGTTGCATAAAACTTTAATAAAAGGTTTTACTACTACTGACAGAGGTATGAATTCCTGATATATTATAAAAAACAAATGTCAATATTGGTATAAATTTCAAAAATTATCTGGATAATACTGTGTCTTGAATAATATATTATGTTTTGTCTTGCTAGCACCTGAAGAAGTGGAACAGTTAAGTGCAATATATAACGATACTACGAGCATAACCATTAGTTGGAAGCCACCTCTAATAACAAATGGAAAAATTCAACAGTATATCATTCAGTATAAGGTAAAACCAAAGCTTAATTCAATCCATATAATTTGACTATTTTAGTAAAAACGATAAATTAACATATATTTACGAAAAATCTTTAATTCATAAATTCTATATTAACAAATATTAACAACTATAAAGAGTGTAACTTTAATTCTGGTCACCATTGGGATCGGTAAGAGATATAATAAGGTTAACTGAGAAAAAGTGGTATTTAGGAGACGAATTTATTGCCATTTTGTAAAGTTTTCAAAAGATATAGACAAAAAACAAAATTTTAGGTTTTCCTCTTTGCTCATAGCTTCTATATTTATAAACCTTAACAATTCATTTTTGCAATGATAGTGTAACATATGAAGCAATTGCCTAGTATAACCAGAATTTTATTATGGCCTACTAAGTATAATTAAGTGATGTAATAATATTTTTGGAAACATGAAAATCGTAAATATACTAGCGGCTCAAAAATTAGGACATTTTCAAAAAATTATTTCTCAAAAACTGCCGACATTATTTTCTTTAAACTTTTTGAGCCGATAGCGCTTGCAATGCGCTACAAATTTGTTTTCTACTAATCTCGCAAATTTTACGTGGTTTTGACTACAGCTATCAATTAGCTCAAATAAAAAAGATATTTTTCATTATTTGCATATTTTCGATAACTCTATAAATAAAGTTGTTATACTCTTTTTTGATCTATGCATTACCTAACGCTTTTACTACGTAGTCGGGGCGCGCGCCACTCGTACATCACCAACGCCTTGAGTCTGGATCGGGCGGGATGTACCAGCTGAAGATGACTAGATGTAAATTTCAATCACTTCTTGGCGCGCAAACATTTAAAACGTAAAAAGTATGGGAAAGTACCAGCGACCTGTTTCGCCCATTTTTTACTATTGCATTAATTTTCTATATGAGTCTTTTAATCATGCTATCTGCTAATATTTTGTTTGTCTGCACGTGAATTAACAATCCCTTTGGGTATTTAGATACCTGATTAAATTTAAAAATTGTAGATTTTGGCGCTGCCACCAAAAATTATAATCGAAATTCTAAACATTATGTTTAATTTAAATTAATTTTTAATCAAGTATATTTCCAATTTCTTTATTTGTAACATTTTATTTACGGTAACGTTAATAGAGAATTTTATTATTATAGCAGACAGAACGGGTGGTTACCACGTTCTGCCTACTCATCACTTAAGGAACGTCTGACAATATGGCATATGTTAATGTAACCGATTTATGGATGAACGGAAGTAGGTGGTGTATCTTCAGGGCTTCCAGGTTGTTTGTAAGGGCTTTCGAAACGATGCCAGTTGTTGATATTATTAATGGGAAGATTCGGATATCTTTTGCTCTCTACATTTGTCTGATTTCCACGACTAGTTCTATGTATTTATTAATTTTCGTTGCGTATGTGGTCTGTAAATTATGGCTGAGTGGTACTGCAATATCAATAATGGATACCTCTTTTCGCATCTTGTCGTGTAGCACTATGTCTGTTGGCACACACCTAAATATCTGTTTTTATTTCGCTGTCTCAGTATAGTTTCTGTTTTACAGTACTTCAATGGGTTGGTATTTGTAGTATGGCGTGTCCGATGATATAAGTTTAAGATCTTTGTAGTTGTTGATGTATTATTTTACCTACCTTGTTGTGTTTCTGTGTGTAGCCCATGCCAGCTAGTATGGCGCACCCTCCGGAAATGTGTTCTAGTCTCGTTTGTTGTTCTACATCTTCTGCATTTGTCCACTACAGTTCTTTGTAAGCACTGCACAATCTTGGATTGCACGAATAAATCCCCATAGAGAGACCCTTGCTTTAGTCATAGGTTAGACGCATCTTTGTCGACTGTGTCTTGGTCTAGATAATATGGGTGGGTCCCGTGTATCTCTTTTTGTTTCCATCGAATGGTTTTAATCTTCTGCTACATATTCTAGGTTACTTAAGTGTAGTGGACTGCTGTTGATATCCGCTTTCCATATGGACCTGAACATATTACTCTTAATAATATGAATGGTCGTAAAAAAATTCCAGGTAATTCAGTAAATTGCTTCTTATGTGTTACACTATCACTGAAAAAATAAACATTTAAAGTTTATAAATAAATAAACTAAGAGCAAAAGAAGACAACTTCAAATTTTAGGTTTTTCGCCTGTATCTAGTAAGGTATGAATTTTTTAAAACTTTCTTAATAGGCAACTTTTTCCTCATTTATCGGACCTTCTATCTCTTACCGTTTTCGAGATCTCAATGGTGAGCAGAATTAAAGGTTTCATCCTGCATATTTCGCATACAAAGCTATTTTAATTTTGAGTTTTGCTGTGTGATGCTATAAAGCCGATTTTGCATATAAAGGTTTTTCCTACACAACACTGAAATGGTTTAACCCTGCGTAAAATCATCTTATTCGTAATTAATGTGTAAAATATTCTAGCATATAAAATACATGGCTTGTGGAACTGAACAAGTGAATGACAATTCCGTACTATCTTTTAGACGAGCAAGTGCCGGTGCTACTATAATCAACAAGCTACACCCATATTCTGAGTATTTAATTGAAGTTGTAGCGTTTACAGTTATTAAGGGAATACCTTTTACAATTTCTGCATTTACATCACAAACAGGTTAGTAGTTAACTCGTTGTTAAGGTTCAGTTTTAAAATAACTATATTTTTCTTATGCATTAAACAACTAAAAGATTTATTTAGAATGATTTTGCTTCAAGGTAAATTTTGAATAGGTCTTTCATTTTATATTAGAAAAGCAATAGTCTAGCTTCCAAACTCTGAACAGCATCTCCAAGCATATTTGTTTGTTGTCTCATGAAATTGATTGATTTCATTCTTGAATATTTGCAGGATTACTAAAACAACTCTTTCTTTAAGATTTCTTTATATTCAAACTCAAGGGAATTAATATCTGGCAATCACAAATAGCAGCTGTTAGGACAAAATTGTGTAGGGGGTTTGTTTTTTGAATCACAAATGCGTTTGATAAGGCCAGAAAACTTTAGCTAACTAATGTCCATTTCAGCTAACCGTTGCAAGACGGAATTGCTCCAAATAGCTTTTCTTATGTCTCTCTGAGCTCAACTATGGGCTTCGTGTGAGGTAGAGAGAAATGCAACTATACTACTTATGCTGGATACGCAGCAAGACAACGAGGCCGGCGACAACCAGCATCATTAACGTGACTTTAGTTTTTTTCCTGTAACATTCATTTTTGTAAAATTTTATATTTTGTTTTTACTAGGACGACCGATATTTTTCGCATAAAAGTTACTTTTGTCAATTTTTTCAAATTCGTATTTATTTAGCAAGTAGCACTAGTTAAAAATAAATTGGCCGGCGCTCTCAAGAAACTCAAATTTTTGGCTACGCTTTCCTAAAGTTCCATTTTGCTGTAAAGAACAGCGTATTTGTCAAACTTTAAGAGCCGTTTTGACATACTAAATGTGATAAAAAAAATTTGACATTTTAAGAGTAATAAATTACATCTCTGCAATTTATATCTATCTAAAAATAGAAAAATTAGGTATTTTGCAGTCTTCACCCTCTGTAGCCGTCGTCTGCGATTTTTTTAATTCACGACCACCAAAAACGTGTTCCCCACATATTTTCACGCATTTCCATTTAAAGAAAGTCTATTTCAATAAAAGTTATTACAAAAATTGTTGTTTTAACACTGGCTCGTGAACTGAACTATTACAAAGGTAAATTTTTAAGGTATCTCCCAAAAATATGCTACCGTATTGAACAACAATTTTGAGAAATCTCATCAAGCTACAAATGAAGCACATAAATAATATACATTTGTATTAACGCTTTAAAAAAGGTATACAATTTCACATACAAAACTGAGAGGTTTAAAAAGATACATCATTTAAATTTCATGTTACTATAAAGAGCTTTGGATTTTATAATAATACTTCTAATTTACTATTTTTCTATACTAGGTGTTCTGAACAAACGGCAGAAATGATACCATAGATTCTACGGTTGAACATTTGTGGAATAATTAACCTTACTTATATAAAAAAATCGAATATATCACAAAACAGAAATGGTCGTGGGCGAGACACATTGTGAGAACAGAAGACGAAAGATGGACCAAAGAAGTGCTAGAATGGAGACCAAAACAAGGAAGAAGAGGGGTCGGGAGACCACCACTGAGATGGGTGGACGATATTAGAAAAGTGGCTGGAAAACAATGGCATAGACAGGCACAAGACTGAAATGAATGGAGAAAGAAAGGGGAGACCTACGTCCAACAATGGACAGAACAGGGTTGAAGAAGAAGAAGATATAAAAAAAAAAGTGCATCGTGTCAGAGTTACCGCGTCTTAAAGTGGAAGTTGATTAACCGTTTTATTTTATATCTTCAAATGGTTTAAGATATCTTTTTAATATTTGGAGTGAAAATTTCATTTTACAAAAGACATAACACCACCAACTTAAAAGGCTTATCTACGAATCAGTGGCGTCCATATATGAGGGGCGCCACATTTTTTCTCCGTTTGTTTTTTAATCTCTAGTCGCTTCTTAAACCTGGTTGCAGATTTTAAACTTCAAACTATCAAAATTAAACGTATCATGACTTAAATTCGATTTAATTAACGTTTCCTTAATATTCTTCAAATTATTCAATATGCAGAAACTAATAATAACAAAATATTGGAAGTAAGATAAAACTTTAGCGGTTTTGACATAAAGTAAAGTTTTTCGTTTGTTTTTTACATGGTCTTCCAAATTGGAACAAGCGTCTACCACCTGACTATTCTGTGGGCTTCGCGCAGGCGCAGATTAGGAATAATTTATCAGTGAGTGAATGCAACTTTGTTTTTGTATTTTTTCTTTAAAAATGTAACTGCTCTTAACCATAACTTTGGCGTAAACAGCAAAGATCAACAACATTGTTCTAAAGCAGTATATAAAAAGAAATGGGCCCTACTGGGATTCGACCCTTCAACTGTTTATGCAGTACAGCTGTATTTCCATATGAGCCACGGTGAAGTTGCAGGCAGTGGCCAAACACGTCATATAAACTTCTAAATAGTCTGACCGTGCACGAAACCGCGCGAAGCCTGCAGCATGGTCTGATCGTAGACGCTTTTTAAACTGCGAGCGAGCTGTAAAATCTCTCAATTTAGGCCATGGTTTTTTTAAATTACGGATCGGTTTGACAATTAAAACCGTGGCACGCTTTGTTTTTGAGTATTAAAAATTTTATTTAAGCCCAATTTACACACGCAGAACACTTTTAGGTCAAATAAATAACGATTGGTCTGACAAAAAATAAAGAATACCGTGTGGGTTTACTTTTGTTCAAGCAATTTAAATCTTTAACCAGTTTTAGAAAACAAATACAAATTAAAATTAAACGAAGGAAAAACCGGACAAATTCCAAGTATCAGCGTTATTGATTTGTAATTGAGTTTTATAAATTGATGAGAGTTTTTCTTGTACTAAATCATTTCTTTATGCCAAATTTCAAAGGTATGGCGCAAACTTATTTGAATATATTAAATAAAACTGTTTTGTCAGCTTTTTAAGTAAGTTTAGAGAAAACCACATATTTGTATACGTCCATACACTATGGTATCATTTCCGACTACTTTACTCAGAACACCCTGTATATCAAATTTTCTTTGTTTTAACAGTAGGTAATTAACAACAATTGACACTACGTAAGTACCAACATTTTATTATTTAAAATGTTATAACGTAAATAGTGCGATTATTTGATTAAGATCGTGGTGGTGCAGGGTGATTTAGAAACACTTTCAGAGTGGATTAAAATTCTGAAACCAACGAAAAGAGTTTTAATAAACATGGGTGCTAAAACGCTTCCTTACGGAATTACAGTCTCCTGAGGATAGAACTGTTAAATCACCTTTTTTGGTCGATTACTTTCGCAGTGGTTGTGCTAACATTTTGGAAATATATCTGCCAGCATTGTGCCTTTAGCTTACTATTTTTTACTAATTTTCGTTTAAATAAGTGCGCCAGAGGCGTCTCATATGGAGGGGTGACCGGTCACCTAATCTGTTTTTCTAAATATTTTAAATATTTTCAATTTTCTACTTTTTGGTTATAAAATCGTATTTTACATACAAAAATATATTATTTTTGATTTGATGTGTAGAACATAATCTCTTAGTTTGTACAAACTATTTTTCGCTTATTCAGAAAGTACCTTCACGGTAACTTGATTTTTCACAAAATTCGAATTATCGCAAAAACTGTTAAATTTTGCGACTTTCGATGAAACCTTACATATATGTGTATTTTTTTACAAATTATAATATTTTATAATGAAAAGTTTAATAATTGCAATGATATAAAATATTTAGAAGAAAATATTAAGTGCCCCCTTTATATGAGTCACCTCTGGTACGCTTACCTATATAAACAAAAATATTAGAAACACTGTGCTAAATGTGTAATGCCTAGATAAAGATTTTAAAAATTTTCGTACAACTACTGCGGAGGTTATAGACAAAAATTTATTAAAATGTTCAATATTCAAGAGGCCGTAAGCGTTTCCGGACCCAAGTTTATCAAAATTTTTTTCATTGCTTCCTGATTCTGAATGCACCCCGAACCTGCGTCTCACAGTTTTTAATTATGTATTACCCCGTGCGTATGTACAAAAATATATTGTTCTCGACAGTTTTGAAATGTTTTGGTTTTTGAGGGTACTGCGATGCTTTAAACAGTGATTTAAGATTTAATTTTGAATATGAACATCAATATTGTTGAAATTAGTGAGTATGAAGGTGCTAGGGAATGGATTAGGGGTACTGTTCTTGAAAAGGGGGTTTTGATGCTTTCATTATTTTGTGGTTGAAGGGATGCCGGATTTACTTTGAGAGTAGGTATGTATTGTACCGAATGATCATTTAAATTTCAGCTCTAGTTATCTATGGAAATTTAAGTCATGGCTTTGATTAATTCACAAAAACAATTGGTCTGTTTGCCGTGTTAACCTACGGATTGATGTCATAGGTACGGTGTAGGTACCTTTGTAATTATTTCTTGAATATTGTTAATATTGTCAGCGGTTCTCATTCTAGGTCCACCACCACCTTATTTTCTAGTTACACAACCAGTTTCTCTGAATAAATCCACAGAATGATTCAAAATATTTACAAACTGTTTGTACTCGACTGCCACTTCCGGAAATCTCTCGTGAAATGCTGCCATACACTCCGGAATTAAAAATTGCTCTTCGCCATTAACTATTTGACATGTACAACACTATGTCCCAACAATAAAAGCGTTTTGTGCTGTAGTATAAACCATTTTAAATAAAAATACTAAGATAATTAATGTTTACTACTGACAGTTCATAAATTTGACATTTCAATTAATTTTGTTTTCGTGAATTAATCAAAGCCATGACTTAAATTTCCAGAGATAACTAGAGCTGAAATTTAAATGACACTCGGTATATACGTGGACGGCCAGAAACGTTTTGTGTTAAATAAAGTAGTTTCTTTAACAACACGCTACTGAAAACACGAACACATACGAGGTCTGTATAAACTACTGTACGTGACCTTTTTTATCTATCTAGTTTAGAGTGCTTGTCTAATTGAATTTATGTTTGATATTGTATTTCGAAATAAATGTATATCTTTTATACTTAAATTTGTTAACATGCATTAATTATTCCATGTTTAATATTTTATAAATTATTTTGCACATGGGACGCCGTCATCTAATTAATTAAATTTATTTAAGTATATTTTGGTATTATTTTAGATACGCCAGACGAATTAGAAATTCCTAGTATTCAAGGAGTGGAACCTGACAGTACCACAGCAAAAATTACAATGCAACAACCAAATTGTACGCTAGTTAAAGGACCAATAGTATATCATGTAGCAGTAGAATGTTCTAGCAGTTGGTGTTTGGAAAAATTTAAAAATAATATTTTCCCTGAGTCAATAGCTTTGTCAAATTTACAACCTTACTGCAATTACACGGCAAAAATCAAAGTAGGACGAAGAAATGGAAACATTTTCAATAGAGATGAGATAACATCGTTTACTACAAAAACCTCAGGTAAGTAACAAATTTTATGGGTGTTTGCTGTAACGGTGCAATAAAATAATGTACAAGAATATAAAAGGTAAGTGTTTGTAAGTTGATAATAGAATGAAAATGTAATAGAGACAGGAAATAGAATACAACTAATTTATTGTTTACGATTAACGGTTAGCTACCAACTTGCTAATGAATGTTACCCACTTAACGTATCAGCAAAAAAGTCGTGAGGTCTGGCTTTGAAAATTGTAAAAAGCGGTCTTTCATTTTCTTTTAAATGTTGTTATTATGATTATTATGTCTGATACAGAAAGTTGTGTGTTTATCAAAGACATCCGATTAAACTTGCAGAGTCAGATCTGATGCCGTTTTTGAGATCAAAAAGTATAATGAAATACATATACTTAATATACATATTTTATTTATTTCTAATAATAGAGCCACATGGCGTAAGAAATTTAACAGCATATGAAAAAAATGAAAACTCAGTATCTCTGCGTTTCTTACCTCCATCTCCGCCAACTGGAGTGCTCTCACAATACAGTTTAAACTATAGCGTGAGTTACACACATTTACAATGGAATCAACAATTCAGTCCTACGAAATGTAATTTATGGAGCAATTTTCACTGCGTGACAATACACCAGTTGAAAAGCAATGAGATATATATACTTCAGGTAAGCATTATAGCATAATAATGCGTTAAATTTTATAGATTGCAGTAACACAAATTTTTAGGTTGAAGCAAAAAATGTGGGTACTAACTACGGCTATCCTGAAAATATATCTGTTCACACAATTCAAGAGAGTAAGTATGTTATTTAAATATAAAAAGTTTAAATTATGTTCAAATCAGTAAGTAGCAATGTTTTATATTATGTAAATCATTATCAATTATTATTTCATTTGTACAGCCTGAACAAAGGATGGTATATCTCTAAACTTTGCAAATTAAAAGTTTTAAAACTGTTTGTGTATTATTTTGATAATCCTGCAAATATCAACTAAAATTCAAAGTTTTTAATCCTAAGTAGGCTGTTGTTTTATATTGTGCATAATATTTAATATATTACAGAACCTGGCGTTGTAGAAAACTTAACGTCAATGTGGGATAATTATTATAATCTAGCTCTAACTTGGGATCATCCTAGTATTACAAACGGTCCATTAACCAATTTTCTACTAACAATTACTTCAGAACGTACTATAAATTGTTACAAAGAATATATTCCAGTGAATGAAAATAATTATACTAGTACTTATCCTTATCAGGTAATGTTCGGCTTGATTAAATATAAAATAAAGTTATTTATAATACTTTTATTTCAGATACTACTTAAACAATGTTATTCATCAAACATAACTATTCGTGTAGCAGCTTTCAATATATACGAAGGACCGCCAGCAGAACGAAATATCTCAAGCCCACCAATAACACCATCATTCAGTAAAGAGCCTTCTCTTGGAACAGTTACAAATACTACTATAACAATAAAGCTGCCAGCACCGACAAATTTGTCAAAAAACAGGTAATTCAGTAAATTCTCTTTTAAACTACTTTTTGTACGATGGTGTTTATTTTTCGTTAAATTATTAACATGAAGAAGCGCCTACATGTCAAAAATAATTTATATTAACTTTATGACTTTTAATATATTTTAGATGAACAGCAGTGTGTCCATCTTTAATAGGTTAGATTTCAGTGCTTTTCAAGTACTTTGTAACTCCTATACCAGATTCAATTCAAAGGCATGTCTCTCCTAACCCTTAACTTGGAGATATTTGATTAAAAAGAATTGCGATTATGCAATACCAAGTTAAAACAGCATTTTGATGCAACTGTTGCTGCAGGGTACGAAGATTGCCATTTTCTCTCCCCCAGTCGATTGCTATTAAAACAAATAATATACTATAATTATATATTATTATATATTATAATGTACTATAATTATTTTTCACTTTCCCGAGAAATTATTTTCAAATGGGGACCTGGACACTTCGCCCAAGGACCACAACGCCCAACGCAAAAATAAGCCCACAATGCCCAAATAATGTCCAGAACGCCCAATGACCACATCGCCCAACACGACCACAAAGCCCAAAAATAAGTAGAGACACAATGCCCAACGTGCCCATAACGCCCAATTATTTGGTAGTGCCATAATGCCCACTATGACCACAACGCCCAAACTGCTACGGGTCCATAAAGCCCAATATGTCCACAACGCCCAATTGTTTTATAGGGACACTACGCCCAACAAAAGGTCCATAATGCCCAACCGCTCTCGTGTAGAATCGGTTTTATCGGTCAGAAGCCATAAGGGACACAACGCCCAACCCGCCGACAAAGCCCAAATGTAATGAGAGACACAATGCCCAATTATGCAGGAGAGCCATGAAGCCCACTACGACCATACCGCCCAAACTACTAAACAGTAAGTTACTTTTATATAAAGGTTTAAAGATTTCGTTGTTTTTTCTACAATGCTTATATTTGTGCATCATTCATAATACCACCTTCAAGCAATTTAATTCTTTAGAAAATTCTAAATGCTAAGAAGGATGCCACTAATAAATATATTCTTTGAATTATCATAAACAAACAAACTGACTTAACATTTTCCTAAGAAAATTAATTATTGTTGAAAATATAAAAATAGACAAACAAAGTCGCTAAGTAAAATATTAAATTTAGAAAACCAGAAACTTTCTAACTAAGTTACCTTTCCGTAAAATCGAAGATAAACTATAACTTTTAATCCAGTAGTTTTTCAATTCATAATACATACAACATTTCAAACATTTTTTTGTTGTATTAGTTAAAAATGGGAATAATTTTGCTTTTTGAATAGATTTCTAAACCTTAAATTTAAAACGGCTAATCATATTTTGCAAGAATACTTTTATTTTGTAAATTTAAATGTAGTTTCTAAAATTTCAATCCAAATTTAAAAAATCCCAGTAGTGCATCAAATATTCTTGAAAAGGGGGCGCAGATAAAAATAAACGCGTCAGACTAAGATCATTCCTTTAAAATTTTGGTAAATCTTGAAAGAGCAACTCCCTTAAATACTTGTAGACCTATGGCAATTAGATAAGGGTTAAATAAATATTGCATTTTGAACATTTTTTTTTACTAAAATACATAATAAATTTACATTCTAGAACACTTTTAGAGAAAGAAAATGCCTAACAGTGGTTTAGTTGAAAAATATTAGTTCTGGTTTTCTAAATTTAATATTTTACTTAGCGACTTTGTTTGTCTACTTTTATATTTTCAACAATAATTAATTTTCTTAAGAAAATGTTAAGTCAGTTTGTTTCTTTATGATAATTCAAAGAATATATTTATTAGTGGCATCCTTCTTAGTAGTGCTGTCAAGAATCGGAAATTTTGAAGAATCGATTATCGATTCTGAAAAGAATCGATTCCACAAGAATCGGTTCTCGATTCTAGAATCGCATTTCGATTCTCGATTCTAGAATCGGATTTCGATTCTCGATTCCAGAATCAAAAATCGTTTTTCGGTTCTAGAATCTAGAATATTTTCATGTGAACGCGTTCTACTGTTTTAATAAGAACGTTAACGTTTCGCGGTTCATTAAGCAAAACTTCTTTTGGGTGTTCTTAAAAATCTTGCATTTCCCAGGTATTTTTAAGCGGGTGTTAAACTTTAAGCTTGCCTTTAATAAGCTTGGATACAAAAGGTGCAAATATTTGAGATTTTGCATTTACCGTAAGTAGGTACGTAAATACTTGTTTCATGCTATCGGCTACTGTTGCCACATCTGGTTTTGACAATCTTCTAAGAAATAATGGGTTGAGTCTTGTGGGGGTGAACAAATATGAGAAGGAAGTTTGAGATGTGAGACTGTGTTATAGTAGAATTCAGAATGGCAAGAAATATGTAAAATAAAGAAGTTCGTGTGCACGGTCTTCTAGGTGGACTTTTTATACATCAAATCGTAGAGCAGTTATTGAGGAGTAAGATTGCGGTAGTCGTCAATACTTAAAAAAATAACAAAACTATTTAACAACCCTGCTTGAAAGTCGTCCGAACGAGCGAGAACGAAAACAAGGCATGCATACATGTTAGACGAAGAAGAAGTTACTAATAATATTGGTGGGGCAGCGGTCGCGTCCAAGTGCCGGTAGCTCGTTTCTAGCGCAGGGTTTTACATTTTTTGATTTCACTATATTCTAATTATGCGAATATCTCAATTTTCTTTAGACCATAGAACCGCAATTAAATTCCGCACAAAAGCTACTTCGGTCAAAAAATGAAATTTTTTAGGCGTCTTGGGCTTAATCTTAACAGCGAGTTATAAATAAAAGTCCATGCTACAAAAAAGAGGGTTTCCAGATAATCTCTGTCAAAGTTTTAATGCTGCATAAGATGCAATGTATTTATTTAACTGCAAAAGGATTTCTCGTCATTTTAAATGTGGCTATTTTGAAGAACAAATAAAGCATATAAAAGTATTTTCAAAATATGCAAAAATCCAAAAAATCGTGTTTTTAGCTTTTGTCCACGCCGATTTTTTTTAGGACCACTGGAATCTTGTTTCTCAATAACTGCTCTACGATTTGATGTATAAAAAGTTAACCTACAAGACCGTGCACACAGAAGTTAAAATACAGCTCCAATTTCTCTAGACTATTACTGTTGCCTCAGATTCTAGGTTCTAGGGAAAAAAATTTAATTCTATTCCGATGATTTTAAAACATTGTTTTCTTTGTGTTTCAGATTTGACTTTTAATTTCTGTTTTATTTAAGTATATTATTTATAATGTTAAAGGGTTGCAAAAATAAGTTAGCTTAGATTTCTTGACGTGGGTAATTACTACTTACTACTACTTATTAAAGCAAATATTAACGTTTTCCGTTTAAGTGCATACTTTAGTTTCTAAATACATCAAAACTAAAATTCTAAAACAACTGAAAACAAGTTACTAAAATGTTTTTTTGTCTAGATGTTCTTGTTAAGATTTTTTATCCGATGATTCTTTTTAATAGGATTTTTTCCCAGGTATTTATTCCGAGGATTTATTTCCCTAGGATTTTTTCCGTCTACCGTAGCCTCATTTATTCGCCTGTTTAATGAGTCTAATTATTATTGCCGTGGTGATAATAAAGTTAGGTTTTCATTTTTTAAGCATGGGGGAATGAATTAGAAACAATGTAATTCCTTGGTGCAATATTAAAACATGTTTTTTGATTAGAAGAGAAACATATTCGATAATAATATTAAATCTCACCACAATCGATAATTCGGTAATTGTAACATAATTTTATAGTAATTTAACAAACTCGCGAGCTATAAGTAGGAACGTTTTCAAAAACTTAGTTTCTTTCAAAAAGGAATTTTGCGACCGCGGGACGCCACTAGTGTGCGCCCTTTGAACCAATATCTTGTTTAAATTTAAAAATAAGTATATCAAACCGCTTATAGTATTAATAAAGCATAGTTAAACAGCAAAAGGGTATTAACAGGTGGTTGCAATAAGTAGAAAAGGTTTGCGCACATGAGTAACTGTGCATTTAAAACCCCTATTTAAATAGAAAGCTTAAGATTACCTTAGTAAGAAGGATGCGAAAGATTATCAGTATTCCAAAATATTTTGTCTTTGTTTCTGAGATTCTTCGACCCGAAAACGAATCTTTGTTGACGATTCTAGAGTAGGAAACAGATTCTTGAAAACTAAATGAATCGTAGATTTTAGATTAGGAAATCAATTTTCAATTCTTAGAATCGAAAATAAAACTTCGATTTTAGAATCGGAATTTAATTCTCGATTCTAGAATCGGATTTCGATTCTCGATTCTAGAATCGAGAATCGGTTTTAACGACGCTGCAGAACCGATTTTTAAAGCTAAAGAACCGATTCCGATTCTAGACTCGGAATCGTTTGACAGCACTACTTCTTAGCATTTAGAATTTTCTTAGTTGAAAAATATTAGTTCTTTAAACACAGTAGATTTTTCTCATTCCAGCAGCCAAAAAATCAGAAACCAAACAAGATCAAATTAGATCATTAATAAGAAGTTACGTTTTGCCAAATCGAGTTGGGACTTGGAAATTATTTAATAGACAAACATTTATACATATTTCGAAAAATAAGTTTATATTTAAAAAAATTTAACTAATACAACACAAAAATGTTTGAAATGTTGTATGTATTATGAATTAAAAAACTACTAGATTAAAAGTTATAGTTTATCTTCGATTTTACGGAAGACCTAAAGGTAACTTAGTTAGAAAGTTTCTGGTTTTCTAAATTTAATATTTTACTTAGCGACTTTGTTTGTCTACTTTCATATTTTCAACAATAATTAATTTTCTTAGGAAAATGTTAAGTCAATTTGTTTGTTTATGATAATTCAAAGAATATATTTATTAGTGGCATCCTTCTTAGCATTTAGAATTTTCTAAAGAATTAAATTGCTTGAAAGGTGGTATTATGAATGATGCACAAATATAAGCATTGTAGAAAAAACAACGAAATCTTTAAACCTTTATATAAAAGTAACTTACTGTTTAGTAGTTTGGGCGGTATGGTCGTAGTGGGCTTTATGGCTCTCCTGCATAATTGGGCATTGTGTCTCTCATTACATTTGGGCTTTGTGGGCGGGTTGGGCGTTGTGTCCCTTATGGCTTCTGACCGATAAAACCAATTCTACACGAGCGCGGTTGGGCATTATGGACCTTTTGTTGGGCGTAGTGTCCCTATAAAACAATTGGGCGTTGTGGACATATTGGGCTTTATGGACCCGTAGCAGTTTGGGCGTTGTGGTCATAGTGGGCATTGTGGCACTACCAAATAATTGGGCGTTATGGGCACGTTGGGCATTGTGTCTCTACTTATTTTTGGGCTTTGTGGTCGTGTTGGGCGTTGTGTCTCTTTCCAGCCATTGGGCTTTGTGGACATTTTTTGGGCATTGTGGCCTTTTTCTTGCGTTGGGCGTTGTGGTCCTTGGGCGAAGTGTCCTAGACCCTTCAAATGAAATAACAATACATACTTTACTTTTGCGTAGCCCAATCTTGTAAGAGTATTGTAAATGAACACACAACATTCCACACTTTGTTGGCTTGACTAGAAGAAAACACTATCAATAAAGATTATTATTTGATCACGAAATAACTCATTTATTATATTATGTTCCGCAAACTGTTGGATTGGAGCATAGGACCTCCACATATGTTTTATATTCTTTGAGGCTTTCGCGGTTTCTCGAACTGTCAATATTACAATTTACTTTCGGCTTAGACTGCGTCGTCATTTGGGGATTACGCCCAGCATAATCAGGTAAGAACCGACCTGTAGCTCGTCTGCCTTTTCAAGCATTTGCTCTAAAAGTTTAAGCCATAGTTGTTCGGGAGCCCTACCTGCCTATACAGGGCCGTGCGCTTAGATTATTTGAACCTTGAGGCGGACAAGGATTTGAACTTAATGTACTTTGTTTGGCAGGACAAGAACACTTAATCGGCTTATACCTGTTAGCTGTTTGTAAACTCATACAAACTAACGGAACGGTGGAGTTCTAGTTGACTGTCACCGTTGCGTTGGGCGGAGACGAATCCGGTGGAGCGTGATCGTAGATCGATGATGCTTACCAGTCGTTAGAGGAGCTAGAGAGCTTTACAGTCACAAACCATCCTCTCTGTTTACGTCGTTAGGTTGTTTCTCAATTTCAATTGCTTCGCGTATGATACGAGGGAAGTAATGAAATACTCTACCCAGTACTTGGTACTTTGGTCCTTTGCGGATCTGAAACCGTTTCCCCGAGTTTTATTAGTCCTAAAGACTTTCTTAATGCTGTACCTTCTAAGAACATGCCCTATCATATCAGTGATGCTTTTACTGTAAGGTAGAAGGGCTAAGCCTTACGGAGGTGTCAGTTTCCTATTAGCCTTGGGCTGTTCCGCATTGCGAATTTGTCAGTGAATTTCTGTGGCTGTATAACTGTTTTGTTGTAACGACATGTGTTTCCTATAGTTCGCCTTTGGTGGCGAAGTCGTTGCAGCGGACTTTCATTAATTATTTTTGGTGGAAATTTTACATGTCTCTCTAGCCATGTAGTAATGCTAGTTTGACATTGGTATTGAACACCAGTATATTGTTATTTAGCATTAAGTAGGGACTATTCCCAACGTCTTTTAAAGTTGCAAATGCTACTCTTGCTTTCCTTATTCGTTGTTCTATGTCTTCTTCAGAGCCACCACCTGTTGTTATTATGCAACTAAAATATCAGAGCTTTGATACATTGCATGGTTATTTGTATGCAATAGTCGTTGTTGGTTGTGAGTGCCAACCCTAATCGATTTAGTGTTTGTTATGCTTATTTCGTGGCCTAGTAGTCTACATTGTTGCGTGATCAAATTTAGTTTTGTTTGTATAACATTGTATGTGTACGCTAGGAAGCATATATCGTCTGCAGTCTGCGTTGTGCAATCTTTATGTAACGCATGCAGTTGTTTTTTGAAAGTTTGTATTTCTCGTGATCTAATCAAATCCGATATTTAACAGGAGTGGAGATAACGAGAAGCTCTGTTTAACTCCTGTTGTGCTACAATGTTGTTAGTACTCTTCCTTTTGTGCAGCACTTTCCAACTTGTGTTTCCATGCCGTTATCATTTTTGTTATCTTTGGAGATGTAGCAATTAGGTGAAGTATTTACGACAGTTTTGAGTGCTTAAGACATTCAAATGCGCGTTTAAAACCTGTAAAGGTCATATATGGAGTTCTTCTCCATTCTATGGACTGTTCAACGATTATTCGTAACAATTTAATATAGTCCACATATGACCTATTAGGTCTAGAGTTTGTTCAGGTCTTATCGCTAGTTTTATCTGTTCTGTTAATCTGTCACTAGCAGAAACAGTGGCCGACCCCCGTTTTTTTTTGGTAACTCCGAATGCTTTTTTCACTGAGTCGGTCTCGGGATTGACAGCTGATCCTGCAAAAAGATTCTTATGGAAAAAACACAAAAAATGGCCGAAACAAAACTGGGAAAAAAACAAAGAAAAAACAAACTTGTAAAAAAAATTAAATAAAGAAAAGCATCTAACAAAAAAAGTTCTTTCGTAGTCCCTATAAAACAAATCTTTTAAAAAAAATATGCGGAAAGATAGTAGTTAAACTTATCACTTTTACAGGGGAGTGTATTAGCAGAGATTTTCAAAATGTTCTTGGAACTATTAAATACGCCCAAAAAAATCTTGTTATACTTTTGCGTATAATTCCAAAACGAAATTCGATTTTATTCACATAAATCGATCAGCAAGAAAAGACACGTATATTTTTCAGGGAAAGCTCTTTCTTTACTATATCGTGATCTACCAGCAAGAAAATACACGAGCTTTTATTTAGGGTATGTCATATTGGTAGTGATTTTCTTCAGGAAATGATTTTACCGGGGTTGTTTTTTTCCGGGGAAGGTATGTAATGAAACTTGTTTATACCGGAGCCTGTTTTCAGACGGCGTTTCCTCTATCAATAGTTTTCTTAGCGTTTTTATTGCGCGCCTTTTTACAGAGACGTTTTTACCGTAAAACAAAAATAACCTCCAAAAGCAGAAGCAATGTTTTTATCGCATGTTATGACTGTAATGTTTTGCTTATTTTGTGTCGGTGCCGCGAGTTAAATAAGCCGTGGACTTAGTTAACAAAAAATATATTTATTTTACAACACTACATTCAATATGTTGGAGTACATATAAATTAAATTAGCTTATTAGCATCGAAACATGCGGCTTGAATAATAATATAAGACTAACTTCTAAAACTGAATTCACATAATTATATCTATTTGTTATCTAGCTTCAACGGAAGCGGTGTAATACTATCCTACGAGAACTGCACAGATAAGCACTAGCTAAATACATAACTCCTCCCGTGAAAGATATTTCAATAATTTCAGAAGGAAAATTATTTAAATTTTAGATGTAACTAATTCAATAGGTGCATCTATGTTTTGTGAATAAATGTATTTTACAAATCTTTCTTTAAGGGAGTTGCGTTTACAAACGACAAATAATATAAAGTTTAAAATTAATAAAACAATCATAACAACGATTACGATTGAAATAATAGAAGTGGAGTGGTAATCTGTACCACTATCAGAGTCAAGTTTATCTTGCTGTTTATTGACCTGGATTTGGTCAGCAATTAGCTTTTGGGTGTTTATGGGTACTAGGTCTATTCTCGAAACATTAATATGAGTAATATGATCAGTATTTAATTGATCGATATTGAGTATTTTTAAATTAGTTAATTTTGTAGACGTAGTTTTAATATGAAATAATAGGGTATTGTGATTTACAATCGCATTGCAATCTGGTGTTAAATGTAAGATTTGAGAAGCAATTAGATCTTTTCTATAAATTTGGTTGGGGCATTTAATATCTAAAGTACCTTTTGAGGGTGTGGTTATTAACCAAGTAGAGGTATCGATCTGAGATATCTTGATATCCGTTAGATCAAATAAATAAGGTTTGCAAGTTTGATTATTGTTGAAAGATAACAATTGTGTTTCGCACAACTTATTATTGGGAATTTTAAAATGGTTGTTTTGATAACAGAAATAAGTATTTAGGGTGACTAATTTACAGAAATTAATATCTATGGGTATCTTTTCATCAATACTAAATAGTAGGGTATTATAAGCTGGTATGATCATTCTATATTGATTTTTACTAATAAATATAGGAAATGGGATTAATTGTGTTAACTGATATTGGTTGTTTTTGAATCTGAAACAGCCATAATTTCATTAGCGTGTCTCTCAAATGTCTTATTTGTTTCAGGATGTTGTACTAAATATTTATCATGATCTAAAACTTTTATAACTTTAAAGGAGCCTTTGAATTTAGGTGTTTTCTTGTTTCGTCTATCATTGGTGATAAAAACCTTTTGATCGATTTTGAATTTGATTGTTTTCTTATCCGAATTAATCTTGATGTTTCTCCGCTCTTTAGTTTCAATTTGTTTGTTCTGTAATTCTTTATAGAATTGTGTCATTCTAGTTCTATGATCGTTTGTGTAGATGTCATAAAATCTATCATTACATAAGTCGTAGGGATTTAGTCCGTCCGTGTGTCCAAAAAGTATTTCATAAGGGGTAAATTTTAAATTAGAATGTATGGTGTTGTTATAGGCCAATATACAATAGTTCATTCTTTCATTCTCTGGGGTTTTTTCAAGTAAGCGATAATGTTCTATTAATGTCGAGTGTACTCGTTCAATGAGAGAGTTCGATTGATGATGAAAAGGGGTAGTAAAATGAGAATTAATTTTGTGTAATTTTAAAAAGCTTTTAAAAGCGTTTGTGTCAAACTCATGGTCTGCAACAATAGTTTTTGGTACGGCATAATGTAAATAGGGCATTTGTAATGTCAATGCTATTATTTGATTTTAAAGAATATGCCTGGGCAAATTTGCTAAAAGCGTCTATGATTGTTAGATATTTTATGTTGTTAATTTGGAAAATATCTAAATGAATACATTCGAAAGGTCGATTGTATGTGTGGGTTAATTGAAGAGGTAATTTGTTTGGTTTTCTATTGTATTTTTGTAATTTGCACGTATCGCAGTTGTTAATCAAGATCGTTATTTCTGTATCGATATTTCTTCAGTAGTACATCCTCTTGAGGCGTTCTATTGTTTCTGCAATTCCTCTATTATTATTTTTGCCTAAATGATAATCTTGTATATATTGTAACCGGTCATCAGGGTTAGTTACGTAGGTGACTTGTCTTAAACACTTGTGAAATTTAGGTGTGTTTTCATTTGTAATGTCAAGAATAAATTTCGAAAATTGTTCGAATATACTTTCATGTTGAAAAATACAATAGTAATGAGATTTTGGTTAGCAGAAATGAAGAAGTAAGGTAGTAAAAATTTCAGTTTTATTTTGAGGTGTTACAAATACAGAATAGTGGGTATATCCGTCAAATTTAAAAATTTTAATTTTTTTTTGGTAATGTGGCGTTTAGGAATTCTATTTGATTTTTATGGTACTGTAACGGTTTTTCCGATATGTCCATTACGGGTGTAGAAGATTGTTGAGTGTGCACAGTATTGACAAGCGATTCATTGTCGTTGGGATTTGTATTATTTAAGTCGTCAGATAAAATTTTGTCAATATCGGGTGTAATTGGAGGTACTGGTTGTAATTTGATATTTTGGAGTATTTTGGGTTTTTCTTTAATAGGCGGTGGAACAAAGGTGGGTATGGTGAATTCCTCCAAATCAGGGGTGTAAGATCTTTGGGGTATTATGCTAACTTGGTCGAAATCAGGTTCAGGGGTATCTAATCGTTCTATTGATGTGGGGTGAATTTGTATGCGCGAAAGGGCGTCTGCTACTTTGTTTAATTTACCAGGTAAATACTGAATCGAAAATGTGTATTCTTCGAGCTTAATGGCCCATCTTGTTAATTTGGAATTTGGTTCTTTAATGTTTTTCAACCATATAAGTGGTCGATGATCTGTGTATATTACAAATTGTACGCCATATAAGTATGGTCGGAAATGTTTACAAGCCCAAACAATTGCAAGCAATTCGCGTTCAATTGTAGGGTAGTTGATTTCTGATTGGTTTAAAGTACGTGATGCGTAACTAATGGGTCTACCGTTTTGAGAAAGCACGGCACCTATAGCATATTTACTCGCATCCGTCGTTAATTCAAAGGTTTTGTCAAAGTCAGGGTAAATTAGGACAGGGTCGTTAACTAATATGGTTTTTAAATAATTAAAATTTTGGATAAACGATTGGTCATGGGTAGTTTTGTTGTCTTTCTTTAAACATTGAGTTAAAAATTTGGTAATTTTGGCATAATCCTTGATAAACTTTCTGTAGTAACCAAACATTCCAAGGAAAGATTTTATTTCCGTTCGGGTCTTAGGTAGAGGAAATTTATTAATGACTTCAATTTTGTCAGGGTTGGGTTTGATTCCGTTTTTTGTTAAAATGTGACCTAAATAAGCTATGGAAGTCTTAAGAAATTCTGATTTATCTAATTGTACTTTCAGATTGTATTTTCTGCATCTTTCAAATACATTGCGTAACTTTACTAGGTGTTCCTGTGAAGATTTAGAGTATACGATAATATCATCTAAATAAACCATGCATTGGCTGGGTGTTAGGCCAATCAATGATTGATTTATCAATCTTTGAAAAGAGGCGGGGTCATTTTTCAGTCCGAAAGGCATCCTTTTGAACTGAAAATGACCCTCTTCAGTTGAAAAAGCCGTCTTTTCTCTATCTCGATCTGATGAAACCCAGAGGCTAAATCCAGAGTTGAGAAATATTCGGCTTTTCCCAAGTTATCCAATACCTGATCTATAAGCGGCAAGGGATACTTTTCTTCTACCGTGTTTTCGTTGAGCTTCCGGTAGTCAATAACTATACGCCATTTTTGTTTTCCCGAAATGTCCTTTTTTTTTGGAACAATCCAAATGGGGGCATTGTATGGTGATTCTGAATGTTCAATGATGTTTTCCGATAACATCTTCGTGATTTGTTGTTTTACCTCATTTCTGTATACATGAGGGTACCTATAATTTTTAGTATATATTGGAATGTCATTTTTCGTGCGTATATAATGTTTGGTTAAGTTGGTAAAGGTTAAGGGTAGTTCTGGTGAATGAAAAATGTCTCGAAAGTCATAACATAGTTCTTTAAGCTTATGAGCTTCTTCTTGATTTAAATGATCGACTTTAATATTTTTTAAATTTTCTATCAAAATTTTATTTTTACATTGGGGATTTAAATTTATATTAGTAATCTCAATATTTTTTATGTCGTAATCTTCTAATAATAAAGGGTTGTAAATTCTAAAATTTTGAATTTGATTCGACGCATTAATAAGAGTTGTACAATAATAGTTATTGTGTACTTTAACTAAAGCACGTGGTGTCATACAATATTTATTGAATTTATTTTGATTGCAAATTTTTGTACCGTTACTATTAATGGTAGGTAATTGAATTTTAATTTCTGATCTCGGGGGAATCGAAATGCGTTTTATAGGCTCTAAATTTTGACGAATTTTTTAAAATTGCATTCGTTACGTTTTTGTTGTTCTTGACGTGTTTTTGAATTATTATAGTAAAATGGAACGATAGTAGTGTCTGTTTGCACATGCATCCAGCGAAAATCTATTTGTGCAGGCAAATCGTATAATAGGTCCGAACCAATAAGGCCTACATACTCTTCATGGAAGTCGAATACATAGCACTTATGGTTGTCTTCTTCATGAAATAAAGATTTGATAGGTATATTAGCAACTTTATTATGGTGTGTTACACCGTGTGACGTTACAATTTGAAAATTTTGAGTTTGAACTAAATTTGGAAAATGTTTATCAATAAATTTGAGTGAAATTATTGTTCTAGTACTGCCAGTGTCAAGTAATAACTTGTCACCCGTGGATGGTATGACTATATAGGGTAGATTTGATTTTAGAGTGTTTAAATTAAATGTTTCAATTGGATTTTCCGAGGCTAGTTGTGAAAATTTACGTCATCATTTTCGTCATTGTTTTCTGGTTCTATGTCATCGGGTCCGTCGTATGACTCGTAGTTATGGTCTTCGTAAGAGAACTCGGGCTCCTGGTTGTTGGGAAAATTATCAGGGTTTACTTGGTCGTATCCTGAGTTATGATTAAATAATTCTTCAGAATGAAAATTTCTAGGTTGGTTTGATTGTCCGAAATACCGTGTGTTTTGATAATTAATTTTTTTTGGATGATTGGGATTTATAGACTGCATTGTAGGGGGTCGTTTGTTTACACTACCCGTTTGCATTGGTTCACCATTGTTATAATTTTTATAACCACGCTGTGGTGCAAACACATTTTAATTTTGATTGCCAAAAGGTTTTTGATTAGGTCTTTGATTGGGAAATTGAGAAGATGGGTTATTCGGGTTCAATCTCATAGTTGGATTTTGATTTCGAACAAAGTTATTGTTAGGAAAGAAATTCTGTCCAGGTTTAGGTTGATTTTGAAAAGATTTATTGAAATTAGGGGCAAAATTATTGTATCAAGGTGTATATAAGTTTTGCAAATTTTAATTGTATCTTGGATCAACGTTAGTCGAATTTCGTTTTTGGTTTGAAATATTAAAATCAGATTTACTTGAATTTTGAAAATATCTTATATCGATCTCATCACGAACAATACTAATTGCGTTTTCTAAGGTAGCAGGGTTTCTGCTTCTAAGTAAAGATCCAAAAGGTTCGTTTAAATCACTAAAATATGCTCTTAATGCTAAACTTTTTACATTAAATAATTTGTATTGTTTAATAACTTCAGGTTCAGCTTCAAGTGATATTTTTGAATTAATGTTGCCAAAAGAGTTCTAATTCGATTGTAAAATTCTACAGGGCTTTCCTTTGAATTTTGTCTTGTTTTAGCTAAATCAATAGTTAAATTTAATTCTGACCGTTGGTCACCAAAGTTGTTTATGAGGGTTGTTTTTAATTCTATCCAATTATTAAAATCGTAACCTGTAATTACTTCGAGTGCGTTACCTTTTAGTTTATTTCGCACGGACGAAAGTAATAACTTGTTAATATAAGCATCTGGTTGTGCTGGGACTAAAAACTGATCTAAAATAACTTCAACTGATCTAATGAATTCTGATAATGTGCTAGGATTACCGTCGTATGTGGGTATTTCGGTAATCATGGACATATGAAATCCAGGTGGAAATATGTTAGCCATTTCTAATTGATTATTAATTTCTGAAATTTGATTTTCAGGTTCTACAGGTAAATTTCGCTCGTTTATTAAAAGAATCGGTGGTCTTAGTATATTTTGTCTGTTAATCATATGATAATTCACTTTCACAATTATTATTAATTAATATTTTAGTTTTATGTTAGTAAACAGTCCTAAACAGGGTTCCTACACATAGATATTGAGTAATAAAGCTTCTTATAAAACCTAAGGGTTTCGCTTTATATCTCGCTTACCAATATCTACTTGAACTTAGAATTAACTTAAAATTATATTATTGGGTTTAGTTTAAATAAACTTTTCACTTTAATAAAAAAATTATCTTACTTCATCCTTAATTATTTGGATCGAAAGTATAGGTGTCCAGAACTTCTGTAGATTGGTTGCTGGGGCGATCTCGATGATCAGATAGTCTGCAATAGACCAAATTGTCTCCAATCGACTGGGTTGTCAGGAACCAGCGATGCTTTGCCTGTGGCGATGTGAGTCCTAGGGTTCAGCTGTGTTGGTTACCAGACGATGTGTTCGTAGAAGTTACTTGATGTTTGGAATGCTTCAGGAACGATTTGTGGTACAATTTTTTAAAAGAACTGAGTTAAATGTTGAAACATACAAAAGGAACAAAAAATGTTGTAATGTCCTTTTGCTCAGCATCCGTTAGCGACTGCGCGAGTTAAATAAGCCGTGGACTTAGTTAACAAAAAATATATTTATTTTACAACACTACATTCAATATGTTGGAGTACATATAAATTAAATTAGCTTATTAGAATCGAAACATGCGGCTTGAATAATAATATAAGACTAACTTCTAAAACTGAATTCACATAATTATATCTATTTGTTGTCTAGCTTCAACGGAAGCGGTGTAATACTATCCTACGAGAACTGCACAGATAAGCACTAGCTAAATACATAACTCGCGGCGAGATTGGTATCTTGACTAAGA
This sequence comes from Ctenicera cuprea, assembly GCA_958336395.1. Classification (NCBI taxonomy): domain Eukaryota; kingdom Metazoa; phylum Arthropoda; class Insecta; order Coleoptera; family Elateridae; genus Ctenicera; species Ctenicera cuprea. The sequence goes on from OY284486.1 coordinate 61,322,596, forward strand.
GTGCAGACATATTTATAAGAAGCATTTATATTGTTCTTTTGTATTACGCAGTATAGTGTAATCAATTAAATCTTTGCTAATAAGATACAGTTGATGTTTTGTATAACGTCTTTTATGAGTAAAATATGACGCGATTACGTGTCTTAACATAAATTGGCCAATGCTGAAAGTGATCATGTCCGATTTTTATCGAAATTGAGAAACATCGTAACAACTAAAACAGGGTAGCTCGATTCATCGCTGCAGAAATTAGACACGTCCTATATTCTTCTTCTTCTTCTTCTTCTTACGGCGGTTCGGAACTCTGCAGCACGTAGGCCTAATTGGCCCATTGTATATCCACCGCTAGTTCAGTGATTCTCCTCATACAGACCCGTACTCAAGCCAAAGGCTAGTATCTCGCTGAGGGAGATAACCTGTAGTTTCTCTGGCTCCGGAAGTGGGATGCCGAGGTGTCGGTGCCTCAGTACCATTAGTCTGTGGCAATGGGTAAGAAGATGGAGAAAAGATTTCTCCTTTTTTCTACAGAACCTGCACATGGGGTCGCTTACTACTCCCATGGTGTTAAAGTGTTTGTTCAAAAGACCATGGCCGGTCAGAAAACCTACCGCAATCCTGATGTGTTTTCTACTTAAGCGTAGAAGTTGTTTGGAACGCCGTGGTGACAGTTCTCGGATAAGAAGCTTTGACTGGCGTAGCCTTGGATGCAAGTTTCAGTGGATTTTGAACTGGGAGCGAGCCCAGTTCTCAATCTCTTGCCTCCCGATAGTTGTGGGGAGTCCCACGGCCGGCTCCGGTCCAAAGAAGGACATCTTTGAGCCCTTCCTGGTCAGAGCATCGGCCTCCTAGTTTCTACTAATGTAACTGTGGTCGGGCACCCAGAGTAGCTTGACCCAATTGTATGGGACATGTCCTATCAAACTCTATCTAATTATAGAAGGAACAAATGTATTCGTAGCACAAAACTCTGACGGATAACATCAGAAACTTAATCTGGTGGAGTATTGTTTAAATCAAATTGTAGCGTGTAACGCTATAAAAAATTCTCTAGAGATGAACTAAAACGCTGCCTGCATTAATTAAAATCATTATGACTTTTACATAGCAGGCTTTGAAAATGATTTAATTTAGTATTTAAAAAGCATAAGAAATAATAGAAACTCTCGTTATTGAATTTAATTTAGGCTCGTAGCATTTTAGTTTTAATGTTATGTCTCCCGATCAGTAAAAAGTGGTTATTAATTGTAAACATGATTTCAGCATTGTGAAATATGTTTGTTATTTTAAACTCGCCTACAGCCGCCTTTTATCGTTAGCAACAAACCATGTGTTACCAAAACAGTGCCGATCAATTGGACAAACAAACCCTTACTCAAAAATAGATCTCTGCTTCTTACTTGCATAGAAAAATTAACTGACAGAATGCATTATACGATTATAGCCCTTACATAAAGGTTCAGTTTTTAAAGTCCAACGGTTAGACACTGTTTGCATTTATATACTACATGCTGAGTGGTGGTCAGTTGGCGCCTGCTTTAAGAAACTCAGCTGGTATTTTGTCAGGACGTGTTGCGCGTGCAGCAGGGAGTTTTGTTATTTTTTAGTGATCTATTGATAACATATGTAATTTATTTGCTAACTCTCTGGTTATGCAGTAGACTCCTATAAGGTTTTCTTTGTGAACTGTTTCTTACGCTTCTTATATTAGCATATCCGTCCATTGTTTCGCTGCTCTATTGACTCTATATAATGGCTTGTTTCAGTCTGTTTTTGTCTTGCTTTTTCTCGTCCATGAGCACCCATGTTTCATTCGACATATACTTTTTTCTTGTGCATTATCAAGATCCTAGATGTTGTTTTGCAGTTTCATTCAATGTATTTTTAACATTGTTTAATTTTATCAGATGTGTAGCTTGATTGTTTCCGGATCTGTCATCTGGATTTATAGCATTGGGGTTGTTGGTGTTGGTTAACCTACTAAATTTTCAAAGTACGAATATGTTTCTGGGTACTTATAAATCGTTGTAACTTAGAAACTAGTACTAACTAACTAACTTTATTTTACATACTGGCATCATAAAACACCATAGATGCGCGGTATATAACAATGTCGAATTGATTCAATACGGTTTAGTCATAGTCTTATTTACGTCAATGTTATTCATCTAAAACTGATGTAAGTGTGTATTAAAATTAATAAAGTAACACTGTCGCTAGAATGGTTAATTACAATTATTCAAAACTTTTGCATATACATATTGTTTATTTAAACATTTTGTTTTATAGTGTCCTGTATGTTATTGTTAACGCTACAAATTCAAGCTCAAAATACACTAACAACATTAAAATCGTACCAGAGATTTGGAACAAACTGAATGCTCCCAACAATGCAATTTTGTGGATTGCTGCAGAATATGATTTTACAAAAAATGAAGCTGTTGAGCAACTGTTGGTGATTGGAGATGGTAATAAGTCAAAATCAAAACGTTTCAATACAGAAATATTTAATCAAGTTTTGCATACGGCTACAAATTACAAAATTTCTGCTTTAATAATAAACGAGTTTGGTGGTCTCGAAAGATATAGCTTGTGTACCATTGAAGCAAAAACATTCGGCATCCCATCCGAAGAGCAAAATCAGTCGTCAAAAAATGGACTATTTGCTTTACTACTCTTACTTTTAGTGCCAGTTATCTTGTTCATTTTTATCAGGTAAAAATACTTGCAAAACAGATACAGAAACAAAATATTTTAAAAAATTTCTTTACAGGAGAAAAAACAAAGATGGTGTTTCTTGGCGTAGCATGCTTAACCTAAACAATAACTTGGGTAAGCTTTCCACTTACGAAGTACAAACCAACATTCTATACATGAAGCTTGCTTGTTATTAGTTGCTTAACTTTCTTTTGGAATATGAGTTATTTGTAGACACTTGTAAGCACGCTTTAGGTATTTTATTTAGTTCATGGTTATACATCACAATCTGCAGAGTTCTCTTATATTTTAATCTTACATAAAATCGGTTAATTTAAAATTGACTATTTGTTTATATAGTATATTAAATGTAAGTAATTTTTAGCACCTAATAGTCGAAGTCCTGACGTGATACTTTTAGCGACAAAACCAGGAAAAGTAGCACCGCAATCTCAACTTCGTCCTAAACGCGGAAAATCGGTAAGTGAATATTTAAAAACAAACAATAGGCAAAGTACTTTTTGTGAAATATCTCATACCTCAACAAAATCTACTTTTTATAATTTCAAAAGTACTCGTATTTTATGTTAACGTTCTACCCCAACAGTTATGTATGTACTATATCACTTAAGCTTAAGAGCCCATTCTGGATTCTGGATTTGGAATTAGGAGTGTGAGTTACCTCACGCACACTTAGGCCACAATAGGTGGGCGGGCCCATTGTAGTACCTCCCTAGCAGCTCTCTAGATTGGACATCACCCAAGCCATCCAACCTTTTGGATGTACTTGAGGACATCCGCAATTAGAGTGTTGCTGATTTCGGCCATGTTAGGCCAGAAGTCCCCCAACATGCATCCTCTGGTTGTTGCGACAGCTGGGCAGTGACAAAGGACATGTTCTGCCGACTCATCATCCTCGTTGCATGCACGACAGTTTGGGCTGTCCGTCAGTCCCATCCGGTGCATGTGTTGCTTTAAGGTGCAGTGTCCAGATAAGATACCCACAACTAGTCGTAAGTTCTTTGGGGACAGTTGCACACAGTATTTGGCTGTTTTTGGCGAGGTTGCCGTAATAGCAGCCCTTGCTTGACGACAGCTTTAAGTGTTAACCCATATTCGTGTGAAGCTTTTTAAGGTTTCTTGGTATAGAATAAAGCTTAATGTCTTAAGGGATATAGGAATTACGGGTTTGGCCCCCAAAGAGGTTGTTCGGAGGCCAGTCTCGCAATCTCATCAACCTTTTCGTTGCCGTAGGTTCCGTCATGTCCTTTCATCTATACAAGGGAGACGGCATTATCTTTTGAGATATCGTCGAGAGCTTCACGACCGACACCGCAGTACCACTCCTGATGTGATTTTGCAACTGCCTAGGGCTAGTAAAGCGGCTCTGCTATCGCTGTAGATACCAATAGGTTGGTTCTTGATTTGTCGTTCAAGAATTGCATTTGCACCATGCATTATTCCTACTACCTCCGCTTGGAAGACAGTGGCAATTTTGCCTAGTGGTATACTCTGGCGTAGGTTTAGGTCAGCGAAGAAAATTCCGGCACCCGTTCCATGCTTTGTTTTAGATCCATTGGTGAAGATGGATATGTCCATATGCTGGGTTGGTCCAACATTCGCGTAGACGTTAAAGCGTCTATTAAAGGCATGTTGTAAAGGAAGGCAGTCCACCATAGCATCCGGAAGAGAAGTCTTGACGACTGCCTCATCCAGGATGCGGGTGTGTCTGTCTCTCTTGCCTGCTGTGTGCCACAGCCCCTTGTGGCACAGGCTCAAAGCAGTTCTTACAGCTGCCTTTTCCACAAAGAGATCAAGTGGAGGAAGGCATAAGATCACCTCTAAGGCGGCGGTGGGTGTTAAGCGTATAGCACCTGTGGAACTGCGACAAGCGAGACGTTGCACGTGTCCCAGTTTGGTTGCTGCCGTAGCCTGTTTGACCTTGGGCCACCAGACAAGTGCTCCGTAGCATAGCATCGACCTAATCACGGCAGTATACAGCCACAAGGTGATTCTAGGGGAAAGTCCCCAGGATTTACATAGAGCGCGGCGACACTGCCAGAAAGCCATGCATGCTTTGTTCGTTCTAGCTTTCAAGTGTTTCTCCCAGTTCAGTTGTTTGTCAACAATAACTTTGACATTATCTGAGAATCTGAGAGAAGTGTTGAATAGGAGAGTGTACGTAAGGGTCCAACCTTATTTTTCTTTGTGAAAAGTACCATCTCTGTCTTCAAGGGGTTGACAGGTAGGGACTGTTCATTACACCATTTTTCTGTTATTCGAAGAGCCGTCTGCATTAAGGTGCAAAGTATGCCCTCAAACTTCCCTGTGATGAGGATGGTGATGTCATCCGCATATTCAATGGTATAGAACCCAGCATCATTGAGTGAGCTTAGAAGGCTATCTACCACTGTGTTCCATAACAGTGGAGACAGAAGTCCGCCCCGTGGACAGCCTTTCGTCACAACACCTCTAATTGAGCTGTCTCCTAAATTAAATTGCACTGCTCTCATTGTAAGCATGTGCTTTATCCACTCACAAAGAGTAGGTGCAACACCAAGTCGGCGTAAAGCAGAATTTATATTTTCAAAGGTGGCCTTGTCAAAGGCTCCTTCAACATCAATGAAAACTCTCAGGGTAGACATTTTGTTGTCTAATGATCTCTTGATCCGATTCGCTACTGCATGTAGCGCCAATTCGGTAGATCTCCCTGGGATGTAAGCATGTTGGTTCAGGTGCAGTGGGTGTGAAACAAGCACCCTTTTTCTTATTTCCCTGTCGCAGAGTCTTTCAAGCGTCTTTAATAAGAAAGATGTAAGACTAATGAGACGATAAGATTTGGCCAGGGTGTAGTCAGCACGCCCTGGTTTGGGTATAAAAACTACCTTCACTTCTCTCCAGCTCTCCGGTATATATCGAAAGGCGATACATGCCCGGTAGATGCGCACCAGGTGGGCAAGTATCAGGCCCACACTCCATTGTAATAGGGCTGGGAAGATACCGTCCACTCCTGGCGACTTGAAGGGGAGAAAGGAGTTTATAGCCCAGGTTACTTTGTCGCCCCTTACAACCCGGTACGCCATTTCCCAATCCTCCTCGATGGGAGGTGGGGTGTCGGGCCTTGGTCATACACAATCAATGGTAACAATGCAGCCTGGGAAATGTGTTTGAATTAACACTTGTTCTGTCTCTTCCGGTTTGGCTGTCAGAGAACCATCCCCTTGCCTGAGACAGCCCGGTTGTTAGAAAGGATCTTTTTTAGTCTTGCCGCTGAGGTAGTAGTCTCTATGGAACTGCAAAAATTTTTCTAAGAGTCCTTCTGCCTCCGGCGGATTTCGTTTTTATATATTCGTTTTTGGTCTTTGTAGGCCTCCCGGACACTAGTAGTTCTAGTTCTCTTTGCTTTATTAAAGAGTTTACCCAGCACTGATCTCATCTTGTTGAGTTTCTTGCACCACCAAGAGGTTGTGCGACTCGCCTTGGGTGTCTTCAGGGGGCATGATGATTCATAGGGTTGTAAGAGCGAGTTTTGCAGAGTGTCCACACTGGTCTGCAGGTCCTCTACCCGAGCAATCGTATCCGGGAAAATCGACTCCGCCAGGTGGGCTTCCAGATCTACTCTATAGGATGGTCTGTCGGTCTGCCTAGGGTTCCGATATTGTTTTGGTATGGCCGTAGTTCCAAATAATCTGAAACAGAGCCATCTGTGGTCTGACATGGATACAATAGGTGATACATGCCACCCCACAATGTTATTGGAAATACCTAACGATGCCAGGGTGACATCAATCACCGTCTGGCTGCGCGTTGTGACAAAGGTAGGTTTACATCCACGGTTCAGTATTTTTAGGTTTGCACTTACTAAGTACTCAAGTAAAGATTTACCTCTGGTGTTAATGGTACTGCTGCCCCACGAAACGTAGTGAGCGTTCGCATCACAACCAATAATTAGATGTTTATTTTCCCTTTCACAATAATCCACCAGTTCGATCAACTCCGCTCTGGGCGGAGGGTTGATTGAGTCACCGGGAAGGTATACCGATGCTAATATAACTTCTTATTTTCTTTCGTAATGCTGTAGCTCACCTTTACCGCCGTAATATCACGGGTACAGAGGTGTGGCAAAGCGAAGGCTTGTAAGTGTTTGGGACAGTAGATGCACGTCCTTGGTTCCTTTTGGGCGTTATCTGTAAAGACAGTGCCATTATTATTATTTTTTAATCCACAGATTTTAGATTTTACAATCCAAGGCTCTTGTATTAATGCAACAGTGTCCTGCTGACTGTCGAGATGTCTGCGTAGAGTGACAGCAGCCACTTGACAATGTTGCAAGTTAATTTGTATAATATTTAGTCTTTAGGCCGAGTTTGACATTGGGGCCAACAAAAAAGAGTTAGTCGGCCCCGGTGTCTGACCCGGACTCCATCAGCATCCTCTCCTCATCACAGATTGTATCCATGGGGTAAGACGCAACGGTAAGCCAAAATTTCGGAACCTGCATTCGTACTCGCCATGCAAGTGTTCCGAAAACCACAATGAATTCAGCCGCGGGCGACTAATGCATTGTCCTACCACACCCGCTTCTCTAAACCAACAGTTACCGTAAGATCAGAAGATCGGGCTATTGGAGCTTTGGAAATTTTTAATTACGACAGCTTTTGAAGTTTCGCAAATAATTTAATAAATTAACATTTTAACATGATATCGTAGACAAAATAATTCGTTTGAAGCAAATGTCCAATCGTGAGCATTTTGGGGATATTTACTTGTGTGGACAAGGTCTTAATCTATTCCCACTGATGTGCAGAATAGGAAGTTCAAGGGTGATAATATAAATTCTATTACCAGACCGGTTATTATATGTAGAAAAACAAGCTGGCGTATTGGTATTTGGCCACACCCACAATTTGTGAAATAACTTGAATCCTTGATGTGATGTCTATAATAGCAGATCTATGTGGCATAAACGCACAATTGAACCTCAACAACTGGAGTAATGTTCGCCAAAAACCTCCTTTTGTTGTGAAGCTGCATTGAACTTTTCCCGTAGCTTCTTCTGTATTCCTTTTGAGTAATGAACTTGTAACAAGACTTACATTTATTTGCTTCAGAGCGTTCGCTGTAAATTCATAAATTCACCACTGAAACTTTCTTTTATTAATCTGCATTTTTCTTCGATCCAAAGAGCGCGATTGACGACGCATTGTACCACGTTATCATAACTATTTTTGGTTGAATTTAATATGAATGCTTTTAAACTTTCAATCGGCAGCTTCCTATTTTTAACGGCAAGCAGCTCTACAATAACTCAAGTTAAAAGTGTTACAATCACCTCCGAAATTGCTGGATTTTAACTCCTCATCCATGAAATGGGGTTATTGCTGTACCCTGCTCATTCTCCTATTGCAAGCTATCAAAATTTATCGACTGGGAGCCACAAGTCAACGATTAAAATCGATTTACAACATAAATCTTTGTAACGATTCCAAATTTTTAGCCTGAGTAGCGGAGCGCCTAGTTTAGATTACTACAGATAGTATTGAAATAATATGATTAAAACCTTTTAAAATATGTATAATTTGCCCTATTAATTACACAATTAATTAACTTATACTGTATGTAATGAAATAAAATATTTTTCTTACTTTCGGCTTGCAATTAATCCTGAAATAAATTAATTAAGAGGTTATTTTATTTTAATATTGGACGGTCGGATTCATTTAACGATCACAAAATTGCATTGTGTCATCTGGATGGACTTATCGCTCTCCACGTGTACACCATTTGATTTGAAAGACTAGGACAGCACCCAGCAATGAAGCACATCCGTTTCCCCCCCAGGCGGTAAAACCCTTCGGGACGCCATGATCGAGGTACGCTCGATCAACGCGCCTGCTCTCAATACAAGAAAGAGAACAGGCTACCAGTCCTGGCATCAGGCTGCGAGCTCTAAGACCCTACTGGTAGAGGGAGACCACCTAAATCTCTACTGATTCTGCAGATCAGTGCCCGAGCTGAGACGCAGCTCACCCGTCGTACCGCACTAAGACGGCCCTAACCTGCACTTAGGCTATACCACTGCCACCGCGACTCCTACTCCGTGATCAACAACGGGGGGGGGGGGGGGGTATCTCCCGCGGGCTCGGATTTGGTCCCCGTGGTACCAGTCAAAGAAAGTCACTGGTTGGACTTGTCGGAGCAAGCGCATGCCAAGCAGCTCTGCCCCTCCAAGTTAGGACCTCGCACATCCCAGCACTGGTGAGCTACGCACCGCCCAGACTGATCGGTAACCGGCCTGATCATAGTGGCCGGCACCTTAACAGCGTTGGGTGTACATAAATACGAACCCCCTGGGTCGACACTTAGATAGTGGGCGTGAACAGGCAAAATGCGATACCTCTACGGTCCTAGTCGCAAGTGCTAGCTGCACACCACTCCATCGTTGGAAAGCACCATAATTTGCCGGAACCCCTACCATCCAACTCAGGTCCATCATCCAACAAGGCTGGTACGTAAGAGTTCCTGATCAAGGAGCGGGGTTTCCATTTCAGCGATCGTGCCTCAGGCGTTAGGATTCATACTGAGGGCTGGCTGCAAGCGACACCCCTAGGGCCCAGGTGCCTTTGCAGCAGCAGCCACTCCATTCTGGAAAGAACCATAACCTGCCGGACCGGTCAGGGAGCGGGGTTTCCATTCCCGAGAGCGCTACCGCTCAGGTGTTAAGACCCATATTGGGAGCTAACTTATTTACACCTCTATATCCCAAGACTCTCATAGCAACTGCGCTTCTCTATCCTGGAAACACTTTCACCAGCCGGACCCCTATCATCCAGTCAATGCGATGCTACCCGGTCAGGGAGCAGGGACCCCCTTTTACCTGCCGGACCATTTGCCATCCAGGTCACATCGAGAGAAAACGCGCTGGTACGCTCCCGGTACCCCGGTCAGGTAGCAGGGTTCTATACCAGAGAGCGAGCTACTACCGAGATGTTAAAACCCATCTTAAGGGCTACACTTCACCTGGTGAAGTCACTCACCCAGTCTCCGTGGTCCTAATTAAAGAAACCTTGAACCTCTCCGAAGAGAGGTGGGCGTACCAAGTTGAAATCACCGAAGTGACCATTACAACGCCGACTCCGCACAAGGTGTCTTTGTTCACGCCTCTCACCTAGGTGAGAGTCCTTGGCCGCCCCGCCGCTCTCCACGTGCAGTCGAAACCAGGGTGATTGGCCGCACACTTAAACACCGCGACTTGTTTTTTCCCTCAAAAATACCGGGTTGCAAAAGCAGGGTCGCCACTGGAATTTTCCTGTTGGAATAAAACCTAAATTCTAGAATATAAAATTACCCGATACGACGTTGTACACGTCCAATCAAATAATATAATGGGTATTAACTATTCACAAAATCAACTTAAGTATTTAAAAATTAGCCTAATATGTATAACATAATTCTAATCAAAAATATTAAACAAACCCCTAATTCTGGTGTCAGAGATGGCGCGGAATAAAACGTAATTTGCTTTCACGGCCGGCCGTTTAAAATAGCAGCAATGGGGCCGGCGAGTCGAAACTTTCCTGGCCAGTCCTCGGAACGGTCTGTATTACGCTAAATTATAACAAATTAAATGCAATTAAATAAACATGTAATCAAAAGTTTGAATTCTAAGGATTTGAACTAAATGCAAAGGAATTTTCATTAGGTACAATTTTAACTTATTAATGAGTACAACAACCTTGTCATGAGGTCGCTGTAAATAACTCATACACTTACTTATCTGGAAAATTTAATGACATGCGAATGAATTATATTTAAAATGCTTTCGGGTGGTTTGTTCAATTAAAATAAGTATTTATGTTTTAATCAAACTGCTCGTCACTTCGAAAAGCTCATTTCTTGTTTAATTATTTAATTAACAGTAAATACGAATAAGATTTACCAATACTAAATTCGCATCGATTAACACAGGGCTAATAAAAATTACTAATAAAAATTAGTAAATCTAGTAACGTGAACAAACCTTTACGAATTTTAATAAAAATATAATAAAACTTCTAAAATTGCAATAAACCACTCGGTGACTGCAAACTGAAATAAAAATAGTTCTAACTGACAGGCAGTCGGGGCAAATGTTACATACGTATAAAATTTTGTAAATCACAGGCAGACGGTAAAGTCTTGGATTTTCGAATTGAATATAAATTCAACGGGTTGATGAGCTTTGGGGAAAATTATTACAAACGTATAAAACTCACAAGCGGTCGGTAAAGTGTAACTTTCGGAAATAATTCGAAATTTACAAGCCTTGACGGGTCCTCCGGAATTATTACATACGAATTTGTAATAAGACCAAAGCGGAAAAGCTAATAAAGTTTTTGAAGTTCGGGGAAGGAATTCCGGACGTTTTGAGTGCAGAAAGCGTTATACAGGGTCGCTATTATGTATGGGACCAAAGCTCCCCAAGTCAAACCGTTTGAGATATGCGTTTCATATTTGGTATATGTTAATTTGAGGTTATTTTGCATATTCTGAAGTAAAAAATTTATTTTTTTTGTGTGGTACATCAATAGAAAGCTTATTTTCTTCTCTTTTTAGAAATATTAAACATGTATAGGGTTACATAAGAAAATAACGCAGAAATTTTAAATTACATTTCAGGCATGCTTAATTCGTCGCTGTACATTTAGTGAAATCTAGTAACCATTGCATTAACAAAACGTCATAAATAAACAAAACACAAGCAAAAACAAGTAGTAAGAGTTTAATAGGTGACAAAATAAACATCACACGATGTTAATTCTTCATGTAGTTGTGTTGTCTGGCAAATAATCTTTTGAATTCTGCAATATGAATCGTTTATCAGAAGGAGAACGGATAGAGATTCTCATGATGATTGGTTATGGTGACAGAAGACGAACCCACGACGAGGTACGTCATTTATTTAATACGGCACATCCCGATCGGAATTCAATTAGTAGATCTACAGTAAGTAGGACTTTAGAAAGATTTACTGAAAGTGGAAGCGTAAAAGATCTGCCACAAATAAAGAGAATTCCCTTGAGGTAGTACTGAATGTGGTTGAGCAACCTCAAACGTCTGTGCAGCAACTTGGCTTAAACCACAATATGAGTAGACGTTCCGTTCAAACAATTTTAAAGAGAAATAAGTTTTACCCTTACAAGGTAGATTTAGTACAGATATTGGCGGAAAACGATTTCGACAGAAGGCTTGAGTTTTGTGAGTGGGCAATGGAAGTTATTTCTGATAATTACAATTTTGCCAATTCAGTTGTATTCTCGGATGAACCTACTTTTCGTTTAAATGGATCTGTAAAGAGGCACAACTGTAGATACTGGTCTGACACCAACCCCCATTGGATGGAAGAAGTTCACACCCAGCTACCCCAGAAAGTTAACGTATGGGCTGGTATCGTTGGTCACAATATTATTGGACCAGTTTTCATTGAATTCAAACTTACGTCGGAGAGATATCTTCAAATGCTGCGGGAAAATACTATTCCTCAAATTATAGAACCCTTTCCAAATCATGATAACCCAAATGCAATCAACGAAAACACCTGGTTTCAGCAAGATGGTGCGCCTCCCCACTATGGACTTGCAGTGCGCAATTGTTTAAGCGACATTTTTCATCGGCGTTGGATCGGGAGAAGAGGAACCGTGGAGTGGCCTGCTCGGTCACCAGATTTGTCTCCTTTAGATTTTTTTTGTGGGGCCATTTAAAAAGTCGCGTTTATTTAAAGAGACCTGACAATTTAGAAAAATTGAATAATCGTATTCGTGCTGAAATGGCTGCTATTTCTCGCAATTCTTTGCACAACTCTTTAGGCAATTTTAAAAAGCGCATTCATTATTGCCAAGAAGTAAATGGGCAGCAATTTGAACATCTCCTCTCTTAACTACTGTTAATTAAAAATGTTGTTGTTTTTTTTTTATTTAAAAAATGTTGTTTGTTATCCTATTAATTTAAATTACTGTTTGTGTTTTGTTTATTTATGGTGTTTTATTAATGCAAAGGTTACTAGATTTGAGTAAATGTGCAGTGACGAATTAACCAAGTACACCAGCTCGAAGCAAGTCGCTCTATCTCCTTCTGCGGAACCGCTGTGCAGTGAAAAAAAAAGGTTCTTTTCAGAACCACGACGTTGTTTAAAAAAGGAATTTTCCTGAAAAAAAGTTAGTCCTAAACGATGTAAGCACGTCTCAAACGTTATTTTAATTTTTCTGAGCTATTTTCTTATGTATACATGTTTAATATTTCTGAAAAGAGAAAAAAATAATCTTTCTATTGATGTATCACACAGCCTAAGTTGCTATTTAAAAAAATTCAAGATGGCGGCCGCGCTTAAAAACTATATGCAAAAAATTTTTTTTATTTCAGAATATGCAAAATAACCTCAAATTAACTTATACCAAATATGAAACGCATATCTCAAACCAGAGGAGCTTTGGTCCCATACATAATAGCGACCCTGTATTGTGCAAAGGGCCTAAAGAGGGAACTACTCCTACTCTAACTAAATCTAGGGTGCGCGCTTAATGTCAAAATAGGATAGAGGGAGAAGAGGGCCATGGGCTAATTTGCGTTAAAATCGAAAGCTCACCGAAGTGAACCAAAATAATTTTAACGCACAAATTAAGTTCGTTACAACACTGTTGAGTTATAGCGTAGAAAAATCATATTTGTCGACTAAATCTTGTAAACCATGTTATGATTAACAAGAAACACCTTGAGCACATCATAAATGGGGCTCTTCTTACCTGGCTTGCTATTAATAGAAGTAACTACAAAACTAAATAAATGTTTTAAGTTAACTAATGCCCGAACAGAATTTGTTATCGGGGATCTTCTAAATTATACGTCCTTTTTTGAACACCTTTCAGAATCAAGCAGGTATTTATGTTAGGAAATACGGTTAGTATTTAATATTTATTGACACCTGATTCTGAATTACCTTTGCCTGTACTGTCGAATTCAGACTGGAACGTGTGCTAGCTAAAATCTTCCTCTCGGTTGACTGATCTAGGTGCTGGTACTTGGAGCTGGTCCGGTATTTTTTTTCCATTCCGAGATATTGTTTTTGTACCTTCAATTTTTACCCTGTTGGTCATGTACGGTCGTTGTAGTGAAAACTTTTTGAAGTGAAACTTCTTTGTCGACTGGTGCAACATGTGATTGTGATAACGGAAGTCATGTAACGGACGCATAGCCGCGGCTATCTTTCCCGGCAAGCTTCTACATTCTAGTATCGGTACGTCAGTACGTAAATGGTCACGAAGTAGGTTGCACGAGTTTACACAGACCGAAGAATGAATAAAGGATATAAAGAGAATGAGGTCGCCTGGATTTAAACTGAAGCGATCAAAGTTCAGTTGTGCCATCATAGCCACACAACTCTAAACGAGTGTATTTTGTTGCTTTGCTTATATACTCGGCTTACGAACAGCGCATATAATAAGATAAATTGATTAAAAATTAAATTACCTTCGAGTAATACTCTTCTTGTTAAGTACGATATTTGCTATACAACATGGCTATTTATAACCTTTTAACCGGTACCGAACTTTTTTATTAATTAAAAAAATCACTAGATCACCAATTTTCAAATTAAGCGTAATTTAACACATATAACGTAATATTTCGAAAAGTACTGTACGTATCGACTTGATGTTTTATGTCTAAAGGCAGTTGCATTATCGCTGTCTATAATTTCATTAAAATTAAAAAAAATTGCTTTTTGCCCGAAGCAATTACAATGATGAATTTTTGCTTTCGATGTAGTGAACTTTTTACTAAGCGAGAATTTTTTATTTTTAGATTTTAACATACACTTGCAGCGAACAAAATTAAGGATAAGCTTTCAGAAATAACATGTGAGCAAACGAAAGTGACATCGAGTTTGGTTTTGAAAATTGAAACGTATGTCTGTTAGAACTTCAACTTTGACACTTGAAGTAATAATGCACATGACAATGTGATTTCGCTTTCGTTTGTTCACATTGAATTAATCACAGACATATGTCTTAATTTTCAAAGCCAAACTTGATGTCACTTTCGTTTGCTCACATGTTATTTTAAAATAATCAAATTAATGAATTTGTTTGATTTCCGGAAATTTAACGTCTGTACTGTCGAGTTGTTTTTGGTACGAAAATCACCCGTCAAGTCGAAGACGAGTGGTGATTCTCTTGTAGCAAAGACATTCGAGAACGCAAATTTCTTTAGGAAATCAAAACCAGCCCGAAATAGATTCAGGTAGAAAAATACATTTTATAATTAAAATTTAAATTAAAATGACAACTATGTATTTGCTTTGTCCGTAACTAAGGAAACAAAACGAACACATAAGAGAAATAAAATTTATGGTGATGATTTTTAAAAATACCATGGAGAGATGAATTTCTATAAAACAAAAGTCAAATTGGCAGATAAGCTAAAAATATTCAATTCTGATAGGTTGAAAACTATAAAACGCAATTTTCTTAAAACGTTTCTTTTACTAGACTTAAGACTACAACACTATGGCAAACTTGGGTACGCATATTTAAGCAAGCATACTCAGTTTATTGTTTTTCTAGGTTTGTGGTTCGGACCCATCGTCAGCACTTTTTTTTAAATTGAAATTGTGTCTGCATACCATACCAGATTTTCGTAAATAAACGTCTTTAAGTTGAAAACTATTCTGTCTTCAAGGATTATTAAAATTTAAGTATTATTACATTAAATGTCATTCTTAAATTGCACAAGTTTGCCAGGAAAAATTATCAATTGTTGTTTTCATGTTCATTGTGGCAAAACAAGAATATGGTATAAAACAGAATCGCATTTAGTACGTTTTATAATTAAAAATATAAAAAAATTGCGGGTAATGTGTCCGAACCTGTGATCAAAACGAACGTGATCCAAGCGGTTATGGCCAGCGCACATCTAACTGAGCTACGCGACCGCTTAACAGCGCGCCCAGTTCAGCGCGCTATAAAAGTGACAACCTCCGCTCCTGTAATTATTTTGGTTTTTTATACTGTTAGTATTGTTTTAGTTAGCCAAATTTCCCTACTTTTGTATCAGTACTTTCACTCTGATTATTGATTAATAAACCAATTTAAAGCGAATTGCACTGGTAATAATAATAATTCACATAAAAAAAATTACATGCATTTCCCCACAGACACCTTGTCAATTCTGCACTCTGTGTTTGCTATTATAAACAGATTTAGAGAAGTGTTAAACTGCGAAGAGCACGTTATAAAAATAACTTTTTCGGATAAAAATTGTTTTTTTAGATTACTGAAGATGCCAATTTAATACAACCTAGTACAAGTAGGGCAAGTGACGAATTTTCAAAACCTGTGAAAATTATGGAGTTTGAAAAATATGTGAAACTGTCGATTGAAAATGGAGAATTAGAAAAGCAACATCAGGTTTCTTCGTTGCATCTATTATAAATAAACAGTACTAATTATAAATATATAAATTTTAGTTATTTCCTCGAGGGCAGACAAAACCATGGGATTACGGTTTGCTACCACAAAATAAATCCAAGAATAGATACAATAATTTAATTGCATGTAAGTAAACAAGTTGGTTGTTTATATTAATTGACAAAAAATTATATTATACTGTTTTTAAATATTCTGTTTAAATTCAAAAGAAAACGGCGCAGCAAATAATTTACAATTAAAGAACCAATTGAATTATAAGTTTCATATTAATAATATAATTTCCTATTACGTTTTAGATGATCACACCAGAGTTAAATTAGCCCAAATTAATAATGATCCATATTCTGACTACATCAACGCTAATTACATTGAGGTAATTGCCAATATTTTATTTTTATGTAATAAAGATAGTAATAAAAAAACATCATTTAAAGGGTTATAATACAAAGAAAGCTTACATAGCAACTCAAGGTCCCAAAGCTGCAACCGTTAATGACTTCTGGCGAATGATTTGGCAAGAAAATGTTTGCCACATAGTTATGCTAGCAAATGTTATCGAAGAAGGAAAAGTAAATCATTAAAGTTATCAGAAATGAAAGAGATTACAATTACAATTCTTTTTCCAGAAAAAAACTGAACAATACTGGCCAAATGTTGATGAGTATTTAGAATTCGGAAACATAAAAGTGGAATATGTATCGTCACGAGTGTTTGCAGATTATGAATACCGAACATTTTTAATTTCTTCTAAAAGCGAAGAAAGAAAAGTAAATTATAATATTGGCTACATTAAAATAATTAAATTGCTACAAATATTATACTTATTTTTAGGTTGAGCAGTTACATTTTACATCTTGGCCAGATCATGCTGTCCCATTATATTCCCAAAGCTTAGTGCCATTTCTTCTAAAAATACTTACAATTCCTCAAGGAAGCTCTCCTATTGTAGTACATTGCAGGTAAAATCAAATAAAATAGAACAATACAAATAAATCTACAGTAAAAAAACAATGAAATAAACTTTGGAAGTTTTCTAGTATTTATTTAATAGGGCTGTTTATTTTGAGCAGTTGATAAGCGAATGCGCCGCCCAATGTCCGTACGGTCGGGCATCGGTCAAATTAAAATAGAATGTGACTAATGGCAGAATACCGTTTACTATTTTATTGTATTTTAGATTCTTCGTTTGTTATTATGTAAAATTTGTTGAATTGTGATTGAATGTTATTACTAGAGTGTATACATGAATGTAGACCAAAAAAAGTGAGAAATATAATTTCAAAGGCACTAAAAAAACGTATGTACAGGGGAACTGTACCACTGATAGTAGATAAAGAACATACATTTTTACATTTTCAAAGTCGTGTTTGGAAGTTAGAAAACTGATTGAGGTCGGGGAGAAAAGGCACATGAAAGGATGCAGTTCGTGCCAGAAATATGACAGGTCGGTCAAGTTGTCTGTGTGGTAAAAATTGAATGATGAAAATGATACTTCAAGCATCAGCTGTAGAAACTAGTATTTTTTAAAATTGTAATAAACTGATACTTGTCAATATTACAATTTACTTTCGGCATAGACCGCGTCGTCATTTGGGAACTACATCCAGCATTTTAATGGAGATGCAAGCTGCAATGACTTGCAAAACGTTAGTTTGTATGGGTTCATAAACAGCTAACAGGCATAAACCGATCAAGTATTATTGTCCTGACAAACAAAATACATTAAGATCAAATTCTTGTCCGCCCCAAGTTTAAATAATTTAAGCACACGGCCCTGTTTTGGCAGGCAGGGCTTAGGGACAAATATAGAGGAATTACACAACTAACGCATCATAGAGGGACATTACTTGTGTAATAACTTTTAATGTTATACCTGCTGGCATATATCTGCTTGTTTGCTTTTGGTTTCAATTTAGGTTAGAATTATGTCCACCTGATGAGTTCAGAATCTCTTCCTTCTTATTTCTTGCCACACGGGCATTTCCGTGTTTTGTGCTTAGAGGCCGGTGTAATCGTTGAAACCTGCCTTGCAGGTTTCGATTACAACTTTGCCGGTTTGTTGCTTTGCAACTTTTCCTCGCCACACATCATACAGGGCGTTACTTGTGTAATTCCCCTTTGATGTTATGATACACGTCAGTTAGATATGCGGGTAGCAATTTAAATTCACAAGCATTTAGAAACTGTACCCGTAATGAATTAGCAAATTAATCTCTTAAATTTACGTCTATTGGACATTTTAGAATTAGAAATCAGGAAACATAAATAACCAAGATCAAGTCACAAATTTGTATTGTTCTCATAGCAACATCGATTGTTTACTTTTTATTATACCGGGAGGTTACTTTTAAGTGTGATCAAAGCGTATCCAGTGAAGTTTTACATTTCTCGCAAAATTTCTTCTGTATTTGTATTTGTTGGATGGTGTTGCTATAGAACGATAATTTAAACTTGTAATGTCTACATTAACAACGTTTTTGTAGTAAATAATTGAGTAAACAGTAACAACATTGAATATCTTCTAACCTGTCAACTGAAGATTTGGCGGTTCAAATCCAATCCTCGCCAACTTTTTTTTAATTGCTTTTTGAAAGTTGGTGCCTTATTAACTCAAACTCATTTTTATTATTTGATTAATAATTTTATTACCTAAGAAAATGAAGTGTCGCCCATTATTCAACAAACAATGCCCAATAACAATACGTACTCTAATCACTTCGACTCTAAGTCTCGCTCAACTTTGTTTTTTATTAGCATTTATCTTAATACCTGTTTTTAATTAAAGTATTTTTTGAATTACTAAAGCATAAACTTGCATAAAAAAATAATTTAAGAGGAAATTGTCGTGGATTGGATTCGATCCGTCCAGATAGAAACTCAACCACCGAGCTACTGTCATCATTTACCACAAAAACGTACTATTAAATAAGTTACAAGTTTAAATTACCGTTCTCTAGCAACACAATTGGATACGCTATGATGACACTTGAAAGTAAGCTGCCAGTAATAACCTTTGCTAAATTGTTCTATGCCTTTGATAATGCCATGTAAACGCGTCGAAACACGTATAGAGTTAAAATAAATACATATTGTTGAAGTAATAAAGTATTTTGTTTTTACTCAACATCAACTTCGACGAAGTAAAACTAGAACTTATAATCTAAGTGAGTACCTCTAGTTTTAGGGGTCTTTGCTTGGTTAGGAAGTATTTTTGGACATATGTTTGTTACAACAATTTTCACTTAAAATAACTCTATTCTAAGTCTTGTAGTGCTAGAGAGTTTTGAAAAATAGCTGTATTGCAGGCTCTGTAATAAACAGAAACAATAAATACATCTGAATTGTTGTTTGCATGTGTACACATAGGGTGTTGCAAATTACACCGACACATCTTGGGAGGTGATGTCTTAGGTCATTTTAAACAGTAAAAGTTCGTATGAATGTATGTCTTAAAGTGCGTCCTTATAGAATTACAACTTCCCTAAGACGGAACAATTTAATCACATCTCTGCCATATATCAAGATATTTGATTGAAATTTATTTGTAGATATGTTACTAGTAATGATTTATAAATTGACGTGTTTACGTTTACATTTACCGACCAGGGGCTTGAAAGTAGAGGGTATTCAACGAATCTCTTAACGTATTCTTCTAACTTTTGACTAGAAAATTGTATTCTTAAACAAAAGTATACAAAAAGGTACGTTTGTTGAGAGTTTCTGGATCTAACGGTTTTACAGGTAATTCAACTTTTGTGAAAAAACAAGTTGCTTTGAAGGTGTGAGCGTATTCTCAAATGGCCGAAATAATTTGAACAAACTTTATCGGAAGTTCTACACATCAAAACGGGACCTTCCTTGCATTTATCGATATTTTTGAAAATAGCTTTTTTTTTTAAAATTCAACAACTTTGCTTTGTTTAAAAATATTAAGGTTTTTTCAAATTTTTAAAATTTTGAAAATTATTAACATTTTAGATTTGTTAACATTTTGAAAATATTTGGAAATATCATAATTGTTCAAAATTTCTTGTTCGTATCCTATACTTAAATATGATGATTTATTTACATTTATTTTAAGCCCCCATTTATCATATTCCTCTATCGCTTTTCTTGTCATATATTCAATATCCTCTATTTCTTGCGCCATAATAATCAGGTCGTCGGCAAATTATAACGTGTATAATGTAGTATCCTCGTTCAGTGGTATTTCCAATCCCATACATTTCCTTTTCTATAGACAAAGCCCCTTTTCTATATGTATCTTGAATAACGTCGGCAAAATGCAGCAACCCTGCCTTAACCCCGTCGTAACTTTAAATTCTGTTGTCAGGTCTGCTCCGACCTTCACTCTCGCTGTTTGGTTGTTATATAGGTTGTTTTTTTTAAAAAGAATCATGAAGCCGTGCGTGAGCACGACCTCATGATTCCCATCCCACCCCCTTACCCGGGCTCAGCACACTAAGTGCTCTTCACCGGTCTAACATGCCCCACCCCTGAAAAACATGCAACCCAACAAACACACCTCTATACACTATCCATGGACCCGTCGGATTTGACTTATTCAGAAAAATTACCGACGCGACGGGCAGTGGACTCGAACCAACTACCATTGGGAGTCTAGTTTCAAAGCCTGGGACTTTAACCTGGACTTTAACTGTTTTTTTACAGCCTTGATTAACGTACTGCTAGTACTGCTGTTTTCTAATACAGCCCAAATTATCATAACAGGCACGTTAGGATAAGTTTTGTAGTTCTCTGCCGGTTTCCAGTTTTTTTCTTCTCTATTTGTGTTAAGCAAACAGGTTATCTAGACATGGTCTACCTGCTCTAAATCCACTTCGCTCTTCCGATTCTTCAGCTTGATATTATTGTTTATTAAGTCTCGAACAATTCGTCCATATATTTTACTAAATGTACTTGTGACTGCTATTCTTCGGTAGTTATCGCAGGAGTCTCTTTTTTCTTTTATATGTATTGATTATGTATAACCGGTTTTCCATTCTTTTGGTACATGTCCTTCATTTATACATTTATTCATAAGCTTAGTTATCATCTTATATAATTTCGATGTATCATTTTTTATCAATTCACTGGGGGTTCCTTCTGGACCGGGTGCCTTGTCATTTTTCATTTCTTTAATTATTTTAATCACTTACTTTTCTTGTATTTCTATGTAGTAATTATCTGCCGCTTTTTGCCACCAGCGTGGTTTCTCGGAATATCGGCCCTTTCTCGGTAAGTAGTTCCTGATAGTGTTGCTTCCATTCTTCGGCTGGAATATTTTGTATTATTGTGTTTTCTCGATGTGGTGATTTTACATTCCTTATAAATTTCTTACTTTCCTTATAAATTTTCATATCTCCGTCGTTCTTCTTCCTCCTATATACAATTCTACCTCTCTACACTTTTTCTCCCACGTTTGTTGTTTCGTCGTTTTTATCATTTGTCTTACTCTGTTTTGTTGGTTCCTATAGTCTCTCATCTCTGACTTCGTCTACTTTGGTGTTTAGCCACTTTATATATAGTTCTCTTTTTATAACATATTTTCTCTATTACGTCCTCGTTTATCCAATAATTTCTTGGTTTTTCTTTTTCATATTCTCCTAGGGCTTCTTTTGCGGCTTGTTGTATGCCGGATTTTATAAGTTTATATAACTCTGTGTTTGGTCTTTCTAGATTTCCGTTAAGATTTTGGTCTAACCTATTTCGATAAGATATTGCACACTAATTTGTTGTAGACTCTGTATGTTGTATCTGACTGGTTCTATTTTTTCTGTTAGTTAAGGGTTTAATAACTTGCTTTCCCTTTGAGAAAAAACACTATTTTGGCTTTCACCAAATAGCGATTTTTTCCACCTGTCGGGTCTCTATAAACTTTAACATCTTGAACTCTACCAGTAGAGTACTGTCAATAACATAGTCAATTACTGTTCTTCGTTGGCGTGTGCGCTCTTCAAAATATGTATGTATTCCCTTATGCTTATAAAATCCGTTTTTGATTGTTAAGTTGTTACTTTCACAGAAACTTATAAGCCTGTCTCCATTACCGTTTCTTCTTGCATCACCAAACTGCCCTACGGTCTTGTCGTTTGCCTTAAATCTCCAAGTAACACAATTCTCTCCGCGTTCCACATTCCTTTATAGTATCGTCTAGCTTACTGTAGAATTGGTCTTTGCTCGTGAGGTGATCGTCTTCATTAGGTGCAAATACTCCTAATACAGTCATTCTATATCTAAAACTATCAAGGTTAACTTTGATAATCGTCTCTTCTATTGCTTCCCAACTCTTTATTTGCTTTCTGTATTTCTTCCTAATAACCATAGAAACTTCCTTTTTCCTCTCTGGTCTTTTGGGACTCCGACCCACATGTGTACGTATTGTCCTACTTCTTCTATTCCCGTTCCTTTCTTTTTTGTTTCTGTTAGAGCTATCTCGACAAATACTTCTTGTGTCTTTTTTACTAGTCTTTGTATATTCCAAGTTCCCATATTCATTGTCCAGTTCTTCTGCTGTGTTCGGCTTCTTTGAGCCCCATCCGTCATATTGAACTTTTTGGTATTACTTGTCACAAAGGCATAATTGCCCCCTCGGTATCCTATGGGGCTCCTTCCATAATCGGAAGTGTAGATTTTCACCCGAAGACTGTTTCTTCGAAACGAATTTTCCATTCTGCTTTGTTGTTCATTTTTTACGTGGGCTAGGTTGCGATCCTAGCGCCACAACCCTATTCTTTTCTCCGGGCTTGGGACCGGCAACGTCGTGGACAAAGCTACTCAATAAAAAATACAAAATTTGTACATTTTTAGAATATCGAAAAAATCATCGACATAGAATTTGGTGGGTGGATCGCGTTTGCGCAGATCGGGTATTCGACATGTGTGCACTAACCTAAACTTCTTTTTCGAGCGCGTCTATATTGAAGTAGAGCAACCCTCCCTCTCCCCCTTTTTTGAGGCAGTTGCCCGCTCTTATGATATTTTCTGGTTTCTAGTTGCAAGCAATGTTTATCCATTAAAATCTCAAGATCAATTGGCAATTACTCAATTAAACTGTGCAGGTAAACGACCAAAAGGAAACCTTTCAGTGGTGTTTTCTCAATTATAAGTTGTTCGTATTGCCATTTAAAATGCTCATACCGATTTTAAAACCGAAATTCGTAAATTTTAGAAAAACAAGTGAATTGTGCAGGGTGGAGATATGGAAATCGCGTTTGTGTAAATCGGCTATTCGATATACTTAGTATACGAATCTAAGGTTTCTTGTCGGGCGCATCTATTTGGAATTAAAGCACCTCTCCCTTCCCAGCCCCTTCTTTTGGCTGATCAACCCCATTTTGTTGCGGTTTCATCTCAGTGGATTTACCAATCTTTGATATAAATTTGGGTTTTCTGTGATAACGCGTCTGGACTATAAAGTGTGCACGCACAGACACACACACACACACACACACAGACACCCATACGCGTCCTTGCGTACAAGTTGGCTTACGTTGGCCAACGGTGTCATTCGATTGTCAACAAGTCCAGCATTGACGTCCCAGTGGGTTTGGGGGCAAGCGCCAACAAGACTCAGCACACACAGAGGAAAATTTACATGCAAACTTGGTTGCATAAGCACCATCAATGAAAAATCCAATAATGCAGTTTGAGTAATACAATACAAGGCATTAGAAATTGGGAACGGGAAAACAGCAACATTTGTAATGAGTTTATGATTATCACAGTAAAAAGCAGAAAAAAGCATAACAAACAATTATATCAGCCATGTTCACATATAATTCTAATATTTAATTATAATAATTTTAAAACCTTTCCGCTAGGGGTCGGAGATTTTCAGTACCTTCAAATCGACTGTATTTGCACATCAGTTGAGATTTGCAAGTAGGTGGGTGCAGTTGCTCGGTAGTTGCAGCGTACTTCGGTCTAATACACCGACGTTATCACTCTTGATATAAAAATATTTAAATTTTTTATATTAGAAGGTATGTTGATTCTGAAATTGTTTCCAATTAATCATTATATTGTCATCTTATTTCTTAGCAACTATGAGTTACGAAGCTGAACAGCAAAAACTTTGCAATATATATCTGTGTTTGGAGCATGCTGAAGTGATTTGTGAAGATTGCAACGTGTAATAATTCATCAATTTTCACTCCTAATTATTTCAGTTATAATTAGCCGTACTAAAAAACGGGTATATGTTTTAATACGTTGTTTTTATGTTTATTTATAACAATGCTTGTCAGAATTTAATGTAATTTTTTTAATAAGAAATATTATTTTTTAGTTATGCTTGTTTTTGTTTTTTATTATTTCTTCAACAATAAAAATTTCTAAAATGTAGTGCGTGATTTTTACTGAAACTAACCTTATTATTGAGAACAATATCTAAGGTATCCTAATTAGTTGAATTTGCAACAGAAGAGTTACAAAAAGTGTTATACAAAAATAAATTATAAAATCGGTCCCACAGACCGACGTTATCACTAATGTTAAACGGCGGCACGTTATCACTGGAGGGTTAAAAGCGGGCAAAAGAACATTTATAATAATTTACAAATATGTAAAATGCAGAACAGCCAAACAAGTAATTATCGCAGTCATTTTCTTACAACCCCTCCCAATAGTAAATACCAAATAAGAAAAAATTTAGTGGAGTTATCGGCGCGTGGTATTAGGATCACAGAAAGTATAGCTGGCAGCGACCGACTCATTGGCGATTACTTCATAAAATTGCAGCCCTTATTGGCGAAAACGCCAATAGGTCTCCCGATCTACAAACCGACAACAGCCAACGAGTCTACGCTAAATGTATATCGGAAAATCGCCAACAGTTCTATTAGCTACTAATTGATATTTCGCACGGGAATGGCAATACCGGGAAAAGGCATCATAAATTTTCTAGCAGAGTATCAAAATTTAATTTTCGCATAGAACTATCAATTGTATGATCACAAAAGCTTCAATATACTATTAATTTGCAGTATACAAAACTATTTCGACTAAAATAGAAAATTTAAGTGCGAAATTAAAAATTTCGCATACGAATGGCAATACCAGAAAAGACTCCGGAGATGTATCTACTTGCTGAGGTTTTATGTCTGAAAATAATTGACCTCTGTGGCGAAATCGCCAACTAGTCTACCGTTTTCCTTTAAAAGTAGCTAACTAGTTCGAGGATAGTATTTAAGTCTGTTTAGCTGTAACGGTGGTTCTTAGAATTTTTGCGATGCCCACAACAAATAGGAAACTTTTCCACCGAAACTCTGAATTGTGCGTTTGAAAACTGATAGTTCGCAAAAAAATTTGCAGTATACAAAATCATTTTGTCTGAAAAATATAATATCGAGAATGAATATTATAAAAATGACTAACTTCCTTCTTATTCATGTTTGAAAGTTTTAAGAGGAAAGTTAGTCATTTTTATAATATTTATACTCGAATTTATATTTTTCAGACAAAATGGTTTTGTATACTGCAAATTTCTTTGCGAACTATCAGTTTTCAAACGCTCAATTCAGAGTATCGGTAGAAGAGGTTCCTATCTGTTGTGGGCATCGGAAAAATTCTAAGAACCACCGTTACAGCAAAACAGACTTAAATACTACCCTCGGGCTAGTTAGCTATTTTTAAAGGAAAACGGTAGACTAGTTGGCGTTTTCGCCACAGAGGTCAATTATTTTCAGACATAAAACGCCAGGAAGTCTATAAATCTTCAGACTTTTTTCAGATAGATAGATTATTTTTGATAGATATTGCAACTCCTATGCGAAACTTAAATTTTCATGCTCAAATTTCAGAGTTTCGGTCAATATGGTTATGTATACTGCAAAGTTATAATTTTTTGTAATTTTTTAATATCATAACTGTGAAATTTGCATTTCTATGCCAAAGTTCGGTTTTCATATTCATGTTTGAAAGTTTTAAGAGGGAAATTAGTCATTTTTATAATATTTATACTCGAATTTATATTTTTCAGACAAAATGGTTTTGTATACTGCAAATTTCTTTGCGAACTATCAGTTTTCAAACGCACAATTTAGAGTATCGGTAGAAGAGGTTCCTATCTGTTGTGGGCATCGGAAAAATTCTAAGAACCACCGTTACAGCAAAACAGACTTAAATACTACCCTCGGGCTAGTTAGCTACTTTTAAAGAAAAACGGTAGACTAGTTGGCGTTTTGGCCACAGAGGTCAATTATTTTCAGACATAAAACGCCAGGAAGTCTATAAATCTTCAGACTTTTTTCAGATAGATAGATTATTTTTGATAGATATTGCAACTCCTATGCGAAACTTAAATTTTCATGCTCAAATTTCAGACTTTCGGTCAATATGGTTATGTATACTGCAAAGTTATAATTTTTTGTAATTTTTTAATATCATAACTGTGAAATTTGCATTTCTATGCGAAAGTTCGGTTTTCATATTCATGTTTGAAAGTCTTAAGAGGGAAGTTAGTCATTTTTATAATATTTATACTCGAATTTATATTTTTCAGACAAAATGGTTTTGTATACTGCAAATTTCTTTGCGAACTATCAGTTTTCAAACGCACAATTCAGAGTATCGGTAGAAGAGGTTCCTGTCTGTTGTGGGCATCGGAAAAATTCTAAGAACCACCGTTACAGCAAAACAGACCTTAATACTACCCTCGGGCTAGTTAGCTACTTTTAAAGGAAAACGGTAGACTAGTTGGCGTTTTCGCCACAGAGGTCAATTATTTTCAGACATAAAACGCCAGGAAGTCTATAAATCTTCAGACTTTTTTCAGATAGATAGATTATTTTTGATAGATATTGCAACTCCTATGCGAAACTTAAATTTTCATGCTCAAATTTCAGACTTTCGGTCAATATGGTTATGTATACTGCATAGTTATAATTTTTTGTAATTTTTTAATATCATAACTGTGAAATTTGCATTTCTATGCCAAAGTTCGGTTTTTATATTCATGTTTGAAAGTTTTAAGAGGGAAGTTAGTCATTTTTATAATATTTATACTCGAATTTATATTTTTCAGACAAAATGGTTTTGTATACTGCAAATTTCTTTGCGAACTATCAGTTTTCAAACGCACAATTCAGAGTATCGGTAGAAGAGGTTCCTATCTGTTGTGGGCATCGGAAAAATTCTAAGAACCACCGTTACAGCAAAACAGACCTTAATACTACCCTCGGGCTAGTTAGCTACTTTTAAAGGAAAACGGTAGACTAGTTGGCGTTTTCGCCACAGAGGTCAATTATTTTCAGACATAAAACGCCAGGAAGTCTATAAATCTTCAGACTTTTTTCAGATAGATAGATTATTTTTGATAGATATTGCAACTCCTATGCGAAACTTAAATTTTCATGCTCAAATTTCAGACTTTCGGTCAATATGGTTATGTATACTGCATAGTTATAATTTTTTGTAATTTTTTAATATCATAACTGTGAAATTTGCATTTCTATGCCAAAGTTCGGTTTTTATATTGATGTTTGAAAGTTTTAAGAGGGAAGTTAGTCATTTTTATAATATTTATACTCGAATTTATATTTTTCAGACAAAATGGTTTTGTATACTGCAAATTTCTTTGCGAACTATCAGTTTTCAAACGCACAATTTAGAGTATCGGTAGAAGAGGTTCCTATCTGTTGTGGGAATCGGAAAAATTCTAAGAACCACCGTTACAGCAAAACAGACTTAAATACTACCGTCGGGCTAGTTAGCTATTTTTAAAGGAAAACGGTAGACTAGTTGGCGTTTTCGCCACAGAGGTCAATTATTTTCAGACATAAAACGCCAGGAAGTCTATAAATCTTTAGACTTTTTTCAGATAGATAGATTATTTTTGATAGATATTGCAACTCCTATGCGAAACTTAAATTTTCATGCTCAAATTTCAGACTTTCGGTCAATATGGTTATGTATACTGCAAAGTTATATTTTTTTGTAATTTTTTAATATCATAACTGTGAAATTTGCATTTCTATGCCAAAGTTCGGTTTTTATATTCATGTTTGAAAGTTTTAAGAGGGAAGTTAGTCATTTTTATAATATTTATACTCGAATTTATATTTTTCAGACAAAATGGTTTTGTATACTGCAAATTTCTTTGCGAACTATCAGTTTTCAAACGCACAATTTAGAGTATCGGTAGAAGAGGTTCCTATCTGTTGTGGGCATCGGAAAAATTCTAAGAACCACCGTTACAGCAAAACAGACTTAAATACTACCCTCGGGCTAGTTAGCTACTTTTAAAGAAAAACGGTAGACTAGTTGGCGTTTTGGCCACAGAGGTCAATTATTTTCAGACATAAAACGCCAGGAAGTCTATAAATCTTCAGACTTTTTTCAGATAGATAGATTATTTTTGATAGATATTGCAACTCCTATGCGAAACTTAAATTTTCATGCTCAAATTTCAGACTCTCGGTCAATATGGTTATGTATACTGCAAAGTTATAATTTTTTGTAATTTTTTAATATCATAACTGTGAAATTTGCATTTCTATGCCAAAGTTCGGTTTTTATATTCATGTTTGAAAGTTTTAAGAGGGAAGTTAGTCATTTTTATAATATTTATACTCGAATTTATATTTTTCAGACAAAATGGTTTTGTATACTGCAAATTTCTTTGCGAACTATCAGTTTTCAAACGCACAATTTAGAGTATCGGTAGAAGAGGTTCCTATCTGTTGTGGGCATCGGAAAAATTCTAAGAACCACCGTTACAGCAAAACAGACTTAAATACTACCGTCGGGCTAGTTAGCTATTTTTAAAGGAAAACGGTAGACTAGTTGGCGTTTTCGCCACAGAGGTCAATTATTTTCAGACATAAAACGCCAGGAAGTCTATAAATCTTCAGACTTTTTTCAGATAGATAGATTATTTTTGATAGATATTGCAACTCCTATGCGAAACTTAAATTTTCATGCTCAAATTTCAGACTTTCGGTCAATATGGTTATGTATACTGCAAAGTTATAATTTTTTGTAATTTTTTAATATCATAACTGTGAAATTTGCATTTCTATGCCAAAGTTCGGTTTTTATATTCATGTTTGAAAGTTTTAAGAGCGAAGTTAGTCATTTTTATAATATTTATACTCGAATTTATATTTTTCAGACAAAATGGTTTTGTATACTGCAAATTTCTTTGCGAACTATCAGTTTTCAAACGCACAATTTAGAGTATCGGTAGAAGAGGTTCCTATCTGTTGTGGGCATCGGAAAAATTCTAAGAACCACCGTTACAGCAAAACAGACTTAAATACTACCCTCGGGCTAGTTAGCTATTTTTAAAGTAAAACGGTAGACTAGTTGGCGTTTTCGCCACAGAGGTCAATTATGTTCAGACATAAAACGCCAGGAAGTATATAAATCTTCAGACTTTTTTCAGATAGATAGATTATTTTTGATAGATATTGCAACTCCTATGCGAAACTTAAATTTTCATGCTCAAATTTCAGACTTTCGGTCAATATGGTTAGGTATACTGCAAAGTTATATTTTTTTGTAATTTTTTAATATCATAACTGTGAAATTTTCATTTCTATGCGAAAGTTCGGTTTTCATATTCATGTCTGAAAGTTTTAAGAGGGAAGTTAGTCATTTTTATAATATTTATACTCGAATTTATATTTTTCAGACAAAATGGTTTTGTATACTGCAAATTTCTTTGCGAACTATCAGTTTTCAAACGCACAATTTAGAGTATCGGTAGAAGAGGTTCCTATCTGTTGTGGGCATCGGAAAAATTCTAAGAACCACCGTTACAGCAAAACAGACTTAAATACTACCCTCGGGCTAGTTAGCTATTTTTAAAGTAAAACGGTAGACTAGTTGGCGTTTTCGCCACAGAGGTCAATTATGTTCAGACATAAAACGCCAGGAAGTATATAAATCTTCAGACTTTTTTCAGATAGATAGATTATTTTTGATAGATATTGCAACTCCTATGCGAAACTTAAATTTTCATGCTCAAATTTCAGACTTTCGGTCAATATGGTTATGTATACTGCAAAGTTATAATTTTTTGTAATTTTTTAATATCATAACTGTGAAATTTGCATTTCTATGCCAAAGTTCGGTTTTTATATTCATGTTTGAAAGTTTTAAGAGCGAAGTTAGTCATTTTTATAATATTTATACTCGAATTTATATTTTTCAGACAAAATGGTTTTGTATACTGCAAATTTCTTTGCGAACTATCAGTTTTCAAACGCACAATTTAGAGTATCGGTAGAAGAGGTTCCTATCTGTTGTGGGCATCGGAAAAATTCTAAGAACCACCGTTACAGCAAAACAGACTTAAATACTAGCCTCGGGCTAGTTACCTATTTTTAAAGTAAAACGGTAGACTAGTTGGCGTTTTCGCCACAGAGGTCAATTATTTTCAGACATAAAACGCCAGGAAGTCTATAAATCTTCAGACTTTTTTCAGATATTGCAACTCCAATGCGAAACTTAAATTTTCAATGTCAAAATTTCAGAGTTCCAGTCAATATGGTTATGTATACTGCAAAGTGATAATTTTTTGTAATTTTTAATATCATAACTGTGAAATTTGCATTTCTATGCGAAAGTTTGGTTTTCATATTCATGTTTCAGATTTTTGGTCTATATGGTTTTGTACACTGCAAAGTAGTAAATGTTTGAAAATTTTAAGAGGGAAGTTAATCATTTTTATAATATTCATAGTCGAATTTATATTTTTCAGACAAAATGGTTTTGTACACTGCAAAGTAGTAAATGTTTGAAAATTTTAAGAGGGAAGTTAATCATTTTTATAATATTCATAGTCGAATTTATATTTTTCAGACAAAATGGTTTTGTATACTGCAAATTTCTTTGCGAACTATCAGTTTTCAAATGAACAATTCAGAGTTTCGGTAGAACAGTTTCCTATTTGTTGTGGGCATCGGAAAAATTCTAAAAACCACTGTTACAGCTAATCAGACTTAAATACTACCCTCGGACTAGTTAGCTACTTTTAAAGGAAAACGGTAGACTAGTTGGCGATATCGCCACAGAGGTCAATTATTTTCAGATATAAAACGCCAGGAAGTCTATAAATCTTCAGACTTTTTTCAGATATTGCAACTCCAATGCGAAACTTAAATTTTCAATGTCAAAATTTCAGAGTTCCAGTCAATATGGTTATGTATACTGCAAAGTGATAATTTTTTGTAATTTTTAATATCATAACTGCGAAATTTGCATTTCTATGCGAAAGTTTGGTTTTCATATTCATGTTTCAGATTTTTGGTCTATATGGTTTTGTACACTGCAAAGTAGTAAATGTTTGAAAATTTTAAGAGGGAAGTTAATCATTTTTATAATATTCATAGTCGAATTTATATTTTTCAGACAAAATGGTTTTGTACACTGCAAAGTAGTAAATGTTTGAAAATTTTAAGAGGGAAGTTAATCATTTTTATAATATTCATAGTCGAATTTATATTTTTCAGACAAAATGGTTTTGTATACTGCAAATTTCTTTGCGAACTATCAGTTTTCAAATGAACAATTCAGAGTTTCGGTAGAACAGTTTCCTATTTGTTGTGGGCATCGGAAAAATTCTAAAAACCACTGTTACAGCTAATCAGACTTAAATACTACCCTCGGACTAGTTAGCTACTTTTAAAGGAAAACGGTAGACTAGTTGGCGATATCGCCACAGAGGTCAATTATTTTCAGATATAAAACGCCAGGAAGTCTATAAATCTTCAGACTTTTTTCAGATATTGCAACTCCAATGCGAAACTTAAATTTTCAATGTCAAAATTTCAGAGTTCCGGTCAATATGGTTATGTATACTGCAAAGTGATCATTTTTTGTAATTTTTAATATCATAACTGCGAAATTTGCATTTCTATGCGAAAGTTCGGTTTTCATATTCATGTTTGAAAGTTTTAAGAGGGAAGTTAGTCATTTTTCTAATATTCATACTCGAATTTATATTTTTGAGACAAAATGGTTTTGTATACTACAAATTTCTTTGCGAACTATCAGTTTTCAAATGAACAATTCAGAGTTTCGGTAGAACAGTTTCCTATTTGTTGTGGGCATCGGAAAAATTCTAAAAACCACTGTTACAGCTAATCAGACTTAAATACTACCCTCGGACTAGTTAGCTACTTTTAAAGGAAAACGGTAGACTAGTTGGCGATATCGCCACAGAGGTCAATTATTTTCAGATATAAAACGCCAGGAAGTCTATAAATCTTCAGACTTTTTTCAGATATTGCAACTCCAATGCGAAACTTAAATTTTCAATGTCAAAATTTCAGAGTTCCAGTCAATATGGTTATGTATACTGCAAAGTGATAATTTTTTGTAATTTTTAATATCATAACTGTGAAATTTGCATTTCTATGCGAAAGTTTGGTTTTCATATTCATGTTTCAGATTTTTGGTCTATATGGTTTTGTACACTGCAAAGTAGTAAATGTTTGAAAATTTTAAGAGGGAAGTTAATCATTTTTATAATATTCATAGTCGAATTTATATTTTTCAGACAAAATGGTTTTGTACACTGCAAAGTAGTAAATGTTTGAAAATTTTAAGAGGGAAGTTAATCATTTTTATAATATTCATAGTCGAATTTATATTTTTCAGACAAAATGGTTTTGTATACTGCAAATTTCTTTGCGAACTATCAGTTTTCAAATGAACAATTCAGAGTTTCGGTAGAACAGTTTCCTATTTGTTGTGGGCATCGGAAAAATTCTAAAAACCACTGTTACAGCTAATCAGACTTAAATACTACCCTGGGACTAGTTAGCTACTTTTAAAGGAAAACGGTAGACTAGTTGGCGTTTTCGCCACAGAGGTCAATTATTTTCTGACATAAAACGCCAGGAAGTCTATAAATCTTCAGACTTTTTTCAGATATTGCAACTCCTATGCTAAACTTAAATTTTAATGCTCAAATTTCAGAGTTTCGGTCAATATGGTTATGTATACTGCAAAGTGATAATTTCTTGTAATTTTTAATATCATAACTGTGAAATTTGCATTTCTATGAGAAAGTTCGGTTTTCATATTCATGTTTGAAAGTTTTAAGAGGGAAGTTAGTCATTTTTCTAATATTCATACTCGAATTTATATTTTTGAGACAAAATGGTTTTGTATACTACAAATTTCTTTGCGAACTATCAGTTTTCAAACGCACAATTCAGAGTTTCGGTAGAAGAGTTTCCTATTTGTTGTGGGCATCGGAAAATTTCTAAGAACCACCGTTACAGCTAAACAGACTTAAATACTACCCTCGAACTAGTTAGCTACTTTTAAAGGAAAACGGTAGGACTAGTTGGCGTTTTCGCCACAGAGGTCAATTATTTTCAGACATAAAACGCCAGGAAGTCTATAAATCTTCAGACTTTTTTCAGATATTGCAACTCCTATGCTAAACTTAAATTTTAATGCTCAAATTTCAGAGTTTCGGTCAATATGGTTATGTATACTGCAAAGTGATAATTTCTTGTAATTTTTAATATCATAACTGTGAAATTTGCATTTCTATGAGAAAGTTCGGTTTTCATATTCATGTTTGAAAGTTTTAAGAGGGAAGTTAGTCATTTTTCTAATATTCATACTCGAATTTATATTTTTGAGACAAAATGGTTTTGTATACTACAAATTTCTTTGCGAACTATCAGTTTTCAAACGCACAATTCAGAGTTTCGGTAGAAGAGTTTCCTATTTGTTGTGGGCATCGGAAAATTTCTAAGAACCACCGTTACAGCTAAACAGACTTAAATACTACCCTCGAACTAGTTAGCTACTTTTAAAGGAAAACGGTAGGACTAGTTGGCGTTTTCGCCACAGAGGTCAATTATTTTCAGACATAAAACGCCAGGAAGTCTATAAATCTTCGGACTTTTTTCAGATATTGCAACTCCTATGCCAAACTTAAATTTTAATGCTCAAATTTCAGAGTTTCGGTCAATATGGTTATGTATACTGCAAAGTGATAATTTCTTGTAATTTTTAATATCATAACTGTGAAATTTGCATTTCTATGAGAAAGTTCGGTTTTCATATTCATGTTTGAAAGTTTTAAGAGGGAAGTTAGTCATTTTTCTAATATTCATACTCGAATTTATATTTTTCAGACAAAATGGTTTGGTATACTACAAATTTCTTTGCGAACTATCAGTTTTCAAACGCACAATTCAGAGTTTCTGTAGAAGAGTTTCCTATTTGTTGTGGGCATCGGAAAATTTCTAAGAACCACCGTTACAGCTAAACAGACTTAAA
This sequence comes from Ctenicera cuprea, assembly GCA_958336395.1. NCBI lineage: Eukaryota > Metazoa > Arthropoda > Insecta > Coleoptera > Elateridae > Ctenicera > Ctenicera cuprea. Next base: position 61,357,002 of record OY284486.1, read on the forward strand.
TACTATCCTCGAACTAGTTAGCTACTTTTAAAGGAAAACGGTAGACTAGTTGGCGTTTTCGCCACAGAGGTCAATTATTTTCAGACATAAAACGCCAGGAAGTCTATAAATCTTCAGACTTTTTTCAGATATTGCAACTCCTATGCTAAACTTAAATTTTAATGCTCAAATTTCAGAGTTTCGGTCAATATGGTTATGTATACTGCAAAGTGATAATTTCTTGTAATTTTTAATATCATAACTGTGAAATTTGCATTTCTATGAGAAAGTTCGGTTTTCATATTCATGTTTGAAAGTTTTAAGAGGGAAGTTAGTCATTTTTCTAATATTCATACTCGAATTTATATTTTTGAGACAAAATGGTTTTGTATACTACAAATTTCTTTGCGAACTATCAGTTTTCAAACGCACAATTCAGAGTTTCGGTAGAAGAGTTTCCTATTTGTTGTGGGCATCGGAAAATTTCTAAGAACCACCGTTACAGCTAAACAGACTTAAATACTACCCTCGAACTAGTTAGCTACTTTTAAAGGAAAACGGTAGGACTAGTTGGCGTTTTCGCCACAGAGGTCAATTATTTTCAGACATAAAACGCCAGGAAGTCTATAAATCTTCAGACTTTTTTCAGATATTGCAACTCCTATGCTAAACTTAAATTTTAATGCTCAAATTTCAGAGTTTCGGTCAATATGGTTATGTATACTGCAAAGTGATAATTTCTTGTAATTTTTAATATCATAACTGTGAAATTTGCATTTCTATTAGAAAGTTCGGTTTTCATATTCATGTTTGAAAGTTTTAAGAGGGAAGTTAGTCATTTTTCTAATATTCATACTCGAATTTATATTTTTGAGACAAAATGGTTTTGTATACTACAAATTTCTTTGCGAACTATCAGTTTTCAAACGCACAATTCAGAGTTTCGGTAGAAGAGTTTCCTATTTGTTGTGGGCATCGGAAAATTTCTAAGAACCACCGTTACAGCTAAACAGACTTAAATACTACCCTCGAACTAGTTAGCTACTTTTAAAGGAAAACGGTAGGACTAGTTGGCGTTTTCGCCACAGAGGTCAATTATTTTCAGACATAAAACGCCAGGAATTCTATAAATCTTCAGACTTTTTTCAGATATTGCAACTCCTATGCTAAACTTAAATTTTAATGCTCAAATTTCAGAGTTTCGGTCAATATGGTTATGTATACTGCAAAGTGATAATTTCTTGTAATTTTTAATATCATAACTGTGAAATTTGCATTTCTATGAGAAAGTTCGGTTTTCATATTCATGTTTGAAAGTTTTAAGAGGGAAGTTAGTCATTTTTCTAATATTCATACTCGAATTTATATTTTTGAGACAAAATGGTTTTGTATACTACAAATTTCTTTGCGAACTATCAGTTTTCAAACGCACAATTCAGAGTTTCGGTAGAAGAGTTTCCTATTTGTTGTGGGCATCGGAAAATTTCTAAGAACCACCGTTACAGCTAAACAGACTTAAATACTACCCTCGAACTAGTTAGCTACTTTTAAAGGAAAACGGTAGGACTAGTTGGCGTTTTCGCAACAGAGGTCAATTATTTTCAGACATAAAACGCCAGGAAGTCTATAAATCTTCAGACTTTTTTCAGATATTGCAACTCCTATGCTAAACTTAAATTTTAATGCTCAAATTTCAGAGTTTCGGTCAATATGGTTATGTATACTGCAAAGTGATAATTTCTTGTAATTTTTAATATCATAACTGTGAAATTTGCATTTCTATTAGAAAGTTCGGTTTTCATATTCATGTTTGAAAGTTTTAAGAGGGAAGTTAGTCATTTTTCTAATATTCATACTCGAATTTATATTTTTCAGACAAAATGGTTTTGTATACTACAAATTTCTTTGCGAACTATCAGTTTTCAAACGCACAATTCAGAGTTTCGGTAGAAGAGTTTCCTATTTGTTGTGGGCATCGGAAAATTTCTAAGAACCACCGTTACAGCTAAACAGACTTAAATACTATCCTCGAACTAGTTAGCTACTTTTAAAGGAAAACGGTAGACTAGTTGGCGTTTTCGCCACAGAGGTCAATTATTTGCAGACATAAAACGCCAGGAAGTCTATAAATCTTCAGACTTTTTTCAGATATTGCAACTCCTATGCTAAACTTAAATTTTAATGCTCAAATTTCAGAGTTTCGGTCAATATGGTTATGTATACTGCAAAGTGATAATTTCTTGTAATTTTTAATATCATAACTGTGAAATTTGCATTTCTATGAGAAAGTTCGGTTTTCATATTCATGTTTGAAAGTTTTAAGAGGGAAGTTAGTCATTTTTCTAATATTCATACTCGAATTTATATTTTTCAGACAAAATGGTTTTGTATACTACAAATTTCTTTGCGAACTATCAGTTTTCAAACGCACAATTCAGAGTTTCGGTAGAAGAGTTTCCTATTTGTTGTGGGCATCGGAAAATTTCTAAGAACCACCGCTACAGCTAAACAGACTTAAATACTATCCTCGAACTAGTTAGCTACTTTTAAAGGAAAACGGTAGACTAGTTGGCGTTTTCGCCACAGAGGTCAATTATTTTCAGACATAAAACGCCAGGAAGTCTATAAATCTTCAGACTTTTTTCAGATATTGCAACTCCTATGCTAAACTTAAATTTTAATGCTCAAATTTCAGAGTTTCGGTCAATATGGTTATGTATACTGCAAAGTGATAATTTCTTGTAATTTTTAATATCATAACTGTGAAATTTGCAATTCTATTAGAAAGTTCGGTTTTCATATTCATGTTTGAAAGTTTTAAGAGGGAAGTTAGTCATTTTTCTAATATTCATACTCGAATTTATATTTTTCAGACAAAATGGTTTTGTATACTACAAATTTCTTTGCGAACTATCAGTTTTCAAACGCACAATTCAGAGTTTCGGTAGAAGAGTTTCCTATTTGTTGTGGGCATCGGAAAATTTCTAAGAACCACCGTTACAGCTAAACAGACTTAAATACTATCCTCGAACTAGTTAGCTACTTTTAAAGGAAAACGGTAGACTAGTTGGCGTTTTCGCCACAGAGGTCAATTATTTTCAGACATAAAACGCCAGGAAGTCTATAAATCTTCAGACTTTTTTCAGATATTGCAACTCCTATGCTAAACTTAAATTTTAATGCTCAAATTTCAGAGTTTCGGTCAATATGGTTATGTATACTGCAAAGTGATAATTTCTTGTAATTTTTAATATCATAACTGTGAAATTTGCATTTCTATGAGAAAGTTCGGTTTTCATATTCATGTTTGAAAGTTTTAAGAGGGAAGTTAGTCATTTTTCTAATATTCATACTCGAATTTATATTTTTCAGACAAAATGGTTTTGTATACTACAAATTTCTTTGCGAACTATCAGTTTTCAAACGCACAATTCAGAGTTTCGGTAGAAGAGTTTCCTATTTGTTGTGGGCATCGGAAAATTTCTAAGAACCACCGTTACAGCTAAACAGACTTAAATACTACCCTCGAACTAGTTAGCTACTTTTAAAGGAAAACGGTAGGACTAGTTGGCGTTTTCGCCACAGAGGTCAATTATTTTCAGACATAAAACGCCAGGAAGTCTACAAATCTTCAGACTTTTTTCAGATATTGCAACTCCTATGCTAAACTTAAATTTTAATGCTCAAATTTCAGAGTTTCGGTCAATATGGTTATGTATACTGCAAAGTGATAATTTCTTGTAATTTTTAATATCATAACTGTGAAATTTGCATTTCTATGAGAAAGTTCGGTTTTCATATTCATGTTTGAAAGTTTTAAGAGGGAAGTTAGTCATTTTTCTAATATTCATACTCGAATTTATATTTTTGAGACAAAATGGTTTTGTATACTACAAATTTCTTTGCGAACTATCAGTTTTCAAACGCACAATTCAGAGTTTCGGTAGAAGAGTTTCCTATTTGTTGTGGGCATCGGAAAATTTCTAAGAACCACCGTTACAGCTAAACAGACTTAAATACTACCCTCGAACTAGTTAGCTACTTTTAAAGGAAAACGGTAGGACTAGTTGGCGTTTTCGCCACAGAGGTCAATTATTTTCAGACATAAAACGCCAGGAAGTCTACAAATCTTCAGACTTTTTTCAGATATTGCAACTCCTATGCTAAACTTAAATTTTAATGCTCAAATTTCAGAGTTTCGGTCAATATGGTTATGTATACTGCAAAGTGATAATTTCTTGTAATTTTTAATATCATAACTGTGAAATTTGCATTTCTATTAGAAAGTTCGGTTTTCATATTCATGTTTGAAAGTTTTAAGAGGGAAGTTAGTCATTTTTCTAATATTCATACTCGAATTTATATTTTTCAGACAAAATGGTTTTGTATACTACAAATTTCTTAACGAACTATCAGTTTTCAAACGCACAATTCAGAGTTTCGGTAGAAGAGTTTCCTATTTGTTGTGGGCATCGGAAAATTTCTAAGAACCACCGTTACAGCTAAACAGACTTAAATACTATCCTCGAACTAGTTAGCTACTTTTAAAGGAAAACGGTAGACTAGTTGGCGTTTTCGCCACAGAGGTCAATTATTTTCAGACATAAAACGCCAGGAAGTCTATAAATCTTCAGACTTTTTTCAGATATTGCAACTCCTATGCTAAACTTAAATTTTAATGCTCAAATTTCAGAGTTTCGGTCAATATGGTTATGTATACTGCAAAGTGATAATTTCTTGTAATTTTTAATATCATAACTGTGAAATTTGCATTTCTATGAGAAAGTTCGGTTTTCATATTCATGTTTGAAAGTTTTAAGAGGGAAGTTAGTCATTTTTCTAATATTCATACTCGAATTTATATTTTTCAGACAAAATGGTTTTGTATACTACAAATTTCTTTGCGAACTATCAGTTTTCAAACGCACAATTCAGAGTTTCGGTAGAAGAGTTTCCTATTTGTTGTGGGCATCGGAAAATTTCTAAGAACCACCGTTACAGCTAAACAGACTTAAATACTATCCTCGAACTAGTTAGCTACTTTTAAAGGAAAACGGTAGACTAGTTGGCGTTTTCGCCACAGAGGTCAATTATTTTCAGACATAAAACGCCAGGAAGTCTATAAATCTTCAGACTTTTTTCAGATATTGCAACTCCTATGCTAAACTTAAATTTTAATGCTCAAATTTCAGAGTTTCGGTCAATATGGTTATGTATACTGCAAAGTGATAATTTCTTGTAATTTTTAATATCATAACTGTGAAATTTGCATTTCTATGAGAAAGTTCGGTTTTCATATTCATGTTTGAAAGTTTTAAGAGGGAAGTTAGTCATTTATCTAATATTCATACTCGAATTTATATTTTTCAGACAAAATGGTTTTGTATACTACAAATTTCTTTGCGAACTATCAGTTTTCAAACGCACAATTCAGAGTTTCGGTAGAAGAGTTTCCTATTTGTTGTGGGCATCGGAAAATTTCTAAGAACCACCGTTACAGCTAAACAGACTTAAATACTATCCTCGAACTAGTTAGCTACTTTTAAAGGAAAACGGTAGACTAGTTGGCGTTTTCGCCACAGAGGTCAATTATTTTCAGACATAAAACGCCAGGAAGTCTATAAATCTTCAGACTTTTTTCAGATATTGCAACTCCTATGCTAAACTTAAATTTTAATGCTCAAATTTCAGAGTTTCGGTCAATATGGTTATGTATACTGCAAAGTGATAATTTCTTGTAATTTTTAATATCATAACTGTGAAATTTGCATTTCTATTAGAAAGTTCGGTTTTCATATTCATGTTTGAAAGTTTTAAGAGGGAAGTTAGTCATTTTTCTAATATTCATACTCGAATTTATATTTTTCAGACAAAATGGTTTTGTATACTACAAATTTCTTTGCGAACTATCAGTTTTCAAACGCACAATTCAGAGTTTTGGTAGAAGAGTTTCCTATTTGTTGTGGGCATCGGAAAATTTCTAAGAACCACCGTTACAGCTAAACAGACTTAAATACTACCCTCGAACTAGTTAGCTACTTTTAAAGGAAAACGGTAGACTAGTTGGCGTTTTCGCCACTGAGGTCAATTATTTTCAGACATAAAACGCCAGGAAGTCTATAAATCTTCAAACTTTTTTCAGATATTGCAACTCCTATGCTAAACTTAAATTTTAATGCTCAAATTTCAGAGTTTCGGTCAATATGGTTATGTATACTGCAAAGTGATAATTTCTTGTAATTTTTAATATCATAACTGTGAAATTTGCATTTCTATGAGAAAGTTCGGTTTTCATATTCATGTTTGAAAGTTTAAAGAGGGAAGTTAGTCATTTTTCTAATATTCATACTCGAATTTATATTTTTGAGACAAAATGGTTTTGTATACTACAAATTTCTTTGCGAACTATCAGTTTTCAAACGTACAATTCAGAGTTTCGGTAGAAGAGTTTCCTATTTGTTGTGGGCATCGGAAAATTTCTAAGAACCACCGTTACAGCTAAACAGACTTAAATACTACCCTCGAACTAGTTAGCTACTTTTAAAGGAAAACGGTAGACTAGTTGGCGTTTTCGCCACTGAGGTCAATTATTTTCAGACATAAAACGCCAGGAAGTCTATAAATCTTCAAACTTTTTTCAGATATTGCAACTCCTATGCTAAACTTAAATTTTAATGCTCAAATTTCAGAGTTTCGGTCAATATGGTTATGTATACTGCAAAGTGATAATTTCTTGTAATTTTTAATATCATAACTGTGAAATTTGCATTTCTATGAGAAAGTTCGGTTTTCATATTCATGTTTGAAAGTTTTAAGAGGGAAGTTAGTCATTTTTCTAATATGCATACTCGAATTTATATTTTTGAGACAAAATGGTTTTGTATACTACAAATTTCTTTGCGAACTATCAGTTTTCAAACGTACAATTCAGAGTTTCGGTAGAAGAGTTTCCTATTTGTTGTGGGCATCGGAAAATTTCTAAGAACCACCGTTACAGCTAAACAGACTTAAATACTACCCTCGAACTAGTTAGCTACTTTTAAAGGAAAACGGTAGACTAGTTGGCGTTTTCGCCACTGAGGTCAATTATTTTCAGACATAAAACGCCAGGAAGTCTATAAATCTTCAGACTTTTTTCAGATATTGCAACTCCTATGCTAAACTTAAATTTTAATGCTCAAATTTCAGAGTTTCGGTCAATATGGTTATGTATACTGCAAAGTGATAATTTCTTGTAATTTTTAATATCATAACTGTGAAATTTGCATTTCTATGAGAAAGTTCGGTTTTCATATTCATGTTTGAAAGTTTTAAGAGGGAAGTTAGTCATTTTTCTAATATTCATACTCGAATTTATATTTTTCAGACAAAATGGTTTTGTATACTACAAATTTCTTTGCGAACTATCAGTTTTCAAACGCACAATTCAGAGTTTCGGTAGAAGAGTTTCCTATTTGTTGTGGGCATCGGAAAATTTCTAAGAACCACCGTTACAGCTAAACAGACTTAAATACTACCCTCGAACTAGTTAGCTACTTTTAAAGGAAAACGGTAGGACTAGTTGGCGTTTTCGCCACAGAGGTCAATTATTTTCAGACATAAAACGCCAGGAAGTCTACAAATCTTCAGACTTTTTTCAGATATTGCAACTCCTATGCTAAACTTAAATTTTAATGCTCAAATTTCAGAGTTTCGGTCAATATGGTTATGTATACTGCAAAGTGATAATTTCTTGTAATTTTTAATATCATAACTGTGAAATTTGCATTTCTATTAGAAAGTTCGGTTTTCATATTCATGTTTGAAAGTTTTAAGAGGGAAGTTAGTCATTTTTCTAATATTCATACTCGAATTTATATTTTTCAGACAAAATGGTTTTGTATACTACAAATTTCTTAACGAACTATCAGTTTTCAAACGCACAATTCAGAGTTTCGGTAGAAGAGTTTCCTATTTGTTGTGGGCATCGGAAAATTTCTAAGAACCACCGTTACAGCTAAACAGACTTAAATACTATCCTCGAACTAGTTAGCTACTTTTAAAGGAAAACGGTAGACTAGTTGGCGTTTTCGCCACAGAGGTCAATTATTTTCAGACATAAAACGCCAGGAAGTCTATAAATCTTCAGACTTTTTTCAGATATTGCAACTCCTATGCTAAACTTAAATTTTAATGCTCAAATTTCAGAGTTTCGGTCAATATGGTTATGTATACTGCAAAGTGATAATTTCTTGTAATTTTTAATATCATAACTGTGAAATTTGCATTTCTATGAGAAAGTTCGGTTTTCATATTCATGTTTGAAAGTTTTAAGAGGGAAGTTAGTCATTTTTCTAATATTCATACTCGAATTTATATTTTTCAGACAAAATGGTTTTGTATACTACAAATTTCTTTGCGAACTATCAGTTTTCAAACGCACAATTCAGAGTTTCGGTAGAAGAGTTTCCTATTTGTTGTGGGCATCGGAAAATTTCTAAGAACCACCGTTACAGCTAAACAGACTTAAATACTATCCTCGAACTAGTTAGCTACTTTTAAAGGAAAACGGTAGACTAGTTGGCGTTTTCGCCACAGAGGTCAATTATTTTCAGACATAAAACGCCAGGAAGTCTATAAATCTTCAGACTTTTTTCAGATATTGCAACTCCTATGCTAAACTTAAATTTTAATGCTCAAATTTCAGAGTTTCGGTCAATATGGTTATGTATACTGCAAAGTGATAATTTCTTGTAATTTTTAATATCATAACTGTGAAATTTGCATTTCTATGAGAAAGTTCGGTTTTCATATTCATGTTTGAAAGTTTTAAGAGGGAAGTTAGTCATTTATCTAATATTCATACTCGAATTTATATTTTTCAGACAAAATGGTTTTGTATACTACAAATTTCTTTGCGAACTATCAGTTTTCAAACGCACAATTCAGAGTTTCGGTAGAAGAGTTTCCTATTTGTTGTGGGCATCGGAAAATTTCTAAGAACCACCGTTACAGCTAAACAGACTTAAATACTATCCTCGAACTAGTTAGCTACTTTTAAAGGAAAACGGTAGACTAGTTGGCGTTTTCGCCACAGAGGTCAATTATTTTCAGACATAAAACGCCAGGAAGTCTATAAATCTTCAGACTTTTTTCAGATATTGCAACTCCTATGCTAAACTTAAATTTTAATGCTCAAATTTCAGAGTTTCGGTCAATATGGTTATGTATACTGCAAAGTGATAATTTCTTGTAATTTTTAATATCATAACTGTGAAATTTGCATTTCTATTAGAAAGTTCGGTTTTCATATTCATGTTTGAAAGTTTTAAGAGGGAAGTTAGTCATTTTTCTAATATTCATACTCGAATTTATATTTTTCAGACAAAATGGTTTTGTATACTACAAATTTCTTTGCGAACTATCAGTTTTCAAACGCACAATTCAGAGTTTTGGTAGAAGAGTTTCCTATTTGTTGTGGGCATCGGAAAATTTCTAAGAACCACCGTTACAGCTAAACAGACTTAAATACTACCCTCGAACTAGTTAGCTACTTTTAAAGGAAAACGGTAGACTAGTTGGCGTTTTCGCCACTGAGGTCAATTATTTTCAGACATAAAACGCCAGGAAGTCTATAAATCTTCAAACTTTTTTCAGATATTGCAACTCCTATGCTAAACTTAAATTTTAATGCTCAAATTTCAGAGTTTCGGTCAATATGGTTATGTATACTGCAAAGTGATAATTTCTTGTAATTTTTAATATCATAACTGTGAAATTTGCATTTCTATGAGAAAGTTCGGTTTTCATATTCATGTTTGAAAGTTTAAAGAGGGAAGTTAGTCATTTTTCTAATATTCATACTCGAATTTATATTTTTGAGACAAAATGGTTTTGTATACTACAAATTTCTTTGCGAACTATCAGTTTTCAAACGTACAATTCAGAGTTTCGGTAGAAGAGTTTCCTATTTGTTGTGGGCATCGGAAAATTTCTAAGAACCACCGTTACAGCTAAACAGACTTAAATACTACCCTCGAACTAGTTAGCTACTTTTAAAGGAAAACGGTAGACTAGTTGGCGTTTTCGCCACTGAGGTCAATTATTTTCAGACATAAAACGCCAGGAAGTCTATAAATCTTCAAACTTTTTTCAGATATTGCAACTCCTATGCTAAACTTAAATTTTAATGCTCAAATTTCAGAGTTTCGGTCAATATGGTTATGTATACTGCAAAGTGATAATTTCTTGTAATTTTTAATATCATAACTGTGAAATTTGCATTTCTATGAGAAAGTTCGGTTTTCATATTCATGTTTGAAAGTTTTAAGAGGGAAGTTAGTCATTTTTCTAATATGCATACTCGAATTTATATTTTTGAGACAAAATGGTTTTGTATACTACAAATTTCTTTGCGAACTATCAGTTTTCAAACGTACAATTCAGAGTTTCGGTAGAAGAGTTTCCTATTTGTTGTGGGCATCGGAAAATTTCTAAGAACCACCGTTACAGCTAAACAGACTTAAATACTACCCTCGAACTAGTTAGCTACTTTTAAAGGAAAACGGTAGACTAGTTGGCGTTTTCGCCACTGAGGTCAATTATTTTCAGACATAAAACGCCAGGAAGTCTATAAATCTTCAAACTTTTTTCAGATATTGCAACTCCTATGCTAAACTTAAATTTTAATGCTCAAATTTCAGAGTTTCGGTCAATATGGTTATGTATACTGCAAAGTGATAATTTCTTGTAATTTTTAATATCATAACTGTGAAATTTGCATTTCTATGAGAAAGTTCGGTTTTCATATTCATGTTTGAAAGTTTTAAGAGGGAAGTTAGTCATTTTTCTAATATGCATACTCGAATTTATATTTTTGAGACAAAATGGTTTTGTATACTACAAATTTCTTTGCGAACTATCAGTTTTCAAACGTACAATTCAGAGTTTCGGTAGAAGAGTTTCCTATTTGTTGTGGGCATCGGAAAATTTCTAAGAACCACCGTTACAGCTAAACAGACTTAAATACTACCCTCGAACTAGTTAGCTACTTTTAAAGGAAAACGGTAGACTAGTTGGCGTTTTCGCCACTGAGGTCAATTATTTTCAGACATAAAACGCCAGGAAGTCTATAAATCTTCAGACTTTTTTCAGATATTGCAACTCCTATGCTAAACTTAAATTTTAATGCTCAAATTTCAGAGTTTCGGTCAATATGGTTATGTATACTGCAAAGTGATAATTTCTTGTAATTTTTAATATCATAACTGTGAAATTTGCATTTCTATGAGAAAGTTCGGTTTTCATATTCATGTTTGAAAGTTTTAAGAGGGAAGTTAGTCATTTTTCTAATATGCATACTCGAATTTATATTTTTGAGACAAAATGGTTTTGTATACTACAAATTTCTTTGCGAACTATCAGTTTTCAAACGTACAATTCAGAGTTTCGGTAGAAGAGTTTCCTATTTGTTGTGGGCATCGGAAAATTTCTAAGAACCACCGTTACAGCTAAACAGACTTAAATACTACCCTCGAACTAGTTAGCTACTTTTAAAGGAAAACGGTAGACTAGTTGGCGTTTTCGCCACTGAGGTCAATTATTTTCAGACATAAAACGCCAGGAAGTCTATAAATCTTCAAACTTTTTTCAGATATTGCAACTCCTATGCTAAACTTAAATTTTAATGCTCAAATTTCAGAGTTTCGGTCAATATGGTTATGTATACTGCAAAGTGATAATTTCTTGTAATTTTTAATATCATAACTGTGAAATTTGCATTTCTATGAGAAAGTTCGGTTTTCATATTCATGTTTGAAAGTTTTAAGAGGGAAGTTAGTCATTTTTCTAATATGCATACTCGAATTTATATTTTTGAGACAAAATGGTTTTGTATACTACAAATTTCTTTGCGAACTATCAGTTTTCAAACGTACAATTCAGAGTTTCGGTAGAAGAGTTTCCTATTTGTTGTGGGCATCGGAAAATTTCTAAGAACCACCGTTACAGCTAAACAGACTTAAATACTACCCTCGAACTAGTTAGCTACTTTTAAAGGAAAACGGTAGACTAGTTGGCGTTTTCGCCACTGAGGTCAATTATTTTCAGACATAAAACGCCAGGAAGTCTATAAATCTTCAGACTTTTTTCAGATATTGCAACTCCTATGCTAAACTTAAATTTTAATGCTCAAATTTCAGAGTTTCGGTCAATATGGTTATGTATACTGCAAAGTGATAATTTCTTGTAATTTTTAATATCATAACTGTGAAATTTGCATTTCTATGAGAAAGTTCGGTTTTCATATTCATGTTTGAAAGTTTTAAGAGGGAAGTTAGTCATTTTTCTAATATGCATACTCGAATTTATATTTTTGAGACAAAATGGTTTTGTATACTACAAATTTCTTTGCGAACTATCAGTTTTCAAACGTACAATTCAGAGTTTCGGTAGAAGAGTTTCCTATTTGTTGTGGGCATCGGAAAATTTCTAAGAACCACCGTTACAGCTAAACAGACTTAAATACTACCCTCGAACTAGTTAGCTACTTTTAAAGGAAAACGGTAGACTAGTTGGCGTTTTCGCCACTGAGGTCAATTATTTTCAGACATAAAACGCCAGGAAGTCTATAAATCTTCAAACTTTTTTCAGATATTGCAACTCCTATGCTAAACTTAAATTTTAATGCTCAAATTTCAGAGTTTCGGTCAATATGGTTATGTATACTGCAAAGTGATAATTTCTTGTAATTTTTAATATCATAACTGTGAAATTTGCATTTCTATGAGAAAGTTCGGTTTTCATATTCATGTTTGAAAGTTTTAAGAGGGAAGTTAGTCATTTTTCTAATATGCATACTCGAATTTATATTTTTGAGACAAAATGGTTTTGTATACTACAAATTTCTTTGCGAACTATCAGTTTTCAAACGTACAATTCAGAGTTTCGGTAGAAGAGTTTCCTATTTGTTGTGGGCATCGGAAAATTTCTAAGAACCACCGTTACAGCTAAACAGACTTAAATACTACCCTCGAACTAGTTAGCTACTTTTAAAGGAAAACGGTAGACTAGTTGGCGTTTTCGCCACTGAGGTCAATTATTTTCAGACATAAAACGCCAGGAAGTCTATAAATCTTCAGACTTTTTTCAGATATTGCAACTCCTATGCTAAACTTAAATTTTAATGCTCAAATTTCAGAGTTTCGGTCAATATGGTTATGTATACTGCAAAGTGATAATTTCTTGTAATTTTTAATATCATAACTGTGAAATTTGCATTTCTATGAGAAAGTTCGGTTTTCATATTCATGTTTGAAAGTTTTAAGAGGGAAGTTAGTCATTTTTCTAATATGCATACTCGAATTTATATTTTTGAGACAAAATGGTTTTGTATACTACAAATTTCTTTGCGAACTATCAGTTTTCAAACGTACAATTCAGAGTTTCGGTAGAAGAGTTTCCTATTTGTTGTGGGCATCGGAAAATTTCTAAGAACCACCGTTACAGCTAAACAGACTTAAATACTACCCTCGAACTAGTTAGCTACTTTTAAAGGAAAACGGTAGACTAGTTGGCGTTTTCGCCACTGAGGTCAATTATTTTCAGACATAAAACGCCAGGAAGTCTATAAATCTTCAAACTTTTTTCAGATATTGCAACTCCTATGCTAAACTTAAATTTTAATGCTCAAATTTCAGAGTTTCGGTCAATATGGTTATGTATACTGCAAAGTGATAATTTCTTGTAATTTTTAATATCATAACTGTGAAATTTGCATTTCTATGAGAAAGTTCGGTTTTCATATTCATGTTTGAAAGTTTTAAGAGGGAAGTTAGTCATTTTTCTAATATGCATACTCGAATTTATATTTTTGAGACAAAATGGTTTTGTATACTACAAATTTCTTTGCGAACTATCAGTTTTCAAACGTACAATTCAGAGTTTCGGTAGAAGAGTTTCCTATTTGTTGTGGGCATCGGAAAATTTCTAAGAACCACCGTTACAGCTAAACAGACTTAAATACTACCCTCGAACTAGTTAGCTACTTTTAAAGGAAAACGGTAGACTAGTTGGCGTTTTCGCCACTGAGGTCAATTATTTTCAGACATAAAACGCCAGGAAGTCTATAAATCTTCAGACTTTTTTCAGATATTGCAACTCCTATGCTAAACTTAAATTTTAATGCTCAAATTTCAGAGTTTCGGTCAATATGGTTATGTATACTGCAAAGTGATAATTTCTTGTAATTTTTAATATCATAACTGTGAAATTTGCATTTCTATGAGAAAGTTCGGTTTTCATATTCATGTTTGAAAGTTTTAAGAGGGAAGTTAGTCATTTTTCTAATATGCATACTCGAATTTATATTTTTGAGACAAAATGGTTTTGTATACTACAAATTTCTTTGCGAACTATCAGTTTTCAAACGTACAATTCAGAGTTTCGGTAGAAGAGTTTCCTATTTGTTGTGGGCATCGGAAAATTTCTAAGAACCACCGTTACAGCTAAACAGACTTAAATACTACCCTCGAACTAGTTAGCTACTTTTAAAGGAAAACGGTAGACTAGTTGGCGTTTTCGCCACTGAGGTCAATTATTTTCAGACATAAAACGCCAGGAAGTCTATAAATCTTCAAACTTTTTTCAGATATTGCAACTCCTATGCTAAACTTAAATTTTAATGCTCAAATTTCAGAGTTTCGGTCAATATGGTTATGTATACTGCAAAGTGATAATTTCTTGTAATTTTTAATATCATAACTGTGAAATTTGCATTTCTATGAGAAAGTTCGGTTTTCATATTCATGTTTGAAAGTTTTAAGAGGGAAGTTAGTCATTTTTCTAATATGCATACTCGAATTTATATTTTTGAGACAAAATGGTTTTGTATACTACAAATTTCTTTGCGAACTATCAGTTTTCAAACGTACAATTCAGAGTTTCGGTAGAAGAGTTTCCTATTTGTTGTGGGCATCGGAAAATTTCTAAGAACCACCGTTACAGCTAAACAGACTTAAATACTACCCTCGAACTAGTTAGCTACTTTTAAAGGAAAACGGTAGACTAGTTGGCGTTTTCGCCACTGAGGTCAATTATTTTCAGACATAAAACGCCAGGAAGTCTATAAATCTTCAGACTTTTTTCAGATATTGCAACTCCTATGCTAAACTTAAATTTTAATGCTCAAATTTCAGAGTTTCGGTCAATATGGTTATGTATACTGCAAAGTGATAATTTCTTGTAATTTTTAATATCATAACTGTGAAATTTGCATTTCTATGAGAAAGTTCGGTTTTCATATTCATGTTTGAAAGTTTAAAGAGGGAAGTTAGTCATTTTTCTAATATTCATACTCGAATTTATATTTTTGAGACAAAATGGTTTTGTATACTACAAATTTCTTTGCGAACTATCAGTTTTCAAACGTACAATTCAGAGTTTCGGTAGAAGAGTTTCCTATTTGTTGTGGGCATCGGAAAATTTCTAAGAACCACCGTTACAGCTGAACAGACTTAAATACTACCCTCGAACTAGTTAGCTACTTTTAAAGGAAAACGGTAGACTAGTTGGCGTTTTCGCCACTGAGGTCAATTATTTTCAGACATAAAACGCCAGGAAGTCTATAAATCTTCAAACTCTTTTCAGATATTGCAACTCCTATGCTAAACTTAAATTTTAATGCTCAAATTTCAGAGTTTCGGTCAATATGGTTATGTATACTGCAAAGTGATAATTTCTTGTAATTTTTAATATCATAACTGTGAAATTTGCATTTCTATGAGAAAGTTCGGTTTTCATATTCATGTTTGAAAGTTTTAAGAGGGAAGTTAGTCATTTTTCTAATATGCATACTCGAATTTATATTTTTGAGACAAAATGGTTTTGTATACTACAAATTTCTTTGCGAACTATCAGTTTTCAAACGTACAATTCAGAGTTTCGGTAGAAGAGTTTCCTATTTGTTGTGGGCATCGGAAAATTTCTAAGAACCACCGTTACAGCTAAACAGACTTAAATACTACCCTCGAACTAGTTAGCTACTTTTAAAGGAAAACGGTAGACTAGTTGGCGTTTTCGCCACTGAGGTCAATTATTTTCAGACATAAAACGCCAGGAAGTCTATAAATCTTCAGACTTTTTTCAGATATTGCAACTCCTATGCTAAACTTAAATTTTAATGCTCAAATTTCAGAGTTTCGGTCAATATGGTTATGTATACTGCAAAGTGATAATTTCTTGTAATTTTTAATATCATAACTGTGAAATTTGCATTTCTATGAGAAAGTTCGGTTTTCATATTCATGTTTGAAAGTTTTAAGAGGGAAGTTAGTCATTTTTCTAATATTCATACTCGAATTTATATTTTTGAGACAAAATGGTTTTGTATACTACAAATTTCTTTGCGAACTATCAGTTTTCAAACGTACAATTCAGAGTTTCGGTAGAAGTGTTTCCTATTTGTTGTGGGCATCGGAAAATTTCTAAGAACCACCGTTACAGCTAAACAGACTTAAATACTACCCTCGAACTAGTTAGCTACTTTTAAAGGAAAACGGTAGACTAGTTGGCGTTTTCGCCACTGAGGTCAATTATTTTCAGACATAAAACGCCAGGAAGTCTATAAATCTTCAGACTTTTTTCAGATATTGCAACTCCTATGCTAAACTTAAATTTTAATGCTCAAATTTCAGAGTTTCGGTCAATATGGTTATGTATACTGCAAAGTGATAATTTCTTGTAATTTTTAATATCATAACTGTGAAATTTGCATTTCTATGAGAAAGTTCGGTTTTCATATTCATGTTTGAAAGTTTTAAGAGGGAAGTTAGTCATTTTTCTAATATTCATACTCGAATTTATATTTTTGAGACAAAATGGTTTTGTATACTACAAATTTCTTTGCGAACTATCAGTTTTCAAACGTACAATTCAGAGTTTCGGTAGAAGAGTTTCCTATTTGTTGTGGGCATCGGAAAATTTCTAAGAACCACCGTTACAGCTAAACAGACTTAAATACTACCCTCGAACTAGTTAGCTACTTTTAAAGGAAAACGGTAGACTAGTTGGCGTTTTCGCCACTGGGGTCAATTATTTTCAGACATAAAACGCCAGGAAGTCTATAAATCTTCAAACTTTTTTCAGATATTGCAACTCCTATGCTAAACTTAAATTTTAATGCTCAAATTTCAGAGTTTCGGTCAATATGGTTATGTATACTGCAAAGTGATAATTTCTTGTAATTTTTAATATCATAACTGTGAAATTTGCATTTCTATGAGAAAGTTCGGTTTTCATATTCATGTTTGAAAGTTTTAAGAGGGAAGTTAGTCATTTTTCTAATATGCATACTCGAATTTATATTTTTGAGACAAAATGGTTTTGTATACTACAAATTTCTTTGCGAACTATCAGTTTTCAAACGTACAATTCAGAGTTTCGGTAGAAGAGTTTCCTATTTGTTGTGGGCATCGGAAAATTTCTAAGAACCACCGTTACAGCTAAACAGACTTAAATACTACCCTCGAACTAGTTAGCTACTTTTAAAGGAAAACGGTAGACTAGTTGGCGTTTTCGCCACTGAGGTCAATTATTTTCAGACATAAAACGCCAGGAAGTCTATAAATCTTCAAACTTTTTTCAGATATTGCAACTCCTATGCTAAACTTAAATTTTAATGCTCAAATTTCAGAGTTTCGGTCAATATGGTTATGTATACTGCAAAGTGATAATTTCTTGTAATTTTTAATATCATAACTGTGAAATTTGCATTTCTATGAGAAAGTTCGGTTTTCATATTCATGTTTGAAAGTTTTAAGAGGGAAGTTAGTCATTTTTCTAATATTCATACTCGAATTTATATTTTTGAGACAAAATGGTTTTGTATACTACAAATTTCTTTGCGAACTATCAGTTTTCAAACGTACAATTCAGAGTTTCGGTAGAAGAGTTTCCTATTTGTTGTGGGCATCGGAAAATTTCTAAGAACCACCGTTACAGCTAAACAGACTTAAATACTACCCTCGAACTAGTTAGCTACTTTTAAAGGAAAACGGTAGACTAGTTGGCGTTTTCGCCACTGAGGTCAATTATTTTCAGACATAAAACGCCAGGAAGTCTATAAATCTTCAAACTTTTTTCAGATATTGCAACTCCTATGCTAAACTTAAATTTTAATGCTCAAATTTCAGAGTTTCGGTCAATATGGTTATGTATACTGCAAAGTGATAATTTCTTGTAATTTTTAATATCATAACTGTGAAATTTGCATTTCTATGAGAAAGTTCGGTTTTCATATTCATGTTTGAAAGTTTTAAGAGGGAAGTTAGTCATTTTTCTAATATGCATACTCGAATTTATATTTTTGAGACAAAATGGTTTTGTATACTACAAATTTCTTTGCGAACTATCAGTTTTCAAACGTACAATTCAGAGTTTCGGTAGAAGAGTTTCCTATTTGTTGTGGGCATCGGAAAATTTCTAAGAACCACCGTTACAGCTAAACAGACTTAAATACTACCCTCGAACTAGTTAGCTACTTTTAAAGGAAAACGGTAGACTAGTTGGCGTTTTCGCCACTGAGGTCAATTATTTTCAGACATAAAACGCCAGGAAGTCTATAAATCTTCAAACTTTTTTCAGATATTGCAACTCCTATGCTAAACTTAAATTTTAATGCTCAAATTTCAGAGTTTCGGTCAATATGGTTATGTATACTGCAAAGTGATAATTTCTTGTAATTTTTAATATCATAACTGTGAAATTTGCATTTCTATGAGAAAGTTCGGTTTTCATATTCATGTTTGAAAGTTTTAAGAGGGAAGTTAGTCATTTTTCTAATATGCATACTCGAATTTATATTTTTGAGACAAAATGGTTTTGTATACTACAAATTTCTTTGCGAACTATCAGTTTTCAAACGTACAATTCAGAGTTTCGGTAGAAGAGTTTCCTATTTGTTGTGGGCATCGGAAAATTTCTAAGAACCACCGTTACAGCTAAACAGACTTAAATACTACCCTCGAACTAGTTAGCTACTTTTAAAGGAAAACGGTAGACTAGTTGGCGTTTTCGCCACTGAGGTCAATTATTTTCAGACATAAAACGCCAGGAAGTCTATAAATCTTCAAACTTTTTTCAGATATTGCAACTCCTATGCTAAACTTAAATTTTAATGCTCAAATTTCAGAGTTTCGGTCAATATGGTTATGTATACTGCAAAGTGATAATTTCTTGTAATTTTTAATATCATAACTGTGAAATTTGCATTTCTATGAGAAAGTTCGGTTTTCATATTCATGTTTGAAAGTTTTAAGAGGGAAGTTAGTCATTTTTCTAATATTCATACTCGAATTTATATTTTTGAGACAAAATGGTTTTGTATACTACAAATTTCTTTGCGAACTATCAGTTTTCAAACGTACAATTCAGAGTTTCGGTAGAAGAGTTTCCTATTTGTTGTGGGCATCGGAAAATTTCTAAGAACCACCGTTACAGCTAAACAGACTTAAATACTACCCTCGAACTAGTTAGCTACTTTTAAAGGAAAACGGTAGACTAGTTGGCGTTTTCGCCACTGAGGTCAATTATTTTCAGACATAAAACGCCAGGAAGTCTATAAATCTTCAAACTTTTTTCAGATATTGCAACTCCTATGCTAAACTTAAATTTTAATGCTCAAATTTCAGAGTTTCGGTCAATATGGTTATGTATACTGCAAAGTGATAATTTCTTGTAATTTTTAATATCATAACTGTGAAATTTGCATTTCTATGAGAAAGTTCGGTTTTCATATTCATGTTTGAAAGTTTTAAGAGGGAAGTTAGTCATTTTTCTAATATGCATACTCGAATTTATATTTTTGAGACAAAATGGTTTTGTATACTACAAATTTCTTTGCGAACTATCAGTTTTCAAACGTACAATTCAGAGTTTCGGTAGAAGAGTTTCCTATTTGTTGTGGGCATCGGAAAATTTCTAAGAACCACCGTTACAGCTAAACAGACTTAAATACTACCCTCGAACTAGTTAGCTACTTTTAAAGGAAAACGGTAGACTAGTTGGCGTTTTCGCCACTGAGGTCAATTATTTTCAGACATAAAACGCCAGGAAGTCTATAAATCTTCAGACTTTTTTCAGATATTGCAACTCCTATGCTAAACTTAAATTTTAATGCTCAAATTTCAGAGTTTCGGTCAATATGGTTATGTATACTGCAAAGTGATAAGTTCTTGTAATTTTTAATATCATAACTGTGAAATTTGCATTTCTATGAGAAAGTTCGGTTTTCATATTCATGTTTGAAAGTTTTAAGAGGGAAGTTAGTCATTTTTCTAATATTCATACTCGAATTTATATTTTTGAGACAAAATGGTTTTGTATACTACAAATTTCTTTGCGAACTATCAGTTTTCAAACGTACAATTCAGAGTTTCGGTAGAAGAGTTTCCTATTTGTTGTGGGCATCGGAAAATTTCTAAGAACCACCGTTACAGCTAAACAGACTTAAATACTACCCTCGAACTAGTTAGCTACTTTTAAAGGAAAACGGTAGACTAGTTGGCGTTTTCGCCACTGAGGTCAATTATTTTCAGACATAAAACGCCAGGAAGTCTATAAATCTTCAAACTTTTTTCAGATATTGCAACTCCTATGCTAAACTTAAATTTTAATGCTCAAATTTCAGAGTTTCGGTCAATATGGTTATGTATACTGCAAAGTGATAATTTCTTGTAATTTTTAATATCATAACTGTGAAATTTGCATTTCTATGAGAAAGTTCGGTTTTCATATTCATGTTTGAAAGTTTTAAGAGGGAAGTTAGTCATTTTTCTAATATGCATACTCGAATTTATATTTTTGAGACAAAATGGTTTTGTATACTACAAATTTCTTTGCGAACTATCAGTTTTCAAACGTACAATTCAGAGTTTCGGTAGAAGAGTTTCCTATTTGTTGTGGGCATCGGAAAATTTCTAAGAACCACCGTTACAGCTAAACAGACTTAAATACTACCCTCGAACTAGTTAGCTACTTTTAAAGGAAAACGGTAGACTAGTTGGCGTTTTCGCCACTGAGGTCAATTATTTTCAGACATAAAACGCCAGGAAGTCTATAAATCTTCAAACTTTTTTCAGATATTGCAACTCCTATGCTAAACTTAAATTTTAATGCTCAAATTTCAGAGTTTCGGTCAATATGGTTATGTATACTGCAAAGTGATAATTTCTTGTAATTTTTAATATCATAACTGTGAAATTTGCATTTCTATGAGAAAGTTCGGTTTTCATATTCATGTTTGAAAGTTTTAAGAGGGAAGTTAGTCATTTTTCTAATATGCATACTCGAATTTATATTTTTGAGACAAAATGGTTTTGTACACTACAAATTTCTTTGCGAACTATCAGTTTTCAAACGTACAATTCAGAGTTTCGGTAGAAGAGTTTCCTATTTGTTGTGGGCATCGGAAAATTTCTAAGAACCACCGTTACAGCTAAACAGACTTAAATACTACCCTCGAACTAGTTAGCTACTTTTAAAGGAAAACGGTAGGACTAGTTGGCGTTTTCGCCACAGAGGTCAATTATTTTCAGACATAAAACGCCAGGAAGTCTATAAATCTTCAGACTTTTTTCAGATATTGCAACTCCTATGCTAACCTTAAATTTTAATGCTCAAATTTCAGAGTTTCGGTCAATATGGTTATGTATACTGCAAAGTGATAATTTCTTGTAATTTTTAATATCATAACTGTGAAATTTGCATTTCTATGAGAAAGTTCGGTTTTCATATTCATGTTTGAAAGTTTTAAGAGGGAAGTTAGTCATTTTTCTAATATTCATACTCGAATTTATATTTTTGAGACAAAATGGTTTTGTATACTACAAATTTCTTTGCGAACTATCAGTTTTCAAACGTACAATTCAGAGTTTCGGTAGAAGAGTTTCCTATTTGTTGTGGGCATCGGAAAATTTCTAAGAACCACCGTTACAGCTAAACAGACTTAAATACTACCCTCGAACTAGTTAGCTACTTTTAAAGGAAAACGGTAGACTAGTTGGCGTTTTCGCCACAGAGGTCAATTATTTTCAGACATAAAACGCCAGGAAGTCTATAAATCTTCAAACTTTTTTCAGATATTGCAACTCCTATGCTAAACTTAAATTTTAATGCTCAAATTTCAGAGTTTCGGTCAATATGGTTATGTATACTGCAAAGTGATAATTTCTTGTAATTTTTAATATCATAACTGTGAAATTTGCATTTCTATGAGAAAGTTCGGTTTTCATATTCATGTTTGAAAGTTTTAAGAGGGAAGTTAGTCATTTTTCTAATATTCATACTCGAATTTATATTTTTGAGACAAAATGGTTTTGTATACTACAAATTTCTTTGCGAACTATCAGTTTTCAAACGTACAATTCAGAGTTTCGGTAGAAGAGTTTCCTATTTGTTGTGGGCATCGGAAAATTTCTAAGAACCACCGTTACAGCTAAACAGACTTAAATACTACCCTCGAACTAGTTAGCTACTTTTAAAGGAAAACGGTAGACTAGTTGGCGTTTTCGCCACAGAGGTCAATTATTTTCAGACATAAAACGCCAGGAAGTCTATAAATCTTCAAACTTTTTTCAGATATTGCAACTCCTATGCTAAACTTAAATTTTAATGCTCAAATTTCAGAGTTTCGGTCAATATGGTTATGTATACTGCAAAGTGATAATTTCTTGTAATTTTTAATATCATAACTGTGAAATTTGCATTTCTATGAGAAAGTTCGGTTTTCATATTCATGTTTGAAAGTTTTAAGAGGGAAGTTAGTCATTTTTCTAATATTCATACTCGAATTTATATTTTTGAGACAAAATGGTTTTGTATACTACAAATTTCTTTGCGAACTATCAGTTTTCAAACGTACAATTCAGAGTTTCGGTAGAAGAGTTTCCTATTTGTTGTGGGCATCGGAAAATTTCTAAGAACCACCGTTACAGCTAAACAGACTTAAATACTACCCTCGAACTAGTTAGCTACTTTTAAAGGAAAACGGTAGACTAGTTGGCGTTTTCGCCACAGAGGTCAATTATTTTCAGACATAAAACGCCAGGAAGTCTATAAATCTTCAAACTTTTTTCAGATATTGCAACTCCTATGCTAAACTTAAATTTTAATGCTCAAATTTCAGAGTTTCGGTCAATATGGTTATGTATACTGCAAAGTGATAATTTCTTGTAATTTTTAATATCATAACTGTGAAATTTGCATTTCTATGAGAAAGTTCGGTTTTCATATTCATGTTTGAAAGTTTTAAGAGGGAAGTTAGTCATTTTTCTAATATTCATACTCGAATTTATATTTTTGAGACAAAATGGTTTTGTATACTACAAATTTCTTTGCGAACTATCAGTTTTCAAACGTACAATTCAGAGTTTCGGTAGAAGAGTTTCCTATTTGTTGTGGGCATCGGAAAATTTCTAAGAACCACCGTTACAGCTAAACAGACTTAAATACTACCCTCGAACTAGTTAGCTACTTTTAAAGGAAAACGGTAGACTAGTTGGCGTTTTCGCCACAGAGGTCAATTATTTTCAGACATAAAACGCCAGGAAGTCTATAAATCTTCAAACTTTTTTCAGATATTGCAACTCCTATGCTAAACTTAAATTTTAATGCTCAAATTTCAGAGTTTCGGTCAATATGGTTATGTATACTGCAAAGTGATAATTTCTTGTAATTTTTAATATCATAACTGTGAAATTTGCATTTCTATGAGAAAGTTCGGTTTTCATATTCATGTTTGAAAGTTTTAAGAGGGAAGTTAGTCATTTTTCTAATATTCATACTCGAATTTATATTTTTGAGACAAAATGGTTTTGTATACTACAAATTTCTTTGCGAACTATCAGTTTTCAAACGCACAATTCAGAGTTTCGGTAGAAGAGTTTCCTATTTGTTGTGGGCATCGGAAAATTTCTAAGAACCACCGTTACAGCTAAACAGACTTAAATACTACCCTCGAACTAGTTAGCTACTTTTAAAGGAAAACGGTAGGACTAGTTGGCGTTTTCGCCACAGAGGTCAATTATTTTCAGACATAAAACGCCAGGAAGTCTATAAATCTTCAGACTTTTTTCAGATATTGCAACTCCTATGCTAAACTTAAATTTTAATGCTCAAATTTCAGAGTTTCGGTCAATATGGTTATGTATACTGCAAAGTGATAATATCTTGTAATTTTTAATATCATAACTGTGAAATTTGCATTTCTATGAGAAAGTTCGGTTTTCATATTCATGTTTGAAAGTTTTAAGAGGGAAGTTAGTCATTTTTCTAATATTCATACTCGAATTTATATTTTTGAGACAAAATGGTTTTGTATACTACAAATTTCTTTGCGAACTATCAGTTTTCAAACGCACAATTCAGAGTTTCGGTAGAAGAGTTTCCTATTTGTTGTGGGCATCGGAAAATTTCTAAGAACCACCGTTACAGCTAAACAGACTTAAATACTACCCTCGAACTAGTTAGCTACTTTTAAAGGAAAACGGTAGGACTAGTTGGCGTTTTCGCCACAGAGGTCAATTATTTTCAGACATAAAACGCCAGGAAGTCTATAAATCTTCAGACTTTTTTCAGATATTGCAACTCCTATGCTAAACTTAAATTTTAATGCTCAAATTTCAGAGTTTCGGTCAATATGGTTATGTATACTGCAAAGTGATAATTTCTTGTAATTTTTAATATCATAACTGTGAAATTTGCATTTCTATGAGAAAGTTCGGTTTTCATATTCATGTTTGAAAGTTTTAAGAGGGAAGTTAGTCATTTTTCTAATATTCATACTCGAATTTATATTTTTGAGACAAAATGGTTTTGTATACTACAAATTTCTTTGCGAACTATCAGTTTTCAAACGTACAATTCAGAGTTTCGGTAGAAGAGTTTCCTATTTGTTGTGGGCATCGGAAAATTTCTAAGAACCACCGTTACAGCTAAACAGACTTAAATACTACCCTCGAACTAGTTAGCTACTTTTAAAGGAAAACGGTAGACTAGTTGGCGTTTTCGCCACAGAGGTCAATTATTTTCAGACATAAAACGCCAGGAAGTCTATAAATCTTCAAACTTTTTTCAGATATTGCAACTCCTATGCTAAACTTAAATTTTAATGCTCAAATTTCAGAGTTTCGGTCAATATGGTTATGTATACTGCAAAGTGATAATTTCTTGTAATTTTTAATATCATAACTGTGAAATTTGCATTTCTATGAGAAAGTTCGGTTTTCATATTCATGTTTGAAAGTTTTAAGAGGGAAGTTAGTCATTTTTCTAATATTCATACTCGAATTTATATTTTTGAGACAAAATGGTTTTGTATACTACAAATTTCTTTGCGAACTATCAGTTTTCAAACGTACAATTCAGAGTTTCGGTAGAAGAGTTTCCTATTTGTTGTGGGCATCGGAAAATTTCTAAGAACCACCGTTACAGCTAAACAGACTTAAATACTACCCTCGAACTAGTTAGCTACTTTTAAAGGAAAACGGTAGGACTAGTTGGCGTTTTCGCCACAGAGGTCAATTATTTTCAGACATAAAACGCCAGGAAGTCTATAAATCTTCAGACTTTTTTCAGATATTGCAACTCCTATGCTAAACTTAAATTTTAATGCTCAAATTTCAGAGTTTCGGTCAATATGGTTATGTATACTGCAAAGTGATAATATCTTGTAATTTTTAATATCATAACTGTGAAATTTGCATTTCTATGAGAAAGTTCGGTTTTCATATTCATGTTTGAAAGTTTTAAGAGGGAAGTTAGTCATTTTTCTAATATTCATACTCGAATTTATATTTTTGAGACAAAATGGTTTTGTATACTACAAATTTCTTTGCGAACTATCAGTTTTCAAACGCACAATTCAGAGTTTCGGTAGAAGAGTTTCCTATTTGTTGTGGGCATCGGAAAATTTCTAAGAACCACCGTTACAGCTAAACAGACTTAAATACTACCCTCGAACTAGTTAGCTACTTTTAAAGGAAAACGGTAGGACTAGTTGGCGTTTTCGCCACAGAGGTCAATTATTTTCAGACATAAAACGCCAGGAAGTCTATAAATCTTCAGACTTTTTTCAGATATTGCAACTCCTATGCTAAACTTAAATTTTAATGCTCAAATTTCAGAGTTTCGGTCAATATGGTTATGTATACTGCAAAGTGATAATTTCTTGTAATTTTTAATATCATAACTGTGAAATTTGCATTTCTATGAGAAAGTTCGGTTTTCATATTCATGTTTGAAAGTTTTAAGAGGGAAGTTAGTCATTTTTCTAATATTCATACTCGAATTTATATTTTTGAGACAAAATGGTTTTGTATACTACAAATTTCTTTGCGAACTATCAGTTTTCAAACGTACAATTCAGAGTTTCGGTAGAAGAGTTTCCTATTTGTTGTGGGCATCGGAAAATTTCTAAGAACCACCGTTACAGCTAAACAGACTTAAATACTACCCTCGAACTAGTTAGCTACTTTTAAAGGAAAACGGTAGACTAGTTGGCGTTTTCGCCACAGAGGTCAATTATTTTCAGACATAAAACGCCAGGAAGTCTATAAATCTTCAAACTTTTTTCAGATATTGCAACTCCTATGCTAAACTTAAATTTTAATGCTCAAATTTCAGAGTTTCGGTCAATATGGTTATGTATACTGCAAAGTGATAATTTCTTGTAATTTTTAATATCATAACTGTGAAATTTGCATTTCTATGAGAAAGTTCGGTTTTCATATTCATGTTTGAAAGTTTTAAGAGGGAAGTTAGTCATTTTTCTAATATTCATACTCGAATTTATATTTTTGAGACAAAATGGTTTTGTATACTACAAATTTCTTTGCGAACTATCAGTTTTCAAACGTACAATTCAGAGTTTCGGTAGAAGAGTTTCCTATTTGTTGTGGGCATCGGAAAATTTCTAAGAACCACCGTTACAGCTAAACAGACTTAAATACTACCCTCGAACTAGTTAGCTACTTTTAAAGGAAAACGGTAGGACTAGTTGGCGTTTTCGCCACAGAGGTCAATTATTTTCAGACATAAAACGCCAGGAAGTCTATAAATCTTCAGACTTTTTTCAGATATTGCAACTCCTATGCTAAACTTAAATTTTAATGCTCAAATTTCAGAGTTTCGGTCAATATGGTTATGTATACTGCAAAGTGATAATATCTTGTAATTTTTAATATCATAACTGTGAAATTTGCATTTCTATGAGAAAGTTCGGTTTTCATATTCATGTTTGAAAGTTTTAAGAGGGAAGTTAGTCATTTTTCTAATATTCATACTCGAATTTATATTTTTGAGACAAAATGGTTTTGTATACTACAAATTTCTTTGCGAACTATCAGTTTTCAAACGCACAATTCAGAGTTTCGGTAGAAGAGTTTCCTATTTGTTGTGGGCATCGGAAAATTTCTAAGAACCACCGTTACAGCTAAACAGACTTAAATACTACCCTCGAACTAGTTAGCTACTTTTAAAGGAAAACGGTAGGACTAGTTGGCGTTTTCGCCACAGAGGTCAATTATTTTCAGACATAAAACGCCAGGAAGTCTATAAATCTTCAGACTTTTTTCAGATATTGCAACTCCTATGCTAAACTTAAATTTTAATGCTCAAATTTCAGAGTTTCGGTCAATATGGTTATGTATACTGCAAAGTGATAATTTCTTGTAATTTTTAATATCATAACTGTGAAATTTGCATTTCTATGAGAAAGTTCGGTTTTCATATTCATGTTTGAAAGTTTTAAGAGGGAAGTTAGTCATTTTTCTAATATTCATACTCGAATTTATATTTTTGAGACAAAATGGTTTTGTATACTACAAATTTCTTTGCGAACTATCAGTTTTCAAACGTACAATTCAGAGTTTCGCTAGAAGAGTTTCCTATTTGTTGTGGGCATCGGAAAATTTCTAAGAACCACCGTTACAGCTAAACAGACTTAAATACTACCCTCGAACTAGTTAGCTACTTTTAAAGGAAAACGGTAGACTAGTTGGCGTTTTCGCCACAGAGGTCAATTATTTTCAGACATAAAACGCCAGGAAGTCTATAAATCTTCAAACTTTTTTCAGATATTGCAACTCCTATGCTAAACTTAAATTTTAATGCTCAAATTTCAGAGTTTCGGTCAATATGGTTATGTATACTGCAAAGTGATAATTTCTTGTAATTTTTAATATCATAACTGTGAAATTTGCATTTCTATGAGAAAGTTCGGTTTTCATATTCATGTTTGAAAGTTTTAAGAGGGAAGTTAGTCATTTTTCTAATATTCATACTCGAATTTATATTTTTGAGACAAAATGGTTTTGTATACTACAAATTTCTTTGCGAACTATCAGTTTTCAAACGTACAATTCAGAGTTTCGGTAGAAGAGTTTCCTATTTGTTGTGGGCATCGGAAAATTTCTAAGAACCACCGTTACAGCTAAACAGACTTAAATACTACCCTCGAACTAGTTAGCTACTTTTAAAGGAAAACGGTAGGACTAGTTGGCGTTTTCGCCACAGAGGTAATTATTTTCAGACATAAAACGCCAGGAAGTCTATAAATCTTCAGACTTTTTTCAGATATTGCAACTCCTATGCTAAACTTAAATTTTAATGCTCAAATTTCAGAGTTTCGGTCAATATGGTTATGTATACTGCAAAGTGATAATTTCTTGTAATTTTTAATATCATAACTGTGAAATTTGCATTTCTATGAGAAAGTTCGGTTTTCATATTCATGTTTGAAAGTTTTAAGAGGGAAGTTAGTCATTTTTCTAATATTCATACTCGAATTTATATTTTTGAGACAAAATGGTTTTGTATACTACAAATTTCTTTGCGAACTATCAGTTTTCAAACGCACAATTCAGAGTTTCGGTAGAAGAGTTTCCTATTTGTTGTGGGCATCGGAAAATTTCTAAGAACCACCGTTACAGCTAAACAGACTTAAATACTACCCTCGAACTAGTTAGCTACTTTTAAAGGAAAACGGTAGGACTAGTTGGCGTTTTCGCCACAGAGGTCAATTATTTTCAGACATAAAACGCCAGGAAGTCTATAAATCTTCAGACTTTTTTCAGATATTGCAACTCCTATGCTAAACTTAAATTTTAATGCTCAAATTTCAGAGTTTCGGTCAATATGGTTATGTATACTGCAAAGTGATAATTTCTTGTAATTTTTAATATCATGACTGTGAAATTTGCATTTCTATGAGAAAGTTCGGTTTTCATATTCATGTTTGAAAGTTTTAAGAGGGAAGTTAGTCATTTTTCTAATATTCATACTCGAATTTATATTTTTGAGACAAAATGGTTTTGTATACTACAAATTTCTTTGCGAACTATCAGTTTTCAAACGCACAATTCAGAGTTTCGGTAGAAGAGTTTCCTATTTGTTGTGGGCATCGGAAAATTTCTAAGATCCACCGTTACAGCTAAACAGACTTAAATACTACCCTCGAACTAGTTAGCTACTTTTAAAGGAAAACGGTAGACTAGTTGGCGTTTTCGCCACAGAGGTCAATTATTTTCAGACATAAAACGCCAGGAAGTCTATAAATCTTCAGACTTTTTTCAGATATTGCAACTCCTATGCTAAACTTAAATTTTAATGCTCAAATTTCAGAGTTTCGGTCAATATGGTTATGTATACTGCAAAGTGATAATTTCTTGTAATTTTTAATATCATGACTGTGAAATTTGCATTTCTATGAGACAGTTCGGTTTTCATATTCATGTTTGAAAGTTTTAAGAGGGAAGTTAGCCATTTTTCTAATATTCATAGTCGAATTTATATTTTTGAGACAAAATGGTTTTGTATACTACAAATTTCTTTGCGAACTATCAGTTTTCAAACGCACAATTCAGAGTTTCGGTAGAAGAGTTTCCTATTTGTTGTGGGCATCGGAAAATTTCTAAGAACCACCGTTACAGCTAAACAGACTTAAATACTACCCTCGAACTAGTTAGCTACTTTTAAAGGAAAACGGTAGGACTAGTTGGCGTTTTCGCCACAGAGGTCAATTATTTTCAGACATAAAACGCCAGGAAGTCTATAAATCTTCAGACTTTTTTCAGATATTGCAACTCCTATGCTAAACTTAAATTTTAATGCTCAAATTTCAGAGTTTCGGTCAATATGGTTATGTATACTGCAAAGTGATAATTTCTTGTAATTTTTAATATCATAACTGTGAAATTTGCATTTCTATGAGAAAGTTCGGTTTTCATATTCATGTTTGAAAGTTTTAAGAGGGAAGTTAGTCATTTTTCTAATATTCATACTCGAATTTATATTTTTGAGACAAAATGGTTTTGTATACTACAAATTTCTTTGCGAACTATCAGTTTTCAAACGCACAATTCAGAGTTTCGGTCAATATGGTTATGTATACTGCAAAGTGATAATTTCTTGTAATTTTTAATATCATAACTGTGAAATTTGCATTTCTATGAGAAAGTTCGGTTTTCATATTCATGTTTGAAAGTTTTAAGAGGGAAGTTAGCCATTTTTCTAATATTCATAGTCGAATTTATATTTTTGAGACAAAATGGTTTTGTATACTACAAATTTCTTTGCGAACTATCAGTTTTCAAACGCACAATTCAGAGTTTCGGTAGAAGAGTTTCCTATTTGTTGTGGGCATCGGAAAATTTCTAAGAACCACCGTTACAGCTAAACAGACTTAAATACTACCCTCGAACTAGTTAGCTACTTTTAAAGGAAAACGGTAGGACTAGTTGGCGTTTTCGCCACAGAGGTCAATTATTTTCAGACATAAAACGCCAGGAAGTCTATAAATCTTCAGACTTTTTTCAGATATTGCAACTCCTATGCTAAACTTAAATTTTAATGCTCAAATTTCAGAGTTTCGGTCAATATGGTTATGTATACTGCAAAGTGATAATTTCTTGTAATTTTTAATATCATAACTGTGAAATTTGCATTTCTATGAGAAAGTTCGGTTTTCATATTCATGTTTGAAAGTTTTAAGAGGGAAGTTAGTCATTTTTCTAATATTCATACTCGAATTTATATTTTTGAGACAAAATGGTTTTGTATACTACAAATTTCTTTGCGAACTATCAGTTTTCAAACGCACAATTCAGAGTTTCGGTCAATATGGTTATGTATACTGCAAAGTGATAATTTCTTGTAATTTTTAATATCATAACTGTGAAATTTGCATTTCTATGAGAAAGTTCGGTTTTCATATTCATGTTTGAAAGTTTTAAGAGGGAAGTTAGCCATTTTTCTAATATTCATAGTCGAATTTATATTTTTGAGACAAAATGGTTTTGTATACTACAAATTTCTTTGCGAACTATCAGTTTTCAAACGCACAATTCAGAGTTTCGGTAGAAGAGTTTCCTATTTGTTGTGGGCATCGGAAAATTTCTAAGAACCACCGTTACAGCTAAACAGACTTAAATACTACCCTCGAACTAGTTAGCTACTTTTAAAGGAAAACGGTAGGACTAGTTGGCGTTTTCGCCACAGAGGTCAATTATTTTCAGACATAAAACGCCAGGAAGTCTATAAATCTTCAGACTTTTTTCAGATATTGCAACTCCTATGCTAAACTTAAATTTTAATGCTCAAATTTCAGAGTTTCGGTCAATATGGTTATGTATACTGCAAAGTGATAATTTCTTGTAATTTTTAATATCATAACTGTGAAATTTGCATTTCTATGAGAAAGTTCGGTTTTCATATTCATGTTTGAAAGTTTTAAGAGGGAAGTTAGTCATTTTTCTAATATTCATACTCGAATTTATATTTTTGAGACAAAATGGTTTTGTATACTACAAATTTCTTTGCGAACTATCAGTTTTCAAACGTACAATTCAGAGTTTCGGTAGAAGAGTTTCCTATTTGTTGTGGGCATCGGAAAATTTCTAAGAACCACCGTTACAGCTAAACAGACTTAAATACTACCCTCGAACTAGTTAGCTACTTTTAAAGGAAAACGGTAGGACTAGTTGGCGTTTTCGCCACAGAGGTCAATTATTTTCAGACATAAAACGCCAGGAAGTCTATAAATCTTCAGACTTTTTTCAGATATTGCAACTCCTATGCTAAACTTAAATTTTAATGCTCAAATTTCAGAGTTTCGGTCAATATGGTTATGTATACTGCAAAGTGATAATTTCTTGTAATTTTTAATATCATAACTGTGAAATTTGCATTTCTATGAGAAAGTTCGGTTTTCATATTCATGTTTGAAAGTTTTAAGAGGGAAGTTAGTCATTTTTCTAATATTCATACTCGAATTTATATTTTTGAGACAAAATGGTTTTGTATACTACAAATTTCTTTGCGAACTATCAGTTTTCAAACGCACAATTCAGAGTTTCGGTAGAAGAGTTTCCTATTTGTTGTGGGCATCGGAAAATTTCTAAGAACCACCGTTACAGCTAAACAGACTTAAATACTACCCTCGAACTAGTTAGCTACTTTTAAAGGAAAACGGTAGGACTAGTTGGCGTTTTCGCCACAGAGGTCAATTATTTTCAGACATAAAACGCCAGGAAGTCTATAAATCTTCAGACTTTTTTCAGATATTGCAACTCCTATGCTAAACTTAAATTTTAATGCTCAAATTTCAGAGTTTCGGTCAATATGGTTATGTATACTGCAAAGTGATAATTTCTTGTAATTTTTAATATCATGACTGTGAAATTTGCATTTCTATGAGAAAGTTCGGTTTTCATATTCATGTTTGAAAGTTTTAAGAGGGAAGTTAGTCATTTTTCTAATATTCATACTCGAATTTATATTTTTGAGACAAAATGGTTTTGTATACTACAAATTTCTTTGCGAACTATCAGTTTTCAAACGCACAATTCAGAGTTTCGGTAGAAGAGTTTCCTATTTGTTGTGGGCATCGGAAAATTTCTAAGATCCACCGTTACAGCTAAACAGACTTAAATACTACCCTCGAACTAGTTAGCTACTTTTAAAGGAAAACGGTAGACTAGTTGGCGTTTTCGCCACAGAGGTCAATTATTTTCAGACATAAAACGCCAGGAAGTCTATAAATCTTCAGACTTTTTTCAGATATTGCAACTCCTATGCTAAACTTAAATTTTAATGCTCAAATTTCAGAGTTTCGGTCAATATGGTTATGTATACTGCAAAGTGATAATTTCTTGTAATTTTTAATATCATGACTGTGAAATTTGCATTTCTATGAGACAGTTCGGTTTTCATATTCATGTTTGAAAGTTTTAAGAGGGAAGTTAGCCATTTTTCTAATATTCATAGTCGAATTTATATTTTTGAGACAAAATGGTTTTGTATACTACAAATTTCTTTGCGAACTATCAGTTTTCAAACGCACAATTCAGAGTTTCGGTAGAAGAGTTT
This sequence comes from Ctenicera cuprea, assembly GCA_958336395.1. Classification (NCBI taxonomy): domain Eukaryota; kingdom Metazoa; phylum Arthropoda; class Insecta; order Coleoptera; family Elateridae; genus Ctenicera; species Ctenicera cuprea. The sequence goes on from OY284486.1 coordinate 61,390,377, forward strand.
CCTATTTGTTGTGGGCATCGGAAAATTTCTAAGAACCACCGTTACAGCTAAACAGACTTAAATACTACCCTCGAACTAGTTAGCTACTTTTAAAGGAAAACGGTAGGACTAGTTGGCGTTTTCGCCACAGAGGTCTATTATTTTCAGACATAAAACGCCAGGAAGTCTATAAATCTTCAGACTTTTTTCAGATATTGCAACTCCTATGCTAAACTTAAATTTTAATGCTCAAATTTCAGAGTTTCGGTCAATATGGTTATGTATACTGCAAAGTGATAATTTCTTGTAATTTTTAATATCATGACTGTGAAATTTGCATTTCTATGAGAAAGTTCGGTTTTCATATTCATGTTTGAAAGTTTGAAGAGGGAAGTTAGTCATTTTTCTAATATTCATACTCGAATTTATATTTTTGAGACAAAATGGTTTTGTGTACTACAAATTTCTTTGCGAACTATCAGTTTTCAAACGCACAATTCAGAGTTTCGGTAGAAGAGTTTCCTATTTGTTGTGGGCATCGGAAAATTTCTAAGAACCACCGTTACAGCTAAACAGACTTAAATACTACCCTCGAACTAGTTAGCTACTTTTAAAGGAAAACGGTAGACTAGTTGGCGTTTTCGCCACAGAGGTCAATTATTTTCAGACATAAAACGCCAGGAAGTCTATAAATCTTCAGACTTTTTTCAGATATTGCAACTCCTATGCTAAACTTAAATTTTAATGCTCAAATTTCAGAGTTTCGGTCAATATGGTTATGTATACTGCAAAGTGATAATTTCTTGTAATTTTTAATATCATAACTGTGAAATTTGCATTTCTATGAGAAAGTTCGGTTTTCATATTCATGTTTGAAAGTTTTAAGAGGGAAGTTAGTCATTTTTCTAATATGCATACTCGAATTTATATTTTTGAGACAAAATGGTTTTGTATACTACAAATTTCTTTGCGAACTATCAGTTTTCAAACGTACAATTCAGAGTTTCGGTAGAAGAGTTTCCTATTTGTTGTGGGCATCGGAAAATTTCTAAGAACCACCGTTACAGCTAAACAGACTTAAATACTACCCTCGAACTAGTTAGCTACTTTTAAAGGAAAACGGTAGACTAGTTGGCGTTTTCGCCACTGAGGTCAATTATTTTCAGACATAAAACGCCAGGAAGTCTATAAATCTTCAAACTTTTTTCAGATATTGCAACTCCTATGCTAAACTTAAATTTTAATGCTCAAATTTCAGAGTTTCGGTCAATATGGTTATGTATACTGCAAAGTGATAATTTCTTGTAATTTTTAATATCATGACTGTGAAATTTGCATTTCTATGAGAAAGTTCGGTTTTCATATTCATGTTTGAAAGTTTTAAGAGGGAAGTTAGTCATTTTTCTAATATTCATACTCGAATTTATATTTTTGAGACAAAATGGTTTTGTATACTACAAATTTCTTTGCGAACTATCAGTTTTCAAACGCACAATTCAGAGTTTCGGTAGAAGAGTTTCCTATTTGTTGTGGGCATCGGAAAATTTCTAAGATCCACCGTTACAGCTAAACAGACTTAAATACTACCCTCGAACTAGTTAGCTACTTTTAAAGGAAAACGGTAGACTAGTTGGCGTTTTCGCCACAGAGGTCAATTATTTTCAGACATAAAACGCCAGGAAGTCTATAAATCTTCAGACTTTTTTCAGATATTGCAACTCCTATGCTAAACTTAAATTTTAATGCTCAAATTTCAGAGTTTCGGTCAATATGGTTATGTATACTGCAAAGTGATAATTTCTTGTAATTTTTAATATCATGACTGTGAAATTTGCATTTCTATGAGAAAGTTCGGTTTTCATATTCATGTTTGAAAGTTTTAAGAGGGAAGTTAGCCATTTTTCTAATATTCATAGTCGAATTTATATTTTTGAGACAAAATGGTTTTGTATACTACAAATTTCTTTGCGAACTATCAGTTTTCAAACGCACAATTCAGAGTTTCGGTAGAAGAGTTTCCTATTTGTTGTGGGCATCGGAAAATTTCTAAGAACCACCGTTACAGCTAAACAGACTTAAATACTACCCTCGAACTAGTTAGCTACTTTTAAAGGAAAACGGTAGGACTAGTTGGCGTTTTCGCCACAGAGGTCAATTATTTTCAGACATAAAACGCCAGGAAGTCTATAAATCTTCAGACTTTTTTCAGATATTGCAACTCCTATGCTAAACTTAAATTTTAATGCTCAAATTTCAGAGTTTCGGTCAATATGGTTATGTATACTGCAAAGTGATAATTTCTTGTAATTTTTAATATCATGACTGTGAAATTTGCATTTCTATGAGAAAGTTCGGTTTTCATATTCATGTTTGAAAGTTTGAAGAGGGAAGTTAGTCATTTTTCTAATATTCATACTCGAATTTATATTTTTGAGACAAAATGGTTTTGTATACTACAAATTTCTTTGCGAACTATCAGTTTTCAAACGCACAATTCAGAGTTTCGGTAGAAGAGTTTCCTATTTGTTGTGGGCATCGGAAAATTTCTAAGAACCACCGTTACAGCTAAACAGACTTAAATACTACCCTCGAACTAGTTAGCTACTTTTAAAGGAAAACGGTAGACTAGTTGGCGTTTTCGCCACAGAGGTCAATTATTTTCAGACATAAAACGCCAGGAAGTCTATAAATCTTCAGACTTTTTTCAGATATTGCAACTCCTATGCTAAACTTAAATTTTAATGCTCAAATTTCAGAGTTTCGGTCAATATGGTTATGTATACTGCAAAGTGATAATTTCTTGTAATTTTTAATATCATGACTGTGAAATTTGCATTTCTATGAGAAAGTTCGGTTTTCATATTCATGTTTGAAAGTTTTAAGAGGGAAGTTAGCCATTTTTCTAATATTCATAGTCGAATTTATATTTTTGAGACAAAATGGTTTTGTATACTACAAATTTCTTTGCGAACTATCAGTTTTCAAACGCACAATTCAGAGTTTCGGTAGAAGAGTTTCCTATTTGTTGTGGGCATCGGAAAATTTCTAAGAACCACCGTTACAGCTAAACAGACTTAAATACTACCCTCGAACTAGTTAGCTACTTTTAAAGGAAAACGGTAGGACTAGTTGGCGTTTTCGCCACAGAGGTCAATTATTTTCAGACATAAAACGCCAGGAAGTCTATAAATCTTCAGACTTTTTTCAGATATTGCAACTCCTATGCTAAACTTAAATTTTAATGCTCAAATTTCAGAGTTTCGGTCAATATGGTTATGTATACTGCAAAGTGATAATTTCTTGTAATTTTTAATATCATGACTGTGAAATTTGCATTTCTATGAGAAAGTTCGGTTTTCATATTCATGTTTGAAAGTTTGAAGAGGGAAGTTAGTCATTTTTCTAATATTCATACTCGAATTTATATTTTTGAGACAAAATGGTTTTGTATACTACAAATTTCTTTGCGAACTATCAGTTTTCAAACGCACAATTCAGAGTTTCGGTAGAAGAGTTTCCTATTTGTTGTGGGCATCGGAAAATTTCTAAGAACCACCGTTACAGCTAAACAGACTTAAATACTACCCTCGAACTAGTTAGCTACTTTTAAAGGAAAACGGTAGACTAGTTGGCGTTTTCGCCACAGAGGTCAATTATTTTCAGACATAAAACGCCAGGAAGTCTATAAATCTTCAGACTTTTTTCAGATATTGCAACTCCTATGCTAAACTTAAATTTTAATGCTCAAATTTCAGAGTTTCGGTCAATATGGTTATGTATACTGCAAAGTGATAATTTCTTGTAATTTTTAATATCATGACTGTGAAATTTGCATTTCTATGAGAAAGTTCGGTTTTCATATTCATGTTTGAAAGTTTTAAGAGGGAAGTTAGCCATTTTTCTAATATTCATAGTCGAATTTATATTTTTGAGACAAAATGGTTTTGTATACTACAAATTTCTTTGCGAACTATCAGTTTTCAAACGCACAATTCAGAGTTTCGGTAGAAGAGTTTCCTATTTGTTGTGGGCATCGGAAAATTTCTAAGAACCACCGTTACAGCTAAACAGACTTAAATACTACCCTCGAACTAGTTAGCTACTTTTAAAGGAAAACGGTAGGACTAGTTGGCGTTTTCGCCACAGAGGTCAATTATTTTCAGACATAAAACGCCAGGAAGTCTATAAATCTTCAGACTTTTTTCAGATATTGCAACTCCTATGCTAAACTTAAATTTTCATGCTCAAATTTCAGAGTTTCGGTCAATATGGTTATGTATACTGCAAAGTGATAATTTCTTGTAATTTTTAATATCATAACTGTGAAATTTGCATTTCTATGAGAAAGTTCGGTTTTCATATTCATGTTTGAAAGTTTTAAGAGGGAAGTTAGTCATTTTTGTAATATGCATACTCGAATTTATATTTTTGAGACAAAATGGTTTTGTATACTACAAATTTCTTTGCGAACTATCAGTTTTCAAACGCACAATTCAGAGTTTCGGTAGAAGAGTTTCCTATTTGTTGTGGGCATCGGAAAATTTCTAAGAACCACCGTTACAGCTAAACAGACTTAAATACTACCCTCGAACTAGTTAGCTACTTTTAAAGGAAAACGGTAGACTAGTTGGCGTTTTCGCCACTGAGGTCAATTATTTTCAGACATAAAACGCCAGGAAGTCTATAAATCTTCAAACTTTTTTCAGATATTGCAACTCCTATGCTAAACTTAAATTTTAATGCTCAAATTTCAGAGTTTCGGTCAATATGGTTATGTATACTGCAAAGTGATAATTTCTTGTAATTTTTAATATCATAACTGTGAAATTTGATTTCTATGAGAAAGTTCGGTTTTCATATTCATGTTTGAAAGTTTTAAGAGGGAAGTTAGTCATTTTTCTAATATTCATACTCGAATTTATATTTTTGAGACAAAATGGTTTTGTATACTACAAATTTCTTTGCGAACTATCAGTTTTCAAACGCACAATTCAGAGTTTCGGTAGAAGAGTTTCCTATTTGTTGTGGGCATCGGAAAATTTCTAAGAACCACCGTTACAGCTAAACAGACTTAAATACTACCCTCGAACTAGTTAGCTACTTTTAAAGGAAAACGGTAGGCTAGTTGGCGTTTTCGCCACTGAGGTCAATTATTTTCAGACATAAAACGCCAGGAAGTCTATAAATCTTCAGACTTTTTTCAGATATTGCAACTCCTATGCTAAACTTAAATTTTAATGCTCAAATTTCAGAGTTTCGGTCAATATGGTTATGTATACTGCAAAGTGATAATTTCTTGTAATTTTTAATATCATAACTGTGAAATTTGCATTTCTATGAGAAAGTTCGGTTTTCATATTCATGTTTGAAAGTTTTAAGAGGGAAGTTAGTCATTTTTCTAATATTCATACTCGAATTTATATTTTTGAGACAAAATGGTTTTGTATACTACAAATTTCTTTGCGAACTATCAGTTTTCAAACGTACAATTCAGAGTTTCGGTAGAAGAGTTTCCTATTTGTTGTGGGCATCGGAAAATTTCTAAGAACCACCGTTACAGCTAAACAGACTTAAATACTACCCTCGAACTAGTTAGCTACTTTTAAAGGAAAACGGTAGACTAGTTGGCGTTTTCGCCACTGGGGTCAATTATTTTCAGACATAAAACGCCAGGAAGTCTATAAATCTTCAAACTTTTTTCAGATATTGCAACTCCTATGCTAAACTTAAATTTTAATGCTCAAATTTCAGAGTTTCGGTCAATATGGTTATGTATACTGCAAAGTGATAATTTCTTGTAATTTTTAATATCATAACTGTGAAATTTGCATTTCTATGAGAAAGTTCGGTTTTCATATTCATGTTTGAAAGTTTTAAGAGGGAAGTTAGTCATTTTTCTAATATGCATACTCGAATTTATATTTTTGAGACAAAATGGTTTTGTATACTACAAATTTCTTTGCGAACTATCAGTTTTCAAACGTACAATTCAGAGTTTCGGTAGAAGAGTTTCCTATTTGTTGTGGGCATCGGAAAATTTCTAAGAACCACCGTTACAGCTAAACAGACTTAAATACTACCCTCGAACTAGTTAGCTACTTTTAAAGGAAAACGGTAGACTAGTTGGCGTTTTCGCCACTGAGGTCAATTATTTTCAGACATAAAACGCCAGGAAGTCTATAAATCTTCAGACTTTTTTCAGATATTGCAACTCCTATGCTAAACTTAAATTTTAATGCTCAAATTTCAGAGTTTCGGTCAATATGGTTATGTATACTGCAAAGTGATAATTTCTTGTAATTTTTAATATCATAACTGTGAAATTTGCATTTCTATGAGAAAGTTCGGTTTTCATATTCATGTTTGAAAGTTTTAAGAGGGAAGTTAGTCATTTTTCTAATATTCATACTCGAATTTATATTTTTGAGACAAAATGGTTTTGTATACTACAAATTTCTTTGCGAACTATCAGTTTTCAAACGTACAATTCAGAGTTTCGGTAGAAGAGTTTCCTATTTGTTGTGGGCATCGGAAAATTTCTAAGAACCACCGTTACAGCTAAACAGACTTAAATACTACCCTCGAACTAGTTAGCTACTTTTAAAGGAAAACGGTAGACTAGTTGGCGTTTTCGCCACTGAGGTCAATTATTTTCAGACATAAAACGCCAGGAAGTCTATAAATCTTCAAACTTTTTTCAGATATTGCAACTCCTATGCTAAACTTAAATTTTAATGCTCAAATTTCAGAGTTTCGGTCAATATGGTTATGTATACTGCAAAGTGATAATTTCTTGTAATTTTTAATATCATAACTGTGAAATTTGCATTTCTATGAGAAAGTTCGGTTTTCATATTCATGTTTGAAAGTTTTAAGAGGGAAGTTAGTCATTTTTCTAATATGCATACTCGAATTTATATTTTTGAGACGAAATGGTTTTGTATACTACAAATTTCTTTGCGAACTATCAGTTTTCAAACGTACAATTCAGAGTTTCGGTAGAAGAGTTTCCTATTTGTTGTGGGCATCGGAAAATTTCTAAGAACCACCGTTACAGCTAAACAGACTTAAATACTACCCTCGAACTAGTTAGCTACTTGTAAAGGAAAACGGTAGACTAGTTGGCGTTTTCGCCACTGAGGTCAATTATTTTCAGACATAAAACGCCAGGAAGTCTATAAATCTTCAAACTTTTTTCAGATATTGCAACTCCTATGCTAAACTTAAATTTTAATGCTCAAATTTCAGAGTTTCGGTCAATATGGTTATGTATACTGCAAAGTGATAATTTCTTGTAATTTTTAATATCATAACTGTGAAATTTGCATTTCTATGAGAAAGTTCGGTTTTCATATTCATGTTTGAAAGTTTTAAGAGGGAAGTTAGTCATTTTTCTAATATGCATACTCGAATTTATATTTTTGAGACAAAATGGTTTTGTATACTACAAATTTCTTTGCGAACTATCAGTTTTCAAACGTACAATTCAGAGTTTCGGTAGAAGAGTTTCCTATTTGTTGTGGGCATCGGAAAATTTCTAAGAACCACCGTTACAGCTAAACAGACTTAAATACTACCCTCGAACTAGTTAGCTACTTTTAAAGGAAAACGGTAGACTAGTTGGCGTTTTCGCCACTGAGGTCAATTATTTTCAGACATAAAACGCCAGGAAGTCTATAAATCTTCAAACTTTTTTCAGATATTGCAACTCCTATGCTAAACTTAAATTTTAATGCTCAAATTTCAGAGTTTCGGTCAATATGGTTATGTATACTGCAAAGTGATAATTTCTTGTAATTTTTAATATCATAACTGTGAAATTTGCATTTCTATGAGAAAGTTCGGTTTTCATATTCATGTTTGAAAGTTTTAAGAGGGAAGTTAGTCATTTTTCTAATATGCATACTCGAATTTATATTTTTGAGACAAAATGGTTTTGTACACTACAAATTTCTTTGCGAACTATCAGTTTTCAAACGTACAATTCAGAGTTTCGGTAGAAGAGTTTCCTATTTGTTGTGGGCATCGGAAAATTTCTAAGAACCACCGTTACAGCTAAACAGACTTAAATACTACCCTCGAACTAGTTAGCTACTTTTAAAGGAAAACGGTAGGACTAGTTGGCGTTTTCGCCACAGAGGTCAATTATTTTCAGACATAAAACGCCAGGAAGTCTATAAATCTTCAGACTTTTTTCAGATATTGCAACTCCTATGCTAAACTTAAATTTTAATGCTCAAATTTCAGAGTTTCGGTCAATATGGTTATGTATACTGCAAAGTGATAATTTCTTGTAATTTTTAATATCATGACTGTGAAATTTGCATTTCTATGAGAAAGTTCGGTTTTCATATTCATGTTTGAAAGTTTGAAGAGGGAAGTTAGTCATTTTTCTAATATTCATACTCGAATTTATATTTTTGAGACAAAATGGTTTTGTATACTACAAATTTCTTTGCGAACTATCAGTTTTCAAACGCACAATTCAGAGTTTCGGTAGAAGAGTTTCCTATTTGTTGTGGGCATCGGAAAATTTCTAAGAACCACCGTTACAGCTAAACAGACTTAAATACTACCCTCGAACTAGTTAGCTACTTTTAAAGGAAAACGGTAGACTAGTTGGCGTTTTCGCCACAGAGGTCAATTATTTTCAGACATAAAACGCCAGGAAGTCTATAAATCTTCAGACTTTTTTCAGATATTGCAACTCCTATGCTAAACTTAAATTTTAATGCTCAAATTTCAGAGTTTCGGTCAATATGGTTATGTATACTGCAAAGTGATAATTTCTTGTAATTTTTAATATCATGACTGAAATTTGCATTTCTATGAGAAAGTTCGGTTTTCATATTCATGTTTGAAAGTTTTAAGAGGGAAGTTAGCCATTTTTCTAATATTCATAGTCGAATTTATATTTTTGAGACAAAATGGTTTTGTATACTACAAATTTCTTTGCGAACTATCAGTTTTCAAACGCACAATTCAGAGTTTCGGTAGAAGAGTTTCCTATTTGTTGTGGGCATCGGAAAATTTCTAAGAACCACCGTTACAGCTAAACAGACTTAAATACTACCCTCGAACTAGTTAGCTACTTTTAAAGGAAAACGGTAGGACTAGTTGGCGTTTTCGCCACAGAGGTCAATTATTTTCAGACATAAAACGCCAGGAAGTCTATAAATCTTCAGACTTTTTTCAGATATTGCAACTCCTATGCTAAACTTAAATTTTCATGCTCAAATTTCAGAGTTTCGGTCAATATGGTTATGTATACTGCAAAGTGATAATTTCTTGTAATTTTTAATATCATAACTGTGAAATTTGCATTTCTATGAGAAAGTTCGGTTTTCATATTCATGTTTGAAAGTTTTAAGAGGGAAGTTAGTCATTTTTCTAATATGCATACTCGAATTTATATTTTTGAGACAAAATGGTTTTGTATACTACAAATTTCTTTGCGAACTATCAGTTTTCAAACGCACAATTCAGAGTTTCGGTAGAAGAGTTTCCTATTTGTTGTGGGCATCGGAAAATTTCTAAGAACCACCGTTACAGCTAAACAGACTTAAATACTACCCTCGAACTAGTTAGCTACTTTTAAAGGAAAACGGTAGGACTAGTTGGCGTTTTCGCCACAGAGGTCAATTATTTTCAGACATAAAACGCCAGGAAGTCTATAAATCTTCAGACTTTTTTCAGATATTGCAACTCCTATGCTAAACTTAAATTTTAATGCTCAAATTTCAGAGTTTCGGTCAATATGGTTATGTATACTGCAAAGTGATAATTTCTTGTAATTTTTAATATCATAACTGTGAAATTTGCATTTCTATGAGAAAGTTCGGTTTTCATATTCATGTTTGAAAGTTTTAAGAGGGAAGTTAGTCATTTTTCTAATATGCATACTCGAATTTATATTTTTGAGACAAAATGGTTTTGTATACTACAAATTTCTTTGCGAACTATCAGTTTTCAAACGTACAATTCAGAGTTTCGGTAGAAGAGTTTCCTATTTGTTGTGGGCATCGGAAAATTTCTAAGAACCACCGTTACAGCTAAACAGACTTAAATACTACCCTCGAACTAGTTAGCTACTTTTAAAGGAAAACGGTAGACTAGTTGGCGTTTTCGCCACTGAGGTCAATTATTTTCAGACATAAAACGCCAGGAAGTCTATAAATCTTCAAACTTTTTTCAGATATTGCAACTCCTATGCTAAACTTACATTTTAATGCTCAAATTTCAGAGTTTCGGTCAATATGGTTATGTATACTGCAAAGTGATAATTTCTTGTAATTTTTAATATCATAACTGTGAAATTTGCATTTCTATGAGAAAGTTCGGTTTTCATATTCATGTTTGAAAGTTTTAAGAGGGAAGTTAGTCATTTTTCTAATATTCATACTCGAATTTATATTTTTGAGACAAAATGGTTTTGTATACTACAAATTTCTTTGCGAACTATCAGTTTTCAAACGCACAATTCAGAGTTTCGGTAGAAGAGTTTCCTATTTGTTGTGGGCATCGGAAAATTTCTAAGAACCACCGTTACAGCTAAACAGACTTAAATACTACCCTCGAACTAGTTAGCTACTTTTAAAGGAAAACGGTAGGCTAGTTGGCGTTTTCGCCACTGAGGTCAATTATTTTCAGACATAAAACGCCAGGAAGTCTATAAATCTTCAGACTTTTTTCAGATATTGCAACTCCTATGCTAAACTTAAATTTTAATGCTCAAATTTCAGAGTTTCGGTCAATATGGTTATGTATACTGCAAAGTGATAATTTCTTGTAATTTTTAATATCATAACTGTGAAATTTGCATTTCTATGAGAAAGTTCGGTTTTCATATTCATGTTTGAAAGTTTTAAGAGTGAAGTTAGTCATTTTTCTAATATTCATACTCGAATTTATATTTTTGAGACAAAATGGTTTTGTATACTACAAATTTCTTTGCGAACTATCAGTTTTCAAACGTACAATTCAGAGTTTCGGTAGAAGAGTTTCCTATTTGTTGTGGGCATCGGAAAATTTCTAAGAACCACCGTTACAGCTAAACAGACTTAAATACTACCCTCGAACTAGTTAGCTACTTTTAAAGGAAAACGGTAGACTAGTTGGCGTTTTCGCCACTGGGGTCAATTATTTTCAGACATAAAACGCCAGGAAGTCTATAAATCTTCAAACTTTTTTCAGATATTGCAACTCCTATGCTAAACTTAAATTTTAATGCTCAAATTTCAGAGTTTCGGTCAATATGGTTATGTATACTGCAAAGTGATAATTTCTTGTAATTTTTAATATCATAACTGTGAAATTTGCATTTCTATGAGAAAGTTCGGTTTTCATATTCATGTTTGAAAGTTTTAAGAGGGAAGTTAGTCATTTTTCTAATATGCATACTCGAATTTATATTTTTGAGACAAAATGGTTTTGTATACTACAAATTTCTTTGCGAACTATCAGTTTTCAAACGTACAATTCAGAGTTTCGGTAGAAGAGTTTCCTATTTGTTGTGGGCATCGGAAAATTTCTAAGAACCACCGTTACAGCTAAACAGACTTAAATACTACCCTCGAACTAGTTAGCTACTTTTAAAGGAAAACGGTAGACTAGTTGGCGTTTTCGCCACTGAGGTCAATTATTTTCAGACATAAAACGCCAGGAAGTCTATAAATCTTCAGACTTTTTTCAGATATTGCAACTCCTATGCTAAACTTAAATTTTAATGCTCAAATTTCAGAGTTTCGGTCAATATGGTTATGTATACTGCAAAGTGATAATTTCTTGTAATTTTTAATATCATAACTGTGAAATTTGCATTTCTATGAGAAAGTTCGGTTTTCATATTCATGTTTGAAAGTTTTAAGAGGGAAGTTAGTCATTTTTTTAATATTCATACTCGAATTTATATTTTTGAGACAAAATGGTTTTGTATACTACAAATTTCTTTGCGAACTATCAGTTTTCAAACGTACAATTCAGAGTTTCGGTAGAAGAGTTTCCTATTTGTTGTGGGCATCGGAAAATTTCTAAGAACCACCGTTACAGCTAAACAGACTTAAATACTACCCTCGAACTAGTTAGCTACTTTTAAAGGAAAACGGTAGACTAGTTGGCGTTTTCGCCACTGGGGTCAATTATTTTCAGACATAAAACGCCAGGAAGTCTATAAATCTTCAAACTTTTTTCAGATATTGCAACTCCTATGCTAAACTTAAATTTTAATGCTCAAATTTCAGAGTTTCGGTCAATATGGTTATGTATACTGCAAAGTGATAATTTCTTGTAAGTTTTAATATCATAACTGTGAAATTTGCATTTCTATGAGAAAGTTCGGTTTTCATATTCATGTTTGAAAGTTTTAAGAGGGAAGTTAGTCATTTTTCTAATATGCATACTCGAATTTATATTTTTGAGACAAAATGGTTTTGTATACTACAAATTTCTTTGCGAACTATCAGTTTTCAAACGTACAATTCAGAGTTTCGGTAGAAGAGTTTCCTATTTGTTGTGGGCATCGGAAAATTTCTAAGAACCACCGTTACAGCTAAACAGACTTAAATACTACCCTCGAACTAGTTAGCTACCTTTAAAGGAAAACGGTAGACTAGTTGGCGTTTTCGCCACTGAGGTCAATTATTTTCAGACATAAAACGCCAGGAAGTCTATAAATCTTCAGACTTTTTTCAGATATTGCAACTCCTATGCTAAACTTAAATTTTAATGCTCAAATTTCAGAGTTTCGGTCAATATGGTTATGTATACTGCAAAGTGATAATTTCTTGTAATTTTTAATATCATAACTGTGAAATTTGCATTTCTATGAGAAAGTTCGGTTTTCATATTCATGTTTGAAAGTTTTAAGAGGGAAGTTAGTCATTTTTCTAATATTCATACTCGAATTTATATTTTTGAGACAAAATGGTTTTGTATACTACAAATTTCTTTGCGAACTATCAGTTTTCAAACGTACAATTCAGAGTTTCGGTAGAAGAGTTTCCTATTTGTTGTGGGCATCGGAAAATTTCTAAGAACCACCGTTACAGCTAAACAGACTTAAATACTACCCTCGAACTAGTTAGCTACTTTTAAAGGAAAACGGTAGACTAGTTGGCGTTTTCGCCACTGAGGTCAATTATTTTCAGACATAAAACGCCAGGAAGTCTATAAATCTTCAGACTTTTTTCAGATATTGCAACTCCTATGCTAAACTTAAATTTTAATGCTCAAATTTCAGAGTTTCGGTCAATATGGTTATGTATACTGCAAAGTGATAATTTCTTGTAATTTTTAATATCATAACTGTGAAATTTGCATTTCTATGAGAAAGTTCGGTTTTCATATTCATGTTTGAAAGTTTTAAGAGGGAAGTTAGTCATTTTTCTAATATTCATACTCGAATTTATATTTTTGAGACAAAATGGTTTTGTATACTACAAATTTCTTTGCGAACTATCAGTTTTCAAACGTACAATTCAGAGTTTCGGTAGAAGAGTTTCCTATTTGTTGTGGGCATCGGAAAATTTCTAAGAACCACCGTTACAGCTAAACAGACTTAAATACTACCCTCGAACTAGTTAGCTACTTTTAAAGGAAAACGGTAGACTAGTTGGCGTTTTCGCCACTGAGGTCAATTATTTTCAGACATAAAACGCCAGGAAGTCTATAAATCTTCAAACTTTTTTCAGATATTGCAACTCCTATGCTAAACTTAAATTTTAATGCTCAAATTTCAGAGTTTCGGTCAATATGGTTATGTATACTGCAAAGTGATAATTTCTTGTAATTTTTAATATCATAACTGTGAAATTTGCATTTCTATGAGAAAGTTCGGTTTTCATATTCATGTTTGAAAGTTTTAAGAGGGAAGTTAGTCATTTTTCTAATATTCATACTCGAATTTATATTTTTGAGACAAAATGGTTTTGTATACTACAAATTTCTTTGCGAACTATCAGTTTTCAAACGTACAATTCAGAGTTTCGGTAGAAGAGTTTCCTATTTGTTGTGGGCATCGGAAAATTTCTAAGAACCACCGTTACAGCTAAACAGACTTAAATACTACCCTCGAACTAGTTAGCTACTTTTAAAGGAAAACGGTAGACTAGTTGGCGTTTTCGCCACTGGGGTCAATTATTTTCAGACATAAAACGCCAGGAAGTCTATAAATCTTCAAACTTTTTTCAGATATTGCAACTCCTATGCTAAACTTAAATTTTAATGCTCAAATTTCAGAGTTTCGGTCAATATGGTTATGTATACTGCAAAGTGATAATTTCTTGTAATTTTTAATATCATAACTGTGAAATTTGCATTTCTATGAGAAAGTTCGGTTTTCATATTCATGTTTGAAAGTTTTAAGAGGGAAGTTAGTCATTTTTCTAATATGCATACTCGAATTTATATTTTTGAGACAAAATGGTTTTGTATACTACAAATTTCTTTGCGAACTATCAGTTTTCAAACGTACAATTCAGAGTTTCGGTAGAAGAGTTTCCTATTTGTTGTGGGCATCGGAAAATTTCTAAGAACCACCGTTACAGCTAAACAGACTTAAATACTACCCTCGAACTAGTTAGCTACTTTTAAAGGAAAACGGTAGACTAGTTGGCGTTTTCGCCACTGAGGTCAATTATTTTCAGACATAAAACGCCAGGAAGTCTATAAATCTTCAAACTTTTTTCAGATATTGCAACTCCTATGCTAAACTTAAATTTTAATGCTCAAATTTCAGAGTTTCGGTCAATATGGTTATGTATACTGCAAAGTGATAATTTCTTGTAATTTTTAATATCATAACTGTGAAATTTGCATTTCTATGAGAAAGTTCGGTTTTCATATTCATGTTTGAAAGTTTTAAGAGGGAAGTTAGTCATTTTTCTAATATGCATACTCGAATTTATATTTTTGAGACAAAATGGTTTTGTATACTACAAATTTCTTTGCGAACTATCAGTTTTCAAACGTACAATTCAGAGTTTCGGTAGAAGAGTTTCCTATTTGTTGTGGGCATCGGAAAATTTCTAAGAACCACCGTTACAGCTAAACAGACTTAAATACTACCCTCGAACTAGTTAGCTACTTTTAAAGGAAAACGGTAGACTAGTTGGCGTTTTCGCCACTGAGGTCAATTATTTTCAGACATAAAACGCCAGGAAGTCTATAAATCTTCAAACTTTTTTCAGATATTGCAACTCCTATGCTAAACTTAAATTTTAATGCTCAAATTTCAGAGTTTCGGTCAATATGGTTATGTATACTGCAAAGTGATAATTTCTTGTAATTTTTAATATCATAACTGTGAAATTTGCATTTCTATGAGAAAGTTCGGTTTTCATATTCATGTTTGAAAGTTTTAAGAGGGAAGTTAGTCATTTTTCTAATATGCATACTCGAATTTATATTTTTGAGACAAAATGGTTTTGTACACTACAAATTTCTTTGCGAACTATCAGTTTTCAAACGTACAATTCAGAGTTTCGGTAGAAGAGTTTCCTATTTGTTGTGGGCATCGGAAAATTTCTAAGAACCACCGTTACAGCTAAACAGACTTAAATACTACCCTCGAACTAGTTAGCTACTTTTAAAGGAAAACGGTAGACTAGTTGGCGTTTTCGCCACTGAGGTCAATTATTTTCAGACATAAAACGCCAGGAAGTCTATAAATCTTCAAACTTTTTTCAGATATTGCAACTCCTATGCTAAACTTAAATTTTAATGCTCAAATTTCAGAGTTTCGGTCAATATGGTTATGTATACTGCAAAGTGATAATTTCTTGTAATTTTTAATATCATAACTGTGAAATTTGCATTTCTATGAGAAAGTTCGGTTTTCATATTCATGTTTGAAAGTTTTAAGAGGGAAGTTAGTCATTTTTCTAATATGCATACTCGAATTTATATTTTTGAGACAAAATGGTTTTGTATACTACAAATTTCTTTGCGAACTATCAGTTTTCAAACGTACAATTCAGAGTTTCGGTAGAAGAGTTTCCTATTTGTTGTGGGCATCGGAAAATTTCTAAGAACCACCGTTACAGCTAAACAGACTTAAATACTACCCTCGAACTAGTTAGCTACTTTTAAAGGAAAACGGTAGACTAGTTGGCGTTTTCGCCACTGAGGTCAATTATTTTCAGACATAAAACGCCAGGAAGTCTATAAATCTTCAAACTTTTTTCAGATATTGCAACTCCTATGCTAAACTTAAATTTTAATGCTCAAATTTCAGAGTTTCGGTCAATATGGTTATGTATACTGCAAAGTGATAATTTCTTGTAATTTTTAATATCATAACTGTGAAATTTGCATTTCTATGAGAAAGTTCGGTTTTCATATTCATGTTTGAAAGTTTTAAGAGGGAAGTTAGTCATTTTTCTAATATGCATACTCGAATTTATATTTTTGAGACAAAATGGTTTTGTACACTACAAATTTCTTTGCGAACTATCAGTTTTCAAACGTACAATTCAGAGTTTCGGTAGAAGAGTTTCCTATTTGTTGTGGGCATCGGAAAATTTCTAAGAACCACCGTTACAGCTAAACAGACTTAAATACTACCCTCGAACTAGTTAGCTACTTTTAAAGGAAAACGGTAGACTAGTTGGCGTTTTCGCCACTGAGGTCAATTATTTTCAGACATAAAACGCCAGGAAGTCTATAAATCTTCAGACTTTTTTCAGATATTGCAACTCCTATGCTAAACTTAAATTTTAATGCTCAAATTTCAGAGTTTCGGTCAATATGGTTATGTATACCGCAAAGTGATAATTTCTTGTAATTTTTAATATCATAACTGTGAAATTTGCATTTCTATGAGAAAGTTCGGTTTTCATATTCATGTTTGAAAGTTTTAAGAGGGAAGTTAGTCATTTTTCTAATATGCATACTCGAATTTATATTTTTGAGACAAAATGGTTTTGTATACTACAAATTTCTTTGCGAACTATCAGTTTTCAAACGTACAATTCAGAGTTTCGGTAGAAGAGTTTCCTATTTGTTGTGGGCATCGGAAAATTTCTAAGAACCACCGTTACAGCTAAACAGACTTAAATACTACCCTCGAACTAGTTAGCTACTTTTAAAGGAAAACGGTAGACTAGTTGGCGTTTTCGCCACTGAGGTCAATTATTTTCAGACATAAAACGCCAGGAAGTCTATAAATCTTCAAACTTTTTTCAGATATTGCAACTCCTATGCTAAACTTAAATTTTAATGCTCAAATTTCAGAGTTTCGGTCAATATGGTTATGTATACTGCAAAGTGATAATTTCTTGTAATTTTTAATATCATAACTGTGAAATTTGCATTTCTATGAGAAAGTTCGGTTTTCATATTCATGTTTGAAAGTTTTAAGAGGGAAGTTAGTCATTTTTCTAATATTCATACTCGAATTTATATTTTTGAGACAAAATGGTTTTGTATACTACAAATTTCTTTGCGAACTATCAGTTTTCAAACGTACAATTCAGAGTTTCGGTAGAAGAGTTTCCTATTTGTTGTGGGCATCGGAAAATTTCTAAGAACCACCGTTACAGCTAAACAGACTTAAATACTACCCTCGAACTAGTTAGCTACTTTTAAAGGAAAACGGTAGGACTAGTTGGCGTTTTCGCCACAGAGGTCAATTATTTTCAGACATAAAACGCCAGGAAGTCTATAAATCTTCAGACTTTTTTCAGATATTGCAACTCCTATGCTAAACTTAAATTTTAATGCTCAAATTTCAGAGTTTCGGTCAATATGGTTATGTATACTGCAAAGTGATAATTTCTTGTAATTTTTAATATCATAACTGTGAAATTTGCATTTCTATGAGAAAGTTCGGTTTTCATATTCATGTTTGAAAGTTTTAAGAGGGAAGTTAGTCATTTTTCTAATATTCATACTCGAATTTATATTTTTGAGACAAAATGGTTTTGTATACTACAAATTTCTTTGCGAACTATCAGTTTTCAAACGCACAATTCAGAGTTTCGGTAGAAGAGTTTCCTATTTGTTGTGGGCATCGGAAAATTTCTAAGAACCACCGTTACAGCTAAACAGACTTAAATACTACCCTCGAACTAGTTAGCTACTTTTAAAGGAAAACGGTAGGACTAGTTGGCGTTTTCGCCACAGAGGTCAATTATTTTCAGACATAAAACGCCAGGAAGTCTATAAATCTTCAGACTTTTTTCAGATATTGCAACTCCTATGCTAAACTTAAATTTTAATGCTCAAATTTCAGAGTTTCGGTCAATATGGTTATGTATACTGCAAAGTGATAATTTCTTGTAATTTTTAATATCATGACTGTGAAATTTGCATTTCTATGAGAAAGTTCGGTTTTCATATTCATGTTTGAAAGTTTTAAGAGGGAAGTTAGTCATTTTTCTAATATTCATACTCGAATTTATATTTTTGAGACAAAATGGTTTTGTATACTACAAATTTCTTTGCGAACTATCAGTTTTCAAACGCACAATTCAGAGTTTCGGTAGAAGAGTTTCCTATTTGTTGTGGGCATCGGAAAATTTCTAAGATCCACCGTTACAGCTAAACAGACTTAAATACTACCCTCGAACTAGTTAGCTACTTTTAAAGGAAAACGGTAGACTAGTTGGCGTTTTCGCCACAGAGGTCAATTATTTTCAGACATAAAACGCCAGGAAGTCTATAAATCTTCAGACTTTTTTCAGATATTGCAACTCCTATGCTAAACTTAAATTTTAATGCTCAAATTTCAGAGTTTCGGTCAATATGGTTATGTATACTGCAAAGTGATAATTTCTTGTAATTTTTAATATCATGACTGTGAAATTTGCATTTCTATGAGAAAGTTCGGTTTTCATATTCATGTTTGAAAGTTTTAAGAGGGAAGTTAGCCATTTTTCTAATATTCATAGTCGAATTTATATTTTTGAGACAAAATGGTTTTGTATACTACAAATTTCTTTGCGAACTATCAGTTTTCAAACGCACAATTCAGAGTTTCGGTAGAAGAGTTTCCTATTTGTTGTGGGCATCGGAGAATTTCTAAGAACCACCGTTACAGCTAAACAGACTTAAATACTACCCTCGAACTAGTTAGCTACTTTTAAAGGAAAACGGTAGGACTAGTTGGCGTTTTCGCCACAGAGGTCAATTATTTTCAGACATAAAACGCCAGGAAGTCTATAAATCTTCAGACTTTTTTCAGATATTGCAACTCCTATGCTAAACTTAAATTTTAATGCTCAAATTTCAGAGTTTCGGTCAATATGGTTATGTATACTGCAAAGTGATAATTTCTTGTAATTTTTAATATCATGACTGTGAAATTTGCATTTCTATGAGAAAGTTCGGTTTTCATATTCATGTTTGAAAGTTTGAAGAGGGAAGTTAGTCATTTTTCTAATATTCATACTCGAATTTATATTTTTGAGACAAAATGGTTTTGTGTACTACAAATTTCTTTGCGAACTATCAGTTTTCAAACGCACAATTCAGAGTTTCGGTAGAAGAGTTTCCTATTTGTTGTGGGCATCGGAAAATTTCTAAGCACCACCGTTACAGCTAAACAGACTTAAATACTACCCTCGAACTAGTTAGCTACTTTTAAAGGAAAACGGTAGACTAGTTGGCGTTTTCGCCACAGAGGTCAATTATTTTCAGACATAAAACGCCAGGAAGTCTATAAATCTTCAGACTTTTTTCAGATATTGCAACTCCTATGCTAAACTTAAATTTTAATGCTCAAATTTCAGAGTTTCGGTCAATATGGTTATGTATACTGCAAAGTGATAATTTCTTGTAATTTTTAATATCATAACTGTGAAATTTGCATTTCTATGAGAAAGTTCGGTTTTCATATTCATGTTTGAAAGTTTTAAGAGGGAAGTTAGTCATTTTTCTAATATGCATACTCGAATTTATATTTTTGAGACAAAATGGTTTTGTATACTACAAATTTCTTTGCGAACTATCAGTTTTCAAACGTACAATTCAGAGTTTCGGTAGAAGAGTTTCCTATTTGTTGTGGGCATCGGAAAATTTCTAAGAACCACCGTTACAGCTAAACAGACTTAAATACTACCCTCGAACTAGTTAGCTACTATTAAAGGAAAACGGTAGACTAGTTGGCGTTTTCGCCACTGAGGTCAATTATTTTCAGACATAAAACGCCAGGAAGTCTATAAATCTTCAAACTTTTTTCAGATATTGCAACTCCTATGCTAAACTTAAATTTTAATGCTCAAATTTCAGAGTTTCGGTCAATATGGTTATGTATACTGCAAAGTGATAATTTCTTGTAATTTTTAATATCATGACTGTGAAATTTGCATTTCTATGAGAAAGTTCGGTTTTCATATTCATGTTTGAAAGTTTTAAGAGGGAAGTTAGTCATTTTTCTAATATTCATACTCGAATTTATATTTTTGAGACAAAATGGTTTTGTATACTACAAATTTCTTTGCGAACTATCAGTTTTCAAACGCACAATTCAGAGTTTCGGTAGAAGAGTTTCCTATTTGTTGTGGGCATCGGAAAATTTCTAAGATCCACCGTTACAGCTAAACAGACTTAAATACTACCCTCGAACTAGTTAGCTACTATTAAAGGAAAACGGTAGACTAGTTGGCGTTTTCGCCACTGAGGTCAATTATTTTCAGACATAAAACGCCAGGAAGTCTATAAATCTTCAAACTTTTTTCAGATATTGCAACTCCTATGCTAAACTTAAATTTTAATGCTCAAATTTCAGAGTTTCGGTCAATATGGTTATGTATACTGCAAAGTGATAATTTCTTGTAATTTTTAATATCATGACTGTGAAATTTGCATTTCTATGAGAAAGTTCGGTTTTCATATTCATGTTTGAAAGTTTTAAGAGGGAAGTTAGCCATTTTTCTAATATTCATAGTCGAATTTATATTTTTGAGACAAAATGGTTTTGTATACTACAAATTTCTTTGCGAACTATCAGTTTTCAAACGCACAATTCAGAGTTTCGGTAGAAGAGTTTCCTATTTGTTGTGGGCATCGGAAAATTTCTAAGAACCACCGTTACAGCTAAACAGACTTAAATACTACCCTCGAACTAGTTAGCTACTTTTAAAGGAAAACGGTAGGACTAGTTGGCGTTTTCGCCACAGAGGTCAATTATTTTCAGACATAAAACGCCAGGAAGTCTATAAATCTTCAGACTTTTTTCAGATATTGCAACTCCTATGCTAAACTTAAATTTTAATGCTCAAATTTCAGAGTTTCGGTCAATATGGTTATGTATACTGCAAAGTGATAATTTCTTGTAATTTTTAATATCATGACTGTGAAATTTGCATTTCTATGAGAAAGTTCGGTTTTCATATTCATGTTTGAAAGTTTGAAGAGGGAAGTTAGTCATTTTTCTAATATTCATACTCGAATTTATATTTTTGAGACAAAATGGTTTTGTATACTACAAATTTCTTTGCGAACTATCAGTTTTCAAACGCACAATTCAGAGTTTCGGTAGAAGAGTTTCCTATTTGTTGTGGGCATCGGAAAATTTCTAAGAACCACCGTTACAGCTAAACAGACTTAAATACTACCCTCGAACTAGTTAGCTACTTTTAAAGGAAAACGGTAGACTAGTTGGCGTTTTCGCCACAGAGGTCAATTATTTTCAGACATAAAACGCCAGGAAGTCTATAAATCTTCAGACTTTTTTCAGATATTGCAACTCCTATGCTAAACTTAAATTTTAATGCTCAAATTTCAGAGTTTCGGTCAATATGGTTATGTATACTGCAAAGTGATAATTTCTTGTAATTTTTAATATCATGACTGTGAAATTTGCATTTCTATGAGAAAGTTCGGTTTTCATATTCATGTTTGAAAGTTTTAAGAGGGAAGTTAGCCATTTTTCTAATATTCATAGTCGAATTTATATTTTTGAGACAAAATGGTTTTGTATACTACAAATTTCTTTGCGAACTATCAGTTTTCAAACGCACAATTCAGAGTTTCGGTAGAAGAGTTTCCTATTTGTTGTGGGCATCGGAAAATTTCTAAGAACCACCGTTACAGCTAAACAGACTTAAATACTACCCTCGAACTAGTTAGCTACTTTTAAAGGAAAACGGTAGGACTAGTTGGCGTTTTCGCCACAGAGGTCAATTATTTTCAGACATAAAACGCCAGGAAGTCTATAAATCTTCAGACTTTTTTCAGATATTGCAACTCCTATGCTAAACTTAAATTTTCATGCTCAAATTTCAGAGTTTCGGTCAATATGGTTATGTATACTGCAAAGTGATAATTTCTTGTAATTTTTAATATCATAACTGTGAAATTTGCATTTCTATGAGAAAGTTCGGTTTTCATATTCATGTTTGAAAGTTTTAAGAGGGAAGTTAGTCATTTTTCTAATATGCATACTCGAATTTATATTTTTGAGACAAAATGGTTTTGTATACTACAAATTTCTTTGCGAACTATCAGTTTTCAAACGCACAATTCAGAGTTTCGGTAGAAGAGTTTCCTATTTGTTGTGGGCATCGGAAAATTTCTAAGAACCACCGTTACAGCTAAACAGACTTAAATACTACCCTCGAACTAGTTAGCTACTTTTAAAGGAAAACGGTAGGACTAGTTGGCGTTTTCGCCACAGAGGTCAATTATTTTCAGACATAAAACGCCAGGAAGTCTATAAATCTTCAGACTTTTTTCAGATATTGCAACTCCTATGCTAAACTTAAATTTTAATGCTCAAATTTCAGAGTTTCGGTCAATATGGTTATGTATACTGCAAAGTGATAATTTCTTGTAATTTTTAATATCATAACTGTGAAATTTGCATTTCTATGAGAAAGTTCGGTTTTCATATTCATGTTTGAAAGTTTTAAGAGGGAAGTTAGTCATTTTTCTAATATGCATACTCGAATTTATATTTTTGAGACAAAATGGTTTTGTATACTACAAATTTCTTTGCGAACTATCAGTTTTCAAACGTACAATTCAGAGTTTCGGTAGAAGAGTTTCCTATTTGTTGTGGGCATCGGAAAATTTCTAAGAACCACCGTTACAGCTAAACAGACTTAAATACTACCCTCGAACTAGTTAGCTACTTTTAAAGGAAAACGGTAGACTAGTTGGCGTTTTCGCCACTGAGGTCAATTATTTTCAGACATAAAACGCCAGGAAGTCTATAAATCTTCAGACTTTTTTCAGATATTGCAACTCCTATGCTAAACTTAAATTTTAATGCTCAAATTTCAGAGTTTCGGTCAATATGGTTATGTATACTGCAAAGTGATAATTTCTTGTAATTTTTAATATGATAACTGTGAAATTTGCATTTCTATGAGAAAGTTCGGTTTTCATATTCATGTTTGAAAGTTTTAAGAGGGAAGTTAGTCATTTTTCTAATATGCATACTCGAATTTATATTTTTGAGACAAAATGGTTTTGTATACTACAAATTTCTTTGCGAACTATCAGTTTTCAAACGCACAATTCAGAGTTTCGGTAGAAGAGTTTCCTATTTGTTGTGGGCATCGGAAAATTTCTAAGAACCACCGTTACAGCTAAACAGACTTAAATACTACCCTCGAACTAGTTAGCTACTTTTAAAGGAAAACGGTAGGACTAGTTGGCGTTTTCGCCACAGAGGTCAATTATTTTCAGACATAAAACGCCAGGAAGTCTATAAATCTTCAGACTTTTTTCAGATATTGCAACTCCTATGCTAAACTTAAATTTTAATGCTCAAATTTCAGAGTTTCGGTCAATATGGTTATGTATACTGCAAAGTGATAATTTCTTGTAATTTTTAATATCATAACTGTGAAATTTGCATTTCTATGAGAAAGTTCGGTTTTCATATTCATTTTTGAAAGTTTTAAGAGGGAAGTTAGTCATTTTTCTAATATGCATACTCGAATTTATATTTTTGAGACAAAATGGTTTTGTATACTACAAATTTCTTTGCGAACTATCAGTTTTCAAACGTACAATTCAGAGTTTCGGTAGAAGAGTTTCCTATTTGTTGTGGGCATCGGAAAATTTCTAAGAACCGCCGTTACAGCTAAACAGACTTAAATACTACCCTCGAACTAGTTAGCTACTTTTAAAGGAAAACGGTAGACTAGTTGGCGTTTTCGCCACTGAGGTCAATTATTTTCAGACATAAAACGCCAGGAAGTCTATAAATCTTCAGACTTTTTTCAGATATTGCAACTCCTATGCTAAACTTAAATTTTAATGCTCAAATTTCAGAGTTTCGGTCAATATGGTTATGTATACTGCAAAGTGATAATTTCTTGTAATTTTTAATATCATAACTGTGAAATTTGCATTTCTATGAGAAAGTTCGGTTTTCATATTCATGTTTGAAAGTTTTAAGAGGGAAGTTAGTCATTTTTCTAATATGCATACTCGAATTTATATTTTTGAGACAAAATGGTTTTGTATACTACAAATTTCTTTGCGAACTATCAGTTTTCAAACGTACAATTCAGAGTTTCGGTAGAAGAGTTTCCTATTTGTTGTGGGCATCGGAAAATTTCTAAGAACCACCGTTACAGCTAAACAGACTTAAATACTACCCTCGAACTAGTTAGCTACTTTTAAAGGAAAACGGTAGACTAGTTGGCGTTTTCGCCACTGAGGTCAATTATTTTCAGACATAAAACGCCAAGAAGTCTATAAATCTTCAAACTTTTTTCAGATATTGCAACTCCTATGCTAAACTTAAATTTTAATGCTCAAATTTCAGAGTTTCGGTCAATATGGTTATGTATACTGCAAAGTGATAATTTCTTGTAATTTTTAATATCATAACTGTGAAATTTGCATTTCTATGAGAAAGTTCGGTTTTCATATTCATGTTTGAAAGTTTTAAGAGGGAAGTTAGTCATTTTTCTAATATGCATACTCGAATTTATATTTTTGAGACAAAATGGTTTTGTATACTACAAATTTCTTTGCGAACTATCAGTTTTCAAACGTACAATTCAGAGTTTCGGTAGAAGAGTTTCCTATTTGTTGTGGGCATCGGAAAATTTCTAAGAACCACCGTTACAGCTAAACAGACTTAAATACTACCCTCGAACTAGTTAGCTACTTTTAAAGGAAAACGGTAGACTAGTTGGCGTTTTCGCCACTGAGGTCAATTATTTTCAGACATAAAACGCCAGGAAGTCTATAAATCTTCAGACTTTTTTCAGATATTGCAACTCCTATGCTAAACTTAAATTTTAATGCTCAAATTTCAGAGTTTCGGTCAATATGGTTATGTATACTGCAAAGTGATAATTTCTTGTAATTTTTAATATCATAACTGTGAAATTTGCATTTCTATGAGAAAGTTCGGTTTTCATATTCATGTTTGAAAGTTTTAAGAGGGAAGTTAGTCATTTTTCTAATATTCATACTCGAATTTATATTTTTGAGACAAAATGGTTTTGTATACTACAAATTTCTTTGCGAACTATCAGTTTTCAAACGCACAATTCAGAGTTTCGGTAGAAGAGTTTCCTATTTGTTGTGGGCATCGGAAAATTTCTAAGAACCACCGTTACAGCTAAACAGACTTAAATACTACCCTCGAACTAGTTAGCTACTTTTAAAGGAAAACGGTAGGACTAGTTGGCGTTTTCGCCACAGATGTCAATTATTTTCAGACATAAAACGCCAGGAAGTCTATAAATCTTCAGACTTTTTTCAGATA
Source organism: Ctenicera cuprea (assembly GCA_958336395.1). Classification (NCBI taxonomy): domain Eukaryota; kingdom Metazoa; phylum Arthropoda; class Insecta; order Coleoptera; family Elateridae; genus Ctenicera; species Ctenicera cuprea. Next base: position 61,416,031 of record OY284486.1, read on the forward strand.
TTGCAACTCCTATGCTAAACTTAAATTTTAATGCTCAAATTTCAGAGTTTCGGTCAATATGGTTATGTATACTGCAAAGTGATAATTTCTTGTAATTTTTAATATCATAACTGTGAAATTTGCATTTCTATGAGAAAGTTCGGTTTTCATATTCATGTTTGAAAGTTTTAAGAGGGAAGTTAGTCATTTTTCTAATATTCATACTCGAATTTATATTTTTGAGACAAAATGGTTTTGTATACTACAAATTTCTTTGCGAACTATCAGTTTTCAAACGCACAATTCAGAGTTTCGGTAGAAGAGTTTCCTATTTGTTGTGGGCATCGGAAAATTTCTAAGAACCACCGTTACAGCTAAACAGACTTAAATACTACCCTCGAACTAGTTAGCTACTTTTAAAGGAAAACGGTAGACTAGTTGGCGTTTTCGCCACTGAGGTCAATTATTTTCAGACATAAAACGCCAGGAAGTCTATAAATCTTCAGACTTTTTTCAGATATTGCAACTCCTATGCTAAACTTAAATTTTAATGCTCAAATTTCAGAGTTTCGGTCAATATGGTTATGTATACTGCAAAGTGATAATTTCTTGTAATTTTTAATATCATAACTGTGAAATTTGCATTTCTATGAGAAAGTTCGGTTTTCATATTCATGTTTGAAAGTTTTAAGAGGGAAGTTAGTCATTTTTCTAATATTCATACTCGAATTTATATTTTTGAGACAAAATGGTTTTGTATACTACAAATTTCTTTGCGAACTATCAGTTTTCAAACGCACAATTCAGAGTTTCGGTAGAAGAGTTTCCTATTTGTTGTGGGCATCGGAAAATTTCTAAGAACCACCGTTACAGCTAAACAGACTTAAATACTACCCTCGAACTAGTTAGCTACTTTTAAAGGAAAACGGTAGACTAGTTGGCGTTTTCGCCACAGAGGTCAATTATTTACAGACATAAAACGCCAGGAAGTCTATAAATCTTCAGACTTTTTTCAGATATTGCAACTCCTATGCTAAACTTAAATTTTAATGCTCAAATTTCAGAGTTTCGGTCAATATGGTTATGTATACTGCAAAGTGATAATTTCTTGTAATTTTTAATATCATAACTGTGAAATTTGCATTTCTATGAGAAAGTTAGGTTTTCATATTCATGTTTGAAAGTTTTAAGAGGGAAGTTAGTCATTTTTCTAATATTCATACTCGAATTTATATTTTTCAGACAAAATGGTTTTGTATACTACAAATTTCTTTGCGAACTATCAGTTTTCAAACGCACAATTCAGAGTTTCGGTAGAAAAGTTTCCTATTTGTTGTGGGCATCGGAAAATTTCTAAGAACCACCGTTACAGCTAAACAGACTTAAATACTACCCTCGAACTAGTTAGCTACTTTTAAAGGAAAACGGTAGGACTAGTTGGCGTTTTCGCCACAGAGGTCAATTATTTTCAGACATAAAACGCCAGGAAGTCTATAAATCTTCAGACTTTTTTCAGATATTGCAACTCCTATGCTAAACTTAAATTTTCATGCTCAAATTTCAGAGTTTCGGTCAATATGGTTATGTATACTGCAAAGTGATAATTTCTTGTAATTTTTAATATCATGACTGTGAAATTTGCATTTCTATGAGAAAGTTCGGTTTTCATATTCATGTTTGAAAGTTTTAAGAGGGAAGTTAGTCATTTTTCTAATATTCATACTCGAATTTATATTTTTCAGACAAAATGGTTTTGTATACTACAAATTTCTTTGGGAACTATCAGTTTTCAAACGCACAATTCAGAGTTTCGGTAGAAGAGTTTCCTATTTGTTGTGGGCATCGGAAAATTTCTAAGGACCACCGTTACAGCTAAACAGACTTAAATACTACCCTCGAACTAGTTAGCTACTTTTAAAGGAAAACTCCTATGCTAAACTTAAATTTTCATGCTCAAATTTCAGAGTTTCGGTCAATATGGTTATGTATACTGCAAAGTGATAATTTCTTGTAATTTTTAATATCATAACTGTGAAATTTTCATTTCTATGAGAAAGTTCGGTTTTCATATTCATTTTTGAAAGTTTTAAGAGGGAAGTTAGTCATTTGTCTAATATTCATACTCGAATTTATATTTTTCAGACAAAATGGTTTTGTATACTACAAATTTCTTTGCGAACTATCAGTTTTCAAACGCACAATTCAGAGTTTCGGTAGAAGAGTTTCCTATTTGTTGTGGGCATCGGAAAATTTCTAAGAACCACCGTTACAGCTGAACAGACTTAAATACTACCCTCGAACTAGTTAGCTACTTTTAAAGGAAAACGGTAGACTAGTTGGCGTTTTCGCCACTGAGGTCAATTATTTTCAGACATAAAACGCCAGGAAGTCTATAAATCTTCAGACTTTTTTCAGATATTGCAACTCCTATGCTAAACTTAAATTTTAATGCCCAAATTTCAGAGTTTCGGTCAATATGGTTATGTATACTGCAAAGTGATAATTTCTTGTAATTTTTAATATCATAACTGTGAAATTTGCATTTCTATGAGAAAGTTCGGTTTTCATATTCATGTTTGAAAGTTTTAAGAGGGAAGTTAGTCATTTTTCTAATATTCATACTCGAATTTATATTTTTCAGACAAAATGGTTTTGTATACTACAAATTTCTTTGCGAACTATCAGTTTTCAAACGCACAATTCAGAGTTTCGGTAGAAGAGTTTCCTATTTGTTGTGGGCATCGGAAAATTTCTAAGAACCACCGTTACAGCTGAACAGACTTAAATACTACCCTCGAACTAGTTAGCTACTTTTAAAGGAAAACGGTAGACTAGTTGGCGTTTTCGCCACTGAGGTCAATTATTTTCAGACATAAAACGCCAGGAAGTCTATAAATCTTCAGACTTTTTTCAGATATTGCAACTCCTATGCTAAACTTAAATTTTAATGCTCAAATTTCAGAGTTTCGGTCAATATGGTTATGTATACTGCAAAGTGATAATTTCTTGTAATTTTTAATATCATAACTGTGAAATTTGCATTTCTATGAGAAAGTTCGGTTTTCATATTCATGTTTGAAAGTTTTAAGAGGGAAGTTAGTCATTTTTCTAATATTCATACTCGAATTTATATTTTTCAGACAAAATGGTTTTGTATACTACAAATTTCTTTGCGAACTATCAGTTTTCAAACGCACAATTCAGAGTTTCGGTAGAAGAGTTTCCTATTTGTTGTGGGCATCGGAAAATTTCTAAGAACCACCGTTACAGCTGAACAGACTTAAATACTACCCTCGAACTAGTTAGCTACTTTTAAAGGAAAACGGTAGACTAGTTGGCGTTTTCGCCACTGAGGTCAATTATTTTCAGACATAAAACGCCAGGAAGTCTATAAATCTTCAGACTTTTTTCAGATATTGCAACTCCTATGCTAAACTTAAATTTTCATGCTCAAATTTCAGAGTTTCGGTCAATATGGTTATGTATACTGCAAAGTGATAATTTCTTGTAATTTTTAATATCATAACTGTGAAATTTGCATTTCTATGAGAAAGTTCGGTTTTCATATTCATTTTTGAAAGTTTTAAGAGGGAAGTTAGTCATTTTTCTAATATTCATACTCGAATTTATATTTTTCAGACAAAATGGTTTTGTATACTACAAATTTCTTTGCGAACTATCAGTTTTCAAACGCACAATTCAGAGTTTCGGTAGAAGAGTTTCCTATTTGTTGTGGGCATCGGAAAATTTCTAAGAACCACCGTTACAGCTGAACAGACTTAAATACTACCCTCGAACTAGTTAGCTACTTTTAAAGGAAAACGGTAGACTAGTTGGCGTTTTCGCCACTGAGGTCAATTATTTTCAGACATAAAACGCCAGGAAGTCTATAAATCTTCAGACTTTTTTCAGATATTGCAACTCCTATGCTAAACTTAAATTTTAATGCCCAAATTTCAGAGTTTCGGTCAATATGGTTATGTATACTGCAAAGTGATAATTTCTTGTAATTTTTAATATCATAACTGTGAAATTTGCATTTCTATGAGAAAGTTCGGTTTTCATATTCATGTTTGAAAGTTTTAAGAGGGAAGTTAGTCATTTTTCTAATATTCATACTCGAATTTATATTTTTCAGACAAAATGGTTTTGTATACTACAAATTTCTTTGCGAACTATCAGTTTTCAAACGCACAATTCAGAGTTTCGGTAGAAGAGTTTCCTATTTGTTGTGGGCATCGGAAAATTTCTAAGAACCACCGTTACAGCTGAACAGACTTAAATACTACCCTCGAACTAGTTAGCTACTTTTAAAGGAAAACGGTAGACTAGTTGGCGTTTTCGCCACTGAGGTCAATTATTTTCAGACATAAAACGCCAGGAAGTCTATAAATCTTCAGACTTTTTTCAGATATTGCAACTCCTATGCTAAACTTAAATTTTAATGCTCAAATTTCAGAGTTTCGGTCAATATGGTTATGTATACTGCAAAGTGATAATTTCTTGTAATTTTTAATATCATAACTGTGAAATTTGCATTTCTATGAGAAAGTTCGGTTTTCATATTCATGTTTGAAAGTTTTAAGAGGGAAGTTAGTCATTTTTCTAATATTCATACTCGAATTTATATTTTTCAGACAAAATGGTTTTGTATACTACAAATTTCTTTGCGAACTATCAGTTTTCAAACGCACAATTCAGAGTTTCGGTAGAAGAGTTTCCTATTTGTTGTGGGCATCGGAAAATTTCTAAGAACCACCGTTACAGCTGAACAGACTTAAATACTACCCTCGAACTAGTTAGCTACTTTTAAAGGAAAACGGTAGACTAGTTGGCGTTTTCGCCACTGAGGTCAATTATTTTCAGACATAAAACGCCAGGAAGTCTATAAATCTTCAGACTTTTTTCAGATATTGCAACTCCTATGCTAAACTTAAATTTTCATGCTCAAATTTCAGAGTTTCGGTCAATATGGTTATGTATACTGCAAAGTGATAATTTCTTGTAATTTTTAATATCATAACTGTGAAATTTGCATTTCTATGAGAAAGTTCGGTTTTCATATTCATGTTTGAAAGTTTTAAGAGGGAAGTTAGTCATTTTTCTAATATTCATACTCGAATTTATATTTTTCAGACAAAATGGTTTTGTATACTACAAATTTCTTTGCGAACTATCAGTTTTCAAACGCACAATTCAGAGTTTCGGTAGAAGAGTTTCCTATTTGTTGTGGGCATCGGAAAATTTCTAAGAACCACCGTTACAGCTAAACAGACTTAAATACTACCCTCGAACTAGTTAGCTACTTTTAAAGGAAAACTCCTATGCTAAACTTAAATTTTCATGCTCAAATTTCAGAGTTTCGGTCAATATGGTTATGTATACTGCAAAGTGATAATTTCTTGTAATTTTTAATATCATAACTGTGAAATTTTCATTTCTATGAGAAAGTTCGGTTTTCATATTCATTTTTGAAAGTTTTAAGAGGGAAGTTAGTCATTTTTCTAATATTCATACTCGAATTTATATTTTTCAGACAAAATGGTTTTGTATACTACAAATTTCTTTGCGAACTATCAGTTTTCAAACGCACAATTCAGAGTTTCGGTAGAAGAGTTTCCTATTTGTTGTGGGCATCGGAAAATTTCTAAGAACCACCGTTACAGCTGAACAGACTTAAATACTACCCTCGAACTAGTTAGCTACTTTTAAAGGAAAACGGTAGACTAGTTGGCGTTTTCGCCACTGAGGTCAATTATTTTCAGACATAAAACGCCAGGAAGTCTATAAATCTTCAGACTTTTTTCAGATATTGCAACTCCTATGCTAAACTTAAATTTTCATGCTCAAATTTCAGAGTTTCGGTCAATATGGTTATGTATACTGCAAAGTGATAATTTCTTGTAATTTTTAATATCATAACTGTGAAATTTGCATTTCTATGAGAAAGTTCGGTTTTCATATTCATGTTTGAAAGTTTTAAGAGGGAAGTTAGTCATTTTTCTAATATTCATACTCGAATTTATATTTTTCAGACAAAATGGTTTTGTATACTACAAATTTCTTTGCGAACTATCAGTTTTCAAACGCACAATTCAGAGTTTCGGTAGAAGAGTTTCCTATTTGTTGTGGGCATCGGAAAATTTCTAAGAACCACCGTTACAGCTAAACAGACTTAAATACTACCCTCGAACTAGTTAGCTACTTTTAAAGGAAAACTCCTATGCTAAACTTAAATTTTCATGCTCAAATTTCAGAGTTTCGGTCAATATGGTTATGTATACTGCAAAGTGATAATTTCTTGTAATTTTTAATATCATAACTGTGAAATTTTCATTTCTATGAGAAAGTTCGGTTTTCATATTCATTTTTGAAAGTTTTAAGAGGGAAGTTAGTCATTTTTCTAATATTCATACTCGAATTTATATTTTTCAGACAAAATGGTTTTGTATACTACAAATTTCTTTGCGAACTATCAGTTTTCAAACGCACAATTCAGAGTTTCGGTAGAAGAGTTTCCTATTTGTTGTGGGCATCGGAAAATTTCTAAGAACCACCGTTACAGCTGAACAGACTTAAATACTACCCTCGAACTAGTTAGCTACTTTTAAAGGAAAACGGTAGACTAGTTGGCGTTTTCGCCACTGAGGTCAATTATTTTCAGACATAAAACGCCAGGAAGTCTATAAATCTTCAGACTTTTTTCAGATATTGCAACTCCTATGCTAAACTTAAATTTTAATGCCCAAATTTCAGAGTTTCGGTCAATATGGTTATGTATACTGCAAAGTGATAATTTCTTGTAATTTTTAATATCATAACTGTGAAATTTGCATTTCTATGAGAAAGTTCGGTTTTCATATTCATGTTTGAAAGTTTTAAGAGGGAAGTTAGTCATTTTTCTAATATTCATACTCGAATTTATATTTTTCAGACAAAATGGTTTTGTATACTACAAATTTCTTTGCGAACTATCAGTTTTCAAACGCACAATTCAGAGTTTCGGTAGAAGAGTTTCCTATTTGTTGTGGGCATCGGAAAATTTCTAAGAACCACCGTTACAGCTGAACAGACTTAAATACTACCCTCGAACTAGTTAGCTACTTTTAAAGGAAAACGGTAGACTAGTTGGCGTTTTCGCCACTGAGGTCAATTATTTTCAGACATAAAACGCCAGGAAGTCTATAAATCTTCAGACTTTTTTCAGATATTGCAACTCCTATGCTAAACTTAAATTTTAATGCTCAAATTTCAGAGTTTCGGTCAATATGGTTATGTATACTGCAAAGTGATAATTTCTTGTAATTTTTAATATCATAACTGTGAAATTTGCATTTCTATGAGAAAGTTCGGTTTTCATATTCATGTTTGAAAGTTTTAAGAGGGAAGTTAGTCATTTTTCTAATATTCATACTCGAATTTATATTTTTCAGACAAAATGGTTTTGTATACTACAAATTTCTTTGCGAACTATCAGTTTTCAAACGCACAATTCAGAGTTTCGGTAGAAGAGTTTCCTATTTGTTGTGGGCATCGGAAAATTTCTAAGAACCACCGTTACAGCTGAACAGACTTAAATACTACCCTCGAACTAGTTAGCTACTTTTAAAGGAAAACGGTAGACTAGTTGGCGTTTTCGCCACTGAGGTCAATTATTTTCAGACATAAAACGCCAGGAAGTCTATAAATCTTCAGACTTTTTTCAGATATTGCAACTCCTATGCTAAACTTAAATTTTCATGCTCAAATTTCAGAGTTTCGGTCAATATGGTTATGTATACTGCAAAGTGATAATTTCTTGTAATTTTTAATATCATAACTGTGAAATTTGCATTTCTATGAGAAAGTTCGGTTTTCATATTCATGTTTGAAAGTTTTAAGAGGGAAGTTAGTCATTTTTCTAATATTCATACTCGAATTTATATTTTTCAGACAAAATGGTTTTGTATACTACAAATTTCTTTGCGAACTATCAGTTTTCAAACGCACAATTCAGAGTTTCGGTAGAAGAGTTTCCTATTTGTTGTGGGCATCGGAAAATTTCTAAGAACCACCGTTACAGCTGAACAGACTTAAATACTACCCTCGAACTAGTTAGCTACTTTTAAAGGAAAACGGTAGACTAGTTGGCGTTTTCGCCACAGAGGTCAATTATTTTCAGACATAAAACGCCAGGAAGTCTATAAATCTTCAGACTTTTTTCAGATATTGCAACTCCTATGCTAAACTTAAATTTTCATGCTCAAATTTCAGAGTTTCGGTCAATATGGTTATGTATACTGCAAAGTGATAATTTCTTGTAATTTTTAATATCATAACTGTGAAATTTGAATTTCTATGAGAAAGTTCGGTTTTCATATTCATGTTTGAAAGTTTTAAGAGGGAAGTTAGTCATTTTTCTAATATTCATACTCGAATTTATATTTTTCAGACAAAATGGTTTTGTATACTACAAATTTCTTTGCGAACTATCAGTTTTCAAACGCACAATTCAGAGTTTCGGTAGAAGAGTTTCCTATTTGTTGTGGGCATCGGAAAATTTCTAAGAACCACCGTTACAGCTGAACAGACTTAAATACTACCCTCGAACTAGTTAGCTACTTTTAAAGGAAAACGGTAGACTAGTTGGCGTTTTCGCCACAGAGGTCAATTATTTTCAGACATAAAACGCCAGGAAGTCTATAAATCTTCAGACTTTTTTCAGATATTGCAACTCCTATGCTAAACTTAAATTTTCATGCTCAAATTTCAGAGTTTCGGTCAATATGGTTATGTATACTGCAAAGTGATAATTTCTTGTAATTTTTAATATCAGAACTGTGAAATTTTCATTTCTATGAGAAAGTTCGGTTTTCATATTCATTTTTGAAAGTTTTAAGAGGGAAGTTAGTCATTTTTCTAATATTCATACTCGAATTTATATTTTTCAGACAAAATGGTTTTGTATACTACAAATTTCTTTGCGAACTATCAGTTTTCAAACGCACAATTCAGAGTTTCGGTAGAAGAGTTTCCTATTTGTTGTGGGCATCGGAAAATTTCTAAGAACCACCGTTACAGCTGAACAGACTTAAATACTACCCTCGAACTAGTTAGCTACTTTTAAAGGAAAACGGTAGACTAGTTGGCGTTTTCGCCACAGAGGTCAATTATTTTCAGACATAAAACGCCAGGAAGTCTATAAATCTTCAGACTTTTTTCAGATATTGCAACTCCTATGCTAAACTTAAATTTTCATGCTCAAATTTCAGAGTTTCGGTCAATATGGTTATGTATACTGCAAAGTGATAATTTCTTGTAATTTTTAATATCATAACTGTGAAATTTTCATTTCTATGAGAAAGTTCGGTTTTCATATTCATTTTTGAAAGTTTTAAGAGGGAAGTTAGTCATTTTTCTAATATTCATACTCGAATTTATATTTTTCAGACAAAATGGTTTTGTATACTACAAATTTCTTTGCGAACTATCAGTTTTCAAACGCACAATTCAGAGTTTCGGTAGAAGAGTTTCCTATTTGTTGTGGGCATCGGAAAATTTCTAAGAACCACCGTTACAGCTGAACAGACTTAAATACTACCCTCGAACTAGTTAGCTACTTTTAAAGGAAAACGGTAGACTAGTTGGCGTTTTCGCCACAGAGGTCAATTATTTTCAGACATAAAACGCCAGGAAGTCTATAAATCTTCAGACTTTTTTCAGATATTGCAACTCCTATGCTAAACTTAAATTTTCATCCTCAAATTTCAGAGTTTCGGTCAATATGGTTATGTATACTGCAAAGTGATAATTTCTTGTAATTTTTAATATCATGACTGTGAAATTTGCATTTCTATGAGAAAGTTCGGTTTTCATATTCATGTTTGAAAGTTTTAAGAGGGAAGTTAGTCATTTTTCTAATATTCATACTCGAATTTATATTTTTGAGACAAAATGGTTTTGTATACTACAAATTTCTTTGCGAACTATCAGTTTTCAAACGCACAATTCAGAGTTTCGGTAGAAGAGTTTCCTATTTGTTGTGGGCATCGGAAAATTTCTAAGAACCACCGTTACAGCTAAACAGACTTAAATACTACCCTCGAACTAGTTAGCTACTTTTAAAGGAAAACGGTAGACTAGTTGGCGTTTTCGCCACAGAGGTCAATTATTTTCAGACATAAAACGCCAGGAAGTCTATAAATCTTCAGACTTTTTTCAGATATTGCAACTCCTATGCTAAACTTAAATTTTCATGCTCAAATTTCAGAGTTTCGGTCAATATGGTTATGTATACTGCAAAGTGATAATTTCTTGTAATTTTTAATATCATAACTGTGTAATTTGCATTTCTATGAGAAAGTTCGGTTTTCATATTCATGTTTGAAAGTTTTAAGAGGGAAGTTAGTCATTTTTCTAATATTCATACTCGAATTTATATTTTTGAGACAAAATGGTTTTGTATACTACAAATTTCTTTGCGAACTATCAGTTTTCAAACGCACAATTCAGAGTTTCGGTAGAAGAGTTTCCTATTTGTTGTGGGCATCGGAAAATTTCTAAGAACCACCGTTACAGCTAAACAGACTTAAATACTACCCTCGAACTAGTTAGCTACTTTTAAAGGAAAACGGTAGGACTAGTTGGCGTTTTCGCCACAGAGGTCAATTATTTTCAGACATAAAACGCCAGGAAGTCTATAAATCTTCAGACTTTTTTCAGATATTGCAACTCCTATGCTAAACTTAAATTTTAATGCTCAAATTTCAGAGTTTCGGTCAATATGGTTATGTATACTGCAAAGTGATAATTTCTTGTAATTTTTAATATCATAACTGTGTAATTTGCATTTCTATGAGAAAGTTCGGTTTTCATATTCATGTTTGAAAGTTTTAAGAGGGAAGTTAGTCATTTTTCTAATATTCATACTCGAATTTATATTTTTCAGACAAAATGGTTTTGTATACTACAAATTTCTTTGCGAACTATCAGTTTTCAAACGCACAATTCAGAGTTTCGGTAGAAGAGTTTCCTATTTGTTGTGGGCATCGGAAAATTTCTAAGAACCACCGTTACAGCTAAACAGACTTAAATACTACCCTCGAACTAGTTAGCTACTTTTAAAGGAAAACGGTAGACTAGTTGGCGTTTTCGCCACAGAGGTCAATTATTTTCAGACATAAAACGCCAGGAAGTCTATAAATCTTCAGACTTTTTTCAGATATTGCAACTCCTATGCTAAACTTAAATTTTAATGCCCAAATTTCAGAGTTTCGGTCAATATGGTTATGTATACTGCAAAGTGATAATTTCTTGTAATTTTTAATATCATAACTGTGAAATTTGCATTTCTATGAGAAAGTTCGGTTTTCATATTCATGTTTGAAAGTTTTAAGAGGGAAGTTAGTCATTTTTCTAATATTCATACTCGAATTTATATTTTTCAGACAAAATGGTTTTGTATACTACAAATTTCTTTGCGAACTATCAGTTTTCAAACGCACAATTCAGAGTTTCGGTAGAAGAGTTTCCTATTTGTTGTGGGCATCGGAAAATTTCTAAGAACCACCGTTACAGCTGAACAGACTTAAATACTACCCTCGAACTAGTTAGCTACTTTTAAAGGAAAACGGTAGACTAGTTGGCGTTTTCGCCACTGAGGTCAATTATTTTCAGACATAAAACGCCAGGAAGTCTATAAATCTTCAGACTTTTTTCAGATATTGCAACTCCTATGCTAAACTTAAATTTTAATGCCCAAATTTCAGAGTTTCGGTCAATATGGTTATGTATACTGCAAAGTGATAATTTCTTGTAATTTTTAATATCATAACTGTGAAATTTGCATTTCTATGAGAAAGTTCGGTTTTCATATTCATGTTTGAAAGTTTTAAGAGGGAAGTTAGTCATTTTTCTAATATTCATACTCGAATTTATATTTTTCAGACAAAATGGTTTTGTATACTACAAATTTCTTTGCGAACTATCAGTTTTCAAACGCACAATTCAGAGTTTCGGTAGAAGAGTTTCCTATTTGTTGTGGGCATCGGAAAATTTCTAAGAACCACCGTTACAGCTGAACAGACTTAAATACTACCCTCGAACTAGTTAGCTACTTTTAAAGGAAAACGGTAGACTAGTTGGCGTTTTCGCCACTGAGGTCAATTATTTTCAGACATAAAACGCCAGGAAGTCTATAAATCTTCAGACTTTTTTCAGATATTGCAACTCCTATGCTAAACTTAAATTTTAATGCTCAAATTTCAGAGTTTCGGTCAATATGGTTATGTATACTGCAAACTGATAATTTCTTGTAATTTTTAATATCATGACTGTGAAATTTGCATTTCTATGAGAAAGTTCGGTTTTCATATTCATGTTTGAAAGTTTTAAGAGGGAAGTTAGTCATTTTTCTAATATTCATACTCGAATTTATATTTTTGAGACAAAATGGTTTTGTATACTACAAATTTCTTTGCGAACTATCAGTTTTCAAACGCACAATTCAGAGTTTCGGTAGAAGAGTTTCCTATTTGTTGTGGGCATCGGAAAATTTCTAAGAACCACCGTTACAGCTAAACAGACTTAAATACTACCCTCGAACTAGTTAGCTACTTTTAAAGGAAAACGGTAGACTAGTTGGCGTTTTCGCCACAGAGGTCAATTATTTTCAGACATAAAACGCCAGGAAGTCTATAAATCTTCAGACTTTTTTCAGATATTGCAACTCCTATGCTAAACTTAAATTTTCATCCTCAAATTTCAGAGTTTCGGTCAATATGGTTATGTATACTGCAAAGTGATAATTTCTTGTAATTTTTAATATCATGACTGTGAAATTTGCATTTCTATGAGAAAGTTCGGTTTTCATATTCATGTTTGAAAGTTTTAAGAGGGAAGTTAGTCATTTTTCTAATATTCATACTCGAATTTATATTTTTGAGACAAAATGGTTTTGTATACTACAAATTTCTTTGCGAACTATCAGTTTTCAAACGCACAATTCAGAGCTTCGGTAGAAGAGTTTCCTATTTGTTGTGGGCATCGGAAAATTTCTAAGAACCACCGTTACAGCTAAACAGACTTAAATACTACCCTCGAACTAGTTAGCTACTTTTAAAGGAAAACGGTAGGACTAGTTGGCGTTTTCGCCACAGAGGTCAATTATTTTCAGACATAAAACGCCAGGAAGTCTATAAATCTTCAGACTTTTTTCAGATATTGCAACTCCTATGCTAAACTTAAATTTTAATGCTCAAATTTCAGAGTTTCGGTCAATATGGTTATGTATACTGCAAAGTGATAATTTCTTGTAATTTTTAATATCATAACTGTGTAATTTGCATTTCTATGAGAAAGTTCGGTTTTCATATTCATGTTTGAAAGTTTTAAGAGGGAAGTTAGTCATTTTTCTAATATTCATACTCGAATTTATATTTTTCAGACAAAATGGTTTTGTATACTACAAATTTCTTTGCGAACTATCAGTTTTCAAACGCACAATTCAGAGTTTCGGTAGAAGAGTTTCCTATTTGTTGTGGGCATCGGAAAATTTCTAAGAACCACCGTTACAGCTAAACAGACTTAAATACTACCCTCGAACTAGTTAGCTACTTTTAAAGGAAAACGGTAGACTAGTTGGCGTTTTCGCCACAGAGGTCAATTATTTTCAGACATAAAACGCCAGGAAGTCTATAAATCTTCAGACTTTTTTCAGATATTGCAACTCCTATGCTAAACTTAAATTTTAATGCCCAAATTTCAGAGTTTCGGTCAATATGGTTATGTATACTGCAAAGTGATAATTTCTTGTAATTTTTAATATCATAACTGTGAAATTTGCATTTCTATGAGAAAGTTCGGTTTTCATATTCATGTTTGAAAGTTTTAAGAGGGAAGTTAGTCATTTTTCTAATATTCATACTCGAATTTATATTTTTCAGACAAAATGGTTTTGTATACTACAAATTTCTTTGCGAACTATCAGTTTTCAAACGCACAATTCAGAGTTTCGGTAGAAGAGTTTCCTATTTGTTGTGGGCATCGGAAAATTTCTAAGAACCACCGTTACAGCTGAACAGACTTAAATACTACCCTCGAACTAGTTAGCTACTTTTAAAGGAAAACGGTAGACTAGTTGGCGTTTTCGCCACTGAGGTCAATTATTTTCAGACATAAAACGCCAGGAAGTCTATAAATCTTCAGACTTTTTTCAGATATTGCAACTCCTATGCTAAACTTAAATTTTAATGCCCAAATTTCAGAGTTTCGGTCAATATGGTTATGTATACTGCAAAGTGATAATTTCTTGTAATTTTTAATATCATAACTGTGAAATTTGCATTTCTATGAGAAAGTTCGGTTTTCATATTCATGTTTGAAAGTTTTAAGAGGGAAGTTAGTCATTTTTCTAATATTCATACTCGAATTTATATTTTTCAGACAAAATGGTTTTGTATACTACAAATTTCTTTGCGAACTATCAGTTTTCAAACGCACAATTCAGAGTTTCGGTAGAAGAGTTTCCTATTTGTTGTGGGCATCGGAAAATTTCTAAGAACCACCGTTACAGCTGAACAGACTTAAATACTACCCTCGAACTAGTTAGCTACTTTTAAAGGAAAACGGTAGACTAGTTGGCGTTTTCGCCACTGAGGTCAATTATTTTCAGACATAAAACGCCAGGAAGTCTATAAATCTTCAGACTTTTTTCAGATATTGCAACTCCTATGCTAAACTTAAATTTTAATGCTCAAATTTCAGAGTTTCGGTCAATATGGTTATGTATACTGCAAAGTGATAATTTCTTGTAATTTTTAATATCATGACTGTGAAATTTGCATTTCTATGAGAAAGTTCGGTTTTCATATTCATGTTTGAAAGTTTTAAGAGGGAAGTTAGTCATTTTTCTAATATTCATACTCGAATTTATATTTTTGAGACAAAATGGTTTTGTATACTACAAATTTCTTTGCGAACTATCAGTTTTCAAACGCACAATTCAGAGTTTCGGTAGAAGAGTTTCCTATTTGTTGTGGGCATCGGAAAATTTCTAAGAACCACCGTTACAGCTAAACAGACTTAAATACTACCCTCGAACTAGTTAGCTACTTTTAAAGGAAAACGGTAGACTAGTTGGCGTTTTCGCCACAGAGGTCAATTATTTTCAGACATAAAACGCCAGGAAGTCTATAAATCTTCAGACTTTTTTCAGATATTGCAACTCCTATGCTAAACTTAAATTTTCATCCTCAAATTTCAGAGTTTCGGTCAATATGGTTATGTATACTGCAAAGTGATAATTTCTTGTAATTTTTAATATCATGACTGTGAAATTTGCATTTTTATGAGAAAGTTCGGTTTTCATATTCATGTTTGAAAGTTTTAAGAGGGAAGTTAGTCATTTTTCTAATATTCATACTCGAATTTATATTTTTGAGACAAAATGGTTTTGTATACTACAAATTTCTTTGCGAACTATCAGTTTTCAAACGCACAATTCAGAGCTTCGGTAGAAGAGTTTCCTATTTGTTGTGGGCATCGGAAAATTTCTAAGAACCACCGTTACAGCTAAACAGACTTAAATACTACCCTCGAACTAGTTAGCTACTTTTAAAGGAAAACGGTAGGACTAGTTGGCGTTTTCGCCACAGAGGTCAATTATTTTCAGACATAAAACGCCAGGAAGTCTATAAATCTTCAGACTTTTTTCAGATATTGCAACTCCTATGCTAAACTTAAATTTTAATGCTCAAATTTCAGAGTTTCGGTCAATATGGTTATGTATACTGCAAAGTGATAATTTCTTGTAATTTTTAATATCATAACTGTGAAATTTGCATTTCTATGAGAAAGTTCGGTTTTCATATTCATGTTTGAAAGTTTTAAGAGGGAAGTTAGTCATTTTTCTAATATTCATACTCGAATTTATATTTTTCAGACAAAATGGTTTTGTATACTACAAATTTCTTTGCGAACTATCAGTTTTCAAACGCACAATTCAGAGTTTCGGTAGAAGAGTTTCCTATTTGTTGTGGGCATCGGAAAATTTCTAAGAACCACCGTTACAGCTAAACAGACTTAAATACTACCCTCGAACTAGTTAGCTACTTTTAAAGGAAAACGGTAGACTAGTTGGCGTTTTCGCCACAGAAGTCAATTATTTTCAGACATAAAACGCCAGGAAGTCTATAAATCTTCAGACTTTTTTCAGATATTGCAACTCCTATGCTAAACTTAAATTTTCATGCTCAAATTTTAGAGTTTCGGTCAATATGGTTATGTATACTGCAAAGTGATAATTTCTTGTAATTTTTAATATCATAACTGTGAAATTTGCATTTCTATGAGTAAGTTCGGTTTTCATATTCATGTTTGAAAGTTTTAAGAGGGAAGTTAGTCATTTTTCTAATATTCATACTCGAATTTATATTTTTGAGACAAAATGGTTTTGTATACTACAAATTTCTTTGCGAACTATCAGTTTTCAAACGCACAATTCAGAGTTTCGGTAGAAGAGTTTCCTATTTGTTGTGGGCATCGGAAAATTTCTAAGAACCACCGTTACAGCTAAACAGACTTAAATACTACCCTCGAACTAGTTAGCTACTTTTAAAGGAAAACGGTAGACTAGTTGGCGTTTTCGCCACAGAGGTCAATTATTTTCAGACATAAAACGCCAGGAAGTCTATAAATCTTCGACTTTTTTCAGATATTGCAACTCCTATGCTAAACTTAAATTTTCATGCTCAAATTTCAGAGTTTCGGTCAATATGGTTATGTATACTGCAAAGTGATAATTTCTTGTAATTTTTAATATCATAACTGTGTAATTTGCATTTCTATGAGAAAGTTCGGTTTTCATATTCATGTTTGAAAGTTTTAAGAGGGAAGTTAGTCATTTTTCTAATATTCATACTCGAATTTATATTTTTGAGACAAAATGGTTTTGTATACTACAAATTTCTTTGCGAACTATCAGTTTTCAAACGCACAATTCAGAGTTTCGGTAGAAGAGTTTCCTATTTGTTGTGGGCATCGGAAAATTTCTAAGAACCACCGTTACAGCTAAACAGACTTAAATACTACCCTCGAACTAGTTAGCTACTTTTAAAGGAAAACGGTAGGACTAGTTGGCGTTTTCGCCACAGAGGTCAATTATTTTCAGACATAAAACGCCAGGAAGTCTATAAATCTTCAGACTTTTTTCAGATATTGCAACTCCTATGCTAAACTTAAATTTTAATGCTCAAATTTCAGAGTTTCGGTCAATATGGTTATGTATACTGCAAAGTGATAATTTCTTGTAATTTTTAATATCATAACTGTGTAATTTGCATTTCTATGAGAAAGTTCGGTTTTCATATTCATGTTTGAAAGTTTTAAGAGGGAAGTTAGTCATTTTTCTAATATTCATACTCGAATTTATATTTTTCAGACAAAATGGTTTTGTATACTACAAATTTCTTTGCGAACTATCAGTTTTCAAACGCACAATTCAGAGTTTCGGTAGAAGAGTTTCCTATTTGTTGTGGGCATCGGAAAATTTCTAAGAACCACCGTTACAGCTAAACAGACTTAAATACTACCCTCGAACTAGTTAGCTACTTTTAAAGGAAAACGGTAGACTAGTTGGCGTTTTCGCCACAGAGGTCAATTATTTTCAGACATAAAACGCCAGGAAGTCTATAAATCTTCAGACTTTTTTCAGATATTGCAACTCCTATGCTAAACTTAAATTTTCATGCTCAAATTTCAGAGTTTCGGTCAATATGGTTATGTATACTGCAAAGCGATAATTTCTTGTAATTTTTAATATCATGACTGTGAAATTTGCATTTCTATGAGAAAGTTCGGTTTTCATATTCATGTTTGAAAGTTTTAAGAGGGAAGTTAGTCATTTTTCTAATATTCATACTCGAATTTATATTTTTGAGACAAAATGGTTTTGTATACTACAAATTTCTTTGCGAACTATCAGTTTTCAAACGCACAATTCAGAGTTTCGGTAGAAGAGTTTCCTATTTGTTGTGGGCATCGGAAAATTTCTAAGAACCACCGTTACAGCTAAACAGACTTAAATACTACCCTCGAACTAGTTAGCTACTTTTAAAGGAAAACGGTAGGACTAGTTGGCGTTTTCGCCACAGAGGTCAATTATTTTCAGACATAAAACGCCAGGAAGTCTATAAATCTTCAGACTTTTTTCAGATATTGCAACTCCTATGCTAAACTTAAATTTTCATGCTCAAATTTCAGAGTTTCGGTCAATATGGTTATGTATACTGCAAAGCGATAATTTCTTGTAATTTTTAATATCATGACTGTGAAATTTGCATTTCTATGAGAAAGTTCGGTTTTCATATTCATGTTTGAAAGTTTTAAGAGGGAAGTTAGTAATTTTTCTAATATTCATACTCGAATTTATATTTTTGAGACAAAATGGTTTTGTATACTACAAATTTCTTTGCGAACTATCAGTTTTCAAACGCACAATTCAGAGCTTCGGTAGAAGAGTTTCCTATTTGTTGTGGGCATCGGAAAATTTCTAAGAACCACCGTTACAGCTAAACAGACTTAAATACTACCCTCGAACTAGTTAGCTACTTTTAAAGGAAAACGGTAGGACTAGTTGGCGTTTTCGCCACAGAGGTCAATTATTTTCAGACATAAAACGCCAGGAAGTCTATAAATCTTCAGACTTTTTTCAGATATTGCAACTCCTATGCTAAACTTAAATTTTAATGCTCAAATTTCAGAGTTTCGGTCAATATGGTTATGTATACTGCAAAGTGATAATTTCTTGTAATTTTTAATATCATAACTGTGAAATTTGCATTTCTATGAGAAAGTTCGGTTTTCATATTCATGTTTGAAAGTTTTAAGAGGGAAGTTAGTCATTTTTCTAATATTCATACTCGAATTTATATTTTTGAGACAAAATGGTTTTGTATACTACAAATTTCTTTGCGAACTATCAGTTTTCAAACGCACAATTCAGAGTTTCGGTAGAAGAGTTTCCTATTTGTTGTGGGCATCGGAAAATTTCTAAGAACCACCGTTACAGCTAAACAGACTTAAATACTACCCTCGAACTAGTTAGCTACTTTTAAAGGAAAACGGTAGACTAGTTGGCGTTTTCGCCACAGAGGTCAATTATTTTCAGACATAAAACGCCAGGAAGTCTATAAATCTTCAGACTTTTTTCAGATATTGCAACTCCTATGCTAAACTTAAATTTTCATGCTCAAATTTCAGAGTTTCGGTCAATATGGTTATGTATACTGCAAAGTGATAATTTCTTGTAATTTTTAATATCATGACTGTGAAATTTGCATTTCTATGAGAAAGTTCGGTTTTCATATTCATGTTTGAAAGTTTTAAGAGGGAAGTTAGTAATTTTTCTAATATTCATACTCGAATTTATATTTTTGAGACAAAATGGTTTTGTATACTACAAATTTCTTTGCGAACTATCAGTTTTCAAACGCACAATTCAGAGTTTCGGTAGAAGAGTTTCCTATTTGTTGTGGGCATCGGAAAATTTCTAAGAACCACCGTTACAGCTAAACAGACTTAAATACTACCCTCGAACTAGTTAGCTTACTTTTCAGATATTGCAACTCCTATGCTAAACTTAAATTTTAATGCTCAAATTTCAGAGTTTCGGTCAATATGGTTATGTATACTGCAAAGTGATAATTTCTTGTAATTTTTAATATCATGACTGTGAAATTTGCATTTCTATGAGAAAGTTCGGTTTTCATATTCATGTTTGAAAGTTTTAAGAGGGAAGTTAGTCATTTTTCTAATATTCATACTCGAATTTATATTTTTGAGACAAAATGGTTTTGTATACTACAAATTTCTTTGCGAACTATCAGTTTTCAAACGCACAATTCAGAGCTTCGGTAGAAGAGTTTCCTATTTGTTGTGGGCATCGGAAAATTTCTAAGAACCACCGTTACAGCTAAACAGACTTAAATACTACCCTCGAACTAGTTAATATGGTCAATATGGTTATGTATACTGCAAAGTGATAATTTCTTGTAATTTTTAATATCATGACTGTGAAATTTGCATTTCTATGAGAAAGTTCGGTTTTCGGTCATGTTTGAAAGTTTTAAGAGGGAAGTTAGTCATTTTTCTAATATTCATACTCGAATTTATATTTTTGAGACAAAATGGTTTTGTATACTACAAATTTCTTTGCGAACTATCAGTTTTCAAACGCACAATTCAGAGTTTCGGTAGAAGAGTTTCCTATTTGTTGTGGGCATCGGAAAATTTCTAAGAACCACCGTTACAGCTAAACAGACTTAAATACTACCCTCGAACTAGTTAGCTACTTTTAAAGGAAAACGGTAGGACTAGTTGGCGTTTTCGCCACAGAGGTCAATTATTTTCAGACATAAAACGCCAGGAAGTCTATAAATCTTCAGACGTTTTTCAGATATTGCAACTCCTATGCTAAACTTAAATTTTAATGCTCAAATTTCAGAGTTTCGGTCAATATGGTTATGTATACTGCAAAGTGATAATTTCTTGTAATTTTTAATATCATAACTGTGAAATTTGCATTTCTATGAGAAAGTTCGGTTTTCATATTCATGTTTGAAAGTTTTAAGAGGGAAGTTAGTCATTTTTCTAATATTCATACTCGAATTTATATTTTTGAGACAAAATGGTTTTGTATACTACAAATTTCTTTGCGAACTATCAGTTTTCAAACGCACAATTCAGAGTTTCGGTAGAAGAGTTTCCTATTTGTTGTGGGCATCGGAAAATTTCTAAGAACCACCGTTACAGCTAAACAGACTTAAATACTACCCTCGAACTAGTTAGCTACTTTTAAAGGAAAACGGTAGGACTAGTTGGCGTTTTCGCCACAGAGGTCAATTATTTTCAGACATAAAACGCCAGGAAGTCTATAAATCTTCAGACTTTTTTCAGATATTGCAACTCCTATGCTAAACTTAAATTTTAATGCTCAAATTTCAGAGTTTCGGTCAATATGGTTATGTATACTGCAAAGTGATAATTTCTTGTAATTTTTAATATCATAACTGTGAAATTTGCATTTCTATGAGAAAGTTCGGTTTTCATATTCATGTTTGAAAGTTTTAAGAGGGAAGTTAGTCATTTTTCTAATATTCATACTCGAATTTATATTTTTGAGACAAAATGGTTTTGTATACTACAAATTTCTTTGCGAACTATCAGTTTTTAAACGCACAATTCAGAGTTTCGGTAGAAGAGTTTCCTATTTGTTGTGGGCATCGGAAAATTTCTAAGAACCACCGTTACAGCTAAACAGACTTAAATACTACCCTCGAACTAGTTAGCTACTTTTAAAGGAAAACGGTAGACTAGTTGGCGTTTTCGCCACATAGGTCAATTATTTTCAGACATAAAACGCCAGGAAGTCTATAAATCTTCAGACTTTTTTCAGATATTGCAACTCCTATGCTAAACTTAAATTTTCATGCTCAAATTTCAGAGTTTCGGTCAATATGGTTATGTATACTGCAAAGTGATAATTTCTTGTAATTTTTAATATCATAACTGTGAAATTTGCATTTCTATGAGAAAGTTCGGTTTTCATATTCAGGTTTGAAAGTTTTAAGAGGGAAGTTAGTCATTTTTCTAATATTCATACTCGAATTTATATTTTTGAGACAAAATGGTTTTGTATACTACAAATTTCTTTGCGAACTATCAGTTTTCAAACGCACAATTCAGAGTTTCGGTAGAAGAGTTTCCTATTTGTTGTGGGCATCGGAAAATTTCTAAGAACCACCGTTACAGCTAAACAGACTTAAATACTACCCTCGAACTAGTTAGCTACTTTTAAAGGAAAACGGTAGACTAGTTGGCGTTTTCGCCACAGAGGTCAATTATTTTCAGACATAAAACGCCAGGAAGTCTATAAATCTTCAGACTTTTTTCAGATATTGCAACTCCTATGCTAAACTTAAATTTTAATGCTCAAATTTCAGAGTTTCGGTCAATATGGTTATCTATACTGCAAAGTGATAATTTCTTGTAATTTTTAATATCATGACTGTGAAATTTGCATTTCTATGAGAAAGTTCGGTTTTCATATTCATGTTTGAAAGTTTTAAGAGGGAAGTTAGTCATTTTTCTAATATTCATACTCGAATTTATATTTTTGAGACAAAATGGTTTTGTATACTACAAATTTCTTTGCGAACTATCAGTTTTCAAACGCACAATTCAGAGCTTCGGTAGAAGAGTTTCCTATTTGTTGTGGGCATCGGAAAATTTCTAAGAACCACCGTTACAGCTAAACAGACTTAAATACTACCCTCGAACTAGTTAGCTACTTTTAAAGGAAAACGGTAGGACTAGTTGGCGTTTTCGCCACAGAGGTCAATTATTTTCAGACATAAAACCTCAGCAAGTAGATACATCTCCGGAGTCTTCTCTGGTATTGCTATTCGTATGCGAAATTTTTAATTTCGCACTTAAATTTTTTATTTTAGTTGAAATAGTTTTGTGTACTGAAAATTAACAGTTTATTGAAGTTGTTGGGATCAGAAAATTGATAGTTCTATGCGAAAATTAAATTTTGATACTCTGCTAGAAAATGTATAGTGCCTTTTCCCGGTATTGCCATTCCTGTGCGAAATATCGATTTAGTAGCTAATAGACCTGTTGGCGATTTTCCGAAATACATTTTGCGTAGACTCGTTGGCTGTTGTCGGTTTGAAGATCGGGAGACCTATTGGCGTTTTCGCCAATAAGAGCTGAAATTTTATGATGTAATCGCCAATGAGTCGGTCGCTGCCAGCTATACTTTCTGTGATCCTAATACCACGCGCCCATAACTCCATTAAATGTTTTCTTATTTGGTATTTTTTAGTAAAAAAAGGGCTTGGAGGAAAATAATTTAATTGTTTGTTTGATATTTCAGTTGTTTTTAGCAATACTATAAAATAGTCGCGTAAAGTATTTTGAACTAATAATGGACAGACTTGTGGGCTTTTCGCTCATGAGAAATTTTCATTAATTGTCATTGTATTCACATATTATCCTATTTAAATAGTATTAAACATAATACATAAAAAATGTTGTCATTTGTTATTTCATTATTCAAAGGTGTATGGGAATATAGTAACGGTTCAATTTTACGTGGCTTAAAGCTTCATCGTATGCAACTGATGTTACAATCATTTATTATCCTGTGATTTCAATGCGCCTATAGATTATACCACCAATTTCGCTGGAAATGCTTTTCTAGGCTGTATTCGCCCTCCTAAACAGCACGTCAATGCAGTGAATTTTCCGGGAAATTTTGACGACCTTATTGGCGAAAATGCAGACTTGTTGGCCTAGACTTCTTGCCAAAGCCATTAAGTCCACTGATCGCCAACGTGCCTGCGCCCAGCAACTCATTTTTCGCCAGGTAGCCTGCAGGGACATGCACACAAAGACATCTCTGTAGCGTTTGCTTTATCGCTCTCTTGACGCCGCAAAACCTGCCCATTAGTCAAAATGTTTAGGTTGAAAATGTTTGCCTTAAAAGTACCTTTTACCTAGGCATAAAGATATGTGCTGAATGATTACATTTGCTCCAAATCCTAAATAACAATCACAATAACTTTCTCTATAGCTACACTTCGTATAACGAGGAAAGTGAAAAGTTTTCGGAAAAACTTTGTTACAAAGTTACAGAAAAAGGTAACTGTTTGGACTGTTGAAACTGTTCTCTTTTCCCAAGAGATGCAACTACTTAAGAAATCATTGCCAGGGGAATGCTCATTCAAACATTTAAAATTTCTAAATTGCTAATGTGTAGAACTTGCCTTTAAAGTTTGATCAAATTATTTCCGTTTTTTTAAAGATAAACTCATGGCAACTCATTTTTTCACAAAAATTCAATTCTCTCGAAAACCGTTAGCAACTTTCAACTGGAACACCTTATTTTTTGTATTGGGAATAGGGTTTCGAAGTGAAAAGTTACAGACGGTCTAGGACGTTTCGCGGTCGCCATTCCACCGTCGCCGTTTCGGCGTCGCTGTTTCGCCGTCGGTCGGTTCGCCGTCGGTAGTTTTGCCGTCGGCCGTTCTGCCGTCGGCTGTTCCGCCGTGGCCGTTTCACCGTCGACTGTTTCGCCGCCGACTGTTTCGCCGTCGCCGTTTCACCGTCGGCTATTTCGCTGTCAATCCAATATACAATGTTTCCCAGAAAGCACGCAACAAATGGGAAAGTTTTTTATTATTAGTTTCTCAAAAACTTTCACTCTTTATAAAAGCTATAAATACATATGTATTAATTTTATTTATAACCTCACCTAACCTAACCTAACCTAACCTAAGAATAATAAAAATTAGAACTAAGCGCCTAAATACATTTATTAACTAAACAGTTAATTACAACATTACAAAAATGCCTAAATATTTAAACTAAATCCGATTGTATAATGGCTTTGCACAGAACACTTAATGTTATAAGTGGTTTTTGATATTTGAAAAATCTATATAATTATTAACTGGAAGAGGTCGAAATAAGAAACGGCTGACGGCGAAACGGTGACGGCAAAACGTCCCATTCCGGTTACAGAATCTTAAGTATGTTAATAATAAGTTAAGAGATACGTCTAACAGCTTCCACATCTACGTCGCTAGTCGGTGATTTTAAATAAATCAAATGTTTTAATTTGATATATTAAATAAAATATTAGTAAATTGTTCGATTTTGGGGAAGCTGTAACTTTGTAAAGAAACAATTTCGGACACACGTTTATCGAAACTTGTTCGCTTAGCATGAGCTAAGAAATCACTTCAGGGATATGCAATTAAGTTATTTTCAAATTTTAAAAACCGTGTTATACATCTATTTATTTCAGTGCGGGAGTTGGTGGTACAGGAACAATTATTCTTTGCGATTTGTGTCTAAGGATGGCTGCTAGAGAAGGTGTAGTTGACGTGTTAAACCATCTACAAAATTTACGAGAACAACGAGTAAATCTGGTGGACAATATAGAACAATACAAATTGGCACATTTAGTTTTGCTAGAATGTTTGATTGCTCCTCAGACAAGTATAAGTTGCAATGAAGAAATGGAAGGCACAATTTTACGTCTACTGGAATCAAAAAGAGTGGCGCAACAAATGCTGTATTTGCGCGAAACAGCATGGCAGGACCAATCGATGCGATCACCGTTAAAAGTCACACCTAATCCAGAATGGTCAACTAAAAATAGATTCCAGGATATTATTCCTTGTAAGATAAACTTTATAAATTTTTTCACATTGCTTCTTTTATAATATTGTGTAAAGCAAGAAATATAACAGATGAAGTACTGAATGCATCATTCTATAAATTTACTTATTTTACGTTTAAGATGGTTATGGCCGTGTGTATTTATCACGGTACCCAGTATCTGATGAACATTCAGATTACATAAATGCAGTTGAAGTGGATGGTTTTCGATGTCCACAAAGATTCATAGTTACTCAGCAACCCTTGCCACACACCATATCTGATTTTTGGAGGATGATTGATGAAAAGGAAGTCACAATTATAGTTTCTTTAAATAAGATTAATTTGGGAGACGAGGTAATATTGTAAATCGTTATACAACAGATCTAAGTGGTATAAGTGAAAAATGATAATATTTTTGTTATATACAGATTGTCACGATTTTACTGGAAAAACAAGCGACTAATGAGCGCGACAGGGAAGGTAGATAATGGGTGGGTCAAGTGATGATTAACATAGCTATGGACACTTTTAAATTTAAAATAGAAACTCATATTTATTTAATTAAATTTATAATATGGACCCACGGATAAGTAAACTTCCTCTTGGCCCACGCATTATCTTTCTTCTTTATCAAACTTATTAGTAGCCTGTCCTTTCCTTGTTGCACTTCATAAATTTATTTTCACGACTGCCTAAATTAAAGTAACAATTAATATTAAAATACAATTGCCAAAATTTATAACTAAGTAAACTATTTCTATCTCTTACAGACAAGTTGTGTATTCTGGCCCACTGCAAAAATCAGCGAAATTAAACCTGTACCTTTTCTAACATTAGAATTTCATAGTAAGTCTAGTACTGACTACTATAGCGTTATAACTATCTATTTGCATAACAAACAGGATAAGGTATGGAAATAATGTGCTGCACTATAATATAGTATATAATGTTGTACTACTATAGGTTATATTTCCAGAAAACTGCTAAACGCACTGTGACTTTGATTATACTAAAGGGATGGTCTGCAAATAAACTATTACCAGATGAAGAGGAGTCTTTGTGGAAATTATGGGAAGAAACTGAACGGGCATCGAGGGGAAATAACCCCATTGCAGTTACTTGCTAGTAAGTGTAATAATTTTACAATATTTTTAATAATATTATTTCAAATTTCATGACAATTAGGGTTTGTATGGTTAGAAATTTTGACTTACATGTTTTGCACTTGCTTTCAACAAGAAAACGAGAAAAAAAAAATTAAGAAGTACTGGAAAATCTTATTATTGCAACCAGCAAGCGCCAAACAAATCATGTTGATATTGTTTGTTTTGCAATTATACAGAGCGCCCATTTTTTCTTCTTAATTGGAAATCTAATCTTTTTAACATGCAAACCGTAGGATATCAAAATACTTCTTGTCTTATATAACGTTCTATCGAAATAATAAAAAAAATTTGAAAATTTTCGAAATTAAAAAAATTGAAAATTTACATAACGAAGTTTTAAAAATTTTGAAATCATTAAAAATTTTAAATAATTATTTTTTTAATCTGGAAAAAAAAAGAAAGAAGAACATCTTTTGAAAACATTCAAAATTTTGACAATTTTTGTAACTTTATGGTTTTCAGTGTTTTCGAATTGCGAACAATATTTAGTCGTTGAAATCTCAAAATAATTTTTCCATTTTGTTTCCTTGTCAATTCATTTCAACCAAACTGTTCAGGTAGGCCACCAAAAGGAAATCTCCCAGAAGGTATTTTTCACGATGACAAGGTGTTTCGTCCTCCTCTTCACAGACCCTGAGGGATGGGTTTTCGGCTAGACCTATTATATTTAGCTGTGCATTCAATCAGCAATGTGTTGTAAGGATTCTTGTTATCTGTTTAATTTTCTTCTTATTTAATTTGAAGAGCTTTTCAGCCGCTTGCTTGAAGGGCTTCCGCTTGGAAGCCATTTCATGCTCGGCTGTTCTGTCCAGTACCTTTGTTGGTCGACTCTTAACCAACTTCTAGTTTGCTCCCTAGCGGTACTGCAAAACAATACCGCAGGTTGGCTCCGGTCCAGTAATTTGGAAAGCCAGATAAGATGGGCTGCGATTTTTGTCTGGAATACTGCTGCGTAGCACCCCAGGTTTAGTCTTTTGGCATTGCCTGGATCAGTTTTGTAAACGCCCAGTCCTGTTCCGTTTTCTAGTGGGAGGCATCTGTGAATCACACGTCTTCATTTAGATTGGCGATCGTTTTATTTTCGCTTCAAACGTCCCATTCTCGAATTATAATCTCTAACGGTTTTCAGAAGTTGAAAGGTAATCTCACTTTGTCCAACTGCATCTTTAAGTGCTGCGTACGCGATCGTGGAAAATATAATCTCAGTGTATAGCCAGTACACCATTTTTGGTTCTAACCCCCACGTTTTGTTAAGCATTTGTCTATAGATTTAATAGGCCCTACTAGCTTTGCTTGTAATGTATTCTAGACGTTGCTTTTATGTCAGACTATAGCCGTTCAGAAACATGATTTTTTCTATAATCTTCGATTGTTTTCCGAAAAGTTGAAGTTTTCTGAAATTAGCCTGAGCCCTTCTTCGTATAAGTTGCCAAAATAAATAAAATTTTTCTAGATTAATCGTAGGGCCTTCTTTGTTGCACCGTTTCTCTATTTGTTTAAGAACAATCTCCATCCTTTCGGATACAGTGCTTTCAAATTTCTCGTGTATAAGAATCGTAATATCGTACGTATATCCTTCTGCGTTTATTCCATTCTTTTCTAACTTCCGCAGAAAGCCATCCACCATGAAACACCACAGCAGTTCTATATGGGCTTCCCCGGGCAACGGACGTTTCTAGGCTTGTTTCGTTGAAAGTTGCAGTTATCACTCTGTCGTTGAGTCTACTTACCGGCACAGCGCTGAATACATTTTACGTTCTTCTGCAGCGCGGTTTATCGATTCGAACGAGGTGTTGTCAAACGCATTCTCGGAGTCTATGAAAACCCCTAAACCAAAGTCATTGACTTTTAGAGCTTTTTCTTCTTTGTTGGTTAGTTCATGAACCGCCATCCAGTTTGCATGATTTTTCTGGCATATCGGTGTCGATATGAGGACAATCTTTCTAGTACATCTTTCCTGATGTGTCTACTGATCAGTTTTTCTAGCGTTTTCAGATGTAATACATAGGCCTGCTGGATGTTTCTTGGGTGTCTCGTCATGGTTTTGGTGTTAAAACCAACTTCAGCTTCCTCCAGCTTCGTGTTATGAAGCATAGAGCCAAACTGGTCAGCAGAATTGTGCAGAGAATTGAGGACAGTTCTTCCAAATGCACCTTTCTTTTAGGCACAACTCGTACATCGGCTTGTAAACCCGAAGTGGAAAAAAATTAATGAATGATCGCATTTGCTCTAAATTTTAGATGACCAATACAATACCTTACTGCTAGCTATACTCTTTATAGCAGGCGAGTAAGGTAAACTTAAAATTAACTACCTGCTGCAAGTATGCCGCAGGCGTTTAATAAATTGTTTCCATATTCAAATACGTACTTTTTTTACCTTTCTGTAAAATTTTTTCCGAGATGGAGTTCCTATATATAAATTTAATCATACGCATAATTTCCCAAAGAAGATAGTTAACGCAACTTTAAAATAATAGCTATTACATTTATTACAATGTTTAAAAATTTCGAGTTTAACAGTCGTTTACTCAAAAATACTTCAAAAATTTAAAATCTTTAGAAACGTTTTGACACAACTCACCTTTATCTATCTATCTGTATCAATATATTAAATCTCTAACTGTCTCATCATAACACACTGACGCGCTCTTTCACCTCGCCAAAATTTATCATCATAATACGATGACGGGTCTTTACATTTCCACTCTGCTAATTGTTTTGGGCTGATGCTTACGCTGCAGTCACTACTGTTGGTGTTATTTGAATATTTATGGCTTACTTGAATGCTGGCGGGCCAAAACAAATAAACAGTAATGTTTTTTCAATTTATTTATAAGAAATTTATTAAAAAATTGAGCATGTATAAATAAACACTGTGACGCGTCTTGTTTTAAACCTTGATTATAGATAATGGTTTTTAAATCTCTTTTCCGTAAGATCTACTATTATTATACACGTAATGAAGATTATAACCAAGTACATTTTTACAGCGATGGTGTTAAAGCATGCGGTTTATTTATTGCTCTTTCGTTCGTCATTGAAAAGATGAAACTTGAACAAGAATGTGATGTTTGCTTGGCCGTGAGAACAATAAGACACAATCGCAAACAGTTTGTAACTGAAATAGTAAGTATTAGATAGTTATTGGTCCCACTTAACACTTTTTTTGGTTACATTTTATGTTTTAGGACCAGTTTCGGTATTTGTACCGAGCAGCCATCAGTTATTTCGGCTGCTTTAAATTGTACTCTAATTTTACATCTGCAGGAAAGAAATAACAGCTTTTTTTTTATTCTAATGTAGTTTTGCATTTACTTTCTAAGTATTTAGCATTATAGTAATTTTTATACAGGGTGTTAATGAATAGTAGGGACAAACTTCTAGGGCTTGCAAAACACAACTAAGCAAACAACTTTTGTTAATAAATGTGTGGTCAAAAGTGTTTTCTTTCAGGGATAGAGCTTCTCAAAGATTCTTTAAGAAGCGCTTAAATGTGGGCAACTCAATTTACTACCTACTATTTGTTTCCATAATGATGGAAATTAATACAGGATAAATAAAGCCCTCTTTCCCACTTTTCAAATTCAAATTAAATTTAAAATAAATTAATTAACAAAATGTTTCAAAACTAAGCAATAGAAAAAACCAAAATTACAAAACAAATCAACTATTTGAAAAATTTACAATAACTGATTTGAAAATTAACAAAATTATAGTAAATGTTCAAAATGTCGCTCCCCAGCACCTACACACGAAGCACATCTACGAAGTGAATTCCTGCGCACCGCTTCAAATATACCAGGAGTCTGTTGAACTTCTTCACATGCAGCAAGAATACGCGCCGTAAGTTCTTGTACAGTTTCAACTGGGGTAGCATACACTAACGTTTTAACATGACCCCACAAAAAGAAATCAAGTAGGGTCAAAGCAGGAGAACTTGGAGGCCACGCCACATGCCCTCCTCGACCTATCCATCTGTTGGGAAAAGTGTTATTTAAAAATTCCCTGACTTCCGCCAAAAAATGAGCGGGTGCACCATCGTGCTGCAGCCACATTTGAGGTGGAACATTTTCCAAAAGTTCAGGCAGGACATTGCGCAAAAAATTTAAATAAATTGCTCCTGTTAACCTTTGGGGTAGCAGATATGGTCCAATGAGTCTATCGCCAACAATCCCGGCCTAAATGTTTACTGAAAATCTTTGATGGTATCCTTTTTGAACAACAGCATGGGGTTTTTCTTCTTCCCAAATGTGGCTGTTTCTACTGTTGAATATTTCTTCTTTCGTAAAAGATGCCTCGTCACTAAACAGAACGTTTACTTGGAACTCTGGATCCTCATTACATGGCCTAAGAAATTTCTGGCAAAATTCTACCCTTCTGGGAAAATCTGCTTGAACCATGGCTTGTACTTTCTGTGGATGGTACGGATGTAGCTGCTGCTCATGTAGTACCTCCCATACTGAAACATGGTTCACTCCCGTTTCATGAGCGATGGCTCTTAAACTAGTAGAAAGATTTTCAGTCACTCTCTCCAAAACTTCTTCCTCAAAATCCACCGTTCGCCTTGTTCTGGTAGCTCCACAGTTGTGTCTGTTGACAACCTTCTTCCCGCAGCCGACGTCAAACTACACTAAACGCCTTGTGCGATGGATGATTCCTGTTCGGAAAATGTTCTTGGTACAGGCGAGCAGCTTCGCGTGCGTTATACCAAGCAGCTTCATACATGAACATCATGTCATGCTGTTCAAAAGTATAATTCGCCATAACACAATAATACGAAACACAGAACGAAAATAACAAAGAAAATAATGATCAAAGAAATCACAGAACGAAAAAAACAAATTATAAAAAGCACAGAAAGAAACGAATGCAGGAAAAGTCACAAAATATCACAAAAATATTGAATTGTGTCAAAATTGACGTTATTTGAATGCATGTATGTCTAGATCGTTTTTTTTTCAAAATTCCGTGTGACCTGTGCAAAATAATTGAAAATGCAATTTGGGTTGCCTATTTTCAGGTACTTCTTAAAGAATCTTTAAAAGGCTCTATTTTCTAAAGGAAACACTTTTGATCACACATTTATTAACAAAAGTAGTTTGCTTTGTTGTGTTTTGCAAGCCCTAGAAGTTTGTCCCTACAATTCATTAACACCCTGTATATTCTTTAATTAGAAATATAACTTACTTTTAGTGTCAGTTTATAATTACAATTATTGTTATGCTTTTACATTTTCTGATGTGCTTTGTAATTTCTTGTGTTAATACAATTTATAATATTTTAGTTGTAACAATTATACAGAGTGGCTGGGAAAACCCCGGTCACTTTTCTTGCAACGGTCAAGAGATGGCGCTTTAGTAAAGAAAAATTAAATTAAAATACGGGCAACAACGCAGAATCCAAGACGTTTTAGTTATTAAATACGCCCCATATTAAATCAAAACAACTAAAACGTCTTGGATTCTGCGTTGTTGCCAGTATTTTAATTTAATTTTTCTTTACTAAAGCGCCATCTCTTGACCGCCGCAAGAACAGTGGCCGGGGTTTTCCTAACCACTCTGTATATATAATTATTATATTAAATTTACTGTTTTTAATAGAAATATGCAGGAATAATTTGTTTAATTTAAGCGACACACTATCATAATAATTAGGTACCTCAAATATCACGTAAATATATTTATTTACGATTTTTCAGATTATTTAAGGAGTGTAGAGATAAGATTATAGAACAAGACGCGTCTTATTGCGGCGGTACACTACTGTAAGTGATGTTTATTGAGTTTTGTGGGAAATATAGTAGAATTTTAAACTATTATAAATCAGCCATATAAGTCAGAAGTATAATAACATTTGTTGATAAATTAAGAGCAACTTTCAGGAAATGTATTCTTTATTAATTGAATGACTGCTGCTCACTTCTATCGTCGGTTTTGGTTTAAGATGGCAATAACTTTAGAGGAAAAATATTAGCGGAGATTAACATTAAGACTGCTGACTGCATTAACACATGCAAGGTGTTCCGCAATATGACGTCGATACATCAATAACTTGTTTAAGTTCAATTAGAGTGGAAAAAGGAAAAAGAAAGAATTAACATAATATGTCCAGAAATTCGACCTTTTAAAGATTAAACTTGTTTTTGTTCAAATCCATCAGCCAGGGGCGTAGATATAGGGGCGTAATTTTACACACTTTAGATTTTCTAACTTTAGAATGCAAAATAATATGGTGCGTATATAATAATACACAAAACAAGAGTATTGTCAATTAATCGGTTATCGAGATAATTCAATTTTTGTGAAAAATCGAGTTAGCATGAAATTCTCGATATTTTCTCAAGATATACAAATAGTTTGTAAAATGAGATATGCGAGACAAACAATGCCTAAAATTCTTTTTAAGGAAAGTTTTGCAAATGTGCCGTTACGAAATTACGACTTTTTTGCATCGGTAAGAACAAAAGCATAGCAAACATACAGAGTGATCATTTAAATTTCAGCTCTAGTTATCTATGGAAATTTAAGCCATGGCTTTGATTAATTCACAAAAACAAAATTATTTGAAATGTCAAATTTATGAACTGCTAGTAGTAAACATTAATTATCTTAGTATTTTTTATTGAAAATGGTTTATACTACAGCACAAAAAGCTTTTATTGTTGAGGCATACTTTTGTACATGCCAAATAGTTAATGGCGAAAAGCAATTTTCAATTGCGGAGTGTATGGCAGCATTTCACGAGAGATTTCCAGTGTGGCAGTCGAGTACAAACAGTTTGTAAATATTTTGAACCGCTCTGTAGATTTATTCACAGAAACTGGTTGTGTAACTAGATAATTAACTTAAAAAAAAAGGGAACCGACTTTAATAAAAACACAAAAGTGACATAAGTTAACTAAAAAGCAAAAAATTAATGTTTTTTATACAACAGTTTAATACTTATTTGTTGTTCCGTTTAATGTAATTAAGAAATTGCTGTTTATTATATAATTATTAATTGTTTTATAATTTTGAAGTCGGTGCCAAGTAAAACATAAAAATTCGAATCTAATTTGTTATTGCAGCAAGGTATATAATTTTTATGTTTTACTTGACGCCGACTTCAAAATTATAAAACAATTAATAATTATATAATAAACAGCAATTTCTTAATTACATTAAACGGAACAACAAATAAGTATTAAACTGTTGTATAAAAAACATTTATTTTTTGCTTTTTAGTTAACTTATGTCACTTTTGTGTTTTTATTTGAAGTCGGTTCCCTTTTTTTTAAAAAGTTAATTATTTTACAATTTTAAGTGATGGGTAGACCTAGTAAGGATGCTTCTCGAATGAGGAAACGACGGCTAGTTGAAACGGAAGATGAAATACGGAAACACTAAAAAGTTGGTTAAAAAAATAGATTTTGAGGAGTATCTTCGAAGTTCAAGCTCCAATACCAATGAAATTATAATGGGACCACCTTGGAGCTATACTGAACCCAGCACAAAAAAATCATTAAAATCGGTTCATAAACAAAAAAGTTATGCCCGAACATACATAAAAAGAAAATATAAAAAAAACATATATACAGACGAATTGAGAACCTCCTCCTTTTTTTGAAGTCGGTTAAAAGGAAGGTAGTGGTCGACCTAGAATGAGAACCGCTGAAAGTATTAACAATATTCAAGAAATAATTACAAACGTACCTATGATATCAATCCGTAGGTTAACACAGCAAACAGGCCTCTCCAATTGTTTGTGTGCAATGATCACTTACGGAATAAGTTTTCAATTTAAAGTGTAGTGAGAACTCGTGTTTACATAGACTTTTCTTGTTTTACCAATAAAAGCCGGTCTTTCAATGTCCAGTTAAAGTTCCCGATAAGCTAACTGTCGGATAATCTTGCAGTTTACGAACTTTTCTGTCTTTCAATGTCCAGTTAGGCGTTAACCGGCAGTTAGCGCTCTTATCCTATGGCTAAAACTAACCGCCAATTCAAGCAGCCGCTAATATTTTAACCTGCAGAAAACCTTCAATGAAGGCATTAGCTTATTGTTTATTAGCTATTACTACCCTATTGCTTAATATTTTCCATAAAAACATTTAATACTTGTTAAATGAGTATATGTATATAAAATACTTAATTACTTTAACAATATTTATTTATTTTAACCTCATACGTATTTCGGCATGTTTACATGCCATTGTCAAAAGTTATATGAAAAAGTAAACAGTTAGTGTTGTTATAGCAATAGAACTTTTTTACTTATCTTGGTAATCGTCTGCAGATGACTTGATTTCTTATTCCAAAATGTCCAGTAGAGGGGAATTTAAGAGATCAATTTGCTCATTCATTAACGGTACAGTTTTTAAATGTTTGTTGTTGTATAGTTGATGTATAATGTATTGCTAAGTGTTTAATATATATAATGTTGCATTAAAGTGTATTTATATATTTGCCCCTTCAAGAACCAAAGATAAAACAGTGGCGAAGAGGTTTACGGACGCGGCTACACCATGAGCGATATTGGTCAACTACGTGAATTTGATTTAAAATCAAATGATTGGAATATATACAAGGCCAGGTTAGAAAATTATTTTACTGTCAAAGATATCATAGTAAATTTAAAGAAGAGGGCTATTCTATTACACGCTTTAAGTGAAAATGCATATAAATTGTTGTACAATTTGTTTACCTACGGCACCGGAAAATACGCCATATGAGGACATCATTAAGAAGTTAAATTCCCATTTTTCATCTCAACAATCGAATTTTGCTGCACGTTTTAAATTTTACAATGCTTGTAAAGAACCAACGGAATCGGTTTATGATTGGGTCGCACGCGTGCGAAGTTTGGCATCACATTGTGCATTTAATGAAAATATATTGGAAGAAGTACTTCGCGATCGTTTCATTATGGACTTGAGTATTCCACATGTCACGGATCGTCTTTTCGAAGAAAAAGTGTCCGAGCTGAAATTATCTCGAGCCATCGAAATAGCAGCTAGCAAGGTCTCCACTGGACATAATTTCGACTTGCTGTGTACATCCACTATATTGGAGCCGGCCCTGCATCACATTCGAGAACAGCGCGGTGCTTATCGTATGCAGCACGCTAGCTTGTGTGCGGTAAGAACCACAACTCAGATATGTGCAAATATCAAAATTATAACTGCCACATTTGTTCACAAAAAGGCCATTTGGCTCCTGTTTGTCCTAATAAAAATGAAAAAGGTGTTCGTAAACAATTTAATACTTCAAATTGTTCTAATAAAAATTACAATGTCAACACAAGTTTTTTAGAAGTTGAAGATAATGCGTCTTTGTTTACATTATATTTGTTAAATGTTAAACGTAAAATACCACCTATTTGTGTGGATGTAATTATAAATAATGTACCCATTAGATGTCAAATTGATACTGGAGCAACTTTTTCGGCAATGTCTGATAAATTGTGGACTGATAAGTTTTCTAATATTCCATATACTGCTACGAATGATTATTTTTTGTATTATACAGGTGAAAAAGTTTTCCCGTTAGGGTGTGTTCAAGTAGATTTGTGTCACAGCAACATCGTAAAACCTTTAATTTTCTACGTAATAAAAAATGGAGGAGGCAGAGATTTTATGCATATTTTTAACTTAGAAATAAGTAAATGTTTAGGATCAACTGATTTCAATAATATTGTTTACTCCGCAGATTTAGAGGAATGTTTAAATAAATTTAAAGAAATTTTTAAACCTGGGCTTGGAACATTTTCAAAGGGTGTTGCTACTCTTAAATTTAAAGATGTAAATGTCAGCCCTAATTTTTTCAAAACCAGGCCTTTGCCTTATGCGATAAAAGACAAGGTTGAAATCGAAATAGACAGATTAATTGATTTAAATGTTCTGGCGCCAGTAGATTATAGTAATTGGGGGACTCCCGTAGTACCAGTGCTTAAAAAAGATGGTACAGTTCGCCTGTGCGGAGATTTCAAGAAACAATAAATCCGGTATTGGAGGTAGATCAGTATCCACTTCCAAGGATAGAAGATTTGTTTTGTATGTTGTAGGGTGGCACAGAGTTTACTAAACTTGATTTATCTCAAGCTTACAGTCAGGTATGTTTAGATGAAAGTAGTAAAGGAGTTGGTCACAATTTCCACCCATAAAGGGCTATTTAGATATAACAGATTACCATACGGCGTTGCCTGTGCACCATCAAAATTTCAAAAAATCATGGAAACCTTATTCCAGGGTTTAGAAGGAGTTGTTTGTTTTTTGGACAACATTTTTATCGCGGGTAAATCAAGGTCGGAACACATTTCAAGATTGGAAAAAGTTTTAAAAGTTTCTGGGTTGAAATTACGCATGGATAAATGTGAATTTTTTAAATCATCCGTCATATATTTAGGATTTGAAATTGACAGGGAGGGCTTGCGTACATCCGAATCTAAAGTGTTAGCAATTAAAAATGCGCCTGCTCCGGAAAATGTTACGCAATTAAAATCCTTTCTCGGAATTGTTAATTATTATGGACGTTTTGTCCCAAATTTATCAGCAATTTTATTTCCTTTATATAAATTGCTGAAACAGGATGCCAACTGGGATTGGTCAGAAGAATGTAAAGTTGCTTTTGAAAAAATCAAAACCCTTTTGATGTCATCGCAAGTGCTAGTGCGTTACGATCCCAGCTTACCAATCAAACTAACAGTTGATGCCTTTAATTATGGAATCGCGGCCGTAATTACGCACGTTTTTCCAGATAATAATGATAAACCTATTGCGTACGCCTCTAAAACGCTTTCAAAAACTCAGCGAAGGTATTCGCAGATTAAAAAAGAAGGGTTGGCAATTATATTTGGGTTGTGTAAATTTCACCAATATTTATGCGGCATTAAATTTATTTTAGCTACGGATCACAAACCCTTATTGTCCATATTCAATCCACATAAAAGTTTACCTCAATATTCTGCGAATCGATTATAAAGGTGGGCGGTAATTCTTTCGGGGTATCAATATGAAATACAGTACGTTAAATTTAAAGGAAATAATGCGGACAGTTTATCTAGATTACCCTTGCCGGTTTAAGAAACGGTAAACGAACAGTGGGAATCAGTTGATTTAGATTACTGCAATTATTTTACAGAACACTTAAACCTTCCAATCGATTTTAAGAGTGTGCAAAAAGCAACTTTAGAAGATAAATTATTAATGCAAATTTTAAAATATTTAAAAAAGGTTGGCCTTCGAAAGTGAAAGATACTGAATTAAAACCATTTTTTATGCGTAGAGACGAACTTAGTATTGAAGAAGGTTGCGTAATGTAGGGCCATTGTTTAGTAATTCCTACGAAATTACGTGGTGATATATTAAGAGAATTACATGGTTCACACATTGGGGGGTACTAAAATGAAAAGTCTTGCTCGACCGTATATTTGGTGGCCAAATTTAGACCAAAACATAGAAAGCATGGCAAAATCGTGGGAAACGTGCCTTGTTCATAAGAAGACACTACCAAAAGTAGAGCTTAAGCCATGGAAATTTCCCGAAGAACCCTGGACAAAAATCCATATTGACTATCTAGGGCCTTTTGGACGAGAAACAACCGCTGGAGGATGGAGTTGGAGAAGACTACCATGGAGTAGAGGAAAAACTACACAACAAAATCTTACTGATTCTCACAGGTATATTAATTAACAAATTATATTTGTTATATGAAAATACGCACCTAATATTATATTAATTGAAAATATGTTTTGATGTAATAATGTTTGAAATTGAACTAATTTTAGGAAAGAAACCTTAAAAAGGTTTATACCTTTAGCATTGAAGTCGCAATT
Source organism: Ctenicera cuprea (assembly GCA_958336395.1). Taxonomy (NCBI): domain Eukaryota; kingdom Metazoa; phylum Arthropoda; class Insecta; order Coleoptera; family Elateridae; genus Ctenicera; species Ctenicera cuprea. The sequence goes on from OY284486.1 coordinate 61,454,198, forward strand.
AAAGTGTATAAAAGGTAAGCGCAAAATCTTTTCTTAATCTGTTTTTATAAGAAAGCAGAATGCATATAATAGAGAATATCAAAACACATGGAATGCTTCTTTTCCGAACTCAAAGCTTCAAATGGCTATAGGTACGGTTTTTGATAACGTTAACGCTTGTTTATTCTTAAATCAGTTTTCAGAACATTGTTGCGGCTGCTGTTCTGTAGTTAGAGATGATTGAAGAAAAGCACTTGATTTGTCTTAACGCTTTACATCAAAATTATCTAAGATCTATGTCCATCGAGAATTTTTTATGTCTTTTTTTGATAGTAGATTGTTAGCGAGAAAAACCCTGTTTATAAAAGAAAGGGAAAATATTACCCATCAGTACTTCTTAAAATAGTCTTTCGGCTTCCCTCTACAATTCCAATAAAACTTTCCGGGGTTTTGTCTGAGCTGCTTATCTGCACATTTACTAAATTTATGCAATTACAGTATTTTGCAATAAAAAAATTTTTTTATGAAATGTTTTAAAAATGTGAAACACAATGATTTGCACAAGAAAAGATAATACAGTTTTGTTGTAATTCCGATAGTATTAATTTTTTCCTATTTATTTAACAACAACCTTGTTTTCATCGATTTTATTGTTATGTAACTTGCTAAATGTTTATTAGTAGGATATTTTAAAATGTTCTATACCGAAATATTTGTGAATATCTTGCAAAAGTATAACTGTCTATTTAAATCTGAGTTTACATTCTAGAAACATTTTTTTGTCAAACTAGTATTGGCAAAACTTTGATATACAAACACATGGTTTTTCTGATTGTTGTTTATAATAAAGCCTTTATAGCCGCACATTATTCTAAACATCCCAGACTCAAGAGATATTTTTTACAAAACATTTACAATTTGCTGATAAGCAACTGCTACAAACAAAAAACCGTGCTTTTAATTAAGCCATCTATACCAGTTCGTTTAACTTTTTGGACCTTTGTTTGTTCGGTTAGTTTTGGCGGCGCAGACAAATTAACGTTGGTGGTATGGAACAACAATACAATAATTTACTTTAACATTCAATTGTTTTTAGTTAACCATGTAGTAATAATTACTTCATATTCGATAGAATGTCGCTGGCATAATTTAATTCAACAGTTTAATTCAATTTGTATTACATATGGTAAAATTATAAAAAAATGTATATTTTCAATATTGGAAAAAATATTTGTAGTATTTCTTCAAAATATGAAATATGTCAGGTCGTCCGACCATGTCTTGAATACGCGTTAAAAAAAGATGGTAGCATAAAATTGAATTCCGTTCAAGATTGATGTTGTCGGTAGTAGCCTTTTTTATATTAGACTTCCGCCACCGTTGAAAATTTCGCTACGCAAAAATGGAAACTTGTTAATTTTCTTAATGTGAAAGAGGACAAGAAACTTGTGAAATGTTGACCATTTTACTAAGATTAACCGAATTGTTTTAACATATTTTGCTTATGGTCCAGCGAAACATTAAATGTGCGGTGGCAGTATTAGGGGGGGGGGCTACATGCAACAATTTTTAACTGATTTATGCAACTTTTATATGCATTTTTTGTCACAAAAGCCGACGTATGGCGCAATTTAACTCACACTTCTAACTAGGACTGTGCGCTTTTCAAAATGCATAATCGATAATGAAATAATCGATTAATAACATAATCAATTAATTAAATCAAATAATTTATAAACCAAAACATCGATAAATCAAATGAGCGATTACTCAAAAAATAAACTTATCAAACAATATTGTATCGTATTAATAAACGAACTTATTAATGGATTGCTTGATCTAAACTTTCTAAATAATAAACGTAGAACATTATTTTCTACATAACACGAAGAAAAGTTTGTAGAATAAGTAAAATATGTAGAATAATCTGTAGAATATGAATGTTAAATAAAACCAATAGATCCAATAGATTCTCATCATCATCTGACATGGAGCTGACTCGAGGGTCGATCCTGAATTACGCCAGGCCCACCCCATGCCAGTAGGCGGGTAGGAATTTATGTGATAGGTTGGGATCGGGTGGGGTGTTGAGCAGCGTTAGCATGTCTGCAATGCATACCGCAAGACACCGCTGCTGCAACACCGGGTAGTTAGTAAGCTACGCATCAATGGGGGTTTTGAATACGTAACCAAGACCGTTATGCGATTATACATTCTAACCTAATAAACTTTGGTATCAAAGTTTCACATTGTTCTTATTTCACACATATTTATTGTTCTAAAAATACAAATTGCAAATATCTTAATTTCCTAATAGCTACTAAACTTCTTAGTATTACGTATCGTCCGGGTGGTGTTGCTACACTTTGTTCCTCTATTATTTGATCTAGCATGATCATATTTGGCGTTCCATTCCTACTTCTTATGGATTTCTTTTCTTCTTTAGCCATGATGCTGTCGTAATGGTTTCTGGAACCGTCTCCTGATATCTTGAACGCTATTCTTATTGCCCTGGGTGGTTGATTGTTGTCTACCGGAGTGTGTGTAGAGGTTGACCTGCTTCGTAGTGGATTTCTATTGACGCGTTTAGTATTTCTGCCGCTGCTGCTATTGATTCGGTTCCTCCCCAAAATCCTTCTTTCCCTAGGTCTTCTAAGTAGGCTTCTATTTGTAGTGCTGGGCCGTAGGTGTGTGCTAGAGCGTAACGCGGAGCCAAGTTTCTTACATTTTCCTCCAGTTGCAGTTGGAAATCTTGTGCATTTTCTGTGATGTATGATATGATTTTTTCCTTAAGTTGAGAGCGTCTCTTTTTTGAGCTGTTCCCGCGTTGCTGTGCCTTTTGTGTTCTGATCTGCTATTGAGGTGAATAAACAATTTCTATCTCCTGTGATTTTCCGCACTGTCAACCTGTGTCTGTCCGTAAATACTATTTCCTATTCCATGGTACGTATTATATTTCCTGCTTCTAATACTTTCCGTTGGTTTGCTGGTGTGTATATACTTCCGTGTATATGTTTACGCACCTTCTAATACTACTAGTTCTGATTGACATCAGACGCTAATGTTAGATATCGAAGCCTACCTAATTTGCGTTATCTAATTTGACTTACCCGGTTATGAGCCTTAAATTCAAACTATTACTCTCGAAACCGTACTTTAAATTACATAAACATAATTGTACACCATAGATACTATGCTCTACAACGTAATGTATAAAATTTCTAAGTGCTAGGCATTAATAACTACGTTAGATTATATTATAAGTAACCCTTTATTCAAACTTAATACTAAAAGACTATTTTCGATGCAAATAACAATAATTCAATCAATAAATTAAATTACATTGATAAAAAACTACGTTAAATTGCTTGCCGCCTTTTAACTAAGTATTTGAAATTGTTGGAAAATTATTTTCCTCTTTTGAGGACCTGTTTTCGTTCCTGTGTTTAACCCTCGATTTGAAATTTAATCGGCGCCGCTTATGTAGAAGAATTTTGGTCTTTAGTTAAAATAAGTTTAAATTGTAAGCTATCGCTTCTTGTCCGACAAAAGTGACCCTTCCTCAGAAATTTTCTACCTGCTCGTAGACCCTTGGTCATGATGGTGCAATTCCAGGAATTGCTCTGTGTTGGCTTTTGCCAGGTTTAAGCGATAATCAACTCTATTGCCTAACCGACTGCTCCAACAAAATAACAGTATCTACTTTCTACAATTATTTTTGGTTGTTTAATATCTACGCACACCTGATCTACCACTGTCTTGGGGATTATCTATGTGTTTTCTACAAAGTATTTGAATCTACCAGACTACTGTTACTTATCTTTGAGTGCTTGCTGCTTAACCGGTTTCCTTTCACCTGTTGTTAAATGAGCAGGTAACCCAGGTGTTTTACTCCACGTTGCAGGTAATGCGTACTTCTTTGTTTGATTGTTTTTGAGAGCTGGCCCACTAAACACTCAAGTGCACCTACTTTGCTGTGGCCAAACAAAGAATCCCCCTAACGCTCGCTAGGTTTTTACCTGTTATACTGAGCCAAAGGTTTCACTAACACTACCTTTGACGTTTACTCTAGAAGCGATCTACACTAAAATTGTCTTTTCAAACGCCGAAAAATCTCGTTTTTACTTTTAAAAGCTAGAGCGGCGTTGTTATACGTCTGCTCTCGGCCAGTGTTCAAACTGGTCTCTCGTAAAACATGTCCAATAAATTCTGCAAAAAAATTTTAATTGTCGGCAACATCAGAGGACAAAGAAGTCGGCTCCATAAAAAGCAAACAATAAAGTTGCGCCCTTTAAATCGTTACGTCTGGGGCGGAAGCTCCTCTAGTTTCACCTTAATTCCGGCACTGGTCGCAATTATTTTTGGTTTGTAGTTTTTACCATTTTAAAATATTCTCAGTTTAAACTTAATAGTTTGTGTATTAAGCCCCGATCTCTTCCACCTGTCTCAACATTTAGTGCAGGGGGGCGTCAGCTACTAGAAGCCACATATTTACGCGTGTATTATATAAGTCGCAAATTCGTTTGTACATCGGACCGTTACACTTTTCAATGCAGATAAGCAAATTCAAGTTCACAAAAGATGTTCAGCTTAATGGGAGCTTGATTTGCTTAGTGCGTAATTATCAGTTCCAAAAACATTTTTAAAATCTCTCTCAAGACACTCTCCTGGAAATGGAAAAAAGCACTAAGTTTAATTAACTTTTATCTCGTTTTTGTTTCAACGAATTATTCCGGAGATGTAAGAATTTTTTTAAGGGGATTTTTTTCTTAGAAGTTTCCTTTTTTTAAATTTTTTACCGGTGCGCTTTCTGAGAATTTTTTGCCATTTTAATTCTAGATTTACAGATTTAGAAGGTTCTGACAAAATTTATGCAAGCGCTTGCGCCTTAGGCAATCAGTCTATCTATATGTTAAATCCGAATCGCTCTATCCTGCCACGTAGCGCAGCGCAGCGTTTTATTTAAAAAGTTTGCGTATTTTACAAGAAGTCACCAATGAAAACTTGGGGCGTAGCCCACTGGGTTTGCTGGTATTGTCTATTTTACTTAGGTGTAGTGGGAAGCACTTGTTTAGTTATATGCATATTCGTTTACGTTTAAACTGTGCATGGGTATTATTCTACATGCAGAAAAAGGGCTTAATATTCTACATGCACAATAACCATGTCTAATACGTATATTTATCATGTAATATTCTACATGCCCAACCCTGCCTTTGATTTAATTTATTCTTTTTTTGTCCTTTTTTTTAGAATAAAGTTAATAACAAATTCTTATGGAAACTTGATTCAGATACGTAATTTGGGGCCAGCGGGCGGACTAGTGGTTAAAGTCCCAGGCTTTAAAACTAGACTCTCAATGGCAGTAGGTTCGAGTCCTCTGCCCGTCGGAAATTTTTCTGAATAAGTTAAATCCGGCGTGTCCATGGATGTTGTGTGTGGTGTGTATGTTGGGCTGCATGTATTTCAGGGGTGGGGTATGTTAGACCGGTGTATAGCACTTAGTGTGCTGAGCCCGGGGAAGGGGGTAATATGCTGTAAATATAGTGCATATATGCAGCAACATATGTCGCATAAAGCCGTCAATATATGCACTAAAATATGCCGCATAAAACCTTCAATATATGCAAGAATATGCAGTAACCTTTTGCGATATGCACTAAAAAAATTAGCTTGTTTATTTAGTGCCTAATATGAAAATCTGATGTTTATTTGAATCTGCAGTTTAATACTAGTAATTATTATATGAGTTAAAGCACGTTTTGCATCAAATGTAATTTTTCGTTGAAAGAAAAAGATAAATACAATTAATGATTTTCATTATTTTTAGTTAGAAACATTCAACATTCTTAAAATCAAAAGGGCTTACATAATATAGAAATGCATTATTATTTTCAGTTAAAACTGCATTTTTTATTTGCATATACAAAAATACAAGTAGAAGTAAAATCAATAAATAACACAACCTATTTATTACAATAAATAATCATGTGCTCTTCAATGGTGTCAACGAGAAAATTTTGCCGCTTATCTTCCAATATATTTTTGTAGCTGGAAAAACTTCTTTCTACAATATTTAAATAAATGTGAATTTTTAACTGGAAAACATTCGTCATTGTGGCCATTGCTTAAGAAATCTCCATTTAAAATATTTTTTATGGAATTCAGAGTTGAAAGTCCGCTGTTTTTCTGAATTAAATCGTCCATTTTGCTGCAAACTTTTTTGCATATTTTATTTTTATTTTTATTCAAAATTGAATGAAATTTTTCGATTAATTCTAAAAATTCAGTGAGAAGCAGGTTTTGTGTTTCTAATTTATTAATGATGCTAGGAATTTCCGAAAAATGAGCCTTTATGTAGGACAACTGAGGTTGCAATTCCGGACACTTTAAAATATCTTGACAATCTGCTATAGACTGAGCAGAAGTTGAATCAAAGGTGTTAACAACATTTTTAAATTCACTGTAATTTTCACAATAAAATTGAGCGGCTTTTATCCACGCTCCCCACCTGGTGAGAATTGGTTGTGGAGGTAAGGGCACATCTTTAAGCAAGTCTTTGTAAACTTCGACGCGAAGTGGTGATTTTAAAAATACCTTTTTTCCGTTATTGATTAATTTATTGACTAAAGGAAACTCAGTTCTAACCACTTCGGCCACCCTATTCATTGCATGGGCCAAACAAGTTACATGAGTTAAATTTGGGAAAAGATTTTTAAATTTTGACCTGCTTTTACCATGTATGCGGCACCATCAGTCACCATGTATAAAATCCTTTCTGGTGGTATTTGAATTGGCAAATAAAGTAACGAAAGGGTTTCATTGACAAAACGTGAAATTGTCAAATTGTTGGTTTTTTCTAGTTGTTTAACAGCAATTAAATAACTGGAAGAAGGACTGCTGTTTAAAACACCTACAATAAAATTCGCTATATATCTTCCTTTAGCATCGGTGGTTTCGTCAACACTAAACCAAATACAATTATTCGAAACAACGTTTCTTATTTTTTTCAAGATTTTCTTCGTGTAATTTTGGAATGCACGTTTTGGATGCTGTTCTCCGGGAAACGACGTTTTGTTTTGTATATTTTTCTAAGAAATTTCTAAATTCGGGGAACGTCCATGTTATTTAATGGAATGTTGCATGAAACCATCATTCTACACAAATCGTCGTTGAAATTGTTGACATTCTTATTTAAGCAGTTCAGCAATAATTGTTGTTTTGGCTCGTTTGTATTATTTTTTCTTTTTTGATGCGGACCGGTGGCTAGGTGCTGATCAAGTAAAACTTTTTATTAAAGTTTATCTGTAAAAACAATATTTAAGTACAATTTACTACAGCTTACACAAAGGAAAATAATTGAATGTGCCCTGTGGCCTGTGCCATATCCTCTGCAATATCACAAAAAAAACTTTCTAATTTTATTCTTAAATTGTTTGCTTAATTACAAAATAAAATAACAAATTAGTATTAAATTTTTAACTCGCTGTTTTGGCTTGTTTGAAGTTTTTTAACTTTAAACAGAGTAAACAGTTTTTTTTAAATTCAAAATTAAAAATAAACGGATAAATACCTCTTTTTCACAGATGACGCACAACACAACACTTCCATCGTATTTAAAACATGTATACGGCTTCAACCACTTCTTAATTAAATCGTTTTTTGAACTAGCAACTTTAGGCATTTTCAGGGTACAGACTGGACAATTACACTTTACAGCTCTCTGTCAAGGCAACAAATGAACTAGTCAAGCACTAAAATTATAAATAAAAAATTATAAATAACTATTTCTAAGAATAAGTATAAGAAAAATTTCCAAATATTATTTTCAAAGAAATTTGTACCTAAGGAATAAGACCTACCCAAATAATACAACCTTTGTCAGTTAATCCTTTATTTCCTCAACCCCTACTTGGAAATTTATGAAGTCTAGGGTTCATGTGGTTTCACTAGAAAAAATTGTACAATTTCTTCTAAGAACTACGAATATTTTATTTGATAATTTATTTGAAATTTTATTGTTTTTTGCTAGAATGTGCATTTTCATGCCATTAAAAGCTAAAATATGCACTAATATATGCCGTATGCCGTAAAGTTGTAATATATGCAAAATATGCAAAATAAAATTTACTTTTTATGACTCTAAACATAACGAAATGTGTATTTACGAAAAATTAACATTTTATGATCAATCGGAAAAAAGATGCAAATATGCATTTGCCCAACTCTACTCATGAATCTTTAAAAAAAAAGATATGTAATTTAAGATAAAGTAATTTTCTCAAAAAACAAAAGCTATTGGATCATTGACTTTTTGTGTGTAAATTTTCGTTAAAACAACGATCAAACTGTAGAATAATTAAACTGTCCATTAATCACAATCGATTATCGAACAATCTATATTTTTTGAGATTCACCGATTATTCGATTATTTTGCACAACCCTATTTTAAATAGGTGTGTCATAAAGCTTTACCAGGTAGGTATGTTGTGTGATTTTTTTACAAAATGAATATTCGAAACAAAAATGACAAAAGAACATACATTTTTTGCAGAAGCAAATGCAGAATAAGCTTAAACACCAATCGACTGTTGTACATCAAAAATGTAATACTGATGCTGTTTTATTATACCTACCACAGAATCAGTAGTATATTCAAGTTTATTACAGCATTCTACACTAACCTAATGTACGCACAATAGGCCCGACGATGTAGCCTAAGTGGTGTAAGCTCCGAAATATAATACTAACCTAATTTCGATATTATAGATAATATATCGAAATTACTGATGATAATGTCAGTATCATCGTAAATATAGCGATATTATCGTTATTATCATACTATTGATACTATCGATATTATCGGTATTATCGACATTATCGATATATCGATATTACCGATATATGGATATTATCGATATAAATTCATTATCGATATTCGATATTAAATTTTGAATATCGCCTAGCCCTAGTCTTGAATTAATAAATAGTGTAGCGTTCAGGTGTTGATGAAAGAGTTGTCTGATAGTTTTAATCAACTCTGATTCACATACATAAACAGATGACAATGACGCGTAGTTATACTATATACAAGTGCACGTTCGAACTGCTGGCGCGCTCCCATCGTCGGCGGAAAGCGGTTCGCACGTGGAAACGCCTCGGGTCTGCTAGATGAACTCGCCGTGGATCAACGGCGTCGTAGGTGGCGCTGGTCGGAGGATCGATGCCTGCGAGGCGGTGGCGTCTGGTCGTGGGCTGCAGGAGGTTCTCTGCTTGGGGGCCCCAAAGAGAAGCGGCTTCCGTGGCGACCGGAACCTTCTAGGTGACTGGGCCTTCTTCTTCTGACTCAGCGTCACCCACGACAGCGTTGATCCATGGCGAGTTCATCCAGCAGACCCGAGGCGTTTTCACGTGCGAGCCGCTTTCCGCCGACGACGGGAACGCGCCAGCAGCCCGAACATGCAAATGTAACTTGTATATAGTATAACTACGCGTCATTGTTCATCTGTTTATGTATGTTAATCAGAGTTGATTAAAACTATCAGACAACTCTTTTATCAGCACCTGAACGCTACACATCAATAAGCTGTATTTAGATTTTTTCTTTTTTCATGTCGTACTACATTTTTAATACTGACCAAATCTAAATACACTATTTCTTAACATGTTTTTGGGCCAGCAGGTGGTCTAGTGCTTAGCGTCCCAACCTCTAGAACTAGACTCCCAACGGCAGTAGGTTCGAATCCTCTGCCCGTCGTAAATTTTTCTGAATAAGGTAAACCCGGCGTGTCCCGTGTAGTGCGTATGTTGGGTTGCATGTCTTTCGGGGTGAACAGCGCTAAGTGCGCTAAGCCCGGGTAAGGGGGTGGGATGGGAATCATGGAGTCGTGCATAGACACGGCCTCATGATTCTTAAAAAAGACATCTTTTTGCATTCTTTGAATAATTTTAACGTGACTGCTACGTGCTGTATAATAATTTTAATTTCGGCAGTATCAACCATATCCAAAAGTAATTAGTATCGTTCTAATGAAAGGATGAATTCATAATAAAGCAAGTTCAGAGAATGCAAGGTTCCTAAACTGTTTAGGGACCTTGCAGAGAATGAGTTGCTCGAAAGAAAATTGCTCGAATACAATTGCTCGTTGTTAGTTTTTGGTTCACCTTGAAGAGTACCTTTGTAACAATTCCACATATTTAAAGGAAACCGAGCTGGACGCCGACGTCTTCGATTTGGGCGACCGATCCACGTGAGACCTTCGTCCAGCAGTGGACCGATATTGGTTGAAGAGAGAGAGAGAGAGAGATCCACGTGTCCTCAAAATAATCAATTATGGGTTGTGCTTCTTCAGGGAACACATTTTCGTCACACAAAACCTCAAAATATTGAATTACATGTTCTTCAGGTACAAAGGCGAATGCAGGGAGCATTTTCATTTTTAGTGCAAAGTCGGCATCTATTTCGTATCTGTGTTTCATACCATTCGATTGAATATGTCGGAAAATTGCCTGGCATAAATGGAAAAAACACCCCCTGTGTTTTGTTTCGGGATATACATCATGCACGGCATTAATTACCGCACTTTCAAAATCGGTCATTATTGTTTGTGGATTTTCATCAGGTATAAATTTTTTAATTTTGCGAAAAAGTTCAGAATATGTTTCCCCGGTTTTATTTGGTAGAAGCGCGTAAACTAGTGGCACAGCATTATAACCTTGTGAACAATGTATGGTATACAATTGCCCAAAAAGAAGTGGAGTAGTTTTGAAGGTTCCATCGGCATACCAATTTGCGGATGATTCCAGCAGACGTAAATTCCTTCTAGTAGAAAAAATAATGAGTCGATCTTCCACTTGCCCTTTATCATATAATAAGAAGTCTTCTCTATTTGCAGTGACCGTAAACTCCGGTGGAAATTGAATGTCTTCCCGACGGTTTGGAACTGCTGGGCCCAAATTTTCAGCACTTACACTTGCAGCGTCAGCTATGTGGTTGTGCACATTATTTATTTTTGTTGCACTGTCGTTGATTGTTATCACCCGAGCGGAGCACTTTAATTTTTTAGAAACTTCACACTTCCAATAAACTTTGTTATCAACAACTTTGTCTTTAATAAACAAATAGCCTTCGATTAATAATTTGTTTTTGCTTTTTTCACTTTTAATAAATTCCATTTTGTTGCCGTTACCGTACAGATCGATGACTGTATTCAACTAAAAATTTTGGAAAGAAACTTGTTATTTATAAAGACTTCTTATTATAAAACAACAGGTATTTACTTGTACTCGTTAAGGGTTGTTGATATTCTGCATTTCTAGATAAGGACTCCTTATCAGTAACGCCATTAGCAAGAAAAAAATTAAAAGGTTATTTTAAGAAAATCGATATTTACTTGTACTGGTTAAGGGTTGTTGATTATCAAGTACTAAGTGGTAGCGATATAATAAAATAAATAAAGTTATATGGTAGGTTATTTTATTTTTTCGAGCAATCTTCTTTTCGAGAAATTGTTATTCGAGCAACTTGGCTTTCGAGGAACTTTCCATTCGAGGAACTATTTTTCGAGCATTTGTATTCGAGCAATTTTCTTTCGAGCAATTTTCACCAAACCGCAGAGAATGTACATACAAGATTTGCTTGCTATCTGGGAAGCGATGGATAAGATGACTGCAGAGCGGGCCGGCCGTGTAATGGTCACTTGCAGGTTTTACCAAAATGTAACGAATAGTTTACAAAACACTTATTAATTTTTTATATATTTTAGACTGCTAGCGGAGTGTTTGTAGCATTTTCATTTCTAATTGATAAAATTGCCGTTAGAAGACACACAAAAACTTATCAAAAATAAGGTAATTTGTTCACAGTCATCTACTACAATAAGCACATAAATTCGCAGCTAATGTCGACAAAAAAAGTTAAAAACTTATGCGTAAGTTTAATTCTCTTTACACATTTAACATGTAGAAGAAACGCATTATTTAAAGTATATGGGTAATTGTAGTGTGGATGATGTTTCTCTATTAGTAATTTAATTGGGACAATTCGATTCAGAATCAGAAAAGGAATTATGTTCATCTAGCTCTGAATCGGATACGGAGAATAACGAATTGCTAATGGACAAACACTATAATGACGGACTACCTGTACGAATATGGTAACCGGCAAAATTTCGGAAGTGCATCATCTATGCAAATTCTAGTTGTGTATTCTTCTGGCACATTCTTTTATTCATTGGGGGAGAGGATTTTGATTATGACCGGTATTTTTTGTTATTTTAAATTTAGTGTTTTGTTGCTAAATACAAAGTTGCGAAGCGCAGAGCGGCTAGGAAAGACTAGACCTGATCTAACAAAACACATAGCTTGAGTAGATCGAAGCACAGGGAAAGCCAGTTATACTTAAATACTTCTAGAACACGTAAGTCTAAAATGATTCAGGCTCAGCCTATATAAACAGGCTGCCTTATTTATTGCATTTTAATTTTAGGTTTAGGAGTTTTCTAGACTTTGTGTCAACTGTAAATATTGCTGTATTTATTGTTTTCGGTAGACAGGTGATAACTTCTTACTAGGAACTAACGACGTTAGTTATCCATTATAAAAAATGCTAACGTAAAGAGTATGCTCAATGGTAAACTCAAAAAATAGTATACATTATTTGAAGGAGGGGAACAAAAAAAAGGTTGCAAGACAATTTGTTTATTGAGTCCCTCTACCAAAACCAAAACCGATAACGAGGAACATATATTGGCCGTACAATTTCCGCGTTTGTTACAGAGTTTTAATTTTATTTCTTACTATAACATTTTAAAGTATAATGATGGCATGATTATGTAATAGTTAATGCATATCAATGTATGTATAATTATATTGCTTTACAGTAAAAAACAAACTTATGACTTTTAACTCTTAAATGTTTACTGCCTTGTGTCAATGTCAATCGTTTCGACCACGTTCACCTAGATTTGATTGGATAGTTGCCACCATCCCAAAAATTTAGATAGGTATACCATGACCGCTTTTCCAGATGGCCTGAAGCAGTTTTGGCAGCCAGCACTACCAGTGAGATAGTTGCCAATGCACTTTACAGTAAGTTGGGTAACATGTTTCGGCTTACCACGCACCATCACCACGAACTAGGGCCGACAATTGAGACTCCCATCTGTCAGCTTTAACCAATCTGAAGGGGTCTTTCTTAAAGCTACTCTGTAGTACGTCATTACGACTTCCTGATACATTTTTTTAAATGAAACCGTCTTTGCTGATCCTGCACCAGTTGCGGAAATTATGCTTCGTTAAACAACAGCAAATGGCAGCAGGAATACGGTTTTCGTCTACCCGGATCTGCTCACTTGTACACATGTTTTCCTGCAGGACGAGACAGTCCGCAAACCACTACAGGAACCGTACACGGGTCCACATCCAGTCATCTATTGCTAAGGCATCAAGGTATTTAATATCTTATTCAACGGCAAAAGTGTAAATGTTTCAGTGGACCGACTAAAGCCAGCATGAATCGCTAAGCCTCCCGGGGAGCTGCAAACTGCACTGCCAGTTGCTTTAACCACTTGCATCAACGACTAACAACCAGGTTAACCCAACCGACACAAGCACCCTGCCATACAAAACAACTCAGGTCGGGGAACATAAAACTTCCTGTAAGGTTTCGTAACTTAGGAGGTCTAACATCGTCACTTGGAAGGGGGTGATGTGGTCGCCAAAACACTTCCTAAAAAAAGTTCGAATCTCGCAGTGTTCTAGATCTTTCTAGCATGTTGTGGATTTTTCTAGCACATTTTAAAACATGTACCGGAAAGCGTCTCTTTCGTCATCCAGCCAATGAGCGAGAGCGACGCTCACCTCATCAGCGCACAGTGCGGCAAAGCTAAAGGCTGCGTTACTCACTCATCCCCGGTTCGTCTTGCGTCGCGCTTTGCTGCATACGACATTCTGTCTTACAAAGTCTACATTGTGTAAATGTAAATAATAGTGTAGTAGGAATGCTTTTAGTGTTGAATTTCTCATTTACTTTTGCCTACCACAGCCTCTTAAAGGAAATACAAGAAGATTTAAGTATTGTACATTTAAAACGCTAAAAATCACATAATACCATTCATCTATGTCAACTACAACGTGACTGCACCATACAGAAAATGCTATTATCGTATTATCTCTGGACTCCACCACAAAAAAATCATGACATAACAATAAGAAAAAGGTTTTGGTTTCAACTATAGCTGGGATAGACCACAACATGTTTCGTTCTGATGGACTCATCAAGTGGACGCAAACGTAGCTACAGTTGAAACTAAAACCGTCAGGCAGAAATATAACCTCACATGCTTCTTAAAACAATTACCCACTTTGCCTAGTTGTACTGTTTTTAAGTTGGTTGTTTTACATTTTGCCCAGTTGGTGTATGAGCTTAGCGCATAAGCTGACCACTTAGCTCAGTTGGTCTACAGCCAAAATGCGTTACTTATAAGTTCCAACAATTCTTCGAACAACAATTGCATGGTTTATTAGGATTTCTTTAGTATTTAAGCGCGTAAATAGTAATAATTAGGAAAGTTGTTAAAATGTTTTGATAGAAACACGAAGTATTAAAATATTTTTTGTTAAACTGTGGTCATTTGAATTCGGCAAAAAGATAGAATTACAGATTATTTCTTTATCATTTAAGCACTAAAATAATACAGTTTTTTAATATAAATTTAAGAATAATAATGTTTTCATGTTCCAACCACTGTTGTACCGAAAAGAAAATGCTGAATAAAAGTGTAATTAGCCACTGAGAACTGGGTCAACGCCGAATTGTACCTACAGCGAATCGGCGACGGCCAATCGGCGACGGCGGATTGTCCCATTCTCTCATTACATCTACAACTTCTCCATTATGATTTTTTTACATTAAGGAAACATAATTTTTTCAGTTTTTTGCTGTATCTAGTGAGCTGGCGGGGCGGCCAAGGACCCTCACCTAGGTGAGAGGCGTGAACAAAGACACCTTGTGCGGGGTCGGCGTTGTAATGGTCACTTCGGTGATTTCAACTTGGTACGCCCACCTCTCTTCGGAGAGGTTCAAGGTTTCTTTAATTGGGACCACGGAGACTGGGTAAGTGACTTCACCAGGTGAAGCGTAGCCCTTGAGATGAGTCCTAACATCTCGGCAGTAGCCCGCTCTCTTGAATGGAACTCTACTACCTGGCTGGGGTACCGGAAGCGTACCAGCCCGTCTACTGCCCCGACGTGAGCTGGATGGCAAATGGTCCGGCAGGTAAAAAAAAGGTGGTCCCCGCTCTCTGACCGGGTAGCGTTACATTAATTGGTGGATTGGGGTCTGCTGGATGAAGGTGTACCCCAGGATGGAGAAGCGCGGTTGCTATGAGAGCCTTGGACACTAGGGGTGTAAACAAGCTTGCCCCCAATATGGGTCTTAACACCTGAGCGGTAGCGCTCTCAGGAATGGAAACCCCGCTCCCTGACCGGTCCGGCAGGTGATGGTGCTTTCTAGGATGGAGTGGCTGCTGCTGTAAAGGGACCTGTGCCCTAGGGGTGTCGCTTGCAGCCAGCCCTCAGTATGGGTTCTAACGCCTCAGGCACGGTCGCTGAAGTTAAAACTCCGCTCCTTGACCGGTTAACTCTTATGTAGGGGTAAGGGTCACGACAAGTGATGGTGCTTTGTAACGATGGAGTGGTGTGCAGCTGGCAGCATCATCGCTGAAGTGGAAACCCCGCTTCTTGACCGGAAAATAGGTAGCCGGCAAGCTTTCCAACGATGGAGCGGTGTGCAGCTGGCACTGGGACTAGAATTCTAGGGGTGAGGTGCACTTTGCCTGCTCACGCCCACTATCTAAGTGTCGACCCAGAGGGTTCGTACTTATGTACACCCGACGCTGTTAAGGTGCCGGCCACTATGATCAGGCCGGTTACCGACCAGTCTGGGCAGTGCGTAGCTCACCAATGCTGGAACCTGCCAGGTCCTAACTGGGAGGAGTAACGCTGCTTGGCAATGCCGAGGCCGCGGGGGATTCCCACCCCCTGTTTTTGGTCACGGAGTAGGACTCGTGCTGGCAGTGCTATAGCCTAAGTGCAGGTTAGAGCAGGTTAGAGATTTAGGTAGTCTCCCTCTACCAGTAGGGGCTGATTTTAGCAAAATCATCTGTTTTTGATTTTGCATTAAACAAAGTGTTTAAGATGTTTACAATTTTAGCAATTTTTTTCTGATTTGTTACCAAAATGTAGGATCGAGGCATTTTTAACTGTATCGGATGAAGTTGGGGTATTCGGATACATTTTTTGAATGGCTAATTTATAATCTTTTTCTTTAATAAAAGTTGTTACTAGATTTAGTTTATTTTAAGCTAAGAGAACAGGCCATATCCAATCAACTTTTTTCAGTTAAATTTCATAGATGAATTTCAGGGTGAGCAGTTTATTTGTTAAGAAAAAGCCAGAAATTATGTTCCCGATTTCATGTCGAAACGGACAAAGATTGTTTTTTATTGATATATAAATATAGCTTATTATTATAGATTACGTGATTTCGAAAACGCTTTAGCTCGATCTTTAGGAGATCTATAATTTTTATATTATACTGTTATTGTTACATGTAATATAATAATATCGAATGCCAGATACAGTTCATTAAACACATAATAATATAAAATTAATAAATTTATTCATCCATGATAAAATTTCATAAAATTTTTTGAATGTTGATTAGAAAATGCATGTTAAATCTTATACCGTTGTATGTACGAATATGTAATTATCTCAGTGATAAATAAATATGACGACATTGCGGTAGGATAATCTGGAAGCAGGAAGTTGAGATAAATGAGGAAAAACCATTTACACGATCGTTCCTTAGTATGTTTAGTTAACAGTTCATAGAACATGTGTGCCAAAATCAGCCCAATTCAATGGTAAGTACATGAGTAATAGATAATTTGTTGAATTCGTTTTCAGTTTTGAGATCTTAGTAAATAACACGTACAATCTGCCAGATAGTAAAGAAGAGTCGCAAATTTATTACATTACAAAGTACACTACCAAGTACTATATATTCAAAAATGAATTCACGAAATAGGGTGTAACTATACATATATATGCCGCAAAAAAAAATCACACGACTTTAATCAGTACGGAAGTCACTATGAGTTTCAATGTTAACTTCCTCGCTGTATAGAACTATAGCTATAGGAAGGTTATTTTTTGTTTCTTTAGACAACACCACTAAACTTCCACTAAAAGCTGTGTCATAACTTATATTAGCGGTAGATATAATACTACACACTACCATTGTTATACCAAGTTCGCTATATTATAAAGAGTTTTGTTTGATGTTCGAAAATAATTCAGAAGTATCACGCCTAAAACTAATTTTCCTAAGTGTTAGGGTATTACTTTACCACAGTTTGATAATATGGTGAATATGATAATAGCGGGTCATATAACTGTGACTATTTTGATGTCTGGCAGAAGGTACACACTTTTGTTGAAAATATAAAACTGATTACCAATTTCTTAGTAATAATTCTACTGTTAGATGCGACCTTATATCGTAAGCAAAATTAAAAATGCAACGTTGTCAATTCTAAAATTCTTTAATTGGTTGCACCTTATAAAGTGAATTCCAAAGGGCAGAATAGTGTAATAGTATAAGACTTTTACTTCATTTTTGCTTGAAAATACCACAGCGCACTTTTTTCAGTAGAATGGTTACACTCTGTGGAATATACTATATTGGACTATTCTTAAAGTACAATTACAATGCTTTAAAATATGCTCCCATTTTGATAATTTAAAGGCTGCTAATTGAAAGTAGTGATATAACAAAAATTAATGAGCCAAGCACTTAGCCTACTATCACTCATAAGCGATTTAACATAAACAGAAATAATTTATCGGCCCTCGTTTATTAAATAAAAAGGTTGGAATTTTTGAAATTCAAAAATTCATAGAAGGTGTCACAACTAAGTTATCAGACTGGGATACAAACCAAATTGTAGCTAATCCATAGCTCTATAAGTCTACAAAATAAAAAAAACGTGATGCCAATTTTTAGGCAGTATGTTATTGAAAATATCAGAATTTGACATTTTCTTTATTTCACAGTTTTGGTAGTTTCAGAAAAACCCAGTAGCTTGTAACATTGTGTACTCTTAAGACATTTTCTATACAAATTTCATCCTGATCTGATTTTTGAGTAAATAAGTGTTAAAACACAAATTTTGTAAAAAATTATAGAAGTCGTCAGAGAGAAATTTGCGAGCTGGGTCTCGAACCAGAATGTAAAAAATCTTGTAGCCAGCTAAAGAATAATGTTATTTTCACTTCGTAGCTTTTAACTTTTCGAAAATGTTTGTGAACAGCAACCTTGGTCAAAATGGTTCATTATTAATTTCTAATGTATGGTATATTTATAGATATAACAGAAGGTTAAAATATCGCAGTGAAATTGAGAATGTTTTATTTCAAATATATGATCATATTTTTACTATGATATTTAAAACATTAAAAATGTCATTGTACAGTTGAAAATTGTTGATTTCTAATATCAGATACATTTATAATTTCATAGTGATAATAAAAACGTTAAAAATATTACAGTGAAATTGAAAATGTTGCAGGATTTAAAATGTGTCAAACATTTATAGTATGACTGTGGTATTAAAAAACCACCAAAATGTCGGCTGAAAGTCAAAAATTCATGATTTAAAATATGTGGTAATTTACATTATCACAGTGATATTAAAAACTATTTTTGACGTTTTTAATACCACTGAGATAATGTGAATTACCGCATAATTTAACTCAAAAATTTTTAACTTTTCGCTTGTATTTTCGTGTGTTTCAATATCACAGTCATATTAATGTTACCACAAATTTTAAAGCTAACATTTTCAAATTGACTGTAAAAATTTTAGTTTTTAATATCACTGTGAAACTATAAATGTACCTGATATTAGAGATCAATATTTTTTAACGTTACAGCGATTTTTTGAATGTTTTTAATATCACAGTTATAATAGAAATACGATCAAACGTTTGAAATAAAACATTTGCTTTTTCACTAGAATATTTTTAACTTTCTCTTTTATTACTTGCGAAACTATAAATGTACCAGATGATAGAAATCAATAATTCACCAGTTTAGTGCGATAATTTGAACATTTTTAATAACACAGGCATAATATAATTGTGACCACGTAATTTCTGTTAATGATTTTTGATTTGAGAAAAATTTAATCCTCTGATATATTGAATTACACAAAATAAATATCTAAATGTATGATTCAGTGGTGCTCTTACCAATTAAATCTGAAAGAAATGGTACTATAAACTATATTGTCTAACGTTAACATCAGAAAATAAAAGGATAAGCTCTTAATTGCTACTAGGTTCAGATTTTAATGTTACTTTTTAGTGTAAACTTGTAATTTTTGCTCATGCTGATATCAAAAACTGGTTTCTGCTGTCTGAAATTAACTTCAGATATAAGAAACTAATTTCTGATGTCTGATATTTATTTCAAATATTAAAAACGCATTTCAGATTTCTAAAATTCGTTTTACGTATTTTTAAAGAATATAACAAAAAGTAAACAATTTTAATACTATTTTCACCTTCCTCATGAAAAAGTAAACCGGCTTGCCATAGCTTTCGCACCCTTGTTGATTTGTGTCACAAGAGGCTCTTGTGATCTGTAGTGCAAAAGCTGCCGAAAAAATTGTGGTCACTAGTGGTATACAGGGTTTTTCATAAGTATGAAATAATGATTCTGACAGCGTAAATATTGGCTTAAAGAAATACTTAATATGAAACCTTTTTTATTACATTTTTATATACTTCAAAACGTTTTTGAACAATACTGTGAACGCTGTGACGCGATCGTCATTTTTTTAAAAGTAACACCAATCTATTCTTTCGCATTTATTCGATATGGATAAAAATGGTTGTCTCTTTTTAACGATATAAAACTTGTATACCCTTACATACAAAATTTAAAAAAAAACTTAAAAACTTTTTTATTTTAGCAGACCATGAATTCTAATGACAGCCTTTGAAATTCATTTGATATCTCTAAGCAATCAAAAACAATTATAAAAACAAACTGTTGAATTCTTTGTCGGTCGCCATATCCAACCATTACTAAAATTTCAATACTCTGTTTTACACTTAAATGCACCATGGCATAGTAATGAGATTCTTTTCTTGTGTATCTTCTTTATAACAAACTTACTTGTACTATTAAACTTTGGTGGCAGCACTGGTATTATGTTTTTTAATTGTTTTTGATTGATAAAAGGTATCAAATTAGTTTCAAAATACTTGACTGCCATTGTGGTAGGCTGTTTAAATTCATGCTCTGCTAATATGACGAAGTTTTTCTCGTTTTTCTCGAGTATTGTGTCATGTAAGGATATACAAGTTTGATACCATTGAAAAGAGAAAATAATTATCAACAGCAATGCAACAATTGAGTTAAAAATTATCGATAATTCTGTCGCTTCACTGACAACGAAATGGTGTTGTTGCTAGGCAATATCACGAGTCCGAAGGACGAGTGATATTACCGTGAACCAACACACTTGAGTTCGTCAATGAAAGACAGAATTGTGGTTAATTTTTAAGTTACGAGTGGTATTTTTAAGAATATTCCACGAACAAAACAACTAAATTATTATTTAGTATAATTATTTGTTATGTACTATCGTACAAACGCATTATTTAATTATTAAATGCAAAATTAAATTTTGTTGTTGACGTGTTGCTATGGTTATACACCACTGATAAAACCGGAGCTTCCTAAAAAAGGCTTATCGCGGCCAGTCAGGGTTTAATTGGTCAAGAACCTGAAAATAAACGGCTGCCATTGGCTGTTACAATGTGAGTGGAATATTCTGTCAAATTAATGCAAAAAATAGGTATAGTGATTTTAGAAAAAACGACCATCGCGTGACAGCGCTAACAACATTAGTCAAAATTGTTTTTGAGAAATACGAAAGGTTGATAAAAATGTAATAAAACCTTTCATCCAAAGAATTTTTTTGTAAAACTAATATTTACGCCACCAGAACCATTATTCCATATTTTTTAAAGGTGTACAGGCTGTTTCAAATTCGAGCCCCACCATGGGGATCTCGCTTATTTGAAGAGATAGAGAGTTGGTTAAATTGAGGCAAAGTTGCCAAATTTTATGCCTAACAATAATCTGTAAAAAAATTTAAAGTAGCCACTCTGGTTTTTCAGATATCTGAAAAAAAACTGAAATTTTGGATTTTTTATTTTTGACTATAACGCATTTATCATTTATGCTACATATTTCTAGCATTATTAGAACACTTTTTATGCCGAATTTAAATTTTTTATCAGATTTGGTGTAACTGTTACCATTGTTCATTTTCGATTGTCAACTTTTTTTTTCTTAAGGTTGGTATTTAAAATTTTTTCATATTTGGATAGAGGTTTAAATTCTGATTTCAAACGATGTGTCACACTTTGCATTTTGTTTAAGTTTTGAGCATTTTATTACAAAAAATAAAAATTTCATAAGAGTGCCATGGAAAGACCACGTCATTTAATTTATTTTGAGAAAATTCTAGTAGGCTAGCTTTTGTAAAAAATAACCTAACCTGCTGCCTACGCTCAAAACAAAGTTTCCTGAAATTTTCGCATACTTAATGTATCTAAAAGTAAAAGTAAATAAGAGAAGTGTTTTGTTTTACTTCCATCAGTTCATAGCCTACTAGAATTTTCTCAAAATAAATTAAATGACGTGGTCTTTCCATGGCACTCTTATGAAATTTTTATTTTTTGTAATAAAATGCTCAAAACTTAAACAAAATGCAAAGTGTGACACATCGTTGAAATCAGAATTTAAACCTCTATCCAAATTTGAAAAAATTTTAAATGCCAACCTTAAGAAAAAAAAAGTTGACGATCGAAAATGAACAATGGTAACAGTTACACCAAATCTGATAAAAAATTTAAATAACCCTGTATATGATAATCTTGTACACGATGTTTATTTTATGTTTATTACTATAAATTTTGGTGTTTTATGAATGTTACATTATTTTATTTGAAAAATCTTGTAGTGGCAACGGCAGCTTTAGGATTAGGATTTAGGATATACACGGGTCTGACATCCCCACCCCGAAAACCCGAACTTAACTACTGGGTCTGTTCTTGCTGCTCCGAATTTGATAAGAATTCGGCTACAGCCAGGTCCAAACTCGAGTCGATAAAATAGGATTGCAAGCTCCTTAACCCACAGATCCACGCCATGTTACAGTATTATAGCAATTAATTATTTCGTGCTTTTCGATGGTAATAGATATCAGTATGTTACCTTTGTGTCAGCAAAACGTTCGTAAGATCTTTATTCAAACGTAGCTGTAGAATTGATTATATATATTCTCTCGTTCCACATTAGTATTAAGATGATTTGCGCAATTTTTCACAATTTAAAATATAAAAAGGTAATGGCGTCTTAGCTTGCGGGTTGACGCCACGGCAAAGGTAGCTGTGTTACAACTCCAGCAGATACCACAGCCTTGCAGGTATAGCGCAATAGTGCTTAAAATTGTTTCTGTGTTTAAAACTTAAGTTTGAAATGTTGCTGTGGTGATGCTGATGAGCAATCTAAATTAAACACTTATTAAAAGTAATGAATTTTGAATTTCTGCAAATTCATAGTACGTGTCACAGAGATTGTGATAACTAAATTGTAGCTCATTTCTAGCTCAATTAGATCACAAAATTTAAGAAAAATTGTGTTAAAATTTTTTGAGATGCAATGTTTTGAAAATTATTTTGCCAGATTTATAGTTTCCGTTTTTCTTTGTGGTAACATTGTGTTATCGTGGGGCTATTACTAAAAGAAATTTTATGCCGATTTGGTTTTCAGGAAACTGTCGTGTATTATTTATATATTCTTCAAATATCGTATAACGACCACCATTTTGGAGCTAGTGGGTTCGAAAAAATTACTCGTTTTTTACAGTTTCGGATTGTGCTTTCTAATTTACACAACTTCACTTGAAAAGGATACAACAAAACTTTATATAATTTTCGATTCAGGTTTTAGATTTTTTAAAAACTTATTTTCTGGATTTATTTTTAAACATTTCAAGAAAACATTAAATAATGTTGCTCAGCGTTTTACTGCAAACTTAAAAAACACTTTGTTCTCAAGACAGAAGCATAAACAAACTAATTTTTAATTAATAAAAAAACTCTATAATGGCCTCTTCAAACTTCATTACTAAATTTAAAAAAAAAAGCGATTGTTTTGGAGTACAGTATGTGTTCCAAACTCAACCCGTACAAAGTTATGGGTCGTGCAAGTATAATTAAAAAAGCAAATAAGTACATTTTTTTATTGGTGCCCCATTTTACCTATTTAAAGCACGCCTCAGCGTGTTTAAATCGAACTTTAAAAAACGTGCGTTTTTTAAAGTTACCATGGCAACATCAACAACTCGAGAAACGTGAAGTCTAAATGACAATTTTTTGATTATTGATCTGACAGGAGTACCTTGTAACGTCAAATAAAATGTTACTAACAAATGCAAAACCTTTATTCAAACATTATTTAACAATTTTAATTTTATATATGAAAATGGAAAGTACAGTTAGTATTGTTTGAGATATTAATATTTCGATTTTTTAAATCGGAGGAAATGGTATTTAAATTAATACTATTAACATTCTCAGAACTCAATGAGGTTGAACTTCCATTAATGGCACTCCCAACAAAGTTTGAAACATTCTTCTTATTGCTAATGCTCTCTTCAACGTAACCAGTCGCCACAGCTGCCGATTTCCATCCTACTTGTCGTTGGATTTGATCTATTGTCATGCCACTATTTGCCATAATAGTAGCGGACGTACGTCGAAAAGCATGTCCCGTGTATTTCTCAGGATCATCCAATTTAAGATAATGTGCAATTTGCAAGGGACATGATCCAAATGTATTAATACCAACCACTTGATTGGTACATTTCCCCGTATCATATCGTAAGAAAATTGGGTCTGTACTTACATTTTGGGGGCGCAATGATAAATACTGCTTCACCAAACGCACGTTACTAATTGCTTCACTGTCGGCTACAGTAAAGCGTCGTTAGACGGTCGGATAGTAATAACCAATACGCTTCCTTCTTCTTTGATATCATGTAAGCGCAAATCGCATAATTCACATCTTCTACAAGACCCAAAAATACCGCAAATGGCTACCACCTTCAAAAATAAATACGTAATGTCCGGTGCATCTATGAAAAACTTCCGCAAATCATCTTCATTGAATACATATGCCTTCTTGGCTACGTCATTCTTACTAATTGCCTTCATGAATGCATGCACTTTTACAAATGATTTTATATCGACTCCTTTGTTTATCCTCAACAAACATTGTAATTTCGAATGGATAGCCCACATAGTCGACGCCTTGTACTGCTCTGACATTTTCTGAAGGTAAGCAAGCACAACTCGTTCATTTATATCTGTTGCCTTTTGCTCTTCCATCCATTTAATGAACTTGTCATATTCTTTTTTATACGCATCATTAGATTTTTGCGGTATTAACTGCGATTCTGCTTTACTATTTAAAAAATCGATATTAGAATTCATTTTTAAGCAGTGCGGTGACAACAATTAATCTTTGATGACAAATTGCAAATTAATTTCTGTTTTTCTCATTTCCATGACAACAAAAGGTATACTGATGTCACATCACGAATTCAACCATTTTACATTATTAGTTCTTATTTCCATTTTTTGTAGTAATAATACCAGTATTTATGATTTCAAAGTGCACCAATAAAAAAAAATAGCGTAAAGTATTCGTGGATAACTGGTCTTTAAAACACTTGCTCTATTTCGAGCACTCCGGCTGCGCCGTCGTGCTCGAAAAATCGCGCGTGTTTTAAAGACTTTTTTATCCACTTATACTTTAATATACTATTATTGCCTGACAAATGTATTACATTTAAGGTATCATTTAGTTAGTGTGGCAACGAGTGTGTTGAAAACTTTGACCTAAAATTGCGTCTATAAAAGAGGAGTCGATTATTTGCTAATTTTGGTAATTTGCCCAATTTTTGGTTTACCCATTGTTAATTGTTATAAATCACAATTATCACAACCCTTAGATTCGGTTCGTTGACTACGCAGGTCACCCGACTTTCTTCCTCTGGATTATTTTCTGTGGGGACATATGTAGTTTTTGTCGAACAGTGACGCAACAGGTGCGTGAATCGCATTATAGATGCTGCAGCATTTAAATAAGAAACTATTCAGTTGAGAGAGCGCCGAAACTGCAGAAGCTAATTGTCAACAACTATTGCATTAACAATGTTAATGTAGTTCGTTTGCTCTTTACTTATGCACTTGTAGCACTCTAGGACGATTCGCGCGACCAATTTGGCGCTGTCGCGCCTGTTCGGCACCAGGACGTTTTGGCGATAGTCCGCTTTCGCGCGAAACCGTCTCAGCGCCGCAGTTTCGGCGCCGCCGATTCGACGCGAGGTCATTTTAGCGCGAATAAGTTTATTCGTACAACACTTTTTAATAGGTAGTACTACTTAATATGTAGGTTAATACAAATTGTTAGTGTTATTTATGAAATTGAACGTATCTAAGAGGCAATAATAAAGTCAATGTATTTAATCATTTTCGTTGTTTTTGGATATACTGTTTTTTCTTTGGTATTTATTTTATTTCTATATAATACATTAAATTATAATAAATAACATTAATGATGTGTATCAATCTACGTATTAAGTACTACTACTTAAATGTATCTAATCCATGGTATATAAACAATTTGTCTAAGTCTAAATGTATTCGCGTCGAAATGCCCTCGCGCCGAATCGGCGGCGCCGAAACGGCTTCACGCATGAACGGCCGCGCGCCGATATGGCCGGTGCCCAAAACGGTCTCGCGCCGAAACGATCTCACGCCGAAACTTCCTGGCGTCGAAACATCCTGACGGCAAAACGCCCTAGAGCCGAATCGGTCGCACCAAACCGGCGGCGCCGAAACAATCCATGCCGTGAGTTTAAGGAGCATGTTTATCCAACATTTCTTTTAACGCGTTTTTAAGCTATATATTATGATGTGAACTGCCATATTGAAGTATTTAATTGGATTTTTTAAGGGCTATGGTTACATTCATTGCAATTACTGCAACTAAGAGCGAAGATATCCCTGATGTCACACTTATTTCTTACAACATATATGCAACCAGACACCGTATGACTTGTGTTGTTAAAGGAAATATAGATTCTGCTATTGCGTGGAACGAGCCATTGCCTACTTCAGAAGAGGACACAACTAAGCATGGTAAGTAGGAATTCTTTCAACGGCTTACTTAATGCTTCACGATATACCACAGCTTATTAACCTATTTAATTAACTAACATGGCAAGCTTGTATCTCATTAGAAAATTGTTAAAGGTTTTGAATTTATCCCTTATTTAATTAATTAATCAATGACTGGTTTTTAGGAGCATAGTGTTACCATTGGTACCGTGTATCTAACGAGCATAACCGTATCTATGTACAGCAGGCATGGGCAACCTTTTGAGTAGCTGGGGCCAACTGAAGATACATTTATGTATCGCGGACCCTAAATAAGGTAAAAAAACTTCACTCTTTTGGAAAAATAAAAAAACAAAATATAAAAATACAAAAAGTATACAGAAATATATTCAACAAAAACCGAGATTTTTACAAATGCGAAAATTCAAAAAATAAAAAGTATGCAAAATATTTCACTTTCGCATAAAGCCGGCGTAGTCCTCATTTTTCTCTCAAACAAAAGAAATAATTCGTTACTGTCGTTCATTTGTATCAGTTTAAAATAATAATCGGTCTCGCGGGCCGGATTGGTGGTTAAATGAAACATGTTCGGCGGGCCGGACAAAAGTTGTGCGCGGGCCGCATACGGCCCGCGAGCCGTTGGTTGCCCATGCCTGATGTACAGTTTAAAATGTAATAAATGAATATGATATGATATTTTTACCATTAATGATAAGCGAATCTTCAAGTTGCCTTAATTGTTGGTACAGAACGATCACAAAAGTCGTAGATAAAGGGTGGCTTTTGAAAATAGCAATAATAATTTATTACTTGTCATCAGAATTGTATATCTGTGAATAGAATCAAATTTACTTTTGGTGGTTTAAGTTACTTTTTTATAAAACAAGTTCAATTTTTAGTGTTTTTTATATCTTTTCTGTATTTTAGTACGAGAAGAAAGACGATGATAAGTGACAAATTAAAATAATTATTTTGTCTAATAATGAATCATAAGCTTTAAATTTTCAGAGGTCAACTTTTATTTATAGTTATTTAAGTAACAAGGAATGTAAAGACGTAATAACATTCGAGGTAGGTAAATACGAGCCGAGGCTTGTGGCCTGCCGAGAATGTTAATAGTCGATACATTCCGTGTTACTTATTAAATTTTTCACGCTACAGGTAGTAATTTAATCATATTTTTAAAAGTTCGTTGTGACTGCTGTCATCGGAATTATTTTTTAAAAGCCCCATTATTCTAAGTTGCCTTGGAATCTGTACCTTGTTGCTTTAATTATTATCGTAGGAATGTAAATGACACTATTAAGTTCCGTAGTCAAGGGCAAAAAGTAAACGAATGTTATTGGCCATTTTCATCTTTTGTAGCTATGGATGTATCGTCTATTTACCTTGCCTGTAGCGTGAAAAATATTTTAGATCATACTTACATTTTACAGATCTTGTAAGCGAAAAGCACAATAATTGTTTGTCCCTAACATACCTAGTTGTGTCATATTTTCTGTTTTTAGATATACTGTGTTATTATCAATTTTAGCTAATATATTTAGGGAAAATCTAGAAGATCAAATATTTGAATCAAACCATTCTGAGCAAGTTATATTTTGGTTTCGTTATGTTGATGACTTTTTAGCATATTTTGATAGTTCATTTGAGTTAATCAATGAATTTTTAATTTTTATTGACAGCTTGCACACAAAAATAACATTTACAATAGAAACTGAACAAAATAGATCTATTAACTTTTTAAATTTAAACATAAAAATTAATTCAAATAATAAACTTGAATATTCCGTTTATACAAAATCTACACAAACAGACATTACAATACCACACTATTCTTGTCATCATAAAACACATACATTAGCAGCATACAGGTCCATGATACATATAGCGCTTTAACGGTTCCTTTAGGTAACATTAGTTATAATAGAGAAATTTCGATTATTAAACAAATTGCATACAATAATGGTTATAATACTGAACTTACTAATACACTAATTAAAGAGAAAAATTATAAATTAGCTATTCAGGAAATTTATCCAAATACTTCATCAGATAAAATGAAATACGCCTCAATTCCAACCATATTTTGGCAATAAATTAGAAAAAAATTGCCAAATTTATAAACAAAACAAATAAATGTAAAAGAACTTTTAAAACAACAAAAAACATTTTAATCACTTTGTTTAATGCTAAAGAAAAAACAGACAATTTACTAAAATCAGGCATCTACAAATTAAATTGCTCGCACTGTAATTCGGTTTATATAGGACAAACAATTAGAAATTTTGATATTAGGTACAAGGAACACGTACGCTGTTACAAGTATAAACACCCCCATAAATCCACTTACACTTATTCGAACACAATCATTCAATGACATCTAATAACACTATAAAAATTTTACACTTTTATGATGACAAACGTAAGTTGGATATACTAGAAGCATTTGAAATTCACAAACGCTTAAAATCTGTACCTTTAATGAATGAACAAATTGATCTTTTAAATTCACCGTTATTACGTGTAAACACGTTGAAATACGTATAAAGCTAAAATGAAAAACCTGTTGAAGTTAAAAAGTTGTTTTATTTACAATAAATTTTAAAGAAGTTTCTCTGTCTGATCCTCTACAATGTTTACGTAAAAAGAAATAGGGATAACTAACTAGTAGTCTTTTAATCTAAATTGAAATTATAAATACATAAATTTAAAACGTAATACGAAATGAATCAGCCATTAAGATTATTTGCCAGAATTTCCTTTAAATAATTTAATTCCACATAATTTAAAGAAGCTGTTGGAAACATATTTGTAAAAAATGAATAATGATGAGTAAAAGTTAGAAAGATTTCTTACCTTTTCTGGATACATTTGCTTCAATCTTTTTGTACTGGAACCAAAAACCGATAACGGTGTGGATAGTCTATGTCGTACGTCAGAAGAATGATATATCCACATGCACATAAATTTCGGCGTACATGAGACGCAACGCATAAATTCGCTACCAAATTCATCGAACAACGTAAATATTTCTAATGTGAACGAAGCTTTTACGACTTACTGTTATCATGGCTTTTGAAAATCTAAAACGGTACTTTCGGCTTTTCAACTTTAGCATTACACATGCTGTAGTTATAATCTTATCCAGTTTTTGCTTATTCTACTGTATTTGCCGAAATTAAATGTTTATTTTTTATATAATTGTAAATTTACATTCCTAGTAATTTGGTCAGAAGCGATTTTAAATGATTCTGTCTTTTCTTCTGCCGCTCTTTAATTATATTAAACAAAATTATATTACAGCATTTTTTATTGCTGTGGTTACTTAATTTCCAGTATTTCTTTCATGCACTATTTTGAAGAATTATTAAAAATTGAACTTTGAAAATTTTAATACCACAGTGTTAGAACAAAACCAGATTAATGCAGCAAGGTAGCTACTGTCCTTAAACGTAAAGACATTAATAAAAGAGGATAAGGCTGCTCTTATCAAATTAATGTAAATGATACATCCAATATCCTACATAATTAGATCTATCCTGTGAATAAATTTAAACGTTTAAAGTTTCTATGGCTTTGGCTTCCAAATAAATATTAATCTGAGATCTTGGTCTTTGTCTATAGGCCGATTAGTTCGACAAACTGTTCTTTAGTTTCAGGTTACATTCCCCCACGAAACAAAAGATACTGGTCATTAAGAAACGGCTGGATAGATACCCGATCTTTGGAAGATAGTTACCTAGAGCCTGTAATGGATCGTAGATGGGAAGGTAATGCACATTAGTGTCAGAAATATTAAAAATGTTGATTAAATCTAAAATAAATAAATAAATTCCTTGAGAAAGGTTTTTTAAATCATAGTACGAGTTCTTATATGATTAACTGAAATAACCACTCAATTTCAAATTGCTACGTTTTTCACGTTAATTAATACTGTTCTATACAATAATCTACACCAGATAACATATTTCATATATTTCACAAACTAATGTATTTTATATTATTATTAATTTATTTATTAAATTTAAATTATAAGTATGATTGTATAACTATTTATATCTTTTGTCGATTTTGTACTTGGTAGGATGAAATTTGCGGGTGCACTGCCACCGGAGTAATAATAAATTTTTGATTTTGCGTTACGTTGCTGGAAGTTCGTTCAACACTGCGGTTGTAGTTATTCAATATTTGTGTTTTTTTTTGTTTTTAGTGTTAGGTAGGTCAACTTGTACCTCATTTAAAATACATTTTTAAGCCCAACAACTTTAAGAAAAATATCGAAAGCTCAAACCATTTCAAAATGGCGGCCAATTATATAAAAAAAGCGACCATTACATAAACCTATTCCCAACCGCACATGAATGCTTATACCAAAAAAACTCGTACTGATCGTTTAAGTCTATTAAATTAGCTTTTCAACGATGTAGATGAAAACAAAAAATAAATGTTAGTACCCCCTTTCCTCCTCAAAGCGGCGTTTACATCGAATTATGTTTCCTTCAGCACACTTCGTTTTCTTGAATATTCAACAACAACCACAACCGGTAACCCCCCTCGCCTCTTTGAAATTGAGCAATTTTCCACGTTTTATTTTTTTTCCACAGAAACTTATTCTTCTTTGATTGGTTTTTGCCAATCACCAGAATCAGGTCTTGATTGATATAGCTTTAGCATAAAAAGTTGTCTCTATACCGAAGAGGAGGTACACGTCATGTATTCGATTTGAACGTCATTGGGTACACTGAAAGTTCCTTCCGTTATTTGCTCATCTTTATTTACCTTTGGAGTTTGTTGTTTTAATTATGAAAACCCATGGATTACGCTCCCGTCTTTTTTTGGATTACTTTGTACTCCGAATGTTTCCTCCGCTAAGTCGGTCTGAATGAGAATTGCTCCCGAAATTTCCACAAAAAAAACCGAAAAAGACCACAAAATCAACCCCGAAAAGACAAGCTTGGAAAAATAGTCCAGTAAAAAAAATAAAAAAATCCATTAAATTGTGAGGGAAAGTATCACTAGAAAAATAAACTATTGCAGGTCATAAAATTTTTTTTAATAAAGCATCAAAAAAGTAAAACTTGAAGGTTAACTTACCACTTGCCCTCATTTCCAGAGAAGTGCCTTAACGGAGATTTTGAAAATATATTTAGAATTAATAAATACACACTAAAAATTTGGTTAGACATTTGCACATAATTCCAAAATGAAATTCGCCTTTATTTATATAAGTCAGAGGTATAATGATAAAATTAATACATTCGCTGATATTGGAGTTTTATGGCCACAATCAAACCAGGTGATTTTAACGTGAATATCGGAACTTGCAAACATAAAAAATACCCAAGCTATCTCGAGATATACACGACTGCTACACAAAAAATGTAGCCAGGCGCCATTTTGTAGTTGGTCAAAGTCAGGTTTGTGACATTTCAACGTTAATAAAAACAATTAAATCTAATTTTTTGGTGGTAATACTTAATTTTTAGGTATGCCGCAAGCATGTTGTGTGGAGGGTTGTAAAAATCGCTGGCAAAAAAGAGACGGTTTTTAGTTTTTTAAGTAAGTCTCAAAAATTAGGTTAATTATGCGATTTTGACATAATGATAGCATAGTTTTTTTTTAAATATGGAATACTACTGTTACTGCTGTTGATAATAACTGAAATCTCTTTGTGTAATTCGTTAAGTTCCCTTGTCAAACGAAGAACGTTTAAACAAATGGATAGGAGCTGTAAACAAACAAGATTTTAAAAATACACAATATACAGTTATTTGCAGCAATCATTTTACTAACTATCCGCCATTAAACCTTTTGAAGTAGAAATAAACATACACAATATATAGATATTTGCAGAAAGGATTTATTTACAAGGGGTAACTTATTTCGGCCCTACAATAATTAACAAAATTTTGAGTATAGTAACACTACGATTTTTTCGTGATTTTGATGTCTTCAGAGCCTTACTTGTGTTTCGTAGCGACTGTAAACTTGAAGCGTTAATTTTTGTAGATTATTTTTGTGAAAAAAAACCCTGTAGCATGTACTAATTCCCGACAAGTTACTAGAGTTCACCTTTCAGACTTAAAAGGTGAATTAAGACGATAGTAGCTATCTTTTTATATAAGGTTGATCTTTTCTTTGTTTTTGTCGTCCAAAAAAAAGTATAGGTTTTAGGCTGCTACCCTTCATAATACAGCTATGCAAATTTATATAAAAAAATGTTGGCTTTTACAACATTGTACAACAAACACGGCAACAATAATTAATTTGCAAGATAAAAGAAATATCTGGAAAATCAGCGGAACTCTCTGAATTGCTGTAATAAATTAATAAAAATAATCTGTAATAGAGAAAAATTTCATCAGGCGACCTGAAAAGTCATAAATGCTTTGAATAAGTTTCGGTTCCGACGGTACTAAGCGAATCTTTTTGCGGGAACTGTTTCTCTTCCTTGACGTTTCTGTAAATTTTAGAAAAATACGCAATTGAGCTGTCACCATTTATAACAAGCCGGTTTGGGTTATCATTTTGCAGTTCCTGAGTATAATTCTGGACAAAGATAACACCCAGGTACTTTTTACCCTTTGCAATCAGCCTTTACGTCCCACTGCTGGACACCAGCAGTCTTCTCTGCCACGTACTCTCGTTAGAGCTAAGGTGGAGTACGGGGAACCTACAGTTTAACGTTGAATCCGAACGACTAAATACCAGAGAAGGGTTTAGGCATTAAGACCCCACGGCTGCCCAAACCGGATTGGAGAATGTGAGTGGCGGGTTGCGGCATACGTTTTTATTGCTGCATAGCTTCGGCAGGGAATCGAACCCTAGACCACCATTCCTTAACCCTTATCTTACCCTTTTACTCTGAAATCTAAGAATATTAATTTCTACTGCTGTCGGTTCTACGGAGAATCTGGGCTGGGAGGGTTAAATCCTAATTTACAAATTTAACTTTTTCCAAAATAACAATTTTTATTGTAAGCACTTAAAATGAACTTACTGTTTTAACATTATCCAAAACCGAACTGAGTGAATTGACTTTTTGTCTTGAAGATTTCAACCCGAACTGTATGACTGAACTGACTTAAAAACGGCCGCGTTCTTTTTGAAAAAAGATCTCCCTTCCCAGGGCGGTAAAATCTTTCTATCTTTTAATAATTAAATCTATCTCTATTCTACATATTACAAATGTGCTCTGAGGCGTTGTAGATAGGCTTTTGCCTGCGCTGCATTTCTGACGACTTATTTGTTCAAGAAAATTTGCCAACGTGAATTTTACTATATGTCTGAGCGAGATCAGATTATTTCTTTTAGTAATCCATTTACACCGGAACTTTGCTTGCTAGAACTTTTGTTATCAGCAGGTGCTGTGAAATCTAATGCAACTTTGTTCGTGAGAAATTGCATGTAAAATGTAACTAACTTCCTCACCTGCCCGTGTTGTAGTTTTTATATAATTTAACGTTAAAATTTTACATTTTAGTAATGATTTAGTCATTGTTTTCTAAACTTTCTTTCTCCTGAGTGCCTGCTACAAACTGTTTCTATCCATAAGTATTGTGGTAACTTCGAATCTATATTAGATCTGTTCGTTCGTTCGATCCACGTTCACACTTTCTTATTTTATAAAAACAGTTATTTTTTAACAGTACGATCGAAATTGTATTATGTCATCTTTGGAAGCTTGAAAAAAATAAATTTATACTGATTTGACAACTCATTGTGATGTTTTTTTTTTATAAAAGGAGTTATGAGGCTGTGCGTCAGCACGACTCCATGATTCCCATCCCACCCCCTTACCCGGGCTCAGCACACTAAGTGCTATACATCGGTCTAACATGCCCCACCCCTGAAAGACATGGAACCCAACATACACACCATCCATAGACACGCCGGATTTAACTTATTCAGAAAAATTTCCGACGGGCAGAGGACTCGAACCTACTGCCGTATAGTTTCAAAGCCTGGGACTTTAAACACTAGACCACCCGCTGGCCCATCATTGTGAAGTAAATAGGCGTTAAAGCCAAAATTTCAAAAATATCACAGAAGACGTAATAGAGGAATTGACGGATGTAAAATCAATTAAATTGTCCAAGTTTTATTAACCTGTTTTTTTAAATCCCAATTTTGAAAAAGTTTTCTCTTTACAGTTTTCTTACTTTCAATAATGGTTTTAGATCGTGACATTGTGCTACTATAATAAAAACTTAGCTTATGCCGATCTAATCACCCGTTTTTGAGTAAATAAGCAATCTGATAGACAATTTTTAGAAACACGTTTTTGGGTTCCGAATACAAATAATGGCGCAGATTCGTAAGTAAGCAGCGAACAGCATTTTAACCTAATCATCGCGTGTTTATTTGTGAGTGTTGCATTAAATTGTTCTGGAGCGCGAGATGCTTTATATTCAAAAATAATATTGCCTATTATTGATAGACTGACCGAGAAACATATTCTACCCGAGCCGGACACTAGAAACCATGTATTAAAATCTGAGATCTAGCAGCCCTAACAATAATCGCCAACAAATAAAAATTTGTTGAAGAAAAATAATATTAAATTTTGTAACTTACAAAGTGCATTAGTACTTTTTAACAGTGATAAGTGTAAATATTAGCAACGACTGAAACAAGAAACTGTTTTAATTTGTTTGGTGTTTATAAACGTTTTAGATACAAAACTGATTTACACTTGTTAAACCTGTCGACGTAGAATACAAAACAGGCGCATGTTTTGCTCTGTAATACTTGGATTTGTAATTGTTTTAATCAGATTTTTTACTCTTACGTACACTAGCTCATGTTTTTAGAATTCAATGTACATTATACATCCGGGACGACTTCAAACGACTTCAAATATGTTGCCTATATCAAAGAAGCTGATTTTGCTGTGCATATTTCGCTACGTATAAAAGAAGAGGCGCACATTTATTTGTGTGATAATAAATCCCCACCGGATGGAAATTGCTATTGGATTATGTTGGGAGGATTTTCTGGTAGTAAGACCGCAATTAGAAAGTGTACGGGGAAACAAAAGGTACCGAAAGAAGGTTATGCTAAAGGGGATTGCAGAATCCTCAGAGATAAAACAAGTGTACGTATTTTTCCTTATTATAACAATGCATAGCCAGTTTTGCATTTACGTAGTCACTGTTGAAATATGCAAAATTACTTTGGATGGGACTCTTACTAACATCTATAACAGGTGTATCAAATTTTAGCATAGTTCTTCTGATCCAATATTAAATGAGATGGAATGGAGACATTTCACTATAAAGAAAAAAGACAGTAAGATATTGCTGTGGCAAGTTGGAAAAACTGCAGCAATAATAAATTATCACGATGAAGATACCTACATATATACACCCTATTTAAGTATAAGAAGCAGTGGTACTCCGGGTTATTGGAAACTTCATGATTGTAAGTAGTGTATTAAAGCTACAATGTAAAAATTTCTATTTATCATTTCTCAAGCATTACATCGTTTTATTAGTTTTTCTTTATCTTTTGTTTGTATGTACAATTATTATATTTCCAATATTTTGCTAAAAATCTGAATGTATATTGACTAATACATAGAATTAAATTTATTTTTTCACATATAGTATTGTCTTGCATGTATCTATTATACACTATGTCCATAAAGTAACCCCCCTCCCCCCAATTAAGTTTTGAACGACTTTATATTTTTTTACAAAATTTGGTGTGCTGTAATGGGAAATTACATACTATTTTTCAGACCATATTAAAATTTTGTATCATCTAAAATGGCGACTGGGCGCCATTTTGAATTTTTTTTAATGGAAAGGGGGGTTGAGTGACACCTCATTGGAAAGGTCTTTTAGTTCTGCGTCTGATGCTAAAATTAAAAAAAAATATATATAGCCATAACAAAATGGCGGATTTTAAACAAATGGACTCACTCAATTCAAAATAGTTTTGATTTTTTTATCCAGGGTCAAATGACACCTCATTTGAAAGGTCTTTTAGTTCTGCGTTTGATCCTAGAATTTCAAAGAAAAATATTGGGCCATAACAAAATGCCGGATTGTAAACCAATGGACTCACTAAGTTCAAAATTGTTTTGATTTTCTTATCCAGTAGTCAACTTATTCATTTGCAAGACTAAATTTTCTCAGAAATATCTCAGGTGGATTGAAATAATATTGAAAACGTTATGTTCCAACAAGACGGTGCGCCGCCTCATTATTATAGGCCTGTTTCTGACTTTCTCAACGTACATTTTCTTGGAAGATGGATTGGTAGGCTCACTCCCCACATTTAACTTTCTTAGATGTTTTTTCTATGGGAATATCTGAAATCGGAAGTGTACAGAACCCGCCCAGAAACAATTGAAAAACTGGAGCAACGCATTACAGAAGTTTGCAGAAATACCACTCCAGAAACTTATGAAAATGTAAGGCAGGAATTTCATAACCGACTTTCTATGTGCCAAGAAGTGAATGGTAAACATTTCGAACACTTAATTTAATTTCTTTTTGCTTTAAATGTTAGTTTTTTTTAATAGACTTCTTTATCTTCAAACATTGTCATTTTGCTATGGCTGAACATTTTTCTTTGAAACTCTAGGATCAGACGTAGAGCTAAAAGACCTTTCCAATGAGGTGTCACTCGACTTCCCTTTTCATTTAAAAAAAATTCAAAATGGCGCCCAGTCACCATTTTGGATGATACAAAATTTTAATATGGTCTGAAAAATAGTATTTAATTTCCCATTACAGTACACCAAATTTAGTAGAAAAATATCAAATCGTTCAAAAGTTAGTTTTGGGGGGGGGGGGTTATTATGAACACAGTGTATATGTTTATAATTAGCATTGTAGACAGATTTTCTTATTATTCTTTAGATGACTACACATATACGCTTAATGAAGGAACGACACCATTAAGAGATGAGATGTACGTCCAACAGAGTAAATTTTGTATCACAATGTTTGTTGCTATGTGTCGCCAATGCAATTTAATACTGGAGGTATTTTATTGGAATAAACATGAAGATCGATACGAAAATATTTTGGACACCAAAATAACACCAAAAAAGGTAATAAGTAAACTATTAATAAGATAATTGAATACTGATGTTAAGCTTGTTCAATTAGTTTCAAAAGCAAAGGCAACCATCGCATTTTTGAAACATTTTAGAATTTGGACTACGTAACATGCAGGTGGAAGGAAACTACTACAACCCTATTTTTTCATTAGGTAAAACTTCTGAAAAGTTTGTCCGACAGATTTTTTCTTCAAACGATAGAAATTTGCAATAGTTCCTGAACTGCATTGAACCTGCATTTCGATACAATTTCGTTAACATTTTTTTGGCATATTGTTATTATAAAATTTTGTGTTTCTTACTCTGTATCAAAACCATCTTCTGTTTCTTTCAATCAAGATCATTAGAATCTAATTTGTCAGTCAGAACGAAAATGACGGTCACTTAGTCTTGATTATGTAACGATATGTGACATTTTGGACCAAACTTACGCCGTTAACTAACACATTTTACGCTTTTCTTATTTTCGTGTCAGCAATCAAAATGACAAAACGACCACTTTCATCATCACCATGGCATACCGCGTCATATGACTGAGCTTACCTATTTTATCAATCTCGATATTACGAAATATGTTATATCGGTATGCAGGGTGTCATTACGGAAACTAGAAGAGCTAGAAAGTCGGTTAAAAGAAAAAGGATTGTGAGGTTTTGGAGAATTGGAAGTGCAACTAAAAAGTGTATTTGTTTTTAATATCATGGCCTACTAGATACCTATAGGTGAAAATGTAAAATAGACATTTTCTGTTAAGTTAAAATATATCTATTGAAAATGGAATTGGAATTGAATTGGCAAAAAAATGTAGAAAAAATTCTGCAAAAAATAGTGTAAAAAATAGAAAAAAGTTCGGGAGTGTATTTTGTTTTCTTTTCGAGATAGAACGTAAAATAGAGTTTTTTTTAATACATACATAATACAAGAAAGATATTTTGTTTCTCTTTCCAACTCTATAGAAGTTGTTATACTTATCTTGAAATTTCGTAACGATGTTTAGTAAAAGGTGTCGGACAAACCGCCACGAAACCTTCTTCGCATAGCCCACCGCTTTTGTATTCGTAATAGAATAAGGAAACACATTTTACTCCAAGTTTTTCGTAAGCAAATAAGGAACATGGTTTACTAACGGGTGTCCAGAAAGTCTTTCAGTCAGGGCGGCTATGGATTGTATAACGCATGTCCTTTATTCAGTCATATCTAAGGCCGGTATTACACTATCAAAGATTTGATAAAAGATCTTTTATAAAAGATTTTATAAAATATTCTTTTATTCAAAGATTAAAAAAAAGATTTGAAAACTAGTATTACACTACATAAAATATTTTATCACAGTTGTCATCATATGATGGATGAATAACAGCTCTATGCTTGTGTGGCTTCAATTAGTTCAATTATTGTCATAATTTGTGCAATATTAAAAAAAACAAAAGACTAAGAGTAAAAAGCAAAGAAGACGTGAGTGGGTTAAACCATGGGTTTCGAGACGTGACGATCTGGGTATACACCAAAACTTATTGAAGGAACTCAGAGTTGAAGATATGTCATGTTATAAAAATTATTTAAGAATGGATGATGCTACAGTTCAGCTAGTTGTATCAAAAGTTGCTCCTTTTATTGCGCGAAAGAATACCCATTTAAGAAATTGCATTAGTGTAGAAGATCGCGTTCTTGTGACTCTTCGGTTTTTGCCCACTGGAGAAAGTTATTCCAGCTTAAAGTATTCTACGCGAATACCACAATGTACATTAAGCTCTATAACACCCGAAACCTGTGATGCCATTTATAAAGCACTTAAAGAAGATTTTTACATCAATGTGTGTGCATCCACTGCTGATCACATTGGAAATTTGTTGATACGCCTCTAATCTTTTATTTCTATTTTTGTAATCTTAGTGTTGAACATTATACAAAAATTCATAACTTTCATATTCAGAAATTAAAGTTTTAGTAGTATCAAGTGACCACGTGAACTTAGTTGACGCCATTTTGTAAAGTGGTTGTTAAATCTTTTATCAAATATGGTCGAATGTAGCTGACTTTGATAAAAGATATTTTATAAAAGAAATCTTTTATAAAATATAGCTCATTACATTGAAAAATTTCTTTGACAAAGATATTTTATAAAAGATCTTTTATCAAATCTTTGATAGTGTAATACCGGCCTAAGTAATTTATTTGGCTGGACACGAACTGCGCCGCTTAATGACGTCCCAGGTAAAAACAAAAATAATCTGTAGAATTCCTAACTCGAACTGCGCCGGTAGTTTAGAGGGTCAATAAGCGGATTACGATAAGGTAACTGAAGTAAATTAAATACAAGCCTACTTAACTAGTTCAATATTTAAGAATAATAGAAGAAAGTTACTGTACATCCCTATTTAATGATATCTACATCTACATAATTTTGCTTCTAATTTAGTTTTCCCAGTTCCTTAGTGGCGTAAAGTACGTAGTACATATCAGCAAAAAAAAAGTTTGTTTTTTTACTTTAAAGTTTTTAGTAAAAATGGGTGTTTTCAGTACAATGATTGGGCAGCGTGGTAGTCAGGTAATTGTATATAACGGTTTTAAATTTAAATTGAAGAATTGACGTCAATTCCTATTTTTATTCAGCGAATCCAAACATATTTGTATTCTTGGAAATGTTAAAAAATATTCAAATTGATACATATGTAAAAATAAACAGCATTAACGAACCAATTGTAATTAAAAGTAAGGCATATGCAAAAAGAAAATTGTTTTTAGAGAATAGGGTAGCTTTTTATAAAACAAAATCAATATCTGTATTTGAATATGTAAAATCTGTAACATACTACCTTAAGAAAGTATAGAATATATTATTTTTCAATTTTAAGTTTTGTAAAGTTTAAACCAAACGTTTATGGTTTATTGCTACAATTTCAATCATTAAACATTTTCAATTATGTATATTTTTCTTTTTAATATAATTTTGGGCACAATACCATCATTATGATAATGCTAATCTTTTGGTAAAACTCTATAGATTAAAGTCAGGTATACCTATACCGGCGCAGTTCGAGTGTGGTATTTTTAAGGTGGCCGGCGCAGTTCGAGTATTGATAACAAGGCTTGTAACTTAAGCGGCGCAGTTCAGGAACACCCATTTATTTGACATAAGTCAAAGTCAATTTAAATTAAAAGGTTTTTATTTTGAATTATTTACTTTCTGCATATTTCTTGTTATAAATTGTTTACGCAAGGACAAAAAATCTTTATTGTAAAATCTTATTTTCGCAACGGTCAACAATTAGAAAACGGAAATTGGAATTATTCCATGAATGCGTGTAAACAAGAATTTCGACAAAGATGTCCAAAGAGATACGTTATACAATCCATAGCCGCCCAGGACTGAAAGACTTTCTGGATACCCGTTAGAAGATGTTCGTAATTGGATGACGAACTACTCGCAGAACAATTGCCTGAACTGCATCTTAAATTCCTAACCGTGTGCAAACATTGTTTTTTTTTACAGAAACACACAATTAAATCTATGAAATATCGAAACAAAAAAACAGACTTATGAAATCTGATTTAAAGTTAAAATTTAAACTTTGATACACAATTCCAATTTAACTTTACGCATTATTTACACAAAATACATGAGCATAAATAACATTTCTTTTTGCTCGTTGAGATCGTTTGAATAAGTCTTTCAAAGTTGACCGTTGACCCATTTTCGACAACGATGTTATTTTTATAAGCAGCGCTAAACAAAAAGGCTTCCGGTTACAATTTGACTACCGTCTTAAAAAATAAATTAAGCTTCACTTTTGCAAACGTGTTCATGTTGAAAACAAAATGCTTAGAAACTCTTGTTCTACATCAAAATTTCCATAAAACAAGCTTATATATGTTTTTGACGTACAATTAATTGTAAGGGTGCTCTTCAGGATGGAGCATTTTCGATGCAAATGCGCGCTATCTCGATATCCGCCAGTGCAAGAGTGCAAGAGTAAAACTGATAGCACGTTATATTTTAATACACGTTAACATATTGATGAACCTGAAATGGTTTCTGTATGCCAGCGAGGAAGATGAGGAATGCAGCGAATGCTTTACTAGTGTCGAATCCAATTATATGCTAAAAATGACGAGAAACTTTCAAAATGTGTATTATTTAATTTCTTAATTATTTAACATTTTCGTGTTAATAAAATGAATAGTGTAGGCGCTAATTGAATGTTTCACTCAAAGACATAACATTATGTCATAAGCAATTCTAATTTGTTTTAAATTTTACCGACTAGATTGTAGAAAACGTTTCGTATTTATATTAAAAAAATGAGCGAAACACTTCGCCTGGACTTTCCTATACTTATAAATTAACATTGTTTAATATTTTCCAACGCTTTTGATATACACCTGTCTAGAAACGCAAAAGCAGTGTTTTAAAAAAAACTATAAAATAAAAAAAAATTTTTGGCCCCAACCGAGGCTCGACCCCACAACTACTTATGCAGTAAAACGGTAGTACACTCGAACACACCCGCATATCCAACCATGCTATTCCTGACCTACCCGTTATTGTTAAATAAGTGGCTATTGAATGCGAGCGCAATAGAAATGCATAGAACGTTCAAAACTCTAGTCACTTCCAACTGCTGTAGAAAGTATGTGAAATTCTTCTAAGGACAAAAAGATTATTTAGGGGCAAAAAATTCGATTTTTTGATTTTTTGTAAAAAGATTCTCCTAGAGCAAACAAAAGAAGAAATCAATTTTTTAATTTTGTAGCGAAAATTTTGGGGGGGGAGGGGGAACAGTAGCCCCCCTAAATATTAAATTATCGAAAAAATATTATGATATTCGGATTTTGCTATCAATGATGAGCTATTTTGCTTTAACAGAAATATTTTATTGCCCCCCGTTAAATAAATAAAAGGGTACCACTTTTCAATTTTCAAAAAATCACAGAGGGCGTCACAGTGAAATTATAGCAATGCGCAAAAAAATAAATTGTAGAAGATTCTCAGCTCTATCAGCTTAAAAAGTTTAAACAAAAACGTGTGGGCAGTTTTTGAGAAATTTTTTTTTGAAAAATTCCAAAATTTTGGAGTGATGTCATTGCGATCGTTTTTATATTTTCAAAATTAATGATATTTCATGGTATAGTACCCTTGAAGGGCTACCAAACAAGATGTAGTTGATTCCAATCAGATAACTGGTTTTTGAGTAAATGGGCGTTAAAGTCGAAATTTTCAAAAATTCGTAGCGGCCGCCATATTGAAGCTAGAGAGTTCGGTAAAAAATCGTTTGATTTGTCTTAAGGCCTTCTTTAATCTCCACTATTAAAATTTCCAAAATTCCGTTTCTGAAAAAAATGCTACCAAAAAAACA
This sequence comes from Ctenicera cuprea, assembly GCA_958336395.1. Classification (NCBI taxonomy): domain Eukaryota; kingdom Metazoa; phylum Arthropoda; class Insecta; order Coleoptera; family Elateridae; genus Ctenicera; species Ctenicera cuprea. The sequence continues at coordinate 61,496,945 of OY284486.1, forward strand.
TGTCTAACTTCCGCTTCCGGTTTCGGATTCTTTTTAAAAGCTTATTTTGTCGATGAATTTTTGATATACCTCCTCATTCCAAAGCACATCGAAATCGGTCCAGCCGTTCCGGAGATATGAGCGTTACCCACAGACAGACACACACACACACACACACCCACAGACAGACATTTTTTAAAAACCACTTTTTTAGGATCCTGGAAGCCCAAAACATGTATTTCCGCCAAAATCTCGATTTTGAAATTTTGCATGAAAACAATACTTCCCTATACTGAAAGTATAGGAAAGTAAAAATTACTTACTTGTAATTTCATTTTCCCTAGTGTAAATTTTTAAAAGTATGTTATAAAAATCTTTTTAAACAAAAGATTCATAAGAAACGTTAATTTCAAGCAAATGGCATGGCAAGAAGAAAAAATTGTATTAGAAGTACCTGATACGCCGACAACTGTAAATGTACGTGTAACATCAGCGTGCTCCATAAATAATTGTAACGATCCGTTTTGGGCAATAGATAAATTTGGAATTTGTTCCGAAAGAGGTAAGTTAAGTGAAAAGTTGTATGCAGTGTTTAAAGCAGATGTTGTTGTTTGCAGAAATAAGCACAGTATCAGTTGATCAAGATGGGATCGAAGGTTCTTGCCAACTAATTAAATATCCACATCGGCTTCTTGTTCAAACAGAAATTCAAAACCATAGTTTTCCAGGTTTGTTCATATAATGTTTGCTTAGGTAAAAATCAGTACTCTGTGGATAGGTAGGTTGAAATTGTACGATTAAACGAACTTACCTAAGTGAAGTTCTATCGTAATTATATTCGTGACCTCGTTCGAGATGATTTACGTGTAGTACCGCTGCTTTGCACGCGCGCGCCACAACTTTGAAAGACTAATTAAAACGGAAATGGACCTGCTAGCGCCCTCTCTTTACTTCCAACCAAACCTCATTACTTTTAAAGCGATGCAAATTGCAACTCATTAAGGGCACGGGGTATAATAATTAATGGTAATATTGGGAGGGTTTATCATCATCTCGAACGAGGTCACGAATATAATTACGATAGAACTTCACTTAGGTAAGTTCGTTTAATCGTACAATTATATTTCGTACCTCGTTCGAGATGATTTACGTGTAGATGTTTAAAGCTGGTTGCAATTTGAAATGAATTATTTATTGGAATAATCTGTAACAGAACCTTCTTGTCTTAACAATATCTGATACGAACTACATGTAGAAGTAATCTCTACCTAGTCTAACTAAAATAATAATAATAACAAAATTAAGCAAGTTGCCTAATTACTTAAGCAACTTAATAATACTTAGAATACAAGTGATCCTGACTACAATTTTTAACTTCTCCGGTATTTTCATGTCTTGCTCGTAATCGCCTGCAGCCTCTAAAAGTGCCAGATATTTTGCCCGTTCTAGACTCTTGCAGTACAGCCAACCGTATGACACAGCAGGGCAGGCTGAATTTAACAACCCTATAAAGCTCGCAAAATCTCTGATCTTGTATTTTGACGTTGTCTGTACAAATTCTATTTTTCTCTTAATCTTTTGACGTTTTTCATGCGTTAGTTCCAGACGCCCTAAGTTAGAATCTAGAACAAACCCTAGAAACTTGCATCTCGTGCTAGGAGTAAGACTACTTTTTTGCTTGTTAATTACAAACCCTAATGATACTAGCATTTCCATTGTTTGCTCTACATTCTCCCTACAAGTTTGAAGGTTATTTGCAACACATAAAAGATCGTCCAAATAAATCACCGATAACATGCCTTTTTCACGTAGTGCTGAGATAACGGGTTTTAAAATTTTTGTAAACACAAATGGACTTGTACAGAGGCCAAAAGGTAAACAAGTAAATTCGTAAAGAATGCCATTAAATTTAAATCTTAAGAATTTTCTGTATCGTTTCGCCACTGAAATTAGAAAATATGCATCCTTAAGGTCAATAGAGGCCATAAAGCCTCCGGGTGACAGTATCTTTATAGCAGTGCGTATGTCTTCCATTTTAAAATGTGCTGTAACAATACCCTTATTTAACTGTTTTAAGTTTAGTATAAACCTTTTTCTGCCATCAGGTTTAGGCACTAAAAAATAAGTAGATAGGAATTGACCGGGAGTGGGTAAACAAGATGTAACTGCCCCCGCGTCTAACAGCTTTAAAATTGCCGACTGTAACTCAATACATTCTTTGGTAGACCAGGCTGGTTCTACCGGAGCTTGCATCTGTACTACAGGCTGTGTAAAAGGAATTTTATACCCTTTAATAGTTTGCAATATAAATGGGTCATTTGTTAAGCTTTCCCATTTTTGCAAAAAGTACTGTAATCTACCTGCACTACCTACCTCTAGTTCCGCTTGTTGTACGGCTGTCGCCTGTACTGGTATTGGCTGCGGGTTGGATTCTGCTCTGCATGCCGATGGTACCTGGGGGTTCTTGTTTTTGGTTGCTGTGTTGACATTTTTTGCTGTGCCCCCACCTGACGAGTCGACCTGTATGTGGCTGCCGGTGGGGATCTCCAGTTTAAACGAGCTTTCGTGATAGAGTTTATCCTCTTTGGTGCTTGCTTGAGTTCAGTCCCTGACCTTTCAATGGCTTTGGCCTCTCTGATGCGCTCCCCAAGATTTTCACCATATAGGTAAGCATCTATATTACTTGAACTGATTACGGCTCGAGCTGATGGGTTCAATACTGGTGTGATATACGCTCTTCGAGCCTGAGAATCGCCGTAGTGGAGATCTGTTAATAGCTTACCAGCATCCGTTAAAAGCTTTAATTGCTGCAATCGTTCTTCTCCTCCCTCGTTGTCATTTAACAAGCGTGTGATTGCTGTACCCAGAGCAGTTAAGGCCGCGCCCAACTGATTTTGTGCCGACACAAAGTGATTATCCCTTTTTACACTAGCTTCGTTTACTGAAGAACCTACTTCGGGATTCAGCAATGGGGCCTTTAAGGCCGTGCAGTTTTCTGCAATAGGGTATTTTGCTAACAGCTCTTTCTGGTCCTCTTTTGGCAGCCCTTGTTGCAGCCAAATCACCCACCTAGTTGATAAATCTGGGTGAATAGCATCCCCTTTTTTACGATTCTGCTCAGGACCGGAGCCAAGGATGGCGAGCACTTCATCATCCAACTTTGTTGGAGTGTGTTCGGTAGCTTTCTCAGCACTATGCACTGATAAGCTGGTTTCTTCACAACTACTAGCTCTTGGAAGTTGTATGTTGCCAGCATTTGATCCCTGATCCGGCTCATCTTCACCGTCGGAAAAAACCTGCTCGGAATCAACCTCGAGTGATAGAACAGAATCCCTACGGAGGGGAGGAGTCTGATTAAACAAAGGTTCAAAGCACTTACTTGAAGTATTTTGTTTTTTAGTTTCGGGCATAGTTTTTTCTGCTTTGGATTCTGTAGAAGCAGTTGAGTCTCTGCGAGAGCTGCGTCTTCTTTTTAAAATCTTGGATTCCAACCGCTTCAGTTTTTTCAACAGGTGGTCCTCAGAATCCTCATCAGACGAATAATAACGCCTGCCTCTTTTTGATCTTCCCATGCTAAGGTCCAGTAAAGATAACTATACCCTCAAATTAAGTAAGATGACCTAGAAATAATTAGAAACAAGCCACACAATAAGAATCTTGAAGAGCACTCTTAACACACGTGTGGCGAGCGGCGCACAAAGAAACGTAATGAGGTTTGGTTGGAAGTAAAGAGAGGGCGCTAGCAGGTCCATTTCCGTTTTAATTAGTCTTTCAAAGTTGTGGCGCGCGCGTGCAAAGCAGCGGTACTACACGTAAATCATCTCGAACGAGGTACGAAATATAATTGATATTTCAAACGATTGCTGTTTATAGGCTTGGTTAGTCTTCTAGCTGTCCCTAAATGGCAAAACGAAAATTTAGAAAATACGGATATTTTGCGTAAATAGATCTTTAAAAATTCCGGTAATTTTCGTAATTTTTTAAATTTTGAAATTATGCATATATAAAAAAATGAAAAATTAGAAAAATGTTTGAAATTGAAAATTTCAGATTTAAAAAGTTTTAATAATTTTAATTTTTAAAAATTATGAATACTTTGATAATTTCTAAAAAATTTTGGGTTTTAAATATTTCCGAAATTCTCAAAATTTTTATATTTTATACGTTTTCAATGTTTTAAAATTTGTTTTTTAAGATTTTACATTTTTTAATGTTCTTGTTTACTGCATGCCCTGCATGATTTTTCGAGTTCAACCTGTACATAGTATTCATGTCTCGCCCAGTTCAGTTTTTTGTTGTTATAATCAACTAAAAGCCCCACATAAAAGTTGTGAAGTGAAGGGATATACGTAAATTGTCAACCTTTCTTTTATTTGCGAACAGTACGATCTTCGTTTTAGTAGCGTTTACCGAAAGAGAGTGTTGTGTGCACCAGTTTTCTAATAATTTGAGTGCTGCTGCCTGAATGTAATTGCAGAGCAGGCTTTCAAATTTGTCTGTTAGGGAGATGGCGATATTAGCCGTAACTGTTGAGGCGATGCCAAAGGCTGTCGACTACTATATTCCTTAGCATTGGTGACTAAACTATGCCAAGCGGACAGCCCTTGCATACCAGCCTTCTAACCTTCTTCTTGTAGTCCTTCTCCTATCTAAGGTTGGATATCATTACAGCTAACTTTATCTTAAAATTGCTCGGTGCTGCTACATCTAAGCTTTCTCAACCAGGATATTCTACGTCTGTCAATATTTCTTCTTCCCTTTAATTTCCTCTGCATGATGAGTCTAATTAGTGCATATTTGGTGTCTCTCACTACATGGCCCATATACTCCAGCTTCCTTCTCGTGACGGTGTATGAGATTTCGCATTCCTTGCCCAGTTTTTCGAGCACTACGTCATAGTCATAGTGTGGCGCGTACCATGGCCTGACATCCATGGCATGCGTCACATGCGTAGATAACACCACATTCAAATGCTTCTACCTTCTTCAAATGCTGTTGCTTCAACGTCCAGGCTCTGCTGAAAAGAAACTTTCGCATTATCATAAATCACTGCTCTTGCCATTTTTACTTTTGTTTTCATTTCAGTTGTCTGGTCACTTGTTTGCTCCAGCTTGGTTTCAAGATATTTGTAGTACTCTTTCAATGGGGATATAAGCCACAGTTAGATGCTCTTGAGGGTTAGAAGGTTTTCCGACTAATATACACTTAGTCTTCTTCAGATTCATTTGAAACATAGTCATTGCAATGGTAGTTTAACGTTTCCAGCATGTGTTGTAGTTTAGTATGACTGCTTGTTAATATTACTGTATCGTCTGCATATTTAATGTTGTTGATAACCTCCCCGTTTATGATTATTCCTCTTAACACTTCAAGCAGAGTTTCCTCAAAAATAGCTTCACTATAGAGATACTTTTTTTAAGCAATGATAATAATGTCGAATGAGGCTTTATCCAAGGCGCCTTCTATGTGTATCCAAATTTTTAAGGTAGACAACTGGTTGTTTAACGATTTTTTGACCAGTTGCGCTACAACGTGCACCCCGAATGAGGTTGATCTTCCTGCATGTA